>OY728140.1:216798592-226798592 GCA_963277665.1 Viscum album
ATGCGGGTGTGTGCACATACGATGCATGTTCAAAAGTCATATTTTAGATGCATGATGCGCTTATGTGGACGATCAATGATTTTCCTTCTTATGCAATGATGTGTGGATAGAGAAAAAAGGGAAAAATCTCATGTTCGGTTTGTATGAAGAATACAAGATCTTTATGACTAAAACATCATTGTATTTTCATTTTTATGGGACATCGATGATTCTTTCCAATGGACCATCCGTAGAGAAATAATCGTTGAAGACTTGACAAAACAATGGATACCGATTATCCACCTCAGTGTATGTCTAGAACAGATGTGCATAATGAATTGAAAGATTTCAGTTTTTCATTCGGGAAGGGTCAAATGAAATCTGGAAAGAGAAAGAATGTCTCCACTAAAACCTGTTATAATTGGAAGAAGAGATGCATCTTCTTTGATTTTCCTTATTGTTCAACCAATTTGTTGTATCATTGCTTAGACGTAATGCATATTGAAAAAAATATATCTGAAATGATTCTTTTGAATCTTATAAATTTTAAGTGAATGACTAAATATGATTTACAGTCTTGGTGTGACTTCATTGATTGGGTAATCAAACCAGAATTGCATCCTGTGCGTTTCCGTGAAAATAAATGGAAATTTCCATGTTCTTCTTATGTCATGACACCTAGTGAAAAAAATAAATTTCTAGAAGTACTAGAGACTATTAAAGTTCCTAATTTCTATTCAAGCAACATATCTAAATGGGTAAATAGAAGAGATTTGAAGCTAAAATCATTGAAGACTCATGATTATCACATCCTTATGCATGAGTTGATTCCAATAGCATTTCATCAATTTTGTCGAATAATGTAAGGGTGGATATGATTTGGTAGTTCCATTTGTTTATAGATCTTTGTGCTAAGAAGTTTTACAAGTCTTTCTTACAAAAAATGTTGGCTGATTCCCCATTAATTTATTTTGAGTTAGAGAAAATATTTCCCCCATCATTTTTCACATGCATGATGCATTTTACTGTCCATATTCCAACTGAAATACTTCTCGGAGTACCTATTCCTTTTCGCTGGATGTATCCAACTGAAATATATATGTACACATTAAATTCTTTTGTTCGTAACATGAATCATCTCGAAGGTTCTATCATGAAGGGTTACTTATCTCAAGAAAGTATGGATTTATTCTCTATGCATTTGTCTGATCTTACTACAAGAATGAACAGACCAATAAGAAATGAAGAAGAACAGTATGAGCAAATTGAACCCAGTTTTCCATCACTTCCTCAAACATGAGGAATTCCTGGGTCATATACATTGACGACATTAATCCTTGAAGAGTGGGAGATTTCATATCGCATAGTTTTGTTAAACTGTAAATTGTTTGATGACTACATCTTTTAAGTAAATTGTATATGTACATCTTATATATATATATATGTTAAACTATTCCTATTTTTATCAACAAGGAACATAAAGTGATGATAAATAGAAAGCATCATTCTTTATCTTTGAGAAGGAGGGAGACTATGCATAGAAAAGAGTTTTTTTCTTGGTTAAAATTGAAGGTAATAATATTACTGTTTAAAATAATTAAAAAAATAATTAATTAAGTTTAATATTGGTTTATATTTTAGGTATTGTGTTTTCCTGCTGACTCTATCTCTAAGGAAATAAGAGCTTTGGATTTTGGTCTTAATAATGTGGTTCGTGAGAGTAAATCAATTGTTATCCATGGGTACAACTTTATTATCATTGAATGAGAACAGAACATGGTGGTGTAATGGTTACTTCCAAAACAGATCGTTATGCTAGTGCATCAGATAGTAGACCGCAATTTGAAAATGCAGGTTATTATGGAGTCATTGAAAAAATAATAATATTGGATTATTATTCCCATGGACTAGTCATGATGATGAAATGTCAATGGTTTGATTCGATGACAAGGCAGGGCACATTTATTTGATGATTTTGTATTTTGAGTAATTGATATGAATCGAACTCTTACTACCGATGAACAAAATGTATTGGAATCGGTGGTGAAACAAATTTTTTTTTCCAAAGACCATCTTCGACCTGAATTTGGTGTCATTATTGAAGTAATTCTATGACATATTTTTGATGATGTTAATGATGGAATTGACATCATCCCTACATCCATTGGAAGCAATCCATTTATTACTTTTGATGACTCGAATAGATCAATTTTCAGAGTGGACTGTGAACCTGTAGTTGTGGTGGGAAATATATAAAATCATACATTCATGTTCTCAATTAATTTGGATTACCTCTACTTGGGATGTTAAGGTTGGTACCATTCAAATTGATTTAATATTGAGTAAAAATATGTTGTGTCTGACGTTACTGTTATGTGAATTTCAATGTTTATTGGTTGCAATTTTATTTGAATTGAATTTTCTAATTTGCAATTGAACTGTATTCAAAACTAAAAAACCAACATTACAAACTTAGTGAACATTTCAATGCTTCAACTGTGATTTGTATAAAATTTGTATGACACTAAGACTTCTCTTTAACATTTTACAAGTTAATGAACATGATGGTATGTATTCTTCTGCAAAACATGTATTGAAACCTGTATGATCTAACTGGGCTAAATAAATTAACTTTTTACTTAATTTTGTCAACTTCTTTAACACTTTTGAATCTGGTAGAATCAATGTTCCATGATTTTAATAGACTGATGACACTTAGTAAATAACCATCCAACAAAAAATTAAATTTCTTTATTACATCTTGTATAATTTATTATCTTCATTGTATATTTTTTCAAGCTCACCTAAATCAAATGGTTAGTTAAATTATCCATGAATCCCCCTATTCCCTCAATTTTTTTTTGCGTTACACATTAGTTATCCTTTTCTATTTACTTCCATATTTGTTTTCAAAATCATGAAATGAAACCAATTGAAGAGAGGCTATGAAAACAGATTATAGACAACAATCGTCGCATGACTGAGCTGGGCATTCCACCACTAGTGCCTATAGTGAGTATTTTATTTCAAATATATATTTTTAAATAATATATAATGTCATGTTATTTTTTTTTAAACATTTTTGAAGGATCTATCTATTAAGAGATAGTTATTTGATGAGTAGCCTAGTAGTGGTCCTAGTACTCAGGGTGATCGTACGAGGGGGGGTGGTACGAGAGCTAGATGATCTAGTCGGCATACCTGATTAGAATCTGCCCCTCCCACTAACATACCATCCATCCCACATGCTGATCCTAATGTGTCGTTAGGGATGAAAATGATATTTAGGTCTCACATTTTTTCACCACCCTTTACATACGAGCCTCCTCACCCATATGTACCATATCTGATGATGATTCCCAGTCCCCATCTAGCATTCGGCCAGCCATCCCTACCATCTTCTTTTACTTCTTCTTCCTTCTCTCTTGGCTTTTATATTCCATCTTCTTCGACTCTGGCTCTGCCAGAGTCTATCCCTGCGGAGCATACATTGGGACCCACTCCATCTGTATAGGGTGTTCCTTCAATTTCTATAGATCCAGTGGCTCCCATTGATCTTACTATCGCAGGTATAATTATACAACCCTAACCAATATTTACACCAATATTTATTTTCATTATAACATGTGTTGATAAAATATTTTTTTTCTTCATAATAGATACATCTACAAATAGTAGGCGGTGTGGGGGAGTACACGCATGAATGCGGTGTGGAACCACCGCACATAGTTGATGGTGGAGTACAATGAAGATAGTCATATGATTGAAAAATCATGGAAGCAATGTTGGATATTTTTTGCGACGGTTTCCAAATACTCCGACATCATTCTTGTTAGCATGCTCTCATAGAGACAGTTTCCAAATGAAGTTAGGGATAATGACAGGGTAGTGATATGGGTAAAAAAAAATATTGTATTTAATGAAATATACTAATTTTTTTATTTATATGAATTAATAATTTGGTGTCAGCTACGGTTTAATTTCCTCAATTGTGAAGGTGTACATCCAGCACGTCTAAAGGGTTTAGGCGAGATTTGGAGAGCTTATAAGCATGAGTTGTACATTGGATGGAATTCTAGAGTGGGCATAGAGTTAGAGGAAATCCTTTTCATGGATGATTTTCCTTTAGAACAGTATCGACAGATGATTACTCATTGGACGACTATCCAATTTAAGGTATTAATCAAATTAGAGATATTTAAATGAAAATTTTCATGTTTTTTGTTAATAATAATTATTTAATTTTATTTAGGATTCATCTGGAAGAAATAAAAAACATTTATAATAAGAAATACGTCCACACATTGGGATATACTATGATTCCAGATTAGGAGAGGTAGCAGGTATGACAGTTTATAATCTATCTTTACGACTTGCACTTTCTATTGCTTCCTCCATAATTTATTCGATTCATAAAGTTGTTTTTTAAATTTAGTTGTGCAATTAATTATTGTTTTCCTCTTTTTAATTATGGTTTCCTAAATTCAATGTCATTGTAGAGGCCTAAATTTAATATAGAATGATGTGTGCCTCGAGTAAAACTATTTTTCTCAAGTTGAAATAAGAAAGATGGAAGTGTGATTAATGAATCGACTTAGCAACAGATTGTAAGTTTTACTTTATAGATTTAAAATTTTAATCTCTATTTTGTAACATAATTATCTATTTATAATTGTAATAGGCTGCTTTAGAGGCCCTTTATACCCATGAACCTAAAAATTTTGGGCCAAACGATTACTTAAATCAGGTGTTGGGAGATGAGCACCTTGGTAGAGTACAATGCCGACCTTAGAAGAATTTAGATCTGATGAGGTATGGGCCCTCCTCAGGTATGAGTTTTAGTGCCACCAAGTTGTATTAGGTTAGGAAACATGCATTAATGGATGAAATAAGGTCCACAGAGACTACAAAACAGACTGCTAGGGAAAACAATGCATTTAATAAACTGATGGAAGTTTTACGTTCAACACATCCACCAGAGGCCAGCACTGCTTTTGATGAATATATGTCATCGATGTGTTCTATATATGGTGCACTAGGTGGCAGTTCTAGTGGTGTTCGGGATGATGGTGTGGAGGAGATCCTGGAAGAGGAGGAGAAGGAGGGTGAGGAGAAGGCCGAGGTGGAGGAGGAGGCTGAGGAGGAGGCTGAGGCAGAGAAGGAGATGGGCGATGAGGAGGTCGAGGATAAGTACGATGGTGATGAGAAGGGGATTGAGGTGGGATGGGATGATGATGGGGATTAAAATGAGGACAAGGGTGAGGGTGATGATCATGGTGATGATAGTGATGGTGATGAGGGATAGATTGATTCGTTACATTTTTGACAGATATTACTGACCTTTGATGTTTATTGATTTGTTGTGCCTGAATATATGCGTGATTAGGTAGGTCAAATTATCATTATTTTGTATCTATAAATATTAAAAAATGAATTGATGATTTTTTATGACTGATTCACCCCTACCCTAGACATCCCCCCTATCCCCTGAACACCCCAGACCCCCTTGGACATCCCCCCTGGATAGCCTGCCCACCCCCCAGGACCGCCCCTCCCCCTGTGGAAAGTCCCCCCACCCCCTGGACACCTCGTACCCCCGAGACAGTCCTGCCCACCCCCTTGGAAAGCCCGCCCACCCCCTGGACACCCCCTACCCCCTGGACAGCCCAACCACCCCCGTGGACAGCCCACCCACCCCCTAGACACGCCCTCCCCACATGGATTGCCCCCGGGACACCCCTACCCCCCGTGGATAGCCCACCCACACCCACTAGACAGCCCCCCTAGACAGCCCGACCACCACTGTGGACATCCCGCCCACCCCCATGGATATCTCGCCCACCCCCTAGACACCTTGTACCCCCTGGACAACCCCACCCACCCCCATCGACATCCCTCCCACCCTCTGGACACCACATACCCCCTGGGCCACCTGGCCAGCCCCGTGGATAGCCCGCCCACCCCCCCTGGACACCCATACCCCCTAAAGAGCCAGGCCACCCCTGTGGACAACCCACCCAACCTTATGGTCACCCCTCCCCCGTGGATATCCCCCACCCTTGTGGACAACCCACCCACCCCCCTGGACACCCCCTACCCACTAGATAGCCAGACCACCCACATGGACAGCCCGCCCACCCCCTTAGACTCATCGTACTCCCCTAGAGAGCCTCGCCCACCCCCTTGGACACCCCCCTACCCCTGAACATCCCCACCCCTGTGGAAAACCCCACACACCCCCTAAGACACCCACTACCCCCGGGACATCCCTGCCACCACCGTGGTCCACCCCAACCCCCACTACATAGCCCCCACCCCCTGGGTAGCCCCCCACCCGCTAGACAGGCCCCCACAACCCTTTGATAGCCCCCAAAACCCTAATTACCCCCACCCCTGGGACCCCACCCCATCCCCCCGGGGCACCACCCCACCCCCTTGACACCCCCACCCCCTAGACACCCCGACCCCCTGGACACCACCATCCCCTAGAAATCTCCCCCAACCCCCTGGAAACCACCCCACCCCCCATGGACACCACACCACCCCCTGGATACCCCAATGGACAGCCCCTCCCCCCACGCCCCCCCCTGGACACCACCCCACCCCCTAGACACCCCCCCCCACCACCACCACCACCCTGGACACCCCCATGGACACCCCCCCCCCCCCCCACAACCATGGACAGCCCCCCCCCCCCCCACACACACACCCCTGGACACCTCACACCCCCTGGATAGCCTCGCCCATCCCCTAGACACCCCATCCCCCATGGACAGCCCCTCCATCTATGGAAAACCCCTACCCCTGGACACCTTGTACCCCGGGACAGCCCTTCCCAACCCCTTGGACCCCATGTACCCCTTGGACAGTCCCGCTGACACCCGTGGACAGCCTCGCCCACCCCCCTGGATAGCCCCTCCACCAGTGCATACCCCCCACCCCCATGGACAGCCCGCCGACCCCCCATGGACACCCCTACACCCCGTGGATAGCCCGCCCAAACCCCTTGAAACCTTGTACCCCCTTGTACAGCCCCACCAACCCCCGTGGACATGACCTACCCCTAGAAACCCTCCACCCCTATGGAAAGCCCCACCCACTGCCTGGACACCCCCACCCCCTAGACAGCCCTGCCACCCCCACCCCTGGACAGCCACCACCCCCTGGACAGCCCCCACCCCCGTGGACACCACCCCACCACCCTTGGACAGCCCCAACCCCTAGACTGCCCCCACCCCCTGGACACCACCCCACCCACTGGACACCCCCACCCCTGGAAATCCCCACCCCCTGGACACCACCACATCCCCCATGGACACCAACCCACCCCCTGGACTCCACTGTGGGTAGCCCCCCTAGACACCACCATGGACACCCCCCCAGACACCACCCCACCCCCTATACACGCCCATGGAAACCCCCCCCCCCCCCACCCTTGACACCCCCACCCTCTGGACACCCCCATGGACACCCCCCTCTCCACCCTAGACAGCCCCCCACCCACCCACCCACCGTCTAGACATACCCATGGACAACCCCACCCCCCCAGACACCCCCATCCCCCTGGACACCCCCACCCCTTGGACACCCCAACCCCCTTGGACAGCCACCCAAAACCCTTGAACAGCCACCCCCCAAACCCCTGAATTCTAAATTGAATTATTTAGGTATTTAATTAACATATGAATTATGTGTTAATGGTGTATGTGTATACTTGTTGTATGTGTATACTTGTTGTAATTACCTTATAAATTATGTGTTAATTCTGTTAATGGTGTATGTAACTTTGACTATGATGGGATCCCTGTAATGTGAGTGTCCTCTCACCATTATGAGATGTCTCCACCAAAGAAATTGAAATGGGTTATTTGGAAGTGTGGTTGTTATGTGAAGATTGAAATGGGGAAAACTATGTCAGTGGTTCATGTCATGGTTGGAAGAGTCTACTAGTTTTTATGTGATATTACAAGTGTTTTTTTGTTCTATTTTTAGTGAAAATTGTTCTATTTTAAGTGTTATGTGAATCTATGTTTCCAGGTGTATGCAGTGGATGGAATGGGTGGCTGATGTGTTGTTTGCTGGAAAGACACTATACCAACGGTTTTAAACCATTGGTAAAGTGTTTAGTTTCACCAACGGTTTGAATAAACCACTGGTAATACAATATACCAACGGTTTTGAATTGTTGTTATAGTGTATTTCCAGAATACTTTTACCAACGGTTTTAAGGAATCATTGGTAATACTATATACCAATGGTTTCAAACCATTGGTAAAGTAAATGTAATCTATATATCCCAACGGTTCGAGAAAAACCATTGGTATAAATATATACCAATTATTTTATAGAAACTGTTGGTATACTGATGGTTACATTTCCATATACCAACGGCTAGAGAAAAACCATTGGTATTGGCCTTTTGAAATGGATTACTAGCCAACGGTTTTCCAAACCGTTGGTATATAGTATACCAACGGTTTTGATCCCTATACCAATGATTTCAAACCATTGGTATATATTGTATTTCCAGTTGTGTCAATGAAACCACTACAGCAGATCTAACTAGGAAATACACTAAGGAAAAAATCTGTTAGGGTAGGGTTAAGCAGTCACATGCACAAGGTAGTAGCAACAATATCCCAACTTTAGTCATCTCAGAACCAGATTGGATATCGCATATCTCAAGTCCTCATATTGATATCAAGAGTTACCTTTGTAATTCAAATAAACCCCAAACCTTTATAAAATTACAACAATCACAATCTCCAACCACATATCTGAAACCCCTTTCAATAGATCCCAAAATACTCGTATGTTACAACAGTCACAAACTACTCGTATGTTACAGAAATGACATCAACTCTCACTAAAACCAAAAACCAAAAAACTCCAACCACAAATCTAAAACCCCTTTCAAAATATCCCAATCTTAAAAATCAGATCTAGAAAAAACTCCAACTCACTGCAAAACCATACCATCATGACGCCGCTCTCCATCTGAAGAAGAATGTTGAAGCATCTGAAGTCCGCCGGTTGAGATATATAGTGGAGACCATCCCGCTACAGGAGAGATGCTATCCAGGAGGAGAAGAACAGCCAAGGGAATGACTACACATTGCCGATCGAATTTGAAACGAATTTTCACCGAAGAGAGACTACATCCATTATAATAATAGCGGATGTCACAACCAAAGCCTCTAATGACTCGCAACTCCACCATATGATTAGAACCGAAATGGTTCCCAGACGAGTCATTTTCCCAATCAACCCACAAACCCCCCTGCCAAGACCAACAACATACCGCTAGAGAGGTCATCATTCGTGTCAAACCACCTGACACTGAAAAACCCTAGGGCACTCCCATGAGTAGAGACCTCCCGAGAGCACCCTGAATCAACATCCTTTATGACTATAAAATCCAGGAGATTTGGACATGATGTTCAAAAATTAACTATTTTTTTAATATTGATATATTTATTATCCATCCATGAGATCATGTGTCGGTATATCTATGGATACGTTTTTTCAATTCATTGATTCAATTTCATGTGTTTTATTTTCCTTCCTTTCTATATTTATTTTTCATTTTCAAATTATTTGAATGGATTGTGCTTCCATTTATTTACCTTTATATTTTATTATTATCATTGAATCATTACTGATTCAATTATACTTTACCCATACTATGTTTTTGAGATCACCATTATTATGTTTCCTTTCTCCGTGAATACAATAAGTGTACTATAAATGATATGAAAGGATGAGCTTGATGGAATAAAGTTATTATCCTCAAAAGAAAAAAAAATTATGATGTAATTAGTGTATTTTGATATAAGATAGGACACATGTATGTATTAGGTTCAACAAGGATACTAAACTCTTCGGTTCTTTGGGATTCTATTCCTTGTAATCATGCCAATATAATGGTATCATAATACCAGCTCTGGGTTATCTAGGTTCAGGGTGATACACACATGTTGTTGAATCGTTTTTCTTATGTCACAACTATGTTGGAGATCCTTATTGAACCACGCCACATAGATGTTTTAGAGATGGTATTTTTCACTAATTCTAATGAAGTTGACTATGGAACTGAAGCTAAAACATGAAAAAATGAAATTTTTATAGTGGGGATTGAGTGGAGATTCTATATTAGTGAGCTAGAAAATTACCAAGAACCCTATCAAAATATGAGTTTTTCGAGTTCGATATTATGGAAAAGGGTAACTTCAATAGGGAAGCTTTTTTTATCTCCCTTCTTCTCTTTTATTCTAGTTGGGGTGTATTTACTATATTTGTTTTGTTCTCAACTTAACAAACACATGTAGATAGTTTCCTTTATGGGGAATCATATTAGAATAGATTAAAATCCTCAATATGTTTTGGTTTAATTTTAAAAAAATGTGTCATTACATTTTTATATTATGTTCTATATTTTGTTCTTAATGAATATAATTTTTTCATTATTCTATGTACAGAAAAAAGAATAGAGTGAATCCTTTCACTTTTTAGAATCATCTAAAGTATTTAAAATTAGAAATTTGGGATGGATCTATTCTCTATTATTGAAAAATTATTTTCCTAAATTTTGGTTGATAGATCATCTTTCATGAGAGTTCAGTATATTCAAGATATCACTTAATGATATTTAGGTTTTTCAATAAACATTCTATACAGTCATAGGGTTATTTGCGCTTATTTTTATTTTGAAATTAAAAAATAATTTTAATCAATTTTATATGGTTTGATCCCCCTAATTTTATAAATTTTATATCTCTCTAACTCTCATTTAATTAATCTCATGAACACCATCACATCACCACTTCTACTTATACATTTGTTTTGTTTGTTTTTATTTGTTTTAGTGGGACACTTCTTTTCTCCTTCCATAAGAAATTGATACTCCCTCTCCTTACAATACTAGTTTTTATAGATTTTAACAATTATTAAAATTGAAAGTATTTAAAACAAATCATCATACTTTTGTATTGTTTACTAGGAATATGTGTGAGACTATTGAAAAATTAAATAACACTTAATATATTTCGTAAAAAAATCCAAAATTCTGTATTAAGTTCACTTTTGTGTGATGTATTTAAACTATTTGAACTGGAAATCATATGAACGCTTGGGAAAATATTAAATCTGAATTTGATCCATTAATTCCTAAAATAAAAATTCATTTCATACCCATAAGAATAATAAAAATGATAAAATGGAAAATAAAAAAGTTTAAATTCAAAGAGTTGTGGTGGAAAATTAAAATCTAGTTATACCTAAAACTGAGAATGATAATATTGATAAGACTAAGCTCATATATTTCCATATTATGAATATTTCAAATAATCCATCATTCATATGGTTATCACCTATGTATATACTTTATGATATGAATTAATCTTTCCTCTCTTTGTTACCATCTTTTAGGGGTCATCCAAATGAATATTCTCATGAATTCATTAAGGATTATAATTATTTACCCCAATAGTTATTTTATCATGAGTCAGATGAGGATGATTTCAAGTTGATGGTATTTAAATTTTACAAAGAGAATAAGTATATGAACTACTTCCATAATTTAGATGGGGAAACATTTGACACATGGGACCAACCTATAAATTTCTTTGTAACTAAGATATATACTAGAAACAGTACCACCAAAGTGAAACATATAATCATCAATTTCATTCAGGATGAGGATAAAATTTTCCATATGACTTGGGATAGTTTTAGAGAACTTATAATACATTGTAGTAATCACCCACTTATACCTTATCTCTTAATTGATAAATTCTATAATAACCTCACAATTAATAATCAAAATCATATGAATTAATATTTTGGTGGTGATTTCGCATACATGAGAGTTGATGATCTCAAAAAATCAATTAAATATTTTTAAAATAGTCCCATTAAAAAAGCACAAGGAGTAGAGTTATTTCTAGGTCTAAAACCAACGCCTAAACTACTATATTTAAAGAAAAATTATTTAGGGGCCAGTGATTTCATTATGGGATGTGTAGAAATTCTCAAAACCATATTTCTGAGATTAATCCCTTTGGGAATCCATAAGACATTACCCTATTTATTGACTATATGGATAAAAAAAATGCTATCAATAACCCTATTTCTATTCAATAAATTATTTTTTACAAAAACCATCTCAACCTTTCAGGAAAGATCTAGCTGTGTTGAAATAATATTATGCCCTTTTTTCTCACAAAATCCCAGATCTTCTATTAAAAAAAATTCAATGCTGAATCCTAAAATTCTCAAGTGGATTTTAGGGGAATGTTTCATGATTTTATTATAATTTTTTATTCTGAAATGTTTATTTTTATTTCCAAAAGGATAAAATTGACTCAAAAAGATATGAAACAAATTCTAGAATCTATAATCCTGAGTTGTAAATGGGCCAACATGCTAGGGACATATGAGGAAGAGATAAAGTTAAGTTACCTTGAACTAATACGGTGAATCCTAAGGAGAATGTGATGAATTTAACTAAAAGATAAAATATGAAAACCCAATAAACATAGTAAATATCCTTGGGCAGCTAAACGTGATGTTTTTTACGAACCAATAAATAAAAAACTGGAAAACACCAAATCTAGCAATATAGAAATCAATGTATAAAATAAAAAAAATCATGAATATCAAATTAATGAATCTAATGAAATCAGAGAAAATCAAGTGGAAAATATCAAGAAAGGAAAGAAAAATGTGAGGTTTAAGGAATATGATAGTGAAAAAACTTTTTTGAAGAATTATGATCCTCCCATTCCTTTTCCTCAAAGGCTTAAAAAGAGTAATTAAATGGATTACTTGAAATTACTTTAATGTTTTTGGAGTTAAAATTTTAATATCCCCTTTTTGGAATATTTGAATAAATCCCCATATTAGATTAAATATATCAAATGAATCTTAGAAAAAAAGAAGGATTCGGGTGACAGTTCAATAATTAATTTTAATCAGGACTGTAGTTACATATTCTAAAATGACATTATTACAAATTTAGAAGAGGATGGATCATTTTTAGTTTCTTTAAAAATTCAATAAAGTGAATAGACTAGGTGTTTGTGTTATTTGGGATCTAGAATCAACCATATGCCATACTCCATATTCAAAAATTTGGGTCTTCAGGAGTTAAAATCAAATTCAGTTTTGCTATATTTAGTTGATAAGTCGCATTCTTATCTATATTTAAGTGTATGAAACTTATTTTTTTTATTTAGGAAAGTTCCAACTCTTTATTGTGTTTCTAACTCTCAAAATTGAGACTGATAATAATGTCTCAATAATTCTAGGATGATCATTATTAGCTGCTCTTCGGAATGTTGTTGATATTTATAAGGGTAAATTAGCCCTTCAGGCTGTTGATGATCAAGAGGAGTTTTATATTTTCAAATATTCCCCTATTATGGTGTGATGGAGGATGATATATTTTATTGGTGAAGTGTTTGAATATGAATTTAGGAGGTAATATCGCCATCTATTTTATTATTTGGTATATCAATCTATTAATGAAAATTTTGAATGATTTTTTTTAAATCTAAGTCCACACTTAATTTGGAAAATCTAAGGTAACTTGTGAGTTTTATTAGGATATTAAATAATTATAGAAATGAAGTAGTATATTTGCATATAAAATTTCAAGATGAAAGGGTTTCTCATATTTATGTTAAAACATTATAGACCTCTCTCATTTTTAATATGGAAATAGAATCTTATTCACATAAACTTGAGAAGTTGATGTCTGTTTTAGATGCTCATATAGTTGAAAGTGAGTATGTAAAAATATGGGAAAACATTTTGTTGAGTTTGTTTCCTTTAGAAGTTGAAAATGATCCATCCCATTATGTTGAGAGTGTATAAGGTGGGAATCAGGATTGCTTTCTAGATTTAGATAGTATGTATACTCCAACTAATATAGGCTGATTTGTTTATGAATTTTCAATCCTTGAGTTTATATAATTCTTATAAAATCTTGAAAAGGTCTCCCATGTATCACATAATAGAACTTAATCTAGGGGTTTTGTTGGTTGTGGAAAATATTCTCAAACTATTGTGTCATTTTTTTCCCCAGATTCATTGAATTATTTAAATGGTGAATATTTTTTCCTTAACATTGAGAATTTATAAGAATATCCTGAGTATTATTTATCTTCTTCACCAAAGTATGTTATTTCTAGGAGTCATTACGAGGTTGTTAGTGAAATTCTTATAGAAATTGTAGAACCTAATTAGGACATATTGATTTCTTTAAGTGTGGGGGAGTGTGGCTAAACAAGTGAGGAGTGAAGATTTTAATTTTTGTGATAATTCTAAATTTTTGTTCCCAATACTAGCTCATGTTAATGAAATTTTTTAATTTTAAGCTTCTGGTGATGTAAAAATGAGTATAACAAGTTTGGATTGTTTAGATATAGTTTTTCAAGATTCTATTCATCTAGAGTTGTTGAGTAAAACTGAATTTTTTATTACACAAAATAGTCATGTTCTAGTAAATGATATATATTATCCACTAAATAACAATGGGTAAAACATATTTTGGGTTAATGTATAACTGAAGACATTAAATTTAGTTTTCTATGGGTTGAAACTCGTGATTCTATAGTTCTTATCATCTACATTTTTTTAATAAAAGATTCTTGCTTCATTGTATGTCTCCCTATGTTGGTGAACCATGTTTTTACATTTTTTTGTATATACATACTAATTTTGTGTTTATTTTTGTTTGAAAGTGGTTTGGTACATTAACAAAATGACACGATTGATTTTGAGTTGTACATACCTATACTAGATTCATTTTGAATTTCAATGATAAAAACATATAATAATTGGAGAAAACTGGATAAAAATTCCTTAAACTTTAACTCTGGTTAATTTTTTATTCTTTAAACTCATTGTGATCATTTCATGTTTTATGAACTTAAACTTCTAACCTATAAACTATTTTATCATCTTAAAGGGTGGTTTCACATTTTTTATACAACAATGAGAAAAGATTCTACACATTTGAGGATTAATTTTTTTAATTACATTATTTATTTGTTTTAATGTTATTGTTACTTTTATGGAATTCATTGATTAAATATATTGGTTATGTTTTATATAATTTTCAGAAATATGATTTTAATAAATGTTGGTATCTATAATTGTTCAAATTTTCTCTATGTTTTATTCAATTGCATGCTTAATTTTTGTGCTTTTCGAAAATCAATGTTGTGCATCCTAGGTAGCATGAAAACATCTGGAATTTCCATTTTGTGCTCTAACAGTTAGGTAGTTTCCAATAAGAAAAATTTTCACATATTAGAAAACATATTATGATCTACTCTTATTTGGAAAAATATTTTTCTAATGTTATCTTTACCCCTAAAAACTGGCATTTTTTCTTCATTTCAATATTTTTTTGAACCTAACAAGTTTAATTGTTTCTCCTACCTTCAATTTAAATAGGAGGATATATTTGTTTTTTAAGTGTGCGGGTATTAATTGAGATGAAATATAATTCATTAAGAACCCATTATACCCCTTAAATACTTAAAAACTATTAGTTTTTAAACATCCCTTATGAATTTTCAACAGCTAAAACGTTTTTTCTAAATTTAAAGGTTGTGATTCCATTTTGAAGATATTCAATGTTATTGAAATATGGATTTAATTAGGTAAATTATTTCCATTGTTCTCCATAAAAATTTGATTTAGGTAAAAAATGGAGAATTGAATACAATAATAATTGACCATGGACTTTTTAATTTGAATTTAAATAATCAAATATGCATCCAAATGTATTATGATTAAAAAATCCTAATGTACATTGAATTTATTTATTATTTATTTTTTATACATCAATGGTATTATAGGTTATTTATTCCACTAAAAATTTTCACTCCACCGCATCCAATGGTGTGTCTATTATTTATGAGTTCTTAAATAATTGTTTTCTATTCTCTAAGATGTAAAGAGAATTTTGGCCTTTTAGTTGGATGAAAATTGATTTCTATTAAATAATATATTAATTTTCCATATTAAATATATTTTTATAAATAGTAACCAACTTTTTGCAAAAGAAATTTAATTAGAGAGGGTAATCACACTTTCAAATTTTGAGAATCCATGAGGGAAATCATTTCAAAATTCGATTCTTAATTTTACTCTAGTTTTTAAATTTTGAAATCTATTTCCTATTATTGAGTTTTTCTAAAGGATTTCGTAAGGATAAAAAATATCTTAAATGAGGGGGTATTTTATGTAGCCTTTAGTATTTGAGTGTTAAAAATCATATTTATAGTTTAAAATAATTTTTTCATGTTAAAATATTTCATTAACTAGTTAATTATTCTTAGTGTAATTTAATTTTAAAAATTTAAAATTATTTACTTTTTATAAAATAATAATGTTAAGGAATTTTGTTTTAATATTTATTTTCATCTAATTTTTTTTTCAATTAATATTTATTTAAATATATATTAAATTTTCATAAAAAATGATTTCTTTATTAATTGTTTTTAAATTGTTTATAGGTCACGTAGATTATTTTCCAATTTAGTGGAGGTATATTGTTAATTTTTAATTTTACGTAGATAATTAATGCTCCAAATATGTTTTATTCCATCGCCATAGATGATTATCTCTATATACATAATCTTCCATTGATGTCACTGATTCCTGTGATTGTGGTTAATATATAGTTGAATTCACTGTGTTGGTAATTCACACACCTGAATTGGGGATGACTACATTTTTTAATGAGGTCAACATAGTTTATTTGCAATGTTTTCAATTATTTTTTCTCATGATTTTCTTAATATCCTACTCCCCAAAATTTCTTATGTTGGGTAATTTTGTAACACCTCAAGTTTTTTTGGAATTATTTTTCAAATAAATTAAATTCATTGATGGCTTCTATTACATGCTACACAAAATTAAAATTCATTTATATGAGACACCCTGAAAACATGTTCTACACACAACAATATGTTTAGATTCTAGTACATGAAACACTAAGTTAACCTGTGTTACAAACAATAATAAGTTCCTTTGATATATTTTTTACACACAAGACTGGTTTTTTTAAAACTAGAATATATTATCAATACTATTATTGAAATAATATTATAATTATCACCAATCTGTTGGAATGGTCATTTTCAATAAGATAAAATAAATTATGAAAATATGGATTAAACATATATATAAATTTAATTCTTTAGTTACCAATTAAATATAAATGAGAGTAAAAACTATTTGAAAATAAATAAATTCCTTTCATAAAAAACTATTTTTCTATGCCAAAACACATTTTATCTGATTAAATTAAACAAAAAACATTTTATGAGTTATTATAATAAAATATATTTATTTTAAATTCAATAAACTATTTCAAATTCATCTTATGTTTTTTCTATAAAATAGATATGAATTAAACCAATTTTAATCATAAAAAGATGTATTTTTTAAGGGCATTTTTATCTTCTTTTAATGGAGAAAATGTTTTAAAACTAAATTTTGAAACATTTAAAAATTATATTTTAAAAAATAATCATCATCTTTGAAATAGGAATTTCAGAATTTCCTTAGAGTGAATTTTATATATTTTTTTGAGAAGTTTAATTTTTTGATTAATAGTGAAAATACTGAATTTTAATAGAAAAATGACTTTTCATATAAATAACTCATCGTGTTAACATATATTTATAATTTATTTTTAGTAAAATTAGTTCAATTATTTATATATTATTCCAATTTAGGTCATTGGGATTATTTTTATATTAAATTTATATATAAAAAACATAGTAAACTTTTGAACATTTTCACATTAAATCCTCGCTTTCTTATACCTTTTAAAAGAATAATTTTAAATTTAATTATTGAAAATTTGGGATGGAATTAGGAAATATTTATTCAATATTTTGAATTGAAGAAAAATATATTATCTAAAACTTAAAATTAATTTTTACCAAAATTATTAGTGAAAATTGTTAAAATTAATTAATGTGATTATGTTTAAAATTGGGTTTTGTGTATTACAAGCATCTGCATTAAAATTTATTTTACACAAAAATAATATTTTTATTTAATGTATTTTAACTAATATATAGAATAATTGGTTCCAAATTAACTAATAATTATATTTTTAATTATAATATTAAAGGATAAATTTCCTCTATAAATAATAATATACAAGTTACCTTTGAAAAAACTATAAATATAAAATTGAGTAAACATACAGACCAAGGAATAACCTGATAAAAATTCATTTAGTTTGTTTGGTGTAGGAATTTATTTAAAATTCCTCCATCCCCTCCATTAAATTTTTATTTTGGAGTCACATGATGTAAGGGAGACCTCCAAATATTTTATAATTTTAGATATTTACAAAACTGTCACTCCTACATCATTATAAAAGGGAATTCACTCTCACCACTTATACACACCTCCTAATAAATTTGGCTCATCAAAACCTTCTAAAATAACATCCCAAAATCCCTCCAATAATTATATAATCCATATGTTTCTAATAAATTCAAACAAGTCTTATGATGAAAATCCAAAGGACATACCTAAAAAGAGGATATGTTCATCAATTAACGGTTTTATTTTATTTCTTCCTCAAATAAATTAATTTGTATTTATATAAAAAATATAAAATAACATCAGTATATTACAAATACTTATATTTTTTATCTTATGGTTAGGAACTAAAATCACACACACTTCTATCAAATGGGTTACGTAGTCATTGTTCGTGTGTACGGAAGACTATCGTCTTACAAACTAATGTCATTCGGTTTCCATTACAAACATTAAAGGTTGGGAATAATGATAGAAATTATATTTATATATAATATTTTTTATTTTTATGAATTTCTTATGATTATATGATTTTTATATAACACATACCTTCATGATTTAGATTCTTTTGGAATACGATAATGTCTTCATTTATACGGCAGACTACAGCCTCACAAAGTGATTTGATTCATTCACGATTTACAAGTAATGTATGGAGGATAGGTTTAATAAAAATATGTGATATATTTAAAATAATAATCTTCTATAATTATAATATATATATATATATCATATACTTTTGTCTCATTCAATATTATATGAAAATAGAAACAACATTCATGCATACGTATGGCGTACCCTCTCCATGAATGGTATATTTCATTTCCTATCCCAAAATATTATGGATTACTATAAAAAAATATATAATTAATATATATAAGTTTTTTATATTTTTTTCATTCTATAGATGATTAATTTATGATCCAATTAAAATTAATAAGAATAAAAAATCAAAACATGTACAAAAAACAAAGCAGTTATTACCCAAAATATAAATTTAACACGAAATTGTTAATAAACGAGTAATAAAAGGTCATATGAAAGCCATATATGTCATGATATATATTATTTTATTTCATTAATATATATATATATATAATAAACATGTATTTATTATACATGATGTTTCAATAAGTATAATGGAAGTTGAGACTTAAGGTAAGGAGATTTCTCTTCTCTCTTCTATTTCTAGGTGACTTATGCCATATTCACCAATAATTTATTTTGTGTGTTGTATATAATTCTATCTAAAATGTTATATAATTAATATACTTTATTTCATTATATTTTTATTTCTAACTGATTTTATTCTATAATCGGAATTACGATTCAAGAGATTACCAATGCAGTAAGAGATTTATGTCTCACTTTTTACTTTTGTGAGACACATACTATATTCACCACTTATTTATTCTATGTGGTGTATATACCACACATGAATGTACTTTAGAAATATTTTACATAAAATATCATGAATTTAGACATCCATTTGACGGTCTCTCTATCATGGGGTTATAGTTTCAATGTTACCAATGTGGTAAGGGAATTTTGTCTCAATTTTATTTCTTTTAGACACATCTTATGTTATGCACCAATATTATTTTACGAGGTGTATATATTGATCATTTTTAAAGTTATATCATTAATATATTATTTTAATGACATTTTAAGCTTCATTTAATGTTAGTTTTCTGTAGATATATAAGAGGTAAGAGCTTATTTCTACTATATCATCATTTGTTATAATTGTTTTTTATTATGATTACATTGATGAAATATTTTGATCCCCCTCTCAGGAATTATGATTATATTTCTTCTCTTATTTTTATTCATGATATATCAAGTAATAATAAAATTTTTAGTCTATTTTATTTATTTCAATTATGAAAAAAATTAATAAAATCTGACTTTATTTCTCTCTTCAGTCATAAATATGTTTTATTAAAAAACCTTGTATTCTAAGGAAATAAACTGTTTTTGAAAGATATTTTAATAAATAAAAAAAATAAAAATATTTATTTTTTTTTAAAAAAAGTGTCTTAAATGGTTTATATATTTTTCTTCATAAGTTTCCAAGGTTTTTTTCAAAAGAAAAAGGTTTTCAAAAATGTTTGTGATTTAAAATAGATTTTTTAAATTGGAAAGGATATATTCCTAAAGAATTGTACTTTATTATTTTTAAGGATTACTTAATAATTTTTCCAAGTGGTTTTCAAATAGAATTACTTTGAAGATTTATTATTTCTTAAAAAGATAGTTTCAATTAAAGTTTATTTTTCTTAATAAATTCTCTAACAGATATTTAAAAATTCTTATCCATATAAGATTTAATCCTTTGAAATAGTTTATGATTTAATGGGGATATGATCGAAAGAAACCATTCTTATTATTTATTTGAAGGGTTTATATTTAGGATGAAAAAAAATGTTGCATCTATTCTTATTCCACATGTTGTACCAAGATTAAATTCGTATAAAACCTACTTCTTTTCATTGGTTATTATATGATGAAAAGATTATGAAACCTTTCTCTTTTCCATAGGTTATGATATGATGAAATGTTTAAAATACGCAATTCATTTCATGGGTTATGATATGATGAACATTTATGATCTTTTGGAAAAATAATGTATGATTTCATTATGTGTTGTGTCGGGCCTATATTTCCTTCCAATTAATTAGGTAAAGAAAAATAATCTACAATATCAGTAGGGTACATGGGTGGTTATCCTAATCCTTTAAAGGTGGAAACACAGGTGGTCAACCCAAGACTATAGTATCAGGTACATGGGTGGTCAACCTTAACCTGTTGTGTATGGTACATGGGTGTTCAGCTACATCATAAAGTAGGAACACCAGTGGTCATTCGAAGACAAACATGTTATGAATGTTTTGGTGGATATCCATGACATTATATTTTATATGATTATGGGTATACAACAAATCTATGTCTTTTACTAATTTTATTCTCTCATTGAACATGCTCATTTATTATTTTATGCTTCGTGTCTTGTTAATAGCAAATCTTTATTCTCTAAATCAAGTTTATGATATTTGATATGTAGGTTATGATCTTGAAATTTTATGATAATGTAAACCCTTATGATCATTATTATGTTTACATGTATCCCTTTTTTAACCTTACTGGGAATCTAATAATACCCTTTCTTTTATTTTCATTCCTTGGGTTATAAAGATAGGTTTTAATTGGGAGTACTAAAAAAGAAGATCTTTGTGAAATTTTGAATATCTTTCACCAAATTAAATTCTTTTTTCCCATGTTTTCAAATACACTAAACTGTTTTGGTCCTCTGGAATATACTTTTTTAATGTGCCAAATATTCATCTAAAAAGAGGTAATATCCATGTATGTGAAGTCGAGGTCACTAATGTTTTTATAAATGGAAAGGTTTAGTTTTTACATTGGAAACTAAGATGAGAATAATTTACTGAGATCCCTAGGGATAATTCTAAGGATATTTCTACGGATGTCTGTGAGTATAAGTCTATGTATGAGTCTAGGTTAAGGAAAATTCATTTTATTTTTGTTAAGGATAGATATAATGGTGTATAAGAAATTAAATTCCTATCTGGATACTACAAGTGGGTAAAGATATTTCATAGATGTACATAGGGTTAACAACCATAAAAATATTATTGATCTAAACTCTATTGGGGACTGGTACATGACAACAGACTCTACTACACACTTAGTTTGGTACTTCTGAGGGATATTCTATAAAAATTCAAAAATAAATTATAAACCATCATAAGGGATTTCAATAGATGATCATTTTGATTGAACTAGGATAAAACTAAGGTGTCATAATCTAAATAAGAATTTTTATTGATTTAGACCTCCTAAATTATTTTTCAGACTGTTATTTTTTATTATGATTAGAATTTCCCACAAAATGATTTCTGGTCCTAATTAATTGATGGAACTAAAATGAATCATGTTAATAAGAACTAAAATGTAAAATGTAATGATTTACCTCTTAAAAACCTAATTTTATGACCAAATTAATTTCTCATTGCATGAAATATGATGATCTTCCAAACAATCAAATGTGAGAATAATGTTTTATTGAATACATAATTAGGAAATTTACACCTCCTTTTTGTGGAATGATTGATCCACTAGTTTTTGAGCAATGGATTTGTACCACTGAAAATATATTTTCCATTATCTATAATTCATAACGTGAAAATTTTATTTTTGTAACCTATTGCTTAGAAGGTGAAATGAATAAATGGTGGATGGTTTTCATGAATGCAAAGAAATATGAAACAAATTACTTTACCAATTATGGTGAGTTCAAGAACCTTTTTTTAGTAATTACATTAATAATATTACTCATATGATAATGTAGATTGGAGTTTCACATTAGTATCATGGATATAATAAGAAAATAAGTATATAATTTAAAGGAAACTCTAAACACTATAGAGTATGGAAGGTGAGATTTACCATATGCTCAATGTGTAAAAGGAAACATGGAGTTAATTACCTTAAGGGGATAGATAAATGTTTTAAGCATGGAAAGAATGGTCATTGTGAAACTAAATTCTAGAGTAATGGGAAAGATCATGAATATAATTAGAAAGTTGGTATGAGTAATGGTTATATAGCTGACAATGAAGATACTACACATGACATATGAAAGGAAATATGTAATACAAAATATTTTGGGGAATCCTTGTTAATGGATTTAGGTTGATGTGGAATAATCAAAGTGTTTCAGTATTTTTATTCAAGAATTATGTTTTATGAATTTGAAATATACAAGTATTATTCAATATATGTTTCTCATTAAGCTTTTGAAATAACATGTTAAAAGATGTTGATGACCAAGAAAAGTGATTTATTAGAAAGGTTATATTTTACAATTTTCATTAGTTTGAAAAAAATGATCTTTAATTTGGTTAAATAGATGATTGATATGGATAAAGAAATTTGATAGTAATAATTACCAAGGTACTAAATAAGGATTTATTATCAATGTGGTTTATATTATCATTAATGTAGTTTACAACATTTATGGATTTAAGGAATATATCAAGTATTCTTTGAGGTAGAATTTGTGTTTTCAATGGGATTTTTTGGAGATTCGGTTTGTTAACATGTTTCAAGAATATACATGATGAAGGTATTCACATGTTTGGTATGTAATAATAAAGAGACGCTTTATATAATATGTGGATTAATGTATAGTTTATTTAGGTGTCCATCTTTATAATGATTTTTGTTTTCATTTGAAGGGTTATAATATAACCATTTATGGAATGTTTAAAGTTGATTTTTTAGAGATTGCTTCTCCATATAAAGATTTATCCATGTTGGATGACCGATGTAAACTTTTTCTAACTAGAGATATAAATAATGACTTATCATTCTATTATGTATCTTATGATCTATTAGTGATTTGGGCATAACTAATTCAACTTAATTTCATTGAGTAATAGATGATGTGAAAATTTATCAAAGAAAAAAAGGGTGAAATTGTTTTTATCAGATGGAATGAAATCAATTAAGTTTATAAAAATTCTACAACATTATTAAAATAATCTTTTAATAAAATGGTTTTTTGTAATAATAATTTTTTATAATATCAATAATATTTTTTATACATCTTTAGTTTATATCATTGTGAACATTAAATTTCACCTAAACATGTTCTCTATCACTCTCAATCATTATTTGGTTATTAATTTTCTCTTCCAGGTCAATGTTTTCACTTCCCATCTATGTTCTGCTATGTTTAAATAAAGTTGTGATTTATTTTGGGTAACCGTTATGTTTCAAACATACCCTTTTTAATGGATGTTTTATCATTCATTTTTATAATGTGGATTTCTGTGAAAATAAAGTTAATGTATTAAAAAATTGATTACCCGTACAAATTTCAAGGGATAGATTCATTTTAATGGGGTATAAGGTAACACCCTGAGTTTTCTATGAATTATTTTTTCGAAAAAAAATAAAATTCTTTAATGGGTTGTGTTACTTGCTACACCATGTTATGATTTATTTAAACGCAACACCAAATTAATCTTACAGTACATGAAAGACTAATTTTATCTTTTGGTACAGGTGACACCATGTTTTCTCATGTAACACAAAATAATGAGTTCCATTTATATCTTGTGTTACATGAAAGACTGATTTTTACCTAACTACAATATACTATTAATATTATTATTAAAATATTATTATAGTTATCACCAAGACTTTGGGATGGATATTATGAAAAATATAAACCAAATTTTGAAAATATTGTTTATACTTATATATAAAATGAATTCTTTGGTTATGAATTAGTTATAAACTAGGGTAATAAGTATTTGAAAATAATGAAAATCCTTTTCTGAAAAACTATTTTTCTATGAACAAACACGTTTTATCTCAAAAAATTAGTCAAAAGATATTTTATGAATGTTTTAAATAACACACACATATATATATTATATATTCATTCAACTATTTCAAATTCATCTTATGTATTTTTAATATGAGAGATAAGAATAAATCTAATTTTATGTAGAAAAAGATGTACTTTTTTAGGGAAAATTTATCTCCTTTTAATAGAGAACTTGTTTAAAAATAGATTTTGAAAATTTTAATAAGTTCACTTCATTTAAAAATATTAACTTCAAAATTAGATTATGGTAATTTTTGGTATTTTTATGAGAAGATACATTTCTTGATGTAAAGTTAAAAATACTGAATTTTAAATCAAAACTCACTTTTCAACTAAATAATTTCTAATTTTATTTTATATTTTGAATATTTTTAAGTAAAATTACAAAAAAAAATCATATATTAATCCAATTTAGGAAATTTAATTAATTTTATTTTAAATTTAAATTTAAAAACTTAGTAAACTTTTTTACATTTCCACAATGAAAATCCACTTTCTCTTCTCCTCTATAGGAATAATTTTAAATTATATTCTACCAAATTTCATATTAGATTATGATTCATCATAATTTATATTATCTAATTGTTTTATCTTAACTTTTAACAATAATTATTACTTTAGATAGTTAAAATAATTAATGAGGACAATATTAAAATAGGGTTTTGTGCATTACTTGCATTTGTATTAAAATTAATTTTACATGCACATAAGATTTTTATTTAATGGATTGTAAATAATATGTATAATTAGTTGGTATAAATTATATAATAATGAAAATTTTAATTATAATCTTAAGGGATAAATCAACAAAGTAAATAAAAAAAGATACAAGTTTCCTTGGTAAAAATTATAAAGATAAAATTAAGTAATCTTAAATACTAAGGAGTATTTTAATAAAGAGTGTTTTTATTTTGTTTGTCGGTTTTATAAACCATTTAATCCCTAAAATCCATTATTTTTCAATTTTTTAGGCACATGAAGTATTGGAGTCCTCCCAATAGTGTTTACTTTGTGGTATTTACAAGAATGTCGATCCTCCTCCATTATAAAAAGGCATTCAATCTCCCCAATTCTACACACCTATCATTCAATTTAACTTGACCAAAACCTTCCCAAAACATTTCCCAAATTCCCTCCCCTAATTATAGAATCATTTCATTGGTCATAAATCCAACCAAGTATTTCCTCTAGTGAAAAACAAAAGGAGATACCTGAAGAACAAGTATTGTCTATCGCTGAACGTTTTTCTTTTTTTTTGTCATCAAACAACTTGAATTATTTTAATATATAGATAATATTATAAAAAACTATATTAAAAATACTGATATTTTGTTATTTTAATTGTAATACCTACAACCACACACACTTCCATCAAATGGGTTACAAAATTATCATTCTCTTGTACAGCAGACTACCTCCTCGTGAATTGATGGCGTCAAATTTTCCATTACCACCTTTAGATGTATGCAATAATGATGGAAACATTTTTTATATTTTATATTTATTATTTTAATGATTTTATTATTATTTCATAATTTTTATATATCATATACCTTTATGCTTTTGATTCTACGGGGATACGATAAAGTCATTCATGTGTATGGTGGACTACTGCGTCACGAAGTGATGTGATTTGTTTACTATTTACATGTAATCTATTAAGGATGGATTTAATAGGAATATGTGATATATATGAAATAAAAAATAGAATTTAACTATCTTATATATATCTATCATTTACTTTTACTTCTTTCAATATGATAAGAAAATGGAAACAACATTCATTGTACGTACGACCTACTTTCACCATGAACGATGTATTTCATTTCATATCACTAAATATTTTGGGTTACTCTAAATAAATATATACTTAATATATATGATTTTTATTTTTTTAATCATTATAATTATGATTAAATTATTATCCACATAGAGTGTAAAATAATTACAAATCAAAACAAATATGACAAACATAGTGGTTATTACCCAAAACATAACATTAACATGAAATCATTAACAAATGGGTAATAAAATATCATAAGAAAACCATATATGGATTGATATATATATATATATGAATATTTTTATATAATATATATATAATAAACATATAATTATTATACAAAATGATTCAGTGAGTACAACGGATGTTGAGTCTTAAGGTAATGAGGATTCTAGTCACTATTTTATTTCTATGAGACTTATACCATATTCACAAATCGTTTATTTTGTGGGGTGTATATACTTACCTCTGACATTTTATATAATGAATATTATTATTTTCATGATATTTGATGTTCAATTTGTTATTGTTATGTGATTTTAATTTTGATTCATGAGATTACAAAAGTTCTAAGGAATTTTGGTCTCGTTTTTTTACTTTTGTGACACACACGCTATATTCACCACTTATTTCTACAATGTAGTTTATATACCACCCATTAATGTAATTTATTATTATTATACTTAATTTTTTTATTCATACATTCAATTTATGATCTCTCTTTCATTGGTTTTCAGTTTTAAAGTTCTGAAAGTGGTAAGGGAATCTTGTCTTGATTTTCCTTTTATGACACACATGTTATGGTATGCAGCTACATTCTTTTATGGGGTGTATATACTTCTAATTTCACATGTTATTTGAGGAATCTGTTTATTTTAATGATATCTTAATCTTGATGTAATTTTTTTCTTTTATGGGGATTATTATTCAAAGTTAACAAAGTGGAAAGAGTTTATTGCATTAATCTCATCATTTATCCGGATTGTTTATAATTTTTCTTTAATTAATGAAATATTATGATCTATATCTCTAAAATTTTAATGAATTTTATTATAATATAGTTATTAATTTTATATACAAGTAATGGTACCATTTTCCTACTCTTTGGTACTTAATATAATTATGAAAATATTTTAAAGAAAATCCTACTTTATTTATCCTTTCAGTCATAAGTTTGTCTTATTCAAGAATCATAATTTCTAAAAATGGTTTCAAAAAAATAGTGATATTTTAATATCATTTTCATGGAAAATGATTTAAAAATTTTAATTTTGAATGTTTTTTTAAAATGGTTTTTAATTATTCGTTCATTACTTTTCAATTTCATTATCAATGAAAATGTTTTCAAAATGAATTATGTTTTGAAAAGAGTTGTTCAAAGTGAAAAGGATATCATTTCTAATAAATGTTTTAGATGGTTTTTAAATATTACATAACAAACATTAAAATATTTTTTTGTAAAAAAGGATTTTTAAAATGATTTATGTCTTAAAAAGTGATTTTCAATGAAATGTTATTTTCCTTAAGAAATTATCCAAGTGATATTTCAATATCCTTCCCTATCAAAGATGACATCCTTTGATGTAGCTTATGATTTTATGGGGAGATGATCTAAGGACACCATTATTATTCATTATTTGAAAGGGTTATATTTAATATGAAATGTATTTTATGACATCTATTTATTTTCCAAAATTTATTCCAAGATAGAAAACCTATGAAGCATGCTTCTTTTCACAGGTTATTATATGATTAAATGATTATGAAACATATCACTTTTCCATAGGTTATGATGTGATGAAATTTTTATAAAACCTATTTCATTTTCTGAGTTATGATATGAATAATTTTAATGATTTTGTGTCACATGTATATATGATTTTATTATGTGATGGGTGGGACATATATCTCCCTTAAATGCATTGGGTAAATAAAAATGCTTTATGAGCTCAATGGGTACATGGGTGGTCATCCCGATTTTGTAAAGGAGGGCACAAGAGTGGTTAGCCCAATAATGTAATAGAGTGTACATGGGTGGTCATATTGTAACACCCCAGAATGATAAAGGGTTAAATGACTAAATGATATGACTCATGTCAACAAGGTGCACCTTCCTTTTCGGGAGCCTGTCCGATTAGAACTCCACAGTTAAGCGTGCTTGGCCTCGAGTAGTGATCAGGATGGGTGACCTTCTAGGAATTTTCCCAGAGTGTGTGTGAGTGAGGACAAAGAACACTGGAAAGGACATGTGTTGGCCTGTTGGGACAATCATTAGTCAGATGACCCATTCAGGCATGTTGGTGGACCCTGGGGTGGGCCCCACGTGTCTGCGGGGCAACTGGTGGTACCTGGTAGGCCAGGACCCGATGACCATTTTAAGGTGGGGTGGTTGTACTATCACCGGGACCCGGTTGTTACATTTGGTATCAGAGGTGGTACCCTGCCTTATGTGCGGTGCACTTCCTGGGTTGAGATGTAGGGCTCATAATGAAGATGTTGTTCTCTAAAGGGGGGTGATTGTAACACCCCAGAATGATAAAGGTTTAAATGAATAAATGATATGACTCATGTCAACAAGGTGCACCTTCCTTTTTGGGAGACTGCCCGATTAGAACTCCACAGTTAATCGTGCTTAGCCTGGAGTACAGATCAGTATGGGTGACCTTCTGGGATGTTTCCCAGTGTGTCTGTGAGTGAGAAAAAATCACACTGGAGAGGACATGTGTTGGCCTGTGGGAACAATCATTAGTCAAATGACCTGTTCAGGCATGTGGGTGGACCCTGGGGTGGGTCCCACGTGTCTGCGGGGAAACTGGTGGTACCTGGTAGGCCAGGACCCGACGGCCATGTTAAGGCGGGGTGGTTGTGCTGTCACCGGGACCCGGTTGTCACACTTACTAAGCCTGTAAAGTAGGGGTACAAGGGTGGTCATCTCAATCTCAAAGTAGGCACATGGTGCACCTTCCTTTTCGGGAGCATGTCTGATTAGAACTCAACAGTTAAGCGTGCTTGTCCTGGAGTAGTGATCAGGATGGGTGACCTTTTAGAAAGTTTCCCATAATGTGTGTGAGTGAGGACAAAGCACACTGGAAAGGACATGTGTTGTCTTGTGGGGACTATCATTAGTCAGATGACCCATTCAGGCATGTGGGTGAACCCTGGGGTGGTCCCCATGTGCCTGCGGGGCAACTGGTGGTACCTGGTAGACTAGGACCCGACAGCCATGTTAAGGCGGGGTGGTTGTGCTGTCACCGGGACCCGATTTTCACACATACTAAGCCTGTAAAGTAGGGTACAAGGGTGGCCATCCCAATCTCAAAGTAGGCACATGGGTTGTCATTATATGATGCACATGTTATGAATGTATTGGTAGCTAGAAATGATATAATAATTTTTATTCTTATGTTTATGCCACAAATCTAGGTCTTATGACTATTTTATGCTCTCATGGAGCATGTTCTATGATTATCTTATGATATATATCTTATAAACAACCAATATTTTACCAATGAATCAATTTTATGATGTTTTATATGAAGGTTATGATCTATAAAAAATTTTCATCATGATACATACCCTTATAACCATGATTATGTTTATGTATCTCCCTTTTTAACCCTTACAAAGAATTTGAGCTTACCCTTTCTTGTCTTACCTTTCCCCAGGTTAAGAAGAAGGGTTTGAGTAGGAGTACTATATTGGAAGACATTTATGGGAATCATTGAAAATCATTAACAATGTTATAATATTATGTTCCACGATTCTAAAGGAACTATAATATTATGGTCCCCATACATGTACTTTTGTAATGTGATGAATGTTCATTTAAAAAGATGTAATATCCATGTAAGAGATTCTTTGGTCACTATAAAGTGTTTTCCACTAATTTATGTTATATAGGTATTGAAGATTTTGAATGTGCTGAGATTTATTTTTAGTGGAATATTATTGGTATGCGCACATGGGTTGATCGTATGTAATTGAATTGTTTTTCTTGTGTAGTGGCTAAGTTGGGAATACTTAGTGAATCAATTCATGTGGATGTTTTAGAGGTGGTATTTGATACTGATTCTGAGGAAATTGACTATGATGTTGGAGCTAAAACACGAATAAAAGGTTGTTTAAGGGAGGGTAGTGAGTGGAGATTCTAGAATGAGGAACTGAAGCAGAAGCAAGAACACTCTCAAAGCAGGAGTTACTGGAGTTAGATCTTGATGAAGAAGGAAACATCAATTGAAAAGATTTATTTATCTACATTATTCTCTTTCATTCTTATTGGGATTTATTTCCCCGATATTTCTAGTCCCAACAAAGTGAACGTGCATAGTTAATTTTCTTTATGTAAATCAACTTGTAATGGATTTATATCCAACATTTGTTTTCATTTCATTTTACATAATTAAGTAAATGTATTTTTTTATAATGTTCTTAATTTTGTTCAGGATGAATATCATTTATGTGAAATTATATATTCTAATATGATATGATAGTGAATATATTTACATTTCAACCTCATCTGAAGTAGTGATAATTATAAAATTGATTATTTCTCTCTTCTCTATTAATAATGAATTGTTTCCCTAAATTTTTGTTAATCGGATATCTTTCATGAGATTTCACTATATCGTGGAGATCACTTAATAGAGGTTAGGTGTTTGAAAAAAAATCTTCACATTAACTAGAATAATTGTTTTTATTATAATTTTGAATATAAAAATAATTTTTAATCAATCATGGATAGCATAGTCTTACTAATTCACTCAATTGTCAGTCTCTCTAACTCATTTTTCCTATCTCACTACCATAATCACATCACCACTTCTATTATTTCGGTTTTTTTGGTAAGACACTTATTTTCAACTTCCTTGTTGAATAAAGACTCTTAGTCCTTGCTATAATTGTTTTTGTAGGTTTTAAAAGTAATTAAATTTGACTGGATTCAATAACATCTGCATCATCACTCATGTGAGTAGGTTCATGGGTGTGGAGAGACTGATCACTAGACTGTTGATACAATATTAAGATACTGATGAGTGTTTGAATTATATTTTAATTTGTTCCATGAATAATACTAGGATTGGGATTAGTGTGTGTTGTGGGATGAAGGCTTCACATTTTCATTGGGCTATAGATGGATTGGATGTGATCCAAGGGTATATCAGATCAATGAGGTGTTGGTGCTTGGGGTGAGATAATAATGATTGGTAAGGTAATTTAAGAATCCATCTATATAATTACACTGATAGTTCTGTTCAAACATTGGTGTATGAGTTTATATGGTATCAGTATGCCTTCGAGAGTTAAGGCATTTTTTTCGAGCGGCAACACAACACATTGATAGATATGGCCAGGCATTTTTGGGAAATTGAGGTCAGAAGAGGTTTATCTATAATTTTTATCAGATATTTTATGTTATGGGTTGTAAACTATATAAATTACATAATATTTACGATGAAAAGTATTTTTTAAAGATCAACCATGGTTTTTTATGTAAATATATACTATTTGGGATTTCTTGTTGGATACTAGAGCCTTATTAGACTCAATTTATAATAGTATATAAAGCATGGTATTGGGTTTTAGTTAGTTTTTTTGTAGGTTTGGTTGAATGAAGGTGGAAACTATTATGACCATTTATTTGAACAATTTATTATGTGTTTTAGTAAGTAATTACGATTATGTGGAGCATTATAGCTCATAATCATCCCTTATGAGTTGAGGAAAACAGTAGGAGAACAATAAATGAAAACAATTTGATCAATGATTGTGTGGTTTCCTAAGATAGATAGGTTTCATAGAGGGAAATCATCGATGTTTATTAATGGTAATGAGTGGTGGTTTGATTTTTTGTGAATAATGCACCTTGTTAATGGAGTTTTCTAGAAGAATCTTATACGACATTCTAGAGTATAACATGATGATTTAAATATGAATTGACTACTAAGATAAGATTAGATTTATAGTTAAAATATCATTAAAACTTTTTATGGATGATTATTTGTATGGTGTGGAGGTTGTAAAATTCTACTTTTGTAAGATTTGTTAAATTCAGATGGAATTTGAAATTTGGAGTTCAAAATATGGGGGTATTTTATAAAAATATGTTTGGAATTTAATTATGAGGGTTAGAGCCTATTATGATGACGTTTTTGGTTATGGATTGATGGAAAATATGTTACTTGATTTATTTAGTGAGTCTCATGAGATTCATGTTGAATTTCAATGTTTTTAGACGTTTTTTAACCCCAATGAATGGGTTGGTTTTCGTGGTATGGGAGAAGCCATTAAGAACACCAATTCTAGTGTGTTATTTAGTTACTTTTTCTATTATATATTTAGTTTTCATGGTTAGCACACATTTAAGGGTTAACCATGTGAATTATATAGAAAACTATTTGAGGTGACATTATATAAGAGTGTGATGTTTGGTTACAGTTGAACTAAAAAAAAATATAATTTTTGTTGTAATGGGTTTTTTATGGTTGGTTCATAGTTAAAAAAACCATGAAAAGAAACCATGTTGGGTGGTATTTCTTGGATGCTTCCAACTACATGGTTGATACACGACGTGAATACCTATGTTCCCAAACAATGAGGATAGAGAAATTTCATTAAAAATTTATGACTACCAAAAGATTCCATCCAAATCCTTAAACACTAACCCATTATTATTCTCCCCTCTTTCAAAACCTAACCACGAGGTCAAACCCTCCCATTACTATTTATTTTACCTTGAATTTGGGGCCATTTTATTGTTTTTCTCTAGTTATTTGTTATGATTCTTTATATTTTCTCTCCCTTTATTTCCTCCTATTAATTACCTCTAAATTTGGAAAAATAATTTGAAGGTTTTATTAATTATTTTACCAAATCATAGTGTAAATTTCATGGTATATTAGGTTTTTAACCTGTCTTGGAAACTAGATGTACTGAAATGATGTATGTACACTATTTCTTAGTTTTTTGTCAAGGTAAGTCTCTATATAGTTTATTATAGGGTTTTAATATAACTTTCATGAATTTTTATAGATTAATTATTTTCAGATTACGGTTATTTTCATGTATTAGGTATGGGTGGGTGTTAGGAGTCGACCGCACCCTGTTTCCTGTGATTTTAATAACTGATTAACACCCTTTGAGTTTTTAAGTGTTAAGACTATTTAAATAAAGTTTTTTAATTAATTATTAATTATAAAAATTGATTTGAATAAAAAATTATAATTTTTTATATTTTTTATTGTGTGTTATAGCTTGACATACATACTTGGGAGATGATATGTCATTTTCAAGAGCGCAGAAGTGAGTTACCAGGTTGTGTTTTAAGGAAAATGGTTTTCTTTGAGAAAGGTGGTCCCTTGAGCATACACTATTTGGTATTTTTATGTATATATATATATGGAATGTGATATTTTTGATCTATCCACTATGGGTAATTGGCCTCTTAAATATATTAATTTTTTAAATTAAATGAATTTACTACAAATGGACAAAGTGTCGAGGATAATGATTGACCCGTATACACTGTCTTAACACTTTAGTCCCCAATGGCTGAGAAATTGATTATAAATGTATTCCTAATTAAACAAGTACCCAAATTATTGAGAACCTAATTGAGTTATGTAGTAATTTATTCCCTTAATATAGGCCCCTTGGTGATCTCTATGTAGAGTAACATGATGGTTTGGGGGCTATTGACAATAGCATGACTTTATAGAAACTTAAGATTATTCATATATTGGGTTCTAATTATGGTGGTTGTTGGGTGACTGTTTCTTCCCCATTAACATGTGAATACCCAAGTGGGTAAACCCTTGGTAGATTGATGATAGATTGAGTGCATGAGAACCAGACTTGTATGACATGGAAAATAAATGGGCCTTTATTTCATCTTCGATGAATTGAGTTGGGTCACAATTATTAATATGTAAGGGAGGATAAAACCTAATCATGGTGATTCTAAGGGATCTTATGCCCTCAGAGTCATGGTTTTTGGACCTATGAGTAGAAATTGAGATCAAGGGACTCATGTGGGGTTTCTATGATATGATGTGACCTATGGTGGCCTAGAGAGTACCCCAGTGATGTATTGACCCCATAGAGGGTGCATTTACAAATGGGTATAGATAATTAAGTGTGTCATATTTGAATATAAATTAATGATGTAGTCTAGGTTGGGATGTAGTGGTAGTGACTAGTTGTTCACTAGAGAGTTTGACCTTTGTTATGTTAGATGGATTGGGAAGGTGTCCAGCCAATGTTTTTGTTGTTTTTGTTGTCCTTGTTATCATGATATGTATACTAGGTTGGATAAAGTTAATAACCCAAGTGTTTCTCCATGAGAATTTTGAAGGGATATACCGTAGGTGTGTAGGAGGTATGGAATGAAGCTCTAGGGATGATATTTCCTAGGTGTTTATAAAGATTTATATTTTTTATTGTTGTTATATGAGTGAGGGTTTTGGTCTTGTGGGTGGGATTTTACCATCATGTAAAAGAGGCATGTTCCTTATTCTCTGTCGAGTATGTGACCCCACCCCACCCCAAGAATAAAAACTTATTTAGTTCCAAAGATGAGTATATTTCCCGAGGGTGTCTTATTATATTCTCGGTATGGACACACTTCCCCAAATTTATTGATATGCTCATAGACACTCTGGATTTGATGAAGCAGTTATAGTCAATCCTGAGAATCATGTTGGAACCAAAAGATCGATTGTTATTATTTAATTACGTACCCAGAGTTATTTATTATTATGATCATATCACAAAAGTATAAATTTATTTACTGGTTATGTTTGGTACCCTATTGGTAGTGACATATTTTTGTCATACCCACACCCTACTCTGGTAGACTTAGCACTGGGTATCCATGAAAATCTCACTACTCATAGGTTTAGTTAGAGAAGTGTCCCAACATGCTTGATCTGGTGAGATATCTTGAATTCAATATGAATAATGATATCACATGAGGATTGGGGATAGTAGTGGATCCTCTTATACGTTTCATTTATTCATTTATATATGTGGATGGTCTGATAGGTTCCTATATATTTTATGTTGGCATGGCCATGATTTTGTATGACTCTATAGTGTTACATTTATTTGTTACTGATTTTAGTTAATTATCAGACAAAATCTAATAGATTTTATTATGGTTGATTTCATTGGTTCATTTTCATTATTGTTATCTGATGTAAGGGTACAATATCCCAATGATAATATGTTAAACACTCACAATAAATCAAAACACTATGGCGTATGGTGAGATGCACATGACATCATGTCAAACCACAAACTAAGATACCGATTAGTGGTCACTGGTCAGGTAAGATATTATAATTTTATCAAATCCTTTTTTTATTCCTAAAGAATACTTCTTCCACTGCTTCGATAACTCACTAATTATTTACCTTCATGAAATAATGTTTTATTATCTAATCTAACTCCATTTATTCACACATATCTGAAAATGTGATGCCCTAATATTCTCTATTTTTTCATCCTTAATATTCTAACGTTCTCATACAACTATATTAAATCTCTCCTTTAATTTTCAATATCCATAAATGGAATACTCAGAAGAATTTCTTATTTCCATAGAAAACCCATGGTTATAAAATAACTATATTTGGATTCCCATGACGTTTAGTGTACTTCTCAAAAATATCCCATGTGAAAATCATTTTCACAAATTTCAAACTCAATTGTCATAAATTCACCACTCTTTATTTCTAATTTTTTAAACTCGGTTCTATTTGGATTCAACATCATCTCCAAAAGTATTAGATTAATCTTTGAGATTCCCCAAACCTGTACTCCCCATTCATGTTTGGATAGTTACATACTTTACACACACACTTTGATATCAGCTGTAAAACCCTAGATAAATCCGTCCATTATTAAAAAACATCAATGATTATTGAATCTATTAAAAATGAATAATCATTTTATGTTTATAAGTTTATATAATTATGAAACATCATAAACTAAAAAAGACCATGTATTTATCAACTAATGGCCATTTTTTCATTATATATAAGAAAGTACTTAATTCTTGATAATTATTAAAAATCTCCCATTAATTCTTCTACAAATCTTCTCCTTGTAACCCTATCATGTTTACAAAATTTCATTATAACTTGGGTAATGAAAAACAATAAATGGGTGATCTTAATTTCTCAATAAAAAAACATATAACTTTAGTAATCATAGTATAAAAATGTAATTAATATTATGGTTGGAATAGTTAAAAACAATAATTAATAATCAACATGAAACTTAGAGCATCATATATTCATTATAATAAATAAAAACATAGATATCAATAATACAGATTTCATACTGATGTAATGAATAATTACATACTTGAAAAACTTGTTGTTAAGGACTTGTGTCAATAAACATTACATATCTTCGAGACCATATTCAACTCATCATTCTGAATTGGTCAGGAATAAAACTATTCCCCCAACATGTTTCACCTCTTAATACCTATTAATTCATCGAGGGTTAATATAAATCTATGCCGCACCTGTCGCCTAAATAATTCCAATGCATTAACCATAAGAGTCATCAAGAACTTATGTATTATTCCCCAATTAACTTTTTATTAAATAAAACATGGCTATATATATAATGAGAAATATGGAATATCAATACATGATCAACCTAAGTTATTAGTTAATAATAATCAAGGAAGATAATATATTTCCCTATTTCTATATTATAATATTATTTCTAAGTGAGCATTAACCAATTTGAATTATGTAAAATGTGGTGTTCAGACCATATAATTAAATGAGTATACAACTTAATCAAATATTGAATAACTTGATCATAATGAATCCATATAAAGGAGGTGGATGGTTTTTAAATAACATGTCCCTAGTGTGATAAAGGAAACTTATATGCATGTTTACATAGATGAAAAAAATCCTTCCAAAATAATTTTTGAGAGATACCACCAAAGAGGGGATAATAAATGGGATTATTTTGTATCTTGAGTTCATTCCCAATATATATATATATACATATATATATTTGAATATAAATAGTGATTCAGAAACCCTATAAGGGTAAATAATTGTGAAAATGAAAAGGAAATGGAAGTGAGAAAATAAAAGATATTTTTGAAATCATTTTTAACATTATCATAAAAGAGAATGTTATGGGCCACTTGAAAAACAATTTTTGGAAAAGTGAAGTGTAGAATCATTGAATTTGTTTAATAATAATCTCTAATAAAGGATCCTTAAAAATAAAGAAAAATTATATTGGGAATATGTGACAAAAACATTTGATTATGAAAGGAACATTTTAATAATAGAAATTACATTTTTAGAAAATCCACAATATAAAAAAAGAGATAAAACTTCTCGGTATTGAAAATTCATTTTCTAAAATAGGATCATATAATACTATATAATAAAATTTTAATGTGGGATAACCCATTCATGGAAGAACAATTTTTAAGATAAAACATTATAACTCAAAGAAGAGGATTTGATTTTCCAAAAAACATTACTAATGGGTGAAAATTATCAATAGGTAAGTAAATAAGGAAACATCATTTATCAAGTTTATACTCTAAAATATATGATTTATAATAAAAACATATCCATGTTCATTGAATACATCAAAAAATGGAATATGGTTTCTAACATGTAACATGTCTCGGAGAATGAGGATTGAGACTAAGAAAACTCTTGTGGATTGAGTGAAACTTTAATCAAAACCCCTTTAAAAATATGGATTGTAATTAAACCTAAAATACCATGATGAAATTATAATTCATGATATAAAAACAGAAATATTAATTGTCTACACTACATAAATTAAATTTCGTACATAGTACTAAATATCTCTCCAAGATAGAAATCTGAGACGAAAACCCATACCTCTTATTCTTGAATTATATGGATTTAATTTAATATCATGTATCAAAAAAATATCTATATGAATAACTTAATAATTATCCTTACTCAAGTAAATTTTAATTCATGTGCTTCATAAATAGTGATTCTCTATGTAAATTCTTATGATTTTCCACGTTAAGTGTTTATTGTCTTAATCGTTCATACTATTTTCATAATAGTGGCATATGTATTCATTATTATTAAAAATTTAATAATTAATAGGTCATTAAGGATACTAAGATGTTGTTTTTATAATCATAAAATATTTTCCAGAATCCTTTTATGAGTTTTTTTGTCTATATCCTTGGATATGAAATTGATAAGAAGAATGTTTTGGTGATTCTTTAAAATCAAAGTGTGTTTTATTAAATAAAGATTTAACTATTGATATAACATCTAAATAACCAAAAAAGAAAAACTATTTACTCATTTATATAATATTAAACTATTAATTATGTTATCATATTCAATTATGATAAAAATTCAAAGTATATTTCAGGTAGGTGTTTAAACTGACCTAAACATAAACATACCCTGATTTAATGAATGATTATGTGTCGTTTTATTATAATATAATTAAATCATAATAATAATGGTATTATATTTTACATATCAGTGTGATATTTCCATATTTTAATGTATTATAAAGAAAATACAATTTATATAAAGGAGTTTCTTGGAAATGATATATCATTATCCTCTTTGTATGCTTATTTTAAATGATAAAATTAATAATGGTAGTTTTTTGATCATATGATTAAAATGTTATATAATTTTTCATTCTATAACTTTATTTATATCTTTACAATAATATCTATATTTTAACCACATCATTATATCGAACATTCTAACAAGGTGAAGTACAATGTAACATGGTACGTCTTAGAGGCAGTAATTTGTACACTAACATCGGATTTGTTTTTATTAATACATGGGATTTATGAATAAATAATGATAATACTTTTAATATATTAACATTATAGTATATAATATATACTAACATAATTATATTAGGGTTTACAGAATAATATTTTTATAATATAATTATTAATAAAATAATTATTTGGTCATACTCACATAAGAGAATTAGATTTTACTTGGAAATATCCTTAGAAATAATAGAATTATGAAAACTAATGGTGACCAAATGATTTTGGAAGAGGAATGGGGTTATATTATGTGTATAATTTTAGAGTATAAGGATAAATTATAAGGATAATAGAGACTTTTAGTGGTGAATATTGTATCCTTTTATAAGTGAAGAGTACTGTATTTCTGGAAATACCCATTGAATTTTGATAATTTAATTCTCTATTAATGATTAAAGGGATTAAGAAATAAAAAATGAATAAATAAGGAGAGTTTTGGTTGAAAAAAACCTTAACCACCATTTTTAAACATTTATTTGACATTTTTTAGCATTTTCTGCTTCGTAAAATACCATTTACCATATTTAATTTTAACAAGGGAAAATAAATTTTAAGAATAGTAATTAATTCTCTTGGAAAAAATTAAAATTGAACTTATTACCTAATTTGAAACATATAAATTTTTATTTTAAAACTATTTTATAAAATAAATTTTCTATAGTTATAAAATGTTAATTTTAAAAGATAAACACTTAACTCAGTAAACCCATTTTTATAGAAATATCATTTTTAAGATTTAAATTTATATAAAATGTAATATTATCTTGGATAATGATTATATTCAAAGAATATTAATTATTATGAAAAACATAATGTATATGATGCTTCAATGGCAATCCAAAGATGAATCACCCTTGAAAAATACATGATTCAAAGAATTAACTAAAAATTTTTTTTTACATTAAAGTATCATTTTAATTAGTTGTAAATTTTTTCCCATTGATTTTATAAATTTAAATAATACATTAAAATAAATAATATTATTCATTAAATTTATATTTTATGAAATATAATGTGTTATAAATTTATAGTTCATTCTTTTATAATGATATACTTATAAAAATTTCACGTTTCATGAAAACCATATTTTCCTACAACAAATTGACCTGTTCAGAAAAAAAACTCAAGAATTCATACTATGTCAATTATGATATAAGGTATTCAAAAATATTTTTCATTTTAATTAGTTTCAAATTAATAATTTTTGAATTCAGTTTTTGAATAAAATCATAAAATATAAGTGAATTGTTATTTCAATTAGACAAAAACATATTAAATTATTAAATGTTATTATTATAATTTCCTATCAGATAAAAACTAAATTTGTCTTAACCAATTACTAATATAAAAAATAATTTATAATTGATCATATGTTTATTGGAAGAAAAAATCATATCACATAATAGATTTTTTTTATAAAAAATACTTTTTTAAATAGTAAATTATCTTATTAGTCATTTTAGGTAAAATAATTGGATTTCATTCATATTAAAAGTAGAACTTGTTACCTGTATACATATAATTCATAACTAGGTTACTCATATTCACTCTCATGAATTCAATGACTCAGTTATTAACTATTATACTTAAATAATTTTATTTTTTCTAAATATGCCATGGTTTCACCTAATTTGGTGTTGTGTGTGGTGTAACCTATCTAATACATTGAATTATTTAATGTAAATTTTATAATATATTTTTTGGTTTTAAATTATTCTCCCAAAATAAATTACATCTTCATAATTTGACTTATATGATCATAGTAATTTCTATAGTGAACTTATAATTATACATACACCACAAGATAATATTGTGTTTATTTAGGATGTGAAATGATTTTTATCTACCTGATAAATCGTCATATTATCCTTATAAGGAGAGCCAACACATTCCTAGTTTCACGTAGAATTTTACAAAGGTATGTTGATCTATATCCATAGGAAATAACTTCCCAAAAACCTTGAAAATTATTTATATGATAATCATTCCACTATGGGTTTTTATTATAACAAAATATACAACAGTTAGTGAAAATTTATTTGGAATATGAGACTAGAAATTATGGGGTTAAAATTGATTATTTGATTCATTAATAGTAGTTTCATTGTATTTTCAGTGTTCTCATTATTTTTTGTGATTGTCTTCCTCATTAGCCCTTCGATTGGGACATTGAGTTGCAAAATGCCTAAATATCTTATAATAGGGGAAATGAGTTTTTATATATTCTCTCATTTCCTTACACTTATGAGTTTTATGACCTATACATCCACACTTATAACATTTACCCATAACTTTGAGAAAATTTATCATTTGATTCATCCCATATTTTTTGACATATAAGAAAATAAATCATATTTAATTCCTCATGTTTTTCACTTGATCTTTTATGAGACTCCATATTTATCTTACCTGGTGTGTTTGGGACTTCAACTATGTTCACATTGATAATCATATTTCATGATAGGTGGTCTGAAATAATCATAAGTATTCTCACTCAATCTTCTATTATGATGGGTTATTCATCGAGGTAATCTCTGTATTTTCCCTCACACCCAAGGATCCGTCTAGTTTCATCCATTCATAAAACCAAATGATTTAACATGAGTGTCTATAATTATATTATAATTATCATAAACAGTCATTGTATAATTTTACCTAAAGTTGTATCCGTATATAACACTATAATTTTTTCATACAGTCCATACAACTCAACTTGTATCAGACTTGGATTAACCATTATCACTACCAGTTTAATATATACCATTATTAGTTCAAGCTAGGTTACTTTTAGTAGAATTATCTCATAAATAATAACATAAACCTTAAAATAGGGATCCTAGATTACTATGAACTCAAAATTATTCTAAATATATTATTCGTTTAATTATATTCTTGCAAGATCAAATTTATCCATCCTTAAACAACATTAGCCATTTCTACAATCATATACCCATGAATATGTTGGAACCAATATTTTCCTTTGATGGAAATGGAGTAGGATTTTGTGTTTTGTCAATCCACATTGGTTTGATCAAGGAGTTTTCAAGAAAATGGTTCTTACATTACAAGCCGAAGAAAATGCTTAAGGTTTCCTAGTTTCCCAATGTTTACCAAAGATTGGTGCAAAAAAATTGGGAGTTTGTCATTTTTGCAAAGGATGGTTTTATGAAAAGGATCCCACAAAGCATGGATGGATGACTATAAAAAATAGTGTATGGACTTCTATGGGATGTATACAAAATGGGATTCCACAAAAAAGCACAGTATGTGGACCACGATCAAAAAATGGTTCACAAGAACAATATGGTTCGTGGGATGATCACAGTTTTCCGAAGGCAAACAGTTCACAGGAGAAATCCTTATTGGTGGAAATGAGGTTGAGTTTTGGGAATCCACAAAAGGTGTCATTTTCAGAAATAAGAAGGTGATTTATGCCACTATATAGGGAGAATGGTTCTACGCAAACTACATAAGAAATATTTTTCATGGGAGATACATGGTATGCAGTAAAGTAGGTGCCCTATAAAGGATTTGGTAAATCTCATTTTAGCAGATTATGTGGATCTATTTTACTATATAAGGATCACTAATCACTTCATTAGGGTGCTGGACTGAGATTAGAAATGTGGGAACAATTCAGCGATGTCTATAACTCTATATGAGAACACAACCCTGCAAAAGAGACTTTGATTAGAAACACGAAAGGAATTTGGTGATGTCTAAAATGGTTCGCAGAAGATGGTTCGAAGAAGACATTTCATGGAATATGGTTTGTATAAGATAGTGTACAGAGGAGGATTTGGTCCACGGAGGAGTTGGTCCATATAAAATAATCTTTACAAGGATGTGGTTTGCAAAGACAATACACGAACGTAGTTTGCTAAGGTAGTATGTAGTCACGATTTTTAGAGGAAGTACGCAGTGGTGGTATGTGGATCTCTATAGTAAGTAGAGGAAGAAGGCTATTTCGTGAAAGATAAGTTCACAAATGAACAATATGTGGAAAAGTAGATTAAATCTACAGGGTAAAATGGGACTTCAACAAAGCATCTATGAATAGTTGAGGATGCATTATTTAATACCAACCCATTGAATTGACCTTAAAGTAAAAAAAAACTGAGTTCATCCTCTTCCAAATATAGTGAGAAAGGGGAGTCTATGGAAGTGATTTAATGGATTCATTTTGATATCCCAAAAACCTTGTAAAGGTAGTATACCTCGCACAAAGTGACTATGCTAAAATTTTTACTCCACCACTAGTGAAGATTAGTAGACTTTGGAATAACCAAAAACCTATCTATGTATGCTCCTTTGATGTATCCTTTAGTGGTGAACTAAGTAAAATTGATGTGTCTTCTCTTTTCATGTGATTGTTTTTCTTCTCAACTTTCTCATCATACGTGTTTAATAGGCTCCTACCAACATGGGAACAAGATCCATCAGTTTAAATGATAAATTTGACACCCCGATTCAACACTCCCCTCCCTGGGTGTTCTAGGGTCCTTCAAGTGGAATAAGATCCATGATTTAGTGTTAAATATACACATCATTTAAATAATGGATAATATAGTGAATTTAATGAGAGTAAACCTATTTGATGGAATAATATTTCAGATCTGGAAGAATATTAGGGGATCTCATCAGATATAAAGCCATAATCATATTTTTATTATTTAAAAAAAACCACTTTCTGGGAGAGTGTAAACCTTACAAAAAAGAGTCCATGACCAACTAGGGAACACAACATCAAATAGGAAAAGAGATAGATGAGCCATTGAAATCATGTTTAAGCCTATTAGAAGTATTACTCCACAAAAGCTTCCATAAAATCCATGTTACCTCTTTGTCCGGATCTTCTGTAATGAGATCCTCAAACCAGGTTAGAAAAATATCCCATGAATGTAAGAATTCCTCCATGTTTATCTTCCCTATATTAAAACCACTTGCCATGATTCAATCTTGCTTGTAGATCCACGCCGTTTTCACCTCGCGGGTAGCCACCTGAACATCTCTCTAATACAACTTCCCACAATCTTCTTCTGAGGCATCGAAAGGAGCTGATGTCTCCAACATTTCCACCTCGGAATGAATGATAACATCCCATCATTCCACCATCGAAGCTGTAAACCTCATCGTATCATCCCCCTGAGGATTTTCCATAAGGACCAATCGAGCCCCCTCATTATTGTTCTCCTTGGCATTATCTATACCACCAAAGACACCAACTTGATGAGGAAAATGGCTTTTTCTTGAGGATCGAGTGACAGGAGGTCTAGGAAAGAAATAATAATCTTTCCCCTTCCTTGCCTTCCGAGAGTGATTTATAAACCCCTCCTGGTCAACTATGGTGTTTTTCCCTTTCGTAGCGGATAATCTGATATAATCCTCCACCAGTTCCACTTCAATTGGCTCCACTATGGACTTTGAATCCGACTCCAAAACCAGATCGGCCTCTTCCTCATCCCCTACCTCAACCACATAATTATCTTCATCTTCCAATACTGCAAAACAGTTAGGAGAGAGGGAAGACATTCCTCCATCCTTGACCATCTCGGCATAGGACAGGATAACCTTCAAGGCCTGCCCCATATTTTCTAAAGTCATAGACTTCTCAAAAACTCGACCCCTGAATTGAGACTGAGGGTACTGGTCCTCCCAATCCTTGTTCGAAACACTGGACATGGCCACCGTCACCTCATCCTCAAGTCCCTTACAAGAAGTTCCCAAGCCAATGGATGTCTGAACTCTACCTAGATCCTTCGGTAGACGATAGAGAACCACATCCACCTGAGGACCAGAGACCTTTGGTGTATCCTTCACAACTGATCCTGAAAGACTCCCCCTCCCTAATGTAGAAGGGGCATCTGCAGAGGGGGTAGAAAGCCATGACATCTCAACCCCCGGCTGAACATGATACTCATTCTCTTGCACGACTCTGGGCTCCTCATCCTGGACAGGAGGAGCAGACGACACCTCCTTGGACCCCTTTTTGCACATAACAAATCCTGAGCCTTCGATAGGCAAATCACATACACCCTCAACCTGGACTGAAACACCTTCATCTACCACTAGAATTTCCACTGAAACCATCACCATTGAGATCTTACGACACTCCCTGAAAAAGTGACCCTGTCTATTGCAGAATTAACAGAACAATGACCACGATTCATAGAGAATATTTTGAGCATACCTGTATTGTCCCTCAACCATGATCCAAACCCTATCGGGGTGAGGCGAGGAGAGATCCATTTCGACACAAATACATTCCACAATTGGGTGCAGCATGGAATCAGTACGCCAATCAGCACAAAGGAATCATCCAATTGAATTACCTATTGAACGTATGAGAGCCGGATTTTGGAATGAAAGCGGTAAGCCTAGAAGCTGTATCCAGATTTCTAAAGAAGAGGAGTCACGATTCATGTTCACATCGAACGTTAATCGATGTAGGTGGAACTGAAACCCCCAAAAGGATATGCTTACATGAGACCACGCCACAGAAAAATCCTCTTCGTCAGTGAGGAAAATTAGAAATTGTCACAGCCCAAGAAGACCGAAAACCGCACGATGACCTAACCCCCATGCCTCGTTAACTTACCTGTCAAACAATTCTACTGAAAGTCATCAACGAATGAAATTTGAGATCAGAGTTGTGGAAAGAAGCGACGAAACATCGGAGAATTCCTAAGAAGAAATTGTAACCACCGGATAGCCATTGACGATTCCCAGGACCTTAGGATAAACCTCTATACTGGGGAAGAAAGAGCGTCGCACTGGAGGAAAACCCCCATGCAAGTGATCCTGCCCCTCCCCCTGAGGAGGAGGGGCCGTCGCCGCCGCCACGATTCATAAATATTCCAAATCATAAAATACCCTCACTTTAGCTCTTTCTGGATTTATATATCTAAAGGTAATGAGTTTTACATTAGGAAATTTTATGTGAAAAAACTATAGAATATTTATAAAGGTGACATAAAATTGAAGGTGTAAAAATTATATGTTTTTCACAATTGGTGTGATGATATTAAGATCCAACCTAGTTAAAATGTTGATACTTTTTTCAATCTAATTACTGAAGTTTTGTAAGAAATCTGAGGACTTGGTGAAGTAATAAAATACATTGATATTCTAAATAAAATGTTGAGAAGACTTACACCTCTCTAAAATTAAATGGTGTCATCCCTTGAGGAAAGGGACCTTTCCAAGATTCTTCTGGATGAGTTTATGAGGATCCTAGTGGAATTTGAGATGAGAGTCAAACTAGAAGATAAAATTAATCGAGTAAGAAAGGAAATGGAATTAAAATCTATTCCCGAACAAGAAATTTCAGGAGATAGTTTTTATTAAGATAATGAGGAAAGAGAAATTATTTCTCTCATTTCTATGAAATTCAAGAAGGTAAAAGGTAAATTTTAAGGCAAGTTACCTCTATATTTTTTTCATTGTGGAAAAGTTCAGTGCATTGCCTCTCGGTGAACAAGAATTTATGATGATGAAGAAACTAAAGTTGGAGACATGAAGAATCCTGGGAAATTATTTTTCAAAAAGGGAGATTTCAAGTCTTGTAAGAAACTACATAGAAAGGGTTTTTTATGAATATGAATATAATTATAGTGAATTATTTGAGGGAGAAGAAACAGTATTTAAATCTGCAACCCATGCATCAATGATGGATGCCATTGAAAAATAATAACCATCTGGAGAAGAATCTAGAGATAATCAGTTGACCACTGATGTCGATATCAAGTTACAACTTAAGGATGATTTTGGTCAGCTTGAGAATAAATTAAAGAAAATAAAAAGTGGAATAAAATTGTAGATGATTTATCAAAATTTGTTGATATACTAGAAGATGAAATTGATCAACTTGAAGAAGTAGTAAAGGAATATTCAACAACTTATGAAAGATCAGAAGATATAGTTGAACTAAATATCAGAATTGAATAACATGAAAAGGTCATTAATAACTTTACATCTATACTGGATAATATTTCCAAAACTACTGAGATACAAGAATAATAAGTTGTTACTCTTAGGAGTAAACTTGAGAGTAAATAAATTCCAAAATAAGCAATGAAAAAAACTAGTTTATAAAATTCTCATATGTTGAGCTACTAGAGAGAGTAAAGCGTGGTTCGGGTGAAGTTGAAAAGGTTCGGAATGATCAAAGACCCTCATATATGTTAAACATAGGAACTCGTTGTGATGCTGAAATCTCAAATGCTGGAAATAAAATTGGATAAAATAAAGGCAAGTTAAAAATCATAGATATCACAATAAAACCTAATGTTCTAACAAAGAAATTATCATACTAGACTGAAAGGAGGAATGAAAACTATCCCTGAGTCTCCCGAGATGATATACAGAAAAATAATCCTCCTAAGGAAGATTACATGAGGAGGAATATATGAGAAAAGACATTTCCACTTATGAAATGTCAATTAGGTGGCTATATGGGTCATACCATGTCATATTGTGAAGAGGCAATGAGATATTTGAATAGTGAAGAGCTAGGAAGTCAATAGATGATAGAAAATTCATATTCTAATTCTTTTAGAATAAAAAATTTCTATGGATATTGTTTTTATTGTTCTAACTTTGGCTATAAAGCTATTGATTTTAGGAGGAGGAATGGAAGGAACAATTTGTAATGAACTCGGAGAAAAGTAAATACTCATCAACCATATAGTGTTGTCCTTACAAACGGGTTCCCTCCTCTGGAAGAAGAGTTTGATTTTTATGAACTTATGCACATGGAAAATAGATTTGAAAAATAATGTTTATCTTTCACTCAATCATGGAAGGAAAATAATAAAATTGGTAAATTCAACATTGCCGAAGTAGATATCAAAGCTTCAAAGCGTAGTAGCACATAGATTCTTGATAGTGTATGCTCATCCCATATGATGGAAAATGAATACCTACTAACAAATTACAAGAAAAATGTCTGTGGAATGGTGTGATTTGGTAATGATGGTGCTTTGAAGATCAAATGCAGTGTAAGTACTAAACTACCAATGGAGAGCTGAAGAAGACAGAAGTTATTTATGTGAATGGATTGCATCACAATCTCCTTAGTGTGAGTCAAATCTCTGACTTAGGACATATAGTGACATTAAATCAAAAGGGATGTACTATAAAAGGAAGAATAAGATATTCTCTCATGAAATGTTATAGAATAGATAGAAACCTATATCAGGTTGATAGTAAAGGGACCATGTGTTACATGATAGTTGAAGAAGAGAACAACTTGTGGAACCAGAGGTTGGGTAACATCAATCAACAAGATATGGAAAAGATATCTAATCTGAATATTGATGTGGATATCCCAAATATGAAGTGTGAATGAGAGGAGACTTGTGTTGCTTTTATGTGATGAAATTTAGTGTGAATTTCATGTCATCCAAAGAAGAAAAGAGTATCAAAACTTCTTGATCACATTCATACAGATATAAGTGGTCTGAGAAAAATTTCTAGAACATAGGGGGAAATTTACTTCATCATTCTCATTGATTATTCTAATTGAATGGCTTCTGTGATGGTTATACATAGGAAATGGCAAGTTCTTGATTTTATAAAAACTTATCACCGAATCACTAAGAATGATACTACACAGGAAATCATAGTTTTTTAGTCTAACAATGGAGGAAAATATACATACATTGAGTTTGAAAATTAACTAGAGAAACTTGGAATACGACATGAGGTGGATACTGTGAGAACTCAACAGAAAAATGGAGTTGTTGGGCATCAGAATCGACAGAAGAACAATATGCCTGGAACTATGCTGATTAAGATTCATATCTATCACCATTACTAAAAATAGGTTATTCAATCTATATTTTATATTAAAAACCATATACGGCTTTATATGGGGGAATCCAAGACACTCTATGAGATATGGCCTGGAAGGAATCCCTCTTTGAAGTATTTTTGTGTTTTCAGTAGTAAATGCTTTATTTGAAAAAATGAAGAAAATCAAAGAAAGTATGGTGATGTTGTATATGATGGAATATTCTTTATATATTCAATAAATATAAAAAACTAATTTTTTTTCAAAAACATCTTGTAAAAATAGTGGAAAGAAGTTATGTAAAGATCATTGAAGTTAAAACAAAAAATTCCTTAAGGAAGTTTTCTATTATTGTGATAGAATATGAGGACATATGTAGAGATGGAATGGATCCAAATACATAATTGGAGGAAGGTGTCAAAAACACTCAATAATAACATAATTATGTTGACTCAAAAAAAGAATTAGAAGAGGAAACCCGGGATGAGAAAAATTCATATGAACCTCACCGAATAAATCAAAGAGAAAAAATTGATCAATCCAACATAATTGGGGATTGCATAGCCCCCACACAAAGATGGAGAATGAGTTATAATTCATAATCTGTATTCCTATCAGTTGTGGAACCATCCTCTTTTGTAGAAGCTGAAAATGATGAATCATGGGTTAAAGCCATGAATAAAGAGTTGGATCATATCGATAAGAACTAAACATAGGAAATAGTTAAGAGGCCCGAAAACCACAATGTTGTTTTTATAAAGTGTATTTTCAGAAATAAATTTGAAGATAATTGAAATGTGATCATAAATAAAGCACGGATCTTGTGTAAGGACTATTCAGATATTGAAGGTGTTGATGTTGAAAATAAATTTTCCCCAGTGGATAGATTGGATTGAATAAAAAATTTCTTTCCATATAAATTCCAAGAGGATACCATGTGTTTCAAATGGATGTCAATATATATTTATTAAATGGTGTTCATGAAGAACAAGTCTACATTGAACAACTAGTGGGTTTTCTTCTTGGTAATGATGAAATGAAGGTTTTTATATTAATGAACTCTCTTTGGGGTCTAAATAAGGCACCACAAGTATGGTACTCTCGACTGTATTCTTATCTATGGAATATCAAATTTAAAGGAGGGGGAGTGGATTATAATCTCTATGTGAATAATTATCAGATTGATTATTTCAGGGTTCTAGTGTACGTAGATGATATTACTTTTGGTGGAATTATGTGGGGATTAGTGGATGAATTTTCCAATCACATGAAATCGGAATTTCAAATGTCTAGGATTGGTAAAATCGCATACTTCTTATGGATGCAAGTGATTTAGATTAAAGAGTGCACATTAATTTCTCATGAAAAGTATGTAAGAAGTTTGTTGAAGAAATTCAATATGCATGAATCCAAACCAATGTTTTCCTTGATTGAAGTAGTAAATAAACTTCAAATTCATAATGATGGAACATCAATAGATCCCACCATTTACATGAGAATAATTAGAATCCAACTATACATAATTGTAACAGGGCCAGATTTTTCCTTTTTAAGATTTTTTACAACCCACTTTCAAAGAATTCTGAAGGATGAACATATAGAAGCAGTTAAACAAATCATGAGGTACATTCAAGCTACTTAAAATCATGTATTATACGTTACTATAGGAAAATATCATGAAATATCATCATTTTTTTATGTTTACTAGGCTCGATATGTGTTGGACAGAAAATCCATAGGGGTGGATCATTCTTTGTTGGCGAGAAATTTGTGCTCCGGCTGAGTAAGAAATAGGAAATAACTTCTCTCAGTACTACAGAATATGAGTATATATATGCTAAAAAGGTTTCCACTCAACTACTTTGGATGAAGCAACAACTGACTAATATTTGGGTGTGATGAAACAACCAATGGTGATTCGCTGTGATAACAAGAGGGAAATTGATCTTATGAAGACTCATGTTCTTTATTCTCATACGAAACACATTGATATCATATATCATTTCATTAAGGTAAAGAACGAACAATGACTGATTAAAATGGATCATGTTGGAACTGATGATCAAGTTGTCGATATACTGACTAAGCCATTTTCAGCAGATGTGTTTGATAAATATTGGTTGAAGCTTGGTGTTCAACCACCTCCCAATGCATGAGCAGGATCCATTTGGTCCCCTCTCCCCAATTTTTTTAATTTTTTTAATCTTTTTGTCAAAGTGATATAAGTTTATAGTAAAGATTCGATCTGGGGGTGTGTTTTTTGAGATCTAATATGTTTAAATACTATTCGTTGGGTTTATTATAAATGTAGGTGAATGGATAAATTCAATAGTATAGATAATGGATAAAATGAGTTTCAATGGGGGAGAATGAGAATGAAATAAACCAATTTGGTGTTATGAGAAAATCGTTGGATCTAACTCTTACATAGAAATATCTAGATCATTCCATGGCATGAGAATCCAATTCATGCTTAGCCTATTATTTTATACAATGATAATTTCTCATGTAGACTTAGAGTTTTATTGGGTGAGGTGTTTCTTGAATATCAGGTTTTGATTATTTTAGTTTCTTCATTGAATCTATCTACAGATTTCCAATAAACCCAAAAGGGGAAATTATTGGAACAAAGGTTGTTGTTTTTTGGAAATGGAGTATGGTTTGTATTTTTTTTCCATCCACATTAGTCTGATCAAGGGTTTTTCAAGACATATATTCTTAAAATAAAATCCAAATCAGGTTTTTAAGGTGGTGCAGTTTCCTAGTGTTTTCTAAATTTGGGGGCCTCAAAATCAAAAAATGATATTTTTGGAAAAGGAAGGTTTTTTGTAAATGAGATATAAATTCATGGTTCATAGACTGTGAAAGAAATTTCACGGACAGCTAAGGGAGGTATATAGAATGGGATTTCATATAGAATCACTGTATACAGACCTCCAACAAAAATGGTTTGTGGTAAGAGTATGTTTCACGGGACACTCGTAGTTCGTAGAAGGAAAATGGTTCTTGTGAGAATTCATCATTGGTGGAAACAAGGTGGAGTTTTGAGAATCCATGAAGGGTTTCATTTTTTGAAATGAGGTGGTGATTTTTTTCACCATATTTGGATAATATGGGTACATAGACCATGTAGAAAATATGGTTCGTGGGATATGCACGGTATGCGGTAATGTCTGTTCCATAGCAATGATTTAGTAAATCTCGTTTTCGGATATAATGCAGATACATTTTCTTGTATATGGAGTATAAATCCCTTCATTAGGGCATAGGACTAAGATTAAAAAACTGGGATGAATTCAGTGAATTATAGAAGTGTTTTTCGAGAATAAAACCTTTCAAAGGATACATCAATTATAAATCCTAATGGAATTTGGTGGAGTTAAGAATAGTTTGTGTAATACGGTTCATGAAATTTTTTTATGGAAGGTGGTTTGTATAAGATCGTTTAAAAAGGTGGATTTGGTCCAGATGAGGAGTTGTTCCCCATAGAAATATTAGTACATAGACGCAGTTTGTAAATGCAGTGCACATACATAGTTTACGAAGGCATTACACAGTTTTAGTTTATAAAGGCAGTACGTGGAGGTCGTATGTGGAGTACAGCAGTACATGGAGAAAGATGGAAAATTTTTGAAGGACATGTTTTCAAACGAATAGTATGCAAAAAATTATATTATATCTATAAAAGAAAATTATACTTCAGTAGATCATTTATTCATGGTTGAGGATGCATTATTTAATTCCAACCCATTGAAGCAACCTTCAAGTTGATAAATTTATTTCAGATTATTCACAATGTGGGTAGAAAGAAGGAGTCAACAAAAGTGATCTGAGGGACACATTGTGTTATCCCTGAATCATTTTAAAGGTACTTCACCTGAAATAGAGTGATTGTGATAAACTTTGGTACACCACAACTATTAAATATTAGTGTACTTTTTTATGACCGAAAACCTATTGGCATATGCTCCTTGGACAGAGCCCTTAGTGGTCAACCAAGTAAATGTTTTTTGTGTTCTATTTCCATGTGATTGTTTTTTTTCTAGACTTTTTTGTAAAACAATTTTAATAGGTTTGTACCAATGTGGGAACAAGATCTATTAATTTTAAAGAAAAAGTTGACACCTTGATTCACCCCTCCCCTCTCGGGGTGTTTCAGGGTCCTTCAGTATGTATACACCCTAATCATATATTCTCAATAACATATATTTCCCAAAAACTATTTTAATATCCTTACCATTAAACAAAACAATATTTTATATTCCTCAAAAAAACTTAACTCAATATTTAACACTCAAATGGTATTAAACACTAGTTCATAAGGTCACACACTAGTCACTATGTATTATAATCCTAAAAATGAGGTGAAATTGTCCATAAATATCATGAATCACTTATAAATCCCAAGGTGACCAATTAATATCTATCTTAAATCATAGAAATCAAACCACCCTTTTTTATCTCAATATCATTTGTATTTTTAACATAATAGTTATCCATACCACAATCATGTGTTCTCCAATGGTTAATTTAGAAAATATAACCATATCATTTTATTTTCAATGTTATTAATAGAATTAAATTTATTTTTACATACCATTAAAGTAAAACTACTAAAGAATAATCCGTTGATATTTTACATCATCCTAATAAATTTTAGAATATAATAAAATATAATTGATAAATATTACTCACTAATGAAAATATTTAAGAGTATCGAGAATTAATTTCTATTATGATGAAAACCTCAATTCCTTATACAAAACTATAAATATCACATTTTTTATCACCATAACCATATAATAAAATTATAAATCATTTATGTATCCTCCATTATTCAGTTATTGTACATTATAGTTTATTGATACATACCTTTTTTTGCATCATTTATTATCATGTTTCAAACAAATACTAAAACCAAAATTATTATGAAAAAATCCAGAATATGAATATGAAAACATAAATCTGATTGTATATTCCGTTATGACACCTATGTTTTAACAAATTATAATTTTAGATCAACCTATTACTCTTTTTTTCAAACCTTGGTTATCCATGGTTATATATTTTATCAGGTTCTATAACCAAATTATTTGGCATCATTATTTAAAAATGTAATAATGGTTCATATTGTGAATGTGGTAAAATGAAGAATATGTCATAGCAGTTTCAAAATAAGTGTTCAGTTAGGCCACATTTTCATTCACTAGATAATTATTGAGTTAATACCAAATGATCCCTTTTCAGGGTTATTACCCATAGGTGCATATTTTCGAGAACTGACATCCACTTTTAGTATCCAAATAGAAATGTATTCCTAGAAAAAATCATATAATTCCCATTTCAAAAAAACAACAGGATGTTATCCAATACATAGACATATTACTAGGGTTTTCAATAAAGCACTTTTATCCTAGTCCCTAATAAACGTGCATTATTAGCATTACATTAAATCATATACTTATCCCAAAGTGCTTCTCATACCATTGAAACTACGATCAAACATAAATTATCAACCCTTAAATTATCTTCAACAAATATCCTAATCTCCAATGTTATCTAAATATTTCCTTTAATTCCAAATGTGATGCATGGGACATGAAATCGTAAGTATGGTTATCATAGACACATAACTTACATACTCACATACCGATTATAAAATCTTGGATAAAACCATCTATAATGACAAAATCAATAATGATTACAGAATATCTTATATTCAATTGATCTTTTCATATTTAGATATTTAGATAATTAGGAAACACCATTAACTAATAAATTCCATATATTTATCAACTAGTAAATATTTTTCCATTATATATATATATATATATATTAAATTACTTAATTTATGATAAGACTTCAACATCTCCCATAAATTCATCCACATGTTCTACAATTTTAAACCTGGAAGGTGTACTGATTTTCTTCATAACCTGAGGAATCTAAACATAATAAATGGGTGAGATCAAATGCGCAATAATGGAAACATATAATTGAAGTAATAATGGTATAAACATGTCATAGATAATATGGTGGTAATAGGTAAACAAGATAAATCCATAATCAACATGAAACTAGGAAAATCTAATATCAATGACACTAGATAAAAAATGGATATCAATAACACTGATATCATACTCATGGAATTTATAATGTCTAACATTAAAAAATTATTTTCAATTCCTCGTTCCAAGACACTTTACCTTGAAATAATATTTTTTTCAAGACATCTTGTTGAATTGGAAAGGCACTCACCAAATTCCTAAACCTGTTTAGTCTCATGAGAACTGTCAATGCATCTGGGGATATATAATTTTGGACCCCACCAGTCACCTAATTCAGTCTAATTCATTCAGTATAAGAACCATCAAGACCTTTCATACCATTACATATGGAAGCTATTAGTTAATAAAAAATGGAAATCCACATAGTGGGAAATATGGAATATTAGTACTTACAAACATGAATTGATTTTCAATAATCATCAATAACTCCAATAATTTTCCCCAAATCAATGTATTAACATTATATCAATTTGAACATAATCCAATATGAAATATATAAAATTTTATGGTCATGTCATATAGAGAAATAGGTATATGGGTAATTCAAGACTTGAATAACTGGATCATATTTAATACAAGTAAATTAAGAGAATTATTTCAAAAGAACACTTCCTAGTGTAATAATGGAAACCTAGAAGGATATTGACAAAAATGAAAAACATCCGTGAGAAAAGAATTATTGAATAAAACCACTTAATACGAGATCATGACTTGTATTGTTTGGTATCATCAGTTTATTCCCATAAATTATATATATATATATATATATATTAGTGTAACACTCTGATATTTTATGAAATATTTCTATTTAAATAAATTAAATTTCTTCTATAGCATGTGATACATGAAAACCATAGCCTAAATGAACTTTAATATAGTATAACGTTACAACCTAGGTATTAAACATGAAAAATGATTAAGAATAAAAAAAATTAGTATAATGTATAATGTTTTTAGATAAATTAAAAATATTAACAAATAAGAACTCTATTTTTAGTTATATGCTTCATAAATAAATTTTTCCTCAAAAATAACTTTAATATCTTTTTGTGAGAAAAATATAATTAGTTTTCAACCACTTTTATAAAATTTATTTTAAAAACTGAAATTCATTTTTGAAATCATCATGTAAAATTTTTCTTAGAGTAATATATTGGTAATTTTATAAAATGATTGATTTTTAAATGAATAGTGAAAAATACTATTTTTTATTGAAATAATCTTTTTGTTTCCCAAATTTATGAAGTTTAATTTTTTTGAATGAAAAAAAATTAAATTATTTATTTTTATATAAATAAGACAATCAAGGTTATTTCATTTCATTTTATTTTGTATTTTGGAATAAAAACATTTATACAAAAAACCTTTTCTCCCAAAAAATAGATTTTCATCACACTTTACAAGCTTCATTTTAAATTAAATTATTTCACTCTTGTGTATTTAATTTGATAAAAATTATTTCATATTTGTAATCATCATAATTAATATTATGTAATACAGACAAATTAATATTTTCTCATAAAAAATAGAAAAATGAATACAAATTTATTATAAAAGTTAAAGATAATTGGGTATACTAAGGGGTTGAACCAAGAGATAAGGGTAATCCTACCAATGGAACTTTTATAAATCCTATTTTTTGTCCATATTTAGACCTCATCTATCCCACCTTAAAATATCTATCCATTTGGAATAATTTGTATTAAGTATTATATAATTATATTTAAATCTTTTAAGAAATGACAAGTGTGTCCCCTCCCAGACTTATAAAAGGGAATCCTTAATTTATCTTTTTTACACCACTTTAATCCATATATATCACAAAAACCTACCCAGTTATCTTCTTAACATCACTAGTCACAAATTTTAGGTGGCGATCTTCTTAAATTACCATTCCAAGGGTTCGTAAGCAAGTATCTAAATGAGGCCTACCAAAGAAGTGGTAATCATCTTACCCGACCCGTTTAAATTTATTTCTTATTCTACCAAAAAAATTATATGTTATTCATCATTAAAAAAATAAATTCAACATCCTCAATATACTGAAATGTTATTTGGTTTTGTGCCTTTCAATATCCAAAATATACTCTATCAAATGGAAAGTGAATGTATGAATGGTTATTATGATTTTCTAAAGGTTTATACATGATATTTATGAAATAGTTATGCTTCTATAATTATAATATCATATCTACCTTATTTCCTTCTTGTCCATTGAAAAATGATAACATTTCTCATGCATATGTGTGGGCTACCACCTCCATAAAGTGATGTCATTCATTTTTTGATTCCAGTTCACATCAATTGCAATATATAAATATTTAATAAATAAATATGATATATATGACATAATAATGATTCTATAATGGTGAATTATTGTTGACCTTTATTTATTTCCATCTGTCGAAATGTAAAAAAATGTTCATCTGTATGTCTGGTCTACCGTCTAGATGAATGGGGTGATTCATATTTTTATATCTACCATTTATAGATGAATATATATATATATATAATTAAAATATATTATATTTATATCATGATTAACATTATATATTTAATGTAAATGTTATTTGAGTATACTATCTGAAACTACGAAACAGGAATTCTCAAAAAATATGTAACAGTTAATAACAAAAAATAATTGTTTTAATAAGGAATTATTAATAAATGGGTATTGAAATTTTATAAGTGGGTAGTATATGACATTATAAGTATATAAATGATTCTATAATATAATTATAATAAATTCAAATTTATTATATATGAATTTAGAGAACATTCAAAGCATGTTTAACTTGAGGTAATATATATTTTTAGAATCTCATTGTTTATCTGGATTGTTTAAGATCTGGTTTTTGATGATGAACTTTTATAACCTATATCTCAATAATCCAATTAATTTAATCTCCTCATGTTATTTTTATAGATTAGATTATTTTTTTTATTTTCCTCTCGTAATGAACTCAAGAGTCCAGGAGAATGTTTTTATAGAAAACAGACTCTATTTCTTTCTTTGGTCAAAAATATTTTTTCTTAAGTATATATGTTTTCTTTAATTATTTAAAGAATATTTTTAGTAATATAAAATATATTTTTTTATTAATTTTAATTTATGTTTCATTTTAAAAAAATAAATGGAATCATCTTTAATTTTCTTAATGATGTACTTTTCACTATTTACCAAAAATGTGAGAGGAATTATTGTTTTTATATACAAGACATGAACAGAATTTACCACCTTGAAGATAACTCAATGCTTTGAATATTCCATTATATGTTTTCAAATATATTTTTAATAAAAATTAATACCTAAATATTTTTGGGAAATTTCTATATTTTAAATTAGTGATTTAAAAGTGAAAAGGTTATTTTTATTTGGAAATGATCTAGTGCTCTCTTAAAGGATTATTTCATCAATGAAAACATACTTTGATATTACTTATGTTTTATTGGGGTTAAGATACAAGGATAATATCCTTATTATATGCCTAGATGTTTTAATATTATGATGATATTTTTATGGTACCAGTTTATTTTCTATAGGTTACGCTACTATGAAATGTAGAAATTATGATTGTTTCCTTTACACTGATTACGATATATGATGAATGATTTATGATCATATAGAACACATATTAATTGATTAAGAAACATTCCAAACCTAGAGTCCACTAAATTGGTTCCCTAATTCAGGTCTCAACATGACCTCAGTCACACCGCCCAATATATCAGAGGTTTCCAACTAGTAATGAGAGTCTAAATAAACACAGGGGGAGATGATACCATCTTTATCATAGTGTGACATAGAAGATAATAATAATAATAAGATATACAGTAAAAAATAACCAATAACCAATAAACATGAATTTATAAATATTTCCCAAAAATGGGTACAATCCCGCAGCCAAATGGTAAATATAATGTGTGATTTCATACAATACAAAGTGCAAGGAAACCCAAAATAAAGAAAAACTGATGAATCCCCAAAATGGGTCCCGACACCGAGCCTGAATCCATTATCCATTCACACTCAATAAACAATCAACCCACTACTATATGTCCTTTTCCCTTGACCTAACCTGAATCCATGAGATCTACTTGCGTACCTAATGGTGGCTCGATCATGGTGTGAGTAAAACTTTGTAGGCCACCACCAATGGTTTCTTCAAAATATCCAGTCTAAATAGATAGTGTATGTAAGAACTAAAATAAACAACATAATAAAAAAAGAGTTAAATTGTGTTCCATTAGTTAACAAGTTCACCTATTTCATTTTCATAACTTATTCTATGCATTAGTCAATTTCATCAATTACACTATAGCCTATTTCGGTCAATTTTAATGAATTAAAGGATAAATAAAATTCATTATATCGCTGTGGAAAAAATTTCACAATAACTACATCACACTTACCTTGGACCCTCAGTCCAGGTAGTCTCATCAAATGAAACTGTTAGAGGAATTATTCCCTAGTCCCCTCCCCAACCCATGCATTAAAGGGGGGTGGGGTTTAGTTCCTTAGTCTAACCCAACCCGTGGGGGTAAATCCTCAAGTCCAATGCCTCAAACTACATCAAGCCATGTGCATATGCTTCATTAATAATTTTAGACATTATCAACCAAACCATTACCATTTTATACATTTTTCATTTTAATAAACCATACTCAATTAGTAAACATAGCATTAACAATTCATAATTCATTCAACACATAAACTATCCTCATTATTTAACCAATTACCCAATTTACCATTCATAATTCATGACTGAATAACCCTTTACACTATACAAAATGATCCATTATCCCATGTTATTAATTAAACACAATTATCATCAATTTAATTTACAAACCATGTCAACCAACTAAACACAACACTATTTTATATTTTTTAATCCTTTACGTATTTATTTCAAAACCCAAAAGACATTTCAATCATTAAATTCAATTCATTTAACTCATTCACAATATCAAAACCACCCCATATTGTTGGAACCAAGGATGGTCATTTCTGAAAAAAGGAGAATGGTTTGTGTTTGTTTTCAATCCTCTTATGGATGATAAGGGACATTAAAAAGAATGGTATCAAATAGTTCTAGCCAAAATCAGGTTTGATTTTGATGTCATTCCCAGTGTTTGAAAAAAATTTGGGTCCAAAATTTGGATAATGGAAAGCATTGAAAAAAGTGTTTCTTCTTAGAGGTCTTATGAAAATTTGGAAAATTAATTAGTTACATAGATATGGGAATCCTGGTTTTTGTTTCGCAAATATTTAAGGAAATGAGATGGTGTGCTCTACGATTACAAGAGTTTGACCTTTGAGCATCACGAAATGTATTTTTTTGAAGTCAAAATTTCATTTATATGGAAAAAGCTTGGATTCTGGGAGGTCTAGAATTAGGATTTTGATGAAATGAAGATTTTTGATTTGAGACGGTGTTTCTTTGTGGTTATGATGACCTCTGTGAAATGGAAATTTCAGTAGAGCTTTGTGAGATGGAGGAAGCATCACAGACACATTTTGACAGATTAGTATTTCGTACATAAAAAAGAAGATCTCTTTGTCCGACTGTTACTATAAATAAGAGGCCAACTCTCTTCATTACAAATGATTTGAAGATGGAAAATCTGGGATCGCTTTGACTTTGTGAGGCAAGGTGTGCTCCGTAAAGCATATTGTTCTATGGGAGAATGAGCTTCTTGAAGATACTTTTAAAGTCTTCAATGATACCAATGCTTCTAAGTCATGAGAGATTCATGAATATGAGGTGTTCCACGTTTGCTCAAGGATCTTCAAAAAGTAGTTTTCTCTACGAGGTAGTGAGCTCTGTGAAGGGTGTTTCTCTACAAGGTAGTGATTTTCATGAAGGGTTGTGCTCTGTGAGGTGGAGAGATCTGTGACGGTTTGAACTTTGCAAAGGGGATTTGAGAAGGGTTGTTTTAAGTATAAATTTTGAGTGTTCAGGGCTTTTAGTGGCCATTTACTCTGGTATTTGATGAAAGTAGTGTCTCATGATAGATAGAGACAAACACATCAATTCCAATTTATTGAAGCAACCTTAATGTCGATAAACTGGGTTTTACATATCTCATAGCAGTGAGGAATGGGGAGTTTACAGAAGTGTTCTGAGGGAAGCGGTTTTTCATCCCTGTACTTTTGTAAGGGAAGTGTGCCTATCATATAGTGACTGTGACCAAACTCTTCTATTACCCAACTAGTGAAAATTACTATATTTATGTATTAATGAAACACTGTCAGCATATACTCCATGGATTTAGCCCTTTGCGGTGAACCAAGTAAAAGTGATGTGTCATCTCCTTCATTTCATTTGACCGAAATATTTAACGAGTTCCTACCAACATTGGAAAAATATAAACAACTTTAAAAATAAAATGTTGACACCCTAATTCACCCCTCACCTATCAATGTATTCTGGGGTCCTTCAAGTGGTATCAGAGCCAGGTTACTGGTGTTTGATCTTTCTTATAACATCATGGAGAATTCATCCAATGTCGGGGGAGTCCCCCTGTTTGATGGAAGTGCTTTTCAGATCTGGTAGAACATAATGAGATATTATATTAGATCTCTTAGATTGAAATTTCTATTTTCTAATATTAAAGTAATACAATTTTCTAGTACAATAGGTTTAGATATGACTAGTGTATACAGGAAAATTCTTGAGGCATATTCTTTTGCACAACATTCCCTCAGTACATCCCTTTCTAATCAGATCTATCTAAAGGTGATGAGTTTCACATTAGCAAATTCAATGTGGGATGAACTTGAAAATATTTATGAAGGAGATATAAATGTAAAGGAGGAAAAACAATAAGTAATTCACAATAGTTTTGATGATATAAAGATGTGTATTGATGAGAATTCATACTCCTTCAATCAAATTATGGTAGTGGTTGGAGAAATTTGAGGTCTTGGTGAAGAAATCAAAGACATTGATGTTGTAATAAAATATATAGAACACTTCCACCTTGTACAATGCAAAGGTGTCAACCCATGAGTAAAGAGATCATTCCAAACATTCTATGGATGGTCTACTGAGCAGCTCGGTGGCATATGAAATGAGATCCAAGCCAGAAGATGCTAGGACTCAAGTGATAAAGGAAATTTTATTTAAAGCCATGGACACACTAAAAATTTCAAATGATAGTAGTGATGAAGATGTTGAGAAAAAAGAAATTGTTTCTCTCATTTCCAATATGTTCTAGAATGGGAAATGGAAATTTAATGAGATGTTACCTCTATCATGATTTCATTGTGGAATGGTTGGGTAAATTTCTTTTATATAAAAGGAATGTTAAAAGATGAATAAAGAGAAAGTAAATAGATTGAGAAGTCCCAGAAACAGTTTTTCAAAAATGGAGACTTCAAATATAGAAATAAAATATAGGCGAAGAGTTTTTTCTATGAAGAGAAGATGGAAAAAATGAATTCTGTGAAGAAGAAGAACCAGAATTTAAAACTTGAAACCATGTTTCCTTGATGGCTACCATTGAAAAGTCAGAACCATAATGATATAACCATTTGAAAACTAATCCCAATCCCAAGTTACAACTTAAGGAAGATTTTGGTATGCTAGAGAATAACTGTAAGTGATAAAATAAGTGGAGATAAATGGTGGAGGAATCATAAGAATATATTGATCTACTTGATGCTGGAATTGAATGATTGGAAGAACTGGGGAAAGTACAATCATCAAACCTTGAAAGGACAGGTGATGTTTTCAAAGTAAAGCTACGAATCAAAGAACATTCAAACGTCATAAATTACCATACCTCAAGACTATAAGAGAAGTCCAAAAAAATTGGGGGACTTGAAGAAGAATTTGTTACTCTTATTAATAAGATCAAAAGTGAATCATGTTAAAAATAAGAAAATAAGATATTAAAATTTGGTAATTTCTCAGATGCTGAGCTATTGGAGAGAGAAAGATGATGGACTGGAGGAGTTGGAATGATTTGGAGAGATCAAATGTAATGACCCAATGTTTTTCAATGTAAAATTCCCTTCTTATATTTATGTCATAAAAACCAAAAATAATGAACTACTAAGTGATATATGGCCTTTAAACATATTTTTGTCACTCCTATGTTTGGAATTTTGAAAATCTGACACAAACAGTTGTGTTTAAGATGATTTTTGGAGTCTAATGAAGCAAAAAAATTGGGGAATAGTAACGTACCCTTAGGAATATTAACATACACTTATGAATAGTAATATGACCCTTAATAATAGTATATCATCCAACATAAGAGTAACATTACCTATGAATAATAAAATAAATTTTTTGACATCTTAGAAAGTGACAATTTGACCTTAGTAAATGTTTTTGGTATTTTATAAGTCATAAATAAATAATTATAATTAATTAATTAATTTAAAAGAGTATTTATCTCCCTTAAATGTAATCATAAATTATTGAATCAATTTATAATAGTTTTTAGATAATTTTATAAGACCCTACGTAATTTTTGAAAGAACTATAAAATCAGTTTTAATCTTAAAAACTGTTTTTAAGTAAATTATGATTTTAATTAAATATTAAATTAATAATATATAGAAAATTATTTTTTGAAAAATTGACTTCATTTTTGGAATATACATTTCGAAAAATGGTTGGGGTAATTTTTTGGTATTTTTCTGAGATACTTGAATTTTTATGAATAGTAGAATCTGATAATTCACAATAAAAGCTAAATAATGTATTAATTAAGTCATAGATGATGATCTGCTAATGTAAGCCCACTTGGTTCGGGATTACATTATAAAATTACTTTTCATGTTTTTTCAATACTCCCTATTCCTTGTCTTGTGGGGAAATAAAAAACTAATGAATTTTATATTAAGGAAACCCCTCTCCCCTTCACTATAAAAGCCACCCTTCACACCCTCTTTTCCTCACACCTCTCAAGCACCAATCCTTCTCTAAAATCTGCCCAAACACCTTCCCTATCCCCTCCCCCAAGTCCAATATCTTCTGGTCTCATCAAAAGACCAATATTAGGCCCTTAAAGAGGTTCTCAAGAGAAGGATTCAAGAGGTAATTTCTCTCCCTCTTCTCCTTTAATTTCCTTTCAAGTTCAAGTTCATTTCTTGATCTCAACCCACATATATTCATCATAAGTTTATTGTAACTCCATAATTATACATATACTATAATTTTATGATGATAATGGGATATTATATCATCCAACCCCCTTTCCCTCTTCCTTTTATTTTATTAAAGAGAACACTGTTCGTGAGGTGTTAATTTATCACCTCCAAGAAAAACACGACTTCTTCTTCCATTTCATCCTTCAGATATGGTCATGAAACAATTTTTATGGTTAAACCATAATATTTTATATGTATTATGTTATATTTTAGGTTATAGAAATAATCTAGGTCCATATTACTAAGTGATATGTTAACACAAGTTCGTTGTGATTCAAAAACCGTCCAAATTGAACCAAATAACCATCATTTAATTCTTATCTAATTTTTCATCCACATGGATCTAATATAATTCATTATAATATAATCCAAACTCCTTAAATATAATTAATAACATTTAATATCAGTTATGGATGTTTACCCATGTTCTACCCAAACATCAATTTATGAATACAAGTGAACAACCCAAGAAAAACCATAAAAACGAACATCCCCAAACAATGTTTTTAAACTCTATAAGTCATCCAAAGGAACATAAAATGAAATAATGAAACCAGAATGAACCCTATTAATGTACACATGTTTCTGTATTTCTAATTAATGAATATAATGTCATTATAGAGGACATTAAAGAGAAGGAATCATTCGGGTACAAGGTAAGGGGAAATTCTTGAACACAACTTTCATCCTTCGAGTTCTATGTCTTTCACTCCATTTTTGATATGTTAACTCCTTAGAGATAATTTTTTCATATTTTTATTTCCTTTTCTGGGATATACATGTTTTCTAATTAAGTTTATGATAATATTAATGTTTTCCAAAAGAAATATTCTTTTAAGAACTCAACTTTTACCTCTCATTCATGGTTGATGGTTCTTGTATCAAGTATGTTGTTCCCTCTTTATTTTGGGAACCCAAATCTTATGAAGGTATTATTATGAGATGAAACTATTTCCTTTACATGGTTTAGTTATGTTCACTTTTGATATGTGTTCTATGTGGAAATCATGATAATGATAATGTTATGATGTGACGGGTGCGCCCTGAATAATATAGCGCAATATGAATGTTTCAAAGTGGTCGGTGCACCCGGAATTATATAGCGCTCCAATGCATTGGGTAATGTTTTTAATCTCATGAGTAAATGTGAAATGATGTGTGAACAATATGCTATCTTGGTTCACAAGTATGTGTTGTAGTTAACTACTAATACATGAGGTTTCATTTTTATGCATTTCCACATTTCAAGTCTATTATTTATGCTCCTCTAATGTTCATGATCTTTTTCCTATGTTATGATTATGCTCACCCCAAGATATATTGTTCTTATCTATCCTCTTACTGGGATTTTAGCTCACCCATTTTTATGTATATCCTCAGGTGGCTACATGTACTAAGGAGAGGACAAGTGCCAATAAGAAGCTATAGAAGATGAAATTAAATGAATGTTTATGCTTAATGTTGTATTTGTTATGTATGGTCCTAGTTTTCCCAAGACACTAAACCTTTGGATCCTCTATGTTTAATAATATAATTTTTTTTATCTTTGAAATGATGTAATATTAATGTATGAAAAGGTCAGGTCGATATAGTTGGTATCAGAGGCAAGGTTTAGTTAATTTGGGAATTAGGATTAGTGAACCCTAGAGAAAACATATAGTATGAGACTAAGTAAAAATATTCACACAAGAATATTTACCTAGGGATCCCATATGTTATGTTTTTGGTATAATTTTATAAATGAATAAGTTATTCATGACTTTTTTACTTATGTTTTGTTCGAACCTTTTATATTTTAGAAAATGGTGGGAACCAAGAGAAATCAGGCCAACAAATCATGGGAGGGAAAATGCAACGATTGCCCAAACAACATCCCCAATGATTTGGGAGGTGGAGTTAAAAACATCATGGAAATTATTACCCAATTATCTTAGGTTATGAACAATAACCATAATAACGGAGAACGTCCTCCTTCACCAAAGTGGGAGCAACTGGCCATCGAATGTTTTATACGGCACCGACCACCAATGTTTAGTGGACCTTCTGATCCCCTAGTTGCGGAGTAGTGGGTTAAATCCATGGAGAAGATCTTTTCCCTTCTTCACTGTTCTGAGATGGAAAAGGTGACTCTAGACGTTTATCGTCTAGATGGAGAAGACAATCAATGGTGGGATTTGATTAATAACACCAAATCAAGGGAGGAAATTGAAGAGATGGAATGGTAAGACATTAAGATAATGTTTCTTAATAAGTACTTCCCATGAAAACATCGCACGGAGATGAAGCGAGAATTCATAGAGCTCAAGAAAAAAGAAGGAGAATTTGTCACAACCTATGAAGTGAATTTCACAAGGCTCGCAAGGTATGCTTTAGGTTTTGTTATCAATAATGATAGAAAAATTCATAGAATCTTTAGTTGATTAAAACCACATCTTCTAAAGGTTCTTGCAATTCGAGACTTTTAGAGTTATGAAGAAGTTGTTCGGTGTGCTCTCAAAGTGGATATGGAGTTTGGATAATGGTCCCATGGCTATGGGGATAAGAAACGAAAGATGGAGTTTCAAGCCAGTGGATCTAGTGACAAAGGTGGGAAGAAAAATCAAGGACCCACATGCCAAAAATGTGGGCAGTTGCACCATGGAAACTACCTCAAAGGGATGGGGAAATGCTTCAAGTGTGGGAAAGAAGGACACCATGCTCAAGAATGTCGAAAAGACACAAAAAAAGGAGAATGTAGCCGATGAAAGGAGAGAACCACTCAAGGTTCAATGATACAACTATAAAGAGCTAGGGCACTATGCAAACTAGTGCACTAAACCTCGAGCTCTTGAGGGTAATCAGTGTCAACAGCAACCAAAGCCAAAGGAACATGGGAAGGCTAATGCCATCACTACTGCAGAGGTGGAGCATGATAATGAAGTCGTACAAGGTACACTTACTATTCACTCAAGAATGGAAAATGTCTTATTTGATTCAGGTTCTATGCATTCCTTTATATCTTGAAAGTTTTCTAGAACTATAGAATCAATGCCCGGAAACCTTGAAGTAGATATATCTATAAAAACACCAAGTGGTGAAATCATTGCATCCCAAGTGTTTTAATCTTATCCTATAGGCGTATGCGGGATGATTCTTCTGGAAAATATTGTAATACTTCTCTTGGTGGAATTTGACGCTATAATGGGAATAGACTGGCTCTCGTCATATAGAGCACATATCAACTGTCAGGAAAAGGAAATATCTTTTCATATTCTGAACCATCCCATGCTCCTTTAAAAATGCAAGGAAGATCATGAATCTCCATTGAAAAATCCTTCAATGGTATGGGTGTTGATTCCCAATGAAAAAGCATACCTTGCCCAAATGTTTGAGTCGAAGGAAAGTTCCATCCTTGAGGAAATGCCCATCGTGAGGGAATATGGTGATGTATTTCCTGAAGAGTTACCCAGAATTCCCTTGGATCGTGAGGTAGAGTTCTCAATCGAACTCATACCCATAGCTACTCTTATATCGAAGGGCCCCTATAGGATGGCTCCTATAGAACTGGAGGAGTTAAAGAAGCAGCTGCAAGAGAATTTGGACCAAGGTTTCATACACCCTAGTGCATCACCTTGGGGTGCACCAATGCTCTTTGTGAAGAAGAAGGATGGAACAATGTGGTTTTGTATTGATTATCAGGAACTCAACAAGATCACCATAAAGAACAAGTATCATCTCCCAAGGATTGATGACTTGTTCGATTAGTTAAGAGGATTTCAATACTTCTCAAAGGTGGATCTTTGTTTTGGATATCATCAGGTAAAGTTGAAGAAGAAAGATATTCAGAATAATGCCTTCCATACAAGGTATGGGCACTATATGTTTTTGGTGATTCCCTTCAGACTTACTAATTCCCCTGAAATCATCATTGATTTGATGGATAGAGTCTTTAGACATTACCTCGACAAATTTGTGGTGGTGTATATTGATTATATTCTCATCTACTCCAAGACCAAGGAGGAACATAAAGAATATATAAGACTTGTGTTGGTGACATTGAGAAAAGACAAGTTGTACGCCAAGTTCAGAAAGTGTGACTTTTGGATAAATCAAGTCACGTTCTTGGGACATGTGATCACAAGTGAAAGAATTTTTGTGGATCCTTCAAAGACAAAGGCGATTCAGGAATGGCCCAAGACCTCTAGTGTCACCGAAATCCCTATTTTTCTTCTGTTAGCTGGGTACTACCGACGTTTTGTGAGAAACTTCTCACGATTTTCAAGCCCACTAACTAAGTTAACAAGGAAAGAGGTAAATTATGTATGGATGGAAGAATGTGAGGGAAGATTCAAGGAGATAAAGAGAAAGCTAATCACTGCACCTGTACTCACACTACCGAAAAGTGGAGAAATTTTTGTGATATACAGTGATGCTTCAAAGAAAGGCTTAGGTTGTGTACTCATGAAAAATGATAATGTGATAGCCTACGCCACATGACAGTTGAAGATCCATGAGAAGAACTACCTGACGCATGATCTAGAGCTGGCAGCCATGATTTTTGCCCTGCAAATATGGCGGCACTACCTTTATAGTGAGAAGTGTGACATATACGCCGACCAAAAGAGCCTAATGTATATATTCACACAAAAGGAGATCAACATGCATCAAAGGAGATGGTTAGATCTAATCAAGTATTATGATTGATCTATTAACTATCATCCTGGAAAGGCGAACAAGGTAGTTGATGCTCTAAGTAGAAAAGAACCTGCTACTCTATCCATGTTGCAGATTGAGAAAGACCCTATATTCTAGGATATGAAAAGAATGGATTTGGAAATAATAAGGGCATGGGATACATCCTACCTTACCAAAATTATTTTGCAACCATCCATCCAAGAGAATATTAAGGAAGCACAAAGGGATGATGTGGAGATAAAAAAGAGGGTGAATGTTGTAAAGGAAGGGAAGCTGCAAGAGTTCCATATCGATGATGATGGTGTGATTTGGTTTAGAATGAGGATTTGTCTGCCTCCATCTCCCAGTATAAAGAAGGAGCTATTGGATAATGCACATAGCTCAACTTTCTCTATCCATCCTGTGAGTACCAAGATGTATCGTGATCTCCGAGAACACTTCTGGTGGGAAAACATGAAGAAGTAGATTGTTGAATATATATCAAGGTGCTTGGTATGTCAGCAAGTTAAAGTTGAGTGACAAAAGTCCAAAGGTATGATGCATCCATTACCTATACCCATGTGGAAATGGGAAAATGTTACTATGGACTTTGTCACGGGTCTCCCGAAGACGTCAAAGGGAAATAATTCAATATGGGTTGTGGTAGATCGACTCACCAAGACTTCCCATTTTATCACTATTCGGGAATACCTCTCGCTTGAACAACTTGTGAATATAAATGTGAAGGAAGTGGTGAGACTGCACGGTGTTCCACTCTCAATTGTCTCTGATCATGATCCAAGGTTCACATCTAAATTCTGGTGGAGCCATCAACATGCTTTGAGTACTGAATTAAATTTCAGCACGGCCTATCACCCCCAAACCAATGGCCAGTATGAAAGGACTATTCAGACACTTGAAGATATGCTAAGAGCCTGCTCTCTTGAATTCAAAGGTGGTTGGGATCAGCATCACCCATTGGATGAGTTCTCATACAACAATATCTTCCACTCGAGTATTTAGATGGCTCCGTATGAAGCTCTTTATGGGAAGAGATGTAGAACTCCATCCTGTTGGGATGAAGTTGGAGAAAGAAAGCTACTTGGACCCGATCTTGTTAAAGAGATGACAGAGAAGGTTCAAGTCATCCAGAAACATATCAAATCTTCTCAAAGTCTACAAAAGAGCTATGCTAACAACCATCGAAGGGACTTGGAGTTCAACGTTGGAGATAAAGTCTTCCTTCGAATATCTCCATGGAAGAGAGTCATGCGATTCGGGAAGAAAGGGAAGCTAAGACAAAGGTATATTGGCCCCTTTGAGATCCTTGATCGCATAGGATTCGTGGCCTATCGTCTAGCACTTCCACTCAATATGGGTCAAATTCATGATGTGTTCCATGTATCACTACTGAGGAAGTACATACCAGACCCCTCACATGTACTAAACTCAGAGGTGGTGCAGCTGGAAGATGATCTCTCCTATGAGGAGCAGCAAGTAAAGATTCTGGATCGGAGAGATAAGGTTCTACGCAGCAAGACAACCCATCTTGTCAAAGTGTTGTGGAGGAACCATAAGATTGAGGAAGCAACTTTGGAACTAGAAGAGGCAATGAAGGAGAAGTACCCTCACTTGTTTGTGTAAAGTGAAATTTCGGGGGTGAAATTCCTTAAGGGGGAAGAATGTAACGACCCAATTTTTTTCAATGGAAAATTCCCTTCTTATATTTATGTCATAAAAACACAAAATAATGAACTACTAAGTCATATATAGCCTTTAAACATAACTTTGTCACTCCTATGTTTGGAATTTTGAAAATCCGACATACACAGTTGTGTTCAAGATGATTTTTGGAGTCTAATGAAACAAAAATAATTTTTGGTGAATAGTAACATACCCTTAGGAATAGAAACATACCCTTATGAAGATTAATATGACCCTTATGAATAGTAAATCATCCAAAATAAGAGTAAAATTACCTATGAATAATAAAATAAAATTTAGACATCTTAGAAAGTGACAATTTGACCTTTGTAAATGTTTTTAGTGTTTCATAAGTCATAAATAATTAATTATAATTAATTAATTAATTTAAAAGAATATTTATATCCCTGAAATGTACTCATAAATTATTTAATCAATATCTAATATTTCTTAGATAATTTTATAAGACCCTACGTAATTTTTGAAAGAACTATAAAATAATTTTTAATCTTAAAAATTGTTTTTTTAAGTAAATTATGATTTTAATTAAATAATAAATTAATAATATTTAGAAAATTATTTTTTGAAAAATGTACTTCATTTTTGGATTCTACACTTCAAAAAATGGTTGGGGTAAAGTTTTAGGATTTTTTTGAGATACTTGAATTTTTTATGAAAAGTAGAATCCGATAATTCACAATAAATTCTAAATAATGTATTAATTGAGTCATCGATGATGCTCTACTGATGTAAGCCCACTTGGTTCGGGATTACATTATAAAATTAATATTCTTGGTTGTTCAAGACTCACTATTCCTTTTCATGTGGGGAAATAATAAACTAATGAATTTTATATTAAGGAAACTCCTCTCCCCTCCCCAATAAAATCCACCCTTCACACCCACTTTTCCTCACGCCTCTCAAGATCCAAGCCTTCTCTAAACTCTTCCCAAACACCTTCCCTAGCCCCTCCCCCATGTCCAAGAGCTACTGGTCTCATCAAAAGGCCAAGCTTAGTGTCACGGGACTTGGCCTTCTCCCAAGCTCTTGTGCGGCACTCGGCTGGCTTCCCTTTCACAAAGCCTAGACGAGTTCAGCCTTTTGACACTCACAAAAAAAGTGAGGATCGTAAGGGAAGTGCTTGACAAGCTCACAAGACACAAGTTCAAAGATTCTCTCAAATGATCTCAACTTCTGTGTGTCATTAAAAATGAGGAGCCACTCCCATTATATAGGGCTTCGTGGAAAATTCTACAACATTCTAGAATATGTACACTTCGACATGATTCTACAGTATTCTAGCCTACTATACTAGAATATACATGGAGCATTCTAGAACCCGTAGAGATCATCAACCATCCATGGAGGCCTAGAATGTTTCAGACCCTTCAATAACCAAGGGGTGTTCCACAACACTCCGGAGAAGTCTGGAATATTCCGGAACTTGGTGGAGATGTAGGGAACTCAAGAGTATTCTAGAGAACCTCACCACCGGGTCTCCTCTCCAGTTGGATGGGCATGACATCCTCCCCCACCTATTCTGGTGACATCCTCGGCGCGTCCATGATGGTACTCCTCGATTTCCTATGTGAACTTCCACAGGTTGTCTGCAGGTTCCCAGGTTGCCTCGCACTCTGGTAAGCCTTTCCACTTGATCAGGTACTCCTTGCTTCGTGGCACTCCCCTTCACCGAACTATCTGATCGTTGAGTATGAGATCCACCTGCTTGTCATATGAATCGACAACCGCTATGGGCTCCCTTGTAGACAGCCCTCTGCTCGGGTCCTCCCTGTCTTCATGATATGGCTTGAGCATACTCACATGGATGACTGGAAGGATCTTCAGCTTGGGAGGAAACTCCAAGTGGTATGATACCTCCCCAACTCGGTGCACGACCTCATATGGTCCCTCATATCGCCGAATCAGGGCCCTATGCACCCTCCTGAATTCTTTATGAAGTTGAGGCAAGAGTTTCACAATCACCTTGTCCACGGGCTGGAAGCTCACGTCCCTTCGCCCTTCGTCAGACCACTTCTTCATCCTCTTGGAAGCTTTGTGCAAGTGGGATCTCATCATGTTGGCCTGCTCATGCCACTCCTTGGCCATAGTGTAGGTGGTTGGGCTGCTTCCTTGGTACTCCTCCCCAAGTACTATTATGTGAGGAGTAAGGGGTTGTTGTCCATTCACCACCTCAAATGGACTCTTCCCCGTCGACTCACTCCTTTGAAAGTTGTAGGAGAATTGAGCCACATCAAGCAACTTGGCCCAATCTCACTGGTTGGCACTCACAAAGTGCCTCAAGTAGAGCTCCAACAAGGCATTCACCCTCTTCGTCTGCCCATCTGTCTGGGGGTGAAAACTCGTAGAGTAGTGGAGCTTCGATCCCATAAATTTGAAGAGCTCAGTCCACAACTTGCCCGTGAAGCGTGGATCCTGATCATTGATGATGTGTCGTGGTATCCCCCAATACATCACCACATGCTTGAAGAGTAGCCTTGCAGTGAGTTCTGCCATCACATCTTCTGGAGTGGGGATAAATTTGGCATACTTCAAGAACATGTCCACCACCACGATGATGTTCCCATACCCTTCGGACTTTGGTAGTGCAACGATGAAGTCTATGGTGACTATCTCCCATGGTCTCTCTGCAATGGGCAATGGCTGAAATAATCCTCCGTGCAACTGATTGTCCACCTTGTCTTTTTGTCACACAAGATAGGTCTTCACATAGGACTCCACATCATCCTACATCCTTGGCCAATAATATTCTCCTTCTAGCATGGCCTTGGTGTGGTGCTGCCCTGGATGTCCTGCCCATCTTGAGGCATGACACTCCTTGATGAGATCCCTCTGCAGGTTCCCCCACTTTGGGACATATATCCTCCTCCCTGTGGTAATAAGAGTGCCATCCTCCTCCCAAAATCTCCTTGTCTTTCCCTCTACTGCAAGAGACAATAAATTCTTGGCTATAGGATCATGTGCCATCCCTTCCTTGATACTACCCAAGATCCCGTCATCCACACATTACAAGTGGCTGAACACCATCTTCCTGCTAAGTGCATCAGCCACCACATTGACCATCCCAGGCTTGTACTCCAAATAATAATCAAACTCGGCCAAGAATTCTTTCCATCTTTCCTACTTCGGAGTCAACTTCTTCTGGGTTTGAAAGTAGCTTGTGGAAACATTTTCAGTCTTCACCACAAACTTCGACCCCAAGAGATAATGTCTCCATGCCCGAAGACAATGTACCATGGTTGTCATCTCCTTCTCTTGCACCGTGTACCTCCTCTCAGTGTAATTAAGATTTCGGATCTCAAAATCTATGGGATGCTTTTCCTGCATGAGCACACCCCCAATAGCAAAGTCTGAGGCATCGGTGTGTACCTCATAAGGCTTGGTCAGATCCACCAAGCTCAAGAACAGTTCCTCCATGAACGTCTTCTTCATTCCCTCAAATTCCTCCTCGCATTTGTCATCCCACTCCCACGTCTTGTTCTTCTTTAGCAAGTCAATGAGTGGAGCCACCTTCTTTGAGTAGTCACAGATGAATCCCCGATAGTAGTTCACCAAACCAAGGAATGATCTCAACTCGGGAACCTCGGTTGGCCTCTCCCATTCATCGATAGCCCGGATCTTCTCATGATCCATCATAAGCTTGCCCCCTTTGATCTTGTTCCCCATGAAGATAACTTCATCCCCTGAAAAGGAACACTTCTCCTTCTTCACATGTAACTCATTCTCCCTCAATACCTTGAACATAGTATGTAAGTGCTCCACAAGATCCGCCATTGTCTCACTATAGATGACAATGTCGTCCAAGTAGACTACCACAAACTTATCCAAGTATTGGTGGAAGACTTTTTTCATCAAGATGAAGAATTTCGCTGGGGTGTTAGTCAAACCAAATGGCATATCAAGGAACTCATATGATTCGTACCTTGTCACACATGCGGTCTTCGGCACATCTTCCTTGGCTATGCGGACTGGATAATACCCCGACCTCAAGTCCAGCTTGGTGAGCACCCGTGCCTTGCCCAACTGATCAAAGAGATCCGCTATCAATGGGATAGGGTACATTTTCTTCACCATGACTTTGTTCAATGCCTGATAGTCCATGCACATCCTTAAGGATCCATCATGCTTCTTTTGGAATAGAACGGGCAATCCATATGGCGACTTGGATGGTTACATTTGTCCCGCATAAAACATCTCCTTCAACTGCCTCTTCAACTCCTCCAACTCGGGTGGAGCCATACGATAGGGTGCCATGGATTGTGGATTCGATCCTAGCACCAACTCAATTTCATGATCCACCTCCCTCTTTGTGGGATGTCTCTTGGGAGACACTGGTGGCATGACTTTACTAAACTCCCTTAGCACGCCCTTCACCTCCTTCGGCAACTCATGGTTGTCCTCCACTAGCCCATCATCTTTCAAGGAAACCAAGTAGGTCTCCTCTCCTTTCTTGAAACCCTTCTTCACTTGCATGGAAGAAAGTAAATACAAGTCATGGTTTCCACATACCTTTGTCATCACCATGCATGGGCTTCGCTCCTCCATGATCACCATTTTCTCCAAGTGAGGTGTTGGTATGCTCTTGGATTTCTTGAAGAACTCCATCCCCAACACTAGCTTGAATTCATCCATGGGAACCACCATGAGATCAATATAACCCCTCCATTCTCCAATGAAAAGGGTCACTCCATGGACAATGCCACTCGCCAGTTGAGGTGTGGAATTCACGGCTTTCATGTGACTAGACATCTTGGTCACAACTAGCCCAAGTCTTCTCGCCTCGTCTTCGGCCACAAAATTGTGTGTGGCTCCCGTGTCAAGCATCGAATAGGTGGACTTCCCATTCAGCTCCAACTTTTCATACATCAACCCATCCTTAGGTAGCGCCTTAGGTGCGTTCTTCTCCTCCAATGCATTGAAGATCCTTGGAGCCCCCATTTGTCGCTCCTTGGGAACTTCCTCCTTGTCTTCAAACATGGAGTTGAGTGCCTTCCTCTTGGGAAACTCCATCCATGTGTGAGGCCCATCACAAAAGTAGCATCCTCGGGGCTTGAATTCCCTTGAGAAGTCCTTGGTGTGCTCCATGGACTTCCCTTTATCATGGGCATCTCGGTTCCACCTCCTCTCTTTGTCTCCCCCACCTTTACCCTTGAACTCGTTCTTGGGTTTATGGGGTTCAACCTTCTTCTTGTATTCCACGAAGGACTCGACAATGGACACGGCTTCGCTGAAGGTCTTAGGTCGTCGACCTCACACCTCTTGTTGTGCCCATGGCTGAATACCTTTGATGAAATCATACATATGATCATAGTCGGGCTTGCCACGTACCTGGAGCTTTAGTGAGACATACTCCCGAACATACTCATGGATTGTCCCCATATGCTTCAAAGTTTGCAGCTTGTCCCTTGCTTCCCAATTCACTTCCTCGAGGTAGAATTGATCAAAGACCCATTACTTGAACTCTTCCCATGATTTAATTTCCTTCCCACCATCCCTGAGCTCTTGTTGCTTCATCCTCCACCGTAGAGATGCATCATCACCAAAGTAAAGAACGACGATCTTCACACGGCTCATGTCTTCCATCAAGCCAATCACTTCGAAGTACTGCTCCACTTTCCAAAAGAAGTTTTATACCTTCTTGGCATCCCTATTTCTATTTAAATGTTTTGGATGAGGCACACCGATCTTTGGTGTGTCCCACACAAGAACCCCACTAGCCAACTCGCCACGGTAATTTGACCACTCCCTCTTAAGTTGATCAAGAGTTTGGTCGTACCTGTCCATAGCATCTCCATGTTGTGCTAAGATCCCCTTTGTCCAGTCCATGAAGGCATCTTTCTCGACAGCATTCTCCTTGGCGTACCTCTCAACTAATGCCACTCGGTCTTGGAGAGTGAAGAGCGCAGCATGTAGGCTCACGACGCCAAGTTCCCCTTCTTCGTCAACACCCTCAACATACTCGAGTCATTCCTTCATGTCAGCAAGGCACTCCTCCGCCCTTAAGAGACGCTCCTCAAGAGTCACCATGATCTCACGAGACTTCCTAGCCTTCTTCTTAGGAATAGTCAACATGGCCTCCTTCTCAGACATAACATGATCCTCCACATTCGAGCCTGCCATCACGAACACTTTCCTTGAACACCTCTGATACCAACTGTCACGGGACTTGGCCTTCTCCCAATCTCTCGTGCGGCACCCATCTGGCTTCCCTTTCACAATGCCTAGATGATTTCAGCCTTTTGACACTCACAACGAATGTAAATATCTTAAGGGAAGTGCTTGACAAGCTCACAAGACACAAGTGCAAAGAAGCTCTCAAATGCTCTAAACTTCTGTGTGTCTTTACAAATGAGGAGCCACTCCCTTTATACAGGGCTTGGTGGAAAAGTCTACAAAATTCTAGAATATTTACACTTCCACAAGATTATAGAGTATTCTATCCTACTCTACTAGAATATACAAGGAGCATTCTAGAACCCATAGAGATCCTCAACCTTCCATGGAGGCCTAGAATGTTCCGGACCCTTCAAGAACCAAGGGGTGTTCCACAACACTCTGGAGATGTCTGGAATATTCCAGAACATTGTGGAGATGTAGGGAAGTCTAGATGATTCTAGAGAACCACACCACCGGGTCTCCTCTCCTGTTGGCTGGGCATGACATTAGGCCCTTAAAGAGGTTCTCAAGAGAATGAATCAAGAGGTAATTTCTCTCCCTCTTCTCCTTTAATTTCCTTTCAAGGTCAAGTTCATTTCTTGATCTCTCCCGACCTATCTTTATCTTAATTGTATTGTAACTCATGAATTATACATCTACTAGAATGTAATATGATAATGGGATATTATATCATCCAACCCCCTTTCCCTCTTCCTTTTATTTTATTAAAGAGAATGACGTTCGTGAGGTGTTAATTTATCACCTCCAAGAACAACATGGCTTCTTCTTCCATTTTTACCTTCAGATCTGGTCATGAAACCATTTTTATGGTTGAACCCGAATATTTCACATGTATTATGTTCTATTTTAAGTTCTGGAAATAACCTATGGCTATATTACTAAGTGATAAGTTAAAACAAGTTTGTTGTGATCCAAAAACCATCCAAATTGACCCAAATAACCATCATTTAATTCTTATCTAATGATTCATCTACATGGTTCTAATATAAGTCATTATAAGATCATCCAAAATCCTAAAATATCGTTAATAACATGTAATATCAGTTCTGGATGTTTACCCATGTTCTACCCAAAAATCAATTTATGAATACAAGTGAATAACCCAAAAAAACCATAAAAACGAACATCCCCGAACAATGTTTTTAAACTCTATAAGTCATCCAAAGGAACATAAAATGACATAATGAAACCAGAATGAACCCTATTAATGTACACATGGTTCTGGATTTCTAATTAATGAATATAATGTCATTATACAGGACATTAAAGAGAATAAAGCATTCGGGTACAAGGTAAGGGGAAATTCTTTACCCCAACTTTCATCCTTCTGGTTCTACATCTTTCAATCCATTTTTAATATGTTCACTCCTTAAAGATTTTTGGTTCATAATTTTCCTTCCTTTTCTGGGATATACATGTTTTCTAATGAAGTTTATGTCAATCTGAATGTTTTCCAAAAGAACTCTTATTTTAAGAACTCAACCTTTACCTCTCATTCATGGTTGATGGTTGTTGTATCAATTATGTTGTTCCCTCTTTCTTTTGGGAACCCAAAGATTCTGAATGTATTCTTATGAGATGAAACCTATTCCTTCACTTGGGTTAGTTATTTTCACTTTTGATATGTGTTCTATGTGAAAATCATGATAATGATAATGTTATGATGTGACGGGTGCGCCCGGAATTATATAGCGCAATATGAATGTTTCAAAGTGACAGGTGCGCCCAGAATTATACAGCGCTCCAATGCATTGTGTAAAGTGATGAATCTCATGATTAAATGTGAAATGATGTGTGAACAAGATGCTAGCTTGGTTCACAAGTATTTGTGGTAGTTAACCACTAAGACATCATGTTTCATTTTTATGCATTGCCACATTTCAAGTCTATTATTTATGCCCCTCTCATGTTCATGATATTTTTCCTATGTTATGAATATGCTCACCCCAAGGTATATTGTTCTTATCTATCCTCTTACTGGGATTTTATCTCCCCCCTTTTGATGTATATCCTCTGGTGGCTACATGTACTAAGGACATGACAAGTTCCAATAAGAAGCTATAGAAGATGAAGTTAAATGAATGTTTATGCTTAATGTTATATTTGTTTTGTTTTGTCCTAGTTTTCCCAAGACACTAAACATTTGGATCCTCTATGTGTAATAATATTATATTTTTTATCTTTGAAATGATGTAATAGTAATGTATGAAAAGGTCGGGTCGCTATATCAAATACCCACACACATGGGAAATAGTGAAATCAGTTGTGATGTTGAAAAATCAAATGTTGTAAATAAAGTGGACTAGAATAAAGGAAAGATGAAAGTTGATCATGGTGTTAAATTCCAAGAAGCACTGAAAAAGACACCCCTAAATCAAACTAGAAGGAAAACATAAGACAATCCTCGAGCTTCCAGGAATAACAAGCAGTCCAACAATTTTCCCAAGGAAGAAGGCATGAGGAAAACTAGAAGAGGGAATACATTTCCTCTCATGAAGTGTCAGTTGTGTGGATCTTTGGGTCACACTATGTCATATTGAGAAGAGGTATGGATCTATCTAAATGGGGAAGATCTATGATTTCAACATAGGATAACAAATTCATATCATACTACTTATAGAAGAAACAATTTCTATAGATACTGTTTCATTGTTCTAACTTTTTCCATAAATTCATTTATTGTAGGTAGAGGGTCGACATGGGCACCTCATACTGATGTTTGAGACAAGTCAAAGCTCATCAACAAGAAATTTTTTCACTTTCAAATAGGCATACTACACTAGAAGAATATTTATACTATTAAGAACCCATTTTCATGGAAGAATGAATTGAATGGACATCAATTTCCTATACTCAATACAATGTATCATTGAAAGAAAAAAAGAAAATTGAGAAATTCAACCTTGTAGAGGTAGCCCTCAAAGCTACAAAAAGAAACAATAATTTGATTCTTGATATCAGTTTCTCATCTCATATGATAGGTAATGAATACGTGTTAACGAATGTAAAGATAAGGGTTTATCGAACCGTAAGGTTTGGTAAAGATGGATCTATGAAAATTAAAGGCAGTGGAATTATTGAACTAGCTAATGTAGAGATAAAGAAAACTAATGTCCTATATATGTATGGCCTACGTCATAATCCCCTCAGTGTGATTCAACTCTGTGGCTCTGGACTTATAGTTAATTTTAATTAGGAAGGATTCACTCTCATGGTAAAGATAGAAATTTCACATATGAAAGGATATAGAATATAAGGCAACAAGAATCATGTTGATAGTGAAGAATACATTTTCTACATGTCTATTAAAGAAGAAAATAACATGTGGAAGTGGATATTGGAGCACATCAATCAGAAAAACATGGAAAATATATCTATACATTCGATTGTCATAGATATTCTTAACCTAAAGTGTGAAAGTGAAATTTATTGTGATGATTGCATCGGGGGGAAGATGGTCTGTAGTTCATATCATCAAAGTATGAAACAAGGAATCTAATCTTCTTGATCTAATTCATACAGACGTATGTGGCACGATAAATTTTGCTGGAACTCATAAAGAAAGGTACTTCTTCCTTTTCATAGATGATTTCAGTAGAATGGCATGTGTAATGGTTATTCATATGAAACAAAAACTACTTGAATTCAAGAAAATATATCATCGAATCCCAAAAATGATATTGGACGAACAATAAAAGAACTATGATCTAAAAATTGAAGGAAATACACATCCATTGAATTTGAAAATTACATTGAGAAGCATGGGATACAACATTAGGTAGCTGCTGTGATAACTCCACAGAAACATGGAGTTGTTGAGTGCAGAAATTGATAGGTGAACAACACAGAAATAAATATGCTGATTGAGAGTCATATTCCTTGACATTACTGGAAAGAGGCCATTAAAGATGCATTGTATATTCAAAATCTAATAGGGCTTTATATGGGTGAGATAAAGATACCATATGAATCATTTCATAGACGGAATCACTCATTGATATAATTTTGTGTTTTTGGATATAAATGTTTCATGAGAAACAAAGAATGAAATCAAAGGAAGTATGGAGATAATGTAGATGAAAGAATTTTCCTTAGACACTCAATGAATAAAAAATCCAACAGGAGTTTCAACAAGTGCTTGGGAAGTATTGTGGAAAGAAGTGATGTCAAGATCATTGATGAGAAAACCTCAAATGCTTCGATGAATTCAAATGATGAAGCGACAAAAGAAGAGGAAGAATGTGAATATGGAGAAAATACAAATAAATAATGGAGGAAGGTGTAAAAAACTCTTCTGATTCATATCATGATGTTAACTCAGAAGAAGAATCTGAAGGGGAATCCTTGGCTAGAGATAATTCAATTGAATCTCAAAGGAAGAATCAAATAGTAGAAATTGACCGATCCAGCATTATTGGGAATTGGACCGCACCCACAAAAATAGGAGAATGATGAATATTACACAATCTGAATTTCTGTCAGTTGGGGAACCATCCACATTTGAAGAAGATGAAAAGGATGAATTAGGGGTGAAATCCATGAATGAAGATTTAGATCATATTGATAAGAATCATATATGGGACATAGTCAAGAGACCCAAAAGTTACAATGTGATTTGTACAAATTGGATCCTTATGAAAAAATTTGTGGAGAATGGAAAATTGGTCAGAAATAAGGAGTTCTTGGTCTTTAAAGGATACTCACAAATCAAATTTGTTTATGTTGAAGAGGCATTTTCTCCATTACCAATACTGGAGTCAATCAGCTTATTTATGTTCACATCAATCAAAAAGGTTATAATTTTTTTCTAATGGACGTCAATATAGAATTCTTAAATGTATATTTGGAAGAAGAAGTCTACATCTAACAACCCATGGGGTTCTTTCTTGGAAATAATTAACTAATGGTTTTCAAATTAAAGAAAAATATATATGGCCTGAAAGAGGCACCATGAGCATGGTACTCTCAATTGGACTCTTATTTGAGAAATCATGAATTTAAAAGAGGAGGATTATATCACAATTTCTATGTGAATAATTCTCAAAAAGACCAGTTCGTGGTATTGGTATACATTTATGACATTATATTCAGTGAATACATGGAAGGATTAGTGGATGAATTTTCTAATCACCTGAAATCAGAATTTGAAGTGTCTATGACTGCTAAACTCACATACTTTTAGGGTTGCAGGTGATTCAGAAGAATAATTACTCTTTCATTTCTCAAGAAACGTATTCAAGAGAGCTACTGAAAAATTCAATATTCAAAATTCCCATCAAATTCTGACTCTGATTGTAGTAGGAAAAAAACTCAGAAATCATGAAGATGGTATATCTGTAGATCCCACGATGTATTGGAGAATCATAGTAAGCCTACTATACCTAATAGTGACATAGATAGATATTGTCTTTGAAACATTCTTATAGGCCCTCTATCAAGGTAATATTAAGGAGGAACATATAGGGATAGTGAAAATAATCATGTGGTACATTCAAGGTACTCATAGTTATGGGTTATACTTTTCTTCAGGAAGAGAGAGTAAACTATCATCATTTTCTAATGATGACTGGGCTGGAGATGTATTGGACATAAATTCCACTAGTGGGGGAGAATTCAATATTACGAAGAAATATACGGGATAGTTGAGCAGGAAATAGGAAAGTACATCACTTAGTAGAGTTGAAGATGAATATATCTCCTCTACCAAGGTGTGGACTCATTTACCTTGGATGAAACAGCAACTGACAGACATAGGTGATGTGGTGAAACAGCCAATGGTGATTTACTATGATAACAAGAGAACAATTCATATTCTAAAAATCTTTTCACCATTCTCATACGAAACATATTGAGACAACATATCACTTAATCAAGGAAAAATTTGAACATGGTGTGATCAAAATGGACCATGTGGGAACTGATGAGCAAGTGGATGACATTATGACCAAGACACTGTTAACAACTATGTTTCTGAAACATCAGTTGAACCGCAGTGTTCAGGCACCTCCTTGTGCATAACGAGGTTACAAGATTCCCCTCTCCCCATTTTTTAACTATTTTTAATCTATTTTTGGAAATGATGTAGGTTTATGAGGGAGATATGATCTAAGAGGATCATTTTTTTACTCCACAAGTCAAGATTCGGTTCATTGGGTTTATTTCCAATGGGGGAGAATGGATAAATTCAATGGATAGTGTTATGTTTCTTTCTGATACATGACAAATAGAGATAATAAAAAGATAGTTATGCAAATATAGGGGAGAAAATAGAAGAATAAGAACTCAATTCATGTCCTCTTTCTTGTTTTCTTCACCGTGCACTACTCATGTAGACATAGAGTGGTGGCCTATTTTTTCATGAAGGATCAGGTTTTGATAATGGTTGGTGCATCGGTGTATTTATTTGTAGATTTCCAACAAACCCGAAGGGGGAGATTGTTGGAACCAAGGATGTTGTTTGTTGAAAAAGGATCATGGTCTGTGGGAACTCCACCCTTGTAAAATGAAAATGTGCCAGCCCTTGAGGAAAGAGATCTTTCCATACTTTCTCTTGATGGTCTGCTAAACATCATCATGGCATATGAAATAAGACTCAAGCCTGAAGATTCTATGAATCGAGTGAGAAATGAAATGGTGTTCAAATCCATGGACAAACAGAACATTTCAAAAGATAATAGTGGTGAAGACTATAAGGAAAAAAGAAATTATTTCTCTCATTTCAATGAATTTCTAAAATGGAAAATGGAGATTTAAAGGGAAGTTACCCATGGCTTCCTTTCATTGTGGAAAAGTTAAAAACATTTCTTATCAGTGCTCAAGAAATATTGAAGACAAAAAAAGAAAAGATAAAGACATTAAGAAGAATAAGAAAACGTTTTTAAAAAATGTAGACATAAAATATAGAGATAAAATACAGAAGAAGAGTTTTGTCTATGAAGAGGAAGATGATGATAACGAATTCTGTGAAGAAGAAGAACCATAATTTAAAACATGAAACCATGCATCCAGGAAGGCCTCTATATAAAAGTCAGAACCATCATCAAATGAAGCTAAAGATAATCATTTGACAAATAATGTTGATTCCATGTTACAACTTAAGTATGATATTGGAATGTTTGAGAAAGAGTGTAAGAGATGCATTATGTGGAAAGAAATGGTGGAAGAATAATTATAATATGTTGATCATCTTGAAGATGAAATTGAATGACTGGAAGAATAGGTGAAAGTATAGCTACCAATCCTTGAAAGGATATATGATGTTGTGGAACTAATGCTGAGAATCAAAGAATAAGAAAAGTACATAAACGACCTTACATCGAGACTGGAGGAGAAATCCAAAACTATTGGGGGCATTGAAGAAGAAGTTTGTTACTCTTAGAAGTATGCTCCAAAGTGAATCAAGTTCAAAAGTTTCAAATAAGAAAATACAAATTGGTAGGTTCTCGAATGCTGAGTTACTAGAGAGATAAATATGATGGTCTGATGGAGTTGAAAAGATTTTGAGTGGTCAAATACCCACGCGCATGGGAAATAGTGGAATTAGTTGTGAAGTAGAAACATCAAATGCGGAAAATAATGTGGACTAGAATAAAGGCAAGATGAAAGTTGATCATGATGTAAAAAAAATATAAGTACTAAAAAAGAGACCCATAAATCAAACATAAAGGAGAACATAAGACTATCCTCATGCTTCCAGGAATAACAAGCAGTCAAACAATTTTCCCAAAGAAGAAGGCATTAGGAAAAATAGAAGTGAGAAGAAATTTCCTCTCATAAAGTGTCAATTCTATGGATTTCGTTGTCATACATTGTAACATTGTGAATAGGTAAGGATCTATCTAAATAGGAGAGAGAAATTATTTCAACAGAAGAGAACAAATTCATATCCTACTATTTACAAAGGAAACAATTTCTATGTATATTGTTTTCATTGTTCTAACATAGTCCATAAATCCATTTATTACAGGAAGAGGAATGACTTAGACACATCATAAAAAATTCAATGACAAGTCAAAGATCTTCAACATGACATTTTTTCTCTTTTAAATAGGTTTTCTCCTCTTGAATAATATTTTGACTATAAAGAACCCATGTTCATGGAAAAAAGAATTGAAATTCCATCTGTTTCTTATACTCAATCCAATGTCTCATGGAAAGAAAATAAGAAAATTGAGAAATACAACCTTTTAGAGGTAGCCCACAAAGATACAAAAGCAACACTAGATCGATTATTGATAGTGGTTGCACATCTCTTATGATAGGTAATGCAAAATAGTAAACAAATGTCAAGAGAAGTGCTGACGGAATAGTACAATTTGGTAATGATGGGGCTCTAAAAATCAAAGGCATTATAAGTACTGAACTTGCTAATGGATAGATAAATAAAACTAAAGTCCTTTTTTTGGATGGCCTATGTCATAATCTCTTCTGTGTGAGTCAACTTTGTGAATCATAACTTATAGTTACTTTTAATAAAAAAAGGATGCACTATTAGGGGAGATATATGAAATTAACTTATGAAAGGATGTAGAATAGAAGAAAATATGTTTTAGTTTGATAGTAAATAAAACATTCTATACATGACTGTTGAAGAATAAAATAACTTGTGTCATCGGATATTGGAGGACATTAATCATTAAGACATGGAAATGATATCAAAACTAAATATTGTCATAGATATTCCCAACCTAAATCGTGAACATGAAAAGTATTTTGATGCTTTCATTTGGGGGAAGATGGTGTGTAGTTCATATCATCCAAGGAATAAAAGGGCATCTAATCTTCTTGATCTCATTAATAGAGATGTATGTGGTCTGATAAATGTTTTTGGAACTCATAGAGAGAGGTACTACATCCTTTTCATAGATGATTACTATAGAATGGAATGTGCAATGGTTATTCATAGTAAATGAAAAAGTGATTGACTGCATTAAAACATATCATCAAATCACCGAGAATGATACTGGATGAACAATCAAAGTGTTTTGATCTAAAAATGGAGGGGAATACACATCCATTGAATTTCAAAATTACTCGGAGAAGGATGGGATACAACATGAGGTTGCTACTATGAAAACACTACAATAAAATGTAGTTATTGATCGCATAAATCGACAGGTGAACAACATGTAATGAACTATGTGGATTGGGATTCGTATTCCTCGACATTATTGGAAAGGGGTCATTCAAGCTGCATTGTATATTCAAAATCGAAAAAGGAAATATATAGGTGATACAAAGACACCGTATGAATTGTTTTATTGAAGGAAGACCTCTTTGAAATACATTTGTGTTTCTGGATGTAAATGTGTCATCAGAAACAATGAATGAAATCAAGGTAAGTATGGTGACAATGCAGATGAAGGAATTTTCCTTGGATACTCAATGAAAAAAAATCCTACAAGTGTTTCAACAATCACTTGGGAAGGATTGTGGAAAGCCACGATGTCAATGTATTTAATGAAAAACCTCAAATTATTTGATGAATTAAAATATTTATGTGATAGAAGATAAAGAAGAAGGTGAACATGGAGCAAATACAAATACAGAAAAAGAGGAAGGTGCCCAAAATTCTTAGGAGTTACATCATGATTTTGACTCAGAAGAAGAATCTGAAAAGGAAAGAATGGCTGGAGAGAATTCAGTTGAATCTCAAAGGAGGAATCTAATATTATAAATTGACCAATCCCACATTATTGGGGATTGTACCTCACCCTCAAAAACTAGGAGAATGAGGAATAATACAAAATTTGTATTTCTATCAGTTGTGGAACCATCATCATTTGAAGAAGACACAAAGGATTAATTAAGGGTGAAAGCCATGAATGAAGAGTCAGATCAGATTGATAATAATCAGATATGGGACCTAGTCAAGAGACCCAACGGTCACAATGTTATTGGTATAAAGAGTATCATTAAGAAAAAAATTTACGGGCTTGGAAATTTGGTGAAAAACAAGGTGTGCTTAGTTTGTAAAGGATACTCACAAATCGGAGGCGTTGATGTTGAAGAGGCATTTTCTCCAGTAAAAATACTAGAGTTAATTATGTTATTTCTTTTCATGGACATCCAAAAGGTTATAAATTATTTCAAATGGAAATCTAGATATTATTCTCAAATGGATATTTGGAAGAAGAAGTCTACATTTAACAACCCATGGGGTTCATTCTTGGAAATGATGAACTAAAGGTTTTCAAATTATAGAAAGCACTCTATGGCATGATACAGGAACCATGGGCATGGTAATCTTAGTTTGACTCTTATGTGAGAAATCATGAGTGTAAAAGAGGGGTAGATAACAATCTCTATTTGAAGAATTCTCCAATGGATCAGTTCATGGTATTGGTATACGTGGATGATATTATTTTTAGTGAAATAAGGTAAGGTTCAGTTGATGAATATGGAAATCACATGAAATTTGATTTTTAAATGTCTATGGTTTGTGAAACCACATACTTTTAGTGTTACAGGTGATTCAGAAGAGTGATTACACTTTCATTTATCAAGAAAATTATGCAAGAGAGATGCTGATGAAATTCAATATTCATGATTCCAAACCAATGGGGAATCTGATTTTAATTGGAAGAAAATCTCTAAAAGCATGAAGATGGGATATTTGTAGATTCCACAATGTGTAGGAGAATCATAGGAAGCCTATTGTACCTGATAGTGACACTTCCAGATATTGTATTTGCAACATTCTTAGCGGCCTGCATTCAAAGTAATCCAAAGAAGGAATGTATGAAAACATTGAAAATAATCATGAGGTACATTCAAGGTACTCATAGTTATGGGTTATACTTTGTTTTAGGAAGAGAAAGTGAACTATCATAATATTATAATGATGATTGGGCTAGAGATGTAGTGGACATAGATTCTACCAGTGGTGGATCATTCTATATTGAGAATAAATTCATGGGATGGATGATAAATAAATTGGAAAGTACATCACTTTTTACTATTGAAGATGAATATATATTTCCTACCAAGGCAAGCAATGACTTACTTTTGATGAAACGGAAACTAGAAAACATAGGTGTCGAGGTGAAAGATGTAACAGCCCAAGATTTTATAAAAAAATATTCTTTTTAATTTTATTAATGTCTTGTGTTGTACGCTACACCAAAAGGAGCTTGCACAACACACATCCTTGACATGTCTTGCATTACACGCAATCACGACCTTCCTCGATAGCGTGTGTAGTACGCAATATCGAGTTTCACTAAACAACGATATGCTATAAAAATATTATTAAAACTAGCCGTTATGAATAGTAATAACCACTTTTTGAAATCCAGTAAATCTTATTTTTCAAAATGAACTTTATTTTTGGATTCGGAGTATCGAATTTAGCCTAAGGTGAAATTTTGGTACTTTTCGGATAACTTTCATATTCTGATGAATAGTGAAAATTACTAAATTATAATTAAAAACAACTTTTTTAATCGAAATAATTAATAGTGATAAATCATTAATTTGAGTGGTTTTAAAGTATATTTAGAATATATTTTTACAATTTAATACAATGTTGGTCATTGGATGTAATTTCACATTTAAACTAGACATAAACAAGTGTCCATCTTTTGATAGATATTGCTTCTTAAAAACACGCTATTTGTTTTAACAGCGGGATTTAATTATAAAATTAATTAATGCAACTTTTATGTTATGAATTTGTTAAAATAGACTTCATTTTTGAATTCGGAATATGAAATATAGCTTGGGATGAAATTTTGGCATTGTTCTGAAAAACATCAATTTTTGATGAATAGTGAAACCACTAAGTGGTAGGTTAAAAACTGAATTTTGCATAAAACTTAATTTTACCGCTTCTGTGAATGGAATTTCGAAAATCCGAGAGACACGGTTAATATCAAGGACTAAAATGTGGTTCAATGAGATGAAAATAATTTTTGGTGAATAGTAACTTTTTACTTTTTTTTACCGCGGTTAATAGTAAATAGGGTAACTAAGGGTAAATATGATATTAATATTACCCTAACACATGTCCTAATTCTATTGGACAAGTGTAATTCGACCAAAAATAAACTTAGGAATAAAATATGACCATTTAGGCCCACTTGGATTAGATTAGGACATTTATTATTAATTTATTTAAAGAAGAGTTAAAATAGTTAAAATCAAAGTTTAATAAGTAAATCATTTTTAATATGGGGTTATACATAGGATAAATTAGACTATAAATATTCATTAGAAAGCTAAAGAGCTTTCCTACATGATGGTATTTTATTTGTAATTTTTAGACATCAAATAATATAATTTATTTATGACACAAAGATGATGCAGTAATTATCTTATTAATGAAATATTGACATAATTGATAATATAAATACCAAAATAAATGTAATTTAAGACTTTTTATGAATTCCACTAATTTTCTAGGTTACTATGATATATTAGTGAGGATTTAATAAACTTGGTTCGAACATATAATTCTGTTATGACTTTCACAAAAATCATATATCAAATAGTGTCAAAATTGACACAAAATAGTTTTTAAATCAAATATTATATTACTAATTGTTATTTTATTCCTAAAAATCTAAGGTTCGGCCAAATGACTTAGATAAGGATATATGTATTAATAATATACAATTTGGGGTTCGTTTGGCATGTTATAGTAAGTTTATTAACCATATACTGAAAGAAAACAAAAAGACACGGTAAAAGTTAAATTATTTAACTTAGAGTTAAATCTAATTGATAAGGTTAAAATAATACCCTAAACTTGTCTAAATCCTATTGGTTGATAGTATTTCGACCCATCCCCACTTTAGCTTCGAAATAAGACCCTTTGGAACCATTATAAACCGATTTTGACTTTAATATAAAATAATATTTTGAGATATTCCTAAGGTGCCCCTCTCCTCCCCTATAAAAGGACACCTCCTCCCCCTCTCTCCTCACACCAATTTTAGCACTCAAGCTCGGCCAACCCATGCCAAAATCTCTTCTCCACTTCCCTAGCAACATCCTAGAGGTTCTGGTCTTCCTCAAAGACCAATTCTAGTGCCCTAAGAGGAGGTCTCAAAGAGGCGCTTCAAAGAAGAGGTAATTACCGTTACCAATTCTTTTATCTTTATTTCTTCTTCCACTTCTTCTTCATAGGTTGTTTCATTATGAAGTAATAACATCAGTATCAATCATATACTGATATGTTATTATAAGTATGAAACAACCCTATTTCACCATCTATCCATCCTACGGAAAAAGAAATCACCGCGCGTGCGTACGTACGGAATACCGTCTCCACGTCGTGGTGTAATCTATTTTCCACCACCACCTTACATGGATGGGTATAATGGTGTAAAGAATAACTATACATAGTTATTAAAACATCATATTGATTCTGATATATTGTATAATCCACTCCAATTCAATTCAATATTTATAGAAATGATATCATCGCTCGTGCGTACGTACGGAATATCGTCTCCACGACGCGATGAGATTCATTCTCCATGTTAACCATTTAAGAATGATTATAATGTATATATAAGAAATAATAATGAAATATATGACATTATAAAGCTACTGGATTTATGTATATATATACATATGTATGTCATCTACTTACTTCCATTTCAAGACAATAAGGAAAGGAAAACAGCGTTCATGCGTACGTACGGACTACCGTCTCCATGAACGGTGTTTTTCATTTTATTTATCTACCTATTATATATATATATATACTGAATATATATGATATATAAATCATATTTTATATTCTGGAAGTAAGTAAATCATGATATAAGTAATAATGATGTCAAGAACAACAAGTCAAAACACCTACGATAAATGAAACGATTTTACCCAAAACGCTTCTTTAACATGGAATTTACAAAAGAACGGGTAATATAATGTCATAAGTGAACCATATATGATATCATAACAATGAATATGATTCTGTAATAAGTCAATAACATGATTTAGAACATTATACAGGAGGTTCGGACACTTACAAAGCAAGTCGGACCTAAGGTAAGGGAAATATCACAATCTCATTTTTATCCGAGATTGTTTATTCGTAAGTATTTACTGGGGTGTATTTTATCATCCACATCCATGTTTCATCAATATGTAATATTATTTTCATCCACCTACAATTGTTTAAATCCATTTTTACCCTTCGGTGAGTTTTTAGTAAAAGAAATAAAAGGAATCTTTTGTCGTTTTTCGTACGAGGTACTTTTTGACTTTTCCGACAAAAGTACGAAGAATGTTTTTTTAACTTATACGGCACGAACGGATTTCTACTGTTTTATAAAGCCTTATTTTCATGAAGCTTCCTCTAAAAGATTTCATGACTATTTTCAATAAAATCTCTTTCTTTTAAAATTGCATGATGTTTTGTGAAAAGAAATTGATTTTGAAGAAGAAAGGATATTTTCCTCAAGAATTCAATTCAAGTGTTTTATCAAAATTATTTTCCATATAAGATAATAAAGGGTTCTGTTTCTATCCATATTTTTACATTGATTTGACTATGTTGTGATGGAATTATGTTTATGAATTCCTTTATCTTATATGAATGGTTTTATGATGTCATGTTGTTTAAGAATCCCATTTTTATTACATGGGTTATGCAATGATGTATGATTTATGATTTTGTGGCACACATAAGAAAGGATTCATTAAGAGATGGGTGGGACCTATATCTCCCTCCAATGCATTGGGTAAAGATTTCATATCTCATGAGATAGACAAGGCTGGAATGGTAGGTTATACCGGTTCAGTGAAACAGGACTGAAACGAGGATTACTCGATTCAGAAAGGGACTTTGTCCACTAAGATAGTCTTGGCAATGAGTCTTGACTAACAAGAAATGATTCTCTATGATTATGTGTGTATGCCACAATGAGTAATGTTTTAAGTTATGGTTTCATTTTCACTACTATGATTTATCCCATGTTATGAAATTATGCTCTCTTTTGCAGGTTAAGATTTCCAAAAATGTTATGTTCTTATGAAAATTATGTGATTGATATTTCTTTTGTTTACCCTTACTGAGCATTTGAGATCACCCTTTTATGTTTTCTTTTCCCCAGGATATAAAGAAAGGTTTTAGGTAAAAAAAAAGGAAGAACTTTGTGGGAGATTTTGAAGATCTTTCACCAGGATTAGAAGATTACGTTCCGAGTTTCCAAAGACACTAAACTATTACGATCCTTGTGTGTGTGTTTTTGTTATGTACTAAGTATTCCGCAAAAGTAATGTAATGTCAATGTACGTCAAGATACGGGTCTCTACAGTTGGTATCAGAGGAAAGGTTTAGTCAACCTTTGGAAACTAGGATGCGAAAACGTTAGTGAGATCCCTAGAGATATTTTTAAGGTGTGTCTAGGGATGTCCCTAGGGATACGTATACGTATAGGTTATAGTAATAGAATTACACTAATGATCATAGAATTAAACCTAAGATGTTGGATATTGAAGGTACTCCCCCTTTATTATGTTGTTTTCCCTAGCATGATTTTTACCTCTCACACTATTCTTTTCTGGGTTTTAGAAAATGGCTGGAAACAAGATGATTCACGATAATGGAGGATATGATGGACAATGGAATGATATTCTTCATGAGAAACCAAATGAAATGGGATTTGGAAGTCCAAAGATCATTATTATGCCGAATCATCAATCTCATAATATGATCAATAAAGTAAAATTTGGTAAGTTTCCGGACTCGACTAATAAGAGAAAGATGGAGTTTCATGATGATCATAGAGGAAAGAAAGTTCAATTTCCCCTATGTAAATCATGTGGGAAGAGGCATCAAGGAGAATGTTTCAAGGGAACTGGAAGATGCTTTGGGTGTGGAAAAGAAGGACACAAAGCAAGTAAGTGCAAAGGAAAAGGGTCGGTTAACACCATGGATGAGGATAATGGTATTGCTACGACATCAAAAATGGTTAAGTGTTTTAAATGTGGAATGTATGGCCATTATGCAAACAAATACCCTAAGGGAAAGACTCATGAAGAGAATCAGTATGGTCATATGGGTAGTATTTATGTAGATGATGATGAAGAGACTACAAATGATATGTGAGATGAAAGAATTTTTGAAGCTCGGTCAATGGTTTAAGAATGTAGTGGAATGATTACATGTTTATCATGTGTAATGTTGTATAAGAAATCTCATGGTACTATGGAATAAAGAGACGTCTAAGGATTGTTACACTGCTGTCTTTCCTTGAGTTATGAAAGTGTATGATTAATGGTACCACTATCCATGAAAGGTTATTCAGATATTTTTAGAATTTAGATGATATGCGCACAATGAAGGAATAATAAGATAATGGGGTGTTTGATTATATTCATGAGCTCATGATTGATATAAGGACAAAGTGATATCATGGTTTGAGTATATAGAATTTTGAGGATTTTGGTATGTGGAAAGTGTTAACTTTTAACTGCACTCATGTTTTCACTAAGGTATTCAAGAGAATACACGATTAAGGACTTTGAATGTTTGGAATGTGACCAACAAGACATATCTTATGATATGTGGGGATCAACGACAGTATTAAATCTCTGGTAATCGATGTCACTATATTATGAGAGTGGACTGCAGTATTATGTATAAGCCTAAAGATTAGACTGGATTATGTTGGACATAAGTTAGTATTGTTTAAGGATAGAAGATTTTCGATATTATTGATGGGATGTTATAGTAACGTAGTTTTAGAAAAAGGGACAACCTACAGGACGGGCGACAGCCCATCGCTTCGGACAAGGCTATAGGAATCGAACCCACAACCGAAGTGCGACTGGCCTTTATCGCCTACCACTAGCCTACAGGAAGTCCCTGTTTAGTAGAAACTAGTTTTATTATATTAAGCAGTATGATATATGAAGTATAAGTCCATTTTAGGAACTATATATGATTAATCTCACTATAGAATGACTTAAGTATATTTAAAAACTTTTGCTTACCTTTTGTTTGAGAGAGATGGAATGACCTGTCATTCTATCACATGATCTGCTAACACTTCACGAATAACAAATTCAACTTCATTTATTTAAGAGATGAAGTGGAAATTGTTCAAGGCACGAACAACAGTGATATTGTATCAAAATAAAGTAAGTATTTATTCTAATTCAAATTTTCAACTTTAGGGAAATGATCTTGAAAACCAAAAATGTTGTCCTAGTGATCTTATACCTGATGAATCAGATGGTACCTTAGATCATCACAAATCTATGGATTTGTGATTACTGGCTTTTCCATAGCCATGTTCTCTACCACTCTCCATCAGAACATGATGCTTAGATTTCTCTTCCATATCCATATTTTCACCTATGTGGAAACCCAGTGATTAGTTTATTTGGGTAATCGTTACATTTCATACTTTAGTTTTTAAAGCCATGTTTTGGTATTCCCTTTTACTATGTGGGTTTCTATTAAAGAAACTTTCAAATAGTAAACCATTTATAACCCCGACGAATTTCGAGGGCGAAATTCATTTTAAGGGGGGTAGAATGTAACAGCCCAAGATTTTATAAAAAAATATTCTTTTTAATTTTATTAATGTCTTGTGTTGTACGCTACACCAAAAGGAGCTTGCACAACACACATCCTTGACTTGTCTTGCATTACACGCAATCACGACCTTCCTCGATAGCGTGTGTAGTACGCAATATCGAGTTTCACTAAACAACGATATGCTATAAAAATATTATTAAAACTAGCCGTTATGAATAGTAATAACCACTTTTTGAAATCCAGTAAATCTTATTTTTCAAAATGAACTTTATTTTTGGATTCGGAGTATCGAATTTAGCCTAAGGTGAAATTTTGGTACTTTTCGGATAACTTTCATATTCTGATGAATAGTGAAAATTACTAAATTATAATTAAAAACAACTTTTTTAATCGAAATAATTAATAGTGATAAATCATTAATTTGAGTGGTTTTAAAGTATATTTAGAATATATTTTTACAATTTAATACAATGTTGGTCATTGGATGTAATTTCACATTTAAACTAGACATAAACAAGTGTCAATCTTTTGATAGATATTGCTTCTTAAAAACACGCTATTTGTTTTAACAGCGGGATTTAATTATAAAATTAATTAATGCAACTTTTATGTTATGAATTTGGTAAAATAGACTTCATTTTTGAATTCGGAATATGAAATATAGCTTGGGATGAAATTTTGGCATTGTTCTGAAAAACATCAATTTTTGATGAATAGTGAAACCACTAAGTGGTAGGTTAAAAACTGAATTTTGCATAAAACTTAATTTTACCGCTTCTGTGAATGGAATTTCGAAAATCCGAGAGACACGGTTAATATCAAGGACTAAAATGTGGTTCAATGAGATGAAAATAATTTTTGGTGAATAGTAACTTTTTCCTTTTTTTTACCGCGGTTAATAGTAAATAGGGTAACTAAGGGTAAATATGATATTAATATTACCCTAACACATGTCCTAATTCTATTGGACAAGTGTAATTCGACCAAAAATAAACTTAGGAATAAAATATGACCATTTAGGCCCACTTGGATTAGATTAGGACATTTATTATTAATTTATTTAAAGAAGGGTTAAAATAGTTAAAATCAAAGTTTAATAAGTAACTCATTTTTAATATGGGGTTATACATAAGATAAATTAGACTATAAATATTCATTAGAAATCTAAAAATATTTCCTACATGATGGTATTTTATTTGTAATTTTTAGACATCAAATAATATAATTTATTTATGACACAAAGATGATGCAGTAATTATCTTATTAATGAAATATTGACATAATTGATAATATAAATACCAAAATAAATGTAATTTAAGACTTTTTATGAATTCCAATAATTTTATAGGTTACTATGATATATTAGTGATGATTTAATAAACTTTTTTTGAACATATAATTCTGTTATGACTTTCACAAAAATCATATATCAAATAGTGTCAAAATTGACACAAAATAGTTTTTAAATCAAATATTATATTACTAATTGTTATTTTATTCCTAAAAATATAAGGTTCGGCCAAATGACTTAGATAAGGATATATGTATTAATAATATACAATTTGGGGTTCTTTTGGCATGTTATAGTAAGTTTATTAACCATATAGTGAAAGAAAACAAAAAGACACGGTAAAAGTTAAATTATTTAACTTAGAGTTAAATCTAATTGATAAGGTTAAAATAATACCCTAAACTTGTCTAAATCCTATTGGTTGATAGTATTTCGACCCATCCCCACTTTAGCTTCGAAATAAGACCCTTTGGAACCATTATAAACCGATTTTGACTTTAATATAAAATAATATTTTGAGATATTCCTAAGGTGCCCCTCTCCTCCCCTATAAAAGGACACCTCCTTCCCCTCTCTCCTCACACCAATTTGAGCACTCAAGCTCGGCCAAACCCTGCCAAAATCTCTTCTCCACTTCCCTAGCAACATCCTAGAGGTTCTGGTCTTCCTCAAAGACCAATTCTAGTGCCCTAAGAGGAGGTCTCAAAGAGGCGCTTCAAAGAAGAGGTAATTACCGTTACCAATTCTTTTATCTTTATTTCTTCTTCCACTTCTTCTTCATAGGTTGTTTCATTATGAAGTAATAACATCAGTATCACTCATATACTGATATGTTATTATAAGTATGAAACAACCCTATTTCACCATCTATCCATCCTACGGAAAAAGAAATCACTGCGCGTGCGTACGTACGGAATACCGTCTCCACGCCGTGGTGTAATCTATTTTCCACCACCACCTTACATGGATGGGTATAATGGTGTAAAGAATAACTATACATAGTTATTACAACATCATATTGATTCTGATATATTGTATAATCTACTCCAATTCAATTCAATATTTATAGAAATGATATCATCGCTCGTGCGTACGTACGGAATACCGTCTCCACGACGCGATGAGATTCATTCTCCATGTTAACCATTTAAGAATGATTATAATGTATATATAAGAAATAATAATTAAATATATGACATTATAAAGCTACTGGATTTATGTATATATATACATATGTATGTCATCTACTTACTTCCATTTCAAGACAATAAGGAAAGGAAAACAGCGTTCATGCGTACGTACGGACTACCGTCTCCATGAACGGTGTTTTTCATTTTATTTATCTACCTATTATATATATATATATACTGAATATATATGATATATAAATCATATTTTATATTCTGGAAGTAATTAAATCATGATATAAGTAATAATGATGTCAAGAACAACAAGTCAAAACACCTACGATAAATGAAACGATTTTACCCAAAACGCTTCTTTAACATGGAATTTACAAAAGAACGGGTAATATAATGTCATAAGTGAACCATATATGATATCATAACAATGAATATGATTCTGTAATAAGTCAATAACATGATTTAAAACATTATACAAGAGGTTCGGACACTTACAAAGCAAGTCGGACCTAAGGTAAGGTAAATATCACAATCTCATTTTTATCCGAGATTGTTTATTCGTAAGTATTTACTGGGGTGTATTTTATCATCCACATCCATGTTTCATCAATATGTAATATTATTTTCATCCACCTACAATTGTTTAAATCCATTTTTACCCTTCGGTGAGTTTTTAGTAAAAGAAATAAAAGTAATCTTTTGTCGTTTTTCGTACGAGGTACTTTTTGACTTTTCCGACAAAAGTACGAAGAATGTTTTTTTTAACTTATACGGCACGAACGGATTTTTACTGTTTTATAAAGCCTTATTTTCATGAAGCTTCCTCTAAAATATTTCATGACTATTTTCAATAAATTCTCTTTCTTTTAAAATTGCATGATGTTTTGTGAAAAGAAATTGATTTTGAAGAAGAAAGGATATTTTCCTCAAGAATTCAATTCAAGTGTTTTATCAAAATTATTTTCCATATAAGATAATAAAGGGTTCTGTTTCTATCCATATTTTTACATTGATTTGACTATGTTGTGATGGAATTATGTTTATGAATTCCTTTATCTTATATGAATGGTTTTATGATGTCATGTTGTTTAAGAATCCCATTTTTATTACATGGGTTATGCAATGATGTATGATTTATGATTTTGTGGCACACATAAGAAAGGATTCATTAAGAGATGGGTGGGACCTATATCTCCCTCCAATGCATTGGGTAAAGATTTCATATCTCATGAGATAGACATGGCTGGAATGGTAGGTTATACCGGTTCAGTGAAACAGGACTGAAACGAGGATTACTCGATTCAGAAAGGGACTTTGTCCACTAAGATAGTCTTGGCAATGAGTCTTGACTAACAAGAAATGATTCTCTATGATTATGTGTGTATGCCACAATGAGTAATGTTTTAAGTTATGGTTTCATTTTCACTACTATGATTTATCCCATGTTATGAAATTATGCTCTCTTTTGCAGGTTAAGATTTCCAAAAATGTTATGTTCTTATGAAAATTATGTGATTGATATTTCTTTTGTTTACCCTTACTGAGCATTTGAGCTCACCCTTTTATGTTTTCTTTTCCCCAGGATATAAAGAAAGGTTTTAGGTAAAAAAAAAGGAAGATCTTTGTGCGAGATTTTGAAGATCTTTCACCAGGATTAGAAGATTACGTTCCGAGTTTCCAAAGACACTAAACTATTACGATCCTTGTGTGTGTGTTTTTGTTATGTACTAAGTATTCCGCAAAAGTAATGTAATGTCAATGTACGTCAAGATACGGGTCTCTACAAAATAGCTAATGGTGATTTTCTGTGATAAAAAGAGCACAATTTAACTTACAAAGAAATTTTTTTATCATTCTCATATGAAACATATTGAGATCAGATCTCACTTCATAATGGGAAAAGTTGAACAATGTGTGATCAAAATGGACCATGTGGGAACTAATGAGAAAGTGGCTAACATTATGACCATGCCACTGTCAGTAGCTGTGTTTGTGAAACATCAATTGAACCTCAGTGTTCAGCCACCTCCCAGTGCATAGTAAGGTTACCAGATTCCCCTCTCCCCAATTGTTTTATTTTTTTATCTATTTGTGGAAATGATGAATGTTTTTGGGGGATATATGATCCATGAGGATTATTTTTTTTACTCCACAAGTCAAGATTCGGTTCGTTTTTTTTATTGCCAATGGGGGAGAATGGATAAATTCAATAGAGAGTGTTCTATTTATTTCTAATAAAGGATATATGGGAATTATAAAAAGACATTAGTGGAACAATAATAGAGAAAAGAGAAGAATAAGAACTCAATTCATGTCCTCTCTCTTGTTTTCTACACTGAGAAAAGCTCACGAAGACTTAGTGTGGGGGATTATTTATTTCTTGAAGGTTCAGGTTTTGATCTTGGCTGGCACATTAGTATATTTTTCTATAGATTTCCAAAAAACCCAAACGGGGAAATTGTTAGAACCAAGGATGTTCTATTCTGAAAAAGAATCATGGTTTGTGTTTTTTGTCAATCATCTCATGGATGATAAGGTAGATTATAAGGGAAGGGGACATTAATTTCATGCAAATATTAGTTTTAAAGGTGTTGTCGTTTCCTAGTATTTTCCAAATTATTGGGTCCAAAATATGGAGAATGAAAATAATTGTGAAAAGTGGTTCATCATGGAGGGCTTATGAAAATATGGAAAAGTTGGGATTTTTGCAGAGATGGGATTCCCGAATTGTGTTTCATAAAGATTTAAAGAACCAAGATGGTGGGCTCTACAATTACAAGAGTTTGATCTTTGAGATTCTATAAAGGTATTATTCTAGGGTAAAAATTTCATTTATATGGAAAAGGAATGGTATTAACAAATACTGGAATGACGATTCTGAAGAAATGAAGCTTTTTGATTTGAGACGGTGTTTCTTTGTGGTTATGAATAGCTCTATGGGCTTGAAATTTCAGGGGAGATTTGTGAGATGGAGTAATCTCTAGATAGATGTTTTAACCGATCTGAATCTTATTCCTAAATAATTTGAGGTCCACATCTAACCATAACTATAAATAAGAGGACACCCCTCTTCATTCCAATGGATTTTAAGAGATAAATTCTGAGATTGGTTTGACTTCATGAAGAAAGGGGTGCTCTGCAAAGTATATTGTTCTATGTTAGATTGAGATTCGCGAAGAGATTTTTAATGACTTTAATGATGATAATGATTCAAATTCATGGGAGATTAAAAAAGATGAGTTGTTCCGTATTGGTTTATTGAGCTTCATGAAGTAGGTTTCTCTACGAGGCAGTGAGATCCATGAAGGGTGTTGCTCAACGAGGCACTGAGCTCTGCGAAGGGTTGTGCTTTGTGAGGTAAAGAGCTCTATGAAGGGTTTATCTTCAAAAAAGGGATTTGTGAAGGGTTGTTTTGATTATCAATATTTAGTTTTCATGGATTTCAGTGAGCATATACTCAGGTATTTGATGCAGGTAGTGCCTTGTGCAGGAAAAGAAAAACACTTCAATGCCATTATATTGAAGCAACCTTCAAGTTGATAAACTGAGTTTAACCTCTCTCATAGCAGTGAGTTTGGGGGAGTTTACAGAACTGTTTTGAGGGAAGTATTGTGCCATCCTTGAACTTTTTTAAGAGTAGTATGCCTATCACAGGGTGAATATGACCAAACTCTTGTACTTAAGAACTGTTGAAGATTATTGGATTTAGGTACGAATAACACACTATCCGTTTATGCCTCTTGGATGTATCCCTTAGCAGTGAACCAGGTAAAAGTTTTGTGTCATATCCTTTCTTTCATTTGACTGACATATTTAACAAGTCTATACTAACATTGGAAAAATATGAACAACTTTAAAAAGAAAATTTTGATACCCAGATTCACCCCTCCCCTCTCAGGGTGTTTCGGGGTCCTTCACATGTATCATTTCCACAAATAGGTAAAACAAAAATAATTCCTTATTATAATCTAAGATAACATGTCCCTAGATTTTTCATGGGATCTACCTTGTAACAATTAAATTCTATATTTACCATCACAATTTTCTATGTTTGGGTGCTGGCACACCCCATGGGTGGCCAAATAACAATTATAATCACCTCAATGCATCCCATGGGGATCATGAGGAGTTAAATTCATCATTTTATCAATCTATATATCCTTAATCACTTTTGATATCAAAAGAATAAAAATAAGATGAAACCAAAAGTTCAACCACATATGCACAAATCAACATCTAGGCTATGGGATATAACTATTAGACCACCTACCTTGATTCCGAAGACAACTGCATGTTTAACCTTAGCCTTTGAGTTGGATCTGAACACCACAAAAAGACCCAACCTACGATCCACTATAAAATGGGGTTTTAGGAATTTTGAATCAGAATAATTACTTTATATGCCTTGATTTGGAAAAAGGACCAAATATAAGCATTAGAATTACCCAGAGCTTCGTTTATCACCCAACGTCACTCCAAATGGAATAGGAATGAAGGCGATCAACCCTTGGGAATACATAAGCATTTTGGTTCTTCACAAGTGTTGTTGGAGAATAAATGAGGAGGAAAATTTGGTAGAGCACATAAATCTTGAAGGTGAAAAATGGTAAAATCCCACATTTAATGTAGAGCATGGTTTGGTCATACTTTTTTCCAAACCATTATCCAACCATGAATCAGCCTCTTTCCAAGAGTGGCTTGGTCTTATGATTACTGGGGAATCCCAAATATTTTAAAAAACTATGTTCCAACCAAGTGGAATGCCTCTATTCATGACTGCATGGTTTGTACATTCCCCTTACATGGTTTCTTCAAAACCATGACCCCTTCCTCCAGGCATGCATGGTTAGGGTGTACAGTTTCTTCTAACTGTGTGCCAGTTGTCTAACCTGCATTGGATGGACATTCTTCATTTTCTTTCATGTTCTGAACCCCTGAAACATCCTTTAGCCTCTTTATACACTCACTAACCATTTCATTAACCATAATTATGGTATTTAAATTTAAACTAAAATAAGTATGTACCATGCTAGATGTCAGGGATCTTACAACCTCCCCACTTTATAATGGACCATCCTTGATCTGAACTCCCAAGCATCACTAAGCATCCAAAGTGAAGAGTTTGAACCACTAGGATCATATATCCATTTCCATATCCCAAGATTCTTCCTAGAAAATACCATGCTACCACAAAACACGAACCAAAGGCATATTATTTCCCTTCAATACTTTCTCACTACAATACACAATAAGAACTAGATGCTCCTTGAAGGATGCACCTGCCTCAAGCTCCACATCATCAACATCAATCACATGAGATAGATCGAGGAGATATTGCCAATTTTTGGACACATGAATCAAATCATGCATACCACTATAACTTGGTGGAATAGATGATCGATAAGCCACTCGTCTGATCATCTCCACTATCTCAAATGGCCCCACATACCTAGGTTCCAACTTACCCTGTTTCAGAATATGACAGTGACCCAACCTTGGTGACACTCAAAAAAAACATGATCATCCACCAGAAACTCAAGAGGTCTATGATGAAAATATTCATATGGATTTTTTCTAATTTTATCCATATCCATTCAAATCAAAATCAAATAAACCTATTTTGATATCTCCTGCACACACTCGGTCCCAACAACTCTGATTCTCGATCCTCCATCCAACACAATGGTGACCTACACGACCTCCTATAGAGTGACTCAAATTATTCAATCTTAATTGTTTCCTGGTAACTATTATTATAACAGAAATAAACAAGAACCATTTTCATCTCGCAAGATGATCCAAAATCTAGGACTCTTTCCCTCAACATGTCTTCCAACACTTTAATAGAATGCTCTTGTAGTTCTTTTATCAACAGATGAATGTCTATACATAAAAACATTGGGGCATCGAGTGCCTTCTATAACCCTTCAGAAAATAACAAAGTAAAAAATGAATCACGATCTGAAATGATAGTTTATGGAACCCTATGAAGCTGAACTATATTTCAAACATACATCTCACCCAAATGTTCTATAGTAATGGTTTCTCGAATTGGTTGGAAATGTGCTTCCTTGGTCACCAATCCACAACTACCCAGATCACATGTCACAACCCAACATTTTACTTTCATTTACTGTATTCTTTTCTAGGACTTTGATCATTGTAGTGAGGTTGGATTGAGTCTGGGATTAATGTTTTATGTTGTTGAATGTTTTGGGTGAATGTTTGGCCTTCACATGGTTTTTCAAACTTTGCGTCCCAACACAGGTAATTTTGTGGAATGTGTAGGATTCAAGTGAAAAACTACTACATGTTTTGTTCATGGTAAGTTAAACCATGTGTAATTTCCATGTGGTCAATCCATCTTAGGTAGTAGATACTGCAAAGTTGGCCCATGGGTTGACAAACCATGATTCCAAACTATCTGAGTTTCTCAGTTCATCAAAAACCCAAAATTGACAATTTATTTTTCATTTTTTTAACCATAAATCTATATTATTCTCCCATTCATGGCCTAGGTACACTAGGGTATACTCATAGATACTCCTCTTTTTCATCCTTTCCACTTTTGAATCCCTTCAAAGGTCCCAATGTGATATTCTTTTGTGTTTTAACCGGTTTCCCCCTTCCCTCCCAAGTTCTCGGGGTTTCTTTGTGAGTTTTCTCTTTCTCACAAACCCTAAGGGTGAGTAATGATATGTGACTCAATTTATTTGGTGTTAGGGTTCATGTTTTGTGTCTTACTCTTGGATCTTATATCCCTATAAGTTTTATCGCATTCTCACACCATTGAGGTAGGTGTTTCCATTATTTTCCTTTTCTAATGAATTCTATTCAATTATTAGGTGTTCTAAATATTTTATAGAACTTTTTTCATGATTTCGATGTACATTTTTAATTTATTATGATTCTTTCATGTTGGTAGAATTTGGAAAAACGGTTTTTAAAGGGCCTCTTTCATTATGCTTGTAAATAGATTCACATAATATGTTTGATGAAATGTTACATGGTTACATTTTTTAAAAATGGGTGGTCTAAAGGTATTTTTGGATTTGGGAATATTTTTATGGTTTATTTTAATTGTGATGTGATCCCTATGTGTGGATTTATCTGATATTATGGTTTGTCAATTGTATGTGTGTGGCTTGTGTTTTAATGATAAGAGCTTGTGTGGTTTCCTTAAAATGGATTTTGGTAACTTCATGAATATTTTTAGTGTTCAATTTGATGTGTGTAATATATATTTTCACTAATTGTACACGTGTATGGGCCAAAAAAAACAATGGTCATGGATGTATTTTCTCAATATAAAAATTTTATTTCAAAAAACTTATCCTCCCTTCTAACTTCTTTCCTTCTTCAAACTCTTAATGATTTTCTAATGGTTCCAATATTTCCAAATGAAGTGAAAGTTATTTCAAAATTGTATTGGCGTTATAGACCATACGGAACTTTGAGAAATGGTTGGCTTCTAAATATATTGAAAGCGTGTTTAAAATCTAAATGGGTATTGTTTTTTTTCATCACAATTATGAATGAGATGAGAAATGGACTTTAATTTTAAAGGCTAATGACCATTTGGCATTTTATATTTAAAAGTGGTGTTTTGTGTTAATTTTGTAAAGTAATTTTTAAGAGACTTTATAAATTTATTTTGGTTCATAAGTGTAAGGCATGTTTGTAACATTAGATATATTAGGTTTTTTGTTTTCAGACTTTTATGATGTGAAGCGGATTGGAATTTTAAAGTGTTTTGAGAAAAATATTTAAAGCTTGTATGATGTAATGACCTAGTTAGAACTTGTGAGTGATGCGATATATCATGGGAACCCCTATTAAAGATTTACCCTTGTGGGTAATCATATAGTTTGTGTCATTTTTTAGGGTAGGAATTTGCGGTGGTGGAATGTAAGGTGAGTCATGCATATGAGGGCCCCAAACATATAGATTATTCTATGGTCATGGGTTTCCTAGGATTATTTTAAAGGTTCAAGTGATGGTTTTTTATTGACCCTGATTAGATGGGTTGGCAACCCTTGGATGTCTAGAGACCAGGTGGGATGCGCCACTGGTGAGGTTGGTTTAGAGAAGAAATAATATGATTGACTACAAAGCTACACCATACACTGGTAGATGACTCTGACTCGAGTAAATTGAGAAACCTCTCTAGAGATGTCTAGTAAGTGGCCATGGTTACTATATATATTTGTTTGTTTGTTTTTAGGTTGCATGTTTGATATTGGTCTTAGTTATTTTATCTAATTTTATTGGTTCCCATTATTTTTTTCCAATCCATGTTTTGGTTACTTGAAGGTATTTAGTGGTTGGGTTTTTTTAAGAAAAATGGTTTTGGATAGTGAAACTAACATTTAAAGAGGAAAAAAAATGTGTGTTGACTTAAAAATGGAAACCTGTTTAAATATGTGTTTGTTTTCTAGAAATTAAATAAAGGTATATTTTATATTTTTATTTAAATCCACTGTTAATGAACTTTTTTTTGAAAGGGAACATATGGATTGTTTGGTCATTTCCTACTGAGTTGTGAAGATCACACCCAACTAATACCATTCAGTGTCGGTAGACCCAAGTTTTTTTTATGTTTTAGTTTCTAGTTCAGGTTATAATTATTGGAGAAGTTGGGTCTTGTGATTTGTGGTGACCAAGGACTAACATGAGGATTGTGTATCGTGTTCAGTCTAAGTATTTTTTAGTTTTCAGTTTTTTCAGTTGTACTTTGTACCTGGATCAGTTGTATATCTATTTATGAAAATTTTGTGGTTATATTTGAAAGCCCATTTTAGTTAGTTTATTTAGTTAATCATGGTTCTCCAGTATAAAATAATTCCCACTTGGATTATATTTTATTCCTGACACTAGTTTCATGCCCGTGTGGATCAAGAATTCCCTTTGAGCCATATATCAGATTGGGTTGGATATCAGTTTGGATGGAACCCCGCCAGATTCAGGAAAAAATGGTATCGGAGTAGGGCCCTTGTTTTTTGGGTTGCTAGGTAGATTGGGTACTTGGTTTTTGGGGCCTAGAAGGTAGGTTATGGGTAGGTACCTGATAACCACTACTCATGATGAGAACTAAGTTTCCCAGGGTTGTTCGGGAATTGAGTCCTTGGCATATTTTGGATGGTTTTGGATTGAGGGATGAAAATGGAGGTGATCAGGGTTCATGTCATGATCTCACATTGGGTAGTAACCCATGTGGAATCTAAGTATATGGTTCTGGCTTCTCTAAGTTTCCAATTCTTACTTAGGGCATCATCCACTACCATGTCGTCAAGTTAGGTATAGACACTAGTTCCTCATTCTGGTATCTTGGTGTGATTCATGTTTTTTTTGTCTAGGTTGATGTGAGTAATATTTTGAAATGAAAATGGTTTTTGAAAATCAAAATGACTTATTTCAAATTATTCCATATTGGAAATATATATTTTAAAAGATAAAGTGATTTGAGTTAATAATTTGATAAATTCTTCTGTTTTATGATAAATAAATATCTACGACCCTTAGTGCTTCATATAAATGCTCACATATGCACGTGTGTGTTTGTAAAGTGCTCATTGGAATGTGTGGATGGAAACAGATGAAAACATATGTTATGGTACATAGGATACCATGGGTGTGTTATTCTAATGAAAGGATTGGCCATGTTTCTCCAAAATGATCTTGGAAATTTGTTTTTCTTTGAAAAAGTTGTTTTTTGGTTTTGTGAAAATGGATTTCTGTTTTTGAAAGGTTTCCTCAGAATGATGCTATTTTGAAATTAAAATGGAAATGATTATTTAAGAAAATATTATTTTTTATGGTGCTTGTATTTTTCTGTCTTGAGAGCCTGATGTATTTTGACTGAGGTTCTATTTTGGAATCATTCTATTTGGATGTTGATTCTAGTTTTGTATTTTTTGTGTTATTCAGAATACACCACCAAGAGAGGTCCCCAAAATTTCAATTGAGACATTCCCAATTTCTATTTCTTCTCGAGTGTCTTCAATTTATTGTGGTGACTAAGGTTCATTAGAGGCAGTGGAGTGGCTTGAGGAAGTTGAGAGTGTCTTTAGATCATTGGGAACTCCTGAAGCTGTTAGAGTCAGTTTCATTCTGGGTTTGTTTGAGGGTTTATCTTTAGATGAATGGGACATGTTTTCCCTTCCATTGGTGAATGTTGGGATGATGTGGGAATTTTTTATGACTACCATTGTCTGATGGTTTATACTTGTAGATTTGAAGATGAAGAAAAAATGAAAAGCTCATGAACATTTAGCAGGGATAGAAGATGGTGAAGGATTATGTGAAACATTTCAAGGAGCTTTTTTCCATTTCTACAGAGGTGGTGTCACAGGATATGATGAAGTATTATCTTTTCATTGGGGGTATTCATCCAAAGTTCATGTATTGTGTCCTCTTCTCCAAGGATTTTCATTTTGATAATCTAGTGGATGAAGCATTCCTAGCCGAGTATGTTTTTTGAGTTCAAGTTAGTAATTTGATATCTATTACTAAACATGAAGGTCCCCCATATGGCAGGAGTCCTGTTCTAGAGAAGCCTATTTTCAAGGACTCTCTTTCATTGGTGTTGACCTCTTGTTCATCAGACCATTCACTCGTTTCTTTTCAGTGTGGATGGTTTAATAATTTGAAGTCATCTTGTCATAATCCTCCAAAAACATGCAATTATTTTAGCTTTATGGGTCATTTGGAAAAGTTTTGTTGGAATTGTTTCTCAAAGAATAATCCTTGATCAGAGGATTTTAGTTCAAAACTATGAGTCTGGAGGTACATCAAACATTAGGGATCCAATCATAGGGCTTGAAGTTTATCTCACACACAGTCATGAATCTCTAGGGGTGTGTGGGAATCCATGGCCCAATTTTCATCTCCAGTGTTAGAGTGGGGAAGATTTCATTCTCTAGTTTTAAATTTTCCTTCATGTTGTGAATTTTTTAATCTATAGAAGAAACTTGGTGATTCAGTTTTCTTGTAATTTTGTGCTTGTTACTTTTTAATGTGGTTCTTGAGATGGTTTAGGTTTCTTGGTAATTCATAACCCTTATGTGGGTTAGTTTAGATTTTAATTTTTGGATGTTCTGGTTTGGAGGTTCTTGAATTTTGTGGAATTGATGATTTGTGGTTTCAGTTCTTATCATTCTCAAGTTTCTTTCATGGGTTTCCCCTACTGTTAGCAGTTTGTGTTGTTTTGAAAGTTTCTAGTTCTAATGGTGCTGTTTTCTCCATGCTATGGATGTTGGGTTAGATCGTTTTGGGAGTCCCTTGGTCCCCAGACCAAGTTATCCATGTTTCCTTATAGTGGATTTCCCATCTAGGTGTCGTTGTGTTGAGGGGTGAAAATATGATCATGCTAGTTGAGTTCTTTTGGTGCGTAGAACCTTCTTATTTCCTCCCCCCCCCCATTTGTGTGTTTTTGTTTCTTCTTATTTATTTAGGTTTGACTTTTAGAGTGAATGGTCACCCCAGGGTTTGTATTTTCTTTTGATTTTTATTAGGCATGAAATCATGTTTACTTATCATTCGGCTGGATGACTTCATGGGGGAAGAATTTTTCTGTTTTGGGGAGAATTTTCACACCCCAAACATTTAATTTCTTTTAATATATTATTTTCTAGGTCTTTGATCCTTGGTACGAGGTTTGGGTTGAGTTCGGAATTATATTTTTATGTTTTTAGATGTTTTGGGTGAATTTCTGGCTTGCGCAAGGTTTGGGAGCATGGTTTCTCAAACCGTGCGGCCTAACCCATGTAATCGTGCTGCAAGTGTAGGATTTGGGATAGAACCTACTGCATGTTTTTTACATAGTAAGTCAAATTGTGTAGTAATGTCATGTGGTTGATCCTATTTTAGCAGTAGCTATCATATGGTTGGCGCATGGTTTGACAAATCGTGTGACCAAACATTGTGAGTTACCTAGTTCATTAAAAAGTGGAAATTACCTCAATTCCACTTCAGTCTTTTTTCCATAAATCAGTATTTATATTCCATTATTATAAAAGGATCACTATGGGTTCCTCCAAACTCCTCCTCCTTCACTTCCATTCCACTTTTTAATCCCCTTAAATGTTCTAAGGTGGGATTCTTTTGTTTTTTTAGACAATTTTCCCCTTCTCTCTCAAGTTCGTGGGGTTTCCATGTGGGGGTCCTCTTTTGATTGAACCTTAAGGGTGAGTAATAATGTGTGTATTGATTTCATTATTTTTAGGGCATGAAGTGTTTGTCTAGGTCTTGGATCTCCCCTCTCCTGAAGTTTCATCTCATTAACACACCACTGATGTAGGGGATTCCATTATTTGCCTTTACTACACAATTTATTAAATTCTTTAGTGTTCTAAATAATTTCTATAAATGTTTTGCATGCTTGAATTTTATTTTTTATATTTATTATGATTATTTCTTGTTGGAGGAATTTGGGAAAAATGGTATTTAGAGGGCCTCATTCATTATACTTGTAAATAGATGCACATAATGTGTTAGATGAAATGTCACTTGGTTCTTTTTTATGAAAATGGGTGTATTAAAGAGGTGATTGTATTTGGGAACACATTTACTATTTTTTAACTGTGGTGTGAGCAATATGTGTGAATATTAATGATTTTATTTTTTTGGCACTTGTGTGTGTCTGTGGATAGAGTGTTGATCATAATAGATTTTGTGGTTTCCTTAAAATTGTTTTGGTAAATTTGAGGATATTTTTGGTTTTTCATTTGATGTAGTAACATATATGTGTGAATTGGGTTACCAAATTGATGGGCCACCAAATGATAATGGTATTGGATTGAATTTATCAAATTTAAAACTGGATTTCAAAACACTAATCCCCTCTTTCTCCATTCCTTCTTTAAAATATTAATACTTTCCTAATTGTTACCAGATTTACAAATAACATGAAATTGGATTCAAAATTATATTTATGTAATGGACCTTATGATACTTTGAGAAATGGTTTATTTCAAAATGAATTGACACCTCATTTTCCATATTTATGTGTATTCTGTGTCTTCATAAGGTTTATGAATGAGATGAGAAATGAAATTAAATTAGAAAGGTTAAGTACTATTTGTAATCGTATATTTGAAACTAGTGATTTGTCTTGATTTTAGAAATTAATGTGGAAAATGATTTGTAAATTTTTGTTTTGGAATTTTATGGATTATTTTTCCATTGAGGTGCATTGGTAGTTTTGCTTTAAAACTTTTATGATTTGAATCCGATTGAAATTTTAAAGTGTTCTTATAAATATTTTAAAAGATTTTATGATGTGATTACCTAGTAGGATCATTGGAATGATGTGATATATGAAGGTCACCCCTATTAAGTATTCCCCTTGTGGTTTATCATATAGGTGGTGTAATGTTTTTTGGGTAGGCAAGTGTGGTGGTGGAACATAATGTGAGTCATTCTTGTGAGGGCCTCTTACTTCATAGTATTTGATTACCATAGGTTTCTTGGGCCTCTTTTAGAGGGTCGAGTGACGGTTTCTTGTTGACCCCGATTAGACGGGTTGGAAACCCTTATATTATAGAGGCCAGGTGGGACGTTCCATTGGTGTGGCTTGTTTAGAGTAGCCATAGTTTTATTGAATATAGAGATACACCATACGCCGATAGGTGAGTCTAAATCAAGTTTGTCTAGGGATCACTCCATGGATGTTTAAGAAATTCCCATTGTTACTACCTGTATTTTATTGTTTATTTTTATACTACATGTTCGATGTTAGTATTTCATGTTTTATCGTCTTGTATTGGTTCCCTTTATTTTCTATACGTCCCTATTTTCAATTCTTGAATGGATTTAGTGGTTGGGGTTTTTTTATTAAAATGTTTTATGGAAAGTGAAACTATCTTTTAAAGAAGGAATAATATGAGTGTTGTTTTAAAAATGGGAACCTGTTGAAATATGTGTTTGTTTTCTTAAAATCAACTAAAGGCCTATTTTATATATGTTTTTCAAACTACTATTAATGTAATTTATTCTAAAAAGGAAACATATGGATTATTTGGTGGTTTCCTATAGAGCTGTAAAGCTCACACCCTACTTTTACCATTAGGTGTCAGTATACCCGAGTTGTTTTGTAGGTTCTAGTTTCTCGTTTATGCACTCATTATTTGAGTACTTGGGTTTGTGGTTAGTGGTGACCAAGAGGTCACGTGATGACCTTGTAGTGTTTTATATCTTGGTTTTGTATTTATTTTTACATTTTATCATTTTTATTTTGTACTTGGATCAGTTGTATATCTCTTTGTGATTTGTTTTGGCTATTATTGCATGATCAGTTTGTTTAATTTATTTTTATGATCCTAGTTATTTGGATGGAAATAATTTCTAATTGGATTAGATTTGATTCCCAACACTAGTTTTCAGCTCATGGGGATTGAAAACACCCTTTGGGCCTTGTCTCAGACCGGGTCGAATATCGGGTTGGGTGGAACTACGGTCTGGTTCATGAAATCAATCATTCTTATGAGGTGGCCTTAGAAGACCCACCACAAAATCCTTCATCCTATCATCCTAATTCCTTTCTAGAATGAAAAAATTATATAAAAAACTACCCAACCACTGATTCTCAGCCTTCACCTACTGATATGTATAGGATCGCGTTATGAAACCTGTATTTTCTTTCTTCATCCCTAGCCAAAAATACTACCTAAGAAGATCATGATACACTTTCGTCAATATGGGATGTACTACCCACTTTGATGGATGAAACTCATGAATCATCTCTTCATACATACATGTAGACATTACAACATAGCCACAAACATAAGTGATCTTCTCATTACAAACTGTGCAATGAGAAGGTGGATCCCCACCATTAAGATTTTCCCTTAAAGATGAACACTCAGGATTCTTTAACTACCTATACTTGATTCAGATAAAAGGGTAGAAAAAACTACCAAGGATGAAAGGATAATATATCCTTTACCATCATGAACCTCTTGACACATCTCAAAATACAACTCCATCATCCTCCAGTCAAAACTAGATTCCTAAACTGCCATGTTTTGAGTCTTCTGGATCAAAGCATTAGTGACATTGTTTCCTTTTTGGGAATATAAATTATTTTGAAATAGAATGAATGCATGTAATCAACCCATATCTACTCATAAATATTAAAATCACATTGGGAGAATATATACTTAAGTAAATTATGTTCGATATATAGAGTAAACCTCTCTCCCAACAAGTAATGTCAAAAACACTTTAAGGTGAAAAGCACGATATCCAATTCTAGATCATGTGTAGGGTAATTTTGTTCATGATACCTCAAATACCAAGACATATACACAAAAATATAATCCCCATGCATAAAAACGTAACCAAATGAAACACTGAATACATCACAAAACAAGTTATACTCCTTACCAAGAACATGCAGAATCCAAATCAGTGCATTAGTCAGCAACTTATTTAACTTATGGAAGTCATTCTCACAATCCACGGGGCATTCAAACATGATACCCTTCTTTATTAATCCCTAAAGTGGTGCTTCAAAATGTGATAAGTCTTTGATAGATTTTCAGTAACAAGCCACTAAACCAAGAAAATTTTGAACATCGGAAACACTCTTGGGCTAATCCCAAGATACAATAGCTTTCACTTTCTTAGGGTCTATAGCCACACCTTTCTATGAGATAGTGCGACCTAATAAATGTACCTTTTCTATCCATAAATTACATTTTTATAGATTGGAATATATTCTATTATCTATTAATGTAATCAGGATGATGTCAGTATTCTTATCATGATCATCATGATTCTTGTAGTACACTAAGATGTAATTGGCATAGAATACTATAAACGGATGTAGGTATGGGTAAAATAACTGGTTCATCGGGTCCATAAACACATTATTTGCTTTAGTAAACCTGAAAAAAAATTAAAACAAACCCATATAACCCATACCTTCTCCTAAAATAATTCTATGGTATACATGAAGGTATCCCCCTCAAATAATGATACCATGACACAAATCAATATTAGTGAACACTGAAGCATTTCTAAATTAGTCAAAAAGGTCATTGATTTGTGGAGGTTGGTACTGGTTCTTGAACATTATCTAATTAAGCTTTCGATAATCAACACAGAACCACAGGGATCCATCATCCTTATTGGAAAACAATAATGGAAATCCCCAAGCTCATGTACTTGAGAAAATAAATCATGTGTTCTGTAATTATTCAAATTGAGCTTTAATTTCCTAGATTTCAGTTGGATCCATTTTATATGGTAGAATAGAAAATGGTTCTTCCCTCAATAGAAACTCAATCATGAGCGTAACCTATCTTGGAGGAGGCATCCCAAAGAATTCATCAGGAAACACTTCCTCAAACTATTCCACAATAGGAGGGAATAAATGCTATTATTTTCCCCTATAATAAAGAATAATAAAATCCACTAGGGCATTGATTTCACCCAACTACTGACTTAATTTCCTTATATGGATTACGTTGATATCTTATTCCCCATGGTTTACATAGTTATTTTCCTCTAGTTACATGGATGTTACCCTCTAGGGGTAACATTAAATATGGTCCTGATACGACACTAGACAACCAATCCCCAATATTAGATGAAAACAAGACATTTTGAGCACAAAATGTTCCCACAAAAACTATTACCCTTCAAACTGAATGGAACATTCCATATTGTGGAATATTTTTGGTTCACACCCAAAAAGGTATGTCAATCGACATATCCACACATATATATATTCCACCACTAGGCCAAACACACTCACAAACTGAGTACATGTAAATGAATGTGAGACACTTGTATCAAATAAATAAATAGTAATCATAGAATCTACAAGAATGATACCTCGAACTATTAATGTTCTAGCCTCTCCCCCTCTTGGTGTTGGTTGAACTGCATGAAGCTGACCTGCCCCTCTACACTAGTCTTCAGTCAAAGTACCTAGCATTACACTACCCTGATGATGCAGATGCTCTCATAACAAAGTACCATGCCCATTTCCAAAAATAGAATGAACAGTGGAGGTCCAATTTTCTACCTAATAGGGGGTAAACAACCCCGTCCTAACACTCTACATCGACCTCAATCTTCAACCAGTTCTTGGATTTCAAGGGTTCCTACAGAACTTCTTCACATTCCCCACTCATCTGCACACTAAGTAATCAACTGGTGGTCAGGTAAACTGACTACACATGTTATCTAAGCTTACACACAAATAGAAAAACACCAGATCACAAGCCTATGATACTGGTTCCATCTTTTAACTACCCTTCACACCACCACCCAGGTAAAGACTCTCAAAACAGCGCTTCATCATTCCAATAATATGACCACTACATATTCTAACTGGGACCACATGGCCACCACCAGAAGCCTCCCTCAGTTTCCCCACTTAAATAAGTGAATGATACACCCCCTTAGTAAAAAATTTCAAATGAAATATATTCACATGGGACTTGATCTCGTGTCTATTCTTTCCTTAGAAACATCTCTTCATAAGGGCCTCATCTCTTACCAACACTGGGACAAAGCATCTCATGTTTCTGGAGCAACTAGTATAATCCATCACTAACATGGTCTCTTGATTCGGCCTCATAAACTCCATAGCCTTATCCTAACTCAAGGTCTCTAGAAATATGTGTTCTAGAAAATTATACTGAATGTATTTCCATAAAATACTATCATCTTGCAGATTCAAAACCAAAATATCCCACCTGTGCTTCATCATTCCCTGTAACATATAAAGTTACAATATGACTCTATTATTAGGAGGAGTCTCCATGTGATACAAAATGTTCTAGATGAACTCTGTCTATAAGTCTACTACCTCAGGTCCCCCTCTCTAGAAAATGTGGAAGGGTGCGGTTACTGAAATTACCTAGTCTGATCAATCATACTCGGCACAACCATGCATAAGTCCTATTTTATCATCTATACTAAATGAGAAAAGTTATCATTGAAGTCCTCTTCTCCTCATTTACCCTAAACCACTAGTATATCTTTCCCCACTACTAGTGAAGCATTCTCTATGATATCTTCTTATCTCTTAATCAACACATGTAATAGTGGTGGAATTTATCTACAATTCCAAACACACATCTCAGAACACTTAACATAAAACATCAAAACATTTCACAGGGAAGCCTCTCTATTATCCATAAATAACTCATCATGCATACACTACTCGAATGGACATAATTGTGTCTCTATCACTACACTTATCCACCCCTATTGCGGGTCAGGGTCAACATGGGGCAATCTAACTCACACAAACGTAGGACATTTCATTTAACACCCATTTTTTCATCTTTAATTACACAATATAAATCTTTCAGTTTTATCCACCTTTTTATCTTCCTGACTTATTAGAAGAAATTTTTTAAACCCATTTCTATCCTTTTAGAAATAAGATTTTAACCATTCTTTCACATCCTTTCCATTTATTCTTTTATATAATCTTTATTGGACACCCTTTTATTCAATTTTTCAATGGGAAATATAATCATTATATCTCTAAAATCCCACACCTATTTCTCATACATGCCTACCAGGATGTATTCAACCTATTTCCCTAAGTTCCTAAGATAATACATGAAAGCTCAACCTCATCCCTTTATTACTACAAACAAATATAAAAAAATCACACCACACCACAAATGAATCACCTAATAATGGAAAATAATTCAACCATAACAACACACATCAAGAACAACAATCCCACCCTGGGTTCTTTGGTTTCCTCTCATACTAGGGTTAGCTACTCCCATTCATGAGATCATTTCCAAGACACAAAACATCCTAATATCCCATATACCATCCCAAAAATTATATAAACTGAAAATAACCACTCCAATACCACTTCATAAAATCCCTAAACTATAAGCCATTAAACAGGTTCCCTTAGTCCAGTCCCCAAATGAACTCAGGCATGGTCCCTTATATGCTAGAGGCTACCAACTAGTAGAAAGTGTATATATAAAAATGGGTGAGACTATACCATATTTCTTAGATTATTCGCCAATAGATAATATTAATAACAAATATAGTAAATAATAAATAATATCCAATAACCATGCATTACCAATCATTTCCTAAATCTGTGAATAGGCCCACAACCATATGGTAAATATTATGTGTCTTGCCACATAGTGCAATGTACAACGAAACCCAAAATAAAGATAAATTGAATAGTCCTCAAAATGGGACCAGATGCTGTTTTAGGATCCATTATCCCTATACATTGCATTCCCAATAAACCCACTAGTTTGGGGCCTTTTTCCTTTTCCTAACATGAAACCATAAAATCTTCTCAGGTACCCAAGGACAACTTGATTTGGGTGTGAGTATAACTCAGTAGGCCACCACCAATAATTTCTATAAAATATGAAATATAAATAGATTGATTTTTGAAAGAATTAAAGTAAAAATAAAGATAAACAAAAGAGTTAAATTGGGAAACAATAGTTAATAAGTTCACTTAATTCATTTTCATCACTTATTCTATGGGTTAGAAATTTTCAAAAATTATACTACATCCTATTCTTGTCAATTTCCATGCTTAAGGGGATAAAAAAAATCCCATATATCACTAGGATAAACATTTCACAACAATAACATCACACTTAACTTGGATCCTCAATCCATGTAGTTTTGTCAAATGAAATTGTCAGGGGAATAGAGCCTCAGTCCTCTCCCTAACTAATTCTTTAAAAGTGTTGGGGTTTAGATCCACTATCATACCATACTTGTGGGCATAGATCCTCAGGTCCAATACCCCACACTAAATCAAGCCATGTGCATATGCTTCTTTAATCATTTTCCACATTTTCAACCAAACCATAACCATTTAATACATTTTTAATTTTAATAATCCATACTCAATTAATACACATGGCAATAATAATTCATAATTCATTCATAAAATAAATCATCCAGATTCATTAACACATTTACCATTTATATTTTATGACTCACTAACCCTTTACACAATACAAAACGCTCCCTTAAGTCATGTTATCAATTAATAATATTGTCATCAATTTAATTTACAAAATCAAGTTAACCAACTAAACACAATTCTCATTTATATGAATTTCCCTTTTACATATTCATTTTACAACCCATAAGTCATTTAACTAATTCAATTAAATTCATTTAACCCATTCACAATATCCAAACAACTAATAATGTCATGTCAATAACTAGGCATAATTATATTAATTTATTATTATAATCCAAGATAACATGTTCCTAGATTTATCATGGGATATACCATATCAAAAATAAAGTCTGTGGTTATCGTCAAAATTTTCCATTTTTTGTGTGGTGGAACACCCCATGGGTGGCCTAATAACTAGTCTAATCACCTCAATGAATCCAATGGGGACTATAAGGGGTTCAATTAAACATTTTTATCAATAAATCTTTCATTACTCACTAAGTATATAAAAAGAGAAACATGAAGAGGCCAAAATAATATCCATATATGCATAAATCAACATCAAGACTATGGGATATAACTTATAAACCACCAACATCGATTCAAAGAAAACTACAAGAATAACCATGTACTTTGAGTTGGATCAAAACACCACTCAATGATGTAACATGATATCCACTAGAAAAGGGTGTTTAGGGGTTTGGAAGGAGAAGAATAATTTTACATGCCCTAATTGGTAAAAATGAAGAAAGAGAAGTGTTAGACTTGTACAGAGCTATGATTTTCACCCAACAACACTCCAAATGGTATAGAAACAAAGTATATTGACCCTTGGGAAGCCTTGGGCATTTTGGTTCGTCACTATGGTTACTGGAGAATGTATGAGGAGGAAGAATCAGGTGGAACACAAAAATACAAAATGGAGAAAATGGTAAAACCATGATTTTAATGAGGTGCATTGTTTGGTTGCACAGTTTTCCAAATTGTGCCCCAACCGTGTGCCAGCATCTGCCCAAGATGGGCTAGGTTGCATGGTTATCTGGGAATCCCATACGGTTTAAAAAACGTGCACCTACTATGCAAAATGGCTCTATCCAAGACCACATTATTTTGTCTTCCCCCTCGCATGGTTTTATCTAAACTACCCACCCTTCCTCCAGAATGCATGGTTAGGGAACATATTTGTTTCTAACCATGTTCCAACTATGAAACATGCACTTGATGACCATTCTTCCCATTATTTCAGGTATTTAACCTCTATAACACCCTTGAGCCTCCTCATACAATGGGTAACCATTTCATTAACCATGATTAATGTATTTAAACGAAAATTAAAACAAGGATATTCCACAAAACAAGTTTGGGTCTTACAAATTATGATAAAATGATGTATGGGCTCATAATTTTATAGTCCTCTGATTCATTGGGTAAATATGGATATCTCATTTGATAATAAGGACTTTAATGGGGATTGAACGTAGTATACTAAGGTAATTTATCTCGTATGATAGTCTTGGGAGTGATCCTTGACTAAAGATGTGATGGAATGGAAAGTGAACCCAATCAGATATGATAGTCCTAGATGCGGTACATGATTAAGGAAATTATTTTATATAATTATGTTTATGCCACAATTTTATGCCTTATTCCAATTTTATGATTGCATGGCTCATGTTATTTAATTCTTTTATGATTCGTGCCTTATAAGCTTCCAAGATTTATGCCATGATTCATGATTATGGTCTATAATATGCGAGGTATGGTTTTCAAATTTTAATCTCATTCCCCCATACTCATATTCTCATGTTATACATTAGTGATCATTGATATCTCCCTTGTTTACACTTATTGAGAATTTAGCTCACTATTTTTAATGTTTCTTTCCCTAGGTTATGAAGAATGGTTTTAGCTATGGTTTTTTTAAAAATGGTGATAGTTATGAAGAACTTAGTGGAATATGTTGTACATCTCTTATGAACAAGTTATTTATGTATCCTAGATTCCAAATTCAATAAACCTTTCTCATCTTAGTGTGGTTCGTAATGTTATGTATTGATTATTCATCTAATAAGATGTGATATTTATGTATGAAAAGAATGGGTCATTATATTTGGTAGAGTCACAAGGATTCATTACACTTAGAAACTAGGATGAGAAAACTTTTGTAAGAACCATTATGATAATCTTATATCTGGTATAAATTCCTAAGTTATGGAAATTAAAAGGAGTGTTATTCTTCTTGAAAAATATCACTATCTGAATACTACAAGTGTAAATGATTTTATCATAGTTTCATAAAATGTTAATAAGAGTTAGTTAAGTATATCAATACCATCATTCTATTTCATGGTGAGTGCTCCCTTGTAGTGCCCCTATTTTGACACTCCTGGGGGATATGTTTGGGTAAAATCACAATTTCATTATGAACCATTATGAATGATTTGAATAGATGATAACCATGAATGGCATTGGATAAACCTATGGTTTCATATAGTGAAAATAATGTGTCATGATTTAGACATAATATGAATGATTTTATCATGATTTTGTAGTTTTACACTATGATTATTATTGATCACACTATGATTTTTGGTTTTAGTATGTGGATGGAACTAGATAGAACTGTGTTAATATTGAATGTATATATAATGAAATTATTTTACTCCTCAGAAACCAAATAAAATGGGATATAGAATGTGAAATATTTTTGATCTTCCTAGAAGGATATCTTTTTTGATAATTAATAACCTTAACTTGGGTATGTTTCTTAAAACACATAATAAGATAAAAATGGATCTTCATGAAGATCATGGAGGAAAGAATGATCAATTTTCATCATGTTAGAAATGTAGTAAGTGTAACCCATGAGAATGTCTTAAATAAATATGAATTTTTTTATGTTTATAAAATAAGGTAATATAGGAAATAATTTCTCAGTAAAAATGAAGAGTATTATGGAAGGAAATAAATTTAATCCAAGGGAAGTATTTATAGTTTGTTGCCTTGGATTTGGGGAACCTAAGAAACATCCCATTCAATTCCCTTTTATAAATTCTAAATCCTTGAACTTGTAGGGTAGTATATGATGTGGAAGTATTTAAGAATTTTTATTATACAAATAATATTAGAATGGAATTTGATGTTACTTTGGGATTAGATTTTTTTCGTTACATAAATACCTCATCAATTGCTGAGGAAGGGAAATCGTATTCCATGTTACAAACCAACCTCTAATAACTTATCATTTCAATGATAAATTAGAAATTATAATGGAAATTAAATGCATTATAAGGGTCTTGATTTCTATTCAAAAGGGGATTTTATTTCAGATGGTTGGATAGAAACTCAAATATGATGATATGCCTATTGTATGCGAGTTTCTAGATGTTTTTCTAGATGATTTTTCTTTTCTTACATATAATCATAAGATGAGTTTCCTATATAACTCATGCCTAATATTATGCCTATTTAAAATACCCCATATATAATATCCCCCATTGAGTTGTTGGAATTGTAGATAAAAATACAAGAGAATCTTGACATGGGATTTATTCAGCCAAGTGCATCACCAGGGGTGCACCTGTTCTTATAATAAATAAGAAATATAAATCCATGTGGATTCATGTTGATTATTAAGAACTAAAAAAGGTCACAGTCTAAAATTATAATCTCATTTTCTGTATTGTTTATTTTTTTTATCAATTATGAGAATTTCTATATTTTTCCATGATTGTTATTTGATTTGGGTACTATAAGTTGAGGGTCAAAAGTGATGACATACCAAAGACATCCTTCCATAGAAGTTATGTACACTATGAATTATAACTGCCTCCATTTTTTCTTTCTAATTCCCCCACTATATTTAAGGATTTAATAACAAGAGTCTTTATAGATTACATTTATCAGTGTGTGGTGGTATTTATAAATGATATTCATATATATTCCAAAATAAATGAAGAGCAAGAAGATCACTTAAAGACTATTCAAAAAACACTAATGAAATATAAATTGGATGAAAAAAATTCTATATAAATTTTTTATTTTGGGTCATATAATCTCATGTGAGGTTACATATATGGATCCATAAAAGACAAAATTTATTGAATACTGGCCCAGACTAACCACTATGAGTGAGACCCATAGTTTTAATGGCTTGTAAAGACATTAATGACACTTTGTGGATAATTTATCATCCTTCTATAATCCACTCACTATGATAACATGGAAGGGGTCCAAGTTTCATTGGGTAAATGATTGTGGTAAGAACATCAAGTAATGAAAGATAAGTTTAGTTAGCGCAATTATGATTACACTACATTCTAGTGAAGAAGGGATTGTTGTATACAGTAATCCATCAAAGAAGTATTGGGATGTATCCTCATGTATAATCAAATGGTAAAATATTATTCCTCATGAGGATTGAATGGTCCAGAGAAAAATAACCCAACTCATGATTTTAAGTTAACCGTGTTATTATTTTTATTAAAGATATATTGGCATTAGCTTTATGGATAAAGGTGTGATATATATAATTGTAATAAAAGTTTGAAATATATATTCACTTAAAAGACCTGAATATTATATATTAAATATGGTTGGAGTTCCTTAATTATTATAAATGATCAATAAATTACCACCTAGGGAAATTGAATAAGGTGTTTGATACTTTCAGTAGAAAAGTATTATGATATGTTATCTATGATGAGGATCAAAAAAGATCCAGTTTTTATAGATTTTCAAAGTATGGATACTGAAATATTAAAAGAATCAGATAAATCATTTCTCACTCAAATTAGTGTTCAACCACGAATCCAAGTAAATATTAAAAAGGTAAAAAGAACATATGTAGAGTTGTAAAAAAGGGTGAGAAATGTTCTTGAGTTTAGCCTTCATTGAGATAGAATGATAACATTAAAGAACTGCGTATAGGTCCCATCAATTCGAATCATAATGAATTAGTTATTTGATAAAGAATATAGTTCATCGGTCTCTATTCATCGTAGAAGTATGAAGATATATAGAGATATAAAATTATATTTATAATGGGATAACGTGAAGTGAGATATTTTAGAGTATGTTTCTCAATGATTACTATGTTAGTATGTTAAGGATATTATTCATAAATCTAAGGTTGTGTTGCAGACATTTCTCATACCAGATTGGAGATAGGTAAAAATCCCCATGGATTTTATTATCAGACATCCTATGATGAAAAAAATTCATAATGATATATGGGTTGTATTCAACCAATTTATGAAGTAAAAAAATTCATTTTTATTAGATTTTGTTTCTATATTTATCAGTCTTCTAAAATATGCATTAATAACGATTTATGTTTTCATGGAGTACCACATTCTATTGTATCTGATTGGAATTTGAGGATTACCTTAATGTTTTGGATAAGTCTTCAACAATCTCTATATAAATATTTGTGTTTTATTATATCTTAACATACTTGGATATATTTTTATTATAATAGGTAAATTAAAACCCATATTTTATTCTATGGCCTTTTTCTATGTATTTCAATGGGGGTTTGTATCAATAACTTCTTCAAGCTACGTTTTCCAACAAAAATACCTTTCACTCAAGTATTCATATGGATCCTTATGAATAAATCTATAGAAATGAGTGTATAACTCTAATATTAGAGGATAAAGTATGAGAAAGAAATTCATTGGTGCCTAATCTGGCAATTGAAATGGCATATAAAGATTGAGTCATTTAGCAGCACATCAACGCAACATAGAGTGGATAGAAATGTTATGCTGAATATCATCGATGAAATATATAATTCAAATTTATTGAGAAATTATTCATATTATTTCCTCTATTTATAAATGTCATGTGATTTAGAAATAGGGTAAATATGAGGTTTATTTATATTGTCCCCTTTGATTTTCTTAATTAATTAGGAATGGAAACGTTTCACTTGGTGCTTCTATCAAAACTATGATGCTCAAGATGTGTTTCATGTATCTGTCCAGACCAATTCCATAACCAATCCTTCACATATACTGATCTCGAAGGTCATAACACTGGAGAATGATCTTTCTAATGAATAAAAACCAATAGAAATATTGGATCATTGAGATTAAGTGGTACAGAAGAATATTACTCACCTAGTTAATGTTCTCTAGAGGAATCATAAATTTTAAGAAGATACATAGGAACCAAAGGATGTGATAGAATAATTATATCCTCATTTTTTTATCAATGTGATCTAATTTTTAGGGAAAATTAATTTTAGTGGGGGTAGAATGTAACAACAGGATATTTTATGATATATTTATCTTCAAATAAAATTAATTTTTTTGATAGCTTATGATACATGTAAATCTGAATCTAAATGAACCAAAATATAGTATAATATTACTTATAAGATGTTAAATTGGAATAATTAAATGAAATAAAAACATTTTTAATATTATGTACAATGTTTTTAGATAAAATATATTGACAAATAAGAACTCGGTTTTTTGTAATGTCTTTAAAGGCTTTAAAAATAATTTTTTCCCCAAAAATTTTTTTATTAATTTTTGGGAGCATATAATATAATTAGTTTTATAACACAATTATAAAATTTATTCAAAAAATATATTCATTTTTAAAATTATCATTTCATAATTGTCTTACTGTGAATTTTAGAAAAATTTCAAAAAACATTGTTCAATGAATAGTGAAAAATACTGATTTTTATTGAAAACTGTCATTTTATTTCAAGAATATAAAAACTTTACTTTTTTTAAAAATGATTTCAAAGTAAAATTGGTTCATTTATATTATTAATATTACAATAAATTTTAATTTAATAAATTTTATGTTTTATTTGGGAATAAAAACTTTTTATACTTAAGGAATCATTTTTTCTACAAATTCGTTTTTCATCGCATTCTGTGTTTTAATTTCTAATTAAATTATGATAATTCAATTAATTGAATTTGATAAAATGTGATACATATTTGGAATCATAATAATAATTATTGTTTAATAAGTTCATCTTATTTTTTTTCTTAATGAATAGTAAAAATAGTAAAAATTGTTGTCCCGATTATGGATAAAACTGGATTAGAATTGTTTTAAACCAATAGATAAAGGTATTTTTTTCAAATTGATATTTTTTTAATCAAATTTTATTTCCATATTTGAACCATATCATATCCCAACTTCAAAAATCTATCTATATGGAATCATTTTTCTTGATTATAAAATATTATAGTTTAATCTTTTAAGAAATTCCAAGTCTGTTATCTCCCTTTTTATATAATGACACCCATCCTTTATCTAATTTACACCTGTCTGAAAGATATTTCCCAAAAAAACCCCTAAAAATTACCTTATAAGATTTTATTTCCCATAATCAGTTGTTTTTTCATATCAAAATAACATTCCACGTATCATTAGGTAAGGATATAAAGTATACAAACCGATGAAGAGGGAATCTTCTTAAGCGCCCTCTTTCAATTTATTTTTTCATCTATATCTTATCACTATGTTTTATAAATCATAAAATAATAAATTAATTATACTAAATATATTTAAAATTTATTGTGATTATGGAGCCACCAATATCATCATTTTATTATATCAAATGTGAAGTGAAAGTATCCCTTGTTCGTACATGTGGTCTATCACCTCTACATACCAATAAAATTCATTTTCCATCACCATATTCAAAGGATGGTTATTGTGATGGGTTTAATTTGTATACATAATATTTTAAAAATAATTATGATTCTGGAATTATAATAGGGTACCTTCATACATTCTAATTTTTTAGAAAATGTTAACATTACTGATGCCCACATGTGGACAACCACCTCCACAGAGCAATGTGATTATTTTTTTGAATCCTATTTACATAAATGGTGAGGAGGATATATTTAATAAATTTATATTATATATATGATATAATAATTATTTTTAAAACTTTAATTATTACTTAATTTTTTTCATTCCTGTCACGACCCATCCTCGGGGCCCATGTCGTGACTATCCCAAGCCTGCCTTCTATAGGCCAGGGGCTGGCGACTAGCACCAAGGCGTAAATTCCTGATAAAAAGGGAAGGCATTGCCTTTGTAAAGTAAACAAACACTACAGAGCAAGAAAGCAGTTGAAGTAAACACTAAGGAAAAGCTGGTACAACAGTAAGTGCGGAAAAGTAAGTGGTCTTGTATACAAACCCAAACTGAAAGTGAAGTACAACTGGAAGGGAAAAACAGCAACTGAAAAGTAAAGCCGCAACGCCGAGCTGTCCACTGGAAATCCCACCTGAAGGGTGAGTACAAATAGCCTCCTCTGCTCCTCGGGTCTAGCCGTCCGCTCCGAGTACGTCCCGCCTAGTGTTCCACCTCCAGGTATTGTCCTGCTCTGCAAGCCTCAACCATGATAAACGATGTTCGTCGTCTGCAACCAACACAACGTAGTGCGGGCATAGCCCATGCAAGGGTGAGTATAAGCTACTCAGTAGGGACCCCGAGACCCCCATACGTCTCCCAGCATCCACAAAGGATAATCCACAAAGGAAGGATACAATCACGAAGAAACATCTGACTCTACTTAGGTATATGCCCATACATATACCTAAGTCATCAATTCTCGTTTGGCTCAAATATCTGAGCCCATGTACAGCCTAGACCACATAGGAAAGAAAAACGCAATCCACACAGGATAGCTCAACACAATCCACAAAGGAAAGCAAAACATAATCCACACAGGATAGCACAACACAATCCACAAAGGAAAGAAAAACAGGATACAGCTCACACAGGTATACTTCTTCGTATGATGATAGAGATGATCAGATATTTCCACTGATTCATCTAAGCCATCAGACCTACAAAGGATCAATAGGTACTAACCCCTGCAATGACCCACAAAGGATCTGACCCACAAAGGATCGATAGGTAACTAACACCTGCAAATACCCACACAGGATCGGACCCACACAGGATCTCTAGGCTCTGGCCCACACAGGACCGCTGAGCGCTGACCCACACAAGATCAGACCCACACATGATTGGTATCATTGATCCACATAGGATCGCTGAGTGCTGTAGTCATCGTCGTGGAATCCATTGAGGATCTATTTATAGTCATTGTCGTCACAGTCGCAAACGCTGCCAGCACTAGGGTCCCCGCACATAGCAAGCTCGTTCGGAAGGGTCTGCTCCATGAGTCGAGAGTCTGATACATAAACTGACACAAAGTCTGGAATTGATGTATCCAAAAGTTCCGTATCGTCAACAGGAATTCAATGTCGCAGACGGCGCGTCAATCGGACGCCTGATCTGAGATTTATTGGCCTTTTCGTCCCAGGGCGCCGGTTGGTTTTTAAGTCAAAAACAACCCGAACGTACTCCACCTATGTCCAAACCTCGGGCGGAGTAAGCCAAAAGATCCGTCTCACTAATAGGAATCCAACCAAGTCGACGGCATGTCAATCGGACGTCCGGAACTCAAGTTATAAGTGTTTCCGCTCCGAGGGCTCGGTTGGTTTCGTGTACGAACCAACCCGGCCAGACCCAAAGATCTTCGAACCCTTGAGTGAGATATACTGAAACGACCGTCTCTATTCAAGGATCGTATCACAGCTGACGGCACATCGATCGGAGGTCTGTAGCCCTAGATATAGGAAAAAGACCCAAAAGGGTCCGAAAACGGGGGTTTCGGGCCTGGACCGACCCGGCCCGAGACCCCCTGGGTTGGCCCGGCCGGGTGCGGCCCGGCGCACTAGCGTGCGGCGCCAGCTGGATCGTCCGAATGATTGAGCCGTTCGGTTTGCGGGGGTGGGGGGGGGGCGCTACCCCCCCCCCCCCCCCCTCGTGTTTTGTAACTGCGGCCCCCCTTAATGGGGGCCGCTAGTTGGCCGACCGGGGGTTTGAACCCCCGGATGTTCTAATATCTGGCCGGCCCACCCCAGTCGGCCGGTTTCTGCCGCCACTGGACCGGCGACGGCCGGTCCCCTCCCTGCTCCGACCCCGGCGGCCCGTTTCCTGCCGCCGGTCCTACTCCGACGCCGGCGGCCCATTTCCGGCCGCCGTTTCCCACGCTCCGCCGCGGCCCGGTACCGGTCGCGGCCTTCATTCGTCCGGTGCGGCGTGACGACACTGCACCCCTACGCCGTGGCCCCTCTCCGATGGCGGTGCTTTTGCGGTTCTCCGGCGCGACGCGACGGCGGCACGACTTTGTTCAATTTCACAGGGCGGCGCGACGGCGCCGCGCATTCCTTGTCGCACGGTCCCGCGCGGTGCGACGGCACCGAGCCATTTCTGTTCCAACCACATTAGAAACAATAACATGGAAAAAGGGGGAGGGTCGGCCATGTTTGTGAGGTCCGGCCCCCTCTCGTTAATCGATAGCAATTGGTCGTATTTCCATGAAGAACGACAAGGTAGAATTCACGAACAAAATAAAATAACCCCTAACTCATGCGAGTTTGAACGTAGGTTCGTCGAATGAGGATTCGTCGTTGGAAGAGACGTCATGAAAGAAGACGTTGACGACGTCGCGGTTCACGGGGTCGCATAATCGGTTTCCGAGAACTCGGCGTTCTTCGTCGGAGACCGATGTGTTCTTCGCGTTCTTCGTCAAAGACAAAGAAGTTCCTCATGTTCCTTGGATTTTCTCCCAAAGTTCATACAACAAGGTTCCAACCATAAATAAAATAAGTTCATCTCTTATTTTATTAACATAACATAAACTTTTTAATTTCAAGAGTTTGAATTAATTCCACTTAATTATTTCATGACAAGTTGTCATCCATAATGGTGAGTTGAAGGAGTTTAATAATGTGAAGGGGTGGGGTTCATGTGGGCCCCACCACCCTCATAACCTCACTTGGGAAGTTGGGTAGTTACGCAACTACCACCCAAAGCTTAAACCACTTAAAGTAAAAAAATAAAATTGTTGCATAAATTTTATTTTACCTTCCCCATAAATTAACAACTTCTCTCGTGTAAACGCAACTCCGAAAATGGTGTTCCTAACCAATTACTGGCGATGCAGTTCCATCGGTGGCCTCAGAATTCAATTCCGAGCACCGGTTCAAAAGTTAGAAATTCCCGCTCGTTCGTTCACTGAACGTACCCGAGAAAAAGTTTGGATAGAAATTCCGGGAACACCGGGCCTCAGAATCAAGTGCCGTCAGAAACTGCGTTCATGTAAAATCCCAAAAAAAAATTAAGAAAAAATTTTCATTGAATTTTACAGGTTGTCACATTACTCCAACCTCAGGGATTTACGTCCCCGTAAAGATACATCATAAGCTAGGGAAACAAACGTGGGTAATGAGCACGCATCTGTGCCTCCCGCTCCCAAGTGCTCTACTGGAGGTTCCTGTGTTTCCATCTGGTTCGCACTAGAGGAATCGGCCGTCCACGTAGGACCTGCTCCTGTTGATCCTCAATCTCCACTGGAACCTCCGTAAAAGTCACCCCATCATCAACTTCTAGCTCCCCATGGTCAATGATATGCGTCGGGTTGTGCACGTATCTCCTCAGCTGAGATACGTGGAAGACGTCATGCACCCGGTGCAACTGAGGTGGTATAGCCAGGCGATAAGCCACCTCGCCAATTCTGCTGAGGACCTGAAAGGGTCTGATGAAGCATGGAGACAACTTGCCACCTCATCCAAATCTCCGTAATCCACATCAAGGTGAGACACGCAAGAAGATGTGGTCGCCATCCTAGAACTCTAGTGGCCTTCGCCTCCAGTCAGCATAACACTTCTGTCGGCTCTGCGTTGTCCGCATTTGCTCCTGGGTGACCTGGACCTTCTTTGTCGTGGCCTGGACCATCTCTGGTCCCACAAGTGCTGACTCCCCAGGGTCTGTCCAGCACAAAGGAGATCTGCATGGTCGGTCGTACAACGCCTCGTATAGTGCCATTCCGATGGTGGAGTGGTAACTGTTGTTGTATGAAAACTCCACCAAGGGTAGGTGGTCCTCCCAGCTGCGACCAAAGTCGAGGACACATGCGCAGAGCATGTCCTCGAGTGTCTGAATGGTCCTCTCCATCTGACCATCTATCTGAGGGTGAAAGGTAGTGCTCAGACATAAATGCATCCCGAACGCCTCTTGCAACCCCTTCCAATGTTGTGAAGTAAAGCGAGCATTTCGATCGGAGACGATAGATGATGGTACACCATGAAGCCGCACAATATCCTGAATGTAGAGATGTCCCAAGCTCTCCACGGAGCCCTGCTCTCTGATGGGTATGAAGTGAGCCGACTTGGTGAGTCGGTCGACAATCACCCAAATGGAGTCGTGACCTCTGGAAGTGCGTGGAAGTCCGGTCACGAAGTCCATATATATCCCATCCCACTTCCACACCGGGCCCTCCAAGGGCTGTACCAAGCCTGCTGGTACCTGATGCTCTGCCTTCACCTACTGGAAGGCGAGGCATCGAGAAACGAACTCTGCCACAACTTTCTTCATGCCCGGCCACCAGTGCTGTCGTCTGAGGTCCTGGTACATCTTCGCCACTCCAGGATGTACTGCCAAAGGAGAAGTGTGAAACTCTCTCAGCACCTCCCCCCATAAAGCAAATGGTACCAAGGTACGTCCTCTGAAAAGGATGTCATGCTCTTCTCTAAAAGAGAAACCATCAAGTGTCTGTCCTGAGGATATCTATGTATGCCGCATCTCACAGTCAGCGTCCCCACGTTGTGCCTCTCTGACCCACTGCAGTAGTGGAGGGGTGACTGTGAGAGACTAAAGGAAGGCTGCTCCATCTCTATCCATGAAGGATATCTGCAAAGAGGCTAGCTGCTCTGTCGCCTCCTCAAGTGGCTGAACGCCCGTCCTCCTGCGAACAGCATCGGCGACCACGTTCCCCTTCCCCGGAGTATAGACTATCTCAAAGTCATACTCCTGGAGGAACTTGAGCCGTCACCACTGTCTTAGGTTTAGGTCCTTCTTGAGGGAAGATGTACCTGAGACTCTGATGGTCAGAAAAGACTGTAAAGCGCTCACCCATCAGGTAGTGTCGCCATGTCTTCGGAGCGAAGACCACTGCTGCTAACTATAGGTCATGGGTAGCGTAGTTCTGCTCATGCGGCCTCAACTGACATGATCCATAGGCGATCACGGCCCGATCCTACATCAGGACACATCCGAGTCCGATCCCTGATGCATCGCAGTAGACTACGTACCCTACTCCCTCCTCAGGCAACCTCATGATAGGTGCGCTGGTCAATCTCTGTCTCAGCTCCTGGAAGCTCTGCTGACATCTGTCTGACCACACAAAGGGTTTCCCCTTCTTCGTCAAAGCTGAGAGTGGTGCTGCAACTCTGGAGAAGTCTAGCACAAATCTCTGGTAGTGTCCATCTAGTCCCAAGAAACTCCGCACCTCCTTCATGCTCCTAGGTGGCTCCCAAGCTAGCAATGCCTCGATCTTCGCAGGATCAACTGCAAGTCCCGCCTCAGAGATGACGTGTCCCAAGAAGTGGACCTCACGTATTCAAAACTGGCACTTTGAGATATTACCATAAGTCTGGTGCTCTCAGAGTGTGTCTAGTACAACCCGCAAGTGGTAGGCGTGATCCTCCACCATGGTCGAGTAAATCAAAATGTCGTCGATGAAGACCACGACAAATCGATTGAGGTATGGCTGAAAGATCCTGTTCATGAGGGCCATGAACACTTCTGGAGTGTTGGTTACGCCGAATGGCATAACCAAGAACTCATAGTGGCCATACCGACACCTGAAGGTCGTCTTCTGCATGTCCTCATCCCGAACTCTGAGCTGATGATAGCCTGACCTGAGGTCTATCTTTGAGAACCACTGTGATCCCTTGAGCTGATCGAAGAGGTCATCAATCCTCGGTAGCAGATATTTGTTCCTCATTGTCACCTGGTTTAGGCAATGATAGTCGACAGAATGTCGCATTCTCCCATCCGCCTTCTTGGTGAACAAAATCAGGGAAGCCCAGGGTGAAACACTAGGTCGGATGAGCCCCTTGCCCTGCAAGTCCTCTAACTGTACCCGTAGCTCTCAAAGCTCGACGGGGGATATCCGATATGCTGGAGTCGATATCAGGGCTTCTCCGGGGTACAGTTGAATATAAAAGTCTACCTCTCTGTGAGGAGGTAGCCCTGGAACATCATCGGGAAAAACGTCTTCATACTGATCCACCACTGCAGGAAAACTAGGACTCCGTACGTCAACTGCTCCTAGGATGAGGCTAGCCAACTGATGAGTGATGGGGTATCCTCTCCTCTGCGCGAGTCCATCCGGTGCTGCGAAGGCTCCCTTCTCACCGGTGAAGGTGAACCTACTCCCGTCGGTGCGTACACATCGCACCTTGCGCCTAATATAGTCAATCTGAGCATGGACTGTAGATAACCAATCCATGCCCAAGATAAAATCGTAAGGCCTCGACGCCGCTACAAGAAGATCCCAGCCGAAGCTCTCGCCTCATAGAGTAAGCTCACACTGCCAGAACCATTGTGCAATCATCGAGTCTACTCCCGTAGGAGTATCTAGCCGTAAGGAACGATCCAATGGCTCTATCAGAATCTCCGAGCTCCGAACAAGGGCAGTGGCTATGAAAGAATGACTCGCTCGTGTGTCTATAACTACTGCAGCAAGGGTGGAATAGAAACATATAGTACCTCGAATCATCTCAGGCGTGTCGTGGTCATAGGCCTCTGCTGCCTGAAGCTGTGCATGTCTCTGCCCGCCAGCTCCATGTGGTCGGGGTGGACATCCTGGTGGTGGTGGTGGTAGAGTCTCAAAGCGTCTCCCACCACCTACTGCTCGGCCAGCTCCTATGCCTCATCCGCCTGCTCCCTGCGGACCGCCACGGTCGACCCTCTACCTCTGCCTAGGTGGTCCCTCAACCTTCTGCTCCTCCTCGGCACGGAGGGTCGGGCAGTCACGAGCCATGTGGCCCTGCCCGTCGCATTAGTAGCACTGCCTACCTCTCAAAAGACTGGCCCCGCGCTGTGTGCCCCGCACTGCTGAGCCAATGTCCTGAGGTCGTCTGCCTACGGGTCTGGTCTTCCTAGACCCATGAGTCATCCGTCGATTTCCTGCTGCAGAAGACTCTGCTACATGCCGCCCTGCGGTGGGTCTCGGCGCTGGCATAGACTCAGTAAGAAAGCTCTTGATCAAAAGGGCTCTCTCTAGTACTCCTCTCTGGGTTGGAATGCTGAGGGAGATCAGCGATGCCCTGATCTCGTGTCTCAATCCCTGCTCAATGGTCCGGGTTCGTAAGAATGGGTCTCATACCATGTCTGTCGAGTAGCACGGGAGATCGTTAAATCTCACCGAGTACTGGGTGACCGTCATGCTGGCCTGCCGTAGATGAAGAAGCTCCTGGATGCGCAACGCACAGAGGGTGGCTGGGATAAACTCTAAGTAGAAGAGGATCTCAAAGTCTGTCTAGAGAAGAGATGCCTCATCGTGCACCTAGAGCATCAAGCTCCACCATCTACCTGCTGCCGCGTGCAGTAGGCTCACCGCGAGGATCACCATGAGGTCTGCTGGTGTCCTCACTAACCTGAAAACTTGGACCACTGCCTCCAGCCAGTCCTTGGCTGCCTGGGGGTCCGTCTCCCCGCGAAACCTGGGTGGTCGCTGGCACTGGAACTCATGCAGTGCACTAAGGCGACGTGCATCGTCAGCGGCTAGGGCTGGAAGCATCAGTGGCTCGTCGGGTATAGGTACCGCCGGTGCCTCAGCTGTCAAAGGGCCCTGTACCGAGGCCTCGTCGCTCGGTGGGCTGCCGTCACGCTCAACTCTCGGAACCCTAGCTGGCTGCCGTCGTGGGGCCATCCTGAAGAAGGAAACAGATGCGCCACGGTCAGAACAATATACCTGGTGAGCTGACACAAAGTAATCACAAAGAAAACTTGAAACACACACGCAATCAATGTTTTCGTGCATTAAGTCGGAAATCAGAAGTCCGGGTCCTAGTGTACGGATACGACGGCTGCCGCACCAACACTGGACTCCCTGGACGGATAACCACACCCAATACGCTAAACACTATTGCTTCACATAGAAAAAGATCAGAGTCCTGAGTTTTTTGGTTGAACCGAACTCCTCTAATACCAATTTGTCATGACCCGTCCTCGGGGCCTGTGCCGTGACTACCCCAAGCCTGCCTTCCATAGGCCAGAGGCTGGCGAATAGCACCAAGGCATAAATTCCTGATAAAAAGGGAAGGCATTGCCTTTGTAAAGTAAACAAACACCACAGAGTAAGAAAGCAGTAGAAATAAACACTAAGGAAAAGCTGGTACAACAGTAAGTGCAGAAAAGTAAGTGGTCGAGTATACAAACCCAAACTGAAAGTAAAGTAAAACTGGAAGGAAAAAACAACAACTGAAAAGTAAAGCCACAATGCCGAGATGTCCACTAGAAATCCCACCTGAAGGGTGATTACAGATAGCCTCCTCTGCTCCTCGGGTCCAGCTGTCCGCTCCGAGTACGTCCCTTCCAGTGGTCCACCTCCAGGTACCGTCCTGGTCCGCAAGCCTCAACCACGATAAATGTTGTCCGTCGTCTGCAACCAACACAACGTAGTGCGGGCATAGCCCATGCAGGGGTGAGTATAATCTACTCAGTAGGGACCCTGAGACCCCCGTAGGTCTCCCAGAATCCACAAAGGAAGGATACAATCACGAAGTAACATCCGACTCTACCTAGGTATATGCCCATACATATACCTAAGTCATCAATTCTCGTTCAGCTCCAATATCCGAGCCCAAGTACAACCCATACCACATAGGAATGCAAAACGTAATCCACACAGGTAGCTCAACACAATCCACAAAGGAAAGCAAAACATAATACACACAAGATAGCACAACACAATCCACAAAGGAAAGCAAAACAGGATTTAGCTCACACAGGTATACTTCTTCGTATGATGATAGAGATGATCAGATATTTCCACTGATTCATCTAAGCCATCGGACCCACAAAGGATCGATAGGTACTAACCCCCGCAATGACCCACAAAGGATCTGACCCACAAAGGATTGATAGGTAACTAACCCCCGCAAAGACCCACACAGGATCAGACCCACACAGGATCTGTAGGCGCTGGCCCACACAGGACCGCTGAGCGCTGACCCACATAAGATCGGACCCACACAAGATCGGTAGCACTGATCCACATAGGATCGATGAGTGATGTAGTCATCGTCGTCGAATCCACTGAGGATCTCTGTACAGTCATCGTCGTCACAGTCGCAAACGCAGCCAGGACTAGGGTCCCCGCACACAGCAAGCTCATTCGGAAGGGTCTGCTCCACGAGCCGAGAGGCTGATACATCAACTGACACAAAGTCCGTATTTGATGTATACAAAAGTTCTGTATCATGAACAGGAATTCAATGTCGCAGACGGCACATCAATCGGACGCCCGGTCTGAGAGTTATTGGCTTTTTCGTCCCAGGGGCCTGGTTGGTTTTTAAATCAAAACCAACCCTAACGTACTCCACCTACATCCAAACCTCGGGTGGAGTAAGCGAAAAGATTCGTCTCACTAAGAGGAATCCAACCAAGTTGACGGCACATCAATCGGACGTCCGGAAGTCATGTTATAAGCATTTCCGCTCCGAGGGCCCGGTTGGTTTCGTGTACGAACCCACTCGGCCAGACCCAAAGTTCTCTGAAACCTTGAGTACGATATACTGAAACGACCGCCTCGATCCAAGGATCAAGTCTCCACTGACAGTCCATCGATCGGAGGTCTGTAGCCCGAGATATGGGCAAAAGACCCAAAAGGGTCCGAAAACGGGGGTTTCGGGCCTGGACCGACCCGGCCCGAGACCCCTTGGGTCGGCCCGGCCGGGCGCGGCCCGGCACACTAGCATGTGGCACCATCTAGCTCAGCCGAATGCCCCCCCCCCCCCCGTGCCCCCCGGGTTTTGTAACTGCAGCCCCCCTTAATGGGGGCCGCTAGCTGGCCGACCGGGGGTTTGAACCCCTGGCTGTTCTCCTGTCCAGCCGGCCCACCCCGGCCAGCCAGTTTCTGCCGCCACAGGACCGGCGACGGCCGGTCCCCTCCCTGCTCTGATGCTGGCAGCCCGTATCCGGTCGCTGGTCCTGCTCCGATGCCGGCGGCCCATTTCCGGCCGCCGTTTCCCATGCTCCGCCGCGGCCCGGTACCAGCCGCGGCCTTCATTCATCCGGTGCGGCACGACGGCACCGCACCCCTATGCCGCGGCCCCTCTCCGGCAGCAGTGCTTTTGCGGTTCTCTGGTGTGGCGCGACGGTGCCGCGACTTTGTTCAATTTCACAGTGCGGTGCGACAGTGCCTCACATTCCTTGCCGCACGATCCCGTGTGGTGCGACGGCACCGCGCCATTTCTGTTCCAACCACATTAGAAACAATAACATGGAAAAAGGGAGGAGGGTTGGCCGTGTTTGTGCGGTCCGGACCCCTCTCATTAATCGATAGCAATTGTTCGTATTTCCACGAAGAAAGACAAGGTAGAATTCACAAACAAAATAAAATAACCCCTACCTCGTGCGTGCTTGAACTCATGTTCGTCGAACGAGGATTCGTCATGGGAAGAGACGTCATGAAAGAATACGTTGACGGCATCGCTGTTCACGGTGTCGCGTAATCGGTTTCCAATAACTCGGCGTTCTTCGTTGAAGACCGATGTGTTCTTCACGTTCTTCGTCGAAGACAAAGAAGTTCCTCAAGTTCCGTGGTTTTTCTCCCAAAGTTCACACAATAAGGTTCCAACCATAAATAAAATAAGTTCATCTCTTATTTTATTAACATAACATAAACTTTTGAATTTCAAGAGTTTGAATTAATTTCACTTAATTAATTCATGACAAGTTGTCATCCATAATGGTGAGTTGAGGGGGTTTAATAATGTGAAGGGGTGGGGTTCATGTGGACCCCACCACCCTCATAACCTCCCTTTGGATGTTGGGTAGTTACCCAACTTCCACCCAAAGCTTAAACCACTTAAAGTAAAAAAATAAAATTGTTGCATAAATTTAATTTTACCTTCCCCATAAATTAACAACTTCTCTCGTGTAAACGCAACTCCGAAAATGGCATTCCTAAGCAATTACCAGCGCTGCGGTTCCATCGGTGCCCTCAGAATTAAATTCCGAGCACCGGTTCAAATGTTAGAAATCTCGCTCGTTCGTTCACTAAATGTACCCGTGCTAAAGTTAGGATAGAAATTCCGGGCACACCAGGCCTCGGAATCAAGTTCCGTCAGAAAATGAGTTTATGTAAAATCCCAAATAAAATTAAGAAAAAATTTTCCTTGAATTTTACAGGTCTTTAAAATTCCATCCGTTGAAAACTGGTAATAATGTTCAAACGTACGTACGACCTACCATCAACATAAACAATGTAATTCATTTTTCTATATATAACTTTTATGGAAAAATCTAAATACATATTCAATGAATTTATATTATATTTATATCATGATTAAAATTATATATATTATGGAACCATGACTATATAATAAGTACTATAACTATAAAATTGTAATTCTTATGAAAAATGAAATATCTAACACCCCAAAATGATGAATTTGATAAGAAATTATTAATAAATTGGTTTCAGAATGTTATAACTGGATAATATATGATATTATATATCATTAAATGATTCTGTTATATGATTATAATAAATTTAAATTTATTATACAGGAGTTTGAAGTGCTTTCAAAAAAGTTAAACTTGAGGTAATGAATTTATATTACAATATCATTATTTATCTAGATTGTTTATGATCATGTTTTATTTAATGAAATTTAATAAAATATGTCTTTAGAATATAGTTAATTTCATTTTAAACGGGTTGTTTCTAGAGATTGATTTCTTTTCTTTCTGTTTTCCACTCTTTAATAATTCATGTCACCAAAATAATGTTATTATGGAAAACTAACTTTAGTACTCTCTTTAGTTGAAAATCTTTTCTTTCATATCCATGGATTCAAAAATGATTCCAAAAATGGTTTTTAATAACTTCCAATGATTTTTTGAATTTATTTCTATCCATATTTTAAATTCTATATAATTATTTAAATGGAATCTTCATGTCGTTTTTTGAATGAGATACTTTTTATTTTTTTAATGACAATGTGTAAGGGATATTTGTTTTTATATAAAAACATGGAGGAAATTACCAACCATTATGAAATATCAATGCCATAAAGAATACTTTACAAGTTTATATGGTTATTTTTAAATAAATGTTTTATTAATTTTTATATTTTAAATAATTGATTTAAAAGGGAAAAGGCTATTTTCCACAAGAAATATTTCAGTGATGTTTAAAAATAATTTTTTATCTATGAAAACATTATTTTATTTTACTTATGACTTAATAGAGTTATGACCCCAGGATTCAATCATTATTATTTCTTTTGAAGGTTTATGATTATGATGTTTTTTTAAGAAACCTGTTTATTTTCCATGGGTTATTCTATGATGAAATGCAAAAATGAAACCCATTTCCATTCCACAGGTTATGGACTATGATTAATTAAGTTTTGCCTTATGGAATAAATATGAATGGGTTATGGTTATGTTATTAAAAATCCCATAATTATATATAGCTCAAACACATTGGGTAAATATAGATATATCTGGAGATAATAAGGACTTGAATGGGCAGTGAACTCAATTCCGTAAGAGAATATGTCCATTATGATATTCTTGGGACTAAACCTTAACTAATGATTTTATGGAATGGAGGGTGAACCTAGTCCAATATTATATTATTTTAAGTGATAATTTTCTAAAGAAATTATCTTTTATGATTATATGCATGGCATAAACTTATTTCTTATGATAATGTTATGTTCTCATGGTCTATGTTCTTTTATTCCTTTATGATTATTATTTTATGGAATCCCAACTTATATTTCATGATTCAATATTAAAATATATAATATGTGTATTATGGTTTTAAAATGTTAATCTCATTTTTACCTAACCTTATTATCAGGTTATACTTTAGTTATCATTGATATATTCCTAATTTACCCTTACTGACCAGCTGATCTCACTCTTTCTAATGTTTCATTTCCCAAGGTTATGAATAAATGTTTTAATTATGATATATATAATAAGGGTTCTATTTATTAATTAATTACTTTGATATGATGTAGATCTCTTATGAATAAGTTTTTTATGTATCCACATTTCCAAATATAGTGAACATATAGAATTCTAGATGGGATCATAATATTAGGTATTGAATATTCGTCTAATAAGATGTAATATTTATGTATGAAAAGTATGGATCACTATAATTAGTGTATAAATAGTGAAACCTAAATCCAATTGGGTTAAATACTTTTGAAAATAAAAATGGAATAGAAAATGTAGAAGATATTTTAGAAAACATTTTTAACATTAACATAAAAGAGGGAGTTACATGCCACCTAAAAAAGAATTCTTTAAAGTTGAAATAAAACCTGATTGAAAAATTTTACATCTATAATAATATCAAAAAAGAGATCATTAAAAATTATATAAATATTTCTATAGGGAAGAAATATCCAAAAAATTGATAATGAAAGATATATTTTAATACTTGAAATTACCATTGTTAAAAACTCACATGTAAAAAGAGCGATACAAAATTCTCTGTATTACAAATCAATTATTCTAAATAGAATCATAAACTACCATATAGTAAAATATTATGGTGGGATAACTTATTAATTGAAGAAACATTTTCAAGATAAAAACATTATAACTCAATGAAGATGATTTAAGTTACGAAAAATCCATACTACTTGGGAAATAACTGTATCAATATCCACTGGAAAAAGGTGACATGATTTGGCTAGTAAATAATATAAAATATAAGTATCATGATAAAAATATACATGGGTAGTGAATACACCATATAAATGAATCATTTTGCCTAACATGTAACATGTCTGGTAAAATCAGGATTTAAACCAAGAAAACCCTTAGGGCTTGAGTAACACTTTAATCAAAAAATTGAAATATATGGATTTTAAAAAATCTAAAAATAACATAATTAAATTATAATTAATGATATGATGTATCAAATATGCATAATATAAACCACAAAAGTCAAATTAGGTTCAAAATAGTGAACATGATACAAAAAGAGGAATTTGAGATGAAAACCATTACCTATGATTCCTAAATTCCACAACCATAATTTAACCTCATGAATCACAAACATATATATCATAATAAATAAATTTATATACTTACTAAAATCTATTTTCCTTAATACCTTTCATAAATATTCATTCTCAACATGAATTCTTTTGATTTTCTAAATTGGGAGTCTATGGTCTTCATAAATTGAATTAGTTTCATAATAGATGTGTATGTATTCATTATTTTAAATTTTTAATCATTAATAGGTTGTTAAGTTTTACTATAGGTATTTTTTATAATAATTTATGATTTTTCAAAGTTCTTTCATGAATTTTTTATTCTTTCTCTTTGATGATATAATAAATAAGAAGCATGTTTAGGTAATTCTTAACAATCATTGTTTTTTTCTTAATTAATGAATTAAATATGTATATAATATCTATATAAAAAATATTTACTCATTATATAATATTATACGATTAATTATTCACCCAAATTATTTCATGATATAAATTCATAGTATTGTTCTAGTAAGGGTTTAAATCGACCCAATCATGAACGTACCCTTAATTAATAAATGATTATGAGGTGGATTTGTTAAAATATAGTTATACCAGAAGGATAATGATATTATTTTTTTCTTATTAGTGTTATAATTCATAATTTTATAGTATTAAAAATTTAATATAATTTATATAAATACATTTCATAGAAATAAGAGATCAGTATCCGCTTAGTATGATTATTTTAAATAATTAAATTAACTATGATCATTGATTGATCACATCATTAATATGTTGTCTATTTTTTCATAATATATCCTTAATGATATAAATATAATCATATATATACTTCAATTCCATCAATATTTCATTAATTGTAATGTGGTTATGAAAAAACATGTTATGTTGTGGAGGTAGTGGTCTTCACCACGTATGAATGTCAGTTTTGTTTTTCCCTTATGTATTGGATATATAAATAAACAATGATATTAAACTTATTGTGTCCTTATTATATTTAAATGATAATAATATCCTAAAATATTATTGTTTCAAAAAAACTATAATATAATTAATAATAATGAATAAGAAATCCTGATTTTGGGTCTCCCCATCAGCGGAGAGCTCTCGGACTCCCTAGGGTTGACACCTAGGGCCTCAGATTTCTCATATTTGGGGGTGTAAAGTGGATATTGGTAGTGTGGATAAAGGTTGAGGTTAAATATACTTCATATGGTTTCTTGAAGTTTTGTGGTGTCTTTGAGAAGATATCTGGATGTGATGATGAATTTGGGCACGATCTCACTTCGACGGGTGCGGTGAGGTGGAGATCTGGAAACAACGGGATAAGTTATTGGCAACGCTTTAGAATGAGGGTGGAAATGGTGTATTTTTCTAGATTTTTTTGGTTTCATGGAGTCAGTTCCATTGTCAACATAATGGTAACCTGGTGCGTCGATGGTTCTTATGTGGCCGGAATGCAACGGTTCTCATTGTTCGGATGAAGGGGAGAGTTGGTTGCGGGCAACGATAGAGGGAGCTCATGGTTAGGAATGGTATGGAGATGGTCCTTTATAAATATAAGGATCTACATAATTGTTTTTTGTGCTCATTATAGTAATTTTTACTCGTTCTTCATGACCATGGGTCTTGATATGTTTCTTGTTTTGATTTTGTGTCTGTGGGCTCTCGATCAACTGTTTTCTTGGATTTGTGCTTTGAATTTCTAATGGTATTTGGTTTTGTAATGGTTTTTGTCCCAATGAGCTATCAATACACTAAATTTTATCTTTATATGCATATGGGCCTATGGTATTGTAAAGGTTTTTACCATATCCCAATTCAAAATGGGTTCCTGATATCTTTTCCTTTTCTAACAAAGGGACTTTCCAATAACCTTTTTAGTACTAAGTAAAATTATTATTCGATAATACTCAAACTAGGTACATTAATTTTACTTGGTATTCTCCATATAAATTAATAAATTTGGAAAAATAATGGTGACTAGAATATTTTGAACATGAAATAGGTTTTTAGGAGGAAAAAAAATCTAGCGATACAAGGACAAATTCTAAGGATAAGTAATTCTTCAATTCGTGAAGATCTTTCCATTTTATAGGTGAAGAGAAGGGTAGTTTGGAAAATACCCATTAAATTTCAATAATTTAATTTCACTGTTATCAAATAATGGTCTTAAAAAAGAAAAAACAATATGAAAGTGGGTGAGTTTTGTTCTATTTAAACCTCAAAAATCCATTTGGAAACATTTTTTTAACAAGTTTCAACCTTTCCCTTAATAAATAGACTTTTACTATTTTTACTTATTACCGGTGTAACTAATTTTTAACACCTATAAAAAAATTTAATGAAAAAAATAAAATTTTATTTATTACCTAATTTAAAACTTCTAATTTAAAATTTTAAAATAATTTTATCAAAGAAAATTTATATAGGAATAAATTGGAAATTTAAAAATATAAACACTCTATCATGTAAAATTGTATTTATAGAAATAAAAACCTGAAGATTGAAATTATTATATAATTTAAAATTATATTTGATAATAGTTGTATTGAAAAATTGAATTATTATGAAACAAATAAAGGATATTAAGATTTTGAGGTAATCCCAAACGGAATCTCCCTTGAAAAATAATTGATTTAATAAAATGACCTAAAAAATATTTATATGAAAGTAACATTTTATTTAGTTATAAAATTTTTTTAATGGTTTCTCTAAGATCAAATAATAACTTAAAATGAATAATTTGTTTCATGAAATTAAAATTTGATTATATATAAGGTTTTATTAATTTCTAGGTCATTCTTATATAACAATAAATTTATAAAAATTACTAGTTTTATGAAAATCATAATTTTTTACTAAACACTAATCTTTTCAAAAAAAGCTCCAAAATTTATACTAAGATAATTTTGTTATGAGTATCTCAAAAATTAAATTAAATTTTATTAATTTAAAATTCCAAAATATTTAAATTTAGTTTTTGAATAAAATATTAAAATATAATTAAAACCTTATTTTATTTGGAAAAGTAGTTTTTAAAATATTTTCTGTTAGTATTTTCAAGGTAAGAATAATAGATTTCCCAAATTGAAATGTATATTTTATTGAATAAATACAAATATAAAAAATCGTTAAATAAGGCCTTCTGATAGAAATCTTGTTTCCAAAATTGATAATGATCGACAGGTACTTCATGGAATAATGTGAATTCAATGACCATAACCCCTTTATTTATCAACCCATAATCCAATTATTTTTCTTCACGGAAAGAATGTATGATAATATAATTCGTGGATGAAATGATTCCACGAAATTGACCCACATAGAAGTAAACTTTTATGATAGATTTATAGTGTCATCTACGATTGCATACACTACGGTGGTACAGTCACATTCAAGTTGTAAGTTGATCCATCCTTGAAGTTTCACTACTTAAAATGCATTTATGATCCCACACACATCATTGTAAATAGAAGTAGTGATAACACATGGTGAAATGAGGAATCCTATTTAAATACCATAATGATTTCTAAAGATAGAACCATAAATAGAGGGACAATTATTTCCTCTTGAGGCATTAACCATGTTATATTTGATCCAGATAAGAAATAGAGGAATCCATTTAACTTCAAGGTTTTCAGAGGGAGGTTGATAATTACGTAAGATTAAAAAAATGTTTAAGAATAGAAATATCATGTATAGAGTTATAAAAAACCAGTTTGACGATCAGGTGCTCCTTACATGGAAACAATGATTTAATCTAGAACTGTTTAAGGTATAATGTAACACCCTCATGAATATTTTTATTATGAATATACCAAATCACATGAAGTGTTTCAATATTTCCCATAACAAGAAATTCTTATAGCTTCTATGAGATGAGAATCCACATATAAGTATTTAAATATTCTAGGATTCTAATAGTTTAGGTAATACTAACTTCAAATAAATCTGTTAATACTTTCTGTAATGTAGCAACTGTAAAAAAACTGAGAAAAATATGATCAAAATCATCCATGTTTTTATTATAATGAACACATCTCACACACAAATTGATTCCCAAAAACTATAAGAAGTCATCACTTGGTAGCCTGTAATGCATCACTCTCCAACCAAGAGTCATTCTAGATGAAATAATCTATATTCTATTTAGAAATTTATCCCATTTGTAGATATAAACTTTTGTGATCTCGTGATAAAATGATTTTGAGGATAACTTTCTATTGGTATGAGAATCCCAAACAATAATATCATCACCATTAATGAAATTATCATTCAAAAAAATTCCTTGATATCAATAGTAAAGATATCAAATAAATCCTCCATTTTCTATTTAATTTAAATATGTATATCAAAATGTATATTATGATAGATTATGTTATTAAATAGATGAGAACATTTCATGTTATATGACAAGAAATTGAGAGATGAATAAGTGTTGACCCGCCATTGGGAATTAACTGCAATTGCCAAGAAGAAATATTTCTGGTTTGTCCATATAAAGGATTCCAAATAGTTCATATTTCCATCTTCAAGATTTCCCAAAAATCATTCCTTCATAAAAGAAATAGCTTTTGAATTCCCATTTATAAGTCTCCACATGAAATTATCTTGTAAATATTAGCTGAATTTAGTGAGGTTTTTAATACCAATCCCTCCAAAATAAGTAGGTTGTCATTAGTATTTCCATGGAACAATGGAAAAAAAATTTGTAGGATACTTCCACCCAAAAATAGTTCCTTATAAAATCCATAGTATTTATAATTAGATAATCCATCCAACTATAAACCATAAAAGAATAAACCAATTTTGAAATAATAATTGATTTCACATAGCTGATCCTTCCTATCATCGAAAGAACTTTTCCTTCCCATGATGATAATTGAATTATAATCTAGATCACAATGTGAGAAAAATTCCCAACATAATGGTTTCCCCAAAAACATGGGAACATCCATACAGATAAAAGGGAACACACCATCACAAATTCCCAACTTTTTGATGTTATTAAATTTCCTAGAATCTGGAAATTTTTTACCAAAATACAACTATGATTTATTCCAAATAATAATTTTCCCTGAATCTTTTTCATAATAAAGGATATAATTTTTAAGGTTATTTATATTTCTTCTATCACCTTGAGTGAAGTGGATGATTTCATCATCATATAATAAATTGTTGGGACCAACAAGGCCCATGCTAGCCCTAATATGAGTTATTTTTTTGGTATACACCTTGTTGAGGACAAGCCTTCATAAGTAATCCTTAGTGATAGAAAAATTGATTATAGAAAGGGGATCACCTTTCCTAACCCCGATTATGAAACTGAAGTATCCTTCAGGAGAGACATTGATAATAACTAAGATGATGGTTGAGTATAAAAGGACTTTAAACCATTTAATGAAGACCTTATAAAATCCAAATAGGGTTAAAACTTTACATATAAATCCCCAATATCATATATTAAAGGCATATTTAACATCAATATTGAGATAAATATTTCCTCCTCTGGTAAATTTCTTATATAGGTAACACATTTTGAGGTAGTGATAAGAAAATACTGTATATTTAAACCTTTAATGAAGCCAAACTGGTTTGGGGACACAATCCTATTGGCAATTCTAGCAATCCTGTGTGTAAGTAGTTCACCAAGAATTTTATAAAATGTGTTAGAAATGGAAACAAGTATGAATAGATGAATATCATTTTCATTCATTACTTTATAAATGAGATAAATAAATTGATCATTTATGCTTGGAATCTACTAAAATCCTTTAAAAAAGTTATTAACAATTCTACAAACATCACAGTGAATAATATCCCAAATTTTTTTAGAAGGTGTTAGTGAAACTGTTCAGAATGGGAGAGATTCGAATGTTTAAACTAAAAAATAAATCTATGATCTCAAGGTTAAGAGGAAATGCAAATAAATTTAAATTATCATCCTAATTAACAATTTTATGAAAAATATCTTTCATTGAGCTAGTGAAATTTTAGGGATCATTAAATATATTCATGTAATAAGAGACAACATTAGCATAAATATATTCCTTTTCATAAAATAAAATCTTTTTATCACTAAGAATAGCCAACGACATATTTATTTCCTTAACCCATTGAATATATTTTAAAAATGTATTATTCTTGTCACCATCCTTAATCAATTATAGTTTATATTCTTCTTTATTCATGTATTATTTGTGGTTCATTAAAAAAAATTTGTCACAAATTACCTAATTTTCATAATCAATACCTCCGGAAAATCACAAATAGTATCCTTCTCCTGAATGGAGTGCAGTAGAGAATCAATTTGAGAAATGTTCTCATCAGTGCAACTAAAGAATTCACTGATCCAAAATTTCATATTTTTCTTGATAATTATGAGATTTAAAATACATGGTAAGGAATCATTCTTAATGAAGAGAGAATAACAAGTTTCATGATCTAATTTTCTACAATCATGATATTGGTTTGAGGAATAATTAAATTCAAAAGAGAAGAGAGTTTTTTCCTCTTTGGTAGAAAATTGTGCCAAAATTGAATGGTGGTCATAATTGAATTAGGAATGAGTAGAGTGGCAGATAGAGTCCCAAGATTCAAGGGCCAAAGTATTGACAAAGGTTCTATACAATTTAATAGACACCATATTATTAAGGATATTTTTATACCAATTATATTTAACACCTACAAAATTTACTTCAAAAATATTATAGTTATCATTTCCATCCTTGAAATCTCTGGTTGAGGTATTGGAGTTAATAATGACTAAACATTATTCTGTATTCTTAATGGAATCAAAATCTCTAATAATGGTCCATGTAAAATTTATTTTGATACACATGTATTGAATGTTATTCCATATGCCCCTTATTTCTAGATATTCATTATTAGTATATATGGAAGAGGAGAATTGCTTTATTCTCATGTGATTTTAGTTGAAAGTGATAATTATTTTCTATATAGATAAAAACTAGAATTCTATATCTACCCAAGTGAGAAAATTCCCAAATTATCTTTATGTCGTTGTTAAACTGATTAGTATTTAGAATCTGGTAATCTATATTGTCAAGAGAAGCAATATTCTCATAGAAAATCCTATTTGGTTCAGAAATACCATGAAGATCAGGCTTGGGATTGTTGATTAAAATATTAAGGGGTCTTATTGTTTCTGTGATGGCTAAACCCTGACAATTTTAGAAAAAGGATCTTTATTTAAACTTATGTTTATAGAATGAGTTAGATTTTTTATTCCCACATTAATTTCCATTTCTTTTTATTTTATGGTGTAAACTGATTTTATATCATAATTTCTTGGTAATTCACCTTTTTATTATATTTTTGGACTTCAATAACTCACTATATTTCTATGAGATAGAGAATTTTCATCAATAGTGCATTTATCAACAATAGAAACATTTTTGGTACAGTCTTTATTCCTTTGGAATGAATGACTGGGATTGGAAGTTCATTGACCCCCAACTGAAGTATTTCTAGAACATTCATCTCAATTCATGTAATTTTTCTAGACCATATGTGTCACCTAGACTACATGGTATATATGACTAGGTGGATAGTTGGGCATGTGTTGTAGTATAGTGTGTGTCTCATGTACATTAAATAAATGATGTGTATTTAAAAACTACACACCATGTGATATTTAAATTTAACTACTAAATCATAGTGGAAACAAATTTAAATCTAGGTGTGTTCCTAAAAGTTATAGATTTTGTGATACTTAATGCCTCACAGAAACACTATCATGGGCTTAAATGAGATACAACTTTTTCTAGAAGAGATATAACTATATGATTGATAATTCTTTTCTTAGAATCATCTATGATAGATTCATCATCCATCGCCTGATACGATCATTGGCCACTATTTTTTACCCATTCCAAGATTTCCATCTCTCCACATCAAATGCATTCTTGATCCACCACCTGGAGGTCCTTCCTCAAATTACATAGGCTGTTATAACATATTGAAAATCACATCTTCATTGTTTCCTTACTGCAACTTGTGCCCTCTTGGTTCGTTATTGGCCCATCAGTCATACCGGTAAACCATCTTTGAAATTATATCTATTAAAAAGGCTAGTAATGTTTTTCTATCATGATTAAAAAGAAGAATTAGTGTGAGGTAAGGTTAGTGGATAATGATTTTTTCCCCTATTTTAAATCATGAGATATATCTTTGATGAATATTTGTTGTATTCAAAAAGATTAATAATAATAAAAATTTTCAAATAAATTTATCATGATAAATGAAAAATTTTAATCTTGGATTAAATTGAAAAAACGCGAAGAATAGGTAACAAAATGTAAAATATTTCAACCTCAATGGAAAAATTCTCCATCACCTGTAGGTCTCGCTCTTGATCCATGATTCTATTTTTGACACCACTAAAAATGAGAATCTTCAACCTCCTATAGGCCCATTATTCAATTTTAAATGATGGATAATCTCTAAAATAGGGATATTAGTAAGATATTTTTAATAAATAAATTAATTCAATATGTGATCAAATTACACACCAAAAAAAGTACAATATGGGGCCCAAAATCTAGGAATAAAAAATATACCACTCCTAGTTAATACCCCCATTTCCGAAAAAAGCTGCAATAACAAAATTTAGACTAAGGGGTCATTTTAGAAAATATTATTTATTTATCATGTTCACATATAGAGGACCTATACAATAATATTTTTTAAATAATAAAATATTTATTTGGGATCTCATGCATAAAAAGAAACAAACTTAAAATGTGTTCTATAATTACCAAAGCCTTGTACACATATTATTACATAATTGTTAACAGAAAAATCCATTAATTAAAACCATGTAACTGTGATTCCTAGTTTCATTAGAAGACTGTGTTCAAAATACCTCAAAGTGTGGCTAAAATAAAAATTCATTGTTTTAATCTCCATAATGATTTCATAAATCCTTTATAGATCCAAAATCTGAATTGGATAATCTGGGGAAGAAATAGGAAAAATGGGTGCGATAAAAATACTATTAAGGAAATAAATATGATAAAGAAACATATATTGTGAGTTAAAAGTATAAAATTATATCATAAAATATAATTATCATGATTAACCACATAGAATCACAACATAAAGAATAGGGAATTATAAGATCATGGAATCATTGGAAATGTGACAGAAACCTATAACATGACAAAAACATAAGTAAAGACTAACTTCCTTGACAAAATCACATTGTGGAAAAACTCTAATATAGGATTAGGTTTACTCCCAAAACCCATACATGATTCCCCATGAGACTAAAGTTTACCCATTAAATTTGAGTTCCATTTTGGCACACCCACCATTACTTGTTCATGATTACATGTGCCACAAAATGAAATAAATCATAAGGAATTGCTACTAGAAAAGGGACCTTTAGAAACCTCCTTTTTTGGTTTCATTTACTACATCAGTAATACTCTTTACTAACCACCATTGGTGTCCCCTAAAGGCCCCACTCAAAACCATGAACAAAATCAGCATATGGGATGCTCAATGTCGATCAGCCTCCTCAGGTGTCATTCAAACTTGGACTCGTCAGCCATGAGAAATCCACAGTGGTCCAAAAATGGTTTGAGTGGTGTTAGGGTGTCAAGATGTTTGGACATCAGTAAGCATAGTTGATAGAGGTTTGGGGTCACAAAATGAATGATATATGATCATTGAGTAGTAGTTTATGGGAAGCGACTTCCAACGTAGAGAGCGGAGATATAGGGTTATTGATGGTACAGGGAGAACCAGAGTCAGATCTACGGGAAGAACAAAGGATGAGTACAAAAAATCCCATATGAAAATGAAAATGTATTAACTACCACTATTGGAAGTCACTAGTAACACAAATAGAGACCACCAAAAGTGGTCTCTAGCTTCCACCACATCAAAAACTAATAATTTTAATAGTGAATAAACATAACATCTTCCCATGGAAAATGGGTTACATAATCTTGGCTCATATCATAATAAAATGATTTTTTTGAATTTAACTAATAGATAGACATAAGGATTTTATTACCAATTGAAAGTAACGGAGAAGCAATATATAACATTAAATTTTTTTATCATTGAATAAAATTTATTTAAAATATTAAATAGAATTTTTCTTGAGTAAAATACCCTTTTCAAATATAAATCTCTTATTAAAATTTTAAAAAAACTAAAAAATATGATATTAAACATTTTTATTGAAAATAACCATAGAAAACTATAATAGAAACTTCAATTAATTTATTGTTCTTGTCAATGGTTAATTCTATACATGTTGTATAAGGTAAAAAACACCTTCTTTTCATAATACTATAAAAAAAGTTCAAAAGTACTAATTTGAAAAATGATTACACAATTCCTTTAAACAGATTTTTTAAAAACTAAAACTTGGGTAAAAATTTATTTAATAAACCATTTTGAAAATTTTAAAATCATTCATGATAATATTTTTAGAAAACATGGATATGGAAGGAAAATGATTTTTGACCAAAGAGGTAAATTAAGTCATCTTTTCTTAAAAACATTTTTTCAATAAATTTAAGAACCAAAGAAAGTAGAAAGGTACAATTATGTGAAAATTTCAGGAATAATAATAGTTTAATAAAATATGTTGTTTTTAATATATAATAATCAATCAACTCCTCTAAGTGAGACTTCAACATGATAAATCTTAAATAATAATGATATTTTTCAATATATCCTAACCACTTTGGTAAATTTTGAATCCTAACCACCATGAAAGAAGTAGCCTAATATTAAGTAAAAAATACCATTAATGTAAATAGATTCATAATATCACATATCAAAGGGTTATTATACTCCAAACACAATATAAAAAAGATGGGAATATGTAATATGTCTCGTGGAGGTAAAACTGAGATAATAATTCTCTTACCTCAAGTAAAATATTGTCATGTATGTCCTTTACCTCCTGTATAATAAACATATATAAATTATTTAGTTAAAAATGAATGTTTTAATGTTTTAATCCCTAATAAATAAAACAATTAATTCATTCATTTTAATTTCATATTAATTATTTAATTTGTTATGTCTACGTTGGTTTTTTTGAGGATGTTCAGTTCATGAGTTCAAAGCGGCATTGGTGTGTTGATAATGTTCAAATTAATTATTCTTCCATCATCTATAGAATAATAATAATGAAATAATTATCATTTTTATAAATAAATTTTAATTTTAAAAAAAATCATGAAATACATATCTGAAAAATAAACTCTATTATAGTTATTGAGATGGTGGGTTATATGTATGTATGTGTAAAGTTTTTATTTTTAAACAATCATGATGGAAGAAAAGTGATTTTTATTTAATATTAAATAATGTTAAAAATATCATAAATATCATATTATTTATTTAAATATTCTTAAAAATACCATCCATGGGACAAAATAATAAGAAACGAATCATATTACTTAATGATTAGGTCGTTCATCGTATACACGAACGACATTATCATTTTTCAACGGATGGTAAGATAAGAATGTGTATGATATATTAATCTTAAAAAATTATTAATATTTAATTAATATAATATATAAATATTAAATCCACCATCATGAATATCCATGGGAGGTGATGATGAAAACAATATCCTGGTTTGCGAGGTGGTAGTCTTTTGTACATGCGAATGATGGTTTTGATTCTCATTTGATTGAAAAATAGATGGATGTAAGTTATAAAATTAACATAATAAAATCTCATTACATGTGAGATAATGATTTTATTATATCCTAATTATTGAGTTTAATTTTAATTTGGTTGAATAAATAATAAAACAAAGTTGTTGAGTTAAGAATGATATGTCTTCTTCAGACCACCTCTTTAGAATTATACCTAAATTCACTCTAGATTAGATTTAAAATGAAAAATGGCCTCTAGAAAATGTATAGGTAATTAAGGAAGTTATGTATGAAGGTATTTTATAAACAAAAATTATTTTTATGTGCATTAATAAGAGGTGATGAGGTTTCCTTTTATAAGTGAGAGGGAGTGGTATTTTTGCATATAACCAAAACTACTCAATAATGACAAGTTAATCCCATGAAAGAGCCCCAATAATTGATAAATAATGTATTTTATGGTTGATATGGTCATGAAACACCTATAACATTCAAAAAATTAAACATGTTATTCCATTTACATATATGGTTACACACTTTTACCATTTCAGTTTTTCACCATGGAAACTAGTTTTTATACTATTTTTATTATCCGTTATGACCAAAATTAAGTTGAAATTAATACCCAATATTATTTATTAAGATTAAAAATATGTAACAGGTTTTATTAAATTAAAATCATGGGATTTAAATAATTAAATGTAAAATTACACCTGCAAAACGTGTCATAAATTATTTTTTCATGAAATGTGTTTTTAAGCAATAGATGATATTATATTTACACTATAACTAGAAATAATTTTTGTATTATTTTGAATTTATATAAATATATTTATAATATATGAATTTTAGTTTAATATTTCCTTACTATTGGTTATTTTAATTATTTAAAATTGATACACTTTATGAACATAAAACCATTTTATAGAAAATTGTGTTTTCTAGCATAAAAATAATCTTATTCCTAAATCATGAAAAATGAATATTAAAAATAAATTATTAAAATATTATTAATAAAATAGTTCATATGTTACATTGATAATAAATACAAAATATAATTTAACTTTTAAATTACCTGATTCAATGAAAATAAATGAAATTATATAGAAGATATATAATTCTCAATATTAATTAATAAATAAATAATTTCAAAAAAAATTACATAATTCCACCCTAAGTTAATTTTGATATTATAATTTTAGAAATTATTTTATATAAAAACAACTATGAAATTTTCATAAATTAATTATAATATTTCATCATCAGAAGTAATAAAAATAATTTTTTAAGGAAAAATATTATTTTTAGAATTAAATATCTTAAATAAATTTAAATGATTATTTAATATGAATTTAACAATAAATTTATATTGAGTAGAAAATATATATATATTTCATAAATCAGTTAGTATTATTCACATATTCCAATTTAATAGTTAGGTTATAAAAGTCTTATTTACAGAATAATATTCCATGGTCCATTTAAGCTCAAAGTTAGGTGTTCTATAAGATATCGAACATACTATTATTTTAAAATCTCTAGGTGTTACATTATTTCCCATTTTGTAAATTCCAACCCCTAAATTTTAACTTTTTCTTTGTAATTATGGGTTTGACATAAAAAATCTTTTATTGAAACCCTACATCATAAAAAGGGTTAATAAAACTAACTCCTAAAAAGAGGAAAAATTAAATATGAATTTCATATCATAACTAGGTTTAAAAATAGTAGAAAATTAGTGGGAATTGAAAATATGGATTTGGAATGAAGAATTATTTTGTAGATAATGTTAAGCTATAGATTTTTTTAAGAAGTAAGAGACCATCAATTTATTGAAAATAAATAAAATTTTCATTTCCAGATCCTTTTCTTGATGTTGATGGATCATTTTACTATCTTTAATAAGAACATAAATAAATATAATAATATGAAAAGTATATTTTTTTTTGTTTTAATCATTCTTTACAACAAACTCTTCTTTAGCTCCAAATGATGAGTATTCAAGATGAATTTTTTTTGCAAAGAACAAAAAAAAACTTCTAATATATCACCTAATCCAAAAAATGATAATAAAATATTATTCTTATGTTTAAATATTATACAAAATTGAAATAGTTACCACAAGGTAAAATAAAATACATATTTTACAAACCATTATGTTAATCTTAATAGCCAAATTTTAACTCAAATCATTCTATAAATAACACTATATCCTAAATAACATTAATATTCAAAATATAAATTTTTTTCTTATAAAATAATATTTCATTTTAAATAACCTTTTTGACCTAAGGGTTGCATATTCCTCAACCCAACTATTCATTTACCAAAATAACATTAATCTCCTCAAAATCGTAAAATTTTAAAAATGTTTGATCCTATAAAAGGTTTCCCAAAATCAACTTAATATTTACTCATAAAATCTTATAAGTGAAAATAATTTCACAATAATTAGTACATAATGTAGGCCATTGGTATGAATTTCACCCTTATCTCCCTTTGATTGTGGGTTCAACCCCAGTGGCCTTGCCTGATACGATGAGTTCTCTCCCATCATTCATGTGGTACTTTTTCTATAACTGTGGGGAATTAAATTGGATAATCATATTCGTAAAACACCTTGAACATATAATTTTCTCAAAAATATGATAAAAATATTCAAATATGAAAATATTCATCAAATCACTGTTTTAACCCTTAATGTTTTCTTTCCAACTCATTCTTTTCCAAACAATCAAATAACATTAATAGACTATAATTACTTCAACATCAAGAATATATTAAATATTATATTTTCTTAAATCTTTTATTTTTTCATAAAATATATTCTTACCCTTAAATAAATTTTCTAGAACATTAGTACCACTCAACATACTCTTGAAAATATTTAAAAAAAACAATTGCAGCAAAATCTTTAAAAATTCCCTGATTCTTATAACTATAATAATATTGATAAAAACACTTCATAAATAAGATTCTATAGTAAAAACATGTAAACACATTAATCATTACAATTCAATGATATTTATACCATATGTCCTTAATAAATAATCAATGTCTTAGGTAATTGACTCGTGTAATGACTGAATTCCCCACATCTATGACATTGAACTATTAATGCTTACATAGGATAAAATATATTTCCATGTGTCTTGTTAACTGGAATCTGAATTTTTCTACCAAAATTAGCGACTTTGTGCCCAAATGTTTCACACATAATGCGTATTAAAATTCCTTTAAGTCGTTTTCCAAGGTTCCTCTTCCCAAATTCTTTACATGTAGAAAATTGAATCTTATTTTTATCATCATTCACACTTAAACATTCTTGATATGTCATCCATATCTTCTTTGATGTATTTGGAAATTCAACATTGTTCTAATTATTAATCATAAGTTGATATAACTAATTTGGGACATTCCAATGATGTCTATATTCTATTTCAATTAGGTTAAAAATCTTGATAGGGATATAATTTCATTTCCCATCATAGAGGTTATTGGCCTGCTTACTACAATTTCTATCCATTAACAAAATTGTATATAAGAAAAAATATAATGATCCATTAACATACAAAAGGGGGGAATATAAACCTAGAATGAATAAATTATAAATGATAAATATATCCTCACTTATGAGTCTCTAGGTTTCAATATTGGTTATCCATGGTAATTTTTTCTATTGTGTTTTCTAACCTAACAATTTTTTCAAGTACTTTTTTACGTTTTGTAAAGAGTTTTTTAATTTCTAAAATATATCCCCCAGGAGTGATGAACCTTGTGTTCAGTAAGGGTCATTTTCACACTCTAAGTGATGATCAATTCAATTCCTAATATTCCATTTTCAATGTTAATACCCCAATGTACAACTATTCTAGATACATATCTACTTGTAGTATTCATATAAGGGATATAAGTTCTTAGAAACTGCTCATTATAATCTTCACCAAAATTTCAAGATATTTTCCTATACATAGAATTAACCTTATACTTATTTTTAGTATTCGTACAAATGTATTATGGTCCTAATCTCTGAAAATATAAATTACTCGGAAAACAACTATTTTAATCCATTACTTTTACACATTTTATTATTTGATGTTTAACATAAACATCCATTAATTGTAACCCAAAAATCATAAGGCCTAGTATCATTGGAATTCTAGGTTCATAATACATCCAAGTAAGGCTAAAATAAAATTTCTTTATTTTATTCTCTATATTGATATCCTAAAACTAAATTTGATAACATATGGAATAAATATAAAAATTGGTGATCTAAAAAGCCTTGTAAGGTAATAAAGATGAGAAAGAAGCATAACTTGTGAGTTATAAGTATAACATGATATCATAAAATAGAAGTCTCAAGAATAATAACATGGGATAATAATGAAATTATGGTATCATAAGATCATGGAATCCTAGGAAATATGGTAGAAAAATATAACATGAAATAAACATGAGTCTTGGTTAAAGACCTATAAAATATCACATTGGGGACAAATGCATATAATTTATTAGGTGTAATCCCAAATCCCATACTTGAAGAATCATGAGACTAAAGCTTTACCCAATTAATTGGAGCATTGTCTAGTTTAACCCATCATGACATGATCATGATTATGTTTTCCAAAAAATGAAATCAATCATAAGTTAAAAACATAAGAATTATGCATAGAAAGAAATGGGTTTGAAAATATTTTCTCACATCATAATCAAAAGGAATTTTTTAATGAATTGATTAGAGATATAGACATAAGGAATGTATTATCCCATAAAATTAATATAGAATAATATAATTATATATGTTAGATACATTTATACATAATTAATAAGAAATAGATAACATCGATAGTCATCATCATTGAAGAAAATTTATTTAAAAGATTACATGGGATATTTATTGAGGAAAATACCATTTTCGATTTCAAATTACTTATTCAAAATATAATATTTATATAAAATAACAGTATTTAAAATATTTAAGGAAAAATATAAATGATTATTCATGTAATTGAATGTTCATGATGATGGGTAATTCTATATAGGATTCGTAAGTTAAAAAAACATTCCCATTATACTGTAGTAAAAAGGGTAAAAATTACCTTGATCAGAAATGGAAATAAAATTACTTTTTTAAGGATTTGAAAAAAGACAAAAAAAAAGATAAAATTACTTTATTAAATAATTTTTAGAATTTTAAAAACATTATTTGAAATTATTTTAGAAAACATGGATATGGAAGAAAAATGATTTTCAACCGAAGAGGGAAATAAATTCATATTTTCTTAAAAGCATTTTCTCAATCATTTTAAGTACCAAAGAGAGTAAAATGGTAATATTACATGAAACTTTAATTAATAAACATATTATAAGAAAATATATTTGGTTTAATATATAAATATCATAAAATTATTATAATGGATAATTAAAAATAATCAACCCCACATAATGATGAGAAAGTGAAATAAACTATTATCACTTTGATAACTTTTGAATCATAATCCCTTTAAAATAACTCCAAATTAAATGTTAAATCACATTAATATAAAGTGATTCATGATATAAAATGTCAAATGTGGTATTATATACCCTACATAAAGGAAATAAATGTTGAATATGGAATACGTATCACAGAGGTAAAAGTGAGATGAGAAATCCATTACCCCGAGTCTAGACATCAAATATATGTCCTCTATTTCTTGTATAATAAACTTATATAATTTTTTTTCTTCAGAATCTTTTCCAGGATTAATACATTATCATTAAACTATATACGTCATTTTTAAATACCTGAGATTTCTAGATTTTGAAATTTGAGTAGAAATTAAAATTTTGTTCACAAATGCTCAAGAGGGGTAAAATGGTCATTTTACCCTATAAAATGGTATTAGATAATTTTTTTAACCATACCATTGGTCTTTTAAGAAGGTTTTTACCCTAATAAATGAGTTTGGTGGAATATCGAGTAGTTTGAGTTTTAGAAAAATATTTAATATTTAATTAAATAAAATTAAATTATTCGTATAGTTTCAGGTGACAGTATCTCATAAAATGACCTTTAAATTGAGATTATTACTTCACAGATAATTCTATAATGGGTGGTTTTGCATATTGAGGCCTAAAATCACTTTTGGTTCTGAGACTCGGGACCACTGTTAAATGGGTGATTATTTAATTAATTAATTAAAATTTATTAAATTAATAAATCCCCCCACCATTTTGTGTTTTCCATTCAAGGTAGAATGGTTTATGGGATTACCCCTACAAACTATGGCTATACCAAGGATATATTAGGAATGATATATAACCTTACTTTATCCATGGTGTAGATCGGGAGCGGATCGAGATGCAATAGCTCCCTGAAGCAGATTTGGACGAAAAGCTTTGGAATTTACACCACGAGGTAGTCCAATGTTTTGAGTTTTATGCCTCAATCCCCATTTATTATATTTTTTAATTTTATATCCTTATGATGGTTTCTATGGACCCCATGGGGATTGATTTAAGCTTATTTGGGGGAAAACTGGGGTTTCAAGAGGTTTTCTGGGATTTCTTATTTAAAAACCCCAACTATACAGCGTGTGTTTCAAAGAGCATGTGCTTGGTTTTCTTCTAATTTAGTTAAGTTACAATTTTCATAAGTATATTTTTTTACTTTAAGAAAACACTATGTAGTAGTACATGTTCATGTTCCTATCCTTGTAAAAAGTAAAATGGTAGATAATTTTTGGAATGTATACACCATGTACTTTTGGTACACCCTATATAGTAGCACAATGGAATAACCCATGTTACTCTGGCCTCATAAATTTACATGGTTAGGTGGAGAGTTGATAATACACACCATGTACTTAAAATCACATTCCATGTAATTTTTACATCTTGGAGGTTTTTGTTGTCTTATTCCCCAGAAGTCGGATTTGGGATTCTGAGTAGTCCATTTTGAGTGTTTATTCATGTAGAATTCCATGTTGGAATCCTTTAAAAATATAGAGGTCTTATTGATTTTTTTGGACCATGATAGTTTATTAAGATTATTTCTTTGATATTTGGGTTCATAATCCTTTGGTGGGTTGGTTTAGGATCTAGGAGGCCCGGGTAAAGTTTGTGAGCTCAGTAATTGGCTTGTCCTGAGTGTGGCATGGTGAGTTGTTTGGGGATCTCAGATGGATCCTTGAAAGTTATATCGAGTAGTATTTCTTGAAAGATCTTGGTTTGTCGCTATGTATGGATACATGTTTCTGTAGGTTAGAGTAGTTGATTTTTAGACCATAAGTTTTATATTTATAGTGATTGGATCCTTTAGTCTTGGATGACATCATAGGATGATGGTTATAAAAGAGTTCCGTTATGTTGTTCAGATGAGTCTGAGGGACTCTTTTTGATTCCATAGTGTCTTGTTTCTGATCAAGTGACTGTTGGATTTCGTGGTTGGCTTTTGAGAATTCTAGCATGGAACTAGTTTCTTTTGGATTTCCTTGTTGGTATATTATTATTCGAGGATCGATTGGAGGACATTGAGGGTTGTTTGATGATTATTATTATTATGGGGTATTTCCTGAGAGTTTTATTGTTTCCAGTGATTGGGAGGGGATTTCATCGATTGAGTGGTAGTTTTGAGGATCCAGGAAGGGATGCCTCTATTTATGTGTGAACCAGAGGACCAAGTGTATGCCCGATTTATAGGATGTGCCTAAGCAGTTGTCTGTGATTTAATTGTTCGGTTATGGGTGTTACCTTATGACTCAGGTTGATGTATGATCCAATGGGTCTGTGATTTTTTAGCTGAGATGGATGTTTATCCAGACCTTGTTATATGTAGTTGTTTAGGTTGAGACTTTAATTATTCCCCCTGGGCGGTTTTTTTATGGTTTGGTTACCACGTTTTGGAAACTAGTTGTTTGGTAAGGGATGTGATGGAATAGAGATCAGGATATATAATCCATAAGTATGGTTCCAAATATATATGATTTAGATTATTAGACCAAGGATTTGTATCGCTACTGATAGTTTATTTATGGTTTGAGGGCTGGAATAATGACATGGGAACATTTTTTTATATTGATTTGTATAGTGATGTGACGTCACATGTACGCAGTATAGTGTTGGATGAAGGTTTTAGGAACATGAATTATACTACTGAAATGGTGTCAGATTGAGGCTCTGGACACTAAAAATATACTTCAAGGATAGTGCGCCAGACTTAGGTTCTGAGAAATTATGGCATGCCATGTGAAAAGGGATGTTGGATCGAGGCTCCTTCTTCTTATTTTTGGGCCAGAATGACACTCTAGGATGCATCAATATTATAGAAATATATTATTGATGTATTGAATTTTCAATCATGGAATGTATACAAAGGATTAGATATCAAACAAATTCTCTAGACACATCTGTTATACTTTTTTGTTTATGTCCCATACTGATGCTCTAGGAATTCATGGTATACCAACTAGGATGGATAGTAGACTGATTCACTACATACATGGTTTAAATTACAGAATAATTCTCCATGCACGTTTAACCTGATATGTTGTATTGGTAAGGAATTATTATATATGAATTATTTTTTATGGTTCTTATGATACATGTTAGACAGATGGTATGGGATTGGTATTGATTTTTTGAGGTATTTGGGATTGATTTTTTAAAGTGGAACATATGATATCATGTTTGGGTCATGATAATATGGTAGGCGTTTACTTATATTATTACCCATAATGATAGGACTATCGTAGGATGGGTCCCCAATTTTCTGATGCTTCGGTTGTGGATGTTATGGGTTTGAATCCTATAGGTTGTTTGGGATGCATGGTCCTTGAGACATTCTCAGAGACATTCCGACATTAGCCAAAGCAGGTATGGTTGATCAAGCTCTTGGGCCAACAGATCAACGATTGTTTTATTTGTTTTTGTTTTTAAGTTGTGTGTTATCAAGGTTGATCATATTTAATAAGAATTCACTTATGGTAGTAGATTATAGGTTCACCATTGGGGGTGGCCAACAGAGGTTTATTACTCACCCCATGTATATGAACCTTGGTGTGTGTGCATACCTTCTCTCTAATTTTAGGTTGAGAGAAGATAACCAATGGGTTGGGGGAAGGTCCCATGTTTTATAGTTGAATGGGATGCTTTTTTAGAGTCGGTTGGTTGAGATTGTGTAGGTTGATAGGTTACTAGTATCAGGTATGTGTTATGGCATAGGGTTGGAAGTAGGGCATATTGTATTTACTTTTCAGTTATTTATATTTGTATGTTCCATCGACCTAGTGGGTGATCATGGTTTTATGTATAACGTGGTTTTTAATGAATTTTCTACATTTTAATTTTATTCCATCATGTTTAGTTTTAGTTTTTTTTATTCTCCCATGAGATCTATTGTTTATGGTGTTTGGTTATTTACTTCTAGTTGCACACTCTTATATAGCACTATAGTCTCCTCACATTTCCACCATTAGACCCCCACTGCTAGTCGACAACCTCTAGAATAAGAGTCATTTTAGAGGCCTTTTGGAAACCCATCTCAAGATACCAGTTTTAGTGGTGATCGGGATGGGTAAATTACATCATTTATTTTAATGATATATTTAATTATTTAATCAGTTATGTCCTTTTCATGTTTTTTTACGATGTTTAGTTCATAAATTCAAAATGACATCGGTATGTTGACCATGGTCAAATGGTCCATTGTTTCATTATGTCTAAAATAAAAAACATGAAATAATTATAACATAAATATATAAATTATAATTTCAAAACCAACCATGAAATATGTTTATGAAAAATGAACTATGTTACACTCATAGAGATGGTAGGTCATACGTATGAATGAATAATGTTTCCATTTTTCAAAAATCATGATTAAAAGAAGGTATGGGTTATTTTAACATTATATAAGTATAATTATATCAAAGATATCATATTATTTATTTAAATATCCTTAAATATACCATCAATGTGACATGGTAATAAAAAATTAACTACATCACTTCATGAGGTGGTGTCCTCTGTACACATGAATAATGTTATTATTTTTTAATTGGTGGTAAGTTAAGAAGGTATATGATATATTAAATTTCATAAATGATTAATATATCATGAATATAATATATAAATATAAAATCCATCATCATGAACAGTCATCATAGCTGATGATGGAAAAAATTAATTATATCGGTTCGTGAAGCGGTAGTCCATTTTACACCTGAGCGATGATTTTGTTCCCCATTTGATAGAAGAGGAGATTGATGTAGGTTATTATATTAAGAAAATAACCTCAAAATATATGTATGATACTGATGATTTTATTTCAGAATTCTTGATTAAGATTATAAGGAGGAGGAAAAATAAATAAAAATAAAGATGCTCGGTTAATAACGATACCTCTTATCCATACCACCTCTTTAGAATTATACCTAAAGCCTCTCTATATTGTATTTATGACAAAAAAAATATGGTTATAAGACATTAGGATAGATGTAAGGATGTGATTTGGTTAGGTAAATTTTGAACCCAAATTCTTATGAATTGTGGAAAGGAGATGAGAGGATGTTCCCTTTTATAAATGAGAGGGTGTGGCATTGTTCTAAATAACCCAAACTATTCAAAAATGGGAAGTCACTCACATTTCAGATTCCTAAAAAATTGATAAATAATGTATTTTAGTGGTCATATGGTCAATAAAAACCTCTAAAATTCAAAAATAAACATTTTCTAAACATGTTATTCCATTTACATCTAAAGTTGTTGACTTTAACCATTTTAATTTTTCACCATGGTAACTCGTTTTTTACTCTTTTTATTAATAATTATGACAAAAATTAAGTTGAATTTATTAACTAATATTAATTATTATGATTCAAAATTTGAAATAAATTTTATCAAATTTAAATAATAGAAGTCGTGGAATTAAATTAAAAATTAATCCCCCAAAACTTCTCGAGAAATGATTTTTCAAGAAATACATTTTCCCGCAATTAATGATCTTCTATTAACTCAATGACTAGAAATAATTATTATATGAAACTAAATTTAAAAAGAATATTATATTATTTAATTAAAATAATTCTTTCTTGGGGTTTATTTTAATTAATTAAAATTTATAAACTTTATGAACTTAAAAATAGATTGTAGAAAAAAAAAATTTATGCATAAAAATAAAATTATGCCAAAATCATAAAAATTAATGAATCAAAAAAATTATTTAGATTATTAGAAATAAAATAGTTCATAATTATCTTTAAGACCAAATAAAATATATAATGGAACTTTTAAATTACTTGATTATATAAAAATAAATGAATGTATTTGAAAAAAATATTTAATTTTCATTATTCGCTGATAAATCAAAAAAATTTGAAAATTACCAAATTTTCCACCTAAGATGATTTGAGATGATGATATAAAAAATACGTTAAATATTATAAAATAAAATTCTAAATTTTACATAAATTAATTATAATATTTGATTTCAAATTAAATAAAAATCATTTTTTATGGAAACTATTTTTTATATAATAAAATATCTATATTAAATATAGAGTAGTAATTTATTAAGAATTTATAAATAAATTTATATCAATTAAAACATTTATATTTATTTCATAAATTAATTAATATTATTTATACAATATAGTTTAACATCTATTTTAAAAGATTATTATTTTTATAATAATTTTTCATGGTTCATTTAGGATCCTTAATACTGTTATAAATAATATGGAATATAGTATTCTTTTAAAATCTTACGGTGTTACATGATAAATGGAGAAAACGTTAAAAATGTGTTAAAGTGTTTAATTAAAAACCCACTTCACTTAATGAATCTTCACATTTTAGTAACAAATCACAACATGATCATTATCATTGTCATATGAGTTTCTCTATCACACTAATGTTTAATCTTATATTGGTTAATCGTGATGTAACATCATAAATTATGGAATGATTTATCTTTAACACTAAAAAATATTCTTAAATTTAAATCTTGAACATAATATATCATCCTATATATTCCAGAATTCCAAATTAATTTCAACACAATATAATTATGAATATACACATGAATTTGAAGTTGATTCATATATTATCTAATGCATTGATAGAAAAAGAAAAAACCTAATGCCCCATATCATATCCACTTCACATTCACCTTTAATATTCACATTCTTTTCAATCAAACATTTCCTAGGGAAATTCCAACTTCCAAAATCTTAATATTCATAGAAATATCCCCCTTTTGACTTTTTTTATCAATTATAAAACATAAATAAATAATTTAATTATAAATTTGTAATCATTCATATATTTCCATCCTATATAATCAAACCATGTGAAAGAAAAAATATTTATGAATAATGATATAAAATATATCTATAAGAGTAACTGATTTAAACTTCAAAATACAATCTTCCAGTACACTTCTAAATTCATATTTTTAAAACTATTATTATAATTGTTTTAAAGAAATATCATACATGTACTCAAAAGATAGGATAGAATAGTTTAAAAACATAATCAACTAATATATAAAAACACACTAAAATTCACAAATTGAATCAAATACAACCACATGTGTATAATGAAATTAATGATTTCCCTCATAAAATAAAACTCTCCCTAAACTAAATATTCTCCATGAAAAGTGTTTTATCCACAAATTATTAATATAAATATCTTGGGATTTATATCACTAACATCCCCCCCCCCACACCATTAGAAATAAAATAAAAAAATGATATTGGGTATAGGAAATAATACCTTATCCTTAAGGGGAATTATTTTTTAATCCTATTATCAACCACAACTTTTGGAATAAATACTTTGGAAATTAATTGGTAAATACATTCACTAATTGATCCTTTATAAGAACAAATTCCTACATATGTCCACTATTCAAAAACATTTTTTTATGATGTAGTACTTGATATCTACATGAACTGATATATGATGATTAATTATATTTCTCTAGATATTTTCTTACTTTTAATAACGCAACCCATGAATAATGTAAAATTCACTTCTAAAATAAGATCTTAAACATGAGTTATCATCCACATAAATTGTGCAATTAATTTATTTTTATTAGTATAATCCACTTCCATTATACTCACTATAAAAAAATCACTACTTTGTGCTCCAATACACATGTCTAACTTCAAAAAAGAACATTATACCATAAGTTGACTTCCTGTCATCAGTGCTTCTAGCCAAATTTTTATTAGAAAATCCAAAAAGATAAAAACTTCCTTTGTTATTTTATTTTAATATAATATTAAATGTATATTTTATATACCATTGGATATAATTTTATATAATGAAAGATATTACTTTGATTCAATTTTATACCTTTCAAACAATGGGAAAATAACTATGATATTTAGTCATAAAGTAGTCAAATAGAGTAAACTCTTGATAAGCCTTCTAAACTCCATCTGATTCATCTAATTTACATTATCATCATTTTTTCCCCCTATTATAATTGGATTAAAAATTATGTTTCATTCACAGTAGAGAAATAATTCCAAATTTCCAAAGAATAATTCTATTTTGTTAAGAAAATATAAATTTAGATATGCAAGAAATAGGTTATTTCTATCAAAATTCACATCTCAAACAAATCCTTTATTTTAGTTTCAAACTCATTATAGAGAAATTAATCGTTATCATAAATAAAATATCACCTATACATAAAATAATAGTGAGAGAAACCTCTTTAATTTCCTTTTTGTAGAGGATATTGTTCACTCTTCCTTTATTAAAATCTAGTAAATTTGAAATTGAGTCAAATTTTGGATATAATTATCTTGGAGCTTTTTTTACCCATAAATTTCCATCTACATCCGAAAAATGTTCCTTTATCTTATCCAAGAAAGAAACCTTCGAGTTTCTTTGTGTACACTTTCTCTTCAATATCTTCATTTAGGAGGGTTAAAAAGACTTTCATTTTGATGATCTTGTACTTTATTTGAGCATCGATATTCGGAAAAATCCTTATGTTCTCAAGATTGGAAACTAGGGAAAATGTATACTAAAAATTTATCCCGTCACCCTAAGAATAAACTTTACAAATGAGTATTTATTTATTCGTCATCACTTATCATTTATTCAACTTATTAAAGAACATCATATTGTTTTAATAATATTCTTTTACATGAGTTAAAGTTCCAAATCTCAAGTGTTTTTCTATTAAATATGATTTATTTTTTAATTTTCATCATCCTCTCATTCTTAATGATAAAAATATTTATCCAAACTTTTTGGATTGAACTAAGATAAAATTTATTTATGTGATATTATCCTCAATGCTATCATTGTTTTAAAAGCTTATTAATTATCAAAAACTATATTCTAAACTTACATTATATTTATCAATATCATATAAACTAATTTTTTTGTTCTTAATCTCTTAAAAAACATTAATTATAATCATTCACTTGAAAATCACTTAAATATTCTTCATTTCTAGAATTTTTAGTGTGTTTTCCAATAATTTATTCTTTATATCTTAAATTTCTAGAAATTTTTCATTGTTTTAACAATAATTTTATGATTTTTCCAATGATTTCATGTCATGTTTATTGATAATATTTTCCTCCTGTTAAATATATTATATCCTCTTACATTTATAGGATAACAAAAATATTCTATCAACGCCTCTCTACTCAATAAATTCCTCGTTTTCTCCTGTCATTTTGATGATATAAGCATTTTAAAACACCTTTACATTCTTTAATCTATGAGTATTCTTGTTGTTCATTTAATAATAAGTCATTTACAAATTTAAATAATATAGTATATGGTTTTGTATATTCACTATATTAATAATCACTTATTTATAAAAGAATATTAATGTGTCATCCTCCATAAACATCATTATTTACCTCTCCACTAAAATATTATTTTTCACTTATGTGAAACCATTTTATTATAGAGTATAGGTTCACCAGACTCATATTGAATATAATTATTTCTATGATAAGATTAAATTGTCAACTTGTGTACTCAACTCCTTTTTTTATTTGAGTTCTCTATAGGGTGAAACTGTAATCATTTTCTACACTTCACCTAAAAAAATTAAACATATACACATCCTTGAATTTATATTTAATTAAAATAATAATATTTAATAACATTTAATTCATATATAAAATAGATAAAATACCTATATAAATTTATAAATTTCTACCTCATATTCCCATAAACATCATAATGAATAATATTTAAAAAGATTGGTAGTTTGAATCTGCACTTTCTTGTGTGAAGAGTTGATAATCTAACCATTTTTGGAAAGAAGAAAAAATAATATCCTCTCTATATTCATAGAATAAATACATCATGAAAAGATTTTTCCTCGTTCATCTTTTTTAGATTGTTTAGGAAATAATGGTTAAGACTTTCATGCCACAACTCTTTCTAACCCTTAAATTCAAATAATATGAATTTTAAACCTTACTAACTTGGTACAAATTAGCTCTAAATTAATGACCTCCAATCATAAAAAAAAATTATACACAACACTATACATTAATCATTTTAAAAACAAATGCATTTCCTTGTCAAAATCTTTTGATACACTAAGAAAGTTGTTCTCCAACCCATCAACGTAAATTGTATTATTCAACTTCATTATGTTCTATCTAATTTATTTTGATCCAATTCCCTTGATTTTGAGTGGTCCATATATTATAAATTTCCTTAATCCTTAAATTTACATTTTATTATTCATGATAAGCTTTGAATATCTTGTTATATGATATGAACAAACACTATCAAGAATCCTTCTGAATCCCTTTTAGGAAGTATTCTTTGGAACCTCCATAACTAACTATTTCTCTATTACTCCATCCTTTTTTTATTGAGACCCTTGAGTATTAAATTTATTAATCAACTAATCCAATAATATTTTAAAACAATTTTCATCTTTACAACAATGTTATTCAATCCTTCCATGGAGTTCCTTCAATATTTAAACATGATTCTATGTCTTCACTTCAGAAATTTAGGTTTTCCACACTACTTGTCTTCATTTATTTGGTTGAATCCACCACATATGCTTCCTTACAAATATTAAATATTCAAACAAATATCCTTTAATAAATTAAAAACTTATCTCTATATTTACAAATTCATCACTACACTAAAAAGAGATTTAAAATTTGAATCTTCTTACATAACTAGATTAATATCTAGACTATAATCTTGGTTATCTATCAATATTTTAAACATTTATAATGACTCATATTTGTGAAATAATATTATTGGAAACTCATAATGGATTCATTTTTTATTAAAAATTATTTCTTAAATTTTTTAGGTTATCATTTAAAGTAAATATTCCATTCAGGTTTCAATTTTTATAATTTACATATATCTATAATTTCATTTATTATTTCATCTCATTAACTTTTTTTCCATTAAATTAAAATCAACTTTTTCACCCACATATAAATGAAATTTTACTTATATTGAGTGTGGTGTTTTATGATTTATATAATCATCTAATTAGATAATTCTCATTGATATTCCTCCCACTTCTTGCACAAAATTCTCAAAGTTTACCTTGTTCTTGTTCACTATTTTTTCCACTTATAGATTTTGTTGAAAATTTTCATGTTTCTTATTCTTCTCTTTGACCTTATATATGATAAACTCCTTCACCTTCTTCTATTTAGTGAAAAATACATTCTATAGTTCATTCTCATTTAATAACATTGATTCCTTCATAATATAGGTACAATAAATTTTACTTGAAGTTTGAGAGTATTTTTTTCACATTTTTATTCTATTTCTCTAACTTTGAGATCTTTGGAAAAACGTTAATATTAATCATGTTTGATATAAAAATAAATATTTTTTCATCTTCCTTATCATTTTTATCATGTTCATCACTAGTGAAATTATCAAAATTCACTTTATCAGTAAATAAAATCTCATTTTATTCAGTTAGAATATAAAATTCAACTCAATCTTCATTATATTATTCATCATCTAACATATTGAAAATAATTATATTTTTAATTTTCAATAATTATTACTTTATTAATTAGAGAGAAACTTCTAATTACATAATTTTCAAGTGTTCATTATTTAATAACTTCTTGGTGACTCATATTTTTCATAAATTTCATCTTCTTTCAACCTTGGAAAATTGAATATAATATTTCCAATAGATACAAACATAAAACACCTTATTAGTGTATTTCTATAGTTCCATACTTTACTTTTATATATAATTACTATGATAAATTAAAAAAACATTACAAACATCATCTCAATATCCTCATCACCCTCTAAATTTTATTTATATTCTTTAAATTCATTCAAAATATTATTTTAAATCATTTATTTAAAATAAATTATTATATCTACATTTTTACTCTTAAGAGTAATTATTCTTTTATTAATAAGCAGTCAATATCTTCATAAAATCATGCAAAGGACGGTTTTCCGTATCACAATTTTAAAAACATGAATCCTACATAAACAATTTTTTCTATAAAATACAAAGAATCAATTTAACTTGCATTTAATCGTAATTATCCTGAATAAATCATGTTTTTGTACTTGCTAAATTATTAACTCTTATAAAGAAGTAATCAAAAGATTAATCAACACCATAATATCTTCATACATTTGATGAAAAATCAATAGTTTTCTTCTTTCACTTTCTTATCCCCTTTATAGATGTTCTCCAACTTATCCCATATTCTTTTTTATATCTTAATATCCAGTATTTGTACCGATTTTTTCTCATATAATAATGAAATAATTTTATTTCGATCTTAACGATTATTCTCAATGTTCTTTTAATAAACCACTATCATCACAAAATTTTATATATAAGTAATATACGATTTTTCACTTCAATTAAGTATAAATAAATATAAAATAGGTTTTTAAACATTTTACATTTGAATATTCGATAGTTGTTCCCCTAAAACGTTGAAATTCAATTTCTCCTCAATGAAAATATTTTATCCATTAAAAACACAAATTTCAAATCTAATTTATTTTCAAAAATAGAGAAAATAAATCCCATACAACATGAAAATAGTTTTTACTCTTCAATAGAAACCTAGAACACTACATTGATACCAATATTTGAAGACACCTATATGCTAATAGGTATAATGATCCTCATAGGTTTAGTGATAGTTTGAATTAGTGAATCAATTTCCTTTTCATTCTACATTTTTAAAAAATCACTTTAAATTAATTATCTTTTTTTTAATTTCCATACCACTTTAAGATAAAATATTTAGAGAGAGTGTAATGAATTTTGAAGATTTACTACTCAAAATTAATGGATAAATCCTTTGAATAATCAAGAAAATACAAGATCACACAATCCACTAATCATCATAGATAGATTTAGCAGACTGATCCTTAAACTCAGTTATATAAAAAGGTATATCAAATAGTGTAATTTTTTTCTTCGTGATCATAAACTAAAAATCCACAAATATAAAAAAAGAATAATATAAAAATTCTATTAAGGGACTCTAATTTTTAAGAAATATTAATATTATTTCTTACATAACAAATTTGATATCAAATAATGGGTGAACACAATATTAAACAACCTATAATCATTTTTTTTTCTTCACTATATAAACATGGAAAAATTAAAACATTGAAACATAAAATAATAATAGAGGACTAAAAACATCAATACATATACCATAATAGAATTCTTAATCTAATAGATAATTCAAAATATTTATATCTAAGTGTTTTTACTTCAAAACATGTGCTAATAAATATTATTTTCTCTTCTTCTTTCACTTTCCTACCTTTTCCTTCCTCTTCCTCATTTTCACAACTCTGAATTCATGAAACACATCTTTATCCACACTGAAATTATTATAACTCACTTAAAATTTTCTTTTAGTTTTAATTCAAAAAAACATCAAAACTAAGTTCAACTATAAATTATCCAACATCAATATGATCCCTAAGATCGTTCCTTCCAACTTTGAAACCATTTTAGTTTTTAAGGTATGTGAAAGTTAAAATTTGAGTATCCCTTAATTATCCTATTATTTTATATAATAAAGGTAATTGAAATGGTTTTTTAAAAGAATCATGGTTTCATCATGTATCTTGTGGCATAGACATGACAATCATGGAATGATGAGGTAAATTGTGGCATCAAAAGTATGGTTTTTACTATAGTTACATCTAATCAACCACCCTCTAGGATAAAGTTTTCATGATCATATCTATTATGATGTACCCTATTAGGATTTTACAAATAGAAGAGAATGAAAATATAATGAAACCAACATTACATTGTGTTTTCTATCTTCTTAGTGCAATAGCCACCATCATGATGCAATTTCATTTCTCAAAATAAATACTAAAAATAAAAAATATCACAACATATTGGTTAAGTAATTTTCTTAATATCAAGATATATTATCCCAAGTAACATCAAATTTTATATCTAAATAATGATGTGAAAATTTTTATTGCAGAATGATTTTCTTTATCTCACAAAATTTTAATATTACACAGATTAATCACTATGTAAAACATTTCTAGAAACATTATTCTCTCTTTAATGCCAAATATTTTGTATTTAGTTCCATAAAACTAACATTATTAGTACATAAATACATCTTTTAATTATTAATTAAGTTTTATTATAATGTTATTATTGTCCCTTTACAAAAAATTTATATGTGATAATATCCTAAGAATATATATGTCATGATGAAAGGTTATAATAGTTCCCCACTTTGATGAGAACCCGAAGGTTCCATGAAAATATTCATAAATATAGTTTGGTGGTTAGATGATATTTTATGATGGGACATAGAAAATACATTATATCAAGGGTAGAAGACTCACAAGACATTGAGATATCTTTTCATGTTGTTTTCCCTAGGTAATCCTAATGATATGAGGTTATGGGAACAGAATGGTTAATAGGAAATCAATATTTCCATGTTTCAATATATGTTTCTATATACTGATGTGTGTATTAATAATTAAACATTAATATTATCATTAATAGATATCACGACTCCTGTGCTTTGATGTATTGATGAAAACCTTTACAAAATATGTTCATGGTGAGGTAGGATGTGTTGGGTGTATCATGAGTGATGTTATATTAATGGATAATGAAATAAAGGGTTTATCCATTCTATCTATTAATGGGATTTTATATCTCAGACTCTTTTATATGATTTTTCATCATGTATAAATCTATTTCCATGGAGTTTAATGGGAGAGTTCATTTTTAAAAATTAAAAGAGACTTCGAGCACATAGGTTAACAGTACAAGCATAAAACCAACTTTATTTGAGATATCACAGGGTATTATATTACATGACCAACATTTATAAAAGGTAGGATTTCATTATGACATTAAATTCATTATATATGGGTACCTTACCAAGTTTATAGATGATAACATAAAACATTAGTTGATTATGCCTAATGTCACTGAGAAAGAGGCCTAAAAAGTCGCATACTAAGTGTATCCTCAATCTTGGTTAAATTCAAGTATTGAATTTAAGGATTTAGAATAAATAATATTTATTCAGGAATTTTCTATCATAATGTTTTAATAACAAGTTGTTTAAAAGAATAAAGTGAGTTAAATAATAATAATAAATAATTATTTTCATTTCTAAGAGAATATATAATTTACAATATTCATAAATGAATAATGAAATGAAATTTATTTATTAAATAAAATTTTATTATTCAAGGATTGATAAATATCAATGATGCAAAGAAAAATGAGCTTAATGGTCAGATTGGAAATAGTATAAAATATATTTAACTATATTCTAAAATTGTTAAACATGTAAAATGATTAATATTATTTTTATTATTATTAGACAAGTGATCAACTTATAATTGTTATTTATGGAAAGGTTTCGTGGGAATTTATTAAACCATATACCTCCCATAAAAATATCTAATTATAACACATTTCATAATCAATTATGTCATGTTCAAAAAATATAGCGATACTCTATCAATCCCTAGAGAGACATCTAGATATCTCAAAAATTATCTCTCTTCACCTATATCATATTTTCAAGTTAACATCAAGAGTTTATCCTCATTTGAGAAGAATTATTCTATGAATAACTATGAACAATGAAAGTGATCATGATCAAATGTTCTTTCACTTATTTATTCTACGATGATTTTTAGATATTATAGTTCATGTGGGGTAACCACTAGAAGGATTTTGTACTTGAATCATGTAGATCAATGATGATATGATAAGATATAGTCAATCGGGTCATCAATGAAAGTATAATTACAAGTTGAGGTAATTATATATATTTTAATGAATTAATTTTAAATTATATGTGAAAATAACTTTCTTCTAGTTCCTTTGTTATTCTATAGTCAGGTAATATACAGTTTTCATTGGATGTGATGTTGTTTTCATGTTCATCATTTATTGCATGAATCTTGATACAAAAACTATATGTTGGTAATCACACTAAGGTTATTCTGCTACTCCCATGACCCTCAAGTGGTATTGGATTAGTCACATGTTTAATTTTAATTTTTTATTATTCATTAATTTTTTATATTTGTTTTCATTTCTTTTACTCATATAGATTTTTTATAATATCTAACATCAACACCACTTCCCTTCTTAATTATCGTTAACATAACGTCTAAAAAGTTATTATTAAAAGAAAAATAAACATTTATAAATACATTTGGAGGTTTCAATGATTTTTCTTAGATAAATCTAGAGTATATTTGATGTACTTATTAAATACACATTTTGTATTAGTGTTTTCTTGTCCAAATTTCATAATAATGTCCAACAGGTCTGAGGTAGTCAAATAAATTATCCCACAAAATTGGATAGGAGTACAGATCTAGAAACACATTAAAAATACTTAAAGAACTACACATTGTGTAACCATTATACCTGATTTGTAGTACCATGTTTCTCAAAACCCAGAACACATGGTGTCCCAAAATGTAATGTATCAGATACATAAAGTAGGGACTAACACATCATTCAAATACAAGATCACACACCATATAATTCATACTTCTCATAATGTAATTATAACGCATCCAGTGAAGCTAACATGACTAGTCTCTAGGCATGTTCTGCAAACATGAGAAGAAGACAGTACACACTATGTAATATATACATGTCGTGGAGTCTTCTATAGGTAGTGTTCTAAATTTTTCATATAGAGAAGAATTAAATATATAATTAAACCCTTTCACATGTGTTTTTTGTGTCATTAATTTGATAGTACATTCCATGACTTAGGATTGATAATTTTATATTAAATTGAATTCTAATTTAATATTTTGTATAAACACACGCAATTTATTCTAAGTAAACTTTTTTAATTTATTAATTTTGAATAAATTGTTTTTGTAATTATATATGATGGTGAGTAAACAATGTTTAGATGGAATTAAGGTAAATTAAATTAATTGATTTAATTTGTGAAATTTTATCTTAATTAAATAGAGAATCAAAGAAATTGATAACCATATTGCAAATGTATGCATATTGTTTGATTTTCGGAAGATAATGAGGGCCAGGACTATGTATGTGATTAGATTATTTTAATTTATTATGGTTAAATTTAAATTGATGGCATGTGTTTCATTCCATCCCCTTATTATGTAAGGGTCTTTGTTCCAATAATTTCACTTATATAAACCCATTTTATAAAATACATTGGATCACGTCACATGTGTATGAATAAAATATTATGTAAGGATGAATCTCCCATGCAAGAGGAGTAAATCCAAGTCTAAGGGTTATGGAGAAACCAATAAAGGTGATACATAGGATCCAAGGAGTATGGTGGTAACATGAACTATTCTACATCTCAAATAGTTTTCCCTCAAAGGTCTAGGGTTAGTTTATCAACCTCTTGATAAACTAATCATTAGAAAATCTCATGATCATTCCACTTATATTTCATTTTTGTCAGTTGCAAGGATACTTATTTATGTTTGTGGATGTAAAATGATCAGAAAATAAATTAATTAACTAGAATGAAAGATAGAATAAAATATAACCAAATTATATGTAATGGTTTTATCAGACCAGGTTAATCACTTAATTAAAATTCACTTAATATTAACAATGTATGTGATAAGATAAAATGTTCTTTGATGCATAAGAAATAAAAAAAACCACTCAATAAAAATATTACGTTGGCATATCCTTCCACTGCACAAGTTAGAATCATCCACACAGTTTAAATTTATTGAACAACCCAAGTTGAGGTGCTTTTATTTATCGTTGATCTTTTAGCATGAGGTTCTAGGTTGACATAAATATGTTCACATCAATGGTTGACATCCCAAGTATTACTTGGTGTAAATAAGAGGCAAGGGTTAAGGAAATATTTATCCAATATTTCATGATTCAGTAGTCCACTCAATGGATCAAGATTTTATGATCTCATACAGTTGGAAATTTATTCCAACCTAAAACCCTTAAAATAACTTATCACACCAAATTCAATGTTATAGTAAGGGGAATATGGATTATTTACACTATAATATATATTTTATAAGATATTCTAAAACTAATGGTGATGGATATTAGGTTTTGAAAAAATAATTGGAGATTAATATAATTTAATTTTAAATTAATTAAACTAATTTTGTAATCAAACAGATACTAATTATATTATCTTAATTTATAGAAAATAAAAAAAAAACATTTTGTTTGATAAAATCAATTCGATCCATACCTGATAAAGATAACATTATCATAGGAATGAATTTATATGAATGGTATAGGCACTTGTGTGTTCTTCTATACCATGATTGAAAATTATATGTACTAGAAACCCCACTCTTTGAGTAGCTTTAAAAAGAGTCTAGTGAGGAAAGTATCTCTAAACTTTAGGCATGTAGAAGATGTAATGTATGTCTAATGTTTCAGTCTATCCTCTATTTTCAATGATCTTCTTATGTAAAATGAAGATATGGATTATTATTGCATCATTTCTAACCCTTGGTATCTCTATCAAGAGAATGTGAGGTTAGAGTGATATGAGATTTTCTATTCACTTTTCACGTGAATTCTTGGGTATCAAGTGCTAGCTGGTCTAGATATAGTCAAGATGATTAGCAATATTGAGAAAAAAGACAGATTGGGGTGTATAGTTTCTGACGAGATGCACAGAGATCTCATTTTTTCATCATTACTTTATAACATCTATAGTTTTGTTATGAATTATAATTTTATAAATGGAAAAAATACAATTTCATAACATCTTAATCTTATTCCCTAGGTTGAAAAATATATGGGGCATGAAAAAACTATGGTGCTTATGATGAATAATAAGAGAGGGGACAATGAAAGTGGGGCAAAACTCATTCCAAGTCTAATGATCTAGATCATTTTCTTTATAATAAGAAAATGATCCAGTGGTAAGGAAAAAACTAGATGTGGTATGTTTTGAATATGAAAATAAGGTCTATTGGAAGAGGAAGTGCACATTGATAAATAAGAAAGGGGACGATTTAGGTATGTTTGATATCAGGTGTAATATTTGTATATATATAAGTTTGGAATTATATACCACATGTATTTGAAACATTTGTATCCAAATACAGAATCCAGGTAGATTCCAAAAGGTTTCTATAAGTGAGGTGGATTTATGGGCTACCAATGGAGGGAGGATGTCTACTCTATCCATTAGAGACTATTATCTCTCATATCTAAAATTATTGTTTTGGTTGTAAATAATTTGTATTATGTTCCTAGTGATACTAAGAATAACATTTATATTTCTTATTTAGATATACATGAATTTATTTCCATTTTTAGAAATAATATTTTCTACTTTCATAAATGTATTATATGTTATGATGTTTCACATATATATAATGGTATTTAGGTATTAAATTATTAAAACCAAATATTAGTAATTGATAATGAAAAAATATATAAATTTGACACCCATTTGTTTAATCACCATCTTGGTCTTATAAATGAGAATAATTTTAAAAATTATATATCAACAAGTTTATTTAGAATCATTTAATCTTAATCCAATTGAAATAGGTCATACTTGTTTACAAAGAAAGAGGAATAAACCACCATTTGGTGTTTAGGGTGAAAGGTCCACATAGCTTCTAAAATTGGTCTACATTGATGTGTGCGGACCTTTTCAACTAGAATCTAGAGGTGGGTTCTCATATTTTATTAGTTTTACTGATGAATTCAATGGGTATGGTTATCTACTTGATAATTCATATGTCAAAATCCTTTGATAAGTTCAAGGAGTTGAAGAAATAATTTGAGAATCATGTTTTTAAGAAGATAAATAAATTTCAATTGGATGGAGGGGTGAATATATTAACCAAGAAATTATCATCTTTCTATAAGATTATGTGATTTTACCACAACTCATATCACTTTATATAGTATATTATAGTTGTTTTAGTTAAAGGAGAAATCATACAATTCTAGACATAGTAAGGTCAATGATGAGTCACTAAAGCCTTAGATTATCCTTTTGGAGATATGAATTATAAATAACATACTACTAACTAAATTGGGTTTCAACTAAAGCAATAAACGGTATTCCCTTTGAGTTATAGAGTTGAAAAAATATGTTTGGAACATGTTTATGCATGGGCTTGTGAGGGATTGGTTAAGTAATTATTAAGAAACAAGCTAGAACCCCAAGGCATGAAGTGTATCTTTATATAGAATCCCTAGGAGATATAGTGATATTATCTATAAAACCTTTCAGATAAGAAACTAATTTTAATATGATAGAGTATCTTTCTTTAGAGGGATCACATCATCAAGGAGGATACTGGGAGAAATGTTTCCTTCGATGAAGTTGATGATCAAGATACACAAGAGTTGATATGGGAAGAAAATACATTGGTTATAGAGATAATATTTACATTAATTTTTTATGAATATTTCAATGATTTAAACCCAACTAATTTATCATTTTGAGATTTATTTTATTGTTTATTTTAGGGATGTTTTGAGCTTAAAATGGATGATTTGAAATTTTTGTAATTTTAACTATTTAAAGTCACTTTTTTAATTATGGAATATCATTTACTGTAATGATCCAAATTGATTGATTCTATTTTTAGGCTACCTTTATTCGTGGTATATATCTTTTTTAATTGGTCCAAGTATTTATTTGAACATATAGAGGACTAAAAAAAAGTCTTTAGGGAAAGTGTTTCAGGCTGATAGAATGGACCCCACCATAGTATTGGAGGCATAAATATGGATGAAGGTGTCTAAGTTAATTTATTATATATTTATATAAAATATAACTCAATGGTATTTATTCATGATAAATTTCATTGTAAAATAAACTCATTAAAAAATCATTGAATGGGCCAACAAAGTGGAATATGAAAGGTCACTTTATGAAAGAAAATTTCTTTAGTAATAAAATATTATATTTATACCAGATGTCAAGATATTATTAAAATAGTAGGGTTGATATAGGAATAAATTTTTAACAAATATCTAGAAGACAGTAGAGATTAATTTTTCTGGGAGGGTGGATAAAATTGGGATATCTTTGGGAATACAAATTCTATAAATTAGATTTTCATCCCTCCTTATCTATATACATATGTCTCCTCATCATTCAAAAAGGGTTTTTTTTCTAGATAGTGTAAGGTAAATATTTATATAGATATAATTAGGAACATTCTATTATTTTTTATATAATGGAGATGTTGGGGGCTGCTCAAGTTATGTGAGGCTGAGAACCAAGTTGTTATGGATAGAGACTGTCGACGGATACTCTCTTTTATGTTTTTATCTACATGTGTAATCTCTATTGAATCTATCATGAACATATATTAATTCAATAAAAGATGTTTGTTTCTTTATTGAATATATTTTCACACTGTTGTTTTTTATTTTTTCCCAATCTATGATGTAAAATAGTCGATTTCACTATTTAAATTTCTTTGGTGAGGCCTTTTCATTGAGCATAGTGATTTCAATTACGTTTAATTTCTTGGAGTTATTCATGTAATTTAATCACTTATATATGAGGGTAAATAATAATATTGATGTATTTATATTATATCCATAAAAAATAAGGTTTTTATCCATAGGTATTTGGGTAGGCATTGACAGATTGAATTGGGAAATCATTTTAAATAAGGAATAGGGGATTGTATGGGTTGTTTAATCTTATCCAGAACTATTGTTTTGATTATGATTTCGAACATATTTTATTTCCAATAGATTTTCATTATTTTTATTTAATTTTCATTAAATATATAATATTATTATATTATGTTTTATAATTTTTAATCAAATCCCAAAATTTATCTTATATTGAAAATAAACAAAACAAAAGTGATAGTTTTTTAACTCAAATTGCAACCTCCTCAAGAGACAATCCAGGGAATTATATATTGAATTTATCTTGGGGATAAAATTATTCATTACAGTTTTAATGAAAAAAACCCTTCAATCAACTAGAAACATTTTCAAGGATGTTTCTTCAGTTGATTTTGTAAAAAAGTGTTTTTGTATGACCCAATATTTTGACCTGAACCTGTTACCACTGGATACTGAAATAGATAGTACATTTCAATCTACGTACAAAGAAACTATAAATACCCATCACCCATGGTTTTAATATTCCACTAACACATTTATATGGAACTTTTTTGAAACAGAAATTCCAATGGATGAAAGTATTACCATTAAATAATTGGATTCATCCTACGATGAAAATCAAGAAAATAAGGTAGAATGTCAAAGTTCACCTGTTGGGTTTGAAATTAAATCTACTTTCATAAACAAAATTCTAATATTTAATGGTTTTCATGGTTAATATCCACATAAACACCTTTATGAATTTAGTTATCTTTATGTCAACATGAAATCTCAAGGAGTTGATGAAAATAAAATCAAATTGTGGTCATTTACTTTTTCAATAGGAATTTACAAAGAGTAGTTTTTCTATCCAAATTAAACTTTGATTAGAGAATGGAATGAATTGAAGAAACCTATACCTGAAGAAAAAACCTGTTTCTAGAACAACATCCATTAGAAATGAAATTTTTGGAATTAGGAAAACCCAAGGAAAAACACTTCATGAGTACTGGGAAAAATTCCAAAGGGTCTGTTTTAATTTCCCCCACCATCAAAACAATGACCAAATCTTGATTCAAAAATTTTATAAAGGATTGTGTCTCACTGAGATAATCTTGATTAATTCTCTAGTGTTAGGGGAATTAGTTAACAAAATTCCAACTAATACTAAAACATTAATTTCCAAACATGCCCAAAAATTATAATGAATTTAGAAAAAGTTGACTTCTTTATGTGAAATCTTCCAAATAATTCCACACTTCTAGTCCGAAAAAAAACTTGATTGTGTTTCAATGTTTCTATCTTAATACTTTGGTGAGGTAGATGATGTTTTCTGACACACCACTAACACCACCCAAACCTAAAGCAACATTTCTAATGAAAGCCAATTGTAGGATTTTTTTTCTTCCAACGATAATTTTAGTGACCAATTCCAACAAATAGAAGAGCCTTTTAGAACTTCAGTATTGGTTTCCTGAAAACCCCTTTTAATATAACCAATAAAGTCCATTTTAAACCAATGAAGATTTCAATTAGGAAAGGAATGCCCACTCTAATGAAATATTTTGATAGCTCACGTAGCCCAAAATTTTTTTCCAAGGACAATCATTTCATTCTCCACAAAGATATTCCAATGAGAAAGACAATTCTCATTATGGAAGAAACCATCATCCAAACCATCCCATAAAAAATTAATAGAGTAACCTTGAATAACCAATGAGGCAACAAAAAGAGGCAATGAGGAAACAACAATAATTCTAAAAATAACAACATTACATGATGAAAACCTTAATATCTCAAAGGGTAAAGTTAGATCTGATCTTAGTTGCATGAAAAATAAAATGGGTGGAGGATTACGCTAACTTCCTCAAGTGAATATGAGATATATAAGGAAGTAAAATGTGAGTTTTATTGAACATAATAGTGGAATAATGTTTAATAACCCTAAAATTGACAAACTCAATCCTAATTCAAATATTATTAATTAAAATTTCACAACTGATGGAAATGATGGAAATTTAGAATTTCCATTGAATGGAAACACAAAGTCAATAGAGGAAATTTTTTTTGATAGAAAAAAGAAGGATTGGAAGAGGATGTATGGTCCTTTTATTCCTAACATAATTTCTTATAATATCCTATAAACATTCCACCCACTACTGCCTTATCCTAGGATTGAACCATTGGTGAAGTCAAGTGCTAAAAAACAATTGTATTAAGAGCTTTTTGAGACTTTTATGAATGTTCAATTAAATATAACTTTTCTTAATGTTGTGAAAAAATTAAAAGTTATGCAACATTTTTAAAAGAGATGTGTACCCACAAGATTAAATTCAAAGGAAGTGAAAAAATAAAATTAGATAGGAATGTTTCATTCATGATTTAACATGCATTTCCAATCAAATATAATGACCCAGGAACCTTCAGCCTTCCCTGATCCATTAGAAAATGTGAATTCAAGGATTTCAGGCTGATTTAGGAGCTTCCATCAATGTTATTCCACAAACTGTTTACTCGTCCCTTAATATTGGCTAACTGAACCCTCTGGAATTCTCATTCTACATGCCAACTGAAGAACTACCAAGCCTACTGAAGTTATATAGGATATTCTCATTCAGGTGGGAGATAAGATTTTCCTTTGGATTTATAAGTCTTGGATATAAAAGATTATTGGTTTAGTACCATTGAACCTCTCATTATTGGGATACCATTTCTGAAAACTACAAAAGAAATAATCAATCTTTACAAAGGAACACTTTCACTATTGTTCGGAGAAGATGTTTTTCATTTCAATATTTTAAGTCCACAAAATTCCAACTTGAGGATCATTTATCCCCCCAAGTAAACATGATTGATTGGTTTTCACTAACATGTTTCTTGATTTTTCCTGCAATGAAAAACCAGATGCTGTTTTAAAATATGTAAAAAACATTTATGGATGAATCTTATCAAGAAATAGAGGGAAAAGAATAATCTAATGATTCTTGGAATGTTGAGACATATTTTAATGATTTTGTTGGTCTCAACATTGATGGTGATAACATTGTGGAAACCCATGAACCTTCTAGTGGTATCCCTGGATAATTTTCTTATTTTCCACATGAAAAAAATCCTAAAAATATGGAAAGTGATCGAAATGATTAACTTCTATTAAAATTTGGACCATCACTAAACAATCACACCTTTGAGTAGTGTCCTTTGATAAATGAGAATACCCCAACCGAGTTTGAGTAGAAAACACATCCTGATAACATAAAATATTATTTCAAAAGTGAGAAAAAATAATTCCCTATAATTATTTCAAAATATTTGTCAAGGTACTAGGAGAACCAACTGTTATGAGTCCTTAAAACCCACAGGAAATACATAGGATGGACTCTATCTAATTTAACAAGAATCAGTCCAGCAATGTGAATCCATATAATTTTATTGGATGAAAATGATACAATAGTGAGACAATTTTAAACGAGCTTAAACCCAACACTTTTAGAGGTTTTAAAGAAGGAATTCACCACAATGTTTATTGATATAATCATTTTTCCATCTCTGATAGTAAATGGTTGAGTCCAATCTATGTTGTTCCCAAAAAAGGTGGATTTAAAATATCAAATAATGAATTTGGTGAGCTTTTCTCTGTTAGGCTTCCTAATAAATAGAGTATGTGTATTGATTATTGGAATCTCAATTTTGTTACAAGTAATGACCACTTACCATTTTTATTCCTTGATCAGGACCTTGAAAGACTAACTAAGAAAACCTAAAAAATATTCATGGATTCTATAGTTATTTACAAATTCACATTGTACTAGAGGGTCAAGAGAAAACCAGTTTCACATACCCCTTTGAAGACTTTTCTTATATTAGTATGACCTTATATTTGTGTAATTATTAGAGAACTATTAAATGGTCTATGATAAACATTTTCTCTTAATTTATAGAAAATTACATGGTAGTTTTTATGGATGACTTTCCTATTTGTGTCTCATAATTTGAAAGTTGTTTTAAAAGTTTAGCTGATGATTGTGAAACATGCATTGATATGAATATTTTTATCAATTATTAAAAATTCCATTTCATGGCGGGTAAGTGGATTCTTCATGGTCATGTTGTGTCTTTAGATGGAATTCAAGTTGATCAGTCCAAAGTTAATGTCATTTATTCATTACCATACACAAAAATAGTGAGATATATGAGATCATTACTTAGTAATGCATGTTTTTATATAATATTCATAAAGTATTTTTGTAAGTTTTCACTTCCATTGTCTATATTTCTCTAAAACGATACCACATTTCTCTTTTATGAGAATTTTAAATAGGTCTTTTGGGAGTTGAAACAAAAATTGATAACCCTTCCCGTAGTTCAACCACTAAAATGGTACTTTCCATTTAGAATCATGACTAATGCATCTAAATTTTCTCTTGGGGTAGTGTTGAGTCAAAATATAGAAAATAAATATCATGTGATTTCCTAGGCCTCTAAAACGTTAGATCAGGCCCAGTCAAACTACAACATAACTGAGAAGGAACTACATTATGTTGTCTTTCCTTTCAAAACTTTTAATGATATATGTTGGGATCCAATGTGATTATTTTCATAGATCATTCTATAATCATATTTTTTATGATAACCCATTATGAGGAACTAATAATTTTGAGATGTATATTTTTATTAAAGGAGTTGGATGTTGAAATAAAGGATAATAAAGGAAGTGAGAACCTTGTTTCTAATCATTTGAGTAGGATATAATCTATTTCGAATGGAAAATTTAAGACCTATCCAGAAATTAAAGAAACCTTTCTAGATGAGGATTTTTATGTTTTTCAATGTATAAGACCATGTTTTTCTAGTCATGTAAATTATTTGGTTATTGATGAAGTTTTCATCTAGTTTTCCAAGATTAAAATTTCTATACATATGAGTGAATCAAAGAATTGCATTTGGGATGATCCATACTTGTGACATGTTCGTAGTGATCAAATGATTAGAAGATGTATTCCAAATTCTAAATTTCAATTTGTCCTATATTTTTTTCAATATTTGATATATTTAAGACACTTTAGACCATAAATAACATCAAGAAATGTACTTGATTCTATTTTGTATTGGCCCACTATTTTTATATATGCTTTTGAATTTTGTATAACCTGTAAAAAAATTCAATTTCAACGGAGCACTACCAAAAGGAATGAGATACCATAACAACCTCTTTTGTATTGTGATGTCTTTGATGTTTGGGATATGGATTCTATGGGTCCTCTCCCAAATAGTTTGGGATATATTTAAATTTTTATTGATATAAATTATGTATCCATGTGGGTAGACGTTATTCCCATGAAATATGATGATTCCAAAACTGTGTCTAATTTTGTGAAAGGAAACTTTTTTCTATATTTTAACTTCCAAATTTTCTAATTAATGATCAAGGTACCCACTTTTGTAATAGTACATTGGAATCTATTTTTATGAAATATGAAGTTCACCATAGGCTCTCTATAGCCTATCATCCTCAAAAAAATATAATAGATGAGTTTTCCAATAGAGAAATTAATCAAATTATAGAAACAATTGTTCACTAAAATAGAAAGAATTAGAGTTTGAGACTTGATGGTGCACTATGGGGAAACATGAATACATTCAAAACCCTAGGTGGTGTTTCATAATTTATATTATTCTATGTAATGCCTTTTCAATTACTAGTTGATTTAGTGCACATAACCTTTAGACTGTTAAAACATGTAACATGAATCTTATTTCTGCTAGAAATGAATGAATTTTTTTTTGTATGAGCAGGAGGAGATCATAAATAATGAATATGAAATATATAGTTTGTACAAGAAAAGAACCAAATTATTTAATAATGAGATTATTCTTAATAAAAACTTCATGGGAGGAGACAAATTATTGTTGTTTGATTCTAGATTAAATTTTTTCCCAAGTAGATTTCATTCCAAGTGGTTTTTCACTTTCATTTTTACTCATGTGTTTCCTTTTGGTGAAATCCAGATAAAAGAACCAAAAAAGGGACACCATTCATGGTTAATGGGCACATGTTGAAGTTATTCAGATAGAATGTTTAACATCCTCTAAGGAAGGAGATTCTTCTTCATGAAGCTGAATACAATTGAATCCTAGTTGTGTCTTTCTTTATCACTTATTTGTTGTTATATCTTTAATTTCATGAATTTCATTCACACATAAATTTATTGTAAAATGAATACATTTCACAAAATAATTGTTTGGGGGGGGGGAAGAACACACTTTGTAGATTTGGATTTTTTTTCTTTCTATTGTAATTTTTGTTTACAATTTTTAATTCAATTTTTCATTTGTTTCTTTTCTTATTTTTTAAAATCAATGTTTTTTCATTTAAATGCATTTGTTAAGAAAAATTGATGAGCATAAATGATGTTTTTTTCACCTTTGAAAATCCTTTTAATGTGTGAACCAATTTATCCCTTTAAGTTAAACATAAATGAATAATGAGAATTACATTGTTTCATGTTAAAAAAATTAGGAAATTTCTTAAAAAGGCCTCTGATTTTTGAATCTCATGCCACATCTCATTAAAATTATCTTTGAAATCCCATTCTAATGAGTCTTATGAACCCATTTTGACATCTTCTTCAAGTTAACCTCATTTATTGAGATAACCAATCCATGCTTATTTGAATCAAAAATTGATTTATTTCTATCAAAACAGAAGGGTTGGGGTACTTTTGATTAAAATGATGTAGGAAATTATTTTGATTTTGAATTCCCATTTTCATCTAAATCCTTTTTATTCTATTCTTCCTTACACATTTGACTATCCTTTATCCCTTAGTATCCATGTATATCATGTTGGGTTAGCCATATTGCAAGGCAATTTTCTCATTCCAACCTAATCTCGAAGTGAAACTACATGTTCTAGTTCAACTTAAGTGTAGGGGATACAACTTTTGGTGTGATAACTCACTTTATGTTCCTTTGGGTGGAGATTCAATATTTTGTGATAATTGTTTTTGGGAAATATTTTTCTTAAATTTGTGACAAATCTGGATTTTTCTAGAAAAAAGGGGGTGAAGAAAAATGACATTTTATTCTACTGAAATATTTATAGAATGAGATTTAAAATATATTATTAGATGTTATCATATATTATTATCTTTGGATGAGAGTAATGAGGATATCATACTTGAAAAAAAATTATAATCATGTATTTATGCTTTAAAAAGACTCAAATTTCCTTTTTTGGCCTCCGAATTTATTATATTTGAAACATACCAACATTAAGACATAGAAAAACCATGAAAAGACCTCAGGATAATCACATTTTCATGGATAAAATTGGGTGTATGTGTATAAATTTATCAAGAAGTTTCTGATTTTTTCAGGATTTTGGATGAGAAAACCCTTGTTGAAAATAAATATTTGTGTAGTGAGAGAAAATATTTGTGAGGTAAGTGTTTTTTGTAAATTGGAGGATAAAGGAAGTGTAAATGGATTTAATGAGATTAATTGAGAACTTTAAATATTTGTTTTTAATGAGGTATTATATCTTTTTATTCTTGGTAATTAATTAGTGAACCTTATTGGTATGTGTTTTGATATTGCCTTGATTTGATTTGGATACTCACTTGTCTAGGAGTCCAAGTCCTAAGTGTGGGGGAATTGATAAAGATAATATTTCCACTTTTTTCATATTTAATTGAATGATTTACACCCCTCCAATTTAACATTTTGATATTAATTTCATTGTTTTTTATTTTAGGGATTTCTTGAGCATGAAATTGAAAATATGACAATTCTGGAGTTTTAACTATTTTAAATCGCTTTTTTAATTATATAATATCTTTTACCATATTGATCCAAATAAATTTATTCTTCTTTTTAAGATTTCTATGTTTTTTTTACATATTTTCTAATGAGTTAAATTCTTTATTCAATCATATCGAGACCCAAAAAACCAGTCATTGTGGAAAGTGTTTTTGGCCATCCGAATAGACACAACCATAGTAATTCAGACATAAATCTGACTACAGGTGTCCAAATTCATTTCTTCCACCATTATATAAACTATAACTCAATGGTTCACCTGAATGATAAATATAATGTGAAAATTATCTCATGAAATAATTATTTGAATGGGAAAATAAAGTGGAATGTGAAAGGTCAATTCAGGAAGAAACAGATTCTTTTAGTAATAACATAATATATATTTTTACCACATTTCAAAATATTCCTAAATTTGAAGATTAAACAGAGTATTAAATTTATAAAAACACTTTCAAAGACACTCAAGATAAATTCTACCAAGAATGTGTAGAAATAATTATTAATATTATGTGAATTAATTCTATAATGGATAATTTGCCAGCTGCGCAAGTGATGTGAGGCTAAGCATCAAGTGGTTGTGGATAGATCAAACCAATGAATACTTTGTTCTGAGTTTTGATGTTCATGTGTAATCTCTGTTGGATGTCTCTTTAACTTATATTTCTTGAATAAAAGTGGTTTTTTAATTTCAAGAATATATTTTCATCTTTTTTTATGGTTTCTCAGTCTATGAAGTAAAATAGTTGATTTCACTATTTATATTTCATTGATGAGGTCTTGTCATTTAGCATAGTGATTTCAATTAGGTTTGATTTCTTAAAGTTATTAAAATAACTGAATCACTTCAATATGAAAGGAAATAATCATATTTAGGTATTTGTATTATATCCTAACAAAATAAGGTAATTATATATAATTATTTGGGTTTTCATTGAGATATTCAATTGGGAAATCATGTTAAAAAGGAAGAGGGGAGTGTTTGAGAGGTTTAAACTTTTGTGCAACCACTATTTTGATTCCAATTTCAATTCCATTTTATTTCATATCAATTTTCTATCTTTTTCTTGAATTGTTTTGCCCTTTCTTTTATATTTATATTCTATTTTATAATTTTTAATCTAATCTCCAAATTTATCTTCTTATGAAAATAAACAAAACAAAAGTTAAAGTTTGGTAACAAAAATTGAAACCTCGTTGAGAGACAATCTATGGAATACTATTTTGAATTTATCTTGTGGATAAAATTACCGATTTATATTTTCATGAAAAACAACCTCACATAAATAGGTCCCTATATAAGATGTTTTTTATGAAACAAAAGTACTATGTAAGAGTGTTGGAGTGGTAAGAGAACCAGAGAGATATTATTTTTAGTCATCAATGATATTGACTCATTATTGTTTGAAAATAATGATCATGTATCATATAAATAAGTAGTATAGAGCTCATAGTATGTAAGATAGAAAAAATCCATGATTTCAATTATGTATTCAATGTAGAAAACCCTATGTTTTTTTCTGATCGATATGTCATTTCATGTAAATCATGTTGGGTGTAAATTGGTATTCAAGAGAAAACTAGACCTAGAAAGTAAATTAAATACCTAAAAATCATTTATTGTGTCTGAAGAGTTTATACAATTCCAAGGAATTTTCTAAGATGAAACATTTTCTCTAGTTTCTATTTTTAAATCCAGAATAATATTTCTTACTATAATATCTTTCCATGACTATGAAATTTGGTAGATAGATGTCAAAACCTCTTTGTTTAATAGGAACCTTTAGTAGGATGTGTATATAACACAACCATAAGGTATTGTGGCTATAGAAAATTATAGAAATGGATGAAAGTTGTATAGATCCATTTATAGACTAAATCAAGATTTTGAGTCATGGAATATGTGGTTAGATGAATCCATAAAAGAATTTAGTTTCATTAAAAATGAATGTGAGACATATATTAAAAAAATATATTGGGAGTTTAGTTATTTTCATATTATTATACGTTGTTACATATTACTAATTTGAGATTATATACCACCCTTAGAAGAGTTTAATGCATGGTTGAATAAGTGAATCTTTATTGAGGGCTTAGGTGAAGCAAACTACATTCTTGGGACCAGGATTATGGATGATAGATTCAAGAGGATAATTAAACTATGTTATAGTACATAAATTGACTAGATACATAATAGATTCATACTAGAACATTCTAATATGGTAATTGTTCTAATGTCAAATGGAATACATTTTTCTATGAAAATATGTCCACAAACACAAGAGTAAAGGGAGGGAATGCATAACATCCCATATGATTCTATGATAGGATCTATCATTTATTCCATGTTATGTATGATGATTTATGTTTCTTATGATTTTATCATGGTGGGAAAATATAAAGAATATATATTTTTAAAATCGTTGGATTGTTGGTAAGGTCATCCTTATGTATCTGAGGAAAACTAAGGATATTATTTTTGGTTTATGGAGGAGATGAAGAGCTGTCATCATGGGTTATATAGATGTTAACATTCAAATAGATTATAATGATCTTAATTCATTTTCTAGATATGTATTATCTCAATAGAGGAGCTATGAATATAAAGAGTTCAATGTAATTATTTTTCACGGATTATATAATAGAGTCTAGGTATATTGTTGATTCTGTTGTAGATTAGGAAGCAGTTTAGATTGATAACTTTTTCCAAGAGATTGATGTGGTAACTAGAATTCAATAACCTATCACTATTTACTATGATAACATTGCATTGGTGGATCTCCCAAATGAGACGATGTCACACCACGGGGAAAAGCACATACTTTGTAAGTTTCATCTCTTGAGTTACTTTTCTCAAGGAGGTGAAGTTTCGATGAGTAGAGTGTCGATAGAAGATAATGTGGAAGGCCCCTTGATTATGGATCTATCTCAAAAAAGGATTTAGTATCATGTGAGATCTTGTGGAAAAAAAGTAATTTTCAGTTGGCTTTTGATTAAGTGAGAGTTTGTTGTATTTCATGAACTGGAACAAAATGTATTTGTACTTGATTAAATGTTTTAATTATTAAAAAAGTATTCTTACCAAATCATTATTGTTATATTAAATGGAAATTGTATACGAAAATATTCTAAGAATATATATGTCTCATTAAAAGGTCATTGCAGTTCCCTTCCATGATGATAACGTAGAGGTTCCATGACAATATTCTTGAATATAGTTTAGTGGCCATATGATATTGTTTGATGGAGCACAAATGATATAGGCTATCAGATTTAAGAGTCTCGCATAAAATTGAGACACATTATCATGGTTTTCTCCCTTAGTAATCTCTAATATAAGAAGTTATGATAACACAACCAATAATACGAAATCCACATTTCCATGTGTCATTACATATTTCTATATGAATATGTGTGTACTAATCCTTAGACATTATGATTATCATTAATGGATGTCATGACTCATGTAATTTAATGTATTAATGAAAACCATGATGATATATACTCATAGAAAGTTAGGATAAGTTGGGTGGTTATGAGTGAAATTGCATTAATGGATAATGTGAGAAAGGATTTATCCCTTATGTGTCTTGATGGGGGTTGTTATCTTAGGCCCTTTCATGGTAATGGAACATCTTACAAAAATCCATGTCCTTGGAGTTTGGTGGGTGAGTTCATTTTTAGAAATAAAAATAAAGAGACATCGATCACATAGGTTGATAGCACCAAAAATCAACCAAATTGATTTGAGATATCATGATAAAGGTATTATATTACATGTTAAGATTTCTTACAAGGTTGGATGTCATTATGAAATTAACTTCTTTCTCTATGGGTGTCTTTTCATGCTAGAACTGATTGATTATATGATGACTTTAAGAGACTGTGGTGTGCATGTGGATCACCTCTATAGATATTTTATACTTGGATCTTGTAGAAAAATGATGGTGCAATGAGATAGATTTGATTAAATCATAAATAAAATATGAATTACATGTTAAGGTAATTCTATATATATTCCTAAAATATTTATAAATTATATGTGTAGATCCTATAATTATAGTTTTAGTGTTATTATATACTCAATTAGTATAGAATTTTCATTGGAAATTACGTTTTTTCGTATAAATAAATGATTTAATGTAAATTAAAACTAAAAAATATTTTTTATTCATCCCACCAAGGAACTTAGGTTATGCTCAGGACCTAAAAAATACTCCCCTAAAACTTCGGTCTCAGACTTCATACAACATACAAGATCTTCCAAACTGTTGAGTGCATTTCACCTCAACTGAATTACCAAGGTCTATTTCAGTTGAATGTGATTCATATATTTAATGATTCATTGAAAATAAAAGACAACAATGAATTCACACATCACATCCACTTCATTTTTATCTTAAAAAATATCCCCTTTTCCAATTAAACACCTTCTTGGGTACTCTTAACCATAAGGATCTTCTTGGTCATCAAATATAAGTCATATTGGTAATGTCTTGTGGTTCCTCAGATTCTTAATTTGAGAAACAAATGATTTTTTATTTTCAAGGCTTATCAGGGGTAAAATGTTCACTTTGTCCTAGTATATGATATTGAATAATTTTTCTGACCACTTTGTTGGTCTAAGAATAACACATTTACCATAGGAATAATATCTCGTGGAATTATGGGTCTTCTAAGTTTTGGTAGAATATTTAATATTTAATTTGTTACATATTAAATTATTTTCATGAGTTCAGGTGGAAATATATTTTTATGGAGTGTTGTATTAATATTTTGACTTAGTGGTTGAGTCTAAAATGGGAGGTTTTTCTTAGGAAAGGTAAAAACCTAAATTAGGTTCTTGGACTCAAGTTAGTTATTATCATGGTGGGAGGGAGAGAGTGGCTCCTTGGCATGATGATCACACCAAGAGGTGAATGAGGGAGAGTTGTTTCCAGACTCTGTACATGGTGGATATCAAGATCATATTGAAGTGTAGTAGCTTCCAAAAGTGTATTTAGACCCAAATCATTGGTGCTTAAACCATATGGTAGGACAGTTTTGGGTTTTATTCTCTGATTCCCATATATGTGTTATTTTTATTTTTTAAAGCCCTATTATGATTACTAAGATCCCTATGGGGATATATCTTTGTTTAATCCTTAAAAAATGTGTTTTATGGAGGTTTATATGGGTTTCTCATTAGGAAATCCTAATTACATGCTGTATGGTTTTTAGAACACACTCCATGTGTTTTTTCATTTGGGGAAGATAAGGATTTTGGAATCACATGACATTTACTGGGATATGGCCACGTGTCCAAGTACATGGGTAGATGAAAATTTGGTAGTATATGTCATATAGTCAAGGTATATGGAATGTAGTGGGACATGGTCATAAAGATGGGGACATGGGAAGTCACCCTATATAAATGGTACATGGCCATGTGGAAGTACATAGCCAAACCCCAGGTATGATATGGTCATGTAAGTAGTACATAGAAGGACCCAATGCATGCCATGTCCATGTAGTGGTACATGGATAAACCTCATGTGAGATAGGTCATGAAGAAGTATATAGCTAGGTGGATGGTTATAGAGTACACCTCATGTATTAGGGGTATATGTTATATACTACCCCCTTGTTACCATTTGGAGGGTTTTGAGTGGTTTTCTTCCCAAGAGTTGGAATTGGATGCAAGAGTATACTATTTTTATTTCTTTCATATAGAATTTGATTGCAGAGAACATGGAAGTTTTTAGGAATTCTAAGAGTTGATTTTGGGTGAGTAAGTTATGATAGAGATGTTTTCCTCTTTAAATTAAGTTCAACTACCTATAGAGAGTGATTCATGGGATGATATTTGAATAAGGGTAATGGGAATGATTTGAGGAATTATTATGAGTTTTTCAGAGACCTCAATTAGTGTTTGAGTGGTATAGTCCCTAGTTAGTGATACTGGGTTATGATTCTAGGTGATGGATAGGTGGGGTGTACGGTCCAACCTAGGGTGACCTGGAATGGTGTTAGGATTGATGATAGGTCCCTTATGATTTCTTCTATAATTGAGGCTTATTAGTCCATAGGATTCTAGATGTTGGGTGGTGGAATGTGTGATCCCTAAGAGATTGGTGTTTCCATGAGAGATTGGTTGTTACCAGGGATTGGGAGAGGGGATTATTTGCTTAAGTTCAGATCTAGAGTATTCAAAGAGGGATTCCTCCACTTGAGTTTCATTTATGAGGATCCAAAGAGGGATTACTTTATTCATGTGTTGAACTAGAGGGTTTAGTGAGTGTTATATTTATATACCTACACTATGTGGTGGGTTTTTGTTTGGGTAGTAATAGTTATGGGTGTTCCCTTGGGGCCCGAATTAATTTTTTGAGCCAATGGAGTCGATATGAGATGATGGTGTTGCGAATTTAGCTATACCTTGATATGTTAGAACTTTATATTGGTACAATGTAGGGTTTTGTGATTTAGTTAAGCTTCCATGTTGTATAGATTGGATTAAATGATATGGGATGCCATTTCTAAGAGTGTTAGAAATGAGGTTCCATGGATATGGTTCTGGATGTATGACTTGACACTCAGTATCTGAGATTTAGAGAGTTTAAATCGGGTTCTATAGATCTAGTTTTGTATGTATAACATAATTTTCCACACCTAAGGTTGATATAGTCAAACATGACTTTCCCCAGGCATGGATTTTTATGTCTGATGTGATTCTCTTTATCCGAGGCTAGATAGGTTGGACATGACACCCCATGACTGTATGATATGAGTATGGACATGACGCTCTATATTGGTACCATTAGTTTTTATGGTTTTAGTATAGGACTGAGGTTCCAAGAAAATTAATTTTCATATATAAATGAGATGGTGGATTTGAGAATACTCATATATGATTGAGATGTCAAACTACGGCTTCAGGCATGAGTAGTATACTATAAGGATCTTATGTCAGACTGAGGCTCTAGAAACGGATTTTATACTCTATGGATTATGTTCTAGAGTGATTCTAGGGGAAGATATATAATTCAATAAAGAATATTATGTGGGAATGAGGATCCTCATAATTGGTATGATTTCAGAGAAACTCTTTGGATACCAGTGGTGTTGATGTATATTTAGGTGTTGGGATGATGCTCTAGGTACTATTGTTCATGATACATGGGATTGATGTTGGAATGATGGTTCTAGGTACCAAGTGTGATATAATTAATGGATTTGTGAGTAAATAATTGAATCCACCTTAGTTTAGGAGCCCAAAGGATAGATTTTCCATGGAGTGTGTTCTTAGTTATAAATAATTGGTTAAGGCAGACATGGTTGTGGAAATGATATGTATTTGGGATTTATAATCTTAAATATATTCTCAGAGAAACTTGAGTATTGGCTGAAGCATGTGCGGTCAATTGATGTCCTTGGCCCCAAGATCGATGATGTTTTCTTAGTTATGTTTGTGTTAGCCTTATAATATTTCATGAGCATGCACTTATGGTAGCTGGTTATAGGTTCACTATTGGGGGGCGGCCTATAGTGATTTATTTATCACACATGTACATGCACCTCGGTGTGCATACAAACCTCATGTTTTATTTTAAGTTGATAATGGATGCATAGTAGAGAGGAATAAGGACAATGACTTCATTATTGAGTGATTATCTTTTGCGGAGTATGATGAGTATGATAGAAAAGCTTTGCAGTGTACTAGAGACTGGGTATATGAAATAGTTTGGAGTTGGCAGTAGAGCCTAATGTATTTATTTTTTAGTTGTTTATTTTTTATATGTGACCAGATCAGTAGGTGATATATGTTGTATATATGGAATGGTTATTCAAGCCTTTAATTAAAGATTTCTATATATATAGTAGGTTCCTTATTTGGGGATTCGATGGGGTGTTTTATGTGTGTCGATGAAAGGAAAACCAGATTGAAGGAAGCTTCGGTCGCAAGGATTTGCGTCGAGGTGGATCTTTCTCTACTACTCCTGGATCACCTTATGATTAGTATAAAAGGGATGAAGGATCTTCATCAATAACTAATTTATCACGCCTATCCCACTATTTAATTTCCTTCCATATTTCAAACAATTCTGTACAGGTTTTCTGAAAAGCACGCATGAAGGGTGGCAATCCTTTGGAGGTTCTAAGGTCCTATAAACTGCATTTTCATGCGTGATTACCTTATCCCAAGGTATTCAATATGGGTAAAGGCATTGCATCTGATCTCCTTGAGAAGTTATCAGAAGCTTCCTCTTTAAATAATCTTTCTAATTGTGATGGGTCTGCTTCATTCAACCGTGATCTGGTTCCTGTCCTCTGAGGTGTGGGTGGGGATTCATTGGATCAGTTTCCTAAGGAGGGTCCCCCCCCCTTATTGATGCCCATCAGCAACTCATTGTCTTACCGCCTTGGTCTTTACACTATGTCTGAGGAGAGTTGGGTCCCTATGTAAATTTGCATCCCAGAGGTCATTATGATGGAATCAGACTAGAGTGACCATGAGGCCTCCAAGCCTTCCTCGTCTAGGGGGGCTCCCCTTGTGTCCTTGGCATCTTAACTAGTGGTGACTACCCCTCCGTCTTTTCGAGCACCACATTCATCTCCCTATTTTCCATGCTCTCAACAAGCATTTTCAAAGTTGGATCAGATCATGATGGATGGTCAATATTTTGTGTGTCCAAAATCCACTTGTAGGGCGTTGTTAAGAGGTGGGGCTTCTCCTTTGGCAATCTCCTTGCCAGTGCATACTAGTGTTCGAACCCATTCTAAATCTAATCCTGGTGAATTTTCTAGTGAAATCTCATCTCATCATGTTAAGGGATAAGATTCTAGGGCCAAAGCTAGACGTTCTTGATTCAATGTTTAAATCCTTAATATGGAATTTCCATGGCCTTGGGGCCACGGTGAAGTCGGATTCCATCATCAACATATTAATTAACAGGAATATTTCATTGGTGGCTATTCTGGAACTAAAAAAAGTTTCTAGAAAAAATCAAGAGTCTTCTTAGAGGCTTAATGTCTGCAGTTTTATGCATGAGGACCCTCTGAACTCCAAAATATGGATTTTTCGTAAGGATCACATCAATGTTGATCTTATGAGTGTGTCGGATCAGTCTCTGACTACTAAAATTTCCATTGGGAATCAAGTGTTTATATTATACCACATTTATTCCAAGTGAAACGCCCAGGGCAGAGAGTCTTTGTGGAGTGATTTAGAGGGAATTAATCCTGATGGTTTTTAATAGATTGTTGTGGGAGATTTAAAGATCATACGAAGTCCAGAGGAGAAGAAAGGGGGTAATGATTTTCCCAGGAATGATAGACAGGGTTTTTTTCATTCAGGGCAAGGAATGACCTCCTAGATGTGGGATATGAGGGGAGTAATTTCACTTGGTAAAAAAATAAATTTGGAGGGATGCACACCTACTATCAGATCAATTAGTGCCTAATGAATGATACAACAATTTCTTTGTTCCCAAACTCTAAAATCTTTCATTTGGTTCGGTGTCTTTCTGACCATTATTCACTCAGCCTTTCCCTTGGTGCAGGGTCACCGTGGGAGTATCAAGATTCTTTTTCCAAAACATGGTTGGATGAACCAGGTTTCATCAGGGTGGTTAGGGAATCTTGGGATTTGCATCACCAGGAGAACCCGTGGATAACTTTCCACAATAAGTTAATATGGATTAAGATCCTCCTTCACGTATGGTGAAAGAAGATCCCTTCACATGATCAGGACATGATAGAGATCAGTATGGAGGTGGAAAGCATGGATAATTGCTTGGAACAGGATTGGGGTGAGTCTTTATTTAGTGATCTTAGAAGTAAAAAGGATATACTCACTAATTTTCTTATGTGATAGGAGTGGTTGGCCAGAGAAAATGCAAGGGTTATATGGCTTCATGAGGGGGACTGGAACTCTAGCTACTTTCAAGCATGAATTAGAGAACGTTTGCGAGTTTGGAGTCCTAATATTTGCAAGTATGATGGATCCTATTCCAATGATTGTGAGGAGGTAGGGGCTATGATCAATGAAGATATCCAATATTCACTGGTATCTCCATATCCTAAGATGTTAGGGGGTATCTAAGAGGTGTGGATGAGATTTTCTAGGGCATTATAAGTAGTGTTTTGGAGGACATTGATGAGGGCTTGAGAATAACTCTGGATGAAGATGATGTTCAAGAGGCTTTTTCGACTTGGAATTCAGATAGTGCTCCAAGGCCTGATGGCTTTCTGGGGTCCTTTTAAAGGGAAAATTGGGACATTGTAAAAGGGGATCTTGTGCGTAATGCATAGGATTTCTTTCATGGTGTGGACCTGTCACGTATTGCATGTGCAATGAAGATGGTTCTTATACCGATGGTGTGTAATCCTCAGTCCATTTATCAATATCATCCCATCAGTATGTGAAATATACATTATAATTATTTGGCTAGATTACTCAATAAAATACTGGACATTCACCTGGATTCATGGATGAATTCTGAAAAGCATGGTTTCACTAAAGGGAGGTCAATACAGGGTGCGAAAGGACTGGTCCAAGATATGGTAAGTGGCATCAACAAAGTATTTCATTGTAAATTTGGTTGTTAAATTAGACATGATAAAGTCTTATGAAAAGTTGGAATGGGGTTTTTTTCTAAGAGTCCTTACTTGCATAGGGTTCTCCAATTGGACTACTGACATTTTTTCCATTGCTTCAGCTCGGCATGGATTTCAACAACGATTATGTGTAAGTAGTTTGGGTTTTTCAAACCTTTTTGAGGTCTTATGCATGGGGATCCTTTGTCCGCCACTCTTTTAATTATCTCCCAGAACACTTCCAGCTGCTATATAAATCCGGGCCTCAACACGGGTAAACATCTTCCTTATCATAACAGGAATGCCAAAATGGGTATCACACACATGATGTTCGAGAATGACACAATTATATTTACCAATGTAAATAGAAGGTCGGTGCGGGGGAAGAATAGGATCCTAGGAGAATAGTGCTAGTGGAGCGAGTAGGTGGTGAAAAAACATAAAAGTCTTTTCTTTACAACTAGGAAGATCTCGGAGAGGTGGGAGATGTATTTGGGGACTAGATTGAGTATGGGAAGTGGATACTTTCCCATTTAGTATCTCGGGGAACCAATTAGTCCTTCCTCCCTTAGGTTTCATCATTTTGACAAGCTCATAAAAAAATAATGGGGCGTATCTACAACTTGAAAAACAGATTCATGTCTTCTGGGGATCACATAACTCTTGTTAACAGAGTTCTAGGTTCCAATACCATGCACATTCCTTCCACCCTGAAGGTACCTAAGAGTGTGACTTCTATCCTAGAGAGGAGTAGAGTTTCCTTCATATGGGATGGGCAGATAGGAAGGTAGAAATCACTGGGCTTCAGGAAATGGCTTCCAAGACCTCTCTTCGAAGGGGGAATTAACCTGAGGAGTGTCTCCTCATCCATGAAAGGGATTCATGCTAAGCCTATATGGGAGGCCCTGGAAGGTCGTTCTCTTTGGGGTAGAGTAATGCAGGATATTTATGGACTGAATTTGTGTGATTAGAGAACTTGGCCTTCAAGGATATGGAACCTTACTTTCCAATACCTGGAGACCCTGTATCATCACTCTTGATGGCTTATGGGAATCGGGAACATCAATTTTTTACAGTAGGATTGGGGGGTGGATAGGCTACGGTTCTCGGGCTACCCCATCCCAGATCTATCTTTTAGTGAGAAATGTTTTCATCCTAGGTTTCTCCAAGACATTCTTGATGAGAGTTGACTCGATATTTTCAGCAACATGGTTACAAGTGATGAACATGATAGACTTATTTTCATGGCCTCTACATCAGGTGTTTTCTCCATCAAGGATTCTACACATGTGAAGAGGGACATGTCGAATGAAGACCCATGGGGGGAGATTCTGTGCCGCAAGGAGGTTCCCTCAAAATTTAATTTTTTGTAGTGGCGTGTGAGGAATAAAGCCCTACCTATAGATGAAAACCTGCAATGTATAGAAGTAAACATGGCTTCTAGATGCTGATGTTGCAGGTCTTCCAATAAGTGGGGCATATCTTCTATGATAGTGAATGGGCTAGAGGGGTATGGCAGGCTTTCAAATCCTTCTTTGGTTGGTACGGGTATGATGGGGTGCATGCTAAATTCCTCAGTTCATGGTTTAGAGGTGATGGTACCCATGGGGCCAAGAGAAAACACAGGTCTATCATTATAATAAACGGATGTTAAACTATTTTTAAGGAAATAAATTATATTCCTCACAAAAATATAACAGGATCCCAGGTCAGTATTATCTACAAAATGAAAAATACTTTTCTGGATCTAATCGTGAAATGTTTTGAATGCCACTATGCGCCGTCTGTGAGTTCTATCATCCTAAACCTCTCTTTTGACAACCAGGCAGGAAACATGGGGTAGGAACGATGGGTCCATTTTCATCCTCTCATCTAGGGGCACAAGCTCTACATGGGCGGGTCTCTACTTAGGGGGAATATTCACGAGGGTGGTGTCATTCGACACCAGGTGGGGTTTGTACTTGCTGCTTTCACGGCCTCTTATGGCAGTGGTGATGTTCATTAGGTGGAGGCTCTGGCCTAGGTTTGGGGTCTAGAAATATGCACCCAAAGGCTGGTCTCCTAGAATATAGTGGGGACAGACTCCATGATTCTATACAATGTGCAAGATGGCCAAGGTAGATTTCCTTGGAATATCACCTATACTATAAAGAGATATAATCTGCTCATGGAAAGTCATACAGATATCTCTCAAAAATGGCCAGAGGGAAATATGGTGAGAGAATTTATGGGGTCTATGGGACCCTCAAATAGAAGTATGTTTTCCTTTTTTAAATTGGGTTCTTTTCCTAGTGATGGGATGAAATATTTTGTCAGTGATGTTATGGGCTTGAATTACATTAGATCACCGTGATATATTTTTTGTTTTTAGCGTATTATGTTTCTTCAAAATCAATAAAAAGATTAATTTTCAGTCAATACTCTAATATATAGGATTTTTCTTCACCTACTTCTGGTTGTGCATTATAATAGTGTGATATAGTCTACTCATAGTTACACCTTAAACCCCTACTACTAGTTGACAACCTTTGGCATATGAGGAGGTGTGCTTGAGGTCTCATAGATAACTGGTTCAAGGCATCGTTTTAGGGTCATCCAGGTCAAGAAATTATAACATAGTTAAAATTGAATATCATTATAACAAATATTATGTTATTAAATATTGTATCATACAAAATCATTTTCTCCTAATAAACCACCATATTAATTATTTGATAAATCCTTGATAATGCATGAAAAAGTTTAAATTTTTTATAATAAGTATTTAAGGATTTAAATGATTGATGGAATATTAATAAATTTTTATATTATAAATGATATAATTTAACTTTTTTTAAAAATATTTACCTAAAAGATTAAAAAAAATTACCTATTTCGAGTATCCTTTTTTTAATTAAAGAGTTACATATATATAGTATATTTTTATTTGAATAGTGAATTGAGTGGTTGAAATCTACGGTAAAATTTGACTTCCTCCCCCCACTCACCCCTCTTCCCCCTTATTTATGGAGGTTAAAGAATTCTTTGGAAATGATGTAGGTATTATGTATATGGTACATGATTTAAAGATTATTTAGATTTACTATTGAGGAAATAGTCTGATGATTATTTTGAAGTGATACTTTTAATGCATCATGGAGACAAAGTTTCAAATTAAAATAGTAAACGTAAACATGAGTAATTAATAAAATCAATTTATTATTTTAAAAAACTCTTGGAATATATTGGTTTTTTTATTTTTTTTTTATTCTATATTTAAACGTTTTATATCTGTGATTAAATCCAAAGAATTGTAGAATAAAAATCGTTTTCCAAGAGAAATATAGTTTTTATAAAGAATATGAATATCATAGGAAGAAATATAGTGATATCATTGTATACAATATGACCATATTTACCACGGTTTAAATCTTTTTATTTATAACACCCCAAATTATTCGGTATTAGTAGAAATAATAAATAGCCCGATTTTAATGGAGAAAAATATAGTTATGGTTGAATGTTTATATTTGAATCCATATGGAGATCGGTTTCAGTATTTGGGGGGGGGGGGTAAAGTGATTATTTTTATGTAGGAATATGCATGCAGAATATAAGTGTTAGAATTAATAATAAAATGTTAGAAACTAGTTTGGTGGTCTATATTATTTGAGACTAAAAGCCCAGTGGCAACCAAACATAATCCCAATGGATTGAAAAGTGGTTTAAAACCATTATCCCTATTATTAAATGCTTTTTATCGCATTTATATTTTGGTGAGGGACTCCAAACTTTTAATAGGGTTTCCCAACCTCTAATTTTAAGTGAAAGAACTCTATTAGTTTGTGTGGGTTTGATATAAGCACCACTTCAGAGTTCCTTATTTAGATAAAATGATCCAAGTGGAGGTCAATATTTTAATCTTCTTCCCTAAATTTCACATCCCCTTTTGATCAAGGTTAATTAGGGTGGTCTGGTTTAATTGATCCAAGTTAAAATCTCGTATTTTATCTTTATTTCCTCTTTTTCATTTCATTCCTCTTGTTTTGGTTATTCTAGGATAATTTTTTTGATATTGGGTTTCATTAGATCATAGTCAAAACTATATATTAGAATTCGTGTGTAATGGATAGAGTAGGCCAAGGGATGCTGGACACATACTATTTCTTTTCTTATAAAGGTGAGTTTTTTGGGACTTTATCTTTGAATTTTTATCAATTTATATTAAATACTAATGATTGCTCAGGTTTATAAATTTTTTATTTTTATTCAAAAATTTACCAAAAGAATTAAATGATCTATTGGAATATTGGTGGTTGTGACATTGACATCAGTACACTACGTTGAGATTCTTTATGGGTCTTTGACAATTATAGGATTTTATAATAAAATTTTAGGTAAATGATAAATTTGAACATTTGATATAGTGGGTTCCAATTGGAATCATGGATGGATAGTATGATTGTTGGTAAATAAATACATTCTATATCAAGATAGGTTGTCCTTACTCATTGATTAAATTAATGTTTTTTTATAAGAACTCAATCATTGGTAATATTATAATGGTATATGATTAATCATATTATAGTCAATGTGATAATAATTGAATGACATTAAAAATAACATAGACTCAAATAATTTTAATTATCACAAAACTATCATATAACTTGGATAAATATTTTCTTTAGTGGTTTCCTTGTTTAAGGAGTGTTAGTGACCAAATTTTGGGAGGTTTGAGCTGATATTCTAACAAGTTTTTAAAGAATAAAATATTCTAACCTATAAAAGTGGTTTTAAAGGTAATTAATGATTATGAAATAATATTTCAAAGAAAAATTTGGTTTTAAATGAGTGTATTTTAAATTGAATTTTAAAATGGAAAATAAATGATTTTCAAAATTGGTCTTAACTAGATTTTGTAAAAGGGTTGTGGATATTTAAAAGACAGAATGGGATTCTATTTTAATTTATTATAATAGTAGTATTTAAGGTCTATTTAAAGGTAAATAAAATATTGAGTTTTTAAAAAAATTAGTAAACTATAATTGAACACAATTGTGGAATTTACTGTTTTAAAATCATGTGTGTTTTATGCTCTATTGATATGATCGATTCTTTTTACATCCCTATATTATATGATGATGCATGTTGTTGTATGCTTACTAAATGTAAAACCTTCCCCTGTGATTTGTGTAGAAATCAATGTAATGTAAATATTAAATCAATTTCACACCTTATTAATGTTTATGAATTATATTTTATAGATTTATATTCATTATAATAAAATTATGTGATTTTTCAATTGAAAATAAAATAATTTTAATTTTACTAAATTTTTTTACATGTATTTTATGGTTTTTTATAAAATAATAATTTCAAAATTTTAGAATTATAATTTCAAAAATAAGATATCATTTTTTATATCATCATGTAAAAAGTATCATAGAGTTATTTTTTAGGAATATTTTGAAAAAGATGGATTTGGAAAAAAAAAATGTAGGAAGTAAAAGTTTTTAAGAAAATTGTATTTTATTTCCAGGTATTTAAAAATGAACATTATATTTTGGATTGGTTTCAAAATATAATAAGTTTAATTTTGTTATAAATATTCCAATTAGTTTTATTTGAATCAATATTACACTTATCTTTATTATGTAAATCATTTATACTTAGAAATGCATTTTTTTGGAAAAAAATACTTTTTATCATGTTCTATGGATTTATTTTAAAAGTAATTTCTACAACATAGAGAAATTTAATTTAAAAAAATATAATCCATATTTATAATCACAATTTAAATTTTTTTAATTATTTATCTTTCATTTTTTTCATTATGAATAGAATCATTGGTAAAAAATCAGTTGCAGTAGTAAGAGTTAAAATAGGTTAAAGTGGTTAAAACTAAAATGATACGGGTTAAAATTAATTAAAAATGTATAAAACTATTTTATGGAAATATTTAAACCCTCTATTTTCTATTATTTAAAAATAGACTATTTTTTCCATTTTTATTGAGTTTGACATTAACATATTTTAATATTTAGAAAAATTCCATGTGTGTCCTCTCCCCCACGTATAAAAGGACACATAATATCCTCTATTCACGTCACTTCAAGAACCAATTATCTTGGAAAATACATAACCAAATACCTTCCTAATATTATTTACCACGTCCTAGAGGTCTTGGTTTTGAAATAATAGCATCTTAAGAAGGATTTTCATATTAACCAACGAAGTTTCTCTAAAGAAGAGGTATATCCCTTAACTGAGTGTTTTCTTTTTATTTGTTCTTTTAAATCCCTAAAACCTCTCTAAACCTTTGTGATATTATAAAGTATGTATCCAAAATTTAATAAAATTTTATTATTTTGATTTTATAACCATTTTTAATCAACTTATAAATCTAATGGAAAATAGAAACATCTTTCATGTGTACGTGAGAACGACCGCCTAACAAAGATGATATATTTCATTTTTCATCACCAAATATTATAAATAGTAATAATATTGGATAAAAATGAAATAATATGATATATATATATATATATGATATAAATTTAATTATATAATTTTAAATAAATATTCTTATTCTATATTTATCATTCAATGAAAAATAAAAACATCGCTTGTTCGAAAGTGCAGACTACTGTGTCACAAGCCTATGTATTTTATTCTCCATTATTGAAACATATTGTAGATATATATATAAGTTAATATAAATAAATAATATTATTATTATTATATAATTATCATTATCGAATTTAAAATGACACTTTCCTTCTTTTATTCATGTTATTTAAAAAATGGAAACGTTACACGGGAATACGTATCGATTTCCGTCTCCATGTTGTAACATAATTAATTTTTCATATTCACCTTCCATTGTTGGTTATAAATACCAAATTAATGTTTAAAAATAAAAATAATATTATAGTTAAAAAATATTATAAAAAGATATAATCATGATCCATTTTCCCATAGTCGACCTACCATATTAATTTTTGACTTATGAGACGAATATCCTTGAAATGATGGATGTGAACTTAATTGATTAAGTAATTGAATATGACATGAATAAATTTTAATTAAAAATAATAAAAAAAATGAAACTTTTATTAATAAATTAAAAAATAAAAATACTTTTATAATTTAGGAAGATAAATAATGTATGTGATAGGTCGGTATTAAGGTAACGGATACTTTAACTTAAAACCTTATTGTTAATGTCAAAAACAATTATTTCCAAATATTTCTCCTTTATGTCCAAAAGATAAAACAAATATAGATGTAAAAATGCTTATATAAAGGAATTTAAATTTGATTTTATCTCTCCTTTTACTTTTTTATAAATATATTCAAAAGGAATCTTTTTATATATTTCATAAGGAACGATTTTACTTTATTTACAAAAATAATAAAGGAATGTACCATTTTAATTTATATAACCAAACTGCCTTTTTTACCAATACCATAACCATTATTAATTATTTAGATAACTTTACAAGATTCTATATTTTTTCAAATAAAACCATTTTCACTTTTTTATGTGATATTTTAGTTTAAAAAAATATTATTTAAAAGGAATTTATATTTCAAATTACAAGTGTTTTGCATCTATGTTCAAAAGTGTTTTTCAAGGGATTTATGATGAAAAGGTGAAAGTATAAAATATTTTGTTCATGAAAAGGTAATTTATTAATATATACGAAGGATGTTAAGATTGATACATCTTATATGATGGGTGATCTTGATACAATTTATATGAAAAGTGAGAATGATACAGCTTATGTCACGAACCAACCAGAATACCATGGTACACAAGTACTCAAGAGACATGGCCTGAATGGCAATCCAAAGACCCAAAACATATTAGTAGCACCTAGGAATCATCAAAAAAAATATAAATAATTATTTATCAACAATATTAATCAATAAATATAGAGTATAGGAAGATAAATTGTTGAACAGACGGTATTCCAAACACTCATCAAAAAGAGAAATACCACAAGAAGAAAAAAATGCCCAAAAAGGTACATCATCCAATAAAGTTCACAATATCAATAAAGATAAAGTCTTATAATCTTTATATCATTAGTGCATAACATATGAAACCATCAACACCATTACTCATGGTCCCATTAGAAAATTACACCTACAACCTCCAAGTGGAACTTTCCCTTTTCTTGGACTAAGCATAACATAATCAAAAATTACTAAAGTCAAATGTAAGGTGGGTGAAAGATAACCCTGTAGGATATCACTAAATGTTCCTCAAGAAATTCCATTATAAATAATCCATTTATGATTATATTTAAATAAAAATTTGGCATTGAAAATCATTTCTACATTTCCAATCAAACAAACATTTAAATCAGGTAGATTAAATGTATATAAAAAATAAGAATAAATAAAAAAAATTCATAAAATAAAACAAAATGAATATATAAATTTAATAAAAAATAACATGTAATGATAAAATAAAAACAACTATGATCATCTTCCCAGAGGTTTATTAGTTCTTAGCTCTAGGATCCTCACACTACGTTTTCAATCAATCACGATTCAAATTTTGAACATGTCCCTAAGGATTATGACAATGAGATATAATCAATTAACACCCCCATTGAGGAATATCATGTCAAATTTGGATTTTTTAGATTTATCATCCCCAATACATTTCTAGGAGGTCAAATTCATAGCTTGGTTGTCCTAGTCACCAACCAACTACTCAGTCTCACATGTTCATTCAATTAATAAATCATGGGAAAATCATTTTTTCTATTTCAATTAATAATTCACAATTCAAATTCCCAATTTCTAGTTTCAACATTCCATTTTAACTTCAAAACCAAATAATCAGTTTATTTTCAATTTTATTCCTTTTTAAATCATATTTCTCTTAAATACATCCACTATATATACTAAAGCTGGGTGTTTCCAGGCTGATGTGTTGCCTCCACAAATACCCATGTCACCCAAAAGACTAACTAATTCCCTATTATACCCCCTGACCATCACACCCCACCTCCACAATTTTTTTCCTTCTCCTATATATAAGAATTCACCTACCCATCTAACCCTTCTCCTCTATCCGTGATTAGGGTTCGATCAATCCTTGATTCCCTCAATCTCCTCCCATATTTCATCCCCGACTTCGACAGCCCCATTTCACTTACCACCCCCAGCCTAAAAACATCCTCATAGGTCGCGGTCTGCATCTCCCTCGACCAAAGGCTCCTTCGATCTACTCCTCCCATTAAACATGCCTTCTGTATCCCTCCTTCGTCGACATTCAACTTCTCCCTGGATGAAGTACAGTCTTAGGGTTTGTCATTCTACCGTTACAATTCCATAAGAACCTATTTCGGAGTTAGGGTTGCCGCAAAATCCTGACTCTATTGATCTCCAACTCTGGGTATCTATCTATTCGAACATACTGGTGATCCTTCTTCCTCCTTATCTCGCTTTTAGTATAAGTCTAAATCATTTTTCCTATCTTCCTCACATTACTGTTACCAGTTTTTGCAGCTCGAAAATCCATCTTCAGTCTACCCCGCTACCTACAGTTCTTACTCCAGAAGCATCCTTCCCTGACGTCCAATCAGTTTATCGATGCAAACCATAGGTATAGCTTCGTACATCTCAATTCTGCACTCCTACCTTACCCTTTGTTGTGCTGAGATTTTTCTGTTTCATTTTCTACGAACTATTCAATCAACATTGCATTCTATCCCCAAAATCATAACTATTTTTACAACATTGAAGATGCCTCTTAGGATTTTATTGAAAGTTATTTCAGTACCATGTATTCATGGTTATTCATAGTAGGTTAATTCATTGATGATTACATGGAGTTATGTTCTTGAATTTCACCTTTTCCTGGATTTGGATTCAATCAATGTTTTATTCTTCACTTCAGTCATTTTAGGCATCAGGTTCGTGATTCATAGATGCTTATTTCATTAAGGTATATTATCCTCATTCCATTTCAGCAGTGTTTAATCTATCTTACTATGCAAGGACAAAAAAAATTTACGTCAATAAGAAATTTTATTAAAGTTGTTCCAGGGATCTATTTGTTCAGCAATGCTTTATATATATATTCAAATTCTACTTCTTTTTTCATCTCTAATTCGATGACAATACCTCGTGAGATTGGATGTGCTATACAATAACTCGATTTTACTATGAGATTTTTGTTTCTATCATTCTAAAAAATTATTGATGTGTCTCCTAAGTGTTTTTTGTTCTAGGAAAGGAAAATAATTCAAAATATTCATAAATAGTCTCCTGAATGATAAATCCCTGCATCAGATGTCTCAATAATGAAAATACTAGAACATCATATGCTTATAGTAAACTGATGGTCGACGCTATTGGTATGACATTAAATTCGTAGTTGGATAGTTTTATTGTACTAATGTTTTTATGTATGCTATTTAACTATTCATCTCATCTCGTTAATGGGGATTTTGGTATTTTACTCATCATCACTATATACTCACTGCTGCATAGAAAATTTTCAATTTTGATTTAAATACAAGCCCATTAACATCATAATTAAAGGTCGAAAATATAACTATCATTGTGTTTCATTTTTTTTGATATTCCTTGCGTTCCATGTACTAAAATACATTTTTGGATAAGAAATCTTCACATCTCTTGTGGACAGGATCGACAAAAAAAATACTTGGATGGTCCCCTAAAAGAATTTCTAAAGCTAGAAAAGTGACCCTCATCAAAGCTGCCATCCAGTCTATCCCTAGCGACTTTATTCCCCTGTTTAAGATCCCGGATTTCATCGTCGACCAGATTCACACACGCACTGCCAACTTCTGGTGGGGGGAAGTATGACGGAAGGAATCGACACCACCGGATGGCCTTGGAGAAAATTTGCAAATCCAAATCAGAGGGAGGGATGGGATTATGAAATTTGTGTCTCATCAATGATGTACTGCTGGAAAAGCAAGGATGGCGACTTCTTCACCGTCCATCATCTCTTTGGGCACAGGTTATCCGGGCTAAGTACATTCACCACATGGACTTTCTTGCTTCCTCTCTTAGTCCCCGTCCCAGCTTCCTCTAGAGAAGCATATGGGGGGTAAAAATCTCCTGGAAACAGGACGTGACTAGAGGATTGGGTCTGGCTCATCAGACAATATTTGTACTGATCCTTGTCTCATCGATAAGGATTTTATGCATGCTACATCCCCCGTCTAACTAGTTCTTGAAAACACCACTGTCAGTTGCCTCCTTTTCGACCAGGGATAGGGGTGGTGTCTGGAGAAAATCCTTGATTGGTTTAATGAAAGAGATCAAAGAATTATCCTTAGCATTCCATGGGTCCCTTATGCAGGCACCGACCAGCTTTTCTGGATCAATGATATCTCGGGCGAATACACGGTGAGGTCTGGTTACAGACTTGCTCTTGTCAGCCACTCAGTAGGCCGGGATGAGGGTCCGTGGAATTTGATTTGGAAGCTCATCGTTCCCCCTAAAGTTCACCAATTTTGGTTGAAGATCTGCACAAGCACTCTCCCAACCATGAGCCGCCTCGCTTACCGACATATGTCCAGTACTGCCTTTTTTCCCTTCTGCCTGAACATTCCAGAAACTCTTTTGCACGCCATCATTCACTGCCTGGGTGCTAAGAAAATTTGGACTTTATGGGGCCCTGCATCAGCGGCTTCAATGGCATCGGCCTCTGACCTTTCCGATCTTCTTACGCGGTGGTGATCCTCTCCTTACTCGGCTTCTACAGGTTCACTCTGCACTCTGGCATGGATTATCTGGGTCTGGCGTAACGATGTTGTCTTTCGTCATGATCACAAACCCCCCAAATTATGGATTGAATAGGCCACCTCTTGGATTGAGGGCTGGAATGACCACAATGGACATTTTATGCCAGATGATAACCTCTCATTCCCCCCTCATTGGAATCCCCCAATGGAAGGGACCCTTAAGATTAACGTGGATGTGTCGTTCCCAAATGTTGGCCTTGTTTCCCTCAGCCTCCTGGCCCGAAATCATATGGGGCAAATCCTTGATGCAAAGTACGAACCACATCAGGATTTTTGGGAACCTGCAGTTGTTGAGGCCATGTCCATATTTGATGATATGCTGCTCACCTTGGAAAGTGGATGGAGTGATATCATTTTTGAGTCTGATTGCCTTACCGTTTTCAATTCTATCAACCACAACGATGGTGGGCTCCAGTCTTTTGGCATCATCATCAGGAGAATCCTCTCACTTTTCCAACACTTCTCTTTATGCACCTTCTCCTTTACCAAAAGGGAAGGGAACAACGCAGCCCCTCAGCATGCGGCCTCTGTCCCATTCGACTCCAACCAGCTCTGGCTGGACAATTTTTCTTTCATGGCTTTTCACATGTACCTATGCTGATCTCAATCATTAGCGTTTCCTGTTTTAATCAAAAAAAAATACATTTTTTGATTTTAACTGCATTCTTCTTCCATGAAAAATCTATAATTCAAACTTCTTAGAGCACCTCCACATGCCATGATATCCCACTTTAGCATCCAATGGAACATCTCTAGTATATAGGCAGATTTACCAAGGTTAATTTAGTTAAAATTATTTGAAGCCTATACAAGTAATAATTTCTGAACACATGGTGCATAAAAAAACACCACCTTATTTTGGCATATGTAATATGTCTCCACTGCACACTTTAGAATTTAACCATTTAATTTCATTTTTATGTACATTAAACATAGAATTCTTCTTCTCTTTCTAATTTCTTAAAGATGTTTCACATTTTTTAACATCTATATATCTATTCACTTCTTGCAAACTAGGCACCCATATTAATTATATTTACAGATCATTGAAAAAATACACATAATGTTGTATCTTATATCACTCTTTTTCACTTGAACATGAATAAGTTGATTCTTATGATGTCATTTTGAATCAACCTATTTCCCATTGATCATCCGTTTGTGTGTACATGTAGTCAATGCTTCAAAACATTCACTATTGATTTAAATACAATCCCATTAAGATCATAATTACGAGTGGTAGGTATAACTATCATTATGCTTCATTTTTTATTTGTACCATGATTTCCATGTACTAGAATACATTTTTTAACTACATTATTTTCATTGAACAACCAACAATTCAAACTTCTTAGAGCATCTCTACATTCCATGACATCAAATGTTAGCATCCTCCGGACATTTTCCAGCATATAGACATATTTAACATTGCTGCTTTAGTTAAATCTATTTAAAGTATATAAAAGTACTACATTTGTCATGAAAAATAATTATTCAACTTTCTAACAATCAGATTGTTTAGTTAACATGTAAATTGTGGAAATATACTAACTGTGATGGTAACATTTTCCACTATACAACATAACAGAATATAAACTGCTAAAAAGTTGTATTTATTTTGTTCTTATAAAGTTATATGAATTTTCGAAACATGTCATATGAATCGCTACTATAATTATCTAACCATTTATGATTATTTTACCTCCATCTTAGAACTATGGCATGCTTGCATAAAACCTACTGCAAATACATGGATGAAGGGGGCCTTTTCATAAAATGTGACAGGGTGACTGACACATGATTGAGGAGAATACACCATCATGGAAGACTGTATCAAGGGTATATTTTCAAGAATTGTGTCATTTTTTTCAATTATTATTTTATTTTACTTGTATTAAATATTAGTTTTCATTCATTTTTTGCACTGTATGAACTCTCTTTCAAGAAGTGGAAGTTGTGTAACTTAAACCTAGGGATGAACCTACTATCTTATCCACTAAGTTATGTCATTTTTAATGTTTGACTTTATTCCCTAAACTCTTATAAATTCACACCCTCTAGCCTTTAATCTTTCTCCATCTTTTCTTATAAAACCCCAAAAATTCATGCATAAGAAAATAGTTTGGCTTGTATTGGTTCTATTTTGTGTGAAAAAACATCAACATCAGGTACTGCTGTCTTTTAAGTAACGTGATCATATGAAGATAAGAGCATGCACACATTTTCTGAATGTCCAATCCACATTGGAGTTCCTATTTCATATTCTTATCAATTATTTATCCTTATAATGGTTTTCATTCGCATTTATGGAATTTGTTTCAGTGCTTTTCATTCACACTTATTTTCTTCATGGTATATCTCATAGTTTCATATCAAATATAAAATATTTCTCTTAAAAAATGAAATCTTGCATCATTCATACATACAACCCTAGTAGTGACTACATTCACATTCTAAGGATTATTTGTCTATAGAATATACGATTTTTATACTATTATCATAGTTGTGCAATCCATGGTTCTGTTCAATGACATGAAAATAAATTAAAAAGACACAATATATGCACTCCCCATCGAGATCTAGAGATAAAATATTACAATGATGATGACTATGGATACAACGGAAATCAGGTAGTGTTTTTTTATTCTGCACTCCTGATACTATTCAATTATTTATCAATCATATGCTTAAATATTTACTATAATGTCAATTCTACGTGGGTTTATAGTGGCCGGGGGAGAATTGGTGGTGTCCATAAAAATTTTTCTGCAAAGATCATTCTTTAAGAGGTAGGTCATATATGTCAAACAAGGGGTATTGCTTAGATAGAATGCACCCATTTCAGTGTTGAAGTTAAACATAGACTGTTGTTGCTTATCATGTATTGTTGTTTCATTTATTTTCTTTTTCCTAAATACCTTGTAGAAGTCCCCTTTGATAGTGGAAGCATTTACCCAACAGCTACACATAATTCTCTTATTGATGTAATCTATTATTTCATGTTTCTCATTATTTCCATACAGCTTAAATCCGTACTAATTATGAATTCTATCTTGACACTTATACATGAATTGATCACACACACAACGAACTGGTTATCATTGACCAAAATCTAAATCCTGCCTTCTATGTCATTTTTGAGTCTATAAACGTAAGAGGATATGGGAAGGCATATCACAAAACTTCCTACAAAAGTTTTTATTCTTAGATTTCATTACTATTTATTCTAATTTTCTTATATTTTAATTCTATTTTTTTCAATTTTTATGTACAGATATTTTTGAATGTGATAGAATATCTTGAAGTTGATGATTCACTACAAAGGTACAACGTGATTATCATTTTTTTTATTCTAATATTTTATCTGTCTCAATATTTATTCTACTTTTATTGAAATATTATATACCACTAATTTATGCATTAAATTTATTCAACATTGTCAATATTACTAAAAAGTTTTGATTCTGATTAAAAGGGGACAATGTGGTGTAACACTAGATTATGTATAAATACTCCATCGTGGAAGGTACAATGTGACTATCATTTAAAAAACTACAAATTTTGTTACCTCACACACCCTTCTTTTAATAATTAAATTATTCTAAGTAAAAATTTAGTTATATTTTGTTGGTTATTAAACAGTCTCTTATAAGTTCACATTCATAATTACATTGATCATGTTTCAATGTTCATTAATATGAATTCTTATTTGAATAGTCTATTCATATATATGATTTCTCAATCATAAAAATAAATTTTTATTTATTTTCATATTAAATGTTGGTTAATACTATTGTGATGATGTCTTAGAAACTTCTACAACTATTAATTATAATTTAAATAGTTTGTTACTTCATTAATAGGATTTTTTTGAGAAATTTTTTTATTCAAATATATGATATGAGTTGTGTATGGTCTTCAACCTACATTCTAGGTCACATGGTGGAGTTACACTACAATTTGGAGAAATACCCCCATCATGGTAATGGGAGAAGTGAAATTTTTTTGGTGTTGTGGATCTTTACAAATTATTTGTAGCATGGGTTAGTTTTTATTATTTGATCAGGTTTGAAACAAATTTTTTACTTTATCATATCAATTACATCTCCATTGTACACATATTGGGTTAACTAATTATTTCCAACACATTTTTGTAAATTCCACATAAAAACTGCAGACCTTTCTATGTTCATATATGATAATCACTTTTTAGAACATACAATATAATCATCTTATTCATCATGAATTGCTAAAAAGTGTGGAGATTTAATTAATATTTTATGGCTCATATGTTTCTCTATATTATTTTTTTATTCACAGAAACATGGTCCTGCTGTTGAGTAAGGATTTAACCATTTAAACTGTGTAGGTGTGTCTGTTATCATTTTATAGAATATAGGAAACTTTCTTAACACCATTTTATTTAATTCCTTTCTTAACACCATTTTCTTTAATTTTTTTATTCTGTATAGGTACATCTGGGCAAACATGGTGCATGCAACTAAAAAGATCCTTATGTTAACAAACAAACCTTAATGTTAGAAAATGAAATGAATGCAAAATATAGGTAAACTGGAAGATAAAATAGTGTTTTATATTGCATATTACTTGTATGGGAATGTTTGTATTAATTTTTCGGCATATAGGCACATTATTCCACACCATTTCACTATTTTTTTTAATCTGCATAGGTACTTTGTGAAAAAATGGTGCATGAAACCATACAGAATTTTTATTATTTGATCATCTTTCAAAAAAATTATTTATTTTAGCTTCTCTCTCTATTTTAATTCACTTATATAACTATGTTCAATGATATGTTCTTAATTATTTCCAATATTTTATCAAAAATTTCTATAAATAAATTTTCATTCTGTATTTTAATCTTTTTAAAACATTCATTTCAATCTACACCTGTATACTTTTAAATAAAAGTAATCTGTTAAAGCTTTGATATGTGTTTTGATGATTTCAATTGCTGCATATTCTAACTTCAAATCTTCTAACAGTATTTTATATGTATAAAAATTTGTCATGTTATTTTGATAATGAGTATGAACTACAAGATAATGTCCAAATATGTTGAGACAACGAGGCTACATCGAGTTAATATACTGAATTACACAATAGAACGAAGGGTAATATAAATAGGAAAACTGAAGAAAAAAAACATATTGAAATGTGATGCTGCAAAGATATGGTAAACATACATGTTCACTGTATAATTTTTTTTCATTACTATTTTATGAATTCCTATTTGTATTTAAATTATTATTACATTTCAAAATATATAGAAATAGTAATTGAAATTTAGGTTATCTAATAGAAAGAATTAAGCCATTTCATTATCCTATTAACTATGTGTTCAATCTACATTTCTTAAATTTTTATACTGCACAAAAACGACATGGTTGTTGCCTTATATCAATTAAATATTCTGTTTTCATACTGTAAAAAACACCATCTTGGTATGTAATATTTAAAAACCAGATTATTCACTATTTTGATATGTAATCCACTGCAATGATGACTGTAAAAAAATAGTCAGTTTTATTAGACTATGATGGTGTTCATTGTTAGTATGTTTCATCTACTAGTTCAATGTTCTGTTAAATTGTTTGGATGTATCAAATATTGAGCCACTAACATGTGACAATGATCTATTTCATTGATAGGATATATTAAAATCATGACATTTATATTACATGTTTTCTACCTCATCATTTTGTAGTACCTATTTTTTCAATGATGTACAAAAAAACCATGTGTTATACCTCTTTTCATTATTGTTTCCTATTTTTATACTTTAAAAATAATCCGTCTTCATATACTGTTGAAAATGCCATATTATACAGCTTTACAATATCATGTTTGATTTTTTTAGAGTTTGTTACTATCCAGTATATTGTGCATTTGTAGAATAGTAATTATTATTACTACTACATTGTTCTATTTAATTGTTACATTTTATTTTCATATTTAAATATTCATTACTAATTAGTCTATATAATTTTATTTTCATCTATAGAATGCATTTTTTGGACAACGAAGCTGAAGACATATTACAACGACCCTTTGGTCCTTGCACGATTCACAGAAATATCATCTCAAAAACTTCTTCAAACATGCAGTTCATAGACTATTGTGAAATTAAATATTGCGTTCTGACATTTTTTATTCAAATTAATCCTCTTCTCATAATGGAAGAGAAGCATGATATGAATGCATTTGGAAATTATCTGAAAACTTCCTCAAAAAATAGAAAAAAAAATCCTACATCCCTTCTATGTTCAAATATTATTTTGAAGTCTCTATATTTTTTCCCCTTCTATTCCATTTATACGTACCAATAATATGTGATTAAATATTAATAAACGTAACTATTGCAGGGTAACTTGTACCAATAGCAGTATTTTTTTTTAAAGAAAAACAATTAATTCAATATGTCGGGTGTACACACGGGTGAGTACTAGTTTTCTTAATAATCAACAATAAATCATGTCCTCAAATCACTTTTCATTTTAAATTATATTTTCCCAAAATCCACACAATATTTTCAAATCCTTTGAAATAGGTTTTTATTTCACTATTCCATAACTTTTTCAAATTAAAAATTAAATATTCTCAATTCAAGGTCTATAAATCAATTAAAAATCCATTTTAATACAAGAATGATGTAAAGGTTTGAAATTTAGTGAAAATACTTTTGAAACCAGCTACCTCAAATCACGACAACATCACCACCCCAGCACGAGTTCCACCAATGAAGATTCGAAAGATGGAACAAAAAAGGGGGAATCCTAGTTCCAAAAATAATAAAAGAAATATCTAGATCCATCAATAACATGAGGATCTATCTCACCCAAATAAGGAGAGAGAAGATGAAAGATTAATTTGAGATCAAATATATTAAACTTAAAGGATGATATCTAACACACCCACTAACACATCAGTCCTTAGAGAAATAGAATTAGAGGGGCCAACATTTTCTCTAGATAGCCTTTAAAATCCAAAGGATCATTTTAAGTTCGGATGGGAAGAAATTAGAATTTAAAATGGGGGTATTGGGATATTAATAACAATATTTAAGAATTAAATTCACATCACCTAGTTACCTGGGGTGGGCAAAATATTTAGAACTAAATGTGCACCTCCCTGAGTGCCCTTACTAGGCTTATAGATATATTTTCACTATTATGGTGTATGGTTTGACTACTCTATTTGGAAAATCATGCAGTAACTATATTATCCCACCTTGGATATTGGAAAATGGTGATGGTTTTGGATATATGATTAGTAAAACTATACGCTAACTATGAACTCCCCATAGAACCTTTCCACTGGATTTTAGGGGGGGCATGCATGATTTGAACTGACCATGGTCCCCCTACATAACCTCAAAAAAATTCATTTTTCTAGATTTACTAGTATAGTTTTCAATAACTAAATGCCAACCATATATTGTCTAGAATCTTTTATAATCTTCCAAAATAATCTATAAGTAACCTGAAGAAAGATCCAAAATTAATAATCAAAACCAAGGGAAAAAGTACCTAAAAGTGGGAAACATGATGTTATAATCTCTCCATGATAACAAATTTCTTCCCCAAAAAATACTATCAAGAAGACTCCATATCAAATATAATAGTACAATGGTCTCTCATTAATGAATCATGCTCTATAGTCTCATATGAATCAGAACCAAGCTTCTAAATCACTCAAACTAGGGGTATGGACTTTTTAAGAAGAACTTATATCTCAGAATCAATAATCTATAACAGTTGATGTGTAATTTATAAATCAAATTCCACATCAAGTTCTTCCCATCTCATGGTATTATATGGGTCAAAGAGATACTTATTAAGCTAATACATGTGAAATGTGTTTTGGATTATTTTTATCTATGGTGGAAAACCCAAATGGTAAGACACCTTTCCAACCTTCTTAAAAATCACAAAAGGAACCATGAATATTGGTTTAAAAATTCCCTATTTTCCAATTTATTGGTGACCCAGACAAGGTGAACCTCTCAAAAACACCTTTCACCAATTGAAAACTTCAATGGGAATCAAAAATTACTACCATAGGGTCTACATTAGGGCTTAGACAAAACCATTCTCTAAAAAATAAATTAAATATTCTCTATCATCTCTTGTACAAAGTAGGTCCAACCAGAGAATCATCACCAATATCCAATCAAAAAATTTTATATCTACATGGTTATACATATAAGTCCTCAAAAGGTTCCATTTTAATTGATTATTGGTGAATATTATTATAGGAAAATTTAACGAATACCAAATAGTCATCCCAAACTCCACCAAAATCAAAAACATAGGATTGAATCATGTCTTCAAGAATATTTTTAGCTCATTACATATATCCACCCATCTAGGGATGATATTTCATGCTCAATATTACATGGAATCCCATCACCTCTTTAAGGGCTTCCAAAAAACAAGAAATTAATCAGGTGTACCTATCAAAAATTATTTCATATGGATTTCTATTAAATCTAATAATATTATTTAAATAAAGACTTCTTCAGTCATCAACTTCAGTCATATCATGAATGGGAATAAAGTCAGCTGATTTGGTCACCTGTCCGATCACTAACCATATCACATTCTTTCCTCAAGTGGTATACTGTAAGATCATAGTTTTTCCTATTAGGTATAGATAATTTTTTTTACCTCTATGTGTTTGACCTAATTTCAGTTCATAATGAGATCAAGAATGTTTTGGGGGTATCTGAGGATTTTTTGGTGTTTGGAGGCTCATTTTTTGAAAAGAAAACTTCAATGAATGGTTAAAGGAAACCATTCAACCCAAGCCACATGCTTAAGAGTAATCATGTAGGGCTGGACAATGGGATGCCAGAGGCCACAAAATTTTAGAAGACCTTGAATCCTAGGGTTAATACTAATGTATGGGGGTTTGGAACTTTTATCAGGGTCGTAGATCAAGGTTTTTGAACAGTCCCTGAAGCCATGCACACAAACCATGTAAGGTCCCCCTTGAGGTAGGAAATGGGGAATAATTGATGCATGGTTTTTTCAACTATGTGGAAAAACCATGAGATCTAGTAATTCGAGGGAAAATTTTGATTTAATCCTTAAATTTTATTAAAACCTAATCCATTATTCAATTTTCATTCCAATGTATAGACTTGGCATTGACATCACCCTTTGTATCCCAATTTTAGCATTGAATCCATTTTCATCATGCGGACATAGAATCAAACATTATTTCTCTTGTTGAATCTATATAGGTGAATTCTTCATTAATCTTGTGAAATTATTCATTTCAATTTATATAAATGGATTTATTTCTGCTCAAGATAATATTACCTTTTTTCAAAAAAATTATCCGTTCTTCATTTTGATTTCGATCTGGACCTAATCATAGGTCGATAATGGATGATTTCTCTACTATGGACCTACGGTAGGTGGTCTATACGTTTTATCACTAGTTTTTTGTCTTATAAAGTTATTTTGCATTATTCTATACACTATATATTCTGGAATTTCTGCTAAAATTATTTTAATTCTGTAATTAAATGAAATGGAATATACTTAGGTTTCCCACTAGTGCCTTTGAGATTATTGGAGGTTGTTATCCCTAACCTAGGACAACAATGGGGTGTGACCTTTCCATTTCCATATGTTATACCACCCCATTGGGTGAATGTGATATTTACTTACTAGATGTATCCATTTTCAATTAAATTAGAATTGAATTGATATGAGGGGATAGAGTTTATGTCTCCTTTCCATGTGATGGATTGTTGTTTAATTTTGATTAAATATATTTTTTTGGTAATTATTTTATGGGTTGATAAACTCATGGATTGTGTGTAATTGCTAAATGATTAATGAATGAGATAATGAGTTAATTATGGTAGTGGATTCCTTGATCAGCAGAACTTGGACCATAAATTCATATGATGCCATTAAAATTTCTACTACATGGGTATTGATTATGGGAGTGGATGCCTTATACCATTTTAATCCATGGATCATGATTCCATAGGATTCTATGGGACATGATACCCCTTGGATATGGATTACTTGGACTCATATTGGACATGGTCTGTTGAAATTATCCTTGGACACCATCCAAATCATTATCGAGTTTCCATTGAGATGTACCCAGGACTCAATTTGGATTACTTGGTCTTCTACACCTTTTATCTGACCCTTCATGGTCGTACTCTTTTGATTACATGCCACATGCATAGTGGATATGTCACACACTTTTTTATAAGTTGTGGTCATGGTGGATTATATACAATTAATTTTATGTTGTGGTCATGGAAAATGTGATACCCTGGAATACATGACGTAGGCTAATGTGGATGCTTTTGGTTTCTTGGTTACATGGCATGGTCGTTTTGATTTATTTATGGTTTATAGATAGAATGTACAGACAGTGTCTTTGTTTATAGTTATTCCTTGTTATGGGGAATTTATTATTATTGATAGGATGGACATTACCAATTTACATTTATCAAATTTCACTTGGGATATTTACTTGTATTAATGTTATTCTCCTTATATATCACAAAGAATTTAGCTTATTATATAAATATTGGACGTGTTATAGACACCGTTGGTGGTGGCATACTGATTTTAATCTCATACCTAGTTGAGACCACCATTGGGTACCCAAACAGACTTCATAGATATAGGTAGGGATCAGGGCTGGCAACAATTGTAGTATGATTGAATGTTATTCACTTAGGATCAGGGGAGCACAATAACTAGCATCACTCTAGATTCTATCTAGAGATAGTTATTTTGGTATTTTTTTAATTTAGATTCATGTATTATATTGGATGCTTATATAACTATTTACCGTCACTCTGATGACATGTGGGTATTCCATTTCATGCATTATTTTAGAAAATAATTAGAATTGACATTCCATGAATTATTCCATTCCATATAGGATGCATTTCTTGACTGCATGATACTATTATGTGTTCCTTGAGTGATATAATTATTGTTTGATAAATGATTTGTGTTGGGAATTGAGAAAACATGGTTGGTATATAGAGTGTTTCCCTAACCTAAACAGTGTTTTCCTTCGTGGTTTATAGTATACACCATAATTGGTCAACTATGGAAGATTGAGTTATAGAGAATTGATCACCTGGACTGGAATGTGCTATGGTTTGGATTAAGTGGATGTCTCACTTTGGTTCATGTGATGTATGGAACCCTATGGATTGAATGCAGTACCCCATTTGGTTCAACAATTTAAAGATAATTATGATATATATGTGAATTTAAAATCGAACTGAATTGGTGAAACGTAGAAAATAACCTATATTTTCCTTTTGAGTGGGTAGTAGGCACTGTCTCTAGTGATGTTTATGACAGTTTATTTCATCCCAGTACTATATTTAGGAGTAGGCATAGGGGTGTGATCTATTATCGGAAGGCTTTGATCTATCCTATGTTTTAAACTATGATCTTTGTTCATAAATATTGTTCGATGAGTGGACTTGGAATTGTAGATACATTCCACCACAAGGACCTCCAGTCGTATGGAAATAGGTTGGAGATGACCATGCTCTGAAGGTGGTGGGCCTTAGGCTACCAGAATATGCTTATTCAGTGATAGTTTTGAAGCCAGTTGTTTTACCAGATATGATTATTTATTACTACATATATGAGGGATTCATATACTTTATGCATACCATTCCTGTATCACCATAACATGCCTCGTCTATGCTAGAGTGGGTGCATGTGTTCTAGTAGCATTATCCTCCCATGTTTTTTTGGGATAGAGGACCACATGCTGTGGATTTGGGGTTTGAGAAAAAATTTATATCTTGATCATATATTGAAACATACTGATAAGAGATTGAATCTCATGACATATATTCTTTGGGGAGAAACTAATCCCTAGTGGGATATTATAAACCCTGATGATATTCTCCATGATATGTTTGGGAGGGATTTCTAATCCGAGTCTTTTGAATTTTTCATTCCTAATACTCTAATAGAATAGAGAGATAGAGAGTTTATGAATTTAGATTATGGGTTTATGAAAGTTATGGAGTATCTTTCATTCTTTATGGAGCTTTAGATTTTGTGTCGATATATCATGCTGAAGATCCATCGAGGGAGAGACACTTCAAGGAAGCTCTTTGGAGTTACATTAGATCATAGGTAAACATTTTTAGGTTGCACTACTACAAAAACAGGAAAGGGAACCACCACCTTTAATCAATGCTAATAAATAAGTTAGGATAAAGGTAATTATTTATCAGTGATAGTTAAAAGGGATGATAAAGGTTCCCTTTATCGGTGCTTTTCCAGTGTTGATTAAGGCACCCATTATCAGTGCTAAAATTTTAACCTTGATAAATGGTGCCTTTATCAGTTCTTTTGTAGCTCTAATAAATGGATTCAATATCAGTGCTGATAAAGATCACCCTTTATTAAAGCTACAATTTTAGATCCGATAAAGGCTCACTTTATCACCACTTTTCTAGCACTAATAATACCATAGTACCATTTAATAAAATGGGGTGTATAGTGTCCTCTGTTTATTGTGCCCTAAAGCTCTCACAGGGTTGTACCCCTGCGACAACCCCCCCCCCCCCCCCCCCCGATCTTCTCTTTTTCAGACATCCAGCACTGCTAGCCCTACTCTGGCGCTCTACTCTTTGTCAGAACTCTACCACCGGTTGCCCTACTCTGCTGCTCCTCTCTTTGTTGGACCTCTGCCACTGCTATTCCTACTCTACCTCTCTTCTCTTTTCCATACCTCCACCACCACAATCCCTACTCCACCGCTAGCCTTATTCCACCGTGAACCCTACCCCTTATCCTCCCCCTTGAACCCCTTCCACGGATCCTCCTCCGCGAAAACCCTATTTCTCATTCTCCCCACTAAACCCTACTCCCCACGAACCCTACTTCAAGTATTTTGGATTCCTTTAGATGAGGTTTGATTCTTGGATTCCCATTTTTGATCTTTGGTGATGATTTCATAGGAATATAATATTTTTTAATGGATTATGAATTGGTTTTGTAGTTTATATGTGTTGGGGTATATATGATTCTTTTAGTGTGTAAGAGTATCACGTGGTGTTGGTACCTTATTTAAATTTTTGGATTAAATTTACAAATTTTTATTCTTATACATGTTAAAACATTATCATGGTAAAGTGCGTAGGAAGTAGAAAGAGACACGGGATAGAGTGTTGTCAAATTTCAATAGTAGGAGGTGTTGATGTTTATTATCTAGGTGTTGGGTCCTAATGTTTAGAATTGGCAAGAAGTATTTTAGGAAGGTTTTGAATTGGAAAATATTCTACTTCATTTATGGGTTTCCTTAGTAGTAGGATTACTTTTAAGGGTGATTTTATATGATGGAAGGAAAATAATGTTCAGTAAAAAGTTGTTTTAGGAAGAGTTTTATTCCATAGATATAGAAGTATGAGTGTATATATTATATCATGGAATTCAATCAAGTTGGATACAGTGTGATTTCCCTTGGGATTCACATCTGTGCATTGATGGTCTAGTTTTTAGAACACTTGGTTGATGAGTAAATGAAATCCTTTAATTTTGAGTCATCTTTGAGGTTAGAGATTCTAAGTAAGGTAGTGAGTTTATGTTTGAGGTTTTGGTATTAGATGAGGGATTGTTATGAAGTTATCAAGAGTGGGTTTCTTTGAGTGTCTTTGAAGGATAAAGATGGTGCCTTGAGATGGGGTTCTAATGGAATGAGGAATAAGGGACTGATGATATTTTCTAGATGTAGGGTGGGGATTATACCCTAGGGTTCAGTATCTCAAGGTGTACCATAACTGTATAGTTGGTCTATTTCAATGGTGATGTAGTGGTGCATCAGTAGTATGATTTCCCCATGATTAATCAGGTTTCTTCATTTTAGTAAGGTGTAGTTTTATTTAGTTGGATGGTCATGTTTTAGTTGATAAAATTTTGGGATGTGGTGAGTTTGGTTTAAGAGTCTAGGCATGATTATGTCCTGATTTATTGACCTCATCCCTTTATTAACCAATACCCGCTTTCAATTGATACTAAAAGATTCAGTTGAATTATTTTCAATGGAATTATTTAACACTCTTTACCTTCAATTTTCTTGTAAAAATTTGTATTTTATTGAGTTGGTTAGTGTGTTTGTCAAAATTTAATTATTCATAAGAAATAAAAAGAAGCATATTATTATTTTACCAAAATGGATGGGCATTTTTCTAATCTAAAGGTCATGCTTTTGGGAGATAATTTATTTATGGTAGGTATTAATATTATGGAAGGTATAAAAATTTAGTGAGAGGGGGTTTGAGAGGAGGTTTGATTTTTGGGTAGGGATGGTCTATGTGGTCCTCCTCCCTCATGTGTGAGTTTTTTAACACTATTGGACTGTTGTTTATCCCTTTGTATGGGAATGTGATTTTTTATAGAATGGTTGTATGATGTGTCTATAAATATTAGTTACAAGTTTGGGGAAGGTGAGGTAGAGTTATGGCATATCCTTTAGATGTTAATGATTGAATTTATGTTCACTTACCTCAATTTTCTATTTCTTATGTTAATTCGGGTAACAAAACCTATGATTTTACAAAGTAATTTTGGATAAACCTAGGTTATTTGTCTCCCCCGCGAACCCCTTTGTGTTTGTAAATGTATCAACTATATTAGTTTTATCATAAAAGTTGTATTCTTGTTTTCATTTTTTTGAGTATGGTCACTAGTTTTAGTTTTTTTAATGTGATTATTTTATTATAAATTAGGTGGCTAGTAGGGGTGGTTAAAATGATGTTTAATGTTTTGTTGTAAGGGTGGTGGGTCCTATAACTATTGGTACGGGGGTTGGAAAGTGTGTTGATTTTTATGGAGGGTCTATCCTAGTTCTATTGATTTCCAAATCATTATTGGAAATGGTTAGGCTCTATTAATTTCTATTTTTCTAAATGGTTCTCTTCTACTATATTTGGAAATCTTGTTTTGTGTATTTGAATCATAAATAATAATATTTGAGATTCAAATAGGATGGATATGAATAAAGAATTGATGGATGCTAATCATTTGACAATAGAGTATGAGAATGGAGGGAAAGAGTTCATCAATTTTTCAAAGGATCACGCAAAGGATCCTTCTCAAATCCTTTGTCCATGTTTACGTTGTTGTTAGTCTAGACTAATTAATCCAAAGGAGTTGGAAGAACATTTGATATGTCATGGAATGGATCGGAGTTATAAATGTTGGAATAAACACAGAGAAAAAGAAAATGTAGCTACTAGATGGGATAAAACTGCATTTTATGGATCATCAATGATAACAAATATGGATAATGAAGAAGACTATATGGAGGATGTGATTATAGATATCAATGATGATGAATATAGTATTGAAAAAATTATGAGGACAGTTCAATATGAACTCAGTGATTACCCAAAGTTGTTTGAGAAGTTTAATAGTTGTGCATAGAAGCTATTTTATGCTGGTTGCACTAAATATAAAGCATTGTAAGCTGTACTGAAGTTATATAAATTGAAAGCAAGGAACGGATGGAGTGATGTCAGTTTTACGGAACTACTTTCTCTCTTGAATGACATTCTCCAGGAAGATAATGATCTCCTAAGTCAGAAAAATAAAGCTAAACGAATGGTACACTTGATGGGTATGATTTCTAAAGGAATACATTCCTACCTAGAAGACTATGTATTTTTCACAAGGGGAACAAATCACTTACAGAATGCCCAATGTGTGGTGCTTCCCGATACAAGATAGATGAATCCATTCCTATGAAAGTTGTATGGTACTTTCCAATCATTCCAAGGTTTAGGCGTCTATTTGTAAGTGAAGAAACTAAAATACAGTTGTCGTTCCATGTAGAGAAAAGAAAAAAAGATTGGAAATTACATCATCAGGATGACTCTCCTCAGTGGAAGAGAATTGATCATGAGTGTCCTGAATTTTGAAATGATCCAAGAAACCTTTGTCTTGTGTTATCTATAAATGGAGCGAATCCTTTTGGTTTTCAAACCAACACTCATAGTACATGGCATGTTATGATGGTAAATTATAAATTGACACCCTAGTTATGCATGAAATATAAATTCATCATGTTATCAATACTTATATCATGACCAAAACAACCAGGTAATGATATTGATGCTTAATTGGATCCTTTGATCGAGGATTTAAAGTAATTGTGGGATTTAGGTGTTATGTTTTATGATGCTTATAAAAGTGAATACTTCACATTGAGAGAGATGTTGAATGGGATGATAAATGATTTCCCTTCTTATAAAATTTATTCAGGCTATAGCATTAAAGGAACTCAAGGGTTTCTCGTGTGCGAAGAAGATACGAAATCAATTAGGTTGAAACATTCATCGAAATCTGTGTTTCTAGGAAATCATATATTTCTACCTTGTTAGCATAAGTATCGATCTTGGACAACATCATTAAATGGAAGTTCAGAACATCTCACAACATTGTCTCTACTAATATATGATCAGCTATTAGATAAAGTAAAAGATGTGAACTTAGTTTTTGGTAATCCATTTTTGAAAAACCTTACGAAAATTAGTTTGAAAAAGGGATTCGTTTTTTTAATTACCATGATGGAATTTTATATACGTTATAAATTTTCTTGATGTGATTCATGTGGAAAAAAATGTATGTGACCGTGTTATCAGAACATTGCTAAATGCCCCCAGAAAAACAAAGGATGTAATTAAGGCAATGTTGGGCATGGTTGACATGGGAATACGAGAAGAGTTGGCTCCCGTGAAGGGTGAAAATCTAAGGTTTCTTCTTCCAACTGCTTACACTCTTTCCAGGGAGGAGAGATATCATTTTTGTAACTTCTTAAATGATGTAAAGGATTCAATGGGGTATTAATCAAATATCAATAACATTGTTTCAATGAATGATTTCAAGTTAAAAGGTTTGAAATCATGTTAATTCCATGTTTTGATGCAAGATTTAATTCCTATAGATTTATGTTGCGTTTTTTTCCAAAAAAGTTCATCATACTTTAAAAAACTTTGTTTCTTTTTCAATGCTATATGTAGAAAAATTTTAGACCCAGAGAAATTGCCAAATATGGAAAGAGAAATTGTCATCATATTATGTGAATTAGAAATGTTCTTCCCACCATAATTCTATGATTTTATTGTTCATTTGATGGTTCACTTGGTGACGGAGATTCGTCTTTGTGGTCCTGTGCACTATAGATGGATGTACCCCATTGAATGGTATATGACGATTTTGAAAGGGTATGTCAAAATTCAAAGTCGGCTAGAGGGTTGTATTGTGGAGCGATATATTGTTGAGGAAGCCACTGAATTATGTACTGAATACTTTTCTGATGTGGAAATAATTGGTTTCCCAAAATCCCGTCACACTAAACGCATTGAGGGTGAGGAAATTTCTGGAAGTGATTTGTGACAATCAATATTACAGATTGGGAGTAGGCCCACCTTTATGTTTTGCGTAACAGTTGGGAGGTTACTCCATATATTGAAACCCAAAAATAAATTGTAAGGTAGTTGAATCCATCAAGGGATAAAAATGGATATCAAAAACACATAATCACCAGTTTATAAGATGGTTTTGTGACCATATTTTTAAGGAGTTAGATGAAAATCTAAATTCAATTTCAGAACGACTTCGATGGCTAGTCACCGGACCAAGTGTGTATGTATTATCTTATAAAGTTTATGTAATTAATGGCTATACATTCAATACAGATGAACTTGATAAAGATAGTACCATGAAAAATAGTGGAGTTACACATGTGGCTAATGTGATGCATGTTTCTGGTAGTATGGACATAAATAAAATTTATGTGAATATGACATACATTGGCATTATAAAACAAATATGGGAGTGGGATTATTCGACATTCCAATTTATCATTTTTTAATGCAAATGGGTTGATAACAATAGTGGTGTTAAAATAGATGAATTGGTATTTGTGAAAGTTGATTTTAATTAAGAATGGTACAGAGACAAACAATTTATAACGGTGTCATAAGCGGTACAAGTATTTTATGTTCCAGATCCTGCAAACCGAAAGTGATCCATTGTTCTATTATCATCCAAAACTACTGAAGGGTCCAATCAAAATTCAGTTGAGCATTGTCATTTCAGTGCTATGTCACAATCATTTTGCATCGGCCCCAATGTAGATGATGTTTTGTATGTTAGAGGAGACCATAATGAAGGGATTCAGATAATCAATAGAGATGTCAAATCCCTTCAGCCTTAGAAAAATTAAAGAGAGTTAAATAAAGAGGTTATATTTTGTTTGTAATATAGATCTTGTTATCTCAAGTTATTATCTTATCATTTCTGAGTTTATGTAATCTAAATTAACTGTACAACCACTTTTGCAGATAATGACTTTTACACGTTCTGGTGCTCCGAACCTTGAGGTTGAACAAGTCTCTCAAGCTGTTGTTGCTTCTTCTACTGATGTTGTACACAATGCAGAGTAACAACATGTTTCTGAACCTTTTGTTGCTCCTAGTGTGGAGGTCCAACAACCATCATCTTGTTTCTACCATTACAGATGAAAATACAGATGATGTTGATATCAATGAAATGGTTGGAGATGAAGGACCGATTTCACAGAAAACACAGGTGCGTCATAGTTTGATAGTGTTAGCCAAAGTTCTTAAGGCGAAAAGAAAAGGCATCAAATTTGATGTCGAATGGAATGAATGAGGCCAACATGTGAATCCCAACAAGGCTATGTTTAGTAGTTACATTGGAATTGTCACTTTTCAACGCGTGTCAACTGACATAGATTCATGGAACCATGTTGTCTCCTGGCTGAAATCTTTGATTTGGGAAGAAATTATTGTAACATTATGATATTATTTCTTTAATTTAATAGAAAATAAAATAATGAAACATGATCTTACTCATCTCAATATCTTAAAGAGTACATTTATTGTTGACGATTCACACAAGAATTGTGTACTATGGCTTGCAGGAAGGATTCATCAAGGTTTTTGCACTATTTCAAAAAAATGTCACCTGAAATTTTTAAAATGTAAAATAAACCTGAATCCACCCCTTATCTATGATCACCTGATATCCCAAGAAGCATGGGATGCATTTATTGGCTGCTATGGGGATGAGAAGTTTCAAGTACATTGTGGCTGATAATACGTTGTTTGAGGATACATGTATTCATCACTTCAATTGTAAATATTTCATTTATGAAATAGAAACTCAATACTGAAAATAAGGAATGTGCATCAAAACCAATATACCCCTATCATAAATCAAGGATGGGGTACGCTTCACTAGGACAGAAAATGGTACATGTTTTAAATTTACAGTAATATTGTTAGGTGCCATGAAAAAACATCATAATTATCCTTCTATATTTATATGTAGATTGATGAGTCTAAATCCAAATACACTTCCATCACACGTCATGTGATATGGAAGAAGTCACAGGTTAATAAGGAAGGGAAGGTAGTAGATGAAAACACACAAAAAGTGTGGAAAAATATGTGTAAGTATGACACGATAAAAAAATTTGTTTTAAATTTTTGTTACATAATAATAATTAATTATTTTCCTATATCTGAAAGTCATAGGAATCAGCTACTCCTATAGCGGATGCAGACCTATTATTGATAGCTTTGAAGTGTCCAAAACAATACAGTCATGTCAGAGGTGCAAGGTTTGGGGTGACACCCTGAGTATATTTTCAGAAAATAAAAAATGGATGATAGAAATGAATAAATGAAACAAATGAGGGAAAGGCTAGAAACTCTTGAAGAATGATTTCAATACCAAATAGAGTTTCTAGAAACTTTTATGGGTGGGAAGCAAGGAGAAGACACAACTCCGGAACAACCAGCACGTGAAGATCCTGCCCCACACCCCACCAGCTCTGAGGTGATACATTCCTCTCAAAGAGTTGTCATAGCCATGGTAATAAATATTATAATAATTGTTCCCATGAAATTTGAATCAGACAAACACTTATAATTTTCCTATACTGATCTTCTACAAGGTGATAATGACTATGATTTATATCTGTCAACACCCACATATCACCTTGTAGAAAGGGCTACAGAGTTCAACATCCCAGAGGACAAGCTTCATAATAGACCACTTCCAAAAGATAATTTGAATGTGACAATTACAGTAGCTCTTGAGCAAAATGCAGATTTACCTATTCCACTTGATGATGACGATATTCATACGATCAAAAATTCTATTAGGACATTCATTGCATGGCTGTCACAACTTGTAAGAGTACATGTGTACAAAGAGGTATTTATTTCCATTTTTTCAAGCTAAACCATTTACAATTAATGACAAAAAGATCTGAACCAATGAATGTTATTATATATGGAGAAAGGGAAGGGGTGAAAAGAAACGTGGGTTCAAAATCATCTAAAGGATTGACTAACTGATCCCAAAGAGCTACTAAAAGAACAATAACACCACCTGTTCTCTATCCACATTTACTAGAATTGAAGACTCATGTGGATACGAAGCTAAAAAGTGGTAGTAGTCATATAGTGGATTTTGAAAAGAATATATATGGAGAGGAAATTCCGGATTTCATTTTTGCAAAAAATTTAAATGAGATCCTTGAATACAATTGGATAGGCATTAAAGTTGTAAATTTATATATGAGTTATGTTTTCAAGAATTGATTTTCTAAAAGATGGTATAATGTGATAATTTTGACTAAATTCATTTTATATTATTGGCAGGACTATATATGAAAAACAGTTGAAGGAATTTTCCCATGAGCCAAAATTCAGACTCATTAGTCCTCATCCCACATGAACACAACTAACGAAATTAGAGCCACAAAAAGGGATTAAATAGTCAAAGGCTTGCTGAAAACATTTGAAAGTAAGATTATAGATGAAAAACTTCCAAATACCAACCATGCAGGGGTAAAAATCTATGATTAAACATATCAGTTTTATTTTCACTTCCTTTATTACTTATTCCTTTTTGTGTTTTTAGGAAACAATGGATTCTAATTTCGGTGAACTTTGATACTCTAAAGATTTATTTTCTAGATTCAATGTAAGGTTATCCGACAAACCGACCACACATAATAGAGTTTGTGAATCTCTAAGACACTACATCCTACATTTTTGGTCTAAAAATCAAGTTATATAATTTATATTAACTTTTACTAAGGATTCTATTTTGATAGGGTGGTTTATCAATATCTTCCAAAAAAACAATGAGGACAGGGGCTAAGCATAAGGAGGTGATTATGTACTATGTCTGGACAAATATCAGGGTATATATAATAAAATTTCAAAATCCAAACACATATCTAAAAAAGTGGCTTATTCTCATAATGATCAAAGTTATTGTAGTTTCCAAAACAAACAAAAAATAATGATTGTACTTATTATGTTTGTAACTTTATGAGAGAGATTGTTTTCCATCAACAAACAAGCATCCCTAAAGAGGTATTTTCAAAAACAACTACAATTTCATTTAAATTCTTTATTATTTATTTATTTATTTATTTTGTATTACTAATATGACTATAATAATCTTCATATTCACAAGATGATATAGAGTTGGTAAAAATTTAGTGGGCCACATACCTGATGGAATATTGTACACAAATAGCATGAAAATCTAACTTGGGGACGTGTACAATTGGCGGCAATTTTTGAGAGGGGTTAAGGAGATAAAAATATGAAACATTGTTGTATGTAAATGTTTGTAGGAAAATTGTAATTGTAATTAAATAATACATCCTATATCCAATGAGTCACTTTTCCATTTTAACAGATGAAATGCACTAGCAACATGCAAGAATGATAAACCACTATTCTTTGGGATTTGGATAAGAAAAACCAGTAAAATATCCCAAATACCTTCACATATGACCAAAAACATTTGGATTGTGCTGATACATTAGGAGAAAGATCCATGGGTCATTTGTGATGTGTACGAGTCAACTCCGCCTTAATCTGAGGAACGGTGTGTCCAGTATCACTCAAAGTGTCACTCTTTTGATTAAAATGGATAGAATTTTAATTGAAAGCAACAATTGATGTACGGAAAACCAACCAAATGAATTTAAGTTTCGTTGATACATTAATATAATGATCCATGGGTCATGTGTGACACGTAATAGTCATCTATGCATCAATATGAGGCATAGTGTGGTCGGTATCACTCAAAGTGTCTCTCTTTTGTTTAAAATGAATAGAATTTTTAGTGAAAACAACAACTGGCATACGAAAATATGACCAAAGGCATTCAGATTGTGTTGAAACATTAGGAGAATGATCCAAGGGTTATTTTTATAGTTTATGAGTCAACCCTGACTCAACCTGTGGCATGTTGTGGCTGGTATCACCCAAAGTGTCTCTCTTTTGTTTAAAATGGACAGAATGTTAAGTGAAAACAACAACCGACGTACGAAAAACTGACCAAACACATTCTGATTGTGTTGATACTTTAGTAGAACGATCCATGTCTCATGTGTGATGTGTATGAGTAACCCTTTCTAAAATCTGACTCATAGTGTGGTCGGTATCACTCAAAGTGTCTCTATTTTGTTTAAAATGGACATAATTTTATGTGAAAACAACAACTGACATACGAAAAACTGACCAAATGATTTCAGATTGTGTTGATACATTAGTATAACTTTCCATGGGTCATTTGTGACGTGTATGAGTCAATATCTCCTAAATCAGAGGCACGTTGTGGCTAGTATCACTCAATATGTCTCAATTTTGTTTAAAATAGACTGAATTTAATGTGAAAACCACAACTGACATACGAGAATCCAACCAAACGCATTCATATTGTGTTTATACATTATTAGAACGATTCATGGGTCAATTGTGACATGTAAGTGTCAACCCCGTCTCAATACGAGGCATGGTATGGCCGGTATCACTCAAAGTGTCTCCCTTTTGTTTAAAATGGACCGAATTTTAAGTGAAAACAACAACTAACGTATGAAAATCTGACCAAACGCATTCAAATTGTATTAACACATTAGTATAATGATACATGGGTCTTTTTTAATGTGTAAGAGTCAACCCCGCCTCAATCTGAGTCACGGTGTGGCTGGTATCACTCAAAGTGTCTCTCTTTTGTTTAAAATGGATAGAATTTTAAGTGAAAACAACAAATGATGTATGGAATACCAAGAAAACTCATTCAGATTGTGTTAATACGTCATTAGAATGATCCATGGGTAATTTTTGACATTTAAGATTCAAACCTACCTTAATCTAAAGCACATTGTGGCCGGTATAACTCAAAGTGTCTCTCTTTTGATTAAAATAAACAGAATTTTAAGTGAAAACAAGAACTGACATATAGAAAGCTGTCCAAATGCATTTAGATTGTGTTGATACTTTAGGATAATAATCCATGGGTCATTTGTGACATTTAAGAATAAATATTTACTCAATCTGATGCATGGTGTGGCTGGTATCACTCATAGTGTCTCTCTTTTTTTCAAAATGGAAAAAAATTTAAGTGAAAACAACAACTGATGTACAGAAATCCAACCAAATGCTTTCATATTTTGTTGATACTTTAGGGGAATGATTAATGGATCATTTTTGACATGTACGAGTCACCCCTGCCTCAATATGAGGCACGGTGTGGATGGTATCACTCAAAGTGTCTCTCTTTTATTGAAAATGGAGAGAATTTTAAGTGAAAACAACAACTGATGTATGGAAATCTGACCAAACACTTTCATATTCTGTCGATAATTTAGTAGAATGATCCATGGGTCATTTTTTATGTGTAAGAGTAAACCTATCCTCAATCTGAGGCACGGTGTGGCCGGTGTCATTCAAAGTGTCTCTCTTTTGTTTTAAATGGATGAAATTTTAAGTGAAAACAACAACCGATGTACCCCAAACCAGCCAAACAAATTATTATTATGTTGATACTTCAGTAGAACAATAAATGGGTCATGTGTGGTGTGTAATATTAAACCTCTCCTCAATATGAGGTACGGTGTGGCCGGTATCACTCAAAGTGTCTCTCTTTTGTTTAAAATTGATAGAATTTTAAGTGAAAAAAACAACTGACGTACGGAAATTGTACCAAATGAATTCATATTGTGATTATACTTTATTAGAATGATCCATGGGTATTTTTGACCTGTAAATTTCAACCCCACCTCAATATGAGTCACGTTGTGGCCGGTATCACTCAAAGTGTCTCTCTTTTGTTTAAAATGGACATAATTTTAAGTGAAAACAACAACTAACATATAGAAAACTGAAAAAATGCATTTGGATTGTGTTGATACATTAGGATAACTATCCATGTGTCATTTGTGACGTTTATGAGTCAACCCCTCCTCAATCCAAGGCACATTGTGGTCTGTATCACTCAATGTGTCTCTCTTTTGATTAAAATGGACAGAAATTTTAGTGAAAACAACAACTAACATATGGAAATCTGACCAAACGCATTCGTATTGTGTTGATACTTTAGGATAATGATCCATGGGTCATTTTAGACATGTAAGAGTCAACCCCTCCCAAATACAAGGAATGGTGTGGCCAATATCATTGAAAGTGTCTCTTTTTGGTTTAAAATGGACATAATTTTAAGTGAAAACAACAAGTGACGTACGGTGATCCAACCAAACACATTATTATTGGGTTGATACTTTAGGAGAACGATCCATGGGTAATTGTTTACATGTAAGAGTCAACCCCATCATAATCTGAGGCACGGTGTGGTTGGTATCTCTAAAAGTGTCTCTCTTTTGTTTAAAATGGATAGAATTTAAGTGAAAACAACAAGTAACGTATGGAAAACATACCAAATGCATTCTAATTGATAATTTATGATAATGATCTATGGGTCATTGGTGATGTGTAAGATTCAACCCTGCCTCAATCTGAGGCACGGTGTGGCTGCTATCACTCAATGTTTATTTGTTTTGTTTAAAGTGGGCAGAATTTTAATTTAAAACAACAACTGACTTACAGAAATCTGACCAAACACATTCATATTGTGTTGATACATTAGTAGAATGATATGTGGGACATTTTTATCATGTAAATGTCAATCCTTACTCAATATGAGTCATGGTGTGGCCGTTATAACGCAAAATTTCTCTCTTTTGTTTAAAATGGAAGGAATTTTAAGTGAAAACAACAACTAACGTACAGAAAACTAACCAAACACATTTTTATTTTGTTGATACTTTAGGATAACGATCCATGGGTCATGTGTGACATGTATGAGTCATCCCTACCTCAATCTGAGGCATAGTGTGGCTGGTATCACTCAAAGTGTCTCTCTTTTGTTTAAAACGGACAGAATTTTTAGTCAAAACAAAAACGGATGTATGGAAATCTGACCAAACACATTTGTATTGTGTTGATACATTACTAGAATGATTCATGGGTCATTTTCGATGTGTACAAGTCAACCCCTCCTTAATCTGAGGCACGGTGTGGCCGATATCACTCAAAGTGTCTCTCTTTTGTTTAAAATGGACCGAATTTTAAGTGAAAACAACAACTAAAGTACGGAAATCTCCCTTCCTACCATACACACCAAAAGCATTCATTTTTTCCTAAATAAATTCATACTATTTAAATAAAAACTATTCTAAAACCATTTTAAAAATTCCAATGATCTTAAAATCCATGAAATTAATTACATTAAAACCATTAAAGCCCCCACCCTCTAGACACCACCACACCCCCTTTGGACACTACCTCACCCCCCTGGACACCACCCCACCCCCTGGACACCCCCATCGACACCCCCCCACCACCCTAGACACCCCCCCCACAGCCCTAGATAGATACCCACCCCCTAGACCCCCCCCCCAACCCCCTGGATGCCTCCCCCAAGCACCCCTCCTAGACACCACCCCACCACCTGGACACCTCCCACCCCCTGGACACCCCCACCGCAATGGACAGTGACCCCCACCCCCTTGGACACCACCCCACCCCCTTGGATAGCCCCCAACCCCCTGGACTGCCCCCACCCCCTAGACACCACCCCACCTCCTGGACACCCCTTGGACACCCACTGTCGACCCCTCCCCCCCCACCCACCACCCTTGACATCCCCCCACCCAACCCCCCTGGACACCCCCAACCCCCGGACGGCCCCCACCCCTCCTAGACACAACCCCACCACCTGTAAAACCCACACCTGGACACCCCCACCCCCATGGACAGCCACCCCCACCTAGTGGACACCACCCCACCCCCCTTCGACAGCCCCCAACCTCATTTCCCGCCCCACCCCCTGGACACCACTGCACCCCCTGGACACCACCACCCTCTGGACACTCCCCCACCCCCTGGACACCCCCATCCCCCTAAAAAGCCCCCAACCCCCTGGACACAACCCCACCCCCTCGGACACCACCATGGACACCCCCCCCCCCCACCAACCTAGACATCCCTCCCCCCCCCCTCCTCACCCCCACTAAACACCCCCATCCCCCCCCCCCCCCGGACACCCCCACCCCCTTGACACACCCGACCCCCCTTAGACAGCCACCCCAAACCCCTGAATAGCCCCTGGCCCCTTAATTCTGAATTTAATTCTTTATATATTTAATTAAGTAATTAATTATGTGTTAATGGTGTATAGTTATACTCTTTCTATGGGTATACTTGTTGTATGTGTATACTTTATTTAATTGCCTTATGAATTAGGTGTTAATTTTTAATGGGTATACTTGTTGATATGTGGATTTTTTTGTAGGTCTTGTTTGGGTGTGCTGTTGCAGAATTTTTTGTTATAGCTGGCAGGGCATTTATCAGCGCTTTTTTAGTAATGATAAAGGGGCCCTTTATCAGCTCCTTTTTAGACCTAATAAAGGCTCCCTTCATTAGGGCATTTTTAGTGCTAATAAAGACTCCCTTTATCAGGGTGTTTTTAGTGCTGATAAAGGCTCCCTTTATCAGTACTTTTTTAGTTCTGATAAAGGCTACCTTTATCAGCGCTTTTTTAGCACCGATAAAGGGGACCCCCCCCCATCCGCACTGATCTTTATAGTGATTTTTTAGCGCTTTTAAATCCCGTTTTGAGAACTAATAAATCCCGTTTTGTTACTAGTGTTGACTACTATTACTAAAATGGTGAACCGGGTTCTTGTTACTAAGAAGAAACTAAGGGAAGCTTGGGGTGCAGAGCATAGTAGTATAGTCTCTCGACCTAGTGGTTCAACTTCCATTGGCAATAAGAACAGTTTTGAGGTTTCCAATAGGGGAGTACGAGCCATGATGTTAGTACTTGTAGCTTCATTTTCTATCGCCATTTTGGAAGATGATGGAATATGAGAAATCGGCATAATAAATACCCATTCAAATGTTGATCTTATGGAAGGATCTTCCACATAAAACATTTTTGTGTGACCTTCCCTCAAATAGCTAGTGTATGGGAACTTACCCCAACTCTGGGTTTAGGAGTATGATTCATATATGCACATCATGGTGGGAGCCAAAGTAGTTTCAGTTCTTTAAGATGAGGTGGTGGTTGTGGTCAAGGCCTTCATGCACTAAATTATTTTAGAAAGTAAAATGGGAAAACTCTAGGTAGTGAGGTTATTTCACAAAGACATTGTTTATAACAAATATATCATGTTCATCCTACACATGAGGAGTAGAGCTCTGGGCCATCTAAGGTGGGAAGATGATCATAGTAGCCTCTATGTTACTATCTTCTCTTTTTGATATAGGAGAATCTAATATTTTCATATTTAGTTCTAGTTGTGGAGAGACTTGGGAATTTGTTCAGTTTTTTGATGGTGTTGTGTCTTTGGATACTCTATTGGGGATCAAAATGAAGGGTTTACACTAGGGTAAGGATTTCCCCCATAAGATAGGTTGATGTCATTTTTTTGGAATCTTTTTTCCATGAGATGAAAAAGTTTGACATTATACTCAGGAAAGACTAACTAGTTCCTTATCAATACCATCTTGATTGCTTTTTCTAGAGGGTGACCTTCACTTCACCAGAGGGAATATTTTTTATTCACAAGGGTGAATGTGATATTTAGGAGAGATGAGTTGGACTAGAGCATGATGGGATGGGTAGGATTATATCCTTAATTACTAGTTTATATCTGGATGATCAGGGAATGCATCCTGCACATTTTTCTCCAGTGGTTAATTATTTTAGGGACATTTTGTTATTTGAATTTTCCAGTTTACCTTCTTAGAGAGTGTTTTAGTTTCCATTCAAGCTAGTGTCATGAGTTTCACTAGTATCCGATGTCTACTAAAAAGTTTCATGAGTTCAAGAGGCAGCTAGAGGACTTGGAGGCAAAGGGGTTTATATGACCCCTTACTTATCAATGGGGTTCTCTGGTCCTTTTTTCAAAATAGATAGATGGAACCCTCAGGCTATGTGTAGAATACTAAAAGTTGAACCAATTGAAATCTAAGAATGTGTATCCTTTTCAAAAGATAGATGATCACTTTGTAAATATCTAAGGAGATTTGGTTTTTATCAAAGATTGATTTGAGATCAAGTTATCACCATGTGTGTGTTTGTCCAATAGACATACCTCATATAACGTTTTGTAATAGGTATGGTCTATATGAGTATCTGGCTATGCCATTCATTCTCACAAATGTGCCAGTAGTTTTTAGGGTGCTAACAGACTGAGTTTTCTATCATCATATGGATTAATTTTTTCTGGTATTCATGGATAATATCTTAGTGTATTCTCATAATAGATATGATCTTGCTAAAAATATTGAGATAGTTCTGGATACACTAAGATAGAATTAGATATATGTTAAGATCACAAATTTACACTTACAAATGGATCATGTTTACGTCATATGTCATATTATCTTAGATATGGGAGTATCAGTTGACCAAGAGAAGGTGAAAGATATACTTTCCTAGGAGAATCCCAAGAACATATTTGATATATATAATTTCAGGGGTATATTTGGATATTACATACATTTCATAGAAAACTTAACATGCTTATCAGCACCTCATACAGGCTTGACTAAGACGGGTTTGAAGTTGGTATAGACAAGTACCCACAATATAGCCTATGAGGAGCTAAAAGGGAGACTGAATTCAATGTCAGACCTAATTCTTCCAAAGATGAGTAGGAACTACACTATGTTTTGTGATGAATCTAGTATCAAGAAAGGAGTAGTTATGATGCAGGAGTAATGAGTAATGGTGTACGAGTCTATCCATTTGAGGCCACATGAGAGGAATTACCAGACGATTAGTGTCGAGTTAGCCATGGTTTTCCATGCATTGCACTATTGATGGAATTGTTTACCAGGAGATAATTTTTTTGTGTATATGGACAACAAAATCCTCAAGAATATATTTACACAGTGTGATATGAATCATAGGTAGTGAAGGCGGGATTAGTATCTATAGTATTTTGACATCGAGATTTCATATATTCCTATAATGGGAAATGTAGTTACTGATACACTAAGTATGAGGACTCGAATATAAGTTGATCAGGAGGCGATTAGTGAGTGGTGGGTTATGGATTTATTTTCATATTTTCACTTCATGGTGTAGGATAGTTGGGGCCAGATTTTTGTATCATCCATAGAGGTGACATATACTCTTCTGAATAGAGTAAATATTAGACATTAATCTAATTATAAGAGCCTAATACTATAAGATAGTGTGGTAGGTGAGGACCCACCTTTTGGTTGGACAATTGGAGGGGGTAAATTTCTATATATACATGGTCACATATGGGTTCCATCAGACATACATGAGGAGCTCATGTATGAGTTTTACGCCTTAATTTGGGCACTCCATGTAAGTTTTACCAAAATGTATCAGGATTTAAATCTCCTGTAGTGGTTATTGGGGATGAAACATAAGATAGCTGTTTTTATCACAAGTAGTTCCACGTTTCAGTTGGTGAAGGAAAAACAGCCGTGACTAGCTGGAATTTTACATCAATTACCTATTCTCGAGTGTAAATGGGATGATTTCATGAAAGATGTTTTTACTGTATTACCAAGTTTTCCTTGTGGTAGTAATGTTTAATGGGTTTTTGTGTACAAGATCATGAAGTTCACACATTTCTGACTGATTAAGGAGACCCTCTTAGTGTATGATCTAGGGAGGTTGTATATCTGTGAGAAATTATGCCTTCTTGGGGTTCTTCATACCATTGTATCAGATTGGGACACCCAATTTACATCTTGATTTTTCTATATTATATAGATGTAATTGGGTACATAGCTGCTTATAGGCATGGAAAACCACCATCAGACTGATTTCTAGTTAGAGTGCATGATTCAGGTGCATGAGGACATAATGAGATCATGTATCCTTGATTTGGGGTGCTCTTGGGAGAGGCATATGCCCCTAATTGAGTTTTCTACAATAATAACTAGTATAACAATATACATATGGAACCTTATGATGATTTGTATGGTAGGTCATGTCAATCACCCTGATGCTGGTTAGAGTCAAGAGATACATCTCTATTCAAACCACATATCTTGTATGAGACTTTAGAGTAGATCGTATTGATTTAAAATTTGATGGATGCTACAAATTCTTGATAGAAATCTTACGTCAATCACCATCGATGACCTATAGAGTTTGAGGTTAGCGATCAGGTATTTTTATGTATCTTATCAAGTTTATGAAACTTATGGTTTAGAAGGAAGGGTATGATTTCTCCATGATATATTAGGATTTTTGAGATTCTGGAGTGAGTAGGGCAAGTAGCATGCCTGTTTCAGTTACCATATAAGTACTAATCCATTCACGAAGTCTGACATGTTTCTTATCTTTTTCATTATTACTCAGACTCATCTCATAATATATAGCCAGATGAGTTGGAGTTAAGGTTGGTGTGTCCTTCAAGGAGTATCCTATTCGTATCGTTGATAGGAGTATGAAGGTTCTTTGAGTCCAGTCATTTCCTCTAAAATGAGTGTTAGGGTTGCAAGATAATTTACAGAATGATACATGGGAGTGGGAGGTCGATGTACATTCTCTATGGCCAAAGTTATTTTCAGATGATTCTTATCCACACTTGGAAAGGAAATTACGGGTTTAATTTCTTTAAGGGAGAAGATTGTAATATATTGGGATTTCTTAAAAGGTATGGATCTTTTTTTAACTCCTTGGTTTTGATGTAATGTGAGTGCCTTATGGGATCATTGGGGTTTTGGGGGAATACAGGGCTGGTTCAGATATTGTAGTCTAAGCTTTTGGAAAAGTAATATGGGTCGCATGGTTGTAAAAAAATGTACGACCCAAGTAGTATAGTTCGGAGTAAGTATGTGGGGCTTGACAGTGGGATGTAGGACGCAACAGGGTTTGAGGAAACTGTGCGGTCTATGGAGAACACCCATACAAGGGCTCAAAAACGTTTTGTAGAGGCATGAAACACAGTTTGTGCATGACTTATCAAACTGTGTTCACTAATCATGTGAGGTCCCTTTTTAGGAAGGGAAGGGTACGTGGTTGTCACACGGTTTATCCAACTATGTGGACAAACCATATGACCTAGGAATTTGAGGGTAAAAAACCATTTATACCTTTAATTTTATTAAAACATAAACCCTTTTTTTATTTTAATTAAACTATATAGACTTGTCATTAGGATCTCTCTTTGAATCTCAATTGTAGCCTAGGGTCCCATTTTATCATCTTAACTTAAAACAAATATTTTTTATCTCAGTATATCTATGTTTGTAAGTTTTTCATTCATCTTGTTTCATTAGTTGTTTGAATTTATATCAATGGTGTTTTTTAAGTGAAAGTTAATATGCCCTATTTTCATGATTTTTTCTATTCTTCATTCTTTTTCTAAAATGGACCAAATAAGATCCTAATACTATATGAGTGTTCTACTACAAACCTATGATAGGTGGTATAGAACTTTTCCCTCTATTTTTTTGTTTTAAAAAGATAGTTTTTGTTGTACCACATGCCGAAATTTTTACCATTTCCCTTAAAATTAATTGAATGCTTAAATTCAATGAAATGGAACCTTCTTAAGTTTCCCACTAGTGCCTTTGAGATTTTTAAGGTTGTTTTCCCTAATCTAGGCCACCCACGGGGTGTGACCTTTCCATTTCCCTATGGTATACCACACTATAAGGTGCGTGTGAGATCACCTCTCTATAAGGGTCATTTTTAATTTAAATGTGAAATTAATTAAGATGATTGGATAGATTTTATGCCTCCTTTCAATGTGATGTCTTGATTTTTACTTTTGATTAAATAGGTTTGTATATGAATTTTTGTATGAGTTGATGAAATCATCAAATATGTATAATTGTGAAATAATGAATGAATGAGATGATGTGTTGATTATGTTAGTGGATGCCTTGGTTAGTAGACCTTCGATCCTAATTCAACAGGATACCATGAACATTTCTGCTCCATGGGTTTTGATAATGGTTGTGGATTCCCTGGACCTGTTTATTTCATAGATATTGATTACATAGGATTTCATGGTCATTTATACCCCTTGGATATGGATTTATTGGACTCATGTTGGACATGGTCTATTGACATGCCTTGTGGAATCCAAAAAAAATCATTACTGAGTTTCAATTGAGACGCTCCTAGGACTCGAGGGGATGCATTGTCCTTCTATACCTTGGATTAGGCCCCTTGTGTTCTGACACATTTGATTACATGGAACGACCATAGTGGATTTGGTATAAAATTTTCTATATGGAATGGCCATGGTGGATTTCATAAACTTGATTATGTGGAATGGTCATGTAAAATTCCATACCCTCAAATACACAACATAGGCCCATGTGAATGCTTTTGTTTTCTTAGTTACAGAGCATGGACATTGTGGTTTATTTTTTCTTTACAATTAACTCATGCTCACGGTGGATTTTTTTTATAGCTCAGCCTTATTATGGGGACTTGATTATTATTGATAGGATAGAAATTATCACTTTACATTTATCATCTTTACCTTATCCACTTTACTTGTAATGTTTTTATACTTATTATATACTGAACACTTCTTTAGCTTGTTGTACATAGACTAGACATGTTATAGAAATCATTGGTGGTGTCTTACCGAGTGTTATCTCATACCATTTTCAGGCCTTTTTTGGGTACATGGATAGGATTCATGTATTAAAGTAGAGACTGGGGTAAGCGCCTATTGTTAGATGCTTGATTATTCATTTCATAGGAGAAGGGAATCACATGAACAATCATTTCTCAGGATGCTAACTTGATATTGTTTTTTGAAAATTATTTACATTTGATTCATGTATTGTATTGGATGCTTGTATACTTGATTTATAGATTCATAGATACATTACATGACACATTATTTAGTATATGATATTACCTTTGACATTGATTATATATTACTGTCTTGGATGTTTATCATTCTTCTAGTCGATTTAATTCTTCTGTTATTGATTGGTATGATTACTACCATTGTGTTCCACTCTGACCAGAGGACATAGTCTTCCCACAAACACACACTAGGTCCTCGCATATATTTTGCTAGGTCTGGCATATGGGGGGGCACAATTGAGGACATGGGACCTACCATCTTGTGGCACCATTTTGTGGAACTTATGATGGGATGTTTCATACATAGAAACCCAATCAATAAATCCACATAAAACTCATCCAACTTACAATTATACATAGGATGGTGATCAAATAAACTTGAAGGATTTTGGTTCTCATCATGTTCATGCTAATAGGAAAAACAACATGAAATAAAAATAGTGATATATTCTCTCAAACCAATCCAATAGAATCGTTGTCGAATATCCGAGAACATATATGTTGTGTTAGGGTGTACTTCCCATTGGGAGTTATAGAAACATCACATCACATCCTTTCTCACATAAAAATCTACGATGTATCAACTTCAGAAGAAAAGGATACCCTCATAAGATAACTACCACTCTACAATGGTCTCCCAATAAAAAAAAGATTCCCTAATTCTATAGAACTAATCATCAAGATTGTGTTCTTAAATAATAGACTCAAGAAGATAAGAGGTCAACTAAATGATTTCTAGAACAATATCGATCTCATCCACCTGAACTCCCAAATGCATACGAGCTAAAAGAACCATAAAATTACACTATTATACCAATTATTTAATGGTTTGGGTCAAAATTTTCCAACTAAATGAATCAGCAATGGAATTCCCCTTACCTGGGGTGTAGGAAGTGTCAAAATAAAAAGATTGAAGGTATTCCACCCATCCCCTCAGATGTAGATTTAAATATTTTTGTGAGAAGATATAAATCAATATTTTATTATCAAAATAAAGAGTAATATTTTCTATAAAAATGTAATTATTCCAACTCTTAAAGGAATGAATCACAACTATTACTTTATGATTATGAGTATGATAGTTATTCTCATTTTTCCTAAGATATCTGGAACCATAGGTCACCATGTGATCACTTTGTTGGAGAATAGCACAAATGCAAATCAGATGCCTTAAAAAAGATCACATATCCCTACCCAGCTTCTAGAAGAGTAAACATTGGTGAAAAAATAAAAATATGCTTCAATTCCTAAAAATAATTTTAACATTTTAAATACCATAATAAATTCACTCATTTGCGAGTGAGAGCACTCATCAAAGAATCCAACTTTGAGAAATATTTAATAAACAGGAAATAATACACTAGTAAACAAAAAAAGAAATGAATCTAAAAAACTATGTTTGGTTGTTTCCATTTCATAAGATCCCCCCAAAATATTAGCATCAATATAAATACAAATTTCCAAGATCATGTATCCCATGAAATTCACTTTTGAATGCATAAATTAAATTTCAAAAGAATGGTGTAAATTTGGTTATCTCTAAAAATTTCAAAAAATACTCCAAGATAACACACATTATCTTCCTTGATTTCAGATTAAAACATAATTTCATCCAAAAATATCACCAACAATGAATAAAAATAGTCATGGAATCTATTTTTTATCAGCTCCGCAAAAACTAAAGGAGCATTGGTTAGACGAAAAGGAATTACAAAGTACTTGTAATGCCCATACCTAATCTAGAAGGTGGTCTTCATCAAACTCATTGGTTCTTATATGGTGATAACTATACATAAGATCAATATTCAAGAAACAATTCACCCCTATCACCTGATCAAACAAATCTTCAATATTTGGAAATGGATACATTTTCTTTACAATAGCTCGATTTTGTTTTCAGTTATAAATTTAATGGTGAAGGAATTCATCCTCTTTCTTCATAAAAAGTACTGGCACTGCCAAAGGTTGCACATTGAGTTTAATGAATCCTTTATTCATAAAGTCATCCAACTGGGTCTTTAAATCCATTAATTTATCTAGTTCCATATGACAAGAGTAAGTATAGATGGGTTGGGAACCTTATAGTAATTCAATAGAAACTTCACCTCTCATAATGGTGGTATGCCAAAAACATTAGATGGAAACATGTTAAGAAACTCGGTGACCACCAGAAGGAGATCCGCACTCAAATATTTGTGCTATATATCTGAGTAAACTAAAGATATCATCTTTCCCAACTTCATAATAGGTGGTCAAGATCAACACAACCTTGAGTCCCATTATCCCTAGAAATCACATCATATCCCATTAGGGGTAGTAAATGAACCCACCAAAAATAATAGTCAATTTGAAAATTTTGGTAAATCATTCAATCCATCTTGATAATGGAATCCATAGGTTCCATATCAAGAACTAAAAAATCATTGATGATCTTGATCATTGATAAATAGAAGGAAAAAGAGTGGCATCATAGACCCCATACTCTCTTCATTTTGAGGGGCATAGAAATATCCATCACATAAGACATATTTTCTATAGTGATGTTTAACATACTCACAATGTGGGTCAATACAAATTAATTGGATGCACCATAATCAATTAGAGTAGTCAATAATGATGAATCAATTGTGATGGTACCACTCAATATCACTAGATCTATACCATCTTACTTTGAAGACTCATCCACTACATGTTGAATCTTAAATTTGAATGCCTATGGTTAGGACCCCTTAGATATTGAAGAATTCAACTACACCACAATATCCATTGGTGATAATGAGACTATGTTTTTTGGGGTAGAAAATACATTATAGAACTTCTACAAGTGGCCTGAGTGACTACACAAACCACAAATATTTAGGGACTCAATATAAACCCTATTCAAATATCCAAAATGTCCACATTGAGGTTAAGTCTATGGGAATTTTCTAGATACTAAAGAACATATGGATGATATATTATATCATGATCTTCTATGAGACTCAACCCGCTTCCACTTTCCTTTAAGGGAACTGACAAAACTATCACTGGTAGTAGGAGGAACTTCTTCCAACCATTAATTACCATCTAGGTCAAGCACAACAATCAAAAATATATCTCAAACATCTATATAATTGGTGATATTCATCATGAAAACCCAATATTAGATATTATATTGATGACCCGCCTTAAATATTCATACCTCTAGATTCTCATTTGATACTAACATAAGAGAAAAATTAATAAGTTCATAAAATTTATTTTCATACAAACTTATGGTTCTATCAACTTATTGAAGATTTATAAATTCTATATAATTAACAAAAAAATTAAATTAGTGAAAGAAATTATCCATGAATGGTGTTATTAAGTCCTTACACTTTGAGAATTCATATTTTTTCATTATGAACATTTAATCCCACCACCTCATGTTGGGATGTTAAAGATTAAAGGTAGAACATTTCACCATTATTTGACCTGGTATTTTCATGAAATAAAAAAGAAAGATAATATTTTTAAACAAATCCCTTTCCTCTTGGGGATCATTTGATCCATAGAAAGCTAGTGTTTTATACCAATGAAAACTTAGAGCACAATCTCTAATTTTACCTCATTCAGATTCCACTACTATAGCATAAATGGTAATAGGTGAAATAACTTATCCCATAACGTGTACTCTATGCACTACTATCTCAATAAGTTTCTGATCAACTAGTGGATTTTCTTGTTGTGGTTCCCCAGTATCTTCTTCTTATTACTTGTTTAAACATATTATAGGGGGAATGATGCCACATGAAATTAATGGGAAACATGAAAACATTGTCAAGGATACTGAAATAATTATCTCAATAAATAGATATAGTAATATCAATTCCATTAAATAGAATTAAATTTTTTGGATTTTAGGATTCTCAAATTAAGTTTGGGGAAAGACTAGAATCATGTCAATTAATTTCTTATTGATGCTTTTCCCAAACACCCATTGTGACTCAAGGATCACTATGATGAGATATGGTCGGGTACTAAATCATAAACTACCCCTTAAGTCTTGGCAACCCTGCCTCCACTCTACTATTACATCCCAAACTTCATACTAACTTCATGGATAGACTAAAAACCTTCCTATGATACTAATTTTCCATGAACCAACCCTAATACCCTGGTACAGTGGTACTCAAACTTGGACTGAAAAATCCTAAAAGGAATTCTTGACCCCCCCAAGGGATAGAAACTAGCATGTGGGTATTGTTAAATGGTCATATTGAAGGATTTCACCACAAAAACATTCAGTCAATATAAAACATTAGAAGAAAAAGCAGTGAACAATATATATTCCAAAAACTTATCATGGATAAAAAACCCACAAGACAATAAATTAAGATCCCAAAATGGTACATCATCCACTAAATGACATAATATTTATTAATAAAAAGTCAAATAATATCCATGTAATGATTGGATCGCAGCTCCATCAGTCACTACCAGCACTCAATGTCCCGCTAGCCAAGCACACCCACCAGCAATAAGTACGGATTTCACATTTACTAGATAAATAATTACATAATCTACAAAATAATAAATGAAAAGGTTGGGTTTGTGAAAAATATCCTCGTATGATATCACAAAATGTTTCAAAATAAATTTTATAATAAATAAACAATTTATGATTCAATTTAAATAAAAACTGGGGATCAAAAGTCATTTCAATATTTATAGTTGATCAAGATTTTAAAGAACGTTTATGAAAAGTATATCAAAAACAAGAATAAATTAACATTTTAATAAAATAAAAGTAATTAAATAAATCATTTCAATAAACATTGGCATGTAATAATTAAATAAAAACAAATCATCATGCTGATATGACTTGAGGTTTCTTAGTTCTTGACTCTAGGTTCCTTGCACTACTCATCCAATCAATCACGGCTCAAAGTGTGAACACAAACATAAGGATTATACCATATAGATAGAATCAATCAACACTCTATTAGGTAAAATCCTGAAGATATTTTCTTAGTTGAAGTTATCATCATCAATCCATTGCTAGGGGGTTATATTTCTTCTGTGCTTACCCTAGTCACCCAAAAACTACTTAATCTCACATGTTATTTCAATTAATCAAAGTCAAATCCTTATTTTATATTAAATTCATCATTAATAGTTAAAATTCACAATTTAATGTTTCAACAATCCAATTGTACTTTAGAACCAAATCATTGGTTTTTATCAAGTTCATGCCTTTCAAAATCATCTTTTATTTAAATCCATTTTCTCAATAATCAACATCAAATAAATTAATAAAATTTATATTTATTTCAATCCATATTTTCTCAAAATCCACAAAATATTTTTAAATTATTTTAAAATGGTATTTATTTCACAATTGTATGCCTTTTTTAATCAATAAAAAAAATATTCGCAATTCAATTTTAGTGAGTTAATTTAAATTTATTTTTAAATCAAGAAATAATTAATGGTTTAAATTGTACAAAAACTCTTTATGGAACCACCTTACTCAAATAGGGTGGGATGAGAAATTAAATGTATGGTTTCCAGATATTAATTAATAACTTTAGAGAATTAAATTCCCATAACAAGGTTTAATAGGGTAGGTCTCATGGTAAGAACTAAACATGTGCCTAATTTTGTTCCCTTATTGGGATTTTGGAGAGAGTTTCATAGTTTCACGACATGGTTTTAAAAATCATGCACTAACTATGTGAACCCACCTAGTCTACTATAGCATGGTTCCTGGTTTGGACACATAGTTTGAAAAACTATGCGCTAATTATTCTCTACCCACTAACCCATGTCATGCGATTATAGGGCGACGCCATTTGAATTAATCATGAACCCCATCCAAAACCTAAGGCACATATTTTCCTTGATTTACTTTCATTGTTCTCTCTAACTATTTGATAACTAGTAATAATCCCATAAACATTACAAATCATTCAAAAAACTCTTGAAATAACCTGAAATGAGATCCAAACAAATGATGATCAAAACAAAGGGATAAAATTACCAAAGATCTAGTAATAAGATGTTACATATTATATAGTGGGTAATCCTAATATATCTCTCTAATGTATTGGGTAATCTTCCTCATCTTAAAAGTTAATAAGGAGGTAGTTAATCAATTAGGTTTCCACTATGGATTTAACTATGCTCTAATGATTTCTATCATGAGTTGACACGAGTTTTGAATGTAAAGCTCTGAGATTCCACTAGGGGTTTCTATTTTATTATTATGGGTTTTAAAGGTCTTCTAGGATCAAAAAGTATTTTCTTCATGTGGATAAGATTTATTTTATACTCTCAAATAATAATGTGGAATAAGATAAAAAAATATAGGTTTTTATTCTTTTTACTATTCTAACAAATTTCTTTCTTTTATGTCTCGTACTGAACTTTTTTGTTGATACCACATTTTCAAATATTTTTTATAGTGTTTATGAATTTGTAAGAATAGATAATAAATTTAGTTTAAATTCGTTACGATATTTCATGAAAAGAAAATGTTTTTAATTTGAAATGTTTTTAATTTTGAAAAAAATGGGAACTAAGTGGAAGTGTTTACTATGTAATATATGGGTTTGTTATGCAATTTTGATGATATAATTATCTAAAAGTATAAATATATAATATCTTTAAGAATGCAACAAGGAAAATTATTATCTAAAAGATCAAAAATATGTAATTTTTAGGGCTGGTACACTATAGTTGGTATCATATGCATGGTTAAAACCCTTGCTAAATTTTACTTTATAGTTATGTTTACATGTGATAGCATTTAAATATTACCATGTTTCTTCATTTAATATATTTCTATTCATAATGGTTTTCTGGAGAGTAATCAAGGAAGAAAAAGTAATAAATTATCAAGAGAACAATATCCTTCAAAATTAGTATCCTAGAATGGCAATAATTGGAATTTAGTATCTTGTTGTAGTGATGGATTAGTAGATATAGGCTATAAATTGTGGTGGAATCCGTGTTCGAGATAAACCTGATTTATGACATGGGAACAAGTCTATAGTTGATAATTTTATGAAATAGAACTCTAAAGATTTCAGTGGAACCTCATATCTAATAGTATCTGATGGATGGATCAATGCTCTAGAAAAAATATTTTATGTCATGGGATATTGAGAATCTCAAAAGGTAGCCCTTTCTATTTACCATTTTTAAAGAGAAATTGATTAGTGGTGGTATTTAGTTATGAATAACAGATAGATAGATAAACATGATTCCATATAATGGAATATATTTAAGAATATTTACATGGATAAATATTTTTCTATGATATTTTGATTCATAATGGAGAAATAATTCTTGTAATTGAGGAAAAATGATGAGGATTCATTATCCATGTATGGAGTAAATTTTACAAGATTTTACAAGTATACATTAAATTATATTTCAAAAAATGATAGAAAAATTAATATATTTTAATTGATATTGAAACCATGTTTATTAAGAGCTTTGCCTCATGGGAATTTAAAATATATGATAAATTTTTTCATTGTGATGAGAAATTTGAGGTGCAATTTTATGACACTTATGTGCCTCATGACGACAAGAGTAAAAAGATTTCAAGGTTGAAATCAATAGAGAAGTAGTGAAATAAAAAATATGGTGATAATCCCCCCACATGTTACAAGTTAGGGAAATAATTATGGAAGGTTTTATATTATATAAAAAGAGTTATATGTGTTTTAATATTGGTCATAGGGCTTGTGACTAAAAAAATGTATTTATCATTACAAGAATATGGTGACATATAGTCAACCAATGGTGATATTTTTAAATTAAAATGAGTGGGGTAATTATAAAAACGTTCATCATTTCTTAGTTATATAGGGTAGAGATAAATATGATCAAAATTAAAAAAAATGTGTGGAAAAATCATTGTCAACTACTAAGATAGATGTTGTGTTATCTAATGATGTTGTGATCAGTATAATACTTGTTTATTCGAATTACGTTGATGCAATTTTTGAATCTAGATCTTAATATTCCAAAATTTATGATAAATTTTCCTGTATAATGGGAATATCACCTCGTGAAAAGAAGACACAACTTTTGGTGAAAACTCCTTAGGGGAGTATTAAAGCAACCAAAATTTATTAGAATCTTATTATTATTGTCAATGGGATTTTTTCCTAAAAACCTTATTCAACTACCCAAAGTTGAGTTTTATATTATTATGGTTATGTATTGGATTTTATTTTAACAAAATAAGAAATATTTCATATCTATGTAAGTTATATTTAGTGATTTCAAACCTTTAATAACATACCATGTAGCTGAGAAATTGATTGAAGGTGGAAATGAAAGTTACCAAGGTCATATTGTTAAAAAGAAATAATCTTTTCAAATTAGTGATATGCCAATATATAATTAATATGTGGATGTATTCCCTAATTATTTTCATAGAGTTATTCATGATCATTAGATTGAGTTTACTATTCACTTAGTTTCTGATTCTCAGTACATTTCAAAACCCCTTATCAAATGGCTCAAGTAGACCTTTTGTAATTTAAAAATAAATTGAAATAAATTCTGAATAAAGGTTTTATTTATCCTATCATTTCACCATGGGGTGCTACAATTTTATTTTTTTTTAAAGGAAATATGGTTAAATGAGTATTTTTATTTATTATTGATCCTTGAATAACATCATTGTTAAGAACATGTATCCTTTACTTCATATCATTGATTTGTTTGATCGGCTCCATGGATTCTAGTATGTTTTGAAGATTGATCTAAGGTTAGGATAAAATTGGATGACATTAATGGAGGAATATATTATTAAGAATTTTTTATACGATATATATGGGCAATATGAGTTTTGTTTTATTCTCTTTTGATTTTATAATACAATATTTGTATTCATAGATCGTATTAATTGAGTTTTTCAATGACTATTTGGATAATATTTTTCATGTTTATTGATGGTATTTTGGTTTATTTTGAAAGTAACGAGGTATATAAAAAATGAAAAATTATTATTTTTCAAAACATGAAAGAAAATAAGGTATAACAAAACATTTATAAATATGAATTTTATCTATGATAGATTTCATTCCTTGGGAATATTATTTCTAAATATGGCTTAACTATTTAACCAATAAAAACTAAAGTTGTTGAAGAAAGGGAGATTCCTAAAATGCAATAGAGATTCATAGATTTATTTGATTAGATGGGTTAGCACTAATGGTATATTGAAAACCTTTCCTGTTTATCTATCCAAATAACTATGTTAACTTGAAAAGGAGTTAAATTGATATGGAAGAAAGAGTGTGATAAATGAGTCTATGAACTGAAATGAATATGTGTGAATATTATAGATTTGTACATGTCCCTAAGAACTATTAAAATTTTCATATATAGGTATGATTCTTTGATGGGAATTGGTTGTGTTATAATGCATAATAATCAATTAATTTCTTATGATTTTCTTTAATTGAAACCTCATTAGAGAAATTATCCTACACATGATCTGGAACTGGATATTGTTTGTTTAAAAAATATGGAGACTTCATTTATATAGAGTAAAATTTGAAATATATAATGATCATAAACGTTTGATGTAAATATTCACTCAAAAATATTTATAAATGATACAAATAAGATTGTATGAACTAATAAATGATTATCATTTCATGATTTATTATCATCCAATAAAATAAAAAAATAAATTGATGCATTTAGTCAAAAAGATAAGGCATCAATAACAATGATATTATTATAAAATGGTCATATGGTAAATTATTTGATGATTTTTATACTAGAAATCGGGAATATTGGAACTTCCTCTTTTTTGTTTTGGGTGTTAGTGATGTCATCTTATTCAGATAGAATAATGTAAGATCATAATGAAGTCCATTATTTAAAAGAAACTTTTGAACTAGTAAATAAAGTTAAGATGCCTAAAGTTATAATTGAAAAGTAATTTATTTTGATATTTTTAAAATGGTTGTGTGCTCTTGCTATCTTTCAACTAAAAAAGTAAATATTTAGTGAATCTCACAACTCTCCATTTAATGTTTTTTTCAATAGTATTAAGATGCACAGAGATCTTTTGAAGTTTTACTGGTGGGATTGAATGAAGAAATATATTTTATATTTTTCCACAAAATGTTTGAATTTTAAATAGGTTAAATCCAAATAAAAATTACCCAAAGGGATGTTTCATCCTTTTCTGAGGATGAACATGAAATGAGAAAATATATCTCAATATTTCTTGGTGGGATTTCCAAATTCATCTTGTTGTAATAATGAAATTTCATTTATTGTTGATCTATTGAACAAATCTATGAATTTTATTCCTATTTGATATATTATGTATTTAAATAATATTTCTCGATTGTATCTCAAGGATATAATCAAGTTACATTGATTTTATCTCTCCATTATATCTAAATATGATACCAATTTTACTTTTTACTTTTTAAAATTCATTTATAAGTTTTTGGGTATTGAATTAAATTTTAGTATGTCTATCCATCCAATATCTAATGGAAAATCATAGAAAATGATTCAGAATTAGGAATAAATTTTTCAATATTGTTCAAGGGATTACCAAGGATGTTGGGCTTAGAATAGTTTATTAGTTAAGTATTCTTACAATAATATTTTTCACTCTATTATAAAGATGATACCCTTTGAGAAATTATATGGAAAGGGATATAAAACTCTAACTTATTGGGATGATGTTGGTGAAAGTAAGATGTTGGGACTTGAGTTTATAGAGGATATTCTTGAGAATGAAAATGTGATTTATCATCATGTGAGGTTATCATAGAGTAGAAAAATAGATATGAAAATAACCTAATGAAATATCCTTCATTCGAGGAACGTGGTAATGTTGTCCTTAAAGAATCAACATGGAAAAAGTTATGTGTTTCAATTGAAAGTGAAATTTGAGTGCATAATTAATTGGACCCGAAGAAGTTCTAGGTAATATTGGATCAATTTATTATTGAGTGTCCTTCCATCTAAGTTTATCTTAGGTACATGATGTGTTTCATGTTTCACAATTAAAGAAAATTTTGAAGTATGCATCTCATGTTTTGATCCCTAAAGTAGTACAATTGGAAGAGAATCATTATTATGAGGAAAAACTAGTTTAGATTATTGATTATAAAGATCAAGTGTTTTGGAGTAATTGGATTCATAAAGTAAAGGTTTTTTTGAAAAACCATATAGTTGAAGATATACCATGGAAATCGAAAAATGTTATGAAAGAAAAATATTCTTAATTATTTAAGTATTGAATAAAATTATAAGGATTTAATTTCCAAAAGGTGGAAAGAATGTAAAAACCAAGGTAATAATAATATTAAATAAATTTCATGACTTTTTAATATTCACTAATGACAATTTATATATTGATATTAATTATAACAATATTAAGTAATTTTTCAATCAAAAAAGAAAAGATTTTTATTTTTCCTAAATATGTTTATATGTATTATGAATTTTTTTAAAAAATTATAATATCAAAAAATTTATAAGGTTAATTTAAAAAAAAATTATTCTTGATATCAAAAATTCACAATTAAAATTTGGTGATTTTTTAGGATTTTTCTGAAAAATCATATTTTTTGGTTGAATAGTAGATAATACCAATTTAAAAAAAGTATTTTCTTTCCAAATATTAAAAAAATAATATTCTGTTTTGGATTATTTTTAAACTATAATTGGTTTATTTTATTAAAAAAATCCATTTAATTCCATTTTAATCAACATTACACTTGGATTTAGAAAAAGACAATTTTATACATAAAAATGCATTTTTATGAAAAATCATTTTTCATCATGTTTTGTGGGATTATTTTAAAATAAATTTTGGAAAAATATATAAATTTAATACGTTAAAATTTAATTCACATTTATAATAATTTTTGATAACTTTTTTAATGATTACCCTCTAATATTTTTAATATTAATAGAAAATTTGGTTAAAAAAATTCAGTTACAATGGTAAGAGCTAAAACAAGTTAAAATGGTTAAAACTAAAATGATAAGGGTAAGTATTACATAAAAACGTATATAAATACTAATTTATGGTCATATTTATAACCTATATAATCTATTCTTCAAAAATGGTCCATTTTAGATCCCTTTTTTTAGTCAAACATTAATATAATTTAATTTTTTGAAAAATTACAAGTGTGTCCCCTCTCTTGCTTATAAAAGGACACCCCCTCTCCTCTATTCTCCGCACTTCAATATCCTATTATATTACATAATACCTATAACAATATATTTCTAAAATCACTAAAGACTTCTTATATGCACCTATTTTATCATTATATCTTCCAAATAAGGCTTTGGGTGTAAAACTAAAGAGGTTCTCTGAAGAAAAGCTTTAGTTCTTAACAGAATGTTTTCATTTTTATTTATCCTTTTACCTCATTCTAACCTATCCTAATAATTTTTATATAATAATATCAATATATTCCATATAATAAATATTTATTATGTTTATGTTTTAACCCTTTTTAATTTACTTGTCAATTTAATTGGAAATGGAAGCATCTTTTGTGTGTACGTGCGGACTATCACCTCACAAAGATAGTGTATTTCAGTTTTTATCAGAGAAACATATGTATTTTCATAGTAATAGATACCAAAAAATAAATATGATATATATTAGATAAATTTCATTATTAAATGGTAAATAAATATTCTTATTTCATTACCATTAAAAATTACATAAAAATATTTCATGTGTGTATGTGCGGACTACCTCCTCGTGAACTGGTATATTTTTTTTCATCACCACATCACATGGATTGTATATATTGATTTATTTAAGGAAATAAATTTATATTTATAATATAATTGTCATTATATATTGTTAAATTAATACTTACTATATTTCCCCCATGTTCGTTGAAAAATGGAAATGTTACTCTTGCGTACGAATGGACTACCCTCACCATGATGTAACTTATTTCATTCATCATAACCACCACTAATGGTTGGTTATAAAATTATAATAAATGTATAAAGATTATATTTATATCATGATTAATATTCTGTAAATTATATAATCATGATCCATTTGAACATATTCAACCTACCAAAGTCATTTTCAACTTATGAGTTGAATATCCTCAAAATGTCAGATGTGAAATTAATTGATTAAGTAATTTAATATGAAATGGGTAAAAGTTAATTAAAAGGAATTATAAATTTAAAATTTTAATTATTAAATTAAATAATTTTCATAATTTTATTATTCAATGAGATAAATAATGTACGTGATAATTTGAACTCAATGTAAGGGGTAATTTAACAAAAAACCTTATTTTAAATGTTCAAAATATTTCTTTAAAGATATTTCTTCTCAACATAAAAAACCTAAAAACTATTATAGATCTATAAATAATAGTATAATTTAATTTTAAAAGAAATTGTATCTATCTATTTACTTTTTCACTAATTTATTTAAATGCAATATTTTTACATATTTCATACGGAGTGTTTGGATATTCTTTACAAAATACAAAAGGAATGACCAATTTTAACACATATGAATTGAACACCTTTTAACAATTTCATAAGCAATATTCGTTACTCATATTCCTTTACAATATTATATGGTTTTTTATATAAAACATTTTCCCTTGGTTTTTTAAATTTTTTGTTTTTTTTTCAAAATAAAGGGGTTTTAAAAGGAGAGGGTCTTTCGATATCTGAAAGTGTTTTTAAAATGAGATAAAAAGAGTTATTCCAGGATTTTATGATGGAAATGTGAAATATTAAAATGTTTTAATCATTATATGGAACATTATAATTTCACATGATTATAGGTAAGCCCGATATATCGTATATGATAGGTGATGATGATATCTATTATATGAGCGGGGGGGCTAATATAGATAATTGAAATGTGGGTCCAATATAGTTGTCCAATGCATTAGGTAATATTTCTTGTCTTCTAATTCAAGAATTCTGGAGTTAAATAGGTATTTTTCTCATATAGATTTCACTTGGATCTAGTAATTTTTGACATAATTGAACATTGGTTAGGAATATGCTCCTTCATATACCTATAAATCTTTGAATTTTCTTTCTAAGGGTTTTTAAGATTTTTTAGAGAAATAATTATTTTACTCATGTGGATATGATATATTTTATATTCTCAAATAATAATGTGGAATTAGGTAAACATTTAATGGGTTTTCATCTCTTTTACAAGACTAACGGGTTTCTTTCTTTTAGTTCATTTATTGATCTTTTTATTCACATCCTATGTTTTTAAATATTTTTCATATCGCTTAAGGATGTGTTGTAGAAAAGAATAATCAATTTATAATTTATAAAGATTTTTCATAAAAATAAAATTTGTTTCATTTTATAATTTTATATTTTGGAATAAATGTATACATAGTGGAAATGTTCAATTTGTAATATGTGGGTTTTTTATGTAATTTTGATGATCAAATTATCTAAAAATATAAACCCAAAATATCTTCATTAATTAGAGAAAGTGAAATTTTTTCTAAAAACTCAAAAATATTTAATTTCATATTTTTGGGCCCTTATATTATGAGTTTATAATCCTTTTCTGAGATATGTTTCAATCCCTTGTTAACCAAGTGTTTTCTGGGAACATAGGTGGTTCCCTTTGAGATTGTGTTTGATCCCATGACTTCTTGTTTTTTGGGACCACTTTGAGATGATTCATGGGATTCCAATGTGTTTTTTATGTTATATCACACATGGGTTATGATCATAGTATGTGATGATCCTTAGTAATATGTGACACACAATGTATTAATCAATATATGGGTAATTTTAATCATTAACTATTTTGGTAGTGTTTTCTATATTGTGGCATCACCCCTATATTACTCCAACCAGTAACCCAGGATGGGTTTATGAAGTTAGTCCTAATTTATTTTGATCATCGGTTTTGGATGACAACCTAGGATCAGAGTGGATTTGATTCCATCTTTAGAATGATTATATTTTTTACCTTGTGTGAGATAGAGCTACTAAAAACAGAGTATAGATACAAGTTAAGCCTATATGATAAACCTTGGATGTAGAGATGATATATAGGATGAACTTGGTGAATATGATATGACCTCAATGGAGAGAGGATATCATAGATGACCTTATGGATTGTATTTTTCTTTGAGTGTAGCATGATTTATTTTCCCTATGAAGTCACATTCATGGATGGTGATAGGACAAGATAATGATGATTTCACCCAACAGTACTCTTCCTAATGTGAAACTAGAAATCATATAATATTTTATTTAGATGTAGTAGATAGAGGGTTGTGTTGCTAGTGTATGAGATAATACCTACCATGTAGGATGTTCTTCTTCCTCCAAGTTACACCATGGTAATAATATTTCCATGAAATATGATATTATATGTTCATTTGATGATGTTTATATTTGATGTTTATTCGTAGGGGTCAGTATCGAAAAATGGGTTCCCTATACCTAGCTTATACAGTACTTTTTAAATACCATATCATCCATACGATGAGTCATGTATGATGTTATATTAATATAATAGTTCCATTACTTTTGTATACATTATTTAAATGGTAATTTTATCATATTAATTGGCATAACCAAAGGTTATAGTAGTTCCCATCTATAATGAGAACCTCTAGAAACAATGACAATAATTTTGAACATATTTCTTTTGGTCTAGATACATCAGGATGACGAGACAAAAATGATGTCTGACTATTTGGTTTTCAGGACTTGCAAACATTGGTACTTCTACTCATGATGTTTTAACCTGGTGATATCAAGTAGAGGAGATAATGAGGGACAACCCACCAATAGGAACACCAAATTTTTCTGGTGTCATTGGATGTTCCTATATGCAAAAACTTGTATTGGTCTCTTAATTTGAGATCATTATAAATGTGTTTCATTTGATCATGTACTTTGACGAAATATGAAAACCATGAAATTTATGTTTGCAGAAAGGTATCTTGAATTGGCTATTTCATTAGTGGTATGTAATTTATTGAATAATCAAGAAAGAATTTTTCACTTCTATGTTGCAGAAGATATATCTTGAGCCCAATTGACTAGGATGATAGTACCTTTATTAAATAAATTTCCATGGTAAAAGAAGGTAAGTCAATCTGAAATGGTCATTCAAAAAATAAATAAATCAAATAAGGATAGTGATGCATCTTGATTTATGATATATCATGAGAAAAAGAGATAATATTATACAGATCCTTGTTGTTGAAGGATATCATTACAATAAACAAAACATATTTCCTTAGGGGCCATGATGTGTTTCTATATAATACTCTTGGTCTATGAGTATGAATCATTTCTATTGAAATATGGTTCTATAGGGACACAAATAATGAGTATTTAGAATATTTTCCAATTATAATTAATTATAGTTTAGAAAATTATGGGGTCCATGATAGGGGTTGGGTTTCATTCATGTTTTAATGATTGCAATAAATACATAAATTCAGTATTATTAAAGTAATAATAATTAGGTATTAGTTTATTAATTTAGTGTATTTATAAGTTATTATGTGAATACAAAAGATAAAAAATCCAGACAAGTATTTTTTAATCAAGGTTTCATAAATATTTTTTATGGGAGGTATTAGATTTGAGTTAATGACATAAAACTTATTATGTGACATTATTTTAGTTTAAAAAGTAAGTGAAAAATTATTTATGGTATTTATGATATGTGCACTAAGTCATTAGTTTCATTTTGTGGTGTATTTAGAAGTTTAAACTTACTAAATCACTTAAGTGAAATTTCTAATAAGTTAAACATACCTATATAATGAAATATATTCCCAAATTCAAGGTATTATTCATTACCATGAGTTTTAGAGGCTCTATATCCTCTATTCTAAATAATAGGGAATAAATATAGGTTTGAGGCACTTTGGTCCCAAATTACCCATCTAGAGCATTGAAATTGTGTTCTTGTGATTATAAGGACATAAAAAGTTTCTTATAATATCTATGATATCGCTCATAAATAAAACATTGATGTTCCAGAAAATTTTTTATGTGTGTTTCGATGATCTAAAGTCTTTTATCTTTGGTTCCTTAAATAATTGATCATCGGTGACAAGAAAAACACCGATTCAGTCAGACTCAAAAAAGGTATGGTTTTGGTTTAAATTTTCATGCTTATTTAATTCACACAAGATCCTCAAATTGATAAGTTTTTGGTGCCTTTTTGGAGCCTCCATTACAACATCAATCCAATGGTAAAATTTTTTATTTCACCTGCTTTTATGATTTTTTCCCATGTTCATCTCCAAAAAGTGGTATAAGATAAATAATATGTTAATTAAGTATAAATTTAAATTTAAATTTTATGAATTTGACTAGAGGGAATCAGCATGGTCCTAAAACCATTGATGATTCTACAATTTTAGTTTGAATTTAAAAGATATGATCATCGAAAGATCAATGAATGTATTTATTGAGAAAAAATAAATGTATTAAAACTAATATATATATATATATATCCATGGGGTGTAAAATATCATCTCATGAGTGAATAGTAACCACATTATTGAATAGTAGGAGTGATTGAATATTACATGTTGGATGAATTAAAAAAATGTCTCAAATTCATGAAAATGAAAATTGGAAAAATACTCCATAAAAGAGGGATGCAAAGCCACCTATTCTTCCTACTACAGACCTTAACTAATTAGGGGGAACGGATAGCTTCATTACTGTTTTGTGCTTCTAATATATATATATATATGTATATATATATATATATTGGTTTTTCCATTTGCATCAACTTCCAATACCCAACATGCCTATGCTAGAGCACACTACCCCCACCGACTCTGCGGTCTATCCAGGTTGACTTGACCTTGGTCAGGATGGGTCGGGTCCTACTTAATCAATCTGAGACAAGGGCACAAAACCCCTATTGAGAATATTTAAGGCCTGATATCTTAGAAAAGTATAAAAATTCATGAAAAATATTTAAAAATATTTGTAAATTTATAAAATTATATTTGGGATCATGTGATAAAAATGGTGAAAGAAATTAATTTAATATATTTTAATTTATAATTAAAACAGTCGTGTATAATTAATTACACATTTCATTTTATTATGTGATTTTAATGCATGTTGACTACACATGAGCTAGACCAGACAATGTATTTTGGGGTTCTATTTATTTATTTATTTATTTATTGTGATGTAATTGGAAATTATTGTAATAATTTATTTATAAATGATTATTTTGTGTGTTTTTCCTTGGCCTTGTTATTTGTATAAAGACTTAAATATCCATGAGATATTATCTATCTCTATCCCACATTATCAATATCCTCTCACATGTGTGTGAGCATCATTTTTAAATTACCAGGATGAAACAAGCTTCATTTCACACTAATACATGGCAAGAAACTAAATAGTGCTTTGCAACATTGAGCAAGTTGATAACTTTAACTCGAATAAAGTTCAAATCACAGAGTTACACATAGGGTTATGGTTAATACATCATACTCTCAATAGATAAACTATTAGAAACAAATCAAGATCATTTCAAAGTATATTTATTGATTTATCGAGGGTTTATTATTTTATGAATGAGTAGATTATACACTTTCACAAAAAAAATAAGATTTCATAGATAAAAAAAAGAATTCACCTTGAAAGTTTTCTTTTTAAATAGTGGTTTAGTTGTGAGTGAGATCAAATATTATAAGCTTGTTAAATATAAAAATGATTCCATTCACTGAGAAAAAATTAAAAACCACTCAAAGTAAATATTAAATGATAAAGGCATTACATCACATAAGTTTGAACAAAACTCTACTATGAGATACTCATCAGCCATAGTTAAGGGTCCCTCCTCTAATGGGAAGTTTTAACATGAATTATGGGTTGACTTAACAATAATTCTCATCAAATAAATAGGCATATCTATCTTGGTGTAATTTTAGTGGCAATAGTTGAGAGAATCAAAGTTAAGGATTAATAAGAGATGTGACTCCACCCAACATATAAATGATTCATGAGTTAATATGGTTGTTCTTACAAAATTATACCTTGAAACTCTTTGAGTAGTGGTGTATCCATATCTGGGACTCTCAAGATAAGTTTAATGGATCTTTTGTACTACGATACTCAAGTGAATGAGTGCTCTGAATCTAGTAGTTGAGAGATAAAATGATCTTATAAAATAGAGGGAGTTTTTTCCTATGATACATTTATAGTATCTAACAAACAAAAATCAAGATAAAATAATTAACCTTGTAAATTTTAATTCTATATAAAATAGAAATTAATACCATACAAACACAGTGATTTATATTATATTAATAATAAGTGCTTACAAGAACTAATTTCTAAGAGTGGTAAATGATCTTCCACATAGTACTATGATATGAACATAAATTATATGTCCCGGAGTCCACAATATGATTATTGGTGACACATTGATGATTATAGAAAGTGGTTTCATCTCCAAGGATAACACAATGATAAAGTGACTTAATAATTAAGTGAGTTTCATATATCACCAAATACATGTGAATTGAAATATGAAATTTAAGATGATATTCATGTACTCAAGTTGATAGAGTGAATTAGTCAATTCATGGTCTTTCAATATAGCCTTATTATCTAGTTTCTCTAGTATAATTAAGGATTATAAAATGACCAGTTTGGAGAAACCAATTTGATATATTTTGGGTAAGATTTTCCTAGAATATAAAAACTTAAAGAATGATAAATCTTTAGTTCTTAAGGTGAACAAGAAGATTAAAAAGAAAAAAGGACAATGGAAATATTGATTCCAAAGGTGTTATCACAATATCATTCTATGAAACCAAAGGTAAAGAGATAGATCATCAAATAGGATTATATTTTATTCACATGTTCCATGAATGTTCATCATAAGAGATATTTCATTGAATTTAAGAATAAATAGGTAGAATCTTATACTTCAAGAACATTCATCACTAACTATAATACTTTGATTTTACTTATTTGGTATTATATGCAATATGTGACTTATATATTTGAATCTAAATATAGGAACCATGGATGTTTAAAGATATTACAGGAATATTAATTCTCCCAATAGTTGAGAAATAATGATTTATATATTTGTAATGAGAATAATATAGATACACTTTTTCCAAATTCCTTGATTCAAGGTGGACTATTATTGTGTATTGATCATTACTAAAAACTTATTTCATGTTTTTATTATACATAATGATACAATGTTTAATTTTAGAATAAATATTATTGGTGATGTTTCATTTTCAGCTAATAGTTCAATAATAATTTAATGATCAAAAATAAATGATGTATATGAAATATAAGAATCATAAACAAGTGTGGGAAGAAAATAATTCTTCAAATAAATCTATAATAAAATAAAAATTAAATACCATAAAGGTTGTTTAATCTCTTTAAGAGATATAATTATTAAGTATTAGACATAATTTATTATTAGAAATAATAACCAAGACACCTTAAGTGATAATAGTGATAAAGACACAAAGTTTCAAGGAATGTTTTAAAAATATACTTTTAGACTATTTCAAGTGGAATCTAGGGGTAAATTCAAATACTTTATGAGATTCCATTAAATAAATTTAAGGAATGTGAAAGTGAATAAGGGAACATGGTTAGTTAAAATAAATAATTTACTTCAATTCAGTGAGTTGAGAATGTCTTACCTTAGTATTCATCAATTATGAAAATATAGAATGCATTTATTCTTAAACTTATGTTCCCCTGTACATATTAGACTTACTATGTCAATAAAAGGAGGATCGATGATGAGTCTTATAAGAATTCATTTACCATGAAAATTAATAGGTTATTTATTCCTAGACCCGTATTTAGTTTGACAAATCAGATCCATGATGTTTGTAAAAATAGGATAGATGATGAGTCTTATAAGTCTTTTAAATTATTCCATTATCCCTTTTAACACCTGATTAATAAAATAGTAGTATTAACCCTTAACTATACAATAACTATAATGAAAACTGGATATCACATGAGGTATAATATGAACTAAATCCATTATATGATAAAACATGTGTTTAGATGAAAAGTTTTTGTTAAGGATTTTTCAATAAAAAATGTTCATCAATAAAAACACAAAGTACTTCTCTGTTATTTGACATAAATGTTTTCAGGGAAAGTAAATAAATCTATAATATAGAAAATTTAAAGTCAAGTAAAATACTGTATTTCAATTAGAGGTTGAACATCACTATTTGAGATTATGGGAGAAAATGTTGACTTTGATTAAGTTATGGATAAAGATTAACAAGTAATTAGCATATGAACAAGTTCCATAAGAACTCAAGGAAAAGAAATGTTCTAGAGAACCATACTATATAGAATATTTAAAACCATAGTTTTTTTTGTATTCACCAAGATAGGATATATATAATTTAATGAAAATAACAAATCATTATCCTACAATGATTCAATAAATAGTGATAAACTGAAATGAAAAGTGAATGTGAATTTGTAAAAATAGATTATATTTTCCAAAATCAAGACTGTATTTTGATAATTTCTACAATTGGTGTGAAACCATTAGTTGGTATTCAAGAGAAATTATACATATGTGGTGAATGTGTGGTAGTAATAAGGATTTATTAATTATATTTATCCATTATGGTTAAATCCATTAGAATTCTGTTTCTCATAGAAACATTAAATGATCATTGTATTGGGTATTGGATGTTAAGGCCACTCTCTTGGGAGGGTGTCTATATGAAGAAACCATAAAGAGTTGGTAACACCATAGAATTCAAATAACAAATTAAAGTTATAGAGATCCATTTATATATTTATGCACGTATTTTGATTATAGAATGTTCATTTAGAATTAAGTATTCCTGGTTCCTACAAGAGTTTTGTGGGGGAACCATGGTTTTCCAAGTAAAATAATTTAAATAACATATAGAAAACAAATAATTAGTATTATTTTTAGTTAAGACTATATTAAAAGAATATCTATAAATATTGACTTCAATTAGTAAATTAAGGTCAAGGGAACATTGTCTACTGAGGTTTATTTATATGTTTCTTGGGCGAAGTCAATGTATATAAATAAATAATGTATGGATAAATACAAGTTGGAATAATTTGAGAGGGAATTATTTCTAATGTCACATGGAATAAATATCTCTAAAATGAAATTTATTATAAATATGATAAAGTTATTATTCTGAGTATAACATCATATGATTCCATGTTATATATGACACATATTTCATGCTATGTAGTAGATATGATATTTCCAACACAAATATTATGGTAGTAAAATATAAGATAAATCTCGAAGAACTACATGGGAAGTAGTTAGAGCAATCCACTAGTACATTAAAATTTATAATGAGTAAATTCCTAGTACTTGGAGAGAAAGGAACACTAGTTAACAATGGGATATAAACTAGTATTTCGACATATCATTTGGAACTAATATCACAGTTAAGGTAAGGAAATGAGATAAAGAAGCTCATTAATTCCAGTGGTATCCATATCTAAAAATACTGAGTATTATTTTGATTTTTATGTAGCTAAAGAATCCATATAAATACAAAATTATTTGTTAAAATTCTTCGAATCATTGCTTTAAAGTATGGTTCAATCATAATATTAATTATGATGAGCTTATGACAATTTTACATGCTAAGATGTCAAAAATATAACAGGGGAAAAAAGGAATATACTCTTGAATATTGTAACTTGATTTATTTTACCCAAGGAGATGACTTTGGGAATAATAGAGTATTCATTTAAGAAAATATAAATACATTATCTGAGTAGAAAAATTATTTTATCATGTGAGTACTAACAAGTTTATCATTTCCAAGTTGTCTCTAGTGCAAGTGGGGGTGTTGTAAAATTGGGTGTTAAGACCCAACTTTAATAGTACTTTTTGATTTCCATATCATGTATATAGTGAGTTATGAATGATATTATGTTACCATAATAGTCTCATTACATCTTCACACACTATTTACATGGTAATATCGGCATATTAGCTATTATATCAAAAAGTTTTAGAAATTATTAGTTTTAATGAGAACCTTGAGATGCTGTGAAATTAATTTAAAATATATGTTCTATAGTAAAGATATATCATTCAAACAAGAAATAGATGATGTATTACTATCAGGAGATAGGGATTGTAAGTATTAATACTTCTTCTCATGAAATTTTCACTTAGTGGTATTGAGTAGATGGGATCACAAGGACTGACCTACTAATAGGAACACCATATGTTTTTGTTTATTAGTGGATTGTCCTATCTATAAATGTCTCGACCCATCCATCGGGGATTGTTCCATGACATATCCTAAGCCCACCCCCTGAAGGCCAGGGGTTGGAATCTTTCACTGAAGGCATAAACCTGCAAGTGGGAGGCATTTTCATGAGTACTTGTACACACACACTCAACCACATCCAAAAACTGAAAAAGTAAACATGCCTGAAACTAAAAGTAGCCACTAAGTACAAGTACATCTGAAAGTCAAATTGGTCCAGAATACAAACCCCAAAAAAAAGACTAACTGGAAAATAGGAAAGTACAAAAGAATCTCTGAAAGCTGTCTGTTGGAAACCCCACCTGATGGGTAACTACAAAGTAACTGCTGGAATCCATAGAAGTATGTCATGTCTGCCTGGTCTCACTGGGCACCACCAGGCCCGGGTCCACCAAGTCCTCCTTCAAGTCTGCGGTCGTCTGCACCAGACAAAACACGTGCGGGTGAAGCCCATGCAGGGGTGAGTAACAAAATACATAGTAGGGACCCCAAAACAAAAAAATAAAGACCAAAAATTAATCCACTAACAAAATAAAGAAAATTATCATGACGAATGATCACAAAGAAAGATAGATTATACCAGGTATATTCTAGATTAGGAATGTAAGACCATTGTTCATATCGTCGAAAACCATGGGCTGCTAGAAAACTCTTCCTCAATACATACAGTGGGCCTACTAGGCCACACATAAGATGCTTCCCACTAACCTAATTATGTCATGGTCCTCATACCTAATGCGTAATGTGGTTATTTTGCATCCCATAGAATCCACTCCCCACCGTGGTCATGTTGGGTCACATAGACTTCATTTCCCACTATGTACATACTGAGGTACTCCTCCTGTCGAGTATTGTGGGTTTGCTGGGTTACATAGAATCCACTCCCAACCATGGGCCTACCATGTTGATTCTATAAGGTTTCCTTATGAATTTTCCATTCCTCTATGTTTTGAAAATCAGAAACACTCTATCTTAAGGAAAATCATATTTTCCCTAAGATTTATCTTAATAAAGAAAATTTTCGTTCCCCACGAAAATTTATCCTTAACTATGTTTTACATTGTTCATTTTATAATTTCTCTAAATCTAAAACATTTTATCCCTACGTCTAAAAAACAATTTCACATCTAAAATCTCTGAATCCTATAAATCCTTGGATATAGAGTACTCTATTTTCAGGATCTGAATTTAGATTCGGAATTCCTTGAATTTAGGTTCTGAATTGTCTAAAATTCAGACTCTGTATTCTCTGAAATTTAGACTTGAATTATCTTAAATTTAGACTCTGAATTCTATGAAATTTAGACTCCGAATTCTCTAAAATTCATACTCTGAATTCTCTGAAATTGAAACACTTAATTCTTTGAAATTCAGACTCAGAATTATCTAAAATTATGACACTGAATTATCTAAAATTAATACACTAAATTCTCTGAAATTCAGACTCTGAAATCTCTGAAATTTAGACTCCAAATTCTTTGCAATTCAGACTATGAATTCTCTGAAATTATGGCTCTGAATTCTTTGAAATTCATACTTTGCATTCCTCAGAATTCAGACTTTGAATTCCTACAAATTTAGACTCCAAATTCAATATAATTTAGAATCCAAAATCTATAAAATTTAGGTTCTGAATTCTTTGAAAAATATAATCTGAATTTACATGTTTTATAGTCTCAAAAAGTTTATTTTCTTAGACACTAAACTTTATTTTTTCCCTAGAATCCAAAAATTAGTTTTTCTTACACTTGTTATAGATATGAAACGATGTCGTATATTCTATTTCTAACTAACTGTTTTTTGAGTGACACATGTACAAGTCCCTCCAAAATTCAATGAAAAATATGACCGTCGGATGAGGTATACGACCATTGGAGAAGTTCCTATAAATATGTGCTCGTTTGAATGCTCCCAAAAACTTGTTGATCACTATAGAGATTTCAATCTGCTGAAGTTATTTCTAGAGAGGGAGAATCTGTAACACCCCAAGCTTCTATAGTACGTTTCCCTTTGAATAATGCGATAGCGTGTGTTGTACGCAACCTCGAGTTCTAACAGACACCACAACTAATTAAACTAGCCGTTGTGAATAGTAATACCTAATTTTTGAAATTATATTTATTTTATATTTGAAAATGGACTTCATTTTTGGATTCGGAATATCTAATTTAGCCTAAGGTGAAATTTTGGTACTTTTCGGATAACTTTCATATTTTGATGAATAGTGAAAATTACTAAATTTTAATTAAAAACAACTTTTTTTAATCAAAATAATTAATAGTGATAAATTGTGAATTTGAGTGGTTTTAAAGTATATTTAGAATATATTTTTACCATTTAATTTAATGTTGGTCATTGGACATAATTTAACAATTAAACCGAACATAAACAAGTGTCAATCTTTTGATAGTTATTATCTCTTAAAAACACGCTTTTTGTTTTGACAGCGGGAATTAATTTTAAATTAATTTCTTCCACTTCTGTGTTTTGAATTTAGTAAAATGGATTCCATATTTGGAATCAGGATGTTCAAATTGTGTAAATGGGTAACTTTTATTTTTAGACATTTTGAATAATTACTGCGGTAAATATTTTATTTACCATGGTTAAGGGTAAATCCGGTAAATAAGGGTTAAAAAATAATATTATAATAATACTAAATTACCCTAAAACGTGTCTTAACCCTATTGGTTGATACATGGTCGACCATGGGCATCTTTGGGTCTATTTTGGGACCCCATGGATCCACTTGTAAGTGATAATGACACATTATATTAATAAAGCTAAAATAAAAATAAAAATGGCATAAGCTTACATCTTTTAGAAGAACAATTTTTACATAGGGTTATACATGTTGGATTTTCGATTATAAATACTCATTAGAAATCTAAAAAGATTTCCTACATAATGATATTTTATTTATAATTTTTAGACATTGAATAATTTATTTTATTTATGACACAATGATGATGCAGTAATTACTATAATAGTGAAAAATTAAAATAATTGATATTATAAATACCCAAATAATTATAATATGAAACTTTTAATGAATTAAACTAATTTTATATGATAATATGATATATTAGGATTGATTTAATTGACTTTGTTCGAAGTAATCAATCTGTTAGGAGTTTCAAAAAAATCAACTATTGAATAGTGTCAAAATTGACATAAAAGAGTTCTTAAAACAAATATTATATTATTAATTGATATTAAATTCCTAAAAATCTAAGTTTCGGCCAAGAGACTTATATTATGATAGTTGCCTCATTAATGGACCACTTGGGGGTCGCTTGGATGTATATAGTAAGTTTATTAACCATATTATATAAAAATGCAAAGAGACATTGTAAAAGTGAAACTAATTAACTTAGAGTTAATACTTAAAGATAAGGTTAATATAAGTACCCAAACCTGTCTAAATTCTATTGGTTTAGTGGTTTGCGACCTATCCCCACCTTAACCTTTGAATAGTCAACTTTGGAGCCATTAGAAACCGAATATGAATTTATTATAAATTAATATTTCTAGCTTTTCCAAAGGTGCCCCTCACCCCTCTTATAAAAGGGCACTCCTCCTTCTCATTTCTTCACACCTCTAAAGCCTTTTGGTTCGGCCAAACTCTGCCCAAATACTCTCCCAACATCCCTCACTACAACCTAGGGGCCTTAGTTTGATCAGAAAGCCAACCTAAGGAGCCCTTTTGATCAAATCAAAAGGAAGAACCCGAAGAAGAGGTAATGTTTTCACCACCCCTTTTCCAAGTTCATTTCTTCTTCCACTTCTTCTTCCTTTGTTGTTACCATTCTAAAATAATGACTCCAGTATCATTTATATACTGTGATGTTATTATAAATATGGTACAACCATATTCAGTATTCTATCCACCCTTTGAATAACATGTCACCATACGTGCGTACGTACGGCTTACCGTCTCCACGTCGTGGTGTAATTGTTATTCAATATATTATTATTTGGATGGGTATAATAATGATGTGTAACTCATGTAAATAATAAATATAACATATTAATGATTCTGTATATATGGTATACCATCCATTTATATATTATTTTAATATCAAAAGAATGATATTGTCGCTCGTGCGTACGTACGGACTACCGTCTCCACGAACGCGATGAGATTCATTCTCCATCGTAACCATTAAAGTATAATTATCATTTTATGATTTAAAAATGATGTTTAAGGACTTGATATCATTCTGGATATGAATAATATACAACCTATCCTTTACAAACATGTCTTACGTAACAAAACATATGAAAGAAAACAAGTAAGTTAACACCCGAAACAACGATAATACTAAGATATTATTATCAAATCAATATTAAAAGATCATATATGATATCATATTAATGTATATGATTCTTGTATAATTTAATAACAATTATTTCACCATTATACAGGAGGTTAACCTACCCCAACCAAGGAAAAGTACAAGGTAAGGGTTATTTCACAATCTCTTCATTATCCGAGGTTGTATATACGTAATAATCTACTGGGATCTCTTTATCATCCACATCCATGTTTTCTTAAAAATGTATTTCAAAACATTTTTACTATTTACAAGAATATGGGTTAAAGTCATTTATACCCTTGTTTGACTTTTTATAAGAGGTTTATAAATGAATCTTTCCGTCGTTTTCAAAACAATGTCTTTTTTAACCTTTTCGACAGAATTGAGGTAAGAATGTTTTTTTAACTTATACGGCGGGTGCGGTTATTTTCCGCCGTTATAAAATCGTCGAAGCTTTCCATACAAGCTTATAAGAATATTTTCAAAGAAAATGTTTTATTTTATATGGATCATAAATGATTTCAAAATAAATGGAGATACTTCTTTAAAAAGAATTGTGATTTCATCTATGTCAACATCCTTTGATGGATTTTAAGATTATTTGAAGTTGATTTATTATGATACAAAACTTCTATATTGTATTGAAGGTTTTGTGATATGTTTGACTGTGGATGTGCTATTTTTATACCATTCATAGTTTATGGTGAAATTATTGACATTTCGTATGCTAGTTTTAATACGAATGTTTATGTTATGTTTAAACCTTTTCATATGGGAATGCATTGGACTTAATAAGTGACGGGTGGAGCCCGCTATAGCTCCTCGATGCATCGGTAGGTCTCATGAGACAAACTAGTGTCTTAGCACAAGGCCTTGACAAAATCTTATTTGTAGTCTTGGCACGAGGCCTTGGCTATGTGGTTATGATAGTCTGGCATTATGCATTCCAACATTATGAAAGTGGTTATTGATTTTTGCATGTGATTATTCGATTAGTAGAATATCCATGTGAACAAGTAAATGGCATTATTTCATTTTACTTTTGCCATACTATGTTGAAGTTCAATTTTAAAAGGCTTTTGTTTTAGTAATTCATTGCCTTAAATGTTTATGCTTATTTTGAATGTTCCGCTATATTGTTATCCTTACTGGGCATTTGAGCTCACCCCTTTTCTATGTTTTATTTTTCCCAGGTAGTGAAGAAGTAAATTATGAATGACTTGCAGGGATATTATGAGGGGTTAATAGTGTGGATTTGAAGACTTTGTTGTTGTAGTAGTTTTTCACTTTGAAATGTAATGTAAAACTTTATGATTATATCTAGTGTTTCCAAGTCTACTAAACCAATCGGTCTTTCGAGATTTGATCTTCTTGTGATCATGCCAATGTTACGAAGTAATGCACCGACTCTGGGTAGCTGGGTTCGGGGCATTACAGTTGGTATCAGAGGAAGTTTAGTACAAACCGTGGAAGCTAGATTTAGATAAACTCTGATTAGAGCACATAGACCTAAGATGAACTTTGAGGATTAGTATAGAAGAACTTCCTAGAATTTTGGTATTGTAGAGACTTTGTGAGTTTTCCGAGCAATACATCCCTGTCTAGATACGAGCAGGTAGAGGCGGCTCTGGCACAGATGTACCTAGGGGTAAAACCCGAAAACACCGCTTTGAGCTAGACTCGAACGGGAACTGGTGCACGACAACGGGCCTTGCTGCACTCTTGGTTACGACACTCCCGGGGGATATGCTTAGGATAACTCTCACTTTCTTTACAAATCATTATGAAGGGTTTATGAGTATATACTTCCTCAAAGAAAACATTTTTATGATTATGGATTATATCCATAAATAGTTCAATTTATGTTAAGTGTTTTATAAGTATGGGATTATGTATTTTGATTCATAAACTGATCTAGTTTATGCCATTGTTTAGAAATGGCGCCTAGTGGAAGAAATGGAAACCGTATCAATGCATGCACTCCATGTAGGGATTGCCCTCCTGCTCAAGATAATTATAGTGGGGCTGGTGATGCAACTGGTGCTGATCAGCTAATCACCGTACTGGGACAACTTACTCAGGTTATGAATAATAACCTTACCCGTATGGAGCACCCTGATCCGCAGCGTGGAGGATCAATGTTAGATCGATTCATGAGACAACAACCACCAACGTTCAATGGGAGTACAAATCCCTTAGTAGGTGAGCAATGGATATTTTCCCTAGAGAAAATATTTCAGGCTTTGGGGAGTAGTGAAAGGGAAAAAGTTACCATGGCAGTTTACCGCCTCACTGGAGATGCTGATCAATGGTGGTCATTGATTCAAAACATGAAGGAAGATGAGGAAGTATCAAACATGGAATTGAGGGAGTTCAAAGATCTGTTTTTAGAAAAATACTTTCCTCGCGACCATCGAGCAGATATGGAAAGGCAATTTCTGAGTCTGAGACAAAAGGAGGACGAGAATGTCACAAAGTATGAGGCTAACTTTACAAGGTTAGCGAGGTATGCTGGAGATTATATTCGCAACCCAAGATGTAAGATTGATCGTTTCTTTGATGGGTTAAAACCATTTCTCCGTCGAGCATTAGTCTCACAATCCTTTTCGTCGTACGAAGACATTGTCTCATGTGCTATCAAGACCGAAAAAGAATTCTCTAAGTCTTATGACTTTAAAGCGAAGAAAGAGAAGAAGAGACCTTCTGATCAATCTGGGAATGGAAATAAGGGGAAGAAGGGAAAGGTTGAATATCCATCTTGTGGTAAACGCGGGAAGAAACATCCTGGTACTTGCTTGAAGGGAATGGGAGTCTGTTACAAGTGTGGTGAAAAAGGCCACCAAGCTCATGATTGCAAGGGGAAGAAGGAAGCTACCAACGTTCAGTGCTACAATTGCAGGGAGATGGGGCATTATGCAAATGCATGTCCTAAGCGTCAGGAGAACTTACCTCAGAAAAGGCCAAGGGATCAAGGCCAGGCTTATGCTATCACTACTGTTGAGGTAGAAGCTCCGAAAGACGTGGTGGCAGGTAATTTAATGGTTTCCTCAAGTTTAGCAAATGCATTATTTGATTCTGGATCATCGCATTGTTTCATATCTTCCCAGTTTGCTAAGAAAATTAGATATTTCCAATTTGATTTAATAAGGGAGTTGTCAGTTAAAACTCCTAAGGGAAGTATCGTTGCAACAAAGTTTTGTGAATCAGTCCCCATTAGAGCACATAAATTTTCTTTATCTGCTGATTTCATCGTCATACCTATGATTGAGTTTGATATAATCCTCGGTATAGACTGGCTTTCGGACTATGATGCGAAGATTTATTGTAAGAAGAAATAGGTTACGATTCTTGATGATAATGATAAGGAACACCTTATTTTTAGAGCAGAATCGTCACCACCTAATTCTTATTTAGATCCACCCTCAATAGCTCAACTAAATTCAATTATTGGGGAGGAAGAGAATGAAATAACTGCGGGTGAGGAAAGGAATGTTCAAATAGAGGATCTACCTGTTGTGAAAGAATTTGTAGATGTATTTCCAGAAGATTTACCTGGACATCCTCCAGAACGAGAAGTTGAGTTTTCTATTGATTTGATTCCTGGATCAAGGCCTATATCGAAGACCCCTTATATAATGGCCACTGTAGAGTTAGTCGAACTAAAGAAACAACTAGAGGAATTGAGTAATAAGGGATTTATTCGCCCTAGTGTTTCTCCATGGGGAGCCCCTGTTCTTTTTGTTAAAAAGAAAGATGGATCTATGAGGTTATGTATCGACTACAGGGAGATCAATGCTATAACGATAAAGAACAAGTATCCCCTACCTCGTATTGATGATTTATTTGACCAACTGCATGGAGCTCAATACTTTTCAAAGATTGACCTTCGATCTGGATACCATCAGTTGTGTGTAAAGAAGGAAGACATTCCGAAGACAGCATTTCGAACCAGGTACGGGCATTACGAGTTTACTGTAATGCCGTTTGGATTGACTAATGCACCCTCTGTATTCATGGATCTGATGAATAGAGTTTTCAAGGAGTATCTCGATGAATTTTTGGTGGTATTTATTGATGATATCTTGGTATACTCCAAAACCTACGAAGATCATGAAAATCACTTGCGCATTATCTTGAAGACTCTGAGGAGGCATGAATTATATGGGAAGTTTAGCAAGTGTGAATTCTGGCTTCAGGAGATTTCTTTTCTTGGCCATATTGTCTCTAATGATGGAATCTTTGTTGATCCTTCTAAGACCAAGGCAATCCAAGAATGGCCAGCACCTACGAGTATAACTGAGGTACGTAGTTTTATTGGTTTGGCAGGTTATTATCGACGTTTCGTCCAGAATTTTGCCCGATTGGCTAACCCATTAACGAAGCTCACACGTAAAGGGGTTAAATTTGTTTGGACAAAAGAGTGTGAAGAATGTTTCGAAGAACTGAAGAGAAGATTAGTCAATGCTCCTATATTGACTCTACCATCGGGGAATGATGGGTTCGTTATTTATAGTGATGCATCAAAGAAAGGACTTGGTTGTGTCCTTATGCAGAATGATAGAGTTATTTCCTATGCATCACGACAGTTGAAAATTCATGAACAAAACTATCCTACTCATGATCTTGAGTTAGCAGCTGTGATCTTTGCTTTGAAGATATGGAGGCACTACCTCTATGGTGAAAAATGTGAGATTTATACTGATCACAAGAGTCTGAAGTATATTTTCTCACAAAAAGAACTCAACATGAGGCAAAGGAGATGGCTTGAATTACTCAAGGATTATGATTGCACGATACACTACCACCCGGGGAAAGCAAACAAAGTAGCAGATGCATTGAGCAGAAAAGACCATGGAGTTCTGAACATGATGAGAATTGAAAAGGATCCAATTTTCATGGATCTAGAGAAGATGGACATGGGAATAACCAGGGAAGGTGAAACATCAATGCTTTTTCAAATGGTTGCCAAACCATCTTTACTAGAAAGGATTAAGAGTTCCCAGACCGATGATGAAGAATTTCAGAAGAAGATTAAAGCTGTGAATGATGGGAGATTGAGAGACTTTGTGTATGAAGATGGAATTTTGAAATTCGGGAAGAGACTTTGTGTTCCCAATATACCTGATCTAAAAAGGGAATTGCTGGATGACGCTCATAGTTCCAATTTCTCTATACACCCTGGGAGCACCAAAATGTATAGAGATTTGAAGGAACATTTTTGGTGGGACAACATGAAGAGGGAGATTGCTGATTTTGTGTCAAGATGTATGGTTTGTCAACAAGTCAAAGCTGGAAGGCAACAGCCTGGAGGAGTCATGCAACCTCTTCCCATACCGGAGTGGAAATGGGACAATATTACGATGGACTTTGTCATGGGGCTACCAAAGACTCCTAGAAGGAATGATGCAATATGGGTTATTGTTGATCGTCTTACCAAGTCAGCACATTTTCTTGCTATAAGAGAAGATCTACCCCTGGAACATCTAGCAAGACTATACATTAATGAAGTTGTGAGACTTCATGGAGTTCCCCTATCGATTGTTTCTGATCGTGATCCCCGTTTTACTTCAAGATTTTGGAAAAGTCTTCAGAAATCCCTGGATACTGAACTTCATTTGAGCACTGCTTACCACCCTCAGACAGACGGACAATCAGAACGGACTATTCAGACCTTAGAAGACATGTTGAGATCTTGCTCACTTGATTTTCAGGGTATGTGGGATCAATATTTACCACTGGTAGAATTTTCCTATAACAATAGCTTCCATTCGAGTATTCAGATGGCACCATATGAAGCGTTATATGGAAAAAGATGTCGTACACCAACCTGTTGGGATGACGTTGGTGAAAGAAAACTTGTAGGCCCAGAACTGGTGGAGGAAACGGTGGAAAAGGTGAAAGTAATCCAAAATCACATTAAAGCAGCTCAAAGTAGGCAGAAGAGCTATGCCGATAATCGAAGGAAGGATTTGGAATTTCAAGTCGGTGATCATGTTTTCCTGAAGGTATCTCCATGGAAGGGAGTCATACGTTTTGGTAAGAAAGGTAAATTGAGTCCCAGGTACATCGGACCTTTCGAAATTCTAGAACGAATTGGGGCTGTAGCTTACCGATTGGCAATGCCGCCAAGTCTCTCCAAAGTTCATGATGTGTTCCATGTATCTCTGTTGAGAAAATACATGCCTGACCCAACGCATGTACTCACCTATGAAGATTTAGAACTGGAACCCGATCTGTCTTATTGCGAAGAGCCCATCAAGATTCTTGATACGAGAGAACAAGTGATGAGAAACCGGACGACGCGTCTGGTAAAAGTTTTGTGGAGGAATCATAAGATGGAAGAGGCAACGTGGGAACCCGAGGAACTTATGATGAAGAACCACCCAAGTCTTTTTATGCAGTAATACCCTAGAAATTGCGAGGACGCAATTATTTGAAGGAGGGGAGAATGTAACACCCCAAGCTTCTACGGTACGTTTCCCTTTGAATAATGCGATAGCGTGTGTTGTACGCAACCTCGAGTTCTAACACACACCACAACTAATTAAACTAGCCGTTGTGAATAGTAATACCTAATTTTTGAAATTATATATATTTTATATTTGAAAATTGACTTCATTTTTGGATTCGGAATATCGAATTTAGCCTAAGGTGAAATTTTGGTACTTTTCGGATAACTTTCATATTTTGATGAATAGTGAAAATTACTAAATTTTAATTAAAAACAACTTTTTTTAATCAAAATAATTAATAGTGATAAATTGTGAATTTGAGTGGTTTTAAAGTATATTTAGAATATATTTTTTACCATTTAATATAATGTTGGTCATTGGACATAATTTTACAATTAAACCGAACATAAACAAGTGTCAATCTTTTGATAGTTATTATCTCTTAAAAACACGCTTTTTGTTTTGACAGCGGGAATTAATTTTAAATTAATTTCTGCCACTTATGTGTTTTGAATTTAGGAAAATGGATTCCATATTTGGAATCAGGATGTTCAAATTGTGTAAATGGGTAACTTTTATTTTTAGACATTTTGAATAATTACTGCGGTAAATATTTTATTTACCATGGTTAAGGGTAAATCCGGTAAATAAGGGTTAACATATAATATTATAATAATACTAAATTACCCTAAAACGTGTCTTAACCCTATTGGTTGATACATGGTCGACCATGGGCATTTTTGGGTCTATTTTGGGACCCCATGGATCCACATGTAAGTGATAATGACACATTATATTAATAAAGCTAAAATAAAAATAAAAATGGCATAAGCTTACATCTTTTAGAAGAACAATTTTTACATAGGGTTATACATGTTGGATTTTCGATTATAAATATTCATTAGAAAGCTAAAACGATTTCCTACATAATGATATTTTATTTATAATTTTTAGACATTGAATAAGTTATTTTATTTATGACACAATGATGATGCAGTAATTACTATAATAGTGAAAAATTAAAATAATTGATATTATAAATACCCAAATAATTATAATATGAACCTTTTAATGAATTAAACTAATTTTATATGATAATATGATATATTAGTATTGATTTAATTGACTTTTTTCGAAGTAATCAATCTGTTAGGAGTTTAAAAAAAATCAACTATTGAATAGTGTCAAAATTGACATAAAAGAGTTCTTAAAACAAATATTATATTATTAATTGATATTAAATTCCTAAAAATCTAAGGTTCGGACAAGAGACTTATATTATGATAGGTTCCTCATTAATGGACCACTTGGGGGTCTCTTGGATGTATATAGTAAGTTTATTAACCATATTATATAAAAATACAAAGAGACATTGTAAAAGTAAAACTAATTAACTTAGAGTTAATACTTAAAGATAAGGTTAATATAAGTACCCAAACCTGTCTAAATTCTATTGGTTGAGTGGTTTTCGACCTATCCCCACCTTAGCCTTTGAATAGTCAACTTTGGAGCCATTAGAAACCGAATATGAATTTATTATAAATTAATATTTCTAGCTTTTCCAAAGGTGCCCCTCACCCCTCTTATAAAAGGGCACTCCTCCTTCTCTTTTCTTCACACCTCTAAAGCCTTTTGGTTCGGCCAAAATCAGCCCAAATACTCTCCCAACATCCCTCACTACAACCTAGGGGCCTTAGTTTGATCATAAAGCCAACCTAAGGAGCCCTTTTGATCAAATCAAAAGGAAGAACCCGAAGAAGAGGTAATGTTTTCACCACCCCTTTTCCAAGTTCATTTCTTCTTCCACTTCTTCTTCCTTTGTTGTTACCATTCTAAAATAATGACTCCAGTATCATTTATATACTGTGATGTTATTATAAATATGGTACAACCATATTCAGTATTCTATCCACCCTTTGAATAACATGTCACCATACGTGCGTACGTACGGCTTACCGTCTCCACGTCGTGGTGTAATTGTTATTCAATATATTATTATTTGGATGGGTATAATAATGATGTGTAACTCATGTAAATAATAAATATAACATATTAATGATTCTGTATATATGGTATACCATCCATTTATATATTATTTTAATATCAAAAGAATGATATTGTCGCTCGTGCGTACGTACGGACTACCGTCTCCACGAACGCGATGAGATTCATTCTCCATCGTAACCATTAAAGTATAATTATCATTTTATGATTTAAAAATGATGTTTAAGGACTTTATATCATTCTGGATATGAATAATATACAACCTATTCTTTACAAACATGTCTTACGTAACAAAACATATGAAAGAAAACAAGTAAGTTAACACCCGAAACAACGATAATACTAAGATATTATTATCAAATCAATATTAAAAGATAATATATGATATCATATTAATGTATATGATTCTTGTATAATTTAATAACAATTATTTCACCATTATACAGGAGGTTAACCTACCCCAACCATGGAAAAGTACAAGGTAAGGGTTATTTCACAATCTCTTCATTATCCGAGGTTGTATATACGTAATAATCTACTGGGATCTCTTTATCATCCACATCCATGTTTTCTTAAAAATGTATTTCAAAACATTTTTACTATTTACAAGAATATGGGTTAAAGTCATTTATACCCTTGTTTGACTTTTTATAAGAGGTTTATAAAGGAATCTTTCCGTCGTTTTCAAAACAATGTCCTTTTTAACCTTTTCGACAGAATTGAGGTAAGAATGTTTTTTTTAACTTATACGGTGGGTGCGGTTATTTTCCGCCGTTATAAAATCGTCGAAGCTTTCCATAAAAGCTTATAAGAATATTTTCAAAGAAAATGTTTTATTTTATATGGATCTTAAATGATTTCAAAATAAAAGGAGATACTTCTTTAAAAAGAATTGTGATTTCATCTATGTCAACATCCTTTGATGGATTTTAAGATTATTTGAAGTTGATTTATTATGATACAAAACTTCTATATTGTATTGAAGGTTTTGTGATGTGTTTGACTGTGGATGTGCTATTTTTATAACATTCATAGTTTATGGTGAAATTATTGACATTTCGTATGCTAGTTTTAATACGAATGTTTATGTTATGTTTAAACCTTTTCATATGGGAATGCATTGGACTTAATAAGTGACGAGTGGAGCCCGCTATAGCTCCTCGATGCATCGGTAGGTCTCATGAGACAAACTAGTGTCTTGGCACAAGGCCTTGACAAAATCTTATTTGTAGTCTTGGCACGAGGCCTTGGCTATGTGGTTATGATAGTCTGGCATTATGCATTCCAACATTATGAAAGTGGTTATTGATTTTTGCATGTGATTATTCGATTAGTAGAATATCCATGTGAACAAGTAAATGGCATTATTTCATTTTACTTTTGCCATACTATGTTGAAGTTCAATTTTAAAAGGTTTTTGTTTTAGTAATTCATTGCCTTAAATGTTTATGCTTATTTTGAATGTTCCGCTATATTGTTATCCTTACTGGGCATTTGAGCTCACCCCTTTTCTATGTTTTATTTTTCCCAGGTAGTGAAGAAGTAAATTATGAATGACTTGCAGGGATATTATGAGGGGTTCATAGTGTGGATATGAAGACTTTGTTGTTGTACTAGTTTTTCACTTTGAAATGTAATGTAAAACTTTATGATTATATCTAGTGTTTCCAAGGCTACTAAACCAATCGGTCTTTCGAGATTTGATCTTCTTGTGATCATTCCAATGTTACGAAGTAATGCACCGACTCTGGGTAGCTGGGGTCGGGGCGTTACAGAATCTCATGCTTTGTGTGTACTGAACATCTTTTGCAGCTTACCTCATACGACTTCGATTGTTGTTGTGTAAAATCGAGAACTTTTGGGGATAGGATGACAGAGGTGTCGACTACCTTAATGTTTTAGTACTTCCATGGAAATGAATACAGAGGTTCTGACTTCCTTGAAGTTTAAGGGCTTGCAGGGATATCAATAAAGATTCTGATATACCTATCGAGGGATTACCCTGGTGTGGGAAAGATAGACTTTATTGAAATTATAAATCAAGGGACCTTTATCCAAGGTTTTTGGATATCCTACTCTTTGGGTTAATAGATTTCATAATTTTTACTTGTTGTATTTCAAGTTTATTTCTGGTATTTTTTTATAAAGGAAGAAAGTATAACCTTCTTATATTTTCATGTTCTTTGGTATACTCTATTAAGTAAGGTTATATACACTTTGAGGTAGAATATTTTCCTTATAAACCTTCCTTAAGTTTCATTTCTGAAACCACATTTACTGGAATCTAGAAAGTTTGTAGAACTAAAAGAGGTCATTTGAATTTGCCTTTTTTAACCTTGTTAAACATAGTTTTCTTTAAGTTTAAAAACAAAAGTATTTAAACTTATAATTCACCCCCTCCCCTGTTGTAATTGAGCATCTATATTCATATTTCAATCCTACAATTGTTATCAGAGCAGGTTTCCGAAATACTTATATACACATCAATGTTTTCTGGATCAAGTTTTCATTGTTCTAAATATTTTCCTTACTTAGGATTTTTATCCTTCTTTACAAAATTTTACTATTAACAAGTTTATGTGTAAATTTATTTTCTTTTAGATGGAAGGAATGAATGTTGGTTTTATTGAAAATATAAATCCTATTAGACCACCTATATTTGATGGGAATGATTATGAATATTGGAGAGATCGTATGAAGACTTTGTTTATTAATACTAGAGTGGAAAAATTCGTTATACATACTGGAGATTACAAGTTCCTGATAAGAAAGTCAAAACTTTCACTAATCAATAAAATTCAGAATATAAACTAAACCACAAGGTATGAAATACTTTGTTATGTTCCATGACCATGAATGTATATAGTCAAATTTATTCTTGTGAAGCTGCTAACTGTATCTAGAATAAATTGGATGTTACTGGTTTTGGTACATCCAATGTTATAGAAACTAGAAGAGCTATGCTTAGATTAGAATATCATGGATTTATATTTCCTTATGGAGAACCATTATATAAGGTACAACTAAGGTTTATGACAATTGTTAGCAATCTAGAATCTATGGTTGAAAAAGGTTTAGATGATGAGGAACTTGTGTACAATATTATAGATATCAATCCTAATGAGTGTGAATCTAAGAGAACAATTTTTGATGAGAATAGAAAAGTATCTCAAATTACTCTTGACGATCCATTTGGAACTCTTATTAAACATGAGATAAGAATAAAATGAGATGCTAATATGAACAAGAAAAAAATGGTAAAGTGAGTGTAGCCATTACTACTACTAAATCCAAGACTCCTGAAAGGGTTACAAGATCCAAGTCAAAGAAAGTCATTGTTTAATCTTAATCAAGTGAAAGTTAACATTCTGAGAATGATCTAGTTAATCTTGCTCAAATGATGAACAAGATAGTTGGAAATAAAGACTTTTAGTATAGATATTAGAATAAATAAAGAAAAGACAAGAAAGACTCGAAAGTGACTTGTTATGAATGTAAAAGAGAAAGGAATATAAGGTAGGATTTTCCTATGCTTGATAAAAAGTATAGAAAGGAAAAAACATTCTGAGTGGAATAGAAAGAAGAATTATAAGGCTAAATCTAAGAAAGTTTTGGATACCATCGACACCGGGAGTGCCAGTAGTGGAGACTCTTCTGATAAATCCTCAGATTATGAATATTCTGATTAGAGGAATTTTGGTATACTAGCCAGACTACCCATTAAAAATCATTGTCTAATGTCCAATGTACACAATGTTGAATCTATCACAAATGTAACCCTGAATTCCAATTATATTGATGATAAATACTATAAATCTTCAGATGAAAAATATTTTTCTGATGAAGATAATATATTAGGAAATTATGAAGAAATATCTAGGTTTTCTAAACTTCTTGAGAATGAAAATTCTAAACTCAAGAAAAATCTTGATAAGGAAAATCTTAGAATTTTTATTTTAACTAAAAAAATATCAGTTCTTTCAAAATATCTTGATAAGAAATGTTTTGATTTTTAAAGTATTTAAAAAATCCTTGAGGAAGATAATTCGGAGAAGGATAACCTTTCTATGGATCTTGAAAATGTAATTTCTATGAAAAATATTTTAGATACTAAATCTCGTTCTAAAACGAATTTTTTTGAGGTTAAAAACCTGGTTATTAAACTAAAGTCAGAAATATTTTCCTTGAGGAAGATTTTGTCAAAATTTACATTAGGTAAGGAAAACTTTGATAAGATTTATTCCCAAATTCGACCTCTAAGGAATAGTTCTAGATTTGGTTATACTCATTCTAAACTAGTTTTTAGTAATAACTTTTTTTTTCCTCAAAGTGATTCATTCTGCACTAAATGTAAGTGTGGTGGACATTGGGAAAAAATTGTTCTTTATATAAAACTCAGCCTTTATTTTTTCATAATTCCTTTTTCTATGAAAATGTGTATTCCTAAAGTCTTTCTTTCTGGAAATTTTGGATCAAATAAAATTTGGATTGTGAAAGTCTAATACTCTTATTTTTAGAAAAATAAAGATCGTACCAATAGAAATACATGATACATGGATAGTAGATATTCCTTGTATATGACTGGTAACAAAAACTTCTTTGAAAATATTATCAAGTTGAAAGGAGGAAAATTAAATTTCAGAGATAATGCTCAGAGAGAAATTATTGGTACAGGTAACATTATTCTTCTAGAAAAAAACAATGATTTCAAACGTTTTATTGGTTAAGGGTCTTAAGCACAACCTCGTTAGCATAATTCAATTATGTGATGAAGGTTACCTTGTGAATTTTAGGAATGATAAGTTCTTAGTACATAATTCCAAGGAAGAGTTTATTCTTTTTTCCCATCGGCAAGAGAATGTTTACACACTAAACATTAAAGACCTTAGGAGCCAAGATCTACCTTGTCTTAGCGCAATAGAATATCAATATTGGTTATGGAATAAAAGGTTAGGACACTTTAGTCTTAGAAACCTATGAAAACTCTCTAAGAAAAGACTTGTTAAGGATATACCAGAGCTTAGATAAGATTATTCAAAAGTTTTTTATCCTTGTCAATATGGGAAAAAAATATAAATCATGTTTTAAATCAATTGGTGAAGTCTCAACTACTGATGAATTATAGTTGGTGCATATGGATATTTTCAGTCCAACACAAACTGGTAGCATTGGAGGAAATTATTATGTATTTTTCTTAGTTGATTATTACACTAGATTTACGTGAGTTTATTTTCTATCAAGAAGATCTGAATATTTTTATTATTTTAAAATTTTTAGAGCCCAAGTTAAAAATGAGAAAAATATTCCATTGATAACTATTCATAGTGATCATGGAAGAGAATTTCAAAATTCGTTTTTTGAAACTTCTTTTAGTAAAAAGGGAATTACTCATAACTTCTTATCCCTAAGAACTCATCAACAGAATGGTGTTGTTGAAAGAAGAAATAGAATTATTCAAGAGATGACTAGAACCATGTTGAGTGAATATTCGATAGCTAAACACTTTTGGGCTGAAGTTGTAAGCGCTGTTTGTTATACTATAAATCAAGTTTTGATTAGAAATTTTATTAATAAAACCCCCTAATGAACTGTGGAATGGTAGAAAATCTATACTTCCTTACTTCAAATTATTTGTGTGCAAATTATTCATTTTGAATACTAATGATAATTTACATAAATTCACACCCAAATATGATGAAGGAATTTTCCTAGGATACGCCACATATTCTATGTCTTATAGTGTTTTTGATAAAAATACTAGTACTATTGAAGAAATAGTACATGTAAATTTGATGAAACTAATCCTTTTGTTTTTAAACAAATTCAACAGACATATTCGGATGTGTTTTCAAAAACTGATTATCAACCCTTGACATAAAATTCTTCTGATAAGGAAAATGTTCAATAAAATGTTTCTGAAGCATTTACTTGAGAATATTTCCTACCATATGTTGATGAACAGTTTTTACAAAACCCAATTCAGTTGTTTCTTAGGAATCATGCAAGTGACAGTATCATTGGACATGTAAATCAACTAGTAAGGACAAGAAGTTCCTTAAGAAATGAAATAGAACATCTAGAATTCCTTTCACAATTAGAACCAAAAATCACTGATGAAGCTATAGGTGATGATGATTGGATTAAATCTATGCAAGATAAGCTAAATTAATTTGAAAGTAATAAAGTCTGGACCTTGGTTGAAAGGCCTGAGGAAACTTCTGTTATTAGGGTAAAATGGGTCTTCGAAAATAAGTGTGAGGAAAATGGAATCATAGTAATAAATAAGGCTAGACTAGTTGCTAAAGGTTATAATCAACAAGAAGGGATAGAATATGAAGAAACTTATGCTTCAGTATCTAGACTTGAATCTATCCATATTCTACTTGCCTTTACAGCATTCTTCAACTTTAAATATATCAAATGGATGTTAAATGTTCTTTCCTTAAAAGATATGTTCAAGAGGAATTTTTTGTTGAACAAACTCTTGTTTTTGAGAAACAAAATATCCTCAACATGGTTTCAAACATACCAAAGATTTATATGGACTTAAACAAGCTCCTAGATCCTGGTATGATAGACTTACTAGATATTTGATACAAATCAATTATGATAAGGGAAATGTTTATCCAACCCTATTTATAAAAAAAAGATAAGAAAAATGATTTTACTGTTCAAATTTATGTTGATAACATTATATTTGATTCAAATCAGAAATCTTTAACTAATTCGTTTGATAATATAATGAAATTTCAGTTTGAAATTAGTATGATGGGTGATTTAACATTTTTCCTAGGTTTTCAAATTTCTCAAAAACCAAAAGGAACTTATATATCCCAACATAAGTATATTAAGTACCATCATAAAAAGTATGGATATGACAACACTTATAGTATTAGTACTCCCATTAGTACCTCAAATTCTTTTGATCTTGATAAAGGTGGGAAACCAGTAGATCAAACAACTTTTAGGGGTATGATAGGAAGTTTACTATACTTGATAACTAGTCTTCCATAATTACTATTTTCAGTTTTCTTATGTGAAAGATACCAATCCAATCCTAAAGAATCCCATTTAAAAGCAGTAAAAAAAATTCACTATTTAAAGGGAACCATAGATTTAGGACTTTTTTTACTTTTGGAAATGATTACATTTTAAGAAGTTTTTCAGATGCTGATTTTGGTGGATGTAGAAGTGATAGAAAAAGGAAATATGCAACTTTTAATTTCTTAGGAGATTCATTAGTTTCTTGGTCATGAAAAAAGCAACACTTAGTAGCACTTTCCACTGTTGAAGCTAAATATGTAGCAACTGGAAGTTTTTGTGCCCATGTATTGTAGATTCAACGCACACTCACAGACTATGGTATGAGTTTTTCCAAGACAAAAATGTTGTGTGATAATACTAGTGTCATTTCCCTAAGTAAAAACCATGCACATCACTCACGTGCAAAACAAATAGATATTAAGCATCACTTTCTTAGGGATCACACACAAAAATGAGACATCATTATTCAATTCATCGGAACGCTAGATCAATTTGCAGATATTCTTTCAAAATATATATCCACCGATAGATTTGAATACATTAAACAGAAGTTGGGAATAAGAACCATAAGGTAATATTCTGTATTAACTTTTTGTTGAAACATATCCCCTTATAGTAAGAAACTCATTTTCATAGGGGGAGTACATTTTCCAGTTAGTAAAATTTTTTCATAATCAAAATTTTCATAATCAAAATTTTTGTAATCAAAATATTCCTAATCAAAATTATTGTATTCAAAATTTTCATAATCAAAATTTTCTTAATCAAAATTCTCATAACAAGTTTTTTTTGAAATCTAATGTTCTTAAGGAATAATTTTCATCATTGCGGATAATTTTCCTAACAATACAGATGGTATGATTCCTTTATTAAATCATTATAATAATTTTTTTTACATTTTGGTATTCTAATTTGGTTTAAAAAATTTTGGAGTAAATTTTCCTAAAATCCAAATTTTTATCTTTAAAACCTTAAAATATTAGAACCTACCAAATTTCATCTTCGGCTATCATCTCAGTTGTCAGATCTGATCAAGAGTTTTTAAAACATTGGATCAATCAAGGAATATTAATCGTCATTTAAAACACCTATATAAGGACCCCCAATGGTTATCCCACATCGATTCTCAAATCTTGGGTGTGCTGAATCCCTGCTACTCTATTAAGATTCTTCCAAATCTTTAGGTTTTCCTTAATTCCAAATGTATGTGCGAGATTTTCCTCAGAAAGTAATGTCATATATAAAATAAATATCAGAATGGAAGATATACGGATAAAGGTTAGTTGATCCTAAATTCTCCTCTATGTATGATTCTATCATTTCAAATAATATCGAGAAGAATGGATGGGAGTGCCTATGTGTATCAAAACTGAAGGCACAGGATCCGGTTTATCCAAAGTTGTTGGTTAAATTCTATGAGATAGTAAGTTTCTTCAATGAAGGAGGGAGAGACAAGTTTTCCTTCAAGATCTATGGAAAGTCCTACTCCCTTTCTTACACTATGGTTGCAAGATTGATTGTAATTACATATAAAGGAGAAGCATAGTTCTGTACCCACAAGCTACCATATGTAGCAGGATCTTTTGATAAGGAGAAATCTATAAAATTTCTTGGTCTTTCATCAGCAAAGACTTTAAAAAATTTTCATATATCCACAAACTAGTGGATTCTTGAATTATGGGTTCAAGTATTTATTATTCTGAGAAAAGGGTATAAGGATTCCCAGAAAAAAAAAGTGACATCTATATTCTGGATTTCATGGTGAACCTCAGGAAGATAAACTTGGTCAATTATATCTTGGCTAAATTTGAGAATATCAAGAAGGGGTCTCTGAAATCTCAAATCATCATGTATCCGACTATTCTATCAAATATTATAGTTCTTTGTCTTGAGTCATTCGAAATCCATTGTAGTTCTATGACAAGGAATTTCAAAGTAATGTTACTGAGTGGTGATACTCTAAGGATAATGAAAGTTGGTTTTTATGGTGAATCAGGAGAATTATATGATTTTTCTGAAGCTGAAATTGAAGCTTTTCCAAATAAACTGGATGTGGCCGAAACATCCAAAAAGGGTGGAAAGGATAGGAAGTTGAAAGATCTGGATGAGAAAGAAAAAACTCTTGCGGCTATGGAAACTCAATCAGCACCACCTAATCCAAATGAGAAAAAGACTTGTACAAATGAAGTGGTTTCTAATTGGAGAGAGGAAAAGAAGAATAAGAAGGAAGGGGAGCCTAGTTTTGGCTTGGACCCTGCTGAGGAAAAATCTTTGAAGCTTAAGGCTGTTAAAAATATTGAGAAGCAAAAAAGGAAAAGAAGCAGAGGAAGAAAATATCTGAAGATGAGATAGTTCAATCCCTTCTTAAGGCTATTGATAAATCCTCTAAAAAAATTCAAGTACTGGAATAGTTTTTGATAGAATCACTTCTTGTGACTCTGGGAAAGAATTCGATGATTCCGGAACAAGAACAAGACAAAGAAATAGTTCAATAGGAAGAAGTGGAAGAAGAAGAAGAAAAAGGAAGTGATGATATATATGAAATGATAATGCTAGTAGAGGAAGATCATAATAAGGAGATTCCTTCTGAGAAACTATCTATCCAAACTTCTAAAGTAGAATCTTCAAGACTTGCTACACTAGGAAAAGAAGAACAGAGTCAGAAAGAAGGGAATAAAATATTTGGGGAAGAAATCAACAAATGTGACTTTATTCACCCAGAAGATCTTGTGGAAGGTACCAAGAAATAAAACCTTGAAGAAGACAAGACTTTTCAGTTATCATATTGTGAGCATGAATCACCCAAATTAGAAGAGATTAATCTGAGATCTGATATGGGAAAGAAGGTGTTGGTGGATACACCTAAGAAATCTATGGTGAAAAAGAAATTTGTTGGTGCTTCGTCAAAAAGGAAAGCTGAAGAGATAGAAAAACAATCTTCACCAAACAAACACTCTAATTTGGAATCATCTTTTTGGGACATGATTTTTTTTTGCAATATTTGAAAATGTTGGTTGATACCATTCCTTTATTCCCGAGTATAGACTCAAGATTCCAGATGCTTCAACATTCAATAAATCAGAAATCAGATTCGGTTTCCATGATTATGGATATTTTTTTCAAACTCGAGGCCGATTTCAGATCTTTATTAATTGGTTATAAAGCTCATAAAAGATCATGCAATAAGATTACAAATTGGTCAAGGAAGACAATCAAAGACCTGAGAGTCTTTGATGAATTTCAAGATAATGTGAAGGATGTTTTCGATTGCGAATATGGGAATTTTAAATAGCTTACAAAGAGTTTTTTAGGAAAAGTTGACTCTTGAATAGACAACTAGGAAGCAAGAAGTCAAGGACTTGAATTGGAAGATTAATTCAGTGGCTATGAATTGGAAGATGGTAAGGGGTCGCAAAATTGGGTTTTAAGAAAATATTGTTAAGCAAGACGAAGTCTTGAAGGCTCAGGAATATATTTTTAAGGTTCATGAATAAAAGATCAATGACATAGAAAATAAAAAATAAAGATCAAGATCTTCTAATCAAACGTGTGGAAGAAGATCATGAGGAGATATAGAAGTTGAAAACCATTGTAAATAAGTTATTGGTGAAGGAGAAAGAAGGATAATTTTTTTCCAATCCTATATTTTGTTGTATTTTTCCTTCTTTGTACAAATCTTTACTATAATAGGGAAATTATGGTTAATCATCATGTTTTTTTGTTGTATAGTACAAATTTTTTAGGTACCATATTTTTTTCCATTCTCTTTATTCCTTTTTCAAAATCATAAAGGGGGAGAAAATAATGATAAAAATAATTCTAAGTAAAGAAGATATTTCCCTATGTAAGGGGGAGTTCATATAAGGGGAAGTTCTTATCAAAGATGATTTTCGTATAATTGAAAATGTAAAATATCATTCAGAAAATCAAGAATACGATCCTAAGGGATTTCCAAACCTAGGAGGGAGTAATTCGTATTCACCATGATTCATAAGTAGAGGGGGATAAGATTTTATTTTCAAGTCTATTAACCAAATTTCTATGTCCTTATATTTTTTTCCATAAGGATGTTTTTTCTTTCCCAAAAAGGTGGAAATTGTTGAGTCAATAAGGTTTCCTTATGAAATTTCCATTCCTCTTTGTTTTGAAAATCACAAACACTATATCTTAAGGAAAATCATATTTTCCCTAACATTTATCTTAATAATGATAATTTTTCTTCCCCATGGAAATTTATCCTTACCTAGGTTTTTCATTATTCATTTTATAGTTTCTATAAATCTAACTCATTTTATTCCAATGTCTAAAAAGTAGTTTCACATCTAAAATTTTTAAATCCTTTAAATCCTTGGATATAGACTATTCTATTTTTTGGATACGATTTTATACTTCGAATTCTATGAATTTGTTTTCTGAATTATCTAAAATTTAGACTCCAACTTCTTTGAAATTCAAACTCGGAATTCTCTGAAATTAAGACTCAAAATACTCTAAAATTCAGACTTTGAATTCTCTAAAAGTAAGACTCTGAATTCTCAGAATTTCATTCTCTGAATTCTCTAAAATTCATACACTTAATACTCTGAAATTCAGACTCCGAATTCTATGAAATTCTGACTCCGAATTCTCTAAATTTCAGACTCATAATTCTCTAAAATTTAGACTCCGAATTATATGAAATCCAGACTCTGAATTATCTAACATTAGGACTCAAAATTATCTGAAATTTAGACTCTAAATTATGTAAAATTTGGACTCACAATTCTCTGAAATTTGGACTCCAAATTCCCCAGAATTCAGAATCTGAATTCCTCTTAATTCAGACTCCAAATTCATTGGAATTCAAACTCTGAAATCTATATAATTCAGGGTCTAAATTCCATGAAAAATAGAATCTTAATATCCATGTTTTACAGTCTCAAAATTTTTATTTTCTTAGACTCTGAACATTATTTTTTCCTTAGACTCCTAAAGTTAGTTTTTCTTACACTTGTTATTGTTATGAAACAATGTTGTACATTCTGTTTCTAACTAACCATTATTTGAGTGACAGGTGTATTGGTCCCTATAAAATTCAAGGAAAAATATGACCATTGGAGGTGGGAGCTGAACATTGGAGAAGTTACAATAAATAGGAGCTCATTTGAACGAGCTCAAAAACTTTATGATTACTCTAGAGATTGCATGCTGCGGAAGTGATTTCTAGAGAGAGAGACTCTCATGTTTTGTGTGTACTGAACATCTTGTACAGCTTGCTTCATGTGACTCTGATTGTTTTTGTGTATAATTAAGGACATATAGGGTTAGGAAGACAGAGGTGTCTACTACCTTAATGTTTGAGGAATTCTGTGGATAGGAAGACAGAGGTTCCGACTACCTTAAAGTTTGAGTGCTTGCAGGGATAGCAAGAAAGATTCCGATATTCCTATCGAGGGCTTACCCTAGTGTGGGTAAGATATAATTTCTTGAAATTATAAATCAGGGGACTTTTATCCAAGGTTTTTGGATACCCTTCTCTTTTGGTTAAAAGATCTCATACTTTTTAGTTGTTTTGTTTAAATTTTATTTCCACTGTTTTTTATAAAGGAGGAAAGTATAACATTCTTATACTTTCTTGTACTTTTGTATAATCTGTTAAGAAAGATTCTATACACTTTAATGTAGAATGTTTTCCTTGTAAAATTTCATTATGTTTCATTTATGGAACCACCTTTCTAGAATCTATCATGTTTTTAGAACTAAAAGAGGTCTTGTGAATTTACCTTGTTTAACCTTTTTAAACATTGTTTCCCTTAAGGTTAAAAACAAAATTTTTTAAACTTATAATTCACCCCCCTCTTGTAATTTAGAATCTACATTTATATTTGGATCCTACATACTAGTTCATACATAAGAAACTTTCCACTGGGCCATATTATCAGATCCACACAGGTTCTCTTGTCAGTATTCTTTTGGTCTCAGCCATCTGCAGGGTTTCCGCATGTAGCATTCTTGATCTCGAGAGAACTCCTCCCAAATCCATTTTTTGAATCTCCACTTCCATTAAATCCTCCATAAATTATTCTAAAATTATTTCCTCATCACTAGGGTTCCAACGCCGCAAGCGGCTCGTTAATTGGATGCTCGATTTGAAAGATATTGGCATTTTTCAAAAAGGGGTTGGTTGGGTCTGGTTCCGGTCTGACCTGGTCGGATCAACCCTACCGAGATCTGCTGACATAACCTGAACCCAGCTCGGGCTAGGTCCATCCTGTTGGGTCATGGGTCCAGACCACTAGGAAGGTTCTATCTCGCTGGACTGCCTGGTCTGCTAGAGGCGGACCGGTTCTCCGCTTGGCCTAGATGCACCAAGTGGTTGCGTCCGTCTCCCCTTGCCCTACGGGTCGTTTTCATGGTTAGAGCATCCTACCATGGTGAATTGACTGCAGCTATTTCTATGAAACCGGTTGGATGTACCGCATGAGGTCGAAGACAACGTGACTCTGAGATCTGTGGCCCATGGCTGCAGGCCGCTCCACCGATGAGGTTGAGTGGCGGCATCTCAGCTTCCAGCCGCCATCTCAGCCGGCAGCTTTTCCTGGCATGCCAGCGGGCTCTTTTTCTAATCATTGTGTCTGCACTAGTGGTTCCTTCTTCACAATGACTTCCTCTCAGGCCTCCATGGGGTATCTCCTTCCCAGATAAGGCCTTTAATCTACCTTGCTGCCCATTTTAAAATTTCAACCATGGAGAACGCACAAGTGAAGGGACTCAGGCCATGTTTGTATCGGCATGCACCCTCAACACTAGATTTTTAAACCCATGGGAGGTTTGTGGCTGTTTTTCTATCAACAATAATTCAATCCCAAATAGAAAACCCAAGAAACATCATCCCCCCACAAGAACAGATGATCAGCGAATCAACTTGTTCGTAGGTTGATCCGCGTTTGTCATTTTAGAATGAAGAATGTGGAACACGTAAAGCAAATAAACCCCTACATCAATCAATGTTCAGCATTGAAGCATTCCATCAGCAAAGGTTCAAGAAGTCAAGTACATTCTTCGATTATCAATGTCGTTCTCCATAAGGCACTTATATTTCTAGTGATCCTGTCGGTTTTCATCGTTTGTTTTTGGAGAGGAATTTCTACATTGGTTCGTCAAAGAAAATTTCATTGTTTAATTCCCAACAGTCCAATGCGTTAGTTTAATAAAAAGGAAACATGTAACAGTGTTTCTGTTACATTGTGATGTTGCGTTGTTACGTTGTTTCATTTATTAAATAGCATAGCAGTTATGGTTTCACAAAACGGGTCATTATCTTTTTTCTTTAATGTGTCTCATAGCCATAACGCAGTGTCATCATCCGCCACAAAATGGTGAGATAAGAAATAAAATAACATTTTAATTTATTTTATTATTTTTCTGAAAAGTTTGAAAATTAACTTTTCCATCCAACCCTTATCAGTCGAAGTTAATTCCTTTCAAGGCGAATCCCAGTGTTCTGAGTTCAACGATGCCCTCTGATTTTAAATCTTTGCACAGGTTCAAAAGTTTGAAAAACGTTCTCACATGTTTACTTAAGTGAACTAAAAAAGGATCAAAATTATTTTCTAGGTTCACCGGTCCTTGGAATCAAGTTCCTTCAAAGCGTGTGGTCTCGAAATAATTCTATAAAATTTAAAAAAATATACAAAAATTCCTAGACATTACAGTAAACATGTCTATTGGTCTCTTGACTTGAGATAATTATAAAGGTGTATCATTTCATCATGTACGTTGATTAAATATAAAAAACATAGAATTTATGTGTTTGTTAAGTTAGATTACATCAGTTGCATCATTGTTATTATGGAATTGATTGAATGATCAAGATAAGATTTGTCACTACTGAGTATTGGATGTGATATCTCAATCCTATTTAACCAAGATGGTAGTACCTTTATTAAATACATGTCCATGTTAGAATAATTTAAGTACATTTGTGATGAACATTAAAATAATAACTAAAGAAATTTTGGATGGTGAAATAAGTAATGCATCTTTCTTTATGAGATATTATGAGATTATGAGATTATGTTACACAGATCATACTCCTAGAAGATTTTCATTTCTATGACTAAAGATTATCACCATATGAGACATGATGTAATATATTATACAACTCTTGGTCAATTATTGTGGCTCACTACTATCGAGACACAGGCCTAAATATCCCCACATAAATATATTTATTAGATTAACCAATTCTAATAAATTAGAGTTTAACACACAGTGGACCCCTCAGTGAGGGTCATGTTATGTTTATGTTTGAAAGATCACAATAAATAAATAAATTCAACAATATTCATGTTTATAAAAAATATTGAATTTATTAACATAGTGTATTCATGAGTTATTAAGTTAATATAAGGGGAAATATTTAAAAACAAATATTTATTATTCAAGGTTCATTAAATATTTTAATGGGAGAGATTCGAATCAAGTTAATAACTCAGAATTTTTTATATATTGTTATTTACATACAATAAGAAATTGATAAATTAATTATGACATTTGTGATATGAGTAATCAGAAATTGGATTTATTTTGGGGTGTATTTAGATAGTTAAACTTATTAAAGGGATTAAGTGTATTTTTTTAAAATAATAACCTAGCTATATAAGGGAAAAATATGACCAAATTTTAGGGACAATAAATTTCCAAAAATTTGGGAGGCTCTGTCTCTTCACTCTAATGTTTTAGAGGGGAGAAGAGAGGTTTAGGGAGCCCCAATCAAATATCTCTTGTCTAGATCAAAGAAACAGTGTTCCCATGATCATGAGGATTTTTAAAGTTCCATATATTCTCCATGCTAGCACGCAAAAATAAAATATAAAAATTAATGAAAGGTTTTAAAGCATGTTTGGATGATCTAGAGGATATTTGGTTTGGTTCCTTCATGTTACAATCATCAGTGATGAGAAAATCATGGATTTAATCAAAATCAAATGAGGTATGATTTAGACTTGATTTTTCACGCTTATTTAATTCACATGAGATCCTCTGGTTGATAATCAGGTGGTAACTTGCTGTATTAAATAGTAAGACATTGAATAGGGTTAAAAATATTAATTTCTTCTTCTTTCATACCTTTGTTTTGTTCCTGGTGGTGCATAGTCATTTGGTTATACCATTTTTCAATGGGAGATTATTATTCTTGTTAAATATAATACATGGGATATAGTAAGAGTTTCTATATAGATAGTATGAAAGATATATACAATGTGAAAGAATGAGGTGAGATAAGGCATAGAATAAGATATTAGATCTTTATCACCTGATTTGATGAAGCCAATTTTTTTCCTCATTTGTTTTGTCATGGTATTGTTTCTATGTCATTATTTATTTCATAGAGACCTCTATGATTTCCATTATTATTTTAGTTTTTTCTTCATTATTTTTAATTAATTATTTTTCCCCATTTGGATTATAGTTATTAGATATCATTTTATTATCATTATTTACAATGATATTTTAGTTTTTTTATTAATTGGTATTGAGATGAAAAATTAGTTAGGTGAGACTTTGTTAAGAGAAGAGAGTCATTGTGGATATGAGATATAATCTCATGGTTATCTATAATGATATGAGAGTGACATTTTTCTGTACATAATTATATATTTAAGGGTATATTTATTCATATTGGAGGATGGGTACTCCCCCTATAGTTGGGTAAAACTAGTGTGTGTGTCTTTTATGCCATGATGACTTACAAGTATAATGGTATTATATGACCAAGAATGGGATATATGTTTTGGATAGGTTAATTGGATATCCTTGTAGACTAACACACCCATCCACTTGATCACTAGAATTTAGTTAGTTGAGGGTAGCATGGGAATTCTACTACGTCATTATAGACACCCCATACCTTGGAACACAACATGAATTTAAAAGTACCTGGTTTGACCTTCATGTTTCTTCACAATTTTAGGAACCATATTAGAATTAGATTGATAAATTTAGATGATTCGTGTTGTAGATGAAAGTGATTTTTTAGGTGATAGTGAAATTTTGTTTCTAGAGGCATGTACAAAGTTATTTATTTATTATACGATATATGTATTGGTTATGTGGAATGATTAGTTCTGTATTTATGAATTGTTCTATAAATTGGTTGACTACAATTTTTGTTTGGATGTTTTCATTATATATACTGTTTTATTTAATATATTGGACTATATAACCCCATTATTAGATCTTTGTTACTTTTTCAAATGTTTTTATCTCAAATATATGGGTAGGTCATGCTGAATTTTTGATAGATTAAGGAATAAGATTGAGGGTTATTTTTGGGAATAGTCTATTAATATTAATATAATACCCTTTACAATAGTTATTAGATTTTGGCATACATTTTATTGTTCTTGATCATATAGAAACCCAAAATTGTGTGTTTAAGTGGGGATATAGGTTATGGACATTAAAAGGTGTAAATATAACATGTTTAGTGTTATAATAGAGTTAGTTATAGGTAGAGATAGTATTTCATGACATAAAAGGTATATCATGATCATTCCTAGACACCATGGAAATATTTAAGACCTATGCTGCTAAGGGATGTCTATTTCTAATGGGAAAATCATATTTTACCCTAAATCTATGATATCTGAGAAAGGACACTGACATGGCCTGCTCTTAGATGGTAGGTGGTCACTAGATTTTTTTTCAAATATGATTTTGTGTGTATATTTGTTGAGAGGGTTTGAGGGGGGTATCATCACACCTTTTTTAGGGGATTCTTTCTTACTCTTGGACTCTTTTTTAGATTTAAGTCATATTCATGAATCCTCCCAAAGTCCCAGTGTGAAAATGATTACTCATGTTCCAGTGGTTGGTCATTAACATGTGTTGATGAGAAAATATGTATGTATAAGAGGTTCTAAATTTTCATTTACTTATTAGTGATGATTAATTTTATCATTATAAGGTTTAAATCTACACAACTGGTCACTTTGGATTTTATCGCCATTCAAGGACACAATATGTGTTTTTCATGATTTGTCCCAGGAAAGGAGATTCCTATATATCCTTGTGAAAGGAATAAGAACCCACATAGTTTAATGCCACTTAGCAGGACACATTGTAAATTTAAATTTCATGTGATGAGTATTAATCTATAATGTTTAAAATCATGCGGTAAAGATGACAAGGTGAATGATTCTTAGTAAGGGTTATTATGGGACTTACACATGAGTGGACCTTTCTGGTTGACCTGAAAGGGAATATGGACCAATGAGGATATGTTGTTTTCGCAAAGAATATGTACCTATGAGGTGTGGAATTAGTTTAGCTATTAGTAATATGTCCCACTATGAAAAAATAAGGTTTCATCATTAATATGGACTAAAAAAGGAGATGTTGTGATATCTGAATGGAATATAACCTTTCAAGTGGGGGTATAATTTCATCAGGAATATGGCCTAATGAGGAGTATAGAATGTTGATGGATTTGGTTTCAAACCTTGGATTGGAATCATAAATGTCTTATTTCATATAAATTAAATCCCATTTAGTTCAAATAATGTAGTATATATTCTTGTGGAAATATTGAACCATGTAGTTTAATGTCATATTAAAAGGAGGTTGTTGTGTAATTTTTCATTGTACGGCTAGGATTTTATCCAATAATTTTAATGTGATGTTGTGGGGATTTATATGTCCTGAAAGGAATAGAATAAGTGGATCGAGTGGGTATTATCAATAGGGGCTTCCCTATAATGATAGGTTGGGGATTACACCTAGTAAAAGACCAATTTTATAGGTATTGTGATTAAATTGATGGTATGATCAACTCAGATCTATAATCCCATATAATTTAAACTCAGTTTGAGGAATAATATATATCAATAGATATCACACAATACATAGAAATTCATAATTAATTAGGAATATGAACAAAGTCCATTAATGGTTGAGGGGTCATCTCATTCTCATGATATGATGTATGATGTTCTCATCACATTGAGTAAGATTTTGGTTTTATGTATTATGCTATGGAATTTTATGTATAGTTTTATATCATGTGAGTTGGATGTTTTCCATGTTGTTTAACAACATATTGTGGGGACATCTATTTTGTGAAAGGTGTTATTTTAAGGATCGGGTAGGGATTGCACATATGGGTATTCCTTTTGAAATATGTTTTTTTTAGGATTTTTCCTTTTGATATGTATTAATTTTTGAAGTGAGGTTCTACTGAGGTCATTTAGATTGGTCTGTCCTTGGTGAGTGACCTTATTAAAGGATATATTATTGAGAAAATCATTTTATTACTTCATAAAATAACCATAGTATGTTTAAAAGATCCATGGGGGAGGGTAATGAAACATAGGATAATGAAAACCACTAAAATCACCCACTTTTCATAAGAGTAAATTCAACATTAATTGGGTTCTTCCCATGAAGCATTACACTCTAGGGTGATTAAATAAGTAACCTCATCAAAATATCCTCCAAGTGGAAGCCTCTATGAAGCAGTTTTCATGAATCACCATCTCTGAAGTTACTTTCATGAATCACTATCTAGAAGTGACATCTGTGAACAAAATTCATGGGTTGAATTTATAAGGAACCTCTATAAAGTATGCTTTTCTTAAAAGAGATTATTTGTGGTCCACTCAATGAAATTTATTCTTCTATTTTTGTTTTTAAATTTTACCTTAATTTATTCCTAAAAGAGGAAATCCTTCCCTGATATTAAATTTTTATCATTAACCCTCTATATTTTTCTCTCTATGTGTTTTATTTGTTGAGTGAATGGGATATTAATATGTGATGTTGAGTCAACCACTATCCAGAAATAGGATTCAGCATGGTAGTACATAAAGAGAATGAAATCACTTCTCATCCACCACAAATGATATTTTTTATCTATGTGACTATATATGACACTTCCTAATCACTGAAAAAAAATTCACTTGTATGTAAAGTGCTCTATAAAGTGTCTAATATGAAAATAAGTTTCTTCACAACCACAAAGACAAGTTATTTGTGAATTTCATGCTTCACAATCACAAAACACCCCCATCTACATTCATAAAATTATGAATTTTTTCATCACATATATGTATAATTTTCATTTCTATAAGAGTATATGATTTGGAAATAATAGATTCTTTGTTACACGTTTATTTTTGAAGGACTCCAACTACACTACGATCACCTTTCTTTTACCAATTTTTCATCATGCTGAAATTAATCAGGACTTGAAACATAAATAACTTTTTATTTGTAAATTATTTTTAGATATATTATAAGTCAAATATAATTCTTTTATGTGATATACACCCCTAACAATGTGTTATACCCCTTATTAGGGTATTTTCTAAGGCCAAAAAATGACTAGAAGACCCTTAAATTGGGTTTTAAGGCTTTGAAACCCTTTTCATCACAATTTATGAAATTCATGGACAACTCTTATAATGATTTTATCACCATATCATCAACATACTTGGTAAAAAATTCAAAGGATATTCATCTCACAGTCTGTGATCTGTCATGTGTCACAAGGAAATTCAATTGGATTCTTCTCAGAGCATGGTAGAACCTCTCTAATCAAACTAAACTCGTATTATCTTGAGTGAGGACCAAGTTATTGATTCTATATAAATGGTTGTGACATGGATTTCCCAATGACAAAAATATCCTATGATGGGATTATACACTTTAGGGATGAGTGATATTTTATTTATATATATATATATGTGGGATTTTTTATGAGTCTAGGGATAGGAGAGAAGGTGGTTTCAGCATTTTTTTATGAATCATGATAGTGGAATACATTATGAATGGTAAACATTCCTAAGTATGGTGTTTTATGATATAACTTCTATAATAGGATTCCTTGTTAATTTAGAGTCAATAATAATCATTTATATTTTTTCTAAATAAACTTTTAGTGGGGAGTTAATTAATTTGAATTAAAAATTATACATAATTTATGTGATCTTATTGACTGGTTGTCATTTTTCAAATGTTATACGGAAGGAGTTTTAATATTGTGGTTTTTAAGAGACAATCTAACATGGGAAACCTCAACCTGGTACCCAAGATGACACATTATAACAAGTTACAGGGAATTAAAATCACTATATTGGGAATGATTTTTCCTGAAAAAGAATAAAATTATAGAAGAGGTTCTTCTTAAAAATATGGTATGACTTTACAATATATTGGTAAGACATGAATTTGAATTAGTTTTTTCGAAAAGAAAAGAATCCCAAACATGGAATACAATAAATTAATACTCACATCAAAACCATATTACATCAATAAATATAAATAAATATAAATAAAACCATCCAAGATCAACATAAAAACATATGAAAAATCTAAATATGAACATAATACGAAATGGTGAAAGATATAAACGGATGGAAATTAGATTAAAAAGGTTTACTTAAATGTGGCTATGGTGGAGCATTGAGTTTTAGCAAGCACTGTCGAAATAGTTGTGGCGAACTCAATAGTAAGTGATGTTTACGGCCTCGGGGGTCCTCAAGGTCAGGACTAAGAGGATACTAACAAGCAACCAAAATTTAGGGGTCATGAATATGAGAAACCCATAGTTTCAAACATTTTAGTACCCTCGTGTAGTGTTGCCTCTATGATTGCCTTTAGCATTGAGGTAGAGATATTTGGAAAGTCACTGCCTCAGAAGTCATTTTTTCTAGCTACTACAGACTCTCATCGTGGACAAGGGAGGTAGTATGGGGTTATTGTCTTAAGGACCTTGGACCCAAACACTCCCATTCATAATTCCTCATCCCTTTAGAAGTTTGGGAGTGAGGGGAAGACAAATATCTTGGACATTAATGTAGGCAAGGTGGATTCTCCATGCAGGCTGAGGCCCCTCAAAGAAAGCCTGGGGGTTGAGTTGAAAAATTATTTTGATGGTCTGGAGGTTCAAGAAGAAAAATTGACAAATGATGAGGATGATTCAAGTGAATACTGTTATAAACAACTCACATTGGATAGTTTGGACTGATTCCAAGGGAAAGGCCCTCACAGCCCAAGAAGGAAGAAGGGGTCAAAAGGAAAGCATGACTCGGGGAAATACATTGTGGTCCAGGGGAGAAACCCAAGGGGTGAAAAGACTATTCTCACTTGACTAAACTAATAAAACCCAGGTTATCCATGAAGGTTGGAAACAATGAAAGAAAATTCCTACAATATGGGGAATGTAGAGATCCAATCAAAGAACCAGGAGTGATGGAAGAAGATATTGGGGAGTGTTTGAATCTCATATTCCACTCCAAGGAAGAAATGAATGAAAAGGTCCTTTTTCCCAACACCTAAAATGAGGATATTTTAAGAATATATGAAATAATGTTTCAAGTTGAGGCCACTGAGGAGCAAGAAGCATAGATAGACAAGCAAGGCCGAATCATAGCCCGAGGATTCAACCAAGTAAAAATCATGATGGAGGAATTCTTTAAGAAAATGGATATAAAGGTTACTCAACATGAAGAACTTATCATTGAGTATCCAAACACCCAACTTAGTAATATACACTGGGAATCATATAGAGTGGTAGAATCAAATAATATTATCGTTGGGTTTAATAATTTTGTGAGCTCTTTCAGCATGTAGTCGTTTTTGTTTTGAAAACTATGGTTTCCCACTTGTCCTTAAAGTGGCTCAATAAAAATTTATATTCGGTGGTTGTGGATTGAGAAAGACATGAAATAGACTAACCTACATGTGACCAAAAATGAAAAATCTAAACTTTATAAAATTACCCATCTCATTGTCCAAAGTGAGTGTCTTTCACCTATCACCTCTATGAACAAAAAATGATATAGAGATTAATAGATCAAATGATTCCACCAACACATAATAGGGACTTGAATTAACCTATACCTATAAGATCAAAGTCTACATACACCCAAATGATGTTTTTAGGGTGTGACCATAACAATCCTAGTAATATTTCACCATGTATTTTATAAAAATTATTTTTAAAGAAAAACATGTCATTCTAGTTTGAAATAAACGTAATGTAAATTCAATTTAGTTTAATTTCAAAGACATGTATCAAGGGTTACATTCATATATTAGAAACATATAGTTTAAAGAAGAGAAGTAAACTTAATTTAATAAAATCAAGTATATAATAATAAGTAAGATTAAAATAATAAAATCTTTCACCATGGGTAATAACATATGGTATCATGATATGGAACCTAAGATCCCCCTTTGGAGAATCATGTCATTAGGGTTTCCTCCCATGTGAGATCTATTTTCATGTGGTCAAAAAGCTAATACGGATGTTGTTTCCACCTATATAAGGTTATAAGGGAGCATAATATCTTGAAGTAGTTATACCATTAAGAGTAAAAAATTATGTTAGGATCCCTCTTACGTACCTAAAATATTTTCCCATAAATATTTCTAATATTTACGTGAATTTAAGAAAATCCAACATGTGTATTAACCCCTTTACTGTGATAGTAAATAATAAATCATTTATAATAAGTAATAAAAGCTCACCTAGTTTATTAAGGGTCATTTGTGTTAAATAATTACACTAATGATAAATACATTAGAGTGAGTTATGTCCCACTCTGCCTTTGAAAATTATTATGCATCCATTGTTCAAAAAAAACATGGCATATAGAAACCTACCTTTTGATGTAATAAATCATTAGAGACCAATGATAATCTACTATAAAGGAGGAAAAAAATCCACTATGAAATTTTTAGAGGTCGTACATAAAGAAATATCTAATTTAAAACCCATATATTAAAATCCCTAATTCATAATGGAATTTCTAAGGATAATGAATGGTAGAATAATATAAAAGATGATGATCAGATAACATTTGAGACCACAAACATTGATAAATCAATCTAATGAAGGGGGAATCATTAAGAGAGAATCTTTAAGGGAGAGTTAATCTAATGACAGAGTCGTTCGTAGGTACTGGAATGAATGAGGAACAATTAAAAATCTCAAAAATAACTAATGATATTAAAATTTATTATAAATTTAAATTTTAAGGATGTTTCATGGTTATATAAACCATTCACTAACCATGTGTAATGTTATGGAGCCAAATTTTATAACCTAGATGGCTAGGTTTCATGATTAAACTAATCATGCACTGGTCATGAAAAGGCTTCTAGAAACCTAGGTGTGGGTACATGGTTCAAATTCACAATTTGGGAACCATGCACCCTAACCGTTCACCTTAAAATTTTGAAAAATGTTTCAAATATTTAACCTAAAACTCAAAATAATAATAATATTTAATAAATAATGAGTTTTTTACCATAAAATGGTATTGTGGGTGTGATAATTCTCCCCACTATACCATCTTCTATATTTTGAAAAACAACCCCATATATAGTGATCCAAAAAAGGAGGTGTGTCCACTAATCCATTATTTGTTAATCCTAACTAAGAGGATTGATTTCCCTCATAGAACATTATGTTGAGAATCAATAATATGTACTAGCCTCTTAGGAATTGAAACATTCACCTTTATTTCCAATTCATACCAACTAAGAACATGGGAGGGATGGGATGTAATTTATTTAATCTGAGATACATGGATGTAGACGCCAAAATCCATCAAAGGACTCATACCAACATTTGGGGAAAACCAAAAGCCGATTTTGATTGAGTGAACTGGTCCAGGATAGGATGAAAGGTTGTATGGAAAACCCAAGGATTGCGCATAAAGACTCCCCAATGGTGTGAAAAGTTCCACAACGAAGATATTTTTTGCACACCATAGGGAAAGTTTATCATGGCCGACTGAGGGGTCATTTTTTCTACACATACAGAATTATGTGCGCCCCCATGGACACCGATCACCTATAAATAGTAGGGAACCCCTCCCCCTCACCTCTAGCGGGTAAATAATTCAAACAGTCTCCCCGGTTCACAAAACACTCTTCCACGCCCAATAGATTACTTTCAGGTACCGACTTTTCCACAACAGGTCTCCTGGGGGTCCACCTTCACGCGAAACCCTTAGGGATTGACCCTCACCTGGGTCCTTTATTGTTTGAATAGTTACATGCAAGTATATTCACTTGCATGCAAACCATGGATGCTTGTGCGCAAAACCTCCTCCAATTGAGCGCACACCTCCTTTATCCATGGAACCCAGCTTTTTGCACGCACCATTTCCCATTTTCATGACAATTGTCCGCAAACCCACTCTTTTGCACACAGTCCTCACTCCTTGTGCACTCCATGTGTCATCCTCCCCCTAAGGCACCATGTTCACACCCCTCTTATGTGCAACACCCTTTTCTTGTGTATAATTATCCCGTATGAACCTCCAGGCTTGTACGAAGTGACTTCAAGGTCACTAGGGTGGTGCCTTAGGTTGTATTGCTTAGCCTTATGCTTCTTCTTATACGCATGCTAATGGCTATTTCTTCTTCGCATAGTCACACTAATGTGCGCCCCTCAGTGGATCACTCCACAACACCCCCTCACTACAACATTGTTGATGCCTTCCCTTCCCCAAGGGTGGGCGGGTATCAGCTATATAAGTCATAGGTGTGCGGAGTGAACTCACCTCGTCTGAGCTGTAGGACATTAACATCCAAGTTCCATCATCCCCAGCACATGATGGTAAAATATTGTCTTGCCCTGTGCAACACACATAGGGTGCCCCAACTCATAAATTCTCAATTCCCGCTTGTCTCCATGGGAATGAGATCTTCCTCACATGGAATGAGATCCTCTATATTAGAGTGGAGTCTTTCCATGGGGGGAGGGAAACCATCCTAGTGTAAGCCTATAGCCTTTCTTGTGGGAGGTATCACCCTCACCCCTCCTCTCTTCTTAGGTGCCAAATACCTGAGGAGAGATGGGCATAGGGACCTTCATTATCCTATCCCTCTACCTCTGGGCTTTGTCGCCACTGGGACTCATTCTTAGAGTAAGTCCCAATCTCCATCTCCCTGGGCTGCTTACCATGCATAAGCCCCTCTTTCTTCTTTGGGCCACTAACCACATGTAATCCCCATTCCACTTCTCGCAGACGCACATTTCAAGACGTGATCATTAGGCCTTGGCTGCCTCTTGTTTCTCAAGTCAAGCATGACTAACGTGGGCTTAGAGTAAGAATCGACCATGACATCCTCTCTAGTCCACCATAGAGCGTAAGCCCCAATCCCTCCCGAACTACGTTGAATTTGATCCTTGTCTCCTAGGAAATGTGCGTAGGAAGAATCCTTGAGGTTCAATCCCAACACCTACTTGTCCTGACCCCTTCACATCAGTTCACATTCGTCCCACATGACGTTAAACTGTATTCTCCCTTCCGAACTATGTGGATTTTGATCCTTTCCCTCTTCAATCAATGTTTTTAGGAAGCCTCCCTAAGTTTCAAGCCCAATGCCCATCAGATCTGACCACTCCACATCAGTCCACCCTCCTCCTACATGAAGTTAAACTATATTCCCTTTTTCATCTCGCATGATGCTAAACTGTACCCATTAAAACTACGTGGGATTTGATCCCTATCTCCTAAACAGGGTACGTAGAAATCCTCTATGAGGTTCAACCACATCCACTGGTAAGCCATTGTACCCCATCCCACGATAATCTAGTGTGGTCCCCTTCCAGTGGTAATCCATTTTACCCCATCCAGCAGTAATCCATTATGATCCCCATCCAGTGGTAAGCTGTTGTGATCTCCAATTGACGGTAATCCATTGTGTTCCCCAATCGATAGTAAGTTGTTTTAATCCCCAATCATTGGTAAGACCTTGTGTTCCCCAATCAATGGCAATCCATTGTGTTCCCTAGTCAATGGTAAGATGTTGTATTCCCCAATAAGCAGTAATCAATTGTCTCCCATCCAGTGGTAAGCCATTGTACCCCATCCAATGGAAACCGTTGTCATCCCCACCCGATGATAAGCCATTGTAAGCTGAACTACGTGGGTTTTACCCCTGTCTCATAGAGATAGTACAGTAGAAATACTCCCTGAGGTTTAACCCCAGACACTGGTAAAATTTGGTGACCCCCCACCTATTGGGACCCACACCTCCGGTCCTCCCTCGTGGCTTGGGACCAACGGAAGATACTAACCATGCATAATCCCTAGTATATCATTAGGTCATTTTCCGGTTTGTACACCCTGATTCTATACCCCTATCCCATACTATGTGGACTTTGATTCTCTTCCATGGGGATACGTAAGAAGTCTCTTCGAGGCTCAATCCCAACATCATCGTCATCCTCACATCAGTTCCATCTCATTCCCTATCCACTCTCAGCAATCTATATCCATCATGATTCTTATCTGGATGGCCATATCCTGGTGAGATCATGTCACCCACTTTCTCACTGCTCTTAGCAGAAATCTGGTAACTGAACACACATTATCCCCAACCTCAATGTCCCCTCCAAGTGTTACACCCATCTTATCCACTCTCTTCAGTGTTATGATCAGTTTGATCTGTCTCCGGTAGACATTAAACTCGTGGAATACCCTATTTTAAATAATGGAAGATGAGGAAAACCTCAGAGACATGCCTATGGAATCAAATTCCCCACATTCAATGTGGGATTCTTCGTGCTTCTGCACCCTCGAGAAGCCCTATCATAAGGGGAAGAAACCCAGACACATCAGTGTTCCAGCATCCAGACACGCCAGCGTTATCCAACATGACTACTCCCCCAACTGAAGGTTATTGCCCTAACATAACCCCTTGGAATGTCCTGATAGATGCAGCATAATTAACCAGCATCCATGAAGACATGGCACTGAGAAGAGTTTCACGTACAATGTCATTAGTCCATGAGGAAGACCCAAACCAGGCAACGAGTTCTAAGGAGGAATCCATGGAAGGAGAAATTGACATCCCATCATCCTGTTTCAATCAAAGAGAAAACTTCCTCAAATAAGTGATGGATGTCACCCACCTTTGGAAGGTAGGAATGTGGGGAAATAGTTGCATGTCCTCCTCCAAATACGGATGTGCACACTGAAGAAAGCATTGGAAACAGAAATGGTGATCCCGATATGAATTTTTTCTCCTCAATTTTGAGATTATTAGTGCTTGTGACATCAGTGGATTAGCATTTCACCGAATCCATGTATTTGGGGCCAGGTCCCACTAAGAAAATGGTGTTCATGGCGTAAAACTCACCAGAAATTGGGGAATTTGAATGATGGACATCCTAGTTTGAGACATTGTTAGCATAGATCCTTCCTAACAACCATGGAAATGGAATTGTGGTGGGGCACTGGAAGTCGCTTTCCTTATTTCAGAACTAATGGTTAAATTTCCTTGATTTTCAGGACCCAAGTTGTCATGATAAGAAACCAATCACCACCCACCCATCAACATAGGGGTAAGGGCATCATCAACAAAGCAATCCTATGTGGCCTCATCTCCCTCGTGGTATCATCCACCTCCATGGCTGCTAGGTGCCCACACCCCATCACCCCATCTGAAATCATTCATAGAAGTGTGATTAAAGACATCATTTGATAATATGAGGAGGAGGGGATTATCCCCACCCGGTATATAGCCCAAAAAGACTTAGAGGATTCTGTATATCATCACCACCACTGCCCACATGGTTCGTGTAGGGAGACACTACTTACCACTCTAACGTATAATCATTTTGGGATCCTCTCCCCATAATTCTTTGATGACTCCCTCCCCTATGCCAATTAGGTGAGGGATGTCCAGGCCATCCTAGCCGGTATCTTTTTCCAAGGGCTCCTAAGGAGGGCTCCCACTAGGTCGCATCATCGCCACCACCTAGCCACATGGGCTGAGGAGCAGGTGAGCTATGCACCTTCACAATCGGACCCAGTTTGGTTAACCCGATGCTAGCATCAGGTGTAGGCTTATGAGGATGCCTTCTGAGGGGTATCAACATCAATGTCTACCGCGGCTCATTCCACCGCTGACGCATACCATCATGCCCCTATTTATGCTGAGTAGGGGCACTCATACGCCCGGCCCAGATCGATGACCCAACCACCCCACATGTAGGCTGGGTCAACTCTTGTAGTCACCAATAAAGGTGGAACCTACCATGGGCCAACCTGTGGAAATGAAAACCAGTACAGAGGTCCTCCTCGTACCTTCATCAATGAGAGCGCAGTTCTGTCCCACTCCCAATATTGACATGGCGGTCCTCCCCATGCCATCATCAATCTGAGTGAGGGTCATCCCCGCTGCATTGACACTTAGTACGAAAGCCTCCTTTGCACTCATGACCCCAGGTATAGAGTCATTCCTCCTGTCACAGGTCACTGGTGTGAAGATTTTACACATCTATCCAACAATCAGCGTGGGGTTCTTCCCCATGTCCTTACTACAACAAATGAAGTTCCTCCTCATCCCGTCAATCATAAAAGTAGAGTTTTGCCTCACTTCACGGGAACTCAACATAGAGGTCCTACCCACGTTCATCTCGACTTCTAGGAGGACCATCCTCGTACTGATGCTACTAAAGGAAATAAGCATGGAGTCCCTACCCATGTTCCTACCAGCTCCAGCAGAGGCCATACCCACTCTAGCACTTCTCGTGGAGATTCCCTCCGCACGTTAGCCAGTGGAAATAGAGGTCCTCCTCGTGTTCCATTTGACATCTATCTGGGTTATCCTCACACCCTGGCTCACCCAAGCGGAATTCCTCTCCACCACAGCATCAATTAATTAGATGGTCCGCCTCAATACAAAAATCTACCCTTTCCCGAAGAGCCATCCTGGGCGGGAGGGAGGGTCTCTAACGCCATAGGAATAATACTAGGAAGATTCATCCTATAATTAAGCTTGTCTACTTCTCGAATTACAAGGAAGAATGTGATTTGTCAATAGAACCCTCACCTAGATCCTCTGTGTCAAGGGTCGGGATAGAAATGTGACATATCAACCTCATCCTTATGGAATGTGAGGTTCATCGGATTCCCACCTCCCTACCCAGATACATCCAGGAGGAGGAAGATTTGGCCCCTTCCTAGGGTCTGACCATGAAATCATCCCAATTGCCAATGGGGACATTCACTCCCTCAATCAGAGACTATGGAGAGGTATTCTGGGGACCAATAAAGGATGAACAACAGCCTGACCCACCATCAGTAACAGTAGCCCCTGCACCATAAATTGCAATCATCGTCCTGACCTACCGAGATGTGGTAGTCTAGTCATTGCATTCATCGTAGGACATCCCATGATGTGGTGGCTTGTCAGCCCGTTCACCATATTCTCCACCGTCCAGTCTACCGTCTCAGTGGTCTACTTCAGTGCCACTACCGGTCCCTCAGCCTCACCTAGTTGATAAGTGGGCTAACCTAGGCCCAAATCATGAGTCTGATCCAAGTATCTTTTGGAACATCCTTGCAATGGATCATTTCACAAAAATGTTCTGGTTGATTGCGACCAAAAATTTAGTGCGCTGAAATCGGTTACCTAGGATGAAGTCACGTGTTTTCTCCAAACCCTATGGGAGACACACTTCCATCTCCATTAATAATGAGTTTCTTATCCCAAGAGTTAGGCACCCTTTAAATACATTTTACAACAATTATTTATGGTTTAATTGGATGCACTCCCTGTGGCCCAGCGCCCTGAGTCACCCGGTCACCACTAGACCCTCCAGCAATGATGCATTCAAAGCTTTAAAGAGCTCTGCAGAATTATCAAGGAGGTTTCCTCCCATGTTCAGGTCCATGGTTGGGGGCAGTATGATGCCCTCTATTTTAGTTCTTTCTGGCACCATCCCAATTTTCTATGTGATATTGAGGATATGCCTCCAAGTAGAGTTGTAATTAACAAGGCCAATCTATTGTAGGGGGAGAATGATATAGAAATACTTGAAGAGAACTTACCCCATGGGGGAGTGCCACAACTATTGGATCCATTGGGAAGGGTTACCCTCCACCAGAGAAATCTACTGTGTCTTCTCATACCCACCTAGGCATTAGTCCTCATCAGGAATCCTAATAAGGATAAGGAGCACCCTGGGGTTGTCAAACCCTATGACCCATATTCCTAAGTAAAGAAGATGTAATATGATCTTGAAAAATATGTGTTGCATCAATAGCTCGTGAAGCACAAGAATTTGTTCGATGACCTCCTTACTGAATGTGTTGCGGAGTAGAGGCCAGACTACGGTGATCCTCTGCCGGGGATGTAGGGGAAGGTACAACTATCCCCCAGTGAGTTTACCCCCAGGGACCCAGACCATCCTACTCATATAGATAGGATGGAAGATGGAGCTTATGGAAATATGGAAAGGTATGTGTCACCGAATCCACCTGAGCGGTGTGATAATCCCCAGGACGCATCATGGGTTCCCCTAGCCCCTCCACAGGTCATCCCACTAGCCGCCCCACGATTCGCCAGGCATACTTATCATGTTGAAGAACCTTCCAATGAATTGGTGGTCAAGAACCCTCATCATGATAGGAACCCACACCCAAATGACCTGATGGCGGTACTCATTGCTCACCTCAAGGCGTTGGAAACTCTACAGGTGGCAATCCCGCCCGATGGCAAGACATATCTGACATGGGTGGATGATATTCTAGCACCCCCAGGTTTTGGAAACCTCACTCTCTCCCCCTTTAATGGGATGGTTGGCCTAATGCAGCATCTGGCCCACTTCATATAATGGTGTGGACCCATACTGGGAACCCCCGCGTAGTAGGATGCCACCAAACTCAAGTTTTTCATATATACATTGGAAGGTTCTGCGTTTTTCTGGTATAGACAGCTACCTATTAGGTCAGTCGCTGGTTGGGAATATCTCCATAGATAGTTCCTTTACCATTTCAGCTCTAACACCTAGAAGACGAGTATTTCAGACCTATTGAAGTGTAATCAGTGGCCTGACGAGCATGTCACGGACTTTGTCGCCTAGTGGAAAGGGCTCACCTACTCCATGGATATGTTGTTGACTTAGGAATAGCTACTGACAATGTGTGTGGGTAATTTCAAAATTGAACTGGTCCCCTCTCTCATTACTCATAATTACCTTGGGGAAATTTCGAGACTTCTCTGATAAGGCTCAATAACTAGAAGATTCCTTGCAGCAGGCCAAGTAGGCAAGTATGTTGCCACCTGCAATTCCTGTCAAAAGAGTCATTAAGGTTGAGCCTGCCGTGTTGGACCAAATAGAGGCCCCTATGTAACATGAGTTATTACCAGTGGATCCACCTCCGTAGCCTCAAGCCTAAGAGCAACCACCTCAGAATCAGTAGTCACCCCCACGTAACGCGCCACCACCAACTAGGTGAGAAACTAGGTTCCATCCTATCGACAGGCTCCTGCATCCCCTCATCATGCATAGTCTCCCAGAGCCCCCTTCCCAGATAAAAGAAACCAGACCTACTCATTCAATGAGGCTCAGGTCCCTAGTTATTTCAGAAGTGCCTTGGAACAGGGACTCATATGGTTGCCTGAATGCAGGAAGGCTGAAGAGGGGGATCTCACCGATCGCCCTAATTGTTGCGCCCATTACTGGATCCTAGCGAACACACTAATATAGTGATATGTGTTTAAAGACTGGATCAAAGACCAGGTTGATAATAACATATTTATGTTTGGCCCAGATCCAGGACAAGTGGCATGTGTATTTGTGAAGCCAGACAGCGGTAGTGACGGTGAAGGTGGGTGGCACCAGGTTCCTAACCACAAGTCCCAGAAGTATGATGACTATATGAATTTTAATGAGGTTTCTTATGCCCATTTTATTATCCATGCACATTTAAATTGACATGGGCTTTTATAAGATGTTTCATCACCCTCAACCAGTACTTCTGCATCAACGGATCTGTCTTCCTCTTCCCATAAGAGCAGGCATAGGTGACGCAACAGAAAATAAATTCCCCCCACCGATGTCATCTTCATCACGTACTCTCGGCGACATCATTACCCCAAAGATGGAGATTCCCTTAGAATTTGTACCATCAAGGTTATGCTTCGGTTAACATTGTGGAGCTAGTAAACCCCTACATGATTTCTAATGACGAGGAGAGAGAGAAGGATCATCCTAATGTCCCCAACCGTCACTAGTGTCATCAAAGTCGTGGCTATATGGGTTGTCAGAGTTTCTCAGTTAGTACTTCCATCTAGGATGTGCATGCCACCAAAACCAGAAAGTTGGCCCAGTACAGAGCCCAGCATGCGTAGCCTTATCATCTAGTGTCATCGGGTCGACCTTCGCTGCCATTTGTATTACATGATCAAGAAGATCCGCCTCAACTGCATCGTGATCAGTCATGCACTGTTACAGACTGGCCTCATTAATCTATCCCACATCTATTAGTTGCTCTATGAGCTTTGACTAGGGAGAAACGGGACATACCTAGAACCATTCATCCACTGATTCAGCCTGAAGGGCCTAACATGCCTCCTGAGGCAGAATGAGCTCCTGTAAGTAGAATCTCATGCTTGGAATGGATGTATGATGTCCTTCAGCATCTTTCCATCATTCCTATAATAAAATATATCCTTGAAGACCTTCTCCTGTCAGTGGATATGTGTGAAGCCGTTGTAGGATATTTAAGAAGCCTCCTGCAGTTTGAGACGGAGGTAGCAGCCGCAGAATCCTTCCATGCTAAGGCAGTCAAGCATGATGAATGTCAGGATATTATCTCCTTCTTTGGGTAAGATGAAGGCTCTCCCACATAGTAAAACATCATCCCATTGAACATCACTGGACACTTCAATTCCATGGAGATTTGTCGATGTCTTGTCGACACAGGCTCTGGGATCAAACTAATCCCAACCCCAACACTCCGAAATATGGGGCTATCCGAAGATGACCTGATTCCCTCTGACCAATGAATCCAAGGTTATAAAAGGAAGGAAGAAAACCCATTTGGAAATATCCACCTGAAGACTCATTTTGGTGTCCTAGTTTCCAGCACCAAGTGCATGGTTGTCACCCAGGTCACCGCCTATAACGCATTGATGCGTTGGAAAGGGCTTCACCTATATGTGGTGGTCCCTTCATCATATCACTAGTTCCTTAATAACTCCATTAATGGTCTGTTAGGTGTACTACAAGGTGACATGCCTCCATTTTCCTCTTTTGAATCTTGCTACCTATATGCCGACTATTACTAGACCAAAGACAAGCATATTCAGACTAATGAGGTTGAACACACTGTGTCTGTGACCAACCTGTGACAGACCTAGATGATGCTTACATTTTTTTGATCCACTGATTGGAGGATACGACCCTAGATATGGATAAATTCCTCATTATTTCTAGAATGATAGTGAGTTCACTTCCTTGTCTAAGAGAAGTTGGAAGATCACCTCGTATTCCTACACGAATCATGCTCAGGTGATCCCAGAGCCCCCTACTCCAGAGGGGTATCGGGATGTCTGCCTAATGGAAACGACAACATGCCATACTTACTTATTCTATTGGGCTAGGACAAACCATCTCAAGCCAACGTATCACTATTTATTTTATATCATCGAGCGTGAAACCTTGATCAAAAGACCAGATGGGATCAGATTGACAGCCTTCATCACTATGGTTTCGGTAGCACAGGAGTCCCCTGATGTAGTGTCTACCACCGCTCAGGCTGTCACTAGATACCCATCAAGATCTGTTGACTCAGAGGAACCTCCTCCCACCAAGGATCTCTTGTCCATAAGTGAAGAAGAAAATTTTGAAGATTCACCTCCCACTATTGAAGAAGGCATCTCCACCATAGTCGATGAACTGGTATAGGTGAACCTTGGTAGCGAGACGGATCCCAAACCCACGTTGATCAGTTCCGCTATTCCTATCGAAGGGAAACATCAGCACGTGGACTTCCTGAAGCAACATCGTGATGTCTTTAATAGGATTTATGATGTGATTCTAGGACTAGGATTTATGATGTGATTCTAGGACTAGATCCTCAAGTGTGCCTTCAGGGTCACCTCCAAAAGGTTTCTCAAGTTCATTATTAGATATAGAGGCATCAAGATCGATCCATATAAGATTAAGACCATCAGTCATATGTCTCCTCCAAGAAACATTTGGGAGCTTCGTGGTTTTCAAGGCCACTTGTCCTACATATGCTGATTCATTTCGAATTTTTATGGATAGTGAAAGGATTTTCTTATCTCATGAATAAAGGCACTATCTATCAGTGGGATAATGATTGTCAGACTGCTTTCGACGAAATCAAGAAGTACCTATTGCAACCTCTGGTCCCGATGCCACCTGTTTCCAGAAAGCCACGAGTCCTTTATGTGACTTCCCTGGAACGATATCTCAGCTCCATTATCTCCCAGAAGAACAACGAGGGAATAGAGAACAGTCTCTACTATCTCAACTACATGCTCCTCGATACAGAGACCAGATACTCCCCCATTGAGAAGAGATGCCTTGCGCTAGTATTCGCAGTGCAGAAATTGTGACATTACTTGCAGCACCATGAGGTACAGCTAGTGTCCTGAGTGGATCCACTGAAGTACATTATGAATCTCCCCATGTTGAAAGGTCATCCAGCTCAGTGGGCAGTGAAACTTCAGTAGTTCGATATCAGTTTTTTCCCTCAAAAGGCTATTAAGGGAAAATCATTGGTAGACTTATTTTCCACCCATCCAGTTCCTGTGGACCAGTCTTCTGACCTTGATATTCCTAATGAGGCAATCCTCTCGGTAGACCAAGACATTCTATGTTGGAAAATGAACTTTGATGGTGATTCCAAGAGCCCTATCAATAGAAGGCTCAATGACCCTAGACTCAACAGAGTAGGCTTGCATATTGTCTTCATTATGCCAGCAGAGGACATTCTTCCATATTCATTGATGTTATTAGAAGGTTCTACCAACAATGAGGCAGATTATCAGGCCCTAATTACTGGCCTCGAGTTTGCCTTTGAGATTGACCTTACCCACTTTCATAGGAAAGGGGACTCCAAACAAGTCATCAAGAAAATTGAAGGTGACTATGTCATCAGAAATTCAGAGCTCATACCATTGTTGGAATGTACCTGCCAGTTGATGGCCCTGTTCCCATCTTGGCCAGAGGTTTCTCATATTCCTCAATCCTAGAACGGTCAATTTGACGCCTTATCCAGTCTGGTTTCATCTCTTACAGAGCTCGATCCGGATGATTTTATTATCCACATGGCGCACTGGAGAGTCATTGCCCCCATCACTCCAGAAAATGATGATATCTCGCAAGTAAGCCACATTACTGCCGGTGTCTCCATGTCAGGACCTCCAAGTCTCCCTAATGCAGTGCTGGAAGATATTCCTAATTGGAGGAACCCCTTTATCGAGTACCTCCAATATAGTAATCTCCCATCAAATTGAGCCGAGCGCAAGAAAATCTGGTGCCGCGCAATATATTTTACTCTACAGAATGGCCCTAGTCTTGAGATGATCCTCTACAAGCACGGTTTTGATGGGGATCTCCCTCGTTGAATTCAAGAAGGTGATATTTTTCATGACATACTTGTGATTCCTGCTAGTTCTTGTGGGGCTCATCAGGCCAAGCTGAAATTATCTCACTAAATTTGGAGACTGGGGTATTTTTGGCCCTCAATGATCTGTGACTGTGTCAAATTTTCAATGAGGTTCCATGCATTCCAAATCCAAGACAACCTTGTGAATTTTACACCAGATCCTCTCCACACTAACAAATAGTCTTGGACCTTTGCGGTATGGGGACATAATGACAAGGGTCCATATCCACTGGTGAGAGGTCCCTACTGCAGGTTCATCCTGACCGCTACGGTTTTCTTTTCCATGTGGCAAGAGGCAATTCCACTCAAGTAGGTCAAGGCCCATTCTATCATTGAATTTTTGAGCTCCAACATCATCTACCAATTTTGAGTCCCTCACACCATCCTCACCGATAAAGGCACCAACTTCCAGGATGCTGAGTTTAATAAATTGTACGCCTAGTACAACATCGGTTATAAACATACCTCTAGCTATCACGCATAGGAAAATGGGAAGATCAAGGAATTTAGAAAAAACCTCTCTAACAGCCGGTCGAAAATAGTTGTTCAAACATGATTTGTTGTCCAGAAAAAATCTCCAATGCCCTCTAGTCTTATCATACAACGACTCGCAATTCCACCCAAGTGACCCCATATTCCCTGGTATATTGAACGGAGGTCATCCTTCCCATAAAGATTAAATTTCTTTCATTACACAGATTTTTCTATGATCAAAAAAACTAGATAAGGTATCTTAAATCTATTTTACTGAATTGGTAGTGCTTGATGAGAACGGGCTTCATTCCTTGCACATTCTGGATAGGCATCATAACAAGATAGCCCGAGCTTTCAACAATAGAGTTTTCCTCCGCTCTTTCTTTCAAGGTGACCTAGTGTTGGCTCTGAGAACACCAATGATACTTGGTAGAAAACCTCCCATGATGGATCCCAAATGGGAAGGACCTTACATTATTCACAAGGTTTACCCCAATGGAACATACTCCATGGTTGCCATGGAAAGATAGTGTATAACTCCTCCCCCCAATGCCAAATTCCTCAAGAAATACTTTTCCAGAGTAGCCTGGTCCTACATGATCTTAAACTGTTACATCCTATATGACATTAAACTGCTTTGTTATCCTACATGACAATAAATTGCAAGATGGTTCGATCTCTATAACCTTAAACTAAGATCTCCATGTATCCATCGTCCAACAAGATGTTAAACTGTACCATCACGAACTATGTATGGATTTAATCCCATATTTATAGGATACATAGGAATGATTGCACTCCTCATCTCAGAGTCCAGCCCCAAAACGCTTCTCTATGACTACCCCTGGGTGTAGTTCTCTAGGATGATCCTGCATGGTGAAGTTTAGGCTTATTTGGACCCCACTCATGCCCGAGATTACGATGATCGTACCATGTTCCCCTCCCCGTTCTTCTATCCTCCCATGTCCTCACCACATGACACCAAACTGTATGGACCTATCACAACTATGTATGGCTTGATTCTCATCCACATGGGATACGTAGAAACTCCCAGAAATTTCGTCTGTAAGCCCAGCCCCCAAACATCAGGGTCTCCCCATGTGTCAAAACACATGGTGTGGTGCAGGATTTTTCCCTCATTCATGTCGAGTTCATCATGACAGCATCATGTATCCCTCTCCCTGGAGATCTCTACCTCTTTCCTCTTCTTGCATGACATTAAACTGCACAGGCACATTCATGCTTCACACACTCTTGTTATTTGGTTCTCCATCAACTTTCACATAAAAAATGACCCTAGAATGGCATGAATTCTAGGCTCTAGGGATCTCCTATCATTTTGGGTCAACTTCCTTGATGATCTCGAATGAAAAATTGATATAAGTCCCATGTTGTGAATATGGTCAGTGGTCAACACTCATTGGTTTCTACCATTACAGGTCACACAAAGTGGATGTTTTGTTTCTAATGTAGTCAAAAACCATTCATCATCATTTTCACCACCCCCGTATATCACAAATATTCGGTGCAGTGTTTTCATTTGTTTTGTTATCCCTTCAAACACCTGTCTTCCTAGGGTAGGAGAATTAGTCTGGTTTCAATACCCTTATATGTCAAGGAGAGCCTGATCTTATTCCTTATTTCCCACACTGATCATTTCTCACGTGGACTTAGTAGCTTTGGTAAACAAATACTCGCATAATGGGTCATGTATCTATGGTACGAACCCTATGACCTTAAAATAAGATCACCATCGTCCTCAGTGTAAGATGTTAAACTGCAAACTAGCTGTGAATTTCCATATATGGCCTAGCCTTAGGTCCCTTAACCTTTTAGATCCCCTTTTCAAGTTCTCACTCAGGATTGTGCGGTGTGGTGTGGAATTCATATCCTTGTTCATGTCGGGCTATTTTCACCATGTCGCATGCATCCTCTTGAAATACTCCCTTATCTGTGTACTTGTTACTTGACGTAAAACTACACAGCATACTCCAGAACTACGTGTGGATTGATTCCCATCCTTATGGGAGATGTAGGCCCACCCAACCATTTATCCATCATATCAAGCCCCATTTCATAGAAACCTTCTTCTCTTCTTGGCCCCTTAGCCTATGTTATTCTAGAATAGGGGTATGTGGTGTGGTATGGGATTATGTCCCCATTCATGTCTGGTTTGTAACATCCACTCCACAAACCTCTTTCTTCTAAGAGCTCTTTGTCCCCCTGTTCTACACTCATCTTTTCAAGTCAGCTGCTCTAGAAATGGGTGCCTTGGCCCTTTTTGGTAGTTCACCAATGTCCTAGGAGAACTCTGGTTCAGCACCTAGAGTGTTGAATCCTCCATGGACATGTTTCACCCATCCTCAGGCTTTATGTTCCCCTTCATTTGGGCTTTAAACAACCTTCACATCCAAAAGGGCCCCCAAAAAGTATTGATACTCAGTCTAAGGGGTCTCCTATCATTTCGGGCCAACGTCCTCGAGGGCCTCGAATGAAAAATTGGCACAAGTCCCATATTGTAAATATGGTCAGCGGTTGACACTCATATTTTGTTCCCATTTCAAGGTACACGATATGGATGTTGTGTTTTGGTCATGGTCAATAGTTATCCTTCATAATCACACCACCTCCAACAAGCCTTAAATATTGTTTGTGTGATTCACATCATTTTCCCCTCCATCATGTGTAAGTGGAATTTCGACACTCTTGGTACTGTCCCTCAGTGCGCATTGGAACGTTAGGAGGAAAAAGTTGTAGTGAAGCATCATTTGGGGCTCCGCACTGATTTCCCCTTAGTATGTATTCCATGTTTTTCAAAGACCTTCTCCGACCTTCTTTCCCACATCGATCATAGGTCACGTGGGCTTAGGGATTCGATCGAGGTTTGTGCCCATTTGGAAGAGTCTCGCTTCTCTATGGTCCGAGCTCTAAGACCTTAAACTAATATCTTTGTATATATTTCCCACAAGGTTTAAGAACTTCATACTCTCATAATAATTCATATCTTCATTCCCATCCTGATGGGATATGTAGGAACTCCCAAGCATCTTGTCTTTGGGTTTATCTTAGGTTCTACTAATTACCTCTTCTGTTCAACATTTTGGGTCTAACTTTCATATGATTGTATGTTGTGGTTTTTATGGTATTATGTTCTCACTCACATCAGTTTGCAATATCCATACCATGTACTCCTCTTCTAGGAGATATTCTCTCCTGCTTCTCATACTGCATGACATTAAACTGAACTCTCAGAACTATGTATGGCTTGATTCCCATCCTCATGGGATACATAGGAACACCTAGCTATCTCAGCTTCAGGTCCAACCCCATATTCACTGACCTTTTATGTCCCCGAAGACTGAGTTTTCTTCCTTTTAATTGGGCGTGGTGTGGTATGGGATTATTTCCTCATGCACGTTGGGTATGCTTTACCACGCCATGTGCATTCTTTTTAAAACCACGTTTATTCTATATCTGTCCAAGTCATGTGACATTAAACTATGATTCATGGTCCCACATGACTTTAAATCATTTCATCTTTATTTCATGACGTTTAAATTCATTGGTCGGTCCTATCATATGACCTTAAACTTTGAAATTATCATCCTGGTCACATGAAAAAAATTTGCACTGCATTGTGATGTCCTCACTCGGGGGGAAATCATGTTTCGTAGTGGTTATCCACCATACCATTTTTCAACGCCTGAATATGGATTGATTCCTATATTTATTCCTAGAATATTTATCATAAGTTTATTTCTTCACAACCAAAATGCACATCCATCCTTAAGAACAAACAAGATATATCAAATGTTGCTTCTTTTGGTGTGTTGGTCGGACCTGCACGACAGTATTGTCCTTGGATTTAGTACCCTACCATTCCACTCTTAGAACTATGTATGTCTTGATCCCCATCATAATGGGGGTAAATAGTAATTCCCGAGCACTTTTCCTTGGGCCCATCCCAACTTTCATTTTTGGTCCTTCGACCTAAAACCTCTTCAAAGAGCACATGGAATGATATGGAATCCTAGCATTCTTATTCATGTGGGGTTTTGTAATTACTACACCACGTTTCTCTCTGCCTCGTTTCTATGTACGGTCCAAGCTATAAGTCCTTAAAACTATGATCTCTCCATGTCCTTGTTGCGGGACACCAAACTGTGTGACATTTTTCAGAACTACATGCGGCTTGATTCCCATCTTCATGGGATATATAGGAACGTCCAGACATTCTGTCTGCAGGTCCAGCCCCATAAATCTTAAATCCTTCCCTCTTGTTATCCCCTTGGCCCGAGCTCCTTTGGAAGCATGTGGTGTGGTGATCACCTCTTGGTTTCTTATCCGTGCATGGTTTTGCAACAACCGCACAATGTTTCTTCATTGTCTCTTCCAAACTTGGTTTGAGTTTTACAACCCTAAACTAACATCTCCCTATGGGAACTACGCCTTGGGTTTGACTACTTCGCCACCCTGTGAGCATTTCATTAAATCAGGTCCCCTCTTAATTGTCCACCCTACGACCTTATGTTATGAGCATGAGACTCTAGGACCCCTGTCCTTGGAAATGGATTCGACTCCCTCTATCTGATGTGTCTTATTGTCGTACTCAAATGTGTCATCCCAAAGATCCCAAAGATCCCAAAGTGTGGAATATTTACATGTAAATTCCCTTGTTTCATGTCCAAGCTACATGAACCCTTTATTTGGATCCCCATACTCTTCCATGTCTGAAGGGACCCCCTTTACATCCTAGTCTAATGCCACATTGGCTCACCAACCATATTGGGCCAATGCCCTCAAGACCTCAAAATATATTTTTGACAAGTCCCATGTTTCGAACATGGTCATCGGTCAACCCTCATTATTCTATCCCCATTATAGGATAACACAAAGTGGATACAGTGTTTCTAACATGGTCAGTAGTTATCCTTTATCATCATGCTACTATCATTGTGACCCAGATCTCGGGCATCATGATTCACATGTTTCCACCCCCTTATGTTCATGTGGAATCCCATCACACTCAGTTTACACCTTCACGCACTTATCTGCGTTAAGAAGGAAGGTCAGTAATAGTGGAACATCACTCACCTAGTGGCCCATTTCTCATAATGTTTCCCTCCCTACCTCAGAGAAATCCCATTGCTACTCCTTGATTCCCATATCGAGCAAGACTCATGTGGGAATAGTAGTTTTGGTGGGGTGTGTACTGGTGCAGCTATGCCACACGGGACCTTCATCCCGTATGACATTAAAAAGTGATTCCATAACTACATGTGGCTTGATTCCCATCTGAATGGGGTACGTAGAAACTCTAGGACACTTTGCCCTGGGCCCAGCCTAACTTTCACTTTTGGTCCCTTGACCTAAAAAACTTCCTTCAGGGATACGTGGTTTGTTGCAGACTCATTATGTCCTCATTCACGTCGGGTTTATAGTAACCACATCACATACTACCTTTTGGGATATCCCCCTTCACTACCCATCATATCATATGATGTTAAAATGCACGAGTCCATATGTCCTTGATGCATGACACTGATCTATGGTTCTACCCTAAACAAGTTCAGGATGCCCCATGTCAATCATGGGATGCGTCAGCTTCCTCACTAGGGAAGATTGTCCCTACCAGCATTGTTCTCTTATCACACTATGCATTAAGAACTACATTTGTCTTGATGCTCATCCATATGGGATACGTAGAGATGTTTGTTCTTTCACCTCGGGCCCATCCCCAGGGTCATTAACCCTTCTAGCCCTTTAGCCCCGATCATGGTCCTGGCAGTATGACCTTAAAACTATGTGCAACATACTCACCATGTGACGTTTAAACTACGTGTTTAACATCCGTATTTTTGTGACATAAAAATAAATGGCACTCTAGGTCATTGTCAAAAAGGTCCTATTCAGAAGTTAGTTTGATCACTAATCAGACCGATGCACCCACCTAATGTGTTTCCACCACAGTGGAATAATTTCTTGTGTTGGGATCTGTTCGAACACCCCATCACTCCGCCCTCCACACTTTTCATGTCCTTTATTCGGAACCTCATCCTATTTCATGTCAAAAGGAACCCCCTAACGGTATGGATGCTCATCCTATAGCTCACATAATGTCTTGTGATAACGTTATGGAAGACTAAAAGAAGACATTTTGAGTCAAGCCCCGTGTTTTGAACGTGTTCAGCGGTCGGCCCTCATTTTCCATGCCCATTTCTGGATAACACAATAGGGATACTATGTTTCTAACATGGTCAGTAGATACTCAAATTGTCACACCACCCCCATAGTGTTCATAGTTTTTGGTATTGTGATTCACACTTTCGATTCCCCTATGTTCACATTGATTCTAATGCCCTTGGTGTTACTCCACTCATGCACTAGTGCACATTGGAAAAAGAGCAACTCAACTATTCTAAGAACTCCATTCTCCATTAAGGCCTCCCTATTTCTTCCTGGAAGCACATATTTGTCATTTATACCATGGATTCCTTAAGATTGGTTGGCACTCTCATTATCAGATGAAGTAACAGTGCGACCATCCCATGATTCTCAAATCGGGCACAACCCATGTGAGCTTAGGGATTGATTTCTGGTTACTCCATAGTTATGGTTGAGATGTGACAATCAAAATTAAAAAGAAACAAGATAATAATTATATACACGTAGTTTAGGATAAGAAAACAAAGCAATAAATGTTTATAGGTTTGGCCAAAACACAGACCTTATGGATCAGCCTCACTGATGGATTTCTCCAATGCTACCACCCTCTAGCTTGTATCCCCAAGGAATGATTCCCTCTCCTTGAGATCCCTCTCTTAGTTAGCAGCTACAAAGAAAAGTTTGTTATCTTTGATCTTCATTCACTCTTTCTCATCTTGAAACCCAGTCATTTGACGGTTTTCTTATGCTGCTTGCTCCTGGGCTTCAACCAACCGGGCCTTCAGCTACTCGATAGTCTTGGATTAGTCTACAAGGAATATGGATCTCTCATTTTCCTGTTCTTTAAGGAATTGAACTTCTCATGGATCTGCTCTATCATTAGTTGATGGTGAGACATTGGTTTCTCTCCCAAACCTTCTCAACCATGTAATCCCGAATCATTGTGTGAAGGTGATGAGAATCCACCCCTCTGGTGCAGAGAAGGTGTAGCCAGGTGCGTAGTGATATTATTCGTGGCACCCATTCAGCAATTGGATGTCTTAGAAAGTGCCCAATACACTTCCACCCATTATGACACATCTTACGACTTTCTTCAGCTACTTCAAGATCAAAACCATATATCTACTCTCGGTCTGCAGGTCGATATTCAAGGAAATCAGCCAGAAGATCAGTGGAAGGTTCTCCCTATGGCATTTCTCTCAAGGGGTAAGTCTCTTCAACATGTATAATACCTTCCTCTCTCATATCCATTTAAGAAATTTCGACCCTACTAGTTTCTGACCCCACCCCAGTAGTGATATCATAGGCAACTCTTTGCTCACCAGGTGTTGGGGCCAGCACGGTTTGAGAGGCAGGTTCTGATTGGGTTGGTCCAATCGCCATCATATTCTATGTGGAAGATCTATATTTAGTGGCATGTTGGGCCTCCAATATCATGATTACTACAGAAAAAATGAATTCCCTGATCATCTAAGCTCTCTCTGATAACAGATACGAGTGTGTGAGTAATGAAACATACAAGAGCTCAGTCCATTAGTCTTCGGTGTTTTAGTCGCTACAAGAACTTCCACTATATGAGATCCTTCAATTATTTTCAGTATGATAATGGGTGTCAGCTCCCCACCTTGTTCTATCGGTGTATCCTCATCACCCTTAGATGGATCTTCCTGACTAGCGCTAATACACATTTGAACAAGATGAAATATATCATTGATGATTAAAACTGGTGAAAAGAGTAAAATATGGGATAAGAATTGAGGTATACCAATAGTATCTCAGTTATTTCTATGTTATATACAGTAATCTCACCACTCTCCCGAGGAATCCCTTGGCGGGTTGTCCCCTAAGACCCTCCACCTTCAATCCCCTCTTCAACATCCCCTATTTCTTCTTCCTCTACTTCTTCCTTTTCTTCTTCTAACTCACTTCCCTCTGTCTCCTCATTGTCATTGTCATCTTTAGATGTGATTATTTCTGGAACATTCTCTTGGCCAAGAATTACCTTCATCCAGAGAGTCAGTTCCTCAAATCAACCTTACTGGCATGCATATGCGTCTATGGCCATCAAATATGTATGTCGACGATGGAGTTTCACCCTGTCATTAATCTGAATGAGTCCAACATCTAGAATCTAGATTCTATATTGTACTATATTTTTTCAAAGGGCTTTAATTCTCATTGACTACCCCATGGGTCAACCAGGATGACCACATCACAGGGAAGATTGCATCCTTAAAACGTTGTAGAAGATACCTTATCTGCTTCCCAAGAAGCTCCTCGGCCACTCTGTGAGTTTTTTCATGAGCCCCGCTCCTTTCTTATGATGGGGGCATGGCCTCTCCATGTGACATCCCCACTACTAATGCTCTGGAATGTACTGATCTGGATTACCAACTTGTTCCTGGCCTCTCCTACCTAGCAGCACCATGTCCGCTCTCTCCCCACCTAGGTTCCACATTGTCCACCTTGAGCTGCCAGACTCACTTCCGTAGGAGCCCTTCGGGATATGCCTCCGCCCAATTTTCGCTATATGTTGTTGAGAGGCCAACATCAACTCTAGTATGGGGGGAGGTAATTAGCTCACCAGAGCTATCTGTTGTGAACATCAGCCACATTTGACAAATAATGTAAGGATGTTTCACCTCTCATACATTTTTATACACCTTCTTCAACATCTTATGGAGGCATCTAGAATTTATGGAAAATCTTGATGGCACATAGGTCTCACAAAGAATATTTCCATCGATCCGGGCCATAAGAACCCCACCACTTATGCTCTGTAATTTTTCTATTTTCTCTAGTGAGCCTTGACCATAATTTATCATCTAGACAGCCAGGGTGGGGAATGTACTAAAAGTAAAATTGGTGTGATTTTCGATCTTTATCCTTATCCCCTCTTCACTGAGTGTCAGCGACATGACCCCAGAAATGTTCTACAAGGAAGGTCACAAGCCATTACCTGGGGGATAAATGGAATTTAGGAAGGTGTACCCTCCATAGTGGGTCGTGATCCAACCATGAAGTATTCGGAAAGGGACACATATCCTCATTGGTGAGCCCCCTCTCAAAATATGCCCCTGAATGGTGTACAGTCAGTCTAGCAAAGGGACCCCCAAGTTAAACCTCTGATTGTCTACCATAATGTCGGCCATCACTGATGTTGCTGGGTGGACTACCATCCTTGTGTCCCTTACTGGCAGAAGCCACCCACTCTAGAAATTTTCAAGAAATCTAGCATACCATATGTTCAAGTCTTGACTTTCATCCACACTAAATCACCATGATTTATATTCCCCTGCCTCTAGGATCCTCCAATATGATCCACTCTTGCTCCTCTGCATCATGCTCAGACACCATTTTCCTTACCCCAACATCATGATATTTGGGTCTTTCTTCAGAAACCCGATGAACCACTTGGAATAGGGGATTTCTTTCAAAAGTTCCTTGTCTTTCAGCTGCTCCTTGCCCAGCTCTAATAGATGCCATGTCAGGATGGGAGTACGCGGCCTGTCCCCCCAGATATTCTCTATGGGAAGAAAATATTCATATTATTTCCCGGCCAAAGGGATTCCCCCGATGTAGTTTACATCCCAAAGACTGATACCAACCTCTCCATGATGGATATGGAAGGTGTTGGTATCAGGGTACCACTAGCTAAACAGATCTGGTCCAATTTCTTGTTGGCGGTAGAAATGGAATTGCGGCCTCCACACCACCTCGAACAGCCTGATGTGCTGCAGTTCTACCCCAAACTGATCGCATGATTTCCATACCCAATATGCCCAAGCCCACTCAATTTTGAAATTTCCTCTAGACCATAGGTCCCAATCCTTTATCCAACCATCGGTCTCATCATTGATTATCTATCAGAAGGTACTTGTGTAATGGGTCGGAGAATCCCTAGTGACTGGCTCACTCCTTGAGATGGTTTTGTCCTTGGATTCATGACATAGATGGCCATATGACTGGTTTCTCTAGTAGGATGGGCATTTTTTGTGATGTTGTATCATGGAAGTTCATCCTCACATGTTACCCATGATCACAGGGTATAGACGTCAAATCCCAGTACTGGTACCTCCTCTAAAATAATGAAATCCCATATCGATAGGTAGTCAGATAGCACATAATCCTTTTTAGCATGGGTCAACATGTTGAAGAGAGATTGGTTGTTAGATGTAACGTTTTTGGCACTTCAAACCTCAGGGTTCGCAATCACTTTATCTCTCTAAGCGGCATACACAGATTCTCTCCCAACAGCACCCTGATTAGTAGCCATCGTTTTTTGTTACTGTATGAAAAAAAGAGGTGGTTACATGAAAAACAGAGAGATGCATGCAAAAAAACCAAAGTGGCATGAAAAGATAAAACAATCAGCATGGAAAACAAGTGGTGCATGCAAAATTGCGACCTAATTCAGGGAATTCCATGAAAACACATATTAGATTCTGCACAAAGGCAGGAGAAATTTACATTCATGAGAGATTCAGAGCCTATCGTGTGAGAAATTTGTATGGTCCATGGGACCCCCTATTGAGACCCAAGCTTGATGTACATGGACATTACATTACTTTTGCAGAATACTTAATACATAACAAAAATAGACACCCAAGGACCATTATAGTTTAGTGTCTTCAGAAACTCGGAACATAATATTCTTATCATGGTGAATGATCTTCAACATCTCCCATAAAGATCTTCCCCTTTTGTTTTCTTACCTAAAACCATTATTTATATCCTGGGGAAATGAAAACATAAAAAAGGGTGAGCTAAAATGCTCATTAAGGGTAAACATGGAGAACATAAAACAATCCAGAAACATTTGAACCTAAAAACATGAACATAAAACATAAAAATCACAAGTAATGACATAAATCTTGGCAGTACATAAGGCATAGATCATAAAGGAACATTAATCATGATAAAATAGCATGGGAATAAAATATGTAATTATGGAAAACCATTAAGCACATGTTATGATTTCCATAGTAGCCAAGGCATTGCTGCCAAAACCATCATAATGGACAAAGTCCATTACTAAACTAGGTTTACTTGTCATTCAATCCCTATATTACAGAATTGGATTTACTTTCTTTTCCAGCCATGTCTATCTCATGAGATATAAATCTTTACACAATACATTGTAGGGATATATAGGTCCCACCCATTTCATAATGAAATCATTATTATGTATGCCACAAAATAAACATAAATCATTCATCATAACCCAATGAATAAAATGGGTTTCATAAACATCATCCCATCATAACATAATCTATATAAAAAAATGGATAACATTTCATCATAAACAAAATCAAACCATTTAAATAATATAGACAGTATACTTGAAACATGACCATATTAAAGAGTGTAATCTTAGATGGAATATAGTCTTGATAAAACACTTGAAATGAATTCTTGAGGAAAATATCCTTTCTTCTTCAAAATAATTTTCTTTTCTCAAAATGTCATGAAATTATAAAAGAAATGATTTTTGTTTAAAATAATCATTAAATCATGTAGATGAATCTTCATGGAAATAAGGCATTATGAACCCGTAAAATCCATTCATTCCATATACGTTAAAACAACATTATTTTCATACTTTTGCTAGAAAAGTCAAAAAGTACCTCATATGGTTAACAAAAGAAAGATTCATACCATACCATGTAGTAAAAGTAAAAAAAGGGTAAAAATGACTTTAAAAATAAATGGAAGAAAAGTAAACATTATATGAAAACATTTTTTGAAAACATGGACATGGATGATAAGCATAACCCCAGTAAATACTTACGAATAAACAATCTCGGATAAGAACGAGATTGGAATAAGTATCCCTTACCTTTGGTTCGATATGGTTTGTACATATCTTAACCTCCTGTATAAGGATTTAAATAATGTCATTGACTTATTCTAGAATCATATTCATTGTTATGATATCATATATGGTCATATTCGTATCTTCTTATTAGTAATATTTCATTGCTACTGGTTATTCATGTGTTCATTGCATTATGTTCTTATGTGTGTCTTGTCGAATAAATTATTATTCCTATTTTTAGGTTATAGATACATAATTTAAATAATTTTATTATTGTAATATATATCATATTTATTCATTCAATTCATTTATATAATCATTATTCAATTAAGATCATGAAGAACGAGTCGCATCACATTGTGGAGACGACATGTCGTACGTACACACGAGTGATGATATCATTCCCATGATTGTGGAATTGTATTGAAGTGTATGGTGTATAATATTTCAGAATCAATATCACTTTACAATAAGCATATATAGTTATTTCTTCCATCCTTGTACCCATCCAAGTATATTAGTGATGAAATAAAATATTACACCACGACATAGAGACGGTAAGTTGTACGTACGCACATGTGGTGATTTCATTTTTTAATAGGATGGATAGAAGATAGAATAAGGTTTTTAATATTCATAATAAAATATCAGTATACAAGGGATACTTTAGTTATTACTTAATAACTAAACAACTCATATAGAGAATGTATGAGAATAAATAATTTTGAAAGAATTGGTAAAGGATATTACCTCTTCTTCAACGCGCCTCCTCTTAACCTCTTCTTAGGGCACTAAAGTTGGTCTTTGAAGAAGACCAGGACCTATAGTAGGTTTCTAGGGAAGTTTATAAGAGAATTTATAGGTTTTATCCGAGCTTGAAGGCTCAAAATGTTGTGAAGAGGAGAGGTAGGAGGTGCCCTTTTATAAGGGTGGAGAGGGGCACCTTTGGAAACCTAAAAAATATTAATTTATAATAAATTCAAAACCCAATTAAAAACCTCCAAAAATGACTCAATTAAAATATGAGATGATATAGGGTTTTAGTCTCATCAAACAATAAAATTTAGACATGTTTTATGTTTATTTTAAATCTTAACATTTTGATTTATCCTTATTTTATCTATTTAATTTTATTTGTGGTAATAATATTATAAATATTAAATTGTTATAAATACATACTTATATGTTGTAAATTTTCCATAATTGGATACATTATAACCTTATTGACCATATAATTTTCAATTTGTAATTTTTAAATATTTTTGTGATTTTTAAATAATTTAATAATATGTTATTTTTATAAAATACCAATAGTGTAAAATTTAACACTATTCATTTATTTTCATTTAAATAAAATACACACAGATACTATATTCGAACCAAAATATTTAATAGGTTCCTAACATTTCATATTCATCTAGTAAATTAGTGGTTCATGTTAATTAGTTCATATAATATTTATTTTAATATTTTTTAAACCATTTATTTGATATTTCACCTAATAAAATAATTACTACAACATTTTTGTATACTTATTTATTGAATAAAAATTCAAAATAATATAATATTATTAATATAAATATAATATATTTCATATGAATACTTTTAGTCGAATTTAGCTTCTAATACACTCAACTTTTATAATGTTATTTTTATTAAATTATGAAGGTGACAATTTTGACATCATTTAAAATAAAATAATATAAGTGTCATAATCGCTTTTATAAGGCTCCAAATGGTCAAAAATTAGACATTTGTATGATTATTGTTTATATTTACACAACCAATAAGTTTCATTTGGGTTTTTGGCTCTTTTATGGGTATTATTAGTTTAATAAAAACTATATTATTGATTTTTCACTAAATAAATAATTCATGCATCATTAATCTATAAGCTATTAAGGTAATTATATATTTAATAAAAATTACAAATAAATTAACATGATAAATAAAAAAAAATTATCTTTAAAATGAGTATTTATAACCGAATTTATTTTATGTATAACCTTATATTAAAAATAATTTAACTATTAAAGTTTGTGTGAGACATATTTCACTTTCATTTAAATAAAATAAATTAAAGGTCTTAATCACATAAAAGTTGGTTATAATAGATACCATTTCGACCCAAATATATTTTAGGACGAAATATAATCATAAAATTATATTAATACAAGTGTTAGGGTAATTTTATAATATTATGTTTACCCTTAATTACCTAATTTACCTTTAACTGTGGTAAATAAATTTTACTGTAGTCACTATTAATAATGTCCAAAAATAAAAAGTAGCCTTTTAACATAATTTGGACCCACTAATTTCAAAAATGGAATCCATTTTTCCAAATTCAATACACATAAGTGGCATTATTTAATTTAAAATTAATCCCACTGTTGAGAAAACAGGTTTTAAAGGATAAAACATTGCAAAAGATTGAAATTATTTTACCTATGAATTCAATTTAAAATTAATGAAAATGACATAAATTATATTAAATGGTAAAAATATATTCCATTTATACTTTGAAACAATTTTCTATTAAAATTTAACCATATAAATTATCTCAATGAAAAAAGTTGTTTTTATGTAAAATTTAGCGAGTTTTTACTATTAATCAAAATAAGAATGTTGTCAAAAAAATATCAAAAATTTATCCAATGTAAATTTTTATATCATGATTCAAACGAAGAAGTTTATTTTTTAAAATTGAACTTATAATCTTGTCAGAAATTAGCTTTAAAATGGGTGCTCCATCAAAAGGCGGCAAAACTGCATTTTATGAAAAATACTTCTTTTATACGAAAAAATTTATTTTGTTCTCATAACTCATTCTAGAAAATGTGTTAGATGAATTATAATGTTATAAAATAAAAAATATGCTTAATAATATTCATAACGTCTAGTTCATAATAATATTATAACAATATATCATTGTTTAGTGAAACTCGGTATTGCGTACAACACACACTATTGAGAAAGGTCGCTCTTGCGTGTAATGCAAGCCAAGTCAGGAATGCATATAGGGAAAGATTCCTTTGGTGTTGTGTATAACATACTCAAAATATAGTTCAGTTATACATTGATAAAAATTTATACTTGGTGTTGTGTAAAATTAATTTTATTCGAAAGAACTTGAAATTGTGTGCATCACAAGCCAAGAATAGTGTTGCATATACTACAAGATAATAAGGTGTTGCGTATAGCGCAAGCTAATCTTGGTGAAACGTACAACAAAAAAACATAAAATAAATTAAAAATAATAATTCCCATAAAATCTCGAGGTGTTAAATTCTACCGCCCTTAAAATGAATTTCTCCCTCAAAATTTGTCGGGGTTATAAATGGTTTTCTACTTGAAAGTTTCTTTGAAAGAAACCCACATCGTAAAAAGGAATAATAAAACATCATTTTAAAAAGGAATGTTAGAAACATAACGGATACCCAAAGTAACTCAAAATTGGGTTTCCACATTGGAGAACATAGGTGAAAACATGGATATGGAAGAGAAATCTAACCATCATGTTCTGATGGAGAGTGGTAGAGAACATGGCTATGAAAAATCCAACAATCAAAAAGCCCTAAATTTTTCATGATCTAACATACCATCTAATTCATCTGATATGAGTACACTAGGAAAACATTTTTGGTTTTCAAGATCATTTCCCTAAAGTTGAATAATTTGAATTAGAAGAAATACTTACTTGATTTTGGTACAATCTCGCGGTTGTTTGTTCCTTAAACAATTTCCACTTCATATATTAAATAAATGAAGTTGAATTTGTCCTTCATGAAGTGTTAGTAGATCATGTGATTGAATGATGGGTCATTCCATCTGTCTCAAACAAAAGGTTATCAAAAGTAATTAAATATACATAAGTCCATATATGGTGATATTAATCATATATAGCTCCAAAAATGGACTTATACTTCATATATCATACAACTTAATACAACTAATTTATACTAACCAGGGACATCCTATAGGCTAGTGGTAGGCGATAAAGGCCTGTCACACTTTGGTTGTGGGTTCGATCCCCGCAACCTTGTCCGACGCGATGGGTATTCATCTGTCATGAAGGTTTTCCTTTTTCTAAACCTTAACCATTATAACATTCCAGAAATAATATTGAAAAAAAAATTTCTAGCCTTAAACAATACTATCTGATGTCCAAATTAATCCATTCCAATCTTTAGGCTTATAAAAAATACTTCTATCCAATCTCATAGTATAAAGAAAATGATTACTAGAAATGTCATCTACCGAGCATGTGAATGCCATCATTTATCCCTCGATATCATACAATATATCTTTTTGGTCACATTCCAAACATGTGAATACCTTAATCATGTATTCTCTTGAAACATGAGTTACTATAGAACCATAGTGAAAACATGAATGTTGTCAAAAGTTAACACTTTCCATGTACCAAAATCCCAAAATTTCTATATACTCAAACCATGATGTCACTTTGTCCATATATCAGTCATGAGTTCATTAATACTATCAAACATATTATTTTCTCCTTATCCCTTCATTATAGGCATATCATCTGCTTTCTAAAAATATTTCAATCACTTTTCATGGTTACCAGTACCAAATTATTGAAAACCATAATTAACCAATGCATAGATATTCCAATATTCCATAATACTGTAAATGAGATTCCATGATACTATTTTGAAATCCCATTACATAAACACTTAATTATTCCACAACATCATTCTCATACTCAACATCACAAATAGTTATCGCATGTGACTTCCCTTTGTCCTTTTCCTTAATAGGTTTCTCATGTCGATCATCATTAACCCTTGGATTAGGGCATTGATTATCATAATGCCCCATTTCCTTGCACTTGAAACATTGAAGTGTTAGTGGAGAATTCTCTGTATTCTTTTCTCTATTCACGTCATTAGAAACCTTTTTCCCATTACTTTGGCACTCATCTACTCGATGACCTTATTTTCCACACTTGAAACAATTTTTAGTACCTTTTATATAATCTTCCCCATGCTTCTTTCCACACTTTGAGCATAAAGAAACATTCAACTTCTTTTCACCATTGTTATAAGATTTTTCCTCGAACTCTATCTTTTGTTTCTTGTCAAAACCATGATATGGATATGTAACATCAACTTCCAGTTCTACCTTGATAACACAACGCACAATTTCTTCATAACTACTTAAGTCTCTTATAGCTAATGCCCTTCGAAGACTTGGTTTTAAGCCACTGAAGAATTGATCAACTTTACATTCAGGTTAGGTGATAAAGCTATATGAATACCTTGAAAGCCTTGTGAAATTATCCTCATATATACCAACAGATTCATCATCCTTTTTCTTAATCTCAAGGTACTCCTTTTCTATCTTTTTTGAAGAATACAAGGGAAGTACTTATTGAAAAAAAAGTTATTGAACTCGTCCCATTCCATGGATTCAATTTCATCTTGGGGCCTTGTATTCTTAATTAGAGTCCACCAGTGGTCTGCTTTACCTTCTAAAGTGTAAATAGGTAATATTAATTTTTCATGTTCTGAACAGGGAATTATTGAAAATAACTTTTCAATGGTATTGATCCATTGTTCAGCAATAAGTGGATCAGAAGACCCATTAAATTAAGGTGGATGTTGCCTCATGAAGGACTTAATAGAATATTGTTCCCTTCTCTACTCATTTGGAAGTCTAGAATTATTCATAGATTGTGTAAGTATAGCAATAAGACTTTGCACTCCGTCTCCCATAACATTGGTTTGTTCAGGAGGAAAATCATTGCATTGTCCATTACATTGATCAAAGTGGTTCCTTGGAGTTTCAGCCATTGTCTAAAACCCAAAAAGAATAGTGTGAGAGGCAAAAATCATGATATGAAAACAACATAATAAAGAGGGAGTACCTTCAATATATAACATATTAGGTTTAATTCTAGGATCGTTACCGTAATTCTAGGACTATAACCTATACTTATACTTAACATTTGGGACATCCCTAGACATACCTTAGAAATATCTCTAGGGATTTCACTACCAAAGGTTAACTAAACCTTCGCTCTGATACCAACTATAGATGTAACACCCCAAGATTTCATAGTGTGTTATTTCTTCAAAATAATTCAATAACTTGCACTACACGCAACACTGAGTTCAATTGCACCATGACTTACCAAAAAAAGCCATTAAAAGAGGTCATGAATAGTATTAACTAAATTTTAAACTTTATATAATCCTTATAATTTTAGAATCCATATTATGAGTTTCTTAGTCATAATGCAAGAACAGGTTCATTTTCAGTATTGCACTTTTATCAACTTTTGATAGTGAAACCTTTTTAAATACAATATTTTAAACTTTTTGACTAAATGGAGACATCAAAAAATTTAAAATGAAACATCCCAAGCTTCCACGGTACGCTTTCCTTTGAATAAAACAGTAGCGTGTGTTATACGCAACTTCGAGTTCTAACACACCGTAACCAATCAAACTAGCTGTTATGAATAGTAATACCTACTTTTTGAAGTTATATATATTTTATATTTTAAAATGGACTTCATTTTTGGATTCGGAATATCAAATTTAGCCTAAGGTGAAATTTTGGTACTTTTCGGATAACTTTCATATTTTGATGAATAGTGAAAATTACTAAATTTTAATTAAAAACAACTTTTTTAATGAAAATAATTAATAGTGATAAATTATGAATTTGAGTGGTTTTAAAGTATATTTAGAATATATTTTTACTATTTAATATAATGTTGGTCATTGGACATAATTTTACAATTAAACCGAACATAAACAAGTGTCAATCTTTTGATAGTTATTATCTCTTAAAAACACGCTTTTTGTTTTGACAGCGGGAATTAATGTTAAATTAATTTCTGCCACTTCTGTGTTTTGAATTTAGGAAAATGGATTCCATATTTGGAATCAGGATGTTCAAATTGTGTAAATAGTTAACTTTTATTTTTAGACATTTTGAATAATTACTGCGGTAAATATTTTATTTACCATGGTTAAGGGTAAATCCGGTAAATAAGGGTTAAAAAATAATATTATAATAATACTAAATTACCCTAAAACGTGTCTTAACCCTATTGGTTGATACATGGTCGACCATGGGCATCTTTGTGTCAATTTTGGGACCCCATGGATCCACTTGTAAGTGATAATGACACTTTATTTTAATTAAGTTAAAATGAATACAAAAATGACACAAGCATATATCTTTTAGAAAAACAATTGTTACATAGGGTTATATATGTTGGATTTTCGATTATAAATATTTATTAGAAAGCTAAAAGGATTTCCCACATAATGATAGTTTATTTATAATTTTTAGACATTAAATAATTTATTTTATTTATGACACAATGATGATGCAGTAATTACTATAATAGTGAAAAATTAAAATAATTGATATTATAAATACCAAAATAAATATAATATGAACCTTTTAATGAATTAAACTAATTTTCTAGGATAATATGATATATTAGGATTGATTTAATTGACTTTGTTCGAAGTAATCAATCTGTTATGAGTTTCACAAAAATCAACTATTGAATAGTGTCAAAATTGACATAAAAGAGTTCTTAAAACAAATATTATATTATTAATTGATATTAAATTCTTAAAAATCTAAGGTTCGGCCAAGAGACTTATATCATGATAGGTTCATCATTAATGTACCACTTGGGGGTCGCTTGGATGTATATAGTAAGTTTATTAACCATATTATATAAAAATACAAAGAGACATTGTAAAAGTGAAACTAATTAACTTAGAGTTAATACTTAAATATAAGGTTAATATAAGTACCCAAACCTGTCTAAATTCTATTGGTTGAGTGGTTTTCGACCTATCCCCACCTTAACCTTTGAATAATAAGCTTTTGAGCCATTAGAAACCGAATATGAATTTATTATAAATTAATATTTCTAGCTTTTCCAAAGGTGCCCCTCACCCCTCTTATAAAAGGGCACTCCTCCTTCTCATTTCTTCACACCTTCAAAGCCTTTTGGTTCGGCCAAACTCTGCCCAAATACTCTCCCACCATCCCTCACTACAACCTAGAGGCCTTAGTTTGATCAGAAAGCCTACCTAAGGAGCCCTTTTGATCAAATCAAAAGGAAGAACCCGAAGAAGAGGTAATGATTTCACCACCCTTTTCTAAGTTCATTTCTTCCTCCACTTCTTCTTCCTTTGTTCTTACCATTCTAAAATAATAACTCCAGTATCTCACATATACTGTGATGTTATTATAAGTATGGTACAACCATATTCAGTATTCTTTCCACCCTTTGAATAACATGTCACCATACGTGCGTACGTACGGCTTACCGTCTCCACGTCGTGGTGTAATTGTTATTCAATATAATATTATTTGGATGGGTATAATAATGATGTGTAACTCATGTAAATAATAAATATAACATGTTAATGATTCTGTATATATGATATACCATTAGTTTATATATTATTTTAATATAAAAAGAATGATATTGTCGCTCGTGCGTACGTACGGACTACCGTCTCCACGAACGCGATGAGATTCATTCTCCATCGTATCCATTCAAGTATAATTATCATTTGATGATTTAAAAATGATGTTTAAGGACTTGATATCATTCTGGATATGAATAATATACAACCTATCCTTTACAAACATGTCTTACGTAACAAAACATATAAAAGAAAACAAGTAAGTTAACACCCGATATAATGATAATACTAAGATATTATTATCAAATCAATATTAAAAGATCATATATGATATCATATTAATGTATATGATTCTTGTATAATTAAATAACAATTATTTCACCATTATACAGGAGGTTAACCTACCCCACCCAAGGAAAAGTACAAGGTAAGGGTTTACTTCACAACCTCTTCATTATCCAAGGTTGTTTATACATAATTATCTACTGGGACCTCGTTATCATCCACATCCATGTTTCTTCAAAATGTATTTCAAAACATTTTTATTATTTACAAGAATATGGTTTAAAGTCATTTATACCCTTTTTGACTTTTTATAAGAGGAATCTTTCCGTCATTTTCAAAACAAGGTCCTTTTTAACCTTTTCGACAGAATTAAGGTAAGAATGTTTTTTTTAACTTATACGGTGGGTGCGGCTATTTTCCGCCGTTATAAAATCTTCAAAGCTTCTCTTACAAGCTTATAAGAATATTTTCAAAGAAAATGTTTTATTTTATATGGATCTTAAATGATTTCAAAATAAAAGGAGATATTTCTTTAAAAAGAATTTTGATTTCATCTATGTTAGCATCCTTTGATGGATTTTAAGATTATTTGAAGTTGATTTATTATGATACAAAACTTCTATATTGTATTGAAGGTTTTGTGATATGTTTGACTGTGGATGTGCTATTTTTATACCATTCATAGTTTATGGTGAAAGTATTTACATTTCGTATGCTAGTTTTAATACGAATGTTTATGTTATGTTTAAACCTTTTCATATGGGAATGCATTGGACTTAATAAGTGACGGGTGGAGCCCGCTATAGCTCCTCGATGCATCGGTAGGTCTCATGAGACAAACTAGTGTCTTGGCACAAGGCCTTGACAAAATCTTATTTGTAGTCTTGGCACGAGGCTTTGGCTATGTGGTTATGATAGTCTGGCATTATGCATTCCAACATTATGAAAGTGGTTATTGATTTTTGCATGTGATTATTCGATTAGTAGAATATCCATGTGAAAAAGTAAATGGGATTATTTCATTTTACTTTTGCCATACTATGTTGAAGTTTAAGTTTAAAAGGCTTTTGTTTTAGTAATACATTGCCTTAAATGATTATTCTTATTTATGAAAGTTTCCGCTATATTGTTATCCTTACTGGGCATTTGAGCTCACCCCTTTTCTATGTTTTATTTTTCCCAGGAAGTGAAGAAGTAAATTATGAATGAACTGCAGGGATATTATGTGGGGATATGAGTGTGGATTATGGAGACATTATGTTATTGTAGTAGTTTGTCATTTTATGATGTAATGTAAAACTTATGAATATATCTAGTGTTTCCAAGGCTACTAAACCAATCGGTCTTTCGAGATTTGATCTTTCTTGTGATCATGCCAATGTTACGAAGTAATGCACCGACTCTGGGTAGCTGGGGTCGGGGCGTTACAGTTGGTATCAGAGGAAGTTTAGTACAAACCTTGGAAGTTAGATTTAGATAAACTCTGATTAGAGCACGTAGACCTAAGATGAACTTTGAGGATTAGTATAGAATAACTTCCTAGAATTTTGGTATTGTAGAGATTTTGTGAGTTTTCCGAGCAATACATCCCTGTCTGGATACGAGCAGGTAGAGGCGGCTCTGGCACAGATGTACCTAGGGGTAAAACCCGAAAACACCGCTTTGAGCTAGACTCGAACGGGAACTGGTGCACGACAACGGGCCTTGCTGTACTCTTGGTTACGACACTCCCGGGGGATATGCTTCGGATAAATCTCATTTTCTTTACAAATCATTATGAAGGGTTTATGAGTATATACTTCCTCAAAGAAAGCATTTTTATGATTATGGATTATATCCATAAATAGTTCAATTTATGTTAAGTGTTTTATAAGTTTGGGATTATGTATTTTGACTCATAAACTAATCTAGTTTATGCCATTGTTTAGAAATGGTGCCCAGTAGAAGGAATGATAACTCCAGAAATGCACATGATTCAAAGAGAAGGAAGGATCATATCTCTCATGGTCTTAAGCTAGAATTTATAAGAGAAATAGTCTCCCATGTATTATCATCATATGAAGAAATAATATCATGTGTTGATAAGATAAGTAAAGAGTTTACTGAGTCCTATGGCTTAGAAGGGAAGCAAGAGAAGAAAAGGATGGAAGAGAGAAAGATGGATAAAGGGAAGAGGGAAAAGAAGAATTTTCCCATATGTGGTAACTGTGGAAAGAATCACCCTGGAACTTGCCTGAAAGGAATGGGAGTTTGTTATAAGTGTGGAGGAAAAGGGCACAAAGTACGTGACTGCAAGGGTAAGAAAATGGTTTCAAATGTACAATGCTTCATTTGCAAGGAGTTTGGACACTACGCGAACCTATTTCCTAGTCATCAGACTATGCCGCAAATGATGCTATTGGATAATAATCAAGTTATGATACTACCACAGATGAAGAGGAATGATTAGAGTTCTTATGTTGATTATGTCAATTGAGTGTTGTATCAACAATGTACTTGTTACAATAATCATGAAGTATATAAGGATTGTATTGCAGTACTATTTCATTAAGGACTTGAGATTGTGTGGAACAAAGAAAAGTGACTCAATAGCAGGATAAATTTTTGGAAAATATATGGTTGAGAGAATGATAAATCATAATATAGTTCTGATACTGAGGTAGTGATTTTGGAATAATATGTGATTGTTTTGGATAAATTATATTGGATATTCTTGACTACCTTGGAACTGATTAATGATTTGTATATTCCATCATTGTTGGGGTTTAAACCATTTTTGGATTAATGAAGTATATCCAGCATTCTATATGGAATAAGGGAGAATGAATGTAATCAATAAGGAATATGGTAATACATGATGAAGGTATTCATATGCTATTACGGGGTAAAAAGGATCTATATTATGTTTACCTTCCTTATAAATGTTGGACTGTGAGTTTGGACAGAAGTATTTTGGATAGTTCTAGTTTGGATTATTTTGGATTTCCATAAAAGGACAACCCGGAGGTCGGGCGGCAACCCGTCGCGTCCGGCAAGGCTGCGAGACTTGAACCCGCAACCGAAGGGCGACAAGGGTGTATCACCTACCACTGGCCCAAGAGATGTCCTGGATTAAATAATGTAGTTTTTATTAAAAGATCTTTTAGATGAATTATAAATTCGTTTATTTTGGAACCCTATACGAATAGTGTAAATAGAATTTTTTTTACATTCTATTATCTGTTAGAGTGAAAGATGAGTATGTGGTAGAAATTTATTAATGGATAAAACTCTAATTATAATGTAAGTATATCTCCTTATGATCTTAGACAATCTCATAAATAAATTCCTCAATATTAAGAAAAGCAACTTAGAACAAAAATGTTGTCCTAGATGGTACCTTAAATCATCACTAATTTATGGCTTTGGGATTGTTGGCCTTTTCATAGCCATGTTCTCTACCACTCTCCATCAGATAATTGATGGTTAGATTTTTCTTCCATATCCATATTTTACTACATGGAACCCTAGTATGTGTTATTTTCGGTAATCTTCATACTTTCGACTCTTTATTTTAAATAGAGGCCTCATTAATTCATTTTTCGATGTGGGATTTCAACTAAGATATTTTGAAACGTCAAAAATGTGTTATCCTAATACCCTATGTTTTGTTGAACCGATGGTATTTCAAATCATCATAGATTGATGAATTTAAGGACCTCAATTTTATACTTGTTTGTAATTGATGACCTCAATCACTACCAATAAATATTTACGTTTTTCCTCCAATTATATGTCTCAAATTTCCACCAATGTTCTCCTAATCGAGATCATAATTTGGTGGTGACCCTTTCATTTCTCTTTTCCTCATATTAAGACTAAATTTTAGTAACCCAATTTCCGATGTGGGTTTTCCTACAAATATATTTTCTACTTTCAACCTTTTATTTTTGAAGAACAATTTCAAATTGCGAGGACGCAATTTATTGAAGGAGGGGAGAATGTAACACCCCAAGATTTCATAGTGTGTTATTTCTTCAAAATAATTCAATAACTTGCACTACACGCAACACTGAGTTCAATTGCACCATGACTTACCAAAAAAAAGCCATTAAAAGAGGTCATGAATAGTATTAACTAAATTTTAAACTTTATATAATCCTTATAATTTTAGAATCCATATTATGAGTTTCTTAGTCATAATGCAAGAACAAGTTCATTTTCAGTATTGCACTTTTATCAACTTTTGATAGTGAAACCTTTTTAAATACAATATTTTAAACTTTTTGACTAAATGGAGACATCAAAAAATTTAAAATGAAACATCCCAAGCTTCCACGGTACGCTTTCCTTTGAATAAAACAGTAGCGTGTGTTGTACGCAACATCGAGTTCTAACACACCGTAACCAATCAAACTAGCTGTTATGAATAGTAATACCTACTTTTTGAAGTTATATATATTTTATATTTTAAAATGGACTTCATTTTTGGATTCGGAATATCAAATTTAGCCTAAGGTAAAATTTTGGTACTTTTCGGATAACTTTCATATTTTGATGAATAGTGAAAATTACTAAATTTTATTTAAAAACAACTTTTTTAATGAAAATAATTAATAGTGATAAATTATGAATTTGAGTGGTTTTAAAGTATATTTAGAATATATTTTTACTATTTAATATAATTTTGGTCATTGGACATAATTTTACAATTAAACTGAACATAAACAAGTGTCAATCTTTTGATAGTTATTATCTCTTAAAAACACGCTTTTTGTTTTGACAGCGGGAATTAATGTTAAATTAATTTCTGCCACTTCTGTGTTTTGAATTTAAGAAAATGGATTCCATATTTGGAATCAGGATGTTCAAATTGTGTAAATAGGTAACTTTTATTTTTAGACATTTTGAATAATTACTGCGGTAAATATTTTATTTACCATGGTTAAGGGTAAATCCGGTAAATAAGGGTTAAAAAATAATATTATAATAATACTAAATTACCCTAAAACGTGTCTTAACCCTATTGGTTGATACATGGTCGACCATGGGCATCTTTGTGTCAATTTTGGGACCCCATGGATCCACTTGTAAGTGATAATGACACTTTATTTTAATTAAGTTAAAATGAATACAAAAATGACACAAGCATATATCTTTTAGAAAAACAATTGTTACATAGGGTTATATATGTTGGATTTTAGATTATAAATATTCCTTAGAAAGATAAAAAGATTTCCCACATAATGATAGTTTATTTATAATTTTTAGACACTAAATAATTTATTTTATTTATGACACAATGATGATGCAGTAATTACTATAATAGTGAAAAATTAAAATAATTGATATTATAAATACCAAAATAAATATAATATGAACCTTTTAATGAATTAAACTAATTTTCTAGGATAATATGATATATTAGGATTGATGTAATTGACTTTCTTCGAAGTAATCAATCTGTTATGAGTTTCACAAAAATCAACTATTGAATAGTGTCAAAATTGACATAAAAGAGTTCTTAAAACAAATATTATATTATTAATTGATATTAAATTCCTAAAAATCTAAGGTTCGGCCAAGAGACTTATATCATGATAGGTTCATCATTAATGTACAACTTGGGGGTCTCTTGGATATATATAGTAAGTTTATTAACCATATTATATAAAAATACAAAGAGACATTGTAAAAGTGAAACTAATTAACTTAGAGTTAATACTTAAAGATAAGGTTAATATAAGTACCCAAACCTGTCTAAATTCTATTGGTTGAGTGTTTTTCGACCTATCCCCACCTTAATCTTTGAAAAATAAGCTTTGGAGCCATTAGAAACCGAATATGAATTTATTATAAATTAATATTTCTAGCTTTTCCAAAGGTGCCCCTCACCCCTCTTATAAAAGGGCACTCCTCCTTATCATTCCTTCACACCTTCAAAGCCTTTTGGTTCGGCCAAACTCTGCCCAAATACTCTCCCACCATCCCTCACTACAACCTAGAGGCCTTATTTTGATCAGAAAGCCTACCTAAGGAGCCATTTTGATCAAATCAAAAGGAAGAACCCGAAGAAGAGGTAATGATTTCACCACCCTTTTCTAAGTTCATTTCTTCCTCCACTTCTTCTTCCTTTGTTCTTACCATTCTAAAATAATAACTCCAGTATCTCACATATACTGTGATGTTATTATAAGTATGGTACAACCATATTCAGTATTCTATCCACCCTTTGAATAACATGTCACCATACGTGCGTACGTACGGCTTACCGTCTCCACGTCGTGGTGTAATTGTTATTCAATATAATATTATTTGGATGGGTATAATAATGATGTGTAACTCATGTAAATAATAAATATAACATGTTAATGATTATGTATATATGATATACCATTAATTTATATATTATTTTAATATCAAAAGAATGATATTGTCGCTCGTGCGTACATACGGACTACCGTCTCCACGAACGCGATGAGATTCATTCTCCATCGTATCCATTCAAGTATAATTATCATTTGATGATTTAAAAATGATGTTTAAGGACTTGATATCATTCTGGATATGAATAATATACAACCTATCCTTTACAAACATGTCTTACGTAACAAAACATATAAAAGAAAACAAGTAAGTTAACACCCGATATAATGATAATACTAAGATATTATTATCAAATCAATATTAAAAGATCATATATGATATCATATTAATGTATATGATTATTGTATAATTAAATAACAATTATTTCACCATTATACAGGAGGTTAACCTACCCCAACCAAGGAAAAGTACAAGGTAAGGGTTTACTTCACAACCTCTTCATTATCCAAGGTTGTTTATACATAATTATCTACTGGGACCTCGTTATCATCCACATCCATGTTTCTTCAAAATGTATTTCAAAACATTTTTATTATTTACAAGAATATGGTTTAAAGTCATTTATACCCTTTTTGACTTTTTATAAGAGGAATCTTTCCGTCATTTTCAAAACAAGGTCCTTTTTAACCTTTTCGACAGAATTAAGGTAAGAATGTTTTTTTTAACTTATACGGTGGGTGCGGCTATTTTCCGCCGTTATAAAATCTTCAAAGCTTCTCTTACAAGCTTATAAGAATATTTTCAAAGAAAATGTTTTATTTTATATGGATCTTAAATTATTTCAAAATAAAAGGAGATATTTCTTTAAAAAGAATTTTGATTTCATCTATGTCAGCATCCTTTGATGGATTTTAAGATTATTTGAAGTTGATTTATTATGATACAAAACTTCTATATTGTATTGAAGGTTTTGTGATATGTTTGACTGTGGATGTGCTATTTTTATACCATTCATAGTTTATGGTGAAAGTATTTACATTTCGTATGCTAGTTTTAATACGAATGTTTATGTTATGTTTAAACCTTTTCATATGGGAATGCATTGGACTTAATAAGTGACGGGTGGAGCCCGCTATAGCTCCTCGATGCATCGGTAGGTCTCATGAGACAAACTAGTGTCTTGGCACAAGGCCTTGACAAAATCTTATTTGTAGTCTTGGCACGAGGCCTTGGCTATGTGGTTATGATAGTCTGGCATTATGCATTCCAACATTATGAAAGTGGTTATTGATTTTTGCATGTGATTATTCGATTAGTAGAATATCCACGTGAAAAAGTAAATGGGATTATTTCATTTTACTTTTGCCATACTATGTTGAAGTTCAAGTTTAAAAGGCTTTTTTTTAGTAATACATTTCCTTAAATGATTATTCTTATTTATGAAAGTTTCCGCTATATTGTTATCCTTACTGGGCATTTGAGCTCACCCCTTTTCTATGTTTTATTTTTCCCAGGAAGTGAAGAAGTAAATTATGAATGACCTGCAGGGATATTATGTGGGGATATGAGTGTGGATTATGGATACATTATGTTATTGTAGTAGTTTTTCATTTTATGATGTAATGTAAAACTTATGAATATATCTAGTGTTTCCAAGGCTACTAAACCAATCGGTCTTTCGAGATTTGATCTTTCTTGTGATCATGCCAATGTTACGAAGTAATGCACCGACTCTAGGTAGCTGGGGTCGGGGCGTTACAATAGATACCCAAGATTGATGTACATGGAAATTACATTACTTTTGTGGAATACTTAATACATAACAAAATCAAACACCCAAGAACTGTAATAGTTTAGTGTCTTTGGAAACATGGAACATAATCTTCTAATCATGTTGAGAGATCTTCAATATCTCCCATAAAGATCTTACCCTTTTTTTCTTACCTAAAACCTTTCTTTATATCCAGGGGAAATGAAAACAAAAAAAGGGTGATCTCAAATGCTCAGTAAGGGTAAACATGGAGAACAAAAAACAATCCATAAACATTTGAATATAAAAACATGAACATAAAACATCAAAATCATGAGTAATGACATAAATCTTGGTAGTACACAAGTCATAGATCATAAAGGAATATTAATCATAATAAAATAGAATGGGAATAAAAAATGTAATAGTGGAAAACCAATAACCACATGTTATGATTTCCATAGTATCCAAGTCATTGCTTCCAAGACCATCATAGTGGACCAATTCCATTACTGAACCGGGTTTACTTTCCATTTCGTCCCTATATTACTGAACCGGATTTACTTATCATTCCAGTCATGTCTATCTCATGAGATATAAATATTTACCCAATGAATTTAAGGGAGATATATGTCCCACCTATCTCATAATGAAATCATTCTTACATGTGCCACAAAATAAACATAAATCATTCATCATAACCCAAAGAATAAAATGGGTTTCATAAACATCATCCCATCATAACATAATCCATATAAAAAATGGATATCATTTCATTATAAAAAAATCAAACCATGTAAATAATATGGACATTATACTTGAAACATGACCATATTAAAGAGTGTAATCTTATATTGAAAATAGTCTTGATAAAACACTAGAAATGAATTATTGAGTAAAATATCCTTTCTTCTTCAAAATTATTTTCTTTTCTCAAAATGACATGAAATTATAAAAGAAAAGATTTTTTTTAAATAATCATGAAATCATGTAGATGAAGATTCATGGAAATAAGGTTTTAAGAACTAGTAAAATCCATTCTTTCGATATATGTTAAAAAAACATTCTTCTCGTACTTTTTACAGAAAAGTCAAAAAGTACCTCGTATGTTAAACAAAAGAAAGATTCCTTCCATACCATGTGGTAAAAGTAAACAAAGGGAAAAAATGAATTTAAACATACATGGAAGAAAATTAAACATTTTATGGAAAAAATTAGAAATCATGGACATGGATGATAAACATAACCCCAGTAAATACTTACGAATAAACAATCTCGGATAATAACGTGATTGGAATAATTATCCCTTACCTTAGGCTAAATATGCTCTGTACGTATCCGAACCTCCTATATATGGATTTAAATAATGTCATAGACTTATTCTAGAATCATATTCATTGTTATGATATCATATATGGTCATATTCTTATCTTCTTATTAGTAATATTTCATTGCTACTTGTTATTCGGGTGTTCATTGCTTTATGTTCTTATGCATGTTTTGTCGAATACATTCTTATTCCTCTTTTTAGGTTATAGATAAATCATTTACAGAATGTGATTAGTGTAATATATATCATATTTATTCATTAAATTCATTTATATAATCATTATTCATTGAATATCATGAAGAACGAGTCGCATCACATCGTGGAGACGGTAGGTCGTACGTATGCACAAGCGATCGTATCATTCCCATGATTGTGGAATTGTATTGAAGTGTATGGTGTATAATATTTCATAATCAATATCACTTTACAATAAACATATATAGTTTTTTCTTCCATCCTTATACCCATCCAAGTATGTTAGTGATGAAATAAAAGATTACATCGCGGCGTGGAGATGGTAAGTCGTACGTACGCACGCATGGTGATTTCATTTTTTTAATAGGATGGATAAATGATAGAATATGGTTATTTCATATTCATAATAACATGTCATTATAGAAGTGATACTAGAGTTATTACTTAATAATTAAACAACTCATATAGATGAAGTAGGAGAAGAAATAAGTTTGAAAGAATCGGTAAAGGATATTACCTCTTCTTCGACGCGCCTCCTCATAACCTCCTCTTAGGGAACTAAATTTTGTCTTTGAAGAAGACCAGGACCTCTAGTAGGTTTCTAGGGAAGTGGAGAAGATAAATAGATAGGGTTTGGGCGATCTTGAAGGCTCAAAAAGTTGTGAAGAGGAGAGGGAGGAGGTGCCCTTTTATAAGGGAGGAGAGGGGCACCTTTGGAAACCTAAAAAATATTAATTTATAAAAAATTGAAAACCCATATAAAAACCTCCAAAAATGACTCATTTATAAGATGATATGATATAGGGTTTTAATCTTATCAACCAATAAAATTTAGACATGTTTTATGTTTATTTTAAACATTATCATTTTGATTTATTCTTATTTAATCTATTTAATTTTATTTGTGGTAATAATATTATAATTATTAAATTGTTTTAAATACATACTTATATGTTGTCAATTTCCCATAATTGGATACTTTATAAAATTTTAGACCATATAATTTTCAATTTTTAATTTTTAAATATTTTTGTGATTTTTATATAATTTAATAATATGTTATTTTTATTAAATACCAATAGTGTAAAGTTTGACACTATTCATTTATTTGAATTTAAATAAAATAAAAATAGAGAATATACTCCAAAAAAAATATTTAATAGGTTTATAACATGTCATATGGATCTATAAAATTCGTGGTGCATGTTAATTAGTTCATATAATATTAATTTTAATATTTTTAAAACCATTTATTTGATATTTCTCTTAATAAAATAATTACTACAACATTATTGTATACTTATTTGTTGCATAAAAATTAAAAATAAAATACTGTGATGAATATGAATCTAATATATTTCATAAGAATACTTTTAGTAGAATTTATTTACTAATACACTTATCTTTTAAAATGTTATGTTTGTTACATTATGAAGGTGACAACTTTGACATCATTTAAAATAATATAATATAAGTGTTATAATCGCTTTTATAAGGCTTAAAATAGTAAAATATTCGACCCTTGGATGATTATGGTTTATATGTACATGGCCAATAAGTTTTGGTCAGGTGTTTGGGCCTTTTATGGGTATTATTAGTTTAATAAAAACTATATTATTGATTTTTCACTAAATAAATAATTTCTGCATCATTAATCTATAATCTATTAAGGTAATTATATATTTATGAAAAATAACAAATAAATCACCATGAAAAAGAAAAAAAATTTATCTTTCAAATGAGTATTTATAACCAAATTTATATTCTGTATAACCTTATATTAAAAATAATTTAATTATTAAAGTTTAAGTGAGACATATTTCACTTTAATTTTAAATAAAATAAATTAAAGGTCTTAATCACATAAAAGTGGGTTCTAATAGATACCATTTCGACCCAAGTATATTTTAGGATGAAATATAATCATCCATTTATATTATGACAAGTGTTAGGGTAATTTTATAATATTATGTTTACCCTTAATTACCTAATTTACCTTTAACTTTGGTAAATAAAATTTACCGTAGTTACTATTCATAATGCCCCAAAATAAAAAGTAGCCTATAATCATAATTTGGACCCACTGATTCCAAATATGAAATATATTTTTTCAAATTCAATACATAGAAGTGGCAGTATTTAATTTAAAATTAATCCCGCTCTTGAGAAAATAGGTTTTAAAAGATTAAACATTACAAAAGATTGAAATGATTTATTTATGAATTCAATGTAAAATTAATGATAATGGAATAAATTTTATTAAATGGAAAAAATATATTCCATTTATACCTTAAAACAATTTACTATTATAATTTAACCATATAAATTATCTCAATGAAAAAACTCGTTTTTAAGTAAAATTTAGCGGGTTTTTACTATTCATAAAAATAAGAACGTTGTCAGAAAAATATCAAGACTTTATCCAATGTAAATTTTTATATCCTTATTCAACAAAATAAGTTTATTTTGTAAAATTGAACTTATAAACTTGTCAAAAATTAGATTTAAAATGGGTCTGCCATCAAAAGGCGACAAAACTGTATTTTTTGAAAAATACATCTTTTATCCGAAAAATTGATTTTGTTCTCATACCTCATTATATAAAATGTGTAAGATGAATTATAATGTTATAAAATTCAAAATTAGGTTAATACTATTAATAACGGCTAGTTCATAATAATATTATAACAATATATCGTTGTATAGTGAAACTCAGTATTGCGTACAACACACAATATTGAGGAAGGTCGCTCCTGCGTGTAATGCAAGCCAAGTCAGGGTTACGTGTAGGGAAATCATCCTTTGGTGTTGCATATAACATACTCAAAATATAGTTCAGTTATACATTGATCAAAATATATACTTTTTTTTGTGTAAAATGAATTTTATTCGAAAGAACTTGAAATTGTGTGGATCACAAGCCAAGAATAGTGTTACGTATACTAAAAGCTAATACGGTGTTGCGTATAGCGCAAGATAATCTTGGTAAAGTGTACAACAAAAGATATCAGAGAAATTATAATGAATAATTCTCATAAAATCTTGGGGTGTTACACCCCCCCGAGGGTTTTTACATGCCAGAATTGGGTTTTCCTGGTGTGTGAAAAATGATTGTGTGCCACATGTGCTATTTTCCATGCACCACCCCCATCAGGGCTGGGAGTCTCAGTGTTTCCTGTCGAATACGACCTCCTTTACCCCACACATATCTGATTCCGAGTGGGGTATTTATAGAAGCTAAAATCCACCTAAGGCCCCGGATCGACATTTTAGGAAAATAGAATGCCAATTTCGACTAAGCGCACTAGTCTGTGAAAGGAAGAAAGGTTGCGTAGAAAATCGGTGGATTGCGTGTAAAGACACCCCAACTGTGCTAAAATTTCTACGCCCAATAGATTTTTATCACACTGTGCAGAATATTTCACGCGGCTGACTGAGGGGTTGAGTTTTTTGTGCAGACTGAATTTCGCGCACCCCCATGACCCCCAATCGCCTATAAATAAAAGGGGCCCCACCTCACCTCTACCAGCTAAAGAATTCGAACCATCTCCCTGGTGTGAAAAACACTCTTCTACGTGTAATAAATGACTTTCAGGGACTAAATTTTCCAGGACAGGTCTCTCGAGGGGTCTACCTTCACGTGAAACCCTTAGATCTTAACCCTCCCCCGGGTCCTTTATTGTTTTTATAGTTGCACGCATGTCTATTCTCTTATGCTCAAACCTTAGCCACTTTCATGTTAAACCTCCTCCAATTGTACACACACCTCCTTTATCTATGCAAACCATCTTTTTAAGAGCACCAGTTCCCATTTGCGCACCTATTATCCGCAAACCCCCTCTTTTGCACGCAATCATCACTCCTTATGCACTCCATGTGTTGTCCTTCCCCTAAGTCACCATGTCCAAGCCCCTATTATGTGTCACACCATTATCTTGGGAATACTTATCCAGTACGGCCCTCCAGGCTCGTACGAAGTGACTTTAAGATCCCTTGGGCGGTGCTTAATGTTGTGTTGCTTAGCCTTATTCTTCTTCACATAGGCTTGCTAATGGCATTTGCTTCTTCACATATCCATGCTAATGTGGACCCCTAAGTGGATCACTCCACAACACCCCCTCACTATGGAATTACTGATTCCTTCCATTCCCCAAGGGTGGGTGGGTATCAGCTATGTAAGTCCTAGGGGTGCGGAGTAAACCCACCTCGTCTGAGCTGCAGGATGTTAAACTGCCAAGTGCCATCATCCCCATCACATGAATTTAAATTGTGGCCTCGCCCCATGAAACACATGAAAGTTTCCCCATATTGGATATTCCTTATGACTTCTCGTCTCCATGAGAGTGAGATATTTCTCCCATGGAATGAGATCCTCTCTACTGAAGTGGCATCTATCCACTGGGGAGGGAAACCATCCTGGTGTAAGCCCAAAGCATTTCTTGTAGGAGGTAGAGCCCATGCTCCTCCTCTATTCATCGGTGCCAAAGACCAGAGGATATATGGGAACAGGGACCTTCGTTATCTCGTCCCTTTACCTATGGGCTTTGTCACCACTGGGCCTCCATCCTGGAGTAAGTCCCAATCTCCATCTCCCTAGGCTGTTAAACACACATAATCCTCAACTTCCTCTTTGGGCCACTAACCACATGTAATACCCATACCACTTCCTTCAGATGCACCTTTCATGATGTGATTATTAGGTATTTTCTTCCTCTTGTTTCTCACACCCCGCATGACACACCTGAGCTTAGAGTAAGAATCAACCATGAAATCCTCTCTGGGCCTCTTTAGAGTATAATCCCCAAACACTCCTGAACTGTGTGGACTTTGGTCCTTTTCTCCTATGAAAGGTACGTAGGAAGACTTCATGAGGTTCAAGCCCAAAACTTACTTGTCCCCAACCCCTTCACATCAGTTCACCTTTATCTCGCATGACGTTAAACTGTATTCTACCTTCCGAACTACGTGGACTTTGATCCTTTCCCTCTTCAAGCAAGGTATGTAGGAATCCTCCCTGAGGATCAATCCCAATGCCCATCGGACCCGACCACTCCATGTTGGTCCACCCTCATCCATCATGACGTAAACATGTATACCCCTTTTCACCATGCACTACGCTAACATGTACCCATTCGAACTACATGGGCTTTGATCCCGGTCTCCAAGATAGGGTACGTAGGAAGCCTCTATGTGGTTAAACCCCATCTAGTGGTAAACCATTGTACCCCATCCAGTAGTAATCCATTACGATCCCCATCAAGTGGTAAGCCGTTTACCCCATCCAGTGGTAAGCCGTTGCGATCCCCATCTACTGGTAAACCATTGTGATCCCCAATTAATGGTAAGCCATTGTGTTCTCCAATCGATAGTAAGACGTTGTGATCCCCAATCGATGGTAATATATTGTGTTCCCTAATAGAAGGTAATCTGTTGTATTCCCCAATTGACCGTAAGTCATTGTGTTCCCCAATTGATGGAAACTTGTTGTCTTCCATCCAGCGGTAAGCCGTTGTACCCCATCTAGCGGATATTGTTGTCAGCTCCACATGGCAGTAAGCCTTTGTAAGCAGAACTACGTGGTTTTGATACCTGTCTCCTAGACATGGTACGTAGGAAGCCTCCCTGAGATTCAACCCCAAACACTGGTAAACTTTGGTGTCCCCCCTATAGGGACCCACATCTCTGGTCTTCCCTTGGGGCGTGGGACCAACCTAGGCTTCCAACAACACGTAAGCCCAAGTATATCTTCGGGTCATTGTTCTATGCATTCACCCTGATTCTATTCCCCCATCCCGAACTACATGGACATTGATTCCCTACCATGGGGGATACACAAGAAGTATCTTAGAGGCTCAAGACCAACATCATTATTGTCCTATCATCGGTTTCATCTCATTCTCCATCCACTCTCAACAATCCACATCCATCCTGATTCTTACCTGGGCCACCACATCCCGGTGAGATCATGTCACCCACTTTCTCGCTGCTCTTAGTAGTAATTCGGTAACAAACCATGTTTTAGCCCCAGCATGAGTGTTCCCTCTAGAATTTTCACCCATTTGATCCACTCCCATCAGTGTTCTGATCAGTCTGATCCATCTCCTCTAGAAATTAAACTCACAACATACCCTGCGTTAAATATGGGAAGATGAGGAAAACCTCAGAGACATTAATATGGCATAAAATTTCCCACATTCAATGTGGGATGCCTCGGGCTTCTGCGCCCTTGATAAGCCCTATCCTAAGGGGGGGAAACCCAGATGCATCAGTGTTCCAATGTCCTGGCATGCTAGCGATGTCAAACTTGATTGCTCCCCCGACCGAAGGTTGTTTCCCTGACTTGACCCCTTAGAATGACCTGATAGAAGTAGTATAATTAACTGGAATCCATTAATACATGGCACTCGGAAGCGTTTCACAAACAACATCTTAAGTTTATAAGGGAGGCCTAGAATAGGCAACGAGTTCTGAGGAGGAATCCATGGAAGGAGAAACCAACATCCCATCATCCTGTTTTGATCAAGGAGAAAATGTCCCTGAATAAGCGACAGATGTCTCCCGCCTTTGGAAAGCGGGAAAGTGGGGAAACAGTTGTGCGTCCTCCTCCAAAGACGGATGTGTGCCCTGGAGAAATTTTCAGAAACAATGGAAGACAATATAAAATTATTTAAACTTTGGAGGAAATAAAAATAAGTATGCAGCATTCACAATCCTTTCAACTATCTCAAAAGGACCCATATACCTTAGAATTAGCTTCCCCTTCTTTCCTAAATGTAAGTGACCAAAGTGAGGTGATGCTTTCATGAATACCAATTCAGCAATATAAAATTATCACATTTTGATATGATAATGACCATAATAATTTTATTATATATGATTCATCACCTATCATTTTTGAACAAGCTAAATATATTTTTCCAACTCATGTACTATGCTTATTCCCACTAGTAAGGCCCCAACAATCTCATCCTAATTTAGTAGAAAATCGCATGGTTTACAATATAATAATTAAAAATTAGGCATTATGATTTATGATTGATAGCTATTATCAAAAAAAATCACAATTAGTATACGAGAATTCCTCAATTCTCCAAAATCCATCACACAAGCGCAAAGCAAGTCTTTTAAAATTTGGATTTTCAATTTTTCATGTGAATTCGTTTAAGGAGGGTATACAGTGATTGGATTCACCTATAACCCTATTTAATTTTAAATAACATTCAATAATCAAAATTTGAATCAAGGTTCCAAATTTGAAATTATCATAGAAGGACCCCAAATAAATCTCATGATCTTTTGAATATATAATTTTTCAAGTTCCTTTCCCTTTCTAGTATCCTTGATCAGTATGAAATAGGTTGATTTATTCACATGATAAATAACCACCCTGATAATATTTTTACCATGATAGGTATGTTGTAATGAAATAATGAAATCTATAAAATCAACCCATTTTCATGTAGGGACTTGTAAAGTCTAGAGCATACAAGGTTTTTTATTCTCTACATTCTTTTATTAAAATGTGAAACATTGATAAACATAGTCAATTATATCTTTTTTATACAAGGCTATGAATATAAATGTTTTATATGGTAATAAATTTTGGAAATTATTTGGTGAATAGCCCACTGAGAATGATAGCAATACATTATTACAACATTCCTCAATGAAGAAAGGAATCATATATCAGTTTTTAAAACAAATTATTCCTTCATAGGATAGTGACCAATCATTGGTGGCATTTACACCATTTAAAAATCCATAAAGCCACTAAACTTTTACCTTCACTAGTTTCACTTAATGTATAATCCCATGGGGAGTAGGTTTAAATTTCACATTAGAAAAAAACATAACCTCATTCTCTTCCTTTATCTCAATGTTCATTTCTATAAATTGGTTCATTATGTTTCATTCTTCACTGAAATCTTTCAAGGCTTGAGATGACAATATTTACTGTAATGGTGTATCTTGTTCTATTGTATGAATATGGGACAACATCTAGCAACCCATACTATACACCATATCTCAAATCTCATGGTCTGACCTCTATAGTGATGTTACTGGGGGTTGTAGGGCGAAGTGAATCCCTACTCCGGGGTTTGGGGGTTCCAGGCCCCCAAACAAAATTTTTAGGTAGTGTAATAAAAATGGATGACTGTAGTAGAATTGTTCGAAAACACTGACAATGAACTGTGGTAGTGTAGATTTTGATATTGTATTGTAACATCATGTGACTAGTGACACTGATAGGTCACGGTGGCTCTATAGATTACTAGCATTAGTTATTGGATCATAGTGGAATTATTATTCTGTAGGCTGTACAGTAGCAACACAGGTTATTATAGCACTGTATTTTTTTATAAACTCATTCTATCGAAGGATTATTAATACTCTAAAATTTCTTTCTAATCTTGATCCCAAAATTAATGAAATCAATCTCCAAATCCATGGCTATAGGTATTTTTATCTAACTATATATATCCCCATGTTTATGATCATGTTATTATTCTGTCAGTTTTTTTCTCCCATGTACTCTTATTCTTTCCAATCGATTGTTATGGTTACTCCTAGTTTTTTAGGAAATTATATATTTCTTACATCATAAACTACCATATTTATCTTTTTAAGTTCATAGGTGAGTTAGAATTAAAAATAATAATTATTTTACCCATTTCCTTTACCTGATATTCAAATTCTTTTAATAAAATCTAAAACAACAGATTTTATAGTCGGTGTACACGATAAACCATTCACCAAAGAGGTAGTTACCTAAATATTTAAGAGATAACATCACCAATTCTACATTTTAGAAATGTTTTGGGTAGTTTATTTCATGTGGAAAAAGATATAAAGAGCTATAATATTCTACATGATCACTTTTCATGATCAAAAAAACTAATTATATATATTATATATTGTGAAACATTGCATAGTCCTCATTGGTTGGAGAGTAAATCCTAAGAGATGTTGATGTAAACCACCATTTTAATTCATCAAAGGAATTTTTTAATCCAAATTTGTATTAAAACATTACTCCTTTGTGAGTGAGATAATAAAGTAAAATAAATATTCAAAATACCTTTATAAAACCCTAGAAATAGGCTATGAGACACAAGAATATATGTTTTTAATGACATTTTTTTGATGTTCCCAAGTCATTAAAACTTTTTATTTCTCGTGATTAATAAAAAATGCCTTATTATAACACCACATTTCCCGAGAAATTTTTTTTATGGACACAAAATTTTCCCTTTGATTACTTTGTATAATAGGGGTGGTCTTGAAGATTTCCCAACACAATACAAAAAATGATGTCCATGCTTCTATTTGGATTTAGAATAGACTAAGATAACCACGAACACCATAAAAACATAATCTGGGTATTTATGGAATATTTGATTCATAATATCCCTGAATACCACATGATTATTCATCATAACAAATGGCATTATGAAATACTCAAAATGACTATATCTTCTTTTGAAGGAAGTCTTGGGTAAGTAAGTCTACTTCACCTTGATTTGATGATAATCATACCAAATTTCAACCTTCAACAACTATATTTACCCTCCTAGTTGGTCCAATGAGTTTTGGATGTGAGGTAGAGGGTAATTATCCTTTATGGTCACATGATTTAATTTCCTATATTCAATACATAGGTGTAAAGTTCAATCATCTTTATTGGTAAATAGTAAAGGTTCATCCCATGGTGACACAGTAAATGAATAAAGCCTTTAAATTCATTATCATCTAAATATGTTTTCAATTAATTAAACTCATCTATCATAATTGTTTTCATGTTAGGGGTCATATTAATTGAATAAAAAACTTCATAATTAAGAGGTAGCCCCGATAATTCATTCAGAAACACGTCAAGAAAATCATTGACCATTGAAGGAATCGCGTGTCCTATATTTTATTTATCTACATTCACCAAGATATATTATATTTAACATGAAAACCAACCAAATTTATAAAGATTTTTTTATATATACTAGACCTATACTTCCATTAACCTTAAAATAAATGATAATTCTCATCAGAAGAGGCAAATATCACTCTTTGATGATAAAATTTGATATAATATCTGAATGCCACCATCCATCCATCCTAATAATAATGTTCAATAGATCCATTTCAATAATGAGGATGTGTCGTTCTACCTCTACTTCAGATATGAAATAAGACAAGAAATACAATCAAATCCATGCTATTTATCTTCCCTAAAGGAGCATATTTTTTCATCACATGTGGTATAGGTTCATAAAAAAGATTCAACAATTCTATAATAAAAGTGGATATAAACTAGTAAGAGGATCTTATATCAAACAAATAAATTGCTACCGATGATGAAATAAATATAATACATCATATAATTACAATACCAACATTAGATTTCATAGGGGCTTGCTCCATAGAATATAGTTTCCTTGATTCAGGTTGAATTATAGTCTTTCATTAGATTAAGGTTTAGACATCAATTAAATATACACATGAGATGAAACAACTCTACCTCCACACCCCTAATTTTGATACTATATTTTACTAGAGTCGTATAATTACACTTGATATCCTTTAAGAGTTTAGGAACCAACACCACTTATAAGAGGATAATTTTCTTTAAAAATAATTATAGTTGAGTTTCTTTATGAGTTGTTCTTTAGATTTAATAAAATTTTATATAAAATGTGATGTTTTTTGGTTTAATATATTATGGAATATATTCATAGGAAGTCTAAAATAATGTTATAGTCCATTGGCATTCCATTTGTTGTGATTTAGGCATCGTTATATAGATGAATGATTTTATTTTGGTTTATGCCAAATATTGGATTTTATTATGTAATTTTTGATAAATGATAAATTTTTCCTTTTAACATACTTGATACCCTTTCAAATAGAGGATTTACAGTACAATAATGAATAAATAAATGGATGCAATATCATGGTAAATAGACTTTACTGAATGAGTATTTTACTATTGGGGGTTATAGTGGCTCACCTACAGGTTATATTATATTCATTTTATTGTTATTATTATTATGATCAATATGATTGTGTAACATCATATGACTCTATAAAATGGGGAGACCTCACTTCAACTTAATATTCACCAAAGGATCACAAATCCTGGTAAAATAATTAATTTTGAAGTGTCTTAGTTAAATGAGTGTCGGTGGATAACTCTATGGTTTTTATGGGAGGTGTGAGTTAATGTCTTGGCTAGTTTTTTATTAAATGAATAATTTTTAATATATATTTAATGGAAATTGGTTATTTTAAAATGATATTTCAATGGAAAATATTGTTTTTAATGAATATTTTTGAAATGGAATTATAAAATTGAATGTAAATAATTTTTAGTGGATGTTTTAACTAGATTATTCAAAAGAAGAGATTGTGTTTAAAATATTATATAGGGTATCTTTTTAAGGGGTTATAAGATAATTTTTTAATTTTATTTCATGGAAAATGAAGAAGAGTTTGTTTTAGAAAATAGTTTTTTCTAATTAACCTCATGTGGGGAATGTCCTGTTTTTAAAGCATGGGTTAATACATGATCACATGATTCAACGATGTCATTTTATATAAAATATCAATTATATGAAAATTATTAAGTGTGTATGTTTAATATTTGTAAAACATTCCCTTGTGTGATGGATTGGTTAGACTGTGGTACAATATTATTCAAGTACATTGTCAACTATGTCTTAAATGGGACCCTGGGTATTTCCTTTTTAATTTATGATAAATTCTATGAATCTTTATTTTAAAATTTTAATTATATATAAACCAAGTTCTTTTATTGAGGATTTAATGGGTGATCACACACGGGTTATGATCTTGTTATGCAATGACCCTTGGGAAGGTTTGGCACACCAAGAATCGGCCAAGAGATGAGTAAGGATGTTTATCATTGACCTTTTGGGGAGTTTTTCCATGTATTGAGTTATACCCATTGTGGTTTTGATTAATGGAAGATTCTAGGTATGGGAAGATAATTAAAATAGTTTTCGAATCATCATCTAGGGGTGAGATCTTGGGATAGAAGTAAAGAATATTCATACCTTGGTGGGATTGTATTTTTCTTTATATGATATAGAGTGACTATGAGAATTGTTTGATAGGCAGTGATGATTCTATGAATGAACTTAAATATATTGGTGAAAAAAGGATGGCCATAGTGACCATGATTCGACCATGATTGATAGGAAACTTCTAGGATAGCCTTAGGGATTGCATTTGATATCAAGTTGATCCCGATTTGTTTTGAGGTTGTATACACAAATAATGATATGACTAGGTAAAAATGAACCCTACCATATTGTTATCTTCCTTGTTGGTTATTATAAATTATGAAATGATGGATTCATCTCAAGGATAAATAAAATAACATTTCTAGTGTATGATACATTACCTACCTTAGAGGAGGTTTTCCTTCCATTAGGATACACTATGGTAAGACCATAGACATGACACATGAGATGAACTATTCTAATGATGAAGTTGATTTTTTAAGTTCCATCCATGAGTTAGTGTATAGTCGAAGTGGTATAATTTCATATAGGTAAATCCAGTCATTATGATGACTTCAGATACATCATATAGATTAGAAACTTCTCTATATGTATTTTATAAAATATCTCTAGATATGACTAATGAGGTAAGACGAGGCATCGTGTGAGTGGTGGGATCACTAACATTTGATGGGGTTGGCCCAATTTTACTCTCATTGTTTAATCATAATGTTGTTTTTCTATTATTTTTATTTTCATTAAGTTTCTCTTTGTCTTACCTTATTGTTTTTATTAAGTCATAATGATAATTTTTTAATGATATATCCCTATTTGATTGCCTATTATTGAATTTATTATTTTTATCTTTATTTCCCTTAATAGTTTGAGTTTTAGTTATTGAGGGTTAGTGAAATGATTGGTACATCAGGTGGGAATCTATTGAGTTGAGAGATTTATTTCAAATGTGATAAATGATTACATGGTCATTTTTTAGTGGGGGGATTTCTTGGCCAAAGTGTAAAAGATAAATTTATTAAAATAAAAAAGTGATTACATGTGTATAAAAGTGGGGATTTTATTAGTCTTTCTCAAAAATGAGACTCAAATCATATGGTAATTCAAATAAACTAGTGAGATAATTGTTGATTTCTTTCTTTTTGATCCCATCCACCGTCGTGTTAGCTTCCCAGTATGCATGGGATATGATGTAGTTGTAATATAAGAGGGGTGTGTGACATTCTATCCATATAGAAGTGATTTTCCATGACAGTTGGATCACACCATTCTATATATATTGGAAACTAGCAGTAGAGTTTCTTTTAAGACAAAGATTATCCCAACCATTATGTATAGAATAGCGAACATCATGAATAACACTGAGCATTTCATTAAAGGGAGGAATAATATGAATGAAACAGATATATGAATCAATATGAGTACACAAGTGTTCATAATAGTTTTTATCACCGCATAATCATGGAATATTGGCTATAAGGATATAAAAATCATCAAAATTAGATGTGTAATGTCATACATGAATAATAAAAAAACATCATAAACATAATTCGAGTCCTACTTCCATGACAACACAAAATATTTTGGGAATCTTCTTTTCCCATTACTAATATATAGTATCCCATGAGATAAAATCTTTTCCTAACACATTAGAGGATGATATAATTTAGATCCATCCTTTAAATCATAATATTTTGTAAATATTGTGTGATACATAGAAAAAATACCATGATCGCACATAAATCAATAAGAATAACATAGATAACATGTGGTGTAATTAAAATATGTTTCATAATAATATCATATATCATAACATGTCATCAATATTAAAGTAATTTATAGAAATAAAGGTAAGTATAGATGTTGATAATAATAAAGGTCTTAAAAAACATTCAACTCAGTGACATGTTTAATTTTAGTCATTGATAAGAAAAATAAGACCAAATAAAGAATTTAGAATAAATCAAGAGGAAAATTGACTAGAGTTCCTCTAAAAATTTCATAGGATTTAAAATAATATATAATCATGAGATAAAATTCATAAGAAATGTCATATGATAATTTTATAATATTATTACATATAAATATTTTAAAATAACATATATGTAAACAAAGTATTTTAAATATAAGAAATAATAGTTTGTATTGATGGAATTTTGAGGATCCAACAATACTTGTTCAATGGAGTATAAGAAAATAGAAACCTCAAATTCCAAATATCATTGTGTTATTCAATAAAAAATTGTATATATTGATAAACTGAATACATGTGTACCATTCAAAATATCTAATAAATTCTACATATTCAGTCATATATGTTTGATATGTATAATTAAGGAATAACTAACAGACTCTTTCCTCCATGGTGTATCTAATGATAGATCTCACTCAACAAATTATTTGGCAGGACACTCCTCATAAACAATATATTCTAGTACCTATGATAATTTTTATAAAATTGAAGAAGAGGTATTAGGAGAATTGAAAAGAGACTTGGTTAAGGATCACACAAATCAACTCAATGGTTAAACCTACATTATATAGTATTTTTTTATGTTCCCCATACCCATTTCATTTACTTGTACATTCTTAAATGTATGAATAAATTCATTTTATTACAAATGTTTTATTACCACTGGCCTAATGTGATCTCACTGAAATTTCATTATATGAAAATATTATATTAATGATAAATTATATTTAATATCACTCAAATGTTAATGCTTAATGTTTGGATACCTCATAAATATTAAATTTAGGTAAATCATACGCTACATTTAACCCATAATGATTTTGGAAAGTTGTATAATGTGAATGGTATGTGGTAGTACGGTTTTACCATATGAAACCTTATAATATACCAATACTTGGGTATATGATATTTCTTATCTTCCCATATTTCATACCATAATACATATAGATATTGTACGTTACAATGTCAACCTAAAGCACATGAATCTGTATAGGCTTTAGGTTATATCTCTATCAATTTACAAGTTAAAATAAATCCTTATAGACTTTATGTAATTTCACTTTATATTTTATCATATAAAATAACGTATGAAATCATGTCAAAAACACCTTTTGAATATATCTAAAAATACATTTTAAAATATCTCAACTTCTCCATGTAGCTAATTATATTCAATACATTGTGATTATCCATTCAAAAACTTCATCTAGAAAAACTCTAAAACATTTTTAGATAACTTATCTATGTTTTCGGTAAAATTAAATCATCATTCAATCAACCAAAAAATATTTAAACCATTGACCTTTATATAATTTAAAAAAATATATAGATTCCTAAATTAGAAAATCTGTCCAAATAGTAGTCTTGGGAGGAACATCAATGTTACCCAAGCTATAAAGGTATCTAGAACGATCTCCATATAACACATCAGTATATATTCCTATATTGAACAGTTATATCATATAAAAGTATTAATTTTTACATAAACTTATTTCTAATACATTTAGTAACCATAAGACCCAAAATATTTTAATCTCATATAGATACTCATATCTTCTTGATTCCCTGAGTATAGAACGACTGGGTTGTTAAATACACTGCATGTCATTTGTCCTTACGAATGATCACATAACATAATTATCATGGAATAGATAATAAAATCACATTTTTTATCTAGGTATGTACATTGAATCATTTATTGTTTCTCAATCGATGGACTAGATTTCATATACATCAAACTAAAGAAAAAATACTATCTTCGTTAAGCCTCAATTGATAACATAATTAGTAACATTCCCAACCACCTATTGATTCACTAATCCCCGAGGATTCTATAAGAAATGTATCAATTTATAACGGTTATCATGCTAGGAATATTTTTAATCATAAGTATGAAAACAAAAATATGAAACATGCACCTCTAGTATAACTAATTCATAATGTATAACACTCCAAATGTTATACTTAAGGGTACATCTAGTGCACAAAATCTATTTTATGTTTCCTGATAATATTTTGTATCTTTATAAGAAATATTACTCATGATAACAATAACATTTAATCACAACATTTAATACTCAATGATGAACATTGGTAAGGGATAACTCAAATTCATACTTTGAGAGGTCAATTATCATTTCTCTTCATGTAATATATACAACTAATGTAAAAGAATGTAAATTATATTCTTTATTTTCTTTATAACATAGTACATTTTATATTAATAATGTTCTTTAATAATATTAACAAAACCATATAGAGGCACCCATGTCATAATTTTCCCATATTATGGACCACTAAGTTAGCCTTAGGTTTATTACACTTTTAGGGTTTTGTTAAAACTAATTACATCCCAATGTAATCCCTACCACATATCTATGTGACCATATGATAAATCCCTCCTACTAAAATATTTTTTTGAGTAAAATGTGTAAATTAAATTAGTTTCAAAAATTGTGATAATTATGAATCATATTTCTAATATCCATTGATCATAGTATCAAAACTTATTTACTTCACAATGTCATCTGTTATGATATTAATAATATCTTTTAAATATGTAAAAATATTTCTAAGTTCATCATCATCTTTATTCCTAGATCATTTTCCATAAAACAATTCCTTGGAATCACTTAATAAATAATTTAACTCATTAAATTATTCCTTTATCAATGCATCACATGCTCTTTTAGGACATAAATTGATTTTCACTTCATTATGGAAACTAAATGTAACTATTTACATTAATTACTTATTGATATATTATAAAATATTTTAGTGTATTAAGTAACATTAAATTTGAATTTTTAAAAGAAAAATATATTATTTTTTACTCTTTGAACTTCCGTAATTACAAATATACTCCCATTTTTCTCTTATATAATGTGTTATCTTTAGAATATCATGCTAAGATACATAAACTCGTTTTGTGTTATGAAATAATAATTATTTAATTAAGTGGGAATATTTAGAAAATAAACCACTATACCCATATATTATATCAAATATTATATTCTGTGTTTATATAATTATTCTGAAAAGAATAATTTATTCATTAAAATATGACACTAAAGTTGGTGGGATCACATCCAACGTAATTTAAAAAAACATATAGATAAAATATTTTTTATTCAGGATAATTTTTTTTATCCTTTTTAAAATATTCTATAAAATATGATGAATCATAAACCATGTATATAAAATCTATTATCTCATATCACTTCAACTCTTTTTTGGTTATTTACAGGAAACACTTTTATAGGCTGAGTATGAATATGCAAAAAAATAAATAGATTATATCATAATAGAAGATCCCAAACCATTAAAAATGAGATTTTATATATTATTACAATAGTACCTACCAAGAGAACAATCCATTTAAAAAATATCCCATTCAATCACATAATTTTTAATGTCCTCAAAGATATATCCACTTTGTCCTAGGTTTTAAAATATTTCCCCAAATTGGTCTTCACGTTAATGAATCAATAAAGTAAAATTTTATCTTTGGTGTGTATAAAGTATAATTTTCTTATTGAGATTTAATTTTATGTTTATCTCAAAGATCCTAACATACTATTCCTTTGAAAAATTAATATAATAATAATATTACACCATCTCCTTAGAATGCATGAGTAGGTCCATTTTGATTTCTTGTTCGTTATCTCATCTATCTTTCTTTTATCCCCTACTTCATTCCCTAGTTTTTCATATTTTTCGGTAGCCTCAAACACTACCAATTGAACTGAATTTTGAGATGGAAGTACCTACTACTTTTATTAAATAGTCATATTATATTATTGAACATGATTTTTTACATCTAAATGCATCCTAAGGGATCTAGAAACCATATGTTTTGGAATATATGAGTTGTCTTTATAACTTCTATATTTCTTCCCTTTATTCACTGAGTTACTTCCCTCATCAAGGTTTCATTTTGACCCTTTTTCATTTTGTATTGATAGATGTATCTCGTTTATAGTTATCCTTTATATGTGAATGAACACAGAGGGGAGGTTTTTGCTTCTGAAATTTCCTCAAATTAGTAAATCACTTATTCTCTATGTTTTTCATCCTTCTCTGGGTTTTGTTTGTGAATATTCTTCCCAATCATATCCCTTTTATTGTATTTAACCTATTTTCATTCAACATTATCATTTTTTGGGTATATAACTTCCAATCCAAAAAACCAATAATAGTGCTCTAATTTATAATTTCCCTACATTAATCATGGTTGTCCACCCAACCTTACTTTAGTGGTTGAGGTAGAATTCAACCCAATCATCAAAGGATGTGGAATGAGTTTCTTCTACCTAATTTTTAGAATCCTTGTGAATATGATTCATCTTTAATTCCCTTCTGTATAATCCTAGTGTGGAATATTAGATATCATATTTTAATCCCTTTTAAAGATAACAAGATTGGGTATGGACTCCACTCTGGGGACAAATAATGAAAAATTCACCTTTTGAATTCAATGAGGGATGTGGATATGTCACACAAGATTAGCATAGTAAGATTAAGGTTTTTTGGTGTATTCATCCCTCAGAGGAAAAATATAGGTATTAATAAACCTACCCACATCAACACCCTAGTATTTAAATAAGTTGTGTTAACCTAATAGGTCACTCTCATTATAGTGGGTGGTGATATAAAATATCTAGAAATAAAAATTCCAGTGATACCATCATTACTAGGATCTACTTCTTGGGGATCATTAAATTTGAGATACCTCAATGTACCTAATAGGCATGCCCGACTGAGGTCACCAAACTACTTACTAGATGAATAGAATTTACACCAGGACTTAAACTACACCACCTAATAGCAACTAAAAACCTCTTCTACCTATTTCTATAAGCATTCCACCAGTGGATTTGAGACATCAACCTCAAAAAAATGCATGGGAAAATGGGGAAACCCACTAATTCAATCCTAATATCAAACCCGAAGAAACATTTGGCCAGTTTTCTAAGAATACTTAAAAAATCTTGGTTGTGGAAGAACGGGATAAAACTATGTTATTTTAACCATGTTTTCATGGCGGAGGGAGCTTGTTTCATATTAAATACATAAAACCATAAAAACAATAGAAAACTGTATATCATTGATTTGGTTCCTATATTTTGACTAGGTGTGAGAAAAATTCAACCTTATATATATAAGAAAAAACAGAAAATGTATAAAATCAATTATCCCAACTATCTCTTAGACTTTAAAACCCTTGGTGGTGTTGATGAATCTATCAAATGACTCCACCCATAGTTTTATCCAAACAAATTGAGATAAAAAATAGAAATAGAGAATCTATTAGGCTTACATGAATTCAATAGTGAAAATTGTTAGTTGTGGGAATCCATTATCAAACGAAGGAACCTTAAAAATTATAAAGATACTAGGAAAGACCATAATGAAATTAGGGTTGTTAAATGGGAAAAAAATCCTATGGTGATGAGAATAAGATAGAATTGAGGGGAATCCCTCCTCTAATAGAGGGTGAAGGTATAATAGATCAACCATCATTACTAGCTCATGGAATCTTGTATTTTAGGGAATTTAAGTGCAAATAGAAATAAGATAAAAATACACATCTATTACATAATATAAGTAAGATGAAAATGTACATCCTTTATATATATTAATCAGAGTTAAGTGTTCTTCTTTTCATTCAACTCTATTATTTAAACACCTTTTTATTCATCATGATTCAAAAACCCCTTTCATAATTACTCAAATATAAACAACGAGATTAATCAATAATGTTCTTGATTTTGATCTCCTTTATATTTATTACACTTTTAAAACATGTAATTAGAATCATACACACTTTCAAAATCAAAGAATTTATTTCTATAGCATGGATTCCTGACATATACTCTCTATATAATAACCAAAACCCATTTAGATATCATTGAAAATTCCATCAAATGGAAACATTTACCTTTTTTCCTAATGTTATCTTTAGGATTTAATTACCAAGGATAAATATTGAAAAAATCTAATCTTCTATTTATATATTAAATTGTTACCCTTTTGTATTGTTAACATAGTACAAGAAATCTAATATCACATGTCATACTCCTCTATCATTAAAAATTTAAAAATATTGGGTAAAATTTTATTAAGATCATTCACATTTATAAAACATTTCAAGTAGTGATTTTAGAATTAATTCCATAGCCAAATAAAGACTCTAATGAAACCTCCATCCTCTCCAATTAATTATCACACTCATTCACTTTCATTATATTAGCAGAGGCTAATGTTCCTTCATTAATCTTACAACTAATGCCTTTAAAACATTAAATGAATAATTATATTATTATCATAATAATTTTATTTCAAGTTTTGAATAACATCAACGTGTGGTTCCTTAATAATGGGTTACTTGAACACATATAATTTTTTCTTACCTTAGAACAATTCTTAAATTTTTTACCAGTCTAAGAAGTTGGTTCCATTAAGCCCATATTTTCTCTAAGATTGATCTCAACGTTAGGATTGATGATAATGATTACATTTATCTATAATATATAATTTTATAAAATGTTTATCATATTTGACATTAATTTAATAAATACTTTTATTAAATGTGATCCCACTAAAATAATCACCACTTTTTTTATTTATCATTTCAATTAGAAGGTTAATACCCACATTGTATACTAAATTACACCAGTTAACCATAAAAATAATTCATAACTATATATATAAGATGATCGTGTCAATCATATAATATATTAATCTTGGATACTTGGATGGATAACTCTTCACCTAAATCTATCATATAGATTCACTCAACTCTATTCCATTGGAATCACAATGGTTAGTGTTTCCTAGCTAAGTATAACCCCAAAAAAATCTAAAAAATAGGAACCTAATGGTTAGTCTCACCTCATTACTTGTTTACCTTAGATAAGATAATCCAAAGGAACCCAACTTTATCATGTCCAACTCATTTAAATGATTGATGTCCTGATAGTTGTTTCTCTAGAAGTAATCTAACACTTAGTACTTCAATGGGGATTTAATCACACCATTTTATATCATATTATTCACTTAATATGTATTCATGATTCTAATTATTTATTTTAGAATCATATTCTTTCCAACAAATCAATATGTTTAAGCTAAATTTATGTGTAACTCTTTAAACAACACATTACTTATGTTACTAACCTAAATTAAAATCCAACTGTAATTATGAATGTTGGAACCTCCTTATCTTAATTCTTATAAATAATGTTAATTATGTGTTTAACTATTTTTCTATTTTATGATAGTATTTTTTAATATAAGGGAATCTGGGTAAAATTTTTCTAACTTCTGAAAAAGACCTACCACCATACTTGAGACACTATTGAACTTGGCTCACCACTAAGAATGACTCACAGCTAGAAATAAGTTATTGTTGAGATTAAGTTACTTAAAAAGTTAAGTCATTGCTGAGAATGACTCACCATTGGATGAACTACCATTGATATGATTCATTGTTGAGATGAGTCACTATTGAAGATGAGTCACCACCAGATGACCTAACGTTTAACAGGTCACTACTGAAATGAGTCACTACTAGATAACCTACTGTCAGACAAGTCACCGCAGAGATGAGTCCCTGCCAAATGACCTACCACCATCCTTACTCACTATTTTCCTAACTCACCGCCATACATGAGTCACCATTATAATGTGTCACCATCATTATTTGGGGTCATTTAAATTTAATACTCACAAAGGATATATTATCAAAGTTAATGATATGGATTATTAAATGATTATTATTAACTATTTTAGGAAAACATTAGAGATTGTGATGGAGGTAAGTATGAGGATTCTGAACACCCAGATGATAATTCCTCAAACAATCTCTCCATCTTGAAGTGATATATATTCAAAGAAGTCACCTGTAGGTGATAAATGATATTTATTCTAGTATAGTTCTAACACATGAACAAATGTTCCACTTATATAAGATATTTACATGAATCATTATTACCTATGTTTAGACCTTGAAAGATTAGTGTACGTCGAACATATGAATCCTTTCATACAATCAAAACAAGTAGATATTACGATGCTCTATTTTACTGAGTTTATTAGAGAAACGGCTTAGGGTCCTCTCTAAGAAACATACAAGGAGTCTCAAGCTTTCAAATCGCTATAGTTCCAGAAACACTATCTTTTCTACATCTTTATACTTTCGATTTTTGTTAATTGAATTTAAATTCAAGATGTTTTTGGTTTACCATGTTTATCAAACACATATTGTATCCTACACTATAGTTGGAGAATATTTAATATTATATTTTAAATTATTTTATGTTTTTAACCATGGTGTTTTGGAAGAGGTCTTTGTGTTGCGTATGGTTATTTTATTCTCATGGTAATTGTGGAAGAGGTCTATGTGTGGCCTTGAAAGCTTGTTTTTTTGTATTTAAAACCAATCTAGATTTTGTCTTTGATTAAATCTATATAATATTCTTGGAATTATGTGACTTCCTAGTGGAGATGACTAGGTCTCAGCTTGATACAAAACTTATTGTTTTTATTTCACTATGTTTCTTAGTTTTATTTTCTATCATAAAAATTTTAAACTAAATTTGTTTTAAACTAACAAAAAAATATACTTTGATAGTTTATCTTAAAAATTATTTATATAAGTAATCTATTGAGTAAATTGATTTCAAAAGGTAAAGTAATTTCTATATATTGTTTTAACTAACACGTAATCACTCTTTCAGAAATATTTTAAAATATCATAACTTGTATCATTATTCTATTTTTATTAACTAGTAATTTTTAATTAATTGTGGGATTTTATGTAAAAAAAATTAGTATAAATTTTTATTGGTAACTAAATTCACCCACACCCCAACCCTCTCTATTTATTCACTACAACAAACATTTGGAATCAAAGGATTTTCAAAATCTTTTCAACTATGATTTTAGTTGTTTTTTAAAGATCCTAAATTTCAATTATTCCTAACATTAGTTCTTTAAATGGATAATAGACAAGAAGGTTATACTACCAAAAAACCACCCTTATTTAATTGAAATAACTATTCTTAATGGAAAATCAAGATTAGAATTAATATTGAAATCTTGGGTTTTGAAATATGGACTACTATAGAAGATAGATATAAATTACCTAAGACTATTAGAATTGAGTGAGATGATTATAGTAAAACATATTATAATAATAATTTTAAATCCATGAATTCCATTTACTATGTTTTAGGTGATGAAGATTTTAATAAGATATCATCTTGTAAAACATCTTTTCCAATCTGGGAGACATTAGAAATTTATCATTAAGGAAAAATGTTAAATAAAAAAGACTAAACACTTATAAAATAAAATATGATATATTTAAGAAGAAACTTGATGAGATTATTTCTTATATGTATCTCAGGATCCATGATACAGTGAATAAAATAAACTCCTTGGGGAATCCAGTCTCTGAAAAAGACCAAATAAGGTAACTACTGAGATGTCTTCCAGGGAGATAGAGGGGAAGATTAGTTTCATTAATAGAATATTGTGACAAAAGGAAACTACTTGTAAAGTAGCTAACAGAAAAGTTGATTATGTATGAAGAGGAACATAAAGTTAGCCGAGAAGAGTAAGATGAACCCAAGAGGAAGTCGGTAGACATCATGACTAATGCATAAAAACTAAAATAAAAAATACCTTATTAATTCTTTAGTGATAAGGAATCACCAGATGATACTAATGAGGAGATATACCATCTGGTTAGAATGTTTAAAAAATTCTATAAAAATAAGTAACGCTTCAGGAAACCGAGTTACAAGGGAATGTATGATAATAGAGTGAATTATAAGAAAGATTGGAAAATAGATGATAATTCAAATGATATTACCTTTGATGGGTGTAAAATAAAAGTACATATCAAGTATGATTGTACCAAGTTAAAGTACAAAAGGAATTAATATTATAAGAACATAAAATATTATAAAGTAATGAAATCCAACTAGAGTGACTATAAGGATAGATTCATTGACTCAGGGTCAACTAATGAAGAAAATCCTGAAATAGAAAATGTATGCTTTCTGAAAAACATATCTAAGGTACCTACTATATCTCTGGTACATAATTCTAATCATTCTAGATATGAACATAATGATGAAAATAGGATAGATAAAGAAATGTTTGAATACTGTTATATGGATGAAGATACCTTCAATGTGCTTAAAGATAAATACTTTTTTTAAATAAACAACATGATTTATCATCTACTATTCAATATAAACTTGTTGTAGATAGATAAAAGAATTATCAATTTTTTAAAAAAATTACTCAACTAAAATTTTCAAATGAGCAGTTAAATAATGATTTAGATAGGTTTACTAATAGAATAAACACACTCACTCAAAGTTTTTGAAAACAAACTACACAAAAATATACCACTGGTATTGGACATGAACCTAGATAGAGAATAAATATTATTAATAAACCTAATCTAAGTTCCAGTACTGCTACAAGTTTTTACTCAACTTGACCAACTAAACTTTTTATTTAAAAAAGTTTAAAATAGGCATATAGTAAACCCATTAAGAAAATATGGGATCTTAAATTGTTAATCACTAGTATTTATGGACCCAAGATAATTTGGGTACTAAAATCATTTTCAGTATAAACATTTTTTTATAGGGGACCTTCATAAAGAGATCTTGTAAAGGTCTATCGTACCTAGATAGCGATTATTCCAAACATATGAAAAGATATCACTCAAGCTTCACAAACCTGATAAAGGGTTGTGGTGGTCATGTCACCATTGGTGACAATACTAAAGGAAAAATAATTATCCTCAGCCAAGTCAGAAATTCTAGCTTAGTTTTGAGTTATAAATTATTATTTGTTGATGGTTTAAAATAAACTTTTCTTAGTATATCACAACTATGTGTTTATGGATTCTAGGTGAGATTTGGAAATAATGATTTTAACTTTTTTAATTCTAATTTTTTTAGATTTTACTAGCTTTAGAAATTAAAATGTGTATTTTTTAACCCATATTATTTAATTTCACGGAAATTTTCTTACTTAAGTGACTTTTATAAGGAATTCTGGCTTTGAAATAGAAGACTAGGCCACTGTAATATTCATTCACTATGAAATTTTACTATGAAAGTTTTATTCAGTGATCTACCTAATTTTAATTCCCAAATGATGAAGTCTATAACCCCTTTAAAAAAGGGAAACAACACAAAATATCATTCCAACCAAAGAAAGAAGTCTCTACTTCTCAACCCCTAGAATTTGTTTACATTGACTTGTTGGGATCTTCTAGAGTTTCTTGTTTAAATGAGAAGCACTATGTTTATTTACTTGTAGATGAATTTTCTTAGTATACTTGCGTATTCATTTTAGATCACAAAATTGAATCATTCTCTCACTTTACCAAGTATGAAAAATCCATAGAAAACATAAGTTGACTTAGAATTAATACCTTAGGAAGCGACCATGGTTGGCAGTTTGAAAATTAAGACATTGAATCCTTTTTATCAAAACAAATGTCTATAAACGTAACTTCTTTTCTCCTATGAACCCTTAAGAAAATGAAGTTGTATAAATAATAAATATAACACTTCAATAGATATCCCCTAAATTGCTTAATAAATCTGACTTACCTATCAACTTTTGGGCATATTCTATGAATATAGCCTGCAATTTAATTAATAGAGTTTTAATTAGACATATCTTTAAGAGAACCCCTTATGCTCTTTGGAATAGTATAAATCTGAAATTCAATAAATTTAGAGTTTTTAGATGAAAATTATTTATTCTTAACACTAATGATAATCTTCAAAATATTTCCTCAAAGGGAGATGAACGAATTTTTCTTAGTTATTCAACATCTAGTAAATCCTATAGAGTTTTTTTACAATATAACCATGAATGTGGAAGATTTTTCCATGTTATGTTTGATGAGATATATCCACATGAACCTAAAACATATTTAGATAACCTTGGAGATTATTTATACACTCTAACCATTAATTACAAACCCTATGATAGTTCGGTAATGTAATCTGAAAAATGATCCATTTCTAAGGAACTTACAAAACTAGAACCAGAACCTGTAGAAGACCATAAGGTGACTGGAACTAATTTTCAAAGAGCTCTTAAGACTCTTAAAAAAATCCTTTATATTATATATTTGGATACTTATATAGAGGTAAAAGGACTAGATATTATCTAAGGAATCAGGTTGACCATGAATCATTCTTGTCACAACTTGAACCTAATAACATCAATGATGCAATCAATGATGAATTCTATGTCATGGATATGCAAGAAGAACTTATTAAATTTTAATGAAATGAAGTTTTTGAACTTTTTTATAGACTCAAAGACACTTTTACTTTAGTAACTAAATTGGTGTTTGGAAACATTTTTTATGAATTTGGAATCATAGTAAGAAACAAATCTAGGTTATTTTCACAAGGGTATAGACATGAAAATGTGTTGACAATGAGGAGACCTTTGCACCTGTATCTAGGATTGAATCCATAAAGATATTTTATTTCCTATATATCACATATAGGTTTCAAGCTATATCATATGGATTTAAATAGTGAATTCATGAATGTTTATGTAATTGAGGATGTTTTTGTTGAGAAAACCCCTAGTTTCCAAAAATCCTCATTTTCCAAATCATATTTTCAAACTTGAAAAAGATTTATATGGTTTAAAATTGGATCTTAGAGCTTGGGATGATAGCCAAATATATTTTATTATTTCTAAATTATTTTAAAAAGGTATATAAAATACTACACTTTTATAAAAAAGATTCTAAAATATTTTTTAGTTACTCAACTCTATATAGATGATATTATCTTAAAATATTCAAAAAATTATTTTTGTTCTGACTTTCCAAAAATGATACAATATGATTTTGAAATGAGTTTAATGGTTGAACTAAAATTCATTCTTAGTTTTTATATTTTTCAAAATAATGAACTAATTATTTTAAATCAAATAAAATATACCAAATACCTATTAAAAAATTTGGGATTGGATAACACAATGAGTAGTGACACTCCCATGAGTTTCACATGTAAGTTTGATCTTAATGAATCTAGAAAACCATTGGATCAACCCAATTATAGAGGGATGATAGGATTTCTTATCTACTTAACTTCTTTTTGACCTGATATTATGTTTAGTGTGTGTTTGTGTGCTTGTTTTCAGTCAAACCCCGAATAGTCTCACTTACTTGATGTAAAAAAGGTTTTTTAAATACATCAAGTATACAACCAATTTATTATTGTTCTACCCTAGAGAATAATAATTTGACTTAGTAAGTTATTCGGTTGTTGATTTTAGTGGTTGTATGTTAGATATAAAAACCTCTGGAACATGTCATCTTGGGGGCCAGTCCCTAGTTTCTTAGTTTAGTAAGAATAAAAACCTGGTTGCATCGTCTACTACGGAAGATAAAAACATATCTTCATGTAATTTTTGTGATCACGTTTTGTGGATAAAACACACATTACTATACTATGGATATAAATTCTAACATTTCCCTATAAATTGTGACAACATGAGTGCTATAAACATTTCTAAGATCACTATATGTCACTCCTTAACAAAACACAATGATGTAAGACATCACTTTTTTAGATATCATTTTCAAAAGGGTGATATTACTCTTGAATAGATTGGACTTGAACATCATCTAGTTCATATTTTCACCAATACATTGAATTTGTATAGAATGAACTATATTAAACATGAATTAGGAATGATAAATCTTGGTTAAACATAATTTTCTATGGACCCACCTTTGGATTTTACTCACCATTACAGTTTACCCACCATTAGATTTTACCCACCATTGGAGTTTATCTGCCTTTTAAGTTTACCCACCATCATTGTATAACCACCATTGGATTTTACCCACCTTTGGTGATGACCTTTGGTTGTTAATGACCCATCATTAGAATCAAGTCATCGTTTCTAATTTTTCTTTTTGGATTAACAATTTATTTCTTTTCAATTTAAATATATTATTTTTATTTCTGATATTCCAATCCATAAATGATATAAATTAGGTCCATAGTCCAATTTCAATTCACTCTCTCCCTCATGCCTCTTGACCTTCAAGATTCTCTAATACCTTTCAATCCTAACCATTAGAATTCCCTCAACCTCACCAAAACCTTCCAATCCATTTGCAATGGTTAGAGTGAATTGAGTTGTAGCATTGTCTCCTGATGATTCATTCCCTTGGAATAAGAAAAGAGGACATTCGAGAAGATCGGTTATCAAAATGAAAAACCCAAAACTCATGAATTGTATAGTGGTACCTAGGAATGAAGTAAATTTTGAGAGGTTTCTATCGAGAAAAACATTGGTTCTGAAAGTTATCCATGACCAGGGATGGGTAGAGTGGTACTCGAATAATGAGAGACCATTTTATAGTAGGTTGGTTCATTAGTTTTATTAGAATTTGGAGTTTTTTTGGGGGAAGATAAAGATTGTATTTGAAGAAAGATATATGGATAGAAGGTTTTTTCCCTTCAAATCGATGGTTTGGATGCCATAAATTACCTTATAAAGATGTTTAAAGTGATTATCAATGGTTGATTCCAAGTGATAGTGACTATTTTGGGTATTATAATTCTTTGGAAGAGCTTAATGGATATAGAACCTTAAATATACTAGTTAAAATCGAGTTAGATGGTGATCGTTGGCTATTGTTTAAATTCATACAACACATGTTGTGTCCAAAAAAAGGTGATTTTAATATGATGAGATACAAAAATGTGTATCTTATATAAATTATGAAAAGAGGAGAAAAAATCAACTTTTTTAGATATATTATAGTTTATATAATGGAGATATATAAGACATATTTTAGGTAAAATTACCTAATTTATCCAAAGTTCATTTTATCCAAGCTTGTGGGGAAGGGAATAGTTACTAAGAAAGAAGTTTATGAAGTAAATTGTGGAGTTTTTTATTTGACCAATATAATATATAAAGGAATGAAAATAAATTGTAACCCATGGTTGAAAAAATGGGTTGATGATGTTGATATGTTTTATTAGGATTTAAATCTTATTGATCATCCTACTCAAATAACAAACCTTTTTTATCATGGTTTGGATATATGTGAAGTTTTTGAGTATTCTAATAAATAACAATAAAAGGTTGTTGAAGAAGAGGTATTCGTGATCCAGGCCTTCTTAAGATATCTTCTATAACAGTTGGTTTAGATAGTCCTCTTAAATATCTACCTATTAGGGAGATTTTTTTGATTGAAGGAATTTAAGAAGAAGAAACTAATGTATTAGAAGAAGAAAATTATAATAGTTCTTATTCTAAATATTCAATGGTGTAGTAGATGTATTTGATGATGGGAATGGGGATTGAAATGGAAATAGTGATGAAGAAAGTGATGCAAATGGTGAAATCAATGATTATAAAGAAGATTATGGTGATGAAAAAGAATAAAGAGATGTTGGATGTGAAGAATATGGAATTGAAGTTGGTTCTGATCATGATAGGCATGATGATCATGAGATGAATCAAGTACTTGTTTCTTCTCTATTTGTTTCTTGTTATTTTCAGTATGGGGAGAAAACATACCTTATTTTAGATTTTCATTAATCTACTCTATATATGATGAAGGAATCAATTGAGTGGAAGTAAACTCCCATTTTTGTGAGCCACCATGATGACCATGCTGATGGAGATCATGTGGAGCATGATAATGGTGAATCTGTTGAACCTACAGTTGTGACTTATGGGAAAATGGTTTTCTCATATTTTGATGAGTGGGAAAAATTCATAGGGTATGTCATACTTGGGTTAGAATATTCTGATTTGGATTTAGATGATGATGAGATCTTTCCACCAACGAATGTTGGATGTGCTTCCTCTGTTTGATTTGAGGAAGATCCTAAGAGATCGATGGTTGATCAGATAGATGATATGGGAGTAATTAATAGGTTTTATTGAGATGTTACTACTAGACCGGATCTATCATAGGATACTATTGAGAAAGTTACTACATATTTTCCTGTTATTTCTCATTTTGTGCCTATTTATGTGGTTTCCAGAGTTGATTTAGAGTCATTCAGATATTGGCTTCTCTCTAATTTTGGTATGATGTTGAGTAATTTGACACCCCATGTCACTAAAACCAGGGAGAGAAATTATAGATATTTTTTGAGATAGTGATACACTACATCCATACTAATATGATGCCTTATATTCAGGAAGTTGAGATTGAAAACAAGAAACTAGATGGTGATTTGGAGTCCTTGAGAACTATGATCGAAGAAATGAAGACCTATTTTTCTGAGAGTTTGGATGCATTATTTGATAGGTTGGAGTCTCTGATTTTAGTGCCATCTGATTCTAGTGATCCACCACCCTTGGATATTGAGTTGATTGGATCCATGGTTAGGTAAGAGCTTCATGTTGTCTCAGATGATATATCTGCTACTTATTAGAAGAGTTTGAGGATGATTAGGCATAATAGTGATATTGTATATAAGATTCTATAGGGTGACTAAATAAAGTCATTTCTGATCATAAAAGAATTTCCACAGTTGTAAAATATTATTTTTTGGGGATTTACTTGAAGCATGAGCTAAATTCTCACTTCAAGTATCTAGTAGAGAACCTTAGAATTCTTTTTGTTACCTAATCCTTCAAATATCAAGTTAATTGATTAAAGTTGAAGACTTTGATTCTTAAGTTGTTTATGGAAGAAAATAAGTATTTCTCTAATTACATGGATTAAGGAAAAAATATCATCATGTTCTTCATTAATATGAGGAAAATTTTTCTACATGTGACTAAATCGGATGTTCTAGATCCAGAGGCCGTTCTAGTTACTTCTCCTCTCACTACTCTAGTCACATCCCTAGTTTATTTTAGAGAATGCAATTCTAGAGATCTTAGTGATCCTTTTACTTCTCGGATCTAGCCTTTTAGGTAGTCTCCCAATGAAATAGTTAGGAATATTCTCCCAATAATCAACTAAGATTTTTCCACTCCTTCTTAACCTATTTTCCCTATAGATACAACCTCAAACTCTGCTTTTACTTCTATTCCCTCAGTCTCTAACATGGTAAAATTACCTTCTGATCATAGTCTATATGTAGATAGTCCTTGATATTAGACTTTTTTCTTTGATAAGGACTTTTTTACTCTCTTTTGTATCTAGTTTTGGTGGTAATACATTTAATTTTTCCATTAATGGAATCTCTCTTGTTAATTATATTTTTCCTCTTCTACTTTAATGTTTCTTACCTTCAATTTTTATAATCTTAGAAGGGGGAGAATGAATGTGGCATTTATTTGAGAAAAATAATTTGGAGACTTTTTATCTTTTACATTTATGGTTTTCCTTGATACCATACCACTTATTCCATATGTAATTAATTTATAATTTTTATACTCACTTTATTAATTATGGGTATTTATAATTTATGTTATTCTCTCATACCATACATTTGACATGCCTTTGATTCTATTTGTTAATTAATATCTCTAATGCCTTTCTATTTTAAAATCTATGTTCAAATGATTAAATTATCTTTTTAAAGTATTAAGAAGATCTATTACAATCCAAAGTTTATTCTATACATGGTTTATAAAATTTCATGATTTTTTATCATCAAAAAGGGGGATATTGTTATAACCTCTTTTCTTTAATGCTCATAAATCATGTGAATTATGTGTTTAATTGTTTCATTATTTTATGATAGAGGTTTATAATATAATGTAGTCTGGGGGAAATTTTTCTATGTTTTGAAAAGTCCTACCACCAGACTTGAGTCATCATTGAACATAACTCACCACTTAAAGTGAGTCACTACCTTAAATGAGTCACCATTGAGATTAAGTCACCTCAAGAAAAAACTCACTACTAGAGATAAGTCACCACTAATAATGAATAATCGCTAGATGACCTACCATTGAGATGAGTCACCATTGAAGATGAGTCACCACTAAGATCAGTCATCTCTAGATGATTAACCATCATATGATTCACCCCTGATATGATTCACTGGCAGATAACCAACTGTCATATGACCTACCTCTAGGCTAACTAATTGTTGTCCTAACTCACCGTGAGACATGAGTCACTATTAGAATGTTTCACCAATTCTATTTTGGGACTTTTTAATTAAATAATACCTGTGGATATATTATCAAAGTTAATTCTATGGTTATTAAATGATTATTATTAAATATTGTTGGAAAACATTAAATATTTTCTCAGATAAAAGTACAAGGATGTAGAAGACCCTGATGATTGTTCCTCAAATGGTCTCTCAATATTATAGCACTATATATTCAAATATGTCACCCTTTTTCACATAATGAGATTCATTTTTTCCAAGTTCTAATAGATGGTCTGGTGTACCACTTACTAAAGAGCTTTACACATAGAATTATTACCTCAGATTCAACCTTTAAAGAGTGAAGTACACATAACTTAAAAATCATTTCATACGGTGATAACAATGAGATCTTATGATTCTCTATTTTACTATGTTTTTCAGAGAAACATCTCAAGATACTCTCCAAGAAACATCCAGGGAGTCTCAAGATTTCAGAGTACTTTAGACTGATAAACTCTATCTTTTCTATATCTTATCCTTTCTCTTTCTTTTTTTTTATTTACATTCATGAAGGGTTTGGTTTACCCTATTTAACAAACACACACTTTCTCTTATCCTATAATTAGAGAATATTTAATATTATATTCTTTCTTATTTCATCTCTTTACCCATGATGTTGTGGAAGATGTATTTGTGGGGCCAATGGATTTTTCATCCCATGGTTATTGTGGAAGAGGTCTCTGCATAGCTTGGCTAGCTTGTATGTTGTTTTGTTTAAACCTGATCCATGTTGTGGATTATAATTTATGTATATAATCTTCTTGGAAGAAGTTTATTTACAAGTGGAGAGAATTGGGTCTTTTATTGTTACTAACCCTCTTTTTTTATTCCAATATGTGTCTTTTTCTATGATTAAACTTTTAAAGTTTATTTATTTTAAACTGAGAAAAAATATCTACATTGATAGTTAATATTAAATAGTGTTTATATAAATACTTGATTGAATAAGTTGATATCAAAATTTAAAGTAATGTAGAAATATTCTTTTAACTGATACATAATCACTCTTTAATAAAAACATTAAAAATCCATACTTACATCAATTATCTATTATGATTAACTACGAAAATTTAATTAATCAGGAGATTTTATGTAAACATGGTTTTAATAGAACTTTTTATTGGTAACTCAATTCACCCCCTATTGAGTTACTCAATCTTAACAACAATTAATGTCAAAATTAATCTCATTCATTAGGTATATAAATCTTTTTCATGTAAATAATTATAATAATATAAAATTAATAATACCTATAAGTGTAATCTTTGAGGGAGAGATATAAATCCCCCACATTTCTAGAAAATGACTAAGCCTCCATGCCAGTGAGTAGTCTATCACAAATCCCCTCTACATAAGATTAATTTACCTAATAGGGACCTCAATTCCATTAAAATTATAACACCAAATATGTATAAATAATAATTAACTTCTTAATTCAATCTCATAATCTAGTATAATCCAAAGGTAAGGCAGAATAAAGATAAATTAATTATAAAACCTAGCATGTAACTCATTATATGCATGTATACAGATTTATAGAAGTATTTTAACACATTAAACTAAATAATGTATCTATTCATAATATAATAATTATCGGAAACATGAAGATGAATGAGTCCAAGAAGACTCATGGATATAATGAAATAAAAAATAAATAAGAACAAGTATAAGAGATTCATCCTTATCCATTCCAACAGGTACATATAACTTTTAATGGATATGTTTTAACTAACCATATGAATTAAATGTAACACAAAATTTTGCAATATAAATAGCTAATGAATTTTCTTCCCTGTAAATGAGAGTAATAACATAATAAATATTAGAGAAGAGCTCCATTGCTTCCATACATGGTGTAATTAGTCTCCATGTGGATACCCCCTAGATCAAATTAGTTGAAATAATGAACTATAATAACACTAAAGCCATATCTAGTTCCACTAATTTCTTCTTTACAAAATTAATCCATTAATCACCACCAACATTTCCACTTCAATTACAATCTCTTCTCTGAAATTACCATAGCAGCATCCTATAATCGATATGCTTGAGTCTCTGAACACACATCCATAGACTTTAGTACCTTAATTCCATTATTCATGATATTAATTTTCTTTTTAATCTATCCACCCATATGTTCATTCAACCCAACTTATATAGAGCTTATTTATTTCCTAAAATTTCCAAAAATATTTAATCTATTTAAAATAGATAAATCATGAAATTAATTTCCCAAAAATCATTTCTGAAACTTGTGAGAATATTTTAATGTAGATAATATATGTGACAGTGCTAATTATAAGGAATGTGACTTTCTACAGTACTGTGTACACTACCATATTTTTTAGAATTATTTATCCACCAAACCTAGTGAAGAAAATTATACATAATAGAAATAAATATATTTTAAATCTAGATTTATAGATTTAAATTCAAAAAGAGTATAATAAAATTTATTACTTTTATAGTAGTCAAAGGGGAGTTTTCAAAGTTTTCAAACACAGCTCTCCATGTAGTTCTTTCATATGAGAAATATAGGAATATATATTCAATACATTACTGTAAGAACCGGGTTCTTATTCTTGAGGTACGAGTTTCTTCTTTTCCTTTTCCCTTAAGTATTTTTGAGAAAAACAATGGGGGAAATCCCAAATTTTGTGGGTACACATCATGTACTATTCCACATGCCATGTATGTTGGTCATGTGAGAAAAGTACACAAGGCGTATAGGTTTGTCAGCAATGAAGGGTTTAAAAACTGACTACACACCGTGTACTTGGTATTTACACATCGTGTAATCAGTCAAAAGGTGAATAGTAAGGTGGTTGGAGTAGCCTCTTTCTAAGCGACAGTACACGCTGTGTATTTCGAAATACACGTTGTGTACTCATGTCGATAGATGAACAGTGTGGTGGTGAAAATTGGCCGCTAGAGGAATAGTTAAATGATGAAAAGTACATGCCGTGTACTTGGGAGTACACACAGTGTAGTTTTTTTTTCTTAAAATGGGCAGTACCCTCCTCATTTGGAAGAGGAGGCATTTGACACATTTGGAGCTCGAGAGGAGAGGTCGGAGCTTAGAGGAGCTCCTGATTGCACACTGGGAATCCGTTTCTTCCACCATTGATCTTGTTTGAATCGTGTGGATAAGACCTTCCTTCTCCTTAATCCATTCTTACCAATTCTTTCCAGAGGGTAATTTAATTACATTTGAACGGGAAATATTTTATTCCAGATCTACATCATTCTTGTTCATTTTGAGAGGCTTCGTTCACATATATTAATCAGTGGATATCATGGTAGGTGGTCTGATGTTTAATTCCAATTTTCATGTTGTTTTTGTGTACCATTGTGCTACATGCCCATGATTGGGGTGTCATATGGCTGAGGCCTTATTAATTAAATACCTATAATTGTATATGTAATTTAATGAATATGTACAACCGCTGTTTGAGATGATTTCTTGGATCCAGGGCCACCTCGTGGGTGCTTTTCCCTTGTTTAGTCGTTTGGCCAGGATACCTGTGGGTATACCATGATTTTTAGAATGATTTAAATTGCCTTGAGAGGAATTGTATATAAATTTCTTGCTTATGTGTTGGGATCGACCCATTTACTTGCTTAGCCTCAGTGCAGTGTTTTGTTTAGCCTGCGGGAAACTTTTCTCATGCTTGTGGGCATTAGTTTTTGTGCCTGTGGGAAACACATCGTACGCATGTGGGCAATATTCGTTATGCATGTGGGTAGTCACCTGCGGGTTTTGGTTTGGATTACCTGAGGGTAAGGATTTTCATTTCTGAGGACAGCGTTTACTTTGTATATTCACTGTGGTGATTTACTATGTTGCACCTGCCAAGATAAAGCACAATATTGGAATTAATAAATGGTTAATAAAGTGGCAATGTAACTGGTAGAGATAGTTAATTTTGAGTACTGCCTAGTTTACTACATCTAGTTATTGCACACTGCTGTGGCACATTTTCACTGATAGTTGGGCACGGGCCTTTGGTGGTTTACTACTGGGATTTATTTTTCACACCCTGTTTGGGTCATCTCTTGGGCCCAAACAGATTATATTGTTGTAGGTGTAGATAAGGGAAAGAGTCCCTATACAGGTACATGATTATTACAAAGGAGTGGGAGAGCATGGGACTGAGCTTAGACTCGCGATGCGGATGAGATCCTACTGCACTGTTTTATTTTTGTTTGTTGTATTGTCCCTTGTATTGTATTGTATTGTATCAGATTGCAGTCTATCCTATTCTGGTTGCTTTCTTATAGTTAGGGACATAATTAATCATCATATATATGACTGTTGGTCTTTTCTTTACTTCAGAACTCTATCTATTTCAACATTGGTATTGTTTACTGCTTCCTTTTTTGGTATGTTATATCTATTTCCGCTGCGCTACACTTTGAAAAATGAGGGCATAGTTTCCCCACTATCAGACCTAGGCCCTCGCTGCTAGTCGGCAGCCTCTGGCATTTGGGGAAATGCGCTTGAGGTTATGTGAGAAACTGGTTTCGGGGCACCCGTTGAGTGGCACCTGTATCCGGGACGTTACAAAGTGGTATCAGAGCAGTTCTTTTCTTTGACTTTCTATTTGGAGCCTATATTCAGAGATAGGACGGAATAGGTACTTGGTAATAAACTGTGCCCGGGAGTAGCTAGACCGTGTACAGGGAAATTCCAGTTTACCTCGTGTTGCAATTTTTCTGACATTGCAATTTTATGATTGATTTGATTTTTCTCCGTTGGGTGACGCACTTGTGGTGTGCTGTTATATTTTTATACTTGGGTTCTATTTATTTGCAACCCGATGAGGTGACGGTATTCCATCTCATGCATCATTTAGGAACATGTTTGAATCACATGCCACACATAGTTTCCATTCCATATAAGTGCATTAGAAATTGAACGTTGTTGTGATAGATGATGTGTTAGTAAAATCATGATGTTGTGATAGATTCGTTGATAAAATACCTACTATTTGATAGGGTATTGTTATAAAGATTGTGTATAATGAATGCCAAACATTGATTCTTGAGGAGTATGTGCCCTTATTGACCAGAATTTGGTGGATCATTGACCTTTTTATGGGTTATAACATGTATAAGACACCAATCTTTGATTCACAGGGAGTATGGGCCCTCATAGATCGTAATTTGGCACTTAGTTGTTGGTTTTAGTGTTTTTCTGGGGCCCAGAGAAGTTTCTAAGTCTTACTGTCTGGAAAAACCCAAAATACACACTGTGTGGATTTGAATACTTGTCATTTACTCTTCTATATGGGAAGAAATGATAATTTTTAAAGTACATTCTGTGTACTGTGTGCACACGCCGTGTAGTTTCTACCTGTGTCATAGGCCGTGTAGGCAGAAACAAGGGATTGTGAAACTTTGAGGGAACACGCTGTGTAGTTATTATACATGTCATGTGGTGTTGATCCTGTGTCTTATGTGTGACTAACAACATGGGCAGAGAAACTTGAGCTTGTACACATTGTTTCAATAACAAACATGCCGTGTAGTTTCACCTGGGAATCTGGCTGTGTAACTAACAAACACTGGTCAGTGTTACATCTTCTTGGACACACCATGTACCTATGGGACACACCGTGTAGTCTTGACTGGTGAGAGACTGTGTAGAATTGGTTGTGGGGCTGGGGAAACGGGGTGGTGTACACGTCGTGTGTGAGTGTAACACGCTGTGTAGTGTCATCTAAGTAGTCGGTTGTGTTACTAACAACACGAGCAGTTGGAATCAAGCCGTACAAGCCGTGTCTATCTGGAACATGCTGTGTAGTCTGATCTATGTACCTGGTCGGGTAACGGACAACATGTGTCAGTAAATCTCATTCAGTACACACTATGTAGATGTTGTACACGCCGTGTAGTCTTGTTTAATGGAGAGTCGTGCGGCTAAACCGTGTAGAAGGACTCAGGCAGAGGAATAAAATTCAATTACATGTCGTGTGTGAGAACAACACACCATGTGTTTGGAGTGTTACACGACCTGTGCTGGCAGAGTACACTCCCATGTGAAAGACTTTAGGGAACACACCATGTAGTTATTATACACACTGTGTAGTCTTGTTTGTAAAACTTGAATGTTTTCTTTTCCTTGTTCCCTTATTGTTTTAGGTCCTGGATGATCTAAATCTGAGGCGTGTATTTGAACTTGTAGAGTCATGCCACCGAGATGACTTCGAGTTATTATCCAGGAGAGCGACAACGAGTATACTCCATAGATGGTAGGCCATGGGATACCAATGGATCCTCCAACATAGCCATATGCGGCGCCAGCCATTATACCAGGCGCATGAGCTAATGTGCAGTTCCGTGAAGGCTTCATGCGGTTTATTCATACCTTCCAGGGACCACCGTCGGCTGCCACATTTATGGCAGAGTTGATGTGCATATTTCTGCAGCAGAATCCACCTACATTTTTAGGGGATGGTGGACCACAGGCTGCAGAGTCTTGGATGGGTTCCATGCAGACTATTTTCGAGCATCTGGAGATGCCTCCTGGGTGGAGGGTCAATCTCGCTACATACATGTTGCGTGATTCTTCCAAGAGATGGTGGGATGTTACCACTCAGACAGAGCATCACATAGACATGGAGTGGGAAGATTTTCAGGCAGTCTTCTATGACTTCTTCTTTTCAGATATGCTGAGGGAAGATCGAGCTCGAGAGTTCATGAATCTACAGTAGGGCGCTATGTCAGTGATGGATTATTATACCCACTTCACCAAGATATAATGCTTTGCACCTATTCTGGTGGGTGATGAGACGATGAGGGATCAAAGCTATGAGGATGATCTTTGATATGACATCTGAACACTGGTAAATGTTTTCAGGTTGCCTACAGTGCATGCTATTGTGAACTAGGAACTGATTACTGAGCGGAACCTACGGGAAGCTAGTGGTGAAACCCAGGGCAGTTCGGCACCAGTTTCTGGTATTATTTCTGTCTGTAAGAGGAAGATGTAGATGGATTTCTCTCAAGGTGGTATTACTAGACAGACTATTTCTTCAAGTGGCCTGGTCATGTGCTACCAGTGTGGTAGAGAGGGGCACAAGAGACCTCGGTGTCCACGTGACCTAGTAGAGTGTCGAGCTTGCGGCAGGATGGGTCATCTGTAGCATTTTTGTAGGCCATTTCAACCAATGGCTAGTGAGAGGGGTTTTGTACAGGCTTTGTGTGTGGGAGCAGGGAAAGCTGCTTCATACCAGTCAGGGAATTACGATATGTCAGGACGTTCAGGCCAAGGTGGTGGTTGTGGCCATGGTAGCCAGACACCAGGATCTCAGAGACAGCAGGGCGGGTCGGTTTAGGGTAGCTAGGCTGTGTCACAGGGCCGCGACACTGGGCAGGAATATGCGGTGTGACAGACCCAACAGGAGCAGGATCCTAGACCTTCCACTGCCAGAGGTACTATTCTAGCTGCTTCTGTTTTGTCTTCAGTACTTTTTGAAATAGGTGTTACACATAGCTTTATATCTGTACTCGTTGAGTGGAACCCGGATCCGGGACGTTACAAAGTGGTATCAAAGGGAGAATGGGATATCCAAGGAGTACCCCCTAGAGTTTGGTGGGTGTCACTTTCTTTGGGGCATTTACATATTAGAGATGACGAGCTATGATGTAATTCTCATGATGGACTGGTTGGTACCTTTTTGAGCCTTTGTATATTTCTATCGTCACATGGTGAGTTTCACATCACCATAGGGAGGAGAGTTTCTATAAAAAGGTAAATGTGATGTCCAAGCGAGCCGATATGGACCTGATCATCATGGGTGATGTGGAGTGATATCCCAGATTGCGAGATTATATCTGGATGACTAGGGAATGTGTCAGAAGGATTTCCCTCTAGTAGTTGATCGTTTTAGGGATGTCTTCCCAGACGACTTTTCAGGTCTACCTCCAGAGAGAGAGGTGGATTTCTCTATTGATCTTGTTCCAGGAGCAGCATCAGTGTCCATTAATTCTTATAGGATGGCTACACCAGAGTTGCAGGAGCTCAAGAGGCAGTTTGAGGTGTTGCAGACAAAGGGCTTAATCTGACTTAGTACTTCTCCTTGGGGTTCGCCTATCTTGTTTGCGAAGAAGGTAGACAGTACCCTCAAACATTTTGTGGATTATCGGAAGCTGAACCAGTTTATAGTTAAGAACCGATATCCCTTACAAAGTATTGATGATCTTTTTGATCAACTTCAGGTAGGACAATTGTTCTCGAATATTGACTTGAGATCCAGATATCATAAGTTACGCGTTAGGCCATTAAACATAATTCTTACAGCTTTTCAAAGCATATATAGTCTATAAGAGTACTTGATTATGCCATTCGGACTCATGAATGCGCTAGTAGTTTTCATGGCTCTGATGAATCGTGTGTTCCACCTTTATCTGGATTCTTTTGTGGTAGTCTACGTGGACGATATCTTGGTGTACTCTCGCACTCTACATGACCATGTATCCCATCTTATGATTTTATTGAGTACACTGAGAGAGAATCATCTATATGCTAAGATCTAAAAGTTCCACATTTGGATAGACCAGATACACTTCCTGGGTCATATCATCTCAGGGGAAAGAGTTTTAGTAGACCCAGAGAAGGTGAGAGCATTAATTTCCTGGGAGCAGCCTAAGAACGTTTTTGAAATATAGAGTTTCTTGGGGATGGATAGCTACTAAAATAGATTTATATAGGATTTATCCCACTTAGAAGCGCTGTTGATAGGTTTGGCTAAGAAGGGTGTAAAGTTCATTTGATTAGAAGCTTGCAATATAGCCTTTCAGGAGCTGAAGGGAAGGTTGACATCAGCACCAGTCCTGATACTTCTAGAGTAAGGGAAGAACTATAAAGTTTACTATGATGCATCAGGTATTGGGCTAGGAGCAGTGTTGATGTTGGGCGATCAAGTTGTTGTGTACGGGTCTCGACAGTTGAGGCCACAAGTAAGGAATTATCCGACGCATGATCTCGAGTTGGCTTCAGTTGTTCATGCATTACGCTGTTGGAGACATTATCTCTTGGGAGAACCTTTTTTGGTGTTCACAGACCAAAAATGTATCAAATATATCTTTATCCAACATGACCTGAATCTGAGAAAGTGAAGGTGGGTTAAATACCTCCATTCCTTCAACTTCGATCTTGCCTATACACCTGGTAATGGTTACGCAGTTGCTGATGCACTAAGTTGGAGGACTCAGATAAAGGTAGTGTAGGAGGCCAGCGGTGAGTGGAAGATCATGGATTTGTTCTCTGAGATGCATTTTGAGGTGCACGATAGTCATGGGAGAGCCTATCTTTCCTTCTTATCTATGAATTCTACCCTCATGGATAGAGTGAGGATGAGATAGCTATCAGATTCGGAATGCCTAGTTCTACGGGAGTCAGTGGAAAGTGAGGACCCTCCTCCTGGTTGGACAATAGGTGATGATGAGGTGCTACATATCGATGGACAAGTATGGGTTCCATGGGATATACGTGAGGAGATGATGCGGTAGTTTCATTCTTCATCTTGGGTAGTACATCCCGGAGTTACAAAAATGTACCGTGACTTGAGACGTCAGTATTGGTGGCCGAGTATGAAATGGGAAGTAGCTGGTTTTATTGTGATATGTTCCACCTGTCAGCAGGTAAAGGTGGATCATCATAGGCCCGGTGTACTGCTACAACAATTACCCATTCCGGAGTGGAAATGGGATGATGTCACGATGGATTTTGTGACCGGGTTACCAAGATCACCTCGAGGAAGTGATGTTTTCTGGGTTGTTGTGGACAGACTTACGAAGGTAGCTCAATTTTTGTCGATCAAGGAGACCTTCAGTGTTTAGGATCTCGAGAGGATGTATATCTGAGAGTTAATATTCCTTCATGGGGTCCCTCATTCTATCATTTTAGATAGGGTTTCCCATTTTACGTCTTGTTTCTAGTAGAGTTTATAGAGGGCAGTGGGTACATAGGTGATTCTAAGCACAGCTTAGCACATTCAGACCAATGGCCAAATAGAGCATACGATACAGGTGCTTGAGGACATGTTGTGTGCATGTGTCCTGGACTTTCGGGTCTCTTGGGAGAAGTACATACCCCTGGTCGAGTTTTCCTACAATAACAATTTTCAAGAAACTATTGAGATGGACACTTACGAGGCATTATATGGTAGGCCATGCCTATCACCCTTGTGTTGGTTGGAGATATGTGAGGAAGCTTTACTGGGACCATGACTTCTGCAGGAGAATTCAGAGTAGGTCTAGTTGATTCAGAATTGGATGGCTACGACATAGTCTCGTCAGAAATCTTATGTTGATCACCGCAGACGACCCTTGGTGTTCGTGGTAGGGGATCAGGTTTTCTTATGTGCTTCACCAAGGTTGGGACACATGCGGATCCGGAGACAAGGTAACATTTCACTGAGTTATGTGGGGTCTTTTGATATTCTGGAGATATTTGGGTCGGTTACCTATCGCCTGCAGTTACCATAGAGGTATAGATCCATGCACGATGTCTTTCATGTATCTCAGATGCGCCATTATCACTCAGACCCATCTCACATCTTTCATCTCATGGAGGTTGAGCTTTAGGCCGATGTGTCCTTTGAGGAGAATACTATTTGTGTTGTTGATAAGAGAACGAAGGTTCTCTGAGGCCGATTAGTTCCTCTCGTATGGGATCTATGGCAGCATGGCCGAGTGCAGGACGAATCCTGGGAGCGGGAGACCGACGTACGTGCTCAATGGGCAGAGTTGTTCTGAGCTTTATCTTCACCACCCTTATAAAGGAAATTCGGGGACGAATTGCTTTATGGGGGGAATTCTGTAAGAACTCGGTTCTTATTCTTGAGGTACAGGTTTCTTTTTTTCTTTTTTCCTTAACTGTTTTTTAGAAAATAAGTAAAATGGGGAAACATCCCAAATTTTTTGGGTACACGCCGTGTACTTTTCCACACGCCATATATTTTGGTAGTGTGGGAAAATTACACAAGTCATGTAGGCCTTTCGGCAATGAAGGGTGTAAAAACTCACAACAAACCATGTACTTGGTATTTACACGTCATGTAATTAGTTGGGAGGTGAACAATAAGGTAGTGGGAGAAGCCACCAACTGAGTGACAATACACGCCATGTATTCCAAAATACACGTCGTGTACTCATGTCGATAGATGAACAGTGTGGTGGTGAAAAGTAGCCTCCATAGGAACGGTTAAATGGTTAAAATTACACTTCGTGTACTTGAGAGTACACACCATGTAGTTTTTTTCACTTAAAATGGGAATTAGCCTCCTCATTTGTCAGAGGAGGCATTTGACGCATTTGGAGCTCAGGACGAGAGGTGGGAGCTTGGAGGAGCTCCTGATCGCACGTCGGGAATCCGTTTCTTCTGCTTTCAATCTTGTTTGAACCATCGTGCGGGTAAGACCTTCCTTCTCCTTGAGTCTTTCTTACCAATTCTTTCTAGAGGGGAAGTTATTTACGTTTGAACGAGAAATCTTTTATTCCAGATCTAAGATGTTCTTGGTCATTTCGAGAGGCGTCGTTCTCATATATTGATTAGTGGAGATCAAGTTAGGTGGTCTGATGTTTAATTCCAAATGTCATGTTGTTGTTTTGTACCATTGGGCTATGTGCGCATGATTGGGGTGCCGTATGGCTGATTCCTTGATTAATTAAATACCTATAATTTCATAGGTAATTTAATAAATATGTACAACTTATGTTTGATATCATTGATTGGATCCAGGGCGACCCCGTGGGTGTGTTTCCCTAGTTTATCCATTTGGCTAGGATACCTGTGGGTATACCATGATTCTTACAATAATTTAAATTTACTCGAGAGGAATTGTATATAAATTGCTTGCTTAGGTGTTGGGCTCAGCCCAGTTACTTTCTTAGCATGAGGGTAGTGTTTTGTTTAGCATGCGGGCAACTTTTCTCATACCTGAGGGAAGTAGTTTATGTGCCTATGAGTGACACCTCGTACGCCTATGGGAAATATTCTTTATACCTATGGGCAGTCACCTGCGGGTTTCGGTTCAGATTACCTGAGGGAAAGTATTTGAATGTCTGCGGACAACGAATACTTTGTATATTCATTGTGGTGATTTACTATGTTGCACCTACAAAGCTAAAACACAAGCTTGTAATTAATAAATGATTAATAAAGTTTCAATGTAACTGGTAGAGATAGTTACTATTGAGTACTGCCTAGTTTACTGCATCTTGTTATTGCACACTTTTGTTTCACATTTTCACTGATAGTTGGGAAAGGGCCTTTGGTGGTTGCCTACTGGGATTTATTTCTCACACCCTGTTTGGGTCATGTCTTGGGACCAAACAAATTATATTGTTGCAGGCGTGGATAAGGGCAAGAGTCCCTATAAAGGTTCTTTATTGTTGTAGAGGAGTGGGAGATCATGTGACCAAGCTTAGGCTCGTGATGCGACTGAGTTCCTACTGCACTGTTTTATTTTTCTTTTCTGTATTGTCCCTGGTATTGTATTGTATCAGACTGCAGTGTATCCTATTTTGGTTGCTTTCTTAGACGTAGGGACATATTGCATCATCATATATATGACTTTTGGTCTTTTCTTTACTTCATCACTCTATCTATTTCAGCATTGGTATTGTTTACTACTTCCATTTCTAGTATGTTATATCCTTTTCCAATGTGCTACACTTTGAAAAATGAGGGCACAGTTTCCCTACTATCAGACCTGGGCCCACACTGCTAGTCTGTAGCCTCTAGCGTTTGGGGAAATGCGCTTGAGGTCATGTGACCAACCGGGTTCGGGGCACCCGTTGAGTGGCACCCGGATCTGGGATGTTACAGTTACACCCTATAATTTCATAAAATAAATATATATTCTATGGTGAATAAAATTATTTCAAGCATGAATCAGTTTAAAGTTTCTCATTTACAACTTTACATGCATATATATATTTAAAAGGTGGTATCCAAGACTTATGAAAAATGCTAATCCAAACCATGGGTTGATCCTACGTACAATTAATTGACTGGTTATAATTTTTACAAGTAATAATACCATCAAATTCTAGTTCCTAAATGAGTGTATATGATGAAATAGAATTATAATTTCTAATAATAACCCTAATATCATTAGGATTAGAAAAGAGTTGCCTTGAAAGTCAATCAATGATAGAGACATTTGGAGCATCAATTATAGATCTTTATTATAACCTTTGAGAGATACGTTCTCCAATATAGTTATCCTTCGAGAAATAAATATTAGAAATAGGAGAATCTGTTTATCTAGAATTAATCATAATAAACAATAGATCATTCCTCAGAGTAGAGTAAGTGGATGACACAAGATAATATAAGTGTTCCATCTTAATAAACCTGAAATTAAAAAACGAGTTGGATTTAGTATTATCATAAAGAAACATCCACATAAAAATAGACAATATGGTTTCATTGAAATTATTTATATTATTAATACCAATACCACCATATTTGAAGCTTTGAAAATACACCCTTCAAATAACAGTAAAAAATATTCTTCAAAATAAATCTAGTCTAAACAAAATTATTACTTTTATATCAAAGAAACGACCAGTTATACACCATGAAGAAATAAAATATTTTAGAAGTAATGAATCAATTAATAAGACAAAACCTATCATCCATGGAGATATATTTACCCATATATGAGATAAATTAGCTAGGAAACTGATTAAGGATTCCATCAAAGTGTGAAACCATTGGCTATCCCAAAAAGTGGGGAACACCAGGATAATTAAAGGGTATAAATCCTTCTCTGACACCAAAAGTTAAAATTAACTCATGATTTCTAGATTGACTTAAACCATTACCAAAACAATGGTTCATAATCTTAAAATTATATTCAAAAATAAAATAGAGATTAAAATAGAGAATAAAATAAGTAAATGGAAAATTTATATAATTAAAAAAGAGATCAACTATTTTTAAACAATTCATTAATCAAGAAATTATAAACACCTTTTGATTTATCCATGCATTATAGATATTCCATAATTAAATAAATATAAACACTTCATACTTATTTTTAATACAAGATTCTTCTTCTTTTCCTTTTATATGAAATTTATATTAAATGTATAATATCTCATAGAAAAAAATTATATATATAAACTTTTCATATATTAAGTAAACATTCTATATATCATACATCTAATATTATTTAATCTAAGATCATATCAATTATCAAAACTTATTTTGATATAGTTTAAATTATTCATAAAATAATACCATCTTAATTTGAAGAATTTAAAATAAATAATTATGAACAATTTATACCTTTAAATATGAACTCTTTTATATTTTCCCTTATTATATATATTATAAAAACATCACAAATTATACTTATAATTTCATTATAAACAATTTATATCAAAATTATAAGTCATGTTATACAATTTTAAAGGCTTTTTATAATTATCATTTAATATTATTGATCTTTTTTATTAAATATTTCAAAAAATCATAATATTTAATTATAAACATTTTATAAATATTTAATTTATAAAAAAAATTTAAATTAAATAACTATCACAAAATACCTTTTATATAATTTATAATCAATTTAAAAATTATTCAATTCAATTCATAATTGAAATATTAAAAAATAAAATTTTTTATATATATACTATTTTATTATATACCTTGTATCATAAGGTATGTAATGTTATATTATCTATTATATTTTGTGATAGATAATACCAACTATGATATAACCCTCAATTCTTAGTATTACATCTATTAGGATGTATGTTATATCATAATGATGACATGACGATCGATTTTGAACTAGAAATCGACAATGTCATTAGATATGGCATCTTATATTGTACACTGTGATATTTGAAAAACCAAAGTATCATGTCGTGTTTCTTATTACAATATCCTAGGTAGATTAAGGTTATCCCCATCACATCTTATGAAATAACATATCATATAACCTACCATGGTATGAAATTTATATCACCGCTTATGATATCCCATATCATAAGGTCATACACAGTTTAAATTATATATTTTTTTATAATAGCCAATATGATATTAATACAAATTAAATTTTCTTCATTTTTAAAACATGATTTTGAGAATAAAAAACAATAGAATAGTTGTACTACCCATGATGGTTTTATAAGGATTGAATAACTCTTTTTAAATATATTGAAAGATAATATAAACCTCAAATTCCCAAGATCTCCATGTTATTCAATAATGAAATCACATATATTCATTAAATGAAGAACATTAATATCTTTCACCATAGTCAGTTGATCCATCATCTTTAATCATAAATGCTTTGAGTAGATCACTAAATAATAACTAATGGATTCTTCCCTCTATGGTGTATCGATAATCTAAATCTCCCAATGCTGAGGTGGGATCATCCTCACATCCAATATATAATAGTGTCTCTCATTATTTTATGAAGTAAGAATATAAAAGCTTTGCAGAATCCATAGGATCCATTAGCATGGATTACACACACAAACTCAATGGTTAAGGAATCCTTTATACAATCTCTGGGGATACTCCTAGAGCCCCATTAATTTACTCCTACATTCTAAAATGTGTGAGTAAATGAAATTTATTATGACCGTTTTGTAACTCATGGCCTAACGTAATCTCCCCAAAGTTTCATTACATGAAACCTTTAAATTAGTCATAGACTACATAGAGGATCAATTGAACATTACGCATTAATATTTTTATATCTCTTCAATCATAAAGATATGTAAATTATAAACTCTGATTAACCTATATTGATTTATCCAAGACATATAATATGATTGAAAAATATTGGTGTGGTATCACCATACCTCAATTTATGATACTCCTATCCTAAGGAATACCATATTCCTTATATTTCCATATTTGATATTGTATGACATATAAATATCTTATATTTTCATATAAATAAAAAACATATGAAATTTGTATAGGTTTTATGGAATATATCTATCATGTAGCATCGTTTTACCTTGTTTTAGATATTCTTTATCTCACATTTCATTTCCAAATTTTTTTGGGTGCATTTCAGTGATTTTGAGGATAGAGATACTTTTTTAGGAAAAATGAACTAATGATTGGGGATATATGCTTGTTTGAATTAATGCAGTTTGGGTATAAATATGAAAAGGGATTAAGAGTATTTCTTTTAGTTTTGGGTTGAATCTAGGGATTTTCCTATGCATTTCAATGAAAATTTTCTTCTAAATGAATTTACATCGTGAAATGGTTACACGACATGATTTTGTTGTTAGGATGGTATTGTGAAATGTTTTATACTGTGAAATGTTAACACATCGTGAGACTGGTTCACATTGAGAAAAGTTCAATTGATGTTTTTCAAACCGAGGAAATGTATTTTCAGCATATATTCCTTTCTTGGATTTCACATTGTGAACCCAAGATTCACATTGTATAATTTTAAATACCTGTAGTGTTTTATCCACTACACATTTAATTTTATTTTCATCAATCATAGACTCCTCTCTCAAAACCAAGAATCTCTCCCAAGTGATCTTAGGGATCTCCTCACCTTATAGATCATTTTGTTTGGTGTTTTGATCTTTATTATGGATACACTAAATATCTTTGTGTAAGTGATCTTTATGATTATTTATTATTATTGGTTTCAGTATTTTTGTTGCATTATTTTTTCATATTTGTTGGTCATGTAGTGTTGATTCTCTTCATCCTTTCTAGATCTGTTGTGAAATATTCTTATGGAGCATAATATTTGCGTTGATCGTGTTGTGCCTTTTGGTTTTATTGAGGTACATGTTGTTTTGTCTTCTCCACTGACTGATTTTGTTGTTAAAATGATTGTGATATGTGAAGATTTATTCTAGGGCCTTTGTTGTTGTCCTTTCATTATTCTATGTTGGGTAATCTCATTGCAGGCATGTCCAACCTGGGTTTGAAGTCGGTGGTTCTATCTCCATCCTATATTGGATGAACTATATTGATTTGTTTTTATAAAATTTTTTATAAATGAATTTTACTAATTGAAATGTTTTTGTAGAAACTATTTTTTGAGAAAATATGGTTATCCTATTATTTTGGTAAAAATGTATTTTCAAAGAATTGTGAATTTTATTTATGAAATTATTTTCAAATCATGGTTTTGATGAAATGGTTTGGAAATGTATAACATGGGACTACTTAGGTACTTAGGTGGGAGGTGTAGTAATTAACCTCATCTATTGATACATTTGTGGGTTTCACTCATTGGATCATCCTCTATTCCCTAGGATCATTGTTATATCGACTTGTTAGACATGTTGGGAGGTTCACTTTCTGGGGTGTTCATTTTCTCTCTATATTCGATGAATATATCTAGAGAATTGATGTACGTGATTGTATTTGTTTAGTTATGAGTGTCATATCTAACCAAACATATTATGATCCATGGCATGATGTTATTTTATATTTGGTTTGTACTGATTTTGATTTAATATGATATGTGATACACACATTTACTGCTTCATATATGTGATATTCTTTGGAACAATTTTACCTTGATTATTTAGAAATGTGTTAAAATGGGAATTTATTTACCCTGATTTTGATATAAAAACTATTTAATTGATTACCATTCCTCATTTTCTTAAAATTTGAGCATGTTTATATTGTTGTATAGTGACTTGATAAGGAACAACTGGGTGGGATCCTACTAAACCTATTTAGATCACACCTTATGCACCCCTTCGGCGGTGCATAGAACCTATTATATATTTAAATGTGGTGAAATTAAAGGCATTGTAGGGAAGTTATGAGGTTTCTATTAGATGAATTAAGGTATATGGTGGTGAGATAGTGGTATTTTTTTCAAACTATCACATGGAGTATCTATTTTTGTTTTAGTTTTCCGTTGTTATTGGACTTGTACCTTGGAGATTGTGTAGCTATTTTTTAGTTGTATCAATTTTTTGTTTCATTTTTTATAAGACATATATTTCTTATTTTACTCTTCCACTTTTTCTTTCCATCAAGTATATATATGTTTCAAGTATTCTTATTTAGGTTGGGAAATATCATTATAGTTTTTTTTGATGTCTGAGTGCTAGTCACTAGCCCATGGGGATTGGGAATTCCCTTTGGGTATGTGACAATTCAAGTCTCGTACTCGTTTGAGAGGTTATCTAGGTCTGGTTCATCATAATTTAGTATCAAAGGTGGTTTTACTCAGTTTTGGGAAGTTATAATACTTGATATTTGATTTTTGGGACATTAGGGGTAGGTTGTGGTGAGTTTCTGGACAACTCTTGTCATAACAAGGCTCAAGTTACCTTAGGACGTTGGGATGTGTATCTCTAGTTTTGTGTTCTTAATCGTAATATTTGTTTCTCTTGTTGGATTCTTGTTTGAACTGATATTGTCTTATTTTATTTTCATTTATTCTATTTTGGTTTGTATTGGTATGCCTCTGAGATGTCTTCCATAGGTTCCTCAGGTGGGTTCAGAGGATGCTCCTCAAGGAAATCTACCTCTAGATCACAATCTTATTGAGTCTATAATGCACGTAGTTTATGGTGTCAAAAAAAATGAACCATAATTTTAGAATGAAGTTATTGAGGTATATCCAGGAGTTATATGAAAATGGGATTGATCATAGGAGTTATTATACGATAATCCACCATTCTTTAAGGTTACAAATAAACCTCAATAGGCGGATGACTAGCTTGAAAAGATTGATTATATTTTATAATTTTTAGATAAATCTAATAACATCGAGGAAAATTTCATGGTGATCAGACTTGGGGATCCTAGTAAGCGATGGTGGATTCCATGATACATGTGGATAGACACATAGTCTTGGGAAATAAGGGTTTCAAGTCCAGCTTTTTCAATAGTTTTTTCCAATGTCACTGTTTATGGTGATGTCTCTACAGTTACTCTCCTTATAGTAGGGAGAGATTTTGGTGTTGTCATACACCAATAAATTTATAGAGATGGTTTTTTTTCTTTAGAGGTTATTAAGAATGATCTGCTGAAGTCTCAGAAGTACCTATCGGGTTTTCACCTAGATATCAGATCAAATGTATTTATGTCGAAGAATTTGACCAATGAAGAGATAATAGATAGGGAAGTGGTGGTAGAGATGGGTATAGAAGGAAAGGATGGTTATTCTTCCCCTTATCTTCCACCTAATGGTATCTTTAGTGGTTCATAGGGGGGGAAGAGGAAGTAACATGATCATCATAGGAGTGGTGGGGGTGGTTCTCAGAAGTGGGACTCCTTTGAGCCTTCATTTTCGTTATGTAGTGTACCCCTAAATTGATATTAGTCTGGAAATGTTAGACACACCTAGAATTCTTGTTATGAACCTATGAAGATGTGTAATGGTTGGGTTTTTTATGTTCATCTATATCATATCTGTTAGGATATATATACACCATCTTATAGTCAAGGATCATTATATCCAAAGGCTACTACGGCACATTCAGATACTTAAAAGGCTATAGGGCTCTAGCCATAGGCCTTATGAGTGAAGAACTATCACACAATGGATGAATTTTCAATAGAGGTAGATATGGGTCCAGTGACATTGAAAGGTACTATCTTTATTTCATCTTAATTAATGATTGATTTATTTGATACATGTATCTCCCACTCAATTATATCTGGACATTTTCTATATATCATTAAAATTACAATATAACTCATTATTTTGTAATAGAGTTAGAGACACCCCTTAAAAGGAGGAAAGAGTAGGGGTTTCAGTTTCTTTCTTATTCTCTATGGATAACTGTTGTATATTTAGTTTAGGATTTCATCATTTCTAGTCTAGATCAATTTTACATCATCATAAGGATGGATTAGCTTTTCACTCATCATGCTAAGGTTGATTATTATCATTGATGTGTCTCATTTATTATATTTTATGGGAGATCTTGAATATTTTTGGTATATTTGGATCCAAGATCAAGTCATGTGGGTCTTTCCTTCCTAGAGCTTAAGAGTTTTTTTCTTCTATGGTAGTTGACCCCGATGAAGTTTCTTCCATTGATGATCTTCTAACTATTTTTTGGAATTTTACTGGTGTTTTCCCATATGATTTCACTAGTATTCCTTCATAGAGGGAGGTAGAGTTTGTGATTAATTTATTTCAAGATAAAAAGACGATGTTGATACCATCTTATCATAAGGAACCATCAGAGTCAAAATTTATTAGAATTAAGTTAGAAGATTTGAGGGTGAAAGGTTTTTGTTTTCCCTAGTGTTTCTTCTTGGTCAGCCTATGTGCACTTTTCCAAGATGGAAGATGGTTCACTCTGATAGTGTGTAGACTATCAGAAGTTTAAAAATATAATGTTTAAGAATATGTATCATTTTCCCCATGTAGATAACGTTTTTTACCATTTAAAGGGCTAAAGTCGTTTTTTAATATCAATCGTCGGTAAAGTTATCAACTGCTCAGATTTCGATAGGCTGATATACTAAAGATATATTTTACGATAAGGTATATCCATTATGAATATCTTGTAATGTATTTTGGTCTGACTAATGATCCTTTAGTTTTTATGGCCTTGATGAACCGGGTAATGCCTGATTATATTAACACTTTTACGATAGTGTTCAGGGATGATATTCTGGTTTATTCAATATTTTATCATGAGCACGATCACCATTTGATTTTGGTTTTGGAGATCTTGAGGAGTCGCCATTTTTTGGAAATATTTATAAATGAAATTTCTACATCCAAGAAGTAATTTTATTAGTGAGTTTGATTTTAGAGCATGGATTATCAGTTGATCCTGAGAATGTGAAGGCTATCTATTCATGGGAAAAGAAATGGAGCATCTTTGAGATTCATAGCATCCTTGGTCTTACTGGATTCTACATATGATTAATCAAGGATTTATCAATGTTGGAATCACCTTTTAATACACATAATAGTAAAGGGGTTATATTCATATGGGATGAAAAGTTTTAGTCTTCTTTTGATGAGATGAAATGACTTCTATCATTAGCTCTTATTCTAATATTACCTTAGACTAGTAAGGGGTATGTGGTTTTATATGATTATTATAGTGATAGTCTGGGTTGTGTGCTTATAAAATAAAGTCATGTGGTGAATTATGAATCTCTACATATTTGATAGAATTATAGGAATTACCCCTACTCATAAAATAGATCTTTATATGGTCATACATGCACTTAAATGTTGGTGGCACTATCATTTTATGGATATTCTAAAGTATTTTATAACCATAAGAGTATGAGTTAAATATTTTCTTAGAAAAAAATTGAATCTAAAATAGATTTGGTGGTTGGAATAATTTTATACATTTGACTTTGACATTTCCTACACCCTTATGAGGGGTAATTTCATTGTAGATGCTCTCAACAAGAAAGTACCATTTCAGGTTGTTCTGGAATTGAAGAGGGAGTGGAACCTTATGGTACTCTTCATTCAGTTTCACCTGAAATATCAAGAGTATGTCTTAATTATGGTTCTGATTGGTTTCCAGTTATAATCATCTCTCCTCAATTATATTATGTAGGATCAATAGTATGATGTTGAGTTTATGGGAATTCAATAAACCCTATATAGATAGGAGACTGTTTCTAGTTATTCTCACCCTTCAGATGGTATTATCGATTTTGAGGATCACTTTGTTGTCCCAACATCTATGATTAGTTTTTTCAATTTTAGTTGTCTTTTTTATGTTGTAATTTTACCTTGTAGATTATTTATCTACTTCTATGTTTTGTCACTTCTACTATTTCCTTTTTCTACTATGACATATTTTTCTTATTTTACTCTTTCTTTGTTTCTTCCAATCATGTTTATATATATATTTATGGGTGTGTGTTTTATATTTTCTACTTTTGGTTGGATGAAATTATTCCATCTGGTTTTTGTTAATGATTAGGGGCTATTCTCCAACCTATGTGTATCATTAATTCCCTTTGTCTATGTGATGGTTCGGGTTGAGTACCAATTTGAGAGGGCATCCAGATCAGGTTCATTACATATCATGTGTGACATCATAGTCAATAAAAATTGAATAAGTAAAATGAATTCATATCCAAAATAAAATGAAATAAATTGGTAATATCTATATAATAGTATATAAGTAATACAATAAGGTGTAGAATAAGATAGAAATCGAATCACAAAATAGAGACAACCGGTAGATGACCCTTTAAAAAAAATTATCAAATGACTTACACATAAATATTTGAGATTGAAATAAATAAATATATAAATCCCTAGAATATATAAATAATAAATTTAACATGATGATTCAAGTTTAAAACACAAACATTGATTTTGAAATATGATTGGAAAAAGTAAGTGAATCACAAATAGTATATAGATTTAGAGAGATCCCTTTACCTTAGGTCTTCTATTACTTATCCATGCTTAAACCTGCTGTATTGAAAATTTATGTTTGTTAAAATATCACAAAAGAACCATTTTAAATTTATTTAACTTATTTTTTATATTTTATTTCCATTAATAATTATTTATTAATATTTATTTATAAATAAAATTCTCGATGACATTTTTATTTGAATCATTTAATGGTTTCTTCATTTTAGTACTAATATTTTTTATTTATCCATGTGATCAATTATGTTAATAGGGATAAACATAAATTAAAATATAGAGAAACATGTAGAGATATACATAAATACATAAATATTTATATATATACATACTATTGGGACCAGGATGAATATGTGAACCCTAAGAGGGGGTGATTTAGGGTGGCTCTCCAATAAAATTTTTCCCTTCAACTATGTTCTCCCTTTTAATGTATCTTGTTCCTGCATTGGAAGGAACAATGTTCAATCTCTAAACATATCAATGGAGTTCTTAAGGAATCATTCAACACATATATAGACATGTAAATTATGAAAAAGACACAAGGATTGTACTTGGTTCACCACAAAGGACTATGTATAAGGAATAAACACTAATGATGTGTTGATGTGATAGAATCCATCAATGTACTTCTTTTTTGGATATAAATTTTAGTCTATAATAACTCCACACTAAGGTGAAGTATCTTTATAGAATTTTAGGAAGACACGCCATTGATCAAAGGGTTACTCCCTCTTCTTATCCTCTACACACTAATTTGGGGAAGGTCTAGTCATATTATAGACTTGAGGGTCTCTTAAATAGTTTATAGACATGAAATCCATTTCTATACCATCATAAGGTGTTGATTATCCTTTTATAATCATTTCTAGTTTGATTCTCTATTATTCTCCACGTTCAATACACTCTACCTATTCAAGTATATTTGTGATTTTCCTCTTAATATTATTATCAACTCTTCATCCTCAAAATAATCATAATAATGACTAACCTCTTGATTATAAAGACTATCCCAGACCGCGCTAGAATAATTTGGTTCATTATATCTTATTCTTTAATAGACAGATGTAGAAATGAAATTTAATCTTCTTAATCAGTAGTTTTTTATTTAATTGATGAGATATGATCATTGAATATCCTTTATGGATCACTATATTTTCTTATTTTTTAAAAATTAGATATAATTATATTGTTTTGGATCTCTCTCTCCATTCACTAGAACTATTATATAAATATTTTATAAAAATATCCAGTCTCTAACCCGTTGATCAATGTATGGGACAAATCCATCTTCCATTAATCCTCCATGATTATTCCATGTGTCCCATATAATTAAACATGTTCAAATTTATCAAATTGGATTGAGTCAATTGCCAAAATATCAACCCAAATTTTTATCTTTTCAAATTGAAATTGATTCTTAAAGATATTCTTGAAATATACAAACCATGGTGTGATGACATGTATTCCATAATAATTTGTGTATACTTTATCAAATATATGGAATGGTATATTCCATTTTACCATGATCTTAAATGAACTTATAGATCTAAAAAAGCTTCATAATATCTCATTTAAAATTCCTCCAAGGATCATGATGTGATCCTATACATCTCTTCAAAACACTACTTATTTTGGACACATTGTATAATGAAACTCTTTACCACTGCACAAGTCCCTATATCCTTAAAACCCCATGATTTTAACATTTCTTTTATAAAAAAAAACTCCTGCGATGTGACCACCATGTCTTGGAATGATCCCTTATCATCTCTTGACCAGGAACGGTGTGGTACTCTAATTGCAGCATGATCTCACCAACTAATAAATTCCAATGCCACATAATGTTTTATTATCATCTCACCATATAATGTCTTCATTAAAAAGTATTCACTTAACTAATAATTTTAATCTTCCATGTTTTTATTATGGTGATATGATACCTGTTACAGAATGGTACTCAATATTATTCTCATATAGCCTGATGTTTAATACTACTTTGAACTAGTTGTAGTGTGATACTATAATACATGGCATGATACACGCTTTTTATTCATCCATCACTTCAAGATTATTCTTATATAAATATGACTATGGTATGGCATATACTCTTATTTTGTGGCCTCCTAAAATTATCCATTGTTAATATTACATAGTAATAGGATTATTCTTATTGAACTAATATTCCTTGATGTAGTCACCAATTCCTATCCTAATTTATTTCTACACATAGACAATTTAATCTAATTTAGCCTTAAAACTTCCTTATTTAATTGACATACCAACCTTCACAACATGAGCTATAATTTTTTGATGTGATATTTTCTCTTTATCAAAACACTTCTATTCTTCTGTAAATTACTTTATGTAATATCTTGCTTCTTCCAACACCTTATTAGATTTTAATAGATAATTTATTCCTTTTCGTAATGTATTTTTAATCTATATTTGTAATCAAACTCCAAGTCATGATATTTTTATTCCATGTCCTTGATTTATAGAATCATCAAGGTGTAATAACATCCTTCCAAGATAGATTTATCAACAGACTCTAAGTAAAGATCTCAGTATTCTATTTACATGATGTTTAGAACCATCATAGTGCCTCTTTATTCAAAATCAATCTCTATCGATAAATAAAACACTTATTTTCAATAAATACTGTTTTTAACCTTCTAGTTGAATCATTATCCCCCTTTGGAGTTTTTTGACTATACTACCATAAATCCCACACTTCCAAGTAAATATAAATTTTTTGAAGAAATGTATGGATTTAGGGTGTATTATACTCACTCCCACTTTTTTAATAAAACTCAAAGGTTCTTATTACTTTTAGATTTAACTTTTTATTCCCTTCAACTTTTCCATATAAAAGAACCAGGATTTCTACACCCAGTTTTCTTCATTGTGTTTACTATATTTTCTGTCAATATCATAATATCTTCCTTTCATGAGCCCTCCCCATTGATCAAAAAAATCAATTGGGGTATCTACATAAACTTCACACTCCATTTGAACTATATTTTCACTAAAATATCACTTTAAGATCTTATTGAAACCAGCTTCCATGTTAGGACAAAAAAACACAAGATTTAGTGAAACTAATCTCCCCCTTTATGATATAATCTAAGTCTCTATTAGTTTCCAACTCAAAACCCAATTTCTAAAATTTAATGTGGAGTGTTATACCAAACCCTTTTAAATTAATATTATACACAACCAACTTGATACCAATTTTAGCATCCAAAACATTTGGTTTTGTTAACTATTTTATAGTTATCTTCAAAATCATTGGTCTATTACAACCACTTCAAAATCAATTTTATTTTTATAGATCTATTTATTATTGTTAAATAATATTCTTCTCCAATTTACACTTGTTCAATGGAACCACTTTTAACTTTAACCTTTTATCTTTTTACCTTTCATGATATTTTACCTCATATACCCCAATTTTTCAACACCATTTCTAGATTTTCCTAACACTGCTTTCTAGACAAAATAATTAAAGCTCTGTTATTCTTAAGCCTCTTCCACCTATTGGTTAATTCTCTCAAAGATTTCAATGAGTGAATTTACCACTGAGAAATTAGTAATTAGAAAATCCTTTATGCCTACTACATTCGAACTTGTTTTAGTGAATAGGAGTATAAGTCAATTACATTAGTATTTTCTAGGTAACTCTTGTACTTCCATAAAAACTTGAAAATTATAATTTTAATTCCTTCAACAAGACACCATATGATCTCAATCACACTTATATAAAACAATTAATTAATAAAAAATAAAGTAATAAGTGTGTAAGTCATAACCTAGTTTGAATCAATTGATGTCACTTGATATGATAAACCCCTGATACCACCTAATATTAAAGATCTTATTTAAACCATATAGTTCTTATTATATTCAAGATAATAAAATATTATTGTGATTAGATAGAATAATAGATTCAAAAAAGATAATCTCATGGTTTTTATTGTCATGTGGTTCAAAAATTTATAATTCATTCCTATCCTTTTGAGATATATTCACCTTATTAGTGTTTTGATACCACTGGAAATGTGGCATGATATTAATTTTGAATCACTGATATTTTCATAATACCATTTAAAAACATAGATTATTACTTACCACTAATTTATCTTATATGAAAATTATAAATAATTTATATTTGTTTATCATAAATTATAATTCCATATTAAGATTTTTTAACCATAGTAAATACTGAAAACCACTTGATAATTTATATTAATCTTTGATACCTTTGGTTCATGGTTTGAAACCAATTATTGCATGTATCACCTTCCAGTATAAACATACCTTCGATCATATCTCCCACTTAATCTTGTATCACCACAATCATTAGTTATAATAATAATATGCATGGGGAGAGGGTCACTTACTATACATCCTCAAGTAGAAGAATTTGATTAGTTATATTAAACCAAAAAATTACTTCCAACTCACTTAGAAGCCTTTATAATTGGTTTCCCTATAATACCACCTACACAAACATCACTATGGATGTCATATATGGAGTTCTATATCTTTCTTAGTATGGGTTTTTTCTTTATTTTGAGACAAATACAACTTGGACATGACTCATAATTTAATAAATTTTCACTACATCTTTCATCATTATTCCTCAACCATCAGAGGTATCTTCCAATAACCTTCACCATATGACTTGTTGTATAATTGGTAAAACCAATTTGGAATTTTTCATTGTTATACTCTTAGATTTATATTAGATTCACCTTTAACTTGATTTTACTTGATGAATATTTCTTAACTTGTTCATAAATCTTTCTCATAGATGGTGAAGAACCTTTCTTTATCATTCATATCTACCTTTTCTCTCTCCATGAAGGTTATTATGAGTAAAACATTATTGGTGTTTGGTGAGATATATCAATAATTTCCTATAATTTAGTAAATCTATTTTCTTACATAACAGATTTTCATTCAATGAGAACTATTTTTTAGTAAATCATTGGAATTGAGGACTTTTTTATGAACCCTTTATCTCGTATATTCCTATAATTTATATCCATATCATCATGGTTAGTGTGAATAAAATTACTCCCATAAAAAACATACTTTGTGTGGTCATGCTTGAGATAACATGTCATTGTAGTATATTTTCTTTCACCTTTGATCCCATGGAATTCCATACACACACTTGCAGTGTATCCCATTATTCCATAGTTTTATCATTTTAATTTTATCTTTCTTTATGTGTTTCTTTCACCTAATTTAGTAGTCACTCATGGGGCATTGTTAAATCCTATAGGTTAAACTAATTTATAAATTTATAAAACTCTAAATAACTACGAAATTACAAGTGTATTGTCTGGTAATTTTGATGTTGAACCCATAAGAATTATTTTAGAAACAACATAGTAAAATCAAAGTGAGTGGAAAATAAAAAGATAAATTAAAGATAAAACACAAGTGTAAAATCATTCCATGCTTAGTAGATTTGGTTTCATGTGTCATTGAACTAAAACTAAAAATTTATTATCTATGTTTGTTATCAAAGTTGAGTCTAATAGAGTCCTTGATCTGGTTACTTCCTCTATAACTCAATAATTTCCATTTTCTTATGGACAAAAACTTCTCATGTTCAAATACTTCAGTTCATTAATGGGTTAGGTGAATTAATATTACATTTAAAAATAACCATCCTAAATCATTAAATGGTTATGAATAATTAAAGGAAATTTAGTAAATTAAATTTACTCCCTTATTTAGGTTAATAATGGTAATGGAATGAGAAGTAGAAAAATATTGAAAAAAAAAATAGATAAGAAATAACCCAGAAATGGACTAAAATTATAAATAAACTTTACCTTTAAACTCCCTCTTTTTAAATACGTTAGAATAATAATACATAACCCCTCATGATATTCATGAGGGATAATATAAAATAAAAACAAAAACATAAAAGGAAAAAAATCAACAATAGGTCCCAATCTAAGCTCTAAAAGAAGGCTCCAAATATAGTCTTATAGTTATTTAAATATCATATTATTACTAAAAAGTTCCCAAAACCTTATATTTATAAGAATACATTCATAAAGGACTCAGCATTTCATTCCAAAATATCTCTAAATCATATGCATGAAGAACCTTAGTCAAAATCTTGAAAATAACTTCATATTTATCCCCAAAATTATATCATTAGATCTATATTGAATGTACATATAATGCCATGAGTAAAATTTGTGGAGTGAACCAACAATATTTCTGAGCTACTTCTACATTATCATTTATCGTTGGACCATAAACTCAAAATCTTACTTCATGAATCAACATCCTCAAAACTACATAGTCGTTATCTTCCACTTTGCAGCATGAACTGAACCATTGGCAGTATGAGCATTCTCATTTTATTTAAAATCACTTCCTACAGTTAATTTCATGTTGTGAATAAAATTTTCATGTCACAAACCCATCCTCATATTTTTGAAAAGGAATAACACTTTATAAATTCTTATGACACCTACGAGGTTTCCCCATGAAACCTACGTACTCTATCCAGGGGATCTTACAAACTTCTCACAGAATTAGCACCACAGGAAGACTTAAGTTATTGAAGCATCAATACTTTATCATTACCATAACAACTTTAAGTAATTTATAGTGTAAGATCTCCATCAATACATTCATGGTGTTATCCTTATTTAAAAAAATGATCAAGATACCCCAAGATTCTTTACACTCATCCATGGTCATTCTGAAATTGTAGGAATCCTAGATATGGTCTAAATCTTGTGTACATTGTAGAAAGCAGTTTGGTATATAGAATGAGTAGGTAGGAAATTGATCAAACCAAATTGTATAGTTCATAAATACTCATTGAGGAATAAATGTGATTGTGGATTGAAATAGTGGGGTTTTAGTGCATATAAACTTGTTCCATTTGTTTTCCCACATCAAAAAATTGATTGGGTGGGAACTAATTTATTAAACTCGATGTCGTAGGGACCTCTTGATCAAATCCCTTACGAACTTCTATGTGACAGTGGGTAACTAATCTACCATGCTTGATGTTTTCATATGCTTTCTTTTATTCATTGTCATCCCATGTTGGGTCTACTCTTTTTTGATCCCACACTCACCACCCGACCGACTATAGTTAATGATTCTATGGATATTTTAATAAACATAGCCTCATCTCTTATGGTTGGATAGGCTAGAACTTATTTTTTAGAAAATTTATTCCCGGATTCATTTTCCATTTCAAAACATAATTTCCCCAAATAGCCAAAATACTCTTATTTCATCGTTTTTTTCTCCTAAATCATTAAAACTTATTTTTTCCATTTAAATATTAAAATAATAATTAATTAGTAAAAGGAAATTATTTATTTAATAAAATAAATAAATTTTTTACTAAATTTTTATTTATGATATTGAGATATAAAATCCCCTACACTTGAACTTCCCCTTGTCCTAAAGAACAAAATCTTAACATAAGAACAAAAGAAGACTATCCTAAAAATAGTCAAACATCAAAGTAAATAAAATTAAGCAACCGTCAATAGGGAAAAATTTCATGAATCACACAAATAAATATATTCAACTCCTAACTTTTCAAGAGAATGGTTTCAACCATGTAATTTACTTTTCATTTTTTGAAGTAATTGTGCTCCTCCTATCCCCCATTCATATCTCTAAATTTAGCTTTAATATGAATATTAATTGTAATCTACCACACTTTAAGACATTTTATCGCATCACTCATGGTGAAAATTTAAAAAAAAAATTCTCAAACCTAAATAACATGATCTTAACCATAGGCTTTCGTTGTATCTCAGATACCCCCTATAAATAAATATATTAAAAAATTGTGAGGATAGTACATTAAAGTTCAAATGGATCTGATTCTGAGGGTTGGTAGGTAAGTTGATGTTAAAAAATATTAAGATGAAAAGGCATGTTAATCTATAAATTAATTTTAATGATAAAAAAAGTCAAGTTCAATGAAAAATAGTTTATCTTTAAATAATGAAATATCCCTACACTTCCATAAATCAAATAAAGGCTCCGGGAAATAAGTACAATGAAATCATTCACCATCTTGTTTCCTTTTTGTAGACATTACTTGGAACAAATCTCATACTTATCACCTAAATTCTATTTTATTTCCTGAAAACACTAATTAAAATAGTTATAACAAGATAATATGTCAACTTAGATTGATGTTTGACCTATCTATGACACTACCCATTTTTTCAAAAAAATCAATCTTTTTTTATTTTCTCTTTTTTTTATTTTTATTTTATTTTCCCCATTTCTTATAGGTTAAAAATAACATAAAATTAATGAAATAATGAACATCTCACCATCCTGTAAAATAATATAACATATTTTATTCAGTAAATCAAAAACCATTCCACCATTAACAACCTCTCACCCACACATAAACCAATGAATATCATAAAGAATATAAAGAGTATGGTAGGAAGGGAAAATAGGCTAATAATGCGTCTCTTTACTAACAAGTTCATTCATGGATTTTATAGGCTAAAAAAGGATAATATTCCAAGGTATTTCTTACGTAAAATATGGGATTAGAAATAAAAAATAATTAATGATTTTAATGTGATTTTATACATTCATGGTTTTTATAAGATGCAATGAAAGATCTAGTAGTCTACATAAATCGAGTCTCTCAACAAAGAGGTATAATAAAAAATATGAAAAATCAAGCCTAAAACCCTCTCAGGAATGGGAATATATGAAATTGTACAATTACTCATGCAATACAAGATAATAATAAAATGATCTACATAAATTTCATAAATTTTAATTATTCCCAATCTAAGTGAAATTTCATATAAAAAATCAACCAATTCCCCTAAATAATGACTCATTAAATCCATTCAAATATGTTTATATCTATGTATCCATCCCATATTTTACACATCTAATCTCATTAACAATGATTTTTTAAACATGGAATAATGGTATTCTTAAGTTTCATTTTTCACCTAGATCAAAAATTGAAGTAAGAAACTAAGGTGGGGAATGAATTTTCTCTTAAAAACCCAAGAAATACAAATTGAGATGTAAAGGAGTAAAAGATAAATATTTAGAAGAATTACTTCCCTTTATATATATTATACCTTTTACCTTTCTTATTTTCTTGTGTGACATCCTTCTTTATGAAATAATAAAAGAAACAAACTGATTTCAAGAAAAAGGTCAATTAATTTATGAACCAGAAAAATAGGGCACTACTACAAACACGGCCTTTATCAGCGCTAAAAATGGCCTTTATCAGCGCTAGAAAAGCGCTGATAAAGCCAGCATAGATAAAGGGGGGGTCCCCTTTATCAGCGCTCCGAAAAGTGCTGATATAGGACCCCTTTATCAGCGCTCAAAAAAAGCGCTGATAAAAGTACCCCTTTATTAGCGATTTTTTTAGCGCTGATAAAGGGGTCCTATATTTGCGCTTCCTTTATCAGCGCTGTCATTTTAGCACTGATAAAGAACCCTTTTATCAGCGCTTTTAAAAAAAGCGCTGATAAAAGTTAAAAGAAATTAAAAAAACATTAAAAAATACTGCCAATCGGGGGGCTTTTATAGCACTTGAACCCCCCCTTTTATAGCGCTTTTCGGCCCCTATACAACACCCCACGCACCCCACGCACCCCCCTCCACCCTTTAACAGTGCTTGCTCCAATATTCCCCATGCGCGCACACCCCTGCCTCCACCAGGATTTGAACTCGAGACCTCCCCCCTGCGCGCCTAAGCCCTTACCACTACTCTATTTTGATTTGCTTTCCAACTCATGATATATATATATATATATATATATATATATTTAGTTATATTTATTCGTATAGTAATATATATTTATATTAATATATATATATAGTTATATTATAATATATATATATATAGTTATATTATAATATATATAGTAATATTAATATATATATATATAGTGGTATTAATATATATCGATATCTATATATAAATATATATTTAGTTATATTTATTCGTATAGTAATATATATTTATATTAATATATATATAGTTATATTAACATATATATAGTTATATTAACATATATATAGTTATATTAACATATATATATAGTTATATGAATATATATTTATATAGTTATATTAATATATATATAGTGATATTAATATATATATTTATGGTTATATTAATATATATATTTATAGTAATAATATATATATATATATAGTTATATTAATATATATATAGTTATTAGATTAATATATATATAGTTAGATTAATATATATATAGTTAGATTAATATATATATATAGTTAGATTAATATATAGGTATATAAATATTCATATATTGGTATTTTAAATAAAATGGATATTAGTTATTATTTAGATAAATCTAATATATTTTATATGTAAATATGTTTAATTATTAATTTAAAAATTTTAATTTTTAGGTGCGAATATATAAAAAATATGTACATATAGTTATATATCTGATAATAAATAGAAGTTCATTATAAAAAAGGATTAAATTTCAAAGACATAATATCAATATGAATGTAATACCTTGGAATAAATTCAGTCCCCGCCAAGAAAAGCCAATAATACCCCCTTAAACGAGTTTGAAAATCCACAAAATGTTAAAAAATCTGGGTACCCTGACAAAAAACTCAGTTTTGGAGGCCTTATGGGCCTCTTTTGGCCTCGAAAAACGCTTTACCGGGGTTTTCCCCAATTATTGTGATGTAGAGCTCGTCGCAGGCTTCGATTTGATATGTGGTAGAGCTCAAACGGACACCCGGATCAAAAGTTATGGCCGTTTGAAGTTTGAGTTGCGTTTTCAACATATTTTGGATCTTTTTTTAATTTTTTTAATTTTTTTAGTCTTCAAATTGTTATTAATTGACTATTACTCCATAATGATTATCAAAATATTAATTAAAAATATTTTTTAAGTTTTTTAAGAAGTCATTTTCACTAAATATCTTATATATTAAGTATAATAAGTGTAAATGTTCATTTATACTTATCTAAAATATATTTAAAAATTATATATTATATTTATATAACTATATAACTATATTTATATATTAATATATTAATATATTTTTAATTTTTTTTTTGAAGCCGACCCTTTATCAGCGCTAAAAAAAGCCCTGATAAAGGCCCCCCTTTATCAGTGCTACTAAACAAGCGCTGATAAAGGGGGGTGCTGCGAAAAACTGTTTTTGTGGTAGTGTCTTCTATGTTTGGTTTCACATTGGCTCCATTATGAACCAACTCGATGCACCCATGTGATCCATCATAAAAATAAATTTACTTCACACACAGGTGAAGGGAAATAGAATGGTGGTTAATTAAAATAAGTAGTGGTAACTCAAGACTATACATAATAAGGAGAGAGGGATGACTCGTAGTCCATAAATTTAATTTAATATTAATAATTAAAAAAACGCATGCAGTAATTAAAGAAAAAGAAACCACACACACATATACAGGTTGGTATTATCTTATGATCATCCAATTGTGCATCGAATATGAATTTAAAATAATTATCCAGCATTCAATTTAATTATTTCTTTCATTAAGATAAAACTTGCATGAATTAATCTAATTAATTACCCGATTAATAAATTAATTAATTTTTTCATAATATCTATCCAATATTTCATGTAGATACCCATTTGTTGTGATTTTAGATAAATTAAATAAATTAATTTTATTTAAAATTTAATAAAATAAGTACACATCTTGTAGTTGTAAGAAACTCAACGAGTACCTATTTGAACTACTTAGCATGTATTGAGATCTTAAACAGTCTACTTATGTAACATATTTCATAAATTTTTTGTCATGTAATTACATGGAGTGTATGAGTCAATAAATGAAACATAAAACATATGATAATTAACATAGTGTATATAACTTTAAATGTACATGGAGTATTTGATGTTTTATGACTATATGTGGTATGTAGTACAAAATTTTATTTTGAGATTAATTCAACATTTAATATCATATAAAATATATCATATTGCGTGTATGAGACAATAAATGGAACATAGAACACATAATAATGATATTTATAGATTAGTAAATTAATTTCTAATTTTCCTCACAAACAGGTTAGGTACACGCCATGTACATCCAACTACATTCCATATATCTCACCCACCATATGTTCATGACACACATCTAGGGATTGGGTGTGTATTTCTAAATTAACATTTCTAAGGTACATGATGTGTACATTTGGTTTACATTGTGTAACCTCTTTGTTAAAAAATTTATATTCCCCATGTCCTATAATAAATTCATGACACTTCTTGGACCCCATGTTTTCCACCATGAAAACTTGCAGACTATATGGTGTGTAAGTGAGTTACATGGTGTGCATTCTGGCGAACCATGTTCCAGCATAGAACAATAAAAAAACAATTTGTATTTAATTCATTCAATGTGAATTTAATACAAGATGATATAAAATAATTAAATATTCATCATGGGAAATTCAGCATGGGTATTTGGTGTGTAACTTTGGGTTATATGTTGTGTACTCTTATGTTATCCGACCAGAATTTCCACCATCTCCATATGAGCTATTTAGGTGTTCTTAATCAAATATTAACTAGACATGGGTTATATGAGTGATAAATGAAGAGGATAAGAAGATATAACAACAATCAAATTATATTAATGAATTTATTGAAATTAAAACTAACTTTTAAATAAATAAACGATCAATAAAAAACACATAATTATAAATTGAAGGTGACTCTTATGATACCACTTGTTGTTTTAGATGCAGTGGAAGAACCTATTAGGCCTAAGGAAAACTCATATATTTTTTGGATTCAATGGATAATCTGTAATGTACATGATTGTGAACACCATTACCAATGAAAGTTTTCTAAATAATAATGGTAAATGATTTTTCTAGAACCAAGATAAATGATATTTTAATGTTAATTTATAATTAATTTAAAACATAAGAAGAAAGATTACCTCATTACTGAGATATTTATTCATTGATAGTGTTATCCATCTAATACTACTCTGTGAATCATCATTTCACCATGAATACCCAAAGTAGACACCCTCTAGTAGTGATCTACACATGATCTGATCTTCAAACAACATCGATGAAATGTTGGGTGTTAGTGTGAAAGATTAGTAATATCAAACTATCCACCTTGATCAATTCAAATTCTTTCAAGCTTGAAAGAATCTATATTATCCTTCTTATCCTTTTGAGGAATATAAGAGGATGAATAATTTGAGAGGAATGTTGTGCACAATGATTACCCTCTCCTAAAATGACATAACATTCTATTTAAAAATATTGGTTAGGATTTAATATCTAATTAATTACACAAGGAACATTAATAATATAGAAACTAAAAAAGGAACCACTTTCCACATAATATAATATTATTATTATTCTATTTCATGGTGTGTGATAACCCACACAATGATAAATACTCTCTTATAGTTTGGTAAATAAATATTTACCACCAGAAAAAATCTGGTCCACTCATCATCTTAGAAATTTATTGAATTATTGAATAAATATTTAAATAAATATTATTCATTCAGTCAATAAAAAAATATCTTATTCACAGTATAGAGAATAAATATTTATTTAATATTCAAATAATGAAATAACTTATTTATTATTAAATAAATATTTGTTCGTTACCTTGAGAATAATAAGATATAAATAAATATTATATATTCATGTAATTAAAAAATTACCTCGTAAATAAATACTTATTTAATAGTTTTGATATATTAATAAATCCGGAATAAATATTACTTCTCAATATGAAGAATAATATTTATTAAAATTGTTGAATATAAGTAATATTTAACCGATATTAATGAAAACACTTTGTGTGTGACCCTATAGGCCTTTTCCTTAGTGTTATTAGGCGGGATTGCCTAAAATTAAATATTAATAACTAGTAATTAGTCAAGTAACCCACAAATAAAGAAGATATCTTGGAACAAAAGGAACCAAACATGAGCACTCACTATATAATATAAACCCTTTGTAATGATATATCATCAAGAAGGCTGCACACCCATGTCATCAACCTACATGCTTGATACATATTTCTTTGACTATATGAAATGAACCCATCTATACAACAAGTTCATGGGATTTAAAATGATAGTTCTATTTCAATAAATGGTATGAGATATAAACTTCCATTAATATGGAAGGGACAAATCCTTATTTAACTTATTAATTAATAACATATTATTCATAAATCACCTAAGGTACTAAACTTCACTGTTAACATATATATTCAATAATTATGACAACACATCTAATCATAAGAGTCATTATATGAATAAATAATAATATTAAAGTCTAAGGATCAATATATATGCTTGTAGATAGGTATATTCAATGAAACACAAACATATGGAATTCCAACTAGTGGTTTGTTCTCATAATCTATCATCTTGAAGATTACTAAGATCAAAATTCATGAGATGAAGTCTAATCCACTTATGAGTATTCACACTAGACATCCAACATATTATGTGTCCCATCATATACTGTTATCCTATTATAGATTTTTTTTAAGAATTTAATCATGGAATTTAATGGTTCCCATCATAGTGAGGAACTGATATGAAATTTTTCAATGCAATAGATACTCGATGAAATTATTAAATTAAATTCATGAATAAAAATGAAAAACATGTAATATGATATTTTTATTAATATTATTATTTTTGAATATAAATTCAATCTAATGTAAAAATAGTTGGTTCTAGAATACCAATACCAATAAAAATATAATCGGAATAGAAGGTATAATAAACCAATCATAAATTAAACAAAAAATAAAATGTAAGAAAAAATGGATAGAGTCAAATATAATAATCCTTAAACATATAAAAGGATATTATACTACCAATCCACTTCCAATTTATAGGAATCACTTTTAAACCAACGTAGTAGGTTGTTTGATAAACTAAACTAAGGTATCCAAGTCCACCAAAACGTTTTCAAATATAGACCAATTAGAAGGTATCAATTAGGATTCTCTATCCCTAGGATACTCTTTGATATCATATATCTATTGGGAAAAGTTGATCTGACAATTTATTTTTTTTCTCACTGATTTTGATGTTCACAAACACCCTTATATGTTTTACTAATGAAGTGAATTTAAGTGAATTTCAAGATTATTGTTATTAAAGTTTTTATTTTATTTCCTCTAAAACTATGTAAGTAATTGGATTAAAGTTTTATTAAGTGTTTAGGACATGTAAAAGGAGTCAAAAATCAATATTCTAAACCCTATGTTTTTGGAGAATGCTAGGTTTGGGAACCTAACTTTTGTTAATTAATGATACTTCTATACCCTATGTTCAGATTGATAGTATGGATTTAGAAACATATTTTTTTGAAGAAACCAAAATTTAAGGATGTAACATATGGTTAGTGAACCCAAAATTTGGAATCAATGGTGCATTTTAAACTATACTTTTAAAGTTATCCATACACAGAGCAACCCTACATTTGACGCAGTCAAATATAAAATTTAAATTCGAGATATTTTTTTTGAGATTTTAGAAATAGTTTCACTGGAATGAATATTTAATTGAAATTCTTTTAAAGAACAATTCAAAATATTTTAATTAATTAATTAAATCATCTATATTTCTAAGGGAAGTTTTGATTTTTCAGTGCTGATTTAAATTTATATTGCAAACATACTGAGTGTTTTGAATATCATGATTTATCTTGCGATATTTATGAATATTTTTGAACAAGATCAACCTTAATTTATTATTTATTATCCAAATATTTATTTTATGAAATTGTTTTATATTAATAATATATATATTTTTTTGAAGTGATGTTATACTGTCAATTGGAATGATATGTTTTTTCAAGAAGCTTAAATGATCAATACTCATACTCTATTTTCAATGGATTCATATTTATAGTGGAACAATTTTTCTATCTACTAAATATGGTGTGATATATTGTTTATTATCTAAAGTCACTCATCAAAGGTTTTAGGACTGCAATTTAGAGACATACATTTTTTAATATGATGTTGTATGTTTATCCTGCAGCTATAATTTGTGATATCATGTTCATTTTCTAAATTCATTCCATCTTGTCTTCATCTTTAATCCTCTATCATTATTACTCCCATAATTTTTTAATCAAAAAACACTTTAAAATTTACTTGGTATTTTATTCCTTGTTTTTATCCACTACTCAGTTTTTTTAAAGATATGGATGTTGCATTGACTTCAGGACCATAAAGTATAATTGAGTTTGAATTATCAAAGTGTTTTTATAAGGACACAATTCATCCCCTCTTGAGTCTTCATGTTTTCCAACCAATAATTGGTATCAAAGGACCACTCTTTAAAGAATTTTATCAATCTCCTCCAATATCGAGTTTAAGATCTCTATAAAGAAAAGATGTCTATGGATGAACTCAAATAAAGTATGTCAATTATTATAGTACCATATTTCATTGGAGAAAATTATGGTTATTGGTAAGAAAAAATAAAAATCTATTTAAAGAATATTAGTTTTAAAGTTTGTATGAAGATTGTAAAAACTTATGAAATTCCTATAGAACCAGAAAAATGAGATTCTATAAAGGAAGATGTATATAATTTAAAATCCAAAGCTACGAATGATATCATCTACACACTTGGTTCTATGGAATTTAATCATGTTTCTAAATTTACTATTTATAATGATATGTGGAAGACAATACCTATTTCATAAGAAGTGAATGATAATGTCATGAAACTTTGATATAACACTACTAAGATAAAGTTTAATACTTTTAGAATCTACAACGGTGATAGAATTTCTCAAATGAATAAAATATTGATTGAAATATTCAATGGGTTTTCCACCTTGGGAACTCCAATTATAGAACCAAATCATGATTTGAAAGTTCTAGGAGTTTTACCCTCAAAGTGTAATGGAATCTCTACTGCTACTAGACAATCCAAATATATTAAAATTTTAGAAATGAAGGAATTTATTGGTACACTAATGATGTATTAAGTTTAAATAAAAGATGAATTATAAGATCATGAAATGATAAAAAAGGAAAATGTTTCTATAAAATTTATTAATCTAACATATGAAAAGAAATCAAATGAGGATGTTATATCTTTAAATAGATCAATATGTTAAGATTAAAGAATGGAACTTTCTTAGGTAGTAAGAAGATTTAGTAATATTTATAATAAAAATAAATGATTCAAGAAATATTTCAATGATTTAAATAATAATAATCATGGAATGAAATAAGTTTAGTGTTATGAATGAAAATATATAAGGTATATCAGACTTGATTTCCTTCAACTGAAAGAGGAGAATAGAAAAATGGACAAGAATGAAAAAAAGAAAAAATGAAATATGGTTATGAGAATAAAGGTAATAAAGATATGAAATATAATTGGAGTGTTTAATAAGACTCTAAAAATTATTGAATCACTAATTGAGAGAAGGATAAATAAAATTAAATATCGTACATATACTTTATAAATAAAGAAGAAGAGGTACAATCCTATCATTCTTCTAATTCTGATTCTGATGATTTATCAAATAATAAATTATCTATATAATGCTCTATGATTTAGGATAAATATTAATTCCTATTAAAAAAGAATAAAACATTAATAAATATTCTTAATATTGTTCTTAGTAGAAGAAATTACATGTTAAAATAAGACTTTGTATTAAAATAGAAACTAAGTAAATATGCTTCAAACTAAACTATAAATGATAATATATTTAAAGAGTTGTAGAATGAATTAGAATCCTTTAAAATTGATTCTAGTATATTAACTAAGGGAGAATAATCCTTAAATAAAATTCCTGAAAAAAAATTTCATAAGAAAGAGAAATATGGTATTACTATTAATGGTGAAAAGAAAAAGCTGTATAGAAATCATTTTATGACCTTTTCAAGAAATAAAAAAATATACAATGTTACCTATTTTTATTGTGGAAATAATAGTAATTATGTTGATAAATGTTTCATAAAAAATCCTCATATAATTTTTTAAATAAATCCTATATTTCAAGAAGCTTATCTAAAGTTAATTATATAATTTAGAGAAAAATTAAATAGGTCTAGTTGCCTAGATCTTTACTTGCTAACACAGTTGGGTCCAAGAGAATTTTGGTACTAAACAGAGTTTTTTAGGTAAAAATTAATAGGAAAAAAATCAAAGTATGGTACATGGATAGTGGTTGATCAAGACACATGAGTACATATTTTTTACATTTATATACACTCTAAAAAGTAGATTGATTCTTGGTTCCCTATGGAGGTAATTATAAAGAAAATATTATTGGATTTGGATCAGTTGGAGATCAAAAAATAGTCTTAATAAAAATATTTATCTATTTATAAGGGATAAAGAACAATCTTATAATCACTTCTCAACTCTGTGATGATGAATTTTTAGTTGTTTTTTATGAAAACGAATGCTCTATTTTTAAATATAAACTACTAAAGTTTTGTGCAACCCGAACTGAAAATGTTTATAAATTGGACATTAGTTCCATATGTGAACAAAAAATGAATTTCTTAACTTTTTAAATAAATAAATCTTGGATATGACATAGAAGACATGAAAATTGTAATATATTTTCACTGTCTAAGTTATTTAATAAAAATTTAATTTCATATTTACCTAGTCTTAAATTTGATGAGAATAGACTTTGTGATACATGCTAAATTAGAAAGCAGCATAAGTCATCCTTTAAACTAGTTGACAAGTTTTATACATCTAAACCTTTCAAACTCATCCATATAGATTTTGTTATCCTCAAGAGTATCATGCTTAGTAGGTAGATTCTTTTTCTTATTTTAATTAATGATTGTTTTGAGATTCACATGGATTTATTTTCTAAAATTTAAAAGTTAATATTTTCATAATTTGTGAGTTTTTTTAAAGTTATTTAAAATGAAAAATATATCCAATTAAATTTATTGAGAAGTGATCATGGAAGAAATTTAGATAATCATGGATTTTATTCTTTCTTCTTAAACTTTAGTTTTAAACATACCTTCTATGGTTTGTGAACACCTTAATAGAATAAAATTGTATAAATAAGGAATAGAAATATTTTAGAAATGGAAATAACTGTGCTAAATGAATACATTATTACTACCTATTTTTTGGAAAAATCCATAATTATAACTTTTGATTACATGAATAGAGTTTTAATTATACCTTTTATCAAAGAGAAACCATATGAGTTATGAAGTAATAGAAAACCTAAAGTTGGATACTTAAAAGTTTTTGGATTCAAGGTGTATATATTGAATACTAAGGACAACCTTGTAAAGTTTGATCTAAAGGCTAATAAAAGAATATTTTTTGGATATTTTGCTACCTCTAAATATTTTAGAGTCTATAATAAAAGGATAAGTATAGTTAAATAATCTATTCATGTGAATTTTGATGAGATCGATCCTTTTGATTATAACAAGATTAAAACAGGCGAAGCTACTATTTCTTTGAATAAATTGATACCTTAATATTCTAAATAGTTATTTTAAAATAAATTACAATATGATCAAAATCAATCTAATTCACATGAATATGAAACTAAGGGACCTAAAAGTGTCTTACCTAGACATCATAAAACATTAAAAGACCATACTTTAGAGACAATTATAGGAGATCCAGATAATGGTGTTAAAACATGGATAAGTGTAGGAATCCTAGATGAATTATCTAACATCTTGTCCTAGTTTGAACCTAAATCTGTAAAGTAATCCATAGATGATGAAAATTAGATGATATCCATATAAGATAAGATAATCCAATTTAAGGGAGATAATGTTTGGGAATTAGTTTATAGGACCTCAAACCATCTAGCAATTGGAATTAAATGGGAATTTAGAAATAATCAAGATGAGAATGTAATAATCACTAAGAATAAGGCTAGATTATTTACTAAAATATACAACTGGGAGGAAGGAGTAGATTATGAGGAAAATTTAAATCTAGTTTCTAGGATAGAATCCTTTTAGAATCCAATTATCTTATACATATCATATGAATTTTAAATTATATTAGAGGGATGAATAATACCCTTTTTAAATGGTTATTCAGTTGAGGAGTCTTATATTTAGCAACCTGTAGGATTTTAAAAACCTCATTTACTAAATTATGTTTTCAAATTTAATAAATATTTTTATGGCCTTAAATAATGACCAAGAGCTTGGTGTAAAATAATGAGTTATTTTATTTTAAAAAATTATTTTTCAATGGGATTAGAAAATCCTACTCTATTTAAGAACAAAATTCTTCTAATATTTTAATATTAAAAATGTACATAGATGATATTATATTTGGTTCAACTAGTAAAATGATTTTCAATTATTTATAAAAACTTATGAAAAAATAATTTGAAATTAGTATTATGGGAGAACCTAATTTCTTTCTTTGTTTCCAAATTAATCAAAAATATTTTGAAAATATTTTTAATCAAAGAAAATATATTTTTTATTTATTGAAATAGTTTGAACTTGAAAATAGTAAGCCTTATGATGCTCCCATGTGTACTAATGTACAAATCTATTTTTATAAAGCTGGAAGGCTAGTTGAAAACAAGTTATATAGAGTTATGATTGATAATTTGTTTTATCTCACTATTAGTAAACCGAACATTATGTTTTTTTTCTTTATGTAATATTAAAATCAAACCCAAAAGAATCCCATATTACAGTCGTTAAATTATTTTTTAGATATTTAAAATAAACCATTTTTCTTCCTTTACTTTATCCAAAAAAATTGATTTTAATTTAATTTCATATTTAGATGCTAATTTTTAGAGGGTGTATAATAGATATAAAAGAACCTCAGGAACTTTTCAATTTTTTATAAAAATCATTGGATTCATAATCCATTAAAAAGAAAATTTTTGTTGTATTATCAATATATGAGGTATAATATATATTTATTAACTATTTTTATGCACAAGTTTTGTGGACGAAAAACACTCTTTTTGGATTTTGGACTTAAAATCAATCATATTCGTATTTTATATGATAATACTAGTTATATTAAAATTTCAAAAAATCCCTTGCATCACTCTATGACTAAGAATGTTGATCTTAGACATAAATTTCTAAGATATCATGTCTAGTAAAGGGATATATCTTTAGAATATGTAAATACTAAGCATAAAATTGAATATATTTTCACTAAACAACTTCCCACTATTTTTTTGGATTTATTTAGTGGTAGTTCGATTTATTTAATTTTAAGTAGAATATTTAATTTTCTTTTGTTAATATCAATTCAGTCTAAACATTAATTTTAATTTATGTTCTAAAATTTTATATATTTATGATTAATTATTTGGTTTATAAATTTGTTAATTTGAATTTTTATTTTCATATATTAAATTATAATAAAATTTACTTTCAATTTTAAAAATCATAAACGAATACATTGAAAATTTTGGCTCAAAAAATTGAATCATCACTTGAAAACTATCTGAGTAAAACCTCTCTCTGTCCTACCTTCAAACCTCTTCCCATTAGATCTCTTGATCTCTAAAATATCTCGAAAAATAATAATAAAATCCTAATCCTTTAGATTTTAATCATGAAAAAACCAACTGAACTAATGATGTTGGTTAGAGAATCTCGAAAAAGAAGAGGGGTTCTAGTTCAGGAAGAAATGTTATTCAAGGAGAAGTGGTAGATTTTTAATGGTTATTTTGGATGAATATGCTACTGAATAAATTCATATGATTTCAAGTACTTGAGTATCTATTTAATTGAAAAATTATAGAGTATATTTTTGAAAATTAAGTGAAGAATTTTATGAACATGCTAAGTTTAGCTTTGGAGATTTAGATGATGTCATTTTTTCAAAGGCAAACAACCAAGATTTTTTAGTTTCAATATTAGATCTCGTTAAAATATTCATGTTCCCCATAAAGTGGAGTTAAAATTTAGTTTACGTTATATTAGAGATAGTACCCATAAGTCATATGAAATAATGTATTTTCTATTTGGGACCTCCCAAATTATAAAAATTTTAATAAAGGATTTGGAGGCTGATCAAAAGGATTTGGTGAAATGTTTTCAATCCTCTATAGTTCTTCAGATAGAATAGATGGAGAAAATTATTTTTCCTGGAATGTATTCCATGTTCTTAATTATAGAAAAACATCAATTTTAATTTCATTAGGTTCATGTTGAGATATATGCATCATTTTTTTCATAGAGATTCAAGGATTTATTTCCATTATTATGGATAATATTTTCTCTTTTTTTTGTATAAGATAGGGAATATTTGTAACAATAAAACAAGCATAAAATGTTACCAAAGTAACATTATATTAGTTAGTATTCTCATAATATTTTAATTTTTATAGGGGGAAATCAATATAATGTAATTCCTATTGGAACCGAAGAAGAAGATAAATCTAATGCTTGTACTTAAGAGGAGAAAATAAATCTATAATCAGATAGATATATAAGAAGATGTGGAGATGAAGTTGGTGAATCCATATTTTATTGAGATAGAGTTTTGGATTATGCTTCTATTTGTATAACCAACATTCCAATTTATATAAGGAGAAGAAAAATTTTGGATGGGAATTTACCTACTATGATAGGTGGAGCTCTTTAGGTTATAAGATCTTTTTAAGATCATTCTAGAGAAATAGCTAGTGAAGTTGTTCTTATCTTAAGACCAATAAGAAGAGAAGAATCAGTTGATAAGGTTGTGGTTACTATGGTTGAAGAGGTTAATCATTCAATTTAAGGTGCTGATGAAATATTAAAGGTAGTTGTTATTATCATAAGAGTGGTAGAAGTGATTAAGCGCCGAATTACTAGGGATGAGGAAGCTAGAATTAGAGTTTCTATTGATAAAAGAGTAGAGTAGGTAGCTAAGGAACATGATGAGAAGGTTTCTTATATTGAAGATCCAATTATTAGGGAAGATCACTATAATGAGTATATAAATACTCCTTTATCTAAAATAAATGATATGATTAGGAATCATATAGTGTCTCTTATTAAATATTTATAAAGGACTGCTGAAGTTGAAGGAGGTGAAGAGACTAAAGTTCTTAGAGACCCGCCCTATCTATCTTGTAAGGAGTTTAAAGTTTAGTTACCTTAGTTAGTTTAAGATGGAGGTCCTTATATGAGGATAGATAATTTATCCTCATAAACTGAATATGATTTAAATTTTTAGGATCATACCCATTATTTTCCTTGGGTATGATTGAAAACTAAAATAAGTTGAAAGAATAAGATGGTAGATTGAAGGGAGAACTCGAAATTTCTCAAAATATTGTTGAAGATTTGAGAAACTATTCTATTAGAAGAACATAATTCAAATATCTTTAATCAAATATTCAAATTATAAAATAAATTTTATTTTCAAGAAGGGATTTTGATTCTTTAAATAGGGAATTTCTTGATCCAGTTGGGAAGATTGGAAGTTAATTAGTTTCAAAATATTATTTTGCAGATCTAAAGAATTTTATGGGAAGCCAGTTTGAACTGGTCAAAGCCAATTCAATCCTATACATAGTTCTAATTTGAGTGAAACAACATATTTAGATTTGATAAAAAAATATTAAATTCTCTTACTACTATGAATTATTTCCTGAATTATATAATTTAATATTTATAGTGTGATAGTATTCCAATACACAATCTTTGATAATCAGCAAGATCGTATTGAAAGGTTAACATCTACCGAGCATGGTTTTAGAAGTTTGGTACATAAGTAGGGTGATATGATGGAAAAGTAAGTCCTATTATTATTATATGTTCAGACTTTTACAAATTTGAATGAAGTGTAAGTTCTAAAGATGAGTTAGGAAATACTGTTGTTGATGAACGAATGAGAATGGTAGATGAACGTAAATTTTGAGCTACTTATAGATGAGATGAAAGTAGTGTATCTAATAGTTAAAGATTCCTTGACCTATTAATACTCATCCTTTGATACTTATGAGCCTTTAACCTCTCATCATCATACACCTTAGCCTTTGTATCCCTTAAGCCAAAACATTTTTTAATCTGGGAAAATTAATAAAAATTTTATCTTGTTTATTTTTTTTCTTATTTTACAATATCCTATAGCTTTATGTTTAGAGACTTTAAATTTTTTTAGAATGAATTTATATTTGGATAAAATTCAATAATATCTTAGTGACACATTAAATATGTATTAATCTATCTATCTTATTTGTTTAAATATCACAAAATGGGGGATAAATTTTGATAAAGACAATATTTATATTAACTAATATTCTTTAGTTGAGAATAAATTTAATTTACCATCTTCTTGGATAAATTAAATATTCTTCTACATGATGAATTTATAGTTGTTTGATTAATTAAATTAATAATTTATTTTTGTTTTTAAATTTCTATGTTTTTTGTGATCATAAAAAAGAGGTATATTTTTGGACAATATTGATCCAAAAATTTCATTTGTTTGCTCATTGATTTTTATTCTCACAACCACCCTCATACGTTTTACTAATGAAGTTAATTTAATTGAATTTAAAAATTATTATTATTGAAATATTTATTTTATTTACACTAATATAATGGAAGAAATTATATTTATGTTTTCATAAGTTTTTTGAACATGTATAATGAATCTGGAATCATTTTTTTAAACACTATGTTTTCAGAGAATGTTAGGTTTGAGAACCTAACTTTTGTTAAGGAACACTAATTTTGTTCCATATTTTCGGATCAAAGGTATGGATCCAAAACCATACTTTTTTGAATAACCCTACATTTGAGGATGTAATATATGGTTAGTTAACCCAACATTTGGATTCAATAGTATGTTGTGAACTATACTTTTGATGTTATCCCTAGGAAAAGAAACCCTATGTTTGATGTATTGATCTGCACAATTTTAATTCAAGATATTTTTATGATATTTCAGAAATTGTTTCACTAGAATAAATATCTCAACAGATTTATTATATGAATGTGTGTGATATTAAGAAGAGATTGTGATTTTTTTGATGTGTTATTCTACTTTCAATTAGAATGATATACTTTTTCAAGAAGATTAAATGATCAAATCTATTACTTTGTTTTTCATTGTATTCATATTTTATAGAGGATAAATTTTTATATCAACCAAATATTCTATGATATCTTGTTTATTATCTGAATTCATCTATCTAAGGTTCAAATACTGAACTTTCATGATACACATGTTGTAATATTTTGTTGTATGTTCATCCAGCAGATGTGAAATATTATTCTTTTGTTGCTATATCTTTTTGAATATCATTTGAAAATGAGGATCAATTTGGAGCTATAATTTCTTGAGTAATTTATTCTATAACAGATAATATCCATCATTTTTAATTTTCTACTATAAATATAAGATGGACCTGTTTTTCAACAGATAACTTATCATATTCTAATACATTGTTGACTGGTTGTACTTAGTCATTGTGGAGTGTCAGCTTCTTGGACTATGCTATGAATATAAAATTATAATGAAACAAACATTTTACACATATTATTACATATTTTTTACATAAAGATCCATTAATTATGACCCAAATATCATGAGGCATAGTGTCTTTGGAAGACTAGGTTCATAATACATCAATGTGAGACAAAAAAATTATTTATTTTATTATATATAATGAGGTCCTAAATATTTTTGAGCTTAAAAAACTGCATGCGATAACTTAGGGAATACATTGACAAAATGGGTGAGCTAAAATTCCCAACAATAGAATAAATAAGATAAATAAACACAACATGTGAGTCAAAGGCATGTCATGATATCATAAGATGAGGCACACAAGTAATCAAATAGGAGAATAACATGATAAATGTGGTATCATAAGATCATGAAATCATAAAGAATGTGAAATTAATATATAACATGACATAAACATGAGTCAAGGCCCACTTCTTAGACAATATCACATGGTCAAAAAAGTCCCATAATATATAAGGTTTACTCCCTAATCCCATACATGATGTCTCATGAGACTAAATTTTTAACTAATAGATTAGAGCGTTATCTAGGCACACCCATAATACAATGGTCATGATTTATGTGTGAAATAAAAAAGAAATCAATCTGAAGGCATAAACATAATAATTACACATAGATAGAAAATGGGTTTTATAATCTTGTATCATAATCCAAGGAAATTTCATAATGAATGCATTTTAGAGATGAACATAAGTTATGTATTACCCATAAAATTAAGGGAGAGTTAGAAAGTTATATATTTAATATATAAATGTATAGAGAATTTATAATCATTCCATACCATTAAATATTATTTTTTTGATGAATAGAAATACTTTTAAAAATATTAAAAACATTCTTGAAGAAAATAACCTTTCCACTTTGAAAATATCTTTTGAAAAACTAAAATTAAAAAAAAAATTGGAAATTATTTTTTTAATATAACCTTAGAAACTTATAATGGAATATTCAAGGAAAATAATGGTCATGATTTTGGAAAATACTATTAATTCCATACGTGTTAAAATAAATATTCCTTTCGCATTTTCAGTAAAAAGTAAAAAGTAACTCATTCAGAAAACAAAAAAATATTCATTTTAAAAAAAATTAAATATTAAATAAGGGTAAAAATTAATTTAAACAATAATATAAGAATATTGAAAATATTTTTGAAAATTATTTAATGAAAACATGGACGTCGAAGAGAAAGAGTTTTCAACTAAAGAGAGACTTAAATAATATTTTACTTAAAAATTTTCTTAATCATTTTAAGTAACCAAGAGGGAAAAATGGTATTATTACTTAAATATTTAATTAATAAAAAAATGGAAATAAAATGAAATTTTTTCATAATATAATTAGAAAATAATTTCGTACAATGGAAATTGAAGTATAAACAATCTCGATTAAAATGAGATTGATATATAAACCCTTACCAATTTGGTAACTTTTGAATTATAACTCCCATGAATGAAGTAAATGAATTGTAACTTATAATATCATCAATTATAAATTATTAATGATATAATTTTTAATGGGGCACTATATACACCATTTAAAAGAAATTAGGTGCATAAAATAACATGTGTCCTAAAGAACGAAGTTGTGAGATAAAACCCTTACATCAAGTCCAGAATTTGATGTGTATGGATTTTATCTCCATTATAATAAAATTATATCAATTAGTTTTTTATTAATAAACTATTTTATTTTTAAACCATTATACTTAAACCATTTACTCTATTTAATTTAATAACATATTTAACCACCCATTCAGTTATGTCCTCATTGGGTGTTTCAACGATGAGAAGTGCATAATTTTAAAATGGAATCAGTGTGTTGACCATGGTAAAAGGGGTAATTATTTCACAATATAAATTATAATAATTATTAAATAATTACCATTTTTATACATCAATTATAATTTCAAAACCAACCATTAAATATGGTTATGTAAAATGAACCATGTTAAAATTATGAAGACGGTAGGTCGTACATACGCATGATAAATATTTCCATTTTTCAATGATCATGATGGAAATAAGGTAAGTGTAATTTTATAATTAAATAATGATAAATATATCATAAATATCATTTTAAATTTTTAAATAAACTTAAATATACCATCCATGTGATATGGTAACAAAAAATGAATCACATCGCTTTGTGAGGTGGTATTCTTCCACACACACGAACGATGTTATTATTTTTCAATGGATGGTAAGGTAATAAATTAAATAATATATTAATTTTAAATAATTATTAATATTTCATTAATATCATATAAATTTATTAAATCCATCATCATGAAAATCTGTGAGAGGAAATGTTGGAAAAGTAAATATATCGGTTCATGTGGTGGTAGTCCGTGGTGCATACAAATGGTGGATTAGTTTCCCATTTGATGGAAGTGTATTTGAATTTAGGGTATTAAACTAACATAATATCATCATATTATATGATATAAACAATTTTTATTATATAAAAATGGTTGAAAATATTTTAATGGGTGTAATAATAAATAAAACAATGATTATCGGTTAATAACGACACCTCTTCTTCAGAACACCTATTTAGGAATATACCTAAAAACCTTCTTAGATTGGATTGAGGATAAAAAATGATTCTAGGAAATGTTAAGGGAATTAAAAAATGTACTTGGGGAGGTAATGTCTGAACCATAATACTTTTGAAGTTTGTAAAGGAGAGGATAGTGGGTTCCCTTTGGTAATTGAGGAGTGACATTTTTGTAAATAATCAAAACTATTCAATAATGGGAAGTCACTCTCAAGAGAAATGAAAAAAAAAATCGAAAAAAAAATTATTGGAGGAGATATAATGACTTTAAATACATATAAAACTAATAATAAAAATGTTTTAAAAAGTTTACCCACTTTACCTCTAAGGTTACTTTTAAAATTTTAATTTTTTAGTACGATAACTAGTTTTTTACTCTTTCCACTATTAATTATGACAAAAAATTATTTTTAACATATCATATAATATAAATTATTATTATTAAAATAAAATATATTTTATCAAATTAAATTCATATAAGTGTAATAATTTAATTAAAAATAAAACTCGCAAGCGTGATGGAAAAGTAGTTTTCAGAAAAAGTTATTTTTGAGGAAAAGATGATCTAATATTAACTGTATGAATATAAATAATAATTATATAAATTTAAATTGAAAAATATAGATATATAATTTATAAATTTAATTTAAATTATTCAACATTAGGTATTATTTTAATTAATAAAAATGGAGAATCATTCTCCACTTTAAAACAGTTTATAGAAAAATGTGTTTTTAAGCCTATGAATAAACCTATAATAAAATCTAGTATATAGATGATTTAAATATAATTTATTTAATTAAATATAACTAAATAACATATATTTTAATTTTATATCAAATTAAAAGAATAATTTTTCTTTTCAATTACTTTATTAGTTAAAAATAATGACAGTTTTACAAAAAATGGTATTTTTCACTATTAACTAGAAAATCAATTTTTTTGAAAAATACCAACGTTAAAATATAAGTTAATTTTAATATTATAATTTTAAAAATAAATTTAATTTTATAAAATAAATTTTCTTAAAGTTAAATAAATTAATTATAATATTTTATCGCAAAAACCATTTTTTTTTAAGAAATCATATTTTTTAACAATAAAATGATTTTACTAAGAGTTGATTGATTATTTACTAATTATTTATAAATAAATATATATTTATTATGAATGTTATATATATTTTATAAATTAGTTAATCCTATTTGTACCCTCTAATTTAATTGCTAGGTTATAATGATCTTATTTAAATTATAATATTTCATGGTTTGTTTAGGCTCGGTGTTGTGTATGGTATACACATTCAAGAATAATATTCTTCTTGTAAAATCATGAGGAGTTACATTCTACTCCCTTAAATAAATTCTATCCTTAAAATTTAATCTTTATCTCAATAATCAAGGGTTTTACATTTGAAAATACCTTTTTGGAAAAAACCCACACCATAAAAAGGGTTATTAAAACATCCACTTAAAATGAGGGAAAGGGAAGTACTAAGGTAATAAAAAATAACAAAACAAATCAGTTTACAAATAAGGAGAACATTAGTGTCAAGTGAAAACATAGATTTTGAAAGAATATAAATTTAAAAGATAATGTTATACCATTTTTAATAGATAAGAGGCCATAAATTTATTGAAAATGAATAACATTTTTATCTCCAAATCCTTTTCTGAAAGTTGGGGGATTCTTTTACCATATATTATATGGAAATAAGGAAATATACTTATTTAAAAAGTATAATTTCAACCATTAATAATTGTTTCACCACCATCTCATCTATTACTAAAAATGATGAGTATTCAAGATGATTTTTTTCACGCTCAAAGCACTAAAATTAACTTCTAATGGATCACATGATTCCACAAAATGATATCAAGATATTTATCTTTTATTTAAGTATTAACCAAAACTGTAAATTCTTAGAACAAGGTATGATAATTTCCAAAATTAATACACCATTATATTAATGTCAAAATCCAAAGTTCAACCTAAATCATTCCATAACAATACAACCCAAATAATATCAACATTAAAAATTTAATTGTGTTCTTATTAACTAATATTTTATATTAAATCACATGTTAGACTTAAGGGTTATGTATACATCTACCCAATGAAAAATTTAACAAAATATCATTAATCACATAAAAATCATAAAAATTCAAAAATATTGGATCCTAAAATATGTTTCCCAAAATAAAATTAACTTTCATCTATCAAATAATTTAAGTAAAAACAATGTAATAATGACCAGTACATCACGTAGTCCTGTGGTAGGCATTGCACCCTTACTTCCCTTCGATTGTGGGTTCAAGCCCACCCACCTTACCAAATATGATGAGTTATTTCGTGAAACATGGTTTTCCCATTTTTTGAATCTATATTGAAATAATCCTAATAACGTTCCCAAAAATATGATGAAAATTATCAAAATAACATTAATCACCAAATCAATTTTTTATCCACTACAGTCTTCTATATAGATTATTTTTTCTACAAAATCATATAATATTAATTGACTATAATTACCTTAACATCAATAATGTAACACCCGAGACTTTTATGTTATATAAATCATCAAAGGAATCTTTTTCTACACAACACTTGCTTGGCTTGCTTTACACGCAATCGCGACCTTCCTCGATAGCTTGCGTCGTACGCAATACCGAGTTTCACTAAACAACAATATGCTATTAAAACTAGCCGTTATGAATAGTAATAACCACTTTTTGAAATTTTATAAATTTTATTTTTCAAAATGGACTTCATTTTTGGACTCAGAATATCGAAATTATCCTAGGGTGAAATTTTGGTATTTTTCTGAAAACTTTCAATTTTTGATGAATAGTGAAACCACTAAGTGGTAGGTTAAAAACTGAATTTTGCATAAAACTTAATTTTACCGCTTCTGTGAATGAAATTTCGAAAATCCGAGAGACACGGTTAATATCAAGGACTAAAATGTGGTTCAATGAGATGAAAATAATTTTTTGGTGAATAGTAACTTTTTACTATTTTTACCGCGGTTAATAGTAAATAGGGTAACTATGGGTAAATATGATATCAATATTACCCTAACACATGTCCTAATTCTATTGGACAAGTGTAATTCGACCAAAAACAAACTTAGGAATAAAATATGACCATTTAGGCCCACTTGGATTAGATTAGGACATTTATTATTAATTTATTTAAAGAAGGGTTAAAATAGTTAAAATCAAAGTTTAATAAGTAAATTATTTTTAATATGGGGTTATACATAAGATAAATTCTACTATAAATATTCATTAGAAAGCTAAAAAGATTTCCTACATAAGGGTATTTTATTTGTAATTTTTAGACATCAAATAATTTAATATATTTATGACACAAAGATGATGCAGTAATTATCTTATTAATGAAATATTGACAAAATTGATAATATAAATACCAAAATAAATGTAATTTGAGACTTTTTATGAATTCCACTACTTTTCTAGGTTACTATGATATATTATTATTGATTTAATCAACATGGTTCGAACATATAATTCTGTTATGACTTTCACAAAAATCATATATCAAATAGTGTCAAAATTGACACAAAATAGTTTTTAAATCAAATATTATATTATTAATTGTTATTTTATTCCTAAAAATCTAAGGTTCGGCCAAATGACTTAGATAAGGATATATATATTAATAATAAACAATTTGGGGTTCGTTTGGCATGTTATAGTAAGTGTATTAACCATATAGTGAAAGAAAACAAAAAGACACGGTAAAAGTTAAATTAATTAACTTAGAGTTAAATCTAATTGATAAGGTTAAAATAATACCCTAAACTTGTCTAAATCCTATTGGTTGATAGGATTTAGACCCATCCCCACTTTAGCTTCGAAATAAGACCCTTTGGAACCATTATAAACCGATTTTGACTTTAATATAAAATAATATTTTGAGATATTCCTAAGGTGCCCCTCTCCTCCCTTATAAAAGGGCACCTCCTCCCCCTCCTCCTCACACCAATTTGAGCACTCAAGCTCGGCCAACCCCTGCCATTTTCCCTTCTCCACTTCCCTAGAATAATCCTAGAGGTCCTGGTCTTCTCCAAAGACCAATCTTAGTTCCTTAAGTGGAGGATTCAAAAAGGCGTTCCAAAGAAGAGGTAATATCCATTACCGATCTTTTCAATTTCTTTCTTCTTCAACTTCTTCTTCTTTAGTTGTTTCATGATAAAGTAATAACATCAGTATTACTTACATACTGATATGTTATTATAAATATGAAACAACCCTAATTCACCTTCTATCCATCCTACGGAAAAATGAAATCACCGCGCGTGCGTACGTACGGAATACCGTCTCCACGCCGTGGTGTAATCTATTTCCCACCATCACCTTACAAGGATGGGTATAATGGTGTAATCAGTAACTATATATGATTATTATTAAGTAATATTGATACTGAAATAATATATATATATACTCCAATACAACTCCACGATCATAGGAACGATATAATCACTCGTGCGTACGTACGGAATACCGTCTCCACGATGTGATGCGACTCGTTCTACATGATCTTCATTTCATAATGATTATATAAATGAATTGAATGAATAAATATGGTATATACTACACTAATACCATTCTGGAAATGAATTATCTATAACCTAAAGATAAGAATAAGAATTTATTCGACAAAACACGCATAAGAACAAAAAGTTATAAAGACCCGAGTAACAAGTAACAATGAAATATTACTAACAAGAAGCTAATAATATGACCATATATGATCTCATATCAATATGTATGATTCTGGAATAAGCCAATAACATTATTTAAACCATTATACAGGAGCTTCGGACACGAACAAAGCAAATCGGACCTAAGGTAAGGGAAATATCACAATCTCATTTTTATCCGAGATTGTTTATTCGTAAGTATTTACTGGGGTGTATTTTATCATCCACATCCATGTTCCCTCAATATTTAATATTGTTTCCATCCACTTGAAATAGTTTAAATCCAATTTTACCCTTAGGTGAGTTTTTAGTAAAGAATATGAAAGGAATCTTTTGTCGTTTTTCCGTACGAGGTACTTTTTGACTTTTCCGACAAAAGTACGAAGAATGTTTTTTTAACTTATACGGCATGAATGGATTTTTAAAACATTACTTCAAAGAAGCTTCCTTTACAAGTTTTCAAGTTTATTTTTAATCAACTTCTTTTATTTTAAAGTTGTATGACATGTTATGAAAGGAAAAATGTTTTTGAAGAAGAAAGGATATTTTCCTCAAGAATTCAATTCAAGTGTTTTATCAAAATTATTTTCCATCTAAGATAATAAAGGGTTCTGTTTCTATCCATATTTTTACATTGGTTTGAATATGTTGTGATGGAATTATGTTTATGAATTCCTTTGTCATATATGAATTTATTTATGATGTCATGATGTTTCAAGAATCCCATTTTTGTTATATGTGTTATGCGATGATGTATGTTTTATGATTATGTGGCACACATAAGAAAGGATTCATTATAAGATGGGTGGGACCTATATCTCCCTCCAATGCATTGGGTAATGATTTTATATCTCATGAGATAGACATGGCTGGAACGGAAGGTCATTTCGGTTCAGTGATACAGGACTGAAACGAGGAGTGAACTCGGTTCAGAAAGGGACTTTGTCCACTAAGATAGTCTTGGCAATGAGTCATGACTAACAAGAAATGATTTTCCATGATTATGTGTGCATGCCACAAAGATTCAAGTTTTATGTTATGATTATGGGGATCTCATTTTCACTTCTATGATTTATTCCATGTTAAGATATTATGATCTCTTTTGCAGGTTTTAATTTTCAAAAAGATATGATATGATTTTTATTTCCTTTATTTGCCCTTGTTGAGCATTTGAGCTCACCCTTTTATGTTTTCTTTTCCCCAGGCCAGGAAGATGGATATTAAGTAGAATATGCTAAAAGGGACCCTAGATATGATGAAATAAATGGGAGACACTGTAGAAGATTTATGAACCAGTTGTTTATGTTTCCCAGTTTCTAAAGACACTATACCTATACGGTCCTTTGTGGTTTTGTCATATGTTGTAATAAGTGTGATTCAATTTTGAAGTATTAACAATGTATGTAAAGTGTGGGTCGTTATAGTTGGTATCAGAGGAAAGTTATAGTCAACCTTTGGAAACTAGGATGTGAAAGCCTTAGTAAGAACCCTAAGGATAAGTCTAAGCATAGAACACAATCTTAGAAATGGCCATGAATAACCTAGGATAAGACCATAAGCATGAAAATTTTATTCTTGAATTATGTGGTTTCCTATTATAATTAGTGTTGCTCACACTATTCTTCTTGGTTTTAGTCAATGGCTGGAACCCGAAGGAACCGTGTTAATGCGGAATGCGATGGGCAATGCAATGATTGTCCCCCTGAGCAACCAAACGATATGGGAGCTGGAATGCAAAATCTTGTAGCCATGCTCACACAACTTTCTCAAGCTATGAATCATGCAGGATTTCCAAACGAACAAAGGAGGGAGCAACATTCTGTTGAATCCTTCATGAGGCAGCGTCCACCATCTTTCAGCGGGTCTACTGATCCATTAGTTGCTGAACAATGGATTAGTACTACTGAAAAGATATTTTCAGTTCTTCAATGTTCTGAGCATGATAAAGTCATCCTAGCAGTGTATCGTTTGGAAGGAGATGCTGATCAATGGTGGAATCTTGTTAAGAATACAAGGCAAAGGGATGAAATTGAGTCTATGGAATGGGACGAGTTCAAGAACTTATTTTTCAATAAGTACTTCCCTCGTATTCTCTGAACAAAGATGGAGAAAGAGTTCCTTGAACTGAAGCAAAGGGATGATGAATATGTTGGTACCTATGAAGCAAATTTTACCAGACTTGTAAGGTACGCTTCTGGTATTATTATCCAACCTGAGAGTAAGATCGATCGATTCTTTAGTGGCTTAAAACCAAGTCTTCGAAGGGCGTTAGCCATAAGGGACTTCAATAGCTACGAGGAAATCGTTCGATGTGCTCTCAAAGTCGAGATGGAGATTGGAGTAACCCATCAGTCACATGGGTTTGATAAGAAGAGGAAGATGGAATTCAAAGAAAAATCTAAAGAGCACATGGAAAAGAAGATGAACTTTCCCTTATGCTCAAAGTGTGGAAAGAAACATGGAGGGAGTTGTCTTAAAGGGACAAGTAAATGTTTTAAATGTGGAAAGGAAGGTCATCGGGCATTTGAATGTCGTGATAATGGGAAGAAGATGTCTAATGATGCAAACAAAGGAAGGGATACACAGAATGAACCTGCTACACTTCAATGTTTCAAGTGCAAGGAGATGGGGCATTATGCCAATCAATGCCCAAATCCAAGGGTTGATGATGATGGTCGACGTCAACAAACTCTTAAGGCTAAAGAAAAAGGAAAGTCACATGCAATTTCTATCAGCGATGTGGAGTACGATAACGATGTGGTGAAAGGTACACTTACCATCCACTCTAAAGTAGCAAATGTTTTATTTGATTCTGAATCCACCCACTCTTTTATTTCTGAAAAATTTTCTAAGGGTATCACCGTATTACCTCAACAATTAGATGTTGAGTTAGCTGTGACAAAACCTAATGGCACATCAATCGCATCAAAAGTTTATAATTCTTCTCCGATCGAAGTTTGTGGGAAAGTGCTTCCTGCAAATCTTGTGATCCTTCCTTTAGTGGAATTTGATGTGATTCTTGGCATGGATTGGCTTTCTCTACATGGAGCTCATATCAATTGCCAAAGAAGGGAAGTCACATTTCATATTCCAGATCAACCTACGATCGTCTATCAATGCAAGGATGAACATAACCTTCCAGTGGAAATTTCTTCCATCTTATGGGTATTGATTCCACTAAATAAAGGTTATTTATCTCAAATAGTTGGTGAGAAACTCACGATTAAGAATATGCCCATTGTACGGGAGTTTGATGATGTCTTTCCGGAGGAATTACCGGGTCTTCCACCAAATCGTGAAGTTGAGTTTTCAATAGAACTCGTACCGGGTGCTTTGCCTATTTCAAAGACACCTTATAGAATGGCCCCAATTGAGTTGCAGGAATTGAAGAAGTAACTCCAAGAGAATCTTGATAAGGGATTCATACGCCCTAGTGCGTCACCTTGGGGAGCACCTGTTCTATTTGTTAAGAAGAAAGATGGATCAATGAGACTCTGCATTGATTATAGAGAACTTAACAAGATCACTATCAAGAACAAATATCCTCTCCCACGCATTGATGACTTATTTGACCAACTACGCGGAGCTCAATACTTTTCCAAGATTGATCTTCGTTCAGGGTATCATCAATTAAGGGTCAAAAGGGAGGATATACCAAAGACGGCTTTCCGTACAAGGTATGGACACTATGAATTTATAGTGATGCCATTTGGTCTTACTAATGCCCCTGCTATCTTCATGGATCTAATGAATAGAGTCTTTAGAGACTATCTTGATCAATTTGTGGTAGTCTTTATAGACGATATTCTTGTCTATTCAAAGAGCAAGGAAGAGCATGAAGATCACTTGAGAATTATATTGAAGACCCTGAGAAAAGAGAAGCTTTATGCCAAATTTACCAAGTGTGAATTTTGGCTTCAAAAAGTTGCATTTTTGGGTCATATAATCTCAAAAGAGGGGATATCTGTGGATCCAGCAAAAACAGAGGTTATCGAAAGATGGTCAAGACCAACAACAGTAACTGAGATCCGAAGTTTTCTTGGTTTGGCTGGATATTATCGACGTTTTGTAAAAGATTTTTCACGATTATCTAATCCACTCACCAAGTTGACTCGGAAAGGAGTTAAGTTTGTCTGGACAGAGGAATGTGAATAGAATTTCAAGGAGTTGAAAAGAAGGTTATCCAGTGCACCTGTGCTCACACTGGCTTGTAGTGGAGAAAGGTTTGTGATCTATAGTGATGCATCCAAGAAGGTATTGGGGTGTGTTCTTATGCAAAATGATATGGTGATAGCTTATGCCTCACGACAGTTGAAAATCCATGAGCAAAATTACCCAACACATGATTTGGAGTTGGCTGCGGTAATCTTTGCATTAAAGATTTGGAGGCATTACCTTTATGGTGAAAGGTGTGATATTTATACTGATCATAAAAGTTTAAAGTATATTTTCACACAAAAGGAGCTGAATATGCGCCAAATAAGATGGTTGGAGCTGATTAAGGATTATGACTGCTCAATCCATTACCACCCTGGGAAAGCAAACAAGGTGGCAGATGCATTAAGTCGACAAGACCATGCTAGTTTATCCATGATGAGGATCACAAAAGATCCAATATTTATGGATTTACAAAGGATGGATCTTGGAATTATAATGGAAGGGGAAAAATCTTATCTTTCTCAAATGAATGTTCAACCATCTATACATGTGAAGATTAAAGAGGCACAGAAAGAAGATGTCGAGTTACAAAAGAAGGTGAGAAATGTTCCTGAATTCAACCTTGATTGTGATGGGATAATAAAGTTCAGGAATCGGGTTTGTGTTCCTCCCATCCCCGAATTAAAGAAAGAGCTGCTGGATGAGGCTCATAGTTCTTCATTCTCTATTCATCCTGGAAGCACGAAGATGTATAGGGACCTGAAAGAGTACTTCTGGTGGGATGGCATGAAAAGAGATGTTGCTGAATATGTCTCTCGATGCTTGGTTTGTCAACAAGTTAAAGCTGAGAGACAGAAGTCTAAGGGGATGTTACAACCATTACCCATACCCGAATGGAAATGGGAAAACATCACTATGGACTTTGTCACAGGACTTCCTAAATCATCCAAAGTCAATAATGCTATCTGGGTCATAGTTGATCGTCTTACAAAGTCTGCACACTTCATTGCTATTAGAGAGGATTTCTCTCTAGATCAGCTTGCCAGGATATATGTAAAGGAAGTGGTAAGATTGCACGGTTTACCACTTTCTATTATATCTGATCGAGATCCGAGATTTACCTCGAAGTTTTGGCGAAGTCTTCAGCATACTCTAGATACAGAGTTGAGTTTCAGCACTGCTTATCATCCCTAGAGAGACGGTCAGTCTGAGAGAACAATTCAAACCCTAGAAGATATGTTGAGAGCTTGCTCTATGGATTTCAAAGGAGGTTGGGATCAACACCTACCTTTGGTGGAATTTTCTTATAATAATAGCTTTCACTCCAGTATTCAGATGGCTCCTTATGAAGCTCTCTATGGAAAGAAATGCAGGACTCCAACTTGCTGGGATGAAGTTGGGGAAAGAAAGCTATTAGGACCTGATCTCGTTGATGAAATGGCAGAAAAGGTCAGATCTATTCAACAACACATAAGAGCAGCTCAGAGTCGACAGAAAAGTTATGCCGACAACCGAAGAAAAGACCTAGAGTTTGAAGTGGGTGATAAAGTGTTCTTACGAATATCTCCCTGGAAGAGGGTTATGAGATTTGGAAAGAAGGGGAAGTTGAGCCCTAGATATATCGGTCCTTTTGAAATACTGGATCGTGTTGGGAAGGTAGCTTACCGATTGGCGCTTCCACCGAATCTCTCTCAAGTTCACGATGTGTTCCATGTATCTCTCCTGAGAAAGTACATACCAGATCCTTCACATGTACTCAGCTCAGAAGTTGTACCGCTGGAGCAAGATCTTTCTTATGAAGAACAGCCGATAGAGATTCTGGATCGTAGCGAAAAAGTCCTACGAAACAAGACCACTCGCTTGGTGAAAGTTGTATGGAGAAACCACCAACTTGAAGAAGCTACATGGGAGCTTGAGGATATGATGAGGGAGAAATATCCTCATTTGTTTGTTGCAAAGTGACGAATTTCGAGGGCGAAATTCTTTTTAAGGGGGGTAGAATGTAACACCCGAGACTTTTATGTTATATAAATCATCAAAGGAATCTTTTTCTACACAACACTTGCTTGGCTTGCTTTACACGCAATCGCGACCTTCCTCGATAGCTTGCGTCGTACGCAATACCGAGTTTCACTAAACAACAATATGCTATTAAAACTAGCCGTTATGAATAGTAATAACCACTTTTTGAAATTTTATAAATTTTATTTTTCAAAATGGACTTCATTTTTGGACTCAGAATATCGAAATTAGCCTAGGGTGAAATTTTTTGTATTTTTCTGAAAACTTTCAATTTTTGATGAATAGTGAAACCACTAAGTGGTAGGTTAAAAACTGAATTTTGCATAAAACTTAATTTTACCGCTTCTGTGAATGGAATTTCAAAAATCCGAGAGACACGGTTAATATCAAGGACTAAAATGTGGTTCAATGAGATGAAAATAATTTTTTGGTGAATAGTAACTTTTTACTATTTTTACCGCGGTTAATAGTAAATAGGGTAACTATGGGTAAATATGATATCAATATTACCCTAACACATGTCCTAATTCTATTGGACAAGTGTAATTCGACCAAAAACAAACTTAGGAATAAAATATGACCATTTAGGCCCACTTGGATTAGATTAGGACATTTATTATTAATTTATTTAAAGAAGGGTTAAAATAGTTAAAATCAAAGTTTAATAAGTAAATTATTTTTAATATGGGGTTATACATAAGATAAATTCTACTATAAATATTCATTAGAAAGCTAAAAAGATTTCCTACATAAGGGTATTTTATTTGTAATTTTTAGACATCAAATAATTTAATTTATTTATGACACAAAGATGATGCAGTAATTATCTTATTAATGAAATATTGACAAAATTGATAATATAAATACCAAAATAAATGTAATTTGAGACTTTTTATGAATTCCACTAATTTTCTAGGATACTATGATATATTATTATTGATTTAATCAACTTGGTTCGAACATATAATTCTGTTATGACTTTCAGAAAAATCATATATCAAATAGTGTCAAAATTGACACAAAATAGTTTTTAAATCAAATATTATATTATTAATTGTTATTTTATTCCTAAAAATCTAAGGTTCGGCCAAATGACTTATATAAGAATATATATATTAATAATAAACAATTTGGGGTTTGTTTGGCATGTTATAGTAAGTGTATTAACCATATAGTGAAAGAAAACAAAAAGACACGGTAAAAGTTAAATTAATTAACTTAGAGTTAAATCTAATTGATAAGGTTAAAATAATACCCTAAACTTGTATAAATCCTATTGGTTGATAGGATTTCGACCCATACCCACTTTATCTTCGAAATAAGACCCTTTGGAACCATTATAAACCGATTTTTACTTTAATATAAAATAATATTTTGAGATATTCCTAAGGTGCCCCTCTCCTCCCTTATAAAAGGGCACCTCCTCCCCCTCCTCCTCACACCAATTTGAGCACTCAAGCTCGGCCAACCCCTGCCATTTTCCCTTCTCCACTTCCCTAGAATAATACTAGAGGTCCTGGTCTTCTCCAAAGACCAATATTAGTTCCTTAAGTGGAGGATTCAAAAAGGCGTTCCAAAGAAGAGGTAATATCCATTACCGATCTTTTCAATTTCTTTCTTCTTCAACTTCTTCTTCTTTAGTTGTTTCATGATAAAGTAATAACATCAGTATTACTTATATACTGATATGTTATTATAAATATGAAACAACCCTAATTCACCTTCTATCCATCCTACGGAAAAATGAAATCACCGCGCGTGCGTACGTACGGAATACCGTCTCCACGCCGTGGTGTAATCTATTTTCCACCATCACCTTACAAGGATGGGTATAATGGTGTAATCAGTAACTATATATTATTATTATTAAGTAATATTGATACTGAAATAATATATATATATACTCCAATACAACTCCATGATCATAGGAACGATATCATCACTCGTGCGTACGTACGGAATACCGTCTCCACGATGTGATGTGACTCGTTCTACATGATCTTCATTTCATAATGATTATATAAATGAATTGAATGAATGAATATGGTATATACTACACTAATACCATTCTGGAAATGAATTATCTATAACCTAAAGATAAGAATAATAATTTATTCGACAAAACACGCATAAGAACAAAAAGTTATAAAGACCCGAGTAACAAGTAACAATGAAATATTACTAACAAGAAGCTAATAATATGACCATATATGATCTCATATCAATATGTATGATTCTGGAATAAGTCAATAACATTATTTAAACCATTATACAGGAGCTTCGGACACGAACAAAGCAAATCGGACCTAAGGTAAGGGAAATATCACAATCTCATTTTTATCCGAGATTGTTTATTCGTAAGTATTTACTGGGGTGTATTTTATCATCCACATCCATGTTCCCTCAATATTTAATATTGTTTCCATCCACTTGAAATAGTTTAAATCCAATTTTACCCTTAGGTGAGTTTTTAGTAAAGAATATGAAAGGAATCTTTTGTCGTTTTTCCGTACGAGGTACTTTTTGACTTTTCCGACAAAAGTACGAAGAATGTTTTTTTAACTTATACGGCATGAATGGATTTTTAAAACATTACTTCAAAGAAGCTTCCTTTACAAGTTTTCAAGTTTATTTTTAATCAACTTCTTTTATTTTAAAGTTGTATGACATGTTATGAAAGGAAAAATGTTTTTGAAGAAGAAAGGATATTTTCCTCAAGAATTCAATTCAAGTGTTTTATCAAAATTATTTTCCATCTAAGATAATAAAGGGTTATGTTTCTATCCATATTTTTACATTGGTTTGACTATGTTGTGATGGAATTATGTTTATGAATTCCTTTATCATATATGAATTGATTTATGATGTCATGATGTTTCAAGAATCCCATTTTTGTTATATGTGTTATGCGATGATGTATGTTTTATGATTATGTGGCACACATAAGAAAGGATTCATTATAAGATGGGTGGGACCTATATCTCCCTCCAATGCATTGGGTAATGATTTTATATCTCATGAGATAGACATGGCTGGAACGGAAGGTTATTTCGGTTCAGTGATACAGGACTGAAACGAGGAGTGAACTCGGTTCAGAAAGGGACTTTGTCCACTAAGATAGTCTTGGCAATGAGTCATGACTAACAAGAAATGATTTTCCATGATTATGTGTGCATGCCACAAAGATTCAAGTTTTATGTTATGATTATGGGGATCTCATTTTCACTTCTATGATTTATTCCATGTTAAGATATTATGATCTCTTTTGCAGGTTTTAATTTTCAAAAAGATATGATATGATTTTTATTTCCTTTATTTGCCCTTGCTGAGCATTTGAGCTCACCCTTTTATGTTTTCTTTTCCCCAGGCCAGGAAGATGGATATTAAGTAGAATATGCTAAAAGGGACCCTAGATATGATGAAATAAATGGGAGACACTGTAGAAGATTTATGAACCAGTTGTTTATGTTTCCCAGTTTCTAAAGACACTATACCTATACGGTCCTTTGTGGTTTTGTCATATGTTGTAATAAGTGTGATTCAATTTTGAAGTATTAACAATGTATGTAAAGTGTGGGTCGTTATAAATAAAATATGAAATATTACATTTTCCTAAATCATGTGTTTTTACATAAAATACCACCTTACTATTAAATCACCATTATATGTCATTAGTTCCATTCAACATATCCTTGAAAACACTTAAAGAAGAACTACTGCAGAACAATCCTTAGAAGTTTCATGATTCTTATAACCAAAATACCATTGATAAAAACACTACAAAAACATAATTATAAATTTGAAACACCGAAATACTTCAATAATTCCACTTAAATGATTATCATAGCACATGACCTTATGAATTAATCCTTTTATTAGGGAATTGACTTATTTAATGACCAAGTTCCGTATATCTTCAACATTAAACTATTAATGGTGGCTTTGATTGAACTATATTTCCCTACATATTTGTAACACCTCAAAATTATAAAATAATAAAATTTTATTAAATATAATATGAAATAAAAAACACTAAGTTTATATTGAGATACATGTAACAATGAGTTTCTTTGATAGATTAATATACACACAAGACTGAGTTTTATCGAGAACTAATATATTATTAATAAATCTATGATAGTTATCGTCTAGATGTTGGAATGGAGGGTATGAAAAAAATTAAATATATTATGAAAATATATATACATTACATATTTTTATTAGTTATAAATTTATTAGAAATAAATTAAGATCATTTAAAAGAAAATTAAATGTTTTCTAAAAAATGTTATTTTTTCTAAAAGACGGTTTAATCATGTCTGGCACACATAAAATAAAATTAAAATTTACCACATTTTAAATATTTTATTTCAAAAAATAAAATTAATTTTTTAAATATAAATATAAAAAATATCTTAGGTTGAATTTTATCACCCCAATACTTTACCATATTTTCCTTTAGATTTTGTTGACATCTTTGCATTACACAGAACACCCGATTTAAACAAAACATTATTTAGTCACATTTTGAATAGTCAATTAAATTATACAACCTTTAGAGATTTTATATAGTATATTTATATATTATATATCCAAAACAATATTTTGAAACTCATATAATATATTTTAGATAGGTATAAGATAAGAACAAACCCAATATTACATATAAAATACTATATTTTTATAAAGGTAGTTTTCCCGCCATTTAATGGAGAAACCATTTTTAATTTTTGACCATTTTATAAATTTAATATTTCAAAATAAACCTCATATTTTTTAAGCTAAATATAAAAATTATCGTAGGGTTATTTGTTGGTATCTTTCTGTGAAGATTCATTTTTTAATGAATAGTGAAAAATACTGAATTTTAGTTCAAAACAACTTTTTCATCTAATTTATTTATAAGGTTAAATTATGTTTTAGATTGGTTTTAAAGTTTATTTAAATAATATTTTTATTTAAAATCCTATTCACATCATTTGGATCAATTTAACTTTGAAATTCACTATAAAAACATAGAAAACGTTTAGACGTTTTTACCTTAAAACCTGCATTGTTGTCTCATATGCGGGATTAAATTTAAATTAATTTACACCACTTGTGTGGTTTGAATTGGGAAACACATATTCCATATATGTAATAATCAAAATATATGATGTCTAATAAGTTAAAATTTGTTTTTTTACCAAAAATATTAGTGAATGTAATTATAATTAATTACAAATATTATGGTAAAATCGAGCTTAATAGGCGACTAAACCTCAATATTAAGGGACAAAATGACTTAGAAACATGTCCAACATCCATTTTCTAGACATATTTCGACACTATAATACCTTTTATCTAATTTGGTCCATTATGGGATTCAATTTCAACATGGAAAACATGGTAACAATTCCTTTGTCAAAATATTATAAGAGTGGCACTCCCCCTCCACTATAAAAAGGCCTCCTCTCCTCCCACATATTCAAACCTCTCAATAAAATTCTAATCAAAATATATATAAACAAATAGATCTTAAAATTTCCTCCCCAAATATTAGAATCATCCCCTTGGTAAGAAAGTCATCCAAGGAATCCTTTTGGTACAAACCAAAAGAAGTTACCCGATTAAGAGGTAACGTCTTCTCTCAATCTCTTTAGATTTATTTCCATTATCTACCCCCTAAAATATAATTATTCCATGATTATATAAAAAATATTATCATACATATACTAGTATGTTTTTATGTGAAGTTTTATACCTAAAATTACACATAATTCCATCAAATGGATAACGAACATGCTGTTTATGTGTACAACGAACTACAGCCTCACAAAATGATGATTGTTCATTTTTCCTTTAACGCCTATCATAGTGAAAATTATGATAGAAAATATATTTATATAAGATATATATTATATTTATAATGTATTTAAGCTTATTTAATTATTTTATAACACATACCTCTATACATTCTATTTTGTGTAAATACAATAACATCATTTGTGAAAGTGTGGACTACCGCCCCTCAAAGCGATATGACTCGTTAATGCTATACATAGAATGTAAAAAGGATAATTTTAATAAACCTATTAAACGTATATAACATATATATGATAATTTAATTATAATATTCATATGTATCATTTACTTTTCATTCGTTCAAATACAACAAAGAAATAAAAGTATCATTCATGCTTACGTACGACCTACTAATATGTTGTTATACTTTAATTATAATATTCATAATAATATTTCATTATTTTCACTATTTCAGGCATTAATTGTCTAGTTTTTTGAGTATGTTTTAACTTGTTACTAGTTGTTCTTATAAATTAGATCATGGTTTCATAATCTCTAAAATGTAAACCTTGATTTAAGTATCATATATATTTACTATATATTTATTTATAATAATCCATAATATTTTAAGATTAGAAATGAAATGCCTCTCTCATTGAGATGGTAGGTTTACAGACACATGAATGCTACTTTTATTTATTTTTCATATTGAAATAATAAAAAGTAAATAATATAAATTTATATTATAAATCTAGTATCATATATATGTCATATATGTTAGATAGGTTCATTAAAACCATCCTCTATACATTCCATTTATAGCATGAACGAATAACATCACTTTGAGGATGCAGTAGACCACACTTCCACAAACCACTACTATAAAAAAGTCTGTTAACTATGCTGGTATTTATCAGTTCTATAAAAAATCTTGATAAATGGTATATTTACCTGCACTAAAGAAAGTGCTGATAAATTTAACCTTTTATCATCACTAATAAAGGGAACCTTTATCAGCGCATTCTTTTTAGCATTGATAAAGGATATCCTTTATCAGCACTTTATTTTTAGCGTTGATAAGTTGTATCTTTTATCAGAACTTTATTTTTAGCACAGATAAAGGGTACCCTTTATCAGTGCTTTATTTTTAGCGCTGAAAAATATTTTTTCCATAATCTCATTTTTAGTGCTGATAAAGGTCTGAATAAATAAAATTAAATAATTAAATAAATTAAAAATAAATAATTTGTTTATTAAAAAAATATTTTAAATATTTTATTAATTAAATAATTTTTGATAAAAATAAATTGATTGATTATACGTTATTAAATATTAAAAAATTTATTAATTAGAAAATTATGATAATTAATGTAATTAAATTGTATATATTAAATATATAGATATATATTAATGTATCTAAATATGACATATATATTAAAACATATTTATGCGCTTTACATTAAATAGTCATATATTTATTGAATAATGGTTTATAATTAAAAATTAATCTAAATTAAAAATATTGACTAATTGCATAGTACTCAACATATAATCGAATGTCGTTTGATTTTCAATTTAATATAGATCAAATGTGTGTTATATTTATTTCACATATACATAATTAATGTACTTTTAGATGTTACAATGCACACACACAAAACGTATGCATTTTTTCAATATTGTTAAAATGTACTTATTCCTAATTTATTCAATTTCACTCATTTTTAACATATATGAATTCACTTAAAATTATATATTCATTAATATTATTAGAAATATATTTTTCAAAATATATTTATAAATAAATATATTTATAAATATAAATTTACTATATTTATACATTTACATATTTATAATTATAAATAAATATTTATATTTTTTAAATTATTTATATAATTATAAATAATTAATTATATATATTTGAATAGTTATTAAATTTTTAATAAATTTAGTTAAATAAGGAATATATTTATTATATTTATATTTATATTTATTTACTATATATATATATATATTTACTGATATAATTATTATTATTTTAATAATATTTCTATAATTATAAATAAATAATTAAAAAATTATAATAAATATATTTAAAAAGAAATATATGTACTATATTTATATTTATATTTATATATATTTATTAAGTATATCTAAATATTTATAATTTTTTATTTATAGTTATAATTATAAATCCTTTATCATTGCTTCAGTAAAATGAATTGATAAAATCATCTTTATCAGTTCTTTTTTAGTGCTAATAAAGATAGAATTTATCAGTGCTAAATAAAGCACTGATGAAATTAATATTTATTAGTGCTATAACTTTAGCACAGATAAAGATTAATTTTATCAATTTGTTTTTAGTGCTGATAAAGATTTATTTTATTAACTTTTTTTAGCGCTAATAAAGAGACCTTTTATCAGCGATTAATTAATATGCCCTAATAAAAGGGATCTTTATCAGTGCTTATTTGTAAGCACTGATAAAATTGTCCTGGTCTATTTTAAAACCCCTAACCATTTGTGAACTCATCATGATATAGAATCTTTCTGTGGATTCCACCCACTATCAGTGCTCCTCCTCGGTGAATCTAAGGTCGAATCACACCACTCAACTACCTGTAGTTGCTCCAACATCTCATCCAACATCCGGTGTTTGATTGCAGTTAGGGTTTCCAAATAGGGTCTTGTATTTTCTTCAACCTAGAGAGGTAGGCCTTTATATTTTCTTTGTGTATTTTTGGTTTCATTTTAGATTTCTTCTTCTATTATTTGTTTATGATTTGTTGTTTATGATTTGTTTTTGATCCATTATTTAGGGAATGATTTGTGGTCTGTTGTTTGTATTAACTACCGATGTATGCTCCATTGTTTATATCTGACATTGAACCCTACATTTATTCATTGTTTTTTTAATGATATGTTTTTTATCTTCTTACTAAATAATTTTTTCATATATGTATATAAATGTGTAGAATTTTTTATGATTATTATTTTTTAAACACCAGGTACAACTATGAAAGCGGCACACAACGCAACAATTAAAATACAGATAAATTGATGGCTTGGGGACTTGACCCTGTGACCATGCCCCAAATCCCTCCCCACCCTTACCACCCCAGCTGAGGGTGGGGGGTAATTTCATGTATATTCTTGTTTATTGACTACTGATTTAAGGCACGTTTGTGGTTCCCTAATGATTATATATATGTTGACACCTTTCGTGGACACCTTATTGGACATGCAGCTTCAGATGCTATTTTTTAGGAACCAAGTTATTGGAGTGATGTATGTTCCTATATTGGTTATATGTATCATAAGATCTATTTCCTCTTATAATTCATTATGGTCCTTAGTTTTCTTATGGATCAGATTAAAATGGGTCATCCCCAGTTAAGCACGTGAGGTTTTATCACATCTACCATTTACTTCTTGAATCATTATGGTGACTTTATAGTTCACATTATGTTTGAATATTTGGTTTTTATCTTTTTTATATTTCTTATAGACTATAAGTGAGTTTTTATACTAATGTGACATGTATGTGTGTCTATATAGCTGTTACATCATTTATTTCCATATTTCTTTGTCTAACAGGTATGCTTATATCGGTTAATGATGATTTTGGGTCTGTATGTCTGTTGACCCCAAGATTCATGCTAGAATTTTGTTCTACCTCTAGTACTAATTGTTTCTATTTGGGGGGACCTCCCATTTATGTTTTTCTTTCACCCAAAGCTTAAAACCATATTTTAGTGGCATTGAGGTGTGTTAGTGGCCATAAGATGATCTGAATTAGCATTGTTTGGGTAATTCAGGCTAGGGTCACTACATTATCCATATTATGGTTTACACCTATAAAGTTTATTGAGAATATAATTTATTATCTTCCTTTATCGACCTATATTATTTCAAATTCCAACAAACCTTATTGTTGGATCTGGAATATCCATGCGCTCAGATATTCCAGTAGACATGATTCATATTTCCCTTATTATAATTGTCTATAACTCTCACTTTTTATCATGAATATATTATGTGTATTTTTTTATATATTGTGTAAAATTAATCCTTTATGAACCCAATAGGTTGGATATGAACTAAAAATGGATACATTCTAATCATTTGACAAACAAATATGAATATGGAGTTAAATAGTTCACCACGTTTAAAAGAGAGTATGCTGACGACCCTTCTAAAATCTTTTGTCCATGTTTATGTTGTTGTTATTCAAGACAAATTAGTTTGAAAGAGTCAGAAGAACATTTAATTTTTCTTGATATAGATCAAAGCTATAAATGTTAGAGCAAACATAAGGAAAAACTTAATATTGACATCGATTGGGATAATACTATGGTTTATGAATCATTTGATATGAATACCTTTGTAAAAGATGATGGAGATTGCATGGAAGAAATGAAAATGGAAATTGAATATGACCTTCATGATTTTAGAAAGTTGTATGAGGAGTTAAATATTTGTTCTAATAAACCATTGTATACTAGTTGTACTAAATACACAACATTGTCCGTTTTATTGAAGGTATATAATTTGAAATGTGGAATCGAATGGATTGGAACCAGCTTTACAGAACTACTTGGTCTTTTGAAATATATTCTACCAGAAGAAATTGATCTACCATTTCAAACATATGATGCAATATTAATTTTATGTTCAATGGGAATGATCTCTAAAAAATACATTCTTGTCCAAAATATTTCATATTGTTTCACAATGACCATGAATCACTCATAAAATTCCCTATGTATGGCACATATCAATACAAGAAAAATTAATCAAGTCCTAAACAATTTTATAGTAAATTCCAATAATTCCACAATTTAGAAAACAATATGGATGTTAAGAAACCACAATACAATTAACATAGAGTGCAGATACAATAATTAAAGATGGGAACCTACGTCATCTAGTAGATTATCCTCAGTGGAAGGAAATTGATTATGAGTTTCCTGATTTTTGAGATGAGCTAAGAAACTTTTGTCTTGAATTATCATCAAATGGAATAAATCCTTTTGGTGTAAAAATTAGTAGTCACAATACACAGCCCATCGTGTGAGTAAATTATAACCTATCTCCATGGTTATGCATGAAGTGAAAATACATTACGTTGTCTCTAATTATATCTGGACCAAAGTAACCCGGTAATGATATTGATATATATTTGGCTCCATTGATCGCAGATATGAAATTGATGTGGGATATAAGTGTTACAATGTATGACGCTCATAGAAGTGAAGAATTCACATTGAGTTCTATATTTTATTGAATGATAAATGACTTCCCTGCTTATATAAATTTTTTAGGCCATAGCATTAAAGGAATGTTGGGGTGCCCCATTTGTGAAAAAAATGCACCTACTCAGTTCAATTGGAACATTCCTCTATGATTGTGTTTTTATGACATCAGAAATTTTTACCACGAATACATTAATACTGATATCGAATGCTATCATTCGATGGGAATATCGAACAAGGTACAACACTATCTCCCACAACAAGTGATCAACTATAAAAAAATTAAAAAAGATTGACACTATTTTCAGTAAACCATTTTTGAAAATCCTTACAAAATAAATTTCGAAGAAGAGATCAATTTTCTTTGAATTACCATGTTGGAATTTTTTGTATGTTATAAATTTTCTTAATGTCATGCATGCAGAAAAAAATGTTTTTGATAGTGTTATTGACACGTTACTTGAAAAACGAAAGATGGCATCAAGGCTAGGTTGGACTTGATTGAAATGGGGATAAGGGAATAATTGGCACTGGTGAAGGGTAAAATGCGGATGTTTCTTCCTCCAGTAGATTACACACTATCCAGATAGGAAAAAATTCAATTTTTCCTTTTCTTTACTAGTGTAAAAGTTCCATAGGGGTATTCATCAAATATCAAGAATTTCATTTAAATGACCAATTTGAGGTTACAAAGGCTAAAATCACACAACTATCATATTTTGATGCAATATTTAATGCATGTTTTTTTTCGTATCATTCTTCCTCAAAATGTAGAACATATATTAACCAGACTCTGCTGCTTTTTCAAATCCATATGCAGTAAATTTGTAGACCTAACAAAGATTCCCATCATTAATAAGGAGATCGTAGTCATATTATGTGAATTAGATATATTCTTCCCACCATCATTCATTGATATAATGGTCCACCTGATTGGTCTCATGGTTATAGAGGTTCAACTATGTGGTCCTGTCCATTACAGATGGATGTACCCAATTGAATGGTATATAAAGATTTTGAAAAGGTATGTCAAGAATCAAATTCAGTAAGATGGTTGTATTGTAGAATGATATATTATTGAAGAGTCTATTAAATTATATACCAATTACCTATCATATGTTGAAAGCATCTATCTCCCAATGTCTCATCACAGAAAACTCCTTATGAGCGATGGGATTTCTAGAATAGATATTGTTACAATTACCTTGATAGAGCATGATCAAGCACATCTTTACATATTACATAATATTGAATATGTTGATCCATACATTGAATCCCACAAATAAATTCTTTGAGATTTTAATCAATCAAGTGATAAAGGATGGATATCAAATAAACATAATCAACAGTTTATAGGATGGTTAAGAGATCAAATTTATAAGGAGTTATCTAAAAATCCAAATTCAATTAATGAATGACTTCAATGGATAGAGAGAGGATCGAATGAAAATGTTATATCTTACACTAGTTTTGTAATAAATGGTTATACATTCTATAAAAAAGAACATGATGACTTTAGTACAATGGAAAATAGTGGTGTTATGCTAGTTGACGAAGTGATACACATATCTGGTTCCGAAGATAGAAATCCAATTTATAAAAATATTTCATATTTTGGTATTATCAAATAGATATATGAGCTTAATTATACAAAATTTCAAGTGTCTCTTTTTCTTTATAAAATGATGGAAAATATAAATTCAATAAAAGTTGATGAAATGGGCTTTGTGAAGGTGATTTTTAGTGTAGAAGTAGAAAAAAGAGGATTTGTTTGTGATGTAATCATAAGAAATGCAAGAATTTTATATCTCTAATCCAAAAAACGAGAATTGGTTCATTGTCCTATTGTTTGATAAAACAAATTTTTAATCGGATAAAAATTCAATCGAGTATGACCCTTGTAGAGTTTGCTTATTTTAGAATATTTTTGTCCATGTTTCATGACTTTGTAAGAAGGTAAACAACATTGTCTCAACTCAATAAAAAAATCTTGATGTATTCATAGTAAAATCATTGTCTATAGAATTAATGTATTATTCCATATTTATGTTTTATTTATTTATTTTTAGTATTACTCATATAATAATTGTTTTCTGATATAGGTGGATTATTTTGTTTGAGTTAGGGTGCTCTGTCAAACATTCATGATCCTTCTCCCATAAAACCTTTTCACCCCTACAGTGGTGCATTTATCACTTTATTTCATGTTACCACTAATGCATTTGTAGGAAGAGAAACAATGTTGCCTCTTCTCAATTACAGAGGTAATCTTGATGTTTTCATATTAAAATATTTGTCCATAGAATTAATGTATTGTTTCATATGTATGTTTAATTTATTTATTTTTTGTATTACTCACATAATAATTTTTTTCTTATATAGGTGGATTCTTTTGTTCAAGTTGGGGTGCTCTGTCCATATTTTATCCCTTTCTACACCAAAACATCCATAGAATTCTTCTCCCACAAAACCTTTCACTCTTGTAGTGTTGAAAGTTATCACTTTACTTGAATTTCTCTCTAATTCTCAATCATGGAGGTAATCTTGATATTTTTATAGTAAAATCATTATCCGTAGAAATGATGTATTATTTCATATTTATGTTCAATTTATTTTTTTTATTGCTCATAATAATTATTTTCTTATTCATGTGGATTTTTTTTTGAGTTGAGGTGGTTTGTTCGAAACTACTCTTGCAGTGTTGGCAGTTCGACAAATAAATTCAATGGAAATCATGGTAACATTGACAGTTAGGATTGTTTTTGAATGAATGTAATAATTTTTATTTACATAATTGTATAAAACAATGTTTTAAATGTCTATAATATAGTGTTTTTTTAATTTTGTTATAAATTTCATTTCATTTAAATTCTGTATTGGGAATTTTTTGTTGATATCTGGCGTGTTTCTAGTGTGTTTCTGATGCTGCAACGTGCTGTTACAATACACTACAGTGGTGTTGTGGTGTGCTGTAACAGCATACTATAGTATAGCCCTTTATCAACACTTTTACATGTGCTGATAAATTCCCCTTTATTTGATCTTTTTCATCATTGATAAAATTCCTAGGCTTTAAACATCTCTCATGTAGTTAGCGCTTTTCTATCACTAATAAATGCTATTTATAGTGTTGTTAGAGGCATGTTTTGTAGTAGTGAACGATGTTTTTGTATTCCCACAAAATAGAGTGCATAAAGGTATGTGTTATAAAATAATTAAAAAATTATAAATACATTATAAATATCATATATAAATATGTTTTACAAAATAATTCCCAACCATGGGTGTTGGTAAAGGAAAAACGAACAACTTTGTTTCGTGAGGTGGTAGTTCGTTATACACATAAACAGTAAGTTCATTACCCATTAGATGGATGTTTGTCTAGTTTTATGTCTAAATTATAAAATAATAAAATATCATGATATTTAGGATACTATTTTTTTATATAATCATGTAATAAGAATATTTTAGCGGTAGATAATTAAAAATAAATCTAAATATCTTGAGCAAAGATGTTACCTCTTCTTTGGGTAACTCCTTTTAGTTTGTACCAAAGGTATTCCTTGGATGGATTTCTACCAAAAGGTAGGCTTGTATGATGAGGTGAGGGACTTTTATGAGATATTTGATTAGTTATTGGTCGATCCAATGTGGCTTGAGATGTGTGAGTAAGTGGTTTCTTGATTGCCTTTTTATAGTGAATGAGTGACACTATTGTAAATGTTCAGAAAGGGAATTCCAACCTCATTTTTCCCATGTAAAGTGGATACAATAATAGTGAAAATTCAATAAAAGGGAGTATTTAGTCTAAATACAGCTATAAAATGGGATTTTTACATCTTTCTAGGTCATTTTTCTCTTAAACTTAAGTTGTAGTACTTTGTTAAGCTAATTTTTCTCTTAACCGTTATAATTAATTTTAATCACTTCCAATAAAAAAATTTGTCAAAAACTAATTTTAACTTATTATAAATTATAAATTATTCTAATTCAAAATATGGAATCCATTTTTTCAGATTCCAATCATATAAGTTGATGAAATTAATTTAAATTGAATACCGTATAAGGGACGACCTAAAATGTTTAAAAGTTTTCTATGATTTTATATTCAATTTCAAAGTGAAATTGGTTCCAATGAACTAAATTAGATTAATTGATAAAAAATTAACCTAATTAAACTTTAAAACTAATTAAAATTATAATTTAACATTATAAATAAATTAGACAAAAAAACAGTTTTGAATTAAAATTCATTATTTTTCACTATTCATTAAAAAATGAAACTTTACAGAAAAAAACCAAAAAATCACACTAAAATAATGTTTATGTTATAATTTAAAAGTTGAATTTAATTTAGAAATATAAAATATATAAAGGTTCCAAAAATTGGATTTAAAATGGATTCTCCATTAAAATTCGGTTAAAGTTCCTTAATAAAAATATAAGTTTTATGCATAATATTGGGTTTATTTTTAACTTATTCCTCTCAAATATATTAAATGAATATAAAATTATTTTATTTTATATAATATATATATATATATTACATTAATATAACTCACTAATTGTAATTAATTTTATTTATTAGGATAAAACATCTTTGTGAGCATAAGAATTTTTTTCTATAGAAACATTCTTTTTATATTCAATTGGTTCTTATATTCATTTATAATTAATTATTAACCAATGAATTCCTTTAAAATTTGTGTAAACCATATATTTTCATAAGTTATTTAATAAAATTCATAAATTATAATTTGACATCTATGTTATATCTTAATGTATCAAATGATAATATTTCAATAATATATTGTTATTTGGTAAAACTCAGTCTTGCATGTAATTGAAGACATCAAAGAAACTCGTTATTTCAGGAAACACACTCTAACTTAGTATCATGTTCATTGAAAGATATATCAAATATTGAATTTTATTAAAGTATGAAATATATTTCAAATTCTTGGGATATTATATTCCCTTATGCTCTTGGTGTTGTGTGTCATAAATGCTTTTGAATACAATGTTCTTACTTTAGAATTTTGGGGTCTTACATTCTCCTCACCAAAAATTAAATTGTTTCCTTGAATTTTAAACTCAATATTGGTGATATAGTTTTTGACATTTCTTATGTTAAAATCCCACATCGTGAGAAGTGTAATAAAATATCTTCTTAATAAGAGGGAATGAGAAGCACAAAGTTCACAAAGACTAACATATAACTAGGTCTCTAAGTATGAGAAAATTAATGGAAATTATAGATACATACATAGAATAAAAGCATAAATATTTATAGTTATTGATTGAGGTCATCCATAATTAACAACTGAATTATCAATATAAATTTTAGGTCCTCAAGGCCATAAATTTTTGTTGATTTATAAGACCATCGGTTCGAAAGAAATCAAGGTATTTGGAAAACATTTTTTTAAGATCCTTTTCCTCATGTTTATAAATTCATTTACTACCTAGGAATATAATGAAATTTACTTACCTGATATATTTTAATTTCATAAAAACAATTTAATCTTTTGGTTATGCTTTGATCAAATTCTAATTCATCCTTTATTTCAAGAAATGGGTATCCAAAAATTAACTTTGATCCCTAAAGAACTAAAATAAACATTTAACAAATCATAAGGATTATAAAATGGTAAAAAGTATTTAAATTTTTCTTTAACTATTCTCTAAAGTAAATATGGTTAATAAATTAATATCTAAAACTAAAAAGTTAAACTACTAGTTCATTATTAATATTTTTTATGAAATTGTTTATATAAAATCAATGATATATTAACTAGTACATTGTATAGGTCATTGGTTGGTTTGAAACCCTTATCGTCCTTCAGTAATGGGTTCAAGACCCACAGCCTTGGCGGACTTTATTTATTTTCACCTGTCATATAGGTTGTACTTTTCTAAAACCATATTAATATAATTTCCAAAATAAATATGATGGAAATCCTTGAAATTTGGTCATTAAACAACCTTCTAACAAATTTTTTCAATACCACACCAATACATAAATAGTTTATCCATTTATTTCCACGTTGTTCCTTCATTAGTCTAGAGTTTATCCATAATATCATTTGAATGATTTTTAAATCATGGCACCTTATATTTAATCTAAAATACCTTAGGTTTAACCTAGGTAATTCATTTTCATTATCTATTCAAATCCTTCATAATGGTTTTTAAAGATAATGTGAATTATCATAAGTGTGTCCCATAGGAGTGTTAAACCAGGTGCACAGTAAGCTTGTTTTCATGTACCAAGTTATGTTGAGTTAGGCCCGACCTACCCTTTCAGAGTTGTTACCCCTGGGTAAATTTGTTCTAGAACCACATCTATATGTAGTATCCAGACATGGATGTATTTATAATAAGGCCCATATAATATCTATCATACCAAAACCCTAGGATGTTCTTCTATATTAATCCTCAAATTCTATCTTATTTTTGTGTTCTCTAATATATGTTTTCTTAAAAATAATTCCTAAGATTCCTACGAAAATTCCTATAATACCAACGGTTGTGACCTAGCCCTAGAAATCTCATATCTTGTGTATACTACCATTTAATTTCCATGATTACAAGGAATCAAATCTAGAAGGATCAAAGGGTTTAGTAGTCTTGTTAAACTAGATAAATACATGAGTCTTATATTATAAATGATTACACTAATTACAACATAATTTTTTTCTCTTTTGAGGATAACTTTATTCTATATAAAATATCTTTACATATCACTCTTATTACACTTCTTGGATTCTTAGGAAAGGGAAAAAATATGGGTGAGCTCAAATGATTTGTTAGGGTAAAGTACAGTGGAAGAAATAATGAATAAATAAGAATAATAATTATGGAATAGTAAATAAATGAAAAAATATTCTATGAATTAAATAAACTGAGAAGGAAGTGCATAAAAAATATATAAAGGTGGTAACTAGAAACACATACCATTAAAATAACTATATAAGTCAAAATAAATATGGAAAGGTAAGAAACTAAAAACACATTCCATTTACTCAATGAACTAAGAATTAAATTAATCTATAGATATGTTGATGAAAAATCTCATGGATAATAAATATTTAATCCAAATTAAGGCATTGTATAATTATTAGATGTCATGTATCTAGAACATGAACCATTATTCTGTCAAGATCTATCCTCAAGAGAGTTTAAGTCTATGGGTAAAAACCCTTCTATTCCACAAAGAAAAAAATTATAAGGGTTTGTTACCAACCAATTTAATCCCTTGAGAATATTGATGCATCAAGGGGCTATATAAAGTCTAGGCCCCACCCATCACTCCACGTCCAAATTTTTCCTCATATTTAATAATCAATTTATTTAATAAATAATGGGCTTTATCAAATATTCATATTGAATAAATAATACAGATTTATCAATATTTTCCAAAATAATCAAATAAATTGAATAGTAACAACAAAACAAAAAATGGTATATGGTTTAAGAAATAATCATATCCATGAAAAATGATATGGATATTTAGGGAAAATTCAATGTCAAATGATCGGAGAAAATTGAATATTTCAAGGTGACTAAAAGGAATCAAGGAAGTGAATGTCAATAATATTCTTGTACAAATAAATCATAAACTATTTAATGTAAGAATGAGGATGATATAAAAATAAAATAACCCAAGTGGAGTAAAAATAAAAGTTTTTTTTCATTGATGAATAGAAATACTATAAAAAGATCATTTAAAAACATTCTTGAGGAAAATACCATTTTTTGTAAAACCATTTGAAAAACATTTTCCTTGAAATCCCTTAATAAAACTTTTCTTTAAAAATTGACATTTAAAACTTGAAAAGGAATATTAAAAAAATGATGGTGGGTAAATCATTATATGTTGTATGAGGTAAAAAAACATTTCTTTTTCATGGTAAAAAGGTTAGAAAAATGAATTTTTTAGAAAAAGATAAGAAGTTTCCTTTGAAAAAATTCATAAAAACAAAATGGGTAAAAATGATTTTAATAAATCAATTTTTAAAGTTTAAAAACATTTTTTAGAAAATAGGGGTTTTAGAAGAAAATAGGTTCTCTAACTAAATAAATAAATGAAGTCAGGTTTTATTAAAAACATTTTATAAAACATTTTGAGTTCCAAAGAGTGGACAAACTAGTTATAATATATAAAAAAGGTCATGAATAACCATACGAGATGAAAATTAAAGGGTTTATTGAACAATGGTCATATAATTTCTTTAAATATAAATACCTTCAAAAGACAATTAAAATTATTTGCGAGAAAAATAATCTTTAAACATTCCAAAGTGTCACATACCACTTTGAAACATTTTAAACCATGAGCCTCATGAAGCAATAAAATTAAACGAAAGATTTAAATTCCATTAATATAAAAGGGTTAATCATATAATATATCAAAAGGATTATTAGGTACACTACACAAAATAAGTGAGTGGTGAATATGACATTTACCTCACAAATGTGAAAAGTGAGATGAAAATTCCCTGCCTTGTGTTTCCTTTAGGGTGAAAGTCCTTTAAAATACTTTATAATGGTTTTAAAAATGTTATTAACATATATTAGAAGAATAATAATGTATATAATATCATATATTAATTTCTTAAAACATATTATTACTCATTTGATAACAACATTTCATTAGTTTCACTATTTCGGTAATTAATTGCTTATTTTGTCGAGTATGTTTTAGCTTATTACTTATTATTATTATTAATTAGATCATGGTTTAATATTATCCAAAATTTAAAACATAATTTATATATCATATATATTAAATATATATGTATTTATAATAATCTATAATATTTGGAGATATTAAATGAAATGCACCATTCATGGAGACGGTAGGTCGTACGTAAGCATGAACACTACTTTCATTTATTTTTAATATTAAATTAATGAAAAATATATGATATATATGTATAATATAATTCTAGTATCACACTTGTGTCATATATGTTACATATATTTATTAAAACCATCTTTTATGCATTCCAAGTATAGCGTGAATGAATCACATTGCTCTAGGTAGCTAGTAGTCCACACTTCCACAAATGATGTTATCGTATTCCCAAACAATAGAGTGTATAAAGTTATGTGTTATAAAAGAATTAAAAAAACTATAAATAAAAAATAAATATCATATATATATATATATATTACATTATAATTCCCAACCATGATAGGTGGTACAAGAAAAGCAAACAACTTCATTTCGTGAGGTGGTAGTTCACCGTACACATAAATGGTAAGTTTGTTACACTTTAGATGGAAGTGTGTGTACGTTTAGGTCAAAACATTTTCATAAAAACATATAATTATATTTATTATACATTTTATTTATTTAATCATGTAATAACTATAGTTTATAGGGTGGAAAATGAAAATAAAACTAAAGATCCTAAGGAAAGATTTTACCTCTTCTTTGGGTAACTCTGTTTGGTTTGCACCAAAGTGCTTCCTTGGATGGATTTCTGAAAAAATGGAGGCATATAGGATGAGGTTTTGTATTTTTAGAAGTTATTTTGGTAGATATATTTTGATCCATAGTGGCGTGATAGGTTTGAGGAAGTGAGAGGGTTGAGTTTCTTTTAATAATGGAGGAGGAGTGACACCCTTGTAAAATTTTGGAAATGGAATTACACCCACATTTTTTCCATTTAAAGTGGATCCAATAATGGTAAAAAATATATAAAATGTATTATATGGTATAAATATTTCCATATAATGGATTTTGAGAAGGTTTATAGGTCATTTTTTTCTAAGGCTTAAGGTTTAGCCCGTTATTAAGATAATGTTTCTCTTAATCCTTTTAATTAATTTTAATCACTTTCAATAATATTTTTTGTCAAAAACTTTTTTGACATCATTATAAATGATAAATTATTATGATTCCAAATATTTAACTCATTTATCCAAATTCTAGTCACATAAGTTGGAGAAATTAATTTAAATTTAATCCTACAGACGGGAACACAATGTGGGGTTTTAAAGTAAAAGTGTTCAAACATTTTCATTTTTTTTATGAACAATTTAAAAGTTAAATTGATTACAATGACCTAAATTGAATTAACTGATAAAAATTTAACCTCCTTACAATTTATAACCAATTAAAATTATAATTTAAACTTATAAATAAATTAGACAAAAAGGTAGTTTGGAATAAAAATGCATTATTTTTCACTATTCATTAAAAATTGAATCTTCACAAAAAAATACCAAAAACATACCCTAAGATAATTTTTATGTTAATATTTAAAATATGAAGTTTATTTTTATATATAAAATATATAAATTTTAAAAAAAATGGATTTAAAATGGGTTATCCAATAAAAGACGGTAAAAATTCATTAATAAAAATTTTGGTTTTTATCTGTAATGTTAGGTTTGTTCTTACCTTATGCTTATTAAATATATTGGATGAATATAACAAAATTATTTTATTGAATATAATATATATATATATATTACATTAATATCGCTCACTAATTGTAATTAATTTAATTTATTAGGATAAAACTACTTTGTGATCAAAAAAATGGTTTTCTATAAAAATATTATCTCCATATTCAATTGGTTTCTATATTCACTTATATTTAATTAGTAAACAAATAATTAATTTAATATTTGTGTAAACCATATATTTTTAGAAGTTATTTAATCTTATTTATAACATCTAATTTAACATCTTGGTTATATATTGTTATATTAAATAATGTCATTTTAATAATAAATTTTTGGTTGGTAAAATGTGACCTTGTGTGTAATGAAAGTCATAAAAGAAACTCGTTTTTTCATGAGACACGTGATAAGTTAGTATCACGTTCATTAAAATATATATAAAAGATTGAATTTATTTAAAATAGAAAATATATTTCAAAGTCTCGGGATATTATATTCCCTTACATTCTTGGTGTTGTGTGTCATAAATGCTATCGAATACAATGTTCTTACTTTAGAATTTCAGTGTGCTATAGTGAGAATGGAGAAGAGAAAATTGAAATGAAATAAAAGTGAAGAAAATGTTCCAAGTCATTTAATTTTGGGCTCATGTGTTGGAGAAGATAAAAGATAGATTAATTATCCATGTTTGTTATCAGAGTTTAGTCTAAAAGTGTCTGTGGTCTTAGTACTCCCTCTTTAACTGAGTAATTACCCTTTTCTTTTTTGTGAAAGTTTGTTCTCTATAACACAATTGAGAAGCAATTTATTATTACCATATTAAGTATATCATAGAGTTATGCATGATTTTATCTTACCAAAATAGTGATAATACTTTTTCATACATGGTTTATATAGTAATTCCCTTGGATTACTTTTCATATCAAAATTTTATATTTGTTCGTAACAATAATGAAAACCTAAAGATGATATGAAATTAATCATAAATATATATAATATGGTCTAAATAAATCATACTAATGTGGCATAGATGATGTCTGAATATCAGGTGATGGGGTATCATAATCATTGATATTTCTTCACATGAAATTTTCACTTGGTAATCTTGAGTAAAAGAGACTATGATGACTGCCTCACTAATTAGAAAACCACATGTTATAGGTGTCATTATATGTTCCTTTATATGATAACTTGTACTGGTATATTAACTTTATATCATTATTACTGAGTTCTATTAAATCATTTAATTTGATGAAAGATGAAAACCAAGTTATTTATATTTATGGTTAGATAGATTGCATCTTGTGTATCATTTATTGTATGACATAGATTAATTAATTAAGATAAGATCTTTTTATTCTTAAGAAAAGAGATATCATAGGCCCGACTAACCAAGATAATATAACCTTTACTAAATCCATGGCTATAGTATAATAAAATAACTACATCTAGTAAGATTATGAAATAATAAAGGAAGGATTAATGGTGGAACAAATTAAATATCATGCATTATAAGATATTATGGGATAAAGATATTATATTACATAGTGTATGTTTATAAAAGGTTTTTATTATTATCAATAAGCCTTTTTTCCTTAGGGGCCATGATGTGTTGCTACATACCACTCTTGGTCTATGAGTATGAATCACTACTATCGAGATTAAGTCTTAGATGGTCACACAAAAAGCATATTCGAAATCTTTCCCAATTATAATGAATTAAAGTTTATACACTAGTGGGACCCACATTAGGAATCAGTTTATGTATGAGTTTAAATGATCCCATGAAATAAATAAATTCAATATTATTGAAGTTTAGAATAATAATGGTTGAATCTGTTTAATTGGTGTTTTCATAAGTTATTAAGTGAATATAAGAAAATCTTTAGTGAATGAATATTTATTATTTGATGTTCATTTAATATTTTATGGGAGAATAAATTTGGACTAATAGATTGGATATTATGATGTAATTTTAATATCAAAATTAAGTGATAAATTACTTATGATGTTTGTGATAAGTTTTTTGGGTCATAAGTGTCAAATATGGTTTAATTTATTGATGGTACAAAGTGAAATTTTCATAAATTAAAACTACATATATTAGTAAAATTAATCCAAATTGGAGGTTATTACTCTTCAAATCAAATTTTCTCACCACACAAGCTCTCTATAAATCTATATAGAGAGAATAGAGTGTTTGGGGTACACCAATCCAAGAATTATTTCCCAAATTGATGTAATAGTGTTCCTGCGATTGTGAAGGCATCGAAGAGCCCTTCGATTCTCTAGGATTTCAGTTGGAGATCAAATATCAGTTTTTGGTCATTATCTTAATGTATGTGTTGATGATGTAAAGGGTTTTAGACTCAGTTATTTCAAGAAATAGTCTTTTATGAAAAGAAAAACATGTTTTAAATTTTAATCAAATAAGGTAAATATTCAATTTTATTTTCTATGATTAATTTAATAATAGTTGATCCTCTAGATGATTATTGGGTGTTGCTTAAGTGAAAATGATTTTTTAACATCGATTTTAGTATAAAATTTTTAAAATTCTATAGTTTTACAAATATATTGAACTTACGATCTCAATAAGAGTGATCATGTGTTTGAATAATTAAAATATTAAATTTTATTTTCCATGATTAATTTAATAATAGTTGACCCTCTTGATGATTATTGGGTGTTTCTTAAGTGTAAATGATTTTTTAACATCGATTTTAGTAAAAAAAAATTAAATTTCCATAGTTTTACAAATATATTGAACTTATCAGAGTGATCATGTGTTTGAATAATTAAAATTAAAACTATTTTTTCATGAATTCAAGTAAACTGAGTTGATTTGGTCCCAACACTACTAGGAAATTTTTATTCGAGTATGGATGGACATAAAATGTCTATATAAAAATTATAAAATGGATTTTGATCTAGAAAAATAAATTTAAACATGTGTGTGTGTGTGTGTCTGTTTGTGTGTGTGTGTGTGTGGGGGAGAAGTGAGAGTCGTCATCATGATTTCAGTTGCCAGTGGAGGATTGTATGGTTAGATAGTACCTACTAGGATTTGTTTTGGAAAATAGATAATAAAAATTCCATAGGAAAAAAATGGGGTATTTTGGATTGGAAAAAACTAAGAAAACTATATTAAAAAATGATACTTGTGGTTGGAAAATCAAGTTGACATGGGTGATAGTTCCCTTCCATATCCAGGCGTTGATATTTATAAAAAAATTATTATTTTTTATAATAAAGATAATTATAGTGCCTTATGTTTCCCTCTAGTCACTAACCCTCCATGTTATTATACTAGGGTGTGTCTCCCCACTGACAAGATTTATTCCAATTCATTTTTTCCCAACCCACCTAGCCATTTCAGACCCAATTTGGGCCCAAAACTTCTATGAGGGGTACATCAAGGACTTGCGCGCACAAAAAATTCCAAAAAAATATAAATATTTAAAACTATTTGGAATTTTATAACAAAAAATGGATTTTGTGATGTGTATATTATCAATTAATATTAGTTTAATTTGTTTAAATTCCAAATTAATATACTCATATTGAATTATTTTCAAATTTTATTTTATTTTTTAAGTTTACTAAATTCTAACTAATCATGAGCTTAGTCTAAACAGTGTATGTCTTTTGTTTAATTCATTCCTTTATCTATTTATTACATGTGAATTGTGTGTAATAATTATTTAATAAAATAATATCTTCTTGTTGTCCCTTACCTCATTATATATATAAGTTCCTGTGTGTCCAAAAAAATCTTATTCATGTGTATCCTACATTCCTGATTCCTCATCACATGTGTGTGAGTATATATGTATCCTGATTCCTCATCACATGTGTGTGAGTATATATGTATTATGATGAGGATGAAAGGTGACGCAATTCATGCCAATACATGGAAAGTAAACATTTGGAACATTAATAAATTAGATGTGGTAAGTGTTGTAACTCAATATATACATTACTCAAGGGGTAACCCCTAGGGTATCAATTTTTCCATCATTCGCTCGGTAGATCAACCATTAGGAAAATCTTATTATCTTGAAATTTTTAATTTTATCATATGCATGGTTTATTAATTTTTTGTATGTGTTTATATTCATGATCACCTAAAATAATAAACAAGTATGAATAGATAAAATAAACATGCACATTGAATGTTTTCTATTTTAATCATTATTAAGTAATGATCGTGATCCCATAGAACAATCATATTAAATAGAAAATGAATTCATTCACTTATAATAACTAAAAACCCAACAAATAAAATATTAATTCACTAGAACCTTCTATCACATGAGTTTGAATAATCCCATAGTATAGGGTGTTCATTATCCATATTTGAGGGTGCCTCCTTCTATTGGGGAGTTATAACAAGAGTTTTGGGTCTACTTAACTAATATTGGCATCAAATAAGTATCCATATCTGTCTTGGTGCACTCTTAGGGTTGATAATTGAGAGATTACAAGTTAAATATTCATATGTTATGGGACTTCACTCAATAATCAAGGAGCCTCAAGTCAATGTGGTTGGCCAACCAAAATCCTACCTTGAAACTCTTTGAGTACTGTCATAGCCATAACATGGAATATTAGGATAGGTTTTAAGGATACTTCCCACTAGAATACTCAAGAGGATAATTATTCTAAATATACTTTTTGAGGGATACTAGGATTTGATAAAATATTGGGATAAATTAAATATTAATAAATCTACAATTCCAAATAACTATTAACTGAGAAAAAATTATTAATTGATAAAGTTTTATTATAAAAAAATGGAAAGTAATACCACAAAAATTCTATGAACATTTTCTAATCAGGACTAATTTCTAAGAGTCATATAGGTACGTTCACATAGTACTATGATATTAAATGAAATTGTTTGTTTTAGATTACCCACTACCTATTGAACAATTTATGGAATCAACAGTGTAAAAGGAATTTTACAAAAGAATCATGTATGATGAACTCAATTTTTATATCAAAATGATATCAGTAATTTCCAATGAGTTGTAAAAGAACTAATGGCACATGGATTATTTTACCATGTTGTCGCATCTATGATTAGTTTATGGGGAGAAAGTGAAGTAAGAAATGAATGAGTTTTTGATTACACTAAACATGTGTAAATTGAAAATTATATCATTATATCTCATTATATCCCATTATTTCATCCTTATCCACTGGTTAATCCACTTATTTTTATGATTATAAAGAAGACAGTGTAGGTAAACTACTTCAATATCTTTTTTGTATAATTCTCTAGGTTGACAAGAACTTAAAGAAATTTAAATATTTATTTATTATGGTGAACAAATTAAAATAAAAGTTTTAAAAACTCATGGATATTTATAAGTAAATTGAAGCTTTTATAATGTCTTTATAATAACCAAAGGTAAATAGAGTTCATATAGATCAAGTTATAATTTGTTCACATGTAGAAAGAATGGTCACTTTAATAGAAACTGAAGTAAATTAATGTTGAAACTATAAGAGGCTTAAACTTCTTGAATATTAATAATTAAATGTAATATTTATATTTTACTTCTTGGGTATTATATTAAATATGTGTGTCCCGCATTTATATCCAAATACATGAACCAAGAAAGATCAAAAATATTATAAGAAGGAAGGTGAATAATCTAAGCAGCGGATAATGGGTGATTCATATGGTAACGGTGAGAAGAACATGACTAATAATTTCCTAATACATTTATACTAATTAAAATATTATTTTGTATTACTAAAATAGTTATCTCATGTTTCCATTGGAAACAATGATACATTATTTAATTTTATAATGATTTTTTTGGTGTTCCATACTCAATTAATAGTCTGGTAATACATGAATCGTCGGTAATAAATGATGAATAAAAAATGTAAGACTCGTTAATTCCCTATTGTGGTAAGATAAATATTTTTAAAGTAAAATTAAAATGATTTTTCAAGCATATACTTAGTACGGTGTTTGGGTTTATTATAGCTATAAACCTTAATTATTATTGACATACTTACTTATCAAGCTTTAGAAAATGAAATGTTTTTGAAAGGAAGGTGAACCATAATTTTTCCAGAGATATTTCATCATGAACACATGAAAAAATAAAAGGATAATATATAATAAAGTTTATATAAATAATAATATTCCTTTAATAAATTTAGGGAATGATAAAGTGAAATAAGAAAGATGAATGGATAAAATATATGAGTTACTTCAGAACCACGAGCCAAAGAATATATCAACCAAGAATTAATTGGTAATGAAAATGTAGTATGGATTTATTCCCAAACTCACATTTCCTTATTCACATCAGATTCATGATTTCTATAAAAGGAAGATCGATGATGAGTTTTCTAATTTTTTCAAAATCTTCCATTATCATTTGATTCATGCTTCACAAATAGTGGAATTAACCCATGACCATATTCCAACTATAATAAAAAATGGATATCATATGAGTTATAGTATGAAATAAATCCATTATGTCACAAAAAATGTTCTTATATACAAATAGATTTCTAATAATAAGTCAATAGACAAACATGCATCAAGAAAAACACAAATCACATCTAAGGTAATTATCATAAGGTCTTATAAGGATATTACATAAATATATATGATATAATATCTATATTCATGTGAAATAATATATTTCTATAAGAGGATCCATATCTTTATTTGAGATAGTGGGAACAAGTCTAACTTAGATAAAGTTGACGGTAAAGATGCATTGATAGTTGGCATGGGAATATGTTCTACAAGTTATTAGTGAAAAAAAAAATTTGGACACGTGTACTGCATGGTAAAGATAAAACCAAAGTGAGTTGGTTTATCATAATTGAGAAAGGTGATATATTATTCATTGATAATAATGAATCTTTATCTAACAAGGAAGAAGTAAATAAAAATAAGCTAAAATGGAAAGTGATTATGAATTTAAAATAATGGATTCCATGTACCAAAATCAAGTATGTATTTTGTTAGTTACTCTAAAAATGTAAATTCATTGGTGTTTATTAAAGAGAAACTATAAAAGGGTGGTACAAGTTTGGTATCAATAAGGCTTGAGTAGTTATACCAAGTCTTTATACTTTTATCCATTAGAAGTGTACCTGTCACATTATCTTTGTATGATAATTGTATTAGGAATTGGATGTCGAAATCACCTTCCTTAAAGGAAACATTATGGAATATATCTATACAATACATTCATAAAGGGTTGGTGGTATGATATAATGACAATATTAAATGAAATTTATATAGATACATGTATAGATTAATGAAATAATCGTAATAATAATAATAAATATGGAGTAGAATTTTTTTGTGTGTCTATAAAAGTTTAGTGGGAGGGTTATAACATAATGATCCAAGACCATTATCTTGTGAAGAGGAGGAGGTTCTACTGACCATAGGTGATGTGCCTAGGACAACAAATTATAGAACAAAATACTAAGGGTTTTTGTAATCATTGAGTAATGATTTATCCTTACAAAAAATTGAAAATGAAAACTGAAGAATAATGGATACACATATGATGAATGAATCAACAAAAGACAAAACCCCAATCAATAAAACCAAGAATAAAGATGAATCTCTATAATCCAATAGAAGAAATAAAAAAATTATACAATATGATAGACCCAAAAATAATGAAAATGTATTGAACATTGTGTTACCCCCAAGATCTACATAATAAGGATCACTGAGCTCCAATCTCTATAATTGAGACTATATCATCTACCATGTAATGATATAAAAGTGAGAGATCTCCTTTTGTCTTCATCTTATCAAATAATGACTGAATATTCACCAAGGTGTACATACAGGGGGTGAGTATACACACCCACTAGGTTTTCCACCAAAAGGATCCCACACACACTGATAAGATAAGAACAAGTTATCATAATTTATATAAAATATTTTGGAGTATGAAATGGTTATCAAGGGAATTTTATATAAAAAGAAAAAGGGACATATCAAAATAATTTCTAGACCAAATAATAATTTATCAAACTTTTAAAAATAAAATGGTTCTTAAAATAATTATTTTATTTGTTAAGAAATAAACATCACATTACACTTAGTATAATCATTCCATAGTCCCACAAACACACACAAACACACACCCATGCATTCCATGGAAGTCCCAATACTCATGTGCGGTAACTCATCCATCCACTAATTTAGTCATTGGTGATAATCCTCTTCGTGCCTCCAGCCTATTACCACATGCTATTTTATCTCTATGCTCAATGAAAATGACTACAAACCATTTCACATATGCGAATGTATCACATACATTTATCTAAAATAAATTGATTGATCTTTTAGAACATTTAATCAAACATATTGAATTTTTTAGACCTAGATTTCAATTTAAAACCATGAATAAAAAGGGGTTTTACCAAATACCATTTAAAATATATGGTTCTCAAGTCATGAACAAAGAGGGTTCACTAATAATAAATCATAATTTTTTTCATTGAAAATCACAAGAAACTATTTTAAAATTTAGGCCTTCAAGTTCTAGAATCATTGGAGAAAAGAGATAAGTCACCTACCACACAATGAATCCCATATAACATGATGAATCGAGATATGATCTAGTCGATCTGGAAAAACTATCTCATTCCTTCAAGAAATCACAAAAATAAATTTTCAAGACAAAACTAATGTAAAATATATGGGTATAGAAACCCCAATATAAGGTATTATTCAAAGGAAAATGGATGGATCAAGAAATAAGATAACAACGAGGAGATTATGGGGATATTACCTTCAATATACTATATCTAAAACACTTTAATCCATAGAAATTAGGTTCCATAAGTAATAAGATATTAAAAAACACCTAGATAAGGGCCAAGGTTTGAGAGCCTAGGTCAAAGGAGGAAGAATGAGGGTTTTCATGGATGTTTGAGGTATTTAATTTAACATTAAAATTTATTTTTTTCCCACCTTATGGTAGTCTTGTATAGTTTAAAAAACTATGTGCTAACCATTTGAATCGGATCTATCTCAACAATTTTAATGTTTTACTATTTGGATAAATAGTGTTCTAACTATGAGCCTACCCAGAAGACTCATCCAACCCTTTCATGGTTTCCTAGGGAATCCGTATAATTTTCCCTAACTAGGATCAAACTATGCACCATCCAAAACCAATCCAAAAACATCCATAACCTTCTCAAGTGTTTACCCAAACGTACCAAATCTTAAAAATATACTATGAAACCTCTAATTCCACAAATATATGGTGTTAATTTCTCCCCACCATATGGATTTCCATCTATGGAAATCTAAATGGAAGCAGTGATGATATATAAGATCGAACCACTAGTCCAACATAATATAATTTCATCCCCTAGTTTTTTAGAAATTCATTTATAATAACACTTTATACATACCAATAGTATGTTTTGACATAACAAGATCTTATAATTCTTGGCCCAAGATATGAATGTTGTTGAGAACCAATTGGTTAAATAGGTATAATAGTGACATGATCACAAGAAAAAGATATTTGGAAACTGACTCACTGACTAACCAATAGTTGGTAAAAGTATGACATTCACTACATTGAGTTAGAAATCAAGGATAAGTGATAAAAACTGTAAATATGTGGTTTAAGATCTCAAATGGTTCCACCCACAAAAGAACTAACTTTCCTCATTAACCAATAATTAACTCCCAAAAATTGTAAGGAATACATGATATTTGATTTACAACATGGAAATAGAACAACAAAAACATGGGTAAATCAAAATCAACATAGATGATGGTATGGTTCTCCAAATAGGTCATATGAAGCATCTACAGAATAATTACAAACTGATAAAAGATCCACTTAGTAAAGATAATGTTTTATGGGCTATTAATGTTATCCCATGCTTCCCCCTAAATAAAATATTATCTTTGTGTTCCACATTTATTACAGATGGTGTCATATACTCATATATATCCAATATTCTAAAGGTCAATAAATCAACCACTTGCCCAAAAAAGACCTATGTTTCTGTAATATATTAAGTTAATTACAACATGATGTAAAGATATTAATTCATGAACATCCCTCATGACCTTAAATGCATATACACTATTTACTAAAAATGAATGAAAGGCTTTAACAGAATGAGTTAGTCAACATGGACTTAGATGACATAAAAATCATTAATATATGTGGTGACAAAGTATATGAGAATTTATTCCCACCTATAAAAAGTTATTGGTAATGATTTCTTTATTCCCATTTATTGGTGTTTAATGTCTGTTGCATTTTGTATTTTCCCTACATCTAGATGGAAAATCTGACTGAGAATTTATTAAAAGAAAGAAAAAACTAATTTGGATCCTGATATAATCGAGATTATTTTCAACCTTTATCCACCCCTTAAAGAATCCCTACCATTAAGTTTTATCATAATGGTAAGACTATGAGGATTGTACCATTGAACTTCCTTGGACTTGGTCTCCCAAGTCGGGAATGTGAGCTTACTGATAGAAAACCATGACATCATCTTCATTCATACAACTCAATTTCATGTTAGTGATTTATCCCATAAATCATTTATGATCCTGTGTTTACAAACCTAACAACCATAAACTTGTGAGATAATAAAACCACTAACTAGTTGATCAAGAAACATGAGTCCTTGTTAGTGAAGTCCTTCTCAATACCAAACGTGAGAATAAACGAACAAAAAATTTAAAAATAACTAACTTATCACAAAGGGTATGTTTCCTTGAGTTATATAACAATACAACTCACCTATTTATAAATATAGGTAAAATACCATACACATTCTAAGGAAATAGAAAACATTAAAGGAATATATCAGCCCTGAACTATTCTCGTAGACCCACATGAAACCCAAACATTACACTCATAACAAATGGAAATCGAAAAGGGATGGTTCATAACCCATCTCAACAAATCTTTCCTGACTAATGTCCCTTAACCAAAAAAAGATAAACATTTACTTCAAAAGTTGAAAGTGTAACCCACCAATTAGTGTATCAATACACCATTGAATGAAAATGGACCACTATATTTCCTAGTATAAAATAAAGACACGTCAAATATGGTAAATTCTTCCCAAGGTGGAACATGTCAAAGGTCATTGAACATTGTTACCATTATGGATTCCTATATATCCTTTAACCCATAATAAATATTGATTCTCATCCCATGATGCATCATCTCCTAATAAAACTACTATTTTACATCCACACATTATTCCATCAAATAATGGAAATAATATCCTAAACAAGAAGTTTGGAATAATGAAACCATAACCAACACAATAAAAAGAAGTTTCATGAAATATAATCAGAAGTATGAGAATAAAAAGAAAATGATATGAAACCATCATCTGAATAAAAAGAATAATAACCACCACTAGTAGAAACATTTCCCAAGGAAATATCAAAAACACCTTATCCAGGCATCGTACATATGTCTTTCCCATTTGATCACACCATAAAAGTTTTCATCCACCAATTCAACACATAATTGGTTTCCTCGATAACCACATGAAAAGTTCTCAAGTTACAAAAACAATGACAAGATTTTTGATAAAGTACCTATTTTATAAAAATATAAATAATTAAATACATTAAATCCTTTTCAATATCTGAACACTAGTAAAACCATTTGATATTAATTATATTTATATCATTTTAAAATCATTGGGAAACAATATAACCGCTGTAAAAAAACTTTTGAAAGACCAATCAATTACATATTTCAAAATAATAAAAGGTTTCCTTTTCGAAACTCTCTGACTCAATGTATACTTAAATAATTTCCATTAAATATTTTTCTAAATAAAAAATGTATAAAAAATTTCATAAAATTTTACAAAAATATTTTTCAAAAAAATGTTTTAAGATCAAAAAACATTTGTAAAACAAAACTGACCAAAAACAATCTATAATATTAAAACTTCTTTATCATCAATGCATGGTTCTTCAATAGGGATCACATAAATATGACCAACCAAATCATGTTACTACCAATAATATACACAATATTCATCAATCATCTCATATGTATTAAAATATAACCATATTTCTTATTAACTCATGATTAATAAACTAGATTAAGGTAAATACTAGTTTCTCTATGTGCTAAAATCTTAACCATTTGAAATTATTTTCAAAATGAAAAATATTAATTGAGATCTAAAAAGATTCCATACTTCATGCCATTATGTTTCAAGGATAGGAATACTGTTAGAAACATTCTTTTAACAATCAATCATGGTCGATTAATGAATGAATTTAGACAGTTAAAAATTTCCACACCATAGATTTCACAGGCTTCTATAACAAATGAACTATTAAATTAATGGTTTTAAAAACACCTAAAAAATTTAGAAACCCTACCTATTAACATATCACATCATTATTATTTTGGTGAAACATATTGCACTAATTACCTATATCAAAAGGAATAACCATAATGTGCAATTTTTTATTAATCTAGGAAATTAAAAAAAATTAGTTACACTTTTACCATACTTTAATGGCCCATTATTTAATAATCATAAATTTCAAAAATAAAAACATGGAAGAAAATAATTTAATATAACATTCCATAATTCTAGTTTCTACCATATGAAGGTATTGGATCATGCAGTGGAAGTTAGAGATATGGGTATTTAAAATATTTCATCACAAGAGAAATGTAACTTCATCATCTTAAGTGATATGGTCCCCAGTAGCGGTCTGAGGATTTCATGTGAATATTTCAAATCACCAAAATTAAATGAGAAAGTAGATCATTAGGATCAAAGAAACATTTTTCTATCGCATGTCACTAGTAATTGTTACATAAAGAATCTAATCTTGAACCCATCTAAATCATCCACACATGCTTTAATAATCTGCATATATGATGATCATCAAATATTGTGTGCTAGCATAGAGCTCTACTGATTCCTTCGATGTCATGACGATAATAATGATTTAATCTCTTCGATCTATGAAGAATATCAAAGATCATAAGCTTGGATATGGATTTCTCTCTCTTATATTGGGTAAGGAAGAGAGAGGAGATCTCGAATTCGTGGGTATTAATAGTTCCTATGAAAAGTGTCATATCTTACTTATATAGTGAAAGTTAATTACCCAGAAAGGGTTCCCCAACCCCTATATAAGTAATTCCCACTAAATAAGCAATAAACTATATTTTATGATCAATTAACTTTTTCATAATTTAATTTATATTTTTATCAAATTACTGTAATATATATTAAATAAATTACATGATAAAACTAAGGCATTAAATCAACTCTTAATTCCCACAATATTAAGAAAATATTGAATCTTAAAATAATATTAATTCATATAATGTTTTTCCATGTATTTACTTAAATTCTTGTTAATACCTTTAATAAATAAATTCAACCCACTTATTTTATAATTAAATAATAATGAATTTATTTTTTATGAGGTGATCATTTTAATACATGTAAAACACTCAGACCCCCATGGTTAGGCCCAAAATGTCCTATACACCTATTCACTAGAATAGAGAGGACTCTTGAATATGTTATTGTGTGTGACATTCTAGTCCCTCATCTTGATAATAGTGAATATTATTCATAGACCCTAAGTGGAGTCTATAAACCCATCAAGACCCCTAAATAGATAAGGAATAATCATAGAAACAACAATCATCATACGAACATGCACTGAGTAATTTACACTCTTTATCATGTGATATCTAATAAAGTAGGATGCACAACTTATTTCATCATCAATTATTGATTTATTGTTTGTTGAACTTATTGGATGGATTTACCTTCGACTACCATATCCATGGATTTATTGAAGGTACTACCATTCTGATAAAATAGGCCTAATATATCACTACCTCAACTCGAAAGAGAAAAAATCTGTCTTAATAATTCAATCAGTGTCATAACACCAAATATGCACCCAACACAAGATAATTCATCGGAACTTTAATGTCATGGTTTTTTCCATGCATTAAAGTGTGTGGTCAAATGGAACACATTGATAGTGATATCATGCTAAGACACCAATACACATGTTTTTTGATAGGAACAACCAATGACACTTGAAACACATGGTGTTCCTATTTGTGGGTATGTCCTCAAAATCTCATCAATTAGATATCACCATTTATAAACTTCGTGAGATGAAGTCTCAATGGTTATGAGCTCCCAGCACCTAATAATAAAACATCAATTTTTTCCAATCAATATGATATATATAGAACATAAATTATAGTGTTTAATATTAATATCATAGTATCACAAGGGTATCACTATAGCCTGGTAACTACTATAACAGTTTGATATGACATTTAATATATGGGAATTACCATAAATATAGTGGATGAAAAAGTGTCAACACTATTCTAGTAAATAAAAAAATGTATATATAAAACTGTATACATGTAATTATAGTCAAAGTACATACATAAGTTGGGTATAGGAAACCCACATTCAACACTTCCACTTCTACTCTATCCAACTTCTAACATGTCTCAACCTACTAGTTATCACATGAGAATCATGATTCTATTGAGATATGGATTTAGTAAGGTATTCTGCCACATTATCCTCTATCAATGCTCTCATAATTATGAATTCACCTCTCTAGTAAAAATCCCTCATGAGATGAAACCTTCAAAGTATATGCTTTCTCCTCTAGTGTGACATGGGCTCCTTGGAAAGCACCATTAATGCAGTTTTATCACAATAAACTGGAACATGGTTTGCATTGGTAGGTACAACACCAATGTATAAGAAAAAGTTTTGTATCCATAATACCTCCTTAGATGCATTTAAATACTCTATATACATATATTCTTCTATAGATTTGGTGATTATAGGTTTCTTTGAGCTTCTGTAACTCACTACACCATTATTTAGGAAAAATACATAGCCTGACATTGATTTCAGATCATCATGATCTGTCTAGAAACTAGAATCTGTGTATGCCCTTACTACTAGTTTCTCATCTACTCCATATATTAGGAACATATCCTTTGTATGCCTCAAGTACATCAAGATAGTTTTTACAACTTCTTATGCCATATCACCTAGATTAGGTTGATATATCCCCTCCATGTTTAAAGTAAAGGAAGTATCAAACCAAGTACATAACATGTCATACATGATAGATCTCACAACTAAGACATAATGAATTCTACTCATTATTTCAATCCCCTCTTCTGTTTTTGGACACATTTTCTAAGAGATATTGATACCATATGATATTAGCAATAACACTCCTGTGGATTTTACTATTCTATACCTTTTAATTACATTGTCAAAAAAATCACAATAGATTATCCCAATCATCCAATGTGATCTATATGGATAGAAATTGATCCCTATAATATAGTATTCTTTGCCAAATTATCTCATGGATAAGTATTCATTTAACCAAGTCTTAACTGACTATAACACTTTCACTTCATTTACCATAATTAATATTTCATCAACATATAATACAAGTAAAATGATTTCATTCCCATTAACCTTATTATAGATACATTTCCCACTTTCATTTATGAAAAAACACAAATTCTCTTATGGACCCATTAAAAAGAACATTCTCTGATCATGATATCATCTTCAACCCATAAATGGATCACTACATATTTCACACTTTACTGGTATTCTTTGACTTATAAAAACCTTCAAGTTGAGTTGTATAGAAGTCTTTAAACATTTTCCCAATTGTAAAATTAGTTTCAAAATCCATTTTCCAAATCTCATAATCATATAAGGCTGCTATTTCAAGTAATGGATTTCTGCATCGCTACGAGTGATAAAGTTTTTTCAAATTCTATGCCTAGATATTGTTTAAAACACTTTTCTACTAGTCATTCCTTATAGGTAATGAATTTACCATCCATGTATAGATTTTTATAGAATACTAATTTATACCCAATGGTTTTTACATCAGTTGGAATGTATACCAAAATCCAAGCTTGATTTTGGTACATAGACTCTATCACGGAATGTATAGCTTCTTTTCATTTAACAACATCCTTGCCTTATATTGCTTCCCTGTAGGTTAGAGCTTCATCATTATCCAAGAGTAATGTGTCACTTTACTAAGTGATAATAAAACCATAACACTTTGGTTTTCTAACCTATTTATTTTACCTATTCAGTACTTGTGTCCTAGTAACAACTTCATCTCTTACTAAGACTTGTGGAGATGGTTCTCATACTAACTCTTGTGTATCTAGAGCATTAAATTCATAGAATTCAATCTTTTTACCAGGTTTTTTATAGGAAATTTGTTCTATTTCAAGAAATATGCAATGTATTACCATAATCACATTCTTATATAAAGGGTTATATAGGTAATATCCTTTAGTTTCTTTAGGATAACATATAAAGATGCACTTCATGATTCTGGATTTTAATTTTTCACTTGGTATAGTATTGACTTAAGCCTCTCATCCCCATAAATGTATGTGTTATAGACTAGGTTCAATTCTATAACAAAACTCATACGGAATCACATATTTTTATTTAGATGGTATTTTTTAAGGGTATATTCCAATGTTTACAATGTGTATCCCGACAAGCATAACGAGAGAGTTTTCTGACTCATCATAGATCTGACCATGTCAAGAAGGGAATGATACCTCCTTTCACTAACACTATTCCATTGAAGTTTATAAGGAGGAATGAGTTGGGATACTATCCCACACTCCTTTATGTTATCAATGAAATATTGTTTAAGATAATCTTCACCTCGGTCTAAGAGGAGTGTCTTAATATTCTTACCAAGTTGGTTTCTACATCAGGTTGATATTAATTATACATATAAAATGAATCTGATGTATACCTCATTAAGAAGATATATCCATAAATACTATAGTAATTAGTAAAAGTAATTATTAATGAAAACTCAACTCTTTCCACTACTAGAAATGGACCATATACATTAGTATTATTCAATTCTAGTAATTTTGTGGCTCTAACTCCCTTTCCAGAGAAAGGTTCTTTGGTCATTTTTCCTTGTAATTAAGAATAAAATGAATCCATGTGTTTTGACTTGGTTGATTCTAAATACCCTAATTGATGTAATTTATGTAAAATCTTCTCATTTACATGACCAATCCTAAACATTCATAGGTGAGTGTTATGTGAGTCATGTTCATTGTTTTTGTCATTGATTTCTAGTACAGGGTTTTAGATTTCAACTACCATAGCATATGATATACTTATAAAAGAGACAAAATTTATTTCCAAATTTGAAATAAAATCCAATATTATCAAAACATTACACTGTTATTATGTTTATGGTAACTAAATGAACATAATAACAATTATTCAATACAAGAAGTAAACCACTTGGAAAAGTTAGATAATAATCTCCCACTACCAAGGCTTCTATACTCAAACCATTTATTGCTCGGGGATCCACCTATACTTTTGTAATATTCTTGAATCTACTTGGTTTTTTTATTAGATTAACAATATTTAAGCCACACAGTATATCCAATACCCAACTTATAGATAAATATAGATTGTATTCAATGAAAAAAATACCTGAAGTAAAAGCATAACCTTGCTTCTTTTTTCTATATGTAAAATTATTCTTCCATTGGACATTCTTTCCACATGAAAAGTAGATATCCTCCTTATCAATGATATCTCTCTATATCTTTGGATTTTTATAAGGATGGTTATTAAGTGTCTTTGACTTGGACTTATCCTTAGACACCTTTGACTTGCCTTCCTCCCATTTTCTCCATGAAGACTAAAGAATTGGTATTATTAGTATATTTATCAACTTGGAAAACTAAATCCAAAATTCCAGGGAGAAAAATTTTCATGTTATTCATATTATAATTAATAATAAATGTCAAAAATATTAGTGGTAAATAAGAAATAATGAAATTAGTCACTAGTTCTTAATTTGTCTTGAACCTAGGAGCTTCAAGTATCTCAATGTACTCAATCATCTTGAATACAAAAGGTTATACTTTATTCCCTTATTTCATCCTTAACTAATAAAACGAACTAGATATATCATACCTTTCTTTACTAGCTTTATATTGACATAAATCTTAGACATGACTATGCATCTTGTAAGAATCTTCATCCTCATGCATTGTCTATAATTTACTAGACATAGATGACAACATGATACATTGTACATCTAGTGCATCATCTACATGCCTTTTATATTTATCGTTATCTTCATTTATTTCACCCTAAGGGGGGTCTATGGGAATTGAGGACTCCGGTACATAAATCTTCTTTTCATAGCATAGTACTATACGCAAGAACTTGTACCACTCTTGAAAGTCATGATCAGTCAGGATATTTTCTTTATCTAGTATTGATTGTAGGGATAATTTACCGGTGGTTTCTGTGATTGAAATTTTTACATACAATAATAATTTATAAGTTAATAATTTATTTTATTAACCTTTATACATTATTGATTAATTATTTAATTCATTGAATTTGACCCACTATTTTATCAAAATCTAGTATCCCTCACTACTAGTATCGGAATACTCTATCGCTTAAGTATTCTAGTGGAAAGGATACATGAAACCTCCCCACATATTCTACAATATATGGTCAGTACACTACTCAAAGAGTTTCATGGTAATAATTTTATTGTCCAACCACATTAAATTGTGGCTCCTTGATCTTTTGAGTCAAGTCCAAACTTCTAAAATCATAAAATTTATTAACTCAAAACATGACTCTAAGGATGAAAATATTGAGTTATAGATACTTAGTTTTTGAAATAGATAGACACGTTTACCTAATTCTCTCATAAGAACTCTATATTAGTAGCTGGAACCCTCAACTAGGGCTAACATGCACCCCGTGCAGCCGATTTTGATAAAATTCAAAAGAAGGTGTTTTGTGACTTAATATTTCTTTCATAGGTTTTTTTTATAACAACCCTGCTATTTATTACACATATAAAACATGATTTATTACATAAAAATTAACTTAAGAAAACTCTTAGGATCAATAGGTCTAGTGTCTTGGGAAATTAAGAACATTACATAACAACTTAGAACGTAAAATACAACATCTTCATTGAAAACTTCTTTAACATGACAACAACATTCCTTCGTACTTATCATTGAATGGGACAACCTGAGGACATGCATAAGAAAAGCGTGAGGTATAAATCTCAGTAAGGGAGTAAACATGGAATAATATGAATAATATAATACATTTTAGTAATAGTAATATCAATGGATTATAAGAGAAACATTAACATAAAGTCATCATATAGCATGATTATCATAACATGGAAATGTGACAATAACATTTAACATGATATTAGCTGGGCCAAGGATCATTACACATGGATCATGATTAAAACCTCATTGATCTTTAATTATCCTGAGTAAACCCTCATTTAACTTGATTTATCATAATACTAATCGTTACCCAATGCATTATAGTGCTATCTGGGCACACCCTTTATAAACATTTCATTTCATGCATAATTGTGCCACACGGATCATATAACATGGAATCATTCAACATCATAAGTTATTAAAAATTTAGTTAATGTGTAATAAATACATGTAAGTACCATTAAATAGGTATATGTTCATAAAGGTGAATACCTTTGATAGATACATGGGTGTGGTATTTACTACACAATGATTTTGGCTTGGAAAATCGTGGTGCAATTTCGACAGCATAACGACGTTACATAAAAATTTATAAAAATGGTTGATGAGATATAAAGGGGTATATCATCATATTTACATTAAGTGAAAAGTAATGGGGTCATACAGATACATGTCCCAACATATGTAATTTAGAAATATAAGTTGTAACATAATAACGAAACTTGAAGAAAGAGGAGAAATGGAATAACACTTATGAAATTTCTACATGGTAACAGGTGTAAATGGGAGGGATTAATGAGAGAGAAAGAGTTATATCATCATTAAAACATAAGGAGAGAATTATGGGGGAGTTTATAAATCATACCCCAACATTTTAATTGAAAATAAAAGGGAATAAAAACATAAAGAAACTTTGATAAAAAATGAGAAAGGAATAAATCCCTTGGGTTTTTGATCCCAAAGGCTTTGGAGAGGCTTGAGAGGGGATTATTAGGAGATTGGGGTTCCTTGGTATGATTATATAGAGAGGATGTCAGGTTTTTTTCAAGCTCTAAATGGTTTGAGTTAAGAGGAATAGGAGATTGAGTGGGTTTATATAGGAAAGGAGATGGAATTCTTTATTATTTAGCTTTTGGACACCACACATTAAACTAATCAAAACCACAAACCATACCATGGTTTTTGACAATGGTTTTTGCTAAATTGTATTGAAAAAAATTATTTTATAATTAAAATTCCCGAAATTATTAAAATATTAGGCTTTCTTATGTGGAGGTGATTCACACTCTCAAGGAAATCATTTTAAAATGTTAAAATGTTTTATAAGTCTTGGAGGATCCACTAAGTATTTGAAAAATAAATAAAACAATACTAAAAAAAATTATATTAAAGGAAAAAATTATATTGGCCGAACATCCCATTTATATTATTTTATTACATCACTATTGGATCATTATGATGTCATAAAACACATTATATATTTAAATGGTATTTAATTTTTATACAAACAATCGACTATCTCTAAAAATTATGAAAAATTCACCATTGGATAATTTTGATGTCCTGATTCCAAAAATAATATTAATTTTGCATAAATAATTTTCTAAACATGTGAATTTTTACATTTAAAATAAAAAACTGTCATTTATAAAAAATTCATGGGTTTTGACAAAAACAACTTTCAAACCTTAATAAAAATTAAAATTGTATTCGTAAAAATTATAAGGTAATTTATATTTGATAAAAATTAATTTAGTAATAATATTTTATTAAAATATTATTTAATTAAAAAATCCATTAAATCAACAAAATAGATTTCTTAATTGAATATTAACTAAAAATACTATTTGTTCTTTAAAAACTATTTAAAAAGTAATAAAAATAAAATGAATATATATTCTTTATTATATACAAAAATAATGCACATAATAATAGTGGTAGGGTCTTGTTACATAACCCCTTGTAATAATTTCATAAGACATAAGGGTTAGGTGTGTGATGTTGAAAGACTCTTGGGGTGACTTGGATATATCACTCAGGTGGTAATCTCTATTAACTTCCACTTATCACGTAGGCGGTTCCGTTTAAGATTAACGTGTTGAATCTCAGCTTGGTCTTGGTCAAGAGCTAAGCCTAGTGATGCCACCTCCTTTCCGAGCTCTAACAAATGAGATTCGTATGGATTAATTTTACTTTATGAGGTCATCGTTTCCTTTTTCTGAGTAAATTGGATTTGTTAATGCCTGATATTTATATTAATCATATGATCACTATTAAACATATATATTAGAAATGGTAAAAATTATTAACATTATTTTAAAATCCCAAAACATAAAACCAAGGAAGTTAATATGTTTTACATAACCATTTTATATTATAAGACATTTAATTAGATCAAAAGGAATTTTCATTAATAAAATTTTGGGTCGTTACATTCTTCCCCCCTTAAGAATTTTTTCCCTTGGAATTTCCTTTTCCCACACTAAAAAATATAATGGTAACTATGCTTCATCACTTCCTTGGATTCCCGCATTACTTCTTCAAACTTGGGGTTTTTCCACATCCCCTTGATGAGGGGCATTGTCTTATTTCATAGAACTTTTTCTCTACGATATAAGATCTTCACCGGCTTCTCTTTATAGGATAGGTCATTCTCTAGTGGTACCACCTCTGGATTGAGTAAATGTGATGGGTCAGGTATGTACTTCCTCAAGAGTGATACATGGAATACATCATGTACTTGAGATAGGTTCAATAGAAGTGAAATTCAATAGGTCATTTCTCCAATGCGATAAAAGATCTCAAAAGGGTCAATGTACCTTGGAATAATCTTTCCCTTCTTCCCAAATCTCTTAACTCTCTTCCATGGTGATATGCGGTGGAATACCATGTCTCTAAAATCAAACTCTAGGTCTCATCGATGATTATCAGCATAGCTCTTTTGTCGACTTTGAGCAGATTTAATGTGTTACTGGATAGTCTTAACCTTCTCCACTATTTCTTCAACCATTTCTAGACTAGGATTTATTGCTACCCAACTTCATCCCAACATGTCGGTGTCCTACACATCTTCACATACAGGGCTTCATAAAGATACATCTGGATGCTTGAGTGTAAACTATTATTATAAGAGAACTCAACCATAGGAATATGTTGATCTCATCCTCCTATAAAGTTCATGGAGCATGATCCCAACATTTCCTCAAGTGTTTGGATAGTCCACTCAGATTGGCCATCAGTTTGAGGATGAGAAGTCGTATTGAAGTTCAGCTTAGTATTCAGAGCATGTTGAAAACTCTTCCAGAACATAGAGGTGAATTGTGGATCTTGATTGGATATAATAGATAGTGGTAATCCATGCATCCTTACCACTTCTCTGATATATATTTTTTCCATTTGATCCAATGATAAATCCTCTTGAAATGCAATGAAGTGTGCAGTCTTTATAAGATGATCCACAACAACCCAGATAGAATTGTTTCCTCTGGATGTATTCAGAAGTCTGGTGACAATGTCCATGGTGATGTTCTTCCATTTTCATGCTGGTAAGGGTAATTTTTGCATCATTCCCTTATACTTCTACCTATCATCCTTCACTTGATGACATACCAGGCACTTTGATTTACACTCAGCGATATCCTTCTTCATGTTATCCCACTAATAATTCTCTCAGATATCTTGATACATATTTTTTTTCCTAGGTGAATGGAGAAATTTGAACTATGTGCATCATCCAAAAGTTTATTATTTAACTCTGGATTTAATGGAACACATATTCTTGTCATAAATCTCACAATTACTTCTTCATTAACATTTAACTCTATGGATTTCCCATTTTTAATAGTTTCCCCTTTCTTCAGAATTCCCACATCATCCTTTTGAGCATCCCTTGACCTTTCCAAAAGATACAATTGATAAATCATTTGGGAAAGGATTGATGATATTCTCTTATTTATGATTCTCATTTCCATCTTCATCAAATCTAATAAGAATGGATCCCTTTCAATTCTCATAAATGTTATAATTGTTGGGTCCTTTATACTTAGATCATTCACCACCTTTTTTGCTTTCCCAGGGTGGTAATGGACTGAGTATTCATAGTCATTGATCATCTCTATCCATCTTCATTGGTACATATTCAACTCTTTCTGTATGAATATATACTTGAGTCTTTTATGATCCGTATATATTTCACACTTCTCTCCAAAGAGGTAATTCCATCGAATTTTCAAAGCAAAGATTACTACAGCTAACTCTAGATCATGTGTTGGATAGTTTTCTCATGATCTTTCAATTACCTTAAAACATATATAATTAATTTTTCATTTTGCATCAACACAAATCCCAGAACCTTCTTCAAAGTATCACTAAATACCACAAAACTTTATCCACTTGTGGGAAGTGTGAGCCCAGGCATAGTGATAAGACTCCTTTTTCAAATCCTTGAAACTCTCTTTACATTCATCACTCCAAGAAAACATGACTCCCTTCTGAGTTAGCATGGTTAGAGGGTTTGACAATCATGACAAATTTCACACAAATCGGTGATAATATCCAGATAACCATAAGAAGATACGAATATCAGTCACCAATGTTGGCCCCATCCATCCCTCAATATTAGCTGTCTTGGAGGGATCCACAGATATTCCATTTTTAGTGATGATATGACCCAATAATGAGACTTCCTTCAACCAAAACTCACACCTTCTGTACTTTTCATAGAGTTTATCCTTTCACAAGGTCTATAGTACTATTCTTAGATGCTCCTGATGCTCCTCCTTTATTTTGGAGTATATTAGAATATCATCTATAAAGACTTTCATGAATTTGTTGAGGTAATCTCTAAAGACTCTATTCATCAAGACCATAAATATTTCTAGAGAATTTGTGAGTCTAAAAGTCAATACTATGAATTCATAGTGCCTATACCTTGTAAAAAAAGCAGTCTTGGTGATATCCTCCTTCTTCACCCTTACTTGGTAATATCGCAACCATAAATACACCTTGGATAAGTATTGGGTTGCATGTAGCTGATCAAACAAGTCATCAAATCGGGGAAAAGAATACTTGTTCTTTATCGTGGATTTTTTGAGCTCATGATAATCAATTCAAAGGTGTATTGACTCATCCTTCTTCTTGATGAAGATGACCGGTGCACCCCATGGTGAAGCCATTGGGTGTATAAAACCTTTATCCATATTCTCCTAAAGTTGTTTCTTTGACTCCTCAAGCTCCACAACATCCATTCTATATGGATTCTTGGATATTGGAAATGCCTCAGGTATTAGATCAATTCAGAATTCAACATCTATTATAGGTGGAAGACCATGCAATTCCTCGGGAAACACTTCCGTGAATTTCCCTCACAATAGGCATGTATTTAAGGATGGTTTCTTCCTTAAAATCAATCATCAAAGTAATATATTAATTCTCATAGGGTAGTAATATCCATTCATGAGATGATGGTGATAAATAAGATTCATCCTCCTCCTTGCACTTGTACAGAATCATGAGTCGATTCTCCATATAGAGAGTGATTTCCCATTCATGTCAATTTATATTCGCTCTATATAGGGAAAGAAAATTGATGATAATAAATGCATAAAATTCTACTAGAGAGAGTATGATAAGGTTTTATAGGATGTTCAAACCAAAAATTGTGATAGGGGAGGAGTTATATTCATGGGATGGAATGATTTACCCTTTTACCATTCTCACTAACATATTTACTTCCATGATTTTTTGTGGTGTTGGGATTGTTATACTAAACTTTCATGATATTAAAGAATTCATAGAACCAGAATCAAAAAAGTATGTTTGCTATTATTGAATGAATAACAAGAATACCTATCACCACTTATTTTTCAGGGTTCGCTTCAGCGGTAGTGATGGAAAAATATCTCCCTTGCTACCTTTAAGGTTTTTGGTTTAATCTGAAAACCCTTGTCCTAGGGCACTAGTTTTCAAAGTGCCCTACTTATTTGCAGATGAAGAAATGAATAATGCATTGAGGGTTGAATGGACAGTTCCTCTCCTCTGTAAAAGTAGTGGGTTTTTCTTCTCGGAAGTTAATAGCCAAGTTCCCTTCACTTCCACACCTAACTCATTTCATCATCCCCTTCAGGAAATTTTTGGGGTTCTTCTTTCTATACCTTTGGAAAGTGGGGTGCTGGAATTTCTTAGTACTGTTGGGTTAATCCATATAAATTCAAGAATTAAATTCCACCTTATGCTTTTTATCCCCATGATGCCCCTAAGATTCGCTACTGTCCATTTCGAATTTGAGGGGACATCAGACAATTTTATAATATCTCTCAAAGTCATAGATAGCTAGGTATTTCTGTAGGCTATGTTATATCCCACCAAAGAAGAGGTAAACATTTTATTCAGGGGTAATGACAATGTTAGAGGCATATTTTTCAAGCCTTGTGAAGTATTCCTTATACGCTCTAATGGATTCGTTGTCTTTTTCTTGAGGGAAAGGAAGTCCCTTTCCATCTTAAGTCGGACGGTACGAAGAAATTATTTATCAAGAAACATTTTCTAGAAATCCTTTCATTCCAACACCTCTATCTCCTCCTCAGGATTTTTATTTTTGATCAATGTCCACCATTGATCAACTTCACCCTCCATATGATAAGCATGCATAAGTACCTTCTCTTGTTCGGAACATTGAAGGACGGTGAAGATATTCTCAATGGAGTTGATCCATTTTTTGGTGATTGAGGGATTGAATGATCCATTAATAGTAGGAGGCCTTTGTCTCATAAATCTCTCGATTGTGGCTTGTTCATTCATAGGGGGATTGATCATTCCACTTGACCCATGTTTCTATTTAAAACTTGAGTTAACTAAGAGAGTATCATGACAAAGTTTGTGATTCCCGCTCCTATCAGATTGGGAATCTCATCAGAATAGTCATCACATTGATCTTTTCATCGGTTGTTAGCCCGAGTCCTTTTATTATTGTCCATTGACTGGAATTAAAGGAAAGTTAGGGGTAACACATAAAGGGGAATCCAATGAAAAAAATGGATAACATGTATATTACATTTATTTCCTTAACTTATCTATGTTATCTATGATATACTTCCCAACATATATTATTGGGGGATTTTTTTTAATTCCATTAATAATGGTTCATACTATGATTATGAATTTTCCAATGCATATCCCCCAAGAATGTCGTAACCAAGAGTGTAGCAAGGCACGTTGTCCTGCACCAATTCTCATTTGAGTCTAGATCAATGCATTATTTTTGTGTTTTGCCCCTAGATACATCTCTGTCAGAGCCCCATCTACCTGATTGTATCCAAATAGGGATGTATTTACTTGATAAAACACTTACTCAATACTCACCAAAATTTAGGTATGTTTTTATTATAATTATTCTTATCCCTAAGGCTTTCACTAGGGTTTTTCCAATCTGAATCCCAAAAATATCTAAACATGTCCTTTGATGCCGACTATAACAACTCTGCTCTTTATTACACACTTAAACATGATTTATTACGTCAACATTCACTTAATAAAACTCTGAGGATAAAGAGGTCTAGTGTCTTGGAAAATTAAGAACATTACATAACAAATTATAATATAAAATACAACATCTTTATTGAAAACTTATTTTACATGACCACAACATTCCTCCATACTTAGCATTGCATGGGATAACCTGAGGACAAGCATAAGAAAAGGGTGGGCTATAAATCCCAGTAAGGGAGTAAACAAGGCATAACATGAAGAATACAATACATTTTAGGAAATAGGAATATCGATGGATCATAAGAGAAACATGAACATAAAGGCATGATATATCATGGTTATCATAACATAGAAAGGTGGCAATAACATTTAACCTGATATTAGAATGAGCCAAGGCTCATTGCACATGGAGAAAGAGTAAACACTCATATTATTGGAATTATCATGATTAAACCTTCATTGCACTTGACGTATCATGATACTAATCTTTACCCAATGCATTGGAGTGCTATCAGGGCGCACCCTTTATAAACATTTCATTTCATGCATAAGTGCGCCACATGGATCATATAACATGGAATCATTCAACATCATAAGTTATTACATGATTAAGGAATGTGTAATATATACATGTAAGTTAAATTAAATATATATATGTTCATAAAGGTTAATACGCTTGATAGAGACATGGGTATGGTATTCACTACACATTGATTTTGGCTTCGAAAATCACGGTGCAATTTCGGCAGCATAATGGCGTGACATATAAATTCATAAAAATGGTTGATGATAGATAAAGTGATATCTCATAATATTTACATGAAATGGATAGTAATGGTTTCATATAGATACATGTACCAACATATAGAATTTGGAAATATAAGGTGTAACATAATAAAGAAACTTGAAGAAAGAAGAGAAATGGAATAACTCTTATGAAATTTATGCATGTTAATGGGTGTAAATGCGAGGGATTAATGCGAAAGAAAGAGGTATCTCATAATTAAAACATAAGGAGGACAGTATCGGTGTGTTTATAAATCATACCCCAAAATGTTTAATTGAAAATAAAAGGTAATAACAATATAAAGAAACATGGACAAAAAATGAGAAAGGAACACTACTGGAATTATGGTTTTTACCAACGGGTGTTTACCAACGGTTTGCTTAAACCATTGGTGCTGAAGGATTAGGGAACTCTTTACCGACGGTTTCATAAAACAGTTGGTAAAGAAAAGGTCAAGGAATCCTTTCCCAATGTTTCACTGAAACCATTGGGAAAAGTCACCCCTTTGCCAACGGTTTCTTCAAACCGTTGGTAAAGGGGTGTTTTAGGTTCCCTTTTGCCAACGGTTCAATAGAACCGTTGGGAAAGGGTACCCTTTTTTCAACGGTTCTATAGAACCTTTGGGAAAGGGTACCCTGAACATCTCTTTCCCAAAAGTTTTTAAAAACCATTAGGAAAGATTTCCCCCAAATACAACTGTGGTGCTGCCCTCCCCCATTCGCGACAGAACCCTAAATTAATTCCTGCTCCAGTGCTCTGCTCCTCTCGCGAACTCCCACATCTGAATAGGTGAAAACCCATCTAAAATTAGGTATTTTTTCCTTTATACACATATACTACCTTGTTTTTATTGTTATTGATCTAATATTTTAGTTTTAAGTTATCAATCCAGCTCCAGCTCTCTGCCACTCTCGAACTCCCCCATCCGAATAGGTGAAAACCCATCTGAATCATCTCAAATCAGGTATTTTATTATTTATACACATATGGTACCTTGTTTTTATTTTTATTGATCTAATATTTTAGTTTTAAGTTTGGATTTTGATGTGATTTCACCGTGAAAAATAGGGAAATGAATGAATATTTTGTTAATTAATTATTTTCCCCTGGAATATCAGTTGTGTTATAATGTCCATGCTAAATAAAGGGGTAATGTAATAAAAGACCTTGAATAAATAAATTGTGGAAGTTGGGGTATGTTGCCCCTATGATAGGTTTTTTGTTGTGTTTCATTGTATATTGTAGGCTTTTTATGGGGATTGAGGTGACCAGTTGGGCTTTGTGATATGTGGGGTTGTAATGTGATGGTTAGTGGGCATGGATGTGACATGTGAAGTTGTATGATAGTGATGATGTGTGGTGGTGGTGTGTCGTGTGGAGGTGTTGTGTGATGAAGTTGTGGTGTATGATGTGGTGAGGTGGTTTTGTTTGTGCGGTGGTTTGTGATGTGCAATATTTTTGTTGTGATATGTGGTTGTTTTGGTGAGATGGTTGGTCGATGTAACATGGCGTCGATGGTAATTGTGAGATGGTGAGTTATTGTGTGGTGGTTTTATTAGTTTCCTAGTTATCTATGGAATAAATTATGCTGTTAAAACAAAAAAACAAGATATTAAATAAATGATATGGAATATAAATGGATGTGTGGAAAATGGATTTAATTAATTTAACATTAAATGAATGGACAATGTAAGTGTGAATGAAGTGGATTATAAATGAAAGTAAGAAATGTTATGTGTCTTGTGTGGTGGTGGTGTGGTTTATGTGTTTTATGGTATTAGTGAAGTTTGTGATTATGTAGTTAATGTGAACCCATAGGTTGAGTATTTTGTTCTATCTATATATCATGTATTTTTATGTTATTTCAACACATTCCCAACCAGAGTTGGATATACTTACCAATGATTAGAGGTTTTAAGTTATGGGTATTTTTTCTAATATTTAGGATGGTGGTTATATGGTTGGATAGCTACCATGTATTCCCTACTCTTCCTTCAAAAGTGATTTACCATGTGTTTTTAGGCAAGATGCGATGTGATTGTCCATGTGTCTTCAGGTGAGATATACTATGATTTCCCTAGTGTTTTCCGGTGAGGTGTGATGTGATAAGGCTATAATAAGATGTGGCATGTGGTTGGGGTCATGTAGGGTAGGAGGATGGAACATGGTTGATGTTATTCATGTTCATGATACTCTACTAATATGGTTATGGGATGAGGCATATTGTGATGTGATATAACACATTAAGTTCTTGATGGTTTTACATTTTTTCAATAACACATTTGTATGTTTTTTCACATGTGTAGTTGATACCTTGACTATTTTCTTCCTTTATCATTTACTTAAATGTATTTTCTATTAAATTTCAATCCTATTGAATTGTTTATGACAAAATGACTTATATAAATTCTTTTTACAGAATGGAAAGAAGTTGGATGTATGAAACCGATCGGATCTCAAGCGATTTTCAAAACAATTTGGAGAGATTTATAGATTTTTCATTTCACAATACTTCAGATAGTGGTCGCATACACTGCCCATGTTCCAATTGTGTTGGTAGACCTTGGTTAAGCCCTGAATAAGTCAGCTACCACATAACCAAAAATGTTTTTCAATCAAACTACTTTGTGTGGTATCACAATGGGGAGAAAATGAAATCTCAAATTGGTGATGATCGAAATGAAAGGACTGGAATGGAGAATTTGTTAGATGATTGGTTTCCGTTTATTCGTCATCATGAAAAAGAAAGGATTTCGACTCAAGAAGACTTCTATATGAGGACAGCTGATGCATCTAGTGAAAATGATGATATTGATAGGGTGAAAAAATTGAATGATGCTGTCACGACTCCAGTATATCGACAATGCGATAAAATGAAAAAGCTAGAATTTTTAATCCGATTGTTTCATGGGAAAACTATGTATGGAATTTCTAATACAACAATCAATTAAATTCTTATCCTCTTGAAGGATTTACTTACAGATGATGCAGATATTCCCTCAAACCACTATATGGCATGGAATTTAGTTGAGGAACTTGGATTTTCAAGAAACAAAATTCATGCTTGCCCGAAAGATTGCAGTTTATTCTAGGAGGAAACCGCTGAACGAAATGATTGTATAAAATGTGGCACATCCCACTAGAAGTCAAAATCTGATGGAACACCATCCCGCGTTCCAAAAAAAGTAATGTGGCACTTTCCATTGATCCCCAGACATCATAATCTTTTTATGTCTGATGACATATCAATAAAATGAGATGGCATGATACTGAGAGAAAGAAGACTAATGATGAGTTGGTTCATCCTGTAGATGGATTTTCATGGAAGAGATTTGATGCTCGACATCCTGATTTTGCAGCTGACGTGCGTAATGTGAGGTTGGGTCTTTCATGCAACGGTTTTAATCCGTTTGGGAAAATGCTTACTTCGCACAGCACATGGCCAGTTTTTATACACATTTATAATCTTCCCCCATGGTTGTGTATGAAAAAACATTTCACTTTCATGAGTATACTCATATATGGTCCTTCTGATCCCGGCATTGATATTGATGTATATATGTAACCTTTAATAAAAGAGTTGAAACTTCTTTGGGATGTGGGTGTGCGCACAAACGATGCATGTTCGAAAGACATATTTCAGATGTGTGATGCACTTATGTGGACGATCAATGATTTTATGGCTTATGCAATAATGTCTGGATAGAGCACGAAGGGAAAACTGTCATGTCCAGTTTGTATGAAGAATACACAATCTAGAAGACTGAAACATCGTTGTAGTTTCAGTTTTATGGGACATCGACGGTTCTTGCCAAAGGATCATCCTTATAGAATGAATCATCGAAGATTTGATAATACCATAGAGACCGATGATCCACCTCAGCGTATGTCTGGAACTGACGTGCTTAATGAATTGAAAGATTTGAGTTTTTCGTTCGGAAAGGGTCAAATGAAATCTGGAAAGAGAAAAAATGTTTCCACTGAAACCTGTTACAATTGGAAGAAGAAGAGTATCTTTTTTTATTTTCCTTATTGGTCAACCAATTTTTTATGTCATTGCTTAGACGTAATGCATATTGAAAAGAATATATGTGAAATGTTGCTTTCGGTTCTTCTAAATGTCAAGGGGAAGACAAAAGATGATTTACGATCTCGGCGTGACTTGGTGGATTGGGGCATCAGACCAGAATTGCATCCTGTGCGTATCAGTGAAAATAAATGGCAACTTCCATGTGCTTCTTATGTGATGACACCTGTAGGAAAAAAACAATTTCGGGAAGTATTAGAGACTATTAGAGTTCCTGATGGCTATTCAAGAAACATATCTAAATGGGTCAACAGAAGAGAGTTGAAGCTAAAATATTTGAAGACTCATGATTATCACGTTCTACTGCATGAGTTGCTTCCAATAGCAATTCGTCATCTTTTGTCCAATAATGTAAGGGTGGTTGTTATTCGGTTTTTCCATTTTTTTAGAGATCTTTGTGCTAAGAAGTTGTCCAAGTCTTTCTTGCAAAAATGTTGACAGATTCCCCATTAATTTTGTGTGTGTTGGAGAAAATATTTCCTCCATCATTTTTCACATGCATGCTGCATCTGACTATCCATATTCCCATTGAAATACTTCTCGGAGGACCTGTTTCTTTTCGTTGGATGTATCCAATTGAAAGAAATATGTTCACATTAAAGTCTTATGTCTGAAACCGAAATCATCCCGAAGGTTCTATTGTGAATGGTTACTTGGCTCAAGAATGTATGGATTTATGCTCGATGTATTTTTCTGATCTTACTACAAGATTGAACAGACCAATGAGAAATGAAGAATAACAGTATGAGCAAATTGAACCCAGTTTTCCATCACTTCCTCAAATAGGAGGAATTCTTGGATCATATACATTGAATACATTAAGCCATGAAGAGCGGGAGATGGCACATCGCACCGTTTTGTTCAACTATGATTTGTTCGATGACTATATCAGGTAACTAAATTTATTATGTATATCTTACATATATATCTGTTAAACTATTAATATTTTTTATCTACAGGGAACATAAAACAATGATAAATAGGAAGCATCATTCTTTATCTTTGACAAGGGGAGAGACTTTACATAGCAAAGAGTTTTCTGCTTGGTTAAAATTGAAGGTATAAAAAAATTAATGTTTAAAATAATTATATCAATATTTAATTAACTTTAATAGTCATTTATATTGCAGGTATTGAGTTTTTCTGCTGACTCTATCTCTGAGGAAATAAGAGCTTTGTCTTTTGGTCCTAATATCGTGGTTCGTGACTATAAATCAATTGTTATCAATAGGTACAAATTTATTGTCACTGAACGAGCAAAGAACATGAGAACACAACATGATGGTGTTATAGTTACTGCCACAACATATTTTTATGCTAGTATATCAGATAGTTGACCGCGATTTGAAAATGTGTGTTATTATGGAGTTGCTGAGAAAATAATAATATTGGATTATTAATCTCATGGACGAGTCACAATGAAGAAATTCCATTGGTTTGATTTGATGACAAGACATGGCACATTTATTGATGATTGTGGATTTCGAGTAATTAATATGAATCACACTCTTACTATTGAAGAACCATATGTGTTGGCATCAACAGCTAAACAAGTTTTTTATGTCAAAGACCAACTTCGACCTGAATTTGGTGTCATAGTTGAAGTAATTCCAAGACATATTTTTTACGATGGTGATGATGGAATTGACACTGTCCCTAGTGCCATTGGAACCAATCCATTTAGTTCTTTTGATGACTCAAATAGCTCAATTGTCAGAGTTGATTGTGAACCTGAAGTTGTGGATGAAAATATATAGAATCATTCATCCATGTTCTCAATTCTTTTGGTTTACCTCGAGTTCGGTTGTTAAGGTTGGTAATATTCAAATTGATTTAGTATTGATCACAAATATGTTTTAGTTGACTTGACCGTTATGTGAATTTTCAATGTTTATTGGTTGCTGTTTTATTTGAATTGCATTTTCTAACTTGGAATTGAACTGTATTCAAAAATAGTCAAACAATATTTCTAACTTGGTGAACATTACAACTTGTATGATTTATTAAATCTATTCAAGCTCTTCTAAAACAATTGATAGTTGACTTGACCGTTATGTGAATTTTCAATGTTTATTGGTTGTAGTTTTATTTGAATTTCATTTTCTAATTTGGAATTGAACTGTATTCAAACATAGTCAAACAATATTTCTAACTTGGTGAACATTACAACTTGTATGATTTATTAAATCCATTCAAGCTCTTCTAAAACAATTGATAGCTTAATTGACCGTTATGTGAATTTTCAATGATTATTGGTTGCAATTATATTTGAATTGCATTTTCTAATTTAGAATTGAACTGTATTCAAACATAGTCAAACAATATTTCTAACTTGGTGAACATTACAACTTGTATGATTTTTTAAATCCATTCAAGCTCTTCTAAAACAATTGATAGCTAAATTACCTATTAATCCTCTATTCCCTCATATATTTAGTTTTTTGGGTTACACATTAGATTTATTTTTCTAATTAATTACATATTTGTTTTCAAAAGCAGGAAATGAATCCAATTGAAGAGAGACGAAGGAAAAAAATGATGTAGAACAATCGTCGAATGACGGAGAAGGGCGTTCCACCATTAGTGCCTACAGTGAGTACTTTATTTCAAATTGATATATTTAAAGAATATATAATGTCATGTGATTAATTTTTTTGTAAAAATTTTTGTAGGATCCACCTATACGTCGACAGTTATTCGACGAGGAGCCTAGTACTGGTCCAAGTACTCAGGCCGGTGGTACGAGGAGGGTTCGTACCAGAGGTGGACGAGCAGCTGCGCGTACCCGACTAGACCCTGCCCCTCCCATAGACATTTCATCCTTCCCACATTCTGATCCTGGTGTGTCGTTAGAGACACACAGGATATTTAGGTCTCCCATGTTTTCGCTACCTTCTGCATCTTCTGGACCATCATTTTCACATCCCATGATGATTCCCACTCCTCAGTCAGCATCCGGTCAGACAGTTGTCCCATCTTCTTTTCCTTCTACTTCTGTCTCTCCGAGCTTCTATATTCCATCTTCTTCAACTCCTGTTCCACCATAGGGTGTTCCATCAGTTTCTGTGGATCCATCGGCACTGAGCGATCAGACCGGCACAGGTATATTTATAGAACCCTAACAAATTTTTATAGAAATATTTATTTTCATTATAACATGTTTTGATAAAATATTTGTTTTTCTTTCATGACAGATACATCTACTGACAGGAGGCGTGGGCGGGGGCGTACACGCATGCGTTCGGTGTGGAACCACCGTACATAGGTTATGGTGGATTATAATGAAGACAACCAAATGGTTGAGAAAACAGGGCAGCAATGTCGGAGTTTTTTGGCGACGCTTGCCAAATACTCCGACGTCATTCCCATCAGCCCGCTATCATGGAGACATTTTCCACATGAGGTCAAGGATAGAGCTTGGGAAGATATATGGGTAAAAAAATCTTTTCTATTTAATGCCATGAATTATTTTTGTATTTATATGAATTAATATTTTGATTTCAACTTCGATTTAATTTTCTCGCTGGTGAGGGTGCACGATCGGAACGTCTAAAGGATTTAGGTGAGCTTTGGAGAGCCTACAAGCATGAGTTGTATATTGGCTGGGTTGCTAGAGTTGGCACTGAGTTAGAGGCAGTACCAGTGGTGGATGATTGTCCTATAGAGTAGTATCGTCAGATGATTACTCATTGGACGAGTACCCAGTTTAAGGTATTAATAACATTTGAGGTATTTAAATAACAACTTTCATGTTTTTCATTAATACTATCTGTTGCATTTTCGAATTTTATTTATGAATCATTTGGAAAAAATAAAAAGAACATTGATGCAAAAAAATACCTCCACACACTGGGACGCACTACGATGCCTGATCATGAGAGGAAGCAGGTATAAAAATTGTTTATAAGTTTTATTTATGACTTACTCTTTCTTTTTTTTCTTCAATTATTTAATAGTTTTCTAAAGTTCTCATATAACTTTAGTTTTCAATGTCATTGTAGAGGAAAATACAAAATATTGAAGGACGCGTGCCTCGAGCAAAACTGTTTTGCTCGAGTAGACGGAAAAAGGATGGAAGTGTCGTCAACGAAGCGACTCAGCAGCATATTGTAAGTTTTAATCTATTGAATATATTTTTTAATATCTATTTTGTAACTTAATAATATATTTATATTTGTAACAGGCTGCTTTAAAGGCCCTCGATGCCCAAGAACTAGACAATTTTGGGCCAACAGATCACTTACATCAGGTGTTGGGAGAGAAGCATTCTAGCAGAGTACGCTGCCAACCTAGGATAGCCCTGACGAGGTATTGTCCCTTCTCAGGTACGAGCTATAGTGCCACCGAGCTGCAGAAAGTTAGGGAAAAGGAATAACAGGCTGATAAAAGGGCCACAGAGATGGCAGAACAGTCTGCTAGGGAAAACAGTGCGTTTATGAAATTTATTGAAGTTCTACGTCCTACACTTCCAGCAGAGGCCATCCTAGCTTTTGATGAGTATATGTCGTCGATACGTTCTATATACGGTGCACCAGGTGGCAGTTCTAGTGGTTTTCAGGACGATGTACAGCTTGACGATGATGATGGCGAGGAGTCTGATGTGGAATAGGAGGGAGAAGAGGAGGGCGAGGCGGGTGGCGAGGGCGAGGAGGAGGGCGAGGACGAGGAGGAGGGTGAGGCCGAGGACAATGATGGGGACGAGGACGATAGTGATAATGATTGTAGAGACCCTAAGCCTAACGTACATGGACATTACATTACTTTTGTGGAATACTTAATACATAACAAAAATATACACACAAGGATCGTAATAGTTTAGTGTCTTTGGAAACTCGGAACGTAATCTTCTAATCCTGGTGAAAGATCTTCAAAATCTCCCACAAAGATCTTCCTTTTTGTTTACCTAAAACCTTTCTTTATATCCTGGGGAAAAGAAAACATAAAAGGGTGAGCTCAAATGCTCAGTAAGGGTAAACAAAAGAAATATCAATCACATAATTTTCATAAGAACATAACATTTTTGGAAATCTTAACCTGCAAAAGAGAGCATAATTTCATAACATGGGATAAATCATAGTAGTGAAAATGAAAACCTTACTTAAAACATTACTCATTGTGGCATACACACATAATCATAGAGAATCATTTCTTGTTAGTCAAGACTCATTGCCAAGACTATCTTAGTGGACAAAGTCCCTTTCTGAATCGAGTAATCCTCGTTTCAGTCCTGTTTCACTGAACCGGTATAACCTACCATTCCATACATGTCTATCTCATGAGATATGAAATCTTTACCCAATGCATTGGAGGGAGATATAGGTCCCACCCATCTCTTAATGAATCCTTTCTTATGTGTGCCACAAAATCATAAATCATACATCATTGCATAACCCATGTAATAAAAATGGGATTCTTAAACAACATGACATCATAAAACCATTCATATAAGATAAAGGAATTCATAAACATAATTTCATCACAACATAGTAAAATCAATGTAAAAATATGGATAGAAACAGAACCCTTTATTATCTTATATGGAAAATAATTTTGATAAAACACTTGAATTGAATTCTTGAGGAAAATATCCTTTCTTCTTCAAAATCAATTTCTTTTCACAAAACATCATGCAATTTTAAAAGAAATAGATTTTATTGAAAATAGTCATGAAATCTTTTAGAGTAAGCTTCATGAAAATAAGGCTTTATAAAACAGTATAAATCCGTTCGTGCCGTATAAGTTAAAAAAACATTCTTCATACTTTTGTCGGAAAATTCAAAAAGTACCTCGTACGAAAAATGAAAAAAGATTCCTTTCATATCCTTTACTAAAAACTCATAGAAGGGTAAAATTGGATTTAAACAATTGTAGGTGGATGGAAATAATATTACATATTGAGGGAACATGGATGTGGATGATAAAATACATCCCAGTAAATACTTACGAATAAACAATCTCGGATAAAAATGAGATTGTGATATTTCCCTTACCTTAGGTCCGACTTGCTTTGTAAGTGTCCGAACCTCCTGTATAATGATTTAAATCATGTTATTGACTTATTACAGAATCATATTCATTGTTATGATATCATATATGGTTCACTTATGACATTATATTACCCGTTATTTTGTAAATTCCTTGTTAAAGAAGCGTTTTGGGTAAAATCGTTTCATTTATCGTAGGTGTTTTGACTTGTTGTTCTTGACATCATTTTTAATTATATCATGATTTACTTACTTCCAGAATATAAAATATGATTTATATATCATATATATTCAGTATATATATATATATATAATCGGTAGATAAATAAAATGAAAAACACCGTTCATGGAGACGGTAGTCCGTACGTACGCATGAACGCTATTTTCCTTTCCTTATTGTCTTGAAATGGAAGTAAGTAGATGACATACATATGTATATATATACATAAATACAGTATCTTTATAATGTCATATATTTCATTATTATTTCTTATATATACATTATAATCATTCTTAAATGGTTAACATGGAGAATGAATCTCATCGCGTCGTGGAGACGGTATTCCGTACGTACGCACGAGCGATGATATCATTTCTATAAATATTGAATTGAATTGGAGTGTATTATACAATATATCAGAATCAATATGATGTTGTAATAACTATGTATAGTTATTCTTTACACCATTATACCCATCCATGTAAGGTGGTGGTGGAAAATAGATTACACCACGGCGTGGAGACGGTATTCCGTACGTACGCACGCGCGGTGATTTCTTTTTCCGTAGGATGGATAGATGGTGAAATAGAGATTGTTTCATACTTATAATAACATATCAGTATATGAGTGATACTGATGTTATTACTTCATAATGAAACAACCTAAGAAGAAGAAGTGGAAGAATAAATAAAGATGAAAGAATTGGTAACGGTAATTACCTCTTCTTTGAAGCGCCTCTTTGAGACCTCCTCTTAGGGCACTAGAATTGGTCTTTGAGGAAGACCAGAACCTCTAGGATGTTGCTAGGGAAGTGGAGAAGAGATTTTGGCAGGGGTTGGCCGAGCTTGAGTGCTCAAATTGGTGTGAGGAGGAGGGGGAGGAGGTGTCCTTTTATAAGGGAGGAGAGGGGCACCTTAGGAATACCTCAAAATATTATTTTATATTAAAGTCAAAATCGGTTTATAATGGTTCCAAAGGGTCTTATTTCGAAGCTAAAGTGGGGATGGGTCTAAATCCTATCAACCAATAGTATTTAGACAAGTTTAGGTTCTTATTTTAACCTTATCAATTAGATTTAACTCTAAGTTAAATAATTTAACTTTTACCGTGTCTTTTTGTTTTCTTTCACTATATGGTTAATAAACTTACTATAACATGCCAAACGAACCCAAAATTGTTTATTATTAATATATATATCCTTATCTAAGTTATTTGGCCGAACCTTAGATTTTTAGGAATAAAATAACAATTAATAATATAATATTTGATTTAAAAACTATTTTGTGTCAATTTTGACACTATTTGATATATGATTTTTGTGAAAGTCATAACAGAATTAAATGTTCGAACCAAGTTTCTTAAATCAACATTAATATATCATAGTAACCTAGAAAATTAGTGTAATTCATAAAAAGTCTTAAATTATATTTATTTTGGTATTTATATTATCAATTATGTCAATATTTCATTAATAAGATAATTACTGCATCATCTTTGTGTCATAAATAAATTATATTATTTGATGTCTAAAAATTACAAATAAAATACCATCATGTAGGAAATCTTTTTAGATTTCTAATGAATATTTATAGTCGAATTTATCTTATGTATAACCCCATATTAAAAATGATTTACTTATTAAACTTTGATTTTAACTATTTTAACCCTTCTTTAAATAAATTAATAATAAATGTCCTAATCTAATCCAAGTGGGCCTAAATGGTCATATTTTATTCCTAAGTTTGTTTTTGGTCGAATTACACTTGTCCAATAGAATTAGGACATGTGTTAGGGTAATATTAATATCATATTTACCCTTAGTTACCCTATTTACTATTAACCGTGGTAAAAAAAGTAAAAAGTTACTATTCACCAAAAAATTATTTTCATCTCATTGAACCACATTTTAGTCCTTGATATTAACCGTGTCTCTCGGATTTTCGAAATTCCATTCACAGAAGCGGTAAAATTAAGTTTTATGCAAAATTCAGTTTTTAACCTACCACTTAGTAGTTTCACTATTCATCAAAAATTGATGTTTTTCAGAACAATGCCAAAATTTCATCCCAAGCTATATTTCATATTCCGAATTCAAAAATGAAGTCTATTTTACCAAATTCATAACATAAAAGTTGCATTAATTAATTTTATAATTAAATCCCGATGTTAAAACAAATAGCGTGTTTTTAAGAAATAATATCTATCAAAAGATTGACACTTGTTTATGTCTAGTTTAAATGTGAAACTACATCCAATGACCAACATTGTATTAAATTGTAAAAATATATTCTAAATATACTTTAAAACCACTCAAATTAATGATTTATCACTATTAATTATTTCGATTAAAAAAGTTGTTTTTAATTATAATTTAGTAATTTTCACTATTCATCAGAATATGAAAGTTATCCGAAAAGTACCAAAATTTCACCTTAGGCTAAATTCGATACTCCGAATCCAAAAATAAAGTTCATTTTGAAAAAATAAGATTTACTGGATTTCAAAAAGTGGTTATTACTATTCATAACGGCTAGTTTTAATAATATTTTTATAGCATATCGTTGTTTAGTGAAACTCGGTATTGCGTACTACACACGCTATCGAGGAAGGTCGCGATTGCGTGTAATGCAAGACAAGTCAAGGATGTGTGTTGTGCAAGCTCCTTTTGGTGTAGCGTACAACACAAGACATTAATAAAATTAAAAAGAATATTTTTTTATAAAATCTTGGGCTGTTACATTCTACCCCCCTTAAAATGAATTTCGCCCTCGAAATTCGTCGGGGTTATAAATGGTTTACTATTTGAAAGTTTCTTTAATAGAAACCCACATAGTAAAAGGGAATACCAAAACTTGGCTTTAAAAACTATAGTATGAAATGTAACGATTACCCAAATAAACTAATCACTGGGTTTCCACATAGGTGAAAATATGGATATGGAAGAGAAATCTAACCATCATGTTCTGATGGAGAGTGGTAGAGAACATGGCTATGGAAAAGCCAGTAATCACAAATCCATAAATTTGTGATGATCTAAGGTACCATCTGATTCATCAGGTATAAGATCACTAGGACAACATTTTTGGTTTTCAAGATCATTTCCTTAAAGTTGAAAATTTGAATTAGAATAAATACTTACTTTATTTTGATACAATATCACTGTTGTTCGTGCCTTGAACAATTTCCACTTCATCTCTTAAATAAATGATGTTGAATTTGTTATTCGTGAAGTGTTAGCAGATCATGTGATAGAATGACAGTTCATTCCATCTGTTTCAAACAAAAGGTTAGCAAAATTATATACATAAGTCGATCTATAGTGTGATTAATCACATATGGTTTCTAAAATGGACTTATACTTCATATATCATACTGCTTAATATAATAAAACTAGTTTCTACTAAACAGGGACTTCCTGTAGGTCAGTGGTAGGCGATAAAGGCCAGTCGCACTTCGGTTGTGGGTTCGATTCCTACAGCCTTGTCCGAAGCGATGGGATGTCGCCCGTCCTGCAGGTTGTCCCTTTTTCTAAAACTACGTTACTATAACATCCCATCAATAATATCGAAAATCTTCTATCCTTAAACAATACTAATTTATGTCCAACATAATCCATTTCAATCTTTAGGCTTATCCATAATACTTTAGTCCACTCTCATAACATAGTGAAAACGATTACCAGAGATTTAATACTGTCGTTGATCCCCATATATCATAAGATTTGTCTTTTTGGTCACATTCCAAACATTCAAAGGCCTTAATCTTGTACTCTCTTGAATACCCATTGAACCTTATTGAAAACATGAATTCTATTAAAAGTTAACTCTTTCCACATACCAAAATCCTCAAAATTCTATATACTCAAACCATGATATCACTTAGTACTTATATCAATCATGAGCTCATGAATACTGTCAAACATTTCATTTTCTCTTTATCACTTCATTATGTGCATATCATCCACTTTCCAAAAAAAAGATATCTGAATAACCTTTCATTGTTACTCATACCATTCATCATAAACTTTCAAAACTTAAGGAAAGACAATAGTGTAACAATCCTTAGATGTATTTTTATCTTATAGTACAACATTACACTTGATAAACATATAATCATTCCACTACCTTCTTAAACCATTGACCGAGCTTCAACAATTCTTTCATCTCACATATCATTTGTAGTCTCTTCATCATCATCCACATAAATACTACCCATATGACCATACTGATTCTCTTCATGAGTCTTTCCCTTAGGGCATTTGTTTGCATAATGCCCATACATTCCACATTTAAAACACATAACCATTTTTGATGTCGTAGCAATACCATTATCCTCATCCATGGTGTTAACCGACCCTTTTCCTTTGCACTTACTTGCTTTGTGTCCTTCTTTTCCACACCCAAAGCATCTTCCAGTTCCCTTGAAACATTCTCCTTGATGCCTCTTCCCACATGATTTACATAGGGGAAATTGAACTTTCTTACCTCTATGATCATCATGAAACTCCATCTTTCTCTTATTAGTCGAGTCAGGAAACTTACCAAATTTTACTTTATTGATCATGTTGTGAGATTGCTGATTCGGCATAATAATGATGTTTGGACATCCAAATCCAATTTCATTTGGTTTCTCATGAAGAATATCATTCCATTGTCCATCATATCCTCCATTATTTTGAATCATCTTGTTTCCATCCATTTTCTAAAACCCAAAAAAAAGAATAGTGTGAGAGGCAAAAATCATGCTAGGGAAAACAACATAATAAAGGTGGAGTATCCTTGATATCTAACATCTTAGGTTTAATTCTATGATCGTTAGCGTAATTCTAGTACTATAACCTATACGTATACTTAACCTTAGGGACATCCCTAGACATACCATAGAAATATCTCTAGGGATCTCACTAACGTTTTCGCATCCTAGTTTCCAAAGGTTGACTAAACCTTTCCTCTGATACCAACTGTAGAGACCCTAAGCCTAACGTACATGGACATTACATTACTTTTGCGGAATACTTAATACATAACAAAAATATACACACAAGGATCGTAATAGTTTAGTGTCTTTGGAAACTCGGAACGTAATCTTCTAATCCTGGTGAAAGATCTTCAAAATCTCCCACAAAGATCTTCCTTTTTTTTTACCTAAAACCTTTCTTTATATCCTGGGGAAAAGAAAACATAAAAGGGTGAGCTCAAATGCTCAGTAAGGGTAAACAAAAGAAATATCAATCACATAATTTTCATAAGAACATAACATTTTTGGAAATCTTAACCTGCAAAAGAGAGCATAATTTCATAACATGGGATAAATCATAGTAGTGAAAATGAAAACATTACTTAAAACATTACTCATTGTGGCATACACACATAATCATAGAGAATCATTTCTTGTTAGTCAAGACTCATTGCCAAGACTATCTTAGTGGACAAAGTCCCTTTCTGAATCGAGTAATCCTCGTTTCAGTCCTGTTTCACTGAACCGGTATAACCTACCATTCCAGCCATGTCTATCTCATGAGATATGAAATATTTACCCAATGCATTGGAGGGAGATATAGGTCCCACCCATCTCTTAATGAATCCTTTCTTATGTGTGCCACAAAATCATAAATCATACATCATTGCATAACCCATGTAATAAAAATGGGATTCTTAAACAACATGACATCATAAAACCATTCATATAAGATAAAGGAATTCATAAACATAATTTCATCACAACATAGTAAAATCAATGTAAAAATATGGATAGAAACAGAACCCTTTATTATCTTATATGGAAAATAATTTTGATAAAACACTTGAATTGAATTCTTGAGGAAAATATCCTTTCTTCTTCAAAATCAATTTCTTTTCACAAAACATCATGCAATTTTAAAAGAAAGAGATTTTATTGAAAATAGTCATGAAATATTTTAGAGGAAGCTTCATGAAAATAAGGCTTTATAAAACAGTATAAATCCGTTCGTGCCGTATAAGTTAAAAAAAACATTCTTCGTACTTTTGTCGGAAAAGTCAAAAAGTACCTCGTACGAAAAATGAAAAAAGATTCCTTTCATATCCTTTACTAAAAACTCATATAAGGGTAAAATTGGATTTAAACAATTGTAGGTGGATGGAAATAATATTAAATATTGAGGGAACATGGATGTGGATGATAAAATACACCCCAGTAAATACTTACGAATAAACAATCTCGGATAAAAATGAGATTGTGATATTTCCCTTACCTTAGGTCCGACTTGCTTTGTAAGTGTCCGAACCTCCTGTATAATGATTTAAATCATGTTATTGACTTATTACAGAATCATATTCATTGTTATGATATCATATATGGTTCACTTATGACATTATATTACCCGTTATTTTGTAAATTCCTTGTTAAAGAAGCGTTTTGGGTAAAATCGTTTCATTTATCGTAGGTGTTTTGACTTGTTGTTCTTGACATCATTTTTAATTATATCATGATTTACTTACTTCAAGAATATAAAATATGATTTATATATCATATATATTCAGTATATATATATATATATATATAATAGGTAGATAAATAAAATGAAAAACACCGTTCATGGAGACGGTAGTCCGTACGTACGCATGAACGCTATTTTCCTTTCCTTATTGTCTTGAAATGGAAGTAAGTAGATGACATACATATGTATATATATACATAAATACAGTAGCTTTATAATGTCATATATTTCATTATTATTTCTTATATATACATTATAATCATTCTTAAATGGTTAACATGGAGAATGAATCTCATCGCGTCGTGGAGACGGTATTCCGTACGTACGCACGAGCGATGATATCATTTCTATAAATATTGAATTGAATTGGAGTGTATTATACAATATATCAGAATCAATATGATGTTGTAATAACTATGTATAGTTATTCTTTACACCATTATACCCATCCATGTAAGGTGGTGGTGGAAAATAGATTACACCACGGCGTGGAGACGGTATTCCGTACGTACGCACGCGCGGTGATTTCTTTTTCCGTAGGATGGATAGATGGTGAAATAGAGATTGTTTCATACTTATAATAACATATCAGTATATGAGTGATACTGATGTTATTACTTCATAATGAAACAACCTAAGAAGAAGAAGTGGAAGAAGAAATAAAGATGAAAGAATTGGTAACGGTAATTACCTCTTCTTTGAAGCGCCTCTTTGAGACCTCCTCTTAGGGCACTAGAATTGGTCTTTGAGGAAGACCAGAACCTCTAGGATGTTGCTAGGGAAGTGTAGAAGAGATTTTGGCAGGGGTTGGCCGAGCTTGAGTGCTCAAATTGGTGTGAGGAGGAGGGGGAGGAGGTGTCCTTTTATAAGGGAGGAGAGGGGCACCTTAGGAATACCTCAAAATATTATTTTATATTAAAGTCAAAATCGGTTTATAATGGTTCCAAAGGGTCTTATTTCGAATCTAAAGTGGGGATGGGTCGAAATACTATCAACCAATAGGATTTAGACAAGTTTAGGTTCTTATTTTAACCTTATCAATTAGATTTAACTCTAAGTTAAATAATTTAACTTTTACCGTGTCTTTTTGTTTTCTTTCACTATATGGTTAATAAACTTACTATAACATGCCAAACGAACCCAAAATTGTTTATTATTAATATATATATCCTTATCTAAGTTATTTGGCCGAACCTTAGATTTTTAGGAATAAAATAACAATTAATAATATAATATTTGATTAAAAACTATTTTGTGTCAATTTTGACACTATTTGATATATGATTTTTGTGAAAGTCATAACAGAATTAAATGTTCGAACCAAGTTTCTTAAATCAACATTAATATATCATAGTAACCTATAAAATTAGTGTAATTCATAAAAAGTCTTAAATTACATTTATTTTGGTATTTATATTATCAATTATGTCAATATTTCATTAATAAGATAATTACTGCATCATCTTTGTGTCATAAATAAATTATATTATTTGATGTCTAAAAATTACAAATAAAATACCATCATGTAGGAAATCTTTTTATATTTCTAATGAATATTTATAGTCGAATTTATCTTATGTATAACCCCATATTAAAAATGATTTACTTATTAAACTTTGATTTTAACTATTTTAACCCTTCTTTAAATAAATTAATAATAAATGTCCTAATCTAATCCAAGTGGGCCTAAATGGTCATATTTTATTCCTAAGTTTGTTTTTGGTCGAATTAAACTTGTCCAATAGAATTAGGACATGTGTTAGGGTAATATTAATATCATATTTACCCTTAGTTACCCTATTTACTATTAACCGTGGTAAAAAAAGTAAAACGTTACTATTCACCAAAAAATTATTTTCATCTCATTGAACCACATTTTAGTCCTTGATATTAACCGTGTCTCTCGGATTTTCGAAATTCCATTCACAGAAGCGGTAAAATTAAGTTTTATGCAAAATTCAGTTTTTAACCTACCACTTAGTAGTTTCACTATTCATCAAAAATTGATGTTTTTCAGAACAATGCCAAAATTTCATCCCAAGCTATATTTCATATTCCGAATTCAAAAATGAAGTGTATTTTACCAAATTCATAACATAAAAGTTGCATTAATTAATTTTATAATTAAATCCCGCTGTTAAAACAAATAGCGTGTTTTTAAGAAATAATATCTATCAAAAGATTGACACTTGTTTATGTCTAGTTTAAATGTGAAACAACATCCAATGACCAACATTGTATTAAATTGTAAAAATATATTCTAAATATACTTTAAAACCACTCAAATTAATGATTTATCACTATTAATTATTTCGATTAAAAAAGTTGTTTTTAATTATAATTTAGTAATTTTCACTATTCATCAGAATATGAAAGTTATCCGAAAAGTACCAAAATTTCACCTTAGGCTAAATTCGATACTCCGAATCCAAAAATAAAGTTCATTTTGAAAAAATAAGATTTACTGGATTTCAAAAAGTGGTTATTACTATTCATAATGGCTAGTTTTAATAATATTTTTATAGCATATCGTTGTTTAGTGAAACTCGGTATTGCGTACTACACACGCTATCGAGGAAGGTCGCGATTGCGTGTAATGCAAGACAAGTCAAGGATGTGTGTTGTGCAAGCTCCTTTTGGTGTAGCGTACAACACAAGACATTAATAAAATTAAAAAGAATATTTTTTTATAAAATCTTGGGCTGTTACAATGATGATGGTGATGATGGTGATGGTGTTGTGGGACAAGTTGATCCATTACATTTTTGACTGATATTACTGAGATTTGATATTTAATCTATTCTAGTTGTTGGTTTAATCTAGACTCATAGTATAGTATTAGAGTTGAGTTATTTTTATATATTATCTGTTTTTATGGATGTTGTTGTCTTTTAGTGGTTGTGTTTTTGGGAACCTCCCTCCTTCCTAGACCCTGGACAAACCCCCACCCTCCTCCCTGGACCCCGGACAGCCCCGCCGGATAGCCCCCCAGACAGCCCCCCCACCCTCCTCCCTGGACCCCGAACAACCCCCTGGACAGCCCCCCAGACAGCCCCCCGGACAGCCCCCCCCCCCACCCTCTTCCTTGGACTCCGGACAACCCCCCAAACAGCCCCGGACAGCCCCCCAAACTGCCCCCCGGACAGCCCCCCCCCCCCCCCCCACCCTCCTCCCTGGACCCCAGACAGCCCCCCCGAACAGCCCCTCGGACAGCCCCCGGACAGCCCCCCAGACAGCCCCCCCCACCCTACTCCTTGGACCCCGGACAACCCCCCGAACACCCCCCGGACATCCCCCCACACAGCCCCCCCACCCTCCTCCCTGGACCCCAGACAGCCCCCCGGACAGCCCCCCAGACAGCCCCCCGAACAGCCCCCCCACCCTCTTCCTTGGACACCGAACAACCCCCCACACAGAGGATTCTCATAAAATGGACAACATTTTAAGTACATACGGAAGACCGACCAAACGCATTCTAATTGTGTCGATACATTAGCACAATGATCCATGGGTCATATGTGACGCGTACGAGTCAACCCCGCCTCAATCTGAGGCGCGGTGTGGCCGCCACCACTCAAAGAGTCTGCCTTTTGTTTCAAAAGAACGTCATTTTAATAGAAAAACATCAACAGGCATACAGAAAACTGACCAAATGCATTCTTATATTGTCGATACATTAGAACAACGATCCATGGGTCATATGTGACGTGTACGAGTCAACCCCGTCTCAATACGAGGCGCGGTGTGGCTGCCACCACTCAAAGTGTCTATCTTTTGTTTCAAAAGGACGTCATTTGAAGTGAAAAACATCAACTGGCATACGGAAAATAGACCAAAAGCATTCAGATTGTGTCGATACTTTAGCACAATGATACATGGGTCATATGTGACTTGTATGAGTCAACCTCGCCTGAATCTGAGGCGCAGTGTGGCCGGAATCACTCTAAGTGGCTCTATTTTGCTTAAAATGGACAACAATTTAAGTACATACAGAGAACCAACCAAACGCATTCGGTTTCCATTGAAACTTTAGGAGAACAATCCATGGGTCATATGTGACATGTACGAGTCAACGCCGCCTCAACTTGAGGCGCGGTGTGGCTGACACCACCCAAAGTGTATGCCTTCTGTTTCAAAAGTACACCATTTTAATTGAAAAACATCAACTGGCATACGGAAAACCGACCAAACGCATTCGGATTCTGTCGATACATTATCACAATGATCCATGGGTCATATGTGACGTGTATGAGTCAACCCCGCCTCAATCCGAGGTGCGGTGTGGCCGCCACCACTCAAAGTGTCTGTCTTCTGTTTCAAAAGGATATAATTTGAAGTGAAATACATCAACTGGCATACGGAAAACCGATCAAACGCATTAGAATTGTGTCGATACTTTAGCACCACGATCCATGGGTCATATGTGACATGTAAGAGTCAACCCCTCCTCAATCCGAGGCACGGTGTGGCCGTCACCACTCAATGTGTCCGTCCTTTTCTTAAACTGGACAACAATTTAAGTACATACAGAAAACCGACCAAACGCATTCGGTTTCCATTAAAACTTTAGGAGAACGATCCATGAGTCATATGTGACGTGTACGAGTCAACGCTGCCTCAATCTGAGGCATGGTGTGGCCGACACTACTCAAAGTGGTTGCCTTTTGTTTCAAAAGTACGTCATTTTAATTGAAAAACATCAACTGGCATACGGAAAACCGACCAAACGCATTCGGATTGTATTGATACATTATCACAACGATCCATGGGTCATATGTGACATGTACGAGTCAACTCTGCCTCAATCTGAGGTGCAGTGTGGCCGCCACCACTCAAAGTGTCTGTCTTTTGTTTCAAAAGGATGTCATTTGAAGTGAAAACATCAACTAGCATACCGAAAACCAACCAAACGCATTCCGATTGTGTCGATACATTAGAAAAACGATCAATGGGTCATATGTGCCCTGTATGAGTCAACCCCGCCTGAATCTGAGGCACGGTGTGGCCGGAATCACTCTAAGTGGCTCTCTTTTGCTTAAAATGGACAACAATTTAAGTACATACGGAAAACCGAACAAACGCATTCGGTTTCCATTGAAACTTTAGGAGAATGATCAATGGGTCATATGTGACGTGTACGAGTCAACGCCACCTCAATCCGAGGCGCGGTGTGGCCGGCACCACTCAAAGTGTATGCCTTTTGTTTCAAAAGTACGTCATTTTAATTGAAAAACATCAACTGGCATACGAAAAACCGACCAAATGCATTCGGATTGTATCTATACATTAGAACAACGATCCATGGGTCATATGTGATGTGTACGAGTAAACCTCGCCTCAATCTGAGGCGTGGTGTGGCTGCCACCACTCAAAGTGTTTGTCTTCTATTTCAAAAAGACATAATTTGTAGTGAAATACATGAACTGGCATATGGAAAACCTACCAAACGCATTTGGATTGTGTCGATACTTTAGCACAATGATCCATGGGTCATATGTGACGTGTACGAGTCAACCCCGCCTCAATCCAAGGCGTGTTGTGGCCGCCACCACTCAAAGTGTATGTCTTTTGCTTAAAATGGACAACAATTTAAGTACATATGGAAAACCGACCAAACGCATTCGGTTTCCATTGAAACTTTAGGAGAACGATCCATGGGTCATATGTGACGTGTACGAGTCAACGCCACCTCAATCCGAGGCGTGGTGTGGCTGGAACCACTCAAATTTTCTGCCTTTTGTTTCAAAAGTACGTCATTTTAATTGAAAAACATCAACTAGCATACGGAAAACCGACCAAACGCATTCGAATTGTGTAGATACATTAGCACAACGATCCATGGGTCATATGTGATGTGTACGAGTCAACCCCGCCTCAATATGAGACGCGGTGTGGCCGCTACCACTCAATGTTTCTATCTTTTGTTTCAAAAAGACGTCATTTGAAGTGAAAAACATCAAATGACATACGGAAAACTGACCAAACGCATTCAGAATGTGTCGATACTTTAGAACAATGATCAATGGGTCATATGTGATGTGTACGAGTCAACCCCACCTGAATCTGAGGCATGGTGTGGCCGGAATCACTCTAAGTGGCTCTCTTTTGCTTAAAATGGACAACAATTTAAGTACATACGTAAAACCGACCAAACACATTCGGTTTCCATTGAATCTTTAAGAGAACGATCCATGGGTAATATGTGATGTGTATGAGTCAACGCCGCCTCAATCTGAGGTGCGATGTGGCTGGCACCACTCAAAGTGTCTGCCTTTTTTTCAAAAGTACGTCATTTTAATTGAAAAACATCAACTGGCATACGGAAAACCGACCAAACACATTCGTATTCTATCGGTACATTATCACAACGATCCATGAGTCATATGTGACATGTATGAGTCAACCCCGCCTCAATCCGAGGCACGGTGTGGCCGCCACCACTCAAAGTGTCTGTCTTATGTTTCAAAAGGACATAATTTGAAGTGAAATACATCAACTGGCATACGGAAAACCAACCAAACGCATTCGGATTGTGTCGATACTTTAGAACAATGATCCATGGGTCGTATTTGACGTGTACGAGTCAATCCTGCCTCACTCTGAGGCACGGTGTGGCCGCCACCACTCAAAGTGTCTGTCTTTTGCTTAAAATGGACAATAATTTAAGTACATACGGAAAACTGACCAAAGGTATTCGGTTTCCATTGAAACTTTAGGAGAACGATCCATGGGTCATATGTGACGTGTAAAAGTCAATGCCGCCTCAATCCGATGGGCGGTGTGGCTAGAACCACTCAAAGTGTCTGCCTTTTGTTTCAAAATTATGTCATTTTAATTGAAAAACATCAACCGGCATACGGAAAACTGACCAAACACATTTGGATTGTGTCGATACATTATCACAATGATCCATGGGTCATATGTGACGTGTACGAGTCAACCCCGCCTCAATATGAGGTGTGGTGTGGCCGCCACCACTCGAAGTGTCTGTCTTTTGTTTCAAAAGGTCGTCATTTGAAGTGAAAAACATCAACTGGCATACGGAAAACCGACCAAATGCATTCGGATTGAGTAGATACTTTAGAATAACGATCCATGGGTTATATTGGATGTGTATGAGTCAAACCCACCTTAATCGGAGGCACGGTGTGGCCGGAATCACTCTAAGTGGCTCTCTTTTGCTTAAAATGGACAATAATTTATGTACATACAGAAAACCGACCAAACGCATTCGATTTCCATTGAAACTTTAGGAGAACGATCCATTGGTCATATGTAATGTGTATGAGTCAACGCCGCCTCAATCCGAGGTTTGGTGTGGCAGGCACCACTCAAAGTGTCTGCCTTTTGTTTCAAAAGTACGTCATTTTAATTGAAAAACATCAACTAGCATACGGAAAACCGACCAAACGCATTCGGATTGTGTCGATACATTAGATCAAAGATCCATGGGTCATATGTGACGTGTACGAGTCAACCCCACCTCAATCTGAGGCGCGGTGTGGCCGGTATCTCTCCAGGTGTATGTATTATGTTTAAAATGGACATTATTTCAAGTAAAAATATATGGTATACAAAAAACTGATCAAATTATGAATTGACTTCCGGATTCCACATATAATTGTCATCTAAATTTTAAATTGAATTCTAAATGAATTATGTATGTTTATAATTATGTTCTGAATTATAATTTAATTATGGATGTGTATAGTTCCACCATTATATGTTAAATTTGTATGAATTTCTTCTCTATATGTAAGTGTTAGTTGGTTATTGTAGGTACAATAATTGTATATGTATGTGTTAGTTTAGTGCAGGTACAATAATTGGATTGAAAATGAGAGGGAACCCACAAAATGAGACATGGTTGGAAAATTTGAGAGCCGGTGGTCAAATTGGAGAGCTGCTTGGTAAATTGTAGAGCTGGTGTGCAATTTTCCCGGTAGAGGCTATGCCAACAGTTCAAAACCGTTGGCATAGAATGTGTAGGTCTTATTTTACCAACGGTTCATAGAACCGTTGGTAAAACACTTTTCCCAACAGTTCTAAACCATTGGAAAAGAGGATGTGTTGGGTTATTTCCAACGTTTTGCCAAACCGTTGGGAAAAACATGATAATTTTGTGCACTGTATCCCAACGGTTGTAAACCATTGGGAAAAAGATTTCCCAATGGTTTTCCAGAACCGTTGGGATAGGGTAATTTTTCAGCACCCTATCCCAACGGTTCACTGTAAACCATTGGGAAAAACTTTTCCCAATGGCTTAATTCCCTACAGTTTGCAGAAACATTGGTATAACATATACCAATGGTTCTGTAGCCTTTCCCAACAGTTATAACATTTTGGGAAATCCTGCATTTCCAGTAGTGGAAGAAATCACTTACTTGGATGTGTAATCCCAAAGGCTTTGGAGAGGCTTGAGAGGGGATTCTTGGGAGCTTGGGGAACATTGGGAGGATTATATAGATATAATTTCAGGGTTTTTCTAGCTCCAATTGGTTTTACTATAGAGGAATGGAATATTGAGTGGGTTTATATAGGAAAGGAGAGGGAATTATTTATTATTTAGGTTTTGGACACCACACATTAAACTAATCAAAACCACAAAACATCCCATGGTTTTTTCTCATGGTTTTCTCTAAAGTGGAGTGGAAAAAATTATTTTAGAATTCCAATGTCTGAACTTATTAAAATATTAGGCTTTCTTATGTGGAGGTGAGTCACACTCTCAAGGAAATCATTTTAAAATGTTAAAATGTCTTATATGTCTCGGAGGGTCCACTAAGGCTTTATAAAATAAATAAAACTAAACTAAAATCACATTTTTTAATGGTAAAACATATATTTTCCGAACATCCCATTTATAGTATTTTATTAAATCACTATTGGGTCATTATGATGTCATAAAACACATTATATATTTAAACAGTATTTAAATTTTACCCAAAAATTCAACTATCTCAGAAAATTATGAAAAATTCACCGTTGGATAATTTTGAGGTCCTGATTCCAAAAATAAAATTCATTTTATATAAAAAAATCTAAATAATTGAATTTATTATTTTAAAATATAAACTAACATTTGTCTAAAATTTATGGGTTTTGACAAAAACAGCTTTCAAACCTAAATAAAAATTACAATTGTATTCATAAAAATTATACGATCATTTATATTTAATAAAAAATTAATTTAGTAATAAAATTTTTAGAAATATTATTTAATTAAAAATTTCATTAATTCATCAAAATAGATCTCTTAATTGAATATTAACTAAAAATACTATTTGTTCTTTAAAAACTATTTACAAAGTAATAATAATAAAATGAATGTATATTATCTATTCTATACAAAAATAATGAAAATAATCATAGTGATAGGGTATTGTTATATAACCCTTTATAACACCAGCATAATACCTAAGGTTAAGGTGTGCGGTAGTGGCACACTCTTGGGGCATCTCGGATAACATCTCTCGGGTGGTAAAATCTATTAACTTTCACTTCTCCCATAGGTGGTTTTGTTCAATCTTAACGTGTTGAAGCTTGGCTTAGGCTTGGTCAAGAGTGAATCCCAGTGACACAAAATCTATTCCAATCTCTGACAAATGGGTTTCATATGGATAAATTTTACTAGATGAGGTCATCGCTTCCTTTCTCGGAGTAAATTGGATTTGTTAAAGACCTATATTTATACTAATCGTGTGATCATTGTTCAATGGCTATATTAACAACGGTAAAAATTATCATTGGTATTTTAAAGTCCCAAAACATAAAACCAAGGAAGTTCATATGTTTTACATAACCATTTTACATAATAAGACATTTAATTAGATTAAGAAGAATTTCCATTAAAAAAAACTTGGGTCGTTACATTATTATTTATGAAGGATGTAATAATTTTATATTAAATTTTTTTATACAATATTTTCTCACTCCCAACTGAACATGAATTTAATAGAATACATTCATTTTATCTTTATACAATTTATCTATCTATTATTTTATGATTTATTACAAACATGAAAATGTGTGAAATAATAAACAATGCATAACGTTAATAAATTACCCAACTATTATTTAGAATATAATAATGGTTGATCCATTTAAGATTAACGGATCAACCATGACCTAGGTGTATCATACTAGATTAGAATGCAAAATTCTATCACAACTCATCCCTAGTCTAGTGTTCCCATGTCTTGTCTGGGATACCACCTTGGCATGGCATGGTCCATGTCTTTATTCGTCATCGTCAAATAATACAAGTATACTCATGTAACACCCTGAGATTTTTTCATTTTTTTGAATAAATTTATTTCTTTTATGGAATGAACTACAAGAAATAAAAAGTTAATATTTCATTATATTCAACACTGAGTTAAGATTACACTATAGGAAACACTGGTTTATCTTGTATTGCACGCAACTCTAAGTTTTAACAAAACCATTATATATTATATTTATTTAACGCGGCCTATATAACCTAGTCATTAAACCTATAAATGTGAAAATTAATAACTAATTTTTAAATATTATGTATAATTATTTAATATAAATAAAACATATTGATAAAAAAGTACTTAATTTTTTATAAAGCCTTCATATGTTTTGAAAATATTATTCTCTCAAAAAAATGTTTTCTATGTATTTTTGTGAACAATGATAAAATTAATTTTTAAAAATTTTATAAAATTAATTTTATAAAATAAACATCATTTTTTGAATATATAATTCCAATTTATCTTGGGGTGAATTTTTAGGCAGTTTATGAAAAGTTTTATTTTTTTAAAAAAAAATTGAAAATACAGAATTTTAATAGAATACTTTCTTTTCATATAATTAATTTATGTAGTAAAATTATATTTTACATCAGTTTTAAAGTAAAATTACTTTATATATATATATATATATCCAATTTAGGTAATTGGAGATCATTTCCCTTTTAAATTATATTCTAAAACATTGTAAATTTTTTACCATTTCCGCTTTAAAACCACGCTTTTTCGACATGTCTGTGGATTAATTATGAATTCATTTTTTACAATTATGTAAACTTAATTTGGAAAATTAGATTCCACATTTTGTATCAACATAATTTATTATTTTTAATAAGTCCAAATTAATTTTTTATCATACTTATTAATGAATTTAATTAAAATTAATCACGATGATTAAGAGAAAAATGAGTTTTCTAATGGACTAAATTTAAAACTTATGAGGTCAAATGACCTATAAAAATATTTTAAACCCACTTTTTGGACAAATTTTGAAATTATACCATAAATTATCTATTTTTATCCATTATGGGATCCTTTTGGTAGGTAAAAATGTGGGAACACCTAACTTACTTTCAAAAATTCCAAGTGTGTCTTCTCCCCCACTAATAAAAGGCCACCCCCTCTCCTCCCCTCTTCGCACTTTCAAAACCCTTTGTTTTAGAAAATACCTTCAAATATAACCTATCAAATTCTCTATACTAATACTAGACTCCTTATTTTGGAAATAAATCCTTCCAAGGAAGGATTTTAGTTAAAACCTAAGGAGGATACCCAAAGAAGAGGTAATGTTTACCAACGAGCGCTTTATTATATTTCTTCCACCATCACCTTAAATTATTATTATATAATTATTATATAATAAAATCAATATATTAAAAAAATGAGATATTTTATATTAATATTCTGGCCTAAAACCACACACACATTAATCAAATGGGTTTTGAAATCACTATTTGTGTGTACGGCGGACTACCACCACACAAACTAATGTCGTTCATTTTTCCGTTACCACCTCTCAATGTTGGGAATAATTATGTAAATATTGTTTATTTAATTTATATATGTTTTTTATAACATTATTATGATTCTATAATTTTTATATCACATATATCTTTATTCCTTCCATTTTCTGGGAATATTATAACGTTGCTTGTGTGTACGACGGACTATCGCCTCATGAAGTGATGTAATTCATTCATGCTTTACATGGAATGTATTAAGGGTGTGTTTAATAAAAATATTTGATATATATTAAATAAAAATAACTTTTTAATGATAATATATATATATATATATATTAATTTTCTTTATTTTAATCCAACAATAAAATAGAAACAACATTTATATGTATGTATGGCCTACCGTCTCCATGAAAGGTGTATTTTATTTTCAACAACTAACTTTTTGAATTAATATAAATACATATATACTAAAAATATATGATATTTATATAATTTTTATAATTTTTTATTTTTCGAAACAAATTTTAAATTAATAGGACGAAAAATGTACCAAACCAATGCACATATAAAAAACAAAGCAGTTATTAACTGAAACATTACTTTAACATAGAATTGTTAATAGATGGGAAATAAAAAGGCATAATAAAATAATATATGGTATTATAAAAATGGATAATTTTATTTAATATAGTTATAATAAACTTATATTTTTTATACATTAAGTTTCAATGAGTACGACAGAAGTCAAGACTAAAGGAAAGTTATTTTTGTCTCACTTTTTACTCCTATGATACACATACCATGTTCACCACCTATTTCTTTTATGTGGTGTATATAACACCCATGATTTTATCTTATGATGATTATAATTAAAAAAATTGGTATTTAAATATCCATTTGAGTATCTCTATTTCATTGAGTTTACAATTCAAGAGTTACAAAATCGGTAAGGGATTTTTTCTTAATTTTTCTTCTTTGAGATGTATGTTATGTTATGTGCCTATATTCTTTCATGAGATGTATATAAATCCTATTTGAAATTTAATGTCATGAATTTATTAATCCTTTTAATATTTTATGTTTCATTTTATGTTACTCCTTCATGGGGCATATGATTCAAAGTTACCAAAGTGGTAAATATTTTATGTTACAATCTCATCATTTATCAGAATTTTTTATGATTAAGTCTCCAATATTAAAATATCCTGATATAACTCTAAAGAGTACTCATTAATTTTATTATCCTATGGTTATTCATGATATATCCAAGTAATGTTACCATTTTTACAATCATTGATACTTAAAAAAATTAATAAAATGGCTTAAGAAAATATGACTATATTTATCTCTTCGGTAGGAAATATTAATTCTTAAAAAACAATGTTTTATAAAAAAAATTTCAAAAATATTTTACCGTCCTCAAATGATTTTAAAAAAAGAATAAATTTTTAACCATGTTTAACTTTTTTTTAAATGTTTTGAAAGTAATATTCATATCATTTTTAAAAACAATGCTCATTTAGATTTTACCTAAATATGAAAGGAATATTCATTTTAAGTGTACAACATGAATGAAATTCATCACTGCCGTGAGTAATGATTGATTCATATATTACTTTATAAGTTTTCAAATTTATTTTCAAAAAAAATATTTTCATAAAAAATATTTTTTTAAAAGTTTTTTTCAAATTGGAAAGGATATTTTCATCAAGAAATGTTTTAAATGATTTTTTAAAATTATTTTCCATATAAGATTACATACTTTGGTGTTTCCTATGCCTTATTGGAAGTAAGATCCAAGTATACCATTCATATTATTTCTCTAAATGGTTTATTTTTTGATGTAATGATGTTTATTAAACCTATTTCTCTTCCATGGGTTATACCATGATAAAATGATTAGAAAACCCACTTATTTTCACAGGTAATTTTATGATGAAATGATTGTGGAACCTATATATTTATCATAGGTTATGGAATTATGATATATTTATGATACCCATTTATTTCATAGGCTATGATATAATTAATATTTATCATATTTTTGAACACATAAATATGGTTTTCATTATGATATGGGTCCCATATCTCCCTCTAATGCATTGGGTAAAGATTTATTTATCTTATAAGATATAGATGGTTAGAATGGGGAGTGAACCTGGTTCAGTAAGACATGTCAGGAATGGGGAGTAAAAATGATACAGTAAGATAGGGTTGGAATGCGGAGTAAAGACGGTATAGTAAAGGACTTTGACCGCTATGATGGCCTTGGAAATTATCCTTGACCAATATTAACTAGTAGAAAAATAGTCTTTAACGCTGGTTTTTTTAATTATAACGTTGGTTTTTAACTGACGTCTAAGCCGCTGATGTAAAAAAATGATATTTTTTACATAGGTTTTTATAAACTGATATCAAAAATTAAAATGTTTCAGTTTCGATGTCGGTTTTTTGAAAATCTAACATCGAATCCCCAATTACATAAAGTTTTTAACATCTGTTCATGAAAAACCTATACTAAAACCTTCATATAATAATTTTAACATCTAGTTTTTTTAGGAACTGGCTTTAAACGTCATTTTTAGCATCAATTATTAAAAACACCAATGCCAAAAATCGTGATCAAGTTTTAGATAATTCGGTTAGCTTCTAATTGACTGGCCTTGGAGCTAAAACGGAGTTACATATCAGAATTTATGGCCATCAAAATTTGGACTTCTGTATGTTTTGATAGATACAAATCATTTCCAAGAAAAAATGAGAAAAATAAATGATAATTAAAAAAACCAAATGAATAAAGTAAACACAAGTCTTCAAAAAAATTAATTTCTTTTAAAAGTTTCCATTAAATCAATATGTTATTTATCCTCATTTCTCTTTTTTTAGGGTAGAACTCATGTGTCAATGAAATCGGTGGTCAATAAGAATTTTGCATCTTGGTTGGTTAATCTAATAGGGATGTTTTATATTCATAAATCAATGTTAAGAATAATTAATCATTATAAGTAAAATTAACATGATTTTTATCAATTAATTAAGATAATAATAAAGAAATTACATTATCAGAATACATACCGTGTTCAAATCATCGATTGAAGACACTTTGAAAAATTGATTGAATCGAATAGGTTGAAAATGATGAACGAAGGAGAATACATATTTATATATAGTAAATGGAAATATTTTAAAATAAATCATACTAAAATTTAGGAGGGATTTTGAAAAATTAAATGCATGTTTTGAAAAAAAAAATGAAATATTGATCTGTATGTATTTGAATTTTTTTTGTAAAATCAGTTTTTACAAAACAAAATGACGCAAAAAGTTAATAAAACTCGATTTGGAATCAATTTTTATAAAAAAAACAACATCCAAAAGGAATTTAAACCTTTATCTTGTCTTCTAAACATCTATTTTAGGGGTCATTTAGATCAAATAGAGTTATGGATCAAAAGTAATGGATATCGGAAGTTGTACTTCTCTAAGAGAAGTCTTAGAGAAACCCAACTTTAAAATGTCCTAGATTTTAATATATAACTCTATTTGATATAAATTACCACTCAAATAAAATATTATAAGACAATATAAAATTTTAAATTCCTTTTTGATACCATTTTTAGGAAAAAAACTGAGGTCAAAAGCTAGGTTTTGTTAACTTTTGGCGTCAGTTTTTACTAGAACTCACACCAAAAGTAAATAAAATGAGATTATAGTATCCGTTTTTTCAAAAACATTATGTAAAAAAGGAATTTAAACGTGTATATTTTTTTATAATATTTTATTTGAGTGGTCATTTATATCAAACGGAGTTATAGAGCAATAGTTATGGATGTCAGAAGTTGAACTTCTCTAAGAGAAGTTTTAGAGAATCCCAGATTTAAAAGGTCATAACTTTTGATATAAAACTCAACTTCTTCTAAATGACCACTCAAATAAAATATTAAAATAAAATATACAAGTTTAAAGTCTTTTTTGACATTGGATTTTTATCTTTTGGCGTCCATTTTTACTAAACATAATGCCAAAAGTTAAGAAAATGAGCTTATAATGTCAGTTTGTTTCCAAAAAATGACATTAAGAAGGACTTTGAACATGAAGAGTGCCTTATAATATTTGATTTGAGTGGACATTTAGATCAAACTGAGTTATAGATCAAAATTTATGGATATCCTATGTTGAACTTCTCTTAGAGAAGTCTTAGAGAAGTCCAACTTTAAAAGGTAATAACTTTTGATATATAACTCTGTTTTACCTAAATGACCAGTCAAATAAAAGATTAAAAGAAAATATAAAAGCTAAAAGTAATTATTTACATTAGTTTTTTGAAGAAAATGATTCCAAAATCTTAGTTTTTGTAACTTTTTGTGTCATTTTTTACTAAAATCAATTCTAAAAAGTTAAAAAAATGAACATATGGCGTCGGTTTTTTCAAAAAACTGACATAAAAAGGACTTTAAACTTGTATCTTATCTTCTAAGCATTAATTTTAGGGGTCATTTAGATCAAATGGAGTTATATATTAAAAGTTATACCCTTTTAAATTTGGTCTTCTCTAATAATTCTCTTATAGAAGTTCAACTTCTGACATCCATAACTTTTGATCCGTAAGACCATTTTTTGCGCCAATAATAATAACATCTAAGATAAGGAAAAATAATAAATCTTGTAAATGTTATTTGACATTTTTTTTTGAAAAAAAACCAATGTAAAAAATTACCTTCAAAATTTACCTTGTCTTTTAAGCTTTGATATAAATGGTCATTTAGATCAAACGGAGTTATAGATCAAAAGTTATGACTTTTTAAAGTTGATCTTCTATAAGAATTCTCTTAGAGAAGTTCAACTTTTAACATCCATAACATTTGATATGTAATACCATTTTTCTCCAATAGAATCTAATTAAAATCTTAGGATGAATAGTAAATCTTGGTAATCATATTTGACATTGGTTTTTAGAAAAAACTGACGCCAAAAGATAGGTTTTGTTAACTTTTGGATTCAGTTTTTATGAAAACTGACACAAACAATCAGTAGTAAAAATGATTCAGCATTGGTTTTATAAAAACCTGATGCCAAAATTCCACATGGAATACTTTTAACATTGTTCTCTAAGAACCTATTCTAAAACACCGATGTTAAATATCATTTTTCTATTAGTGATGGAAATGATTTTATATGATTCTATGTATGCCACAAATTACATGCCTCATACCAATCCTATTCTTTCATGGCTCATGTTCTTTTATTTCCCTATGATTTATGAGTTATGAACTGAAAATATGTATTCCATAATTCAAGATTATGATCTTTGATATTCAGGTTATTCTTTTCAAATTTTAAACTCATGTTCTCATACCCCTATCTTCATGGTATTCTTATTTATCTCCCTTTTCTACCCTTACATAGCATTTAAAATGACCCTTTATTTTGTTTCCTTTCCCTAGGTTTTGAAGATATGTACTATTTATGATATTTATAATAATGGTTCTAGTTGTGAAGAACAATTTGTAATATTATTTATCTCACTTATAGACCAATTTTTATATTTATATGTTTCCAAAGTTACTAAACTATTATGGTCCTTAGGAATGTATTTGTGTAATGTAATAAATATTCATCTAGAATAATGTAATATATATATATATATATATGTTAATACTAGTTTTCTATAATTATTATCATAGTATAGGTTTAGTTAACCTTTTGAAACTAAGATGAGAAATCCTTAGTGGGATCACTAAGTACATGTATAAGGATAAGTATAAGGATGAGACAAAGTATAGGGAAATGACCTCAAATTTTGGTAAAAGATAGAGCGAGTGGTTTATAAGAAATTACATCCCTATCTAGATACTACAAGTGGATGTAGATCTTAAACAGATGTACATGGGGGTAACAACCTCGACAACACCGTATTGATCTAGACATAATCGGGAATGGATGCATGGCAATGGGACTTGTTGCACACCTAGTATAACACTCCTAGGGGATATATTTTGGAAATGGACAAACACTTTAATGAAAATATTTAAGTATTTAAATAAAATATGACTATGAGTGACCTTGCATAAACTTAAGTTTTCCTATATTAAATAAAATGTTTCATGATTTAGACATCCTACAATTGATTTTTCATGATCATGTGGTTACCCACTATGATTACTGTTTCTTACTTTATGATTTTTGGTTGTAGTAAATGGTTTCAACCCAAAGGAACCACGTTAATGTGAAGTTAAATGAAAAATAAAATTATTATCCTCTTAAGGATCCAAATTTATGAGATCTATAATTAACAATTTCATTTTTATGCTCGCACAACATTTTCAGTCTATGAATCATGCAGGACTTACAAACAAACAAAAAATGGAACAACATTCTGTTGGGTCCTTAATGTGGAGATTTCCACCTTTTTTTAGTGGGTCTTCTAATCCACTAGTTTCTGAACAATAGATCAGTACCATTAAAAAATATTCTCCATTATCTGGTGTTTGGATCCTGAAAAAGTCATTTTAGTTGTTTACTATTTGGAAGGTGAAGCAGATAAGTGGTAGAGTCATGTCAAGAATATAAGATAGTTGGATGAAATTGAATCCATGGATTGGGATGAGTTCAAGAACTTATTTTTTAATAAGTAAATTCCCCATATTCTTCATATGAATATGAATAAGGAGTTTCATTAGTTAAATAAAAAGTATTATTAATCTATTTGTACATATTAATATTATATTACAATACTCACAAGGTATGATTCTAGTATTGTTATCAAACTTGAAAGTAAGATTGATCAATTCTTCAATGGATTAAAACCAAGCCTCTGAAGGGGGATAGTCATGAGAGTATTCAATATCTATTAAGATATTTCTTTATATGCTATTAAGGTATAAATAGAGGTTGGAGTTATGTATCAATCTCATGGTTTTCATAAGAAAATAATTATTGAGTTCAAAGAATAATCTAAAAACCATGGAAAGAAGAATATGTTCTTTCCTTTATGCTCAAAGTGTGGAAAGAAGCATGGAGGAAATTATCTTAAGGGGAAAAATAAATTCTGTAAGTGTTTAAGGTAAGTTCATTGGGAAATTGATTATTGAATTGATGGAACGAAATTAGTTAATTATGAAAATTGATAAAAGGCTACATATAATGCACCACCCACACTTCAGTGCTTCAATTGTAAGGAGAATACACATTATGATAACCAGGGCCCAAACATGAGGGTTAATGATGATGATCAATTTCATCAACCTTCTAAGTCGAGGGAAAAGGGGAAATATCATGTGATCACTATTTTTTATTAGGGTTTCGGTGACAATGTGGATAAAGGTACAATTACCATCCACTCTAGAACTAAAAATGTATTATTTTATTCTAGATCTACCCATTTTTCATACCTTGAGAATTTTATAAGGGTATAAATATTCCACCCAAAAGATTAGATGTGGAATTAGCATCGAAGTCCCATAATGGTATGATGATTTCATTTCAAGTGCTTGATTCCAATCTGGTTAATGTTTGTAGGAATGTATTTCATGTATATCTTTTCATTCTTTCTCTGGTGGAATTTGATGTCATCTTAGGGATGGATTTTATTTCTCTACCAAAATCCCACATCAATTGTTGTGGAATGGACATTGGGTTTAATATTCAAAACAACCAATGATCAACTATAAATGTGATGATAAGTATGAACTTACAAAGGATATCACATCAATTTTATGGTTCATAATTTCCATTTATAAGGGGGGTTTAACTTAGATGGATGTGGACAAACTCGACATAGATGATATGCCTATTTTTGGGGAATTTTCTGATTTCTTTTTAGAAGAGTTGCCTAGTTTTCCACCAAAATGTGAGTTCTTGGTAGATATCATACATGGTTCCACATAAATTTCAAGGAATCCCTGTAGAATGGTCTCGATTGAGTTGTATGGATTAAATAACCAACTCTAGGAAAACATTGACAAGAGATTCATTCATCCAAGTGTGCCATGTTAGGGTGCACCTATTATTTTTTTCAAAAATAAAGATGGGTCAGTGAAAATATGTATTGATTATTGAAAGCTGAATAATATTGTGATCAAGAAAAAGTATCCTTTACCCCGTATTGATTACTTGATTGATCAACTACATAGAGCTCAATACTTTTCCAAGACTGACCTTCATTATAGATATCATCATTGAGGGCCAATAAGGAGGATATACCCAATACAACATTCCGTACAAGGTATGGATACTATGAATATATAGTGATGTCATTTTTTTATTCTAATTACCCTTCTATCTTCATGTATTTAATGAATATAGTCTTTAGAGATTACCTTGATCAGTTTTTGGTAGTCTTTATAGAAAATATTATTATCTAATAAAAAAATAAGGAATTTCATTAAGATAACTTGATAATTATACTAAATACCTTAAGGAAGGAAAAACAATATGAAATATTTATAAAGTGTAAATTTTTGATGCATAAGGATTCATTTTTGGGTCATATAATCTCAAGAGAGGGTATATCAGTAGACACATAAAAGACGGGGGATATTAAATGATTTACCAGAACAACAATGGTGACTGAGATCCATATTTTTTGTGGTTTAGCTGGATATTATTGATGGTTTTTAGATAATTTATCAGGACTATCTATTCCTATAACCAAGTTAACTTTGAATGGAGACAAGTTCCTCTAGATAGATGAATGTGGGGAAATGTTCAAGGAACTGAAGAGAATATTAGTTAGTGAAATTGTTCTTACATTACCCTTTAGTGGATAATGGTTTTCAATCAATAGTGAAGCATCCAAGAATGGATTAGGATAGTTTATTATGTATAATTACATGGTTATAGATTATATCTCTTGAAAATTGAAGATTCGGGATAAAAATTACCCAACTAATGATTTGGAGTTAGCTGTAGTAGTTTTTTTATTAAAGATATTTATGAATTATCTTTGTGAAGAAAAGTCTGATATATATACCTATCATAAAATTTTGAAGTATATATTCACACAAAAAGAGTTGAATATGTGCCAAAGAAGATGGTTAGAGCTAATTAAAGATTATGACTTCATAATACATTACCACCCTACGAAAGCGGATAAGGTGACTTATGCTTTGAGTTGAAAGGATCATGTTATATTTTCCATGATGATGATCACAAATGATCCAATATTAATGTATTTTCAAAGGATGGATTTGGAAATCCAAAATAAAGGGGGTAAATCTTAACTTTCTCAATTGAATGTTCAACCATATATCTAAGTAATGATTAAATTTACACATAATGAAGATGTAGATCTGAAAAAGAAAGTGAGAAATGTTCCTGAGTTTCACCTTGATCATGAGGGGATGATAAGGTTTATGAACCATGTATGCAATTTTTCCACATGAGAGTTGAAGAAAGATTTGTGAGAGGAAGATAGCATTTCTTCATTCTCAATTCATCCAAGTATGAAGATGTATAGATACTTGAAAGAATACTTTTAGTGGGATGGAATGAAGAGAGATTTCTCAAAGGTTGTATCTTGATGCTTGGTATGTCCAAAAGTTAAGTCTGAAATACAAAAGTTTAAAGGGATATTGCATCCATTTCCCATTGAAGATTATAAATGGGAAAACATCACCATGTATTTTGTCATAGGCTCCCCAAAACATCTAATGGGCATAATGATATATGGGTTGTAGTCGATCACCTTACAAAGGTAACACACTTCATCACTATTGGAAAAGAATTATCTCTTGATCATATTTCTAATATATACATTAAATAAGTGTTAAGGTATCATGGAGTACCATAATCTAGTATATTTGGCCAGCTTTCAAGTTTTACCTCAAAGTTCTAGTGAATTACTTAGCAATATATTGATACATAATTGAGTTTTAGCACTTCATACCATCCTAAAATAGATGGTTAGTATAAAAAACAATTCAAACCCTAGGGGATATGTTGAGATCTTGTTATTTGGATTTAAAATGTGGTTAGGATCAATACATTCATGTGCTTGAGTTTTCTTACAACAATATCTTTCACTCAAGTATTCAGATGGATCCTTGTGAAGCCCTCTATAGAAAGAAATATAGAATTCCATAGTGTTGGAATGAATTTAGAAAAAAAACCTATTAGGACCTGAGATAGATAAAGAATGGTAGAGATGGTTAGAGCCATTCAATAGCATATCAATACATATCATGGTTGGAAGAAAATTTATGCTGAGAATCATCAGATTGATCTAGAATTTCATGGTGGTGATAATGTGTTCCTAATAATTTATCCATGGAATAAGGTTATGAGATTCAGGAAGAAATGAAAACTAGGACCCAAGTATATCAGTCCCTTTGAGATTCTTGATCATATAGGGATGGTATCTTATAGCTTTTAACTTTCATCAAACCTCTATCAAGTCCACAATGTGTTCTATGTATCTCTACTGAGGAAGTAAATACCTGATCCCTCACATGTACTGAACTTAGAGGTCGTACCATTGGAGAAAGATATTTCTTATGAGGAACAACTGATGGGTATTCTGGATAGTACAGAGAAAGTTCTATGATAAAAGACTACTCACATGGTCAATGATTCATGGTGAAACCCCTAGTTTTAAGAAGATATGTAATAACATTATGATATTATTATGTAGCATTACCCTCATTTGTTTGCATCATAATGATGAATTTTGAGGGCGAAATTCATTTTAAGGGGGGTAGAATGTAATACCCCAAGTTTTTTTAAATTTGTTTCCAAAATAAATTAAATTTCTTTAATGGATTTCACTACATTAAAATACAAGATAATATTTCACTACATGCAACACCATGTTAAGCTTTTTCTATACACAACACTAGCTTAGCATTTATTTCATGTAACTCTGAGTTTTAACAAAATCAAAATATATTATAGTTATTTAAACACAACCTTTATAAACTAGCTATTAAAATTTAGAATATGAATGGTAAAAAAATTAAATATTATGTATAATAATTTTATATAAATAAAACATATTGATAAAAAAGTAATTAATTTTTGGTAAATCCTTTATATGATTCCAAAATATTACTTTCTCAAAAAATATTTTTTATGTATTTTTGTGAATAATAATAAAATTAATTTTAAAAAAATTTTGAAAATAAATTTTATAAAATAATATTAATTTTTTTATTCATAATTTCAAAATTATATTAGGATGAAATTTTGGGTTTCATCGTAAAAGTTTTACTTTTTGATGAATAGTGAATAATACTTGATTTTAATTGAGAACTGCCTTTTTGTTTAAATTATTTATATAGATAAATTATATATTAAATTGGTTTTAAGAATAATTATTTCAATTATAAATTAGTTAGTTAAATTTAGGTCATTTTAATCAATTTCACATTGAAATTAGATATAAAACGTTTGTAAAATTTTGATCATTTTTGCTTTAAAAACCTGGTTTCTCAACACCAATTTAGGATTAATTTTAAATTAAATTTTTTCAATTATGTGAATTTAATTTGAATAAATTTATTCCATATTTTTAATAATAATAATTTATAATGTATAATGAGTCCAACTAAATTTTTTACCATAATGATTAGTGAAAATAGTTAAAATTAGTCATAGAGATTAAGAGAAGAATGAGTTTTCTAAGTGACTAAACATTAAACTTAATGGGAAAATGACCTATAAAATTTTCCTACACACATTTTATAGAAATATTTCTATAGTATCATTTATAGTATCAATTTTTGTTCATTATGGGATTCTGGTGGTAGGTAAAAACATGGGTACACCTAACTTCATTTTAAAAATGTCAAGTGTGTTCTATCCCCCACTTAAAAAAAGCCACTCTCTCTCCTCCCCTATTTACACTTTCAAAACCATTTGGTTCAGAAAATACCTACCCAAATGAAATTTAAAATTCTCTATCATCATCCTATAATCCTTATTTTTTATATAAAGTCATCCAAGGAAGGATTTTATAGAAAACCAAAGGCGGATACCCGAAGAAGAGGTAACGTTCATCAACAAGTGCTTTGTTTTATTTCTTCCTCTAGCCACATAAATTTTTATTATATCATATTATATAATAAAATTAGTATATTTAATATACTGATATTTTTTTAAGTTAAGGGTAATACCTACAACCATACACACTTCCATCAAATGGGTTACAAAATCATCGTTTTTGTTTACAGCGGACTACCTCTTCATGAACCGATATGGTTCATTTTTCCATTACCACCTATCAATATTGGGAATAATGTTAAAAATAGTGTTTATATATTCTATATATTAAATTAATGATTTTATTATGATTATGTAATTTTTATATCACACATACCTTCATGCAATCCATTTTTGGGGAATATGATAACCTCCCTCGTGTGTATGGCGGACTACTTCCTTGTGAAGTGATGTGATTCATTAATTATTTACATGTAATGTATTAAGGATGGGTTTAATACAAATATGTGATATATATATATAGCATAAAAATTATTTTTTTAAGGATAATATATGTATATATATAATTTAATTTTCTTTCTTTCAATCTGATAAGAAAATAGAAAGAATGTTCATGCATGCGTATGGCCCAACATCTCCATGAACGATGTATTTTATTTTATACCTATAAATTTAAAATTAATATATATATATATACTAAATATATATTATATTTATATCACAGTTATCATTATAGATGTTATGAAATTATTTTCAAAGTAATATGACCAAAAATATAACAAATCAAGACATATATGAAAAACAAAGTTGTTATTACCCGAAACATTATTTTAAAATTGAATTGTTAATAAATGGTTAATAAATGGGCATAAGAAAATAATATATGGTATGATATATAATAATATGTTTCTTTAATTTATGTATAATAAACTTATATTTATTATATAGTAATTTCCAATGAGTACAGTGAAATTAAAGACTTAAGGTAATGGATTTTCATCACACTTTTTACTCCCATGAAACACATTCCATGCTCACTAAATATTTATTTAATGTGATTTATATAATACCCATGAATTTATCATATGAATATTCTAATTAAATAATTATTTACATATCCATTTGAGTAACTCTCTTTCATGGGGTTTACAGTTCAAGAGTTACCAAATCAATAAGGGATTCTTGTCTCAATTTTCCTTCTTTTAGATGTATATTATGTTATGAACCTATATTTATTAACGAGGTGTATATATAGCCACTTTGACATATAATATCATGAATCTATTAATTCTCATGATTTTTTAATTTTAATTTAGTTTTATTACTCCATGGGCCATATTATTCAATGTTACCAAAGTGGTAAAGATTTTATGTTTCAATCTCATCATTTATCGAGATTGTTTATGATTAAGTATCCAATGTTGAAGTATTTAGATCCAAATCTCAATAATACAAATTAATTTTCTTATTATATTGTTATTAATGATATATTCAAGTAATGATGCCATTTTTTCACTCATTGTTACTTGAAATAATTAAAAAAATGTTTTAAGAATATCTGACATTATTTCTCTCTTCGATTAGAAATATGCATTTTTTTAAAACCATGTTTTCTAAAAAAATCATAACTTTTTTACTATCATCCAATGATTTAAAAAAAGGACATTCTTACCCATATTTTACTTTTTTTAAATATAGGAATTTTCATGTATTTTTTCAAAACAATGCTCATTTTTTATTTATCGAAATGTTAAAGGAGTCTTCATTTTAAGTGTACGACATGCAAGGAATTATCCACTACCATGACTGATCTTGATTTTAATCTTAATTAAAATAATTTCAAAAAAAAATTCAAAGGAAATTTTTTTTAAAAAAAAATTATGTTTTAAAAAATCTTTTTCAAAGAGGAAAGTATATTTTCCTCAATAAATGTTTTAAATGTTTTTTCAAGAAATATTTTCCATCTGAGATTACATTTATTAGTGTTACCTATGAATTACTATGGATATAATCCTAGGATACCATTCATATTTTTTCTATGAATGGTTTATGTTTTGATGTAATGATGTTTATGAAACCCATTTCTCTTCTATGGATTATACCATGATAAAATTATTATGAAACTCTCTTCTTTTCACAAGTTATTCTATGATGAAATGATTAATGAACATATCTATTTACCATAGGTTATTATATGATGAATTGTTTATTATACACATTTCATTTCATGGGTTATGAAATGATAAATATTTATGATATTGTGACACACATAAATATGATTTTAATTATGAGACGGTTGGAACCTATATCTTCCTCCAATTCATTGGGTAAATATTTATATATCTCATGAGATAGAAATGGTTTGAACAGGGAGTGAACTTGGTATAGTAAGAAAATTCTAGAATAGGGAGTGAACCCAAAATTGTAATACAAGGCTGGAATAAGGATTGAACTCAGTATAGTAAATGTCATTGTCCTCTTTGATGTCCTTGGTAATAAGCCTTTACAAATGTGGAAATTATTCTACATGCTCATGTGTATGCAAAAAAATCCATGAATTATGCCAATGTTATTCTCTCATGGATCATTTTATTTGATTTCCTTAGTATATATGTCTTATGAGCTGCCAATATTTATGTCATGGTTCAAGTTTGTGGTATTTTACTTGTATGGTATGATTTTCAAATGTTCTAATAATGTTCTCATACCCTTATGTTCATGTTAGGCTTATATGTCTCCCTTGTTTACCCATACTGAGAATTTGATATCACCCTTTATTATGTTTTCCTTCCTCGATTTATGAGGATATAAATTATGTACAATATGTCTAAGAAGTTTACTAGTTTTGAAGAACGTAGTGAGAGATTATGTAGCTCACTTATAGACTAGGGTTTATGTTTCCAAGTTTCCAAACGCTCTAAATTATTACGGTCCTCAGGCATGTTTTTTTTTAATGTAATGAATATTCATCGAGAATGATGTAATATCTATGTATGTTAAGAATGGGTATCTATAACTCACGTTCAGGCAAGGGGGACTAAGGAATGAAAATTACATACATAAATGAAACTGATGGATGTATTGGCCCTTAAAAAAAATTAAATGAAAATGAAAATGTGTAAAATTTCAATAGATAAATAATAATTACAAGAATCCAAAAAAGTTGTGATAAATATTTAAATAAATAAACTCAAATATGAAAGAGGTTATTCACTGTTCAAGACCAGTCGTTATTTCAAATAAATGACCGATAAAATTAAAATGAAATAAATTTAAGTTCGTAGGAATAAATATACATTAAATGAATTATATAATTAAAATAATTTATTTTATTCGGTCCAAAAAACAATTTAATTTTTACTCCATAAATTAAAATAATAAATTAATTCAATTTTTCTACCTAAATTAAATTAATTTTTTTTAATAATAAAATTATCATTATTTTTAAACCAAAAATTAGTTTTTAATTATATTTAATTTTTCCAGGACCTAGAAACCACATCTTGGCACATTGCGGGTTGAGTTGAACCCCCACATTCCCATTACAGGAAGGTAGAAACCCTCTCAAGGCTATATTGGGTTTGGTTGACCCTGTACAAGGCGGTTCCAGGTTAGGAAGACCCATTTTAACCAATTTTGGGTCAATTTAAACCTTATTGGGGCAGTGGTTCGTCATGGCAGGCAGTTCGGGTCTGCTCGGTAGACTTAAACATGGTAGAGGTGTCTCAGTGGCTCAGTCTTGGGGAAAGGGGGAGTCTAGTTGTGGTCAACTCATACAACATCGAAGGGGAGGCCGACAGATGGATAAAAGAGTAAAACAATGTATTAGGTGTCGATGTATGGATCCTAGAGATGGTGTGGTTATGGTCATAGATGAGGGAATCAAGGGTCATCTTGGTCATGGAAATAGAAATGCGAGATAATTGGAGGATTTCGTGGCGGAACAACAGTTAGGTGGGGTGTGGACCAAGGGGTCACTAGTGTGGGATTGAATGGTAGAAGTGACCAGTACAAGATCCATCTGGGGTGGTTGTGTGTCACGATGGCTAGGTAATTATGCATGGCTTGGTGATTTGAGGCAAACGTCGTTGTTGGGGACTGTGCGTGGAGAAAGAGGGAAGTCCGCAGTGGGCTGGCCAAAAGAAGGCGGTGGATGGAAACCTAGTGCTCACAGTAGTAGTGTGTCACGGGTTGAGCATTTCAGCACAGCAGTTTGCTCGTGCGGCACCCCAGCACCCTCCAAGGTGGGTGGGGTTCAGTCGTCGAGCTCTTCATATGTGAGGTTCACTAGTTTCGTCCAGCCATGGACTCATCAGGAGAGTGGCCCCAACTCACAACCAATGGTGTTAAGGTTGACACACACCATCCTCCTCTTTTTCGGGGTGACTCCCATCTCTTATATAGGGACTAACCAGATGAACCATAGAATTGATGTTCTTGATGTTGTGGGACAAGACCCCCATGATTGGGTTGTGACATTCTCCCACCACCATTCAAGGCACACCCTCCTGCATGCAGGATCATGGCCTTCTGTGTGTCCACAAAATGGGGCTTCCAACTAACCGGCTACCAAGCATGGCCTTAGGGGATGCTCCTTCCTTATTGTTGGCATCAATGGCCCACCCACTCTCTGGATCACAAATCACTGGGGTCCACCCACTCTCTGGGTCGTAAACCACATCCACAAAACCCACCCTTCATAGTGGTGTCTCTGCATCTAACCTCTCTTGAGCATTACCTTCTCAGTCGTGTCACCTCCGCATGACACCCCAAGACTCTGCTCCAACCACCAAGGTTCGTCCGGAGGTATTCCGCAACACTACGAGGCACATTCCCAATGATACCACTTGGAACATGCTGAGTGTATTAGCACAGAAGTTTGCCCATGCGGCACCCCAACCCCCTCCAAGGCGGGTGGGGTTCATCCGTCGAGCTCTTCATATGTGAGGTTCACTGATTTCATCCTACCATAGACTCATCAGGAGAGTGGCCGCAACTCCCAACCAGTGGTCTCTTTATTGGGGCGACTCCCATCTCTTATATAGGGACAAACCAGATGAACTACAGCTTTGATGTTCTTGCTGGTGTGGTGCAGGACCCCCATGATTGGGTCGTGACATTCTCCCACCACCATTCCATGCACGCCCTCATGCATGCAAGATCGTGGCCTTCTGTGTGTTTGTGACAGCTTCCAACTAACCGACTACCAAGCATAGACTCAGGAGATACTCCTTCCTTGTCGTTGATAACAATGACACACCCACTCTCTGGTTCGCAAACCACTATGGTCCACCCACTCTCTCAGGGTCAAAAACCACCTCCATGAGACCCACCATTCATAGTGTCGTCTCTGCCTATGACTTCTCTCGAGCATGACCTTCTCTTTTGTTTCACCTCTGCATGACACCTCGGGACTCCGCTCCCACCTCCATGGTCCGTCCGACAGCATTCCGCAACACCACGAGGCACATTCACTCTAATACCATTTGTCACAGGCTAGGCATCTCAGCACAGCAGTTCGCCTGTGCGGCACCCCAACCCCCTCCAAGGCAGATGGGGTTCAGCCGTCCAACTCTTCATATGTGAGGTTCACTGGTTTCGTCCTGCCATGGACTTATCAGGAGAGTGGCCCCAACTCCCAACTAGTGGTGTTAAGGTTGACACACATCATCCTCCTCTTTGTCGGGGCGACTCCCATCTCTTAGATAGGCAGTAACCAGATGAACTGTAGCTTTTATTCTCTTGTTGGTGTGGGACAGGACCCCCATGATTGGGTCGTGACATTCTCCCACCACCATTCCATGCATTCCCTCGTGCATGCAGGATCATGGCCTTTTGTGTGTATGCAAAATGGTGATTCCAACTAACCGGCTACCAAGCATGGCCTTAGGGGACGCTTCTTCCTTGTTGTTGGCATCAAAGGCCCACCCACTCTCTGGGTCACAAACCATCGTGGTCCACCCACTCTCTGGGTCACAACCAACCTCCACAAGACCCACCCTTCATAGTGGCATCTCTGCCTCTGACTTCTCTCAAGTACGGCCTTCTCTGTCGTGTCACCTCAGCATGACACCCTAGGACTCCACTCCCACCACTAAGGTCCGTCTGGTAGCATTTTCAAACACCATGAGGCACATTCCCTCTGATACCACTTGTCATGGGTTGAGTGTCTCAACACAGCAGTTTGCCCATGCGGCACCCCATCCCCCTCCAAGGCAGGTGGGGTTCAGCCGTCCAGGTCTTCATATGTAAGGTTCACTGGTTTCTTCCTGCCATGGACTCATTAAGAGAGTGGCCCCAACTCCCAACCAGTGGTGTCAAAGTTGACACCCACCATCCTCCTCATTGTCGGGGCGACTCCCATCTCTTAGATAGGGACTAACCAGATGAACTGTAGCTTTGATGTTCTTATTGGTGTGGGACAGGACCCCCATGATTGGTTTGTGACAAGTAATTTGCTTCTATGAAGTAGGATCATTTTATAGGGAAAAATTTTCTTTGCCGATAAGGTTACGACCATTTTATTTTGAAGAAAATTTAGAAAAACAATTATTGGTTTTATTGAACTCATCTCAAAATTATATCATGAAAAAATATATAAATATATTTTTTTAAATTTTAACCCACAAAAGTCACATTTTTTAAACATATTAAAAAATCTGGATGACTATAACTTCGTCATCTAGAATCAGATCAACACTTGGTGTATTCTATTGGGATTGTTCCGACACCAATTGAAGGTATATGGACACACAGTGGAAGCCGATGAGCCAGGTATTTAAAGTTTTTCATCACAATAGTGACGTAAATTCATCATCTCTGGAGATCCAAGCCCCAATAGAGGTTAGAGAATCTCACGTGAATATTTCAAAGCACAAAAATTAAATGACAAAGTGCCTTATTCATATCGAAGATGCATTCCTCTGTCGCACATCACTAACAATAGTTTCTCAAAGGATCATAGTTCAAACTCATCCAGATCATCCATGCATGATTCTAGAATCTACACAGATGTTGATCATTGAATTTTGGGTTCCAGCGCAAAGCTTCGATGATTCCTTCACTTTCACAATTATCACCACAATCCCATCTCTTTGATCCATGAAGAAGATCGAAGATCAAAATCAGGGAAGGGATCTTTATCTCTCTTGGATGCAAGAAGGAAGAGAGAGGAGATTTCAAATTCATGGGTATGATTAGTTCCCATGAAAAGAGTTGTATTCTTCTTATATAATGAAAGATAATTACCCGAAAAGGGTTCTTCAGCCCCCGTATAAGTAACACCCACTATTTAAGCAATAAAATACATGTTATAAAAAACTAACTGCATCATAATTTCATTTATGTTTTTATCAAAAACTTTTAATATATATTAAATATATTACATGATAAAACCAAGTAATTAACTCAACACATAATTCTCGCAATATTAAACAAACCTGTAAAATTAAAATAATATTCATTCGTATAATATTTTTCATGTATTTAAATTAATGCTTGTAAATAATTTTAATAGATAACTATAACTCAATTACTTGAATAATAAGGTTTTTATTTATTTGTTTACGATCATTAATACTTGGAAAACACTTTGACCCACATGGTGAGGCCCACTATGTCTTATACACATATTCACTATAATAGAGAAAACTCTTGAAAATGTTGTTGTGTGTAACCCTCTAGACTCTTATCTCAATAGCAAAGAATACTATTCATAGACCCAGAGTAAATTCTATCAAACCATTAAGTCCCCTAAGGAGATAAGAAATATTCATAACAATAACAACCATCCTTCGAACATGTACTATGTAATATAATATCTTTTTCGTGTGATATATCATAAATTAGGATGACCAACGTGTGTCATCATCCACTATAAGTTTATTATTTTTTGACCTGACTATAAGGATTTATATTCAACTATCATGGCCATGGATTTAATAAAGATACTTCCATTCTGATCAACTAGGTCTGAGATATCACTTCCTCAACTCGAACGCAATAAATTCTATCTTGACCATTCAACCAATGTCATACCACCAAAAGACACACCCAACACAAGATACCTCACCAAAACATAAATTTCATGTTATTTTACTTGCATCAAATTACGTGACCAAATAGAACACATTAATAATGATATTAATCCAGGAGACCAATACACATGTTCATAGATAGGAAAAACCAATGACACCTAAAAAAAATGGTGTTCAAATTATTAGTTTTGTCTTCGTGATCTCACCTAATAAATATCTCCAAGATCCAAATTCATGAGAATAAGTCTTAATGATTATGCATGTGCAAGGACATACCCCAGGCATGCCTCTTGAAGTCTAAGGGTTGGCAACCATTGCTGAAGGCATCAACCTGCAAGTGTGTGGAATTTTTCTAGATACCTATACACACATGCACTCACAAACAAAACCACAAAGCTAAAAGGTTAACACTAAGTAATCGGAAACCAGAGTAAAACATCAAGTAAATAACTGTGTGGTGTAACTGGGAAATTATACAAGCCCAAAAAAAGAACTAAAAACATATTGGCACAAAGGGAGCACCAATGACTGTCTGCAGAAGATCCCAGCTGATCGCTGGAGTAGTGAAGCTACTGGAAGACGAAGTATTATGTCCTATATTCCTTGTCCTACCGGACCACTTCTATTCCTAGGCCACCAAGTCCACCGTCATAATGTCCATTGGTCCCATATTTCTAAGAGCCCCTATCGAAACGTCAAACGTCTACACCAGACACAACACATGTAGGCGAAACCCGTGAAGGGGTGAGTAACTCAATACTCAGTAGGGGACCCCGAGACCCTCGATGGTCTCTAAAAAATCTTCAATGGAAAAATAACACAAATCAACTACAAAGTAAAACAAAAAGATTATGCATAGTCATCTCTACTCATACATATTCCATTGCATATACCTAGGTCATCCAGATATACTTGTCTCAGCCATAAAGAAACATAAGGCCCCAACCTCAATCCATTTCTAAGATTTCCAAAGGATACTCAAAGTGTAACTAAAGGATTAAGAATACACACTTCATGTACTAGTTATCCCTCGTGTAATCCATCTGAGATATGTACTCCATTAGGTACAACTCAACCATTACTAATGGAATGTCTAAAAGGACATGCTTTATCTGGAACTTCTCTACTAGAACTGCCTTTAGTGCCAAGCACTAGAGGTCTCGCAGTCATAGACTTACACCAGAGGAAATTCCAAGGGAAAACAAGTGAAGAGGCCCACTCCTCAACACTGTGTTCAGTTGGGGAAGAACTACTCCAGTCTAACCCATGATATCTCAGTCGCCCCAGTAAGAAGTGGCATGTGCCTCAGTCCATCAAGGGAGTAATAAATTCTACCATGGGTATCGATTACATCATGTGGAGGGGTCCTGTAGAGACGCAAAGCTTGACATACATGGAAATTACATTACTTTAGCGGAATACTTAATACATAACAAAAACAAACACACAAGGGTCGTAATAGTTTAGTGTCTTTGGAAACTTGGAACGTAATCTTCTAATCGTGGTGAAAGATCTTCAACATCTCCCATAAAGATCTTCCACTTTTTTTCCTTACCTAAAACCTTTATTTTGATCCTGGGGGAAAATAAAACATAAAAAGGGTGAGCTCAAATGCTCAGTAAGGGTAAGCATGGATAAAATAAAACATACCATATACATTTGATCTTAAAAAAATGAACATAATGTTTAAACATCAAAATCTTGAGCAAAGACATAAATCTTGGAAGGGCGTAAGGAATATATCATAAAGAAACCTTAATCATGATAAAATATCATGGGATTAAAACATGTCATTGTGGAATCCATTAATCATATGAAATTATTTCCATAGTAGCCAAGGCATTACTGCCAAGACCATCTTAGTGGACAAAGTCCCTTTCTGAATCGAGTTCACTCCTCGTTTCAGTCATGTAACACTGAACCGTTTTAACCTGCCGTTCCAGCCATGTCTATCTCATGAGATATAAAATATTTACCCAATGCATTGGAGGGAGATATAGGTCCCACCCATCTCATTATTAAATCATTCTTTTGTGTGCCACAAAATCATAAATCATACATCATAGCATAACTCAAGTAATAAAATGGGATTCTTAAACATCATGCCATCATAACATAATCCATAAACAATTGATATAATTTCATCATAAGAAAATTGAAACCATTTAAATCATAGATACATTCTACTTGAAACATACACATTTTAAATAATGTCATCTTAGATGGAAAATAGTTTTGACAAAACACTTGAAATGAATTCTTGAGGAAAATATCCATTCTTTTTTCAAATCATTTTCTTTTCACAAAATTCCATGAAATTTTAAAAGATAAGGGTTTTGTTGAAAATAATCATGCAATCTTGTAGAGGAATCTTCTTGAAAATGAGGCGTTATGAAACCGTAAAAATCCCTTCATGTCGTATAAGTTAAAAAAACATTCTTCTCGTACATTTTCTGGAAAAGTAAAAAAATTACCTCGTAACGTAAACAAAAGAAAGATTACTTACATACCATGTAGTAAAAGTCAAAAATGGGTAAAAATGACTTTAAACATACATGAAAACACTTTTATAAAACATGTACATAGATGATAGAAATAACCCTAGTAAATACGTATGAATAAGCAATCTCGGATAAAAATGAGATTTGCAAAATTATCCCTTACCTTAGGTCTGATATGCTTCGTACGTATCCGAACCTCCTATATAATGATTTAAATAATGTTATTAACTTATTACAGAATCATATTAATTGTTATGATATCATATATGGTTCACTTATGACTTTATATTACCCGTTCTTTTGTAAATTCCATGTTAAAGAGCGTTTTGGGTAAAATCGTTTCATTTGTCGTCCGTGTTTTGACTTGTAATTATTCATATGATTACTTAGATCATGATTAATTACATCCAGAATGTAAAACATGATTTATATATAATATATATTCAGAATATACATATATATAATAGATCGATAAATGGAAAGAAATACACCGTTCATGGAGACGGTAGGTCGTACGTACGCATGAACGTTGTTTTAGTTTCCTCATTGAATTGAATGGAATTAATTGGATGACATACATATATATATATACATAAATCTAGTATCATTATTATGTCATATATTTCATGATTACTTATTATATATACTTTATAATCATTTATGAATGGTTAATCATTGAGAATGAATCTCATCGCGTCGTGGAGACGGTATTCCGTACATACGCACGAGCGATGATATCGTTCCCATGATCGTGGAATTTTATTGGAGTGTATGTATACTATTACAGAATAAATATCACTTTATAATAATCATATATAGTTATTATCTACACCATTATACCCATCCAAGTAAGGTGGTGGTGGAAAATATATTTCACCACGGTGTGGAGACGGTATTTCGTACGTACGCACGCGCGGTGATTTCGTTTTCCGTAGGATGGATAGATGGTGAAATAGGGTTGATTAATACTTATAAAACATATCAGTATATGATTTATACTGATGTTATTACTTCATAATGAAACAACCTAAGAAGAAGAAGTGGAAGAAGAAATAAAGTTGAAAGAATCGGTAACGGACATTACCTCTTCTTTGAATCGCCACTTTGAGATCTCCTTTTAGGGAACTAAAATTGGTCTTTGATGAAGACCAGAACCTCTAGGATGTTTCTAGGGAAGTGGAGAAGAGAATTGGGCAGGGGTTTTCTGAGCTTGAAGGCTCAAAGTGGTGTGAGGAAGAGAGGCAAGAGGTGCCCTTTTATAAGGGAGGAGAGGGGCACCTTTGGAATAACTAAAAATATTATTTTATTATAAAGCCAAATTCGGTTTTAAATAGCTCCAAATTGATTTATTTAGAATCTAAGTTGGGGCTGGGACTCAATACTCTCATCCAATAGAATTTAGACTAGTTTAGGTTCCTATTTTAACCTTATAATTTAGATTTAACATTAAGTTAAATAATTTTACTTTTACCGTGTCTTCTTGTGTTCTTATACTATAAGGTTAATAAACATACTATAAGAATCCAAAAGAACCCCAAGTTGTTTATTATTAATATATATAACCATATCTAAGTCATTTGGATGAACCTTAGATTTTTAGGAATAAAATAACAATTAATAATATAATATTTGTTTTAAAAACTACTTTATGTCAATTTTGACACTATTTAGTAATTGATTTTTGTGAAAATCATAACAGAATGATTAGTTCTAAAAAAGTTAATTAAATCAATAATAACATGTAATATTAACCTATAAAATTATTTTAATTCATAAAAAGTCTTAAATTACATTTATTGGGGTATTTATAACATCAATTATGTCAATATTTCATTAATAAGACAATTATTGCATCATCTTTGTGTCATAATAAATGATAATTATTTAATCCTTAAAAATTATAAATAAATTCCTATGATGTATAAAATTGTATTAGATTTCTGGAGACTATTCATGTTCGAAGTTTCATGAAGTTTATCACAAAATTAAAATTATTATACTTATAAGATTTAATAAATTGACATGTTGTCACATTCTTTGGTTTTAATAATAATTAAATTATTTTCATGGACAAAAGTCTATTAAATTAATCTAATCTGACCCTTAGGTGATATGGGTCTACTTTTAGTCATCCAATAGGATTTTTACATGTGTTAGGGTAATTTTAAAATATTATATTTCCCCTTAATTACCCAATTTATCTTTAACTGTGGTAAATAAAATTTACCGTAGTTACTATTCATAATTCCCAAAAATTAAAAGTAGCTTATTAACATAATTTGGATCCACTGATTCAAAATATGGAATCCATTTTTCCAAATTCAATACACAAAAGTTGCAGAAATTAAATTAAAATTAATCCTGTTGTCGAAAGAAAATGGGTTTTTCTTTAAAACTTTTCAAAAGATTGAATTGATTTATCCTACGAATTCAATGTAGAATAAATGCTAATGAAATAAATTATATTAAATGGTAAAAATATATTATATTTATACTTTAAAACCATTTAATATTATAATTTAACCATATAAATTATTGCGATGAAAAAAGCTGTTTTTAATTAAAATATAGCGTGTTTTTACTATTCATCAAAATATGAAAGTTACCAGAATAATATGAAAATTTTATCCGAAAGTAAATTTTTATTTCATGATTCCAAATAAGAATTTTATTTTGTCACATTGAACTTATAAAAATGTCAAAAACTAGATTTAAAGTGGGTGCGCCATCAAAAGGCGGCAAAACTGCATTTTTTGAAAAATACTTATTTTACCCGAAAAAATTATTTTGTTTTTTTACCATGTACTAGAAAATGTGTAAGATGAATAAAATTCAAAATTTAGTTAATACTATTCATAACGGCTAGTTCATAATAATATTATAATAATATATCGGTGTTTAGTAAAACCTGGTATTGCGTACAACACACGCTATCGAGGAAGGTTGTGATTGCGTGTAATGCAAGCCAAGTCAGGGTTGCGTGTTGTGCAAGAATCCTTCATTGTTTCGTATAACAGAATCCAACCATATTTCATTTATACATTGAATATATATATATATATATGTACTCAATGTTGCATAAAATAACTATTATCAAAATTGTGTGTAACACGATCCAAGAATAGTGTTGCGTATACTACAAGCTAATATGGTGTTGCGTATAGTGCAAGGTAATCTTGGTGTAGCATACAACACAAGACATTAATGAAATTAAAAGAATATTTTTCATAAAATCTTGAGGTGTTACATTTTACCCCCCTTAAAATGAATTTCGCCCTCAAAATTAGTCAGGGTTTTAAATGGTTTACTACTCGAAAGCTTGTTTAATAGAAACCCACATCGTAAAAAGGAATACCAAAACATGGCTTTAAAAACTAAAGTATGAAATGTAACGGTTACCCAAATTAACTAATCACTGGGTTTCCACGTAGGAGAACATAGGTGAAAATATGGATATGGAAGAAAAATCTAACCATCAAGTTCTGATGGAGAGTGGTAGAGAACATGGCTATGAAAAAGCCAACAATCACAAAGCTATTGATTTGTGATGATCTAAGGTACCATCTGATTCATCGAATATAAGGGAACTAGGACAACATTTTTGGTTTTCAAGATCATTTCCCTAAAGTTGATGAATTAAAATAAATACTTGCATGATTTTGGTACAATCTCACTGTTGTTCGTGAATTGAACAATTTCCACTTCATCCCTAAAAAAATGAAGTTGAATTTGTTATTCGTGATGTGTTAGCAAATCATGTGATAGAATGATGGGTCATTCCATCTCTTTCAAACAAAAGGTTAGCAAAAGTTATGAGTCCATCTTATGGTTATATTAATCGTATATAGTTCCAAAAATGAACTTATACTTAATATATCATTCCGCTTAATGAAATAAAACTAGTTTCTACTAACCAGGGACTTCCTGTAGGCCAGTGGTAGGCGATAAAGGCCAGTCGCACTTTGGTTGTAGGTTCTATTCTCACAGCCTTGTCCGACGCGATGGTCTATCGCTCATCCTGCAGGTTTTCCTTTTTCTAAAACTATATTACTATAACATCCCATCAATAATATCTAAAAAACTTCTATCCTTAAACAATACTAACTTATGTCCAACATAATCCATTCCAATCTTTAGGATTATCCATAATACTGCAGTCCACTCTCATAATATAGTAAAAATGATTACCAGAGATTTAATACCATCGTTGATCCCCATATATCATAAGATATGTCTTATTGGTCACATTCCAAACATTCCAAGTCCTTAATCATGTATTCTCTTGAAAAATGAATACCGATTGAACCTTTGTGAAAACATGAATGCAGTTAAAAGTTAACACTTTCCACATACCAAAATCCTCAAAATTCTAAATACTCAAAACATGATATCACTTATTCCTTATATCAATCATGAGCTCATGAATACAATCAAACATCTCATTATCTTCTTATTCCTTCATTATGCGCATATAATCTACTTTACAAAAATATCTGAATAACCTTACATTGTTACTAATACCATTCAACATATACTTTCAAATACTTTTAGGAAAAAAAACAATAGTGTAACAATCCTTATATGATTCTCTATTCCATAGTACCATTAACTATACAACATAACTCTCGATAAACATACAATCATTCCACTACCTTCTAAAACAACCGACTGAGCTTCAACACTTCTTTTAGCTCATATATCATTTTTAGTCTCCTCATCATCATCCACATAAATACTACCCATATGACCATGCTGATTCTCTTCATGAGATTTTCCATTAGGGAATTGGTTTGCATAATGCCTGTACATTCCACATTTAAAACATTTAATCATTGTTGATGTCATAGAAATACCATTATCCTTGTCCATGGTGTTAACTGAACCTTTTCCTTTGCAATTACTGGATTTGTGTCCTTCTTTTCCACACCCAAATCATCTTCCAGTTCCTTTGAAACAATCTCCCTGATGCCTCTTCCCACATGATTTACATGAGGGAAATTTAACTTTCTTTCCTCTATGATCATCATGAAACTCAATCTTTCTCTTATTATTTGAGTCGGGAAACTTACCAAAGTTGAGATTATTGATCATATTATGAGATTGCTGATTAGGCATAATAACGATGTTTAGACTTCCAGATCCCATTTCATTTGTTTTCTCATGAAGAAAAGCATTCCATTGTCTATCATATCCTCCATTATCATGAATCTTCCTGTTTCCAGCCATTTTCTAAAACCCAAAAAGAATAGAGTGAGAGGAAAAAATAATGCTAGGGAAAACAACATAGTAAAGGGGGAGTATCCTCAATATCTAACATCTTAGGTTAAATTCTATGATCTTTACTATAGTTCTAGGACTGTATCCTATACGTATACTTATCCTTAGGGACATCCCTAGACATACGTTAGAAGTATCTCTAGGGATCTCACTAACGTTTTCACATCCTAGTTTCCAAAGGTTGACTAAACCTTTCCTCTGATACCAACTGTAGAGACCCAAAGCTTGACGTACATGGACATTACATTACTTTAGCGGAATACTTAATACATAACAAAAACAGACACACAAGGATCGTAATAGTTTAGTGTCTTTCGAAACTTGGAACGCAATCTTCTAATCGTGGTGAAAGATCTTCAACATCTCCCATAAAGATCTTCCACTTTTTGTTTCCTTACCTAAAACCTTTCTTTTCATCCTGGGGGAAAATAAAACATAAAAATGGTGAGCTCAAATGCTCAGTAAGGGTAAGAATGGATAAAATAAAACATACCATATACATTTGATCTTAAAAACATGAACATAATGTTTAAACATCAAAATCTTGAGCAAAGACATAAATCTTGGAAGGGCGTAAGGAATATATCATAAAGAAACCTTAATAATGATAAAATAGCACGGGAGTAAAACATGTAATTGTGGAATCCATTAAGCACATGAAATTAATTCCATAGTAGCCAAGGCATTACTGCCAAGACCATCTTAGTGGAAAAAGTCCCTTTCTGAATCGAGTTCACTCCTCGTTTCAGTCCTGTAACACTGAACTGGTTTAACCTGCCGTTCCAGCCATGTCTATCTCATGAGATATAAAATCTTTACCCAATGCATTGGAGGGAGATTTATGTCCCACCCATCTCATAATGAAATCATTCTTTCGTGTGCCACAAAATCATAAATCATACATCATAGCATAACCCATGTAATAAAATGGGATTCTTAAATATCATGCCATCATAACATAATCCATAAACAATTGATATCATTTCATCATAAGAAAATTGAAACAATTTAAATCATAGAGACATTATACTTGAAACATACACATTTTAAATAATGTCATCTTAGATGGAAAATAGTTTTTACAAAACACTTGAAATGAATTCTTGATAAAAATATCCATTCTTTTTTAAAATCATTTTTTTCACAAAATTCGATGAAATTTTAAAAGATAAGTGTTTTTTTGAAAATAATCATGAAATCTTGTATAAGAAGCTTCATGAAAATGAGGCGTTATGAAAACGTAAAAATCTGTTCACACCGTATAAGTTAAAAAAACATTCTTCTCGTACATTTTCAGGAAAAGTCAAAAAAGTACCTCGTAATGTAAACAAAAGAAATATTCCTTACATACCATGTAGTAAAAGTCAAGAATGGGTAAAAATGACTTTAAACATACATGAAAACACTTTTATAAAACATGGACATATATGATAGAAATAACCCCAATAAATACGTATGAATAAGCAATCTCGGATAAAAATGAGATTTGCAAAATTATCCCTTACCTTAGGTCCGATATGCTTCGTACGTATCCGACCCTTCTATATAATGATTTAAATAATGTTATTGACTTATTAAAGAATCATATTAATTTTTATGATATCATATATGGTTCACTTATGACTTTATATTACCCGTTCTTTTGTAAATTCCATGTTAAAGAGCGTTTTGGGTAAAATCGTTTCATTTATCGTCCGTGTTTTGACTTGTAATTATTCATATGATTACTTAGATAATGATTACTTACATCCAGAATGTAAAACATTATTTATATATAATATATACTCAGAATATACATATATATAATAGATCTATAAATGGAAAGAAATACACCGTTCATGGAGACGGTAGGTAGTACGTACGCATTAACGTTGTTTTCGTTTCCTCATTGAATTGAATGGAATTAATTGGATGAAATACATATATATATAGATAAATCTAGTATCATTATTATGTCATATATTTCATGATTACTTATTATATATACTTTATAATCATTTATGAATGGTTAATCATTGAGAATTAATCTCATCGCGTTGTGGAGACGGTATTCTGTACGTACGCACGAGCGATGATATCATTCCCATGATCGTGGAATTTTATTGGAGTGTATGTATACTATTACAGAATAAATATCACTTTACAATATTCATATATAGTTATTATTTACACCATTATACCCATCCAAGTAAGGTGGTGGTGGAAAATAGATTTCACCACGGTGTGGAGACGGTATTCCGTACGTACACACACACAGTGATTTCGTTTTCCGTAGGATGGATAGATGGTGAAATACGGTTTCTTCATACTTATAATAACATATTAGTATATGAGTGATACTGATGTTATTACTTCATAATGAAACAACCTAACAAGAAGAAGTGGAATAAGAAATAAAGTTGAAAGAATCGGTAACGGACATTACCTCTTCTTTGAAGCGCCTCTTTGAGATCTCCTTTTAGGGCACTAAAATTGGTTTTTGAGAAGACCAAAACCTCTAGGATGTTTCTAGGGAAGTGGATAAGAGAATTTTGCAGGGGTTTTCCGAGCTTGGAGGCTCAAAGTGGTGTGAAGAAGAGAGGGCTGAGGTGCCCTTTTATAAGGGATGAGAGGGGCACCTTTGGAATAACTAAAAATATTATTTTATTATAAAGACAAATTCGGTTTTAAATAGATCCAAATTGATTTATTTAGAAACTAAGGTGGTTATGGGTCGAAATAAGCTCATCCAATAGAATTTAGACAAGTTTAGGTTCCTATTTTAACCTTATCATTTAGATTTAACATTAAGTTAAATAATTTTACTTTTACCGTGTCTTCTTGTGTTCTTATACTATAAGGTTAATAAACTTACTATAAGAAGTCAAACGAACCCCAAGATGGTTATTATTAATATATATAACCTTATCTAAGTAATTTTTTCGAACCTTATATTTTTAGGAATAAAATCACAATTAATAATATAATATTTGTTTTAAAAACTATTTTATGTCAATTTTGACACTATTTAGTAATTGATTTTTGTGAAATTCATAACAGAATTATTAGTTCAAAAAAAGTTAATTAAATCAATAATAACATGTCATATTAACCTATAAAATTAGTTTAATTCATAAAAAGTCTTAAATTACATTTATTTTGGTATTTATAACATCAATTATGTCAATATTTCATTAATAAGACAATTACTACATCATCTTTGTGTCATAATAAATGATAATTATTTAATCCCTAAAAATTATAAATAAATTCCTATGATGTAGATAATTTTATTTTATTTCTGGAGACTATTCATGTTTTAAGTTTCATTAAGTTCACCACTAAATTAAAATTATTATACTTATAAGATTTAAGAAAGTGACATGTTGTCACATTCTTTGGTTTTAATAATAATTAAATTATTTTCATGAAACAAAGTCCATTAAATGTATCTAATCCGACCCTTAGGTTATATGGGTCAACGTTTAGTCATCCTATAGGATTTTGACATGTGTTAGGGTAATTTTATACTATTATATTTACCCGTAATTACCTGATTTACCTTTAACTATAGTAAATAAAATTTACCGTAGTTACTATTCATAATTCCCAAAAATAAAAAGTAGCTTATTAACATAATTTGGATCCACTGATTCAAAATATGAAATCCATTTTTCCAAATTCAATACACAAAAGTTCCAGAAATTAAATTAAAATTAATCTCGTTGTCGAAAGAAAACGGGTTTTTCTTTAAAACATTGCAAAAGATTGAATTGATTTATCCTACGAATTCAAGGTAGAATAAATCCTAATGACATAAATTATATTAAATGGTAAAAATATATTCTATTTATAATTTAAAACCATTTAATATTATAATTTAACCATATAAATTATTGCGATGAAAAAAGTTCTTTTTAATTAAAATATAGCGTGTTTTTACTATTCATCAAAATATGAAAGTTACCAGAATAATATGAAAATTTTATCCAAAGTAAATTTTTATTTCATGATTCCAAATAAGAATTTTATTTTGTCACATTGAACTTATAAACATGTCAAAAACTAGATTTAATGTGGGTGCGCCATTAAAAGGCGGCAAAACTATATTTTTTGAAAAAATACTTATTTTAGCCGAAAAATTTATTTTGTTCTTTTACCATGTTTTAGAAAATGTGTAAGATGAATAAAATTCAAAATTTAGTTAATACTATTCATAATGGCTAGTTCATAATAATATTATAATAATATATTGGTGTTTAGTAAAACCCAGTATTGCGTACAACACACGCTATCGAGGAAGGTTGCGATTGCGTGTAATGCAAGCCAAGTCAGGGTTGCGTGTTGTGCAAGAATCTGTCGTTGTTTCGTAGAAAATAATCCAACCATATTTCATTTATACATTGAATATATATATATATACTCAATGTTGCATAAAATAACTATTATCAAAAGTGTGTGTAACACGATCCAAGAATAGTGTTGCGTATACTACAAGCTAATACGGTGTTGCGTATAGCGCAAGGTAATCTTGGTGTAGCATAAAACACAAGACATTAATGAAATTAAAAGAATATTTTTCATAAAATCTCGAGGTATTACATTTTACCCCCCTTAAAATGAATTTTCTCCTCAAAATTTGTCGGGGTTATAAATGGTTTACTACTCGAAAGCTTGTTTAATAGAAACCCACATCGTAAAAAGGAATACCAAAACATGGCTTTAAAAACTAAAGTATGAAATGTAACGGTTACCCAAATTAACTCATCACTAGGTTTCCACATAGGAGAACATAGGTGAAAATATGGATATGGAAGAAAAATCTAACCATCAAGTTCTGATGGAGAGTGGTAGAGAACATGGATATGAAAAAGCCAACAATCACAAAGCTATTGATTTGTGATGATCTAATGTACCATATGATTCATCAAATATAAGGGAACTAGGACAACATTTTTGGTTTTCAAGATCATTTCCCTAAAGTTGATTCGTGAATTGAACAATTTCCACTTCATCCCTTAAAAAAATGAAGTTGAATTTGTTATTCGTGATGTGTTAGCATATCATGTGATAGAATGATGGGTCATTCCATCTCTTTCAAACAAAAGGTTAGAAAAAGTTATGAGTCCATCTTATGGTCAGATTAATCATATTTAGTTCCAAAAATGAACTTATACTTCATATATCATACCGCTTAATAAAATAAAACTAGTTTCTACTAACCAGGGACTTCCTGTAGGCCAGTGGTAGGCGATAAAGTCCAGTCGCACTTCGGTTGTAGGTTCGATTCCCACATCCTTGTCCGACGCGATGGGCTATCGCCCGTCCTGCAGGTTGTCCTTTTTCTAAAACTATATTACTATAACATCCCATCAATAATATCTAAAAAACTTCTATCCTTAAACAATACTAACTTATGTCCAACATAATCCATTCCAATCTTTAGGCTTATCCATAATACTGTAGTCCACTCTCATAATATAGTGAAAACGATTACCAGAGATTTAATACCATCGTTGATCCCCATATATCATAAGATATGTCTTTTTGGTCACATTCCAAACATTCGAAGTCCTTAATCATGTATTCTCTTAAAAAATGAATACTGATTGAACCTTAGTGAAAACATGAATGTAGTTAAAAGTTAACACTTTCCACATACCAAAATCCTCAAAATTCTATATACTCAAAACATGATATCACTTATTCCTTATATCAATCATGAGCTCATGAATACAATCAAACATCTCATTATCTTCTTATTCCTTCATTATGCGCATATCATGTACTTTACAAAAATATCTGAATAACCTTCCATTGTTACTGGTACCATTCAACATATAATTTCAAATACTTTTAGGAAAAAAACAATAGTGTAACAATCCTTAGATGATTCTTTATTCCATAGTACCATTAAAAATACAACATAACTCTCGATAAACATAAAATCATTCCACTACCTTCTAAAACAACTGACTGAGCTTCAACACTTCTTTTAGCTCATATATCATTTTTAGTCTCCTCATCATCATCCACATAAATACTACCCATATGACCATGCTGATTCTCTTCATGAGATTTTCCATTAGGGAATTGGTTTGCATAATGCCTGTACATTCCACATTTAAAACATCTAATCATTGTTGATTTCATAGCTATACCATTATCCTTGTCCATGGTGTTAACTGAACCTTTTCCTTTGCAATTACTGGATTTGTGTCCTTCTTTTCCACACCCAAAGCATCTTCTAGTTCCTTTGAAACAATCTCCCTGATGCCTCTTCCCACATGATTTACATGAGGGAAATTGAACTTTCTTTCCTCTATGATCATCATGAAACTCCATCTTTCTCTTATTATCTGAGTCGGGAAACTTACCAAAGTTGAGATTATTGATCATATAATGAGATTTCTAATTAGGCATAGTAATGATGTTTGGACTTCCAGATCCCGTTTCATTTGGTTTCTCATGAAGAAAATCATTCCATTGTCTATCATATCCTCCATTATCGTGAATCTTCCTGTTTCCAGCCATTTTCTAAAACCCAAAAAGAATAGTGTGAGAGGAAAAAATCATGCTAGGGAAAATAACATAGTAAAGGGGGGGTATCCTCAATATCTAACATCTTAGGTTAAATTCTATGATCGTTACTGTAGTTCTAGGACTGTATCCTATACGTATACTTATCCTTAGGGACATCCCTAGACATGCCTCATAAATATTTCTAGGGATCTCACTAACGTTTTCGCATCCTAGTTTCCAAAGTTTGACTAAACCTTTCCTCTGATACCAACTGTAGAGACCTAAAGCTTGACGTACATGGACATTAAATTACTTTAGCGGAATACTTAATACATAACAAAAACAGACACACAAGGACCGTAATAGTTTAGTGTCTTTGGAAACTTGGAACTTAATCTTCTAATCTTGGTGAAAGATCTTCAACATCTCCCATAAAGATTTTCCACTTTTTGTTTCCTTACCTAAAACCTATCTTTTTATCCTGGGGGAAAATAAAACATAAAAAGGGTGAGCTCAAATGCTCATTAATGGTAATCATGGATAAAATAAAACATACCATATACATTTGATCTTAAAAACATGAACATAATGTTTAAACATCAAAATCTTGAGCAAAGACATAAATCTTGGAAGGGCGTAAGGAATATATCATAAAGAAACCTAAATCATGATAAAATAGCATGAGAGTAAAACATGTAATTGTGGAATCCATTAAGCAGATGAAATGATTTCCATAGTATCCAAGGCATTATTGCCAAGACCATCTTAGTGTACAAAGTCCCTTTCTCAATCGAGCTCACTCCTCGTTTCAGTCCTGTAACACTGAACCGGTTTAACCTTCCGTTCCAGCCATGTCTATCTCATGAGATATAAAATATTTACCCAATGAATTTTAGGGAGATATAGGTCCCACCCATCTCATAATGAAATCATTCTTTCGTGTGCCACAAAATCATAAATCATACATCATAGCATAACCCATGTAATAAAATGGGTTTCTTAAACATCATGTCATCATAACATAATCCATAAACAATTGATATCATTTCATCATACGAAAATTGAAACCATTTAAATCATAGATACATTCTACTTGAAACATACACATTTTAAATAATGTCATCTTAGATGGAAAATAGTTTTGACAAAACACTTGAAATGAATTCTTGAGGAAAATATCCATTCTTTTTTAAAATCATTTTCTTTTCACAAAATTCCATGAAATTTTAAAAGATAAGGGTTTTGTTGAAAATAATCATTCAATCTTGTAGAAGAATCTTCTTGAAATTGAGGTGTTATGAAACCGTAAAAATCCGTTCACGCCGTATAAGTTAAAAAAACATTCTTCTCATACATTTTCCGGAAAAGTCAAAAAAAGTACCTCGTAACGTAAAAAAAAGAGAGATTCCTTACATACCATGTAGTAAAAGTCAAAAATGGGTAAAAATTACTTTAAACATACATGAAAACACTTTTCTAAAACATGGACACAGATGATAGAAATAACCCCAGTAAATATGTATGAATAAGCAATCTCAGATAAAAATGAGATTTGCAAAATTATCCCTTACCTTAGGTCTGATATGATTTGTACATATCTAACCCTCCTATATAATGATTTAAATAATGTTATTGACTTATTACAGAATCATATTAATTGTTATGATATCATATATGGTTCACTTATGACTTTATATTACCCGTTCTTTTGTAAATTCCATGTTAAAGACTGTTTTGGGTAAAATCGTTTCATTTGTCATCCGTGTTTTGACTTGTAATTATTCATATTATTACTTAGATCATGATTACTTACATCCAGAATGTAAAACATGATTTATATATAATATATATTCATAATATACATATATATAATAGATCGATAAATGGAAAGAAATACACCGTTCATGGAGACGGTAGGTCGTACGTACGCATGAACGTTGTTTTCGTTTCCTCATTGAATTGAATAGAATTAATTAGATGAAATACATATATATATATACATAAATATAGTATCATTATTATGTCATATATTTCATGATTACTTATTATATATACTTTATAATCATTTGTGAATGGTTAATCATTGAGAATGAATCTCATCGCGTCGTGGAGACTGTATTCCGTACGTACGCACAAGCGATGATATCGTTCCCATGATCGTGGACTTTTATTGGAGTATATTTATACTATTACAGAATAAATATCACTTTACAATAATCATATATAGTTATTATTTACACCATTATACCCATCCAAGTAAGGTGGTGGTGGAAAATAAATTTCACCACGGCGTGGAGACGGTATTTCGTACGTACGCACGCGCGGTGATTTCATTTTCCATAGTATGGATAGATGGTTAAATAGGGTTGCTTCATACTTATAATAACATATCAGTATATTAGTGATACTTATGTTATTACTTCATAATGAAACAACCTAAGAAGAAGAAGTGGAAGAAGAAATAAAGTTGAAAGAATCGGTAACGGACATTACCTCTTCTTTGAAGCGCCTCGTTGAGATCTCTTTTTAGGGCACTAAAATTGGTCTTTGAGGAAGACCATAACCTCTAGTATGTTTCTAGGGAAGTGGATAAGAGAATTATTCAGGGGTTGGCCGAGCTTGAAGGCTCAAAGTGGTGTGAGGAAGAGAGGGAGGAGGTGCCCTTTTATAAGGGATGAGATGGGCACCTTTGGAATAACTAAAAATATTATTTTATTATAAAGCCAAATTCGGTTTTAAATAGCTCCAAATTGATTTATTTAGAATCTAAGGTGGGTACGGGTCTAGATCCTCTCATCCAATAGAATTTAGACAAGTTTAGGTTCCTATTTTAACCTTATCATTTAGATTTAACATTAAGTTAAATAATTTTACTTTTACCGTGTCTTCTTGTGTTCTTATACTATAAGGTTAATAAACTTACTATAAGAAGCCAAAAGAATCCCAAGTTGTTTATTATTAATATATATAACCTTATCTAAGTCATTTTGCAGAACCATAGATTTTTAGGAATAAAATAACAATTAATAATATAATATTTGTTTAAAAAACTATTTTATGTCAATTTTGAAACTATTTAGTAATTGATTTTTGTGAAAATCATAACAGAATTATTAGTTCTAAAAAAGTTAATTAAATCAATAATGGAATGTAATATTAACCTATAAAATTATTTTAATTCATAAAAAGTCTTAAATTACATTTATTTTGGTATTTATAACATTAATTATGTCAATATTTCATTAATAAGACAATTACTGCATCATCTTTGTGTCATAATAAATGATAATTATTTAATCCCTAAAAATTCTAAATAAATTCCTATGACGTATATAATTGTATTATATTTCTGGAGACTATTTATTTTCTAAGTTTCATGAAGTTTTTTACTAAATTAAAATTATTATACTTATAAGATTTATGAAAGTGACATGTTGTCACATTCTTTTGTTTTAATAATAATTAAATTATTTTCATGGGAAAAAGTCCATTAAATGAATCTAATCCGACCCTTAGGTGATATGGGTCGACATTTAGTCATCCAATAGGATTTTTACATGTGTTAGGGTAATTTTATAATATTATATTTACCCTTAATTACCCGATTTACCTTTAACTTTGGTAAATAAAATTTACCATAGTTACTATTCATAATTCCCAAAAATAAAAAGTAGCTTATTAACATAATTTGGATCCTTTGATTCCAAATATGGAATCCATTTTTCCAAATTCAATACACAAAAGTTGCAGAAATTAAATTAAAATTAATCCCGTTGTCGAAAAAAAACGGGTTTTTCTTTAAAACATTGCAAAAGATTGAATTGATTTATCCTACGAATTCAAGGTAGAATAAATGATAATGACATAAATTATATTAAATGGTAAAAATATATTCTATTTATACTTTAAAACCATTCAATATTATAATTTAACCATATAAATTATTGTGATGAAAAAAGTTGTTTTTAATTAAAATATAGCGTGTTTTTATTATTCATCAAAATATGAATGTTGCCAGAATAATATGAAAAATTTATCCAAAGTAAATTTTTATTTCATGATTCCAAAGAAGAATTTTATTTTGTCACATTGAACTTATAAACATGTCAAAAACTAGATTTAAAGTGGGTGCGCCATCAAAAGGCGGCAAAACTGCATTTTTGGCAAAACTGCATTTTTTGAAAAATACTTATTTTACCCGAAAAATTTATTTTGTTCTTTTACCATATTCTAGAAAATGTGTAAGATGAGTAAAATTCAAAATTTAGTTAATACTATTCATAACGGCTAGTTCATAATAATATTATAAAAATATATCGGTGTTTAGTAAAACCCGGTATTGCGTACAACACACGGTATCGAGGAAGGTTGTGATTGCGTGTAATGCAAGCCAAGTCAGGGTTGCGTGTTGTGCAAGAATCCTTCATTGTTTCATATAATAGAATCCAACCATATTTCATTTATACATTGAATATATATATATATATATATATATATATACTCAATGTTGCGTAAAATAACTATTATCAAAATTGTGTGTAACACGATCCAAGAATAGTGTTGCGTATACTGCAAGCTAATACGGTGTTGCGTATAGCGCAAGGTAATCTTGGTGTAGCATACAAAACAAGACATTAATGAAATTAAAAGAATATTTTTCATAAAATCTCGAGGTGTTACAGGTCCACTCCTCGTAATTGTGTCATGTGGTCAAGGTATCTTCAGCTCCCCTGAAGGACCCACTCCCCATCACTACCCAGAGACGGGGGAGTACTACTCCATATGTGAGGACCTACACCATACTCGGTAGGGGAGTAAAACTCTGGTAGTTTGTTCACTATGGGGGACCCACACCCTAGTTCGTCAATGGAGTACCAACCCCAGGCTAGAGGACCTGCAGTATAGCATGGTAGGGGAGTACTGACTCTACTTTAGCACTGCATAAGGAGTTCCCTCACCCAGGGTTGATAGGGTATTACCTACTCCTAACATAGAGGACCTGCACCCTACCCGGTAGGGGAGTACCTGACTTTATGTGAGTTAATTATGGAGGAATTTCACCCAAGTCCAATAGGAGAGTACTGAATCCCAAGATAGTAAAACCATCTTAGAGGAAAATGAACCTACACTCATGAAATGGGGAGTCTCATCCCTATTGGAGCAGAGGAGTAACGAATACCCGCGCCGTGAGTCATCAAGGGAGTACCCATCCTAACTATCCCTATAAGAAACACCCTAGTTTTTCTCCTCAGGTTACCTGTCATTCCTTAACTTCCACTAAGTTCCACAAGTAAGTAACCCGATGATCTTTCATGTCATAAGGGTTCTAACACAATAGACGACGCATCAACTGGACACCCAGTCTGAGAGTTATTGGCATTTTAGTATCGAGAGCCCAGTTGGATTCAGGTACATTCCAACCTAGCTGAACTCCAACTTTCTCCTAAATTCATGTGGATTATCTCAAAATGACAGCCTTGTCCTAAGGGTTTCGGCACTGTAAACGGTTCATCAAACGGACATCCATTTTAGGAGATATAGTTGTCTAAGTGAACTGGGCCGTAAGTGGGTCTGGGTCCAGTTTGACACAGTCAGACCGACCCGACCCGGCCCGCTGGGCCCGGCATGAAGGGGCTAGTCTAGGCCCAGTTTGGTTGGGCTAGGTCTGGCACACTGGGCTACGGTCTCGGCTCTCTGGACCGCGGGTTCGGCCCGGCCCACCCGTCTGGGCGTGGCCCGCCGGGCTGCGAAATTGCTCGGCTCGCTGGCTGAGCACAGGGGACTACTCCTCTCCCGAATGGTCAAATCCATTTGGGTATTCAATTTTGCGGAGCCAGGTGTCACCTCATCTCTTGTCTGGTCTGCGTGGATCGGCCCGCTACGAACCTACAGTCGCGAGTTCCCTCTCCGTTGTAGCTCGATGTCGCGGCCTTCCTCTGTGGCGCGTCTTACAACTCAGTAGGGGCATCGGATGGTGTCGCACATCCAAGTCATTCCACAAAGACTGGCCTGCTACGGACCCACGGTCGTATTTCTTCCCTCCGCTACGGCTCGATGTCACTGCCTTCCACCACGGCGCGTCGCCGCAGTGTGCCACCCTACTTCGAAACGACTGGCGTTGGTCGAGTACCCCTTGTCTGTCGCGGTGCCTTTGGGTGTAGTCGTTCCTCTGCAGCTGGTGGGTGCCAGTCTCTGCCTCCCTCAGTCACTGGTCCCACCACGTGCCACCATCACACCACCACTTCTTCCAGTCACCCACGTAGAATGCAACCATAACGGGTTCAATGGAGGGTTTGGGCCTTGTTCATTCAGCTTGTGCCCTCCACGTTATCATTATAACATGGGAAGGAATATTAGATTATAAAATCTCCCATAATAAAACCTTACATTATCTTACCCCATTTAAAGAGTGAAACGTGGGTCAACCCATTGTACGGTTGACCTGTGTTCTTCATAATATTCAAGAATGAGGTAAAAAGGCGAGGAATCAAATATATAACCCCCTACCTCGAGTTCGTTAGAAGCTGCTTCAGATGAGGAAGAAGTGTCCACATCCGAAGGTGTTCATTGGCACTTGCCATCATCCGTTAATTCCTCCAATGTCCGTCACTCGAATCTTTGTTCTAGGTTGGTGGAAGTCGTCATGGCACTTTGTCAGAGGTCCTTATCTTCATTCCAAAAACTCATTCCTGAGTTTCGTTTAAATAGAGGGGAGGAAAGGATCAACACATCACACAATTAATGAGGTTCATTAATGAGTATAACTAATGAATATCTTTAATTATCTCAAAAGTGTGGTTACACGTTCATTTTAATCTCCCAATGGTGTGGTTACAGAAAAAAAATGAGTACATCCATTAAATGGTTTTGACATTGCATTGCGGTCCCAACACAATTTGTCCACTGGTTGCACAAAGAAAAAATAAAATAACCAAAAGTTATTTTATTATTTTTTTTGTAAATTCCAAAAATTAACATTTTGTCCGAACCTTGCCAATTGAAATTATACTTCCCTTAAGTTAATCCTGACACAGCGAATTCAACAGTTCCCTCAGAGTTTTTATCTAAGCATTGGTTCAAAAGAAATAATTCCCCGCTCGCACGTTTACTAAACATACCTTACAAAAAAGTTCAAAAATTATTAACAGTCACCATCAACCCGTACCGGTTGAGGTTGGTCTCCACCTAAGGGGAACAGAAACTCTCAATCTCAATGGTACTCTCGGATTTTCAATTTGAGTTTCCATTTATAAGTGAAGTATTTTACAATAAAATAATTGTTACTTAATTATTTTTTTTACGTCCAAAAACTAACTTCCACTGGTGGCCTACACTGGACAATGTTAGTATCTGCCTAAATAAATCATACACTCATGAGTTTAGAGATGGTATCAAATTTTTAATCTGAGTCACCATCTGTGAGTTATAAGCATTTGAAAAATAAAATAATTTTATTTAATTATTTTATTTACGGTTATGCCATTTTTGGGTTTTCTCACTGGGGGCATGAACCGACTCAATTTAAGTTGCGCCTAGGGTAAAACCATCATCCTGAACATAACAGTGCCCTTATATTTCTAATCCAAGAACCCGTTTAAAAGTTATTCCACTTTTTCATAAAAACTGCTCATGCGTGCTATTCAAAGCTTAACAGTTTTTTCGACAGATCATTAGGGGCACTCCGGGTATCAGAATCATGTTCTGTTAGATTTTAAGGTCTCTAAATAATTCCATATAAATAAAAAAATACACAAAAATTCTGAAATGTTACATTCTCCCTACCATTAGACTTTTCTTCCCCAAAAAGATAAGGCCCAAACTCAAGGGAAGAAACTGGGTCCAACAAAGGTTTCTACGCTACTTCCAAGCATGTTCCAAGTGGGAAATACTGAGATCGACCACTCTTATGTCCATCTATTACTATTTCAACATTTTTCCGCAACAGGTACATGTTTATTTATCTTTGAAAAGTGGATAAAGCACTAAGAATCATGATACATCTGCAATCGTGGGGTTTAGCGGCCCACTACCTAGAACCTTCAGCAACCTCAAAAAAAGCCGAAACAGGACGCAGTCACTCCCACTTGTGGCATATCCACTGAGTATGGATGGCTATGAACCATTCCACAATACAAAAACATCTTGTGGCCTAACTCTTCCACCATATAATGACTCAAGAGGGACTCTTTATGAGAGTCCAGACCGTGCCACCTGGGCTCCCCCCCCCCCATTTTTTGTAATGGAAATCCCTTATCCACCATATGGATATACTGCATTGCTTGCCTAATATCGTATTTCCGAGAATGAATAGTAGTAGTCCATACCTGGATTGATTTCGTAAATTCTCGACACCATGACTAAGAGATCACAATCCCAACTCTCACCTCCAAGAGTTAGGTCACACTATCAGCGGGTCTCATCCATTAGGAGTCTCTAAGCGTGAGGGTCAATTCCACGGTCAAACCAGAACCTCAAATTCTCGAACATTACTCACAAAAAAAGAACATCTAGCACCTGTGACAATTTTGGAAGGCATCAAAAGAAAAGACACAGGTCATACCTTGAACTTCTGCTGGAGTTTCTTAGTCATGAGCCACAACTGCGTGCATCTATCCTCGCCCACATCCTCCAACTCCCTAAGCCTAGTAGGGACCACCCCCTTGCTTCTCGTCCATCTCCTCTATCATACCTTCCAAATTGCGGAACTCCATGCTCCAAGTGTTGTCTCTGCCAAGGATGTTCATCTGTCGGCTCCCTCTCAGTAGTACGACGGGTTAGGAATATCTAGCAAGATTCCACTAGCCATTACAAGTGTAACATTGTCTACAGTTGATCTGCTCCTTGGTGCTGTTATTGTGCCACAGAACCATGTGTCTGTGTCTGGGCAAGGGTATGCCTCTTATGTCATGATCCTATCACCATTCATATGTTATCTCCATTAGGCACCTCTACTTTGTAAACACTTCTATAGGTCGCATCCACGTGCTCTTGCACCAGGAAGCTCTCAACCACTGGGGCTCATTCCAGTACCCCAGCATGGTCCGGAATGCTGAGAGGTGTCACTAATGCCCTGATTTCCCAACAAAGTCCCTGATGTAAGGTCCAGGCCTGGAAGTAAGGGAACCACACCATATCTATAGATTAGTGAGAAAGATCTGTGAATTTTGATGAGTACTCTTCTACCTTAATTATGCCCTACCACAGGTGCATCAGCTCTTGTATGCATATAAAGTGCAATGTTGCTAGATATAACTCCTCTCTAAAGAGGTGCTCAAAGTCTATCCAAGTGAGGGTCTCTTCATCATGAGTCTGAATCATCAGACTCCACCATCTTCTCACTGAGCCTTAAAGAAGGCTTGTAGCCAGAACTACCATCTGGTTGGGCGGTGTCCTTGCTAGGCAGAAAACACGCGTAACAGAATCAAGCCAATCCTCAGATACCTAAGGATTTGTCTCACCACAAAACCTAGGATATCTCTGCCTCTAGAACTCATATAGGGCACTGAACCTATGAATGTCCTCTATCGGAATTTCCAGTAGTAGATGTTGACCATCGGGTGGTGGTAGCACTGGTGCACCACTCGGTGGGGCCATCTCAATCACTGGTCCTTGAACAGATGCCTCGTCGTTAGTTAGGTTGTCCCCATGACCTTGTATCAGGATCCTAGCCATTCTTCCATGTGGAAGCATCCTGAGATAGATTATGATGTACCACGGTTAGAAGGTTATATCTGGATATCTGACTTGATAAAGAATATTTAAATCACAACCATCAATACAAGATGCATATTCCCTTATTTTCCCTACAACAAGTGTTTCCATGTACTGAGTCGGGTAACAGGTGTCTAGAGTCCTGGTGTATGGATACGTTGGCCGCTGCACCAACACTAGAGTCTCTAGCATCAAAGATGAACTCGAAACACTTAACAATGTTCCTCACAAAAAAACAAAATAACCTTGGTCATTGAGGTAGAACCGACCACCTCTGATACCACTTTGTCATGACCCATCCCCAGGGGCCTGTCTTATGACATACCCTAGGCCTGCCTCCCGAAGGCCAGGGGTTGAAGACTAGCGTCGAAGGCATCAACCTTCAAGTGGGAGGCATTTTCCTGGATACCTATACACACATTCACTCACAAATAAAAACCACAAAGCTAAAAGGTAAACACTAAGTAATCAAAAACCAGAGTACAACAGCATGTAAAGCCTTGAGTGGTGAAATTGGGATAGTATAAAAGCCCAAAAAAAGAACTGAAAACAGAAAGTCACAAAGGGAGCATCGATGACCAACTGCATAAGATCCCACCTGATCGCTAAAGTAGTGAAGCTACTGGAAGCTGAAGTAGTATGTCTTGTCTTCCTGGTCCTACTGGACCCCTCCTAATCCTAGGAAACCAAGTACACCGTCCTAACATCCTTTAGTCCCATCTTCCTGAGCGCCCCTATCGAAATGTTGAATGTCTACACCAGACACAAAACATGCAGGTGAATCCCATGCAAGGGTGAGTAACTCAATACTCAGTAGGGGACCCAAAGACCCTCGATGGTCTCTCAAAAATCCACAAAGGAAAAATATCACAAAACAGCCATGAAGTAAACCAATTATTCTATGCATAGGTATCTCTACTCAGGAATATACCAATGCATATACCTAGGTCATCCAGATATACTCATCTCAGACACAAAGACACATAAGGCCCCGACCTCAAGCCATTTCTAGGATTTCCAAAGAATGATCAAAGCGTAACTCAAGGATCAGGAGTACACACTCCATGTACTGGTCATCCCTGATGGAACCCTTCTGAGAGATGTACTCCATCAGGTACAACTCAACCCTCCCTAATGGAATTTTTGAAAGGACATTCTCTATCTGGATCTTTCTGGTAGAACTGCCTCTAGTTCCCGGCACTAGAGGTCTCGCAGTCACAGTCTTGCGCTCAAGGCAAGACCAAGGTAAACCATGTGAAGAGGCCCACTCCTCAAAATTGCCTCCAGTTGGGGGAGAACTACTCCAGTCTAACCCATGATATCTCAGTCACCCTAGTAAGAAGTGGCTCGCACCTCAGTCCGTAGAGGGAGTACTAACTTCTTCCATGAGTGTCGATTACATCAAGTGGAGGGGCCCACTCCTCGTAATTGTGTCCTATAGTCGAGGGAGCTCCAACTCCCCTGAAGGACCTACTCCCCATCGATACTCAGAGACGGGGGAGCACTACTACATATGTGAGGACCTGGAGCCTACCCAGTAGGGGAGTATGTAACAGCCCAAGATTTTATAAAAAAATATATTCTTTTTAATTTTATTAATGTCTTGTGTTGTACGCTACACCAAAAGGAGCTTGCACAACACACATCCTTGACTTGCCTTGCATTACACGCAATCGCGACCTTCCTCGATAGCGTGTGTAGTACGTAATACCGAGTTTCACTAAACAACGATATGCTATTAAAATATTATTAAAACTACCCGTTATGAATAGTAATAACCACTTTTTAAAATTCTATAAATCTTATTTTTCAAAATTGACTTCATTTTTGGATTCGGAGTATCGAATTTAGCCTAAGGTGAAATTTTGGTACTTTTCGGATAACTTTCATATTCTGATGAATAGTAAAAATTACTAAATTATAATTAAAAACAACTTTTTTTAATCGAAATAATTAATAGTGATAAATCATTAATTTGAGTGGTTTTAAAGTATATTTAGAATATATTTTTACAATTTAATACAATGTTGGTCATTGGATGTAATTTCACATTTAAACTAGACATAAACAAGTGTCAATCTTTTGATAGATATTGTTTCTTAAAAAACACGCTATTTGTTTTAACAGCGGGATTTAATTATAAAATTAATTAATGCAACTTTTATGTTATGAATTTGGTAAAATAGACTTCATTTTTGAATTTGGAATATGAAATATAGCTTGGGATGAAATTTTGGCATTGTTTTGAAAAACATCAATTTTTGATGAATAGTGAAACTACTAAGTGGTAGGTTAAAAACTGAATTTTCCATAAAACTTAATTTTACCGCTTCTGTGAATGGAATTTCAAAAATCCGAGAGACACGGTTAATATCAAGGACTAAAATGTGTTTCAATGAGATGAAAATAATTTTTTGGTGAATAGTAACTTTTTACTTTTTTACCACGGTTAATAGTAAATAGGGTAACTAAGGGTAAATATGATATTAATATTACCCTAACACATGTCCTAATTCTATTGGACAAGTGTAATTCGACCAAAAACAAACTTAGGAATAAAATATGACCATTTAGGCCCACTTGGATTAGATTACGACATTTATTATTAATTTATTTAAAGAAGGGTTAAAATAGTTAAAATCAAAGTTTAATAAGTAAATCATTTTTAATATGGGGTTATACATAAGATAAATTAGATTGTAAATATTCATTAGAAAGATAAAAAAGATTTCCTACATGATGGTATTTTATTTGTAATTTTTAGATATCAAATAATTTAATTTATTTATGACACAAAGATGATGCAGTAATTATCTTATTAATGAAATATTCACATAATTGATAATATAAATACCAAAATAAATGTAATTTAAGACTTTTTATGAATTCCAATAATTTTCTAGGTTACTATGATATATTATTGTTGATTTAATCAACTTGGTTCGAACATATAATTCTGATATGACTTTCACAAAAATCATATATCAAATAGTGTCAAAATTGACACAAAATAGTTTGTAAATCAAATATTATATTATTAATTGTTATTTTATTCCTAAAAATCTAAGGTTCGGCCAAATGACTTAGATAAGGATATATATATTAATAATAAACAATTTGGGGTTCGTTTGGCATGTTATAGTAAGTGTATTAACCATATAGTGAAAGAAAAACAAAAAGACACGGTAAAAGTTAAATTAATTAACTTAGAGTTAAATCTAATTGATAAGGTTAAAATAATACCCCAAACTTGTCTAAATCCTATTGGTTGATAGGATTTCGACCCATCCCCACTTTAGCTTAGAAATAAGACCCTTTGGAACCATTATAAACCGATTTTGACTTTAATATAAAATAATATTTTGAGGTATTCCTAAGGTGCCCCTCTCCTCCCTTATAAAAGGACACCTCCTCCCCCTCCTCCTCACACCAATTTGAGCACTCAAGCTCGGCCAACCCCTGCCAAAATCTCTTCTCCACTTCCCTATCAACATCCTAGAGGTTCTGGTCTTCCTCAAAGACCAATTCTAGTGCCCTAAGAGGAGGTCTCAAAGAGGCACTTCAAAGAAGAGGAGGTTCGTACACTTACAAAGCAAGTCGGACCTAAGGTAAGGGAAATATCACAATCTCATTTTTATCCGAGATTGTTTTTACTTTGGTAATTACTGGGGTGTATTTTATCATCCACATCCATGTTTCCTCAATATGTAATGTTATTTACATCCACCTACAATTGTTTAAATCCAATTTTACCCTTAGGTGAGTTTTTAGTAAAAGATATGAAAGGAATCTTTTGTCGTTTTTCATACGAGGTAATTTTTGACTTTTCCGACAAAAGTACGAGAAGAATGTTTTTTTAACTTAAACGGCACGAACGTATTTTTACGGTTTTATAAAGCCTTATTTTTATGAAGATTCCTCCAAAAGATTTCATGACTATTTTCAATAAAATCTCTTTCTTTTAAAAATTTCATGATGTTTTGTGAAAAGAAATTGATTTTGAAGAAGAAAGGATATTTTCCTCAAGAATTCAATTCAAGTGTTTTATCAAAATTATTTTCCATCTAAGATAATAAAGGGTTCTGTTTCTATCCATATTTTTACATTGATTTGACTATGTTGTGATGGAATTATGTTTATGAATTCCTTTATCTTATATGAATGGTTTTATGATGTCATGTTGTTTAAGAATCCCATTTTTATTACATGGGTTATGCAATGATGTATGATTTATGATTCTGTGGAACACATAAGAAAGGATTCATTAAGAGATGGGTGGGACCTATATCTCCCTCCAATGCATTGGGTAAAGATTTCATATCTCATGAGATAGACATGGCTGGAATGGTAGGTTATACCGGTTCAGTGAAACAGGACTGGAACGAGGATTACTCGATTCAGAAAGGGACTTTGTCCACTAAGATAGTCTTGGCAATGAGTCTTGACTAACAAGAAATGATTCTCTATGATTATGTGTGTATGCCACAATGAGTAATGTTTTAAGTTATGGTTTCATTTTCACTACTATGATTTATCCTGTGTTATGAAATTATGCTCTCTTTTGCAGGTTAAGATTTCCAAAAATGTTATGTTCTTATGAAAATTATGTGATTGATATTTCTTTTGTTTACCCTTACTGAGCATTTGAGCTCACCCTTTTATGTTTTCTTTTCCCCAGGATATAAAGAAAGGTTTTAGGTAAAAAAAAAGGAAGATCTTTATGGGAGATTTTGAAGATCTTTCACCAGGATTAGAAGATTACGTTCCGAGTTTCCAAAGACACTAAACTATTACGATCCTTGTGTGTGTATTTTTGTTATGTATTAAGTATTCCGCAAAAGTAATGTAATGTTCATGTACGTTAGGCTTCGGGTCTCTACAGTTGGTATCAGAGGAAAGGTTTAGTCAACCTTTGGAAACTAGGACGCGAAAACGTTAGTAAGATCCCTAGAGATATTTCTAAGGTATGTCTAGGGATGCCCCTAAGGATAAGTATACGTATAGGATATAGTTCTAGAACTATGGTAACGATATTAGATTAAACCAAAGATGATAGATATTTAAGTTACTCCCCCTTTATTACGATTTTGGCATCTAACACTATTCTGTTTGGGTTTTAGAAAATGGCTGGAAACAAGATGATTCACAATAATGGAGGATATGATGGACAATGGAATGATATTCTTCATGAGCAACCAAATGAAATGGGATTTGGATGTCCAAACATCATTATTATGCCGAATCAGCAATCTCACAACATGATCAATAAAGTAAAATTTGGTAAGTTTCCTGACTCGACTAATAAGAGAAAGATGGAGTTCCATGATGATCATAGAGGAAAGAAAGTTCAATTTCCCCTATGTAAATCATGTGGGAAGAGGCATCAAGGAGAATGTTTCAAGGGAATTGGAAGATGCTTTGGGTGTGGAAAAGAAGGACACAAAGCAAGTAAGTGCAAAGGAAAAGGGTCGGTTAACACCATGGATGAGGATAATGGTATTGCTACGACATCAAAAATGGTTAAGTGTTTTAAATGTGGAATGTATGGGCATTATGCAAACAAATGCCCTAAGGGAAAGACTCATGAAGAGAATCAGTATGGTCATATGGGTAGTATTTATGTGGATGATGATGAAGAGACTACAAATGATATGTGAGATGAAAGAATTTTTGAAGCTCGGTCAATGGTTTGAGAATGTAGTGGAATGATTACATGTTTATCATGTGTAATTTTGGAATAAAGAGACATCTATGGATTGTTACACTGTTGTCTTTCCTTGTGTTTTGAAAGTGTATGATTAATGTTACCAGTATCCATGAAAGGTTATTCAGATATTTTTGGAATGTAGATGATATGCGCATAATGAAGGGATAAGGAGAAAATTAAATGTTTGATAGTATTCATGAGCTCATGATTGATATAAGGACTAAGTGATATCATGGTTTGAGTATATAGAATTTTGAGGATTTTGGTATGTGGAAAGTGTTAACTTTTAACTGCACTCATGTTTTCACTAAGGTATTCAAGAGAATACACGATTAAGGACTTTGAATGTTTGGAATGTGACCAACAAGACATATCTTATGATATGTGGGGATCAACGACAGTATTAAATCTCTGGTGATCGTTGTCACTATATTATGAGAGTGGACTGCAGTATTATGTATAAGCCTAAAGATTAGACTGGATTATGTTGGACATAAGTTAGTATTGTTTAAGGATAGAATATTTTCGATATTATTGATGGGATGTTATAGTAACGTAGTTTTAGAAAAAGGGACAACCTGCAGGACGGGCGACAGCCCATCGCTTCGGACAAGGCTGTAGGAATCGAACCCACAACCGAAGTGCGACTGGCCTTTATCGCCTACCACTGACCTACAGGAAGTCCCTGTTTAGTAGAAACTAGTTTTATTATATTAAGCAGTATGATATATGAAGTATAAGCCCATTTTAGGAACTATATATGATTAATCTCACTATAGAATGACTTATGTATATTTAATAACTTTTGCTTACCTTTTGTTTGAGACAGATGGAATGACCCGTCATTCTATCACATGATCTGCTAACACTTCACGAATAACAAATTCAACTTCATTTATTTAAGAGATGAAGTGGAAATTGTTCAAGGCACGAACAACAGTGATATTGTATCAAAATAAAGTAAGTATTTATTCTAATTCAAATTTTCAACTTTAGGGAAATGATCTTGAAAACCAAAAATGTTGTCCTAGTGATCTTATACCTGATGAATCAGATGGTACCTTAGATCGTCACAAATTTATGGATTTGTGATTACTGGCTTTTCCATAGCCATGTTCTCTACCACTCTCCATCAGAACATGATGGTTAGATTTCTCTTCCATATCCATATTTCCACCTATGTGGAAACCCAGTGATTAGTTTATTTGGGTAATCGTTACATTTCATACTTTAGTTAGCCAAGTTTTTGTATTCCCTTTTACGATGTGGGTTTCTATTAAAGAAACTTTCAAATAGTAAACCATTTATAACCCCGACGAATTTCGAGGGCGAAATTCATTTTAAGGGGGGTAGAATGTAACAGCCCAAGATTTTATAAAAAAATATATTCTTTTTAATTTTATTAATGTCTTGTGTTGTACGCTACACCAAAAGGATCTTGCACAACACACATCCTTGACTTGCCTTGCATTACACGCAATCGCGACCTTCCTCGATAGCGTGTGTAGTACGTAATACCGAGTTTCACTAAACAACGATATGCTATTAAAATATTATTAAAACTACCCGTTATGAATAGTAATAACCACTTTTTAAAATTCTATAAATCTTATTTTTCAAAATTAACTTCATTTTTGGATTCGGAGTATCGAATTTAGCCTAAGGTAAAATTTTGGTACTTTTCGGATAACTTTCATATTCTGATGAATAGTAAAAATTACTAAATTATAATTAAAAACAACTTTTTTTAATTGAAATAATTAATAGTGATAAATCATTAATTTGAGTGGTTTTAAAGTATATTTAGACTATATTTTTACAATTTAATACAATGTTGGTCATTGGATGTAATTTCACATTTAAACTAGACATAAACAAGTGTCAATCTTTTGATAGATATTGTTTCTTAAAAAACACGCTATTTGTTTTAACAGCGGGATTTAATTATAAAATTAATTAATGCAACTTTTATGTTATGAATTTGGTAAAATAGACTTCATTTTTGAATTTGGAATATGAAATATAGCTTGGGATGAAATTTTGGCATTGTTCTGAAAAACATCAATTTTTGATGAATAGTGAAACTACTAAGTGGTAGGTTAAAAACTGAATTTTCCATAAAACTTAATTTTACCGCTTCTGTGAATGGAATTTCAAAAATCCGAGAGACACGGTTAATATCAAGGACTAAAATGTGTTTCAATGAGATGAAAATAATTTTTTGGTGAATAGTAACTTTTTACTTTTTTACCACGGTTAATAGTAAATAGGGTAACTAAGGGTAAATATGATATTAATATTACCCTAACACATGTCCTAATTCTATTGGACAAGTGTAATTCGACCAAAAACAAACTTAGGAATAAAATATGACCATTTAGGCCCACTTGGATTAGATTAGGACATTTATTATTAATTTATTTAAAGAAGGGTTAAAATAGTTAAAATCAAAGTTTAATAAGTAAATCATTTTTAATATGGGGTTATACATAAGATAAATTAGATTGTAAATATGCATTAGAAATCAAAAACGATTTCCTACATTATGGTATTTTATTTTTAATTTTTAGACATCAAATAATTTAATTTATTTATGACACAAAGATGATGCAGTAATTATCTTATTAATGAAATATTCACATAATTGATAATATAAATACCAAAATAAATGTAATTTAAGACTTTTTATGAATTCCACTAATTTTCTAGGTTACTATGATATATTAGTGTTGTTTAATAAACTTGGTTCGAACATATAATTCTGATATGACTTTCACAAAAATCATATATCAAATAGTGTCAAAATTGACACAAAATAGTTTTTAAATCAAATATTATATTATTAATTGTTATTTTATTCCTAAAAATCTAAGGTTCGGCCAAATGACTTAGATAAGGATATATATATTAATAATAAACAATTTGGGGTTCGTTTGGCATGTTATAGTAAGTGTATTAACCATATAGTGAAAGAAAAACAAAAAGACACGGTAAAAGTTAAATTAATTAACTTAGAGTTAAATCTAATTGATAAGGTTAAAATAATACCCCAAACTTGTCTAAATCCTATTGGTTGATAGGATTTCGACCCATCCCCACTTTAGCTTAGAAATAAGACCCTTTGGAACCATTATAAACCGATTTTTACTTTAATATAAAATAATATTTTGAGGTATTCCTAAGGTGCCCCTCTCCTCCCTTATAAAAGGACACCTCCTCCCCCTCCTCCTCACACCAATTTGAGCACTCAAGCTCGGCCAACCCCTGCCAAAATCTCTTCTCCACTTCCCTATCAACATCCTAGAGGTTCTGGTCTTCCTCAAAGACCAATTCTAGTGCCCTAAGAGGAGGTCTCAAAGAGGCACATCAAAGAAGAGGAGGTTCGTAAACTTACAAAGCAAGTCGGACCTAAGGTAAGGGAAATATCACAATCTCATTTTTATCCGAGATTGTTTTTACTTTGGTAATTACTGGGGTGTATTTTATCATCCACATCCATGTTTCCTCAATATGTAATGTTATTTACATCCACCTACAATTGTTTAAATCCAATTTTACCCTTAGGTGAGTTTTTAATAAAAGATATGAAAGTAATCTTTTGTCGTTTTTCATACGAGGTAATTTTTGACTTTTCCGACAAAAGTACGAGAAGAATGTTTTTTTAACTTAAACGGCACGAACGGATTTTTACGGTTTTATAAAGCCTTATTTTTATTAAGATTCCTCCAAAAGATTTCATGACTATTTTCAATAAAATCTCTTTCTTTTAAAAATTTCATGATGTTTTGTGAAAAGAAATTGATTTTGAAGAAGAAAGGATATTTTCCTCAAGAATTCAATTCAAGTGTTTTATCAAAATTATTTTCCATCTAAGATAATAAAGGGTTCTGTTTCTATCCATATTTTTACATTGATTTGACTATGTTGTGATGGAATTATGTTTATGAATTCCTTTATCTTATATGAATGGTTTTATGATGTCGTGTTGTTTAAGAATCCCATTTTTATTACATGGGTTATGCAATGATGTATGATTTATGATTCTGTGGCACACATAAGAAAGGATTCATTAAGAGATGGGTGGGACCTATATCTCCCTCCAATGCATTGGGTAAAGATTTCATATCTCATGAGATAGACATGGCTGGAATGGTAGGTTATACCGGTTCAGTGAAACAGGACTGGAACGAGGATTACTCGATTCAGAAAGGGACTTTGTCCACTAAGATAGTCTTGGAAATGAGTCTTGACTAACAAGAAATGATTCTCTATGATTATGTGTGTATGCCACAATGAGTAATGTTTTAAGTTATGGTTTCATTTTCACTACTATGATTTATCCCATGTTATGAAATTATGCTCTCTTTTGCAGGTTAAGATTTCCAAAAATGTTATGTTCTTATGAAAATTATGTGATTGATATTTCTTTTGTTTACCCTTACTGAGCATTTGAGCTCACCCTTTTATGTTTTCTTTTCCCCAGGATATAAAGAAAGGTTTTAGGTAAAAAAAAAGGAAGATCTTTATGGGAGATTTTGAAGATCTTTCACCAGGATTAGAAGATTACGTTCCGAGTTTCCAAAGACACTAAACTATTACGATCCTTGTGTGTGTATTTTTGTTATGTATTAAGTATTCCGCAAAAGTAATGTAATGTTCATGTACGTTAGGCTTCGGGTCTCTACAGAGTACAACTCTGTTAATTTGTTCACTATCGGGGACATGCGCCCTAGTACATTAGGGGAGTATCAACCCGAGGCCAGAGGATCTGCACCCCAACATGGAAGGGGAGTACCAACTCTATTGTAGCACTACATAAGGAGGACCAGCACCATGGGTTGATAGGGGAGTACTTACTCCTAACATAGAGTACCTTCACCCTACTCGGTAGGGGAGTACATGACTATATGTGAGTTAAGTATGGAGGACTCACGCACTAGTCCAATAGGGGAGTACCAACTCCAAATATAGAAAAACATATCGGAGGAAAACGAACCCTCTCTCATGACGTGGGGAGTCTCACCTATACCAGAGTAGAGGAGTGAGGAATACCTGTTCCTTGAGTCATTAAAAGAGTATCCATCCTAACTCTCACTACAAGAAACACCCCAGTTCTGCTCCTCAGGTTATCGGTCATACCTTAACCTCCACAAAGTCCCACAAAGAAGTAACCCGATGATCCATGTAGAGACCCAAATCGTGGAGTACATGGACATTAAATTACTTTTGAGAAATACTTAATACATAACAAAAACCAACACTCAAGGATTGTAATAGTTTAGTGTCTTTTTAAACTCGGAACATAATCTTCTAATCATGGTGAATGATCTTCAACATCTCCCATAATGATCTTCCCCTTTTGTTTTCTTACCTAAAACTTTTATTTATATCCTGGGGAAAAGAAAACATATAAAGGGTTAGCTCAAATGCTCAGTAAGGGTAATAATGGAGAAAATAAAACAAACCATATACATTTGAACTTAAAAACATGAACATAATGTTTAAACATCAAAATCTTGAGCAATGACATAAAACATGGCAGTACATAAGGCATAGATCATAAGGGAACATCAATCATGATAAAATAGAATGGGAATAAAACTTGTAATTTTGGAAAACCATTAAGAACATGATATGATTTCCATAGTAGCTAATGCATTGCTGCAAAGACTATCTTAGTGGACAAAGTCTCTTTTTGGATTGAGTTCACTCCTCGTTCCAGTCCTATATAACTGAACCAGATTAACTTACCATTCCAGCCATGTCTATCTCATGAGATATAAATATTTACCCAATACATTGGAGGTAGATATAGGTCCCACCCATCTCATAATGAAATCATTCTTACATTTTCCACAATATAAACATAAATCATTCATCATAACCCAAAGAATAAAATGGGTTTCATAAACATCATCCCATCATAACATAATCCATATAAAAAAATGGATATCATTTGATCATAAGAAAAGTGGAACCATGTAAATAATAGAGACATTATACTTGAAACATACACATATGAAATAATGTCATCTTGGATGGAAAATGGTTTTGATAAAACACAAGAAATGAATTCTTGAGGAAAATATCTTTTATTCTTCAAAATCATTTTCTTTTCAAAAAATTCCATGGAATTTTAAAAGAAAATGATTTTATTGAAAATAATAAAGAAATATTGTAGAGTATGCCTCATGGAAATAAGGTGTTATGAAACCGTAAAAATCTGTTCATGTCGTATAAAAAAACATTATCCTCGTACTTTTTCTGAAAAAGTCAATAAGTTCCTCGTATGGTAAACAAAATAAAGATTCCTTCCATAACACAAAGTAAAAGCCAAAAAAAGGGTAAAATGACTTTAAAAATACATGGAAAATATTAAACACTATATGAAAACATTTTTATGGACATGGATGAAAAATATAACCCCAGTAAATACTTACAAATAAATAATCTCGGTTAAGAACAAGATTGGAATAATTATCTCTTACCTTAGGTCCAATATGCTTCGTACGTATCCAAACCTCCTGTATAATGATTTAAATAATATCATTGACTTATTAAAGAATTTTATTCATTGTTATGATATCATATATGGTTCACTTATGACTTTATATTACCCGTTCTTTTGTAAATTCCATGTTAAAGCAGCATTTTGGGTATAATCGTTTTATTTATCGTAAGTGTATGGAATTGTTGTTCCTGATATTATTATTACTTGTATCATGATTTACTTAATTACATAATTTAAAACATGATTTATATATCATATATATTCAGTATATATATATATAATAGATAGATAAATGAAATGAAACACACCGTTCATGGAGACGGTAGGCCATATGTACGCGTGAACGTTGTTTTCCTTTCCTTATTGACTTGAATTGAAGTAAGTAGATGACATATAAATATATATATACATAAATAAAGTATCATTATTATGTTATATATACCATTATTATTAATTATATATACTTTATAATCATTCTTGAATGGTTAACATGGAGAATGAATCTCAACACGTCGTGGAGACGGTAATCCGTACTATACACGACCGATGATATTGTTCCCATAATTATTGAATGGAATTGGAGTGGATGATATAATATCTCAGAATAATTATGATGTTATAATAACTATATATAGTTATTCTTTACGCCATTATATCCATACATGTAAGGTGGCAGTGGAGAAATAGATTACACCACGGCGTGGAGACGGTATTCCATACATACGCACGAGCGGTGATTTCATTTTCTGTAGGATGGATAGAAGGTGAAATGGTTTTGTTTCATATTTATAATAAAACATAAGTATATTAGTGATACTTATGTGATTACTTTATAATGAAACAACTAAATAAGAACAAGTTGAAGAAGAAAGAAAACTTGAAAGAATCGGTAGAAGAGATTACCTCTTCTTCGACGCACATATTTTAAGCTTCCTCCTAAGGCACTAGAGTTGGTCTTTTGAGGAGACCAAAACCTCTATAATGTTTCTAGGGAAGTTGATAAGGGAAATTTTCAGGGTTTGTCCGAGCTTGAAAGCTCAAAATTGTGTAAAGAGAAGAGGGAGGAGGTTCCCTTTTATAAGGGAGGAGAGGGGCACCTTCAAAAAAACATAAAATATTATTTTATAACAAAGTCATATTCGGTTTATAATAGCTCCAAATTAATTTATTTCAAAGATAAAGTGGTAATGGGTAGAAATCATCTCAAAACATAGGTTTTAGACAAGTTTAGGTTACTATTTTAACCTTATCATTTAGATATAACTCTAAGTTAAATAATTAACTTTTACCGTGTCTTCTTGTTTTCTTACACTATATGGTTAATAAACTTACTATAACAAGACAAACAAACCCCAAGTGGTTCATTAGTAATATATATAACCTTATCTCAGTAATTTGGCAGAAACTTATATTTGTAGGAATGTAATAACAATTAATAATATAATATTTGTTTTATAAACTATTTTATGTCAATTTTGACACTATTTGGTAATTGATTTTTGTAAAACTCATAACAGCATGATTAGCTCGAAAACATTTAATTAAATCAATAATAACATGTCATATTAACCTATAAAATTAGTTTAATTCATAAAAAGTTTCAAAATACATTTATTTGGGTATGTATAATATCAATTATGTTAATATTTCATTAATAAGGTAATTACTACATCATCATTGTGTCATAAATAAATTAAGTTATTTAATGTCTAAAAATTATAAATAAAATACCATTATGTAGTAAAATATTTTTATCTTTATAATTAATATTTATAGTTGAATTTATCTTATGCATAACCCTATATTAAAAATGTTTTAGTTATTAAACTTTGTATTCAACTCTTTTAACTCTTCTTTAAATAAAATAATAATAAGTGTCCTAATCTAATCCAAGTGGACCTAAAGGGTCATATTTTATTCCTAAGGTTGTTTTTGGTCGAATTACACTTATCCAATTGAATTAGGACATGTGTTAGGGTAATAATAATACCATTTTTTCCCTTAATTACCCTATTTACTTTTAATCGTGGTAAATAAAATTAAAAAGTTATTATTCACCAAAAATTATTTTTATCTTATTGAACCACATTTTACTCCTTGATATTAACTGTGTCTCTCAGAGTTTCTAAATTCCACTCACAGAAGCGGTAAAATTAAGTTTTATATAAATTTTTAAATTCTCCTATGAGGTGGGTAAAAGCCAGTGAAAAGTTCAATAAACCTTTTATATATCTAAAATTATAATAAAATGACTCCAATGAATTACATTGAACTTATATAGGTATTATGTATCAATTTTTACCTAAAATAAATTTAAATACAAATTCGGTTTTTAAATAGTAACCCAATGTTTTCACTATTCATAAAAAATTGAAAGTTTTCAGAAAAATAACAAAATTTCACCCTTGGCTAATTTTGATATTCTGAATCCAAAAATGATGACCATTTTAAAATATAAAAATTATAAAATTTCAAAAGTGGGTATTACAATTCATAACGGCTAGTTTATATAATATTTTAATAAGATATCGTTGTTTAGTGAAACTCTGTATTACGTACAACACACGCTATCATGGAAGGTCGCCATTACATTTAAAGCAAGCAAAGTCAGGGTTGTGTGTAGTGCAAGATTCCTTTGTTTTTTTGTATAATATAATCCAACCATATTTCATTTATACATTTAATATATATATATATATACACTCAATTTTGCGTATAATAACTTCTATCAAACGAACTTGAAATTTTGTGTAACATGATCCAAGAATAGTGTTGTGTATACTGCAAGCTAATACGGAGTTTTGTATAGCGCAAGATAATCTTGGTGTAGCATACAACACAAGACATGAAATAAATTAAAAGGAATACTTCTCATAAAATATTTGGGTGTTACATTCTACCCCCCTTAAAATCAATTTCGCCCTCAAAATTCATCGGGGTTATAAATCATTTACTACTTGAAAGTTTCTTTCAATGAAACCCACATCGTAAAAAGGAATACTAAAACTTAATTTTTCAAACTAATGTATGAAACTTAATTATAACCCAAATTAACTCATCACTGGGTTTCCACATAGGAGAACATATGTGAAAATATGGATATGGAAGAGAAATATAATAATCAACATTTAATGAAGAGTGGAAGAGGACATGGCGATGAAAAAGCCAAAAATCACAAAGCCATAAATTTGTGATGATCTAAGGTACCAAATGATTCATCAGATATGAGGGAACTAGGAAAACATTTTTTTTTTCAAGATCATTTCCCAAATGTTGAATAATTTTTGAATTAAAAGAAATACTTACTTGATTTTGGTACAATCTTATCATTTCTCGTGCCTTGAACAATTTCCACTTCGCCTCTTAAAGAATGAAGTTGAATTTGTCTTTGGAAAAGTGTTAGCAGATCATGCAATAGAATGATAGGTCATTCCATCAGTCTCAAACATAAGGTTAGCAAAAGTTTTATACATAAGTCCATCTATGGTGAGATTAATCGTATATGGTTCCAAAAATGGACTTATACTTCATCTATCATACCACTTAATAAAATAAAACTAGTTTATAATAACCAGGGACTTCATGTATGCCAGAGGTAGGTGAAAAAGGCATGTCGCACTTCATTTGTGGGTTCGATTCCCACAACCTTGTCTGACGCGACAGTTTTTTGCCCATCCTGCAGGTTGTCCTTTTTCTAAAACTATACTATTATAACATTCCAGAAATTAAAAGTTCTATCCTTAAACGATATTATCTTATGTCTAACATAACACATTAAAATCTTTAGGCTTATCCAAAATACATATGTCCAATCTCATAGTATAAAGAAAACGATTACTTGAGAGGTCACATAATAATCACGTGAATACCATCATTTATCTCCCATATATCATAAGATCTATCTTGTTGGTCACATTCTAAACATGTGAATACCTTAATCAAGTATTCTTTTGAAACATGAATTACCATAGAACCTTAGTGAAAATATGAGTACTATCAAAATTTAACTCTTTCCACATACCAAAATCCCAAAATATCTATATACTCGAACCATGATATCACTTTGTCCTTATACTAGTCATGAGCTCATTAATACTATCAAACATCTCATTATATCCTTATCTTTTCATTATGCACATATCATCTACCTTCCAGAAATATTTGAATAACCTTTCATGGTTACCGGTACCATTTATCATATACTTTCAAAAACTCAAGGAAATACAACAGTGTAACAATCCTTAGATTTTTATTTATTCCATAGTACCATACATTATTCTTGATAAATATACAATCATTCCACTACCTTCTTAAACCACTGACTGAGCTTCATCATTTCTTTCATCTCACATATCATTTATAGTCTCTTCATCATCATCCACATAAATACTACCCATATGACCATGTTGATTCTCTTCATGAGATTTTCCCTTAGGGAATTGGTTTCCATAATGCCCGTACATTCCACATTTAAAACATTTAACCGTTTTTGATGTCTTAGAAATACCATTATCCTTGTCCATGGTGTTAAATGAACCTTTTCCTTTACAATTACTAGCTTTGTGTCCTTATTTTCCACACCCAAAGCATCTTCCAATTCCTTTGAAACATTCTCCCTAATGCCTCTTCCCACATGATTTACATGAGGGAAATTGAACTTTCTTTCCTCTATGATCATCATAAAACTCCGTCTTTCTCTTATTAGATGAGTCGGGAAACTTACCAAAGTTGAGATTATTGATCATATTATGAGATTTTAGATTAGGAATAATAACGACATGTAGAATTCCAGATCCAATTTCATTTGGTTTCTCATGAAGAATATCATTCCATAGTCCATTATATCCTCCATTATCATGAATCTTCCTATTTCTAGCCAATTTATAAAACCCAAAAAGAATAGTATGAGGAGAAAAAATCATGCTAGGGAAAACAACATAATAAAGTTGGAGTACCTTCGATATCTAACATCTTAGGTTTAATTATAATATCATTACCATAATTCTAGGACTATAACCTATACTTATACTTAACCTTAGGGAAATCCCTAGACATACCTTAGAAATATCTCTAGGGACACTAATGGAAACATGATCTTTCCCAACACTTCTATACCAACGGTTTGTAAAAATCGTTGGTATAGCTACCATTTCCCAACGGTTCACCAAAACCGTTGGGAAAGGGCCTAAAAACACACCCTTTCCCAACGGTTTTGGTGAACCGTTGGGAAAGAGTGACCTTTCCCAACGGTTCACCAAAACCGTTGGGAAAGGGTGTGTTTTTGAGGCCCTTTCCCAACGGGTTTGGTGAACCGTTGGGAAAGAGTGACCTTTCCCAACGGTTCACCAAAACCGTTGGGAAAGGGTGTGTTTTTAGGCCCTTTCCCAACGGTTTTGGTGAACCGTTGGGAAAGGTTACTCTTTCCCAACGGTTCTCAAGAACCGTTGGGAAACAGAGTCCCAGAACATATCCCAACAGTTTTCAGAACCGTTGGGATAGACCTATCCCAACGGTTTTGACAACCGTTGGGATATGTTCATTGATTTTTTTCCAGATCTACTAACCGAGAACATTATATAATTCAAAATTTTAAATAATTATGATAATACATATATATATTTATGAAATTATGTTTAAAAAAGTGATGTTATCTTAGTGGTTAAGTCATTCGATTATAAACGAGGGGTCCTGGGATCAAATCCCAACGGATGTTTTATTTTTGGAATTTATATACCAACGGTTCCATTACCGTTGGTATAGATTTCATATTACCTATACCAACGGTTTCCAAAAACGTTGGTATAGGTTTATACCAACGGTTTTTGGAAAACCATTGGTATAGACCTATCCCAATGGCTTACTTGGCTACGGTTCTCCAAACCGTTGGTATAGGCTTTACCAACGGTTTGGAGGCCTATACCAACGGTTCCAAACCGTTGGTAAAGGTTAGTTTTCCAGTAGTGGGATTTCACTAAAGTTTTCCCATCCTAGTTTCCAAAGGTTAACTAAACCTTTCCTCTGATAACAACTGTAGAGACCCAAATCTTGGTGAACATGTACATTACATTGATTTTTTGGAATACTTAATACATAACAAAAACCAACACTCAAGGATCGTAATAGTTTAGTGTCTTTGGAAACTTGAAACATAATCTTCTAATCATGGTGAAAGATCTTCAACATATCCCATAAAGATCTTCCCCTTTTGTTTTCTTACCTAAAAATTTTCTTTATATCCTAGGGAAAAGAAAACATATTAAGGGTGAGCTCAAATGCTCAGTAAGGGTAAGAATGGAGAAAATAAAACAAACCATATACATTTGAACTTAAAAACATGAACAAAATGTTTAAACATGAAAATATTGAGCAATGACATAAAACATGGCAGTACATAAGGCATGGAACATAATGGAACATCAATCATGATAAAATAGCATGGGAATAAAACTTGTAATTGTGTAAAACCATTAATCACATGATATGATTTCCATATTAGCCAAGGCATTTCTGCCAAGACTATCTTAGTGGACAAAGCCCCTTTCTGAATCGAGTTCACTCCTCGTTCCAGTCCTCTATCACTAAACTGGATTAACTTACCATTCTTTCCATGTCTATCTCATGGGATATAAATATTTACCCAATTAATTTGAGGGAGATATAGGTCCCACCCATCTCATAATGAAATCATTCTTACATGTGCCACAATATAAACATAAATCATTAATCGTAACCCAAAGAATAAAATGGGGTTCATAAACATCATCCCATCATAAAATAATCCATATAAAATAAATGGATTTCATTTCATCATAAGAAAAGTGGAAACATATAAATAATAGAGACATTATACTTGAAACAAACACATATGAAATAATGTCATCTTGGATGGAAAAGGGTTTTGATAAAACACATGAAATGAATTCTTGAGGAAAATATCCTTTCTTCTTCAAAATCATTTTCTTTTCACAAAATGCCACGCAATTTTAAAAGAAAATGATTTTATTGAAAATAATTAATAAATATTTTAGAGTCTTACTCATGGAAATAAGGTGTTATGAAACCGTAAAAATCCGTTCATGCCATATAAAAAAACATTCTCCTCGTACTTTTGCCGAAAAAGTCAATAAGTTCCTCGTATGGTAAACAAAATAAAGATTCCTTCCATAACACAAAGTAAAAGCCAAAAAAAGGTGAAATGACTTTAAACATACATGTAAGAATATTAAACACTTTATGAAAACATTTTTATGGACATGGATGAAAAATATAACCCCAGTAAATACTTGCAAATAAACAATCTTGGTTAAGAATGAGATTGGAATAATTATCTCTTACCTGAGGTCCGATATCCTTCGTACGTATCTGAGCCTACTGTATAATGATTTAAATAATATCATGGACTTATTACAGAATCATATTCACTATTATGATATCATATATGATTCACTTATTACTTTATATTACCCGTTCTTTTGTAAATTCCATGTTAAAACAGTGTTTTGGGTAAAATCATTTTATTTATCTTACGGGTTTGGACTTGTTGTTCTTGATATTATTATTACTTATATCATGATTTAATTAATTACAGAATGTAAAAAATTATTTATATATCATATATATTCAGTATATATATATGTGTGTATAATAGATAGATATATGAAATGAAACACACCGTTCATGGAGACGGTAGGTCGTACGTATGCATGAACGCAATTTTCCTTTCCTTATTGACTTGAATCGATGTAAGTAGATGACATATATATATACATAAATACAGTAATTATTTTGTTATATATTCCATTATTATTAATTATATATACTTTATAATCATTCTTTAATGGTTAACATGTAGAATGAATCTCATCGCGTCGTAGAGACGGAAATCCGTACGTACGCACGAGCGATGATATCGTTCCCATAATTATTGAATGGAATTGGAGTGGATGGTATAATATATAAGAATATGTATGATGTTATAATAACAATATATATTTATTCTTTACACAATTATACCCATCCATGTAAAGTGGTGGTGGAAAAACAGATTACACCATGGCGTGGAGACGGTATTCCGTACGTACGCACGCTTAGTAATTTCGTTTTTCGTAGGATGGATAGAAGGTGAAATGGGGTTCTTTAAGATTTATAATAAAATATAAGTATATTAGTGATACTGATGTTATTAATTTATAATGAAACAACTAAAGAATAATAATTTTAAGAAGAAATAAAACTTGAAAGAATCGGTAGAAGAGATTACCTCTTCTTCGGCGCACCTCTTTTAAGCTTCCTCCTAAGGCACTAGAGTTGGTCTTTTGGGGAGACCAGAACCGCTATAATTTTTCTAGAGAAGTTGATAAGGGAAATGGTCAGGGTTTGGCCGAGCTTGAAAGCTCAAAATTTTGTAAAGAGAAGAGGGAGGAGGTTCCCTTTTATAAGAGAGGAGATGGGCACCATAGGAAAAACTTAAAATATTATTGTATAATAAAGTCATATTCTGTTTCTAATAGCTCCAAATTGATTTATTTAGAAGATAAAGTGAGTATATGTAGAAATACTCTCAAAGAATATGTTTTAGACAAGTTTAGGTTACTAATTTAACCTTATCATTTAGATTGAAATCTAAGTTAAATAATTTAACTTTTACAGTGTCTTCTTGTTTTCTTACACTATATGGTTAATAAACTTACTATAATGATCCAAACTAACCCCAAGTGGTTCATTATTAATATATATAACCTTATCTAAGTTATTTGTCCGAACCTTATATTTTTAGGAATTGAATAACAATTAATATTATAATATTTGTTTTAAAAACTATTTTATGTCAATTTTAACAGTATTTGGTAATTGATTTTTTTAAAACACATAAAAACATGATTAGTTATAAAAAAGATAATTAAATCAATACTAACATGTTATATTAACCTATAAAATTATTGTAATTCATAAAAAGTTTCAAATTACATTTATTTGGGTATTTATAAAATCAACTATATTAATATTTCATTAATAAGGTAATTACCGCATCATCATTGTGTCATTAATAAATTAAATTATTTAATGTATAAAAATTATAAATAAAATACCATTATGTAGGAAAATCTTTTTATCTTTCTAATGAAAATTTATAGTCGAATTTATCTTATGTATAACCCTATATTAAAATTGTTTTACTTTTAAACTTTGATTTTAACTCTTTTAACTCTTCTTTAAATAAAATAATAATAAGTGTCTTAATCTAATCCAAGTGGACCTAAAGGGTCATATTTTAATCATAAGGTTGTTTCTTATCGAATTACACTTATCCAATAGAATTAGGACATGTGTTAGGGTAATAATAATATCATTTTTACCCTTAATTACCCTATTTACTTTTAACCGTGGTAAATTAAAGTAAAAAGTTACTATTCACCAAAAAATATTTATCTTATTGAACCACATTTTACTCCTTGATATTAACTGTGTCTCTCAGATTTTCGAAATTCTACTCACAGAAGCGGTAAAATTATGTTTTAAGTAAATTTTCAAATTCTCCTAGGAGTTGGGTAAAAGACGGTGAAAAGTTTAATAAAATTTTTATAAATCTAAAATTAATATAAAACGACTCTAATGAATTACATTGAACTTATATAGGTATTATGTATCAATTTTTACCAAAAATAAATTTAAATAAAATAAATAATTATTTAAATAAGAAACCATTTTTTAAATAGTAACCCAGTGTTTTCACAATTCAACAAAATTGAAAGTTTTCAGAAAAATACCAAAATTTCACCCTTGGCTAATCTCGATATTCCGAATCCAAAAATGAAGTCCATTTTGAAAGATAAAATTTCAAAAATTTCAAAAATTGGGTATTACTATTCATAACGGCTAGTTTATATAATATTTTAAAAACATATCATTGTTTAGTGAAACTTGGTATTGCGTACAACACATACTATCGTGGAAGGTCGCGATTACATGTAAAGCAAGCCAAGTCAGGGTTGTGTGTAGTGAAAGATTCCTTTGTTGTTGTGTATAATAGAATCCAACCATATTTCATTTAGACATTGAATATATATATATATACAGACACACTCAATGTTGCGTAGAATAACTTCTATCAAACGAACTTGAAATTTTGTGTAACACGATCCAAGAATAGTGTTGTGTATACTGTAAGCTAATACGTTGTTGCATATAGCGCAAGATAATCTTCATGTATCATACAACACAAGACATCAAATAAATTAAAAGGAATACTTCTCATAAAATCTCGGGGTGTTACATTTGACCCCCCTTAAAATGAATTTCGCCCTCGAAATTCATCGGGGTTATAAATCCTTTACTACTTGAAGGTTTCTTTCAAAGAAACCCACATTGTAAAAAGTAATGATAAAACTTAATTTTAAAAACTAATGTATGAAACTTAATTGTAACCCAAATTAACTCATCACTGGGTTACCACATAGGAGAACATATGTGAAAATATGGATATGGAAGAGAAATATAACCATCAACTTATAATGAAGATTGGAAGAGGACATGGCTATGAAAAAGCCAACAATCACAAAGACATAAATTTGTGATGATCTAAGGTACCATCTGATTCATCAGATATGAGGGAACTAGGAAAACATTTTTAGTTTTCAAGATCATTTCCCAAATGTTGAATAATTTTTGAATTAAAAGAAATACTTACTTGATTTTGGTACAATCTTATCATTTCTCGTGCCTTGAACAATTTCCATTTCACCTCTTAAAAAAATGAAGTTGAATTTTTCTTTTGCAAAGTGTTAGCAGATCATGCGATATAATGATAGCTCATTCCATCTATCTCAAACATAAGGTTATCAAAAGTTTTATGCATAAGTCCATCTATGGTGAGATTAATCGTATATGGTTCCAAAAATGGACTTGTACTTCATCTATCAGACCTCTTAATAAAATAAAACTAGTTTATACTAACCAAGGACTTCCTATAGGCAAGAGGTAGGTGATAAAGGCTTGTTGCACTTCGGTTGTGGGTTCGATTCCCACAACCTTGTCTGACGCGACGGGTTATCACCCGCCCTGCAGGTTGTCCTTTTTCAGAAACTATACTATTATAACATTCCAGAAATTGAAAGTTCTATCCTTAAAAAATATTATCTTATATACAACATAATCCATTCCAATATTTATGCTTATCCAAAATACATATGTCCAATCTTATAGTATAAAGAAAACGATTACTTGAAAGGTCACATAGTAAGAACGTGAATACCATCATTTATCCCCCATATATCATAAGATCTATCTTGTTGGTCACATTTTAAACATATGAATACCTTAATCATGTATTCTTTTGAAAAATGAATTACCATAGAACCATAGTGAAAACATGAGTGTTGTCAAAAGTTAACACTTTTCACATAACAAAATCCCAAAATATCTATATACTCAAACCCTGATATCACTTTGTCCTTATACTAGTGATGAGCTCATTAATACTATCAAACATCTCATTATTTCCTTATCTTTTCATTATGCACATATCATCTACCTTCCAAAAATATTTGAATAACCTTTCATGGTTACCGGTACCATTCATAATATACTTTCAAAAACTCAAGGAAATACAACAGTGTAACAATCCTTAGATTTTTCTTTATTCTATAGTACCATACATTATTCTTGATAAACACACAATCATTCCACTACCTTCTTAAAACATTGACTGAGCTTAATCATTTCTTTCATCTCATATATCATTTGTAGTCTCTTCCTCATCATCCACATAAATACTACCAATATAACCATGCTGATTCTCTTCGTGATATTTTCCCTTAGGGAATTGTTTTGCATAATGCTCGTACATTCCACATTTAATACATTTAACCGTTGTTGATGTCTTAGCAATACCATTATCCTTGTCCATGGTGTTAACTGAACCTTTTCCTTTACAATTACTGGCTTTGTTCCCTTCTTTTCCACACCCAAATCATCTTCCAGTTCCTTTGAAACATTCTCCTTGATGCCTCTTACCACATGGTTTACATAAGGGAAATTGAACTTTCTTTCCTCTATTATCATCATAAAACTCCATCTTTCTCTTATTAGCCGAGTCGGGAAACTTATCAAAGTTGATATTATTGATCATATTATGAGATTGATGATTATGAATAATAATGATATGTGGACTTCCAAATCCAATTTCAGTTGGTTTCTCATGAAGAATATCATTCCATTGTCCATCATATCCTCCATTATCGTGAATCTTCATGTTTCCAGCCATTTTCTAAAACCCAAAAAGAATAGTGTGAGGCAAAAATAATTCTAGGGAAAACAACATAATAAAGGGGGAGTACCTTAGATATCTAACATCTTAGGTTTAATTCTAATATCATTACCATAATTCTATCACTATAACCTATACTTATACTTAACCTTAGGGACATCCCTTGACATACCTTAGAAATATCTCTAGGGATTTCACTAAAGTTTTATTATCCTAGTTTCCAAAGGTTAACTAAACCTTTCCTCTGATACCAACTACAGAGACCCAAATATTGGTGTACATGGAAATTACATTACTTTTGTGGAATACTTAATACATAACAAAAACCAACACTCAAGGATCGGAATAGTTTAGTGTCTTTGGAAACTCGAAACATAATCTTCTAATCATGGTGACAGATCTTCAACATCTCCCATAAAGATCTTCCCCTTTTTTCTTCTTACCTAAAACTTTTCTTTATATCCTGTGGAAAAGAAAACATATAAAGGGTGATCTCAATTATCTGTAAGGATAATCATAGAGAAAATAAAACAAACCATATACATTTGAACTTAAAAACATGAACATATTGTTTAAACATCAAAATATTGAGCAATGACATAAAACATGGCAGTACATAAGGCATAGATCATAATTGAATATCCATCATGATAAAATAGCATGGGAATAAAACATGTAATTGTGGAAAACCATTAATCACATGATATGATTTCCATAATAGCCAAGGCATTGCTGCCAAGACCATCTTAGTGGACAAAGTCCGTTTCTGAATCGAGTTCACTCTTCATTCCAGTCTTGTATCACTGAACCAGATTAACTTACCGTTATAGCCATGTCTATCTCATGAGATATAAATCATTACCCGATGCATTGGAGGGAGATATAGTTCCCACCCATCGCATAATGAAATCATTCTTACATGTTCCACAACATAAACATAAATCATTCATCATAACCCAAAGAATAAAATGGGTTTCATAAACATCATCTCATCATAACATAATCCATATAAAACAAATGGATATCATTTCATCATAAGAAAAGTGGAACCATGTAAATCATGGAGACATTATACTTGAAACATACACATGTGAAATAATTTCATCTTGGGTGGAAAATGGTTTTGATAAAACACATGAAATTAATTCTTGAGGAAAATATCCTTTATTCTTCAAAATCATTTTATTTTCAAAAAATGCCATGAAATTTTAAAAGAAAAGGATTTTATTGAAAATAATCCTGAAATATTGTAGCGTATGACGCATGGAAATAAGGCTTTCTGAAACCGTAAATATTCGTTCATGCCATATAAAAAAACATTCTCCTCGTAATTTTTCCGAAAAAGTCAATAAGTTCCTCGTATGGTAAACAAAATAAAGATTCCTCCCATAACACAAAGTAAAATCCAAAAAAAAGGTAAAATGAATTTAAACATAAATGGAAGAATATTAAACACTTTATGAAATCATTTTTATGGAAATTTTTTAAAAATATAACCCCAGTAAATACTTACAAATAAACAATCTCGGTTAAGAACAAGATTGGAATAATTATCCCTTACCTTAGGTCTGATATGCTTCGTATGTATCCCAAACTCCTATATAATGATTTAAATAATGTCATTGACTTATTAAAGAATCATATTTATTGTTATTATATCATATATGGTTCACTTATGACTTTATATTACCCGTTCTTTTGTAAATTCCATGTTAAAGCAATGTTTTGGGTAAAATCGTTTTATTTATCGTACGTATTTGGACTTGTTGTTCTTGATATTATTATTACATATATCATGATTTACTTAATTACAGAATGTAAAATATTAATTAAATATCATAAATATTCATTATATATATATATAATATATATAGATAGATGAAATGAAATGCGCCGTTCATGGAGACGGTAGGTTGTACGTACGCATGAACGTTGTTTTACTTTCCTTATTGACTTGAATCGAAGTAAGTAGATGAAATATATATATATATATATAAATCCAGTATCATTATTATGTTATATATACCATTATTATTCATTATATAAACTTTATAATCATTCTTGAATGGTTAACATGGAGAATGAATCTCATCACATCGTGGAGACGGTCATCCGTACGTACGCACGAGCGATGATATCATTCCCATAATTATTGAATGGAATTGTATTGGATGATATAATATCTCAGAATCCGTATGATGTTATAATAACCATTTATAGTTATTATTTACACCATTATACCCATCTATGTAAGGTGGTGGTGGAAAAACAGATTACACCACGGCGTGGAGATGGTATTCTGTACATACGCACGCGCGGTGATTTCATTTTCCGTAGGATGCATAGAAGGTGAAATGGGGTTATTTAATATTTATAATAATATATATGTATATTAGTGATACTGATGTTATTACTTTATAATGAAACAACTAAATAAGAAGAAGTTGAATAGGAAATAAAACTTGAAAGAATCGGTAGAAGAGATTACCTCTTCTTCGACGCACCTCTTTTAAGCTTCCTCTTAAGGCACTAGAGTTGGTCTTTTGAGGAGACCAGAACCTCTATAATGTTTATAGAGAAGTTGAGAAGGAAAATGGTCAGGGTTTTTCCAAACTTTAAATCTCAAAATTGTGTAAAGAGAAGAGGGGGGTGCCCTTTTATAAGGGAGGAGATGGGCACCTTTGGAAAAACTTAAAATATTATTTTATAATAAAGTCATATTTGGTTTATAATTGCTCCCAATTGATTTATTTCTAAGATAAAGTGGGTATGGGTTGAAATAATCTCAACCAATAGGTTTTAGAGAAGTTTAGGTTACTATTTTAACCTCATTATTTAGATTTAACTCTAAGTTAAATAATTTAACTTTTACCATGTCTTGTTGTTTACTTACACTATATGGTTAATAAACTTACAATAACAATCCAAACGAACCCCAAGTGGTTCATTATTAATATATATAAACTTATCTAAGTTATTTGGCCAAACCTAAGATTTTTAGGAATAGAATAACAATTAATAATATAATATTTGTTTTAAAAACTATTTTATGTCAATTTTGACACTATTTGGTAATTGATTTTTGTAAAAATCATAACAGCATGATTAGTTCAAAATAAGTTAATTAAATCAGTACTAACATGTCATATTAACCTATGAAATTAGTGTAATTCATAAAAAGTTTCAAATTACATTTATTTGGGTATTTATAATATCAATTATTTTAATATTTCATTAATAAGGTAATTACTGCATCATCAATGTGTCATAAATAAATTAAATTATTTAATTTCTAAAAATTATAAATAAAATACCATTCTCTAGTAAAACCTTTTTATATTTTTAATGAATATTTATAGTCAAATTTATCTTATGTATACCTCTATATTAAAAATGTTTTAGTTATTAAACTTTGATTTTAACTCTTTAAACTCTTCTTTAAATAAAATAATAATAAGTGTCCTAATCTAATCCAAGTGGACCTAAAGGGTCATATTTTAATCCTAAGGTTGTTTTGGGTCGAATTACACTTATCCAATATAATTAGGACATGTGTTAGGGTAATAATAATATCATTTTTACCCTTAATTACCCTATTTACTTTTAACCGTGGTAAATAAAAGTATAAAGTTTCTATTCACCAAAAATTATTTTTATCTTATTAAACCACATTTTACTCCTTAATATTAACCGTGTGACTCAGATTTTCAAAATTCCACTCACAGAAGCGGTAAAATTATGTTTTATATAAATTTTCAAATTCTCCTAGGACGTGGGTAAAAGACGGTGAAAAGTTCAGTAAAATTTTTATATATCTAAAATTATTATAAAATGACTCCAATGAATTAAATTGAACTTATATAGGTATTATGTATCAATTTTGACCTGAAATAAATTTAAATACAATAAATAATTATTTAAATAAAAAGTCGGTTTTTAAATAGTAACCCAGTGTTTTCACTATTCATCAAAAATTGAAAGTTTTCAGAAAAATACCAAAATTTCACCCTAGGCTAATTTCGATATTACGAATCCAAAAATGAAGTCTATTTTGAAAGATAAAATTTATAAAATTTCAAAAATTAGGTATTACTATTCATAACGGCTAGTTTATATCATATTTTAATAACATATCGTTGTTTAGTGAAACTCGGTATTGCGTAAAACAAATGCTATCGTGGAAGGCCGTGATTGCGTGTAAAGCAAGGCAAGGAAGAGTTGCGTGTAGTGTAAGATTCCTTTGTTGTTATGTATAATAGAATCCAACCATATTTCATTTATACATTGAATATATATATATATATATACACTCAATGTTGTGTAGAATAACTTCTATCAAACGAATTTGAAATTTTGTGTAACATGATCCAAGAATAGTGTTGTGTATACTGCAAGCTAATACGGTGTTGCGTATAGCGCAAGATAATCTTGGTGTAGCATACAACACAAACATCAAATAAATTAAAAGGAATACTTCACATAAAATCTCGGGGTGTTACAATCTGTCATGTCATAAGGGTTCCAACGCAACAGACAGCATGTCAACCGGACACTCGGTCTGAAAGTTATAGGCATTTTAGTGTCGAGAGCCCGATTGGATTCAGGTACGATCCAACCTGGAAAAACTCCAAATTTCTTTTAAAGGTACGTGGAGTATCTCAAAAGGGCCACCTCATCCTAATGGTTCTGTCACTACAGACAGTTCATCAAATGAGCGTCCAGTTTAGAAAATACGCTTGTTTAAGCAAACTGGACTGTAAGGGGGTCTGGGTCCGGTCTGACACGGTCGGACCGACCCCTCCCACCGGGCCCGGCTCTATGGGGTTGGGTGTAACATCCCAGGTAAATAAAAAATAAAACATTTTCATATTTATTAATATTTACGAATTAAATATTAATTTTACTTCAAAGGGGTTGCTATGTTCGATAGCGTACCTGATACACAACAAAGAGTTTCTTTGAAATCTTACATTGCACACTAGTAATAAAATAATATTATTTTAAATGGTAGTTAACACGTAGCCATTTTATTGGCAGTTATGAATATAAATAACTAAAATATGATTATATATGTTTGTTAAATGTTTTTATATTTATCCATTAAAAGATAAAGGCTTAAAATACGAAAAGAATTCAATTTTAGACATATATACTCTAACATTCACTAAAGGTCGACTTATCGCCTTTTGATGGCGAACTGTCCATAAATATAGTTTTGGTCACTCTTATACATTCTATTGGACCAAATAAAATTATTCTTTATAATCGGGACATCAAATTTTACTTTGTGTAAATTTTTGGTATTTTTCCGATAAAGTTCATTTTTTAATGAGTAGTGAAAAATGTTGTATTTTAATTCAAAACCAATTTTTAATATAATTTATTTATATGATTAGATTATCTTTTGAATTGGATTATAAGTTAAATTAGAATATATTTTTACTATTTAATCCAATAGTGGTTGTTGGAATTAATTTCACTTTGAAATTGGACTTAAACTACTTTCAATATTTTGATACATATTGTTTCATAAAAACACGCTATTTGTTCTGACAGCGGGAATTAATTATTAAATTAATTAATGTAACTTATATGTTTTGAATTTTTTAAAATAGGCATAATTTTTTAATTCAGAATATCAAATAAAGCTTTGGGTGAAGTTTTGGTATTTTTCTGAAAAACTTCAATTTTTGATGAATAGTGAAACCATAAGTGGTACTTCAAAAAACTAATTTTTCTTTTAAATGAAATTTTACCACCTCTGTGTTTTGAATTTCAAAAATCAGACATACATGGTTTTCATTAAGAAGTAAAATGTGGTTCAATGGGATTAAAATAATTTTTTGGTGAATAGTAACTTTTAAATTTTTAATCACGATTAGAGGTAATTAGTGTAATTTAAGGTAAAAATAAAGTTTTAACAATATGAAATGACCTTGACACATATCATACCCTTATTGGATGTGTAATGACAGACCAAGACAATCCATGGGTCAACTTGGGGACCCCATGGAGCCACTTTGGTAGGAAAAGGACATTAATAACTTTTTATTTAAAGTTAAAATAAAAATCTCACAAACATGTATTGTTTTACTAAAACAATATTTAAATGTGGTTATACAAGTCATATTTTTTACTATAAATATTCATTAGAAAGATAAAAATATTTCCTACATCATTATATTTTTTTAATAATTTTTAGACATTAAATAAATTAAATTATTTATGACACCATGATGATGCAGTGATTACCTCATTATTTAACAATTTAAATAAAATGAAAAGATAATGTAACATATAAGACCTAAACTTGTCAAAAACCTATTGGATGGGTGGATTTCGAACTCTTATCACCTTATCCTATAAATATATAATTTTGGGACCTTTTAAATCCGAAAATAATTTCATAAAAAAGTAACCTTTTATAACTTTCCAAGAGTGCCCATCCTATCCTCTTATAAAAGACCCCCACCTCTACCACCTTACCCACACCTCTCAAGCCTTTGGCTCGGCTAACCCCTACCCATTGTTTCTCTCCACATCCCTCTCTTACTCCTAAAAGACTCCCTTTGGGCATAAGTCTTTCCAAGTAAACCTTTGAGCTCAAATCAAAATGAGTTACCCGATTTAAAGGTAGTGTCTTCTCTTGTGTTCTTATGTATTATTTTGCTTCTCCAACCCCCTAAACTCTTTTTATTCCTTTATTTTGTAACAAAAAAATTATCTTCAATATACTAGGATGTTTTTATGAGAAGTATTAGAGCTAAACTTACACACACCTTCATCTAATGGTTAAATACGATACTGTTTTCGTGGATGGCGAATTTCGGCCTCACGAAACGATAATTATTCAACACTCATATAACACCTTCAAAGGTATCCATTAAGATGTCACTATATTTATATATGATATATAATATGTTTATGTTTTACTTAATCTTCTGTATTTTTCATTTATGGAATACCTTTATGGTTTCCATTATGGGTAAACACGATATCTTCATTTTAGGAAGTGCAGACTACCGCCCCCTCAAAGTGATTTGATTCGTTAATACCATATGTGGTATGTATAAATGATAGATTTAATGATATTATATATGATATTATACTGGAATTATAATATACCTTTATATCATTGTTATTTCACTCCATTAAGTAAGAAATAGAAATGAAAGTAGCGTTCATGCGTACGTACGACTTACCGTCTCCATGAACGGTGCATTTCATTTATTACCTCAAAATGTAATGTAATATGGTAAATGCATGTATATACTGGATATATATGACATATATTCAATCTACATCATTAATATAATTCTTTATATAATGGATATTTTACCACAAGAAAAACTTGTAATTATAAAGACTTTATTTTGGACTCAAATACCAATGATCGACAAAACGACCATTATTAACTTAAATAATTACATAGTGTTCATAACAAGGTAATAAGTGATATAAAAGGAATAACTAACTAGAAAAGGGTTCTTAATAAATTATAAATTAACTCAATTTTATTATTCATGAGGTTAAAGAACGATCAAGTCAAGTTGGACCTGAGGTATGAGACTTCATCTCAATCTCTTTTCATTGAGGCATATTTTATTTTATACACAACCTTATTTTATACGGTGTATAAACCCCTTTAATTTTTACATTTATCCAAAAGGAATCTTTTTTATACGAATCGTTTTACTGAATGAGAAAAGGGAATGTTTTTTTCGTACGTATGCGGTGACAAAGACTTCTCTGCCGTCATGACCATTATTTGAGTTTCGGCTTCCTCTACAAGCCATACCTTTTTTTAAATTAAAAATAAATATCATGTTCTACTTTTCTTTTATTTTGGTATTGAAAATGGTTTTCATAATGTTTTTATTATATCAATGTGTTGTATTGATATCTTGTTATTAAAATGTGGAAATGTTATGTTTCCTTTATGTATGTTTTATGTGATATGATTATGTTATGGTTCTTAGGAATTGTTATGAAGATGGGTGGTTCTGTGATAAACTAATGGCGGGTGAGCCTGATATAGCTCTCCAATATATTGGGTAACGCGAAGGGGTTAAACGTTAATGTTTCTTCGAAGAGATTTAGGGAATATACTGTGATGGGTATTCCAAACGTAACCAAGAGGGTTACTCCCTATGTAAAAATGTTATGAATGCCTCAAGTTACCTTTATTCCTTATGATTTATATGTTTTATTCATGATTTGATGAGGTATTTTAAATTGCTTATCTTTTATGAGTAAAGTATGATTTCATTGATTCTTATGTATACATGTACTCATGTTTCCTTTCCATATTGTTTTATATCCCTTACTGATATTTTTATGCTCATCCCAAGTTTTTGAAATGTTTTTTCATAGGTCAAGGGAAAGGTACACGATGTGATGAAAGTGTCAATGAAGTGTCAAGAAAGAATCCATGTTTAATTTTAAATATGTTTCCGTTGATGGGAAAAATGAGTATTATCTTTTATGTAACCACTTTGTTTAAATTTTGAATGTAATGCATGTTTTATGATCTAAATATCTAAAACTCTAAACTAGAAAAGATCCTCAACGTGTAATCTTAAAATAACTCAAGATTAAGTAATGTTTAAGGCTAGGGCCTTATAGTTGGTATCAGAGGTCGGTTTAGAAAAATTTAGGAGTTAGAAAATTATTAAATTATAAATTAATTTATGGTATGATTGAAATGATATAGCATTTAAAGATTACCATGTTGCTTCACCTAAGGTATTTCAGTGTTAAGAATGGTTTTTCGTAGAGGAAACGGAGAATCTTTTTTGGGAAGGTATACTGAGGGAAATGAACTTCCAAATCAGCATACTGAGATGGTCAGAATTAGAATTGAGCAGTTTACTACAGTGATGGCTCAGTTAAATCAGGTGATAAGTGGTGGTTGTGGTATTGATGATATTTTGGTGTTTTCTAAAAGTAAATAGGATCATGAAAGTCATTTAAGGGTTATTTTTCAAACCTTAAAGGAAAAGAAACTATACGGAAAATTCAGCTTGTGTGAGTTTTGGTTACAAAAAATTTCTTTCCTTGGTCATATTGTTTCTAAAGATGGAATAACTGTGGATCCTGGAAAAACAGAAGTTTTTGAAGAATGGCCAAGACACACAAATGTAACCGAGATCTGTAGTTTTCTTGGTTTGGAAAATTACTACCAAAGGTTTGTTGAAATATTTTCACGATTATCTAGTCCAATGACCAAGCTAACTCGGAAGGGTGTTAAGTTTATCTGGACAAAAGAATGTGATGATTGTTTTTAGGAGTTGAAAAGAAGATTGGTGAATGATCCAGTTTTGGCACTTCCTTCCAGGAATGGTGAGTTTGTTATATATAGTGATGCTTCGTTGAAAGTACTTGGTTGCGTCCTAATGCAGAATGATTAGGTAATTTCATGTGCTTCACGTCAGTTGAAAACTCATGAGGCAAATTACCCTACACATGATTTGGAATTAGCTGTTGTTGTTTTCGCTTTAAAAATTTGGAGTCATCATTTGTATGGATTAAAGTGTGAAATATATACCGATAACAAAAGTTTAAAGTATATATTCACTCAGAAATAATTGAAATGAGATAGAGGATATGGCTAGAATTAATCAAGGATTATGATTGTACAATTCATTACCATTCGGGAAAAGAAAATAAAGTGGCTGATGCTTTGAGTCGAAAAAGTAATGCTTCATTAATAAGGTTACATTTGGAACGTGATCCTTTTGTTAAGGATTTGAAGAACTTTGGCATAAAAGTTTTTGGTGCAGGATTTCCTTCTATTTTGTTTCAGGTATCAGTGGAATCTTCTCTATTAGACAGAATTAAGCAAGTACAGAAGCAAGATAGTGAGTTGTAGAAAAAGGTAGATCTAGTTCAGAAAGGTAAGTTTCATGAATTCAACATTGATAATGATTGTGTTTTGATATTTGGGAAGAGATTGTGTGTTCCTTGTGATTCATAGTTGAAGAGAGAGTTGTTATGTGAAGCTCATAGTTCTCCTTTTTCAGTTCATCTAGGAAGTACTAAGATGTATAGAGATCTTCGGGAGTATTACTAGTGGGACGGAATGAAAAGGGATATTTCTGATTTTACTGTGAATTGTTTGACTTGTCAACAGGTTAAAGCAGAGCAGAAGTTACCGAAAGGGATGCTTCAGCCTTTACCAGTGCCAGAGTGGAAATGGGAGAATATATCCATGGACTTTATTGTGGGATTTCCGAAGACATCTCGAGGTAATAATGCAATCTGGGTTATTGTTGATCGCTTGACTAAATCTGATCATTTCCTTCCTATTCAAGATACTTTTTCCCTAGATTAACTTTCTTGATTGTATCTTAAAGAGATACTCAGGTTGCATGGAGTTCCCCTATCCATTGTATCTGATCGTGATCCCAGGTTTACTTATAACTTTTGGAACGGCTTTCAGAAGTCGTTGGGTACTGAATTAAATTTTAGTACAGCTTTTCATCCTCAATCAGATGGGCAATCAGAATGAAAAATTCAGACTTTGGAGGATATGCTACGAGCTTTTTCGATGGATTATCAGGGAAGTTGGGACCAACATCTTTCTTTGGTTGAGTTTTCTTATAATAACAGTTTTCATTCCAGTATACAGATGGCTCCGTTTGAGGCATTATATGGTAAACGGTGTCGAACTCTAGATTTTTGGGATGAAGTGGGTGAAAGGAAGATGATGGGACCAGAATTGGTAGAAGAGATGGCAGAAAAAGTTTAGTTTATTTAGAAACGCAAGAGAACAGGTCAAAGCAGGCAGAAGAGTTATGCGGATAACCGGAGGAAGGATCTATCTTTTGAGGTAGGTGATCATATTTTTCTTAAAGTCTCACCATGGAAAAGTGTGATGCGATTTGGTAAGAAAGAAAAGCTGAGTCCAAGGTTCATTTAACCATATGAAATTCTGGAAAAAGTTGGATCAGTTTCTTACCGAGTGGCTTTACCTCTAAGTTTATCTCAGGTACATAATGTTTTTCATGTTTCGATGTTAAGAAAGTATATGCCAGATCCATCTCATGTTTTGAGCCCAGAGGTAGTTTAGTTAGAATAGAATCTCTCTTATAAAGAACAACCAGTCCAGATTCTTGACCATAGAGATAAAGTGTTGTGGAATAATGTAATTCACTAGGTAAAGGTTTTTTGGAAAAACCATATGGTTGAAGAGGCAACATGGGAATCTGAAAATGCTATGAGGGAAAAATACCCCCACTTATTTTGATAAGTGAATAAAATTGCGAGGACTGAATTCCCAAAAGGGGGGAAGGATGTAACATCCGAGGTAAATAAAGAATAAAACATTTTCATATTTATTAATATTTATGAATTAAATATTAATTTTACTTTAAAGGGGTTTCTATGTTCGATAGCGTACCCGATACGCAACAAAGAGTTTCTTTAAAATCTTACGTTGTACACTAGTAATAAATTAATATTATTTTAAATGGTAGTTAACACGTAGACGTTGTATTGGAGGGGATGAATATAAATAACTAAAATATGATTATATATATTTTTAAAAAAAAATTATATTTATCCAATAAAAGATAAAGGCTTAAAATACGAAAAGAATTCAATTTTAGGCATATATACTCAAACATTCACTAAAGGTCGACTTATCACCTTTTGATGGTGAACCGTCCATAAATATTGTTTTGGTCACTCTTATACATTCTATTGGACCTAATAAAATTCTTCTTTAGAATCGGGACATCAAATTTTACTTTCTGTAAATTTTTGGTATTTTCCGATAAAGTTCATTTTTTAATGAGTAGTGAAAAATGTTGTATTTTAATTCAAAACCTCTTTTTAATCTAATTTATTTATATGATTAGATTATCTTTTGAATTGGTTTTAAATTTAAATTAGAATATATTTTTATTATTTAATCCAATAGTGGTCGTTGGAATTAATTTCACTTTGAAATTGGACTTAAACTAGTGTCAATCTTTTGATACATATTGTTTCATAAAAACATGCTATTTGTTCTGACAGCAGGAATTAATTATTAAATTAATTAATGTAACTTATATGTTTTGAAGTTTTTAAAATAGACATCATTTTTGAATTCTGAATATAAAATATACCTTAGTGTGAAGTTTTGGTATTTTTCTAAAAAACTTCAATTTTTGATGAATAGTGAAACCACTAAGTGGTACTTAAAAAACTGATTTTTCATTTAAATGAAATTTTACCACCTCTATGTTTTGAATTTCAAAAATCCAAAATACATGGTTGTCATTAAGAAGTAAAATTTGTTTCAATGGGATTAAAATAAATTTTTGTGAATAGTAACTTTTAAATATTTAATCGCGATTAGAGGTAATTAGTGTAATTTAAGGTAAAAATAATGTTTTAATAATATGAAATGACCTTGACACATGACCTACCCTTATTGGATGTGTCATGGCCGACCAATAAAATCCATGGGTCAATTTGGGGACCCCATGGATCCACTTTGGTAGGAAAATAACATAAATAACTTTTTATTTAAAGTTAAAATAAAAATGTCACAAACATGTGTTGTTTTACTAAAACAATTTTTAAATGGGGTAATAAAAGACATATTTTTTACTATAAATATTCATTATAAATATAAAAATATTTCCTACATCATTATTTTTTTTTAATTTTTAGGCACTAAATAAATTAAATTATTTATGACACCATGATGATGCAGCGATTACCTCATTATTTAACGATTTAAATAAAATGAAAAGATAATGTAAACTCTAAGACATAAACTTGTCAAAAACCTATTGGATGGGTGGATTTATAAATCTTATCACCTTATCCTATAAATATATAATTTTGGGACCTTTAAAATCCGAAAAACATTTTATAAAAAAGTAACCTTTTATAACTTTCCAAGAGTGCCCCTCCTCTCCTCTTATAAAAGTCCCCCACCTCTACCACCTTAACCAAACATCTCAAGCCTTTGGATAGGCCAACCCCTGCACATTTTGTCTCTACACATTCCTCTTTTACTCCTAGAAGCCTCACTTTGGGAATAAGTCTTTCCAAGGAAGCCTTTGAGCTCAAATCAAAAAGAGTTACCCGATTTAAAGGTAGTGTCTTCTCTTGTGTTCTTATGTTTTATTTTGCTTCTCCAACCCCCTAAACTCTTTTTATTCCTTTATTTTGTAACAACACAATTATCTTCAATATACTAGGATATTTTTATGGGAAGTATTAGAGCTAAAATTACACACACCTTCATCTAATGGTTAAAGAACATATTGTTTCCATAGATGGCGAATTTCTGCCTCACGAAACGATGATTGTTCAACACTCATATAACAACTTAAAAGGTGTCCATTAAGATGTCACTATATTTATATATGATTTTTAATATGTTTATGTTTTACTTAATCTTCTGTATTTTTCATTTATGGCATACCTTTATGGTTTCCATTATGGGTAAACGCGATATCTTCATTTTAGGAAGTGCGGACTACCGCCCCCTCAAAGTGATTTGATTCGATAATACCATATGTGGTACGTATAAAGGATAGATTTAATGATATTATATATGATATTATACTGGAATTATAATATACCTTTATATCATTATTATTTCACTCCATTAATTAAGAAATAGAAATGAAAGTAGCGTTCATGCGTATGTATGGCTTACCGTCTCCATGAACGGTGCATTTCATATCTTACCTCTAAATGTTATGTAATATGGTAAATGCATGTATATACTGGATATATATGACATATATGATATCTACATCATGAATATAATTCTTTATATAATGGATATTTTACCACATGAACAACTTGTAATTATAAATAGTTTATTTTGGACTCAAGTACCAATGATCGACAAAACGACCATTATTAACTTAAATAATTACATAGTGTTCATAACATGGTAATAAGTGATATAAAAGGAATAATGAACTTTAAAAGGGTTCTTAATAAAGTAGAAATCAACTCAAGTTTATTATTTAGGAGGTTAAAGAACGATCGAGTCAAGTCGGACCCGAGGTATGGGACTTCATCTCAATCTCCTTTCATTGAGGCATATTTTGTTTTATACACAACCTTCTTTTATATGGTGTATAAACCCCTTTTATTTTTACATTTATCAAAAAGGAATCTTTTTTATACGAAGCGTTTTACTAAATGACAAAATGGAATGTTTTTTTTTGTGCGTATGCGGCGACAATGACTTCTCCGCCTCTGTGACCATTATTTGAGTTACGGATTCCTCTACAATCCATACATTTTTTAAATGAAAAATAAATACCATGTTCTAATTTCCTTTTATTTTGGTATTGAAAATGGTTTTCATAATTTTTTTATTATATCAATGTGTTGTATTGATATCTTGTGATTAAAATGTGGAAATTTTATGTTCCCTTTATGTATGTTTTATGTGATATGATGATGTTATGGTTCTTGGGCATTGTTATGAAGACGGGTGGTTTCGTGATAAACTAAGGGCGGGTGAGCCTGATATAGCTCTCCAATGAATTGGATAACGCGAAGGGGTTAAACGTTAAGGTTTATCCGAAGAGATTTAGGGAATATACTGTGATGGGTATTCCAAAGGTAACCAAGAGGGTTACTCCCTACGTAAAAATGTTATAAATGCCTCAAGTTACCTTTATGCCTTATGATTTCTATGTTTTATTCATGATTTGATGAGTTATGTTAAAGTGCTTATGTTTTATGAGTAAAGTATGATTTCATTGATTCTTATGTATATATGTACTCATGTTTCCTTTGCATATTTTTTTATATCCCTTACTAAGCTTTTTATGCTCATCCAGATTTTTTGAAATGTTTTTCACAGGTCAAGGGAAAGGTAAATGATGTGATGATAGTGTCAATGAAGTGTCAATAAAGAATCCATGTTTTATTTTAAATATGTTTCCATTGATGGAAAAAATGAGTATTATCTTTTATGTAACCACTTTGTTTAAATGTGGAATGTAATGCATGTTTTATGATCTAATTCTCTAAAACTCTAAACCTGAAAAGATCCTCAATGTGTTATCTTGAAATAACTCAAGATTAAGTAATGTTTAAGGTTGGGGCCTTATATTGGGCTTGGCCTGGTTTGGCTAGGCCGGGTCTTGAATACTGGGATGCGGGCTTGGCCTGCTGTGTTGCAGGTTCATCCTGGCCCAGCCGGCTGGGCGGGGCTCGCCGGGCTGTGGAATCGCTCAGCCCACTGGCCAAGTGCAGGGGACCACTCCCATCCCAAATTGCTGAAGCCATTCGAGTCTTCAATGTCATGGAACCAGGTGGCGCTAAATCTCTTAGCCAGTCCACATGGACCAGACCGCAACGGACCTGTGGGCGCAGGTCTGCTCTTCATCGCAGCTCAATTTCATGGTCTTCCTCCACAGTGTGCCGCTACAGCACCCCTCTCGGATCAGCAGCAGTGTCGGATGGTGCCACGCCTCCTGGCCAGTTCATGTGGACCGGCCCACTTCAGACCCGTGGGCATAACTCAGCCCTCAGTCGTGGCTCGATGTCGTGGCATTCCACTGCAGCGCGACACCACAGTGTGCCGTCCTCCTTCAACGCGGCTGGTGTTGGCCGGCCACCCCTTGTCTGATGCGGTGCCTTCGGGTGCCACTGTTCCATTGTGTCCAGTGGGTGTCGCTCACCGCCTCCCTCAGTCGCCGGTCCCACCGCGTGTCGTCGTCACACCGCCACTTCATTCGGTCGCCCACATAGAACGCAACCATAACAGGTTCAGTGGAGGGTCGGGGCCTTATTCATTCGGCTCACGCCCTCTATGTTATCATTATAACATGGTAATGATTATTAGATTATAAAAACTCCCATAATGAAACCCCGCATTATCCTCCCATTTTTAAAGAGAAAAATGCGGGTCAAACCGTTGGACGGTTGACCCTTGTTCTTCATAATATTCAATAACGGGGTAAAAAGGGGAAGAATAAAACATATAACCCCCTTCCTCGAGTTCGTTGGAATCCACTGCGGATGAGGAAGAAGTGTCCACATCCGAAGCTATTCGTCGGTGCTTGTCATCGCCTGTCGGTTCCTCCAACGTCCGTCACTCGAATCTTAGTTCTCGGTTGGTGTAAGTCATCACGGCACTTCGTTAGAGGTTCCTCTCTTGAGTCCAAAACCCCATTCAGGATCTTCATTTAAATAGAGGGGAGGAAAGGATCAACGCACCGCATAATTAATGAGGTTCATTAATGAGTATATTTAATGAACATCTTTAATTATCTCAATGGTTTGGTTACACATTCATTTAAATCTACCAATGGTGAGGTTACAGAAAAAAATGAGTCAATCCATTAAATGTTTTTGACGTTGCACTGCGGTCCCAACACCGTTTTTTCAACAGTTGCACAAAGAAAAAATAAAATGACCAAAAGTTATTTTATTATTTTTTTTGTGAAGTCCAAAAATTATCTTTTTCGTCTGACCCTTTTCGGTCAAAATTAAGCCTCCCTTAAGTGAATCTTGGTGCTGTGGATTCAATGGTGCCCTTGGATTTATAATCCGAACACTAGTTCAAAAAGATATAATTCTTCGCTAGCACATTTTCTGAACGTACCTTAAAAAAGTTCAAAAAATTTTAACAGTCACCCTCAACCCACGCCGATCAAGGTTAGGCTCCTAATAAGGGGAACATGACCTCATGAGCTTAACATTACTCTTGGATTTTCAATCCGAGTTGCCGTTAGAAGTTAAGGATTTTACAATAAAATAATTGTTACTTAATTATTTTATATATGGTCAAAAACTAACTTCCACCAGCTTCATGCGCCAGCCAATGTTATTATCTACCTAAGGAAAGCATGCACTCATGAGTTCAGTGGTGTTCTCGGATTTCTAATCTGAGTTACCGTTTGCGAGTTATAATCATTTGAAAAATAAAATAATTATTTTAATTATTTTTTTTACAGTTATGACATTTTTAGGTTTTCTCACCGGGGGAATGCACCGACTAAATTTAAGTCGCTCCTAGGGTTAACACGCCATCCTAAATGCAATGGTGCCCTTGGATTTATGATCTAGGAAGTTGTTTAATAGTTATTCTACTTTTTTAGGAAAACTACTCACACATGCTATTTCAGGCTTAGAATTTTTTCGATGGATCATTCTGGGCACTCTGGGCATCGGAATCATGTTTCATCAGATTTTGTGGTCTCGAAATAATTCCATATAAAAAAATTACATGTAAATTTAGAGACTTTATAAGGACTCCGACTTTCAACTCCATATTCACTGCACTATATGCTTCACTATTTACAAATGTAACAAGGAATAACTACAATATTATATTCTTTTTAACCTATATTTTTATTAACCAAGGCAATAATAATCAGTGTTGTAGTGTACTATTTTTTAAATCCTATTATATATGATCCATATTCAAAATAATTAAATTAAATTTACACATGAAATGTCATGAAAATGTTAAAGTGTTGGGGTAAGAAAAAGGATGTCAAACAAGTGTAAATGTTCTCTATAGTGCTAACAAAGAAAGAGTTTCTTAGCATAGAAAATAGTAAATATGTAATTATGAATTTAATTACTCAATTTAAAAATAATTCAATTATCTTAAATTATCATGTATTCTAATTAAAATTTAGTTGATTGTAACTAATTAAAGTTATTAGTGGATGATGTTCCAATTCCATTCAAATATCTTGTTCTTTTAAGCAATAAAACACAATGAAGGACTAAATAGAAACCCCTACTAACAAGAATCAACTCACAAAACAAAGGCAAAGCATATTTATCATGTTATTGAAACCATTTCTTGGGAACTCTCAATTCTACCGAATGAAAAATTACCAACTTCTGAAGAAACAAAATTATCAGGTTTCCATCTACTAAATCATGGATAAATATAACATCAATTATAGAATACTTTTTGGAAGTCTCTTTACTAATTCATGATACACAACTCTATTTGGATAAACCCACGATGATGTGTAGGTGACAAAACAATAAGTGTTTTATTACACTTTTAGTACTAGAATCTCCGTGGTAACTTGAATTTTATTATAAATAAGTTATTTATGTCTTTTTATAAAATAAATTTCAAGCACTGGCATATCTTATCTTATATGCATTGGCCTGGAAAGAGGTGGAGGTTATACTGACCTTAGGTAACACCCCTAGGACATCAAAGGCTAGAAATAAATGCTAATGCTATGTGTAATCATTAGGTAAAAATTTACCCTAACATAAAACAACCTACAAAAGAAAACTCAAGAATAATGGGTAAACATATGATGAATCAATCAACATAAGACAAAACCCAAATAAATAAAACCAATAACATATATTAGAGTGTATCAACCAATATAATAATTAAAAAAATTCCTCAATGTGATAGACCCAAAAATAAAGAAAAAGTTCCAAACATGGAACTATTCCTAAAATCCACATAATATCAATCACTAAGCTCCAAACTCTATAACCAAGACTATAGTATCCTCCTTGATCGACAATAAAAGTGAGAGATCTCCCTCTATCTATAGAATTTCAAATAATGACAACATACACAATAAGGTGTATATATAAGGGGTGAGTATAAAAACCTAGTATGCAATCCGCCAAAATCTTCCCACACATGCCACTAAGACCATAAAAAGTGAGTATAATTTATATAAAACTAGCAGGAGTATAAAAAAATCTATCAAAGGATGTTCATATAACGATTTGAAAGGGGAATATTAAAATACTTATAAACTAAATCATAATTTAAAAAACATTCCAAAATCAAGATATTCGTAAAAGAAAGTCTTTTCTTTTATAAGAAACAAACCATACAATTCCACCTAGAATACTCATTCCATGGTCTCACACACACACACACCCATGCATGTCATGATTGTCCTAATACTCATGACTAGTAACTCATCTATCCACCAAGTGGGTCATTGGTGATAATCCACCTGATTCCTCTAGTCTAGAACCATATTCTATTTAATGTCCATATCCATTGAAAATGAAAATACTCCATTCTATATATGTTATGTTCTTATAACCATTTATCTCACAAAAATTGATTAATCTTTTATAAAATTTAATCAAACATATTTCATGTGATAGAACATGTTCTCAACATAAAACCCTGAATAAGAGGGGGGGTTTATCAAAAACCATTTCAAATCCAAGGTCCTCAATTAATAAAAAATATGGTTCTCTAATAATAAATCATAATGGTTTTCCCTTAAAAGTCACAAGAAATCATTTTAAAATATAGTCCTTCAAGTTATATAACTATAAGAGAAAAGAGAGAATCCACATACCTCATGATGAATCATGTTGAACATGAAGAATCAAGACATGATCTAGATGATCCAGACTCCCTTTCCCATTCCTTTAATAAATCCCAAAAATTAATTCTAAAAACATCACCGATCCAATAGATGTGATCATAGAAAACCTGATGTAATTTTATGTTCGAAGGAAAATGAAAAGATCTAAAATGAAGAGAAGAATGAAGAGAGGATATGGATCATACCTTCAATCCCCCAAATCCAATGCACTTTGATCCATGTAAATAGGGTTCTAAAATGGATAATATCTTCAAAAAAACCAGGGAATGGACAACGTTTGAGATCCTTGGTTTGAGGAGGAAGAACAAGGGTTTTGTAGATTTTTTGGGTCTCTAATTGAATTTTCAAATTTAATTTTTCCCATCACATGGTTAGTTCTCATAGTTTTTAAAATTGTATGCTAATTATGTGAATCACGTATCTCTTGAAAATTTCAAGGTTGCATGGTTTAGAAAAATTAAGGTCCAACTATGCACATACCAAGAAGACTCCACTAACTCTTACATGGTTTTCTAGGGAATTTACATGGTTTCCCCTAACTATTTTCAAACTGTGTACCCTCCAAAACCTCTCTAAAATACTCCAAAAACATAAATAACCTTCCAAAGTCCAAACCCAACCATACAAAATCTTAGAAAGATGCTATGAAATACCTAATAACCCAAAATGGGGGGTGTTACATTCTTCTTACCATAAGGATTTTTCATCCTAGGAAAGCTAGAGGATAACAATGATGTGACATAAGGTCAAACCACTAGTCCAGCATAATAGAATGTCAGCCCTTTTGTTTTTTAGATATTAATTTATGCTAACACTAAAGATGTAAAAATGGTGAATTTTCAATGTAATAAGAGTTTATTGTGACCAATATATTATATGAAATAATGGAATGAAAAATTTGATCAATTGGTCCAAGAGGGACATGACCACAATAAAAAGATAACTATAAACCAACTCACCAACTAGACATAATGAGGTAAAAAGATTATGTTAACTATATTGAATTAGAATTAAAAGATAATAAAAGGAAAACCCTACTAACATGGTTTATGATCTCAAAATGATCTTTCGACCTAAGAACTAACTTCCCTCATTTACCTAGGAGAAAACTGTTTAACTCCCAGACTCTATGAGGAACACTTGATCCTTGATTAACGACATGAGAATAGAAAAATGTTATCCTCCTCCTATTTTAATCATGTTTTAATAAAAAAAATCTATATATCTTTAAAATATTTTTTAATATGTTTTCATTCATGTGTAAAGATGGTATGTTTCTTTATGCTTTAAATAAATTTTCTCACAATCTTCATTTCTATAAATCATGACTGATTTCTGTAAACTGTATTTAATTTGTTTCATAATGAATTTATTTTATGAATGATTAAGTCTAATTCATTTTTTGAATATTACTGCTTAAGTCTATATATAGATATTTGGATAAGTCTGAGAAATTGTGAGTCATCCATCTGTTCTGGCTTTCTGGAAAATGATCCAGACACCATGACCCAAACACTGTGACCTAAACACTGTGACCATACACCATGACACAGACACCATTACCAGACACCGTGACCCAGAAACTATGATCAAACACCATGAACCAGACACCTAGAATAGACACCAAAACCAGTTTCAGATCTGTTGAAGTTTGTGACACCAATTCCTTATTAAGACATCGTTCAAAGATTGGCAAAGGACCATACACCGTGATCCTAACATCGCATTTGTGCTACTAGTTCCTGATCTCTATTCAACTATGCCATCATAACTATCTCACCACTCTATGGAAAATAATAATACAACATTTCATGGTGACACCGTTTCCAAGTGACACTATTTCCAGACAGACTGTGACACCGTTCTTTAATCTGTTTTGTCGTTTTCAATTTAATTTCTAACAGTCATATTTGAGTCTTTTAAATGCACTAACATTATTAGTATTTCTTTGTAGACATGTCACCTAATAGTACGACATATGAGGTGAAGAATACATGAATCTTTTTATCTCCAACACATGAACTCCAAGAATAAAAAGAAAAAGTGTGGCCCTAAAACATGTGGTGGTATAGCAGCAGAAGCGCAAGAATTCTTGAGAAAAGAATCAACACATGCAACAAGATACATCTGAAGAACACACAAAGAATTCACAAATCCAAAAGTTGGGATACCATAGATTAGAGTCAAGAATATCTTCACAATACAAACTCCATAAAGAACTCGATCCAGATCTAACTAGAAAACTGAGCACTAGGCTTGCGATACTCTATTTATTACAAGAGGACTCGATTATTGCATCTACTTTATCCTATAAGTCCATAGCTGTATAGAAAAACACTCATAGAACCTCTAACCTTATCTCATCATATTTTCTCTATTGTGTATTGTTTTTAGATTTCGAGCAGTGTGTTTGTGTCTGTATTAAAACACACATTATCTTTTGCACTAAACTAAAGGATACAAGATATCCTTCCTCTCATATCTTTTTACACTTGTTTACTCCCATGGATAAGTGTGGAAGAGGTCCTTGTGTGACCAGATAGTTTATACCCATGAAGAACTGTGGAATAGGTCGTGTGACTAGAATAGTATTGTGCACTATTTTTTACCCTGATATAGGGTGTTGATCAAGTTTATTAATATAAACTGCTTAGTGGTAGGTGATCACCAAGTGGAGTGGATTAGGTCTCTTCTTGAGACTAAACCACTATTTTATATCTGCTGATTTTTTTTAATTTAGATTTCTCTGTTTTACTGTATAATTCAAAAATTACTATATTTTGTTTGATAGTTAATCTTGGACAAAATTTATAATTGTTTTTTCTTATTAGAATAGATTTAAAAGTAATATCAATAACTAGTATTGAGATTACTAGGAATTAATCAATCTTCTAAGAATTTATTTGAACAGTCAAACTTCCATAACTGGATTACCTTGATTAACTGGGCTATAGTTATTTTTATTAGAGAACATTTTAAGAAAACTTTTCAAACATAATTTTTTATAAATACTAAATTCACCCCCCCCCCCCCCTCTTAAGTACTCTACTCCGACCAATAAACAATAATAATACATATAACTCAAAATCAACACAGATGATGGTTTAATGCTCTAAATATGGTTATATGAAGCATATATGGAATCACTATAAACCAATGAAAACTCTTCTTAGGAAAGTGAGAGTTTCATAAACTATTTAAGTTCATCGCATGCTTCCCCCCTAAATGAAAGATTAACTTGGTTTCCCCCTTTGAACAAAGATAGTATCATGTACTCATAGATATCCTAGATTCTAAAGGTAAATAAATTAACCACTAACCCAGAAAGGAACTATCAGTTAAATATGAGGATAATTGGGACATTTTTCAAGGTCATTAATTCTCTAACATCCCTTATGACCAGAAATTCATAAAAACTATTTCATAAATAGGAATAAAAGATGTGGAATGAATTTTTTTGTTAATGAAAACTTTGATGACCTCAAAATCTTTAAGACAAGGGGTGATTTGGACAATAATAATTTATCCCCACTTTTTTTAAAGGTATAGGTAATAGTCACTTCATGTCCATCACTTGGGGTTCAATGTTCTATACATTCTATATCTTCCCTATTTTTGGATAGAAAATCTACTTGAGACTATACTGATGCAAAGAGGAAACTAATATGGATCCCGATACACTTGAAAGTATTTTCACCCTCAGTCCACCCCTTGGTGGAACCCCACTATTTAGTTTTAACCTAATAGTAATATTATGATGATTCTACCACTAAACTTCCTTGGACTTGGTCACCCAAGGTAGGAATTAGATCTAATGATAGAAAACCATGGCATCATTTTGTTCTATAAAAATAATGTTCATGTTAGTGATTTAACCCATGAATCATTTTTTGTCTCATGTTTACTAACCCAAAAACCAGAGACTTACAAGACTAGATAGACACTGCCCAGTCAATCAAGAAACATGATACCATGTCAAATATTTCCTTTTTAATACTAAACATGATAAGATAAAAAAAATAGAAAATAACTAAAAAATAATAGAAGGTATGAATCCTTAAGGTATCTAAGAATGCATATCACATTTTAATAAATCTAGGAGAAATAACATGAACACACTCATAAAATAGGAAAATTTAAAGGAATGTAATGACCCCAAACAATTCTCAATGACCCAAATAAACCCCAGAAATTTCACTCAGAATAGAGAGAAACATACAAGAGATTGTTCCTAATCCATCTCAGCTTGTCATGCTCAACTAATGTTCTAACTCTGATAAAAAGATGAATATCTCCTTTAGAAGGTACAAGAGTAACACACCAATCAGAGAAATAAATATACCATTTAATGTGAGGAACCACTATATTACCCAAATTACAAGAATGACACCTCAATGATTGTGAATTATATATAAGGTGCACCATGTCAAAGGTCATTGAACATGGTGAACATTATATATTCCAATATATCTTGCTACCCATAAGATGTATTGATGTTTATCCCATGATGCATCATATCTGGATAAAACTATTATTTTCCCTCTATGTAATACATTCATCACAAAAAGAGTACAATATACTGAAAAAAAATAGTGGAAACAAGAAAGCATAATGAACACAAAAAATTGAAGCAGCATGAAAGAACAATCAGAAGGATAATCAAAAGAAGTATAGCAATACAAAAAAATCACCAACATAAAAAGAACAACTACCATTTCTAGTATCATAATTTCCCAAGGAAATATCCAGAAAAATCATTTCTAAGAACCAGATTTCTATGATTCCCTTTTGAGAACACCACAAAGTTTTCTATCCACCAATTTAGTATGTAACAACTTTCCCTAAGAACTACATGACAGGTTCTTAAGTTATAAAAGCAATGATAAATTTTTTTTATAAATGTTCTATTTTCTAAAAACCAAATTAATGAAATTCTTTAAATCCATTCCAAAATCCAAAAACTTGTAAAACCATTTAAAATTATTTCTATAAAAATCATTATAAAAACACCATTTAATAACATGGACATTATAAAAAAATGTTTCAAAAATCCAATCAATTGTATATTGCAAAACAAGAAAAGGTTTCTTTTTTCAACTCTTTCTATCTAGGTACACTTAAATAAGTGTACTTACATATATTAATGAATTGAAAATGTCTGAAAATTTTCATAAAACATTATAAAAAATCCTTTTGAAACCCTGTTTTAATTTCAGAATATTTTGTAAAACAAAACCTACCAAAAACATTCTCAAGTGTCAAACTTCTTTATCATCAAAATGTGGTTCATCAATAAATATCACATAAATATGAGAAACTAAATCATGTAACCACCAATAAGTAACATAATATGAAAAAATCATCTCATATGCCTGAAAATATGAACACATTTCTTATTAACTCAATATTAATTAACAAGTTTAAAAATCTAGTTTATTTATGTTCCAAAATCATACCCATTTGAAATAATTTTCAAAAAGGACAACATTATGTGAGAGCTATAATGGTACCGTATTTCATGCCATTACGTTTCTACTTTAATAATACTATTGGAAACTTTCTTTTATCAATAAATCATGGTCAATTAATGAATAAATTTATACAGTTAAAAATTTCCACATCATAGATTTAATATGATTCTAAAACCAACGAAATGTTAAATGAATTATTTGAAAAAAAACTTAAAACATTACACCGGACTCCTCCTATTAACATATTCCAACTTTATTATTTTGGTATAGCATGATTCACTAATTACCTATATTAGAAGGAATAACCATAACATGTTATTTTTTATTAAGTTATGAAATTACAAAAATTGTTACACTTTTAGCATGATTTCATAGCCCATAATTAAATAAACCTAACATTCGAAAAAAAATGATATCAGGCTATTTAATTTAACATACTGCAATTCTAGTTGCTACCCCATTCACTACAGAAGACATGCTTCATTATTTATTAATATAGCATGGAATAATAAAAATATGAACTTTTTTAACCTATCACTAGATTAACCACCGCAATAATAACTTAATGTTATGACATGATCTTTTATTAACCCCAATCAATATGATCCAACTTAAAAATAACTAAATTAAATTTACACATGATATGTTATGAAAATCTAAAAATATGAGGCTAAAAAAAGGTAGTAAAACATGTGTAAATATTCTCTATAGTGTTGACATGAAAATAATTACTAGGAACATAAAAATAGTAAACATGTAATTATGTATTTAATATATCATTTTAAAATTATTTAAATTATCGTAAAATGGAATGGATTTTAATTACCATTTAGTAAGTTATTTATAATTAAAGTTATTACCAGTTGAAGTTCCATTTATATATCAATTTCACATTCCTTTAATAAATAAAACACAAGGAAGACCTAAACATAAAACAACACTAACAAGAATCAACACACAATAAAAAGGAAAATCATATTTATCATGCTCTTGAAACCATTTCTTAGAAACTCTTAGTTTCCTCCAAAGAATAATTGCCTATTTCATAAAAAAAATTATCATGTTTCCATCTATAAAATAATGGGAAAATATCACATGAATTATTAAATAATAGTGGGAAGTCTCTTTTATAATTCATGATCCAAATCTCAACATTTTAACCCATGATGATGAGGTGATGACAAATCTAGAAGTGTTTTATAACACTTTTGGTACCTGAACCACCCTCATAATTTGAAGTTCAGTATAAAGTGGTTAGATATTCAGTTTTTGTACTATACATTTCATGTCTCAACATATCTTATCTCCTATACATTTTTTATGGAAAGAGGAGGATGTTTTACTGATACTAGGTGACATCCCTAGGTTATCAAATGCTAGAAATAAATGCAAAGGGTATGTACAAACATTAGGGGATGATTTAACTTTATATACAAAAACCTGAAAAAGATAACACAAGAAAAATGGATAGCATATAATTCATGAATAAACACAAGAAAAAACCACAATAAATAAAACCAATAATAAAGATTAGAATGCAGCATCCAATAGAAGAACTGAAAAAATTCTATGATATGAAAAACCCAAAAAGAAATCCGAAGTGTCAAGAATGCTTTATCCCCAAGATCCACATAACATCAACCACCAAGATCCAAGATCCATAACTAAGAATATAGAATCCCCCATGATCCTCTATAAAATTCATAAATCTCCATCTATCTACATCATATTGAACAACAACTACATACGATCCAATGTTCATTTGCATAAGTGAGTATAAAAACCTAGTAAGTAATCCACTAAAATATTCTCACACATTCCACGAAGACCATAACAAGTTATCAGAATTTATATCAAATAATAAGGAGTATGAAAATAGTTATCAAGGTAATTTCATATAAAATGACAAAAAGGGTATATCAAAATAATTTATAAACAAAAGAATAATTTAAAAAACTTTCCAAAACCAAATAGTTATTAAAACAAATATTTTATTTGATAAGAAACAAACCATCCTATTCCACTTGGAATACTCATTTCATGGTCTCACATACACATACACACACCATTGTATCCTATGAAAATCCCAATACTTATGAGCAGTAAACCATACATCCACCAAGTTGGTCATTGTTGATAACACTCCTAGTGCCTCCAATCTGGTACCCCACGCTATTTAATGGACATATACATTGAAAATGAACACAAACCATTCCACATATGACAAGTTCTCAAATCCATTTATCTGACATAAATACATTAATCTTTTAAAACATTTAATCAAAAATCGTTTATACATTAGACCAAGATCTCAATTTAAAACCATGAATAAAAAGGGGTTTTACCAAAAACAATATGAAATCCAAGGTTCTCAAGTCATAAACAAAGAGGGTTCTCTAACAAGAAATAATAATAGATTTTCCTTTGAAAATTAAAAGAAATAATTTTAAAATCCCCCCCCCTTAAGTTCTAGAACCAGTGGAGAAAATATAGAATCCACATACCTCAAAACAAATATCATAGAACATAAAAAATCAATATGAGATCTAACCAATATGTACTTCCTTTCCCATTCCTTCCACAAATCCCAAAAAGAAGATGGGGTATAAAAATAATATAAGAACAAGGGGAGGATGGGTCTCTTACCTTCAATATCTTGGATCCAATTAGCTTTGATCGATTGAAATAAGGTTTCATCAGGAAGGTATTAAAAAATATATAGGGAAGGGGCAAGTTTTGAGAGCCTAAGTTAGAGGAGGAATAATGAGTGTTTTCAGGGAAGTTTCATATTTTTAATATAATTTTAAAATTTAATTTTTCCCATAACTGAGTTATTTCACATTGTTTAGAAAGCCATGTGCTAACCGTTCAAATTAGTTTTCTCCAAAAAAAATCAAGTTTGGATGGTTTTTTCAAATCATGCACCAATCATGGACCTGCCCAGAAGACTCATCCAACTCTTTCATGGTTTCTTGGGGACTCCACATGGTTTCCCTAACCCTGATCAAGTCATGTACTCTCTAAAACCTATTCAAAATACTAAAATAATATCCAGAACCTTCCCAAGGTCTAAACCAACCATACCGAAGTTTAAGTAGACACTATAAATCCCCTAATACCAAAAATTGGGAGTCTTAAAAGGGAAATAGTTTTTCAAGTAAAATAAGTTGATTATATATAGAAAATAGTTATTATTATTATAGGTAGTTGAGACTACATTTAAAGAAACTCTCTAAAGAATGAATTAATGCAGTACCCAAAGTTCTAGATAATAATATCTACTAATATAGATATATGGGTTTCTTAGACAAATTCATTTACATATATAGATAAAGTTTTGAAAAAATAAAGTTAAAATAATTCAATAGATAATTGTTCCCAATGTCATATGGTATAAATATCTCCAAGAATACATGTATAATAAATAATAGTGGATTAAAATGATTTATAGAAATCCATATGCTTCTATGATGGATCTATCACATATGACATATTATGAGTCATGTATATTAATGTATTAATAAAAACCATTATGATAAATGCTCTTGAAAAGGTAGGATATGTTGGGTGCATCATGAGTAAAATCGCATTAATGAATAATTTGAGAAAGGATTTTTTTTCATCCTATTCTTTAATGGAAGCTTATATCTAAGTCCCTTTGATGTAAAAGGAACTACCTTATTAATTCCATGGACATGGTTTTCTATTAGTATGTTTATTTTTAAAAAAAGTTAAAGAAAGAGACATCAAGCACCTAGGTTGATGACACCATCATGAAACCTAATTGATTAGAGATATTGTAATAAAAGGGTTAAAATAGTGTTTGTTCATATGTGATTAATTTCATTATAGAATTTAACCTCTTTCTCTATGGGTGACTTGGTGTGTTACAAGATTCTAACCTTGGACGTTAGAAGTATCAACTTAATACCACCTATAAAAGAAACTAGAGGGCCAAAAACTAAGTTTATTCTAAACTATAGTTAGATTCTATTTGAGTACATGATGAATAAATATTATTCTCATACATGGTTTAATAATTATTCATGTTTAGTTGATCACATATATTCTATAAATATTTATTCGATATAATATTATGTGACATGAATAATTAAAAAATATTTATATTTTAAGGTAATTATTAATTATGGAAAAATTTATTTCTTATTTTTTCTGGTCCATTCGCAATGTAAAAAATATTTATTAATTTGTTTAAGTGAATATTTAATAAATATTTATTCAATGGTTTTGTGAATATAATATTTATTTATTTATTAGTGAACAATGTAGTGACTTTTATATATTAAATAAATAGTCATTATTAAAGTTCTGATAAAGAATGATGAGGGTTGATAAATCAATTTTAATGGTTCAGTGAAAAATGCAATATAAAATATTATTTGAATAAATATAAATTTATTTATTCAGGGAAAAAGTATTTATTTTATCTATGTGTTTATTTCATGTCAGGTAAATATTATTATTATTATTATTATTATTTATACGTGGGATTCGTTAGGGGTTAATTAAAATAATAAGGGCCCATGTAAAATTATTATTTTGTCTAGCCCTGGCTCTATTTAAACCAAATTAAGTCATTTCTAAACCTAATATTTGTTGTAAAAAATGAATGTCTAGAGATAATTCTCTTAAACCCTAGAGATATTTTCTCCTAGGACTCTCTCAAAAATAGATATTGATTATCCTTCACCAAATTTTCAAGTCTAAAGATATCAAGAAGAGACCATCCACCCAAAGTGATTCATATGGAAATCATCAACGAATGATGCAATGATCAGAATATTTTTTTTCTATCAGCCCCAAATTTTTATGGTAATGATCAGAGTTTCACAATGCATATGTGGATCACTGATATATGGTTATACACTAGAACCCTCTTGTTGAAATGATTGAATGACAAGAGTTGTTCTATTGATTCATCAACAAAAAAGAAATTCAAAACAAGGTATCTATTTATCCAAATAAATTAATTATAAATGTTATATTATGGTCTCATCTTATTGGTTCTTGTGTAATTTTCCATTAATCCTCAATTTAATTTCATTGGTCATGAAATTATCCATCATTTACATATTATATTATTCATTAATTATGATAAAAATATGAATTGGTTATGGCCTAAAAACATTTTTCTTGTACCTGAATCCTTCAAGTGGTATCAAATTAATCACATAACTAATTTATACTTTTTTATAAATCATTGATTTATGATATGGATTTTTTTATTATTTTTCATTTTTTGATTTCTCAGTCTTTAAATATGAATGTTAAATTCTTATATTTCCCTTATTATTTCTCAATCATATAACCAATAACCGGTTAAAAATACATGAATAATATTTAAATATTCCATCAGGTTGTTCCAAAATTTTTATCTAGATAACACAAGGATACACAAATTGTATCCCATTGTACACATAATATACCTTTACTAAGGATGGATCTAGAGAAATTTGGGTCATCGTATATTAAAATCATGTGGAATGAAATAAATTTACATTGAGTGTTGATCGACTAGGCTGACGCACGACGTGTCGGACAACACAGTGTGTGACTTGTGTACACATCATGTGGTCCCTGTATTTTCACAATAGAAAACACATAGTCAAAGACATGTCATGTAATGTGTGACTATAAGCTAAGGAACATGGTAATTTACACATAGTATAGGGTGGTTGTTTAATTAAAATAGATGCGGTGAATTTAATTCATGTGATGAGGCGGTCTTGTAATTAATACACATGTGGTGTATTTAATAAAAATGGCATGGTGTTTATTGAATTAATTCACATGGTGTGTAATTCATGTGGTAAGTAATTCACATATAATGTGTAATTAATTTACACATGGTGTGTAATTAATTTATGCATGGTGTGTAATTAATTCATGTGTGATGTGTAATTCGTTCACATGTGATGTAATTAATTAATTCACATGTGATTCATTTGTTTCACATACATGAAATTAATTAATTCTCACACTTATAATTAATTCAAAAATTATATAATTAATCTAAATATGATGTACCATTAATACACACATGAAGTGTTTAATACATGTTGTGTAATTAGTTTACATGATGTACATGTTATTCCACGTTGTACATGCATAAATTGATTTAATCAGAAATAAAATCAATTGTGGTATTGAACTAGGTTACACATCATATAGAAATAGTTTAAAGAATAATAAGTTCCTAATTGATTCCATGTTAAATTTGTAATTACTCTCTTTGTTTCCTCCCTATAAAAACTGTGTACATATTTAATTTATATAGAATTATGGATGATGGAATTTCATGGACTGTTCGGATAAGATAAAATTAATTAATTAATTAATTAATGAGATAATTAGTTGAATTAATTTGAGGTGATTTTATCTTAATTAAAGAATGATTTGAATTGAGTGATAGAATTTGTGAAAATTTATATTTGTTTCATGTGTATAGATGATCATGAGTCTAGACTGACATGTGTGTGTGATTGGTTTGTTTTAATTTATTATTATTGGATGTTTTTTATAATAATTTTTGAAATTAAATTGATATTTTGTGTGTCATATACACCTTATTTTTTAAAGGAATGAATGCCTGTGATTTCTCTTATGTAATCTCATTAACTAATTTTTGGTTCATCTCACCTATCTGTAAGTAAATCTTAATGAATGGATCTCCCAGGTGAGTGGAACCATTTCAAGTTTGGATCTGAGGTGAAACTAATCCAAGAGATACATGGGTGGATAGGTGGAATGTTGATGTATGAACTGAGTTATGGTTCAAGTTGTTCTTCCTCTGGGGTCATGGGTCAGTTTATCATCCTCTAAATAAACTAACAATTAGAAAAAAAACACATAATAATACCAATTTTATTATTTTATTTATTTCAAGTTTCATGGTTAATTTATTTATGGATTATTTATTGTGATTGCATAAATTAACGAATTAAAAATGTAATTAAAATAAAATCAGACTATGAAAAAGTTTTTTTATACATGTTTAATCAATTAAGAAAAACCCACTTAATAATAATAAGCATGTAATAAGATAATATGGGAAATTTACACATAAATATATAAAATCACTAAAATTAAAATATTATGTTGGTATAGACTTACACTACTTAAAGATTGAACCATAGTTCAAAGTGCTTGATCAGACCAAGTCAGGGTGTTTTCAATTATTGAGGATTTTTAGCTTAAGTTTTAGGTTTGATTAACCAATTTTACATCAAGGATTGACTAGCCAAGTAGGACTTGGAGTAACTAGAAGGAAAGTGTTGAGAAAATCCAAGTCTATGATTTTATTATTGGGAAATCCCCTCAATGGATCAAAGAACTGTGAAATAATTTGGTTGTCAAGTTATGCCTACATAAACCCTTTGAATAGCTTATCATACCCAAGTTTAGGTTATGATAAATGGAATATGAATCCTTACCACCAAAATATCTATGTAATAGGATATTCTGAAGCTAATGGAAGGGGATATTGGGTTTCAAAAAAATAGTTGGAGACAAATAAATAAAAATTTATTATGTCATATATTTTTGTAATCTATATAAAACTAAAATATAATTTTAATTAAATTTGTAATAATAAATCATCATAACACTATGGTAATTTGAGAAAAGATTGTTTCCTCACCAAAAAACATTTCTAAGGGTTGTGTGTTTGTTTTATAAATTGAACTAGTATAATAAAATTTATACTAAGTTCTATAATTACCGACACTTGTTCAGCTACATCATTGAGTATGCAAAGGTGAGAATTATGCCTCTAGGAGGTGAATGGTGATGTTTTATTTATCTATTGTGTTATAATATCAGTTATATCTAGATAAGTTTTAATAAAAAATAAGGAAACAAATACTTATACTATGATATCACATCTCATATCCCTTACGAAGGAGAAAGATAGGATTTAGATATATGATATTTTCACTACACAAATCTAGTGTAAACTAAAAGAGGTTACTTAGCTATTGATATTGAATTTAATATATTTAATCACATTAATCACTTAGTGAAGTTTAACTTCTATATGGATAAAAAATTTCCCATTAATATCACATTTTCATCATTTTCTTCCATATTATCCTTATTCATCTAGAATTATGGGATGAACATGTTATGAATCTTTTGGCATAGCTTCACTAGGTAAATAAGTGTTGTGGGGAACTCACTTCCACAACCCTAATAGTGAAAAACTTGAATGGAAATGGTTGGAAAATACATAACTATTTTATAGTAAATGGTGCCTATATAATGACTTTCGGTGAGACAGAATACTTAGAGGTAGTGTGGAAAGAGAGAGGCTATTTTATTCTCATATGGACAGAAAGGGTTACTTAAAATAGAATCGAAATAAATCGAATAAGTCACATGCAGTTTAGTCTACATTCAATATATTCATCGTGGATTTTAATTCTTCCATTTTAATTTTTAGTTATTAAATACAATCTTGTATTCAAAATAGTAAAACCAATAATAAAACATTATTAGAAGTATGGTTCATTCTTAGAGGAGCTGAGGAAGGGTGATTTTTGTGTTAATCATGTGAAGTACAAGACTTTAAGAAGTAATGTTGAATTTCCCTAAAGGATGACAGGGTTATTGTTATATTATAATTGTAAATTTTACAAATTATAATTTCCCATTAGATATATTCTATTTGAACTATTTATTTTATTAAGTGTTAACTATATACTAATCTTATTGTTCTGTTGGGCATAATAAGACTTTTTAAAATTAATATTGTTATTGTATTTTACACTTAATTAATAGTTCGGTAATACTAGAATCATTGATATCAAATTATGAGAATATATGATTAATATAAATAATATTCATTCCAATTTATGAAAAATAATTCTTTGTTAATTAAAACTAAAGGTTGTTTTCAAAGATGTACCCAAAAGATTATTTAATCAATTTATCACTAAAATACCTTTATGGGTAATCGATATAATTATTGAGTTTTAGAAAAATAAAACATTAAAAGAAAGGTATGATACGAATATTTTGGTATTTATTCATCTACATATCATGAAAAATTCAAAGGTGAAGTTATAGGTAAATTCTTATTCTTAATTAAATTCATTTAAAAAATTAGGAATGATACAAGTAATTAATGTAATTTTAAAAAGATACATGTTACTTTAGAATAGTATGTCAAATAACATCTCAACCAAGTATTTATTGACCATTAAATTTAAACTAAAATATTTCTTAAACTCATGTTACCTTATTCACATCATAGAGATGGTAATAGTATAAGGTAGATTGATGAGGAGTCTTTAAAATATTAAAAGTCTTCCATGATTATTTTCTAAACATTTTTTTAAAAAATAGGAGTGTAAAAACTAACTAAATGACAACAAAATTGATTAATGGATACCATATAAGTTATGGTATAAGGGGAGTCCATTAATGTCACATCCTATGGTGTTCTGGTTTGAGTCATTTTTTAAGTTAGCATTAGGTTTTAATGTATGTTAAGGGAAACACGAGGTTCATGTCAATTTATTATTCTATAGATAGTGAGAATATTAACACTCCAAGGATATAAAGTAATTAATCAGAAAAATATATTTCTATATAGGAAGGATGTCCCTTTTGAGATAAAAGGAGTGGGTGGGGATTCAATTGAATCTTTACTTGAGATGTGAAAATTATCATAATAACTATGACTATACGTTTTAGTGGGAGTAATAATTAAAAGACACAAGATGTATAGAAAATTTAAAACCATATTAGTGGTTTTATATTCACCATGGTTGGTGATATATATATATATATATATATATATTATTTTCTAATAATAATAATTACTATCGGAAGTAGTAAGTTACAACTAGCTATGATTTAAAAGTTCATATGAAATTAACAATGGAATACATAAATAATAAATTTAGGGGTACCATATTTTGGATGTTTCTGGACTTTTTATTTTTTGTAAGTATTAAAGAGAAACTATATATATATAGTAAAATTCAGTACCTATAAAATAATTATTGATTATTAAAAGTGTTAATTTATAATTCATAGTTTGGGAAAGAAACCTTTACTCCAATCATTATGATTACATCTATTCAAATTCTAATTTTCAAAGATATTGTGATCATTGTATTTGGAATTGGATGTTAAGGGCCACCTATCATAGAGGTAAATTTATGTTTCATATAAAATGAACACAAATTCTGGAAAGATCAATGAATTCCAATATAGTGTTTATGTTTCAAAGATCCATTAATGGGTTAAAAATTATAATGATCATAGTATTTTCATTTGGGATGAATTATTGTTAGGTGTCTACAAAAGGTTAGTGGGAGAGATATAGTTTTCCAAGATAGGTGTGTTTGAAAACATATGGAAAACAAGTGATTGGTATTATGGTTACATAAGACTAAATAACTTCTCTAGAGATGACTTAAGTAGTAACTGAATTTCTAGGTAACAATATCTTCTGGTATAGATAAAGGGGGTTCTTAATCCAATTCATAGTACACAGTTGACATGGTATTGAAAAATATAAGAAGGAATTATTTACATGAATTGTTTCATTGTCACATGGGATTCTTATAGTGTATAGACTATCTCACATGCCATGATATATACATAGGTTTGATTTAGTTTATGTATAAAGAATAGAATTAAAATATCAAACAATACCATGAGAACTGTATAAGTTGGTAGTCAAAACTATCTAAAAATGATTGATAAATAAAAACAAGATGAGTTCCTATAAATTAAATAAATGGGAATACTATTTTTTAGGTAATGTTAAAATAGTCTTCTTTATATCAATTTGTTCTAGATTCACATTAATTAAAAGGTAATATATAATGGTAAATGTTGTTAAAACTAGTATTTTTCATATCTACATTTGATAGAGTATATTTGGTTTTATGATGTCGCATAAAAAACAATTTTAACAATTATTTGTTCTAGATTTATGAGTTATACCATGATAGTGAAATTTAATCATATCAAGATTAATTTTTAACTATGGTATTATCCAAGATTTCAGGGATGATGGGGGATATATACTTGTAAATATCATCTCTTGAGGTATTTTCTCTTATAAATAATGTTGTAGAAATAAGATAATCCACTAGTAGTATAGTGGGTTTAGCAGCTCTATCCATATCTCAATAGATACAGGTTTATTATATGTGGCTAACCATTTGAGTTGTTAGAATTTCTCTCTAGTGCATGTGGGAGTCTATTGGAGTTACTTACCTAGAACCGACAATAATGTACACTCAATTACCAGAATATACCTAGTCTTGAATATTACATAATTACTTATCAAGTGATGATCATTCATATACATGACATCTATGTAATAATTTATTTAGGTACTTGTTTCACTGAAAGGTCATAGAAGTTATATACTATGATGAAAAACTAGAAGTTTCCTGATAGTATTATTAAATATATGGTCTATATAAAGATGATATACTTTTATGGGATGAAAATGATACAGTCTGTTAGGGGTGGATACTCAGAGTACTTTGAGACACTTTCTCATTAGTGTATGCCCTTAGCAATCTTTAGAGTATGAGATTATGAAATTTTCCTATATACATATATGTGTAATGATCCTTGGACTTCAAGATTATTATTATTTCATATTATGAGTTTCTTACTTTAATGTAATGAAAAAAATATGAGGGCATATGCTTGAGGAGAGGTGGGATATATTGGGTGCATCATGTCTAATTTTTCATTAATAAATAATACAAAGAAGGATTTTACCTTTCAGTTCATTAATGGTGGTTGATATCTCAATCTGTTTGATGGAAATTGAAGTTCCATATTAAGTCCATAGCCATAGAGTTTTGTTGGCATGATTATTTTTGAATTTTCAAATGAAGATACATTGAGAAGATATGTTTTATGACACCAGCATACAACATGATTGATTATAGATATTATGATAAATGGATTATATTAAATAGTGTATGTTCATATGTGCTTATTTATATTTATGCATTTAACCACTTTATCTATGGGTTCCTTAGCATGTTTCAGAATATTAACCTTGTAATTTAGGTGTAGAAAACTAATGCCACTGAGAAAGGGGCTTAGAGGTTCAAACACTAAGTATATTCAAATCCTTAGTTAAATTATATTTATATTTAACAAGTTGAATCAATATTATTCTCATACACACTTTAATAATTATTCATGATTATTTGATCGCATATATCCATTCACCAGTTATTTTATAGAATATTATGTGAGTTTAATATTAAATAAATATTTATTTCACAATGTAATTATTAATTAGTCTAACAAATAATATTTATTTATTCAAGTTCATTCGTATAGAAAAAATTATTTATTTATTTGGTTATGAAAATATTTAATAAATATTTATTCACTAGCTTTGTGAATATAATATTTATTTTTTTATTAGAAAATAATGCAGTGATATTTATTTATTTAATAAATAGTCATTATTAAAGGCTTGATAAATAATGAGGAGGATTAGAAGATATTGTCAGAAATTTCATATTAAATATTATTTAAATAAATTTTATTTTATTTATTAATGGAAATAATATTTATTTTATCCACTTTTTTAGTGTATGTCAAGTAAATAATATTATCATTATTATTTTGACATGAGGTTCATTAGGGATTAAGAAAAATAATAAGGCCCCATTTACAATTATTATCTATTTAACCTTGGATCTATTTAAACCGGATTATATCATTTTTAAACATAATCATCATTGTGAATAAAAAAGTTCTAGAGATAATTCTCGCAAGAACTAGAGATATTGTCTCTTAGAATTCTCTCAATAATAGAGAGTGATTATCCTATGCCAACTTATATAGAATGTAGAGATAAAGAAGATTCCTTCTACCCAAATATTTCTTATGGAAATCAGAAAAAAAAAATGACAAAAGAATCATAATATTTCACACTAGCACCCAAGGATTTCTAAAATGACATTTGGACGTTCTTGGTTCATGTGTGGATCATCACTATATGGATTTTACACTGAAATCCAATCACTATAATCACATAATGGTAAAAATGTTCTATCTATTCATCATCAAAGAAATAAATTAAATGAAAGGTATTTATTTATCAAAATAAATTAATTATAAATTATATGTGATGATTATTTATTCTCAGTTTTTATGTAACAGTAAAGTAATATCCAATTTAATTTCATTTTTCATGATATTATTCATCATGTAAATCTAAGGTTATGATAAAAAACTGAATATTCTATGGCCCAAAGGTGTTTTTTTTTGCCGAAATCCTTCATGTTCTACCGTTATTGGGACCTAGAATAGAATATGTGGTTGTATTTTTTATCAAACCCAACAGCGGTTCCCTATGAGGTTATATTAGCAATAGGGATGGAAAGATTATATTCCACTGATAAGATATGGAGTGGGTAGATGTCAGACTAGTAGTGTTACTCACCCTTAGGGACATAGGGTTGAGTGTGGTTACAAAAGTGGTTGTGAACAGGGAAAGTGGGGTAGGGGAGCTAGATGTCGATAGTTTCATGCAGTCGATATGAGGGAATCAGGAGGGCTGGAGATTTTTTTTGAGACTGTTTTCTTATCTTCTACCCTATAATTTGTCTTGTATGGTTTTAGAGCATCACATTATTTTATATCTCCGCCTTAAACATGATTATATCATTTTTAAACTTAATCATAATTGTGAATAAAAAAGTTCTAGATATAATTCTCTAAATAACTTGATAGATTTTCTCTTAGATTTCTCTCAAGAATGGAGAGTGATTCTCCTATTCCAACTTCTCTAGAATGGAGAGATAAAGAATAGTCCTTCTATCCAAAATTTTCTTATGGAAATCAGCAAAGAAATGACACAAGAATCGTAATATTTCACACTATAACCCAAGGATTTATAAAATGACATTTGGAGGTTCTTAGTGCATGTGTGGATCATCACTAGATGGATCTTACACTTAAATCCTATCACTATAATCACAGAATGGTAAAAATTGATCTATTTTTTCATCATCGAATAAATAAATTAAATGAAAGGTATTTATTTATCAAAATAAATTAATTAAAAATTATCTGTGATGATTATTTCTTCTTGGTTTTTATGTAATAGTAAATTAATCTTCAGTTTAATTTCATTTTTCATGATATTATTTATCATGTTAATCTAAGATTATGACAACAAAATGAATATTCTATGGCCTAAAGGTGTTTTTTTGTGCCCAAAACCTTCATGTTCTACCATTATTGGGACCTAGAATAGCATAGGTAGTTTTATTTTTTATCAAACCCAACAGTGGTTCCCTATGAGGTTATATTAGCAATAGGGATGGCAGTATTATATTCCACTAATTAGATATGGAGCAGGTAGACATCAGACTAGTAATTTTACCCACCCTTAGGGACATAGGGTTGAGTGTGGTCACAAAAGTGGTTGTCTATAGGGAAATTGGGGTAGGGGATCTAGATGTGGATAGTTTCATGTAGTCGATATGTAGGAATCAATCATGCTAGATATTGTTTGAGAGGTTGTTTTCTTATCTTCTACCCTGGAATTTGGCTTGTTTGGTTTTAGAGTGTCACATTATTTTATCTCTCCGCCTTATTTCATGCCTTGGGACTCAAGGTGGAGAGGCTTACAATTCCCTATGTTTTGAATACACTACTTGGAGCTTATATGGGTTTGTTTAATGTGTGATGGGATTATGAGAATATGATGGGGTAGCATCATGTATTGGGGGATCTCTTTCTAGTTTAGATACAGTTATACAATGTAATTCTTAGGGTATATTATCTATATTTTGTATGCAGGATCATTGTTTTTTTAGGAGGGTCACGTTCTATGATGTGGAAGGATATATTGCAGTGTTTATTGGTGATAGAGATCATTGGATGGGTCATGGGCCTTCAAAGCCTCTATTATTTCAATAGGCAGCCTTATCATTGGATTCAATGGAATTGTAGGTGGTGAAGTTTCAAAATTTCAAAGAGGAGTTTCAAGATATATTCCCCAAGGAGGTTATAAACCTACACCCTTAACGTGATATCAAGTTCAAGATAGAGTTACAGCATCGAGCCTCTTAGGTCTCAATGGATCCTTTTCAAATGGTACCTTCTGAGTTATGGGATTTGAGAATCTAGATTGATGATTTGATAAAGAAGGGTTTCATCTGGACTAGTGTATCACCATGGGGTACTCTAGTATTGATCACAAAGAAGATGGATGATGGTATGAGGTTGTGTATATACCACCGATGCACAAGTACAAAAAATAGCTACAACTACAGGGTATGATCCCCTGTGCCGCCTACGGACATGGCTATAGCCACATTGAGGTCTAAGATATAGCTATATTGACATGGAATATTGTCACCAACCACCTATATTAAAGTTCCACCTACCTGTGGTTATAGTTTTATCCTTTTTGGCACAACTATATCTATGGGAAGGTGGACCATGGATATAGGGTTCCTAGAGAGAAACAAATTGATGCCAACATTATTTGAACCCATGCCTACCACCTACAAAGAAAGTCACTCTACCACTTTAGAAACATGTTAATTTTACATATATATACATAAAATATTTATATATATATAGAAAATTTTATAAGTATATTATATTAATATTAACACATTATTTAACATTTCTTCATTTTTATGACCTCTTATATTCAAAAGCCTCCCCTGCCCATGGCTACAAGCCCTTTACCTGCCACCTATAGCCACAGGCCTCCCCTTCCCATGGATATAGGCCCTACACCTTACACTTATAGCCACCAGACTACCTCGCTCGTGGCTATAACCCCCACCCCTTACACTTATATCCATGGGTCTCCCCTACTCATGGTTACAATCACTGCACCTACCACCTATAGCCATAGGCCCTTCCCACTCATGGGTATAGTCCCTGCACCCGCCACCTATTACCATGGGCCTCACCGCTCGTGGCTATAGCCCCCATCCATGAAACTTATATCTATGAGCCTAAACTAACCATGGCTATATCCATTTTCCACAACCCTTATGTATCCATGTTCCTCCCCACCCATGGATACACCCATAATCTACCACCTCTATAGCCATGATCTTCCCCCTCCCATCAATGGAGGTGTTTTACCAAACCATTTATCCACAAATATTTTTTCCCATAGTAGAACGGGTTCACATATAACCATTATCATGAAAATATCATGGTTATAGGTGACCTATATCCATGGGTAATCTATACTTTGGTTATAGGTCTCTGTCTATTGGTGATTTTTCTAGTAGTGATAGTTGAATCAGGTAACAATCAATAACCATTTCTCCTACCAAAGGTAGATGACTTATTCAATCAACTGAAGGGAGAGAGCTAGTTTTACAAGATTTATCTCTAGTTTATGTGTCTTCATATAATGGTGAAGGAAGAGGATATCTGAAATACTACTTTCAAATACGCCTATAATCACATTGAGTGTGTTGTTTTATAGCACCATGATTCACTATTTCATTTTCACCCTTACACCATTGTGCTAAATTGGTTTTGTATTGAAAATTATAAAAAAAAATTACCTTAATGTTTGACTCAATTATTTTTTGTTTATCACTATTAAATATGTCAATGTTACCTGTTTTTATAATTACATTTTATGAGGAGGTGATTTGGTGGGCCCATGATGAAGTTCAAGAAAAATGGTCCAAACTGCGTCAGATCAAAGAACACTAGTGGACTAAAATGAACACAGATACTAAACCATGAATCCAAATGAGATGATATTTTGTTCTCTGGTACAAAATTAAATTGGATACATTTCATATAAATACACTCAATACCCATTCATCCATTAAGGGGTGCATCTAAACTGATCTTCCTAGGGGATAGAATGTTCCTGAAGTCAGAAGGTGGGTTCAATATTTCATCCATATCTCCGGTTTTGATTGTACAAATGGTAAAAAGTTTTAGTGGAGATAGTAAATAGGTAGATATAAAACATTTTATTCTTTTAAAAAGTTAGATAAAACTTTTTGGCCATTTAACCCCATGGGCCAAGTGCTTTCTCGAAATCAGGGTCCCTAAAACCACTTTACACATTTCCTATAAATGGGAACCTTAGGATCCCACTTTGGAAATTTAAATGAAGAGAGTGAAGTGATGGTAAATTGAATTTATAGAGGAGTTATTTTATCCCCTTTTATTTTCTTGAGCTCCCTATCCTCATACAGAGATTTGAAATGAATAAGGAGATCCACTCGACTTTCCTCCTCTCAAAGTTGGGCTAAACGGTGGGAGTTTGTTGTGAGGGAGATAAACATATTATAAAGGGAGTTCCAAAACTCAGAATTCTATAGGTTTTATTTATTTTGGGTTTTAAAACATTTCATTCATAATTATTTTACTTTGATTCAGTTTTGAATTCCTGTTTGATTAAACTGAATGGAATGCTCTTTACTTTTAATTGATCAGTGTGAAGTTTTGAGTGAATGACTTGTGTTGTTCTGACTGGACAACACAAGAATCCTTTTATTAACAACTTATTTACGATTAAAATATGATTTTGAATTTAATATACCATTCATAAGATCTATACCTTCGCTACATGATTTTTATGTCAAGGTTTGGTTCAACATGCATTGATATAAACACTTGGCTACATGATTTTTAGTCTGTGTGCTTTACACGATCTTAACCAACAGAAATACTTCCTTTAGAACATGAATCGGAGAGGATCTTGTGTCATCGACACCAAGAAGCACTGAACGATCCATTAAAGGAGGACACACTAAACATTGAAACTCTTCTTGATCCTTCTTCTTCTCATATGACCCACATTAATACTAAAATAAACTGGAATAATATGGATAAAAATAACCTTACATTAAAATAACTAACCTCTCTTGATGTATATATCCATCACACATACATTCAAATAAAGGTGAGGTACCTAATTTTGAACTAAAATCTGGTTCAATTCACTTATTACCAGGATTAAATGGACTCGTGGGAGAAGATCCACATAAGCACTTAAAAGAATTTCATATTGTGTGTTCAACATTAAAAACTATAAATGTTGATGAAGAAAAAGTAAATCTTAGGGAATTTCCTTTTTCATTAGAACATGTGGCAAAATATTGGCTTTATTATGTTTATTCACCAATTAGAGGTTGGGAAGACATGAAATGCCTTCTCTTTAAAAATATTTTCCAACCTCTCAAACTGCAACAATAAAAAAATATGTGGTATAAAAAAATCACAAGGGGAAACACCTAATGAATACTGGGAAAGATTTAAGAGGTTTTGTTCAAGTATCCAACACCACCAAATAATTAATCAAATTTTAATAAAATATTTTTTTAAAGGTTTGATTCTTATTGATTGAAACATGATTGATTTTGTTTCATGTGGTGAGTTAGTTGATAATACCCAAATTATTATAAGAACCCTAAATAAGAACATGGAACAGAACACTCAAAAATTTAGTTGAAGGTCAAGTGTACCCATTCTAAGTGTCCGTGAGGTGTTGAGTACTAAATTTGAGAAGAATGTAGACACAAAGTTTAAATAGGTAAGTACCCTTGTTGGAAAACTTTCTCTTTATTGAAGAAAATCACAATCTCCACCTCCCATACATTATGGTATCTGTTCTTCCAACACCTGTTATTCTGACCAATTCCTTCAACTGAGAGAAATATTTAAGATTTGTGAGGAAATATTTTTAGGCCTACACTATAACCAACCCTTTAGAAAAGAACCTTACTTTCCACGCAACCCGAATTAGAAAGAAAACAAAGCCTATAGGCGAGGATGGTATTCAAACCAACCTCAATAACCATGGAACCAACTAGGCTAGAGTAGTCATCCCCCACCACCACCAAGAAATTCTCAACCACCACAAATGAATTTCCAAAATCCCTCTCCAAAACCAGATCCTAGCCTAGAAGACATGATGAAACAAATGGCTACCAACAATCTCCAATTCCAAAAAACCACACAAGTTGTCATACAACACCTAAAAACCCAACTATGACAACTAGCTAACTAGGTGGGGGAAATCCAAAGTCATGGGTCGAGTAAACTACCTTATCAACCAGTTTTCAACCCTAGTGATAAGGTAAATGTTAGTGTAATCCCCCTTAGGAGTTTAACTCAACTTAAAATCCAAATAACCCCTCCAATAAATCTATACCCTCCTAAGGAAACTTCCATTCTAACCATCTCAAATGACCCAAATAAGAAAAATCAGTATCCTAAAAAAAACCCCAAAAAAGGAAAGAGTGTGTCTATTGATGATCCACATAGCCCAACCATTCCTCTTCCATTTCTAAAAAGATCCGCCCAACGAAAAAAAATAAACTTAACCAGATAAAGAAATATTGGAAACATTCAAAATAGTGTAGGTTAACATCCCATTGATTAATATCATGAAGCAAATTCCAAGATACGCCAATTTTCTGAAGGAGATGTGTACACACCGAAGGAAAATTTTAGGTTATGATAAGGTGAGTTTGGGGATAAATGTCTCAGAATTTATAAATCCATCACTCCCCATCAAATGCAACGATACTGTAATATTCTCAATTTTGGGCATCATAGGGGAGTATTCTTTTTACATTGTTATTCTTGATTTTGGAGCTTTTATAATGTGATTACTCACCCCATTTACTCTTTATTATAGGTTAAAGAGAATAATACCCCTATAATTGTTGTTCAATTAGAAAATCATAGTATATCACACCCTTCTTGTGTGATAGAGGATGTTCTTGTGAGGGTGAAAATTTTAATTTTTCCTACAGATTTTTATGTACTAAAAATGGAAGATGATAGAATGAATAGAAATTCCCCCCCCCCTTCTTGAAAACCACCAAAAAAAATAATTAATATCCACAATGGTACATTATCTATGGACTTTGGTGATGAAATTTTCCACTTCAACATCCTTGATTCCATGAAGCACCCCTCATATGAATATTCTTCTCTCTCTGTTAATTAAATTAATGCACTCCCTTCCCCTGAAAAAATATATTTTCTTTCCCCCGATCCCCATTCTAATTTTTTGTCCTTGATTGAAATTATAGGTAATGAATCATGCATTGATTTTTTTAGTGATCTAGAAAAATTTCATGCATGTTTTTTAATTGATGAGTTCTTGAACACTAAGGATCACATGACCATCGATGATATTTCTATGATTTTAAAAGCTCATTCCTCATCTGAGGATGATACCATTGAGCATTTAGATGAGATTAGTGAACTCTCACTTTCACACACACTCCCATAAATCCAAAATCCCCATGAATTTGAACAAAAAAACTTCCTTAAGATTTAAAATATTTCTATATTGAGAATAGAAAAGTTATCTATCATCATTTTTAGTTCACTCCATCTTAAGTATGAATTATGAATGCTTGAAATTTTGAGGTAGTATAAACAAGCTTTGGGATGTACACTTACTAAAATTCCTAGTATTATCCCATAATTTTTCACACATCATATATTGTTAAATGATGGGGATAAACCAATGAGGCAGGTATAGTGTCCATTGAACCCAAACCTCCTAGATGTTTTTAAAAATGGGGTAAAAATTATTGGATTCTGGAATCATTTACCCCATATCTGATAGTCAATGGGTCAATCTAGTTCAAGTGGTTCCTAAAAAATGTGTCTAACGTTAATTGAAAATAAAAATAATGAATTTTTTCCAACCCATTTGTAGAATAGTTTGAAAGTTTGTATATACTATTGACGACTAAACCTACACACTAGGAAGGACCATTTCCCATTTTTATTTGTTGAATAATTCTAGAGAGGTTAGTGGGAAGTATTGCTACTATTTCCTTGATGTTTCTTTTAGATACTTTCATATCCGTATTTCCCCCAAGGATCAGTAAAGACAACCTTCACTTGCCCTTTTGGAACATTTTCATATATAAGGATGTCATTTGGTCTTCTAAATGCTCCAAGTACTTTCTATTGATGCATGGTTAGTATTTTTTAGATTACCTAGAGAATTACATGGATGTATTCTTGGATAATTTCGCTGTTTATGGATCCTCCTTTGATAAATGTTTGAGTAGTACTGGTTCTATCCTATATTGTTTTATTGAAAATAATCTTGTATTAAATAATGAAAATTTTCATTTCATGTTATGACAAGGTATAGTACTTGGGAATTTCATTTATAGGGATGGTATACAAGTAGATAAATAAAAATTGGGTGTAATTTCTTCCCTACCATTCCCATGAACTTTTCTGAATGTGCGGTATTTTTTAGGTCATGATAGATTTTATCAGCCTTTCATTCATGAATTTAGTAAGATTTCACTCGCCCTCTCCAGATTACTTCAAAAGGAAAATAATTTTTTTTATAAAGAATGTGAGGAATATTTTAATAAGTTAATATGGATTCTCACATCGCCCCCAGTAATCCAACCACATTAGTGGGATTTACCATTTAAGAACATGTTTGATTCCTCTAACTATGAAGTTGGGGTAGTCTTATTAAAAAGGTTCGGCCAAGCTCCACATGTAATAGCCTATGCCTCATGCACATTGGACCCTGCCCAATAAAACTACACCACAACAGAAAAATAATTCCTTGACATTGTTTTAGCATTGGATAAATTTAGTTCATTCCTTTTATGGTCCAAAGTCATTTTGTTCTCAAACCATGCAGTCCTCTAGTATCACCTTAAGAAACCAAAATCCAAACCAAATCTCATTTGTTGGATTATCCTACTTCAAGAATTTAATCTAGATATTAGGGATAAAAAAGGAGTTGAGAATGTAGTGGATGACCATATCAGTAGGATCCTCCCATCCTTAGACATTGACTCATCCCTATATATTTCAATAAATGACATGTTTCTTGATGAGCAATTATACCTAGCACAAGATTCTATTCCTTGGTATGATAAAATTGTAAATCATTTGGTATCATATTTCACTCCTACTAATTTAAACAAAAACCAGGATGACCATATAAAACATGAGTCTCTTTGGTACATTTGGGATAACCCCTACCTTTGGCACACATATAGTGATCAAGTCCTCATGTGTTGTGTTCCCGATAGCGAGTTTCAATCTATCCTTAGGTTTTACCACACTCTTTCTTATGTGAGACACTTTAGTCTCCAATGGACTACTCTCAAGGTCCTCGATTATGGTCTCTTCGGCTGACATTATTTTAGGATGCCCATGAATTCTGGAAATCATATCCTCACTATCAAAAAATGGGAAATGTCTATAAAATAAATGAAATTCCACAACAACCCTTTTTATTCCATGAAATTTTTGATGTTTGGGGAATTTCCTTTATGGGTCTATTTCCCAATTCCTTTAGAAACTTGTACATTCATCTAGTAGTGGATTGTGTGTCAAAATGGGTAGAAGCACGCCCCACATGGACTGATGATTCTAAGACTATTATAGAATTTTTGAGAACCCAAATTTTTTATAGTCTTGGATTAGCTAGGTTCATCATCTGTGACAAGATTTTTCATTTCTACAACCAAACAATGCAATATATTTTGCATGGCAATGGGGTAGGGCATCGAGTGTCTACTTCTTATCACCCACAAACCAATGGTCAAGTCGAGGTGTCAAATAGAGAGGTAAAAAAATTCTTGAAAAAATGGTTCAACCCAATAGAAAATATTGGAGTCTTAAACTCGATGATTCATTATGAACTTACCGTACTACTTTCAAAACTCCCATTGGAATGTCACCCTATCATATTTTTTGGAAAGAGTTTTCACCTCCTTATTGAGATTGAGAACTAGGCCTATTTGTATATTAAACAATGTAATTCTAATCTTTCTGGTGTATGTTATCAAAGGATGTTGCATATTAAGTAGTTGGAGGAAATGTGTCGATATTCATATAAGAACTCCAAGATTTATAAGAAATGAACCAAGGCTGCCCAAAATTGTATCATCCTTCATCATCAATTCTATATTGGGAAGAAGGTCCAATTTTAAAATGAAAGGCTGAAGTTTCATCCAGGTGAGCTTTTTTCCCATTGGTTTGGTCCATACATTGTTACTAATGTTTATCCATTTGGTTTTATTCATGTTACAAATGAAGAAACTAAAAAAACCTTCACTGTCAATGGGCAGTGACTGAAGCACTTTCATGAAACCATTCTGGAGTCCTTGGTAGATGAATTCCATGTTCAAGAAGTAATCTATGAATAAAACCCACTAGGTTTTATCCTTCCTTCCCACATTCCCTTTTATTATAGTTATAACACTACATAATCTAGGTGTGGGGGTGGATACATTCCTGAGTTATTTAGGAATTTTCATCGTATTTATTTATTTTTCTCTTTTTTACTTTATGGATACTATTATTACTCCCCCTCCCCCATCATTTTACCCTCACTTTTATGTCAGAATATTCATTTTTTATTCCCACTTAATCATGGAAAATGATTCCCTCTTAATCATGGGAATTACTGAACTTGCATTTGGAATATCCCTTTTTAATATTGTTTTGACATTTTCAAAAAAAATGTTTCAATGATGGAATGTGTGTTTTAGCATAAATTTAACATTGAGGTGTGACTTTTTATTGAAAATTAGTTCTTTATCAGTGATATAAATGGTTTTATCATTTTGAAACCTTTGAGAAGAATGGTATCCTTTGTGTGAGTAGTTTATGGGAAATTGTGTCACTAAATATCTCCACATGTTTTTTAACCCAACCATGAAGTGTGATTTTTTCTAACTCAGTAGTAGGTAAATATAAGTTATGTTAATATTTATCTACTTTCCAAAATGATTTTTCCATACATTCATTCTTTATCTGATCTTTTTCACTATTGTACCATATTAATATACGTGTGTGTACCTGTTATCTAACTATTGTACACCCACAAAAAAACTAAAACACACAAAAATATGGGTTGTGCCTTGGTCATATTAAAAAAATACTCTTCCTAAACTTTTTTCCTTATTATAACTATTATAAATAGTGTCATAAGGAGATCAAACAATGTTTTAGAGATGAGTATGAAATTTGTTTTAAGTGAAACTCTTGAAAAAACCAATAATAAATGAGGGGAGTGATGACATGTAAAAAATATGGGGATATCTAGGTTAGGAGCTTAAGGTTTGAATTCTGGGATTTCTTAATTTAGTGGGTCTTAAAATTTGATTACAAAGTATGTAGGGAAGGTTTAGAGGACAGAATTGTTTAAGCAAAAAATATTTAAATAACCTATATTTACTAGATAGGAATTGGAAAGAATTACATGGAATGGTTTTCAAACATACACATGTAGAATTAGTGATGTGGTTATATTTTTAATTATTCTCAAAAATTAGTATCATTAATCTCCTTCAATTTCATTCTAATACAATTTATGAGAAATATTTTTGTATGATCATTAATAATAACTCCTTTGTGTGATTTTTTCTATGATCACATTGCTATCACAATTTAAATTTTCATTGAATGTTAAATCTTTATGAAGATGGGAATATCTTAATGAATAATTTTTAGAAATGTGACTTTTTCCAGGAGTGAAAATGTTTAGGTATGGGGGTGTGATCGCACCATGATTCACTGTTTCATTTTCACCCTTACAACATAGTTATAAACTAGTTTTTTATTGAAAATTATAAAAATAATAATGAATTTCAATTCATGATTGATTAAATTATTTTGTTTTTATCACTATTAAAAATGTAAATGTTACTTGTTTTAATAATTACATTGTAAGTGGAGGTAATTTAGAGGGTCCATGACGAATTTCAAGAAAAATGGGCCAAACTATAAGGGATCCAAGCACACCAATGGACTCAAACACACACTAATACTAAATTGTGCATCCAAATTGGATGAGATTTTGTTTTTGGTCCAAAATTAAATTTGATAAATTTCATATAAAGACACTCAATACCAATATTTCCATTAAGTATCCCATCCTAACTAACAATCTAGGGGATAAAATATGCTCAGAGTCAAAAAGTGGGTTCTATATTTCTTCTATATCTTCAAATGTCATTGTCTAAATGGTGATAACTTTTTGGTGGAGAAATTAAGGAGGTGGTTCTAAAACTTTTTAGTTTTTTAAAAAGTGACATAAGACTCTATGTACATCAAAAACCATGGGACAAGTGGTTTCTCAAAATTTTGGTGCCCAAAACTACCTTCCACATTTCCTATAAATCGGCACAATGGGATCCCAATTTTGAAGTTTGGAGAAGAGAGTGATGTGCTACCAAATTGAAGTTAAATATTAATCCTTTAATATCCTTTGAGGTTATAGAGATAACTATCCTCATAGGGAGATCTAAAATGAATTAGGAGAGCCAAACGGCTTTCCTCTTCCTCTCGATGTTGGGGTGAATAATGGGCGTTCATTGTGAGGGAGCTACATATATTATAAAGGAAGTTTTGGAACCTTCACTACTAGTAGTTTGATGTATTTTGGGTTTTAAAACATTTCATTCAAAATTATCTTAGTTTGATTCATATTTGAATTCCTGTTTGACTAAACCAAATGGAATGTTCTTTAATTTTAACTAATCGATGTAAAGTTTTGAGTGCATGACTTGTGTTGTTCTGATTGGACAACACAAGAATCCTTTTCTTCCCCACTTTTTGATATTTAAATTTTATTTGGAAGTTAATATACCAAGCATAAGATCTGAGCCTTGGATATATGATTTTTATTTCAAGTTTTGGTTTAACATTCATTAATATAAACACTTATAAAGTAATCAAGATTTCGATTAATTTTAACCAAATACTTACTTCAAAACTTAATTAATATCTAAGAGAAGTTAACTTAAGATATGTCTAGTATACTCAGAATGAACCCTTTTTCTCATATTTTTCAAAATACACTTGGTTCTTCAATTATTAAACTCTTTAAATTATGTTATTTTCTTTAAACTGTTTTCAAAACAACCCCCCCCCCCACACACACACACACATTTAGCAATTTTTATTATGAATACACACTCTAAACCTATAAATTCTCCTTGAGAGATGACATCAGTTCTTCACTATACTATAAAATAACCTTTATATCATAACATATTTTACATTTCATGACAACACATTCATTGTTATGTTGTTTAGTCTAACAAATACCCCGTTTTTTCAGGGGACTCATGAACTATATGTTCTATTAGTTCCTAGACCAACTTATTATAGTGTTCATCAATGAAATTATAATATACTACATATCAGAGGAGGAGCATGTTGATCATATGAAGGCTATTTTATATGTCCCTCATCACCATAATCTATATGTAAAGTTTTCCAATTAAGTTTTTAATGTGTGAGATTCATTTAATTAGGCATACAATGTATTGGTAAGGAGTAGCAGTCGATATTTAAAATATCAAGGTGGTTGTTTCTTAGGTAGAACCTAAGAATTTTGTAGAGGTATGTAGTTTCCTTAGTGTTGTGGGTTATTACCAGAGGTTTGTTTCTGATTTCTCTCAGGCAATAGCCTTGTTTACAACATTGAGTAGGAAGTTATAGGCTTTCATATAGACTGATCAGTGTCAAGAAACTTCCAACTACCTGAATAAGAGGTTGATTAGTGATCTCGTTCTTCTATAGTTAAAGGAGGGAGTGATTTTTGGCGTTTTTTGTGATGCTACTCATCTCAGGTTTGGATTTTTCTTAATGAAACATAGGGTAATGATTTCATATGGGTCTGGTAAGTTACATCCTAGTGAGTAAAACTTTCCACCCATGATCTCGAGTTGGTGGTAGAGTTGTTTTCTATATATTTTTGGTGGAATTACCTCATTAATAGGCACTTTGTAATCTTTACAGATCAAAATATCATGAGGAATATTTTCTTCTAGCGATATCTAAATCTATGTCAATGATGTTGGATGGAGTTATTGTAGGACTATGACTAAGAGATTGCATACACCCTGTGAAAAGGGTATGTTGTTATTGATGCACTGAGTAGAAATTCACATGGAGATATTGTTCAGGAGTTTTACAATGCTTGAAGAGTGACTGTGAAGCTTATAGTGATGCATCTTGATGTGGATAAGGCTCATGGTATATTTTAGTTATACCATATTATTGGAAGGGTGTATCTTGATCCTCAAATGAAGTTGGGACAATTTTTTGGTAACCCATACTTCACACTGAGTGGTAACTCCTATTGTATAACCTCTATGATGAGTTCATTAGAGATTTCATGGGCAGTTCACCCCTACATAGGGGTCTATGGATCAAATTCCCCCCCTCGTCCAGATGTTTTGGGGAACTATAGAAACTCTAACCAATTGTTTCATTATTGATGGGAAACACCGATGAGGAACTATAGTAGTATGGACTTCGACATATTATTGTAGAAGCATGTGACTAGAGACACCTAAAGTCACAATAGATCTATAGAATTCCAACCATTGATTATTTTATCACAATAGACTTATTGTGGGATTTTTAGAACTATAAAAATATGGGTTACTGTAGAACCACATTGCTTTATGAGCCCATTCAATCTAGGGCTTCTGTGTGTGTGAAACTCTACTTTATGCCTTGTACTTCTTCTCCCAAACATAATGATATTCCTACCTCTTTGTATAATTAGTGATCATTTCCCAATAAATGTAAATACCAATGTCACATGGTATTATTATTTTTATTTTTTAATCCCTTTTACTCTTCTTCTATAATTTTCTATCCTTAGTTACTCCACACATTTCCACACTTACTTGTATCATTTCCTATGTTTGGAAGATCAAATTAATTTTCTTGAATTTAATGATAGATATAGAAGAAGGAAAGGTGAAGATTGATAATTTTGATAGAACTAATTTTAGTTACTAGAGGATGCAGATCAGGGATTATCTTTATCATAAAAAAGATTCACTTACCATTTCAAGGTGAAAACCCAATATATATGGAGAATATGGAGTGATAGATTCTGGATCGAAAGGTTTTGGGTGTTGTACACCTTGCATTGGCCAAATACATGGATTTAATAATTATGGAGGAGAAGGCGATGGTTATTTTGATGAAATATCTCATGAATATATATAGTAGGCCTTATTTGTCAGATAAACTGAACCTAATGCAATGACTATTCAATCTGAAAATGATTTAAGGTAATATTGTTGTTGATCATGTCAACAAATTCAACACCATCACAAGTTAGTTTTCATCGATGGGAATTATTCATGATGATGAAGTATATGCATTGGTTTTACTTTCTTCATTACCTAATAGTTAGTAAGATACTATAATGGCTAGGAATATTTCTTCCAAAATTATATAATTGAAGCTCAATTATGTGTGATACCTAATCCTCAATGAGGAAATTTAGAGAAGAGAGTTAGGGAGGTTGTCTGGTTATGCTCTAAATGTGGAAGGAAGAGTCATATACGCAAAGTGTGATAATCATATAGGATGATCAAGATCAATAGAAAAAAGAAAATGGTCCTAGCCTTATTTAATAGATCTATGGGAAGAAAGGACACATCAACAAGGAGTGTCGAAAAAAATTAAGGTGGTTGAAACCAATGAAATAAACATGATAGCTGAAGGAACCGATGATGTTTTGTTGTTGAGCATGGATAGCCCAATGTAGTCTTTGATTTTAGACTTAGTGGCATATTTCCATTCCACTTTGGTGAAGGGTTTCCTAAAAACAATTCTTGAGATTTTGGCAAGGTAAATCTTGTTAATGATGAAACCTTACAAATTGTGGAGAAGGGGGATGCACAGATCAATACTAACAGTGGTAGTTTGCTGATTCTAGAGAATGTGATGTATATTCCTATACAGAGAAGGAATATTATTTATGTTGGGAATATTGATGATGTAGGTTTCATTACCACATTAACTAATGGTTCATGTAAGATTACCAAGGTATTTATGGTCATAACTCTTGGAGTAAATAATGGTGACATGTACAATTTGAAAAAAAACATTCATGGTCTTGCTTACAGTAATAAATTCTATCAGGGATTCACAAATGTGGAATTACAGGTTAGTCCATAAGAGTGATAATGTGTTGAATGTTATAGAAACAAAAGGAATGTTATTAGAGATGAATTTTGTGGCATTTGGATTGTGTAAAGGTCATATATTTAGAAAATATAATAAGTCATCCTTTGTAAGACAAGGCATAACACTAATGGTTGGGAATTTGGAATTGGCGTGGACTGATGTTTTGGAATCTACACCAATACATTCTCTTGGAATGTCACAATATTATGTGATATTTATTGATGAATCTATAAGGAAGGTATGAGTAAATTTTATGTTTTTAACATGTTTTATAACTGGAAGACTATGGTGGAGAATGAGTTAGGATCAAAGATGAAATGCTTGATGACTGAATATGGAGATTAGTATGGTATTCATTCGTTCAATTAATTTTTTTTCTAGTAATGGAATTTGGTTGGACAAGGATCTTCTAAGTACACTATAATATAATGGTTTACATAAAAGTATGAATAGGACACTAAATGAACATGTAAGGAGTATGAGGCTACACTCAATATTACTCAAGACTTTCTAGGAAGAGGCGGTGAACATGGAAACATATCTCATCAATATGATTCCATATTTACTAATGGGAGGATGTTTTCTTAAGGAGATTTGTCCAGGAAAGAAGGTTAGAATCTCTCATTTATGAGTATTTTTTTATAAAATGTAAATATATATATTGAATCAAGGGAAAAACTTCATTCTAAGTATAAATCATGTTTCTTTATTGGATATAGTGATGAGGAGTTTGATTATCACTTATGGTATGATAATAATGAGATGATCATCAGAATCCAAAATGTAATATTTAATGAAAGTGTCACATATAATTACCATCATGTAGCTAAAGTTAAAATAGTGAATAATAAATAAAGTTTCCAATAGAAAATGAAACTTCAAAGTCCACCTGATCATGTGACACTAAAACCAATGGAACCTACTCATCAAGTAGAGTTAAAGAGATCAACAAGGTTGCGAAGGAATGTGTTGAGGTATTGACCATACAAATATTATTTCTTATTGACTAGTGATGATGAACTAGAAATTTTTGAAGAGTAAACATAATTAAAGGAGTCAAAAAAGTGGGAGATGGATCTAAATGAGGATATTTTTTCATTTCATGATAAAAATACTTACGAGATGAATCTGTTTTTATAAGGAAAGAGAGTATTGTAGAAAAAATGGGTATACCAATTCAAGGAAGAACATAATGTTAATAGGAGATATATGGAAAGGCTTGTGATTTCAATAAAATTAAGGTATGGAATTTATTGAATTCTTCTCACCTATAGTGAAGCATACCACCATCCTGGTGGTTCTCAATATTGTTTTATTCAAGGATTTATATCTTGAGTATCTTGATATGAAGATATCGTAACTTCATGGAGATGTAGAGGAGGAAATTTATATGTATCATACAAATTAATATGTTGAGTTTGGAAAGGAAGACCTGGTATGAAAACTCTAGAAGATAATATATGGTTTAAATTAGGAACTCAAATAGTGGAACAAGAAGTTTGATGCATTCATGAGTATAAATGTATACAAATAGTGTTGATTTGATCAATACTTTTATTATAAGTATTTTTGTGATGGATAAATTATATTTCTTCTATATGTATATGAAATACTCATAAAAGGATCATGTATATAGAGTATTGATGAGATAAAAGATTAGTTTGATAGAGAGTTCAAGATGAAATATATTGGAGAAGCTAACAAGATTTTTGGGAATGAAGATCAAGAGAGACCGCATATCTTGATACTTGATGTTATCACAGGATGTCTATATTGGAAAGGATTTTAGAAGATTTATTATGTTGTAATAAAATATAGTTTCTATTCATATTGAAATCCATTTAAAATTACCAAATGAGAAAGCACCAAATAAAAAAGAAGAGTTTGAGTACATGGTTAAGGTTCCATACACATCAGCTGTTGGAATCTTGATGTATGTCTTGGCTTGTAATCGACTTGAAATTTATCATTTAGTGAGATTTATGAGTAGGTGCCTGGATAAATATGGAAAGAAACATTATCCATCTGTGAATTGGATACTGTGTAATTTTAATGAAATCAAGGAAGTATCTATGTGGTTTAGAAATGGAAATTCATTATAGGTGCATGTGGATTTGGAGGTGATTTCGATAGTATGAGGTGTGTTGCAGGTTGTGTGTTTACCTATGGAGGAACTCTAGTGAGATAGATATATCAATTATAGAATATATTTTCACAATCACCACAAAGTAATAATACATTGATGTAACAGAAGCCGAGAAGGAGATGGTTTGGATGAAAATCTTTTTATAAGATCTAAACAGAAAGAGAGAATAAAATGTATTTCTTTGTGATAGTCAGAGTGTTATACATCTTGAAAAGAACCCAATGTTTCATGACTATATAACGAAAAATAATTTAAAGACCAATTTTATCATATTATTAATATGAGATGGGTTGATAAAATCATAGTATATTCATGGAAAAACAATCTAGCAGACATGTTTACAAAACTGATGGTAACAGATAAGTTGTGGCATTAACACTATGGGAGAATAAAAGTGAAAATAGATGGTATTTCATGAATCATCAACTTTAAATTTAATCTTTGATGGGAATCACCCATTAGTGAGTGAATAAGAGGAGGATATCAGATTATGTAAGTTGTCTAAGTCAGTAGCACTGAATCGGGTCATCATGTCAGATTAGGATCCAAGTGGTAGATTGTTGGACTAGTGTAGCCTAATCCTTGGATAAAGTTCGGCCAATTTTTTAGTGGCCTATATTTTACACAAGGTCACAAATCCCAGGGTCTGAACTCCATGGTGAGGTCACTAGTGGATACATGGGGCGACACACCCCTACTCAGGGGTATGGGGGGTAAAGGTATTCAACCCAAATTTTGGGACACTACAACAACTCTCTCAAGCAATATCATTACGTATTGGAACAATCAAAAAGTAACTACAGCAGTGTGGATTTTAACATAGCATTGTAGCATCATGTGACTCGAAACATTGATAGTACACTATATCTCCATAGACTTCTAGCCATTAGTTACTACAGCACAATGGATTTATTGTGTGGTTGGTGTCACTGTAGTAATGAAAGTTACTGTAGGATCGAAATAGTGATGTAGATGCTCAATTTACAAGAGGGGGGTGAATTGTATACTTTAAAAATTCCTTTGGAACCTTTAAAGTTAGTTATGATTAACTATGATTTCCTTAAGCAAAGGAAAGGGCTAAGTTTAACAAAGTTAAACTTAAGCAAATTCACAACACCTCTAATACCAAATGAAAACTTGGAAAGAGATTCCTAAAGTAGGTTCCGGAAATATGGTTTCGGAAATTGAAACTTAACAAAAGATTACAATATGAGATTCTACCTTAAAGCGTATAGAATCTAAATGAAACAGAGTACAAGTAAGTAAGTATAATAAAGTTATACTTTCCTTATAATACAAAATACAGCGGAAATAAACGAGTAGTAAAACTACATGTAACAAGATATAAGTCTTTTAACCCAAAGAGAAGGGTATCCAACAACCTTGGATAAAGGTCCCTTGATTTTTACTTTCAAGAAAGTCTGTCTTACCCACACCAGGGTAAGCCCTCGATACGAAGATCGGAGTGTCTCTGTCTTGCTATCCCCGCAAGCCCTCAACTTCAAGGTAGTTGGTCACCTCTGTCTTCCTCAGTATGAAAGACCTCAATTTCAAGGTAGTCGGCACCTTTGTCTTCCTATCCCTGGAATTCCTCGAATGTAATCACCAACATTCGGAGTCGCACGAAGCTTTGAGAGTTAATAAGAGCCTCTCTCTCTAGAAATCACTTCAAGCATGTAATCACATGAGTCGAAGATCAGTCATCTTTTCAGCACTTCAACACTGAGCTCTTTTAAATGAGCTCCTATTTATAGGTAAGGTCGGCCTCCTTTCCAAAGGTCATATTTTCCTTAAAAATCGGAGGGACCTGTACACATGTCACTTAGTCAACGGTTAGTTTATAACAAAATAGACGACATCGTTTTATAACAAAACAAGTGTAACAGAATGTACGAAACCGTTTAAAATCTAAATCAAAAGATTCGGAGTGAAGGATTCAGAGTGAAAGTTTGGAGTGTAAGGAAAATAATAAAGAGTAGACAAAATATAAAGGCATAAGTAAAATGAAAGTTCGGAGTGAAAATTCAGAGTCTGAATAAATTCAGAGTGTATAAAACAAATATAATCAGTTTCTGTTTAATAGATGAACTCAGAATGGGAATTCGGAATGAGAATTCATCATCAGAATTCGTAATGAGAATTCGTCATCATAAATCTTAATGAAAATTCATTGTCATAATTCGTAATAAGAATTCGTCATTAGAATTAGTATTGAGAATTCAATGTCGAACTTCATAAGGATTCGTATCCTGAATCTGGAAAAGAACTTAGTCAGAGTTCGTATCCAGAATTCAGAATGATACTTTATTACAGTTCTGATCTGGAATTCAGAGTGAAACTTCCTTACAGTTCTTATCCAGAATTCGGATCCTAAAACAGAATACTTTATATCAAAGTTTCAAACAAATCCGAGAAAACAGAAATGAATCTGAATTTTATACTTAGGAAAAAATATGAATGAAAATATGATAAGAATAATTTTTCTTACAAAAGCGATTTTCCTTATAAAAGCGATTTTCCTTATAAAAGCGATTTTACTTATAAAAGAAATTTTCCTTATAAAAGAAATTTTCCTTATAAAAGAAATTTTCCTTATAAAAGCAATTTTCCTTATAAAAGAAATTTTCTTAAAGATAAGGTGTTTGTGATTTTCAAAATAAGAAGGAATTTAAAAGTCATAAGAAAAAACTTATTGACTCAACAATCTCCCCCTTTTTGGAAAGCACAAAAATCCTTGAAAAAGAAATTCTAAGAAGAAAGAAAAAACATTAAGGCTTATCTCCCTTTGCTTTAAGGATATTGATGAATACGACTAACTCCCCCTTAGGCTTTGAAACTCTAAGGATCGTATTCTAGATTTCCGGAGTGACACTTCATTAGGAATAAGAAAGTCTTCTTTAATGAAAAACTCCCCCTTAGATAAACTCTTATTAGAGTTTGTTTTCTTTCTCACCCTTTGTTAGGATTATTTTTCCCTTTCATTAGAGTTATTTTCCTTCTCCCCCTTTGTGATTTTAAAAAAGAATACAAGGGAATGGAAAATATAGCAAAGTACCTAAAAGATTAGTAGTAACAACAAAAAGAAACGAGCAAGAACAAATTTTTCATTAAGTTTGAAAATTTCAACAAAAAAAGAGTTAAGGTACAACAAAAGATCGGATCTGTCTATTTGGGATCTTTCTCCTTCGCCATGAGACCCTTTAGAATAGTCTTTATCTTCTTTAAGTCTTTATGATCTTCTTCAGATTGCTTCTCTAAGACCACTATTCTTACAGATTCAACTTCAATCTTTTCTTCCTGAGATTTAAGCTTTTCTTCTTGGGCTTTAAGATTTTCTTCCTGAGCCTTCATCTTTTCTTGAAACTCAATCTGATGATCCCTTTCAAACTTCCAATTTTGAGAGACAGAATTTAGCTTCCCATTCAGATCTCTGACTTCTTGAATCCGAAAGTTCTTTTCATCTATCAGCTTCTCTTCAGAGGACGAAGTCAGCTCATTTATCTTCCTGTCCTCAGTCTCAAAAGCATCTTTAACATTGTCTTGAAATTCATCAAATTACCTCATTTCTTCTACAGTCTTCCTCGACCAGTTAGTCATCCTCTTGCAGGATTTTATATGGGCTTTGTATCCAACAAAGAATGTTTTGAACTGAGCCTCTATTTCAATACACTTGTCCATAACCATAGATACGGAGTCTGATTTCTGATTCAAAGCATGTTGGAGCAATTGACATCTTGAGTCAATACTTAAGAAGGTCGGAATAGTTCCCACCAACTTCTTTAAATACTGAACAACAAAGTCATTCCCCAACGAAGATGACTTCGAATCCGAGACTTTGCTTGGAGAATTTTCTTCTTCAACAAGGTTAATCTTTCTCTTTGAAGAACTGCCAACTTCCTTTCTCTTCACTACTACTGAGCTCAGAGTATCAGCAAGAATTTTCTTTCCCTTGTCTTTTTTTTCGGAATAGAATCATGTTCCAGAGTTTTATTTTCACTATCAGAAACTTGAACAATATGTTCTTACTCATGAGGAACTTTCTGAGCACCAACCTTTATATTCTCCATTTGAGCAATATCTTGGAGAAGTTTTTTTTCCTCTCCATGATAAGCTACTTCTTATTCTCCTTTCTCTTCTTCCATTGCAGGAGTAACTATCTTCGAAGATTCAGATTCTGAAGTTCGGAGCGATAAGTGTTCCGAAGGTGTCCCCTTATAATCATCTACTTGCATCAACACATCTTTGGTTTCACCACTTCCTTCAGCAACATCTTCTTCTTCTTACACTTGCTCAACTTGCTCTACTTCCTTAGCAGTCTTAGCAACAGCTTCTTCTGGAGCAGTGAAATTTCTTCCTGGAGTCTCAGGAAGAGATTCCAATGAAAAAGATCTCGGAACAGGAATATTTGCAGAAACCATCTCATTGAATTTCAACAAAGCCTGAGCTACCTCATCCTCAGACATCTTCTTCTTGAGCTTCTTTTCTTTTGCTTGTTTTTCGAGCTCATCCGTAGTTATTTCCTTCAATGCCTTAACCTCTGCAGGGTCCAATCCAAACTGAGGCTCCCCTTGCACTCTCTTCTCTTTCATCTCCCTCCATTTAGCAACAACCTCATCTGGGTAAGCTTTCTTATTCTTTGGTTTTGGAGGTGCGGAATGAACTTCCTTAGACGTGGGATTATCTGCTTCTACATCCACTTCTTTCAGCTTTCTCTTCCTTACCGGTTTAGAGGATTCTGGATCAGCAACTTTCGGAACTGTTTCTTCTTGAGTAGGAGAATCAGCAAACTGACCAGTCTTCTTGTCAAAAGCTACATCCATCCTTTTAAGAGTACCATCACTCACTAGAATAATCTTGAAAACTCTTGGCTTAGACTTGCAAGCCTCCTTGAAAGACTCAAGACACCGAACTATCAACTTCGAGAGAATTGTTGGATACATTATAATCTGAGCTCTCAGATTTCCTTTCTTCACATTCTCAAGAGTTATAAGAATGTGCTTCATCAAATTAAACTTCCTCGGATTTATCAGAAAATCTAGGATATAGATCTCACTCTTCTTTAAGCTATCTTTGTCACCCTTCCTTGGTACAATAAGACCCTGTACCCATAACTCCAGAATCCGGAAATTTGTAGATAAACAAGAAATCTTTGGAGCCTTGTCATCTGCCAGTCCAAGAGTTTCTAAAGATTTTTCCTTGTCGAAACTACCTTTTGAATCAGGTAACACATGAGATATAAATTCAGCTTCACCTTCATTATTCAGCCCAACCAAGCTGGCTGCCTTGGCATATGAAAGCTTATAAGTCTTACCATAAGACTTAAAAGACAATTTCTCCTTTCCATCTTCATTAAGAAAGGAGACTGTCTCATAGAACTCTATAAGCAAATCTGAATATACTTCATCTTGATTCCTAGGTTTTGACACCGCAACATCTTCCCAACCATTTAGCTTGATATTCTTAGAAATAATAGAATCGTACTTGTTGAAGAAATCCAGATGAACCAGCCTCTCTCTATATACTAACCAATTTGAAATCGTCTTAGAAGAAGACATGTCTTGAGAAGCTGCTTCCACAGACATTCAGATTTGAAGACCTCAGAGATGTTTGGAACGGAAAAAGCTGAGGTTCGGAACGACTTTAAAATGGAGAGGTAGAGCTTCGAGATGATAGAGCTTGAAAACCGATGTGGGACAACCGTTTGGGGTCCCCTTTATATAGGCAACGAAAAATGGTCCAACTTCCACGGTTGATCGAATGGTTGTGATAAGCTGAGATCAGATCTGACGGTCAAAAACCAATTCTCTTGAATCCGATCTTTTGAGGTTTTTATTAAAACATAGAATTAGGAAAACTATAATCTGAAAACAAAATATAAGAAATTGCCAGTAAGTAAAATATGATTACGAAAACTTGGGTAAGGAAATCATACCTTTCGGATTGGCTTAGGAGGATTATTCGTAATGGGTAATATTCTTATGAAAACTACAAAAAAAAATTATTATGAAAAGACAAAATTCGGAAAACTCACTATGAAAAAAAAACTCAGTAAGGAAAACTCAGTATGAAAATTTTATTACAAAATTTGAAAACAAAAAATTTATTTTGAAAGATTCGGTACGAAAATCCCATTATGAAAATACCAGTACGAAATTTTCCATTCCGGATATTTCCATTCCGGAAGTTTTCTATACGAAAATATCCATTCTGGAAAGTTTTAGTTCTGGAAATTTCATTTCGGAATTTTAATTCCGAAAAGTTTGAAAACAGATTTTGAAAAACTTTATTAAACTAACAATCAAATGTACTCCCCCTATGAAAATGAGTTTATTGCTATAAGGATAATTTTTCAACAGAAATTTAATTAAGAAGGATTACCTTACGGTTATCATTCCTAACTTCTGTTTAATATATTCAAATCTATCCGAAGGAAAAGATTTTGTGAAAATATCAGTAATTTGATCTTGTGTTCCGATAAACTGAAGAATAATATCTCCTTTAAGTGTGTGATCCCTAAGAAATTGATGCCTAATATCTATGTGTTTTTCACGGGAGTGATATGCAGGGTTCTTACTAAGGGCAATGGCACTAGTGTTGTCACACAAAATTTGAGTTTTAGTAAAACTCAAGCCATAGTCTGTGAGTGTGTGTTGCATCCACAACACTTGAGCACAACAACTTCCAGCTGCTACATATTCAGCTTCAGCAGGGGAGAGTGCTACATAATGTTTCTTCTTGCAGGACCACGAAACTAATGAATCTCCTAAGAAATGACAAGTTTCGGATGTACTTTTTCTATCTATCCTACATCCACCAAAGTCAGCATCAGAAAATCTTTTTAGGATAAAATCATTTCCAGAAGTATAAAATAATCCTAGATCCATGGTTCCCTTAAGGTAGTGAAAAATTCTTTTTACTTCCTTTAAGTGAGATTCCTTAGGATTGGATTGATATCTTGAACATAAGAATACTGAAAACATTAGGTCTGGTCGACTAGCTGTTATGTATAGTAGACTTCCTATCATACCTCTAAAATATGTTTGATCTACTGGTTTCCCAGATTCATCAAGGTCTAAAGAGTTTGAGGTACCAATAGGAGTACTTATACTCTTAGTATTATCATAACCATAATTTTTAAGAAGATCTTTAATATACTTATATTGAGATATGTAGGTTCCTTCTGGTTTTTGAGAAATTTGAAAACCAAGAAAAAATGTTAACTCACCCATCATACTCATTTCAAACTCATATTTCATTAGACTTGCAAAAGAGTCGGTCAAAGATTGCTGAGTTGAACCAAATATGATGTCATCAACATAAATTTGAACAATAAAAACATTTTTCTTATCTTTCTTTATAAAAATGGTTGGATCTGCATTTCCCTTAACATAGTTATTTTGAAGCAAAAATCCAGTGAGTCTATCATACCATGCTCGTGGGTCTTGTTTAAGGCCATACAGAGCTTTGGTAAGTCTAAATACATAATCAGGATGTTTTGTGTCTTCAAATCCAGGAGGTTGTTCAACAAAAACTTCATCTTGAACATAACCGTTAAGAAAAGCACATTTCACATCCATTTGGAAAAGGTTGAAATTAAAGAATGCTGCAAAGGCAAGTAGAATACGGATAGATTCAAGTCTAGCTACTGGAGCATAGGTTTCTTCATATTCTATTCCCTCTTGTTGATTATAGCCTTTAGCAACAAGTCTAGCTTTATTTCTTACTATGATTTCATTTTCATCACATTTATTTCTGAAAACCCATTTTACTCTAATAACATAAGTTTCCTTTGGTCTTTCAACCAAGGTCCAGACATTATTCCTTTCGAATTCATTTAGTTCATCTTGCGTGGCTTTAATCCAATCATCATCACCTAAAGCTTCATCAGTGCTTTTAGGTTCTAATTGGGAAAGAAATGCTAGATGTTCTACTTCATTTCTTAAGGAACTTCTAGTCCTTACAGGTTGATTTACATCACCAATGATACTATCACTAGGATGATTCTTAAGAAACGCCTGATTTGGGTTTTGAAAAGCCTGTTCATCAATATAGGGTAGAAAATATTCTGGGGTAAATGTTTCAGGAATATCTTCTTGAACATTATCTTTATCAGAAGGTTCTTCTATCAAAGGTTGATAATCAGTTTTTGAAAACACATCCGAGAAAGTAGGCTGAGGTGTTTTAAAAACAAAAGGATCTGACTCATCAAATTTTACATGTACTGTTTCTTCAACAGTACAAGTGTTTTTATTAAAAACTCTATAAGCCTTAGATGTTGTGGAATAACATAAGAAAATTCCTTCATCAGATTTTGGTGTGAATTTATGTAAGTTATCTTTAGTATTCAGAATGAATACTTTGCAACCAAAAACCTTGAAGTAGGATAGTCTTGGTTTTCTACCATTCCATAACTCATAAGGGGTTTTATTAAGAAAAGGTCTAATCAAAACTCGATTTATAGTATAGCAAGCAGTACTTACAGCTTCAGCCCAGAAATTTCTAGCTATATAATATTCACTCAACATGTTTCTAGTAATTTCTTGAAGAATTCTATTTCTTCTTTCAACTACACCATTTTTTTGAGGAGTTCTAGGTGCTGAAAAATTGTGAGTAATACCTTTTTTACTACAAAAATTTTCGAAATCAGAATTTTGAAATTCTCCACCATGATCACTATGAATAGTTTTCAATGGAAGGTTTTTCTCATTTTAAACTTGAGCTCTAAAACTTTTGAAATAAGAAAAAGCATAAGATTTCTTTTCTAGAAAATAAACCCAAGTAAATCTAGTGTAATAATCAACTAGAATAAACACATAGTATTTGCCTCCAATACTTCCAGTTTGTGTTGGACCAAAAAGATACATGTGCACTAACTGTAATACATCGGTTGTTGAGACTTCACCGATTGATTTAAAACTAGATTTATGTTTCTTACCATATTGACAAGGATCACAAACTTTAGAAGAGTCAAATCTAAGCTCCGGTAGATCCTTAACTAGTTTCTTCTTAGAGAGTTTACATAGGTTCCTAAGGTTACAGTGACCTAGTCTTCTATGCCATAACCATGAATGATCTTCCATTGAACTAAGGCAAGGTAAATCTTGGCTTCTAAGATCTTTTAAGTTTAAGGTGTAAACATTCTCTTGCCTATTGGCTGAGAGAATAAATTCTTCCTTGGAATTGTGAACTAAGCACTTATCATTTCTAAAATTCACAAGGTAACCTTCATCACATAACTGAATTATGCTAATAAGGTTGTGCTTAAGACCCTTAACAAAAAGAACATTTGAAATTAAAGTTTTACCAAGAAAAACAATATTACCAATACCAACAATCTCACTCTTAGCATTATCTCCGAAAGTTACCTTTCCTCCTTTCATTTTGATAATCCTTTCAAAATAGCTTTTGTTACCAGTCATGTGCCGGGAACATCCACTATCCATGTACCATGTATTGTTAATGGTACTCTCTTTATTTTCCTGAAGTCAAGAAGAAAATTAGACTTTCGGAATCCAAACTTGTTTGGATCTGAGATTTCTAGATAACAAAATTTTAGGTACCCACATCTTCTTAGAGAAATAAGCTTTGTGAAATCCTAGAGATTGGGTTTTATTTAAGGAACAATCCTTTGCCCAGTGACCACCACATTGACACTTAGTACAAAATGGGGCACTTTGAGGAACAAAATAATTGTCACCGAAAATTGGTTTTGCATGGGTATAACCAAATCCGGATTTATTTCTTAAAGGTCGTATTTGGGAATACATTTTATCAAAATTTTCTTTCCCATGGTTAAAGTTTGATAAACACTTATTTAAGGAAAAAAAATTGGACTTGAGTTTTACAACCAAGTTTTTATCCTCAAAATCATTAGTTTTAGAACTAGAGATAGGCTCGAAAACATTTTTATTAGAAATTACTTCTTCTAATTCTTTAGAAAGTTTGTTCTTCTCAGAACTTACTTCCTCAAGATTTTTTGAAATACTTTCAAAATCAGAATTTTTCTTATCAAGATCTTTAGAAAGATCTGATATCTTTTTTGTAAGAATAGAATTCCTAGAGTTTGCCTTATCAAGTTTTTTATTGAGTTTAGAAATCTCAATTTCAAGAATTTCAGCAAACCTAGAGACTTCTTCATAAGTAGGTAAAGTATTTTCTTCATCAGAAGAGGATTGTTCATCAGAAGAGTTATAATACTTACTATCATTAGAATTTAAAGAAACATTGGTCAATGATTCAGCATTTCGTACCTTAGCCATAAAACAATGATTATCAATAGGTAATATGGCTATAAGACCGAGATTCTTCTGTCCTGAAGATTCATAATCAGAAGATTCATCTGAAGAGTCACCACCACTGGCACTCCAGGTTTCATTAGCTTTCAAAACTTTCTTAGCTTTGGCTTTATAATACTTCTTTCTATTCCTATCTGAATGCATTTCTTTACTTTTTTTCTTTTTGAGCATAGGGGAATCTGGTCTTATATGTCCATCTCTCTTGCATTCATAACAAGTAACTTCTCCATATTTCTTATCTTTCCTGTCCTTTTTCTTATACTTGGATTGGAAATTTCTTTGTCCAGCTATCTTGTTCATCCTTCAAGCAAGATTTGCTAATTCATTTTCTGATATTTCACTCTCACTAGAATCTGATTGAACTATCATCTTCTTAGACTTGGATCTGGTTACTCTCTCAGGAGTCTTAGCTTTCATATGATTTGATGTTGTTATAAAAGCAACAGTACCATTTCCATTTTTCTTTTTGATGTTGTCAGTATCTCTCTTCATTCTAGTTTCATGTTGGAGAAGAGTTCCAAAAATCTCATCAAGAGAAATCTGAGTCACTTTCCTGTTCTCATCTATAGTAGTTCTTTTGGATTCCCACTCATTAGGCATGATATCAATTATCTTATCCACAAGAACTTCATCATCTAAACCTTTCTCTCCCATAGACAGTAGTCTATTGACGATAGTCATAAATCTCTATTGTACTTTATAGATTGGTTCACCATAAGGAAAGTTGAAGCCATGATATTTAGCTCTAAGCATAGCTCTCCTAGTCTCAATCACCTTAGAAGTTCCAAAGTGCGTAACTTCTAACTTCTTCCAGATACAATTAGATGCTTCACAAGATGAAATTTGGCTATATATATTTCTGGTCGTTGAATAAAGTAAAGTATTGCGTACCTTATAGTTGAGTAGATATTCTTGCTTTTCCTGGTTAGTAAAAGTTCTAACTTCCTTATCAGGAATTTTATAATCACTAGTAAGCATAACAAAGTTGTCTACTCCAGTATTGATAACAAAAGTCTTCATTTTATCTCTCCAGTACTCATAATCATTACCATCAAAGATTGGTGGTCTTGTAGGATTTAGATTATCAATTGAACCAACATTAATTCCTGCCATACTTATAATAATATTTGGCACACAAACTTGTTAGTAGAAAAGATTCGTAATAACAAAGTTCGGAATGGAAAAGTTCGGAATGACAAAGTTAGCAAGAAAAACTTATACATGAGAATAAGTATTTCAGAGACCTCCTTTGATACCAATTGTAGGATCGAAATAGTGATGTTGATGCTCAATTTACAAGAGGGGGATGAATTGTATACTTTCAAAATTTCTTTGGAACCTTTAAAGTTAGTTACGATTAACTTTGATTTCCTTAAGCAAAGGAAAGGGCTAAGTTTAACAAAGTTAAACTTAAGAAAATTCACAACACCTCTAATACCAAATGAAAACTTGGAAAGAGATTCCGAAAGTTGGTTCCGGAAATATGGTTTCGGAAATTGAAACATAAAAAAAGATTACAATATTAGATTCTACCTTAAAGAGTATATAATCTAAATGAAACAGAGTACAAGTAAGAAAGTATAAGAAAGTTATACATTCCTTATAATACAAAATGCAGCGGAAATAAACGATTAGTAAAACTACATGTAACAAGATATAAGTCTTCTAACCCAAAGAGAAGGGTATCCAAAAACCTTGGATAAAGGTCCCTTGATTTATACTTTCAAGAAAGTATGTCTTACCCACACCAGGGTAAGCCCTCGATACGAAGATCGGAGTGTCTCTGTCTTGCTATCCCTGCAAGCCCTCAACTTCAAGGTAGTTGGTCACCTCTGTCTTCCTCAGCATGGAATCCCTCAACTTCAAGGTAGTCGGCACCTCTATCTTCCTATCCCCGGAAGTCCTTGAATGTAATCACCAACATTCGGAGTCGCACGAAGCTTTGAGAGATAATAAGAGCCTCTCTCTCTAGAAATCACTTCAAGCATGTAATCACATGAGTCGAAGATCAGTCAACTTTTCAGCACTTCAACACTGAGCTCTTTCAAATGAGCTCTTATTTATAGGTAAGGTCGGCCTCCTTTCCAATGGTCATATTTTCCTTAAAAATCGGAGGGACCTGTACACGTGTCACTTAGTAAACGGTTAGTTTATAACAAAATAGACGACATCGTTTTATAACAAAACAAGTGTAACAGAATGTACGACACCGTTTAAAATCTAACTCAAAAGATTCGGAGTGAAGGATTCGGAGTGAAAGTTCAGAGTGTAAGGAAAATAATAAAGAGTAGACAAAATATAAAGGCATAAGCAAAATGAAAGTTCGGAGTGAAAATTCAAAGTCTGAATAAATTCAGAGTGTATAAAACAAAGATAATCAGTTTCTGTTTAATATATGAACTCAGAATGAGATTTCAGAATGAGAATTCGTCATCAGAATTCGTAATGAGAATTCGTCATCATAAATCTTAATGAAAATTCATTGTCAGAATTCGTAATAAGAATTCGTCATTAGAATTCGTAATGAGAATTCAATGTCGAACTTCATAAGGATTCATATCCTGAATCTGGAATAGAACTTAGTCAGAGTTCGTATCCAGAATTTGGAATGATACTTTATTACGGTTCTCATCTGGAATTCGGAGTGAAACTTCCTTACAGTTCTTATCCAGAATTCGGATCCTAAAATAGAATACTTTATATCAAAGTTTCAAACAAATCCGAGAAAACAGAAATGAATCTGAATTTTATACTTAGGAAAAAATATGAATGAAAATATGATAAGAATAATTTTTCTTACAAAAGCGATTTTCCTTATAAAAGCGATTTTCCTTATAAAAGTGATTTTCCTTATAAAAGCAATTTTCCTTATAAAAGAAAATTTCCTTATAAAATCAATTTTCCTTATAAAAGAAATTTTCCTTATAAAAGAAACTTTCTTAAAGATAAGGTGTTTGTGATTTTCAAAACAAGAAGGAATGTAAAAGTCATAAGAAAAACCTTATTGACTCAACAGTTACTATAGCACAACATTCTTTAATGTTCTCATTTGAACTAGGGTTTCTATGTGTGTGAAACTCTAATTTTTTTCCTATAATTATTCTCCTAAACTTAGTGATATTTATACCTCTTTGTATATATAGGGATAATTTCTCTAACCATGTAAATATATGTGTCTCGTGGTCTTCTTTTTGTTCTTTTATTTTCTTCCCTTTTACTCTTATTATGGAATCATTGATCATTCATTACTCCCTAAACTTCCACAACATAGATTAAAATGAAATATTCCTTATTGTGGTGAGTGGAGAAGTCTCAATGGTAAGACCCAAGGGTAGAGGTGATGCAGGATCATGTCTTTTATTTCGACGCTCCTTAAGAAAAATTGAAGGATGGTTATAATTAGATATTGTTTCAAGGAATGTTATTTGTTCCATTGGTAATATAAGAGGAGGTTCTCTATATGTTCCATGGATCATCATTAGTGGTAAATTTTGGTATATTTAATATATATCATAACTTGATAAAATGGATATTATATCCAGAGACAAAGAAATTTTTATTGGGGTTTGTGTAGTAATATTTGGTTTACCAGTTGGTGAAGGTATAACATCATGTTCCAAGTAGTTTTTTTATCCATTAGATGTCCTTGATTAGAAGTGGGAGGAAATCTTAATGTATTTCATCATAGTTTTATGGAGTACTCATATAGGATGCGATATTGTTTTGGGTGATTATGAAAAGGTTGATGAATCCAACTCATTTTTTGGATATTAATGAGCCAGGTGTTGTGGATGTAATGGAAAGGTGGTATGTGTATGAGATAGTAAGGATTTACAAGGCATTGAGGACCATCATCTACTATGGGGATCCCCAATTTACCTCGTAATTTTTTAGAGTTCTTCCTAATTCTTTTGGATCTCATCTCCATCTTAGAACTCCTTTAAATAATCAAATGGATGAGCATAAAAACAAGATTATTTAGACACTAGAATATATGTTCTGAACCTATGTTCTAGATTTTTTTGGATTGTGGGTGAAGCATCAACCCTTTTTGCGATTTCTTATAATAATAGTTATCACTATTCCATTGTAATGGATCTCCTTGAGCCATTTTATAGATATCCTTATAGATATTTTTTATGTTAGACAAAGTTTGAAAATTTGGTAGTCCTTAAACCAGATGTTTTTTAGATCATGCTTGAGAAGGTCCAGAAGATTTGAGAGTAAATGAATGTGACACAGAACCATAAAAAGTATTTTGTTGATTAGAGGAGGATAGGTCTATAGTTTGGGAATAAAGATCATGTGTTCCTTATGGTTTCCCCTAATCATGGTCAGTAGATGTTTGGACAAGGGAGTAAGATCGATACCTGGTTTATTATCCATTTTGAGTTGTTGCAATGTTTCAGTGAGTTGGAATATTGGTTGGTGATTCCCTCACATTTTGACCAAATCCATTATATTTTTCACGTGTCATAACTTTATTTTATTAATATTATTATTATAATTTCATTTATTGGAGAGATTTGTATGTACAGTATGATGGTACATTTATGGATTAACTGATCAAGATTCAGGATCATCGAGAGAAGGTGTTGTGTAGGTGTGTTATTTCTTTGGTTCATGTTTTATGGAGACATGGTGACTTAATGGAATGTATTTGGGGATATGAATCATAGATGTGTGATCAATATCATGAGTTATTTAAAGCCTTGTATTTCTTTAATGATGAGATGTTTTATTTTGTGTTTGAATGATTAAAATGATTTTTTATGGATTTTTTTGAAGTTGGTTCTTATGGTGGTGTTTTTTACTTTGGTGGTGGAATTTTCACTATTTGAAAGGTATCTCCCATAGATTTCTTGGGTCTAGAAATTGTTTTTTCTCCTAGTTTGGTTTTTATTATTGGTGATGAGAATATTTTAAGAGGTATCTAATGAAACAACTCAAACCTCTTTGTACTTTTTATGTCATTTGGGTGTTAGAGGTGATGAAAAAAAATTGGAGGGAGAGGGGTGTTGTTGGAGTAGATATTTTCGTTAGGAGAAAGAGGTCATGGTGTGGCCTTAAGATTCACAACATGAAGTGTATGGCTGTAGAATTGGTTGGTTCTATATTTGATGCATTGTGATGTGGATAAGGATTTGTGTCTCTGGTGTAGAGATCATGATAGTTGGCTTTCACATTGTTTCTATGAGGAGGCATAGTCATGGGGTTGCAGATGTGTATATCAATGAAATTATTTTTAAGGGGGTTTTGGAAAAGTAAAAAAAATTGTTCGGTCAAGTTGAATGTTACATAATTTTTATTGACTCTTAGTATGGCTTTTCTAACTCTTACTATTTCCAATTTATCAATTTTATGGTCACAATGAGAGAGTGCCTTGGGAATTTTGTGAGGTTTTTCATGGATAGGGTTCATGGTGTGGCCATAACTATCATGATGTAGATACTAGGAGGATGATTTCAAGGTTTATATTTCAAGTAACATCAATTCAAGGTTATTGGGTTGTAGTGTGACCCTTCCACAATCATATCAGATTAAGGAGTTCAACCAATCCTTAAATAAAGGGGGGTAGAGTAAATCATGGTGTGGATCTGAATATTTTATTCGATTGGACCGAGTCAAAATGCGATCATAGCTTATCCACCAAGACTCTGTAGTTTCCATATATAGAATAAATTCAACAGCCCATGTTAATTCTTTTATACTCCTTCATTTTCTCTCAAAGATCAAGAAAACAGAGGTGTGCCCTTATAGTTTTGTGAGTTCCCCTTCATTTTCTATATCCCTTCGATTTATGAGATCAAATTGGTGGGGATATAAGGTGATTCCTCTTATTTTTCTCATAGTTTTTCTCTATTTTCTTCATTTGAGGTGGTTTTGGCAGTGATGTGTCCTTGGTCTTATTGGACTTGAGTCATGGGTTTTATGGAAATTTTTATGTTCTAGGTTTTTAGGGATTCTATCATGATATTTTTTTCATTGTGCGAAGGATATGGGGTGTAGAGAAATTACATCATTCCACTGTCGAATAATGGTCTTTATTGGTTAATAACTAAATAATAGAAACCCTATAAGAATCAAAGAGAGTATCTTTTCACATATAATTTATAATTAATTTATATAAATAATAATTAAATTATCTTGTAATTTTATATTCTTTTTCAAATAAATTGACCACTCTTTTTATAACATCACTTTGATGAAGGGTCCAAGGGTGTAATACCTTTATTGATAATCCTTACATGCCCCCTGAACCCCAAAAAAATCGTTGTAGAATCATTAGTTTCTAGCACGAATGATTCTCACCACTTGCGTTGTTTGTTGTCGATCACAGCAAAAATTGTTTATGGTCTTGAAGGATTATTATTATTCTCTTGAGTAATTAAGAGGGAGGTATAGGATTGATGCTCTCTATTCTTAAGATAATTCAATATAAATTATATCTAGAGTTGAGAGAATTCTCTCTAGAGGATTTTTTTACAACAATTTCTATAAAGTGAAATGATATAATTAGGTTTAAATATTTATATCGAAGATTTGTTTATTATACAAAGTCCCTTAATCATTCTCTTAATTCTAAGAAAACCCCACATCAGATAATAATAATATTATTAGTATTATTATTTATTAAATGTGATAAAAACTCACATATAATTTAAATATCATTTCTTAAATAAATTAATATTTATTTAAATGATATTTAATATATCAATCCTATTGATCCCTTAACTCAATATATCAGTATTTATTGAAATTTATCTAACCATGAATAATAACTATTTATTTAAATAAATAAATATCATTATATTATTTTTTAAATAAATATTTATACGATGAACATAACTTGAATAATTATTATTCCTAAAAACTTGAGAATAATTTATATTATAATATTAAATTAAAAATAAATTTAACTGAGATTATAGATACACTTAGTTTGTGATCCTCTGGGTCTCTTTTTTGGTGGAATTATTAAAACTCACCTAAATTCCAAGATAAATGTCTATAAACATTCCAAGGAACCCATAGAGAAATATGTTAATGTCACAATGATAATAACCTCTTAAAAATGCTCAGTGTGTAATATAATCTCTTTATATCAGTATCTCATTAAGAAGGTTGCATACTCATATGATCAATAACTATGACTGATATATCTTTCCTTGAATTTCCTAAAATGAACCTATCGATAAAAATTCCATGGTCATGAACTTAATCAGATAGTTTCATTCCAATCAAAGGGCCTAATATATTTACTTTAATTAACTAATAAGGGTCAAATCCTTTCTTGAATTATTCATTAATGTCATATCACTAGTGATTCACCCAGCATATCCAACTTCATCGCAAGCATATATCAGAATGATTTTCAAAAATACATATATATATTAAACTCATGATATAAATTATAAACAATATAAACTCTAAAGACCAATACACATGTTCATAGATAGGTATATCCAATAACTAATATAACATGTGGAATTCTTAGAGGTGTATCTTTTCTCATAACCCCCTCAATTGTATATTACAAAAGGAAAAATTTATGGAAGGAAATCTCAATGTCTTATGATCCCCCTACCCTTGATATCATGTATCATAAATGTCTAGTAAAATGATTTCATCCATCCATTGAATATGTATTTAAGAATATTTTCACTTCACTTCAAGGTTCTCATCATAATGGGAAACTACTATGACCTTTTTATGTGATAAATACTCTAAGGACATGATCAAATTAATGTTATGTTTAAGAAAACTCATCATGTGATAAGATATTTATCAATATTCAAGACCATGAATATACATGTAATAAAAAGTAAAAATCAATTAGTTATAAGGCACTAACTCCAACATTGTGATCATATCCTTTGTTTGTTCTAGAACAGTGGTTGGTTGAAGTATCAATTGTGGTTAGAGGTTTAAGAAATATCTTTTATTTTGTGTATAATATATAAGTAACATGATTTTACTTACATTGGGTGGATAATAAGGATTAACTAATAAAGATAATGAATCAGACTAAATAGAATTATGGGGTGATATGCATGTGATTCTATAAATTATTAATATTTTTATGTTATTGATGATTTTTTATGGTTTTTGCTTATAATTATTGTTTTTTTTTGAGTTTTATGTTTTATTTGCAGGATTTTATTACTGGAATCACCTTTCATGATAGGTTTAACAAGTAAAGATGGTAATGAACCAGATGTGGGAAATATTGAATTTTTGTGTAATAATCTATGGAAGAGATATTAAATGAATATGATGGAATGATTTAAAGAGAATTGTAGAAATGTATTACTGATATAATTGGGTGTTGTGAATGTTTAGTATTATTGTTATTAGTGTTTTGAATTGTGTGTATATTATGGGTGCAGTTGTGTGGTCATTTATATGGTTGGATTTCAGTGTTTTTATGTGTTGGGTGTCATGGTTATAGCTAGTTTTCATGGTTTTCAAGGGAATAAGTGGTTATGGATGTGTGGTGTTCAGGCTAAAATGATGGAATGGATTGTTGCGTTAAAAATGGATGGCCTTATGGAATATGTGGTGGTTTTGGAATGTGATTTGATGTATTTTTTGTGAATAGTTACCCTATGGATAAGGAATATGATTGTTAATGAAATATTTGGTAATAGGTGTGGGATGGAATTGAATAAGATGTGGGTTGTAAATGAAGTTTTGATACTTGAAATGAATGGGGGTGGTTGGAATGAAACTTCGTTAATAGCTAAATAATGTTTTGTCATTAAATATAAAACAGTATAGAATATAATATGGATGGTAAACTGAAAATCTATAATAATTTAATAATGAGATTAAATGGGAAATTGTGAATGTATTTTTTTTGTTTTTTTCTATGTGAAGTGGTGATAGTTTGTGGTATAGTAATAAGCAGTGATAGTAACGTGTGGAAGTGATAGTGTGGTGGTTGGTATAGGTGTGGAAGTATTTTATTATATAAACTCTATAGGTCGGGACTTTGTATGGATATATTATACTTTTCTTTTCTTTTGATTCCATATACATCCTACCTAAGTTGGATCACCACACTAGTGCCCAAATTTTTTGGGTTCTGGATGTCTTCCGTACACATCTAGGTTGGTGAGGGAATAGATTTCTGACAAATTTTTCTTCCCCACTCTCTCTTATAGATATAATACAGTTCTGATGGTCAAAGGTTTGTATTCATGAGTTGTGATGGAAAAAATTAAAAAGTTTTATTGATGTTATAATGGTGGGATTATGATTTGGTGTATTTGGGGGTCATGCATGATAGGAGTAGGGAATGAGTTTGATTTCCTTCAAGTTCATGATGCCCTACTATTATGGAGAAGTGATGTGCAATTGAGAAGTGGATATACGGTGTGTGGTTGTTGATGTTTGACTATGTGATTATGATGTAGATATGTGATAATCAAATATGTGTATATGGTTATGATGACATAGAATTGATGGGAGTACTAAGATGTTTTTTTATTGGGGTGTGCGAGAAGAAAACCAATAGTAAAGTGGTGCAGGTTATCCTTATTATTATGTTCTTTGATAATATTTTATTACACTTGGTTTTGATATTTGGTGAGTGAGATTGTAACATCCCAAGTAAGTAATCAATGATAGATATTTTTATCTATGTCTATTAATTAATTAGATAGTGTTTTAGAGGCTTAAAATGAGAATAAATCCAATCTTAAGCATGGAATACACTAATATTTTTAAAAGATTGTTTTACTGCCTTTTGATGGAAAACCATTTTTAAATCTATCTTTTGACAATTTTATATGCTCTACTCTTCAAAATAAACTTATTATTTATGATTGGGACATTGAAATTTAAATTGGATAATTTTTTGGTATTTTTCTGACAATGTTCATTTATTAATGAATACTGAAAAATACTGCATTTTACATCAAAAAAATTTTTTCATCTAATTTAATTATATGGTTAGATTATCTTTTTAATTTGTTTTGAAGTGTACATAGAATATATTTTTACCATTTAATCCAATAGTGGTCGTTGGAATTAATTTCACTTTGAAATTGGACTTAAACTAGTGTCAATCTTTTGATACTTATTGTTTCATAAAAACACGCTATTTTCTCTGACAGCGGGAATTAATTATTAAATTAATTAATGTAACTTATATGTTTTGAATTTTGTAAAATAGACATCATTTTTGAATTCGGAATATCAAATATAGAATAGGGTTTAGTTTTGGTATTTTTCTGAAAAACTTCAATTTTGATGAATAGTGAAACCACTAAGTGGTACTTATAAAAACTGATTTTCCGTTTAAATAAAATTTTACCACCTCTGTGTTTTGAATTTAAAATATCCGACATACATGGTTTTCATTAAGAAGTAAAATGTGGTTCAATGAGATTAAAATAATTTTTTGGTGAATAGTAACTTTTAAGTTTATTAATCGCGATTAGAGGTAATTAGTGTAATTTAAGGTAAGAATAATTTTTTAATAATATAAAATGACCTAGACACATGTCCTACCCTTATTGGATGTGTCATGGCCGACCAAGACAATCCATGGGTCAACTTGGGGACCCCATGGAGCCACTTTGGAAGAAAAATGACATTAATATCTTTTAATTTAATGTTAAAGTAAAAATGTCACAAACATGAGTTATTTTACTAAAAAGATTTTTACATAAGGTTATAAAAGTCATATTTTTTACTATAAATATTCATTGGAAATATAAAAGGATTTAATACATCATAGTATTTTTTTTATAATTTTTAGACATTAAATAAATTAAATTATTTATGAAATCATGATGATGCATCGATTACCTCATTAATAAAGGATTTAAATAAAATGAAACGATAATGTAAAATCTAAGACCTACACATGTCAAAAACCTATTGTATGGGTATATTTCGAACCCTTATCAACTTATACTCTAATAATATCAATTTGGGACCTTTTAAATCCGAAACGCATTTTAAAATAAAGTAACATTTTATACCTTTCCAAGAGTGCCCCTCCTCTCCTCTTATAAAAGGCCCCCACCTCTACCTCCTTACCCACACTTCCAAAGCCTTTGTCTCGGCCAAACCCTGCCCATTTTGTCTCTCCACATCCCTCTCTAACTCTTAGAAGCCTCACTTTGGGTATAAGTCTTCCCAAGTAAGCCTTTGAGCTCAAACCAAAGGGAGTTACCCAATTTTAAGGTAATGTCTTCACTTGAGTCCTTTTGTTTTATTTTGCTTCTCCATCCCCCTAAACTCTTTTTATTCATTTCTTTTGTAGCAGATTTAGTATCTTCAATATACTATTATGTTGTTATAATAAGGATTCGAGCCACACTTACACACACATACATCTAATGGTTAAAGAACATACTGTTTCCGTGGATGGAAAATTTCTGCCTCATGAAACGATGATTGTTCAATATTCTTCTAACACCTTCAAAGGTGGTCATTAATATGTCACTATATTTATATATGATATATAATATGTTTATGTTTTCCTTAAGCTTTTGTATTTTTCATTTATGTCATACCTTTATGGCTTCCATTATGGGTATACGCGATATCTTTATTTTAGGAAGTGCGGACTACCGCCCCCTCAAAGGGATTTGGTTCGTTAATACCATATGTGGTACGTATAAAGGATATATTTAATGATATTATATATGATACCATACTGTAATTAAAATACTATTATTTATCATTATGTTTTAGTTCCATTAAATATGAAATAGAAGTAGAAGTAGCGTTCATGCGTACGTACGGCTTACCGTCTCCATGAACGGTGCATTTCATTTCTTACCTCTAAATGTTATGTAATATTATAAATGCATGCATGTATTGGATATATATGATATATATGATATCTACATCATGAATACAATTCTCGATATAATGGATATTTTACCACATCGACAAATTGTAATTATAAAGAGTTTATTTTTGACTCAAGTACCAATTATCGTTAAAACGACCGTTATTAACTTAAATAATAAAATAGTGTTCATGACTTGGTAATAAGTGATATAAAATGAATAATGAACTTGAAAAATGTTCTTAAGCAAGTAGAAATTAACTCAAGTTTATTATTCAGGAGATTACAGAATGATCGAGTCAAGTCGGACCCGAGGTAAGGGACTTCGTCTCAATCTCCATTCATTGAGGCATATTTTGTTTTACACACAACCTTCTTTTATACAGTGTATAAACCCCTTTTACTTTTATGTTTATCCAAAAGGAGTCTTTTTTATACGAAGCGTTTTACTAAACGACAAAAGGGAATGTTTTTGTCGTACGTATGTGGCGACAACGACTTCTCCACCGCCGTGACCATTATTTGAGTTTCAGCTTCCTCTACAAGCCATACCATTTTTTTTAAAAAGAAAAATAAATATCTTGTTTTACTTTTCTTTTATTTTGGTATTGAAAATGGTTTTCATAATTTTTTATTATATCAATGTGTTTTATTGATATCTTATGGTTGAAATTTGGAAATGTTATGTTTCCTTTATGTATGTTTTATGTAATACGATTATGTTATGGTTCTTGGGAATTATTATGAATACATGTGGTTCCGTGATAAACTAAGGGTGGGTGAGACCGATATAGCTCTCCAATGCATTGGGTAACGTGAAGGAGTGAAACGTTAAGGTTTCTCTGAAGATATTCAGGGAATATACTGAGATGGGTATTCCAAATGTAACCAAGAGGGTTACTCCCTACGTAAGAATGTTATGAATGCCTAAAGTTACCCTTATGTCTTATGATTTCTATGATTTATTCATGATTTGATGAGGTATGTTAAATTGCTTATGTTTATGAGTAGATTATGATTTCATTGATTCTTGTGTATACATGTACTCATGTTTCCTTTCCATATTTTTATATCCCTTACTGAGCTTTTTATGCTCATCCCATGTTTTTGAAATGTTTTTCACAGGTCAAGGGAAAGGTACATGATATGATGGTAGTGTCAAGGAAGTGTCAAGAAATAATCCATGTTTTATTATAAATATGTTTCCATTGATGGGAAAAATGAATACTATCTTTTATGTAACCACTTTGTTTAAATGTGGAATGTAATGCAAGTTTCATGATCTAATTCTCTAAAGCTCTAAACCTGAAAAGATCCTCAATGTGTAATCTTGTAATAACTCAAGATTAAGTAAGGTTTAAGGCTGGGGCCTTATAGTTGGTATCAGAGGTCGTTTTAGATAACTTTAGGAGTTAGGATTCTACTAAATGGTTATCCAAAAATATTTTTTTTTGGTCAAATTGAAATGATATAGCATTTCAAGATTACCATGTTGCTTCATCTAAGACATGTTTGTTCAGAATGGTTTTCCGCAGAGGAAATAGGGAAGCAGTGCTAGGAAGGAATACAAGAGGAAATAACCTTCCAAATTAGCATCCTGAGATGGTCGGAATTGGAACTGAACAGTTTGTTGCAGTAATGGCGCAGTTGAATCAGGTGATAAATGGTGGTTGTGTTTATTGATGATATTTTGGTGTTTTCTAAAAGTAAAGAGGAGCATGAAAGAAATTTAAGGGTTATTTTGAAAACCTTAAAAGAAAATAATATTTATGGGAAATTCAGAAAGTGTGAGTTTTGGTTGCAACAAATTTCTTTCCTTGGTCACATTATTTCTAAAGATGGGATAACTGTTGATCCTGAAAAAACAAAGGTTGTTGAAAAATGGCCAAGACCCACAAATGTAACTGAGATTCGTAGTTTCCTTGGTTTGGTAGGCTATTAATGAAGGTTTGTTAGAAATTTTCACGGTTATCTAGTCGAATGACTAAGCTAACTCAGAAGGGTGTTAAGTTTATCTGGACAAAAGAATGTGATGGTTGTTTTCAGGAACTAAAAAGATGATTGGTGAATGATCCAGTTCTGGAACTACCTTCCAGGAATGGGGAGTTTGTTATCTACAGTGATGATTCATTGAAAGGACTTGGTTGTGTCCTAATACAGAATGATCAGGTAATTTCTTATGCTTCACGACAGTTGAAAACTCATGAGCTAAATTACCCTACACAAGATTTGGAATTAACTGCTGTAGTTTTTGCTTTAAAAATTTGGAGGCATCATTTGTATAGAGTAAAGTGTGAAATATATACCGATCACAAAAGTTTAAAGTATATATTCACTCAGAAAGAATTAAACATGAGACAGAGGAGATGGCTAGAATTAATCAAGAATTGTGATTGTACAATTCATTACCATCCAGGAAAAGCAAATAAAGTGGCTAATGCTTTGAGTCGAAAAAGTAATTCTTCATTAAAAAATGTTGTGTTTGTAACGTGATCCTTTAGTTAAGGATTTGATGAACTTTGTAATAGATGTTTTTGGTGTAGGATGACCTTCTGTTTTGTTTCAGGTATCAGTGAAATCTTCTCTATCAGAGAGAATCAAGCAAGCACAGAAGCAAGAAAGTGAGTTTCAGAAAAAGGTAGAGCTGGTTTAGACGGGTAAGTTCCCTGAATTCAACATTGATAATGATTGCGTTTTGAGATTTGGGAAGAGATTGTGTGTGAATTGTGATTCATAGTTGAAGAGAGAGTTGTTGTGTGAAGCTCTTAGATCTCCGTTTTCAGTTCATCCTGGAAGTACTAAGATGTACAGAGATCTGTGGGAGTATTACTGGTGGGATGGAATGAAAAGAGATATTGCTGACTTTACTATGTAGTGTTTGACATGTCAACAGGTTAAAGAAGAGCAACAGTTACCAAAAGGGATGCTTCAGCCTTTATCAGTACCAGAATGGAAATGGGAGAATATATCCATGGACTTCGTTGTGGGATTTCTGAAGACACCTCGAGGTAATAATAAAATCTGGGTTATTGTTGATCGCTTGACTAAATCTGCTCATTTCCTTTCTATACGAGATATGTTTTCCCTAGATCAACATTCCTGTTTGTATCTTAAAGAGATAGTCAGGTTACATGGAGTTCCTCTCTCCATTGTATCTGATCGTGATCCCAGGTTCACTTCTAACTTTTGGAAAGGCCTTCAGAAGTCGTTGGGTACTGAATTAAATTTTAGTATAGCTTTTCATCCTCAATTAGATGGGAACTCAGAATGAACAATTCAGACATTAGAGGATATGCTACGTGCTTGTTCGATGGATTATCAGGGATATTGGGACCAACATCTTTCATTGGTTGAATTTTCATATAATAACAGTTTTAATTCCAGTATACAGATGGAACCATTTGAGGCATTATATGGGAAGCAGTGTCGAACTCCAGCTTTCTGGGATTAAGTGGGTGAAAGGAAGCTGATGGGGCCAGAATTGGTAGAAGAGTTGGCAGAAAAAGTTCAGCTAATACAGAAACACATGAGAACAGCTCAGAGCAGCCAGAAGCGTTATGCGGACAACAGGAGGAAGGATCTCTCTTTTGAGTTAGGTGATCATGTTTTTCTCAAAGTATCACCATGGAAAAGTGTGATGCGATTTGGTAAGAAAGGAAAGCTGAGTCCAAGGTTCATTAGACCATATGAAATTATGGATAGAGTTGGATCAGTTGCTTACTGAGTGGATTTACCTCCGAGTTTATCTCAGGTACACAATGTTTTTCATGTTTAAATGTTAAGGAAGTATATGCCAGATCCATCTCATGTTTTGAGTCCAGAGGTAGTTCAGCTGGAAGAGAACCTATCTTATGAGGAACAATCGGTACAGATTCTTGACCACATGGAGAAAGTGTTAAGGAATAAGGTTATTCATCAGGTAAAAGTTTTATGGAAAAACCACATGGTTGAAGAGGCAACATGGGAATCTAAAAATGCAATAAGGGATAAATACCCCCACTTATTCAATAAGTAAATAAATTGCGGGGACGCAATTTTCTAAAGGGGGGAAGGATGTAACATCCCAAGTAAGTAATGAATAATATATATTTTTATCTATGTCTATTAATGAATTAGATAGTGTTTTAGAGGATTAAAATGAGAATAAATCCAATCTTAAGCATGGAATACACTAATATTTTTAAAAGATTATTTTACTGCCTTTTGATGGAAAACCATTTTTAAATATATCTTTTGACAATTTTATATTCTCTACTTGTCAAAATAAACTTATTATTTATGATTGGGACATTGAAATTTACATTGGATAATTTTTTGGTAATTTTCTGACAATGTTCATTTATTAATGAATACTGAAAAATACTGCATTTTACATCAAAAATGTTTTTTCATCTAATTTAATTAAATGGTTAGATTATCTTTTTAATTTGTTTTAAAGTGTACATAGAATATATTTTTACCATTTAATCCAATAGTGGTCGTTGGAATTAATTTCACTTTGAAATTGGACTTAAACTAGTGTCAATCTTTTGATACTTATTGTTTCATAAAAACACGCTATTTGCTCTGACAGCGGGAATTAATTATTAAATTAATTAATGTAACTTATATGTTTTGAATTTTGTAAAATAGACATCATTTTTGAATTCGGAATATCAAATATAGAATAGGGTTTAGTTTTGGTATTTTTCTGAAAAACTTCAATTTTGATGAATAGTGAAACCACTAAGTGGTACTTATAAAAACTGATTTTCCGTTTAAATAAAATTTTACCACCTCTGTGTTTTGAATTTAAAATATCCGACATACATGGTTTTCATTAAGAAGTAAAATGTGGTTCAATGAGATTAAAATAATTTTTTGGTGAATAGTAACTTTTAAGTTTATTAATCGCGATTAGAGGTAATTAGTGTAATTTAAGGTAAGAATAATTTTTTAATAATATAAAATGACCTAGACACATGTCCTACCATTATTGGATGTGTCATGGCCGACCAATACAATCCATGGGTCAACTTGGGGACCCCATGGAGCCACTTTGGAAGAAAAATGACATTAATATCTTTTAATTTAATGTTAAAGTAAAAATGTCACAAACATGAGTTATTTTACTAAAAAGATTTTTACATAAGGTTATAAAAGTCATATTTTTTACTATAAATATTCATTGGAAAGATAAAAGGATTTAATACATCATATTATTTTTTTTATAATTTTTAGACATTAAATAAACTAAATTATTTATGAAATCATGATGATGCATCGATTACCTCATTAATAAAGGATTTAAATAAAATGAAACGATAATGTAAAATCTAAGACCTACACATGTCAAAAACCTATTTTATGGGTATATTTAGAACCCTTATCAACTTATACTCTAATAATATCAATGTGGGACCTTTTAAATCCTAAACGCATTTTAAAATAAAGTAACATTTTAGACCTTTCCAAGAGTGCCCCTCCTCTCCTCTTATAAAAGGCCCCCACCTCTACCTCCTTACCCACACTTCCAAAGCCTTTGTCTCGGCCAAACCCTGTCCATTTTGTCTCTCCACATCCCTCTCTAACTCTTAGAAGCCTCACTTTGGGTAGAAGTCTTCCCAAGTAAGCCTTTGAGCTCAAACCAAAGAGAGTTACCCAATTTTAAGGTATTGTCTTCACTTGAGTCCTTTTGTTTTATTTTGCTTCTCCATCCCCCTAAACTCTTTTTATTCATTTCTTTTGTAGCAGCTCCAGTATCTTCAATATACTATTATGTTGTTATAATAAGGATTTGAGCCACACTTTCACACACATACATCTAATGGTTAAAGAAAACATACTGTTTCCGTGGATGGCGAATTTCTGCCTCACGAAACGATGATTGTTCAATATTCTTCTAACACCTTCAAAGGTGGTCATTAATATGTCACTATATTTATATATGATATATAATATGTTTATGTTTTCCTTAAGCTTTTGTATTTTTCATTTATGTCATACCTTTATGGCTTCCATTATGGGTATACGCGATATCTTTATTTTAGGAAGTGCGGACTACCGCCCCCTCAAAGGGATTTGGTTCGTTAATACCATATGTGGTACATATAAAGGATATATTTAATGATATTATATATGATACCATACTGTAATTAAAATACTATTATCTATCATTATGTTTTAGTTCCATTAAATATGAAATAGAAGTAGAAGTAGCGTTCATGCGTACGTACGGCTTACCATCTCCATTAACGGTGCATTTCATTTCTTACCTCTAAATGTTATGTAATATTATAAATGAATGCATGTATTGGATATATATGATATATATGATATCTACATCATGAATACAATTCTCGATATAATGGATATTTTACCACATTGACAAATTGTAATTATAAAGAGTTTATTTTTGACTCAAGTACCAATTATCGTTAAAACGACCGTTATTAACTTAAATAATAACATAGTGTTCATGACATGGTAATAAGTGATATAAAATGAATAATGAACTTGAAAAAGGTTCTTAAGCAAGTAGAAATTAACTCAAGTTTATTATTTAGGAGATTACAGAATGATCGAGTCAAGTCAGACCCGAGGTAAGGGACTTCGTCTCAATCTCCATTCATTGAGGCATATTTTGTTTTACACACAACCTTCTTTTATACAGTGTATAAACCCATTTTACTTTTATGTTTATCCACAAGGAGTCTTTTTTATATGAAGTGTTTTACTAAACGACAAAAGGGAATGTTTTTGTCATACGTATGTGGTGACAATGACTTCTCCACCGTCGTGACCATTATTTGAGTTTCAGCTTCCTCTACAAGCCATACCATTTTTTTAAAAAAGAAAAATAAATAACCTATTTTACTTTTCTTTTATTTTGGTATTGAAAATGGTTTTCATAATTTTTTATTATATCAATGTGTTTTATTGATATCTTATGATTGAAATTTGGAAATGTTATGTTTCCTTTATATATGTTTTATGTGATACGATTATGTTATGGTTCTTGGGAATTATTATGAAGACAGGTGGTTCCGTGATAAACTAAGGGTGGGTGAGACCGATATAGCTCTCCAATGCATTGGGTAACGCGAAGGAGTGAAATGTTAAGGTTTCTCTGAAGATATTTAGGGAATATACTGAGATGGGTATTCCAAACGTAACCAAGAGGGTTACTCCCTACGTAAGAATGTTATGAATGCCTCAAGTTACCCTTATGTCTTATGATTTATATGATTTATTCATGATTTGACGAGGTATGTTAAATTGCTTATGTTTATGAGTAGATTATGATTTCATTGATTCTTGTGTATACATGTACTCATGTTTCCTTTCCATATTTTTATATCCCTTACTGAGCTTTTTATGCTCATCCCATGTTTTTGAAATGTTTTTCACAGGTCAAGGGAAAGGTACATGATATGATGGTAGTGTCAAGGAAGTGTCAAGAAATAATCCATGTTTTATTTTAAATATGTTTCCGTTGATGGGAAAAATGAATACTATCTTTTATGTAACCACTTTGTTTAAATGTGGAATGTAATGCAAGTTTCATGATCTAATTCTCTAAAACTCTAAACCTGAAAAGATCCTCAATGTGTAATCTTGTAATAACTCAAGATTAAGTAAGGTTTAAGGCTGGGGCCTTATAGTTGGTATCAGAGGTCGTTTTAGATAACTTTAGGAGTTAGGATTCTACTAAATGGTTATCCAAAAATATTTTTTTTGGTCAAATTGAAATGATATAGCATTTCAAGATTACCATGTTGCTTCATCTAAGACATGTTTGTTCAGAATGGTTTTCCGCAGAGGAAATAGGGAAGCAGTGCTAGGATGGAATACAAGAGGAAATAACCTTCCAAATTAGCATCCTGAGATGGTCGGAATTGGAACTGAACAGTTTGTTGCAGTAATGGCGCAGTTGAATCAGGTGATAAATGGTGGTTGTGTTTATTGATGATATTTTGGTGTTTTCTAAAAGTAAAGAGGAGCATGAAAGAAATTTAAGGGTTATTTTGAAAACCTTAAAAGAAAATAAATTTTATGGGAAATTCAGAAAGTGTGAGTTTTGGTTGCAACAAATTTCTTTCCTTGGTCACATTATTTCTAAAGATGGGATAACTGTTGATCCTGAAAAAACAAAGGTTGTTGAAGAATGGCCAAGACCCACAAATGTAACTGAGATTCATAGTTTCCTTGGTTTGGCAGGCTATTAATGAAGGTTTGTTAGAAATTTTCATGGTTATCTAGTCCAATGACTAAGCTAACTCAGAAGGGTGTTAAGTTTATCTGGACAAAAGAATGTGATGGTTGTTTTCAGGAACTAAAAAGATGATTGGTGAATGATCCAGTTCTGGCACTACCTTCCAGGAATGGGGAGTTTGTTATCTACAGTGATGATTCATTGAAAGGACTTGGTTGTGTCCTAATATAGAATTATCAGGTAATTTCTTATGCTTCACGACAGTTGAAAACTCATGAGCTAAATTACCCTACACAAGATTTGGAATTAACTGCTGTAGTTTTTGCTTTAAAAATTTGGAGGCATCATTTGTATAGAGTAAAGTGTGAAATATATACCGATCACAAAAGTTTAAAGTATATATTCACTCAGAAAGAATTAAACATGAGACAGAGGAGATGGCTAGAATTAATCAAGGATTATGATTGTACAATTCATTACCATCCGGGAAAAGCAAATAAAGTGGCTAATGCTTTGAGTCGAAAAAGTAATTCTTCATTAAAAAATGTTGTGTTTGTAACGTGATCCTTTAGTTAAGGATTTGATGAACTTTGGAATAGAAATTTTTGGTGTAGGATGACCTTCTGTTTTGTTTCAGGTATCAGTGAAATCTTCTCTATCAGAGAGAATCAAGCAAGCACAGAATCAAGACAGTGAGTTCCAGAAAAAGGTAGAGCTGGTTCAGACGGGTAAGTTGCCTGAATTCAACATTGATAATGATTACGTTTTGAGATTTTGGAAGAGATTGTGTGTGACTTGTGATTCATAGTTGAAGAGAGAGTTGTTGTGTGAAGCTCTTAGTTCTCCGTTTTCAGTTCATCCTGGAAGTACTAAGATGTACAGAGATCTGCAGGAGTATTACTGATGGGATGGAATGAAAAGAGATATTGCTGACTTTACTATGTAGTGTTTGAAATGTCAACAGGTTAAAGAAGAGCAACAGTTACATAAAGGGATGCTTCAGCCTTTATCAGTACCAGAATGGAAATGGGAGAATATATCCATGGACTTCGTTGTGGGATTTCTGAAGACACATCGAGGTAATAATAAAATCTGGGTTATTGTTGATCGCTTGACTAAATCTGCTCATTTCCTTTCTATACAAGATACTTTTTCCCTAGATCAACATTCCTGTTTGTATCTTAAAGAGATAGTCAGGTTACATGGAGTTCCTCTCTCCATTGTATCTGATCGTGATCCCAGGTTCACTTCTAACTTTTGGAAAGGCCTTCAGAAGTCGTTGGGTACTGAATTAAATTTTAGTATAGCTTTTCATCCTCAATTAGATGGGAACTCAGAACGAACAATTCAGACATTAGATGATATGCTACGTGCTTGTTCGATGGATTATCAGGGATATTGGGACCAACATCTTTCATTGGTTGAATTTTCATATAATAACAGTTTTAATTCCAGTATACAGATGGCACCATTTGAGGCATTATATGGGAAGCGGTGTCGAACTCCAGCTTTCTGGGATGAAGTGGGTGAAAGGAAGCTGATGGGGCCAGAATTGGTAGAAGAGTTGGCAGAAAAAGTTCAGCTGATACAGAAACACATGAGAACAGCTCAGAGCAGGCAGAAGAGTTATGCGGACAACAGGAGGAAGGATCTCTCTTTTGAGTTAGGTGATCATGTTTTTCTCAAAGTATCACCATGGAAAAGTGTGATGCGATTTGGTAAGAAAGGAAAGTTGAGTCCAAGGTTCATTAGACCATATGAAATTATGGATAGAGTTGGATCAGTTGCTTACTGAGTGGATTTACCTCCGAGTTTATCTCAGGTACACAATGTTTTTCATGTTTAAATGTTAAGGAAGTATATGCCAGATCCATCTCATGTTTTGAGTCCAGAGGTAGTTCAGTTGGAAGAGAACCTATCTTATGAGGAACAATCGGTACAGATTATTGACCACATGGAGAAAGTGTTAAGGAATAAGGTTATTCATCAGGTAAAAGTTTTATGGAAAAACCACATGGTTGAAGAGGCAACATGGGAATCTAAAAATGCAATAAGGGATAAATACCCCCACTTATTCAATAAGTAAATAAATTGCGGGGACGCAATTTTCTAAAGGGGGGAAGGATGTAACATCCCAAGTCAGTAATGAATAATAGATATTTTTATCTATGTCTATTAATGAATTAGATAGTGTTTTAGAGGCTTAAAATGAGAATAAATCCAATCTTAAGCATGGAATATACTAATATTTTTAAAAGATTGTTTTACTGCCTTTTGATGGAAAACCATTTTTAAATCTATCTTTTGATAGTTTTATAAGCTCTATTTGTCAAAATAAACTTATTATTTATGATTGGGACATTGAAATTTACATTGGATAATTTTTTGGTATTTTTCTGACAATGTTCATTTTTTAATGAATAGTGAAAAATACTGCATTTTACATCAAAACTGTTTTGTCATCTAATTTAATTATATGGTTAGATTATCTTTTTAATTGGTTTTAAAGTGTACATAGAATATATTTTTACAATTTAATCTAATAGTGGTTGTTGGAATTTATTTCACTTTGAAATTGGACTTAAACTAGTGTCAATATTTTGATACTTATTGTTTCATAAAAACACGATATTTGCTCTGACAGCGGGAATTAATTATTAAATTAATTAATGTAACTTATATGTTTTGAATTTTGTAAAATAGACATCATTTTTGAATTCGGAATATCAAATATAGCTTACGGTGAAGTTTTTTATTTTTCTGAAAAACTTCAATTTTTGATGAATAGTGAAACCACTAAGTGGTACTTATAAAAACTGATTTTCCGTTTAAATGAAATTTTACCACCTCTGTGTTTTGATTTTCAAAAATCCAACATATATGGTTGTCATTAAGAAGTAAGATGTGGTTCAATGGGATTAAAATAATTTTTTGGTGAATAGTAAATTTTAAGTTTATTAATCGCGATTAGAGGTAATTAGTGTAATTTAAAGTAAGAATAATGTTTTAATAATATAAAATGACCTAGACACATGTCCTACCCTTATTTGATGTGTCATGTCCGACCAAGACATTCCATGGGTCAACTTTGGGACCCCATGAAGCCACTTTGGAAGGAAAATGACATTAATATCTTTTAATTTAATGTTAAAGTAAAAATGTCACAAACATGAGTTATTTTACTAAAACACTTTTTACATGGGGTTATACAAGTCGGATTTTTGACTATAAATAGTCATTGGAAATCTAAAAATATTTACTAAATCATAGTATTTTTTTATAATTTTTAAACATTAAATAAATTAAGTTATTTATGACATCATGATGATGCATCGATTACCTCATTAATAAAGGATTTAAATAAAATGAAAAGATAATGTAAAATCTAAGACCTACACATGTCAAAAACCTATTGGATGGGTATATTTTGAACCCTTATCACATTATACTCAAATTATATAAATGTGGGACCTTTTAAATCCGAAACGCATTTTAAAATAAAGTAACCTTTTATACCTTTCCAAGAGTACCCCTGCTCTCCTCTTATAAAAGGCCACAACCTCTACCTCCTTACCCACACTTCCAAAGCCTTTGGATCGGCCAAACCCTGCCAATTTTGTCTCTCCACATCCCTCTATAACTCTTAGAAGCATCACTTTGGGCAGAAGTCTTCCCAAGGAATCCTTTGAGCTCAAACCAAAGGGAGTTACCCAATTTTAAGGTAATGTCTTCACTTGAGTCCTTTTGTTTTATTTTGCTTCTCCATCCCCCTAAACTCGTTTTATTAATTTATTTTGTAACAACTCCAGTATCTTCAATATACTAGGATTTTGTTATAAGAAGGATTTGAGCTACACTTACACACACCTACATCTAATGGTTAAAGAACATACTGTTTCCGTGGATGGCGAATTTCTGCCTCACGAAACGATGATTGTTCAATATTCTTCTAACACCTTTAAAGGTGGCCATTAAGATGTCACTGTATTTATATATGATATATAATATGTTTATGTTTTCCTTAAGCTTCTGTATTTTTCATTTATGGCATACCTTTATGGCTTCCATTATGGGTATACGCGATATCTTCATTTTAGGAAGTGCGAACTACCGCCCCCTCAAAGTGATTTCATTCGTTAATACCATATGTGGTACGTATAAATGATATATTTAATGATATTATATATGATACCATACTGGAATTAAAATACTATTATGTATCATTATGTTTTAATTCCATTAAATATGAAATAGAAATGGAAGTAGCGTTAATGCGTACCTACGGCTTACCGTCTCCATGAACGGTGCATTTCATTTCTTACCTCGAAATGTTATGTAATATTATAAATGCATGCATGTAATGGATATATATGATATATATGATATCTACATCATGAATACAATTCTGGATATAATGGATATTTTACCACATGGACAACTTGTAATTATAAAGAGTTTATTTTTGACTCAAGAACCAATGATCGTTAAAACGACCGTTATTAACTTAAATAATAACATAGTGTTCATGACCTGGTAATAATTGATATAAAATGAATGATGAACTTGAAAAAGGTTCTTAAGAAATTAGAAATTAACTCAAGTTTATTATTCAGGAGATTAAAGAACGATCGAGTCAAGTCGGACCCGAGGTAAGGGACTTCGTCTCAATCTCCATTCATTGAAGCATATTTTGTTTTATACCCAACCTTCTTTTATACGGTGTATAAACCCCTTTGAATTTTATGTTTATCCAAAAGGAATAATTTTTATACGAAGCATTTTACTAAACGACAAAAGGGTATGTTTTTGTCGTACGTATGCGGTGCCAACGACTTCTCCGCCCTCATGACCATTATTTGAGTTCTGGCTTCCTCTACAATCCATACCATTTTTTTAAAAAAGAAAAATAAATACCCTGTTTTACTTTTCTTTTATTTTGGTATTGAAAATGGTTTTCATAATTTTTTTATTATATCAATGTGTTTTATTGATATCTTGTGATTGAAATGTGGAAATGTTATGTTTCCTTTATGTATGTTTTATGTGATACGATTATGTTATGGTTCTTGGGAATTATTATGAAGACGGGTGGTTTCGTGATAAACTAAGGGCAGGTGATCCCGATATAGCTCTCCAATGCATTGGGTAACACGAAGGAGTAAAACGTTAAGGTTTCTCCAAAGAGATTTAGGTAATGTACTGATATGGGTATTCCAAACGTAACCAATAGGGTTACTCCCTACGTAAGAACGTTATGAATGCCTCAAGTTACCCTTATGTCTTATGATTTCTATGATTTATTCATGATTTGATGAGGTATGTTAAAGTGCTTATGTTTTATGAGTAGAGTATGATTTCATTGATTCTTGTGTATACATGTACTCTTGTTTCCTTTCCATATTTTTATATCCCTTACTGATCTTTTTATGCTCATCCCATGTTTTTGAAATGTTTTTCACAGGTCAAGGGAAAGGTACATGATATGATGATAGTGTCAAGGAAGTGTCAAGAAATAATCCATGTTTTATTTTAAATATGTTTCCGTTGATGGAAAAAATGAATACTATCTTTTATGTAACCACTTTGTTTAAATGTGGAATGTAATGCATGTTTTAGGATCTAATTCTCTAAAACTCTAAACCTGAAAATATCCTCAATGTGTAATCTTGTAATAACTCAAGATTAAGTAAGGTTTAAGGCTGGGGCCTTATAGTTGGTATCAAAGGTCGGTTTAGATAACTTTAGGAGTTAGAATTCTACTAAATGATTATCCAAAAATATTTTTTTTGTGGTCAAATTGAAATGATATAGCATTTGATTATTACCATGTTGCTTCATCTAAGACATGTTTGTTCAGAATGGTTTTCCGCAGAGGAAATAGGGAAGCAGTTCTAGGAAGGAATACAGAAGGAAATAACCTTCCAAATCAGCATCATGAGATGGTCGGAATTGGAACTGAACAGTTTGTTGCAGTAATGGCGCAGTTGAATCAGGTGATAAATGGTGGTTGTTTTTATTGATGATATTTTGGTGTTTTCTAAAAGTAAAGAGGAGCATGAAAGACATTTAAGGGTTATTTTTCAAACCTTAAAAGAAAATAAATTGTATGGGAAATTCAGAAAGTGTGAGTTTTGTTTGCAACAAATTTCTTTCCTTGGTCACATTGTTTCTAAATATGGGATAACTTTTGATCCGGAAAAAACAAAGGTTGTTGAAGAATGGCCAAGACCCACAAACATAACTGAGATTCATAGTTTCCTTGGTTTGGCAGGCTATTACTGAAGGTTTGTTAGAAATTTTTCACGGTTATCTAGTCCAATGACTAAGCTAACTCGGAAGGGTGTTAAGTTTATCTGGAAAAAATAATGTGATGATTGTTTTCTAGAACTGAAAAGATGATTGGTGAATCCTCCAGTTTAGGCACTACCTTCCAGGAATGGGGAGTTTGTTATCTATAGCGATGCTTCATTGAAAGGACTTGGTTGTGTCCTAATGCAGAATGATCAGGTAATTTATTATGCTTCATGACAGTTGGAAACTCATGAGGTAAATTACCCTACACATGATTTGGAATTAGTTGTTGTAGTTTTTGCTTTAAAAATTTGGAGGCATCATTTGTATGGAGTAAAGTGTGAAATATATACCGATCACAAAAGTTTAAAGTATATATTCACTCAGAAAGAATTAAACATGACATAGAGGAGATGGCTAGAATTAATCAAGGATTGTGATTTTACAATTCATTACCATTCGGGAAAAGAAAATAAAGTGGATAATGCTTTGAGTCAAAAAAGTAATGCTTCATTAACAATGTTGCGTTTGGAACGTGATCCATTAGTTAAGAATTTGATGAACTTTGGAATAGAAGTTTTTGGTGCAGGATGTCCTTCTGTTTTTTTTCAGGTATCAGTGAAATCTTCTCTATCAGACAGAATCAAGCAGGCACAGAAGCAAGACAGTGAGTTTCAGAAAAAGGTAGAGTTGGTTCAGAAGGGTAAGTTGCCTGAATTCAACATTGATAATGATTGCGTTTTGAGATTTGGGAAGAGATTGTGTGTGCCCTATGATTCACAGTTGAAGAGAGAGTTTTTATGAGAATCTCATAGTTCTCCGTTTTTAGTTCATCCTGGCAGTACTAAGATGAACAGAGATCTGAGGGAGTATTACTGGTGGGATAGAATGAAAAGAGATATTGCTTATTTTTCTGTGAAGTGTTTGACATGTCAACATGTTATAGCAGAGCGGAAGTTACCGAAAGGGATGCTTCAACCTTTATCAGTGCCAGAATGGAAATGGGAGAATATATCCATGGACTTCATTGTGGGATTGCTGAAGACACCTCGAGGTAATAATGCAATCTGGGTTATTGTTGATCGCTTGACTAAATCTGCTCATTTCCTTTCTATACGAGATAATTTTTCCCTAGATCAACATTCCCGTTTGTATCTTAAAGAGATAGTCAGGTTACATGGAGTTCCTCTCTCCATTGAATCTGAACGTGATCCCAGGTTCACTTATAACTTTTGGAAAGGCCTTCAGAAGTCATTGGGTACTAAATTAAATTTTAGTACAGCTTTTCATCCTCAATCATATGGGAAATCATAATGAACAATTCAGACATTCGAGGATATGCTATGTGCTTGTTCGATGGATTATCAGGGAAGTTAGGACCAACATCTTTCTTTGGTTGAATTTTCATATAATAACAGTTTTAATTCCAGTATACAGATGGCACCATTTGAGGCATTATATGGGAAGCGGTGTCGAACTCCAGCTTTCTGGGATGAAGTGGGTGAAAGGAAGATGATGGGGCCAGAATTGGTAGAAGAGTGGGCAGAAAAAGTTCAGCTGATACAAAAACACATGAGAACAGCTCAGAGTAGGCAGAAGAGTTATGCGGACAACAGGAGGAAGGATCTCTCTTTTTAGGTAGGTGATCATGTTTTTCTCAAAGTATCACCATGGAAAAGTGTGATGCGATTTGTTAAGAAAGAAAAGCTGAGTCCAAGGTTCATTGGACCATATGAAATTCTGGAGAGAGTTGGATCAGTTGCCTACCGAGTGGATTTACCTCCGAGTTTATCTCATCTACACAATGTTTTTAATGTTTCAATGTTAAGGAAGTATATGCTAAATCCATCTCATGTTTTGAGTCCAGAGGTAGTTCAGCTGGAAGAGAACCTACCTTATGAGGAACAATCGGTACAGATTCTTGACCATAGGGAGCAAGTGTTACAGAATAATTTGATTCATCAAGTAAAAGTTTTGTGAAAAAACTACATGGTTGAAGAGGCAACATGGGAATCTGAAAAAGATATTAGGGATAAATACCCCCACTTATTCGATAAGAAAATAAATTGCGGGGACGCAATTTTCTAAAGGGTGGAAGGATGTAACATCCCAAGTAAGTAATGAATAATAGATATTTTTATCTATGTCTATTAATGAATTTGATAGTGTTTTAGAGGCTTAAAATGAGAATAAATCCAATCTTAAGCATGGAATACACTAATATTTTTAAAAGATTGTTTTACTGCCTTTTGATGGAAAACTATTTTTAAATATATCTTTTGACAGTTTTATAAGCTCTATTTGTCAAAATAAACTTATTATTTATGATTGGGACATTGAAATTTACATTGGATAATTTTTTGGTATTTTTCTGACAATGTTCATTTTTTAATGAATAGTGAAAAATACTGCATTTTACATCAAAACTACTTTTTCATCTAATTTAATTATATGGTTATATTATCTTTTTAATTGGTTTTAAAGTGTACATAGAATATATTTTTACCATTTATCCAATAGTGGTCGTTGGAATTAATTTCACATTGAAATTGGACTTAAACTAGTGTCAATATTTTGATACTTATTGTTTCATAAAAACACGCTATTTGCTCTGACAGCAAAAATTAATTATTAAATTAATTAATGTAACTTATATTTTTTGAATTTTTTAAAATAGACTTCATTTTTGAATTCGGAATATCAAATATAGCTTAGGGTGAAGTTTTGGTATTTTTCTAAAAAACTTCCATTTTTGATGAATAGTGAAACCACTAAGTGTTACTTATAAAAACTGATTTTCCGTTTAAATGAAATTTTATCACCTCTGTGTTTTGAATTTCAAAAATCCGACATACATGGTTGTCATTAAGAAGTAAAATGTGGTTCAATGGGATTAAAATAATTTTTTGGTGAATAGTACCTTTTAAGTTTATTAATCGCGATTAGAGGTAATTAGTGTAATTTAAGGGAAGAACAATGTTTTAATAATATAAAATGAACTAGACACATGTCCTAGCCTTATTTGATGTGTCATGGCCGACCAAGAAAATCCATGGGTCAACTTGGGGACCCCATGGAGCCACTTTGGAAGGAAAATTACATTAATATCTTTTAATTTAATGTTAAAGTAAAAATGTCACAAACATGAGTTATTTTACTAAAACAATATTTACATGGGGTTATACAAGTCAGATTTTCGACTATAAATAGTCATTTGAAAGATAAAAATATTTTTTCTACATCATAGTATTTTTTTTATGATTTTTATACATTAAATAAATTAAATTATTTATGACATCATGATGATGCATCGATTACCTCATTAATAAAGGATTTAAATAAAATAAAAATATAATGTAAACTCTAAGACCTAAACCTGTCAAAAACCTATTGGATGGGTATATTTCGAACCCTTATCACCTTATCCTCGAATTATATCAATGTGTGACCTTTTAAATCCGAAACGCATTTTAAAATAAAGTAACCTTTTATACCTTTCCAAGAGTGCCCCTGCTCTCCTCTTATAAAAGGCCCCAACCTCTACCTCCTTACCCACACTTCCAAAGCCTTTGGCTCGGCCAAACCCTACCCATTTTGTCTCTCCACATCCCTCTATAACTCTTAGAAGCCTCACTTTGGGCAGAATTCTTCCCAAGGAAGCCTTTGAGCTCAAACCAAAGGGAGTTACCCAATTTTAAGGTAATGTCTTCACTTGAGTCCTTTTGTTTTATTTTGCTTCTCCATCCCCCTAAAATCTTTTTATTCATTTATTTTTTAACAACTCCAGTATATTCAATATACTATGATGTTGTTATAATAAGGATTCGAGCTACACTTACAAACACCTACATCTAATGGTTAATGAACATATTGTTTCCGTGGATGGCGAATTTGTGCCTCACGAAACGATGATTGTTCAATATTATTCTAACACCTTAAAAGGTGGCCATTAAGATGTCACTATATTTATATATGATATATAATATGTTTATCTTTTCCTTAAGCTTCTGTATTTTTCATTTATGGCATACCTTTATGGCTTCCATTATGGGTATACGCGATATCTTCATTTTAGGAAGTGCGGACTACCACCCCCTCAAAGTGATTTTATTCGTTAATACCATATGTGGTACGTATAAAGGATATATTTAATGATATTATATATGATACCATACTGGAATTAAAATACTATTATGTATCATTATGTTTAAATTCCATTAAATATGAAATAGAAATGGAAGTAGCGTTCATGCGTACGTACGGCTTACCGTCTCCATGAACGGTGCATTTCATTTCTTACCTCTAAATGTTATTTAATATTATAAATGCATGCATGTACTGGATATATATGATATATATTATATCTAAATCATGAATACAATTCTGGATATAATGGATATTTTACCACATGGACAAATTGTAATTATAAAGAGTTTATTTTTGAATCAAGTACCAATGATCGTTAAAATGACCGTTATTAACTTAAATAATAACATAGTGTTAATGACATGGTAATACATGATATAAAAGGAATGATTAACTTGAAAAAGGTTCTTAAGAAAGTATAAATTAACTCAAGTTTATTATTCGGGAGATTAAAGAATGATCGAGTCAAGTCGGACCCGAGGTAAGGGACTTCGTCTCAATCTCCATTCATTGAGGCATATTTTGTTTTATACACAACCTTCTTTTATACGGTGTATAAACCCCTTTGACTTTTATGTTTATCCAAAAGGAATATGTTTTATACGAAGCATTTTACTAAATGAAAAAAGGGAATGTTTTTGTCGTACGTATGCGGCGACAACGACTTCTCTGCCGCCGTGACCATTATTTGAGTTTCGGCATCCTCTACAAGCCATACTGTTTTTCTAAAGAAAAATAAATACCATGTTTTACTTTTATTTTATTTTGGTATTGAAAATGGTTTTCATAATGTTTTTATTATATCAATGTGTTTTATTGATATCTTGTTATTGAAATGTGGAAATGTTATGTTTCCTTTATGTATGTTTTATGTGATACGATTATGTTATGGTTCTTGGGCATTATTATGAAGACGGGTGGTTCCGTGATAAACTAAGGGAGGGTGAGCCCGATATAGCTCTCTAATGCATTGGGTAACGCAAAGGAGTGAAACGTTAAGGTTTCTCCGAAGAGATTTAGGTAATATACTATTATGGGTTTTCCAAACGTAACCAAGAGGGTTACTCCCGACGTAAGAATGTTATGAATGCATCAAGTTACCCTTATGTTTTATGATTTCTATGATTTATTCATGATTTGATGAGGTATGTTAAAGTGATTATGTTTTATGAGTAGAGTATGATTTAATTTATTCTTGTGTATACATGTACTCATGTTTCCTTTCCATATTTTTATATCCCTTACTGAGCTTTTTATGCTCATCCCAAGTTTTTGAAATGTTTTTCACAGGTCAAGGGAAAGGTACATGATATGATGATAGTGTCAAGGAAGTGTCAATAAGGAATCCATGTTTTATTTTAAAAATGTTTTCGTTGATGGGAAAAATGAATACTATCTTTTATGTAACCACTTTGTTTAAATGTGGAATGTAATGCATGTTTTATGATCTAATTCTCTAAAACTCTAAACCTGAAAAGATCCTTAATGTGTAATCGTGTAATAACTCAAGATTAAGTAAGGTTTTAGGTTGGGGCCTTATATAGATTTCATGATGTTTTAGTAATCTAACATGGTATAGTTGTATGTTGGTTCAGATATTTATTCACTGGGGTTTTAGTATGGTTCTTCCAATTTATGAATGAGAGGTCTTGGGGAGGATCTTATTTGTTATAAATTTAATTTCACCCATATATATATCAGTTCAATAGGTTTCAATGAGTGATTCAAACATAGAGTTGTATATTACTATATTGGATCTCAGAGATGTGGTTATAGTTACTGCTTAAGAGTTTTATTTTGATATTTTATTTTAGAGACCTTGTATCTGTATGAAATTACAAAAAAAATTGGAAATTGATTTTATTTTACATTATAGTGTTGATTTGTAATTTCTTGTTTTATTCTTGGGATTTGTAAGGTTAATACCTTGCATTTGTGTGATTTATACCGTTTTTGTTAGTCTCCCTCCCCATGGACTATTAGAAGCAGAGTTTAGGGGGTCAATCTTATCTTCGCTATATGTCTGTGAGGGGTTCTTGGTGGGTGCAGGTCATGAAAACTTACCTCGTTACTCACTAATTCAATCCTAATAAAATTTCAACTATAATTACCCAAAAACTTAGAGGATAATTTGTGAACACTAAAAGGTGTAGGATCATATCATCACTAAAATTATATAGGATTCAAATTCAGTAATGATGAGAAGAAAATAAATCATTGAATGAAAATATAAAATTCAAGGAATGATTGTAGGTTAATAGCATAATAAATCACATCTAATTAAACTCATGAAAATCCCTAAAGTCAACTCACAAGATGGTTATCTCTATATTAATATAATGCTCTCAATAAAAGACAGAAGTTTTCTCATAGAATCTGAATTAGATAATAGGATTATAAGATAAATGGAACTTCAATTATTATGTGAATAGATTAACACTATGAAAAAAATGGCACTATAATGGTAGATAAGGAAAAGAATATAAGATGAGGAATAAATTTATTTAAAACACTAGAGATCTATGTGAAGCTGACAATTAAAAAACAAGCTTGCAATAAAAAAATGAAAAAATAACAATACAATGAACAATAATAAATGAAAAAACCCCACATTTCCTACCCTATATCTACCTTATATAGAGATTTTTTTAGCCTTAGTTCAACCAAACAACATGAAAGTTTATCCAAATTTATTAGGGAAATCAAAAGTGTGGTGTAAAAAAGGTAGACATTTGAATTGTCCATAATTATCAAGATTGAATGAAAGTTTCTATATAAAATTTAATATAATATAACAAAATTAAATATATATTTTTTTGGGAAGATAATTAAAGGATAAAATATGTATTGATATGTTGTAATATCCATCCACCATGAACTACAAACCAGTGCTCAGACCAGCAATCGCAATTGTACCTTGGGAACAACTCGTCGAATGTCAGAGGTTGTCAACTAGTAGAAAGTCTCTAAAAAATGAATCATGGTAAGGATATACCCCCTATATCAAATTATCAATCACAATGTAATTAAATAAAATATCAGATAAAACCATCACATCACAGTGCACATTATATAAATAAAAATATTAAACATGCTACAATAAGATAAATGAAAAGTTGGAATACAAGAATATAGGATGGTCACACACTGGGATGACCACAAATATACAAATACAAAAATAAAGAAAAAATGAAAACTAAAATAAGAGTACAGGGGGCCCACTATAGTCCCTGATCCTCACCTCATCCAAAAATCCAAATCCTAGCAGAGATAACCATCTTAATCATGAAAACCCCAAGCCACATCCTAGTATTATTCTGCAATAGGTGAGGGTTATTGGATATCCAAGTGTAATGGAGGACTTAATAAGATATGATTGAAACTCAATAGTCCACCAAAAATGGTGTCCCAAAATATAACCAAACCAGATAATAGTGCATGAATATGTGCTCGAAGTAAAATAGTTAAAAGTGTTCATTTAAAAATATTTAAACTGAAACATCAAAAAACACCAAACCCGAGGGACAGGTTCACCCCAAGGAATAGTACATACCTACATTGGCTAGTGTTAGTGTGTCTTTAAGAAAATAATGATGACAATTTCAACCATCCTTTCTTGACCAAGAGAAATATACCTATCCTTGGTCTAAATAACTGGAATACAGGGAAAATATACCCATCATTGGATCCCCAACATTTTCTGGGTGTAGTGTTCACCACAGGTTAACCATAAGTACCATCATCCCCTATGTGTAGTGTTCACCCCAATACCACACATCTCAAACTTTCTTCTCCTCAATAATATAGGTTTTTAGGTTTACCCACAACCTTGTGTATACCTCTCTAGTCAAGACACACTCTAGTGCCACATCAACCCTTAATGATTTGGTCTAAGTCTAACTTAGATTGGTTTCAACACCACCCCTAATCCAATCAATGTGTCACCACTCCATGAAAGGAAAATCAAGTTCAACTATAAACTTTGATTACCAGAACCACCGTTGTTATAGAAACTCTAGAAGTCATAGAGAAAAAATTATTCACAGATGAATAAAAGAAGAGTAAAATGGAAAAAAAGAATGAGAAGATCATAAGAAACAATGATTTATGTGGTTTGGGAAAAATCTATACATTTCAAAGAGGTATAAAACTTCACTAATTACTAGAGCACAATTATATGGAGATAATCAGAGTTTTAAACCCAAAATCCTGAGCTTTAATGATCTAATAAAGAAGATGATTCACTATTTCACCTACCACATAGTAAGTCAACTATGTTATAGTGCCTCATCCACCCAAGATTATACTACTACAGTACTGAAGCCACCCAAGTCTAGACCACTATAGTGTTGGTGGTCAGAAGTCTACAGAGCTATAATATTGTTGTCTCCAAAGTTTGAGATACTATAGTTCCCTTTCAGTGTCACCTTGTTAGTTCTACTACAGTTCCATGTCAAATTCCACACTACTACAATACCCCTTTTTGTGTTGTTGTTCATTACTGCTATAGTGAGTAAACATTTCTATAGTTCCCAAAAAATGAGTTGGGGCTATTAGCCCTCGGACCCCTAGAGTAGAGGTGTGTTTCCCCTGTAACCCCCATCAACCTCACTGCAGAGTTGTGGTTAAGTGTGTTGTTTGGGACGCTAGCATTCAGGCAAACATCATCTAAACGGATTGAGCTACACCTTTCTAACAACACTTGGATCACCCATTCCATGATAACCATTTCATTGATAATATCCCATCTATTTCTGATGCTTCTTCCAAGGTGTGAATCCGTCTGTTTTGGAGGATGAATTGATTGTTTCCCCACATTTCTACTTTCTATAGGTTGGCAACATCTGTCGCCTGTTCAGGGACATTTTCTCCTTGATCGAAATGGGATTATGGGATGTCGGTTCCTCCTTCCGCATATTCCTCCTAGGAACTCATTACCTAGTTCGGGTCTCCCTCATAGATTAAGAAGTTGTTCGTGAAACTCTTCCCAGTTCCATATCTTCATGGATGTTGGTTAATTACATTACTTCTGTTAAGACATTCCAAGGAATCAGGTCAGGGTAGCAACCTTCTTTCAGGGGAGTAGTCACCTTGGACATCACTGGAATGTATGGACACTGAAACACTGGCGAGTTTGGTTTTCTTCCCCTTATGATAGGTCATATAGAGGGTGTGGAATCCCGAGGCATCCCACATTGGATGTGGGGAATTATATTCCATAGGAATGTCTTTGAGGTTTTCCTCATCTTCCCATGTTTAACACAGGGTATGTTGTGAGTTTAACGTCTAGTAGAGACGGATAGGACTGGTCAGAACACTGATTAGAGTGGATCAGATGGGTGAAACCCCTAGAGGGAACTCTAATTCTAGGAGTAAAGAGAAAGTGGGTGACACTATTTCACTGGGATGTGGCAGCCTGGGTAAGAATTTGGATGGACATGGATTATTGAAAGTGGATGGAGAGCGAGATGGAGCTGATGCAAGGGCGACGGTGAAGTTGGGATTGAGCCTCAAAGATACTTCCTACGTATCCCTATGACAGGGAATCAATGTCTTCATAGTTCGGTGAGGTGATGGGACACCTAAGGAGGTGACCCATATGGATGGGACCCGGAGGAAGTGGAACCTCTGGGTTGGGGCTTGACCTTCCCAAAACACATAGGCTTGAGGGAAAGACCAGGATGAGACATGGGTGATGGGCTTGAACCTCAGGGAGGCTTCCTACGTACCATTCCTTGGAAAGGATCAAAGTCCATGTAGATTAGGATGGGGCATGGAATTAGGTTGGGGGCAGCAAACCGATGACATGCTGGGGCTTATGCGTGGTTAGCAGTTCGGGTTTATCTGACACTCAGGGACAGACCAGAGATGTGGGTCCCAACAAAGGGGACTATGATGGCTTACCATTGATTTCTGACTATAATGGCTTACTGTCAGTTGAAATAAAAAACAATGGATTACCACTAAATGGGGTTCACAACAGCTTACTGCAGATTGGGTAACACAACGGATTACCATCAGTTGGGGTTCACAATGGCTTATCATTGGTTGGGGGATAGTTTAGTGTCATGCGGGACAAAAAGGGTGTACGGTTTAACATCATGTAGGACAGGGGTGGACTGATGTGAATTATTCAGGACTGATGGGAGTTGGGCTTGAACGTTGGGGAGGTGTCCTACGTACCTTACCTTGGAAAGGATCAAAGTCCATGTAGTTCCGGATGGTGTTGGTGAGCCGACGTGAAGGGGGTCGGGACTAATAAGTGTTGGGATTGAACCTAATGGAATATTCCTACATACCTTGCCTTGGCAAGGATCAAAGTCCACGTAGTTACGAAGGTTTAGGGCTTACATGCTAAGACAGCCCAGGAAGGATGTCATGGTCAATGCTTACTCTAAGCCCACGTGATTCATGCTTGGTGTGACAAACAAAAGGCAGTAAAGACCTGAATATCACATTGCGACGGGTTCATTCATGGGAATTAGGGTGGGGATTACATAAGGAATCTACCCAAAAAGGAAACAGGGGCTTACGCATGGTTTGCAGCCCAGGGAGATGGATATTGGAACTTACTCTAGGATGGAGGCCCAAGTGGCGAAAAAGCCCTATGGGAGAGGGATGAGATAACGAAGGTCCCCTTTCCCATTTATCCTCTAGAATTTGACACAGAAGAGAGGAGGATCTGGAATGTTACCTCCTTTAAGAAAGGCTAGGGGCTTACACCAAGGTGGATGCCCTTCCCCGTGGATAGACACTACTCTGATAAAAAGGACCTCATTCCATGTGAGGAAGATCTCACTCCCTTGGAGATGAGTGGGCATAGAGAATTTCTGATATGAGGAATCCCACGTATGATGCATGGGGTGAGGCCATATTTTAACATCATGTGATGGGGAGGATGGTGTTTTTCATTTTAACGTCCTGCAGCTCAGAGGAGGCAGGTTCACTTCGCACCCCTAGGACTTACATAATTGATACCCACCCATCCTTGGGGAAGTGAAGGAATCAACAATGCCATGGTGAGGGTGTGTCATGGAGTGATCCATTTAGGGGCCCATGTTAGCATGGCTATTTGAAGAATAAATAGTCGTTAGCGTGCATATGCGAAGAAGCATAAGGCTAGGTAACACAACGTGAAGCACCTCCCAAGGGACCTTGAAGTAATTTTGTACAAACCTGGAGGGATGTACGGGAGAAGGTTGTTTAAAATAGGTGTTTTGTGTGTAAGAATTTCCCGAATATGGTGTTCGAGAGAGTGACATAAAACACATGCTAAAAGGCGCACACACGTGGATGGGACTCTGTGAAAAAGGAGTGGTTTGAATGAAATAGGCTCACAAATAGGGGATTCTTTCATGCAAAAGGTTGGGTTGAGTGGAAAACAATGTGTGTGTAAAAATGGAAGAGTTTTTCGTGAAAAGAGGGGCAGAGGTTTTTCTAGTAAGTGGAAGGGTTTGCGTGCAAGGGTCCCAACACTTAAGTACTTGGGAAAGGTTCAATCCCTAGTGGTCATGCAAGAAGGCGGACCCCTGGGAGACCTGTCTCAGATAATCCTATACCTGAAATGCATCTTTTGTGCATGGAAGAGGTGGATTCCTTAAAGGGGAGACGGTTCGCATTCTTCAGTCACAAAATCAAGGGGGTGAACTTATATTTATAGGCAAGTGGGAGCCGCGGAGGGCTCATGGAACTCGACCAGCATAGAAAACACTTTTCTTCAGTCAGTTGCATGAAACTTCCCATACAACACACAACTTTTCATGCAGTGCACAAAATATTTCTTTAGTGCCGACTTTTATGCACCACGAGAAGGTTTTACGCATGTTGCTTGTATATTTCATGCACTCTTTCAGCTAGTCCTGGACCAGTGCCTTTGATCAAAATTCAACTTTGGTTTTCCCCAAATTTCAATATGAGGCCTTCGGCAGATTTCCGCATCTACAAATTCCCTCACTCATAATAGGAGCTATGAGGGGGCGTGAAGGTTGGATTATAAGGGAAAAACCGAGACAAATTCCCTTTCTGGTGGGGGTGCGTATAAAACTCTTCAGGTGTTCGTAAAGCATTTTCGCACGTGTGGAAAACCTGCCATGTGCCTATAAAAGCCCTCGGGGGGTCCCATGGTTCGTACAGATTTTCCCAAGCGATAATCTCTAGTGCTCTCATGCGTGGAAAATCTCACCCTCCTTTGCGTGCAATATGACCTCCATTGTGCAGAATCCCCTGACTTTGGTTGTGATTTTTCACGTAACATCATTTTTTCATGCCATTTCCTTGGTTTTTCTCACCATCTTCAGATATTTCACGCGTCATGCTGGCTTTTTCATGCGTTACTTCTTCAGACTTTACCAAAACATGATGGTTGCAGATCAAAGTGATGCTGAAAGAGAAGCTGTGTATGCTGCTCAGAAGGCCGATATGGTCATGAACCCAACAGTCTATTGTGCCCAGAAAGTTGTATCCAGAAATAAAACTCTCTTCAACATACTAACCCAAGACCAGAAGGATTATGTGCTATCTAACAACCTACTGATATGTAACTTCATTATTTTGGAGGAGGTCCCAGTGTCAGGATTCGAAGTTGAAACACCGCAGTCATGGGTGACTCTTGGGGATGATCTTCCCCAATAAAAAATCACAAACAATGCCTATCTGTCCAGAGAAACTAGCCACATGGCCGTCTATGTTCGGAATCCAAGAACCAGAACCATCTAGGGAGGTGAACCGGTCGTCGTGGATTCTCCAGCTCATTACGAAAGTACCATTTGACAAAGCATCACTAATGAGACTAATGGATGGTTGCAGTACTGAGACATAAGGTTTGTGTGCAATTTCACAAGTGAATGAGCCTGGTCATATTGGGTACACCAATCATGCGATCAGTTTGGGGCAGAATTGTGGCACATTGGGTTGTTCGAGGTGGTGTGGACATCGCAGTTCCATTTCTATCACCAATGAGAACTTGGACCAGAGTTGTTTACCCGGTGGTCCCATGATACTAACACCTTCCATATCCACCATTGGGAGATTGGTATCAGTCTTTGGGATGTTCATTTCATTGCATTCATCCCTTTGGATGGGCACCAATATGATGAATTGTTTCTAAAATAGAACATCTGGGGAGATAGGTCACGGACTCCCATCCTAACATGGAACCTATTGGAGTTGACCAAGGAGAGACTTGGGGCTAAAGACATTCTAAATTACATTTCCTACTCAAAGTGGTTCAGCCTGTTTATGAATAAAGAACCTAATATCAAGATGTCGGGGTGAGGAAGATGGTGTCCGACCGCGGTATAGAGGGGAAAAAGCGGATCATACTGGAGGATCCTGGTGGATGAGGAATATCAATCATTGGGCTTTAGTGTGGATGAGATCCAGGATCTGAACGTCCGATACACTGGATTTCCTGCAACCTTCTTAAGTGGGTGGCTATTTCTAGTAAGGGACACAAGGATGAGAGTCCATCCTGCTACATTGGTTATGGCCAGCATTATGGTGGAAAATCAGAGGCTCAACTTGGGGGTCTCTATATTGGCATGACTGTATACCATCCTAAGGAGTATTTCGATATGGGGATCACTAAGGAGGATATGTGGCCCTTTCCACATCCTTTATTGTTGGATCACGGCTAACTGTGGTGGTTACACCTTCCCAAACATCATTCTTCCCCCATGTGATGGCATGTGACCTTCTTTGTTTAACATTATTGGAGTCATTCCATTGACTTTCAACAAAGAGGGGATGCAGATCAGGATCAAAAATCATGCCAATTTTACCTTCAGTCCATTCCCCACCCTGGCTGGCCAGATGATAGAAGATGGACAAGGCTCATTAGAGCAAAGAGAATAGTTGCAGAGCATCAGAGGTGGGTTTCTTGTGGCCTGAGTCGATGGGAAGATTTTTTGCGAGCCTTATGTGCCGTCAATATTTTTCAGGCAGTTTGGATACCTCCAATGGATGCTGAAGAATGTTTATACAAATGTCTGATAGGAGAAACATCCTTGCATTCTCCATTAAATGTGGCTGATTTTCACAACCTATGGCTCTGGTGAGGTAATTACTTTTCCCCCTACTAGAGTCGATGTTGGCCTCTCAAACAAAATATTCTGAACATTGGGTGGTGGCATATCCTAAACGGCTCTTATAGAAGTGCATCTAGTAGCACAAGGTATCTAGTGTGGAGCCTAGGCAGCGAGACAACATATAAAGAATCTTCGAGGAGGAAAGGTTGGGGACAATTCGGGTAGCTGGGTCGGTACATGCTGGGACTTCAGAAGTAGGAACATCACATGGTACGGTTGTTCCCTCATCTTCTGGTGGGAGAGGGGATTGTGAACAACCTCACAATGGGGCCAGGGAGCTTCCTGGGAAGAAGATAAGGTATCTACATCAACCTTTCTGAGGATAAAATCTTCCCTGCATTGTGCTCAGCCTGGTTGACCCTGAAATAGTCAATGGACACCGAATCTCTTTGGAAAAATATAGTACGAGATGGAATCCAGCTGCCAGAAGTTGGACTCATCCGGATTAAATACAGGGTGAACTTCCATCATCTTCATGCATATTTTATGACCATGGTTGAATATTCATTCCAGTGGGGTCAGTGTGAGGAATCACCTCTCCTGGTGAAGGTAATGCTCATCCAGGAGCATGATCTAGAAAGAATGTCATCTGAAGATGACGACGGTGATGAGGAGTCAGAGGGAAATGAGTCAGAAGAAGAGGAAGGAGAAGGAGAGGGAGAAGGAGAGGGAGAATAAATAGGGGAAGTTGAAGAGGATCTTGGAGGTGGAGGGTCCCAAGGGACATTCTACCAAGGGAGTATTCAGAAGATCGGCGAGATTGTTGGCTCTAATATATAAATAACTTAGCTACTTGAGGTATTCCTCAATCCTTATCCTAGTTTTTCTACTTTTCACCGCTCGTAATCTTCAATAATATTTTTTTATCCTGTTCAGATTCATATTGGTTCCGGTCAAGAATCTCTACCTGGAGAGGAGGAGGATGTGCTGATAGAACAAGGTGGGGAGCCTACACCCATTATTGAACTAACAAGCACTGAAGGATCTCTTATAGTGACTGCTCCTACGACAATGGAAACTCTGGAGGCTGATGCACTGATCTCACATAAGTTTTATCACTCAGATGCTTGTATCTATCATTAGAGAGCTCAGCTTATCATGTCATTCATTATTATTGTAGTAATCATAGAACTGGAGGCTCGACGGGCCGCTGAATCTAGGCCATCTGTATATGATCCAATGGAAAATGCACCGAACCACTCAGGAAATATTTTACAATCCAAGCCATCCTGGGAATTAGGTGAGAAAATGGTTGTGCATGCTAGTGATATTAACGTCGGGGTGGGGTATAAAGTCGATGGGGGTGAAGTTTTTGAGATTGAGGTGAGAGGGGAAGGCCTCCCACATTTTGAAGACCCTAATCCCTAGGGAGGAGTACCAGAAGAAGACCATGCCACTGATCTCTTGGCTATTTTCCCTAACTATTAGCCTGCAGACCCTAAGGAGATAGATGACTCTAATTCAGAAATAGGCAATGAGAGTTGTATGGCACGGCGTAAGGGGTGGAAGTGTATCAAGCGCTTCCTCAGTCAGCCATAGGAAGAATGGCTAAAATGGATGGGATCACTCTACACATGGCTATGTTTTCTCTGCGCTGGAGGGGTATATGCTCACAGTCTTCATGTAATGATCTGTGATTACATGGAAGAGAAGATACAAGATAATAGCCAATGTTCCAATATTTCTTGGAGCCATAAAAATTAAAAGAATACTCTGTAATTCTTGAAGGTGGAATAGGAGGTTTGATGCCTTAAAGAGAAAGCGAAAGAAAGAGATTCATTCATTGTAAACCACTCCGAGCTCATCGAGAAATTGAGGGCACAACTGGAAGATGCTCAAGGGAAGATAGTATAGGTGAATCACCAAATGGTTGAGCTCCAAACTGAACAATTGTGGGAAAAAGCCAGGGATAATGAGTTATGCTCCATATCTGCTGATGAAGAGAAGGATCTCAGGGGGTGGGAAGCAATGTTGGAGGCCATAAGTAGGAAGGTGGAAACACTGGAGTAATCCATCCAAAACTTCGACCCATAAGGGCCCTGTTTTGGCTGAACACATAAACTTATTCTATTTTTTTGTTTCTTGTCCTGAACTGCATGCATGAATAGATTATTCCCTTTTTTCAGTTTAATTCATTCCAACCACAATCATGAAATAATTAGCAACCCATGCCTAAGCTCGTGTGGGTCATGACCGTGGTGAGAATCAAGGGATGGTCACATCATCACTTCATTTTAATGTGGGAGTTCCAACCAACCTTTGGGCATCTGGGGTATAAAAAACCCTTCTAGGATTTTGGGAAGAAAATGGGTAGACCTGACTGTAGAATGAAGCTCTCAGAACAGTCAAATTGTCGTCTTCCCTATGTGTTATGGTGTACGAGTGGGGTAATTCTAGGGGCATTTGATTCAATCCAAACATAGTGGAGTGGAAAGTGTGATTCACGATACCCAAAATTCAGAACACTGTAAAGGTGGAGTGGCAATGAAGGGTAACTATTGACCATGTTCTAAACACAGCATCCCAATTTTGTTAGCTTGATATGGGGATAACAAACGAGGGCCAACCACTGACCATATTCGAAACATGATGTCTGACTCAAAATTCCATCCATTAGTCTTCCGGTACACTGACCCAGGATAATAGTCGAGCCATAGGCAGAGCATCCTTACTATTATGGGGTTCCTTTATATATGAAAGGAAATGAGGATCCAAATAAAGGTCATGAAAAGCGTGGAGGGTGGAGTGATTGGTTATTCAAATGGAGTCCAACACTCTTGAAATTATGCCGCAGTGGTGGAAACACATTAGTTCGATGCATCGGAATGATCAGATATCAAACTTTCTTCCAAACAAGACCACTCTAGTAAGAACCTAGGATTCCTTGTAGATGATAGAAATGTAGTTTAGCTTCGTACAGTGTGGATGGTGCATATAGTTTTAAGGTCATACTGCATGGATCATGATTAGGGCCAAGGAGACAGAAGGGTTAATGAACCTAGGGTTGGGCCCAAGGTGAAATACTTGGGTTTCACTACGTATATAACATGGATGAAAATCAATCCAAACATATTTCTAAGCATATCATAGTCAGAGACCAACGCTGGTAAGGGAAAACCCCTCTGATGAGGAAAATGACACATCCCATAATTATTACAAGGCATCCTAAACTTGTTCAGGGTAGACCTGCAGTTACATGGTTACCCAGAATGGGGATGTGTGGAATGGTACATATCCCAACATGAATGAGACCCCCAAGAGGAACTCGTCAAATCACATGTTCCTTAGAGAAAGAGTACGGGCCAAGGGGCCGAAGAAAAGGGGGTGGAAGGATTTTAAAATTCCTAGGGTTGGACCAGAAGATGAGATGTCTGGGTGTTTCTACATATCCCATGAGGATCAGAATCAAGACATATGTAGTTCTAGAGATATAATGGTAAGGTACCAGTGTCAGGGATAATAAGGTCATGCAGGTCTGTCCCTCGCACCAAAAGAAGCGGCATTTGATAGATCTTGTTTTTCCTTTAGGGTAGATGTGTGTGTTTTTTGTGAAGTGATAAACCTATGACAGAGAATCCTGGTATCACTACAAGAATCAAGCCGCATGTAGGAATTGACAAATGTTATGGTGGATGACCAATACCCAACATGATTTCCCCTCAAGTGAGGACATCACAAAGCAGTTATGTTTTTCATCATGTGTCCAGGATGATAATGTCACAGTTTATGGTTGTGTGATAAGACCAACTAGTTCATTTTAACATCATTCAATAAATACACAACAGTTTAAAGTCATGTGGGACCATATGGGGAATGTGCATGATGTGATAAAGCATACCCAACGTGAATGAGGATGAGGTCCACATCACACCACGCACGATTCTGAGGAAGAAACCTCGAGCTGAGGGGCCAGCAAAGGTCAGAAAATATGGGGTTGGGCCTATAGAAGAAATTTCCAGGTGTTCCTACGTATCCCATGAGGATGGGAATCACTCCATACATAGTTCTGAGAGTGTAGTTTAACGTCATGTAGAACGTAATAGTTTAAGGTCATGTAGGACCGTATACAATTTAACGTCATGAGGGACGACATACAGTTTAATGTCATGCGGGATAGGAGGTAGGAGGGACTAGATCCTAGAAGGAGAATATGTGGTGTAACTATTTTACACCCAATATGAATGAGGACATAAGCCCACACATGCCACACCACGTGATCATATAAGAGTTGGGGCCTAAAAGGATGAACAGAAGAGATAATTAGTGGAACCTAAGCTGGACACAAAGATGAGATGTCTGGGTGTTTCTACATATCCCACGAGGATGGGAATCAATCCATATGTAGTTATAAGTAAAGGACATATAAGGAGATATTAGTTTAAGGTCTTAGAGCTTGGAATATGGAGATTCCAAACTCTTCCAAGGGAGAACAGGTCTTGATCTGATCCCTAAGTCCACGTGAGTCAAACTCGGTGTGGGAAACAAGGTCAGAAGAGGTCTTTGCACCATATAGGATACACAGAAAGTGGAAATCGGTGCGGAGCCCCAAATGACGCCTTACCACGGCTTTGTCCTCCTAACATGAAAATGTGCACTGAGGGATAGTACCAAGAGTGTCAAAATTCCACTTGGACATGATGGGGTGTAAAATGATGTGAATCATGCAACTTACATTTAAGGCTTGATGGGGTTTTCATGACAATGGAGGATAATTGTTGACCGTATTCGAAACATAGTATCCATATCATGTGACCTAGAATATGAAAAACAAATGAGCGTCAACTGTTTACCATATTTGTAATGCGGGATTGGTATCAATTTTTCATTCAAAACCCTCAAGGACGTTGGCCCAAAATGGTAGGAGAGCCTTTTGGTTGAGCATCCATGCCATTTGGGGGTCCTTTCGGTTGTAAAAGATTATGAATTCCCAAATGAAGGGGAGAAGAAGCCTAAAAAATGGGTGAGAGCATGTCTAGGTAGAATCTGACACTCTATGTTCTAAACCAGATTACTCCCTGGCACATTGGTGAATCACCGGAGAGGGCCAAGGGGCCCAAATTAAGAGCAGTCAACTCGAAAAAATGAGTGTAGAGCAGGGGAAATAAGGTATCTTGGGAGAAATAGGTAAATTTCATGTTTGTTACAAACCCGGCATGAATGGTGATATAATCTCATACCACACCGTATACCCCTCTTCAAGAAGGACTCAGGCCAAGAGGCCAAAATGATTAGGAGGTTTCTAATAGATGGTGATGGACCCAAAGACTAGATGTTCGGGTGGTCCTATGTATCCCATGAGGATAGGAATCAAGAAGTATGTAGTTATTTAAAGGTCATGCAGTTTAACGTCGTGCAGTGAGAACGATGATGGGTGATGACCTCCAAGAAGGGGGCAAATGGTGCGGTTACGATAAACCTATTGTGAAATAAGGACATGATCCAACATTGCACCATGAATTTGGGGAGGTATTTGAGCTAAAAGGCAGGACCACAGGGGGTGATCTTGAAGCTTAAGGCTGGGCCTACATACAAAAATATTTGGGAATTCCTATATATCCCATGAGGATGGGAATCAAGTCGTATGTAGTTCTAGAAAGACCACACAGTTTAACGTCGTGCAGTGAGGATGAGGGAGAATTGAAGAATGAGAGGGGCACATGGAGCAGTCATCATAAACCTAGCTCTGACGGGGCCAAATAAGTTTATGCTACATCATGCAGGATCCTCTGACAGAACTACACCCAGGGGGTAGTCAAAGAGAAAAATTGGGGTTGGGCTCATGTCTGAGTGTTCCTACATATCCATTTAGGATGGGAATCAAGACATACATAGTTCTGAAAAGTCCATGCAGTTTAACATTGTGCGGGACGACATACAGTTTAAGGTAATATAGTATTATAATGGTACATTTTCCGCTCTCAATTTAACGTCATGCAGGACAAGTACTGAATAGTTTTACATCATTCAGTTTGGACGAACCACACATTTTAACGTCTTGTGGTATGGATAGAATAGTTTAAGGTCGTGTGGGACTAGGTACTATTTAATGTCTTGTGGGATAACATATAGTTTAATTTCATGTAGGAAATAATATTTTAAGGACATATATGACCCCATTTGCTCAAGAAACGTACCGCTTGAGGAACTTGGCATTGGTGGGTTGAGTTATATGATCACCATCCATGGTAACTAGGGAGTATGCGCCATTGGGATAAACCTTGTGAATGATATAAGGTCTTTCCCATTTGGGATATAATTTGGGTTGTTTTCATCCAGGTATCATCGGTATTCTCAAGGACAACACCAAGTCACCTTGCAAGAAATAGTAGTGGAAAAATTTCTTGTTGAAATCTCTAGCTATCTTTTTCTGATGCCTCTTCAGATTGTGTAGGGCATGAAGCATGTTCTCATCGAGTGCTTCAAATTCAGCCAGATGGATTTGAGCTACTTTATCTACTGCTTTCTGATCATAGATAGTTGTGTGTAATGAAGGAAACTGAATTTCAATGGGCAGGATGGCCTCCGTTCCGTACACCAGGGAGTATGGCATCACCTATGTGGAATTGTGATTCGTCGTTCGATAAGCCCATAGGGTGTTGGGGAGATTGTCTGTCCAACTCTTTTTATTCTGACCAACCATCTTTTTCAGAATTTTAGAGAGGGTTTTTTTGAGTTCCTTGATCTTCCCATTTTCATGTGCGTGGTAGTGGGAGGTATGGTTAGAACAGATTTTGTACTTGGTGTACAATTTCTTTAACTTTGCTACCTAGAAGTTGGTGCCATTATCGGTGAGGATGGCGTAAGGGACTCCAAATCAGATTATGATGTTGGGGCTCAAAATTTCAAAAATAGAACGGGCCTTGACCTCCTTGTACAGAACTAACTATGCCCAATTGGATAAGAAATCCATAGCGGTCAGGATGAACCTGCATTAGAGAGATGTCGTCGGTGGATATGGCCCCAAGACATCGAGTCCCCATATCACAAAGGACCAAGAGTACTTGGTAGTGTGGAGAGGATCTGACAGCCAATGCGTAAAGTTTTCATGAATTTGGCATGCACGGAACCTATTGGAAAACTCGATACATTCACGGATCATAGAGGGCCAAAAAAAACCCAGTCTCCGGATCTGATGAGATAACTTTGGCCTGGTTTGATGAGCCCCACAGAAACCATCATGAACCTCTTGCATGACTTGAAAAGTATTAGCTCCTTGAATTCAATGGAGGAGAACCTCTTCAAAACTGCGCTTGTAGAGGATATGCTCCAGACCCAGGCCACTCTGGAGAGTAAACTGCAACGCGTGGAGTTGGATTCACTCACGCTCGTCTCAATCTTCTAGGAGACTTTCGTGCTAGAGGTACTCAGTAAAGGGAATCCTCCTATTGGAAGTGACCTCCAACTCTACAACCGGGGGACCCGAGGGCCCTGACGTCGAGGCACTAGTTGTAATATGTCTTACCTGCAGTCTATCATTGTCATCTGGAATAACGGGGGTGATGACTCTTCAGTGTGCCACATGGATAATTAAATCGTCATGTTCAGGATTTGAAAGTGATGCAACTGGGTTATCCAGGGCATTAGCTCGACCGTTCTAGGATTGAGGTAAGTAACTTCTGGAAAAGATAGGAACTGGGCCATCAGATGGAGGGTGAATTCCAATAGTGGTACGAGTTCTAAATTTCTGACAACATAGTCATCATTGATTTTCTTGATGACTAGTTTAGAGTCCTCTTTCACATGTAAGTAGGGAATGTCAATCTCAAGGGCCAACTCGAGGCTAGTGATGAGAGCCTGGTACTCCACCTCATTGTTGTTGAATCCTTTTGATAGTAGTAATGAATACAGCAGAATAGATTGTGTCGAGGTAATGAAGATGACACCCAGGCCTACTCTATTGAGCCTGAGGTTATTGAGCCTTCTGCCAGTAGGGATCTAGGAAGCACCAAATAAGTTCATTTTCTAACACGGGATGGATTGGTCTACCAAGAGAATTGCCTCAATGAGAAAATCAAGGTCCAGGGACTGGTCCACAAGAGCTGGATGGGTAGTGAGGAAATTTTCCAATGCTTTCCCCTTAATAGCCTTCTGAAGAACAGACCTGATGTCGAACTACTAAAGTATTACTACCCAAAAAGCCAGACGGCCTGTCAACATTGGGCGGTTTAGGATGTACTTCAGTGTATCCACCCGGGACACAAACTGTATCTCATGGTGTTGTAGGTAATGCTATAATTTCTATATTGTGAATACCAGTGCAATGCAGCTCTTATCGTTAGGGGAGTATCTGGTCTCTGTATTGAGGAGCATGCGGCTGAGATAATAGAGACTATTCTCTATTCCCTCATTGTTCTTCAAAGTGATAAGGGTGCCGAGAGATCATTCCAGTGTGGTCACATAATGCACCAATGGCTTTCTCAAAACCAGTGGCATTAAGACCGGTGGATGGAGAAGATACTACTTGATTTCCTTGAAATCATTCTATTATTCTTCGGCCCACTGGTATACAATGACTTTCTTCATGATCTGAGAAAAGGGATTACACTTTCCATCCAAATTCACGATGAATCGGTGTATGTAGGCTAAGTGGCCTTGAAATCCTCGAAGCTCTCGAATATTTCTCAGGGGAGACATCTATCTAATGGCCATGATCTTCTCTAGGTCGATTTCGATGCCCTTGTATCTGAAAAAAAGCCAAGAAACTTCCCAAAGGTGACACCAAAAGCACACTTCAATGGGTTCATCTTCAGGTGGTGAGAACGGAGGAATCTGAACACTTTCTCAAGGTCCTTGATATGGCCATGACACTGGCAAGATTTGACCACCAGTTCATCTACGTAGAATTCCACAAGTCTCCCAAGTATCAGATTAAATATGAGATGCATAGCTCGCTTGTAACGACCCAAAGTTTCATTAATGGAAAATCCCTCTTGATCCAGTTAAATGTTTCTTTATGAAAAATGTTTTTTTATAAGATTTCAACTTCTTTAGTTTTACATTAAGATTTCTGACCGTTACTTTTTAGCCGTTGAGCAGTGATCATCTGAGTAGTATAAATATAAGGCTTTAACGAACCCATTTCTACTCAGACAAAGGAAGCGATGGCCTCATCCAGTAGAATTGCCCCTTACGAAGACCATTTGTCAGAGCTCGGAAAAGAGGTGGCGTCTTTGGGCTTTTCCCTTGACCAATCCCAAGCTGAGCTTCATCAAGTCAAGCTCGAACGTGATCGTCTACGGGAAAAGTGGAAGTTGATTGAAATTACCACTCGAGCGATGTTATCCGAGCCGCCCCAAGAGTCTGTCACCATCGCACACCTTACCCTTAGGTCTTATGCGGCTATTTTAAGGGGTTATGTAACAAATAAGTAGCACCATGTTCATGTACATTATTTTTTGTATATAATAATGAATATAATTTCTAGTCATTTTTGATACATTGTAATTAGTTTTTAAAGTACAAATGGTGTTTTTAGTTATTATTTAATTAAGAATTATATTTTATTAAATTAAAGTATTTTTGAATTAAATAATATTTTAATAAAATATTATTATTAATATTAAATTAATTTTTTATTAATTATAAATGATCTTATAATTTTATGAATGCAATTAAAATTTTTATTAAGGTTTGAAAGCCATTTCTGTCAAAACCCGTGAATTTTTTTATAAATGTTGGTTTTTATTTTAAAAGTGAAAATTCACATATTTAGAAAATTATTTAGATAAAATAAATATTATTTTTGGAATCAGGATGTCGAAATTATCCAACGGTGAATTTTTCATAATTTTCTGAGACAGTCAAATTTTTGGGTAAAAATTAAATACCATTTAAATATAAATGTGTTTTATGACATCATAATGACCCAATGGTGATGTAATAAAATAACATAATCCTTATGTTCGGCCAATATGTGTTTTATCATTAAAATAATGAGGTTTTGGGTTTGTTTGACTTACTTTTCAAAGCATTAATGGAGCCCTCAAGACTTATTCAACACTTTGCCTTTTTAAATTAATTTCCATGGGAGTGTGACTCACCTCCACATAAGCAACCCTAATTTTTTAATAAGTTCGGACCTTGGCCTTGTAAAATATTGTTTTCCTCTTTACTTTTTCAGAAACCATGGGAAAATACCATGGGATGGTTTGTGGTTTGGATTATTTTAATATAAGGGGTCCCAAACCTAAATAATAAAGAATTCTCTCACCTTTCCTATATAAACCCACCCAAGCTCCCACTTCCTCCTCAACAAAATCCCTTGGAGTTCTTCCAACCTCTGCCCTACTCTCTCTAGAATCCTCCCAAGGTGCCCCAAGCTCCCAAGAATCCTCTCACAAGCCTCTCTCTAGCCTTTGGAAGCACACTTTCAAGTAAGGGTTTTTTTTCCTTTCTCATTTTTGTCAATTTTCTTTAAGTTGTATTGCCCTTTTAATTTCAATTATGAATGTTGGGGTATGGTTTCTAATCTCTCCCATACTTCCCTCTTATTGTTTGAATTATGGGAGTCCCCTTTCTCTCTCATTAAAAGCCTCCCATGTACACCCGTTACTATGCCGAAATTCCGATAGAAACCTTTTTCTCCTCTTTTATATTCAAGCAATACTTTTGTATCATAAATCTAAATTCCTTTTCAATTGTTGGGACATGTATCTATATGACCTCCTTACTTTCCATTACATGTAAATATGATTAGGAACCCCTTTCTCTCTCATCAACCTTTTTTATGAATTCTTATGTCACGCTGTTACGCTGCCGAAATCACACCGATTTTCTAAGCCAATGTCTTTGTGTAGTGAATACCATGCCCATTTCTCCATCAAGGGTATTCACCTTTATGCACATTTACATATTGATTATAAAGTTTCATGTATGAATTCCACATTCCTTTATCGTGGAAGAAATGATTATGTTTTATGAATCCATGTTTTATGATCCATGTGGCACACTTATGCATGAAATGAAATGTTTAAGAAGGGTGCGCCCTTTATAGCGCTCCAATGCATTGGGTAAAGTATAGTATCATGATACGTCATGTGCAATGAGTGTTTACTCATGCTAATTCAAGTGCAACGAGGGTTTACTCGTGCTTCAAGTGCAATGAGGGTTTACTCATGCTCCATGTGCAATGAGCCTTGGCTCATGCTAATTCAATGTTAAGTGTTGTCGCCACATTTCCATGTTATGATTATCATGATTTATCATGCCTTTATGTTCATGTTTCTCTTATTCTCTATTGATATGCCTATTGCCTAACATGTATTGTACTCCTCATGTTATTCATTGTGTACTCCCTTACTGGGCTTTATAGCTCACCCTTTTCTTATGCATGTCCTCAGGTTATCCCATGCAATGCTAAGTACGAAGGAATGTAGTGGTCATGTAAAGGAAGTTTTCAATAAAGATGTTGTATTTCAAGTTTAAAGTTTTTATGTAATGATCCTAATCCACAAAGACACTAAACCTCTCGATCTTCTTTGTTGTATCAAGTGAAGTTTTATGTAATAAATCATGCTTAAGTTGTAATAAAAAGCAGGGTTGTCATAGTTGGTATCAGAGGATAGGTTTAGTTATTTTTGGGATTAGGAAACCCTAGTAAAGCCTTAGATACAAGACTAAGCATAATAAAAACATCCCTATGTTTTGGTAAGTACTAAGTAAGTGGTTTATCAAACAAATACATCCCTGTCTGGATACGAGCAGGTAGAGGCGGCTCTGGCAAAGATGTATCCTAGGGGTAAAACCCGAAAACACCGCTTTGAGATAGACTCGAACGGGAACTGGTGCATGACAATGGGACTTGCTGTACTCTTGGTTACGACACTCCCGGGGGATATGTTTTGATAAATTCACAATCTTAGTATGAACCCTTATTAAGGGAAAAAATGCCCCTAAGAATATATGTTAGAAGGAATATCATGAAAAGCCTGGATTGAATCCTATAGACTCATGAGTTAAAGAGATTAAAGTTTATTTATAAGTCATCAAACTTTTGTCTTTGGATTACCCTTTATGTGTTACCCCTAACTTTCCTTTTATTCCAGCCAATGGCCGGTAATAGGAGAAATCGTGCTAACAACCGTTGTGAAGATTGTACTTATGAGATGCCCAATCCAATGGGAGCGGGAATCGCGAACTTTGTCACGCTTCTCTCTCAGATAACTCAAGTTTTGAATAGAAACACTGGTCAACAGGAACGTTCAACCCCCCCCCCCCCTAAGAAAGAACAAGTCGCTATTGAAAGCTTCATGAGACAAAGGCCTCCTACTTTTAGTGGAGCATCCGATCCCACGATCGCTGAACAATGGATCAACTCCATTGAAAAGATATTCTTCATCCTCCAATGCTCTGAAAAAGAGAAGGTTCTCCTGGCGGCTTATCGTATGGAGGGTGAATCTGATCAATGGTGGACATTGATCAAAAATGCGAAGCCTGAGGAGGAGATCGAGGCTTTGGAATGGAAGGAATTCCGGAAGATGTTTTTCGATAAATATTTTCCACGCACCCTCAGTCTTAAGATGGAAAGGGACTTCCTTTCACTCAAACAGAAAGATGAAGAATCTGTGGGAGCGTACGAGGTAAACTTCACAAGTCTTGCACGATATGCTTCCGGTTTTGTCGTTACCCCCGAATGCAAGGTTGACCGCTTCTTTGGTGGGCTGAAGCCTAGCTTGCGGAAAGCATTAGCGATCCGTGACTTCGACAGCTATGAGGAAATTGTCCGATGTGCCCTCAAGGTTGAAATGGAGATTGGAGAATCACAGGGGTGTCATGGGGACAAGAAGCGTAAGGTAGACTTCAATGCTGGTGGTCTGATGGATAAATCCAACGGTGCTAAGAAATTCCAGCACCCCACTTGCCAAAAGTGTGGAAAGAAGCACCCTGGAAATTGCCTTAGGGGGACAAGAAAATGCTTCAAGTGTGGAAGAGAAGGGAACCTAGCTGTTAACTGTCAGCAAGAAGGACCAGCGGCTGCGACAGAGGAGAGGAACACTCCGTTAGAACCTCAATGCGTTGTTCAATGCTTCAAATGCAAATAACCGGGTCATTTTGTGAATCAGTGCCATAATCCAAGGGTTATCGGAGGCAATCAACAACCTGCAAGACAGCAAGGAAGAGCTTTTTCCATCACTTCTTCCGAAGTGAACCCCGACAACGAAGTGGTGACAGGTACGCTAGTTATTCATTCAAGAATAGCGAACGTACTTTTTGATTCAGGTTCTACGCATTCTTTTATATCTCGAATTTTTAGTAGAACAATCACAACACCACCACAAATCCTGGAAGTAAATATGTCGGTGAGTACGGAAAATGGGGCAATCATTGCATCCCATGAGTATAAGTCCTCCCCTGTTATAATATGTGGATTGAATTTCCCGACGAACCTCGTTATACTCCCTTTGGTGGAATTTGATGCAATTCTTGGCATGGATTGGCTTTCCTTATATAGAGCTAACATAAATTGTCGGGAGAGGGAAATCACACTCCATATGGAGAATCGACCCCCGATTCTTTACAAGTGTCAGGAGAAAGATGAATCTCCTTTAGCTCCATCATCTCATGCATGGATATTACTGCCTTATGAGCATGCATATCTGGCTCAGATGATTGAGTCCAAGGAAGAAACCACCCTTGAAGAAATGCCTATTGTGAGGGAATTCGCTGAAGTATTTCCCGAGGAACTTCCTGGTCTTCCTCCAAGAAGAGATGTTGAGTTCTCAATTTAACTTATACCTGGGGCGCTACCAATATCCAAGACTCCATATAGGATGGCTGTTTTTGAGCTTGAAGAGCTGAAGAAACAACTACAGGAGAATCTGGATAAAGGGTTTATACGCCCAAGTGCATCACCATGGGGTGCACCAGTCCTCTTCGTCAAGAAGAAGGATGGGTCAATGTGGCTTTGCATCGATTATCGTGAACTTAACAAAATCATGATAAAGAACAAGTATCCTCTCCCAAGAATCGATGACTTGTTTGATCAGCTGCGTGGAGCACAATACTTCTCCAAGGTCGACTTGCGGTCGGGATATTATCAAGTAAGGGTGAAGAAGGAAGATATCCCCAAGACTGCTTTTCGTACAAGGTACGGGCACTATGAATTCATAGTAATGCCTTTTGGAATCACCAATGCTCCAGCAATATTCATGGACTTGATGAATAGAGTCTTTAGAGATTACCTTGACAAATTTGTTGTAGTCTTTATAGATGATATTCTAATATACTCCAAAACCAAGGAGGACCATGAGGAGCATTTAAGAACTGTACTGGAGACTTTTCGCAAGGAGAAGCTCTATGCCAAGTACAGAAAGTGTGAGTTCTGGTTGAAGGAGGTCTCATTCTTGGGCCATATCATCACAAGAAATGGGATATCTGTGGACCCCTCCAAAACAGATGCAATTGAGGGATGGCCGAGGCCAACATCGGTAACTGATATCCGTAGCTTCTTGGGGTTAGCTGGATATTATCGACGATTTGTGAGAAATTTCTCACGATTGTCCAACCCTCTTACCAAGATAACTCGAAAGGGAGTAAAGTTTTCTTGGGGTGATGAATGCGAAGAAAGCTTCAAGGAGTTGAAAAGGAGGCTTATCACTGCACCCGTGCTCACTTTACCCACAAGTGGGGAGCTTTTTGTGGTATTCAGTGATGCTTCGAAGAGGGGATTAGGATGTGTGCTGATGCAGAATGATAAAGTGATATCCTATGCCTCAAGGCAGTTGAAAATCCATGAGCAGAACTATCCAACGCATGATCTGGAGTTGTCGGCGGTGATCTTTGCCTTGAAAATCTGGCGGCATTATCTCTATGGAGAGAAATGTGAGATATATACTGACCACAAGAGTCTTAAATATATATTCACACAGAAAGAGATTAATATGCGCTAGAGAAGATGGATAGATCTCATCAAGGATTATGATTGTTCAATACATTACCACCCTGGGAAGGCGAACAAGGTGGCGGATTCCCTAAGTAGAAAGGATCCAGCAATTCTATCAATGATGAGAATTGAGAAGGATCCAATCTTCTTAGACTTGATGAAGATGGACGTGGTAATCATAAAGAAGGGAACATCATCTATCGTTTCACAAATGATTTCTCAACCATATCTTTTGGAAATGTTAAAGGATGCTCAAAAGGATGATGCGAGAATCCAAGAAAAAGTGGAAGCTATCAAAAAGGGAAAATCCTCAGAGTTTAATGTTAATGAAGAAGGAATTGTGCGGTTTGGGAAAAGACTATGTGTTCCATCAAGTTAGGAGCTGAAGAAGGAACTTTTGGATGATGCACATAGTTCAAATTTCTCTATTCACCCAGGGAGCACAAAGATGTATCGAGATCTCCGAGAAAACTTTTTGTGGGATAATATAAAGAAGGAGATCGCTGAATATACATCAAAGTGCCTGGTGTGTCAGCAAGTGAAGGCAGAGAGGCAGAAGTCTAAGGGGATGATGCAACCATTGCCCATACCAGAATGGAAATGGGAGAACATCACCATGGACTTCGTCACTGGACTTCCAAGGACATCCAAAAGCAACAATGCAATCTGGGTTATTGTGGATCGTCTTACAAAGACTTCACACTTCATTGCTATTCGAGAGGATTTCTCTTTGGATCAACTGGCACGGATATATATCAGGGAAGTGGTACGGTTGCATGGAGTACCACTATCTATTGTGTCTGACCGAGATCCAAGATTTACCTCTAAGTTTTGGAAGAGTCTTCAACATGCTCTGAATACTGAACTGAACTTCAGTACGGCCTATCATCCTCAAACTTATGGCCAATCCGAGCGGACTATCCAAACACTTGAGGATATGTTGAGAGCGTGCTCAATGGACTTTAAAGGAGGATGGGATCAACATCTTCCTCTAGTTGAGTTCTCTTATAATAATAGTTTCCACTCGAGCATCCAAATGGTACCATATGAAGCCCTGTATGGGAAAAGGTGTAGAACACCAGCATGTTGGGATGAGGTCGGTGAACGTAAGTTGCTTGGACCAGAAATGGTCGAAGAAATGGTGGAGAAGGTGAAAACCATTCAGCAGCATATCAAGGTAGCCCAAATTCGACAGAAGAGTTATGCAGATAATCGTCGACGAGACCTTGAGTTTAAAGTCGGAGACATGGTGTTTTTACGCATATCTCCGTGGAAGAAGGTCATGAGGTTTGGAAAGAAAGGGAAGTTAAGTCCAAGGTACATCGGCCCCTTCGAGATTCTTGATCGTGTTGGGGTTGTGGCCTATCGACTAGCACTTCCACCTACTATGGCCAAGGTGTATGATGTCTTCCATGTATCCCTCTTAAGGAAGTACATACCAGACCCTTCACATGTACTCTCTTCCGAGGTGGTACAATTAGAAGACGATCTTTCTTATGAGGAGTAACCAGTGAAGATCTTAGATCGTAGAGAAAACGTTCTATGAAATAAGACAATGCCCCTCGTCAAGGTGTTGTGGAGAAACCACAAGTTTGAAGAAGTAACATGGGAGTCGGAGTATATGATGAAGCTAAGTTACCCACATTTGTTTTAGTGTGGAAAAAGGAAAATTTTGAGGGCGAAATTTCTTAAGGGGGGAATGTTGTAACGACCCAAAGTTTCATTAATGGAAAATCCCTCTTGATCCAGTTAAATGTTTCTTTATGAAAAATGTTTTTTTATAAGATGTCAACTTCTTTAGTTTTACGTTAAGATTTGTGACCGTTACTTTTTAGCTGTTGAGCAGTGATCATCTGAGTAGTATAAATATAAGGCTTTAACGAACCCATTTCTACTCAGACAAAGGAAGCGATGGCCTCATCCAGTAGAATTTCCCCTTACGAAGCCCATTTGTCAGAGCTCGGAAAAGAGGTGGCGTCTTTGGGCTTTGCCCTTGACCAAGCCCAAGCTGAGCTTCATCAAGTCAAGCTCGAACGTGATCATCTACGGGAAAAGTGGAAGTTGATTGAAATTACCACTCGAGCGATGTTATCCGAGCCGCCCCAAGAGTCTGTCACCATCGCACACCTTACCCTTAGGTCTTATGCGGCTATTTTAAGGGGTTATGTAACAAATAAGTAGCACCATGTTCATGTACATTATTTTTTGTATATAATAATGAATATAATTTCTAGTCATTTTTGATACATTGTAATTAGTTTTTAAAGTACAAATGGTGTTTTTAGTTATTATTTAATTAAGAATTATATTTTATTAAATTAAAGGATTTTTGAATTAAATAATATTTTAATAAAATATTATTATTAATATTAAATTAATTTTTTATTAAGTATAAATGATCTTATAATTTTATGAATGAAATTAAAATTTTTATTAAGGTTTGAAAGCCATTTCTGTCAAAACCCGTGATTTTTTTATAAATGTCGGTTTTTATTTTAAAAGTGAAAATTCAAATATTTAGAAAATTATTTAGATAAAATAAATATTATTTTTGGAATCAGGACGTCAAAATTATCCAACGGTGAATTTTTCATAATTTTCTGAGACAGTCAAATTTTTGGGTAAAAATTAAATACCATTTAAATATAAATGTGTTTTATGACATCATAATGACCCAATGGTGATGTAATAAAATAACATAATCCTTATGTTCGGCCAATATGTGTTTTATCATTAAAATAATGAGGTTTTGGGTTTGTTTGACTTACTTTTCAAAGCATTAATGGAGCCCTCAATACTTATTCAACACTTTGCCTTTTTAAATTAATTTCTATGGGAGTGTGACTCACCTCCAAATAAGCAACCCTAATTTTTTAATAAGTTAGGACCTTGGCCTTGTAAAATATTGTTTTCCTCTTTAATTTTCCAGAAACCATGGGCAAATACCATGGGATGGTTTGTGGTTTGGATTATTTTAATATAAGGGGTCCCAAACCTAAATAATAAAGAATTCTATCACCTTTCCTATATAAACCCACCCAATATCCCACTTCCTCCCCACTAAAATCCCTTGGAGTTCGTCCAACCTCTTCCCTACTCTCTCTAGAATCCTCACAAGGTGCCCCAATCTCCCAAGAATCCTCTCACAAGCCTCTCTCTAGCCTTTGGAAGCACACTTTCAAGTAAGGGTTTTTTTTTCCTTTCTCATTTTTGTCAATTTTCTTTAAGTTGTATTGCCCTTTTAATTTCAATTATGAATGTTGGGGTATGGTTTCGCATCTCTCCTATACTTCCCTCTTATTGTTTGAATTATGGGAGTCCCCTTTCTCTCTCATTAAAATCCTCCCATGTACACCCGTTACTATGCCGAAATTCTGATAGAAACCTTTTTCTCCTCTTTTATATTCAAGCAATACTTTTGTATCATGAATCTAAATTACTTTTCAATTGTTGGGACATGTATATATATGAACTCCTTACTGTCCATTACATGTAAATATGATGAGGAGCCCCTTTCTCTCTCATCAACCTTTTTTATGAATTCTTATGTCACGCCGTTACGCTGCCGAAATCACACCGATTTTCTAAGCCAATGTCTTTGTGTAGTGAATACCATGCCCATTTCTCCATCAAGGGTATTCACCTTTATGCACATTTACATATTGATTATAAAGTTTCATGTATGAATTCCACATTCCTTTATCGTGGAAGAAATGATTATGTTTTATGAATCCATGTTTTATGATCCATATGGCACACTTATGCATGAAATGAAATGTTTAAGAAGGGTGCGCCCTTTATAGCGCTCCAATGCATTGGGTAAAGTATAGTATCATGATACGTCATGTGAAATGAGTGTTTAATCATACTAATTCAAGTGCAATGAGGGTTTACTCGTGCTTCAAGTGAAATGAGGGTTTACTCATGCTCCATGTGCAATGATCCTTGGCTCATGCTAATTCAATGTTAAGTGTTGTTGCCACATTTCCATGTTATGATTATCATGCTTTATCATGCCTTTATGTTCATGTTTCTCTTATGCTCTATTGATATGCCTATTTCCTAACATGTATTGTACTCCTCATGTTATTCATTGTGTACTCCCTTACTGGGCTTTATAGCTCACCCTTTTCTTATGCATGTCCTCAGGTTATCCCATGCAATGCTAAGTACGAAGGAATGTAGTGGTCATGTAAAGGAAGTTTTCAATAAAGATGTTGTATTTCAAGTTTAAAGTTTTTATGTAATGATCCTAAGCCCCAAAGACACTAAACCTCTCGATCGTTTTTGTTGTATCAAGTGAAGTTTTATGTAATAAAGCATGCTTAAGTTGTAATAAAAAGCAGGGTTGTCATATCGCTGATAGGTGGCACCCGAATTTTCTAAATCAAAGGGAATTACATAGTAGTAGAAATTACCATGCGGTGCCCTGAAGTTTGTAGACTACTCATCCTCAGGATCCATTCAGATCTAGTTATACCCAGATTACCCATCCATGAATGAGAGGGCCTAGAACCTAGCTGTAGCATCAATCAACAACTCTATCATTGGAAGGGGAAAATCATCCTTTGGATAGTGATGATTGAGATCTCGAAAGTCAATGCAGACCCTGATCTGTTCAATATTCTTTCTGATGGGCAAAATGTTGGCTAACCATTTGGGGTACTGGACCTCCTTGAAAAAATTGGCTCTGATGAGCTTATAATCTTTGTCCTCAACCATGGAACCGTGAGAAGGATGCATCTTTTTGGGAATCTTCTTAAACCCGCGGTGGTTTGCTGGGAGACCGAGGCGGTGGATGGATACCTAGGGATCCTGCCCCGAAATTTCATTATAACTCTACAAAAATAAATCATGGTGTTGTTTTAGGAAGTCCACATACTTTTTTTTCTCTTCAACAGGCATAGCGGCACTAATCAATGTGGGCTTTGGATCCGCCTCACTACTAAGGTTCACCTATACCAATTCATCGACCATGGTGGAGACATCCTCTTCAAAGGTGGGATAAGAATCCTCTAAATCCTCTTCTTTACTTATGGAGGAAGGATACTCAATGGGAGGAGTTTCCTCTGAGTCAACAGATCCTGATGGGAGACTGGTACCAGCCAGAACAGCAGTGGACACTGCATCGGGGGAATCCTGTGCTGTTGAAACCATAGCGATGAAGGTTTTCGATCTGATCCCATATGATCTTCGGCCCAAGGGGTCACGGTTGATGATATAGAATCAATAGTGGAATTTCATCTTGATCCAGCTTATCCCAACTTGTACAAACAAGCAAGTATGTCGTATTGTCATTTCCATGGGGCGGACATCCCGATACCTTATGGGTGTAGGGGGCTCTCGGATCACCCGTGTAACACCCCAACCCCTCTAGGCTGGAGCCGGTGCATTACTTGTGATATTGGCATGGTTAGAAGGAATTAAAATCCCAAAGGAACGATCAGTTTAGTAGTCTTGAAGAAACTAGATTCATATATGTAACTCAAATTACATTGGGAATGATTACGAAATACAATACAAAACAAAAACTAAAAACTGTGTCCACAGGAACTCAATAAACGGCCTTCTCTTCATCACCTGTCGAAGGTAGACAATGAAAGGGGTGAGCTCAAATGCTCAGTAAGGGTTACAAATAGCAGAAGCATGAGTACAATATTAAGTGAATCACAATCAATCTGACATAATCAAAATGGCATAGTGAATAAATGAACAACTAATTCCATTAATAAACTGAGAATGAAACTGCATCCATAGATTTTGTCATAGTGAAAACTTCATGGATAATAATAATAACTGATAATGAATAAAGATAATTCTTATTAATTGGATGTCATGTATCTGGAACATGAAACCATAATACCGTAAAAACGGTTTACTGCTGTGGGTAGAAACCCGTTTGATTTTTGGAAACAAACTCGAAGGGTTTATCACCAACTAGCTTGTCTCATGAGACCTGCCGACGCATCGAGGAGATGTAGTGGGCCCCACCCACCTCTACATCCAAATAATTATTTATAAAATGATTAAATACAAGATAAATATGCCTTTTCAATATCCGTATAGAGTATATAATACAGATTCATCAATAACATCCCAAATATACACCGTATGTGAAATGGTATACGGTTTAGACAATAAAAATATCCATGACATGAGATTATGGATATTTAATAGAAATATAACTTTAAATGGAAAGTGATCTCAAATGGGCAGTAGGTACACCACATAATGATTTTAGGTGAATAATACAAAGTTAGTCACAACAAAGGGGATATTCTTGAACAAAAGTGAGGGAGAGGATCCCTTACCACAAAGTAATCCGTCGAATCATATGAAAAACACTTAATGAACATAAAATGAAACATTTAATAAAATGAATATAAAGATAACCACGTTATTATATATCAAAGTTCAGTACACATACAAGGAATAAGTGGTGAATAATGAAAATCTCATAGAAATGAAAGTGAGATGAGAAACCCCTTACAATCGGACTTGTATTTTGGAAACAGTTTTGAAAGTTTCTTTTAAAACAGGTAACTATACTTATAATAAGGAAGGATTATGATTAGTTTAAATATAATTAATACCCACACATAATTTATGAGGAGTACATAAAAATACATAATAAATTCATTGAGGAAATTAGACAATAAAGTTACCCGAAAGAAAATAGAAGTTCGGGTGGAAAACCCTTACCTTTTTCTCTAATGTGTTATTGATTGTTCTTAATGACCAGAATAATAAAATTTAGATTCATTAATTAATAATTCCAGAACCTAATAAAAATTTAATTGATATTATATAACCTCATTAAGTTCATTAATTGTCTCTTTCATGGTTTTAAGAGGTTAAATCATATTGTTTTGGAAGCATTTTCTTACTTGGTTTTCATGGTACGTTTACTTGTTTCCATGAATGGAAGTTCATTTGAAACATGGTTAAAAATACAGAATTGTTAATACATATTATTAATGAAATTATGGAGATATAAATGATCTTATAATGATTTTGAGTTATATACCATGATGATGATTCGTTAGTTAAAACATTAATGATGTTTGTTTAGATCGTTTTATTGGTTCTTTGATAATAACAACCTCATTTTGTCTTAAAAATTAGAACTATGAGTGAAAATGGATTCCAGAACCATGGGTGATTCATAAAACATATTTTATAACTTGGTTCAACCATATAAATGGTTTCATGACCATACTTGAAAGAATTATTTCAAATTGAAATCACATCGTCTACGATGTCGGTAATTCGACATGTCACAGACAATGTTTTTAATTCCTTGAACAAGTGGGGGAAAGAAGAATATTTATGATGAATTTATCATGAACATTAGAACATCCAGTATATACAAGATTCTGGAGATTTCATTCCTCTTGGTTAAGAAGAGATGAATAAAGAATAAATAAGGAACTCAAAATAAAAGAATAATATTGAAACTGCTTAAACAAATTCGGCAGCCTAACGGCTACGTATAATGGTTTTAGAAAATATTAAAAAGAGAGGGTACAAGGTTCACCCATTATAGAAATGAATCATAATATATATTAGATCAATAATAAGAATAAAAATAAGAACATGGTATGGAAACTTGAAAGATATACCACATAAAAGAGAACTTGAATGGAAAAGGAAAGAAATTGAGAATTTCCTTACCTCATAGAGTAACCCTTAGAACATGAAGGTTGGGACCTTGGGGGCTTTAGGAAACCTTGGGAGGACTATAATGGAGGTAAGGAGGCCAGAAATCCATTGAGGGAGAATTGGGAATGAATTAAATGAAGGGAAGAGTTGGTATTTATAGGAAAAGTGATGGATTATTTTAATAATTTTCAAGGGACACCTCATGAGTGGTTTTTGCAAAACCATGGGCTTTCCCATGGTATAAGACACTTGGGACACCTCACATGTTATTTAACTATACACAAGTCAACCAGATTTATGACATAATTAATGATGTCATAAAAATACTAAAACTAAAAACTGTATTTTTTACTATTCACTGAAAAATCAACTGTTTCAGAAAAATCCCAAAAATTCACCCTAACCATTTACTGACGTGTAAAATTAAAAAGTGAAATCCATTTTTCAAAAATATTTTTCTAAATATTAATAATTTAATTTTTAAATATTCCCATAGTTAATTCGAAAAATAACAATTTTGAAGTGTAGTTAGTTTTACGTGACATTGAAAAATTAGTTAAGATCCCATTATCATATTGCCTTAAGAAAATAAAATAATATTATTATTTTACTATTCATAAGGGTCATATTACTATTCATATTACTATTCATAAGGTTAGGTTACTATTCACCAAAAATTATGTTTGTTCCATCACACTCCAAATGACTTACTAAATACAACTCTAGATGACTGTTATTCGAAATTCTAAACACAGAAGAGGAAAAGATGTGTTTAGAGGCTAGATTGTATTCTATATTTATTATCAAAATCTTGGGGTGTTACATTATTCCCTCGTTTTAAGAATTGTGTCCTCACAATTCATAACCATAAAAGAATTCTCTTGGACGTTCTTACCACATCTCCCGTCGTAGAGGATCCTCAGGTGCGTTCAGCGGAAAACCAAAATTGTTGCTCAACTCCTCTAGTTCTCTAACCCAAACACACCTTAAGCAGAAGGGGTTGAACTCTGGCATCGAACACTCGGGCTTCCAGAGGGAGGCTCGAATAGTGCAAAGTTTGGAAATGTCTGAATGGACCAACATACGAAGAACTCGCCGAACTATGTCTCGACTGAGGACATCTAAGTCATAGATATTATTGTACAGGATAAAACTAAGGAGTTGGTACATTTAAGTTGCACAAAGGTTTCCCTCCGAAGTATCCTCTTGAAAACATAACCTGGCCATGTAGTTCCAGCCTAGGGTGAAACATATGAAAATCCCTTCGTGGTATTTTCCTCTTCGCCTGTACTCAGCCAACTGTGGCATGGATAAGCGGTAGTAAATGGAAGCATTCCCTTGACAGGTGTGGAGAATGTCCAGACTCTTTGTCACTTCATATAGTTGTTTACATGTTTTTCGCAAGTTTGCGAGAGGTAGGTACTCTTCTTCACAGCTTTTGATCGCAATGCTCTCTAAGATCTCCACAGGAAGAGATAAAATATGGGTTTGTCCTTCCATCTGAAAATTTATTATAAAAGTTCACTTAGTGACACTCATTCAAAAGTATAGCCAATGAATGGATAACAAAAAGAAGAGACAACATGTTACATTCTTATATAACCATTGGTTCAAAAAGTAAAACTGGGCTAATGGTTTTCCGAGTCCCCCAATACAAGAATCCTCAACCTAGTTCAAATATTTTAATCTCCCAGAACCATACGCAACACTAGACACACGTTACTCCAGAAGTCCCTTTACCGGGAACACCACCGATGCTAGGGTGCTGACGACGTCAGGTGAATTCCTAAGGTAGTATTCAGCTGCTTGATTTCCTTAACCCAGACACACTCCAGACAGATAGGGTTGAATCTGTGCTTAAAGCACTTAGGCTTCCATAGAGAGGCACGAGAAGTGTGGAGGTCAGAAATTTCAGTGTGGACTAAATCCCTATAATTCCCATGAACCACATCATTATTGTGGATATTGATGTAGAAAAGTTATCCATACACACTAAAACTCAGGATCTGAAATAGGTAGGTCGCTCGATGGTCACCATCCAAAGCAACTTCCAGAAATTTACCCACAGCTCAGTAGTTATCAGCGAGAGTGAAACATAGAAAAAGAGATTCATGATATTTCCCTCTTTTCCTATATGCAGAAAATTTTGCATATGCAATACATTAATAGACCATATTTCTTCCTTGGTAAATATAGATAATGTTTGGATGATTCGATACTCGTTGGAGTAGTTTACTAGTCATATGTAAATTAGCATAGGGATGGTCCTCTTCAGAGCATGTCTTCACAATTATAGTCTCTAACAACTCAGTAGGTAGTGATAAAATACTGGTTGGTTGACTCATATATTCTATATGAGAAGTTTTAGTAAATCAACATTCAGTATGGAAAATCCATTTTAAACCAAGTTATTGTTTTATATAAAAACATATCAAAACACAGAATAAAACATCATTCATTTAGACATGATTTATAAAACTCAAGAAATTACGCAATCTCTTGCTCCCTTTCACAAAACATTAGTATGGACTTCCTGACATCCTTGGTGATGTCTATCTACCTCCACCACCTAAGGAGGAAGGTTTTATTCAACTCTAATCCCAGGGCAGAACAAAGATTGCAGGTCTCATCTTCCCAAATACACTCTCGGCAATTTGGATCATGGTTAAACCCAAGCTCTCATTTGATACAGGTGGCTTTCCATAGATAGGCATGAGTAACATAAAGTTCTGTGACATCTGTTTGGATTTGGTTCCTAAAGATCTTTTGAACCACATCATATTTGAAGGATTCAATGAAAGATTAAAAATCGCAGAGGTCCCCAAGCATGCTGAAACACAAGATTTGGTACATAAAGACTGCGCGGAAGTCCAGCTCCTTTGCAGCTTCTCTGAAATCCGTGAAGGCCAACCATTTCTTATTCAGGGTGAAACACAGGAAGAGTCCCTCGTGGTACTTACCTTTATTTTTATAATTCTCAAACAGTGCTTTGGCCATTTGGTTATACACAACTTCTGATCCCTAAAAGATTCGAAGGACATTTGAGTGGTTCGACACTTTGTAAAGAAGCTTGCAGGATAGTCGGAGGTTTCCAAAGGGTTCATAGTATTCCATACATGACTTTACGATTATATATTCAAGGATTTATATGGGAAGGGACAAAAGTATTTTACCATCTTTTTCCATCTTAAAATTTAGAAAACATCTCTCTTAGTATTGTGTAAGTAAATTTTTCATTGTTGTTCTCTGGTTTCCAAAATTTATTCAAACCAAATCCTATTAGGAAAATGTACATTAACTCCCTTATAATGGATTGTAAAAAAATATGAATTATCCTAAGAATATCCCCTGGGATTATCATAACCAAGAGTGCATCAAGGCCCGTTGTCGTGTACCAGTTCTCATTCGAGTCTAGCTCAAAGCGGTGTTTTCGGGTTTTACCCCTAGATACATCTGTGCTAGAGCCACCTCTACCTGATCGTATCCAGACAGGGACTTATTGCTTAAAATATCCACAAAATCTATTCCTTTCCAAAATACCATGACATTCTTGTATGTTAATCCTCAAATACTACCTTAGGTATTTGTTCCCTACTATACATTTCCTACTCTAGTTTCCAAGTTTTCTACTAAACTTCCTCTGATACCAACTGTAACACCCCGACCCCTCTAGGCTGGATCCGGTGCATTAATTGTGATATTGGAATGGTTAGAAGGAATGAAAATCCCGAAGGAATGATCAGTTTAGTAGTCTTGAAGAAACTAGATTCATATATGTAACTCAAATTACATTGGGAAGGGTTACAAAATACAATACAAATCAAAAACTAAAAACTGCGTCCACAGGAACTCAATAAAAGGCATTCTCTTCATCACCTGTCGAAGGTAGACAATGAAAGGGGTGAGCTCAAATGCTCAGTAAGGGTTAAAAATAGTGGAAGAATGAGTATAATAATAAGTGAATCATAATCAATCTGACATAATCAAAATGGCATAGTGAATAAATGAACAACTAATGCCATTAATAAACTGATAATGAAACTGCATCCATAGATTTTGTCATAGTAAAAACCTCATGGATAATAATAATAACTGATAATGAATAAAGATAATTCTTAGTAATTGGACTTCATGTATCTGGAACATGAAACCATAATACCGTAAAAACGGTTTACTATTGTGGGTAGAAACCTGTCTGATTTTTGGGAACAAACTCGAAGGGTTTGTCGCCAACTAGCTTGTCTCATGAGACCTACCGATGCATCGAGGGGATGTAGTGGTCCCCAACAACCTCTACATCCAAATCATTCTTTATAAAATGTTTCAATACAAGATAAATATTCCTTTTCAATATCCGTATAGAGTATAGAATACGGATTCATCAATAACTTCCCAAATATACACCGTCTGTGAAATGGTATACGGTTTAGACAATAAAAATATCTTTGACATGAGATTATGGATATTTAATAGAAATATAACTTCAAAAGGAAAGTGATCACAAATGGGCAGTAGGTACACCACATAAGGATTTTAGGTGCACAATACAAAGTTAGTCACAACAAAGGGGATATTCTTGAACAAAAGTGAGAGAGAGGATCCCTTAGCACAAAGTAATTCGTCGAATCATATGACCAACACTTAATGAACATAAAATGAAACATTTAATAACATGAATATAAAGATAATAATGTTATTATATATCAAAGTTCAGTACACATATAAGGAATAAGTGGTGAACAATGAAAATCTCACAGAAATGAAAGTGAGATGAGAAACCCCTTACAATCAGACTTGTATTTTGGAAATAGTTTTGAAAGTTTCTTTTAAAACAGGTAACTATCCTTACAATAAGGAAGGATTATGATTGATGTAAATATAAATAATACTCACATATAATTTATGAGGAGTACATAACAATACATAATAAATTCATTGAGTAAATTAGACAATAAAGTTACCCGAAAGAAAATAGAAGTTCAGGTGGAAAACCCTTACCATTTGCTCTAGTGTGTTCTTGATTGTTCTTAATGACCTGAATAATCAAATTTAGATTCATTAATTAATAATTCCAGAACCTAATAAAAATTTAATTGATATGATATAACCTCATTAAGTTCATTAATTGTCTCTTTTATGGTTTTAAGAGGTTAAATCATATTGTTTTGGAAGCATTTTCTTACTTGGTTTTCATGGTACGTTTACTTGTTTCCATGAATGGAAGTTCATTTGAAACATGGTTAAAAATACAGAATCGTTAATACATATTATTAATGAAATTATGGATATATAAGTGATCTTATAATGATTTTGAGTTATATACCATGATGATGATTCATTAGTTAAAACATTAATGATGTTTGTTTTGATCGTTTTATTGGTTCTTTGATAATAACAACCTCATTTTGTCTTATAAATTAGAACTATGAGTGAAAATGAATTCCAGAACCATGGGTGAGTCATAAAACATATTTTATAACATGTTTCAACCATATAAATATTTTCATGACCAGACTTGAAATAATTATTTCCAATTGAAATCACATCGTCTACGATGTCGGTAATTTGACACGTCACGGACAATGTTTTGAATTCCTTGAACAAGTGGGGGGAAGAAGGAGTTTTATGATGAATTTATCATGAACATTAGAAAATCTATTATATAAAAGATTATGTAGATTTCATTCCTCTTGGTTAAGAATATATGAAGAAAAAATAAATAAAGAACTCAAAATAAAAGAATAATATTGCAATCGCTTACACAAATTTGGCAGCCTAACGACTACGTATAATGGTTTTAGAAAATATTTAAAAGAGAGGGTAAAAGGGTCACCCATTCCAGAAATGAATCATAATATAGATTAGATAAATAATAATAAGAAAAATAAGAACATGATATGGAAACATGAAAGATATACCACATAAAAGAGAACTTGAATGGAAAAGGAAAGAAATTGAGAATTTCCTTACCTCATAGAGTAACCCTTAGAACTTGAAGGTTGGGACCTTGGGGGATTTTGGAAAACTTGGGAGGACTATAATGGAGGTAAGGAGGCCAGAACATTATTGAGGGAGAATTGTGAATGAATTAAATGAATGGAAGAGTTGGTATTTATAGGAAAAGTGATGGATTATTTTAATAATTTCCAAGGGACACCTCATGAGTGGTTTTTGCAAAACCATGGGCTTGACCATGGTATTTTCCCATGGTATAAGCCACTTGGGACACCTCACATGTTATTTAACTATACAAAAGTAGACCATATTTATGACATCATCATTTCATCATTAATTATGTCATAAATACACCGAAACTAAAAACTCTATTTTTTACTATTCACTGAAAAATCAATTATTTCAGAAAAATCCCAAAAATTCACCCTAACCATTTATCGATGTATAGAATTCAAAAGTGAAATCCATTTTTCAAAAATAATTTTCTAAATATTAATAATTTAATTTTTAAATAATCCCATAGTTAATTCGAAAAATAACAATTTTGAAGTGCAGTTTGTTTTACGTGACAATGAAAAATTAGTTAAGATAACATTATCATATTGTCTTAAGAAAATAAAATAATATTATTTTTTTACTATTCATAAGGGTCATGTTACTATTCGTATTACTATTCATAAGGGTAGGTTACTATTCACCGAAAATTATGTTTGTTCCATCACACTCCAAATGACTTACTGAATACAACTCTAGATGACTGTTATTCGAAATTCTAAACACAGAAGAGGGAAAGATGTGTTTAGAGGCTAGATTGTATTCTATATTTATTATCAAAATCTTGGGGTGTTACAACCCGAGCTAGATTCATGTAGGAGTATGAGGTGATCTTCTAGCGTCGCTTAGACTTGGGAATGTGCTCCCCCCTCATTCTAGAAACAAAGAAGTTTTGTCCCATGTCTAGGGTTGTAGCCTCCAATCGGTGGATTGGAAAGATGTAGGCATCATCTAGATCTGTCCACAGGTCAGTCGCAGCCAGAGCATGCTCAACCTCATTAGCCTAAATCTACGTGTCCATGATCTTTTAATAGTATACATTTAGATAGCAGGCTTCAAAAGAGGCAAAGGGAGACACGTCACCTTGGAGTATGCCCACTCGACCATTAAAGGAGTACTTGAGGCACTGGTGATACGATGAAGGAACCACCACATGTAGATGAAGCCACAACCTACCCATCAATGCGTTGTAAGTAGTGTCCTACGAAACAACCATGAACTCAGTACTGGAAACCAAATCGTCAAACTGGGTTTTTAGGTGAATTTTTTTGACCGGTGTCTATTCCATCCTATCATAACCATGGATTTTTAGGTCATAGGGACTCAGAACATCCTCGGATAACCCCAGTTTTTATTGTATCCAAGTCGGGATTAGGTTGATCCCAAAGCCTGTGTCGACAAGACAGTGATGAAACTACATGCCATTAAAATGGTCGATGATGTACAGTGGGAAGATGTGTCCCTATATGGGAGTGACTTCATCTTCTATAGAGAACAATATGATTTCCTAGCATTCAGTATGCTTGAATGCCTCAGCATGGAAGGCTTCTACAGCTACAACATCCGTCTTGAATAGGAGGGGGCTTCTTAAAGCCTCAACGAGAGATTCATGCATATCTTCTAATAGGTGAAGGGCCTCAAGGATGGAGAGACTTGCTGGAATTATGGAAAGATGTTTGATGACATCATACTTCCATGCCCGACATGATCTTCTACTTACAAAAGGTCACTCTGTGACAGGAGGTATGGCGGGCTCTATCGGCTGGACCTGTTGCTGACTGGTGCTGGGGATATCCCACTGCCCACTAGCTAAATCCTATAGAGTGACCATAGAATGAGAGCTAGATGACTGATAATAGTCCGTAGTAGAGCATGGATGATCACGGCGTGGTCGAGGTGGCTCCTCCTGATCAAACAGCACAAACGATGGAAAAGGCGGGCCTGATGACACCAGATAAGAAGGTTACATGTGTTGAGATTTGCATTGGGCCTACAGTCTGGTTTCAGTAGCACGCACAGTCTATCTAGAAATACTAACTGAGGCACTCCAACAACCCCTAAAACCAAGGCTCCATCGACGCTGGAGACGGCTGGGGATGTTGGGAGGATCTTTCTGGCGCTCCTCACCATCAGAAATCATGTAGGGGTTTACCAGCTCTACGGTGTTAACCAACGCATGCCCATGACTGTCACTTGAAGAATCATCCATTACTGGATAGATTGTGGGGGTAATCATCATATCTGGAGGCATGAAGTCACTGAGATTATGGGATTACTATGGCATTAGAAGGGGACTTTGTTTTCCCTTACGTCGTCGATGCTTTCTCTTCAAAGAAGTGGACAACTGAGTTTTTGACCTAGAGGTACTTCCTGTGGATAACGTGACATATTTTTATGGTTCAGGATGATTCAAATGCGCATGGATAATAACATGGGAACATGCAACTATTTTATGATCCATCCAGACGTCGTACTTCATGGATACATGGTTAGAAACCTGATGCCACTCACCTTCGTTGTCACTGCTATAATTGAGCTTCACGAAGGCACATTCCACCTGTGCCGAAGCTGGACCTAACCTAACTATGTTGTTATCAACTTGGTCTTGAAGCCAGTCTTTAAACTCATAGCATTGTTTGAGGGTGTTCTCCAGGATCTGGTGGTAGGGGTAGTAGTTGGGGTGATCTGTAAGATCCACCTCTTCTGGCCTCATTCATTCATGAAAATGTAGAAATCCCTGTTCCAAGGCACTGTAGAAATAACTGGGGACTAGAGCCTTATTGAATGACTAGGTACGGTTTCTCTTGTCTGTGAAGGGGTCCATGGGAGCCTAACCCTAACGTGGGGCTGGAGGAGCCTATCGGGGAGGTGGAGCTCTGTTATCTCACCTGGGTGGTGGAAGCACATTGCGCGGGGCCACCTTCTGGTTCTGAGGTGGGTGCTGCTGGGCCAGAGGTTTCTCCTAAGGTGGAGAGCCTCTGTGAGGCTATGGAGGTGGCTCCAATGGTAAAAACTCCAGTTTTCTTGGGGCCTCTATCTATTCCACTACGTAGGGCTCATCCTTAGAGGCCCTTATTCCAGGAATCACAGGAGGCAATGGGTGTGCCTTCTTGGCCTGCTTTAGGGTTTCCTCTAGGTGTTGGGACTTATCAGAGAAGCCTCGGAATCCCCTATGGTAGTTATGGGTGATCAGATAGGGTACCGGTTCTATCTTGACATTCCCCACACACATCATTAGTAGTTGTTCCTGAGTCATCGGCATGTCAAGGGAGTATGTGAGCCCTTTCCACCAGGCGACAAAGTCTGCAACACGTTCATCAGGCCTCTTCTTTCACTGGAAGAGGTCCTCAATACTTGTCTTCCAATTAGTGGAACTGAACTAGTAAAGAAATGGCCTATGAAGATCATCCCAACTGGCCACTGATCTGATGGGTAGCTGGTTGTGCCAGACAAATGTAGTCCCTTCCAATGTCTGTACGAAGCATCAGAGTTTAGCGGCCTCCTACTACGCCAGAGTTCCCAGCATGGGTCTTCACCTTGAAATGAAATGGGCTAGATGTTGTAGTGGGTCACATGTAACATTAAAGGGGTAGAGGGTGGGATTTCCAAAACTCGGGGGTGCTTGCATATCATCCACCCATACCAGATATGGCTTTCCATCAAGCAGGATTTCCACCTATTGCATTTCCAATGCCTCGGGGCGACCAATGAGCATCTTCATGGGATCATCTTGGTGGGGGTTCATGTCTTGATGGGGATCCATTACCACCAACATGTTGGTGGGTTCTTCAACATGATAATAAGGCCTAGTGACTCATGGATTAGCTGGTACGAGGACTTGTGGAGTAGCTGGGGGAACCTGATATGGGTCCTGGGGGTTGTCATGTCGCTCAGGTGGATTTGGAAACACATACCACACCCTCTTACCGTAATTTCCAGCCTCTAACCTATCAATGTGGGAAGGATGGTCAGGATCAAATAGGGGAAATTCACCAGGGGAAGTTGTGCCTGCCCCTGCTACCCCGGATAAGGATCTCCGTAGTTTGGTCTTCGCTCTATAGAACACTCAGCAAGGAGGTCATCAACCATAATTTTATGCTCCACGAGATGTTGACGCAATGTGGATTTCTTAGGATCATCCTCCATCTTTTGTACTCAGCCAGACGGGTCAGACGGTTTGACAGCTCTGAGTTCCTTCTTACCCTTGTTGGGATTTAGGCTGAGGACCAATGCCTCAGTGGGTATGAGAAGACCAAGTAGATTTCTCTTCTAGCGAGTAACCCTTCCTGATGGGTCCAAAAGTTATGGCACTCCCACAGGGGTAAGTTTTCCCCAAGTAGTTTTTTTTCTGTCTCTTCCTATGATAAATCAACCATGTTAACCACGAATCCACCTAGAGGCATATCCTAGATATCACCTGGAAAGTCAGGATGGCACCAAATAGAACTGAAGTGGAGGGCAGCATACTTCACCCAGTCACAGATCTGCACATGGGGGAAGCCTACTTGATAATCTTGTCAAGCACTTTAAAGATATGTATGCATCTTCGTTGGAGGGTCTTATGGATACCTCGTTACTCAGGGCGTTGTTCCATGGGGAGTGCGTCCAAATCAACCAAACGGAATTGTTGACTAATGTCTTTAAAGTGTGCATGACTCTTGGGGTAGGCCACTCATCATTGAAGAAGATGAAAATTCATCGCCCATAGGGTATGGAACAAGCATCCAAATTACTCCTTGGTGAGTGATTCTAGTCCAATGATGTTTGATGCTATGACTGGCCAAAATATCTCTGGGAAATGGTCTTCTGAATGAATGTCCCAAAATATCCTCAGCTCGGATTCGGGGTCTGGCCCTTGGTTTCCCCACTCGTCAGCTGGAGGCGGCTGGGGAACCCATACCGGTACTAAAGCAGACCATTGAGATAGTAGGTTGGTTGTTGGAGAATACAAAGAGCGGGCTGACAAACCACCGCATCCCAGGCTATCCTCTGAAGAGTGTAGTGACTTAGACACCACATCACGATAAGACAAGTTGGTGACCGCAGTTTCTGGCACAGGGACTATGGATGCTGGCAGTGGACCATGTTGTTTCTCATTCTCCATTGGTCCCCAGAATAACTCTCTGTGATCTATGGTTGAGGTAGAGAGTTCTCTTGGCGATGATGGTGGTGATTTCACGACCGGACCCTAGGGAGACGCCAAATCTTCGTCCTCCTCGATGTATCTGTGGAGGGAGGTAGGGATCTGGTGGACCTCGCATTCTGAATTTATGAGCTGGATACACCTCGTTCCTACCTTTACCCTTGACATAGAGGATCGAGGTGAGGGTTCCCTTACTGAGTTGTATTCCACCTCAGAATATGAGAAGTAGATATGTTTAATATCTGTCTGAACATTCCCGTCATTCTTCTTATGGCAGCGAAGAACTTCCTTCCTTCCCTGGGATGTCTCTTTGGGATAGGGTAGATTTCTTCCTTGAGGAGGTCCTTCAGCCAAGAAGGTGCTGGGGTAGAGAGCACTTCTTCCTGAGTGAGCTGGGGTGTGAGGACCACTGATCGTACCACGATTCACTATTTTATTTTACCCTTATACGAATGTATTAAACTAGTTTTGTATTTAAAATTACATGTATAATAACAAATTTGACTCCATGTTTGATTCAATTATTTTGTTTTTAACACTTTTAAAAAGGTAAATGTTACTTTTTTTATAATTATATTGTAGGTGGAGGTGATTTGGAGGACTCATGATGAAGTCCAAGAAAAATGGTTCAATCTACATTTCATCTGAAGGAACGAAGGCCCAATTAGTCCATTAAGAGGATCATACAGACTGATCTGTCCAATAAAGTGGATCTGCACAGGGTCAAAACATTACCTCTGTATTTTGGAAATATATCTTATTATATTTCATATTTGGCCGCTAAATTTGACATGGAGGTATAAATTATGTCTTGAAACAACTTTTTAGTTTTGTTCAAAGTGATTTATGACTGTCTGGCTGGAAAAAACCATGGACTAAGAGAATTCGTGAAATCAGGCTTCCCAAAACCACTTCCCACTTTGCCTATAAATTGGCACCTTGGGCACCCCATTTGGTAGTTAGACCAGGAGGTAAGGTGCTTCTGTTTTGGAGTCCCAAAGGTGTCTCCCCATAATTCTTAGAAGTTCTGGAGGCTATTGGAAGTGCTACTTCAATATCTTCTTCTTCCTCCCCTCCCATGGGTTTCTAAAATCCTTGTGATCACCTAGGGAGGAACATGTTTTAAATCCTGAGATTAATGTTGTAATATTTGAATGGTATTTTTAATTCCAGTTTTTTATGTTGTTTTCTTCATCCTCTATTTTTATTTAATTTATTTTTATACTGGTATGTTATACTCAAACTCAAATGATCATGTTTGGGGTGTACCCCTACATGTGATGTTTTACACACTGTTCATCCCTTTTTCTTCCATCATTTAATTACAGTGTTTATGTGGTTCATATTGGTCAATTGAACTCACATAATCAATATCAATTCCATGTACATTTATTTCATGGTATCACAAAAAAATTATATACAAACCTGGATAGCACATCGACTTCTTCATGCGTTGACTTGGTGAGTTTCGGTTATGAATTCAAACACAAAACACCCAATCATCGGTGATGTCCGGTGAATCATTGTGTTTTTTCGACTGAACCCTAGGAGGTATCCTAGTATAAAATCAGTAAAATTATGGTTTTAGGTGTTAAAAACTATGGATTAAAATATCATAACTCTATCTCATGAAGTGTTGAAGGATGATCATCATGAGAGTACACTGGTTTGATCACGTTTAATTAATCTTGTTTACTTCTACTTTGTTTTATCGCTTTCATTTTCTATTGTCAGTTTTAATCCTCAAACACAAGTATTATAAAACCCCATTTCCCTTTTTTATTTCATAATCATAACCACATTTTGGAATTAATTATCTAAGGCTCCATCGAGAGATGACCTAGGGTTGTTGCTATACTGCAGAAATTCTAGTTAAAACTAAACAACTAATTTGACGTGCTCGACAACGAGATCAAGCACCTAGACAGATTTCAAAGGGAACATGGGGAGGACCTCTTTTTCTACTATCTTATGTGAGGACGAAATATCCATGTAAGGTGATGGAGCGGGTAGGATCACGGGTAGGGATTCCATGCTTAAATCCCCTGGCAGCGTCACTGCGAGGAGGGTCCTCGTACTAATCAAGCCGAACACGGGTAGGACCTCCATGTTGGGTGTCAATGAAGCAAGGATGACATTCACTACTCTAATTTCTAGGGTGAGTAGGACCTTCTCTATCCATTGTAAGGACATGGGGGAGGCCCCCAATGCTGGAGATTGACCATATGTGTAACATATCCACAACGGTGGCCTGTGGAAAGAGGAACGACTCCATACCTGATGTCATGAGCGCGGAAGAGGCTTCTGTACTGAGTGTAACTGTAATGGGGAGGACCCTAATTAATATTGATGGTGGTATGGGGCAGACCTCCATGTCGAGCTTGGAAGCGGGGATGACCCACATTCTCAATGGTGGCGGTACTGGGAGGAGATTCGTACTGGGTGTCATTGTCATGATTCAGCCCGTGACAGGTGCTACATAAACTGGTAGCCAGGAGAGTCGACCCAGCATATATGGGGGGCAGTTGGGGCCTGAATTTGGGTCGGGTGTATAAGTGCCCCTACTCAGCATAAATATGGGGATGATGATATACGTCGGTGGTGGCACGATCCACGGTAGTCGCTGACATTGACGCCCCTCGGCGGGCTTCCTCCTCAGCCTATGCCTGACACTGGCATCGAGTCAACTGTACTGGGGCTAGTGGTGCAAGCACATAGCTTACCTATTCCTCACCCTATGGGGAAGGGTGGTGGTGATGACGCGGCCTAGTGGGGGACCTCCTTGGGAGCCCCTAGAATGGGATCCCAGTCAGGCTGTCCCGGACATCCCCCACCTCATCGGCATAGGGGAGGGAGTCATCAAAGTGTTCTGGGGAGAGGATCCTAAAACTATTGTGCATTGGATTGGAAAGCAGTGGCTCCCTGCATGGCCATTGGGGGTGGTGGTGGAAACGAGGTGCAGATGCCTCTAGCTCTTGTCGGGCTATATCCCTGGTCAGGATGATCCCCTCCTTGTATTATCAGAAGAGGTCATTTATCACACTTCATTGAATGAACTCAAATGGGGAGATAGGGTGTAGGCGCCCAGCAGTTTTGGATGCGGAGGCGGCCATGGGAAAAATGAGGCCATGTGGGATTTCTGTGATGATATTTCCCCTGACCCTGCATCGGTAGGTGGGTGGTGATCAATTTCCTAATACGGCAGCTTGGGTCCTGAAAGGCAGAGAGATTAAACCATTAGTGCTGAAACAAGGAAATCGATGCCCATTGACCCAGTTCCATTCCATCTTCCATGGCTGGTAAGAAGGATCCACACTAACAACCTCCCAGACCGGGATGTCCAACATTCAATTGCCCCAACATTCTGGTGAGTTTCACGTCAGGCCCACTATTTTCTTTGTGGGACCCAGCGTCGGATACATGGATTCGGTGACATGCTAGTCCATTGATGTCTCAAATGCTACTAATATCCATATTGAGGAGAAGAAATTCACATTAGGTTCACCAATTCTATTTTCGATGCTTTCTTCAGGGCACACATCTGTCTGTTTCGGAGGACACATTGATTGTTGCCATGTACTCCTGCTTTCCAAAGACGGGCAGAATCTATTGCATGTTCAAGGACATTTTATCTTTGATAGAAACGGGATGATGGGATGTCGGTTCCTCCTTCCGTGGATTCCTCCTTGGAACTCGTTACCTAGTACGGGTCTCCCTCATAGATTAAGACATTGTTCGTGAAACTCTTCCCAGTGCCATATCTTCATAGATTCTAGTTAATTACACTGCTTCTGTCAGGATATTCCAAAGGGTCCAATTAGGGTAGAAACCTTCGTTTAGGGGATCAGTCACATTGGACATCACTAGCGTGTCTAGACACTGGAACACTGGCGTGTCTGGGTTTCTTCCCCTTATGATAGGGCTTCTCGAGGGTGCGGAAGCTCGAGGCATCCCACGTCAATTGTGGGGAATTATATGCCATAGGCATGTCTCTGAGGTTTTCTTAAGCTTCCCATGTTTAACACAGGGTATGTCGTGAGTTTAACATCTATCGGAGAAGGATCAGAATGATCGGAACACTAACTGGAGAGGATCAGATGAGTGCAACCCTTGGAGGGAACACTGATGCTAGGAGCAGTGAGAAAGTGGGTGACATGATTTCATCGGGATGTGGAGGCCTAGGTAAGAATCAGGATGGACGTGGATAGTTGATAGTGGATGGAAAGCGAGATGGAACTGACATGAGGGAAATGGTGAAGTTGGGATTGAGCCTCTAAGATACTTCCTACGTATCCCCGTGGTAGGGAATCAAAGTCCGCGTAGTTTGGTGAGGCAAAGGGACACCTAAGGAGGTGACCCGTATGGATGGGACCAAGAGAAAGTGGAACCTCTGAGTTGGATCATGACCTTCCCGAAACACATAGGCTCAAGGGAAGGACCAGGATGAGACATGGTTGATGGGCTTGAACCTCAGGGAGGCTTCCTACGTACCTTGCCTTGGTAAGGATCAAATTCCACATAGTTCATGATGGGGCATGGAATTGGGGTGTGCACAATGGACAACGACCTGATGACATGTTGCGGATTACATGTGGTTAGTATCCTGGTTTGATCTGACACTCAGGGATAGACTGGATATGTGGGTCCCAAAAAAGGGGACTATGATGGCTTACCGTCGATTTCTGACTACAATGGCTTACTGTTGGTTGAGGTACAAAAAAAAGGCTTACCACTAAATGGGGTTCACAACGGCTTATTTCTGATTGGGGAACACAACGTCTTACTTTTATTTGGGGTTCACAATGTCTTACCACTAATTGGGAGACAGTTTAATGTCATGCGGGACAAAAACGGGAATAAAGTTTAACATCGTGCAAGACATGGGTGGACTGATGTGAAGTAGTTGGGACTGATGGGAGTTGGGATTGAACCTCGGGGAGGCGTCCTATGTACCTTGCCTTGGTAAGGATCAAAGTCCACATAGTTCCGGATGGTGTTGGTGAGCCAACTTGAAGGGGTTGAGACCAATAAGTGTTCGGATTGAACCTCAAGGAGGCTTCCTACATACCTTGCCTTGGCAAGGATCAAATTCCACGTTGTTCGGAAGGTTTGGGGATTACACACTAAGGTGGCACATGAAGGATTCCATGGTCAATGCTTACTCTAAGCCCACATGATTCATGCTCGGTGTGAGAAACAAGAGGTAGTAAAGACCTGAGGATCACGTCGCGACAGGTGTATCCGTGGGAAGTGGGGTGGGTCTTACACAAGGAAGCCACCCAAAAAGGAAACAGGGGATTACACATGGTTTTTAGCCTAGGGAGATGGAGATTGGGACTTACTCTAGGACGGAGTCCCTCGTGGCGACAAAGCCCAGTGGGAGAGGGATGGGATAACGAAGGTCCCCGTGACCATATCTCCTGTGGTATTTGGAATGGAAGAGAGGAGGAACAGTAATGCTACCTCCTACAAGAAAGGATAGGGGCTTACACCAAGGTGGTTTCCCTTCCCCACAGATAGACGCCGCTCCAATAAATATGATCTCATTCCATGTGAGGAAGATATCACTCCCATGGAGATGAGCGGGCATAGAGAATGTCTGAGACGGGGAACCCCATGTATAATGCATTGGGTGAGTCCACAATTTAATGTCATGTGCTAGGGATGATGGTTCTTGGCAGTTTAATGTCCTGTAGCTCGGACAAGACGGGTACACTCCGCACCCCTAGGACTTACATAACTGATACCCGCCCGCCCTTGGGGAATGGAAGGCATCAACAATGCCATGGTGAGGGGTGTCATGAAGTGATACATTGAGGGGGACACATTAGTGTGGATATGTGATGAAGCAATATCCATTAGTGTGCCTACGCAAAGAAGCATAATGTTAAGTAACTCAATGTGAAGCACCACCCAAGGGACCTTGAAATCACTTCGTACAGGCCTGGAGGGATGTACGGGAGAAGGGTGTCTAACATAGGTGTTTTTTGTGTAAGAAGTTCCCGAAGACGGTTTCTGGGAGAGCGACATCGAACACATGCTAAAAGGCGCACACAAGAGGAAGGGATTTCATGCCAAAGGAGAGATTTGTGCACAATAGGTGCCCAAAGAGGGGACTATTGCACGCAAAATGTCGAGTTGAGTGGAAAACAAGTCATGCGGGAAAATGGAAGAGGTTTGCGTGAAAAGAAGGGCAGAGGTTTGGAACGCAAGTGGAAGGGTTTGTTCGCATGGGGCCCAACACTTAAGGACTTGGTCGAGGGTCAAGCCCAAGTGGTCTCATACAAAGGCGGACACCTGGGAGACCTGTTGCGGTGGAGGACACGCAGAACTCGGCCTGTGTGGAAAACCCTTTTCTTTAGTCGGTTGCATGCAACTTCCCACATGACACGCAACTTTCCATGCGGCATGCAAACGATTTCTTTGGCGTGGCATTTTACGCGTCGCGGGACAGTTTTACACATGATACTTTGATATTTCACACAGCCTTTTTGGGTAGTCCCGGACCAGTGCCTTCAGTCAAAATTTGCCTTCAGTTTCCCCAAAATTTTGGTCTGAGGCCTTCGACGGATTCCGGTGTATACACCATCGATCATGGAGGGAAATTTTAAATTCTCAACCAAACTCAACCCTTCATGCCTACATGTATCTTATTAATTTACATTGGACCTCATCTTTCTCCTAGCCGTTATGTCCCTTGGACTACACCCATCCATATCTGATTTTTATCCCACATACGTCACATGTAACTGGTGTGTAATACCTCAGCTCATTTAAACATGATGGATGTATTCTCATGTATCACCAAACCACTAAACCCCAAATCATGGCTTTGTGAGTCACATATCATCAAATTTAGACCAACAAACCTAATTCAAAATTTAAGTATGCCTCCTACACATTGTTCATATGCAACCCAAGCACCCCAGAATCTCTCATCTAAGAGTGAACCTGATATCTCACTTATTTCGAGGCTTACCTTTCAAAAATTCTTGTGAGTACCCTTCCATACTCCAGTACTAACCAACTAGGAGTACCCCTAGAATTGTTCCTAACATCATAACCTCGCCAATTCCAGAACTTACTTCATGGTCACCCATTACATGGTGTTATTCCTAAAACATAATTTTCAACCAATCTCCAAATAATTACATAATCTATTACATGCTTGTTTTCTACTCAGTACCACCTCAGTTCACAGGCATCTACCACACTCACACCATCTATTAAGACACACTCGCAATAATAGAGGCCATATAACTTAATGTTTCAACCCTTACATTTCTTTCTGATACCATAATTCTAGGAATTAAGGTGATTTCAAGCTTAAAAACCGAAAAGGCATTGCTACGCTTGTGTCACACACCCATTCTCACCTCTCATTCATCGGTCTTTCCTTTGAAGCACCTACCTGTGCTTTCACCTCAAAAGCACCACTACACTCAAGCCAACCCATCTCACAAGTTTCCCTCATGATAAGACTATAACCAACCCTCTAAGATCCAATCCATGTAAAAGGTCTTTAGGTCCCCCAACAAGTCCAAGGGTCAAGTCTCTCACACAGTTCATATCTTATGGGACAACGCTCACTGTAATCATGTCAAAACCCATGGTATCCATGTACAAAAACTTCCTAACAGGGTTCCCACATACATAAGGCATCACAAGCCCTAAACCAAAAACCCAATAGGAATTGATACTCACTTGAGCATCTGCCTTTGGGAATAATCCCTCAAGAAAGAAAGACCTTATCTCAAAAATCAGGGTCTACACATACAACCATCCAGCCCCAGATGGACCATACTAATGGAAACACAACCATAATCTAGGTTAAGTTGAGTACCATTTTAATCCATACAGGAAAACACTATATAGGTAGTTAATGGAACCGTAAATAATTGAAATTGAATAATGACCACCCACTAGGGGTTTCCCGCTAAGGAATCATGTTCCCTTATCGACCAACCAGGGTTGTCTCCCCTTCTATGCCAATGGATTATTCCATCATCACCTAGCACCTTATTATAGATCCACATGACCTCTCATAAAAAGAAAATATGTGCATAAGTCATCCCAGATGAGTAGAATTTCACCAATTACTTATACATAAAAACATCATATGAGTAGTTTTGGCACTTTAAATAGCCAAGCCTCAGTCTTCAGTGATAAAAATCACACACAGGAAAGCATGTATGTCATGCAGATCCTACATGGATAATTAGGATGTATGTGACGCCTCTTACCTCTATAGGCTAAGATTCAAATCCAAAACTAGATTCTTGAAAATGGACCAAGATTCATGTATACCATATAAATCATAAATCATCACACATCCATGTGACCCACTTTATTTGGATATTATATATAACTCAAATAGTGCAAAACAAGAATAGAAAATCTCAATACCTAATAACCTAGACTTACTACCAAAACAAGTGTTCATGACACACCATCCTGATATCCATCACTAGATTTAAATTATTCCAATATATCATGGATATAAAGTCCCTAATACTATAAGATAAAATAAAACCAATGTTATGATATAGCTTTGTAACATCCCTCCACCCTGGACCACTAACCAGTGCCTGGATCGGTAGTTTCTACTATACCTCTGGTGCATATCCCTGAATGCTAGAGGATTCCAACAAGAAATGAGGGTCTAAGGAGGTATCTTGTGAAAGATATACCCCCTAGATTATAGTTTCAATCATAGTTAAAATAAATAAAATATCAGGAACACCCATCACATTAAATTTTGTAGTTTATAAATAAAAAGATTGACTGTTATAATATGACAAATGAAAAGCTAGCATACAAGCATACAAGATGATCACCCACTAGTTCGACCACACATATATAGATAAAAAATTAAATACATAACAAAAACCAAAATAAAATTATATGAGTCTCCCCCATAGTCCTTGAGCCTCACCTCATCCTGAACTCCAAATCCCATCTGAGATATCCCACTCAACCATGCAAACCCTAAGACACAGTCCAACTTGATCCTATAACAAGTGAGACATACTTTGGTACCCAAGTGAAATGACAGAACAATACGGGGGTGTGTAAAAATAAATAGGACACCACTAATACTATCTCTAAATATAACTAGTCTGGATAATAATGCATGCATATTTCCTTGAAGTAAAACTAGTACAAGAAATCATTTAAAAACATTTAAACTAAAATATCAAACAATTACAAACCCGGGGGATAGGTTCACCCCAAAAATATTACATACCTTATTATTCTACTGTCAGGGTGTCTTTGAACATTTCATAATGATTGTTCCAACCATCTTCTTTTTAATAAGGGGAAATATACCCATCCTTGGTCCAAACAAGTGGCATCTAGGGAAATATACCCATCCCCAAAGCCCCAGCATCCCCTAGGGTAGTGTTCACCCTATGTTAACCATAAGTACCAGTGTCCCCCAGGGGAATAATTTACCTTGGGTTAATTATATAAAACCATCATCCCCTGAGGGCATCATTCACTATGGTTTAACCCTATAAAACTAATGTTCCCTTGGGGTAGTGTTCACCCCAAGTTAACCATCCAAACAACCAAGCCATCATATAGCTATAACAATTCCATAACATAAAAATAAAAAAAATGAATTAAAATTTATTTAATATTCTCATTTAAAATTTATTTCCAAGCTCCCTTGGCCCAACTATTTTAAAGAACCATTTCCAAGATAAAGTTCCCAAAAATCATCCAAAATACCATTTCCAATACAACATGTCAAACCAATTCTAAATGAAAGGACCCAGACCCCAGTATCCCAGATTTTTTTCCTTATATTAAAACATTAGAATGATTACAAGAAAGTATTATCCCAAAGTAGTGAATAGTTTAATACTTTTTTAAAATAATATACAAACATAAGTTCAACATTACAACTCGAAATGTAATACATAATAGAAATTCCATTGGTAACATCTATGACTCCTAGATTATCCCTACAATTCATTCATTATATTCATCTTCAAAACCTAGGGAAAATAAAACATAAGAGAAGGGGTGATCTCATATTCTTAGTAAGGAAAAGTAGTACACCAGAAGTTATCATAAAAATAAAGACTGTTCATGGTGGACAAATAAAAACACATGCCTTTAAAAATATACTTGAACAAAATATGAAAGGAATGAAAGCTGATTAAATACGGCCATATTAATGATAATAAGAGAATGAAACATAAATATTGATATTATACTAGTTTAATAATCACATGGTTTATCAATAACTAATACCATAATGAGGGAATTCATAATGTTGGACATCTGAAATATATTATCAAGGCCTCGACCAAGATGTCTGAAAATAATAGAGTAAGGCCTCAGCCAAAACCCAATTTTGTTTTGTCTCATGAGACCTATCGATGCATCTATGGTATATATAAGGCCCCACCCATCACTTGTTAAGTCCAATGAATTCCTCATATGAAAGGGGCTAAACATAAACAACATGAACATATGAAATAACATTCCCCAATTTGTACACATAAACACTAACCATTCTGAGTAGTATGGTGAATGGTATCAAGATAGAAAATCCATAGTAAAACAGATCATAAAACATTTAATAAAATATTTTAGATGATAAAAACAATATATTAACCTCACTGAGACATAAAATTCAATATAGGTGTTGAAATAGACAAAAATTCTCTGATAAATTCATTGAGGAATTTTTGAGAGAAATACACTTATACTTTGAAAAGAAGATTTATTTTGGAAAAATATTTGCATAAAACCCAACATGAAATAAGTTAAATTTTTTATGATGAAATGAGTGGTTTTATAAAAATAATTTTGGATCAAAAACATATTATAGAGTGCACTTGAAAATAGGGAGGAATTTCAGAAGTTCCCTTGAATTAGGTTTGTTTATCAGGAAGAAATGAGAAAAAGATTTATAAAACATTTATCTCCCCATAAAATTAAGAAGGGTTGTTATTAGTACAAATATATAGAACATTCACACATAATTTATTAGGAGTAAATAAGAATAATTAATAATTTAATTGGGATTAAGATAGATAAAGAGTAACCCAAAAGAAAATGGAGTTCGAACATGTTCTTCACTTGACCTTAACATCCTATATAATCAAATTAAATCCATTAATTAATTAATTAATAATATAATATATATTTATTTTATTAATTATAATTTTATTAAGTTCATTTATGGCCTTTTTTATGAGTTATAAGATACAAATTCATCACTCAGGAGAGTTCATTTCATAGGTTTTCACGATCGATATACTTGTATATAAGTATGAAAGTTCATGTAGAATTGGTATAATTATCCAGAATTAAATTTATATGATACTAATGAACATATAGGATATTAAATATTGATATAATTCATTTTTTTTATATGGTATTAGGAGGATTTATTAGATATAATATTAGTGATAATCATTTAGATTATTTTGGCGATATTTTGATTGTTACGAACTAGTTTTGTCATATGAATTAGTATTATGTATATATACTGGTTCCAAAACATTTAATAGGTTATAATACATATATTATAGTCTTTGTTAACCATAAAAATGGTTTCATGGCCATCCTTTGAGGATAACTTGAAGAACAAAGGTTCTTCGTCCATGAAGGTTGTAAATTGGCACCTCCCGGATGATGATTTCATTTTTTTAAAAGAGAGATATAGTAGTTTGAAAAAGGATATTCCATTAACATGATATAATTAAATTATATATATGATACTAGAGTTATAAATATCATTTGGATATCTCAGGTGTGGAGAAGAGAAGAAAATAAAATAAATTGAAAATGAAATTAAAAAAAACAGAAGATGGTTTACCTCTTGAAATATCCTCCTTGAGAACCTCCTTAAAGGAAGGGGTTTTGGTCTTTTGGAAAAAACAAGAGCTCCTAGAAATGGGGAAATACTAGGGAAGAGTATTTTGGTAGAAAGTTTAGAAGATTAAAGTCTTAGAGGAGTGAGGAGAAGAGGGAGTGAGGGTGGTTTTTATAGTGGAGCAGAGGGGTAATTTTTGAATATCTTATTCCTTATTTTATTATTTTTCTAAAGATAACCAATAGTGTTGATATTTGTGAACAAAAATAGTAATAAGTGCATGTGAATTAGAACCAAGTGTTTTTACATCCGTGATGACTTAAGGAATATTTTATTTAGCTTCTAATTTATTTATACCATAAATTACCATATTTTACTATTCACCAAAAATTCATGTATTTTTTAAAATTAAAAAAAAAATAACTGTAACAATTTTTTGCTGTGTAAAATTTAAAAATATACTCCATTTTATCAAAATAATTTTCTAAATATGCGAAATTTAATTTTTAAATAAAAACATTATTTACTTGAAAAATATAGATTTTAAATTTAGAACTGATTTTATAATACTTTCAAAAATTAACTGAGGTCTCATAAAATTATCCTAAAATCATAGGAAAACAAAATATTTATTTAGGAATACATTTTATAAAAATTAATTTTATTTTAAATAAATTTATTAATTTAAAATTGTAATTAAATATTTATTACTCACAAAACTACCAACACATAATTATTAATTTTTAAAATATTCACTCTCATTTATAAGGTACCTAAATTTTATATATACTTACATGGGTGAGGCTACTATTAATAAAGTTCATATTACTACTTATAAGGGTATATTACTATTCATAAGGGTAAAGTTACTATTCACCAAAAATGTAAGTTGATCTTTTCAGACTCTAAATATCTTACTAATCGCAACCATGTATGTCTATTTTTTGAAATTCAAAACAAAAAAGCGTAAAAATTATGTTTAATGACTAGGTTATGACAAAAAATTGTTGTTTTACAGGGAATCGGAGTTTCATGCATTACATTCTATATTAAATTTATTTGTAAAACCTTGGTGTGTTACATTCTTCCCCCCTTACAAAAAATTTGTCCTCGAAATTTCCAAAATGTTACCTCATAAAAATATTTGGATAGGTCTTCATCATAAGTTCCTCGGGCTTCTACATTGCCTCTTTAATTTTATGGTTTTTCAAAAGTACCTTTACCAGCCGATTCATCTGATTCCTCAACATTGTTCTTTAGTGTACAAAATCCAGATAGGCTCTTAATAGTAAGATAAGTCAGGTTCCAATTATTAAACTTCATAAGTGAGTACATGTGTTGGGTATGGAATGTACTTCCTTAACAAAGAGACATGGAACACATTGTGTACCTTAGAGAGGCTAGGAATCATTTCCAAATAATAATCCACAGCTCCAATTCTCTCCAAAATTTCAAAAGGACCATTGTACTTAGGGATCATTTTCCCTTTCATCCCAAATATTATAACACCCTTCCATGGATATACTTTTAAGAAAACATTATCTCCCACTTGAAATTCTAAATCCTTACTTCGATTATCAATATATCACTTTTTCTTGCTTTGAGCTACTCTGATATGGGTTTAAATAGTCTTTACCTTTACTGTTGTTTCCTCCACAAGCTCTGGGCCTACAATCTTCCTTTCACCAACTTCATCCCAACATGGTGGTGTACGTCATCTCTTTCCATACAATGCTTCATATGGTGCCATTTTAATACTTGAATGGAAACTATTATTGTAGGAAAACTCCACCAAAGGTAAATACTAATCCTATATACCTTGAAATTCAAGTGAATATGATCTTGACATGTCTTCTAAAGTATGTATTATTCTTTCTTATTTCCTGTTAGTTTGAGGGTGATAAGAAATACTAAATTGAAGCTCAGTATCCAAAGATTTATAAATATTTTCTCATAATTTTGATATAAATCATGGATCAAAATCAAACTCAATTGAGACATGTTCTACATGAATCCTTACAACTTCATTGATATTGATTCATGAAAGGTGATCTGGTGGAAAATCCTCCCTTATTGTAAGAAAATGTTCCAATTTGGTAAATCGATCAATAATTACCCATATTGCATCATTCCTTATTGGAGTTTTTAGTAATATAATGACAAAATCACTGGTGATTTTATCCCATTTAAATTTAGTAATAGGTATAGGTTGCATGACTCCTCTGGTATTTTGTCTTTCCGCCTTCACCGATTGACAGACTAAACATCTTGATACATAATCCGCAATTTTTCACTTCATGTTGTCCCACCAAAAATGTACTTTCAAATATTTATACATCTTAGTGATACCAGGGTGTGTAGAGAAATTTGAACTATGAGAATCATCTAATAACTCCCTTTTTAGCTCAGGTAAAGAGGGAACATATAGACTTCTCCCAAATCTCATAATTCCATCCTCACACATGAAATCTAGATACTTCCCATCATTCACAGATTTAATTTTCTTTTGAATATTCTCATAATCGGATTAAGAACTTTTAATTCTTCCCAATAAATATGGTTGGGAAACCAATTGAAAAGGTAATGATAATTCACCTTCTTTGATAATTCCCATATCCATACTCAATAGATCCAAGTACATAATATCCTTGTCAATCCTCATTTTGTTCAAAAATATATGATCCTTCCTTATCAATGCATCTACCACTTTATTTGTCTTCTCTATATAGTAGTGTATGGAATAATAATAATCCTTGAGTAGCTCAAGACATCCCCTTTGCCTCATGTTGAGTTCTTTTTGTGAGAAGATATATTTCAAGCTATTGTGATCAGTATATATCTCACATCTTTCACTATAGAGATGATGTCTTCATATCTTCAGAGTAAATATTACAGCTTCTAACTCACGATCAAGAGTTGAATAGTTTTTTATATGAATTTTTAACTACCTAGATGCATAGGTAATAACTCTATCATTCTGCATAAGAACATATCTAAGTCCTTTCTTTGATGAATCACTATAAATCACAAATCCACCATTTCCAAAAGGTAGAGTCAAGATTGAAACATTCACTAACCTTTTCTTCAATTCTTAAAAAAATTCTTCACATTATTTTTTCCATACCAACTTAACCCCTTTACGAGTAATCTTGTTTAATGGGTTATCTAATCAGGCGAAGTTCTGAATGAAATTCCAATAATTACCTACTAAACCAATTAAACTACATACCTAAATTATGTTCTTTGGAGTAAGTCATTTCTAAAAATACTTTGTCTTTGCAGGATCAACTAATATTCTATCCTTAGAGACAATATTTCCAAGAAAATAAATTTTTTAAAGCCATAATTCACACTTACTAAACTTCCCATATAACGTTTTCTTCCAAGAGTCTTCAAAATAATGCGCAAGTGATTCTCATTCTCTTCATGAATTTTGGATTATACCAAGATATCATCAATAAATACCAAAACAAAGTCATTAAGATATTCCTTGAAAACACTATTCATTTGATCCATGAAAATATAGGGTGCATTAGTCAGTCTAAAAGGCATTACTGTAAACTTGTAATGCCCTTACCTGGTTCGAAATGTTGTCTTCAGAATATCTTCCTTCATCACACTCAACTGATGATATCTAGATCGAATTTCAATCTTCAAAAAATGTTGGGATCCATGAATTTGATCAAATAAATCATCAATTTGAGGAAGAGGATACTTTTTCTTTATAATAATAGCATTGATCTCATTGTAATCAATGCACAACCTCATAGATCCATATTTCATCTTAACGAAAAGAATAGGAGCTCCACATGGAGAAACTCTAGGACGGATAAATCATTTATCCCTCAATTCCTCTATTTTTTTCTTATGTTATACTAATTCCATTATGGCCATTATATAAGGGGTCTCTAATATAGGCCTTTCACAAAGAATTAAATAAATAGAAAACTTAATTTCTCAATCCATAGGATGTTCAGGTAAATCCTCTAGAAATACATCAATGTATTATTTCTCAATAGGTACATCCTCAATTTGAATATTTCTTTCCTCACCCATAAATATTGTTTTATCCCCCCCACCCAAGAATTGTATTCAGTAGAGCTACTGGGGTGGATCTAGATAAGAATAAAATGATGAGGTTTCTGCTCTAATGATAGGGGATTATACATCATTCTCAAAAATTGTAACTTCCTTCTTCTTGTAATAGATTTTCATATCATAACTTGAAAGACAGATTATAACAAGAATTATATCAAATTTAATAATTGGTATGATGATAAGTTCAGAAATTAAAGAATGTTTATGTGTCATAAGGGGGACTAATCGACACATCTTTATTGCAATGATACTACCCTTAGGAGTTTTTACTGACAACTCCTTCATTAAATCAAATTAGAAATATCTAATTTTCTTGGAAAACTGGGAAGATATAAAATATTGCAATGATCCAGAATCAAATAAATCACTGGCTAAGTTTGAAGAAATGATTAAATTATATGCCACCACATCATTAAGAAATTCAACTTAAGAAGTTGTGGTCATATAAGCTTGGCCTTTCTCCCTTTTCCTTCTCTGGGTAATTTTTCCCTGACACTTAAGAAAATCATTAGCATAATTTCCCATCTCTTTAAAATTGAGCATAGAAAATTGGTAGCTTCTTTCTTTCCCTTGAAATCAATATATTGGTGGAATCTTTCTCCACACATTTAATAGACTCATTTTCCTTTTAAATAGGCTCTGGGGTGTTTCTTTCCACAAGTATCACATGTTGGAAAACTCCCCTTTTTATTCTTCCATTTATTCATTATTTCCTTTAACACCCTCTTCTTCTCTTACTTTCCTTTAAATTCACAAGACTTAGAGAATTATTTCTCTATATTGATCCCACATGAGACTATATCTTCATATGATAATAAATTTTGGTAAACTAGTTCCCTTCAGAGGAATGGTTTTAAACCATCAAATAATCAATCAATCTTGCTCCTTGGATTGTGTATGTAGTTCGTAGAATTCCTTTTTAGCCTTGTAAAATTAGATTCAAACTTCACAACAATTTCATCCTCTTTTTGTTTCGAACTTAAGAATTTTCTCTCCATATCTTATCATTGTTCTCAAGAAAAATATTTTTCTAAGAATATTTATTTGAAGTTCCTCCGTTCCATTTCTTCTATTTCTTCCTCCTTGTTTTGAATAATGAACACCATTGATCCACATCTACCGATAGACAATAAAATTCCATGATAACCTTATCCCTTTCATTATATCCCAAAGTGATAAATATCTTCTCTAAATAACTTACCAACTGCTTCACTAAAAATGGCTTCATAGTCCCATTGAATGATGGAGGCTGTTGTAGCATAAATAATTCTAACATTTCTCCTCCATGTTGTGGATCATGATTCTCCATACGAGTAAGGTTATTGTTCATAACCCGATTCAGCTGTACTAGTATATTTATAAGTTTCTCTACACCATTTTCATCTTCATAACCAACATCATTGTTTTTTATAGGAGGTAAATCCGTGCATGGGATAAATGCATTCATACAGTTTTCATTCCTTCCACCAGGAGCCATTTCTAAATACTAGCATACACTAAATTAGGTTATAAATCATAATGTATAATTTCGAACAATAAAAACTCTTAACAGAAATTGAAATTTTATGCATGTATAATTTTATAATCATAAACATGATTTCTTTGAGGAAATATTTACATTTAAATACTTCATAATGGTTTATAAAGAAAATGTGAATTATCCTAAGAATATCCCTTAGGAGTGTCAAACCAGGTGTGCAGTAAGGCCTATTATCATGTACCATGTTACCCCAAGTCAGACCTAGAACACATTTTCAACGTTATTACTCTTGGGTATGTTTGTTCCAAAACCATATCCACATATTGTATCCAGACATGGATGTATTTTCTAGGAACATACACACAATCTATACCTTACCAAAATTATAGGATGTCCTTGTATGATTATCCTCAAATTATATCTTAGGGTTTTGTTCTGTAATCTATGTTTTCTAAATCTAGTTTCCATTTTTCTTACTAAAATTCCTTTGATACAAACTATAAGGTCCCAAAACCTAGTTTCCCAGAGTTGTTGCCTTATATTAATGCATTGGTATGATTACAAGAAAGACGAATACCAAAGGAATGAATAGTTTATTTGTTTTGGAAAATAATATACAAACATAATTTCAACATTACAACTTGAAATGAAATACATAATATCAATTCCATTGGAAACATATATGATTCCTAGATTATCCCTGAAAGTCATTCATTATATTTATATTCATAACCTGGGGAAAATAAAACATAAGAAAGGGGTGGGATTAGATTCTTAGTAAGGGTAAGTAATGCAGCAGAATTTATCATAAAAATAAACACAAGGCATGGTGAACAATTAAAAACATATGCCTTTAAAAATATACTTGAGCATAATATGGAAAGAATGAAATCTGATTAAATACAGCCATATAAATGATCATAAGAGAATGAAACATAACCATTTATATTCTAATAGTCCAATAATCACATGGATTATCAATTACTAATACCATAATGAGGTAACATGTAATGTTGGACATCTGAAACATATTTCCAAGGCCTCGACCAAGATGTCTAAAAATACTAGGGTAACACCTCAGCCAAAACTCAATTTTGTTTTTCCTCATGTGACCTACTGATTCATTGAGGGTATATAGAGGGCCCCAAACTTCAATTTTTAAATCCATTTCATTCCTTATATGAAATGGTATAAACATAAACAACATGAACATATGAAATAACTTTCCCAATTTGTATACATAAACTCTAACCATTCTAAGTAGTATGGTGAATGGTATCAAGATAGCACATCCACTTTAAAACTTATCATAAACCACTTAATAAAATATGGTAGATGATAAAAATAATATATTAACCTCAATAAGACATGAAATTCAATAGAGGTGTTGAAATAGACAAAAATGCTCTAATAAAATCATTAAGGAATTTTTGAGAGAAATACACTTTAACTTTGAAAAGAAGAGTTCTTTTGGAAAAATATTTGAATAAAACCAGAAATGAAATAACGTAGATTTTTTATGATGAAATTAGTGGTTTTAGAAAAATAATTTTGGATTAAAAATATTATAGAGTGAGCTTGAAAATAAGTAAGAATTTGAGAAATTCCCTTGAATCAGGCTTGTTTATCAAGAAGAATTGAGAAAAATATTTATAACACATTTAACTTCCCATAAACTAAAGAAGGATTATGATTAGTACACATATATATATAATTCACGCATAATTTATGATGATTAAATAAGAATAATTAATAATTTAATTGGGATTAATAGAGATAGAGTGTAACCCGAAAGAAAATGGAGGTTCGGGTAGAAAACTCTTACCGTATGTCCAAATGTGTTCTGCACTTGACCTTAACGTCCTATATAATAAAATTAAATACTTTAATTAATTAATTGAGAACCTAAAATATATTTATTTGATTTATTATAATTTTATTAAGTTTATTTATGGCCTTTTGGATGAGTTATAAGGTGCAAATTTATTGCTAGGGAGCGTTCATGTCCTTAATTTTCATGATTGGTATACTTGTATAAGAGTATGGATGTTCATGTGTAATTGTTATAATTATCCAAAATTAAATTTATATGATACTAATTAACATAAATAAGATTAAATTTTGATATAATTTTTTTATGGTATGATTATGAGTTATTAGATAGAACATTAGTGATAATCATTTAGGCTATTTTGGAAATATTTTGATTGTTACGAACTAGTTTTGTCATATGAATTTGTATTATGTATATATACTAGTTCTAGAACATTAAATAGGTTATAATACATATATTATAGTCTTATTAGACCATAAATATTTTTCCATAACCATAATTTAAGTATAAATTGAAGAACGAAGGTTCGTCATCCATGAAAGTTGCAAATCGACATCTCCCAGATGATGATTTCGTTTTTAAAATAAGAGAGACACAAAGAGAGAGAGAGAGAGAGTAGTTTTAGGATGAATATTACATTAACATTATATCATTCCATTATATATATTATAATAGAGTTATAATTATCATTTGTATATAGGAGGTGAGGGAAAGATATAAAAATAAAATAAATTGAAAATGAAATTAAAAGAAAAAGGAAGAGGGTTTTCCTCATGAAATATCCTCCTTGAGAACCTTCTTAAGGGAAGGGGTTTTGGAATTTTGGTAAGACCAATAGCTCATGGAAGTGGGGATATACAATAGAAGAGTATTTGGGAAGAAAATTTATATGCTTCAAGTCTTAGAGGAGTGAGGAGAAGAGGTATTGAGGGTGTTTTTTATAGTGTAGGAGAGAGGTGATTTTTGAATATCTTATTCATTATTTTACTATTTTTCTCAATACAACCAATAGTATTGATTATTGTGACCAGAAATAGTAATAAGTGCATGTAAATTCAAACCATGTTTTATTACATCAATGATGATGCAGGTAAAAGTTTATTTAGCTTCTAATGTATTTATACCGTAAATTACCGTATTTTACTATTCACAAAAATTCAAGTATTTTAGAAAAATAACAAAAAATCACCATAACCATTTTTAAATGTGTAGAATTCAAAAATTGACTCCATATTATCAAAATAATTTTCTAAATATGTGAAATTTAATTTTTAAATAAAATCGTTATTTGTTTGAAAATACAAATTTTAAATTTAAAACTGATTTTATAATTCTTTAAGAAATTAACTATGGTATCATAAAATTATCCTAAAATCATAGGACAACAAAATATTTATTTAGAAATAAATTTTATGAAATAAATTTTATTTTAAATCAACTTTTTAATTTAAAATTGTAATTAAATGTTTATTACTCACAAAAATACCAACACTTAATTATTAATTTTAAGAATATTCACTCTCATTTATAAGGCACCTAAATTTTATTTATACTTACATGGGTGAGGTTACTATTAATAAGGTTCATATTACTATTCATAAGGGTAGATTACTATTCATAAGGGTTAATTTACTATTCACTGAAAATGTAATTTGATCCTATTAGACTCTAAATATCTTACTAATCGCAATAATGTATGTCCATTTTTGGAAATTCAAAACATAGAGGAAAAAATGTGTTTAACAACTCGGTTATAATAAAAAAGTGTTGTTTTGTAGAGACTCGGTGTTTCATTCATTACATTCTATATTAAATTTATTGGTAAAACCTTGGGGTGTTACACTAAATACTAACATGATACGTAAAAACCATTCTCATTTCCATTTAAATAAAATGAAACCAATTTATCTTTCTACATTTACATTTTCAAAACCAAACAATTTATCCTTTCAAAATAGAAAATCCGAAAACCCCATTTCCCAAAACCATTTTCAGAAAACCAAAACCATTTCCTTTAAGGAAACACCACCGCCAAAGGGGAGTTTTCATTCCATGCCCAACATTTTATAAACCCTATTACAAAAATACTGATGATTATGAATTATCATGACCTAAAAAACTAGTAATACAAAAAAATGGATGCACTATAAACAAAGAAATACAATAGGTTATTTAGAGGAATCACCTACCTAAATTTTGAATCTTTCCCATGTAATTTTGAGGGCTGTAAATAGCTTCCAAGGCCCTTCCAAGCTTCGTATTAGACCAACTGATCACCATCACCCACCTAGGGTCCTAAACCACACCCCGACACAATAAAAAATTAATTTTAAACAATTTTAAATTAATTTAAAAACTCAAAGAAAACCAAATTGGAATATGCATAGTCACCAGAATATAACTAGAATACCTCATCTTTCCAATATCACAACTAAATGAAAGTTAAGGACCAGTAATGTGACCTCAACCTCAACCAGAGGGAAATCTCTAACATGCATCACTGATTCCATAATAAAATTCATTTAATAATAAGGAAAAACCTTAATAAATTAGGAAATGCAACATACCTATGATGGTTTAAGAAATAGAAGTATAAGGATGTCCATTTGAGATGTCCCATAAATAGATAGAACCAATAAACCAACTCAAATGACTAATTCCACAAAAATTTAGTGGAATTAGAATAGAAACCCTATCTGGGAGGAGAAGAAATTTAGACCAAGAGGATGGGAGAGTTAATGGAGATCAATGAAGGTTGAATCAAACCATAAAACACTATAAAACACAATTTAATACCACCCTTAAACCAAACGAGAATAGGGATAGGTAAGGTAGGGGAGCTTCTGGCCATGTGAGAAAAAGGAGAGAGGGAGGAGGGGGATTACCCTTCAAAAGTATAGGGGTAAAATTGTAATTTTCTTCCTTTTAACCCCACCGGCTAGTCGGTGAGATCATACTACCTACCAACTGGATGAAAATTGAAACTCTTCTATCATAGAATCCTTATGATGCTTTCCCAAACCCCCAATCTTCTATTCATCCTCCTTTTCACATCCAAAAATACATGTTTAAGGTGTCTAAACCACTGTAAAACAAGTCTGAAGCCTAATTCAAAAGATATGTGTCATCCACAAATTGAAAACTCAATTTATGTCTGGAAACTTTCAGCATGTCTATATACATAGGGTTTTACATATTTATTTTAAAATATCATAATATTTTATCCCATTTGGATTACACATAATGAATTTATGAAATAAATAATGGGTTGATGTTTTGGGCTAGGAAATTTGGCCCAAAATTTCATCTTAAATTTAGGCTACCTAGATCACCTTCAAAATATATGAATTAACTTGGGATATAGTTGAATGAAATTTTCCTTGTGATTTAATATATTCTCAATAGAAATTTCAACTACATTGGAGTTCAAATTTGGGTGTTACATCCATTATGGTGACCTATTGTCCAAATTTCTTTACCTAGAAATTTATGGATTTGATGCCCAAAATGTTAATTTTATGATGAAAATATTTTATTTCCATATAATAAATAAAATATTCTCCATAATTTAAGTATATTTATCTATAATTTTCAAATTAAAATCAGTATTAGAGTGTTCTGCATATTGAAGTTTAAATGAGTCAAGATTAAATAATTTTATACAATAATTAAACAGATATCGAGAAATGAAATTTAAATTATAAAATGAATTAAAATGGAGATTATTAACCATTAAGCACATTAAAACTCGTGAAAATATAATAAAAGAAAACAAATTTTAGCATAGAATCAGTTGTCGAGGTGGGAAGGGATATTTATTATTATATGGAAGATCATTACATTTCTTTGGACTATTATTCTCTTTATTCCCTATATAAACATTCCTTAGTGAATTCCTCTCATAACTATTTTTGTCAAAACATATCTTACAACTACCTAGATCATCCTTATATTAATGATCTCTTTTAATATGACAAAATTAATAAGAAAATATCATGAAAAAATTGATTATATAGGCTAATTTTTTTACCCAAATGATTCGATGGCCAGAGATCATGAGGGGGTGAATTGATAGAATTAAAATTTAAAGAAATAAAATGAAATAACATATAGATTTTTATTATAGTTTTAATAAAATTATCATATTCCTACTATTCACATCCCCTCGACTCGTTGAGAGATTTTAATTAAAATATAACTAGACTTTTACTCAGAATTCATAACCCAATTTCAGTCTATATTTTTTAATGAAGGCACAACTAGAATAACTTGTTCATTTTGGTCATGTGGTAGAATGAATTACAAGGACCAAATTTCTATGGATGAATAACCAGTAAAATGATTTTTTCTATAAAATTATAAAACAAATTACAAATTAATAACTCCACAAATAGATAATAAAATTCATTAGAAAACTTATAGAAACGAAATTGGCACAATGAGGATTGAACAATTGCAGCAGCATGATTACAGAAAAGTTGGTTCAACACATTGTAGCAGAATGATGACTTTTTCTAAGTATTGGTAGTGATCACAATTTAGAACTAGTTAATGATTTTATTCCCTTAGGTATCCTTTATTAACAAATCCCTAATGGTCTTCCCAAAAAATTCATAATGCTTCCAAATTCTTAGATCAATGGTTCAATCCCTCATGGTTTCCAAATAATAAAGTAATCGTTGGCACGTTCTCTTCCCATGACTTTGATTGATAATATGTTAAGGTTCTAACATAGACCTATGAAGCAACTTATCATTACACTAGTAAAATCTTAACAATGCATTAATACCTAACATGTTTTCATTTAAATATAGTTTGTTGACACTTTATAATAATCCATTCTCCTTATGAGGTAGTGTTATGATGATCTTTGACAATATGTTTTTATTCCAATTCTTGATGTGTTGGTGAATTTAACACTCCATTTTATCAACAATCTGATCTTAAAATAATTTTCCAACGTGAATTCATGTAGTGGAATAGTCTCATGCAACTCCTTAATATTATTGTCATGACCCCCTCCCACCAAATATAATGCAATGAAGGGAGAAAGATAATTACACATGAGTCCCACCACCAGTAGGCCTTAAGTTGGAAACTAGCATTGAGGATATAAAAATATCATAAATGGGAGGTATTAACCTTTATAATAATATAGGATCATAAGATAGGAAGACTCAACCACAAGAAACTCTATGGCATAATATAAAATAAAACCAAAACCATCCAAAAATAAATTTATAAGTAAAATAGATATAGATAAAATTAACCAAAGTAAATACCCAAAATAAAAGATAAAGAAACGACATGGAAATAGTCCAAGGGTCTAAGCTAGTAATGTTAAGAACGGTCTGCATAATCCTCTTGGAAACCAAAAAATTAATTTATATATGTTGGGTGGGCATTCAACTATACTTATTAGGAAAAAAGTCACTTGTTCAAATGTTAAAGAAGAATACTAATGAACCCATGAGAAATCACAAAAAAATAAAATCACCTAAACAAGTCAACTATCCAACCCAAACCTCACCAAGGCATGCTCACCAAATAATGCAAGTCAGGTATAATAACATGATAAGGAGCATATCAATAAAGGGTACCTCGCACCACTTTCCCAATAATTTTCTGCTCTCACACCCCAACATTATATGTCTTGGAACTCCCATATCTTCTATATAACATATACCACCTACCCACATCATGGTCACATCACATCACACCCACAGACACCTGGGCTTCCACCCCACAGCATGGTCGCATCTCATCTCACCTAAGGAAACCCGGACCATCACATCATAACCATAATTAGAGTAGTAGGGTATCGTTAACATAAAGTACATCAACCTTGTTCCAACCTCCTATCATGTACAAACCCCACCATAAGCCTCCCCATAGTAGGGTCATATCACATCTCAACAGCAGACACTTAGGACACTGGCCCACAGCACGGTCACATCTCATCTCACTCGCAGACACCTGGTCCATCACCTAGTGCACTATATAACCTCTGATCATCAAAACCTATTTATATCTACTTGCTTAGAAGAGAGATCAGAAAAGAGTAGGTAGCCATCCACCCATCCTCACCACCAAAATTTTGGAAAAAACACCCCCCATATATATACGAGTGTCAACACATGGTGTTTTCTGTGGGTGGGGTGAATATATAAATCATAATAAATATAAAAAAGTATATATATATATATATATACACACACACATAACCACACACAATCCCATCCTATGGGTTCATAATAAGCACTAACCAACTCACAACATCACCACTTTCACCACCACCACTATATTAAGAAAAATGCATAACAAACACAAGCCACAAGAAAAAATTCACATTACCAACTATTTTCATTATTCATCCCAGACATTTCATTATTAAACATTAACCACATTTAACTACACTTCTAATTTTCAACTCATTCATTAGCCACTTTCATCCTAGTAACTAAACCAATCCCTAACCATTTCAATTTTAACATTTCCATTAAATTCCAATACTACCTGGGCATCTAGAATAACACGATCATTCACATATCATTCATCGCATAACACAGCCATACATCACTACCCATATAGCATGGACTCATACCCACCATACATCATCTCCCACATCATAACTGAACATCACCGCCCATAGCACAGAATTATACCAATCCCACATTGCCCTATACTGCATCGTAACCACACATCATTTCCCCATAGAATGGCCACACCAAAACACATCACACAAACATAACATTTTTTAGATTTAGTAAAAAGTGGCTTCCATTACATTACACAGTGTTATTTAAGGTCATTCTCACACAAGCCATAAATCTTGGGGAAACTATTTTATTATACAAATATAACTGATTAATCAATTACATTTATAGTGAGATCACAACCATAACACAATAATAACTCTAAATCGCATATCAATCAAGTGCAAGTCTTTCAATAGCCATGATTTTTATTGGGGTGTCAGGGCCGTTAATTCACAATATCAAGATAAAAATATGAAATTTATAAAAACATGAAATTAATTTCCCAACCCATTAAATTAAATTAATCCAATTAATTTATCTTTAATATTCCCATTTAAAACATCCCCTATAGATAAAAAATAATATTCCAACCAGCATGATACATAAAAGTGATAAATAAGGGATTCCCTGCAATGGCCCAGAATTTTATCATTGAAATTTATCTTCTTATAATATATCACATGGAGAACCTAATAAAAAGTTTATCCTCATAAATTAAGAATAATACTTTAGTAAACAAACATACCAATAATTACAATAGGACAAAAAATATAAAATAAGATAATGAGAATAGGTAAATTTGGATCTGCTTGATCCACTAGAATGACCGCACTCATGAACAAATATGTAGAAATAAAACAAAGTGTTAATAATAAAATATTAATGAAATTAGAACTAAAATTTATGTATCTTATAAATGGAAATTTGATATATTTATATCATGGTATAAGTAAATACATGTTTTAAGAATGATAAATCAAGTGTTGGTATTTTTATAAAACGTAAATGTTTATTTAAAATTTTATAATTTTTATAATGATTTAAAATATAATATATTTTCATAAAATAGATTCATAAATTAGTATTTTGTTGTATTATAATTATAATATAAATTTATGAGACCTTAATTAATTATTCAAAGTGTTATAAAAGTGGTTATAATATTAAAATTAGTATTTTTCAAATAAATGATTATTTCAATTAAAAATTAAATTTCTCATATCTAGAAAATTATTTTCATAAAATGGAGTCCATTTTTAAAATATACACATCAAAAAATGGTTGGCTATAATTTTTTGTATTTTCCTAAAATAGTTTAACTTTTGGTGAATATTGAAATATAGTAATTTATAGTATTTAGCATTATAAGTAAATAAATGAATTTTTGAATCATGGTTGGGTCTTGGGTGATTTAAGTGCCAATTATATAAAACTCACATGATCTAGTTATTGTAATTAGTCATAAGAATCAACATTATTGATATTCTTGATCCAAAATAATAAACTAATGGATAAAATAATCAAAAAACACTCTCCTCTCCTATAAATACCACCCTTCACCACCTCTTCTTATCATGCCTTATAAGCTTTGTATCTTTCTAATATTCTTCCCAATTCCTCTCCAAAGACTCTTTATAAAATTAGGGTCTATCTGGTCTCAACAAAATACCAATTCTAAGTGCCTTAAGGAGGTTCTCAAGGAGACGATATTCAAGAGGTAAACACCTCTGTCTTTCTATTTTAATTTATTTTCTTTTATTATCCTCCCCTTGCATCCCCTATAAAAAGTGACATGATAACTATAGTATCATACATTTTTCATGATGTAATATACAAATTTACATGATGTATTATCCATCATCCAATCTCTTCTCTTCTCCTTGTATTCAAAAAAATGAACTATGATGTGTTAATTCACCACCTTCGTAAACGATGATTTTTCGTTTTGCATTAACACCTTCATGGATGGTCATAAAACCATTATAATGGTTAAAATATATTTTAAAATGTATATTATAACTTGTTCCATGTTCTAGAACAAATATATATGCATAGTATTAAATAATAAAACAAAATAGTTCATGATGATTGAAAAATAACCAAAATAAAATAAATGTTTATCATTAACATTTTATCTAATTAATCATTATTATATCTAAAAAAGTATATATGAGACCATTTAAAATTATTAAATTATATTAATACCATTTCATTCCACTTTTGGATTTTTTATTTCATTTTATATGAACTTTCATAATTATACACAACTAAACCGACTACGAAATCCATGAAACGAACACTCAAAAAATAATATATTTAAACATTATAACTCATCAAAATAACCATATATGAGCTAAATAAAATTATAATAAATAAAATATATATGTATAAGGTTCTTAATTAAGTAATTAATGGATCTAATTTGATTATCTAGGACATTAATTGCAAGTAAATAATACATTCAAACATAAGGTAAGGGATCTCTCTAAACCTCCAAATTACCTTTGGGTTATGTTTTCTCTCTATTTAAACCAATTTATTTCTTCATAATTCTTATTTAAATCTTATAAATTCTATTTATATGTTAAAAAATTATATATCCAGATCAATTCATCCTTATTTTATGTGGAAATACATATTTTAAAAGGTTCCCTTCTCAATTTCTTCTAATAAGCAATCCTGATTAATGGGAACTTCCCAATTTCATACCCATTTTTAAGTACACTCTATCATATATTTTAATAAACAATTATTTTTATAAAATCACTCATTTTATCATGAAAAAATATGTTAGTTAATTTCTAGTTTTATTCAAATAATTATTCTTTTATCCTTTTTAAACACTCTTTATTCTTTTCCCTTAAACCGCACTAAAGAGACTCATTTCTAAAGTTTATTAAACACTATTATTTATGTAATCGCTTTATTTGGAAATAATTATTAATTATATATTATTATTTATCATTTATTAAGGTTTAATAAAGATTTATATCCCTTCTTTCATGGATAACATTGTTATATTCTCTTTGGTTAGGCCTTATGACATGATTATGATACCCATTTCTTTCCAATGGTAACCTTTATGTTTATTCCTTATATTTGATTCTTCATGTGGAACACATATTCATGAACATGTTATCATAGGTTCCCCTAGATATAGATACAATTAATTGGGTAATTCTTAGTCTAATGAGACATCGTGTATGGGATTATGGAGTAATCCTAATCCATTATGGGACTTTTTCCACCATGTGATATAGTCTTGGTAGTTATCCTTGACTCATTTTTATGTCATATTATAAGTTGTTGTTATATTTCAATTTTTCTATGATTACATGATCCCATATTATATATATTATGCCTAATATGACTATTAATGTTTCAGGCCTTTTTATGTCATCATGTTATGCTTTCTAACCCATGTGTTATGCTTTATTCCTATGTTTATTCCCTTACTAGGTTTTTTATCTCATACCTTTGTTCAAGAATTCCCAATGATATCCTATGAAAATGTAAGAGCTCAAAGGATGTTAGGATATCGTTATGGAGACTAAATAAAAGATGATTTTATTTTGGTTTTATGCTTTCAAATTATGTATCTAGTATTCTAAAGACATTATACTTTATGATCCTTGGTTTGTATTTGATAGTTAATTATGCTTAAAATAATGTTATAATATGTGTAAATGGATAGGTTTTCCATAGTTGTTATTAGAGCATAGTCTAGTTACTTTTGTATATTAGGAAAATAAAACTTTAGTAAGAACCCTAGTGATAATTATATCATCATGGATAACCTAGACTAAAACTTAGGGAATCACATATTAGGAAATAATTTTCATTTGAAAGTCCATCCTTCTATGTTCAAAGTTTACTTTCTATATTCTTATTAGACAAGTATTAAATACCCTCTAATTATAACAACTTTTTCTTAGTTAATGGATGAAAATTTTATAATCCATGCCAATAATCAATGTGATAGTAAATGTGATGATTTCCTTAATGAAATTCCAAATATAATAGGAATGAGAGCTCAAAACATCATGATAGTACTAGCATGATTGGATCAAGTTATGAATAATAAATTGAATCATGTAGAATTAACTCCTTATCATATGAAAGAGAAAGTTTTGTTTGAATCCTTTATGTGAAAAATGCCTCTTATATTTAGGGGATCTTATGATCCCCTTATCATGGAAAAATGAATTAACTCCATTGAGATGGTATTCTATGTCCTCCAGTGATCATAAGAAGGGAAATTCGTGCTGGAGGTCTATAATTTTTATGGATAAGTAGATCAGTGGTAGAAATTGATCAAGAAAATGAAGTATAAGGAGTAAATTGATTCCATGGAAGGGGAAGCATTCAAGATAATATTTTTAAATAAATATTTTCCCTCAATTCTTCATCTTAATATGGAGAAGGAGTTCCTTCGATTGAAGAAAAAGGAAGGAGAGTCTATCAGGGTGTATGAAACAAAATTCACAATAATTTCAGGATATTCCTTTGTCTTTTTTCAATAATACTGATAGAAAAGTGGATCTCCACTTTAGTAGACTAAAGATGAGCCTATGAAAATCCTTAGAGATTTGAGACTTTGACATCTATGAGGACATTTTCTATTATTCCATTAAGGTTGAAATGGAGATCGATGAAACTGTGTGGTCTCATGGTCTCGAAGATAAAAATAGTAAAATTGAGTTTAATATGGTAGGATCGATAGATAAATCTCATGATGGAAATAAAACCCAAAATCCCACATGTCAAAAGTTTGGGAAAAATCATCCTCAGAATTGTCTAAAGGGAACTTGGTATGAGGACCCAGCCTTATAACATTACTTAATCTTGAATTTTAAATAAGAACATACATTATTACACATTGAGGATATTTTAAAGTTTATATATTTAGAGAATTAGGACATAATACATTCATAACCTTACACGTTATTATAGAGTGTATACCATAAAAATAGTTTCCATTCTTTTCATAATATAAAAATCAAATCTTAAAACATGATTTCTTTGAAAATTATTTAAACATTTAACTTGGATTCATTATTTATCTTACACATCCTTACGTCTTATTAAAATCATTTAAAAAAACTTAGGATGATCACAAAAAGCTCAGTAAGGGATGTAAAAGAATAAAAGAGCATATTAGTCCATGAATACTTGCAATGTATGAAAACATTTTTAGAAGACATGCTTGTCACCCATATATACTTACTTTGTGAAACATAATATTTACACAAGATCCACCCAAAAAATGAGAAAATATGCATAATCATAAATTTATATTGTGGAATTACTTAGATATTCTTATAAACCTCTCAGCTACCTTATAATTTGTAACCCCCACAGCTACCTTACAATTTGTGTAACCATCGCAGTCACACTTGAAGTAACCATACGGCCAACCTCCAACATACACATACCCTATGTATTAGAGGGATATATAGGTCCCACCCTTCATCGTAAAAAAATTCCCAAGAACCAGAACATAATCATATAACATGAATAATAGCATAAAAACATTGCTTTCGAATTTTGTAAAATAGAATTTTAAAAGAGGATTTTAAAAGAAAAGCCCCTTACATAAATCATATAATTGAAGTGAGACTTAATAAAGTGGATGTAATATTTATATAAACTATAATTATACATAATTAAACATAATATAAACAAAACCTATCACACAATCAATTTTAATACTACATAAATAATGAAGTTAAGGTTAACCCAAAGGATGGAAATCGGTTTAAGAATTCCTTAACCTCTGGTTTGTCTAACTTCCAAATAATTTAAACATCATGTATAATGGTTAAAATAGTGTTATTAATATATTAAATAATTATATCCATCTTTATAATACCTTATATGATCATTTAATTACACTATTACACCCTTTAATTTTTAGTATTTTGTTCCTTGCACTGTTTTGGGTGAGTTCTTTACAAGATTTTCATGATCGGTTCATGATGGATTGTTCTTGTCGATTGGAAGTGAAACTCCAGAGTTCAAATAGAAAGGTATTTACATATTTCTATTACCATAATTTATACCATTTATCATTTTGATGTTTGATATGAGGATGATTCATAAGTTAAAACATTAATGAAATTCGTTTAGATCATTTTAGTGGTTCTTTGATAATAACGACCTCGTTTTGTCTTCTAAATTAAAACCATGAGTAAAAAAAGAATTCCCAAACTATGGATGAGACATAATACATATATTATAACCTTTTTCAACCATAAAAATTGTTTCATGTCCAGACTTGAAATAATTAATTCAAATTGAAATCCCATTGTCCATGATGTCGGTAATTCGACATATCACGGGCAATGTTTTTATTCGTTGAATAAATGGGAGAGGAGAGAAGAATGATTATGGATTTTATATGAAAATGAGAACATCAAGAATATAAATAATTTCTAGATCTTACATACCTATTTGGTAATAGGATATGAGAAAAGAATAAGAAAAGAAAGAAACTTAAAATAAAAGAATAATTGAGAAATCCCTTACAAAAATTCGGCAGCCTAACGGCTACGCAACATGGTTTTAGAAAATATTAAAAAGAGAGAAGACAAGGGTAAAACATCCTGAAATGAATCATAATATATAATATATCATGAATAAGAATATAATAAGAACATGGTATGGAAACTTGAAAGTTATACCACATAAAAGAGAACTTGAATGGTAAAAGAAATAAATTGAGAATTTTCTTACCATGTAGAGTAACTCCTATAACTTAAAGGTTGGGACCTTGGGGGATTGATAAAACCTTGGGAGTAATAATAGGGAGGTAAGGATTCCAAATATTTGTTGATGAGGAATTGGGAATGAATTTAATGAAAGAATGGGTTGGTATTTATAGTAAAAGTGAGGGGTAATTTTAATAATTTCCAAGGGATACCTCATTAGTGGTATTTGAAAAACCATGGACTTGCCCATGGTATTAGACAATTGGGAAACCTAAAATATTATTTAACTATAAACAAATCTACCTGATTTATTACATCATTATTACATCATTAATGATGTCATTAACGCACCGAAACTCAAAACTGTATTTTTTACTATTCACCGAAAAATCAATTGTTTTAGAAAAATCATCAAAATTCACCCTAACCATTCATTGAATTGTAGAATTAAAAAATGAATTCCATTTTTTAAAAATAATTTTCTTAATATAATTAATTTAATTTTTAAATAAAATCATACTTAATTCAAAAATTAACACTTTAAAACTATAACTGCTTTTATATCACATTGAAAAATTAACCAAAATGTCATTATATTCAAGACTTAAGAAAATAAAATAATAATGAAATTTACTATTCATTATGTTCATATTACTATTCATAATACTATTCATAAGGGTATGTTACTATTCACCAAAAAAAGTTGGTTCCATCAGACTCCAAATAACTTACTGAACACAATTGTAGATGATTGTTTTTCAACATTCAAAACATAGAAGCTTCAAAATAATGTTTAAAAGATAGTTATAAATATCTAATTTAAACAAAATTTCTTGCATTTAAATTTATTTTTAGAAAATCTTGGGGTGTTACATTATCCCCACCTTCTGGAAATTGTGTTCGCGCAATTTTATTTACTCATTAAACAAATGAGGGTACCTTTCCCTCATAGCATTTTCAGACTCCCATGTTGTTTCATCAACCAAGTGGTTTCTCCACAAAACCTTTCCCTATAGATTACTTTATTCCTCAATACCAGTTCCCGTCGATCAAGAATATGAACTATTTTCTCTTTATAAGAAAGGTTCTCTTCCAGCTGAACTGCTTCTGGGCTCAAGACATGTGATAAATCAGGCACATACATCCTCAACATAGAAACATGAAAAACATTGTGTACCTGAGACAAACTCAGAGGAAAAGCTACTCGGTATGCAACTGTTCCAACTTTCTCTAGGGTTTCAAAAGGACTGATGAACCACGGACTTAGCTTCCCTTTCTTACCAAAATGCATCACACTTTTCCAAGGAGATATTTTAAGGAAAACATGGTCACCTACCTCAGAATAGAAGTCTTTCCTTCTGTTATCTACATAACTTTTCTATCTACTCTAAGCGGTCCTCATGTGCTACTAGATCATCTTCACTTTCTCAGCCACTTCCTCTACTAATTTTGGTCTCATCAACTTCCTTTCCCTGATTTCATCCCAAAAAAGCTAGAGTTCGACACTGCTTCCCATACAATTCCTTAAAAGGTGTCATCAGTATACTGTAATGAAAACTATTATTATAAGAAAACTCAACTAAATAAAAATTATGATCCCAACTTCCCTGATATTCCATTGAACAAGCTCGAAGTATATCCTCCAAAGTCTGAATCGTTCATTCTGACTGCCCATCTGATTGAAGATGAAAAGATGTACTGAAATTTAATTATATGCCCAATGACTTCTGAAGCCCCTTACAAAAGTTAGAAGTGAACCTGGGATCCTGTTCATATACAATGAAAATAGGAACTCCATGTAGCCTGAAAATCTCTTTGAGGTACAAATGAGAAAGTTGATCCAAATACATTGTATCTCGAAGAGAAATAAAATGTGCAGATTTTTTCAGTCGATCAACAATAACCCAAATTACATTGTTACCTAGATAAGCCTTTGATAGACCCACCACAAAGTCCATGGATACATTCTCCCATTTACACTCGGCACTAGAAAAGGTTGAAACATCCCCTTTAGTAACTATCGCTCTTCTTTAACCTGTTGACATGTCAAACATTTCATGGTAAAATAAGCAATATGTCTTTTCATTCCATCCCACCAATAATACCCCCGAACGTCTATGTACATCTTAGTACTGCCTGGATGAACTGAAAACGGAGAACTATGAGCTTCACACAACAATTCCTTCTTCAACTGTAAATCACAAGGCACACACAACCTTTTTCAAATCTTAAAACACAATCTTTATCAAGATTAAATTCCGGAAAATTACCCATTTTAACCAATTCTACCTTTTTATATAGCTAACGGTCTTCTTTCTACACTTGCTTAATTCTATTTGATAACAATGACTACACTGAAACCTGAAACAAAACAAATGTATTCCCTGCACAGAAAACTTCTAAGCCAAAATTCATCAAATCATTAACCAAGGGATCATGTTCCAAATGTAACATGGATAATGATGCATGATTTTTTCAACTCAAGGCATCTGCCACTTTGTTTTCTTTTCTGGATGGTAATTGATTGTTCAATCATAATCCTTTATCAGTTCAATCCATCTTCTATGCCTCATGTTTAATTCCTTCTGATTGAATATATACTTCAGACTTTTATGGTCAGTATATATTTGACATTTGGCTCTGTATAAATGGTACCTCTAAATTTTCAAATCAAAAACCATAGTTTCCAATTACAAATCATGTGTGGGATAATTTAACTCATGAGGTTTTAGTTGTATTGAAGCATATGCAATTACCTGATCATTTTTCATCAAAACAAAACCAAGTCCCTTTAAAGAAGAATCATTGTAGATGACAAACTCACCATTTCAGGAAGACAAAGACAAAATTGGAGCATTCACCAATATCTTCTTCAGTTCTTGAAAACAAACATCGCATTCTTATGTACAATCAAATTTAACCTCTTTTCGTGTTAACTTAGTTGTCGGGCTATATAATCGTGCAAAGTTCTTAACAAACCATCAGTAAGAAGCTGATAAACCAAGAAAACTACGAATCTCTGTAACAGTTGTACATATTGTCCATTAATCAACTACTTTTATTTTGAAAGGATCAACTGTTATTCCATCCTTATTTACAATGTTCCCAAGAAAAGAAATTTTTTGCAACCAAAAATCACACTTGCTGAATTTTCCATGCAGTTTCTTTTCTTTTAAGGTTTTTAAAACAACCCTTAGATGTTTTTCATGATACACATTATTTTTAGAAAATACCAGAATGTCATCAATAAACACAACCACAAAATTATCCAAGAACTCATGAAATATTCTATTCATAAGATTCGTGAATGCAGTAGGTGCATTAGTTAACCCAAATGGCATAACCACAAATTCATAATGCCCATATCTAGTACTAAAGGCTATTTTTGGGATATCATCCTCCTTCACCTATAGCTGATGGTATCCAGATCTCAAGTCAATCTTGGAAAAGTATTGAGCTCCCTGGAGCTGATCAAACAAGTCATCGATGTGATGCAAAGGATGCTTTTTTTAACAGTGATGTTATTCAAAGATCTATAATCAATGTAAATTCTCATGTAACCATATTTCTTTTTAACAAACAAAATAGGAGCTCCCCATGGTGAAGTGCTAGGACGAATGAAGCCTTTATCAAGAAAATATTGCAACTAATTTTTCAATTCAAGAAGAACTATTTGAGCCATATGATATAGGGGTTTTGAAATTGGCTTATCATCAAGAATTAATTCAATTGTAAATTTGACTTCCCAATTGGGTATGACATCAGGTAACTCATCAGGAAAAACATCAAAGTATTTATTTACCACAAGCACATCATCAATCTGAATAGTTCCCTTGTTTTTAACAATATGAGAAAGATAACTTTCATTTCCATCTTTCAACAGTTTCTCATCTTCCTAATATGTTATCAATTGTATAGGTTCTTTCTTGTATAAAAACTGAAACACTTTTTGAAAAACAACTTCTTTACCTCTACAGTCAATCTTAGCATGATAAACAGAAAGCCAGTCCATTTCCAGAATAACATCAAACTCAACTAAGGGAAAAACAACAAGGATTTCAGGTAGATTCTTTCCACAGACAAGGATAGACAGATTCTTATATTTTCTTTTTGCCACAATATTTCCTCCAGTTGTTTTGACCTTAAGATCTGGTTTCATTTCATGAGGTTTAATTCCCAATTTTTCTAAAATTTCTCAGAAATGAAGGAATGTGTAGACCCTGAATCAAACAAAACTTTTGCGAAATCTAAAAAAACAAGCAATATACCTGATACCACATCATTTGATGACTCAACATCTGCTGAAGTGGTTGCAAAATATTTTACCAAACCCTTCTACTTCCAATCTTGTTGATTCCCTGCTTGAGTAACTAGCTTCAGACAAACATTAGAAAAATGACCCAATTCCTTATAGTTAAAGCATCTCACCATTGTTTTCTAATTATTTTTTAGATCATTTTCCATATACTCATGAGACATGTGTCCAAACTTCCCACATCGATAGCATTTCCTAGAATTTACAAGAAATTCACTAGGATTCCTTTTACTACACTTTTCACAAGAAGGGAAATTCAGTTTCTTACCTCCAGACTTCTTTGATGAGTTATTCTCCATTTCTTGTCAACTTGATCACTTCTTATTAATGTCATCATGATGCACATATGTTTCAGAAAACTCCATCTCAACTTTTTCAGCACAACGAAAAAGCTTCTCATAGCTTTTAAACTCTCATGAGGCCAAATATCTTCACAAAAACGATTTCAAACCAGAGTAAAATCTATTAATTTTACTTTCAAAATCCCAAGTAAAATTTGGTACATACCTGGCCAGTATTCTAAAATTGGCTTCATATGCTGCCATAGAATCATAATCTTTCTACTTCAGTTCCAAGAATTGTTTCTCTATTCCGAGTTGAACAGTTTTGAGAAAATATGTTTTTTCATAAAAAGACTCTTAAAATCATCTCATTCTAGACTATTAAGATCATCTCTTTCTCTCATATTCTTAACTATAGAACACCACTGATTTGCTTCACCCTCAAAATGATAAATTTCTAGTATTACATTTTGACATTCTGAACATCCCATGACATCAAATATAGTTTCTAGATCATTGATCCATCCTTCGGCTATCACTGGATCTGCGGTTCCACTGAATGCTAGAGGATGTTGCCTCATAAAGTGCTCCACAAAAGACATGTTTATTTGTGGTTGATCATGTTAATCCCTAGCATGGATACCAACCCCGTTTATTGCTTGAGTCAACTGAGCCATTGATATCACAAACTACTCGGTTCTGATTCCCACCATTTCGGGTTGTAGATTCGGACAGAAGACAGCCTCTTGGATCCTTCCTACTTTAGCTTCCCTTTTTCTTCTGCGGACAACCATTCTTGAAAAAAAATAACTTAGATGAAGAAATTTGTCAATCCTTAAATGCTATAACATTTCAAATTAATCATAGAATAAAAATTAGTTATGGTATTCTTTAAATATCATCCCAACCCCTAAAGTTATCTAAACCATCCTTTAATACCAATTATAAGGACTCGGCCTTATAATGTTACTTAATATTGAATTTTAAAAAAGAAAATACATTATTACACATTGGGGATATTTTCAAGTTTAAAGTTGTACAGAGTTGGGACATAATACATTCATAACCTTGCACATTATTACAGAGTGGATACCATAAAAACAGTTTCCATTTTTTTCAAAATATAAAACATCAAAGCTTAAAACATGATTTCTTTGAAAATTATTAAAACATTTAACTTGGATTACTTATTTGTCTTAAAAATCCTTAAGACCTGTGAAAATAATTTAAAAAACATGGTATAAGAACAAAAATCTTAGTAAGGGATGTAAAATAAGGAAATATCATATTAGTCAATGAATACTTGTAACGTATGAAAACATATTCAAAAGACATGTTTGTCACCCATATATACTTACTTTGTGAAACATGATATTTACACAAGATCCATGCAGAACATGAGAACATAAATATAATCATAAATGTATCTTGGGGAATTACTTACATAATCTTGTAACCCTCTCGGCTACCTTGTAATTTGTAACCCTCACGGCTACCTTACAATTTGTGTCATCATCGCAGTTACACTTGGAGTAACCATACGGCCGACCTCCAATATACACATAACCAATCCATTGGAGGGAGATATATGTCCCACCCTTCATCATAAACAATTCCCAATAACCATAACATAATCATGCAACATTAATAATAGCATAAAAACATTGCTTTTGAATTTTGTAAAATAGAATTTTAAAAGAGGATTTTAAAAGAAAATCCTCTTACATAAATCATATAATTAAAGAAAGACTTAATAGAGTGGACGGAATATTTATATATACTATAATTATAAATAATTAAACATAATATAAACAAAACCCATCACACAATCAATTTTAATACCACATAAATAACAAAGTAGAAGGTTAACCCAAAGGATGGAAATCGGGTTAAGAATTCCCTTACCTCAAGTTTGTATTACTTCCAAATAATTTAAACCTTCTATATAATGGAAAAAAGAGTGTTATTAATATATTAAATAATAATACCCATATTTATAATACCTTATATTATAATTTCATTACATCATTTCACCCTTTAATTTTTAGTATTTTGTTCCTTGCACTGTTTTGGGTGAGTTCTTTACGTGATTTTCATGATCGGTTCATGATGGATTGTTCTTGTCGATTGGAAGTGAAACTCCAAAATTTGAATGGAAATTTATTTACATATTTAAAGTACTATAATTTATACCATTTATAATTTTGATATTTTATATGAGTATTATTCATTAGTTAAAACATTAATGATATTTGTTTAGATCATTTTAGTGGTTCTTTGATAATAACGGCCTCATTTTGTCTTATAAATTAGAACCATGAGTAAAACAAATTCCAGAAATATGGATGAGACATAATTCATATATTATAACCTGGTTAAACCATAAAAATTGTTTCATGACCAGACTTGAAAGAATTAATGCAAATTGAAATCACATCATCCATGATGTCGGTAATTCGACACATCATGGGCGATGTTTTTATTCCTTGAATAAGTGGGAGAGGAGAGAAGAATGATGATGGATTTTCCATGAACATGATAACATACATAATATAAATAATTTATGGAGCTTTAATTCCTCTTGGTTAAGATTAGATGAGTAAAAAATAAGAAAATAAAGAAACTCAAAATAAAATAATAATTGAGAAATCCCTTACAAAAATTATGCTGCCTAACGGCTATGCAACATGGTTTTAGAAAATATTAAAAAGAGAGGAGACAAGTTTAACCCATCAAAAAATGAATCATAATACATAATATATCATGAAGAATAAGGTAATAAGAACATGTTATGGAAACTTTAAATTTATACCACATAAAAGAGAACTTGAATTGGAAAAGAAAGAAATTGATAATTTTCTTACCATGTAGAGTAACTCCTAGAACTTGAAGGTTGGGACCTTAGGGGATTGAGGAAACCTTGGGAGGAATAATAGGGAGGTAAGGAGGCCAGATATTAATTTATGAGGAATTGGGAATGAATTTAATGAAGGAATGGGTTGGTATTTATAGCAAAAGTGAGGGATTATTTTAATAATTTCCAAGGGACACCTCATTTGTGGTATTTGTAAAACCATGGGCTTGCCCACTGTATTTTCCCATGGTATTATCCAATTAGGAAACATCACATCTTATTTAACTGTAAAAAAATCTACCAGATTTATTACATCATTATTACATCATTAATGATGTCATTAACACACCGAAACTCAAAATTTTATTTTTTACTATTCACCGAAAAATCAACTAATTCAGAAAAATCACCAAAATTCACCCTAACAATTTATTGACATGTAGAATTCAAAAATTAATTTCATTTTTTTAAAATAATTTTCTAAATATCATTAATTTAATTTTTCAATAAAATCATACTTAATTCAAAAATTAACAATATTAAAACTATAACTGCTTTTATATCACCTTGAAAAATTAACCAAAATGTCATTATCTTAAATCCTTAAGAAAATAAAATAATAATAATAATTACTATTCATTGTGGTCATATTACTATTCATAAGGGTATGCTACAATTCACCAAAAAAAGTTGGTTCCATCAGACTCCAAATAACTTACTGAACACAATTGTAAATGATTGTTTTTCAAAATTCAAAACATAGAAGCTTCAAAATTATGTTTAAAGGATAGTTATAAATATCTAATTTAAACAAAATTTCATACAATCCAATTTATTTTTAGAAAACCTTGGGGTTTTACACTAGGAGATGCTTAAAATGGGGAAGATAGGGGCATCATGCTGATTATTACTAAAGGGATATGAATAATCGAAAAAATGTGGAAGAATAAAGGAAGGTTCAAATAAACACTCAACCTTTATTGTAGTGTTTAAATATTAAGAAACATGGAAATTATGCGAGCCAATGACCTAAGCCAAGGGTTATCAAAGGAAATCAACAACAACAACCTCCACGGCAAATAGGAAGGTAATATTCTATCACTACTGCTGAGGTGGAGCCCAATAATGGTGTGGTGATAGATATGCTAGTTATTCATTCAAGAATAGTGAATATACTATTTGATTCGATTTCTACACATTCTTTCATATCTTTAACGGTTTGTAGAACTATTCAAACACCGACTCAAAATATGGAGGTTGAGTTATCTATGAGAACAAAAAATGGGGCAGTTATTTCATCCAAAGTATATAAATCCTCCCTGGTTAATGTTTGTTGACTGAACCTCCCAGAAAATCTTTTCATACCTCATTTGGTAATATTTGATGCTATAGTGGGTATAGATTTTCTTTCTTTATATAAATTTAACATCAACTGTCGAGAAAGGGAGATCACTCTTCACATTCTGAGGCATCCCAGAATTCCATACAAGTGTAAGTAAGAGGATGAATCTTATTTAGAATCATAGTCTCAATTATGGATATTATTACCTTATGAGCAAGAATATCTAGCTCAAATGATTGAGAAAAAATAGAGAATCATACATGAATATGTTCCCATTATGAGGGACTACACTGATGTGTTCCCTAAATAATTGTATTGTCTTCCTCCTGACCAAGTAGTTGAGTTTTCAATAGATCTTATAACTAGATCACTTCTCATATCTAAGGCACCTTATTGAATGTCCACCATTAAGCTGAAGGAACTAAAGAAGCAGTTACAAGAGAATCTAGACAAGGGATTTATACACTCGAGTGATTCATTATGGGGTGTGTTAGTCATCTTCATCAAAAATAAGGATAGATCAATGAACCAATTCATTGATTATTGTGAGCTCAAAAAATCATGATAAAGAACAAGTATCCCCTACCATAGATAGATGAATTGTTTGATCATCTATGTGGGGCCAAGTATTTATCAAAGGTGGACCTTTGGTCAGGATATCACTAATTTAAGGTGATAAAGGAAGATATTACCAATAATGCATTTTGAAGGAGGTATGGACACTATGAGTTCATAGTGATATCTTTAAGACTCTCTAATGATCCATCAATATTCATGGACTTAATGAATAGAGTCTTTAGAGATTTCCTAGACAAATTTATAGTAGTATTTATCGATTATATTTTGATCTAATCTAAGAGAAAGGAGGAATATAAGGATCATTTTATTATTGTGATAAAGACTTTACAAAGGGAGAAACTATATGAAAAGTAATATAACTGTGAGTTTTGGATGGAGGAAGTATCGTTTTTGGGGCATGTTATCAGCACCAAAGGGGTATATGTGGACCCTTACAAGACAAAGGCAATCAAAGAGTGTCCCATACCAATATATGTAGTGTTGAATCATAGTTTCCTTTTTCTAACTGTGTATTACCAACAATGTGTAAAGAACTTATCACTATTTTCAAACCCACTAACCAAGATGACTCGTAAGGGATTAAAGTTTGTCTAGACCAGTGAATGTGAAGACCACTTTAAAGAGTTGAAGAATAGTCTTATCACTGCACTAGTACTCACACCTCCGACAAGTGGGGAACCCATTTTGGTATACAGCGATGCTTCAAAGAAGGTATTAGGTTTTTTACTGATGCAAAATGATAAATTGACAGCCTACACCTCAAGGAATATTAAATTTCATGAGTAAAACTATCTCACTCATGATTTGGATTCGGAGGCCATGATCATTGCATTCAAAATCTAGTGGCATTATCTCTATGGGGAGAAGTGCGAGATGTATATTGATCATAAGAGCCTCGAATATATATTCACATAGAAGGATATTAATATGAACCAGCGAAGATGGTTAAATCTCATCAAGGATTAGGACTTCAAAATCTAATACCATCCTGGTAAATAAAATAAAATTCAAGATGTTGTAAGTACAAAGGATCCTACAACTTTATCAATGATGAGAATTGACAAGGATACAACTTCTTAGACCTACGAAAGATGGACGTGGGAATCATTAAGAAAAGAAAATCATCAATCCTTTCTCAAAATATTTCTCAAGCATCCATTATGTAGAAAATAAATATTCTCAAAGAAATGATGAGGAAATTTAGAAAAAGGTGGAAGCTATCATAAATGGGAAATCTTAAGTGTTAAAAATTGATGAGGAAGGAGTCGTAAGATTTGGGTTGTGATTATATATACCATCCAATCTTGATATAAGGAAAGATCTTCTGAATAACAGATATGGCTTGACCTTATCTATTCACCTAGGGATCACAAATTTGTATTGAGATCTTCAAGAACACTATTTGTGGAATAATATGAAGAATTAGATTGTTGAATATACACCAAATTTCCTAGTATATCTGCAAGTGAAGGATTAAAGGAAAAATTCTAAGGGGTGATGCAACCATTACCCATACCAACATGAAAATGGGAAAACATCGCCATGGACTTTGTCATTGGACTTCCAAATGCATCCAAAGAAAATAATTTTATATGGGTTATTGTGGATTGTCTTACAAAGACAGATCACTTTATCATAATTCAAGATGAATTCTCACTCAATCAGCTTACACAATTACACATCAAAGAAGTGGTGAGGCCAAATGGAATACAATTATCGGTTGTATCTGATAAAGATCCAAGATTTACCTCCAACTTCTGGAAAAGTTTACAACATTCTCTAAACACTGAGTTGAACTTCAGTATGGATTATCATCCTCAAACTGATGTACAATCCGATAAGACAATTCAAACACTAGAATATATGTTGAGATCATATTCTATAAAATTCAAGAGAGTACGGGACCAATATATACCTTTTTCGAGTTCTCTAACAATAATAGTTTCCAATTGAGAATAAAAATGGATCTATATGAATAACTTTATAGGAAAATATGTAGAACACTAGCAAGCTGGGATGAAGTTGGTGAACGTGATATTTTAGGACCTAAAATGGTTGAAGAAATGGTAGAAAATTAAAACCTTTCAGTATTACATCAAATTATCCCAAAGTTGACAAAAGAGTTATTAATAAATTCATCAATGGGACCTAGATTTTAAGGTTAGAGACATGGTATTCCTCTACATATCCCCATGGAAGAGGATCATGAAATTTTGGAAGAAAGGAAAACTATGTCCAAGGTACATCGTCCCCTTTGAGATTCTTGGTCACGTTGGAGTTGTGGCCTATCGACTAGAACTTCCACCAACTATATATCAAGTACATGATTTATTCCACATATCCCTCTTGAGAAATTACATACCATATCATTAACATGTACTGAATTCAGAGGTGGCACATTTGGAAAATGATCTCTCTTATGAGGAGCATTCGGTGAAGATCATGGACCATAGAGATAAAGTTGCACGCAAAAATACTACCCACCTGGTAAAAATACTATGGTGGAACCATAAGTCTGAAGATGAAACATGGGAACTGGAGGAAGCAATGAAGGAGAATTACCCTCACCTTTTTTCTCCTTAGTATGCAAAACGGAATTTTGAGGGTAAAATTTCATAAGAGGGGAAGAATGTAACGACCCAGAATTTTATCAATGAAATTTACCTTATTATAATACATCACATAGAGAACCTGATAAACAATTTATCCCCACAAATGAAGAGTGATACTTTATCTAGAAAAAAAACCAATAATTACAGTGGGGAAATAAATAGAAAATAAGATGATAAGAATAAGGAAATTTGGATCTTCTCGATTCACTAGAATGATCGTACTCATGAACAATGTTATAGAAATAAAACATAGTCTTAATAATAAAATATTCATGAATGTATAAATAAAATTTAGGTGTCTTATAAATTAAAATATGATATATTTATATCATGGTATAAGTAAATAAATGTTATAAGAATGATAAATGAAGTGTTGGTATTTTTGTGAAACTTAAATTTTTTATTTATAATTTTATAATTAATATAATGATTTCAAAGATAATTTATTTTCATAAAATGTATTAATAAATTAATATTATGTTGTATTATAATTTTTAGATAATTTTATGAGACCTTAATTAATATTTCAAGGTATAATAAAAGTAGTTATACTATTAAAATAGGTATTATTCAAATAAATGATGATTTTAATTTAAAAATAAATTTCTTATATTTATAAAATTATTTTCATAAAATGGAGTTTTTTTTAAATCTACATGTTGAAAAATAGTTGGGGTGAATTTTTGGTATTTTTTTAAAATAATTGAATTTTGTGAATAGTGAAATATGATAATTTACAATATTTAACATTATAAGTAAACAAATAAATTTTTGAGTCATGGTTGCATCATTGATGATGTAATTTCCTATTATCTCAAATTCACATGCTCTAGTTACTGTATTTAGTAACAAGAATCAACACTATTGATATTCTTGGGCCAAAATAATAAACTAATGGATAAAATAACAAAAAAACATGCCTCTCCTCCCTTATAAATATCACCCCTTACCACATATTCTCCTCACACATTTTAAGATTTTGATAATGATAATATTATTATTAATTACTCTCCCAAGCCTCTTGCTCATGTCCTGGTCATACTGTTCTCACCCAAAGACCAATTCCAAGTTCCATAAGGAGGTCCTCAAGGAGATTATATTCAAGATGTAAAATCCTCATTGTTTATCTTTTATTTTATTTTCTTTTATTATCCTCTACTCACCTCCCCTATACAAAGTGACATGTAAACTCAAGTATCATAAATATACAGTAATTTTATTGTGTTAATGTAATATCCATCATCAAATCTCTTATCTTCTCCTTTTATTCTAAAAATGAAAACATTGTCTCTGATGTGTCAATTCACCACCTTTGTAGACAATGATTTTTTATTTTCCATTACCACCTTCATAGATAGTCATAAAATAATTATAATGGTTAAAAAATATTGTAAAATTTATATTATAACTTATTCCATGTTCTATAACAAATATATATGCATAATATTAAATAATAAAACAAACTAGTTCATGATGATTTAAAAACCGCAAAAATAAACTAAATGTTCATCATTAATATTTTATCTAATGAAAAATTGTCATATATGAAAAAAAATGATATATGGGACCATTTAAAATTATTTAAGTATATTAATACCATTTAATTCCACTTTTTGTTTTTTTTTTCTTTCATTTTACAAGAACTTTGATAATTATACATAATTAAACCAACTATGAAATCCATGAAACAAACGCTCCCAAAACGACAAAAATAAACATTATAACTCATAAAAATGCCCATAAATTTTCTTAATAAAATTATAATAAATAAAAAAATATGTGGCTAAGGTTATGAATTAAGTAATTAATTGATCTAATTTTATTATCCAAGACATTAAGTGCAAGTGCAAAACACATTCAGACATAAGGTAAGGGGTCTCTCTTAACCTCTGAATTGCCTTTGGTTTAAGTTTTATCTCTCTTTAAACCAATGTATTTCTTAATACATATTATTTTAATCTTTTAAATTATATGTATATGTCCCAAAATTATCTATATATATCAATTAATCCTTATTTTATGGTGAAATACATTTTTTAAAAGGTTTCTTTCTCAATTCCTCCCAATAAACAATCCTAGTTGAATGAAACTTCCCAATTTCATACTCATTTTCAAGTAAACTCCATAATCTATTTTATGAAACCATTATTTTTATAAAATTTATCATTTTATAATGAAAAAATATCTTAGATAATTTCTATTTTTATTCAAAAAAAATATTCTTTTATCCTTTTTAAACACTCTATTCTTTTCCCTTAAACCACACTAAAGCAGCTCATTTCTAAAGTTACCTAAACACTATTTTTCATGTAATCACTTTATTTGGAAATAATTATTCGTGATCTATTATTATTTTTCCTTTATGAATGTACAATAATGATTTAAATCACTTATTTCATGGATAACATTGTTATATTCCCTTTGGTTATGACTTATGACATGATTATAATACCCATTTCTTTCCAAGGGTAACCCTTTTGTTTATTCCTTATGTTGGATTATTCATGTGGGAAAAATATGCATGAACATGTTATTATGGGTACACCTAGATAGTTCTAAAATTATTTGGGTAATTTTTAGTCTCATGAGACATCATGTATGTGATTCAGGAGTAAACCTAATTCATTATGGAAATTTTTCCACCATGTGATATAGTCTAGGAAGTTAGCCTTGAATCATGTTTATGTCATGTTATATGTTGTTTCCTCATTCCAATGTTTTCTTGATTATATGATCTCATGTTATACATGTTATGATTCCAAATTATTATTCATGTTCCGTGTCTTTTTATGTCATCATGTTATGCATTATAACCCATGTGTTATACTTTATTCCCATGTTTATTCCCTTACTGGTATTTTTATCACATCCCTTTGTTCATGTATTCCCTAGGATATCCTATGAATATTTATGATCTCAATGGAATTTAGGAGCTCATTATGGAAATTAAATAAAAGATGATTTTATTTTGGTTTCATTCTTTCTAATTATGAACCTATTATTCCAAAAACACTAGACTTTATAATCCTTGGTTTGTATTTTGTGGTTAATTATGCTTAAAATCATGTAATAATATGCGTAAAAGTCTAGGGTTTTCATATTCACAACCTCAAAGAATCCTTTAAAACTCACTTCACACTACAGGGAAAAGAAGAAATGCCCACAAACTTAAACCACACATGGGAAACTATGGATCAACTTACATCGCACCCAAGAATCATAAAAATGCAACCCAACTCACCCCAAAACTAAAAATACAAAACCAAAGTTGATTTCCCCCATAAGAGGAATTGAAATAAAACCACAAGGAAGAGAGAAGAACATAACTCGATCACCAAAACTTAACCACTGAAACCCACAGATCTAAGCGGGAGAGGAAGGTCTGGAAGATATTTTGAAGGTGCCTAGGGTTCATTTAAAAAATATATAAGAGAGGGAAGTTGGATGACTCAAGTTTCAGCTAAAAAAAGATATAAAAACCTAGAACCCATCCATTTCATGGTGTGAATTCCTTTCATGATGTGAATTCCATAAGATTCTTGGAATTACAAGTTGTTAATCCAAGACAGGGTGTGAAACCCCCATATCTTATGTTTCCATTACAAATTAAGTCACCTCGACATTGAATTAAATACACATCATAAATTACATTCTTGGTATAAATTTGTTTCGTGGATTCCTCCACCGCAGCACACAATCTGTGCAACCTACCAGCTTATAATCCATGAACTTCCAACTCATGACATAAATCTGGTCCATGTCAAAAACTACCTTTTGTAGCACTCATGTAGATCCAACCTCTTTCGAACCCACTAGGACTTCATCCAAACACTAACCAACCACCAAAACTAGAAAATTAATGGGTTGGGAAGGAATGTGTTGTTACATATAGTACCTCTCAAATTATTCTCACCCTCAAGAATCAAAACCAAACCTATAATAAAAAGGAAATGGGTTCAGAAAACCATCTTGAGAGATGCCTCTCAAGTATCTCATTAACCCATAAACGCTACCACCAGCCAAAATCACCAAATGAAACACCTAAAATATCCCAAAAAATGCATCACCACACAACCACATCACCAACTCTCACCAAGCATAACACCACATCATCTGGTACTAGCCACAAACCAGCACATCCCCACACATCCACTGCACAACCACCTATCACTATGCATCATCACCGCATCACTTTACCATTCACACAACTATCTACAAAAATATCCCAAACTCCACATATCCCAAGCCAAAAACATCCACAACCAACAAACAGAACAACCTTGAGCAGACAAATCAAGTAATCCCATCTTCCATGTCAAGATATTATCCACTTTGGGCATCACTAACTCACCCATATGGTTTTAATCACATAAAATTATAATGCATACTTATTAGGATTTAGGTCCTCTACTTTTCATATTTAATAAGATTTATCAAAAATCACACACTAAGATAAGTATGCAATAAAATAATAGAATATCTCATAGAATTGTGAGATCAAAACATTACAAGAAAAAATATTTGAAACCAAAACTCAAAAAAACATTAGGTATTGGGCATGAATATAAATCTCATGCTCCTAAGTAATCTCCTATAGGACACCATACCTCCACAACATGAGAACCAAGGGAATGGTTCATATACATAGCACCCTCTTTCGATGATCCTAGATCTCTACTAGCTACTCCACAAATTTTGTGTTGTCCTCTATATCCAACTCTCCCTAGTTAATGAAATGGGATTCATCATGAAGATATCGAAAAAACTAATACATGTGGAAGATTCCATAGATCCTATCCATCCACAGTAGAAACGTAAATTGGTACACCACCTCACCAACTCACCCTAACACATCAAAGGGCCCAATGAACCAAGTACAAAGTTTAATCTCATGTCAAACCCTTATTTCCCTTATCAAGGGGAGACTCTCAAGAACACATGGTATCCAACCTCTAACTCCAAGGAACTCCTCCTATGATTGGTTTAAGACTTATTTTTTCCCTTCACTACTTTCATCCTCTTTCAAACAAGATGAACTTTTTTTCTACTTTGCACCACATCGATACAAAGAATTGGTGCCTCCCCAACCTTCATCCAGTATAATGGAGAACAACATGGTCACCTATACAAAGCCTAAAATGGAGTCATACTAATGTAACAGTGGTATTGTTTATTATAAGAAAACTAAAATAAAGTAAAAGTGTCATTACCATGATCCTTTGAATTCTAAGATGCATGCTAGCAACATATAATTCAATGTTTTGATAGTTTTCTCCATCTACTCGTCTGTCATAGGGGGTAAAGTGAGTATGAGGTGTAATTGAGTATCAAAAGCATGTTTTAATACCCTCCAACTTTTTGAGGTAAAATTTGCGTCCAAATATGATAAAATGAATCTTGTAACTCTATATAACCACACCACCTCATCAACATACCTCCTCACCAAAACATCCATGAAACCCAACTCCTTAATCAAAGGGAAGTGAGTTGATTTCATCAAACGATCCACAATTAGCCAGATAGCATCATAAACTCCATAATCTTAGGGTAAACCTATGATCAAATCCATAAATATGTCATCCCAATTTCATTTAGGAACATATAAAGGCTACAAAAAACTGCCAAGAACATGACTTTCATCCTTTACCTGCTGGAAAACCAGACATGATCCACAAACACCGCCACCACCTATTTCATCCTGGGACACCAAAATAGTATCATTAAGACATGATACATCTTGGATACTCCACTTTCAGAAAAAATATTCTCCCCTAAAATATCATCTCATTCCGGCCATTCCTTCGGAGCATCACCATGGCCAACATGATCACATATCACATCTACCTATGAGTCTCTACATTAAGACTCCTCTACTTTCTACATCATATAAGACTGAAATTTCATATAAAACAAATATCTTTTACCATCAAACACTCCCACATATAATTGAAGGGATTACGACTCCTCCATCTCCCTCTAATAATATCTGTAATCTTAAACAACATCCTTCCACAACTTCCTACTCAAATAATTGGCCACAAGATTCCCATTTCATGAGGTATAGGGGATCTAAAAATCATAATTCCAAAGTTACTCCATCCACATCCATTTTATTGGATTCAAATCATGCTAATAAAAGATATACCTCAATACATTATGATCCATGAATACCACAAAGTGATGCCTATTGAGGTAATGCCACCATAAATTCATCACAAACACAATCACTGTTATATTCAGATCATGGGTGGAATTTTATGCTCATAGGGATATAACTACATAGACCCATAATATATCACCCAACTATACTGAATTAACACACATCCTAATCCCAGATGGGAAGCATCACAAAACAGCTTAAACATCACAACCACCTTTGGTAATAGAAGATCTAGATCACTGATTAACTTTTCCTTTAGTTAATTGAAAGATTCTTGAAACTGATCACTCCACAAAAAATCCTGATCCTTTCTATTCAATGAAATTAGTGTGGATACAAATCAATAGAAATTGGGTGTAAACCTCTAATAATAACCCACAAGACCAAGGAAACTAATAAACTATTCCACATTCTTAGGTGATTCTCAAGAAACAACTACCTCAACCTTTGATGGGTCCACTACCACAGCCTAATGAGGCACCACATTCCCAAGGAAATGTACCTATCATGTCCAAAACTTAAAATTGGATAACTTTCCATAGAGCCATTGGTGTTGAAGAACCTTCAAGATAGCTTTGATATGATTGTAATGCTCCTCCTCTAACTTAGAGTAGATCAATATGTCGTTAATGAACACAACTATGAACTAGTTTAGTAATTCACAGAACACAGAGTTTATGATACCCATAAACATAGATGGTGTGATTGTGAAACTAAACAACATCAACACAAACTCGAAGTGCCTATACCTACATCTGAAGGTAGTCTTTGGGATATCTCCATCTTTAACCCTCAATTGGTGATACCCAAACAGTTTATCAATATTAGAAAAACAATTGGCCCCTCTCAAATGTTAAATAATATAATCTTTCCTTGTAATATGGTAAAATATCTTAACCATTACCAAATTCAACCTCCAGTAGTCTATAAAAAACCTCATACTACTATTCTTCTTCTTAGTGAACGACACAGGAGCACCCCATGGAAACACATCTGGTTGGATGAAACCTTTTTACATCATATCACCTATTTTAATTCTCAACTCCTATAACTCATAAGGTTTCATCTAATAATTATCCATTCAAATTATAGAATAATCATGCTACAAGTCTATCCCAAACTCGATATAACATCAAGGGGGTATTACCACAACCTCCTTAAGAAAAACATCCAAAAACTCCCTAATGTTATTAATATTTTCATAACTTTTTATCTACTTATTTTACTGATTTTATATTAAATGATCATAATTTGTGTGAAATATTAATGTTTAAATATTAATTATAATTTTTGAGCACTATTTGAATTCATCTAGATTCAAGTCTGTTTAATGTTTTAATAATAAATATCATATTACTTATCCAAATTGCATGATTATTGCTTTTAGGTTTACTTAATCAATTTCCAAAATTTCCTTATAAGGAACCTTTGTCCAAATCGTCCATTTGTAGGGTCATATGGTCCACACAAGAAGACTCAAAGAAACTATGAAGAAACTGGACCAACCATGATGATTGAGTTACTGGTCTAAATCTCTAAGCCCAAATTTTATTAAAATACACCATATTTTATTTTTTATCCAAAAGAATCATGGATAAAAATTTGAAGGTCAAACTACACGAACAAGGGGCCCAACTGATGCTTTGAAGTTCAGCCCACTATTCTGGCTGGAAATTAAAAGTCAGCCACTATTCATGGCATAGCTCATGATGTAATCAGAAAATAAATATGAGATGTTTCACTGTGAAATAGGAGATATAGGTTGCCAAATATGTTGAAGAAATAATTCAGATTTTAAGGCATATTACTATTCAAAAATCCATACACATTTCGGCCATTGAAAAAGCATGGATAGAAATGGACAGTTTAACTTTGTTTAATCAAACTGCCATAACTTTGTTTCCATAAGTCCAAATGCATCCAAATTTTTATATTAGTCAGAAAAAATTATTATATACAGCTTTTAATAAGAATATATCTTGGGATTCATCTATATGGATATCCAAATTGTCGAGCCAAGTGGAGGGGTAGTTTTGGAATGAAAACAGTCCACCACTTTGGGCTATAAATACATCCCCTCCTCTCCTTTCAAAAGGTTTGGAATTTCAGAATATAGGAGCATAAATTTTCATGACCAAATAATTTCCAAAGGATTTATAGGACATTCTATACTCAAGTTTTCATTTGAGATACCCTTCTTCCTCTCTTTGTTTTCATTTACCTTTGTGTTATTTTTTGTTGTAATATTGTAAGTCTTTGTTTTTTAATTCTATTTTAATGAAAGTTTATTCTTCACCATCTATTATTCTCATACACATTATGTTAAATAATATTAGTGGTCTTAAAAGAGTTTAAATAAAGTTGAATCCCCTTCCCTTATTGTGCTTTATCATTCAATCTAAAGTCAGTATTTAATTCCCTTCATTGTTTGTGTGTGTGTGTTCGACACACAACTCTTTTCTTATCCATTTATTTTTATTATATTTATAATTCATCATCATAAACATTATAACCATATTATTAACCAAAACATTGGATGATTAAATCTACCATTGGGGAGAGTTATAATTTGGGTATGTTAAGTGATTGAGAGCATTTTCTCGATGGATATTCTTTAAATTAACATTATGTATGTTAAACTTAGAATGTCATGGAATAATGACATGATTTGTTTAAAGTGTGGTTTTCATGGATTATTGGAACCATAAATACACTACCATAAACAATATCTAATTGATATTAGAACCCTAAGATAAGTTAAGTCTTGGATTAAATCCTTAACACTTAGGAATTCCAATCAATGTTATCTTGTGAAGTGGGTGTTAATTTAAATGCAATATAAAGCAAAGCTCAAGGATATCACACGCTTAACTACATAATAATGAACTATCCCCAATATTTATCATTTTTTTAAATCAATATTAATCAATCAATCAATTCATAAGCTCTACAAACAAACCCCCCCCCCAATTAGAATATAATCAACTAAAAACAATCGACTATTAAAAAGTATCATTGTCGAGGATTCGACCCGAGTGCTGATATACACATTAGTAGAGAACCAGAACCTTGACCAGACGATAGTTGAAAATTGGTCATTCTTTCACTCCCCAATGACCCTAGGAATCTCCATCACCCGAGTGTACACTAATTCTATAAACAACTTATCCATCAAATAAATAAGGGGCTCCATAAGCCTACTACCCACATAAAAACCCATATTTCCAATGAAAACAACATATTGGCTATTCACATTTGAGAACATGACTCTCCTCCGGAAGAAGTCGATAATATCATGAATAGAATAAAACCAATTGATTTCAAGGATGAAATTTTATATCTACATATAAAGAAATAAAAGATGTATGTGGGACTGATGTGTCCCCATAATCAATTTACACTACTAGAACACGTCAAACAAGATGGTCTGGCCTCTAAATGGTATAGTCCACACCAGGGGAATGATAATCCTCTCTACATCTAGTCCCAAAGAACATCCTAGAGAAGTTATAATATAGGAGTGAAAATATCCTAAATAAAACATGGCACAAACAAGGTTACATAAAAAAATGAGCATACATTGAATGATCTTCGTCCCCTATGATGCAGCTACCTCCACCACCTACAACTAACCACACTTATCTCCCCTACCTATTTGCTGACGACCACCTATATGACCTTTCTCATGATTATATCTCTAAACATAAGGAATATCCAGAGTTCATCCTCTACCTGCTTCATCTCCCCTCAGTGGAGGATAATCATGCTACCCCTACTACTGAAATGATCTCACTGGAAACTAATGATGAGGTTGGAGTTGAACTGGACCACCTCCACCAAACTAAGCTTGGAGGGCCACTGGGAACTAGTTCCAGAGATGTCCACAAATTCCATAGACAAAAAACACTGGATGGGAGTCCCTAGTAAAATCATGGAAACCACTAGACTCATAAGGATATAAAAGAGACTCTTGAGGTCAACTTCCCACTTATTGAAACCTTGAAGTCCATAGCACCTAAGACCTTACACTAATAACTCTAATCTTCAAGGAACCCTGCGATATCCCATCTCATGGTAAAACTACTCACAAGTGAATTATATTGGTCGCCTACTCCTTATGAACCTCCAGATATGTTGGAAAAATAAATGGAGTAAGTGCATAATGGATCGAAGGGGGGAGGTCCTCCACAAGATGACTCAAAAGAATCTCCTCATCTGGAAAAAGATCTGGGGAAATTGTAGAAGGTCCTTGAACTTTATTACCATCTCCCACACTAAAAAACTCCCCTAATGAATATAAATAACATCATTCCTCTTCAATTCCTTCATGGTCGATGAAAGAAACTCTTACTAAATACCTTTCTAAAATTTGACCCACGAACCATCTGCCTCCTTCCGCTCACATGGATACAGTGTCCACCATTGACTCGCAGTTCCTTGTATCTGACTAACTACAAAATGGACCTAGTACTTCACAAATGACTGGATCAAACTAAAGTTTATCTCAAGATCATCCATCTATCTCTATGTCTCTACATTGAAAATGTTTTCCTCGTACTTCCCCAAAGCCTTCCACTAAAAATCGTGCAACATACTCTGCCACCGATCATTCTCTCCAGCCAGATCAATACTCTGATGATCAACTGGGTCATCCTGCTAAATCTCCACTACCTGATCCACACACAAATGATGACTAATATCCATAGATTAAAGGGAAAATAGGGGCTTACAAATCTCGGTGGTATGGAATTTTATTAAGATTTATTAAATTCTTTTTAATTATTTTTAACATTCTAGAGACAAAACTGACCAAATAAAACAAGAACACAAGTCATTATGATGCATGTACCTCTCCTGAGTCTCTTCTCTACAAATAGTTCCACCTCACTTGGTCATTCAGTAAGCTCTGAGTTTGTTAACTAGATCATGGGGGTCCCTAAAATCCGAGGTCATAGCTAGTCTCCCTGGATTATGTCACTCACCAATATGAACTGGAACTGTTGCTATACTAACCCATTCAATCCTAACTATGCCTAACTCCAAACTCTATCTTATCACTAAACCATCAATTATGATACCACTCTATCATGACCCCATCCAACCAAAGATATCATAATGAAGGGAGAGAGATAATGACCCCTAAGTCCCACCTCTAATAGGACCTGGGTTGGAGACAAGAATCGAGGGTATAAAAATATCATAAATGGGAGGCATTACCCTATATAATAATATAGGATTGGGATATATGATGAATCAAACACAAGAAAATTCATTGAAAAATATAAAATAAAACCAAAACCATCCCACAATGAATTTATAAGTAAAATAGATACATATAAAAGTCTCCAAAGTAAATACCCAAAAGAAAATCTAAAGTAACGAAACAGCAATAGTCCAAGGTTCTGAGCTAGTAATGTCCAGCACGGTCCATGTAATCCTACTGGCATCCTGAAAATCGGTTTTTATAAGTAGGGTGAGCATACAATCATACTCAATAGGAAAACAAAATTCACTCATGAACATGTGAAAGAATCATACTAAGGAACCCGTGAGAAAATATCAGAACCAACAGCACCTAAACGGGTCAACTATCCAACCAAAACCTCACAAAGGAATGCTCATTAAATAACGTTATCCATGTATAATAACATAATAAGAAGCATATCAATAGAGGGTACCCTTCACTACTTTCCCAAATATTTTCCACTCTCACACCCCAACGTAGTATGTCATGGAACTCCCATATCTTTTGTATAACATATATCACCACCCCATAGCATGTTCCCATCACTTCATGCCTGTAAAGACCTGGTCCACCACCCAATGACACGGTCATATATCCTCTCACTTGAAGACACATGGTCCATTATATCACAACCATAACTAGATTAATAGGGTATCGTGAACATGAAGGGCATCAACCTCTTTCCCACTTTCTACCAAAAACGACCCCTGCCACAAGACGCCCCATAGAATGATCATATCACATCTCACCCGCAAACACTTGGGCCACCACTCCACAGCATGGTCACATCTCATCTCACCTATGAACACTTGGTCCATCACATAGTGCACTACCTTACCTCTTTCCATCACATCTTGTGCATATCAACTCGATTAGAAAAGAAAGTGGGACAGATCAAGTAGCCATCTATCTATCCTCACCACCGAGATGTTGGGAAAAAAACCCCCATATATGTATATATATATATATATATATTTATATGGTGGTTGGAACATGGTTCTAAATGTGTGTGGGGTGAATACAGAAATAAAAAGTAATATACAAAGTATATATATATACACACACACATATCCACACACAATCTCATCCTATGTGTTTATAATAAGCACTAACTAACTCACAACATCACCACTTCTGCTGCCACCACTAGATGTAGAAAACCACATAAAAACACAATCCATAAGCCACATTTCACATTGCCAACCATTTACATTATTCATCCCAATCATTTTATTAATAATAATTAACCACATTTAACCACGCTTCTCAATTTCAATTCATTCATTATCTATTTTCATCTCATTAACCAAAAAAACCCCGATCATTTCAATTTCAACATTTCTATTTAATTTCAATACTACTAGGGCATCTAGAAAAACACAACCATTCTCATATCATCTGCCTTATAAAACAACCACACATAGCCTCCCCACAGCACAACTTTGTACCAGCCACACATCATCCCACATATCACAACTATACATCACCACCCATAGTATACATCACCACAGCATCACCACAACACAACACAACTATGCATCACCACCCAAAACTATGCACCACCACCCATAGTATTTCTTCATGCTATCCACACATCACCTCATACCATATTGAAACCACACATCAAAACCCCCGCATCATGGCCACACCACGACACAACACACAATCATAACATTTTTTAGATTTAGAAAAAGGGGGTTTTGTTACATTACACTACTTTATTTAAGGTAATTAACACAGAAGCCTTAAATCTCGGGGAAACCATTTTTATTATATAAATTTAGAGACTTTGGTTTTTCAATGTAATACTAAGTAATATTTCTAGGAATATTTTCAGAGTCGAGTGCTAAGATAGCGCATGATTCTGAGGCCTGGTGAGCTTAGAATTAATTTTATAAAAATATTAAAATATATTTTTATTACACGTGCATGGTTTTCCTAAAAAAGTAGAATATCTCATAAATGGACTCTCATATTGGAAATATGAGACCATATTTTAATCCGTAATGTAGATTTTAGCTTAGGCACAACCTAAAATGGGTCGTCATGGGGTGTTCAGATCCCTTGCTCATTGGTGATACATTCAATGGGTTAAATTAATTAATTAATTGAATTGTTTAACCTAAACTAAAATCTTATAAATATATCACCATAGAAAACTACCCAGGTTTAGTCTAATAATCCTAGGAATTTTCCAAGAGCTATCTCCTTCATTCCTTTGATGAATTAAGGTTAGACGACAACAAACAATTGGATCAGGATGAATCAAAGTGTGGTGAACACAACAGATATCCTCCTCCATTTTCAAGCATGTTCTTCATTAGTGAGTGATCCAATCTTGAGGTAGGACTTTTCATTTATAGATTTTATCCCCATTCATATATTTCTTCATTAATTCATTGATTGAGTTTATGATTTCACCGCATATCTCATGGTTGGACTACAATACATAAACTTGTTAAATTCTTTTCCCTTTGGTCCTTGCTGGAAATAATTGAATCATTGAATCAATATTTCTCCTACCCATTCTTTCACCCCTTACGTGTTTATTGTTTTATGTGTGTTTGAATATATTTATATATATACTCACACTTTGTGTTTCTACCTCATATGAATTCTGGTCGGACAATCCATGACCGACTACGGAAAGGAGAAGTGGATCTCGATTAACAGGGCAAGATTGGCTTGAGCAGAGGGAATTGATCGATGGAGGGTAGCGCATCAGCTATCCGAGTGTCCAGAAAATCACACACAGTGGAGCCAGTGGTCCATGGGTGTCCTTTTCATCAATCCAGTCCAGTGTCTGTTGTAGTTGAGGTGTGTTTTGTGGGTGGTCATTAGGGTTTACAGGGGGCGGCGTAGCGGGGAAAAATGGGGCGATTAGGGTTGTAGGAGGAAAAATCATGGGGATAGGAGAGAGAGAGAGTATAAAGTAATGAAAAAATTGATAAAAAGGTAAAAAATAGGTTTGAGGTTGGATCACCACACTAGGCATAGAAACAAGGGGGGGATAACACGCTCCACTCTCCTAAAATAAAAATCATATAAATAAAATAAAATTATTATTATTATTATTATTATTATTATTATTATTATTATTATTATGCTTATCCCATCATAACTACTTCTTATGGTGTCTAATTGATGCAACGTTAGTGGCAGTGTGACCCTGGAAAAGAGACAGTCATTTTAAGACTGATATTAGATACCTTTTTTGGAATCATACCTTGGTCCAATGAAACACCCAATAATAATAAAATTATTATTATTATGGGATCTTATTTCTGACATATCTCCCTCATATGATGTTAGAATGATGAATCATATACAATTATACAACCATAAAATTATGGTGTATGTTTCAAGACCAATATTAGGCATTTAATTTGGACTCGTGGCTCAGGCCCATGAGACGTCATTCGAGCGTGATGCCATGAAATGTGACTTTTCCACCGAGTGTTTGGTTGAGGAAAATGAATATCCTATCTCGAGCATTTTTTCATGAGAATCACAATTATTTGATTAGTTTGGTCATCAAGGTCCATTTAAATAGGAATTTTAGCGAAATTACATTTTTTACCTTCGGACCGACAACGAATTTTGTGTGTTCATCAAGATTTTGGTCGAGACATGTCATGTATTACCCTTACACATCATGTAGTACTACATGGTTAAAAATAAATGTGCTATCAAGGACCTGGCCCAAATGAAAATCAGGAACACATGCCATGTGGGTTCTGTACATGTCGTGCACTCTTTTATGATTCTTCAATCTTCCTTATCTATTTCGTTTGGACTCATATTTTAGCTTATGAGTATCCTATCCTAATTTATTTTCCACGTAGAACGTAATGGTGCCCTCTGTTGTGGATTTTGAGATACGATGTGAGATGTTATAATCATGATTCTTATTTAGGTGGCACTTGATGATAGTAGTGATTGGTTAGGATCGTCGGAGTGTTTAGATAGAGACGGTACTCCGCTGTCATTTCAACGTGCAAGTCCTCTATCCAGGGAGACGATAGTCCATTTTCATATCAGCATGTGGGTCCCCCACACTTCTTATCAAGGTAGAGATAGTAATCCTCTATAGTATTATTATGTGTGTTCTCTATCCATGGAGATGTTACTCCTCTATCGCATCATGGTGTGGGTCCTCATTACTCATTCTATAGATAGGGACGGTACTCCCCTATCACACTAGAGAATGGGTCCTCTATCCATGGAGACGGTGCTCCCCTTTCATACTAGGGGGTGGGTCCTCCATACTTGTTGTAAAGACACATAGTGAAATCCCCCTATCACTATAGTGTGTGGGTACTCTACTTAGAAATTGTACCCCCCCTGACTGTGCAACATCATGATGAGATGTGGTATGAAGTAGCTTTGGACTCATGAGGAAGAGGAATTTTTTCCCCATAGAGATGAATTTTTATGATGATATTCCCGATTTTTGTATACTTTTTCAGAGATAATAACAAGAAAAAAAACGTTTTTCACCAAATATCAATCGCTTTGTGGATCAAATTCTTTATATTGGGGATTATGATGATTTTCAGGTGTTTTCCATCCAAATTCAAAAATCAAGAAAGGACGGAATATAAATTCAAATATACATGGTGTTTACTTATTACACACATCGTGTATTATTCCCACGACACTGATTGAGAAGACTGGATACACGCCCATGTTGCCAGTCAGAGCCTACATGCCCTGTGATTCCCATATACATGTTGTGTCGTCTCTTCTAGAAGTGGTTGGTGGCCAATGATTGCTATTACCCTTCATGTAGGGTGGTCATACTTGTCGTGTATCTCCACCTACTGAGCAGCACCATGTTCCAAGTCAAATGCATCATGGTAGCTCACCCACCGGTGGAGAAAAGAGGGCCAAAATGGGTTGACCACAGTACACGCCATGTACTTTATGGTACATGTCATGTATTCATAAAAACTATAAATAGGAGGATAGACCCTCCAAGTTCGAGAATAACTCATTCCAAGACAGACCAAAGGGGAAAATTTCAGAGACACCCAAGAAGAGAAGGAGATAAGAGAAGAAAGAAGGTATTGTCGCTACTTCCCTGACGATCTTCAATCTAAATTTTATGAAATATTTAATTCAGGTATCACAAGTAGTTTAGATACTAGCTACTCCATTAGTAGATAAATCCCCTATGTGTTGGGGTTGTGGATGATTATGGGTTTTATTTTTTCAACTATTATATTATATTTGTGCTATTCATTATTCTCTCATAATTCCTTAATAATTATTTCTAAATACACTACTACAAAAACGGGCAATGGAAGCGCCACATTTTATTAGAGATAAGAAAAAATTATTGATAAAGGTAAATATTTATTTCAGTATCCTCTGTTTATCATGCCCCCAAACTCTCACGGTACTGTACCCCTACAACAACTCCCCCCCCCCCGATCTTCTCTTTGTCGGACCTCTGCCGCTAGCCCTACTCTGCCACTATCCCTACTCCTTATCCTCCCCCTCAAAACCCTTTCACGGATCCTCCTCCTCGTGAACTCTACTTCTCCTCCTCCCCACTAGACCCTACTCCCCGTGAACCCTAATCCTCCATTTCTCAATGGTTGGAGGCTCCTTCAGTGCACCTCACCCTCTGGTGGTTGCACCTTCCCCTCCCGAAGTAGCACAAAAGGCTCCCTGACTGCTCGACGCTTCTTCTCTCCCTCCATTGCAGGTGTGATATACTCTAGGTAATTCTACCACTTCTCCTTTTAGGTTTATTTTTGGTAATTTCTCTCCCTACTCTACATGTGTTCATCGTTTTAATTCTCATTTGGCCAATGATTCAATGAATAATTGGTGAATTTTCATTTCACATTCCATAATTGGAATCACAGATCACTCCATGTGAAAATGACACACAGGCAATGGTAGTCTGTTGTAGACACATAATATACCCCTAGGGACACATCATGTCCTCCTTTGAGGATATTTTTGAACTATATTTCATTTTATTTCAGTTTTTTTGTGAGATTTTTGAGCTTCCATGGACTAGTATTCGTGGATTGTGTTCCCTTGGTCCATTCCTATGAGGTCTTGATGAAGCTTCATGACCTTGTCCAAGGATGTTGGCCCTTATATATCTTCTTAATGATCAGGGTAGTTTTGGTGAGTTACATTATTCTTGATTTAGTTGTCTTAGTCCACTTATATGAGGGTTATTATGGAATTAGGTCTTGTTCATTGGAACTCATACCCCTCAGTGACTTGGAACATGTTTCAATTCAAGGGACCAGGAGCGATCTTCATTTCATTCATGTAGTCCCTATATTGGGTTTGTATAATTGTAATCACCAACACTTACATGGGAATTGATCCCCTATATTGGATGATGTTTCAAGTAGGGTATATTTTCCCCCAGCAAGTCTTAGAAATTAACCCCCTCTCTTTGTATAGAGATCTGATCTTTCAGATGGTGTATTAGTCTGATGGAGCATGTATCTCAGATGAACCCTCTCAGTTTTCAATATACATATTCTATAGTGAGTGTCTGTAGTTCACTTTTATGGGGGTTAGTATGGAATATGATCCGGAGCAATGGACCACAGGTCACTTGGTGACATGGAGCTTGTATCCCTCTGAGAGTCCTGAAGTAAACCTTATTTCCAATGTGTGTTACCTATGTTGGGTTTTTTGAATTGGTATGACCAACACTTACACAAGTTTATATCCCCTATATTGGAGGATTATTGTATTAGACTCTAGTATCCCCCCATCAAGCCTTGGGCATTGACCCCCTATATTTATATCATGATCTGATATTTCTGATGGGGTATTAGTCTGATGGAGTGTATATCTCAAGTGAACACCCTTATTTTCCTATGTGATTCTTCTTGGCTAGATCAGATGAGTGTGACCTCTAGGATGAGTGTCGTCATTGGAATTATAGCTTGGGTAGAATTTCCTCTCAGAGGAGTGTTACCTTGAAACCCAGAGTGGATCTACAAGTAGAAGTGGTTGAGACATTTTTTGACTCAGGGTCTTTTATGAGTATATTTGGGATATCCTTGGTTATCATTATGTCTCATATCTTGTTTGGAATACCTGTGTTTAGTGACATGAATACTCTCAATGCTTTATGTATGGTGTTTTTGGGGTGTCCTATTGGGTATTGTAATACTCATCCCTACAAGGGATCTTCCCATACATGTCATGTCTTATACAGATGATGGAAAAATTCACAGAGTCCTTGGTGGACTAGGATAAGGTAGAGATTAGTTTGGGATACACATAATGAGGTGTATACCAATGGTGAATTAACATATGTCCCCTCCTTCTATGTAGGTCATACATTATTTTCCTTTTTTTGGTTGGATTGTATTTTAGCTGTTTTTATTAAATCCATTAATTTATCTTGTTCAATTCATAGACTAACCTCTAGTGGTTTGGGGGAATTAAAAATGTAATACTAAGATTTGGATGGCTATATTAGTGTACTATGATTATGCCTATGGTTTGAGTTCATATCATAATCTTTTAAGGTAGTGATCTTTTGGGATGTAGGGTTAGCAGCACCCACCCACAGTAGGTGTGTGATGCAAGTATCATATCAGGAGGCACTGTCATTCATAGGTACCTCAAGGATAGCACATTACTCCAAGGAATTTAATCTGATTTTGATGGGTATAGACATATCACATTGCATTTTCTTAAGATTCATGATACAGTCAGAGAGGCAGTCGACGAATAGCCTAGGTAGAGGAAGGAACTGGAGAAAGGAGGTATGTAGAGCACTAAAGTGATGGAGGAGATAGGAGAACAGCATGAGGTGAATGGAACTTTGGTTTGATTCTAATAATACTACCCCTAAGTATACCACTCATATATTGGGAACTAAGTGGTTAGAATCTTAGATAGTTGTAGTCACTAGAGTCTTTTTACCAGGAGTGTTTGGAGGTATGATCTATGTTTCTTACACTTTTCTTGTAGTAATATTAGAAATAGGTACAAGAAACTATTTTTCCTAATTTTTTGAATAATTTTCTAGGTATATGGTAGGTGTTGGTAGAGTCTCATGTTAGTGATATTTTTTATGAATTTGGACTTGCAAGGAAGATGAACAATTCCCCCATTGAGATGTGTTCTTGAGAGGCGATCCAAAAACATGTGGGTAGGTCAGTGACTCCAAAAGTGGTTACTATATAGGTGTTGTATATGGGATACTTTTAATTGTGTGTTTGGGGCCCTTTTTATGTGCTAAGGCGTCATAGAAATCTCTTTTTTTAGTGAACTAGTGTGAAGTGAAAAGGGTGTGTTCCAAGCAATAGGATCTCAAAGAGGCTTCAAGTGCGGTTCTAGGTACGAGTTTGGGGAAGGTGAGGGGGAGTTATTTCATATCCTTTAGATGTTCATGATAGAATTTATGTTCACTAACCTTAAAATGGACAGAATTTTAACTGAAAATAACAACTGACGTACAGAAATCCCCCTCCCTACTATACACACCAAAAGCATTCATTTTTTCCTAAAGAAACACATACTATTGAAATAAACACTATTCCAAAATCATTTTAAAAATACCAATGATCTTAAAATCCATGAAATTCATTCCATTAAAACCATTAAAGCCCCCCACCCCCTGGACACCACCCCACCCCCTGGACACCCCCCACCCCCTGGACATCCCCATGGATAACCCCCCCTCCCCCACCACCACCCTGGACAGCCCCCCCCCCCCTAGCCCCTAGACACCCCCAACCCCCTAGATGCCCCCACCCCCTGGACAACCCCCACCCCTCATAGACACCACCCCACCACCTGGACACCACCCACCCCCTAGACACCCCCACACCCATGGACAGCCACCCCCACCTCCTGGAAACCACCCCACCCCCTTGGACAACCCCCAAACCTCCTAGACCCCCCCCCCCCCCACCCCAGGAAACCACCCCACCCCCTGGACAATGCCCCACCCCTTGGACACCACCCCACCCTCTGGAAACCCCCACCCCCTGGACACCCCCCACCCCCTAAACACCCCCACCCCCTGGAAAGCCCCCCCCCAACCCCCTAGACACCCATCCCCCCCACCCCCTGGACACCCCCCAACCCCTGGACGACCCCCCACCCCTGGACAACTCCACCCCTCCTAGACACCACCCCACCACCTAGACACCCCCCCCCCCCACCCCCCTGGACAACTTCACCCCCATGGACAGTCACCCCCACCCCCATAGACAGCCACCCCCCACCCCCTGGACACCACACCACCCCCCTTGGACAGCCCCCTAACCTCCTAGACCGCCCCCACCCCCTTGGACACCACTCCACCCCCTGGACACCCCCTACCCCCTGGACACCCCCACCCCCTGGAAAGCCCCCTAAACCCCTGGGCACTACACCACCCCCCCCCCCTATACACCACCATGGATACCCCCCCCCCCCCCCGGACACCCACATCCCCCCGGACACCCCCCACCCCCTAGACACCCCCACCCCCCTTGGACAGCAACCTCAAACCCCTGAACAGCCCCCAACCCCCTAAATTCTGAATTGAATTCTTTATGTATTTAATTAAATTATAAATTATGTGTTAATGGTGTATGGTTATACTTGTTGTATGGGTATACTTTTTGTATGTGTATTCTTGCTGTAATTACTGTATGAATTATGTGTTAATTTTGTATGGGTATACTTGTTGATATGCTTAGTTTTTTGCAGGTCTTGTTTGGGTGTACTGCTGCATAATTTTATGTTATAGTAGGCAGGGCATTTATCAGTGCTAAATAAGCGCTGATAAAGGATCCATTTATCAGTGCTAAAGAAGCGCTGATAAATGATCCCTTTATCAGTGGTTTTTTAGTGCTGATAAAGTCTCCCTTTATCAATGTGTTTTTAGCGATGATAAAGGCTCCATTTATTAGCATTTTTTAGCACTGATAAAGGGACCCCCCCCCCCCCCATCAGCACTGATATTTACAGTGCTTTTGTAGCACTATTAAAGCCCGTTTTGAGCGATGATAAAACCCGTTTTGTAGTAGTGATATCCCTAGAAATACCATATCAGGCCAAGAATGAGATTTCTAGGGAACTTCTGAGGAATTAAGATTAAGAAAATCAATTATCATTGGATGTGATTATCGTATCAAAAGGGCTAAAATTAATAAAGTTAAAATAAATCAAATTCCAGACCAAGGAATTGGTTTCTATTGATTTAAACAAAATTCACCAGACCAAGGGGGTTCTGTTACATTCATAACCCAAAGATTTGATTTATCATGAACAACAAAAATTATTAAGAAAATTGATTTAATAACAACCTTTAAAATCCACAACCTCAATGCATTCTTCTCATTTTTTATCAAGAATCAAATTTTTTTATTTTTCTTTATATTTAAAAGTAATTTATCAAGAAATTTAAATTCAATCACCCTGCTATTAAAACACAAAAAACGACTCTAAATTTTATCAAACTTTAATAAATTAATAACACACTAGAAAAACATAACACAATAACTCCCTCTCCCTATCAATCGATCCCTTACTTGCATTATACCTATTTGGGTATTTAAATTTGGATTGTCGAAAGTAATACTTCAGCTAAAATGATACAAAATTGTGGCTTCATTTCCGGGGATGTGAAGTTAATGGTGTTTTGATTAATCAGTTTGTATTAATTAAAGTGAAAATAAAAATCAAAAATTCTGGAAAAAAATCTGTTCTTGATCTCATTTATATTTTTCATTATTTTATTTTTTCTCTTTTATGCTTGGTCTCTTGTTTAGTGTTGTGCAGGTTCAAAAGTGTATGATTGGTCAAATCACACGTTCCAAGAGTGTCGAATCATCGGACATCCTTCCTCTTGATCCAAAGATCAAATGAACGATCTTACGGTGATGACAGACACTTATGGATGAGCACAACCAGAACACTCCCATGGCGAACATATAAGAGGGAGATCTAGCTGTTGTCCAAGGAGTTGGCCATCCATTTATCTCAAATGACAACTGAAACCAACAAATAGCTATGGAGAATGAGAAAATCTGACTTCCACTAGAAAACATAATAGAGTTCATACCACGAAACCAACAGAGACAACAAGCTCCATTTTTTCTAAGGTATGGACCACAGCAACCCTGGTAGTTCCCACCTAAGAGGATTCCATACCTTCAGCCAGGTCACGGGCCTTATTTTTCTCATGAGCATCAATTTTTTCCCCCACATACTTGAGATCACCCCCCCCCCCCCACCGTACCCTTATGGATTATGGACTTCCTTCCATCTAAGGGGAAGATATAGGAATTGTCATTCCACCAGTGTAGGCCCATCATTTCGAGATCAAGTCATCCATCATGCAACTCGTTAAAAACACAGTGCAATTTGGAGGATTACCCAATGAAGACACCAACACTCATCTCTCCAATTTTCTAGGGATATGTGACACCTTCTTCTACCATGGGGTGTCTGAGGATGCCATTCGTCTTCTATTATTTAACTTTTCCTTAAGGGATAAAGTGAAGGATTGGATCAAAGGACTACCTCAATACTCCATCCTCACCTGGGAGGTGTTGTCCAAGGCATTTTAGTCAAAATATTTTCCACCCTCTAAGATCGTGACATTGAGGAATGAAATTCAAAATTTCAAGCAGCATGATTCAGAATACTTGTATTAATCTTGGGAGTGTTTCAAAGAAATGATAAGGAAGTTCCCTTATCATGGTATTCCATTATATATGAAAGTCCAAAAATTATATGGCAGTCTCACAACAAACACAAAATATGTGGCGGATGCAGCTGTTGGAGGAAAAATAATGAGGAAATCACTGGAGGAACTCTTAGACTTGCTTGAAGACATGTCTACAAATAGCTTCCAATGGAACTTGGAGCATGGAACTCAGAAGAGAGGCATTCACAACATTGGTTCCACTATGATTATTGTCATCAACTCAATGTTGTATCCAAGAAAATTGATGTGTTAAATCTGAAAAATGCATCTCAAGCTCAAACAGTGACTCACCCAGCATGCAGTGAATGTGGTGAAAACCATGCCATAGGTAAATACCTAGGGAAAAGTATCAATGCCTCAATAAGTGTGGTAAATTTTGTTTCCCAGAACATAAGGCCAAACATGTACCCTCAATACCAAAACATGTCATGGCAAGATAACTCAAATACGTGCTAGGGGAAATAACGACAAACTTGTCAACCCCTCCCCCAAAGGCCAATTGGTTATAGTCAACAACAATACTAGAATCCATATCCAAGACAACAGCAGTAGGGATCTTCTCAAAAAAAGGGTATCATAACCCTCATCTGGTAAAACAATCGAGGCATCCACAACCTCAGTAAGAACCCCTATCAAAGCTGGAAGAAATGATGACAAAATTCATAACAACTGCTAAAACAAGATTTCAAATTCAAGAGGCATCCATTTGAAGCCTTGAAAATCAGATTGGAAAACTTACCTATAATCTCTCTTCAAGGAAACCTGGTACTCTTCCAGGTAATACCAAGAAGAACTCATGGGAAGAATCCAATGTTGTCATATTACAAAGTGTAAAGTAGCTACCTCGTAATATAACTGCAAATCAAGGTGAGGACAGAAGTCCATCTCAACCAACATCCTCTTCCAAAAAATAAGTCAAAGTCGAGGAGTCTCCCTATACTTAGGAACTACTAAATATCATACATGGAAAGGGAAAAAAAGTGGTTAAACCTTTTGAATCACCTTATAATTTCCTTCATGAATGAATCAAAGGAAGCTGGACCATTAGTTCATGAGATTTATTAGGATATTCTGGAAACATCATATAAATATTCCCTTTACTGAGGAATTAACTCAAATTCCAATATACACAAAGTTTATGAAGGAAATCTTCTCCAATAAGAGGAATATGTAATATTTGGGGACAGTTCCTATTACTAAGGAATGTTCAGCAGTGGTACAACATTCTCTTCCTCCCGAACTCCAATATCCAAGTAGTTTCACAATACCTTACAAAATTGGATCTTGTGAGTTTGGAAAATACCTTTGTGACTTGGGCGAAATTGTTAACCATATTCCCTATGGATTCTTCAAAAATCTGGGGCTAAATGATCTCCAACCAACTCGAGTATCCCTTTATCTAGTGGATAGATCCATCAAATATCCTAAAGGGCTACTTGAGGATACGCTCGTGAAAGTGGGACATCTTATTCTTCTTGTTGACTTCATCATACTCGACATAGAGGAATACCATGAGGAACCTATTATTCTAGGAAGAACCTTCTTGGATATTGGGATGGTTTTGATCGATGTGAACTAAGACGAGTTGATCTTCAGAGTGGGAGATGAAAAAGTCTCCTACAACATCCTCAAAGAAGTTAAGCAGGTATCACTAATGGAGAATGAGTATTTTTTTTCCTTGACAACTGGGAATCATCCCTTAGTACATTAAGAGGATGACATGTAATTTTCTTCTATCACCACTAAACTAGTCATCAATAACATTGAGTTTGAATATGAACCAGAAGAGTTGTAATTTTTCGTCATCTAGGGTGGTCATTATTGGAAATGTTCAATCATTCCAGATATCCTATAGTGAGCTAAGGTAGAACCAATGTTGCCCTTAGTTCTAAAGAACCCTAAATATGAACTCAAACCTCTTCCATAAACCTTAAAATATGGTTACCTAGCTGATTAGAACACTCTTCCAGCAATCCTCAATTCTTCACTCATAAAGGATCAAGAGGATGCACTGTTACAAGTTCTAAGAAGAAGAAAGCTGGCCCTTGGGTGGACAATTACTGATCTTAAAGGGATCAACCCCACTATTTTCACCCACAAGGTGTTACTTGAAGAAGGATCTAATCCCTCTCAACAAACACAACTACAGTTAAATACTCCCATGAAGGATTTAGTAAAGAAGGAGGTAATTAAGCTCTTAGATGTGGGAATCATCTACCCGATCTCTGACATCCCATGGGTAAGTCCTATGCAAGTGGTACCCAAAAGTAGGGGTATCATCGTAATCAATAATGATAAAAATGAACTTATCCCAACTAGAATAGTCACGATATGGAGAGTATGTGTGGATTACTAAAAACTAAATTATGCCACTTGAAAAGATCACTTCTAACTCCCTTTCATGGATCGAATGTTGGAGTACTTAGCAAGGCATGAATTCTACTACTTTCTAGATGGTTATTCTGGTTATAACCAAATATCTATTTCCCCTGAAGACCAAGAAAAAAGCACCTTCACATGCCCTTATAGAACTTTTTCCTATCAGAGGATTCTTTTGGTATGTGTAATTCTCCATCCATCTTTCAGCGTTTCATGTTGGCTATCTTCCATGATATGGTAGAGCAAATTCTGGAAGTCTTCATGGATGATTTTTCCATCTATGGGAAATCATTTCACACTTTCTTGAAAAATCGAGAATTAGTTATGGAATAGTATGAACACACCAATCTAGTTTGAAACTGGGAGAAGTTAAACTTTATGGTACAACATGGCTTCACCTTAGGCCACTAGATTTCTAAGAAAGGCATTGAATTTCACCCATCCAAGATTAAAATCATCTCACAATTGCCTATTCCCACTTTTATTCAGGAAATCTGAAGCTTTCTTGGGCATGCAAGTTTCTACAAGAGATTTATTCGTGATTTTTCAAAGATAGATCAACTATTAACCAATCTTCTTACAAAGGGATCTATCTCTGAATTTGATGAACAATGCACCACAACTTTCTAGCTTCTAAAGAAAAAATTAGGGGAATCCCCTATCATTATTTCCCCAAATTGGGAGGAGTAGTTTGAGGTCATGTGTGATGCAAGTGACAATGAAGTGGGAGAAGTTCTCGAGTAGAGACTCAATCGAATCTTCAGACCGATATATTATTCTAGCAGAGCCTTAAATGAAGCACAGATCAACTACACTACTACTGATAAAGAAATTATCACCATGGTTTTTTTATTTGATAGGTTTTGTTCTTTTTTTAGTGTTATCCAAAGTAATTTTCTACACTGAACATGAAGCACTTAAATACTTACTAAACAAGAAGGATGCAAAACCATGACTCATATGTTGGGTGCTTCTTCTCTAATAATTTGACTTGGAGATCTGTGAAAATAAGGGTAGTGAAAATGTTGTGGATTATTATCCCTCCAGGTTAGAATTGCCTAATCTAGAAATTTAGGATGATAGATAAATCAAGGAGGACTTCCCGGATGAGCATACTTTCTTTGTTGAAGATTAACCTTGTCTATGGTATGCTGACATAGCCAATTACATGGCCACGAGAGTCATTCACCCTGATTTGAAATTCCACCAAAAGAAATGATTTCTCTTTTAAGTGAAAAGATATTTATGGGAATACCCTCTTCTCTTCCGCTCATGTGGAGATGGGGTGATCCGACACGACATCCCAAAAGAATAAATTCAAACAATTATAAAATTATGTCATTCTTCCCTAGCCGGGGGACATCATGGGCCAAACCAAACAATGGAAAAAATTCTCCAATTTGGGTTTTTCTGGCTTACTCAGCACAAGGATGCCAGAAATTTTGTGACACACTGTGATCGATGCCCGCGAACAGGTAACTTGGGGAACTGAGCTGAAATTCCTCAACACCCCATTCTTGAGGTCGAGGTATTCAACGTATGGGGTATTAACTTCATGGTCTCTTTTCCTTCATCATTTGGAAATTCTTACATACTATTTTATGTGGATTACATATCAAAATGGGAGGAAGCCGCTGCCACAACACAAAAAACCTCAAAGTTCATTGTTTATTTCTTGAAGAAGAACATTTTCAAAATGTTTGTTGTTCCATGGGTGATGATCAGTGATTAAGGAAAGCATTTTGACAACGCGTTTATGAGAAATGTGCTTCTAAAATACGGTGTGAGGTATAACCAGGGGACGCCTTACCATCCCCAGTCTAGTGGCCAAGTGTAGGTCTCAAACCATGAATTAAAGCAGATCCTGGGGAAGATAGTGGGAGTTTCATGGAATGAATGGTCCAAGAAACTTGATGATGCCTTGTGGGCATACAGGACTTCCTTCAAGACACCTCTGAGGATGTCTCCATTCTGGTTGATCTACGGGAATCAATATCATTTACTTATGGATTTGGAGAATAAATCCCATTGGGATGTGAAAGACCTGAACTACGATCTCAAAGATGTAGAGGAAAAGAAAAAGTTTCAACTGATGGAACTTCAAGAGATTCGGTGAGAGGCATATGAGAATTTCAGGCTATATAAGAAGAAGAAAAAGGTAGTCTAAAATCACATGATCTCTCAGAAATCATTTCATCCGGGGGATGAGGTACTTTTATTTAACTCCTATTTGAGATTTTTCTCAGGTAAACTCAAGTCTCAATGGTTGGGACCTTTCATAGTGATCAAGGTTTTCCACCATGGTGTGGTGGAAGTGGCTGGAGAAGACGGTCAACAATTCAAGGTAAATCAGAAATGTTTGAAACCCTAATTTCAAATAGAATATATGGTAGGTGAAATCTCCACCATATAATTTAGGTAGAAAAATACTAAGGTAAGGTCGAGTCAATGATATAAAACAAAAGTTCTTCTAGGGAGGCAACCCAGAGGCTACACGTTGTGTCCCGCTATACACACAAAGTGTACTTTTCTTTTTTATGTATATTCTCATAGACCTAGTAGTATTAGTATATATTAATCAAGTAAATAAATAGGGATGATGTTGGTGAAGATGGTAAGGTAACTGGAATATATCTGAGTCATCGTCGGTTCAAATCCCTCCATACCCACCTTCAGCACAGGTTTTATCCTTTTTAAATCCATTTTTAATTAAATGGAATGTGTGGTAATTTTTAAAATAAACTATAAGTTTTATATATAAAATAAAACCCATGATGGTCATAAACTGGTTCTAAAAGACCCGAGTTCGAATCCTAACAACTGGCCCATTTTTATCGTTTTTCATATTAATAAAACCAACACGGAATGCATCTCAATATACATCATGTGAACCATGTTTTCAATAATGATTAATTTTTTTTTTAAAATAAAAAAAATACATGTGGGCGAAGTTGGCAGATTGGAAGAGTCTCGACCCTGGATTTAAAAGACCCAGGCTCAAACTCGGCTAATCTCCCGGCTTCATCCCTTTTATTCAAATTAAAACCACATGATGTGTGTTTTCTTCACCCCATGTAGAACTGTACCTCTACTTTAAATGTTAAAAGTAACTAAAAACAGGAAGCACTACAACCTTTGCTCCATTGGTTGAGGGCTTGTGTTCAGAACGGCTGATCACCAGTTCAAATCACACCCAAAGCACCAGACCAAAGGTTGTGGTTCTCTTTTTCCAATTTTAGAACACACGACATGTATTTCCCTGATACATTATGTGTATAGATTTATTTTTAGTCAATAATCTATATATATATATATTTTTATTTTATATATTAATATTAATTATTATATATTTTACTATAATAATTATATTATATAATTTGTGTTATTTAAAAAAACATACTCAGAGTGTACTCTCTTCTAAACTCCATGTACTCCAGTTATAAAGGTCGGTCCCTACCTGGCCTCAGGCCGTGTCACGGGAACCCCCCCTCCTCCTCGTTTCTTCTCCCACACATCGTCCACCCTCCCCAAATCCAATCCGCCCATTTTCAGTATTTTTGGCCTGGATTTTTTCCATATTTCGTTCCTCATCCTAGGTACGCCATTCATCTCTCTTTATTTCATAGTTTTACTTGTGTTTGAGTTGATTTCTAGATCGGACGACCCTTCGACTTCCTCATATAGTACACGGGATGCACGAAGAACACACGATGTGTACATCTTGTACATGGCCACACACCCACATGGTTATAATTTGAAATATACATGGCATGTACGTTCGGTACACACCATGTACCATGCCTCCCTTGGCCATCTGGCCCAGACCGGGTCCTCTAGGACATGGCCCCTTCCATTGTTAATACACATAGTGTGTCTGTTCAGGACATTCCATGTCCTCTATCCCTTTGGAGGACACCATGTGGACGGTGTACACGCCTCGCACACCATGTTAACACACACATCATGTACTCCTTTCCACACGGCATGTATGTTGTCTGATCCCCTGCCCTGGTCGAGCCGTTTCTGGCTCCTTACATGGGCACCACTCTTTTTTGTACTACAGTACGTGTACACCTTGATACATACCATGTACTTGTTTTTACCCAAACACATGCCCTCGCTGCATGTCTATCCAGAGTACATGGGCTCTTACACAGCTCATACTACATGTCATGTAGTCTGGATCTACACATCGTGTTCTCTTTAATTTTCTATTTTCTCACATTTTCTTTCTTTCTTCTTTTTCTTTTTTTTTCTTTTTTCTTTTCTTTCAGTTATGTCAGGTGAAGATCCCACATCTGGAAAGTGACCGGTTTCCACTGCTTTAGGTGAGCGGTCGCCTCACCGTCGAATTCTTCTTCGACATTCCGAGCAGCCCACCTACGATTTTCTGGTTTTCCATCCCCCAATGTTGGCCGCTCTGCCTTCTCTTCTGATGGTGCCTCCCTCCTGAAATCTGTTAGTCCAATCGCTTATGTGGTGCCCCTCCCTACCCCTACTGCTTCTTCACCTTCTGCAGTGGCTGAGAGATCTAGTGCTACCACACCCTCTTCCAGCTCCATCCCCTCAAAGCTACCCTCCATGCTAGTAGTGGACCCGATCGGGACAACATCTACACCTACTGGTCTGACCTCTGAGCCAGTTCAGGTATCCCCTGCTCTACCTCCTACCACTGTGGCAGGACCATCTACTCCAGCACCAGTAGTTCCACCACCACCTGCACTGGCTGCTACCCTCCCTCAACTACATCCATGCATGATCTTTCCTAAGGGTCATCCTTAAGAATAAATATTGCAGCAATTCTCATGCTGCACTATCCAGTTGAGCGGCCGCTACCTGGACGTCAGTGTTCCCCAGCATTTGGGCATTTTAGAGAAGATTGAGGAGCTCTTGGGACATACGCATATCCTTTATGAATTATAGGTCATCACTCCTACTTATAGGGGTTTATTTTTTGAGTCCATGGCCACCTTCAAGTTTGATGATCTCACCTACCATCAAACACCCACTGATACAACCTTCCTGGTTTTCTTTTAGCAGGGGGGTTCCCTTTTTCCCTTACCATAGAGGATTTTGGATGAGGGTACAGATTCTACCCCCATCCTTCCACCCACCTCCTTTCTCCACCCATACCCTCCCCGAGCTCTCTGACCTCATTTTCATGTGGTGGGAGCTTGTTGGGCCTGACCATTGGTACACCCCCACATTGCAGAAGAGCATGCTCATCATTGAACCTTCCCTTCGTTTCCTCCAAAGGTGGTTTATATCCATTCTTTTTCCTTGCCATGAGGATATGGGTGTCGTGTCTGGCCCGGACATGGAGCTCCTTACTTGTATTGTTCGGCACGACTACCCATACCTCCCTTGCCTGGCCACCACCAACTTCCATTCTATGATTCACGATCATCATGGAAACCTAAACAGAGGATTCTATACCACCATTTGGGATTCTTTGAGCCCTCTCTCCCTCATAACCCCTTGGGATATCCTTAGTGTCTTGACTTTCTCATTCTTATTCACATGAGGATGGTAGAGTGATGGGGGGATGGCTATAGGATTGTGTAGGATGCCCCTTCTCCTATTGGGGTGAGAGATGACCCAGCTAATCCTACTGGTGTTGCTGACCAGGACCCACCCCATCCACTCCCAGATGTTCCCTCACCTCCCAACCCCCATTCTTCTAGCCTTCCTTCTTATTCCACCATTCACCCTTCTTTTATGCCTTCCACCACCTCCCCTCCACCTGCACCCTCGGCAGATCTCCCCACCACCATCCACCTGGCTGAGAAAGAGCACCACCAGGATGCTATACCACAGACACTTGGGTAGCTCGAGAAGATTTTGGGGATTATTCTTCACCATCATGGCCTTTCCCTACCAACGACATCTCCTGCGCCGGTACTTCCATCCTCTCTTCAGCCTTCTCCCGTACAGCCTCTGCTGACATCTCTGGCCATGTATTCCATTTTTCTATCTACTATTGGCCCCACTGCTACCTCAACTACTGTAATTGTAGTGCCTATTGTGCTTACCACTCTAAGTGTCATGCCCATACCTCCAGTATCCACTAAGGTAGCTTCTCCTTTTCCAGATTCTTCTATAGAAGATGATTCCTCTTCTAAAGTGACCCAATGACTATTTTTTGGCACATTTATTTCCATTATATATATATATATATATATATATATATATATATTGTTTTATGCTGGGGATTTGATGTTGTATGTATCTATAGATTTTTTATTCCCTTCCCTCGACAGTCACAGGTTATATAGCATGCCTTGGCCATCATTTTCTCGACTACATCCATCTTTTTCCATTCACCACAAGGGGATTATTTTTTTAGTGTCTACTTTTCCTTTTTCCTTTGAACTTACTTCTTTACATTTCTTTCCCTCATCTTACCCCCACTATTTCCCCACATTCTCTCCTTTTTCTTGGTATTGTACTTGGGGGTCTATGTGCTGTATAAATTGTGGGGGAGGGTCTCTGACTACACTAGTATTTTCCTTGAACTGATTTAGAAGACATCATTAATAGTTGACATATTTTAAACTATGGAAATTTTTTGATTAATTAAAATTATAAATAATAAAAACATAAAAGGGGATTTTAAAAGTTACATGCTTATTTCAATTTTCAGAGTATTTTTAAATGATTGCTGATATAGTTTGATTCTGGATTTAAATTCTTAGACATTTACATTTATTAAAACTGATCATTTCTACTCATGTCATGACCTAATTGACCCCTATATTTTTCTCATTCCCAAGAGGTATTCTAATCCTTTTTGACATATTCTTTTATATACTCTCTTTCTTCAGAGATTCTTGGAATATGCATAACTACCATAACTTGCTAGTTTTTCTCTTCAAAACATGAAGATTTTTTAATTGCATTAAAATGATTGAGGTATTTGATTGTTTTTCAGACCCATTTTACCTTGAGACCTACCCTAAACCTGATCTTCATAAAACCCTTAGAAACCATGAACTGACTTGATAGGAAGCTACATTATAAGCTTTTTTTCCCTTCTTCCCCTAATTCTTTTATAATTTTGCATGATTATTTACTTGAGCTTTAGAGAGGGAATTTTTTTCCATTCATGGTATATGTCATTAAGAAACCAGGCATTTAAGTGTGGGGGAGTTTATCATTTGTTCATTTGGGAAGAAGGGTTTCCAAAACCACAATTCATTGTATTCTTAGTGTTCCTTATTCAAAAAAATATTAAAAAACGAAAAAGAGGGACCAGATTAATTATTACATATTATTGATAATTTATGGGACTATATTGGCAAGGAAATATTATGGTGATGATACCCTTTGAGAGATCTTGATTGGGGGTTCATTTTTGTTAAACTTTATTTTGAATATCATGAATTATTGTTTAATAATTCATCCTCCTTTTCAAGCCTTTGATATTAATTTTCATCATTATCTACCAACCCTTAGCCTCAGAAACATTTTAACCTTATTGAAAGCCCTCATGATTTTTGTGATTTGACTTTTGAATTGGATAATGAGAACATTTTCAAGCATATGGATAGAGTTCATATACTTAAGATTGAGCATAACTCTGATTAAATAATATTGAGTGATGAGTGTGGTACTTTTTGGTGAGGTAAATCATGAAGTGTCGTGTTTATTTATGAAAATGAAAATAATGTGGATGAAAGAGGATGCAAATTTTTAAATTAAATTATATATGAGGCATGATTAGAATATATTTGGAATTGAAATATGTTTTGTGCCTTTTAAAATCTCTTGTTATGGCTACAATATTTACAATTATAATTAGTTGAATGCTTCCCTTTTTAGAGTATGGATTATATTGATTTGATAATGAGATTTTTCTTAAGGACAAGTAAATGACTAAGTGTGGAGGAGTTTGATGTTCCCAATTTGTCTATACTTTTTTAGATATATTAATGAGAATAAAAACTCATTTCTCACCAAATATCAATTGTTTTGTGGATAAAATTATTTATATTTGTGATTATGATGATTTTCAGGTGTTTTCCATCCAAAGTCACAAATCAGGAAAGGACAGAAAAAAAATTCAAATATACAAGGTGTGTGCTTATTACACACACCATGTATTATTACCATGACATGGATCGGGAAGACTGGATATACGCCCATGTTGTTGGCCAAAGCCCACATGTTGTGTGATTCCCATATACATGTCGTTTCATCTCTTCTATAAGTGTTTGGTGGATATTGATTGATATTAAATGCCATGTTGGGAAACCGTACACGCAGTGTATCTCCACCTACCGGGTAGCACCATGTTCCAAGTCAAAGGCGGCGCAGTATCTCACCCATCAGCAGAGAAAAGAGGGCCAAAACAGGTTGACCAGAGTAGAAATTTTGTACTTTATGGTACACACCATGTGTTCCTAAAAACTATAAATAGGAGGGAAAGGCCTCCATGTTTGGGGCTGACTCATTCCAAGACAAACCAAAGGGGAAAATTTCAGAGACAACCAAGAAGAGAATGAGAGAAGAGAAGAAAGGATGTACTGTCACTACCTCCCTGACGATCTTCAATCCAAAGTTTGTGCAATGTTTAACTTAGGTATCACAATTAGTTTAGATACTAGATACTCCATGAGTAGCTAAATCCCCTATGTTTTGGGGTTTCAGATGATTATGGGTTGTATTTTTTCAATTGTTATATTATATTTGTGTTATTCATTCTTCTCTCATAATTATTTAATCATTCTTTCTAAATATCACTAGAAATATCATATGAAACTAAGAACGATATTTCTAGGGAACTTATAAGGAATTACAATTAAGAACATCCATGATCATTGGATGTTCTAATCATCTCAAAAGGGCTGCAATTAATAAAATTAAAAGAAATCAAATTCCAAACCAAGGAATTGGTTTCTATTGACTTAAACAAAACTCACCAAACCAATGGGGGTTCTGTTACATTAATAGCCCAAATATTTGATTTATCATGAACAACACAACTTAATAAGCAAATTGATTTAATAATAACCTTTAAAATCAACAACCCTGAAGCATTCTTCTCATTTCTCATCAAGAATCAAAAAAAATTATTTTTCTTTATCTTTAAAAGTAATTTATCAAGAAATTGAAATTCAATCACCCTATTATTAAAACACAAAAATCGGCTCTAAATTTCAGTAATCTTCACTAAATTAATAAGAAACTAGAAAAACAGAACATAATAACTCCCTCTCTCTGTGGATCGATCCCTTACTTTCACTAAAATTGTTTGGTTATTTTAATTTGGACAGTCTAAAGTAATACTTCGACCAAAATTATACCATAAAACATGACCTAAAACCATGCAGGTGAGTCAGTGTCACCCAAAGTGGATAATATTAAGGTTTGGTGATTGAGTCCCTTAGACTCGTGTGTTTAGGGTTGATGCATGTGGTGCAGGGCATCATAGATAGACCTTGGAAATATTGTTTACTATTCTTCTTAGGTTGAGTTTTGAGATAGAGATCCTATAACCATCTCATTTGGGATTATTTGACTGAGCATATATATATTCTTTCTTATGTATTCACTCTTTGGTTTTGGTTACTCTCCTTCCAATGGAGTCGAAGACACATAGGGTATGCCACGTTCTTTCTATGTCTAGATTCTCATGGTTGGATGATTATACTCTCTTACTATAGGTAATGAATACTCGACAATAAGTTCATATTATCACCTTTTCAATATCCTTGTGTTTTTATGAGTTTACTTTCACTCTATTGTGGGGTTGAGTTGTACTCTTTCATTGTACCTTGTTTTATCTACTGCTTCTCTCTTCTATTGTATCTCTTATCACTCCCCCTTCACCCTCTTTGGGGTGTTCTACTAGGTATGTATATACTCACCCCTACATGGGATTTTCCCACCCATGTTGTGTCTCTTGTAGACAACAAACCAGTTGAACATGACTTCAGATTTTCTTAGAGATATTGTGTGCTTGGACCACGTATAGTGGTCCTAGCTTGGGATACATAAGATGGGATCTATCATCTATTTACTCTTTTCCATTTTTGTCATGTTGGGATATATTTTTTGTTGGGAGTGTATTTTTCCCTTTAATTTCAATTTCCACTACCCAACCATTGTACTCTCTAGAGATTCATGAATTCCTTGTTTATTTTATAGCAGTGATGCATATTTTCCCATTTCCCTGTGCACTTTTCCATTGATTTGGTTGTGTGTGTATATATAGGTACTTAGGAAAAGGCCTCCCCTAGTTTAGTTGTCCCTTCAAATCATGTCACCACCCCCAAGCCTATAGAGGCATGTTTGGGGTAGTTGTGGCTTGAGCCCCAGCTTAGGTCAGGTCATGATAGATTGGTATCAAAGGTAGGATCATTCCTTGAGACATTGTTCATACGTTTACCATTAAGAGGATTTGTTGGGTGTAGGGAAACAGTGTCAAAGTGTATCGAGTGCAGCTCTTAGGCTAGGGAGTTTAGTGATGGTGTGAGAAACTCACATATACATTCACCAGGACCCTAACTACCTGCTTGTTGACTCAAAATTCCAAGACATTTGTTGTAGGGATTAATGTTTCATGCATCATATAGGATTGATTCATTGAATGTCCTTCTTGAGTTAGGTCCCCATTGATTGTTGATATTTATATATATTATCATCTTCTCGAATGGCCCGAAGGCCTTCATTTTTATTGATTTTTGATAACCCCCCTTTCAAGGGATGAGGGGGAACCCTTACAAGGCCCATAGGCTTAGAGATTACAAGGACCGTAGGTTTAGGAGATTACATGACCCGAAGGTATTAGGGAATTAAACCATACTATCTATATAGAACTGCCCCTCCCTAGCATCTGTGTCATGATAATAGCTCTCCACCTTTTCATGGCGGTCTAGCTAGGATTCCCATGTAAGCACAGGCTGGTCCCGATGGCATAGCCATACCCTTACATTCTGACAAATCCATTTGGCTCTCCTCTGGTAACTGCACCTACTCTGAATCTTGTTTTGGGGCTGCTCCTTTTTTTAGTGTGTCTGGGGAAACTACATGTGGCCCGAAGGCCTTGAGGTGCCTCCGGGCCTTAAAGGTGGCCCAAAATCGCTACTGACCCGAAGGCCTGGGTGGCCCAAAAGCCTTAAGGACTCCAAGACCAAACCGATGGCCCAAGGTGAATAGTTCCAGTTGCTACAGTACTGAATAGTACCTGCTACAGTAACTGCTACAGTTCCTACTACAATATCCACATAGTGTATAGTCTTCTATAGTACCTATATAGTGTACAGTCTACTACAGTTCCTATATAATGTATAGTTCTGCTACAGTACTGCATAATGTATAGTACTGCTACAGTACTGCTATAGTGCCTTCTACAGTACCTACTACAGCACTGCTACAGTACCCAGAAATATGCCCCTACCTGGTTTTGAACCTGGGTCTTGTGGATGCACTTAAGGATACCTCACCTACTGAGCTGAGGCTCATATTCTATATGCTCATCTGAAAGTGATACTCCTTGATAACTTTTAGGATGCCTCTATGATGACAACCATCCAGGATACCAACTCTGGTTCATGAATAAAATCATATGAGTGATGAGGCCTTAGTTTAGGGTCCATCCACTGATATCATCCCTCTAGGTGGATATTTATAAGAATCCTAACCTTCTTAGCATTAGATCATACCAGCAGAGCAGGATGAGGATGCACATAGAATTAGCACACTCTACGAGTTCTAACACTAGAGGTTGCTAAGGTTCCATGGTGATCCAGATCCCTAAGTAGTGGAGGATTGGATGGAGTTGGTGATCCATGTTTTTAGGATTATATGGACACTAATAGTTCATATTGTTTCACTAGAAGCTGGTCTTTTACATAGATAAGTAGGGCGCTGGTGGAGTTTAGTTATGCAGATTCATGATGAGTCGACACTCTCATGGATTGACTTCCAACTGATCTTTCAAGAAGAATATTATCCCTTCTTCTTGTGCTCAACTCGGATTTAGAAGCTACTGGAGTTTCAGTAGGGAGGGATTACAGTGGCTGAGTATGTTGTGAGGTTTGCAGACCTTACACGGTACTCCCGTGACATGATCCAAGACAGATATTTCTGAGCATGAAAGTTTGAGAAGGTACCCTATAGAGATATCTGAGAAAGCATTATTCCCTTGTACATCCCCACATATTTCAGGGTGCTGGAGCGGGCACTAGTGATAGAGAGATTTTTGTCAAAGGGATTCTATATAGATGGAGTCGTCAATCGGCTACCTAGGGATGATTCATCTGTAGCGGCTATTAGGTGATGAGAGATGAGGCACATGAGGTGTACCCATGACTAGAAATATGCATGTGGTCTTGTGGTGCAGGGATAGTGTGAATCACTAGGGCCGCCTGGAGAGGGTCATTGTTATGATTGTGATGGGAAAGTTCACATGGTGTGTGACTACCTGAACAGAGGTGCTAAGGAGCATAGGTAGATAGGTGATGTACCTCCAAAACAGAGGCAACATTGTGATCAAGGATCTCCCAAGAGAGATAAGGGTGTTCCCTAGGGAGGCAGAGCTAGAAGAGAAGCAGGAGGAGCTATGGGTGGTACACACCACTATGATATCATTCCACCACCACCATTGGGCAGCCCACGTCAGGCTCAAAGATCTGGCAGTCAGGGCCAAAGATAGCTGTAGGATTTGGAGGCTTATGACCCCATAGCGGATGAGATGATAAGAGATGCGCTCTATATACTTTCTACCTTATGTTGTAGACATTTTTATATGCTATTGTGAGGTACTATTTCATTTTCACTCCTTTCTCAAGGTTCAATCGGGGTGATGCGGGGCATCACTGTAACCCTATATCATTTTTGTTTGATGTATCTTTGAATGCACGAGGAATAGGGGTTCTTCCCCCACCGAGACATGAGAAAAACCGTGAGGGTGAGTCAGTTCCACCCAAAGTGGATAGTATTGAGGTGTTGGGGATGAGTCCCTCTAACTTGTGCGTTCAGGGTGAGGTTGTGAGATTAAGTGTCGGAGCAGTTCCTAGCATTGCTGGTAGAGTTTTTCAGCTTGACACTTTTTGTTTGGGATGCCACTAGTGGGTGTGGTGGAGTTTCTAGTTTGGGGTTACTCTCCTTCCAAGAGAGTCGAAGACACATGGGGTATGCCACATGCTTTCCGTGTCTAGATTCTCATGGTTTTATGAGTCCACTTACCCACCTTGCTCGTTGGTACCCTTGTGAGCTCGGTGATAACCTTGATGCAGCAGTAGATAGTTATCACATATAGTTTGAGGTAGTTGATACCCCATGAATGGAACCACATGACTAACTACCTAGATTTTTCAGTGGTAGTCTTCTCCATGAGGATGTAGAGGAACTACCTTCTGGGGGACATCGACTGTATGGTCTTTCATGACCAGATATCTTAAGGAGTTTCACACGATGGATTTTTTTAAGAAGGGAATAATGTCATCCTTTTTCAAGGATGAACATTGATTCTAGTCACATTGAGAGAGGAGGTGATGACAGAGTTTAACCCTTCTCCTTTGGCTGCACATCCCGATGCATGGAAGATGTATAGAAAAAATCTAGATGTGGACTCAGTATCCCCACCATTCTGCTGAGTTGTTCTTTTGGGGATGAAAATATTTGAAGATGGGAATACTTTAGAGACTCTGTTTTTTCCTTGTAAGACTTTAGAATATTTCTAGGAATATTTTCAGAGTAAGGTGTTAAGACCGTGTGTGATTACAAGGCCCAGTGATCCCAAAATTAATTTTATAAAAAAATTAAAATATATTTTTATTACGCACACATGGTTTTCCTGAAAAAGTGTAATATCTCATAAATAGAGTCTCGAATTGGAAATCTAAGACCACATATGAATCTGGTGCATGGATTTTACCTTAGGCACGACCTAAATTTTTTTAGCACAGGGTGTTCGGACCCATTTCTCATTGGAAATACGTTCAATGGGATAAAGTAATTAATTAATTTAATTAATTTAATTTTTAAACATAAAATGAAATGTTATAAATATATCTTCATGGAAAACTTCCCAGATTTAGTCTTATAATCTAGGGAATTTTCCAAGATCTCTCTTCTTCCTTTCATTGGAAAATCAAGGTCATATGACAAAAAATTATTGGATCAAGACGAATCGAAGTGTGATGAATGCAATGGATCTCGTCCTCTGTTAGAGAGCGTGTTCTTCATCAAAGATCAATACAATATTGAGGTAGGACTTTTATTTGTGTATTTTATCCCTATTTGTTTATTTCTTAGTGAATTTGTTTATTGAGTTTATGATTTCACTGCGTATCTCATGGTTTGACCGCAATACATAAACTTGTTAAATTATTTCTACTTTGGTATCCACTAAAAATAATTGAATCATTTAATTAATATTTTTACTCCCCATTATTTCACCCCTTCCATATGTGTTTTTTTACGTGTGTATATCTATATATATACACTTTTTGTTTCTTCCTCGTGCGAAGTCCGGCCAGATGATCCATGGCCGGCTACGGAAAGGGGTAGTAGATCTTGGTTAGAAAATGAATATTGGCTTGAGAAGAGGTCACTGGTCAACGGATGATAGGGAATCAGCCGTCTGAGTTCCTGGATGATCACACACAGCAGAGTCGGTGATCTGTGGGTGTCATGTTAGTCGGGTCGGTGCAATGCCCGTTGTGGTTGAGGCGTGCTTTGCAGGTGGTCTTTAGGGTTTACAGGGGTGGCGTGGTGGGGAAAATATGGGGTGATTAGGGTTGCAGGAGGAGAAAATATGGGGATTGGATAGAGAGAGAGAGAGAGTATAATGTAATAAAAAATGAATAAAAAGGTGAGATAAAGAGGTTTGAGGGTGGGGCGCCACGCTGGGCATGGAAATAAGGGAGGAGGGGGATAACACACTCCCCTCTCCTAAAATAAAAAATATATAAACAAAATATTATTATCATTGTTATTATTATTATTATTATTATCAAAATGCTTATCTCATCATAACGTTTTTGTGTGACATCTGATTGATGTGTTTTCAGTAGCAGTGTGACCGTGGAATTGAGATAATCATTTTAAGACCAATACTGGATACCTTTTTTGGACTTGTGCCTTGGGTCAACGAAACACCCAATAATAATAAAATTATTATTATTATGGGGTTTTGTATCCGACATATCTCTCTCATATATTGTCAGAATGATGAATCATTTTTGAAGCTATGACCATAAAATTAAGGCAGACGTTTCAAGACCAATATAGGGAATTAAATTTGGACTAGCTTATTAGGCCCATGAGACGCCATTCGAGCATGATGTTGTAAAATGTGACTTTTTCACTGGGTGGCTGATTAAGTAAATTTAATAGCCTATCTCAAGTGTTTTTTTCATGAGTATTTCAACAGTGTGATCTATTTTTCTATCAGGGTCCATTAAAATAGTCATTTTAGTGAAATTACATTTTTTCCTTCGGACCAACGATGAACCTTGTGCATTCATCAAGATTTTGTTCAAGAGATGTCATGTAGTAACCTTACACATTGTGTAGTACTACATGGTTAGTAATTTGTGTGCTAGAAAGGACCCGGTCTAACAGAAGAGTGGGACCACATGCTGTGTGGGTCCCTTACATGTCACACACTCCTATATGAATCTTTAATCTTTTGTATCTATTTCATTTGTACTCGGATTTAGACCTGTGAGTAGCCTATCCTAAGTGATTTTCCATACAGAATGAGATGGGGCCCTTTGTTGTAGATTTTGAGATATGATGTGAGATTTTCTAAGTTTTATTCTTCATTAGGTGTCACTTGATGATTGTAGTGATTGGGGAGGATTTTCAGAGAGTTCAGATAGAGATTGTACTCTACAGTCATTTCAGCACACGGGTCCTGTAACGTCTCGGTTCCGGAAGTCGCCCAGAGACGCCCCATACCCAGTTGGTCACATGGACTCAAGTTCATTTCCCCAAATTTTAGTGGCTTCCAACTAGCAGTGGGGGCCTTGGGTTTGATAATGGGGAAACTATTCCCTCATTGGCAGAGTAACATAGTGGAATATAAACAGATATACAATAGCGGAGGCAGTAATAATCCATACAAAAGTAAACAGCGGAAGACTAGAAATAATAAACTGGAGAACTTTTATATATATATATATATTAATGATGCATGATACATATGCCTAGGAAAATAGCCAAACAGATCAAAATGTTGGAATAGAACGGAACTAAACCAAGCACAAAAGAAAGAAAGGTAAATAACTCCTCAGCATCGCAAGCCATAGCTTGGTCCCATGCTCTCCTACTCCACAGCAATCAAGTACCTGAAGTAGAAGGGCGCTTTCACTTATCTATACCTACAATAATATAATCAGTTTGGTCCCAAAAGCATGACCCAAAAAGGGTGTGAGACTAAATCCCAGTAGGCAACCACCACGAGATCTATGCCTAACAGTCAGTGAATATATATGGCAGGTAATAAGCAAAGTAGCAGTAAACAAGGAAGTACTCAACAGTAAACATTACTACAGTTTCAAAGCATTCAAACACCACATATCAAGTAAGCAGCTAATCAAATAAAGTAACCCCCTAGGAAGTACACACAGTATATCCCCTCTAGTTCAGTCATAATGATATAACAAAGACTCTATGAGGAGGAACCCACAGTCAATTCACCTTATAGTCAAAAGTGATTAAATACTCTCTGAGGAATCTGACACGGTCAATTATCCTTATATTAAAAAGTGGTTAAATACTCTCTGAGGAAGATCACACGGTCAATTCCCCTTATTGTAAAAAGTGGTTAAAGACTCTCTGAGGAAGCTCACATGGTCAATTCCCCTTATAGTCTACTACACTGGGTTCTCATGGCCCTGTGTAAGTCAAACAAGCATAGAAATGCAATACGACCAAAGTAAACCTCAAGAACTACTTGACTAAACATTCTATAGCATATCAAGCATGTTAGATTAAATAATCACTCCATCCTACAGTACTAGGCATGGGAAAACATCAAGGAAGCCTTATGGCTAAACGGGACCAAATGGTCATAAACAGAACATGCATGGAAAACACATCCAAAGCATAGCAATCAACCCTATTCACATCCAATTAACCTCTACTCACACATACCAGCATAGAAGGCAATTAACAGGGTTTAAACGGTAAACACACAATACCCTGTTCAAGGTTATTGGACAAAATTGCACATATTACTCAAATAATTTCAACGGAAAGGCACAAACCACCTACCTCGGTGTTGGGAGATCTCTATACGTGAACCTCAAGCCTTGAATCTCCCAATAACACCATAGATCTACAAAAATGTCAAAAACGTTCAACCAATGATATCTCTTGAAAGATGAGGAATCATGAAACGAAGCTCTAGGAGAAGGAAGATATTACTGAGTCGATCCCAATGCAATAGACGGCGGTCAATTCAGAGAACAGACGCTCACTCAGGGGCTCGGAGAATATTCGTGGCCATACGGGTTCTCTCGGACGAACCAGACCTAGAAGTAAGGCATTCTAGAAATTAGATGCGACCCTGGTATGTTTAATGAAAAAAAGTACATGGAGTGTACTTTGAAAGTACACGGTGTGTACTTTCCATTTCCATACTCCGCTTTATGCGGTCTCCAAGTCACCCCCACATGGCCGTGTGTGTAGCCATTACACGGCCAGCACACGGCTTCATGTGAAACTGATTACACGGCCTGTACTCATAAAGTACATGGCGTGTACTTCAAAAAATTTCAGAAATTATTCTTTTTCTCAAAAATTACCAGAAAAGAAAAAGAAACCTAAAAAGAATATTCGGGTTCTTACAAACTTCCCCCCTTAAAGAAATTTTTCCTCGAATTTCCCTAGTAAGGTGGCGTAGAAGAAGAACTCTCGAACAGCTCCGGCCACTATGATCGTACATCGGTCTTCCTCTCCTAGCTCTCATCCTATATCTACCTATGCTGCCATAGCACTCATACCAGAGAAACAGGCCGTCCACAGAGAACCTTCATACTTCGATCGATGATCTGGATAGGATGCTCCTCAATCGATGCATCCACCTCCAACTCAACCTCCTCGGGTTGGAAGACATGAGACGGGTCTGAGAAGTAACATCAAAGCTAGGAAACATGGAAGACGTCGTGCATAGCCCGGTACCTCTGAGGTAACTATATCCGATAGGCAACCGGCCCAACTCTCTCCAACACCTCATATGGCCCAACGTACCTCGGCGAAAGCTTGCCCTATCTCTTAATCCTTCTGTGTCCCAACCTCGGTGTGACACATAGAAAAACCTGATCTCCGACCTCAAACTCCAGAGGTCATCTCCTCTGATCAGCATAAGACTTTTGTCGATACTATGCAGTATCCATCCTCTTTTTAATCAACTCTATCTTCTCTGTGGTCTCCTAGACAAGATAAGGTCCCAACATAGCTGCCTCTCTTGCCTCCAGCCAACATAAGGTTGATCGGCATGGCCTACCATACAAGGCCTCATAAGGTGCCATCTAAATAGTTTCTTGAAAACTATGATTGTAGGAAAACACCCCAAGAGGTATGTGCTTCTCCCAAGAACCTCCAAAATCTAGGATGCATGCAAGAAGCATGTCCTCAAGCACATGAATCATATGCTCGGACTGGCCATCTATCTGGGGGTGGTAAGCTGTACTCAAAAGTACCTGTATACCCAAAGCCTTATGAAGCCCCTACCAGACCCAAGAAGTAAAATTTACATCCCTTTCTGAAAAAATGGAGTGTGACACTCCATGAAAATGTATAATCTCTCAGATGTACAACCTTCCCAACTCATCAACATTGAAGGTCTCCTTGATCGGAAAGAAGTGAGTAACCTTCGTGAGTCTGTCAAAGACAACCCAAACAACATCATTCCCTTGAGGTGACCTCATCAAACCTGTCACGAAATTCATCGTGACATCATTCCACTTCTACTCAGGAATGGGTAACTGCTGCAAAAGCTCTGCTGGTCGAGGATGCTCTGCCTTCACCTGCTGACAGGTGGAACACCTCATAACGAAACCAGCAACATCCCTCTTCATACCTGGCCACCAATACTAGTGGTTCAGATCATGATACATCTTGGTGATGTCAGGATGAACTGCCCAAACTGAGGAGTGAAAGTCCCACATCAGCTTCTCTTGTATGTCTGCTGACACCCATACGTTCCAAAAAAACACAAGATCTGATCCTTGCCTATGGTCCACCCAGGAATAGGGTCCTCTCCTGACACACTTTACCATAGAAATTGGCCTTCAGAATCTGATAGCTTCCTCATTCTCACTTGATCAAGAAGAGTATAGGTAACATCTACAGAAGAAAGAAACGTTTTCCCCTTCCAGTCGTGCACCTCCAAATGCATCTTAGAGAACATCGCCAAAAAATTTCACTCACTATTGGCCTTCTGAACTACCTGTATCTAAGTCCTCCTACTCAACGCATCAGCTACTACATTGCCTTTCCAGGCGTGTAGGCAAGCTCAAAGTCAAAAGACTGAAGGTACTTGACCCACCATCACTATCTCAAATTCAAGTCACACTAAGTGAAGATATACCTGAGACTTTTGTGGTCCGTGAAAACCACAAAATGCTCTCCCATAAGATAATTTCTCTAACCGCGTAATGCGTGAACAACAGCAGCCAACTCGAGATTGTGCACCGGGTAATTCCTCTCATGTGGCCTCAACTACCGAGACCCATATGCAATGACTCCTTCTCCCTGCATAAGCAATAATCCAAGCCCGATAGATGATGCATCTCAAAACACAGTGTATCTCTTTCCCGGCTCTAGAAAAACTAATACCGGTGCTGAATTCAACCTCCCTTTTAGCTCCTAAAAGGTTGACTCACAAGAATCTGACCACAAGAACTTCGCACCCTTCTTAGTCAGACTTTTCAGTGGTGCTGATAAGCGTGAAAAGTCATGTATGATGCATCTTTAGTATCCAGTCAGCCCAAGAAAACTCAGCACCTCAAATACATTCTTCATCTGCTCCCAAGAAACTACTGGTATCACTTTCTCTGGGTCTACTGATACTCCTACCTCTGAGATAACATGACCCAATAAGTGAATTTGGTCCATCCAAAAGTGGCATTTTGAGAGCTTAGCATATAACTAATGTTCTCTTAGTGTACTCAAAATGATCTCAAGATGTGTATCATGGTTGTGTCGATTTTGAGAGTACACCAAGATATTTTCCATGAAGACTACCATGAAGGAATCCAAGTATGGATGGAAAACTTGGTTCATCAGTGCCATGAATACTATAGGCGTGTTTTTGATATCAAATGGAATAACCATATAATCATATAGACCATACCTGCTCCGGAAAGCTATAAGAGGTATATCAGATGGTCTAACGTGCAACTGATGATAACCAGACCTCAAGTAAATATTCGAGAACACCCGGTCTCCTCGATGCTGATCAAAGAGATCATCAATCCTTGTCAAGGGATATTAGTTCTTGACCATCATTTGGTTCAGCTTCTGATAATCCATATAAAGCTTGAGGGTACCGTCTGCCTTCTTTGCAAACAGGATAGACGAACCCCATGGAGAAGTATTGGGTCGGATTAAACCCTTTGCCTGAAACTCCTCCAACTTCTTCTTGAGCTCCCACAACTCTAGTGTATCCATACTATAAGGAGGAATGGACACCGGTGCCACTCCTGACACAAGATCGATAGAAAGGTCTACCTCTTGCTCCGGAGGAAAACCTGAAAATTCCTCTGGGAAGACATCCCTGAAACAATCCACCACTGGAGGAAATTCTAACTATTAAGTCCCATAGTCATCTGGATATAGACTAGCAATCTAGATTGTAACTCCTCCCAACCCATGATGATCGGGTCCCGCTTTGCTCGCCTGGACATCCCATTCGCCCTTATAAAGAAACAATTCACCCTCTAGTGACGTGAAGCTCACCCTACGGCAATATCAATTGACTAACAGCTTAGAATGGAACTAACCAGTCCATTCTGAGAATTAAATCATAGCCTATCATCTCTAAGACATAAAGGTCCCATAAGAAGTGACACCCACCATCCTCAAGAGGGAACTCATTGTACTGGCGTACACTAGTTGTTCTTGTCCCCAACGGTGTGTCCAACATCAAGGAATCAGCAGAAGTAAAGATACAGAGCCCAAGGCTCTCCACAAAAGCAACAGATATAAAGCTATGGGAATCCCCTGTATCAAAAAGAGCATAAGAGATAAAGCTTTCAAGTTTTAAAAAACACAGATACATGGCGTGTATGTCCACTACACGGCGTGTACTTGAATCCCCTTCCCCTAGATGAGTTCTCTCACACGGATAAGCCACACGGTTCTCCTTAGAAAGAAACTACTTTGTGTGTTAGTGAAAGACACAACATGTACTAGGCGGACATCACCAACCTGTGTTGTTAGCTAAATGGCTGGTTACACGGATGACTATACACGGCGTGTTCCGAATGGACACGGAATTCACTTAGAGGATTTCACAAACCTGTGTTGTTAGTTACACAACTAGATTTTAGGATCACACTACACGGAATGTTCAAAAATGACATGGCGTGTATAGCTTGAGTTTTTATATGTCCATCTCATTAGTCACACAGGCAGACATAGGGTCAACACAACACGGCATGTACAACTGGTACACAGCGTGTTCCCACAAGAATGTCCCTATCCTGTGTCTCTGCCCACATAGCCTATGATGCGGTTAGAGACTACACGGTGTATACATATGGTACACAACGTGTAATTAAAAAAATAGTTTTTTCCCGAATAGAAGAACACATGGCGTGTATTCAAAACTACACAGTGTCTATTCTGGGTTTTTTCGGACAATAAGCCTCAGAAACTACTCCGGAACCCAAAAAAACACTTAAACATACCCTTAAGTACAAAATTCTAATCTGTGAGTGCCCATACTCCCTGCAAATCAACGCTTTACATCTTATACATGTTATAAACAAGCATAATAGTGCACTGATCCACCAAATTCCGGTCCATGAGGGCCCATAACACCTCAAGAACCAAAGTTTGGAATTCGTTCAAACAAAACCATACACAATTTAATACTCTTTAAAATAGAAGGTATACTATCAAGACATCTATCAAAACAACATGCATACCTAGTACAACACCTATCACAACAACATGCAATCGCTAATTCACCTTAAATGGAATGGCAAGAATGCATGACATGTGATTTCAAACAAGTTCCTATATGATGCATGAGATGGAATACCCTCATCTCATCAGGTTGCAATAGAAATAGAACCTCAACATCATCAACAATAACAGTACAATACATGTGAGTCACCCAATGGTGAAATCAAATCAACCATAAAATTTCAAAAACAGAAAATTTGTAATAAACGAGGTAGATTGGATTTTCCCTGTACACGGGTTAGCTACTCCCAGACACAGCTTATTACCAAGTACCTATTTTGTATTATACCTAACTATAGGATCCAAACAGTAATTCAAGAAGAAAATAATTCCTCTGATACAAATTTATAATGTCCCAGTTCTAGAATCCTCCTAGAGACACCATGTACCCGATTGGTCATATGGCCTCAAGCGCATTTCCCCAAACGCCATAGGCTGTCGACTAGAAGCAAGGGCCTTGGGTGTGATGGTGGGGAAACTATGCCCTCAATGGAAGAGTAACATAGTGGAAGATAAAGAGATATATAATAGAGAAAGCAGTAATAATCCATACAAAAGTAAACAGTGGATGACTGGAAATAATAAACTGGAGCACACACACATATATATATATATATGAATGATTCATGATACATATGTTTAGGAAAATAGCCCAAAAAATCACAATGTTTGAATAAAATGGTATTAAACCAAGTACAAAAGAAAGGAAGGTAAATAACTCCTCAGCATCGCAAGCCATAGCTTGGTTCCATGCTCTCCTGCTTCATAGTAATCAAGTACTTGAAGTAGAAGGGCGCTTGCCCTTATCTATACCTGCAACAATATAATATTTTTGGGACCAAAATCATGACCCAAATAGGGTGTGAGACTAAATCCTAGTAGGAAACCACCACAAGATCTATGCCTAATAGTTAGTGAATATATATGGCAGTTAATAAGCAAAGCAGCAGTAAACAAGGAAGTACTCAACAGTTTACATTCCTATAGTTTCAAAGAATTCAAACACCGCATATCAAGAAAGAAGATAATCAAAGAAAGTAACCCTCTGGGAAGTAAACACAGTTTATCCCCTCTAGTTCAGTCATAATGATATAACAAAGACTATCTGAGGAAGCACCCACAGTCAATTCCCCTTATAGTCAAAAGTGATTAAAGACTTTCTGAGGAAGCTCACATGGTCAATTCCCCTTATAGTCAAAAGTGGTTAAAGACTCTTTGAAGAAGATCACACGGTCAATTCCCCTTATAGTCAAAAGTGGTTAAAGACTCTCTGAGGAAGCTGACATGGTCAATTCCCCTTATAGTCAACAGTGGTTAAAGACTCTCTGAGGAAGCCCACATGGTTAATTCCCCTTATAGTCTACTACACCTAGTTCTCATGGCCCTGTGTAAGTCAAACGAGCATAGTAATGCAACACAGTCAAAGTAAACCTCAAGAACTACTTGGATAAACATTCTACAGTATATCAAGCATGTTTGATAAAATAATCACTCCATCCTACAGTACTAGGCATGGGAAAACATCAAGGAATCCTTATGGATAAATAGGACCAAATGGTCATAGAGAGAACATGCATGGAAAATACATCCAAAGCATATCAATCAACCTTATTCACATCAAATTAACCTCTACTCACATATACCAGCATAGAATTCAATTAACAGGGTTTAAACGGTAAACACGCAGTACCCCGTTCAAGGGTATTGGACAAAATTGCACATATTACTCAAATACTTTCAACATAAAAGCACAAACCACCTACCTTGGTGTTTTTAGATAGCTATATGTGAACCTCAAGCCTTGAATCGCACAAGAACACCATATATCTATAAAAACATCAAAAACATTCAACTGAAGATATCTCTTGAAAGAGGAGGAATCAGGAAATGAAGCTCTAGGAGAAGGAAGAGATAATCGAGGCGATCCCAACGCAATCAATGATGGTCGATTCAGAGAATAGACACTCACTCGGGGGCTCAGAGAAGATTTTCGGTCATACGGGTTCTCTCGGACGAACCAGACCCAGAAGTAGGGTGTTATAGTGATTAGACGTGACCTCAGTAAGTTTAATGAAAAAATCACATGGTATGTACTTTCTATTTTCGTACTCCGCTTTAGGTGGTCTCCAGGTCACCCCCACATGGCCATGTGTGTGGCCATTACACGGTCGGCACACAGCTTCATGCAGCAACTGAGTACAAAGCGTGTAATCATAAAGTACATGGCGTGTACTTCAAAAAATTTCATAAATTCATCTTTTTCTCAAAAATGACCAGAAAAGAAAAACATACCTGAAAAGAAGATCTTGGTTCTTATAGGTCCTCTATCCATGGATATGGTACTCCACTATCATGTCAGTGTACGGTTCCTACACAGTTATTATCAAGGTAGATATGGTACTCCAATTTTGTATCAGAGCGCGAGTCATCTATCTATGGAGACGATACTCCCCTATTGCATCAGGGCACAGGGCCTCCATACTCGTTCTACAGATAGAGACGATACTCCTATATCACACTAGGGTGTGATTCCTCTATCCATGGAGATGGAACTCCCCTACCATACCAGGACATGGGTCCTCCATAATTTTTGTATAGACATAAAGTGGAATACCACTATTGGTATAGGGTGTGGGTCCTCTACTTGGAAATTGCAACCCCGCCTCCCCCCTCCCCCCCCCCCCCTCGACTATGCAGCACTATGATGAGATGTGGTATGGAGTAACTTTTTAATCATGAAGAAGAGGGAAACTTTCTCCACTGGGACACTTTTTTGTGATGCGACCTAAAACCATTCGAGTGAGTCAGTGCCACCCAAATAAGATAATATCAAGGTGTGGTGATTGATTCCCTTAGATTTGTGTGTCTAGGGTAGACGTATGAGGTGATGGGCATCATAGATGGACCTTGGAACTATTGGCTACTCTTCTTCTTGGGTTGAGCTGTGAGATGGAGATCCATTTACCCTCTCATTTTGGATTCTTTGACTGAGCATATATATATATATATATATATATATATATATTATTTCTTCTAGATTTACACTTTTGTTTTGGTTACTCTCCTTCCAGGAGAGGCGAAGACGCGCGAGATATGACATGTGCTTTCCGTGTCTAGATTCTCATGGTTAGATAAGTCTACTCTCCTATTATAGGTAGCGATGACTCGACAAAAGTTTCATATTCTCACCATTTTGAACACCTTGTGTTTGGATAAGTTTACGTTCACTCTCTTATTGGGTTGAGTTGTACTCTTTCATTGTACCTTGTTCTATCTACTACTTCTATATTGTATTGTATATCTTACTGCTCCCCCTTCACCCTGTTCGGGTCATTATACTGGGTATGTATATACTAACCCCTTCATGGGTTTTCCCACACATGGAGTTTCTTTTGCAGATGACAGATAGGTCGACTGTGACTTCAGAGGAGCTTAGAGATAATGGGTGTGTGGACCGCATACGGTGGTCATAGCTTAGGATATAAGATCTAAGCTCTCTCAGCTGTTTACACTTATCTAGTTTTGTCAGGTTGGGATATATTTCCAGTTGGTCATGAATTTTTTCCCTTTAATTTCAGTTTACACTATCATACCTCTGTACTATCTAGAGGTTCATGCATGCCTAGTTTATTTTATAGTAGTGTTTCGTATTTTCCCCTTTCCATTTTTACTTTTTCATTATTTTGGTTGTGTGTGTGCATATAGGTACTTAGACAAAGGCCCAAATGAGTTTATTTGTTCCTTTCACACTTATCTCCATCCCTTGGCCTATGGAGGAGGGATTGGGGTAGTTGTGGCTCGAGCCCCAGCATGGGTTGGGTCATGGAACCAAATATATGTGATTAACCAATTCCATTTAGAGTGACATCACAAACATCACACAATAAGAACTCCATATAACATTTTAATCCAACTCTAGAAAAGGCTCCCAAAAGCCATGATTTTCAGTGGGGCGTCAAGCCCATTAATTCACAATATCAAGATAATAATATCAAAACTTTAAAAATAAGAGATCAATTTCCCATACCCTTAAATTCAATTAAAATGATTAATTTATCTTTATTAGTCTGGTGAAAATCACCGCCAAAGATAAAAAAGATTAATCCCCTCTTACATTATACACAAAAGTAGGGATTCCCTATCTTAAAGAATCTTTCCCATCTGGCTTCTCATCACATAATGAAGAATAAATTCATGAAAACCAAAACCACACATGGGAAACAATGGATAAACCTATACCACGCCCAAGGATCATCAAAATGTATCCCAAATCACCCACAAACTAAAACTACAACATCAAATCGGATTTCCCCTAAAATATAAATAGAAATAAATCCATCGAAAAGAGAGGTGAACATACCTTGATCACCAAAACTCAACCACCAAAACTCATAGATTGAAGCAAGAGATGATGGGATGGAAGATCTTCTGAAGTCACCTAGGGTTCCTCCAAAAATGAATGAATATAGGATGGTTAAATGAATCAATGGTTGGGTGAACAAAAGAAATAAAAACCTAGAACCTACCCCTTTCACGATGAGAATTGTTTTCACAGTTTGAATTCCATGGGATGTCACAAATTACAATACATGAATCTGGTATAGTTTTTAAAACCCCCATATCTTTAGTTTCTACTAAAAATTAAGTCACATCGGCATCAAATTAAATACACGTCATGAATTACATTCACAACATGAATTTTTTTCACGGAATCCTCCACTACCACACACAATCCATGAAAACAAACGACTTAAAATCCATGAACCGCCAAATCATGATGTGAATCTTGTTCATGTCATTAACTAACTTCTGTAGCACTCCTACAACTCCAACCTCTTTTAAACCCTCTAGGACTTCCTCTAAACACTCTATAACCACCAAAATGGAAAATTAATGGGTTGGGAAGGGATGGTCACTTACATCAGATACCTCTCAAACTATTCATTCCCTTTAAAATCAAAATCAAACCTAGAAAAAAAGGAAAGGGGTTTTAACAACCACCCGGCAAGATACCTTGAATGGATCTCTTCATACTGCAAAAACTACCACCATTCAAATTCACCAATAAAAACACCTAAAAAAATCCCAACAAATCACATCACCACACAACCGCATCACCTCCTCTCACTGGGCACAACACCACATCATCTAGTACCATCCACAAACCGCCACATCCCCACACAATCACTACACAACTACCTATCACCATGCATCATTGGAACATAACTTTATCACTCACACAACCATCTACACAACTATCACAAACTTCACATAGCCCAATCCAACAACCACTGCAACCAAAAAATAGCACTACCTCAAGCATACAAATCAATGAATCTCATATTCCATGTTAAGATATTATTTTATTTAGGTGGCACTAACTCACCCAAATGATTTTAATTTCATAAAATTATAACACATCCTAATTAGGATTCAGGTCCTCCCATTTTCATATGATAGAAACTTTATCACACATCACACACCAACAAAATAGCACAACAAAATAACATCACATCTCAAAGAAATGTGATATTCAAATATTATACATAAAAAGAGATGAAAAAAACTCAAAACTACTCTAAGTATTAGGCATTCATCTATTTATCATGCTCTCATGTACTCTCCTCTAGGCCATTGTGCCTCCACAACATGCAAACTAGAAGAATGGTTCATCCATGTTGAACTCTCTTTCAATGGTCTCGGATCTTCTCTGGCTTCTCCATGAATGTAATTTCATCCTCGATATCCAAATTTCAATATTCAATGATATGGGAGTCATTTTGAAGATTCCAATGATGCTGAGATGCATTCAAGACATCATGGATCCTCTCTATCCGTGGTGAAAATGTCGGTCGATACGCCACCATGCTAACTCACCCCAACACCTCAAAGGTCCCAATGAACTTGGGAGAAATATTACTCCCCATACCAAGAATATAATTCCCTAATTAAGAGTAGAATATCAATAACATATGGTATTCAACCTAAAACTCTAAGGGCCTCCTCCAATGAATGACATAAGACTTCTTCCAAACCTGCACTACTTGCATCCTCTCATGAACAAGATTAATCTTTTCTATCATGCTTTACACCACATCAAGACCAAGAATTGTTGTCTCCCCAACCTATATCAAGTACAATGGAGAGTCAAAATGACCTCCCATAAAAATACAAAAAAAGGTTCATTCTAATTGAAGAATAATAGTTTTTATCATAAGTAAACTCAACCAAAGGAAAGTGTCATTTCCAAGATCTAATGAAGTCTAAGATGTGTGCCCACAACATATACTCTAGTGTCTGGATAGTCCACTCTCTCTATCCATCTTTCTAAGGGTGGAAAGTGGGGATAAGGAGTAAGTGAGTGCCAAAATCATGCTACAATCCCCTACAGACTCATGTGGTAAAATGTGCAACCCATTTCGATAAAATAGACCACGGAACTCCATGAAACTACACCACCTCAAAGATTTACCTTCTCCATAGATAACAACATAACCTCCATGAGACTAGGGTAATCCTATGAATAAATCCATTGAGATGATTTATGTATCATCTTACCTTGGATGCCACTTAAAGGTTCCCCAAGATGATGGTCAAAAGACCTCAAGCATGCCTCCCTAAATCCCAAAGGCTACCAACTGGTAGCGAGGGCCTAAGGTGTGTTTGTGTGGATACTATGTGCTCATTGATCATAGTAAAGCACAATAATATATATATATATATATATATAATATATAAGAAGCCGTAAAAAACTATAATACGGTAGCATAATGAAGTACATAACCATAAAATATATGTAATACAATAAGTAGAAGATGAATAATAATGATAGAGATGGAATATTATGATGGTATGTCATGTACTATAAAAACATGCAAGGATGTAGAGAACCAAGCTTTATGTACATGGAAATTACATTAATTTTTCATAATACTTAATACATAACAAAAACATACACCCAAGGATCGTAATATTTTAGTGTCTTGGGAAAATCAGAACATAATCTTCTAATCATTGTGAAAGATCTTCAACATCTCCCATAAAGATCTTCCCCTTTTGTTTTCTTACCTAAAAACTTTATTTATATCTTGGGAAAAATAAAACATAAAAAAGAGTGAGCTCAAATGCTCAGTAAGGGTAAACATGGAGAACATAAAACAATCCATAAACATTTTAACGTAAAAATATGAACATAAAACACTAAAATCATGAGTAATGACATAAATATTGGCAGTACATAAGGAATATATCATAAAGGAACATTAATCATGATAAAATAGCATGGGAATAAAACATGTAATTGTGGAAAACCATTAAGTACATGTTATGATTTCCATAGTATCCAAAGCATTGCTTCCAAGACCATCATAGTGGACAAAGCCCATTACTGAACTGGGTTTACTTTCCATTCCAGCCCTGTATTACTGAACCGGATTTACTTGTCAATCCATTCATGTATATATCATGAGATATAAATATTTACCCAATGAATTTGAGGGAGATATAGTTCCCACCTATCTCATAATTAAATCATTCTTATGTTTACCACAAAATAAACATAAATCATTCATCATAACCCAAAGAATAAAATGGGTTTCATAAACATCATCCCATCATAACATAATCCATATAAAAAAATGGATATAATTTCATCATAAACAAAATCAAACCATGTAAATAATATGGAAATTATAATTGAAACATGAACATATTAAATTGTTTAATATTATATGGAAAATAGTCTTGATAAAACACTTGAAATGAATTCTTGAGGAAAATATCCTTTCTTCTTCAAAATAATTTTATTTTCACAAAATGTCATGAAATTATAAAAGAAATGATTTTTTTTTTAAATAATCATCAGATATTATATAGTAATCTTCATGGAAATAAGGTGTTATAAACCCGTAAAATCCATTCATGTCGTATAAGTTAAAAAAACATTCTTATAGTACTTTTTCTAGAAAAGTCAAAAAGTACCTCATATGGTAAACAAAAGAAATATTCCTTCCATATCATGTGGTAAAAGTAAAAAAAGGGTAAAAATTAATTTAAATATACATGGAAGAAAAGTAAAAATTTTATGAAAACATTTTTAGAAAACATGGATATGGATGATAAACATAACCCCAGTAAATACTTACAAATAAACAATCTCGGATAAGAACGAGATTAGAATAATTATCCCTTACCTTAGGTCTGATATGCTTTGTACATATCCAAAACTCCTATATAATGATTTAAATAATGTCATTGACTTATTCCATAATCATATTCATTATTATGATATCATATATGGTCATATTTTTATCTTCTTATTAGTAATATTTCATTGCTACTTGTTATTCGGGTGTTCATTGCTTTATGTTCTTATGTGTGTTTTGTCAAATAAATTCTTATTCCTCTTTTTAGGTTATAGATAAATCATTTATAGAATGGTATTAGTGTAATATATATCATATTTATTCATTAAATTCATTTATATAATCATTATTCAATTAATATCATGAAGAACGAGTCTCATCACATTGTGGAGACGGTAGGTTGTACGTACGCACGAGTGATGATATCATTCCCATGATTGTGGAATTGTATTAAAGTGTATGGTGTATAATATTTAAGAATAAATATCACTTTAAAATAATCATATATAGTTATTTCTTCCATCATTATACCCATCCAAGTATGTTAGTGATGCAATAAAAGATTACACCACGACGTGGAGATGATAAGTCGTACGTACGCACGCGTGGTGATTTCATTTTTTAATAGGATGGATAGAAGATAGAATATGGTTGTTTCATATTAATAATAACATATCAGTATACAAGTTATACTTTATTTATTACTTAATAATGAAACAACTCATATAGAGGAAGTAGGAGAAGAAATCAGTTTGAACGAATCAGTAAAGGATATTACCTCTTCTTCGACGCGCCTCCTCTTAACCTCCTCTTAGGGCACAAAAGTTGGTATTTGAAGAAGACAAGGACCTCTAGTATGTTTCTATGGAAGTGTAGAATATAAATATATAGGGTTTGGATGATATTTAAGGCTCAAAATGTTGTGAAGAGAAGAGGGAGGAGGTTCCCTTTTATAAGGGAGGAGAGGGGCACCTTTGGAAACCTAAAAAATATTAATTTATAATAAATTAAAACCCCAATTAAAAACCTCCAAATATGACTGAATTAAAATATTATATGATATATTATTGTAATATCATCAACCAATAAAATTTAGAAATGTTTTAAGTGTATTTTAAACCTTATCATTTTGATTTATCCTCATTTAATCTATTTAATTTTATTTGTGGTAATAATATTCCAAATTTGAAATTGTTATAAATAAATACTTATATATTGTAAATTTTATATAATTGGATACTTTATATCATTTTCTACCATATAATTTTCAATTTATAATTTTTAAATATTTTTTGTGATTTTCAAATAATTTAATAATATGTTATTTTTATAAAATACCAATAGTGTAAATTTTGACAATATTCATTTATTTGAATTTAAATAAAGTACACATAGAGAATATATTAAAACAAAAATATTTAATAGGTTCCTAACATGTCATATGAATCTATAGAATTATTGGTTAATGTTAATTAGTTCATATAATATTTATTCTAATATTTTTAAAACTATTTATTTGATTTTTCTCTTAATAAAATAATTACTACAACATTCTTGTATAATTATTTAATATACCTATTTGTTGAATAAAAATTAAAAATAAAATAATATGATGAAAATAAATCTAATATATTTTATAATAATACTTTTAGTCGAATTTATCTTCTAATAAACTCAACCTTTAAAATGTTATGTTTATTAAATTATGAAGGTGACAACTTTGACATCATTTAAAATAAAATAATATAAGTGTCATAATCTATTTTATAAGGATCAAAATGGTCAAAAATTAGACTTTTGGATGATTATGGTTTATATGTACATGACCAATAAGTTTTAGTCAGGTTTTTGGGCCTTTTATGGGTATTATTAGTTTAATAAAAACTATATTATTTATTTTTCACTAAATAAATAATTTTTGCATCATTAATCTATAAGCTATTAAGGTAATTATATATTTTTTAAAAATTAAAAATAAATTACCATGATAAATAAAAACATTTAATCTTTAAAATGAGTATTTATAACCGAATTTATATTCTGTATAACCTTATATTAAAAATAATTTAATTATTAAATTTTGAGTGAGACATATTTCACTTTCATTTAAATAAAATAAATTAAAGGTCTTAATCACATACAAGTGGGTTCTAATAGATACCATTTCGACCCAAGTATATTTTAGGACGAAATATAATCATCCAATTATATTAAGACAAGTGTTATGATAATTTTATAATATTATTTTTACCCTTAATTACCTAATTTACCTTTAACTGTGGTAAATAAAATTTACCGTAGTTACTATTCATAATGCCCAAAAATAAAAATTAGGCTATTAACATAATTTAGACCCACTTATTCCAAATCTGGAATCCATTTTTCCAAATTCAATATATAGAAGTGGAAGTATTTAATTTAAAATTAATCTCATTGTTGAGAAAACAGGTTTTAAAAGATAAAACATTGCAAAAGATTGAAATGATTTTACCTATGAATTCAATGTAAAATTAATGATAATGACATAGATTATATTAAATGGTAAAAATATATTCCATTGATACTTTAAAACAATTTACTATTATAATTTAACCATATAAATTATCTCGATGAAAAAAGTTGTTTTTAAGTAAAATTTAGAGTGTTTTTACTATTCATCAAAATAAGAACATTGTCAGAAAAATATCAAAACTTTATCCAATGTAAATTTTTATATCATTATTCAAAATAAGAAGTTTATTTTGTAAAATTTAACTTATAAACTTGTCAAAAATTAGATTTAAAATGGGTGTGCCATCAAAAGGTGGCAAAACTGCATTTTTTGAAAAATACTTCTTTTATCCAAAAAATTGATTTTGTTCTCATACCTCATTCTAGAAAATGTGTAATATGAATTATAATGTTATAAAATTTGAAATGTGGTTAACACTATTCATAACGGCTAGTTCATAATAATATTATAACAATATATCGTTGTTTAGTGAAACTCGGTATTGCGTACAACACACGCTATTGAGGAAGGTCTCTCTTGCATGTAATGAAAGGAAAGTCAGAGTTTCATGTAGGGAAAGATTCATTTGGTGTTGCGTATAACATATTAAAAATATAGTTCAGTTATACATTGATCAAAATCTATACTTGGTGTTGTGTAAAATGAATTTTATTCGAAAGAACTTGAAATTGTGTGCATCACAAGCCAAGAATAGTGTTGCATATACTACAAGCTAATACGGTGTTGCGTATAGTGCAAGCTAATCTTGGTGAAGCATACAACAAAAGACATCAAAGAAATTAAAAATAATAATTTTCATAAAATCTCAGGGTGTTACAAAGGAGGATATGGAATACAAGCATATACCATATGTTGAAAAAAAATTATAAAAAGGCCAACAACTAATATGATTGGAATCTTGAGCAGAGGCTCAGTACCCTACTACTATACTCCATCCTAGTAAAGTAAATCAAACATCAAAATATGGCTGCTTCCCTTTATCAATACTTGAAATCATAAAGTCTTCTTGGGTACCAAAGGTTGTCCAAGTAGGGTGTGAGATACAATCTTAGTTGGCCACCACCAATGGTGTCTATATTAATCCAGTTCATGAATTATAAAATGAGTAGTGTTCCATAGTTAATAAATGAAAAATAGAAATAAATAAATAAGTACATTGGACTGGGTTCCACTTGGACACCTATCCAATTTACCTGTTTCAGCCTAAGTCGGTGAGTCTGAACTAGGGGATCCTATAAAGCTAATGTGAGTGGTATAAAGTGTGAGAAGGTGGACTATCCCCAAGATTGTGATTGGTCTTAGAGTACACATCACTAAGTTTCCAAAAATAAAGGATCAATTTTTATTTAAAACATTCATTTAATTTTTAATTCAATTTAACCTTTTTATAAAATACAAAGAGTCACCCTGAGCCTGTGCATGGAAATTCAGAGAGAATTGCTAAATATCACTCAAGAAGCTCATTGTATGTAAAATTCCTAAGAATCCAGTACAAGGTGACCTAATAAAGAAGTCCCAAGTGTCACTCCATGCATGGTGTGAGAACAGCACGATCCAACCTCAAATTTTATCCCTGATACCGCACGTAGGGGCCTCAGTCTATCTCGAAGCATGGTAAAACCATTGTTCCATCGATTCCATCCAAAGGGTATCCCCTAGGGAATTTGTGTCACTCATCTTGAGGTAAAAAAAATAACATTTTGTGATCCCAACCCAGGCATAGCTTGTGTCGCGCCTAGTATGTTTACAAACACTTTCTATTCTAACAAGAAGGCACAAAGATTCCATATAAGGTGTCCTTAAGTCGGAACCCCTTGGATCAACCTCAAAACTATGTTGAAATCATTAAACCAACCAAATCATATATAATAGGTCTAGAAAAAAGCACCACTTTACTTAGTTTAGGTATTTATATCATAATAGGCATGTTAGTCAAGGCATTTCCATTTGAGAAAACCATTTGGGTTATAAGTCATAGGGATCATGGTCTAATATCTTATCCAATTCAACTAATTTGACTTAAATTATTTCCTAAATGCATTAATTATAGCAAAACACACCTCAAGAAGTGTTATCCAATTTAGAACATGTGTAATTTAAGCATCAAGGGTGGATCACACCCATTGGGGTTAAACAACTCAACTCGATCAACCCAAGGGGTTGATTCACCACTAGCTCAGGTCATAATTAGGAAGTTAAGACATTCATTTAAATTTAATTAATAAAATAGAGGTGACACTAGAAGGATCTGTCTTGTGGTACAACGGTGAAAATTATTACTGCAAGAAAATGAAGGGAAATAGCCTCGAGCACCTACCTTATCCTCGTAGAGATTCCCTCGTCCAGTGTCGACCTTTGATTCGAGCAAAATCAGAAGAAATCAAAGAAACTGTCAAATACCCTAAAAATGGGGGAAATGATCTTTCCTTGATATAGCACAATAGATGGGATGAATAACTTGAAATAGAAGGTATGGTATTGAGGAGATTACCGAGATATTTCCAATGGATCTGATGGTGAGAAAAATAGGGATTGGATAGAGGAGTTATTACAAAACCTACAAGAGGATGAGGAGGATCTTGAGCATGGAGAGGAGGAGGATTCCATTAGAGAATAATGGGGGGAGAGGAATAAATAGGTCAAATAATTTAATAGAGGAAAACATTTAAATTCACCCTAAGATATAGGGGCGCACAGTTTGGCCACATGGTTGGCCAAAAAATGCACCAATCGTGTGCTACACCACTACTTCAAGGGGCACCCCGCAAGGTTAGGCGCATGGTTTGTATAACCATGCACAAACCATGAAAAATGACAATGTAAAAAATTTCAGATTGCTCACATGATCGTTCACCTTGGGTTGCACGTTTGTAGAAAAACTGTGCAGCCCCCAGGTCTCCTCAGTCACACCCCACACGGTTAGTAGAGACCATGCAGTTTGTGCGGTATGGTTTCTACTAACTGTACGGCCCAATTAAATTTTCAAAATTTCAAGACTCCAGGCTCTGAACAAGCCCTGGACTCCCTCTAAACCTCTGTGACTTGCTTAGGTAACATTATACGGTGCAAAAAAAGGAAATTAAAGGAAAACTAAATGGCCTCTACCTTTGGGAAAATTCAGGGTGTTACAACCTCCCCTCCTTAAGAAAACTCATCCCTGAGTTTCCCTTATGAGGGTGGTGAAACGTCATCATAGAAGTTTTTTGGCCACTACACATGTACATTTTCCTCCCGCCCCTAGGTATCATCATGTATACGTTCGTGCTTCTAGAGCACCCAGACTAGAGGAACTCGCATGTCTCAGAGAGCATTTATTCTCTGATAAATGATATGTATTGGATTCTAATAGAAGGATACTGAAACATGTGGCCTATTGTCTCTTATCGAACGTTCAAGGTTCCGGTTCTCTGATAATGTGTATAGCACCACTCGGGTCGAATCCTCGGCGATGGTACTTCGTAATAGTCGATTTTTTTAGTTGATTGTATTTTGATTAGGGGGGTTTGTTGCAGAGCATAATTGAAATGATTGATTGAATATAATTTATTAAACAAATTGATAAATATTGGGGTGAGTTCATTATTAGGGAGTTAAGCTTGTGATATCCTTGAGCTTTTCTTTATATTGCATTTAAATTAACACCCACTTCACAAGTTGACGTCGATTAGAATTTCTAAGTGTTAAAGCTTTACTCCAAGCCTTAACTTAACTATGATTCTAAAATCAATCATTACTTGTTTATGGTAGTGTATTTATGGTTCCAATAATCCATGGAAACCACATGCTAAACAAAATATTTCATTAATCCATGACATATTAAGTCCAACATACACAATGTTAAATTAACGAATACTCATCGAGCAAATACTCTCAATCACTTAACATCCCTAAATTTTGACTCACCCCAATGAGATATTTACTCATCCATTTGGGTGTTTAATATTCTGGTTATAATAATTATTATGATAAATTAAGAATAGAAGAAAAATAAAGGGATTCGAAAAGAGTGGTACGTCGAACACACACACACGAACAATGATGATAATTAAAAAAGATTTTTGATTGAATGAGGAAGCAAAATAAGGGGAAAATATTTAACTGAATTTAAACTATTTTAAGAAAATTAATATTAAAATACATAATATGGAGGAGAATAAGAGATATTGAATAAGAAACTTGCATTAAAATATAATTACAAAAGAAAGGACTTACAAAATTAAAAAACAAAGAACACAAAAGTAAGTGAAAACAAAGAGAGTCGGAAAGGTCTCTCAAGTGAAAACTTGAGTATGTAATGTCCTCCCAAGACTTTGTAAATTCCTTTTTCATGCCAATATGTTATCCTCTGTTCTGAAATGCCAACCCTTTTGAAAGGAGAGGAGGGGATGTATTTATAGCCCAAGGTGGTGGACTGTTTACATTCCAGAAATACCCCTCCACTTGGTTCGCAGATATGGACATCAAGACAGCCGAATCTAGAGCAATAGCCTTATTCAAAGTTGTAGATAATAAAGTTTTATGACTAATCTAAAAATTTGGAGTCATTGGGACTTAAGTAACAAAAGTTATGGCCGGTTGATTAAACAAAGTAAAACTGTCCATTTCAATCCAGTCTTTTTGAAGTTCATAATGTGAAAGGGTTTTCTAATATGAAGATTCCTTCAAATACAAATGGGTTCTTCAACAACGTCTGCCGCCTATATCTCCTATTTGACACTGAAAAATCTCAGCTCTATTTGATTCTTACATCATGAGATATTTCATGCATACTATACCGATTTTAATTCTCGTCCAGAATGGTGGGCTGGACTTAAAATCTTCATTTGGGCTCCTTGTACTTAGATTTGGGCCTTGAAATTTTTATCCAAGATGACATGTAGTGTCCCCCAAATTATTTTGGAGAGTTAATGTTTTTGGACTTCTGGATTGATCCCAGTAAATCAATCTTCATTGCTGGTCCAGTTTGTTCACAGATTCTTTGGTCTTGTTTGTGAGGACCATATGACCCTTCAAATGGAAGAATTGGCTCATGGTACCTTCTAATGAAATGTTGTATATTGAAATTAGAATCCTATAAAATAAGAACCACACAATTTGTATCAGTATAGTGATATGTATTATTAAAACATTAAACTGACTCAATTGGACTACTTCTAAAAATGCTCAAAATTATACTTAATATTAAAACATTAATATTTCACACAAATTATGCACATTTCATATAAAATAAGTAAAGAGAGTATATAATAAGTCATGAAAATATTAATAACATCAACTCACCCACACTTAGTTTTGTGCATGTTCTCATGTGCAAAAAATATAAAAACATGACAAAATCATATTTACTCACCAACATATATTAAAATTTTGTTTTCTCCAATCAGGGGAGATTTAGACAATTTCACTCATCCATTTTTAAATCCACCACAAGTTTTTACAGAAACAATGTTCCAAAACTAATTCATTTTTTCATGATCAAATTTAGAAATGGAAGATGTGGACACTCAAAACTCACACCTCTCAAGATGATAAATTTTATTTGTGGAGGTTCACTCTTTCACCAACCAAAAGTGAAAATCTTAGAGTTTGAAAAGAGCTCTCAGCTTACAATACCTATCCCAAGTGAACAAGAATCAAGAGGTCTTTTTAATGGGTTTTTATGTGGCTATGGGACGGTAGAAATATAATGTCCAAGAGAGATAATAAGAGGGTTAAAATACCAATATAGAAAAAGCAATGCACATTTTTTTTAAATAAAACATGGAAGGAAATGAAAACACGTATTTACAAGGGAATGATTGTGTGAAGAAAGACACAATAGAGGATGAAAATATGAAGGTAATGAGAAGATTAAATATTTACAAAACACAGAACTTCTCCCAATAAGAATATAATGCAAGTATTCTTTTTTTTCTTCTCCTTTTTTTCTTTGTTTTTTCGAAAGTTGAACTTGGAAAAGATCTCACACTCATAACCCAACCCATGATTGATCTCCTCACGAAACTAATTGAAATAGTTATAAAAAGATCAAAGGTTGAGGAAAAGTGATTTTTGACCTACCCAAGACACAACACATTTTTTCATTTTATTTTATATTTTATTTTTTGATTTTTTTTCCATCATTTTTTTTGAACACTTGTCAATAACATTTACAAAATTACATAAATGGAAGTTCATTACATTCCCCAAAACACACTTAATGACAACCTCTCCCCCACACTGAAATGTATGCTTGTCCTCAAGCAGATGATAACTCATTGAAAATCAATATTAGGGTACCCAAACAATGAAATCCATTCCCCCCCACACTTAAATTTCAAAAAAAACTATGCAATGAAAATCCGTGTTGATATTGGGTGGGAAAAGGTATTGGGCTTGTAATGTGGCTATCAAAGAAAAGGTTTTCATAGGCTTGAAGGGGCTTTCAAAAGGAGGATTAATGTAAGGGAAATGGGAGGCTATTTGGCTATTGTGATTCTCATGTGGTTCAGAAAATGCCTCTATCATATTAATACACACTAAGGTAGTAAATTCAGAATGAAGGTCCACAAACTCAAGACTCAAAAATGGGGGTGAAAACACACATTTTGAAAATATGGCCATAAGTGGCCTTGGCATGAGAGAAAATGTTGTTCCTCACGGTTCGGGAAAAGAATTTTCCAAATCAAAAATTGAGCATTCAAAATGTGTTGGTGTTGAAACAAAATTATTTATCCAAAGTCATAATGAAAATTCAAAATTTTTGAGATGAAAACATGTCTGTTAACTCCCCAAAATGGTTGGACAAAATTTCAAAACTCGATGGTGAGTAAGCATGACTCTTTTTTTTAAGTAATTTTGTTTTTTTTTGTGGTTTTTTTAGTTTTTATGGGTTTTTTTAAATACACACCCACACAAGAAAGATAAAAAGAAAGGGTTTGATGAAGAAAGTGGTAAAAAAATGAAAGAGAGAGGAAGAAGAAGAAAGAGAGAGAGAGAGGGAGAGAAGGATAAGAAGAGTCAAAGGGAAAGAGGTGCCCCCTGGTTTGGATTTGGTGGGTTTCCATCTCCATCCAGTGGTGGGTCTACTGTGGATCCAATGGAACTTGATGTTATTCTAGGATTGCATGCCCTCTCATGGTGATGTTTAAACTGATTTCCATTTACCGTAAATGTCTTTTTGGAGGAGGGGTCTTGGACTTGCATTGCACCAAATGGGTAAATGTTAGTAATAACAAAAGGACCTTCCCAACGAGAATTAAGCTTACCTGGGTGAAGCTGAAATCGATAATTGAAGAGAATTACCTTTTCACCTTCATGAAATACCTTTATCAGGATGTGTTTGTCATGTAGTACCTTAGCCTTTTCTTTGTACATATTGGAATTCTCATAGGATTCAAGTCGAAGATCCTCTAGTTCATCCAATTGCAACAATCTTTCTTCACCAGATTTTTCACAATCAAAATTACAAGTTTTTACAGCCCAAAAAGACTTATGTTGGATTTCAACTGGTAAGTGACATGATTTACCAAAAACTAGACTAAAAGGAGACATCCCAATGGGTGTTTTATAGGCAGTTCGATAAGCCCAAAGGGCTTCACCAAGTCTCTCAGGCCAGTCTTTTCTGGTGGGCTTAACAATTCTCTCAAGTACCCTTTTCACTTCTCTATTAGAGAGTTCAGCCATGTCATTTGTTTGATCGTGATATGCAGTTGAAGTTTTATGTACAACCCCATTCTTTTTCAGAAGATCTTCCATGGTTATATTACAAAAATGGGTTCCTAAGTCACTGATCAAGGCACATGGTGTGCCAAATCTTTGGAAGATATGGGTCTTTAGGAACTCACTAACAGTATGAGCATCATCCTTCCTAGTGGGTTTGGCCTCAACACACCTTGAAACATAATCTACTGCATGAAGAATGTATTAGAATCCATTGGAAGGGGGAAATGGTCCCATGAAATCGATTCCCCAAACATCGAAGATTTCACAAAAGATTAAAGGCTTTTGGGGCATGTCATTTCTTTTGGAGATTGTGACAAACTTTTGGCAAGTGGGACATGATTGAAAGAACTCATGTGAGTCCTTGAAGAGTGAAGACCAGAAGAATCCAGAGTCTAGGACCTTTCGGGAGGTCCTTTGTGGTCCAAAGTTGCCACCTTCGGGAAGTGAGTGACAGAATTCTAAGATGGAAGAATGCTCATTTTCTTCAACACATCTCCTAATTGCCATCTCTACCCCAGTTTTCCAAAGTTTATTTTCTTACCAAAAATAGTATTTTGAATCACTTTTCAACTTCATTTTTTGTTCTTTTGAAAATTTTTCCGGAAAAACACCAGAAACCAAGTAATTTACAATTGGGGCATATCATGGTATTTTTGGAGTGAGAGATGAAAGGTGATCAGTGGGGAATTCAGGATCGATGATTTTAGATTGAGAAGAATTAGAAATTCTACTCAAGTGATCAGCCACAGGGTTTTCTTTTCCTGGTCTATCTTTTATTTCAAGGTCAAATTCTTGGAGAATTATGATCCATCTTATTAGCCTCAGTTTGGAATCACTTTTCTTGTGTAGGAACTTTATAGCAGAATGGTCTGTGAAGATGATGATTTTGGCACCTAAGAGATAGGACTGGAATTTATCTAAGGTAAAAACCACTGCTATAAGTTTCTTTTCAGTGATAGTGTAGTGAGATTGAGTTTCATCCAATGTTTTTGAGGAATAATAGATGACATGAGAAATATTTTCTCTTCTTTGTCCAAGAACAGCCCCAACAGCTCTATCAGAAGCATCACACATTAACTCAAAGGGTAAGGACCAATCTGGGGGTTGGATTATTGGGGCAGATGTTAGAGCATTTTTGAGTTCAACAAAGGCTCTCTTGAAAACCTCATCGAAATAGAAAGTGACATCATTTTGGAGCAAACGAGTGAGTGGGAGGGAAATTTTACTGAAGTTATGGATGAATCTCTGATAGAAACCAGCATGACCGAGAAATGAACAGATGTCTCGAATAGAGTTGGGTTCAGGAAGTGATTGGATCACTTCAATTTTGGAAGGATCGACTTCAATACCATCTTTTGAAACTATGTTCCCTAGAACAATCCCATTTGCAACCATGAAGTGACATTTTTCAAAATTTAACACAAGGTTACACTTGACACACTTCTGAAGGACTAGAGAGAGTGAATTCAAACAAGATTCAAATGACTCACCATAAATGGTGAAGTCATCCATGAAGACTTCCATGCAGTGTTCAATGAATTCAGAAAAGATACTCATCATACATCTCTGGAATGTTTTAGGAGCATTGAAAAGTCCAAAAGGAATTCTTCTATATGCATATGTTCCAAAGGGGCATGTGAAAGTAGTTTTTTCTTAGTCCTGAGGTGCGATTGGGATTTGAAAATAGCTGGTGTATCCATAAAGAAAGCAATAGTGTGACTTTACGGCTAATCTTTCTAGCATTTGATCAAGGAATTGAAGAGGTTAGTGATCTTTTCGTGTTTCAGCATTCAATTTTCGATAATCAATGCATACACGCCATTTGTTCTTCACTCGAGTTATGACTACCTCTCCATGTTCATTTGTGACAACAGTTATCCCACCCTTCTTAGGTAAAACTTGAATTTGACTAACCCATTCACTATCATAAATTGGGTAGATAATACCATCTTGAAGAATCTTGGTGATCTCTTCCCTAACTACCTCAAGGATGAGTGGATTGAGTCTTCTTTGTGGTTGTCTAATTGGTTTGGATGATTCCTCAAGATGGATGTGATGCATGCAAAGGGTAGGGTTGATTCTTGGTATGTCATATAGGGTCCTACCTAAGGCCTTTTTGTTTTCCTCTAACACCTGAACAAGTTTGGACTCATCGGTTTCAGTAAGGGTGGCAGAGATAATGACAGGATATGAGTGATCATGGAAGAGGAATGCATATTTTAGGTGTGCAGGAAGGGGTTTTAGATTAGTATCATCTCTCATTTGTGGTTTAGACATCTCAGGAATGGATGCAGGGACTTCAGTCGCTTCAGATTCATTTTCCTTAATACTGTCCAAGGTGGAGCAGTAGAGATCAGATTTGATGTGGGATTCAAGAGAGTTTTCAAGTTCCTCTATATTGATGGAGTCTATGAATGAGAGGTCCACATCAACTTCACCATTTATGACTTTGTTAATCATGGTGCAGATTTCACAAGATCCTTTATCATTATAAAATGAATAACATGGTGGATTGGGGTTCGATTGACTCTTAGAACTGTCCTCAGAAGCATGGATTGAGAATGCAGAGTGATCCTCAGATGGGTATCGCATGGCTTGGAAAATGTCGAACTTGACCAGTTGGTCACTAAATTCCATGGATAAGATGCCTGGATGGACATCAATCTTGGTTCTCACAGTCATGAGGAATGGTCTTCCTAGAATTAGGGGAGATCGAGAAGAGTTTGTCTCACCTTCCATGTCAAGGACATAGAAATCAGCAGGGAAGATAAGATCATTGACTCAGACAAGGACATCCTCAATTATTCCCTCAGGACTGGCTATGCTTCGATTGGCTAACTAAATGACAACACCTTTTGGATGTAATGGACCTAGAACAAGGTTGGAGAATATGGATTTGGTCATGACATTAATTAAGGATCCTAGGTCTATGAGTTCATCATCAAAGTTTGAACATCCAATTTGGCATGGAACCGTAAAGGTCCCTAGATCTTTGCACTTTATGGGAATAGACTGCTGGGTGGAAACATTTTTGAAGGCCCTAAGTTGACTCTTGTGGGTACACAACTCATTGAGAAACTTGGCATACTTAGGAATTTGTTTTATGGCATCTAAGAGGGGAATGTTGACTTCAACACGTCTAAACATGTCGAGCATTTCAGGATCAGGTTCAAAGGACTTCCTTGGTTTAGAAATGTCTTGAGGAAAAGGAATTAGGTTCCTAAGTGGAATTGAAGTAGGTGAGGGAATGGTTTCGGGTTCCTTTTCAAGTTTCTTTTTCTTTTCATTTTCTAGTTCAACATTCAAAGGAGGGATAGAGGACTTATCTTGAGGCATAGCAATGTGATTTCCCGATCTAAGTGCAATTGCACTTACATTACCCTTGGGGTTGGGTAATGGTTGAGCTGGGAGTTGGGAAGAATTTGATTTTTTTTGCTGGATCAGGTGGGATGCAAGTTGACCTATTTGAGTTTCAATGTTTTTAAGGCTAGAACGGGTGAAGGAGGCAAGATATTCCACTGAGAATATGCTGATAGTTAAGGATTGGTGTTCCGCTGAGCATATGCTGCATTGAGCTCCATTGGTCTAGATGAATCGGATTGATCCTCTTGAAGTTGTGGACATGTGTCAGTTGGATGAGATGGAGAGTTCCAGATTCCACAGTTTTTGACAGGTCCAGGAAACATTGATTGTGGAGAAGATGAGGTTGGGGATTTGGTAGCCATAGATAGTTGTCGCACAAGACCTGTAAGTTCACTCATCCACTCGGTCATTTTGTTCGGTTCAATTGATTGATTATCTTGGGCTTGTTTGACTTGAGCATGTGCTCGAGTATGGAATTGTTGTGTGTTTTCAGCCATGTTACTTATGAGATCTCTTGCAGCTGCAGGAGTTTTATCAACAAGAGCACCGCCACTTGCAGCATCAATGAGAGTTCTCTCCATAGCCAATAACCCCTCATAGAAGTATTGGATCAAGAGTTGGTCATGGATTTGATTTTGTGGGTAGTTTGCAACAAGATTTTTGAACCTCTCCCAGTAATCATAGAGTGATTCACTTGGGAACTGATGAATACCAGTTATTTCCTTTCGGATAGAAGCAGTACGAGAAGTAGGAAAGAATTTTTCTTAGAAAAGCCGCTTCATGTCATTCCATGTGGTTATGGAACCAGGAGGTAGGTAGTATATCCATGACTTAGCTGTGTCAGCTAGGTAAAAAGGTAATTCTCGAAGTTTGATTTGTTCTTCAGAAACCCCTTGAGGCTTCATGGTAGAGCACACCACTTGGAACTCTTTAAGGTGGAGATGTGGATCCTCACCGGCTAGCCCGTGAAAATGAGGGAGAAGATGAATCAAACCCGATTTGAGTTCGAAGTCAGCTTCTATGTTTGGATATTGAATACCAAGAGGTTGGTAATTCATATCAGGGGTAGAGAGTTCTTTTAGGGTTTGTTCCCTAGGATTGGCCATTTCAATTTCAACTGGTTGGATGAGGACTAGTTCTTGAATTATTTGAGTATCTCTTATGTTCCTCCTAAGTTTGTGAAGTGTTCACTCAATTTCAGGGTCAAACAAATCCGAGGGATTGTTTGGGAGGCTACGGGGCATTCAGATATATTTTGTAATAAAGAGGAAGACGGTTTTTTCTTTGTGTTTTTTTTTATTTTATGATTTTTAAGAGGAAGACGGGTTTTTCTTTGTGCTTTTTTTTCAATTTTTTTTTAAAAAAAAATTGGTTTTTTTTTACAATAACCAGAAACTAATGACTACTTAAAGTACCATCCCCGGCAATGGTTCCATTTGAAACGTTCGTTCTATTGTCGCCTATCGACCGGTCAAGGTTCCGGTGCTCTGCTAATGTGTATAGCAGCACTCGGGTCGAATCCTTGGCGATGGTACTTCGTAATAGTCGATTTTTTTTAGTTGATTGTATTTTGATTAGGGGGGTTTGTTGCAGATCTTGATTGAAATGATTGATTGACTATAATTGATTTAAAAAATTGATAAATATTGGGGTGAGTTCATTATTAAGGAGTTAAGCTTGTGATATCCTTGAGCTTTGCTTTATATTGCATTTAAATTAACACCCACTTCACAAGTTGACGTCGATTAGAATTCCTAAGTGTTAAAGCTTTAACCCAAGCCTTAACTTAACTAGGATTCTAAGATCAATCATTACTTGTTTATGTTAGTGTATTTATCATTCCAATAATCCATGGAAACTACATGCTAAACAAAATATGTCATTAATCCATGACATATTAAGTCAAACATACACAATGTTAAATTAACGAATACTCATCGAGCAAATACTCTCAATCACTTAACATCCCTAAATTTTGACTCACCCCAATGAGATATTTACTCAACCATTTGGGTGTTTAATATTCTGGTTATAATAATTATGATGATAAATTAAGAATAGAAGAAAAAGAAAGGGATTAGAAAAGAGTGGTACGTCGAACACACACACACGAACAATGATGATAATTAAAAAATATTTTTTATTGAATGAGGAAGAAAAATAAGGGAAGGAGATTTAACTGAATTTAAAATATTTTAAGAACTTTAATATTAAAATATAGAATTTGGAGGATAATAAGAGATATTTAATAAGAAACTTTCATTAAAACAGAATTACAAAAGAAAGGACTTACAAAATTACAAAAAAAAGAACACAAAAGTAAGTGAAAACAAAGAGAGGAGGAAAGGTCTATCAAGTGAAAACTTGAGTATGGAAGGTTCTCCCAATCCTTTGGAAAGGCTTTGGTCGTGCCAATATATTCTCCTCTCTTCTGAAATGCCAACCCTTTTGAAAGGAGAGGAGGGGATGTATTTATAGCCCAAGGTGGTGGACTGTTTACATTCCAGAAATATCCCTCCACTTGGCTCGCAGATATGGACATCAAGACAGCATAATCTCGAGCAATATCCTTATTAAAAGTTGTAGATAATAAAATTGGTCGACTACTCTAAAAGTATGGAGTCATTTGGACCTAATTATCAAAAGTTATGTCCGGTTGATTAAACAAAGTAAAACTGTCTCTATCAATCCAGTCTTTTTGAAGTCCAGAATGTGAAAGGATTTTTGAATATGAAGATGCCTTCAAATACGAATGTGTTTTTTAACAAAGTCGTCCGACTATATCTCCTATTTCACACTGAAAAATATCAGCTCGATTTGATTATTACATCATGAGATATGTCATGTATACTATACTGATTTTAATTCTCGGACAGAATGGTAGTCTGGTCTTAAAATCTTCATTTGGGCCCCTTGTACTTAGATTTGGGACTTGAAATTTTTATCCAAGATGACATGTAGTGTCCCCCGAATTATTGTGGAGAGTTAATATTTTTGGACTTCTGGATTGAGCCCATTAAATCAATCTTCAAGGCTGGTCCAGTTGGTTCACAGATTCTTTGGTCTTGTTTTTGAGGACCATATGACCCTTCAAATGGCAGAATTGGCTCATGGTACCTTATAATGAAATGTTTTATATTGAAAGGAGAATCCTACAAAACAAGAACCACGCAATTTGGATCAGTATAGTGATATTTATTATTAAAACATTAAAATTACTCAATTGGACTACTTCTAAAAATGCTAAAAAATTATACTTAATATTAAAACATTAATATTTCACACAAATTATGCACATTTCATATAAAATAAGTAAAGGGAGTATATAATAAGTCATGAAAATATTAATAACATCATATACATCTGCTTTTAACTCAATATCCTTAGGGTCAAATGAATGATATGGGTTGGGATGATACTATCAAAGCTGAGATATGTGAAAGACATCATTCATAGAACGGTACCTCTGAGGTAAATGTAACTAATAGAATACATTCCCAACTCTCTCCTCTATCTCAAAAGGCCCGATATATCAAGGGGATAACTTTCCATGTCTCCTGATTCATCTATGACCCAATCTAGGTGTTACACATAGAAAGGCCTGATGTCCCACCTTGAAATAAAGAGGTTTATAGTGACGATTGGTATAAGACTTATGCATAGACTATGATATATCCATATGCTTCTAAATCAGCTATACTTTCTCAGAAGTCTTCTGAATGATATGTAGACCTAGTATATCTACTTACCCCACCTATATCCATCATAGGGTTGAATGAAACGACCTACCGTAAAGGGCCTTATATGAATCCATCTAAATTGTTTCCTAAAAAATGTTTTTGTTGGAAAACTCAACCAAAGGTATATGATTTTCCCATAAACATCCAAAGTCAAGGATGTTGGATCGAAGCATATCCTCCAACACCTGAATCGTCTGCTCAGACTGCCCGTCATTCTGAGGGTGATATGTTGTGTTCAAGAGCACCTCTGAACCCATCTCCCTTTATAACCCTTTCCAGAACTATGAGGTAAACAAGGCATCTTGGTCTGAAATGATAGAATGGGGAACACCATGAATGTGAACTATCTATTATAGTTATAACCATCATATCTCATCAAAAATGAAGGTCTCCTAGATTGGTTTAAAGTGTGAAACCTTGGTCAGCCTATCGACTATCACCCATACTACATCGCTGAATCAAGGGGATATCGGTAAGACTATCACAAAATCCATGGTGATGTCAATCTATTTCCACTAAAGAATTTAAATTGGTTGTAGAATTTCAGTAGGTCACTGGTTCTATTCCTTCACCTACTGGTAGGTGGAGTGCTGAGTGATAAAGTCTACAATATACCACTTCATACTTTTCTACCAATATTGATGATATATATCTCTATACATCTTGGTAATCCCAGGATGAACTGCCCAAACAGAGGTGTGTGAGTCCCTTATCAACTGTTCTAGTATATCATAAGGCACCTAAACACGCCCATGGAAGAGTAAGGTCTCATCTCTATCAAAAAACCAATCATAAGGTGGGTTCTCTCATATGACTCTCTCCACTAAGACAAGACCCACAAAATCAAACATCTGCCTCATTTGGACCCGGTCGATAAGGGAGGATGTCACTTCTATAGCTGTTAAGACTAGTTTCCCCTGCTATTCCTGAACCTCAAGATTCATCTTAGAAAACAAAGTCATTAACTTCCACTCATTTATGGACTCCTTGATGGCTTACATCTGAGTCTTCCTACTCAATGCACCAATTGTGGCATTCCCCTTTCTAGGTGTGTAAGAAATCTCAAAATCGAATGATTGTAGGTATTTCACCCACCTATGCTACATTAGGTTTAAGTCCTACTACCCATAGATTTATTTGAGACTTTTATGATCCATGTAAACAACAAATCTCTCTCCCAACAAGCAGTGCCTCCAATAGAATAGAGCATTAACCATGACTACTAGCTAGAGGTTGTGCATAGGGTAATTTTGCTCATGTGGTCTCAGCTAGCAGGTCTCGAAAGCTACAACTTGATCATTTTTCACCAGTACTTATCCTAGATTTATTCCTAAAGCATCATAGTAAACAATATAGCTTCTTCCTAGATCAGGCAGAATCAAGATCGGTACTAAAGTTAGTCTTCCCTTTAACTCCTAAAAATATGCCTCATAAGATTAAATATAGTAGAATTTCACACCCTTCTTGGTAAATCCCATAAGTAGTGCTTCTAGGTGTGAGAAGTATTGGATAAAATGTATATAGTATCCATTCATCCCTAAAAATAGACATACATCGAATACATTCTTAGGTTATTCCCATGAAACCACAGCACTCACCTTCTCTAGGTCAACTGATGCGCCTACCTCAGATATGATACGACCCAAGAAGTGAACTTTTCTTATATAGAAGTGTAATTTACTGAGCTTCACATATATCTGATGATCTCTTAGTGTACTCAGCATGATCTCAAGATGATTGGAATGTTCATTTCTGGTGAGCTATTACACTAAGATGTCATCTACAAAGACCACCATAAAGGAATCAAGATATAGGTGGAAAACTCGATTCATCAAAGCCATGAAGACTTCCAGGGCATTCATCAAACATAATCGCATGACTATATTCTTATTCAAGACATACCTACTCCTGAATTTTGTACATGTTATGTTTGATTTCCTCACTCACACCTAATGGTAAACCGACCTCAAATTGATCTTGGAGAAAATAGTATCTCCACAAAGTTGGTCAAAGAGGCTGTATATCTGAGGAAGTGGATACCTATTTTTCACCATAAGCTAATTTATTTTGTGGTAATCCACACACAATATAAGGGAATATTCTTCCTTCTTATTGAAAAGGACTAGTGAACCCCGTGTCGATGTGTAGGGTTGGATAAAACCCTTATCCTCAAGGTCTTGAACCTACTTCTTGAGTTCCTGGAGGTCTATAGGTTCCATCCTATAAGGATGAATGAACACTGGTGTCACACTTGGAAAAAGCTCAATTTTGAACTTGATATCTATTTATCAGGAGGTAAGCTAGATGAATTTTTAGGGAAGATGTCCGTGAAATGATCCACCATAGGAGGGAATTCCACAAGTTGTATCCTTTAATCACTCATAAAGAGACTGTTCATCTATATGGTCACTTCACCAAGCCCAAAATGCTTGGGTACAGCTTGACTTTATGGGATATCCCATTCACCCTTATGAATATACGTGTTTTCCTTGGGTGTTGTGAAAGATACTCGATGGCGGTAGAAATCCACCCCTGCATGATAAGGCACAATCTAGCCAATACCGAGAATGATGTCAAAACCGGTCATCTCGAGGAAAAAGAAACTACTCAAAAATAGTAATCACCCATATCAAGGGGTAAATCCTTTCACTAGGGTATTCCCTCATCTCTAACTCTCAACAGTGTGTCAAGAGTCATAACTCCACTAGAGTACTCTATAACTAATCCTAGACTTCCCAAAGTTGTAGCAAATAGAAAAGAGTATAGTGAACATGTATCAAAAAGGTATGAAACTAGAGTGGAGGCTACTATAATAGTACCTCTAACTATAGAAATCTATGGAATTTGTTCCTTAGGAATAGGATCCACAGCATATATATGTCCTAATTTGTGGCCATAAGATGCTACATGTGTAACCTGAGCAGGTCCACTCTACTGATGCTGAAACTCTGAGCCCTAAAAGCCTCAGCCATGAACACCTGCTCGACCTAAATAGCCTGTAGAAGAAAAAATTCCTACCTGAATAGGTGTTGTTGATCCTACACCTAAAGGTGATGTTGGCATAGATCCCTTCTCACTTGGAACTAGAGGAAAGGATCGCCATAAATGTTGTAGGTGACCCATCCTTCTGCAAGCCCGACGCTCAATCGGGTTCCTCGTACACTGGGGATTTTAATGGTACATCCTAAAACATTGGGTACATACCACATTGATTTTATTCAGTGACACATGGATGGTACTTATCCCACATGTACCCTCTAAATGTCACTTTTTGTCACTGGATAAACTACTACTCTACCTGGAAGTGGAAATGCCCTATTTCTCATTGCCTGATTCACTTAGGTTTCACTCAGTGATGAGGGATTGGTTTATAGTCTATAAAATAGTGGTCATCCAAAATATATTCACCTATGATCATATGGATTATGCAATCCCATCTTTGAATCGCCTCAAAGTATTTAGCTCGTCACCGAATAAGGTCAATTCGAAATGATTAAATTTGGTGAAGTGAAATGAGTATTCCATCACTGACATGTCAACTTGATAAAGGTGCATGAACTCCCAAGAAATATATGTTCGCAAGGTCTGTAGAAATAATTAGTTGAATAAGTATATCTAGAATTCTGCCCAGACCATACTCTGGTGTTGACCAGGCTGAGTCATAATGTCCCACCAATGCTTGGTGGAGTCACATAGAATGTAAGTCGCAAGCTTGAGCCTCTACTCTAGAGGTTTCTTGATGTGCTCAAAGATAGAGAGTATGGAATGTATCCATGAATCATCAACCTAAGGTCTTTCATCCCTGGAGAAGGTGGGAGGATGCTACTACTGGAACTCATGGATCATCTCTTCCATAGAAGGTGTAGGTTGAAGTGCACCCAAAATGGTCTGTATGAACCAAAAGAAGCTATCACAGAACTGTGCATCAGTACCCAGTGGGAGATCTTCAGGAGTTACCTTAGGTGGAACTATAGTTGGTATCATGGGTGGATCAGGGCCCACCACCTTAAGAGTATGCTCATCTCTACTCTCCTTGCGTACATCACAAGGTATTCATGGTGGAATGTCTCTAAAAATTCCAAGTGCATGCCTCATATAGGGTTTATAACATATAGGGAAAGTGATAAAGAAGGACAGGTACAAAGTTATATTATAAGAATTATATAACCCTTATCCTATTCTAGGATCCAGGTTTGTGTGATCAAAATGAGTCATATAAGAAACATAGGAGACACGTCCTACTTCCCTCTATTATGTTCCGGTCAAGGTATCGTATTACACATATAAGTGTCCCATTAATTTTTAAAGGTTATATTCATTTTAATTCATTTATGTATTTAAATTTCATTTTAATAGTTGAATTATATGAACTATCATATCCAATTTATTAGAGTACATGTACCTTATAAATTTTATGGTGGTTTCCATTTAATCCTAACCACAACACGTTCCATCCCATATGATCGATGGTCTATGGATCAACATTCCATAACTGACAGTTTAAGGTCTCTACTTTAACCAATTCAAGAAAACATTGTTATATTATAGTAGGCACTTTAAGTGTCAATTATGTTTCTTCAGTCTTGTAAGAAAAAATGGAACATTTCTATGTATAACAACAAAGCAAGGAGAAGAAAATTAAGGCACACACAACACTCACATGAATAATAGGAAATGCACACACAATTTAGATATGGCATGGCATAATGCATGACAATGTAGTCCTAGGGTTCCTAGTATGGTTTATACTTAGATTTTCCCTTGTATCATAAGTCTAGGTCTAAATAATCTATTTCAATCATATAAACATTAATAATGACACAAAACCAGTACATCACCCAAAAAGTGAAATCCTTTTAAGCTGTAATAGGCACACCCAATAACGACATTTATCTATACCAGGTAATTTTGGTTTCCCCTATACGTGGGTTAACTACTCTCAGGAATGGGATAATTACCAAATTCCAATATACTATCCTCTTATATAAACCCAAATAGTAAGAAAAAAGAGGAAAAAATGACCTTGATACCACTTTGTAGCATCCCGCCCCATATTCCACTTAATGGTGGCCTGAGACGATGGTCATAAGACCTCAAGCATGCTCCTCGAATTCCATAGGTTTCTGAATAGCATCAAGGGCCTAGGGTGTGTTAGTGGAGAGGTTATTACCTCATTGTTCAGAGTACAGCATGACAATATATATATATATATATATAAGTCATAGAAAAGGAAGTAAAAACTAGAAGAGAGCAGTATAATGAAGTACATAACCAAGCAAGATATGTAATACAACAAGAAGAAGATGAATAATTATAATAGAGATAGAATATGATGATGGAATTTCATGTACTATGAAAAAGTATTCATGGGGGAAGGGGATATAGGCATATACAACATGATAACAAAATGTAAAAAAAGGCCAAAAACTGCTACAACTAGCATCTAAAGCATAGGCTCGGTCCTCTTTCCCCATACTCCATCCTAGTAATGTAAACAAAGCATCAAAAGATGGATGATTCCCTTAATCAATACTAGAAACCATAAATAATTCTTGGATACTAAAGGCGGCCCAAGAAAGGTGTGAGATATAATCTCAATAGGCCACCACCAACGGTGTCTAGATCAATCCAGTACGTAAATTATAAAATGAGTAGTATACCATAGTTAATAAATGAAAAACAGAAATAAGTAAGTAAGTAAATTGGACTGAGTTCCACTTGGACACCCATCCAATTTACCTTCTTTGGCCTTAGCTGATAAGTCTGAACCAAAGGATCCTGTAAATATAAAGTGAGTGGGATAAAGTGTGAGAAGTTGAATTATCCCCAAGCTTGTGATTGGTATTGGAAGACACATCCTTAAGTTTCCAAAACCAAAGGATCATTTTTCATTTAAAATATTCATTTACTTTTTAATTCAATTTATCCTTTTTATAAAATATAAAGATTCACCATGATCTCATCTATGGAAATCAAAATATAATTTCCAATTATCACTCAAAGGGATTAGTGTATATCCAATGCCTAATATTCCCATCCAAGGTGACCCAAGAAAGAATTCTCAAGTGTCACTACAGGTATGGTGGGAGAACCGTATGATCCAACCTCTAAGTTCATCCTTGGTATCATACATAGGGGCTTGAGTCTCTCTGTAGCATGGTACAACCATCATGTCATCAATTCTGTCCAAGGGTTCCCCCCTAAGGAACTGTTTTCACTCATCTGGATGTAAAATCAATAATGCTCGGCAAGACCATCCCAAGCATAGCTAGTGTCACCCCCGGTGTTTTTACAAAAATTTACAATTCTAACAAGAAGGCATGAAGAGTCCATCCAAGTGGTCCTTAAGTCGGAACCCTTTGTATCACCCTTAGATTTAATGTCAAAGCATTAAACCAACCAAAACATATATAACAGGTCTATAAAAAAGGTAAAATTCACTTAGTTTAGGCATTTATATCATAATAGGCGTATTGGTCAAGGTATTTCCATTTGGGAAAACTACTCGGGTCATAGGGAATAGGGATCATGGCCTAATATCTTGTCCAATTCAACTAATTAAACTTAAATTATTACCTCAATACATTAATTATAAGGAAACACCCCTCAAGGGGTGTTTTTCCAATTTAGAAAATGTTCAATTTAGGCCTCAAGGGTGGAGGACCGCCATTGGGGTGGCATAACTCAAGGTGATCAATCCAACGGTTTGATTCTCCATAAGTTTGGGTCACAATTTTAAAGTTAAGGCATCCATTTTAATTAAATTAATAAAATAGAGGTGACACCAAAATAGTCCATCTCATGGTATAATGGCACAAATTATATAAAACAATTAAAGAAAGGGAAATAACCTAGACCACCTACCTGAGTCTCATAGAGCTTCCCTCATCCATCATTGACCTTTGATTCAAGCTATATCAGAATAAATTGAAGAAACCATCAAATTACTTGAAAATGGGGCAAATTCAATTGCACTAAGATAGTAAAAATGTAACGACCAAAAATTTTATTAATGAAAAATCCTCTTGATCTAATTAAATGTCTTATTATGTAAAAGGGTTATATAAAATATGCACGTATTTGGTTTTATGTTTTTGGATTTTAAAATACTGTTAAGAATTTTGACTGTTTCTAATATTGTCGTTGAACAATGATCACATGATTAGTATAAATATAGGGCTTTAACAAATCCAATTTACTTAGACAAAGGAAACGATGGCCCCACCCAGTATAATTTCTCCATAAAAAGCCTATTTTTCATAGCTCGTAAAGGAGGTGGCATCATTGGGATTTACTCTTGACCAATCCCAATTCGAGCTTCAATATGTTAAGTTCAAATGGAACCACCTACAGGAAAAGTGGAAGTTGATAGAGATTACCACCTGAGCAATGTTACCCGAGCCACCCCAAGATTCTTTCATCATCGCACACCTTACCCTTCAGTCGTATGTGGGTGTTACAATAGGTTGTGTTATGAGAACCTAGTACTATGATTATTTACATTATTTTTTTATAGAGAATATACATTCATTTTATTATTATTACTTTGTAAATATTTTTTAAAAACAAAAATAGCATTTTTAGTTAATTAAGAAATCTATTTTGACGAATTGATGGATTTTTGAACTAAATAATATTTCAGTAAAATATTATCACTAAATTACTTTTTATTAAATATAAATTACCATATAATTATTATGAATACAATTGTGATTTTTATTAAGGTTTGAAAGCTATTTCTGTCAAAACCCATGAATTTTCGATAGATGTCAGTTTTTATTTTAAAAGTAACAATTCACATATTTAGAAAATTATTTAGATAAAATGAATATTATTTTTTGAATCAAGATGTCAAAATTATCCAACATTTAATTTTTCATAAATTTCTGAGATAGTCGAATTTTTGGGTAAAAATTAAATACCGTTTAAATATATAATGTGTTTTATGACATCATAATGAACCAATAGTTATGTAATAAAATACTATAAACAATATGTTAGGAAAATATATTTTTTACCATTAAAATAATGTGATTTTAGGTTTGTTTTAATTATTTTACCAAGCTTTAGTGGACCCTTCAAGACTTATAAAACATTTTAACTTTTTAAATTGATTTCCTTGAGAGTGTGACTAACCTCCACATAAGAAAACCTAATATTTTAAAAAATTAGGACATTGGACTTATAAAATAATGTTTTCCACTCCAATTTGGCAAAAACCATGGGAAAAACCATGGGTTGGTTTGTGGTTTTGATTAGTTCTATGTGTGGTGTCCCAAACCTATATAATAAAGAATTCAATCTCTTTTCCTACATAAACCCACCCAAGATCCCACTTCCTATTCACTCAATGCATTTGGATTTCATTAAAACTATTTCATCTTATCTCTATAATCCTCCCACGGTGCCCCAATCTCTCAAGAATCCTCTCGCAATCCCCTCCCAAGCCTTTGGGATCACACTTCCAAGTAAGGTATTCCTTCCTTTCTCATTTTATCCAAGTTTCTTAATAGTGTTATTCCCATTTATCTTCAATTATAAATGTTGGGGTATGGTTTTTCACCTCTCCCATACTTCCCTATTTGTTTTTTAATTATTAGAGACCCCTTTCTCTCTCTTTAATTCCTCCTATTTACACCTGTTACCATGCCGAAATTCCATAAGAAATTTCTCTCTTCTCATTTACATTCAAGCAATTTTATTATATTATGAATCTAAATTCCATTAAATTTGATGGGACATGTATCTATATGACCCCATAACTTTAAATTTCATGTAAATATTATGAGACAACCCTTTATCTCTCATCAACCATTTTTATGAATTCTTATGTCACGCCATTATGCTGCCGAAATTGCACTGTGACTTTCCAAGCCAAAGTCATAGTGTAGTGAATACCATGCCCATTTCTCTATAAAGGGTATTCACATTTATGCACATTTACTTATTTATTATAGATTCTCATGTACGTATTCCACATTCCTTTATCATGGAATCGATGAATATGTTGAATGATTCCATGTTATATTATCCATGTGTCACACTTATGCATGAAATGAAATGTTTAAGAAGGGTGCGCCCTGATAGTGCTCCAATGCATTGGGTAAAGATTAGTATCATGATACATCAAGTGAAATGATGTTTTAATCATTATAATTCAATTGCAATGATATTTTACTCATGCCCCATGTGCAATGATCCTTGGATCATGCTAATACCATGTTAAGTGTTATTGCTACATTTCCATGTTATGATAATCATGTTATATCATGAATTTAGGTTAATGTTTCTCTTGCGCTCCATTGATATGTATATTGCATAAAATTTACTATATTCTTCATTTTATGACTTTTTTACTCCCTTACTAGGCTTTATATCTCACCCTTTTTTATGCATGTCCTCCGGTTATCACACGCAATGCTAAGTACGAGGGAATGTAGTGGTCATGTAAAAGAAGTTTTCAATAAAGATGTTGTGTTTCATGTTTTAAGTCGTTTTTTAATGTTACAAAGCTCCAAATACACTAGACCTATATATATTCTATGTTGTATCAAGTGAATATTTTATGTAATAAATCGTGTTTAATTGTGTAATAAAGAGCAGGGTTGTTATAGTTGGTATCAGAGGATAGGTTTAGTTATTTTTGGGATTAGGATTAAAAACCCTAGTGAAAGACTTAGAGATAAGACTAAGTATAATAAAAACATTCATAAGTCTTGGTGAGTATTTATTAAGTGGTTTATCAATAAAAAATATCCATGTATGGATACGAGCAGATAGAGGCAACTCTAGTACAGATATACCTAGGAGTGAAAACTCTGACAAGGAGTTTTGGGCTTGACCCGAGGTATCATGGTGCATGACAACGGGCCTTGCTGCACTCTTGGTTATGAAACTCTTGGGGGTATGATTTGGTAAATTCATAAGCTTAGTATGAACCATTATTAAGGGAGTAAAAAAACTCCCCTAAGAATATATGTTGGGAAGTAGATCATGGATAACCTAGATTGAAGCCTATAGATTCATAAGTTGAGGAAATAAAAGTTATTTATAAGTCATATATTTTTTTCCTTGGATTAACCTTTATGTGTTACCCCTAAATTTCTTATTATTCCAACTAATGGACAGTAATAGGAGGACTTGGGCTAACAACCGATGCGAAGATCAATGCGATGACTATTCTAATGAGATGTCCAATCCAATGGGAGCGTTAATCGTGAACTTTGTCATGATACCCTCTAAGTTAAATCAAACGTTTAATAGAAACATGGGTCAAGAGGAAAATTCAACCCCCCCCCCCCTAAGAAATAACAAGTTGCAATCGAGAGATTCATGAGACAAAGGCCTCCTAATTTTAATGGATCGTTTGATCCCTCAACTGTCGAACAATGGATCAACTCCATTGAAAAGATCTTCTCCCTCCTTCAATGTTCCAAACAAGAGAAGGTTCTTATGGATGCTTATCGTATAGAGGGTGAAGCTGATCAATGGTGGACATTGATCAAAAATATGAAGTCTGAGGAGGATATAGAGGCATTGGAATGGAAGTATTTCTAGAAAAAAAATTCAATAAATATTTTCTGCACACCCTCCGACTTAAGATGGAAAGGGACTTCTTATCCCTCAAGAAAAAAGATGACGAATCCATCAGAGAATATGAGGAAAATTTCACAAGTCCTGCAAGATATGCCTCTGGCTTTGTCGCTACCCCCTAATGCAAGGTTGAACTCTTATTTGGTGGGCTAAAACCTAGCCTACAAAAATCCCTGGCGATCCGTGACTTTGATAGCTATGAGAAAATTGTTTGATGTGCCCTCAAGGTCGAAATGGAAATCAGCGAATATCAGGGGTATCATGGGGATAAGAAGAATAAGTTCGACTTTAATTTTGGTAGTCTAATGGATAAATCCAATGGTGCTAATAAAATCCATCACCACACCTACCAAAGGTGTAGAAAGAAGAACCCCAGAAATTTCCTGAAGGGGACGAGGAAATGATTTAGGTGTGGAAGGGAAGGGAACCTAGCCATGAACTACCAACAAGAAAACCCCACGGGTGTGACAGAGGAGATGAACACTCCGTTCGACCCTCAACGCATTGTTCATTGCTTCAACTATAAAGAACCATGGCACCTTTCAAATCAGTGCCCTAATCCAAGGGTTTTTTAAGGCAACCAACAACCTACAAGGCAGAAAGGTAGAGATTTTTCTATCACTACCATAGAAGTGCACCCTGAAAATGAAGTGGTGATAGGTACGTTAGTTATTCATTCAATAATAAAAAACATAATTTTTTATTCTGGTTCTACGCATTCTTTTGTATCCCTAAAGTTTAGTGGAACAATCCCAATACCACCACAAATCATGGAAGTAAAGATGTTAGTGAGTATGGAAAATGGGGAAATCATTGCATCCCATGAATATAACTCCTCCTCTATCATAATCGGTAGATTGAACTTCCTGGTGAACCTCATCATACTCCCTTTGGTGGAATTTTATGCAATTATCGGCATGGATTGTCTTTCCTCATATAGATCCAACATAAATTACCATGAGAGGGAAATCACTCTCCATATAGAGAATCGACCCCGATTCTATTCAAGTGCAAGGAAGAAGATGAATATTATTCGGCACCATCATCTCAAGCATGGATATTAATACCCTATGAGCACGTGTATCTGGATCAGATGCTTGAGTCTAAGGAAGCAATTGTCCTTGAATACATGACTATTATGAGGGAATTCACTGAAGTGTTTCTCTAGTAATTGTTTGGTCTTCCTCCTAGAATAGATGTTGAATTATCAATTGAAATTATACCTAGGGAGTTTCCAATATCCAAGAATCTGTATAGAATATTTTTTGTGGAGCTTGAGGAGCTTAAGAAACAACTACAGGAGAATCTGGATAAAGGGTTTATACACCCAAGTGCTTCACCATGGGGTGCACCAGTCCTCTTCGTCAAGAAGAAGGATGGGTCAATGCGCCTTTTCATCGATTATCATGATCTTAACAAAATCACAATAAAGAACAAGTATCCTATTCCATGAATTGATGAATTTTTTGATCAGCTTCATGGATAAAAATACTTATCCAAGGTGGATTTGTGGTAGGGATATTACCAAGTAAGGGTAAAGAAGGATGTTATCCCCAAGACTACTTTTCGTACAAGATACGGGCACTATGAATTCATAGTAATGCCTTTCGGACATACTAATGCTCTAGAAATATTCATGGAATTGATGAATAGAGTCTTTAGAGATTACCTTGAAAAATTTGTGGTAGTCTTTATAGATGATATTCTAATATACTCCAAAAACAAGGAGGAGCATGAGGAGCATCTAAGAATTGTACTAGAGACCTTGTGAAAGGATAATATCTATGAAAAGTATAAAAAGTGTGAGTTCTGTTTTAAGGAGGTCTCATTCTTGAGTCATATCATCATAAGCAATGGGATATATGTGGATCCCTTGAAGACAGCTGCAATAGAGGGATGGCTGAGGCCAACATTGGTAACGGATATTTGTAGCTTCTTGGGGTTAGTTGGATATTATCTCTGATTTTTGAGAAATTTCTCACCATTGTCAAACCCTTTTACCAAGATAACTTGGAAGGGAGTCAAGTTTTCTTGGAGTGATGAATGCGAAGAGAGATTCAAGGAGTTGAAAAGGAGGCTTATCACTGTGCTCATGCTCACATTACCCAGAAGTGGAGAACTTTTTGTGGTATTTAGTGATTCTTCGAAAAAGGGCCTGGGTTGTGTGTTGATGCAGAATGAAAAAATTCATTGCATATGCTTCAAGGCAATTGAAAGTTTGTGAGTATAACTATCCAACACATGATCTGGAGTTGGCTACAGTGATATTCACTTTAAAATTTTGGTGGCATTACCTCTTTGGGGAGAAGTTTGAAATATATACAGACCAAAAAATCCTCAAGTATATATTCACACAGAAATAGTTGAACATGAATCAAAGAAGATGATTAGAGATAATAAAAGACTATGACTTCTCAATCCATTACCACCCTGGGAAAGCGAACATGGTGGCATATGCTCTAAGTAGAAAGAACCCTGCGATTCTATCATCGATGATAATTGAAAAGGGTCTAATATTTTTAGATTTGATGAATATGGACATGGGAATCATAAATAAGGGAACATCATCAATCCTTTCAAAAATGATTACTCAACCGTCTCTTTTGGAAAGGTTAAAGGATGCTCAAAAGGATAATGTGGGAATTCAGAAGAAGGTTGAAACTATTAGAAAAGGGAAATCCTTAGATTTCGATGTCAATGAAGAAGGAATTGTGAGATTTGGGTCAAGAATATGTGTTCCATCGAATCTAGAGTTAAAGAAGGAACTTTTGGATGATGCGCATAGTTCAAATTTATCCATTAACCCAGGAAACACAAAGATGTATTGAGATTTACAAGATAATTATTGGTGTGATAACATGAAGAAGGAGATCGTTGAGTATACATCAAAGTGTCTGGTATGTTAGCAAGTGAAGGATGAGAGGTAGAAGTCTAAGGGGATGATGCAACCATTACCCATACGAGCATGGAAATGGGAGAACATCACCATGGACTTTTCCACCAGACTTATGAAGACATCCAAAGGAAACAATGATATCTGGGTTTTGGTGGATCGTATTTCAAAGACTGCACACTTCCTTGCAATTTGGAAGGATTTCTCATTGGATCAACTGGCACAGATATATATCAGAGATGTGGTAAGACTGCATGGGGTACCACTATCTATTGTATCTGATCGAGATCCAAGATTCACCTCTATGTTTTGGAAGAGTCTTTAACATGCTCTGGATACTGAGAAGAACTTCAGTACAACTTATCATTCTCAAACTAATGGCCAATCTGAGCAAACTATCCAAACACTTGAAGATATATTGAGATCATGCTCAATAGACTTCAAAGGCGGACGGGATCAATATCTTCCTCTAGTTGAGTTCTCTTACAATAATATTTTCCACTCAATCATCCAAATGGATCCTTATGAAGCCTTGTATGGGAAGAGGTTCAGAACACTAGAATGTTGGGATGAAGCTGGGGAGAGAAAACTCCTAGGTCTAGAAATGATTGAAGAAATGGTGGAGAAGGTTAAGACCATCCAGCAGCACATTAAAGCTAGTCAGAGTCGAAAAAAGAGTTATGCTGATAATCATCGATGAGGCCTAGATTTTTATGTTGGAGACATGTTATTCCTTTGCATATCACCGTGGAAGAGAGTTATGAGATTTGGTAATAATGGAAAGCTTGGTCCAAGGTATATCGGCCCTTTTGGGATCCTTGATTTTATTGGAGCAGAGGCCTATCGAGTAGCACTCCCACCGAACCTATCTCAAGTACATGATGTATTCCATGTATCACTCTTGAGGAAGTACATACCTGACCCATCGTATGTACTCAATCCAGATGTGGTACCATTGGAGAATGACCTCTCCTATGAAGATAAGTCTGTGAAGATCTTAGATCGTAGGGAAAGATTTCTAAGAAATAAGACAATGCCCCTCGTCAAGGTGTTGTGGAAAAACCACAAGTTTGAAGAAGCAATGTGAGAATCAGAGGAATTAATGAATCAGAGTTACCCACATCTATTTTAGTGTGGGAAATGAAATTTTGAGGGTAAAATTTCTTGGGGGGATAAGATCGTAACAACCTAAACTTTTATTAATGAAAATTTCTCTTGATCTAATTAAATTTCTTATTATGTAAAATGGTTATATAAAATATGAACTTCTTTGGTTTTATGTTTTTGGATTTTAAAATACCATTAAGAATTGTGACCATTGTTAATATAGTCGTTGAATAGTGATCGCATTATTAGTATAAATATAGGGCTTTAAAATTTCCAATTTACTCAGAAAAAGGAAGTGATGGCCTCATCCAGTAGAATTGCTCCATACAAAGATCACTTTTCGGAGCTCAAAAAGCAGGTGGCATCATTGGGATTCACTCTTGACCAAGCCCAAGCTGAGCTTCAACATGTTAATCTCGAATAGAACTGCCTATGGGAGAAGTGGAAGTTGATAGAGATTACCACATGAGTGATGTTATCTGAGCCGCCCCAAGAGTCTATCACCATTACACACCTTACCCTTCGATCGTATGTAGGTGTTATAAGGGGTTATATAACAAGACCCTAGTACTATGATTATGTATGTTATTTTTTTATAGATAATATACATTCATTTTATTATTGTTACTTTGTAAATAGTTTTTTATAGCAAAAATAGCATATTTAGTTAACTAAGAAATCTATTTTGATGAATTGAAGAATTTTTGAATTAAATAATATTTTAATAAAATATTATCACTAAATTACTTTTTATTAAATATAAATGATTGTATAATTATTATGAAAACAATTGTGATTTATATTAAGTTTTGAAAGCTATTTCTTTCAAAACCCATGAATTTTTTTATAAATGTTGGTTTTTATTTTAAAAGTAAAAATTCACATATTTAGAAAATTATTTAGATAAAATGAATATTATTTTTGAAATCAGGACATCTAAATTATCCAATGGTGAATTTTTCATAATTTTCTGAGACAATCAAATTTTTGGGTAAAAATTAAATATCGTTTAAATATATAATGTGTTTTATGACATCATAATGACCCAATAGTGATGTAATAAAATACTATAAACATTATTTTTGAAAAATATAAGTTTTACCATTAAAATAATGTGATTTTAGTTTTGTTTGATTTATTTTACAAAGCTTTAGTGGACCCTTCAAGACTTATAAAACACTTTAACTTTTTAAATTGATTTCCTTGAGAGTGTGACTCACCTCCACATAAGCAAACCTAATATTTTAAGAATTTATCCCATTTTAATTATAAAATAATGTTTTCCACTTCCCTTTGGAAAAAACCATGGTCAAAAACCATGGTCTTATTTGTGGTTTTGATTAGTTTAATGTGTGGTGTCCCAAACCTAAATAATAAAGAGTTCCCTCTCTTTTCTTATATAAACCCACCCAAGATCCCACTTCCTCTTCAATCAAATCCTTTTGAGTTCATCCAAACTCTTCCCTCCTCTATCTAAAATCTTCCCAAGGCACCCCAAGCTCCCAATAATCCTCTCTTTATCCCCTCCCAAGCCTTTGGGATCACACTTCCAAGTAAGGGATTCCTTCCTTTCTCATTTTATCCAAGTTTCTTAATATTGTTATTCCCTTTTATTTTCAATTGAAAATGTTGGGGTATGGTTTTTTACTTCCCCCATACTTCCCTATTTATGTTTTAATGATGCGATGCCTATTTCTCTCTCATTAATGCCTCCCATGTACACCCATTACCATGCCGAAATTTCGTAAGGAATTTTTCTCTTATCATTTACATTCAAGAAATTCTATTGTTTTATGAATTTAAATTCCATTAAATTTGTTGGGAAATGTATATATATTACCCCATTACTGTCTATTTCATTTACATATGATTAGGCACTACTTTCTCTCTCATCAACCATTTTTATGAATTCTTATGTCACGCAATTATGCTGTCGAAATTACACCGTGACTTTCAAAGCCAAAGTCATTGTGTAGTGAATACCATGCCCATTTCTCTATCAAGAGAATTCACCTTTATGAACATTTACTTACTGATTATAGAGTTTCATTTACGTATTCCACATTCCTTTATCGTGTAATAAATGACGATGTTTAATGATTCCATGTTATATGATCCATGTGGCACAATTATGCATGAAATGAAATGTTTAAGAAGGGTGCGCCCTGATAGCACTCCAATGAATTGGGTAAGGATTAGTATCATGATATATCAAGTACAATGAGGTTTTACTCATGATAATTCAAGTTCAATCAGGGTTTACTCATGCTCTGTGTGCAATGAGACTTGTCTCATGATAATACCATGTTAAGTGTTGTTGCCACATTTCCATGTTATGATAATCGTGTTATATCATGCCTTTATGTTCATGTTTCTCTTGCGCTCCATTAATATGTCTATTGCCTAACATGTACTTGTAGGGTCCTAAAAAATCTTAAAAGGAGAATGAGAATCCCCTTAATTCAAGAGAGTATTCTACCCAATTTCCTTCAAGGAATTGGGTAAAAATGAGAAGAATACTCAAAGGTTGGAAAAGACAAACCGGTCTGCGGACCGGTCCAATATTAACTGTACACGACTAGTTCCATGAAGTGACCCCCTCCACGGACCACTTTCATTTGCGGAACAGAGGCAGGTCTCCTCTGCAGGAGCAAAGTAGGACGGGCGCCAGGCCGGTCCACAGACACAAACCGCCCCAGCCGCGAACCGCGCCAGCCAGCCCATGCCGCATGCGTTGTCGTTTGCGGAATAGAGGCGGAACCCTGTGCGGCCCGCAAAGCACCCCTCGCACCGACTTAGTTCGTGGGTGAGGTGTATTCAATGCCCTTGAAGTTGTGGATTTTTGACCAAGTCATCTGTAAACTGGGTTTTTTGTTCATGGGACTCTACAAAAGGTGTCGCATGACCACAATGGACCCCTTTTCCTCCCCTCTATAAAAGGACATAGAAAGGGAGAAAAGGAGAGATCGATCAGATTCGGGTGGAAGGATTTCAAAGGAAGGAGCTTAGGATTTTGAAAATAGCAAAGTTCCAATTCGCAAACTAGAACAGGTATGGAACTGGAAGCGAATTAATAAGGAACCGAAAACGCATAACAATTTGGTGAACTGCAAACTTAAAATAACAAAAAAAATAGAAAACTGTGAACCATGGCCCCTCCGCGGATGCACTCCCCATGGACCAAGGAGTTTATTCCTTTTTTCCGATCCGATGCACCACGTAGCACCCTCATATGCGGGCGAATCCCTGACCGACGAACCCCCATCCGGCGTCGCCCCTGGCCGCCGCTACTCGCAAGGACTCCACCGCGTACCAACCTGGTATGCGGGCTGAACCCGAAGCCATGTACCACCCTAGTACGTGGGATACCTATCAGTCCGCGGACCACCCTGGTTTGTGGATGACCCCTCTAGCCGCGTAGCACCCCCCTACACGAAGGGAACCACTCCTCATGCACCTGTGTAGCCCGCCAACTCCTTCGGTGTTCCCATCCCCCGAGTCAAGTGAAATCCTTCCAATCCGGCCTGATCTTTCGCAACCCCCTCACTGTCCCATTCACTGACCCTGATCTAAGGCCTCCACTAAAGCCACTGGACCCATATGATGCAACCTTTAGGTGCATCAGCGCGCCGCCTTGAGTTCACATACCCACGGTAATCGAGGGCGAAGGGGTTGATCCATCCCTTGAGCGGATTCCCAAAGCGTTCCTGGGTTCACATTCCCACGGTAATGCAGGGTCCCAGCCCGGAAGCCCCTTTCTGCCTCTCCACTCGCCATATTAGGGGACCCTGCCTCCATTTCCCTTTAACTCTGGCAGTGATCACTCCTCCCATCTTCTGGGAGTGAACAAGAAACCATCCTGGTGTAAGCCCCTATCCCTTCTTGCGGGAGGTAGCACCCATGAACCTCTGTACTTCCCCAGTGCCAAGAACCAAGAGGGGAGATGGATAGTTGGGTACCCTTTATCTCTCCCTCTGGGCTTTGTCACCATCGGCCCTCCATTATGGAGTAAGACCCGACTTCTTGGGCCGCCCTATGCGTAATCCCTACTCTGCTTCCCATAGACGCACCTTTCGCGACATGATCATCAGGTCATTGTTGCCTCTTATTTCTCACACCAAGCATGACTCACGTGGACTTGGAGTAAGCACCGACCCTGATCCCACCCTCAAAATGAACTATGTGGGTTTTGATCCCTATCTCCTAAGCAGGGTATGTAGGATGCCTCCCCGAGGTTCAATCCCAACAATAGGAAACTCTCATGTGTAAGCCCTAATCCCTGTGAAATACGAGGACTTTGATCCATGTCAAGGCATGGTACGTAGGAATCCTCCACGAGGTTCAATCCCACCACTCGGCCGTTCCAACCCCCTTCACGACGGTTCTTCCTTCATCCCGCATGACGTTAAACTGTACTCCCAAACTACATGGACTTTGATCCATGTCACCTAGGTGGGGTATGTAGGAAGCCTCTCCAAGGTTCAAGCCCAACAATCCGTCAATCCGACCCCCTTTTTATGCCAGTTTACCCACATATTGGGCCGCCTCAGAGTGTAATCCTCATCCCAAACTGAAGTACGAGGATTCTGATTCCTCTCGCAAGGATACGTAGGAAGCTCGTATCACAGGTTTGATCCAAATGCTCAAGTCGTTATCTGTCCCCCCTGGACGACGATAAACTCCAGATCACCCAGTCATGAGGCTTCAAACCAGTACAACCTCAGTGATTCCAAAGTCCTCAGAGTCATTAATCTAATGAGGGATGGTAAACCTCAGGCCTAAATGATTCTGAATCCCTACGTCCAGCTGGCCATTTCCAACCAGGAGTAATCTGTAAATACTATGCTTGGGTATAAACCAAAGATTCGCGAACATATAAACACATCTTAAATCTATAAGAGAGTCCCGGAATAGGAAATAATCCCCCCCCAAAGGGTGCGATGAGACCGACTTCCCATCCTTTCTACCAATGTGAGTTCTTAAGCGTCGCTGGCCAAATCACCTGGCGAACGCCTGCCTTTGGAAAGCAGGTCCACGTATCGTTGGATATGGAACCGTTGGGCATTTTGAAATGAATACCGATATACCAGACCTTAGTGATTGAGCGGATCTCAGTCCTCCATGAGATCGACAGTCGGGTGTGTCAGCCCAGTCCATCTGATTCATCACGAAACAAAAAAATGGTGAACCCAACGTGACTCTTTAACCAAGCATGACGGATTTAAACTAATCTCACTCTGTTCCCCCTCACACTAACAAGGAGGTACAAGAAAGGTCATTAATTACGCATGGGATCATGAGATGCTTCTTTGATGGGTTTTCTGTTTGTATTTGTTAAAATATTTGACAGGTACCACACAGGACTCCCTTCGATCCAATGGCATCACGGAGGAACTCGCAGGTGCGCGCTTCAAACTACAAAGTGACCAGACATCCTCACCAACGGAGGACCCCATCACCTACCCAGCGTCTTCAACGCTGGGTCTCGGATGAATTGATCCAAGAGTACCAATTAAACGGTACTCTCTCGATGGTGGAGGCATCCATGCACACCCTCCAATCCGCCAAGACTCGTCGGTCTCCTGCCCATCAGCGGCCGCGAAAGCAGATCCAGACGGCCCCTATTTCCGTCTCAAACCATTTCGGGAGTCTATCCCCGGAATGATACAACACGTACCTTGCTTATCTTAGGGAGGAGGATGAGATTGACGTTGAGGACTTCATCCCCACTGAACGGGGGTTCCACTCTAAGGCCCCCATCGGAAGACGCCATCGCAGTCATGTCGCGACTCAACATCCTCACGCTAAGGAGGATGTCACCCCGAGGATCTAGGCCCACACTACCCGAGCTCCAACCCCTCGGACCACCCGAAGAGGGCAGAAACCATACAACTAGGGAATGTTCATCACCCTCGTCCCTGAGGAGGAGCTCTGCTATCCCGTCACAGAGACGTATCGTGAGCAGGCACATACACCTGTCCGCTCCTCCAAAGTATGCCATCCAGACATGGCGGCATCATACGAGCAGGCGCGCATCCCCACCGAGCTCCATCAAGCCCGTCACTTACGCAGGACGACACCTACCCGGCAGGAACCTTTCCCTACCCAAGGTCGTGAAGCCCACCAGCCAGACATAGTAGCGACCCAGCACCTACAGGACTAGCTCCTAGCAGATGCTCCTGATTCCTACCATCCCGATGTGGTGGAGATCAATAAATCTACCATCCAAATGTGGCAGTAATTAATAGGTGGGCATGTCTCCCTTCCAAAAAAGGCCACTGACTCGATACGGTGGGAAACCAACATATGTAGGGACAGCTCCCTGCGGATGCAAGTAAAGTCCGCCATCCCGATGTGGCGGCAAACAGAGAGATAAACCGGCATATCCCGGAAAAGGGGCAGACTCGTTCACCAGCCCTGACACAGGATAATTGTCAATACCCACTGACCATCGGAGGACCGGAGTAGGATATTCCTACTTCGATACTAGAATGGGACTTCATACCCGTTCCATCCAAAGATGTATCTCTGCATATCCTGACAATGATGGAGGAGCAGGTATCGATCCCAGATCATATCTTGCAGACTTTCCAGAATGTAATTGCATCAGCGGCAACAGCAAGGACTCGGGCCCATGAGCCCATATCCCCAATTGAGGCGACTAATCTAAGAGACGATATAGTCTCCTTGGAGTAGATATGCATCCCTTATTCCACCCAGGAGGGTTGTCGGCCATATTCTGTGACGTAAGGGAAACCAGATCGATCAGCTTCACTCATTCCAACTGGGGGACACCCGTCCATCATGGGGGATGCTCCAGAGCAGGCATATATCCCTGCTAAAAGTCAAGATGTTCATCGGCATATCCTGGAAGCATCATGGGACCCAATTAGAAAGGGTCCCAAAGGTGAATTCCATTATCAACAGCAGACGATCCCCACTGCCTGCAAGAAAGCACCCCGAAAGAGCCCCGAACGTGCCGAAGGCAGCCAGAAAATAAAGAGGGGGTTCATGACTCTGCTCTACTAGAAGCTAGGGTTCCCCATGCCGATAAACACATATTGAAGTCTCGAAACCCTACCCGCCCATTATCATATTATGGGAGTGACAGTAGCAGTTGCGAAGGTCCTCCCCGCAATGTTGCTACCAGCAGCTCTGAAGGTCCTCCCCAGAGCACCCACGGGGGCCTCCCCCATGGGCATATAACGATCAATCATGAGAGCTTCTCTTTTGATACGAGTCACGAAGGCCCTCCGCATGACCAGAAGATCGAGCAGCAAGAAGGCCCTCCACTTGCTACGGTCTACCCTGAAGGTCCTCACTGGGGTATACACTACAAACACTCTCCGTGAAGTGGGACCACAGATTATGATAGTAGTCCTCGCTATCATAGTCACAACTATGGAGGCCCTCCCCGCAGTGACGTCTCATCACGACAAGAAGGCCCTCCCCTTATCATAGCCTTCCATGAAGTTCCTCCCCAGGGGTTACGTTGCAATGACACTCTGCACATCCAGGCATCATATCATGGTGGTAGTCCTCGCCACTATGATAATGGAGGTCCTCCCCGTAGAGACGTCAAGCAACGAGAAGGCCCTCCCCTCATTGTGGTACATTCTTAAGGTCCTCCCCAGGGTGTACCCCGCATACATTCTCCCCGCGGCAGTTGTGATGGTAGTCCTCGCCACCACGGCCGCCATTGTGAAGGTCCTCCCCACAATGGCCCCAAGCAACAAGAAGGTCCTCCCCTTGTCGCAGTGTGTCTTGAAGGTCCTCCCCAGGATACACATAGAATTTCAAACCATGATGGTCATCCTCACCATGATGGCAGTTGTTGCAAATGCCCTACCTATAACAACGCTAAGAGGCCAGAAGGTCCTCCCCTTGTTGAGACACGCCTTGGAGGTCCTCCCCAGGGTTTTCACTTCAAAATTACTCTATTAAGTGAGGCGTCAAGTAGTAATGGTAGCCCTCGCTATTACGACACGGATCGCGGAGGTCCTCCTCGCCTAGACGCCGATCAACGAGAAGGACCTCCCCTCTTTGTGGTACATTCTGAAGGACCTCCCCATGGTGTACCCCATAGGTTCTCTCCCTGCGGTAGTTGTAATGGTAGTCCTCGCCATCACGGCCGCCATTGAGAAGGCCCTCCCCGCAATGACATATTATATCGACAGGAAGGTCCTCCCCCTACCGAATCAAGCATAGTATAGCCCTCATATGCCGAGGCACTCAGAAGGATGGGATCGAGCATTTCAGATTCCCATTTAGTCGCCAACGACACCATTCTTCGATCAGGAGATGGTACGGGGCTGCGTTCATCTTCTGAACCACCTCGAAATCGCCCACATGATGATTCGACACCTACTGGCCCCACTGCCTCCGACCACACTATTGGTGACCATCTCAATTGGGCTGACCAAGTAGAGGAATCACTAGCGGAGGAGTATGCCAACATGTTGCACTTGAGGAAACGACTAGCCAGGGATGATATACCAATTATGTTTTGGCCCACGGCCACCTCTCGGTTCGACATACCCAGAAAGTTGTCAGAAGTATGTGTGCACGACATTCGCTTCAATATATGGATAACCCTCCACCGGCTAAAATCAAGTTTCCTTATCTATGATGGGTATGTAGATCACATCAAGACAATAGGAGTCCTCTTGCGTTACATCGACCTGGAAGCTCTTCCTTTGGCGCAGCAACCGTAACCTGAGAGGCATAAAGAAAACATGGAGTTAACCTACCTCTGTGCACTGCACCAGCTGCACCGCCTCATTGGTGACACTCTAACGGGAGTCCATATCAGAGGATGGGGAGAGCATGGAGCTTTGCATTTCACTCCGCTCCCCACCCAGAAGAACTCGTTCGACGTAGTGTCTTGCAACGTCATCACAGCAAGGCAGCAATCGAGTGTGGTCCCTATTCAGGAGAGACGACATGCCCAACAGAGTCAGGCCTTGAGTAAGTCCCAAAAACGTCAGGCCTGATGGGAACAAGCCATTCAAGAACTCCTGATCAGGCCACCGAAAACATACAACAGGACTCTCGCCTAAGAGAGGCCAATTAGCAGTCATTACTTGCCTCCCTAGAGGGGATTGATTCACATGTGAACTTGGCATCAGATCCAGTTCACCCCCGAATGGGGGCACGCGAGATCAGGCAAGTAGCGATAGCAGCAACCGCTACCGCAATCCGGTTTCAACCCCAGCCTGCAGGGCTGGGGACATTTTTAATAACAATTTCCTTCGTAAGACCAATGAAAATGGGAAGAGACTCAATGTCCAAGGAACAGAGCCAACCCCAGCCCTCAGGGCTGGGGGAATTTTTACCACCTCAACAACAACCTCCCCCATGAGAATCAGTATTTTCTCGTCTAGGGAGGACAGTCAAAAGAGGAGGTTCCTGCCCTATCTCATCTTTTGAATCATAATCCCCTTCAAGGGGAAGGTATACCATAAGGTCACATCAAATAACTCTTCACGTCACCCTTCGTCAAAGAGTCCAAAAGAAATCCCGGGACAGGAAGGGGATGACCAGAAAAAGGCGTGGTATATCCTCTTCCTATTTGGAAGACGATATCTCCTCCACCCCGTGATATGCATCCATCAATGACATAGAGGTTAACCCCATGGGTGACACTAGAGATGATAAAAATCCGGATGGATTGGAAGATGATGGTTCCAGTCAGGCTATGACTCACAATGAACCACCGGGTGTGCACACCCGAAACCAAAGGGTCACCCTCAATATGGTCGCCATTCTAGATAACCCTCCTCTGCTTACCCTGTGAGCTTCCAACAAGGATAAGAAAAAAGGACCTGCTACCCTTAACCCGCATCCTTCTCTCAATAAGAATGAGCCACTTACGATCAAAGAGAGATTCGATCGACAAGAAGAGGAAATGAAAGAATTGAGGTGGATTAACATTGAACTACTCCAGAGGAACCGTCTTATTGAAAGTATTTCCCAAGAAGAGCCACACTTTGCACTCCCAGCAAGTGCACCTCAAGGACCAAGGTTTTCTCCGGTAGATGAAGTGCGGTCAGGGCCCCCGCCCAATGAGGCGCCCGGCCCATCCAACTATCTGAACATGGATTCGGGTGAATACTAAGAATTCACTCCACTCAGGAAGAAACTGGAGCGATTATGTCTGAACCCTCTGAAGGTGTCACAAATGGCATACACACCCTTAGTTCCGACCGAGCTAGATCCTCAAGCAATGCCTCGAGATACACCTGCCCAAGACCGGGCCCAATAGGATGTAAACCAGGGTCTCACCCATACCATCGAGGCACTAATAGCTCGATTGGAAGCGATGGAAGGTTGACGCGCTCTGATACAGCCAGATCGAAAGCCCTACCCAGATTGGGTGAGCAACATGCCACCTCCACCCAATTTTGGGAGCCCTATATTCCCTATTTTCAATGGATCAGGCGATCCGAAATAGCATTTGATGGACTACGTGTCTTATTGAGACCCTATGATGGGAACTCCGAAACAACAAGAAGCAGTGAAACTCAGATGCTTTGTACGGACCTTGCAGGGATCTGCCTTCGTCTGGTATATGATTCTACTAGCTCAGTCTATAAAAAGCTGGGAAGACCTTTGACAGCAGTTCCTATTTCACTTCAGCTCAATGTTTCCTAAAACAACAGTCAGCGGCCTCATGAATTGCAAGTAGAGGGAGAACGAGAGGGTCTCAGATTTCATTTCCATATGGAAAGGTCTGACATACTCTCTGAACAGGCCAATGCCTCAAGATGAGATGCTTGCCATATGCATCAATAATCTTCGAGATGAGCTGCGAACACCGCTCATACCAGTGGATTGCACCACTGGCTTCCACTATCTCTCTGACATTGCCTAGATAATTGAGGACTCCCTGCAGTGGACTAATCTGAAGTCCCGAATAGCCTCACAGGCTCCTACAAAGAGAGCATCCAGAGCTGAAGCATCCTATGTCATGCTCAAACCAGCCTTTGTGCCTGCTCCACCACTCAGGCCTCCACCCAATTGTCAAGGGCCCCCTTTATATCAGCGTCCGCCTCCGCCTAAGCGGGACAATCAGAGAGGATCGAAGAGGAACCATTTCTAGGAAAGAAGACACAAAGTATACTCATTCCGAGAGGACCAAGTTCGCGGTTATTTAATCACCGCCATGAATTTCAACTTGCTTTGGCTCCCGGAGCCAAGGAAGTCCAAAGAAGTCAGTTCCGATGACAGTCCATATTACTGTCCCCACCATCAAATGTTGGGACACAATATCTGGGAATACTTCGTCTTCAAAGACCTCCTGCAAAGGATGGTAGACTCCAGGAAGGTCGAGCTAGGACCACCCCCAGTGCATGTGACATATATTTCTACCACCGACTCCGACAAAGGGGAGGGGTGGCAGGAAGTCACCAGTAGGAAGGGGAAGAAATTTGATTACTGGATGACTCGGAAGACTGACAATCGAGCTCAGGTCATACTCCAAGCTCAATTAAAGCAGCCGGTGTTTCCGCCAATAACCCCTAATGCCGCACAGCCAACAATATCGGCTTCACAACCCTCCACGAGCCGGTCATCTAGGCGTAATCGAAAAGTTAGGAGACAAGCGCAAGAGGAGCAGTTCACAATGAGGCCAAAGCTAGACCCGACACTGTCAGATTTTATGCCCCCAAACTTGGCGCCATGGGCACCGACCCACCAAACGGCACCATCAGGGACAACCCGCCAGGTTGACCTGTCACAGGTTGAAGAGCTAATCTTTGGTTCCATAAACTTCATCCATCTAATGTAATCGTTCCTTGAATAAGGGTATGGTTATGAACCCGAGTTCCCAACACAAGGGTCCGGGAGGAGGAATCACAGAAGTAGGGGATACCAGGGGAGGCGTAGTTACGGCCGAAACCAACCCTATGGTTTTACCACAGCCCAAACCGTTAATATCGCGGAAACCCATGGGAGATTGATAGAGTGCTTTCGTGGGTGCCCTCAAATGATTATTGTGATTTTGGGGTACTTAGGTGCAGCAGGGTGGCTGACCAAGGTCGTCTCTCAAAGGAGAAAGTAGATTTAAAACAACTTTTTAAAGGTATTCTAAAAATAAAATAAAAGAGAATAAAAACACTACTTGAAAGGATAGGGTTTGGTTATAGTTTATGAATCTAGAAGAAGTTTTCTAGAAGAATATTGTATTTTTTTTGTTTTTTGTTTTGAATTGAAGTTCGATTAAAATGACACAACAAAAAGATGTTTTTTAGACAATATTTAAAAGACGTAATCGATCTAACTCTACCTATTCAATCATTTATAAATCATTATCATTTAAATTAATATTCACTTAATTAGGTTCCCTTAATTTTTTAACCCCCGAACCCTACTAGAATTAACCTTACCACAGAGATGAAGTGAATTTATCCTTAGGCTAACTTCGGAACATGCAATCGCAACACCATGCTTTGATTGATGTTCTAAGATTAGCTTATGGTCAGTGGTAAATTAAGGCACATCACCACTATGGAAATGAGGATTAATTGAGTTTAGGTATTGTATTTGAACTCTATAAATTGATCACGTGTGGTCTTGTATTACTGATTAAGATCGCGCTCTCACAATTCACACAAATCCCGACCTAGCGCGTTTTGTGTTAATTGTTCAATTGCTCACTTAGTTTCTTATAATTTAAAAACTAAATTAATGGATCATGTTTAGTGAATTACATTAGATCATTTATTCAAAATAAATGAATGAATAAGGTGAGAGGTAGATCGATTACTAAAAATAACTACTCTTCCATGGGCGGTGTAGTCATCGTAGAAGCGAATTGCATTTGCAACGGTTTAGAATGGGTATAACCCAATAATGCTTATAATCTTATGTTCCAGTCCAAAGAGGAAGATTTATTAAGAATAAAAATGAAAGAAAAAGAGGAAAATAGAAGAAATTAAAGAGTAACTAAGAAGTTTATTGAAAGAGCAAAAGCATTACAACAAAGAGGAGGAAGAGAAGAGCAATTTGGAGGAGATCCTAGATTTAAAGATTCCCTCCTCCAATGGTGAAGTGAAATGGCAATGAACCAATTTACCTATGCTCCCAATCCTCTAAGGCACGTCCCAACCCCTCCAAATGAGAAAAACACTAATTTATAGAGTAGAGGGGAGGCTAGGTTTAAAGAGGTTTCAAGTGTGAATGAGAAATCTCGTCCAAATATTTTAATACAACTTTCACCACCCATTTGACCTCCACAACGCGTGAAACAGCTCTCCTTCCAGCATGATTATTTGTGAGAAAATAAATCCCTGAGATACTCTCAAAATTTGGGCCTAATCCAATCACGTATTAAGAAGTTATGGCCCAAATACAGAACCTATGTCCATTCTGGAGAGTCCAGCCAAACTTTGACTTCATGGCCCATTTTAAACAACCAAATGCACTCTTTAGCTCTAGTATCCTGAATAAAAGTTGTAGAAACTTAAGTTAGGAACACTGTTACAAAATTTAAAATTCAAATAATAAATATAAAAATATTTATATTCGAAATACTACAGTGCACTATAAAGGGTAAAACTAGAATTTTCACTAAATTTTTAAATGAATGATCAAATCCCAAATATTTTATAAATAAACATATTTAGCACAATGTGAGGAAATTATATCATTTATTATTAATAAAATATTCAACAAAATAGTGTTTTATCAACTCCCCCACACTTACCCTTTTTCACTCCTGGGCAAAACCTCATGTCAAGTAAACATCAATATCAAATCAAAACCAATTTTAAAACACATATCCTTGAGATCAAACAATTACACAAAAAGAAACAAAAGATATCATTACTCATAAAAAAATATTATTTCAAGTTCTTTAATTTATATCATTCAATATACTTCCACTTTATTTATCCTCCCATGCACAAAACACTTACCTCGCTTGAATTTTATCTTATGACACAAATATCAACTTTTTTTTGTAATGTCTTTCTCATCCAAACTCATACAAGGGTCACCATAGGCTTGATAAATTCCTACGTCGCCACCCGATGTGAGTCAAGGGAGTATTTTTATCATGAGGTATTTTCAAGGTTGTTCTGTGGCTTTCGGTTGGTAGGATTTAGATGTGAAAAATTATGAGACTGAATGAGGAGGGTTTGACTCTTTTTGAAGCAAAATTGAATTAATCCAATTTTCACTTAAATATGATCTTCTCCTCAATCCCCATAGTATCAATTCAGCTCCATCATCATGAAAAGTTATGAAAATTTTACACCATTCATCATTTCATCATAAAAAATGTCAATCTTCTCAAACATGATTTTCTTGAAAGCTCCAGATAGGCATAGCTTTCCACCTCAATTAGAAGCTCCAGAAAAGGCAAAACTTCATTTGTCATGAAAGCTCCAAAAAAGGAACAGATTTCAATATAATTTTTTTCTTCACAACCAAACACATCTCTTCAGAATTTAATTTTCCACCCAAAGTATCACAGAATGTGGTAGCACAACACAAGATAGATTCCCCCACACTTAAGCTCAACTAGATTATGAAATTACACTTCAAGAGTTGGTTGGATAGGGAAAATTGGCTTGTAATGTGTCTAACCTAACAGGATGTGCATGGATTCTAAGGGCTACAAGGATTAAATGTTCAATGGAGGCCATAAAAAAGGATTCTTTGAAATAGGGGCTTTAATACCAAACAAATTCCTCAATCATTTAAACATAAGTACCTCAAACCCTCAGGTTTTGATAGGAATAGATCAAATTCTGGTTAAATCAAGCATGGTTTGGTTCTCTCAAGAAGTGAGGTGAATGTAAAGAATATGAAAATAATGGTTCATAATCCTCATAGGAAAGTGATTTCAAATATAAAGACAGTGAAATGTGGCATGGGATTCAAAATTCAGTGTACTTTTCATGAAATTACTAAATATTTGAACTTGAAACAAAGTCATTTCATCATTCATTTAAGCTTGGTTTCAAGGGGTAAATTGTTTCACTTATTGATATGGATTTAAAAATGGTGATGAGAATCATTTCAGCTCAAAAGTTTCAAAAACACACAGAAAATTGTAAAATAAACACACAAAATTTGAAAAACACACAATTTTTTTTAAACAGGAAAACAATTGAAATTACTAAACTAAATGGTTCCCTAACCCACACTTAAAATATTGCATTGTCCTCAATGTGAACCCATGAGATGATATATGCACATGAAATGCAGAATTTTTTAAATAGGACAAATAATATAAAAGTGAAAGTGTTAGAAACAGCCTGATGTGCTCAAGTGATGATGGGGTCATGCAGTATGATAAAATCCACTACATCAGTAGGAAGTCCCTCAATGTATCTCTTAAAATGTTTCTCATTGACTATAAATATCCTTCTTATGTCCTCTTGTGTGATCTCCACTACACCATAAGGAAAAACATTAGTCACAACATAAGGACCCAACCATCTGGAACGCAACTTATTAGGCATCAGCTTCAGTCGTGAACTGTAGAGAAGGACTTTCTCTCCAACATGAAACTCCTTTTATTGGATCATTCTATCATGAGCTTCTTTTGATCTTTCCTTGTAGAGCCTTGAGTTTTCATATGAAGACAATATAATCTACTCAAGCTCTTGAATTTGTAGCTTCCTTTGGATTCCATCTTGGTCCAAATCCATGTTGCATTTATTTATAGCCCAATAAGCCTGATGCTCAACTTCCATGGGGAGATGACACGCTTTCCCAAAAACAATCTGAAATGGGGACATACCAATGGGTGTTTTGTATGTTGTCCTATAAGCCCATAACGCATCATCCAAGCGCTTTCTCCAGTCCTTCCTATTTGGCTGCATGGTTTTCTCCAAGATTTGTTTTAACTCACAATTTGAAACCTCAGCCTGTCCATTTATTTGGGGGTGGTATGGTGTTGATGTTTTGTGTGTCATCGCATACTTTTGAAGAAGGGAATCAAGATTCTGATTGCAGAAATGTGTCCCTTGGTCACTGATGATATCCTTTGGTACTCCAAACCTGCAAAAAATATGTGCCTTCACAAAATCCACAACAACATGAGAATCATCAGTCCTGGTGGCCTTGGCCTCCACCCATTTTCTCACATAATCAACAGCAACCAAAATATACAAGAAACCATATGAACTTGGAAAAGGACCCATAAAATCAATGCCCCACACATCAAAAATCTCACAGAATAGTATGGGTTGTTGGGGCATCTCATGTCTCCTAGAAATATTCCCAGTGTGTTGGCAACGAGAGCATGACTTACAAAACACATGGGCATCATGGAATAAACTAGGCCAATATAATCCAGAGTCCAAAACTTTCCTAGCTATCCGTTGGGGTCCAAAATGTCCACCACATGCAAGTGTATGACAGAATTGAAAAACAGACTCAAACTCATGATCAGGAACACACCTCCTAATAACTTGGTCACTACACATGCGCCATAAGTATGGATCATCCCAAAGATAAAATCTTGACTCACTCTTTAATTTTTTGGACTTGATGTTTCTTTAAATTTTCAGGGATTTCAGAGTCAACAAGGTAGTTAACTAAATCTGCATACCAAGGATGCGTACCTGAGATGGAATAAAGATACTCATCAAGGAAAGTGTCCTGAAGTGGTACATGGTCCAAGGTGTCATCCTCTAGTGTGTGAGTAAGCCTACTCATGTGGTCTGCCACCAAGTTTTCTGACCCCTTTTTTCCTTTATCTCAATATCAAATTCTTGAAGGATCATCCATCGGATCAGCCTGGGCTTTGCATCTGGCTTCTTCAAGAGGTACCTCAGAGCTGCATGGTCAGAAAAAACAACTACTTTAGAGCCCAATAAATATGAAAGAAAATTATCTAAAGCAAATATGACAGCAAGAAACTCCTTTTCTGTGGTTGTGTAATTTGATTGGGATGAGTCCAGTGTCCTCGATGCATAGGCGATCACATGTGAACGTCCCTCCACCCTCTGAGATAAGACAGCTCCAACCGCGAAGTTGGAGGCGTCACACATAAGCTCAAAAAGAATCTCCCACCGTGGGGGCTGTATGATAGGTAGAGTGGTCAGACACTTCTTTAGCTCATCAAAGGAAGTCCTGCAAGAATCGTCAAACACAAAATCAGAATCTTTTTGAAGTAATTGTGACATAGGAAGAGAAATCTTACTAAAATCTTTGATGAAGCACCGATAAAATCATACATTCCCTAGTAAATATCTAACATCACGCACACATGAAGGATAGGTTAAGTATGAAATAATGTCTACCTTAGATCTACCAACCTCTATCCCATGTTTTGACACTACATTCCCTAAGACAATGCCATGCTCTACTATGAAATGACACTTTTCAAAGTTCAGGACCAGATTTTTCTCAATACAACGATTCAATACCTTTCCCAAACTATTTATACATTCATCAAATGAATACCCATACACTATAAAATCATCCATAAATACCTCTATGCAGGTCTCAATAAAATCAAAAAAAATACTCACCATGCATCTCTAGAAGGTACCTGGGGCGTTGCAAAGTCCAAATGGCATCCTTCGGTAGGCAAATGTCCCAAAGGGACAGGTTAATGTAGTCTTCTCCTGATCCTCCGGAGCTATAGGAACCTGAAAATATCCAGAAAATCCATCCAAGAAACAATAGTGTGTTTTCCCAGCCAGTCTCTCAATCATTTGATCAATAAATGGGAGGGGGAAATGGTCCTTGTGAGTGGACTGATTTAGTTTCCTATAATCAATACACACACGCCAAATGTTTTGCACCCTCATTGGAACTAAATAATCTTTCTCATTTTTAACAACAGTAACATCACTCTTCTTAGGCACAACCTGAATAGGACTTACCCACTGAGAATCTGAAATGGGAAAGATTATACCAGCCTCAAGCAATTTCTCAACTTCTTTTTTAACAACTTCCAGGAGGGTGGGATTGAGTCTCCTTTGTGGTTGCCTCACCGGTTTAGCCTCATCCTCCAAAATAATACTATGCATGCAAATGGATGGGCTAATACCTGATATGTCAGCCAAGGTCCACCCGATTTCCCTAATGTTCTCCCTCAAAAGATTCAAAAGTTTTTCTTCATGTTCAAAAGGGAGATTGTTAGCAATGATAACAGGTAATTTCTCACCACTTAACAAGTATGAATATTTGAGATTTGGTAGAAATGGCTTGAGTTCCTGTGTAGGGGGGTGGTGTATGGATGGAGACATAGAAGGAACTAAAATATATGCACAAAGAGCATCAGTATCAGAATAGAAATCATCACAATCAGAGAATAAAGCATCAAATACATCAGCATACTCAACAGCCATGTCATAATTAGAGTTCATATGATCAAAATCAGAATATGATTCCATTTCAAAGTCAAATCTTTGATAGTCTTGTTCCTTATAAATAGGTGTGGAAGTACTCTTAGACATCAAACTAGAACCAATACTCATAATCTCCCTAATCATAGGACAATCCAATTCCATGGTGTTTTTACTTAGTGGTTCAAAATGGGAGATAACAAATGCAGAATGATCCTCTGAGGGGTACTTCATGGAATCCATAACATTAAATATCATAACTTCATCCCCAAATTCGATGGAAAATGTACCCTCACTGACATTTATGATAGTTTTTGCAGTTTTGAGGAAGGTCCTACCTAAGATAATGGGGGAATGAGAACTTACCTGATCATCCTCCATGTTAAGCACGTAGAAATCCGCTAGAAAGATCATGTCTTTTACCCAGACAAGTACATCCTCAAGGAATCCCACTGGATATATCGTAGCTCTATTCGCTAATTGCATCACTACTCTTGTTGGCTTCAACTCACCAACCTATAAGGAATAGAATACAGAGTTAGGCATCACATTAATGGAATCTCCCAAATCACAAAGTGCATCATAAAAGTGTAACTCCCCTATGGTGCATGGGATAGTGAATGTCCCTGGATCCTTGCACTTTGTTGGCATTTCTAGAGTTGTTGTAATGAGTGCTGACACATTCCTTCCAAGATTGATCCTCTCATTTCCCTTGAGCCCTCTTAGATTGGTGCAAAGTTCTTTTAAGAATTTGGCATACCTCGGGATTTTCTTAATGGCTTCAAGTAGAGGAATGTTGATCTCCACACGCTTGAATGTGTCCAAAACATCCTTTTCCATTGCTTCTTAATACATCTTCTTGGTTTGAACAACCCTGTTTGAAAAAGGAAGGGGTTTAGGAGGAACATCATCAATCTTTTTATTACCTTTATCTTTCTCCTTGGATTGCTCATCAGTTGGTTTGGAATGCGGCTTCTCTGGAGTTGAGGTGAATCCCGGTGGAATGGTAGGTATAGATGTATCGTTCATTTTCTTCCCACTTCTCAATGTGATGGCACTAACATTACCCTTTGTATTTGGAGTGGGTTGGGAAGGTAGATTTCCAGAATTCTTACTTATAAGTTCATGGAGGGCGGTGGCAATATGGCTCATTTCAGTCTTCAACTCCCTCAGCTCTGAACCTTGACTTTTCAGCTCATTCTGTTGATTAAGAATAATTTTCTTCAAAAGGTAATCAGTGTTAGAATCTACCTTTTGTGGAGGATTCCCTTGTTGTTGGCTCGCTGATGCTTGGGCTTCAAATCTCCTTTGGGGTTTTTGGAAACCCTGTTGGTAAGGTGGAGGCTGCTGGAAGTTTGGTTGAAAAGGGGGACTTTGTTGTTGCCCAGAGCCATACCTCATGTCTGATTGATCCTTCCACCCTTGGTTGAATGTTGGTGCAAAGGAGTCATACTTATTTTGGGGATTTGGTTGTTGTTGTTGCTGATATGGTCTCCCAGGGAATACTGCTGCACAATCTTCTGTTTCTTGTAGTTGGGGGAAACAGTCAGTTGGGTGGCTTGTCGCAGTGAAAATTCCACAAGGCCTTGAAGGAGGGGGTAAATATGTCTTTTGTGCCAAAGCAATTTACCTCATTATAGTTGTCAATTCTTCTAACTTGGTATCAATCAAATGACTCTCAAGAGAAGGACTTACCTGATGTACTCCCCTGACATGTGGTGTACCTCGATCACCAAATTGTTGGGAGTTTTGGGACATCTTGTCGATCAATGCATGTGCGGCTACTAGTTTCTTTTACACCAATGCTCCTCCAGCTGCAGCATCCACCATGATCCTTTCCATGGGTGTGAGTCCTTCGTAGAAGTATTGGATGAGGAGTTTCTCACTGATTTGGTGATGCAGACAGCTTGTGAACAACTTCTTGAATCTCTCCCAGTACTCATACATTGACTCTCCTTAGGATTGCTTGATCCCTGATATCTCCTTTCGAATGGATGTGGTCCTTGATGCTGGAAAAAATCTTTGCAAGAAAAGATGTTTCAAATCATTCCAACATGTTACATCTTTAGGTTGCAAATAATACATCCAATCTTTTTCAGCTCCATCAAGTGAGAATGGGAATGCTCTTAATTTAATTTTATATTCAGAAACATTTCTTGGTTTTAAGGTTGATCAAACCACATTAAATTCCTTAAGGTGTTTGTTGGGATCCTCACTATAGCATCCCGTCTTTTTATAACATAATTTTTCATTCCATTACACGGAACTGAGGATCTTTAAGGTTTAGTGTCTTGGAAACAAGGAACATAAAACATGAAACAAAAAAAACATTCTTCTTAAACACTTGAAAGGCTTCTCCTCATGTTCACCCTAGGCTCATTACTGCATCTCATAACCTGGGGACAAACATCAAAAGGAAGGGTGAGCAGAAGGCCCAACAAGGGAAACAAGTGAAACATTTTACATATGAACTTGAGATACATCAATAAAGTCATGAAAAGAACTTTAATGCATGAAAATGAAATCATGAGGCATATCATAATAAAAATAAAACTTTTTCATAACTTGAAGATGTGGCTACATCATTTAACATAGACAATCATGAACATATCACCAAGGTCCATCCCCAAGGTGTCATTTTAAAATTACCAAGGTTATTCACCAAGGTATCGTGAAAATTGTAATCTCTAGTGGTTACATCATTACCCAATGCATTGGAGCGCTATCAGGGCGCACCCTTAAATTTGCCTTTATTATCATGTGAGCCACATATATCATCATCAAACATTTCATAAATAACCCATATAGCATAAAGGAAATGGGTTTCATTTCATAATCATAACTTTTTAAAAACTTCTTTAAAGACATGATCTTTATATCACTTTAAAACCCACAGAAAAGGAAGGTGGGTCTCATGTATGTAAATCCCAGAATTTAAAATAGAACATTTTGGTATATATGTGAATACCCCTTTAGAAGAAAGAGCTTTGAGTATTCACTTAATAAAATAAAAGGACTTTAGAAAAAGAGATAGACATTTTGAGACAGAAATTCTGCAGCATAACGGCAATGTTCCGAGGTTTTAGAAGACATTAAAAGAGAGGTAAAATGGGTCAAACATTCAAAAATGACCCATAAAATAGTACATGGACAGAATAAGAAGGATACATGATCATGGTAATGAGATTTCAAGTACATACCATTTGAAATGAAAAACATGGAAGGAAGAAAAAAAATTAGATTTCTCTTATGAAAGTTCGGCAGCCTAACGGCGTTACTTAAACCTCAACAAAAAATGATTTGAAAAGATCAAATAGGATCTCTCATCATGTGAACATAAGAGTTCAGTATGATAGATATAGAGATAATTCCCCAACATAACAAAAAGGAACTTTAAAGAATTTACATGAAAGTAGAACTTCAAAACGAGAAGGGTGAAGAACCACTTAAAAATTCGGCAGCCTAACGGCGCCACTTAAAACATCAAAATACTGAATTGAAGAGATCAAATGGGGTCTCTCATCATATGAACATAAGAGTCCAGTATGATATATATAGAGATCATACCCCAATATAACAAAAAGGAACTTGAAATAATTGACATTAAAGTAGAACTTCAAAACGAGAAGGGTGAAGAACCACTTAAAAATTCGGCAGCCTAACGGCGCCACTTAAAACATCAAAATACTGAATTGAAGAGATCAAATGGGGTCTATCATCATATGAACATAATATTCCAGTGTGATATATATAGAGATCATACCCCAATATAACAAAAAGGAACATGAAAGACTTGAATGAAAATAGAACTTGAAAACGAGGAAGGTGAAAGAATCCCTTAAAAATTCGGCAGCCTAACGGCGCCACTTAAACATTCTTAAAACGAATTGATGAGTGCAAGGGGGGTATCTCATCATATGAACATGAAATAGGCAGTAGAATGAATATAAAATAACATCCTCCAACATAAGAACATGGAGTATAAAAGAAAAGACATAAAAGAGATTACTTGAAAAGAAAGAGAGAGGTCGGATCTCTTACCTTAAAATGTAACTCTTAAACCTCAAAGGTTGGGACCTTGAGGGCTTGGGGGCACCTTGGGAGGACTCCTTGGGAGGTAATGAGACCAGAAATTCGTTGTGAATGAGTGGGGAGTCGAATGGATGAGAGGAGGGCTTGGTATTTATAGGGAAAGTGAGGGGACAAGGCATTAATGGCCAAGGGACACCTCACATGTGCTTTTCTCAAACCCATGTGCTCTACCTTGTCATTTATCATGGAGTTAGGCCACATGGGGCCCCCAAAACAATAATTCATCAACCTTGGCCGGCCAACCCTCAAAAGATCTCATTACATCATCATGACACTGTTATGATGTCATTAAACATACCGAAACCCTAAAACTGTATTTTTACTATTCACTGAAAATTCAACTTTCTCAGAAAAATCCCAAAATTTCACATTAACCAAATATCAATGCTCTGATTTCAAAAATGAAATCCATTTTATAAAAATATTTTTCTAAATATTTTTAATTTAATTTTTAAATAAAAACACTATTCATCAAAAATTCATTTTTTTCAGAAAAAACCCCAAAAATTACCATAACATAATATCGATGCTCTGAGTTCAAAAATAAAGTCATTTTTATAAAAATAATTTTCTAATTATTTTTAATTAAATTTTTAATTAAAAAACACTATTCACCCGAAAAAACTAATACTTGAATAATAATTAATGAAACCGTTATTTAACTATTTTATTGAATCGCATTACTTAATCAAGGTGCCTAGATTATTTTAAAACTTTCTTTAAGTGAGATTACTAATCCATTTGGTCATATTACTAATCCTAATCATAAAATCACTATTCATAATTTACTATTCATCAAAAATCAAGTTGATCTTATTAGACTCTAAATTTAGTACTGAACATAATTGCAGAAGACCATTTTTTGAAAATCATTACACATTTTTAATTATTTAGGGTTTACATAAACATATTTAAAATATCCTTTTTCTAAAATTCATCAAAAATATGCATACTATATTTATCCGGTCATTTCAAAATTCATAAACTTCATCATAAGAAGAAATCCCAATTTTTATTTAAAACAAGGATTACACAAGGTAGTTACGGTCTCGTTACATAACCCCTTATAATACCAGCATAGGACCTAAGAGTAAGGTGTGCTAGGGTGATAGAAGCTTGGGGCGGCTCAGTCAACATTGTCCGAGTAGTAATTTCTATCAGTTTGAACTTCTCACGAAGGCGATTTCGTTCCAGCTTCACATGATGAAGTTCGGCTTGGATTTGATCCAGAGCAAAGCTCAGTGGTGCTACCTCCTTCCCAAGCTCTGTTAGATGGGCTTCGATCGGTCCAAGACTACTAGGTGAGGCCATCGAATCTTCTTTCTATAATAATTAACCAAGATTACTTATATTTAGAGACAATAATCAAAACATTTTGTTCACAGCGGTCATGTTGACCGATGGTTATATAATAGTCAAAACCCACTGATCTCATTTTAATAATAATCATGTTTATCAAATAATACATTTTTGTTGAGTATAACAATAACACATAAAATTAGGAAACAAAATTTATTTAAAAATTTCGGGTCGTTACAATCTTCCCCCCTTAAGAAATTGCGTCCTCGCATTTTTAAAATTGGGTTTTGAAATTTCATTGAAAGTCCCACATCGGAAAAGGAGTCAGTAAAACTATTACTTTAAAATAAAGAAAGGGAAGTACAATGGTCACCCGAGTTAACCCACACTAGGGTTCCATGTAGGAAAACATGGACATGGAGGAAAAAACAAAGGGTCAAGTTCTGAGGGAGAGTGATAGAGAACATGATTAGGAGAAAGTTAACCATGAGAAAATCCCAAACTTATGATGTGTGTAAACGGTATTTGATTACCTAGTAGGAAACGTAAACCAACAACATTTTTGTTTTACGTTTCTTTTCATAATTTTGAGGATTTCATTTACTACATAGAACAAAAACATAAGAAAATATACCTACCTTTAAGTAGAGTTTCATCCTTTAACAAGTCCCTACCAACACTAATCTTTTCTCCAAATGATGAGAATTCAAAAACACTTGGTCTCATAAAAGCACAAGAATCATCTTCTATAGAATCACATAATCTACAAAAGATTAACTATCTATTTCTTCTATCTTTAAACATTATCCCGAAAACAGAAAGGTTAAGGTAAAACAACTCTTCAAAAAGAAAGAATCCCATAGGAATGGAAACTACTTTTAAATCATCAAAGTTCCATGGTACTACCCAAAGTTCATCATAGACCATTCCATAAATAACGGTCCTTAAAATTCCTCAAAACAAACCAAACTAAGATTGAAACCCAAATACAATAAGGATTTGATAACATAGTCTTCCAAAACAACTTCATTGTTCATCTCCAGACAACATCAACCACTCCTAACATCTTATAAAAAAGTAGCTAACCTAAACATATTTTACCCAAGATAGGTTAGTCATTCCCATAAGTAACCTAAATTACTATAAGTTCACCTTAAATTCATCGATTCTTCAAAATATAAGTCAACCTTACTCCTCAATGAAAATACCGTAGTAATCTATTTACCTCGATCAAATATGGTTCCCAAAATAATGAACGTCTTCCAAAATAATAATCATATTGTAATCCTCTAATCATCCCTGTCATATTAATACGAAAATCATCGCATTTCCTATCACATTGGTTGTTGGAACATGTTCTTCCATTTCCTACCATTAACTAAGAAGAGAAAGCATAATTAGGGGCTTAAGTACTTAGCTAATAATCATGAAAAGGAACTGAAAGCATATAAGGATAACTTGTATATGAAAGGTATACCCTAACTTGTGATCTCCTAGGTTCCCATCTAGGTTATGAATGATCATATATTCTTATGTGAACCTTTAATTTATTTTATCTTTGTTCCTTTAACAATGGTTCATACCAAGCTTATGAATTTACCAAAGCATATCCCCCGGGAGTGTCGTAACCAAGAGTGCAGCAAGGCCCGTTGTCGTGTACCAGTTCCCGTTCGAGTCTAGCTCAAAGCGGTGTTTTCGGGTTTTACCCCTATGTACATCTGTGCCAGAGCCACCTCTACCTGCTCGTATCCAGACAGGGATGTATTTTCTTGGCAACCCCTTACTCAATACTCACCAAAATACCAGGAAGATTTCCTATATTAAACTTTTATATAGGGTTCCTCCTAGAGTTTTCATATCCTAATTTCCACAAATAACTAAACCATCCTTTGATACCAACTATAGCATCTCGTCTTTTTATAACATAACTTTTCATTCCATTACACGGAACTGAGGATCTTTAAGGTTTAGTGTCTTGGAAACAAGGAACATAAAACATGAAACAAAAAAAAACATTCTTCTTAAACACTTGAAAGGCTTCTCCTCATGTTCACCCTAGGCTCATTACTGCATCTCATAACCTGGGGACAAACATCAAAAGGAAGGGTGAGCAGAAGGCCCAGCAAGGGAAACAAGTGAAACATTTTACATATGAACTTGAGATACATCAATAAAGTCATGAAAAGAACTTTAATGCATGAAAATGAAATCATGAGGCATATCATAATAAAAATAAAACTTTTTCATAACTTGAAGATGTGGCTACATCATTTAACATAGACAATCATGAACATATCACCAAGGTCCATCCCCAAGGTGTCATTTTAAAATTACCAAGGTTATTCACCAAGGTATCGTGAAAATTGTAATCTCTAGTGGTTACATCATTACCCAATGCATTGGAGCGCTATCAGGGTGCACCCTTAAATTTGCCTTTATTATCATGTGAGCCACATATATCATCATCAAACATTTCATAAATAACCCATATAGCATAAAGGAAATGGGTTTCATTTCATAATCATAACTTTTTAAAAACTGCTTTAAAGACATGATCTTTATATCACTTTAAAACCCACAGAAAAGGAAGGTGGGTCTCATGTATGTAAATCCCAGAATTTAAAATAGAACATTTTGGTATATATGTGAATACCCCTTTAGAAGAAAGAGCTTTGAGTATTCACTTAATAAAATAAAAGGACTTTAGAAAAAGAGATAGACATTTTGAGACAGAAATTCTGCAGCATAACGGCAATGTTCCGAGGTTTTAGAAGACATTAAAAGAGAGGTAAAATGGGTCAAACATTCATAAATGACCCATAAAATAGTACATGGACAGAATAATAAGGATACATGATCATGGTAATGAGATTTCAAGGACATACCATTTGAAATGAAAAACATGGAAGGAAGAAAAAAAATTAGATTTCTCTTATGAAAGTTTGGCAGCCTAACGGCGTTACTTAAACCTCAACAAAAAATGATTTGAAAAGATCAAATAGGATCTCTCATCATGTGAACATAAGAGTTCAGTATGATAGATATAGAGATAATTCCCCAACATAACAAAAAGGAACTTTAAAGAATTGACATGAAAGTAGAACTTCAAAACGAGAAGGGTGAAGAACCACTTAAAAATTCGGCAGCCTAACGGCGCCACTTAAAACATCAAAATACTGAATTGAAGAGATCAAATGGGGTCTCTCATTATATTAACATAAGAGTCCAGTATGATATATATAGATATCATACCCCAATATAACAAAAAGGAACTTGAAATAATTGACATGAAAGTAGAACTTCAAAACGAGAAGGGTGAAGAACCACTTAAAAATTCGGCAGCCTAACGGCACCACTTAAAACATCAAAATACTGAATTGAAGAGATCAAATGGGGTCTCTCATCATATGAACATAAGAGTCCAGTGTGATATATATAGAGATCATACCCCAATATAACAAAAAGGAACATGAAAGACTTGAATGAAAATAGAACTTGAAAACGAGGAAGGTGAAAGAATCCCTTAAAAATTCGGCAGCCTAACGGCGCCACTTAAACATTCTTAAAACGAATTGATGAGAGCAAGGGGGGTATCTCATCATATTAACATGAAATAGGCAGTAGGATGAATATAAAATAACATCCTCCAACATAAGAACATGTAGTATAAAAGAAAAGACATAAAAGAGATTACTTGAAAAGAAAGAGAGAGGTTGGATCCCTTACCTTAAAATGTAACTCTTAAACCTCAAAGGTTGGGACCTTGAGGGCTTGGGGGCACCTTGGGAGGACTCCTTGGGAGGTAATGAGACCAGAAATTCGTTGGGAATGAGTGGGGAGTCGAATGGATGAGAGGAGGGCTTGGTATTTATAGGGAAAGTGAGGGGACAAGGCATTAATGGCCAAGGGACACCTCACATGTGCTTTTCTCAAACCCATGTGCTCTCCTTTGTCATTTATCATGGAGTTAGGCCACATGGGGCCCCCAAAACAATAATCCATCACCTTTGGCCGGCCAACCCTCAAAATATCTCATGACATCATCATGACACCGTTATGATTTCATTAAACATACCGAAACCCTAAAACTGTATTTTTACTATTCACTGAAAATTCAACTTTCTCAGAAAAATCCCAAAATTTCACATTAACCAAATATCAATGCTCTGATTTCAAAAATGAAATCCATTTTATAAAAATAATTTTCTAAATATTTTTAATTTAATTTTTAAATAAAAACACTATTCATCGAAAATTCATTTTTTTCAGAAAAAACCCCAAAAATTACCATAACATAATATCGATGCTCTGAGTTCAAAAATAAAGTCATTTTTATAAAAATAATTTTCTAATTATTTTTAATTAAATTTTTAATTAAAAAACACTATTCACCCGAAAAAACTAATACTTGAATAATAATTAATGAAACCGTTATTTAACTATTTTATTGAATCGCATTACTTAATCAAGGTGCCTAGATTATTTTAAAACTTTCTTTAAGTGAGATTACTAATCCATTTGGTCATATTACTAGTCCAAATCATAAAATCACTATTCATAATTTACTATTCATCAAAAATCAAGTTGATCTTATTAGACTCTAAATTTAGTACTGAACATAATTGCAGAAGACCATTTTTTGAAAATCATTACACATTTTTAATTATTTAGGGTTTACATAAACATATTTAAAATATCCTTTTTCTAAAATTCATCAAAAATATGCATACTATATTTATCCGGTCATTTCAAAATTCATAAACTTCATCATAAGAAGAAATCCCAATTTTTATTTAAAACAAGGATTACACAAGGTAGTTACGGTCTCGTTACATAACCCCTTATAATACCAGCATAGGACCTAAGAGTAAGGTGTGCTAGGGTGATAGAAGCTTGGGGCGGCTCAGTCAACATTGCCCGAGTAGTAATTTCTATCAGTTTGAACTTCTCACGAAGGCGATTTCGTTCCAGCTTCACATGATGAAGTTCGGCTTGGATTTGATCCAGAGCAAAGCCCAGTGGTGCTACCTCCTTCCCAAGCTCTGTTAGATGGGCTTCGATCGGTCCAAGACTACTAGGTGAGGCCATCGAATCTTCTTTCTATAATAATTAACCAAGATTACTTATATTTAGAGACAATAATCAAAACATTTTGTTCACAGCGGTCATGTTGACCGATGGTTATATAATAGTCAAAACCCACTGATCTCATTTTAATTATAATCATGTTTATCAAATAAAACATTTTTGTTGAGTATAACAATAACACATAAAATTAGGAAACAAAATTTATTTAAAATTTTCGGGTCGTTACACTCACTAGATAAGCCATGAAACTTTGGAATAAGGTGAATTAATCCATATTTCAATTCAAAGTCCGGTTCGAGGTTCGGGTATGCAATACAATTTGGTTGATAGTTAATATCCGGTGCAGCCAATTATCGAATGGTTTTATTAATTTCATTTCCATTATTTTCAGCCATTGGTTCTTGTTTTAATTTGGACTTAGAAGTGTTTCCAATTTCAAAATTCCTAGAGCATAGGAATTCCCCAGTTGGGTAAATGTCGACACTTCCCGTAGACTGAGAATAACGGATTCATGCCCTAAAGTTGCGTTCAATCTCAGGGTCAAGATCTAAGAGATCCTCGGGATTAGTTCATTTCATAAATCAAAGAAATAGAAAAATTAAGTGAAGAAAAGTGGAACATGATAAAATGATAATAAGTTTGATTTGATGGTCCCCAAAAAAAGAAAATAGAAAACCAAAAAGATAATTGAGAAAGGGGAAAGAAGAAAGAAATAAGAGAAGATAAAATACTAAAATAAAAGTAAAAAATATACCTCTAATTAGTTGAATAAAATACTTTCATCCATGGCAACGGCGCCAATTTTATAGAGCGCTTTCGTGGGCACCCTCAAATGATTAATGTGATTTTGGGGTACTTAGGTGCAGTAGAGTGGCTGACCAAGGTCGTCTCTCAAAGGAGGAAGTAGATTTAAAACAAAATTTTAAAGGTATTCTAAAAATAAAATAAAATAGAATAAAAACACTACTTGAAAGGATAGGGGTTGGTTATAGTTTATGAATCTAGAAGAAGTTTTCTGGAAGAAGATTGTATTTTTTTTGTTTTTAGTTTTGAAATGAAGTTCGATTAAAATGACACAACAAAAAGATGTTTTTTTAGACAATATTTAAAAGACGTAATCGATCTAACTCTACCTCTTCAATAATTTATTAATCATTATCATTTAAATTAATATTCACTTAATTATTATCCCTTAATTTTTTAACCCCCGAACCCTACGATAATTAACCTTACCACAAAGATGAAGTGAATTTAACCTTAGGTTAACATCGGAACATGCAATCGCAATACCCTACTTTGATTGATGTTCTAAGATTAGCTTATAGTCAGTGGTAAATTAAGGCACATCACCACTCTGAAAATGAGGATTAATTGAGTTTATTGATTGTATTTGAACTCTACAAATTGACCCCGTGTGGTCTTGTATTACCGATTAAGATCGCGCTCTCACAATTCACACAAATCCTGACCTCGCGCGTTTTGTGTTGATTGTTCAATTGCTCACTTAGTTTCTTATAATTTAAAAACTCAATTAATGGATCATTTCTAGTGAATTAAATTAGATCATTGATTCAAAATAAATTAATGAAGAAGGTGAGAGGTAGATCGATTACTAAAAATAACTACTCTTCCATGGGCGGTGTAGTCATCGTAGAAGCGAATTGCATTTGCAACGGTTTAGAATGGGTATAACCCAATCACACTTCTACTCTTGAGTTCCATACCAAATAGGAAGATTGATGAAAAATAAAAATTAACAAAACAGAGGAAAATAGAATAAATTAAGGAGGAACTAAGAAGTTTATTGAAAGAGAAAAAACATTACAACAAAGAGGAGGAAGAGAAGAGCAATTTGGAGGAGATCCTAGCTTGAAAGCTTCCCTCCTCCAATGGTGAATTGAAATGGCAAGGAACCACTTCACCTCTGCTCCCAATCCTCTAAGGCACGTCCCAACCCCTCAAAATGAGAAAAACACTAATTTATAGAGTGGAGGGGAGGCTTGGTTTAAAGAGGTTTCAAGTGTGAATGAGAAATTTCGGCCAAATATTTTAATACAACTTGAACTGCCTATTTGACCTCCAAAACGCGTGAACCAGCTCTCCTTACATAAGGATGATTTGTGCGAAAATGAATCCCCGAGCTCCTCTAAAAATGTGGGCCTAATACAAGCATGTATTAAGAAGTTATGGCCCAAATACAGAACTTATGTCCATTCTGGCGAGTCCAGCCAAACTTTGACTTCATGACCCATTTTCAACAACCAAATGCACTCTTTAGCTCTAGTATCCTAAATAAAAGTTGTAGAAAATTAAGTTAGGAACAATGTTAAAAAATTTAAAATTAAAATAATAAATATAAAAATATTTATCTTCGAAATACTACAGTGCACTATAAAGGGTAAAACTGGAATTTTCACTAAATTTTCAAATGAATGATCAAATCCCAAATATTTTTTAAATAAACATATTTAGCACAATTTAAGGAAATTATATAATTTATTATTAATAAAATATTCAACAAAATAGTTTTTTATCAGATATCCCTTCAACGGACTCAACAGGAGAAAGAATATCCCTCCACCTCCACAAGCGGCCACTCTGGCCCTGTCATTCTACGGTACCCATCAGAGGAGGAACAAGTGCCTAGCCGCCTAGTGCGCATAAACAGACCGGCCGGGCCAAGTCCCCAGAACATGGGAACACCGTTTACCTCCAACCCCACGGCCTGTCCCTTCTCGTCGCATGCTCCATCTCCCAAAGTGCCTGCTAAAACTCTCCCACCAGCGGAGAAGCATCGGCCGCTGGAGCAAAAATACGACATCCTTAAGTAGTTGGCATCAGTACCAACCAAGATGTCAATCTTGGATGCCCTGAGTTTGTCAGAAGACCTCAGGGAGGCACTTATAGAAGCCTTGCTCATCCCCCAGGAGTTTCAAGCCAAGGTAGTCACCGCTGAAATTTACCAGATGAAGACTGGACCGACTGAATGCAATGCAGTGATTTCCTTCACCAATCAGGATGAAGATGCTATCATGAAAGGACACATCAAACCACTATATATGTCTGACACACTAAATGATGTTGAAATCCGCAAATTCTTTATCAAAAACGGCTCTGGAGTTAACCTCCTTCCCCTACGAACACTCCGTAAGTTGGGCTATAGTGAGGATGACCTAATCCCCTCAGCCACAACTTTATTGGGTTACGATAAGAGTGGACAGAAACCAATGGGACAAATCAAGCTAAAGACCCATTTTGGAAACCTTGTGGCCTAATCAGAATTCCTGGTGGTCTGGAAGAACACGGCATTTAATGCCCTGGTTGGAAGTTTGTGGCCCTATAAGCACATGGTCGTTTCTTCATCCTACCACCAGTGTATCAAGTATAGCGTCAATGGGAAAAGTGGGACATTGCACGCTGACAAGGCCCCTTTCGAGCTCTCCGAGTCACACTACATTGACATCGGGTTTTATGAGCAAAAGAAAAAAAGAAGCCTTTGCTTGATGGTGTCAATTGGATCCCCGCTCCAAATGGTCTGGAGATGGTTCTTGATGACCCCCTCAGGGATATTGGTGGAGACTACATACTGCCCATCAACCATGTTGAGAGCAGGGGTTCAAGCTCGGACACACACTCAGCTGTCCTCATGACTTCAGCTATAACGGTTGGGTGTGACAATGCGAAAACAACCGCTAACCCTCAATTTGGGGGTATATACTTGAGCAAGGACTCCCACAATGCCTCGCCTCCAGACTCTCAAGAGCCCGTTCCGATAATTCTCCCCCCATCAGATCAAGAGGATGATGATTTAGGGGAAGAGGAGGAAGAAGATATCAGGGATGCACCTCCCGCATTTGAGGAAGGTATCTCCACCCCTGTGGATGAGCTCAGGGAAATAAACCAGGGTACTGAGTAAGACCTGAGGCCCACTGTCATTAGTGTATCCATGTCTTCCGAGGAGCATGAGATATACACCTCCTTCCTGAAGCAACATTGGGATGTTTTTTCCTAGAATTACACGGAAATGCCGGGACTCGATCCTGAATTGGTGAATCACCACTTAGGTCTGCCATAAGACCACCGGGGCTATAAACAAGCCGCCAGAAGAACACACCCCTCACATGCTACCAAAAATAGAGGCTGAAGTCGATAAGCTTATTAAAGAATGCTTCATTCGGGAGGTCTAGTACCCCATTTGGTTGGCCAACATTGTCCCTGTCAAGAAAAAGAACAGACAAATCCGTGTCTGCATCGATTTCAGAGATCTCAATCGACATTGCCCGAAAGATGATTTCCCAGTCCCGATCACCGAATTATTAATCGACGCAACGGCCGGGTATGAGGCTCTATCCTTCATGGATGGTTATTCTGGGTATAATCAAATCAGGATGGCCCAAGAAGATGAAGAATCCACTGCCTTTAGGCCCACCCAAGGATTATTCTACTATATGTTCATGCCCTTTGGTCTCAAGAATGCCGACGCCACATATTAACACGCCATGTATCGTATATTTAAACCATTCCTGAGAAGATTCGTCGAATGCTACGTAGATGAATTGGTGGTCAAATCAAGACAGTGCTCAGATCACCCGTTATACCTTGAGGTAGTCTTCAACAAAATTCGACAACATATCCTGAAGATGAATCCCTTGAAATGTGCCTTCGGGGTTACCTCAGGGAAATTCCTTGGCTTCGTCGTACGCCATCATGGCATCAAAGTCAACCCTGAAAAGACAAAGGCTATCCTTGGCTTGCCACCTCCCCACAATCTCACTGAGTTGAGAGGATTCCAAGGACACAGGCCTACATTAGGCGGTTCATAGACAACTTTGCGGGCAAATATCTACCCTTTACCAGGTTAATAAAAAAGGGAGTTACGTACCAATGGACATATGATTTCCAAGAGGAGTTCAACAGCCTAAAAAAGTACCTATTGATCCCGCCAGTTCTCATGCCCCCGGTTGAAGGAAGACCTCGCATCTTATACGTCACAGCCCTAGAGTGGTCACTAGGAGCCTTCCTTACACAGAAAAATGACGTCGGCAGTGAAAACAGTCTCTATTACCTCAGTCGAACCATGATCGATGCTGAAACTCGATACTCAAACATCGAGAAGAGTTGTTTGTCCTTGGTCATCGCAGTTCAAAAATTTTCACATTATATGCAGCATCATGAAGTCCATTTGGTCTCATGTAGTAACCTTCTCAAGTACATCCTCAGCTGCCCGATGTTGACCGGGTGCCTATCCCGATGGGCAGCCATCCTGTAACAGTTTGACATCCGTTTTGTGCCTCAAAAGGCCATCAAAGGCCAGGAATTAGCAGATTTTTTGGCAGAGCACCCCTCAACAGGGACTACCGCACTGGACGTCGAGCTACCTGATGAAGAAATCTTCTCGGTTCAAGAGGAGCTCCCAACATGGGAAATGTACTTCGATGCTACATCCTGAATCCCGACAAGGAGAAGTATGGAGGATCCCAAATTTAACAAGGTGGGTTTGGGGATAATACTCATATCCCCAGAAAAGGCAGTCTTTCCATATTCCTTCCTCCTGTCAGAAGGATTTACAAACAATGAGGCGGAGTATCAAGCCCTCATTGCAGTCCTGGAGCTCACAATCCAGGCACAAGAACAGCACCTTAAGGTAAAAGGTGACTTGGAACTGGTCATAAAGCAAGTCAATGGTTACTATGCTATTAAAATGGAGGATATGATTCCCCTGTTTGACCATGTCCGAGGGTTAATGGAGGAATTCTCTACAGAACCAACATTGACCTATATTCCCCAGTCTCAGAATGCCCAGGACGATGCATTAGCTAATGCGGCCACAGCCCTAGATGACCCAGACCGGGATGAAACAGTTATCAGTATCGATCATCGTCGAATGTTCTTGCCGTTTGTTCAGACTAAGACAGAGGAAATCAATGAAGTCAGTCCTGTCCCTGAGCCATATGCTCCCGCCACAGGGTGGATGACCCCCATTGCAAACTACCTTCAATGGGGAGAACTTCCACCAGACAGGGCTGAATGAGAGAAAATACGGATAAGGGTAATTAACTGTTTCCTATACGGTGGAACAGGTCAGTGAGAGGTCCTCTACAAACGAGGCCTCAACGGAGTCTTCATCATATGCATTGATGGAGAAGAAACTGATGCCTTCATAACTGAAGTGCATGCCGGAGTATGTGGAGCACACCAGTCAGAGTCCAATATTTCCCATCAGGTTCGAAGGCTTGGGTACTATTGTCCCACAATGACGTGAGATTGCGATCACTTTACCACAAAATGTCACTCATGCCAAATTCATGCCAACTTCATACACCAACCCCTGGAGTTACTTCATCAGGATAAGTACTCCTGGCCATTTTCCATCTGGGGAATGGACGTCGTGGGACCATATCCTCCTGCCATGGCCAAACAACTGAAGTATATCCTCACAGCAACTGAATTATTTTCCAAATGGGCAGAAGTTGTACCCCTCAAGGAAGTCAGAGCAAGAAACATTGTCAGCTTTATGAAATCCAATATAATCACCAGATTTGGCATCCCTCATACCATACTGATGGATAATGGAACCAACTTATGCTCTGCTGATTTAGAGAAACTATACCAAGAATATGGTATCAAGGATAACCACTCATCCCGCTACCATGCAGCGGCCAACAGACAGATAGAGGCTTTCAACAAGACCCTATCCAACATTCTCCAGAAAATGGTGGATAAAGACAAGAAATCATGGCTAGATAAACTTCTTCATGCATTGTGGGATTATCAAACCATAATCTGCACCGCTACTTAGGCTACTTCGTACTCATTAGTATATGGAACTGAAGTGGTCATGTCTATTGAGATCCAATTGCCCTCGCTCTGCATTGCCATTTGTGATCATTTATCCAATGATGAGAAATCATAAAAATGGATAGGTGAATTGGAATAGCTGGATGAGAAGAGGTTGCACACTTTGCACCATCTGGAAGTATATCAGAATCGGATCACATGAGCCTTCAATAAAAAGGTTCGTCTTCAGTCTTTCTTGGAAGGAGAATTGGTGTTGGTCCTCCAGACCCCAATGATACCCAGAAAGAAACCTCCAAAACTGGAGCCCAAGTGGGAGGGACCATATGTTATACACAAGATCTACTCCAATGGAGCGTATGCCCTGATCTCCATGGACGGGCAGTTCACTACCACTCCTACAAATGCGAGATTTCTGAAGAAATATTTCGCATAACCAAAAGCATTTTTCGTCCAATCTGTAGGATGTTAAACTACCGAGCACACGACGGTCCAAACTCTATGACCCTAAACTAAGAGTAATTTGTCCTTTCCGCACGAAGTTAAACTGCACGGATTTCAGAGAACTACATACGGCTTGATTCTTGCCCTCGCAGGATACGTAGCGACACCAGGATTCCCTATCCTCGCCCAACCACTCCCAAATGGAATAAAGTTAAAAAAAATGTCCCCTTCCCCCATGTACAGACCATCCCTACACGGGGTGTACCTATTTCAGAGAACTATGTATGGCTTGATTTCTGCCTTTGTAGGATACGTAGTGATGCCAGGGTCCACCATCCTGGCCTAGCCACACCCCCGAATAAAAAAAATTTAAAATGTTCTCTTTCCATGTGTACGGACTAGACCTGCACGGGGTGTATTCCCCGTCCTCACCGTATGATGTTAAACTGAATGGATTTCAGAGAACTATGTACAGATTGATTCCTGCCTTTGTAGGATATGTAGCAATGCCAAGGTCCACCATCCTAGCCCAGCCACACCCCCGAATAAAAAAAAATTAAAATGAACTCTTTCCCTGTATACAAACCAGATCTACACAGGGTGTATTCCCCATCCTCACCACATGACGTTAAACTGCATAGATTTCAGAGAACTACGTACGGCTTGATTCTTGACTTCGCAGGATACATAGTGACACCGGGGTCTCCCATCTTGGCCCAGCCACCCCAATGAAATAAAAAAAATTCCCCCTTCCCCCGTGTACGGACCAGACCTACACGGGGTGTATAATCCTCTAAAGAACTACGTTTAGCTTGATTCTTTCCCTCGCAGGATACGTAGCGACACCAGGATTTTATATCCTAGACCATCCATTCCAAAATAAAGTCAAAAAAAATTCCCTTTTCCCCCGTGTACGGATGAACCCTGCACGGGGTGTGTTCCTCGCCCTTACCGCATGACATTAAACTGCACAGATAAGAAGGATTTAAAAATGACCTTTTCCCCTGTGTACGGACCAGACCTGCATGGGGTGTAATACTCGTCCTTACCACACAATGTTAAACTGCACGGATAAGAAAAATAAATATGCCCCCTTCCCCCCGTGTAAGGATCAGACCTTCACGGGGTGTACTCCAAAAAGAACTATGTGTGGCTTGATTCCTGCCCTCATAGGATACGTAGAGACGCTGGGATCTTATTTCCTAGCCCAGCCACCGGTAAAATAAAACACATATATATATACTCCTCATCCTTACTGCATGACGTTAAACTGCATGGAATCCTCTTTTCATGTCATTTCACCTTTGTCCTCACCGCACGATGTTAAACTACACGGACTGCATCCTCACCGCACTATGTTAAACTGCATGGACATCATCCTCACCGCACGACGTTAAACTGCATGGACTTCATCACAACCCACCCAAGGTATATGGAGAAACGAGATGGGAATAATCCTTGTGCAGTTGGATGCACCCTCTCCATACATCAGACTCCACGACCTGGATAATTGCGGATCTTCATAACCATTCATGGCCATTGGAAGTTGAAAGTTATCGACCTGTGGACACCTTTGTATGACTATGCATACCATGCCCTCAGTGGCTCTGCATATTGATAGCCCCTGGCCCGTCTACCAAAGGCAATATTTCCTCAGGCGATACTCTTCCTATCATCGTATGCTTACTGGCCTCAGAGCCCCCATATCATATCTCTCGATCCAAAAATTTATAGAGCAGTGGTTTACAAGTTCATTCCCCTCTCACATCCAAATTTTTCCAGGGTATCTCTACCTGGTTAGCCTATGTATCCTCCCATGGTTTACATAATGATCTGCATTTACAAACATCAAGCCGAGGCTGGGATACTTTTACTTGACATGCAATTGTGTTAAAGATGTTTCATGTATGCTTGGACACCATTATCCCCATATGTCGAACTCTGTACTACGGACAATCACAGATCCTAATAATCATTCATGGTAATCGGAAGTGGAAAGTTATCGATTTGTGGACACCTTTTCATGACTATGCATACCATGCCCTCAGCGGCTCTGCATATTGATATCCCCTAGCCCGTCTACCAAAGGAAATATTTCCTCAGGTGATACTCTTCCTAGCCCCGTACGCTTACTGGCCTCAGAGCCCCCATACCACACCTCCTAATATGGGAAACCCCAGAGTTACAGTTTACACCCTCATTCCCTCACACTTGTTCAAAGTATACCAGAGACTCCTAACTCAGTTGCCTTCCAGGTAATTGTAGCAATAGTCACCTAATGGTCCGAACTCTACGACCGTTAAACTAAGAGTACCTCGTCCTTACTGCATGACGTTAAACTACATAGAGTGAAGTTACACCCTATGTGCAAAATAAATCAGAGCGGTAAACTCTTCAAGTTTTAACAGCAACCAGGGACGAACATCCCCAACATGTCCGGATATTTCCTTACCAAACAACAGACTTTGTGGCTCAGACAATCGCGGATCCTCATAATCATTCATGGCCATCAGAAGTGGAAAGTTATCAAACCGGGGACAGCTTTGTATGACTATGCATACCATGCCCTCTGCAGCTCTTCATATTGATAGCACGTGTCCCATCTACCAAAGGAAATATTTCCTCAGGCGATACTCTTCCTAGCCCCGTACGTCTACTGACCTCAGAGCACCCATATCATCTCTCTTGATCCAAGAAGCCCCGGAACCACGATTTACATCATCGAACCCTCTCCACATCTTGTACATGCTAAGATATTCAAGCCCAGTTACATTCTAATCAAGAGTGGCCTTTGTGACTACGTCCTTACCACACGACGCCAAAACTGCACAGAGCATGTCTTTTTTTCTTGGCGTGAAACTGCAAAGACCGAGCATCAAACATCCAGAGAAATGCCTCCAATCACAAATATTTTCACGGATTTAAAAATACCCCTCGTCCTCGTTGCACGACGTTAAACTACATAGTATCTTTAGTAATTCCTTCATCCTTACCACATGACGTTAAACTACACGGTCAAACCTATCATGGGTTCAGTAAGGAACGAAGGCTTTCCTCTATCCCTCAGTGCACGGGCCAGACCTACATAAACCACTATCTCACACCAGCGTGAGAAGGGATGACTTTACCCATTCCCAGGAAGTTTAGCCTAGATGTTTCTCCCGTATCCAGGCACCCTCTTTTCATAAACCATACTCTATATTCAGAAAAAATCCAAACTCTCGTAAACCACCCCTGGTGGTCCCAAATCTCAACTTCCCTAAATTTTCTCGGCTATAGGGAGAATAAAATCATTAACTTAAGGACACATTTCCATGACTATTCATACCATTCCCATCACAGCTCTTCATATTGATCGTCCATGGCCCGTCTACCAAAGGTGAGATTTTCTTAGGCAATGCTTCTCTATGTATGCCTCTTGGACTCTGAGCCCCCATGTCCATCCTGGGATTCGGAAACCCTCTGAGCTACGGTTTACCAACCTCTATCACAACCCTACCTGAATATGGTGGAATGTCTCTGATGAGATTACTGAGAACCAGGAGAAGTCGTTCCATTCTAAATAATGTCCCAGCTGCATGACTTTAAACTGTGCCAAGCTCCAGCCATCCTTTACGCTAGATAAATGCGTAGGACAGCAACACTGCGTCCACACTCCTAATTAATACAGATATTATCAAACCCTTTCATATGTCACACACCCTTTCCGAACCACCCCTGGAGGTTTTCATAATTCTTCAAGCCACCCATGGTGGTTTCCATAAGTCGTACTTCCATGAAGTCCTCTGGCCATCAAAAATGGACAGTCATTGACTTAAGAACACCTTTGCATGACTATTCATACCATTCCCTTAGTGGATTTGCATATTAATAACCCTCAATCCATCTACTAAATTCAAGTCTTCCTTAGGCGATGCTTTTCCTACCTCTGTGCGCCGATATAGCTCCCATGCCTTGAGAAATGCCCTGCATGTCGTTCAAATCTAGACATGTTCCCCCCACATGCGTCTGAAGGGTATTGAGACATCTTTTAATCAACCAAACCTCATTGGGGCCCTCACCCAACCATATCTTGTCAAATCTATTCAACCTAAAACATCAGTAATGATAGTCTTGTCAGTGGGACTTTAAACCGCTCACAAAAATAGGCGCAAAGCCTGTTAGGACGAAAACCCGAAAAGGGAGACCTAAGAAAAGATGAGCTATACCCACTAGGTCCACACCAAATGGGCCCAGGAAAAATTAGGGTATTAACAAAAAAAAGACAAAACGTTTATGGTGTTTTTCTACAAAACCCCAGCAATAGTCAAACTATGCTCGCTTGATCTCATGGACCAGGAAAAATTGGAGCCTATTTCAATTTTATCATTTTCCTGAATTATGATCAATCTTGATTTAGTGAGTTGTTATTTATGAAACAATTGTTCCAGTAACAATCAAATTTTACAGCAAGGAAAGATCGACATAGATTGTATTCCATTTGGACAAAAAGGGAGGACGTCCACAAGCTGGGGCCTCTCCCTCAAAGCGACAAAAGAGGTAAAACAGAGTGTACAGGAATGGATCTGACAGTCACAAAGGAGCCTTTCTCTCTCTCTCCATAAGATCGGCAACCGTACGGTGAAGGTTGTTGCAAGTCTGCTCCAGTACAGCCTTCTCCCTGGACTCAACTTCAGCCACCGAACGAGTATGCTTTACTGTCGTTTGGAGGTCATTGATCCCTTTTACGGTGGCTTCAAGGTTACCAGTCAAGGTTGAAAACTGATCCCTCAACATCGCTGCTCGAGCTTCGCATTCACACAACTTGGTAGATAGGGTGGTCATATGATCTTGAGAGCCCACCTCCTGTGCTATCAGCTGATGGAGTTTCATCATGGCCTCCTCAAAGGCTCGGGTCCTGCAATGAGAGGCAGTGAGGTGAGAAAGTTTGTGTTCAATAGCGGAAACTTCCCCATGGGCAATGACAACCTGGAAAGTAAGAAAATAAAACTGCCGATAGTCAAAGACACCTAACCCCAAACCTAGAAAGAGCTATCGGAGGGCTTTAGTTTTAGTTTCCATCTTAGCCAGAGGAGTTTCGGCAACAATTTCACAAATCCGGGGCCAATCCCACCTTCGCACTACTCGGTGGTCCGCCATGACACGAGGATATTTGGTATCCTCGCTAGATAGCATAGGAATAAATTATGGAATCACGACCAATGTAGACATGTACACGCTAGAAGATGGTTCTGAAGCTGTAAGGTCTGAAGCTTCTAGCCTCGGTTCAGGCTTGGAAGTCAAGTCGCTAAGTCTGGTATCGGCTGACAAAACTTCAGGAATTATCTCGCTGGGACCCGAAGCCACAGGGTCATCCTCATCCACATTCAAGAAAGTTGGGTCCTTCTGAACTTTGACCGCAGAGGGGTTGGAAGAGGAAAATCCCCTGAGTTTCTTTGACCGACGAGCCATTAGTTGGTCCTCCCTCAGACCCGATGAGGAAGGTGCGGTAGGCACAACAGCCGCAATAACTCCTGATTTGGGAACCTACTGGACAGCCTTCCCCAGGATCCCATCGGGATAATGCTTGATCCACATTCTTGCATGCTCCAAGGATAGGCTGGCAGCTGCTTCTATTCCAGTCAAGGGAATGCTTGTGTCAGGTCCCTCCCGCATTAGCATCAACCACCATTGAAGGAGAGTGGTCAGGTGCAGTCCACAGGCCTGATGAGGGGGAAGGGAAACTTGGAGTTTCATACATCCAAACTGGCGAGAAAAATGATATGGGGTGTAAAACTCGCACAGAGAAACCCCGTCAATCTGTGCAGACAAAAACCCGTCCCATAGTGAAATCATGTAAGAACACTCCTCTAGGCTCCCCATGTGGTTTTCAACCACGAAGTCGGAAGGGGTGGGTTAGGTAGTGAAAGCAAACCGAGAGAATTCACTCAGAATCTTGATGACTTCATCAGAGCTGAGGGACTTCAAGCGAACTCCAGCTATATCGAGCAGGGTAGGCCGAAAGGTAAGAAGCGAGATGACTGTGTTATGACGATACTCATAACAGCGGCAATGATCCGCTACCCAGCCATATAAGAATTGAAATGTCCCACTCAAATGGTAGGGCGACCCGCCCTCCGTCATGTGGCTCAGTAGTTCATAAATACGATCCAAAGTGGGTGCGGCCAAATTCATCGGGCGACCCTCTGCCAACTTAACTTCCATCATCAGAGTGCAAGCCCTGATGCCTGGGTTAATTTCCCAAGAAGGGAATAACCACCTACTCAAAAACATGGCAAAAAGACCTGCCAACCTGAGCATAGGCAGCACACTGGGTCGCACCTTATAACCCATTGAAAGGTAGTCTCCCGCCTCCAGAACCACCCAGTAGGAACCTGGGATAGTTCGTGATTTTTGAGAAGGATGAGTCCTGGGGCGCTTGATCTGCGGCACGGGACCAGTGGTATTCATAAATAACCATATCCATGTGCTATAGGGAATAATAGAGCGGGCACGCAAGGACTAACCCAGTGACCACTCCGCCATAACCAGCAGATCTCTCGCCAACAAAGGCACCTGTTTGACATTGTCCCATGTGTCAGGAGTGGGCAGAAACTCATCATACATCGCACCAATGATCGAAAGTCCTCCCAATTGTTAGATTTCCCATAAACAAATACTAACTTCACCATTGTCAAGGTGAAAATTATTAGTGCTTGAACACCAGTGACTAAGCAGGTTAAGCAAGATCGAAGATGGTGGGTAAACAGCAAACTAGGAAGCCCACACTGCGGAATATAGATTGACTGCTTCTAGTGATTCGGGGAATTCCAGGAAATGATGATGGACCCAGAAGGCCCAGGCCCAGTCATTTGAGAAAATCCCACCATACTGAAGATCTCACCTAGGAATCCACCCTGTGTCAGGATCCACTCGAGCAAGGTTGATTATGGAGGGGTAACTCTTGAGGACGACCTCTTGAGATAAGTATTGTGTGTATTGATCACTTTGGGTCCAGATATAGCCTTCCAAAATAAAAGTGTCTTTCAGATCAGGATCAAAGATCATTTCCCCCAATTGGGCGAGGTTCGCCTGAACGCACTTTGGTGATGCTTCCAAGCAAGGAGATGGAATACCTGAGAAGGTGGGGGGGATAGGGGCGTCGTCTTGAAGACCGGAGCCATAAAGAGGAATCCTATTTGATAGTGGATAACCCAAGAGCTCAGGAGAGACCAAGTCTTTAAAGACACCATCGTCGGGAATAATGGATCGACTAGGGTCCTCTTTGATTCTCTCAGCTCTACGAATCATAGCTAGACGTCTCCTTGGACCAATCGGAAGAGGCTCGGCAGCAGGTCTGGGTGAAGGTCGAGGAGGGACCATATTTTCTCCCTGCATTATAAAAACCAGGCAAATGGTTAGTCCAAAATAATAAAATCTGGACAAAAATACCAAGTATTCTACAAAGGATTCTGTCAAAGTTGCCTTCATGATGAGGTCCGCGAGCTAGCCTCAAAATATGGTTCGCGGCGGCTGCATCCCGTGAACCAACCTTACACGGACTCTGGCCCATGAAGCGTTGGCCAGAAAACTGTGAACCATGATTCTCAGAAGAATCTCAATCCTGGATTTATATATTTAAGTTCAAAAACTTAAGAAAGTTTCAAAGTTTGGAATATTTCAGTTCACGGACCATCCAAACCGCGTAGAGAGTTCCTACGCGGCCCATTGTAACTTACTTTTTAATTGATTAAAAGTGTTAAGTTTGTGACTGGTAGGTTGGTCCATGGGTGAAGACAGGTGCGAATGAGAAATGGTTCACAAAAGTGGAGGCTGGTTCGCGGATGAGGAGTTTCGCGAAGGAGCAATCATGCAGAGACAGAAGGAAAAATCTTCACGAGGAATCCAGTAAAAGACAAAGGGTAGGGGCCTCCATATTTATAGGCGTGGTCCCCTACCAGTTCCACCCCTCTGCCGTAAACCATCCACATTTTAGGACCACTCTACATCGGAACAGTATCCTCTTCGTTCTGATCGGACCCCAGTCTGATGGGGGCACTTGAAGGGTCCTGAAAAATCCACAAAGGAGAATGAGAATCCCCTTAATTCAAGAGATAATTCTACCCAATTTCCTTCAAGGAATTGGGAAAAATTGAGAAGAATACTCAAAGGCTGGAAAAGACAAACTGGCCCACAGACCAGTCCAATATTAACGGTACGCGGCCAGTTCCGCGAAGTGCCCCCCTCCATAGACCGCTGTCATTCACGGAATAGAGGCGGGGATCCTCTGTGGGCATGAAGTAGGACGGGCGCCAGGCCGGTCCACCGACACAAACCGCCCCAGCCGCAAACCGCACCAGCTGGCCCATGCAATATGCGCTGTCATTCGCAGAATAGAGGCGGAACCCTGTGCGGCTGCAAAGCACCCCTCGCACCGACTTGGTTCGCGGGTGAGGTGTATTCAATGCCCCCGCGAGATGTGGATTGTTGACCAAGTCATCCATAAACTGGGTTTTCGGTCATGGGCCTCCGCAAAAGGTGACGCATGACCACAATGGACCTTTTTTCCTACCCTATATAAAAGGACATTGAAAGGGATAAAATGAGAGATCGATCAGATTCGGGTGGAAGTATTTCAAAGGAAGGAGCTTAAGATTTCGCAAACAGTGAAGTTCCAATTCGTGAACCAGAACAGGTATGGAACTAGAATTGAATTAATAAGGAACCAAAAATACATAACAATTTGGTAAACTGCAAACTTAAAATAATAAAAAAATAGAAAACTGCGAACCATGGCCCCTCCGCAGATGTACTCCCCGCGGACCAGGGATTTTATGGCCCTTTTCCGATCCGACGCACCGCATATCACCCTCCTACACGGGTGAAGCCCTGACCAAAAAACCCCCGGTCGGCATCGCCCCTGGCCGCCGCTACTCGCGTGGACTCCACCGCGTACCAACCTGGTATGTGGGTCAAACCCGAAGCCGCGTACCACCCTAGTACGCGGGATACCTATCAGTCTGTGGACCACCCTGGTTCGTGGATGACCCCTCCAGCTGCGTAGCACCCCCCTATGCGAAGGGCACCACTCCTCATGTACCTTTATGGCCCGCTAACACCTTCGGTGTTCCCATCCCCTGAGTCAAGTGAAATCATTCCAATCCAGCCTGAACTCTCCCAACCCCCTCGCTGGCCCATTCACCGGCCCCGATCCAAGGCCTCTAACGAAGCCACCGGACCCATATGATGCAACCTTTAGGCGCATCAGTGTGCCGCCTTGAGTTTACATACCCATCGTAAGCGAGGGTGAAGGGGTTGCTCCGGCCCTTTAGCAGATTCCTGAAGTGTTCCTGGGTTCACATTCCCACGGTAATGTAGGGTCCAAGCCCAGAAGCCCCTTTCTGCCTCTCCACTTGCCAGATTAGGGTACCCCGCCTCCATTTCCCTTCAACTCCGGTGGTGAGCACTCCTCCCCTCTTCTGGGAGTGAACGGGCAACCATCTTGGTGTAAGCCCCTATCCCTTCTTGCGGGAGGTAGCACCCATGCACCTCCGTACTTCCCCGGTGCCAAGAACCAAGAGGGGAGATGGACATGGGGGTACCCTTTCCCTCTCCCTCTGGGCTTTTTCACCATCAGGCCTCCGTTATAGAGTAAGCCCTGACTTCTTGGGCCACCCTATTCGTAAGCCCCACTCTGCTTCCCACGGATGCACCTTTCGCAACGTGATCATCAGGTCTCTACTGCCTCTTGTTTATCACATAGATCATGACTCACATGGTCTTAGAGTAAGCACCGACCCTGATCCCATCCTCAAAACGAACTACACGGGTTTTCATCCATGTCTCCTAAGTAGGGTATGTAGGACGCCTCCCCGAGGTTCAATCCCAATGACAGGCAACTCTCATGTGTAAGACCTAATCCCTGTGAACTATGAGGACTTTGATTCATGTCAATTCATGGTACGTAGGAAGCCTCCATGGGGTTTAATCCCACCACATGGCCGTTCCGACCCCCTTCACAACAGTTCGTCCTTCGTCCCACATGATGTTAAACTGTACTCCCGAACTACGTGGAATTTTATCCCTGTCTCCTAGGTGGGGTACGTAGGAAGCCTCTCTGAGGTTCAATCCCAACAATCAGTCAATTCGACCCCCCTTTTTATGTTGGTTTACCCACATATTGGGCCGCCTCAGAGTGTAAGCCCCATCCCAAACCTAACTACGAGGATTCTGATTCCTCTCGCAAGGATACGTAGGAAGCCTGTATCACGGGTTTGATCAGAACGATCAAGTCGGTATCTATCCCCCCTGTATGATGATAAACTCCAGAGCTCCCAGTCATAAGGATTCAAACCAACGCTGCCTCAGTGATTCCAAAGTCCTAGGAGTCATTAATCCAATGAGGGATGGTAAACCTCAGGCCTAAATGATTCTGAATCCCTGCATCTAGATGACCATTGCCAACCAGGAGTAATCAGTGGATATTATGCTTGGGTATAAACCAAAGATTTGTGAACATATGAACGCATCTTAAATTTATAATAGATTCTCAGAAAAGGCAATAATCCCCCCCCCCCAAAGGGTGCGATGAGCCCGACTTCCCATCCTCTCAACCAATGTGAGTTCTTAAGCGTCACTGTCCAAATCACCCGGTGAACGCCTACCTTTGGAAATTAGGTCCATGTATCGTCGTATATGGAACCATTGGGCATTTCAAAATGAAGACTGATATACCCAACCTTAGCGATTGAGCGAAGCTCAGCCCTCCTTGAGATCGACAGTCGGGCATGTCGGCTCAGTCCATCCGATTCATCATGAAACAGTGTTATATTCTTCATGTTATGCCTTATTTACTCCCTTACTGGGCTTTATATATCACCCTTTTTTATGCATGTCTTTAGGTTATCCCATACAATGCTAAGTACAAGGGAATGTAGTGGTTGTGTAAAGGAAGTTTTCAATAAAGATGTTGTGTTTCATGTTTTAAGTCGTTATGTAATGTTTTTAATCCCCAAAAACACTAGACCTCTCGATATTCTATGTTGTATCATGTGATAATTTTATGTAATAAATCATGTTTAAGTGTGTAGTAAATATCATGGTTGTTATAAAAAAATATGGGAAAAATAACTTGAAATGGAAGGGAGAGGATTGTGGAGCTTATCAAGAGCTTTCCAGTGGATCTGATAGTGAAAAAAATGGGGATTGGATAGAGTATTTATCACAAAACCTACAAGAGGAGGAGGAGAAGGAGCTCAATCATGGAGTGGAGGAGGAGTTCTTTGGAGAATAATATGGGAGAGAAAGAAAATGGTTAAATCATTTAAGATGGGAAAACATATAAATTCACCCTCAAATATAGGGGAACATGGTTTGGCCACACAGTAGGCCAAACCATCTGCCAAGACACTACTTCAAGGGTTACACCACACGGTTAGCCATACGGTTTGTATAATCATGCGCAAACCATGAAAAATGTTGTTGTCAAAAAATTCAGATGAATCATACGGATATGCACCTTGGTTCGCACGGTAATAGACAAACTGTGCGGCCCCCAGGTCTCCTCTACCACACCCTGAACGGTTAGTAGAGACCATGTAGGTAGGGAGGTATGGTTTCTACTAACTGTGCAACCTAGTTAAATTTTCAAAATTCCAAGACTTCAAGCTCTGAACAATCCCCAGACCCCCTCAAAACCTTCATGACTTCCTTAGGTAACATTATAAGAAACAAATAATGGAAATTAAACAAAAAAATGGTATGTATATTTGGGAAAATTCAGGACTTTAAAAATATCCCATTTTTACTAGGGACATCCAAATGCTGCAAAAAAACACCAGGAACTTGATGTTTATCCTTTACCTACTAGAAAACTAGACATCAATCCACAAACATTGTCATTGCATGTTTCATCCTGGGCCACCAAAACTACATCTTCAAGACATGGTACATCTTGGATACTCCTATTTGTACCGAAAAAGTTGAGCAATAAAAATCATGAATGACTCCCTTTCACATCACTTTTGGAACAAATAGTCTCCCTTGAAACATCATCTTGTTCTAACCATCCTCTGACCATCCCTCTAGATCATCACCATGGACAACATGATCACGCATCACTTTTACCTATATGTATCCCTACTAAGTGTCACATACATGAATTATTTTAAAGTTTCATTTTATTTAATTTCCATTCTTGCTTTTTGGTGGTGTTATACCGTGCATTTTTTGAGGAAAGGGTGAGTTTTCATGATTTGGTCCAAACCATGAGCCAATTTCCAAATTTAAAAACCAATTTTTTTTCTTTTATAACTCTTTAATTTTTAAACAATTTTCACCCATTACACTTCCAAAATGGACTACCCTGACCTATTAACACCAAAATATCAATTTTGACCCTTTAGGAATCCCTAATAATGGTGGATTTGGGTTTTTATTTAAGGAATTGGGCCAGCCTGAAAGCCCATTTCCAGTTTTAAAAAAAATTGATTATTTAATATATTATTCAATTTTTATGATTTTTTGGTGATTCAAAGTATCAACCGAGACCACTAAACCTAGGTGCACCCCCATTCTCTTTCCCCCCTCTTTGGAGCTCATATGAATTGATAATTAGGTCAGAACTTCTTAGGATTTCTCAAATCGTCCATATTTGAAGAGATAACTTGTTTCCTTCATAACTCCTTAAATTTTTACTATTTTTCCCCCATTTAAGTTCTCATTTGATTTTATTAGCTTTATTTTAACCTCAATTTTATTTTATTTTTCTCTTTGTAAATTCATCTACTAGTGTATTTGGGGAGATTTCATCAAGATCCCTCAAGTAAGTGGGTCTTCTTCCTCCTTTATTCAATTTTCTTAGAGTTCCTTCCTTTTTCATGGGGTTTCTTCCCTTATTCTTGAAGTTCCTTATGTAAAAAAAGTAGGGTTTTTAACTTAGGGTTTGAACCTAGTTTTCTTGGTCTATTATTTTTGTTTTAGTCTTGATTTAAGTCCCTTTTGGTGCGGTGGTGTTGCGGTTCAATTTTCGAACAAAGATTCAAGGGTTTTAACACTTGTGGTAGGTGATTTCATGTGTAAGAAATGCTGGATGATTTTGATTTGCCTAATTTCTATTTTATCACTCTTATTCTTCATTATAATTTCTGAAAATTTTGGTTTTAGTGGCGTTTTTTAAGAAAATGATTTTTAGGTATCAATTTTGTATTAAATTGGGTGTTTTGCATGTCTATTTTGTGTTATTCCAATTGGGGTTGTTTTATAACTCATTTAATGGGTTTATAGAAATGTTTTGGGTGCTTAAAATTATGTTTTTTTGAATAATTGTATGCACATGGTGTTCAAAGTGGTGTTTTTTAATGGATTTTGTGTACAAAATATTGTTAAATTTTGTGGAGTTATTTTATTGAAATCCTGAAGGTTTTATTAAGTGGTGTAAGTGGTGCAAAGCATGTGAAGCTACTGTTTTGAGTTGGTTTGGACCATAACTGATGTTGTTATGTGCTAATGGATTTTTTTTAACATGTGAAAATGTTTTGAACACAATGGGGGAAGCTCGGGTATCTAGGAGGGTTGATATGTACTAGTACACTAGTGATCCAGAGCGGTTTTATCCCTGTTTCACTGATCAAAATGGATAACAAAAACACTAAAAAAACTATATTGATGATTTTTGGGGACCACTAGGTTATGGTTATATTACCTACAAGTGTATCATGCATGATAATTGATTTTTATATGGTTACTTTACACTGAGGTACAAGGTACATGGGGCCCGAGACTAACTAGTGCCAAGGGGTGTTCCTGAGATTAGTGATCATTGACTCTTTTGTAATTATATTTGGCATATGGTGGTTTTTTATGGAAAATATAGTAGCTTACATATTTTACTTAAATTTTATCACTCATGTAAAATTCCCTTTGAAAATTGTTTATATTTAAAAGTTTCATTCTTTAGAAATTATTTCCACCACTTTTTGCTTATCAAAATTGGCATGATTTTTATCTTGTATTGCTTACTCTATGTAATCTCTTCGTGATATCCTATTGATCTTAGGCTCACACCATAATTAAACCCCTTGGGTGTAAGTAGACTTGATCATGTTTGACACAGGTAAAGGCAAGGCCTTGGGTGATGGTGGTTCGGGTTGTTAGTCCCCTTCCTTGGTGCGGCGTTGTGGAGACGGCTTGTGGGTGATGACCCCTTATCATGTGGAGTACTTGGGGTTGTTTTTATGCTATTTTTATGTGTATTTGGACCACTTGTTATATTTTTGAACCTATGTATTTAGTTCTGGATTTTTATTAAGTCTTGTTTGGCATGAATTTTCAGATTCAGTTTATCGATTTTTTGTTATGTTTAATGTATCCATATTTAGGTAAATCATTCCCAAACCAAAATATATGATACCCGGGAACTTGTTCCAGCCTGTGGGGATAGCTAAATCCCATCGATACTTGTCATGGTCTGGTTTTTGTGCTTATTTTGATGGCGAACATATTTGGTTCGTGACAAAATGGTATCATAGGAGGTTAATGTTTTTGGGTTATATTATTATTTTGGGATGAGTCGGGAAAGACAGGATCTAGGACTATCAGGACATGGAGTTTTTTTCATTAGTATGGTTCTTGGCCTACACCTCTCTTGGTAGACCTCAAGTCACCATGGGATATTGGAATTTTTTGTTTGACTTCACTTTCAGGTGAGACGTGTAGGCTACAGACTACACATGGACATCGGGTGGGGGGTAGGTTAGTTGTTTCTTTTATCATTGTAATGTGTTTGGATTATTTATATTTTATGTCATTGATGAAGTTTTTAGGATTTTTGTACCGATTTTTCTCTTGTGACTATTTCCTTTTTGTAGCAACATGCCTCCCCGGAAATCTCTCAAACACCCACGAGAGGAAGCTGGAGAGAGTTCTCCCTCACCACTTGATCAAAGGAAAGTAGAGGTTGTGGTTTGGGCTCTCCAAGCACTAGGACATGGACCAAATCCTATTCCAAATCCTGTTAGAAAAGATGAGACTAGTCCTAGGAAGGAAAAGGGCCAGGATTTCTTGAAAAATAAGCCTCCTACTTTCTGAGGTATCATAGAACCCCAAGAAGCAGAGGAATGGCTCGAAAATATCGAGAGCATATTTGAGTTCCTAGACACACCCAAGGAGGTCAGGGTGAAGTGTGCTTCTTTTCTGTTGGAGGGTCCCAGTCACAGGTGGTGGGAATTGGTACTTCAAACTGAGAATAATGAGCAGATGCACTGGGGATATTTCAAGGTCGTCTTCAATGAACAGTACTTCCCTGAAGTCTTGGAATATGCTAGAACCCAAGAGTTCATGGATATTGTTTAGGGGTATATTTATGTGATGGAGTATGCCAACCGTTTCACTGAGCTGGTTCGGTATGCTCCTAAAATCGTGTCTAATGAGCAAGCGAAGGCCTAGAGGTTTGAGAAAGGATTACGACCAGAGATGTACTCTCAGGTTTTCTTGTGTTAAGCTGAGGACCTATGTTGAGGTGGTTGACCGGGCGTGTATGATGGAGACTTACTGAAAAGGGAGGGATGGTTTCTCTAGGATAGTATCAATAGTGGTCAGTGTTATCTCTTCATATAATAAAAGGAAGCATGAGGAACATGTGAAGAAGGGAGGTGGTAGTTCAGGCCACTCTTCCAGCCAGTTTTCATCTGTGGCTTCTGATGTGAGATCTTTCATGTGTCACCGGTGTGGGAGACCAGGGAACATCCGACCAGCATTCCCACTTCCTCCAAATCCCTTTTATCAATGTGGAGGTATGGATCACTTCCAGCAATTTTGTGGGGTGGCACGTCCTATTCATAGTGGGGCAGGATCAGTGGCTTCAAGAGGAGTTCTAGCTTAGTTAGAGCCGTCGAGGATGGTGGGACCTCGATTTAGTGGTCGTGGTGGTAGGTTTGGGTCATATTATGGGAAGATCTAGTTTAGGGCACATCCACAGACTAGAGGTCATCCTCAGGCAGAGACCAGACATCTCCATGCGGTGGATCAAGCACCAGTAGGATCATAGGCGGGACTTTCGATAGTTTGAGGTATCGTTTTGATTGCATCTTCTATAACTACTGATCTTTTTGATATTGGTCCCTCTATTTCATTCATTTCTACCCATTTTTTGAACACACTGAATTTTCCAACTAAGTTGTTGTCTTTTTCAATGGATTTGGTGATGCCACTGGGAAAAAAGGAGTAGGGTCTCAAGTGCCCACCTTGTGTGCTTTCTATGTTAGGGGTTGAGATGGAGTGGGGCCTATTGGTCTTAGATATGGATCTGTTTGACATAATATTTGGAATAGATTGGCTAGTACACTTCTAGGAACACATCTATTTCTATAGGTAGCAGGTCAGTTTCACGGCACCTGATGGGAGTTGACAGGTTTTTTGTGGGGAAGGGAGCCTCAGTCGAGTTGTGCAGTACCTACACTCCTAGAGTTGGGAGATATTGTTTTTCAGTTATAATTTCTCATGATAGAAGACGATGGTCATGCTTCTAATAGTGGATTACCACATGTAGTTGATGAGTTTCTAGAGGTATTTCCGGATGATTTTTCAGGTTTTCCCCCAGAGCGGGATGTGGAGTTCTCGATTGATCTGGAATCAAGAACATAGCCGATATCTCTTCCCTCATATCACATGGCCCCCACCGAGCTTATGGAATTAAATATATAGCTGGATGACTTATAATCCAAAGGATTTATTCGCCTGATCATCTCTCCTTAGGCCGCTCCTGTGTTGTTCGCGAAAAATGCTGACGGATCCCTCTGGTTGTGCATTGACTACCAGAAGCTGAATAAGGTAACAATAAAGAACAAATATACTTTTCCCAAAATAGATTAATTATTAAATTAGTTGAAGGGGGTACGGTGGTTTTCTAAAATAGACTTTCATTCGTTCTATCATCAACATAGGGTGAAAGAGGTAGATATCACAAAGACAGCCTTTCGAAGCAGGTACAACCACTTTGAGTACTTGGTCATGCCCTTCGGATTGACCAATACTCCATCGGTCTTTATGGTACTCATGAATAGGGTGTTCCATCAGTATCTCGATTCCTTTTTCAAGGTATTATTGGATGACATCCTAGTTTATTCAGGATCCAAGGAGGAATATGAGCATCACTTGGGGATAATTTTGGGCACTTTGCGAGAGCATCGCCTTTATGAAAAGTTGTCCAAGTTCACTTTCTGGATCAGGGAGGTGAAAATTATGGGTTATTTGATCTCAGAGCAGGGTTTTTCAGTGGACCCCGAGAAGATCAATGCGGTTATGTCATGGGAGTAGCCGAAGAACATGTTCGAGATCAGAAGTTTCATTGGCCTCACTGGTTATTATAGGTGGTTTGTTTGGGATTTCTCTTATCTTTATTCACTGATGGCCGCACTCACTTGGAAAGGGGTGAAGTTTTTATGAGATCCAGAATGTCAATAATCCTTATAGGAGCTAAAGAGGTGGTTTACTACCACCCCTATTTTGATTTTTCAAGAGGCTGGAAAGGGGTATGTGGTGTATTGTGATACTTTAGGTATGGGTATTGGGTACATGATTATGTAGGATGATCACGTGGTGGTGTATGGATCTCGCCAACTCTGACCACACGAAAAGAATTACCCGACCCACGAATTGGAGTTAGCAACTGTGATGCACTCTTTGAAGACTTGGCATCACTACCTATTTGGGGATAAGTTTTTGGTCTACTCTGATCACAAAATCTTGGCCTATATCTTCTCACAGAAGGACCTCAACATGAGGCAGTGTCAATGGATTGAGTACTTACTGGGGTTCAACTTTGAAATTGTCTATACCCCAGGCAAGGGTAACATGGTGGCTGAAGCCTTGAGCAGAATAGTCCCAGTTCAGGATTTGAGGAAGTCTAGTGATGAGTGGACTCTGATGCCACTCTTTTCTTAGATGCTTGTGGAGACCAAGGAGCGAAATGGGGGTGCGTTCTTGACGAGATTTTAGTTGAATCCTTCTTTGGTGGAGCTAATTTAGAGGGAACATCCTAGTAATGAGCTTTGTTAGCAGTAAAAGTAGTTTCTTCATTGTGGGGATATGTCCTCTAATTGGTCATCGTCTCCCAAGGGCATCATGTGCTTCAAGGGTCGTCCAGCAGTGTCGTTATCTCTTCAAAAGGTGGTGATGCAGGATAGCCACCAGTCTCAGTGGTATTTCCATCCAGGTGCCACAAATATGTATTATGTTTTCTATCGGCAGTTTTGGTGGCTTGGTATGAGGTGAGACATCGCGGACTTCGTGTCGATATGCTACACGTGCTAGTAGGTGAAAGAAGAGCATCAAAGGCCCTCCAGTTTTCTCTAGCCATTACCCATTTCAAGATGGAAGTGGGATAAGGTTCCCATGGACTTAATTATTATATTTCCTCATACACCTAGAGGTAAGAATTCCATTTGGGTGGTGATTGATCATCTGACCAAATCAGCCCACTTCATTTCGATCAGAGATTAAGATAAAGTGGATGAGTTAGGCCGTTTTTATCTTCAGAAGGTGGTAAATCTCCATGGTGTATCGTCAGCAGTTGCCTCAGATAGAGACCCATGTTTCACTTCTCAGTTTTGGGAAGGCCTTCAGAAGGCCTTGGGGTCTCAGATTAAGATGAGCACAACATACCATCCTCAAACAGATGGTCAGACAGAGCGGGCAAATTGGATTTTGGAGGACATGCTCTGTGCATGTGTTCTGGACTTTAGAGGTTCTTGGGATATCCATTTGGTATTCATTGAGTTTTCTTATAATAACAGTTACCAATCCTCTATTCTAATGGTTCCTTTTGAGGCGCTTTATGGTCATCCTTGTCGGTCCCCCCTGTGTTGGGTTGAGGTAGGTGAGACCTCACTGTTGGGGCTGAGTTTGGTGCAGGAGACTTCTGAGAAGGTCAATTTGATCAGGCAGTGCTTATTGACAGCTCAGAGTCACTATAAATCATATTTTGACCAGAGGCATCAAGATATAGAGTTTTCTGTGGGAGATAGGGTATTCTTGAAAGTGGCCTCTTGTCTGGGCCATCGTTGATTGGGAAAGCAAGAGAAGCTGACATCGCGGTATGTCAGACCTTTTGAGATCACCGAGCATGTTGGAAAGGTGGAATATAGTTTGGACTTACCTTCTAATTTGACATCCATCCATGATGTCTTCCATGTCTCCTAGTTTAAGAAATACAACCCATATCCATCCCATGTACTGAATTGGGAGGAGTTGGATATAGAGCCTGATTTATCTGTTTTTGAGTGGCCGGTGAAAATAGTGGAATTACAAGAAAAGGTGATTAGGGTAAAGTCTATTCCATTAGTCTGGGTTCTTTGGAATCATGGGAATGATACACATGAGACTTGGGGGTGGAAGTTGTGGGTTGAGAAGGAGTACCCATCCTTGTTTTCCGATCAAGCTTTAGGTTGACTTTCTGGGGTGAAAAGTCTTTCATGTTGGGGAGAATTGTTACATCAATGACTTATTTTAAAGTTAAATTTTATTTAATTTATATTCTTTATTTTTGGTGGGGGTTTATCATTTATTTTTTGAGGAAATAGTGATTTTTCATGATTTGGGACAAACTATGAGCCCATTTTCATATTTAAAAACCAATTTTGTTTCTTTTATAACTCTTTCATTTTTAAATATTTTGCACCAATTCCACTTCCAAAATGGACTCCATTTACCTATTAACACCACCATATCAATTTGGACCCTTTAGGAATCCTTAATCATGGTGGATTTGGGTTTTTATTTAAGTAATTGGGCTATCCCGGAATCCCATTTCCAGTTTTTTTTTAAAAATTGTTTATTTAATATCTTATTCAATTTTTACGATTTTTTAGTGATTCCAAGTCTCACCTAATACCACTTAACCCAAGAGAACACCCATTATCTTTCTCCCCTCTTTGGAGCTCATATTAATTACGAATTAGGTCAGAAAGTATTAGGCTTTCTCAAATCTTCCAGATTTGAAGAGGTAACTTGTTTCCTTCATAACTCCTTCAATTTTTACTATTTTTCCCCAATTTCAGTTATCCCTTTATTTTATCATCCTTATTCTAACCTCACTTTTATTTTTGGTTGTTTTTAAATTCAACTACTGGTGTATTTGGGATGATTTCTTCAAGATCCCTCAAGTAAGTGGGTCTCCTTCCTTCTTCTTTGAATTTGCATAGAGTTCCTTCCTTTTGCATGGGGTTTATTCCCTTATTATTGAAGTTCCTTATTTCAATAAATTAGGGTTTCAAACCTAGGGTTTTAAACTGGTTTTCTTGGTCTATTATTTTGGTTTTAGGCTTGATTTAATTCCCTTGTGGTGCGGCGGTGGTGCGGTTCAATTTTCGCACAAAGATTCAAGGGTTTTGACAATCGTGGTAGGTGATTACATGTGTAAGCCCAGATATATGAGTTATATTTTCTTAATTTCCATTTTATCACACTTCTCCTTCATTATAATTTCTGAGAAATTTGATTTTGGTGACGTTTGTTAAGAAAATGATTTTTAGGTATCAATTTTGTGTTAAATTGGGCATTTTACGTGTCTATTTTGTGTTATGCCAATTGGGGTTGTTTTATAACTCATGTAATGGGTTTATAGAAATGTTTTTTGTGCTTAAAATTCTATTTTTTAGAATAAGGGTATGCACATGGTGTTAAAAGTGGTGTTTTTTAAGGGATTTTGTGTGCAAAACATTGTTAAATTTTTTGGAGTTATTTTATTGAAATCCTAAAGGTTTTATTCAGTGGTGTAAGTGGTGAAAAGCATGTGAAGATATTTTTTTGAGTTGGTTATGACCATAACTTATGTTTTTATTTGATAATTTATTTTTATAACATTTTAAAATTGTTTGAGCGCAATGGGGGAGCTTGGGTATCTAGGAGGGGGATATGTACTAGTATCCTAGTGATCTAAAGCGGTTTTATCCCGGTTTCACTGAGAAAAATGGATAAGGAAAAAACTAAAATAACTATATTGATTGTTTTTAGGGACCAATAAGTTATGGTTATATTCTATACTAGTGTATTTTGCATGAGAACATATTTTTTTATGGTTACTTTACACCGAGGTACGAGGTACATGGGGCCCGAGACTAACTAGTGCCTAGGAGTGTTCCCGAGATTAGTGCTCGTTGAATATTTTGTAATTATCTTTGGAATATGGTGGTTTTTGCTATAAAATAAAGTATATTACATGTTTTACTTAAATTTTCTCACTCATGTAAAATTCCCTTTGAAAACTGTTTACATTTAACAGTTTCATTCTTTAGAAATTATTTCCACCACTTTCTGCCTATCAAAAATGCCATGATTTTTATCTTGTATTGAGTACTCCGTGGAATCTATTGGTGGTATCCTATTGGGATTAGTCTCACACCCTAATTACACCCCTTTGGTGTAAGTAGACTTGATCATGTCTGAAACAAGTAAAGACAAGGCCTTGGGTGATGGCGGTTCGGGTTGTTAGTCCCCTTCCTTGGTGTCGTGTTGTGGAGACGGCTTGTGGGTGATGACCCCTTGTCATGTGGAGTCCTTGGGGATGTTTTTATGAAGTTTTTATGTGCCTTTGGACCTCTTGTTATATGTTTTAACCAATGTATTTAGTATTAGATTTTGATTAAGTCTTTTTTGGCATGAATTTTCAGATTCAGTTTATCGATTGTTTTTTATGTTTTATGTATCCATATTCAAGTAAATAATTACAAAACAAAAATATATGATACCCAAGCACTTTTTCTAGCCTGTGGGGATAGGGAACGCCCTTCGGTCCTTGTCATGGGCCAGGTTTGGTGCCAATTTTGATGGAAACCATATTTGGTTCATGACACTAAGACTCAATCACCTACTGTATCAGAGAAGACTACACTATCATCTAGAAAAATAGCCTCCATGATAAACCACTCCCACATCTAGGACGACCTCCTCCATCACTCTCTGTGTATCTCCAGACTCCAGAACAACATTCTTCCATGAATTCCTTCTCAAATCATCGTCCACAATATCCCTCTTTCCTGAGGTGTAGGAGATATCAAAATCATTATCTTGAAGAAACAACATCCACTTCCACGATCACATATTCAGATTACACTAAGGAAAGATATACCTCAAACTATTTTGATATGTGAAGACCATGAAGTGCTCCCCAATGATGTAATGCTGCCAAAAATTCAACGTAAACACAACCACTTCTATCTACTGATCATGGGTGGTATAGTTACACTTTTGGCGGAATAACTTACTAGACACATAATATATCACTACCCTCTACAGCATCAACATGAATCCCAAACTCAAATGAGAAGATTTACAAAAACTCCTCAAACATCATTCCCTCATCTGGTAACTAAATAACTAGAGTACTGGTCAATTTTTCCTTTAGGTAACCGAACGTTGTCTGAAACTGACAACTCCACACAAAAACCTGGTCATTCCTACTCAATAGATTTATTAGGGAGAAAAATCATTAGAAATTAGGTACAAACCTATGATAATATCCCATGAGATCAAGGAAGTGGAAAACCTCTACCATGTTTATAGGTGTTGTCCAAGAAAAAATTGCCTTGACCTTTGATGGGTCTACTACCACACCATGTTGAGACACCACATACCCAAGTAAATTCACCTCTTCTTTCCAAAACTTACACTTGGAAAACTTTCCATAGAGATGGTGGCATAGAATAACCTTAAAGATGGCTCTGAGATGATCAGCATGCCCCTCCTCTAACTTTGAGTAGATCAATATTTCATCAATGAACATGGCTATGAACTGGTCTAGTAATTCATGGAACAAGGAGTTCATGAGCCCCATGAACATAGCTGGAGTGTTCATGACATAGAACAACGTGAACACAAACTAGAAGTTATCATACCTATATCTTAAGTAAATCTTTGGTATATCACCATCTTTCACACTCAAATGATGATACTCAGACTACAGATCAATCTTAAAAAATCAACTATCCCCTATAAACTAGTCAAAAAGATTTTTTATCCTAGGAAATGGGTAATGGTTCTTGATTGTTACATGATTAAACCTCTAGTAGTTTATGAAAAACATCATACTACTATCCACCTTTTTAGAGAACAACGTTGGAGCACCCCAAGGTGACACACTGAGTTAAATTAAACCATTGTACATCATATCATCTATCTGAATTATCAACTCCCACAACTCAGAAGGTGTCATCCAATAAGGGGTCAATAAAATAGTAAAATCACCCGTATATAAGTCTATCCCAAAATTGATATCATGTCGAGGGGGTATCACCACAACCTCCTCAAGAAAAACATCCAAAAATTCCCCAACTACCCTGGAAACCTCCACCTTCCCAGCGTCTTCTGATTCCACAAAAAACTTATCCATCAAAGAAAAAAGGGGCTCCACACATCTATTGCACACTTGGAAACCCTTCTCACCAACGAAAACCACTCATTGACCATAAAAATCCAAGAAATCGACTCTCCTGTAGAATTAGTTGATAACAACATCCACATAATACAACTAGTAGATGTTAAGGATGGAAACGTATGGATGTATCTAAAGTAATAAAAGATATCCATGGAACTGATATGGATCTATCCTTAGTCTACACTCCCAAGACACGTCAAATAAGATGTTCTAGCCTTCAATTGGTGTATTCAATACTAGGGGAATGGGAAGCCTTTTTATTTCTCATCCTAGATCACAGAAAAAAGAAGGTGCAATAAAGGAATGTTAATCTCCTGAATCAATCAAGTCACAAACAAGGGTACATCAAAAAACAAGCATACATCAAATGATCTCTGGATCCTCTAGCGCTGCTACCACCACTACCTAAAACAGACCACACCTAGCTCCTCTACCTCTCTACTAATGAACACCTCGATGACCATCCTCGGTTCGAGGTCCATAAATATGAGGAAGATCCTAATTTCATCCTCTACCTACTCCATATCCCCTTGGTGGAGCATAAGACTACTTCTCTTACTGCTCCTACTAAAATGGTCTCACTAGAAACTACTGTTGAGGTTGGAATTGAACCTAACTATATTCACTAAACTGAGATCCGAGGACTAATAGGAATTGGTTATAGTGATCCCCATGAACCCCATTTACAAAAGACACTAGCCTGGAGTCCCTAGGAAAATCATGGAAACCATTGGAAACAAAAGGCTAGAAATGAGACCGCTAAGGTTGAATCCCCAATGATCGAAACCTCAAAGGCCCTAGTGCCTAAGACATTATACTAATAACTCTACTACTTGAGAAACCTACAAGGTTCCCTCTCACGGTGAATCTCCTCATGAGTACATCCACTCGATCACTTCCACCTTCTTTTGAACCTCCTGATACATTCGCAATGTAAAAGGAGTAACTGCATAGTGGATAAAAGAATGGAGTTCCATCTCAAGACATCTCACATGAGACTCCTCATCTGTAAAAAGATTAGGGGTAAAACACATTTGGTCCTTAAACTTGATTCCCAACTTATGCACTGAAAAAATCCCCTACTGAAGAGAAAGAAGATTCTGCCACTTCACTGCTTTCATGGTCAATGAAAGGAACTCTTATTGGAACTTTTTTTGAAAGTTGACCCAAAAAACATCCACCTCCTTCCACTCACCCAGATACAGTTTCCACTACTGACATGAAGTACTCTGCATCTAACTAACTACCAAAGGGTCCCAATACTCCACTGGGGCCCAGATCAAACTGTAGGTGATACCAAGGTCCTCCAACCAGCTTTGTATCTCTACATCATAAATTCTTCCCCCATACTTACCTAAAGCTTGTAGCTAAAAATTGTGCAATATTATCTTACATTGATCATCCTCCCTAGTCGAATAAACCCTATGGAGATCAACCGGATTAGACTATTGAACCTACACTACCTAAACCACATGTAGATGACAACCAGAAGCCATAGCTGAAAGGGAAAACAAGGATTTCCTAAGCCTGATAGTATGGAATTTTATTAATATTTATTCAATTAATTTTAATTCTTTTTAACTTCCCAAAACCAAAATCCCTCAATTTAAATAAGAACACAAGTCATCATGATGAATGTACCAATCCTAGGTATTTTCCCTAGTAATAGTTCCACCTCACTTGGTCATTCGATAAGCTTAGAATTTGTGAATCAGATCATGGGGGGCCCTAAAATCCAATGTCATCGACAGTCACCTTAACCTATGTCACGCACCAAGATTGAATGACACTGTTTCCATACCAACTCATGCAATCCTCATTGTGCCTAAGTCCAAAATTCATACTATCTCTTAACCATCATATCTTATAACACTTTTCCATAACCCACTGTCATTAAAGATGTTGCAATAATGGAGAGAGATAATAAATCCTGAGTCCCATCTCCAATAGGCCCCGGGTTGGAGACTATCACCACACTATAATAATATAGGATCGGGAGATAAGATAAATAAACTGCAAGCAACTCCATTACATAATATAAAACAAAACCAAAACCATCCCACGATGAATGTATAAATAAAACAGATATAGATAAAAGTATCCAAAGTAAATACCCAAAATAAAATATAAAGCAACGACACATCAAAAGTCTAAGGGGGTGATCTAGTAATGTTCAGCATGGTCCTCATAATCCTCTTGGAAACCTAAAAATCAGTTTATATACGTAGGGTGATCATACATGTATACTCAATGGGAATACCATAGTCTCTCATGCACATGTGAAAGAAGAATACTAATGCACTTGTGAGAAAATATTAGAACCAATGGCAACTAAATAGGTCAACTATCTAACCCAAACCTCACTAAAGCATGCTCACAAAATAATTCAAGCCAAGTATAATAAAACAATAAGAATAATATCAATAAAGTTTACACCAAATCACTTTCACACTAATTTGATTCACTCATACCCCAATGTAATACATCATAGAACACCCATCTCTTCCATATAACATATACCACTACCTCACAGAACGGCATCATCACATCACGCCCATGGACACATGGGCCACCGCCACATAGCACGATCACATCTCATCTCATATGAAGATATCTAGGCCATCATATAACAACCATAACTAGAGTAGTAGGGTATTGTGAACATGAAGTACATCAACCACATTCCCACCTCCTACCATGAATAACCCCAACCATAAGTCTCCCCACAGCACAGTAATACCACATATCGCCAGCAAACACCCGGGCCACTGCCCCACAACACAATCACATCTCATCTTGACTGCAGACACCTGATCCATCACCTAGTGCAATATCTAATATCCATCCATCAAATCTTGTTTATATCTACTCACTTGGAAAAGAGATCAGGAAAGAGCAGGTATCCATCCATCAATCCTTACCATTATGATGTTGGGTAAAACACCTCCTATATATACAGGTGTCGGCACATAGTCCTCAACACAAATGGAGTGCGTATAAAAATTGTAATGAATATAAAAAGTATATATCTATACATAGACAAACACATGATCATCCTATGGGTTTACAACAAGAACTAACCAACTCACAACGTTACCACTTTCTCTGCCACCACTAGAAGAAGAAAAACCACATAAAAACATAAGAAACAATCCAAAGTTAACATTACCAACCATTTCCAATGTTCATCCTAGTCATTTCATTATTAAACATTAACCAAATTTAACCATGCTTCTCATTTTCAATTCATTCATTATCCATTTTCATCTTATTAACCAAACCAAACCCCAGCCATTTTAATTTCAACATTTGCATTTAATTATAATACTACCCGAGCATTTATCACAACACAACAATTCTCATCTCATCCACTGAATAACACATCCACACATAATCTCCCTATATCATAGACTCATACCAACCACACATCATCCCCCACATCACAACAACACATCACCACCCCATTTCATGACCTCATACCAACTACATATCGCCTCATACTATATCGCAACCACACATCACCACCCCAAAACACATACACACCAAAACACATCATATAAATATAACATTTCTCATATTTAGGAAAAAGGTTATTTCATTACATTACACTTCTTTATTTAATGGAATTCTCACACTCACCATAAATCTTGAGGCAACCATTTTATTAGCCAAATATAAGTGATTAACCAAATCCATTAGAGTGACATCACAACCATCACAATATAAGAACTCCTAATCACATATCAATATAACTTAAGTAAAGGCTCTCAAAAGTCATAATTTTCAATGAGGAATCAAGCCCGTCAATTCACAGTATCAATAAAATAATATCAAGAATGTAAAAAAATGTGATTCATTTCCCATCCCCTTCAATTTAATTAAATTGGTTAATTTATCTTGATTAGGTCAGTTAAAATCATCCCCCATGGATAAATAAGAGTAATCTCATCCCGCATGATACAAAAAAGTGATAAACAATAGATTTATCACCTCAAAAAAGATTTTCCAACTTGATACGCACTGTAAGGTGAAGAAGAAATTCCCACAAACCACAACTGCACATGGAACCATGGATCAACCTAGACTGCACCCAAGGATCATCAAAACATAGCCCAAATCACCCCAAAACTGAAAAAAAAAATGTCATGGTGGATTTACCTTAAAAGAGAATTGGAAAGAAACCCACAAGGAAGAGAGGACAGCATACCTTAATCAACAAAACTCAACCACATCGAAGCAGGAGAGGAAGGGAAGGAAGATTTTCTGAAGGTGCCCAGTATTCCTCCTAAAAAGAGAGGGTGGTCAAATGACTCAAGGTTTGTCCAAAAAAAAGATATAAAAACCTATAACTCACCCCTTTCATGGTATAAATTCCTTTCACAACGTGAATTCCATGGGGTCCTATGGATTATAGACCATGAATCCAGTACACGGTGTGAAACCCCCATATCTTTAGTTTTCATATAAAATTAAGTCACCTTGACATTGAATTGAATACAAATCATGTATTACTTTCATGACATGAATTTTTTTCACATATTACACCACCACCGCACAAAATCTATGAAACAATCTGTTTTACATGCTTTGAACCACCAAATCATGACTTGAATCTGGTTCATGTCGTGAACTACCTGTTTTAGAAATCCTACAGCTCCAAAATTTTCTAAACCCTCTGGGACTTCCTCTAAATAATCTCCAACACCAAAAACTAGAAAATTAATGATTCGAGAAGGTATGATCCTTTAAAAAATTATTTTTCAACATATCATGCATCTACTTATCTGTACTACATTTGTGCTTACGCTCTCTTGAATTAACACTTGAGACTTTGTTGGCACTTTAATAAAGTCTTAGCTCAACTCCTGTAATAGAAACACTACTTGCATTGGGTTGGAATAATCATAGGAAAAATCTTGAAATTTTTTTAGATTCTGATGTCCTCATGACCCCCCCCCCCCACTGGTACCCCTCCTAGGTCAGTGGTGAAGAGAAGGAATGGACCTCGAATCCCACCCCCAGTAAGCCCCAAGTTAGCAACTAAAATTGAGGGTATAAAACATATGATTGGAGGAATTACCTTCATAATGTAAGTTAAGGATAAGAGATAAGAGTATAAACACTGATCAATACCACATTATATAAAATAACCCAAGATACATAGAAATAAATACAACAATGCATGTCATTTAAAACAAAGTACATCTTTGAAATAAAAGTACAAAAGACTCATAAGTTGCAGCTCTCAATAGAAACTCTAGATCCAAGATATCTCGGTCCAGCTAGATCATAAAAACCCTTATAATAACTTGAAAGATATATATATGGATGAGCATATCATATATACTCATTAATAAACTTCTCATGACCTCTCGTATAATGTAAGAAAAGAAAATCCATGCTATAGTGAGTAAAAAGTGGAGCCAACATGCACCTAACAAACCATCAACCCCTTCCCAAGACCACTAAAGATCACTCTCCAAGTATCACATCCAAGTATAATAAGATAATATCAAAGTAATCTAATCATAGGTGCCTCATAACCACTTCCCCTCTGGTTTTCACTCTCACACCCCAACGTCAAACGCCATGTGCTCTCATCCCTTCATATCTAATGTGGGTCAGGCTGCAAGCCTACCTACCCAAACTCTCCCAAGGTATAACATCTCATATTGGAATCGGGTAAAACAAGATATCACATTATCACATCTTAACCACATCATATCTACATCCATCTATTCAGAACCAAAGCAGTAGAGTATCATGACCATGAAGGACATGAACCTCATGCCCTTCTCCTACCATGCAGAACCCCCACCACATGACCATCATCCCACCACATCATCAGGTACACCAAATGTCACTCTCACACCTTTTATGATCGTACCAACCTTGATCAATCACATCCAACCTAATATTAAAGGGAGAGTGGGGAGGAGGGGTAGTCAGTAATCCTCCCTCACCAAACTGGATGTTGGGGAAAACACTTGGAACCAAAATATTTGGTGTTAGAATAAAATAATCGAATTAGGTGGGGTGCATTAAAAAATTACAAGAAAACGCAAGGCATAACAAAAAAACACAAATTTTTAGCCCAGGGGTGCATAAAAACATCCCTATAAAAACCATCTATTCCACCACTTCATCACCACTAACCATCCACAAACATCACTGTCTCTAAAATAATAACCCTCCAAAAACCACAAAAAATGCCACAACAATCTTCCACAATTACATTTTTATTCATTCATTCAACTAAATCCAAATTTTCATTCATGAACCAAAATTAGGTTCATTAAGCCCTTTATTCCCCATATTCAGCACATGACATTCTCAGTTATCACCCATATTTATTCTCATTCATTAGTCATTTAATTCACACATTTATGTCTCAAATACATCCTATGTTTATTTATTTCCAACCATTCCACTTCTTTGGATACTAATTAACAACCCATGATGTCTTATTCCAACCACAATCTAGATTCCACATTTAATAATTCATCTCATACCATGCTTCCAGGCATCATTAACAACCAAAAACTATATATCATAGTCATAACCACATAGAAATGACTAGAAAAGATATTTCCAGGCATTTAAATTACACATCCCAACATCAAAATTGTTCAAGACTTAATTATCCAAAAAGTCCATTTAATTACCAGCTGTTATTATTACTCATTTATACGGGTATTCCTAATAACCAAAACATAGTAATAACCCATATTTTCAATGAAAAACAATTTCATACAAAATAAGGAGCTCATAAAAATAGTAGATCATATAGAAAGTGTTCTTTAAATTATAGGTCTCAATTACCATAATAATATTAGAATACAATTTCTGTTATATTTTCATGATCATTTCAGTTACCGCAGGATCATATTTCTCAATTATCAAAACATGTAATTTATTTTACATAAAATAATAATAATAGAAACAACGCATGAACAATGAATGAATATAAATAAAATACATGTGTATCACTTATCCTTCTTTATTTTCATATTATAATTTATTTTATCTTATTTAAGTATTTTCATGCTAATTACCTAGTGAAACAAACATGGTAACATCACAATTTTCACAAAATAATAAAGAGAGGTCTTGAATCTCCAACCAGGAGAGATGCTTCATGTGATACACCAAGGACAGGGGAGAGAAAAGGATAGTAGTTCTAAAAACATGTGGCAAGGGCTTGGTCCAGTCACACAAGGCTAGAAGATCTCAAATGGAGGATTTTGGATCACCCAGACTTGAAGAAGAACTCTAGAAATTTAAATGATAAAGACCCTCTGATTTAGAAGATAAGAAATACAATTTTCAGATATTTCCTGGAATACTCATCAAAGTCCCTTATTTTATTTCATATTAATTAGTTTCCATTTAATTCCCTTTCATGACCCTTTTGATAAGAAGCACATTGAAAGTCGATGAGGGAGTAAAATATGTATTTTATACAAAATAATCTATCCATGCATGACTCATATGATCTGTATAACGGTGACATGGTTTTACCCTCACATGATTTAATACCCTGACATGGGTATTATAAATTCAGAAGAACCCTTATACGGCTTAAGAACTTACAAGTACCTTGATGCAGTTATACCCTAACATGGTATAGAACCCATGTCAGACCTGACGTGAGATTAGGAAGCCAAATCTTACCCATATGTGGGGTTTAGAAAAACTACATAACCTTTGTACAAGTTTGTTCTACCCTCGTGCGCCTACATAAAAAAGGTTGGGTACCTTTACATAGATGGGATTCTTCCCAAACACAAGCTTGGAAACTTACCTTCAGCCTCCACCACACATTTTTCTAGATGTAGAGAAGAATCCCTAGTAATTTTGACTTACCATGTCTGTGTAGACGCCCCTTGATCATCGTTTCATCCCCCACTTGCATGCTCAGTCTCACCACTCCCTTGTGAGATAAAACAACCAATACCTAGGGTGTTTACCTTCCACCAGTTTTACACAGGTGAAATACTAAAGTGAAATGCCCAGTAAAATGACCACCGGTCCATTTCACTCCTTATGGTGCACCCCTAGCAACATGTATCCAACCTAAAACTCCCAAACACCAAAAAATAGCAAACACCAAATGGACGCACATTGATCAAAACTCCAAGACAATCAAAATTTCTAGAACATCACTCATTTCTATAGCACAATGACCCTCAAGATTTCCATAAATCTTCTCTATCTTCTAGAACGCCTCCAAACTCCCTCACAATACCTCTGAGCCTCAGGGAAACACAAAGTAATGGGCTGGTAGGGTTTTTACCCTTACACCAAAAACCTCTCAAGTTATTCTCATCCTCAAGAATAAAATTAAACTTGGTAAGGAAGGAAAAAAGGAAAAGGCCAGAACAACCCACATGATACCTCTCAAAAACTTTTCTATAATTAAAACATGCCCACCACTAAATTATAAGGTGCTTAAAACACACTAAAACAACCTCCAAGATCATAATCCATGGGAATATTCCTCTCAAATAGGAACAATGCTACCAGAAAGAAAAAAAATATTATAGAAGGTTAATTCAAGTATTTTATGTATCCAGAACAATTTCATAATTAAATTCACATTATCATGACAAAGGCCACATACGCTTTCATAGCAACCCAACTCACAAAAAATATTTATTACCACTTTATCATTCTATTCACATGAATTAACTATGGATATAAAGAATATCATCACACAAATTCAAATTCACAAGAAACTTCTTTCATTACCAGCTTTAAATGTTTAGTATTTTATGTTATGTGATCCTAAAGGTTTAACCACAACAACAAAAAAACAATCAAGAAAATAATTACTTCACACTGATTCCAAACAAAAGCGAAAAAAACTCAAGGAAATGAATTTTATTTAAGAAAAATAAATCATGTTAGCCAGTTTTTAGAATGATCATGTATAGTTTAGAAAAAATATTTTCAAGAAAAACTTATTTACATACAATGAATACTTCAACCAAATAGCACATCATGGTCCATTCTTAATTTCTTTAAATTTATTTAGAAGATTCATTATACTCAACACCTTGATAATTTAATTTATGCATGCTCTTGAATGAAAATATACACATACTATATTCATATACATCATGTTTTACATGCTTAAATTAATTATTCTATAATCATTGTAACATAAAAAAAGCATTCTTTTAGATTTGAAAATAAAATTATACAAGCATTGATTTCATGCTTCATGCTAGTCATGTTAAACTAAGATTCTTTAACCATTTTACTATTGATGAAAACATGTTATTAGGGTACTTAAGGGATGACATGCTTTTACTCTATCACTTCATCCCTAAATGTTTCCCAATTCATGTTTCACACTAAATCAAAACATATCATGTTGAATCCTGTAGCAATTTAATTCATAACATTTAGAACTCAACATGTTTAACATGGAATGAACAATATGTCCCCTAAGTTATCATTCTTTCACAATTATTCATTTACAGTGATCATTAATAATGTTTGGTACATTATTTCTCAATTTTTATCATACATCATCAATTTACTTTAAATAAAAAATGCCTTGGGCATGAATTTTGAATCTTCTTCAGTTAAACATATAATGTTATCAAGAATTCATAATTTATATCATGCCTTCCAATTATATTAACTTATACTTACAATAATAATTCTTTCCAACCAATTCTCAAATTAAAAATTCAATTATACACACAAGGAAATGTTTCATGTTAAAAAATATTAAAATCTAAAACAAGTTGCTTAAAACATTTATTCCAAAAAAAATCAACTTAATTAATCATTAATCATAAAGATAATTCTTTTACATAAAATATTCTATAAGAAATAATTCATTAAAAACATAATCTTTTAGATGTGCCTCATGAAAGCATATTAACATGCTTTACAAGTTCTTTAATTAACATGCATTTATCTTTAATTTAAAAATAGAATGGAATATCATGAAAGGTAGAATAAACATTATATCATGTCAAGAGTTGTAAAAGAGTATATTTTAACTATCATTAATCAATTTAAAATGAATTCATCCTAATTATATTGATTGTAACATATACAACATACATTAGCACCATAAATACTCTAGACACATTCACAAAAAATCAAAAATGGAATTATGAAAATGATCTAGGAACCCTTTGTAACACCCTAAAACTCTAAAATAATAACATTGTATTCAGAAACTTATGTGACATAAAACATTGAGCTTAAACAACCCATGAAATATATTTCTTTAAATTTAATCTCTTTCATAACTTGCGGAACACGTAACCCCGAGTCTTAATGAACCATAATATAGTATATCGTTATAACCTAGACATTAAATTAGTGTGTATGAATACTACTAACTAAATTATGAAAATTATGGTTATCTATTTATTAGAAATAAAATAAGAGTCGTTTAAAAAAAGAAATGTTTTCTAAAAAAACCTGTATTTTTTCTAAAAGACAATTTAGTCGTGCTTTGCGCAAATAATTTAAAATTAATTTTTAACTATTTTATAAAAATATTTGATAAAATTAACTTCATTTTTTGAATCATTATATCAAAATTATCTTAGGTTGAATTTTTGAAATTTTTCTGAAATGTTTCATTTTTCGATGAACAGGGAAAATAATGATTTTTATTGACAAATTCCTTTTCATTTAAATAATTCACATGGTTAAATTACATTTAAAATTAGTTTTAAAGTAAAATTAGTTAAATTATATTACAATTTAACTATTTTATATCATTTTAATCAATTTCATATTTAATTTTTATATTAAAACCATCTAAACTTATGAGAATTTTCTCTTTGAAAATCATTTTTTTATCGCATCTACAGGTATAATTTTAAGTTATATTCTTCCAATTCTATGAATTGAATTTGGAAAAATGAGTTGAATGTTTTTAATCATCATAATTTATATTATATAATAATTTTAACTTAATTTTTTACCATTATGAATAGTAAAAGAAACCAAAATTAATTATTGTGGTTAAGGTAAAAAATGATTTACCATGGGTTAAACTAAGAATATAAGGGTTAAAAATGACCTAAAACCCTTTTTGAAACCTATTCTCTAGGAATATTTAGACCTTATCACCTCTAAGGGTCAATAATGATCCATTTTGGAGGCTTTTTACATGATAAGAATGTGGGTGTAATTAAATCTTTTCAAAAATTCCATATATGTCTTCTCCCGCACTTATAAAAGGTCACCCCCCCCCCTCACAATTACAAAGTCATTTGATTAATCCAATACCTTCCCTATTCACTTCCTTAATCCACTCACATAATCCTAAATCCAATTTTTATCAGAAAGAAATCCTACTAAAGATTTTAGTGCAAACCAAATAAGTTTCCTGAAGAAGAGGTAACATTCTTAAACGAACGTTTTCATTTTATTTCTTCTTCCACCTCCCTCAAATATTATTTAATAATACTAATATAATATCACTAGTGTCTACCATATACTTAGAGGTTATTATATTAATTTAATAACCTATATCCATCTCATCTCCTATCAAATGGGAAATCGTCAATTGTGTGTACAGCGGACTACTGCCTCGCGAATCGATGTAATTTATTTTCCATCACCACCTTTCAAGTCTGTATATAATGATTTATTTAACAAATTTATATGATATTTATGATATTATTATAATTTTTTAATTATAATATCCCATATGACTTCTTAATTCCCATGTCGTTTAAAATATGATAGCATCGTTCGTATGTACGGCAGACCACCGCCTCGTGATGCGATTTGATTTGTTTTTCACTTATGTTTTACATGGAAAGTAATAAGGATAAATTTAATGAATATATGTGATATATATGATATTTTATTTATTATAAAATATTAATATATCACCCAATTCCTTACCCTTTCACCAGTTAGTTAATGATAACGTTGCTCGTGAGTATGTATGGCCTACCATCCCCACCAAGCGATGTGATATATTATCCATGTTCAAATTTCAATAATGATTATAAAAATGTGTCTAATGAAAAAAATTATATTTATAACATTAATATAATTATTTATATTATGGATCTATATAATATACTCAATAAATAGAACATTCATGACAAAACATGCATGAGAAAACAAGGTGATTAACACTCAAAACAATGAAAATAATAAAATATTATTATAAAACAGGTGGTAAAATGTTATAATATGGCCATATATGATATTATAAATATGAATATGATTCTATTATAAATTAATAACATGCTTAAACCCATTATATAGGAGGTTAGATCACATTCAATCAAAAGGAAAAATGACACTACAACAAAAACCGGGTTTAGCGGCGGTTTTGTGGCGGGGGTTCACAAAACCGCCGCTAAACGTTTTCTCCAAAAGGTTTCGCGACGGTTTTTAGTAAACCGCCGTGAAACCCGAAATTTTTTAAAACAGTCGCGACCCTTCCCTACCCCCACCCCGATCTTTCCCCCAAACCTTGCGCACTCCCTTCTTCCCCTAACCCCCCCGGCGACCCGCGACCTCCGGATCTTTCCCCAAACCCCTGAGCCCTCCCGATCTTTCCTCTAACCCCCATTCGGCGACCCGAGACCTCCAGCGACCCCGCGACCTCCGGCGACTCTGCGACCTCCGTCCCTGGAGACCCCGCGACCTCCATCTCCGGCGACCCGTCTTTTCCAGGTATGTATCCATTTAACTAGGTTTGAAATATAGAAAATTTTGATAGAGATTATGGTTATGGTAGGTCTTGTGTTATATTTGTATATTTTGATTAATTTTTAGTATTATTTTGTTTCTTTGATATTCAGTTTGTGGATGTGCTGCAAAAATCATTTTATGTGCATCAAAAAATAGATTTCCCTAGAAAACATTCCTTTGGTTATAAATAAATGCCATATAAATTGTTTGTAAAATGTGCTTGGTTTGATGAAATATTTTGAAACCATTGATTTTATTAGGAATTTAGAAAATAATTGATGTGATTGTTGTGTGAAATTTGTGTTTTTTAAATGAGTGTTTTATGGAAAATCATTCTAATTTGATAGGAATCCTTTGGGATTTGTTTGATAATTTTCTATTTTTTGGAAAATTATTGGGATTTTTTTCTTATTTTAAATCATTTGAATTGGTTTTCTATAATAATTTTTTCTTTTAAAACCCAATTTAGTTTTAAAGGAATTTGGAACCCCATGGGGGGTTAGAAAAACAGACTATTTTCATTTAATGAAATTGATATAGTAAATGTTTTTTACATTAATTAAATATTGAGATTTGAGAATCTTAGGTGGTATCAAGAAATGGTTGATAATGTTTTAGGATTTACGTATGCAATTTGGTTCTTTTACAAGAACAAGTGTTATTTGAAAAATTTATTTTTGGAAAATGCATTTTTTGAGAATAGTTTTTTTATTCTATTGTGAATTTTGTTGTTTTAAAAGAATTTATAGGAGAATGTGATGTTCCATTTAGGATGTTTTGGGATATCTTGGTGTGATTTTGGGGAAACAAATACTTAAGGGTCTATGCTTTAGTTTATTTGATGTGATCCCCCCCTCCAAAAAAGATCTATTATGAAATTAGAGTGTTCATATTATGGGTTCTTCCAACTTTTTTTGACCCTGTCTATGATCCAATTGGAGTGGTTGGTGTGGTTTCATTTTTGGGGTGATGTGATTTAGTTTACTTAAGGAATCACATCATTAGTGGCTCTATTATGGATTTTCTAGTCTAGTAGTTTAGAAACTTGAACCTTGGAATAACTGTTATATCGATGGGGATATGTTTTTCTTGGAGTATACTAGGTGATAACATGGAATGATAAGCAGTAATGAAATTTTATAGAAAACATGGGTAAACATTTCCCTTTTTCCTAGTTCTAAACAAAAGTAGGTACATAATGTATATCAATTATAACTCAGAAATCCAATTAGTACAAAATAAAATAAGAAGTAGAGGCATAAGTTCCAAGGAACACTATAGTTTAGACTAGAAGAATACTTATACCATAATAAATCATGTGCACAATCTAATTCCTATAACACATGCCTAGGAAAAAGAGGAATACCCCATGAGTAAACCCCCCCCCCCCCCCGAAAATGCTAAGTTGTCCCCAGAACAATGGGACTAGGAAACCAAGGAAATACCCATGAGAAAACCTCCTAATAATCACAAAACATGGACGATGGACTCAAGATAAACCTTCCACCTAAGTACCCAAGGTAACCTAAGTGCTCATTTTCACAAATCAATTTCAATATCTTAAAAGTACCCATTTCATTTTCATTTATCAAAAATTATGGAAAAACATTTCTCTCAAAAACCCCTTCTTAAACAAATGAAAATAGTCATTCCAATTTGATAAATAAACTTATAAATTAAGAGAAATTTGGCTAATTATCATAGGCTAGAGATGAAACCACCTACCTCAAAGCTCAAGTCACACATTCCCGTAATGGGATCCACCAACAATTAAAACCCAATGATGAAAACGAAGGCCCTAGAATATAATAAAAACATTAATATTGATATAAATTAGAAAAGAAGGGGTTGGTGGAAAGGGAAAACACCAAATACCTCAAGAAAAGACATCTGCTGCACCACAACTAACCAAGGAATGGCCTCCATAATGAGATCTCCCAAAGGATCTATAAGAATACACAAAGATTCAAAAACTTAGGCCACCAGATCTGATAATGTTACCCTAGGGTGCCACCATTATCAGGAGAAATGAATAATCAGAAATATTTCTTACCCAGAGAGATGCGCCACGACTATAATAAAAGATCCAATGTTGAATGGATCAATCTAGATGGAGCATAGTCTCCCAAAATAACCTGAGAATATCTCTAGGTAGGGATTCAAGGGCCTGGAGAAATGAACTGAAACAAAAATAGCCAATCACCTATTTTAAAAACTACACGAGGTCCATTTGATGATGTGTAATACTATTACCTGCTATGAAATCCATGGTGTTCTAGTATGTTGAAAAATACTTCACCTCGGATTAAAAATCCATTATTTTAAAATTTACGATGTGAAACCACTCTTCCCGAGGTGTAAACTTTCACAGCATGAATACCCTTTCATGAATTGTATCTAGTAATAGTTACACAGTGTGTAACCTAGTTATAGAGTGTGAAAGACTTTTGAATCATGTAGAAAAAGCTGGTTAAAGATGAAAGTACAACAAATATCTGACTTCACCATTTTAGGTATCTTACCAATTCCTTCCTAGTCCTTTACAGACAATGGAAAAAAGGAAAACCATGAAGAGGATAAAAAAATACCTGATAGATCAGTAATAGGATCTTACAAACTCCCCACTATAAATAATTTTTGTCCTCAATAAGTCATGTAAAAGATGTAATCCATGGAAAAATATGAGTTCACTGCTCCTTCATCAACGACTCGTGTTCTCTGTCTCCAACTCAACGACACCCTCATGAGGAACTCATGGAAGGTACAACCATGTAATATATATGGATAATAGATATATGAATATTTTTCTTTGGTTTATGAGGATAAATGGTACAGAACCATTTAATTCTTTTAAAAAAGGTATCATCACTCAAAATAAAAGATCACTTGAACCATATGCTTATTATATAAATAAAAGGTACTTGATTATATGTAATGAAAAGATAAAAATTTATAGTAATGTTGATAAAGACCAAAAAAATAAAAAACATCTTTTTAATGAATTAAATAATCCTTGTCCATCTTTGAAGAATAGGTAATCACGACTAAATAAATGGTTAATAGATGAAAAAACATTGAAATTAAGTGGGGGAATTATCATAATGTGTTATCACTATGTTGGATCTAGTGAGAAGAATATTCATTGGATTATAAACAAGTATCAATAACATTGTTCAAATTATGAAACTAAATATGGTAAAAAAATATTCCATATTATTTTTATTGATCTATAATATTGATAAGTGAAGGTAATGATTATTAAACATAATCCAATGAGGGGAAAATCTAGAAATGGAAACCCATGCATTGGTATTCTATATTAGTGATTTTGGATGGATGTTATAAATACCGACTGGTATCCCATTTCTAGATATGGAAAATAAAATAAAACATTTAATTGAGATGACCAAGCATGTGAGTATATGAGATGTTCAGGAAAGTTGTAGTATTTTTTGTGAGGGTGTGGAAGTAATCTGAGTGGACCAATGTATCTCATTAATGTAGTGGGGATAGAAATTGTTTGAGGCAACATAAATGTGTGATTGACAGTGTTATGATAATTGTGTAACCCGATATTCTTACTGCTCCTCAATGAGGTGTTCACACTGTCTCCTAGGGACCAGACTTGTTTGGTTTGTCTGGGCATGCTAAGTAAGTGGTAAATGTGATCAATGAATCATCTTTATTATATTATGCATACTTTATGATCAATGGGTCATCTTTATTATATTATGATTCTGCAATCTTACACTATCATATCTTTTGTGTAGGCACATTGTGATATACATGGATAAAAGTTGGATCACATTACCGAGGAACACACCTCAGTATGTTAAGGGTTTGAATGAGTTTTTAGATTTTGCAATTTCTAATCAATCCGTTGAAGGGAGAATAAAATTTCCATGTCCTAAATGTAAATTTAGAACATGGTTGAAGAGAGATGAGGTTTATGAACATTTAATACTGAAGCAATTCCCTGATCAATATTTGTGTTGGATTTGGCATGGAGAATCGAACGTTATAGAAAGATTGAACACTGATGTTAATCTGCAGAATGAGGTCCCAAGTTCATCGACAATGGAAAATGAAATGAAAAACCTAATAAATGATGCATTCGGCACTGCAAGGCACCACTATCAGCATCAAAACATATTAGAACAACCAGAAGAGGGTGCTACAAATTGCAACGTGACAAGTGATGTTATTGAGACTGTAACCCAAGCCGATCAAGATTGTCACATATCATTGGATCCTCCTCTTGATTTTGTGGAGCCAAATGTAAGAGAAAACTTCACTGAGGAAAATGTGTTTCATGATTTAGTTGATGATGGAAATCAAGAGTTGTATTGTGGTTGTTTGAAGTATTCAAAAATTTCATTTCTACTAAAGTTGTATCACATCAAATGTCTATGTGGAATTACAAATAAGGCAATGTCCATGATATTGGAATTGATACGTGATGCATTTCCTGAAGCAAAAATCTCAGAATATTTTTATGATATGAAAAAAGTTGTTAACAAGCTTGGTCTGAATTATACAAAAATACATGCATGTCCCAATGATTGTATGCTTTATTGGGGAGAGGATTCAATTAGATAGAATTTCAAGAAATGTTCTTATTCTAGATGGCAGGAAAAGGGTGATGTTGGAAGTCTGAATGAACATAATTTCATGGAGAAGAATAAGAAAAGGAGCACACCTGCAAAGGTTTTGCGTTACTTTCCTTTGAATCATCGATTGCAAAGATTATTCATGTCATCAAAAACTACTGAACACATGAAGTGGCATTCTGTAGATAATAACAATGATGGGTTAATGAGACATCCACGAGATTCCCAATCATAGAAGACATTTGATTCATTACATCTATATTTCTCAGCTGATCCTAGGAATGTTCGATTGGGATTGGCTGCCGATGGATTCAACCCATTTGGGACTTTGAGTACAAGTTATAGCATTTGGCCAGTTGTTTTGATCCCTTATAATCTACCTTCATGGATGTGTATGCAACAATAATCTTTTATCATTTCAATGATTATTCCTGGAAAACAAATTCCTGGAAATGATATTGATGTATACTTGCATCTTTTGATTGAAGAATTGCAGGATTTATGGAGTAACGGTGTTGAGACATTTGATGTTTCTTCTAAAACAATGTTCAAAATGCATTATGCTTTACTATGGACCATTAGTGACTTTCCTGGGCTTGGGAATTTATCTGGTTGGAACACTTATACGAGTTTGGCTTGTCCCGTTTGTAACTTTGATTTTGAGCCCAAACGGCTACCTCACAGTAGAAAATGGTGCTTCTTATGCCATCGAAGATTTCTCGATGCATCTCATAGATTTCGGCTGAACAAATCAAAATTTAATGGTTTCATTGATCGTAGACCACCTCCAAAGTTGTTAACCGGTTCTGAAATATTAACACAGCTTGAAAATGTTGAAACAGAATTTGGGAAGGTTCATCATTTGAATGATAGTGGAAAACGGTTCCGAAGTGCATCGTCAAGTGAAATCAGAACGCAATAATGGAAGAAAAAAAGTATATTCTTCAAACTTTCATATTGGGAATTTAATTTGTTGCGCCACAATCTTGATGTGATGAATATTGAGAAGAATATCTGTGATAATTTGATTTTCACATTACTTAATGAGCATGGAAAGTTGAAGGATCATCTTAATGCTCGCAAAGACTTACAATTAATGAACATAAAACGCGATCTCTGGACAGATGAGAATGAAAAGTATGCTCCGGCCATTTTCGCAATGAAAAATAGGGATAAAGATACGTTCCTTCGAATTTTAAAGAATGTGAAGGTATCTGATGGGTATTCGAGTAACATCTTGAGGTGTTTTGACTTGAATAATCGTAAGTTACATGGATTGAAAAGTCACGATTCACATATTTTGTTACAGCAGTTACTACCATTGGCATTGCGTACATTATTACCTGAAAAAGTTACTGTTGTTGTACTCTAATTCTGCACATTTTTTAGGCAATTATGTGAGAAGGTTGTACATCCATTTTATCTTGACAACCTCCAGGAGAGGTTTGTATTGACTCTTTGTGCAATGAAGATGATCTTTCCTCCATCGTTTTTTACTATCATGATGCATTTAACTGTGCATTTGGTTAAAGAAGCTAAATTAAGAGGCCCCATTCATTATCGATGGATTTATCCAATTGAGAGGTATTTTATTTATATGTTTTCTAGTTAAGTAAAAAAAATTACATTTACATAAATGCATAATGTTATTATTTTATTTCACAGATATCTTGGGAATTTGAAATCATACGTGAGAAATAAAGCTCAACCAGAAGGCTCTATTGCTGAAGGCTATTTGGCTGAGGAATGTCTTACCTTTTGTTCCAGGTATTTAGATGATATTGAGACAAGATTTAATCGAGTTTTACATGTTTATGACACATCAACTCAATCTCAAATGCATCAGAAATCAAAAATATTTCCTGCTATTGGCCGATCAGTTGGGAGGACCTCAAATGTGACACTGACAGAATTGGAATTATTTCAGGCACATAGATATGTGCTGCTGAATAGTGAAATTGTAGAACCATTTATTGAAGAGTTGAGGATACAAACAAAGAGACGAATGAGAGGACGAACACGAAATGAGAAAGATATAACGAAAGCTATGAATAAAGAGCTTGTAGAATGGTTTGCACGACGTGTAAGTTCATAAATATTTCAATAAATATGAATATTAGTTTGACACATACAATTTGTAAATCTATTAAATTATATTTCTTTTTTTAGATCATGAATACTGATACTCGAGCAGACTTGTCATAAGATTTGAAGTTTCTTGCTAGAGGTCCTATAAAGCAAGTTAGAAAGTTCGACGCTTATAATGTGAATGGCTTTAGATTTCATACAGTGGATCGAGAAGTGGGTTTGAAAACACAGAATAGCGGTATATTTACATTTTCTGAAGTGGGATACTATGGAAATCTGCATGATATTATTGAATTAAACTACCATGGACATTTTTCTGTTGTTTTATTCAAATGAAAATGGGTCGATATTATTAGAGGTGTTAAAAGAGATTCATTGCAATTTACTTCTGTGAACTTCTCTCGCTTGATGGATGTTGGTGATCATGAAATTCATGATCCATATATCTTTGCATCACAAGAAAAAATGGTATATTATGTGAATGATGTTGTGGATGAAGGGTGGAGTATAGTTACTCACGTAATACAAAGAGATTTGTATGATATGGGTGATGAAGTGGAAGATTTGACCTCTGAAATTTAATGTCATCAACAACAGGAAGCAGAATTATTTTTCCATCATGATATTGAAAATATTAGTCTTGCAAGGATGAATGAAGTGGATGAAGCAATGGAGCAGGAAAATGACATAATTGAAGGGTAAAATGATTGTATGTACAATTATTCATTCATGCAACAACCACTTGTTTCATTTCTGCAGTCATTCATTATCATTGTTATATATATTTTGTTTGTTAGTACTGGGCATCTATTATCATTTTTAATTTTTTTTTCTGCATAATTTTTTTGAAATATATATTCTGAACTTAATTTTATTTGATTAAATGACAGGAATTCCAAGGAGGAAGCGGTATACCATTTCTTCTAGTTCTGCGACGGATGTCGATCCATCTGGGTCACTCCCCACGACATCTGAGGCACCAGCTGCCAACACCCCCGCACCATCTCCCCCTGCACCATCTCTCACACCATCAGAGGGCCTCCCATTAGAGGATGATTCGTCGACTCCCCCTACAGGTGTCTCATCATTTGGGCAGCGACAGACCCCTTCCAGTTCATCCCGGACATACTAGAGGGTCACAGTCATAGGTATAAATTTTAATTAAATAATTTTATTGCATTTTGTTTATACTAATTGTTTGCTCATTGAAGATGACAAAAATAAAACCGTGGAGAAACACTTAAAAAGCTCAGATGTTTGGAACTTGAATGGCGAAAATATAGTTGTGTCATTTGATTCTTATGGAGTCCCTACAGATGATGTCGTGGGGTTACTTGGCCAGATTATAGGTCAGTTGGCAGCGGAGCCCATTTCCCTTCCCATTTCATATGATGATTGGATAAATTTGCCTCCAAACTGGAAAAATGAAGTTTTCGATTCTCAAATAAAGGTAATTTTATTACATTATGGTTTAATTGAATGTCATGTTACTAATATGTTCAAAATGAATTTCTGTATACAGATGTTCTTCCACTTCACAGTTGCTGATGTGATAGCACGGAAGTGGACTTTGAAAAATCTTGGTAAAAAATGGAAAGATTTCAAATGGAGATTGTGGTGTGATGTCAACGATACTTCGTTGACCTTGGAACAAATGTATGACAAGCTACCCAGTGGGGTACCGAAAGAGCAGTAGAAAGTTTTTGTTGACAGGCATCGTGATGAGAAGCGGATGCTATTGAAATATATATTATTATATTATACTCATTTTAAATTAATACAAGTTTATGAAGAGGAAATGACATTGGATACATTACTCTTAAATTGCATTTTATTTATTTCAGGATCTCTCACGACAGAATGCATCAAACAGGGCGAAGCAAGTCATCCCTCACACGACGGGCTCAAAAAGATTTTCTAGAAGCCGAATGTCATTGGTAATATTTTAAATAGTTTAAATATTTATAATACAATATTATCTATTTAATATATTGAATTTTTTATTTATCTTTGCTTAATGCAGTCACAGAGTTTAGGGAACGAAGCCTCCCGGACTGAACTGTGGTTGGATGTTCACAGAAAATCAGATGGCTCTTTTGTTAATGAGCATACCAAAGAAGTTGGGGTATGAAGACAAATTTTTATTATAATAACTTATTATCAGTTTTTAATGTGTTAATATGTATTGATATTTGATTTATAGGTAAAAATTAAAGAACTATGGGATGCCAATCCTGGGCAGTCCTACTCAGTCTCCCAGGATGACCTGGTTGCTCAAGTCCGTGGGAAAGAGCATCCTCGTAGAGTGCGCGGGATGGGTTTGGGACCCGTACCATCTGAGGTCTTTAGCAGGACATCAAGGATTCCAGCCGCATCTACTCCTGGTTATAGTCAGCCCATACCTGAAGATGCTCAGAGGGAGATTTCTTCACTATGATCCAAAGTTGAAGACCAAGGGGCTCAGATATCCACTATGCAGAAAGCGTTGACTGATTTATATCAGTAGATGAGCAGATATGCCCCCAGTGGTAGTGTACCGAGTGGTGGTGAGCAGGTAAATCACAAAAAATCAAAATCATTTAGTTTTCAAACTTTTATTGGTTTTAAGTTTAATTATAAATATGCAACAATATTTAATTTTCAATATAATGTTCTTATAGGTGGCAGAAAGAGATGGAGGTGGAGAGGTTGACAATGCATCATCGGACCATGAGTAGTATTATTGATGTGTTGAACAAATATGGGAAAGTTTGGTTTGTATATATAACATGTGTGGTGTATGGAACCTTTAAAAAACCATTGGTCTTGGAGGAGCTTCAGTGGCTAACCTTGAATTATCACAATAACCTCAAGTGGTAAAGATAATGATGTGTTTGTTTCATTGGTTAGATGATCTATGGTAATAGGCTCTTTGATGTTTCTGTTGTAAATTCAGCATTTGGAATTGGACTCATTAGGGTGTTTCATGTCCAAACAGCCATGTTGAATGGATATCACTAGATCAAGATGGTTTTCTAAGGTGATTTTCATGATAATTAATAGTTTTTATGAGGCACGTAACCACATCACATGAAAACCAATGCAACTCCCTTCCCATGAATCTTCCCTCTTTTCTAACTTTTATTTTATGAACATATTGGGAGATTGTTAGATGACATGTCATATGATAAAAAAGAATAATCAGAGGGGTTTTACATGATTAATTGGGCTATTTGATGGGGCTTCACATGATCAGTAATAGATCACATGAATTGCATAACCCCTTTGCATGATGTTCCTAGGGTCATGTGATCATGAGCCTCATTGAAGTTCACATGGTCCTTGTGACCTAGGTGATTAATCTATATGTATACATGCTATAATTTTATTTCCTTTGGGTATATATTAATACCTATGCTTTGGGTATTTCGTTGTTCCTAAAATATACAATGCTCATTTGGCTAGCGTCAAAAAATGCCCCCCCCCCCACACACAAAAGTGATGTTCGAAGGAACAAGGACTCAGTTATGAGGTAGGAAATGACTTCATGAGTCTATTATGCTTTCTCTGGTTGGAATTCAAAACATCTTTTGGTCTTCTATAAGTCCATTCATATTCCTTGAGGTTCCCTATAAATAGGGGGTGAGAGGTTGGTCAATTGACTGGTGACATGAAGCTCCATAGCTCTCAAAACCTCCTCTCTCGTGCGATTGTTTTGCAAGACAACTTTGCATGACCTCATCACAAGAACCATAAAAGAGACCTAATCATGTGATCATGTCACTTGACCTCTTTTTGTGATCACCTTGTATAAATATCTCACTTAATCAATCCACGAACTAATCAATGGTAATTTATTTGAACTTTGATGCACACCCTTGGCCATTAGTCTATCTTATGTGATTCGGTTGTCTCTTGAGGATTTTTTCATGATCTACTAATATTTATGTGATTCATGTGACCTTCACATGGTAACATGATTATATGTATTAAGAAAAATCATGTGATCAAAAGATTTTTTATGGGTTATGTGATTTTCATGACCTAGAATGGATCATGTGGTCCACGTAATATTTTCCATGTTATGCAATTATTTTGTTTGATTAGCACAACTGATTCTCTCTTAATGGTTACATATCTTCTAATATATTCTATTTTCTATTTAAATATTTCCTCTATTTCTCAAATGTCTTCTTATGTGGTAGACTAGAGAGACCTTATTTCCTGGAACCATAATGTCAATCATCGATACAAAGTATTTTATAACAATGATGTTTTAAAGGTTCTTATTCTGACTGAACATCAACCCATTTAATCCTCGTTCCTCATCCTTATAGGACAAACGACTAGTAGTGATCCCTCCCCTCTCTTCTTTGGCACATTTTGATCCATACACTTTAATACTTTATGGAATCAAATATTTTCAATTTTGATCATCTCTAAACTATAAGTATAAATCCATGTGACCCCTAATCTCTTGTTTCATTTGATGTTATCTTATGTTTCATTCTAAATCCATAATTTTAGGTATTTTGTATGCTTTAGGTATTCTTATTGAATTGGATTAACTTTTTCATCAACATTAAATGAAAGGGTGTTTATGAATATTGCGTAGGTGGTGCATAAATTTTCTCCTCATTATATATATGTTGTATGTGTTGTTTGATGCACAAGTGTATAAGGGAAGGTAACAATGGATCAGGATGGAACAAAATTAGATTTCCTCATAGATGAGATTCAGGAAAGGTTTGTTAGGGCTGTGTAAGGTCCTCTGGTTTATAATTATTAATCATGTACATCCATGAATTAAATTGAAATTGGTGGTGGAACTTGGAATGATAACCAAGAGGGGTATGTATTAATGTGAAATGATAATATCTTAAAAGTTATTTAAAGAAATTCCTCAATGATGGTGAATTATATACAACAAAATTGATAGTGGAGATATTATCCAAGTAAGAGTGACTTGAGTAAAATGATGTATATTTTTGGTTGGGTGTAATTAAATTCTTGTTATTACTTGGTCCTTTAGTTGGGTTTCATTCCAATGATGTTTCTATATTGTTAATTAGGTTTGGCATAATGCTAACCATTTCTTTGGCATTCTATATAGGTTGGCTATTTTTTAACCATGTTGAACACTTTATAATAAGTTGTATAAGATGCCAACTATCATTCTTATTGGTATATGGGTTGGGTGTGATTCCAACCAAATTTTTGTGGTTATGTAGGTTATACATGATTCTGACAATTTATCTTGGTTTTTACATAGATTGGGCATAATTCCAAATATTCCTATGACTTCTTATATGGGTTGGGTGCAATTAAAACTAGTGTTCTTGTTAGTTACATGGGTTGAATGTAATTCCAATTATTGTTATTATTTATTATATGGGTTGGGTGTAATGTTAACCATTGTTATCTTCATGTATATATGTTGGGTGTAAAACCAAACCTTCTCTTCTTTGATAGTTGTGTTGGGTGTGATTAAAACCATGAATGTTTTTAGTACTTGTGTTGGGTGTGATTAAAACCATGAATGTTTTATTATTTATAAATGGTTTCTTGTTTGGTTTGTTTTCTAGGTCAGTGGTGCAGTATAAGCAGAAATGCTATTTTTTTTTGGGTCAGCATTTCGCGGCGGTTTTAACCGCCGCTAATGTTTTACAACTTATACATGTAGCGGCGGTTTAAACCGCCGCTAAATGTATTCGGCAATAAACTTAGCGGCGGTTTTAACTACCGCTAAGCAGGCGCATGACACGCCTGAATTTCGCGGCGATTATAGCCGCCGCTAATTAAATAGTCCGTAAAACCGCTGCTAAATTTACCAAAAACCACCACGAAATGAGGTACTACGACACTTTTCTTTGACCGCCGCGAAATGCATAAAACCACCGCTCATAGATTTCCGACACCCTGTTTAGTGGCGGTTTCTGTAAACCGCCGCCAAACCATATAGCGGCGGTTTAAACCGCCACTATATGAAAAAAAACTGCCGGTAAGAGGCAGTTTTCTTGTAGTGTGAGGTAAGGGACTTCATCTCAATTTCCCTTCATTGAGGAATATTGTAATGTTATGCACCTACTTTATTTTATATGATCTATATATTGCCCCTTTTACATGTTATATCATGAATCATTCATACTTCATGATATTATAATATTCTGTTTAAATTATTTCACCTAAGATTTTAATTGAGAATTACCAAGTGGTAAAGAATTTCATAACTCAATTTCTTTTCATTGGATTATATTACTTCTTCATTGTCTTTAGTATTCTAAGACTATGTGTAAATAATTTGGAATATATTATATCGTATTTCCACTCGATTTATGTGGATTTAAATTTTATACACATAATCGATTCATTGATTAATCCTCTCGTCAACATTATGATCTATGTAAGGGTTTCTTTCACAATCTCATTTTAATCAGGATTGTTTATACTTGAATTTCAATTAAAGAAAATTATTTGATCATTTTATAATAAAACCTTTTAAATTTAATATACTTTATTTATTCATGATTTTTTTAAGTAATAGTTCCATTTTTTCACTCTTTGTTACTTAAAATGATTGAGAAAATATTTTTAAGAAAATTTGTCTTTATTTCTCTCTTCAGTCGAAAATCTTTTTTATTCCAAAACAAATTTTTCTAAAAATGTTTTTAATATTCTCCAAATGATTTCTTAAAACATTTTTACCCATTTTTTACTTTAAAAAAATGAAAGGTATCTTCGTGTCACTTTCCAAATAAGTCTCGTTTGGCTTTTATTGAAAATGTGAAAGTAATATTTTTTTAACTTATACGGCATGTACGAAATTTCTTATGTTATGAAAACTCAATGTTTTAAATATTATTTTAAAAGTTTCCAATATTATTTTCAGTGAAATATATTTTTAAAAAAAATTGTGAACTTTTAGTTTTAAAAATATGATTTTCAAAATTAAAAATATATTTTCCTCAAGAATGTTTTTAATTATCTTATGGAATTTCTATTCGTCAATGAAAACAACCCTTTATTTTAATTATAATATATTAGGGGTATATCATATTTATATCACCCTTATTCTTTATATGGATGGTTTATAATCATTTTGACCAAGGAAATTATTAATGTTCACTTTCTTGAATCATTTTTATAGTCATTAACTTTCCTTTGAAATATTCACTTTCCTGTGACTATTGGACATTAAATTTACCCTAAATATCCTTATTATTTATCATGGATATTCTTTTTTCTTAAACCATATATCTTTTCTATATATGGTGTTTTACATTGAATGTTATTTGATTGACTAGGGAAATATTGATAAATCTCCATCATTTACACAATACAAATATTTGATGATAAGGCCTATTATTCATGAATTAAATCAATTATTTGATATATGAGGAATTATTTGAACATGTAGATATGAGTGGGATTGGTTATAGATATCCCCTCAATGTATCAGTAAGCTCGTGAGATGAATCAGTTGGCTAGACTTAGTTACATGGGTTTCTGGTGTATGCCTACCCATTAGTTTTAAACATTCTTGAGAAAGGTCTTGACAGTAGAGGTATCATGATACCTAAGATCATGACATCCAATAATTAAGAATTTACTTCATTGAGAATACATTTATTATTATCCATGATATTTTTCAATGATATTATCTCTATATGAATTTCATTCTTAGTTTACTGATTAAATGACATGTGTTTTCAATTATTTAACTTTCCATATTGATTATGGATTATCAAATTATGATAGTCAACTTATTGATTAAATGGAATGTGTTTTAGTTATTTACCTTTCCATATTGATTATTCTAGTCAGATTATTTAAATGAATTTTGTGTTAAGTTATTTACTTTGTCATATTGATTATGCTTATTGATTCATGATAGCCTCCAGTGTACTTAACCCTTATTGAGCATTTGAGTTTACCCTTATTTTGTTTCCTTTCCCAGGAATCCAGGAAGTGTACTAGGAATGATATGAAAGGATATACTAGAGGGGATAATGATAATTTTGAAAAAAAATGTTGTTATTTGTGTTTTTAAATGTAATATGGGAATCATTAATGTATCTAGTTTACTGAAACTACTAAACTATTCACTCCTTTGATATGTGATTCCTTGTATCTTATATTAATGTAATAAAGTAAGACACCGGCTCTGGGTTACTATAGTCGGGTTGTTACACCCTTAAATGGAACAAAAATGCACCCTAGAATTTTAATCACTTAAATCATTCTTGGAATTCATCCACCGGGTCATGATATTATCCACTTTGGGTGGCCCTAAATCATCTACATGGCTTTAGAATCCATCCTAAAATAATGTTTTGTGATAGGATAAGTGTTCACCCTCTTCATATGCTTGAATCCATAACATGCATTACCAGAAAAAATAAATACCTAAGATCAATAGCATGGATTTCATTTAAATTAATTTAATTAGGTTTATTTTATTTTCATGGTCGCCTCATTCAACCATAAGCATAAAGAGATATGATGTGTGCGAATTAACTAAATCTCTACACTACAAGTAGTACCAATTCACTTGATCATTCAATAGACTCGGAGTACTTGCATCGGACCAAAGGTGGACCTAAAATCTCATCCTAGCTAGCCTCTCACGCCTATATCACACACCAAGTTTAACTGATATCATTCCCCTACTAACCCATGCAATACTCACAATGTCTAACAACAATATCCATCTTATTTATTAATCATAAACTCCGATATCACTATGTCACAACCCCCCCCCCCCTCCATTGATACCCCTCCTAGGTCGGTAATGAAGATTAGTGACCCCAAAGCCCGCCCACAGGAAGCTTTGGGTTAGTAACTAGCACCAAGGGTATAAAAAATACGATTGGATACATTACCCTCGTAATGTAAGTTAAGGACAAATGATAAGAGGAAAAACACCAAACAATACTACATCATATAAAATAACCCAATATGTATAAAAATAAATACAACAATGCATGTCATGAAATATAGAATGCATCTTTGAAATAAAATTATAAACGACTCCTAAGAAGCATCTCTAGATAGCAACTCCATATCCATGCCACTTATCTATATTCTAATTAACAGCCCACAATGTTTAATTCCAGCCAAAATCCATATTATACATTTACTAATTCATCTCATACCATGCTTTCAGGCATCACTAACAAATTGATCATCATATATCATAGTCGTAACCACACAATAATAAGTAGCAAACATATTTATAGAAATCTACATTACATGGGCCAACATCAACATCATTCAAGTATTAATTATCCAATAAAAACATCATTTGTTGATGTTTTTGATCATGATCTGATGTGATCCTCCCTTAATTCATAGAATCCATGTTCATGCTTCCTCTAGTGGTGATCCATACATGCTTCACATATCTCTAGACGACGTCTAAGGGATCTCCAGGTGCTAGCGCAGAAGAGCCTTTTCTTGCAATGTCCACCTTTGATCGTCTTTAGAGCCGCTTCCAAAGCGCTCTCCTTGATATGGTGGAGGAGGATCCCTCTCGTAACTTAATAGCGTTATTCAAGGAAAATAATTCTCTCTTGGATTGAGAGATTTCTCCAAATCCATTGTGCACAACCACAAATAATGGCTAGCTCTCATGAGAATAATATAATTGGGGTTTTATTACTTAGAATAATAAAATGAATTAATTACCCGAAATCATTTATTCATTTCATTTAATTCATAATAAGACCCCATGTCTAATAATAACATTTGCCTATTATTATCACTTGACATGCGCCCAATGAATTACACCTAATATTATTTAATTAAATAAATATTATTATTTCTCACAAATCACCAGAAAAACTACACGGAGTGTATATATTAATATACACGGTGTGTAATTTTGTTTCTCAATTTTTCTTTATTTTCTCCACCACATTTATTAGACCTTGAATAATGACTATTTATTTTTTAAATAAATATCACTGTATTACTCGCTAATAAATATATTATTTCACCCACAATATATTCTCTCAAATAACTAGTGTCGAAATAAATACAATCAGACATCCTTGAATAATTATTAAACCACAATTGGGAATAATCTTTATTCAACTTGTTAAATAAATATTTAACTGAGATACTTGGACACACTTAGTGTGAGACCGTCTAGGCCTCTTTCTCAATGGAATTAGGTAGAGCTTGCCTAAAGTCCAAGTTTAGAATCTAGCAACACGTCAAGGCACCCATAGAGAAAGAAGTTAACTCTACGATGACATGTCGCCTCCTACGAACACTTATCATGTAATGTAATCCCTTTGTCATGATATCTTGAATCAAGCGGGTTGCATGCTAGTGTCATCAACCCATGTGATCGATTATTCTTTCTTTGACTTCTCAGAATTTAACTTGCTCATTCCTCACTATGGACATGGATTTATTTAGGCTATATCAATTCCATCAAATGGCCTGAGATATCAACTTCCATTATGGAACAGAAGGGAAAAATACTTTCTCGCATTATCTATTAATGCATTATTACTCTTGGAACAAAAAACATATCCTACCTCACTGCGAACAGTGATTCATCGTAGTTTTCTTCAATACATCTAAGTGTGCAAGTTGTAATACCCATTAATAATAATCTTAAAGTCTAAGGACCAATACATACGTCCGCAGATAGGAACATCCAATGACACTATAAAATGTGGATTTCCTACTGGAGGGTCTCGTTCTAATAATATCCTCCTGGATATTACCAGGGGCGCACACCATGAGAAGGTGCATCAAAGTTTTATGAGTCCTCACCCCTAATGGATGGTATTATTTGTGTCCCTCAAATAACATCATCTGGCCAAAGAAAATATATCCAAGAATAGTGTTCTGGAACTTCTAGGTTCTCATCATAGCAGGGATCTGCTATGACCCTTTGGCGCAATAGCTATCCTTCGGACATTATCACATGCATTGTCACATAGAATAACAATCAAGATGTAATAAGGTATTTATTAATGAATAAAGTACAAATTAGTTGGTTTTAGGCCACTAACTTCAACAGACTCCCACTTGAACTATATTCAACTACTAAAAACCTTTAACCCACTAGCCCTCACATGATATTCATGCTTCTACTGAGATAGGCCTTTAGTCATGGGGCCTACCACGTTCTCTTCCATGGACACTCTACTCAATGCAACTTCATCCCTTTTATAGAAATCCCTCAAGAGATGATACCTCTGGAGAATGTGCTTTGTTCGCTGATGTAACCTTTATTATTTTGCAAGAGCCACCACTGGAGCATTATCACAATACAATGTGGTAGGGACTCTACTTCTAGGCACCACATTAAGATCCTGAACAAAGTTCTAAATCTAGACAGCTTACTTGGCTACATCATAAGCCTCTATATATTCAGACTCCACTATAGAATCAGCTACAACTAACTACTTTGAACTCCTCCAGATCACAATTCCTCCATTGAGACAGAAAACATATACATACTGTGACTTCAGATCATTCTGATCTCTCTAAAAACTAGCATCAACATACCCTCTGATGACAAGCGTCTTGTCTCCTCCATACACTAGGAACATATCCTTAGTTCTTCTTAGATACTTAACGATGGTCTTAACAGTAGTCTAATGTTGTTCTCCTAGATCTACTTGATATCTGCCTACCATGCTCAGTGCATAGGCAACATCAAGCCTATTACATAACATGGCATACATGATGGATCTTATAGCTGAAGCGTATGGTATCTTACTCATCCTATCTTTATCCTATTGTGTTTGAGGACACATTCTCTTAGAATGGTGTAGGCCATGTGACACTAGAACTAATACCCTCTTGGATTGTTCCATACTAAATCTATTTAGTATCTAGTCAATGTATGTACCCTGACTTAGACCAAGCAGCCTCTTGGATCTATCACGAATGATCTTGATCCCTAGAATGTAGGTTGCTTCACCTAAGTCCTTCACAAAGAAACACTTGTTTAACTAGTTTTTAACAGACTATAAGACTAGTACATTGTTTCCAATAAGTAATATGTCATCAACATATATTACTAGGATAAATACCGCATTCCCATTAAACCATTTATAAATGCATGGCTCACATTCGTTCTTAATGAAACCAAATTATTTTTTAGCTTCATCAAATCAAATGTTCCATGACCTGGATGTTTTCTTTAATCCATAAATGGATTTCTGCAACTTTCAAACCCATTTGGATTCACCTGGTGTCACAAAACCTTCTGGTTGTGTCATATAGACATCTTTCTAAAGGTTCCCATTAAGGAATTTTGTTTTGACACCTATTTTCCAAATCTCCTAGTCATGGTAAGCTACTATGGAAAATATTATTCTTATGGATTTAAACATGGAAACTAGAGAAAAGGTTTCATCATAGTCAATTCCTTGACACTATCGAAATCCTTTAGCCACTATCCTTGATTTATAGGTGCTAACTTGACCTTCCATGTCCATATTTCTCTTGAATACCCATTTACATCCACAGGATTTACATCAACTAGATCATCGACCAGAACCCAGACATGGTTCTGATACATGGAATCCATCTCAGAATTCATAGATTCTAGCCATCTTGTATCTTCTTAGCTCTCTACTACTTCCATTTAGGAGAGAGGTTCATCATTGTCCAATAATAACGATTCACCATCCTCAGTGACTAGTAAACCAAATCTCTCTGGTTCCCTTACCTCTCTTGAGCTCATACGCAGTACTTGTGTTTCCAGAACCTCTTCCATGGGGACCTGTGAAACTTGTTCCTGTACCAACTCTTGTTTTTCTTGAGAATCAACTTCATCAAAGTCAATCTTTCTCCCACTGTCCTTTTTGAGTATGTGCTCCCTCTCAAGAAAGAAAACTTGTCCGGAGATAGTTACTTTCTTGTCTGAAAGGTTATATAGGTAATATCCTTTCATTTCCTTAGGATATCCTATAAAGATACATCTCGTGCCCAGGGGTGTTAGTTTGTTGCCTAAGAAGACCTTAAAAAATGTCTCACATCCCCATACACATGTGTGCGACAAAATGGGTTTCTTTCCTTTCCATAACTCGGAGGGAATTCCATTTTCCGCCTTAGTTGGTACTCAGTTTAATGTGTATGTTGCAGTTTGTAATGCATATCCCCAAAAGGATAATGGAAGATCTGCATGAATTGTCATCGACCTCAGCATGTTCAACAAGGTGTGGTTCCTCCTTTCACTAACACCATTCCACTGTGGTGTATAAGGGGGAGTGAGTTGAGATAGAATCCCAGACTCCCATAGAAGGTCGATGAACTCTAGGTTCAGATATTCTCCACCACGATCCGATCGAAGCTTCTTTATCTTATTACCGAACTGATTCTCTACTTCATTCTTAAATTCCTTAAATTTCTCCAAGGACTATGACTTATACCTCATCAAGTAGATATATTCATATATACTCAAATCATCAATAAAAGTAATGATATAAGAATATCCACCTATATCTTCTACTAGAAATGGTCCACACACATCCATGTGCACCGATCTTATAAGCTCTATGGCCCTTTCACCCTGTCCACTGAAAGGCGGCTTGGTCATTTTACCTTGCAAACAAGCATAACATTTATCAAGTGGTTTTAGATTAGTAGAGTCTAAATAACCATCACGGTAGAGCTTTGTCAAGCGATTCTTGTTTACATGACCATGATATTGATTCCACAACAAGGAGTTGTATGATCCATGAAAGTTGGTTTCATTATCGATTTCCAAAACTTGGTTTTTGTAATTTAATACATAAAAACCATTATTTAAATGTGCCATACCATAAAAAACTTTGTTCTTATAAAAGAAACAACCCTTATTTTTCAAACTTGAAAATAAATCCATCCATATCCAAATATGATACAGAAATTATGTTCTTGGTAACACTAGGCACATAATAATAGTTATGTAAAACTAGAATCATCTCAGTTGGCAATGAGAGATGGTGATATTCAATGGCCAGCACAGCCAGCCTCACTCCATTGGCAGCACGAATATCCACCTATCCTCTATAAATCTTTCTAAATCTACTTGGTTCCTATATTTGAATATAGATGTGAGCCCCAAAAGCTGTATCTAATACCTAATGTGTAGAAATGGAAAGATTACCCTCGATAACAAACACACCTTTAGCATCCCCATGCTTTTGGGTGCAGTTCTTCTTCCAGTGGCCTGGTTTGCCACATGAAAAACATACTGCCTCTCGTTCCTTGCCCTGCCTCTAGATCTTCCCCTTATTGAAGGGACGGTGCTCAGGGGCTTCAGACCATTTATAAATCCTTGTCCCCTTTTCCTTGTCCTTCTTTTTCTTATTCACCATAAGGATTGCGGGTTTTTCACACTCCATGTCCTTATCTACCTAGTGAATTAAGGTTATAAGTTTTGATATACTCTTCTCATTGTTTCTCATGTTCTAGTTGACAATAAAGCTAGAGAATTTCTTGGCCAGTGATGATAGGATGAGATCTGTATGCAACTCATCTAGGAACTTAATCCCTAAGATGTCAAGGCGTTCAATGTATCCAATAATCTTGAATACATTAGGCCCATCGAGCGCAGACTCTCCAAGCTGAGTTGTGAAAAAATAATTGGAGATCTCATATCTCTTTTGTCTCTCCTTCTCTTGATAGATATCCTTAAGGTGAGACATCATGTTATATGCGTCCATGTTTTCATGTTGCATCAAGAGATAATTAGACATGGTAAATAGCTAGAAACATTAGACATTTTTGGAATCATTCATATGTTTTATATAGAGAGATAGTTCCTCATCACTGGCCTCTTTTCCAGGCACAACTAGAATATGCTCCTCCAATACATACAATTTCCTCTCATGGTGAAGGATGAAGCATAAACGCCTCTGTCACTCCTAAAAATTGGTGTCGGTGAGAATGTTTTTCTTCTCAATTATGGTTAGAAATCATATGTTTGTATTCATTTTCCTTTTCATTTCTACAAATTAAGATGAGAAAATATTTTAGTACTTTATCATGATAAAGCTGAGACAAATAAATAAATTAATACTTATTAGTCTCTCACTATTTTATCAAAATCCAATAGCCCTCACCATTGAGTTTAGAATATTCTATTGCCTAGATATTCTAGTGTCAAGGATCCATATTTCCCTTCGCATTACCCTAACTCGGATTGGTCAAGAAACTTGAATGGTTTTAGGTAGGCATTTCAAATGACAACTGCATTAACTCGCAATTCCTTGATCCACTCAGTGGACTCCCCAATCCTGAAATCATTTTATTTTGGATTTCCTCAACCTTTGCCTCTTGGTCACACCAAGTCCTGTTGTGGCAGTCAACCCTTGATGTAAGTCAATTCAACCCAAAACCTTGAATTATAATTCCCTGATAATTAAAAGCACCCAAACTAGGGTTGGTCAAGCACTTTGAACTATGGTTTGGTTCTAACCAAGATTATGGAAGGCTATAGAGACTTAATATTTCATTGAGGGATTTTATCCTTATATGTAAATTCCAATATATTATATTTGATTACATGCTTGTTAATGTTAAGTGGGATATACTTAAATGATTAACCATGTTTAAAAAAATATTTACGTATAATCCGGTCTTATTTTAGTTCTATCTTGCATGTTTTTTTAATTTATTAATTGTTTGATCACGACAACACACCAACAATAAATAAACCCTACAACTAACAGAAATAAAATAAATTGTATGATCATGATCTTTCTCTATTTGTTAGTTTATCTAACAGTTGATAAACTAACCCATGACCTAGGGGAGAAACACCTTGAACCTTTTTGGGTTCATGTTTATAGCTTTCCGCATGTCCACATTTGTATCTCCTTGGATTGGTTTCACCTTGGATCCTAACTTGAGCCTTCTCCATTAACTTGGGAGCTTCATCCATTACATATGATTTTATCTCACTCGCAGGTGAGGGGTAAAATGGGGTTTTACATAAAAGAAGCCTTGGGCACATAGGCCCAACATATTAATGAGGAGAAGGCTCACAGGCCAACAAAATTTAATTTAAATAAATTAATTAAAAGAAACTATCCACATAAAAATGTCATGGTCTAGTTCATGATAATCCATGCATGCAATGATATTTACACATAAATAAAACTGGCATTCAATTCTTTAATCATTATTGTTTAAAATAAATCACCCTCGAATCAATTAATTATCTTTATTTAATCAATCCTTTTATCTAAAACCATTTTCTGAATTTTCTTGAGATTCTCATGCATCATAATTTTATACAAATAAATTCATTTAAAATTATCTTTGTACGTAACTTGTACCTTGGAGGCAACCCGGTGAATTCCCATTCATAACTACCCAATTAGTAGAAATGAACATTACACAGTTGTTAAATTAAACACATATATATAAAACACTTATCACATGTTGTGCGTCAGCTTTACGCCTAAACCATGGTACATGTCTCAAGGTTTTGTATAATATAATAATAAATTTTAATAAATATGTGTAATTTGGATGAGTACACAACATGTACTATCATTCACCGTTCATCCTAAGTATACACTTGGGGATATGATGTGTAGATGTACTTCAGAAATCATCAGAGTACACGGCATGTTCAGTGTGCCACACGCCATGTAGTGTCCGCATTACACGGTCTCTAACTGGGCAAGCTGTGTATGGAGTACACGGTCCAACCCTAACCTAAAGGGACTACACACCGTGTCCAGTGGGCCACACGGTGTGTAATCCGGAAACTGTGTGTCACCTGTTCCTAGTCAACACATAGTCAGTTAAGACTTAGATAAACTCCAACACACAGCTTAGTTTGGCGGACCAGTCCTGGTGCATTGAACCTTGACTACACGGCATGTACTTCCAAATACACGTTGTGTGTTCTGGTGTTGTACGGCCAGGAACCTTTGGAACCTCTGAATGAGATCCTATATTTTATTTTAATCAAAATTAAAAGAAAAAAATCATTTTTGTAAGGTGGATAAGAAACAAAAGGGGAGGAATAGATCTCAAGATTCAGATTTACAAAACGATTAACTTGAATTGAAACAACTAAATTATTAAATGTATAAATCATCTATGAAAAACTAAATAATTATAATCAATGATATGACCCCCTTTGATACCACTTTTAGGTTCTGGGTGCAGCGAAAGTGCGTAGATGGTGTAAAAAAATTTAATTTTTCTGTTCACAATGATCAATTTGAGATTCGTCACAATAATAAAATGTCGGATCTTCAAAAAAAGAATGAATAATGAAAGAAAAGAGGGGAGTCCCGAAACCATAGAGAGGATCATCATATGTTGGTTATAATTAATTTAATTAAAATAAAAGAATTACCTTGATGTAATTCTCTCTTCGTTGATGTTTCTGGTCACGATCTGATGTGATCCATTATTGCATCATAGAAACCAAGTGTAGGCTTCTTCTAGAGGTGATTCACACGTACCCTGTGTATCTTTGGACGTCACTGAAGGGATCTCTGGGTGATAGCACGGAAGATCCTTCTCTTGCAATGTCCTTCTTCAATCGCCTTGAGCGCCATTTCCAAAGCGCTCTCCTTGATCCAGTGGAGGAGTATCTCTCACGTAATTTGAGAGCTTTCTTGGAGGAAAAAGAATTCTCTCTTAGCTTGAAAGACTTCTTCAGATCCATCGTGCACAACCAAAAAGAATGGATAGCTCTCATGAGAATAATTTAATTGAGATTTTATTACTTAGAATAATAAAATGAATTCATTACCCAAAATCATTTATTCATTTCATTTAATTCTTAGTAAGACCCCAAGTCTAATAAGAACAATTGACTATTATTATAACTTGACTTGCACCCAGCAAATTACACCTAATATTATTTAATTAAAAAAATAATATTATTTCCCACAAATTCCAAGAAAAACTATACAGCGTGTATATATTAATATATACGGTGTGTACTTTTGTTTCTCAATTTTCTTTATTTCTACTACCACATTTATTAGACCTTGAATAATGACTATTTATTTCTTAAATAAATATCACTGCATTACTCGCTAATAAATATATTATTTCACCCACAATATATTCTCTCGGATAACTAGTATCGAAATAAATGCAATCAGACATCCTTAAATAAAATATTAAACCAAAATTAGGAATAATATTTATTCAACTTGTCAAATGAATATTTAACTGAGATACTTGGACACACTTAGTGTGTGACCCTCTAGGTCTCTTTCTCAATGACATTAGGTGGAGTCTGGCTAAAGTCCAAGGTTAGTTTCTAGAAACACACCAAGGCACCCATAAAGATAGAAGTTAAAGTCGCAATGATGTGTCACCTCCTGCGAACACTTACCATGTAATGTAATCCCTTCATCTTGATATCTCGAATCAAGTGGGTTTCATGCTAGTTCCATCAACTCATGTACTCGATTATTCTTTATTTGACTTCCTGGAATTGAACTTTTCCATTCCTCACCATAGCCATGGATTTATTTAGTTTATATCAATTATATCAAAGGGAATTAGATATCAACTTCTGTTATTGAATAGAAAGGACAAATCCTTTCTCGCATTATCTATTAATGTAGTATTACTCGTGACGCACCCAACATATCCTGCCTCTCTAGGAACAGCGAGTCATCATAGTTTTCGTTAATACATCTAAGTGCATAAGTTGTAATACCCATTAATAATAATCTTAAAGTCTAATTACCAATACACACGTCCGCAGATAGGAACATCCAATGAAACTATGAAATGTGTATTTCCTAATGGTGGGTCTCGTTCTCATAATATCCTCTTGGATATTACCAGGGGCACAAACCATGAGAAGGTGCCTCAAATTTTTATGAGTCCTCATCCCTAATGTCTTGTATTATTTGTGTCCCTCAAATAACATCATCCATCTATAGAACATATATCCAAAAATAGTGTTACGACACTTCCGTGTTCTCATCATAGTAGGGATCTTCTATGAACCTTTGGTGCAACACCTATCCTTATGACATTATCACACGAATTTTCATGCAGAAGAACAATCAAAATGTGATAAGGTATTTATTAATGAATAAAGTAAAAAGTAGTTGGTTCTAGGCCACCAACTTCAAAAAACTACCACATGGACTAAATTCAACTGCTAACAACCTTTAACCCACTAGCTCTCACATGATATTCATGTTTCTACTGAGATAGGCCTTTAGTCATGGGGTCTGCCATGTTCTCTTCAGTGGAAACTCTACTAACTGTAACTTCACCCCTTTGATAAAAATCCATCAATAGGTAATACTTCCAAAAAATGTAATTTTTTCATTGATATGACCTTGGTTCTTTTTCAAGAGCCACCGTTGTAGTATTATCACAATACAATGTGATAGGATCTTTACTGCTTGGAACCACATCAAGATTCTGGACAAGGTTTTGAATCCATATGGATTCCTTAGCTGCATCATAATTTGCTATATATTTGGAATCCACTATAGAATCGATGACAACTCGCTACTTTGAACTCTTCCAACTCATAGTTCCTCTGTTGAGACAGAAAACATATCTTGATTACGACTTCAGATCATTCTGATCTGTCTAAAAACTAGCATCAGTATACCCTATGGTGACAAGCTCCTCGTCTCCTCCATACATCAGGAACATATTCTTTGTTCTTATTAGATACTTAAGGATAATCTTAACAGCAGTCCAATGTTGTTCTCCTGGATCTGCTTGATATATGTCTACCATGCTCAGTGCATAGGAAACATCAAGCCTGGTACATAACATGGCATACATGATGGATCCTATAGCCGAAGCGTATGGGATCTTACTCATCTTATCATTTTCCTATTGTGTTTGAGGACACATTCTCTTAGAAAGATGTAGGTCATGTGTCACTGGAAGTAATCCCCTCTTGGATTGTTCCATACTAAATCTCTTTAGTATCTGGTCAATGTATATACTCTGACTTAGTCCAAGCAGCCACTTGGATTTATCACGAATGATCTTGATCCCTAGAATGTAGGCTGCTTCGCCTAAGTCCTTCATATATAAACACTTGTTCAACCATTCCTTAACTAACTGAAATACCGGTACATCGTTTCCACTAAGTAATATGTTGTCAACATATACTAATAGGATAACGACTGCATTCCCATTAAACTATTTATAAACACATGGATCACATTCATTCTTAATGAAACCAAATTCCTTTATGGATTCATCAAATCAAATGTTCCATGACCTGGATGCTTTCTTTAATCCATAAATGTATTTCTACAACTTTCAAACCCATTTCGCTTCACCTGGTGCAACAAACCCTTCTGGTTGTGTCATATAGACATCTTCCTGAAGGTTCCCATTAAGGAATATTGTTTTGATATCCATTTTCCAAATCTCTTAGTCATGGTAAGTTGCAATGGAAAGTATGATTCTTATGGATTTAAACATGGAAACTAGTGAGAAGGTTTCATCGTAGTCAAATCTAGCCACAAGCCTTTTTTTATAGGTGCTAACTTGACCTTCCATGTCCAGCTTTCACTTGAATACCCATTTGCATCCAACGGGCTTTACATCAATTGGCTCATCGACCAGAACCCAAACTTGGTTTTGATACATGGAATCCATCTCAGAATTCATAACTTATAGCCATCTTGCATCTTTTGATCTCTCTAGTACTTCCTTGTAAGATAGAGGTTCATAATTGTCCAACAATAATGATTCACCATCCTCAGTGACTAGGAAACCAAATCTCTCTGGTTCCCTTACCTCTCTTGAGCTCCTACACAGTACTTGTATTTCTGGAACCTCTTTTATGGGGACCTGTGGAACTTTCTCCTGTACCAACTCCTATGTATCTTGAGCATCAACTTCGTCCAAGTAAATATTTCTCCAACTATATTTTTTGAGGATGTACTCTCTCTCAAGAAAGATGTATTTTCTGGAAACAATCACTTTCTTGTCTGAAGGTCTATATAGGTAATATCCTTTCGTTTCCTTAGGATATCCTATAAAGGTACACCTCGTGCCCTGGGGTGCTAGTTTTTTTCCCAAGAAGGCCTTAACAAACATCTCGCATCCCCATACACGTGTGTGCAACAAAATGGGTTTCTTTCCATTCCATAACTCATAGGGAATTCCATTTTCCACCTTAGTTGGTACTCAGTTTACTGTGTATGTTACAGTTTGTAATGCATATCCCCAAAAGGATAATAGAAGATCTGCATGACTCATCATTGACCTCACCATATCCAACAAGGTGTGGTTCCTCCTTTCACTAACACCATTCCAATGTGGTGTATAAGGAGGTGTGAGTTGAGATAGATCCCAAACTCCCATAAAAGGTCGATGAATTCTTGGTTTAGATATTCTCCACCTCGATTCGATCGAAGTTTCTTTATCTTTTTACCAAGATGATTTTCTACTTCATTCTTGAATTACTTAAATTTCTCTAAGGACTATAACTTATAACCCATTAAGTAAATATAGCCTTATCTACTCAAATCATTAGTAAAAGTAATGAAGTAAGAATATCATCCTCTAGCTTCTACTGGAAATTTTCTACACACATCTGTGTGTACCAATCCTAGAAGCTCTGTGGCCCTTTCACTCTATCCACCAAAAGGTGTCTTGGTCATTTTACCTTGAAAATAAGCATAAAATCTATAAAATGGTTTTAGATCAGTGGAGTCTAAATAAATATCTTGACAGAGCTTTTTCAAGCACTTCTCGTTTACCTAATCAATACGGTGATGCCACAACTGGGTGTTGTATGAGTCATGTGAGTTTGTTTCATTATCGATTGACAACACTTGGTTTTCGTAATTTAATACATACAAACCATTATTTAAATGTGTCATACCATAACATAAATTTTTCTTATAAAAGAAACAACCCTTATTTCCAAACTTCAAAATAAATCCATCCATATCCAAACATGATACAAAAATTATGTTCTTGGTAACACAAGTCACATAATAACAGTTATGTAAAACCAGAAGCATCCTAGTTTGAAATGAGAGATAGTAATCACCAATAGCCAACCCAGCCAGCCTCGTGCCATTGGCAGCCCGAAGATCCACCTCTCCTATGGAAATCTTTCTAAATCTACTTGTTTCTTATATTTGAATATAGATGTGATCCCCACAGGCTATATCTAATACCAAATGTGTAGAAATGGAAAGATTGCACTCGATAATGAACGCACCTTTAGCATCCCCATGCTTATGGGTGAAGTTCCTCTTCTAGTGGTCTGGCTTGCCACATGAAAAACATACTACCTCCCGTTCCTTGCCCTGCCTCTGGATCTTCCCCTTGTTGGAAGGATGATGCTTAGGGGCTTCAGACAATTTATAAATCCTTGGAACCTTTTCCTTGTCCTTCCTTTTCTTATTCACCATAAGTACTGCGAGTTTGTCACACCTCATGTCCTTATCTACTTGGATAATTAAGGTGAGAATTTCTGATAGACTCTTCTAATTGTTTCTCATGTTTTAATTGAAAATAAAGTTAGAGAATGTATTGGGTAGTGATGATAGGATGAGATCTGTACGCAACTCATCCAAGAACTTAATCCCTAAGATTTATAGGTGTTCAGTGCAGCCAATAATCTTGAATACATGAGGCCCATCCAGCGTAGAATCTCCAAGCTTAATTGTGAACAAAGCATTGGAGATCTCATATCTCTCTTATATCGCATTCTCTTGATAGAGATCCTTAAGGTGAAACATCATGCTATATGTGTCCATGTTTTCATGTTTCTTTAAGAGCTCATTAGACATGGCCGATAGCATGAAACATTGGACATATATGGCATCATCCATATGTTTCATATAGAGAGATAGTTCCTCATCACTAGCCTCTTTTCCAGGCGCAATTGGAATAGTCTCCTCTAGCACATACAATTTCATATTGTGGCGAAGGATGATGCATAAATGCCTCTATCACTCCTAGAAATTGGTGTTGGAGAGAAGTTTTTACTTCTCAAGTATAGCTTGCAATGATATGTTTGAATTCATTTTTCTTGTCATTTCTAAAAATTAAGATGAGAAAAGATTTTAGTACTTTATCATGATAAAATTGAGACAAATAAATAAATTAATACTTATTAGTCTCCCACTATTTTATCGAAATTAAATATCTCTCACCATTGACTTTGGAATATTATATTGCCTGAATATTCTAATGGAAAGGATCCATATTGTCCATCGCATTACCCCAACTAGAGTTGGTCAAGAAACTTGAAGGGTTTTAGGTAGGTATTCCAAATGTCAACTGCATTAACTCGCAGTTCCTTGATCCGCTGAGTGGACTCCCCAATCCTAAAATCCTTTTATTTTGGATTTCCTCAACCTTTACCTCTTTGTCACACCAAGTCCTACTGTGGAAGTCAACCCTTTATGTGAACCAAATCAAGTAAACCCAAAACATTGAATTATAATTTCCCAATAATTGAAATCACCCCAACTAGGGTTGGTCAAGCACTTTAAACTATGGTTCGATTCTAACCAAGATTATGGAAGGCTATACCAACTTAATATTTATTTGAGGGATTTTATCCTTATACGTAATTACCATTTTATTATATTTGATTACATGCTTGTAAATATTAAGTGAGATATACTTAAGTGATTAACCATGTCTAAGATAATATTTACGCATAAGCTGGTCTTATTTTAGTTCTATCTTGCATGCTTGTTTAATTTATTAATTGTGTGATCATGACAACACACCCACAATAAATAAACCATGCAACTGACCAAAATAAAATAAATGGTATGATCATGAGCTTGTTCTATTGGTTAGTTTATCTATTGGTTGATAAACTAACCCAAGAAATAGGGTAGAAACACCTTGAACCTTTTGGGGTTTGTGTTTATATCTTTCCACCTGTCCACCTTTGTATCTCCTTGGATTGGTTTCAACTTGGCTACTAACTTGAGCCGTCTCCACTAGCTTGGGAGATTCATCCATTACATGTTCTTTTATCTCACTCGCAGGTGAGGTGTAAAATGGGGTTTTACATAAAAGAAACCTTGGACACGCATGCTCTACATATTAATGAAGAGAAGGCTTTTAGGCCAAAAAATTTAATTAAAATAAATTAATTAAAATAAACCATCTACATACAAAGGTCATGGTCTAGATCATGGTCATCCATACATACAACGATATTTACGCATAAATAAAACTACCATTCAATTATCTAATCATTCTTGTTTAAGATAAATCACGCTCGAATCAATTAGTTATATTTAATTAATCAATACTTTTATCTAAAACCCTTTTCTGGATTTCTGTGAGATTCTCATCCATCATAATTTTAAACAAATAAATTCATTTAAAATTATCTTTGTTCGTAACTTGTACCTTGGAAGCAACCCGGTGAATTTCCATTCATACCTACCCAATGAGTAGAAATGAACATTACACGGATGTTAAATTAAACACATATATATATAACACCTATCACGTGTGATGCCTCGGCTTTATTCCTACACCACGGTACACATCTCAATGGTTTGTATAATATAATAATAAATTTTAATAAATCTATGTAATTTGGATGAGTACACGGCGTGTAGTTCCGACTACATGGCGTGTACTATCATTCACCGTCTATCTGAAGTACAGACTCGGGAATATAGCGTGTAGATGTACTTCAGAAATCTTCGGAGTACACAGCATGTCCAGTGGGCCACACGCCATGTAGTGTCAGCGTTACATGGTCTCCAGCTGAGAAAGTCATGTACGGGGTACACGGTCCAACCCTAACCTGAAGGGACTACATGTCATGTCCAGTGGGTCATACGGCATGTAATTTGGAAACCATGTGCCATCTATTCCTGGTCAACACACGAAGTCATTTAAGACTTAGATAAACTCCAACACATGGATTGGTTTGGAAGAACAGTCCCAGTAAATTGAACCTTGATTACACAGTGTGTACTGCCGAATACACGTTGTGTGTTCTGGTGTTGTATGGCCAGGAACCTTTGGCACCTCCGGATGAGATCCTCTGTTTTATTTAAATCAAAATTAAAAGAAAAAAAAAATTTGTAAGGTGAACGAGAAATGAAAGAGGAGGAACAGATATTGAGATTCAAATTTACAGAACGATTAACTTGAATTAAAACAACTAAATTATTAAATGCGTAAATCATCAACGAAAAACTAAATAATTATAATCAACGATATGACCCCTTTGATACCACTTGTAGGTTCCGGGTGCAGTGGAAGAACGTGGATGGGTGTACCCAACTTTAATTTTTGTCGTTAACAATGATCAATCTGAGATCTGTCATGATGATAAAACACCTAATATTTGGAATAAAATGAAGAACGAAAGAAAATAGGGGAGTCTTAAAACAATAGAGAGTATCATCATATGTTGGTTATAATTAATTTAATTAAAATACAAGAATTACCTTGGTGGAATTCTCTCTTCATTGATGTTTCTGGTCACAATTTGATGTGATCCATCATTGCGTCGTAGAAGCCAAGTGTAGGATTCCGCTAGCAGTGATCCACACGTGCTCCATGTATCTCTAGACATCGCCAAAGGGATCTCTGGGTGTTAGTGTCGAAGAGTCTCTGCTTGTGATGTCCGTCTTTGATCACCTTGAGAGCCGCTTCCAAAGCGCTCTCTTTGATCTGGTGGAGGAGGATCTCTCGTAACTTAAGAGAATTCTTAGAGGAAAATAAATTATCTCTTGGCTTGAGAGCTTTCTTGAGATTCTTTGTGCACAACCACAAATAATGGATAGCTCTGATGAGAATAATGTAATTGGGATTTTATTACCTAGAATAATAAAATGAATTAATTACCCAAAAGCATTTATTCATTTCATTTAATTCTTAGTAAGACCCCATTTATAATAATAACAGTTGACTATTATTATCACTTGACATGCACTCAGCGAATTACACCTAATATTATTTAATTGAATAAATAATATTATTTCTCACAAATCCCCAAAAAACTACATGGAATGTATATATTAATATACACGGTGTGTACTTTTGTTTCTTAATTTTTCTTTATTCCCTCCACCACATTTATTAGACCTTGAATAATGAATATTTATTTCTTAAATAAATATCACTACATTACTCGTTTATAAATATATTATTTTTCCTATAATATATTCTCTGGAATAACTAGTGTCGAAATAAAAGCGATCAGACATCCTTGAATAATTATTAAACCATAGTAGGAAATAACCTTTATTCATCTTGTTAAATGAATATTTAACTAAGATACTTGGATACACTTAGTGTGTCCTCTAGGACTCTTTCTCAATGACATTAGGCAAATCCTACCTAAAGTCCAAGGTTATCATCTAGCAACAAACCAAGGCACCCATAGAGAAAGAAGTTAACTCCGCAATAATGTGTCACCTCCTACGAAAGCTTACCGTGTAATGTAATCCCTTTGTCTCGATATCTCGAATCAAGCAGGTTGCATGCTAGTGTCATCAACCCATGTGCTCAATTATTCTTTCTTTGACTTCCCGAAATTGAACTTTCTCATTCCTCACCATGGCCATATATTTATTTAGGATATATCAATTTCATCAAAGGGTATGAGATATCAACTTCCATTATGGAACATAAGGGAAAAAACCTTTCTCGCGTTATCTATTAATGTAGTATTACTCGTGACACACCCAACATATCCTACCTCGCTGTGAATAGTGAGTCATCACATTTTTCGTCAATACATCTAAGTGTGCAAGTTGTAATACCCATTAATAATAATCTTAAATTCTAAGGACCAATATACACGTCTGTATATAGGAACATCTAATGACACTTTGAAATGTGGATTTCTTACTGGCGGGTCTCATTCTCATAATATCCTCCTGGATATTACCAGGGATGCACACCATGAGAAGGAGCCTCAAAGTTTTATGAGTCATCACCCCTAATGGCCTGTATTATTTGTGTCCCTCAAATAACATCACCTGACCATAGAACATATATCCAAGAATAGTATTGTGGAACTTATGGGTTATCATCATAGGAGGGATCCGTTATGACCCTTTAGTGTAATAGTTTTCCTTATGACATTATTACATGCATTGTCATGCATAAGATCAATCGATATATGATAAGGTATTTATTAATGAATAAAGTACAGAGTAGTTGGTTCTAAGCCACCAATTTCAACAGTAATTTTATGCACCTACTTTCTTTTATATGGTGTATATATTACCCCTCTTACATGTTATATCATTAATCATTCATACTTCATGATATTCTAAGTTTAAATTTAAATTATTTCACCTAATATTTTAATTGAAATTTACCAAGGGGTAAATAATTTCATAATTCAATTTCTTTTCATTGAATTATATTACTTCTTCATTGTCTTTGGAATTCTAAGACTATATGTAATGAATTATGAATATATTTTATTTTATTTACACTTGATTTATGTGAATTTACATTTTATACACATAATCGATTCATTTATTAATCCCCTCTTCAACATAATTATCTTTTTAAGGGTTTATTTCATAATCTCATTTTAATCGGAATTGTTTATACTTGAATGTCAATTGAAAAAAAATATTTGATAATTTTCTAATAAACCCTTTTAATTTTAATATCCTTTAGTTATTCATGATTTTTTCAATTAATAGTTCCATTTTTTCACTCTTTGGTACTTAAAATGATTGAGAAAATATTTTTAAGAAAATCTGACTTTATTTATCTCTTTGGTCGAAAATCCTTTTTATTCCAAAACAAATTTTTCTAAATATGTTTTCAAAAATGTTTTTAATATTCTCTAAATTATTTCTTAAGACTTTTTTACCCATTTTTTACTTTAAAAAATGAAAGGTATCTTCATGTCGCTTTCCAAAGAAAGCCTTGGCTTTTATTGAAAATGTGAAAGTAATATTTTTTTAACTTATACAACATGTATGAAATTTCCTATATCATGAACACTTAATGTTTTAAATATTATTTTACAATTTTCCAACTTTATTTTCAACAAAATATATTTTCAAAAAAATTGTGAACTTTTAGTTTTAAAAAGGTGATTTTCAAAATTAAAAATATATTTTATTCAAGAATGTTTTTAATGATCTTATGGTATTTCTATTCGTCAATGACAACAACCATTTATTTTAATTATAATCTATTGGGGATATGTTATATTTATATCATACTTATTCTTTCTATGGATGGTTTATAATCATTTTGACCAAGTAAAGTATTAATGTTAACTTTCTTGAATCATTTTTGTAGTCATTAACTTTCCCTTGAAATATTCACTTTCCTGTGATTATTGGTCATTAAATTTACACTAAATATCCATATTATTTATCATGGATATTATTTTTTCTTAAATCGTATATCTTTTCTACATACGATGTTTTACATTGAATGTTATTTGATTTACTAGGGAAATATTTATAAATCCACATCATTTACTCAATACAAATATTTGATGATAAGGAATATTGTTCATGAATTAAATAAATTATTCGATATATGAGGAATTATTTGAACATGAAGATATGAGTGGGATTGGTTATAGATAGCCCCTTTATGAATCGGTAATCTCATGAGATGAATCAGTTGGATAGCCTTGGTTACATAGGTTTCCAGTGTATACCTACCCATCAGTTTTAAATTGTCTTGAGGAAGGTCTTGACAGTAGAGGTATCATGATACCTAAGATCATGACATCCAATAATTAAACAGTTACTTCATTATTATCCATGATATTTTTTCAATGATATTATCTCTAGATGAATTTCATTCTCAGTTTACTGATTAAATAACATGTGTTTTTAGTTATTTAACTTTCCATATTGATTATACCTTATCCAATTATGATAGTCATGTTATTGATTAAATGGATTTTTTTAAATTATTTACCTTTCCATATTTATTATGCTAGTCCAATTATTTAAATGACATGTGTGTTAAGTTATTTACCTTATCATGTTGATTATGCTTATTGATTCATGATAGCCTTCGTTGTACTTAACCCTTACTGAGAATTTGAGTTTACCCTTATTTTGTTTCCTTTACCAGGAATCAAAGGAGTGTACTAAGAATGATATGAAAGGATATACTAGAGGGGATAATGATAATCTTGAAATAAAAGTATAAAATACTCCTAAGCAACGGTTCTAGATAGAAACTCCATATCCTTGCCACTTCTCCATATTCTAATTAACAGCCCAGATTGTCTAATTATATCCAAAACCCATATTATACATTTACTAATTCATCTCATACCATGATTTCAGGCATCACTAACAAATTGATCATCATATATCATAGTTGTAACCACACAATAATAAGAAATAAAAATATTTACAGACATCGACATTACATGGGCTAACATCAACATCATTCAAGTCTTGATATCCAAGAAGACTATTTAATTACCGATTTTTATTATTACTCATTTATGAGGGTATTCACACGAACAAAAACACAATAAAATTCCATATTTTTAATGAAAAATAATATCATAGCAAACAAGGGGCTTATACAAACAACAAATTGTACAACATATGTTCTTTAAATTATAAGGCCCAATTACCACAACAATATTTAAATACAATTTTTATTCCATTTCCATGATTATTTCAATTTCCTTACCATCATATTTCTCCATTATCAAAACTTTCTATTTATTTTACATAAAAAATAATAATAGCCTCATCACATGAACAACATAGGAATATACATAAAATACATGTGCGGTACTTCTCCCTCTTTATTTTCATCTTCCAATTTAATTTATCTTTTTTAAGTAGGTTCATGTTAATTACCCAATGAAAACAAAAGCATGGTAACCTCACAATTTGCACAAAATAATAAAGAGAAGTCTTGAATACCCTACCTAGAGAGAAGATTCATGTGATACACTAAGAAAAGAGGAGAGAAAATGACAATAGTTCTGAAAACGTGCAGGATGGGCTTAAGCAGATCAAAGAAAGCTAGAAAATATCGAATGGAATTTGGATTGTCCAGACTCGATGAACACACACTGGGAACTAAAATGAGAAAGACTCTCTAATTTGAAAGATAATATATACTTTTTTAGATATTTCCCAGAATAATCATCAAACTCCCTTATTTTATTTCGTATTAATTAGTTTCCATTAAATTCTCTCACATGACCCTTTTAAGACTCCTATAATTTAGTAAGTCAAAGGTTTAATTCAATATTTTCATAGTAGATTTAAAAACAATTTATTTCTATTAATTCTTACTTGTTTTTTGGTAAGAAACGCTAAGGGGGTGAAGAAGTGGATGGAAATTTTTACAAATTATTTTCAACAGGAATAAACCTCCGTGACATGTTAGAGTTTGATCCAATCAAAACAGTAACATCTCAGTCTCATGCGATCATGCAGGGAATAAAAATAACAAGGAACACATAATACTTACAAGGTTTAGATCTAATGTGGAATCCTACTACTTGTTGTGGCTGGTTTCTCTCCCCAGCCATGAATTATCTCCACTATAAGCACAAGTGGGTTCCAATTATAAGCATTTGTGTGGTATCACACCACACATGCCAAGAGTCACACCCGACATCACATCTTCACACTTTAGTACAAATAGAATGAATGCAAGATGAAGATCACCAAAATAAATCAAGTTTATTAGGAAATAAATGATAATGATATGTTTCCATGAACCTCCATAATATGCAATAAAGAATTTCCCACCATGATGACTTGAATTATGGTACACAAAGTAATCTCATACTCAAATCAGATCTCCTAAAAACATGATATTCATCAGATGTTGATCACTGAATACCCAATCTCGGCTTTAGACACTTCTTTATATTCTATTTTTTATGTACAAAAAAATTTTCATGATAACCAGAGGAAGGTTTCACAAAAAACGTATATCTGTGATGATATTAAGAAACTCCATAATCTTTTTCAGTGAGATTTTCTCATTCAAATTGGTTAAAAAAATCCCGATTACTTCCTCATTTAATCTCTTTTCAATTCCCATTCAAACCTTCATTTAAAACTCCTTAAGACATAAGCTTCACTTTTCACACAATATATAAATATTCATGTACTCACCTCCTCATTTAAATTCACAAAAATTATCAGGTCATATTTCCTACTATGATAATCAAATATCACGGTCTCTCAACATCCACAAAATCTGCTTCGTTAAAAACCATTCAAAATTCCCATGTGCATGGAAACACTCAACGTTGCCAAAAAATTTGGAAACAAACATGCCATAGAATCCTATGCATGATTTGAAATTGTCTATGTAGTTCACTTTGGCTAGGTCGCAACAATCGACTTTGTAGATCACATCGGCTACATCGTAGCAACCGGATATGTGAAATTGAAAATACCTAAGTGATAGCAATTGGCTACGTGATTCCCCATTTGCATACATCATTCAATTGGATACGTCGAGTTTTTTGTGTAACATAAATCACCTACATTAAGCATTCGACTACGTGACTCATTCAGATGTGTAAATTATTTGGCTCCATCAGAAAATCGGATATGTCAGCTATATTTCCCATACGTAGAAGCAATCGGCTACATGGTTTCACCTATGACGCTGGAAATGGCTACGTGGATCTAGAAAATTCCAGACTCTACTCAAATAAACTCAACTCCTCTTTAGCTAACTTCTAGGCTTTCTCAAACATCTCAACACTTCTCAAAGATGTTGTAGACAGTGCTCTTTAATCCACCAACACATGCCTTCAATTCCTTTGAAGATCATCTTATCAATCATCATAATTAGAACCAAGGTTGACAATAAAGAAAACACCTTCAACAATTCTAAGTGCATTTCAATCTCCCCCTTTGGATTTTTTGTCAACCCATACAACTCAGTCATTAAATCATAGATTTTTTCAAAAGAAAAACATCTTAACACCATACTACAAGTTAGAGTAGTATTTTTTAGAGAACTACATCCCTCAGTGACAAGCAGAAATTCAACCAAGTGAAAAGATGCTCTCCCCCATAATGAGGTCACTCACTGCTCCAAAGATCTTCCCCTTTAGGAAATAAAGACAGGACCTTCCTTCATAAAGTTGTGGTTCCTTTTCTCCCCCTTTGACAAAAAAATCCAAGGCAGTGTGGTGCGGTCTTAAAGAAGAAAAAGATCAAATGTTTGGGGAAGGATGAACATGCAATTTAAACTATAATTCCAAAAACCTCTAATGTGGCATTGCTTTCATAAAGATATCTGCAAGCTTCTCTTTTATGCCAATAAATAAGCATTTGATTTCACCTAAAGTCACCTTATCTTTAATAAAGTAATATTGAATGTCAATGGGTTTATATCGAGTGTTGAACAAGATTTTTTGAGAGATAAATAGCACTTTGATTATCAAAAAGAATCTTCAATGGTCTCTAAACATCAACCCACAAATATGCTAGTTGAACCTGAATTTGTAAAACAAGTGTAACTATATGAGTAGTTGTTGTATACTCTGATTTAGCTATACTCAAGGTCACTCAAATCCGCTTCTTAATGTAGTAGCTAATATAACCATCACCAATAAAGAACACACCACCTGATGTGGACCTACGATTTGTACAGTCACCTGCCCAATCAACATTGGTGCAACCAATAAAGTCTAGATCTTCACTAAATTTGTAGAGAAATCCATAATTCATTTTACCTTTTACATACCTCATAATTCTTTTTATTGCATGCATGTGTGAATCCTTATTTTCACTTTGATACCCGGCACACAGAGTCACATCATAGGCAATGTCTGGTCTAGACATTGTGAAATACAAAAGGCTATCAATTATACTTCTGAATTCCTTCTGAACAACCTTGTTTCCTTGTTCATCTTTTCTCAAATTTGTTCCAACTAATATAGGTGTAGAAACCTCTTTTGAATCTATCATTCCAAACCTCCTCAATAATTCTTTGGAATATCTATCTTGTGAAATAAATATATAATCTGAATTCTACTCAATCTGTAAGGCCAAAAAAAACAGTTTAGTTCTCCCAGCATAGACATCTCAAACTACTTTTGAATCTTAGTAGAAAATTCCCCATATAAGAAACATTTATTACTGGAAAAGATTATATCATCCACATATACAATGATCATCAGTGTATCTGAGCAATCCTTCTTCATGTACAAATTTCTATCAATGGTTCCTTTGGCAAACCCCATTTTTCTCAAACTATCATCAAGTTTAGAATACCAAGATATTAGAGCCTATTTTAAGTCATACGAAGATTTCTTCAATATATAGATCATTCTTCCATCATTTTCAAGGATTAAACATTTTATTTGTTCAATAAATACTTCTATTTCAAGGTCACCATTCAAAAAAGAAAACTTTACATCCAGTTGATATACCTTTTAATACTTATGATCTATCACTTCCAAGAACATTCTTATTGTATCGAATCTATAAACTGGAGCAAAAGTCTCTTCAAATTCTATGTCTTCCATTTGAGAATATCCTTAGCAAAAAAATTAGCTTTGTTACATGTTACTTCACCTTTCTCATTCATTTTGTTCCTAAAACCCATTTTGTACCAATCACATTATTAGTTTTCACTCTAAGCACAAGTTATCATGTTATGTTACTATCAATTTGATTGAGTTCTTCATTCATATATTACACTCATTCATTATGTTCAATAACCTCAGTCGCTGTTCTAGACTCAACCTTTGATACAAGAGCTATTTTTTCTCAACTCTTAGCCTCCTTCTGGTCTGAACTGGTGCATTCTAATTCTTAATGATATTCTCAATTTCTACAATTTTTGTTTAACTTATAAAAATTATTTATGTTACCACCAGAAGATTCTTCATCATCACTAAAACATTATGAATTAGCATCAACTATTTCTAGACTGATTTCAGTAACTTTATCAACTATTTTTTTTAAAATTTGCTCATTGTTTTTTGTAGAAAATGCAAAATCTACTTGAATCTATTGACTTGTTTTGCCCAGATTTTCATCACCATTCACATATGAACACTCAATAATTTAATGTAATCTATTATTCCAACATCTATACCCATTACCATTAAATAAATGGCTCATAAAGACTCTATCATCTTTTCTTTAAACTTTCCAAGCTCGGTTCCTTTGATTTTAATATAATAAGGACCTCCAAAGACCTTGAAATATTTCACTATAGGATTATTTTGGTACCACATCTCATAAGGTTTATCATGTGTATTGATTATCAAAAGACGTTTATTTTAAATATTTATCATTGTACACATTTCCTCTCTTTGGAAGTATTTTGAAACTTTATTTTCAGCCAACATTATTCTACGCGTTTCTACAATGCTCTTATTCTTCCTCTCTACAACATCATTATCTTGTGGTGTCTAAGGTGTGATATATTGATGATTGATTCCATGTATTCCAAGATATATTTCAAACGCATCACTTGTGTATTCCTTCCCATTATCAGATCTTAGTTTTTTGACATACAAACCAAGCCCTTTTCAACCTGCCTTCTGTACATTTTAAGCAACCTAACAACCTTAGACTTGTGCTTGATAAAAAGAACATTGGTCATCAAAGTAAAATCATCTATGAATGTAATGAAATAAATATCACCTCGAGTTTATTTCTATCTCATAGGACCACAAAGATATGTGTGGACTAATTCCAATGGTCTTGTAGAAGTAATATCCATCTTCTTGTGAGTCGTTTGAGTTATCATGCCCATTTGATATTACTACTAGAATTTGAAACTATAGCCACAGACCTATAGACACGATCAATAAAGATTGTGGTTATTGGAATCTAATACCCACATACATTATATGGCTCAGGGTAGTATCCCGCCCCACTCACCCCATTTCCCCCTACCCTCACGGGCTTCTTCATCCCCTAGTCTCGTGAACATCCTCCCCCAACGTTTCGACCTAACCTCCTACCATCCTCCTCCAACGTGGCCACCCAACTTCCCCACAATCCTCCTCCTCCTCTAACGCAACCACCCCACCTCCCCGCTGACGCTGCTCTGACGCAGCCTCCCAACCTCCTCCTTCAACGCACCTTCGACGTGGATACCCCACCTCCACATGATCATCCTACTCTGATGAGTCTCTGATATGACATTGATGCGGCTCCAACACAACTTTGACGCGGAGACCCCACTTCTGGGGATCCTCCTCCTTCTACACGACCACCCTCGATCGTTCTCCTCCAATGTGGAAACCCCACCTCCCTAATTTCTCAATCAAATCAAACCCTACCCTCACGATCATCCTCCTCTCATGATTTATTATGACCCTCATTTGGGTGACCCAAATGAAATCCTCCCTTCTCATGCAAAATATCTGCAATCTTTCCTTCTATTGAATTGCATATGCATAACTAGTTAGGGTTCCTCTAATTTCCCCTATAAAATGGTTTTTATTTTGCTATAATATGTGTTTAGTTATACATTGAACCATATTTATTTCATAAACATAAAATTTCATTATTTTCACCCAACATCAATAACTTATTTGGATCCCATATTATTATTATTGCATAATGTGATTTTCCCACTTTCTATACATGCTTAGACTGTGTCAAAATATATGACTTGGTTTTATTTCATATTCTTCTATGTTTATATTTATGTAAGTTTATAGTAGTGACCGACAATAATGTTTTGCATTCCCTTTTCTAATCTGACCATACCCAACTTGCAATAGTACTGATATTACATAAAGATTATGGGTATAATAAATTTTCCAGGAACTACTGAATGATTTTTATCTCGTCAAGATTTATTTGATAGAACATGCTAAAAACTGCTTATTGAACTTATCACTTATTGTCATTGTTTTTTTAGAAGTGTTTTCCATTAACGAAATCCTTTTCTACAACCAATTTATGCATATTTTTAGTAATATAACAAACACTTCTTGTTTTTTAAAATTGATTACCATATGTGATAAGTGTGTAAATAGTTTTCAATAAGTTCATCCAATAAGACACTCACCATTTTGTGTTAAGTGATTAAACTATTTTCAGTAAGCATAATTAATTTTTTTCATTTCATAAAAGACTAAATTTGGTGCATAAATTAATTAATTTTTAGTATATGATATTTTTCATGCATTGTTAGTAGTTTTTTAAGTCTTTTTAATAGGTATGTTTTACACTAATCCATATTATATTATTTATTTCCCATGATATGAAATTTTACTTTTTGATATCTCATAATTTATTATTTTTTACACTGTTTTTTGATTTATCAGGATACATGACAGTGTGACATGTAATTCAAAATATGGTGAAGGATTTTATAAGTAAATGAGGAATTTTTTTATTCATGAATAATTATTGGGGATTAATTTTTTAAAAATATATAAGAATAACTTGTTTATGGCCATTCTAGAATTTTCATTTTTTTATTGTTTATTCTAAACTTATAACTCTTTCAATGTTGTGATATAAGAAGATTTCAAAAACTATAATATGAGTGTTATAATCAGTTTTAAAATTGTGTTGTCCTACAAACCAAACATAGGTGACACAACTTTCTTCAACATTGTTATTCACTAGCTAAAGTTATTATCATAGTGTAATAGCCAATTTGAATGTTTTACAATAGATGTCATTTTAACAGAACTGATGTTTATTTTTCAAAGATGGTTCAATCCATGTTATGTGGTGTTTATTGTGTGCCTCATTGGATGACACATTTATTGTGATGAAAAAATCTAAGTCAAAGGATTCTTGCCAGTCGTTTATCATATTTATGGTTTTCACAGATAAGATAATTTTGGTTTCCATTAGTGTGTTTATTTTGTGAGGGTAGTTTCAAGTGCAACGTTTTATTATTGCATGATTCTCTTTTTTTTATTAGCTGCTTCCAGCCACCTGTATCTAAAATATGAGTAGTCATTAAATCTAACATTATTGTTTATTTCCTTGTGCTACTTCTGATGCAAGATCCCAAAAAACTAACTCAAGTATTATGTCAATGTCATAATTGTACCTAATGGTATGTAATAATTTATTTCACCTATCATTTACTTATATAGTAAAAACTCATTCAAAGAGAAGCCTTTCACTTTGTATTTATGTTTAGTTATTGATGTTTTAGTGATTCTATTTTAAATTTGTTCATGAAAATATGAGTTTATATGTTAATTTTATTGAATTGTTCAAGATTATATGGTGATATTTTTTAAAAATTACAGACTATAAAGTTCATATAGTTTATATGTTAATTTTATTGAACAAATTAACATCCAAATAAACAATATTTAAATTTCATTTGTATTAACATAAACAGTTTTCAATTTAAAAACAGTTCATATATGTATTTATTTGTTAATACAATTTATATGCTTATAAGTTTATATGTTAATATTGTTTATATGTTCATACAAATTATATGTTAATACAATTTATAGGTTTATATATCAATACATTTTTAATTTTTTCTTGGCTAAGAAAACAAGACCTAGATGTATTATGATTAGATGTTGGTGTTATATGTAAAAATATAGATGTTCCTAAATCATCCCCAAGCTAAAGGTGTGCTCATGGACTCTAGGGATCATTCTCATAGTGACAAAATTAATGCTTTAAACTTTGATTATTCTTTAGTGGTTCATCTTTATTAGAATTATTTTAACATTCTAAACATTGATAATGAAGTGACTGTCACTGAAGTTGTTGAGTGATGACATGGGTCCAATGATATTCTTTACACAAGTAAAATGTTAAATGTTACATATTCCTTTTTACCTCTAGGTAAAAAAATTATTATTGATTTTTTTTCTGAAAACAATAAGCAATTTAACAAAAAAAATATTGATTTTTCCTTTTCTAGTTAAATAATATTTGATGAAATACTTTGCACTATTGAGTCTGTGTTGTGTATTTAATATGCTTCTTTGAGTGTTAAATCAACCTTGATTTTATATTTAAATTCCATTTACTTAGTTGAGAGTTTGAGTATAGTTACTCTTGATTTTAACTTCGTATTCAACGGTAGCTAGACACTTTGATAATCTCTCAATAAGAAATAGAGTTCTTTCACATTAGTTTAGTGTTAGTCCTCCACTTCTAAAATAGTATAAGTGGGATATCTTATGGTTTCAAGCTATACAGTGAGGGAAATATATTGAGAAAAATCCTTATATCCAATGAAGAAATTATTTTCTTAGGTTTCTATGCATTGCTTTAATCATTAATATTCAATACCATTAAATTTAGTTTTCCATGTTTCCATTAATCTTTTAATTTTACAAATTTAGTTATAAATATATTGTTTCATATTATGCATGCTTACATAAACGGATTACTTGGCTCGTCAATTGTTCATCATGAAGCGAAGTATTTAGGTAATTATTCCTATTCTAATTTATGTATTTTGGTTTTTTTACATATTTCTAATAATCATTATTCTCAATTCATGTATTTTTTCCTATAATGAAAGTATCACCTTTTTTAAATTGATTTCTGTTCTAAATTGATTACATTCCGCATTAATGGTGTTTTTTCTAATTCATGTTTCTTTTTTTTCCTACACATTAAATTTTGATAGGAGTTTTGTGGTTTATCTCCATGTCATAAATATGTTCTATCCTACAATTACATGAGTTTGTTGAATTATACACTCAGGTAAACTTAATAATTTATATGAAATGCCAAAACATATAAATCTTTCTTAGCTCATCATTTTCTTTTTATTTTTTGGTATGACTTTCATTTTGTACATTCATAATTTTTTGTATTCATTTTTATTCTGCATGGGTAATGGACTGGAATTTCAAGGTGATGCTATTATTTGAATTTTTTCCCTTCTAAACTAATTTCTATTCAACCGTGATGTGTTTTCATCCGACGTGTTTCATGATTTCTATTTTTCTGTGATGTGTATTTTGATTTCTCACACTTTTACTGGTATATATTGATTCCATTTTAATATATCAATGATAATATCTATATTTAATTATGGTATCTATTTAACATTAAGTTCAACTTTAAGATATACTATTTTATAATTGTTATTGATTAATAATATATTATTCGATATGAATATTATTATTATGAAATATCATACCATCTGATTACAAATATGGAAGACATGCCTTCCAACAATAAAGCATGCTTCAAGGAGAGAAGGTTGCAAAGAGGATTATTCTTGTCTACATGTTTGCATATTATTAATTTATGTTATTTTATTTCACTTTCCTATCTGCATGATGTGTTTTTTGTTTAATTGTTCAACTACATTACAAGTTCATCTACTGCCTCAACTACTTTACCTTCTCATTCTCAAAAAAAATCCACTTCAAATAGGACGAGAACTCTGCACCAACATAAATATAGAAATTTGGAACCTCTTTCCTTTATCGAGGTTTTTTCATATGGTTAGTGTAATTATTTCTATTAATGTTGATGTAAAATAATTTTTCTATGTTTTTATATTATTCTTACTAACTATGATGATGTTTTAAGTAGTAAGGTTGTTTTAACTTTCCAAAATGAAAGAGCCACTATGTGTTTTTCTAAAAGATTGGAAAAAATAATGACAAGTGTGTTTGAAAACATTTCACCCCCCATTTTATGAACTAAATGATCTTTGTTCTATATAATGTTGATGATATCATTGTCATAACATATTGTTATTTTTTATTATCCATGTTAAGTTGATTTGATAAATAGTAATGTTTTTCACTAATGAATCAAAGAAGGTTATCTTATTCAAAGGTGGTCTACACCTATATATTAGTTTGATAGGGTTTTTATTTGACATAAATAATTATGTCAGTGTGGTCAACAAGGCCCATGTTGTTGAAGCAATTTTGGAATTACATCATGTGTCAAGCAATGCTTCATGTCCTCTATTAAGAGTAACGGTAATATGACTAGTGAGGTGTGGAAGAAAAAAATGCCAAAGAAGGATGGTAATAATGATACTAGTTAATCTTCACATCCTATCACAATTTCTTTAGTTGAACAAGATAACTAGTATGCATTCAGTGCGGGAAACTAAAGAAATCAATGTCTTCTTCAAAATCACTATAAAATTTTCAACAATCTAGTCATTTATGACATCTTTAGATATTTTTTAAACTAAACAATCAATGTATGAAGAAGTCAATGATACCACCCAAATATGGGTCCTACATTGTAGAGGATCTTGTTCCCAATATGTCATAGGGTGGTTTGGTGGAAATTGAACAGGTGTTGTGTTGGTCTAATAAGGGATTCCACTATAACCCACTATTGGGTATATATAAGGTTTATAATGGCACCCTACCGATCCAGGGGAACTCCCTCTTCTTTCCTTATTATGCGCTATAAGAATAAATGGCTAAGATATTTTATAGATGATTTTGGTCTCCAAAATAGTTTTTAAACATGACAGTGTGTCATCCATTGGTCATCTTAGGTCACTGAGAATCCTTTCATCTTTTTCATCAAAAATGTTTCTCTGTTATGCTTTACTTTTTTTCACTCATTATTATCTGGATGTGATCAATAACTCAATGTGATGGTTGAATCTATTATCTTCTCCAAATCATAGTAGAAACCATTCTTCTTTGGGTGATAGTAATTCCAACCGGGAATTATCATGTTGAAATATTTCTTATTCAACTAGATTTTACAAGGGAACTCTTTTTCCCTATTCTTCTAAAATAGAACCAATCATAATAATGGTATTTCGTGGTGAAACTCCTTTTTCATTCTATGAACTATATTTTTGAAAAATAATCAAGCTCCTCTTTTTATACAACTTCTAAAAATTAGATTTTCAATATGTTCTATATTCTCCTCTTCTTTTCCAAAACTACTATATTAGTTTTATAGATTCCAGCAACAAACACCTTTCATTCAAGGTTTGATAATTAATCTCCTCTTCTCATTTTTCCACACTCATTCTAGGTGTGGCACAATGGTTTATTTTGGTCAAGACATTTCATGTTAATTCATATAAATTCTCAATATATTGTTCCATGATCTACACTGCTGGTTTTTCTCCTACTTCAAAATCCATGATGCTTGCTACACCCTGAAATTACAAACACCTTGGGTCATAGCTCTAGGGTTCTGAAGAATCGTTCTTCACTTCACCTTACATAAGTGCATCATAGTGAAAAAAAACACCAAGGGCTCGTTTGGCAACACCCATTTGGGAGGAAAAGAAATGAATCAGGATGATGGAAATCAATATCTCCTGTTTGGTGAGCACAAAAGGAAGGAAAGAAACGATGGTCGTGAAAATGGGGAGAAACGCATTTCTCTCCCGATCTGAATTTCCTTAAATTTCAAATCGTCCCAAAATCGGGATGATTCGGACAGAAATATGTGGCTCCCTCCAGATATTTTTTTTATTTCCCATTTTATCCCTCTATGTATATATAAATAGTTGGTTCATGTTTTTTATTTTCTCACACCCACATAATTCTCTTTCCACCTGATGTTTGTCTAGTTACTTTGCGGGTGTAGCTGTCCTCTACTGATATTTTTGGCGCTGTTCCTCTTCATATTTGCGACGCTGTTCTCCTTCATGTTTGTCATCATAATCAGGTGAATAATATCAATCAATTATTTAATTAAATATTAATATTAATATAATTTTTTGAATATAACCGGTCATTTATATTAATATTAGAAAATTATAAAAGAAATATTATATTATTATTCAATATATAATATTAATATTGTATAGATATTTTTATAAATAATAGTAAATAAAATGAAATACATTATAGATGATCAAAATATTTTTTTTATGAAATTTAGGTTATTGATTTTCAATAGGTTGAACTCTATTATTTTTTAAATTATCAATTATGTGTTAGATAAATTAATTTTCAAAAAACAAAAACAAATATTATATTGTAATTTTTATGAAATGTTTTAAATAATATATATGTTTATACATGTTAAATGGTGATTAGAATCATAAAAAGTGGTATATGAATAGTATAAATAATGATATTGGAGTTCTATAGTTTATAATATATTATAAAAAATTATTATTAGGTTATATTATAAAATTTATGATTTATACAAATAGGTAAAAATATTAATAGTTTATATAAATAATTTATTACTAATTTTGAATTAATAAATATTTCAAATTAATAATTTTGAATTAATGACTATTTTGAATTAGTAATTATTTTGAATTAATAATTTTGAATTAATAATAATTTTGAATTTATAATTTTGAATTTATAATTTTGAATTTATAATTTTGAATTTATAATTTTGATTACCTTGAATTAATATTTTTGAATTAATAAATTATATAAATAATTTTGATTATCTCTAATTAAGTTTTAAAAAAATTAAAATTTGTATTAATATATGTTCGTAGTTTTATGTTTACCTAATTTTGTTGATATGAAAGATAATGATTGATTAAAATCAAAATTATTGTTTTTTGATTTGTTATAAAAAAGGTAATAAAAATATATATTTTTAAAAGGTTATTTGTGTCATTTAATATAAATTGTTGATATTAAGCATACATCGTGGTAGGTGCGGTGTCTGTGGGATTTAATATATGATTGTTTTGGATATTGTGCAAGTATGATCTTTAATCCAGTGTGTATGTGTTATTTTTTAGCAAAGGTTATTTGTGTCATTTTCACCTAAGCAGTTTCTTTTCTTTTCTTTTAAAAATTATCACCAAACATGAGGGAGAGAAATGGTAATCATTTCTTTTCTTTTACTAAATTTCACATCCAAACAAAATGGAGAGAAATCAAAATCATTTCTTTTCTTTTCTTTTCTTTTCTTTTATGAATTAGGGAATCATTTCTTTTCTTTTACTAAGACATGACCAAACATAGGGCAAGAGTTGGTTTGGTGTCCCCATTTCTCATAGGTGAATCTCCAATGTAACATGTTGAGCTCCATGGAATGGCCATCCCCAGATTTTTATTTTGGTAGTTCTAGTTCTTCCATGTATTACACATCTTCGACTGCATCATCCACAACACCCAAGTTAGGGTTCCCTATTTTGTATGAAAATATTTAGTTTGAAACACATTTCTTTATGTTGTATTGAGATTTCTTTGACCATTTTACACCCACTATGGTCATGTACACTCCCTCCATGGAATAGTTTTTCTTTGCTTTCTCTCCTAAAATTCTAAAGTTTGCATTAGTATTCACCAAGCTACTCATTTGTTTGGCATAAGAAATTCATGATGCCTTGCCTCTATTTATCTGTTTCGGTGAATTATACTATGATTAATGCATCCTATGGGGATTCTTTGAACTATGGTCGTTTCTATACCATTGTGCCGACTCATGCTATGGCCACTTTTATGCCTATAGTGCCAACCCGTGCTATATGAGCTCTCTTATGCAATATCCCATCTATCCCTGCATGCTCATTCCATGTGCACCAATTCTCCATATCTCCTTAGAACATTCTCTTATGATCATGTCATTAATATATTCCTATGCTTTAAAATTTTGACAACTTTTTTTGTTTAAAAAAACCAACACATGAGCTCTTTGGTTACAACATTCTCCCCCTTTGGGGTTCATTCTCAGCTCTACTCCCCCTTTCTCAAGAAACTTCTTTCATGATATATATGATGGAAAACACATCTTTTCATACCTCCAAATATGAATTTCATACTTTAGTCCACTTGTTGGATGGAATAATTCCAGATTTTGTTATTTTTAATCTTTGAACTACTTTCTTTAAACTCGCCAACACATTCCTCAGTGAATTTCAATTAGTGGATTCTACACTTTGCATTGACTTATAGACAAATCCTTTAAGCCTAGTGATTTGTAGATCTATGTATGAAATAGTATTTTAAGCCAACAAACTCATGTTTTATGTGTCACTCACCTCTTTTAGTGGGTTCTTCATCCACAAAAGCTCATAAACATCATCCAGTGGATTTCCAATTTCAATATCCTTGCCACTGCTTGTTCTTCTTTCTATGACACACTCCATAAAATGGGTTTTAGTTTGAATTGACATAAATTCTTACCCCCTTTAACAATTTCATTTCATAAGTATCTCCACTTGAGCTTCAAAACCATTTATACATGCTTGGGTGTTATTAGAGAGCTTGTTAATCCTTGTTTCCATACTTGAGAAGTTGTATGGACTGCACTTGATGTGGTCCTTGGTGATTTGAATCTTTCTTCTAATCTTTAGTCTGTGAAGGTATTCATATAAATATGTTGTTTAGCCTATAAACCTTCAATAAACATGTCAGAGTTCACAAACTAAACCAATTGTACATGTCAATCTGAATATTCTTTGTTCATTGTTAGTTATTGATTCATGTATCATTTGTCATGTTTAGTTAACACTAGTCACATACATATAAGAAGTTGTTATATCTCACTTATTTTCCCATTATTTCTTTACAGGTGGTTTCTTATGATGCAAATCCATGGACAATTGACTTCTGCAATAAGACCAACAATGTCTATTTAATCAACAGTACATATTTCACTACCCACTATTTTGACCAATTTTTTGCTTCATAGTGATTGTCAAAGTTTCAATTCACTTGTGAAGATACTACAATGATGAAATTTTAAATTTGAGGGAGTCATGCTAATATTCAAATGAATGGAATTGTATTTTTATTGGGTTTTGTTTCTATGAATTAGGGTGTGTGTGTGTGTGTATGTGTTGGATTTGGTATTGTTAATGCTTGAAGTGTGGCTTCTTAATGGTTAAAATGCTTTATAATTAGGTACAATCACATTGGGAGCCTAAACAACCATTTTCTTGATGAATATTTGGATAATAAAATCCAAGAGCTTGGCCATAATCTGGTGTGTGCGACTTGCAAGCGTGAGGTTTGTCGGTCCAACCTACTTCCAGTTTTGAGAGGTATTGAGGATCATAAACAACATTTATCAATTAATGTGCAAAAAATAAAGTTGTTCATGCGGGAAAACTTTTAAGGTTAGTGTCATGCAGTTTTGAGTCTTTGTTTCCTCAAAGTTTTAGTTGTTATGACTATAGTTTTTGGGTAAAGTTGTTTCTTTTAGTTATTTAAGGAAAAAGGTGTGGAGAGGTAATTTAGATAAAAGTGTATTTATCATGTAGAGGTTCATGTGACATTCATCATATAATTATTCTATATTAGGAATACTGTATAAAGGATATGTAGCAGCTGTTGGTGAGGATATGGGTATCAGTAGGGTGCAAGGGAGTGTTTTTTTCATAGAATCTAGATGTTATTGTAACATCTCAGATTTTCCGTGTATTATTTTTAGATATTATATGGATTATTTTTGAGATCAAGCACTGAGACGGCGTGCGATTTTGAGGCTCAGTGTGCCCGAAACAAATGTTTGAAAAAAATATTAAAATATTAAATAGCACGTGCGCGTGGTTTTCCTGAAAAAAGTGGAATAACCCCTAATCGAGTATCTGAATCAAAAATTTGAGGGCACTGTTGGTTTCAAAATGGCAGTTTTACCTTAGGTGTGACCTAATATTGATCGGCGCAAATCATTTATGGAAAAGTTGTCGTGGGAATAAAATGAATAGAATGATTTAATTATTTTATTGACGCAGTGACTTGTTTCCTTTAAATGTGTCCTTATGTCAGAATTCCAAGGTTAGCCGCATAACCCTAAAACTTTTGGAGGATCATGGAGAGAGAGTTTCGGGAATCCTTTCTGACGAATGACGACGAATCAAGGATCGACGATCGACGCACGTCAATTTTGAAGGATATCACTAATGAACGCAGCGCAGTTTCGTTCTTCATCAGCGATCGATCCAAATCAAGGTAGGACATTTGTTTCAATTATTTAATTCCTCGTTCTTAACTTCTACAATGATCGCAAATCAATCGACGAACGGATTAGTTTGCGGAACGATCGCCTTGCAGGATGGGTTTATTACGGGGTTTATTTGGGAGAATCTATTTGAAACTTTTCATTGTTTATCTTATGGAATGAATTGAGATCGACACGAACATCAATCGAGGTTTATTCCCCTTGTTTTTTTTTGTGATTTTCTCCCCCAATTCATCGTTCGTTGCGGGCGTTCTTCGTTTTGCCCGCGACTCGACTTTTCTCGATCAATCGATCATTGTGCACCTGTTTCTTGGCACAAAAATCCAATATCGTAGATCTGGGATCGACATGACACGACAGAGGTGTGACGACAGAGAAAAATTGAATCGAAAGATGGATGATTCCCAAAATTGCGTTCTTCGATGTTCTTCGGCGTGAATCGAAGAACGGCGGTTTGATCCTATTTTCAAACAGAGTTGGTGATGGGACACATTTTTCTGTGATGGTGAGGCATGGGAAACCTTGGATCTTCGATTACGTGGCAAATCGGCCGCCGGGTCGAAGGGGGGCACCGATCGAGGTGTGTAGAGCGGATTATGGGATTCTGGAAAATCTCGTAGTACGCGGCGTATAATCCAGGATTACACATGTGGGGTCCCCTAGCTGCGACTCTAGGGTTTGTTCGGAGTTAAGGAACACACGACGTGTGACCCTCCCTGTATGACTCGGTGTGTATTTGGGAAGTACACAGACACGGAGTGGAGTACACAGGTTGCCTACACGATGTGTACTACCCGCACGGCATGGCCTGGACCGTGTACATGGGTTACCCCGTGTACTGGTACACAGACACGAATACACGGGCTGATGTCGTGTACTGGCACACAGCTGGAGTACACGGGTGGACCCTGGATACGGGGACATGGCATGTAACCCATTCACATGTTGTGTACTCTTCTACACGACACAGGTTGAAAGATGTTGGATTGGTGTAGCCCTATCCAGTTGGGTCGAATTCTTGTGGCCTGCAACTTTCACGGGTTGAGCTCTGCGGTGAGTTCGTTGGGGTTTTCAGGGGCAACACGCCCCTACTCCAGGGGTCCAAGGGTCGAAGGCCCCCATCCCAAATTTCAATTGTAGCATCTCTGACCATTATAGCAAAGCTGGCCAACCGACACCGATAGAGCACTGTAACAGTGCGGACTTTGGAGTCAACTTTACTATAGCCTTTTAGACTTCCAGCCAGCAACCATTGTAGCACTTTTGACTTGGGTGGACACCTTTCACTGTAGCGATGCAGACTTCCTATGCAGTTGGTGGAACAGTGGTTCGTCTTCTCCATTTGTAGCCCATTTCGAGCTAGGGTTACTTACTGAAACACTCTGTAATTGTGGTCCCAAATATAGTGTTTTCTGTCTCTTTGTGGACGTAGGGATTATTCCCAAACCACGTAAATCCTTGTGTCCTTGTTCCTTTTTCCCCCTTTTACTCTTCTGTGTTTCGTTGTTTCTATCACTACAACTCTCGAAGTTTCCACAACAAATGACACGGGTCGTTTTACACAGGCAGTACCCAGTGTCAAGGGACACAGCTTGTACCCTTACTACATGTCATGTACTCCCATAAAGAGTGCTTGAGGCTCTTCATTTTCCTAGTTTGGACCAGTATAGGTTGAGTGTGTTCCCTAGGTCCTTTCCTCAAGGGTATAGTGCGGCATTACATCCACATCGTTGGATTGTAATCCCCTCTAAAGGTCGAGTCTCAGATAGAGTTGTGGTGTCCCTCCGCGAGACTAGAGTGTGATCCTCAATCATCCCTAATAGATTTTGTGGAATCAACGTAACCTCTATAAGCAGGGCATTGATCCTCTATCTAGAAGGCCACATCGGTAAGGTTGGTGGAATCGTTGGCATGTGATCCCCTACGTAGCAGGTTGATCCAAATTGGGTTTGTGGTGTCCCTCAACGGTTTTGGGTGTGACCACCTATCTGTGTATCATAGTCTTCTTATACCAACACGTTCTCTTTGGGTGGAGCCCAAATGAGTTAGACCTCTTCGTGGAGTGTCTCTGATGATATCATGGCTTGTGAAGTGGGATCTCCCAAAACGAACGTTGGTTCAAACAAAATCTTGTGGCTGGCAGTTGGTTATGACTGCCTGATGGCGTAGTGTTTAACCTGAGTATATCTGGGTTCTCTCTCTCTCTCTATTAGCATCTGTTATACATAGATTGTTACATCTTGTATTGATATGACTTACTTTGTGTTTTAGGTTTAGTGTTTTTGGGGTTTCCTGCTGAATATTGTTATACTCACCCTTACACGGGCTTTTCCCAAACATGTCGTGTCTTGTGAAGATGGAAGCCCTTTAGACGGTGTCCTAGGAGGACTGGGAGCAGGTGGAGCACACCTGGAGCTTAGAAGACCGAGGTGTTTACCGAAATCATACCTTTGACTTAGTCCTCGCCCTTGGAGCATGCTAAACTTATACAGTTTCAGTTAGACTTGTGTTACAGACTCTGTGGTGAGTTTGTATTTGACCTTGTTTACTTTTTCTTTACTTCTTGTCATACTCTGGTTGTGGGATCTTAGTTGTATGCATGCATTATTTACTTAGTGGTTTTTACATTTCAGCGCTTTGTGGGCTTAGAGATGTGTGTGTGTGTACATGTACATAGGCAATGTCTCTCATGTTAGTGATATGTCTACTCGATGCTAATCACCAACCTCTGGCCTATTGGAGGTAGGCTTGGAGAGTCACAGCACGGGCCTCACTGGGATGGGTCATGACAGCTATAGCCATAGTTGTAAACCGTATCAATGGACCTAGTTCCACAGTTTACAACTGTGAAAAAATAAGTCTACATGGTAGAGGTTGTAGCCATAGTTATAAACCATGGCTATAAGTCTGTGTGGTGGAGGCTATTGTCACGGTTCCAAATTGTGGCAATAGGGTTATTGCTACAATTCAAACTGTGACAATAGGGCTATTACCACGGTTCTGAATAGTGGTGATATCCCTATTGTCGCAGTTCTAAACCGTGAATATAGGTTTTACCCTATAGCCACGTCAATAGGAGCCACAAATCGTTAAACTGTGGCTATATCCTATAGCCACGGTTTTGGGGTCTATAGTCACGATTACAAACTATGGCTATAGCCTGGTTTTCTAGTAGTGCATGTTCCACAGATTCCCTCTTGGTCTATTTTCAGCTTGGGTAGATCTATTACCACAGCATGTTTCACAATATTTCTGAGGATTCTTTGGCCAAGATTTCCACATCTTTTGTGTCATAACATATTCTCATCTTCCATGCTCATCTAACATGTATTGGAAGAATTTTCAATTAAGAATAAATCTCCATTTGTTCTACTACCTTGATAAATAGTTCCTTTATCACTTAAGATTTTAATTATTCATGTGTTTTTCTTGAATATTACTTCATTCTCATCATCACAAAGTTGGCTAACACTCAACAAATTGTGTTTTATCCCTTCAACATAAAGAACATCATCTGATTTCAAATTATCATTCTCAATTTGAGTTGTGTCAATACCTTTGATTTTTAAGTCATTACCAAATGTTACAACACCTTATTCATGTTTCTCAATGTTTTTCAAAATTTTAGCATCATCAGTCATGTGGGGGGAACACCCGCTATCAAGTATTCATGCATTTGTCTTCTTGGACGCTTTAAAATCAACTTCTTCCAAGCATGACTTTTCTTCATGTGCGCTTCAACTGCTTTCCCTTTATCTTTGAGAGGGAACTTAAAGGGTAAGTTTTTCATGCATTTCTCAGAACTATATCCCTTTGATCACACCTTTCACGTAGCTCTTCAGGACAATCAAACATGTTTTGTGTTGTCAACTTATAACCAATTTCCATCTTTGTATGCTTTCTTCCAAAATTTGTTTGCTTCTCATTGGAGCGACTACCCCTGGTTTTTTTCCTTCTCCCCGATAAAGACATATTATGCCAACGTCCAAACATACCACAACACCAACAATATCCCTAAAATCTAAATTTCCTCAAAAAATAGTGTTGCACCCAGAAATGTTTTGTCCAAAATTTAACATTCGTTGAACTATCTGGGTCTAACTTTGTCTCTAATTTGGAATTGAAGTGTCATTCAAGATTATCCTTTCATCAGATACTCTTGTAAACAATTTCTCTTCATTTTTCTTGGCCTAGATTTGAACAGAATTAAGATTTAAACCCGCGTTGTTAGTGCCAATAATTTCAAAAACAAATTTTTTACATGAGGATTTTACCAAAATTTTCTCAGCACCTTTAGAGGATTCTCTATTGACATCAATAGAGATTTTGAAGTATGTCTTTATCTTTATCGGTTATTTCTAAGCTTCAAGACATTTTGATTATGTCATTGATAATTCTTCATCCCTCACCAACAGTATCTTTTACCATCTTCTCTCATTCTATAGCTTTTAACCTAAGATTTTTATTTTCTTTTGAAAGATGTGTATCTCTTTTAACTTGCTCACCCTTTTCATCTATTAGCTTCATGTTCTCTTTTACCAACTTCTTATTCTATTTCTTGAGCATGTTTTTTTTTCTCAAGACATGCCTCAAGTTCATCTTTAAGAATGTATTTATACTTTTTTGGTTCTGAATTATCTTCATCATCACTTAATGAATCATTGGTTCTCTGAATGTAAGCCATAAAATTTGTAAATTTATCATGTGTTTCTTCTTTTAGTTATTTCTTTTGCCCTTCTGAAATTTTTTGGAAATGAAATCAATAATTCTTTGACACTCAACTTCATTCTCAGAATCACTTGAGTCTGCAACATTTTCATGATTACAAATTTTCATATTTCTCATGGCATCTTTCATTTTCTTTTTGAATATCGAAAGCTTTCACATTTCATAAGCAATAAGAATATTATGTAACTCATCAAGTGAAAGATATTCTCTATCTTTAAGAGATGAAATTTTAGTATCAAATCTATTTGAAAAAAAATTCATTACTTCTCCACAATTGTGGAATCTTCAATTTTTTCACCAAAACCTTGATTATTATTCACAATTTCATTTTCCAAAGTAAAGAAATTATCAGTGCATTCATCTTATATCATTTTGATGTCTTCAAATTTACTTCTTCTGATTTATAAATTTGCATCTTTGACTTTCACATTTTCCTTCATAAATGCTCTCCAGTTTGTCTAAAAAAAATTGTGGTTTGTAGGCCCATAACTTTAGTGTATACGTTCTCTTATAATGACATGGAAATAGAATTTTGTGCTTTTCCATCCACTTCCATATTCCTCTTGTCCGCAAACATCATCTAACCATTATTTACAAAGGCTGGAAATCCCATTATAGCTACATCAAAAACTTCCAATCCAAGAGATAAAAGATATGAAAGCATTCAATTCTTCTAACTATGATAATTTTATTCATCGAATGTCGGTACACCTCTTCCATTGACTAGATTAATATAATCCATTCACAAAAGTGAACTTCTTGGATCCTATAGAGGGAATCAGTTCTAATACCAATTGAAGTGTCTGGCATGATTGATTTCATCCACTGAGAAGGGGGGTTGAATCAGTGGAGGAAATTTTTTAAAATTTCTTTTTAAAAAAAACCTATACACCTTGTTAAAAACAGAAATATATCAACCTCACACAATCATACAGGGAATAGAAAAAATAAAGAAAACACAATATTTACAAGGTTCGAATCAAATGTGAAATCTTACTCATTGTCATGGCTACTTGCTCTATCCAACCACATATTCTCTTCACAATAAGCACAAGTGAGTTCCAATGACAAGCATTCGTGCAGCATCGCACCACACATGTCAAGAGTCACACCCAATATCACAGCTTCACACTACGATACAAATAGAATGAATACAAGATGAGAAATATCACCAAAATAAATCAAGTTGCTTCAATAAGAAAAGATAAAGATCTACTTCTGCGGGCCTCCGAAATATGCAAGAAAGAATTTCCCACCATGCAAACTTGAATTGAGCTACACAAAGTAATCTTGGACTCAAATCAAATCTCCTGAAAACACGAGATTCATCAAATGTTGATCACTAAATATCCAATCTCAGATCCATACACTTATTCTTTTTTCAGCAAAAAAAACTTAATGATAGACATAGGAAGGCCTTGCCAAAAACATATATCCATGATGATATTCAAAAACTCCATGATCATCATCAATGAGATTTTCTCATTCAAACCAGTTGACATTAATGCCCCATTTAAGATCTTTTGAATTCTCATTCAAATCTTCATTTAAAACTCCTGAAGACACGGGCTTCACCTTTCACACGATATATAAATATCCATGTACACACATCCTCATTTAAATTATCAAAAGATGAGGGTCATCTTTCTTGATGTGATAATCAAATATCACAATCTCTCAGCATCCAAAAAATCTGCTTCATTAAAAACCATTCAAAATTCCCAAATGCATTGCAACACTCAACATTGCCACAAAAATTTGGAAACAGACACGCCATAGAATCTCATACATGGCTTGAAATTCCTCTACATCGCAGCAATTGGCTAAGTGACTCACATCAACTATGTCATAGTAATCAGCTAAGTGGCTCACATTAGCTACGTCGCAGCAATCAGCTACTTGAAATTTAAAACGCCTATGTGATCACAATCAGCTACATGATTCCCCATTCACATATGTGAAGAAAAAAATCACCTACATGAAGCATTCTGCTACGTGACTCATTCGGCTATGTGAATTATTCAACTCTGGGAAAATCGGATAAGTCGGCCATAATTCCCATGTGCAAAGGCAATCGGCTATGTGAATCATTTGGTTATGTGGTTTGGTCTATATCATTAGAAATGGCTATTGGATCGAGAAAATTCCAAACTCAGCTCAAATAAACTCAACTCCTCTTTAGCAGACTTCCAAGCCTTCTAAAACATCTCAAACTTCTCAAAAATGTTGTAAACAGTGCTCCTTAATCCACCAACAGATGACTTTGATTCTTTTGAGGATCAATTTATCAATAATAACAATTAGATCCAAGGTTGACAATAAATACAACACATTCAACAATCTTAAGGGCATTTCATGCGTTTTAAATCGAACAAGAAGGAAAATCCACATTTTATAAAAAATTTGATACCCATATGTGACTTATACACTCTGCGTAAGGGTAACATGGTTTCACACTCACGTGGTCGACTACACTGATGCAGGAAATAGAAATTTAGAAGAACCCTTATGCGTCTTAAGAACTCATACATGGCTTGGAGCTTACCTATACATGAGGTTTAGAAAAACTAGTAAACCTTTACGTAATTTTGGTCCTAACCTCACGTACCTATAGGAAAAAGGATGGCTACCTTGATGTAGATGTAATACTACCCTCATGAAAGCTCAGAAACTTACCTCCAACTATTGACACGCCTTACGCTACAGTATAGAGAAAAATCCCTAGTCATTTCAACCAGCCACGCCGAAAACCACAGTGTAGAGACCCTGTGCTGGTCGTTTTGTCCCTCACTCGTATGCTAGGCATAACCACACCCTCACGCACTAACACGCCCAATGTCTAGGGAATTTCCCTCACTCCTGTTTTACATAGGTGAAACACTCAACCGAAACGCCAAATGAAATGATCACCCTAGTTGTTCCATTCCTCACAGTGCACCCCAACACCATGCAACCAACTTGAAACGCCCAAACACCAAAAAAATAGCTACAACTTGCTTGCAGCTCCAAGACACTCAAAACGACCAACACTACGCACATTGATACGGTGTGGTGACCCTCAATATGACCAAGACACTTTTCTAACTTCCAAAATACCTCTAAGCTCCCTCACAACACCATCAAGCCTTGTGGAAATGCAAAGGAACAAACTGGTAGGGTCCAAGTGGTTACAAACGTAACATTTCCATGCGATTATTCAAAATCACTGGACCTCAACAATGTTTTAACCTATTTATAAAGTAAAAAAATCACACAACCAAATCTCTAGAAAAAAAATAATAAGGATTTAACAAGGGATCATGATACCAATCACGCCAACTTGATTTTTGTAACATTGACCTCCAACGCACAATACATTGGTTATAGCATAGTGTAGGCTTCCAATGCATGATTTATTCACTCCATTGTATCCTAAACTCCCAACGTAGTGTAAACTTCTCCATTGAACTGAATATTTGAAAAATTCTAATTTAAACATAAAACAAGCTTAATATGAAAATTAAACTAAAATTCATTATACATATAAAAAAAGACATTATTGAATTATGAATAAACCAATCTCCCCCTTTTTGATAAGGACAACACTGTCAAATTAAATACTAAACAAAATACGATAAACATATAATGAACATAAGTAAAACATACTCCCCTGCACAATGGCAGATGTAAAGGATCAAAGTCGTTGCTGAATATATGAATACCCTTAAGGTTTATTACATTGTTGGAAGCTTGCTGGAATGGATGAGTAATCTTGAGAAAATATTTACTAAGTTTCTATTTTCTTATCTTTACTCATGCTTAACTTTTGGAATATTTAAGTCTTTTAAATCTATTAAATCTTTTACTATCCTTACTATTGTCTCTTTTCAAAACATGATAATTATTTTATAGTTTATTAGAAATACCCCACCTATATAAACTTTAACAGTGTCGCCTTTTTAATCATTCCAAAATGGGGGAGTGTGTGACTGTTTTGTAATTATCAAAAACAAAGTTGACTACGCCTTTTGCATTATTTTAATAATTAAAAAACTCTTAGTATTTATTGTATTGTTTAATCTCTTAATCCAAAGCACTTTTAATCCTTAATACCACTAGTGGAGGAAGTCTCTGACGAGGTCTCTCGAAGATTCCTCCTTAGGAGTCCAAAATGGCTGCAAAAACCACTCACAAACACAACAGCAAAGCAATATCCACGAAAAGAATAAGGGAACTACCTGTCGTCGACTTCACAGGATCGTTTTGAGAATCGCTTTGCATGAAGAACACAAAGGTTTAGAGAGAATGTCTTAAATCGTTCTGATTTCTATTCAAAATCATCTCTTCGAACAAATGGGTCGGAGGTCCCTTATATAGGCTTTCATACTCAACTTGCCCGAGAAGCTAACTTTATTCTTACAAGGAACACTTTCGACAAAGATAAAAGAAAAAACAAAAGAAAATGGTGGGATGCACAACCGCACACTTCTCACTAAAAACAAACTACATAAATGACATGTCCAATTTAATTCGATCATCCATGCCAGATATGACGTGTGTCTAGATCAGCATCCAGAATCCCTCCAAATCGTATAGAGCATCAATTGTTGGATTGGTGTAGCCCAATACATTTGGGATGAATGCTTGTGGCCCGCAACTGTAGCACTTTTGACAAATGTGGTTGTTGTTCACTGTAGCGATGCGGACTTACTTTTCGAAACAGTGATCTTATTCTCCATTTTATAGCTCATTTTGGAGCTAGGGTTACTACTGAAAAAAACTTTGTACTTTGTGCTCCCAAATTAGTGAAGTTCTACCTCTCCGTGGACGTAGGGATTTTTCCCGAACCACGTAAATCGTTGTGTTCCGTATGTTTTCTTTTCTTCTGCATTTTCTGTCGTTTCACATTTCTGTCGTTGTGACTCCCAAAGATTCTGCAACATCAATCATTTCTCCAACTGAGACTTCATTAACTCTTACATTTTCATCGATTCTTTTGATGGAACGTTGAATCTGATCTCTGAAAATAAAGATATATTCTTTATGTCCTTTCCATGTTTTGAGTTCTTCAAGAATCGTGTCAGCCTCCACCGCGAAGTCTGTCAGATGTGTCAGTTCTGCACGCTGCATGTCTCTAGAGTTGATAGAGACTAAAACATTGTCTCCTACAAAGAATATACAATATTTTCTTGTTGATTTTGATTCAATTAGATACTCTATGCAATTTGGATACGTTCGTAATAGATCTTATTCAAACTGAATTCTAACCAATTTTCATCGGAAAATTGAGAATTTTTGAACACTTTCTGGACAGGTCCTTTAGTCTAGTGCCCTGGGTATAGATTCCATAGCATGATCAATCTATCTGCTAGTCTGATAGGTTCAATATGTGAAACCCACCAGATCAAACTTAGATATGCATTGTTTAAAACCGTTCTCACTATTTGTGGTTCCAATTGAATGTGGAATTTATTTTCTTAAATCCCAAGAATTTTACTACTCCCATTCTGAAAGCTATTTGGCATTGAATGAACTCTTCTGGTTCTAATGTCGTATATGGTATATGGAGCTTCAGAATCCATGTTCCTAACATCTTCCAAAACCTTTGCAGAACTAGATATTCTTCCACACATGTCTCCTTGATCCTTCTAACTTTGTCAAGAAGACCAGATACTTGAACTTTCAACCTGATCTCCTTAGTGAGAATCATACTGATCATATCTCGATCAATGTTTTTATAATCTTCCATAAGGTTTTCGGATTCTTCAAGCACGTCTAAAACATGGTTCAGGCCTCTTTTGAATATCTGGTCATCTTTATTTTTCTGGATCAGATTATAAACGGTTGTGGATTTATTCCTTGAAATATTTGGAATCCTTGGAAAATATTTCCATATTTCATTTGTTGGATTGGGTTCTTCATCTAGATCATCATCCAGACTTTGTTGATCTTGTTCCAGCTTAACATTCTGTCGATGAAGTTATTTCTGCTATTTTTGGTGCTTTTCAAGCTCTTCTTCTACTTGATCAGTCCAACTCTTATAAATGGTTTTCTCTTTTCCTTTAGAGCTTCCATTTGTGTCAATCTTTTGGTTCTTCTGAGCCTTCCTGTTTCTCGGATTCTCTACAAATTGAGTGTTATAATGGTCACTCTGACCATATACAAAACATTTAATATGACTTTTATCTTTAGACTTGCTGTCTAGAGATCTTTTTGAAGAATTTCCTGATTTTTCAGCCTTTTTGGTTGAGGAACTCATGCTTTCTAATCTTTTAACCTTACTGGATAAAGATCCCTTCTTCTCAAGGAGATTCTCTGTTAGAATCCATTTCCTTTTCTCAAGTCTATCATTCATTGCTTTGATAACTCAACATTATGCCACAGAATGATTATCAATACAAATGAGACATCTCCTTAATTTGTTATCTTATGTCATTACACCTACAAGAGTCAAAGTAGTGTGTCAGTGCATCTGGAATTACATTATCTTTTCCTTTAATATTTTCTATATTAAAGTTAGTCTTGCAATTCATTTCTCCATCGTACAAGTCGTGTTTGGGTAAACCTTTTTAATTTTATTCTCATAAATTCTTTATATAAGAACTATTTGTTCTTATAGTAAAAGGTTTTCCCAAGAAAAGTTCATTACCCTTAATTCCTTTAAAGACTACAAGCAATTCCCTTTCATGGATAAGATAATTCTTCTCTAACTTATTAAAACATCCACCTCAGTATCTACTGATACTTTCATTATGGTTTTTTCTTATCTTTATGATACATCTCAATGTTGAGTCTAATGCATCTGTTTCTAAGATAAGTTGATCTTCACTCCCATATGGATACTCCAGTTTTGAGAGATTTTGTTCTTTTTGCTTCAAAATTCTAATTACTTCAGAATCTTCTTCTGTCCAATCCCAAGGTACCTTACTGGACACCTTTCTCTGTATTGGTATTGAGTTTTTTGCTAAATATCTGATGTATGCTCTGGCATAACTTAATATACCAAGAAACACATGTATCTGCTTACGATTTGTAAGCTCATCGGGGAAAATTTGTAGCTTTTCTGCAATATGTGGTTGAAGCTTCTCTCTACTTCCTTAGATCTGTAATTCTAAGAATTCTATCTTTGGTTGCATCCAAATGATCTTTCTTTCTGAAAGTATCATCTCTTATTCTCTAAACACTTCAGCCACCTGCTGTAAATGTTTTATATGGTCTTCTGTATTTTTACTAAATATGAGCACATCATCAATATAGACTACCATGAACTGTGATAATCTACTGAATGCATTGTCCATTCTTCTCTGGAATATTCTCGGTGCATTCTTGAGTCCAAATGGCATAACTAACCATTCAAACAAGCCGATTGGCGTTGTAAATGTTGTTAATGATATAGACTTTTCTTTGATATTTATCTATCATATCCTGACTTCAGATAAAATTTAGAATATATCATTGGTCTTTCATTCATAATCCTGCTTCTTAGAACTTCTTGATTAGAAAGATTTTATCCATCATTCTTTGTGGTACAATTAAGATCACGATAATCTATAACCATTCTGGACTTACCACGCAGTTTTTCTGCATGATTCATTACTGTGAATGTCACACTCATGTGAAGACTTTCACTGTGCCTGATTAATCCAATACTGATTAGTTCTGGAATTTGCTTCTCAAGTTCCTTAACCATACCACTAGTGAAGGAAGTCTCTGACGAGGTCTCCCGGAGATTTCTCCTTGGGAGTCCGAAAAGGCTGCAAAAACCACTCGCAAACACAGTAGTAAAGCAATATCCACAAAAAGGATAAGGGGACTACCTGTCATCGGCTTCGCAAGATCGTTTTGGGAATCTCTTCACATGAAGAACACATAGGTTTAGAGATAATGTAGAGATAGAATGTCTAAAATCGTTCTGATTTCTATTCAAAATCACTTCTCCGAACAAATGGGTCAAAGGGCCCTTATATAAGCTTATGGGCTCAGCTTGCCCAAGAAGCTGACTTAATTCTTACAAGGAAAACTTTCGACAAAGACAAAAGAAAAAGAAAAAGAAAAGGAAAAAGAAAAAGGTGGGACACACACTTCTCACTAAAAAAACTATATAAATGACATGTCCAGTTTGATTTGATCATCCATGCCGGATATGACGCGTGTCTGGATCAGTGCCTAAAATCTCTTCAATTCGTACAGAGCATCGATCATTTATCCAACTAAGACTTCTTTCTCTGACTCTTTCATTTTCATCAATTATATGATGGCACGTTGGATCTGACCTCTGACAATAAAGATATATTCTTTATGTCTTTTCCACGTCTTGAGTTCTTCAAGAATCGTGTCTGCCTCCACCGCGAAGTCTGTCAGATGTCTCATTTTTGCATGTTGCATGTCACCAGAGTTGATAGAGACTAACACATTGTCCCCTGCAAAGAATATACAATCTTTTCCTGTTGATTTTGATTCAATTAGATAAATACTCCATGCAATTTGGATACATTCATAATGACTCTTACTCAAACTGAATTCTAGTCAATCTTGATCGCTAAACTACGAATCTTCGAACGCTTTCTAAACAGGTTCTTTAGTCCAGTGCCCTGGGTATAGATTTCATAGCATGATCAATCTATCTGCTAGTCTGATAGGTTCAATATGTACAACCCACCATAGCAAACTTGGATGTGCATTTTTTAGAGCCGTTCTCACCATCTGTGGTACCCAATTGAATGTGGAATTTATTTTCTTAAATCCTAATAATTATAATGCTCTCATTCTAAAAGATTTCTGGCATTCAATGAACTCTTCTGGTTCTAATGTCGTATCTGGTATACGGAGCTTCAAAAACTTTGTTCCTGACATCTTTCAAAACCTTTGCAGAACTGAATATTCTTCAACACATGTCTCCTTGATCCTTCCAACTTTGTCAAGAAAGGGTTAACAAGGCAATCCAGAATCTTATTTTCAGGAGTAACCTAAAAATCTATAGAGTTGCAGGTTACAGTTGATAACAATACAACAGTTCTGATTCAAGAACTAGCCAAGTATGTTCAGATTAAACTCAATGGAAGAATATTTATAGAGCATATGCTTTGTTTTATTCCTCAATTGTTAGATGACTTCTAGATTGGAAATAGATTCCTTAAAAGATATCAACCTGTAACGATATTTTCAGAAGTAATTATCCTCAACAATTACCTGATTTCAACTGCTTCTGGAAAAACCAGAATGGTTCCAGATAAGAAAGTATCTACTGTTAAAGTGGAAAACTATCAAGATGAAGATAGAGAATACCACAGAAATATTGAGCAGTGGAAAGAACTAGTTCGATTGAAAGTTTTGAGGATTAATGAAGAAGAGGCACTGGCTAAGATAAAAGATTATTTATCAAAAAATTGGTCAGAAAACCCTCTAAAACTAAGGAAAAAGGCAATTCCAAAGGATACAATCACCCTTAAAGATCCTAGTACAGTGATTATAATTAAGGGAATTGTCTATCCAGATGAAATGGTTAAGGAATTTGATAGAGAAATTCCAGAACTAATCAGTCTTGGATTAATCAAGCATAGTGAAAGTCCTCATAGGAGTGCGGCATTCATGGTAATGAATCAGGCAGAAAAACAACGTGGTAAGGCCAAAATGGTTATAGATTATTGTGATCTTAATTGTGTCACAAAGGATGATAGATACAATCTTCCTAATAAATAAGCTTTAAGAAATAGGATTAGGAATGAAAGATCAATGGTATATTCTAAATTTGATCTCAAGTCAGGATATTGGCGGATAAAGATCAAAGAAGAGGTTATACCATTAACAATATTTACAATGCCAGTCGGCTTGTTTGAATGGATAGTTATGCCATTTGGACTCAAGAATGCACCGAGAATATTCCAGAAGAGAATAGACAAGGCATTCAGTAGATTATCACAGTTCATGGAAGTCAATATTGATGATGTGCTCGTATTTAGTAAAAATACAAAAGAGCATATAAAACATTTACAGCAGGTGGCTAAAGTTTTCAAAGAAGAAGGGATGATACTTTCAGAAAGAAAGATCATTTGGATACAACCAAAGATAGAATTCTTAGGTTTACATATCCAAGGAAGTAGAGAGAAGTTTCAACCATGTATTACAGAAAAGCTACAAGCTTTCCCCGATGAGCTTACAGTTCATAAGTAGATACAAGTGTTTCTTAGTATATTAAGTTATGTCAGTGCATACATCAGAGATTTAGAAAAAATCTCAGTACCAATACAGATAAAGGTGTCCAGTAAGGTACCTTGGGATTAGAAAAAATAAGATTCTGAAGTTATCAGAATTTTGAAGCAAAAAACACAGAATCCCCCAAAATTGGAGTATCCAGATGGGAGTGAAGATCAACTTATCTTAGAAACAGATGCATGAGACTCAGCAAGGGGGTGTATCCTAAAGATAAGAGAAAACCATAATAAAAATATCAGTAGATACCGAAGTGGATGTTTTAACAAGGAAAAGAAGAATTATTCTATCTATGAAAGAGAATTACTTACTGTGCTTAAAGGAATTAGGGGTAATGAAATTTTCTTGGAAAAACATTTTACTATAAGAACATGTAGTTCTTATATAAAGAATTTTATGAGAATAAAATTAAAAATATTTACCCAGGCATGACTTGTATGATGTAGGAATGAATAGAAATACAATAACTTTAAAATAGAAAATATTAAAGGAAGAGATAATGTCATTCCAGATGCACTAACACGCTACTTTGACTCTCAAAAGTGCAATGGCAGAAGATAGCAAATCAATGAGATATCTCGTTTTCATTGATAATCATTTTGTGGCAGAATACCAAGTTATCAAAGCAATGAATGACATACTCGAGAAAAGGAAAGGGATTATAACAAAGAATATCCTTGAGAAGAAGGGATCTTCATCCAGTAAGGTTGAAAGATCAGAAAGCATGGGTTTCTCAACTAGAAAGGCTGAAAAAACCAAAAAAATTCTTCAAAAAGATCTCTAAACAACAAGTCTAAAGATAAAAGTCATATTGAATGCTTTGTATGTGATCAGAAAGGTCATTACAGCACTCAATGTGCAAAGAATCTGAGAAACATGAAGGCTCAAATGAACCAAATGATTGACACAAATGGAAGCTCTAAAGGAAAAGAGAAAACCATTTATAAGAGTTTGGCTGATCAAGTAGAAGAAGAGCTTGAAAAACACCCAGTCTCATAAAGAACTTCATCGACAGTTCAGCGAGAACAAGATCAACAAAGTTTGGATGATGATCTAGATGAAAATCTCAATCCAGTAAAGGAAATATGGAAATATTTGCAAAGAATTCAAAATATTTCAAGGAATAAATCCACAGCTGTTTATAATCTGATCCAAAAAAAATAAAGATGATCAGATACTCAAAAGAGGTATGAACCATGTTTTAGACATGCTTGAAGAATCCAAAGACCTTATAAAAGATTATAAAAAGACTGATCGAGATATGATCAGTATGATCGTCACTAAGATCGGGTTGAAAGTCCAAGTATCTGGTCTTCTTGACAAAGTTAGAAGGATCGAGGAAACAAGTGTGAAAGAATATCTAGTTCTACAAAGGTTTTTCAATGGTGAGTTTCACATATTGAATCTATCATACTAGAAGATATATTGATCATGCTATGGAATCTGTACCCAGGGAACTGAACTGAAGGACATGTCCAGAAAGTGTTCAAAAATTCGCAATTTTGCGATGAAGATTGGATAGAATTCAGTTTGAATAAGAGCTATTGAGAACGTATCCAAATCACAGAGTATTTATCTAATTGAATCAAAATCAACAATCAAATATTGTATATTCTTTGTAGAAGACAATGTGTTAGTCTCTATCAACTCTAAAGACATGCAGCATGCAGAAATGGCACATCTGACAGACTTCACGGTGGAGGCGAACACGATTCTTGAAGAACTCAAGATGTAGAAAGGACATAAAGAAAATATATTTATTATCAGAGATCAGATCCAATGCGCCATTAGAGAATTGATGAAAATGAAAGATTCAGAAAAAGAAGTCTTGGTTGGAGAAATGATCGATGATATGTACGGCTTGGAGGGATTCTAGGCATTGTTCCAAACACGTGTCATATCTGGCATGGACGATCAGATCAAATTGGACATGTCATTTATGTAGTTTTTATTTAGTGAGAAGTGTGCAGTTGTGCGCCCCACCTTTTGATTTTTCTTTTGCTTTTTCTTTTGCTTTTTCTTTTGTCTTTGTCGAAAGTGTGCCTTGTAAGAATCAAGTCAGATTCTTGGGCAAGCTGAGCCCAGAGTCCTAAATAAGGGACCTCTAACTCATTTGTTCGGAGATGTGATTTTGAATAAAAATTAGAACTATTTCAGACATTCTCTCTCTACATTCTCTCTAAACCTTTGTGTTCTTCATGCAAAGAGATTCCCAAAACGATCATGTGAAGTCGACGACAGGAAGTTCCCTTATCCTTTTCGTGGATATTGCTTTGCTGCTGTGTTTGTGAGTGATTTTTACAGCATTTCTGGACTCCCAAGGAGGAATCCCCAAGAGACCTCATCGGTGACTTCCTACACTAGTGGTATTGTGTTGATTAAATTTCGTGTTGATTTCATCATCCAAATCCTTATTAAAGCATTTTGTATTGATAATTAATGGTTTTACTCATAAAAGGTGGGTGTATTATATACGCATGCAACAAGGAAAATGGTCTGGGGACTCAACCCCGCGACCGGCACCCCACACTCCATCCCCCCTGCCACCCCAATTGCCATCGGGGGGCTTTAATGGTTTTACTCATAGTCTGAAAATTATTTAGTAGTATTTTGATCTGTTAAAATGAATGAGCTTTGATTTTCTAAAATTTGAAGCATCGCTTATATATTCCAATCATGAGATATGATATGAAGTCCTTCGATTCTAACATTTCATGTCTTATGTTATATTGTTTATACTTCAAAATTATCAGGAATCCACATGTCATAGAAAACAACTTATAGATATATCAACAAGTGTCATTCAATTGATCTATATGATACCAAGATATCACCACACATGATCAGATCATAAGAAGCGACATAAGCATATCGTCAAAGTAAATATGAGTCACTAATTACGATATAAGAAGAATTCATGGATGCATACTAGAAGCAGCAACACTGACTTAACTTTTATTTATGAGCACAAACAAAGGAGGATGTATTGTTTAGAAAAGTGTGAGACATAGTTGATCATTGAACGTGGGGTTAGGTAAAGATGTGAGACAACATTTGTAACACCCGAGACTTTTATGTTATATAAATTATCAAAGGAATCTTTTTCTACACAACACTTGCTTGACTTGCTTTACACGCAATCGCGACCTTCCTCGATAGCTTGCGTCGTACGCAATACCGAGTTTCACTAAACAACATTATGCTATTAAAACTAGCCGTTATGAATAGTAATAACCACTTTTTGGAATTTTATAAATTTTATTTTTCAAAATGGACTTCATTTTTGGACTCAGAATATCGAAATTAGCCTAGGGTGAAATTTTGGTATTTTTCTGAAAACTTTCAATTTTTGATGAATAGTGAAACCACTAAGTGGTAGGTTAAAAACTGAATTTTGCATAAAACTTAATTTTACCGCTTCTGTGATTGGAATTTCGAAAATCCGAGACACACGGTTAATATCAAGGACTAAAATGTGGTTCAATGACATGAAAATAATTTTTTGGTGAATAGTAACTTTTTACTTTTTTTACCGCGGTTAATAGTAAATAGGGTAACTAAGGGTAAATATGATATTAATATTACCCTAACACATGTCCTAATTCTATTGGACAAGTGTAATTCGACCAAAAACAAACTTAGGAATAAAATATGACCATTTAGGCCCACTTGGATTAGATTAGGACATTTATTATTAATTTATTTAAAGAAGGGTTAAAATAGTTAAAATCAAAGTTTAATAAGTAAATCATTTTTAATATGGGGTAATACATAAGATAAATTCGATTGTAAATATTCATTAGAAAGCTAAAAAGATTTCCTACATGATGGTATTTTATTTGTAATTTTTAGACATCAAATAATATAATTTATTTATGACACAAAGATGATGCAGTAATTATCTTATTAATGAAATATTGACATAATTGATGTTATAAACACCAAAATAAATGTAATTTGAGACTTTTTATGAATTCCACTAATTTTCTAGGTTACTATGATATATTAGTGTTGATTTAATCAACTTGGTTCGAACATATAATTCTGTTATGACTTTCAAACAAATCATATATCAAATAGTGTCAAAATTGACACAAAATAGTTTTTAAATCAAATATTATATTATTAATTGTTATTTTATTCCTAAAAATCTATGGTTCGGCCAAATGACTTATATAAGGATATATATATTAATAATAAACAATTTGGGGTTCGTTTGGCATGTTATAGTAAGTGTATTAACCATATAGTGAAAGAAAACAAAAAGACACGGTAAAAGTTAAATTAATTAACTTAGAGTTAAATCTAATTGATAAGGTTAAAATAAAACCCTAAACTTGTCTAAATCTTATTGGTTGATAGGATTTCGACCCTTCCCCACTTTATCTTCGAAATAAGACCCTTTGGAACCATTATAAACCGATTTTGACTTTAATATAAAATAATATTTTGAGATATTCCTAAGGTGCCCCTCTCCTCCCTTATAAAAGGGCATCTCATCCCCCTCCTCCTCACACCAATTTGAGCACTCAAGCTCGGCCAACCCCTGCCATTTTCTCCTCTCCACTTCCCTAGAATAATCCTAGAGGTCCTGGTCTTCTCCAAAGACCAATCTTAGTTCCTTAAGTGGAGGATTCAAAGAGGCGTTCCAAAGAAGAGGTAATATCCATTACCGATCTTTTCAATTTCTTTCTTCTTCAACTTCTTCTTCTTTAGTTGTTTCATGATAAAGTAATAACATCAGTATTACTTACATACTGATATGTTATTATAAATATGAAACAACCCTATTTCACCTTCTATCCATCCTACGGAAAAATGAAATCACCGCGCGTGCGTACGTACGGAATACCGTCTCCACGCCGTGGTGTAATCTATTTTCCACCATCACCTTACAAGGATGGGTATAATGGTGTAATGAGTAACTATATATGATTATTATGAAGTAATATTGATACTGGAATAATATATATATACTCCAATACAATTCCACGATCATAGGAACGATATCATCACTCGTGCGTACGTACGGAATACCGTCTCCACGATGTGATGCGACTCGTTCTACATGATCTTCATTTCATAATGATTATATAAATGAATTGAATGAATGAATATGGTATATACTACACTAATACCATTCTGGAAATGAATTATCTATAACCTAAAGATAAGAATAAGAATTTATTCGACAAAACACGCATAAGAACAAAAAGTTATAAAGACCCGAGTAACAAGTAACAATGAAATATTACTAACAAGAAGCTAATAATATGACCATATATGATATCATATCAATATGTATGATTCTGGAATAAGTCAATAACATTATTTAAACCATTATACAGGAGCTTCGGACACGAACAAAGCAAATCGGACCTAAGGTAAGGGAAATATCACAATCTCTTTTTTATCCGAGATTGTTTATTCATAAGTATTTACTGGGGTGTATTTTATCATCCACATCCATGTTTCATCAATATGTAATATTATTTCCATCCACCTACAATTGTTTAAATCCATTTTTACCCTTCGGTGAGTTTTTAGTAATATGTATGAAAGGAATCTTTTGTCGTACGAGGTACTTTTTGACTTTTCCGACAAAAGTACGAAGAATGTTTTTTTTTAACTTATACGGCATGAATGGATTTTTAAAAAATTATTTCCAAGAAGCTTCCTTTACAAGTTTTCAAGTTTATTTTTAATCAACTTCTTTTAGTTTAAAGTTGTATGACATGTTAAGAAAGGAAAAATGTTTTTGAAGTAGAAAGGATATTTTCCTCAAGAATGGAGTTCAAGTATTTTATCAAAATTATTTTCCATATAAGATAATAAAAGGGTTCTGTTTTTATCCCTATTATTACATTGATTTGATCATGTTGTGATGGAATTATTCCTTTATCTTATATGAATTTATTTATGATGTCATGATGTTTCAAGAATCCCATTTTTGTTACATGTGTTATGCGATGATGTATGTTTTATGATTATGTGGAACACATAAGAAAGGATTCATTATAAGATGGGTGGGACCTATATCTCCCTCCAATGCATTGGGTAAAGATTTTATATCTCATGAGATAGACATGGCTGGAACGGAAGGTTATTTCGGTTCAGTGATACAGGACTGAAACGAGGAGTGAACTCGGTTCAGAAAGGGACTTTGTCCACTAAGATAGTCTTGGCGATGAGTCATGACTAACAAGAAATGATTTTCCATGATTATGTGTGCATGCCACAAAGTTTCAAGTTTTATGTTATGATTATGGGGATCTCATTTTCACTCCTATGATTTGTTCCATGTTAAGATATTATGATCTCTTTTGCAGGTTATGATTTTTAAAAAGATATGATATGATTTTTATTTCCTTTATTTGCCTTGCTGAGCATTTGAGCTCACCCTTTTATGTTTTCTTTTCCCCAGGTCAGGAAGATGGATATTAAGTAGAATATGCTAAAAGGGACCCTAGATATGATGAAATAAATGGGAGACACTGTAGAAGATTTATGAACCAGTTGTTTATGTTTCCCAGTTTCTAAAGGCACTATACCTATACGGTCCTTTGTGGTTTTGTCATATGTTGTAATAAGTGTGCTTCAATTTTGAAGTATTAACAATGTATGTAAAGTGTGGGTCGTTATAGTTGGTATCAGAGGAAAGGTATAGTCAACCTTTGGAAACTAGGATGTGAAAGCCTTAGTAAGAACCCTAAGGATAAGTCTAAGCATAGTACACAATCTTAGTGTTTTAGAAATGGCCTTGAATAACCTAGGATAAGACCATAAGCATGAAAATTTTATTCTTAAATTATGTGGTTTCCTATTATAATTAGTGTTGCTCACACTATTCTTCTTGGTTTTAGTCAATGGCTGGAACCCGAAGGAACCGTGTTAATGCGGAATGCGATGGGCAATGCAATGATTGTCCCCCTGAGCAACCAAACGATATGGGAGCTGGAATGCAAAATCTTGTAGCCATGCTCACACAACTTTCTCAAGCTATGAATCATGCAGGATTTCCAAACGAGCAAAGGAGGGAGCAACATTCTGTTGAATCCTTCATGAGGCAGCGTCCACCTTCTTTCAGCGGGTCTACTGATCCATTAGTTGCTGAACAATGGATTAGTACTACTGAAAATATATTTTCAGTTCTTCAATGTTCTGAACATGATAAAGTCATCCTAGCAGTGTATCGTTTGGAAGGAGATGCTGATCAATGGTGGAATCTTGTTAAGAATACGAGGCAAAGGGATGAAATTGAGTCTATGGAATGGGACGAGTTCAAGAACTTATTTTTCAATAAGTACTTCCCTCGTATTCTCCGAACAAAGATGGAGAAAGAGTTTCTTGAACTGAAGCAAAGGGATGATGAATCTGTTGGTACCTATGAAGCAAATTTTACAAGACTGGCAAGGTACGCTTCTGGTATTATTATCCAACCTGAGAGTAAGATCGATCGATTCTTTAGTGGCTTAAAACCAAGTCTTCGAAGGGCGTTAGCCATAAGGGACTTCAATAGCTACGAGGAAATCGTTCGATGTGCTCTCAAAGTCGAGATGGAGATTGGAGTAACCCATCAGTCACATGGGTTTGATAAGAAGAGGAAGATGGAATTCAAAGAAAAATCTAAAGAGCACACAGAAAAGAAGATGAGCTTTTCCTTATGCTCAAAGTGTGGAAAGAAACATGGAGGGAGTTGTCTTAAAGGGACAAGTAAATGTTTTAAATGTGGAAAAGAAGGTCATCGGGCATTTGAATGCCGTGATAATGGGAAGAAGATGTCTAATGACGCAAACAAAGGAAGGGATACACAGAATGAACCTGCTACACTTCAATGTTTCAAGTGCAAGGAGATGGGGCATTATGCCAATCAATGCCCAAATCCAAGGGTTGATGATGATGGTCGACGTCAACAAACTCTTAAAGCTAAAGACAAAGGAAAGTCACATGCAATTTCTATCAGCGATGTGGAGTACGATAACGATGTGGTGAAAGGTACACTTACCATCCACTCTAAAGTAGCAAATGTTTTATTTGATTCTGGATCCACCCACTCTTTTATTTCTGAAGACTTTTCTAAGGGTATCACCATACTACCTCAACAATTAGATGTTGAGTTAGCTGTGACAACACCTAATGGCACATCAATCGCATCAAAAGTTTATAATTCTTCTCCGATCGAAGTTTGTGGGAAAGTGCTTCCTGCAAATCTTGTGATCCTTCCTTTAGTGGAATTTGATGTGATTCTTGGCATGGATTGGCTTTCTCTACATGGAGCTCATATCAATTGCCAAAGAAGGGAAGTCACATTTCATATTCCAGATCAACCTACGATCGTCTATCAATGCAAGGATGAACATAACCTTCCAGTGGAAATTTCTTCCATCTTATGGGTATTGATTCCACTAAATGAAGGTTATTTATCTCAAATGGTTGGTGAGAAACTCACGATTAAGAATATGCCCATTGTAAGGGAGTTTGATGATGTCTTTCCGGAGGAATTACCGGGTCTTCCACCAAATCGTGAAGTTGAGTTTTCAATAGAACTCGTACCGGGTGCTTTGCCTATTTCAAAGACACCTTATAGAATGGCCCCAATTGAGTTGCAGGAATTGAAGAAGCAACTCCAAGAGAATCTTGATAAGGGATTCATACGCCCTAGTGCGTCACCTTGGGGAGCACCTGTTCTATTTGTTAAGAAGAAAGATGGATCAATGAGACTTTGCATTGATTATCGAGAACTTAACAAGATCACTATCAAGAACAAATATCCTCTCCCACGCATTGATGACTTATTTGACCAACTACGCGGAGCTCAATACTTTTCCAAGATTGATCTTCGTTCAGGGTATCATCAATTAAGGGTCAAAAGGGAGGATATACCAAAGACGGCTTTCCGTACAAGGTATGGACACTATGAATTTATAGTGATGCCATTTGGTCTTACTAATGCCCCTGCTATCTTCATGGATCTAATGAATAGAGTCTTTAGAGACTATCTTGATCAATTTGTGGTAGTCTTTATAGATGATATTCTTGTCTATTCAAAGAGCAAGGAAGAGCATGAAGATCACTTGAGAATTATATTGAAGACCCTGAGAAAGGAGAAGCTTTATGCCAAATTTACCAAGTGTGAATTTTGGCTTCAAAAAGTTGCATTTTTGGGTCATATAATCTCAAAAGAGGGGATATCTGTGGATCCAGCAAAAAACAGAGGTTATCGAAAGATGGTCAAGACCAACAACAGTAACTGAGATTCGAAGTTTTCTTGGTTTGGCTGGATATTATCGACGTTTTGTAAAAGATTTTTCACGATTATCTAATCCACTCACCAAGTTGACTCGGAAAGGAGTTAAGTTTGTCTGTACAGAGGAATGTGAAGAGAATTTCAAGGAGTTGAAAAGAAGGTTATCCAGTGCACCTGTGCTCACACTGCCTTGTAGTGGAGAAAGGTTTGTGATCTACAGTGATGCATCCAAGAAGGGATTGGGGTGTGTTCTTATGCAAAATGATATGGTGATAGCTTATGCCTCACGACAGTTGAAAATCCATGAACAAAATTACCCAACACGTGATTTGGAGTTGGCTGCGGTAATCTTTGCATTAAAGATTTGGAGGCATTACCTTTATGGTGAAAGGTGTGATATTTATACTGATCATAAAAGTTTAAAGTATATTTTCACACAAAAGGAGTTGAATATGCGTCAAAGAAGATGGTTGGAGCTGATTAAGGATTATGACTGCTCAATCCATTACCACCCTGGGAAAGCAAACAAGGTGGCAGATGCATTAAGTCGACAAGACCATGCTAGTTTATCCATGATGAGGATCACAAAAGATCCAATATTTATGGATTTACAAAGGATGGATCTTGGAATTATAATGGAAGGGGAAAAATCTTATCTTTCTCAAATGAATGTTCAACCATCTATACATGTGAAGATTAAAGAGGCACAGAAAGAAGATGTCGAGTTACAAAAGAAGGTGAGAAATGTTCCTGAATTCAACCTTGATTGTGATGGGATAATAAAGTTCAGGAATCGGGTTTGTGTTCCTCCCATCCCCGAATTAAAGAAAGAGCTGCTGGATGAGGCTCATAGTTCTTCATTCTCTATTCATCCTGGAAGCACGAAGATGTATAGGGACCTGAAAGAGTACTTCTGGTGGGATGGCATGAAAAGAGATGTTGCTGAATATGTCTCTCGATGCTTGGTTTGTCAACAAGTTAAAGCTGAGAGACAGAAGTCTAAGGGGATGTTACAACCATTACCCATACCCAAATGGAAATGGGAAAACATCACTATGGACTTTGTCACAGGACTTCCTAAAACATCCAAAGGCAATAATTCTATCTGGGTCATAGTTGATCGTCTCACAAAGTCTGCACACTTCATTCCTATTAGAGAGGATTTCTCTCTAGATCAGCTTGCCAGGATATATGTAAAGGAAGTGGTAAGATTGCATGGAGTACCACTTTCTATTATATCTGATCGAGATCCGAGATTTACCTCGAAGTTCTGGCGAAGTCTTCAGCATACTCTGGATACAGAGTTGAGTTTCAGCACTGCTTATCATCCCCAGACAGACGGTCAGTCTGAGAGAACAATTCAAACCCTAGAAGATATGTTGAGAGCTTGCTCTATGGATTTCAAAGGAGGTTGGGATCAACACCTACCTTTGGTGGAATTTTCTTATAATAATAGCTTTCACTCCAGTATTCAGATGGCTCCTTATGAAGCTCTCTATGGAAAGAAATGCAGGACTCCAACTTGCTGGGATGAAGTTGGGGAAAGAAAGCTATTAGGACCTGATCTCGTTGATGAAATGGCAGAAAAGGTCAGATCTATTCAACAACACATAAGAGCAGCTCAGAGTCGACAGAAAAGTTATGCCGACAACCGAAGAAAAGACCTAGAGTTTGAAGTGGGTGATAAAGTGTTCTTACGAATATCTCCCTGGAAGAGGGTTATGAGATTTGGAAAGAAGGGGAAGTTGAGCCCTAGATATATCGGTCATTTTGAAATATTGGATCGTGTTGGGAAGGTAGCTTACCGATTGGCGCTTCCACCGAATCTCTCTCAAGTTCACGATGTGTTCCATGTATCTCTCCTGAGAAAGTACATACCAGATCCTTCACATGTACTCAGCTCAGAAGTTGTACCGCTGGAGCAAGATCTTTCTTATGAAGAACAGCCGATAGAGATTCTGGATCGTAGCGAAAAAGTCCTACGAAACAAGACCACTCGCTTGGTGAAAGTTTTATGGAGAAACCACCAACTTGAAGAAGCTACATGGGAGCTTGAGGATATGATGAGGGAGAAGTATCCTCATCTGTTTGTTGCAAAGTGACGAATTTCGAGGGTGAAATTCTTTTTAAGGGGGGTAGAATGTAACACCCGAGACTTTTATGTTATATAAATTATCAAAGGAATCTTTTTCTACACAACACTTGCTTGACTTGCTTTACACGCAATCGCAACCTTCCTCGATAGCTTGCGTCGTACGCAATACCGAGTTTCACTAAACAACATTATGCTATTAAAACTAGCCGTTATGAATAGTAATAACCACTTTTTGGAATTTTATAAATTTTATTTTTCAAAATGGACTTCATTTTTGGACTCAGAATATCGAAATTAGCCTAGGGTGAAATTTTGGTATTTTTCTGAAAACTTTCAATTTTTGATGAATAGTGAAACCACTAAGTGGTAGGTTAAAAACTGAATTTTGCATAAAACTTAATTTTACCGCTTCTGTGATTGGAATTTCGAAAATCCGAGAGACACGGTTAATATCAAGGACTAAAATGTGGTTCAATGAGATGAAAATAATTTTTTGGTGAATAGTAACTTTTTACTTTTTTTACCGCGGTTAATAGTAAATAGGGTAACTAAGGGTAAATATGATATTAATATTACCCTAACACATGTCCTAATTCTATTGGACAAGTGTAATTCGACCAAAAACAAACTTAGGAATAAAATATGACCATTTAGGCCCACTTGGATTAGATTAGGACATTTATTATTAATTTATTTAAAGAAGGGTTAAAATAGTTAAAATCAAAGTTTAATAAGTAAATAATTTTTAATATGGTGTTATACATAAGATAAATTCGATTGTAAATATTCATTAGAAAGCTAAAAAGATTTCCTACATGATGGTATTTTATTTGTAATTTTTAGACATCAAATAATATAATTTATTTATGACACAAAGATGATGCAGTAATTATCTTATTAATGAAATATTGACATAATTGATGTTATAAACACCAAAATAAATGTAATTTGAGACTTTTTATGAATTCCACTAATTTTCTAGGTTACTATGATATATTAGTGTTGATTTAATCAACTTGGTTCGAACATATAATTCTGTTATGACTTTCAAACAAATCATATATCAAATAGTGTCAAAATTGACACAAAATAGTTTTTAAATCAAATATTATATTATTAATTGTTATTTTATTCCTAAAAATCTAAGGTTCGGCCAAATGACTTAGATAAGGATATATATATTAATAATAAACAATTTGGGGTTCGTTTGGCATGTTATAGTAAGTGTATTAACCATATAGTGAAAGAAAACAAAAAGACACGGTAAAAGTTAAATTAATTAACTTAGAGTTAAATCTAATTGATAAGGTTAAAATAAAACCCTAAACTTGTCTAAATCTTATTGGTTGATAGGATTTCGACCCTTTCCCACTTTATCTTCGAAATAAGACCCTTTGGAACCATTATAAACCGATTTTGACTTTAATATAAAATAATATTTTGAGATATTCCTAAGGTGCCCCTCTCCTCCCTTATAAAAGGGCATCTCCTCCCCCTCCTCCTCACACCAATTTGAGCACTCAAGCTCGGCCAACCCCTGCCATTTTCTCCTATCCACTTCCCTAGAATAATCCTAGAGGTACTGGTCTTCTCCAAAGACCAATCTTAGTTCCTTAAGTGGAGGATTCAAAGAGGCGTTCCAAAGAAGAGGTAATATCCATTACCGATCTTTTCAATTTCTTTCTTCTTCAACTTCTTCTTCTTTAGTTGTTTCATGATAAAGTAATAACATCAGTATTACTTACATACTGATATGTTATTATAAATATGAAACAACCCTATTTCACCTTCTATCCATCCTACGGAAAAATGAAATCACCGCGCGTGCGTACGTACGGAATACCGTCTCCACGCCGTGGTGTAATCTATTTTCCACCATCACCTTACAAGGATGGGTATAATGGTGTAATGAGTAACTATATATGATTATTATGAAGTAATATTGATACTGGAATAATATATATATACTCCAATACAATTCCACGATCATAGGAACGATATCATCACTCGTGCGTACGTACGGAATACCGTCTCCACGATGTGATGCGACTCGTTCTACATGATCTTCATTTCATAATGATTATATAAATGAATTGAATGAATGAATATGATATATACTACACTAATACCATTCTGGAAATGAATTATCTATAACCTAAAGATAAGAATAAGAATTTATTCGACAAAACACGCATAAGAACAAAAAGTTATAAAGACCCGAGTAACAAGTAACAATGAAATATTACTAACAAGAAGCTAATAATATGACCATATATGATCTCATATCAATATGTATGATTCTAGAATAAGTCAATAACATTATTTAAACCATTATACAGGAGCTTCGGACACGAACAAAGCAAATCGGACCTAAGGTAAGGGAAATATCACAATCTCATTTTTATCCGAGATTGTTTATTCATAAGTATTTACTGGGGTGTATTTTATCATCCACATCCATGTTTCATCAATATGTAATATTATTTCCATCCACCTACAATTGTTTAAATCCATTTTTACCCTTCGGTGAGTTTTTAGTAATATGTATGAAAGGAATCTTTTGTCGTACGAGGTACTTTTTGACTTTTCCGACAAAAGTACGAAGAATGTTTTTTTTTAACTTATACGGCATGAATGGATTTTTAAAACATTATTTCCAAGAAGCTTCCTTTACAAGTTTTCAAGTTTATTTTTAATCAACTTCTTTTAGTTTAAAGTTGTATGACATGTTAAGAAAGGAAAAATGTTTTTGAAGTAGAAAGGATATTTTCCTCAAGAATGGAGTTCAAGTATTTTATCAAAATTATTTTCCATATAAGATAATAAAAGGGTTCTGTTTTTATCCCTATTATTACATTGATTTGATCATGTTGTGATGGAATTATTCCTTTATCTTATATGAATTTATTTATGATGTCATGATGTTTCAAGAATCCCATTTTTGTTACATGTGTTATGCGATGATGTATGTTTTATGATTATGTGGCACACATAAGAAAGGATTCATTATAAGATGGGTGGGACCTATATCTCCCTCCAATGCATTGGGTAAAGATTTTATATCTCATGAGATAGACATGGCTGGAACGGAAGGTTATTTCAGTTCAGTGATACAGGACTGAAACGAGGAGTGAACTCGGTTCAGAAAGGGACTTTGTCCACTAAGATAGTCTTGGCGATGAGTCATGACTAACAAGAAATGATTTTCCATGATTATGTGTGCATGCCACAAAGTTTCAAGTTTTATGTTATGATTATGGGGATCTCATTTTCACTCCTATGATTTGTTCCATGTTAAGATATTATGATCTCTTTTGCAGGTTATGATTTTTAAAAAGATATGATATGATTTTTATTTCCTTTATTTGCCTTGCTGAGCATTTGAGCTCACCCTTTTATGTTTTCTTTTCCCCAGGTCAGGAAGATGGATATTAAGTAGAATATGCTAAAAGGGACCCTAGATATGATGAAATAAATGGGAGACACTGTAGAAGATTTATGAACCAGTTGTTTATGTTTCCCAGTTTCTAAAGGCACTATACCTATACGGTCCTTTGTGGTTTTGTCATATGTTGTAATAAGTGTGCTTCAATTTTGAAGTATTAACAATGTATGTAAAGTGTGGGTCGTTATAAAATTGGATCGACTTACCTTGTTATGGAAGAACATGAGGCTTTTTGGAATTAACTCATTGTATGAAGGAAAGATGTAGGAAAGCATTGATCAGCTTATGCGCATGTTTTAAACTGATAACGAATACTTCCAATGTTTTTGTTAAAACTTTACACTACCTTGTAGAGACCATTGAAGAAACAAGGAAACTAAGCTCCTTGGATTGAATCATTGATAATCAAAGTACCATGGAGATTGATTCGTTGAAGAGAGTTGTTGACAAATCATCTATACAAAGGATCAAAGAAAATTTGAAACAAACTATCAATGTGAATATGAGATATTGAAATATTAAGTGTTCAAATGTGTAAAGTCACATTGTTCACTTCTTTTCATTCAAATTTATTGAAGGATTCATTATTGGTTAACTGAGGCCAAATCATTCTACATCAACATTGAAGGGTCAAGGATCACCATCACATTCCAGTAACACCATTAATCTACATTCACTATCTCTTATTATTTAATCTTTCATTGTGTTGTAATTGTCTAAGTATTATAAAGTGTTCAATTGAGTTGTAACACAACTCACCCACTAGTTGTGCCTCCATTAAAAGGCAATGTTCTGGTTGTGCTAACCTGAAAAAAAAAACTAAGATCAATAATCATGTAAATATTATGTGTGTAAAATACATGAGTACTTTACTGGAAAAAGACATGGCAGGTCATCATTCTAGGAGAATGGACCATGCATGGAATCTTTCTGGTGGAACATCATGTCTAATGCCAGCCTTAATAATGGAGGCGGTGGTACCTCGTATCATAGAAACCATTAATAAAGCATGTGGATCAAGCAAATGACGGAGTATCATGTCATCATCAACAATGGACCATATGGGGAATCTATTTTATGCAACATTATGGTTGTGATTGTTAGCTTTAAGTAAAACTACTTGGGGCGTCATTAGGGATAGGTGTGTGGTGTGACATGAACGCTTTATTAAAATAGCTTTTATAAAGCTTCTTTGTTAAAGCAGTGGTCGTGTGTTGTTTACTTTATTGAAAAGTTGAAGGAATCGGGATTTGTGTGAACGAATAAGGTTGGAATACTTGGAATTAAGTCATTGATCCTCAAGAATTACAACCTTATTATCTTATCTATTAGTCATCCCTACAAGACTACAGATAATGTAATCTCAAGAAAAAGAGAACTCAACTTTTGAGATAAGAATCCTTCTGACTATTTGTTTAATCAATAAACGGTGGAGCTTTGTTGTTTCGTCACTCTGTGTTATTTGTGTTCTTCACTCCCTTTGTGTTACGTTGTCCTTTTGTCAGTGTCTTAACTTCATTCATGGTTGTACCTCTTGTGTGGTTTTAATATTAGTATCAAAGTCATGGTTTCAGCATAAACCTTGTGCCTTTTCATCGAAGTCATAGCCACCTTATAACCCTCTAATATTTAAACCCATGGGGAGTATGATATGCAGTTGTCTCTTTATGAGGATTCTTCGCACCAAAAAAAATATTAAAACTAGTACTTCTGGTTGGGTTTCCCTGATGGTTTCTTTGCAAGTGATGTCAATTATGTTTATGACTTACAAGTTAAGGGTTAATGCAATTATTATCATCCATGAAGGTGACCAAAAGAGCTACAAGTACCAAAGACCTGTACCTTATCCAAGTCTGATTACTACAGTGGATAAAGTGATCATTGTTGCAGTCATGATAGGCATTTGAGTTAGACAATACCTGAAGCTGCAAAAAAGTTATTCCGGACAAGGTTACCTTAATAGGTTAAGAAAACCTTGTAAAAGTCCTCAAACAAACCTTTATTTTCTCAACTCATTCCTCTCCATCGCTCTCCAAGAAACCCTTTCAGAAACTCTGTCATTTTTTATTTCCAACAAAGATAAAATCAATGTCTAAACAATGTGTCCAATGTGAGAAGGGTTATTTCTTATTCTACGGAAGTTCATTACTTCTTTCTGTCGATTCATATATTTATTCTCCTTTTAAACATTCCCTCTCCTATTCTTTTTACTCACTACATAACTAGTGACTACCTAAATCATCCTTATATTGATGTTATCTCTTAATATAGTAACACTGCTAAGAAAGGATCTGGAATGCATAAGACTCCTTGATTGTCTTCTCCTTTTTGTTCAACTCCTCTATCTCAATATCCTCTTAATTGGAGATCTTATTCATCAAAGTCATAGCCAAATGACATGCACGGATGTGAGCATACTTTGATGCAATAGCTTATGCTTTCAAATTAAAGGTTGCAGATGTTGTTTTAACATTATCCATATAATGTTGCCCAGATCCAAAAGTTGATGGCTAAGACAAAGCACTTAAAAGAATGAGTTAAATCCTACAAAAGATATTCAATGGAAGACCAATCTTATTTTTCCTATTCTGGGGGAAACAATATGGATATCCAATCATCTTATGAGAGATTTTCTAAAAATTATCAAAAATAAGCTGATCGCAAGATGAGAAAAATAACCTCAACACGATGGTCAAAGTGGAATCCAAGCTTGATGAATTGCAATCACTCATAAGGATGAAGTGGAAAAGCTAAAGAAGCATTTGTTGGAATAGTGGAGTCGATCTGTTTGAATGAAGTTCGGTCAAATGCCAATGACCCAGGTTGTACACCAAATTTTGGGCACTGTAGCAACTCTAATCAGACTATAGTAGAGCTAACTATGTCACACCAACAGGGCATTATAGCAGTGTGAACTTTGACATGGTTATTATAGCATCTTGGACTTTGGAGACAACGGTACTATAGCTCTGCAAACTTCTTACCAAAGACATTGTGGCAGCTTGAACTTTAGAGGTTGCGGCACTATTGTAGTATGGACTTACTATGTGGTTGGTGACACGGTAGCGTCATCTTCTTTATGAGCTCATTCGAGTTAGGGATTCTGTGAGTTTGAAACTAAAAAATCACCATGTAATTTTGCTCCTGATTATAATGATATTTCTACCTCCGTGAACACAGGGATCATTTCTCAAACCACATAAATCATTGTTGTTGAGCAAGTGTTATTTTCAACAATACTCTGTCTTTTTATGATGATTTTGATGTTCAAAAATACCCTTATTTGTTATTCTAATGATTTTACTTGTATATTTCAGGAAATTAATATTATTTATTTCTCTATTTTGAAATAATATTTAAGCGTTTTAATCGGCGTGGAATATTACTCAATGTGTTCGGAAATCACTTTAACGTGTTCTGTAAACACTGTTCATACCCTACGTTGAGGAGCGTAGCGTAAGGATGAAAACTGTCACTTACGTGTTATCAGTAAAGTATGGTTAAACAACCATACGTTGTCAGAAAAGTAAGGAAGAAAGAACCCTATGTTTGGAAGGAACCTTAAATTTGGAATATCAGAAAAGTATGAAAGAAGAATCCTACGTTAACATGGACCGTCATGTTTGTTTCTCAAAAGTATGATTCATCAACCTTACTTTTGTAAACAACCTTACGTTGGATCATTTACCTTTCGTTTTGAAGCTGATAAAAGTATGGATTATGTATTGTTCGTTTAAGAGCTGAAGAGAAAAGTATGGATGATCAATCTTACATTTGAAATCAACCTTACGTTTTTTATCAACCTTACGTTGTGATCCTTACGTTCAGAGAATGTATGATATACAGTTAAACCCTATGTTTGGCGTCGGAGATTTAAATTATGAATTTATTAAAGCAACGGTCTTTATGCTAATTATTAGGCTGATATAAAGCCAGATTAAAAGCCTGAATCTAAAGTGTGTATTTAACTGATTCAAAGCTATATATTCTTTTCGAAAGGGAATTCCCAGGAGTGGCTTTTTCGAACCCTCCACACCCAGGAACCCACCTTCCCATGAAGAGATCATCCGGAGAAGTCTCATTCGAGGAGGAGTCGTTGTCAGCCGAGATGACAGAGCGTCCTGCGGGGTTACATCTCGATCAGTGATGGTTCGTCACATCAATCTGTCAGCCAGGTGAAATGCGCCCTTCTGCCCACCCGGTGAGACACCGGGTGACCCAGCAAGGCAAGCGGTACATGGGAGGTGGAAATTCGTCCAAGAGAAGCTCCCATGAATTGAACCCCAGACCTCACCAAACACCGTTGTTGTAGAACTCGACCACACACCACTACGTCACCGCCGAAGCGATTCAAAGCTATTTATTTATGATTCAAAGGATCTATTTAAGAGGAGCTTTTCATGGCGAATTTTAAGGGAAGTTACGACTGCTCTGGTTATTCAAATATTTGAATATCGTGATTCTAAAGGCAACTTTTGTGGATCTAAATTTAAAACGAGAACGTTCATCTTTATTCTTTATATACATGTATTATTTTTTATTACATATATATAGAGGCAAATTATTGAAAAGAATAAAAAGTATATATCAAGCTCTTGAGTTTTTCACTGCTGCAGTTTACAGAGACAATCGAGACTTACAGATATTCTGTTACGAAAAGAGAAAAATCTCTGTTTTCTGAAGAAGAAGAAGAAGAAGAAAATCGATTGAAGATTCACCGATTCTACATCGAATATTTTTTTGAATCGACTACTATTAAAGTTGCAAATTATATTTCAAGATCTATTGCAACCAGATCGACTCAAAACTACTCTTTACCTAAAGAACATCATTTCTAAAATCGACGATCCATCGACTGTCAATTGCGTGTTGTTGCAATTGTGAAGAACAACAGAAAAGTATTTCAAAGATCAAATACTCTTTTACTTTGAGTGATCGGCTTCTCGTACTAAGTTGTGTGTTCGGTTCTATGTATGAACCAGAAGGCTCTGTTTTGTCTTAAGTTGTAAAGATGTCAACTGCCTGCACTCAGTTGTGGAACGGTCTATTGATAAGAGGACCAGATAGTGAAAATCACCAAACTCGTGAAGTAGAGTGTTAGTGGAGTGGACTAGGGGCCTTCTGTTCCCCGAACCACTATACATCGTGCGTGCTTTGCGATTTATTTTCCGCTGCTTAATCTTTCTGATAAAGTTGAAACGACAGATCATGATCTTGTGAAGAAATTGTAAAAGACACAATTCACCCCTCCTCTTATGTATATTTGGTATAACCCGATCCAACAATTGTGTATGTGTTCATCTTCTTGTTATTCTTTTCTATTCTATATTTTCTTCATCTGTAATCCTTTCTATCAGTGCAACTCCCGACGTTTCCGCAACAACATCCAGATCCACTGAATCCTCAATTGTCATCTACATGCTTGATCCAAAATAAAGATTCTTATACCAAGGAAAGTGACACTGCTTATGTAGCAAATATATCTATAATCGATTCGACAATAGAAGAAGTAAAAATCCATGAGTTAAAAAAATCCATCGACCTGGAGGTTTTCAATCTCCTAAAGAATATACAAAAATAGAGACATCTCAAGTGAAACCGAAATCTCTTAAAGAAAAAGTTCTTACTAACACATTTGAATAAAATTTGAAGATATCTTATCAAACCCTATTAAAAGGTCCATATGATAACTATCATTGCGAATTAAAGAGAAGAAATTCCCATAAACATTTCAACATCTAAGCAACCCTTGAAAGTCTTGGTTAAATCCCTATATATTCACTCTACAAAACTTAGTAAATCATATAATGATACAACTCTTAAGGTCCAAGAAGAAGGAATTCAAGAAGACTTCGCGATATCTTGGAGACCTCAAAATACCATGAAAATTTTTATTTTTGAATGCTCCAAGGTCAATACAACTATAGATTCTCAATCCCTATCTTTGTCTAGATCTATATTTATCCTTCAAACCATGATAAGATAGCACATGTTATGTCTTTAAATGATATTGGAGCTACGTCAATCATAAAACCAAACATTCTTCCTAATGATTATTGAAATTAACATTACAAAGTTTTCAATGGTACCAATAGGGAAACCATTATCATAACTGGTACGCGCGTCGCAGCGCGTCCAATTTGCAAATTTTTATAACCAACTGGCTACTGTAAAAGTGGCGAGCAGGGTCAAACCACAAAGAGCACGGAATCTAGTTCAATAAAAATGCTTCATTGGACAATGTTTAGACGAACAAAGGTTGAGGGAGTTCCAATTTTTGAGTTTTCTTTTTCTTTAATTAAACTAAAAGGTGAAAAGACAAAAGAAATACAGTAAACTGTAATTGAAAACGATGATGGGATCTGAATCAATAAAATGTGTCGGGGATGCTGGTGTCGCAATTAAATTATCACGCATACATGCAAAATATTCTTTTGTATGATTAAATATTTATTCTGTTTAGTTATCGCCAGTTCCAAAAATATGTGCATTTTTTAGATGCTCAATTTAAAATTCCTAATTTATTTAAAGTCTCGTTCTATGATGTTATAAATAAATTAGAAAATTTGTTAAAGTCCTGAACTATACGGCGAAATGACACAACCCGTTTCTTACAAAGTTGTTTCACCAATTTGCACCTACCATCGGTCAACGCGGTTTACCTTCTCGGACCGCCACGTCAACTTATAATTAAAAGGGTCAATTTCAATTTCAGCAATTAATTCAGTGCAAAAATAATTTAAACAGATAAACATTCAATTAAAATAAATTTAATTGACAATTAATCATCAAACAATACATTTCATGGCATGCACAATAATTTTTATTAATCAAACAGCATCCCGACACTAAAAAAATTACCCCGACATCATAACTGAAAAAATAAACGCAGTCAAATGATATGTCATATGAAATAACATTGCGTTATCGAAGAAATGATTGTGTCCATCTTTATTTCCGCAGCGCGCAGCAACCTTCGGTAAGTGATGACGGCGCGCACCAAATACGCGACCATCAGAACAAAGGATATGAGTGATGAAGTGGATGTTGGTCGGCTCCTCGGATGGCGGTGACCAGTGCGCGGCTGCTGGTCGGCTGTTGGTCGACTCCTCGGATGGCGGTGACCGGTGTGCTGCAAAGAAAACAGAAGCAGGGGGTGCGACGAGGTTAGGCAGGGAGAGGAGAGGTTGGCAGCTTCCAGCGGGTTAAGGGGGTGCGACGGGATTAGGAGGATGAGGGTTGGGTTGTGCAGCAAGAGGTAGTTGCTGGGTGAGCGGGGTGAGCAGGGGAGGGGGGCGGTCGGGTGAGCAGGGGAGGGGGGGCGGCCGGGTGGAGAGGGGAGGGGGGCGGCCGGGGTGAGCGGGTGAGTGGGAACCGAGGGAGGGGCGGGGCGCTACGTGCGTGAAGCAGGAGGCGGCAGGGGAGAGGGGCCTAGCGAGTGGAGAGGGGCGGCGGGTAGAGGGAGGGGAGATAAAGGGGAGGCCGGTTCAGCGAGTATGTGGGGGATAGAGGAAAGTGAGGGCCGGTGGGATGGAGTTAAGGAGATTGGAGAGAGAAGGTTTTAAAAAAAAGAAGTGTGTGGGATTGATAGGGGAGCGGGTCAAGGGGGGTAGGGGGAAAAGTTAAACAAAAATTCAAAATTTAAAACTAAAATTTAAATTTAAAAACTAACTATCTAATAGTTTAAATAAAAAGGTAATAGTAATAATAATAATTAGTAAAAATAAAAAGAAGAGTTATATAAACTAATAATAATAATAATTAATATTAATTAAACGAAAAAAAAACTAAAAAAAATGAAAATTAAAAAATTAAAAGTAAATAACTAATGTTAATATAAAATTAACTAAAAATATCTAAAATATTAAAATACTACAAAAAAGAACCTAAAAACTTAAGAAGCGGTTAGCAAATTAATTAAAACTAAGTTAAAAAATGTTAGTAACATCCATGTATATCAAATCCCCTACACTTAAACTTTTTCACTCTTGGGAAAAACAATCAGAAAGAAAACACAAGTGGTCGTAGACAAATAAAAACATCAAGATTACAAGTTCAAAATTTTCAATCTCTTTCCTCATAAAATATCATGTTGCATTTAAAACTTCAATTTCAAAAACAACTTTTCTTCCACTTTCATTTTTTTCAAAACAAGTACGTGCACTCATTCATCATGTGACCAACCTTTCCATCACTCTCATCTCTCAAAAAAAAGATCAAAGTTTTTATCAGTTCTCATACACATGCATTCTTACCATAGGCTTGCCATGAATTTCACATCTCCACTAGTGGAAATCAAAAGAATGCACAATCTCAAGGACTTTACATGAGGTTCAAATGTTTCTGAAGCTGTGGGACGGTGGGCTAAAAAAAATTGACATCTTTCTGGTAAAAAGGAGGGTTAAATCTTGAAATAAATGCATGATATATGTCAATCCAAATGTTTACCTCAAACTCTCGCTCCCCCACACTTAAAACATTGTTTGTCCCCAAGCATATGATAATCCAATGTTTCGCTCTCTTTTTTTCACTCTTTTTTTTAAGATACAAATCACTCAAATAATATGGTTAGGAAAAACTGGTGAGTATCAACTCAAAAACCCCATAAAATAGGTGTCATACAATAATCCCAAAGAATGGTACACAAGTAGCGTATACGCTGTAACATCTCAATGAAGGTAGGTCATATAGAAAACTCTCTAGTTCCGGGAGTAATGGATCATCACTGTAATAGGTATCCCCAAAGTCGAGGGTTACCGCGTAATGACCACCAATGTACTCATTGTTGGAACTCAAAAGGATTCTATATTCCTATATCAAAATAATATGAAATGAATGTGGCTACTGTGAAAAAGAACTCATATGATCAGGATGGGATAATGTCAATCCATGTACATCAAATGAATCACTGCCCCTCGAAGAACCCTCTCCATGAGTAAGTCTCTCCCCCCCCCCCACACTTAGATTGAAATTATCATACAAAAATTCAAGAAATTGGTAGGGAAGGGTATCGGCTTGGGCTCATCCTAAAAGGCTCCTGCATGGCTTCTAAGGGCTGTACGATGGAGAAAATGTTTGGGTGGCTCAGTGGGTCAATGGGGTTGAAAAAATGAAACATATGCCTCGATCATTTTAGTGCAACTTTCAAAAATTCCTATCGCTTTGATGGAAAAACATGGAAAGTTCTAGAAGACATAACATGGTTGAGATTCCCTCAAGAAAAAGAGAAACAGGAGATGATGTAAAATGGTCCAGATTCCTCACAGGTAGGGAAATATAATGTTGGACAGCACAGATGAGAATGAGTGCAAATAAGTGTCTCAAAATTATACAAGTTTTTGAAAAACATTTTCGAAGCATGAAATAATATCAGCAATCATCTAAGTCATGAGATCAAGGATCAAAGAAATCCAGAACAAGAATCAGGTGCTCAAACTGCCTAGGGACACAAGTGGTATGTTCCCGACTGGGTTGCGATAAAAATACAACAGCTTTTATGTGGGTTCATGAATGACAGGAGTGTTAGTTTTTTTCTTCAAAATTTTCATTTTTTTTTTGTTTTTTTTTTGTTAGTTTACATGGTGTTTTTGGAAGCATAAAATATGGAAAAAATAAAACACTTCCCTGTGTAAGTGAGGATAGACACGGAGAGGCTGCCTGTATCCGATGAAGTTCCAAAAATAATGTACCTGTAAAATCTACATATGGACAACACATACCCGCATCATATCATAAAGATAACACCAAGAATCATATAAATGGAAGAAGAGATGCATGAGAGTGACAAGTGCATACAAATATCAGGAGTAGCTAAAAAAATTTCACACATGCCATGTTTTATTTTCTCAAACAAACTAGAACAGATAAAAGAAGAAAGGGGAAAAATGAAACTGGAACATGGGTTGCCTCCCAGGAAGCGCTAAGTTTTACATCTTCAGCCAGATGAATGGACAAAGGTCAATCATCTTGGTCCATCAGCTCAGAACTCTTCTGCCTCTTGCAAGAACTAGTGGTTGTGTCATTGATCTCACGGGGATGCTTAGTGGGATTAACCACCTCTGGAGCATAGTGAGCGTGAAGCTGGTGAGGAAGGAACGGAATCTGTGCTCTTTGTGGTGGTGCCGACTGCTGAGCACGAATCTCTAATGAAAGTTCCTCAAGCCGGCGCTCGATATCAGCCAGCTCCTGAGTCATCTGTCGTACTAAGTCAGAGGGAGATGGAACAAGCGCATCGATGACCACGGAAGAATCAGAAGAGCTAGAAATTTTTTTAGCTGCATCTATAAAAATAAAAAGAGAGATTGAGATAGAGTAAGAAAACAAAGACTAAAGAATGAAGAAGCAGTCGGATTGCCTCCCGACTAGCGCTAAGTTTAACGTCTTCAGCCGGACGGATAACTTCTCATTTTAATTGGAGTTCTTCAATGATGCTTATCGTATCCGAAGTGTGGTAAAGTTTAAGGCGTTGACCATTAACTTTAAATGGAGGCATCTTCCCATCAGAAATTTCAACAGCACCATGTGGATAAACAATTGTGATAGTTTAGGGACCCGACCACTTCGATTTGAGTTTTCCTGCCATGATTCGAAGTCGTCAGTTGAAGAGGAGAACTTTGTCGCCTGCTGAAAAAATTCTTTGTTGGATCTGTTTGTCATGCCAGACTTGAGTTTTCTCTTTGTAAATCAAAGCATTGACATATGCTTCTCTCCTCATCTCATCTAGTTCATTCATCTGTAGAAAACGCTTCTCTTGGGCAGTTTTGAAGTCAAAATTCAGTTTCTTCACAGCCCAATAAGCTTTATGTTCCAGTTCTACAGGTAAGTGGCAGGTTTTTCCAAAGACCAACCAATATGGGGACATTCCAATAGGTGTCTTATAGGCAGTTCCGTATTCCCAAAGTGCATCATCAAATTTGGTGACCCAATCTTTCCTAGATGTATTTACAGTTTTCTCCAAAATACCCTTAATTTCTCGGTTTGAAACCTCAGCTTGGCCATTAGTCTGTGGATGGTATGGGGTGTTCAAGTAGTGGTAACATCCATGGCGAGTCATTAGCTTCTGAAACAGCGCATTATTGAAGTGGGTACCACGGTCACTGATGATGAGCCTTGGAATTCTGAACCGGGTAAAAATGTGTTGCTTCAAAAATTTGATGATGACTCGAGCAGTATTTTCCAAGAATGCTTCAGCTTCCACCCATTTTGACACATAGTCCACACAGACAAGGATATAGGATTTCCCAAAAGATTTAGGAAAAGGACCCATGAAGTCAATTCCCCATATGTCAAAATTTTCAATGCCCATTATTGAGTGTTTTGGCATTTTGCGCTTCCAGCTTATACCCCCAGTTCTTTGGCATTTGTCACAATTCATGACGAATTCACAAATATCATGATTCATGGTCAGCCAGTACAAACCACATTGTAATACTTTGCTGATTGTTCGATGAATCCCATGGTGTCCCCCAGCTTCTCCAGTATGGCACAAGTTCAGAACACTATCAACTTCTTCTTCAGGGATGCATCTTCTTATCATTCCATCCACACAATCTTTGAAAAAGTAAAGGATCATCCCAGTAGTAATGTCGTGCTTCACTCAAAAATCTTTTCCTCTGTTCCTTTGATAAATCTGGATGTATCACACCTGAAGCTAAGTAGTTCACGAAATTAGCATACCAAGGTGTGATTGTCTCGATGGCATAGAGTTGTTCATCATGAAATGTTTCATTGATTAGTTCGACATTGATTTCACTTGTGTCATGGTTGAGGCGTGATAAATGATCAGCAACGACATTCTCTGTTCCCTTTTTGTCCTTGACTTCAATGTCAAATTCTTGAAGTAACAGTATCCATCAAATGAGTCTAGGTTTTGCATCTTTCTTGGTCATCAGATACCGAAGTGCAGAGTGATCCGTATAGACAGTGACTTTTGAGAACAACAGATGGGATCGAAATTTATCAAAGGCAAAGACAACTGCTAGAAGCTCTTTTTCAGTTGTTGAGCCTCATTCAAAGTGCAGCTAGCATAGTAGATTGGCCTAAAGATCTTTTCTTTTCTTTGTCCCAAGGCAACTCCAACTGCCCAGTCACTGGCATCACACATTAACTCGAATGGCTGCTCCCAGTCAGGTGAAATCATTATCGGGACTTCAACTAAACATTGCCTTTATAATTTAAATGCTTCCTGACATTCAGGGCCGAAGTGGAATGTGACATCTTTTCCCAATAGGTTCGTAAGGGGTCGGGCAATAACAGAGAAATCCTTAATGAAGCGTCTATAGAATCCAACGTGCCCAAGAAAACCTCGAATGGAACGAACTGAAGAAGGCATGGGTAGCTCAGAGATGGTACTAATCTTTGCGGCGTCAACTTCAATTCCTTTCGTTGAAATTTGATGACCTAAAACTATTCCACTTTGTACCATGAAGTGTGACTTTTCCCAATTAAGCACCAGATTCTTTTCTTCGCATCTTGCCAAAACCTTATCCAAATGTTCTAGACAGTCATCAAAAGAATCTCCATACACAGAGAAGTCATCCATGAATATTTCCAAGAACTCTTCAATCATGTCATGGAACATTTCTATCAGGCATCATTGAAATGTGGCTGGAGCGTTGTACATTCCAAAAGGCATTCGCCGATAAGAAAATGTACCATATGGACAAGTGAACGTGTTTTTATCTTTATCCTCTGGTGTCACTGCTATTTGATTATAACCTGAGTATCCATCCAGAAAACAATAGTAATCTCGTCCTGCCGATCTTTCAAGGATTTGATCAATAAAGGGCAATGGGAATTGATCCTTTCTGGTGGCATCATTCAATTTCCGATAGTCGGCGCACACTCTCCATCCAGTCACTATTCTTGTGGTTATCAATTCTCCTTTATCATTCTCAACCACTATGGTTCCACCATTTTTAGGTACCACTTGCAATGAGCTAACCCACTGACTATCAGAGATTGGAAATATTAAACCATCATCAAGAAGTTTAATGACTTCTTTCTTGACTGCTTCTTTCATGGGAGGTGTCAAGCGTCGTTGTGGTTGCCTGCAAGGTTTTGAATTATCTTCCATATGTATTCTGTGAGTACAGATGGCAGGACTTATACCTTTTAGATCAGCAATCGTCCAACCTATTGTTGGCTTCCTTTGTGACAGGACATTGAGCAATTTGCTCTCTTGTTCACTCGAAAGATTGGCATTGATGATGACTGGTAAGGTGTTTAAATATCCCAAGTAACTGTATCTCAGGTTTGATGGAAGGGGTTTAAGCTCAAGTGTTTGAGGCTTTTCAAGTGATGGAGTGAGTGAAGTTAAGTCATGTCTATCTAAAGGCTCGACTATGTTTCTGATGAATTCCACTACTTCGATTGATTCAATAAACTCTTCATTTTCTTTGTGCAAATCTGCGAGCTCCAGTGCATCGCTTTCTAACTCATCTCATTCTTCAATCATATCCAAGAAATGACAGTCTGCTACAGATGGTTTTTTCATAGCCTTTAGGACATCAAATGTTATGTTCTCATCCCCAATTCTAAAAATTAACTTTCCCTCTTGGACTAACCAGTGCTCTGCATGTTGCTAAGAAGGGTCTCCCGAGAATGAGTGGGACGTCCTTGTCTTATTCCATATCGAGGACAATGAAATCAGCAGGAAAGTAATATTTATCAACCTTGACAAGTACGTCTTCTAGAATCCCTCGAGGATACTTCACTGATCGGTCAGCCATTTGCAAGGCGACCCTCGTTGGCTTTAATTCTGTGATGCCCAGTTCTTCAAGGATTCCAGACGGCATGAGATTTACACTAGCTCCGAGGTCGCACAAAGCTCTTCCGAATTGACATCCTCCAATATTGCAAGGAATAGTGAAACTACTCGGGTCTCTTAGTTTTGGAGGTATGGATCTGGGTATGACTGTTGAACATTCTTCGTGCATTATGACTCTTCCCACATCATCTAGTTTTCTTCTTTTTGACAGAAGCTCCTTGAGAAATTTAGCATAGTGGGGCATTTGTGTGATGGCTTCTGCAAAAGGAATATTTATTTGAAGCTTTTTGAACATCTCCATGAATTTCAAAAATTGAACATCCAACTTCCTTTGGTTCAGTCTTTGTGGAAATGGAGGAGGTGGTATGTGGGCTTTCACTCTTTCGTTGAGTGCCTCGTTTTCCTTTTCCTTTCTTGCCTTTTCATTTTTTGCAAGTTCTTTTTGATCATCCTCCTCTTTGGTTTCAAGTTGGATGGATTTGTTTGTTGAGTCATCATTCTCAGTGGCAGGTATAGGCGTCTCATCTGTTGGTTGAACATCAGGCCTTTGGTGCTCTGGTAATTGTGCGTCACTTCGCAATGTGATGGCTTTTGCTTCTTCTCTTGGGTTGACTCTTGTGTTACTTGGTAGAGTTCCTTGTTGTCGGTTTTGCATTTGTGATGCTAACTGACCGAATTGATTTTCAATGGTGCGCATGGAAGCTTGTAAGTTTTGGGTTTCCATCTCTTGTGATTCAAACCGTGATTGATTGGACATAATTAACTTTGCTATAGTTTCTCCCCAATCTTTTTTACCTTGCGTTGCAGCAGGGCCACAGTCCGTTGTTTGCTTTTGCTCATTATACTGTTGTTGCTGATGGAATGGCGGTCGGTATTTCTGTTGAGATCCTTGATCTTTTGACTGAATGGCGGGTCTGAAGGCAGGTTGAGCAGTGAACCCAGGTGGGCCCATGTTCTGGTTCATTGGCTGAGTAGCCACTGGTTCCTTCCAACCTTGATTTTGGGTATTGCCTTGCCAGTTTGTGTGGTAGTTGTTTCCATAATTTCCTCGGTTGTAACTGATGAAGTTAGCTTTAGACATCTTGGTCTCTGCAGTGTTATATGGACACATGGGATAATCATGAGGACCACCACAGTGTGGACAGTGTTCAGCTTGAACAACATGGACTGGCTTAGGCGGGTTTATTGACAAGTTGTCAATCCTCTTGTTGAGAGCTTCAAATTGTGCAGCCATGAATGTATGGGCATCAACGTGATGCACTCCTGCCTTTCTTCTTGAAAAATCTTCTGGCCACTGGAAACTGTGTTCGGCCATGTTTTGAATTAATATGTACAGATCTTCAGGATCCATTTCCATGAACGCATTACCAGTAGTTGTGTTGATGGCAGACTTACTCTCGGGTTGAAGTCCATAGTAGAAAGCTTGCAACTGGTTTGCCAACTTCATCCCATGATGAGGACAACGTCTTAACATGGACTTGAATCTTTCTCAAGCTTCTCCTAATGATTCATATTTACTTTGACAAAAGGAGTCGAGGTATCTCTTCTTTTTCAAAGATTGAGTTGTTGTGTAATATCGATCAAGGAATTTTCTTCTCAACACTTCCCAAGTGAAAACTGTTTCAGGGTCGAGACTTTCCAACCAGTCCTTTGTTTTCCCTTGCAACGAGAATGGAAACAATCGCAGGATCAACGCATCATCCGTTACTCCGTTATATTTAAATGTGTCACGGACTTCAAGAAATCTGTTCACATGCATATAAGGGTATTCGCTGCTCAATCCATGAAACTGTGCATGTTGTTGGAGCAGGTTGATCGTGGACGGCTTCAATTCAAAGTGCGTTGCTTGGATTCTGGGTCTTGTTATGTCTGAGCTAACTCCGACTGTGTTGGGTCGCAACTCCTGTCTCATAGTAGTCCGAGGTCTTTGATTATCGAGACGGTTTTGGAAAAGTGGGTGGACTTATCCACTAAGAAGCGTCGGAATGTGAGTTTCAACGCTTTCCTCTGGTGGATGCATTGCATTTGCGGCTGAGGTGCCGATTTGTTCTTTTCCCTTTCTTTGATGCTCAAGTTGCGGATCAAGGGGTGGGTCGTTCTTCGACGGATCAGAATTACGAGTGTTCACCATTTAGGAGAATATTGCCTAAAGCAATGTCTACTTGAAATTTTCTTAATGATAGACGTGTGCGTGCTCCCCGGCAACGGCGCCAGAAATTTGGTACGCGCGTCGCAGCGCGACCAATTTGCAAATTTTTATAACCGACTGGCTACTGTAAAAGTGGCGAGCAGGGTCGAACTACAGAGAGCACGAAATCTAGTTCACTAAAAATGCTTCGTTGGACAATGTTTAGATGGACAAAGGTTGAGGGAGTTCCAATTTTTGAGCTTTCTTTTTTTTTAATTAAACTAAAAGGTGAAAAGACAAAAGAAATACAGTAAATTGTAATTAAAAACGATGATGGGCTCTAAATCAATAAAATGTGTCGGAGATGCTGGTGTCGCAATTAAATTATCACGCATACATGCAAAATATTCTTTTGTATGATTAAATATTCATTCTGTTTAGTTATCGCCAGTTCCGAAAATATGTGCATTTTTTTAGATGCTCAATTTAAAATTCCTAATTTATTTAAAGTCTTGTTCTCTGGTGTCATAAATAAATTAGAAAATTCGTTCAAGTCCCGAACTATACGGTGAAATGACACAACCCGTTTCTCACAAAGTTGTGTCACCAATTTGCACCTATCATCGGTCAACGCGGTTTACCTTCTCGGACCGCCGCGTCGACTTATAATTAAAAGGGCCAGTTTCAATTTCAGCAAATTAATTCAGTGCAAAAATAATTTAAACAGATAAAAAATTCACTTAAAATAAATTTAATTGACAATTAATCATCAAACAATACGTTGCATGGCATGCGCAATAATTTTTATTAATCAACCAACATCCCGACACTAAAAAAATTACCTCGACATCATAACTGAAAAAATAAACACAGTCAAATGATATGTCATATGAAATAACACCGCGTTACCGAAGAAATGATGGTGTCCGTCTTTATTTCCGCAGCGCGCAACAACCTTCGGTAAGTGATGACGTCACACACCAAATACGCGACCATCGGAACAAAGGATATGAGTGATGAAGCGGATGTTGGTCGGCTCCTCGGATGGCGGTGACCGGTGCGCGGCTGCTGGTCGGCTGTTGGTCGACTCCTCGGATGGCGGTGACCGGTGCGCTGCAAAAAAAACAAAAGCAGTGTGCGACGGGGTTAGGCAGGGAGAGGAGAGGCCAGCGGCTTCCAACGGGTTAAGGGGGTGCGACGGGATTAGGAGGATGAGGGCTGGGCTGTGCAGCAGGAGGCGGCTGCTGGGTGAACGGGGTGAGCAGGGGAGGGGGGCGGCCAGGTGAGCAGGGGAGGGGGGCAGTCGGGTGGAGAGGGGAGGGGGGGTCGGGGTGAGCGGGTGAGTTGGAACCGAGGGAGTGGTGGGGCGCTGCGTGCGTGAAGCAGGAGGCGGCAGGGGAGAGGGGCCTGGCGAGTGGAGAGGGGCGGCGGGTAGAGGGAGGGGAGATAAAGGGGAGGCCGGTTCAGCGGGTATGTGGGAGATAGGGGAAAGTGAGGGCCGACGGGATGTAGTTAAAGAGATTGGAGAGAGAAGGTTTTAAAAAAAAGAAGTGTGTGGGATTGATAGGGGGAGCGGGTCAAGGGGGTAGGGGGAAAAGGTTAAATAAAATTTAAAATTTAAAACTAAAATTTAAATTTAAAAACTGTCTATCTAATAGTTTAAATAAAAAGGTAATAGTAATAATAATAATTAGTAAAAATAAAAAGAAGAGTTATATAAACTAATAATAATAATAATAATTAATATTAATTAAACTAAAAAAATAAAAAAAGTAAAAATTAAAAGTAAATAACTAATGTTAATATAAAATTAACTAAAAATATCTAAAATATTAAAATACTACAAAAAAGAACCTAAAAACTCAAGAAGCGGTTAGCAAATTAATTAAAACTAAGTTAAAAAATGTTAGTAACATCCATGTACATCAATGCCCAAGGTTGGTAAACTAATTCACATCCATTTTTTCTCTAGGAAAATTTTTTTCTATGATGGATAATATGAAAATTGTTTTCTATGATGGATAATATGAAAATTGTTTTCTATGATGGATAATATGAAAATTGTTATCTAGGAAAATTGTTTTGAAAGGGGTGACATAGACTAGTAAATGTCTTAGATATGAAAATTGTTTTCTATGATGGATAATAATTTAAAATCTCTTTCCAGTAAAGGTTTTAGAATTCACTAAATAGGAGACATCCAGTGTTGAATTGCACAATGATTTCTTTGGAAAATATAACCATCCACTATGTTACTCATCCTTTCAACGAAGATGTGGAATAAATAAAAATGATATTTATCTCATAATAGATTCCCCACGGAATGATGATCACAAAGAAATTTTTTTAAAAGAACCTCTAAAACAATCATTAACTTCTAATCATGATGCATTCTCTCTCAATGATATCTCTATGCTTTATTAGAAAGAGAATATCTTGTTTTGGGTTATTATTAAACTCTTCCAAACAAAGGCAATTATTACTTCAGATGTTTTAAAGCTTATCATGTCGCCTTATGGTAAAACTTTATCATGCAAGAGCACACCGGAAAAATACTACCAACTTTAAAAGGAGAAGCTTTACATGATCATAATTATGAACATAGTCATGGTCACGATTATTCATAAAGATTTCCTAGGATATTGGGATCATTGTTCCTATTGAATCTGAAAGGAGGTTTTTATCATATATTGGTACTTTGCCTACAAGAGAATGATCATGATTATTATGAAAAGAATTCTATTGAAGAGAGCCTATCTTGCAAGATAGATTATGTGTTTGATCATCGATCTATTGAGTTTCTTGAACAAATTCAACACTTTATCAACATATCTTGAACGTGAAAAAGTGATGATCAAAAGCTTATAACCACTCTCATATGAAAATTGCAAGAGGAATTTCAAAGGTAAGACTTCTCTTTCTTTTCAGAAAGGGAGAAAGAAATGGAATTAGAAATTGAGGAAAATTCATAGCCTATCACAGTCATTACATAACTAGTGACTACCTATATCATCCTCACTGGCGCCTCACTCCCCTGGAATCTGCTCTCGGACTCTTGGCTTCGCTTCTTCCTGCTAGGGCTTCGCTTCTTCCTACTAGGGCTTTGTTCCCTCCCCGACGGTGTCGGGTCCCTTTCTCTTCTCCCCTTCGATCTCTCCTTTCTCGAGCTCTTGATGTCGCCTCTTCTCCATTTCTCACTCTCTTGGCATCTGCTCTTGGGCTCTCCCCTCTTCAGTCTTTCCTCTTTTCAGGTTCGTTCTCCTTATTGTGGAATCGTCGGGAGTCGCAACGACAGAAACAATATACAGAAAGAAAATGCGGAAGAAATGAAAGCACACTGAATGCACAAATTTACGTGGTTCGGGAATAATTCCTACGTCCATGGAGAGGCAGAATAATCACTATAATTGGGAGCACAATTACAGGATTTTTCGGTAAGAAACCCTAGCCTGAAAATGGGCTACAAATGGAGAGGAAGACGATCAATGTTCCATCAATCGTACAAGAAGTCTGCGTCGCTACAGTGAAAAGGCAGCCACCAATAGTCAAAATTGTACAGTGGCTACCGGCTGGAAGTCCAAAAGGATACAGTATAGTTGACTCCGAAATCCGCATTGCTACAATGCATGTCTGTGTCGATCGGTCAGCTCTGCTACAGTTGCGGGCCACAAGCATTCGAACCAACTGGACCGGGCTACACCAATCCAACAATCTCCCACTTGAAGCCTGGTCCACTACACTAATATGCTTCGATGCAACTGACAAAGACAACTTACTTAATCTGAGTTCTTCCTCTTCTTCACTCACCAGTGGTGTGCTTTCCATTCACAGCTTCAATTTCAACCTGACGATTCATTAAATACAAATTGTTTTCCTCTTGTGCTCCCATCATGTCCTCCGTTATTATGCCTCTTATCCTCCATTCATCAGTGGAGACCAACAGAGGCACAGTAGTGCCTCAACTTCTATATCATCATAGGATTTGTCAACATGTATGCTGAATTGTTGGTTCCACAAATCTTCTACAATGTCAGCAACACATCCTATATCAAACCTCTGATTAAATTGTACTTCAACTGAATGTGCTTCGTTCAGGCATGAAACACTAGGTTCTTTGCAAGATGTATAGCACTCTAACTGTCACAGTGCAATACATTCTCCCCTCGCTTCCTTCCCAATTCATCCAAGAAGTTCTTCAGCCAAACCATCTCCTTCCCAGCTTCTGTTACAGCAATATATTTTGCCTCTATGGTGGATAAAACCACCACCTTCTGCAATTGTGATATTCAACTTACTGCAGTCCCTCCACAGGTAAATACATAACCTGTGGTACTCCTCTTGTTGTCAACATCGCCTCTAAGGTCAGCATCCACATAACTCTGCAAGGAATTTCCTTTCCCAAAGCACAGGGATACCTCCTTGATGCCCTTCAAATACCTAGTATCCACTTCACAGCTTCCCAATGTTTCTTTTCGGGGCTATCCATATACATGTTCACAACTCCCACTGCATAAGCGATGTCAGGTCAAGTACAAACTATGGCATACATCAGGCTTCCAACAGCTGATGCGTATAGAACTTTTGTCATGTACTCGACCTCTTTTGTCATCTTCAGTGATAGCTCATTTGATAGTTTGAAATGGCTCGCCAGGGGAATAGAGACTACATTTCCTTCTAACATACTGAATCTTCTCAGAACCTTCCCAATGTAATCAGTCAGTGACAACATCAATGTCCCAGTTGTGCGGTCTCTCTTGATCTTCATCTCCAGAATCTTGTCAGCTTCTCTAAGATCTTTCATTTCAAACTCCTTAGTTAATTGCCATTTTAGCTCATTAATCTTCTGCATACATGATCATGCAATGAGCATGTCATCCACATACAGAAGCAATATAATATATTCATCACCAAAGGATTTTATGTAGCAACATTGATCCATGTCACATCGTTTGTATGCATTTTTAGTCGTGAATGCATCAAACTTTTTGTTCCAATGTCTGGGTGTCTGCTTCAACCCATACAAGCTCTTCTGGAGTTTGCACATCAGGTCTTCCTTCCCAAACTCTACATATCCTTTTGGTTGTTGCATGTAGATATCCTCCTCCAAATCTCCATGAAGAAAAGCAGTCATGACATCAAGCTGCTCAAGGTACAAGTCTTCTAACACCACAATGTCGAGAACTACCCGGATAGTGGTAAGCTTCACTGCATGTGAAAAAATTTCAGTGAAGTTCACACCTTCCTTCTGTTGAAAACCTTTCACTACTAGTCTTGCCTTATACCTCCTCTTTTCATCGTGTTCTTCCTTGACCCGGTAGACCCACTTGTTCTGCAATGCTTTCTTTCCTATTGGCAGAGGTGTCAGCTCCCAAGTGTAGTTATCATGCAATGAGGAAATCTCATCCTTCATAGTCATCTCTCACTTGCTCGACTCCTTCAACCGCATTGCCTCTTTAAAGCATTCTGGTTCTCCATCGTCAGTCAATAATAGATAATGCAAGGATGGTGAATACCTCTATACAGGTCTTCTCACCCTTGTTGATCTTCTCAACTCCACTGGAGTAGTAAGCTCCACTTGCTCTTTGCACTCAGATTCAATGATCTCATTTTCATCTTCAAATGTATGGCGATCATTGTACGTGACACCTTCATTGAATACCACGTTCTGGCTCCTGATGACCATCTTCTTGAGATCATCCCAAAAGCGGTAACCAAATCAGCACCATAGTCAACAAAGAAACATGGCTTGGACTTAGCATCAAGCTTGTCCCTTAAGTTGGCATCAATGTGTGCATAAGCCAAACTGCCAAAGACTCGTAAATGTGAGGGTTTTACCTCCTTACCAGTCCAGATCTCCTCAGGTAGACATTCTCTCATTGGCACAGATGGACTTCTATGGATCAGATATGCTGCCATGTTCACTGCATCAGCCCAAAAAGTCTTGGGCAACCCCGAGTGTAACCTCATACTCCCGGCACGTTCATTCAACGTCATATTCAACCTCGCTGCCACAAAATTCTGTTGCGATGTACCTGGAATGGTCTTCTCCCACCGAATTCCATTATCAGGACAAAATTCTATGAACTCCTGACTGCCATACTCTCCACCATTGTCAGACATCAAGCATTTCAGCTTAGCACCCGACTCATTCTCCACTATGACCTTCCACTTCAGAAATATCTTAAACACGTCAGATTTACTTTTCAAAAAGTAAACTCATACATTCCTTGTTGAGTCGTCGATGAATGTCACGTGGTATTGTGACCCTCCAAGGGAAAGTACTGGTGCAGGCCCCCAAACATCAGTGTGCACCAGGTCCAGCTTCTCAGCCTTTGGTGTTCTACCTCCTTTTGCAAAAGACATCTTCTTCTGCTTTCCGAAGATACAATCTTCACATAGGCTAACTTCCACTGACTTCAGCTCTGGTTGCATCCCTTTTATTGTCAGCACCTCCATCCCCTTCTCACTCATGTGGCCTAGCCTGTTGTGCCATAATTGTGAATTTTCTACAGCTTTGAGTGATGCAGCCATGTCTATGCAAGTTTATGTCATGTTGTATAGGGTATCATTCTTTGCTCCCCGAGCTATGACCATAGCTCCTTTGGTGATCTTCCATGCACCACCAGTGAATGTGGTACTCAACCCTGCATCATCAAGTTGTCCAACAGAAATAAGATTTCTTCTTAAATCTGGGATGTATCTCATGTTTTTTAGAACCAGCAAGCTCCCACTGTTGATCTAAATCTGTGCATCTCCTTTTCCCACAATCTGCAAGGACTCATCATCAGCAAGATGTACCTTGCCAAAATTTCCAAAAACGTAATTTTCCAGAAATCTCTTCTCCGGTGTAGAATGGAAAGACGCCCCAGAGTCTAAAATCAAAAACTCTAATGAGCTATCCACGCTCAATAGCAGCACGTCATCAGTTCCTTCAGTTGCCATATTTTCTCCACTGGTTTCAAGTCCCTTCTGATTATCTCTACACTCCTTGACATGTCCTTTCTTCCCACAAATCCAGCATATAGGACCAGCCTCCTTTACCTTGTTTCAACTTTTTCCTCTTGACCTTGATTGCCCTCTACGATTGTCTCGCTGTGAGTATCTTCCTCTTCCTTCAATGTTCACAATAGAACCAGAGAATCTGTCTGATTCTTTTATTCGCACATCCTCACTAAGGATTAGGTCTCGTATATCTTTCAGATTCAGTTTGGTATTCCCCGAAGTACTACTCACAGCTGTTACAGTTACTCCTCAGTTGTCAGGTAAAGAAGATAGTAAGACCAGCGCACGTACCACATCACCAAGATCAATTTTCACCGATGTCAGCTGACTTATGATGGTGTTGAATTCATTGATGTGGTTTGCAACAATTCTCCCTTCAACCATTTTCAGGTTGAACAATCGTCGCATCAAATGCACCTTGTTTGTCACAGAAGGCTTCTCGTACATATTCGCGAGAACTTTCATCAGATCCATCGTCGTCTTCTACTCTCTAATGTTGAACGCCGCGTTTTTTGCCAACATAAGACACACAACGCCCAAAACCTGTCGATCCAGCAACTCCCACTCTGATTGTTCCATGTCCGTTGGCTTCAGACCTAGAAGCGGCAAGTGCATCTTTTTTTGATAAAGATAATTCTCGATTTGCATCCTCCAAAAACTGAAGTCAGTTCCATCAAAGCGATCGATCTTCACTTTGCCTTCCTCCAGAGTCATCATTAGAGAATTCCGAACTCACCCTCTGATACCAGTTGTTGCAGAATCGTCGGGAGTCGCGGCGACAGAAATGAGATACGGAAAGAAAATGCAGAAGAAATGAAAGCACACGAAACACACAAATTTACATGGTTCGGGAATAATCTTTACGTCCACGGAGAGGTAGAATAATCACTATAATCGGGAGCACAATTACATGGTTTTTTGATAAGAAACCCTAGCCCGAAAATGGGCTACAAATGGAGAGGAAAATGATCGTTGTTCCACCAATCTCACAAGAAGTCTGCGTCGCAACAGCGAAAAGGCAGGCCACCAATTGTCAAAAGTGCTATAATGGCTGCCGGTTGGAAGTCCAAAAAGGCTACAGTATAGTTAACTCCGAAGTCCGCAGTGCTACAGTACCTGTCGATGTCAGTCAGTTCTGCTACAGTTGCGGGCCACAAGCATTCGATCCAACCGGATCGGGCTACGCCAATCCAACACTCCTCTGGCCCTTTAGAGTTTCTCTGTTTTCTTCCCACCCGCCCATGCTCTATCAATCTATCCCGACGCACACAACCCCACCCTGGTTGGATGTGTTGGTTTCCTTAATTGGTTTGGGATTGAGGCAGTGGGAGTGGAATAATATGAGACTCTTCGCTTGGTGGCTCCCTCTTTCGGTTCTCACATTTCTTTTGGGGTTTCGCTTTTGGGGTTCATTCTCGGTCTCCACTTAGGGTTTCAATCCTATTTCCATCTCTTTCAGTTTTTTGGGCTCGATTGTCATTAGGGTTTCATCCCCTGGGTCTCCTCTTTCTCTTCCTGTTACGATTTATGCTCGGGTTTCATTCCCGAATTATATTTTCCTCCTCGTTCCTTTAGGGTTTCTTCCCCCAGTTCGTTCTTTCCCTCGTTGGTCGGCGTTGTTGCTCTCTTTGGTGCTCATGTTGGTTGCTTCCTGGTGGTGTCGATGGCACATTGTTGGAGCCTGCGGCGATGTTCCTTGGGTGGCTTGCTGTTTTTGCGGGGATAGTGCTCTTCCTGAGTTGGGGAGGGCATTTTCTCGCAGTGTTGGTGGGTTCTGGTGGACGTCGGACGTCGTTGATGGTTTTGTTGGCTTGGTGCTGAGGCGTTTGGTGCTTCAGGGTGAGCTGCCCGGGGAGGTTCATTGTCCATGTTTATGATGTTCGACCTCTCGGTGGCACGGTGGCACGGCGGCAGCGACTCTTCGACGACGACGAGAGTGACTCAACAACGACGATGACGGTTCCTTTTCGATGTTGACGGTTTCTGGTGGGTCTCATCGGCGAGGTTGGCGTGACGTGTGTTGATGGCAGTGACGTAGGTGACGAGAGGTTGATGATGGCAGCGACTTTATCGAGGTGATTAGGCTGGCAATGTGACGATGGAGTTGGTGAGCGGTTCAAAACGGTTTGGTCCCAAGGGGGTAAGATGGTTTTCATCCTTTTGAATTTCAAATTTTGAATCGATAAAGTTGTGTCAGTAATGTGGAATGGTCGACCTTGTTTGGTTGGTAGCACGTGGTGGTGGACTCCACTTCCCTGTGATGTTTGATTTTGGTTGTTGATTTTTGTATGTTGTCTATTGAAAGTCTTAATAGGGTATGTGCCGATGACAATGTGAATCTTTCTATACGATTCCCACTTTACCATAAAGTGGTTTTTTAAAAATGCAAAAAAAATGGATTGTGGAGTTATATCATCCTTATATCGATGCTCTCTATTACTATAGGAACACTGCTAAGAAAGGATCTGAAAGAAGATGCCTAAGACTCGTTGATTGTCTTCTCCTTTTTGTTTAACTCCTCCATCTAAATATCCTCTTGGTTGGAGATCTTATTCAAAGTCATAGCCAAATGACATGCACGGATGTGAGCATACTTTGATGCAATGGCTTATGCTTTCAAATTAAAGGTTACAGATGTTGTTTTAACATTATCCATATAATGTTGCCCAGATCCAAAAGTTGATGGCTAAGATAAAGCACTTAAGAGTAATGACTCCAATCCTCCCAAAGATATTCAGAGGAATACTGATCTTATTTTTCCTAGTCTGGAGAAAACAATATGGATATCCACTCATCTTATGAGAGATTTTCTAAAAATTATCAACAATAAGCTGGTAGCAAGATGATAAAAATAACCTCAATGCCATGGTCGGGGTGGAATCCAAGCTTGATGAATTGCAAGCACTCATAAAGGATGGAGTGGAAAAGCTAAAGAAGCATCAGTTGGAATAGTGTACCTAATCCATTTGAATGAATTTTGATCAAATGTTAGCGGCCCAGACTGTACACTAAATTGTGGGCATTTTAGCAACTTTAATCAGACTGTAGTAAAGCTAACCATGTCACAACGATAGGGCACTATTGCAGTGTGAACTTTGACATAGTTGTTATACCATCTCAAATTTTGGAGAAAGTGGTACTGTAGATCTACAGACTTCTTACCAAAGACATTGTAGTAGCTTGAACTTTAGTGGTTACGACACTATTGCAGTGTGGACTTATTTTGCGGTTGGTGTCATAGTAGTGTCTTCTATATGAGCTCATTCGAAGGATTTTGTGTGTTTGAAACTCAAAAATTTGCCTTGTAATTCCGCTCCAACTTATAGTGATTTTGTAACGACCCAAAAATTTATTAATGAAAATTCCTCAAGTTCTATTTAAATGTCTTCTTATGGTTATGTAAAACGTATGCACTTATTTGGTTCTATGTTTTGGATTTTAAAATACCGTTAAGAATTGTGATTGTTGCTAATATAATTGTTGAACAATGATCACGTGATTAGTATAAATATAGGGCTCTAACAAATCCAATTTACTCAGACAAAGGAAACAATGGCTTCATCTAGTAGATTTGCCTCATACAAAGCCCATTTGTCATAGCTCGAAAAAGAGGTGCCATCATTGAGCTTCGCTCTTGACCAAGCTCAAGCTGAGCTTGAATACGTTAAACTCAAGCAGAACCGTTTACGAGAGAAGTGAGAGTTGATAGAAATTACCACTCGAGCAATGTTATCCAAGCCACCCCAAGAGTGTCACCATCATGCACCTTACCCTAAGGTCTTATGCGGGCGTTTTAAGAAGTTATGTAACAAGACCCTAGTACTACAATTATGTACATTATTCTTATATAGAGAATATACATTCTTTTTATTATTCTTACTTAGTAAATAGTTTTTAATGCACAAATAGTATTTTTAGTTAATATTCAACTAAGAAATCTATTTTGATTAATTTATGGATTTTTGAATTAAATAATATTTTAATAAAATATTATTAATTTTATTAAATTAATTTTTATTAAATATAAATTATTGTATAATTTTATGAATGCAATTGTGATTTTTATTAAGCTTTGAAAGCTGCTTTTATCAAAACCTATGAATTTTCGATAAATGTCGTCTTTTATTTTAAAAGTAAAAATTCACAAATTTAAAAAATTATTTAGATAAAATGAATATTATTTTTGAAATCAGGACGTTGAAATTATCCAACGATGAATTTTTCATAATTTTCTGAGACAGTCAAATTTTTTGGTAAAAAAATTTAATACCGTTTAAATATATAATATGTTTTATGACATCATAATGACCTCATAATGATGTAATAAAATATTATAAACATTATGTTCGGCCAATATATGTTTTACCATTAAAATAATGTGATTTTATATTTATTTGATTTATTTTACAAAGTTTTAGTGGACCCTCCAAGACTTATAAAACATTTTAGATTTTTAAATTGTTTTCCTTAAGAGTGTGACGCATCTCCACATAAGCAACCCTATTATTTTAAGAAGTTCGGTCACTGGTCTTATAAAATATTGTTTTTCACTCCCCTTTAGCAAAAACCATGGGTAATAATCATGGGCTGGTTTGTGGTTTTGATTAGTTTAATATGAGGTGTCTCAAACCTAAATAATAAAGAATTTTCTCTCTTTTCCTATATAAACTCACCCAAACTCTCACTTCCTCTTCACTCAAAGCCTTGGAAATTCGACCAACCTATGCCCTCATCTCTCTAGAATCCTCCCAAGGTGTCATGTTTCCTTATTTATGTCCATGTTTCCTTATATTGTTATGCCCTTTTATTTTCAATTATAAATGTTGAGGTATGATTTCGCATCTCCCTCATACTGTCATCTTCATGTTTGAATAATGAGAGATCCCCTTTCTCTCTCATTAATGCATTTCATGTATACTCGTTACTATGCCGAAATTCCGAAAGGAATTTCTCTCTCCTCGTTTACATTCAAGCAATTATTTTGTATCATGAATCTAAATTCCATTACAATTGCTGGGACATGTATCTATATGACCCTCTCATTACTGTTCATTTCATGTACATGTGATGAGACACTCCTTTCTCTCTCATCAACCATTTTTTTATGAATTCTTATGTCACGTCATTATGCTGTCGAAATTGCATCACGTTTTTCCAAGCCAAAGTCATTGTGTAGTGAATATCATACTATTTCCTCTATCAATGGTATTCACCTTTATGCTCATTTAATTATTGATTATATAGTTTCATGTATGAATTTCATGTTCCTTTATCGTGGAATAAATGATGATGTCTAATGAATCCATGTTTTATGATCCATGTGGCACACTTATGCATGATATGAAATGTTTAAGAAGGGAGCACTCTAATAGCGCTTCAATACATTGGGTAAAGTATAGTATCATGATACATCGTGTGCAATGGGTGTTGACTCATGCTAATTTAAGTGCAACGAAGGTTTACTCGTGCTTCATGTGCAATAAAGGTTTACTCATGCTCCATGTGCAATGAGTCTTGGCTCATGCTAATTCCATGTTAAGTGTTATTGTCACATATCCATGTTATGATTTCCATGTTTTATCATACCTTTATGTTCATGTTTCTATTATGCTCCATTGATATGTCTATTGTCTAACATGTATTATATTCCTCGTGTTATTTCATGTTTATTCCCTTACTGGGATTTATAGTTCACCCTTTTCTTATGCATGTCATCAGGTTATCCCATGAAATGCTAAGTACGAGAGAATGTAGGAGTCATGTAAAGGAAGTTTTCAATAAAGATGTTGTGCTTCATATTTTAATTTGTTATGTAATGTTCTTAAGCCCCAAAGACACTAGACCTCTTGATCTTCCATGTTGTTTCAAGTGAAGAGTTTATGTAATAAATCATGTTTAAGTATGTAATAAAGAGCAGGGTTGTTATAATTGGTATCAAAGAATATGTTTAGTTATTTTTGGGATTAGGATTAGAAAATCCTAGTGAAAGCCTTAGGAATAAGACCAAGTATAATAAAAACATCCCTAAGTTTTAGTGGGTATTGAGTAAGTGGTTTATCAAGCAAATACATCTCTATCTGGATACGAGCAGGTAGAGGCGGCTCTGCCACAGATGTACCTAGGAGTGAAAACTCCAACAAGGAGTTTCGGGTTTGACCCGGAGTATCCTGATACATGACAACGGGTCTTGCTGCACTTTTGGTTATGACACTCCCGGGGGATATGTTTTGGTAAATTAACAAGCTTAGTATGAACCATTATTAAGGGAATTAAAAAATTGCTCTAAGAATATATGTTAGAAAGTAGATCATGGATAACATAGATTGAAGCCTATAAATTCATACATTAAGGAAATAAAAGTAATTTATAAGTCATCCCTTTTTGTCTTTGAATTCCCCTTTATGTGTTTAATAGTTATTTTCCCTAAGTTTGTTATGGATAAAGTAAATGAGTAGAACTAGAATCAAAAAGTGAAAGGTAGGGTTATCGTCCATAGTTATACGCATTCTTTTATATCCTGAAAGTTTAATAGAACAATCTCAACACCACCACAAATCATGGAAGTGAAGATGTCGGTAAGTACGTCAAATGGGGCAATCATTGCATCCCATGAATATAACTCCTCCCCTTTCAAAATTTGTGAATTGAACTTCCTAGCGAACCTCGTCATACTCCCTCTGGTGGAATTTGATGCAATTCTTGGCATAGATTGGCTTTCCTTATATAGAGCCAACATAAATTGTCGTGAGAGGGAAATCACTCTATGTGGAGAATCGACCCTCGATTCTATACAAGTGCAAAGATGAATCTTCTTTAACTCCATCATCTCAAGAGTGGATATTACTGCCCTATTAACACACGTATCTGGCTCAGATGATTGAGACTAAGGAAACAATCATCCTTAAAGACAAGCCTATTGTGAAAGAATTTGCTGAAGTGTTTCCCAAGAAATTTCATAGTCTTCCTCCTAGAAGAGATGTTGAATTCTCAATTGATCTTATACTTGGGGCGCTGCCAATATCCAAGACTCCGTATAGAATGGCTGTTGTGGAGCTTGAGGAGCTGAAGAAACAACTACAGGAGAATCTGGATAAAGGATTTATACACCCAAGTGTTTCACCATGGGGTGCACCAGTTCTCTTCGTCAAGAAGGATTGGTCAATGCGTCTTTGCATCAATTATCGTGAGTCTAACAAAATCGCGATAAAGAACAAGTATCCTCTCTCACGAATTGATGACTTGTTTCATCAGGTGCGTGGAACACAATACTTCTCCAAGGTAGATTTGCGGTCGGAATATTATCAAGTAAGGGTGAAGAAGTAAGATATCCCCAAGACTGTTTTTCGTACAAGATACGGGCACTGTGAATTCATAGTAATGCCTTTCGGACTCATTAATTCTCCAACAATCTTCATGGACTTGATGAATAGATTCTTTAGAGATTACCTCAACAAATTTGTGATAGTCTTTATAGATGATATTCTAATATACACCAAAACCAAGGATCATGAAAAGCGTCTAAGAACTGTGTTAGAGACCTTACGAAAGGAGAAACTCTATGCAAAGTACAACAAATGTGAGTTCTGGTTGAAGGAAGTCTCATTCTTGGGTCATATCATCACAGGCAATGGGATATCTGTGGATCCCTCCAAAACAGCTGCAATAAAGGGATGGCCTAGGCCAACATCGGTAACGGATATCTGTATCTTTTTGGGGTTAGCTGGATATTATCGACAATTTGTGAGAAATTTATCACGATTGTCCAACACTCTTACCAAGCTAACTCAGAAGGAAGTAAAGTTTGCTTGGAGTGATGAATGCGAAGAAAGCTTCAAAGAGTTGAAAAGGAGGTTTATCACTGCGCTCGTGCTCACTTTACCCACAAGTGGAGAATTTTTTTGTGGTATTCAGTGATGTTTTGAAGAAAGGCTTAGGTTGTGTGTTGATGAAAAATGACAAAGTTATTGCATATGCTTAAGGCAATTGAAAGTTCATGAGCAGAATTATCCAACACATGATCTGGACTTGACTGCGGTGATCTTTGCTTTAAAAATTTGGCGGCATTATTTCTTTAGGAAGAAGTGTGAAATATATACGGATCACAAAAGCCTCAAGTATATATTCACACAGAAAGAGTTGAACATGCGCCAACGAAGATAGTTAGAGCTAATCAAAGACTATGACTGTTCAATCCATTACCACCTTAGGAAAGCGAACAAGGTGACGGATGCTCTAAGTAGAAAGGACCCAACGATTCAATCATTAATAAGAATTGAAAAGGATTCAATCTTCTTAAATTTGATGAAGATGGACATGGGAATCATAAAGAATGGAATATCATCAATCCTTTCACAAAAGATTGGTCAACCGTCTCTTTTAGAAAGGTTAAAGGATGCTCAAAAGGATAATGTGGGAATTCAGAAGAAAGTGGAATCTATCAAAAAAAGGAAAATCCTCAGAGTTCAATGTTAATGAATAAGGAATTATGAGATTTGGAAAAAGACTATATGTTCCATCAAATCTGAAGTTGAAAAATGAACTTTCGGATGATGCACATAATTCAAATTTCTCTATTCATCCAAGAAACAGAAATATGTATTGAGTTCTCCGAGAGCATTATTGGTGGAATAATATGAAAAAGGAGATTATTGAATATACATCAAAGTGTCTAGTGTGTCGGCAAGTGAAGGAAGATAGGCAGAAGTCTAAGGGGATGATGCAACCATTGCTCATACAAGCATGGAAATGGGAGAATATCACCATGGACTTTATCACCGAACTTCCGAAAACTTCTAAATGCAACAACGCAATCTGGGTTGTTTTGGATCGTTTTACAAAGTCTGCACACTTCATTGCAATTCAAGAAGATTTCTCATTGGATCAACTGACACGGATATACATCAGGGAAGTGGTAAGGATGCATGGAGTATCATTATCTATTGTATCTGATCGAGATCCAAGATGCACCTCTATGTTTTGGAAGAGTCTTAAACATGCTCTGGATACCGAACTGAACTTCAGTACGGCCTATCATCCTCAAACTGATGGTCAATCTGAGTGAACTATTCAGACACTGAAAGATATGTTAAGGTAAATGGTGGAGAATAATCTTTATTCTACTTGAGATACTTGGATATACTTAGTGTGTAACCCTCTAGGCCTCTTTCTCGTTGGCATTAAGCGGGCTTGCCTAAAGTCCAAGATTACTGTCTAGCAACGGGTCAAGACACCCAAGAGAAAGAAGTTGACGCCGCATTGACGTGACACATCATATAAACGCTTACAGTGTAATTTAATCTCTTTGTCTCAATATCTCATCAAGCAGGTTCCATGGTGTTACAGAAACGTCGGGAGATGCAACGACAGAAATGAGAAAACGAAAGAAAGAAAGAAAGCAACAAGGACACAACGATTTACGTGGTTCGGGAATAATCCCTACGTCCACAGGAGAGGCAGAAATTTCACTATTCGGAAGCACAAGAATTACAGAGGATTTTCAGTAGTAACCCTAGCCCGAAAATGGGCTATAAAATGAAGAAGATGGTCCACTGTTCCGAATAGTAAGTATGCGTCGCTACAGCGAATGGCGGTTAGCTTTGTCAAAAGCGCTACAGTGCATGTCGGTCGGTCAGCTCTGCTACAGTGCTTGTCGGTGTCAGCCGGGCAACATTGCTACAGTGGTCAGCATTGCTACAATGGTCAGCGTTGCTACAGTGGCGGGCCACAAGCATTCGGCCCAACCGGATCGGGCTACACCAATCCAACAATCTCTCACTTAGAGCCTGATCCACTGCACCGCTATGCTTCGATGCAACTGATGAAGACAACTTACTTAATCTGAGTTCTTCCTCTTCTTCACTCACTAATGGCGTGCTTCCATTCATAGATTCATGAAATACAAACTGTTTTCCTCTTGTGCTCCTATCAGGTCCTCCATTATTCTGCCTCTCATCCTTTGTTCCTTAGTGGAGACAAACAGAGGCACAACAGTGCCTCAACTTCTGTATCACCATAGGCTTTGTCAACATATCTGCTGGATTGTTGGTTCCACATATCTTCTGCAATGTCAGTAAACCATCCTGTATCAAACCTCTGAAGAAATCGTACTTCAACTGAATATGTTTCGTCCGGACATGAAACATTGGGTTCTTTGCAAGATGTATAGCACTCTGACTGTCACAGTGCAATACATTCTCCTCTCGCTTTCTTCCCAATTCATCCAAAAAAATCTTCAGTCAAACCATCTCTTTCCCAGCTTCTGTTACAGCAATGTATTCTACCTCTGTGGTGGATAAAGCCACCACCTTCTGCAATTGTGATATCTAACTCACCGTAATTCCTCCACAGGTAAAGACATAACCCGTGGTACTCCTCATGTTGTCGACATCGCCTCTAATGTCAGCATCCACATACCCCTACAATGAATTTCCTTTCCCAAAGCACAGAGATACCTCCTTGTTGCCCTTCAAATACCTCAGTATCCACTTCACCGCTTCCCAGTGTTGCTTTCCAGGGTTAGCCATATACCTGCTCATCACTCTCACTGCATGAGCGATGTCAGGTCGAGTACAGACCATGGCATACATCAGGCTTCCAACAGCTGATGCATATGGAACTTTTGTCATGTACTCCACCTCTTCTGCAGTCTTCGGTGATTGCTCCTTTGATAGTTTGAAATGGCTCGCCAGGGGAATAGACTGCATTTGCTTCCATCATACTGAATCTTCTCAGAACCTTCCCGATGTAATCAGCCTGTGACAACATCAACGTTCCAGCTTTGCGGTCTCTCTTGATCTTCATCCCCAGAATCTTGTCATCTTCTCCAAGATCTTTCATTTCAAACTCCTCAACCAACTGCTCTTTCAGCTCATTAATCTTCTGCATACATGATCCTGCAATAAGCATGTCATCCACATATAGAAGCAATATAATGTATTCATCGCCAAAAGACTTGATGTAGCAACATTGATCCATGCCACATCGTTTATATTCATTTTTAGACATAAATGAATCAAACTTCTTGTTCCACTGCCTGGGTGTTTGCTTCAGTCCATATAAGCTCTTCTGGAGTTTGCACACCAGGTCTTCCTTCCCAGACTCTACATATCCCTCTGGCTGCTGCATGTAGATGTCTTCCTCCAAATCTTCATGAAGGAAAGCAGTCTTGACATCAAGCTGCTCAAGGTGCAAGTTCTCTGACGTCACAATGCTGAGAACCACCCGGATGGTGGTAAGCTTCACTACTGGTGAGAATATTTCTGTGAAATCCACTCCCTCCTTCTGTTAAAAGCCTTTCACCACCAGCCTTGCCTTGAACCTCCTCTTGTCATCATGTTTTTCCTTGACCCGGTAAACCCACTTGTTCTGCAATGCTTTCTTTCTTGTTGACAAAGGTGTCAGCTCCCAAGTGTTGTCATGCAATGAGGAAATCTCTATTGGATCGGTGTTGCCCGATCCGGTTGGGCCGAATGCTTGTGGCCCGCAACTGTAGCGGAGCTGACCGACCGACACCGACAGGCACTGTAGCGGTGTGGACTTCGGGGTCAACTTTACGATAGCGCTTTTGACAAAGTCAGTCGTCGTTCACTGTAGCAACGCGGACAACTTTTTCGAACAGTGATCGTCTTCTCCATTGTTTTATAGCCCATTTTCGGGCTAGGGTTTCTACTGAAAACTCTCTGTAATTTCGTGCTCCCGAATCATAGTGAAATTCTGCCTCTCCCGTGGACGTAGGGATTTTTCCCGAACCACGTAAATCGTTGTGTCTCTTGCTTTCTTTCTTTTCGTTTTTTTTTTCTCGTTTCTGTCGTCGTGTCTCCCAGCGATTCCACAACAATCTCATCCTTCATAGTCAGCTCCCACTTGCTTGACTCCTTTAGCTGCATTGCCTCTTCAAAGCATTCTGGTTCTCCACCGTCAGTCAATAATAGATAATGCAGAGATGGTGAATACCTCTACACAGGCCTTCTCACCCTTGATGGTATCCTCAACTCCACTGGAGTAGTAGGTTCCACCGGTTATGATCTCTCAAGCTCAGACACCTTCAAGCTCCACTTGCTCTTTACATTCTGATTCAATGTTCCCATTTTCATCTTCAACTTCATGAAGACCTTTTTACATGACACATTCATTGAACACCATGTTCTGGCTCCCGATGATCATCTTCTTGTGATCATCCCAAAACCGGTAACCAAACTCATCAGCACCATAGCCAATAAAGAAACATAGCTTGGACTTAGCATCAAGCTTATCCCTTGAGTTAGCATCAATGTGTACATAAGCCAAACTGCCAAAGACTCTTAAATGTGAGAGTTTTACCTCCTTACCAGACCAGAGCTCTCGGGTAGACGTTCTCTTATTGGCACAGATAGACTCCTATTGATCAGATATGCTGTCATATTCACTGTATCAGCCCAGAAGGTTTTGGGCAACCCTGAGTGCAACCTCATACTTCTGGCATGTTCATTTAATGTCCTATTCATCCTCTCTGCCACACCATTCTGTTATGGTGTTCCTGGGATAGTCTTCTCCCACTGAATTCCATTATCAGAACAGAATTCTATGAATTCTTGACTGTCATACTCTCCACCGTTGTCAGACCTCAAGCATTTCAGCTTAACTCCTGACTCATTCTCCACCATGACCTTCCACATCTGAAACATTTTAAATACATCAGATTTACTTTTCAGAAAGTAAACTCATACCTTCCTTGTTGAGTCATCGATGAATGTCACATAGTATTGTGACCCTCTAAGGGAATGTACCGCTGCAGACCCCCAAAACATCAATGTGTACCAGGTCCACCATCTCAGCCTTTGGTGTTCTGCCTCCTTTTGCAAAAGACACCTTCTTCTGCTTTTCGAAGATACAATCTTCACATAGGCCAACTTCCACTGACTTCAGCTCCGGTAACAGCTCTTTTGTTGCCAGCACTTTCATCCCCTTTTCACTCATGTGGCCTAGCCTGTTGTGCCACAGTTGTGAATCTCCTACAGTTTTGAGTGATGCAGTCATGTCTATGAAAGTTTCTGTCATGTTGTATAAGGTACCATTCTTTGCTCCACGAGCTATGACCATAGCTCATTTAGTGATCTTCCATGCACCACCGGTGAATGTGGTACTCAACCCTGCATCATCAAGTTGTCCCACAGAAATGAGATTTCTTCTTAAACCAGGGATGTGCCTCACGTTTTCCAGAAGCAGCAAGATGTACCTTGTCCCACAGAAAGGCTCATCATCAGCAAGGGCTCATCATCAGCAAGATGTACCTTGCCGAAATTTCCAAAAATGTAATTTTCCATAAATCCCTTCTCTGATGTAGAATGGAAAGACGCCCCAAAGTCTAATATTCAATACTCCATTGGGTTGTCCACGCTCAACAGCAACACGTTATCAGTTCCTTCAACTGCAGTGTTTGCTCCACTGGTTTCAGGTCCCTTCCGGTTATCTCTGCACTCCTTCTTGACATGTCCTTTCTTCTCGCATGTCCATCAGGTAGGACCAGACCTCTTTGCCTTGTCTCTGCTCTTTCCTCTTGACTTCGATCAGCCTCTGCGATTGTCCCGCTGTGGGTACATTCCTCTTCCTTCAACATTCAAAGCAGAACCAGAGAATCTGCCTGATTCTCTTCTTCGAACATCCTCACTAAGGATTAGGTCCCGTATATCTTTCAGAGCCATCTTTGTATTCCCCGAAGTGCTGCTCACAACTGTTACAGTTGCTTCTCAACTCTCTGGTAACGAAGATAGTAAAACCAGTGCACATACCTCATCACCAAGATCAATGTCCACCGATGACAACTGACTTATGATGGTATTGAATTCGTTGATATGATATGCAACAATTCTCCCTTCAACCATTTTCAGGTTGAACAATCGTCGTATCAAATGCACCTTGTTTGTCGCAGAAGACTTCTCGTACATGTTTGTGAGGGCTTTCATCAGGTCCATCGTCGTCTTCTCCTCTCTGATGTTGAACGCCACGTTTTTGGCCAACGTCAGGCGCACAACACCCAGAACCTGTCGATCCAGTAGCTCTCACTCTGACTTCTCCATGTCCGCTGGCTTCACACCCAGAAGTGGCAAGTGCATCTTTTTCTGATAAAAATAATCCTCGATTTGCATCCTCCAGAAACTGAAATCAGTTCCATCGAAGCGATCGATATTCATTTTGCCTTCATCCAGAGCCATCGTTGGAGAATTCTGAACTCACCCTCTGATACCAGAGGTTATGGAAACGTCAGGAGATGCAACGACAGAAATGAGAAAACGAAAGAAAGAAAGAAAGAAACAAGGACACAACGATTTACGTGGTTCGGGAATAATCCCTATGTCCACAGGAGAGGAAAAAATTTCACTATTTGGGAGCATAAGAATTACATAGGATTTTCAAAAGTAACCCTAGCCCGAAAATGGGCTATAAAATGAAGAAGATGGTCCACTGTTCCGAATAGTAAGTCTGCGTCGCTACAGTGAATGGCGGCCAGCTTTGTCAAAAGCGCTATAGTGCATGTCGACCGGTCAGCTCTGCTACAGTGTCTATCGGTGTCGGTCGGTCAACATTGTTACAGTGGTCAGCATTGCTACAGTGGCGGGCCATAAGCATTCGTCCCAACCGGATCGGGCTACACCAATCCAACACATGGCAGTGTCATAAACCTATATGTTTGATCCGTCATTCTTTGACTTCCAGAAATAAACTCGTCGTGACACCATGGTCATGGAATTTGGGCGACAGTTCTATTTCAATCAAAGGGCCCGAGATATATCTACTTCCATAAATATGGAAGAGACAAATCCTTTCTCGACTTATCCATTAACAACATGTCATTCGTGACGCACCCAACGTACCCTACTTCCCGCCAACTGTCTTCGTGACGATTTTCGTCAGCAAATCTAAGTGCATGAGTCATGTCATGAGTTAATGATAATCTTCCAGTCTAAGGAAAATTACATACACTCGTAGATAGCAATGTTCTATGAGAGATAGTCTCGTCTTCTTACAAGTACTCACACATGACGGTCTGTATATTATGTGTCCTATCATAGTATGTCATCCAATCGTAGAACTTTATTTAAGATTATTGTTATAGCATTTCAAGGTTCTCATCATGGCGGGAATCTGTCATGACCTTATTAATGCAACAAATATTCCAGAACATTATTATATTATAGTCACGCAAAACAATGAACAATATATAATAAGTGTGCATTCATGTAATCAAAGTAAAAACAGTTGGTTCTCAGGACACAAACTCTAACAAATTCTCACTTGGACTAGTTGACTTTTAGTCCGCTAGACCTCACATGATGATCGTGTTTCTACTGAGTCAAAGCTTTAGTCAAGGGGTATGTTATGTTGTCTTCTGTGGAAATACTGCTCACTGCAACTTCACCTCTCTGAGAAAAATCCCTCAAAAGATGATACTTCTGATGTATGTGCTTTATCCGCTGATGTGACCTTGGATCTTTTGCAAGTGTCACCATTGCAGTATCATCACAATAGAGTATAATAGGATCTTTATTTCTAGTTATTACATCCAGCTCTTGGACGAAGCTTCGCATCCATACTGCTTCTTTAGCTGCCTCAGAAGTTGCGATATACTCGGACTCTACTGTAGAATCTGTCACCACACCTTGCTTTGAGCTCTTCCAGCTCACTGCACCTTCATTCAAACTGAAGATGTATCCAATCTGTGACTTCATGTCATCTTGATCAGTCTGAAAACTAGCATCTACATGACTGACCCAATCGCGGATGCGTAAGGGATCCTTGCCATTTTCTTTCTTTCCTAATGTGTCTGAGAACACATTTTCTTGGAAAAATGAATGTCATGTGACACTGGCAACAATCTCATCTTAGACTATTTCATACTGAATCTCTTCAGTATCTTGTCAATGTATGTCTTTGACTCAGGCTCAACATTCTCTTGGATCTATTAGGATGGATCTTGATCCCAATAATATATGTTGTCTCGCCCAAGTCTTTCATAGAGAAGCATTTATCCAATCATGTCTTAACTGACTGCAAGACAGGTACTTCGTTTCCAATTAGTAATATGTCATCAACATATACTATTAGGAAAACGACTGCACTTTCTCTAAACCTTTTGTAGACACATGGCTCACATTCGTTCTTAACAAAGCCAAATTCTGTTACGGCTTCATCAAAACGAATGTTTCATGACCTTGATGTTTGCTTTAATCCATAAATGGATTTCTGCAACTTGCATACCTTGTTGACATCCTTTGGAGTCACAAACCCTTCAAGTTGAGTCATGTAGACATCTTCCTGAAGGTTCCCGTTAAGGAATGTTGTTTTGACATCCATTTGCCAAATTTCATAGTCATGGTAAGAAGCAATGGCCAATAGGATTCTGATGGATTTCAGCATCGCAACTAATGAAAAGGTTTCATCATAGTCAATTCCTTAACGCTGTCTAAAACCTTTTGCAACCAGTTGTGCCTTATAGGTGCTGACTTGTCCCTCCATGTCCAGTTTTTTCTTGAATACTCATTTATTACCAAGAGTCTTTACATCAACTGGAGGATCTACCAAAATCCAGACTTGGTTTTGGTACATAGAATCCATTTCAGAAGTCATGGCTTCTTGACACTTGGCAACGTCTGTGCCTTTAACTGCTTCCTTGTAGGTAAGAGGATCATCATTGTCAACCAATAATGAGTCACCATCCTCGGTGACAAGAAAATCATATTGTTCTGGTTCTCTTACCTCTCTCGTGCTCCTATGTTGTTCTTGTGTCTCTGAAACAGATTGTTCTTCCACGGGGTTTTGTAGAATCTGTTCTTGTACAAACTCCTGTGTATCTTGAGCCTCAACTTCATCGAAGTATATCTCGCTCCCACTATCTCTTTTGGAGATGTGTTCACTCTCAAAGAATATGGCGTGTTTTTCCACTGTAACCTTTTTATCTGAGAGGTTGTATGGGTAATATCTCTTTATTTCCTTGGGATATCCTATAAAGGTACACTTTGTGTCTCGGGGTGCAAGTTTGTTACCTGAAGAGGCTTTAACAAATGTTTCACTACCCCACACATATAAATTTGATAATATGGCTTTGCGTCCACTCCATAACTCGTATGGAATACCATTTATCGATTTAGTTGGTACTTGGTTTAGTATGTGTGTTGTTGTTTGTAATGCATATCCCTAAAAGGATAATGGAAGACTCGTGTGACTCATCATTGATCTCACCATGTCCAACAGGGTGCGGTTCCCCCTTTCACTTACACCATTCCACTGAGACGTGTAAGGAGTGAGTTGAGATAGAATCTCAAACTCCCGTAAGAAATCAATGAAGTCCTGATTAAGATATTCTCCTCCTCTGTCTAAGCGGAGTTTCTTAATCTTCTTACCAAGCTGGTTCTCAACTTCATTCTTGTATTCTTGGAACCGATCAAAAGAATATGACTTACAGCTCATTAAGTAAATATATTCATATCTACTAAAATCATCAGTAAAAGTTATGAAGTACAAGAACCAACCCCATGCTTCAACTAGAAATGGTCCACACACATCTGTGTGAACTAATTCTAAAAGCTCTTTAACCCTTTCATCTTTCCCACTAAATGGGACTTTGGTCATTTTGCATTGTAGACACGCATGACATACACCAAGTGATTTTAGTTCGAAAGAATCTAAATACTCATCTTGATGTAATTTTGTCAAACGTTTCTCATTGACATGACCTAGCCGGTGATGCCAAAGTTGGGTGTCGTATGAGTCGTGTGAATTAACTTTGTCATCAATTGTCATTACTTGGTTTGTGTAGTCTAACACATAAAGGTCGTTATATAAATGTGTCCTACCAAAACAAATGTTATCTTTATAAAAGTAGCAACATTCATTTCCAAACTTGAAGATGAATCCATCAGTATCTAATCTGCATACTGAAATAATGTTTTTGGTTACAGAGGGTACATAATAACATCCTTTTAATACCAAGATCATCCCAGTAGGCAATGTGAGCTGGTACTCTCCGACAGCTACAGCAGCGAGTCTAGCTCTGTTGGCTGCTCGCAGATACACCTCATCTCGGTCAATCTTTATGAATCTGCTTGGATCCTGTATTTGGATACAGATGTGAGCACCACAAGCAGTATCTAATACCCAATTGGTAGAAATAGATCAATTGCATTCAATAACAAACTCACCTGAAGCTTCCTCTTGCTTCATTGGCTGGGTGCAGTTTTTCTTCCAGTGGCCCTTCTTGCCACATGCGAAACAAACAGCCTCTTGTTCTCTTGTCTCCCCTTTGATCTTCGTTTTCTTGGAAGGCCTTGAAGAATCTTTGGGCTTAAAACTCTTCGTCTTCCTTTTCCTTTTATTCAGCATAAGGACAGAAGGTTTTTCACGCTTCATATCATTGTCCATTTGGCGAATGAGGATAAGAATATCAGATAGAGACTTCTCAATGTTGTTTATATTGAAATTTACAACAAAGTTAGAGAAGCTCTGGGGAAGTGATGCAAGAATGAGATCGGTACCCAGTTCTTCGGGGAGTTTAAACCCTAGAACTTTCAAACGCTCAATATAGCCAATGAGCTTGACTACATGAGGCCCAGCTGGGGCACCCTCTCCAAGCTTGCTATGAAATAGAGCCTTGGAGATCTCAAACCTTTCATGTCCTGCTCTCTCCTGGTATAGACCACGGAGGTGCTCGAGCATGTTATAGGCATCCATGTCTTCATAGGACTTCATTAGCTAGCTAAACATTGATGACAGCATCAAACATTGAACGTCGAGTGCATCGTTCAAATGTTGATCAGAGACCAGAAAATCTTCATCACTCGCCCCTTGGGCAGGTGAATCAGGAAGTGAGCATTCCAGCACGTAAAACTTTCGTTAATGGCGTAGGATAACCCGAAGGCGCCTAAACCATTCCTAAAAGTTGATGTCGGTGAGGATATTGTCTTTATCCACAATTGATCGCAGAGAAAATGTGGTTAACGAGTTTGTCAGATTAATTCTACAAATTAAAATAGCATATTTATCAGTGTCTTTTGATTACATTTTATGAAAAATAATAAATACATTTATTAATTCTCCCTCTATTTTTTCATGTCCCAACGGCCCCCACCATTGAACTTGGAATGCTAGTTGTTATGACATTCTAGTGGCAAGGATCCATATTCCCCTTCGCATAACCCCGACAAGGGTTGGTCAAGCTATTTAAAGGTATTTCGGTAGGCAAGACTTTGTCAACTGTGAGCTTACAGTTCCTTGATCTGTTGAGTGAACTCTCCAATCCTGAAATCCTGACTTGGATTTCCTTAACACTTGTCTTCATTTTACAACAAGTCTAGCAAGGGCAACTCCTCTTGATGTAACATGATTAAGTCAACCCAAAACTTTCATAAGAGCTTCCTTTATAAAAGTAAGTGTCCCAACAAGGGTCGGTCAAACACATAATTTTATTGAGTCTTGCCCTTAATCAATTAACAGAATGTTTGGTCTGACTTAATATGGTATTTGAGGGATTTCAATCCTTTATGCGTAGTTTCACATTATCACATACTCGTTAATATTAAGTGATTCTTGCTTAAGTGATTAACCATGTTCTGATAATGTTTACGCATAGTCCGGCTTGTATTTTATTCCATCTTTGCATGCTTGTTTATTTCATTAATTATGTGATCGCGACAACACATACATAATAAATAAACCATGCAATCAGACAAAAATAAAATAAGATGGCATGATCATGAGCTTCTATTGGTTAGTTTATCTAGCAGTTTTGATAAGCTAACCCTGACCTAGGGAAAAACACCTTGAACCCGATGGTTTGTGTTTTGCAGCTCCCACTTGTCCACCTTTGTATCTTATTGGGTTGGTTTCGCCTCAGCTTCGAATTTTGAAGAGTCTCCTCTGGCTTGGAATATCCTCCATTACATGGGGTTTACATTAAAGAAACCATGGGCAGTCAAACCCTACATTTTATTGGAAGAAGCATTGCAGGCAAATGATTTTAAATTAAATAAATTTAAATGAAATCATACACACACAAAGGGTCTTTGGTCTAGCTCGTGATCATCCATAGCATGCAACGACATTTACGCATGTTTAGTATTCAAATTCTTTTAATCGTTCTTTTATTCAAGATAAGTCGCGCTTGAATTCAATTAATTATGATCTTATAATTAATCAATTCTTTATCTTAAATTCCTTTCTGAATTTCCTTGAGATTCTTCTCATCCAGGGTCTTTGTACTTTGGAGGAAACCTGGTGAAATTCCATTTCTGGAAAGTACACGGCGTGTAGGCTATATTACACGGCGTGTATTTGTTTTCACCCTTTATCCAAAGTACACGTCGGGGGCTTTGGCGTGTTTTCTGTACTTTGGAAATTTTGGAGTACACGGCGTGTAGATTAATCTAACACGGCATGTACTTCCTTGTTACGTGGTTATCGGCCTGGCAATCTCGTGTACGCGGTTACACGACTTCTCGTTGTACACAATTTCACCTGGGCCAGATCGGACTACACGGCGTGTTGATTCAACATGCACGCCGTGAATTCCGATTTCCACACGTCGTTCAGTTCTGGTCAACACGGTGTATTAAAAAACTTAGGTATGCTCAATTCACACGGCGTGGTTTGGCGGACTAGTACCGGTTCATTGAACCAAAGTACACGGCGTGTAGATTTCACTGCACGTCGTGTATTCCTGTGTTGTACAGACAAAATGAGCGGCTCCTCCGGATGAGTTCCTCGTTTTTATTTTAATCAAATTTAAAATTAAAAGGTCATTCCTGTGATGTGAATCGAGAAACGGAGGAAGAACAGATCTCGTTCATTCAGTTTTATAGAACGATTTATCTTGAATTGAATCAAATATAAATGCGTAAATTATCAACGAAAATTAAATAACTATAATCAACGTTGTGACCCCTCTGATACCACTTGTAGGTCCCGGCCGCAGCGAAAGCTCGTGGGTGGATGTGCCCACTTGACTTTTTGTCATTAGCAATGATCAATCCGGGATCAATACGACGATAAACGTCAGACTCCACGGATCGAATCACAGAAATAGACAAAGAAGAAGAATAGTCCTGGAACCACAAAGGAGGATCATCACAGGTTGATTATAATTAATTTAATTAATTGACAAGAAGTACCTTTTATGGCGTTCTTTCTTCGTTAATATTTCTGATCACGTTCCGATGTGATTTGTCGTTGCGTCGCAGAAGTTAAGTGTAGACTTCCTCTAGTGGTGATCCACACGTGCACCACGTATCTCTGGACGTCGCCAAATGAATCTCTGGGTGCTAGCGTGGAGAAGCATTTGATTGCGTTGTCCGCCTTAGATCACCTTGATCTGATGGAGGAGGATCTCTCTCAGTCTTGAGAGCGTTCTTAGATAAAGGAGTTCTTTCAGCCTTGAGAGAATTCTCCAGAATTATTGTACACAACTGTCTTCGTGACGGTTTTTGTCAGCAAATCTAAGTGTGTCAGTCATTACATTAGTTAATGATAATCTTTCGGTCTAAGGACCATTACACATGCTCGCATATAGCAATGTCTGATGACACGAAGACATGCAGAATTACTACTGGCGGGTCTGTTTTCATAATCTCTCATCTTAGATATTACCAAGTGCGAACTCCATGAGAGAGAGTCTCGTATTCTTACGAGTACTCGCACATAACGGTCTGTATACTATGTGTCATATCATAGTATGTAATCCAACCATAGAACTTTATTTAAAAATATTGTTATAGCATTTCAAGGTTCTCATAATGGCAGTGATCTGTCATAACCTTATTAGTGCAACAAATATTCCAAGACATTATTATATTATTGTCATGCAGAACAATAAACAATATATAATAAGTGTACATTCATGTAATCAAAGTAAAAACAGTTGGTTCTCAGGACACCAAATCTAACAAACTCTCACTTAGACTAGTTGACTTTTAGTCCGCTAGACCTCACATGATGATCATGTTTCTGCTGAGTCAAAGCTTTAATCAAGGGGTATGCCACGTTGTCTTCCGTGGAAATACTGTTCACTCCAACTTCACCTCTCTGAGAAAAATCTCTCAAGAGATGATACTTCCGAAATATGTGCTTTGTCCGCCGATGTGACCTTGGCTCTTTTGCAAGTGTCATCGCTGCAGTATTATCACAATAGAGTGATGGGATCTTTACTGCTAGGTACTACATCCAACTCTTGGACGAAGCTTCACATCCATACTGCTTCTCTAACTGCCTCAGAAGTTGCGATATACTCGGACTCTGCTGTAGAATCTGCGGTCACGCCTTACTTTGAGCTCTTCCAGCTCACTGCACCTCCATTCAAACTGAAGATATATCGAGTCTGCGACTTCATTTCATCTTGATCAGTCTGGAAACTAGCATCTACATGTCCTCTGATGACTAGTTTCTCATCTTCTCCATAAACCAGGAACATATCCTTAGTACGCCTCAGATACTTAAGGATAGTCTTGACTGTCATCCAATGGTGATCTCTTGGATTAGCTTGATATATGTCTACCGCCCTTAATGCGTAAGCAACATCTAGCCTTGTACATAGTATAGCATAAATGACTAACCCAATCGCGAATGCGTAAGGGATCCTTGCCATTTTCTTTCTTTCCTCATGTGTCTGAGGACACATTTTTTTGGAAAGATAAATGTCATGTGACACTGGTAACAATTCCCTCTTAGACTGTTCCAGATTGAATCTCTTCAATATCTTGTCAATGTATGTACTTTGACTCAAGCCCAGCATTCTCTTGGATCTATCACGATGGATCTTGATCCCAAGAATATATGTTGTCTCGACCAAGTCTTTCATAGAGAAGCATTTATCCAACCATGCATTAGCTGACTGTAAGACAGGTACTTCATTTCCAATTATTAATATGTCATCAACATATACTATAAGGAAAACGACTGCACTTCCTCTAAACCTGTTGTAGACACAAGACTCACATTCGTTCATAACAAAGCCAAATTCTGTTACGGCTTCATCAAAACGAATGTTTCATGACCTTGATAGTTTCTTTAATCCATAAATGGATTTCTACAACTTGCATACATTGTTGGCAACCTTTGGAGTCACAAACCTTTCAGGTTGTGTCATGTAGACATCTTTCTGGAGGTTCCCGTTAAGGAATGTTGTTTTGACATCCATTTGTCAAATTTCATAGTCATGGTAAGCGGCAATGGCCAATAGGATTCTGATGAATTTCAGCATCGTAACGGGTGAAAATGTTTCATCATAGTCAATTCCTTAACGTTGTCTAAAACCTTTTGCAACCAGTCGTGCCTTATAGGTGTTGATTTGTCCCTCCATGTCCAGTTTCTTCTTGAATACTCATTTATTACCAACAGGCTTTACATCAACTGGAGGATCTACCAAAATCTAGACTTGGTTTTGGTACATGGAATCCATTTCAGAATTCATGGCTTCTTGTCACTTTGCAACGTCTGTGCCTTCAACTGCTTCCTTATCGGTAAGAGGATCATCATTGTCAACCAATAATGAGTCACCATCCTCAGTGACAAGAAAACCATATCATTCTGGTTGTCTTACCTCTCTCGTGCTCCTACGCAGTTCTTGTGTCTCTAGAACAGATTGTTCTTCCACAGGGTTTTGTGGAATCTGTTCTTGTACCAACTCATGTGTATCTTGAGCATCCACTTCATCGAAATTTATCTCACTCTCACTACCTCTTTTGGAGATGTGCTCTCTCTCAAAGAATATGGTGTGTCTTGCCACTGTAACCTTTTTATTTGAGGGGTTGTATAGCTAATATCTCTTTGTTTCCTTGGGATATCCTATAAAGGTACACTTTGTGTCTCAGGGTGCAAGTTTGTTACCTGAAGAGGCCTTAACAAATGTTTCACTACCCCACACATGTAAATTTCATAACATGGTTTTGTGTCCACTTCATAACTCGTATGGAATATCATTTATCGATTTAGTTAGTACTTGGTTTAGTATGTGTGCTACTGTTTGTAATGCATATCCCCAAAAGGATAATGGAAGACTTGCGTGACTCATCATTGATCTCGTCATATCCAACAAGGTGGGGTTCCTCCTTTCACTTACATCATTCCACTAAGGCGTGTAAGGAGGAGTGAGTTGAGATAGAATCCCAAACTCCCGTAAGAAATCAATGAAGTCCTGATTAAGATATTCTCCTCCTCTGTCTGAGCGGAGTTTCTTAATCTTCTTACCAAACTGATTCTCAACTTCATTCTTGTATTCTTTGAACCGATCAAAAGAATCTGACTTATACCTCATTAAGTAAATATATTCATATCTACTAAAATCATCAGTAAAAGTTATGAAGTACAAGAACTCACCTCTTACTTCAACTGGAAATGGTTCACACACATCTATGTGAACTAAATCTAGAAGCTCTTTAACCCCTTCACCTTTCCCACTAAATGGGGCTTTGGTCAGTTTGACTTATAGACACGCATGACATACACGAAGTGGTTTTAGTTCGAAAGAATCTAAATATCAATCCTGATGTAATTTTGTCAAACGTTTCTCATTGACATGACCTAACCGATGATGTCAAAGTTGGGTGTGGTATGAGTCATGTGAATTAACTTTGTCATCGATTGTCATTACTTGGTTTGTGTAGTCTAACACATAAATGTCGTAATATAAATGTGCCCTACCAAAACAAATGTTATCTTTATAAATGTAGCAACATTCATTTCCAAACTTGAAGATGAATTCATCGGTATCTAATCTGGATACTTAAATAATGTTTTTGGTTACAGTAGGCAATGTGAGGTGGTAGTCTCTGACAGCTACAGCAGCGAGTCTGGCTCTGTTGGTTGCTCGCGGATCCACCTCACCTCGCTCAATCTTTCTGAATCTACTTGGTTCCTGTATTTGGATATATATGTGAGCACCACAAACAGTATCAAATACCCAATTGGTAGAAATAGATAGATTGCATTCGATAACAAACGCACCTGAAGCTTCCCCTTGCTTCCTTGGCTGGGTGCAGCTTTTCTTCCAGTGGTCATTCTTGCCACATGCGAAACAAACAACCTCATGTTCTCTTGCCTCCCATTTGATCTTCCTTTTCTTGGAAGTCCTTGAAGAAGCTTTGGGCTTAAAGCTCTTCGTCTTCCATTTCCTTTTATTCACCATTAGGACATAAGGTTTTTCACGCTTCATATCATTGTTCATTTGGCGAATGAGGATAAGATTAGATAGAGACTTCTCAATGTTGTTCATATTGAAATTTACAACAAAGTTAGAGAAGTTCTGGGGGAGTGATACAAAAATAAGATCGGTACCCAGTTCTTCGGAGAGTTTAAACCCTAGAACCTCCAAGCGCTCAATGTAGTCAATGAGTTTGACTACATGAGGCTCAACTGGGGCACCCTCTCCAAGCTTACTCTGAAATAGAGCCTTGGAGATCTCAAACATTTCATGTCTTGCTCTCTCCTGGTATAGATCACGGAGGTGCTCGAGCATGCTATAGGCATCCATGTCTTCATGGGACTTCATGAACTCACAAAACATTGATGACAGCATCAAACATTGAACGTCGAGTGCATCATTCAAGTGTTAGATCATAGACCAGGAAATCTTCATTACTCACCCCTTGGGCAGGCGAATCAGGAAGTGAGGACTCCAGCACGTAAAACTTTCGTTCATGGCGTAGGATAACCCGAAGGCGCCTAAACCATTTCTGAAAGTTACTGCCTGTGAGGATATTGTCTTTATCCAGAATTGATCACAGAGAAAATGTGGTTGACGAGTTTTTCATATTGATTCTACAAATTAAAAGAGCATATTTATCAGTGTCTTTTGATTACATTTTATGAAAAATAATAAATGAATTTATTAATTCTCCTACTATTTTTTCATGTCCCAACGGCCTCCACCATTGAACTTGGAATGCCTAGTTGTTATGACATTCTAGTGGCAAGGATCCATATTCCCCTTCGTATAACTCCGACAAGGGTTGGTCAAGCTGTTTAAAGGTATTTAGGTAGGCAGGTCTTTGTCATCTGTGAGCTTACAGTTCCTTGATCTGTTGAGTGAACTCCTCAATCCTGAAATCCTGACTCAGATTTCCTCAACACTTACCTCCATTTTACAACAAGTCTAGCAATGGCTACTCCTTTTGATGTAAAATGATTAAGTCAACCCGAAACGTTCATAAGAGCTTCCTTTATAAAAGCAAGTGCCCCAACAAAGGTTGGTCAAACACATAATTTTATTGAGTTTTGCCCTTAACCAAGTAACGCAAGGCTTGGTCTGACTTAATATGGTATTTGAGGGATTTCAATCCTTTATATGTAGTTTCACATTGTCACATGTTTGTTAATATTAAGTGATGATTGCTTAAGTGATTAACCATGTTCTGATAATGTTTACGCATAGTCCGATTTTTATTTTATTTCATCTTTGCATGCTTGTTTATTTCATTAACTATGTGATCGCGACAACACATACATAATAAATAAACCATGCAATCAGACAGAAATAAAATAAGATGACATGATCATGAGCTTCTATTGGTTAGCTTATCTAGCAATTTTGATAAGCTAACCCTGACCTAGGGAAAAACACTTTGAACTCGATGGTTCGTGTTTTGCAGCTTTCACCTGTCCACCTTTGTATCTTCTTGGGTTGGTTTCGCCTCAGCTTCAGATTTTGAACTGTCTCCTCTGGCTTGAGAGATCCTCCATTACATGGGGTTTACATTAAAGAAACCATGGGCACGCAGACCCTATATTTTATTAGAAGAAGACGCAATGCCAACGAATTTAAATTAAATAAATTTAAATGAAACCATACACACACAAATGGTTTTCATCTAGCTCATGATCATCCATAACGTGCAACGACATTTACGCATATTTAGTATTCGAATTCTTTTAATTGTTCTTTTATTCAAGATAAGACGCGCTTGAATTAATTATGATCTTATAATTAATCAATTCTTTATCTTAAATTCTTTTCTGAATTTTCTTGAAATTCTTCTTATCCATATTTCTTGTACGGGTCTTTGTACTTTGGAAGAAACCTGGTGAAATTCCATTTCTGGAAAGTACACGACGTGTAGACTATATTACACTGTGTGTATTTGTTTTCACCCTTTATCCAAAGTACACGTCGGGGGCTTTGGCGTGCTTTCTGTACTTTGGAAATTTTGGAGTACACGGCGTTTATATTAATCTAACACGGCATGTACTTCCTTGTTACGCGGTTATCGGCCTGGCAATCCCATGTACGCAGTTACACGGCTTATCCTTGTACACGATTTCACCTGGGCCGGATCGGACTACACGGCGTGTTGATTCAACATCCACGTCGTGTATTCCGATTTCCACGTGTCGTTTAGTTCTGGTCAACACGGTGTATTAAAAAACTTAGGTATGCTCAGTTCACACGGCGTGGTTTGGCGAACCAGTACCAGTTCGTTGAACCTAAGTACACGGCGTGTGCACGCCGTGTATTCTTGTGTTGTACAGACAGAATGAGCGGCTCCTCCGGATGAGTTCCTCGTTTTTATTTTAATCAAAATTAAAATTAAAAGGTCTTTTCTGTGATGTGAATCGAGAAACGAAGGAGGAAAAACAGATCTCGTTCATTCAATTTTATAGAACGATTTATCTTGAATTGAATCAAATATAAATGCGTAAATTATCAACGAAAATTAAATAACTATAATCAACGTTGTGACCCCTCTAATGCCACTTGTAGGCCCCGGGCACAGCGAAAGTTCGTGGGTGGATGTACCCACTTGACTTTTTATCATTAGCAATGATCAATCCAAGATCAATACGACGATAAATATCAGACTCCACGGATCGAATCACGGAAATAGACAAAGAAAAAGGATAGTCCCAAAACCACAAAGGAGGATCATCACAAGTTGATTATAATTAATTTAATTAATTGACAAGAAGTATCGTTTATGGCGTTCTTTCTTCGTTGATATTTCTGATCACGTTCCGATGTGATTCGTCGTTGCGTCGCAGAAGTCAAGTGTAGACTTCCTCTAGTGGTGATCCACACATGCACCACGTATCTCTGGATATCGCCAAAGGAATTTTCAGGTGCTAGTGTGTAGAAGCATTTGTTTGTGTTGTCCACTTAGATCAGTTTGATCCGATGGAGGAAGATCTCTCTCGGCCTTGAGAGCATTCTTGGAGGAAGTAGTTCTTTCGGCCTTGAGAGAATTCCCCAAAATTGTTGTGCACAATGATTAGGGAAAAGTGTTGGGGTTGTGAGGATATTTATAATTGGGTTTGAGTTTATAGAGTTGTGACAATAAATAAACGTGTTACGCATTTTATTTATTTCAGCAACTCTTAATGAAAACTCTCATGTCGAATCATTGATTCCTTGACATGCGCACACGCTGATTATAATAAATATCATTTAATAAAATGATATTATTTCCTCAAAATCCCGACTGAAAAAACTACACGGCGTGTAATCATTAATACACAGCGTGTACTCGTTTTTCATTTCCTTTCCAAAATGAAAATTACACGGCATGTACATTCAATGTACACAGCGTGTATATCTTGTTTTCATTTTCTTTCCAAAATGAAAACTATGTGGCGTGTACATTCAATGTACACGACGTGTATATCTTTTTTCATTTTATTCTTCCTCCAACATTAAAACGATTTAGGATTCCTTGAATAATTATTAAACCACATACGTGAATAATTTTTATTCTACTTGAGATAATTGGATACACTTAATGTGTGACCCTTTAAGCCTCTTTCTCGTTGGCATTAAACGGATTTCCCTAAAGTCCAAGATTACTGTCTAACATCGGATCAAAGCACCCAAGAGAAAGAAGTTGACGCCGCATTGACGTGTCACCTCATACGAACGTTTACCGTGTAATTTAATCTTTTTGTCTCAATATCTCATCAAGCAGGTTCCATGGCAGTGTCATAAACATATATGATTGATCTGTCATTCTTTAACTTCCAGAAATAAACTCGCCGTGACATCATGGCCAAGGAATTTGGGCGACAGTTCTATTTCAATCAAAGGGTCCGAGATATATCTACTTCCATAAATATGGAAGGGACAAATCCTTCCTCGACTTATCCATTAACAAAATGTCATTCGTGACGCACCCAATGTACCCTACTTCCCACCAACTGTTTTCGTGACGATTTTTGCTAGCAAAACTAAGTGCGCGAGTTATGTCATGGGTTAATGATAATCTTTCAGTCTAAGGATCATTACACACACTTGTAGATAGCAATTTCCGATAACACCAAGACATGCGGAATTACTACTGGCAGGTCTATTTTCATAATCTCCAATCTTGGAGATTACCAAATGCAAACTCCATGAGAGATAGTATCGTCTTCTTACGAGTACTCGCACATGGCGGTCTGTATACAATGAGTCATGTCATAGTATGTCATTCAACCGTAGAACTTTATTTAAGAATATTGTAATAGCATTTCAAGGTTCTCATCATGACAGGGATCTATGATGACCTTATTAATGAAACAAATATTTCAGGACATTGTTATATTATAGTCATGCAAAACAATGAACAATATATAATAAATGTACATTCATGTAATCAAAGTAAAAACAGTTGGTTCTCAGAACACCAACTCTAACATCAATTCTATTTAAGGGCATGAGATATCAACTTCTGTTATGAAACAAAAGGGACAAATCTTTTCTCACATTATATATTAATGCAGTATTACTTGTAACGCACTCAACAAATCCTACCTCGCTACGAATAGTGTCGTTACAGTTTTTGTCAATACATCTAAGTGCATGAGTTGTAATACTCATTAATTAATAATCTTAAAATCTAAGGACCAATACACACGTCTGCAGATAGGAACATCCAATGATACTATGAAATGTGGATTTACTACTAACGGATCTCGTTTTCATAATATCCTCCTAAATATTAACAAGGACGCACACCATGAGAAGGTGTCTCAAAGTTTTATGAGTCATCACCCCTAATGGCTTGTATTATTTGTGTCACTCAAATAACATTATCTGGCCATAGAACATATATTCAAGAATAGTGTTATGGCACTTTCGAGTTCTCATCATAACAAGGATCCGCTATGACCCTTTGATATAACAGTTATCCTTAAAACATTATCACATGCATTGTCATGCAGAAAAACAATCAAAATGTGATAGGGTATTTATTAATAAATAAAGTACAGAGTAGTTTGTTCTAAACTACCAACTCCAACAACCAACAGGAAAACATTTATCATGCCAAATGTTAGTTAACCAATTCACCTCCATCGTTTCTCTAGATACGTGATCAAGCAATGTGTATATAGATTAATCCTTACGATCAAAGGTTTTATTATTAGTTTCGATATCCATAATTATTTGAAAAGGGTGGCAGACTAATAAATGTCTTGGATATGAAAATTGTTTCAAATCTCTTTCCAATAAAGGTTTTAAAATTCATTAAAGAAAAGAAAACATCCAATATTGAATCACACAATGATTTCTTTGGAAAAAATAACCATCTATATGTTACTCATCCTTTCAACGAAAGATGTTGAATGAATAAAAAAGATATTTATCCCATAATAGATTCCTCAAATGATGATGATCAAAAAGAAATTTCTTTAAAAGAACCTCTAGAACAATCATTAACTTCTAATCATGATGCATTCTCTCTCGATGATATCTCTATGCTTGGAAATAGAATATTTTATTTTGAGTTATTACTAAACTCTTCCACCCAAAGACAACTATTACTTCAAATATTGTAAAGCTTATCATGTCGCATTATGGTAAAATTTTATCATGCAAGAGCACACCAGAAAAATACTGCCAACATTAAGAGGAGCTTTCCATAATCAGAATGATAAACATGGTCATTGTCGGGATTATTCATAAAGATTTCCTAGAATATTGGGATCGTTATTCATATTGAATATGAAAGGAGTTCTTTATCATATATTGATACTTTGATAAGTGAATGATCAAGATTATGATTAAAAGAATTCTATTGAAGAGAGCACATCTTGCAAGATAGAACATGTGTTTGATAATCAATCTAGAGAGTTTCCAAAACAAATTCAACATTTTATCAACATATAGTGAATGTGCAAAAGTGATGATCAAAGGCCTGTAACTGCTCACATTCAAATTGCAAGAGGACTTTCACCAAATTATAACGCTCTCACGGCATATAAGTTACTAATATGTTTTTACCCAAACCGAATTCACCACCAACTGTAGCAAAAAATTAAAAATCCAATATTAATAATTGAATCAAGAGAGAAGTTAGTATTAGCATGTCCTTTCTCTAAATTCATTTAAAGACTAATCCTTGCATGCATTTATTCAAAAAAAAAGTGTTTTCATGTATCTCAATGTATTCTTTGCCAAAACCATTATAGATAAAGGCTAGTATAACAATTGTCCAACTCATAAAACAATACATTTCACCTTTTAAGATTTATAAAACCAAAAAATTTAAGATCTAATAAACCCCATTTCAATCACTACTTATGGTTCTTTGATTAAATGAGCTAAGTCACAACACATCGTTTCAAGAATTTGACATAAACAATGTGTTTTATCATGAACACTAATCACACCATTTTAATACAATTTGCAATTTTTCTTAAATTTACTATTTTTAATGCAAATCGCAAGTGAACATTCACTCTTTAAATTTTATGCAATTTATAATTTCAAATTGATGATGAATCATAAATGTGAACAAAGCCTCTTTTTAAACACTTCAAAGCAATTTCAAAAGAGACATTTTAAAATATATATATATATATATATATAGTTTTTAAAAAAAACTATTGATTTGCAAAAGATAATTTTTTTGAAAAAAATAAGAAAGATATTATTTAAAATAAGAAGAAAACCAAATTATGGTAATCGTAATGATGGAGGTTAAATAAATAAGAATTAAAATAATAAATTTGGAGAAAAATAATTTAACATATGAAATCATAAGAAATGAAATTTAAAGAGAGGGGGATGCAAGAATGAAAGTTTGAAACGTTGAAAGATGTTAGAAATAGAAAAATAAAATAAAATAAAGGTATAATTGTGCAACATAAAAAAATAGATTTTCAAATCCATGAATTATGCAGTTATTGTGATTTTTTTATCGAACTTAAGAATGGCCTAAATCACACTACATAGATCATCATAAATTTACTTTTTAACCACTACACCTACGCATGCAGATTTGGCTCCATTGCCCAAAAGCCTACCTGATCCGGTCCAAAAGCCCAACCGGACCCGAAATCTCAGCCCGCAGGCCCAGCCTGCAAACCCAGAGCTTGTCCAATTGGCCCAACCCAAAAAAACACGATCATGTGTAATTCCCCTTACATGTGTGTGTGTTTCTTAGTAGCTTTGACATCCTTCCCCCGTTTGTGATAATATAATGCATGAAAAAATTCAAACATTTTTAAATTCTTTATTAAATTAAAATTGTATGAACATTTAATTTGCAATTAAAAATTAATCATGTTACAATATTTCAAAATCACCTCGAGATAGAGAAGGTGACAATCACTAGTCTTACAAACTGACTCAAATAGTTTCCTTGATCTCATACGATTCATGTTTTCCTTTTCATCATTAAAAAATATATCATAGCAATCAGGTTGTGCTTCTTGGATCAAATTGAAACAAATAAAGTTTATGCATAAAAACTTGATCAAATCCTTTTAGGAGATGAACATAAAGTGTCAACCTATCCAATTGTAAGGATTCTGTAGACAAGTAAAGGGGGGTGAACTCAATAAAATGCATGTTGGTTGGATCAATAATCAACCTTGATAATGAAGAATTTTGACCCATTGGTAAGGGAAGACGAATCCTTTCATGCACATCAGAATCAAGTGCAACCTTCTAACCAATATATTAATGTATTGATGTGTTTGCTGGCTTGACTCTGGTACTAAAAATGAAGCAAATCAAGTAAAAAAAGCTCTCCAAAGGCAAAAGCAAAATTCTTCTCAAGTATTCCTGGAGTTATCATCTTCTAACATGCAAGAGTAATCATGGCACTTGCAAATTAGATTAGATTCTTGTGGAAAATATATGCGTACAGCCTTTAGAAGAATTTTCCTTCTGCCACCAGACAGGAACCCAACCAGGAAGCCGGTGTTAACTTACAAATTTCTTCCAAGCACCGATGCTGTTGGATTTTGGGGTGGTTTTGACTGAAACCCTGTTCATCAAATTGATATAACCCTGCATGAACTGGGTTTTAAAAAAGAAAGTGAACGGATGTGGGGGAATGTCAATCTAGCTCTGCTGGAACTCTGGCAGAGAAGAGCTGGTTGCTTGGATCCCCCGGTGTATTGACTGTGTGCAGCTGTGTGTACTTACTGCCTGGCATTTCTTTAGCCAGCCAGCTCGGCCAGCCGCACCCTTTTGAACCCAAGGTCCGATGCTCCCACCGGATCCCTGCATGCGATGATTTTGGAGAAGAAATTTCCGAAAAACAGGTCAAGGAAACCCCACCCGATCTCATTCAGCATGCGGAGTCGCGGACACGAGAAACAGCGAGGCGACTGAGAAAATTCCAAGCAAATGCTAAAAGGGTTGAAGAAGAGTTCTAAGATCCTCATCGGCCCCGCGTTTGACATCTACCCATCCAGAAAAACATGAAAATTCAACCAGAATAGCAGGAAACAGACGAGGGGGTGCAAAAATAGAATTAGGGTTCATAGGATTTGAAGCGAGGAGGGATGTTTTTTATGACTGCGGCTCGATAGATCAATTGAACGATGAATTCGCATCCGGATGATGAAAGGGAAAACATCACCCGCCTCACATGGACTCCTCATTTCGGATCTGCAGCACGGAAGGGCCTCCAAGAAATTACGAAAACCGCTCAAACAGCAAATGGAAAATTCTTAAAGCGCTGATAATGCACTCCAGCCCATAAATATCGGGAGCCCTCCAAAACAGGCCGGGTCGGGTGGCCAAATTTCGATTTGGGTATAACGGAATCCAAAATCGATAATAACCAAATTCAATAAAAGTTTTCATTATTTTTTCAGTTTATGTTATTAATTTTACCTAAATATTTAGTTATTTTTATTTCGATTTTCGGTTACCAATTCGATCAACCATTATGTAAAAAAGAAAAATCACTCTAAGTGGGTCAAACAAAAACTCAAAATCATATATAAATCCTTAAATTTTATAAAAAAATCAAATTGTTTAAAAAAATGATAAATAGAGATGTATTGTTTTTTTATGGCTATAATAAATCTCATAGGTTACTTAAGATATTAAGTTAATAAAAAATAAAAAATTATAAATTCTGCTTTTTTTCAGTTTTCGGTTTTTAAAATTAATAACCAAAACCCACAAAATAAAACTGGATATTAACCAAATAAAATTAATACGCGTTCGATTTTTTTAAATTCAGTTATTGAAATTAATACTCATTCGAGTTTTTTTAATTCAACTTTTGGATATCTATTCGGTTAACCACCTATTTGCCCACCTCTACCTCAGTTTAGGATCTTTAACGAATGGAATTTCTACAGATGGTGGAGGTTCAATATATATATATATATATCGAAAACTTTCATTGGAATAATCCCTCGCGAATCATTGATTAAAAAAGTCCTTAGTGTGATTTCGGTGTGGAATTTTCAACTAAGGTTTTGTAGTGATTTTTTTATGGGGTTTTCAAATAAAATCCTATAATATGTATTCTTCACTATAACTTTCCATTAAATTTTATGAGTGGAAAATTACGCCGAATCTTTCATGTTGAGTTTTATGCTAAATTTTTCCTCATCTTATTATATGGGTTTTTATAGAACTTATGTGGAAAAAAAACCAAACTTTATTTCTCCAATGTAGATTTTCATTTCGATGTTCTGGTTTATTTTCTATAGATATTTTTCATCCAACATTTGCAATGGATTTGTCTGTTGAAATTTTCAAGTAAAACCTTTCATTGGTATTCTCTAGGGGAACCTTTCAAATGAGAATTGTAATGACTCAGATTTTCCGTGTATTATTTTTAGATATTATATGTATTATTTTCGAGACCAGGCGCCGAGACAACATATTATTCTGAGACTCAGTGTACTCAGAATAAATGTTTGAAATATATTAAATATACTAAATAACACATGAACATAATTTCCCGAAAAGTGGAAAACTTCTGAATGGGGGACTGAATCAAAAATATGAGGGCACCTTTGAGTTTAGAACACTGGTTTTAGCCTAGACGCGCCATAATCATTGTCGGCACATGGCATTTGTGAAAAAGTCACCGTGAGCGTGGAATTAATAAATTAAATTGATTTATTTTTTTTATTCAACGCAACGACTGAGTCTCCTTTAAATATACAATTATGGAATTTTCCTCATAGTTGGTCGCTCAAACCCTAGAGATCTAGATGACCATTGGAGGCATTCTTGGCGAACGACTACAGATCAAGACCGGATCGTGGATCGTTGCGCCAATGAAGTTCGTGGGTCTCGTCAACGACGACAACGCATAACCGTTATTCATCAACGATCAATCCAAACTCCAAGTATAATATTGATTTGTGTTTTCCATTCCGCTCTTTAATCCTGGATGAACCCGAATCAATTTCACAAACATAATTGATACATGCATCGTCAGTACATTTAAATTGATGGAATTATATTTGTTCGGTGTGTTTTATTCCTCTTTGTCCATCTTTTTCTACGATAACAAATTGAGGCCGAATGAACAAAGGTTGAGGTTCATTCCTCACGTTTGATGCCTTTTAGACCCCCCCCCATTCTTTGCACGTTCATCGCAGGTGTTTCTTTTGACTCATGGTACGACGAATACCGGGTATACGAATCATTGCGTGATCGTTCTTCGACGCAACAAATTGATACTGTGGGTGCGGTTCATGATCAAGGTTTCGATTGTGGTGCGACGATGATGAAGGATGATCAGAGACGGATCAAAATGGATTTGCGGTATCCATTCAACCCGGTTTTGACGAGGCGGCTACAGATAACGTGAGCGGACGTTTCCCAAGCAAATTTGAAGCCCAGAATCCCAATCTCCGATGACTAGAGGCTCGATCGACCCTCGATCTATAGGTTTCGGTGAGGGGCGGTGGCTTTGGCAATGTGCAAGACGATGCAGAGGAAGATCCTACGGGATCTAGAAAATCTTGGGTTACACGACGTGTAATTCAGCATTACACGTCATGTGAGCCCCTCTGGATGCGGTGTTAGGGTTTCAGTTGGAATTAAATATCACAGGTCGTGTGACACGGTCACACGCCGTGTGACCTCTCTGTGATGGCTCGACGTGTACCTCTAAGGGTACACGAACACGGTCAAAAGTACACGACCATTGGCACATTGTGTACTCGGACACAGACACGACCAAGTGTACACGAGCATGACCAACAGTACACGGATGCGACCAAACGACATAGGCAGGGTGTCGGGCGACCTCTACACGTCGTGTCTTTCGCTCACATGTCGTGTATGTTGAGGTTTACATGTCATGTGAGGTGTTACCACACAGGCAGACCTGGGGATGGTTGGAGACGCCATGTACCCTCAATATACGTCGTGTATGTAACAACTGAGCCCCGCTGACAACACATACACCCCGTCTTAACATGGTTGTCGAGTCCTGGCCCGCCAGGTACCACCAGTTGTCTCGCAAGCACGTGCCCCCCTCCCTGAGCCCCATCCATGTACCAGAACGAGTCATCCAACTAATGATTATCCCCACAAGCCAACATATGTTCTTTCCAGTGTGTTTTGTCCTCACTCGGACAAGCTCTTGAGAAGAAAGACACACCTTGTTAACATGAGTCATATCATTTAGTCTTTTAACCCTTTATCATTCTGGGGTGTTACAGTGTACCCCCTTCAAGGGTGTTTGTAGTCCTTCGTTTCTTTAGTCTGGACCAGTCTTGGTTGAGTGTGTTTCCTCGATCCATTCTCTCGAGGGTACAGTGTGACATTACATCCACATCGCAGGATTGTGATCCCCTGTGGAGGATTAGTCTCAAATAGAGTTTGTGGCATCTCTCAATGAGATTGAATTGTGATCCTCTATCATCTTTATACCCTAGGTGGTTTTTGTTGAATCGACATGACCTCCCTGAGTAGGGCGTTGATCCTCCATCTACGCAACGAGTTGATCCATATTGGGTTTGTGGTGTCCCTCCGTGGTTCTGGGTGTGACCCCCTATCCGAGTATTAGGGTTTTCTGAGATCAGTGAGCATTCTTAGGTGGGGCCCAATGATCTTGATCTCTTGGATGAGTGTCTCTGGTTATGGCATGACTCGTGGAGTGGATTCTTCCGAAATGAGCATTGCTTTGAGTAGAATCCTATGACTGACAGTTGGTTCTGACCGTCTGGTGGTGTGGTTTCCTTTCTGAGTATATTTGGGTGGTTTTAGTTATACATTGATTTTTATATTTTGTATTGAGCTGAATATACTTGATGCTTTGTGTTTAGTGTTTTTGGGGTGTCTTATTGAGTATTGTTATACTCACCCCTACATGGGCTTTGCCCGCACATGTCGTATCTTATGTAGACGACGAACCTTTTGACGGTGTCCTGGGAGGATGCGGAGTAGGTAGAGTGAAGCTTGAGCTAGACAGACAAAGGTGTTTACCGGGAGCTTGCATTTGATCGTAGTTCTCTCCCTTGAAGTAGGTTGGACTCTTTACAATTTTTGGTTGGGCTTATATTTGGCCTTTTTTCCACTTTCAGTACTTTACTGTCGTACTCTAGTTATGAGATTATGGATTTATGCATGCATTGATTTTATTTATTTTACATTTAAACGCTGTATGAGCTTGGAGATGTGTGTGTGTGTACAAGTACATTAGGCTAATGCCCCTCATTTATGGGATATGCTTAGTTGGTGCTGGTCGCAAGCCCCTAGCCTATTGGAGGTGGGCTTGGGGGTAGTCACGGGTCAGACCCCAGTGGGTCGGGTCGTGACAGAGTGGTATCAGAGCAGTAAATTATACCTTAGGATCAGAGTTGGTGAGATTGTTTTGGGATAACAATGTTTAGTGTTTCGAGTTTGATTTTCAGGTCATGGACTCCAGTGCTGGTGTGGTGACCGACGTATCAATACACCAGAACTCTGATTACCTACCTTTTGACTCGGTACATGTAAACATTGGTTATAGGAAAAACATTGATACATGCATCATATAGGAACGAGTTGTGGTTTCCACGTCCTTCACGAGTCAGCTCCCCAAATATACTCTTTTGACTGTGGTACATCTTGTTTTATTTCAGGATGTCTCCATGAAGACAGCTAGTCAGGATTCCACTGCATGATCATGAGGATGATCCGTCGAGTGACGAGGCATCGGTGCAGGGTCCTATACAAAAAATAGAACCTATGGGTGGTTTACTAGTTATACCACCACCCGTTGAGCAGCAGCTCGCGCTGACAGTGCCAATTGAGAATGCACGTAGGCTGAGTGCACAACACGAGTTTCAGAGGTAGTGACCTCCCTGGTTTCAGGGTGAGTTAGACCCCCGGGTGGATGGAGACTGTCCAGAGGTAGTCACCCCTGTTTTCCTCCTTGTGAGGATGCATGCATATCAAATGGAGACCCTCACTACGAGTCTTCTTCAAGGCTCTACTAAGCGATGGTGGAGCTTAGTGACCTAGTCGCATGGCGAGACATATCTCTCTTGGTCAGACTTTGAGCGTCTCTTCAGGGAGAAGTTATATCTGGCCATGTTGCGATCATTGTGCATTCATGAGATTCTGCATCTATAGTAAGGCAATTTGACTATGGTGGAGTTCTCAGTGAGGTTTACTGATCTCTCGTGATACTCCATGGATATAATTTGGGATCCATTCTTCAGAGTGCATACCTTTGAGTAGGGCTTACGCTGGGACATCAGAACTGCTGTAGTATCCCTTTTCATTCTCACACTATGCTGGGGTGCTTGGGCAGGCCTTAGCGGTGGAGAGCTTCCTGGAAGAGGAGGCACTGATAGTGGGTGCTGGTAGTGGGTGCCTAGGAGCAGAGACCTAGACAATAGGTAGCTAATGACAGTCACAGGGATCCAAGCATGTCAGATGCTTCAGGAGGTGATCCCAGGACACAGGGTCAATGGTGTAGGGCTCTCGGGATGGCTTGAATCAACCGAGGGAGAGGCGGTGTTTCTCTTGCGATGGTTGGGGACATCTAGCTAAGGATTGTCTGACCCGCCATACAGTTGATCGAGATATGGTCGAGGGACCGTTGAGGGAGAGGTAGAGGTAGGAATAGGGTGTTCTGTGGGGTGGTAGATGTGGAAGAGAGGCCAAAAGAGAAGCATGAGGTAGTCAGATGTTCGACCTATTACCACCACCACCCCCAAGTGGTCCACACGAGGCTCATGGAGCTAGTGGTTAGGGATGGGGACAACTATAGGCTATGGAGGCCTATGAACCCAATGCTTTAGGGATGATACAAGGTACAATCTGTCTATTTTCTAATTTTATTTCAGTATTGATAAACACAGGTGAAATTCATTCCTTATTTTCTACTTCTCTAGTTTGAGGCTTAGAGATTCTGGTTAAGCCATTAGCACGACCCTTGTGGTTGGAGACTCCGACAGGAGGTGACTCAACGATTGCACACTTGTGCTGACAGTGCAATTTGATGTTTGGAGGTGATAGATTTTTATGATATCTCTTTATAGTAGTGATGAGGCCTTACAACATCATCTTATCTATGGGTCAACAATCCAAAATTCATGTCGAGATTGAATATTTTAGGTGAAGGATACGATGTGTCCATAATGACGTAACTGAGTTTTCCTTTTGGGGTGAAAATGAAACCTTGGTAGAGTAGGATGGTCTCAAACATAGGAGAGTGCAGTTGATTACTCACTAGTTGGCTAGCATGAATCTTAGAGTAATGGATGTAATAAGATTTCAGTTTCCTACAATGGTGGCAGAGTATGAGGACATCTTTCTTGAAGACGTGCCATGATTACCTCCCTACCGAGAGCTAGAATTTTGCATTGTTTTACACCCCAGGACAACCCTCATATCTACACCATCACATCGGATGGCTCCCATAGAGATTCGTGGGTTGAGGGTGCAGTTTAAGGAATTGTAGGAGAAAGGCTTTGTGGGACCCAATGTTTCTCCCTGGGCAACCCCATTATTGTTTTCCAATATGGTGGATGAGAGCTCGAGGTTATGTTTGGACAATGAACGCTTGAACTAGGTGACTGTGAAGAATAAATATCCACTACCGAGGATCAAAGACCTTTTTGATCATTTGAGAGGGGCGCGATGATTCTTGGAGATTGACCTCAGATCAAGAAATCACTAGCTATGACTACAAGATGAGGATATACTGAAGAAAATATTCATGTCATTGTGGACACTATGAGTAATTAGTAATGTCATTTGACATGATGAATGCACTAGTAGTGTTTATGGGACTCCTGAATTAGATCTTTCATATTTTATTAGACCGGTTCATGGTGGTCTTCATCGATGAAATTCCAGTGTATTCAGTGTTCGATAAGAAGCATGTGAGACACTTGAGGATAGTCCTAGACAAACTCTAAAATCAATATATCTATAAGAATCTCTTGAAGTGTCACTTTTGGATTCAATATGTCCACTTCCCAGGACATGTTATCTCAGAGGTAGGAGTAGCAGTGAACTCGACGAAGGCTGAGACAATGCTTTCTTGGGAGCCACCTAGGAGTGTTGCTGAGGTGTAGAATTTTGTTGGGTTGGCAGAGTACTATCAGAGGTTTGTATCCAATTTATCTAGAGTGGAAGCAACCTTGACATCTTTGATCCAAAAGAGTCAACCTTTCATCTGGATAGAAAGGTACTAGTAGTGCTTTCAGAAGTTGAGACATAGGTTGAAGAGAACTCCCATCTTGAGATTTCCAAAGGAGGGTGTCAAATACATAGTGTTTTACAATGCATCAGGGACTTAACTTGGTTGTGTTTTGATGCAAAGGAAGGATGTGATTACCTATGGTTCATGTTATTTAAGAACACATGAGTATAACTATGTGACCCATGATCTTGAATTAACAACATTAGTATTTTCATTGAAGATGTGGAAACACTACCTGATGGGTGTGCAATTTATCATTTACTATGACCATAAGAGTCTCAAGTATATATTCTCTCATAAGTACTTTAACTTGAGATAGAGATGATGACTATATTTCCTTTAGGACTACAACTTCTATATTTTATATACTCTTGGGAAGGGGAACATGGTGGCATACACTCTTAGCAGGAGATCTTGTTCCTAGTTTCTAGCTGAGGAGTTAGAGCAGTTAGCCTCACTACATTTTTCCTTTGTGGACAAGGATGGTGATTCATGTCTTCAGTCGATGGTTGTTACTCCCACTTCCTTTATAATGTTTCAGGGAGACTTAATGTGGAGATAACAACTATGAGACCTTACATACTCAGATATCCACTGGACGTGCTCTTGATAGATATTTTGAAGGTGGGGAGCACACTATCCTTTTCAAAGGATTTATGATAGTACCTTTGATGTTGTAGGAGAAGGTGATGTAGGAGTTTCATAATTACCCTTTGGTGGTATATCCAAGTGTGAAAAAGATGTACAAGGACCCCAATGTCAGTTTTGGTGGCCAGGCATGAAGAGTAGTGTTTCAAAGTTTGTCTCTCGATTTCTCACTTTCCAGTAAGTGTAGGTTGAGCACTAGGTTCCAGTAAGTTTAGCTCAACCCCTTGAGGTTCCAGAGTGGAATTGGGATATGATATCTATGGACTACATGATGGGGTTACCACATGCATCCAGATGGAGTGATGTCATCTGGTTGATCATAGACCAACTCGCCTAGCTGACCCACTTCCTAACCATTCGAGAGTAGAGTTTAATATAGAGCTTGAGACACCTTTATGTGTAGAAGATGGTCCAACACCATGGAGTTCCCTCTATTATCATTTCAAAATGTGATGCTCGCTTCACGTCATGATTATAGAGAGGATTGTAGGAGTCCTTTGAGACTCAGTTACGCTTGATCAAAATGTTTCACCCCTAGACTGACGACCAAACTAAGCAGACCATTCAGATATTAGAGGACATGTTGTGGGCTTGCACATTGGACTTTGGATGTAGTTGTGAGGATCATTTACCCTTGGTGGAGTTTTAATACAACAAAAAATACTATTACACAATTAGAATTCCACTATTCAAGGATTTATATAGGTGACCCTATAGGTCACCACTTTGTTGGAATGATCCAGCTGAGTTAGCACTCATGTGCCTGGAGTTGGTGAGAGCTACTATAGAGAAGGTGACAATCATCCAGGAGAAAATGAGGACTACACAAAGCCATCAGAATTCATATAAAGATTGATAAAGGAGACCTCTGGAGTTCGATGAGGGAGACAATGTGTTCTTGAGGGCCTCACCTCAACGCAGATTGAGGAGATTTGGTTGGGGTGGAAAGTTATCTCATAGATTCATTGGAGCTTTCCAAATACCACATAGAGTTGGCGAGGTGGCGTACCACTTAGCTCTACTACTGTTGTTGGACCGGGTACATGTCGTCTTCCACGTGTTACGACTGATGAAATATGTGCATGGCCCATCACATGTTATTAAATGGGGAGAGCTGGACATCTAGGATGGAGCTACCTTTGCTGATTACCTAGTGGAGATCAGGGATTAGCAGGAGAAGATCCTTCATGGGTGATCAATTCTCCTAGCGCGTGTCCAGTGGTATCAAGGTAATCTTTAGGATAACACTTGAGAGTGGGAGACCCAGATGTGAACCTAGTACCCCCATCTTTTTTATTTGTTTTTTCTCTTTTCAAGATGAAAATACCTAAGGTGGAGAGAATGTAATGACTCATATTTTCTATGTATTATTTTTGGATATTATATGGATTATTTTTTAAAAGAGGAAATGAGACGACATGTGATTTTGAGGCCTAGTGTGCCCAGAATAAATGTTTAAAATATATTAAATATATTAAATAACACACACATGTAGTTTTACTCATAAAGTGGAACAACTATCAAATGAGGGCCTATATTAGAAATCTGAGAGAACTGTTGAGTTCAGAATGTGGGTTTTACCCTAGATATGGCATAATCCTTTTCAGCGCATAGAATTTTCAAAAAAATCATCACGAACGCATAATTAATAAAATAAATAAATTAAATTGATTTATTTTATTTTATTCAATGCAACAAATGAATCTCCTTTAAATACATGGTTATGGGACTTTCCTTAGGTTTGGCTGCTCAAACCCTAGAGATATAGATGACCATTGGAGATCATTCTTGGTGAATGAAAATAGATTGAGACAAGATCGTGGATCATTGCACCAACAAAGTTTGTTGATCTCATCAATAAAGGCAATATAGAACCGTTCTTCATCAACAATAAATCCAAACTCTAGGTAGGATGTTGATCTGTGTTTTCTATCTTGTTCTTTAATCCTAGATGAATTTGGATCAATTTCACAAAAAAATTAATATACGCATCATCAGTAGATTTAAATTGATGGAATTTTATTTGTTTATTGTGTTTTATTCCTCTTCATTTTCTTTATCTACGATAATGAATCGAGTGAACGAACAAAGGATGAGGTTCGTACCTCATGTTTGATGGATTTTTGATTTCTTCCCTTGTTCTTTGCACATTCATAATGGACATTTCTTTTGTACTATAGTTCGATGAATATCAGGCATACAAATCATTTTACTCTCGTTATTCAGTGCAATAGATAAATACTACATGTGCAATTTGTGATCGAGGCTTCAATTGTGGTTTGGCGACAACAGAGGATGATTAGAGGCCAATAAGAATGGATTTACAGTATCTATTCAACCCAGTTTCAATAAGGTGGCTATAGATGGCATGAGCATGCATAATCCGAGTAGATTCAAATCCTGAAATCCTAATCTCTGATGACTAGAGGCTCAGACGACCCCTGATCTAGAAGTTCCATTGAGTGCGGTGGCTTTGGTGATGCACAAGATGACATAGAGGAAGATCCCATGGGATCTGGAAAATCTTGGGTTATACGACATGTAATTTGGTGTTACATACTGTGTGGGATCCCCTGGATACAACACTGAGGTTTTAGATGAAATTAAATATCACATGCCGTGTGACAGGGTTACATGCCACATAACCTCTCCATGACATCTCGATGTATACCTTGGAGGGTACACGGACACAACCAAAAGTACATGACCATTGACACATCATGTACTTGGACATAGACATAACCTATTATACACATACATGACCAGGGATACACGAACATGGATAGACGACATAGGCACGGTGTCAGGAAACCTCTACATGCCACGTGTTTCGCTTACACACCGTGTATGTTGAGGTTTACATGTTGTGTAAGGTGTTATGACATGGAAAGACATGAGGATAACTAGACATACTGTGTACCCTCAGTACATGTCATGTACCCCCTTCAAGGGCGTTTGTAGACCTTCATTTCTTTAGTCTGAACTAGTCTTGTTTGAGTTTGTTCCCTTGGTCCATTCCCTCAGGGGTACAATGTGATATTACATCCACATAGTAGGATTGTGATCCCCTATAGAGGATGAGTCTCAGAAAGAGTTCATGGTGTTCCTTCATGAGACTGGAGTGTGATCCTCTATCATCTTTATACCCCAGGTGGGGTTTGTGGAATCGATGTGACATACTTGAGAAGGGCATTGATCATCCATCTAGCAGGTCGTATCAGTAGTGTTTGTGGTATCATTGGAATACATATCAGTTTGATCAAGATTGAGTTCATGGTATCCACCATTGATTTTGGGCACGACCCCCTATCTAAGTATTAGGGTCTTCTTAGACTAGTGATATTTATTAGATGGGGATGAATGATCTTAACCTCTTGTATGAGTGTCTCTAGTGATGACATGGCTCATGGAGTGGATTCTTTTAGAACGAGTGTTGCTTCAATTAGAATACTATGGATGATAGTTGGTTGTGACCACCTGGTGGTATTGTGTCCTTCCTAAGTATATCTGGATGGTTTTTGTTATAAATTTATTATTATATCTTGTATTGATCTAACTATAATTGATTCTTTGTGTTTAGTGTTTTTGGGGTCTCCCACTGGGTATTGTTATACTGACCCCTGTAAGGTCTCTACCCTCATGTGTTGAGTCTTATGTAGATGAAGACCCTTTTGATGGTATCCTATAAGGATTTGTAGTAGGTGGAGCATATCTTGAGCTAGACAAGATGAGGTGTTTACTGGGAGATTGCATTTGATCATAGTCCTCTCCCTTGGAGCAGGTTGGACTCTATAGTTTTTGGTTGGGCTTGTATTTGTCCCCTTTTACAATTTCAATACTTTACTGCCATACTCTGGTTATGGGATTATAGATGTATACATGCATTGGTTTTAGTTGTTTTACATTTCAGCATTGTATGGTCTTGGATATGTGTGTGTGCGTACAAGTACATTAGGATAATGCCTCCCATTTGTGGGATATACCAACTCAGTGTTGGTCGTTATCCCCTAGCATATTGGAGGCAAGCTTGGAGTAGTCACGGGTTGGACCTCAGTGGGTTGGGTCATGAGAAAAATTTCCAATGATTTTTTTAATTTTAATATTTTTTTGAAAAATTTTAAGTGGGATTTTTTACTTAATTTTTAAGTATATTTTTTAGTGCAATTTTAAAATGAAATTTTACTCTAAAAGTTTCTAGTTGAGTCATTGAAAATTGTCAATGAAATTTTCCACTAGAATTTTCCTATGATAGTTTTTATTATAACTTTTAGTGAAATTTTCCAGTGGAATTAATGATATTTTCATAAAAAGTTTAATGGAATTGGTGAAATTTACAGTGAAAATTTATCTTGGATTTTTTAAGTTAAAGATTTCATTAGAATTTTAGTGAAAGTTTCCACTAGAAGTTTCTTGTGAAAGTTTTCACTAGAAGTTTTGAGTTTAATCGATGCATTTTTCAATGAAAAGTTTTATTTTAGTTAATTGCTAAAATTTTCCAATGAAAATATATATTGAAACTTTATGATGAAAGTTTCTAATTGAATCGATGAAAATTTTCATTATAAGTTTTCATTTGAATTTTCCAGTAAAAATTTCCACTAAAATATTCTAATGAAAGGTTACTATTGACTCAAAAAAATTTTGAGTAACACTTTTCATTGAAAATTTTTAGTAAAAGTTTACATTGGAGGTTTATAGTGAATCTTTCTAGTTGAATTTGTGTAATTATTTATGAAAATTTTCAAAGGAAGTTCTTACTTAGATTTTTCAGTAGCAGTTTCCACTATAATATTCTAGTGAAAGTTTCTAGTTAAATTAGTGAAAATTTTCATTAGTGTTTTCAATGAAATTTTACAATGAATGTTTCAATTATAAATTTTCAATTAAAGTTTCCATTGAAATTTTCAAATAAAAATTTCCAATTGAATTGGTGAAATTTTCAATGAAACTTTTCATAGGAATTTTTCACTGAAATTTTCACATAAAAGTTTTTATTTGACCTTTCTAGTGAAAGTTTCCAGTTTAATTAGTCAATTTTTTAGTGAACATTTTTATTATAAATTTTCACTAGAATTTTTTAGTTGAATCAATAAAATTTTCAAGTTGAAATTTTTGATGAAATTTTCAATTTCAATTTTTAGATGTAATTTCCCAATGAAAAATTTCAATTGATTTTTTCAGTAGAATTTTACCCATTGATTTTTGTTATGAATTTTTTCAATGGACGTTTTTAGTGAAATTTATCATTTAATTTTTTAGATGAAATTTTCTGATGGATATTTTATCCTTTTCACTATAATTTTCCACTAAAAAATTCCACTTGTTATGCAATGAGTTTTTTAATTAAATTTTTAATTGTAATTTTTAAATGATAAAATATAGTGAAAATTTCTAACAAAATTTTTAATGGATTTTAAAAAATTATTTTTTGCCTCTAAAATTTTACATGGGGTTTGTAGTGTAATTTTTCAAAATATTTTTCACAAAAATTCTTCTTCTTATTTTTTATCTAAAGTTTTTAGTGCATTTTTGTGTGGGAAAATCTAGTGGATTTTTTATACCTTCTAAAAAATATTTTGTTCTAAACAAATTAAAATATTAAATTACAAATTACAAAACCAATTTTTTAAAGAGATTAGTTTTATGAATGCAATCAAATATTTATTATTGTATTTATTGTATTGTATCCTATGACATGAAAATACTATTTGGAACTCAGAAATGAAGAACATGGTCCGAAACATTTGAAATGAATGAAACATACATCAGCAACTAGAAAAAGGAACTAAGCTCCAAATTCACAATACCGAAACACCTCACACACCAAGTAATATGTTCTAAAAACAAAAGAATTGGAGAAAACAAACTCAGCTTAAAATGGAATTAAAACACATGATTTTTACATGGTTTGGGAATTATCTCACTCAATAAGAGGAACACTGTAACCTTTATTAAAAAGAGAATAAACAGAGGAAACACTGATTTACAAATGCCCAAATTCTAGAATGCTACCCATAAATAGAAGAAGAAAATTTCAGAATTGTTCACTCATACAAGTGACCCCACCAATTTATTTATATAAAATATCCTATATAATTCCCAAATTTTTTTTTGTCCCACCACCATATTATCTTTGCAGGAGACTACCACTCGATCAAGACTACCTCCAACTGCTCATTAAATGCACCAACTCAACTTACAACTTTTGATGAATGGTGAAACATCCTGAACTCATCTGCTTGTTGATAAAACAAAATTTTATTGAATATTTTATTGATAATAAATGAAAAAATTTCCTCAAATTGTGTTAAATATGTTTATTTATAGAATATTTGGGATTATATCATTCATTTGAAAATTTGATGAAAATTCCAAATTTTCTCTTTTAAAGTGCACTGTAGTATTTTGGAAATAACTATTTTTCTATAACTTATTTAAACTTTAAATTTATTAACAGTGTTCATACTTAATGGGATATAAATTTCATTCAGGAAATCGAAGCTAAATTTTACATTTGATTAGAGTAAAATGTCCATGAAGTCAAAGATGGGATGAAATCCCTAGATTAGATACCAGTTTGGTATTTGGACCATAACTTCTTAATCCATACTTGTATTGGGACCAAATTTAGAGAGAATATAAAGAAACCAATTTATGATGAATCAACCTTATTTAAAGATAGTTTTTTCATGATTTTTAGAGGTAAAATAGTTGGTTCAAGTTGACTTGAATTATTTGGAAGAATTTCCCCATTCACACTTGAAACCTATTTTAAACCAAGAATCCCATCCACTCTATAAATATGTATCTTTATCATTTGGAGGGGTTGGGACATGAATTAGGAGATTTAAGGAAGAGAATAATTGGTTTCAGTCCATTTATCTAGGAATTTCAAGAGGGAGATCTCTTGAAGCTAGGATCCCTTCACCGAAGCCTCCCCCTTCTTCACTTTGTATTGTTTTTGTTCTTACAATAAACTTCTTAGTTCCTCTTATATTTATTATATTTTATTATATTTTATTCTTATCTACTCATCCTATTTAGTATTGAAATCAAGATTATAAACATGATTGGGTTATACCCTTTCCATGACCTTTTCATATGCACAATGTTTCTACAATGACTACACCGCCCATGGAAGAGTAGTTTTTTTTAGTAATCGATCTACCTCTTACCTTCTTTATTAATTTATTTTGAATCATTGAGCTACTGTAATTCACTTAATATGATCTATGAATTTAGTTTTTAATTTAAATTAAAATAACCAATTAATTGAACAATTAACACAAAACACACGAGGTCAAGAATTGTATGAATTGTGAGAGTGTAATCTTAATCGATAATAAAAAACCACACAAGATAGATTTATAGAGTTCAAATATAATCCCTAAACTCAATGTATACAAAGTTTCAAAATAGATATTTTAACGACCCAAAATTTTATCAATAGAATTTCTCCCTTCTTATAGTAATGTCATATAGTATAAATATCATAAAATCACTTATAGACCATAATTAAAACTTTATAAATGAATAATTAATTAAATAATAAGTATTTCTAGAAGATAAGGAACCAATACCGATGAAATAGTAACTTGACCTTATGAATAGTAATATGACCCTTAAAAATAGTAAACCATCCAAATGAATAGTATCCTCACCCATGAAAGTATAAATAAAATTTTGGTATCTTATAAGTGAAAATATAATATAATTATATCATAGTATAAGTAAGTAAATATTTTAAGAATTATTAATTAAGTGTTGGTATTTTTATAAATCATAAAATTTAATTAAAATTTTATGATTAATTTAATAGTTTAAAAGAAAATTTATTTTCATAAAATATATTCATAAATTAATATTTTTATTTTAAGATAATTTTATGAGACCTTAAGTAATTTTTCAAAGTGTTATAAAATCAGTTATAATTTTAAAATCTATATTTTCCAAGTAAATAATGATTTTAATTAAAAATTAAATTACTCAAATTTAGAAATTTATTTTCATAAAATTAAGTTCATTTTTAGATTCTACACATAAAAAAATGGATAGGGTGATTTTTTGGGATTTTTTTGAAATACTTGAATTTTTGGTGAATAATAAAATACAGTAATTTACAATATAAATACATTATATGTTAAATACACTATTCCTTGAGTCGTCACTGATGTAAGAAACCAAATTAAGAACAATACTTAAATATTTTAATATTTTTGGTGATAATTCTCAAACTATTCATAGTCTTGAGCCAAAAATAATAAACTAATGATTAAAATAATAGGAAAACACCCCTCTCATCCACTATAAATACCACCCCTCACCCCCTCTCCTCCTCACACTTCTCAATATTTGTGACTTAACTATATTATGCCCAATAATCTTTCCTAATTACTACCCCACATAAATGATCTATTGTTCTAATCAAAAGGCCAAAACCTTTTCCCTAAGGAGGTTCTCAAGGAGGATAAACCCAATAGGTAAAATAATCTTCTTCTTTCTTTTAATTCCTTTTAAATTTCATTTAATTTATTCTATTTACTCACCTTATCCTATAAAAATGGAATGATAACTCTAGTATGTTTGATATACTATAATTATATCATGTTAATGTAAGATTCATCATTAAAATCCACCCCCTCTCTCTTTTATTTTAAAAATGAAATCGCCGCCCGTGATGTGTCAATTTACTGACATCATGGGCGATGCACTTTCATTTTCCTTAAATGACTTCAATTCTATTAATAAAATCATTAAATGGTTAAAAATAGATTTTAATTTTTATTATAAAATCCTATTTATCTTTTGTAACTAACATTTATACATAATTCTAAATGATAAAACAAAATGAGTTCATTGTGATCGAAAACTGCCAAAATTAACCTAAAATGATCATCATTAACTTTTATCTAATGATTCATCATAATGGTATATAAACAAATTATTTATAAGATAATTTATGTTTTTAAGATCATTAATAACATATAATAACAATTCTGTATATTTATCCTCATTTTACATGAACTTTCATTCATGAATACAATTGAACCGACCATGAAAACTAAGAAAATGAATGCTCCCAAACGATGAAATTAAACTATATAACTCATCAAAAGGAACATACATTAACTTAATAAAACCATAATGAATTATATTCATGTATAAAATGTTATATAATTATTAATTAATGAATCTAATGTGATTATATAGGACATTAAAGTGAATAAAGCATTCAGACATGAGGTAATGGGAATTCTCAAACCCAACACTCTTTGGGTTTTCCCTCTTTCACCCCATTTTCAGTATGAATATTCCTTAAATATAATTTCTTCATCATTATATTACTTTTTCTGGTATATACATGTTTTCTACTTGAGTTTATGAAAAAAACTATGTTTTTCAAAAGAAATCTTCTTTAAAAAAACACACCCTTTACTTCTCGAGATTGTTTCTTCTTCACTCTAGGTTGATGATTCTTATATCAAGTATGTTACTCTTTATTTCATTTGGGAACCAAAATTTTATGAATTTATGCATTATTAAATGAAACCCATTCCTTTCTATGGTTTATTTTACGTCCAATATTGATATATGTTCTATGTGGCATACATGATTATGTAAATGTTATGATGTGACGGGTGCGCCTAGAATTATATAGTGAAAAGTAAATGTTATGATGTGATGAGTATACCTATAATTATATAGAGCTCCGATGCATTGGGTAATGTGATTAATCTCTTGATAAAAGGTGAAATATGCATGAACATGATGTTACCTCTATTCACAACTATGTGTGGTAGTTAACCACTAAGACATAAGGTTTCATTTTTATGCATTTCCACATTCCAAGACTTTATATAAATATTCCTATCATGATTATGATTATGATGTTATGATTATGTTCACCCCATGTCATAATGTTTCATGTTATTATCTATCATCTTACTGGGATTTTTGCTCACCCCCTTTTGATGTATATCCTTAGGTGATTACATGTACTAAGGAGAAATCAAGGTCCAATAAGAAGCTATAGAAGAAGGAATTAAATAAATGTTTATGTTTTATTTTTTAAATGTTATGTATGGTCCTAATTTTACCAAGAAACTAAAACTTTGGATCCTTGTTGTGTAACAATTTTATGTTGTTTAGATTTAAAATGATTTAATAGTAATGTAAGAAAAGTAGGGTCGCTATAGTTGGTATTAGAGGGAGGGTTTAGTTAATTTGGGAATTAGTATTAGAGAACCTCAGTGAAAACCCTTAGTATGAGACTAATTATAAGTGAGAGCCCAAGAATATTTGTTTTAGAAAATTCTAAACATAGGTATCCCACAAGATATTCCTTTAGAATTAAATACATAAAGGAATATGTTGTTTATTCACGACTTATTGACTTATATTTTATTCTAAACTTTTCTATTTTATAAAATGGTGGGAACCAGGAGAAACCAGGCTAAAAACCTGTGCAAGGGAAAATGCAGTGATTGCCTGAATGACATCCCCAATGATTTGGGAGGTGGAGTTCAAAATTTTATGGCAATGCTTACCTAGCTATCTCAGGTAATGAATACTAACCTAAATAACATGGAATGTTCTACTTCACCTAAGAGGGAGAAATTGGATATCAAGTGTTTTATGAGGCAATGACCACTAATGTTTAGTGGATCTTCCAATCCACTAGTTGCAAAACAATGGGTCAATCAATGGAGAAGAGATTTTTTGTTTTTCACTGTTCTAAGATGGAGAAGGTGAATCTTTATATTTATCATCTAGATGGAGAGGCTGATCAATGGTGGGATTTGATTAAGAACACCAAGACGAAGGATGAAATTGAAGAGATGGAGTAGGAAGACTTTAAGATAATGTTTATTAACAAGTATTTCACTATAAATATTCGAGAAAATATGAATAGAGAATTCATAGAGTTGAAGAAAAAGGAAGGAGAATCTATCATGGACTACAAAGAAAATTTCACAAGGATTTCATGGTAAGCTTCAGGTTTTTTATCAATAATGATAGAGAATTGATAGATTCTTTAATGGATTAAAACCACACCTTCAAAAGACTCTAGAAATTTGAGACTTTGAGAGTTATGGAGAAGTTGTTCGATGTGATCTCAAAGTGGATATAAAGTTTGGGTAATGGTCCCATGAATATGGTGGTAAGAAATAAAATATGGATATTCAAGCCATAAGATCTAATAAGAATGGTGGAAAGAAAACTCAACCACCCACATGCCAAAAATGTGGGAAGAGGCATCATGGGAACTGCCTCAAAGGGACAAGGAATGCTTCAAGTGTGGGAGAGAAGGCCACCAAGATCATGAATGTTTAAAAGGCATGAGGAAGTAGGGAAATGTGGTGGAGAAAAGGAGAACACCACCCATGGTCCATTGCTACAACTGTAGGGAGAAATGGAACTATGCAAGCCAATTCACTAGACCTTGAGTCCTTGAGGGTAATTAGCATCATCATCCACTAAATAAAAAGGATCAAGGGAAGGATTATGCCATCACTACTACTAAAGTAGAGAAAGAACATCAATTCGTATAAGGTATACTTCATATTCACTCGATAATGGAAAAAGTTTTATTTTATTATGGTTCTACGCATTCCTTTATTTCTTGAAAGTTTTCTAGAACTATTGAATCGAATCCCCTAAACCTTGAAGTAGAGATATATGTAAAAACACTTAAAGGTATAATCATTTCAACCCAAGTGTTGGACTCTTCTCCTGTTGGCGTATGTGGTAATATTATTCCAGTGAATCTCGTAATACTTCCCTTGGTGTAATTCGAATCTATATTGGGGATGGATTGGATCTCTTTATATAGAGCACACATCAAATGTCAGGAAAAGGAAATATATTTTCATATTCCAAATCATCCCATGATCCTCTAAAAATTCAAGTAGGATCATGAATCTCCTTTGGAAAATCCTTCAGCAGTGTGGGTGTTGATTCCCTGTGAAGAAGCATACCTCACTCAAATAGTTGAGTCAAAGGAATTTATCAACTTAGGGGAAATTCCCATCACAAGGGAATATAGTTATGTATTTCCTAAAGAGTTACCTAGACTTCCCCCAAATCATGAGGTTAGGTTATCAATATAACTCATACCTGGATCTACTTCTATCTCAAAGTTTCCCTATAGGATGCCTCCTATTGAACTGGAGGAGTTAAATAAGTAGCTGCAAGATCATTTGGAAAAAGGGTTTATACACCCTAGTGCATCACCTTGGGGTGTGGTAGTGCTCTTTTTAAAGAAGAAGGATGGATCAATGTGGATGTGTATCGATTATTGAGAACTCAATAAGATCACCATAAAGAACAATTATCCTCTTAAAAGTATTGATAACTTGTTCAATTAGTTGCGAGGATATTAGTACTTATCAAATGTGGATCTCCATTTTAGGTATCATCAGCTAAAGGTGAAGAATGAAGATATTCAGAAGACTGCCTTCTATACAAGGTATGGGCATTATGAGTTTCTAATGATGACCTTAGGACTTACTAATGCCCCTGAAATCTTTATGGATTTGATGAATAGAGTCTTTAGACATTACCTCGACAAAATTGTAGTAGTTTTTATCGATGATATTCTCATTTACTCTAAGAGCAAGGAGGAACATGAAGAATATATAAGGCTTGAGTTAGAGACATTGATGAAGGATAAGTTGAATTCCAAGTTCAAAAAGTGTGAATTTTGGATGTAGAAAGTCACATTCTTGGGACATGTGATCACAAGATAATTTTTATGGACCCTTCAAAAATAAAGGCGGTTGAGGAATGGCCTAAACCCTCTAGTGTCATAGAAATCCACAGTTTTTTGGATTATCAGGGTACTATCGATGTTTTGTGAGAAATTTATTATGATTTTAAATCCAACTAACTAAGTTAACAAGGAAAGGGGTAAAATATTTATGGATGGACGAATGTGAGGAAAGATTGAAGGAGCTAAAGAGAAGGCTGATCACTACACCTATAATCACATTACTGAAGAGTGGAGAAATTTTTGTGATATACAGTGATGCTTCAAAGATAGGATTGGGTTGTTTACTCATGAAAAATGATAATTTGATATCCTACGCCTCACAATATTTGAAGATACATGAGAATAACTACCCGATGCATGATCTGGAGCTAACAACTGTGATTTTTGCCTTGAAAATCTGGCGAAACTACCTCTATGGTGAGAATTATGACATATATACCAATAAAAAGAGCCTAAAGTATATATTCACACAAAAGGATCTCAACATGGGTCAAAGGATATGGTTAGAGCTAATCAAAGACTGCGATTTCTCTATTTAATATCATCCTGGAAAGGTGAACAAGGCAGTTGATGCTCTTAGTAGAAAAGAAGCTGCTACCCTATCCATGTTGTGGATTGAGAAAGACCCTATATTCATAGATATGAAAAGAATGGATTTTGAAATCATAATAGAAGGTAATACATACTACCTTTCCTAAATGATTTCCCAACCATCTATCCAAGAGAAGATTAAAGAATCACAAATGGATGATATAAAGTTGCAAAATAGGGTGAATGCAATAAAGGAAGGGAAGTTGGACGAGTTCCTTATCGATGATGATGGTGTGATTTGGTTTGGAATGAGGATTTATGTGCCTTAATCACCTAGGATAAATAATAATCTATTGGACAATTCACATATCTCAACATTCTTTATCCATATTGGAAGTACCAAGATGTACTATGATCTCTGAGAACACTTCTGATGGGGAAAAATGTTGAAGGAGATGGAGGAGTATATCTCAAGGTTCTTGATATTTCATCAAGTTAAATATAAGTGAAAAAATTACAAAGGGATGATGCAACCATTGATTATACTCATATGTAAATGAGATAATGTCACTATGGACTTTTTCATGGGTCTCCTGAATACATCCAAAGGAAATAATGCGATATGGGTTGTGGTGGACCGACTCACCAAGATTTCCCACTTTATCACTATTCAGGAAGATCTCTCGCTTAAACAAATTGCTAAGATATATATGAAGGAAGTGGTGATACTGAATGGGGTTCCACTCTTGATTTTCTCTAATCGTGATCCCATATTCATATCTAATTTTTTGAGGAGTCTTCAACATGATTTGAGTACTAAATTAAATTTCAACATGACCTATCACCCCCAAACTGATGGCCAATATAAAAGGACTATTCAGAAACTCGAAGATATGATAAGAGTATTCTATTTATAATTTAAATGTGGATGGTATCAACATATCCCATTGGTTGAGTTCTCATACAAAAATAGCTTCCACTCAAGTATTCATATGGATCCATATGAAGCTTTGTATGGAAAGTGATGTAAAACTCCAACATGTTGGGATGAAGTTGGTGAAAGAAGGATAATTGGACCTGATCTTGTGAAAGATATGACAAAGGTATAACTCAAACCTACTTGGATGTGTTCTATGTATCACTCTTGATGAAGTACATACCATATCCCTCACATGTACTAAACTCAGAGGTAGTACAACTGGAGGATGATCTTTCATATGAGCAGCAACCAATAAAGATTCTAGACCAGAGAGATAAAGTTCTACACAGCAAGACAACCCACATTGTCAAAGTATTTTAAAGGAACCATAATTATGAAGATGTGACTTGGTAACTAGAGGAGGTGATGAAGGATAAATACCCTCACATGTTTGTGTAAAATGAAATTTTGAGGGTGAAATTTCAAAAGGAGGGAAGAATGTAATGACCCAAACTTTTATCAATAGAATTTCTACCTTCTTATAATAATTTCATATAGTATAAATCTCATAAAATCACTGATAGACCATAATAAAAACTTTATAAATGAATAATTAATTAAATAATAAGTATTTCTAGAAGATAAGAAACCAATACCGATAAAATATCAACTTGACCTTAGGAATAGTAATATAACCCTTATGAATAGTAAACCATCCAAATGAATAGTATACTCACCCATGAAAGTATAAATAAAACTTAGGCATCTTATAAGTGAAAATATGATATAATTATATCATAGTATAAGTAAATATTTTAAGAATTATTAATTAAGTGTTGGTATTTTTATAAGTTATAAATATTTAATTACAATTTTATGATTAATTTAATAATTTATAAGAAAATTTATTTTCATAAAATGTATTCATAAATTAATATTTTTATCTTAAGATAATTTTATGATACCTTAAGTAATTTTTCAAAGTTTTATAAAATCAGTTATAATTTTAAAATCTGTATTTTCCAAGTAAATGACAATTTTAATTAAAAATTAAATTAACCATATTTATAAAATTATTTTGATAAAATGGATTTAATTTTTTGATTCTAAACATTGAAAATGGTTAGAGTGTTTTTTTTTTATTTTTCTGAAATACTTGAATTTTTGTTGAATATTAAAATACAGTAATTTACAATATAAATACATTAAATATTAAATACACTATTCCTAGAGTCATCACTGATGTAAGAACCAAAATATTGAACTATAAATTATTATTTTAATATTTTTGGTGATAATTATCAAACTATTCATAGTCTTGAGCCAAAATAATAAACCAATGGTTAAAATAATGGGAAAACACCCCTCTCCTCCACTATAAATACCACCCCTCACCCCCTTTTCTCCTCACACTTATCAAGATTTGTTAATTACCTATATTCTGCCCAATACTATTTCCTAGTCCCTACCCCAAATCCAGGATCTATTGGTCTAATCAAAAGACCAAAACCTTTTCCCTAAGGAGGTTCTCAAGGAGGATAAATCCAAGAGGTAAAATAATCTTCTTCTTTCTTTTAATTCCTTTTAAATTTCATTTCATTTCGTCTATTTTACTCACCTTCTCCTATCCAAATGGCATTATAACTCCATTATGTTTGATATACTGTAATTATATCATGTTAATGGAAGATTCATCATTAAAATCCACCCCTCTCTCTTTTATTTTAAAAATGAAATCGTCGCCCGTGATGTGTCAATTTACTGACATCATGGGCGATGCAATTTCATTTTCCTTAAACGACTTCAAGGCTATTAATAAAATAATTAAATGGTTAAAAATAAATTTTAATTTTTATTATAAAATACTATTTATCTTCTGTAACTAACATTTATACATAATTCTAAATGATAAAACAAAATGAGTTCGTTGTGATCGAAAGCTGCCAAAATTAACCTAAAATGATCATCATTAAATTTTATCTAATGATTCATCCTCATGGTATATAAAAAAATTCTTTATAAGATCATTTATGATTCTTAAAGATCATTAATAACATATAATAATAATTATGTATATTTATCCTCATTTTACATGAACTTCCATTCATGAATACAAATGAACCGACTGTGAAAACTAAGAAAATGAATGCTCCCAAAAGATGAAATTAAACTCTATAACTCATAAAAAAGCCCATAAATGAACTTAATAAAAGAATAATGAATCATAATCATTTATAAAATGTTATTAAATTTTTAATTATTTAATATAATGTGATTATACAGTACATTAAAGTGAATAAATCATTCAGACACGAGGTAAGGGGGAATTCTCGAACCCAACTCTATTTCTTTGGGTTTTCCCTATTTCACCCCATTTTTAGTATAGATATTCATTAAATATAATTTATTTATAATTATATTACCTTTTTTTGGATATAAATTTTTTCTAATTTAGTTTATGAAAAAAACTATCTTTTTCAAAAGAACCCTTCTTTAAAAAAAGCACACCCCTGTTTCTTCTTTACTTAAGGTTGATGATTCTTATATCAAGTATGTTACTCTCTATTTCATTTGGGAACCAAAAGTTTATGAATGTATGATCTATGAAATGAAACCCATTCATTTCCATGGGTTATTTTATATCCAAGATTGATATATGTTATATGTGGTATGCCTGATAATGTAAATGTTATGATGTGATGGGTGCACCCAGAATTATATAGCACAAAGTAAATGTTATGATGTGATGGGTGTAACTATAATTATATATCACTCTAACTAATTGGGTAATGTGATGAATCTCATGAGAAAAGGTGAAATATGTGTGAACATGATGCTATCTTTGTTCACAACTATGTGTGGTAGTTAACCACTAAGACATATGGTTTCATTTTTATGCATTGCTACATTCCATGAATTTATCTAATACTTCCTCACATGATTGTGCTTATAATGTTATTATTATGTTCACCCTATGTCATAATGTTTCATGTTATTATATATCCTCTTACTGGGTTTTTATCTCACCCCTTTTGGATGTATATCCTCAGGTGATTACATGTACTAAGGAGATTTTAAGGGACAATAAGAAGCTAGAGAAAAAGGAATTAAATAAATGTTTGTGTATTATTTTGTAAATGTTATATATGGTCCTAATTTTTCCAAGACACTAAAACTTTTGATCCTCATTGTTTAATGATTTTATATTTTTTAGCTTTAAAATTATGTAATAGTAATGTAAGAAAAGTAAGGTCGCTATAGATATGCACCCTAATTTACTACTGACCATAATCTATCCTTGGAATGAAAATAAACTCAGGGTGCTATGATTGCAAGTTTATAAGATATCCTAGGGTTTAATTCATTTCATCATTATAGTTAAGTTAACTCTCATAGGGTTTAGGGGTTAACAAATTAAGACATCATAATTAAGTGGATATTAATTTAAATGATAATAATTAATAAGTAAGTGAAAAGGTAGAGTTAGATCAATTATGCTTTCTAAAAATAGTTTTTAAAAAACACATCTTCTCGTTGTGTTTTCTTAGTCTTATTTCAAAAATAAAATAAAAAAATTATAATCTTTTTCCAACATAATTCTTCTATTTTTATAAATGATTAAAACCCACATCCTTTTAAATAGTGTGTTCATGCTATTTTATTTTATTTTTAAAATACCTTTAATATTTTTTTAAATTACTTCATCCTTTGAGAGACAACCTTGGTCATCTACTCTATTGCACCTAAATAAACCAAAAAACACACATAATTTTAGAGCACCCACCACAAAACCTTTCAAATTAGCACCATATCTAGGGAGAGAAGTAATAATTTCAAAAAATTAAAGGTATTTTTTTATTTTTCATTTTATTATCTTCTTCTCTTATTTATTCCTTATTTTCCCCTCTCTCTATTTTTCATTTTTTAATTCTTTTTTTGGACCATTAACTCAAAATTCTAATTTTTATTATGGTACACTTTTTGTCATTTCATTTTTATTTAATTTAGGACATGAAATAATCGTGAGGATCTTTTAGATATAGACCCTAATATTGAACGCAAACTTAGGGATTGAATCAAACAGTCTCAGTCTATGAGAAGTTTCAATATTCAACCAGTAAGAGAATTCCTCCATTCTGGGAACATTGAAATTGGAAGAAATTCTAATTCAAACATAAAACCAGAACCAATGGATACAAATAATAATAATGAACTTAATAGAACAATTTTAGAATTGGTTGCACCTGACATTAAATATTAACCAAATTTTTATTGAATTTCTAAACCTTGATTCATACGTTGAATTAAAATATTTATTGATACACCTGCTTCCAAAATTCCATGGCCTCTCTAGTGAGGATCCCAACAAACATCTAAAAGAATTTAATGTGGTTTTATTATCCATAAAACCAATAAATGTATCTGAATATAAAATCAAAATAAGATCATTCCCATTCTCAATTGATGAAACTACAAAATATTGGATGTATCATTTAAAATATGAAGATGTAACTTGTTGGAATGATTTAAAATGTCTTTTCTTACAGAGAATTTTTCCAGCATCAATGACCACCTCCATTCGAAAGGAGATATCAGGAATCAAGAAAGCCTAAGAAGTGTCAAATTATGAGTACTGATAATGATTCAAGAAGTTGTGTTCAAGCTTCCCAAATCACCACATCAGTGAAAAACTCCTCATCTATTACTTCTATAAAGGATTCACTGATCGCATAACGATTCACTATTCAAATCCACCCTTACACTATTGTTTTAAACTAGTTTTGTAATGAATATTAAAAATATAATAATAAATTACACTTTATATTTGAATCAATGAATTAATTTTTATCACTATTTAATAGGTAAATTTTACTTCTTTTGGTGTTTACATTGTTGGAGGCGATTTGGAGAGCTTGTGATGTAATTCAAGCAAAATGGGTCAAACTGCGTGAGAGCCCAAGCATGTATGTGGACAATTATTTTTAATTTGGATAATACGTGTATAGAATTGTGATAAAAATGGGTGTATGAGTTCAAAAAAATGTGGGATACATTTATCTAGAATATTATGAAGCCCAATTCATCCATTTGGAGGCTCAAAATAGGCCCATAATGTGAAGAAATTCTTGGCAGGCCAGATTGGGCCACCCTTTTGTATTTGGGCCATAACTCAGGACTCATAGATCCAATTGGGCTGATTCTACCTCCCATAGATAGATAACTCGGATACCCGACTCTCCACTAAATTTCAAGTCATTTTAATGCGTTTTGGTTAGTCAATTAGCTGGATAAATATGGAATAAAGAATGTGCCTTGAATAGTCACCTAGCCTTTTAGATACTTGCCACTTTATGTGGAAATATGGATGTAATTGTCCATAAAATCACTCATCCACCTCATTATTTAGGCTTCAAAAATAGGGGTGAAGGTTAGTCTAATTTTAGAGCTCTATTCACCCATTTTATTTCTCTTCTCCCTCATGTACTTCTAAACCTCTTAGTGATCAATTTGGGGAGTGTCCTTTATTATAATCCCTAGCTCCACATCTTCATAAGGTAATTTATTTCCATGTTTGTTATCAATTATTCTTCATTCATACCCTATAATTTTTTTTATTATGGTATGATCAAATACAAATCAATGTAACAATAATCCACATGCTTCCATGCATAACCCGGATCTTGTGATGATTTGAGTACAGTTGCCTCTTTTCTCACCCCCCCTTTCATTATTGTGAAAATGGATTGCATCGGTTGATAAAATCCAGGAGATTGAACCTATGAATATGAATGTTCTTTTATTGTGTAATATTTTTATCATTGACACAAATCTGGTCATCTCATCATGTTTTTGATGTGATGCCTTGATTGAGTTCTGTTTTTACATCGATTCATGTTTATTGATTTTGAGCAGTTGCTGATAATCAATATCATTGATCGATAAAATCCTAGGTGGTAACCTAGTAAGAACTAAAATACCATTACTGGTTTTAGTATGTATAAAATCAAGGAATCAATGATCCTTCCCTTTCCCTTGAGAGCAATGAAAAATTGAGCATCAAGGGACACTTACCTGGGTTGATCACAATTTCTCTAATCAATTTCTCTCAATAGTAATATACTTTCAATTTATGTTCTTAAAGAAACAAAACCCAAGTTTTATAAAAAACCCACCCCCCTTTTAGTTTCTTAATAATAACCTCATTTTTTAATTAATGATCTAAATCTCCTTTTAGATACGACCTAGGGTTGCTGCTATACTGCAGAAATTCTAGTTAAAAATAAACATATAACTTAATGCGCTTGACAACGCGATCAAATTCTGGTGTCATTTCCGGGGATCCAAGATCATTTTTTTCTTTATTTACTTTTATTTATTTATTTTAATTCTTAATTAGTACTCCTTTAAATACCCCACCCCCATTTTATTGTTTTTGTTTTGGTTTTATGTTTCTATTTTTGGTTGTTTTTGTGTGTTCTTCCCTTCTCTCTCTCTCTCTTATTCTTCTCCATATATCTCTATAATTATATATTATAACATTATATTATCCTTTAACCCTTCTTAATTGATTTTATCCATATTAAATCATAAAAAAAACAAACTTCACAACTTATTTGCATGACCCAATCAGAAAAAGAAAAACTGCTTCAATTTAACCCTAAAATTGAAAAGACACTTCACACACAAATCAAGGAATCTAGAGAAGGTCAATAAAGTAACACTAAGGAACACCTTATAGAACCTCAAGTGGTCATAAACCAATAAAAAATTTAACTCAATCAAATCCAAGAAAACATTGATTCAAATAATCGAACCTTAAAAGAACTGACCACCACAGATGTGGAGTACCAACCCGCGTACATCCAATATCCTGGGGAAGCAACCAACTTTGAGATGAGATCAGGCCTCATCCTACTACTTCCAAAATTCCATGGTCTTCCTAGTGATGACCCTCATAAACACCTTAAGGAGTTTCACATAGTGTACTCCACCATAAAACCCCAAAATGTTTCTGAGGACTTAATTAAGTTTAGGGCCTTCCCTTTCTCCCTTGATGGTGTAGCCAAAGATTGGATATACTATTTCCTACCACAATTAGGGGATGAAATGACCTGAAAAGACTATTTTTAGAGAAGTTTTTCCCTACCTCCTGAACTACATCAATTAGGAAAGAAATTTGTGGCATTAGGCAATCACAAGGAGAGATCCTTCACGAATACTAGGAGAGATTCAAAAGACTTTGCTCAAGATGCCCCCACCACTAGATTAGTGAACACCTATTAATCCAATACTTCTATGAGGGACTTATCCCCATGTATCGTGGAATGATTTATGTTGTATATGATGGTTCCCTAGTTGAAAAAACTCTTTACGCTGCTTGTGACTTAATAGCCAACATGGCTCAAAATGCACAACAATTTGGTACACGAGCTATTGCACCAACTAAGGAGTTCATGAGGTAAGTCATTCATATCTAGAACAAAAGGTAGATAACAAGATTGATGAGATGAATACCCTTCTAAGGAAATTATCTCAAGTACAAGGTAACTCACAATCTTCTCTTGTTCCATTACATTATGGTATATGTTCTGAAAATACTCATTTTTCTGACTAGTGCCCACAACTTCAAGATTTACCTGAGTCTTGTGCAACTGTGTTCCCTAGGCATCCATTCCAACAAGAACCGCCCTTAAATCAAGGACCATTCAGGCCAAATCCAAACCCCGAGTGGCAAGCACAACCCCGGTACTGACAAAGAGGAAACTCAAGATACCCCAAGCAGAATTGGTATCCAAAAGGCCATAGTATGCAACCTTCTTATCCTTAAACTTCTCAAAAAAATTATCCTCCTTCTCCCAAATCTGAACCAAGACTTGAGGATATGGTGAAGAAAATGGAAATCCAGAACCTACAATTCCATCAAACCACACAATCAGCTATTCAATACCTGCAAACTCAAGTGGGGAAATTGGAAAACACCATCGGTGAGCTTAAGATGCAAGGTTCTGGAAAACTACCATCCCAACCCATTTCATATCTAAAGGAAAAAGGTAACGTATGTGAAGTTACACTTTGTAATGGTAAATAAGTTTCTCCTTCTACTGATTCTATACAACAAGTATGTCCCCCTCTTGAAAACTCTCTTTCCCAACCCTCAAAAACTTCAAGTAATGAAAAAAAGGAAAAAATGGTAATCGGGTTATCATTGATGATTCAAATGAAAAATCAAATCCTCTTTCTTTCCCCCAAAGACTCTCTAAATATAATAAAAATTTTGATAAATGATATTGATAAAGAAATAATGGATACATTTAAAAAGGTTCAATTTAACATCCTTCTATTGGATGCAGTTAAGAAAATCTCTCGATATGCCAAATTTCTTAAAGATCTTTGCACCCATAGAAGGAGACTAAAGGGGAATGAGAGAGTCAACTTGGGAAGGAATATCTTAGACTTGATTGAACCAGTAATGCCAACCAAATTTAGGGATCCAGTCACATTCATGATACCTTTTACCATAGGGGAGACCTTATTTTTTGATGCTATTCTAGATTTAGGTGCTTCCATTAATGTAATGCCTCACTCCGTGTACACTTCTCTGCAGGTTGGAGAGCTTCAACCAACGGGAATTGTCATACAACTTGCCAAACAAAGTACTACGTATCCAATATGAGTGATTAAGGATGTCCTTATATGAGTGAATAATATCATCTTCCCTCCGGATTTCTACATTCTTGATATGGAAGATACCCGAACCCAAGGACACGCTCCTCTCATACATGGGAGTCCATTCCTCAAAACAGCAAAGACAATCATCAAAATTCACAATGGTATGTTTTCCATGGATTTTGGAGTATAAAAGGTAATTTTTAACATATTTGAGGCGATGAAACACTCTGTTGAAGAGCACTCCGCTCTTCCTATCTATTCGATGGAAGTGATCTCAAACTATGGACACACACACAATTCTCTCCTAAAACCATACTCTAATTCATTTTACTCTTCTTCTCCATTGGAAGATTTGAGTTTTGATTCATGTTTTGAGTGTTTTGTGGGTTTTGAAAAGTTGAAATTTTGTGATTTAATTGATGAGTGTATTCATTCTGAGGCACCATGACCATCGATGCTTTTTCAAATCTCATTTCAATAGATTATCTATCTTTAGAGAATAAACATGAGTAGATAGAAAGTTTAATGGACCTCACTCCCCCTAAATCCCCTCCCTTAATCCAGAAACCACCGATTTTGGAACTTAAACAAATTCATTCTAATTTAAAATATGCATATCTTGAGGGTATTGACCAATTTCCCGTCATTATTGACAATAACCTCTCTCCACAATAGGAATTGAAACTGTTTAAACTTTTTAGAGAGTGGAAAAAGGATATAGGATGGATATTGGATGATATTCCTGATATTATCCCATCTATTTGTATGAACCATATACTTTTGGATGATGAGGCTAAGCCCGTAAGACAATCTCAATGACGGTTGAATCCTACTCTCCTTGAAGTGGTAAAATTGTAAGTCTATAAATTACTTACTCCGGGGATCATTTATCCAATATATGATAGTAAATGGGTTAGCCTAGTACAATTTGTGAAAAAAAGGAATAATAGTTGTTTCAAATGAAAGGAATGAATTGGTTGCAACATGTGTGCAAAACAGTTGGCAAGTCTGTATTGACTACCGTTGACTGAATCAAGCCATGCGGAAGGACCATTTTCCTCTACCCTTCATTGACCAAATATTAGAAATATTGGATGTTAAGTCCCATTATTGTTTCATTGATGGTTATTAGGGTTATTTCCAAATCCATATAGCCCCTGAGGATCAAGAAAATACAACATTTACTTGTCTATTTGGCACATTTTCATACAGAAGGATGCCATTTGGTCTATGTAATGCTCCTGGTACTTTTCAGCGATGTATATTGAGAATTTTTTATGAGTACCTTGAGAGTTGTATGGAATTCTTTATGGATGATTTCACAGTATATGGTTCTTCTTTTGATGATTGTTTGGAACACCTAGGTTCTGTCCTCTGTAGCTGCATTGAAAGAGATATTGTTTTAAATTATGAGAAATGCCATTTTATGGTTTATAGGGGGATAGTTCTTGGGAATGTCATTTCGAATAACATAATTCAATTTGATAAATATAAAATTGAATTAATTTCATCTCTTCCATATCCAAAATGTGTTCATGAGGTGCGATCTTTCTTGGGCCATGATGGTTTTTATCGCTGATTCATTAAAGACTTTAGTAAGATCTCACTTCCATTGTCCCGATTATTACAAAAAGATTCTAAGTTTATGTTTGATAAAAATTGTGAGGATACATTCAATCCACTAAAAAGGAGTCTCACATCACCTCCCATTATCCAACCACCAAGGTGGGATCTCCCCATCGAGCTTATGTGTGATGCCTCTAACTTTGCAGTTAGGGAGTTAGGGTAGTTTTATCACAAAGGGTTGAGAAGGCTCCAAATGTCACTACGTATGCCTCACATACCCTTGACTATGCCCAGGTAAACTACACAACCATTAAAAAATAACTCATTTCTACTGTGTTTTCCTTGAAAAAATTTCGTTTATATATCCTTGGGTCAAAAGTGATTGTGTTTTCTGACCATGCTTCCCTTCGATTCCTCTTAAAGAAACTTGAAGCTAAGCCCCGCCTCATATGGTGGATGCTCCTCCTACAAGAGTTTTACCTTGAGATTAGAGATAAGAGGGGAGTAAAAAAAATTTTAGATGACCACATTAGTAGGATTTCTCCACCACTATACCACCATGATGACCCATCCATCCCCAATAGAGAATTATTTCCTCATGAGAACCTTTGTGATGTTGTGGAACTTACCCCCTGGTATGTGGACATTGTGAATTTTCTAGAAACATCTAGGGTCCCCACTGATTTTAGCACTTTCCAATCCCAAATACTTAAACATGATTCTCGGTGGTACATTTGGGATGACCCATATTTGTGGAGAATTTGTGGTGACCAAGTAGTTTTTCGGTGTGTCCCTCACCTGGAGTTCACCTCTGTTTTGACCTTCTGTCACACTTTGGCTTATGGGGGACACTTTGGATCTCAAAAAACAACTCTAAAGGTCCTTGACTCAGGACTTTATTGGCCAAAAATGTATAGGGATGCCCATCGATTTTTCAAGTCATGTATTTTTGTCAATTCATAGGGAATATCTCCAAGAGGAATGAAATTCCCCAACAACCCATGTTATTCTGTGAAATTTTTGATGCATGGGGAATTGAATTCATGGGGCCTTTTCCAAATTCATTTGCCTTCAGGTACATATTGTTAGGTGTGGACTACATGTATAAATGGGTGGAATCAAAGGCTACTAGGACAGATGATTCTCGAGTTGTTGTTGATTTTGTGAGGTCCCAAATTTTTAGTCGGTTCGGTTTGCCGAGATACATCATTAGTGATTAGGGTTCCCATTTTTGCAATCGCAACATGAAAAATTTGCTTTGTAAGTATGGGGTTGATCATAAAGTCTCCACTGCATATCACCCACAAACTAACGGACAAGCAGAAATCTCAAATTGGGAAGTTAAGATAATCTTGGAAAAAATAGTACAACCCAATAGAAAAGATTGGAGTTTGTGCTTGGATGATTCATTTTGGGCATACCGTACAACTTTTAAAACCCTAATCAGAATGTTATCATACAGAATTGTGTTTGGAAAATCTTTTCACCTCCCAGTGGAGGTAGAACACTATGAATATTGGGCTGTTAAATAATGTAATATGAATCTTTCAGATGTAGGTGAGCATAGGAAGCTGCAGATTCAAGATTTGGAAGAAATTCAACGTGATGCATATGAGAACTCCCAAATCTATAAAGATAAGACAAATGATATCCTTGATAGCATGATTCATCAGCGGAATTTCTATATTGGTGAGAAGTTCCTCATATACAAATTCCAGTCTAAAGCTCCACCCAGGTAAGCTTCGTTCCCGACGACTCAGTCCTTATATTGATAATAATGTTTACCCTTTTGGAGAAATACAGTATTTGCATAAGCAGAGTGGATGAATTATTACCGTCAATGGGCAGTGACTTAAACACTTCTAGGAGGATTTTCCAAAGAATCTGGTGGAGGAAATCCATTTTCTAGAAGCAGTATACTAGAGAAACCCACCAGGTTTTATCCTTTATTATCACATTCTCAATTATTACAGTAATGAAACTCCACATTCTAGGTGTGTGTGTGTGTGTGGGGGGGGGGGGGTGGATACATTCCTGGGTTCATTAGGATTTTCATCGCCTTTCTTATTTTTTCTCTTTTTATCCTTCTTTATGGTATTTTCAATTTTTCCCATATTTCTGGGTTCATTAGGATTTTCATTGTCTCTCTTATTTCTTATCTTTTTCACCTTATTTATGGTATTTTCACTTTTACTCATCTTTCTGGGTTAATTAGGATTTTCATTGTCTTTATTCTCTTTTTTACCTTCTTTATGGTATTTTTACACCCCCCCTTATCGTCACCAAATCATGGAAATTACTAAAAATGCATGTTGAAATTTTTGATTCCATGTTGTTTTAACTATTTATGAAACTTGTCTCTATTATGGAATGGATATTTTTATGAATTTAACATCATGAAGTGATTTTTAGTGAATTGGTTTTCTATCGATGATATAAATGGTTATACCTATGTGAAACCTTTGAGATGATTGATGCACCTTGTGTGAGTAGTTTTTAGGAAAACAATTTCACTAATATCTCAACACATTTTTGCACCAAACCACAAAGTGTGAATATTTATAACTTACTAGAAGGTAAATATAAGTTAGGTTAATATTTTTTAGCTTAAAATGATATTTACATACGTTCTTTCCTTATCCGATCTGTTTCATTACTGCACCAGATTGACCTATGCATGTGTACCTGATATCCAACTATTGTATGCCCTAAAACAAATTTGGGTTGTGTCTTGGGAAGGTCAAAAACCACTCATCCTCATCATTTTATCTCTTTATAACTATTACAATTAGTATCTTGAGGAGATCAAACAAGGGTTGAGAGATAAGTGTGAGATTTGTTCCAAATGCAACTTTTTAAAAAAACAAAAATAATAAATGAGGGGAGTGATGAAATGTGCAACATATGGGGATATCTAGGTTTATATCTTATATTTTGACTTTTGGGAATGCTTAAGTGAGTGGGTCTTGAAATATGATTGCAAAGGATGTAGGGCAGGTTTGATGGACAAAATATTTTAAGCTCAAACATGTTAAAGAAACCTATATTTATTGGATAGAAAGTGGAAAGAATATCATGGAATGGTTTTCACACACACACACATGGAGAGTTAGTGGGATGGTTTAATTTTTAATTCCTTTCTCAATTTGGTATTATGAATCTCTTTGAATTTCATTGTGATATGATTTATGAGATATCCTTTTCCATTTTCACTAGGAAGAACTCCTTGGTGTGGTTTGTGCATTGATCACATTACTTTAATAAATTTAAATTTCCTAAAATGTTAAAACTTTATGATTATAGGAATATATAAATTCATAATTTTTTGGATATGTGAATTTTCCCAGGAGTGTAAATGTTTAGGTGTGGGGGTGTGATCACATAGTGATTCACTATTCAAATCCACCCTTACACTATTGTTTTAAACTAGTTTTGTAATGAATATTAAAAATATAATAATAAATTTAAATTTATGTTTGAATAAATGAATTAATGTTTATCACTGTTTAATAGGGAAATTTTACTTGTTTTGGTGTTTACATTGTAGGAGGAGGTGATTTGGAGAGCTCGTGATGAAATTCAAGCAAAATGGGCCAAACTGCGCGAGATCCCAAGCATGCATGTGGACAATTATTTGTACTTTGGATAATATGTGTATCCAATTGGGCTAAAAATGGGTGCATGAGTGAAAAAAATGTGGGATAAATTTATCTAGAAGATAATGAATCCCAATTAATCCATTTGGAGGCCCAAAGTAGGCCCACAACATGAAGAAATTCTGGGCAGGCCAGATTGGACCACCCTTCTATATTTAGGCCATAACTCGGGCCTTGAAGATCCAATTGGACCGATTCCACCTTCTATGGACAGATAAATAGAATCCCCAACTATCTTCTGAATTTCAAGTCATTTTCATGCGTTTTGGATAGCCAACTAGCCAGATAAAGATGGAGTAAAAAATCTGCCTTGAATAGTCACCTATCCTTTTAGATACTTGACCACTTTATGCAGAAATGTAGATTTAATTCCCCATAAAATCACTCCTTCCCCTAATTATCTAGGTTTAATGACCAGGGGAGAAGTTTAGTCGAATTGGAGAACTCTCTTCACCCATTTTATTTCTCTTCTCCCTCATGTACTTCTAAATCTCTTAGTGATCAATTTGGGGAGTGTCCTTTATTATAATCCCGAGTTCCACACTTGTAATCTTTATAAGGTAATTTATTTCCAGGTTTGTTGTCAATTATTATTAATTTATACCTTCTAAATTTATGTTTATTCTGTTATTATCAAATAAAAATCAAAGGAACAAGAATCCACATGCTTCCTTGCATAACCCAAATCCTGTGATGATTTGAGTGCGGTTGTCTCTTTTCTCACCCCTCCCATTCATGAGTGTGAAAATGGATTGCGTTAGTTGATAAAATCAAGGAGCTTGAAACTATGAATATTTATCTTCTTTTATTGTGGAATATTTTTATCATTGACACAAATCTGGTCATCTCATCACGTTGTTTATGTGATGCCTTGATTGAGTCCCGTTTTTACATCGATTCACGTTTGTTGATTTTGAGCGGTTACCGATAATCAATATCGTTGATCAATAAAATACTAGGTGGTAACCTAGTGATAAATCACATACCATTACTAGTTTCAGAATGTATAAAATCAAGGAATCAATGATCCTTCTCTTTCCCTTGAGAGCGATGATAGATTGAGCATCAAGGGACACCTACCCGGGTTGATCACGATTTCTCTAACTAGTTTCTCTCAGTAGTAATATACTTTCAATTTCTGTTTTTAAAGCAAAAAAACCCAAGTTTTATAAAAACCCCCATCCCCCTTATAGTTTATTAATCAGAACCTCATTTTGTAATTAATGATTTAAGGATCCTTCGAGATACGACATAGGGTTGCTGCTATACTGCAGAAATTCTAGTTAAAAATAAACATCTAATTTTACGCGCTCAACAATGCGATCAAATTTTGGCACCATTTTCAGGAATCCAAGATCATTTTTTTCTTTATTTCCTTTTATTTATTTATTTTACTTCTTAATTAGTACTCTTTTAAATACCCCTCCCTGATTTGATTGTTTTTGTTTTGGTTTTTTGTTTCTATTATTGGTTGTTTTTGTGTGTTCTTCCTTTCTCTCTCTCTCTATCTCTTATTCTTCTCTACATATCTCTATAATTAAATATTATAACATTCTATTATCCTTTCACCCTTATTAATTTATTTTATCCATATTCAATCATAAAAAATAACAAACTTCATAATTTAATTGCATGACCCGATTAAAAAAAAGAAAAACTACTTGAATTTGACCATGAAATTGAAAAGACACTTCACACACAAATCAAGGAATATAGAGAAGTTCAATCAAGTAACAATAAAGAACCATTGTGGAAACTAAATTGGTCATAAACCAATAAAAAATTGAACCCAATCAAATCCAAGAAAACATGGCTACAAATAATCGAACCTTAAAAGAACTAACCACCCCGAATGTGGAGTACCAACGTGAATACATACAATATCTTGGGAAAGGAGCCAAATATGAGATGAGATCAGGCTTTATCCACCTACTTCCCAAATTACATGGTCTTCCCAGTGAGGACCCTCATAAACAACTTAATGAGTTTCACATAGTGTGCTCCACCATGAAACCCCAAAATGTTTGTGAGGACCTAATTAATTTTAGGGACTTCCCTTTCTCCATTGATGGTGTATCAAAAGATTGGATATAATATTTTCCTACTACAATTGGGGGCTGGAATGACCTGAAAAGACTATTTTTAGATAAGTTCTTCCTTGCCTCCTAAACTGCATCAATTAGGAAAGAGATTTGCGGCATTAGGAAATCACAAGGAGAGACCCTTCATGAATACTAGGAGAGATTCAAAATACTTTTCTCAAGCTTCCCCCACCACCAGATTAGTGAAAAACTATTAATACAATACTTCTATGAGGAACTTATCCCCATGGATCATGGAATGATTGATGGTGCAACCGGTGGTTCCCTAGTAGAAAAAACTCTTTCCGCTGCTCGTGACTTAATAGCCAACATGGCTCAAAATACACAGCAATTTGGTACATGAGCTATTGCACCAACCTGAGGAGTTCATGAGTTAAGCCATTCATCTCTAGAACAAAAGGTATATAAAAAGATTGATGAGATACATACCCTTCTAAGGCAATTATCTTAAGCACAAGGTAACACAAAATCTCCTCCTATTCCATTATATTGTGGTATTTGTTATGAAAATACTCATTTTTCTGACCAATTACCACAACTTCAAGATTCACATGAGTCTTGTGCAGCCGTGTTCCTAGGGCGTCCATTCCAACAAGCACCTCCCTTCAAGCAAGAACCATTCATAAAAAATCCAAACCCCAGGTGGTAAGCACAACCCCAGTACCGATAATGAGGAAACTCAAGCTACCCCAAGAAGAATTGGTATCCAAAAGGCCAAGGTATGCAACCTTCTTATCCTTAAACTTCTCAAAACAATCATCATCCTCCTCCCAAATCTGAACCAAGCCTCGTGGATATTGTAAAGAAAATGGAAACCCAGAACCTACAATTCAAACAAACCACACAATAAGCTATTCAAGACCTGCAAACTCAAGTAGGGAAATTGGAAAACACCATCGGTGAGCTTAAGATGCAAGGTTCTAGACAACTACCATCCCAAACCGTTGCCAATCCGAAGGACAAAGGTATTGTATGTGTAGTTACACTTCATAGTGGTAAATAAGTTTCTCCTTCTACTGATTCTGCATAACAGGTAAGTCCCCCTCTTGAAAACTCTCTTTCTCAAACCAAAAAAATTTCAAGTAATGAAAAACAAGGCAAAAAGGGTAATCGAGTTATCATTGATGATTCAAATGAACAATACATTCCTCTTCCTTTCCCCCAAATATTCTATAAATCTAATAAGAATTTTGATAATGAGATTGATAAAGAAATAATGGATACATTTAAAAAGGTTCAAATTAACATTCCTCTATTGGATGTAGTTAAGAAAATCCCTAGATATGCCAAATTTATTAAAGGGATTTGCACCCATAGAAGGAGACTAAAGGGGAATGAGAGAGTCAACTTCTGAAGGAATGTCTCAGCCTTGATTCAACCAGTAATTCCAACCAAATGCAAGGATCCAGGAATATTAATAGTACCGTGTACCATATGTGAGACCTTCTTTTCTGATGCTATGCTAGATTTAGGTGCTTAAATTAATGTAATGCCTCACTTCATGTATACTTTTCTGTAGTTTGGAGAGATTCAACCAACAGGCATTGTCGTACAACTTTCCAACTGAAGTACTATGCATCCAACAGGAGTGATTGAGGATGTCCTTGTACGAGTGAAGAATCTCATCTTCCCTAATGATTTCTACATTCTTAAGAAGGAAGATACCCGAACCCAAGGACATGCTTGTGAGGACCCGACCCCGAAAAACCCAGAGTCGGTGCCTTCAAATCATGATGTGTAACTCTTCACAAAAACATGCACTTATAAATTACACATCATGTCCTATATAGAGGATTAAATTCGGTTCAGGTTTTGGGAAACCAGCCACTTCTGTCACTTCTTTAGCTCAAACTGATACCTGAATTTTTTTAATAAAAAATGTAGGATGAGAATATGAATGCCCGGTAAGGGGTTTTAAAATAAACCAATATAACTTTTGAAAAAAATTCTTTAAACCTTTTCATAAAACATCTTTCTTAAAGAAAAGTTGTAACACATGTAACATATCATAAAAGTGATTAATTAAAAACATGATAACATAATTACAAGGGTACATGATTCATTTATAGGCATGATCATTTGGAGTAATAAATAAATGACACTTTAACATGTATGACCTATGAATATGTAAGCACAAATTAAACAGCTAAGAATAATGAACAATCAGAGTTGTGTGTAAAGGTAATAACTTCAATTTCATATACCGAATACTAAATCAATGAGTACTAAACATATGTCATGCCATAAGCATTTACTTTTATGATACTCATAAGTACTGGCTCTTAACCATGGATATTCTACTAGTCATATATCCATTTGGTTAATTAATTATCATACACATAATGAGGGAATGTATAATGCGGAACAACATAACCATAACGTCAAGGCCTCATGCCAAGACCATAAATACTCATTTTGTTAGGGCCTTGTGCCAAGACCGTAGTTTGTCTCATGAGACCTACTGATGCACCAAAGGGCTATAGTAGGCCCCACCAGACACTTACTATGTCCAATACATTACTCATATGACTAAAGGTCATATATTCAAAGTGTCCCATACCACTTTGAATATTTAATTTCACATTTCATTTTATTCAAGGTGTCCCATACCACCTTGAACAATTAAATTCATAATTCCATAAAAGGTCATAAAGGTTTAAATTGCATCTATTAGCATTTATACATATATAGTGATTCTGGCACAAGACTATGAACTGCATGGTTAAGTCATGGCAAGTAAGTTAAGAGTACTTTTGATGACAACTAATACACAAAGAAATACAAATTTGGTCACATATAATGATAAATTATAAAACTATATTAATCAATTACATATTGGAATTTCTTGTGGATTCATAACAAAAGGGTAAACCAAAAATTTCATGTGGGGTTTTAAGCTTGAAGGTGATCAACCATTTACTGCTAAAAATTATTTTATATAACACACAATAATGTCAAAAAATAGAAAGCAAGATACTCAACCACAATCAATAACAAACACCTAATAACACCCATATAACTTAAAATTATCAGTGGTTCTTGAGTTTACAACCATTGTGTGAAATTTAAAAGGTTTAATTAATAAAAATATTTGTATATGTACATATATGATTATGTAAATATGGATATCCCACACGTATAATAGAGTAAATTAATGGGTCTTACAACAAAATTAGTTGCCACATAATTATTTATCAAAGAAACCATTAATCATATAAGTTTCATGTTGAAGGGTTTACAACTGGTCCATGAGGTGAGGTACTCAAATTATATCTTTATATAAGACCGTATATACTGAATATATGAAAAATATAACAAAATTCTATTTCATACTTGAACCTTGAAGTATAAAAGACTTGAAACTGAACCTCAAGGAGGTTCCTTTAAAACTATATGGTTATACATATATATATAAGAACATACATAATTAGGTAAAAAGTTTTATACAAAAAATAGTTCTTCTCATTTTGAGGTTCTTAAATTAACTTCGAAGCTCAAGTTTAGAAATCTTAAATCTGGACATAAGGGGTTTATGTAAATATGAGGGGCTATATATTTATATATTTATATACAAACATATATATATATATACACTCATAACTGATTATGTATATAAGGTATGAAAATAAGTTTGCATGAGGTGATCTAAATTGGGTAAAGAAGGGTCCAACTCAAACTAAATGATGCACATATATATATATATATACAAGTGTACATAAATATATAACTTCAACTCAATGAGAAAGAGAATATAAATCCCCTACATCCATAATACTACTAGAAATCAAAAAATAAAAGGCTAGGATTGGGATAGAATAATATTTTTACTAGACCGTAAGGATTATAAATATACATTATGAGTATGAATATGTATATACTCTCAAAAACACAATGCAAGGAAAAAATAAATTCCATTACATTAGCTCGAGGAGGAAGAGAGGCTCGAGAGGACTTGATGAAGCTTTCTAGAAGCTTGAGTGGAAAGAACCTAAGGGTTTTTGGGGTGCCTCAGGTGCGTTTTTTATAAACTATACCTACACAGAATATTTTAATGAAAATTTCACGGGATCCGAGGCCCAATATGGCTTATAAAAATTCTAGGGGTCGGTCTTTTTGGAAACCATGTGAGAGGTGGGGGACCAGTGGCTATCAAGGGTGAAGAAAAAGATGCAATATAGGGTGTAGGGGTACTGGTGCAGTACACGCCGCAGGAAAGAATATGGTGCTACAGAAAGAAATTCGGAAGAATATCGGATGGTCAGGATCAAATCTGGCCTTGATCTAATGGACGGGGCGTATTCACGGTTTAAAAAAAAGTTGGGTGGCTCAGATTAAATTCAAGTTTGATTGGACAACCCTAGATAGATGCGGCATTTTAAAAATATCATATGGACGAGATTAGATCTGAGGTTGATCGGACGGTGCACAAAACACACGGTGATAACTACGGTTGCTGAGGGTTGAGGCCCGAACTGCGATGGACGACCCAGATCACTAGTGGTGTGATCCAATGGTCCAGATTTGATCCCAGATGAATTTTGTCATCCCACATTGAAATAGTGAGAAAATTATTGTCTCTTTATAAGCTTGAGACTCCGATGGATGTTCAAAAATCACAGCACACACATAGGGAGCCTTATAGACGGGCTCCTTCCCCCTGAAGGCCTCGGCATACCCCTGCCTCACTGTGGAATTGTGCCCACGGTGGTGCGATCATGATCTCCTGTGCTCCCGTGCTCTTGTGCACCCATCGGGGAGACTATGCCCATGCTCGGGCCGACCCAAGCTGAGGTTGAGGGCTAGGCTCAGCCGCCTAGCATGATCTGCCTTCCTTGGTCCGTCTATAATGGGCTGGCCCTAGTGGGCCTATTTTTTTAGTAAAAGCCAATATTTAAAAGTTATAAAGTCTTAAAGAAATTAATACATTTATTATAACTATATAGAAATTATCTTTTTAAACATGACTTTTATTTAAACATTAAAAGGTTAATGAATAAAAATTATACTTTGTCTTGGATAAAAGTATTACTAAAATTATTTATAAACACTAAACCCTTAACACACAAAGTTATAATTTTAAATTTAATATACCCACATGAAAATTATTATACTAGTATTATAGAAGTCAAATATTAGTTTAAAAAAAATACATAGTTTAACTAAAAATAATTATAACACTGTTTAGTCATTAGAAATGAAAATGTTTACAATATATTTGCAAAGTGTTTTGAATTCCTTATTACATTTCAAAATCAATTAAGTGTAAATCAAAATATTAAACCATGTCCTTTTAAAGTTCATGATTAGGGGTGGTTTTATAATTTTCAATCCATAACTTAATTATTTGGAAAATGAAATTACACTCACATGTTTTCAATTAATTCACCAAAAGGCCAACAACTATAATTATAGCCGCTGGAATTCAACAGTCACCCAAGGAAACGTTCAAGTTGATGCCTTATAAAACCATGCCTTATGGTGTCTTAAATTCAATGTAATTGAAGAAGATGGTGCTTTCTATACCACTGATGCTCAGCACAGTTTTCATGATCATGATGGCGATGTTCTTCATTTTAACTGACCCGAAGGATCTCATTTATTTACTAGGACTCATTGTGGTGTTTGGGGGTCTTCCAGTATTTTTGATAAGGTTTTTAATAGGTATATTTGGTTAGCATGATTGCCCTTTTGATATCAGTGTATTGTAAACACTTCAGTGTTTGGTTTAAATGAAAATCCTTGTGTTTATATTATAAATTTTGTTCAGTTACAAGAAATTTAAACAAAACAAAAGCATAATATTAGCATTATATGAGACACAAGTTTTGGGGTGTTAAAATATCCCAACTTACAAAGAATTTCATCCTCGCAATTCCTTTCACATAACCTCGTTAAAGGACTCCCTTACAAACTTCACCACATCCTCCATCGTGGAGGGTCCTCTGGTGTGGCCAGGTGAATTCCCAGATTGGTGTTCAACTCCTCTACTTTTCTGGCCCAAAAACACCTTGGGTAGAAAGGGTCGAACTCATTCATAGTTCATTTGGGCTTCCAGAGTGTGGCTCAGATGGTGGAAAGTTCAGAGATGTCCGAATGGATAAAGTCTCTAAGGACTCACTAGACTATCTCCTAATTGAAAACATCTAAGTTATAAACGTGGTCGTATAAGCTGAAACTAAGGAGTTGGTACATATAGGATGCACAAAGGTTTCCCTCCAAATAACCTCTTGGAACCTTACTCTAGATATGAAGTTACAGGCTAGAGTGAAACATAGGAAAAACCCTTTGTGGTATTTTCCCTTTTGCCTATACTCGGATAGTTGGACCATGGCTATGATGTGGTATAAGTAAGCATTCCCCTGGAAGGAGCACAGAATGACCAAAATATTTGATATATTGTAAAGTTTCTTGCATATTATTTATAATCTTGAAAAATATAGGTACTCTTACTCATAGGTTTTGACCAAGATAGTCTCTAGTATCTCGGTAGGGAGTGATAAGATGTGAGTTTTTCCTTCCATCTAAAAAATGTTATGTAAGTACAATCAGTGAAACCCATCCAAAAGTATAAACAAAGAAAAGATAGTAGAAAGAAGAGATAACAAGTTGTATTCTCATATAAACATTGGTATATAAAAAGGAAAGGGCTAATGGTTTCCCCAGTTACCTGATACATGAATCCCCAAAACAAGTTCAAAACTATCAATCTCCCTGAACCATATGCAACCCGAGCGGTCTGGTTCGATCTCGTGGGTGCACTTGTATTGTCTCTAGAGTCTGGCATGTGGGGTGTATAGATAAGAGACATCAATATGTACTTGATGTCTGTACACAGAATGCGGGGATTCAAATTCAAGGATGTCAAAGTCCATTACTTGACCATAATGGCCATATGACAAGACTTGACACATATACGCTGAGCGAAGGTCTCCCGATGCTGCAGTTTCTTGGAAATCCATAAGGGACTAGATACCTTCCACTATGGTGAAGCATCTAAAAATTCCCTTATAGTACTTTCCCCATCGTTCATAGGATGGAAATTGGGTTTGCATCATAAATATGTAGTCTAAACCCGCTCCTCGGCGGAGTTGTAGTACTCGGGGAGAGTTGGATACATCATAGAGGCATTTGCGTGTCATACAAATATGGGTATAGTTTATAAAATTTTTATGGATGGATATGGAAATTATGGTTTCTAGGGCATCATTGAGAAGATACAGAAGACTAGTACCTTCATTTTCTATTTAAAAATTAGGAAAATACTCATATTTAGTAATGCTTAAGTAAATTTTTCGTTGTTTAAGTTCTGGTTTTGCAGAGTTATCTAAAACGAACCCTCTGATACCAACTGTGAGGACCCAAACCTAGAAAATATGGAGTCTATGCCTTCAAAGCATGATGTGTAATTCTTCACAAAAACATGCACTGATAAATTTCACATCATGTCCTGTATAGAGGATCGAATTCGATTCATGTTTTGGGAAACCAGCCAATTTTGTCACTTCTTTAGATCAAACTAATACCTGAAATTTTTTAATAAAAAATGTAGGGTGAGCATACGAATGCCCAATAAGGGGTTTTAAAATAAACCAATATAACTTTTGAAACATTATTTAAACCTTTCCATAAAACATTTTTTTAAAGAAAATCTGCAACACATGTAACATATCATAAAAGTGCTTAATTAAAAACATGCTAACAGAATTACAAGGGTACATGATTCATTTATAGGCATAATCATTTGGAGTAATAAATAAAAGAAATTCTAACATGTATGAACTATGAATATGTAAACAAAAATTAAACAGCTAAGAGTAATGAATAATCAAAGTTGCGCATAAAGGTAATAACTTCAATTTTATACACTGAACACTAAATCACTGAGTGGTAAACATATGTCATGCCATAAGAATTTACTTTTCTGATACTCATAAGTACTGGCTCTTAACCATTAATATTATACTAGTTGAATATACATTTGGTTAATTAATTATCATACACATAATGAGGGAATGTATAATGCGGGACAACATAACCATAACATCAAGGCCTCGTCCCAAGACCATAAATACTCATTTTGTCAAGGCCTTGTTCCAAGACTGTAGTTTGTCTCATGAGACCTACCGATGCACCGAGGGGCTATAGCAGGCCCCACTCGACACTTACTATGTCCAATACATTCCTCATATTCCTAAAGGTAGTATATTCAAAGTGTCCCATACCACTTTGAATATTTAATTTCACATTTCATTTTATTCAAGGTGTCCCATACCACCTTGAACAATTAAATTCATAATTCCATAAAAGGTCATAAAGGTTTAAATTACATCCATTATCATTTATACATATATAGTGATTCTGGCACAAGAATATAAACTAAATGGTTAATTCATGGCAAGTAAGTTAAGAGTATTTAGGATGAAAACTAATACACAAAGAAATATAAATTTGGTCACATATAACAATAAATTCTAAAACCATATTAATCAGTTACATATTGGAATTTCTTACAGATACATAACAAAAGGGTAAACCAAACATTTCATGTGGGGTTTTAAGCTTACAGGGGATCAACCATTTACTTCTAAAAATGATTTTGTATAACACATAATAATGTCAAAAATAGAAATCAAGAGACTCAACCACAATCAATACCAAAAACTTAATAACACCCATACAACTTAAAATTATTAGGGGTTCTTGAGTTTACAACCATTGTGTGAAATTTAAAAGGTTTAATTAATAAAAATACTTGTATATATACATATATTCTTATGTAAACATGGATATCCCACATGTATAATAGAGTACATTAATGGGTCTTACCACAAAATTATTTTCCATATACTTATTTATCAAAGAAACCATTAATTATAGAAGTTTCATGTTGAAGGGTTTACAACTGGTCCATGAGGTGAGGTACTAAAATTATATCTTTATATAAGACCGTATATACTGAATATATATATATATATATGAAAAATATAACAAAATTCTATTTCATCCTTAAACCTCGAAGTATAGAAGACTTGAAACTGAACCACAAGGAGGTTCCTTTAAAACTGTATGGTTATACATATATATATAAGAACATACATAATTGGGTAAATTTTTTTATACAAAATATAGTTCTTCACATTTTGAGGTTCTTAAATTAACTTCGAAGCTCAATTTTAGAAATATTAAATCTGTACATAAGGGGTTTATGTAAATCTGAGGGGCTATATATTTATATATTTATATACATACATATATATATACATAACCGATTATGTATATAAGGTATGAAAATAAGTTTTCATGAGGTAATTATGCTTCAGGACTACTAATTCCCTATAACTCAAAATCCCAAAGCTCTAAATCGGGTAAAGAAGGGTTAAAACTCAAACTAAAAGATGCACAAACACACACACACACACATATATATATATACAAGTGTACATAAATATACAACTTCAACTCAATGAGATAGAATATATAAATCCCCTACATCCATAATACTACTAGAACCTAAAAAATAAAAGGCTAGGATTAGCCTAGAATAATATTTTGACTAGACCGCAAAGATTATAAATATACATTATGAGTATGAATATGTATATGCTCTCAAAAACACAATGCAAGGAAAAAATAAATTCCATTACATTAGCTCGAGGAGGAAGAGGGGCTCAGGAGTACTTGATAAAGCTTTCTGAAAGCTTGAGTGGAAAGAACCAAAGGGTTCTTGGGCTGACTCGGGTGTGTTTTTTATAAACTATACCTACACAGAATATTTTAATGCAAATTGCATGGGATCCGAGGGCCAAATGGATTATAAAAATACCAGGGGTCGGTCTTTGTGGAAACCGCGTGAGAGGTGGGGGACCAGCAACTGTCAAGGGTGAAGAAAATGGTGCAATATGAGATGTAGGGGGTACTGGTGTAGTGCACGCCATGGGGAAGAAGACAGTGCTACGGGAAGAAATCCGGAAGAAGATCGGATGGTCAGGATCAAATCCGGACTTGATCTGATGGATGGGGTGTGTCTGCGGTTTAAAAAAAAGTTGTGCGGCTCAAATTTATTCTAAGTTTGATCAAACAACCCTAGATCAATGTTGTGTTTTAAAAATTTTAGACAACCGAGATTAGATCTAAGGTTGATCAGACGGTGAATGAAACACACGGTGATAACCGCAGTTGTTGAGGGTCGAGGCCTGGATCGTGATGGATGGACCAGATCGCTAGCGGCACGATCCAATGGTCCAGATTTGATCCTAGACAAATTTCGTCATCCCACATCAAAACGGTGAGAAAATCCACAGCTCTTTATAATCCTGATACTCCAATAGATGTTCATAAATCACAACACACACATAGGGAGCCTTATACATGGGCTCCCTCCCCCCCTCAGGCCTCGACCTACCCCTGCCTCACTGTGGCCTCATTCCCACAGTGGTGCGCTCATGTGATCCCATGCTCTCGTGATCCTGTGCACCCTTCGGGGAGACTATGCCTACACTCGGGCTGGCCCAAGCTGAGGCTGAGGTCTAGGCTCATCCACCTAGTGTGAGTTGCCTCCCTTGGCCTGACTATAATGGACTGGCCCTAGTGGGCCTATTTTTTTTAGTAAAAGCCAATATTTCAAAGTTATAAAGTCTTAAAGAAATTAATACATTTATTATAACTATATAGAAATTATCTTTTTAAACATGACTTTTATTTAAACATTAAAAGGTTAATGAATACAAATTATACTTTTTCTTGGCTAAAAGTATTACTAAAATTATTTATAAACACTAAACCCTTAACATACAAAGTTATAATTTGAAATTTAATATACCGACATGAAAATTATTATACTAGTATTATAGAAGCAAAATATTAGTTTAATAAAAACCATAGTTTAATTAATAAGAAATTAAACATAGTTTAAAACACTGTTTAAGAATTAGAAATGAAAATATTTACAATATATTTACAAAGTGTTTTGAATTCCTTATTACATTTAAAAATCACTTAAGTGTAAATCAAAATATTACACCATGTACTTTTAAAGTTCATGATTATGGGTGGTTTTATAATTTTAAATCCATAACTTAATTATTTGGAAAACTAAATTACAATCACATGTTTTCAATTAATTCACCAAAAGGCCAACAACTATAATTATAACCGTTGGAATTTAACGGTCACCCAAGGAAATGGTCAAGTTGATGCCTTATAAAACCACGCCTTAGGGTATCCTAAATTCATAGTAATTGAAGAATATGGTGCTTGCTATACAACTGACGCTCAGCACGGTTTTCATGATCACAGTTGTGATGTTCTTCATTTTAACTAACACGAAGGATATCCTTTATTTACCGGGCCTCATCGTGGTGTTTGGGGGTCTTTTAGTAGTTTTGATAGGGTTTGTAAAAGGTATATTTGGTTATCATGATTTCCCCTTTGATCTGAGTGTATTTTAAACACTTCGGTGTCTGATTTAAATTAAAAGCCTTGTGTTTATCTCATAAATTTTTTTTAGTTACAAGAAATTTAAACAAAAAAAAGCATAATATTATCATTATACGAGACACAAATTTTGGGGTGTTACATGCTACCCTCATACTTGGGAGGCCATTCCTCAAAACAGCAAATACGATCATCAACATTCACAATGGTACACTATCCATGGAGTTTTGAGGAGAAAAGGTAAGTTTTAACATCCTTGAGGCTATAAAACACCCTGTTGAAGAGACCTCCAATCTTCCTGTCTATTCGATGGAAGTTCTCTCAAAAGATGCACACACACACAATTCTCTCCTCAACCCATACTTTGATTCATTTTTCTCTTCTTCTCCCTTGGATGATTTGAGTTTTGATTCATGTTTTGAGTGTTGTGTGGTTTCTGAAAAGTGTAAATTATGTGCTTTAATTGATGAGTGTGTTCATTCTGAGGTACTCATGAATGTCAATGATTCTTCAAATCTCATTTCAATAGATTATCTATCTTTAGATAATAAAAATGAGAAGATAGATAGTTTAATGGTCCTCAATCCCCCAAAATCCCCTCCCTCAATCTAGAAACCACCAGTGTTGAAACTTAAACAACTTCCTTATAATTTAAAATACACATATCTTGAGGGTATTGAACAATTTTCCGTCATTATTTCCAATAACCTCTCTCCAGAATAGGAATTGAAACTGCTCAACCTTTTGAAAGAGTGTAAAAAGGAAATAGGATAGACATTGGCTGATATTCCTAGGATTAGCACATCTATTTTTATTCACCATATTTTTAGATGATGAGGCTAATCCCATAAGACAATCTCAATGCTGGTTGAATCCTACTCTCCTTAAAGTGGTAAAATTGGAAGTTAGTAAATTACTCACTATGGGGATCATTTATCCTATATCTGATAGTAAATGGGTTAGCCCAGTGCAACTTGTGCCTAAAAAAATATGAAAAACAGTTGTGTCAAATGAAAGGAATGAATTAGTTCCAACACGTGTGCAAAATAGTTGGCGAGTCTGAATTGACTACCGTTGACTGAATCAATCCACGTGGAAGGACCAATTTCCTCTACCTTTCATTGACCAAATGTTAGAACAATTGGATGGTAAGTCCCATTATTGTTTCCTTGATGGCTATTTGGGTTATTTCCAAATCCATATAACCCTTGAGGATCAAGAAAAGACAACATTTAATTGTCTTATCAGCACATTTTCATACAGAAGGATTCCATTTGTTCTATGTATTGCTCATAGTACTTTTCAACGATGTATGTTGAATATTTTTTCAGAGTACCTTGAGAGTTGTATGGAAGTATTTAGGGATGATTTTACGGTATATGGTTCTTCTTTTGATTATTGTTTGAAACACCTAGGTTCTTTCCTCCACCAATGCATTGAAAAAGATCTTGTTTTAAATTATGAGAAATGCCATTTTATAGTTGATAGGGGGATATTTCTGGGGAATTTCATTTCAAATAGGGAATTCAAGTTGATAAATCTAAAATTGAATTAATTTCATCCCTTCCATATCTAAAATGTGTTTACGAGGTGCGATCTTTCTTGGGTCATGATGGTTTTTATCACCGATTCATTAAAGACTTTAGTAAGATCTAATTTCCATTATCCCAATTATTGTAAAAAGATTTTGAGTTTGTGTTTGATAAAAATTGTGAGGATTCATTCATTTCACTAAAAAGGAATCTCGTATCACCTCCCATCATCCAACCACCAAGGTGGGATCTCCCCTTTGATCTTATGTGTGATGCCTCTAACTTTTCAATTGGGGAAGTTCTATCACAAAGGGTTGAGAAGGCTCCTCATGTCATTGCATATGCCTCACAGACCCTTGACCCTGCCCAGGTAAACTACACAACCACTGAAAAATAAATCCTTTCTATTGTATTTTCCTTGGAAAAATTTCATTCATATCTCCTTAGGTCAAAGGTGATTGTGTTTTCTGACCATGCTGCCCTTCGATTCCTCATAAAGAAACCTAAATCTAAGCTCCGCCTCATATGGTGGATGCTCCTCCTCCAAGAGTTTTACCTTGAGATTAGAGATAAGAGGGGAGTAGAAAATGTTGTAGCTGACTACATTAGTAGGATTTATCCACCACTAGACCAACATACTGAATAAACCCTCCCCATTGGAGAATTATTTCCTCATGAGAACCTTTGTGATGTTGTGGACCTTACCCCCTGGTATGCGGACATTGTGAATTTTCTAACAACATCTAGGGTCCCCACTAATTTCAGAACTTCCCAATCCCAGAGACATAAACATGATTCTCAGTGGTACATTTGGGACAACCCATATTTGTGGAGAGTTTGTGGTGACCAAGTAGTTAGTTGGTGTGTCCCTGACCATGAGTTCACCTCTGTTTTGACCTTCTATCACACTTTGGATTGTGAGGTCCACTTTGTCTCTCAATGAATAGCTCGAAAGGTCCTTGACTCGGGACTTTATTGGCCAACATTTTATAGGGATGCACATCGATTTTGAAAGTCATGTAGTCGTTTTCAATTCATAGGGAATATCTCCAAGAGTAATGAAATTCCCCAACAACCCATGTTATTCTATGAAATTTTTGATGCATGGGGTATTGACTTTATGGAGCCTTTTCCAAATTAATTTGTCTTCATGTACATCTTGTTAGATGTGAACTACGTGTCTAAATGGGTGGGAGAAAAGGATACTAAGATAGATGACTCTTGAGTTATTGTTGATTTTGTGAGGTCCCAAATTTTTAGTCGGTTCGGTTTGTCGAGATTCATCATTAGTGATAAGGGTTCCCATTTTTGCAATCACAAAATGAAAAATTTGCTTTGTAAGTATGGGGTTGATCATAAAGTCTCCACTTCATATCAGCCCCAAACTAACAGATAAGAAAAAATCTCAAATCGGAAAGTTAAGAGAATCTTGGAAAAAATGGTACATCCCAATAAGAAAGATTGGAGTCTACGCTTGGATGATGCACTTTGGGCGTACCGTACAGCTTTTAAAACCCAAATCTAAATGTCACTATATAGAATTTTATTTGGAAAAGCTTATCATCTCCCAGTGGAGGTAGAACACCATGTATATTTGGTTGTCAAACAATGTAATATGAATCTTTCAGATACAGGTGAGCATAGGAAGTTGTAGATTCAATAGTTGCAAGAAATTCAATGTGATGCATATGAGAAATCCTAAATCTATAAAGAGAAGACAAAGGCTATCCATGATATCATGATTCATCAGCAGAAGTTCCATATTGGTGAGAAGGTCCTCATGTACAATTCCAGGCTAAAGATCCACCCAGGTAAGCTTCGTTCCCGATGGGTCGGTCCTTATATTGTTACTAATGTTTACCCTTTTAATGTAATACATATTTTTCATGAGTAGAGTGTAAGAAGTCTTACCATCAATGGGAAGCGACTTAAACACTTCTATGAGAATTTTCTAAAGAATCCGGTGGAGGAAATCCACCTTCTAGAAGCAACATAATAGCGAAACCCACCAAGTTTTATCCTTCCTTCTCACATTATCAATTATTACAGTGAGGACACTGCACATTCTGGGTGTGTGTGTGTGTGGGGGGGGGGGGGGGTGGATACATTCCTGGGTTCATTAGGATTTTCATCGTCTTTCTTTTTTTCCCTCTTTATGGTATTTTCACTTTTCCCCATCTTTTTGGGTTCATTAGGATTTTCATTGTCTTTCTTTTTTCTTATCTTTTTCACCTTATTTATGGTATTTTCACTTTTCCCCATATTTATGGTTTTTTTAAGATTTTCATTGTCATTCTTATTTCTTCTATTTTTCACCTTCTTTATGGTATTTTTACGTCCCCCCCGTTATGGTCACCAAATCATGGAACTTACTAAAAATGCATGTTGAAATTTTTGATTCCATGTGGTTTTAGCATTTGATGAAACTTTTATCTGTTATAGAATGAATATTTGAATGAATTTAACATCATGGAGTGATTTTTAGTGAATTGGTTTTCTGTCAATGATATAAATGGTTGTATCTATGTTAAACCTTTGAGATGATTGATGCCCCTTGTGTGAGTAGTTTTTGGGAAAACAATGTCACTAATATCTCAACACATTTTTGTACCAAACCACAAAGTGTGAATATTTCTTACTTACTAGAAGGTAAATATAAGTTAGGTTAATATTTTTCATCTTAAAATGATATTTACACACGTCCATTCCTTATCTGATCTGTTTCATTATTGTACCGAATTGACCTATGCATGTATACCTGATATCCGACTATTGCACGCCCTAAAAAAAAATTTGGGTTGTGTCTTAGGTAGGTCAAAAACCACTCCTACTCAACTTTTGATCTTGTTATAACTATTACAATTAGTGTCGTGAGGAGATTAAACAAGGGTTGAGAGATAAGTGTGATATTTGTTCCAAATGAAACTTCTGAAAAAAAAACAAAGATAATAAATGAGGGGAGTGATGAAATGTGAAACATATGGAGATATATAGTTTAGGATCTTATGGTTTTACTTCTGGGAATGCTTAATTGAGTGGGTCTTGAAATATAATTTCAAAGGATGTAGGGCTGGTTCGGTGGACAAAATCTTTTAAGCTGAAACATGTTAAAATAACCTATATTTATTGGATAGAAAGTGGAAAGAATGGCATGGAATGGTTTTCACACACACGCACAGAGAATTAGTGGCATGGTTTACTTTTGAATTCTTTTCTCAATTTGGTATCATTAATCTCTTTGAATTTCATTTTGATATGATTTATGAGACATCTTTTTCCATTTTCACTAGGAATAACTCCTTGGTGTGGTTTGTGCATTGATCACATTACTTTAATAAATTCAAATTTCATAAAATGTTAAAACTTCATGATGTTGGGAATATATACATGCATCATTTTTTGGATATGTGACTTTTCCCAGGATTGAAAATGTTTAGGTGTGGGGGTGTGATCACATAGCGATTCACTATTCAAATCCACCCTTACATTGTTGTTTTAAACTGGTTTTGTAATGAATATTAAAAATATAATAATAAATTGCACTTTATTTTTGAATCAATTAATTAATTTTTATCATTTTTTAATAGGAAAATTTTACTTGTTTTGGTGTTTACATTGTAGGAGGAGGCGATTTGGAGAGCTCGTGATGAAATTCAAGCAAAATGGGCAAAACTGCCTGAGAGCGCAAGCATGCATGTGGACAATTATTTGTACTGTGGATAATCCATGCATCCAATTGGTCTAAAAATGGGTTTATTAGTGAAAAAAATGTGGGATACATTTCTATAGAAGATAATTAAGCCCAATTTGTCTATTTTTAGGCCCAAACTATGCCCATAATGTGAAGAAATTCTGGGCGGTCCAGATTGGAACACTCTTCTATATTTGGGTCATAACTCGGGCCTCAGAGATCCAATTGGTATGATTCTACATCCCATGGACAGATAACTCGAAGACCCGACTCTCCACCGAATTTCATGTCATTTTCACACGTTTTGGTCAGTCAACTAGCCAGATAAAATGGAGTAAAAAATATACCTTGAATAGTCACCTAGCCTTTTAGATACTTGACCACTTTATGCAGAAATATGGATGTAATTGCCCATAAAATCAATCCTCCCCCTCATTATCTATGTTTCACCACCAGGGGTGAATGTTAGTCTAATTGGGGAGCTCTATTCACCCATTTTATTTCTCTTCTCCCTCATGTACTTCTAAACCTCTTAGTGATCTATTTGGGGAGTGTCCTTTGTTGTAATCCTAATATCCACACTTGTAATCTTCATAAGGTAATTGTTTTCTAGGTTTGTTGTCAATTTTTATTCATTTCTACCTTTTAAATTTGTTTTTATTCTAGTATGATCAAATATAAATCAAAGGAACAAGAATCCACATGCTTCCATGCATAACCCAGATCTTATGATGATTTGAGTGTGGTTGCCTCTTTTCTCACCCCTCCCTTTCATGAGTGTGAAAATATATTACGTCTGTTGATAAAATACAGGAGCTTAAACCTATGAATATTAATTTTCTTGTCTTGTGGAATATTTTTATCATTGACACAAATTAGGTCATCTCATCACGTAGTTGACGTGATGCCTTGATTGAGTTCCGTTTTTACATTGATATATGTTTGTTGAGTTTGAGCGGTTGTTAATAATAAATATCGTTGATCGATAAAATACTAGGTAGTAACCTAGTAAGAACTCATATACCATTACTGGTTTTAGTATTTATACAATCAAGTAATCAATGATCCTTCCCTTTTCTTTAAGAACGATGACAAATTGAGCATCAAGGGCCACTTACCCGGGTTGATCACGATTTCTCCAACTGGTTTCTCTCAGTAGAAATATACTTTAAATTTATATTCTTAAAGAAAAAAAAGTTTTATAAAACCACCATACCCTTTTATTTTCTTAATAAGAACCTCATTTTGTAATTAATGATCTAAAGCTCCTTCGAGAGATGATCTAGGGTTGCTGCTATACTGCAGAAATTCTAGTTAAAAATAAACATCTAATTTGACGTGCTCGACAATGTGATCAAATTTTGGATCCCTTTACAGGGAGAAAAATCATTTTTTTATTTATTTACTTTTATTTATTTATTTTACCTCTTAATTAGTACTCCTTTAAATACCCCACCCCCATTTGATTGTTTTTGTTTTGGTTTTGTGTTTCTATTTTTGGTTGTTTTTGTGTGTTCTTCCTTTCTCTCTCTCTCTCTCTCTATTCTTTTCTATATCTCTACATAATTATGTATTATAAAATTTTATTCTCCTTTCACCCTTGTTAAGTGATTTTATCCATATTCAATCATAAAAAAACTTCACAACTTATTTACATGACTCGATTAGAAAATTAAAAACTGCTTGAATTTGATCCTAAAATTGAAAAGACACTTCACACACAAATCAATACATCTAGAGAAGGTCAATCAAGTAACACTAATAAACCCCTTGTGGAACCTCAAGTGGTCATAAACCAATCAAAAATTGAACCCAATCAAATCTAAGAAAACATGGTTGCAAATAATCGAACCTTAAAAGAACTGACCACCCCGGATGTGGAGTACCAATATGCGTACATCCAATATCCTAGGGAAACAACCAACTTTGATATGAGATCAGGCCTCATCCACCTAATTCCCAAATTCCATGGTATTCCTGGTGAGGACCCTCATAAACACCTTAAGGAGTTTCACATAGTGTGCTCCACCAGGAAACCCCAAAATGTTTCTAAGGACCTAATTAAGTTTAGGGCCTTCCCTTTCTCCCTTTATAGTGTATCCAAATATTGGATATACTATTTTCCTACCACAATTAGGGGATGGAATGACATAAAATGACTATTTTTAGAGAATTTCATCCTAGCCTCCCGAACTTCATCAATTAGGAAAGAAATTTGTGGAATTAGACAATCACAAGGAGAGACCCTTCACGAATACTAGGAGAGATTTAAAATACTTTGCTCAAGTTTACCCCACCACCAGATTAGTGAACAACTGTTAATCAAATACTTATATGAGGGAATTATCTCCATGGATTGTGTAATGATTGATGCTGTAGCTGGTGGTGCCCTATTTGAAAAAACTCCTTCCACTGCTCACGAGTTAATAGCCAACATGTCTCAAAATGCACAACAATTTGGTACACAAGCTATTGCACCAACCCGAGGAGTTCATGAGGTAAGTCATTCATATATAGAAAAAAGGTAGATAACAATCTTGATGAGATGAATACCCTTCTAAGACAGTTATCTCAAGAACAAGGTAACTCACAATCTCCTCTTGTTTCATTACATTGTGGTATTTGTTCTGAAAATACTCATTTTTCTGACCAGTGCCCACAACTTCAAGATTCACCTGAGTCTTGTGCTGCCGTGTTCCCAGGGAATCCATTCCAATAAGCACCTCCCTTCAAGAAAGAACCATTTAGGCCAAATCCAAAACCCTAGGTGGCAAGAAAAACCCCAGTACAGACAGGGAGGAAACTCAAGCTACCCCAAGAAGAATTGGTATCCAAAAGGCCAAGGTATGAAACCTTCTTATCCTTAAACTTCTCAAAAAAATCATCATCTTCCTCCCAAATTTAAACCAAGCCTTGAGTATATGGTGAAGTAAATGGCAACCTAGAACCTAAAATTCCAAAAAACCACACAATCATCTATTCAAGACCTATGAACTCAAGTGGGGCAATTAGAAAACACCATCGGTGATATTAATATGCAAGGTTATGGACAAATACCATCCCAACCCATTTCCAATCCGAAGGAAAAAAGGTAATGTATATGCAGTTACACTTTTTAGTGGTAAAGAAGTTTCTCCTTCTACTGATTATGCACAACAGGTATGTCCCCCTCTTGAAAACTCTCTTTCCCAACCCTAAAAAATTTCAAGTAATGAAAAACAAGGAAAAAAGGGTAATCGAGTTATCATTGACGATTCAAATTAACAATCCATTCCTCTTCCTTTCCCCCAAAGACTCTATAAATCTAAGAAGAATTTTGATAATGAGATTGATAAAGAAACAATGGATACATTTAAAAAGGTTTGAGTTAACATTCCTCTATTGGATGCTGTTAATAAAATCCCTAGATATGCCAAATTTCTTAAATAGTTTTACATCCATAGAATGAGACTAAAGGGGAATGAGAGATTCAACTTGGGAAGGAATGTATCATCCCCGATTCAACCAGTAATTCCAACCAAATGCAAGGATCCAAGAACATTCACGATACCATGTACCATAGGGTAGACCTTCTTTTCTGATGCTATGAAAGATTTAGGTGCTTCCATTAATATAATGCCTCACTCTATGTACACTTCTCTGCAGGTTGGAGAGCTTCAACCAATGGGAATTGTCATACAATTTTCTAACTGAAGTACTATGCATCCTACAAGAGTGATTGAGGATGCCTTTGTATGAGTGAAGAATCTCATCTTCCCAGCTGATTTCTACATTCTTGAGATGGAAGATACCCAAACCCAAGGACAAGCTCCTATCATACTTGGGAGGCCATTCCTCAAAACAACAAAGACAATCATCAATGTTCACAATGGTATGTTTTTCATGGAGTTCGAAGGAGAAAAGGTAAGTTTTAATATCCTTGAGGCTATAAAACACCCCATTGAAGAGAAATCCACTCTTCCTGTCTATTCGATGGAAGTTCTCTCAAATGATGCTCACACAAAAAATTCTCTCCTCAACCCATAATCTAATTCATTTTCCTCTTCTTTTACCTTGGATGATTTGAGTTTTTATTCATGTTTTGCGTGTTTTGTGGGTTCTAAAAAGTGTAAATTTTTTGCTTTAATTGATGAGTGTGTTAATTATGAGGTACCCATGACCGTAAATGATTATGCAAATCTCATTTCAATAGATTATCTATCTTTAGAGAATAAACATGAGCATATAGATAGTTTAATAGACCTCACTACCCCTAAATCCCCTCCCTAAATCCAGAAACCACCGACGTTGGAACTTAAACAACTTACTTCTAATTTAAAATATGAATATCTTGAGGGTATTGACCAATTTCCCATCATTATTTTCAATAACCTCTCTCCACAACAGGAATTGAAACTGCTCAACCTTTTGAGAGAGTGTAAAAAGACAATAGTATGGAAATTGTCTAATATTCACAGGATTATCCCATCTATTTGTATGCACCATATACTTTTGGATGATGAGGCTAAGCCCATAAGACAATCTCAATGCCAATTGAATTCGACTCTCCTTGAAGTGGTAAAATTGGAAGTCAGTAAATTACTTACTGTGAGGATCATTTATCCTATATCTGATAGTAAATAGGTTAGCCCAATGAAAATTATGCCTAAAAAACAAGAATAACAGTTGTGTCAAATGAAAGGAATGAATTTGTTCCAACACGTGTGAAAAACAGTTGGTGAGTCTGTATTGACTACCATTGACTGAATCAAGCCACATGAAAGGACCACTTTACTCTGCCTTTCATTGACCAAATGTTAGAATGATTGGCTGGTAAGTCCCATTATTGTTTCCTTGGAGTCTATTAGAGTTATTTCTAAATCTATATAGCCCCTGAGGATCAAGAACATACAACATTTACTTTTCCATTCAGCACATTTTCATACAGAAGGATTCCATTCGGTCTATGTAATACTCATGGTACTTTTCAGTGATGTATGTTGAGTATTTTTTCTGAGTACCTTGAGAGTTGTATGGAAGTCTTTAAGGATTATTTAATGGTATATGGTTCTTCTTTTGATGATTGTTTAGAACACCTAGGTTCTGTCCTCCACCTCTGTATTGAAAAAGATATTGTTTTAAATTATGAGAAATGCCATTTTATGGTTGAGAGGGGGATGGTTCTTGGTCATTTCATTTCAAATAAGGGAATTCAAGTTGATAAATCTAAAATAGAATTAATTTCACCCCTTCCATATCCAAAATATGTTTGTGAGGTGAGATCTTTCTTGGGTCATGCTGGGTTTTATTACTGATTCATTAAAGACTTTAGTAAGATCACACTTCCATTGTCCCAACTATTGAAAGAATATTCTGAGTTTGTGTTTGATAAAAATTTTGAGGATGCATTCAATTCACTAAAAATTAGTCTCACATCACTTCCCATCATCCAACCACCAAGGTGTGATCTCCACTTTGAGCTTATGTGTGATGCCTCTAAATTTGTAGTTGGGTTAGTTTTATTACAAAGGATTGAGAAGGCTCCTCATGTCATTGCATATGCCTCACGTACCCTTGACCCTTCCCAGGTAAACTACACAACCACTGAAAAATAACTCCTTTCTATTGTGTTTTCCTTGGAAAAATTTCATTCATATCTCTTTAGGTCAAAAGTGATTGTGTTTTCTGACCATACTTCCCTTCGATTCCTATTAAAGAAACCTAAATCTAAGCCCTACCTCATACAGTGGATGCTCCTCCTCCAAGAGTTTGACCTTGAGATTAGAGATAATAGGGGAGTAGAAAATATTTTACTTGACCACATTAGTAGGATTTATCTACCACTAGACCACCATACTGACTCATCCCTCCCCATTGGATAATTCTTTCCTTATGAGAACCCTTGTGATGTTGTGAACCTTACCCCCTGGTATACAGACATAGTGAATTTTCTAGCAACATCTAGAGTCCCCACTGATTTTAGCACTTCCCAATCCCAGATATTTAAACATGACTCGTAGTGGTACATTTGGGATGACCCATATTTGTGGAGAATTTGTGGTGACCAAGTAGTTCGTCGGTGTGTCCTTGACCATGAGTTCACCTCTGTTTTGACCTTTTTTCACACTTTGGATTTTGGGGGCCACTTTGGCTCTCAATGAATAGCTCTAAAGGTCCTTGACTCAGGAATTTATTGGAAAACATTGTATAGGGATTCCCATTGATTTTTCAAGTCATGTATTCGTTGTCAATTCACAGGGAATATCTTTTAGAGGAATGAAATTCCCCAACAACCCATGTTATTCTTTGAAATTTTTGATGCATGGGGAATTGATTTCATGAGGATTTTTCCAAATTCATTTGGATTCATGTACATCTTATTACCTATGAGCTACGTTTCTAAATGGGTGGAAGTAAAGGCTACTAGGACAGATGAATCTCAAGTTGTTGATTTTGCGAGGTCCTAAATTTTTAGTCGGTTCGGTTTGCCGAGATTCATCATTAGTGATCAGGGTTCCCATTTTTGAATTTACAACATGAAAAATTTGCCTCGTAAGTATGGGGTTGATCATAAAGTCTCCACTTCATATCACCCCCAAACTAATGGACAAGCAGAAATCTCAAATTGGGAAGTTAAGAGAATCTTGGAAAAAACGGTACAACCCAATAGGAAAGATTGGAGTTTGTGCTTGGATGATGAACTTTGGGCTTACCTTACAGATTTTAAAACCCCAATCAGAATTTCACCATATAGAATTGTGTTTGGAAAATCTTTTAACCTCCCAATGGAGGTATAACACCATGCATATTGGGCTGTTAAACAATTTAATATGAATCCTTCAGATGCAGGTGAGCATAAGAAGTTGTAGATTCAAGAGTTGGAAGAAATTCGACGTGATGCATATGAGAACTACTGAATCTATTAAGAGAAGACAAAGGCTATCCATGATAGCAAGATTCATCAGCATAAGTTCTATATTGGTGAAAAGGCACTCATGTACAATTCCAAGAAAAATCTCTACCCAGGTAAGCTTCGTTCCCGAGGGCTCGGTCCTTATATTGTTACTAATGTTTACCCTTTTGGTGCAATATAGATTTTTCATGAGTAAAGTGGATGAAATGTTACCGTTAAAGGGAAGATACTTAAACACTTATATGAGGATTTTCCAAAGAATCCAGTGGAGGAAATCCACCTTATAGAAGCAACATACTAGAAAAACCCACTAGGTTTTATCCTTCCTTCTCACATTCTCAATTATTAGAGTGAGTACACTTCACATTCTAGGTGTGTGTGTGTGTGTGGGGGGGGGGGTGGATACATTCCTGGGTTCATTAGGATTTTCATCTTCTTTCTTATTTCTTATGTTTTTCACCTTCTTTATGGTATTTTCAATTTTCCCCATCTTTTTGGGTTCATTAGAATTTTCATTGTCTTTCTTATTTCTTCTCTTTTTCACCTTCTTTATGGTATTTTCACTTTTCTACATATTTCTAGGTTCCTTAGGATTTTCATTGTATTTCTTCTTTCTTCTCTTTTTTGCCTTATTTATGGTATTTTTATGTTCCCCACCTTATGGTCATCAAATCACGGAACTTACTAAAAATGCATGTTGAAATTTTTGATTCCATGTTGTTTTAACATTTGATGAAACTTGTATCTATTATGGAATGAATATTTGTATGAATTTAACATCATGGAGTGATTTTTAGTGAATTTATTTTCTATCAATGATATAAATTACTGTATCTATGTGAAACATTTGAGACGATTGATGCCCCTTGTGTGAGTAGTTTTTGGGAAAATAGTGTCACTAATATCTCAACAAATTTTTGCACTAAACCAAAAAGTGTGAATATTTCTTACTTACTAGAAGGAAAATATAAGTTAGGTTAATATTTTTCAGCTTAAAATGATATTTACATACGTGCATTCCTTATCCGATCTGTTTCATTACTGTACCAGATTGACCTTTGCGCATGTACTTGATATCCAACTGTTGCACACCCTAAAAAAAATTTGGTTTGTGTCTTGGTCAGGTCAAAAACTCCTCCTCCTCAACATTTGATCTTGTTATAACTATTACAATTAGTGTTGTGATAAGATCAAACAAGGGTTGAGAGATAAGTGTGAGATTTGTTTCAAATACAACTTCTGAAAAAAAAAACAAAAATAATAAATGAGGGGAGTGATGAAATGTGAAACATATGGGGATATCTAGGTTGGGATCTTATAGTTTGACTTCTAGGAATGCTTAACTGAGTGGGTCTTGAAATATGATTGCAAAGGATGTATGGTAGGTTCGGTGGACAAAATCTTTTAAGCCGAAACATGTTAAAATAACCTATATTCATTGGATAAAAAGTGGAAAGAATACCATTGAATGGTTTTCACACACACACACACAGAGTTAGTGTCATGGTTTAATTTTGAATTCCTTTCTCAATTTGGTATCATAAATCTCTTTGATTTTCATTGTGATATGATTTATGAGACATCTTTTTCCATTTTCACTAGGAAGAACTCCTTGGTGTGGTTTTTTGCATTGATCACATTACTTTAATAAATTTAAATTTACTCAAATGTTAAAACTTCATGATGTTTGGAATATATACATGCATAATTTTTTTGGATATGTGAATTTTTTCATGAGTGAAAATGTTTAGGTGTGGGGGTGTGATCGCATAGCGATTCACTATTCAAATCCACCCTTACACTGTTATTTTAAACTGGTTTTGTAATGAATATTACAAATATAATAACAAATTGAACTTTATGTTTGAATCAATGAATTAATCTTTATCACTATTTAATAGGGTAATTTTACTTGTTTTAGTGTTTACATTGTAGGAGGGGGTGATTTGGAGAGTTTTTGATGGAATTCAAGCAAAATTGGCCAAACTACGCGAGAGCCCAAGCATGCATGTGGACAATTATTTGTACTGTGGATAATCCATGCATTAAATTGGGATAAAAATGGGTGTATGAGTGAAAAACAATGTGGTATACATTTCTCTATAAGATCACGAATCCAAATTCGTCCATTTGGAGGCCCAAAATAGGCCCACAATGTTAAGAAATTATGGGCGGGCCAGATTGGACCACTGTTATGTATTTGGTCCATAACACGGGCCTCAGAGATCCAATTAGGCTGATTCCACCTTCCATGGATAGATAACTCGAATACCCGACTCTAAACCGGTTTTCAAGTCATTTTCACCCATTTTGGTCAGTCAACTAGCCAGATAAATATGAAGTAAAAAATATTCCTTGAATAGTCACCTAGCCTTTTAGATACTTGACCACTTTATGTGGAAATATGGATGTAATTTCCCATAAAATCACTCCTACCCATAATTATCTAGGTTTAATGACAAGGGGTGAATGTTAGTCAAATTAGAGAGCTCTCTTCACCCATTTTATTTCTCTTGTCCCTTATGTACTTCTAAACCTCTTAGTGATCAATTTGGGGAGTGTCCATTGTTGTAATCCCGAGTTCCACACTTGTAATATTCATAAGGTAATTTATTTCTAGGTTTGTTGTAAATTTTTATTAATTTATACCTTCTAATTTTTTTTTTATTCTGGTATGATCAAATACATATCAAAGGAACAATAATCCACATGCTTCCATGCATAACCTAGATCTTGTGATGATTTGAGTGCGGTTGCCTCTTTTCTCACCCCTCCCATTCATGAGTGTGAAAATGGATTGCGTCGGTTGATAAAATCTCGGAACTTGAACCTATGAATATGAATTTTCTTATCTTATGGAATATTTTTATCATTGACACAAATCTGGTCATCTCATCACGTTGTTGATGTGATTCCTTGATTGAGTTCTGTTTTTACATCGATTCATGTTTGTTGATTTTGAGCAGTTGTCGATAATCAATATTGTTGATCGATCAAATACTAGGTGGTATCCTATTAATAACTAAAATAACATTATTGGTTTCAGTATGTATAAAATCAAGGAATCAATGATCCTTACCTTTCCCTTTCCCTTGAGAGTGATGATGGATTGAGCATCAAGGGACATTTACCTGGGTTGATCACGATTTCTCCAACCGGTTTCTCTCAGTAGTAATATACTTTCAATTTCTATTCTTAAAGCAACAAAACCAAAGTTTCATAAAAACCACATCCCCCTTTTATTTTATTAATTAGAACCTCATTTTTTAATTAATGATCTAAAGCTCCTTCGAGAGACGACCTAGGGTTGCTGCTATACTGTAGAAATTATAGATAAAAATAAACATCTAATTTGACGCGCTCGACAACGCGATCACTCACACCTATGGAGAGAAGTATGGTGGATGATGCGATTAGAGGGGAATCGGTCAAAAATACACCAGAAGTTTCATATGCATTTATTTAAAATATGACACAAAACTCCCAACAATTTGGTGATCAAGGTACACCACATGTTAGAGGATTACATCAGGTAAGTCCATCTTCTCTTGAAAATAATTTAATTGATACCAAGTTGGAAGAATTGAACACTATGGTGAGGAATATTACATTGGATTAAAAGAAATCCCAATCCACTTTAACAATGCCTTTTGGAATTTTCACTAAAATAGACCACCCAACTGATTGTTTACCCCAATTATAAGAGATAAAATATTGTGCATAAATATTTCCTAGGAAATCATATCATTATAAAAAACAACCACATACCATAAATAAGTATGATTCCTTTTAAACAACATAAAAAAAGGATGGAATGATTAATTGGATATTAGGTATGACTTTGGACAAAAAAAGGCCCCCTTTTCAACAAAATTTATAATAGCATCTACCTCTGCAACAAGATTTCCAACAACCCCAAAGGAGATTCTAAGCCCAAACATCAACAAGTCAACAAAAAGGGAATTATAAACCAAAGGAATATTCTAATGCTGATGATATTTTGAATTTTTTTCTTAATAAATAGAATAATATGAATATTCAAGGTTCAAAGTTGAGGGAATTGAAGATAGAAATGAGTCAAATTGCCACCACCCTTCATGAACTGGTAAGTAAGAACTCTAGAAATATTTCTTCCCAACAAACTCTAAATCTTAAGGGAAATGTTAGTGACATCACACTGAGAAGTGATAAGAAAATGACTAATACATATTCACCTATCATTCCACCAGGATTCATCTCAACTCCAAAGAATCCCCATTCAATACCAGCTGATGAGTAGACCAAGGAGAAAGACAAAGGTGAGAAAAATATTTATGATGTTCCTACTAAACCCCTTCCATTTCTAAATAGAGTTTTGAAAATAAATAATATTGATAAATAGGTGATGGAAAAAGGGATTTTGTATATATTTAAGCATGATGAGATCAACATCCCTCTACTTGAAGCGGTTAAGAAAATGCCATGGTATGCCAAATTCTTAAAAAAACTTTGTACTAATCAAAGAGGGATCAAGGGAAATGAGAGGATCAAACTTGGAAGGAATGTGTTGGCACTAATTACACCAACTCAAGCAATTAAAACAGAGTTAAAGGATCCAAGGACATTCACCATCCCATGCACTATATGGGGGTTAAACTTTTTTGATACTTTATGTTATTTGGGAGCTTCCATAAATGTGATGCCTCACTCTGTATTATCTTCTCTACAAGATGGTAAGTTAAAGCCGATGAGAGTAGTGGTACACTTGATGAATAGAGATACAACATATCCATCGAGAGACTTTGAGGATGTACTTGTTTGGGTAAGATACACGATCTTTCCAGTATATTTATACATTCTTAACATGGAGGATGATCAGGTAAATTCTCGTGGTCCCATTATCTTACGTAGGTCCTTCCTCAAAACTAAAAAAACAATCATAAATGTACATGAGGGTACAATTTCCATAAATTTTGGAGATTAATTAGTTATATTTAATGTTATGAACTCCATAAAGAACCCCTTAGAGGACCATTTTTCTTTTTCTATCTCCCATTTTAAACCACTAAGTAAAAACACCATGGTTTTTGGTTATCCTATGCTTAGGGAGATTATGCACATTGGTTTTTATTTGATGTCTAAAAGCACTTACACACCTATTTATAATGCACAAAACTCTCTTGGATTTTATTTTGATGTGGATTCATATTCTGATATTTATCATGTTCACTCTTATTATGACATGGTTGTTGAGTATGCTAATGTATTTGATGCATTATTCTCTAATTTTGATGATGTCTATTCTGATACTGATGTTCATTGTGCACATATTTTAGTTCCTTCAATGTCTCCATCCATACTGAACCCACTTCATTGGAAATCAATACAATACCACCAAATATCAAGTACTCATACTTATTAAGTAGCAATAGGTTACCTGTTATAATTGCTAACAATCTCCCTTTTGAACATGAATAAAAACGTTTGAATCTTTTGAGGGAGAACATTTGGAAAATTGGGAGGACCTTGGCTGACATATCTAGTATTAGACCCTCCATTTTCATGCATATTATTATTTTAGAGGATGGGGATAAACTAGTTAGGCAGCCATAAATGAGACTTAATCCGACTCTTCTGGAAGTTGTTAAAAGAGAAGTTGAAAAAGTGCTTGAGGTAGGTATCACTTATCCCATTTCAAATTACCAGTGGGTGAATCCTATTCAGGTTGTGCCTAAGAAAAATGATGCTACTATTTTTATAAATGAGAGAGATGAATTAGTTCCAATAAGGTTGAAAAATAGTTGGCATGTGTGTATTGATTATAGGAAACTAAATAAATCCACTCGTAAGGACCATTTACCCCTCCCATTTATTGATAAAATTCTTGAGAGACTAGCTGAGAAGACACACTATTATTTCTTGGATGGATTTTATGGATATTTTAAGGTTCATATAACTCTGGAGGATCATGAGAAGAAAACATTCACTTGTCCATTCAGTACATTTTCCTACCGAATGATGCCATTTGGAATTTTCAATGCCCCAGGTACCATCCAAAGATGCATGGAGATCATTTTTTTAGATTTCATTAAGAACTAAATGGAAGTATTTATGGATGATTTTATAGTGTATAGATCTTCATTTGATTAATGTATCTTTTTTTGGGAAAGGTGTTGAATCATTTTATTGAGAAGAATATGGTTTTGGACTTTGAAAAGTGTCATTTTATGGTAGAGAATAGCATTTTATTAGGGAATGTAGTGTCAAAACATAGAATAGAGGTTGATATATATAAGGTAAATATTATTTCATCCTTACCATATACATAATGTGTGTGTGATTCTAGATCATTCATAGGGAATACAAGATTTTATCGACACTTCATCAGATATTTTAGTAAGAATTCTCCACCCTTATCTCTATTGCTTCAAAAATATATTGAATTAATTTTTTATGATTCATATAGGGAATCATTTGATGAGTTAAAGAAGCATCTGACCACTCCACTGATTATATAACCCCCATGGTTATACCTTCTATTTGAGCTTATGTGTGATGCTTTAAACCTTGAAGTTGGAGATATCTTATTATAGAGGGTAGAGGAACATTCACATGTGATTAGATATGATTTGAGGACATTGGATTAGACCCAATAAAACTACATAACCATGAAAAGGTAGTTTCTTTCCATCATATTTTCTTTAGATAAATTCCATTCATATTTATTGGGCTCTAAAGTAGTTGTTTTCTCTAACTATGAAACTATGAGGTACCTCTTTAAGAAGCCAGATGTGAAGCCCATGCTTATCTGATGGATGCTTCTTCTTAAAAAATTTGATATTGATATAAAGGATAATAAGTGGTCATAAAAATTTATGGAATACCACATGAGTAGTATTACTCACACACTAGAGGATGACACCTTGTACTAGGTACCACTTCGAGATTCTTTCCTTGATGGGCATCTTTATATAATCTCAGGTACACATACTTGGTATAATAATTTAGTTAACTACCTTATTTCCTATGAAATTCTTGAAAATTTAAAGAAACATCATGTCCAAAAATTAAATATTGAGTCTATGTTTTATGTGTGGGATGATCTCTACCTCTGGCGTATGTGTTGTGATCAAGTTATTAGGTGGTGTGTTAATAATCACGAGTTTGAGTCTGTTCTGCATTTCTACCATACACTTTCATGTGGAGGACACTTTAGACCCCAATGAATATCTATGAAAGTCTTAGACTTTGGTTTATATTGGAATATCTTATTTTATGATGATCATGTGTTTTTTAAGTCACGATCACATTTCCAACACACTGGAAATATTTCGAGGATACATGAGATTCCCTAACAACCCATACTATTTTGTGAGGTTTTTGATGTACAAGGCATTGATTTTATGGGTCCTTTCAAAGTTAATTTAGTTTTTTTGTATATTTTTGTTTTTATTGATTATTTTAGAAAATTTTTGGAGGAAAAGGCCACTAGGATTGATGATTCTCATGTTGTATTGGATTTGTCAAGGCTCAAATTTTCTACAGGTTTGGAGTATCAAAGGCTATCATTAGTGATCAAGGGACACACTTTTGTAGTAAAATTTTTTCTTCCCTCCTTCATAATTATGGGGTGAAACATAAAACTTTTACTCCATACCACCCCCAAAAAAATGGCCAGACCAAGGTTTCAAATAAGGAGTTGAAACAAATTTTTGAGAAAAATTTGTATTTGAATAAGAAGGATTGGATGAATCACTTATATGATGAATTGTGATCTTATAGGATGATATACAAGACTCTCATTGTCATGTCCCCATTTCATATTGTTTTTGGTAAATCTTATCATCTCCCTATGGAGGTCGAGAATTGGGCATATTAGGAAATTAAGAAATTCAACATGGATTTTTCCCAAGTTGGAATTCAATGGAAGCTGCAAATTCAAGAGCTTTAGGAGATTAGATTGTCATCATATGAGAACTTAAGGATATAAAAGGAAATATCAAAAGTAGATTATGATATAATGATCCAAAAAGGGAGTTTCATGCAAGAGAGAAAGTCCTACTCTAAAATTCATGACTGAAGCTGATGCCTGGTAAGTTTTATTTTAGATTCTTAGGTCCTTTTGTTGTATCTAACATTTTCCCTTATGGTGCAGTGGATATCACACAAGAAGATATAGGAAGGATCTTTATAGTTAATGGGAAATGTTTGAAGCAATACATTGATGGAATTCCTACCGATGCAGTTGATTTCATCACACCACATGACCCCATCATCACTTGAAAATATCAGGCTATTAGTAACCCTCTCACTTTTATATTATTTATTTTATTTAAAATTCAATATTTCATGTGCACATAAAATCTCATAGGTTCACATTGAGGAAAATAAAATATTTTAAGTGTGGGAGAGGGGAAAAATTTTAGGATAACTATTTATGATTTTCATTTGTGTTCTCTATATATGTTTTTTGTTGTTTTTTTGTTAAATTTTCAAAAAGAACACACACAAAAAAATAAATTAAAAAAAAACATATCATGTAACATGATCATTTAAATGCAGAATATATAGAAAATTAATGTTTTCAATATTCATTGGTATCATGATAAGCATGAGAAATATTTCATCATCAAGGGTTGATTTTTATAAAAATGGAAGTTGTTGATGATATTATTGGTTGTGTCATTATAAAACCTTTTATACTTTGTAACCATTCTTTGTGATATTTGTTCATGGTAAATTGTGTCATTGATTTCTCCACACAAATTTTCACAAAACCATGACTTGTGAAATTTTTCCTACTTAATTAAAGGTATAAGAAAGTTAGGTAAAAAAATTAATCTTATATCATGGGTTGATCCATACATTTGTTTCTATTTTTATTGGTTTTATTACTATACCAAATTGACCTATGAGTGTGTACCTGATATCAGACAGTTGTACACCCTAAAAAAAACAATAAAAAAAAACAATATATATTATCATAATAAAGAGGGAAGTGATGAAATTTACAACATGTGGGGATATCTATGTCAGGATATTAAGGTTTGAATTTTAGGAATGATTAAGTGAGTGGGTCTTGAAATTTTATTGCAAAGGAATATTGAACAGGTTTGGTGAATTAAACCAGGTAAGAATAATCGTTTTACTTGACCTTGATATTACCCAACCAGGATTCAAGTATCACTGATAGGGGGAGGGGGTGAATATGTGATATCTTTTTCTTTTAAGTTTCCTTTCTTAAGAAACAACCTTCACCTCCTATTAAATATTTCTTTCTCTACTAAAATCAAATCAAACACATAACCACAAGAACATAAGAATTTACAAGGTTCACTACTTAACAAGAGTATCTAGTCCTTTGTATGGTTTGGAAATAATCCACACAATCATTTTGTATGGAATATAATGACTAGGATATTCCCTTACACTCGTGTAGCACTATGTTCAATAAAAAAGTGAATGTGCTTCAAGTAGCACAAAATGATGTAATAAAATTTGAGTAACAAACATGTTACGATGCTTCTTGATCAACTTTCAAAAATATGATCTTTTAAAAAAATTATTAACTTTCATGACCAAAGGATGGTAATAACTTACTGGAATTATTAATGACACCCATTATAATTTCCTAGTCTCATTACTAAGTCTGATTTATTAGTATGGAAATATACCTTTATTAGAATACCATTAAAATAATCTGAACCACTTCTAATCTAAGTTTGGAAATCCCAGTATGATTCCTCAGTTCAATTTCCAAGTCCGATTTATCAATATGGAAATAATAATCTATCAGAATATGGTTGAGACAATTCATAGTGACTTCTATCTCATTCTAAAAAAACCAATCTGATTACTCGTTTTGATTCTGAAAACCCCGAATACGATCCTGTCTCTTCTCATTTCTTCTTCTATCTAACAAAATTTTTCAACAAACCTCAATCTGGAAACTTGTTATTGATTAAATTGAAAATATTATTTCTCCTATTTCATGTATAATGTAAGTCACAAAATACAAAAAGTATTCTCATCCATTTATAGACACACCAAAATGGTTTAAGAAAGATTCTGAAAAGGTTTTTCCACTTCACCAAATTTTTCAAATCTTTAATATTCCTTAAATATATAATCTCTATTTGAATCATTCAATTCCCCTTAAAATATGGATCTTTATTTGACTTCTTCAACCTTCCTTGGATTTTATATCTTCTCTTGACTTCAAATCCCTTCAGTATTTCTAAAAAATCTTCAATCCAATTTAGAATTTTCATTTCAATTTTCCCATTATGATTCTCCATTATGATGGTCATCATGATTTCTTGAACCACTTGTAAAACTAGAATTAAATACTTCTGAAGATATTTCATTACATTACTCTGCACCACCTAAAAGACTATATACCCATTCCAATTTCCTCATTATGATGGAATCATATTTTCAACAAAAATTTCTTCATTACGTTGCTCTACACCAAGTGTAAGAAGGAAAACATATGTCTTCTCACTATGATTCTTAAAAACCAACTCTCATTCTGATTTCTTCATTATGATAGAGATATCCGATTCTTTAAAACTTATTCAACCACTTCTAATTATTCTTTTATGAATACAATAATTATCAAATTAATTCTCCAAAGACTTAAAATCTCTTAGATTTTGGTCTGAGTGAAAACTATCACCTTTGGTTTCTCTCATTATGATCAAGAAAATCTTCCCAGTCTTCAAACAAATCTGAATCTGATAACCTTAGACTATAAAGCTTTAATTTCGGAAACTTATTTCTTCTAGAAAAGTTTTCTTGTAAGCATAAATTACTTCAAGACTTTGATTAGGTTCAATATAATCTTTAACATCATCTGAATTATAATGGAAAGTATTGTAACTTCCCATTCTTCCAGCAACATCTTTCTTTCCTTCTCAGTCTGAATACAATTATCCTGAATACGATTAGAAACACATTTAATCCCCCTTTCTTTCATTAATATTGAATCATAAGTTTTAAAACTTACTTATGATTTGTGAGAAATAAAAAATATTAAATCATTATTAGATTATTATTAGATCCATACTGAATCTGATTCTATTCCTTATTATGATTAGAACCTCATTTCATACCCAAGGTGAGTCTGATGAGTCTTTTCTTCCAGAAAAAATTTTCTCAATACATTATACTTTCTTAATAAATGTGTGTTTGATGTTTTGAATATAATGGTCAGTCAAATAATCATATTTTACAAAGTGAGGGTATTTATTTTCCCTTTAAAATTCCTTTACAACAAAAGATAATACATGTATACGATAATCTTACTTATCATCTTGGTCCTAATAATACCCCCTTTGGATTATGTTGTCAACCAAGATTCATAAATTATTGAACTTTTTAACCTAAAGATATGGATTAATTATAAGTAATTCTAATTCTACGCGAGCTTACTCATTGTAAGAAACAAGAATTATTAACAGAAAAACTATGCTCTCTAAAAGCAGTGAATCATGAAAAACTTCCTCATATTTCTTCATAAGCTTTTCTTGTTGAGCTTTCTTCCTCATATTTCTTCCTCATATTTTCTTCCTCATATTTATTACACTTATTCACCTTCCCTAGAATATTTTTTTTCCTACAACCACTCTAAAAAATAGTTATAATATTTCACACACTTATATGCTAAATTCATTGTTTTCCCACAACTCCCCCTTTATTCATGCTTCCATAAGGATATATTTATGAAAAAATTATCACCATTAAAATCAATATCAAAAGGTAAGATGATAGAGTGGGAAAAGAATACCGAAAACTTGATGATAAATAGGTTGGACACCCATTTTAAACCTCAATTTATAAAAAGTTTCCTTTGGTAAAGGTTTTGTGAATATGTTAGTAACTGGTTTTGATGTAAGAACATACTCCAACTCCAACTCCCTATTCTCCAAAATCTCTTTGATTAAGTGATACTTGATATCAATATTTTTTAAACAATAATGTTGTACTGGATTCCTAGTATGTTTTATGGCACTTTGATTATCACAACCCAAGAGCAAGGGTAACTTCACTTCAAAAAGTAAATCTTCTAATTGAGTCTTCATCCACATAATTTGGGTATCGACTTGAGTAGAACCAATATACTTAGCTTCATCCATGATAAGAGTTTTTTTTTCATTATATGACAACTAACACAACTTTTTACCAAAAAGAAAACTCCACCAGATGTGGATCTTCTATCATCAACATTTCCTTCCCAATCAACATCAGAATACCCAAACAAGTTAATAATTTCTGAGCTATCATACCTAATTCCAAAATTTATTGTGCCTTTTATATTTCTGAGAATTACTTTTCCAACAAGTAAATGTGATTCTTTAGGATCACTCTAAAATCTTACACATAAGATAACAACATAAACAATGTCACATATCGAGGTAGTCAAATATAAAAAACTTCCAATTATCTTTCAAAAATATTTACGATCAACTTCTTTTCATTCTCTATCTTTAGACAACTTTATTCCCATGGAAATAAGTATGGAAACTAGTTTCAAATTTTCCATATCGAACTTATTAAGAATCTCATTAGAATACTTTTCTTGAGAAAGAAAAACATGTTTCTTATTTTATAATATTTTTAACCTAAGAAATTATTTTATTTCTCCCAACATGGCCATCTCAAACAACTTTTTCATCTCTTCATAAAATCTTTCACAAGTTCTTTCATCATTCCTACAATTATAATGTCATCAAAATAAAAAATTAAGATGAGGGAAAACTCTTAAATTTATTTAATGTAAATATTTTTATCAACTGTATCTTTCTTGAAATTCATCTTCCTCAAGAAATTATCCATTTTGGAATACTATGATTTGGGTTCTTACTTTATCCCGTACAAGTATTTATTTAACTTTCACACATAACTTTAATATTTCCCAATAAACAATCCACATGGTTGATCAATATAAACTTCCTCATCAAGATACCCATTCAGAAATGCGGACTTTACATACATTTAAAAATTATTATAAATTCGTTGTGAAATAGTATCAAGAAAGATTTTGATTGTTTCTAACCTTGACATCAGAGAAAAAGTATCATCAAAATCAACACCTTTAATTTGTCAGTAATCTTTGAACACTAATCTTTCTTTATTCCTTATCACTTCACATTCTTCATTCATCTTGTTCAAGAAGACACAATTTTTACCAATAACATTTTTTTATTTGGATTGGGTATGAGTTCCCAAGTATCATTCTTTTCTATCTGATCAATCTCTTCATTCATAGCCTGAACCCATTCTGGATGCTCAAAATCTTCATTCACATCTATCAGCTCTACTTTTGAATACAAATAAGTATGTGTAACAATTTATGAATTTCTTCTTGTTTAACCTTCTAATGTTGATCACCAATAATGTTATGAGCCTCCAATAGCCTCCTTATCCTAGGATGAGTTATTTGATTTTCATCCTTATCACTTGAAACAATTGAGTCTGATTCTTCTTCTTGAGTAGGATTACCACTGTTAACATTCTTATCAAAATTGTTAACAAAACATTCCTTATCCTACTCAACTTCCTTATTATAATAAGTTCATTTTTCTTCCTCATCCTTTTCAGAAACTTTAACATCAGCAGAATAAAAAATTCTTCATATATCTTTGTTGAAACATCTATATCCTCTTCCTTATAGAGCATAACAAGGAAAAATTCCATCTTCACCTCTTCTCTCAAACTTTCCAAGGTTTCCACCTTTCTTCTTTATGATGAATGGAATCCAAAAAACTCTTAAGTGTTTCAAACTTGGAGTTTTTTCATAAAACATTTCATATGGATTCATATCTAAACTTGGAATATAGAAACATCAGTTATGAATATATATAGCAGTACTCATGGATTGCCTCCAATAGTAACGAGAAATACTATACCAAAGTAACATAGTCCTCCCCATTTTATTAGGGAGTGTATGGAGAAATAAACTCATGATGAATTCCATAATTCTCAAGATAACTTTTAAATTATTCACTCTTATACTCACCACCATTATCAGTTCTTAACTTCTTCATGGAACACTGACATTACTTCTCAGCTTTCTTCCTCAAAATTTTAAACATTTTTAGAGCATCCGACTTATGTTTAATATATATAACACAGTTAATGTGAGTAAAGTCATAAATTAAAGTGATTAAGTACTTATATCCATCATTTTATTGTTTTCTAATTGGACCATAGATATCAAAATGAATAAGTTCCTGGGGTTGTTTTGAACAAATCTCAACTTTCTTATGCACTGAGTTAGTAATTTTTCCCTTTCGAAAGATAGTGGAGCACCCATATATTCTTCTTTACATATCAGTAATATCTCAGATGTTGTCTCACTTTGATAAATTTTTCATGTTTATTTGAAACATGTGCCCCATAATTTTATTACACAACTAATTTTCTTCTATCATTCCCAAGTAAAAATAGTTTTTTATTTCACCAACCTAAAATAAGTTTTCTTTTGTACATTGGCCTCTTGTAATTATTTTTCCACATTCCTCACTCTTCATAAAAAATCTATATTTTTTGGAGATAAATTTATTACCCTCATCAAAAAGTTTTTAAAAAATTAGAAAGTTGTGTTTCATCCCCTCAACATACAAATATTTCTGGGATTTCAACTTTTCTTTCCCAATGATAACTGATCCAACACCTTTGATTTTGAGAGATTCGTCATTTCCAAATGTCAATGTTCCTTATTTAACATATTTTAAATTATTTAAAAACTTTAAATATCCTATAATATGATAATAATACCCACTATAAAATATCCAAGGTCATTCTCCTTTTGTATCTTTGAAAGCAATTTCTACAACAAGATATTTTTCTTATCCCTTTTCTCTATTCACCTATGAATTCTAAGAATTATTAAAAAAATTTTGTTGTGCTGGTAATAAAACAATAAAACCCTAAGAAAGATGTCCAAGTTTTTCACATATTTTATAAGTAGTTTTCAGGGGTTGGAACCTATTCTCAACTTTCACACCAACCTTCTCAGGTTTCTTGTGAACATCCTTCTCAGACTACTTCTTTTGATAAGATTGACTCCCCCTAAAACCTTTCCTTCCATAACCTGTGGAATAATAAAAATGTTGTTGGTTAGACCAACACATATTTTATATTTGATCAAATCCACCACAATAATATTAGTATACATAGAAAGAGTTTTTACCTCTAAAACTTTAGAATTGACTAGTGTTGTGAGTATGTTTCTTAGAAACATTCTTAACATAACTTTTTTGAACACCAACCTTTCCGTTTTCAACTAGAATATTATTTTTCAACTCAGTTTTCTTTTCATCCATATCAGAACTAGAAGTAGTAGAAACCTTTTTAGACTCTGAATGATTATAAATTTTAGAATCAGAGTTTTTAGAAACTTATGAATTCTCCACTTTGTTAATCTTGGCTATATACATACCTTTCCTATATTTCTTCTTCTCAGGAACAATTATAACTTTATTATAAACCTTTGAAGTTAATTTTTTTATCTTTATTAGGTTTATCCTTATGATAACTTTCACCAATTTTAGAGATAGATTTTTTTAAACTTATATCCCTCTGTTTATCTTTAGAAAGTTTTTGTTAGAAAATTCTAAATCTTCTTTTTTTTCCTTCAGCTTTACTTCTAGATGTTCATTATGATTATTTTATTTCTCAAGATATTTTTTCAAATCATCAATCTCTTCCAACATCTTGACTTTTTCATTAGGAAAACAATATTTATTTTTTGATGATGAATTTTAATTTTTCAACTTCCTGATTTCTTTTTAAAGCCTTCCAATATTCTTCAAACATTCTTTTAATTCTTATTTAAGATGAAACTCTAATTGGTTTTCTTATTCTTTATAACTAATGATTAAAAATTGTTCATTATTCACTATTACAATAAATTTATTCTCTCCATCTTTTTCAAAAAAAATTCAGATTTAGATTTACTATCTTATTCTTCTTCATATTTTAAAAAAACTTATTCTTTTAGATTTAAAGGACTTTTTTATCTTTCCCTATGGTAAAAGATTTATCCTTATCACCCTATTTCTTCCACAACCTTCTTTCCCTTCTTTTGTCTTTATCACTATCCTATTATTTCTTTCTTCAAGGACAATTAACCTCAAAGTACCCAACGACTCCACATTCAAAAAACTTCAAGGGAAGTTTCCCTTTGTATTTACTTGTAACTCTTCTTACATTTTTAGAAAACAAGGATAAAATTTCATCAATATTTTTACATACCTAATTTTTAGAGTCATATTCAAAAATATTATCTTCCTCAAGAACCTTCGTATACTTTTCTTTCTTGGAATATTTAAAAGATATTTCTCTATCATCTTTTTTTCCCTTTATAACCTTTTCCATCCTCATTTCATAAGTAATGAGGGTACTATAAAGATCATATAGAGATATAGTTTCAGGATATCTATATTTTAATGAGTAAACTTTGATATCAAACTTTTATATAAGGATTCTTAAGATCTTTTCAACAACTGAATAATTTTACAAATATTCACCAAGACATCCGATAGTGCTGAAAATGTCATTCAAACTGGTAAATAAGTCACCAAAGATTTATATTCACCCATATTGAGATATTCATATTTCGGCCTATAAATTTTCACCTTTTCCTTATTTAATTTTGTATTACCTTCTTACATGTTTTTAATCTTATCTCATATAAATTTGGTTGTGACAACACCTTTCACTCTTAAAAATTCACTTTCAGAAAGTGACGAGAGTAAAGAATTTTTAACTCTTCCATAATTCTCAAGATTCTTATTATAGATAGGTGTAAGAGGAACCTTATCATAAATAGGAGAAAATCCATCTATAGTAGCTTCAAGAACATCATACCTAAGGGACATAAGGTAAATCATCATTCTATATTTCTAAATATGATAGTTCTTTCCATCGAAGATCAAAATCTACTTACTCTTCACAAAATTCAGATTATCCATCACAAATTCTCTTAAAAAAATCAGAAAAGTATAAATAAAGGGAACCTGTGGCTTTGATACCATTTGATATTACCCACTAGGATTCAAGTATCACTGGGAGGGGGGGGTGAATTAGTGATATATTTTTCTTTTAACTTTTCTTTCTTAAGAAACAATATTCAACTCCTGTAAAATATTTATTTCTCTTATGAAAACAAATCAAACACATAACCATAGGAACACATGAATTTACAAGGTTCACTACCCAAAAAGAGTAGCTAGTCCTTAGTATGGTTTAGAAATAATCCAATACCACACAATCCACTAGAAAACAATCCTTTTGTATGGAATACAATGAGTAGGATATGCCCATACACTAATGTAACAGTAAGTTCAATACAATAGTGAATGTGCTTTAATTAATAAAAAATGATGTAATAAAATTCATGTAACAAACATGTTATGGTGATTCTTAATTAACTTTCAAAAATGTGATCTTTCAAAAAAATTCTTCACTTTCTTACCCAGAAGCTGGTAAGAACGTCGTGGACTTCATAATGATAATCAATATGATTTCATAGTCTGATTCCCAAGTTCTATTGCTCAATATAAAAATATAGATTTGTTATAATACCACTAAAACAATCTAAAACACTTCTAATATGAATATGGAAATCTTAGTCTAGTTCCCCTGTCTGATTACTAAGTACAATTTCTCAATAAAAAAATAATACTCTATCAGAATATGGTTGATAAAATTTTGAACCACTTCTATCTCAATCCAAAAAACCCAATTTGATTACTCGGTCTGATTCTAGAAACCCTAAATACGATCTTTTCTCTTCTCCTTTCTTCTTTTTCCCAAAAATCTTTTTCAAAAAACCTCAATCTAGAAACTTCTTATTAATTAAATTCTAGAGATTATATCTCTTATTTTTCAAATAATATAAGTCATAGAATACAAAAATTATTCTTCTCATTTCATAGACACATTGAAATGGTTTAAGCGGGACTCTGAAAAGGTTTTCCTGCTTCACTAAATTTCCCAAATCATTAATCATCCTTAAATATTAGATATATCTTTGACTCATTATATTCTCCTTGAAATTTGGATCTTTCTTTGAATTATTTAACCTTCCTTGAATTTTAGATCTTATCTTTACTTCATCTCCATTCAGTATTTCTAACAAATAATCAATCTGATTCTAATTTTCCCATTACAATTCTCCATTACGATGGTCATCCTGATTTATTAAACCAACTGTAAATCTAGAACTTAATACTTCTTAACAAACTTTAGTCTAATTATGATTCATGATTTTGATTTCCCAATATTATTTCTTTATTATGATAAAGGAATTTGGTTACTCTGTTTTTTTTGACCTACTTCCAAATAAATCAGAACTGAATATTTTTCATTACGTTTCTCTAGACCACCTAAAAGACTATCTTCCCATTCTGATTTCCTCATTACAATGGAAGCATATGTTTAACAATAGTTTCTTCATTACATTTATCTACACCAAATTTAAGAAGGAAAACATATTTCTTCTCACTATGATTCTTGAAACCAACTCTCATTCCGATTTCTTAATTACGATGGATATAACAAATTATTTCAAAATTGTCCAACTGCCTCTACTTCTTCTTTTCTGAATACAATACTTATCAACTTCATTCTCTGAAGACTTAAATATTTTGGATTTTGGTCTGAATGAAAACCAGAACCTTCAGTTTCTCTAATTATGATCAAGAAAACCTTTCTGGTATTCAAAAAAATATGAATCCGATGATCTAAGACTAGAAAGATTTTACTTTAGCAACTTATTTCTTCAAAAAACTTTTTATTGTAATCATGAATTCCTTTATGAATTTGATTACATTAAAGATCAACTTTAGCATCATCTGAAGTATAATGGAAAATATTGTAACTCTCCATTATTCTATTAACATATTTATTTCCTACTCAGTATGAATATAATTATCTTGAATATGATTGATAACAACTTTTATCTCCCTTTATTTCATCAATCTTGCATTACAAGTTTTGCAACTTACTTATGATTTGTGAGAAATACAAAATAGTAAAGCATCATTAGATTATTATCGGATCCATGCTGAATTCGATTTTCTTTATTATTATGATCAGAACCTAATTCTAGACCCAAGGTGAGTCTGATGGGACTTTTCTTCTAGAAAACATTTTCTCAATATGATGGACTTTCTTAAGAAATGTGAGTCTGATTTCTTAAATATGATGGTTAATCTAATCATCCTATTTTACAAGGTGAGGTGATTTATTTTATTCTTAAACATTTTGAAAACAAAATAAAATACCTAAATATGATAATATTCCTTATAATATTATTCATAATATACCTAAATATACTTAATAATGGGTATATATATGATCTTGAAATGGTTGTCACACACACACACACACACGTGGGGAATTAGTGGCATAATAGACCCATGACTTGTTTCACTATGATTAGTGTCATTAATGTCACTGGATTTTTTTGATATAATTTATAAGACAATGAATTTAAAAATTTCTAATATTTACATTTGATAGTAATCTTACTTTACCTATATTTTCACTATGGATTGGGGAATATGAATATGCATATATCTTTTCACAATTTTTTGGAATACATGACATGTGACTTTGACCAAGAGTGAAAAAGGGTAAGTTTAGGGGAGTTGATAAAATAAAATTTTATTGAATATTTTATTGATAATAAATGAACTAATTTCCTCACATTATGTTAAATATGTTTATTTATAGAATATTTTTTGATTAGATCATTCATTTTAAAATTTGATGAAAATTTCAGTTTTTCTCATTTAAAGTGAATTGTAGTATTTTTAAAATAACTATTTTTACATGAATTACTTAAACTAAAAAGTTTGTAACAATTTTCATAACTTAATGTGATACAACTTTCATTCAGGACATCAGATCTAAATCGTACATTTGATTGGAGTAAAAGGACCTTGAAGTCAAAGATAGGCTGGACTCGCCAGATTGGACACCAATTTAGTATTTGGGAAATAAATTCTTCATACACACTTGTAATGGAACCAAATTTTGAGATAAGATACAAAACCAAATTTCTCATGAATAATTATTATAGAAATATATCTAGTTCATGCATTTTTTGTGGGTCAAATAGGTAGTGAATGCTGACTTAAATTATTTGATATAATTTCCCCATTCACACTTGAAACCTATTTTAAAACAAGACTCCCATACAATATATAAATATTTATTTTTATGATTTAGATGGGTTGAGACGTGAATTATTATATTTAATACAAAGTATAATTGGTTCCACTCCATTTGTTAAGGAATTTCAAGTGGGATTGCTCTTGAAGCTATGATCCCTTCATCTAGGCCTTCTTCTTCTTATTCTTCTTCTTCACTTTGTAATGTTTTTTATTACAATAAACTTATTAGTTGATATTATATTTATTATATTTTATTCTTATCTAATCATAATATTTTTTTAAATGAAGAGTAGAAATATGATTGGGTTCTACCATTTCAACGACCTTTGCACATGCAAAACATTTCTACGATGACTATACTGCCCATGGAAGAGTAGTTTTTTAGTAATCAATATACCTATTACCTCATTAATTAATTTATTTTGAATTAATGAGATAATTTAATTCAATTAATATGATATATGATTTTTTTAATTTAAATGAAACCAATCAAGCAATTGAACAATTAACACAAAACAAGTGAGGTCAATAATTGTGTGAATTATGAGTGCACGATCTTAATTGGTAATAAAAAACCACATGGGATCAATTTTTAGAGTTAAAAAATAATACCTAAACTCAATTTTTGGAAATTTAAATAATTATTATGTTACATAATTTACCACTGACCATAATATAGACTTGGAATTACAATCAACACATGGTTCTATGATTGCACGTTCTGAAGCTAGCCTAGAGTTTAATTCATTTCATCATTATGGTTAAGTTAAATCTCATAGGGTTCAGTGGTTAAAAAATTATGGTATTATAATTAAGTGGATATTAATTTAAATTATAATGATTAATAAGTAAGTTAATAGGTAGAGTTATATCAATTATTCTTTCTAAAAATATCTTTCTAAAAAAACATCTTCTCATTGTATTTTCTCAATCTTATTTAAAAAACAAAAATAAAAAATACAATCTTCTTCTAACGTAATTCTTCTAGTTTTATAAATTATAAACACCCCCCATAATTTTAAGTATTATGTTTATGTTACTTTATTTTATTTTCAAAATTCCTTTAATATGCTGTTTAAATTACTTCCTCCTTTTAGAGACAACCTTGGTCAGCCACTCTATTGCACCTAAATAAACCAAAAATTACACATCATTTTAGAGCTCCCAAAACAAAAACCTTTATTATTCCCTTAAAAACTTCCAAAAAGTTGTTTCAACTTCTTGGTTCTATATCTTGGTTTTTCTAACCTACCCCCATCCATTTCCACATTATAAGTTTTAGAATCACTCCTGTAAATTTTCAACACACTAGAAAATAGGTTCTTCATAGAAAAACATAACATATTCCTTGTTTCAAAATATTTCAAGGATTCAATAGTTCCACCATTAACTTTTGAAATACTCATTCTCCCTTTCACGGTAAAATCATGGCCCACCACCATGATTTTGGTAATTCAAGTCCCACTGAGGCACAATACCAATCCATAATTTCTTATGCCATGAACTTTGTCAACATATCTACCATATTCCAACATCCATCAACCTTTTGTAACTCCAATACCCCATCATATAAAAACTTAAAAATTATGTGATTATTCAGATAAATATTCTCTCTCCTAGAGTAAAACATTGGATTTTTCATAAGATGGATTGTGCTTGAACTATCATAGAATATCATTATGTTTCCTTAGCATTTTTCAATGTAACAACCCAAACATTTATGAATAAAATTCCATTTTTTTGACTTAATTAAATGTCTTATGTTTATAGAAAACATACAAACTTCTTTTATTATATCCAATTGTATTTTAAATGACTATTAATTATCTTTACCGTTTATAATATAGCCGTTTAAAAATTATCACATGACTTGTATAAATATAGTGTTTTAACAAATCCTTTTGGCACAAACAAAAGAAGTGATGACCTCAACCAGTAGGATAATACCCTATTAAGCCCATTTATCTAAGCTTTTGAGGGAGATATAATTTCTTTTATTTTTCCTAGAACAATACCAAGCTGAGATCCAATAACTTAAACATGAGTGAAACTGTTTACGGGAGAAGTTCAAGCTTATTGAGATCAAGACCCAAACCATGTTCACCGAATGACCCCATGAAAACCCCACCATCATGCACCTTAATATTAGGGAATATTATGGTATAATAAAGGTATGTGTATCATGACCATATTAATAAGATTATCTACATTAATTTTTATAGAATAATGAATATTTTTTCTTCCTATTATTGTTACTTTGTAAATGATTTTTAAGGCACAAATAATATTTTTGGTTAATATTCAAATTCAATTAAGAAATATATTTTGATGAATTAATAGATTTTTGAAATAATTAATATTTTAATAAAATATTATTATTAAATTACTTTTTTTAAAATTTAAATGATCATATAATTTTTATTAAGTCAAATGTAATTTTTATTAGGGTTCGAAAAAAAGTTATTGTAAAAAAACCTGTTATTTTAAATAAATGTCAGTTTTTATTTTAAAAGTAAAAAATCACATATTTATAAAATTATTTAGATAAAATAAATATTATTTTTGGAATCAGGATATCAAAATTATCCAATGGTGGATTTTCTATAATTTTTTGAGATAGTTGAATTTTTGGGTAAAAATTAAATACCGTATAAATATACTTTGTGTTTTATGACATCATAATTTCTCAATAGTGAAGTAATAAATACTATAAAAGGTATAATATTACAAAAATATTTTTTAAATTTAAAATAATGTGATTTTAAGTTTATTTTATTTATTTTATAAAGCCTTAGTAAAACCTCCAGGACTTATATTATATTTTAAGATTTTAAAATCATTTATTTGAAAGTGTGACTCACCCACACATAAGAAAGGGAAATATTTTATTATATTTGGACCTTTTACTTATAAAATAATTTATACCACTATCCTTTTTTTAGAAACCATGGGAAAAAATCATGGTCTGGTTTGTGGTTTTAAATATTTTATTATGTAGTTTCCAAAACCAAAATAAAAAAGAAACCCCCCTCCTTTCCCATATAAAACCACACAAGCTCCCATTTATCTTTATAAAACTCCTTTAAGATATTACACCCAATTCTCTCTAATCTATAGAGTCCTCTAAATATTCCCCCAATCTCCCAAGAATCCTCTTCTCAACCTTTGGAGTCACAAATCCATGTAAGCGATTTCTCTCCTCACCTTTGAATTCAAGCACCTTCTTTGAGATTAGTTATTTAAATTTCATTTACTTGTATTTAAATTAATTTGTAATCATTAAATTACTATCAAATTTATGTTATTTTTTTATTATTTATTATGTTATGTCTTCTATTTCCAATTCATTATATTGTGGAATATCCTTCCATGTCACGATTACTGTCCATTTCATGTATGAATTATGAGATACCCATTTCTCTCTCATCAACCCATTTTATTAATTTATATATGATGCCGTTATGCTATCGAAATCATACCACAATTTATCATTCCTGTGTAGTGAATGCCATTCCCATTTCTATATCAAAGGGTAATCACCATTATGCACAGATAATTATTTATTTAGGACTTACATGTATGTATTCTACATTTCTAGATCATGTAATAAAATCATGATGTTGAATGAATCCATGTTATATGATCTATGTGGCACACTTAAGCATGAGATTGAAATGTTTATGAAGGGTGCATATTGATAGATCTCCAATGCATTGGGTAATGTTTAGTATCACGATACATCATGTTGGGATAGGGGTTTACCTGATTCCTTTATAAGACTTCTTTCCACCATGAAGTCTTAGTGGTTTAGCTTTGACTCATTTTTATGATGCAGTGTTTTAAGTTATTGCCACATTTCCCATGTTACGATTATCATGCTATATCATGCCTTATTATTCATGTTCCTTTATGCCTCCTTGATATACCTTGTATAACATGTATTATTATTCTCATGTTATTCCATATTTATTCCCTTATTGGGATTTATAGCTCAAACCTTTCTTATGAATTTCCCCAGGTTATCCCATGCAGTGTTAAGTACGAAGGAATGTTTTGGTCATGTCAAATAATTTTTCAATAAATATGTTGTTGTATTTCATGTTTTAAGTTGTTATGTAATGTTTCTAAACCCCAAAGACACTGAACCTATAGATCTTATGAGTTGTATTAAGTGAAATTTTATGTTATATATCATGTTTAAATGTGAAATAAAGATAAGGGTTGTTATAGTTGGTATCATAGGGTAGGTTTAGTTATTTTTGGGATTAGGATTAGAAAACCCTAGTAAAACCCATTAAGGATAAGACTAAGTGTAAGAAAACATCCCTAAATTTGGTAAGTAGAGAGTAAGTGTTTTATCAATAAAATACATCCTTGCATGGATAATACATGTGGACATGGTTTTGGAACATATGTACCTAAGAGTAACAACTTTGACAAGGTGTTCTGGGCATGACTTAGGGTAACCTGATACACAACAACGAGCCTTACTGCACACCTGATTTGACACTCCTAGGGGATATGATTTGGAAAATTCATAAGCTTGTTATAAAAATTATTAAGGGAATAAAAAAACCCATAAGAATATATGTTAGGAAGTATATCATGGATAACATAGAATGAAGCCTATAAACTCATAAATTAAGGAGATAAATTCAATTTATAAGTTATCCATTTAATGTCATTGGATTCCCATTTATGTGTTTAATTGTTTGAGATACTCATTTCTAATTTTCCTTTCATTCTAATAAATGGCCAGAAATAGGAGTAATTAGATAAGAAATCAATATTAAGGAAAATGTGATGCCTACTAAAACAATATTACCAATTAGATGAGAGATCAAGTATAACATATCATGATTATGCCAGAACAACTATCAAAAATTACGATTAATAATTGGAACCTTGTTTAATTCTCAAAGACACCAAGGAATATGAAGATGAAATCTCATGAATGTCCATTTGATAAAGGTGATAAGGGGAAGAAGACCCAATTTCCTTCATGCAATAAGTTTGGAAAGAGGCACCAAAGTAAATGTCACAAGGGACTATGAGATGTTTTAAGTGTGGAAAGATAAGGTACAAAGTAGAAAATTTCCATGAGAAAATTGATAATGTGATGGGTGGAATCAAAGTTTAATTTAATGAATCATATATAGTTATATGACATAAATGTGGAGAAGTCTGGAATTATCCAAGACAATGCTCTATTGCAAGGGATAAGAAGCATGATGAGCATCAAAAATCTCTAAGATCAAGGGAGCACAGAAAGTCCTATGTTGATATGGATAATGATGAATGAATTACATGTAACCACTACTTCAAAGTAGTGTATGTCATATTGTATTTCAATTCATGTCCTATTATCATATCTTGTATGTTTTATAATAACATAGAGTCCCCAACTAAAATGATATTAAATAATTATGGAAAACTTATATGAGTATTTTATAATATATTCAAGTTTATGGGAATGTTATTCTTGAAAATATTAAAAGTATCCCTTTGGTGGAATTTGGTGCAGTGCTGGGAATGGATTGGATTTCTCTATATATAGCCAACATAAATTTCTAAAAATTACTCTCCAAATATAGAATCAACCCCCGATCCTATACAAGTGAAATGATAAGGATGAATATTATTTAGCACCATCATCTCAAGCATGGATATTACTTCCAAATGAGAAATCGTATCTAGATAAAATGATTGAGTCTAAGGAAAGGATCTTCCTTGAAGTCATTTCTATTGGGAGGGAATATGTTGATGTGTTTCCCAAGTAATTTCATGGTCTTCATCCTAGTATAGAGGTAAAATTTTCAATCGTTCTTATACCTGGGGCGTTTCCAGTATCCAAGAATTTGTATAGGATGGCTGTTGTGGAAATTGAGTAACTGAAGAAACAACCACAGGAGAATTTGGATAAAGGGTTTATATGCCCAAGTGCTTCACCATGGGGTGCACTAATCCTATTATTTAAGAAGAAGGATGGGTCAATGCGCCTTTGTATTGATTATTGTGGGCTCAACAAAATCATGATAAAGAAAAAATATCATTTTCCACGAATTGATGACTTGTTCGATCATCTACATGTAGCACAATACTTATCTAGGGTGGATCTGTGGTTGATATTTTACCAAGTAAGGGTGAAGAAGGAGGATATCCCCATGAATACTTTTTTTATAAGGTACGGGCACTATAAGTTCATGATTATGCCTTTCAGACTCACTAATGCTCCAATAATTTTTATGGAATTAATGAATAGAGTCTTTAGATATTACCTCTGAAAATTTGCGGTAGTCTTTATAGATGATATTCTAATATACTCTAAAACCAAGGAGGAGCATGAGGATCATCTGAGAATTGTGCTAAAGACCTTGCACAAGGAGAATCTCTATGAAAAGTATAGAAAGTGTGATTTTTGGTTAAAGAAAGTCCCATTATTAGGGAATATCATCATAAGAAATGGGATATTTATATATTCTTCAAAGACAAAAGAAATTGAGGGATGTACGGGGCCAACATTCATGAAAGATATCCATAGATTCCTTGGGTTAACTGGATATTATTTTCAATTTTTGAGAAATTTCTCACAACTTTCAAACTCTATTACCAAGATAACTCAGAAGGGAGTCAAGTTTTCTTAGAATGATGAATGTGAAGAAAAATTTATAGAGTTTAAAAGGAGGCATATCACTGCCCCTGTGCTCACACTACCCACAAGTGGAGAGCTTTTCATAATTTTTTTTATGATGCTTCAAAGAAGGTATTGGGATGTGTCTTGATAAAAAATGAAAAATTAATTGCCTAAGCCTCAAGTTAGTTAAAAATCCATGAGAAAAACTATCCCATGCATGATCTAGAGTTAGAAGCTTTGATCTTTGCATTGAAAATATGGGAGCATTATCTCTTTTGGGAGAAGTGTGAAATATATATGGATCGAAAAATTCTCAAATATATATTCATACAGAAAGAGATAAATCTACGCTAATAAATATGGTTAGAGATCATCAAGGATTACGACTGCTCAATCCATTACCATCCTGGGAAAGAAAACAATGTGGTAGATGATATAAGTAGAAAGGACCCAGTAATTATATCATTAATGATAATTTATAAGGATCTTATCTTCTTAGACTTGAAGAAGATGGACACAGGAATCATAAGGAAAATAACATCATAAATCCTTTCACAAATGATTACTCAACCATCTATTTTTGAATGTTTAAAGGATTATAAAAAAGATGATGTGGGAATTCATAAGAAAGTGGAAACTATAAAAAATGGTAAATCCTCTAATTTCAATGTTAATGAAGAAGAGATTTCTATATTTGGGTCAAGACTATGTGTTCCATCAAATCCTGAGTTAAAGAAATAACTTTTTGATGATGCACATAGTTCGACTTTCTCCATTCACCCAAGAAATACAAAGATGTATTGAGGTCTCTGAGAACACTATTGGTGGGATAACAAAAAGAAGGAGATCATGAAATATACATAAAAGTGCCTGATATGTCAAAAAGTGAAGGTTGAAAGGTAAAAGTATAATGTGATGATGAATCCATTACCCAAACTAACATGGAAATGATAAAACATCACCATGGAATTTGTCGGCGGACTTACAAAGACATCCAAGGGAAAAAATGCTATCTGGGTTGTTGTGGATCGTCTTACAAAGACTTCACTCTTCATCATGATTCAAGAGGATTTCTCATTGGAACAACTAGAATAGATATACATTATAGAGGTGGTAAGGCTGCATGGAGTATCACTATCGATTATGTCCAACCGAGATCTAAGATTTAACTCTAAGTTTTGGAAAAGTCTTCAAAATTCTCTAAATACTGAGATAAAATTCAATATGTATTATCACCCTCAAACTGATGACCAATATGAGTAGACTATCCAAACACTTGAGGATATGTTGATATCTTTCTCAATGGACTTGAAAGGTGGATGTGACCAACATCTTCTTTTGGTGGAGTTCTCTTACAACAACAATTTCCACTCAAGCATCCAAATGGACCCCTATGAAGCCCTTCATGGGAAGAGGCATAGAACACCAAAATGTTGGGATGAAGTTGGGGTACAAAAAATTCTAGGTCCTAAAATGGTTGAAGAAATGGTAGAGAAGGTTAAGACCATCCAGAGGCGCATCAAATCTTCTTAGAGTTGAAAAAAGATATATGTTGACAATCTTTGATGAGACCTAGAGTTTGATGTTGGAGACATGATATTCCTCCATATATCTCTATGGAAGATAATGATGAGATTTGGGAAGAAGGGAAATATTAGTCCAAGGTACATTAACCCTTTTAAGATCCTTGATCACATCAGAACAATGGCCTATCGACTAACACATCCATTGAACCTATCTTAAGTACATGATGTATTAAATATATGCCTCTTAATATAGTACATACCTGACCTATCACATGTACTCAATCCAGAGGTGGTACCATTGGAGAATTAACTTTCCTATGAGGAGCATCTAGTGAAGATCTTAGATTGTAGAGAAAAAGTTCTATGAAATAAGACAATGCCCCTCATCAAATTGTTTTGGTAAAACCAAAAGTTTGAATAAGCCACATGGGAACTGGTGGAGGTGATAAAGAAGAGTTAACCACATCTATTTTATTATGGGAAAAGAAAATTTTGAGAAAAAAATTTCTTAAGGGGGGAAGGTTGTAACGACCAGAACATTTATGAATAAAATTCTATTTATTTTAACTTAATTAAATATATTATGGTTATATAAAACACATGAACTTATTTTATTATATACAAATAGATTTTAAATGACTGTTAAGTATCTTTACCATTGATAATATATCTATTGAGCAGTGATCACATGACTAGTATAAATATAGGGTTTTAACAAATCCTTTTGGCATAGACAAAGGAAGTGATGACCTCAACCAGTAGGATCATACCATATGAAGCCCATTTAATGGAGATTATGAGGGAGATAGCATTTCTAGGTTTTTCCCTAGACCAAGAACAATCCCAGATCCAACAAATTAAGCATGAAAAAAACTTTTTATGGGAGAAGTTCAAGCTCATCAAGATCACGACCCACACCATGTTCACCAAACGACCCCATGAAAGCCCCACCATCACACACCTTACTCTTAGGGAATATTCTAATGTAATAAAGAGATATGTATCAAGACCCTAGATATAAGATCATGTACATTATTTTTTATAGAATAATGAATATATTTTCTTCCTATTATTGTTACTTTGTAAATGATTTTTAAAGCACAAATAGTATTTTGGTTAATATTAAAATTCAATTAATAAATATATTTTGATGAATTAATGGATTTTTTAAATAGATAATTTTTTAATAAAATATTATTATTAATTTTTTTTAAAACTTAAATGATCATATAATTTTTATGAAGTTAAATGTAATTTTTATTAGGGTTCGAAAAACTGTTGTTGTCAAAAAAACCATCATTTAGAAATTTTTTTAGATAAAATGGATATTATTTTTGGAATCAGGGCATATAAATTATCCAATGGTTAATTTTTCATAATTTATTGTGACAATTGATTTTTTTGGGTAAAAATTAAATACCGTATAAATATACTTTGTGTTTTATGACATCATAATGGCCCAATAGTGATGTAATAAATACTATAAAATGTATAATAGGTCAAATATATGTTTTAAATTTAAAATAATGTGATTTTAAGTTTATTTTATTTATTTTATAAAGCCTTAATGAATCCTTCAAGACTTATATTATATTTTAATATTTTAAAATCATTTCTTTGAAAGTGTGACTCACCTCCACATTAGTAAGGAAAATATTTTATTATATTCAGACCCTGTACTTATAAAATAATTTATACCACTCCCCTTTGACATAAACCATGGGAAAAACCATGGTATGGTTTGTAGTTTTGAATATTTTATTATATAGTGTCAAAAACTAAAATAATAAAGAAATCCCCCTCTTTTCCTATACAAAAACACACAAGCTCCCATTTCCCTTTACTAAAACTATTTGAAGCTCATAAAACCTCTTCCCTATACTTAATAGATTCCTCCCAAGGCTTCTAAAATATTATAAGAAGACTCTCCTAATCCTTTAGAGTCACATATCCAAGTAAGGGATTTCTCTCCTCACCTTTGAATTCAAGCACCTTCTTTGAGATTAGTTCTTTTAATTTCAATTTATTGTATTAAAATTCATTTGTAATAGTTAGATTACTGTAAAATTGATTTTATTTTTATTAGGTATCATTTATTACCCCTCATTTGGACCCTTACCTAATTCGTTACTTTGTCGAAATTTTGTAAGGGGTTCTCTCTCTCCTCTTATTATCATGCACTTCATTCATGATATGCCCATTTGATTTCTATTTTATTAAGTTGGGATAAATTATTATATAACCACCTTAATTTCCATTTTATGTTTAAATTATGGTATCCCCTTTCACTCTCATTCATCCCCTCTTATGAACCCTTATGTACACCCGTTACCATGCTGAAATTTTGTAAGAGTTTTTTTTCTTCCTCCTCATACTTCAAGATTATTTATTATGTTACATCATATATTTCCAATTACTTATGTTGGGGAATGTACTTACATGTCCATATTACTGTGTATTTCATGTATAAATGATGATAGACCCTTTTATTTCTCATCAACCCATTTTATTGATTTTTATATGATGTCGTTATGCTACCGAAATCGCACCACAATTTACCATGCCTATGTAGTGAATACCATTCCCATTTCTCTATCAAAGGAATTTTCATTTATGAAAATATAAATATTGATTTAGGACTCACATGTATGTATTCCACATTTTTAGATCATGGAATAAAATTATGATGTTGAATGAATCCATGTAATATGATCTATGTAGGACACTTAATCATGAGATTGAAATGTTTATGCAGGGAGAACTATGATAGCACTCCAATGCATTGGGTAATGTTTAGTATCATGATACGTCATATTGGGAAAGGGGTTTACCTGATTTCTTTATGGGACTTTTTTCCACCATAAAGTCTTGGTGGTTTATCTTTGAATTATGTTTATGATGCAGTGTTTTAAGTTTTTTCCACATTGCCCATGTTATGATTATCATGATATATAATGAATTATTATTCATGTTTATTTATGAATCATTGACATTCCTTTCTAAAATGTATTATTATCCTCATGTTATTCCATGTTTATTTACTTACTGGGCTTTATATCTCACCCCTTTCATATGTATGTCTTCAGGTTATCTCATACAGTGTTAAGTACGAAGGAATGTTTTGGTCATGTCAAAGAAGTTTTCAATAAAGATGCTATTTTATTTTATGTTTTAAGTTGTTATGTAATATTCCTAAACCCAAAAGACACTAGACCTCTCAATCTTATGAGTTGTATTAAGTTAAATTTTATATAATAAATAATGTTTAAATGTGAAATAAAGAGTAGGGTTGTTATATTTAAGATCCTATAACAGCACCTTCATCGAGATGAACTCTTTATAAACTTTCTTTATTACTACATTCTTTGCTTACATTGTAGACAACACAACTGCTTGTTAAATTTTGGACATCCAACTCACAGTTTCTCCAAAAGTGAACACATTGAAGGTTTTGCTGGATTTGGTGCTCCAAAACCAACTTTTTATTGATTTATGATTAAATATATTAATTTTTTAATATTAATATTCTTATAACATCACGATTTTTCTTCAGAATGACATAGTATTTGATAATGTCTTAAGGATATATGTTGCACTGAAAGGTCATGGAAGTTTCCCACTATGCTGAGAACCTAGATGTGTTATGATAGTATTCTTGAATAAATATAGCTGGATGATATTTTTTGAAGAGACATAGATTGTAACAGCCCGAGATTTTATAAAAAAAAGGAAGATCTTTATGGGAGATGTTGAAGATCTTTCACCACGATTAGAAGATTATATTCAGAGTTTCCAAAGACACTAAACTATTACGATTATTGTGTGTGTGTTTTTGTTATGTACTAAGTATTCCGCAAAAGTAATGTAATGTCCATGTACGTCAGGCTTCGGGTCTCTACAGTTGGTATCAAAGGAAAAGTTTAGTTAACCTTTGGAAACTAGGATGCGAAAACATTAGTGAGATCCCTAGAGATATTTCTAAGGTATGTCTAGGGATGTCCCTAAGGATAAGTATACGTATATGATATAGTCCTAGAACTATGGTAACGATATTAGATTAAACCAAATATGTTAGATATTGAAGTTACTCCCCCTTTATTATGATTTTTTCCTCTCACACTATTCTTTTTGGGTTTTATAAAATGGCTGGAAACAAGATGATTCACGATAATGGAGGATATGATGGACAATGGAATTATATTCTTCATGAGCAACCAAATGAAATGGGATTTGGAAGTCCAAACATCATTATTATGCCGAATCAGAAATCTCATAATATGATCAATAAAGTAAAATTTGGTAAGTTTCCTGACTCGGATAATAAGAGAAAGATGGAGTTTCATGATGATCATAGAGGAAATAAAGTTCAATTTCCCCTATGTAAATAATGTGGGAAGAGGTATCAAGGAAAATGTTTCAAAGGAACTGGAAGATGGTTTGGGTGTGGAAAATAAGGACACAAAGCCAGTAAGTGCAAAGGAAAAGGTTTAGTTAACACCAGGGATGAGGATAATGGTATTGCTACGACATCAACAATGGTTAAATGTTTTAAATGTGGAATGTACGGGCATTATGCAAACCAATGCACTAAGGGAAAGTCTCATGAAGAGAATCAGTATGGTCGTATGGGTAGTATTTATGTGGATGATGATGAAGAGACTACAAATGATATGTGAGATGAAATAATTGTTGAAGCTCGGTCAATGGTTTAAGAATGTAGTGGAATGATTAAATGTTTATCATGTGTAATGTTGTATATGGAATAAAGAGACATCTAAGGATTGTTACACTGTTGTCTTTCCTTGAGTTTTGAAAGTGTATGATTAATGTTACCAGTATCCATGAAAGGTTATTCAAATATTTTTGGAATGTAGATGATATGCGCATAATAAAGGGATAAGGGGAAAATTAAATGTTTGATAGTATTCATGAGCTCATGAATGATATAAGGAGAAGGTTATATCATGGTTTGAGTATATAGAATTTTTGGATTTTGGTATGTGTAAAGAGTTAAATTTTGACAGCATTCATGTTTTCACTAAGGTTTAATGGGTATTCATTTTTCAAGAGAATACATCATTAAGGTATTCACATGATTGGAATGTGACCAACAAGGTATATGGGGGATAAATGATGGTATTCACATGCTTGGTTGATGACATTTCAAGTTATCATTTTCTTTATACTATGATCTTGGACCGAAGTATTTTAGATAAGCCTAAATATTGGAATGGATTATGTTATCCATAAGTTAGTATTGTTTAAGGATAGAACTTTTTTTTGATATTATTTATGTGATGTTATAGTAATGTAGTTTTAGAAAAAGGACAACCTACAGGACGGGCGACAGCCCATCGCGTCGGACAAGGCTGTGGGAATCGAACCCACAACCGAAGTGTGACTAGCCTTTATCGCCTACCACTGGCCTATAGGAAGTCCCTGTTTAGTAGAAACTAGTTTTATTATATTATGCAGTATGATATATGAAGTATAAGTCAATTTTAGGAACTATATATGATTAATCTCACTATAGATGGACTTATGTATTTTTTGATAACTTTTCTAACCTTTTATTTGAGACAGATGGAATGACCCATCATTCTATCACATGATCTGCTAACACATCACGAATGACAAATTCAACTTCATTTCTTTAAGAGATGAAGTAGAAATTGTCCAAAGAATGACAAACGGTGAGACTATACCAAAATCACGAAAGTATTTCTTATAATTCCAATTTCATCAGCTTTAGGGAAATGATCTTGAAAACCAAAAATGTTGTCCTAGTGGTCTTATATCTGATGAATCAGATGGTACCTTAGATCATCACAAATTTATGGCTTTGTGATTGCTGGATTTTTCCATAGCCATGTTCTCTACCACTCTCCATCAGAACATGATGGTTAGATTTCTCTTCCATATCCATATTTTCACCTATATGGAAACCCAATGATTAGTTTATTTGGGTAATCATTACATTTCATACTTTAGTTTTTAAAGCCAAGTTTTGGTATTCCTTTTTACGATGTGGGTTTCTATTAAAGAAACTTTCGAGTAGTAAACCATTTATAACCCCGACGAATTTCGAGGGCGAAATTAATTTTACGGGGGGTAGAATGTAACAGCCCGAGATTTTATAAAAAAAAGGAAGATCTTTATGGGAGATGTTTAAGATCTTTCACCACGATTAGAAGATTATATTCCGAGTTTCCAAAGACACTAAACTATTACGATCCTTGTGTGTGTGTTTTTGTTATGTACTAAGTATTCTGCAAAAGTAATGTAATGTCCATGTACGTCAGGCTTCGGGTCTCTACATAGATGATACAATATATCAGGGTTAGGAGGTTCATAAGACATTTATACTCCTTATCATATTTTTTAACCTTGGTAATCTTTAATAAGGGAGGTTATGGGAATGGATCCACCAGTAGGAAATCCACATTTTATGTTTCATTAGATGTTTCTATCTATGGATGTGTGTATTGATCCATTGAACTTAAGATTATCATTAATAAATATCATGATTCATGTAATTTTATGTGTTAATAAAAACTATTATGTACTATATTCTTAAATAAGTAAGACAAATTGAGTGCATTATAAGTGATATTGCATTAATGAATAATAAGAGAAAGTATTTACCCCTTCTATCCCTTGAAAAAAGTTGAAATCTTACTTTATCACCCCCGGTTTCAAGTACATGACCCTTTATTCATATATTTAAAGTCTATATAATGCTTAGGTTATGTCTTGGGAGGTTATAAGGGGATTTAACACGTTTTAGAGGTTTTTATGGAGGTATATACTTTGTACACAATTAGTATAAACCGCACAACATCTCTAGGAAACCGTTCAAGGGAAGAGAGTGGGAACTGGGAATGTGCACAGTTTGTTAACGGTTTGGACAAAATATGTGGATGACCAGAAGAAACCGTGCATCTTGAAATAAATAAAAACACGATTGTTGCATGATTTTTCTAATCTTTCAAGCCAACCGTGTGAGGTGTGTCCCTGAAACAATAACACTGTGTGGTTGGCACACAATTTTCCAAACTGTGTGGCCTAACCATGCGACGTATAATTATCCATCCTTAAAATGTTTATCTAATCCAAATTACCCCATTTTACCCTCATTTTCTCCCAAAACACCTTATATCCTAATTTTTTTCCTCTTTAGGCATGAGAGATAATCCCCTTCGACCCAGGAGTGATGCTTTGGAAAATAAAAGTGAATTATAGACCCACATTCATCATTAAGTGCTTGTTCTTTCTCGTTATTCTTAGATACAATGTTCTTATCTCTATATATCTCTCTTAGAACCATATATCTAGTCCATTATGGATATATCTATGTGTTTTGAATGATTTTATGATGAAATCTTGTTGGATCTAGTGAAGGGAACATGGTTTGTGATCAGATCTTGAAGTTTTGTTGTGCCATTATTCATTTTTGAAAATGTTTATGAGGTATGTAGATTTCCTCTTGAATCCAATTTATTTAAAACTTGAAGTATTAGTTTTAATTGAATGGTTTTTTTGAAATGGTTATGAAATAATTTCATGATTCATGATGGAAATTTTGTTTTGGTATTGTCTTGGAAATTTTAGAAAGCTGATTGGTTTTTGGAAAACCCATTTGTTTATAATTTTAAAATGATTATTTTAAAATTATGATTTTAAAATTATGATTTGGTTTTGATGCATGTAAATCATATTTTGAAAAGATTTAAATAAAAAAATGTTTTGATTAAAATGACTTGTCATTATGTTGGTATAAACAGTTGGGTGTGATTTGAATGAGATGGATAATAGTCATGAAGTACCATCATCAAAATGGGACGAAGTATAGATGTGAATTTCCACCATCAATGGTAACACCAATATTGAGTGTGTGTGTGTGTGGACATGGAAAATAATATGGAAAATTTAATGAGAAATGGTTTAAAGGATTTTTGAATGCATTCCTTGGAAAAAATCATTTATAGTTTTGATATAAATTATTTAAACCAAATTTAAACTGTTTTAATAAATGTGCTATGAAGTTTTTCCCTAGTGGAATGAGTTGGGAAGTCATTGAGGAAATCCTACTAAGTTTAGACTCACCCTCTTCTTGGTAACTATTGTGCATTTATAGATATCATCTATAATGACACAGATAATGGAAAGGTATCTCAGTTCTTAAGTGATTCTTCCTAATACCATGGGCTTGGAATGTGGAACTGGACTTAGAGTGGGTCGGGTGTGGCTAGTTTACATCTCTTGCTGGTTTTGAGTTTTATGATATTTTACTCCTCTTTGAGCATGTATTCTGGTTTTTGCTTATATTATGATATGGTTTGTTCGGTTATGTTTTGAGTTGTATTTTGTATGCATGCATCATATAGAGTTCTGGTTGGTATTTGTTTATGTAGTTTAGATGTTTTATTTTTAAAAGGTCAAATCATCCCCCAAATGTTATTGAGTACCTTTTCATTCATTTATAGACTTTGGTGTCTTGGGAATGTCACCTAAATCCTAGTAGCTCCCCCTGCCACTTCTCAAGCCAATGAGGAGGGGTATGATGTTACAAATGGTATTAGTTTCATTCAGTCCATATATATTTTAGGAAAATAGTATTAGTTTTTTTGATCCTTGATAGAATAAATGGTATCAGTATTGAATGATATGTCTTTAAATTTTAGAACAAATGGTATCACCATTTTTTGGTCCTTAACATGAGAAGCTGTGTCAGTTTTGTTTGGTCCTGAAGTTGGAAATAATATTAGTCTCTATCTTTGATTTTCAGTAAGGATTAGGATTCTTATAACATGAAATGTAGAGCATAAAAAGGTATAACTAACCTCTTTATATTTAACTTCATGTTACTAGGGTGTTTGGATACATGAGTTTTTTAAGACACTTCTAGGTGAGTTGTCACCTCATTTTCATGGGTTTAGTCGATGAGAGTTGCATGAAATGCATTGATATTAGGACTTATCAATAGATCTTCATTGTTCATTTTGAGTTTTATGGTCTATGAAATGGACAAAAAAGTGTTTATTTTTTAAAATAGTGAAAATGGTTGTTTTGAAAATCACAGTGAAAGTATTTTCAAAAAATAGTTAAAATGTTGAAAATGAGTGAATTGTGGAAATATATGTTTGTGATATGTGTTTATGTGGTAAATTATAAATTCCAATCCTCTAGTTTCTAATGAGTGGGACTAAATGAAGTTTTTTTTTTCTGGTTATAGTGAATGGAAGTAGGTAGGCATTGTAGAAACCAACTAGAGGAGGATACTGAAAATGTGGTTGCACCTGAGCCACAAGTGAATCAATATCCAGTTCAAATTATTTTCTAGGATTTTCAGGCTGTGGATAAGGATAATAGGGATAATAAACCATGGAAAGTTTACCATTCAATTAATTTCTAAAATCATAATCCACCCATATTTCAAGGGGATTTTGGACCAGAAAAAGTAGAATTTTGGTTGAATAGGATGAATCATATATTTTATTTCCTTAGGACACCATCAGAGTTGAAAGTAAAGTTGGTAACATATATGCTGAAGGATTTGGCATTCCAATAGTGGGAATTAGCAGTTCAGGCTAAATTAGACCAAGGCATGACATGTGAGGATTTTGAGGAATTTTTTAACAATAAATTATATCCTCATACCTTTCATATTGCTAGAATAACATATTTCATTAGTTTGAAGTAAGATAACCCCAAAATGAAAGATTATGAAGATAAATTTATAAATTTTGTTTATTTTCCCCATAAGTTACTACAATTTCATCTTTGAAGGCACACATGTTTGAATTGGGTTTGAGGCCAGATATTCACTCAAATATTTTCATGTTTTTTATAAAAGATTATAAAGAGATGGCCAATAGAGAAAAGGTGAAATAAATGGATATCTTAGGAAATGTGGTTGAAGAGAGAATGTTTATCCCTATAGGAACATATAGTAACTCTACTGCTGGGAACAAGTAGAAGAGGGAAACCTACTTCCAGAGTAGGGGTACACCTTAGAATCAGACCACGGGATAAGTAAATCTTCCCCCTTGACCCAAAATTAAGTCAGGATGTTTTCAGTGTGGTTCACTGGATCACATCAAGTGATATTTTGCAACACCACCTAGATTATGTCACAATTGCGACAACATGGTACATATTCAACACTATTATCATAGTGCTCTAAGGTCAGATGCTAGAGACACATCACATGTTTCTCAAAAATATTATGCTTCGATGATATGAGAATAGTATAATAACTCTCACCCTTAGAATAAATTAATCCAAGATGATTGTTGGAACACCATATCCCCTCAATTGGTGAAATATCCATAAGGTAACAAAGAGCAATGTGCAACAACTAGGAAATTGTATGGAGTTGGGAAAGTGATCAGGGATGATCAATCTGGTCCTTTTATGGTGAGAGGTATGATTATTTTTAATTATACCCTTATGAAAGATTTGTTTAATATGATCACATCCCACTCGTTTATTTATTCTTTTGTTGTTGATCATATGGGTTTGTTTGTTGAGATAATTCCTTCTATTTTGAAACGTCAAACTCCTATTGGAAAAAGAGAGTTTCAATCCTTTATGTGCAAAGATTATTATATAAATATGGGCAAGGATGAGTGGATTTGGTATTTATCTATGCTCGAGAAGGATTTATATGACTTGATTTTGGGTATGTATTGATTGATACTGTTCAAGGACCTCATCGAATGCTATGCTCTAAAGGTTAGTTTCACATATCTGGTTGGCATCGAGTATCTATTTAGAGGAGTTTGGGATGTGAAGACAAGTATAACATGACTTTTGGAACTAGTAGTTAGAACCATATAATATCATTTTTTAGTGCTGAACTTGGAATCTATGGATGACATTGGGAATGGATATTTTCCAACTATTGTTGACCAATTTCCTAATATTTTCCTTGATAATTTTTTAGGGTTTTTAACCAAAAGAGAAGTGGAGTTTGAGATTAATATCCTACTTTAGAACAGTATGATTGAAATTTCATTTTATTATATGAAACTAATAGAATTGAGGGAATTGAAATTTTAGTTGGAAGATTTGGAAAGAAAAGGGTTCACTCAATCGAGTACATCTTTGTGGTAAGCTCCAATTCTGTTTGTGAAGAAGGTGGATAAAAATCTTAGACTTTGTGTGGATTATTGTAAGATTAAATAAGTTATGATACAGAATATGTATCATATTCCATGAATTGATGATCTATTTAATCAGTTGAGTGGATACCAATGGTTCTCTAAAATTGAATTACGTTCGGTGTATCATTAATTGAGAGTTCGGAAGTAGGATATTCCAAAGACAACTTTTAGAAGCTATGAACATTATGAATATGTTTTTATGAATTTTGATCTATGAATACCTCAAACATATTTATAGAACCGTTGAATTGAATCTTTCATATGTAATTGAATTTCTTTGTGGTGGTGTTTTTTGATGATATACTAGTGTATTCTAGGAAAAAAGATGATTATGAGAATCACCTAGCTATACTCTTGGGTGTCTTGAAGATGATGGTGTTGAGAAATGTATCAGAAGCCTATGGGCGGTGGATTTAAATTTTTTTATCACTGGAGAGACAATAATTTTTCATCTCTGGTGATTCAAGCCTTGGCACGGTCTGAGGATCTCATGTGAATTATCTAAGCATAAAAATTAAAACGTAATGATTACTTATTTTGATTCGAAGAACGCTCGTCTATCACATGTATCCAACAACCATTTCTTGAAGGATCTTAGGCCGAAACCCTCTAGATCATCCACACATGATTCAAGAATCCACACATACATCATTCATAGAATTTTGGGTGCTATCATGGAGCTCTAGAGATATCTTTAACATCACGATGATCACCTTGATCCCGCGCCTTTAATCCGTGAAGGTAGTCTTAGATCGATCACTTGGTTAGAGAATTACTCTCTCTAGGATTCAGGAAAAGAGATAATCTCTCAATTCAAACTAATGAATAGCACATGGAATGAGATTTTCTCCTGCTTATATAGTAGATTTCAAAAATACCCGATTAGGGTTCCATGATGCCCTTATTTTTAACATCCACTAAATAGGTAATAAATAAATAATTATGAATAAATAAATGCATAATAAATATTTTTTATATTTTAACACATACTTTTAATATATGTTAAATATATTATGTGATAAACTCAAGTCATTAACTTGAATCATAATTCCCTCTAATATTAAATGAACCTTGAATATTAAAATAATATTCATTCGTATAATATTATTCCATGTATTTACTTAAACACTTGTAAATACTTTTAATAAAAAAATTAAACCCAATTATTCTATACTAGAATAATAATGAATTTATTTATTCATCGGTGATCAATAAAAGCCAGAAAACTCTCGGACCCCGTGGTAAGGCCCACCATGTCCTGTATACCCATTCATCAGAATAGGTTAGAATCTTGAATGTGATATTGTGTGTGACCCTCTAGGACCTTATCTCAATATAATTTAATAGTATTAAAAGATCAAGAGTGGAGTCTAGGAACCCATCAAGTCCCCTAAAGAGATAAGGAATAGTTAAAGCAATGACAACAATCCAATGAATACACACTACATAATATAATATCTTTATCTTGTAATATATTATAAAGTAGGATGCACATCATGTGTCATCATCTAGTCTTGATTTATTATTTTTTGATCTAAATAGATGGAATTACCTTCGACTACCATGGCCATGGATTTATGAAGGCACCACTATCCTAATAAACCAGGTCCAAGATGTCACTTCCTTAACTTAGAAGTGATAAATTCTATCTTAATCATTAAACCAATGCCATACCACCAATGACATAACCAACACAAGCTACCTTGACATGAATTAAATGTCATGGTTTTACCTTGCTTTAAAGTATTAGATCAAATGGAACACATTGACAATGATATAAAATTAGGAGATCAATATACATGTTTGTAGATAAGAACAATCAATAATAGTTGAAACATACAGTGTTCCTATTAGCGAGTCTATCATTAGGATCTAAACTACTAGAGATCACCAAGTGAAAACTTTATGAGAAAAAATCTCAATGTTTATGAACCCTAGCACCTGATAGTCACACATCATCCGTGTCCTATCAGTATGATGTATCTTGGACATATGAAATTACTTTAATATTTTTGTCATGATACCTATAGGTTCTAATTATATCCTGAGAACTGATATAACCTTTTGACATGACATGTAATATAAGGACATTACCATAAATATAGTGGACATAAAAGTATCAAAATTATTATGGTAAGATAAAAACATGTATATATCAAAATGTATACATGTAATGGTAATAAAAGTACATACATAAGTTGGTTCTAGGGAACCCACTTTCAACACTCCCAATTGTACTAGAGACAACTACTAATAATTCTCAATTTACTAGCTCTCACATGAGAATCACAATTCTACTGATATATGGATTTAGTTAGGGGGTCTTCCAAATTATCCTTTATGGATACTATACTAACCATGGATTCACCTTTATGAGTAAAATCCATCAAGAGATGAAACTTCTAAAGTATATGATTTATCCTATGGTATGACATGGGATCCTTGGAAAGCACTACTATTACAGTATTATCACATTAAATTGGAATAGGATCTACACTGATAGGCACAACATAAATGTATAACAAAAATATGTGTATCTAGAATGATTCCTCTATTGCATCAGAAGCCACTATATACTCAGATTATACTATAGAATCAATGACCGTAGGTTTCTTCGAGCTTCTCCATCTCACTATGCCACCATTCAAAAAAAAGAGACAACATGAATATGATTTCATATCATCATTATATGTTTGGAAACTATAATTAGTGTATCCTATCACTACTAGTTCCTCATATCCTCCAAACACTAGGAACATATACTTTCTATGTCTCAAGTACTTCATGATAGTTTTGACAACTGCCCAATGAAGCTCTCATGGATTAGCTTGACATCTTCCCACCATGATTAAAGAAAAGGAAACATCAAACCTAGTACATAATACTACATACATGATAGATCCCACTGTTAAAGAATAAGGTATTCTACTCATTATTTCAACCTCCTCTTATGTTTGTGGACATGTTTTCTTAGAGAGATTGACACCATGTGACATGGGAAACAACCTCCTCTCTTGGATTGTTTTTATACTGTACCTTTTTAATACCTTATCAATATATGTACTTTGACTTATCCTAAGAAACCTATGATATATATCTTGACAGATCTTGATCCCTAGAATGTAGGATGATTCACCTAAGTCTTTCATAGAGAAATAATTATTTAACCAATTCTTAACTGACTGTAATACTTGCACTTCATTTCCCATAACTAATATGTCATAAACATATAATATGAGGAAAATGATGGAAATACTATTAACCTTATTATAAAAACATGGATCACTTTCCTTTTTGATGAAACCAATTTCTATTATGGTCTCATCAAAATGAAAATTCCATGATCATGATGCCTACTTCAAACCATAAATGGATCGCTATAGCTTTCACACTTTATTGGAATTACTTGACTTAAAAAAACCTTCAGTTTAAGTCATATAGATGTATTCAACCAAATTACCATTTAGAAAAGTAGTTTTTAAATTCATTTTCTAAATCTCATAATCTTGTAAGGCTACTATTTCAAGTAATATTCTGATGGATTTAATCATTTCAACTAGTGAGAAAGTTTATTCGTAGTCTATTCCTTGACATTTTCTGAAACCCTTCACAGACAATTGTTCTTTATAGGTATTTACTTTACTATCCATGTCTATCTTTTTCTTGAATAATATGAACCCAATGGGTTTTACATTAGCTGAAGTGTCTACCCAAATCCAAACTTGATTTTGATACATGGAATCTATCTCAGAATGCATGACATATTACTTTTTAGCAGCATCCTTTCCTTATAATACTTCCACTACTACAAAAATGGTCAAGGGAAGCGCTACCCTTTTATCAGTGCTAAGAAAAAGTGTTGATAAAGGGGGCCTTTATCAGCACTAAAAAAATCACTGATAAAGGTTCACTTTTAAGAGCCCTAAAAAAAGCGCTGTTAAAAGTGACTCTTTATCAGCACTTTTTTAGCGCTGATAAAGGCCCCCCTTTATTAGTGTTTTTTTAGCGCTGATAAATGGGACCCCTTTATCAGCGCTTCTTTTAGTAGCACTAATAAAGGGGGTATTTATCTTCACTTTTTCTTACCACTGATAAATTTTATGTTTGAAAAAAAATCATGAAAAATAAAATATTGTTATATAAGTATATTTATATTGATATAAATATAATATATATTTTTTAAATATGTTTTAGATAATTATAAATAGACTATTACATTTAATATATAAGAAATTTAGAGAAAATGGATTTAAAATATTTTAAAAAATATTATTAATTAATAATTTTCTAATTATTATTGATTAAAAATCATTTAATAACAATTTGAAGACACAAAAAATCAAAAAAATTAATAAAAGATCTAAAATAAGTTGAAAATGTAACTAAAACTTGAAACGACCATAAATTTTGATTTGGGTGTTAGTTTGAGCTCTACAACATATCAAATCGAAGCCTGCAAAGAGTTATATGCGCTAGTGACCCAAACAAAGATTTTGTCACATTTTCAAGGCCAAAAAAGGCCCAGAAGGCCTCCAAAACTGAGTTTTTAGTCGGGATAACCCGATTTGATAACATTCAAACAAATATAAATTCTGATCCGGATGTCCGTTAAGCTTGTACCACATATCTTATTGAAGATTGTTTCATTTTCTTTTATTTTACTAGTTGTGGAGTTGAAATGGGCTTCTGTATTATAAGTTATGGTATTTTTAACATTATATGTCTTTTCAAATACACATATATATGTAGTTATTCATAAATATATATGTGTGTGTGTGTGTGTGTTGTATATATGTATGTATGTATTTATTTATTTATAAACACACATAAAAAAATATTTCATAAATGTAGTTAAAACTAATCTTATAAATATATATTAATATACAAATAAATATATGGATAAAAAATTATAACTAAAAATATATATATAAATAAATATAAATATTCAAATGAAAATATATATACTAATATATGAATAAATATATTTATATTAATATGAATCTATATTAATATACGAATAAATATAACTATATATATATATAAATAAATAGATATGTCATTAAATAGAGAAAAAAACAAAATGAATTAGTGGTAAAGGTGCAGCCACAAAAGGGGAGAGGTTGTGGGTTCAAGTTTGGGTGGAAGCAAAGGGGTGCGCGCGTGTGGGGATGTGCGGGAAGGGAAACATGAGGGAGAGTGTGAGGGGGGGGGGGGGTCCGCCTAGCACTGATAAAGGGGGGGTCAAGTGTTGTTTAAAGCCCCCCTCTGTATTATATAATTTTTTTTATTTTTTTATTTAATTTTTTTTGACTTTTATCAGCACCTTTTTTAGCACTGATAAAAGGGGCCTTTATCAGTGCTTTTCAGAGTGCTGATAAAAGGGACCCCTTATATCTTTTCCTCAATTAACAGCCCTTTTTTAGCACTGTTAATCAACGTTTCTAGCGCTGATAAAGGCCATATTTGTAGTAGTGTTCCTTGTAGTTTAGAGGTTTATCATACTCAAGGAGTAATGTGTCACCTGACTCAGCGATAAGAAAACCATAACACTATGGTTCTCTAACCTCTTGAGTTTACCAATTCAATAATTACATATCAAGAACATATTCATCTCCCATTATCTCTTTTGGAGATTGTTCCCCATACCAAATCTAGTCTATCTGAATCATTAACTTAATAAAAGTGAATCTAGCTCCCATTATTTCCATTGTAACTGTGTTTCCTTTCTAGAAATATGGCATGTCTTTCCACAATCACTTTTCTATATGATAGTTTATATATGTAATATCCTTTGGTTTCTTTAGGATGACCTATAAATATGCAGTTCATGATTTAAGATTCCAATTTTTCACTAGGTATAGTATTGAAAAAAGTTTTGTATCCCTATACACATAAGTGTGATATATTGGGTTTGTTTCCACACCAAAACTCATATATAACCCTATTTATTTCTTTAATTGTTACCCAGTTAAAAGTATATTCTGATGTCTACAAGTCATACCCCCAAAATGATAATGTAGTAATTGGATGACTCATCATTGAAATTACCATGTTAAGAAAGGTCTTATTCCTAATTTCACTAACACCATTCCACTATGGTGTATAAGGATGAGTGAGTTGAGATATTATCCCACACTCCTTTAAGTGATAAATTAAATCTTGGTTATGCTACTCTCTGCCTTAGTCTAAGTGAAGTGCCTTAATATTTTTACAAAGCTATTTTTCTACTTCATGTTGGTATTCCTTAAACATCTAAAATTAATCTAACTTATACCACATTAAGTAGATATATACATACCTACTAAATTCACTAGTAAAAGTAATGAAGTATGAAAACTCACCCCATTCCTTTACTAGAAATAAACCACATATGTCAGTATGAATTAATTCCAATAAATTAGTGTCTCTTTATCCCTTCCCAAAAAAGAGTTATTTAATCATTTTTCCTTATAAAAAAGTGTGAACTACATCCAAGGGTTTTATCTCAACTGAGTTTGAATACCCTACTTGATGTAATTTCTATAAACACTTCTCATTTACATGACCAAGACTGAAGTGTCATAGTCGGGTGTTGTATGAGTCATGTTTTCTGGTTTTGACATTGATTTTCATTACCAAGTTTTCTATTTTACGTATATATAAACCATTATTAATATGCACCATACCATAACACATATTATCCTTATAAAGGAGACAAAATTTATTTCTAAACTTGAAATAAAATCCCATGGTTTCCAGACTTGACAATGAGAATATGTTTCTAGTTACTAAAGGTACATAATAACAATTATACAATAAAAGAACCAAAACACTAGGTAAAGTTAGATGATAATATATCACTACTAAGGATACTATAATTGAATAATTTGAAGCTTAGAGATCCACTTATCCCTTTTCAATATTCTTGAATTTACTTGGTTCCTATATATGAATACAAATGTGTGATCCAAACACTGCATCCAATACCCAGCTTTTAGATAATGATAGATTGAATTCAATGACAAAAATACTTGAATAATAAGCATTTCATTTATTATTATTCCCATATATGTAGTTCTTATTCTAGTGTAATTTATTTCCACATGAAAATAATACAACCTCTTTCTCATTACCCTCCCTTTGTATCTTTGTTTTTTTGAAAGGATGGTGCATGAATGTATTTGGATCAGACTAAAAATTAGACCCCTTAAACTTTACCTTACTTCTATTGTTCACCATAAATACTAAATAATTGGTATTCTTAATATCCTTATCATCTTGGAGAAATAATTATAAAATATTTGGGAGAAAATGTTTCATGTTATTAATTTTTTAATTAATAATAAAAGTAAAAAATCTTAGTGTAAAGAGGCAAGAATGAGATCTGTCGCTAGTTCTTAGTTCATCTTGATCCCAAGGGAATCAAGTCTCTTAATTTACTCGATCATCTTATGTATATGAGTTCTTTATTGATTCCCTTATTCTATCCTCCACCTATACAATTCACTTGAAATCTCATACATTTATTTCCTAGATCTCCTGATATAACTATTGGAGATGAGTAAACATATTGTAGGCATCTTCATCCTCATTCATTTTTTACAGTTAACTAGAAATATTTGACAACATGATACACTGTATGTATATTGAATCATCTATATAACTTTTATATTTATATTTATCTTCCTTTCTTTCTCTCTGAGGGGGCTCAATAAAAAGTGAGGACTCTAGCACATAAATCTTCCTATCATGGCCTAATACTATGTGTAAGTTTCTATACCACTCTTGGAAGTTATTTCCAATTAGGATATTTTATTTATCCTTTATGGATAATATTGATAATGTTATATTGGTGTTGGTGATTTCTATTTTGATCCACAAAAAATAAAATTTAGCAGTTATTACTTTATCTTGATTACCTTTTAGACATTTTGATTAATTAATTATTAAATTATTAAATGTCTCAAACTATTTTATAAAACCTCAATAACCCTCACTATTAGATTTGGAATACTATATCTCTTGATTATTATAGTGGAAAGGATCCTTGAAACCTATCCTCATAGTCTACAAGCTTTGGTAATGCTGCTACTCGGAGAGTTTCTAGGTAGGCTCTAGACTGGCCAACCACATTAACTCATAGTTCCTTGATCTGTTTAGTAAAGTCCCAACTTATCAGAATAATAACCTTGATTCCCTCAATGATTTTACTATAAAGTTATAGAAAGATATATTTTACTACATATTTGCTACCAAATTTAGTCAAGTCAACCCATTACTATCATAATAACTCCCTGGTAGTATGATGCACCCTCAACATTGACCGCCAAGAACCCTATACACCCACTTTTGTTTAAATTGGAACAATGGAATACATTATGTCTTAATATTTTTTTGAGGGGTTTTTCATATTTCTTGATGAATGTAATCCATTTCTATCAAATATACTAAAACTATGTTGTCACACTCACAACTGAACATGCATTAATAGAAAAACATTCATCACATCTTTATGTATTTTTCTTGTTTATTATTTTATGTGTTCTCATATTAAACATGAACATGCATAAACTAATAAACAATTCATAAAGGAAATAATTACCTAATTGTTCTTGAGAATTTAATTTTGGTTGTTCCATTTTAAACTTAACGGATCAGCAGTGACCAAGGGGGTATCATACCTGAGCTGAGTCCCGCCTCGTATCGCATTCCACCCACAATATAGTTTATGAACTTCTCATCTTGTGTAACACCTCATATTTGAAAGGTTCATGCCTTAAAGCGTCATTATCAAATGTACAAGTATACTCACATACATGCAAGGGGGTCTTAGGAAGTGAAGAATCCATACAGATGAATTAGACGTGCAAAACCTTATACACACTGAGTGAAAATAAGACGATGCATAGATCGTCATAAATTAAATATTTCTTAAAAACATCACAAAATTTTTTAAGAAATAATTAAATAAATTTACCCAATTATACACTAGTTCAATCATTGCTCAAGACCAGTCAACGGGTAAAATAAAATCATGATAAAATTAAATTTCTATAAAATTATAGTATGAGGACATTTTTTTTATAAATTAAATGAATCATTTAAATTAAAATAATTTATTCTCATTCGGTCTCGACATTAATTTATTTTTTATTCCAAAAATTATATTAATTAATTAATTTAATTAAATACTAAAATTAAATTAATTTTCTAAAATATTAAATATTAGTATTTCTTAAAAAAAATTAATCAAATTAATTTTTGATTATATAAAATTTTCTCGGGCTCTAAAAACCCAGCACATGCCCATTTCAGGTCATACCATAACCCCACAGTCCTATTTCCAGCCAAAAAAACCTCATGTAGGGCTGTTTTAGGCCAGACGAACCTACCTGGACCTATTAATAAATTTTACGAGTAGCGAAACTTAGAGATGACAAAGAAAAAAAACACTTTGTTTACTTTTAAAAAGGGGGATAAGGATCTTTTTCCTAGCCCAACTAACACCCGATTGGTTGTAACCTCCTCCCTCTCTCGTTCCCCAGATTTTTCCCCTTCCTGGAACCAGCCACAACTATTACCCTAAACCGAGTTCCCACCATAGCTCGACCACCGCTACAAGGTCCCGTCATGGCCTCCTCCTCCTTCCTGGCTACCGCCTGCCGCTGGATCCCCGCTTCCGATGCCCAATACTAAGGTTCACCACTGGACGCCTGACCACCATGCTTCCCGACCACCATTCCATCTCTCTTGAACCACAATGCCTGTCTGAGTACTATCTTACCACTTTGGATGCTGCTCCATCTCCATTTGATATTAATTGATGGTACCAGGGTGAACAATGGAAGACGATGGGATGAGGATTTAAATTTTTTCATCATCAGAGTGATAATACTTCATCATATCCAATAATATAAGGATCTCGAATGAATTATCTAAACATATAAATTAAAATATAATGATTACGTCATTCAATTTTGAAGTGCGCTTGTTTTTTCGCACATTGCCTATGACCACAGCACGAAGGACCTGAGGTTGAACCCCTATGGGTTGCCCAAAAACGCTTCAAGAATATGCGTGTATTCTATTTTTCAAATTATAGGGTGCTAGCATGGAGTTACAATGATATATTTTACTTTATAATGATAAACTCGATCTCATTCCTTCTATCCACAAATGTGTTCTTGGATTGATCGCTTGGATAGAGTGTTTCTCTCTCTAGGATTCAGGAGTAAAGAGAAGCTCTCAATTCTAACTAATTAATTGTACATGGAATGAGCTTATCCTCTGCTTATATAGTGGATGTCCAAAATACTTAGTTAGGGTTTCCTAACCCCCATATATTTAACATCCACTAAATAAGTAATAAATAAGTAATTTTGACGAACTAACCATGTAATAAATATTATTTATATTTTATCACATTTTTTTAATATATATTAAATATATTACGTGATAAACTCAAGTTTTTAACTCGACTCGTAATTCCTACTAATATTAAACAAACTTTGAATATTAAAATAATATTCTTCCGAATAATATTATTCCATGTATTTATTTAAACACTTGTAAATACTTTTAATAAATAAATTTTACACAATTATTATATAATTGAATAATAATGAATTTATTTATTCATCGGTGATCGATAAAACTTGGACAAGTCTCGGGCCTTATGATGGGGCCTACCATGTCCTATATACCTATTCATCATAATATAGAATAATCTTGAATGAGTTATTATGTGTGACCCAAGATCTTATCTCAATAGTAGTGAATAGTATTCAAAGACTGAGAGTGGACTATAGAAACCCATCAAGGCCCCTAAAGAGATAAATAATAGTCATAGAAATAAAAAACATTCCAATAACATGCACTATGTAATATAATCTCCTTGTATTACAATATCTCACAAAGCAGGATGCACAACTTATATCATCATCCATTATTGCTTTATTATTTTTTGATCTAACTAGATAGACTTACCTTCGACTACCATAGCCATGATTTTATAAAGATACTACCATCCTGATTAACTAGGCCTAAGATATCACTTCCTCATCTCGTAAGTGAAATTTTTTATCTTGATCATTCAACCAATCCCATACCACCAATGACACACCCAAAACAAGCTACCTCACCACAAAGTCAATGTCATGGTTTTTACCTTACATCAAAGTATTCAATAAAATAGAGCACATTTGAAAATGATATCAAATCAGGAGACCGATACACATGTTTGATGATAGGAATAACCAATGAAACTTGAAACATGTGGTGTTTCTATTCGTGGGTCCGCCCTCATGATCTCAACTACTAGAGATCACTAAGTGCACACTTTATGAGAAAAAGTCTCAATGATTATGATCCCATAGCACCTAATAGTCACACATCATCTATTTACATTCAGTATGATGTATTTGGACCATAGGACATTACTTTAATATTATCATCATGGTATCTCTAGGTTCACATTATAGCCTGGGAACTGCTATAACCTTTTGATACAACATGTAATATAAGGAAATTACCATAAATATAGTGGATATAGAAGTATCAACACTATTATGATAATATAAATACATGTATATATAAAAATATATACATGTAATAGTAATAAAAGTACATACATAAGTTGAGTCCAGGGAACCCAATTTAGACTCTCCCACTTGCACTAGAGCTAACTACTGACAATTTTCAATTTTCTAGATCTCACATGAGAATCACGATTCTATTAAGATATGGATTTAGTCATAGGGTCTACCAAATTATACTTTGTGGCTAATCTTCTAATCACGACTTCAAATCTCTGAGTAAAATACCTCAAGAGTTGAAACTTCTAAAGTATATGCTTTGTCCTATGGTGGGACCTGAGATCCTTGGAAAGAACCACTATCACAATGTTATCACAATAAACTGGAATAGGATTTGCACTACTAGGCACAACACCAATGTATGAGACAAATATAAATATCTATAATGCTTTCTTTGTTGTATTAAAAGCCTCTATATACTCATATTCTGCTATAGAATCGGCAAACAATAGTTACTTTGATCTTCTCCAGCTCACTACACCACCATTTAGGCAAAAGAAATAGCCTGACTATGATTTTAGATCATCATGTTTTTTCTGGAAACTAGAATCAGTGTATCCTTTCACTACTAGTTTCTCATCTTTTCCAAAGACCTAGAATATATCCTTTGTATGTCTCAAGTACTTTAGTATATTTTTTACATCTTCCCAATTAATTTATCATATATTATATTTATATCTTCCTACTATGATTAAATTAAAAGCAATATTAAACCTAGTACATAGCATGAGATACACGATAGATCCCACCGCTAAAGAATAATAGATTCTAGTCTTTCTTTCAACATCATCCTGTGTTTATGGAAACATTTTCTTAGATAGATTGATACCATATGACATTAGAAATAACCAACTCTTTGATTGTTCCATATTGTACCTTTTTAGTACCTTTACAATAAATGTAATTTGAATTATCCCATGTAGCATCTGAGATCTATCTCTATAGATCTTGATTCCTAGAATATTGGCTTCTTCACCTATGTTTTTCATAGAGAAGCTATCATTTATCCATGTATTTACTGAATGTAATATTTTCACTTCATTTCCTATAATTAATATGTCATTAATATATAATACAAGGAAAATGATGGAATTACCATTAACCTTCTTATAGACACATGGATTACTATCATTTTTTACGAAAACAAACTCTCTTATGGCCTCATCAAAATGAACATTCCATGATCATGATTCCCACTTCAGCCCATAAATAGATCTCTGTATCTTGCACAATTTATTGGAATTCTTTGACTTAACTAACCCTTTGGGTTGGGTTATATAGATGTCTTCAACTAACTTGCCATTTAGAAAAAAAGTTTTTTCATCTTTTTTCCAAATCTCATAATCATGGAAGGCTGTCATTGTAATTAATATTTTTATGGATTTAAGCATCACAACTAGTGATAAAGTGTCATCATAATATATGCCTTGAAAATCTATGAAACCCTTTATGACCAGTCATTCTTTATAGGTATTTACTTTACCATCAATGTCCATATTTTTCTTGATTACCCATTTTTACCCAATGGGTTTTACATCAGCTAGAGGGTCTACTAAAATCCAAACTTGATTTTCATACATAGACTCTATCTCATAATGCATAGAATCTTACATTTTAGCAGTATCCTTTACTTCTACTGCTTCCTTGTAGGTTAGAGGTTAATTTTCCTCAAGGAGTAACATTCTACTCACCTCGGTGAAAAAAACCCACAACACACTGGTTCTCTAACCTCTCAAGTTGACCTATGTCATACTCGTGTCTTAGGAACATATTCATCTTCCAATATCTCTTGTGAAGATTTTCCCTTTACCAACTCTTGTTCATATGGATCATCAAATTCATTGAAGTCAATATTTCTCTATCACGAACCAACCTTGGTCTACCCCAAACCAGTCAATCGAGCCGATCTGAGATAAGGCCTGAAGGGTGTTCTCGATCCCCACAGACTGGAAACTAGTGCCGGGGCATCAATAAAGAAACCAAGGGAATCATTTATCCCAATAAAAATAATTTGAATAGTGAAAATAAAAAATCAACCCAATATATAAATAAAATATCCAAACTGAAGATGATTTACATATAAACTTAAAATACAACAATGCTATACAAGAAAAATAACTGAACTAGATGACCATGATATCTCTATGTAACCCTAAGAGCCACTCTCTGATAACAAAACCAACCATCTCCCATGGTGATCCAAACCAAGATGAAAACTTCACCAAAGGCTAAAAACAAGAAATAACTATAGGCATGAGTATTGGAACTTAGTAAGAATGATCGAACAGATATATTCCCAATTCACTTCCTTTAAAATAAAAGAAACATCAACTTCAGGTTTTAAATACAATGTATAAAAGTAATATTTTCCACACATATCCCATTTTAAAACAAAACACAGTCTAATGGCTTTTTTTTCATTCCAAATCTAGGTTCTTTTCCAAGAATCAAACATTAAAATTTTCAAGGAGAGAAGTGAAAATTTCATTTCAAAATAGTAATAAGAGAGTATAAAAAATTTCCAAAACATTTTCCCATAAACTTTTTAAATCCAACACGTCACTTTTCAAAGACCTTAGAAATTATTTTATTTTATTCTTTTCCTGATCTTGGATCTTTTGATTGAGGTTCAGGTTTAGTTACCAGTTTAATTTTTTTTAATTGTTGAGTTTCTAGGTGGAATTTTGGCCTATTCATGGTTTGGGGAGCATAATTTGAGATACCGTGCGACTCTCCCAGGTAACCATGTGGCTTTTTTGGGTGACCAATGGTGAGGTGCACAAGTTACGAAGAGTTTGGAAAATCATAAGGTAACCATGCAGTTTGGTTATGGAACCTATAAGAGGCATAAAAGTGGTTGGTGCATAGTTTGGGAACCATGGGGATAACCTTTGAGGGGTGACCCTCTTCTTAAGCAAAGGGAGCATGATTGGCACATAGTTTACCAAACCTTGTAGCCAAATCGTGTGATCAACCCAGATTCTTAAAAATTTAAAATTCCAATTGTTCCCTATTATGTTTTAACCCTAAATCGACCCCCTCCCTCCTTGGTCATTTTCGGTTCACAAAGGGATGCCAAACCCCCATTCCCTTTGGTTCTCCTCTATCCATGGATGCACCTCCAAGGTTTCAAGGTGAGTTTTTAGGGTTTTGGACAATTTTCTCCTTTTATTCTCCATATCCTTGGATTTCTTGGGTTTTCTTGGTGGGGTCTCTTATTTGGATAAACCTTAGGAATTATAGTTGTGGTGTTGGATTGTATTTCTTTGGATCTAGGGTGTTTAACTTGTTCCTTGGGGCCTATTCTTCCATCTCTGAGAGTTTCATCGCATCCACACTATTTTGAGGTAGGTGTTTCTATATATTTACTTTATAATGCATTCCATTTGATTATTGGGTATTTCTAAATAATTTATAACTGTGTTTCTCATGCTTTTGGGGTGTTTTTTTGGTTTTTTTAGTGCTCTGGCATTGATAGAATTTAGTAAAAATGGATTTTCAAGACATTATTTAAATATGATTACGTATATATGCACTCAACATGTTTGATAAAATTCCAAGTAGCCTTTTTATATAAAATTGGGCATTTTTATAATTTTTTTATTATTGTTACATTTATATGGCATGGGTTGATTGTGATATGAGCCTTATGTGTGGATTGTGGTTCCTTTTATGGTTTATCATTCATGTGGTAGAACATGTGGTTTTTATTTAAAAATGGGTTTGAGTAACTTCATGGATACTTGTAGTGAGCCATTGAATGTGGGAACATCCATGTGTGCTCAGGATGCATACATGGATGGGTACACAAATGATGATGGCCTTGGATGAATTGGATCAATTTAAAAACCCGGATTTCAACACACTTATCCCTCTTTCTTTCCTTCTTCAAACTATCGACTCTTAAAAAATGGTTCCCTAGTTTTCAAATAACATGAATGTGGTTTCAAATTATATAAAATTTTATGTACCATTTGGTACTTTGGACAAATGGTTTATTTTTTCCAAAATGATATGAAATCCCATTTATAATATTAAAGTGTGTTGTGTGTTTTCACTTGGGCTTAAAGTGGTGTTTGAAAATGAAATTGGATTTGGTATAAGGTCCCATTTGTCATTGAACTATTGAAAGTGGTGGTTTGTATTGATGTTGGAAATAGTTGAGAAATGTTCAAAAAGTGTATTTGAAATGGGCACGATGTAAGGCCTGGTTGGCATTTTATAATTTCTTGGAAATGAATGGTGATTTTGAAATTACAAACTACCGGTTGGAATCTTACTATGTTTTGATAAATGGTTTAAAGGATCATGTGATGTGATGGCATGATTAGCACTTGTGAATAGATTATTTTGAGATGGTCACCCCTATGGAGGATTTTATGATATGGGTTATTGCATGGGTGGTGTTGGTGATCGGGGTAGGAAAGTGTAGTGTCTACAAGTAAGGTGAGTCACGCTTATGAGGGAGTATCCTTTCACTATGTATTATTATTATTATTATGTGATTCTTGGGAATCTTTTAGAGGGTTGAGTGATGGTTTCTTGTAGAACCCTATTGGATAGGTTGATACCCCCTTGACTTTATAGGACCTTATGGGATGTGCCACTAGATTGGATAGTTGGTTATTAACAATAGAATTATACCATATGCTGATAGGTGAGTCCAAAATGAGTATTTCTAGGGATTACTCTAGGTATGTTTAGGAAAATATCATGATTATCTATCTATGTGTTTTGTTTGTCTTCTACTGTATGAAAAATTATCACTGCTAGTTCATATTTTCTATTTTGTTTCACTTACTTTCTGTATATCTCCTATTGGTTATTTGGCTTGGATGTGGTATTTGGGTTTTGGTTTTGACATGGGTTGTGGAAAGTAAAACTATTTTTAAAATAAAAATATGTGTGTGTTGTTTTAAAAAGAGAACTTATGGAAAGATGTGTTTGGTTATTAAATATTGAAAATAATCTAAAAGTTTATTTTCTAAATGTATATCAAACTAGTGTTTTTGGACTATTTCAGGAAATAAAATGTACGAATTCTATGGTGATTACCTAATGATCTATTTAATCTCACACCCTACTTGTTCCATTCGATGTCAGTAAACCCAAGTTGTTTTGCAGGTATAGGTTTCTGGTTTGGACATGTCTCATAGTAGGTCAGTTTATGGATGGTGGTGACTATGAGGTCATATAGAGATTATGTTGGTAGTATTTTGGTTTGGTTTTATTATAGTTTTAGCCTTGTTTAGTTGTATTTGTAATTGGAACAATTTGTGTATTTATTTATGAAAAGTTGTTGGTTTCTGATGCATGTTTAGTTTTGGTTATGTGATCATAGTTTTGGGATTAAATCATTCCCATTTGGATTATATTTGATGCTCGACACTAGTTGCCTACCCATGGGGATCAAGAACTCCCTTCGGGACATGTCTTAGACTGGGTTGGGTGTCAGTTCAGATGGCATCCCGGCCTAGTTTATGAAAAAATGGTATCCTAGCAGGCTCTTTCTATTTAGGGTGTCAGGTAGTTTTAGATTAGGACTGTCAAAACTCAGGATGTAGGTATGGGAAGGAATTCATGAACCCTTTCTTGTTTTGATCCTTTAGTTTCCAAGGGTAGTCTAGGTTTTGAGCCTTTTTTTCTTTCTTTGGAATGAGGAATGATAATGGAGGTGATCCAGTGTCTTGTAGTGATCTCACATGGAGTAGTAACCCATGTGGAGTCTGAGTGAATGGTTTAATGTCCTATTATTTATTGATGATTTCTTGGGTCATGGTCCACTAACCATGTCGTTGGGTCATTCATGGACACTGGTTCCTTATCTTAGTGGTTCGATGCAAGTTGTGTTTTGTTCTTGGTGTAAGTGAGATTTTAAAAAACAAAATAGTTTTGAAATGTAAATTCTTTCTTTCAGATGGTTTTGGATTGAAAATAATGAGTTCTAAAAAAATGCAGTTTATAATTTTGAAAATTTTGAGTAAATGCTTGAATTTGGTGATGAGATGGTCTGTGTGACCCATGGTATTCCTTATTAATGTTCACATATGTGTGGGTATGTGTGGGAAGTTCACATTGTCACATGTGTATAGATGATGTATGATAAAGAGGATGGACACATGAGTGATGGTTCATAGGATTCCAGGGGTGATTATTTGAAATTAAAGGTTTGGCATGATTTTCCCAAAATGGTTTTTAAGTGGAAAATGATTTCAGCAATTGGATTTCTGTGAAAAATTGTGTTTTGTTTTTCCGAATAGATATTGGTTTCTAGAAAGTTTACTTATAAGGAGGGTAGTTTTGAAATTAAAATGAAATGGTGGTTTTTTGGAAAGAGGTATTTTGGTTTTGTTTGTGATGTTTGGCTTGTGATATTTTTATTTTGGATTGAGATTTTATTTCCGATTATGTTATGGGTTGATGTCAATTTCAGTTTTATTCTTCTCATGTTGAATAAAATATTCTACCCATAAAGGTATCCAAAATTTCTAGCGAGTATCGTCCTGTTTCTGGCCCCTATCGATTGTTGCCTATATTCTGTGGTAATCGAGATCTGTTAGAGGTAGTGGAATGGATTGAGGAAGTTTAGCATGTCTTTATATTGTTGGAAACTCCCTAATATATAAGAGTGTGTACTATTCTGGATTTGTTTGAGGGTTTATAGTTGGACCTATGGAAGGAAATTTCTCTGTCATCAATGAAAGTTGTGATGACATGGGAGGTGTTTAAGACCACTTTCATATGATGGTTTGTACATGAGGAGGTGAAGATGAAGAAGGAGGTAGAGTTTTGGGATGTTTGGTAGGGTGAACAATCAGTGAAATATTATGTTGAACACTTTAAAGAGTTGGTTTCCTTTTCTATGGAGGCAGCGAAAGAGGATTAGATGAAATATCCTCTTTTTGTTTTGGGTGTTTATCCATAGATCATTTAAAAAGTCCTCTCATCCTGTGAAGTCTATTTTGAGAAGTTGGTGGATGAGGCGTTTTGAGATGAGTTGGTTCTCAGGGCATAGTTAGTGGTGGTTTTCTCTCATGAAGGTTCCTGATCTGGTGAGAGTAATGTTCTAGAGGAACCTATTCCCAAGGATCCTCCCTTGATGGTTTGAAATTCTCATTTGTTGGACTATTTTCTTCTATGCCAATAGTGTGTTCAGTTTGGGTATTCAGATTCATCATGTTATGATCCTTTGAATACTTTCCGTCATTGTGACCACATAGGCCATCTAGAGATGTTTTATAAGAAGAATTTATTGAATAAAAAATCTTGATCGGAGGATGTTAGTGCCTGACTATGAGGTAGTGAATGATTTAGTCATCATGGATCCATCCATAGGCCTAAAAGTGAATCTTTCATGAAGTCAGAAATCACCAGGGTGTGTGGGAACCTCGGTCTAGAATTTTCTATAGTGTTGGGATGGAGATAGATAAAGTTTCTAAGTTTCATTTTGGATTTTGTTGTAAGAAACTTCTATTATGAAAGTTTGGTGGTTTGTTTATTTTGAATATCAAGTGGTTGTCCTTATTTTAATGTTGTTCTTTGAATTGATTTCTCTTCCTATGGTGTGCTTGGACCTTGTTTGGTTTGGTCTTGGTTTTAGTTTTTGTTCATTTGGAAGATGATTGAATCTTATTGAAATGATAAATTGGAGTTTTTTTTGGATTTTATATTTGGTTTGAGTCCCTTTTGTGGGTTTCCCCTTGTTTTGGGGTCTTTGGATCAGGTTGGGAGTTCCCAGTCTACTTGTGGTGGGTTTCCCATTTTAGTTACTTCATATTGGGAGTTTTAATGTTGGTGGTGTTAGTAAGGTTCTTGTAGTGGGGAGAACCATATCATGTTACCCCATTGTTCTTGTGTGGTAGTTTCATCTAGAATCAGTCGGGTGTGACTTTTGGAGTGAAAGGTCACCCTGAGGTTCATGGTTTCTTTTAGTTTTCTTCGGGATTATTTCTATCTTGGGACTGAGTTTTGTTTATCTTTTGGATTGGTGAATTTATGGGGGTAGAAAGTGTTTTCAGTGGAAATAATTGTTACACCCCAAACTTGGAAATTATTTTATTTTATTGTTTTCTTGATCTTAGATATTTTGGTTGAGTTTTAGGTTGATTTCCTAGTTTAAAATTTTAAGTTTTGAGTATTTGGGTGGCATTTTATCCTATTCACGGTTTGGGGTGCAAGGTTTGGAAAATCGTGTAGCTCAACCAGGTAACCATGAATATTTTTTGGGTGACCAGTGGTAAGGAACATGGGTTGTGCATAGTTTGGAAAACCATGTGGCAACCAAGTGGTTTGATTCTAGAACTGAATATAGGTGTCCAACATGGTTGGCGTACAATTTGGGAACTGTGTGGCCATCCCATGTAGGGTGCCCCTCTTCTCCAGTAGAGGGAGTGGGATTGACATATGGTTTACTAAACTGTGCGGCCAAACCATACGATTGTCTTAGATTCTTAAAAAGTTAAAATTCAAATTGTTCCCTATTATGTTTTTACACTAAATTGATCCTAATCCCTCCTTGTTCATTTTTGTCACATGAAGGGGTCTCAAATCCACTTTTATTTGGTTCTACTCCCTCCATGGATTCTCCTCCAAGGTTCCAAGGTGAGTTTCTTAGGGTTTTAGCCAATTTTATTCTCTTTTTCTCCTTCTACTTGTATTTATTGGGTTTTCTTAGTGGGGTTTCTTATTTAGACGAACCCTAGGGATTAGGATTGATCTGTTGGATTGTGTTTCTTTGGATACAGGGCATGCAGATTGTTCCTTGGGGCCTTTTCTTCATTCTCTAATATTTTCATCACATCCTCACTCCGTTGAGGTAAGTGTTTCCATATATTTCCTTTCCGATTCATTCCATTTGATGCTTGGGTATTTCTAAAAAATTTATTAATATGTTTCACATTCTTGTGGGGTGTTTTTTTTTGGTTTTTTGTGGTTCTACCACATTGGTAGAATTTGGTAAAAATGGAGTTTTAAGAGATTCTTTAAATATACTAATTTATATATGCACTTAACGTGTTTGATAAAATACAAAGTATCCCTTTTAGATGAAATTGGGTATTTTTTAGCATGTGTTTAGTTAGGTTACATTTCTATGGTGTGGGTTGATTGTGATATGAGCCTTATGTGTGGATTGTGGTGACTTTTATGGTTCGTCATTCATGTGGTAGAACATGTGGTGTTTCTTTAAAAATTGTTTGAGTAACTTTATAGATACTTATAGTGAGCCATTGGATGTGATAATATTCATGTGTGCTCAGGATACACACATGGATGGGTACAAAAATGATGATGTCCTTGGATGAATTGGCTCAATTTAAAAACCCAGATTTCAACACACTTATCCCTCATCCTTTCCTTCTTCAAACTCTTGAATCTTAACAAATGGTCCCCTAGTTTTCAAATACCATGAATGTGGTTTCAAATGATATAGGAAGTTATGGAACATTTTATACTTTGGTAAAATGGTTGATTTTATTCAAAATGATATAAAATCCCATTTGGAATCTTAAAGTGTGTTGTGTGTTTTCAGTTTGTCTTGAAGTGGTGTCTGAAAATGAAATTGGATTTGGTATAAAGGCATGTTTTGAATTGCGCTCTTGAAATTGGAGGTTTATATTGATTTTGGAAATGGTTGAGAAATTTTTTAAAAGTGTATTTAAAATAGGAACGATGTAAGCCTCAGTTGGAATTTTATAATGTATTTGAAATGAATAGTGATTTTGAAAGTACAGACATCTGGTTGGAATCTTAGTGTGTTTTGATAAATGGTTTAAAGGATCATGTGATGTGATAGCCCAGTTAGAACTTGTGAATGAATTATTATGAGATGGTCCACCCTATGAAGTATTTTTTGATATGGGTTATCACGTGGGTGGTTCTGGTGATCGATATAGCCAATTGTAGTGGCAGAAGGTAAGGTGAGTCATGTGTATGATGACCTATCCTTTTACTGTGTATTATTATTATTACCATGGGATTATTGGACATATTTTAGAGGGTCAAGTGATAGTTTCTTTTTGAACCTGATTGTATGGGTTGGTACCCCCTTTAATTTTTTGGGCTAGGTGGGATGTGCTGCTAGATTGGCTAGTTTAGAGAGACTAGTTGGTTATTGACTATGGACGTCCCACCCATTACACTTCATGTTATGTTTTGGTTATGTGATCCTTATTTTGGGATGAAATCATTACCCTTTGGATTATATTTTATTCCTGACACTATTTTCTATCCCATGGGGATCAGGAATACTCTTCAGGCCATGTCCCAGACTAGGTCAGGTGTTGGGTCAGATGGCATCCTAGCCTGGTTCATGATAATGTATAAAAGTAATATTTTCCACACATATCCCATTTTAAAACAAAACATGGTCCATTGATTTTTTTTCATTCAAAATACAGGTTATTTTATAAGAATAAAACATTAATATTTTCAATGAGATAAGTGAAAATTTCATTTCAAAATAGGAATGAGAGAGTATAAAACATTTCCATAAAATTTTCCACAAACCTTTGAAATCCAAAACATCACTTTCCAAAGAAATTCACCACACATGAGAGAAACATGATAATAATTAAATAAGGGAAATGGAAACAAGAACATAATATTAAATAACCAACTATGAATCTCAATCATCTTTCACAGATAACAAAGTGAAAATAAACATGGGAGAACCTAGGATCTCATGAAAGAATCCAGAACATACTATACATATTGACTCATCCTGGAAAGCATGCCTCACTCGGTGACATAAAATTTCTCCCAAACCCTTGATCTCACCCTATTTGGTTTGATCAAGGGGAACTATACCATAGTAATAAAACAAGGAAATTCATATCCCCTACTATTGGCCACTATCCAGGGCATAATCCTAACTAGTGCATCAATCGTTCTTAGAAAATTCAGCATTTATGTCAGGTTGCTATGTCAAGAGTATAATAAAGTGGGGGGGGGGGTGAGAAAAAAATTCCTATCAAGTATACAATCACATGAATATATATTATATATAAGAAAATCACACAACAAATCACCCCCAGGATACACTAAGGAATAATCTCTTTCCTTACAACTCATATATCTCAAAGGAGTCCACACCAAGGATCTCCTATTCTGCTCAATGTAAATGGGTCACGAGGATTCCATAATGAGGATGTCCCACCCATTATACATAAATGGATCATGAGTATTACATATCAAGGACATTCCATCCATTAAATTTAAACAAGGCAAGAGGAATATTCAATGAGAGTTTTTAGGATAAATCATTTTCACTAATTTCACAAAATTACCAAACGAGCCTCAAGAACCATTTTTCAAAGAACCAAATCCAATGTTCCAAAAAGTAAAAACATGCCATTTTCTATTCACAAACACTTTAAAAAATTCCATTTAAGCACTCAAACCACATTCAAAAATTAAAATCACTTTCATCAAAATGACAAATGGTCCAAATTCCATCAAAGAATCATCCGTTTTAAAAAAGGAAGCCAACAAATTTTCCTTCACATGCCAAACCATTTTCATAAGAGAAATAACAACCTATTTTTAATACAAAACCACTCTGAAAACATATTCATGAAACTAAAACTATATTTTTAAATTTCATAAATACATTTAAAAATCCAAACTATGCTTTAGGTATCCAAAATCACTTACAAAGTCCAACTGAGCATTTTATCAAAAACTTGGTGTGAAACATTTAACAAAAAAATGTCATTTACATCATAATAAGGAAGAAATCACCACTCTACACACCAAAAAATTATTCCAAAGATCATACATCACTATTTAATATTCAAGGAAGGTGAAAAAAGAAAAAAACCAATAATTATTAAATTAAAAAGACAATTGAAAAGGGAAACCTACCTCAAATAACACGCTCTTCAACAATGCCAACCCAAAAACACTTCACAAAGGTTAGGAAAGCTAAGAAAAACCAAGAGGAACCATAACCAAGAAAAACCCCTAATATAAACCAAGGGAAAACATTAAACCCAGATTCACATGACAAAGGGGAAGAGTAACTCAAGAGAAAAATGGAAGAAGAATGAAGAAGAGTAAGAAATGAGAGTCTTACCTTGAATATCTAGCCCAAAACCTTGAATAAATTCTAGATCCACATCATGGGAGTGGAGGAGAAGCTTGTAGAATAAGGGAGAGGATCCCTCTGGGTTTCATAAACTAGAGGAAGAGAGAAATAATAATTTTGGTGTAAAAATACTGAGAGGGTAGTTAGATAAAATCACACTTTTAATCCACCTAGAAAAGTCTCATGGTTTTCCTACACAGTTTACCAAACCACAAGGCAATCGTGCAATCACCACTATCCAAGAGGGGCATGCTGCATAGTTATCCCACACAGTTTCCAAACCGTGCAATAACATTGTGGTCTCCACTATCCAAAATCAACATTAGCTATTTGGTTTCCTAGGAAAGGGCACACAGTTTCCTCTAACAGTGCACCACCTGTTATCAAGCCCAAAATCCTCAATTTTCACCAAAACTCCTATAGGAACTAAGGAAATAACATAGGACCAAAAATAAACAAAGTATTTCCAAAACATTTAACCTTGTCACACCCGAAAAATGAGAGAAAAACCAAAATTCAAAATATGAACCGTACGAAGGATGATAATAAAAATCCTAGTGTGACAATTCTCCCCACCATAACACTTTCTACCCCCAGAAATCCACAAAATTTTCTAGTTGATTGGTCAAATACAAGGCTTTACATAACTACATGACCCAATCTCTTAAGCCAAGAATACCTCAATCGCCACGAGAATGATTCTTATACCACTTACTTGAAATGAACTAAAAAAATCAATTCATTTCTCAAGAAATGACAAAAACAATTGAGCCAAAACATCCAAAATATTATTTCACACAGAACCATTGGGTGTGCTCCAAAATCTCAACATTCACACAAATAGAGAGGAACCCAAAATTATATAACTTTAGTAGACAGAACCACCTATTTCCAATCCAAAACCCAAAACTAAACCAGATTATCAACATGAGAGGCCCAAATAGACTAACCACCATTAAAAACTATTTTTCTTGAACCAAATCAAGAACTCTCCACATAGACCACATTAGGAACTTTCCAAATAAACAAAAAACACCACCACATGGGCCCTTGATGAAGAAACTCCAAGCCAAATGACAAACCAATCCATGATTAATTTTCTTTATAAGATGCACCCGGCTCCAAATGAACACAAACCAAGACCAAACTAATCCAAAAGGAGGAAATTATAATGAAAAGGACAACTACAACAAGGACATTTAAAATGTCTCACCCCAGCGGTGGATACAAGGGATAGACCAAGGTCCTCTACACCACTAAGATTCCTAACAGTGTAAAAATATTCACTATGGGTCCTATGGATGGAGCTATGATGTCTTGAATCATCTGATACCCTATATCCAAGAGGTGTTAATCCCTGATTGGGAATTATTCTTTTAGTGACATGAGTGACCGCATAACACCCGAGGTGGAACTAAAAGAACATGACACACCATGATACCCATTTCACCCCAACAATGTACTTCCACCAAAATAGGGATTTAGAAGATTCACACACATCACTCTCGTTCACCCTAATAAGAAACAAAATGAATAAGTCACACAAAAAACACACCTATACTCAGAATGAAATTTTTTTAGAATTTTCCTAAGGAAGTGAATTCATTAACACTAGAATTTTGGAGATCCAAAACATCCACTTCTATAACTTAAAGATGATTCAACACCACAAAACACCACCAGCACAACCATCACAACAGAAGAAACATTACATAGAAAGGGACTCTAAACTGAGCCTAACATAACACTCAAGTCCTACAAATGAGTTGGGGTGATTTTCAAAGGGGTGGATCTGGCTTTACGATGCTTCCTAGAAACACCACAATAGAACTATTTCAAGTGACCTAAGCATACATAGGCATGTTGGGTCTTTAGATCACTCAGAAATGATGACTTTTTATGACCTTACTTACCATATTGATGAAACATCATGATTCTTCACTTAGAGGAATATAAAGAAAGATCCATAGGCCTTTTAATTCCATTACTAGAACCACCAGCTTCAGGACACTTTCTAATCTCTTTACTGTAATTCCCTCCACCACTTTCAGAAATTTGAGGAAGGATTACCACCTCAAGAACTCCTCTTAGCACAACTTGAACTCAAACAACTTTCCTCCCCACATAAGCAAAAGAGGTTAGACCGAACTCTGACACCTTCAACTACAGATCAAGATAAAACCATACTCAAAATGTCAATCCTTAAAGGAATCATCCACAATGAACTCCGTAAGGTAAGGAACTAGATCTAAAAAATTACTAAATAACTACAACACCGACTCATCACATTTATGAAAATGGTACATCTCCATTACCTTCCTCACTTTTGTAACCTCAAAGAAATACTACTGGATGAATGAAGCCTTAAAGAAATATCAGGTAAGATCTTCCTGAGGCTTGGTTCGAGAAACCAACTTTCACCATTTTCAGGTTAGACCTTCAAGCATAAAGGTAACAAACTTTACCTTTAACAACCTAGGAAACTCAAGGAGACTAAATATCCAAGGAAACTCAAGGATACTAAATATCATTTCAATTTTTCTCATCCACTCTACCTCTTCGAGAGGATCTGCTTGACCATAAAAGATAGGTGGATTCAAATTTCAAAACACAAGAATAAAATCCTTAGGTTTATCAATTGTAAGGTATGATAATAGTAAACTACTCATAGATAAACATTTAATATCCATCAAGTCTTTATGGGGGGGGGGGGGGTATACACTAGGCAACAAGAAAACCAATATCGTAAAAAAAACAACTCATTAACAAGAGTTCTCAATTATATAAACTTTATAAACAATACTTTTGAATCATAATAAAATGCACTATGAAACTACTGCTTATCAAAACATTACAATTTTTTCCCTTGAAAATAATTTTGAAAGAAAACAAACTTGGTGGGTTTCAAACTCACCAATGGTATTCCATGAAGCCTCACACATGCATATTCTTATGCCAAACCAGACACCCATCAACTCATTCCAATCCAAGAACTCATCTACCCATGAAAATACATCCAATTTCCTACACATATACATTTATGTGAGAACCCATGGAAACACCAAAGTTTGAAACAAAACATTTCCATTTTAAAAAATAAATCATTCCACCCAAGATTCCACAATCTAAACCCACTTCCAAACTCTCAATCCACTTCCCACTTCAAATTTTTCCAAACCTTTCAAATGATCACTAACCACTAAGTCAAAAACCATTTTAAAACTTTATACTTAAATACATCTCATTACATTCAAAATATTTTCAGTAGCTCAATAAGTCTCATTACATAAAAAATAATTTGATTTAAAACCCATTTATTCTCATTTAAATTTTTTTTATAGAACCCATTTAAAGATAAATTTTTGTTTCACAAGAAATAAATTTCAATACCCCATGTTTTTTATTATAAAAATCCAATCTCATTAAAACCAAATATAATTTTATAAAAAATAAATTTTCTAATGTTTTCTTCAAAATAATTCTGAAACCCATTTTCCATCTTCCCAGACCAAACCATTACCACTTTAAATCCAGTTTCCACAATTCAAAACAAGTGTTTTTGAAGCAATTTTCAGATTCAAGGAAGACCCAAAACAATTATCAAGGGGAAACTAGTGGAGATGGTTGACTTGGCCATATGGTTGGTGACCATATTCCAATTCCACCACCATCACATAGAGTATTCTAGGACCATGTCTCTAGCTCCACATGGATTTCCAGACCCTACGAGATCACTAAGACCATTGAACCAACTATTATTTCATATCCAAAACATCAATCAACTAACAAAAACCTAATAAACCAAATAAAACCAATATTACCATGGAAATGAAAGGTTTGAAATCAAATGTTTTGGCTAAACACTCCTTCATACCTACACCCCAAGGTTTCGATAGTCCTACTCCATCTACCTCAAGATCCCAAATAATAAAGCGCACTATTAAAGCAAGTTCCTCTAAAGAACCAACCTACTTTGATACCATTTTTTCACAAACCAACCCGGTTTGACCCCGAACTGGTCACCTGATCCGATCTGAGACAAGGCTCAAAGGGTGTTCTCGATCCCCATAGGTTGACAACTAGTGTCGAGACATCAACAGAGAAACCAAGGGAACAATTTCACCTAATAAAAATAAACTAAACAATAGAAATAAATAGAGAATCCCAATATATAAATAAAATATCCAAACTGAACATCATTTACATATAAACTTAGAATAAAACAATTCTATACAATAAAACCCAACTGAAGAAGATGACCATGATGTCTCCATGTGACCTCAAGGGTCACTCTCCAATACCAAAACCAACCATCACCCACAATGATCCAAACCAAGTTAAAACCTACACTAAAGGAAAAATAAATAAATAACTATAGGCATGAGTATTAAAACTCAGCATACATTCCAGAAAACATATATTTCCAATGCACTTCCTTTAAAATAAAAGAAACATCAACTTAGGTTTGAAATATAATGTATAAAAGTAAGATTTTCCACACATATCCCATTTAAAAAAATGGTCCATTTACATTTTTTTTCATTCCAAATCTAGGTTCTTTTCCAAGAATCAAACATTAAAATTTTGAAGGAGAGAAGTGAAACTTTCATTTCAAAATATGAATAAGAGAGTATAAAACATTTCCGGAACATTTTTCCATAAACCTTTGAAATCCAACACATCCATTTCCAAATAAATTCACCACACATAAGAGAATCATAATAATCCCACAATAAGGTAAATGGAAACAAGAACACAAGAGTAACTAAACAACTATATATCTCAAACATCCGTCATAGATAAAAAAGTTCTAATAGACATGGTAGAACCTAGTATCTCATGAAATAATCCAAAACATACTATACATCTCGACTCATCCCGAAAATCATGCCTCACTCGATGTCATAAAATTTATCCCACATGCTCAACCACACCATATATGGTCTGACTGAGGGGAACTATCCCATAGAAATAATACAATGCAATTCACATCCCCCACTAGGGGCTACTATCTAGAGCGTAAGCCTAACTAGTGCAACAATCGTTCTCATAAAATTCACTAGCTATGCTAGGTTACCATGTCAAGAGTATAATAAAGTGGGGGTGAGACAAAAATGAAAATAGAGTATCCAATCAAATGAACATATATCATACATAAGCAAATCATACAAAAAAATCACCCCTGGACCACCCTAAGGAACAATCTATTGCCTTACAACTCATATATCTCAAAGGAGTCCACACCGAGGATCTCCCATTCCGCTCAAAGTAAATGGGTCATGAGGAGTCCATAGTGAGGACATCCCACCCATTAAACATAAATGGATCATGAGGATTCCATAGAAAGGACATCCCTTCCATTAAATATAAACAAGGAAAGAGGATTATCAAAGTATAGTTTTCATGATAAATCATTTTCACTAATTTCACAAAAGTACTAAATGGTCCTCAAGCAACATTTTTCAAAGAACCAAATCATCCTTTACAAAAAGTAAAAATATGTCATTTTCAATTCAAAACCACTTTACTAAATTCCATTTAAAGTACTCACACCACATTCAAAAATCAAAAACACTTCCATTAAAATTACAAATGGGTCACACACCATTAAAGAATCACCAGTTTTTAAAAATTAACCAACACATTTTCCTTCACATAGCAAACCATTTTCATAAGAAAAATACAAAACTATTTTTAATCCAAAACCACTTTGAAAAACAATTCATGAAATCCAAATCATCCTTTCAAATTTCATAAATACATTTACAAATAAAAACCATGATTTAGGTATGAAAAATCACTCACAAAGGCCAACCAGGCATTTTATCAAGCACTTGGTGTGCAACATTTAATAAAACAATTCCATTTACTTCATAACAAGGAATAAATCACCACTTTACACACCAAAAACTTATTCCAAAAATCACACATAACTATTTAATATTCACTTAAGGTGGTAAAATCAGGAAACCAATGATTTTTAAATTAAAAAGATAAGTGAAAAGGGAAACCTACCTCAAATCACATGATCTTCAACAACGCCAACCTAGAACCACTCCATAAAGGTTCCAAAAGCCAATAAAAACCAAGAGGAACCATAATGAAGAAAAAAACCCAATATAAACCAATGGAAAACGTGAAACCTAGATCCACATGACCAAGGGGAAGAGGAACTCAAGAGAAAAATGGAAGAATAATGAAGAGGAAGAAGAGAAGAGAGGATTACCTTGAAGATCTATCCCAAAAACATTAATAAATACTATATACACATCATGGTAGTGGAGGAAAAGCTTTTAGAACAAGGGAGAGGCTCCCTTTGGGTCACAATAACTACTAGAAGATAGAAATTTCCATTTTGGGGTAAAAATCCTTAGAGGGTGGAAAGGTAAAATAACACTATTAATCCACCTAGAAAAGTTTCACAATTTTCCTGCACGGTTTACCAAACCTCACAACGACCATGAAGTTGACACTATCTAAGAGGGACATATCACATGGTAAGCTTACACAATTTACCAAACTGTGCAACAACCGTGTATTCACCACTGTCCAAAATCAACATTCACTACACAGTTTTCTAAGAAAGGGTACACATTTTCCTCTAACAATGCGCCAACCATGAACCGAATGATATCAAGAAAAAAATCATCAATTTTCACAAAAAACTACATGGGGAACTAAGGAATGAACATGTGAAAAAAAATTAACAAAGGATCACCTCAAAATTTAACTCTGTCACACCTAAAACCCAAGAGAAAAACCAAATTTCAAAATATGAACTAGATAAAGGAAAATAATAAAAATTATAGTGTGACATAATCTCACCATTTACATTATAAATTTGTACTCTTTATAGTAATATGGATTGTCTTTCCATAATCACTTTTTTATCTAACTGGTTATCTTGTTATTATCCTTTGGTTATTTAGGATAACCTATAAAAATGATCTTCAAGGTTTGAGATGCCAATTTGTTACCAGTTATAGTCTTGAAAAAATACTCACATCCCTATACATATAAGTGTGACATATTTGGATTCTTTCCACACCACAACTCATATGGAATCCCATATGTTGCTTTATTTGGTATGTGATTAAGATAATATTCCGCTATCTGCAAGGTGTATCCCCAAAAAGATAATGGAATAATTGAGTGACTCATCATTAATCTACCCATGTTATGAAAGGTTATATTCCTCATTTAATTAACACTATTCCACTATGGTGAATAAGGGGGAGCAAGTTGGGATACTATCCCATACTCCTTTAAGTGATCAATAAAATCTTGGTTAAGATACTCTCCAACTCAGTCTGAGTGAAGTACCTTAATATTCTTACCAAGATAGTTTTCAAATTCATGTTGGTATTACTTAAATATATTAAAGGAATATTAATTAGACCAAATTAATTAGATATATCCATTCCTACTAAATTCATCGGTAAAAGTAATGAAGTATGAAAACACACCCCTTTCCTTTACTAAAAATATACCACATATATCGGTATGAATTAATTATATTAATTTAGTGTCTATTTCTCCCTTCCTAAAAAGGATTCTTTAGTAATTTTCCCTTGTATTATGTATGACATATATCCTAGGTTTTTAACCCAACTTAGTATAAATAAGCTTCTTGATGTAATTTTTGTAAATGATTTTCATTTTCATGACCAAGCCTAAAGTGCCATAGATAGGTGTTGTATGAGTCATGTTCACTTGTTTCTTCATTGATTTTCATTACCAGGTTTTCGAGTTCAAGCATATATAAACCATTATTAAGATGTGTCATACCATAAAACATGTTATCCTTATAAAAGGGAAAAAATTTATTTCCAAAAAAATCCCATGGTGTACAGACTCGACACTAAGATTATGTTTATAGTTACTAAAGGTACATAATAACAATTATTCAATATAGGAACCAAACCACTAGGCAAAGTCCTATGATATTCTTTTATTTCCAAGGATACTAGACTCACATCATTTGTAGCTTTGAGATCCACTTGGACCTTTAAAATCTTCTTGAATCTACTTGGTTCCTATTTATGAATACAAATGTGTGATACACACACTATATCCAATAAACAACTTGTAGATAATGGCAGATTGAATTCAATGACAAAAATACCTAAATTAAAAGTGTCTCCTTAATTATTCTTACTAGCTATGCAGTTTTTCTTCCAGTGGACTTTCTTGACACATGAAAAGTAGAAATCCTCCTTCCCATTACCCTACCTCTATATCTTCGGATTTTTGAAAGGATGGTGCATCATTATTGTTTTCTTGGATATAGAATTAGACCCCTTAGACTTTCCATTATTTCTCTTGTTCATCATAAGGACTAAAGAATTAATATTCTTAATATCCTTATCAGATAAGAGAACTAAATCCAAAAGATCTGAGAGTTACTTTTTCATGTTATTAATATTTTAATTAATAATAAAAGTAGAAAATATTGGTAGTAAATAGGAAATAATGAGATATATCTCTAGTTCTTAGTTCATCTTGTACCCAAGGGATTCAAGTCTCTAAATGTACCCAATCATCTTGAGAACATGAGGTCCTCCTTGATTCCCTTATTCTAGCCTACACCTATATAGTGAACTTTTAATCTCATACCTTTCTTTCCTAAATCTCTCTTGATATAACTATTGGAGATGACTAAGTATCTTGTAGGCATCTTTGTACTCATGCATTTTTTGAAGTTGACTAGACATAAATGACAACATGATACACTGTACATCTGAATAATCTACATGCCTTTTATATTTATCTTTATTTTATTTTCTTGATTCCCAAGGGGGCTCAAAAATAAGTGAGGTATCTAATAGATAAATCTTCATCTCTTGGCCTAGTACTATACAAAATCACCTGTACCACTTCGAGAAGTTATGGCTAGTCAGGATATTTTCTTTTTTCTAGTATGGATCATAGTGACAATGTTCTGGTGTTGTTAGTGATTTCTATTTTCTTCTACAATAAATAATATTTAGCACTTAGTAATTTATCTTGATTACATTTTAGACGTTTTTATTAATTAATTATTAAATCATTAAATGCCTCCCTCTATTTTATCAAACCTCAATAGACTTCACTATTAGATTCAAAATACTTTATCTCTTGAGTAATCCAGTGGTAAGGATTCTTGAAACTTCTCCTCATACTCTACAAGATTTGGCTATGCCACTACTTAGAGAGTTTCTAGGAAGGCCCTAGACTGGCTAACCACTTTAAATTTAGGTTCCTTAAACTATTAAGTAAAGTCCCAGCTTATCAGAATTATAACCTTGATTCCCTCAACGCTTTTCCTTTAATGTGATATCAATCTAGATTTGGATACTTATTTTCTACCAATTTTAGTCAAGTCAACCCATTACTCTCATAAGAACTCCCCGGTAGTAGGAGGTACCCTCAACTTTGGCTTAAGAGCACCCCACACACCCAGTTTTAATCAAATTTGAGCAATTGAAGGCATTGTGACTTAATATGTCTTTGAGGAGTTTTTCATATTCCTTGATGAATGTAATCCATTTATATTAAATATGTTCAAAATATGTTGTCATTTGGTGTACCACTTTTCCATGATGAGGTCCATGCCTTAAATAATCATCGTCAAATATACAATTATACTCGTATGCAGGTAGGGGGTCTTGGGAAATGCAAAGTACATACAGATAAATTGGATGCGCAGACCCTTACACATATTGAACAAAGAGAAGTTGATGCACAAACCATCATAAATTAACTACTTATTATAAACATCACATGCATTTGTAGTAAATAATTAAATAAATTAACCCATAAATATATAGGTTCAGTCATTTCTCATGACCATTCAATGGGTAGAATAAAATCTTGATAAAATTAAATTGCTATAAATTTAAAGTATAAGGGATTTTTTTTTAAATTAAATGAATCATTTAAATTAAAATAATTCATTCTCATTTGTCCGTGACATTAATTTAATTTATTAATAAAATTAAATTATTTTTTAGAATATTAAATATTATTATTTTTTAAACCAAAAATTAGTTAAATTAATTTTTGATTATATAAATTTTTTTCAGGCCCCGAAAACCCCAACCAGGCCCATTACGGGTCAGATCATAACCCCACATTCCTATTTTGGGCCAAAAAAACCCATGTGGGGCTGTTCTAGGCTAGGAGAACCTACCCTGACCTATTAAACAATTTTGTGGGCGGTGCAAATTAGATATCACAAAGAAAAAAAACTCTATTTAATTTTAAAAAAGAGAGACCATGTGTCTTCTTCTTAGACCAGATGAAACCCACCTGGTTACCACCTCCTCCCTCTACTATTCACCAGACACTACCCCTACTTAGAACTAGTCGTCACCATTTCCTAGAATTGTGTACCCACCACTACCCAAACTCCACTACGAGGTTCCTTCATAGCCTCCCCCACCTTCTCGGTCAATGGCTGCCACTGAAGCCCCTCTACCGATGCCTGACACTAGTAGCCGCTACTATTGGAAATCTAGCTATGGTATTTCCGGGACATTGTGCCATCTCCCTCAAACCATGACACCATCCCAGTTGCTATATTACCACCCTGATCTCCATGCCGTCTCCTTTTAATACCAATTGATGGTACTGGGGTGCGCATCAGAAGTTGGTGGGACAAAGATTCAAAATATTTCATAACTGGAGTGATGATACTTCATTGTTTCTAGAAATTTGAGTCTTGGTATAGTCCAAGGATCTTACATGAATTATTTAAACATAGAAATTAAAATTAAATGAGTACCTCATTCGATTCAAATCAAGCTTATCTATTGCACATCACTAGTGACTGTTGCTCAAAGAATATGAGGTATAACCCCTCTAGATCTTCTACACATGATTTAAGAATCCGCGTGTTCACTATTTGTCAAATTATAGGTGCTAAAGAATAGCTCTAACAATGTCTTCAATATCATGGTGATCAACTCGAACCTATGCCTTTAATTCGCAAAGGAATTCTTAGACTGATCACTAGGTTAGAATGTTTCTTTCTCTAGGGTTCAGGAGGAGAGATAAGATATAAATTCTAACTGATGAATAATATATGGAATGATCTTCTCCTCTTCTTATATAGTGGATGTCCAAAATACTAGGTTAGGGTTCCCCGACCCCTATATATTTAAAGTCTACTAAATAATTAATAAATAATTAATTATAATGAACTAACCACATCATAAATATTATTTATATTTTATCACAAACTTGTAATATATATTAAATATATTACATGATAAACTCGAGTCATTAATTCAACTCATAATTCCAACTAATATTAAATGAACCTTGAATATTAAAATAATATTCATTTGTATAATATTATTACATGTATTTACTTAAATACTTGTAAATAATTTTAACAAATAAATTCAACCTAATTTTTCTATACTTGAATAAAAATGGATTTATTTATTCTTTGATGATCGATAAAACTTGGACAACCCTCAAACCCCATTGTGGGGGCTCACTATACCCTAAATACCTATTCATTAGAATAGGGAATAATCTTAAACGTGCTATTGTGTGTGAAACTCTAAGACCTTATATTGATAGCAGTGAATAATATTCACAGACTAAGAGCAGTGTCTAGAAACCCATCAAGGCCCCTAAAGAGATAAGGAATAATCCTAACTACTACAACCACCCTTTGAACAAAAATTGTGTAATATAATCTATTTGTATTGTGTTATCTCATAAAGTAAGATGCACAACTTATGTTATCATAAAATATTGATTTAATATTTGTTGATATAACTGGACATACTTACCTTCGACTACCATGACCATGGATTTATGAAGGCACCACCATCCTGATCAACTGGTCCCGAGATTTCACTTTCTCAACTCATAAGTGAAACATTCTATCTTGATCATTCTACCAATGCTATACCACCAATGATTCACCCAACACAAGCTACCTCACCATGAATTCAATGTCATGTTTTTTTCCTTGTATCAAAGTATGTGATCAAATGGAACAAATTGGAAATGATATCAAGTAAGGAGACCAATACACATGTTTGCAGATAGGAACAACCAATGAAACTTGAAACATGTAGTGTTACTATTAGTGTGTCTATCCTGATGATATCAGCTACTAGAGATCACCACGTGCAAAATTCATGAGAAAAAGTCTCAATGATTATAATACCCCCAACAACTGATAGTCACACATCATATATTTTTTATTATTATGATGTATCTGGACCATTGGAAATCACTTTAAGATTACTTTCATGGTATCTATGGGTTATTATTATAGCTCAGAAATTACTATAAACTGTTAATAAAACATGTAATATAAAGACATTACAATAAATATAGTAGAAACAGAAGTATCTATTTGAATATTCTTATTTTAATGCTCATAAATCATATTAATTATATTTTTATTGGATTTACTGTTTTATGATATCATTTTATAATATAAGGAAATTTTAGGAAATCTAGCTAAGTATAGAAAATAATCACCACCAGAGATAAGTCACCATCAGATTTTACCTACCTCTAGACTTGATTCACTATTGATAATGAATCAACACCAGGAATGAGTCACCTCAAGAAAAGAATCAACATTAGAAAAGAGTCAATGTTAGGAATGTGTCACCACATGACCTAAACTACCACTAGAACTAACCTACCATCAGATAAGTCACTACTAAGAATGAGTCACCACTAAAGATAACCTACCATCAAAAGAGTCACTAATGAACATGATTAACCATTAAGACAAGTCACCACTAAGACGAGTCACTTCCAAATGACATACCCTTAGATGACCTACCACTAACCCGACTCACCATTGGTCTTACTCACCGCCAAACATGAGTCACCGTCTCTATTCTGAGACATTTGGATTAAATGATCTCAATGAATATATTATCAAAGTTAATTCTATGTATTATTGAATGATTATTCTTATCTATTACAAGTAAACATTAAAGTCTATGTCAGAGCTTAGTACGAGGATGTAGAGGATCATGATAATTTTTCTTCAAATAGAATCTCTATCCTACAATACTTTATATTCAAAGTAGTCTCTCTAGTCTAGGAAAGTATGCTAATTTAATAGAAAAAATACTTGCTAAATACTAGAAGGATCATTAAATTAGAGTTTCATGTATAATTGATACTTTCATTTGACTGTGGAATAGTGGAGAACTCAAAACATCCATATCCATTTCTATAGTCAGAACAAAGAGAGATTATGATTCTCTGTTTTACTGTTAATTTTAGATAAATATTTTGAGCTCCTCTCAGAATCACATCTAAGGATTCTCAATAATCTGGATCAATTCAGACCAAGAAAAATTACACTCTATTAATATTTTTTCTTGCTTTATCTATTTGTTGCCTTTACATATTGAGTAGTGTGTTGATTGTCTTTCTTATCAACACACATTGTCTCTTGTGCTATATGTGACATCCCAGTTCTGGAAGCCGCCCAGAGGTGCCCTGTACCCGGTTGGTCACATGGACTCAAGCGCATTTTCCTAAATTCCAGAGGCTTCCAAATAGAAGTGAGGGCCTTGGGTGTGATAGTGGGAAAAATATTCCTTCATTGGCAGAGTAACACAGCAGAAGTAAAATAAATAGTAATAGCAGAAGCAGTAATAATACCAAAAAACAGAAAACAAACAGAAGACTGAAAGTAATAACAACTAAGCACATATAAATATATATGATGCATGATACATATGTCTAGTAAAGCAGCCAAAAAATTCACAACACTGGAATACAATACTAAACCAAAGTACAAAGAAAATAAAGTAAACAAGTCCACATCATTGCAAGCCTCAGCATGGTCCCATGCTCCCCAGCTCCACAACAATCAAGTACCTGAAGTAGAAGGGTGCTTTCCCTTATCTATACCTACAACAATATAATATATTTGGGCCCAAAATCATGAACCAAAAGGGTGCGAGACTAATCCCAGTAGGAAACCACCCAAAGATCTGTTCCTAACAGTCAGTGAATATATATGGCAGACAATAAACAAAATGAAGCATTAAACAAGGAAGTACACATAGTAACAATCCTAAAAATTCAATTTCATTCATTTTTATATATCAAGTAAGTAGATAAACAAAATTAGATAACCCTTTGGGAAGTAATCACATCTTAACCCCTCTAGTTCAACCAAACAAACATAAGCAACCCTCTAGGAATTACACACAGTCTAACCCCTCTGGTTCAGCTTTAGCAAAGACACTCTGAGGAAGCACTCACCTTCAATTCCTCCTGTGGTCTCATATCGGTAACTAATAGGCACTATGAGGAATAAATAAAAGTATAATCCCCCCTATGGCCTGTATTGAGGAAACTACAGATACTCTGAGGGAGCACAAAGTCCATCCCCCCTATGGTCTCACAACATAACAATAAAACAAATACTCTGAAGAAGCCCTCAACATCCATTATCTATATGGTCTACTACACCAGGTTCTCACGGTCCTGTGTAAGTCATTTATACCCAAACGATACATGGAATCCAAATTAACCCTCAAGAACTACTTGGCTAAACAATCTACAACACATCATAGCATGTTAGATAATAATCACTCCATCCTAACAATACTAGGCATGGGAAGAAAAGCATCCTAACAGGAAAGCTGGACCAAACGGTCAAAACAAGAAAACATGGGAAAAACCTCTATAACATGAAAAAATTAACCCTATTCATAAAAAACAACCTCTATCCAAAAAAAAAAGGCATAAAAGGCAAAATAGGGCTAAAAACCATAAACACGCATTACCCCGTTCTTGGGTATTGGGCACTTTTGCACATAAAATTCAAAGAATATCTACAGAAAGGCACAAACCACCTACCTCAGCATCGTGATATCGATATACATGAACCTAAGGCCTTGAATCACCCTATAATACCATATATCTACAAAAATTCTAAAAAATTCAACTGAGGATATCTCATGAAAGAAGAGAAATCAAGAAACAAGGTTCTAGAAGAAGGAAGAACTCACCGATATGATCCCAATGCAACCGATAGAGTTCTGATCAGAGAATGGATGGTGAGTCGGGGCTCGATGAAGATATGGCAGTCTCGTTCACTCCCGTACGAGATAGGTCGAGAAGAAGATGGTTCTGTCCATCAGACGCGACCCCAGCCCATTTAATGAATTAAAAAGAAAGTACACAGTGCGTTCTTTAAAAGTACATGGTGTGTACTTGCCTTTTCCAGCTTCCTCTTTAGGTGGTATCCAGGTCACCACACACATCCATGTACTCGGCCGTTACATGACCAGTACACGGTCACCCGCAATAACTGGGTACACATCGTGTACTTATAAGTACACGGCTTGTACTCCTCAAATTTCCATAAAGTACTATTTTTCTCAAAAACCACCAGAAAAGAAAGACATAACTAAATATAAGATCTGGGTTCCTACATTATAACTGAATAATACTAGATATTCTCTTAACTCTCTTTTCACTTTTTTACCCATAATGTTTGTAGAAGAGGTCCCCATGTGGCCGATGTTATTTTCTTTCTATGATTCCTATGGAAGAGGTCCATACATGGCCTGGAAATCTTTAATGCTATTGTGTATATAAATGATCTAGGTTGTGGATAATAATATGTTTATATAATATGATTGGTAGTGGGTTATTTACAAGTGTAGGGGATTAGGTCTCAACTTGATACTGAACCTCTTGTTTTATTATGATATGTGATTTTTTTGTTTATTTCTTTACAATTATTTAAAACTATATTTATTTTAAACTGAAAAAACTGATACTTTGATAGTTAATATTAACCAGTGTTTATATAAGTATTTTATTGAGTAAATAGATTTCTAAAGTTAAAGTAATTTTCATATTATTTTAACTGATCACTAATCAAGATTTTAGTAATATTTTAAAAGATCAAAATTATATCAAATTTATCTTTTGATTAGCTAGGAATTTTTATTTTAATTAGAAGATTTTATTTGAACTTGTTTTTAATAAATTTTTTTATTGGGAACTCAATTCAACCCCCACTTGAGTTACTCCGACCAACATTTGGTATCAGAGGATTTCAAAATCTTTTCAATTGTGATTTTAGTTGTGTTTTAAAAATCCTAAATTTCTATTAGTTATAAATTTAGATCTTTAATGGATAATAGGAAAGAAGGTTATGATACCAAAAAATATACCTTTTTTAATGGCACTAACTATGATCAATGGAAAATAAAGATGAAAATTCAAATTGAAAGCATGAGTTTTGAAATATAGACTGCTATAGAAGATAAATATTAATCACCTAAGACTACTAGAAATGAATGGGATGATGCTACTAAAACTACTTATAACAATAACTATAAATCCATGAATTCTCTTTATTTTGGTTTGGATGGTGAATATTTTTACAGAATATTTAAATTTAAAACTATATTGTAAATATTAGACTCTTTTTCTGTTTCTCATGAATAAAACCCTAATGTGAAAGAAATGCGGTTAAATACATATACAATTAAATATGATACATTTAAGATGAAAATTGATGATCTTATTTCTAACATGTATCTCATGATCAATGAGATAGTGAATAACATGAATTATTTTTGGAATATATTATTTGAAAAAGATAAAATCATGCGAATATTGAGGTGTCTTCTAGAGAAACGGAGAGGAACCTCAGTCTAAATAATAGAATATTGAGATATTAGTAAGCTTTCTATTAAGGAATTGATTGGAAAGTTAATGATGTATGAGGAAGAGATTAAAGTGAATTGATAAGAGGAACATAAACCTTAAATAAAACCAGTTTCCTTCAAGAACACTTCTTAAAAATATAAAGGAAAAGCTCAAGTTGAAAGTTATAGTGATGAAGAATCACTAGCTAACACTGATGATGAAATGGCCCATCTGGCTAGAAGATTTAAAAAGTTTCACAAGAAGAATAAATTCTTTAGGAAAATGAGATACAAAGGAAAATATGATAATAGAGGAAATTTTGGGAAATATTGGAAGTGATATGACACTTCCAATGAGATAGTGTGTTATGAGTGTAAGAGGAAAGGGCATGTCAAAGAAAACTGCCCTAAACTGAAGTATACAAAAAAGTATGGTGAAAAAGATAGAAAATACTAGACAGAAATGAAAGAAACATAGAGTGCTTATGAAGATAGATCCATCGACTCAGAATTGACCCATGAATATAAACATTATAGAGCTAATATGTAATTCATGATAAATACATCTGAGGTATTAATTTTTTTCTACTTCTCTTGAAAATATTGTTAATCATTCTATTGAAGAAAATAGTGATGAAAATATGTAAAATGAGGAAATTTTTGAATATTATAATATTCTTGAAGGTAATTTTAATGAGTTTAAATATAATTATAAAATTTTAAATAAACAATATGCTTTAACTGTTGACATTAAATCTAAACATGCTATAGAAAAGGAGAAAAAATGCTCAGCTATTGAAAGAAAATATTGAATTGAAATTGTCTAATGAGAAATTAAATAACTACCTAGATAGATTCAATAATGGTATAGATAATCTAAAAAAATACATGGAAAATATATAACACCTAAGTATATCATTGTATTAGGTTATAAACCTAGATAGAGGAAATTTTTTAAGAACAATTTATTCCTAAATCTAATTTTGGAAAACCTCCTGATAATTTTTATTTGACCAGACCTAAAAAGGTTTTTATTTAAAAAAGTTTACAATCTATTTATAGGAAACCCATTAATCAATTATGGGTTCCTAAAGCCTTAATTATTTATATTTCTAGACCCATGAAATTTTGGGTACCAAAATCATTTTTGGTATAAAATATGTTTTGTAGGGAATCTACTTAAAGAGATTCAATTAAAGTCTATGGTACCTAGACAATGAGTATTCTAGACATATGAATATTGATTACTCAAGATTAAGAAATTTGATAAAGGTTTATGGTGGATAGTCACCTTTGGTGATAATGCTAAAGAAAAAATCATTGGCCTTGGACAAATCAATAATTATAACTCAGTTTTATTTTTTAAAGCATTATTTATTGATGGTTTAAAATAAAATTAGCTTAGTATCTCACATCTACATGACGCTGATTTTCATGTGAAATTTTAAAACAATGCTTTTAATGTTTTTGAATCTAAACATTCATTAGTATTTACTAATTTGAGAAATGAAAATGTTTATAATATAAATTTAGATTCTTTATATTCTCAAAATTTTTCTTATCTAAGTGCCTTTCATAAGGAATATTGGATTTGGAATAAGATATTAGGGCCACTACAATATTTACTCAGAAAGATAAATAGGAAAGGGTTAGTCAAAGATCTTACTAAACTTGAATTCCCAAATGATAAAGTTTGTAACCCCTGTGAAAAATGGGAACAAAAAAAAAATATCTTTCAAATAAAAGAAATAAGTTTCAACTTCTCAACCCTTAGAATTGGTTCACATGGATTTTTTTTCCCATATAGAGTTTTTAGTTTAAATGGGAAGCACTATGTCTATATCTTTATAAATGAATTTTCTAGGTATAATTGGGTATTATTTTTTATCTCACAAAAGTGATTCATTCTATTATTTCCCTAAGTATGATAAATCAGTAGAAAACCTTATTAGACTTAGGATTAAAATCTTGAGAAGTGATCATAGCCATGAGTTTGAAAATTAAGCCTTTGAATTATTTTTCTCACAAAATGGATATAATCATAACTTTTTTTCTTCTAGGACCCCCAAAAAAATGGTGTTGTAGTGAGAATAAATATAACACTTTAAGAAATTTCTATGACTATTCTTAATAAATATGTACATCTTGTTTACTTTTGGGAAGAGGTTGTGAATATAACCTGTCATTCAATAAACAAAGTTGTAAATAGGCATCTTTTAAAGAAAAACCATTATAAAATTTGAGATAATATAAAGTCCAAGGTTAATTACTTTAGAGTTTTTGGTTACAAAATATTTACTATTAACACTAAGGATAATATTGACAAGTTTTCTTCCAAGATAGATGAAGGAATTTTTCTTAGATATTCAATATCTAGTAAATACTATAGGGTGTTTAATAAAACCAAGATTTTATAAGTGTATGTTAATATCAAGTTTGATGAGACATATCCACATGAGCCTAAATCCCCTTTAGAAAACCTCAAGGATGATTTATCAAATCTGGACATAAATTCTAAACCTTCTAAATCTTCTATGAAACAAGCAGAAAAATCATCCAGTTCTGAAGAACTTACAGAACTCGAACCTAAACTTGTAGATAACCATGTGATGAACATCCCTTATTTTTTAAGATCTATTAGGACTCTTAAATACCATCATTTAGATTGTGTAGTTGGATACCTAGATATAGGAACATATAAAAGATATTCTCTTAGGAATTAGGTTGAACATTAATCATTCTTGTCACAACTTGAACCTAAGAACATCAATTATGAAATTAATGATGAATTATAGTTAATGGATATGCAATAATAACTTAACCAATTTGAAAGAAATAAAGTTTGGGAACTCATTGATAGACCTAAATACACCTTGACTATTGACACTAAATTGGTATTTAGAAACAAGGTTGATGAATCTGGAACAATTGTAAGAAATAATTCTAGAATAGTTGCACAAGGGTATAATCAATAAGAGGGTGTAGACAACGAGGAAATTTTTTCACCTGTATCCAAACTTGAATCCATTTTAATACTAATTTTCTATGCATCACATTTGGATTTCAAATGATATTTAATGGATGTAAAAAGTTAATTATTGAATGGTTATATAGTTAAGGATGTTTTTGTTGATCCCCCATGGTTTTCAAAATCATCATTTTCAAAATCAAGTTTTGAAACTAAAAAAAGATTTGTATGGTTTAAAATAGGCTCCTAGAGCTTGGTATGATATGCTCAGCTCTTTTCTAGTTTATAAAGGATTTTCAAAAGGTATAGATGATTCTACTATTTTTATAAAAATAATTTCAAAACTGTTTTAGTTTTTCAAATCTATGTAGATGATATTATTTTTGAATCTTCTAAAAAAACATTTGTATTGATTTTTCCAAAATGATGCTAAATAAATTTGAAATAAGTTTAATGGGTAAACTAAAATTATTTATTGGTTTTTATATTTTTAAAAATAAATATGAAATTATTTTAAATGAAATTAGATACACCAAATATCTTTTAAAACTTTTTGGTTTGGAAAAAACTAAAATTAGTGATACTCCCATGAGTACCACCTATAAGTTGGATCTTGATGAAGTTGGAAAATCAATGGATCAAACTAGTTACAAAGGTATTATTGGAAGTATTATCTACCTAAATGCTATCCAACCTAATATTATGTTTCGTGTGTGTATGTGTGATCGTTTTTGACCAAACACAAAAGTGTCACATTTTCTTGTTGTTAAAATGATTTTCAAATACCTCAAATATAAAGAATTTAGTATTGTTATATTTTAGAGGACAAGAATTTGACTTAGTAAGTTATTAAAATGTTTATTTAGGTGGTTGTAAGTTAGATATAAGAAGCACCTTTGGGATATTCCATATTTTGGGAAAGTTTCTACTATCTTGGTGTAGTAAAAAACAAAACTCTTTTACACTATCTACTGCTGAAGTTGAATAAAGAGCTATAGGTAGCTTCTATGCTCAAATTTTGTTGATGCAACACACTTTTCTAGACTATTTATATCAATTTAGACACGTCCTTATAAAATGTGACTACATAATTTCTATAAATATTTCTAATAATGATGTGTATTAGTCTAGAACGAAGAATATTGATGTAATAAATAAATTTTTGAGAGATCATTTTCAAAAGGTTAATATTACTCTTGAATTCATAGGAACTAAACATTAGATTTATGATATTTTTACTAATAAATTGAATTATGGGATAATAAACTACATCAAACATGAATTTGGAATGATAAATTTTGGTTAGGATTTAATTTTGGGTAACCACTATTGGAAATTACCCACTGTTATAAATTACCTACCATTGGACAACCCAATGTTAGAAAACCCTCCATTGGTAATGACCCACCATTGGTAATTACTCTCCATTAGTAATGACTCACCATTGGTAATGACCCGCCGTTGGTAATGACCTGATGTTGGTAATGACATGTCGTTGGATTTAAGTCACCATTGCTGATTTTATTTTATTTTCAGGTTAATTATTTTATTCCATTTTAATTTAAATACTTTATTTATATTTTTCATTTATCAAATCCATAAATGATATTAATTGAGGCTTAAGTTTAATTTCAATGCACTCTCTCTTATGCCTCTTGAACTTTGAACTTCTCCACTACCCTTTGTCTTACAACCGTTAGACTTCTCTTATCCTTGTCTAAACCTTTCACTCAGTTTTTAATGGTTAGAGTGAAGCAAACTACTATGTCAACTCCCGAGGATTCACACCCTTTGAAGAAGTTTAAAGGAGATTCAAGAGTTCCATTTTTTGAACTATGGAACCCAAAACTCGTAAATCATACAATGGTACCTAAGAAATAAGTGAATTCCAAGTGGTTGTTGTCAAGAAAATCACTAGCGATGAAGGTGATATTGGACTAGGGATGGATAGAATGGTTCTTGAATATTTAGAGACCATTTTATCCTAGGTTATTTCACTAATTTTACTAGTATATCAAGTTTAGATTTGGGGAAGATAAAGATCATATTCGAAGCATGATAGATGTACAAGATACAATTTTTTCTTTGAAGCAATAAGATAAATGGATTAAAGTACCTCATAAAGGAGTTTCAAATGATTATCAAGGGTTGATTCCCAATAATAATGATTATTTTGTAACACCCCGACCCCAGAAGCCCAGAGTCGGTGCATTATTTCAATACATTGACATGATTACAAGGAATCAAGTCCCAAAAGACTGATTAGTTTAGTAGTCATAGAAAATAGATTACATACATCAACTTTACATTACAATTTCAAACATAAAATACAACATAGATAGTTATTTTAGAATTCCATTATTCCCTTTAGCTTAACCCTACATATCAATCATAATACACTTCTTGGAATCCTGGGAAAATAAAACATAAGAAAGGGGTGATCTCAGATGCTTAGCAAGGGTAAATAAATCAGCGGAAGCTATAAACTTTTAAGGAAAGTTGTGTAATAAAAACAGAAGACTTTTTAAACATAATATTGAAAATAATATGGAAAAAATAAATCAAACATAACCATATAAACATGCACATGGATATTCTACTAATCAAATAATCACATGTAATAACTAATTTCATAATGAGGGAATGCCTAATGCCGGACATCATTACCACATAGTCAAGGCCTCGTGCCAAGACTACAAATAAAACTTTTGTCAAGGACTTGTGCCAAGACACTAGTTTGTCTCATGAGACATACCAATTCATAGAGGAGCTATAGGGGACTCCACCTATCACTTACTAAGTCCACTGTATTCCTCATATAAAAATATTGAAACATAACATAAACATTCGTATTAAAACTAGCGTAGAAAATGTGAATACTTCAAGCATAAACCTTGAATAAAAATAGAACATCCACTGTCAAAAATATCATAACTCATTCAAAACAAAATTAAATATTTTATTATAATAAATCAACCTTAATCAAGAATAAAATCCAGTAAATAATGTTAACATAGTTGAAAATGACCAATAAAACTTTTTGAGAGAAATATCCCTTTTTGTGAAATCGTTTAAAAGTCACACATTTATAAAAAAGTCATTTAAAAGAGATTTTTGAATCAAAGTGTCCAATACCACTTTGAAACTTTTGAAAGTAATTAACATTTTAAAAAATTCAATTCCATATAAATAAATCCTTAAAACCATTTTGAAAACATGGACATTAATGAGAAAGATTTAGAAGAATAAATATTTAAAACATTTAAAATGTTGTTTTAATTAAAGAGTAATTTAAAAGAATCATTTTGAAATGTATTTTATGAAATATGGACATGGATAATAAATATGTCCTAGAAAATAATTACACATAAACAATTGCGGATAATAATGAGATTGAGGAATTAACTCTTACCATGTACTTTCCTTTAGTCATGGGTATGTTTAACTTCCTGTATGATGACCATAGTATGTTATTAAATTATACCAGAACAATATTAATATTTATGATATCATACATGGTTCACTTATTAATTTATACTACCCATTTAATAATAATTTCCTTGTTAAATTAACATTTTGGGTAATAATCACTTTCTTTATCGTACGTGTTTTAACTTGTTATTCTTGATCATATCACTTAGATCATGATTTAAATACTTCCAAAATATAAAACATGATTTATATATCATATATATTTAGAATATAAATATGTATAATAGATAGATATATGAAATGGAAAACACCATTTATGGAGACGGTAGGCCGTACGTACGAATAAACGCTATTTTCATCTTCAAATCGTATTGAACGAAACTAAATGAATAAGTTATATTTAAATACATATATATAAATATATATATGTTTTAAGTATAATTATGATGTCATATATTACATACTTAATAAATATATATATTTTTATAATCATCGTTTAATGTTGAATGTGGAAATGAATTTCATCGCGTCATGGAGACGGTAAGCCGTACGTAAACAGGAGAGACGATATCATTTCCTTAATGATTATAATATGTGGAATTGGATGGTATATTAATTTTATAGAGACATTAGAATGTTATTTTCATTATTTATATACATATTACTGATCACTATATCCATTCAAATAACATAGTGTTGAATACCAAATTATACCAGGACGTGCAGACGGTAAGCCGTACGTACGCACGTATGGTGAATTTATCATTTATAGGATGGATAGAATAAAGAATATGGTTGTAAAATATTTATAATAACATCACATCATGTAGGAGGTACTGGATCTGTTATTTTTTTATGGAAACAACAAATAAATAGGAAGTGGAAGAAGAAAAGAACTTGAAAGAGGGTGGTGAAATTTTTACCTCTTCTTCGGGTGTTTCCTTTTGAGTTGATCAAAAGGGATCCTAAGGTTGGCTTTATGATAAAAGTAAGGACTCTAGGTTGATTTGAGGGAATTTGGGAGGATATTTGGGCAGGTTTTGGCTGTGCCAAAATGTTTTTAGATTTTTTCTTTGAGAGAAGGGAAAGTACCCTTTTATAAGAGGGGTGAGGGTCACTTTAGGAAAAGCTTGAAATATTATTTTATAATAAAATTATTTTTGGTTTATAATGGATCCAGAATCATTTATTTATAGGATAAGGTGGTTATGGGTCGAAAAACACTCAAAAAAGAGGTTTTATATAGGTTTAGGTTACCATATTAACCTTATCTTTTAGATTTAACTCTTAGTTAAATAGTTTAACTTTTACTGTGTCTTCTTGTATTCTTACACTATATGGTTAATAAACACACTCTATACTTCCAATAAAAACTAAAGTAGTTTATTAATGAAATATATAATATTATTTAATCCCTTTTTCAAAACCTTATATTTCTAAGAATATTATATAATTTAATAACATAATATTTGTTTTTAAAACTCATTTATGTCAATTTTGACACTATTTAGTATTTGGTTTTTGTGAAAGTCATAAAAACTTGATTAATTCGAAAAATATACATTTAATTAACCCTAAAATGTCATATTCACCTAGAAAATTCGTGGATGTCATAAAAACTTTTAAATTATATTCATTTTAATATTTATAATACCATTTATTTGATTTTTTCACTAATAAGGTAATTATTGCACCATCATTGTGTCATAAATAATTTTAGTTATTTAATATATAAAAATTATAAATAAAATACCATTATGTAGGAAATATTTTTAGCTTTTTAATGAATATTTCTAGTCAAATTTATCTTATGTGTAACCCTATATTAAAAAATGTTTATTTATTAAACTTTGAATTTAACACTTTTAACTATTCTTTAAATAAAATAATAAGAAATGTCCTAATCTAATCCAAGTAGAAATAAAGGATCATAATTTATTCCTAATGTTGTTTTTGGTCGAAATAAACTTATCCAATCGAATTAGGACATGTGTTAGGGTAATTATAGTATCATTTTACCTTCAAATATCTTATTTACTTTTAACCATAGTAAATAAAAGTCAAAAGTTACTATTGATCAAAAATTATTTTAATCTTATTAAACCAAATTTTACTTACTGATAATAACCGTGTCTATAGTATTTTTGAAATTCAACTCACATAAGTGGTAAAATTAAGTTTCATGCAAATTTTCAAATGCTCCTAGAAGGTGGGTAAAAGATAGTAAAAAGTTCAATAAAAATTTATACATCTAATTTTATTATAAAATGACTCCAATGAATTACATTGAACTTATATAGGTATTATATATAAATTTTTACTTAAAATAAATTTAAATAAAATAAATAATTATTTAAATAAAAAGTCGGTTTTAAACAATAACGCAGTGTTTTTCATTATTCATCAAAAATTGAATGTTTTCTGAAAAATACCAAAAATTAACCCTAATATAATTTTGATATTATGAATTAAAAAATGAATCCTATTTTACCAAATTCATAACATAGAAGTTTCATTAATTAATTTAAAGTTAATTCTCTTTGTCAAAACCAAAAAGCAGGTTTTTAAAAAGTAAAAACGATCAAAAGATTGACATGTGTTTATGTCAAATTTAAATGTGAAATTACTTATGATGAATTAAATTTTATTAAATGACAAAAATATAATATAATTATACTTTAAAACCATTCAAATTCATACTTTAACACCATAAATTATTTTGATTAAAAAAGTTGTTTTCAAATAAAACAAAGTATTTTTCACTATTCATCAAAATATGAAAGTTTTCATAAAAGTACCAAAACTTTATCCAAGATAAATTTTTATGTCCTTCTTTTAAATAATAATTTAATTTCATTAAATTGAATATGTAAAAGTTTCAAATATAGGTTTTAAAAAAGGTTCTCCATTAAATGGTGGTAAAATTTCATTTTTTTGAAAAATACTTCTTTTATCTGAAAAAATGATTTTTTCTTAAATTATGCTTAAGAAACATATAATATGGATGTTAAAATTATATAGAGTATATAATATTAGAAATAAAGTTAATACTATTCATAACCTCTTTTTGAATGGCTAGTTTGGTAAGTTGTGGTGCACTCGAACTCAGTGTTATGTGTATCACAAACTATTGAATTACATTAATGAGATAACGTACTATAAAATCTTGGGGGGATACATTCTCCCCTATTTCAATAAATTGTGTCCTTGAAATTTTAAATTGTTCTTTGAAAATAAAAGGTTAAAAATAGAAAAATACCTTTGTGGAAAACCCACATCGGATATTAGGTTAATAAAATTTAGTCTTAATAAGAGGGAAAGGGAAATGAAAAAGTCACCACAAAATTATGATCTCTATTAGGAGAAAATTGGTGGCAATTAGAGAAACATAATTGGAGGAAAAAAATAAATATTTATAGAGAGTGATTGGGGTCATCAATCACAAGCAAGTGTACAATTGAGGGCCTCAAAGCCATCGATCTATGTTGATTTAAAATATCACCAGTTCAGAAAAACATAAGGTATTAGGATAACACATTTTTGGTTTTAAGATCTCTTCCCTGAAGTTTAAGAATTAATTTCTTCATAAAATAAGAGAAAAAAATATACTTGACAAGTGGAGTTTCATCCTTCAACTAATTCATACCAAAAATTCATCTTTCACACCAAAAGATAATAGAATTCAAAAATATTATATTTATCCTAATCATATGGGGTTCCAAAAATGATGAATTTATAATTCATTTGTCAGAATATTTAAAAAAAACTACATTATACTAACAAGGACATCATGTTGGCCAGTGGTAGGTGATGCACCCTTGTCACCCTTCGGTTACGGGTTCAAGTCTCGCGGCCTTGTCGGATGCGACGGGTTGTCGCCCGACCTCCGGGTTGTCCTTTTTATAACAATTCAAAAATAATATTAAGAAATTCTTTAACCTTAATAATAGTATCCAATGTCTAACTTAATCCATTCCAACATTTATACTTATCCAAAATACTTCTGTCCAAATTAACAGTCCAAAATTTATATGGAGGTAAACACAATGAAGATTATTTTTACCACATAATAACATGTGAATAACTTCATCATGTATTATTTTAAAACACGGTAACACCTTGAATTACCATAAAACCATATTGATTAAATTCATTCTCCATTATTAATTATATAATACTGGATATACTCCTTATGTCCAAAAATGTTTTAAACTCCAACAATGATGGAATAAACAAACCATTAATCAGTTACAAGGATGTAAATAATATCCAATATAATTTATCCAAATCAATCACCTCTTATTCCAAAAATCAATATCTCAGTATCAAGACCATATTGAAATTTTATCTTTCCTTCAACCATGTATTTTCCAAAAATTTTAACTTGCTATTGAGTCACTTTTCTTGGTACCACACAATCTCAAATCCTTAATGAAATAGTGCTACAGTACATTCCTTATATACTTCATAATTATTATAATCAGTACATCGTTCATAAAATAATCAAATGACACAATTCTTTAATATCAACATAAGAATACAAGTCATTACTCTTCATATGTGGTGATATCATAAATTGATTATTATCCAACAACATCATTTGTGGTATACTCTGATGATTTGAAGATTGATTCACGTAGTGTCCAACTCCTTGAAGATGAAGCATTGTACATTTGAAACATTTTTCTTACCCCTGCAATCACGTACTTGGTGTCCTTTTTCCCCACACTTATAACAAACTCCCATTACCTTCAAGCATTTACCAAGGTGATTATTTCCACAGTTATCACATATGGGAAAATCCTTCTTTCCCCTCTTTCCTTTATCCATATTTCTCTCTTCCATCCTTTTATTCTCTAACTTCCTCTCAAATCCATATGACTCATAGAATTATTTACTTATATTATTAATACATGATACTATTTCTTCATATGATGAGAATATGTGGGAGACTATTTACTTTCTAAATATTGGATTAATACTATGAAAAATACGATCCTTCTTACTTTTGAATCACGCGTATTGCTGGAGTTCTTATTCCATCTACTGGGCACCATTTCTAAACAATGGCATACACTAGGTTAGTTTTATGAATTGCAATGCATAATTCCAGACTTGTAAAATACCTAACGTAATTTGAAAATATTATGCATATAATCTATAATAATAATAAAATTATTTCTTTGAGTCAGTATTTACTCCTAAATCCTTCATAATGGATTGTAAATAAAATGTGAATTATCTTAATCATACTCCCAGGAGTGTCGTAAACAAGAGTGCAACAAGGACCATTTTCATGTACCGGGATACCCTGGGTCAAGACCAAAACTCCTTGTTAGAGTTTTTACTTTTAGGTACATCTGTGTGAGAGCTGCCTCTACCTGCTCATGTCCAGACAGAGATGTATTGCTTGGAAAATTCACAATATCTCTACATTACCAAAATTTGAGTATGTTCTTATATTCTAATCCTCAAAGTCTATCTTAGGGTTATGTTCTCTAATTAGAGTTTTTCTAAATCTAGTTTCCAAGGTTACTTATAAACTTCCTCTGATAACAACTGTAATGCCCCGGCCCCAGAATCCTAGAGTTAGTGCATTATTTTAATACATTGACATGACTACAAGGAATCAAGTCCTGAAAGACCGATCGGTTTAGCAGTCTTGGAAAATAGATTACATACATCAACTTTACATTACAATTTCAATCATAAAATACATCATAGATAGTTCTTTGAGAACACCATTATTCCCTTTAGCTTAACCCGACATATCAATCATAATATACTTCTTGGAATCCTAGGAAAATGAAACATAAGAAAGGGGTGAGCTCAGATGCTCAGCAAGGGTAAATAATTTAGTAGAAGCTATAAACTTTTAAGGAAAGATGTGTAATAAAAACAATAACCTTTTTAAACATAATCTTTAACACAATATGGAAAAAATAAATCAAACATCACCATATAATGATGCACATGAATATTTTACTAATCAAATAATCACATGTAATAACTAATTTCATAATGAGATAATGACTAATGTCGGACATCATTGCCACATAGTCAAAGCCTCGTGCCAAGACTACAAATAAATTTTTTTCAAGGTCTTGTGCCAAAACACTATTTTGTCTCATGAGAACTAACGATGAATCTAGGAGCTATAGCGGACTCCACCCATCACTTACTAAGTCCACTACATTCCTCATATGAAAATATTGAAACATAACATAAACATTTGTATTAAAACTAGCATAATAAATGTCAATACTTCAACCATAAACCATGAATAAAAATATAACATACACTATATAACATATCATAAATCATTCAATACAATATGGAAGATTTTATTATAATAAATAAACCTTAATCAATAATAATATCCAGTAAAAGATGTTGACATAGTTGAAAACGACCAGTAGAAATTTTTGAGAGAAATATCCATTTTTGTGAAATCATTTAAAAGTCACACATTTATAAAAAAATTCATTTAAAATAGATTTTTGAATAAAAGTGTCCCATAACACCTTGAATATTTTTAAAGGAATTAACATTTTAAAACAATCATGTCTATATAAATAAATCCTTAAAACCATTTTGAAAACATGGACATTAATGAGAAAGATTTAGAAAAACAAATATTTAAAACATTTAAAATGATGTTTTAGTTTAAGAGTACCTTAAAAGAATAATTTTGAAATGTATTTTATGAAACATGGACATGGATAATAAACATGTCCTAGAAAATACTGACACATAAACAATATCAGATAATAATTAGATTGAGGAATTAACCCTTACCTTGTACTTTGTTTTAGTCATGGGTACATTTAACTTCTTGTATGATGACCATAGTATGTTATTAAATTATACCAGAACCATATTAATATTTATGATATAATACATGATTCATTTATGACTTTATACTACCGATTTAATAATAATTTCCATTTTAAATTAACATTTTGGGTAATAATCGCTTTCTTTATCATACATGTTTTAACTTGTTATTATGGATCGTATCACTTAGATCATGATTTAAATACTTACAGAATATAAAACATTATTTATATATCATATATATTTAGAATATAAATATGTATAATAGACCAATATATGAAATGGAAAACACCGTTTATGGAGACGGTAGGCTGTACGTACGCATAAATGCTGTTTCCATTTTCATATCGTATTGAACGGAACTAAGTGAATAAGATATATTTAAATAAATACATACATACATACATATATATATATATATATATGTCTTAAGTAGAATTATTATGTCATATATTATATACTTAATAAATATATATATTTTTATAATCATCTTTTAATGGTGAATGTGGAAATGAATTTGATCGCGTCGTGGAGACGGTAAGCCGTACGTACACACGAGCGACGATATCATTTTATTAATGATTAAAAGGTGTGTAATTGGAATGATATATTAATTTTAAAGAGAAATTAACATGTTATTTTCATTATTTATATACACATTACTCATCATTATATCCATCCAAATAACATAGTATTGAATAACAAATTACACCACAACGTGGAGAGGGTAAGCCGTACATATGCACGTATGGTGACTTTGTCATTTATAGTATGGATAGAATAACGAATATGGTTTTACCATATTTATAATAACATCAAAATATGTAGGAGGTTCTGGCATTATTTTTTTTATGGAAACAACAAAGAAATAGGAAGTGGAAGAAGAGAAGAACTTGAAAGAGGGTGGTGAAATTATTACCTCTTCTTCGAGTGTTTCCTTTTGAGTTGATCAAAAGGGATCCTTAGGATGGATTTATGATCAAAGTAAGGACTCTAGGTTGGTTTGAGGGAAGTTTTGAGGATATTTGGGAAGGGTTCATCCAATAAAAAATGACTTTAGAGTTGTGATTTTGAGAGAAGGTGAATTACCCTTTTATAAAAGGGGCGAGGGTCACTTTAGGAAAAGATTGAAATATTATTTTATAATAAAATCCTTTTTGGTTTATAATGGCTCTAAAACAATTTATTTCTTGGATAAGGTGGGTATGGGTCTAAAACCACTCCACAAATAGGTTTTAGATAGGTTTAGGTTACCATATTAACCTTATCTTTTAGATTTAACTCTTAGTTAAACAGTTTGACTTTTACCGTGTCTTCTTATATTCTTACACCATATGGTTAATAAACATTCTATATACTTCCAAGAGAACCTCAAGTAGTTAATTAATGACATATATAATATTATTTAATCCATTTTTCCTAACCTTATATTTTTAGGAATATTATATAATTTAATAACATAATATTTGTTTTAAAAACTCATTTATGTCAATTTTGACACTATTTAGTATTTGGTTTTTGTGAAAGTCATCACTACTTGATTACTTCAAAAAATATTCATTTAATCAACACTAAAATGTCATATTCACCTATAAAATTGGTTCATGTCATAAAAACTTTTAAATTATATTCATTTTAATATTTATAATACTATTTATTTTATTCTTTCATTAATAAGGTAATTACTGCATCATCATTGTGTCATAAATAATTTTAATTATTGAATGTCTAAAAATTATAAATAAAATACCATTATATAGGAAATATTTTTAGATTTATAATGAATACTTATAGTCTAATTTATCTTATGTGTTACCCTATATTAAAAATTGTTTATTTATTAAACTTTGAATTTAACAATTTTAACTATTCTTTAAATAAAATAATAATAAATGTCCTAATCTAATCCAAGTGGAAAAATATGATCATTTTTTGTTCCTAAGGTTGTTTTTTGTGGAAATAAAGTTATTAAATAGAATTAGGACATGTGTTAGGGTAATCATAATATCATTTTTACCTTTAATTACCTTATTTACTTTTAACCATGGTAAATAAAAGTCAAAAGTTACTATTCAAAAAAAATTATTTTTATCTTATTAAACCAAATTTTACATACTAATACTAGCTGTGTCTCTCAGATATTTGAAATTCAACTCATAGAAGCGGTAAAATTAAGTTTTATGCAAATTTGTAAATGCTCCAATAAGGTGGGTAAAAGACGGTAAAAAGTTCAATAAAAATTTATACATCTAATTTTATTATAAAATGACTCCAATGAATTAAATTTAACTTATATAGGTAATATATATATATATTTACTTAAAATATATTTAAATAAAATAAATAATTATTTAAATAAAAAGTCAGTTTTAAACAATAAAGTAGTGTTTTTCACTATTCATCATAAATCTAATGTTTTCTGAAAAAGATCAAAAATTCACCCTAAGATAATTTTGATATTCCGAATTTAAAAATGAATTCTATTTTACCAAATTCAAAAAATAGAATTTGTATTAATTAATTTAAAATTAATTTCCATTGTCAAAACCAAAAAGCGGATTTTTAAAAAGTAAAAACTAGCAAAAGATTGACACGTGTTTATGTAAAATTTAAATGTGAAATTACTTATAATGAACTAAATTGTATTAAATGATAAAAATATAATCTAATTATTCTTAAAAACCATTCAAATGAATAGTTTAACACTATAAATTATTTCGATTAAAAAAGTTGTTTTCAATTAAAACATAGTATTTTTCACTATTCATCAAAAATATGAAAGTTATCAGAAAAGTACCAAAAATTTATCCAAACTAAATTTTTATGTACTGATTCTAAATAATAATTTAATTTCATTAAATTGAATATATAAAAGTTTCAAATATTGGTTTTAAAAAAGGTTCTCCATTAAAAGGAGGTAAAATTGTATTTTTTGAAAAATACTTCTTTTATCTGAAAAATTAATTTGTTATTAAATTATGCCTAAGAAACACAAAACATGGATGTTAAAATTATATAGAGTATATAATATTCAAAATGTAGTTAATACTATTCATAACTGCTTTTTGAACGGCTAGTTTGGTAAGTTGTGGTGCGCTCGAACTCGGTATTGCATGTAGCGCAGGCTATTGAATTACTTTAATGAGATAACGTACTATGAAATATTGGGGTGTTACATTCTCAACTCCTTAAATAAATTTTGTCCTCGCAATTTGAAAAATTTCTTCAAAAATAAAAGGTTAAAAATAGAAAAATAACTTTGTGGAAAACCCACATCGGAAATTGGGTTAATAAAATTTAGTCTTAATCAGAGGAATAGAGAAATGAAAAAGTCACCACCAAATTATGATCTCTATTAGGAGAAAATTAGTGGAAATTAGAGACACATAATTGGAGGAAAAATATAAATATTTATTTAGAGTGATTGAGGTCATCAATCACAAGCAAGTGTACAATTGAGGGCCTCAAATCCATTGATCTATGATGATTTAAAATATCATGAGTTCAACAAAACATAAGGTATTAGGAAAACACATTATTGGTTTTAGGATCTATTCCCTAAAGTTTAAGAATTAATTTCTTCATAGAATAAAAGGGAAAAAAATCTACACTTGACAAGTAGAGTTTCATCCTTCAACTAATTCCTACCACAAATTCTTCTTTCACTCTAAAAGATAATAGAATTCAAAAATATTATATTTATCCTAATCATATGGGGTTACAAAAATGATAAATTTATAATTCATTTTTCAGACTATTTTAAAAAAAACTACGTTATAAAAAATAGGACCTCACGTAGGCCAGTGGTAGGTGATGCACCCTTGTCACCCTTCAGTTGCAGGTTCAAGTCTCGCGGCCTTTCCGGACGTGATGGGTTGTTTCCCGACCTCTAGGTTGTCCTTTTTATAACAATCCAAAAATAATATTAAGAAATTATTTAACCTTAATAATACTATCCAATGTACAACTTAATCCATTAAAACCTTTATACTTATCTAAAATACTTTTCTCCAAATTCACAGTCCAAAATTTATATAGAAGGTAAACACAAAGAAGAATCTTTTTCCCATGTAATAACATATGAATACCTTCATCATCTATACTTTTAAAACACAGTAACACCCTGAATTACCATAAAAACATACTGATTACATTCGTGCTCCCTTATTCTTTATTGAATACTGGATATACTCTTTATATCCAAAAATGTTGTAAACTCCAACAATGATGGAATAAACAAACCATTAATCAGTTTCAAGGATGTCAATAATATCCAATATAATTTATCCAATTCAATAACCTCTTATTCCAAAATCAATACCTCATTATCAGGACCATATTAATTTTTTATCTTTTCTTCAACCATGTATTTTTCAAAAAATTTAACTTGCTATTGAGTCAATTTTCTTGGTACCACACAATGTCAAATCCTTAATGAAATAGTACTGCAATACAATCCTTATATATTATATAATTATTATAACCAGTACATCGTTGATAAAATAATAAAATGACATAATTCTTTAATATCAATATAAGAAGACTAGTCATTACTCTTCATCTGTGGTAATATCATAACTTGATTATTATCCAACAACATCATTTGTGGTATACACTGATGATTTGGAAATTGATTCGCATTGTGTACAACTCCTTGCTGATGAAGCATTGTACATTTGAAACATTTTTCTTACCCTTGCAATCACTGATTTGGTGTCCTTTTTCTCCACACTTATAACAAACTCTCATTCCCTTCAAGCATTTACCAAGGTGATTCTTTCCACAATTATCATATATGGGAAAATCCTTCTTTCCCCTCTTCCCTTTATCCATCTTTCTTTGTTCCATCCTTTTCTTCTCTTGATTCCCTTCAAATCCATAAGACTCATAGAATTATTTACTTATCTTATTAACACATGATACTATTTCTTCATATGATGAGAATATATAAGAGACTATTTCCTTTCTAAATGTTGGATTAATTCCATGAAAGATATGATCCTTCTTACTCTTTGGATTATGCATATTTCTGGAGTTCTCATTCCATCTATGAGGTGCCATTTCTAAACAATGGCATACATTAAGTTAGTTTTATGAATCACAATGCATAATTCCAAACTTGAAAAATAATAACGTAAATTGAAAAGATTATGCATATAATCTATAATCATAAAAAATGTTTTCTTTGAGGAAGTACTTACTCCTAAATCCTTCATAATGTCTTATAAAAAAAATGTGAATTATCCTAAGCATATCCCCTGGGAGTGTCATAACCAAGAGTGCAGCAAGGCCTGTTGTCGTGTACTTGGATACCCTAGGTCAATCCCAAAACTGCTTTTCAGAGTTTTCACTCCTAGGTACATCTGTACCAGAGCCGCCTCTACCTGCTCGTATCTATACAGAGATGTATTTCTTGGAAAATTCACAAAATCTCTACATTACCAAAATTCCATTATGTTCTTATATTTTAATACTCAAAGTCTATCTTAGGGTAATATTCTATAATTAGAGTTTTTCTAAATCTAGTTTCCAAGGTTATTTCTAAACTTACTCTGATATCAATTGTAACGCCCCGACCCCAGAAGCCCAAAGTCGGTGCATTATTTTAATACATTGGCATGATTACAAGGAATCAAGTCCAGAAAGACCGATCAGTTTAGCAGTCTTGGAAAATAGATTACATACATGAACTTTACATTACAATTTCAAACATGAAATAAAACATAGATAGTTCTATGAGAATTCCATTATTCCATTTAGCTTAACCCTACATATCAATCATAATACACTTCTTAGAATCCCGGGAAAATAAAACATAAGAAAGGGGTGAGCCCAGATGCTCAGTAAGGGTAAATAATTTAGCGGAAGCTATAAAATTTTAAGGAAAGATGTGTAATAAAAAGAATAGCCTTTTTAAATATAACGTTGAACATAATATGGTAAAAATAAATCAAACATCATCATATAAATATGCACATGTATATTCTATTAATCGAATAATCACATGTAATAACTAATTTCACAATGAGGGAATGACTAACACCGGACATTATTACCACATAGTCAATGCCTCGTGCCAAGAATACAAATTAAATGTTTGTCAAGGAATTGTTCCAAGTCACTAGTTTGTCTCATGATACATACCGATGCATCAAGAAGATATAGCGGGCTCCATATGTCACTTACTAAGTCCACTGCATTCCTCATTTGAAAATATTGAAACATAACATAAAAATTCGTTTTAAAACTAGCATATGGAATGTCAATACTTCAACCATAAAACATGAATAAAAACAGTACATCAACTTTAAAACATATCATAACTCATTCAATACAATATGAAAGATTTTGTTATAATAAATCAACCTTAATCAAGAATAATATCCAGTAAAGGATGTTGGCATAATTGAAAATGAATCGTAAAACTTTTTGAGAGAAATATCTCTTTCTGTGAAATCATTTAAAAGTCACACATTTATAAAAAAATTCATTTAAAATAGATTTTTTAATCAAATTTTCCCATATCAATTTGAAACTTTTGAAAGGAATTAACATTTTAAAACAATCATGTCCATATAAATAAATCCTTAAAACCATTTTGAAAATATGGACATTAATGAGAAATATTTAGAAGAATAAATATTTAAAAAATTTAAAATGATGTTTTAGTTAAAGAGTACATTAAAAGAATCATTTTGAAATGTCTTTTATAAAACATAGACATGTATAATAAATATGTCCCAGAAAATACTTACACATAAACAATCTTGGATTATAATGATATTGAGAAATTAACCCTTAACTTGTACTTTACTTTAGTTGTGGGTTTGTTTAAATTCCTATATGATGACCATAGTATGTTATTAAATTATACCAGAACCATATTAATATTTATGATATCATTCATGATTCATTTATGACATTATACTACCCATTTAATAATAATTTCCATGCTAAATTAACACTTTTGGTAATAATCACTTTCTTTATCGTACGTGTTTTAACTTTTTATTCTTGATCTTATCACTTAGATCATGATTTAAATACTTCCAGAATATAAAACATGATTTATATATCATATATATTTAGATTATAAATATGAATAATAGACAGATATATGAAATTGAAAACACTCTTTATGGATACGGTAGGCTGTACGTACGCATAAACGCCGTTTCCGTTTTCATATCGTATTGAATGCAACTAAGTGAATAAGATATATTTAAAGACACACACACACACACACAGATATATATATATATATATATATATATATGTTTTCAGTTGAATTATTACATCATATATTACATACTTAATAAATAAATATATATTTATAATCATCGTTTAATGGTGAATGTGGAAATGAATCTCATCGCGTCGTGGAGACGGTAAGCCATGTGTACACACAAGCGACGATATCATTTACTTAATGATTAAAAGGTGTGGAATTGGATGGTATATTAATTTTACAGAGACATTATCATGTTATTTTCATTATTTATATACATATTACTCGTCATTATATCCATCCAAATAACATAGTGTTGAATAACAAATTACACCACGATGTGGAGATGGTAAGCCGTACGTACGCACGTATGGTGACTTTATCATTTATAGGTTGGATAGAATAAAAAATATGGTTGTACCATATTTATAATAACATCACAATATGTAGGAGGTACTGGAGTTATTATTTTGGTATGGAAACAACAAAGAAATAGGAAGTGGAAGAAGAAAAGAACTTGAAAGAGGGTGGTGAAATTATTACCTCTTCTTCGGGTGTTTCCTTTTGAGTTGATAAAAATGGATACTAAGGTTGGATTTATGATGAAATTAAGGACTATAGGTTTATTTGAAGGAGGTTTGGAGGATATTTGGGTAGTTTTTGGCCGATCCAAAATGGCTTTAGAGTTGCGATTTTGAGAGAAGGAGAAGCACCCTTTTATAAGAGGGGTGAGAGCCACTTTAGAAAAAGCTTGAAACATAATTTTGTAATAAAATAATTTTTGGTTTATAATGGCTCAAAAATGATTTATTTCTAGGTTAATATGGGGAAGGGTTGAAAAACACTCAACCAATTGGTTTTAGACAGGTTTAGGTTACCATATCAACCTTATCTTTTAGATTTAACTCTTAGTTAAATAGTTTAACTTTTACCGCGTCTTCTTGTATTCTTACACTATATGGTTAATAAAAACACTATAGACTTCAAAAAGAACCTAAAGTAGTTCACTAATGACATATATAATAATATTTAAGCCCTTTGGCTGAACCTTATATTTTTAGGAATGTTATATAATTTTATAACATAATATTTGTTTTAAAAACTCATTTATGTCAATTTTGAAACTATTTAGTATTTTTTTTTTGTGAAAGTCATAAAAACATGATTACTTCAAAAAAGATACATTGAATCAACCCTAACATTTCATATTAACCTATAAAATTTGTGTATGTCATTAAAACGTTGAAATTATATTCATTTTAATATTTGTAATACCATTTATTTGGTTCTTTCTTTAATAAGGTAATTACCGCATCATCATTGTGTCATAAATAATTTTAATTATTTATTGTATAAAATTTTTAAATAAAATACCATTATGTAGGAATTTTTTTTAATTTCTAATGAATATTTATAGTCTAATTTATCTTATCAGTAACCCTATATTCAAAAAGGTTTATTTATTAAACTTTGAATTTAACACTTTAAACTCTTCTTTAAATAAAATAATAATAAATGTCTTAATATAATAAAAGTGGACCTAAAGGATCATATTTTATTACTAATTTTGTTTTTGGTCGAAATAAACTTATTCAATGGAATTAGGACATGTGTTAGGGTAATTATAATATCATTTTTACCTTTAATTACCCTATTTACTTTTCACCGTCGTAAATAAAAGTCAAAAGTTACTATTTACCAAAAAATATTTTCATCTTATTAAACAAAATTTTACTTACTGATACTAACCGTGTCTCTCGGATTTTTGAAATTCAATTCACAGAATTGGTAAAATTATGTTTTATGCAAATTTGCAAATACTCCTATAAGGTGGGTAAAAGACGGTAAAAAGTTCAATAAAAATTTATACATCTAATTTTATTATAAAATGGCTCCAATAAATTAAATTGAACTTATATAGGTATTATATATTTATTTTTACTTAAAATAAATTTAAATAAAATAAATAATTATTAAATAAAAAGTCGGTTTTAAACAATAACGCTGTGTTTTTCACTATTCATCAGAAATTGAATGTTTTCTGAAAAATACAAAAAATTCACCCTAAGATAATTTTGATATTATAAATTTAAAAATGAATTATATTTTACCAAATTCAAAACACAGAAGTTGCATTAATTAATTTAAAATTAATTCTCATTGTCAAAACCAAAAGCGGGTTTTTAAAAAGTAAAAACTATCAAAAGAGTGACATGTGTTTATGTCAAATTTAAATGTGAAATTACTAATAATGACATAAATTGTATTAATTTATAAAAATATAATCTAATTATACTTTAAAATAATTCAAATTCATAATTTAACACTATAAATTATTTCGATTGAAAAATTTGTTTTCAATTAAAAGAAAGTATTTTTCACTATTCATCAAAATATGAAAGTTATCAGAAAAGTAGAAAAAATTTATCCAAAGTAAATTTTTATGTCCTTATTCTAAAGAAGAATTTAATTTCATTAAATTTAATATATAAAAGTTTTAAATATTGGTTTTGAAAAAGGTTCTCCATTAAAAGGCGGTAAAATTGCATTTTTTGAAAAATACTACTTTTATCTGAAAAAATGAATTTGTTCATAAATTTTGCCTAAGAAACACATAATATAGATATTAAAATTATATAGAGTATATAAGATTCAAAATGCAGTTAATACTATTCATAACCTCTTTTTGAACGGCTTGTTTGGTAAGTAGTGGTGCGCTCGAACTCAGTGTTGCATGTAGTGCAAGCTATTGAATTACTTTAATGAGATAACGTAATATGAAATATTGGAGTGTTAAATTCTCCCCTACTTTAATAAATTGTGTCCTCACAATTTGAAATTTTATTTTTGAAAATAAAAGGTTAATAATAGAAAAATACCTTTGTGGAAAACCCACATCGAAAAGTGGGTTAATAAAATTTAGTCTTAATAAGAGGGAAAGAGAAATGAAAACATCACCACCAAAATATGATATCGATAAGGAGAACATTGGTGGAAATTAGAGTCACATAATTATAAAAAAAACATAAATATTTATAGGGAGTGATTGGGGTCATCAATCACAAGCAAGTGTACAATTGAGGTCCTCATATCCATCGATCTATGATGATTTAAAATATCACCAGTTCAACACAACCTAAGGTATTAGGACAATACATTTTTGGTTTTAAGATCTCTTAACTAAAGTTTAAGAATTAATTTCTTCATAGAATAAGAGAGAAAAAATATAGTTGACAGGTAGGGTTTCATCCTTCAACTAATTTCTACCACAAATTCATCTTTCACTCCAAAAGATAATAAAATTCAAAAATATTCTATTTATCCTAATAATATAGGGTTCCAAAAATAATGAATTTATAATTAATTTTTCAGAATAATTTAAAAAAAACTACATTATACAAACCAGGACATCACGTAAGAAAATGGTAGGTGATGCACCATTGTCACCCTTCGGTGGTGGGTTCAAGTCTCGCGGCTTTGCCCGACGCGACGGGTTGTCGGCTGACCTCCAGGTTGTCCTTTTTATAAAAATCAAAAAATAATCTTAAGATATTATTTAACCTTAATAATAGTATCCAATGTCTAACTTAGTCCATTCTAACCTTTAGTCTTATCCAAAATACTTCTGTTCAAATTCACAGTCCAAAATTTATATGGAAGGTAAACACAATGAAGATTCTTTTTTCCACATAATAACACGTGAATAACTTCATCTTGTATTCTTTTAAAACACGATAAGACCCTGAATTACCATAAAACCATATTGATTACATTTGTGCTTCCTTATTCCTTATATAATACTAGATATACTCCTCATATCCAAAAATGTTGTAAACTCCAACAATTATGGAATAAACAAACCATTAATTAGTTCCAAGGATGTAAATAATATCTAATATAATTTATCCAAATCAATAATCTCTTATTCCAAAATCAATACCTCAATATCAGGACCATATTAAATTTTTATCTTTCCTTCAACCATGTATTTCCCAAAAAGTTGAACTTTCTATTAAGTCACTTTTCTTGGTACCACACAATATCAAATCCTTAATGAAATAATATTGTAGTACAATCCTTATATACTCCATAATTATTATAACCAGTACATCATTGATATAATAATCAAATGAAATAATTCTTTAATATCAACATAAGAACACTAGTCATTACTCTTCATCTGTGGTAATATCATAACTTGATTATTATCCAACACCATCAATTGTGGTATACTCTGATGATTTAGACATTGATTTGCGTAGTGTCCAACTCCTCGCAGATGAAACATTGTACATATGAAACCTTTTTCTTACCCTTGCAATCACGTACTTGGTGTCCTTTTTATCCACACTTATAAAAAACACTCAATCCCTTCAAGAATTTACCAAGGTAATTCTATACACAATTATCACATATGGGAAAATCTGTCTTTCCCCGCTTCCCTTTATCCATCTTTCTCTCTTCCATGTTTTTCTTCTCTTGCTTCACTTCAAATACATAGGACTCATAGAATTATTTACTTATCTTATTAACACATGATACTATTTATTCATATGATGAGAATACATGGGAGACTATTTTATTTCTAAATATTGGCTTAATACCATGAAAGATATGAACCTTCTTACTCTTTGGATCATGCGTATTACTGGAGTTCTCATTCCATCTACTGAGTGCCATTTCTAAACAATGGCATACACTAGGTTAGTTTTATGAATCACAATGCACAATTCCAAAATTTTAAAATACCTAACGTAAATTGAAAAGATTATTCATATAATCTATAATCATAAAAAAATGTTTTCTTTGAGGAAGTATTTACTCCTAAATAATTCATAATGGCTTGTAAAGAAAATGTGAATTATCCTAATCATATCCCCCAGGAGTGTTGTAACCAAGAGTGCAGTAAGGCCCATTTTCATGTACCAGGATACCCGAGTCAGGCCTGAAACTCCTTTTTAGAGTTATCACTCCTAGGTACATTTGTGCCAGAGCCACCTCTACCTGCTCGTATCCAGACAGGGATGTATTGCATGGAATATTCACAAAATCTCTACATTACCAAAATTCTAGTATGTTCTTCTATTCTAATCCTCAAAGTCTATATTAGGGTGATGTTCTCTAATAAGAGTTTTTCTAAATCTAGTTTCCAAGGTTATTGCTAAACTTCCTCTGAAACCAACTATAAAGCCCCGACCCCAAAAGCCCAGAGTCGGTGCATTATTTTAATACATTGGCATGATTACAAGTAATCGTGTCCCGAAAGACCGATCAGTTTAGCAGTCTTGGAAAATAGATTACATACATCAACTTTACATTACAATTTCAAACATAAAATACTACATAGATAGTTCTTTGAGAACGCCATTATTCCCTTTAGCTTAACCCTACATATCAATCCTGATATACTTCTTGGAATCCTGGGAAAATAAAACATAAGAAAGGGGTGAGATCAGATGCTTAATAAGTGTAAATAATTTAGAAGAAGCTATAAAATTTTACGGCATGATGTGTAATAAATACAACAGGATTTTTAAACATAATATTTAACATAATATGGAAAAAATAAATCAAACATTACTATATAAACATGCACATGGATATTCTACTAATCAAATAATCACATGTAATAACTAATTTCATAATGAGGGAATGCCTAACGTCGGACATCATTACCACATAGTCAAGGCCTCGTGCTAAGAATACAAATAAATTTTTTGTCAAGGCCTTGTTCCAAGATACTAGTTTGTCTCATGAGACCTACTGATGCATCGAGGAGCTATAGTGGGCTCCACACGTCACTTAATATGCCCACTGTATTCCTCATATGAAAATATTTAAACATAATATAAACATTCGTATTAAAACTAGCATAAAAAATGTCAATACTTCAACCATAAACCAAAAATAAAAATATCACATCCAATTTCAAACATTTCATAACTCATTCAATACAATATGGAAGATTTTATTATAATAAATCAACCTTAATCAAGAATAATATCCAGTAAAGGATGTTGGCATAGTTGAAAATGACCCGTAAAATTTTTTGAGAGAAATATTCCTTTCTATGAAATCATTTAAAAGTCACACATAAAAAAAAATTCATTTAAAATATATTTTTGAATCAAATTGTCCCATTACAATTTGAAACTTTTGAAAGGAATTAACATTTTAAAACAATCATGTCCATAAAAAAAATCCTTAAAACCATTTTGAAAAAATGGACATTAATGAGAAAGATTTAGAAGAACAAATATTTAAAACATTTAAAATGATGTTTTAGTGAAAGAGTACCTTAAAATAATCATTTTGAAATGCATTTTATAAAACATGTACATGGATAATAAATATTTCCTAGAAAATACTTACACATAAACAATCTCGAATAATAATGAGATTGAGAAATTAACCCTTACCTTGTACTTTAATTTAGTCATGAGTATGTTTACCTTCCTTTATGATGACAATAGTATGTTATTAAATTATAACAGAACCATATTAATATTTATTATATCATACATTATTCATTTATGACTTTATACTACCCATTTAATAATAATTTCCATGCTAAATTAACACTTTTGGTAATAATCACTTTCTTTATCGTAGGTGTTTTAACTTGTTATTATTGATCGTATCACTTAGATCATGATTTAAATACTTCTAGAATATAAAACATTATTTATATATCATATATATTTAGAATATAAATATGTATAATAGACAGATATATGAAATTGAAAACACTCTTTATGGAGATGGTAGACTGTACGTACGCATAAACGCTGTTTCCGTTTTCATATCGTATTGAATGCAACTAAGTGAATAAGATATATTTAAATAAACACACACACACATATATTTTTTCAGTAGAATTATTATGTCATATATTACATACTTAATAAATATATATATTTTTATAATCATCTTTGAACGGTGAATGTGGAAATTAATATCATCGCGTCGTGGAGACGGTAAGCCATACATACACACGAGCGACAATATCATTTCCTTAATGATTAAAAGGTGTGGAAATGGATGGTATATTAATTTTATAGAGACATTAGCATGTTATTTTCATTATTTATATACATATTACTCATCATTATATCCATCCAAATAACATAGTGTTGAATTAAAAATTACACCACGACGTGGAGGTGGTAAGCCGTACGTTTTCATGTATGGTGACTTTGTCATTTATAGGATGGATAGAATAAATAATATGGTTTTACCATATTTATAATAACATAACAGTATGTAGGAGGTACTGGAGTTATTATTTTGGTATAGAAACAACAAAGAAATAGGAAGTGGAAGAAGAAAAAAACTTGAAATAGGGTGGTGAAATTATTACCTCTTTTTTGGGTGTTTCCTTTTGAGTTGATCAAAAAGGCTCCTTAGGTTGGATTTATGATCAAAGTAAGGATTCTAGGTTGATTTGAGGGAAGTTAGGAGGATATTTGGGAAGGGGTTGGCTAAGCCAAAATGGCTTTAGAGTTGTGATTTTGAGAGGTACCCTTTTATAAGAGGTGTGAATGTCACTTTAGGAAAAGCTTGAAATATAATTTTTTAATAAAATCATTTTCAGTTTCTAATGGCCAAAAAATGATTTATTTCTAGGATAAGGTGGGGATGGGTCAAAAACCACTCAAAAAATAGGTTTTAGACAGATTTATGTTACCATATTAACCTTATATTTTATATTTAACACTTAGTTAAATAGCTTAACTTTTACCGTGTCTTCTTTTATTCTTACACTATATGGTCAATAAAAATACTCCAGACTTCCAATATAACCTCAAGTAGTTCATTAATGACATATATAATATTATTTAATACCTTTATCTGAACCTTCTCCTTTTTAGAATATTATATAATTTAATAACATAATATTTGTTTTAAAAACACAGTTATGTCAATTTTGACACTATTTAGTATTTTGTTTTTGTGAAAGTCATCACAACTTGTTTTAATCGAACAAGATACATTGAATAAACCCAAACATGTAATATTCACCTAGAAAATTCGTGTATGTCATAAAAACTTTGAAATTATATTCATTTTAATATTTATAATACCATTTATTTGATTATTTCATTAATAAGGTAATTACTGCATCATCATTGTGCCGTAAATAATTTTAATTATTTAATGTATAAAAATTATAAATAAAATACCATTATGTAGGAAATATTTTTATATTTCTAATGAATATTTATAGTCTAATTTATTTTATGTGTAACCCTATGTTAAAAAAGGTTTATTTATTAAAATTTGAATTTTACACTTTTAACTATTCTTTAAATAAAATAATAATAAATGTACTAATCTAATTAAAGTGGACCTAAATGATCATATTTTATTAATAAGGTTGTTTTTGGTTGAAATACACTTATCCAATAGAATTAGGGCATGTGTTAGGGTAATTATAATATCATTTTTACCTTTAATTACCCTATTTACTTTTAACCGTGGTAAATAAAAGTCAAAAGTTACTATTCACCAAAAATTGTTTTCATCTTATTAAACCAAATTTTACTTACTGATACTAACCGGTTCTCTCAGATTTTTTAAATTCAACCTACAGAAGTGATAAAATTAAGTTTTATGCAAATTTGTAAATGCTCCTAGAAGGTGGGTAAAAGACGGTAAAAAGTTCAATAAAACTTTATACATATAATTTTATTATAAAAGGAATCAAATTAATTAAATTGAACTTATATAGGTATTATATATCGATTTTTACTTAAAATAAATTTTAATAAAAAGTCATTTTTAAACAATTACGGAGTGTTTTTCACTATTCATCAAACATTGAATGTTTTCTGAAAAATAAAAAAAATTCATCCTAAGATAATTTTGATATTATGAATTCAAAAATGAATTATATTTTACCAAATTAAAAACATATAATTTTCATTAATTAATTTAAAATTAATTCCCGTTGTCAAAAACAAAAAGCGGATTTTTAAAAAGAAAAAACTATCAAAAGATTAACATGTGTTTATGTCAAATTTAAATGTGAAATTACTTATAATAAACTACATTATATTAAATAATAAAAATATAATATAATTATACTTAAAATCCATTAAAATGAATTATTTAACACTATAAATTATTTTGATTAAAAAAGTTGTTTTCAATTAAAATATAGTAATTTTCACTATTCATGAAAATATGAAAGTTATTAGAAAAGTACCAAAAATTTATCCAATCTAAATTTTTATGTCCCGCTTATAAAGAATAATTTAATTTCATTAAATTGAATATATAAAAGTTTCAAATATTGGTTTTAAAAAAGGTTCTCCATTAAAAGGTGGTAAAATTGCATTCTAAAAAAAATACTTCTTTTATCTGAAAAAATGAATTTGTTCTTAAATTATGCCTAAGAAACACATAATATGGATGTTAAAATTATATAGAGTATATATGATTCAAAATTAAGTTAATAATATTCATTACCGCTTTTTGAACATCTAGTTTGGTAAGTTGTGGTGCGCTCGAACTCGGTGTTGCGTGTAGCACAAGCTATTGAATTACTTTAATGATATAATGTACTATGAAATCTTGGGATGTTACATCTTTTATGTATGAGAATGACTTGGAAGAGTTGAAAGGAGATGGAAATTTAAGAAGAATATCTGAAACTGAATTAGATGGTGAGCGTATATTTTTGTTTAAGTTTATAAAACACATGTTATTACTAAGAAAAGGAGACTTTGGGATGATGAGATACCAAGATGTGTATATTATTTATATTATGAAAAGAGGATAAAAAATCAATCCGTTTAGGTATATTATGGTTCATATGAAAGATATGTGCAAGAATTTATCTAGGTCAAACTCCCTTATTTATACTAAGATTATTTCGTCCATACTTGTTGCTAAAGGATTGGTTTATGAGGATGAAGTATTTCAAGTGAAGTGTGAAGTTTTTTGTTTGACCAAAGTCATTTGTAAAATAATGATGATAAATTGGAACCCTTGGATTAGAAAATGGGTTGATGATGTTGATACTTTATATGAGTATTTCAATCCTATTGATCAACCTTCCAGACCTAATAATCTCTTTGATCTTGGATCAGAGTCAGATGAGGTTGTAGAATACTCAGATGAAGAGAAGCAAGAAGTGGAGGTTGCTAATTCTGGCGATGGGGAGGAGCTCTTATTTGAGTAGGGTAGTGAACCTAACTTACCGAAGAGCCATGTGGTTACTTTTTTTCTGGTTAGTCCTCTTAGATATCTACTATCTAGAGAAATTCTTTTGAGTGAAATGATGATGATGAGGAAACCGAAGTTTCAGGAGAGGGGTAGTTGATAAGTTCATCTTCTAAATCTTCTAATGAAATAGTGTCTATTTCTAATAATGAAAGTAATAATGATAAGGATAATGAAGAATATGAAAGAGAATAAGAAGATAGAAGTGAAGAAGAATATGGAATTAAGGAAGAAGATGTAAGTGAGGAAGATGGTGAATGTTTGGAAGATGAAAAAGATGAAGGAGATGTTGAAGAAGATGGAAGAGAAGATGATTCTGATCATGGTGGTCCTGAGGATCATGAGATTACTCAGGAACATTTTTCTTCTTTAGGTTTATCTATTAATTATATGTATGAGGAGATACAAATCTTTGTTTGAGATGTTTATGAGGGAAATTTTGAAAAGGATGAGATGAGGGAATTTGTTGAGGGGGAGGAAACTCCTAGTTTTATTAGTAATTGATTTGACCCTATAGATAGTGTAAATGTTGAGCCTACAATTGTGTCTTCTTACAGGTTGGATGTTTTTGAATTTAATGAGTGGAAAAGGTTCCTTGGTTATGTAAGTCTTGGATAAAGTATTCTGACTCTGATGATGAGAGAAATCCACCAAAGTATGGTGGATATACTACTTCAGTTTGAGATGATACAGACCCTAAGGGATCCATAGTTGGGAAAATATATGTTGCAAGAGAGCTTAAAATATTTTCTTTAGATGTTAATACTAGACCTGATCCAACAGAGGATACTACAGAGAGAGTTTCCAATCCCTTTCCTACTGTTTCTCCTTATGTGGCTATTAATGCTATGTCCAAAGATGATTTGGATACTTTTAGAGAAATAATACATTATGATTTTTATGGAATTATGAGGAATTAGGAACCACTAGTCCCTCATCTCTATGATAGTAGTGATAGATATATTTTTGAGCTAGTGATATGCCACATTTATTTGAAAATGATTCATCATATTCAGGAGGTTTAAATTGAGAATAGGCGGTTAGACAATGAGATAAAGACCTTGAGGACTATAGTGGAGGAGATGAGAAATTATTTTACTACCAGTATGGTTGTCTTGTTAGAGAGGTTGGAGACATTATCTTACATGTATTACACTTTCATTGATTGAAGTCCCTCTCCTTCATTAGATATAGATCTGATTTAGTTAGTTGTTTGGGGGGAACTTCATGCTGTTTCAGGAGATATTCCTACTACTCTTTTGGAGAGTTTGAGGAAGATTATGAACAATAATGATCATATTAATAAGATTATAGGGGAATGACTAAATGAAGTTAGAGCTAATAGAGAAACAATTACTAAGTATATTATGTATTATCTTTCCTGGATCTACACCAAGCATGTGTTGAACTCCCACTTCAAGTTTCTTGCTGATAACCTTCATATGCCACTAGTTTTCAAAGATTTTCAAGAACATGTCCCCTAGTTAAAGAAAATGACACTTATGATTCAAATGTTTATAGAGTAAAAGAATGAATTTTTATTGCCATAGAGTGTAAAGGAAACATCATTATAAACTTCATAATTATGATGAATCCCTTTATACATGTGTATGGTATGAAAATAGTTTCTCATGAGCCTATCATAATGACTGAACATCTCACTAATCCAACCACTAACCTTGAGTATTTCAAAGAAGATGTTGTTTAGGATCCAAATGATCATTTTCTTGCTCGGTTTCATCCACTCAGTCTGTCTCCTAGGGAATCAATGTATCCCCTTTGACCAGTAATAATTAGAGAGATCCCTTCTCCTCCTTCTATCCCTATATCCACTACCAAAATTTCCCCATCCTATACATATATTCCCCCTGTCTCTAACATGGGTAAATCACTAGTAGTTCCTAGTATATAGACTGAGAGGATTTTAGATTAGAATATTTTTTTTGATAGGGACTTTTTGTATCTTTCATTTTGGATGTAATCACTTTTGTATTTAATGAAAATCTTCTCATTATTCATCTTTTTCTCTTTTGACTTCCCTGTTTTTATCTTCAATTTTTGATAATACCAAAAGGGAGAGAATAATTATGGGAATTTATTTTTATATTTATGTTATTCTTTCATACTATACCATTATTATACCTTTTATTCCATCCTTATTAAATTTCTATTTTACACTTTATATTTTAACCCTCACGTTATATTTTTAAAGTGAAAAGGAGATATAATTACTTTTTCCAAATACATCTATTTTATGCCATATTTTATTTGACATATGGTTTATAAAATTCCAAGATTTGTGATCATCAAAAATGGGGATATTTTTGTATCCTCATTGTTTTAATTCTCATAAATCATGTTAATTATGTTTTTAATGGATTTAATTTTTTTATGATAGCATTTTATAATATAAGGAAATTTGAGGAAATATGGATAAGTGTTGAAAAGAATCACTACTAGAGATAAGTCACCATAATATTTTACCTACCACCAGACTTGAGTCACTATTGAGAATAAATCACCACCAGAGATGACTCATTAAAAAAAATGAGTCACCACCAGGAATGAGTCACCACAAAAAAAGAGTCACCACCAGAAAAGAGTCACCGCCAGGAATGATTCACTGCCAGAGTTGACCTAATTATAGACCTAACCTACCCGTCAGATGAGTCACCACTAAGTATGAATCACCGTTGAAGATGACCTACTACTGGAAGAGTCACCACTGAACATGAGTCACCATTGAGACGAGTCATCACCGAGATGAGTTGCAACTAAGATGAATCACCACTAGATGACCTACCATCACATGACCTATCGCCAGCCCGTCACACCATTAGTATGACTCACTACCACACATTAGTCACCATCAAAATACACCACCATCTCTATTTTGAGGCATTTGAATTAAATGCTCTAAATGGATATATTATCAAAGTTAATACTATAGATTATTAAATGATTATTATTAATTATTGAATTTAAAAATTAAAGTCTATATCATAGCTCTGTATGAGGATGTAGAGGATCAAGATAATTTTTCTTCAAAAAGAATATCCATCCTGTAATGCTTTATATTCAAAGAAGTCTCCCTCATGTGGGAAATCATGTTAGTCGAAGAGAAAATCTACTTGTTGAATACTAGAAGGATCATTCCATGAGATCTTACATGTATAATTCATACTTGTATTCAACTATGGAAGAGTGGAGAAATCATCACATATAGGCCCCTTTATACAGTTAGAACAAAGAGATATTACGAAACTATGTTTTACTACAACTTATAGAGAAATAGATTGATCTCCTCTCTAAAACATATTTGAGGAGTCCCAAGAATCTAGAGCACTTCAGACTAAGAATAATTACATTCTGTTAAAATTATTTGTTTCTTTCTCTATTTTTTTGTTTTTATATCTCGATCAATGTGTTGTTTTTCTTTCTCATCAACACAAACTACCTCCTATGCTAGAAATGAAGAATACTAGATATTATCATCACTATTTTTCATATGTTTACCCACAATGTTTGTGGAAGAGGTCCCTGTGTGGCCCATGTTATTTTCTTCTCATGATTATTGTGGAATAGGTCCCCATGTGGACCAGACAACTTGTATTATATTGTGTGTAAACCCGATCCAAGTTGTGGATCATATTATATTTTTATAGTGTGCTTGGAAGGGGGTGATTTCCAAGTATAGGGGATTAGGTCTTGTCTTGATACTGAAACTCTTGTTTTATTCTGCATTGTATTTTTTTGTTTCTTTCTTTACAAAATTTTAAAACTATATTTTTTAATCTATAAACAAATTGGTACTTTAATAGTTAATCTTAAATAGTGATTATATAAGTATTTTATTAAGTGAATCAATTTTAAAAGTTAAACTAATTTTAATATTGTTTTAACTGAGAACAAATCAAGATTTTATGAATCTTTTAAAAGATAAAAATTATATCAAACTTATCTTTTGAATAACTGGGTGTTTTTATTTTAATTGGGGGATTTTATTTGAACTTGTTTTTAATATAAATTTTTATTGGGAACTAAATTCACCCCCTCTTGAGTTACTCACTCCAACCAAAAATATAAATACTATTATGGGAAGATAAACACATGTATATATCAAATTTTATAAATGTAATAGTAATAAAAGTACATACATAAGTTGGGTATAGGGAACCCACTTTTAATAGGGGGAGAATCCTTTGTATTTCAAGTTATAAAAGTGTGATTTTTGGATATAAGAGGTACGTTTCCTTGGCCATGTAATTTATGAAAAAGGAATTTATATAGACCCTAAAAATATAGAATATGTTATCTCTTGGTAAACACTGAAGAATGTATTTTAGATATGTAGTTTCCTTGGCTTAGAGGGATATTACAGATGTTTTGTATGCGATTTTTCATGCTTGGAATCACCAATGAAATATTTGATGAGGAAATGCATTACTTTCCAATGGAATGATGAATGTCATAAATCATTTCAAGAACTTAAGGTAAGACTTACATAAACACCTATCCTATTTTTTTCTAGAGTTTTGATAGAGCTATGTTGTCTATTGTGATGCATCGAGATCTAGGTTGGGATGTGTTCTCATATAAAGAGATTATATTGTGGATTATGGTTCATGATAGTTATGGTTGCATGATAATAACTTCACAACACATTATTTTTAATTAGATTATTTGGTCCATGCTTTGAATACTTGGAATCATTATCACTTTGGTGAGAAATTCATAGTGTTTACAAATCATAAGATTTTGAAACACATTTTCTTATAAAGATTTTTTAATTTAAGACAATGTAGATGAATGTAGTATCTATAGATGTTTTATTTTGACTTGATGTATACATTGGGTAAAGGGAAATTTTTAATGGATGCATTGAGAAGGAATTCATATGATCAGTTGGCTAAAGTGGCTTTAGACTGGTGGAAAATAATTTTAGTTATAGATAATATGCATCTAGATTTCTCATACCAAGGTAGTGTTTTAGTTTTCATTCCAATTTAATTTGTTTCGAATTTGGTGGATCAGGTTATAGTTTCTTAGACATCTGATCATGAATGTGTTTCTATGAGGTAAAAAATTAAAGTTGGGGAGATCATTTAGGGATGGAATCTAGATGGAAGCTCAGTTTTGTGGTTTAAAGATATGAGGGTTGTACCTTTGGCTTTTCCAGAACAACTTATTAGTTACTACCATCATTCAAGATCGAATATTCACCCTAGGATTAAAAAGATGTATAAAGTGTTAAAAGAATAGTTTTGGTGTGTTTGAATGAAAAGAGATATAGTAGAGTATGTCTCGAGATGCATCACCTATCAATTGGTAAAGGAAGATCACCAATGACAGACATGTATGTTATAATATTTAACAATTCCTGTATAGAAATGGGAGAAGATAGCCATGGATTTTGAAACAAGTCTACTAAGGACTATTAGGAAACACGATTCCATACAAGAGATTATGGATCACCTTAAAAAGTTAGTTCACTTAATCCCTATTCATGAAACTAATTCAGTGGAAGACTTATCCAAAATCTGCATTCATAAAATTTTAAAGATGCACAATGTTCCAGTCTTGATTGTATCAGACCAACACCCCAGGTTTATGTCTTGTTTTTAGGAATCCTTACAATAATCCCTTGGAATATAGTTTACTATGAGTATGTATTATCATTCTTAAATGGATATAAAGTATGAATGGATAATACAAATGTTGGAGGACATGATTAGGGGATTATTAATGGATTTTTGTGGATTATGGGAAGAGAATATACCGTTAGTGGAGTTCTCATACATTAATAGTTATCAAGACTCAATATATATGGATTCTTTTGAATAATTGTATATGAATCCTTTTCATTATCCACTTTTTTGAGTTAAAACAAGTTATAATTCACTAATTAGACCCAAAATTTTGAAAGAGACAACAAAAAAGATTAAACTGAACAAAAAGAGAAAAGATATAGATCAAATTCATCATAAATCATATGTGGATCATCATTAATGACCGTTGTCATTTGAGGTGAGTGATCACATGTTATTGAGAATCTATTTAAGGCTTGGGCATCATAATTTTGATAATAAGGGAAAGTTATATCCTCAATACATATCCCCTTTAGAGATACTTGAATGATTTGGTGAGGTGTCATATTAATTGGATTTTCCACCAAGGTTTAATTCAGTGTGGAATGTGTTTCATGTATCTTAGTTGAAGAAGTATCAACTTGATCCTGACCATGTGATTCAGTAGGATCATGATGGACCAGAGGCAGATACTAGGTTGATTCATGCACTCATATGAATTATGGATAGGAAAAAAAATACATTTCATGGGAAAATCATTATCCTAGTGTGGATTTTATGGAAACAAGGTTAGATTCATGAAGAAACATGTGAGCGTGAGAAGGAAATGGTGGAGAAACATCCTGAACTCTTTCATGTAAACAAGGGTTCTCTACTTTTCGGAGATAGAAAAGTAAATGGTGGGGAGAATTTAACACCCCAAGGTTTCAGGTACATGACCCTTTATTCATGAATTTTGAGTCTATATAATTATTGAGTTATGTTTTAGGATATTTTAAGGGGATTTGGCATGTTTTAGAGTCTTTTCTGGAGGTGTACGTTTTGTTGAAACTGTGTACAATCTCTAGAAAACTATTCAAGGGAAGATAATTGCACTGTGTAGGTGTATAGTTTGTGAATGGTTTGTCCAAATCATTCAGATTCCTAGTATAAACTATGCATATTTAAATAGAGTAAAAAACACAGTTGGTTCATGGTTTTTTAACCATGTGAGCCAACCATACAAGGTGTGTCCTTAAGACAACAACACTACATGGTTTTCCAGACCTTGTGGCCTAACCATGTGATTTACATTTGTACCTCCATAAAATGTGGATCTAATCCAAATTAGACACTTTAAACCTCATTTCCCTCTAAATTCCTTAGATGTCAAATTCCTTTTTCTCCCTAGGCATGAGAGACGACCCCTTTGATTCGAGAGAAATATTTAGTCGAATCAAAGTGAGTTGGAGGATCAGATTCATCGGTAAGTACCCGTTATTACTCATTATTCTTATGTATAAGGTTTTTATCTCTCTTAGAACCATATATCTAGTCTGTTATAGATAGATCTATGTGTTTTGAATGGGTTTATGATGAAATATTTTTGGATCTAGTGAAGGGAATATGAGTTGTGATCAGATCTTGAATTTTTGTTCTGCTATTCTTTGTTTTCACCAAATTTTGTGATGTAGGAGGCTTGTATCTTGAATCCATTTAATTTATAACTTGAATAATTAGTTTTAATTTAATTATTTTCTTGAAATGGTTGTGAAATAATTGTATGATCCATGATAGAAATCTTGTTTTAGTATTGGATTGGACATTATGGAAAGTTGATTGGTTTTTGGAAAACCCATTTGTTTATAATTTTAAAATGATGATTTTGTTTTGATTCATGTAAATAATTTATTGAAATTATTTAAAGAATGAACTGTTTTGAATGAAATGACTTAGCATGATGTTAGTATAAATGAATGGGTGTGAGTTGAATGGGATGGATAATGGTCATGAAGTACCACCATTAAAATGGGACAAAGTATGGATGTGAAGAGTTCCACTATCAATGGCAACAACAAGATTTAGTGAGTGTGTGGACATGGGAAAGAATATACCAAATTGAATGATAAATGGTTTAAAGGATTTTTGGATTCTTTCCTTGAAAAAAACTATATATAATTTTGATATAAATTATTAAAATTCTTTTAAAATGTTTTTATAAATGTTATAATAAATTTTTTCCTAGTGGTGTGAGTTGGGAAGTCATTAGGAAAATCCTACTGAGTTGAGAATCACCACCTGCTTGAGAACTATTGTGCATTTTCAGATGTCATTTATCAAGACATAGGTAAAGGCAAGACATCTCAGTTCTTTAGTAATGCTTCTTGATACCACGAGCTTGGCATGTGGAATTGGAGTTTGAAGTGGGTTGAGTGTGATTGGTTGACATATCTTGAAAGTTTTGAGTTTTATAGTCTTTTTTCACTCTATGAGTATGTCTTATGGTTTCCTCTTTTACTCTGATATGTTTTGTTTGTTTGGTTATGTTTTGATTTGTATTTTTTAATCATGCATCGTATATAGGTTTGGTTAGTATTTGTTTATGTTGTTTGTATATTTTATCTTTCAAAGGGAAAATTTTACCCCAAATGTTATTAAAGTCCTTGGAATTTATTTCCAGCCTTTAGTGTTTTAAGTATGTCACATAAGGCCTAGTAGCTCTCCATCCACTTATCAATCCAATAAGGAGGGGTCTAATGTTACACTCAGGACCTTTTATGGAAATGGAACTTCCTGGATAAATCTACGGTCACGGTGTTATGTGAGAATGTTTATTTTTAGAAAGTCAAATAAAGAGACATAAAACACATTGGTTGATGACACAAGTATACAACCTACTTGATTATGAAGGTTTCAGACACAAAAAAACTCTCCTTTTAGGTGAATAACCATGAAGGTTTTTTTTTCTGATTTGATGGATTATTCTCCAATTTTTAAAAACATAAAAATCATGATCAATGAAAAATTTCCATCGAATATTGACATAGAAAACCCAAAACCTAGAGATGATCTTTTCACATTAAATTTATAATCAATTTAAATAGATTGAAATAAAGAATACATCATCTTAGGATCTTTCTTTGATGATGTTGTTGATCATCTAAAACCCCTTTTCAGATTCATGTTATTGCATAGGGATGACCTAAATTAGAACACCTCTAGTGAGGATCCACATGCGGTCCTTTGATTTTTGAACAACACCGATGAAATTTTGGGAGCTATCATGGTGGATCGATCATCTTGTGTTGTTTATCTTTATCACTTCAAGTTTCATCAATATTGAAGTATTTTCTCTTGTTCTTATAATCCTTGTAGGGATGAGTGAAGGAGAAATCTAAAGAGAAATGCATTGTTCACCAAAATTCTCAATTATTCTATTAACCCTACAAAATATACATAGTTATCTATTTATAGAGTTTGGGTTAAGTTCAGAATATTATTTAATTTCAAAACAACCCTTAAATAATATAATAAACCTTATTTGTCCCCATTCCATATAATAATAATAATAATAATTTTATGGTATGTGCTAACCAACATAATAATAAATATTATTTTACCATATTGAAAAGTAATATTTATCACCATACACAATCTTAGTCCACTAATCCTCCTCGAAATTCATCTAATACGAGAATAAATATTTGATTAAATATTTATTCATAAATAAATATTTTATTCAAAGTATGGTGTATAAATATTTATTAAATATTTAATAAATAAAATAAATATTATCTTTAAAATTAAGAGAATAAATATTTATTAATATTTGTGATCAATAAATTATGAATAAAATTATTCATAGATCTAGATAATGATATCTATTATAATAATTAAATTCAAACTGAATTTAATTAAGATCAATAGAAAAACTTAAGGTGCGACCATCTATGGTTCTTTCTCATTGGCATTAGACAGGCTTACCTAAATTCAAATATTACTATCTAGTAACGAGTCAAGGCACCCAAGAGAAAGAAGTTATTATCACAACATTGAAAACCACACATGAATGCTTACTATGTGATTTAATACATGTGTCACAATATCTCATCAAGCAGTTTGTAAACATGTGTCATCAACCTATATGCTTGATACATCTTTCTTGGACTATCTAAAATAAATACACTATTACACCATGGTCATGGAATTTAATGCGATAATTCAATTTCAACCAAAGGGATGATATATAAACTTCCATAAATATAGAAAGGAAAAACCCTTACTTGAATTATTCATTAATAACTTATCATTTGTGACACCCAACATACCCTGCTTCTTGAGAACATATAGTTTCATGGTTTTGGTCAACACATCAAAGTTTATGATTCATGAAAAGTATTAATAATAATATCAATGTCTAAAAACCATCACACACACTCAAAAATAAGAATATCTAATGACACATAAAGATTTAGAATTCCTAAAGGTGGGGTTTTTCTCATAATCTCCCATCTCGAAGACTACCAAGTATGAACTTCATGAAAATAAGTCTCATCTACTTACAATTACTCATACCTGATATTCAAAATTCTATGTGTCCCATCATAGTATGGTGTCAAACTATAGAACTATATTTAAGAATATATTCATGGAATTTCAAGGTTTTCATTATAGTGGAGAATTGTTATGACCTTATCAATGTGACATATACTCTAGGAAATTATTATATTAAAGTCATACAGAATAATGAAAAATATGTAATAAGATGTTTTTTTTTTAATTTTTAAATATTTAAATACCCATGTAATCTAGAGTATAAATAGTTGGTTATAGAACACCAACTCCAATAGATAATAGATATTAAGGTAAAGATATTATATTATATAGTAAGCATTCATAGGAGTTTTTATGTCATTGCAACATTAAATTATTTATTTATGGGTGTCTTGATTTTGTTTATAGACGCTAACCATGGAATTTAGAGGTATTTTCCTATTTCTATAGAGAAATTGTTCTATAAGGTCACACACTCATTTTATCCATAATCTTGGTTAAATTAGATGATGAATTTAATAAGTAAAAATAAATATTATACCCACTTTATAGTTTAATAATTATTTGAGTTTGGTTGATCACTAAAATTTAACCATAATTCAATTAAATTAATAAGTGATTTAACTAATAATAATTATTTATTTTCAGGGTTTGGATAATATAATATTTATTATATTCATATATGAATAATGTAGAGATATTTATTTATTAAATAAATAGTCATTATTCAAGGTTCTGTAAATGTTGAGGAGGTTAAGCGGACTAAGTTTAATGGTCTGATTGGAAATGATGTAAATGATATTTTTTTTATTATTGTGTGATGCACATGTCAAGTGAATAATAATTATATTATTATTAATTTATGCAGTTCACTAAGAATTAATTAATTAGAGAAGTGATTTCATGCAAGTTTATAACCCTAAACCTAACATAATAAACATATAATTATATCAATTTTTTTTTAAAAAAACCTGTTGTGTGCTTGCATGCAAGTTTCCAACCCTAAAAATGAAATAATTAAAATTTAATTATATCATTTTTTAAAAACAAACTTATTGTGCACAATAGATAGAGAGAAGATCTCTCAATCCCTAGAGATAATTATAGAGATATGAATTTTCTCTCTCTCCTTATCTTCTCACAATCATTAAAGATATCATTAAGAGTTATTCGACCAATTAGAAGAATTATATTGTGATCAACCACAAATAACGCAAGTGATTAGGATCGCCCATGCTGGCACCTGACAATTCCATGATGAAGTTCAAAGATTGTGGTGTATGTGTGGATCACCACTAGAGGGATTATACACTTGGATCCTATAACACAACGACAATATGATTAGATTAAGTCATCTAGATCATAAAAAATAAATAATTACAAGTTTAGGTAATTCTAAATCTTCTCATAAATTAATAATAAATTAAAAAAGAAGATCCTCCTCTTATGGTTCTGACATTTAATCTAATCAGGTAATCAATGAATTTTGTTGTTATTCACAACAATAATTATTCATAAATAAAGTACAAAAATATGATTTGGCCATGCCATATAGGCACTTTTGCTATTCTGAGAACCTACAAGTGGTTTCAGAGTGGCCACATGGTTAATTTATAATTATTTATTAATCATTGATTGAATGACACACGTTTTTAAATTATATTACTTTATATATATTCATTTATAAAATATAAACATCATTTTTTGTTCCCCTTCTTCATTATCACTCACATAACCAGTAAAAGAGTTATTATAAAATTAAGAAACATCTGAAAATTCCAACTAGAGATAAAAAAAGTTATGTCTAGGTAACACAAGTATATAAAGTGTGTACCCCAATATACATGTCGTGTAACCATGTATATCAGATGTATCTCATTTTTCATCAGACCGGTCTAATAAAATCAGATCAATGGTCTGATAAAAATGGATTATCACATAGATCCCTATAGGCTAGCATACAAGTTGAAGAACCACATGCCGTGTAACATGCATACACAATGTGTAGTCCTTGTATCTTAGTAATGGTGAACATGGGGGTCCAAGAATTTTGTGTTTTTGTGGCATGAAATAGGTATTGATAAACTATAAAACTTCTAATACATGTATCGTATAAGATAATTACACATCATGTACCTTGTAAAGGTCCATGATAGGAAACATGCCCATTCACTAAGCGTGTGTCACTGACATAGGAGGAAGTGATTACATGCCATGCAACCAAGAAAACATTGTGTAGTCTTCTATAAAAAATGTTCTTAATTTTTCATAGAGATAATAATTAATTATATAATTAAACCTACACACATTTTTTCTATGTTTCAATTATTTTATAGTACACACTATGTCATATGTTTTTTAATTATATATTAAATTAATTCTCATGTTAAATTCTAAAAGTCTAAGTTGTGTATGGTATTTTTTTATAGTGTACTCCATGCACATGGAGAGAATTACATGCAGTGTAATCCATATGTGTTCCTTGTTTAATTTGATTGATATTACATTTCATGTAATTACTAATCATTTAATGTGTGTTGGATGGAAAGGGAATGCACAAGCATAATGATCATGCCAAGTAGTTTGGATGATTACATGTTGTTATCTCCGAGTATACTTGTTTAATTTATTAATTTTAAATAAAATAGATTTATTTAATTTGTTTAAAACTATGGGTGATAGAAATTCATGGATATTTGGATGGTATTAAGATAAATTGAATTAATTTGATTAATTCATGAGTTCTTATCTTAATTAAAAGAAAAAATAGAGGTAATTGATAACTAGATTGAAAATGTGTGCTCATTGCATGTTGTGTAGATGATAATTAGATTAGAAAAAACCTTTATATGTGATTGGTTTTATTTTAATTTATTATTATTATTGAGTTAAAATGATGGCTAACACGTCATCCCCTCTTCTTTATTATGTAAGGGATTTCATGTCTATGATTTATTTTATGTAAAACCCCATTATCCAATCCATTTGATCCCCAAAACTATGTGTGAGTAAAATGTTATGTAAGGATGGATATAATAGGAAATAAGAGGAAATATTAGTATTAGAGAAGAGGAGAAACTAATCCAGGTGATACGCAGGAGCTGAGGTGGATTGCTGTAACATGAACCAAAATACAATTCAAGGTGTTTTCCCCTAGGACCAAGGGTTAGTTTATCATCAACTAAATAAACTAACCATTAGAGAATATTATGATCATGCCAATAATATTTTATTTATGTTAGTTTAATGGTTGATTATTTATGTTGTGGATGTTATATGATCACTTAATAAATGAATTAACAAGCATGTAAGATGGAATAAAATAAAATTGGATTATGCGTAAATTTTATCAGACATAGTTAATCACTTAAGTAAAATCCACTTAATATTAAAAAGGCATGTGATTAGATAAAATGGTATTTATTCATATGGATAAAAATACCTCAACTAAAATATTAAGTCGGTATAGCCTTCCACCACATAAGTTATAATTGAACCCATAGTTTAAAGTGCATGACCGACCCAAGTCGGGGTGCTTTCAATCATCATGTAACTTTTAGCTTAAAGTTTTGGGTTGAATTAACTTGAATCAAATCAAGGGTTAACTTCCCAAGTAGAAATTAGTGTAATAAAGAGGAAAGGACTGATGAAATATTTTTCTGAGATTTCAGGATTGGGGATTCCACTCAACAGATTAAGGAATTGTGAGTTAATATAGTTGGCATGTTACGCTTACCTAAAACCCTTCAAATAACTTATTAGGACCAAGTCTAAGTTATGAGAAGGGAATATGTATATTTTCCACTAGAATACAAATGCAATGATATATTACAAAACTAATGGTGAGGGATATCAGGTTTCAACAACATACTGAGAGATTAATAAAAAATTAATCTATTTTGGTAATCAAGGAAGTACTAGTAATCCACTCTTAATTTTTTTATAGAAATGGAAAAACACATGACTTCAAAAATATTACTATGATCCATACTTGATATTGAAAACCTTATCATCAGCTTGAATTTATAGGAATGGTATAGGTTAGTACATGTTATACTATGCCATGGAAAAAAATTATACGTGTTGGAAACCCCACTCTCAAAGTCACTTACAAAAGAGGACAGTGAGGAAGAAGTATATCTCTACCTGAAACATGTGGATGATATAATAAATTTCAAATGTTTCATGATATATTCCATGTATAATGAGATTTTAAATTAGTATGAGTATATGGATTCATAAATCATCATTTCTCACCTTTGTGATCTTTATCAGGAGAATAAGAGATATGAGAGATATGAGATCTCCAATTCACTATTCACATGAAAGATTGGAGAGTCGGTGCCAGTTGGGACTCATGTATTCAAGATTATTAGCTACATATAATGCTTAGACATCATAGGGTTTAATATCCATGGGGAGTTTCATATAAATATCAATCCATCCTTACTAACTAAAACCTTCTCCAGTCTTATTATGGATTATAATATGATCAATAATGAGAAGACACATTTAAAACATCTTACTCTCATTTGATAAGTTGATAAAGGATTGGGGTGTGACAAACCCACAATCTTTATGGTGAATAAGAAAAGAAAAAACAAATAAAATGGTCGAAATATTAATTATAAGTATAAGGATCTAAAGCACCATCCTTCCAAGAGTTTAAGATCTAGTAAAAAACAAAGGAACATGATGTGGTATATTTTTCATGTGGTAAGTAAGGTCATTGGAAGAGATATTTCACCCATCTGAATAAGTAATGTGAAGCTTCAGGTGTGTTCATTATTTAGTGTAATCTTTCCATATCTACAAGTTGGGTATTAGATACCATGTATGGAACTTACATTTATATCCAAATATGGGAATTAAGTATATTTAAGAAGGTTTCTAGAGGTGATGTGGATCTACATGATACCAATAAAGTAAATATGGATGCTATAGCTATTAGAGACCACCAACTCACATTGAAAACGAGGTTTATTTTGGTTTTAAAGAACTGTTATTATTTTCCTAGTGTTACCAATAAAATCATTTCTATTTCTTATTTAAACACAGATGGATTTATTTTCAATTTTGGAAATAAGAGATGCTACTTTTATAAAACATATGTTATGCTATGGAATAACAGAACAATGATCTTTGTGTTTTAAATTACAAAAATAAAATATTTTCAATTGATAAATAATCAAAATTACACATCTCATTTGACACCCACCTGTGGTTTCACTTCCTTGGTCACATAAATGAGAATCATTTAACAAAGCCCCATCAATAAAATTATTTAGACTCTTTTGATCTTAAACCACTTGAAATATTCCATTCTTTTTTACAAGGAAAGATGACCAAAATACTATTTAGTGGTCAAGGTGAAAGGGACACAAATATCTAGAATTAGTACATAATGGTGTGTGTAGACCTTTTCAAGTATAATATATAGGTGGATTCTCATAATTTATTAATTTAATATATGAATCGACCAGGTACAGTGATATATACTTAATGAGGAATAAGTCTGAATCCTTTGATAATTTCAAGTAATTCAAGACTAAAGTTGATAATCAGATTGGTAAGATAATAAAGAATATTCAATCAGATTGAGGTGGTGAATATCTTATCCAAGGGTTCATAAAATTTCTATGAGAGTATGATATTTTATCTCAAATCACTACTACTTATACCCCATAGTGTAATGGTGTTTGTTAAAGGAGGAACCATACCTTACTGAACATAGTAAGGTCAATAATGAGTCATGCAAGCCTTAAATTATCCTATTGGGTATATAAATTACACATGAAAACATACATAATAAACTAAGTAACAACTGAAGTGGAAAAAAATGTTCCCTTTGAGTTATAGAGTGGAAAAAAACCTGTCTTTTCACATATTTATGCATGGGGGGTGTGGGGTGTTTTTTAAGGATAGATCAAACAACTAAAAATCACCCTAAGGAATGAAGTGTATATTTATAGGTTATTGTTAGGTTTTATATGAATCTAATAAAACTTATTAGACACAACATAAGTAATTAAAAACAAAAACTAAGGATATACCATGAAAGATATATGAAATCTTTATATAAAATTAGAAATGAAGAACTATAGTAAATAAACATACCATACACTGAAGAGTATTTGTATCATCTCCAAAATTCATTTCATGGGTTTGATAAAATCAATGAGTAGAAAAGGAAACCCACCTTCGTGGTGTATCCATGGGATGAATTGAATCTCTCGTCACACGTGAGGGATCCATCCTTCCATTCAAAATGTGCTATAATTTCATATGAAAAGAAGTAAGATGAAGAGATCTATGAGTTTCAGGTCCAATAATGAGGGAATAAATATATATTATACACTTCCATCACATAAAATTTGTTAAATAATAAATCAAGGTCACTCATTGATTATCCTCTTATTTTTTCATGTGTAGAAATTAATGAATCAATACCATGGTTGGTTCATAAATTCATCATATGTATTTACTCTCCAAAAGTATATGTCATATAATGCATCATAATGATAACTTAGGTGGAAGACCACTCGTATACAGATTTCATGCATGAAATCTTATTTCATGAAAGTTGTACAAACAGAATCAACAATATGTAAACAATATATCCATTTTTATCATATATAAATAGATTTAGGGCATACCAGCTGTTTCCAATGCTTTTGCTGGAGAAAAAATCTGTATATTAATGTGTACTGGAATGCTTATTACCCCACATTTCCAATTTCTATAGTTAGTTAACTTTCATAACTTTCATTGGAAATGTTTTCTACTTTACTGAAATGGGATGATGGGATGATGGGATGTTGATTCCTCCTTCCATGGATTCCTCCTTAGATCTCATCACTAAGTCTGGGTCTCCCTCATAGAGTTAATTCACATTCATGGAACTTATTCCTAGTGTCATATATTTATGGACACTGGTAGTTATTCTTATTATATCTAGATATTCTAGTTGGTCTTGATAGGGAATAAACCTTCGATCAGGAGAGTAGTCACGTTGGGCATCGCTGGCATTTCAGGATACTTGGAACATTGGTCACCTGTATTCTTCCTCATAAGAGGGCATATCATAGAGCCATCTTAGGTGTGGAACCCACTACTGGAAAATTAACCTTTACCAATGGTTTGGAACCGTTGGTATAGGCCTCCAAACCGTTGGTATAGCCTATACCAACAGTTTGGAGAACCGTAGCCAAGTAAGCCGTTGGGATAGGTCTATACCAACGGTTTTCCAAAAACCGTTGGTATAGACCTATGCCACTGGTTTTGGAAACCGTTGGTATAGGTAATATGAAATCTATACCAACGGTAATGGAACCGTTGGTATATAAATTCCAAAAATAAAACATCCGCTGGGATTTGATCCCAGGACCCCTCGTTTATCATTGAATGACTCAACCACTAACCTAACATGACTTTTGTGATCATAATTACATAAATATATATATGTATTCTCATAAATATTTTAAATTTTGATTTATATAATGTTCTCGGTACGAAGGTCTGATAAAAAATGAAAGTACCTATACCAACAGTTGTTAAAACCGTTGGTATAGACCTATACCAATGGTTTTAACAACCGTTGGTATAGGTCTTTGGTTGAGATTTTCATTCTGTGGAGGATGTTGAATTTTGGCCCACTTTTCCCAACGGTTTGGCCAAACCGTTGGGAAAGGTAGACCTATCCCAACAGTTTGGCCAAACCATTGGGAAAAGTGGCCAATTTGGGGGCCTTTCCCAACGGTTTGGCCAAACCGTTGGGATAGGTATACCTTTCCCAACAGTTTGGCCAAACCGTTGGGAAAAGTGGCCAATTTGGGGGCCTTTCCCAACGGTTTGGCCAAACCATTGGGAAAGGGGACCTATACCAATGGTTTTTGAAAACCGTTGGTATAAAAGCGTTGGGAAAGATCTAATTTCCAGTAGTGACCCATGGTATCCCATTTTGATCACAAGGTATCTAACACTGAAGGTGTATATCTTATAAGGAATTTACCTCATGCATCCCATGTTTTTCATGAGGTAGATGACGCTGTAGGCGCATATCTTCCAACACTTTCACCTTAGGCATCCCATGTTTTTAATTAGTTATTTTTTTAGGGTCACAAGTTTAAATTTTTTTAGAAACCTGAGTTGATTAGTCATGAAACACCATGGAGGAATATCAAGAAGGTGCGTCCTTATGAGGGAAAATGTCATACTTATAAGTTTACTAGTAGATGGATCAAAATGCTCAGTGGAGGATGATTCAAGAGGTGTGTCCCATAAAGGGAAGGTGTCACACCATAAAGGTTGATCAGAACACCACTAAAGGTGGATAAAGGAGGTAAATCCCTATGAGAGATCACCTAAAAGGTTTACTAATGGATGGATCAGAATGAAATATGGAGGCAGATCCAGAAGGTGTGTCTCATAAAGGGAGGATGTCACACCATGAAGTTTGATTTAAACACCCATAGAGGTGGACCAAGGAGGTTAATCCCTAGGAGGTAAGACCATGATTTATCGTTTATTGATATTGAACCTTAGAGATTCATCCTATGTACCCTGTTTATAAGGTAGGGATCACAACCCATGTAGTTTGATTTTACAGTTTAAGGTCATGTGACTTGACTGGTCCATGCAGTTTAATTTCATGCTGTGAGGATGATCATGTCACAAATGGAGCGTATAAAAGGGATGGTGTGGGGATTATTCATGGAATCTACCCTTCATAGAATAATATCTCTTAGTTGGAGTTGGTATGGGTCTTACACATTGAGCTACTTGAGGGACTTGGAGGAGATGCAGTCTCCTAGGTGAGGGGCTTGATCTTATCAGGGATGTGTCCTGAAGAACATGGGGATGGATAAAGATGTTGGATTTGGACCTCAGGGACTCTTAACACATATTTGAGTTAGTAGGGAATCAAGTCCCACATAGTTTTAAATTGGTTAGGGATTATACCTAAGGAGAAGGTCCAAAGGAGCATGTGGTTGGGGCTAACGCTTAAAAGAATCCCAAGGAGGATGAATACGGTTTTTGGGGATTACACTCAGGAGTATTCCAATTTTAAAGGAGGTTTAATTTCATGGTCACTACTAACCTATAAGTCCATGTGAGTCATTATCATTTTGAGAAACAAGAGGAAATAGTATACCTAATACATGTGTCATGAAATAATTTCCAACGAGAGATAGTGTGAGGATTACATGTGGAAGTTACGGAAGGAGGATGTCATTCCATGTGATGGGGATATCATTAAACATTAAGAGGATCTCATTAACTATGAGATAAGGTGGTGTGGAAAACATCCCATGGCACTCACACATAGAGCATCCTATGATTATTTCATAGGGTAAGTTCACAGTTTAACGTCATGTGTTGAGGATGTTGGGACTAGGTAGTTTTACATCATGCAGCTCAGACATGAGGGACTCACTCCTCACCTCTTATACTTATATGACCAAAAATCATGAACCCTTGGGAGGGGCATGGATTTGAAAATTCCAGGGTATGATTATGGGGAGGAGTGGTCAATCAATAGGTCCATGTTAGCATGCCTATGCTAAGAAGAAACATGTATTAGTGTACCTATATTGAGAATAAATTGGTAGGTGGGAATATCAGGCCACAATTTAAGTGGAGTGGGTTATAGGAATGGGTGGAACATGTCACATAGGTACTTGAGGTAAAGGTGAACTATTAATGGATAAATGTGGGTCTTTGGGCACTCAATCATCACAAAGAGGTGTCAGCAGAAGGGAGGTAGAATTGAGAGGTCCAGAAGAGAGGTTTCACAACTATTAGGGCCTCACTGAGAGTTTATTCACAAGGATCAGGTGCTTCATAGAGGTTAATAAATTTTTGAAGGAGGATTAATCATGAAACAGTGTGACCCTGCCTCAGGATGAAGTCTTGGATTAAGAAAGGAGTGATTCATGAAGGCTTAATTCTTCATGAAGTTTCATATTCCCCAAAGATATTTATTCCCTTGTGATGGGAGTAGAACTTAATTAAAGGTATCTACAACTAGGGTAGAGGATTTCAAGAACACATTAAAAGGTATTTTAGGAATCCCAAGAACCTTATATGATCCATTTTTTGGTCTGGTTTGTGATGCATAGAAGGTTCATGAGTCAAGAGAAATTTGGAAGCTAAAAGGTTTGGGTAATTGTCTTACAAAGGTTGGAATGAGGGGGTATTTATAGGAAAGAGGTTTAGTGAAGATTATAATCAATTAGTGAAGTAATTTTTGGGATTTGAGAATGGGTGTGCCTTCATCAAACTCACGAAGGATGCTATCAATCCTTCGTGTAGCCGCGAAGCCCATTAGACTCACAGAGGACACCGTCAATCCTTCACATAACTGAAAATTACCTTCAAAATCAAGGAGGAAACCATCACAGATTCATGCATCCATGAAGGGAATTTCTTAGATGGAAGCTCTATGAAATTTGACGATTCGTGAAGAGGTAGGGATTTACCAATCAGACCCTTAAGAGGGTATTTGGGCCGTCATGGATTGGATTCACTTTGAACTCGCCATGTCTTCCTTGAATTTTCTTGTGGAACATATTTCAGAACCAAAAAAGTCCCCCCTTTGAATGGGATTTGATGGGAAAAAGGAGGGTTGGATTCTAATGGAGAATCTCTATAGATTGAAAATATACTCTCTTTCGCAATGACCATTTAGGATGCTCACTCAAAATGATGATTGTGATGGTTGCGGGTGTGAAGGCCATCATGAAGCCTAGGCCACTGAACATCTATAAATAGTAGATTGGGGGGCCCTCAAGCGCATCAATACTTCATGAGAATAAAATATTTAGATCTCTTTTTTTGAAGCTCTATATCTCCAAAAATGTTCTCCTTGAATGCTACTTTAGTAAACCAAAATTATGGACATTTTCTCCACAAATGCTACTTAGAGAACCATACACCGCAAATAGAATATTCACGAAGTGAGCTCTGCGACCCAATGCTCTGCAAACCAGGTCTATGAGCTGTCTTCACGAGTGACCTTCATGAACCAGAATCAAGAAACCACTTAAGTCTTGAATCCAATGGACAGTTAGGAAGTCAACATAGATACTGCTCATAGGGAAGAGATGGCGGACAATATTAGGATTGGGGAGTGCTTCCAAAGTACCTCAGACCATGAGTCACTAGTCAAAATTCTATCATAGGCTCAAAAGGGATGTCATTTATGTCATTAAACCCTCCCCAAAAAGTGTACCTCTCATGGGATGGAAAAGGGAGGACATAGATAGTGACCCTCGAGTCCCACCTCTAGTAGGCCTAGGGTTGGAAACTAGCACCAAGGGTATAGTAAACACATATATGGGAGACATTACCCTCTAATAGAACACATGAAAAAGAGAGAGATAAGATAGAAACCAACCAACTCATGCTCATGTGAAAAAGTAAAAGAAAACCAAGTGCACATATTTAATGTCATTTAAATAATACTACAACTGAAATGGAAAAACTGTAAGTACCAAAAGAAAGTAAAATGGTAGAGACCATGAAGCCCGAACAACTCCTACAACCCCAAGCTAGTAATAGATGAACTGACCTCCTACCTACTCCAAGCAACCTGAAAATAGTTTATGTAATGTAGGGTGAGTATAAGAGTATAGTTAGCAGGATCCTCCTTTGAGATTCTCATGCAAAAGTTAAGAAATCATGGTAAATCAAAGTGAACAAAAAGTGAAACTAACTTTTCACCTAAACATGTATACTATATTACCATCCTCACCATGGATACTCTCACCAAGTATAATATACAAGAGTATATAATATAATAAATAATATTAATGGTACCCTACTACCACTTCACCATTGGTTTTACGCTTTTCCCCAACATCGCACATCCTGAGCATATCTCTCCAAAAATTCTAGCTCAAAGACACCTATGTGTAGCATCAAAACATGCACCTCATGCAACTCACCACCACAAACACACAACCAAAGTTAACCAAGTTGTTCTCAAGAGCCACCATTACCTGCATAATGTGTATCATACATCATGTATTATACCTTAATCCATTACAGCCCATACATCAAGTAAGGATATACAAGCCATCATAGCCTATACATGTTATATCTACAATATAAATTAGGAAACTATATCCAGAATATATGTGTGTGAAATAACCAAAATCCATTAAATCCATTTATAAACATATATGGGAAAAAATAACTTCAATGCATACTAGCACAAGTAATTACCAAGAGAAAAGAGTAGGACCAAAGGGGGTAGTCAGCCATCTATCCTCCCACCAGAATGTTGGGGAAAAAACCCCCTAGGGCTCAAAATCCCTGGGGTGTTAGTTTTCATAACCAACAGGGTGTATTAGTGTTTAGAAACACCAAAAGTACAAAATATAATATAGATCACAACCACACTATGGGAACAACATAGTCTTAGACACAACTATAGCTAACATCTCTCAGACTCCAGACTGCCATCGCTAAGACTAGATATCCTATAAGCACACAACCGTTTAAAAAGATATATTATGTTACTTATCATTTTTTATTAGTTTCACTTTACTTTAATTAATTATTTAAACATTGATTAACCATTATAATTTTCACATTACATTTAATTAGCATCACAACAAAGTTCCATGACCTCTAGGGATAACCAAACCGAGTTCAGAACTTCTCAAAATCACAACCTTAGCATTGTATCTCAGCAAGCTCTAACCCCATGGGTTAAACATTCATTCATTCAATAATTTATTAATAACATATTCACTTTCCATAATTCCATGAATTCTATAATATCACTATAAGATACCAAACACAAGGGGATCAATAAAGTGAGTAGATGTACTACCCGTCAAGTCTTTTCCACCTATAGTAGGAGCGTAGACCTATCCATCCTTGAGAGTATAGACATGGAAAGAACGTGGCATACCCCATGAGTCCCCAAATTTTTTGGAATGAGGGTAAGAAATACCATTTTCCTCAAGCAATGGGGAAGGTAAAATAGATAAACAAACAACAGACTCAATAACAACCACTTTCACATCAACATGTAAGACCAACTTCAACCCATTCCATCATCCCAAGTGTCCTCCCCAAAACCCACATACATAACTCGATGCATCTCTCCACTCCAGGCATCAAATGATGCCACCACCACCACTGGTCCTCCCTACCCCCACATACCACTATAGCCTTCCAAGATCAACTATCCCAGGCTCACACCACAACACAATCAACAAGAAATATACAATATAACAACTGGGCTCTTGGACCTAAACAAGGCATTCAACCTTCACACACAACGAGCACTCACAACTCCAAAGCAAAAGGCACTTGGACTTTACAAGAAATAGGGTAACTTAAAACCTTTCAAGGAATTATCTTTATCAGAAAACTGATTCTTTATTCCATATTTATTTAACTGATTCATTTCAACATACCTAACTACACCCATTTTATTATCATAAAATCACAACAACAACAATCAAACTCATTAAACATGCCTCTTTATCTTTGGAAAATTAATTTACAATTAATCTCATATTTACATTATTTACCAATTTTCATCAAGAATGAAATGTTAAACAAATAAATAATAGATATCATACTATCTTTCAAATCAAGAGGCAAACCTTTTTCATGGTATAAAGCAACAACATATGATCAATACCAATTTATTAATTCGGTTTAATATTTATCTTTTCAATTTCATTATGATCCAGGGGATAAATCATGCTAAATGTATGACTGCATGTAAAAATAATTGAGAATCCATGAATCCTCTACCACAAAAGGTTTTTTATTTTCTTTTCACAAAAACAGGCCAATACAATGGATGGAGATCACCTCTCCCACAATGACTGTATCCAGCTGAGGATGCTGCAACACAACTGCATCAACCAATACCCAAGAAAGATCCATTAGAAACATGGAGATCACATGCTATAACCTAGAAAGGATAACTAAAGGAGATAGATCGAGGAACCCAGAGGAAAAAAGTTAGAACATACCTTATATCGAAGATGGATTGACACTTTCTAGTTGCACCAAAACAGGGGGTGCACATGCAGTAGGAAAACTCCAAGGGAAAATGATCCAAGGATTGCAGTTCGATCGCATGACTCCTACGGGAGGAAGAACTCTAGGTTTTTCATACCAAGGAATAAAATAAGGAAGAAAAAGGCATAATGTATCTCGAGCTTTTGAAAATCAAAACAGAGAAACAATTTAGATATAGTTTAGATTTTCCATTAAAGATGGATCTTTCAAGACTACGAGGTTTGACCGAGTAAAGGCACCCAAACACTTAGGAAAAAATTAATATAGGAGTTATGGGTTTTTAATCATCCTTAAATCCATTAAAAAAATTATTTGAATGCATTTTACGTCAAAGATAATGTCAAAGGGGCAAAACATTTGGATGCTGGAAGCACTGTTCACTGATGAATCACTGACACCACTCACCGACGTGAGTCACCGACGTAATTCACCAACACGAGTCATTGATATGAGTCACCGACATGAGTCACTGATGTAGCTCACCGATGTGAGTCACTTATGTGACTCACCTACATGAGTCACTGATGTGACTCACTAACATGAGTCACTGATGTGACTCACTAACATGAGTCACCATTCTAGAAACACTATTTACAAAACTGAAAACACTACTCAACCTACCAGTAGATGACCTACTGATGGATGACTTAATTATAGATGACCCACCGATAGATGAACTTCTGATATATGACCTACCGAGAGATGACCTACCGACAGATAACCTACTGATAGATGACCTACCATCCTGGAAACACTATTTAACCTACCGATAGACGACCTACCGAGAGATGACCTACCGACAGAATACCTACTGATAGATGACCTACTGACATATGATCTACCAATAGACAACCTACCAATATATGACCTACCGATATATGACCTATCGATAGATGACCTATGTAACAACCTGAGATTTGATGAAAAATATTATTTTTAATTTTATTAATGTTTTTGTGTTGTACGCTACACCAAAAGGAGCTTTCTCAACACGCATCTTTGACTTGCCTTGTATTACACGCAATCGTGACCTTCCTCGATAGCGTGTGTAATATGCAATACCGAGTTTCACTAAACAACGATATGCTATTAAAATATTATTAAAACTAGCCGTTATGAATAGTAATAACCACTTTTTTAAATTTTGTAAATCTTATTTTTCAAAATGGACTTCATTTTTGGATTCGGAATATCGAAATTAGCTTAGGGTGAAATTTTGGTAATTTTCGGATAACTTTCATATTTTGATGAATAGTGAAAATTACTAAATTTTAGTTAAAAACAACTTTTTCAATCAAAATAATTAATAGTGATAAATTATTAATTTTAGTGGTTTTAAAGTATATTTAGAATATATTTTTACAATTTAATACAATGTTGGTCATTGGATGTAATTTCACATTTAAACCAGACATAAACAAGTGTCAATCTTTTGATAGATATTGTTTCTTAAAAACACGCTATTTGTTTTAACAGCGGGATTTAATTATAAAATTAATTAATGCAACTTCTATGTTATGAATTTGGTAAAATAGACTTCATTTTTGAATTCGTAATATGAAATATAGTTTAGGATGAAATTTTGGCATTGTTCTGAAAAACATCAATTTTTGATGAATAGTGAAACTACTAAGTGGTAGTTAAAAAACTGAATTTTTCATAAAACTTAATTTTACCGCTTCTGTGAATGGAATTTCAAAAATCTGAGAGACACGGTTGATGTCAGTAAGTAAAATGTGGTTTAATGAGATGAAAATAATTTTTGGTGAATAATAAATTTTTACTTTTATTTACCACGGTTAAAAGTAAATAGGGTAATTAAGGGTAAAAATGATATTATTATTACCCTAACACATGTCCTAATTCTATTGGACAAGTGTAATTCGACCAAAAACAATCTTAGGAATAAAATATGACCACTTAGGCCCACTTGGATTATATTAGGACATTTATTATTAATTTATTTAAAGAAGGGTTAAAATAGTTAAAATAAAAGTTTAATAACTAAATCATTTTCATATGGGGTTATACATAAGATAAATTCGACTATAAATATTCATTAGAAATCTAAAAAGATTTCCTACATAATGGTATTTTATTTGTAATTTTTAGACATTAAATAATTTAATTTATTTATGACACAAAGATGATGTAGTAATTATCTTATTAATGAAATATTGACATAATTTATGTTATAAACACGAAAATAAATGTAATTTGACACTTTTTATGAATTAAACTAATTTTCTAGGTTAATATGACATGTTATTGTTGATTTAAGTGACTTGGTTCGAACTTATCATTCTGTTAGAAATTTCATAAAAATCATGTACCAAATAGTGTCAAAATTGACATAAAATAGTTTTTAAAACAAATATTATATTATTAATTGTTATTTTATTCCTAAAAATCTAAGGTTCGGCCAAATGACTTAGATAAGGATATATATATTAATAATAAACAATTTGGGGTTCTTTTGGCTTCTTATAGTAAGTTTATTAACCTTATAGTGTAAGAACACAAGAAGACACGGTAAAAGTAAAATTATTTAACTTAATGTTAAATCTAAATGATAAGGTTAAAATAGGAACCTAAACTTGTCTAAATCCTATTGGATGAGAGGATTTAGACCAATACCCACTTTATCTTCGAAATAAGACCATTTGGAACCATTATAAACCGAATTTGACCTTAATATAAAATAATATTTTGAGATTTTACTAAGGTGCCCCTCTCCTCCCTTATAAAAGGGCACCTCCTCCCTCTCTTCCTCACACAACTTTGAGCCTTCAAGCTCGGCCAAACCCTGCAAAAATCTCTTCTCCACTTACCTAGTATCATCCTAGAGGTCCTGGTATTCTTCAAAGACCATACTTAGTTCTTTAAGTGGAGGTTAAGTGAAGGCGCGTCAAAAAGAGGAGGTTCAGACACTTACGAAGCAAATCGGACCTAAGGTAAGGGAAATATCACAATATCATTTTTATCCGAGATTGTTTTTACTTTGGAATTTACTGGGGTTTATTTTATCATCCACATCCATGTTCCCTCAATATGTAATATTGTTTCCATCCACTCACAATTGTTTAAATCCAATTTTACCCTTCGGTGAGTTTTTAGTAAAGAATATGAAAGGAATCTTTTGTCGTTTTTCGTACGAGGTACTTTTTGACTTTTCCGAAAAAAGTACGAAGAATGTTTTTTTTAACTTATACGGTATGAATGGATTTTTTTAAAACATTATTTCCAAGAAGATTAATTTAAAAGTTTTCAAGTTTATTGTTAATCAACTTCTTTTAGTTATAATTTTATGACATGTTAAGAAATGAAAAGTGTTTTTGAAGTTGAAAGGATATTTTCCTCAAGAATGGAGTTCAAGTGTTTTATCAAAATTATTTTCCATCTAAGATAATATAGGGTTATGTTTCTATCCCTATTATTAAATTGATTTGATCATGTTGTGATGGAATTTTTTTTATGAATTCCTTTATCTTATATGAATTGTTTTATGATGTCATGATGTTTAAGATTCCCATTTTTATTACATGGGTTATTCTATGATGTATGGTTTATGATTTTGTGGCACACATAAGAATGGTATCATTATGAGATGGGTTGGACCTATATCTTCCTCCAATGAATTGGGTAAAGATTTTATATCTCATGAGATAGACAAGGCTGGAACGGTAGGTTATACTAGTTCAGTGAAACAGGACTGGAACGAGGGTGACTCGTTTCAGAAAGGGACTTTGTCCACTAAGATAGTCTTGGCAATGAGTCTTGACTAACAAGCAATTATTCTCTATGATTATGTTTGTATGCCACAAAGTTTCATGTTTTAAGTTATGATTATTGTCATTACATTTCACTGCCATGATTTATCCCATGTTATGAAATTATGCTCTCTTTTGCAGGTTAAGATTTCCAAAAGTTATGTTCTTATGAATATGATGTGATTGATTTTTCTTTTGTTTACCCTTACTGAGCATTTGAGCTCACCCTTTTATGTTTTCTTTTTCCCCAGGATATAAAGAAAGGTTTTAGGTAAAAAAAAAGGGAAGATCTTTATGGGAGATATTGAAGATCTTTCACCACGATTAGAAGATTACGTTCCGAGTTTCCAAAGACACTAAACTATTACGATCCTTGTGTGTGTGTGTTTTTGATATGTACTAAGTATTCCGCAAAATTAATGTAATGTTCATGCACGTTAAGCTTCGGGTCTCTACAGTTGGTATCAGAGGAAAGGTTTAGTCAACCTTTGGAAACTAGGATGCGAAAACGTTAGTGAGATCCCTAGAGATATTTCTAAGGTATGTCTAGGGATGTCCCTAAGGATGAGTATACGTATAGGATATAGTCCTAGAACTACGGTAACGATCTTAGAATTTAACCTAAGATATTAAGGGTACTCCCCCTTTATTATGTTGTTTTACCTAGCATGATTTTTGCCTCCCACACTATTCTTTTTGGGTTTTAGAAAATGGCTAGAAACAAGATGATTCACAATAATGGAGGATATGATGGACAATGGAATAATATTCTTCATGAGAAACCAAATGAAATGGGATTTGGAAGTCCAAACATCATTATTATTCCGAATCAACAATCTCATAATATGATCAATAAAGTAAAATTTGGTAAGTTTCCTGACTCGGCTAATAAGAGAAAGATGGAGTTTCATGATGATCATAGAGGAAAGAAGGTTCAATTTCCCCTATGTAAATCATGTGGGAAGAGGCATCAAGGAGAATGTTTCAAAGGAACTGGAAGATGTTTTGGGTGTGGAAAATAAGGACACAAAGCCAGTAAGTGCAAAGGAAAAGTTTCAGTTAACACCAGGGATGAGGATAATGGTATTGCTACGACATCAACAATGGTTAAATGTTTTAAATGTGGAATGTACGGGCATTATGCAAACCAATTCCCTAAGGGAAAGTCTCATGAAGAGAATCAGTACGACCATATGGGTAGTATTTATGTTGATGATGATGAAGAGACTATAAATGATATGTGATATGAAAGAATTGTTTAAGCTTGGACAATGATTTAAGAAGGTAGTGGAATGATTACATGTTTATCAAGTGTAATGTTGTATAAAGAATGTCATGGTACTATGGAATAAAGAGACATCTAAGGATTGTTACACTGTTGTCTTTCCTTGAGTTTTGAAAGTGTATGATTAATGTTACCAGTATCCATGAAAGGTTATTCAGATATTTTTGGAATGTAGATGATATGCGCATAATGAAGGGATAAGGAGAAAATTAAATGTTTGATAGTATTCATGAGCTCATGATTGATATAAGGACTATGTGATATAATGGTTTGAGTATATAGAATTTTGAGGATTTTGGTATGTGGAAGGTGTTAAATTTTAACTGTATTCATGTTTTCACTAAGATTCAATGGGTATTCAATAGAATACATGATTAAGGCCTTTGAATGTTTGGAATGTGACCAACAAGACATATATTATGATATATGGGGATCAAAGATAGTATTAAATCTCTGGTAATCGTTTTCACTATATTATGACAATGGAATGCAGTATTATGGATAAGCCTAAAGACTAGAATGGATTATGTTGGACATAAAATAGTATTATTTAAGGATAAAAGTTCTTTTTTTGATATTATTGATGGGATGTTATAGTAATATAGTTTTAGAAAAAGGACAACCTGCAGGACGGGCGACATCCCATCGCGTCGGACAAGGCTATGAGAATCGAACCCACAACCGAAGTGCGACTGGCCTTTTTCGCCTACCACTGGCCTACAGGAAGCCCCTGTTTAGTAGAAACTAGTTTTATTATATTTGGCAGTATGATATATGAAGTATAAGTCCATTTTTGGAACTATATATGATTAATCTCACTGTAGATGGACTAATGTATTTTTAGATAACTTTTTTTTGAGACAGATGGAATGACCCATCATTCTATCACATGATCTGCTAACACATCACGAATGACAAATTCAACTTCATTTATTTAAAAGATGAAGTGGAAATTGTCCAAAGAACGACAAATGGTGAGACTATACCAAAATCACGAAAGTATTTCTTCAAATTCCAATTTCATCAACTTTAGGGAAATGATCTTGAAAACCAAAAATGTTGTCCTAGTGCTCTAATATCTGATGAATCAGATGGTACCTTAGATCGTCACAAATTTATGGATTTGTGATAGTTGGATTTTCCATAGCCATGTTCTCTACCACTCTCCATCAGAACATGATGGTTAGATTTCTCTTCCATATCCATATTTTCACCTATGTGGAAACCCAGTGATTAGTTTATTTGGGTAATCGTTACATTTTGTAATTTAGTTTTTAAAGCCAAGTTTTGGTATTCCTTTTTACGATGTGGATTTCTATTAAAGAAACTTTCGAGTAGTAAACCATTTATAACGCCGACGAATTTCGAGGGCGAAATTCATTTTAAGGGGGGTAGAATGTAACAGCCCGAGATTTGATGAAAAATATTATTTTTAATTTTATTAATGTTTTTGTGTTGTACGCTACACCAAAAGGAGCTTTCTCAACACGCATCCTTGACTTGCCTTGTATTACACGCAATCACGACCTTCCTCGATAGCGTGTGTAATACGCAATACCGAGTTTCACTAAACAACGATATGCTATTAAAATATTATTAAAACTAGCCGTTATGAATAGTAATAACCACTTTTTTAAATTTTGTAAATCTTATTTTTCAAAATGGACTTCATTTTTGGATTTGGAATATCGAAATTATCTTAGGGTGAAATTTTGGTAATTTTTGAATAACATTTATATTTTGATGAATAGTGAAAATTACTAAATTTTAGTTAAAAACAACTTTTTCAATCAAAATAATTAATAGTGATAAATTATTAATTTGAGTGGTTTTAAAGTATATTTAGAATATATTTTTACAATTTAATACAATGTTGGTCATTGGATGTAATTTCACATTTAAACCAGACATAAACAAGTGTCAATCTTTTGATAGATATTGTTTCTTAAAAACACGCTATTTGTTTTAACAGCGGGATTTAATTATAAAATTAATTAATGCAACTTATATGTTATGAATTTGGTAAAATAGACTTCATTTTTGAATTCGGAATATGAAATTTAGTTTAGGATGAAATTTTGGCATTGTTCTGAAAAACATCAATTTTTGATGAATAGTGAAACTACTAAGTGGTAGTTAAAAAACTGAATTTTTCATAAAACTTAATTTTACCGCTTCTGTGAATGGAATTTCAAAAATCTGAGAGACATGGTTGATGTCATTAAGTAAAATGTGGTTCAATGAGATGAAAATATTTTTTGGTGAATAGTAACTTTTTACTTTTATTTACCACGGTTAAAAGTAAATAGGGTAATTAAGGGTAAAAATGATATTATTATTACCCTAACACATGTCCTAATTCTATTGGAAAAGTGTAATTCGACCAAAAACAATCTTAGGAATAAAATATGACCACTTAGGCCCACTTGGATTAGATTAGTACATTTATTATTAATTTATTTAAAGAAGGGTTAAAATAGTTAAAATAAAAGTTTAATAACTAAATCATTTTAATATGGGGTTATACATAAGCTAAATTAGACTATAAATATTAATTATAAAGCTAAAAAGATTTCCTACATAATGGTATTTTATTTGTAATTTTTAGACATTAAATAATTTAATTTATTTATGACACCAAGATGATGCATTAATTATCTTATTAATGAAATATTGACATAATTGATTTTATAAACACCAAAATAAATGTAATTTGACACTTTTTATGAATTACACTATTTTTCTAGGTTAATATGACATGTTATTGTTGATTTAAGTAACTTGGTTCGAACTTATAATTCTGTTAGAAATTTCATAAAAATCATGTACCAAATAGTGTCAAAATTGACATAAAATAGTTTTTAAAACAAATATTATATTATTAATTGTTATTTTATTCCTAAAAATCTAAGTTTCGTCCAAATGACTTATATAAGGTTATATATATTAATAATAAACAATTTGGGGTTCGTTTGGATTCTTATAGTAAGTTTATTAACCTTATAGTGTAAGAACACAAGAAGACACGGTAAAAGTAAAATTATTTAACTTAATGTTAAATATAAATGATAAGGTTAAAATAGGAACCTAAACTTGTCTAAATCCTATTGGATGAGAGGATTTAAACCCATCCCCACTTTATCTTCTAAATAAGACCATTTGGAACCATTATAAACCGAATTTGACTTAATATAAAATAATATTTTGAGATTTTACTAAGGTGCCCCTCTCCTCCCTTATAAAAGGGCACCTCCTCCCTCTCTTCCTCACACAACTTTGAGCCTTCAAGCTCGGCCAACCCCTGCCAAAATCTCTTCTCCACTTACCTAGTATCATCCTAGAGGTCCTGGTCTTCTTCAAAGACCATCCTTAGTTCTTTAAGTGGAGGTTAAGTGAAGGCGCGCCAAAAAGAGGAGGTTCGGACACTTACGAAGCAAATCGACCTAAGGTAAGGGAAATATCACAATATCATTTTTATCCGAGATTGTTTTTACTTTGGAATTTACTGGGGTATATTTTATCATCCACATCCATGTTCCCTCAATATGTAATATTGTTTCCATCCACTCACAATTGTTTAAATCCAATTTTACCCTTCGGTGAGTTTTTAGTAAAGAATATGAAAGGAATCTTTTGTCGTTTTTCGTACGAGGTACTTTTTGACTTTTCCGACAAAAGTACGAAGAATGTTTTTTTAACTTATACGGCATGAATGGATTTTTTTAAAACATTATTTCCAAGAATCTTACTTTAAAAGTTTTCAAGTTTATTCTTAATCAACTTCTTTTAGTTATAATTTTATGACATGTTAAGAAATGAAAAGTGTTTTTGAAGTTGAAAGGATATTTTCCTCAAGAATGGAGTTCAAGTGTTTTATCAAAATTATTTTCCATATAAGATAATATAGGGTACTATTTCTATCCCTATTATTACATTGATTTGATCATGTTGTGATGGAATTATTTTTATGAATTCCTTTATCTTATATGAATTGTTTTATGATGTCACGATGTTTAAGATTCCCATTTTTATTACATGGGTTATTCTATGATGTATGGTTTATGATTTTGTGGAACACATAAGAATGGTGTCATTATGAGATGGGTGGGACCTATATCTCCCTCCAATGCATTGGGTAAAGATTTTATATCTCATGAGATAGACAGGGCTGGAACGGTAGGTTATACTGGTTCAGTGAAACAGGACTGGAACGAGGGTGGCTCGTTTCAGATAGGGACTTTATGCACTAAGATAGTCTTGGAAATGAGTCTTGACTAACAAGAAATGATTCTCTATGATTATGTGTGTATGACACAAAGTTTCATGTTTTAAGTTATGATTATTGTGATTACATTTCACTGCCATGATTTATCCCATGTTATGAAATTATGCTCTCTTTTGCAGGTTAAGATTTCCAAAAGTTACGTTCTTATGAATATGATGTGATTGATTTTTCTTTTGTTTACCATTACTGAGCATTTTATCTCACCCTTTTATGTTTTATTTTTCCCCAGAATATAAAGAAAGGTTTTAGGTAAAAAAAGGGAAGATCTTTATGGGAGATATTGAAGATCTTTCACCACGATTAGAAGATTACGTTCCGAGTTTCCAAAGTGTTAGAAATAAGTCACCTTGACCTCCTAGAACACCAAAAACACAAGATAAGGAAGGGAATAGAGAAGTCCGAGACATTACATAATATACCTCTCAAAACATTATCATCCTCGAGAATCCAAAAATCAACCTAGAGAGGAAACAAAAAAGGGTTCGTCAGAACATCTACCACGTGAGATACCTATCAAGGATATCACCACCACAGTAGCTCAACATCTTCATAAAAGGGACAACGTGAAACCATGAGAGAGACAAAAAAACTCCTAAACACTCTCCTAGGGGAGATACCTCTCAAAAGAGAGCAATACATAACAAGAAACAAGATAAATCCATCTCATAAATAGAAAAGGTCTAAAACCACAAAAACGAACATTGTTACAAGAAAATAGCTAAACATCAAACAACCTAGGGTATTGAGCATGTTTCTGCAACTCAAATTCCCATGTACTCTCCTCCGTGCCACCATGAATCTACAAGACATGGACCAAGGGAATATCATGTCTTTAAAACACCTTCTCCTTGCAGTCCGGGATCTCTACAGGTTGATCCTCAAAGGTCACATCATATCAACATCGATATCGCCCCAATTGATGATGTGAGATTAGTCATTAAGAAAAAAATGGAGCTTCAACATGTGAAAAACATCATGTATCCTGCTCATATGCAGGGGAAGTGCTACCTAATATGCTACGACTCCAACACGAGCCAACAACTCGAAAGGGCCAACAAACCAGGGATAAAGCTTACTCCCATGACCAAACCTTCGCTACCCATGATGGGGAGTCACCTTTAGAAACACATGATCCCAAACTTCAAAATCCAAAGGTCTTATCCTATGACTAGTATAGGATTTATGATGATCGTGTGTTGTCTTCATCCTCTCAATAATCACCTGAACCATCTCTGTCATGTTATATACCAGTTCTAGCCCAAGAATTGCTGACTCTCTGACCCCATTCCAGCACAATGGAGAATGGAAATATTTGTTATAAAAGGATTCAAATGGTTCCATACCAATGGAGGAGTAAACAATATTGTTTTAAGAGAACTGTACTAATGGTAAGTGCCTCATACATGAACCTAAAAAATCTAGGACACAAGATAGCAACATGTCTTTAAGAGTCTGGATGGTCCGCTCTGTCTGACTGTACATCTATGGATGAAAAGAAGTGTTAAGGAATAGTTGATAACAAAAAGCATGATGGAGACCTCTCCACTCCCTAGAGGTAAAATGATGATCTCGATTGGAAATGATCATCCTCGGGACTCCATGGAGTTTACCACCTCCTCCATATACTACCTTGACAAAACCTCCACAGATCTTGACTCCTTGATTGCTATGAAGTGTTTTGATTTTGTCAAATGACACACTACTACCCATATAGCATCATAAAATACCTAAGATTGAGGTAAAAAGGTAACAAATACCATTGATATGTCCTCCCACTTCCACTGAGGAACATCTAACAGCTGGAGAAAACCATCAGAAACATGGTACTTGACCTTTACCTTCTTTTAGACCAAGCATCGAGACATAAACTCTGCAACTACACACTTCAAACCAGGACACCAAAACTAACTCCTCAAATCTCAACATATTTTTTCATGACATGATGTACCGCTAAGGGAGAACTATGAAAATCTCTAAGAACCATCTCACACATCACCAAAGTAACAAAAATACTTCCCTAAAACAACACCCATTGTTGTTCATCCTCATACTAGCCATTAGGGGCCTCACCAAAGACAACCTGGTCTCTCTATACCTCCATTTCAAGATCCCCCAATTGGGATTCCTCCAGCTACTACACCAAAGATAACTGCACATTCATCTGAAAAAGACAACCTAAGTGTAGTTGATTATAACTTATTGACCATTCAAGGGTCTGGTTCTCTTTTAATGTGTATAGCTGTACTCAGGTCGAATCCTCTGTGATGATACTTTTTTTTATAGTCAATTGTTTTTGTGATTTATCTTTTTAATGGGGGGTTTGTTTGTAGATATTAATTAAATTGATTAATGGATGATGGTTGATTGATTCAATAATTTTATAAATATTGGGGTGAGTTCATTATTGGTGATTTAATCTTTTGATATCATTGAGATTTTCTTTATACTACATTAAATTAACACCCACTTCACAAGATGACTTTGATCAAAATTCCCAAGTGTTAAGGATTTAATCCAAGCCATAACTTAATTAGGGGTCTAATAATAATCAATACTTATTTATGGTAGTGTATTTTTGGGGCCAATAATCCATGTAATCCACATGTTAAAAAAACATGTCATTAATCCATGACATTTTAAGTTCAACATACACAATGTCAACCTAAAGAATATTCATTGAGAAAAAGATCTCAATCACTTAATATCCCCAAATTATGACTCATACCAATGGTTTATTTAATCATACATTGAGATGGTTATTAATATAGTAATATGTTTTTATAGTGATTAATGATAAATATAATGAAAATAAAGGGATAAGAAAAGAGTTGTGCATCAAACACACACATGAACAATGGTGAGAATTAAAAACAGATTTTTGATTGAATGAGGAAGAAAAATAAGGGAATGGGTTTCAACTCGACTTAAAATATTTTAAGAGAATTAATATTTAATAATAGAGGGTGGATGATTAAAAGAGATGAATAAGAATAAACATGCATTAAAATTATGTTGAAATGAAAACAAACTTACACGATTACAAATAAGAAGTACACAAAAGAACATGAAAACAAAGAGAGGAGGAAGGGTCTATAAAGTGAAAAGTTGAGTTTTGAAGATCCTCCCAAGCCTTTTTAGGGACTTTTTCATTCCAGTATATCCCCCTTTTCTCTGAGATTATAAATACTTGCAAGGAGAGGAGGGGTATGTATTTATAGCCCAAGGAGGTGGACTGTTTGCTTTCCAAATCTTCCCCTACACTTATCTCTCCAATTTGATACTCCATATAGAAAAATATGGAGAAATAGTATTATTAAAAGTTTTAGATATGAATTTTTAAAATATACCCTCAAAAATTTTCATCCATTGGACTTAAGGATCCAAAGTTATGGTGGGTTTATTAAACAATTTTAATATGTCCATTTCAATCCATACTTTTTTGTAGTAAAAAATGTGAATGAGTTCTTAAATAAGAATATTCCCTAAAATCCAAATAATTTCTTCTAGAAAGTTGGAAAAATATATCTTGGATTTCATACTATAAAATATCATCTTGAATTGATATCTATATTAGGAGAAAAGTTCATAATTGTGTGCTGGTTTTAATTCTTAGACATAATGGTGGGCTGGAATTCATAGAATCAATTGGGAACCTTTTTGGTAGAGTTGGGACATGAAAATTTTATACAAGATTTATTTTATTTTCCCACTACTTTTTATGTAGAATAAACGATTCTGGACTTCTTTATTAATCCAAAAAATTCAATCTTCATGGATGGACCAATTTCTTCATAGATTCTTTGGTCCTTCTTGTGTGGACTATATTACCATTAAAATGGACGAATTGGATAATATTTCCTTACAATTATATGTTTTAAATTTAATAGGGAATTCTAAAAACCAAGAAAAATACAATTTTGATAATTATGGTGATATTTATAAATAAAATGGTAATATGACTCATAATGATCAAAAATTATATTTAGTAGTAAAACATGGGTATTGCACACTAATTATGAAATTTTACATGAAAATTACTAAAGGGAGTAGAAAAAAAGTTTTGAATAAATGAATAACATGAACAACCTCTACCCCAAAATTCTCCCATACTAAGATGTAATACTTAAAGTTCTTCCATTACTCTCCAGGAATCACCTAATTAACGCACTGCATCTCTACACGACTTCCTGCTTAGCGCATCAACTACAAAATTAACCTTAACAGGTGTATATGAGATGTTGAAGTTGTATTACTATAAGAACTCCATCCACTGATTCTATTTCAAGTTCAATTCATGCTGGGAGAAAACGTACCTCAAGCTCTTATGACCAGCGAAGACCATGAAATGATCACCAATGAGGTAATGTCTCCACAAATTTAGGGAAAACACCACTACCACCCACTAAATACCATGGGTGGAATAGTTATGTTCATGGGGATATAATTTCTAGGACCCATAATAAATGATTGATCTCTACTTCATCAGAACATAGCCTAAACCTAGACGCAAATCATCACAGAAAACCTCAAACTGAACTCCTTCTACAAGAAGACAAAGAACCAGAGCACTGAACAAATTATCATTTAGATACTGAAAAGCTACATGCCACTAGTCAGTACACACAAATTCATAATCCTCTATTGAAAACACTATTAGAGGAGTCATAACCTGAGATAAATCGGCTACGAACCTCATATAATAGCCCGCAAGACCAAGGAAACTTTTTACCTCTACCACTATCTTGGGTGATACCCAAAACACAAGTACTTATATATTTGGTAGATCCATAACTAATCCCTACTAGGATAAAAAATTACCTAAGAAACAGACTTCTAAAGCCCAAAACTCACAGTTTTAGAACTTTCCAAACAACTGTTGTTGAAGAAGAACTCCCAAAATGGCATACAGATGCTCAGCATGCTCCTCCTTAGACACAGAGTACACAAGGACGTCGTTGATGAAAACCACCTTGAACTTATAAGGAAACTCAAAAAACATTGTGTTCATCAACCCCATGAACATAGCTTGAGCATTTGTCACACTGAATGAATTCAAAATAAACTCATAATGCCCATGATGACAATATAAAGAAGTATCTAGGATATCCTCATCCTTCACACACATATGATGATATAATGACCACAAATCAATCTTCGATAACCAACTAGGACCTTTTAGTTGATCGAATAAATCATCAATATATGGAATAGGATAACGGTTCTTCAGTATCACTTGATTCAAGTGACAATAATCAACACACAACTGTAAACTACCATTGACCTTCTTCACAAACAAAACTGGTGCACCACACAATGACACACTCAACCGAACAAAACTGCACTGCATTAGACCATCAAGCTGTATATGTAGATCTCAAAACTCATAAGGTGAAATCCTATACAGATACATTGATATAAAAGATAGGTCTAGCTGTATCTTGATCCTGAACTTGATCTCCCATCAAGGGGGTAATGCTACAACCTCTTCTAGAAAGACGTTAGGGTTCCCTTCCATGACCCTAGGAAATGCCAACTCCTAAACCTATGACGAAATCAACATCAACACATCCATTATGGATAATAGGGATAAAACATGCATTAGACCCATCAGAGGATCTCTGTCACCAACAAACACCGTTGGCTCTCCATCATCATCAAAGAACACCACCTACCTCTTGAATAAATCCACGACAGACTGCACCAAATACAACCAATCCATGCTGAGGATGACATCATATGGTTGTATCTGTAAACATAGGAAATCTACCTAAGAGCAGTGCTACCCCAACACTAGCTCACCATCTCTACATACTTCAAACAAGTCAGTTTGGCCTCTGACTAGTGTAATAAATTCCAAGGGCACTAGAAGCATCTTTACCTCAAGTCACAAAGCATGGAAAAGGGAAGGTGATATAAAGGAGTGCATCACTCCTGAATCAAAAAAGGAATACAACTAAGTAAAAAATGAGAAAAGGGCACCTCGAATGATTTCTGGCTCTCTTGGAACTAGAAATGGTAATGCATGAAGCTGACCATGATTTGATTAACAACCTCACTGACCCTACCAGAAACCACCTCCACAGCCATACTATGCTCTCTAAGGACGAGGAGCATCCCGAGGCTGTCCTCTTCCTGCCCCATCTGCTCTCTGCTGATCCAAAACTAGTGCAACCTATAGCTGCTACCCTACCTGAAACTTCTTCAATAGAGAAACCTAAAGTGGAATACATGACACACGATGAAAATTCAGAAAGGTCGAGCACTCTCAATGCTGATGACCTTGGCCTCTATAATAAAAACAAGGGGATGATCCCTTAGCATAGGCCTGAGAGCTACTTCCCCGGAGAAATGAGATACTGAGGGCTGGGACCTACCCCCGGCCAAACAAAATCTCTTCTTCCCTAAAAATTGGGAACCCTAGACCACAAATCTTCTTCATGAGGAATCCTGATGACTCCCATCTCATGATGATTTGATTCTGACAAACATTTTCTTAATGACCTCTCCCCTTACTAGCACCTCAAGATATGTCTTCAGTATAAACATGGTGACCTAGGGTTGGATCTCTAGATGAAAAGCCTCCTCAAAATGCCTCACCCTAACCTCCTAATCTAGAAAAAGGTCCGAATCATATTGAAAATGGTTCTTGAAATGGTTCCAAACTCTCACACATTGGAGCTCCCCCATCAAAGGGTAAGAAGCTCCTGGCGACTAGATGCCTTCATAGTCAAAGAAAGAAACTCGACTCAAAACTAGTCTCAGAACTCCTCCCATGAGACTACTAAATCCTTACGATCTCTGAGGAATAATAACCACCACTGCCTCACAACTCCATACATCATCATCACAACCAATGATACTCAATACTAATTCTGAGTATGAATCAAACTAAAGTATATCTCAACCTCTTCCAACAAGTATTCCATGAATACATCTGAAATGGAGACCTCATACTTCTGTATACTCTAGAACTAAAACTCTCAGAGTTTCCTCCTCCAAGTTTCATCGTCTTCAACCTCTGCTCTACATTGATCTGTTAGCACAACCTTCTGAATATATTCTATGCGGACCTGATGATGACGTCGACCTAGATCCATACCTACAAAAGAACAACCAATTAGAGCTAATAAAACTATAATATGGGAGTCTTTAACATTAATTAATTGTTTAATTTTATTCATTTTAGTTTAACCTATCCAAATATATACCCCTTTTAAACACAGGCGCAAAGAAGAATGATGCATGATCATTTCCTAGTTCACTACCATGAAACCATCATCACTTTATTTGGTAGCCACTGTAAACTTAATAGTATGTGCATCAGATCATAGGGGGCCCTAAATATCTATGTTTCATATGATCTCCAATGTCCACAGCACTTGCAGAACTTTACCCACACCGTTTCCCTACCAACCTGTGTAACCTCACCTGTGCCTAACTCTAAATTCCATCCTATCACTCAACCAGGACTTGTTACCACTTTTTCATGACCCCTCCTAAAAAAGTGTACCCCTCCTAGGCCGAAAAAGGAAGGAGAGATATAGTGACCCTAGATTCTTGCCTCCAGTAGGCCCTGAGTTGGCAACTATCACTAATGGTACAATAAACACATAGATGGGAGGCATTACACTCTATGAGAACGCACGCGAAATAGAGATATAAAATAGAAACCAACCAACTTCTACTCATACCACAAAGTAAAAGAAACCCAAGTGAACACATGTAATTTCCTACAAAGAATACTATAACTAAAATGGAAAAACTATAATTACCAAAATAAAGTAAAACAACAGCAACCACAAAGCCCAAACAGCTCCTCTAAACCTAAGCTAGTAGTAACCGGCCTGACCTCCAACCCACTCCAAGAAACCTAAAAAATAGTTTATATATTGTAGGGTGAGTATAATAGTATACTCAGTAGGATCCTCCCCAAAGCCTCTCATGCAAAAGTAAAGAAAGCATGCTAAAGTATAGTGAACAACAAGTGAAACTAACTCGTCACTTAAAATAGGTATACTATGTTCCCAGCCTCACCATGGATACTCTCACCAATTATCTCATACAAGAGTATATAATATAATAAAGAATATCAAGGGTACCCCAATACCACTTCCCCACTGGTTTTCTGCTTTTCCCAATGTCACATGTCCTTAGAATCTCTCTCCAAAAAGGCTAGCTCGAAGACACCTGAGCGTAGAACCACAACATGAACCTTGTGAAACTCACTACCACGACCACACAACCAAAGGTAACCATAATTTACCAAGATACACCATAGTTTTCATAATGTGTATCATACATCAGGTATTATACCTTAAAGCTATTATAGCCCATACACCGAGTAAGGATCCACAAGCAATCACAACCTTTACACGTTATACCTATAATAGCACTTAGGAAACTATATTAAGAATATATTTGTGTGAAATAACCACAATCCATTACATCCCTATACACACATATATGGGGAAAACTAACTTCCATGTATACTATAATAAGTAACTACCAAGAGAAGAGAGTGGGACCATAGGGGGTAGTCAGCCATCCATCCTTCCATCGGGATGTTAGGGAATACACCCCTAGGACTTAGAATCCTTGGGGTGTCAGTTTCACTAACCGAAAAGGTGGAGTAGCATATAAAAATAGAAAAAGTATAGAATATAATATTTATCACAACCACACTATGAAAATAACCTAGTCTTAGACTCAAATATAGCGAAAATCTATCGAACTACTGACTACCATCACTAAGATTAGATATCCTATAAGAACACATCCATTTAAAGAGATATATTAAGTTACTTATCCATTTTTATCATTTTCACTTTATGTTAATTAATTATCTAACCATTAATTAATGATTATAATTTCCACATTACATTTAGTTAGCATCAAAACAAATTTCTATGCCCTCTAGTCATAACCAAACTGAGTCCACAACTTCTCAAAGTCACAACCTCAGTATTGTGTCCCAGTAAGCTCTAACCCCATGGGTTAAAAATTACTTAATTCAATAATTTATTAATAACATCTCCACTTTACATAATTCTAGGAATTCTATAAAATCATTATATTCTAAAAAACATAAGGGTATCAACATAGTGTGTATATGGAATACCCATCGAGTCATTGCCACATATAGAAGTACAGACCCATCCATCATTGAGAGGCTAAACACGGAAAGCATGTGGCATACCCCATGCGTATTCGCCTCTTTTGGAAGTAGGGTAAGAAATAACATCTACCACAAGCATTGTGGAAGGTAAAACAGATAAAAAACATCATGTTGAACATCAACCACTTTCACGTCGACAGGTAAGCCCAGCTTCAACCTGTTCCATCATCCTTGGTGTCCTCCCCAACACCCATATGAATAACCCGATGCATCTCGCCACTCCAGCTATCAACTGATTCCACCACCACCACTAGGCCTCCCTACCCCCCATATACCACAATAGGCTTCAAGGATCATATCTCACAATCTCACACCACAACACAAGAAGTAGGAAATAAACAACATAGAAACTGGGATCTTGTCCCTAAATAAGGCATTCAACCTTCACACACAATGATCACTCACAACTCCAAATAATAAGGCACTTGGCCTTTAAAAGAAAGAGGGTAACTCAGAACCCTTCAAGGAATTATCTTTATCACACAACAATTTCTTTATTCCATTTTTAATTTACCAATTAATTTCAACATGCATAACTATATCCATTTGATTACCATCAAAGCACAACAACAATAACCAGATTCATTAAACATGCCTCTTTATCTTTGGAAAATTAATTTAATCCCGAATTTATGTTCTTTATCAATTTACATTAAGAATGACATGCTAAAGAAAGAAATCATAGATATCACACTATCTATAAAATCAAGAGGCAAACTGTTTTCATGGTATGAAGCAACAATATACAATCGATACCAATTTATTAATACGGTTCAATATTTATTTTGTCAATTTTATTGCGATATAAAGGTATAAATAATTATAAATCTAAAACTTCATTTAAAAATAATATAGAAGACACAAATCCCCTACCTCAAAAGGTTTTCTACATTCTTTTCATGAGAACGGGCCAACACAATGGATCACGATCATCTCTCCCGCAATGATTGCATCCACCCGAGGACACCGTGAAACAACCACATCAACCAACACCCAAGAAAACTCCATTAGAAACATGGATATCACATTACATAACATGGAATGTATAAAGGGAGGAAAAATATCGAAGAACCCAGAATAATAGAGGTAGAACATACCTTATATAGAAGTTGGATCAAAATTTCCTGGTTGCACTAAATTAGGGGGTGCACATGCAGTAGGAAAACTCCAAGGGATAACAATCCAAGGATTGCTATTAGATCACACGAATCCTATGGGAGGAAGAACTTTAGGCATACCGTACCAAGGAAACAAGAAGGAAGAACAAGGGGAATGTATCTCTGCCATTTGAAAATCAAAACAGAGTAGCAGTTTAGATGCAGTTTAGATTTTCCATTAAAAACCGATCTTTCAAGATTATGCAGTTTGACTGAGTAAAGCCACCCATACTATTAGGAAAAAATTAAGATAAGAGTTATGGGATTTGAATGATCCTTAAATATATTAAAAAAGGCTTTTAATATATTTTATGTAAAAGATAATGTCAAAGGGGTGAAACTGTAGGATGATGAAAACACTGTTCACTGACGAATCACCGATTCCACTCACTGATGTGAGTCACTGACGTGACTCACTAACGCGAGTCACTAACATGAGTCACCAACATGATTCAATGACGTGACTCACTAAAATGACTCACTGACATGACTCACCGACACGAGTCACTGACACGACTCACCGACACGAGTCACCATTCTAGAAACACTATTCACAAAACTAGAAACACTGTTCAACCTACCGATAGATGACCTACCGATAGATGACCTACCAATAGATGACCTATCAAGAGATTAACTACTGAGAGATGACCTACCGATAGATGACCTATTAATAGATGACCTACCATACTGGAAACACTGTTCAACTACCAATAGATGACCTACCGATAGATGAACTACTGACAATAGACCTACCGAAAGATGACCTACCAATATATGACCTAATGATATAGATGACCTAATGATAGTGGACCTATTGATGACATTGTTCATAGAATCAGAAACACTATTCATAGAACTGGAAACACTGTTCACAAAACTAGAAATTTTGTAATGTGCTAGAAATAAGTCACATTGACCTCCAAAAACACCAAAACCACTAGATTTTTACAAAAGAATGGACTAGAGAGGTCTGGGCCATTAAAATTTTTACAAGAGTCTTCTAGTTTATGGATTAGTCTTGAGGTATGATGTCATCATCCTAACAGAAAGCAGGGATGATCCAGCTTACTAATTAAGGGGAATACATGGGAAATACTAGTGGAACAGGGCTGTTGTAGTCCACATTTGGAAAGACCATGCACCCATCATAGTAGAGTTCTTCTACAACCATACTAACAACATTGATGGAGGGAAGCTAAAAGATGAGGCATCCTCATCACAATATCAAGTGATTTTCAAGGTGGGTTTGGGGGATCTATAGAAGGGATGGAATGATGTTTGAGATTTGGGCTAGGGTTAAAACTTTATAGATGAGTGGGCCAGGGCCTACTAGGCATGCTCATTATGTCGATAATTTTAGGTAGAGATGAAGCAGGTAGAACTTTACAATGTAGCATGGGCTTCATAGTTCCATGTTTACCAGCCATAGGAGATCATGCCCAAGCTACTGAGTAGATGGTCACTGAGGACCAATACATTTAATTTGAATCACGGGGAGGCTAGAGTCAACCTATAAAACCTTCATCAAATTTCTGAGATCCCAATCTTGGGGGTGATGTATGAAGAATTTCTCTTAGAAGAGAATGTATTGGGGGACCAAGTGCAGTTTATATCCTTAGAAAAGGCACAGTTGGATCTGGTGTAGGGAAATAGTGAAGAGAAGTTAGGGATGGGGGATGTTCTATTTAATCATTGGTTCATATACTTCTTGAATGTAGTGGTATAGGATCCCTCTTAGGGGAAGAATACAATAAGGAAATTATTGATGAGGCCACACACATGTCCCAGGGGATACCAGTGGGGAAACGAGGGCTCCAACTGGTGGATTGTAGAAGCAAGATAGTGGAAGCTGTTGGGATACAATGTCAAGATTGGTGCTCAACTCATAATCATACCAGTAAGATTCATAGTATCACTCATTTGTGGTTGGATTCTCCCAATGAGGGATGCACACATGGGGGTGCGTCCAATCACCTTTATAATGGAGGCGATGCTGGTGACGGGGAAATGTGTAAACCTTTCTATACAAGTACTGGAGAAGTTATAAAAGTTACTTCATCACATTAGTGATGGGAATACACAACTACATGTGTGTGGGCCTTTTAACTTCTTGTATAGTTGAGTGGTCACACACATGTGGGGTTATGAGTACCCGAACCCCATTTTCCTTCGCTCAATAAACTTCTAGCTGACAATTCTGAACATCATGTGGAGTCACCCAATAAAGTTGTGTCTGGGGACGTGCTGGATAAGGTTGGGTTGGAAGATCAATTCATCTTTCACCCATTCTCCCTGCCGATGGGGGTGGTGACCTATGATGGTGTAAGGACCAAGGAGGAGATGTTATACCTCTTGGAATATCAAGGTGGGGTACTGGTAGCAAGATTTTACTTAAATCAAGTTTGTGAGCCATAAAATCCACACTGGTTTTCAAGACATTCTAAGTGTATATAATGGTTGAACCTGAAGGTGTACTCATAGGTGTTTCATAAGTTCCATCCTTTAATGATGAGGAAGCTATGTTGTATGTTCATGCATGAAGATAGAAAGATGCAAAACGAACTACTGCCGCCCACTATTTCATATGGGCTCAATCAGGACTATTTATAGAGTTGGGTGAGTACCTACCTTAGGGTCATGTTGAGGAAGTGGAAAACCCAAGCCAATTAAGGGGTGGTCCCTCCACCATTGGGCTAGGGCTAAATGGTGGCTAGAGGGCGCCATGGCAGCACAACTAGTCTAGTGGATAGGACAATAGCAATGGGTTCAACAATCCATGAGCTAGAATAGGTATAAGATGTAGGGATAGTAATGATACTAGGCTCAAAGCTCCTAGGTAAGAAGGAATTGGAAGAATGGGAGCCCTCTAGGTAGATCCCGAGGGTGTACATTCAAGGGATAGGGAAACAGGTACGTCATCTAAATGTTCCTAACGATGCTGTGTATCCTGATGCCAGGGAAACCTGGGGACTTCACAAGAATATCACCACTTCTCAGGGGATGTGGTAGTATCTCACTAATGATGAGATATTCCTCACCAGGATGGTCCATGAAAAGGAAGGCTTCTATGATCTCTATGCTGAAGCGATGGAATACATGGTAGAGATGGAGGATTTAATTTACTCCCAGGGTACTATGATCCCTTCAACCGATAAGGTGAGGACACTGTTGGTAATTTCTTCCCCTTCAGAATCTATTGTGAGTCATGAAGGAACCTATTTGGATGAATGAAAATAATCAAAATACTCTTGGGGGAGTGATTCTTATCAGATTCTAGAATAGGACAGACATAATGCTTACAACTAGGTTAACTCACTGACCTTTGCATGATTTCGAGCACCACTAAATCTTCAAGATTGTGGCATGAACCTATTTTACTTATATAGTAATTTACTAGAACTAAAGAAGGGTAATTCCATGATAGGCCTCATGTAGAGGGTGAGGGGACCTCAACCCATAAATGGGTGAGTGTGAGGATCCTTAAAGACGTTGTGGAAATAGACGATCAATCATCAACACCTACCACTGAGGCAATGGTTATGGAGGCTGAGATGGAGACAATGGATGCCTATCTTCTAGTGTAAATGGCTAGGGAGACTATGGTGGTCAGCCAACCATAGAGAATCCACTGGAGGGGACTTCTAAGATTTCACCCTTAGTGGAGGGGGTCGAGGTAAGGCCCTTGACGAGGTCACTTGGAGGAGTTGTGGCGGTCGAGTGAATCAACAAGGTGCCATCAGAAGTGGATGTCATGATCAAAGTTGCGGTAGAAGAGACAATGACCACACCAGACACCAGAGTATATGGGGAGGCTACATTGGATGTTCTTGTACCTTGTTGACACTCCTTTCCATCATAGAGTCTAAAGGAATGTAAAGGTAAATACCTTTAACCTAAAATGATTCATCCTTTAAAGAAACATTAAAAATTGACAAAGGTATGCACCAAGATTCAAATGCACTTGGGTCACACAAGTTCCACTAAGGTTGCACAAGTATACTTACGTGCCACCTATTGGTCGCGCAGGTGACTTGCGCACCTTCTTTGCAATTCACCCATGGTCTTCTCTAGAATATAAATACCCCCTGTGGGCCCCCATTTCACAGACGAAAAAAATTCCAGAACCTTAGATTTGAGCTCCCGGTGCCCTAGTCTCTTCTCAAAACTTTCGAACACTTATAAGGTAATTTATTACCTAGAACGGAAGATATTAAGAGTGGGGGGGGGGGGAGGAAGGCCTAAGTGTTGAAACTCATCAACACTTGCGCGCCTAGGTGGCCATCCCTTAAGGAAAATGGCCACACTTGCGTGCCGCCTTACCCCTTCAACATAACTTGCGTGCCTCTCTTATAGAAGTCTCTAGGGGTATTATTAAAGTCTTGAGCCAAGTCTCACCCAAGTTCTACCCTAAGGATTGACCATCGCGCAAGTACCCATGTGCCACGCAGGTACACCTGCACGACCAGGACTTGTGTGCCCAAGAGTAATCCCTAAGTTAGAGTATCCAAATCTCCATGAAGTACATATACCTTTATTGACCTTGTTCCTGGGTTTCTTCCCTAAAGTAAATCCTAATATTCATCTATTTGGGAATTCATACATGCATAAGCCCCACATCATTTCATCTTTCATGGCACAATTATCTGGTTTCACCAATACCTCTTGTTTCTTACATCGAGCATGACTCACGTGAGCTTAGAGTGTAAAAGTAATCATGACATCTTTATTTGAGCCATCAATCATGCACAAACATCATACTCCCTCACTTGAATTACGTGGGTTCTGATTCCTTTTCTAAATAAAGGATACATAGGTATCCCATCTATGGGTATGATCCCAACTCTGAAATAATCCACATCCTTCTGAATGATAATAAACTTTAAGTGCCCCACTGAGTGGCTTTAAAACCAGTATGGTCATCATAATGACCAAGAGACTTTTATGTATTAAAGGAAACCATTGAATAAGAATCTCTAACAAATACAGATGATTATCTATCAATGAAGAACCTCGAATAAATATAAAAGATTCTCTAAATCTTATACATATCAATCATTTATTGTTAGATCTAAAGGAAAGCTCATTTTATACTTGGTAATGTAATAAGGATTCACAAACATAACTTAAATATATAAAGAGAGTTTTGGAGTAGACAATAATTCCCCTAAAAAAGTTGTGATGAGTCCAACCTCCCATACTCTCAACCAATGAAAATTCCTAAGCCTCATCAGTCCACAACTAATGAGCGCCTACCTTTGGAAAGTAGGTCCAAATGGATATGGAATCATTGGATGTTTCCGGTTCTATGAACAAACCTGTTAGAAACCGATTGGAATGTTTGAACCTTTAATCAATGAGGTTATCCCCAATTACAGAGGAAACAAAAAATGGTGAACCCGACCTGAATCCTTAACCAAGTTAAAGTGATGTTTTACCTATTTGTTAGGACCCTATTTAAACTCAATGAGAGGGCCAACAAAGCAATCAATAACATATGTGCTCATCCAAAATATGTAGCAGCCGAAAATATCTTGATTATATTTGTTATATGAAATATGCACTCTTTTCTAAAGATCTTCCACATTACAAGAATGGATTCTCTTAAATTCACACCTAAGAATACGTCTACTGTGATTGCCTCTGTTGTGAAGGCATCTACTGCTACTCCTGCTGGATCGTCGTCCGCTCTAAGGGTGACATCACCTACTCAGAGTATTCAACACTGGGTATCAAATGCGCTGGTTAAGGAGTACCGTCAACATGGTACCATTCCAACTCTGGAGGTTTCTCCACAAGCCCTCCAAGTGAACAACTCACCATGGTCGTCCAGACAGTGATGACCAGTGATCAAGAAGCAGGTGGTGCTAACCACCGTCTCCAACCGTTTCGGGTTGTTATCCCCGGAACGCAACAACCATTCCCTCACATATTCTGAGGAGGTGAATGAGAAGGTTGCTCAGGGACTTAATTCAAGGAAACATGAGTCCTTCCCGAGGGTTCCAATCAACAATCACTGCCAGGCTCATGTGGCAGTGCGCCCTCAACATGATGAGGGTGTCATCTCTAGGCGTTCGGCTCAGGTTCCTTGAACCCGAGCAGTCAAGACGAACCACTAGAGGTGACAACCAGTTAACAGTGAGCAGGTTCTTATCTCTACCATTTCCAGAGAAGTACACCAACCTAACTTGGTGGCAAGAAACGAGCGGGCACACACACCCATCGATTTTAATCCCGTTGTCCAGCAGACTTGTCTGAAAGCAGCATGCCAATCCTGCCAGGCAATTCGGGCGGAGTATTATAGACAGGAACATACACCTGTTTACAAATCATCAGCTAGTCAGCAGGCTCGTCTGACTACATATGATAAAGCCATCCAACCTAATGTGTTGACACATGGTAAACATGCACATAAACCTACTTACACTTTTCAATCCTTCCAGTAGCCTCGTCTGTCAGTATTGAAGGAAGCTCGTCTACCACGTTCGGCGGAGTGCAATCAGTAGGCACATACACCTTCTAATATTGATCAAGCCTACCAACAATCTTGTTTGGTAGCATTCGAATAAGTCAGTCAGAAAGCTCCGGCGACAAATAGGAGGCAGACTCAACTCTCTGCCCCCACACATGAGTACTGTCAGAATTCACTGACAGAAAAAGGAGGACTGGAGCAGGCACATACACCTACTCCAAGTACGGAATGGACGTATATCCCCATTCTGGCTTCTGAAGTCACCAAGCACATTCTGTCAATGGTGAAAGAGAAGAAACAAATCCCTGCTCATATTTTGGATTCCTGCCAGGATATTATAACAGATTCAGTAGCATCTCAGGGAAAGACACATAAATTTATCCCTACCAGTGGAGTGAGACATCAATAGTTCACTTCAGAAAAGACACACACATCTGTTCCAGTCCAAGAGGGTTGTGGGGCGTACTCCCCCATATCATACGAACAGCCAAGTCAGGAACATACACCTGATTTGAGTGGAGATAATCAGCTTAAACTGATCATTTCTCATGATCAGGCACATACACCTACCCATAATGACCACTTTCATCAACAAGTGGTTATGAAAGTGAGAAAGAAGGTGTCTAAGAAGAAGACCTGCCCAACACAATCACGAAATAAAGGGCCAATCTGTAATAAGGCCTTACTTGATGCTAGAGTTCTTGATGTACTTAGAAAATTATCTATTGCAACTCAAGATTCTACTCTCTCAGTTACCAATAGTTGGAACATTAATTTTTAAGGTCTGCATCAGATACTTACTCATGAAGGATTGCTTCATGACAATTCGGTCGATCTCGAAGTATCATCTTCAGATGAGAGATACAAGAACCCTCTGTGTGGCCAGAATATCAAGGAGAAAAATGTTTCATCTTTTTCTGTAACCCACCATGGTGGTCCTCCCCATGATGATGAATTTAGCTGTGAAATTCCTCTCCACAGTATTGATTCACATTGCTTGTAAAATTCTCCAACAAACAATATAGTGACAAGAAAGCCCTCTTATCTTGAGGCACTTGAAAATGTGAAGACAGTCATTTCTGATGCTTTTCCATTAGCAGGTGAAAAAATTTCTCAACCAGAAGATAGCCCAGGGTGTAAGTCATTCTCCGAACCACCCCTAAGTCATGCGTCTTCTAGTTTGATCAGTGATTTCTCTACCAATCTTGTTGAATCTGATGAATCAACAAGGAAGCACCAGCTCTTGTCTAATCAGGTAGAAGAATCTTCATTAAATGATAAAGAGGAATTACTGAATATGAGAAAACAACTGAAAAAAGGTGAATTGACAGTTATGTTTTGGCCTTTGGATGATTCTCAGTATGACATTCCAAAGATATTGACGAAAGATGGAATTCATGAAATTCGTCTCAACATATGGAAAACTCTTTGTCAGTTGAAAAAGAAAATATTATCTTATGATGAATATGAAAATCATGTTAAGATAATATAAGGGTTACAATGCCAAATTGATTTGGCATCTCTATCATTTTCTCGATATCCGAAGGCTGAAAAGCAGTAGAGAGCCCTTCAGGGTTCATGCCTTGGCGCACTAAGAAGATGGTGCCAGTTAATTGCCAATGCACCATCTAGTATTCATATTAGGGTATGGGGTGTTCATGGAGAACTAAATTTCACTGTACTCTCCAGTTAGCAAAGCCCACCGAAAATGGTCGCATGCAATGTTATTGACCATGGCCAGCCACAGTCAATGGGTTTTGTTTGTAATCAAAAGCTCGCCCAAGAACATGCCTCAACTAGTTCCTCTCAAAATCAAGCATACAGAGAAGAAGTTGTTGAATTACTCCTGCATCAAGAAAATGAGAATATTGAACATGCCTCTCATTTGGATCAAGCACATCATCAAGTGACGGAAGTGTCAGAAATCATCCAACGGTCTTTTGATCCAGGTGATAAAAGTGGATGCAAGTTGGTGTATCCAGATAATTTCCAGACTAAAGTCCGCAAGATCAGGAGAGCTTTCAAGAAAGTCTCAGATATAGCATGTCAAGAACCACCCCAGCTCACCAGACTGGGGACTCTTTTAACCCAACCCTCAGAATCAACAAATAGGATTTGAGGAGTTGTGTAAATATAGCAGGAACAACCCTAGTCCACCAGACTGAGGAATTTTTCAAATCCTCAATCCACCCCTTAGAGAAAGTCAGTCTTCTCTCGATTGGGGAAGAAGCCTCAAGAGGAATGAAGAACTAAATTATCAAGAGATTCCCTCCAAATTACGATTCGTCAAGAAGTTCCTGAGGGATCGAATCAACAAAAGGCAATGTCTCATCAAGGACATGAAAAAAGGCATTATCACAGAAATGATGATATAATAGATGCAATGAATTATGCATCAATTAATGTCATTAATTCCGTTGTTGCTGATCCACCAGATGAGGTTCACTCATAGGGATCAGATGAAGAGGTTCCTACTCAATAAGTTGTACGCACATACACAAATGAAGAAGGTGTGCGTACACGAAATCAAAGGATTACTCAGAACCTAGGTAATCCTTCAAGTAACCCACTTCCCCCTCTACGAAATGTGTCCAATAAGGGTAAAGGAAATAATTAGGTTACATAACCTTCCTTTGGAGAAGGCCAATCACTCTCACTAGAGAAAAGATTTGCACAACAATAGGAAGAAATGAAAGAATTGATGAGGTTTAACACAGAACTAATTCAAGGTAGTCTTCCTCCTAAGCGTGCTGGAGTCAGTCAGCCAATGGAATTTGTTGTGGCTACTGAGAGGGATCAAGAATATCCTCCTCTATCAGTACACCCTCACAGGTCTAATCCTACGGGTCAAGTGCAACAACAATCGGCAGTGCTGCTATCGGTTTCAGTACTAGCTGCCACATCTGTACCAGCTCCAGTCATTGCACCTGTTCAGGTCCAAGCTCAACTAGATGTTTCTCAAAAGTTAATAACTAATATTGATTCATTAACAGCTTGGTTGGAAGCTATGTAGGGAAAGCGTGCTCAAATTCAACTAGAAAATAGAGATTACCCTGAATGGGTTGATGCAATTCCCCCCCCCCCTATAAAATTTTGCAAGTACTACATTCCCAATCTTTAATGGTTTAGGAGACCCAGAGCAACACTTAACACATTTTGTTTCTCGTTGTGATCCTATGATGGGAACCCCTCAGAAATAGGAAGCAGTTAAGATCAGGTGTTTTTTAAATTCATTACAAGGGCCTGCTTTTGTCTGGTACACAAGCTTGCAATCCCGGTCAATTACCGGATAAAAGGATCTCCGCCAAAGATTTCTTCATCAGTTAAGCTCAACGTTGCCAAAGACAACAGTTTTTGATCTTAAAAACAATAATAAAAGGGATAATGAAAGGTTATCAGATTTTATTTCTCACTGGAAGGGATTAACATATTCCCTAAGCTTAGCACTCTCTCAAGAGGAATTGTTTCCAATCTATGTGGCGAATTTACATGATGAGTTCCGAACACCGCTGATCCCTGTGAAATACATAGGAGGGTTTCAAGACCTTACATCAATCACTCAAAAAATTGAAGATTCTCTTATAAAGACTAAGGATAAAACTCGTGTAATTCCATCAGCTCCAGGAAGGAGAATGGGTAAAGTAGAGACTGCTACATTTATTCTTAAACAAGCACCTGTACCTTCTTCTACTTCAAAACCTTCATCTTCTCGAAGGGCTCCACCTCCTGAGCACCAACAACAGAGGCTGTTTCATCAATATGATCAAAGAGATCAAAGAGAAAAACAATTTGAGGATTTAAAGAGCAAAGTTTACTCTTTTCGAAATTAAAAAGTTCCTGGTTACTTCATTTCAGCTCTGGAAAATAATTTGGTTCAATTGCCAAGGACCAAGAGGCCAAACAAGGAAGGAGATGAAGACCGTCCCAACTATTGCCCGTTTCATCAAATATTTGGGAATCCCATTCAGGAGTGTTTTGTTTTCAAGGGCCTCCTTCAAAAAATGGTCGACTTGGGACAAGTTAAACTGAAAGGTTCTTCAGATCAGGTAGCATGTGTTACTGCTACAGATCTAGAGGAAGAAGGCGAGTGGCAAGAAGTCAAGAAAAAAAATGCGCAAAAATATGATGATTGTATGATCATAAAAATGATCAACCGAACTCATGTTATTTTGTGAACACAATTGAAGAAACCAATTGTGTCTTGTTCCATGAATGCCACAGAAAAACCCTCTTCATTAGAGGAAAAATACTCAAAGAAACGTCATAATTCCAAGAAATAGAAACAATCAGAAGAAGATGAAATAGTGTCAAAACCCAAGTTGTCTTTGACTCTAGCAGATTTTATGCCATATACTTCACAGTCATGGGCACCGCCCCACCAAACAGAACAACCTAAACAGGATAATCAGGAAGAGTCTTCATCGGATGAAGAGTTGATCTTCGGTTCTGTTAATATGATTCAATTAACAGATCCATATGCCAGTCACAGTTTTGATTTTGATGAGCCCGGGTTCCTTGTATCAAACAGAGGAATCAGAGGAAGTTCTAGAGGCTCAGGATAAAAGGGAAGATGTGGATCTTTTAGAGGCCACTATTCTAATTCTACCCATGCTAAAACTGTGTATGCGGCAGAAAATCATGGCAGATCCCTTCAACGAGCTCAACAAGAACAAGCAAGTTCTTCCACACAAGGCAGACTCAGTCCTGGCACAATTATTCTGGAAGATCGGTTGAAGGTTCCATATTCTTCCTCTCATCAAGTAAATAGACCTAATCAGTCTAATCTTCCAAAGCCAGGAGTATTACCAACTCCTATCCCAGTACCAGATGCATCAACTTCCAAAGCATCAACTTCCAAGGAACATGCTAAACCACATGTTCCTGTTGGGAAACACAGACATTTGGATCAAAAGTATGATGTATTGAAACACTTAGCCCAAATACCGGCCAAGTTATTAGTTCTAGATGCTTTGAATTTATCGAAGGATATTTGGGATGCACTCATCAAGGCTTTGTCGAGTCCTCAGAAGTTTGAAACTAAAATTGCTGCAGCTGAAGTCTACCATGTAGAGAATAATCCTACAGAATTCCATGCAGTGATATCTTTTACTGATGAAGATGAATATGATGTCGTGTATGGACATATTATACCTTTGTACTTATCTGGAAAGGTCAATGGTGTAGACGTCCGAAAAGTTTTCATTGATAATGGTTTAAGAGTCAACCTCATCCCCATTCGTACACTTCATCTATTGGGCCTCATAGAATCCGATTTATCTTCTTCTACTTTGATGTTACAAGGATATGATAAAAATGAACAAGAACCACTGGGCGAGATTACACTCATAACTCAGTTTGGAGATCTTGTATCCAATTCAGATTTCATGGTTGTTGATCAAGACTCAGCCTTCAACATCTTGCTTGGAAGACCATGGCTACATCAACATGCAGCTATCCCTTCATCATACCATCAATGTCTCAAATATTGTTTCGATGGTCAAATTGGGACATTGTATGGTGATAAATCCTCGTTCAAGACATGTGAATATCAATACATTGAGGCAGAATTTTATCACATGAAAGGAAATGAGGAATACACAACAAGGGAGATTACCAAAGTTAATGCTCCATTTGGTTTGGAAAAGATTCCAATAAACCCATTTACACATGTGAGTACAGATTATGTGTTTCCTATCAGTCAAATTGACAGGATATACTCAAATCAAAATACTCATATGAAAACTTCCATAATGTCAATTACGATAATCAATCCAGACAACATGGGAGAAATTGGTGATTCACCAAGCAATGATGAAAGCTCAAATATGGATGTCTTCATTTCATCTGCTGAAATTCAGAAAGTCTATACTTCACCAATCAGGTCAGAGCAAGTTATAGCAATGTCAGAGGTAAACGATGATGTCGATTCTCAATCCATCATCTCCTCTTTATTACCCAAATAAGATCCTTCATCATCAATCGAGTCGGAAAAGGAAGCTTCTTCTTCAAGATGTTTAAATTTTAACATCTCTTCTGATCATAAAAATTATACTTCATCATCTACTATGCAAGTAGAAACAGAAGAAATAACACATGTTGAAGAAGAAGAATAATATCTTAGGGATGCTCCTACAACATTTAAAGAGGGTATCTCTACCACCGTGGATGAACTCAGAGAAATAAATCTGGGTACAAAAGAAGATACACGCCCCACTTTAATTAGTGCCGCCATGACTCTTGAAGATCAAGAGATGTATATTTCCTTTCTAAAGTAAAATCGAGATATATTTGCTTGGAATTATACAGAGATTCCAAGGCTTGATCCTGATGTTGCCAGTTATCATTTGGGTTTTCCAGAAGAACATCGAGGATTCAAACAAGCCGCTAGAAGAACACACCCAACCTATGCTTCCAAAATTGAAGCTGAAGTGGATAAGCTCATCAAAGTTAACTTCTTCAGAGAAGTTCAATATCCCAAATGGTTGTCTAATATTTTCCCAGTGAAAAAGAAGAATGGGAAAATTAGAGTTTGCATTGATTTCAGATATCTTAATCGGCATTGTCCTAAGGATGATTTTCCAGTACCAATTACAGAACTCTTAATTGATGCAACAACTGGCTATGAAGCACTTTCCTTTATGGATAGATATTCTGGATATAATCAAATCCGAATGGCTCCAGAAGATGAGGAATATACAGCTTTCAAAGCCCCTCAGGGTGTGTTTTTCTATCAGGTAATGCCCTTTGGCCTAAATAATGCAGGCGCAACATATCAGCCTGCCATGCATCGTATCTTCAAACCCTTTTTAGGGAAGTTTGATGAATGTTATGTGGATGATTTGGTGGTTAAATACAAACAACTTTCTAATCACTTGGATGATTTGGAAATCATATTCCACAAACTTCAGAAACATAATTTGAAGAAGAACCCCTTAAAATGTGCTTTTGGGGTAACCTCAGGAAAATTTCTCAACTTTTTTGTACGCCATCGTGGTATCGAAGTTGATCCTGAGAAGACAAAGTCAATCCTTGGTATGTCACCTCCTCGAAATTTAAAGAAATTGAGAGGGATTCAAAGACACTTGGCCTATATTCGACGTTTCATCACCAATTTGGCAGGAAAAAGTTTACCCTTCACCAAATTGATGAAAAAGGGAGTCACTTACAAGTGGACTGAAGAATGTCAAGAAGCATTCAATATTCTCAAGAAGTATCTCTCGAGTCCACTGGTGTTAATGCCACCTGTTGAAGGAAGACCACTTATCCTCTATGTGATAGCTCTAGAGCGATCATTGGGTGCCTTTATTGCTCAGAATAATGATGTTGGGAATGAAAACAACCTCTACTATCTCAGTTGGACTATGCTTGAAGCAGAAACCCGATATTCAAGTATTGAGAAGTGCTGCCTAGCATTAATCTTTGCAGTTCAGAAGTTGAGACACTACCTGCAACATCACGAGGTTCAATTGGTATCTTGTAATAACCTGATCAAATTCATCCTTAGTGGTCCAATTCTTACAGGATGACTGGCAAGGTGGGAAGTTATTTTGCAGCAATTTTACATTCAGTATGTGTCTCAGAAGGAAATAAATGGCCAAGCTCTGACTGATTTCCTTGCTGAACACCCTTCAGTGGAAGACACATCTTCATATATTTAACTCCCTGATGAGGAAGTCTTCTATATTCAAGAAAGTCTTCAAACATGGGAAATGTACATCGATGGTGCTTCCAGAAGTCCAACAGGGATGAAAATGGAAAATCCTAAATTCAACAAAGTTGGGTTAGGAGTTGTGCTCATTTCTACAGAAAAGGTGGTGTTACCCTATTCCTTTTCATTATTGGGAGGTGGTACAAATAATGAAGTGGAATACCAAGCTCTCATTGCAGGCTTTGAGTTGGCACTTCAAGCACAAGTGAATCACTTAATGGTGAAAGGTGATTCAGACCTGGTAATCAACAAGTCAATGGGGATTACACAATCAAAAAATAAGAGTTAATCCCTTTGTATGATTACGTCAGAGAGTTAATGACGGAGTTTCCTTTAGATTCGACATTTTCTTATGTCCCAAGATCACAAAATGCCCAAGCTAATGCACTGGCTAATATAGCCACAGCTCTGGTAGATCCAAATCGGGATGAGACAACCATCAGTATTTCCCACCGTCGTACAATTTCACCTTATGTTCAAGCCAGAATAGATGAAATCAATGAAATTAGTCCCATCTCTGAACCATATGGTCATACTACAGGATGGATGACACCTATCAGAGAATACCTTCAAAATAGAACACTTACACCTGATAGAGACGGGAAAGAACAAGTCCGAAGACGTGTGGTCAATTTCACTCTTTATGATAGCCCAGATCACTTAGAGAAAGTTCTCTATAAAAGGGGTTTTGATGGAGTTCTCTTCAGATGCATTAATGGTGAAGAGACAATGGCTGTCATGTAAGAAGTGCATGCAGGAGTTTGTGGTGCCCATCAGTCTGGACACAGACTATCTGATCAAATTTGAAGGCTTGGATACTTTTTGCCTTCAATGATAAATATTGTGTTGATTTCACAAAAAAGTGTCATTCATGACAAGTACATGCCAACTTCATTAATCAACCCCCAGATTTTCTTCATATAGCTAAATAATCATGGCTATTTGCCACATGGGGAATGGATATAGTGGGACCTTATCCTTCAGCTACATCTAAGAAGTTGAAGTATATTCTTACTGCTACTGACTTATTTTCCAAAAAGGCAGAGGCAATAACACTCAAAGAAGTCAGTTCTAAATTCATTGTTAGCTTCATCAAGTCTAACATCATTACCATATTTGGTGTCCCTCATACCATATTGACGAACAATGGCACCAACTTCTGTTCATCCGAGGTGAGAAAGTTGTATCAAGAATAAAACATTAAATCCAATCATTCCTTTCGGTATCATGTAGTGGCCAATATCCAGATAGAAGCTTTCAACATGACTCTTTCAAACATACTGCAAAAGATGGTGTATAAAGATAAGAAATCATGGCCTGATAAACTCTTTCATGCTTTATGGGCTTATCGGACCACCACCCAAACTGCAACACGGTCAACTCCATATTCATTGGTATATGGAACAGAAGCAGTCTTTCCAATTGAGGTTCAACTACCTTTGCTTAGAGTATCCATTTATGATCAGTCATCTATATATGAACAATCTCAAAAGCGATTGGATGAATTAGAACAGTTAGATGAGAAAAGATTGTGCACCCTACACTACTTGGAAGTCTATCAGAATCGAATAGCACGAGCTTTCAACAAAAAAGTTTGTCTTTGTTCATTCGTTCAGGGAGAATTGGTATTAGTTCTCAGAAATACAATGATACTAGGAAAGAAACCTCCCAAGCTTGAGCCAAAATGGGAAGGACCTTATTCAATAAATAAGGTCTACTCCAATGGAGCTTATTCTTTAATCTCAATAGATGGAGAACTCATCACTACTCTAACCAATGCCAGATTTATGAAGAAATATTTTGTATGAACACAAAATACATCAATGGTCCATGCATATGACCTTAAACTATTGGAATTTACTTAAGTCTAGCAAGATGTTAAATTGCATAACCAACGGTCTATGCATAAGACCTTAAACTATTGGCATTTCTCTCGTCCAGTAAGATGTTAAACTACATCATCATCTTTGGTCCATGAATATGACCTTAAAATATTTGCACTTTCGTTCAACATGACGTTAAATTGTGTCCCTTTCATCGTCCTATATAACGTTAAACTATACAGTTATGGTCCATGCATATGACCTTAAACTATTCACACCATCGTCCAACATGACGCTAAACTGTATCTTCCCTAATACATCCAACATAACGTTAAACTGTGTCATCTTTTTCCATTACTGCATGACATTAAACTGCACAATCCCTTTTTTTGTCTAACATGACATTAAACTGTATTTCCCCCATTTTCCTAACCACATTACGCTAAAATGTACAGAAATCCCTTAATACGTCCTACATGACATTAAATTGTATTTTGTCCCTACTACATGACACTAAACTGTGCAGCACCAATAGTCCTAACTGCAGGAATTTAAACTACATAGTCCCTTCACACGTCCTACATGTCATTAAACTTTTCATCATTAAAGTTGTTGCCACCTCTGGTTTCTCACACCGAGTATGACTCACGTCATCTTAGAGAAAACTTCAACCATAACACCCTCTTTGGACTGCTAACCATGCGTAAGTCCCAACACCATTTTTTAGGTTGTTATCCCCAAGAACAACTTGATCACTAATTCATTATTTAATTGAACTATGCGGAATTTGATCCTTGCCTTCCAGGCTAGGTACGCAGGCAACCTCCCAAGGTTCAATCCCAAAACCAATCTATTCACATTGGTTCACCTTTGTCCTTGCTACATGACATTAAACTGTACAACACCTTTTGTCCTGTATGACAGTAAACTACAACATTCTTTGATGTCCTCACCTGAGAGGAAATCATTATTTACATTGATATCCAATCATGTTATATTTCAAAGACTATGTGCATACAAGGTAATGCCTGAACCTTTTATCTTGGGTCAAACCATAATTGCACTAAAGTCCCGTTTTTCACCCTTCACTTGTACGAACCAAATCTGTACAGAGGGAATTTCAAGAACTATGTGTGGCTTGATTCACATCCTTATGGGATACATAGGAATGTTCGAGCATCCCTCGAATCCATCCCCAAGTCTTTGGGCCTAACCCCAAATTCCACTTTCAGTCCCCTAGCTGAGAAGTCCCTGTGAAAACACACACTGTGTATTCATTATAATGGTCTGAGTTCTATGACCCTAAACTAAGATCTCTTAAAATTTCATCCCACACGACGTTAAACTATATTTCAAGAACTATGTACAGCTTGATTCCCATCCTTATGGGATATGTAGTGAATTCCAACATTTCAATTCAGGACCCAGCCACTACATGATTATGGTTAGCATTGATCTGTGTATCTCTACATACATTGGACAATACCCATTTTTATGTGTCATAATCCCAACCTTAAATACTTCTAGATCTTTATAACCCTTTTATTGACTTCTGGTCACAAAATGTCCAATTTATGAGAGTTCTTTTTCCTGACTATGCAGCACGTGCCCTTAGGCGGCCTTGCATAAATAGTCTACATAACAGACTTGTCATCCAAAAGATACTATTATTTGACTATGCAGCCAATTCCCTTAGGTATCCCTGCATAATTCAACCACCTAACGGGTTTGTTAAATAATGGTAACTTCATTCTTGGAAAGAAAACCACTTTTTTCCTTAGTTGTCTTAACGACAATATGTAAGGATCCACAGAAAATAGCCATCCTTAACATATTCACCCCATGTTCTTTTTCATGATCTGAAAGTATTCAAGTCTATGGTTTATATTTCTCTTCCCTACTTTTGGGTTAGACCTTCGTAGGAGTGACATTCATACAGTTCTTAGACGATCTTTCTTGGAAATATATTCTCCCTATTCAAGTACCTCTCTCCATATAGTAAACTCTATGCTTTGGAAAATTTGAATCTCCATAAAATTCCACTGGCTTTTAGCAGTAGAAAAGTAAATTTCTGAGAGTTCTTTTTTCCTGACTATGTAGCACATGCCCTTAGGCGGCCTTGCTTAAACAATCTACATAACAGACTTGTCAGCCAAAAGATACTATTATTTGACTATACAGCCAATGCCCTTAGGCGGCCCTGCATAATTCAACCCCCTAACGGGTTTTTTAAATAATGGTAACTTCATTCTTGGGAACTAATTCTTCTAATGCCTTTTAGACCTTTTTTTGTATCATTCCTTAGATTCAAAATTTCTTAATTCAAAGTTTACATGTTTTCCTTTATAATTGAGTGTTATAAAATGTTTTCAGATAAGTTTTCAAAAAATTGAGTCAATTTTAACCCACTCAGTCAAAGCTATTTCGACCTTAAACATTAGAATTTTTATGTCTGATGTGCATGACTTTAAAATGCCCAAAAAATACATGGGAACTCTGAATAAAAGTCAAGTCCCAGCTCACTAAAACATACATTTTTGTATTATTTAGGTAATATTGATTAATTAATATATTCAAACTTTGTAGGGTTATTTATAATAATCCTAGTAAAAATCAAACTATGATTACTAAGCCCATTGGATTAGATAAAAATCTAAAGCAGGTAGTGGGAAAATGCATGCACATATGATTGAAAATGAAATCATTTTTCCATTTGATGCACAAGAATTAGAAGGACATCCACATACTAGATTCTCTTCTCTTTTCTAGGAATTACAAGAGGCTGTCAACATAAGTTTTCACTTGATGTACAGCATCCCGAGCTTCATCAGCAGCCACTTGAAGCTCATGCACTTGAACAAATTCACTCTTTTCAGCCTGATGGAGTGCTTTCATGGCATCCGCGATGGATTTTATTCCATTTTCTTGAGATCCCTCCAGTGAATTGTTGAGTTGGTCAAGTTCTCTAGTAAAAACATCTAACTGTTGTTGAAGATGCATCTGCTGGATGACTTTATCTTTGATCTTATGCTTCAGCTCCTTCATCTTGGCAGCATAGTCAGCCTCAGCTCAGGATACCATAGCCTCAAATTAACTGATATTGGCTGACAGCTTCACCCTGGTCAGAGCTTCACAACACTTTTTCTCCTACTCCCTTATTAAGATGACTTAATTCACCACGACATGGATCTTTTGATATCCAAAACCACCAAGTCCCAGCATAACAAATAGGGATGACAGTCACGGGATCTTTGATGAAATATCTTCAAGAGGTACCTCAGATATGATTATCCATATGTTTTTCCATGCCTTGCGTCGTGAAAATTGGAGCGCCTTTTGTACTTCTGGATCCGACTCATCATCACTATCACAGGGGGGAATATAATCTGGGATTAATGCACTTAGGGAAGGGACCTATTCTTCTCCTTACCCCTGATATGTGCTTCTTCACTTTCAATTCCTATTGGGGTGGAGGATGAGGCTTCACCTCTAGATCTAGCCACTGAAATTGATGGCCTTGCATAATCAATTGAAAGATTTGGTTAGTTTCAAAGGATAAAAAAAGTTAATTGGATATCTTGCAAATTAAGTACTGTCGAAAATATTGTTATCCCTTACCCAACGGTAGATCAGTAACTTGAGAAGGCTCCTCCCCATCTTTCCTAGACTCAATAGGATTTTTAGGGCGTGTTTGAGGAATCTATATAGGGTTCAGCTCCACTTGCGCTAATGTCTCTTCAATAGTAGGGTTTTCTGTACCCCCTTCAGGCATTGGTAGTTTAGCAGCTTGCTCAGATAGAGCTGCATATTTGAACCGATCATGATTAGACATGTAATAATAAGTTATTTTTAATAGGACGAAGGATAAAACTCATGTACATAATCTTATAAATTACATGGTAAGTTAACATGATCTTAAAAATATTCAAAATATGTGCCAAGTCCCATCATTTTATCCAATGTAATCTCAGAATCCTAGTTAATCTCACTAGTGGGAGCATTTGGTACGTCTTCTTGGTGACCTTCATCCTACGGCCCTTGACCCTGGATAGCATCTTCAGATAAAATAGCGACTTCAGTTGCAATGGCCGCCAAAAGCTCGTGTGCAGGGGTTGAACCTAAAGTATTACATAATGGAAGTCAGTCGATGTTTCATTTAACATTTTATGAAGCATTGTTAACTTACCAGAATCGGGTTCTTCTCTTCTTGCAATAGTAGTAGGAGGGATACTGGGAATAGATGCTGGATCTTTTCCAGAAGTAGCCAAGTTAGCCTGAACTTGTGATTGTTCACCAGTACCCTCCGTGGTACTCAAAGGAGGGCCAGTCCTCTCTCTTGGAGGAGAAATTGAAGAATCCCCTACAATCCACAGAAATATGAGCAACCTTTTCATGGGTATAGACTCATGATTATCCGAAGGAATTACTACTACTAATGAAGAATTTAGCTGTGGACTTCCTCCTTCGTTGCCTTTGATTCTTTGGTTTTTTGGGAGTATCAATGGTATCCCTTATAGGCACTTGAATTGGATAATGGAAGGCCATGTCCAACTCCTCATTCATGGCCTACTAGCCTGGAGATATCTCGCCCGATTCATGAGCATATTCAGCAGCAGCCCTAATGAAAGTACCACCAAGGCTATATTGTGGTGAAGGAACCTCAATAGTTCCTTTCTTTTTGAGCTGCAGGATGAAGAAAATAATTTCCTTGAGTAACAAAGATTTGAAAAATCAAGCTACAAATCAAATAAGTAAAGAAAAAATACATCTTCAGGAGCCACGTAATTGTGCCACTCCTCATCTACAGAACCACCAGTCCCCTCAGTGGGACCACAATCAATCATTTCCTTCACCCGTATGGTGACAGAAATGGAATAGTCAGTGGAATATATGAGCATTTCTAGCTCTTTGATATAATCCCACACTTCATCGGGGTTATCCTTGTAATGGATATCTGTAGAATCTAGAATATTCCCTATTCCAGGGAGGTGTAGCCCCTCGCACAAATCCAGCCAGATAGTTTTAGTACCACAATATAGAATCTACCATGTATGGACAGCCTCTGGTCATAGATATTCAGTATGTGTACCAGAAGGCTATGAGGAAGGTCCAACAATCTTCGACTTCAGATTTTTCTCAGCTCCTACAACTACTGATAGAGAATAAGAAAATAAGACTTGTTGCTCTATAAAGTGATGGTGATTAAATTTCCACTATGAAGTAACTTACCAGGAGTTGATGGAATGGGTCTTTTGATTATGACTGGAGGATTATATTGGGCACGAGGCTGCTTTTCCGCTTGTTGTGCCTCATCATCCCCATCTTGGGAATCTGGTGAGTCAGTCCTAGATGAGGAATCTGGCGAATCAGCTTCAGGTGGGGAAGTATCACCTTCATGAGGAAGGGTTTCTTTCTCTACAGTTCTCTTCCTTTTCCCCACCTGATAAATCGGGTGATTCAGCACCCCTCTAGGGTATGATGCTATCTAGTGCTTGGCATACCATGTAGTCAAGTTATATGCCACTTTTTCATGTGGTAGCTCAAACACTGCCCCGGTCTTCTCCCTATATGTTAGCAACCATAGTTGTCAGGCAACCATTAGATATTGCTCTGACCTGAAATGCATGGGGGGAGATACAGCGGTCTGCTGTAAACACTTGAATTGACGTGCAAATCTATATGGAGCATAGGCCTATCATATAATCTCTCCATCAATTCTAGCGACCAACACACCATCTCTGCAGGCCAACATGTATGCCCTCAAATCCAGGCTGGCTGTTCCATTATCAACAAACCGCCTGGTTGGTGGATTTCCGTAAGGAAAGAAATTAAATTCTTTATACATGCTCAGCCTCACCTTCATGTCATAAGAATTGAGATCTAGTGGAGAAATTCCAGAGAATTCCCGCACTGATGGTCTGAAAGAACTTCTGGGGATTTGTACTCCATTATATACATTATACGTCCTAAAGTGAGTGGCGATACATCCCCATAAAACTTGGAATGGTCCCACTATTCTTAAAGTAGACTTACCCCTGAAGACATGGAGTAAGATCTTGTGAATATTTGCTAAAATGGGGGTAGCCAACCCAACCATTTTCCCCTCAGCCAACTTGGCTGCGATAACGAAGGTCCCTAGCCTAACGTCTCCCTTTGAGTTCCTAACTGGTAGAAGATAAACACTGAGCCACAAGGCCAAAAATCCCGCCAGACGAGTCTTCTTTGGGATTCTCTGATTCACCTCATATCCCCACTTCTCAAATTCCCCTGCCTCTAGGGTCAGCCAGAATGTTCCAAGAGCACCCCTTTTCTCTATTTTGGGGCAAGTGGTAGGACGAGTGGGCCTCTACTCCTTGGGCCCCTTCTTCTTGGATCCCTTCTCCTTTGATCCCTTTTCCTTCATCTCCTTCTCCTACTTATCGATAAGAAATATATTCATCCATTCCTCTGGATTAATATCCTTTCTAGAATGAGTCAAGGAGGTCTCTGAACTCTTGAGCTTGTGGAAAATTTTCAATAATTCCCAATCCAAAGCTGGGGTCTTCTCTAAATCATTACAAGTCACCTTAGGATGGATGAATTCATCATACATATCACCCAAAATTGGAGCCCCTGAGATCTTGTGGACATCCCACAGACTGATTCCTACTTCTCCATGAGTCAGATGAAAATAATTGGTTTCTGGGCTCCAATGACTGAGTATCTCCGGAACGAAGTTATCATGCCTATAAACATATGTTTTCCCAGACCAGAAAAATTAATATATCACAACCCCTTTAAAATCCTCTAAAAACTCTACATAGGTTTGTCGCACCCAGTATGCCCAAATCCAGGTTGGCTTCACACCTCCTCTTGGACGGAAGTCCCAACTCTTCTTCCAGCCTTTGGATTGATCCATTTGAGAATTTCGTAAGATTGAGGGATAAAAATGTGGTTGTATCTTAGGCTTATGAGGTTTCAGATCTGGCGTACAAGGGCTATGATGCATCATATGGGCCTTCTCCACTGTTCCAGCATTTAAAAATACTCCTCCACATGAGATATTTGCTGCAGTAAAGTTGGTGTAGTTCTGAAACCAAGAAATTGGAAGATAGTTCTTTGCTTCTGGAATGGTAACTTCTCCCAGATGACCATAGCCATAAAAATGCAGATAAATGCTCTGAGGGAAGTCATGACGATAATTCTTCAAATACTTATCCAAATATGGGAGAGTGCTGTCACAGACGGTATAGTAATCATGGCCAATGATGCTCATCATATCGTCAAGTCGCTTGCTTTCCAGTTCATCAGCTGATCCAATTATCTTGGGATCCATTGAATCTGCAGAAAAGTTGAATGAATTAACTCTTAAATGGGTTTATTTTTCATAAAATTTGTGAATAAATTCAAAAAAATGGCAAAGGAATTAAGTCGTGCAAGTTATGTTGAAGGGGTAAGGCGGCGCGCAAGTGTGGCCATTTCCCTTAAGGGTTGCCCACCTAGGCACACAAGTGTTGATGTAGTTATGTGACCACTCAACACTTGGGCCCCCCATTTCAAAGATGAAGAAATTACAGAACCTCAGATTTGAGATCCCGCCACCCTAGTCTCTTCTCAAAGCTTCTGAACACTTCTAAGGTAATTTCTTACCTAGAACAGAATATCTTAAGAGGTGGGGGAAGTCCTAAGTGTTGAAACTTATCAACACTTGCGCGCCTAGGTGGCCAGCCCTGAAGGGAAATGGCCACACTCAGCGTGCCGCCTTACCCCTTCAACATAACTTGCATGCCTCTCTTCTGGAAGTCTCTAGGGGTATTATTAAAGGCTTGAGCCAAGTCTCGCCCAAGTTCTACCCTAAGGATTGACCGTCGCGCAAGTACCCATGTGTCATGCAGGTACACCTGCGCGACCAGGACTTGCGCGCCCATGTAGGACTTGCGTGCCACCTTCTTTTTGGGTGTCCATCCTGCCTATTTCACCTCTCCTATGTTTATCCACATATCCCTTTCACTCTCTCCAAAGTCATTCTTGGCATTATTTCTTTGTTGGCTTCTTTATCTGAAAGGAATTCTGTGGAACATATCTTAAAACCTAGTGATTTACATATCCTCATGTCACTAAGGTTAGATATTTCATTCATTCAACACCATCCTTTAAGATGAGAGAATCCTTAACCTGGGCCTCCTTTTCAATAGTAAGCCCCAGTCCAAATTCTCATTAATATTGGGAATCCTCCTTAGGAGTAATCCCCAAGTCCTCATTAATATTGGGCATCCTCCTTAGGTGTAATCCCCAAGTCCTCATTAATATTGGGCATCCTCCTTAGGAGTAATCCCCAAGTCATCATTAATTTGGGAATCCTATTTAGGAGTAATCCCTAAGTTCCTTAAACTAGGATTAATTTTTAGGAGTAAGCCCCAAGTCCCCTAATCTGGGCATCCTCCTCAGGAGTAAGTCCCAGTCATAATTTTTCAAATCTAGGCTTCCTTTTCAGGAGTAAACCCCAGTATCAAAGTTACCAAAATATGGGCATCCTCCTCAGGAGTAATCCCCAACCATAATTCCCTTAACCTGGGATTCATTTTCAAGAGTAAGACCCAGTCTCAAATATGGGCATCCTCCTTAGGAGTAAGCCCCAAGTCCCTTAATTTTTTAAATCCCTTTCACCTGGACCTCCTTCTCAGGAGTAAGCCCCAGTATTAATTTCTCTTAACCAGTCTAAAGTTACTTTTGATCTGGGTTTCCTTCTCAGGAGTAAAAACCAATCATAAAGTCCCCTCCAAATTTGGGAATCTTCCATAGGAGTAAGCCCCAAGTTAGAGTATCCAAATATCCATGAAGTACATATACCTTTATGGACATTGTTCCTGGGTTTCTTCCCTAAAGTAAATCCTAATATTCATCTATTTGGGAAGTCATACATGCATAAGCCCCACATCATTGCATCTTTTGTGGCACAATTGTCTGGTTTCACCAATACCTCTTGTTTCTCACACCGAGCATGACTCATGTGAGCTTAGAGTGTAAAAGTAATCATGAAATCTTTCTTTGAGCCATAAATCATGCATAAACATCATACTCCCTCACTCGAATTACATGAGTTCATATTCCTTTTCTAAATAAAGGATACGTAGGTAGCCTATCTGTGGGTACGATCCCAACTCTAAAATAATCGATGTCCTTATGAATGAAAATAAACTTTAAGTGCCCCACTGAATGGATTTAAAACCAGTATGGTCATCATAATGACCAAGAGACTTTTATGTATTAAAGTATACCATTGACTAAGAATCTCTAACAAATACAGATGATTCTCTATCAATGAAGAACCTTGAATACATATAAAAGATTCTATAAGTCTCCTATATATCGATCATTGATTGTCAGATCTAAAGGAAAGATCATTTTATACTTGGTAATGTAATAAGGATTCACGAATATAACTTAAATCTATAAAGAGAGTCCCAGAGTAGACAATAATTCCCCTAAAAAAGGTTTGATGAGTCCGACCTCCCATCCTCTTGACCAATGAAAATTCCTAAGCCTCATCAGTCCACAACTAATGAGAGCCTACCTTTGGAAAGTAGGTCCAAATCGATATGGAATCATTGGATGTTTCCGGTTCCATGAACAAACCCATTAGAAACCGATTGGAATGTTTGAACCTTTAATCAACGCGGTCATCCCCAATTCCAGAGGAAACATACCTGGACTGCCACTAGTGGCGGTTGTGGGAGCTGAGGATAAGATTGCTCCACCAATAGGGCTATCCAAGGGAGATAAGATGAAGATGTACACCTCTTTAATTACTCAAGGTAAAGTATAAACATATTTCATAGGTGGAGAGGCTGAAAAGGAATTGTTCCTTGGGATAGTCATCTAGATGATCACTCCTATAGATATAACAATTTTCCATCCACTCAAGTTTCTAGACCCATACCTTGAGGATCTGATTGAAAATATGTTGGTGATATTTTATATTCATGAGCCCACTAAATATAAATATTTCAAGGATTATGGCCCATAGGTCATTGAGAATAACTTGTTTTTATGTTTAAATGCATATAAGAATATGTAGAACATTATCACTCATATTCAGATAGTTAAACTGCCATAATAGGTGGGATCTCTCTACCATCAGTTAGTTGTCGTAGGGAATGGTGGGGTGAATTATAGCATTATTTATGTATTGGCTTCAGAATTACTTGTTGAGAGGGAAAAAACATAATGGAAGGATCTATATTTTTACTAGAGGAAACACAAGGGTGAGGGTTATCAGGCACTTTAGAAATATGAGGAAGAAATTTCCCATCTGGAGTGGATAGCACAGGAACATGTGATAACCGCTGCTACTCAAGCTGAGATCACTATCAGTCTGAGGGCTCAACTGGTAGTGTTTGAGGACAAGGAGGTTTAGATTAATAAGAAAGTGGATGAGTGTTTAGAAGAACAAAACCGATAGTGGATCAGGGATGAAGATGTTCTCCCCAAGGCTAATGAAGATAAGGAAGACCTAGAAGCATGACAAAAGGTCTTCGAGACCACTAAATAAAAAACAGTCGATCTTGAGTGCTCAATCTCTAAGGTAGAGCCTTATAGGCAGATTTTTCATAAGGGGGGATCTTATATGTGGATAACCCCCTAAAACTATGGTTTACTTAATTTTCATGCTCAAATATTTTTACTTTCTTCATTGTCTTACTTTGATCATATTTCTAAGACAACCAACAACCAATCCCTAAGATCATGTGGGTCATGCCTGGTGTGAGAAACAAGGGATGTCCATGTGATTGATTTTCATATGATAATTATATACAATCCTCGAGAAACATGGGTATTCTATCATTTACTAACCACTGATAGTGTCTAGGATAATAAAGGCTATGGTTGGAGAACGAGGCTCACATAACAACTAAATTGTTTTTCCATCGTTCTCTAGTGCATGAACGGGGTAACCCAAGGGGAATTTAATTATATCTGAACAAAGGGGAATGGAAAGTGTAAATCACAATTACCAAAATCTAGAACACGAGGTGGGTGGCATGGTTATATAGGATAACTGTTAACCATGTTTGAAACATAGCATCTATGCCATTATCCTGGGATGGGAAAAAAATGAGGGTCGAACACTGACCATGTTCAAAACACATAACCTATCCCATAATGCCATCCAAATTTTTCCAAGACATTGGACCAAGATGATAGCTGATCCAAAATGGCATGAGACCATGATGTTAGGGGGTCCCTTCAGACATGGAAGGGGATGAGGATCTAAATAAGGGGCACACGAAGCATAAAAATTGAAGTGATGGAATGTTCAAATTAATTCCAACACTCCTGGAATTATCCCACCATGGAATATAGCATACTGGTGTAATTTTATTGGTATGAATAGAGATCAAAACCATCTCCCAGGGGAGCTTTATCTTGGATTCCGAGCAACGACTAAAAATGTGAACGATGTGGAAGATGACCACACTGGAGGATATGACCTCATAGATGAGGGCCTAGGATTTGATTTAGTTTTAATTCATGAAAATAATGATGATAGACATGAAATTTAACATCATACAATGAGAATAAAACATGTTATAGTTTAAATTCATGTGATTAGGATGCGTCCCATAGTTTAACATCATGTGACCAGGACGTTGCAAATAGTTTAAGGTCGTATGACTTGGACCATGGAAAACAATTTAAGGTCATGTTGTATAGAAAAAAAAAGTGTTTGTTCTAATGGTATTAATGTGGAATGAAGGAAATAAACCCAGCGTGAATGAGCCATAAAGAGGATTATGTGCCACATAAGTATTGGGAAGCAAATGATACATATTTTAAGGTCTCTAAGCTTGGACTATAGGGGATGTGAATAGTTTAAGGTAATAATACTCGGAACATGGTATGATCCAAATAGATATGTGTAGCATGGAAGGTTAGAACACCCAATGTGAACAAGGAACAATGAGGACCAACACTACACTACACATTCTAAGGAGGATTCACATGCAGTTTAAAGTCATAATTATTGGACATGGAATCCTAGTTTAAGGCTATAGAGTTTGGACTAAGGGATCCTTTTTGTAGCTTGACCACACTGATACACAACCTATAGGTAATCCTAATCCCATTTGAGTCATTATCGGTGTAGGAAACAAGTAATAGTAAGATGGAATTATTGAAATGTTAAAGTGAACTTTAGGGGTTAGGAGATATTGGGTTGATAATTTCCTAGTGACATCAGATTGCTTACCTAACATGCACAAATTCACAAAGGGGTGACACCAAGAGTGTTGAGATTTCACAAAGATATAAGGAGGTGTAAAGGTGGTAGATCGAGACTTTAAAGACCCAAATGAAGAGGGATACTAGTGAGTAGGGGTCGACCATTTAACATGTTCAAAACAAAATTACCACAACCATACCAGTCAATAATGGGGGGGGGAGAAAATATATGATCAACTATTTACCAAGTTCAAAACATAGGATCTGCTGTTTGTTTCCAGAGATCCATCGAGGCATTGGACTGGGATGGGAGGTGATCCTTAGCCAGACACCATCAATGTTAGGGGGCCAATTTGGATTTGAATGATGATGGAAATCAAAACTAAGAAAGAATCTAAGTGTGGAATGAGGCATATTCAAAAGTGGGATTCAAATCCAACTTAGTTTAATGTCATATTTCATAGAATATGGATATTAATTTTAGGTCTTAGATCTCAGACCATGAGCTCTTAGTTTAAGGTTATAAATTTTTGACCATATGGAGTGTCCTAAAAAGGGAGGTTCATAACATGGAAGAGTGAAAAACCTGGCATGAATGACAGCCTAGGAGGCCCAATGCCACACTACATATTATTGTGAAGACCTGAACATAGTTTAAGGTCGTGATGCTTGGACTAAGGGAGGATATTAGTTTATGGTCATAAATCTTAGACTAAGATGGGGCTAAGGGATGAAGGATTTGATGAATTTATGGATAGGCTCGAAGATGAGAAGTCCGAGCATTGCTGCGTATCCCATAAATATGGGAATCAAGCCATGCATAGTTTTGGATGGTAACACACAAATTTTAAGGTCCCACCGTTTGGAACATAGTGGACAGTTTAGAGTTATGTTGTTTGGACTATATGAGAAACATTCAATCCAAGGTTATATATATGGGACACAATAGGTAAAACCCATTGTGAATGGGGTCACAAAGGCTCACACACCACATACACACCTCAAAATAAACTGTATACAGTTTCAGGTCATAATATTTGGACCATAACTGAGGCCAAAGGTCCAAAGGGTTAATGAATTTTATGTTGGGCTCAAACACGAGAATTCCAAGCATCGCAAAATATCCTATATGGATGGGAATAAAGACACACATAATTATAGAACATGGCACAGTAAGAGACCAATGTTGGTAGGGGTGATCCTATTTGGTGAGAGAATTGAGTCATCCCATGATTATTATGGGGAATCGCATGTTAGGAGCTTGGGGTAACATTTTTTTGAACCATACCATACTTATTGTAAGAGGAATCCTAGTTTATAATGGGGTAAACATCATCTATTATTAAGACGTAAGAGGAATACCAATTTTATATAGGTTAAGATTGCAGTTTAACATTGTGAATTAAGTATGTTGGCTCCTAGTATAAGGTCACAGAGTTTAGACCTACGTGGTTGGGTACCCCAAACAAATATATGTCATGTGGTGGAATAAAAAACTGAACATGAATGAGGGAATAAGAGGCCCACCAACACACAAAAAACTCTAGAGAGAAACCCAAATGTAGTTTAAATTCATGATTATAGGAATTTCAATGAGTAGTTTTAGATAATGCGGCCTAGAACATAGGGTGGCTACTAGGTTAAGGTATTAAAGATAATAACAAGAAAAAGGTGATTGATGAAAATAGATTTGTGTCATGTGGTGGAATAAAAAACGCGACATAAAAGAGGGTTTGGGAGGCCCAGTGCCACATTACATATTCCTAATAGGACCTATACACAATTTAGAGTCATAATATTTGGACTAGCTATGAATATTTTAAGGTTGTTATATCTGAACCATAGGTTCATAGTTTAAGGTCATAAATTTTGGACCATAAGGGATCTTAGTTTAAGGTCATAGAGTTTGGAACAAATAGGGGAATTGATTCAAAGGAATGTGCATAGTGTGGAAGAGTAACAAACTCGAAGTGAATGAGGTCCTAGAAGGCCTACTTCCATATACACACACCATGAGGTGGTTTGTATATCATTTATGGTCATAATTCAGGGACCATAAATTAGGCTAAGGGGTGAAAGATTTGATGAATTTGTGGCGGGAACCAAAGAAAAAGTGTATGGGAATCACTATATATCTCATAAGTATGGAAATCACACCACACATAGGTCTAGAGATTGCAGTTTAACATCATTCATTAGAGGGTGTTAAATCCTAGTTTATGGTCATATAGTTCAGACCATGGTGGGGGAATATATATAATGGGTGTGTGTTGTGTGGTGTTATGGAAAAAACTATGTGAATGAGGACTAAGGAGGCCCAACACCACATAAACCATCCCATAGAAAACCTGAATACTATTTAAAGTTATGATACTTGGACTTAGATTCCTATTTTAAGGTCATGAATCTCATAGTTTTTTCCAATAGTTTAAGGTCATGTTTCATGGACCATATAATCTTAGTTTAAGGTTATAGAGTTTAAACCCAGGGAAGGAGGCTCCCCAAAATAGGCATATGTGGCACGACAGAGTGACAAACTCGATGTGAATGAGGGCCTAGGAGGTCCAATTACCCAACAAACTTTCCCAAGAAGGATCACACATAGTTTATAGTTGTGATTATTGAAATATGATTTTTATTTTAAGTTCATGGGGGCATGGAAATTTTTCCAATAGTTTAAGTTCATGCTGCATGAACCATAGGATGACCATTAGTTTAAGGTCTTAAATCTAAGACCAGTGAGGTTCTTAGTTTAAGGTCATAGAGTTGGGACCAAACACCCAGTTTAGCATCATGATACCAAAACATGGACATCTATTTTAACATCATACGGTAAGGACGATAAGTGTTATGTAGTTTAACATCATGCAACTAGAATGATGGAGCTATGAAGTTTATCATTGTGTGACTATGATGTTGGTATTTTTTTGAGGTCATGCAGAGAGGACCAAAAAATGCTACACAGTTTAACGACGTGCAATTAAGATGGTGGTGATATATAATTTATCATCATGAGGCTGGGATGTAATATGTTAAGTAATTTAACATTATGAAACTAGGACGATAGTGGATCCTTATGAAAAGTACATCTTGAGAAACTTGGAATTGGTTTGAGGAGTAATGTACTATCCGTACAAGGAGATAAAGGAGTATGCACCATTGGAATAAAACTTTTGAGTGATGTAAGGTCCTTACCACTTAGGTTAAAACTTTTATGGACTCTTTACAAGTATAATTTCCATTCTAAGGGATATTATTCTATTTTCATAGAGGAATAAGTGGAGGTTAAAATTCTTGTCAAATGATCTCTCCATATTGTGGTGCCTCTCTATATTATAAAATTTCTAGAGACTATTCTATTTGAGGTATTCTATCTAATCTAGATGAAATTATTCCATTATGCATGGCATCTGATGGTCATATACAACTGTTTGGAGTGATGAAAATTGAATCTCAATGGGAAGGACTTCCTCTTTTTCATACATTAGGGAATATGGAATCACCTAGGTGGAATTCCGATTCATTGTTCGATAAGACCAGAGGGAATTGGGGAGCTTTTACAACCAAATATTATTGTTCTGGACCACCGTCTTATGCAGAATTTTAGAGAGCATCTTATTGAGCACCTCAATCTATCCATTTTCCTGTGCATGGTAGAGGGAAGCATGGTTGGACCAGATACTGTACTTTTCATACAACTTCTTTAGCTCAGTATACTGAAGGTTGGTACCATTGTTAGTGAGAATGGAATGAGGAACTCCAAATATATGAATTATGTTGGAGCTCATTAATTCGATCAAAGATCGGTCCTTTAATTCCTTGAGAAGAATCTCTTCTACCCCTTGAATAAAAAATATATCGAAGTCAGAATGAACTTACTTTGGAGATATATTACTGGTGGACATGGTTCCACAACATCAAGTCCCCATAATACAAAGGGATTGGAATAATTAGTAGTGTGGAGGAGCTCCAAAAGTTGATGAAAAAAGTTGGCAAGAATATGACACTCGTGGCATCTCATGTAATACTCGATGCAATCATGGACCATGGTGGGCTAGAAGTTGACAAACCTTCAAATCTAGTGGGAGATTTTCAACCTACCCGATGAGCACTATAACATATGGAATGAACTTCCTACATAACCTGGAGAGTTTTATATCCTTTGATGAAACAGAGGATAATTCCATCAAACCCACATCTATAGAGAGTCTGCTCAAGGTTATGCCTACTATGGAGGCTGCACTACACTGCACACTGACGAATTCACTCACATTCGGATCTGTTCGACGAGAGGATACCATGATAGATATTCTTGACTTAAAGGGATATCCAATAGGATGTTTATTCTACTATGAGGGGACCTAAGGGTCTTGATGTAGAATCATCAACAATTAGATAGTTCACCTGCTGGCTGTCATCATCATCTATAATGATGGGAGTGATGACTCTCCAATGAACTATGGGAATGAATAGATCATCCTGGTTAGGTTCTTCAAGAGAGGAAGCTAGAATTTATAAGCCTTTAGATCAACCATTCTGTGACTAGGGAACATGAGTCACCTCTAGATGAGAAGGGAACTTGTCCATCAGCTGGAAAGTGAATTCTAGTAATAGAAAAATCTCTAGATTCTTAACAATATAGTAACCATTGATCTGTTTGATGAATAATTCTGAGTCTCCCTTCACATGAAAGATGGGGATATCAATCTTGAGGGTCATCTTGATAATAGTAATGAGAGACTAATACTCCACCTTGTTGTTTGTGAAACCTTTTTATAGTAGGAGCGAGTAAGGTAGAACAACATGTGCTTGTGTGGTGAAGACGATCCCCAAGGATACTCTGTTGAGCTTGGGATTGTTGAGCCATCTACTAGCTGGGATCCAAGTGGAACCATCAAAATTAATATATTATAATGTAATAGCCTGATATACTAAGAGGATATCCTTTTCTGGTAAATTGATATATAGAGGAAATTCGTCATAAGCTAGATGGGAGGCCATAAAGTCGGACAAGTCTTGTCATTTGATGGTTTTCCATGAGACAAACTTGATGTAGAATTACTGAAGGATAACTACCCAACATGATATCCTTTCTTTCAACATGGGGAGATTTAGGATATTATTTAGTGGGCCTAATCAGGACACCAGTTGTATCTCCTAATGTTGTAGATAATTCCACAACTTCTGTACTTCAAAAACTAGTGTAAAGCAGATCTTCTCAATATGAGAGTATCTGGCCTCTATGTAGAGGAGCATGTGACTGAGATAGTATAAACTGTTATATCTTCCTTTGTTATTCTTATGAGCAAGAAGGTTGCTGAGGGACCATTCCTGGGTGGTTATGTAGAGTAACAGATGCTTCCCAGAGATGGGTGGATTTAGAACTAGAGGTTATAGCTGATATTGCTTTATTTCCTCAAAGGCATCCTGACACTCTTCACCCCACTAGTAGATGGTACCTTTATTCGTGATATAGGAAAAGGGATTAAACTTTTTATACAAATTCTCAATGAATAAACATATATAGTATAAGTGTCATTGGAGGCCTCATAGATCCTGTAGGTTTCTCGAAGGAGGCATCTGGATGATGGACTTGTTCTTCTATAGATCAATCTCAATTCCTCTTTATCAGATGATGAAGACAAGAAACTTCCTAGAGGTAACTCTGAAGGAACTATTCAAGGTGTTCATCTTTAAATATAGAGAGCGAAGGAAGTTAAACACTTTATCTAGATCTCAGAGATGAACCAAATACTAGTAGTATTTGACCACCAAATCATCCACATAACATTCTACTATCATCCATAGGATCAGTTTGAAGATGTAGGGCATGGATCAATCATAATTGGCTCCTTTATTCTTCAGACTAAAGGGAATTACCTGAAAGAAAAATGTTCATACGGTACTCTGAAGGCCATTGAATCCTCATCTTTTGGGGACATCTAGATCTGATTATACCTAGAATGTCCATACATTATTGATAGATCCTGTAAACCATCAGTGGAATCGTACAAAAACTCTATCACTAGAAGGAGAAAATAGTCCTTCAGATAGTGGTATTTAACATCCTGAAAGTTGATACAAACTCTGATTTTCATGTTATTCTTCCTAACAAGGACTATTTTGGAAATCCACTTGGGATATTTAACTTCCTTCAATAATTATTCTTTGAAAATATTATCTACTTCAGCCTCGACTATGAAACCATGAGAAGGGTGCATTTTCTTGGGAGGCTACTTGAACCAGTGATGACTCATTGGGAGACCAAGATAGTGGATGGTGATCTGAGGGTCAAGTCCTAACATATCTTCATAACTCCAAACAAATACATCATGATACTAATTTAGAAAATCCACATAATACTGTTGTTCCTTTGGAGGCATGGCTACACAGATCCGCATTAGCCTTGGATCTGTCCTAGTGCTATGATTCTCCAAAACCAACTCATAGAAAGTGGTGAAGACACCATATTCTAATGCGAGAGGAGCATCTTCCAAGTCCTATTTATCATATGAGGTAGGAGAATTAGTGGTAGGAGGTTCATTCAGGTCGACTAATTTAGGGGTAATTCTGGTGCCTGTTTTGGAAGATATAGAATTTTTTCTGGGGGAATCTTGCTCTACTGAGACCATGGAGCCAAAGGCTATCATTCCTATCCCATAAGGCCTTCGATTGAGGGTTTCAAGCTTGATATCAAATAAATGGTGGTGGGTTGGATTCTATTGGTTTAACTTCTATCTAAAAAATTGGTGGGTGTGACATACAATGGTATCCATGAGGAGAATATCTCAGAACCTCATATGGGTAGGGGACAATGGTATCATCCAGGCCTAGACTGTGTAAGAGTAAGTGGTAATATTATGATATTCCTTGTAATTTGGGATGCGAAACAATTTCCACTTGTAAATGACAAAAAAACTTTCCACGTATGGTTTCTTGGATTCTGACCAGTAAACCAGGAGAACAAAAGCATCATCCAAGTTTGTCCATGGGCTGGTTGCAATGATGGTGTGATCAACCTCAGTAGTCTGAAATTTCTTCCCCTATATTTGGTAATAGATGGAGTCTAGATAGAGGGATTCACAAGAATCAAAAAGAAATAAATCACCTTGAAGCACACCTACTCGACCATTGAGGGAGTACTTGAGGCATTGGTGATACGAGGAGGGAACTAAAAGATGAAAATGAAGTCAAGGTATACCCATCAATGCATTATAAGAAGTATCATATGAGATAAACATTAATTCAGAACTTCTTACCAAGCCTCAAAACTAGATCTTCAACCGGATACTACCACATGGTCTCTACTCAGCCCTATCATAACCCTGGTTCTTCAGTTTAGATGGAATAAAATTTACTTCAATCAGTCCCAGCTTTCAAAGTGTCCAAGTTAGGATGAGATTGATCCCAGAACCTATGTTTAATAGGAAGTGGATGACTTCCACACCATTGAACTGGCCTATGTTATATAGTGGGCTGATGTACCCCGATATTAGGGATCCCTCATCTTCTCTAGATAATGATATGATATATTTAAATTCTTCTTGCTCAACCTCCCCTGCATAACAGATCTCTACAAAAACTATTTCTACATAAAAAAGAGATGGATTTTCAAGGATTCTGTGAGGCCCCCATGCATTTACTTAGACAAGCAGAGGGACTAAAGAATATAAATCCTTGAAATAATGATATATTGGTGCTTCAAAAAATCTTAATTCTATTCCAGATGCACATTTATTTCTTACAGGGGTCTCTCTTTAGTTGGATGCATAACAAGTGCTTCTAGTTGTACCACTGGATTCTGGATGGTGTTGGAAATATCCTACTACTCATTAGCTAACTCACCCAAAACCATTATTGGATAACTATCGACTATTTGAGGCCTATATTTAGCTAAATACAGATGATCATGGTGTATTCATAGCTGTTATTCTTGGCTAGTTAACATAATCAAATATGATGACACGTTTGATGGAACTGGATAAGAGGACTATTCCTATTAAGCTCTGTGCAGGACTTTATGCCTAGTATTGGTAGCATGCTCTTCTTGGCTTAAGGAACTAGCCTAAACATCCCATCAGCTTACATGCCTTTGAATTTTCATTCGACGACATCAACTGGAGGAACTTTGGGGGTTTTCTTGGTGCCCCTTATCACCGGGGACTATGAAGGGATCTACCAACTCAGTGATGTTCAAATAGGAATACTCTTAATCATCATTAGAGGAATCTTACAATGTTGGGAAGAACTTGGGATCAATTCAAAACTCTGAGTGCTTGAAATCACTGAGAGTATGAGATGGATTTGGCACTGGAAGAGGACTCTTCTTTCTTTTACTCCATAATAACATGTTCATTTGAGGCTTAGAAGACTATGATGAGGACACCGATGCATCAATCAGAGGGGGTGTGGTGACTCCATAAGATTCAGGAGAGCCTAATCGGGCACATATAACACCATGGGAATGAGAAACTACCCAATGATCAAACCAATCATCATACTTCTGAGTCCCACAATTGGAAACCTGCTTCCATTCACCTTCACTATTTCTATCAAGCTCGGTGGAGATGAGTGCCACCTATGATGGAAAATTTTCCAACTTGACTAGGCTATTATTCAATTGTTCTTAGAGCCAATCCTTGAAAAAATAGCATTTTTTGATGGTATTTTCAAGGATCCCATGGAAAGGTAAATGGTCAAGGTGATAATTACGCTCGAATTCATGGGGCTTCTTACACTCCTGAATCTTCAAAATCCCTTAATCCAGGGTACTTAGTAAATAATAGGAAACCTATAAATATTTGAAAGAATATCTTTAGTTCCTATTTTCCAGGAAGGGAACTCTAAGAGCCTAGACCTGATGAGGGGCTGTAGCCTGATGGGGGGCATGATCCACATTTTCGAGTGATGGATACCAATTATATATTGAGAAAGTATGAGTTTGATGAGGCTACTGCACTCAGTGAGGCTCTACTGGAAATGGGGGAAAAACTCTTGAATCTCTAAGGCCTCAAATTATATAAAGGCAGTAGTCTTTTCCTTGGAGACTCTTCTTGTAGGATCTGTAAGAGGCAACAAACTTGATTTCTTATCATGCTATATAGATTTTTCCAGATGTTGGGCCTTGTCATAAAAATTCCAAAATATGCCTGGGATGTTCTGAGTGATGAGGGTAGGGACCATCTCAGTCTTAAAATTCCCCATGCACATTGTTAGTAGCTATTCTTGAGTCAGCAACATATCAAGAAGATATGTGAGGCCCTTCCACCAGGAAATGAAGTCTTCAATGCACTTATCAAGTAGTTTCTTTCACATTAAGTGATCTGTAACTCTTGTCTTGCACATTGTGGAGCTGAACTGATAAAGAAAGTACATGCAGAGGTCTTCCAAACTAGTGATATACCCAATGAGAAACTATATATTTTAGATGGACACATGTTCTTCTGATGTCTGTATGAAACATTAAAGCTTGAAAACCTCCTACTTCTCTGGGGTTCTCAACATGGTCCCACACCTCAACATGAAGTGGGCCAAATACTGTAGCATGTCACCCACCACATTGAAAGGGGAGAAGTTGGGGTTCCCAAAATCTAGAGGTGCTCACATGTCATCTACCCATGCTGGTTATGGTTTACCATTAGGTGGGATCACCACCTATCATGTCTCTAGGGATTTGATGTGAGTGGTGAGAGTGGTTATCAAATATTCTTAGAGGGGGTTCATATCTTGACAAGGATCCTTGACCATCAGTGTGTCTATAGGCTCATCGACTTGGTAAATAGGCTCAAAAGATCATTGAGTGGCTCAATCTAGGCCCTGAGAAATATTATCACACTACTTGGGTGGATTCTATGACTCATATCTCAATTTCTTTCCATAATACCATGCCTTTACTCTTTTTGAATGCACATGATCACTGATCTCAACTGGGAGAAACTGGCTGAGTAAGATTTGTGGCTGGCTCTGCTATCCTAGTGGAGGAACATGATCCTAGCAAGGAGAACCTTAATTTGGGATCCACTCAACAAGGATCTCATTAATGATCCTTTTCTGATCTGTAACATGCTGAGGAAAGGTGGAAACTGAGGGATCAGACTCTGTCTTTAGTGAAATATTAGAAATATCAGAAGGCTTGAGAGGTCCCATTTCCCTTGTTGGTATTATGAATGGTGGTAAATGACATGGATGGATATTTGAAGCTAAGTTTATACCTTTTTAGGTGGGTATGAACACCTGTATGAGGGTCTACCAGATATTTCATTACCCCAGGGGGCTAGTTTTCTCTATTTGACCCCGCATCAATGCCCCCATCCTTGGAAAATTTGGGAACAACCATATTTAACATTATTAAACCTAGATTAAAATCCTAAATATCTATGGGTAGTTCATGATTTCATATGATAGTGATAAAGTGGAGAGCATCATACTATCCCCATCCCCGGATCTAAAAATGCAGAGATGCCTCTTCCATGATTTTGTGGAGCACTAGGAGGCTCTTAATTAATCTCTGCTAGAGGGTCCGGTGATATCCAAGTTATGTAGGGTGAAAAGACAATAGGAGTGCTACCAATCGAACCATTCAACATTGCTGATCAATGTTTTCAAAGAGATCCTGACTTCCTGTATAGACTAACTAATGGCGAAATAGGTGATGAAGTGTCACCTAGATGGTCTTTTAGAAACACACAGCCCGACCCTCAAAGAGGGACTCTGAAATATTGTAGTTGGAAGTTTCATTTTTCCAAAACATGACAGACAACTGATTGACAATCAGAGTCTCCCATATAATTTTTTAATCAGAAGTTGGGCCCTTCTCTTGATAGGCCTAGGTTTCTATTGGGGCATGCTGAAAGTTTGGCAGCAGTACTAATGTGTATTGGTGTGGAAGCTAGCTGGCCGGTGGAGGAGTCACTGCATGAGTTGATTGTTTGCTGCATGCTGGGATATCCATCAAGGGAAGTACCAACCACATCATCACATCCTTATAAGACTGGCTGTTCACCATGGCCTCATGTGAGAGGGTAGTAGTGCTCCTTAGTGGTTGAAATAGATTCTCAGCATCTATCCCATTTCAGACTAGTTCTCCATGATCCTAGGTATAGGTAGAGAGGGAAACTAGTGATGACAGAGATGGTTGCACCATAAGACCCTATACAGGATCAAGGACTCCCTCCACCTACATGTATATGTAGAGAGATTTGGGGATCTTGTGAATCTCACCTTCCTAGATGATGAACTTCACCTACCAGTCTACTTACCCAAAATTTGATGCGAATGAGTGGGGTGAAGGTTCCATCATTGAATCACATTCCCCCTCAGAATCTGATAGGTGAATGATATTGACGATGACTTGGTGCTTCCTAGTATTTTTCCTTCGATGATGGTGTTTCATACTTCCTCCCTAGGATGGTTCTTTAGGGAAGGGTAATTATTTAGCATGGATTGGACCTTTATACAAGTGGGTGATAGTGCATTAAGGACCTCCACTTTGATTAGTTGGAATATGGGGAGGAACTTAATTTCAGTTGTTGTCAGAGTAGGGAGGACCTCCTGTTTTACTAATGTAAGAGTGGGGAGGATCTACACTATGGTGGTTGATGAAGTAGAGAGGACCACTGATTTGGTCAGCAGGGAAATGGGGTGGGCCTACACGATGAACAATAGTAATGGCATGGGGAGGAACTCTGTACTGCAGAGTCTAATCACGATGATGACCTTCACACTAATCAAAATGGATATGGGGAGGACCTCCATATTAAGGATATCAAATTCAGATAAGACCTCTGTACTGGTTGTTGAATTCATGGGGAGGACCTATGATTTGATAGGTGGGAACATGGAGAGGGCCTCCATGTTTATTTTTGAAAGATTGGGGAGGAATTCCACTCTAGTTGGTTTTGGAACAGGGAGGACCTCCATGTTGGATGATGGTGATAACATGGGGAGGACCTCTGTACTAATTTTCAATGAAGCGGGGTGACATTTACTTTGATCGATGCTAGAGTAGAGAGGATCTTTTCTTGAGCTAAGAATAGTGTGAAGAGGTCCTTCACACTGATTGGATGTGACATGGGGAAGGAGTCCATGTTGAATGGTGGTAGAGGCATGGTGAGGACCTCCATAAAGGTTATCAAACTAGGGAAAACCTTCTCTTGAACTGGGAATGACATGATGAGAACATTCATGCTAATTGTGAGAGTGGGGATGACATCTAATTGGGTTGGTGATAGTGTGGGGAGGACCTCTGCACTGAAATTCATCATCATAGGTCGGCTTGTAATGACTATTAATGGTGCTAGTGATTGATAGAGTCAACCTATACTACCTGCGAGGTGGATGAGGTCTCAATCCCAATTGAGCATGGATGGATCCCTACTCATCGGGTGTAGGAATCTATGGGAATGGACCAACAATGGTAGGAGACATTGGATCCATGTAAAAAAATTCCCCTTGTTAGGAATTCTCTTGGGATTTCACTTGATTTTGACACCAGGTGGTCTAGAAAGGGGCTAACAGAGTAGGTTTATAGTCCACATATTATTTGGTCTAAAGGGCCAGTCATTTCTGGTGATGATGGGGCATACTAGTATCCCTTTTTAGAGGCTCCCAGGTAGTAGTCATGGTTTTGGTGACTCAGTCATACCACAAATCCTCATAATAGGGGAGTGAGTTATAGGATCACACCATGGAGAAGCTTATGAAGTGGTTCATTGTTGGAACAAGGAGTGGTTTCTAACTACGTGAAGCTTGGGGGGAGTGGTGTCAGTGAGGCACTGAATCCTTTAGGTCCTAACGAGTCATATCCCTTATGGTAATTACCCCCTCTTGATTGTACTGACACATGAGGGTGTCCATCATCCTCATATGGATTATTTTCAAGGGTGATATGGGGTGTGGGCACCAAATAGTTGTGGTTTCAGTGGAAGTTGTGGTGGAGGTGGTGTTATTTGGGATTTACACAATAACATTTCTCCTACCCATGCATATGTGGGTGTTGGGTGGATGGTATCCTACAACTTGGGTTCTGCAAAGCAGGTGGATTCAAATATCAGTACAGATACAAGGAAATAAATACCCAATTCCTCAGTATTGTCCAATATTTTATGGATGGAGATATAGATCCACATTGAAAATGTTGTAGACTAGAATGCCCAACATTTAACTTCCCTAATTTCTGGTGAGTTCTATACCAGGGCCACTATTTTCTTGGTGGGTCCTTGAACCACATAATTGGATCCAATGACATACTAATCTATAGATATATTAAACTCTACTAGTCCTCATGTTGAGGAGAAGAGAATCATGTTAGGTTTACCATTACCATTTTGAATCTTTTTTTCAGTAACATCGCCTACGTGTTTATGTGAAATTGTGTGCTTGTTACCCTTTATTCATGATTTTCAAAGGTGGGTGGATTTCATTACTTTCATCTGTGATGTATTCTCCATGATTGAAATGGGATGATAGGATGTCATTTCCTCTTTCCCTGGATTCCTCCTTGGAACTTGTTTCCTAGTTCAAGTCTCCCTCATAGAGTTAAGTCATTTTTTGAACTCATTCCTAGTACCATCTCTTTCTGGATTCTGGTTAATTATGATGCTTCTATCTATACATTATAGTGGGTCTTGATAGGGAAACAATCTTTATTTAGGAGAGTAGTCACATTGGGCATCACTAGAATGTCTGGATATTAGGAACATTGACCACCTTTATTCTTCCTCATGGGGGGGAATCTCATAGAGGCATCTTAGGCACAAAACCCAAGGAATATTATGGCAATCACAAGGTATCTAATTCCTTAGGTGTATATTTTCCAAATCTTTCACCCAGGGAATCCCATGTTTTTGTAGAGACCCGAAGCCTGACGTACATTGACATTACATTACATTAGCGGAATACTTAGTACATAACAAAACACACACACAAGGATCGTAATAGTTTAGTGTATTTGGAAACTCGGAACGTAATCTTCTAATCGTGGTGAAAGATCTTCAATATCTCCCATAAAGATATTCCCTTTTTTTTTACCTAAAACCTTTCTTTACATCCTGGGGAAAGAAAACATAAAAGGGTGAGCTCAAATGCTCAGTAAGGGTAAACAAAAGAAAAATCAATCACATCATATACATAAGAACATATCTTTTGGAAATCTTAACCTGCAAAAGAGCTCATAATATCATAACATGGGATAAATCATGGCAGTGAAATGTAATCACAATAATCATAACTTAAAACATGAAACTTTGTGGCATAAACACATAATCATAGAGAATCATTTCTTGTTAGTCAAGACTCATTGCCAAGACTATCTTAGTGGACAAAGTCCCTTTCTGAATCGAGTAACCCTCGTTCCAGTCCTGTTTCACTGAACCGGTATAACCTACCATTCCAGCCATGTCTATCTCATGAGATATAAAATCTTTACCCAATGCATTGGAGGGAGATATAGGTCCCACCCATTTCTTAATGATACCATTCTTATGTGTGCCACAAAATCATAAATCATACATCATTGCATAACCCATGTAATAAAAATGGGAATCTTAAACATTGTGACATCATAAAACAATTCATATAAGAAAAAGGAATTCATAAAAATAATTCCATCACAACATAATCAAACCAATGTAATAATAGGGATAAAAACAGAACCCTTTTATTATCTTAGATGGAAAATAATTTTGATAAAATACTTGAACTCCATTCTTGAGGAAAATATCCTTTCTTCTTTAAAAACATTTTTCCTTTCTTAACATGTCATACAACTTTAATATAAAACAAGGTGATTAAAAATAAACTTGAAAAATGTAAAGGAAGATTCTTGGTAATAATGTTTTAAAAATCCATTCATGCCGTATAAGGTAAAAAAAACATTCTTCGTACTTTTGTCGGAAAAGTCAAAAAGTACATCGTACGGAAAAACGACAAAAGATTCCTTTCATACTTTTTACTAAAAACTCACCGACGGGTAAAATTGGATTTAAACTATTGTAAGTGGATGGAAACAATATTACATATTGATGAAACATGGATGTGGATGATAAAATACACCCCAGTAAATACTTAAGAATAAACAATCTCGGATAAAAATGAGATTGTGATATTTCCCTTACCTTAGGTCCGACTTGCTTTGTAAGTGTCCGAACCTCCTGTATAATGATTTAAATCATGTTATTGACTTATTCCAGAATCATATTCATTGTTATTATATCATATATGGTCCACTTATGACTTTATATTACCTGTTCTTTTGTAAATTCATGTTAAAGTAGCGTTTTGGGTAAAATCATCTCATTTGTCGTTCGTGTTTTTAACTTGTAATTATTCATATGATTACTTAGATCATGATTACTTAATTCCAGAATATAAAACATGATATATATATATATATATATTCAGAATTTACATATATAATAAATCATTAAATGGAAAGAAATACACCGTTCATGGAGACGGTAGTCCGTACGTACGCATGAACGCTGTTTTCGTTTCCTTATTGAATTGAATGGAATTAAGTAGATTACATACATATAAATATAAATAATTCCAGTATCATTATCAGGTCATATATTTCATTAGTACTTATTATATATACTTTATAATCATTCATGAATGGTTAATTATTGAGAATGAATCTCATTGCGTCGTGGAGACGGTAGTCCGTACGTACGCACGAGCGATGATATCGTTCCCATGGTCGTGGAATTGTGTTGAAGTGTATGTATACTATTTCAGTATCAATATCACTTTATAATAATCATATATAGTTACTCATTAATCCATTATACCCATCCAATTAAGGTGGTGGCGGAAAATAGATTACACCACGGCGTGGAGACGGTATTCCGTACGTACGCACGCACGGTGATTTCCTTTTTCCGTAGGATGGATAGAAGGTTAATTAGAGTTTTTTCATATTTATAATAACATATCAGTATGTAAGTAATACTGATGTTATTACTTTATCATGAAACAAATAAAGAATAAGAAGTTGAAGAAGAGAGAAATTGAAAAGATCGGTAATGGATATTACCTCTTCTTTGGAACGCCTCTTTGAATCCTCCACTTAGGGAACTAAGATTGGTCTTTGAAGAAGACCAGGACCTCTAGGATTATTCTAGGGAAGTTTATAAGGGATTTTGGCAGGGGTTGGACGAGCTTGAGTGCTCAATTTGGTGTGAGGAGGAGGGGGAGGAGGTGCCCTTTTATAAGGGAGGAGAGGGGACCTTAGGAATATCTCAAAATATTATTTTATATTAAAGTCAAAATCGGTTTATAATGGTTACAAAGGGTCTTATTTAGAAGCTAAAGTGGGGATGGGTAGAAATCATATCAACCAATAGGATTTAGACAAGTTTAGGGTATTATTTTAACCTTATCAATTAGATTTAACTCTAAGTTAAATAATTTAACTTTTACCGTGTCTTTTTGTTTTCTTTCACTATATGGTTAATACACTTACTATAACATGCCAAAAGAATCCCAAATTGTTTATTATTAATATATATATCCTTATCTAAGTCATTTGTCCGATCCTTAGATTTTTAGGAATAAAATAACAATTAGTAATATAATATTTGATTTAAAAACTATTTTGTGTCAATTTTGACACTATTTGATATATGATTTTTGTGAAAGTCATAACAGAATTAAATGTTCGAAAAAAGTTGATTAAATCAAAACTAATATATCATAGTAACCTAGAAAATTAGTGTAATTCATAAAAAGTCTCAAATTACATTTATTTTGGTGTTTATAACATCAATTATGTCAATATTTCGTTAATAAGATAATTACTGCATCATCATTGTGCCATAAATAAATTAAATTATTTAATGTCCAAAAATTACAAATAAAATACCATTATATAGGAAATCGTTTTAGCTTTCTAATGAATATTTATAGTCTAATTTATATTATGTATAACCCCATATTAAAAATGTTTTAGTAAATAAACTTTGATTTTAACTCTTTTAACTCTTCTTTGAATTAAATAATAATAAATGTCCAAATCTAATCCAAGTGGGCCTAAATGATAATATTTTACACTTAAGGTTGTTTTTGGTCGAGATAAACTTGTCCAATAGAATTAGGACATGTGTTAGGGTAATATTAATATCATTCTTACCCTTAATTACCCTATTTACTTTTAACCGTGGTAAATAAAAGTAAAAAGTTACTATTCACCAAAAATTATTTTCATCTCATTGAACCACATTTTACTTACTGATATCAACCGTGTCTCTCGGATTTTTGAAATTCCATTCACAGAAGCAGTAAAATTAAGTTTTATGAAAAATTCAGTTTTTTAACTACCACTTAGTAGTTTCACTATTCATCAAAAATTGATGTTTTTCAGAACAATGCCAAAATTTCATCCTAAGCTATATTTCATATTCCGAATTCAAAAATGAAGTCTATTTTACCAAATTCATAACATAGAAGTTGCATTAATTAATTTTATAATTAAATCCCGTTGTTAAAACAAATAGCATGTTTTTAAGAAACAATATCTATCAAAAGATTGACACTTGATTATGTCTGGTTTAAATGTGAAATTACAACCAATGACCAACATTGTATTAAATTGTTAAAATATATTCTAAATATACTTTAAATCCACTCAAATTTATAATTTATCACTATTAATTATTTCGATTAAAAAAGTTGTTTTTAATTAAAATTTAGTAATTTTCACTATTCATCAGAAAATAAAAGTTATCCGAAAAGTACCAAAATTTCACCTTAGGCTAAATTCGATACTCCGAATCCAAAAATGAAGTTCATTTTGAAAAATAAGATTTACAGAATTTCAAAAAGTGGTTATTACTATTCATAACGTCTAGTTTTAATAATATTTTAATAGCATATCGTTGTTTAGTGAAACTCAGTATTGCGTACTACACACGCTATCGAGGAAGGTTGCGATTGCGTGTAATGTAAGGAAAGTCAAGGATGCGTGTTGTGTAAGCTCCTTTTGGTGTAGCGTACAACACAAGACATTAGTGAAATTAAAAAGAATATTTTTCATAAAATCTTGGGTTGTTACATTCTACCCCCCTTAAAATGAATTTCGCCCTCGAAATTCGTCAGGGTTATAAATGGTTTACTATTCGAAAGTTTCTTTAATAGAAACCCACATCGTAAAAAGGAATACCAAAACCAATATTTAAAAACAAAAGTATGAAACTTAACTATTACCCAAATAAACTAATCACTGGGTTTCCACATAGGTGAAAATATGGATATGGAAGAAAAATCTAACCATCATGTTCTGATGGAGAGTGGTATAGAACCTGGCTATGGAAAAGCCAACAATCACAAATCCATAAATTTGTGACGATCTAAGGTACCATCTGATTAATCAGATATAAGATCACTAGGACAACATTGTTTTTGGCTTCCAAGATCGTTTCCCTAAAGTTGAAGAATTTGAATTAGAATAAATACTTACTTTATTTTGGTACAGTCGCACTATTGCTCGTGCCTTGAACAATTTCCACTTAATCTCTTAAATAAATGAAGTTGAATTTGTTATTCGTGAAGTGTTAGCAGATCATGTGATAGAATGACGTGTCATTCCATCTGTCTCAAACAAAAGGTTAGAAAAAATTATCTACATAAGTCGATCTATAGTGAGATTAATCATATATGGTTCCTAAAATGGACTTATACTTCATATATCATACTGCTTAATATAATAAAACTAGTTTCTACTAAATAGGGACTTCCTGTAGGCCAGTGGTAGGCGATAAAGTCCAGTCGCACTTCGGTTGTGGGTTCGATTCCCACAGCCTTGTCCGAAGCGATGGGCTGTCGCCCGTCCTGCAGGTTGTCATTTTTCTAAAACTACATTACTATAACATCCCATCAATAATATCGAAAATATTCTATCCTTAAACAATAATAACTTATGTCCAACATAATCCATTCTAATCTTTAGGCTTATCCATAATACTACAGTCCACTCTCATAATATAGTGAAAACGATTACCAGAGATTTAATACTGTCGTTAATCCCCATATATCATAAGATATGTCTTGTTGGTCACATTCCAAACATTCAAAGGCCTTAATCATGTATTCTCTTGAATACCCATTGAACCTTAGTGAAAACATTAATGTAGTTAAAAGTTAACTATTTCCACATACCAAAATCCAAAAATTCTCTATACTCAAACCATGATATAACCTTCTCCTTATATCAGTCATCAGCTCATGAATACAATCAAACACCTCATTATCTTATTATTCCTTCATTATGCACATATCATCTAAATTCCAAAAATATCCGAATATCCTTTCATGAATAGTGGTACCATTAATCATACACTTTCATAACTCAAGGAAAGACAACAGTGTAACAATCCTTAGATGTCTCTTTATTCTATAGTACCATGATATTTCTTATACAACATTACACATGATAAACATGTAATCATTCCACTACATTCTTAAACCATTGACCGAGCTTCAACAATTCTTTCATCTCACATATCATTTGTAGTATCTTCATCATCATCAACATAAATACTTCCCATACAACCATACTGATTATCTTCATGCGACTTTCCCTTAGGGCATTGGTTTGCATAATGCCCGTACATTCCACATTTAAAACATTTAACCATTGTTGATGTCGTAGCAATACCATTATCCTCATCCATGGTGTTAACCGAACCTTTTCCTTTGCACTTACTTGCTTTGTGTCCTTCTTTTCCACACCCAAAGCATCTTCCAGTTCCTTTGAAACATTCTCCTTGATGCCTCTTCCCACATTATTTACATAGGGGGAATTGAACTTTCTTTCCTCTATGATCATCATGAAACTCCATCTTTCTCTTATTAGCCGAGTCAGGAAACTTACCAAATTTTACTTTATTGATCATATTATGAGATTGCTGATTTGGCATAATAATGATGTTTGGACTTCAAAATCCCATTTCATTATGAATAATATCATTCCATTGTCCATCATATCCTCCATTATCGTGAATCATCTTGTTTCCAGCCATTTTCTAAAACCCAAAACAATAGTGTGAGAGGCAAAAATTATGCTAGGGAAAACAACATAATAAAGGTGGAGTATCCTCAATATCTAACATCTTAGGTTAAATTATATGATCGTTACCGTAGTTCTAGGACTGTATCCTATACGTATACTTATCCTTAGGGACATCCCTAGACATACCTTATAAATATCTCTAGGGATCTCACTAAAGTTCTCGCATCCTAGTTTCCAAAGGTTGACTAAACCTTTCCTCTGATACCAACTGTAGAGACCCGAAGCCTGACGTACATTGACATTACATTACATTTGCGGAATACTTAGTACATAACAAAACACACACACAAGGATCGTAATAGTTTAGTGTCTTTGGAAACTCGGAACGTAATCTTCTAATCGTGGTGAAAGATCTTCAATATCTCCCATAAAGATCTTCCCTTTTTTTTTACCTAAAACCTTTCTTTATATCTTGGGGAAAAGAAAACATAAAAGGGTGAGCTCAAATTCTCAGTAAGGGTAAACAAAAGAAAAATCAATCACATCATATACATAAGAACATATCTTTTGGAAATCTTAACCTGCAAAAGAGCTCATAATATCATAACATGGGATAAATCATGGCAGTGAAATGTAATCACAATAATCATAACTTAAAACATGAAACTTTGTGGCATACACACATAATCATAGAGAATCATTTCTTGTTAGTCAAGACTCATTGCCAAGACTATCTTAGTGGACAAAGTCCCTTTCTGAATCGAGTAACCCTCGTTCCAGTCCTGTTTCACTGAACCGGTATAACCTACCATTCCAGCCATGTCTATCTCATGAGATATAAAATCTTTACCCAATGCATTGGAGGGAGATATAGGTCCCACCCATTTCTTAATGATACCATTCTTATGTGTGCCACAAAATCATAAATCATACATCATTTCATAACCCATGTAATAAAAATGGGAATCTTAAACATTGTGACATCATAAAACAATTCATATAAGAAAAAGGAATTCATAAAAATAATTCCATCACAACATAATCAAACCAATGTAATAATAGGGATAAAAACAGAACCCTTTTATTATCTTATATGGAAAATAATTTTGATAAAATACTTGAACTCCATTCTTGAGGAAAATATCCTTTATTCTTTAAAAACATTTTTCCTTTCTTAACATGTCATACGGCTTTAATCTAAAACAAGGTGATTAAAAATAAACTTGAAAACTTGTAAAGGAATCTTCTTGGTAATAATGTTTTAAAAATCCATTCATTCCGTATAAGGTAAAAAAAACATTCTTCGTACTTTTGTCGGAAAAGTCAAAAAGTACATCGTACGGAAAAACGAAAAAAGATTCCTTTCATACTCTTTACTAAAAACTCACCGAAGGGTAAAATTGGATTTAAACTATTGTAAGTGGATGGAAACAATATTAAATATTGATGAAACATGGATGTGGATGATAAAATACACCCCAGTAAATACTTAAGAATAAACAATCTCGGATAAAAATGAGATTGTGATATTTCCCTTACCTTAGGCCCGACTTGCTTTGTAAGTGTCCGAACCTCCTGTATAATGATTTAAATCATGTTATTGACTTATTCCAGAATCATATTCATTGTTATTATATCATATATGGTCCACTTATGACTTTATATTACCTGTTCTTTTGTAAATTCATGTTAAAGTAGCGTTTTGGGTAAAATCGTCTCATTTGTCATTCGTGTTTTTAACTTGTAATTATTCATATGATTACTTAGATCATGATTACTTAATTCCAGAATATAAAACATGATATATATATATATATATATATTCAGAATGTACATATATAATAAATCATTAAATGGAAAGAAATACACCGTTCATGGAGACGGTAGTCCGTACGTAAGCATGAACACTGTTTTCGTTTCCTTATTGAATTGAATGGAATTAAGTAGATTACATACATATAAATATAAATAATTCCAGTATCATTATCAGGTCATTTATTTCATTAGTACTTATTATATATACTTTATAATCATTCATGAATGGTTAATTATTGAGAATGAATCTCATCGCGTCGTGGAGACGGTAGTCCGTACGTACGCACGAGCGATGATATCGTTCCCATGGTCGTGGAATTGTGTTGAAGTGTATGTATAATGTTTCAGTATCAATATCAATTTATAATAATCATATATAGTTACTCATTAAACCATTATACCCATCCAATTAAGGTGGTGGCGGAAAATAGATTACACCACGGCGTGGAGACGGTATTCCGTACGTACGCACGCGCGGTGATTTCCTTTTTCCGTAGGATGGATAGAAGGTTAATTAGAGTTGTTTAATATTTATAATAACATATCAGTATGTAAGTAATACTGATGTTATTACTTTATCATGAAACAACTAAAGAAGAAGAAGTTGAAGAAGAGAGAAATTGAAAAGATCGGTAATGGATATTACCTCTTCTTTGGAACGCCTCTTTGAATCCTCCACTTAGGGAACTAAGATTGGTCTTTGAAGAAGACCAGGACCTCTAGGATTATTATAGGGAAGTTGAGAAGGGATTTTGGCAGGGGTTGGCCGAGCTTGAGTGCTCAATTTGGTGTGAGGAGGAGGGGGAGGAGGTGCCCTTTTATAAGGGAGGAGAGGGGCACCTTAGGAATATCTCAAAATATTATTTTATATTAAAGTCAAAATAGGTTTATAATGGTTCCAAAGGGTCTTATTTCGAAGCTAAAGTGGGGATGGGTCGAAATACTATCAACCAATAGGATTTAGACAAGTTTAGGGTATTATTTTAACCTTCTCAATTAGATTTAACTCTAAGTTAAATAATTTAACTTTTACCGTGTCTTTTTGTTTTCTTTCACTATATGGTTAATACACTTACTATAACATGCAAAAAGAATCCCAAATTGTTTATTATTAATATATATATCCTTATCTAAGTCATGTTGCCGAACCTTAGATTTTTAGAAATAAAATAACAATTAGTAATATAATATTTGATTTAAAAACTATTTTGTGTCAATTTTGACACTATTTGTTATATGATTTTTGTGAAAGTCATAACAGAATTAAATGTTCTAAAAAAGTTGATTAAATCAACACTAATATATCATAGTAACCTATAAAATTAGTGTAATTCATAAAAAGTCTCAAATTACATTTATTTTGGTGTTTATAACATCAATTATGTCAATATTTCGTTAATAAGATAATTACTGCATCATCATTGTGCCATAAATAAATTAAATTATTTAATGTCTAAAAATTACAAATAAAATACCATTATATATGAAATCTTTTTAGATTTCTAATGAATATTTATAGTCTAATTTATCTTCTGTATAACCCCATATTAAAAATGTTTTAGTAAATAAACTTTGATTTTAACTCTTTTAACTCTTCTTTGAATTAAATAATAATAAATGTCCAAATCTAATCCAAGTGGGCCTAAATGATAATATTTTACACTTAAGGTTGTTTTTGGTCGAGATAAACTTGTCCAATAGAATTAGTACATGTGTTAGGGTAATATTAATATCATTCTTACCCTTAATTACCCAATTTACTTTTAACCGTGGTAAATAAAAGTAAAAAGTTACTATTCACCAAAAATTATTTTCATCTCATTGAACCACATTTTACTTACTGATATCAATCGTGTCTCTCGGATTTTTGAAATTCCATTCACAGAAGCAGTAAAATTAAGTTTTATGAAAAATTCAGTTTTTTAACTACCACTTAGTAGTTTCACTATTCATAAAAAATTGATGTTTTTCAGAACAATGCCAAAATTTCATCCTAAGCTATTTTTCGTATTCCGAATTCAAAAATGAAGTCTATTTTACCAAATTCATAACATAGAAGTTGCATTAATTAATTTTATAATTAAATCCCGTTGTTAAAACAAATAGCGTGTTTTTAAGAAACAATATCTATCAAAAGATTGACACTTGATTATGTCTGGTTTAAATGTGAAATTACAACCAATGACCAACATTGTATTAAATTGTTAAAATATATTCTAAATATACTTTAAATCCACTCAAATTTATAATTTATCACTATTAATTATTTCGATTAAAAAAGTTGTTTTTAATTAAAATTTAGTAATTTTCACTATTCATCAGAAAATAAAAGTTATCCGAAAAGTACCAAAATTTCACCTTAGGATGAATTCGATACTCCGAATCCAAAAATGAAGTTCATTTTGAAAAATAAGATTTACAGAATTTCAAAAAGTGGTTATTACTATTCATAACGGCTAGTTTTAATAATATTTTAATAGCATATCGTTGTTTAGTGAAACTCAGTATTGCGTACTACACACGCTATCGAGGAAGGTTGCGATTGCGTGTGATGTAAGGCAAGTCAAGGATGCATGTTGTCCAAGCTCCTTTTGGTGTAGCGTACAACACAAGACATTAGTGAAATTAAAAAGTATATTTTTCATAAAATCTTGGGCTGTTACAGTTTTTTTATGTGGTAGATGAATCCATAGGCACATATCTTCCATGGATTTCTCCTTAGGAATCCCATGTTTTGTAGGAGGTATATATTTGGGGTAAAAATTTTAACATCTTGTGGAGATATATTTGATTGATCAAGATACCCCATGGAGGTGGATCAAGAAGGTGCATCCCTATGAGGGAAAATTTCACACTTAGAATTTTACCAAGGGATGAATCAAAACTTATAGTGGAGGAGAATCCAAGAGGTGTGTCCCATAAAGGGAAGGCATCACACCATGGAGATTGATTAGAACACCCTTGAAGGTGTATCAATGAGGTAAACACCGTGGAGGGATCACCTAAAAGGTTTACCAATGGATGGATCATAACACTATATGGAGGCGGATCCAGGAGGTGTGTCCCATAAAGGGAAGATGTCACACCATGAAGGTTGATATGGACAACCATGGAGGTGGATTGAGGAGGTACATACATAGGAGGGAATACATTGGTTTACTGTGGTTTGGGATTAAACCTCACAGATGAATCCTACATACCCTGTTTATAGTATAGGGATAAAAAACCATGTAGTTCAATGCCATAGTTTAAGGTCATGTGATAGGACCGGTCTATACAGTTTAATGTCATGCAGTAAGGATGCTCGTGTCATGAAGGGAGCACCAACAAGGGATGGTGTGGGGATTACATATGTAATATTACCTTCGTAAGAGGATTTATCTTGTTTGGAGTTGGTGTGAGGCTTATGCATTGAGCTTCCAGAGGGACCTGAAGGATATGTGGTCTCCCAGGCAAGGTGCATGATCTTACTAGGGATGTGGCTCAAAGAACATGGGGATAAATGAAGATGTTGGGTTTAAAAATCAGGGAGGATTCCTATGTATCCCAGTTAGTAGGGAATAAAATACCATGTATTTTGGAATAGGTTAGGGATTATACTTAAGTTGAGGACCAAAGGAGTATGTGGTTGGGGATTATACATAAAAACAACCCAAGGAGGACGAGTACACTTGTTGGGGATTACACTCAAGAGGATTCTCATTTTAATGGAGGTTAGATGTCATGGTCACTAAAAACCTATAATCCCACACAAGTGATGTTTAGTGTGGGAAAAAATAAGATGTAGTAGACCTAATTCTTGTGTCATGAAAGAAGCTCCAATAAGAGATGGTGTAGAGATTACACATCGAAGCTATCCAAGGAGGATGTCATTCCATGTGAGGAGGATCTCATTCTATACTAGGAGGATCTAATTACTTGTGAGAGTAGGCGATGTGGAAACCATCCCAGGTCACTCACACATGGAGAATCTTGTGTTTATTTCATATAGAAATGTCACAATTTAACATTTTGTGTTGAGGACATGGTTATTAGGAAGTTTTACGTTATGCATCTCAGACATGGGGGAACCAATCCTCACCCCTTGGGATTACATGACCATAGATCATGAACCCTTGGAAGGGGCATGAATTTTGGAAATTACAAGGCATGATTTTGGGGATGAGTAGTCAATCACAAGGTCCATATTAGTGTGTCCATGCTGAGAAGTAACAAGAATTATCATACCTATACTGAGAAGAAACATGTAGGAGGGAATATGGGGATAAAATTGAAGTATATTGGACTACAGGAATGGGAGGAACATGTCACATAGGGACTTGAGGTGTATTTTGAACAGATCTTGGATAGATGCGGTGGATTTGGGAACTCAAACTCTGTAAAGAGGCATTGACAGAATAGAGGTAGCATGAAGAGGTCTAGGATAGAGGTTTCACAAAGCTTCGGGCCTTATAGAGAGGTTTTTCTAGAGTATCAAGTGATTCACAAAGGTTAGGGGATTCGTGAAGGATGAGGCTTTGTGAAAGAGGGTGATCCCACCTTAGGATGAAGTCCTGGCTTAGGAAAGGAGTGTTTCGCGAAGGCTTAATGGTTCGAGAAGCCTCAAGTGCCTCATAGGGCCTTCTTCCTTAGTGAAGGGTGTATTCCATCAAGAAGGAATATCCACCTATGGTGGAGGCTTTCAAGAACACATTTTCATAAAGCCCAAGTACCTTGGATGATCCATTTTTGGTCGGGGTAACCATATTACAAAGGTTGGAATGAGGGGGTATTTATAGGCAAGGGGTTTTGTGAAGATGGGAAGTGGTTCATGAAGGAATTTTGTGGGATTCACGAATGGTAATGACACCTTTGTACTTGAAAAGACACCATAAATCCTTTGTATAGTCTCAAAGAACTTTCAGACTCACAGAGGACATCGTCAATCCTTCATGCGGTTGCAAAATGACATCATACTCGCGAAGGACACTATCACAACTTTGCACGTTCATGAAAAATATTTATTGTTTGGGAGATCCACAAGCTTCTACCATTCATGAAGAGGTAGGGATTCATGAAGAAGACCCTTGAGAGGGTTTTGGGCCCTCTTGTCTTGGATTTACTCCAAACTGGCTTTGTCTTTCTTGACTTTTCCCGTGGCATGTATTTCAACACCAACACTAGCTCTGTCAATATCCCACATGAAATAATTCCTAAAAGACTATTCCCCATTTCACCTTATATTAAATCATATTAAATAACCTATGAAACCACAAAAAATACTTCTTTTTTCTATCTTCCAAAATATATTTGGAAAGATATCATTAACTTTAACTTATATCACATAATATGAAATAACTTGTGAATATCAATCTAAAAAACTTTTTGATTAACTCTAAAATAATTTTAGAGTATCTATATGAGTCAAACTCAATCCCCATTAAATCAAAAAAAATGTGTGACCCCAAAGGAATTTACAAAACTAAAAATAAATACAAATACTTAGATCCATATATGCAAACAAAGAGTACCCTATTGTAAATAATCAATGATTCTCAGGCTATAAAGGGATATGACACAACCTCCATCAAACACACGTATCTCTATACCCATTTCCACTAGTCCAAATCATATGAAAATTTGCATTCTCATATTTTACTTTATCAAAGACGTCAAGTGAAAATGTTACACAAATAATGTCAATCCCATATATCCAACTCATACGTTCTAGAATCTCAGAGTATAGACTAAACTAATCGATGAATAAATCACATTTCATTCATCCCTCTAGATAAGAACATCACATGTACCTTATTTAGATAGATATAAAATATCTAGGTGTTTCCAAACACTCCCACAATTTTTCTCAATTGAGAGCCCAGATGTCACACTCATCATATGAGAGTATAAATCCCATCTTGGTTAAGCTCTAACCAATGACATGATGAACGCCATACCCAACCACCCCCACATTATCTAAGTTAATATAAAGACTTTCATAAGTTGGGTATCAAAGTATGTAGGTCCTCATTCTAGGTATCTCACCAACCTTAGGTAATGGGGACTCAAATATGATCCATGCACCCCTAGTATACTAAAGAAATATCTATGACACTCCATGTGGTATACTTAGTGGGCCATCCAATGCACACAAAGAATAATATTCTCTATATTGTTTCTCATGAGATTATTTTGTATCTCTATACAAGAATCATATTCATACTAACCTTAAAATTTCATCATAACCAATAATACTTCATAAATAACATTAATTAGGGATAAAATCAAAGTCATACTCTGAGAGGTAAATTATCATTACTCTTCATGAAATGTATATCTATATATACATTTATGTAACCAAAATGAAAGAATGATAAAATAGAGGTTTCCTTTAATATGATACAAGTCATTATTCTTAAATTCTTTAAGTGTATTTAACAAAACCAACATAAGCACCAATTTATCATATCATATATGATGAACTACCAAAACAGCCATATGTTTTCTAAACTTTATGGGTTTTGTTAACACATTGCATCATATGTAATCCATGTCACATATCTATGTGAACAACTGATAAAACCCTCCCACTAAACTCTTTAGTGAATTTTTTTGGAAGTAAGCTAGTTAGAATAATAGAGATATTTAGGAATCATATTCCCAACTGTTCAACTTTTGAACATATTCAAACTTATTAACATCACAACATTAAACATTATGATCTTAAATTATGCTGTATACTTATAATTGTTCATAAGTTCATCATAATCATCCTTATAACCCTATTCCTTTAAACTTTTTCCTTGAAATAATTTAACTACTTACATTATTGTTTCCTAATACAACCTAGCTCTCTCAGGATATTAAGTAAAATTCACTTTAAATTTAGATTAGTGGAATTATTTATTTTTTAACAATATAATTATTTAAGTCCAAACATAATCCCAATATCCTCTTATACATTGTTTTCTTTTTTACGATATATTATTAAGAAACACAAACAATTTTATGTTAAGAAACAACATCTATTTCCTTTCAATTGAAATATTAAACAAATAGAATATTTTTTCCATATCATATATGGTATTATTTATGTTTGGAAAAATTTTCATTTAAGATAATACATTATTAAAATATACCTATGATGGATGGAAGGAACACATTCCATCATATTTTAATAAACATTTGAATAAACATTTAATCCTGGATAAAACAATTTTATCTAAATCTTATTCTTAAAACATGTTATAGAAATTAATGTATCTTGAACCATGTTTATTAATTTAATCATATCATACTTTTTTAAAAAAACTCTTTATAATCAAACATATTCTCTTATCACATAAGATAAATGAGATGAAGATACATATATTTTACTTATATTAACTTGATATTGATAAAATCATTCACATTAAAATCCTCTATATAGTAACTATTTACTTCATCTAATGAATATAAAATACAAGTTTAATCAATTATTACTTTGATTTTGAAATATTTTATATTTAAAAAACATGTAAAATATACATTCAGTATCATATACCTTCGAAAATAAAAAAATTAATTTCTATAACATCCATTCATAACATGGAAATTCCATAGAGTTTCACAAAATCCTTTAGGTATTCTAGATAACCCCCTTATATGGAATTATTATTCCTTCTTCCTGATAACCCCAGGTTTAAATGACATTGAATGAATTATTTAAGAAACATTGTTGAACTTTTCAACAAACTATTATTCTTTAAATTTGAACTTTTACCCACTTGTACTATCCACACAGTAACAAAATCCAAATTTCACATGCCCAATTCATTCATTTTAAACAATTTGAAAATATCATGTAAAATTTTATTAAATCTAATTATATTGGTAGAAAATTTACATAGATTAAAATATGATAAATTATTTAACTATAAAAATCCATTTTTTCATCTAATTCCTTTGAAACATTGAATAAATCACTCTATGATTCTATAAGCATCCATATTCTCTTATTGAACTATTTAAAAAAAATTTCATTGAGGAAGGTATTTTTATGACACATGGATTTTTTATTAAGCATTTTTCTTAGAAAACTAATCTTGATTAATAATCATTCTTAAGTTACCGGTTTAAATAGTAGTTTACATTAAGCTTCTACTTGTCAATGATTTGATCAGGAAGTTTATCTTGACGATGATGATGATATTATTTACAAAAAAAGATTTTATCATATGAGTATCATGTTTTATTAATCATTTAATAAGGAATTTAATTAAATGGTATCCCTCTAAAATGATGACCCCTTTCTTGTATCATATCTATTAGCAGGACATGATTCATATTTCAATAAGTAACGAGTCTGCTTTAGTGTTCATATCACCACTTAATTATTTAGGTAGGGAATCATCCCAGTCATATCATATATTATTATTGGATAGATAATTTTAAAACCATTTGTTCAATCAGCCTTATGGATAAACTCAACTCTATTCCTCTTGTATCATAACCTTTAGGGATTCCTAGCTAAGTGTTACCCAAAGAAAATGCCAAAAAAATATAACCAAGGAAAATCTAGGGGAACCCAATTTTAGCATGAAAATACCCAACAAGACAATATAGAGTCACTTATTACTTGATTTCTTTATACAAGATAATCTATGGGATCCCAATTTTGGAATGAAACAACTCAATTGGTTGATCGAGATATTGACAAGTGCCTCTTTGGTGGGAATCTCACACTTAATATTTGAAGGGGATTCTAATCTCACCATCTTATATCATGTTATTCCCTTTTATTTATGCATGATTCTAGTAATTTAGTTTGGAATACTATTCCCTCCACCTAATAATAATTTTGAGACCATATTGATGTGTAAATCATTACACAACCCATAAATTTGTGTTACTTACACAAAAATAGAAGTAAAACATATTCATACATATCTTGATGCATCATATACATAATGTATATAAATACTTCATGTAATTTTTTATAATTATATGATATTGATAATATCCACATGAGTAAGACCAAAGAAATAGATAGCCAACCCCATTAGCCATCCTAGATAAGGCATAAGACTCTGGGTATGCAGGTAGTACAACCCCAAGTACCTCTACCCGGGGGTACTTTACACAAGAGATATTCAATTCACCATAACTCGAACACATAATATCCAAAAAATATATTCAAAAACTAAATTCAAGATAATAACTTCAATTAAAAACTAAAGTTAAGGTAGATGAAAAACTAAATTCATCATAGAGACAATCCTAGCATGTAATGAAAGGCTCTATCCTAGAAGAAATTTATAATATAAATTTTGGCATACCAAAATTGATAATATAAAAAATTTATAAATACTAATTAAATAGGGAATAACCCTTAAATAAATGAAAAATTCAAATATTTAAACCTAAGATAACTATTTATGGGAAATTTATAAATCAAAGACAATTATAAACATTTTATAATTTTAGCTCTAAAATTATGGACATTTCATAATTTTGAATATAATTTTTTTATTCATTATAATATAAACTATTTCATATTTATCATTATATATAATTTCCAATTTAAATATGATATTTTATGGACTATAACCAATTTATAATTCATTTTTTATTATGTTAAGGTTTTACGAAATCTAAACATAATATACATGATCATTATTTAAAACTTGATCATATCATTCATCAAATTTTTTTATGTGGATTAAATAATGTTTAAATATGGATATCTTTTATTTTTAACAAATCAAAATAACTAATTATGAAAAAATAATAATTAAAGTACAAAATTTTTTTATTTTGTCCTTATTTCATAATTTATAACCCATTATAAATTATCACTTATGATTTATAAATAAATTTTTTTATTTATATACAATAAGTCATGCCATATAATTTCTTAAAAGGTATTTTAAATATTAACTTTTAATATTTGGGAATAAAATGATTAATAAAAATTTAATTAATTATAAAATATTTATAATTAATTAACTTATAATCCTTTTATAAATTTAAATATATTAAAATACCTTTTATAATGATTTATAAACATTTTATAAACTATCTTAATCATTTTAAATGTTAAAAACAGTTTTCAGAAATTTTAAAACTATTCTGATTACCCTTACGCATAGGGGTATACCTACATAAGCGTAAAGTCTTCTACCATTATGCATACCATCTTGAAGCCGTTACATAAAGGTAATTCACAACTTACCTTTATAAAAATTAAATATTACTCATTGTGTAGAGTTAATATGAAGATTACCTTTACATAACTCATTCTATATAAAGGTCCAAAGGAAATTACCTTTACGTGAATGCTTCATGTAAGGGTATGCATTCAGGAACCACTGTGTAAGGGTACTACCTTTACACAAACCATTTATGTAAAGATAATGTAGAGGTTACCCATATATAGACCTTATACATAAGGGTATGGCCTTTACAAAAACATTACTTCATAAGGGTAAACATATTGATTAACTTTATGTAACCCATTTAATATCACAAATACCTTTACAAAACCCTTCATGTAAAGGTAAGTTGTGACCTTTGTATAGAACAATCTATATATAGGTAAGGCAACATGAACCCTTTGCATACTGCTCAATATAAGAGTAATCCCTTGGTTTCCCTTACACATCTCAGTTGTGTAAGAGTAAGGCCAACATTACCTTTATGTATCCCCTCTACATAAGGGTAAACCATTTTTAATTGTTTTTTGAAAACCTATAAAATAATTCTCTATTTTTATGTGATGTTTATTCATTTTAATGATATATTTCATAAATATAAATCATGAGTTCCCTTTGACACCTCTATTAGGTTTCATATGAATCTAATAACACTTATCAGACACAAAAAAGTAATTAGAAAATAAAAATAGAGTATCTACCAAGCAAGATATATGGAATCCACATATAAAACTAGAAATGAAGAAATAATTTATATAAGAATACCATACATCAAAGTGTAGGTTCCGGGCACAGCGGAAGCATGTTAGTGGGTTTTCATAAATTTAATTTTAGCGTTAAACGACGTTCAATCCGAGATCCGTCACGATATAAAATGCCTAATCCTCGGATTAGAACGAAGAACGAAAAAGAAAAGAAGAGTCCCAGAACTATTGAGATAGGATCATCATATGTTGGTTATAATTAATTTAATTAATTCATAAGAATTAGCTCAATGGAATTATTTCTTCGTTGGAGTCTCCGGTCACGATCTTGTGATCCGTCATTGCGTCGTAGAATCCAAGTTTAGGATTCCTCTAGCGGTGATCCACATGTGTGCCACATATCTCTGGACGTCGCCAAAGGGATCTTCAGGTTCTAGAAAAGAAGAGCCTTCACTTGTGATGTCTGCCTTCAACCGCCTTGATCTGGTGGAGGATATCGCTCTCGTAACTTGAGGGCGTTCTTGGTGGAAAGGGAATTATCTCTTGGCTTGAGAGTATTTCCAAAATACGTTGTTCACAACAATGGCTCTCTATCAATGAGAATAATGTAATTTGGGATTATAATACTTAGAAAAATAAAATAAATTAATTGCCTGAAAGCATTTAATCATGTCATTTAATTCTTAGTAATACCCCATGTATTAATAATGACAGTTGACCATCATTATTACTTGACATGCACCCAACATATTACATTTAATATCATTTAATTAAATAAAAAAATATTTTCTCACGAATCCCGAAAAAACAAACTACACGGCGTGTATATAAATATACATGGCGTGTACTTTTATTTTTCCATTTTATTTATTTCCTCCACCATATTTATTAGACCTTGAGTAATGGATATTTATTTCTTAAATAAATGAAACTGCATTACTCGCTAATAAATATATATATATTATTTCGCCCACAATATATTCTCTCAAATAACTAGTGTCGAAATAACTAGTGTCGGAATTAGGCGGAGCCTGCCTAAAGTCCAAGTTTAGCATCTAGCAACACGCCATGACACCCATAGAGAAAGAAGTTAAGGCCGCAATGATGTGTCACCTCCTACAAATTCTTACCATGTAATATAATCCCTTTGTCTCGATATATCCAATCAAGCGGGTTTCATGCTAGTTCTATCAACCCATGTGCTCGATTATTCTTTCTTTGACTTTCTGGAATTGAACTCTCCCATACCTTACCATGGCCATGCATTTATTTAGGCTATATTAATTCCATCATAGGGCCTGAGATATCTACTTCCGTTATGGAACAGAAGGGACAAATCCTTTCTCGCATTATCTATTAATGCAGTATTACTCGTGATGCACCCAACGTATCCTACCTTGCTGCGAAAAGTGTGTCATCACAGTTTTCGTCAATAAATCTAAGTGAGCAAGTTGTAATACCCATTAATAATAATGTTAAAGTCTAAGGACCAATACACACGTCCGAAGATAAGAACATCCAATGACACTATGAAATGTGGATTTCCTACTGGCGGGTCTCGTTCTCATAATATCCTCCTGGATATTACCAAGGGTGCACACCATGAGAAGGTGCCTCAATGTTTTATGAGTCCTCACCCCTAATGGCCTTTATTATTTGTGTCCCTAAAATAACATCATCTGACCATAGAACATAAATTCAAGAACAGTGTTATGGCACTTCCGGGTTCTCATCATAGCAGGGATCCACTATGACCCATTAATGCAACAGCTGTCATTAGGACATTATCACATGCATTATCACGCAGAAGAATAATCAAGATGTGATAAGGCTTTTATTAATTAATAAAGTACAATGTAGTTGGTTCTAGGCCACCAAATCCAATAGACTCCCACTTGGACTAGATCCAACTGCTAACAACCTTTAACCCGCTAGCTCTCACATTATATTTATGCTTCTGCTGAGATAGGAATTTAGTCATGGGGTCCTCCACGTTCTCTTCTGTGGACACTCTTATCACTGCAACTTCACCCCTTTGATAGAAATACCTCAAGAGGTGATACTTCCGGAGTATGTGCTTTGTCTGTTGATATGACCTTGGTTATTTTGCAAGAGCCACCGCTGCAGTATTATCACAATACAATGTAATGGGATCTTTACTGCTAGGCACCACATCAAACTCCTGGACAAAGTTCCGAATCCAGACGGCTTCCTTGGCTACATCAGAAGCAGATATATATTCAGACTTCACTGTAGAATCGACGACAACTGGCTGCTTGGAACTCTTCCAGCTCACAGCTCCTCCATTGAGACAGAAAACATATCCAGATTGCGTCTTCAGATCATTCTAAGTTGTCTAAAAACCAGCATCAGCATACCCTCTGATGACAAGATTCTCGTCTCCTCCATACACCAGGAACATATCCTTAGTTCTTCTAAGATACTTAAGGATAGTCTTAACAGCAGTCCAATGCTGTTCTCCTGGATCTGCTTGATATCTTCCTACCATGCTCAGTGCATAGGAAACATCAAGCCTGGTACATAACATGGAATACATGATGGATCCTATAGCCGAAGCGTATGGGATCTTACTCATCCTATCTTTCTTTTGTTGTGTATGGGGACACATTTTCTTAGAAAGATGTAAGCCATGTGACACTGGAACCAATCCCCTCTTGGATTTTTCCATACTAAATCTCTTTAGTATCTGGTCAATGTATATACCCTGACTTAGTCCAAGCATCCTCTTGGATCTATCACGAATGATCTTGATCCCTAGAATGTAGGCTGCTTCTCCTAAGTCCTTCATAGAGAAACACTTGTTCAACTAGTCCTTAACTGACTGTAAGGCTGGTACGTCATTTCCAATAAGTAATATGTCATCAACATATAACACTAGGATGACGACTGCATTCCCATTAAACTGCTTATAAACACATGTCTCACATTCGTTCTTAATGAAACCAAATTCTTTTATGGCTTCATCAAATCGAATGTTCCATGACCTGGATGCTTGCTTCAATACATAAATGGATTTCTACAACTTGAAAACCTGTTTGGCTTCACCTGGTGTCACAAACCCTTCTGGTTGTGTCATATAGACATCTTCCTGAAGGTTCCCATTAAGGAATGCTATGTTGACATCCATTTTCCAAATCTTGTAGTCATGGTAAGCTGCTATGGCAAGTATGATTCTTATGGATTTAAACATGGCAACTGGCAAGAAGGTTTCATCATAGTCAATTCCTTGATGCTGTCTGAATCCGTTAGCCACTAGCCTTGCTTTATAGGTGCTAACTTGACCTTCCATGTCCATCTTTTTTTTGAATACCCATTTGCATCCAACAGGATTTACATCAACTGGCTCATCGACCAGAACCCAAACTTGGTTCTGATACATGGAATCCATCTCAGAATTCATAGCTTCTAGACATATTGCAGCTTTTGAGCTTTCTACTACTTCCTTATAGGAGAGAGGTTCATCATTTTCCAACAATAATGATTCACCATCCTCGGTGACTAGGAAACCAAATATCTATGGTTCCCTTACCTCTCTTGAGCTCCTACGCAGTACTTGTGTTTCAGGAACCTCTTCCACAGGGACCTATGGAACTTGTTCCTATACCAACTCCTATATATCTTGAGCATCAACTTCGTCGAACTCAATCTTGCTCCCACTATCCTTCTTGAAGATGTGCTCCTTCTCAAGAAAGACAGCTTGTCTAGCGACAATCACTTTCTTTTCTTGGGGGTTATATAGGTAATATCCTTTATTTTCCTTGGGATATCCTATAAAGATACACTTCATGCCTCGGGGTGCTAGTTTGTTGCCTGAGAAGGCCTTAAAAAACACCTCGCATCCCCATAAACGTGTGTGCGACAAAGTGGGTTTCCTTCCATTCCATAACTCGGATGGAATTCCATTTTCCACCTTAGTTGGTACTCGGTTTAATGTGTATGCTGCAGTTTGTAATGCATATCCCCAAAAGGATAATGGAAGATCCACATAACTCATCATCGACCTCACCATGTCCAACAAGGTGTGGTTTCTCCTTTCACAAACACCATTCCACTGTGGTGTATAAGGAGGAGTGAGATGAGATAGAATCCCAGACTCCCGTAGAAGATCGATGAACTCTTGGTTCAGATATTCTCCACCTCGATCCGATCGAAGTTTCTTTATCTTCTTACCAAGCTGGTTCTCTACTTCATTCTAGAATTCCTTAAATTTCTCAAAGGACTCTAACTTATACCTCATTAAGTAGACATATCTATATCTACTCAAATCATCAATAAAAGTAATGAAGTAAGAATATCCACCTCTAGCTTCTACTGGAAATGGTCCACACACATCCGTGTGTACCAATCCTAGAAGCTCTGTGGCTCTTTCACCTTGTCCACCAAAAGGTGGCTTGGTCATTTTTCCTTGTAAACAAGCGTGACATCTATCAAGTGGTTTTAGCTCAGTAGAGTCTAAATAACCATCTTGATAGAGCTTTGTCAAGCGCTTCTCATTCACATGACCAAGGTGGTGATGCCATAACTTGGTGATGTATGAGTCATGTGAGTTTGTTTCGTTATCGATTGCCGACACTTGGTTTTCGTAATTTAATACATACAAACCATTATTCAAATGTGCCATACCATAACATACATTGTTCTTATAAAATAGATAACCCTTATTTACAAACTTTAAAACAAATCCATCCATATCCAAACAAGATACATAAATTATGTTCTTGGTAACACTAGGCACAAAATAACAGTTTTGTAAAACCAAAATCCTGCTAGTTGGTAATGAGAGGTGATAGTTGCCAATAGCCAACGCAGCCAGCCTTGCACCATTGGCAGCTCGAATATCCATCTCTCCTCTCTCGATCTTTCTAAATCTACTTGGTTCCTGCATTTGAATACAGATGTAAGCTCCACAAGCTGTATCTAATACCCAATGTGTAGAAATAGAAAGATTGCACCCGATAACGAACGCACCTTTAGCGTCCCCATGCTTCTGGGTGTAGTTCCTCTTCCAGCGGCCCTGCTTGCCACATGCAAAACACACCGCCTCCCATTCCTTGCCCTGCCTCCGGATCTTCCCCTTCTTGGAGGGATGATGCACAGTGGCTTCAGACCTTTTATAAGTCTTTGGCCCCTTTGCCTTGTCCTTCCTTTTCTTGTTCACCATAAGGACCACGGGTTTGTCACACCCCGTGTACTTATCTACCTAGAGAATCAAGGTCAGAAGCTCCGATAGACTCTTCTCATTTATGGCCATGTTATAGTTGACAATGAATCTAGAGAAGGTCTTGGGTAGTGATGATAGGACGAGATCTATACACAACTCATCCAGGAATTTAATCCCTAAGATGTCCAGGAGTTCAATGTAGCCAATAAGCTTGACTAAATGAGGCCTAGCTCGCACAGACTCTCCAAGCTTAGTTGTAAACAAAGCATTGGAGATCTCATACCTCTCCTGTCTCACCTTCTCTTGGTAGAGATCCTTAAGGTGAGACATCATGTTATACGCATCCATGTTTTCATGTTGCTTCAAGAGCTCATTAGACATGGCCGATAGCATGAAACACTGGACATCTGTGGCATCATCCATGTGTTTCATGTAGAGAGATAATTACTCATCACTAGCCTCTTTACCAGGCGCAACTGGAATAGGCTCTTCCAGCACATACAATTTCCTTTCGTGGTGAAGGATGACGTGTAAACGCCTCTGCCACTCTTGGAAATTGGTACTGGTGAGAAGGTTTTACTTCTCTAGTATAGTGCACAATGATATATTTGACATCATTTTCTTTCCTTTTCTACAAATTAATATGAGAAAAGGTTTAGTACTTTATTACAAAAATTAAGACAAATAAATAAATTAATACTTATTAGTCTCCCACTATTTTATCGAAATCCAATAGCCCTCACCATTGATTTCAGAATATTCTTTTTCCTGAATATTCTAGTGGCAAGGATCCATATTGCCCTTCGCATTACCCCAACTAGGGTTGGTCAAGCAACTTGAAGGGTTTTAGGTAGGCATTCCAAATGCCAACTACATTAACTCACTGCTCCTTGATCCTCTGAGTGGACTCCCCAATCCTAAAATCCTTTTATTTTGGATTTCCTCAAACTTTACATCTTGGTCACACCAAGTCCTACTGTGGAAGTCAACCCTTGATGCGAACCAAGTCAAGTCAACCCGAAACCTTGAATTATAATTCCCCGATAATTGAAAGCACCCCAACTAGGGTTGGTCAAGCACTTTGAACTATGGTTTGATTCTAACCAAGATTATGGAAGGATATACCGACTTAATATTTCTTTTTGAGGGATTTTATACTTATACGTAAATTTACATTTTATTATCTTTGATTAAATGCTTGTAAATATTAAGTGGGATATACTTAAGTGATTAACCATATCTAAGATAATATTTACGTATAAGCCAGTTTTATTTTAGTTCCATCTTGCATGCTCGTTTAATTCATTAATTGTGTGATCATGACTACACACCAACAATAAATAAACCATGCAACTGATAGAAATAAAATAAATCGTACGATCATGAGATTTTTCTATTGGTTAGTTTATCTAGCGGTTGATAAACTAACCCAAGAACTAGGGGAGAAACACCTTGAACCTTTCAGGTTTGTGTTTACAGCTTTCCACCTGTCCACCTTTGTATCTCCTTGGATTGGTTTCATCGTGGCTCCTAACTTGAGCCGCCTCCACTAGCTTGGGAGCTCCATCCATTACATATGCATTTATCTCACATGCAGGTGAGGGGTAAAAAGGGGTTTTACATAAAAGAATCCTTGGGCGCACATGCCCTACATATTAATGAGGAGATGGCTCGCAAGACAACAAATTTAATTTAAATAAATAAATTAAAAGAAACCATTCACATAAAAAGGTCTTAGTCTAGCTCACGATCATCCATACATGCAACAATATTTAAGCATAAATAAAATTAGCATTCAATTATTTAATCGTTCTTGTTTAAGATAGATCACGCTTGAATTAATTAATAATCTTTAATCAATCAATCCTTTTATCTTAAACCCTTTTTTTAACTTCCTTGAGATTCTCATCCATCATAATTTTAAACAAATAAATTCATTTAAAATTATCCTTATACGTAACTTGTACCTTGGAGGCAACCTGGTGAATTCGAATTTATTCCGCAGATGTTAAATTAAACACATATATATAAAACACCTATCACGTGTTGTGCCTCAGCTTTACGCCTGCACTATGTTACACATCTCAAGGGTTTGTATAATATAATAATAAATTTTAATAAATTTGTGTAATTTGGGTGAGTACATGGCGTGTAGTTCCGAGTACACGGCGTGTACTTTTCTTCACCGTCCATCCGAAGTACACGACTAGGGACATGGCATGTTAATGTACTTCAGAAATTTTCTTAGTACACGACATGTACAATGGGACACACGCCGTGTAGTTTCCGCGTTACACAGTTTCCAGCCGGGAAGACCGTGTACGGGGTACATGGGCCAACCCTAACCCGAAGGGACTACACGCTATGTTCTTTTGGACCACACGACGTGTAATCCAGAAACCATGTGCCACCTATTTCTGGTCAACACATGGTGTCTTAAATTCTTAGAAAGAATCCAATACACGGCCTGATTTGGCGGATCAGTCAATGCATTGAACATAGACTACACAAACTGTACTTCTGAATACACGCCGTGTATTCTGGTGTTGTATAGCCAGAAACGTTTGGCTCCTCCAGATGAGTTCCTCTATTTTATTTTAATCAAAATTAAAGGAAAAATTCATTTCTTTGAGGTGAACGAGAAATGAGAGAGGAGGAACAGATCTCAATATTCAGATTTCCAGAACGATTAAACTTGAATTGAAATAACTAAATTATTAAATGCGTAAATTACCATTGAAAAACTAAATAATTATAACCAATTATATGACCCCTATGATACCACTTGTAGGTTCCGGGCACAGCGGAAGCGCGTTAGTGGGTTTGCCCAACTTTAATTTTAGTGTTAAACGAAGTTCAATCCGAGATCCATCACGATATAAAATGCCGGATCCTCAGATTAGAATAAAGAACGAAAAAGAAAAGAAGAGTCCCAGAACCATTGAGATAGGATCATCATATGTTGGTTATAATTAATTTAATTAATTCCTAAGAATTACCTTGATGGAATTTTTTCTTTTTTGGAGTCTCCGGTCACAATCTTGTGATCCATCGTTGCATTGTAGAATCCAAGTGTAGGATTCCTCTAGCGGTGATCCACATGTGTGCCACGTATATCTAGACATCGCCGAAGGGATCTTCGGGTGCTAGCATGGAAGAGACTTTACTTGCGATGTCCGCCTTCAACCGCCTTGATCCGATGGAGGATCTCACTCTCGTAACTTGAGGGCGTTCTTGGTGGAAAGGGAATTATCTCTTGGCTTGAGAGTATTTCCAAAATCCGTTGTGCACAACAATGGCTCTATATCAATGAGAATAATGTAATTTGGGATTATAATACTTAGAATAATAAAATGAATTAATTGCCCGAAAGCATTTAATCATTTCATTTAATTCTTAGTAATACCCCATGTCTTAATAATGATAGTTGACCATCATTATTACTTGACATGCGCCCAACATATTACATTTAATATCATTTAATTAAATAAACAATATTTTCTCACGAATCCCGAAAAAACAAACTACACAGTGTGTATATAAATATACATGGTGTGTACTTTTATTTTTCCATTTTATTTATTTCCTCCACCATATTTATTAGACCTTGAGTAATGGCTATTTATATCTTAAATAAATGCAACTGCATTACTCACTAATATATATATATATATATATATATATATATATATATTATTTTGCCCACAATATATTCTCTCAAATAACTAGTTTCGAAATAAATGCGATCAGGCATCCTTAAATAATTATTAAACCATAGTCGGGAATAATATTTATTTAACTTGTTAAATTAATATTTAATTGAGATACATGGGCACACTTAGTGTGTGACCCTCTAGGCCTCTTTCTCAGTGGCATTAGGCGGAGCCTGCCTAATGTCCAAGGTTAGCGTCTAGCAACATGCCAAGTCACCCATAGAGAAAGAAGTTAACGCCACAATGACGTGTCACCTCCTACGAACGCTTACCATGTAATATAATCCCTTTGTCTCAATATCTCCAATCAAGCGGGTTGCATGCTAGTGCCATCAACCCATGTGCTCGATTATTCTTTCTTTGACTTCCTGGAATTGAACTCACCCATACCTTACCATGGACATGGAAATATTTAGGCTATATCAATTCCATCAAAGGGCCTGAGATATCTACTTCCGTTATGGAACAGAAGGGACAAATCCTTTCTCGCATTATCTATTAATGCAGTATTACTCATGACCCACCCAACGTATCCTACCTCACTGCAAACAGTGTGTCATCATAGTTTTCATCAATACATCTAAGTGTGAGAGTTGTAATACCCATTAATAATAATCTTAAAGTCTAAGGACCAATACACACGTCCGTAGATAGGAACATCCAATGACACTATGAAATGTGGATTTCCTACTGGCGGGTCTCGTTCTCATAATATCCTCCTAGATATTACCAAGGGCGCACACCATGATAAAGTGCCTCAAAGTTTTATGAGTCCTCACCCCTAATGTCCTGTATTATTTGTGTCCCTCAAATAACATCATCCGGCCATGGAACATATATTCAAGAACAGTGTTATGGCACTTCTGGGTTCTCATCATAGCAGGGATCCGCTATGACCCATTAATGCAACAGCTGTCATTAGGACATTATCACATGCATTGTCACGCAGAAGAACAATCAAGATGTGATAAGGCTTTTATTAATGAATAAAGTACAATGTAGTTGGTTCTAGGCCACCAAATCCAACACAAAGATCATCTGATTCATCTCTAAACTCTATCACATGTGTTTGATAAAGATCATGGAGTGGAAAAAGAATCCCAACTCCATGGTGTATCCATGGGATGGACTGAATCTCTCATCGCATGAGAGGAATCCATCCTTACATTCATGATGTTCCAGAATATCATATGAAAATAGGGAAGGTTAAGAGAGCCACGGGTCTTAGTAATTTTTTGTCCAAGCATAATGGAAGAACTCTATATCACACACTACTATCGCACGAAAGTAGTTAAATAGAAATTCAAGGATGATCCTTGATTATCCTATCATTTATTCATGCGCAGAAATGCTTGAATAAATACCATGGATGGTTCAGGAATACATAATATACATATACTCCCAATCATAATATCTCATATAACACCTCTAAATGACAAATTAGGTGAAATACCACTCATATATAGGTTTTATGGATGAAATATTATTTCATGCGAGCTATACAAATAGAACTAGCTGCATTTTAACAATGAATCCATTTGTATTATATATAAATAGCTTTAGGGTACAGAAAATCCTTCAGTTACCCTAAGGAAATGAGGGGATACAACTAATATAACCCTTAAGATAAAAAGATTATAGTTTCTAGGAAACCTGTATTCCTTGAGAGAGAACACATCCTCAATAAGGATAGTGGGATAAATATTGAATTTGATAACTTTTATGCTCAAGATACATAAGATTGGGTACAAGAAAAAATTCCAAAGGTCCCCATGGAAGAAGTTATTCTTGAAACACAAGTACTATGTAAGATCACAAGAGAGGTTAAAGAACATGAAAGATATGGTTTTTAGTCATAGAATATGGCGACTCATTATTGGTTGATAAAAATTACTTTTTATCATATAAGAAGATAGTAAAGTTCCTAGAAGTTACGATATGGAAAGAAGACATGAATTCTAAGATAGATTCCATGTATCAAAACCAAGTTTTGGTTTTGATCTATCATCATGTTGGTATAAACCCCATAGGGTATAAATGAGTGTTATAGAGAAAATAGGACATAAAATTCCATATTAGTACCTATAAATCATGACTAGTGACTAAGGGGTTTAGATAACGTCTATCCATTGACTATGATGAAACCTTTTCTCTAGTTTCCATGTTTAAATCCATCAAAATTCTACTTACTATAGATTCTTTCTTGGACTATGATATTTGGAAGATGTGAAACCCCCCAAGATTTTATGAAAGATATTATTTTTAATTTCATTGATGTCTTGTGTTTTATGATACACCAAAAGGAGCTTGCACTACACGCAACCCTGACTTTTCTTGTATTACACGCAATCACGACCTTCCTCGATAGCGTGTGTTGTACGCAATACCGGGTTTCACTAAACAACGATATATTATAATAATAATATTATGAACTAGAAGTTACAATATGGAAAGAAGACATGAATTCTAAGATAGATTCCATGTATCAAAACCAAGTTTTGGTTTTGATCTATCATCATGTTGGTATAAACCCCATATGGTATAAATGAGTGTTATAGAGAAAATAGGACATAAAATTCCATATTAGTACCTATAAATCATGACTAGTGACTAAGGGGTTTAGATAACGTCTATCCATTGACTATGATGAAACATTTTCTCTAGTTTCCATGTTTAAATCCATCAAAATTCTACTTACTATAGATTCTTTCTTGGACTATGATATTTGGAAGATGTGAAACACCCCAAGATTTTATGAAAGATATTATTTTTAATTTCATTGATGTATTGTGTTTTATGATACACCAAAAGGAGCTTGCACTACACGCAACCCTGACTTTTCTTGCATTACACGCAATCACGACCTTCCTCGATAGCGTGTGTTGTACGCAATACCGGGTTTCACTAAACAACGATATATTATTATAATAATATTATGAACTAGCCGTTATGAATAATATTAATTAAATTTTGAATTTTATAACATTATTATTCATCTTACAAATTTTATAGAAAATGGTATAAGAACAAAATAATTTTTTTGGGTAAAATAAGTATTTTTAAAAAAATGCAGTTTTGCCGCCTTTTGATGGAACACCCACATTAAATATATTTTTTGACATGTTTATAAGTTAAATTTTACAAAATAAAATTCTTCTTTGGAATTAGGATATTAAAATTTACTTTGGATAAAATTTTCATATTATTTTGACAACTTTCATATTTTAATGAATAGTAAAAACACACTATATATTAATTAAAAAAAACTTTTTTCATCGTAATAATTTATATGGTTAAATTATAATATTTATTGGTTTTAAAGTATAAATAGAATATATTTTTACCATTTAATATAATGTATGTCATTATCATTTATTTTACATTGAATTCATATGTAAAATCATTTCAATCTTTTGTAATGTTTTAACTTTTAAAACTCATTTTCTTAATAGCGGGATTAAATTTAAATTAATTACTGCAACTTCTGTGTTTTGAATTTTTGAAAATTGATTTCATATTTGGAATCAGTAGGTACAAATTATGTTAATAGGATACTTTTTAATTTTGGGCACTATGAATAGTAACTACGGTAATTTTTATTTACTTCAGTTAAAGATAAATCGGGTAATTAAGGGTAAACCTAAGATTATAAAATTACCCTAACACATGGAAACATTATATTGGATGACAAAAAGTAGACCCATTTCACATAAGGGTCGGATTAGATTCATTTTATGGACTTCTGACCATGAAAATAATTTAATTATTATTAAAACCAAAGAAAGTGACAACATGTCACTCTCTTAAATCTTATAAGTATAATAATTTTAATTTAGTGATAAAGTTCATGAAACTTAAAAAATTAATAGTATCCAGAAATCTAACAAAATTATCTACATCATGATAATTTATTTATAATTTTTAGGGATTAAATAATTGTCATTAATGGTGACACAATAGTGATGCAGAAATTGTTTATTTAGTGAAAAATCAATAATATAGTTTTTATTAAAATAAAAATACCTATTAAAAGGACCATAAAATTGAAAAAACATTATTGGTATAGTATATATATACCCTAATCATCCAAGTGTAGATTTTCGGACCATTTGGATCCTTATAAAACCGATTATGATATTTATATTATTCTATTTTAAATGATGTCAAAGATGTCACCTTGATAATTTAATAAATATAACAATTTAAATGTTTTTATTTTAAGATGATAAATTAATGTAAGAATATTATTATAAAATTTTTTATATTTATATTCATCATAGGATTTTATTTTAAATTTTTATGCAAAAATAAGTATATTAAATAATTATACAAAAATGTTGTAGTAATTATTTTATTATGAGATATACCAAACAAATGGTTTTGAAAATATTGAAATAAATATTATATGAACTATTTAATGTGATCCACTAATTTTATAGATAAATATGACATTTTATGAATCTATTAAATCTTTTAGTTCGAACATATCATCTGTGAGGATTTTATTTAAATTCAAATAAATGAATAGTTCCAAAATTGACACTATTGTTATTTTATAAAAATAACACAATATAAAATTGTTTAAAAATTACAAAAATAGTTAAAAATTATAAATTAAAATTTATATGGTCCAAAATTTTATAAATTCACCAATTATGGACATTTAAAAACACATAATTAATTATTTATAACAATTTAAAATTTAGAATCTTATTACCACAAATAAAATTAAATAGATTAAATAAGGATAAATCAAGTTGATAATGTTTAAAATAAATTCAAAAATGTCTAAATTTTATTGTTTAATGAGATTACAACCCTATATAATATAATATTTGTATTTGAGTCATTTTGGAGGTTTTTTTAAGTGGGGTTGGAATTTATTATAAATTAATATTTCTTAAAATTCCAAAGGTGCCCCTCTCCTCCCTTATAAAAGGTCACCTCATCCCTATCCTCCTCACACCATTTTTAGCCTTTAATATTGGCCAAACTCTACCCATTTCACTTCCCCACTTCCATAGAAACCTTATAGAGGTACTGGTCTTCTCAAAAGACCAACTCTAGTGCCCTAAGATGAAGTTCAAAGGAGGCACTTCAAGAAAGAGGTAATACCTTCTACCGATTCATTCAAGTTTCTTTCTTCTTATATTTCCTCTTCTTTAGTGGTTTCATTATTATGTAATAACATAAGTATCCATAATATAATGATATGTTATTATAAATATGAAACAACCTCATTTCACCTTCTATCCATCCTACGGAAAATGAAATCACCGTGCGTGCATACGTACGGAATACCGTCTCCACACCGTGGTGTAATCTGTTTTTCCACCACCACCTTATCTGGATGGGTATAATGGTGTAAAGAATAACTACATATGATTATTATAACATCATACTGATTCTAAGATATTATACCATTCACTCCAATTCCATTCAATAAATATGGGAACTATATCATCGCTCGTGCGTACGTACGGATTACCGTCTCCACGACACAATGAGATTCATTATCCATGTTAACCACTCAAGAATGATTATTAAGTATATATACTGAATAATAATGAAATATATGACATGATAATGGTACTGTATTTATATATATATATATATGTCATCTACTTACTTCCATTCAAGTCAATAAGGAAAGGAAAACAACGTTCATGCGTACGTATGACCTACCGTCTCCATGAACGGTGTGTTTCAATTCATTTATCTATCTATTATATATATATATATATATATACTTAATATATATGATATATAAATCATGATTCAAATTCTGGAAGTAATTAAATCATGATATAAGTAATAATAATATCAATAACAACAAGTCCAAACATGTACGATAAATAAAATGATTTTACCCAAAACACTGCTTTAACATGAATTTACAAAAGAACGGGTAATATAAAGTCATAAGTGAACCATATATGATATCATAACAAATAAGATGATTCTGTAATAATTAAATGACATTATTTAAATCATTATACAGGAGGTTCAGATACGTACGAAGCATATCAGACCTAAGGTAAGGGATAATTTTACAAATATCATTTTTATCCAAGATTTCTTATACGTAAGAATTTACTGAGGTTATATTTATCATCCATGTACAAGTTTTATAAAACTATTTTCATGTATGTTTAAAGTCATTTTTACCCATTTTTTACTTTTACTACATGGTATGTAAGGAATCTTTTTTTGTTTACCATACGAGGTAATTTTTGACTTTTTCGGCAAAAGTATGAGGAGAATGTTTTTTTAACTTATACGGCATGAAAAGATTTTTATGGTTTCACAACGCCATATTTTAATGAAGCTTACTCTACAATATTTCATGACTATTTTCAACAAAATCATTTTCTTTTAAAATTGAATGTGATTTTGTGAAAATAAAATCATTTTCAAGAAGAAAGGATATTTTCCTCAAGAATTAATTTCTAGTGCTTTATCAAAACCATTTTCCATCTAATATGACATTATTTCATATGTATATGTTTCAAGTATAATGTATCTATGATTTACATGGTTTCACTTTTCTTATTATGAAATGATATCCATTTGTTTTATATGGATTATGTTATGATGGAATGATGTTTATGAAACCCAATTTATTATTTGGGTTATGATGAATGATTTATGATTGTTTTGTGGCACACATAAGAATGATTTCATTATGAGATGGGTGGGACCTATATCTCCCTCTAATGAATTGGGTAAATATTTATATCTCATGATATAGACATGGATGAAACAACAAGTAAATATGGTTCAGTAATACAGGGCTGGAATGGCAAGTAAACTCGGTTCAATAAGGGACTTTGTCCACTAAGATGGTCTTGGCAGCAATGCCTTGGATACTATGGAAATCATATAATGTGCTTAATGTTTTTCCACAATTACAAGTTTTATTACCATGCTATTTTATCATTATTGATGTTCCATTATGATCTATGCCTTACGTACTGGCATGTTTTATGTCATTTCTAAAGATCTTGATGTTTAAACATTATGTTTATGTTTTTATGTTCAAATATATATGGTTTGTTTTATTTTCTCAATGCTTACCCTTACTGAGCATTTGAGCTCACCCTTTTTATGTTTTCTTTTTACCCAAGATTAAAAGAAAGGTTTTAGGTAAGGAAACAAAAAGGGGAAGATCGTTATGGGAGATGTTGAAGATCTTTCAACATGATTAAAAGTTTATATTCCAAGTTTCCAAAGACAATAAACTATTACAGTCCTTTGGTGTCTATTTTTGTAATGTATTAGATATTCCGCAAGAGTAATGTAATGTCCATGTATGTCAAGCTTTGGGTCTCAACAGTTGGTATCAGAGGAAATGTTTAGTTAACCTTTGGAAACTAGGATGCGAAAACTTCAGTGAGATCCCTAGAGATATTTCTAAGGTATGTCTAGGGATGTCCCTAAGGTTAAGTATAAGTATAGGTTATAGTCCTAGAATCATGGTAACAATCTTAGAATTAACCGTAAGATGTTATATATTGAAGGTACTCCCCCTTTATTATGTTGTTTTCTCTAGCATGATTTTTGCCTCTCGTACTATTATTTTTGGGTTTTAGACGATGGCTAGAACCCGGAGGAACCGTGTTGATCAATGTAATGGACAATGCAATTATTGTCCTCCTGAACAACCAAATGTGATAGGAGAAGGAGTGCAAAATCTTATTGCTATACTTACACAAGCTATGAATCATTATGGATTTCCAAATGACCAGAGAAGGGAACAATATTCTATTGAGTCCTTCATGAGGCAACATCCACCTTCTTTCAATGGGTCTTCTGATCCACTTTTTGTAGAACAATGGATCAGTACCATTAAAAATATATTTTCCATACTTTGCTGTTCAGACATGATAAAGTCATTCTAGATGTTTACCATTTAGAAGGTGAAGCAGACCAGTGGTGGACTCTAATTAAGATTACAAGGCCCCAAGAGGAAATTGAATCCATGTAATGGGATGAGTTCAAGAACTTGTTTTTCAGTAATTACTTCCCTCGTATTCTTCGAACAAAGATGGAAAAGGAGTTTTAGAATATCTATGTATTGGTTTTAAATAATTATATGGTACCTGTAACCATGAAAAGTGATTGTATTATTTTTGGAAAGTAGATGATATGCACATAATAAAGGGATAAGGAGATAATGAGATGTTTGATAGTATTATTGAGCTCATGACTGATGTAAGGACAATGTGATATCATGGTTTGAGTATATAAAATTTTTGGGATTTTGGTATGTGGAAGGAGTTAAATTTTGATAGCATTCATGTTTTCACTAAGGTTCTATGGTAATTTATGTTTTAATAGAATACATGATTAAGGTATTCACATGTTTGGAATGTGACCAAAAAGATATATCATATGATATATGGGGGATAAATGATGGTATTCACATGATCGGTAGATGACATTTCTAGTAATTGTTTTCTTTATACTATGAGTTTGGACAAAAGTATTTTAGATAAGCCTAAAGATTGGAATGAATTATTTTGGAAATAAGTTATTATTGTTTAAGGCTAGAACTTTTTTCAATATTATTGATGGAATTTTATAATAGTGTAGTTTAAGAAAAGGTACAATATGAAGAACGGGCGACAACCCATCACGTTGGACAAGGCTGTGGGAATCGAACCCACAACCAAAGTGCGACATGCCCTTATCGCCTACCACTGGCCTACAGAAATTCCCTGGTTAGTAGAATCTAGTTTTATTATATTAAGCGGTATGATATATGAATTATAAGTCCATTTTAGGAACCATATATGATTAATATCACTATAGATGGACTTTTGTATATTTAATAACTTTTAATATCCTTCTGTTTGAGACAGATGGAATGACCTATCATTCTATCGCATGATCTGCTAACACTTCACGGAAGAAAAATTCAACTTCATTTCTTTAAGAGATGATGTGGAAATTGTTCAAGACACAAACAACTGTAAGATTGTACCAAAATCAAGTAATTATTTCTTTTAAACAATTATTCTACTTTAGGGGAATGATCTTGAATACAAAAAAATGTTGTCCTAGTGTCCTTATATCCGATGAATCAGATGGTACATTAAATCATCACAAATTTATGGCTTTGTGATTGTTGGATTTTTCATAGCCATGTTCTCTACCACTCTCTATCAGAACATGATGGTTATATTTCTATTCCATATCCAAATTTTAACCTATGTTCTCCTATGTGGAAACCCAGTGATTAGTTAATTTGGTTAACCGTTATGTTTCATACTTTATTTTTTTAAAGATAAGTTTTGGTATTCCTTTTTACGATGTGAGTTTTTATTAAAGAAACTTTCGAGTAGTAAACCATTTATAACCCCGAAGAATTTCGAGGGAGAAATTCATTTTAAGGGGGGTAGAATGTAACAACCCGAGATTTTATGAAAAATATTTTTTTTAATTTCATTAACGTCTTGTGTTGTACGCAACACCAAAAAGATCTTGCACTACACGCAACCCTGACTTGACTTGTATTACATGCAATTGCGACCTTCCTCGATAGAGTGTGTTGTACGCAATACTGGTTTTCACTAAACAACGATATATTATTATAATATTATTATGAACTAGACGTTATGAATATTATTTACTAAATTTTTAATTTTATAACATTATTATTTATCTTACACAATTTCTAGAACATGGTGTAAGAACAAAATAATTTTTTCTGGTAAAATAAGCATTTTAAAAAAAATGCAGTTTTGCCGCCTTTTGATGGCGCACCCACTTTAAATATAGTCTTTGACATGTTTATAAGTTCAATTTGACAAAATAAAATTATTCTTTGGAATCAGGATATTAAAATTTACTTTGGATAAATTTTTCATATTATTCTGACAACTTTCATATTTTAATGAATAGTAAAAACACGCTATATTTTAATTAAAAACAACTTTTTTCATCGTAATAATTTATATGGTTAAATTATAATATTGAATGGTTTTAAAGTATAAATAGAATATATTTTTACCATTTAATATAATGTATTTCATTAGCATTTATTTTACATTGAATTCATAGGTAAAATCATTTCAATCTTTTGCAATGTTTTAACTTTTAAAACTCATTTTCTTAATAGCGGGATTAATTTTAAATTAATTACTGAAACTTCTGTGTTTTGAATTTTGAAAAATGGATTCCATATTTGTAATCAGTAGGTCCAAATTATGTTAATAGACTATGTATTTTTGGGCACTATGAATAGTAACTATGGTAATTTTTATTTACTTCAATTAAAGATAAATGGGGTAATTAAGGGTAAACCTAAGATTATAAAATTACTCTAAAACATGCCAAAATTATATTAGATGACTAAAATTAGACCCATATCAGCTAAGGGTCGGATTAGATTAATTTTATGGACTTTGTACCATGAGAATAATTTAATTATTATTAAAACCATAGAAATTGACAACATGTCACTCTCTTAAATCTTATAAGTATAATAATTTTAATTTAGTGATAAACTTCATGAAACGTCGAACATGAATAGTCTCCAAAAATACAAAAACATTATCTATATCATAAGAATTTATTTATAATTTTTAGGGATTAAATAATTTTCATTAATAGTGACACAATAGCGAGGCAGAAATTGTTTTTTTAGTGAAAAATCAATAATATAGTTTTTATTAAAATAAAAATATCAATCAAAAGGACCAGAAACTTGACCAAACATTAGTTTTCGAGTATATATATACCCTAATCATCCAAGGGTCTATTTGTGGACAATTTGGATCCTTATAAAACCGATTATGACATTTATATTATTTTATTTTAAATGATGTCAAAGATGTCACCTTGATAATTTAATAAATATAGCAATTTGAATGTTTTTATCTTAAGATGATAAATTCAAGTAAGAAAATTATTATGAAAGGTATTATATTTATCTTCATCATAGGATTTTATTTTAAAATTTTATTCAAAAATTAGTATATTAAATAATTATACAAAAATGTTGTAGTAATTATTTTATTAAGAGATATACCAAATAAAGGGTTTTACAAATATTGAAATAAATATTATATGAACTATTTAATGTGCTCAAATAATTTTATAGATAAATATGACATGTTATGAATATATTAAAGCTTTTAGTTTGAACATATCTTCTGTGATGATTTATTTAAACTGAAATAAATAAACAGTGTCAAAATTGACAATATTGTTATTTTATAAAAATAACATAATATAAAATTGTTTAAAAATTACAAAAATATTTAAAAATTATAAATTAAACTTTATATGTTCCAAAATGTCATAAAGTATCCAATTATAGACAATTCACAACATATAAGTAATTATTTATAACAATTTAAAATTTAGAATCTTATTACCACAAATAAAATTAAATAGATTAAATAAATATAAATCAAGTTGATAATGTTTAAAATAAATTCAAAACATGTATAAATTTTATTGGTTGATGAGATTACAACCCTATATCATCTAATCTTCTTATTTGAGTCATTTTGAGGTTTTTTAAGTGGGGTTATAATTTATTATAAATTAATATTTCTTATAATTCCAAAGGTTCCCCTCTCCTCCCTTATAAAAGGGAACCTCCTCCCTCTCCTACTCACACCATTTTGAGCCTTGAATCTCAGAAAAAAACTGCCCATTTTACTTCCACACTTCCCTAGAAGCCTTATAGAGGACTGGTCTTCTCAAAAGACCAAATCTAGTGCCCTAAGAGGAAGTTCAAAGGAGGCACTTCGAGAAAGAGGTAATACCTTGTTCCGATTCATTCAAGATTATTTCTTCTTATACTTCCTCTTATTTAGTGGTTTCATTATGATGTAATAACATCAGTATCACTCATATACTGATATGTTATTATAAATATGAAACAACCTAATTTCACCTTCTATTCATCCTATGGAAAATGAAATCACCGCGCGTGCGTACGTACGAAATACCGTCTCCACGCCGTGGTGTAATCTATTTTTCCACCACCGCCTTACTTGGATGGGTATAATGGTGTAAATAATAACTACATATGATTGTTATAACATCATACTGATTATAAGATATTATATTATTCACTCCAATTCAATTCAATAAATATGGGAACAATATCATCGCTCCTGCATACGTACGGATTACCGTCTCCACGAAGCGATGAGATTCATTCTCCATGTTAACCACTCAAGAATGATTATTAAGTATATATAATGAATAATAATGAAATATATGACATGATAATGCTATTGGATTTATGTATATATATATATATTTCATCTACTTACTTCCATTCAAGTCAATAAAGAAAGGAAAACAACGTTCATGTGTACGTACGACCTACCGTCTTCATGAACAGTGTGTTTCATTTCATTTATCTATCTATTATATATATATATACTGAATATATATTATATATAAATCATAATTCACATTCTGGAAGTAAGTAAATCATGATATAAGTAATAATAATATCAATAACAACAAGTGAAAACATGTATGATAAATAAAACGATTTTACCCAAAACACTGCTTTAACATGAATTTACAAAAGAACGGGTAATATAAAGTCATAACTGAACCATATATGATATCATAACAATGAATATGATTCTGTAATAATTCAATGACATTATTTAAATCATTATACTAGAGGTTCGGATACGTACGAAGCATATCAGACCTAAGGTAGGGGATAATTTTTCAAATATCATATTTATCCGAGATTTCTTATACGTAAGAATTTACTGGGGTTATATTTATCATCTATGTAAAAGTTTTATAAAACTGTTTTCATGTATGTTTAAAGTCATTTTTACCCATTTTTGACTTTTACTACATGGTATGTAAGGAATCTTTTTTTGTTTACCATACGAGGTACTTTTTTGACTTTTTCGGCAAAAGTATGACCAAAATGTTTTTTTAACTTATACGACATGAACATATTTTTATGGTTTCACAATGCCTTATTTTCCTGAATCTTACTCTACAAGATTTCATGACTATTTTCAAAAAAATCCTTTTCTTTTAAAATTGAATGGAATTTTGTGAAAAGAAAATGATTTTCAAGAAGAAATGATATTTTCCCCAAGAATTCATTTCAAGTGCTTTATCAAAACCATTTTCCATCTAAGATGAAATTATTTCATATGTGTAAGTTTAAAGTATAACTTCTCTATGATTTACATGGTTTTAATTTTCTTATGATGAAATGATATCCATTTGTTTTATATGGATTATTTTATGATGGAATGATTTTTATGAAACTCAATTTATTCTTTGGGTTATGATGAATGATTTATGATTGTTTTGTGGCACACGTAAGAATGATTTCAAAATGAGATGGGTGGGACCTATATCTCCATCCAATGCATTGGGTAAAGATTTATATTTCCTGAGATATACATGGCTAAAACGACAAGTAAATCCAGTTCAGTAATACAGGGCTGGAACGACAAGTAAACCCTGTTCAGTAAGGGACTTTGTCCACTAATATGGTCTTGGCAGCAATGCCTTGGCTACTATGGAAATAATATCATGTGATTAATGTTTCTCCACAATTACAAGTTTTATTCCCATGATATTTTATCATGATTGATGTTCTATTATGATCTATGCCTTATGTAATGCCATTTTTTATGTCATTTCTCAAGATCTTGATGTTTAAACATTATGTTCATGTTTTTATGTTAGAATATATATGGTTTGTTTTATTTTCTACATGCTTACCCTTACTGAGCATTTGAGCACACCCTTTTTATGTTTTCACTTCCCCCAGGATTAATAGAAAGGTTTTAGGTAAGGAAAAAAGGGGAAGATCGTTATGGGATATGTTGAAGATCTTTCAACATGATTAGAAGTTTATATTCAAATTTTCCAAGGACACTAAACTATTATGGTCCTTTGGTGTCTATTTTTGTAATGTATTAGATGTTCTGCAAGAATAATGTAATGTCCATGTACGTCAAGCTTTGGGTCTCTAAAAGTTTGGTGTCAAAACTTCTTTCATTAAAGATAACCCTAAAGAGGATGTGTATATGACATAACCATAAGGGTTTGTGACTCCAAGAAATGGAAAAAAGTTATGTAAGTTGCAAATATCCATTTATTAATTAAATAAATCATCCATTCTAAGGAAAATTCAGTTCAATTAAGCTATAAAAGAATTTAGTTTCATTAATAAAAAACATGATCCATGTGTTTACAAGCGATTTAGTGGGAGTATGTTCATTTTCATAGTAGTATATGTTTATGAAATATTAAAAATTAAAAATTATATACCATCCTTACAAGAGGTTAAGGAATGGTTGAGAAAGTTATTCTCCATGAAGGGCTTAGGAGAAACAACCAATATTCTAGGGATCAAGATCTTGCATGATAGATCAAAGAGGATTCTTAGACTATGTCAAAGTACAAGCATTGACTAGATACTATAGAGGTTTAGTATGGAACAATATAAGGGCGGATTGGTTCCAGATTCATATGTTATACATCTTTCCAAGTAAATGTGTCCTCAAACAAAATAAGAAAGTGAGATAATGTGTAATATCCCATATACTTCTGTGATAGGATATATCATGTATTCCATGTTATGTATAAGGCTTGATATTACCTATGATTTGAGTATGGTAGGAAGATATCAAGAATATCCTAGTGAAAAAAATTAGAATGTTGTTAAGACAATCCTCAACTATCTGAGGTGAACTAAGATTATATTCCTGGTGTATGGAGGATAAAAAGAGTGAGTCATCGCAGGTTATATAGATTATAGTTTTTAGATAGATTAAAATGATCTAAAATCATTGTCAGAATTGTACTTTGTATCAATGGAGGATCTGTGATCTAGAAGAGTTCAAAGTATCTAGTTATCATTGATTTTATAGTGGAGTCTTGGTATATTGTGTTTTCTGATGAATCCAAGGAAGAAGTTTGTATTCATAACTTTTTCCAAGATCTTAATTTGGATCCTAGAATTCAAGACCCCATCACAGATTATTGTGATAAAAATGGAATGACAGATCTTTCCAATGATCCAAGGTCACATCAAAGGACAAAGCATATACTTCAAAAGTTTCATATCTTAAGGGATTTTTCTCAATGGGGTGAAGTTTCAATGAGCAGACTATCCATGAGGAAAACATGGTGGACCCCTTGATGAAGTCTCTATCTCAATAGAGGCTTGATTATTATGTGATAACTAGTGTACTAAATAATGTTAATAGTTATCTCTCACACAAGTTGGAGTCTATTAGAGTTGGTTCCTTAGAACCAAATTTTGATTACTTGATGATCACATGTATTAATTATTTTTAATATTAATTTTATTATTACATAATTATTGTTCCTCTACATGACATAGTATGTGATAATGTCCTAAGAATATATTTCGCACTAAATGGTCATAGAATTTCCCCTCAATAATGAGAACCTGAAGGTGACATGATATTATTATTGAATAAATGTTCTATAGCTGAATTATATTGTATGATGAGACACATACAATATATTCTATTAGGGTTAGGAGGCTCATATGACATTGATACACCTTGTTATGGTGTTCACCCTCTGTAATCTCAAAGAAGGGAGGTTATGAGAATGGACCCACTTGTGGTAAATCCATATTTTATGTTTCATTGGATGTTTCTATCTGCGGACATGTATATAAATCCTTATAATTTGGTATTATCATTAATAAATATCATGAGTCACATAATTTAATGTACTGATAAAACCCAAGATGATATATGCTTACAATGAAGTAGGATACATTGGGTGCATCACGAGTGATATTACATTAATGGATAATATGAGAAAGGATTTACCCTTTCTATACCTTGATGGAAGTTGATATATATAGCCCTTTGATGGAAATGGAACTGTATAGATAAATCCATAATGACACGGTTCTATGGGAATGTTCATTTCTGTAATTTCAAATAAAGAGATATAGAGTACATGGGTTGATGATACGAGTATAAAACCTCCTTGATTATATATATCATGGTAAATGGATTATATTACATAATAAGTGTATCCATTGAGAAATAGGCATGAAGGGTTACACACTAAGTGTATCCATAATATTGATTAAATTTGATGATGAATTTAGTATGTTAGAATAAATATTATTCCAAATTTATAGTTAAATAATTATTTGGGCTTGGTTGATCACTAAGATTTAATCAAAAGTTATTCGAAATAATATGTGAGTCAAATAATAAAAAATATTTATTTTCAAGGTTTGAAGAATATAATACTGACTTTATTTATCAATGAATAATGCAGTGATAATTATTCATTAAATTAATAATAATTATTCAAGGTTCAGTAAATGTAAAGATGATAAGAATACCAAGTTTAATGGCATGATTGGAATTGATATAAATTATATTAATTATTATTATGTGAGGGACATTTCACATGAATAATAATTATATTATTATTATGACATGGGTTTTTCATAGAATTTAGTAATTGGAGAGGGACTTATGTTCAAGTTTCTAACCCTAATCCTACCATAATAAATATCTATTTATATCACTTTACAAAAACACACCTATTGTAAAAAATAGATAAATAAAATCTCTCTCAATACCTATAGAGAGTTCAATAGATCTAAATTTTTTCTATCTTCTCATATTCTCTCAAGACTTCAAGAGATCATGCATAGTTATTTGTCCTCATAGAGTAATTATACCACAATTAGCCATGAACAATTCAAGCAATCATGATCAACTATGCTAGATCCCAATGATTCCATAATGACGTTCAAAGATTGTGATTCACATGTGAGTCACCACTACAGGGATTATACACTTGGATACCGAAACAAAATTATGGTATGATGAGATCAATCTAACCATATCATAAATGAAGAAACAATTACAAGTTTAAGAAATTCTAGATATACTTATAAATCACATGTAAATATCTTCCTCTTATGGTTACTATGTTTAATATAGGCAAGTAATATATTAATTCCATTTCTCATGAGGTTAATCATTATAAAAAATAATGATTATTCACAAATTAAGAAAAAAAAGTAAGTTTTCCATTCCATACAAGCACTTCCAATACACTCAGAACCAACATGTTCCAGACATAGTGGAAGCACTTATTGGAAAATATCCAACTTGGTTTTTTCCACAATCAATGAATATTATGAGATGCACATATAGAAGAATAATTTTGAAAAACCAATGAATAGAAAAATTAATTGGTATATAATTAAATTAATAAGAAGAGAGGATCTTTCATGTTAAATTTAATTTTACACAAGAATAATACATTTTTTAGTTTCATTCTTTGAAGAAGATATAGATCATTCAAATCCCTGTTCAATTTTACCACCATTACATTGATATGATATAGAGATGAATCCATATAGAAGTTATCCGAACATTATCTTATGATCTTGAAGTGTCTTAGATGGTACTCCAAGTTCTAGCATAGTGGTACTGATCATATTGCATCTCTCCCTTTTACCATCAAATACTCTTTTGAGGTTGAAGGATTGATTCTTGGTCTATCATTCTTAAGAGGAGAAGGAAGGAATAATATCTTAGTTTTGGAGAGAGAGTTATAGAGAGTTTTCTCTGTAGGGTTTATAGAATCTCAAGAGGGGTGTTTTTTTTACAATAAAATCTAACCCTATGAAACTATATAATCAAACATTTAAAGAGCTAGGTTATATAATAAACACATTCCCTTTAGTATTATCTTAAATCCTAACAAACCCATTGTCTAAATAATAAAAATAATATTATTATTTACATGACATGCACTAAAATAAAGGATATAATAAATATAATTTATTTAAATAAACAAATTAATATATATTTAAATGATATTTAATATATTATTACCACCAAACCTGACAACTTGGTATGAAATTCCTATGCATTTACCAAACTTAAAATAATGAATATTATCCGTTCGATAAATAAATAAATATTTCTAATATTCAATTCACACATAAATATAGTGACTAGATATTTATGATCAATAAATCCCGAATAAATATAAATCCATGGTTTGGAGAATAATATTTATTACAATATTTAAATTAAAATAGAATTTAACTGAGTCCAATAAAAAAGATAAGTGTGTGAACCTATAGCCTTCATCCTCATTGAAATTAGGTAGGTTTTTCTAAAGAATAATATTAGTGCTTAATATCACATAAATGCACCCAAGATGAAGAAGTTAATGTCGCAATGATGAAAACCACATATGAACACTCACTGTGCAATATAACTCAATTGTCCCAATATCTCAAAATATATTTTTTAAATTGTATCAATATCTCATCAAGAAAATTTATTACTCAGGTCATCAACCTATATTGTTGATATGTATTTCTTTGAATCTCTAAAATAAATTCATTAATACACCATGACCATGGAATTTATTTTTACAGTTTCATTCTAATTAACAGGTTGGGATATCAAGTTCTGTAAATATGGAAGGGAAAAATACTTTATTAACTTATTTATCAATAACATGTCATTCCTAACACACCTAACACATCCTACTTTACCACCAACATACTACATCACACTTTTTTCAATACATTAAAGTACATAATTCATGATATGTATTAATAATAATATTAAAGTCTAATAATCATTACACATTCTTAAAAATAGGAATATCCAATGACATTACTACATGAAAAATTGTTACTTAAAGGTCTATCCTCATAATCTCTCATCTTGAAAATTACCAACTGTGAACTTCATTAGTTGAATTCTCATACTCTTATGAGTTTTCATCATACGTGTCCAATTAGATGATTTAATACGACCACAAGACTAAATTTATGTATATTTTCATATAATTTTAAGGTTATCATTATAGTTAGGAGTTTCTTATGTCATTTTCAATGTGATCAATACTCTAGGAAATTATCACATTAAAATAATTTATATGAAAAATCAATAGTTTATAAAAATGATTATTAATATTCAAAACCATAAATATGTTGGATTTGATTCCACAAAACCAATTACTTTGTACTTCATAATTCCTATATATTCATGGATTTGAATATTAATAAATACCATATCAAATATTGATTGTTCTTTTATCATAACATTGATGTGATAATGGCCTAGAATATCTATTTCATTGAAAAGGTCATAAAAGTTTCCCACTTTGATGAAAACCTTGAAATTTTATGAAGATATTATTAAACATGTCATATTAGATTATATAATGGGATAATTATGGTAGGAAGATATCAAGATGATCTAGGTGAACAATATTTGACTGTTGTTAAGACTATATTTAAGTGTCTATGGAGAACTAAGGATATGTTCCTGGTGTATGAAGAATATGAAGAGATAGTCATCATGGGTTATATAGATTATAGTTTTTAGATAGATTAGAATGATCTAAAATCATATTCATGATATGTATTTTGTCTCCATAGAGGATATGTGAGCTATAAAAGTTCAAATAATTCAGTTATAACTGATTTTATAGTTGAGTCTCAGTATATTGTGTTTTCTGATGTAGCCAAGGAAGTAGTTTGGATTCATAACTTTTTCCAAGATCTTAATGTGGTGCCTAGAATATAAGACCCCATCAAATCTTATTGTGATAAAGATGGAATGACAGATCTCTCCAATGATGCAAGGTCACATCAAAGGACAAATAATATACTTAAAAAGTTTCATATCTTGAGGTATTTTTATTAATGGGGTGAAGTTACAATGAGAATACTATCCATGGAAGAAAACATGGTGGAACCCTTGATGAAGTCTCTATTTCAGAAAAGGCTTGAGTATCATGTAATTACTAGTGGAATAAAGGTTGTAAATAGTTATCTCTCATGAAAGTGGGAGTCAACTATATTTGATGCCTTAGAAACAACTTATGAGTACCTGATGATTACATGTATTCATTATTTTGAATACTATTTTTCTCATTAAATCACGATTATTCCTATACATGAGATAGTATGTGATAATTTCCTAAGAATAAATGTCACACCAAATAGTCATAGAGGTTCCCTGCTATAATGAGAACCTGAAGGTGGCCTGATAGTATTCTTGAATAAATGTTATATAGCTAGATGATATTGTCTGATGAGACACCTAAGATATAGGTTATTAGGGTTAGGAGTCTCATATGACATTGAGACACCTTCTCATGGTGTTCACCCTCAATAATCTCAAAGAATGGAGGTTATGAGAATGAACCTACTAGTGAGAAATACATATTTTATGTTTCATTGGATATTTCTATCCGTAGACGTGTATATTTATTCTTAGAATATGATATTATCATTAATAAATATCACAAGTCACATAATTTTATGTATTGATGAAAAAAAGATGATATATGTTTACAACTATGTAGGATACATTGGGTGCATCACGAGTGATATTACATTAATGGATAATGTGAGATAGTATTTACCCTCTATATCCCTTGATTAAAGTTGATATATAGATCCCTTTGATGGAAATTACACTGTATAGATAAATCCATAATTATGGGGTTCTATGGGCATGTTAATTTTGTGAAATTAAAAGAAATATACATCGAGTACATAGGTTGATGACACCAGTATAAAACCTAATTTATTAGATATATCATGGCAATTGGATTATATTACATAATATTTTTTTAGGAGGTTGTATTCCATTTTGAAATCAACTTGTTTCTCTATGGGTGACTTGGTGTGTTGTTAGATGCTAACTTAGGAATTTAGGGGTATCCACCTATTTCCATCAAGAAAGAGTCCTGGAGGGACACAAACTAAGTGTATCCACAATCTTGATTAAATTTGATGATGAATTTAGCATGTTAGAATAAATATTATTCATACTTTATGTTTTAATAATTATTTGAGGTTGGTTGATCACTAGGATTTAATCAAAAGTTATTCGAAAGAATAAGTGAGTTAAATAATAATAAAAATTTATTTCCAAGATTTTAAGAATATAATATTTATTATATTTATTAGTGAATAATATAGTGATAATTATTCATTAAATAAATAATCATTATTCAAGGTTCAGTAAATGTCAAGAATGATAAGAAGAAAAAGTTTAATGGCCTTATTGGAATTGATATAAATTATATTTATTTATTATTATGTGAGGGACATGTCAAGTGAGTAATAATTATATTATTATTATGATATGTGTTTTTTAGGAATTTAATAATTAGAGAGGGACTTACGTGAAAGTTTCCAACCCTAAAGCTACTATAATAAATATCTAATTATATCACTTAATTTTTTTTTTGTAAAAAATAGATAAATAGAAGATCTACCAATCCCTAGAGAGAGTTTAAGAGATCTAAAAGTTTTCTTTCTCCTCCTATTATCTCAAGCCTTCGAGTGATCATCAAGAGTTGTTTTTTCCTCATTGAAGAATTCTACTACGATTAACCATGAACAATGCTAGAAATCATGATTGATTGTGCTAGATACCAATGATTCCATAATGATGTTCAAAGGTTGTGGTTCCCATGTGAATCACCACTATAGGGATTATACACTTGGATATCGAAACAAAATGGTGGTATGATGAGATCGAGCCAACCAGATCATCAATGAAGAAACAATTAAAAGTTCAGGTAATTCTAGATATACTTATAAATCACATGTAAATATCTTCCTCTTCTGGTTAAGATGTTTAATATACTCAAGTAATATATTAATTACATTTTTCTTGAGGTTAATAATTATACACAGTAATGATTATTCAAAAATTAAGACAAAAAATTTAAGTTGGCCATTCCATATAGGCACTTCCACTGCACTCATAACTAATAAGTTACAGACACAGTTAAAGCTCCTATTGAAGAATATCCAACTTGGATTTTTCTAAAATCAATGAATAATCTAAGATGTACATGTTGAATAATCATCATGAAAAATTAACCAATCCAAAAATTAATTGATATTGAATTACATGAATAAGAAGAGAGGATCTTTCATGTTAAATTTAATTTAATATAAGAAAAATATATTTTTTAGTTTCATTATTTGAATAAGATATAGATCATTCAAACCTCTATTAAATTTTACCACCATTACATCAATATTATCTAAAGTGGAATCCATTTAGAAGTGATATACACATTATCTTATGATCTTTAAGTGTCTTCGATGGTACTCCGAGTGCTATCATGGTGGTACTGATCATCTTGCATCTATCCCTTTGAACATTACATAATATTTAGAGGTTAAAGGATTGATTCTTAGTCTCTTATTCTTAAGAGGAGAAGGAATGTGGAATCTCTTAGTTCTGAAGAGAGAGAGAGAGAGAGAGTTATAGAGAGTTTTCTCTCTAGGGTTGAGAGAATCTATAGAGGGGTGTGTTTTTTACAACAACATATAACCCTAGTAAATGATATAATCAAACATTTTTAGTGTCAGGTTATATAATAAACACATCCCCTTTATTATTATCTTAAATCATAACAAACCCCATGTCTAAATAAAAATAAAAATAATATTATTTACTTATCATGCACTAAAATCAAGGATAAAATAAATTTAATTTCTTTAAATAAATAAATAAATATTTATTTAAATAATATTTAATATATCATTCCCTCCAGACTTGACAACTTGGTTCGAACTTCCTCTGTATTTAACAAACTTAAAATAATGAATATTATCTATTTGACAAATAAATAAATATTTAGAATTTTCAATTCACACATAAATATGGTGACCAGATGTTTGTGATCAATAAATTCTGAATAAATATAAATCCATGGTTTGGAGTATAATATTTATTCCAATAATTAAATTCAAATAAAATTTAAACAAGATCAATAAAAAAATATAACTGTGTGACCCTCTAGACTTTATCCTCATTAAAATTATGTAGGTTTTTTAAATACTAATATTAGTGCCTAATATCATATAAAGGCACCAAAGACAAATAATTTAATGTTGCAATTATAAAAACCACATGTAAACACTCATTGTGTAATATAACCCAATTGTCCCAATATCTAAAAATATATTTTTTAATTGTATCAATATCTCATCAAGAAAATTTCTTACTCCTGTCATCAACCTATATTATTGATATTTTATTATTTTAATCTCTAAAATAAAATCATTAATACCCCATGACCATGGAATTTAGTTATATAGTTTCATTCTAATTAAAAGGTTGAGAAATCAATTCCATAAAGATGGAAGGGACAAATGATTTCTTAACTTATTCATCAATAACATGTCATTCATGAAATACATAACATATCTAACTTCACTACCAACATATGGAATCACAATTATTTCAATAAATCAAAGTACACAATTCATGATGTGATTTAATATTAATCTTAAAGTCTAATAATCATTACACATTATTACAAATAGGAATATAAAATGACATGAAAACATGAAAAATTGTTACTTATAGGTCTGTCCTCATAATTTCTCATCTTGAAAATTACCAACTGTGAACTTCATCATCTAAAGTCTCGTACTCTTATGAGTTTGCATCATATGTGTCCCATTAGATGATATAATACGACCATAAAAATAAATTTAATTATATTTTCATATAATTTTAAGGTTCTCATTATAGTTGAGAGTTTCTTATTTCCTTTTCAATGTGACCAATACTTAAGAAAATTATCACATTAAAATAATTTATATGAAAAATAAATAGTTTTTGAAAATGTTTATTAATATTAAAAACCATGAATATATTGGATTTGATGCATGAAAACCAATAAATTTGTACTTTATAATTCTTTTATATTCATGGATTTGAATATTAATAAATACATCATCATATATTGATTGTTCTTTTATCACAACATTTATGTGATAATGGCCTAGAATATCTGTTGCATTGAAAAGGTCATTACAGTTTCCACTATGATGATAAAATGAAATTTTATGAATATATTATAAAACATGTAGAATTAGATTTTATAATGGGATAATTATGCACACCTTCCATAGGGTGTTTAAAAAGATACTATTTATATTTTCCTAGTGTAGTACAATGGCTTACTAGGGTTGTCTCACTTGAGGAGCTTCATAGTTTTTCACCCACTAATTATAAATCACCTAATATTCTTGTTTTTGTTATTTTTGTTATTTTTATGAAAACAATGATGGAAGAGAGATCATTAAAATTATAAACTAACATCTAATTAAAATGAGGTTAGAAAATAAAGTACTTGACCATTAAGGTTTAGTTTTAGGTTATTTCATTATTCATATTGGTTGTTTAAAATTCAATTTGATAATAAAATTATGAAATATCACTCTTTAATTGCTATCCTTTTATTTAGTGGTTGTGGACTATTTAATTCTTAGAAAAACTTAATTTCACCTCCTCTTATAATCAAGTTTGATGAAATGTCTCAATTGAGTGTGGAATCTTCCAGGACTCAACTCCAACATATATAATTTTTATCAATTAAACAACTCAACTATATCATGTGAATAGATTTTGTTAAATGGAAAGGAGGGATAAAAAAAGATGATTTTGAGATCCATTTCATGGTGGAAAATCTCCACACTCGTACACTTCACTCTTATTCACCACAAACAAAAATAAAGAATTAGAATTGAAGAATAGAATTTAGGAAACAATTATCCTCCCATGAGGCCAATCCTTAGGCTAGTCAATTATTTTCAAGTATAAGAGGTCATGGTGGAAGAATGAGAAAGAGAGAAAAAGAGAAAGATATAGACAGTGGAAGAAAATGAATGAATCAATTTTATTTGAAACATAATGAATGAATTATATAAGAAAATATTATTAAACTACAACATAAAAAAGAAAATTTAAAAGAATATAGTATAAAAACTTTCTCCTAGATATTCCTCAAAGACCTTTTATAGCAGGTATGCCTCTCTATTTATATAGAGAGTAATCTATTCTATATTCCTGGTTCAAATCTTTAGTATCTTAATTTTATCTTGGGTAAATGTTTGAATGTATATTTTCTAATGTTGCTGTATTGAATCTAATAAAATATTGGGATTTCAAAATTTGTATCAAAGAACCATACTAAGGTGTGGAGAAAAATATTGTAGCTTATCCTCCTTTAATTTTTCATTTCATTGATAGTATACGATATGGACATTTCTTCCTTGACATAGCCTCTTTTCACACATATTTATTCTAACATTATCCACTACTTATATGAAAACTCCCACAATGAATTATATTGTCCACCATGTAGGATCATATAGTCCAAATAACTAAAAATAACTTTCCACTTACTAGGTTGAAACCCCTATAGTGCATGAAGAACCCCAAAACAAAACACTATTGTGCTACGGTTTAACCAGTTATTCTACAACACAACACACATTCTCACTCAAAACCAAGTTTTTTCTATTTTAGACACCTCAATAGAATATCTCCCTTCTCGATAGTGAAATAAATTTCTACTTGGTGATCCCATGACACAATATAAATATATATAGAATAGGAATACCCCTTGAACTATCTAACCTTGAAAGTGGCAAGATGAATCTCTTCTTCCATACAGAGCTGCATCCCTCTTTAAAGTGGGAATCATCGAGGTATCCAAAGGATCCAAAAGTATTCCATAGTGGTTCAGGGCCTTATCGTGGTGATTTTACTCAAACATTAGCTTTCATGGTAGTGACCATAGTGATTTTCAGTAAGTTTAGGTGGTGAAATGATGACTATGAGTTGGGTAGGCGGTAGAGGTGGATGTTTGGAAATGTCTGAGGTGGGGTCCAGTGGATGAGGTGAAAAGCAACAACGTTTTGGTTAAAATATGAACAATGTCACATATTCATCCTCCCACATCAATTATTTGGATGGTTTGTCACTCACAAATATATTACAAAAAGTGAAAAAATATCTTATATCACCTACTATGATGATGGGATCCCTATTACACTTTCACACACACATATAGGCCACACCAATATTCATGGTCCACATGGGCCTCTACCCAACCGCTGCACACCTTACATTAAATGTTCTCTTCATACTTCTTATAAAACCTTACTCTTTGGCTCACATGGCCATCTGGAACTTAATGGGTTAGATAAGTGACTTTCATACCCTGAGTTGATGGCTAGACTAGTTTGGATATTTTGTTACCTATAACATATTTCAACACTTAGTAATATTTCATAATGAATTCATTAGTGACTCCCAAATTTATAAATTAATCATTTTTATCCATTTAATTATATATTAATTATTCAAATTTAATTCCCCATATTTTAATAAAACATTTAATTACATGATAATATTAATTAAATCCATTCAAATTCATTAAATTTTTTTTTTATTTTCTTTCATGAAAAAATGGGTGCATCAAATACCCCCACACTTGAACTATGGTTGTAATCAAGCATTGAATATCAACATTGAATTTCAATTGGAACACCATGTTACTAATATTTAAATCTAAAATCAATAAAATTATATAATTCTCAATGTTAAACCAAATTTTCAACTTCCACATAAAATATCAATTTAATTTCTCATTTTTGAAAAGATAAATTAATCTAAGAATTTTACTTTCTCCCTGGTGGATCTTCTCCTTTCATACATTTAGGATTCTAAATTAATTATTTTTAAAAATACCATGTCCTGATTTACCTAACTTAGAATCTTTCTCTCTCTCTTATCACTTAAGGTACAAATTTAACCAGATTTATGCTCATACCTTGAACACATACTCCTTATCTATAGGCTTGAAAAGGAAATACTCTCTTTACTTTTTAAAGATAAAAACAACATAAAATAAATGGGTCTTTGTAATCAAGGTTATATTGAATCCAAATATTAATTTTGGTAGGGAATGACTGGAAAAACATAAAGGATAAAAGGAGAAGTTTTATCTCTTAATGCATATTTCATGATATTAAAAGAAAGGTGAAATGTAAATATCCCATTTGAGAGAAAGATTACCACTTACCAAGATCAAATTAAGGTCAAGAAATATGAAATAATAAGTAATTAATTAAACCTTTTTTAATTCTATTTAAGTTTTTCACTTTTTTTTTTCAAACTACCTTTTCAGATTTTTTTTGGTAGTGGTGATTGTTGATTTTCCAAAGTTGAAACCCTTTCTTATTTTTTCATTTTTTATTAGAATAATAAAAAAATAAATTATAATAGATGAATAAAAAATCTTTCACAATACCCAAAGTAGCACCCCACACTTATTCAATAAGATTTAGTGTATCCTTTTGCCATGAAATCCCTAACCCCCACACTTTAACTTTAAAATATCAATAAAACACCAATAGGAGGGTAAGAATGGATATAAATGTATTGAAATATGGATCATTATTATATATTCCATTCATGGTATCTATGGGCTAAACAAGGACTGATGTTAATGGTGGTACCAAGGATAGGATATTATCAATAAAAATTCCACAGTCATGTTAAATGTGTTTTTGTTCAATCATAGTTTTGACAAGTTCAAATGAAAGTTATAGTAGGAGACATTCCCCAAGATCACTCAAGAAATATTCTATCGATAAAATATAAATTTTAGGTTCTATAAATACTCTTAGCAATGTAACATATAATTTTGAAAAATCACTCATGAAAAAACTAAAAATAATAAACCAATTTATAAGAAATTCAAAAATTCGAAGTATGAACAATATTAGGGAAATTTCATTTACATGAATCAATAAATTCCATAAAATCATGAGTCATAAAATTAACATCAATTCTTACCTATAATAATTACATTCTTCACCTTACTCATTAAATATCATTATCATTGAAATCTAAAACATGGAATCACAGGGTTCCTAAGAAAATAATGTCTCCTAGATAAGTCAAGTAATGAAAAAAATACAAAGTGTGGCATGTAATTTACAATTTTTAACATAGATACTATAATTTTTAGCTTGAATTAGAATTTTAGAAAAATAAATGAATTTTTAAGGATAAACAATGTAATAATGAATCCCCCATTTCCTCATAAAGCTTTATTCCTCCTCCTTTCTCACTGTTTATGGGGATGACTTGTGCTATCATGGACCTATAAAAAGAAATCAATAAATTAAGCATAAGGTCCCTATCATTAAAATCTAAAAAAGATAAGATATTGGGATGCATACTAAATTAATTTTTAATAGTGAAATTAAAATTTACTAGAAATAAAGTAAAAAAGATAACTATTGGTTTAATCCCCTAAGTGAGATTTCTAATTTTACTTCCTCCAGAAGGGAATTACCAACTATCATCCATAGTCAGTTAGTGGGTGGAATTTCATGGATTTGAACCACCACACACTTATTTTTCCAACATTCGCTTATTATTCATTAGTGATGAGGGATACATGGATAGAGTACACCAAATCCACCCCTTCAAAATAATGTATAGCTTTCATGGTGGGGTAAGATGAATTATGGATCCCCCTCCTTCTTAGGTTCTATTTTTGAAACTTCCTCTTCCTTTTCCAGTGCTTAATCAATGTGGGATGCATGAATTTTATTATAAATGGGATAGTTAGATGGTGATTTTACTTGAATAGAATTAAAACATAAAAAATCAAATTGAAAATCCCCCCATTCAATGTGAGAAGCCAGTGTGTTATTTTCCTTAGGCAAGGTCACTTCGATCTCCCAATAGACTACATCAAATTCATGTTCAATCTATACTAGAATATATATGTGTTACTTAAAAGGTACACATTATTATTCTTCATCTACCTCCAAGAAAAGGCAACGGTTAGAAATTATGAAAATTCAAAACAATAAGGTGTTACACTCAATTCAGATTGAAAAAAATAAAATGAGAAAGAGTTTAAAATAAGATCATCACCCTATATTTTTTTTGGACTCAATCTCTTTTTTAGTGGTAAGTAACTCTTGAAGTTTTAATTCATTGGTTAGTGATAGGAAGTCAAACTAGTCCATCCTTTCTTAAAAATCCACCACTTGGGTGGTCTCTTCTTCCTCCAAGGCTAGGTAGATATGCAATGACACTGGCACTTCTACTTTATAGATAAGGATATCACTTCTCATTTCATCATTTTATCAATAAATCTAATATTGATCAAGGATTTATTGATCTCTAAGATTTACATCTAAATGTGAGTCTTCATATTCACTCTATATCTCTTCATGGTAGGTTTCTATTTTATTCTTGATATTGTTGGTTTGTGGATACTCTTCAAGTAAGGCCTAAACCTCTTAGACATATTTAGGGAAATTGGGAAGATCTAATGGTAATTTCTCCTTGGCATTTTCAGGTTATTCAACCTCAAATATGAGTGGGAAAATTTCTTCCTCCATTGGATCATGTTATTAATCCAATTTATGTTTGGGTTTCTTTATCAATGCATGAACATATTCAAAAAACCTTTCAGCCTTTCTCTTAAGTTGTTATATATATTCTTTTAGTTTTTTAATTAAGGATTTTTCATAATCAAATTATCCATCTTTTTGTTACTGAACATATGAGTAATCATTACATGCATAATAATAATCATTAAAAAAAATTATAGTAAAATTATTTTTTTTATGTTTTTTAATAAAATCAATGAAAAACCATCTAAAAAGTGTGAATAATAAAAAGTAATTGAAAAAAAACTTGGCTCTAAAGAAACGAATCCATGTTTTTATTCACACATATAGTTAGATGTGACCAAATCTACTATTTATATTTTCCTAGTGGAGCAGAATAACTGAACAAGATCATCTCACTTGAGGAGCTTCACAATTGTTCACCCACTAATTCTAATTCACTTAAACTACTTTTTTTTGTTTTCTTTATTTTTATGAAAAAAATTATGGAAGAGAGATCATGAAAAATATAAACAAAATTGTAATTAAATTGAGATAAGAAAATAAATTACTTGGGATTTAAGGTTTGGTTTCACTTTCCTTCATTATTCATGCTGGTTGTTTAAAATTTAGCTTGATAATCCAATTGTAAAATATCACTATTGAATTAATATCCTTTTGTTTAGTGTTTTTGAAATATTTAATTCCTAGAAAAACTTAATTAAAACTCCTCCCATAATCAAGGTTGATAACACACCTCAATCGAGAGTGTGGCATGTTCTAGGACCCAACTCCATCATTTGCTATTTCATCCATTGAATAGATCAATTACATCATGTGAAGATGATTTTTTCAATGTAAGGAGGGAAAAAATATAAAAAAATAGAGATGAGTTTGAGATCCATGTCATGGTGGAAAATCACCAAACCTTTGTGCTTAACTCATATTAACTACAAATAGAAATAAAGCATTAGAGTTGAAGAAAATAATTTATGAAACAAATATCCTTCCCTGAGGCCAAGCCTTGGGTTAGTCACTCATTATCGAGTGTATGAGGTTATGGTGAATGAATGAGAAAGAGAGATATAGTTGAAGAAATCAAATGGAGTACTTTTATTAGAAACAGAATGAATTAATTACATAAGAAAAATACTGTTAAACTACAGTAGAATAAATAAAACAAAAAAGGTTAGAGTAACATCACTTTCTCCTAGGTGTTCCTCAGATAACTTGTATAGAAAGAAAGCCCCTATATTTACAAAGGGATAAATCTATTCTATCTTCCTTGTTTGAATCTTTTATATATTCATTTTATCTTCAGTCAATGTTTGAATGTATATTTTTTAAGACCAATTCATTTAATATAATAAAATATTGGGTTTTACAAATTTATAATGAAGAACTATACTCTGGCGTGGACATAAATATTGTAGTGTATCTTCCTATAATTTTTCAAGGTGCTACAAGGCTGTGGTATTGACCTTTCTTCCACAAAATAACCTCTTTTAACACTTATTTCTTCTAACATTATCTAATACTTATATGAAAATTCCTATGTTAAATTTATGTCTACATGGTGTAGGATATTTTGGGTCAACTACATAAAAATAACTCACCACTTCCCAAGTTGACACCCCGAAGACACATGAGGAACCCCACGACACAACACTCTCTGGCTATGACATAGTCATTTTTTCCATGCTGCAACACTCATTCTCACTCAAAACCTAGCTTCTACCTTTTTGGACACCTAAATGGAATAGATATCTTATCTATAGTAAAACAACATACTCCTTGGTGAGCCCAAAGCATAGCATAAGTACCTACGACATAGGAATCCTCCTTGAACCATCTGACCTTCACAGTGTCCAGATTGATCTCTTCTTCCAAGTAGGGATGCATCCCTCTTTTAAGTGGGAATAACTAAGGAATTAATATGTCCCATAGGTGTTCCATGGTGTTTTGGGGACTCAGTGTGGTGATTTGGATTGAGCTTAAGCCTCTATGATGGTGTCTATGGTGATTTATGGTGAGTGAATGTGGCGGTTCGGTTACTACAATCGAGGTAGGTGGTATAGGTGGATCAGTGGAAATGGTTGAGGGAGGACCAAGTGGCTAAGATGTGAAGTGGTGGAATTTTGGTTAAAATATGAATAGTTACACCTATTTTCCATCCCACGTCAATGATTCAACTGAACGTGTTCTCATATATATATTAAAAATGGTGATGAAAACAAACCAGATCACATGTTGTAGGGATGTGCGCTTGCTTACACTTGCACACACACATATGGCCATGCTGACACATGTGGCATGTGTGGGCCTCGACCCAACTACTGCATGCCTTGTGCTTCCCCGTTATAATTATACCACTTGGTAGGCCTTCCACTTGGGATCTTAGGGTCGAACGACCCTTCATGGGTTGGCTAAGTGGCTTGGAACCCTTGAGTTGATGGCTAGACTAGTTGGCCTATTTTTACCTATAAAACATTTCAAAAAATAACAATTTCAATAAAAAATCCTAAGTGACTTATAAATTTATAAATTCTTCATTTTTATTCATTTAAATCTATATTAATTCTTCAAGTGAAATTCCCCATATTTTAATAAAAAATTTTATTATATGATAAAATAGATTAAAAGCCATTCAAAATAATTAATATTTGTTTAAAATGTTTCATACGAAATTGGGTGAATCAGACACATAGCTTGTTTGACATTAGGTGTGAGTAATCATAAGCATATGAGACGTAATATGATGAAACTAAAATTTGGTAATCTCTAAGGAAGGAGATTATAAGATCAAACCCATCTGTGAAAAATCGACATGTTTATATATAATTCAATACTCATATTTGTGAGATTTTGTAATGATTCTTTTAATTTAAAATTATTATTAATTAATTTCATGACTCAAAAACTTTGATTTATTTACATAAACCATGATTTCATGATCACAATGAAGTTGGTAAGGTTGGGTGCGTCACAAAATAGATGTTATTAATGATTAAGTTGAGGAAGTATTTTTCCCTTCCATGTTTGTAGTAGTTGATATCTCATAACTTTTATTGAGATGTAATTGTCTCATTAAATTCTATGTCCATGGTGTAATGACAAGTTTATTTTAGATAGTCCAAGAAATATGTATCAATAATATAGATTTATGACATGGGTGTGCAACCTAGTTGATGAGATATCGAGATAAATATATTATATTACACAGTGAACATTCACATGTGGTTGTTGTAATTTCAATATACATTCTTCCTATGTGGTTGAATTGATCCATTTATAGACATTAATCTTGGACTTTAGGAAAGCCCTCCTAATACCACTGAGGAAGAGGCATAGAGGGTCACACACAAAGTGTTTCCACTAACATATGTTAAATATTATTTTTATTTAATGTTTAGAATAAATATTATTCTTATCCAGACAAAATATTAAATAAAATTTATTCACAAGGTAATTATTTAATTATACAAATTTATTATATTTATCTCTTGTTATTCAAAAAGTAATAAATAATTTATTTTATTATGTGATTATTAAAATAAATATTTATTTTCCATAATGTGAATATAATATTTATCTATTTATTTATTGAATTTATATTTTTATATTTTGGTATTTATAAGGTAATAAATAGTTATTTATATATAAATAATTTATTTAATCACATGAATATTTAAATATAAATTTTATTCACAAGACTGTGAATATAATATTTATTTATGATATATATTGTAACACCCAAAGATTTTAGAAGAGGAAAATGATGTTCAATATTGTGTATGGCATGAAAAACCAAGATCAGAAGTGAAAATAACACTATAATAATTTACAATTTTTTTTTAAATTCAATCTCTTCGATAGATTGCGAAGCACACAACGTCGGGTTTAAATGAGACACGATACTCTATTAAAATATTATTATTTAAATATGACCATTATTACCCAGTCATTAAGTTTGTGAGTATGAATATGAATAAATAAATTACGAAACTTATATGGTTTAAACATTTATAAAATTAATTCAATGGTTATCTATTTATTAGAAATAAAATAAGAACCATTTGAAATAAAAATAAATATTTTCTAAAAATACTGTATTTTTATAAAAGGCGGTTTATTCACGTGTTGTAAACATAATTTAAAATTAATTTTTACCAATTATAGAAAATTTATTTGAAAAAATAATCTTAATTTTTTAAATATACATTTTAAAATTATCTTTGGGTGAATTGTTTTGATTTTTTTCTAAAAATATTAATTTTTTGATGAATAGTGAAAATACTAATTTTTATTGAAAAATGCCCCTTCTTTTAAATTATTTTAAAACATAAATTATATTTTAAATTAATTTTAAAGTAAAATTATTTCAATTATATTAAAATTTAACTAATTTAGGTCATTAGAATAAATTTCCTATTGAATTTGTATGTTAAAACATTTTATACCTATGAGAATTTTCTCTTTGGAAAATCGGTCTTTCATCGCATATGCGGTTTAATTTTAAATTGATTTCGACCACTACTATGAATTGAATTAGGAAAAATAAATTAAATATTTAGAATCAAAATAATTCATATTATCTAATAATTTTAACTTAATTTTTGAACATAATGAATAGTGAAAATAGTAAAAGTTAATTACCACGGTTAAGATAAAAATGGGTTTATCAGGGGTTAAACTAAGAAGATGAGGGTTAGAAATGACCTAAAACTTGCACAAAACCCATTTTTCGGACATATTTAGAACTTATAACCTATAAGGATTGATAATGACCCATTTTTGGAGGATTTTTCAGTGATAAAAACATGGTTAGTACATTATCGTTTCAAATATTCTTCATGCGTCCTCTCCCACACTTATAAAATGAGACCCCATGTCCTCCCGTATTCACACTTCCAAAACCATTTGGTTCAGAAAATACCTATAAAAATTCATTAAATAATTAACTAAAAAAATACTTTATGTCTTATTTTCTTTATAAATCCTTCCTAAGATGACTTTAGTTATAAACCTAAATTGGATATCTGAAGAAGTTGTAAAATTATAAAATGTATGTTTTTGTTTTATTTCTTCTTCCATATCCTTCAGAACTTATTAAAATATTATAATATAATTAAAAATTATATAATATATAATTATATGTTATTATTTTAATTTAATAACTTGTACCCATCTCCACTTCTATCAAATTAGAAATGAAACCATCAATTGTGAGTACGATGAACTACTGCCTCGCGAACTGATGCAATTAATTTCCAATAAAAACCTTTAAAGGATGGATATAATTATGAATTTAATATATTTATATGATATTTATGAAATTAATATACTTTTATAATTATTATATCACTTATACTTTCTTACTTTCTATTTCATGGGGAACATGATAACGTCGCTCGTGTGTACAGCGGACTACCGCCTCGCAAAGCCATGTGATTTGTTTTTCACTTACGCTTTGCATGAAAGGAATAATGGTTAAATATAATTAATATATGTGATATTTATGATCTAAAAATACTTTTTTTTAAATATAATATCATATATAACTTCTCACCTTTCAATATTTTGGAAAACAATAATGTCGCTCGTGCGTACGTATGGATTACCGACTTCACGTAGCAATGCGAAATGTTTTTCATTTTATTTTTTCATGGATGATAATAAGGATGAATTTTATTAATATAAAAAAATATATGAAATAATAATTATTTTGTTTATTTTAATTAATATTTATTTTCCTTTCATTCCATGCATTAGAAAAAAATGGAAACAACATTCATGCGTACGTACGACGTACCATCTCCATGAATGGTGTAATATAATTTTTATATCTTACTTTAATAGATTACTCTAAATAAATTTATAATGAATATAAATTTTATTTTTATTATGTTTAAAATTATTTATATGATTTAACTATGATCAAATTAAAATGAAAAAAATTACCAAACTAAAATAGACATGAAAAACGAAGTAATGATAACCAAAAATAGTGATTTTAATAAAGAATTATTAATAAATAGGTGACAAAGATTATAAGTAAATCATATATGGTATGATATATATCATAATGGTTCCATAATATATGTATTATAAACCTATATTTATTATACAATAGTTTCAGGCACATACAAAGGAATTCGAACCTAAGGTAAGGGTTTCCTGTCTCACTTTTACTTCAGTGAGACATACACCATGTTCAAAACTTATTCCTTTGAGTGGTGTATATAATATATCTTTTATATGATATATCATTAATATATTTATCTTCCTTATATATATTGTTTTATTTTATTATTATATCTTTTATGGTGATTACGATTTTGAAGTTACCAAAGTGGTAAGGGTTTATTTCACAATCTCATCAATATTTGGGATTGCTTTTGTTTAAGTATACCTTAGGGGAATTATTTGATATATATATCTTAAAATTTAAAAAATTTATTATCATATGTTTATTTATGAAATTTTCAAGTATTATTACTATTCTTACACTCTTTTTTACTAAAAATTATTGAGAAAACGTTTTAAAGAAAATTTGATTTTATTTCTCTCATCGGTCAAAAATATTTTTTCATCAAAATCCATGTTTTCATAATATGTTTTCAAAAATGTTTATAAACTTTTATAATGATTTATTAAATAAAATTTTATCCATTATTCATTTTTTAAATGTTTTGAAATGAATATTCATGTCATTTTTAAAACAAGTTTTTTTTCTGGATTTTACTAAAAATGTGAAAGGAATATCTATTTTAAAGTACTCAGAAAGTATGGAATTTCCTCATAACCAATAAATGTTTTAAATATTAATTTATAATTTTCAAAATTTATTTTCAAAGAAAATTGTTTTCAAAATATTTTGTGAACTTTTAGTTTTAAAAATATTTTCAAAGTGAAAAATTTATTTTTCTCAAAAATGTTTAATGACATTTTAATGGTATTTTTATTAATCAATTCCCTACAAAATTTATTTTAATTATGATCCCCGGGGGATATGTTTTATTGATATCATCATTATCATTTCTTTGAATGGTTTATGATCAGTTTTAATAAGGATGTGTAATTTTATTACCATTCACCATATTACTCTGGGTGATTTTTTATTATATTTCTTTGATTTGGGGAAGTATTAACATTTTGTATGTTAGTTTTTAAATGTGAATGTTTATAATGATTATGTTTAACTACTTTAATATAATTAATTAATTGGAAAAAGTAAGTGACAAGTGGATCCTTGTTATAAATAGCCCTTCGATGCATCGATATGTCTCATGAGACAAAATGGTAGACCAAATTAGATGGGTTTTTACCCACAGATTTAAAATATTTTATAAAAGGTATTGAAAGTATGTTTTTGATTTCCTAAATTATTCATTCCATCATTATGAGACTTTTTATTGATGTCAATGTGATTATTAAACTAGTTATAATTTTCATGGATAAGTTTCAAGTTTATGTGATTATTTATATGGATTTATTTGATCATAATTTATTTATACTATATTATGATCAATTTATTAATTAAATGGCATGTGTTTCAGTTATTTACCTTTACATATTAATTATGTGTATTTATTCATGAAAATCGTCCATTTTATACTTACTCATACTGAGTATCTAAGGTCACTCCTTTATTATATATTTTTTTCCAGGATACCAGGAAGTGTTTTATGATTAATATGCATGGATACAATATGAGGAATAATGAAATTGTCAATGGAAACACTTTGTGTATTTTATGTTTTTAATTATAATGCGAATTTCACGTTTTTATCTAGTTTACCAAGACTAATACACTATTTTTTCCTTCAGGATGTTATTCCTTGTAACTTATGCCAATGTAATATAGTAAGCAGTGGCTCTAGGCTACTTGTATTAGGATATTTATATATATATTTATTCGATAATTCAATAAATACCATAGAGGATGAGTGGAATCAATTATTAGTCCAATGATAAATATTTATTTACTAGACTGTAAAATAATATATATCATTTTATATTTTATCACACATCATGAAATAAAATAATAATAATATTATTTTACATGACATGAGGTTCATAACGAGTTTAATATATTATTAAGGGCCTTTGTGAAATTAATTTAATTTATTAAAACCAAAATATGGGTTTCTAAATATACCGCTATGAGAGTTGTGAGAGGTTGGTCATTATGTACAACATTCTCCTTCATCGAGAATTCTTTCTCAATGAAGAATGAATCTAGGGTTTTCTATAAAGATTGAGAGATTATTTCTTCCTCTTTCCTTTACTATCATGCTGGAGGGATCAATAGATGAACCTTATAGGATGAATAGATCATGGTAGTGATCAAATAAATGACATAGGATGATCAGTGCAGCTGTAAAATCACTTGGAGTACCTTCGCTGACATTTCATGGTCACAGGAGCACTTTTCGATCACTTCTAGAGGAAATCTACTTTGGGTCATCATTGAGTTAATAAAAGAGAAACCAAACAATGTTTACATGATCAACACCTACATCTAATAAATAAATAAAGACTAATATATTTTTCCTTACTATTAAAATAATTACAAATTTAACATAAAAAATATCCTCACTTAGTTATATTTTTATTTGTCTATATTCTTTAAAAAAAATTTCATTGGTTATAGAGTTCATCATCATGTAAATTTCATTTCATAATCATGCACATTGCACAAGATTTATTGAATTAAAAAAAATCCATGTTGGATATAGGCCCAATAGGCGCTTCTGCTTCATTAAAAATCTATAATTAATATTAAAGAAACAAGAATTAAAATTTTAATTATTTATTATTTGTTGGTTTTGATGCATTTAAAGTCAATTTTCATTTACTATTTATCTATCCTTCTAATCTGATTATCACTATCTCTTCTTACCCTCTTCATTTATTTCTCTTATAACCCATATTATTTAATTATATACATATAACATCCAAAGAACCATATGAAGGTGAAAATTTTTTTTTAGGGTTATGTCAAATGTAACTTGCGAACATACCATGTCAACCCACACAATGTAGTGGTCGCGTGGTTAACATATGCATAGTAATTAATTAAATCACATGTGGATTAATAAACTTACACATAATGTAATTAATATACACAAAATGAAATTGACACACGCATGATGTAATTAATTCACTCATCATGAAATTAATCCACATATGATGTAATTAGATCATATACGGTGTAATTAATTCATTTTCCACCTAATTAATTCACATGTGGGGTAATTAATACACATGTTTTGTGGTTAATATACACAAAGTGAAATTAATTTACATGTTATGATATAAATTTTGATTCCATGTAATTAATTCACACATGGTGTAATTAAATCCACATGACATAAATAATTCTTAATCGTTTATATGGAATATATGCCAAGCTAGGCTATACACCACGTAAATTAATTTATGTGGAAAATTAAAAATTAATTTATTACTCCATTAACTTTATCATTTTGTGTTTTTTGTGTCATTTATTAACTTGTATATTCAAAATGATAGGTTTTATATGATAATAAATTCTTAATTAATTTCTATTCAAAACTACAAGTCATGTATGGTCGTTACATACTGTATACTCCATGTGCATTAAACAGGTACATGAAATGTAAATTTTCATGTCTTGTATGTCATTTATTGAAAGTATATTCCATGTAATTATGTAACATTTCATGTACAAGAAATGTTTAATGAGTGCACTGTATACAATAAGAACCATGTCAAATAGTTTAGATGAGTATACACTAAATTGCCTCAAAGTACAGATTGTGTACTTAATAATTTTTTAAACAAAATTAATTTAATTAATTTATTTAAAATCAAAATAGAAAGATAGCTTTAGAATATATTGGATTAATATTAATATAAAACAAATTAATTGATTAATAATATAATTAATCAGATTAATTCATGAATGTTTTATCATAATATATGAACGAATAAAAATGAATGCTAGTAAATTATTTTAAATGATTATTCATTCAAGAAGTGGATGATCCAGAGATTAAACCAACCTATGTATGTGCATGGTTTATTTTAATTTAATTATTTCTTGGTTTTTAATTTTATCATTAAATAAAAATGACAGCTTATGATTCATCCCTCTCTCTTTGTTTTACGCGAGCCTACACACCCATAGTTTCTTTTATATAAACCCCCTTATGGTTCCCTTTAAATACATGTGAAGTAAATCAACTGTAAGGATGAATCTTGTAAGCACATGGAGTTGGTTTACGATGAAGCTGAGGTTAAACCAAACCCAAGAGATACAAAGGATATATATGGAGTGATGCAACTTGATCTCAGACTGATTCCACGAGTTTTCTTTCACCTAGGGTCAATGGTTTGTTTATTATCCACTCAATAAACCAACTTCTATTTAAATCTCATGATTATTCCACTTTTTATTTATTTTATTTATGTATGTTTCATTTTTTATTTTATAGATGCAATACGATGATCACAAAAGTAAATGGATTGACTTACTAAGATGAAATTTAAATAAAAAGGATTATGCACAAATATTTTATCAGTACATGGTTGATAACATAATCAAAATCCACTTAATATTAACAAGACATGTAAAATATAAAATAAGAAAATTTACACATAATGAATTAAAAACCTTAATGAAATATTAATCCATATTTAGGCTTCCATCATCTGAATTAAGTTGGACTCATAGTTAAAATGTTGATTCAGCCTCCCTCGAGACAACTATTAATTATTGGGAAGTCTTAACTAAGATAGTTTATCGAATTAACCAAATTTTTATGGGTTTTAATGTACTTAGTATATCCAATAATTTTTTTGAGTCAAAGTATTTTTGGATTGGGTAATCCACTTAACTGATCATAGAGATTCCAATTTATAGTTGGAAAGACTTCCCGCCTAAATACTTTCTTATAATTTTCCTGGATTTTGTATAGATTATAATAAGGGAAATATAGGTCTTTTATACTATAATTTCATTATGATGGTATATTTTAAATTTAATTGTGAGGTTCATTGAGACTTTAAAAAATAGTGGGAGTCTTTATAAAATAATTAAATTATTTTGTCTCACTTATTTTGTAATCAAGTAAAGAACTAATAATTTGTTTTAATTATTTTAGGAAACAATGGTGAGAAAAATCATCAAAACACTGTGAAAATTCCTTAACTTAGTTCATATCCTTATAGGCACAAACTTCCTAAAGTGGAATAGATGTTTTACACTATTTTACTATCAGATAATTTGTAATATACATTGGAATCCCTATTTCCGATCTTCTATCTTAATAAGAATTAGATAGTGATAAGGATATCTATATAAGATTCATGGAGGATTATTCTTATGTTCATTTAATCATACTAGTAGTTATTTCTAGAGGTATGATAATTCAACATAAGGAAATTAATTATTACACCATAAAGTTTCATCTACTTGATTTTAAAATATAAAAGGAGAGACTTTAGATAAATGAGATTTTCACTACACTTCATCAGTGTAAACTGGAATAAGGAAAACTAGCAATGATCATATATAAAAAAAATACTAGATTACATTGATAAGTTAGAAAGATTGGTATTCCATTTGGATAATAAATTATCCATTAATATTATATTATCATCCTCACTATTACGTTTATCCTTATTCATTCAAGACTGGATGAATAATATGGATAAATCGCTCAAGAATATTTTGAATCTACTTCACTGGAGAGATAAGGTTTTGATGGAACATGTTTTATCTTTCATTATTAACTAAAATATTTGGACAAAAATCCAAAAACTATTTTAGAGTCAATGGCGCATTTACTAATTCCTTAGAAGACACAAAAAATTAAAGGGGAAAGTAATAAGCATGAGGCTATTTAATTCTCATATGGAATGAAAGGACATTACAAGTATAATTTTAATTAATTGATAGAGAAGAAATTAAAAGAATACACTTCAAATATATTCATCATTAAACATGTTTTTTCTGAGATACTTTTGGGTATATACTTTCACATGTATATTTATTTAAAATACAGAAACTAAGTAAGTATAAAAATATTTTAAGTAGTAAGGTTCATAATATATGAAACTTAATAAGGGAGATTCTAAGATTAGTAATGAGAAGTTCAAAACTTCTAGATTATATAGTGGAATGATTCAAGTTAAAAATATTTTTTTTGTATTAATTATTAATTTTTTTATCTGTGTGTATATTTTCAACACAATGAGACATTATTTCATATTTGAAATATATATTTTTATGGTATTTCATACAAGTTTAATAGTTTAGTAATTTTAGAATCATAAATATCTATCTAGAAATAAATGATGAATAATATAACTTAATTAGCTAATGGTTTTAAGATAATTATTTTTCAAAATAAACAGATAGTAGTTGACTTGTATATATCCTGATAAGAGTTTTAGTCTCTATTGAGTTAAGATACTAGGTATACTGACAAACAATATATAATGTTTTAGAAAAATAAACCTTAATAAATAATGGTATTCCACATCAATTTTAGAGTTTGTTTAGCAAGGAAACATACATCATTCTAATGCTATTGGTAAATTCATGTACTTTATGAGATTCCTTTATGAAATTTATGAAGTTATCAGTGAAGTAAATGAGTGCACTTCGTGAAGATAAAGGAACCTCTAGGATGGATTATGGGAGAAGATCTAATCTAAGTAATAATTTATCATAATAATATGGAATAAAAGAATTCCAAAACTCACAAATCCATATTTATATAAATATAATGATATAGATAAATGAAATATCAATTATGTGTCTTGTCACACCCTCAGTGTTATTTTCAAGTATTTTTCATTTATTCTTGGTATTTCACTTCATCTATGGATTTTTCCAGTCTTTTCCTTTATAAATGAATGTTTTCAGTGAGACATAGGGTGGCACATAGTTGGTTAATTATTAGGGGAAACCATTCTCTAACCACTATAAACCATATGTGTCTTGATTGAGGCACTAGGGAGCTCCCATGATTGGATGTACAACCATGTTCCAACCTTATACAAATCATATGACTTGGTCAGTAGTATTAGAGTGCTCACATGGGTTTTCAAAAATTTTGTGAAACTGTATAGACATTATCCATTAAGATAGAGGCACCCAAATTATTGTAACATGGTTTGAAAAAATGTGTGGCCAAACCATGTGACCTGAACAGTTTTTAAAAATAATAAAATTCCTAAAATACCTCTCCCAGATTTAACCCTTTTAATCCTTAAATTCTTCTCATATTAAATCCTCATATCCCTAAGTGAACCTCAACTCTTATCTACTCACCTCTTAGATTTTTTTGGAAGAATTTGTCCTAGATTCACCAAGGAACTCCCAAGTAAGTGTCTCCTCTCATATTCCTTTGGAATATTCTGACCTCTTCCTTGAGTTGTCTCCTCATTGGTGGGTGTTGTTACCTAGGGATGGTCTAGTCAAAAAATTTTAGCTTGGTTTATGATGTTTATGGTTTATTATTTCTTTTATATGATATCCCATCCTCTTGTATTGTGATTTTCAACTGATTGTTGGTGGTTTCAAGGATAAAGGTAGGTGATTTGATGTTGTGCCATTATTTTATGAATTAACTATTCTTGTTCCAAATAAAATGTTTTTATAAAATGTTTTTTTTGTTTGTGTAAATGAGTGGTTTAAAGGATGATTTAGTGTGGTTGTGTGGCTTGGTTGTGAAATTGACTTCCTCTTTGGATACAGATGAATGTTTTATGATTGACATGTGATGAATAGATTATGATGAAAGAGTATTTGAATGGTTTAAAGAAGGGAAAAGGACATGGGAACCCTGGGTAACCAGGAGGGTAGACTAGGAAAAGTATTATAAGCACAACACACCCTACCTAGAGGGATTATGTTACAACACTAACTAAACTATGATTATGTGGATTAGTTGGATTGAGCAGGATAATAGAACTTTTCATCCATGATTGATCATTAAGAGTACAGGGATCCTATGCCCTCAATAAAACCAGCTACTTAGGGATTTCCAATGGTGCTTATACTGTGTTTTTACCTATTTTTATTTATTCTTACAACTGATATATTTATTTCAAAGTTAAATAATGTTTTAAAATTAAACTAATTTATTTATTTCCAAACTATATTGTTTATTTTTCTTATAAAAAATAAGCATGAAACACTTGGTGGTATCCTATAGAAAAAGTGATCTCACACCATACACATAACCCATGGGTGTATGCAGACCTTATTTTGTATGACATATGTAAAGCAAAGGTTCCTGGGGATATGGTGGGTATTCTTGCTAGATGCTTCTTTTTTGGGACAAGTTATGATGATGACATGGAGGGTGGTTGTCCCTTGTGTCATGAGAATTTTTGTATCCTTTTTTTTATTTCTTCTATTTTGTTCATTTTGGTATTTTATCATGTATGTAACTATTTAACTTGTGTATAATTTTTTTATAGATTTTGTTATGGGTAATTATTATGGAATTTATGGTTTACGCTGAGTATCATGATAGTTTTTTATTTTCATGTTTTATGTTTATTCTAAGCACAAGAACCTCAGCCCGGTTGGTGAGGACTCTTAAGAGCATCCAGGAGACCCGGGATCAAATCCAGGTAGAGGAATAATTTCCAAGGTACTATATAAGTACTGTGCAGGGACTATAAAAGTACTATAGTAGGTACGATAGCAGTAATGTAGCAGGAACTATAGCGGGAACTGTGCAGTACTGTAGTAGGTACTGTAGCAGCACTGTTTGGCACTGTAGCATGTGGGAAATTTTCCCCGTTTGGGCCTTTAGGAAACTGATTTGGTCCCCGAGTCCTTTGAGGCCTTCGGGACACCCATGCCTTCAGGCCAATAAGGCCTTCGGGCCACCTCAAGGCCTTCGGGTCAACTTAAGTGTAGATGAAAACCCGATAACCTATAATGAACAAGCTCTATAGGAGGATGAGCAAGGATCTTTCACCACATCAGAAGCTATATAGATTGAAAGAATGAGAGGGTATGACACCTTCCATCGGGACAAGCCTATGCATGCATGTGATAACCTAGCCGTACAACCATGCGAAGGTGGAAAGATGATTTCACGATGAAGATGATGGGGAGGAGCAATTCTAAGTAGATAGTCTTCGTTGTATGTAATGTTTGAAGCCTATGGGCAATGAATTCCTCTAAGACCTATGAGACATGTAACGATTACACCTACGAGCCTTGTAAGTGTTTCACCTCATCCCTTGAAAGGTGGATTATAAAAATCAATAAAAATGAAGGCCTTAGGGCCATTGGATGGTTGGATGGATGTTTATACTAATGTTTGTGATGTTTTATGTACATTTTTTATTATTTTTGATCATTGTTCATATATTAAAACAACTGCCAAAGGAGTTATTTAATGTCAAAGTACTGGTTTCCATCCCGTGGTGATTAGGAATACCTTTTGGTCTATGTCACGAGCTGGGTCAGGTATCATTTTGGATGGAAAGATAGGTTGGTTCATGATTTTTTTAATCATAGATTGGTTTTCATATATCTTAATACCATGTTATTTAGGGGAATTATAGATAAAAATATCTTGGAATGTCTAGACATTAGGTTCTGATTATGAGTAGGGTGTCTTGCTGACACACCTCATGAAATTCCTTAAGTTAGCATGGGATATTAAGAATTTGGTATGAATCCTCAAAAGGGTGTGATGCATAGGCTATATATTGGGTATGTGATCCAAGTTAGGGTGAAGTATTTTGACTTGTTGTGAGTTTGTTCAGATTTATGTGGGTGTTTTATCATGTTGTTTACTTGAAACTCCACCAGATGATGTATTAATGGTCTCTCTATTTTATTTTTTAACTTGTCCAACATTATTCCTTCAAGTAGACCTCGTATACATCCATTGGAGGAGGTTGAAGTGAGTTATATATCACTAATTTATCATATATTAGTAGAAATAGTTATTTGTGCTATCTTATCCCTAGATCAGGTAGCGAGATCTAGTCCTACTCAGGGAAAGGAAACTGAACCACAACCAAAAAAGGATTGGGATCAAGAGTTTCTCAAGTATAAAACCACATCATTTTGGGGAAGTACTAACCCCTTAGGAAGTAGAATATTGGGTGGAGAAAATTGAAATGATATTTAAGTTCTTGGAGAATCTTTATTTCATCATGATGAAGTGTGCTACATTTATGTTGGAAGGCCCCAGTTGTAGGTGTTGGGAGATGGTAGTTCAGGTTGGGAAGCATGAGAAGATGGGATGGAAGGACTTTAAATCTATCTTCCTTGATTAGTTTTTTCCCAAAGAATTTGGATCTTGAGAAGTCCCAAGAGTTTCTGGATCTTCATCTTGGAGATAATTTAGTGATAGGTAATCTTAACTAATTTTTGGATCTAGTCAATTTTTCTCCCGAGCTGCTTACCAATGAGAAGATGAAATCCCATCGGTTTGAAATGGGGTTGCGACCATAAATTATATTTTATTTATTCTTGTTTAAGTTGAATATGTATTCTAAGGTTATTGAATAGGTTTTATGGAAGATATTGACCACTAGGGTAGGTCAAGATTATCTAGGATGCTTTCAATGATTAGCCAGAGTGGGAGTATCTTGTATGAAAAGAGGAGGAAGTGTGATGATTAAGGGAATAAGGGTGGTAGTATCTATTGATATCCACCCTGATCACCTCCATCAATAGCTGTAGGTGGTGGAAATACCATGTTCCATCATTTTGGGAAGTTCAGACACATGAATTCTATGTGATGGAAATGTTATATTTTCTTTTGGGTAGAGTTGTCTTAATGCAGAGCTATAGGTCAGTAGTTGACCATAGAAAAAGAATGATACAAAGAACCTACATGCTATGGACTAGGAACTGGTAAAATCTGATTTTGGACTTATGATAGTTCAAGTTACCATTCTTATTGTATCATCAATATTAATTGATTTGTTTGATATAGGTGCTTCTCACTCATTCAATTCTACTTTCCTTGTGGATTTTTTGAAACTTCTGATCGAGCTTTTTCCATATTCCATAGAGCTAGTTATGCCTCTCAATAGAAGGAATGAGCGGGTTTTTCAATGACCATACTATTTTGTCTCCTTTTTTGAGGTTTATATGAACTAGGATTTCCTTATCTTAGAGGTGGAATACTTTAACATGATCCTAGGTATAGTTTGGATGACATTATTTAAGTACCATATCAACTACTATAATCGGTGGGTGACTTTTATGACCCTTGATGGGAGTACTCAGGTTTTCCAATGAGAATGGGATCTTATGTCATGATAATCCATACCTCCACTTCTAGAGTTGGGATAGATTTATTTACTGTAATGTTCCACTTATTTGGAAGATGATGTGAAAGTCTTGGAGATTGGGTTTCCTCCCATGGTGACTGAGTTTCACAAGGTATTCACAGAAAATATTTCAGGCCTAACTACTGAACGAGATATAGAATTCGCCATCGATTTTGCATCGGGGAAAAAATAATATCTCCTCCATCATATTGTATGGAACCTACTTAGTTGAGGAAGATAAATATACAAATGGATGATTTGGAATCCAAAGGGTTCATTTATCCAAGTATCACTCCTTAGGATTCTCTGGTTCATTTTTTTTAATAAATCCAATATACCTATTCAGATCTGTATCAACTATCCGAAGCTGAATCATGTTACCATAAAAAATAAATACCATTTTACACATATTGATGATATCTTTGAACAAATCAAAGGAGAAATAAATTTATCAAAGACTCACTTCCATTCAGGGTATGACTAGGTTAGTGTGAGACAAGTGAATGTTCCCAATACCACTTTTTGAAGTAGGTACGACCATTTTAGGTATCTGGTAATTCCATCTTGATTGAAAATTTCACTCATAGTTTTCATGGATCTTATAAACCAGGTTCTACATATATAATTTTACTCCTTTGTTATATTGTTTTTGGATTAAAGTTTAGTCTATTTGAGATCAAAAGAGGATCATGGGCAACATTTGAGGATTGTTTTGGGAATACTGTGAGATCACTATCTTCATGAAAAATTTTAAAGTGTAGTTTCTAGATCTATAAGTTAAGTTTTTGGGATATGTGTTCTCATAACATGGGGTTTAAGCTGAACCAAAAAAGATGAAGGTGGTGATTCATGTGAGGAGTTGATAAATTTATTCTAGATCATAAGTTTTTTGAGTCTGACAGGGTACTAAAGGAAGATTTTTAGACATTTCGCTTAGCTTTTTAACCTATAAAAACTCTCATATAGAAAAGGGTGAAGTTATGTAGAGTCTAGAATTCCAAGAATATTTTATAAGATCTTAATATATGGTTTTCCACCACCCCTATCTTGATCTTACCTAAGGCTCGATAGGGTTATGTGGTCTATTATGATGATTTAGGTATAGATTTCAGTTGCGTGCTTAATGCAGGGTGACCATGTAGTGGTGTATGACTCTCTACAACTCTAACCACATGCATATAATTAACAAAACCATTAAATTGATCTTGAAATTGTGATACATGACCTTAAATTATGTCACCATGATCTTTTTGAGGATAATTTTACAATCAAATCTGAAAACAATTCTTGTGTTATGTATTCTTCCAAAAGGAATTTAATATGAGGTTGTGAAGGTGGATAAAATACCTTCAGTGGTTTGACATTGACATAAAATATAATATAGGTTAATGGAAAGTGATCACTGATTTTGTACGCAAGAAATTTTCTACCCAGGCTATGAGGGAATCCAGTGGTGAGTGAGATCTAATGGGGCTTTTTTACTCAAATTATTTTGGAAGAAAAATAAGAGAGATGTGGTTTTTTTTGGAAAGCATACAATTGATGCCTTCTATTATAGATATGATTTAGGAAGAGTTTATAAGGGATGATTTATTACAACATTATAGTCAATCCGTAAATAGTGGTGAGATGCTTGGTGAATGGTATTCATATCCTGATGGAGTTCTTTGTTTTAAGGGATGCTCGGTTTTTCCATTGTCTCTGTAAAAGTTTGAGATATAGGACTACCATAAGTCTTAGTGGGTCATTCATCTTGGTTTCTTCTAAGATGTTTTATGATGTGAGTTGCTGATTCTGGTGGCCATGCATGAGATATGATATAACCGAATTTATATCTCAATGTTACACATATCAGCAGGTTAAAGATAAGCACCAGAGACCCTCAGACTTGCTATAAACTCTTCTTATTGATCATCTAATGAAATCTTCCCATTTCATTCCAATAAAGGACACCGCTAAAGTGGAGGATCTTAGAAGGCTATATGTTCCAGAGATAATGAGGATGTATGGTGTTCCATCTACTATTATATATAATATAGAATCCTATTTTACCCCTCTCTCTTTTGGTAATTCCTTCAAAAGAAAATTGGTTGTAAATTATCCTCAACAAAACATAGCATCCTCAAACAGATGTCTAGACAGAGCGGGAGAACTAGATATTTGAAGACATGTTTCACACCAATTTGTTAAACTTTGGTGGCTTGTGGGACAACCATCTTGGATTGGATGAATTCACCTATAATAATAATTCTCAATCCTCAATCAAGATGGATCCATTTGAAGATCTATATGGATGACCAATTCATATCCTCTATTCTATATAGATATAGGTGAAACTTTCTTAGTGGGACCAAACATCCTACCTGAGATGACCAAGAAGATTTATACAATCCGAAAATATTAGTTGAGACTTCAGATCCCATACAAGTCCCATATGGAAGTCTTATGCTTGACATGTGATGGTTAGATTATAATGAAACATGATTTAAATGGTTTGAAAAAGGGAAAATCACATGGGAAACCTAGGTAACTAGGAGGGAAGACTAGGAAAATTACAATAGGAATGACCCACCTTACCTAGAAATATTATGTTATAACAGTAAATAAACTATGATGATGTGGATTATTTGGATTGAGTAGGAGAATAGACCTTCATGTCAATGATTTATCACCAAGATTAAAAGGATCCTAGGTATCCAATAACCCTAGTTATTTAGGTACTAGAGCACATGAATCTCAACCAGGTTGGTGAGGACTCAGTAGGTGAATCCAATAGACCTGAGATCAAATCCAAGTTGAGGCGTAATTCTAGGTTACTATAGTAGTGCTGTAGCAGTACTATAGCATGTACTATTCAGTACTGTAGCAGCTAGAACTATTCATGAATTTGGGCCTTTAGGCCACCGGTTTGGGCCTCAAGTCCTTCAAGGCTTTCGGGCCACCCAAGGCATTTGGGCTAGTTGATTCTCAAGGCCTTCGGGCCACCTTAAGTCCTTTGGGCCACCCCAAGGCCTTTGGGCCACTTAAATTCAGATGTACTAGTTTGACTACAAGGAACAAGGCTTCAGATGAGGATTCAGGGCAGGCACATTCACTAGAGCAGAGCTATTATATATTTTGTGATGGGTAACTATTGTAATATTTGTGGTTGATATTGAGTATCATGATTTATGGTTATTATCATGCTTCATGCTTATGATGATGGTTGCAATGTTTTATCTAAAATTTTTATTGTTGTTGATCAATATTCATATGGGAAAATCATTCCAAAATGAGTTATTCAATACCTAGTAATTGGTTACCAGCCTACGGAGATTAGGAATTCCCTTAGGACCATTCCATGGGCTGGGTCATGTGTTGGTTTGGATGGAAGGCCATACCAATTCATGAAAAATCTTATATGTATTACAATTCTTCCATAATTTCTTCAATGAAATGTTTTTTAAATAACAATGTAAAAAACTAACCATATGAAAACTATATTAAAAATTTATTTCAAAATTGTTATAAGATAATAATCTATTAGGTCACAATCTCATGTCTCTATTGAAAACCGTTTGTTAAAAGATGTTTTTAGATATTAATGAAAATCAAAAACTTAGTGCATCTTAGTTAATAATCCTATAGCCAATAAAGATATTAACATATAGTCAAGATCAACTATGTTTCTATAAGGGATACCTATATCTTTATAAATAGTGCAAGAAGACTTAACATCTTTGGGTTAAAGCTTTGGATACACATAAGTTTCCATAGGAATGGTAGAATCCAATATTCTCAATTGGAGGAGTAGTTCCAAAGACACATACTATGTAAGAAGTCATAACCAAAGAGGTGGTTTGTGTTCAAAATGGTAGGTGATACATATATTATTAATTTAGAATAATGATTCATATAAAGAAGTATTAAATGAAAACATGATAATATTAAAGAGTATGTATGAATTTGAAAATGGATTCTATGTATCAGATTTAGGGAATCTGTATTTTGGATGTTTATAAGAATTGATGATTTTGGTGAATATTAAAGAGAAACTAGACACAGATGATATAATACAATACCAATAAAGAAATATTAATGATTAAAAGGTTTATTCCCTATATAACAATCACTATCCATTTAAATTATACTTGTCAAAGAATAAATTTATTATTATTATATTGAGATATTGACTATCATGGACACCTCATTTGGAAGAAACCTTACAAAATATGTCTACAAGATGCAACCAAAAGGAGAACCTATGGTATATGTCAATATGGAATGAATAGAAAGGGTAAGTTTCATCATTAAAGGATAATAGGATATTTCAATTACATAAATTCATTTTCTGATAAATCATGCACAATGATATAGAATATTTTATTGAAAATGAAGGAGCATTGTCACATCCTCATCCAACCCATTGGCTTGTATTGATTCATAGATACTACTGACCTTAGGTGACATTCCATGGAAACCAAAGGCTGGAAATAAATGAAAAGGTTTTACGAACAAATTTACAAAGGGGGGGGGAGTGGTTTACCCTATTTAGAAAATTCACAACTATCACAAGATAAAACAATAAATCAATAAAACCAAAGACATATCTATAAACGATGTATGTAACCAAACCTAATAAGTAATAACAATGATAATACCAATAAAAACCAATAATCCAAAAAAACCATCAGAGTAACAAATAAGCAATTTAAAATAAAATTTTAAACAACAGAGTAATAAAAGAATCTAGAACTATGGTGACACTACTCTAGAACAAGAAATAAACAGCTCTAAGATCTACCTCAACCCACTATGACAATATCTATCAAGGTGATCCACTAGTTAAGTACGCAACCTGTCACTTTACTATGACATAGAAAACAACATCAACATATTCAATGAGGTGCATATGTAACGGAAATTATAACAAATCAATAGGTAACTCCTAGATAAATTTTCCACATGCCACTAAGACTAAAAATAGGTTAAATCATAGGAATTTAAAATAGACAAGAAGATTATCAAATTAGTAAATAGTTTCCACAATTTATAATATAAATATGAACATATTTTTTAAAAAAATATAAACATATATGTGTTTTAATTTTCAAGTAAAAAAATCATTTCATTTAATTAAATTTTGAATATCATCCATTTTTTCCCAAAAAACCCATTCATTCTAAATGATATCCCTGTGCCCAAAAGTGGAAATAAATCCCCCACGAAGACGTCACTTAGTGGAAATTACTCCTTTTATCTTTACAATCATCACAGAGCACCAAGTCTATTCAAGAAGTCCTTGTAAAATTCAAATCATGAATACACAACAAATTTTTTCCTTTTTAGTCGAAATCCTTAACCCATTATTCAAATAACATGTTCCAAAACTATCTTTCCTTTAAGAAAGCTCTTTTTTTTTCAATTTATCAAACACAGTGTCGGAGCACCTAAAGCCCAATTTTAAAATAAAACCAGTAAGAGAAATATTAGTATATTTTTAGTAGGATAAAACCATTAAAGGTATAGGATATATATTTTAAATGAATCTAAGAGCCTTCTTGTTTCAATAAAGGTGGAGAGAAGGAAAAACCATCTACCTTGGGTTCATTTAGCTAAAAAAATCCCTAGTAAATCTATAGATCTTGGATCTATCTTTAATTAAACTAATGAATCCTATGATTTTACCATTAAAACTTTTCTACTCACATATATTTGCCCATTAAATCCCCAATATAGGGTTATGTTCAAGTGAAAATGAGCATATATAATATAAACAGGAAGAATGGAGTTCTTACCTTTGATTCCTAAGATCAACCATTCATAGAATCAATGAAACCAGAGTCTTTATATTGAATATCAGAAACAATCACCCAAGGTAACCCTATAAATCAATATACTATGTTAGTATATTAAGAATGAGTCTTTTTTGGGAAATTTTTGGGTTGAAAAATTTAATTTTAGTATAATTAAAATCCAGTCGCATGGTTAGGCCATACAGTTTGACTAACCATATGCTAATCATGAAAATTAGCTCTTTCTAGAAATTTTCCAAGTTGAATAATTATCTGAATGGATTGTCTCAACTATAAACCTACCCAGTAACTCCCCAAACCACTTCCACAGTTTCCTAGATACTTGAAAATGGTTTTTAATAACCATTTTAAAACTGAGCACCTCAAAAAAGGCATCCATAACCTTCCAAAAACTTTCAGAAACTTCCCAAGATTTTACCCAATCCTTCCCTATATTTAAATAATACATAGAATAGGAAAATAACTCAAATCTGGGGTGTTACATTCTCCACAACATTGTAGTTTTCATCCTTGGAAATCTAGAATAGTGTCGGCCACTTCTCCCACATGAAATTCTATCATTCCCATATTTTATCTCTAATATTACCATGCCACCATAACCTCTGTAATAAAGGTATTGTTTTAAATTTTAGGATTTTATCTTGTTTATACATAATCTAAACTGGTACATTGATAAAAAAAATGTATCTGGATCCATAGTACCATGGTCCCAATTGATCACATGATTGGGATCTGGGTGATACTTATTAAATTGAGAGATGTGAAATACATTATGGACATTACTTAATATTAGTGTTAAGGATGACCAATATGAAAAATTTCCAATCTATTCAATAATATAAAATGTTCCAACATACCATGGAGCTGACTTCCCTTAATTTACCAAGTGTCAATGAACAAGTATCAGTGACACTTTCAAGAAGACACGTTTACTCACATTAAAAGATAATGGTCAATAAAAGTGGTATGTATATGATTTCTATCATATTTGATCCATGGATGTCCACTTAGGGATCATATAGATCTTCTTTATAGTCTCATGGAAAATTCTAGGTCCAATCAGTAATGTTTCCCCAATTTCCACCAAACATAGTAGAGAATGACATAGAAGACTATATAATGACTTGAATGGATCCATGTGTATCATCTCTTGGTTTTTTATTATATGATAATTATAACAAAGGCATATGATCTTTCCATACATCACTAAAGTTAATGAAACTCACTCTGAGAATATTTTCAATGTTTGAATTGTGTGCTCCAACTTACCATGAATCTGAGGATGATATTCAATGATCATGGATAGTTGAGTTCCAGGTGCCTATTGCAATGATCACTAGAATCAAGAAGTGAACCGAGCTTCCCTTTCAGAGACAATCAAAATTGGAACTCTATGAATCTTGAAAACTTATCAAATATATTATGTTTAAAAACCCTCCATAGTATTGGAATCTCTGATTGGGAGGAAGTGTGTCTAATTGGTGAGTAAATATATATTCACCCAAATAACAACATGCTTTCAAAGCATCCTCTGTAGACCTGTGATAATGTCCATGGAAATTTTCTCCCACTTCAATTCAGGTATAAATATCTATTACAACATACCAACCAGTATTTAATGTTTATCCTTTATCTAATAACAAGTTAAACATTTAATAATATATTCTACAATATTTTATCATATACCTGACTACCACAAATTATTTTTCAAAACCTTTTCCATTTTCTAAATACCTAGATGAATATCCCATTCTGAATGATGATATTCCAAAAGAAGCTATTCCTTAAAATACTGAGGGGCCAAAATTCAGTTATGAAAGAATAATAAAGGTTTTTCAACCTCTTTGTAAACATCAAAAGTCTCCTCCATATTTATTTTTGACCTAATAGTGATGAAATTAGGATATGATATCTTTGTCTCTTTCACAGAATTCATCCTTAAATGAACAATATTAACTAGGAATAAAATTGAATTCTCATTTTATTGGGAACAATCTTGATGCATGTCAGTAATAATACTCATCAAATACCATTAGAAATAAGGTTCTATAACCACTTATATATATATTATTTTTGAATTAATGAATCTTACATAGAATTCTCTTTACTAGTTGTGCACACTAAGTTGAAGACAAACATATAAAGATACTCCATCCATATTAGTTTCCTCTAGTTCAAGTATCACTAAGAAAAGATGTATTTAAACCACTTATGATTGGTGAAGAATATGAACTTTTATATAAATATGTATTGATTCCTGATATTTAATGCATAAAAAATTACAGACAATTCTAGTTCATTTATAGAATAGTTTTTCTCATGTGCATTCAAATTTCTTGAACCATAGTCCACATCATGGATCCCTGTATGAGAAAAAACCAAGACCAGATATATCACATAGACCTAAACTATTTCTAGAAAGATTAGGATGGGTGTTGAGGTGATACAAAAATTAATCTCTAGAAATAATTTATAAAATTCATCATTCCATGTGAATGGAAAAACCTTTATATTAAGATTAGTCCTAAGAGAATAAAGTATAGATAAATCATGAATAAATAAATGATAATATCCTATTAATACTAAAATGTTGTAATTCTCAAAAAAAATTATCATGAAACTACCAACAGATGACTAATTCAATATTACTAAGGTCAACTGATATAACCTCTCCAGAAATTATGTGCTCGAGGAAACATAATTCTTCTGTTTAGAAGTCACACATGGAAAATTTGGTATAAAAACAATGACCACTCAATTTAATTAATAAAATTTCTAAGTTATTATCATAGTCATTCCTTTTTTTATAATAGACCAAAATCTCATCAATAAATACCACAAAAATAATAATCAAGGTACCTATGGAAGATATGGTTCATCAAGGCCATAAAGACAATGGGTGAATTTGTCAGACTAAATGGCATAATGATATACTCATAATGGCAATATCAAAACCATACTATTGTTTTAAAAATATCATATTTTATAAGTCCAAGTTTATGATATCCTGATTGGTGATCAATCTTATAGAACCATTTTTATCCCTTTAATTGATAAAATAGATAATCGATTCAAGGAAGAAGATATAGATTTTTTATTGTAACTTGATTTAGTTTGTGATAATAAATACATAATTAGAGATAAATATCTACCTTATTTACAAATAAAACTGGTGAATCCCATGGAAATGTACTAATTCTGATAAATACTTTACTCTCCATCTCTTCTAGTAGGCCATTTAATTCCCTCAAATCTATCAGTACCATTATATAAGAAGAGTGTGAAATAGGTCTTATTCTCAAGATTATATTGAAATAAAATTTAATTTCATAATTATGCGGTAACCAAGAGAAATCATTTGGAAGAACATATTGGTTTTGATCCACTATGATAGGAAGATTACCATTTCCAGTTTCATCTACAACACCTAGGGTCATTATTTCTAACTAATCATGGGTGGTTCTATCTATCAACACTAGATCTCTCACTCTACCTGCATTTATATCCTAATCCCCCTTGAATACATTAATAGTTCCATTCATGGATGTAAATAACACTTATTGAGAATATCCATCAATATGGGATTTAAATTCCTCCAGATTGTCCATTCTAAATATTAGATAAAAAACATTCATATCAAAGACTATGAACTACTAGAGAAATTGTATTGTGTCAATGGTAATGGAACATGATAGGCACTTGAATCATCTACTCTCTCATTGACTGAGGTTCCTCTTGATACTCATGGTGTGAAGAATCATTTCTATGTGTAATCCCAATTGTTTAACCACACAGGAAAAAAGAAAAGAATGAGATTCTCTATTATCAAACAATACATGAATAAGATTCAAGTTCAGAAGGATGGAACATTGAAATATGGAGGGACCTAGTTTCTTGATCAAGATAGACTACAATGCTCCATATAACTATTTATTAGCCACCACATGATATCTATTGGTTCCCTGAGGAAGTGTATACTAGATATAGAGGCATTCCAAGAGGTATGTTGGTTCACCTGGGTTTGTAGAGGAGAACTAGTCTAATGATATTATTTCATCACAACACCCAAATCTTAATACTGGGTCAATATAGTTTCACCTTCTAATTTTTGAGGTTTATGACAATACTTCTTTATATTCAATTTATTTTCATATTGGTGATAATTCTTTGGTGGTGTAGTTCTATGTATAAGCATTCCACACTAAAAATAGGATGGTTAATTACTAAAATGGGGTGTATAGGAGACTAATTTAGTGGATTTATTTTCTCTTGACTTGCTACAATGGGAGTAACCCTCTCTTCTTCATTTATTCACCAAACTATAATTTTATATAGTACTCAGATATATAAGGAAGTATCCTAAAATTCTATGTTCTATAATATCTCTTTCTCCAACCAATTCCTTATTCACCATTTTTATATAATCAGTAATACAAAACATTACAACCTTTGAGTGAACACAGGGTCAGAGACCCATGTTAAAGACCCATGATTTGAGTTTCTGTAAAGAAACTACATCTTGTGAAAAGTGAAAAAGGTGAGTGAATTTAGAAGTATATTCAGTAATTGACATGTTTCCTTGTTCCAGTTGGAAGAAGTCTTCTATATTTTTTATTTGGGATGTTTTTGGGAATAATTTATTATTTAATAGTTTCAAAATTATTTTCCATGTGATATCTCGAAAAAATTTAGCTTGAAATTATATTTTTTTCCATGATAGATCTAGGTCCTCAAGTATATAGGTTTCTAGATTGAACTTCATATCACCTAGAGTCACTAAGAATTCAAAAATACTTGTCATCCAGCTCAGCCATACCTATTCTTTATCATGTCTAGAATCACCATGAAATATTAGTGGGTTCTGCTTTAGAATTTATTCTGAGTGATTCACCTAATAAGGTTTCTTAGTCCCAGGTTAATTTTAAATAGACTAAATGTCTTACACGATACTATAGACCAAATCCTAATTCACCTATGGTTAAGGTGCAACTGTGTTCTCAGCTGATCCCTCTCATTGGTTTCTTATTCTTCTTACTAGTGGAATTTTGATTCTAAAAAACTATTTAAGAAGTCAACATTTTAGGAATTTTTCTATACATATTTTCATGGATATATTTTATATATCAATAACACAATCACAATATCATAGTACCTAAATCAAACAATCATATGGATAATATAATCCTAGTGGAAAATTTCTCTACTAATTCATGATACCTACAACTCACCAGCTAAACCCATGAATATGAGTTGATGACACTAGAAGTTTTTTAAAACACTTATTTGTACCTAGACTTCCCTCAACACTTAAATTTCAATATAAAAGGTTAGATACATATGTTTATATCATATATTTTAATTATTGACATGTCCTATATCCTTTCCACCATCCTAATTTGAAGGATTGAAAAAAATAATACCATTTGTAACATCCCTTCTCGACACATTGGCTTAGACCAGGTCGGACGTACTATTAACCTTAGGTGACATTCCCCAAACACCAAATGATAGAATTAAATTCCAAGGGTTTAAAAAAAGTTACAAATGGGAAAAAATTTACCCTATTTAACACATGCACAACTATCACAAGATAAAACCATAAATCAACAAAATAAAATTAATCTCTATAAATGAAGAATGTAACCAAACCCAATGGTAATAAAAATAAAAATATCAACAATAGCTAATAAATCAAAGACCAATATTATATAAATAGCGGAATAGTAAAAAATAGAAATTAAAACTCCCAAGTAGTAAAAGACACTGAAACTAAGGTGGAACCATTCTAAACCAATACATGAACAACTCTAAGCTCCACCTCAATCTACTATGACAATATCTATCAAGGCACTCCATTAGTCAAGTATGAAACCTATCCCTTTCCTATATCATGAAAAACAATATCAACATATTCACTGAGGTAAATATGAAGGGTTTTGTATAATAAATCAATAGGTAACATCAAAATAATTTTATTACATTCCATTAATACCATAAACAGGTTATTTTATAGGAATTTAAAATAGATAGGAAGATTATCAAAGTAATAGACTGTTTCCAAAATATAAAATATAAAGATGAATAGATTTTACAAAAGAAATATAACCAAAGATGAGTTTTAATTTATGATTAGAAAAATAAGTTTATTAATTCAATTTTTCATATCATCCATGTTTTACCACACACACAACCATGCATGCTGAATGACTTCTCTATGCTTTCAAGAAATTATATTACGTCCAATAAGGAATTTCTTGGTGGAAATACCACCAAATTCCTTTTTAGTTGGAACCTAGAACTAAGTCTATTTAAACAAGGTCTATTACAATGAAAATTAGGAACAAACGCCAACCATGTTCAATTATAGTCTTCACTAACAACCAGTTATTCTAAGAACATGTTCCCAAACCATATTTTCTTTAATAAAACCCTTTTTTCAATTTATAGAACATGTTGTGGGAAGCACCTAAAACCTAGTTTCCAAAACCAGCCAATGAGAGAATCATCAGTGTAGTTTCATTAGGATAAAACCATTTAAATCAAAGGAGAAATATTTCAATGAAACTTATGATCCTTTTCATTCTAATAAATGTAAAAAAGTGGGGGAAACCACCTACCTTAGGTTAATTATGTACAACCAATCCGTACTGAATTTATAGATCTAGGATCATTCTTTTGTTCATATGATGAATCATAATAATAAACCATTAAAACTTTTCCAGTCCCATATATTCATCAATGGAATCCCTATTTTACAGTTATGTTTAGGAAAAAAAATGAGCATATCCACTACCGATAAAAATAATAGAGTTCCCACATTTGATTCTCAAGATCAACTGCTTAAATAATAATTGAAATCAAAGTATGGAGATCAAAGATTTCAAAAAATTTCTTTAAGGGGACCCTAGAAACTGGAATCCTAGAGAATAATAGGAATAATGAGTCTTTTTAGGAATGTTTTGGGTTCGAAATAAAATTTCCATATAATTAAAATATCTTTTCATAGTTAACCCGCATGGTCTAAATAACCATGATTTAGCTGTGAAAATCAAATTTGTACAGAAATTTTCAAAGTCACATGGTCATATTATAGGTTTTTCCAAATTGTGAACCAACTATGCTTCAACCCAGTAACTCCCCAAACCTCTCACAAAATTCCCTGGATACTTGAGTATGTTTTCTACTAACAATTTTCAAACCATAAACCTCCAAAAAGGCATCCAAAACATTTCAAAAAAATACTACAACTTTAAAATTATTTAACCAAACATTCCTTACCTTTAAATAAGACATAAAATATGTAAAGAATTTAAACCAAGGGTGTTACAAGTTACATGATTATCTAATAGGTTAGTAGAAACACTATAGTTTTCAAGATAAATATATTGATAACATATGAAAACAAATCTTATGAATTACACATTTGTTAATGCCAAGGAATAAATTTCTATAGAAATAAATTAAATTTGAACCAATTTATAGGGAACAAGATCTATAAAATAGATCCATGGGTTTTCTAAATCCACTCATAGTATATATATTGAAAATTTATTGAAAAATACAATTTGGAAAAATTCAAGAATGAATTATTAGTGCCATATATTCTTTCCAGTGGAAAATGAATGATAATAGGAAAGGATTATTGAGATAAAATAATTTCACAAGATTAAGTGAAATTAATTTATCTCATATTACATGAAATTTACTAATGTTTGATATTAATGATGGATAATTCATAATAGGTGAATATCAAATAGATCCAACATAGCTACACTGACTTACAGTTAATACTATTTGACAATACTTGAAAAATTAGAATTGGATGAGTTTCTGGTGTCTAGAGAAGTTGTAATACTAGTAATAAAGGTAATTGAACACTTTTCTTCATATATTTAAATTATAGTATAAGGGAATTGGTTGTAGAGTTGGGTTCTTCTATCCGAGGTGGGTGTCATCCTCCCACCCTATGCATATTTCTCTCTAGATAGGAGGTGACTTTGGACCCACATCATAGTAGTATTGATAGATGGATTGATTCGATTAGACCATGTAAAAGCATTAAACTCAATGTTGATGGTTTATACATGGGTGGAGTTATGAGGGGAGGTGGTCATCTCAGAGAAAACATAGGTTCAGTGATTCTCAACTTTAGTGTATTCTATGGGCCTGACATCTCTATTGGTGCAGAAATCAGAGCTTTGTATCCTAGAATTTTCCTATGTGAGAGGTTTGATATTCTTGTGGATGAAATTGAATCAGAATGTGAAAATTTGGTCTAAATCCTTAAAGGGAAAGTGGACCCTCCTTATGAGTTGAAATATTATGAGAGAAAATGCATGCTTCAAATTAACTAGGGTTGTACTATTGGCCATGTTTGGAGAGGGAGAAATTTTTTAGCTGATGGGTTAGCTTGTGAAGGGAGGGCTGATGAAAATATTATTATTTACAATACAGTGGTCTCTTTACCAATTTCATGTAAACACATTACCTATGGATATTATCTTGGACTCCAACACTTCAGACCCCATTGAGTTGCGTTTCTCCTCTTTACTGCTTCCTTGTATTCCTTTTTCCTTTGTTTAATAAAAATTTAATTTTGAGCATGATGTCGTAGTAAATAAATTAATTTAAGAAACCAACACTAGATATGGAATTATGTGGTAGGATTAATTTATATAGTTATACTCAACAGAAGCATGTTTAGCATGTGGAAACTAACCAATCATTAATAGTTGGTTTTAGTGCAAGTAAGAGTCTGTTGGGGTTATCTCCCTAAAAGAAACTACTTATTACTTTATATTGTCTGTATTTTCATGGATTTTAATATTAATAAATACCTGATCACATATTGATTATTATTATATATATATTAATATGAAAATTTATAAGAATATATATTTCATTAAAAGGGTTATATCAATTCCCCTATATGATGAGAATATTGAAATTCTATAACAATATTCTTAAACATTATTCTATGATTAGATTACATTTTATGCTGGGACACTTAGTATGTTGGTTATTAGGTGTGAGTAGTCTTAAGAAAATGATACTTTATCCCATGAAGTTCAAAATTATTTTTCACAAAGATGCGATATTATGAGAACATACCACTTATAGAAAATCCACATATTTATGTGTCAATGTATATTCTTATATATGAGCATGTGTCATGATCTTTTGACTTTAATATTTGTATTAATACATGTTTTGACTTTCGTACTTTGATTTATTTCCATAAATTGTTATGATATTTGATCATGACAATGTTGGGTATATTAGGTGCATCACAGATGATATATTATTGATGAATAAGTCAAGGAAGGATTTGTACCTTCTATCTTTATGAAAGTTGATATCCTATCCCTTTGATTGAAATGGAACCATCACATTAAATTCCATGTCTTGGGTGTGACGATGAGTTTATTTCCGATAGTGAAAGAAATATGTATCAAGCATATATGCTGTTAACACAGGCGAGTAACTTTCTTTATGAGATATTGAGACAAAGAGATTATATTACACATTGAGCATTTGCATGTAACTATTTTCATTGCGACATATCTTATTCCTTGGTGGGTGACCTGACTTGTTTCTAGACAATAATATTATACTTTAGTCAAGATCACCTAATACCATTAAGGAATTGTCCTATAATATCACACTCAAAGTGTTTATTCTCTAGAATAAAAAGTAATAATTATTTTACAGACTATGAATATAATATTTATTTATTTATTTAATGTATATATTTATCTTTTTTTATTCATAATAAATACTTTATTTAATTATATGAATATTAAAATAAATATTATATTCACACGACCATGAATATAATATTTATTTATGATATATATTTATTCTATAATTCAATAAATGTTGAGGGTGTGAAGACTCAATTATTATTCTTGTGATAAATAATTATTTACCTCACTATAAAATAATATTTATCATTGCACAATTTCACAAACACCATGTAATAAATAATAATATTATTATTATACCTAGAATGGGGTTAATTATGTGTTTAATATATTATTAAGGTCCTTTTTTCAATTATTTAATTATATTAAACCCTAACCCTAGGTCTATAAATAGGCTGCTATGAAAATTGTGAGAGGTTGGTCATTGTGCATAACATTCTACTCCCTAGAGAATTATCTCTTAATAAAGAAAAAATATAGGGTTTTCTATTAATATTAAGTGATTCTCTGTTTATCTTTCCCTTCCTCTCAAGATATATAGATCAATATATTACTATAATAGATTTAAAGGATCATGGTAGGTATCAAAGGAGTGACACAAGATGATCAATACCACCACAATAGAACTCGAAGTACCATCGATGATGTTCTGAGATCAAAGGAGTAGTGTGGATCATTGCTAAGGTGGATCTAATTTGGGTCCTCATTGATCCAATGAAAGTTTAAATGAATGATGTTCAAATTATTAACACTTTCATATAATAAATAACTCAATACTGATATATTTATTCTTTCTATTTAATTAATTATAAATTTAACACGAACAATATTTCTCTTGGTTCAAATTTTATTTTTCAATATTATTTGGAAACAATTTCATTGGACATGATGTTCATTATCATGTACATTTGGGATAATTTGTTGGATTTAATAAAATACAAGTTTTTAATAGGCCTAATATGTGCTTCCATAATATTAAAAACCAAAAGAATATATAGGTAATATAAATTACAACAAAATTGGTTATAAGACACAAAATTTAATGGAATACCACTTGGACTAGAGTCAACTACCAATGAATTTGATTATGTAATATCTCATATGATATTCATGTTTTTTACCAAGTAATATATTTAGACAATGGGTATTCCATTTTGTAATATGTGGAAAATCTATTCACTGTGACCTCAGTACTCTCATAAAAATATCCAAAGAGATGATATTTTCAAAGTACGTACTTCATCCACTAATGTCACCTTGGAATCTTTGAAATGTCCACCACTATAGTATTATCATAGTATAGTGTGATAAGGTCTTTTATTTTAGGCATCAACTCAATATCTTGGATGAATTTGTGTATCCAAACCTCTTCTTTAGCAACATCAGATGCCACAATATACTAATACTACATTGTAGAATCAATGAATATGAATTTATTTGATCTCTTATAACTCACAACACCTCTATTAAGTGTAATAATATATCCTGATTATGATTTTAAATCATCTTGATATTTTTGGAAAATAGCATATACGTATCCCCTGATGAATATTTCCTTGTCTTCTCTATAAACCAAAAAGATATCCTTATTAGACTTGAGGTACTTACTAATATTATTTTCTTCTATTCAATGGATTTAACCTAGATCATATTGATATCTACCTATAGAGCTTAAGGTGTTTGTGACATCTATATGGGTACATAAGATAACATACATATATGACCCTATCCAAGATGTATATGGGGTCCTTGACTTCCTCTATTTCTCTTCATGTGTTTAAGGATTCATTTTCTTGGAGAGATGTACACCACGTGGAATTATTAAAAATCATCTCCTAGATTTTTCTATACCAAATAACTTTAGTATCTTGTCAGTGTATATACATTGAATTAGTCCAAGAAGACTATTGGATATATCATGATGGATATTGATCCCAAAGATATATGTTACTTCACCTAAGTATTTCATAGAGAAGCATGTACTTATCCATGTCTTAACAGACTGTAAGACTATTATTTCATTTCTAATATGTAATATGTCATCAATATAATCTATTAATAAAATAGCCTCACTCCCACTAATCCACTTGTAGGAACATTAATCACATTAATTCTTTATGAAACCAAATTTCATTATGTATTAAACATAGAGAATGTTCAATGACCCCAATTATTACTTTAATCCCTAAATGGATCTGTATATCTTTAATACTTTGTTGGAATTATTTTTAATCATAAAAACTTTGGGTTGTGTCATGTAGATATCTTCCTATTGTCTCCTATTAAGGAAGGAGGTTTTGACATCCATTTTTCAATTCTAATTTTCATGATAAGCTGCTATGTAAAGTAGAATTATAATATATTTCAATATAGAAAATGGGGAAAAGGTTTCATTATAGTCTATGTCTTAACACTGTTTAAACCCTTTTGCAACCATTCGTTACTTATAAGTATTGAATTTTCCACCCATATCAAATTTCTTCTTGAACACTCGTTTTAAACCAATGGGACTTACATCTAATTATTTATATAATAAAAGAAACACATGGTTTCAGTACATGGAAACTGTTGCCCATATCTAGAAGTTACTTATTTTAATGGTCCTAAATCATGTTTCTTATGATTCTAATAAATTATTTTTTATAGTAATAAAAATTTTTATGGAAAAATTATTAATTCTTGAAGTGACCAAAAAATATATTGAATCGACCACATACAATATAGATCTACCTCATGACTACCAATCAACTACATGATCAGATTACCTTTACTCAAGACATACATTTACATTTCTAAAATTGTGTTACTAGATGGTTTACCTTGACACAACGTGTGCTGAAGCTACCACATATTGAATTCCAGAGACCATGTGATAGGTGATCGACCGCGAGGAAGACAACCAATTTTTTTCAAAGTGTTGGACATACTACATGATGAAAATAAATGACCAATGAAGATCGATCACATGATGAACATGAAGAAAATTTTTAAAGTGTCATATTGACCGCACATTATAGTTAAGTGACTGTAATAAGTATTAAACTGAACATAGGAGATGGTCAAAATTTCTGTAATTATTGGATTGACCACCGGACCAATTTGATCAACCATTCCTATATATGTAAGTGTGATGTTAATACAATCCTTTCTATATAAGGTCCATGTAAATTTATTTAAGGGTAAATCAACCACATTAAGAGAGTTTACACTAACTGTGAGTATTCAAAGATTCCATGTGTTAGTATATAATTCCAAGGAATATTTTTTAACCTTTAATGAGACCTATCAGAGTAGTTTATATATTCCATTATTATTATGATTATGTTTCAATGACTACTTGGATAATAAGCCTCTATAAAATAGAGTAATCATCACATGTGCCTAGTAGTTGGGGGTACTTTCATGATTTGTGTCCTTATATCCTCCTATACCACGACACTCTATTTTTTGGACATTATTGTAAAAAATAATTAAGGACCTATTAAATAAAATTATCACTCGAGATATTACTATATGATAATCCAAGGAATAGAACCTTTCTAATTAACCAAATTCAATCATAGACTGAGTTGCTTCAAATTTCTCTTTACTCTCTCTATTTCTATTGAATTTTGAGTTGTTATTTTTTTCCTAGTAAATTTATATATCAAATTTTCTATACTATAATGAGGAGTACTATGATACTCCATATTTCATTAATTTACATATGTTATTCCATGTATAATTTTGGAAGAGGCTAGGATTAGCCTAGACTTCCCTGGATGCATTTTCTTTTATCAAACCTTGATTCAGGTTGTGGATATATTTATTAAGTTTTAATAAGAATGCTTAGTAATGGATTAATATCAAGTGGAACAGAATAATATCCATCTTGGAACTAACCACTTGTTTTTACACTATGTTTTATTCTTCTCTTTACTGCTTCATTTTTCTCGAAATATTTTTGATGTGTGTTTTTCAAAAATATACTTTGATAGTTTTCAATAATAAGTGATATATATAAACACACTATGTTTGGTGTGAGTAGAATATTTTCAAAGTTAAAATAATATAATTTCTTAACCAGGTATTTATCATGCCTTTGATAAAGTATTTTTAAAATATCAATTTATATATACCTACTATATTCTTTAATTGGGATATTTTCAAATTTCAGGGGATTCTAAATTTTAAATTTTTAAAAAAGAAATATTGTTTATTGGAAGCCCGATTCACCTCTATTTTTTATTCCACTTAGACCAAAATTCGGTATCAAAGTGAATCTTTTATTTTAGGGTCTATTTATTTTACTTATTATCTTTCTTAATCCACTTTTTACCTTGATCAAGTCTCAAGGGAAAGATCTATTAAATTCTGTTTAGTTAATACTCTATTATTATGGATTCTAGACCTTAAGGTCATGATACTAATAATATTCCATTAATAAAATGGAAAAAAATATTCTATATGGAAAATTGAAATGAAAATACATTAAGAATGAATGGGATTTTATATCTAGGGTAGTATTGAAGATAAATATAAAAAAACCCAAAGCTCTTAGAAAAGGATGGAGTGATGAAACCAAAGATATGTATGACTATAATTGAAAACATATGGATTATTTATTCAATGAATTGTTTGGATACAAATTTAATTTAATTTCTAATGGTGTTATTACTTTTTAAATGTAAGACACTTTAGTGGTTTCTCATGAAAGAACTTAAAATATTAGAAAAAATGAAATTAAAGATATATACTTGAAGTATGAATCTTTTAAGATAAAACTTTATGAGTCTATTTTTGAAATTTATTTAAGATTAAATTATATCATTAATTCTATGAATTCACTTGGGTATCCTATGAAATACAAACTACAAGTTCTATGACTGCTGAGATATTTACCTAATAGATGGTGGAGCACAAATGCGTCAATTTGAGAATCATATAACATTAGTAATAGTTAATTAAAGTAAATAATTAGATAATTGATGATAAATGAATATGAACATAAATTCTATAATAAATATTTTAAAATAAATAATAAAACTATTTTATTAAATAAATTTGAATCTAAATAAAAAATAATCAAACAAGTTTGATTCCTGTGGAAGTGAAACAGAATATGAAAGTGATGCGGAAAGAACTCATCTAGCCATAAGATTCAAAAATTTCTATAAAATGACTTTTTTTCATAAAATTAAAATAAAAAAGAAAATATCAAACAAATTTAGACTAGAATAAATACTAGAAAAAATATAATTCCACTAGTGAGATTACTTTTTATGAATACAAAAGGAAAGGACATATCAAAGAATATTGTATGAAGTTAAAATAAAAAAATATGATAGAGAAATGAACCCAAAGAAAGAAAATAAGGTATCCTAGATTCCTTTATAGGATAAATCTAGTGACTTATAAAAGTATTATGCCTATGAAAAATAAAATCTATGCTTTATTGTCACTACATCTATGGCATAAAATTATACTTCATGTTTTTATGGTAATGATGTTTTAGATGAATCAGAAATGTATAATTAGGAATCATTTGAATACTATTATATGATTGAGGATACCATGAATTAAATTAAAGATAAATACAAGAATCTTAAAAAGGTTCATGCTTTACCTATTAATTATAAGAGTGATCTTCCTATTGAAAAATAGAAGAGTGCCAACTTATAAAAGGAAAACAAAAATCTAAAATTTTAAAAAGAAAAACTCAGAAAAGATCTAGAACAATTTAACAAGGGAAAAAAATACTTTTAATATGATATTGGGAAGTCAAAAACAACCCAAATATGGAACTAGTATGGGTTATAATTATTTATAATAAAGGAATATATACAAAAAATATTTTATTTCTGGTACCAAAAATAAGAATTTAATTTTCAAGACTAAAAGAACTTCTAATTATAGAATTAGTTATATTTATTTTAGACTTAATAATAAATTTCTATAATTTTTTTAATTTTTTTTCTAATAAATCTAAAACACAAATTTGGATTCTGAAATCTTTATTTTCTAACTTTTCTAGATCTAATAATGTTTGGGCACTAAAATCATTTCTTGGTTGACCGTATGTGAACAATGATTGAAGAGATCAAGTAAAATTATATGGTATCTGGATAGTGGATATTCTATAAATATTACTATATAATTATCAAGTTTCAAGAACTTGGTACTAGTCGATAGTGTACATGTCATTTTTGGTGATAATATAAATGGAAAAATAATCAGTATTGGAAAGATCAAAAACTATGAAAATATTATTATTTATAAAGTATAATTTTATTAAAGGTTTAAAATATAACATACTTAGTATTTATCAATTGTGTGATGATGGTTACCAAGTTAAATTTGAAAATAATTCTTGTAATATTTATGATTCCAAGCATGCTTAAGTTTTTAATACTTTAAGAAATGATAATTGTAATGACCCAAACATTTATTGATGAGAATTACTCTTAGTATAATTAAATGTCTTATTATGTAAAATGGTTATATAATACATATGAAATTACTTGGTTTTATGTTTTTAAAATACCATTAAGAAATTTTACCATTTCTAATATAGTCTTTGAATAGTGATCACATGATTAGTATAAATTTAGGGCTTTAACAAATCCAATTTATTCAGACAAAGGAAGCGATGACCTCATCTAGTAGAATTTCTCCATACGAAGCCCATTTGTTAGAGTTCAGAAAGGAGGTAGCATCACTAGTCTTTTCTCTTGACCAATCCCAAGCCTATATTCAATACGTTAAACTTTAACAAAACCGCCTATAAGAGTAGTGGAAGTTAATAGAGATTATCACCCAAGAGATGTTATCCGAGCTGCCCCAAGAGTCTGTCACCATCATACACCTTACCCTTAGGTCTTATGCAGGTGTTATAAGGGATTATATAATAAGACCCTAGCACTTTGATTATGTGAATTATTTTTGTATAGAGAATATACATTCATTTTATTATTACTTTGTAAATTGGTTTTAAATCACAAAGAGTATTTTTAGTTAATATTAAATTAAGAAATATTTTTTTTGAATTAATGGATTTTTGAATTAAATAATATTTTAAAAAATTATTATTAATAAAATATTTTTTTCATAAATATAAGTGATTGTATAATTTTTATGAATACAATTGTAATTTTTATTATGGTTTGAAAGCTGTTTTTTGTCAAAACAGATGAATTTTTGATAAATGTTGGTTTTTATTTTAAATGTAAAAAATCACATATTTAGATAATTATTTAGATAAAATGAATATTATTTTTGGAATTAGGATTTCAAAATTATCCAAAAGTGAATTTTTCACAATTTTATGAGATAGAAGATTTTTTGTGTAAAAATTAAATACCGTTTAAATATATAGTGTGTTTTATGACATCATAATGACCCTATAGTGATGTAATAAAATACTATAATATGTGATATTCTGAAAAAATATGTTTTACCTTTAAAATAATGTGATTTTATATTTTTTTGATTAATTTTAAAATGACTTAGTGGACCCTCCAAGACTTATAAAACATTTTATCATTTTAAAATGATTTCCTTGAGAGTGTGACTCACCTCTATATAATAAAGGCTAATATTTTAATAAGTTAGTACATTGGACTTATAAAATAATTTTTTCCACTCAACTTTGGCAAAAAAAATGGGCAAAAATCATGAGATGATTTGTGGTTTTGATTAGTTTGATGTGTAATGTGCAAAGCCTAAAAAATAAGGAATTCCATCTCCTTTCCTATATAATCCTAATCAAAATCCCATTAATATTCACTAAAAAAACTCAACACTCAAATAATATCTTCCCTTATCTCTATATAATCCTTCCAAGGTTCCCCAATCTCCCAATAAGCCTCTCTCAAGCCTCTCCCAAGCCTTTCAGATCACACTTCCAAGTAAGGGATTTCTTCCTTTCTCATTTTTGTCCAAATTGCTTTATGTTGTTATTCTCTTTTATTTTCAATTACAAATGTTGGGGTATGATTTCTCACATCCCCCATACTTCCCTCCATATTTTTTATTAATTATATACCACTTTATCTCTCATTAATTCCTCCCATGTATACCTGTTACCATTCCGAAATTCCGTAAGGAATTTATCTCTTCTCATTTACATTCAAAAAATTATTTTATATTATTCATATAAATTACATTACATATGTTGGGATATTATGTTACATGACCCAATTACTGTCCATTTCATTTATAAATGATTATATACCCCATTCTCTCTCATCAACCCATTTTACAATTTCTATTTGACATTTTTATGCTGCTGAAGTTATACCAAAATGTCCATGCCAAAATAATCCTGTAAGTGAATTCCATACCCATTTTACTATCAAGGGTATTAAACTTTATAAACATGTACTTGTTGATTTAGGAATTAAATTTATGTATTCCACATCTATTATTCATGGAATAAATTATTATGTTTAATGAATCCGTGTTGTATGATTTATGTGGCACACTTATGCATGAAATGAAATGATTAAGAAGGGTGCACCCCGATAAAGCTCCAATGTATTAGGTAAATAATAGTATCATGATACAACATATGTAATGAGGGTTTACTCATGATAATTCAAGTGAAATGAGGGTTTAATCATTCTAATTCAAGTTCAATGGGATTTTACTCATTCTCTATGTGAAATGAGCCTTGGATCATGCTAATATCACGTTAAATGTTGTTTCCACATTTCCATGTTATGATAATCATGCTATATCATGAATTTAAGTTCATTTTTATCTTGTGCTCTATTGATATTTATATTTCATAACATGTACTATATTCTTCATGTTATTTCTTTTTTAGTCCCTTACTTGGATTTATAGCTTACCCTTTTCTTATGCATGTCGTTATATTATCCCAGGAAATGCTAAGTATGGTGGAATGTTGTGGTCACGTAAAAGAAGTTTTCAATAAAGACGTTTTGTTTTATGTTATAAGTTGTTATGAAATGTTCCTAATTTTCCAAGTCACTAGACCTCTCAATCCTTAAAGTTTTATCAAGTTAAAGTTTATGTAATAAATCATATTTAAGTGTGTAATAAAGAGTCGGGTTGTTATAATAATGGTTATGCTGTTAATTTAGATTACTTATTTTCTCAAAATGTTTCCTACTTATGTTCCTTTCATAGAGATTATTGGATTTGGAATAGGATAATATGTCACTGAAATATAAACTCACTTAAGAATCAAGTTAGAAAAGTATTATTCAAGGATCTTCCCAAACTAGAATTCCTAAAAGAGAAAGTGGTTAATCCTTGTCAAATGAGAAAGAAACACAAAATTTCTTTCAGACTAAAGAAAGTGGTGTCTACCTCTCAACCACTAGAACTATTTTAAAATTATTTTTTTGGAACTTCTTGAGTTTGTATTCTTAGAGGAAATTACTATACTTTTGTGATTATTGATGATCATTCAAGATTCACTTGGGAGTTTTTCCTAACTCTAAAATGTGAATCTTCTTCCTATTTTTCTAAATATGGAATTTTTATAGACAAACTTAGTCGATTTACTATTAAGGCCTTGATATGTGACCATGGACATGAATTTAGAAATGAATACTTTGAAACTTTGTATTCAAAGTATGGATATAATCACAATTTCTCCACCCTTCAAACACCTAAGAAAAATGAGGCTATTGAATGGATAAACAGAACTCTCCAAGAAATATCCTAGACTATGCTTAGTGAATATGACTTACCTATTTATCTATGGTTAGAAGATGTGAATAAATATTATTATGCAATTAATAGGGTTATGATAAGACCTATCTTAAATAGGTCCCTATGAATTATTGAATGGTAGAAAACCTAAGGTTAATTACTTTAATGTTTTTGGTTATAAAGTCTTTATTCTTAATACAGAAAGGAATCTGGAAAAATTTTCACCAAAGAGTAATGAATGAATATTTATTGGTTATTCAACCTCTAATAAATAATATAGAGTCTTTAATAATAAATCTAATATTATGAAATAATATGTTAATGTCATTTTTGATAATATCAACCCATATGAGCCTAAACCTTCTATATAAAACCTCAAGGATGATATGTCAAACTTTAATATCTATAATACTTAACTATACTGCTAATTTACCCAATAAATATCCTAGTAGAGACCAAAAAAACCATCTTGGCCTTAAATAAGACTTTTAAAAACCAAAAAATTCAATTCATAGAACTATTAGGCACCATAATACCATCCCCTAGATGATGTAGTAAGTGATATTGATAGAGGAACTCAAAACCATGCCTCAAACATGATTAAACATCATGCTTGTATCAGCTAGAACCTAATAACATTACTAAAGAAATTAGTGATAAACACTGGGTAATATACATGTAAGAAGAATTAAATCAATTTTAAATAAACATAGTATGAGAATTAGTTTCCAGATCCAAAGGCTACCTAACTATTATGAACAAAATGGTTATATAAAAACAAGGTTGATGAAAAAGGAAAAATAGTTAGAAATAAATAAAGATTAGTTGAATAGTTCTATAGTCTAGAATAATAAATTGATTATAAAGAGACATTTTCACCAATATCTATAGTTGAAGACATTTGAGTATTTATATCATATGCATAATATATAAATTTTAAATTATATCAAATTGATTTTCATTCTTAAATGGTAATATTATTGATGATTTTTTTAAAAACTTTTTATTTTTAAAATCCTAATTTACCAATTCATGTTTTTTAACTTTGAAATGCACTTTTTGGTTTAAAACAGGCTTCTAGATCTTGGTATGATAGGCTGATATATTTTATAATTTAAAATTGATTTCAAAAAGAATATCTGATCCTACACAATTTATAATTTTTTTTTCAAAATATATTTTAGTTGTAAAAATATATATTGAAGAAATTATTTTTGGTTCCTATAAAAACTCTATGTGTATAGAATTTTATAAACTTATGAAAAATGAATTTAAAATGAGTTAAATGGGTGAGTTAAAATTATTTCTTAATTTTCAATTTTTTCAAAGAAAATATAGATTTATTTTAAATAAAAGTAAATAAAGAAAAGATATTTTAAAAAACAATTCTTGGAAAATAGTAAAGGAAAAGTTATTCTAATGAGTACTACCTATAAATTAGATTTGGATAAAACTAGGAAACTATTTGACCAAACTGTTTATAGAGGTATGACTGGAAGTTTACAATACTTAACTAATACCCAACCTGATATTATGTTTAGTGTGTGTATGTGTGAATGTTGTCAATAAAACCAGATGGAATGTCATTTAAATGTGGTTAAAAGAATTTTCAAATACCTAAAAAATACAATAAATTTTGGATTGTTCTAATCTAGGGGACATGGTTTTGATTTATTGAGTTATTCTAATACTAACTTTGGTTTCTATAATCTAGATAGGAAAAAAACCTTTGGAATATTTTACTTATTGGGAAAGTCTCTAGTATCTTTGTGTCATAAAAAGTTGAATTATGTTTCATTGCTTACTTTTAAATATGGGTATATAGATGTAGATAGTTGTTTTTTACATAATCTATAGATGAAACACACATTACTATGGATATAAAATATGACACTTCCCTTCAAAATATAATAATAAAAGTGTTATTAATATATATAATAATCATATATATCATTCCAAGACTAAGCATATTGATATAAGAAACCACTTTTTAAGAGGTAATTTATAAAAAAGGATATCATCATTGAATTTATAAGAATTGAGTAATATATCTATGATATTTTAACAAGGCCTTTGAATATAGAGAGATCAAATTATATTAGAAAATAGTTAGGTATGATTATTTATTATTGTTTTTTATTTTTTTAAAGCTTAATCTATAGTATTTTTTCACAATGGTCATAAGTGACCACAAGGCATAAGCTATTGTGAGGACAAGTCATGTGGTAGTTCAAGTTACTCTAAATGTCCAAGATGTTTTAAAGGTTATCCATGTTATTGGTCAACCTACCGTGAACCTCCTAAGAAACACTGTGGAAATTCACATAGGTAGTTAAACCATCATGACTAACTTAGTGATTTTTTAAAATTTGAACAATATTTTATTAATTTTTATCAATTTATATTATTTCTTTTTTACTATACCATAAATTAACTAAATAAACTTGAATTATAATTCAATTACATTTATCTCTAATTATTAAACCCTCTTTAACCCTTTATCCCTCTCCAAGAAAAACCGTATTCTTCTAATTTTCATGAACCTTTTGAACCTCTATGAGATGGTTCATGTAAAATGACCATTGGATTTCACATCAAGATATGATCAGGATCTTTGGAAGAAAATAAAAGAAAGCTCAATTTCCTCTATTGAGTCATGTAATCCACATTTTTTTGAATTTCTTAGAGATTATATAAAAGGAGATTTATATGGGTGGTTGAGATATAGAAATTTTCTAGTTTGGAAAGTGATTCAATAATAGGGGTGAAATGACTGGATCAGTGAAAATGGAAGGTCGTTCTACCCAAGGTTAGTAAAATAGTTCTATTTTAATACCATATTTGAGGATGGTGAGAATAAGGACTATATATGAACCCTAGTGAATAGAGAAGAGCTTGTGTTCTAAGTAGTGATAAAAGTGAATAAGAGTTCCTCATGATAGTGATTTTGAGGGATATAAAAGTTAATGTCCCATTGGTCATCCAAACTTTGAGTTGGAGAAAACTTTGGGAGAGATAATTGGGGATAAAAACCTAATAAGTATAATTACTATGGATTTGGATGGAGAATATAGGTTGTTGATTAAATTTATTCAGCACCTTATTTTCCCAACGAAGGGATATTTTAGCATCTTGACGCATAAAGACTTATTATTTTTCATATATAATGAATAATTTTATTTAGATTATATTTCATAAATACTTTATAAGGAATATATAATATATTTTAATTCCTATTCTTGATTCAAATATCTGGCACACCCTAAGCTAATTTCATCCCTAATTGAGTATAAGGGACATATTGCTTAGGGGAAGAAATATTTGTAGCTTCTAATGGGACATGTGTAAACTAAACTATCTGTAAGAGTATGAGGGTTAACTATAATCCTTGGATAAATTCTTGGATTCCTAATCTTGAGAAGTTGTATTAAAAGTTCAACCTAGTCGCACATCCTATCAGTACTAAATACAAAATGATACAGTTTTGGAACTGAATGAAGTTTATGAGTATTTATATGAGGAAGAAATGGATATAGAAAGGGATTAGACTACAATAATTTTTTAATAATAAATATTTGACTTTAATGAAGAGGCTATGAGACATTATGATGAATAATGGATCCCATCTTCTAATAATTTTGTTAAACTAAGTCCTGGACCTCCTGAGCTAGTAAATGTTTCTCCATATGTATCTATAAAAATATCTATATATCAAGATTTTTCATATGGACCTCCTAAATCTCATTAAACTATAACTTCCCATGAAGAAGAAAAATATTTTTATGTTGAAGATACTGAACCTTCCTCAACTATAATTGGATGATTTTTTTATTTTAGGATGATGATGAATCTATAAATAACATTGTACCCTCAGTTAAAATAAAGGAAGATAGAGAAGAAGAGGATGATTCCAATGAGAAAGGGACTCAAACAATAGATGGTAAAGGGAGATAATCACCAATATTTGATACCCCAATATTTCAAGGGGACAATTACCCTTGATATTTTATTGGTATAGAGTACTCATAATCTGATGATGGTGATGATCCTCTTGATGGAGGTAGTCCACCAGAGCATAGTGTACATGCCATCCTAGTTTAACTTTCCATCATTATTAGACACATTTTTATTAAAGGATACTCAGTAGATTAAGTTGATATGGATCTTAGGATTTAATTTATTTGTCCTATCGATAACAATCCTAATGAAGAAGAATTTTTGGACAAAAATGTGGAACAATTTATTAATAAAATGTTCATATCAACATCTGTGAAGGATGCTGATGTTCAAGAACCCCCTGTAGTTGGTAAATTAGATCTAGTTAGTTTGTTTGAGATAAGAAGTTTTGGTCTAGTGTCTAAATATTCTATGTAGAGAGAGACATATTTTTTTTGGAATACGTGGAAGTGGATATAAGGTCATCACTGAAGGTTCCGAGCGCAGCAGAAGTGCGGTTGGGCCAACACCCCACTTTAATTTTTACCATGATCAATGATTATTCTGTGACCAATACGATGATGAACACCAATCTCCATGCAATAGAATCAAAGATTTAGATAAATAGGGAAGATGCCCGAAACCTCTAGAGAAGATCTTGCACATCATGTTTATAATTAATTTAATTAATTTCATAAAGTAAATAATACCTATATCTTAGGTATTTTATTCGTTGATGATGTCGATTGTCTAGAATGACCCTTTCACATTATCACATTGCGATTGTGAGGATCAAAAATAGAATCCCTCTAGCATTGATACACATGTACTCCGATGGCCTCCGATCGACACCACTCATTCTCTGTATGCTAGCGTGACAATGTGAGTGTATCGTGTCAGTCATTCTTGACCACTTGTTCTTTGGACATGAAGAATGTATCTCATTCTTGAGAGGGGAAGGAAGAGGATTCGAGAGAGCAATTATTTATCTCAACAATTCTCAATTCACTGGGCGTGCAGTTCGTTACATGCCACAATAAGCATACATGTCTATTTATCGACATGGGGATTCAGTTACCATATTTAATTGCATAAAAACAATTAAATACATTCATAACCTTAGAGAAAACCTATTATTTTAATAATAATACCATGTCATTATTTATGGTGAACCAACTTGCAAAAAAAGGAATTATAAATAAAATTATTCATCACAAAATAATAACAACATTATTATTATTTTAATTTGTGCCAAATAGTTAAATAATTATTTACCATCTTCCAAATAATTATTTTACTACTAGACCAAGCTTGTTCTGCTCAAACTGCACTTCCATTTATTGAACACCCAAATAAATAAATAAATAATTTATTCTCTTAAATAAATATTTTATTTACAAACTAGTAATTAAATATTTAGTAAATGTTCAATAAAATAAATAAATATATTTTACCCACATAGGAACACACTCTATGTAATATAATCTCTTTGTCCCAAATATCTCATCAAGATGGTTTCATGATAGTGTCATCAACCTTTGTGTTTGATACATCGTACTTTGATTACCTGAAATAAACTCTTCGTTACACCATGGCCATGTAATTTCAAATGACGGTTCTATTTCAATAAAAGGGATGAGATATTGACTTTCATAAATGGAAGGGACAAATCCTTCCTTGACTTATCCATTAATAACATGACACTCGTGACACACCGAACGTTCCCTACTTCCTACCAACTATTTGCGTGATAGTTTTCATTAGTAAATAAAAGTGCACAATTCATGACACATATTAATGATAATATTAAATTCTATGATTCATTACACACACTCACAGATACAAATATCTGATGACATAAAAACATGGGGAATTCCTATTGGAGGGTCTGTTCTAATAATCTTCTATCTTGGAGATTACCAAGTGAAAAATTCATGATAGGAAGTATCATCTTCTTATGAGTTCTCACACATGACAGTATGTATACTATATGTCCCACCATAGTATGTTATCAAATAGTAGAACTATATTTAATAATATTATCATAGAACTTTAAGGTTCTCATCATAGCAGAGAAATACTATGACCTTGTCAATGCGAAAAATACTCCCAGACATTATTACAATATAGTCATATAGAATAATGAAAAATATGTAATATTATGTTTAATATTTAAATATATTAAATATTCATGTAATAAAAGTAAAAATAGTTGTTTATAGGACACCAACTCCTACAAAATCTCACTTAGACTAGAGCCAACTACCTTCGACTTTCAGTATGTTAGACCTCACATGATGATCATGTTTCTGCTGTGTCAAGGATTTAGTTAAGGGGTCCACCATGTTATCTTCCATAGAAATAATTCTCACTGAAACTTCACCTCTCTGAGAAAAATCCCTCAAGAGATGATACTTATGAAGTATGTTCTTTGTACACTGATGTGACCTTGGATCTTTTGAAAGAGCCACTGCTGCAGTATTTTCACAGTATAGTGTGATGTGATCTTTACTGCTGGGTATCATATATAGCTCCTGGATGAAGCTTCATATCCAAACTACTTCTTTACCTACCTCATAAGCTGTGATATACTGGGAATTTTCTGTAGAATCTATGACCACACTCCTCTTTGAGCTATTTCATATCACTACACCTCCATTCAAAGTGAAGATGTATCAGGTTTTCAAATTCATGTCATCTCAATCAATCTGGAAACTAGCATCTGCATATCCTCTGATGACTAGTTCTTCATCTCCTCTATAAATCAATAATATATCCTTATTATGACTTAGATACATTACGATAGTCTTGATTTCCATCCAATGGTGGTCACCTAGGTTAGATTGATATCTTCCTGGCACACTCAATGCATAGGAGACATTAAGCCTAGTACATAACATGACATACATGACTGACCCAATCACGGATGCATATAGATTAACTAAAATTATCTTTCTTTCCTCATGTGTCTGAGGACACATTTTCATGGAAATATGAATTCCAAATGACACTATAAATAATCCCCTCTTGGATTTTCCCATACTTAATCTCTTTAGTATCTTATCAATGTATGTACTTTGACGTAGGCCCAACAATCTGTTGGATCTATCACAATGAATCTTGATCCAAAGATTATATGCTGCCTCGCCCAAGTCCTTCACGGAGAAGCATTGATTCAACCATTTCTTAATATACTATAATATTGGTATCTATTTTCCAATAAGTAATATTTTATAAACATACACTATTAAGAAAATGACTGCACATTTCTTAATATACTATAAGATTGGTATCTATTTTCCAATAAGTAATATTTTATAAACATACACTATTAAGAAAATGACTGCACTCCCATTAACCACTTGTAGACATAGGGCTCACATTCGTTCTTGATAAAACCGAATTTCATTATGGATTTATCAAAGCAAATGATCCATGACCTGGATGCTTTCTTTAATCCATAAATAGATTTCTGAAACTTTCATACCTTATTGGAATCATTTAGATTCATAAACTCTTTAGGTTGTTTCATGTAGAAATATTCATAAGGTTCTTGTTAAGGAAAATTGTTTTGAAATACATTTTCCAAATCTCATAGTCATGGTAAGCGAAAATGGCCAACAAAAATCTGATGGATTTCATCATTACAATTGGTGAAAATGTTTTTTCATAGTCAATGTATTGATGCTTCTTGAACCCTTTTACAACCATCCATGCCTTATAAGTACTAACTTGTCCTTCCATGTACAGTTTCTTATTGAATACCCATTTTCAACCAGTGTGATTTACATCAACTGGAGGATCTACCAAAATCCAGACTTGGTTTTGGTACATGGAATCTATTTCTGAATTCATGGCTTCTTTCCACTTGGAAACATCTATGCCTCTTACTGTTTCCATGTAGGTTAAAGGATTGTTATTATCAAATAATAACGAGTCACCATACTAGGTAACTAGAAAACCATACCATTCCAGTTCTTTAACCTCTCTCGTACTCCTATATAGTTTTTGTGTATCCGGAACATTTATTTCTTCCACGGGGATTTGTGGAATATATTCCTGTACCAACTCTTGTGTACCTTTCTCCTTGATTTCATCGAAGTCAATCTCACTCCTACTATCACTTTGGGAGATTTTCTCCCTCTCAAGGAATTTGGAATGTATTTTAATTATAAACTTTTTTTCTGAGGGGTTTTATAGTTAATATCCCCTTATTTCCTTGGGGTATACTATAAAGGTACACTTTGTGCCTTAGGGTGAAAGTTTATTACTTGAGAAGGCATTAAAAAATGAATCTCTTCCCCACACATGTAAATTCGATAACATGACACTATTTTCACTATAGAACTCATATGGAATACCATTTATCAATTTAGTTGGTACTTGGTTTAGTATGTGTGCACTTGTTTCTAACACATATCCCCAAAAGGATAATGGAAGACTCACATGACTCATCATTTATCTCACCATTTCCAACAATGTTTGGTTCATCCTTTCGCTCACACCATTCCACTGGGGTGTGTAAGGATGAGTGAGTTGGTATAGGATCCCAAACTCCTATAAGTAATCAATGAAGTCTTGATTAAGATATTATCTACCCTGAACAGTGTGGAGTTTCTTAATCTTCTTACCAAACTGGTTCTAAAATTCATTTTTTTATTCTTTGAACTTATCAAAATAATCCAAATTATACCTCATTAAGTAGAAATAGAAATATATACTAAAATAATCAGTAAAAGTTATGAAGTATGAGTACCCTCCTCTTACTTCAACTAGAAATGTTCCACACACATCAGTATGAACCAATTCATGAATATATTTAGCCATTTCACATTTCCACCAAATGGATCTTTGGTCATTTTTCCTTGTAAACATGCATTCCATACACCAAGTGGTTTTAGTTCGAAAGAATCTAAATATCCATCTTGATGTAACTTTGTCAATAATTTCTCATTTACATGACCTAGATGATGATGCCAAAGTTAGGTGTGGTATGAGTCATGTGAAGTATCCTTAGTATCGATTTTCATTACTTGGTTTGTGTAATCCAACATGTAAATACCATTGTATAAATGTGCCCTTCAAAAAAAATGATATCTTTATAAAAGAAGCAAAATTCATTTACAAAATTGAAAAAAATCCATATGTATCTAATCTGGATACACAAAATTTTTTTTTGTAACAGATGACACATAATAAAAACCCTTTAACACGATGATAATCCCAGTTGGAAATGTGAGGTGGTAGTCCCCAACAGATACAACATCGAGTTCGGCTCCATTGGCTGCTCATAGACCTACCTCCCCTCGATCAATCTTCTTGAATCTATTTGGTTCCTATATTTGGATACATATGTGGGCACCAAAAGATGTATCTAATACCTAAGTTGGATAAATAGATAGATTACATTCAATAACAAACACACCAAAATCTTCCCCTTTATTCTTAGGTTGGGTGTCATTCTTCTTCCAGTGAACTTTATTTCCACATGTGAAACAAACAACTTTCTATTCCCTTGCCTTCTCTTTGATCTTCCTTTTCTTGGAAGGCCGTGAAGAATCTTTGGGATTAAATCTCTTCACCTTCACTTTACTATTATTCACCATAAGGATAGAAGGCTTTTCAATTCATATCTTTTTCCACTTGGAGAATGAGGATAAGAAGATTAGATAGTTACTTATCAATGTTGTTTATATTGAAATTAAAAAAGAAGCTAGAGAGGTAATGAGGGAGTGAATCAAGAATGAGATCGATACTCATTTTTCAGGGATTTTAAAAACTAGAACCTCCAAATGCTCAATGTATCCAATGATAATGACTATGTGAGGCCTAATAGGGTCACCCTCTCTAAGATTACTCTGAAAGAGTTCCTTGGTGATCTTAAACTATTCTTATCTTTCTTTCTCATAGTAAAGACCACAATGGTGCTCGAGCATTCTATAGACATCCATGTTTTCAGGAGACTTCATGAGATCACTAGACATTGATGATAACATCAAAAATTGAATGTTGACTGCATCATTCATATGTTTCTCATAATCCAAGAACTCTTCGTCACTCGGCTCTTGGGTAGATAGATCTGGTAATTCTGAATCCAGCATATTAGACTTCCATTCATGGCATAGAATAAACAGAAGGTGTCTAAACCATTCGTGGATGTTACTAATGGTGTGGATATTTTCTTTATCCAGAATTGATCATAGGGATAGTGTGGTTGAATAGTTTTTCATTTTATTCTATAATTAAAAGAGTAGATCATTAGTACTTTCTTGATTACATTTTATGATAAATAATAAATTAATTTTATTCAGTCTCCTACTATTTTATCAAGTCCTAATGGCCCTCAGCATTGAACTCAGAATGTCCAGTTTCCATGAAATTCTTTTGGAAAGGATCCATATTACCCTTCTCATAACCCCAAAAGGGTTATTCAAGCTATTTGAAGGTATTTAGATTGGAAGGTATTTTCCAACCGTGGGCTTTCAACTCCTTGATCTGTTGAGTGGACTCCCCAATCCTGAAATCATGACTTTGGATTTCCTCAATTCTTACCTCCAATATTACACCATGTCTAGCAAGGCCTACTCCTATGGATATAATATGGTTATGTCAAAATGAAACCTTTCATAAGGTATTCTTGTATAAAAGTAAGATTGCCAACAAGGGTTGGTCAAAGACCTAGTTTTATTGAGTTTTTCCCTCAACCAAGTAACAGAAGGCTTGGTTTCACTTAATATTTTATTTGATAGATTTTTCTTTCTCATGTATGAATTTATTATTATCATTATTAAAATCTTGTTAATATTAAGTGGGGATTAATTAATTTATTAACCATGCCTTGATAATATTTACGCATAAGTCAGATTTATTTTAGTTCCATTTTTCATGCTTGTTTAATTCATTAATTATGTGATCATGACAAAACATCCATAATGATAAACCATGCAACTGATAGAAATAAAATAAATCAAAGGGAATGATCATGAGATCTTATAATGGTTAGTTTATCTAGTGGTTGATAAACTAACCCTGGCCTAGGGGAGAAACACCTTAAACATTTTGGGTTCTTGTTTACAACTTTTCACCTGTCCACCTCTGTATCTCCTGGGATTGGTTTCGTCTCAGCTCCAGCTTGAACCACCTCCTCTAGCATGAGAGTTCCATTCATTACATATGATTTTTTTAACTCTCACAAAGGTGAGGGGTAAAAGGGGGTTTACCTAAAAGAAACCATGGGCACACATGCCCTACATATTAATGATGAGAGATGGATTGTAGGCCAATAATTAATTTAACAAATAATTAAAAAGAAAACCAATTATATAAAAAGGTCTTGGTCTATATTATGATCACACACATACATGAAATGAGTTACATATTTAATAAAACTAGTATTCAATTAATTAATCATTATTTTTTAAGACAAGTCACACTTGAATCAATTAATTAACATCTTTAATTAATTAATCGTTTTGTCTTAAACCCTTTTTCTAAATTTTTTAGAGATTTGCATCCATCATAATTTTTTTAAAAAAATTATTTAAAATTATCTTTGTATGTAACTTGTACCTTGGAGGCCATCCAGTGAATTCTCGTTCATAACTACCCAATGAGTAGTAATGAACATTACACAAATATTAAATTGAACACATGTATATATAAAACACTTGTCGCGTATTGTGACCTAGATTTACACCATCACGATGGTACAAATCTCAAGGGTTTGTATAATATAATAATAAATTTTAATAAATCTACATAATTTGGATGAGAACATGGAATGTAGTTCCAAATACACGACGTGTACTATCATTCAACATCCATCCAAAGTACACGCCCAAGGATACTGAATGTATATGTACTTCAGAAATCCTTGAAGTACACAGAAAGTCCAGTAGGCCATATGCCATGTAGTATCTGTATTACATGGTCTCCATCTGGGCAAGCCATGTTTGGGGTACATGGTCTAACCCTAACTTGAAGGGACTATACGTCGTTTCCAGTGGGCCACATGATGTGTAATCCTGAAACTGTGTGCCACATGTTCCTGGTTAACACACCGAGTCAATAAGACTTTGATAAACTCCAATGACATTAATTCGTTTGGCAGACCAGTCCCGATGCATTTAACCTTGATACACAACGTGTGAATCCAACTACATGACATGTATTCTAGTATTGTATGTCCAGGAACCTTTGGCACCTCTGAATGAAATCCTTTGTTTTATTTTAATCAAAATTAAAAGAAAATATTGTTTCTGTAAGGTGAATGAGAAACCAAAGAGGAGGAGTAGATCTCGAGATTTAGATTTTCAGAATTATTTACTTGAATTAACAAACTAAATTATTAAATCTTAAATCATTAACGAATTAATTATATAATTATAAACTATGATGTAACTTATTTGATACCACTTGAATGTTCCAGGTGTAGTGGAAGTGTGGTTGGGCCGACACCCAACATTAATTTTTACCATGATTAGTGATTATTCCAGGATCAACATGACAATGAGCGCTAGTCTCCACAGAATATAATCAAAGATTTAGATAAATAAGGAAGAGGCCCAAAACCTTTAGAGATGATCTTTCACATCAAGTTTATAATTAATTTAATTAATTTCATAAAGAAAATAATACCAAGATCTTTGATATTTTTTTATTTAATGATGTTGATCATCCGGAATGACCCTTCCAGATTATCTTATTGCGCTTGCAAGGATACAAACTAGAATCCATCTAGTGGAGATACACACGTTGTTCAATGGACTTCGATCGACACCACTCGTTCTCTGGGGTCTAGTGCGGTGAAGCGAGTGTCTTGTCTCGGTCGGCCTTGATCACTTGTTCTTTAGCCTTGAAGAATGTCTCTCATTCTTGAGAGGGGTGAGAAGAAGATTAGAGAGAGAAATTTTTTATCTCAACAATTCTCAATTCATCGGGCATTCAGTTTGGTACATGGAACAAAAAACGTACGTGTCTATTTATCAACATGGATCTTCAGTTACAATATTTAATTTTGTAACAGTAATTAAATACATTCACAGCCTTAGAGAAAACCCATGCTTTTAATAATAATAACATGCCATTATTTATGGTGTTCCAACTTGCAAAAAATGAAATTAGAAATAAAATTATGTGTCACAAAAATAATAGCAGTGTTATTATTATTTTAATTTTTACCAACTAGTTTAATAATTATTTATCATCTTGCAAATAATTATTTTACTACTCGACCAGCCTTGATCCGCTCAAACTCCACTTCCATTTATTGAACACCTAAAAAAATAAATAAATAATTTATTCTCTAAAATAAATATTTTATTTACAAACTAGTAAATAAATATTTATTAAGTGTTCAATAAAATAAATAAATATATTTTACCCACAATTCAGTGAATAAATATTTATTTATTTTTTGAAATCATTTTAACTTGAATAAAATTATTTCACTGCCTTTAGAATAATATTTATTAATTAAATTGAAATATAATTTAACCGAGACCACCAGAAACACATAGTGTGTGACCCTCTAAGATTATTTCTCATTGGCATTAGGCAAGATTTTCTAAATTCCAAGAGTACTATCTAGTAACGGGTCAAGGAAACCAAGATAAAGAACTTAAAGTCGCAACAAGGACATACACATATGAATTCTCACCGTGTAATACAATCCCTTTGTCTCAAATATCTTATCAAGAAGTTTTCATGATAGTATCATCAACCTTTATGATTGATACATCATTCTTTGACTACCTGAAATGAAATCATCATAACACCTTGGATAGAGAATTTTGCATGACGATTCTATTTCAGTCAAAGGGATGAGATATCAACTTCTATAAATATAAGGAAAAAATCCTTCCTATAATTTTCCATTAATAACATTCCACTCGTGACGCACCCAACATACCATACTTCTCGCCAACTGTCTACATGATGTTTTTTGTCATTAAATCAAAGTGCATGAGTCGTGACACATATTAATGATAATATTAAATTCTAAGGATCATTACACATGCTTACAAATAGTAATATCCAATGACACAAAAATATGCAGAATTCCTACTGGCGAGCCTGTTTTCATAATCTCCTATCTTGGATATTACCAAGTGTGAACTTAATGAGAGAGAGTCTCATCTACTTATGAGTACTCACACCTGACGGTCTGTATACTATGTGTCCCATCATAGTATCTCATTCAACTACAAAACTATATTTAAAAATATTTTCATAGCACTTCAAGGTTCTCATCATATCGGGGAACTGCTACGACCTTGTCAATGCGAAAAATACTCTAGAACATTATTAAACTATAGTCATGAAGAACAATAAAAAATATGTAATAAGATGATTAATTTTTAAATATATTAAATATTCATGTAATCAAAGTACAAAAAGTTGGTTCTAGGACACCAACTCTTACAATCACCTCCTAAGTAAGGTGTACCCTCACGTGATCCATCACCACCTATATATTCTTCATATATTATAAGAGATTACTTGTATGAGTTTAATGTGGATTTTATAAATGTTTGCATGCTTCTATTACTAAATGTTGAAATCATTTTTTAGTTTTTAGGGAATAATTCCTTAAATTTTATGTTTCACCTATTGTCAATCACATATATCCCATATTTTTTTCTAAGATGGATTTCATGAATAAGGAGATTCAAAGAATATAAAGTTAGATTAGAGTTATCAAGATAGATATCCAAGAAATGATGTCCAGCCAGAGGAATATTAGCCAGTATAGGTAGACATCTAATTTTTGTGCACCTCTACCGCCTTCTTTTGTAAATTCTCATACAACTATTGATGAAACTTTGATATGGAAAATTTTCAAGGATGTGATCAAAGTTGTTATAAAAGGATTTTAAAATAACAGAGATATTATTATCTCATAGTTCCAAACATAAGAAACTACAACTCTTGATTTAGTTAGTGTATATGTTAAGAAAGTGGGAAAGGATATAGAGACTATTAAGAAATCCATCAAGTATTACTGGACTAATATCTTTACAAAGAAAAATTTTTAGTCATATTTATGTCCTTGGCTACAGAACTAAAGATTCTTGCTATGACCTGAGACTTTATAACTCAAGAGTATCAGCTCAAAGTCCTTACACCTTTGTTAAAATAATTTATGGTGGAAAAGATACAATTCCCTGAGACTATGGATCATAGCTCCTGGTTTATGAGTGAGCTAACTTGGCCAATGAAACAATATATGTATGTTGCAATGAAAATTGTGGTGATTTATTATATAATTATAGTAATACCTCCCACCAAATTATATTTTTCTCCTACTCCAGTGCCTACCCCTACAACACCCACCTCTTTATCCTTTGGTTTTTCTATTTCTTAGGTTGTTCAATATCTCATGACTATAACTAGGATTATTATAATTATTAAAACTTATGCTCCTTCTACAGAGCCCACTCTTGAACCTTCTACAAAAAAGGAAGAATAACTAGTAGAACCCAAAACACAATATAGAATACTTCTAATTAAAATTATAATTATGCTTCCCAATATAGAACCCATTATATTTTTTACTTTTATTGAACTTCTTATTAATGAATAATATTGGTTATTAGTTTGAATTAATTCAGTTCAATGAATGTTAGATTACATTCTTCAATATATTCTTGATTATCTATAATCATTTTAATTTTTGTATCTTTTTGATAATACCAAAAGAGAGAGAAAATATAATATGGTAGTAAATATATTCTATAGATATTAACATTTCTTACAATTACAATGTCATTATTTAGTTTTGCGTAATTCTATTTTAATTTTTAAATTATCTTTCCATGATTTTTGATCATAAAAAATTGGGAGATTGTTGACTAAGTCCAGCAATCCATTATTTTAAAAATCCAAAGTAATATTTCTTATGATTCTAATAAAGTTTATATTTTATTTTAGTAAACTATTTTTTTGTGAAAAATGATTAAGTCTTGAATCATCCATAAAATATAATACATCAACCATATAAAGTATGGATAAATAATATAACTTCCAATTGACTTTATAACCAGTGTACCTTTACATAAGTCCTATGTTTAACTTTATGTAGCTATGTTTATTAATGGTTTATCGTGACTTAGAATGTTTTGAAGATACCACACATTGAATCTAAGTGATATTGCAATAGGATATCTATTGTGAGGAAGAAAACAAGAAAATTTCTAAGAGATGGACCTACCACATGAAGAAAATCATTGACCATATATGATCTACTATATGATAAACATGAATAAATTTTTTCAAGTGTCAGGTCGACCACACATTATAGTCAATTGAATAAAATAAGAATTTTAAATGATCATGGTAAACAGTTAGAATTTATTTAACTGTTGGATTGATTATAAAACCATTTTGATCAACTAAGACTATCTATGTAAGGGTAAAGCTACCTCAATCCCATCTCCAGAAGGATCAAGTTGATCTATGCATGGGTAAATCTACCATATAAAGGTAGATATCTCTGATTATGAGTATTCAAAGCTACTATGACAATGTAAAGAATTCCAATAACTATTTTTTTAGAATTTAATGAGACCTATTAGAGAACTTGATATATTTAACTCCAAGGATGATTATTTATCAACTTATTCTAGTAGAATAATCCATTAAAAACATAGGAGGCCTCACACATGCATATAAGTTGGGTGAATTCATGATTGGTGTGTTTATATTTCCATACATTATGAAACTATGTTTTCTAGACATTATTTAAAAAACTAAAAGAATGATCCACTAATTACAACTCTAAATACCAAGGTTACTAGAAAATCATCCAAGGAGGAGAACTTTTTTGATCAACCGAATTGATTAGATATTGAACTGCTTTGAATTTTTCTTCACTCTTTGATCTCTTTGTTTCTATTAAATTTTGAGTTGTTCTTGTGTTTACTATAAATTTACACAAAAAATATACTATTATATAAATTGTATCACTCTGATACTCATTATTTTATTTATTTACAACCATTATCCCATATATAATTATTGAAGATTCTACGATTACCCTTGGCTGACTTGCACTTAGTTGTCTGTATCAAACCCTGATTGAGGTCATGGATATATTTATCAATTTTTTTAAATGTGATTAGAAGTGGATTACTATCAAGTAGATAATAATAAGCTTCCACTTGGATCTAACACATTTTTTATTCCACTATGTGTTATTATTTTCTATACTGGTTTGTTTTTTGTTGAATATTTTAAAAATGTGCTTTTAAAAAATAAACTTTGATAGTTGTAATTTATAAGAGAAGTATATACTATGTTTGGTGTGAGTTAAATTCATTAAAATTTAAATTAATTTAAATTATTTTAATTATGTATTGATCATTAATTTGATAAATCATTTTAAAATATCAAATTATACATACCTACTTTATTTGTTAACTAAGATGTTTTAAATTTGATGGGATTTTAAATTTACAATTCTAAAAATATAATTTTTTTTTATCAAAATATCAATTCACCCTCTCTTTATAATTATACTTGGACCAATATAATCTATTTCAGAATTCATGGCCTCTTTCCATTTGGAAGATTCTATGATACTTAGTACTTCATTGTGGCTCTTAGTCTTATTATTATTATTAACTAATAGTGATTCAACATCCTCGATGAATAGAAAAACATATCTTTTATGTTCTCTAACCTCTCTTTTACTCCTACACAATACTTATGTATTTAGAACATTCACTTCCATTGGTCTCTATGGAATTTATTCTTGTTCTAACTCTTATATATCTTGATCTACGAATTCACAAAATTCTATCTCACTCCCATGATCTCTTTTAGATATGTGACTCTTTTCAAGAAATGTGGGATGTATGTCAACCAAAAATTTTTTATCTATAGGTACATATTTATAATAACCTCTAGTTTCCATAGGATATCCTATAAATATTCACTTAGTACCTCAGGGTTCTATTTTGTTACCTGAATATTACTTAATAAACACTTCCCAACACCATTATCATGTACGTGAAAACATGGATTTAATTCCACATCAAAGTTCATATGGAATACCACTTTTTTATTTAGTTGACACTAAATTTAGTATGTGTATTGATATCTATAACATGTATCCCTAAAATGATAATATAAGCCTTGCATGACTCATCATTGATCTCAATATTTCAATAAAGGTGGAGTTTCTCCTTTTACTAACACCATTCAATTATTGTTTATAATGAGGAGTCACTTGAGATAAGATCTCAAAATATCATAAAAAATATATGAAATATCGTTTAATATATTATCTATCATGGTCTAAGTGATGTTTTTTTATTTTCAAAGAAATTTGGTTCTCTACTCCATTCATGTATTCCTTGAACTTTTTTAAAGAATATGACATATAGCTCTTTAATTAGATATATATATATATATCTACTAAAGTCATACATAAAAGTTATGAATTATGATTATACACCACCTACCTCAACTGAAAATGGTACACACACATTGGTATAAACCAATTCAAAAATATCTATGACCCTTTCAAATTTTCCACTAAATAGAGATTTGGTGATTTTCCTTGAAAACAAGTACGAAATATTCTAGGTGGTTTTAGTTAAAAAGAATATAAATACCTATCTTGGTATAGTTTAGTCAAGTGATTTTCATTTACATGACCTAGTCAGTAATTTCATATTTGGGTGTGATATGAGTCATGTGAACACTATTCATTATTTATTTCCATTAATTATTTCATGTAATCCAACACATAAATATTTTTATATAAATATTCCTTACCATAAAAAATGATATATTTGTAAAAGAAGAAAAATTTAATCCCAAATTTTAAAATAAATCCATTCATATCAAGATTGGATATAGAAATAATGTTTTTGGAAACTGATGAAACAAAAATATATTTTTTAAAAACTAAAAGTAATACAGTTAGAAAAGTGAGGCAATAATATCCAATAACTACCACAATGAGTTTATCTTTGTTGTAAGATTATATATCCACCTCAAATTATGAAAATTTTATTACTCTACATGGTTTCTAAAATTATATGCAAATTGCATCCCCACAAGCCATATATAGTACGTAATTTATATAAATAAAAAAATTTTACTCTATAATGAGCACAATCGAATAATAACCTTGATTATTTGATGTAGTGAAATACTTCTTCCAGTGGCCCTTCTTGCCACATGTGAAACAAACAGTGTCTCATTCCCTTGTTCCCCCCTTGATCATCCTCTTGTAAGGATGATATAATGTGGCCTTATACTTAGCATTAGTATTGGGGCCCTTTTCGTTTTTTATTCCTCTTATTCACTATAATAACAAAAATGATTTTAATGATTCATGACATTATCAACTTGAAAAAGTATAGTGATGAGATCTCGGAGAGACTTATCAATATTGTTCATGCTGAAGTTCACAAAAAAATGAATAATTTCTATTGGAGTGATGTAATAATGACATCGATGCACAATTAATTACATAATTTAAAACCTAGAATTTCTTGGTGCTCATTATAGACAATAATATTGAATACACGAGGCCTAGCTGGATAACATTCTCTATGTTTACTCACGAAGAGTGCCTTTGAGATCTCAAACCATTATTATCTAGATATATCATGATAAGAATCATGGATATTATATATAATTCTATAGGAATCGTTGTTTTCATAAAGTTTTATGAGTAACTTGAACATTGATGATAGAATCAAACACTAGATATCTAGTTCATCACCCAAGTGTTTTTCATAGATAGTGAACTTTTCATCACACGCCTTCTTTATAGATGGATTAGAAATTGAGGATTATAGAACGAAAAGTTTCATTTTATATCATAGTACAATGCACAAGTTCTTATACCATTACTAGAAGTTACTTTCTATTAAGATGTTGAATTTATCTAGTAATATTTGCGGGTATAATTTTTTTGGAAAACTTTCCATTTTACTACATAAATGTGATGTATATTATTAATAATTTACTTGATTTCCATAATTTGTGAGATGAAATAATTTAATTTTATTAAGTCCCCCACAATCTTATTAAGTCCAAAGGCCCTCACCATTGGACTGAGAAAGTCATTTTGATTGGAAATTATATTTTATAGGATCTATACTTCCCCTCTAATAACCTATATATAGGAAATGGAACTTATAATAAGGGTTTTATGTTAGCGAACATACCAATTGAAGTCTTGTAGTTCCTAGATTCATTGAGTAGACTCCCCAATCCTAAAATCCTTACTCATATTTCCTTAACACTTTCCTAAATATTTGAATTGAACAAGATAAGACCATTAAATTTAATATAAGTTTGGTTAAGTTGAACCATCCTATTCTTTTAGACATACTGATAATTAAAAGTTCCCCCAATGAAGGATGAACTGACACTTTAACTATGGGTCCATCTTAAATTAGATAATGGAAGGTGTTTTGAATCAATATTAGATTAAGGTATTCAGTTTATTATTCATAAAATTTCTTATTTTATATATTCAAAAAGAATTTAATATTAATTGGATTTTACTTAAGCGATTAATCATGTGATAATAAAACATTTACACAGAATCCTTTTATTTTCATTCCATATGAGAATGTTTATTATTCAATTTAATTATTTATGTGATCATGATAAATCATCCATAAAATAAATAACCATTCATAAGATATAATAAAATATCTATCCTGATCATGATATTTATCTACTATCTTTTTATCTAGGAGATAATAAAAAACCATTGACCATATGGGAAAAATACATGAGCTTGTCTTTGGTCATGTTGAAACATTCCACCTACATCCTATATATCACATATAATGATTTCCCCTTGTCTCCATGTTTAACCTCTTGAAATTTATTGGGAGCTCCATCGTTACATATTATTTACTCATACATATATGAGGGAAACCAATAGATTTTTTATGGATTTTACATAAAAGTAACTTGTGATGTGTAGGTCTTTATCTAACAAGAGGAAAGGATGACTCACAATCCATAATTTTAATTAAATAATGTTAATTTTAAAAACCAATGTAATAATTAAATTAATATAAAACTCAAACCATACATAGGTTGGTCAAGCTCATGATCATCTACACATGAAATAAATACACATTTAATATACTAAAACTCATTTGAATCATTCTTAATTAAGATAAAACACACTTGAATTAATTAATTAACTTTATTAGTTAATAAATTTAATTATCTTATCATCCATAAAAAGTACTAGATATACCCATCCAATATAATTTTTTAAAAATTAAATAAATTAATTTTATTTAAAATTAACTAAGCACAAAGAATATACTTTGAGGAAACAGAATGAGTACCCATCCGAACCATCCAACATGTATTATGGTCATATACTATATACAAATATAGAATATAGTATATATTTTATTTCACATGATTACACATTCTGTATTATTAATAAATACACATGGACACATGTTAATTTACGTATCATATAATGGTTTTAATGTGTGAAGAGTAGTCGGTGTATTATAACTATACACAATATGTAGTTTAGATATCACATAGAAATTAATTAAGAATTTAATTTATTTATATAAAACCTATCACATGGTGTGGACTATCAATAAATGACACCTGAATAGGTTTTTAATAGGTTTACATGGAATAATTATTTTATTTTACTTTCTTCATAAATATATAGGATTGACAAAATTTATTGATCAAGTACAAGATGTGTATAACACTTCACTATTTATCCATGACACATGATTGGGGGATGGTTGTGCATGTTAGATGTTGACATTTACGAGGTACACTGCATGTAAGGGAATTACATGCTATGTGACCCTTGAGTTACATGGTTGTCAGTCACACATGTCATGTAATAAAGATATGGCACATCTTTGACTCCTTATTTTCTTCTGTAAAAAAACATGGACTGCATTGCATGAGAGAATGATAACTTATGTACAATATAGAAATCCATGTTCTACATTGACCTAGTCCACATGCAGTGTATAATATATGGATTAATTCATGATACTATAGATTTAATTTTAGGTTCATCCTAGTATATTGAACATGGATACACAATGTTTACCTTTGTGCTACATGTCGTGTAGTTCCATGCTATTAACCTAGATTTATTAGAACCTCTAGATGGATTCTTTGGATGTTATTCATATGTTTTAACCCTAGTTTTTGGTTATATGAATGATATTTAAGATCAAGAAGAGATATCTACATTTAGACTTAAATAAATAAGTTTAGAAATGATAAAAAATAACATCAAATGAATATAATTATCATTGATAAATAAATAATTATAAATTTAAACATGATTTCTCTGATACCACTTGAAGGTTCTAGATGTTTTATAAGTTTTCATTGGGTAGTACCCAATTCAAATTTTTTTGTAAATAATGAATAATTTGAGATGCACATAACAAATAATCATCATAACCAATGAATTAATCTGAAAATTAATTAATATATAATTGCAGAACCAAGAAGACATGATATTTCATGTTAATTTATAATTAATTTAATACAAGAATAATACATTTTCTTGATTTATTTTTTAAAAGAATACATTGATCATTAAAACCATTATTTGATTATACCATAATTTTTTTCATAGTATCTAATGTAGAATCCCAATAGCTGCAATCCACACATGTTACTATGAACTTGAAGCTTCCTAAATGTTACTCTGAGTGCTAGCATAATAGTATTGATCATCTTGTATCACAATGATCTCCAATCAATACTTCAAGGTTTAAGAATTGATTCTTATTCTATAATTATTGATATTAAGAGGAAGGTGAAAGTTCTCGATTCTTGAGAGGTAGTTCTAGAAAATTTTGACTCTATGATTGAGATAATCTCTAGAGGGGTGTTTTTTTACAACATCTAACCCTAGTAAATTATATAATTAGGTATTTATGGAGTTAGTTTAGAGAATAATCAATTACACACATGATCTTTATTATTATTCTATATCCTAACAAATCCCATGTTCAAATAATAATAATAATAATATTTATTTTCATTCACTAAACTCATGAATAAAAAAAATATAATTTCATTAAATAAATAAATAAAGATTTATTTAAATGATATTTAATATATCATTCCTATAAGACCCAAACAGTTCTAAAATTCCTCTACATTTACTAATCCTTTAATAATGATTATTATTCATATGAAAAAATAAATACATATTTATAATTTTCACATTCTTGTTAATAAATATTTATTTTAATATTCAAATCACACATAAATATGGTGACTAAATATTTATAATCAATAAATCTATAATAATAATTAATCCATGGTCTAGAGAATAATATTTATTCCAATAATTAAAGTCAAATATAATTTAATTAACATCAATAAAAACACTAAGTGCGTGGACCTCTATGTTTCTCCCTCAATGGAATTAGGTAAGTTCACTTAAAGTCCAATATGAGCATCTAGAAACACATAAAGTCACTAAAGAAGATGAAGTTAAGGTCCCAATGATGAAAACCACATATTAATGTTCACTATATAATATAATTAATTTATCACAATATCTCATCAAGAATATTTTATACTCATGTCTTCACCATGTATAATTGATATATCTTTCTTTGACTCTTTGAAATAAACCCATAAATATACCAATACTGTGGAATTTAGTTTGAAAAATTGAAGCTAATCAAAGGGTTAGGATATAAACTTCCTTAAAGTTGTAATTGAAAAATCCACTTTCAACTAATTTACTAAGAGAAAATCATTCATGATTCACCCAATGTATCATACTTATCCAAGAATATATTCCATCAAAGTTTTGATCAATACATAAAAGTACTCAAGTAATGGTATGTATTAATAATTATATTAAATTATATAGATGTAAATACACCAACCCCATTAGCCTGGAGTTAGTTCCTTACTTTATTACACTCACACTAATAACAAGTGTTTGCATACCAAAGGACCAAATAGTTTAATAGCTTTGAAAAACTAGATGAAAACATAATTGTTACATTACAACTTGAAAGAAAAAAACATAGAAACTCCATTGGAAACACCCATAAACTTATAGATTATATTTGTAAGTAATTGATAATATACATCTTCGCATCCTGGGGAAAATAAAACATAAGAAATGGGTGAGATCAGATTCTTATTAAGGTTAATAAAAACAATGGAATCTATAAACATAAACAATAAGTAATGGTGAGTAACTAAAAACACATGCCCTTAGAACATAATCTTGAGCATGATATGGAAAGAATAAAATCTGAATAAATAATTCAATGTAAATAATCGCATGAAAATGAATATTAACCATGGGTATTGTACAAGTCGAATAATCACATCGGCTATAAATTACTAATATCACAATGAGGAAATGCATAATGTTAGACATCATAAACATACCACTAATTCTTTGACCAAGAAACTATACATAATGGGTAAAAACCTATTCTAATTTGACTCATGAGACCTACCGATGCATCGAAGAGCTATAGCGAGACCTGCCCATCACTTATTAAGTCCAATGAATTCCTCATATATAAAATAATCGATTTTAAAAAATATCATTAAATTAAAGTGTCCTATATCGCTTTGAAATATTTTAATCATAATCATATATTAAAATTCTCTAATAAAATCATTGACAAATTCTTGAGAGAAATACCCTTTTACTTTGGAAAGAAGAGTTATTTTGGAAAATCATTTTTATTTTCATAAAATCATATTATATACATGAATATACTAGAGAAGAAAAATATATTGACAATGAAATTATGATTTGGGAAAAAATGATGTCAAAATTGAAGTGAAAAAAATGTAAAAAGAGTTTTTAAGAATTTTTTGAAATGAGCCTCTTTAGTGAAGTCTAAGGATAAATATTAAAGATTATTTAAAATGGACAAAGGATTAATTGTTTTAATAAAACTAGAAATGAACTAAGATAGTTTTTCATGATTAAAATAGTGATTTTAGGAAAAATATTTTTGGCTAAAAACATATTATGGAGTGTAACTAAAAATGGGTATGAAATTGGAAAGTTCCATTAAATCAAGATTTCTTATTAGAAGGAATTGAAAAAGAACCTTATAAAATATGTATTTAACCATAAAATAAAGAAGAAATAATATGGATACATGATTTTGGAACATATACACATAATGGAGAATAATTATATACAAAAATGAATAATCGCATTGGGGTAAAGAGAGAGAGAGTGTGTGTAACCCGAATAAAAAATGGAGGTTCAGGGATAATCCCTTACCACTTTGAAAATAGTCCAACCATATGCCCCATAAAAATGATCATTAGATAAGACATTTAATACCATGAAAATAAATAGATTCATGATATTACACATCAATGGAAAGTATACATAAATTACACATAACAAATAGTGGTGAATAAGGCATATCTCACTGAAATAAAAGTGAGATGAAAAAACCATTACCTTATGATCGAAAGCATTCTCCACTTGTACATAACATCCTGGAAAATAAAATTAATTAATTAATTAAATAAATAAGGAAATTATATATATATATATTATTTATTATAATTTTATTAATTTCATTTATGGTCTTTTTTATGAGTTATAAGATTCAATTTCTTCATTCAGGAGTGTTCGTTTCCTTGGTTTTCATGATTGGTTCACTTGTATAGATGCACAAATGATCATGTGAAATGGGAATAGTTATCCAAGATTTAAATTATATGTTATTAATTAACTTCTATAAATTAAATGGTTATATAAATAATTTTGTTATTTTAGGTGAGGATGAATCATTAGATAAGACATTAGGGATAATCATTTAGATTATTTTGGTGGATATTCAATCATCACAAACTAGTTTTATTTGATTATTAATATTCTATATATATAATGGTTACAAAACATTAAATAAGATATAATAAATATATTATACTCTACATTAACCACAAAAATGGTTTTATGAATAGCCATGAAGGTGGAATTAAAAAATTAAAACATGTCGTCCACAAAGGTGGTAAATCAACACCTCACAAATGATGTTTTCATCTTTATAATAAAAGGAATAGGAGAATAGAATTGCTGATGGATTATTACCTAAACATAATAAAATTACATTATATAAATGTTTCTGTATTTTTCATGCAACTTTATGATATGGAGGTGAGAAGAATATAAGAAAAGAAAGAAAATGAAAAGAAAATAAAAGAAAAGAGAAGGGGCTTTTACCTCATGAACTTCTTCTCATTGAGAACCTCCTTAGGGAAAATGTATTGGTATTTTGTTGATACCAAGGGATCATGGATGTGGGGGGAGAGGTTTTAGAGAGTATTTTTCTTAAATTGGAAAAGATTAAATTCTTCTTATGTGTGAAGAGAATAGATAGTGAGGGGTGGTATTTATAGTGGAGGAGTGAGGTGTTTTTTGAATATTTTATTCATCTGTTTATTATTTTGGCTTTGAATAGTTTGATAATTATCACTAAATATTTAAAAATAATGAATTATATTTCTATATTATGGTCTTACATCATTCATACATCATCTATGACTCAATAATTCATGTATTTATTAAATATCGTAAATTACCGTATTTCACTATTCACTAAAAATTCAAATATTTTAGAAAAAACCAAAAAATTCACCCTAACCATTTTTTGATTAGTAGAATTAAAAAATGGACTCCATTTTATGAAAATAATTTTCTAAATATAATAAATTTAATTTTTATTTAAAATTATCATTTATTCAAAAAATACTTATTTTAAAATTATAAAAGATTATATAACTCTTTTAAAAATTAATTAAGGTCTCATCAAATTATCTTATAATAACAAGAAAAATTAAAATTAATTTATGAATCTATTTTATGTAAATGTATTTTATTTTCAAACATTATATTAATTATAAAATTGTAAATAATCCTTTATGTTTAACAAAAATACCAACACTTAATTTATCATTTGTAAAACATTTATTTAATTATTACATGATATAAATATACCATATTTTAATTTATAAGATACTTAAATTTTAATATTTCACATTATTATTCCAACAGCCACATTACTATTCATCAAAAAAAATTATTATAAAAATACCAAAATATTTAACCAAAGTAAATTTTGATATTATGCTTTAAAAAATAGTGTTTATTTTTTCAAATATAATTTTTAAAATTTTAAAAATTCAGTTTTAAAACAAGTGTGCTATTAAAATGTGGTAAAAATTCCGTTAGAAAAATATGTAATTTTAATGAGTAAAATTGGATTCATTCTTATCTTATGCCTCTAAAAATATTTTATATGAATGCAAAAATATTTGTTTAAATATATAATATATAAATTTCATTAATATATTTCACTAATAGGGTTTAATAAAATTTCATTGTGGTCATAAAAATAGTTTTTATAAAAATAAATTCTTTATGTTCAATTTATTTTCATTTCTAATTAATTAGTAACCAATGAATTAATTTTATAAACTTTTCTAATCTATATTTTCATAATTTAATTAATCTCATTCTTTATCTCAATTACCAACATCTAGGAGATAACTATAATAACTAAATGAAAAAATTTAATCATTTTTAAGCTCATAAACTATTGAAGAAGTTAAATTTTAAAAGAGGCATACCATAAAATCTTGGGGTGTTACATTATATCTATATTCAATAAATTTTGTCTCCATAATTTGAAATTTTACTTAAAAAATTAGAGTTTAATACGTGAAAATTATTTTGTGGGAAAACCACATTGGAAATAGGGCTAATAAAATATCCTCTTTTTAAGAGGTAAAGGGAAATGTGAAGGTTACTATAAAACATGGATTTTAGGTATGAAATCATTAGTGGAAAGTGATAACATGAACATGGAAGAGAAATATAACTATCAAGTTCTAATGGAGAGTTATAGATAAAATTTTCAATATAAATTTAACCATCACAAAACTATAAATATTGTGATTGGTTAAAATACCATTGATTTCTCAGAAATAAAAGTAAATGGATAATATTTTTGTTCCAAAATATTTTTCCTAGAGTTGAGGAATTCTTTTAATATTCAGATAAAAACTTGAAAAAATAATCTTTCTTGATTACTTTCTATGCCAGAAGCATAATATCATCCTTTTTTTGTGCTTAAATCAATTTTCACTTCATCCCTTACACCTGGAAATGAATTATCAAGATGATTTTTTCAAGCCTAAAGATCTTTTAATGAATCATCTGGTTCTTGAGTAATTCATTTGACCTTTAAATGTTTACTAAAACCAATAAGGTTATCATATGGAAAATAATTTCTAAATTTTAACTTGATCCATTCCCCAAATAGTTAATCTTAAGAATCTTCTAAAAAATGTCTTGTTTATGACCAAAAATATAGAAGAAAGGTCACTAAATTTCTAAAATAAAATTAACATAAGAATCCCCAAATAATATAGATCTTAACCCCACATACCAAATATATGACTACCTTAACATGCATACTTCTAAATATGAATAGAATAATTACTGTGGTATAATCCTTATATATCTTAGGAATCTTATAAACAGAGCATTATTGAAAAAATACTCAAATAACATAATTATTGAATCCAAACACAAGCATATTAATCATTCTTATTCGTCTGAGGTAATATCATAATCTTTACCATGACCCCTTTTCTTATTTTGAGATATATTCCCTTGACACTTGGGATAATCAATTTTGTACTACCCAATATCATTATAGTTGAAGCATTAAATATTGGAATATTTTTCCTTCTCTTAAAATCATGAGCATGGTGGTATTTTTCTCCACACTTGAAGAAAAATCCTTTACATATTAAAAAAATACCAAGGTGTTTCCTTACATAATTATCACATGTGGGAAAATACTTCTTTCCCTTCTACCCTTTATATATATTTCTCCAAGTTTTTATCTTCTTATCTTGCTTCCCATTGAATATATAAGACTTGGATAAATATTTGTTTTTCTTTTGAGAACATGATATTCTTTCCTCATATTATGATAATATTTGGGAGGATAATTACCTATGAAATATTTGCTTAAGGTTATAAAAGATGTTATTATTCATACTACTTAGATCACGTGCATTGGTGAGGTTCACATTCTTTCTACTAGGTGCCATTTCTAAACAATGACATACACTAAATTAGGCTTTGAATCATACTTCATAACTTTTAACAAGCAAAATACTTAATATAAATTGAAAATTTATGCATAGTTAATCCCATAATCATAAAACTAGTTTCTTTGGGGACATATTTACTTTTAAATCCTTCATAAAAGTTTATAAAGAAAATGATAATTATGCTAAGAATATCCCCTGGGTGTGTCAAACTAGGTGCATAGTAAGGAACGTTGTCGTGTATCAGGTTATACCAAGTCAGGCCTGCCGCAAATTTTCAGAGTTTTTACCCCTAGGTACATATGTGATAGAACCATGCCCACTTATAGTATCTAGATAGGGTCGTATTGTTATAAATACCCACATAATCTCTAACTTACAAAAATTATATGATATTTTTCAATGATTATCCTAAAATTTTATCTTTGGGTAATGTTTCCTAATATATGTTTTCTAAATATTGTTTACAAAGTATATACTAAACTTGATCTCATACCAACTATAAATAAACCAACCATAGTATCCCAAAGTTTGGGTCTTAATTTATTACATTGGTACTATGACCATGTGATCTCATCCCAAAGAAAAAAATAGTTTAGTATATTTGGAAAACCAAATACAAACATAATCGTTACATTACAACTTTAAAGGAATAAAAACATAATAAATCCATTTGAAACACCCATAAAATCCTAGATTATCCCTCCAAGTCATTCATAATATATATCTTCACATCCTTCAGAAAATAAAAATTAAGAAAGGGATGAGCTTAGATGCTTAGTAAGGGTAAGAGATACAACATATGATATAAACATAAACAATAAGAAATTGTTAATAACTAATAACACATTAAATTAAAACATAATATTGAGTATAATATGGTATGAATAAAAGTTGAATAAATAATTCCATACAAATAATCACATGAGAATGAAAGTTAACCATGGATATTCTACTAGTCAGATAGTAATATGGGATATAAATTACTAATATCATAATAAGGGAATGAATAATGTCGAATATCATATACATACTCTAAAGGTTTCGTCCACGAATCCAAATAAAATGGGTAAAACCCATTCTAGTTTGTATCATGAGACCTACTGATGTATCGAGGGACTATATTAGTCCCTACCTATCAATTATTATGTCCAATTCATTCTTCATATGTTGAATAATCAATTTAAAAATATATATTTAAATAAAAGTGTCTCATACCACTTTGAAACATTTTAATCATAATCATAGATGAAAATACTCTAATAAAATCATTGAAATTTTATTGAGAGAAATACCCTTTTACATTGGAAAGAATTTTTATTTTGGAAAATAATTTATATTTTCCTAAACTCCGATTTTAAACAAGAATATTCTAGAAAATAAAAGTATAAGGATAATTAAATTATGTTTTAGGCATAAATGATGTATCTAATAAGTGAAAACATGTAAAAAGAGTTCTTAAGAAACTTTAGAAATGACCGTCTTTAGAGTATTTTAATGAAAAATATTACAGAGAATTAAAAATGTACAAAGAATTAATTGTTTTCATAAAAAAAATTAAATAAAATAGTTTTTTATGATAAAAATAGTTATTTTAGAAACAAATTTATGGAATAAAATATATTATGGAGTGTACTTGAAAATGAGTATGAAATTGGAAAGTTCCCTTAAATCGGGCTTGCTTATCAGAAGGAATCGAAAAGGGAACCTTATAAAACATGTATTTATACATAAAAGAAAGATGAAATGATATGGATACATTAGTTTGGAACATATAATCATAATTTATAAGATTTATATAAAAACAATTAATAATCACATTGGGGTAAAGAGAGATAGAGAGAGAGTGCATAGCCCAAATGAAAATGGAGGTTCGAGGAGAATCCCTTACCACTTTACAAACAGTCAAACCATATGCCCCATAAAATTAATGATCATATAATAAGACATTTAATACCATGAAAATAAATATATTCATGATATGATACATCAATGGTTAGTATAAATACACTACACACAAGAAATATTGGTGAATAAGGCATATCTCATAGAAATAAAAGTGAGATGAGAAAACCCATACCTTATGACCAAAAGCGTTCTCCACTTGTACTTAAAATCCGGGATAATCAAATTAAATAAATTAATTAATTAACTTATAATTTTTTTACTTGTATTTTATTTATTATAATTTTATTAATTTCATTTATAGTCTTTTTGATGAGTTATAAGATTCAATTTCATCGTTCAAGGTGGTTCATTTCCTTGGTTTTTATGATTGGTTCACTTGTATACATATACGAAAGATCATGTGAACTGAGAATAATTATCTAGAATTGAGATTATATTTTGTTAATAAATTATAGAATATTAAATGTTTATATAAATAATTTGGTTATTTGGGGTTAGTTTGAATAATTATATAAAACATTAGTGATAATCATTTAGATTATTTTTGTGGTTTTTCGATCATCACAAACTAGTTTTGTTTTATTAATTAATATTATGTATATATACTGGTTCTATAACATTAAAAAATATTTAAAACATATATTATAATACATTTTAACCACAAAAATGGTTTTATGAACATCCCTGAATGTGGAATTGAAAAATTAAAACACGTCGTCAACGGAGGTGCTAAATCGGCATCTCACAGACGATGTTTTCATATTTAGAATAAAATGAAGAGGAGATGAGAATTTATGATGAATTATTCCATAAAACAAATAAAATTCTAGTATAAAAAATACACTAGAGTTATAATGTAACTTTGGGATAGGGTGGTGAGGAGAATATAAGAGAAGAAAAGAACCTGAAATGAAAATAAAAGAAAACGGAAGAGGGTTTTACCTCTGGATCTTCTTCTCCTTGATAACCTCCTTAAGGAAAAGGGATTGGTATTTTGTTTAGAGCAAGGGATCTTGAATGAGGGGGGGGGGTTGAGAGTTTATTTGGTATAAATTGGATAATCTTCAAGGATTTCAATGTGTGAGGAGAAGAGGTGGTGAGTGGTGGGATTTATAGTGGAGGAGAGGCGTGTTTTTAGAATTTTTTATTCATTTTTTAATATTTTGGCTAAATACTATAAATAGTTTTAGAATTATCAAAAAATATATTAAAACAATGAATGATATTTCTATATTATGTTCTTACATTATTCATACATCATCTATGACTCAATAATTCAGGTATTTATTAAATACCGTAAATTACCGTATTGCACTATTCACAAAAAATTCAACTACTTTAGAAAAATACAAAAACTAAACCCTAACCATTTTTTGAAATTTATAATTCAAAAATGGACTTATTTTCACTAAAATAATTTTATAAATATAATAAATTTAACTTTTAATTAAAATGATCATTTATTAAAAAAACTAATTTTAAAATTATAAATGATATTATAACACTTTGAAAAATTAATTAAGGCCTCATAAAATTATATTATAATCATAATAAAACAAAATATTAATTTATGAATCAATTTTATGAAAATAAATTTTCTTTTAAAATATTATATTAATTATTAAATTGTAAATAAACATTTATATTTCCCAAAAATACCAACACTTAATTTATAATTTTTAAAAAATTTATTTACTTATTACATGATATAAATATACTTTTAAGATACCTAAATTTTATTTATAATTTAATAGGTGAGTTTATTTATATAATGGCCACATTAGTATTCCTAATGGTCACATTATTATTCCAACGGTCATGTTACTATTCATCAAAAATGAAACTTATCAAAAAAAATTGAAAAAAAAACAAAGTAAATTTTTATATTACACTTTAAAAAATAGTGTTTATTTTGTAAAATATAAATTATAAAAGTTTCAAAATTCAGTTTTAAAACAAGTATGTCATTAACAGGTGCTAAAACCTAATTTAGAAAAATATATCCTTTTAATGTGTAAAATTGGATTCATTCTTATCTTATGCCTCTAAATTTTATTTGGATGAATGTAAAAATATTTTATCGAATATATAATATATAAATTTCACTAATAGTTTTTAATAAAATGTCATCATGGGAATAAAAATATTTTTATAAAAATACATCCTTTATGTTCAATTAGTTTTCATTTCTATTTAATTGGTAACCAATGAATTAATTTTATATACATGTGTAATCTATATTTTCTTAATTTTTCTTAATCTCATTAATTACATCCATTCCCAACATCTAGTATATAACTATGATAATTAAATAATAATATTTAATCATTTTTTAAGCTCGTAAGCTATCGAAGAAGTTAAATTTAAAAAGAGGCATATCCTAAAATCTTTGGGGTGTTACAAAGGATCATTACACACTCTCACAAAAAATAATATCTAATGACATGATAACATATGGAATTCCTAATTGTGGTAATGTCCACATAATAATTTATCATGGAGATTGCCAAGTGTGGAATTTATAAGATGAAGTCTCATCCTCTTATGTGTATCGAACATTTGATATTTTTCATCATATACATCTCATTAGATGAATTTACACAACTATAGGACTAAATTTAACAATATAGTCATAACATATCAATATTCTCATTGTAGTGGGGAACTATGTTTGAACTTTTCAATGAAAATGATTCTATATGACATTATGAATTTAAAGTAATGTAGAAGAATAATCAATATGTAATAAAATATTTATTAATATTCAAAACCATGAATACATAGGAAATTTAAGGTACAAGAAAATTAGTTCTAGGACGGCAAATCTAATGCACACCCAGTGGCACTTCTTCATTTTCTCGTATCTCCTCTAATGTATGAATCGATTTTTTCCTAGAATGGGGTATCCCAACGCTTGGTTTTATGAGATTATGATAATTACCACACAATAATCACATTAAGTCACTACTTCTATCTCGAATGGTTTCCAACAAGGTTTATTAATGGAACAAAAAACACCCAATGGTTCCCATATTCGTAAAGTTTCATGGGCATACTTTCCAAAGGTCGATAACATTGAGATTTTTTATCAACGATACTTAGGAACCCACATTTTTTGAGAGGATGGGAGGTATGGATCATGAAACACTATTTAGGGGAATTATTTTCTACTATGAGACTTTATTATATATTTAATCGGTGTTAAAAAATATTTCCTAGACCTCTATGTGGGACTGGTTGCACAAACATATATAACTGGTTATTATCTTACACTGATATGAGCATTTTTACATATCAGAGGTATCTCATTGATGTGAGCATCTATATGTATGAAAGGTTTTCTATTGTTATCTATTATTACTTAGTGATGTTGGTTTAGGGATTTTTTTATTTTAAATATATATAGATATGTGCTCTAGATTTTATTTCCATTAATGAAGGACATGGGTTTTTTATTGCATTGGGATCAGGACCATTAAGGGGATTCCTATATATCCACATAAAAGGAATCAAAACTCACATATTTTTGTGTCACATAATGAGAATTTTTATAAATTTTAAGTTCATGGGACAAGGACTGATCCATGCAGTTTTACATCATGTGGTAAGGAAAACTAGGTGAAAGATTCCTAAGAATGGTTTGTGTGGGACTGATGCACGAGAATACTTTTCTCGTTGACGTTATAGGGAGTATGGAGCAATAAGGATGGGTTGATGTCACAAGGTTCATGTTCCTATGAATATAGTTCCCATTAGGAGTGTGACACAATGAAGATGATATAGTAAAACAAAGAAGGATTATATCCCTCTGGGTGGGGGCATGATATTATCCAAAATATGGACTAATGAGAGGATGAACCATAGGGAATATGAACATAATGGATGGGCTGTCTAGATTCATAGGAGTATAGCTAGGGTAGGGGAGGATTTAAATGATCTCATGAGTAATATAGGCTATTAAGGATGGTGATGGAAGGTTAATTATGTTGGGTTTGAACCTCAAAGATATATCCTAGGAATCCCATCAAGACATGAATCAAATCCAATGTAGTTAAAGTGAGATAGTTTAAGGTCGTATGATAGGGCCATACCATGTAGTTTAACATAATGAAGCAAGGATTACTATGTCATGGGAGGTTTAGGAATAAAGGATCATGTAGGGATTATGAATATGGGGATTTCCTTGAAACGTTTCATTCGGAATATATCCCTTTGAAGGAAAAGAAGATATAGTTAGGACTTTCATCTAAGAAAGAGGCCTATAATGGAGGTATTTTCATCATTTGGATGGAATGATCATTATAGATCTCTAAGTCCACATGATTTATGATCAGTGTGAGAAACAAGTGATATTAGAAGAGTAGACATATTTCATGTGGCTGTGAGTTTGGATTGAACAAGGCTTACACACTAAGGCTTACCTAAGAGGAATATGGTTATGTGTCCTGTGGAGGATATGAATCTATGATATAAGGTATGAGATTTCATAAGGAAAATTATAATTTTAAATATATATGGGTACATTTTATAATAACATCATGTAGTCTCTGTAATGTTTATAGGGAATATGTCCATGTAGGAAGACAAGGGATGGAGATATATTGGAATAGATTGTCATCCTTAAAAAGACATCCTACGTATGCTATTTATAATAGGAATCAGAATCTCAATAGTTTATAAAGAGATAATATTAGGGAATTACACAAGGTGGATTCCAATGAGGGATATAGCCTTATGGGAGAAGAATAAAATAATGTCTTAAGAGGTTAAAGTATCACTTTTGGGAGTTGAACAATAGTATAAAGGTCATAGGGTCATGAAATTGCATAAAGGAGTTGGGTTCATGTGATCACATAAAGGAAAGGAGGTCATTTTCTCATATGATTTCAAGTGGGTCACATGATTTTGTAGCCAATATTATGCTAATATATAACACAACATGATCACATGACTAATAGGTCATCACACAATTAACACTTTTGAAGATGATTATGTGGAAAAGTATTGCATGAATGGTTTATTAATTTATTAAAGTGTCACCTATTTTATCGAGTTTCTTTGATGTTACTTACCAAATTTTTAGATAGGAGACTTTAAAGTCACGTGCTTCTCCTTAATTCACCATTCTCCACCTGTGTGTATTTGTCTATATATTTTTTTTCTTCATGTATTAATTGTGACTTGTTTACACGAGCTTGAGGTTGTAGAATACATCCATGTAAGTTGGCATGAACTTATGCACTTTGTGTGGATAAGGATACATGTGGATTAGGTGATTGTGTGTCGATGAGGAATCATGTGATAAAGAGTGACTACAAGAAGATACCACTATAGACAACCCACTCTTAAGAGTTGGTAATGTTAATCATTTTGTGTTAAGAGATCACATGATGAAGAGAGACCATAAGAGAATCCCATCATAGACAACCTCTCCTAGAGTATATAGTGAGAATACTACATGTTTAGGTAATAACAAATCTTTGGGGGAATTTCATAATGAATTGTAGGTTACTTGATTGCATATCCTAATCTCATAACCCAATCACATGATAATCAAGGTGTTATATGATTCGGGAATAAAGAGTGATTTCCCTACTATGTTCCTTTATACCAAAGTGGTACTTGTACTTTGGGTAGTTTCACCAACACTTCTTTCCAACATTTATATGGTGGGCATAAATAAATCCCCCCCTAAAAAATGATGTCTAGAAGAAGAAGGACTTAGTTTTGAGGAAGTGGATGCATGCCTAAGTCTAATTGTGTTTTCATATGTCATTTGGAATTCCATAAAACCATTGAAATCTTGTGAATGAACGTATAAATAGTAGTACAAGGGACTATATCTACACCAGATTTAAACTTTAGAGTGATTTTTATGCATTTGTGTGAGTGCCTTCACATAATACTCTTCACATGAATAGATCGCACAACCGCGTCACTTAACCCTCATTGTGTAAAAAAATCACATAACCCCATCACGTAAAAAACAATATTAATCCTATTAGTCATCACATATTCACTACACATTCATGAAATCACATGAATGACTGATGTTTCTAGGATTATGTGATCACATGACCCTTTTATGGTCATTCGATCAGATGACTTTATATGAGCTATGTGATCTCCTAGTGATTTATGAGTCACATGCCCCTTTTTATTCAAGCTCTTTTGAATCTGAACTCCACCATGTTCATACTTAAACTAGATTTACCATATTTTATAACAAAAATGTCTGAAAGAAATGAGGATAAGGAGGTTGTGTCCCCTCAGACTACCATGTTTAATAGTGTGTAAACTGACTAGAGTGAGGTTGTCCAGTCTTATTAAAATCATCTTATATGAAAAATAGGGGAAAATATTTTGGAGTATTAATTGTATGAATGCATTTGGAATGATACTATTATCTTACCACCTAGGGCATGGATTTTTCCACCCTCCCATATTATCAAGACCCACAATACATTTAGAGAGAATATTTCATATGTGGGTCACTTCATCCCCAAAAAGGACTACTCTAATGGTTTTATTTTGAAGTATCTTCTAATGGATATTTAAGTGATATATAATGAGTCTAAGAATAAAAACCATTCTTGTATATTGATAATATGGAATTCAATTTCAAATCATAAATTCAGGTGGTCATCTATCTGGGATATCTAATTAGGTAGATGCTTTAGAAAGTATTAGGGATGACCCTTCTAGGTGTATTGCACCATCAAAAATTTTATAGTTAAATTGAAAAAGATATGCTTATATGAGGTTATATGGATTTCATAGACCCTTTATTTCTACAAAAAAAGTTATGATGGTGGAACTTATTAGTCAATGGAGTCTGGACACAAACACATTTCATTTGATGCATGGTTAGGTTGGTATCATTCTTTGAGACATTAAAAAGATCATTGGTGCACTAATTATGGGGGACATGTATGATGAATTTCTCCCTCCCTCATCTCCCTGGGAAGATACCGACTAGACTCCCAGCATTACAAGAGAACTCATCAATATGAGCATAGTGGTTCTTGATAAGGATCCATATCCATGGGATGAAATATCCTTAAATAATTGGGATGTGTTATTCATTAAGGACACCTAATATAAACCCATGGATAATACTCCCAAGGCATATCCATTATAAAAATCTCATGGGATAGAGGGTTCCTATCAGCCTATAATTGAAGAGGCTTAGTTCAATGACTTGGGATGAATAGTCACCTATTAGGACAATCACCTTATCTAGCAGGATAAACTCTTAGTGATGTACCCTCGCAGGAATCTCTTATTGATTCAAGATAAGGGATGAGTAAGGGTGTATAACTTCATGATGGTGGTGATGAAGGTGAGTAGCAGATGCATCATCTTGGCAATTCTTATAATGTCCAATCTATATCACTAACTTCATCACATGTACAAGGGATAGTCGCTATATAGGATATCAAGCCCCTTCCAAGTAATATAGGGGTTAATGGGGGATCACATGGGAAACTAAAAGTTCCTAATAACTTAGGCCATTTCGAGAACCTCCTCCAATGGCCCAAAGGCCTTCATTTTTTATTTATTTTGATAATCCACCTTTCAAGGGGTAAGGTGGAAGCCTTACAAGGCCCATAGGTGTAAGTATTACATGGCCCATGGGCCTTATAGGAATTAATTTCCTATAGGCTTCAAACAATACATACACCCCGACTAACTACTTAGAAATGCTCCTCCCCAGAATCTTCATCATGAAGTTATCTCTCAACCTTTCGCATGGTTGTTCGAATAGGATTTCCCATGCATGAACAAGGTTGTCCCGATGGAAGGTTCCATACCCTCTCATTCTTGAAATCCATTTATCTTCTGCAATGGTGAACGTCACATGATCATCCTCCTTATAGAACTTGTTCCTTGTCGGTTTTCTGGTTTTCATCTACACTTAAGGTGGCTCAAAGGCATTAAGGTGGACTGAAGGCCTTGAGGTGGCTCAAAGGCCTTACGGAACCAAAGGCTTGGGTGGCCCAAAGGCCTTAAAGGGCTCAGGGACCAAATCGGTGGCCCGAAGGCCCAAACAGGGGAATATTCCCAGCTACTACAAGGCCAAACAGTACCTGCTACAATACCCGCTACAGTACCTGCCACAGTACTGATACAGTTCCCGCTACAGTTCATGCTACAATACTGCTACAATACCAAAAATTATGCCTCCACCTGGATTTGATCCTAGGTTGCCTGGATTCACTTAATGAGTCCTCACCAACTGGGTTGAGGCTCATGTGCATTTCTAGCACCTAGTTCTAGCCATTTCTTAAAAGTATTAGTGGAGTGAGAACTAATACACAGAAGAACTGGGAGATAAAAAGAAGGCTAAATCAGAAAAATTAGTTTGTATTCATGATATATGGAGTGAAAACCTATGAAATTACTAATAATGGAAAGGGAGATAATAAATATTCATCTTATATAAAATATATCCATGAGAGCACCTTATCCATATAGATTAACAATAACATTTTCAGTGAATGGTATGTGCCATGTCAATTCAGGAGGTAGTTACGATGAATCTAGAAAAAATGACATCCCCCCATAACATTTTTTCATAGAGGCATTTGATGTTATCTCATCTATTTTGGATTATGATTTAAAAGGAAGAAACACAAGTTTAGGGGACCTTCCATCCATATGGTGTGGGTTTAAGTATCTCTAAGGCCTGTGATGACACTTAGATTTAGTCATATCTAAACAGTTAGTTGGATACATTATTGATGAGGTCTATGAAGTTACCAACGGTGGTCGAGGATGAGGTCGTAGGGTATCCAAAGGCCTCAAAAAGCTTAATTATTAATAAGAAACTATATTTTAGAAGAATCAAAATTCTAGAGATTCCCTGGAATCAAAATAGGCACTAGGAGAGATATATCTTCCATCGTGCGGGGTACTGATAGATTTAGAAACAATATGTCGAGTACCTACAAATTAGGTTTCAATTGGTGGGGTACCTACTTCAGTTGTGGATAAATTTCCCATCATGTTCCTACAATGGGATGAAAAGAGGATAAAAACATCATTCATTAAATCCTGGAGAGTTCTATATCAGGTGGAGATAAGTTTGGATGGTTTGGGAATGTAACCACTCCTGAGAAAATCTCCTAGGAAAAATAGCCTACTGAGGTCAAGGAACTCATTTAGTCCCTCAACATAATTATAAATTCCATCAAAGTCTAGTCCATTACATGACTAGGGATTTGTAAATGATAATTCCTAGTAGAATGGTAGTGGGTGAAGACAAGGGAGGCCAACTTGGTTCAAGAAAATAGGTGAGATAAATTTCATTATTATTCATATAAACTTTGATTATTATTACAACTCTGCTTAAATTTATATTGGAAATCATAGGAGGCTGGAGAAATTAAGTCACCTCTCATCTCCTTTACATAATCTCCCATAGTAATGACGAATGAGGTTGTCTTCGATAATGAATGAGAGGCTGATGATAGGGATCTTCTAGCCATATTGCATTCATGGAAGTATAAATTGTGGATGTAGAAGTAATGAAACTAGTTTTCTATTTTATTATGCCTTTTACACCTCAAGAATAAGTTTCTTTTTAAGGTACTCCTTTAGAGAAGACTGATAAGATGAAACATGATTGTTTATTAATGAAGAAATCTCAGCTAGAGTCAATAAGTACTATATTTGCAAACTCTATAGGTTTTTTTGAATAACTAAAATATATTTTACAAACCTATTTAGTTGTACAAGATCTTACTAGGTCCCTTATAGGACATATACATAGATGACTAAGGAAGTAACACCTTTCACCCATCTAGTGGGACTATAGGATTTAGATGAGATCCATAAAGGGGAAGAAATGATGGAGGTCAAAATAGGATCAACTTTAGTTCTTAGAGTGTAAGTGTTGTCCCTTGTTCCTTTTAATTTGGTATGAAAGAGTTTACTCTTGGAGGATCCTAAAACAAGTAGATATTCTATTTATTATCTATATAGGATAAATGCATTACTAGGAAAGGGTAAGTATTTCTTTTGAAACTAGGTATCATATCATCTCTATATCATATTTTCTAACCTTTGTCTCTTATTTCGTGTCATCAAGTTGATGTCCTTGGCACAATTCATGAGTATACTATATTAGTGGAAGGGATATAATTTGTGCCTTAGATTCATGAAGCATAGGAATACATTGCCATTTTCAGTCAAACTAAGGTTGAATTGATAAAAGTTGTTGCTTTTGTGGATGACAAAGTGCATTATGAGTGGTTAAAATAATCTATGGTTGATTAAAAACATCATTTATGTTTTTTCACTAATATAATTTATGTGTTTCATTACAACAACTCCAACTCAAATTTCAAAGGTCCCAAATATTTATACTTTAGGATCTCACTCCACAGAAATAGATGAGACACATTCATGTTCTACTTCAATCCCTTCAAAAGATATGAGTAAAAATCCTTTGTTCAATGACTTAGTTATTGAATACATTTATTTTTATGGTCTAGGCTTAAGTGTATCCTCAAAACATGCAACGTTTCATCAGAAATTTAGAAAAAATTCATGGGGGGTAAATTTGGATCTTAATAATAGAGGTACCTTTCAAATATCTCAAGGATAGGTTGGGCCGCCTCTAATACATGATCATGAACCGGGACTATAGTGGGTTCGACTATAAAACACTACATGATAGAGTGAAAAAGGTGGTCACCATTAGGGAGTATAATAGAGAACTCTAATTGAGAGTATCATGGGTGGAGGCATCATATTCTACCGCACAACATCAAAATGAGACCCTAAATAAAGATTCCCAAAATGAAATGAAAATATAGACACACCAATACCTATTCAATGCTGGGAGATATGAAATTGAAAGGATTCAACAATAATTTTCCCATATTCATTACATTAATAATGATATAGAGAAGATAATGGAAGTATAAAAGAGGCTTACCAATGTGGTGGGAAAGGAAAAAAATTGATTATGTTTCCAAGGTGGAGGCACTATGATAGGTTGTCAAGGTAGAGACTATATTGGTAGATCAGTTTTGACAGTACATAACTACTATGGGGGAAAATATGGAAGAGCTCAAGGAGTCTTCTTATTTTATATTGTCATAACATTTTTTTAATTTATATTCCCCCTTTTATTTGGGGGATCATGGGAGAGACTTCAATATGCGGAGTTTAATTTATTATTTTGAAACACCAATAGATAGAATCATTTGAATTCCATATTTTTTTGTTTATATTTTATTCTATTTTTTTATATTCATGTCATATTGATGACCCAATATCTTATAAATCACTAATACATGTTATGATTCCCCAAGATTATAAGCTAACTAAAATATGAATTTATGATCTTAATCCATAATGAATTCATATAGGCGTATTTTATGGGTGGATATTAGTTTAAAAACCATAATTAATGCACAAAATCCAATCCATGAAAAATAATAATGAATTATTATAGGGGAAATGTGTGATTTGGGTCAATATGGCTTGAAAAGAGAATGTTAAAACTTTTTCCAAAGTTATTGTCTTAGTGATAACAACATGACTATTATTGGGATCATATAGTGGTACCCAAAAGCTTTTTGTCTCTTTATTTTATTCCTCTTACTTTTCCTATGATTCACATGAGTAATGATTAGTAGGTAGAGAGTTAAATTTTTATTAGGATTCCATTTATGGGTATTCTATGTAATATGATTTATGAATTTTTCTTATATTTTGTTTTTCTTTAAATGATTAATTTTTTCCAGATTATGAGAAGTTCATGTCCATTGATTATAGGATCAAATATTTCCCATACCACCCTTTATAGGTTTTTATACTGATGAGTATTATGACTCTTCACTTAGGTAGTTAATTGTAATGTAAGATAGGCCAGTGCTGCTGATATTTTGGGTTGCGTAGTGTTGACCATATGTTTCTGTAGTTTTATATCATAAGACTTTGACAATGTATTTCCAAAAAAAAAACAGAACATATTTAATGATAGAATAATGGAAAAGATAAATCGTGTCTCAAGAAGATTGAATCTGGGTGGCAAGATGAGACAGATATGCCAGGGATTAGTTCAAATCACACTGGGGTATTGATTTACCCTTAAATTTTATCAAGGAATATGGAAATTAGAGAACCTTTTTGTAAAGTTAAAATAACTTTGGTTGATAGTCCAAACTAGGGTTGTATATGTAGAAGCTAGGGGCATGTATGAATAGTCAAGAAGAGAGTCCATTGATGCTAGATATGCTCCCTAATAAGGGAAATACAAGATTTATGGGGATTCAAGTGCTTGAGGTATGAAGTGAGTGATAGGAAGACTACCAAAAAACTGGTTTTCTGCAGTGCCACCTTTAATAATGCTAGAAAAGCACTGATAAAGGGGTGGCTTTATCAACGCTAAAAAAACACTGATAAAGGTCACTTTTAACAGTGCTAAAAAAGGGTTGTTAAAAGTGACCCTTTATCAGTGCTTTTTTTAGCACTGATAAACCCACCCTCTTTATCAGGGCTTTTCTTTAGCGCTATTAAAGGGTCCCCCTTTATCATCGCTTTTTTTAGTAGCGTTGATAAAGTGGGGGCTTTATCATCACTTTTTTTCCTAGCACTGATAAAGTGTATATTTCAAAAAAAAAATATATTTCAAAAAAAATAATATATTGACATATAAATATATAAGTATATTTATATTGATATAAATAAAAAATATATATATTTTTAAATATGTTTTAGATAAATATAAATAAACATTTTTACTTAAAATATAAGATATGTAATGTTGTTTATAATCAGTTATATAACAATATATATATATATATATTATATTCACCCATAAAAATTTAATTTTGTAAATAAATAATTAAGCATATTTACATATAAAGTATATTTCTCAGTATATAAGGCTTATCTAAATAAAAAACTAATATCCATTTTATTTAAAATAAAAATATATTAATATTTATATACCTATATGATGTGTGTGTGTGTGTGTTTATATTTGTGTGCGTCTGTATTGACAAACTGATATATATTATCTATGTATTCTAAAAATATGTATATACATATTAATATATAATATTTGTAAATATATATAAATATTTTTAATTATACTTACAAATACACATATAATATGTGTGTGTGTTGTATATATGTATTTATTTATTTATAAACACACACAAAAAAGAATATTTTATAAATGTATTTAAAATTGATCTTATAAATATATATTAATATACGAATAAATATACACATAAAAAATATAAACATATATAAATAAATAGATATAAATATATATTAATATACAAATAATATATATAAATATATATTAATATACAAATAAATATATAAATATAACTAAATATATATTAATATAAATATATATAAGTTGAGATAAATATATATTAATATATGAGTAAATATAACTAAATATAAATAAATAAATAGAAATATTAATAAATGAAGAGCAAAGAAAAATGGTGGAGTGGTAAAGGCTTAGGTGAACATGAAACATGTCCCGAGTTCGAATCTAGGGGGAGGCAGGTCGTGTGCACAGGTGGAATAAGGGCTAGCACTGTTAAAGGGTGGGTGGGGTGGTGGCTTGGGCATGCGAGCATGTGGGTGTGTGTGTGTGTGGGGGGGGGGGTTCAAGTGCTATTGAATCCCCTCCCTGATTTATAGATTTTTTAATGTTTTTTAACTTTTATTAGAACTTTTAAAAAAGCGTTGATAAAAGGGTTATTTTTTCTGCGCTAAAAAAGGCGATGATAAAGGGCCTATTTATCAATTCTTCTTTAGCACTGATAAAAGTCCCCTTTTATCAGTGCTGATAAAAGGGGCCTTTATCAGGGCTTTTCAAAGCACTGATAAAAGGTACCCCCTTTATCTTCGCTATAATTAACAATGCTTTTTATCACTAATAAAGGCATTTTTTAGTGCTGATAAAAGCCTATTTTTTGGTAGCGTAAATGAGAATTGAACAAGGGTTCTAGAAACACAGAGAGAGTTTATACAATAAGAGATGAGTGAAACCAATCATGAATGGAATTATGATTTTTGATATAGACTTATAGACCATATATCATGCAGTTTTGTTTCATGTGATGTAGACCATAAAAAGGCTCACGAATGAGGTACAATATCCTTTTTTAGAATAAGTATGGAATATAGTGATGTAATTACAAGGATATAAAATCCACTTGAATAGTTTGATTATAGGTTGTGTGAATCACATCTCAAGGAGTTCGAACTAAGGATTATCAAATGGGATAGATATGTTAGGGTTGATTTAGAATCATAATGGTGTAATGAGTTCCACTGTAATGTTTTCAAGGAATAAAAGGATCATAGAACTTTTTTTCAAGGTAGAAAAACCTCTAGATGATAGGCCAATCTAGGGGTTCATATATAGAAGCCTTGGTATGTGTGCATAGTCAAGAAGAGAATCCCCTAAATCTAGATATTCTCCTTACCAATGGTTATTAAAGGTTTGTGAAGATTTAAACACTTGATTAATGAAGTAGGTTTTATTGAAAGGGATATCCTAGGAGGGTTATGGTACCTAATAGATAGTTTATATAACAGGGGATGAGTAAAAACCATCATGAATAGAGGTTTGATAATCGATATAGACTACCTCAAAAGGTAGACATTCAGTTTATGGTCATAAAGCTTAAACCACATATCATGTAGTTTAGGTTCAGATAATATGGACTACAAAAAGGTTCAAGAAGAAGGTATAACATACTTGTTTCAAGAATGATTTTAAAATACAATGATGTAACATAGAGTCCATAGAATCCACTTGAATAGTTGGATTATGGTCTATGTAAATAAATTATCAGTGAGTTTGAACCAAGGTTGACAAGATGGGATATATATTCCAAGGATAATCATGAATTACACTGGGGTGAAAAGTTCTACTACAATGTTTATAGGGAACATAGGGATTGGAGGAACACTTTTCAAGGTGGAAATGTCTCTGGTTGAAAATATAGTCTGCGGGTGTGTATGCTGAAGCCAGGGGAATATATGAATAATTAAGAAGGGAATCCATTAAATCCTAATTAAATCATTTCAAATGGTTGTCAAAGGTTTAAAAAGATTAAAATATTCTAAAAATGAAGTAGGTTATGGGAGAGTGGTTATCCAAAGGGGGATCTATCACCCTAAAAGCTATATTACCATATACTAAACACACTATCAAGGTGAAGGGATGTGATAAATTATTTCTATAACTTTCTCATGAACCATAAGGGTACAAATAACATTGATCAAATTTTTATAGGGTTATAAGATAGGATCTATGATATTTTTACTTCTCTTGTTCACACTATATATTTTTTCTAAGGTCTTGAAGAGTGAAACTTATTGAGGGGAGGTTGAAAATTTCTCAAACTTCCCTTATAGGTTTTTAGTATTACATGCTTTATATCTCTTTATTTAATATATGATGGTGGAAATTTACTCTTTTTTCCTTGAGTATTCTCCCATGCCTTTCTCTTCATCCTTTCTTTTTATAAAATTTGATGAATTTCTTTTGGAAGGTTGTATTCAGTTTATCTTCTTAAGGATTTAGGGATTCAAACCCATTCTTCTTTTTGTGATTTCTTTCATGATATTTAGTATTCATACATGATGTGTATCGAATTTATCTCTGATTTTACTTCTCAGTTGTCCTTACCTCACATTATTACCTTCTTATATATATCCTTAAGTACCATATTTTGGTTCATTCTTGGTGATCATGCCTGTACAAATCCCAGTACAGAGTAGCATTTTCATTTCTAGGTCAACATAGATTCATTCATTAGAGATGCTTCTTTTCCATATTGGTAGTCTTCCAACCAAGAGATAAATTGACTTCCTTTAGTTTCTTTGAGGTATCTGGATTGATATTTATACTCATATATTTGGTTCTTTAGTGGTTGTGGAAGCAAATCTTAGAAGGGATTCCTAGCCAATGGTTCCTATTTCTTGTTTGATCTTTGGTTACTTATCTCCTGTCGTGTCTTTGTTCCTATTGTGATGAATCTTGGTGATGTTTCTTGGGATCCTAGTGATGATCAATATTGATTTTGGTAGCTTTAAATAATGGTTATTTTTACATTTAAGATTTTATTGTTATGGATATAGAAACTATTATCTAGTGACCATTTTTTCGTTTTCTCATTATAGCTCTTTCAAGAAGGTCCGAGTTTTCACTTGAGAAGTTGGTGGTTCTTTTGTTTTGATGTTCAATATGAAAAATTAGAGTTCAAAGCTCTCTGAATGTTCTAAGTAGTATTGTTATTGATCCTTTTTCTATTTCTTGAGTGAAATTTATTGATTAAGATCTAAATATTGTGTGTCACTGATATCCTTTGGATTGTTCATTTATTATCTATGTCAATGATGAGAAGTTTTATGGTTATGATTTATATTATTTCAAGGTTTTTATAATTTTTTAATGAACTGAAAATTCCATGTAATTTTTTTAAATTATTTGGGATTATTATGAGTCTTTGAAATTTGACAGTGCGTGATTCCGAGGCCCGATGTTCCCGGAATGAATTTATGAACTTTTTTATGTTACATTCAGTAAATGCAAGAACAAAATTTTCTATCTTTTAAATCGTTGCTCGGATTAAAAATCCAAGGGCATTGTTGAATCCATAGTGCCAGAATTTGTTTAAGGGAAGCTTCACTTCAACTGTAGTGGGTTAGGAGAAAAATTTAGTTTTTGGACATTACAGAAAAATAATAATAAAACTTAACAAGTTATTTTATTTATTTTTCTCCAGAGGATGAGTGGTGGTGGTGGGGACCGATGACTTTTCAATCCAATTAATGGATTGAATCATCAACTTCATAACTCCACCATTTTGAATTAAAATAGGTTCATTAATTCATTTAATGAACCTCATTAATTACTCAATGCGTTACTCCCCTTTCCCCCTATTATTTAAGTGGATCTCAGGGTTGGGTTTGACACAACTTCTTCAAGTGAGGAAACTATGGAAAATTTATGTGGAAACATCCACCAATGGAGGATGGAAACTTAGGAGGAAATGATCTGGGATCGATGAATGTCAACGACTCTATCCAATGTGGACTCTCCCTCCACCGAAACCGTGACACTACCAATTAATCTCATGGTAGGGGTTTTGATTAAATTCACATGAAATGTTTCTTTCCCTCATTATTTAAGAGGATGATGAGTTTTTACACACACCTATAATGAGGTGTGGAAAAAACTTTTATTTAATAAGTTAAAATATAGTATAGTTGTTAACCTAGGTTGTCTCCCGATGAGGAGTGCACACAAAATAGTTTGTCACTTTTTAATTAGAGAAAATGTTATATGTTTTTGAAATTGTTTTGTTTTGAAATCATAAATAGAAATAGTAAAAAAATAAGAAATTAGGGAAGTTATTTAAGAAAAATATGTAATTCAAGTGATTTAAAAACTATTTTATGAGATGGGTGATCAAGTCGGGGTTGGTTTTATAATTTCAATACTATCCTTGTACAATTTAATTCAATCCTATTCTGCTATGTTGATTTAAGTGAGATTCCATAATTACTTCTACTTGATTATTTGGTTAAATGGTTTAAAAAAATTCAATTTTGGTATAAACTTCTTCTGTTGTGTGATAGAGTTGTAGTGAACACCCCCAATTATATAAGGCAATTCCTAATCGGGTATTGTTTATCCTAAATAATCCTGAATATTCACCACCCCTCTCACACGTACTAGCGATCGCAAGGTACTTCACTACTAAGCCATGATATTTATTCTATAGAATATATACCAGAACCTAATGGAATGATAAAAATGATCATTTATCAAAGCAATAATAACAATAGAATAGAAAATCGAATATGATCGCATAAGATAATAAATTCTGTTTTTAGAATTTGAAAACAACTTCACAGAAGAGAGAGAGAGTTTTTATTCAATAAAATGTAAGAACTCAAAGAATTAAAAATATAAAACCTTCCCTCCCTCAATAACCTCATATTGTTTCCCCACAATGTTAAGGTTAATTGAGAATAATGAGGAAGATGAAGGCATTACAAAAATATGAAGAAGAAAGAAGTGAAAATAAAGAACAGAATTTTCTCCTCCAGATTCAGTTCACCAGATGTTCAGCTCCAGTTTACCCCTCTCCTGGACGAAGGAGGTAGAGGTACCTTCTTATATAATGTTGGTAATGGAGTTTTCCATCTACCCTAAAAATATCCAATCCATTGGAGCCATTTCAAGTATGTTATGGCCGCCTAAATAGAAGATACTTTTCCTGGCCTCCAAACACTATTCCACCAACCCTTCTTTGACCATTGAATTGGCGGCCTTAATGAATGAATTTATTCTTGATATTTTTTGATCCTATGAAAATTATAGTAAGATTTCAAACCCAGATGGAAACACTACATTTGGAGGCCGGTGGTCCACAATATATTTCTTTGCATAAGTCATGGTCTATTCTACTGGCCAGAATAAATGTTCACATTGACCGAATTATTTTGGCTTGTTGGAGTTCGACTTGGCTTTTGTTCTTGAAGACTTATATGTATCCCAAGAATCATGACATCCTTAAAAAAAGGAATCAGGTGAATTGGATTAAAAATGTAGGAGTTATTCTTGAAATACAGAGGAAACGTAAAACTGTTAAATGTCCAGAATTAACCAATTTTCACACTTAAGCTCAAAACTCACCAGAAATCATGAAATGATGAAAATAAGCTCAAATTGATTAATGGTAAGGGATTAAATAATTTAAAATCATATAATTAATTATGAAAATATCATCTTTTTCAATTCCCCCACACTTAGCACTTGGACTCTTGGACAAGTAAACATCAATATTAAATCAAAGAAAATTTAAAACACATAATCACGAGATCTAACAATTTAATACCAGGAAAAAAATATATCATACCTCATAAAAAATCATTATTTAAATTTCTCAATTCAGTTCATTAAATATATTTCTTCTTCAGTTCTTCTCCCACGCACACAAAACACTTACCTCACTTGCATTTTCTCTCATCACACAAATTTCAATATTTTAGTAATGTCTTTCTCATCCAATACTCATGCAAGGGTCACCATAGGATTGGTAAATTCCTACATCTCCACCCGATGTGAGTCAAGGACATAAGTTTATCATGAGGACTTAATAGGATTGTTCTATGGATTCAGGTTGGTTGGATTTTGATGTGAAAAAAAGTCTGAGGCAGAATATGGAGTGATAGTATCTTTTTGAAGCAGAATTGCATTACTCTAATTTTTACTCAAGTGTAGTCTCCTCCTCTCCCCCCTTAGTAGTAAATCAGATCCATCCACATGACAAATCAGTGAAATTTTACACCATTAATCATTTCAGAAGAAAATGTTTCAATAATCTCAACCGAGATTTTTCTTGAAAGTTACAAATAGGCACAACTTTTTTTTCATTGGAAGCTCCAGATAGGCACAACTTCTCATAAAAATGATATTTTTTTTTCAGAAACAAGAACAACTCTTCAAATATTTATTTTCCACCCAAAGTATCTCAAAATGAGGTAGCACAAGACAAGTCAACTTCCACCCACACTTAAGTTCAACTAGATCATACACTTTCAATTCAAGAGTAGGTTGGATAGGGAAAATTGGCTTGTAATGTGGCTAACCTAACAGGATGTTCATGGATTCTATGGGATACAAGGATTAAATGTATATGTTGGGCCATTATAAAAAGTATTATCTTGAAAAGGGGGGATTTAAAATCAAATAAATGCCTCAATCATTTAAAACACGTGTACCTCAAACCCTCAAGTTTTGATTGGAATAAATCAAATTCTGGTTAAATCAAGAATTGTATAATTCTCTAAAGAAGCGAGGTAAAAGAAAATAATATGAAAATTAGGTTTATAAGCCACATGGTAAAGTGATTTCAAATATAAAGACAGTGAATTATGGCATGATATTCAAAAATCAGAGTACTTTTCATGAAATTTCCAAATATTTAAACTTGAAACAAAGTCAAATTCATCATTCATTTAAGCTTTGTTTCATGGGATAAATTGTTTCAATTAAGGAAATGGGTTTTAAAAATAGAAATGAGAATCATTTTAGCTCAATAGATTTATAAAAACACAAAATTTTTAAAAAGAAACACACATATTGACTAAAAAAGTTTTTTTTAAATAAGAAAACAGACAACAAATGAAAATCCTAACTACAAAGGTTCCCTCCCCCACACTTAAATGATGAAATGTACTCAATGCATTCAATTGGATTAAACATGTAATATGATTTTAAATTGAATCACAGTAAGAAAGAAAGTGTTAATGAGAGGTACAACATGATGGATTTATTGATAAACGGGTTGGAAGAGTGTTATCTCCTCCACTGGCTCTGATGGCATGGTCCCAATGAATTTCTTCAACCGATGCCCATTAACAGTGAATAGATTCGTCTCTTGATCCTTCATAATCTACATAGCACCAAAAGGATATAAATGAGTAACTATAAATGGACCTTCCCATCTGGAATGAAGTTTACCTGGAATCATCTTGAGTCTTGAGTTGAATAACAACACTGTGTCTCCAGGATTAAAGTTTTTTGGTTGGATCAGTTTTTCATGATCCACTCTTGTTCTCTATTTGGAAATCCTGGAGTTTTCAAAATATTCCCTTCGAATCTCTTCTATCTCCTGAAACTATAATCTTCTTTCCTTCCCAGCGTTTTCAAGATCCAAATTTATCTTCCTCACAACCCAGTATTCCTTATGTTCCAATTCCATAGGTAGGTGACAACTTTTCCCATAAATCAACCTATATGGAATCATTCCAATAGGAGTTTTGTAGGCTATCCTGTAATCCCATAATATGTCTTCCGGCCTCTATCTCCAATCCTTCTTATTTGGATTAATAGTCTTTTCTAAAATTCCTTGGATTTCCCTATTGGACACTTCAGCTTGTCCATTCGTCTGTGGATGATAGGGAGTTGATGTTTTATGATGCACCCCATATTTCTTTAGAAAATCCTACATTATAATATTTCAAAAGTGAGTCCCTTGATCACTAATGATTGCTCTAGGCACTCCAAACCTACAAAATATGTTAGTACTGACAAAATCACAAACCACTTTAGCATCGTCAGTCCTTGTGACTTTTTCTTCCACCCATTTGGAAACATAATCAACAGCAAGAAAGATATAATAATTTCTAAATGACATTGGGAAAGGCCCCATAAAATCTATTCCCAAAACTTCAAATATTTCACAAAAATTAAGTGGTTGTTGGGGAATTTATTTTCTCTTTGAAATATTTCCTGAAAACTGACATTTTTCACACCTTTTACAAAATTCATGAGCATCTTTAAAAAGGGTGGTCCAATAAAGTCCAGATTATAAAAACTTCCTTGCTGTCCTTTAAGGTCCAAAGTGGCCTCCACAGGCTAATGTGTGGAAAAAATCAAAGACATAATTAATTTCTCTTTCAGGAAAACATTTTATTATTACTTGGTCATTGCAAATCTTCAAAAGAAATGGATCTTCCAAAATATAATTTCTAGATTCATATTTCATCTTTTGAATTTTGTGGGAATTTAAATTAGATGGGATTTGAGATATTACCAGATAATTGACCATATTGGCATACCATGGGACATCACTGTTGATGATGTAGATTTGTTCTCCAGGAATCTCATCATTAAGTGGGTTATGGTTTGGAATTTCTCCTTCAGTGGTGTGGGGTAGTCGACTTAGTTGATCAACCACCTTATTTTCACTTCCCTTTTTATCTTTAATTTCCAAATTAAACTCTTTTGAGTTTAGAATCCATCTTTCTAGCCTAGGATTTGCATCCGACTTCTTCATTAAATACCTGAGATCTGCATGATCATAAAAAACAAAAACTTTAGTTCCAAGAAGATATGATCGAAATTATCTAGTGCAAAGACAACTACAAGGAACGCCTTCTCGGTGGTTGGGTAATTGATTTGTGTGGCATCTAAGGTCCTTTATGCATATGATATTACATGAGGCTTTCATTAAATTATTTGTGATAGGGAAGCTCCCACTGCTTGGTTGGATGCATCACAAAGCAACTCAAAAGGGTAATCCCAGTTGGGTGGTTGCATTATTGGAGGTGTGATCAAAGTTTTCTTTAGTTCATCAAATGACTTTCTACATGAATAATCAATATTAAAGTCAGCTTCTTTTAGTAGTAATCTTGAGAGAGGGAGAGAAATATTACTAAAAGCTTTGATGAATTTTTTGTAAAATCCTTCATGTTCTAAAAATGATCTAACATGTTTTAAACAAGTTGGATATGGTAAAGAATTTATTACTTTAACTTTTTATTTATCAACCTCAATCCCTTTTTGTGAAATTATGTGTCCCAAAACTATTCCATTTTTAACCATGAAATGAAATTTTTTAAAATTTAAGACAAGATTATTTTGAATGCATGTTTTCAAAACATTTTCCAAATTTCTTAAGCAATGATCAAATGAATTACCAACAACTGTGAAATCATCAAGAAATATCTCCAGGCAGTCCTCAATATGATCTGAGAAAATACTCAACATAAACTGTTGAAATTTACGTGGGGTGTTTCATAGAGCAAAATGAATCCTTTTGTATCCGAATGTACCAAATGGAAAGGTGAAGGTTGTATTCTCCTGGTCTTCTGGTGCGATCGGTACCTGAAAGTATCCTAAGAATCCATCTAAAAAATAGTAATGATTTTTTCCATATAACCTTTCTATAATTTATCAATGAATGGAATGGGGAAGTGGTATTTTCGGGTAACTTGATTTAACTTCCTGTAATCTATACACACTCTCCATCTATTTTGTACTCACATGGGGATCAATTCATTTCTTTCGTTTTTGACAGTTGTTAGGCCGGTTTTCTTTGGGACTACATGAATGAGGCTAACCCACTAAGAATAAGATATTGGGTAAATGATTTCAGCTGCTAGAAATTTCTCTATCTCTTTCTTGAAAACCTCCATGATTGTGGGATTGAGTCTTCTCTGAGGTTGTCTAACTGTTAGGGAATCACTTTCTAAAAGTATTCTATGAGAAAAGACCTTGGGATTGATTCCAGGTATATCACCTAAACTTCATCCTACAACCTGGAAATTTCTTTTGAGTAGGTCAATTAGAGTTTCCTCTTTTTAATGGGATAGGTCATTGGCAATTATTACTAGAAATTGTTCTCCTTCCATTAGGTAGTCATACTTAAAATCACTTGGCAATGGCTTAAGTTCAAGTCATGGGGGTTGTTCAAGGGATAACATTGAATTAATGTTTCCTCTTCCTAAGGCTAGAATCACCGGTATCATCTCATTTTCATTTAACAAATCATAAAAAAACAAGATTTTACCTCATCCTCTAACATGATATTAGGATTTTTAGGTTCTTGGGAATTGGAATTTTCAAATGAAGAATGTTCTCCTAATGATAACAAGTCAAGAAGCATACCTGAATCTTCAATTGGTTCTATAACTTCTTCATGGGAGATCGCATAAAGTGAGTGATTACTGGAAGGATGCTTCATTACGTCAAGAATTTTGAAGTGTACTGTACTATCTCCAAGTTGAATTGTGAGTGTTCCTTCATGGACATTGATGATAGTCCTTGCTGTTTTAAGGAAGGTTCACCCTAGGATGATGGGAGAGTGACCTGAAGCTCTATATTCTTCTATGTTAAGGACATAAAAGTCTGCTAGAAAGATAAATACACTTACTCCAATGAGTACATATTCTATAACTCCGGCTGAGAAAATGGTGGATTTGTTTTCTAATTGGACCACCACTCGAGTTGGTTTTAGTTCTCCGATCTTCAGGGATGAAAATACTGAGTGAGGCATAACATTTATTGAAGCTCCTAGATCACATAATGCATCAACAAAATTTAAAGAAAAAATAGTGCAGGGAATAGAGAATGACCCTGGATCTTGAAATTTTTTTGGTATCATTGGTGTGATCAGTGCTGAGACACTTCTTCCTAAGATTATTCTCTCATTTTCATCCAACCGACTTATTTTTGTGCACAACTCCTTCAAAAATTTTGCATACTTAGGGATTTTTTTGATTTCATCTATTAGTGGGATATTGATCTCAACTTTTTGAAAAGTTTCCTGGATTTATTTTTAAAGTCTCCCTTCAAATTTTTTTGACTCAACTAATGAAGGTGGGAATGGTGCTTGGATATCCTTTCTTTCCCTTTGTTGTTTTTGCAACGGTGTTTCTAGCCTTTCCTTTATAAACATAATTATTTCTCCTTTGTTGTTCTGGTCTACATCTTTTGGATAGATGTGTTGTTCTTCATTAGGTTTTTTAGAATCATCATACTCACTTTGTTTCGGTGACATTATCTCTTTTCCACTTCATGTTTTAATGACGCTTACACTATCATTGGGATTTGAAACTGTTTGTGCTAGGAGTTTTCCTTGATTTTTGGTTAGAATATCTATAAGGTTGTCAAATTTATTCTCTAAAATTTTCACTATCTTCTTTATCTCTTCAATATCTATTTCTTGGTGGTTCTTATGAGAACTTGTTGAAGGTTGTTCATATGGTTTTTTCTGGTATGACTGTTTATAGAGTTGTTGGAATGGTGGAAGATTCTAGTATTATTGCTGCTGGAATGGAGGTTGATTTTGGTATTGATTTTGAAATGGAGGCCAATCCTGGTTGTATCAAAATCCATATCCTTATTGGGGTTGACGTGGTTTATTTGACTAGATTTTCCTTTCTTGATAGGCAGCTACACAATTTTCAGCCCCCTGTACTTCTGGACATTGATCAATGTAATGATAACTTGAAGAGCATAAAACACATACCTAATTCGGGCCTTGTTGTTCCTTCACTTTGTTCACAGAAAGTTGTCTCATCAAACTAGTCATTTCATTAAGTGTTGCTTCAAGTAATGGTGAGGATGAATCAGAAGTTATTACCTCATGGATGCCTCTAGTTCTCGTACCTATAGTTCTGAATTGCAGTGAGTTTTGTGCATTTTTCTCAATCAGGCCTTTGACATCTGCTGGTGACTTGTCAATCAAGGCTCCTCTAGATGAGGCGTCTTGTAAATTTTGATCATTGTTGAGAAATACTTGGTAAAAGAACACAAGAAATTGTTTCTCTTCCATTTATTGGTGTGGGAAGCTTTCAAAGAGTTTCTTGAAATGTTTCCAGTATTCATAGAGAGTCTCTCCAATCGATTGATGTATGACATAAATTTATTTTTTATTGTTTTACTCCTGGATGTAGGGAAGAGTCTCTGAAGTAGCTTCTTTTGAGATCTTCCAAATAATTTATCTTCCATATTTGGAGAATTTACATCCATTCTTTTGCTGCGCCCTCAAGTGAGAAGGGGAATGCCCTCCACTTTACTTGCTCTTCTGCAACTCCTCGGGGTTTGAAGCTGGTGCAGACATAGGTAAACTCTTGGATGTGTCGATTTGGGTCTTCACCTGCAAGACCATGATATTTTGGTAGCACATGAATCATATTAATGGGTAATTCAAAATCATTTTCTATGTCAGGGATAGTGAGTTGGTTATGTTGATTAGAAAATTGAGGTGTGCAAATATCACGTAGAGTTTGATTAGGATTAACAACCATTATTGTAGGTTCAGAGCGATCACTAGAAGTATCACTTGAATCAGTGAGGTTTATTTCTTCAAACTCTCTTTGAATTTTTTTTCTCAATTGTGTTATTGTACGATATATTTCAGGATCAAATTCAATTAAAGGGTTAATTGAACTACGAGTCATTCAAGAAAGTTTTTTTTAGTTTTTTCATGTTTTGAGGCACTTCCTCCCTGGAAACGGTGCCAAGTTTTGATGCACACCAGTCCTGAGGTGTGGAAAAAACTTTTATTTAATAAGTTGAAATATAGTATAGTGGTTATCCTAGGTTGTCTCCCAATGAGGAGTGCACACAAAATAGTTTGTCACTTTTTAATTAGAGAAAATGTTATGTGTTTTTGAAATTGTTTTATTTTGAAATCAGAGAGATAAATAGTACAAAATAAGAAATTAGGGAAGTAATTTAAGAAAAATATAGAATTAAAGTTATTTAAAAACTATTATATGAGATTGGTGATCAATTCGGGGTTGGATTTATAATTGTAATACTATCCTTGTTCCATTTAATTCGATCCTCTTCTGCTAAGTTGATTTAAGTGAGATTCCATAATTACTTCAACTCAGTTCTTTGGTTAAATGGTTTAACAAAATTCTATTTTGGTATACACTTCTTCTTTTATGTGATATATTTGTAGTGAACACCTCCAATTATATAAGACAATTCTCAATCGAGTATTGTTTATCCTAAATAATCCTGAATATTCACCACCCCTCCCACACGTACTAGCGATCGCTAGGTACTTCACCACTAAGCCCTGGTATTTATTCTATCGAATATAGAACAGAACCTAATGGAGGGAGAAAAATGATCATTTATCAAAGCAATAATAAAAACAGAACAGAAAATCGAATACGATCGCATAAGATAATTAATTCTATTTTTAGAATTTGAAAACAACTTCGCAGAAGAGAGAGAGAGAGTTTTTATTCAATAAAATGTAAGAACTCAAAGAATTAAAAATATAAAAACTTCCCTCCCTCAATCACCTCATATGTTTAACCCACCATGGCAAGGGTAATTGAGAATAATGTGGAATATGAAGGCATTACAAAAATAATAAGAAGAAAGAAGTGAAAATAATGAACAGAATTTTCTCCTCCAGATTCAGTTTACTAGAAGTTCAGCTTCAGTTCACCCCTCTCCTAGCCAAAGGAGGTAGATTTACCTACTTATAGAATGTTGGGAATGGAGTTGTACATATACCCTCAAAATATCAGATCCATTGGAGCCATTTCAAAGAAGGTATGGTCGCCTAAATGGAAGAGACATTTCCTGGCCGCCAAACACTATTCCACCAACCCTTCTTTGACCCTTGAATTGGCAGCCTTAATGAATGATTTTATTTCTGATGTTTTGCGATCCTATGAACCTTCTAGTAATATTTCTAACCCAGCAGTAAACACCGCATTTGGAGGCTGGTTGTCCGCGATATACTTATTTGAATAAGTCATGGTCTATTCTGCCAGCCCAAATAAATGTTCACATTGACAGAATTATTTTGGCTTGTTGGAGTTCGACTTGGATTTTGTTCCCGAAGACTTATATATATCCCACGAATCATGAAATCCTAAAAAAAGGAATCAGGTGAATTTGATTAAAAATGTAGGATTTATTCTCTAAATACAGAGGAAACATAAAACTGTTAAATGTCCAGAATTAACCAATTTTCACACTTCAGCTCAAAACTCACCAAAAATCATGAAATGATGCAAATAAGCTCAAATTGATTAATGGGAAGGGATTAAATCATTTAAAAACATATAATTAATTATGAAAATATTATCTTTGTCAATGGAAGTTATAATTTATTAATGTGAATCAAATTACCTCCCCCCACTTGATATATTGCTAACACAGAGGGTGCGGGCCAAACAAACAAGGCCTGGACCCTCAACCACTTCGTTCTTGATGTTTTCTTCAGGGAAAATACTTCAAATTGATGGAACCTAGAAACTGAGACGCACTCAAAGATGACAACATCCTGAGAGGACTGTAGACACGTCCGGAAGGAAGAGCGGACCATCGGAGCTCACATGGTAGCCCGTGGAAGAAGCGTTGGCGATCGAAGTCGGTGGATGATGGCAGTGGCATGCAACTGCTGGTCATGGTGCCATGGTGGTCGGACGGGCGGCCGATGGTGGCTGACTATGGAGGTGGAGACGGCGCGTCGTCGCACGTTGCTTTGAAGGAAGCCGCGACTCGATGTCGCGACGGAGGCAGGGGACCCGTGTACCACGGGTCCCTCGGACCACGTGGCGGAACCACATGGAACCGCTGATTGAAGGGGGGTGAACTTCTATTTTGAGCCATTTGGAAGATGTACCATGCACCCCACACGGTGTATGCCAGCAGGCTGGGCCATATCGCTCGGCGGGCCATGCCCAGCCAGCTAGTCGGGCCGGTCCATGACCTAGTGGAACAGGCCCGCCGTGACCCAGTGGGCCGATCCCAACCAGTCCGGGCCAGGTCAGACCTGGAACGGGTCAGGTCGGGTCAGCCCAGACTGGGTCGTACCAGACCCAGACCCCTCTCGGGCCCTGATACGCATAAGTGACCGTAACTTGCGAACCTGAAGTCCATTGGATGAACCATTTACAGTGCTGGGATCCTTAGAGTGATACAATCATTTGAGATACCCGATGAGGGTTTTGGAGAAATTTGGTGTATGGTTGGGTTGGATGGACTCCAAATCCAACCAGGACCTCGACACTAAAATGCCAATAACTTATAGATCGGGAATCCGGTTGATGCACCATCTATTGTGTTGGAACCCTTATGACGTGACAGATGATGGGGTTACTTCTTCGTGGAACCTAGTGCCAGTTGAAATATGACCGATGGATTGAGGAGCAGTTCTCCCAAAATCAAGCGTATTATGAGCAGGAATCCAGTGGCTGGTAGTGAGGCGGACTTTGGAGATAGATCATACAGAGGTTAGTACCAAGAGATTATGTGTGGGTCATCACTTACCTATCCTATGAGGCGTTGATCCTATGTGGGTCATCGCTCATTGATCCTATGTGGGTCAGTACATACTGATCTTGTGTGGGTCAAATCTTGTGTGGGCTAGTGATCAACGACCCTATGTGGGTTAGCACATACTGATCCAGTGTGGGTCAGATCCTGTGTGGGTCTTGTGGAGGTTAGTTCCTATCGACTCCGGGCGGGGCAGATCCTATGTGGGTCTTGAAGGTGTTTGTACCTATCGATTCTATGTGGTTCAGACTCAATATGATCAACAACAGTTCCTCTTGATAGAATAAGATGATCTAGTTTCGCGACTAATCTTTTTTACTTCTATAGTTCACCAAAACCTAGTTTGAGCTGCGTCTATTGCTTTATGCTTTGTGATTGAGATCATGCTTTGTGGTTTTCCTTTGTGGAATTCTGAGAGACCTTCGGGGATCTTAGGGTCCCTACTGGTTATTATTATACGCACCCCTGCACGAGCTGTGCCCGTACCTTATTGTGTCTTGTGCATATGACGAGCAGCTTGGCTGAGACTTGAGGGATCCAGGACCAGGCAGTACATGGAAGAGATTGGATGATGTGGAGAGCATTGGAGATGAGCTATAACTACCCTTTAGGTAGGATCCTCGGTGGATGATTCTAGGATTTCTTTTCTATTTTTCTATTATAGTTGTACCTTTCAGTTGGGCTTGTATTCCGTCCCCTTTACATTCAGTACACACCTTTACTAATGCTGTCTCAGTTTGTGGTTTAATATTGTTGTGTTCTTGGTTTGTGTGTTTGTATATTTTTAAAGAAAATGCCTTCTCATTTTAGGGATATTCCTTTCCAGTGCTAGTCGCCAACCCCTGGCCTATGGAAGGTGGTCTTGTGGTAGTCACGACATGGGTCCTATGGGGCGGGTCGTGACAAAGTGGTATCAGAGGAGTTGGTTCTACCGAATAACTAGGACTCTGATATTTTTAATGGAGCAATAGTGTTAAGTGTTTTGAGTATGGTTTTTAGTTCATAGAGTCCAGTGTTGGTGTGGTGGCCGACATATCCATACACTTGAACCATGAATTATGATTTTTTACTCGGTGCATGAAAACACTGATTGTGTGTGTTTAGGAAATTTTTTTACTTTGATCTCTTTTGAGTTAGCTCACCAAGTATAACTTATTGGACCATGGTTCACCTGTTTCCTTTTAGGATGTCGCCACATAGATAGCCATCTAGGATTCCCGAGAGATTACAGGACGACGGCCCACTGAGCGACAAGGCATCGGTGCATGGCCCTCTTACTATGGTAGCACCTTTGGGTGGTGCACCAACAGTACCCCCACCCATTGGGAAACATATGCCACCAGCCCCACCAACAGATCATTCACGCTAACTGATCATGTTGCATAAGTTATAGGGATAGATGCCTCTAAGGTTTCGAGGTGAGACAGATCCCCAGGCAGCTGAGGACAAGCTGGAGGATGTGGTTAGAGTTTTTTGCTTGGTTGAGATACCAATAGAGCAGATGGTTATCCTAGATGCTAGACTTTTCCAGGGCATAATAGGGAGATGGTGGGTCCTGACGCTCTAGTCACATGTTGAGGAAACCCTCACCTGGATGGAATATGAGAGCCTCTTTAAGGCAGAGTTCGTTCCAACGACACTATGCTCAGTGCATATTCAGGAGCTCCTTCACTTCACTAGTAAAAAAATGGGTTTTAAGATTATCAATTTGACATCGGTCTCCTATAAACTGATGTAAAATATGTTTTCAGAGAATTTTTGGCATCGGTTTTTTAAAAACTAATGCCAAAAACTAAAAAAAATTTATTTGGCATTGGTTTTTTAACAAACCGACGTGAAAAAATTTAAAAAAATGTTTTGGCATTGGTTTTTATGAAAATTGACACAAAAAAATTAAAAAAATTATAGTGTTTTAGAGAATTCCCTAAGCTTTGATTTGACTAGTCTTGGAGCAGAAATGGAGTTACGGATTACATGTTATGGATGTTGGAAGTTTATATTCTCAAAGAGAAGTCTTAAAGAAGTACAACTTTCAAAGGCCATAACTTTTAATCTGTAACTCTGTTTTTACTCCATGACAAGTCAAATCGAAGCTGAAGGAATTTTCTAAAACACTATAATTTTTTTTAACTTTTGGTGGCCGTTTTCACAAAAACTGATGCCAAATCTTTTTTTTAGTTTTACACGTTGGTTTTTAAAAAAACCAACGTGAAAAGTTTTTTTTTTTAAATTTTTGGCGTCGGTTTATTTAAAAACCGATGCCAAAAATAATTTTTACTTTTAATTTTCACGTCGGGTTTTAAAAAAACCAACGTGAAAGGTTTTTTAAAGTTTTAGCATTGGTTTATATAAAAACCGACACAAAAAAAAATTTCTTTTATTTTTTGGTATCAATTTTTAAAAAATCCTCCGTGAAAAGTATATGTTTTTTTAACTTTTTAGTGTCAGTTTATTTAAAAACCGATGCAAAAAATGATATCGATTTTCATTTTTGGCGTCTGGTTTCTAAAAAAACTAATGTCAAAATACCAATGTAAATCCTCTTCTGCGTCGGTTTCAAACAAAACTGACATCAAAGAGTATTCACCAATACGTGGGATCAAAATTTCAGTTTTGTCACAACACACATTTAAAATTATAAAATACCACCTACATTTTCATACAAACCAATCAAAAATATTTTCATTTACTATATATAAATCCATTTATCCTTTGTTCATCATTTTCAACTTCTTCGATTCAATCATGTTTTCAATGTGGCTACAACCGTTAATTTGATCACGGTAGCTATTCTATTCATTTATTTTCATTATTATTATTGTCCTTAATTTCTATTAAACTTGATTAGATTTCTTATAATGATGATTTAATTATATTATTGATTTAAAAATATAAAACATTCAGATGAGATTTACCAACCATGGTGTAAATTTAATTATCGATCATCGTTTTCATTATCGCATGAGTTCTACACTAAATATAAGAGATATGATGATAAAAAACACATCAATTCAATGGAAGCTCCAAAAACCATTGAAATACGTTTGAAGTATTATGTTTATTTTATATCATTTGGTTCATGTGATATTAATTCATGTTTATCATGTTTTCTTTATAATGTGTTGTATCAATCGAAACTTTGACAGGTTTAACTTCTGATGGACATAATTTTTTATCCGTAGCTCCATTTTAGCTCCACGACCAGTAAAATCCAAGCTTAGGAAATGCTCTAAAAAATAAGAAAAAAAATTCACTTTTGGTGTCTTTTTGTTTTTTAAAGACCGACGCCAAAAATAATTTTTTTCCCATTTATGGTGTTGGTTTTTTTAAAGAACTGATGCCGATACTATTTTTTCAACTTATTGGCGTCAGTTTTTAAATAAATCAATACAAAAAATGATACGGATGAGTTTTTTTTGTCCTTGTTTTTTAAAAAAACGATGATAAGAAACAAATTCAATTCATTTTTTGCATCAGTTTATAAAAACCGACGTAAAAAGTCACATTTTTATGTCAGAGAATTCAACGTCGGTTAAAAACTGACGTAAAAAAAAACCAACGTTAAAGACCTTTTTTCCACCAGTGCTTACTGTAGGGAAACTTGAATGTATCCCAATACTTGGTGAGATTCACTAAACTCTCGTGCTAATCGACTGACATGGTACAAGACCCATTATTTAGGGTCCGGACCTTTGATCAGGGCCTCCGGTGGGAGATCAGAGCATCGATGTTATCGCTGAATATCCTGATGCAGTCTGGAGTGCTTGAGTGAGCATTGTTGGTGGAGAGCTTCATAGTTGAGCTGGCATCGATGGTGAGAGCCACTACCAGACAAAAGGTAGCCGAGTCATCTGCGATAGGTTGTAGATAGATGACACAGAGGTTTAAGTAAGCCAAACCCACCGGTTCATGACCCTGGGACACAAGGTCAGAGGTTCAGAGCTCACAGGGTAGAGAAGGTCATCTAGGAGGCAGATTGTGCTTCACATGAGGCAGGCAGGGCCACATGGATTGCGATTTCCTGACCCGCCATACCGATGATCAGAAGAAGATCTAGGGACCACTGAGTTAGAGGCATAGATTATAATGAGGAGTTTCTTAGGGAAGTGGATGAGGAAGAGGAGTAGGTCATGCAGTAGGCGATGGGTGGTGATTTGAGGTTCTACCACCAGCACCACCAGGAGGTCCACCCCGACCACATAGAGTAGGTGGACATGGGTAAGCACAGCTACATGTAGAGACCTACGACCGCGATGCTCTGGAGATGATTAGAGGTAAGATCTGTGTCTATTACACCCTAGATGCAGTACTTATAGACACAAGTTCCAGTCACTCTTTTATTTCCACGACACTCGTTCGGAACTCGAAGATTCCGATGGAGCTATTGGTTCGATTATTGGGATTAGAGACTCCTACGGGAGAATATTCAATGATTACAAACTGGTTCTAATAGTGTGAGATTACTCTAGGAGGCAAGAGCTTTGACTGAGATCTCGTAGTAGTAGCGTCGAGGCTTTATGACTCCATCTTCGGTATGGACTGGCTATCAACAGTCTATACTCAGATTGACTATTTTAGGCACAAGGTGCAGTGTGTCCATGAGGATGGGGCCGAGTTTTCCTTCAATAGTGATAAGGAAACCTTTACAGCACAGGATGGACTCTCTCGGAGGAGGGTGCAGCTGATTACTCATCTGTTGGCTAGCCTCATCCTGGGAGCAGTTGACATGAGGAGTCTGATTTATCCTGTAGTGGTGGAATATTATGTTGATGTCTTCCCTGATGATGTTCTGGGACTACCTCCTCATAAAGAGGTAGAATTTTACATCGACCTGTACCTCAAGATGACACCGATATCTACACCAGCATATCAGATAGCTCTTGTGGAGGTTTGGGAGTTACGGGTACAACTGGAGGACTTGTAAGGAAAGGGGTTCATAAAGACCAGGGTTTCTCCATGGCATCCCTGATATTGTTTTCCAAAAATGTGGATGGGAGCTTGCGGATTTATGTGGAATATCAGAGCCAGAACCAAGTGACTATGAAGAACAATTATCCACTGCCAAGGATTGATGATCTCTTCGACCAACTAAAGGTATCTTGTTGGATTTCGAAGATAGACCTCAGATCAGGCTATCAACAACTCATAGTACAGGATGAGGATGTACCGAAGACAACATTTGGATGATGGTATGTCAATTATGAGTTCATGGTGATTCCCTTTGGCATGACCAAAGATCCGAAAGTGTTCATGGGGATCATGAACATGATCTTTTATCCATAACTCGGTCTCATTGTGGTGGTCTTCATCGACGGCATCTTGGTATACTCAGCGTTGGAGGAGGAGAATGTCATGCAACAACAGATAGTTCTGGATACACTCAAAGAGCACCATCTTTATAGAAATATCTCAATGTGCCAGTTTTGGATATGGGAAGTCCACTTCCTGGGGCACGTTATCTTGGAGGCTGGAGTCACAGTGGATCCAGAAATGACAGAGGCAGTTCTTTCTTGGGAGCCACCCAGGAGTGTGACCGAGGTGAGGAGTTTCCTTGGAATGGATGGGTAATACTGGAGATTTATACCTTAATTATCCAGGGAAGAAACACCCTTTTCATCCTTGACTAAGAAGGGGAAACCTTTCTTGTGGATAGAGATGTTTTAGTAGAGTTTTCAAGGGATGAGACAAAGACTGACGAGTGCCCCCATCTTGAGGATACTAGAAGAGGGAGTTGGATATGCAGTCTAATACAACGCATTAGGGACAAGACTGGGTTGTGTCCTGATGAAGGAGATGTCAGTGATCGCCTAAATCTCATGCAAATTGAAAATAATGAGCGTAACTATGGTACCCATGACCTAAAGTTAGAAGTAGTGGTATTTGTGCTGAAGATGTGGCGACACTACTTGATGGGTGAATGGTTTAATGTTTACTCTAATCACAAAAGTATCTGGTATATCTTCTCATAGAAGGACCTGAACCTGAGGAAAAGATGGTGGCTAGAGTTCCTCCTAGACTATGAATTTGAGATAGTCTACACTCCTGGGTAGGAGAATATAGTAGCAGATGAACTCAGCGGGAGGTCTATCCTACAGTTGCTGAGTGAGGCGATAGAGAAGTTAGCCGTGTTGTAGATATTTTTTGTGTATAGGGATGGATTAGCTTACCTCCAGTCTATGATAGTCACTCCCCCACTTCTATAGCGAGTCATTGAGGCATATATTGGGGAAATAGACTATGAGGATCGACGTGCTCATATATCCTTAGTACAAGCTCCTAATTGATTTTCTGAAGGTGGGGAGAATGTCATTCTCTTAAGAGGACACATTATGGTATCAGTGATGATTTAGGAGGAGGTGTTGAGGTAGTTTCACACATCCCCTTTGGAGGTACATTCATGAGTAGTTAAGATATACCAGGACCTTCGGAGTCTGTACTGGTGACCAATGATGAAGAAAGCAGTGGCAGAGTTTGTATCCCGATACCTCACTTGTCAGCAAGTGAAGGCCGAGCCTCAGGTACCAACAGGCTTAGCTCATCCACTTGAGGTACTAGAGTGGAATTGGGATGATATATATATATATATGGACTTTTTGACAGGGATACCACATATGTCCATGGGCCACGATTCTATCTGGGTGATCGTTGACTGACTCACGAAGTCGGACCACTTCCTACCAAACCGAGAGTAGGGATCAGTAGAGGGATTGGGACACCTCTACGTGTAGGAGATAGTGCAACTTCACAGAGTTCCTTTGACGATCGTCTTAGATCACGGTGAACATTTTATATACCGCTTGTGGAAGGGATTGCAGGAGTAATTCAGAACTCATCCATGCTTGAGCACCACCTTTCACCCTCAAATAGATGTTCAAATAGAGATGACCATAAATACACTAGAGGACATGCGTTATGCTTATGTCATTAATTTTGGTTGTAGTTAGGAGGACCACCTACCCCTAATAGAGTTTGCATACAACAATAGTTATCACTCCACCATCGACATGGCTCCATTTGAGGCATTATACGGATGACCATGTAGATCACCTCTTTTCTAGACAAACCTAGGGGAGTCAACACTTATTGGTCCAGAGTTGGTACAGGCTACCAGATAGAAAATTCAGATCATCCCAGATCAGATTAAGACTGTATAGAGCCAGCCGAAGTCTTATGCTGACAAGATACGAAGACCCTTGAAGTTTGAGGAGGGAGACCATATCTTCCTAAAAGTCTCACCCAACGAGGATTAAGAACAGTTGGATAAGAAAACAAGATATATATGAGGTTCATTAGACCATTATAGATCCTCAGTAATGTAGGTGAGGTGTCAGACCATCTAGATCTCCCCCATATATGAATCAGGTGCATAATGTTTTTGACGTGTCGCAGTTGAGGAGATATGTGCATGATCTTTCGCACGTTATCGACTCGGGAGAGTTGGACATCGAAAACGGGGAAACATTTGTGGAGTTAATGATGGAGATAGAGGATCAACAGAAGAATGTCCTTTACGGGCGGTCAATTCCTCTGGGGTGAGTTCGTTGGAAACACGGGAATCCCCAGGAGAGAACATGGGAGCGGGAGGCTCAGATGCATTCTTAGTACCCCCATTTGTTCCCCTAGTTTTGTTATAGATTTTGGGGATGAAAATCCCTAAGTTGGGTAGGATGAAAAGACTCTAAAATTCGATGTATTTTTTTTAAATTATTTGGGATTATTATGAGTTTGCAAAATTTGATGGAGCGTGATTCTGAGGCCCGGTGTGCCCGGAATGAATTTCTGAACTTTTTTTAAGGTTCATTTAGTAAACATGCGGGTGGAATTTTCTATTTTTTGAACCGGTGCTCGAATTAAAATTCCAAGGGCACCGTTGAATCTGTAGTGCCGAGATTTTTTTAACGGAAGCTTCACATCAGCCATAGTGTGTTGGGAGAAAAAGTTAGTTTTTGGAATTTACAGAAAAATAATAAAATAACTTAAAAAAGTTATTTGATTTATTTTTCTCTAGAGGATGAGTGGTGATGGTGGGGACCGGTGACTTGTCAATCTCATTAATGGATTGACTCATCAAATACGTAACTCCACCGTTGTGAATTAAAAGATATTCATTAATTTATTTGATGAACCTCATTAATTTCTCAATGCTTTACTCACCTTTCCCCCTCCTATTTAAGTGGAACTCGGGGTGGGGTTTTGGCACAAACTCTCCAAGAAAGGAAACTGTGGAAAAGTTCTACAGTAACATCCACTGACGGAGGACGGAAGATCAGGCAGCAGCTATCCAGGATCAATGAACGCTGACAGATCCATCCAATGCGAACGCTCCTCCTGCCGCAACCACGAAACCACCAATGAATCTCGAGGTAGGGGTTTTGATTAAATTCACGTGCAATGTCTCTTTCCATCATTCTTGAAGAGTATTGTGATTAATGCAAGTTATAATTTATTAATGTTGATTAAATTACCCCCCATTTGTTTTAATGTTAACACGGAGGGCACGGGAAAAACGAACAAGGACTGGACCCTCCGCCACTTCGTTCTTGATGCGTTATTCCTAGGAAATTCTTCAACTTGACGGAACCTAGAAATTGAGAATCACGCAATGACTGTGACATACTAAGAGGACCATAGGTGCATCCATAAGGAAGAAAAAACCACCAAATCTCACCCTGTGGCCCGCAGAAGATGTGCTAGGAACTAGTACCGACGGATGCGGGTAGCGGCTGGAAAATTCCGGCCATAGTGGAAGAGCGGCATCGCAGTGGTCGGATGGGAGGCCAGCAGTGACCGACCACGGAAGTGGAGGCGGCTTTCCGTCATGTTCTACGTTGAAGTAAGCTACGGATTAAATCCATGGTGAAGGCAGGGGGACCCGTGTCCCATGGGTCCCATGGAGCACATGGAGGTGCCATGTGGCAATACTGATTGAAGGGGGATGAATGAATCCTTTGATCCGTTCAATAGACGGAATGCGCACCCCTCACGGGGTGTGGAAGTAGGTCGGGCCGTGTCACCCACCATGGCATAGAGGACTGAACCCGCTGTAGCCCAGCCCAATCGGGATGGGTCGACCGGGTTGGACTGGACCCAGACCCCTCTCAGGCCCTGATACGCATAAGTGACTGTAACTTATGAACCAGAATTTTTTTTGATGAACCATCTAAGGCCCTGGGATCCTTGGAGCGAGTCTATTATTTTGAGATACTCCATGATAGTTTTAGAGAAAGTGGGAGTATGGCCAGGTTGGATCAACTCTGAATCCAACCGGGCCCTTAACACTAAAATGCCTATAACTTACAGAACAGACGTCCGGTTAACGTGCCGTCTATTGTGTTGGAACCCTCATGACATGACTAATCATTAGGTTACTTCTTCTTGGGAATTCATGCCAGTTCAAATACAAACGATGTCTTGTAGAGCAGTTCTCCTAATATCAAGCGTACTATGAGTGGGAATCTAGTGGATAACATTGAGGCAGAGGTTGGAGATAGATCATATGGAGGTTAGTACTGAGTGATCCTGTATGGGTAAGAACTTACCAATCCTTTGTGGGTCAGATCTTGTGTGGGTTAGTGCTCAACGATCCTATGTGGGTCAGCGCATATCGATCTTATGTGGGTCATATCATGTGTGGGTCAGTACTCGGTGATCCTAAATGGGTCAGTGCATACTGATCCAGTGTGGGTCAGATCCTGTGAGGGTCTTTCTGGGGTTAGTACCTATCGACTCCAGGTGGTTCAGATCCTGTGTGGGTCTTTCAGGGGTTAATACCTATCGATCCTATGTGGGTCAGGCTCCTTATTGTCAGTAGAAGTTCATCTTGACAAAATAAGATGATCTGACTTCACGAATAATCATATGTACTTATATACTTCACTTAAACCAGGTTTGAGATGCATCTATTGCTTTATAATTTGTGATTGAGATCATGCTTTGTGGTTTTATTTTGTGTAATTACAAAAGACCTTCCGGGGTCTCGGGGTCCCTACTGAGTATTGTTATACTCACCCCTGCATGGGATTCACCCGCACCTTGTTGTGTCTTGTGCAGACAACGAGCAGCTTGGCTGAGACTTGAGGGAGCCAGGACTAGGTGGTACCTAGAGAAGATTGGATGATGTGTATAGATGTGGAGATGAGATATACTGACCCTTTAGTTAGGATCCTCGGTGGACAATTCTAGGAGTTGTTTTATATTTTTCAGTTATAGTTGTACCTTTCAGTTGGGCTTGTATTCTGGCCCCTTTACATTCAGTACACACATTTACTAATGCAGTTTTACTTTGTGGTTGCATCCTGTTGTGTTTTCGGTTAGTGTGATTGTACAGGTTTAAAGGAAACACCTTCCTGTTTTAGGGGTACGCCTTTCTGGTGCTAGTTTCCAACCCCTGGCCTATGGAAGATGAGCTTGGGTTAGTCATGACATGGGCCCTGGGGGACGGGTCGTGATAGGTTTTAAGCCTTTTTGTTTATTTATGTTTGGATTAATGTTTAAAGTATGCTTCATGATGCTTCTATATTTGAGATAACACTAGGATATTGATGGATAAAGTACCAAGAAGATTAAATAGTTCATAAAATTGAAGCATAATGAGGATTGATTCTATGCTATTTGGGATTACAAATTTTTTAGATGTGGTATTTTGGTAACTGCATTTTGAATTTGGGAACAAGAATTTCATGTTAGGTGATGTTGTGATGGTTTTCAATGAACCCATTAAATTGGTCTTTCATGAAACAAAATATTGAATAGGAAGGAATCATGGACAATGGAAAAAGGGAAACCGTGGATCAACATACTAATTAGGATTCCCAAGTTCAAGAATACTCCAACACTCTTTTGAATGGGGATGAAGAAGCTATAAATTGTGGATCAAGGTTCTTAGATCATGAGTAATGGTACGAGACATAAATTCTTTGGATGGACATGAATCATACAAGGTTTATTATTTTCACTACATTTTTTTGTAGAACATAAGGATCAGAAGAACTTTTTTCAAGGAAAAAACACCTATGGTTGGTAGGAATAATCGGGGTCCCATATTTAAGATCCATGGGTGTGTATTTATAGTCATTTAGAGGGTTCCCTTGAATAAAAATATACTCCTTTATAGGGGTCATGAATGTTTTGAGTAAATACTAAACACTCCAGACATGATGTGTGATTTATGGACTAAGATGCTCAGAAAAGATGATAGAAGTATCCCAAACATTAGTTGACCATAGTTTGACTATTTTGTTCTTTTGATAAAGGGTGATAACAGATGATGATATATGTAGTTTAATGTCATGAAATAAGGATGAAACTGTCAAGAATTTTAACATCATGTTACAAGGACTCAAATATCATTCAGTTTAACATCATGTGATAAGAACAAAATTATCATGTAGTTTAACATCATGTGACAAGGACTCATGCGATGATGACCTTTTTCTATGTAATTTAACATTAAAAAAACCTAGAGGAGATACATGGGGGGAGTTGTACCTTTTTAGAAGTTTATGTAAAAATATACATATGTTGGGACCCCTTTTGTAGATATGACTTATAAACACAAAAAGTGGGTCTATAGGACTAGACCATTCCTGAGTAGTTTAAGGTCTTTCAAGGTGAACTATTTTTTTCATTTAGCCTTTAGTCATTATGTTCCTTGTTATTTCAAATTGGGTGATCAACCTATACCTTTAAGCTTACATGAGTCATTATTAGTGTGAGAACAAGAGGTGTTCAGAGAATAACCCATATTGAGTTATGTATGGGTTCATGATAAAGAGGGATATAAAATAAAGCGGAAATTTTACCATAGCTTAAGTTTTTAAATGAAGGATCTCATGTCAAAGGATCCTGCATAAATCTGGCTCATAGGTAGGAGGGGGTATTTTAAAGTTTCTAGTTTTACATGGATTTGATTCACATTTGAGGTAAAATAAACCTATCTTAGTGTCGATAACTAATGAAACCCATTTTGGTTGATGGCTGATTAGACCGGGCACCAAGATTAATTGGGGGAATTTACAATTTTTGGGGATAGAACCATTTGGGTGTCGCTATATATACTATAAGTTTAAGAATCAATACACATAAGTTTTTTATATATTTAAAAATTAATATTAGTATCTTTCATAGGGATAAGGTCACTTTCAACGTTGGTTTATGAAAAAATAAATGGTGAAGACATCCATATAGACCAGGATCATACATCAAAGAGAATATATTTTAGTTAGCTTCATCTACAAAAATCAGGTTTTTGTGTGAGGGGAAAGGCTGGGATTATCCTCGATGTAACACTATAATGGTAATGGAAATGTTACTAGAAGAGCCAAAATATTGAGGTGTTAGGGTAACTTTCTTTGAAATACTAGATAGCCTAGGATAAGTAATCCTAGAATCACTATATATCATATAGAGATAGGAATCAAGATACACATAGTTCTTACATTACTTTTCCCCTATACATATATAACTCATATAAATTGAAAATATGGAACTTTAGTTTTAGTTTTTGGCTAGGACTAGGGTATATAATCCTACCATCTTTACATGTCATGTGATAATAGGAATCAATCCACACATAGTTCTTGTATGGATCCCTATATAGATCAAAATCATCCATAGGGAGAGTGTAATTTTTATCAACATGTACATAGTGTTTGTGAGTCTTCCCCTGTAAAGATTTATCTTATTTATAAGGAATGAGAATTAAGAACTACCTTATTTCAGTACCATTGGAGAAGTGGATTATCACTATAAATGTTCAAACACTAAGGTAGAAGGAGAATTTTTTTTGAAATATATGGATATGCCCAAGATAGGAGATATAAGGTTCACTACATATATTATTCTAACAAGAATCAGTATATACACACTTCTTAAAGAGAATTCCACTTTTATAGTTCTAACTCATATATAGGGGAGATGAAAAGGGGTCATTATCATAGTTTATTTTTCTAATGATGAAATACAAAAATCATCCTTGGATAGGATATCTAAGCAATACATTTTATCATATATGTACATGAATCATGAAATATGTAGTTATAGAAATGGAGGTCCCGTGCATAGATCTAGGTCATATGAATAGAAAAATTGGATTTATATCTCAAAAGAAAAGTCATCCACTATAGGGAAATGAAGTGGGGATAAAATTTGTGATTAGAATTAGAGAAAAGATCCGATCTTCACTACATGTCCTAAAATATTTAGTAATCAAGTCAAATCTAATTCTTTTAATATAGTATGAGTTCATGATTTAATACTATTTATTTTATTATAAAGGTGTAGGGATCTCATATTGGGAGAGGATATCACTTATGGGGACATATTACAGACCAATCACCGAGGGTACTTATGATAGAGATAAGAATATAGCTAGGACAAGGATAATATACATGGGCATTGCTATGTATCATGAAATATTAAGAATTAATTGACACATAGTTATTTAAGAGATTGTACCTTGCATAGATATAACTCATGTACAGGGGGGAATTTTTCTTTAAATTGTAGGTGGGATTGGGATTTGAGATTTTGGAATCAATACATATCCTATATTAACAAGAATCTATCCACAAGTATTTATTGAACAGAATGGGGTCCCTTGCATATATCCATATCATAAGTAGGGTTAAGAGGAAATTTAATCCAACCATGGGTCTATAAAAGAGATAAATCATGTCCAAGTCTCTTATGCAGATCCAGATCATGTATAAGAAGGGGTAATGTTCATATTTTGATTAAGATGATGATGATTGGGTCTAGAGTTGAGTACTTAGATGTCACTACATATCCCATAGTGATGGGAATCAATCCTACACATATTTCTTTTTAAGGATGATTACTTGAGTGGATATAGCTCATATGCAAGGGATATGAGGAATTAATTCTCTAGGGAACAGTTTAAAAATGTTCCAAATTCTTCTACATGTATCATAATCTCATGTAGGGAGAGAGAGTCTATAACGAATGTAACGCTATGATAAGTTTAGAGTCATGTTTAATGGACTACCACCTCATAGTTTAATGTCATTTGGTGTAGACAGTGGCCATGTAGTTTAACATCATACAATAAGGATGTGGATTCTTATAGGTTAAATTCTTGATAAAAGGACTTGGGTGATCAATTGGGAATTATGAAAAGTTTTTCTTAAGAAACCTTTAATTATTGGGGGGAATGATACCTTCTCTATACATTGCAGTTAAGGATTAATATCCATTATAATAGTCCTTGTGTATGATGTAAGGTACTTCCTACCTTAGTTTTAGATCTGGAGGCTTCTTACCTAGTATCATGGGGTTCAAAGAACCAATACCAACTATCCTTATAGAAATTGGAAGATATATAAATTATTTTTAAATGCTATTGTGATCTAATACTGATGGAATTCCAGGTTGTGCAGAGTATACAACCTCTTCCATTGAGTATTTCTATCTTAGAAAGTCAATACTATGATTATTCATATAATGAGAGATAAAAATAGATTGGGAATTATAGATAGGGTAATTTGACCTTAATAGCAATCACTAGATATTTCCCGTAGACAAGAGAATATGGGGTCACTTTTGTGGTGGTGTAGGTTGTGATATGATAGGCCCAAAAGGCAAGCAAAAGATTTTCTGGCCAATATTTCTTGTATTTGCCTACCATTTTCTAGAGTATATTTGAAATACTATTATTCAAATCCTATATTTTTCCATTTTCCATCATGAGATAGTCACATGTAAGGAGGGACTTAATGTTGTACTTCTAATACAACCTTTTTAACTTAGAAGTAGAAAAGTTAGTGACATTGTTCATCAAAATTTCATGATGGATACCAAATGTGGTAATGTTGTTAGAATTAATGAAGTGGGTGATGTTATTCATACTAAATTAAATAAGGAGTTTTTCTTTATCCCATTTCTAAAAGAAGTCGATGGCAATAATAATATACTATAATTTATTAGCTATAGCTCGGGGATATGACCCCATGACATCTATTCCCCATACGAGAAATAAACATGAGTATTTAGAAGTATGAACGAACATTGAGATATGGTGGATGACTGTTTCATCTATTTTATACTCACTATAATTCTTGGTGAATTACATAAAATATTGTATAATTATCATCCATAAATAACCAAGTATCCTAATTTGGTTGAAGAGCCTAGCTCCTGACTGGTGAGCCCTGTAAGAGACCCCATAAACTTATTACATTATAGTGAGAGTATATCCTTCATAGATACATTTGAGGAGGGATCCATTTAATAATATTTTATATAGGAATTTATATTCATTTATCCTATCATAAAGAGTGAATTTTGCTTCATGATATTGGATCTATTCCCTTTTGGATTGATCTGATGGGAGTCCCATTTTTGAGTTAGTCCATTATGGTACCCATCTATCCAATAATGGATGTTGAATCATCATATCTTGGGGAAGCACTGATCAGACTAATCTCTTCTATGTTACATATGATGACTGGGGAGACTACCCTTTGGTGTGTGATATGAAAGGAAACCTCATCCCGGTCAGGTCCAAACAAGACTGTAGACATGTTCTCTAGTGCATCAGTATGATCATTCTGTAATTGGGGGACATGATTTAGCATCGATTCAAAAGGATACTCCTCCATTAGTCCCCTTATAAAGTAGATTATACAGGTTGAATCTTCTTTATTGGTGGCATATTCACAATTGATATTCTTAATCATCAATTATAAATCATATTTAACATTCATATGGGATATCTACAACTATAATGGTAATTTGAGGACTACACTAAGGGCTTGGTATTCCACATCATTTTTGGTGTATCCCTTGAATATCAAGAATAAATATATGAGAATTACAGTAGCTATGGAGATAAATAAAATCCCCAAACCAACTTTGTAGAAATTTATTCTTTCCATTATTTTTCAAGTCATACTTTGAGAGGCTCCATTAGAATACATCTCTTGTTTTTGGGGAGTTTATTGGGTATATAAAACCTATTAATCCTAAAGATTGATGTTTACTTATATAAATTCCAAGGTAGGATGTGTTTCTTGGAAATTATCCACCTATTTAAATTTGATTTCCTACTAGGATATGAATTGGATATTATACTAATACAAGATAACAACCCACAAGGACAGATACCCAATCAACATAGGGTGGTTCAGAATGTACATGAGTGGATATATAAGAGATACCAAGTGAAATTCATTGTGTTTCATGTAGTTCCTCGACTTTTTTATTTCAAAAATAGGTGAAATGTAGTTCTTGTCAATATTGAAATATCAATTATCAGTATTTAACACTATTTATAGAGATTGTATATACTATTTTCTTTCTTTTCATTTTTTTGTATATGATAAGGGAACTAAGAGATCACTACATAAAAGTCACATATAGGATGGGAAACTTCCCTTATACCGGTGAAATTAACACTAATGTGTGTACTAGATATTTCTTGATGTTCTTGAAGGATTCTTGTAAATATTCATCCCACTGATAAGAGATTCCATTATTAATTAACTTTGTAAAGGGGAGGCATTTTCCAATCAGGTTGGATATTAAATTCCTAATGCAAGAGAGGTTTCCATGAATCCCTCTCAACTCATTAAGGTTTAAAGAGGCTGGTATTTTGACTATTGTATTGGTCTTCTTAAGTTAAAACTCAATTCCATGATGGTGTACCAAAAATCCTAGGAATTTCCCTAATATTACCCAAAAGTCACACTTCATAGGTTTTTTCTTCAAGCTATACATATGAAGCTTTTTAAGACTATTTGAAGGTCGGAAAGATGATAAAAAAAATGTCAAGAATTAACCATCATATCATCGACATATCATTCTTTATTTTTATTTAGAAAAAATGGTTTGAAGATGTGATTCATAACACATTGGTAGGTGGTGCTTACATTCTTTAAGATACAATCCATGACCTAGTAGTAGAATATCCCTTAGGATACCATTAAAATAGTGGATTATTTATCTCCTAGGACCATCTTTATCTGATTATACCATGAGAACCCATCCATAAGGGAAAGGTATTAAAATACTATAGTTTCATCAATCATGATTTCTATAAATGGAATTGGTAAATACCCCTTCAGACATTGTCATTTGAGATATATGAAATCAATAAAAACCCTAATATACATGTTCTTTTTCTTAAAGGGAATGATTTTGGAAATAATTTTTAGGTATTTCAACTCTCTAATGAATCTATATTTGATAATATCATCAACTTTATATCCCCCCCGTGGAATCATGTGAAGGATGCATTCTCATGGATTCCTATTTGAAACCTTAATGAATATATGGAAAGCCGAGGCGATGGGTAACCACATCTGGATCCATCACTGGTATCTCTATGAAATTATAAGTAAATGAATAATGGTTTTATTTCAAGAATGATATAAATATCTCCATCTCTGCTAGGGGAATGGAATCAATTATAAGTGTAGTTTTAAGGTCCTATTATGTTCCTAGATTTACCTGCCTGAGATTATCAATGAAGGTGGAGATTCCTTCCTCAAATAATGGGGGAGGGGGAATATATAAGTTCATTTTCTTAATATTTAATATCATATTTAATTGAAGTGTCCTTGATATTGGTAAATAGAATGGGAGAGTATCTATCCTTGGTGAGGCATAAGGGGAAACTCCTGGGCCCTAGGAGTGTCAAAACATTAGTATCATGATCAATAAAATTTCAGATATGCTATGTTTTATCCCTACTATCATCAAGGTTATAAGAATCTTTACTATACTGATTTTTAAGAGACCTTATAGGGAAATTTACAGTTTCTATTGATGGTGTAGGTTACTTCTTAGATCTAGATGGTGATAGGAAAAGAAAAATAATATTTGGGGAATTGATCTAACTGCCACTTGATGGAGTTGCTTCAACCAACATGGGTACTACTATAGAGATATGATCCAATGAATGTTTTGAATTTTGATGGCTTTCTAGAGATAGTTCTTCTACCTTGATCAGGTTTGTAAGTTGTACATAGTCATTTCCAATCAATTTCCATGGGTTTTCAGGGGCGGTTTCTATACTATTGGGAAAATGACCCATTTTTCCCCCACCGTCATCTATTACTTTACCTCTCTCTTATAGAAACATACCTCAGTATATTTGGATTCACAAGATTTATTGGGGGAGCTATCACCATACAATATAGAAACATTTAAATTTATGTGGTACATTAAGCATTGATGGTATGATGATAACACCACAACATGACTATGAGTCCAAGGTCTCCCAAGTAATACATTGTATGTTGTGTATTTTTAGGTAACATTAAGACCAATGGGTGAAATATATATTTCTTGATGTTCTTGAAGGTTTCTTTTAAATATTCATCCCACTAATGAGAGATTCCCTTCTTCACTAACTTTGTAAAGGGAATGAATTTTCCAGTAAGGTTGGATATGAAATTCCAAATGTAAGCAAGGTTTCCCTAAATCCATCTCAACTCTTTAAGGTTTAAAGGGGGTGGTATTGTGAGTATTGTATTCTTCTTATTAGTTTCTACCTAAATGTGAAGATGGTGTTCCATAAAGACTAGTAATTTCCCTAACATTATGGCCTCCCACCTTTTTTATTACATAACTCTTCATTACATTTTTCAAATACAGGATCTTTAAAGTCTAGTGTCTTGGAAATCAGGAACATAATACATGAAAACAACATAAAACATTCTTATAAACCACTTGTAAGGATTCATAATACGTCCATCATATGTAAAATTACTACATATCATATCCTGGAGGAATACATCAAAGAAAAGGGTGAGCAGAAGGCTCAGTAAGGAAAACAAGTGAAACAATTGACATGTGATCTTGAGCAATATTAATAAGAACTTGATAAAAATCATAAAGACATGAGAAATAGAATAATAGGAATATCATGATAAAAAAAAATGAATCATAAATTGAATATGTGGATACAATATTTCATTTATACATTCATGAACATATCACCAAGGTTTATACCTAAGGTGTCATAAAAATTACAAAGATTATTCACCAAGGTATTGTGAAACTTGTCATCTCTAAAGATCAATTTGTTACCCAATGCATTTGAGCGCTATCAGGGCGCACCCTTAAGATGTATTTATTTACATGTGATCCACATATATCATAATTAAACATTTCATAAATAACCCAAATAGAGTAAAACAAATGGGGTTTACTTCAAAACCAAGACATTTTAAAGTGCTTAAAAATAAGATCATTATGTCATTTATAACCCAGGTAAAAAGAGTGAGGGTTACATGTATGTCAATTACAGAATCAAATATATAATTTTTTTGTATCTATAAACACCCATATAAATGAAATAGGTCTGGGTATTCACATAAATAAAACAATATAATTCCTCGAGAAAAAGAGAGAAAAAGTTTGAGATGAAATTTCTGCAGCATAATGGCTATATAACATGGTTTTAGAAAATATTGAAAAGAGAGGGGACAAGAGTCACCCACTCATAAATAACTCATTATACAGTCAGTGTACATAATAAAAAGAAATAAGATCATTTTTGGGATATTTCAAGGAAATACCATATGAAAATGAATCTCGAAGGAAAAGAGAAAATGTGATTTCTTTTATGAAAATTCGACAGCCTAATGACGTCACTTAAAAATTCAAAAATTAAATTGATGAGAGAATAAAGGGTCTATCATCATTTTGAAATGAAATGGACAGTAATAAGAATATATAAGAACATACCCAAACATAAGAAGACGGAAACTGGAAGACATAACTTAAAGGAAATCATGACTAAAAAAGGAGGGTGTAAGGTTTCCTTACCTTGAAGAGTAACTTTGAAAGATTGAAGTTCGGGACCTTGTGAGGTTTGAGGAAACCTTGGGAGGAATCCTTGGGAGGTAAGGAGATCATAACTTCGTTGAGGATGGTTTTGGAATGAAATGAATAAGGTAAATGTCTTGGTTTTTATAGAAAAATTAAGGGAATAAATTATTAATTTCCAAGGGACACCTCATCAGTGGTATTTGCAAAACCATCGGCTTTACCATGGTATTTTCCTATGGTATTGGAAACTTAGGACACCTAATAGCATATATCACTATACATAAGTCGACTGTAAATCTTAAATCAATATTACATCATTAATGATGTCATTAAACACCTGAAACTCAAAACTGTATTTTTACTATTCACTGAAAATTCAACTATTTTTAAAAACCCCAAAACATCATCATAACCTAATATCGATGCTCTGAATTAAAAAATGAACTCCATTTTATGAAAATAATTTTCAAAATATTTTTAATTTAATTTTTAAATAAAATTATTATTTATTCCAAAAATACAACTTTAAAACTATAACTCATTTTGTAACACCTTAAAAAAGAAATCAAGGTCCCTTATAATTATTGTATAACCGTAATACAATAAAGTAACAATTTATGATTAAATGTTTTGAAAATATATTTCTATTTTAAATTATTAAATTAATTATAAAATTGTAAATAAAATATTTATGACATAAAAAAATACCTAAACTTATAATATGATCATTTTTTCACCTTTAAGATGTTTAAATAGTATTTATACATTCATGGGTGACGTTTCTATTTTTTCTGGCCAATTTACTATTCATTACTGTTCATACGGGTATGTTACTATTCATACTTTACAATTCACTAAAAATAAAATTGATCTTATTAGACTCTAAAATTCTCACTGATCACAACTGTAGAAGACCATTTTTTGAAAATCATTTCACATTATTATTTATTTAAAGAATAGAAAAATATTTTAAAATACCCCCTTGTTTTTCTAAATTCATCAATAATACACATCCTATATTTTTCCAGATATTTGAAATTAACAAACTTTTCCATAATAAAAAATATAAATTTTATTTATATAAAAGGATTACACAAAGAAGCTAAGGTCTTGTTACATAGCCCCTTATAACACCAGCATAGGACCTAAGTGTAAGGTGTGATATGGTGATAGAATCTTGGGGTGGCTCGGACAACATTGACCAAGTGGTGATTTCTTTCAGCTTGAACTTCTCCCTTAGGTGATTCCGTTTAAGATTCATATGTTGAAGTTCGACTTGAGCTTGGTCCAGAGAAAATATCAGTGATGCTACCTCCTTCCCAAGATCCGACAAATGGGCTTCATATGGCCCGAGTCTACTGGATGAGGCCATTCAATCTTTTTTTTGTATTAATTAAAAAATATAACTATATTTATAAAAACACAACATTAAGATTATAGTTTCTAACGTCATATTGTCCAACATTCATATAACAGTTGAAACCCAATAATCTCATTTTAATTATACCCACTTTATTAATTAAGGGATATAGTTTTGTTGAGTATAAAATAAAATAACACAAAAATTTAGGAAACAAATATAATTAAAATGTTCGGATCGTTACATTATCCCCCCCGTAAGAAATTTCATCCCCGAAATTTTATCTCGTACCCTCTGAGGAGAAAAGGTGTGGGTACTTCTATCTCATAGATTCCTCCGGTTCCCACGTGGCTTCTTCAAATTTGTTGTTCCTCCATAACAACTTAACAAGGTGGGTAGTCTTGTTGCATAGAACCTTGTATCTACGATCCAAGATCTCCACCGGCTGCTCCTCATAAGAGAGGTCATGTTCTAGTTGTACCACCTCTAGAGTTTTTACATGTTAAGGGTTAGGTATGTACTTCCTCAAGTGGGATACGTGGAAGACACCATGAACATGTGCTAGATTTGGAGGAATTTCAAGCCGATAGGCCATTGTTCCCACATGATAAATGATTTCATGGGGGCCAATGTACCTAGGGTTGAGATTCCTTTTTTTTTCAAACCTCATGACTCTCTTCCAAGGTGATCAAACTCCAAGTCCCTTCGACAGTTGTCAGCATAGCTCTCTTTTTGACTCTGATCAGCCTTAATGTGTTCCTGGATGGAATGGAAACGTTTTGTCATATCTTGCCCAAGATCATGCCCAAGAAGCTTTATCTCACTAGCTTCATCCCAACAAGTAGGAGTTCTACATCACTTACCATATAGTGCTTCATAGGGTTCCATTTTAGTGGAAGATGTTGTTTTAAGAGAACTCAACTAAAGGGAGATGTTGATCCAATCCACCTTTAAATTCCATTGAGCATGTTCTTAGCATGTCCTTGAGTGTTTAAATAGTCCTTTCAGATTGGACATCAGTTTGGGGGTGATAGGCCGTACTGAAATTCAATTTAGTGCTCAGATCTTGTTGAAGACTTCTCCAAAATTTTGATGTGAACCTTGGATCATGATCAGATACGATAGAAAGTGGAACTCCATGTAGCCTTACCACTTCCTTCATGTAAATCCCGGCAAGTTGATCAAGAGATAAATCTTCTCGGATAGAGATAAAATGGGCATTCTTGATGAGACGGTCCACAATAACCCATATTGCATTGTTTCCTTTGGAAGTTCTCAGGAGACTCGTGACAAAGTCCATAGTGATATTGTCCCACTTCTATGCTGGTATGGGTAGTGGTTGCAATACCCCTTTAGGAAGTTGTTGCTATGCCTTCACTTACTGACATATCAAGCACCTTGATGTGTAGTTACCAATACCCCTTTTCATATTATCCCACAAAAAATGATCACAAAGGTCCCTATACATTTTTGTGCTACCAAGATGTATAGAGAAAGTAGAGCTATGAGCTTCATCCATCAACTCCTTATTTATTTATAGAATATATGGAACACATATTCTTGCATGAAATTTTAGTACACCTTCTTGATCAGTATTGAACTCAGAAACTTCCCATCCTTCACAACCTCAAACTTCTTCTGTAACAAAGGATATTATTTCAGAGCTTTCTTGATCATCTCTAGTAGTGATAGCTATGAAATCATTTAGGTTAGGGTTGATGATGTACCTTCCTTTATTATTACCATGTCCAGTTTTACTAGGTCATTGATCAAAGGATCTATTTGAATCCTCATAATAGACAAAACAACTGGATCTTTACTACTTAATCCATTAGTGACTTTGTTTGCTCTTCCGGGATGATAATGAATTGAACAATCATAGTCATTAAATAGTTCCAAAAATCTCCTTTGTCTCATGTTCAATTCCTTTTGTGTGAAAATATTCTTCAAACTTTGATGGTCTGTGTATATATCACATTTCTACTCATAAAGATAGTGCCTCCATATCTTCAGAGAAAAAATGACCGTAGCCAGCTCAAGATCGTGTGTAGGATAGTTCTGCTTCTGAGTCTTTAACTATCGAGATGCCTAAGCAATGAAATTTTCATTTTACATGATGATGAACCCAAGACCTTTTAGAGATGCATCGCTAAAAATAATGAATACTTCTCCACTTGAGGGAAGAGTTAGCATGAGTGCAGTAACCAATCTATTATTTAGATCTTGGAAACATTCCTCACACTCCTTTGTCTAGATGAACTTGATCCCTTTTCAGGTTAACCTGGTTAATGGATTATAAAGTCATGAAAAGTTTTTCACAAACCTCATATAATATCCCGCTAATCCAAGGAAACTATGAATATCAGTTATTGTAATTGGATGAGGCCACTCGACAACTTTTGTCTTTGCAGGGTCAACTGTGATTCCTTCCTTGGTAACAATGTGCCCCAGGAAAGCAACTTGTTGTAACTATAATTCACATTTACTGAACATTACAAAAATACTCTCCTTCCATTCAGTTTTCAAAATAACCCTTAGACGATCTTCATTCTCCTCATGACTTTTGGAATATATCAGAATATCATCAATAAGAACTACCATAAAGTTATCAAGGTAGTCCTTAAAGAATCTATTCATCAAATCCATAAAAATAGTGGGTGAATTAGTCAGTCCAAAAGGCATAACAAAAAACTCATAATGTCCATATCCTGATCGGAAGGAAATTTTTGGAATATCTTCTTTCTTCACCCTCAATTGATTTTAACCATATCAAAGATCAATCTTAGAAAAGAATTGAGCCCCACAAAGTTGGTCAAATAAGTCATCAATTATTAGAAGAGGGTATTTCTTCTTTATTCTGATCTCGTTCAGTTCTCTATAATCAATGCATAGCCACATTGATTCATCCATCTTCTTTACAAGGAGAACGGGTTCTCCCCAAGGAGACACACTCGATCAGATAAACCCCTTATCGAAAAGATATTGGAGTTGTTTCTTTAATTCCTCTAGATCCACATTTTCCATCCTGTATGGGGTCTTTGATATTGGATGAGATCTAGGTACGAGTTCAATAGAGAACTCTACCTCTCTTTCTGGGAAAGGTCTAGACAACTTCTTAGGAAATATGTCAATGCATTCCGGGATGATGGGGAAATTTTCTATCCTCAAACTCTCAGTTCCTTATTCTTCTTCACTGATCAATTCCATAAAGAAGGATATAAGAGGTTATTCTAGACAAAGACCAGGTTGAGATATCTCTCCTTCAAAGATAACTATAGGTTTTCCATTCAAGGATACTGATATTTCCTTACTTCGTCATTTGATCTTAGCACTATACTTTGAGAGCCAGTCCATTCCTAGTATAATGTCGAATTCTAGCATGGTAATTACTACTAGAGTTGTGATAATATTGTGATCACCAAATTAAATAATAAAGTTTCTAAACACTGATGATGCTTGGATAATCCCACCAGGAGTCTTGACTGATAACTCTACTTTTAGAAAGTTGGGGGTTGATTCAAAATTATTTGAAAACTTAGAGGAAATAAAGGAATACTTAGAGCCAGAATCAAAGAAAGTACTTGCTAGATTTGAGAGAACAACAAGAGTAACTTCTACCATGTCATTTGGAGCTTCAAGTTCAGATGTCATGATAGAAAAATCATGAAATTTCTCCCTTGGCCTTTGCTGAGGCTAATGGTGGTTCCCCTCCACTACCCTCGTATTTAGACAGTGATTGGGAAAGTTCCCAAGTTGTCCACACTTAAAGCACTGAACATAAAGTAGGCCTGGCACCATCTTAACCTTGTCGTCAGTGTTTGGAAGATGAGGTTTCACCTCACTATGTAAATTCCTCGCAATATGGCCATCTCTTCCACACTTGTAGCATTTATCACTCCGGAGTAGGTAGTTCCACGAATGATTCTTCGCACATTTATTACATGTGGTACATTGCACTTTCTTACCTCCTCTTCCCTGAACAAAGGTCATCCCTAAGATAGGATCCATCAATCTCATTTTTTCATTTGATTTATGAGACCACTACGTCTCACTGAACTACAGTTTGACATTCATTTCACTTCGTACGATCTCCTCACAGTTGTCATAGTCTTGGTTGGCTATATTATTCCACAGATGAGGTCTCAGTCCAGCAAAGAATCTATCAACCTTACCATTAGGATCCATGACAAATCTTGAGTTATAATGGGAAAGTATTGTAAATTTCATATCGTAGATTCCCACAGATTAATTCTCCTTCTGCTTCAGCTCAAGAAACTCCTTATCCATTCTTATTAACATGGAACAAGGGAAATACTTATTGAAAAAGATCCCTCAGAAATCTTCCCACTCTATAGCTCCAACCTCCACTCTTTGCCTCATGTTTTTCATCATTTCCCACCACTGATCAGCTTCTCTCTCTAAGAGATAGACAACTAGGGTGACCTTCTCTTGCTTTGAACAACATAGCAAAGAAAAGTTCTTCTCTATAGAGTTAATACACTATTTAGGAATCAATGGGTTGGTCGATCCAATAAAGGTTGGTGGTCGTTGATACATAAATGACTCAACAGAATGTTGTCCCCTTCTTAGTGAGATCAATCTCTTAGCTTGATTCAATTTATTTTCCATAACTTGAGTCATCTGGTTCATCATTCGCATGAATGTTTCCATTAGGGCTTCCATTGGAGGACCGTCAGCGCATAGTCCATTGAGGTCACCATTTGCACGGTTCCTCCTATTTCCATCCATTTCTAAAAGAATAAAACCTTAGTGAGAAACTTATTTCATTTACAAATATTTTAACAATAAAGGATGTTATGTCTTAAAACTTATTTAAACAATTACTTTTCTCTATAAATCCTTCATAATGATTCATAAAAAGCTTATGATTAACCAAACATATCCCTTAGGAGTGTCATAACCAAGAGTGAAGAAATGCCCATTTTCATGTACCAGGATACCCGGGTCAAGCCCGAAACTCCTTTTCGGAGTTTTCACTCCTAGGTACCTCTGTGCCTGATCCGCCTCTACCTACTCATATCCAGACAGGGATGTATTTGCTTGATAAATCACTTAATCAATACTCACCAAAATACTAGGAAGTTTTACTATATTTAAACTTTTATATAGTATTATTCCTAAAGTTTTCGTAGCCTAATTTCCATAAATAACTAAACTATCCTTTGATACCAACTATGGAATCCTGCCTTTTTATTACATAACTTTTCATTACAGTTTCTAAATAGATGATCTTTAAAGTCTAGTGTCTTGGAAATCAGGAAACATAATACATGAAAACAACATAAATCCTTCTTCTAAAACACTTTTAAGGATTCATCATAGGTTCATCCAATGTAAAATTACTGCATCTCATATCCTAGAGACATACATAAAAGAAAAGGGTGAGCAGAAGGCTCAGTAAGGAAAACAAGTGAAATAGTTGACATGTGATCTTGAGCAATTTTAATAAGAACATGATAAAAATCATAAAGACATGAGTAATGGAAGAATAGGAATATCATGATAAAAATAGCATGAATCATAACTTGAATATTTGGTTACAAAATTTTATTTATAAATTCATGAACATATCACCAATTATTATCCCCGAGGTGTTATAAAAATTACCAAGGTTATTCACCAAGGTATTGTGAAAATTGTCATCTCTAGAGATTAATTATTTACCCAATGCATTGGAGTGATATCAGAGAAAAAACTTAATATTTCTTTATTTACATGTGATCCACATATATCATAATCAAACATTTCATAAATAACCCAAAAAGAGTAAAATAAATGGGTTTCACTTCAAAATCGTGCCGTTTTAAAAGTGCTAAAAAATAAGATTGTTATATCTTTTATAACCCTTGGAAAGGGAGTTAGGGTTACATGTATGTAAATTACAGAATAGAATATATCATTTTTGTGTATCTATGAACACCCATATAAACTAAATATTTCTGGGTATTCATATAAATAAAACAAGATAATTCCTTTAGAAAAAGAGAGAAATTTTGAGATGAAATTTCTGCAGCATAACGACTATATAACATGGTTTTAGAAGATAATGAAAAGAGAGGAGACAAGAGTAAACCACTCATAAATAACTTATTATACATTAGTTTTATATAATAAAAATAAATATGATCATTTTAGGGATATTTTAAGGAAATACCATATGAAAATGAAACTTGAAGAAAAAGAGAAGATGCAATTTTTTTTACGAAAATTCGGCAGCCGAACAACATCACTTAAAAATTAAAAAATTAAATTGATGAGAGAAGAAAGGGTCTCTAATAATTTGGACATGAAATTGATAGTAATAATAATATATAATAACATACCCCCATATAACAAGATGGAAACTAGAAATCATGACTAAAAAGGGAGGGTGGAAGGTTCCCTTACCTTGAAGAGTATCTTGAAAGATTGAAGGTTGGGACCTTGGGAGGCTTGAGGGAACCTTGGTAGGACTACTTGGCAGGTAAGGAGACCTGAAATTCGTTGAGGAGTATTTTGGAATGAAATAAATTAGGGAAATGGCTTGGTATTTATAGGAAAAGTGAGGGAATAAATTATTAATTTCCAAGGGACACCTCATCGGTGGTATTTGCAAACCCATGGGCTTTCCCATGGTATTTTCCCATGGTATTGGACACTTGGTACAAATAATAGAATATATCACTATTAATAAGTCTACAAGAAATATTACATTATTATTACATCATTAATGATGTCATTAAACACCCGAAACTCAAAACTGTATTTTTACTATTCACTGAAAATTTAACGGTTTTAGAGAACTCACAAAAATATACCCTAACCTAATATCGATGCTCTGAATTCAAAAATTAACACCATTTTATGAAAATAATTTTCTAAATAATTTTAATTGAATTTTTAAATAAAATCATTATTTATTCCAAAAATACAACTTTAAAACTATAACTCATTTTGTAACATATTAAAAATGAAATCAAGGTCCCATAAAATTATTGTATTACCATAATACAATAAATTAACAATTTATGATTACATTTTATGAAAATATATTTCCATTTTAAATTATTAAATTAATTATAAAATTTTAAATAAAATATTTATGACATACAAAAATACCAAAACTTATACTATGATCAGTTTTTCACTTTTAAGATGTTTAAATAGTATTTTCACATTCATGGGTGAAGTTTCTATTTTTTTGGCCAATTTACTATTAATTAGTATTCATTACTATTCATATGGGTATGTTACTATTCATACTTTTCTATTCACTAAAAATCAATTTGTTCTTATTAGACTCTAAAATTCTCACTGATCACAACTATAGAAGACCATTTTTTGAAAATCATTTCACATTATTAATTATTTAAAGAATAAAAAAATATTTTAAAATACCCTTTTTTCCTCGATTCATCAATAATAAACATCCTATATTTATCCAGATATTTTAAATTCACAAACTTTTCCATAATAAGAAATAGAAATTTTATTTATATAAAAGGATTACACAAAGCAACTAAGGTCTCGTTACATATCCCATTATAACACTGGCATAGGACCTAAGTGTAAGGTGTGCTACGGTGATAGAATCTTGGGGTGTCTCGGACAACATTGCCCGAGTGGTGACTTATATCAGCTTGAACTTCTCCCTTAGGTGATTATGTTCAAGATTCATATGTTGAAGTTCGACTTGGGTTTGGTCCAGAGCAAAGCCTAGTGATGCTACCTCTTTCCCAAGCTCCGACAGATGGGCTTCATATGGCCCAAGTCTATTGGATGAGTCCATTCAATCTTATTTCTGTATTAATTAACCAAGATAACTGTATTTATAAAAACACAACATTAAGATTATAGTTTCCAATGATCATATTAACCAACGGTCATATAACAATCGAAACCCAACAGTCGCATTTTAATTATACCCACTTCATTAATTAAATGATATAGTTTTGTTGAGTATAAAATAAAATAACACACAAATTTAGGAAACAAATATAATTAAAAAGTTTGGGTCATTACAAACATTACCCTAGAGGAAAAATTTAGAGGGTTTATCTTTAATATATGCTGATGAAACTTGCTGAAGATTGTTTGAAGTTTAGTGATATGATCACAACAATGTCATGAATTAACCAAAAAATCATAGAAATATCATTCCTTTATTCTTACTAGAAATGGTTTGAAGATGTGGTGCATAACACATTGGTAGGTGGTGCTAACATTCTTCAAGATAAAGGCCATGACCTGGTAGCATAATATCCCTTGGGGAATCCAGAAAGTAGTGGATTCATTATATCTCTGGGTTATATTTTTATGATTATACCATGAGCACACATACATAAGGTAAATGTATTATAATATAATAGTTTCATTAATTAGGTGTTCTATGAATGGAGTTGGTAAATATCCCTTCAGACATTGTCATTCGAGATCCCTAAAATCAATACAAACCCTAATCTATGTGTTATTTTTCTTAAAGGGTATAATTTTGGAAATAAACTTTAGGTATTTATTCACTCCAATGAATATATATTTGAAAATCTTATCTAATTTATATCCCACCTTGGAAGCATGTGAATGATTCATTCTCATGGATGTCTATTTGAAACCTTAATGATTATATGAAAATCCCAGGTGTTGGGTTCTCATATTAGGATCTATCCTTGGTGTCTCTATGTAATTATAAGTGAATTCATAATGGTTCTATTTAAATAATGGTATAAATATCTCCATATCTACTGGGGGAATGGAAGAAATGATAAGTGTAGGATGAAGGTCCTTTTATGTTCCCATATTTACCTGTATGTGTTTATGATTGGCAGTGGAGATACCTTCCTCAAATACTAGGGGGTGGGGTGGAATCTATAAGTTCATTTTATTAATATTTCATTTCATCTATTATAGAAGTATCCTTGAGATTGGTAAATAGTATGGGAAAGTCTCTATCCTTGGTGAGGCATAAGGGGACACCCCTAGGCCCTAGGAGTGCCAAACCATTAGTATCATGATCAAGATAATTTCAAAGATGCTCACATTCATCCCTATTATAATTTCGGTTCTAAGAATAATTTCTATACTGATTTTTAAGAGTTCTTATAGGGGTATTTATAGTTTCTATTGATGGTGTAAGTTAAATATCATATCCAGATGGTGATAGTAAAAGAGAAATAATATTTGGGGAATTGATCTGACAATCACTTGATGAAATTTCTTCAGCTGACATGGTTTCTACTATAGATACATGAGATAATGATTTTTTTTTGAATTACAATGGCTCTATGGAGATAGTTATTCTACCACGATTAGGTTTATAAGTAGTCCATAGACATTTCCAATCAATCTCTATCATCTTTCAGGGGTAGTTTCTATACCTTTGGGGCAACAATCCATTTTTCCCCCACCATCATCTGTGACTTTCCTTATCTATTATAGAAACATACCTCAATATATTGGGATTTACAAGATTCATAGGGGGAACTATCAGCATACAACATAGAAACCTATATATTTATGTTGTACTTCAAGAATTAATGGTATGATGACTACACCACAACATGACTATGGGGCTAATGTCTCCCAAGTAAAACATTGTATGTTGTGTCTTTTTGGGTAACAATGAACTCAAAATTAGACAACAAGTCCCTAATTTGGTCCTTGATATTGATATTTATGAGGGGAATCTTCTCACTCATGTCATACCCTTGAATGGTCAGCTTCAAGGGAGAGAAATCATCCTTACTATATCCAAAATATAGAAGAGTTTGGATCAGGATAAGATTAATACCTAAGACACTATCAATCATCTCCCATAAGATGCTGACACTTTCAATCTTTCCTAAAAACATAAAAGGGTTTGAATTTCCATAAATTCATTCTTCTTGATCTTTCTATATGAATGTCATAGTGGTATGATATTCTGCTAAAGAAGTTTCTACTTGATAATCTTAGGCTATGGTGTCTTCTATCTCACACTATCAAGGGCTCTAGAGGTCCTCAACAAGTACCTCCCTGATCAATTTAGAAAGGTTTAGGTCATCTAGGATCAAGATATTAACTGAGACAGCTTCCAACTATTTAAAAAATGTCATATTTTTGAACTAGAGGTATATGATTCCCAATATGGGGGTTTTACTTAGAATGTTCCTTAGGGGATGATGTAATCAGTGTAGATGGATCATGTGGTTGAACCAAAGTTGAAGGCACACCAATTAGTAACTAATTGATCTTAATGGGTCTATGTACTCATATGGGTTGACTGGATAGTTTCCCACCCATAATCTCATATTCTATGTAAAATAAGAATGAATAAATATTGAAATATTTTGTGGTTTCACCATACTCATACTGGGCTCACTGAATTTCTTTCTCATGGGTCTCGACCGTGTATATGAATGTGGCTAAGATATTGGGCTCAACCATGACTAGACTTCCCTTGTTCTCTTGGAATCTGTATCCCTTGAATTATACTCCCTGTTTTGGTATGATGGGTTCATATGTATATTCCTCTTCAAATATGGGTAATTTTAAATTAATGATGTTAATATAACTAAAAATTATCGCTTAATCTGATGAGGATTCTATTTGGTGGGATGATGGAAATGATTCATATGATGAGGAAAATCAATATATGGGAGTTAGGGCCAGTTTCTAAGTCATATGAGACTCTTATTCTTATTCCCTATATTACTTTTTATTGTTATATCTACTTTTGAAGGATGGGATTGATTGTTTCTTTTTGGACAATGTAGGAGGTTCTGAAACTGCTATTGGATAAATAAGTTATGCTCTAAGAATGTGTGATTCCAATCAATTGTCTTTCAGGTCATCTAGTCATCAAATTTTTTTTCATACCTGACCAAAAAATCTTTTCAGTCACCTTCTCATTCAGATTAGGTGGTGGACACATGGTCCACTTCCAAAAGGGGTTTTCCTAGTATCACCTTCCCAGAATCAACCATGCTCTGGAGGATTTATTTAAAGACAAATAAGTCATGGATAGTGTGGCCTAAACTCCAATGAAAGGGGAAATAATTAGGATGGTCATTGAGGCTGACCTCATAGGATTTCTTGGGTTCAGAAAAGTTGAGGATGTTTTTTCAATGTATGTAAGAAAATATCTAAGAAACTATTCATTTTGGAAGGAATTAATTTTTATTTTATTCCTCGAATCAAGGGTGGATTTAATATATCTTTTCCTTTATATGAGGGCATTTATGTTTTTTTTGTCTCTTAATGGGAGGCACTATGTGATGTAGAGTTTTCTAATGTACTCTAATAGTCACTAGTGCTTGTTTGAGTGTGACAACAATAATCATTTCCTTATAATTCATTTTCCCTTGTAATTTGAGTGCGTGCATATATTTTTCCCTTGATCACTGAATGATATCCTACAAGTGCTGTGTGTTTCTATGAAATTATGAAATCCACTGAGATATTTCAAAAGTAATAGCAGTGTCCACAGTTTATCATAGAAAATTTATGTACAAAATTGTAAAACTACTCCCGTTAGACTTAGATGATGAGGGAATACATCAAGCCTTTCCATATGGAGATAAAAGTTAGTGACCTTTTCATTTTAAAGTTGTTTGTAGTTTGTGAGGTCAATGATCATCATATTTCTTAGTGTATAGAAGAATTAATATAGGACTTGTTGGTGAAGGTTTTTCTATCCTATGATAGACTATACTATAATGATACTATACTAGATGAAAGTAGGACCCAACAATGTTTGCACAAAGAATCTCAGTTTTTCCACCTCCTGTTTGTCTCAAGGTCGCATCATGGGGTTTTATTAAGACATGAAATGTGAGAGATGCTTCTCCAGATCCACCATTCCACCAAACATTAAGAAGAAGGGATTCTCAAAATTGAAAAAAGGCAGAGTAACATCCTCCCATTCAGGATATGGATTTCTTTCGGCTACACTTGGGTGAACCACCCTTAAATGGATTCTATTTAAGTGATAAAAGGATCAATGAGATTGAGGAGTTCTTAGGGTAACACTATCTAAACCATCCCCTAATAATTGGTAAAATGAGAAGCTTGACGTAGTCTCCATATATTCATTAACTATGAATTTTTAGTTCATGCGGGGACTGTATGATTTTCCCAATATGATGCAGGTTATTGCTACAATAGCAAAAAATTCTTGTCTTCGTCGATTCCTATATTCAGATAAACCAGATGTCCAGATCCAGATCCAACCTAATGTTCATACACTAAAAGGAAATTGTACTTTAGTGACGTTTCATAAAATACATTGCTAATTTAGCCACATTTCTTGAAAACATCACTAATTTAGTGATGCTTATTGACAAATGTCACTAATTTGGGGAGGTTTTGTACAAAACAATGCTAATTTAGCAATGTTTCATGCTAAAATCTCTAATTTATTGATGTATCGTGATAAAAATTTCTAATTTAGTGACGCTTCTTGAAAATCATCGTTAAATTATCAATTTTTCCTGAAAAATGTTGCTAAATTATCGACGTTTCCCGAAAAAGGTCTCTAAATTAGAGACGTTTTTAGAAAACATGGTTGATTTAGTGATGTTTTTAAGGAAACTTAGCTCAAATAGTGATGTTTTTCAGGATATGTCGCTAAAAACATATATATTTATATAGCTTGTTTATCGCATCAATGTAAATATATATTTTGATATATATATGCATATTAATATATATATAAACACATAAAAATATATATAAACACACACTAATGAACATATATATAAATATACAAACATACAAACATATATATACATATATTTATATATAAAAACACACATATATTTTAAACTTAGTCATATTTTAAAGAAAACAGTGCTATTTTAGTTACATTTTTACCAGTATTTTAAAACATGGCTAATTATATATATATATACAATTATAATTATATATTTGTATACATACACATATATATTTATACACACGCACACACACACAAACACACCGATATATATATAAACACACACACACACACATTAATATATACATACGATATATACAAAATAAAAACATATGATATTTATAAAATATAAACATATAATATATATATATATATATAATATAAATATAAATATAAATATATATAATATAAACATATAAATATATAAACATATAAATCTAAAATATAAATATAAAATATAAACATAAAATATAAATATAAACATATAAACATATATATATTTATATAAATAAAATATAAACACACATATATAATATAAAATATAAACATATATAAACACACACACACACACATATATATAATATAAACATATATATATATATAATATAAAATATAAACACACACACACATATATAATATAAAATATTAACATATATGTAAAATAAAAATATATATAAATAAGTAATATAAAATATAAACATATATAAACATATATATATATATATATAACATAAAATATAAACACACACAGACAAAGATATATATATATATATATATATAATATAAACACCCACCCACACACATATATATAAAATACTATATGAACATATATATATATATAAACATAAAACATAAAATATAAAATATAAATTATAAACATATATATTTATATCAATATATGTATATTAATATATAAAAATATAAATATATATATATATACATAATATTGATTTTTTAAATACTGACACACATATATAATCATATATAAACACAGACACATATATTTAGATATATATATATATATATATATACAAATACACACACACATACATAAATACATAAATACATAAATACATAAATACATAAATACATAAATACATAAATACATAAATACATAAATACATAAATACATAAATACATAAATACATAAATACATAAATACATAAACACATAAACACATAAATACATAAATACATAAATACATAAATACATAAATACATAAATACATAAATACATAAATATATATATAAATGTACATATATATTTTAAATTTAGTCATGTTTTTTAAGAAAATATGGCTATTTTAGTGACATTTTTATCAGTGTTTTAAAACATGGATAATTATATACATGTACACACACACACACACATAAACACACACACACACATATATATATAAACACACACACACACACAAATATTAATACAAACATATATATAAATATATATATATATATATATTATAAAATATAAACACATACCCACACATATATATAATATAATAAAAACATATATAAACATAAAACATAAAACATAAAATATAAAATATAAACCGATATATATATATAATAATATTAATTTTTAAAATACTGAAGTGTATTTATATATATAAATAAAACTCAGTACAGTAAAATATATAAAAAATTCATCCGTGAGTTGGTTGCTTACTTCTGGTGTGAAGGTGGAAGTCCGGTGTTCGAATCCTTGAAGTGGGGGGATTTCAGTGGTGGGATACTAGTTAGCGTGCAGATGTGTGTAGGGTTCAACATGGAGAATGTATTCGTCTATGAATGGTTAATGTGGGCTACTAGTCAATGTGTAAATGTGTGCAGGGTCATCAAGGAGCATGTTTTCAGCTAGCGTGGGCTACTGATCAGCGTGTAGTTGCGTGAGGGGTCAGTGTGGAGTGTGTGGTGTGCATATTCGACTAGGGTGGGATTTTGGTTATTGTTAAGATGTGTAGTGTGGGGGTGCATGGGTCAACATATATTTCTTATATTTTTAAAAAATAATTTCAAAAAAATAACCACATGATCAACTTTTTTTGAATTACAAAGAACAATAACAAATTCAAAACAAATACTGTTGTTTTTTAGAAATGTTGGTAAATTATATTTCATTTAGCGATGTTTCTAAAAAAATCGGTAAATCAAGTGTCTATAAATATCAATATTTATAAACTTCTCTAATTCCGTGACATTTATTTACCAATGTATTTTATAAACATCGGTAAAGAGGTGTCTATAAACAACGGTGTTTATTTTCTGAAATTTCTAAAAAACATCAGTAAATGACGTGTCTCTAAATTGCATCATTTATAACCATAGTTAAGTTGATTATGTTTATAAATTTCGATAATTGGAGATATAAGGCCCCAGCCTTAAAACTTACTTAATCTTGAGTTATTACAAGATTACACATTGAGGATCTTTTCAGGTTTAGAGTTTTAGAGAATTAGATCATAAAACTTGCATTACATTCCACATTTAAACAAAGTGGTTAAATAAAAGATAGTATTCATTTTTTCCCATCAACGGAAACATATTTCAAAAAATAAATCATAGATCCTTTCATGACACTTCCTTGACACTATCATTATATCATGTACCTTTCCCTTGACCTGTGAAAAACATTTCAAAAAAAAAAAACTTGGGATGAGCATAAAAAGATCAGTAAGGGTTATAAAAATATGGAAAGGAAACATGAGTTCATATATACATAAGAATGAAATCATACTTTACCCATAAAACATAGGTATATCAAATCCTGAATAAATCATAGAAATCATAAGACATAAAAGTTAACTTGAGGAATTCATAACATTCTTACGTAGGGAGTAACCCTCTTGGTTACGTTTGGAATACCCACCACAGTATATTCCCTAAATCTCTTTGGAGAAACCTTAACGTTTCACTCCTTCGCATTACCCAATGCATTGGTGAGCTATATTGGGCTCACCCGCCCTTAGTTTTTCACGGAACCACCCGTCTTCATAATAATGCCCAAGAACCATAACATAATCATATCACATAAAACATGCATAAAGGAAACATAACATTTCCACTTTTCAATCACAAGATATCAATACAAAACATTGATATAAAAACATTATGAAAACCATTTTCAATACCAAAATAAAATAAAAGTAAAACATGGTATTTATTTTTCTTTAAAAAAAGGTATGGCTTGTAGAGGAAGCCGAAACTCAAATAATGGTCACGGCGGCGGAGAAGTCATTGTCGCCACATACATACGACAAAAACATTCCCTCTTTGTCATTTAGTAAAACGCTTCGTTTAAATAAGATTCCTTTTGGATAAACGTAAAAGTCAAAGGGGTTTATACACCGTATAAAAAAGGTTTGTGTATAAAACAAAATATGCCTCAATGAATGGAGATTGAGACGAAGTCCCATACAAAGACGGTATCCTTGGATTAAGGATAAATCAATTACATATTTATGTGTGACAAACGAATACACCAAATATAAGTGGATATTAAGTGTAATACAATCAGAGGACATTCACATATATTCATATAATGACATATTCAAGGAGTACAAGTTTATCCCAAAGAATCAAAATTGGGTAAAGAAGTTCCCTTGCAAAAATTCGACAGCCTAACGACGTCACTACAAAATTCATAAAATGAGTTGATGAGAGATAAAAATGGTATCTCATCACATGGAAATAAAATCTAAATCAATAAGGATATAAAAGAAAATATCCCAACATAATATTATATTAATTAAAAGACATAAAAAACGAAGTCTTTTAAAAAGAGGAGGGTGAAAAGTTCCCTTACCGACATGGGTATCTTTCAAGACATGCACCCCGTGAAAGAAGGACAATACAACATTGATGTAAATACTTATAAATGAAATCATATTACACAATGAGTAAAATAATGGGAATTACATACACCACTCAAAGGAAATTGTGTCAAATGTAGAATAAATATCACGGGAATAAAAGTGAGATGAAAAATCCCTTACGTAAACTCGGCAGCCTAACAGCGCCACTTAAAACTTCAAAAAAAATGGATTGATGAGATAAAATAGGGTCTATCATCATATCATAATTAGATATCAAGAGGAATATAAAATAACATACCCCATCATAACAAAGAGTAGCTTAAAAGAAGTGACATAAAGGAGAGTACTTAAAAAGAAAGACAGAGGTTAGATCTCTTACAAAAATTCGGCAGCCTAACGGCGCCACTCAAAACATCCAAAATGGATTGATGAGAGAGAATAGGGTCTCTCATCATATGAACATAAAAATCACAGTAAGAGTAATATAAAATATCATACCAATCATAAGAAAGATGAGCTTAAAAGGAATGACATAAAAGAGTGTACTTAAAAAGAAAGAGAGGAGTAGGATCCCTTACCTCAGGTCCGACTTGATTCGATCGTTCTTTAACGTCATGAATAATAAACTTGAGTTAATTTATACTTTCTTAAGAACCTTTTTCAAGTTCATTATTCCTTTTATATCACTTATTTTCATGTTATAAACATTATGTAATCATTTAAGTTAATAATGTTTGTTTTGTCGATATTTTGTTCTTAAGTCGAAAGTGGACTTCTTACAATTACATGTTGTTCGTGTGGTCAAAAGTTCATTATATCCAGAATGATATTAATTATTTGGATATCAAATATGTCATATATATCCATAATATACATGTATTTATAATATTACATAATCATTTAGAGGTAAGAAATGAAATGCACCATTCATGGAGACGGTAAGCCGTACGTACGCATGAACGCTACTTTTATTTCTATGTCATATTAATGGATTAAAACTAAATGAGAGGTATGTATATTTTAATTTCAGAATTATATTAATCATTTAGATGTAACATACATCATATATATCCATTATATATATGTACTTATAATAGTACATTATATTTGGGGATAAGAAATGAAATGCACCGTTCATGGAGATGGTAAGTCGTACGTATGCATGAACACTGCTTCCATTTCTATTTCGTATTTTATGAAATGGAATCATAATTATATAAAGGTATATTATAATTACAGTTTAATATCATATATAATATCATAACTCCATCCTTTATACGTCCCACATATGGTATTAACGAATCAAATCACTTTAAGGGGGCGGTAGTCCGCACTTCCTTAAATGAAGATATCGCGTTTACCAATAATGGAAACCATAAAGGTATGCACAAAATGAAAAATACAGAAGCTTAAAGAAAACATAAACATATTATATATAATATATAAATATATTTAAATCTTAATGGCCACCTTTTAAGGTGTTATATGAGTGTTGAACAATCATCATTTCGTGAGGTAGAAATTCGCCATCCGCAGAAATAGTATGTTCTTTAACTATTTGATGTAGGTGTGTGTAATTTTAGCTTGAAATATTCTTATAAAAACATCCTATTATATTTAAGATACTGTAGGTGTTACAAAATAAATGAATAAAAAAAGTTTATGGGGTTGGAGAAGCAAAATAAAACAAAATAACACAAGTGAAGACATTACCTTAAAATCGAGTAACTCTTTTTGATTTGAGCTCAAAGGCTTCCTTGGGAAGACTTATGCCCAATGTGAGGCTTCAAGGAGTTATAGAGGGATGTGGAGAGACAAAATGGGCAGGGGTTGGCCGATCCAAAGTCTTTTGAAGTGTGGGTAAGGAGGTAGAGGTGGGGGCCTTTTATAAGAGGAGAGGAGGGGCACTCTTGGAAAGTAAAGAAATATTACTTTATTTTAGAATGAGTTTCGGATTTTAATGGTCCCACATTGATGTGTTTCGAGGATAAGGTGATAAGGGTTCTATGTCCACCCATCCAATAGGTTTTGGACATGTGTAGGTCTTATATTTTACATTATATTTCCATTTTATTTAAATCGTTAAATAATGAGGTCATCGCTAGATCATCATGATGTCATAAATAATTTAATTTATTAAATGTCTAAAAATTATAAAAAAATACTATGATGTAGGAAATATTTTTGTCTTTCCAATGAATATTTATAGTAAAAAATGTGACTTGAATAACCCCATGTAAAAATTGTTTTAGTTAAACAACTCATGTTTGTGACATTTTAATTTTAACATTAAATAAAAAGGTATTTATGTCATCTCCCAACCAAAGTGGATCCATGGGGTCCCCAAGTTGACCCATGGATTTTATTGGTCGGCCATGACACATCCAATGAGGGTAGGACATGTATAAATCTCATCTCATATTATTAAAACATTATTTTTACCTTAAACTACACTAATTACCTCTAATCGCGATTAAAAAATTAATAAGTTACTATTCACCAAAAAATATTTTAATCCCATTGAACCACATTTTACTACTTAATGACAACCATGTATGTTGGAGTTTTGAAATTTAAAACATAAAGATGGAAAAATTTCATTTAAACGGAAAATCAGTTTTTATAAGTACCACTTAGTGGTTTCACTATTCATCAAAAATTGAAGTTTATCAGAAAATTACCAAAAATTCACCCTAAGATATATTTGATATTTCGAATTAAAAAATGATTTCTGTTTTAAAAAATTAAAAACATATAAGTTGCATTAATTAATTTAATAATTGATTCCCGCTGTCAAAATAAATAGCGTGTTTTTATGAAACAATAAGTATCAAAAGATTGACACTAGTTAAGTCCAATTTCAAGATGAAATTAATTCCAACGACCCCTATTGGATTAAATGGTAAAAATATATTCTAATTTCACTTTAAAACCAATTGAAAAGATAATCTAATCATATAAATCAATTAGATTAAAAAGATGTTTTGAATTAAAATACAACATTTTTCACTATTCATTAAAAATTGAACTTTTTCGGAAAAATACCAAATATTTACACAAAGTAAATTTTGATGTCCCGATTCTAAAGAAGAATTTTATTTTGTAAAATATAACACATAAAATTGTCAAAAAGTGGATTTAAAAGAGGTTTTCCATCAAAAGGCTGTTAATCGACCTTATAAAGAATATTAGAATGTTTACGCTTAAAAAAATGGATTCATTCGCATTTTTAATCCTCTAACATTTATTGTAAATAGTTAAAATATTTGAAAAACATATATAATCATTTTTTAGTTATTTATATTCATTCCCGCCATCACAACAGCTTGGCGTTAACTACCATTTAAAATAATATTATTTTTTTATTAGAGTGCAACGTAAGATTCCCAAGAAACTTGTTGTTGCGTATTGGGTATGCCATCGAGCATAGCGTCCCCTTTAAATTAATATTAATATTTTATTCACAAATATGGATAAATATAAAAATTTCATATTCTTTATTTACCTGGGGTGTTACATCCTTCCCCCCCTTTTGGGAATTGCGTCCTCGCAATTTTAAAATTGGGCTTGGAAACTTCATTGGAAATCCCACATCGGAACAAGAGTCAGTAAAAAAATCACTTTAAAATAAAGAAAGATAAGTAAAAAGGTCACCCGAGTTAACCCATAATAGGATTCCAAGTATGAAAATATGGACATGTAGGAAAAAACAAAGGGTCATGTTCTGATGGAGAGTGATAGAAAACATGTTTAGGAGAAAGTTAACCACAAGAAAATCACAAAATTATGATGGGTTAAATGGTATTCGATTCCCCAGTAGGAAAAGTTAATAGACAACATTTTTGTTTTAAGTTACTTTTTATTGAGTAATTTATTCATAAGGAAACATAATCACTTATCATGTTGACTTTCAACTTTTATTAGATTCCTTACACAAACTCATATTTTCCCCAAAAGACGAGTATTTAGGAAGACTTGTTCACGTTAAGAGTACTATAATAAACTTCTAGAGAATCACCTAATCCACAAAAGTGAACTATATACTTCCCATGTCTTTAGACTTTAACCAAAACCAAAACCAAAAATTTTAGTACAAGATCATATAATCCAGAAAAGGATAACCCTTTATAAAAAGAAAATCTATTCTTAATCTCCAAAATTTGTTCAATAAAACCCAAAGTTCAATGAGGACCATTCGATAAAAAATTTGTCCATAAAATTATTCAAAGTAAACCAAACTAAGATTGAAACCCAAATATTTGAAGGATTTAGTCACATAGTCTTCCAAGTTAAATCGTAACATCTATCTCCAAACAACATCAGTTGCTCCTAAAGTCTCGTATTGAAAATTAATTAACCTAATCACATATCCTCCAAGATAGGTTAATCATTTTCATAAATAACCCAAAATCAACTTACTCTTAATTCATAAATTCACCTAACTAAAACGAATTAGTCAAACTAACTAGGGACTTCACGTAGTCCAGTGGTAGGCAATAAATACCTGTCGCACTTTGGTTGTGGGTTCGATTCCCACAGCTTTGTCCGACACGACGGGTTGTCACACGGTCTGCGTGTTGTCCTTTTTCCAAAACTATATAATTCTTAAAGCATTCCCCAAAACGAGATAAAATCTTCAACAATAATCATAACATATTTTAACCTCATGTTTATCTCATGCCTTTCATTTTCCATCATAACATATAACAACCCATAATTACCTCAAAATCAAGGATCATATAAACTCTAATGGTTACCTTTATAATTATTACCTGAACTTCCTCAACGATTAGTCATCTCGTACATGATTCATTACAGATCATACCAAGGTTCAAGTGGTTGATCATGACTCCTTGATAGTTGGTTTAGAATGACCAAGAGTTTCCACATTGAATCCCCCATTTTATCTAGTATCTTAATCAGAGAACCACCACAGTTTCCTTCAAACCTATTGTCACTTTGGTGCCTTCCAGATCCATCCATTCACTAAAAACAGAAATGTCAGTGTGAGTATATCAATAAAACCATCATGTACTAATGTGGAAGATATACTTACTCATTCAATTTATCTAAAAACTATGACTCTTTCTGAAATCCTAACCATTATGGTAATGTCAATTATGCTTAAAAAATACCCTAACCTCTAAAGTTATCTAAACCGACCACTGATACCAACTATAAGGCCCCATCCTTAAAACTTACTTAATCTTGAGTTATTACAAGATTACACATTGAGGATCTTTTCAGGTTTAGAGTTTTAGAGAATTAGATCATAAAACTTGAATTACATTCCACATTTAAACAAAGTGGTTACATAAAAGATAGTATTCATTTTTTCCCATCAACGGAAACATATTTAAAAAAATAAATCATGTATTCTTTCATGACACTTCCTTGATACTATCATCATATCATGTACCTTTCCCTTGACCTGTGAAAAACATTTCAAAAAAAAACTTGGGATGAGTATAAAAAGCTCAGTAAGGGTTATAAAAATATGGAAAAGAAACATGAGTTCATAAATACATAAGAATGAAATCATACTTTACCTATAAAACATAGGCATATCAAATCCTGAATAAATCATAGAAATCATAAGACATAAAAGGTAACTTGAGGCATTCATAACATTCTTACGTAGGGAGTAACCCTCTTGGTTACGTTTGGAATACCCACCACAGTATATTCCCTAATTATCTTCAGAGAAACCTTAATGTTTCACTCCTTCGCATTACCCAATGCATTGGAGAGCTATATCGGGCTCACTCGCCCTCAGGTTTTCATGGAACCACCCGTCTTCATAATAATGCCCAAGAACCATAACATAATCGTATCACATAAAACATGCATAAAGGAAACATAACATTTCAACTTTTCAATCACAAGATATGAATACAACACATTGATATAAAAACAATATGAAAACCATTCTCAATACCAAAATAAAATAAAAGTAAAACATGGTATTTATTTTTCTTTAAAAAAAGCTATGGCTTGTAGAGGAATCTGAAACTCAAATAATGGTCACGGTGGCAGAGAAGTCATTGTCGCCACATACGTACGACAAAAACATCCCCTTTTTGCTGTTTAGTAAAATGATTCGTATAAACAAGATTCATTTTGGATAAATGTAAAAGTAAATGGGGTTTATAAACCATATAAAATAAGGTTGTGTATAAAACAAAATATGCCTCAATGAATGGAGATTGAGACGAAGTCCCATACAAAGACGATATCCTTATATTAAGGATAAATCAATTACATAATTATGTGTGACCAATGAATACACCAAATATAAGTGGATATTAAGTGTAATAAAATCATAGGACATTCACACATATTCATATAATGACATATTCAAGGAGTACAAGTTTATCCCAAAGAATCAAAATTGGGTTAAGAAGTTCCCTTGCAAAAATTCGACAGCCTAACAGCGTCACTACAAAATTCAAAAAATGAGTTGATGAGAGATAAAAAGGGTATCTAATCACATGGACATAAAATTTAAATAAATAAAGATATATAATAACATATCCCAACATAATATTATGTGAATTAAAATACATAACAAAATAAGTCTTTTAAAAAGAGGAGGGTGAAAGGTTCCCTTACCGACATGGGTATCATTCGAGACATGCACCCCGTGAAAGAAGGAAAATACATAATTAATGTAAATAATCTTAAATGAAAGTATATTACACAATGAGTAAAATAATGGGAAGTACATACACCACTAAAAGGAAATTGTGGCAAATGTAGCATAAATCTCACGGGAATAAAAGTGAGATGAAAAATCCCTTATGAAAACTCGGCAGCCTAACAGCGCCACTTAAGACTTCCAAAAAAATGGATTGATGAGATCAAATAGGGTCTCTAATCATATTACAATAAAATATCAATAATAATATAAAATAACATCCCCCATCACAACAAAGAGTATCTTAAAATAAGTGACATAAAGGAGAGTACTTAAAAAGAAAGAGAGAGGTTAGATCTCTTAGGAAAATTCGGCAGCCTAACAGCGCCACTCAAAACTTCCAAAATGGATTGATGAGAGAGAATAGGGTCTATAATAATATGAACATAAAAATTACAGTAATTTTAATATAAAATATCATACCAATCACAAGAAATATTAGCTTAAAAGGAATGACATAAAAGAGTGTACTTAAAAAGAAAGAGAGGTGTAGGATCCCTTACCTCGGGTCCGACTTGACTCGATCGTTCTTTAACGTCCTGAATAATAAACTTTAGTTAATTTATAATTGATTAAGAACCTTTTTAAAGTTCATTATTACTTTTATATCACATATTTCCATGTTATAAACATTATGTAATCATTTAAGTTAATAATGTTTGTTTTGTCGATATTTGGTTCTTAAGTCGAAAGTGGACTTCTTACAATTACATGTTGTTCATGTGTTCAAAGGTTCATTATATCCAGAATGATATTAATGATTTTGATATCATATATATCATATATATCCAGAATATACATGTATTTATAATATTACATAATCATTTAGAGGTAAGAAATGAAATGCACCGTTCAAGGAGATGGTAAGCCGTACGTACGCATGAACGCTACTTTTATTTCTATGTCATATTAATGGAATTAAAACTAAATGAGAGGTATGTATATTTTAATTTCAGAATTATATTAATCATTTATATGTAACATACATCATATATATCCATTATATATATGTACTTATAATAGTACATTATATTTGGGGATAAGAAATGAAATGCACCGTTCATGGAGATGGTAAGTCGTACGTATGCATGAACACTGCTTCCATTTCTATTTCATATTTTATGAAATGGAATCATAATGATATAAAGGTATATTATAATTCCAGTTTAATATCATATATAATATCATAACTCCATCCTTTATACGTCCCACATATGGTATTAACGAATCAAATCACTTTGAGGGGGCGGTAGTCCGCACTTCCTTAAATGAAGATATCACGTTTACCCATAATGGAAACCATAAAGGTATGCCCAAAATGAAAAATAAAGAAGCTTGAGGAAAACATAAACACATTATATATAATATATAAATATAGTGACATCTTAATGGCCACATTTTAAGGTGTTATATGAGTGTTGAATAATCATCGTTTCGTGAGGCAGAAATTCGCCATCAACAGAAACAATATGTTATTTAACCATTTGACGTAGGTGTGTGTAAGTTTAGCTCGAAATATTCTTATAACAACGTCCTATTATATTGCATATACTGGATTTGTTACAAAAGAAATGAATAAAAAGAGTTCAGGGGGTTGGAGAGGCAAAATAAAACAAAAGAACACAAGTGAAGACATTACCTTAATATCGGGTAACTCTTTTGGATTTGAGCTCAATGGCTTCCTTGGGAAGACTTCTGCCCAATGTGAGGCTTCAAGGAGTTAGAGAGGGATGTGGAGAGACAAAATGGGCAGGGTTTGGACGAGCCAAATGCTTTGGAAGTGTGGGTAAGGAGGTAGAGGTGGGGGCCTTTTGTAAGAGGAGAGGAGGGGCACTCTTGGAAAGTAAAGAAATATTACTTTATTTTAGAATGAGTTTCGGATTTTAATGGTCCCACATTGATTTGTTTCAAGGATAAGGTGGTAAGGGTTCTAAATCCAACCATACAATAGGTTTTGGACATGGGTAGGTCTTAGAGTTTACATTACCTTTCCATTTTATTTAAATCGTTAAATAATGAGGTCATTGCTGCATCATCATGATGTCATAAATAATTTAATTTATTAAATGTCTAAAAATTATAAAAAAAATACTATGATGTAGGAAATATTTTTATATTTCCAATTACTATTTATAGGGAAAAATCTGACTTGAATAACCCTAGGTAAAAATTGTTTTAGTTAAACAACTCATGTTTGTGACATTTTAATTTTAACATTAAATAAAAAGGTATTTATGTCATTTCCCAACCAAAGTGGCTCCATGGGGTCCCCAAGTTGACCCATGGATTTTATTGGTCATCCATGACACATTCAATGAGGGTAGGACATGTGTCAAGCTCATATCATATTATGAAAACATTATTTTTACCTTAAACTACACTAATTACCTCTAATCGCGATTAAAAACTTAATAAGTTACTATTCACCAAAAAAATATTTTAATCCAATTGAACCACATTTTACTTATTAATGACAACCATGTATGTCGGATTTTTGAAATTCAAAACACAAAGATGACAAAATTTCATTTAAACGGAAAATCAGTTTTTATAAGTACCACTTAGTGGTTTCACTATTCATCAAAAATTGATGTTTATCAGAAAATTACCAAAAATTCACCCTAAGATATATTTGATATTACGAATTCAAAAATGATGTTTATTTTACAAAATTAAAAACATATAAGTTGCATTAATTAATTTAATAATTGATTCCCACTGTCAAAACAAATAGCGTGTTTTTATGAAACAATAAGTATCAAAAGATTGACACTAGTTTAAGTCCAATTTCAAGATGAAATTAATTCCAATGAACCCTATTGGATTAAATGGTAAAAATATATTCTAATTTCACTTTAAAACCAATTAAAAATATAATATAATCATATAAATAAATTAGATTAAAAATAGGTTTTGAATTAAAATACAACATTTTTCACTACTCATTAAAAATTTAACTTTTTCGGAAAAATACCAAAAATTTAAACAAAGTAAATTCTGATGTCCCGATTCTAAAGAAGAATTTTATTTTGTCAAATATAACACATACAATTGTCAAAAAGTGGATTTAAAAGAGGTTTTCCATCAAAAGGCGGTTAATCGACCTTTTAAAGAATATTAGAATGTTTACGCTTAAAAAAATGGATTAATTCGCATTTTTAATCCTCTAACATTTGTTGTAAATAGTAAAAATATTTGAAAAACATATATAATCATTTTGTATTTAGTTCTATTAATTACCTCCATCACAACAACTAGGCGTTAACTACCATTTAAAATAATATTATTTTATTATTAGAGTGCAACGTAAGATTCCCAAGAAACTCGTTGTTGCGTATTGGGTACTCCATCGAGCATAGAGTCCCCTTTAAAGTAATATTAATATTTTATTCATAAATATGGATAAATATAAAAATGTCATATTCTTTATTTACCTGGGGTGTTAGAGGAGATGTTTATAAACAAATTTACATTCATGATCTTTATAAATGTCATGAAATTAACAACACCTCATTTAGCGACATTTTTCAGAAACATCGGTAATGAATTATCGATGTTTTAAAACACTGCTAATGAAAAAAAACATTTCTAATTAGATTTTTTTGAAGTGATATTCCATTATTTCAGAAAAATTAACCTCTTACTGATGGGTGGGAGGAGAAATATTTTCTTTATCTTGAATGCGATGCCCAGTGAAAACATTTCCCCTATGTAACCCCTTATTGAGACATATGATATTGAACATATTGGCCTCATATTGTTCCAACCTCTCTTATATGAAAAGAACATCATCCTTTCTTGATGTTTAGTGGGATGTAATCACACCTTTCCCTTTATACCTACCAAAATTTCATCATGGTGGGTGGAAAATCTTCATTTATAGGTGCTATGTTTTTGGTCCTCCTTTGATTATGGGTACGTGTGGCCTCAGCTCGTGCATTAGTGCAACCCAAATATTTGGGTATTTTTTCTACATTTCATACATTGGTGTCCTTGTATCGATCTATAACACCTACCAAATTTACAATTATGATGTTACATGAGGATATTGGGTGATATGAATCATTTTTTCATCCTTGAAGTAATAGAGAGACTTTGTATTACCCCCTTCCCCATTAACAGTAAAATCACGATCTTACTCCCAACCCATTTTCTCAGTAAACCATTTCAACATGAGACCTTTATGAGGTTTTATATTATTTCTTTATTATTCCCCTGATTTTGGTCTATAAATAGGTACCCTAAGGTTATCATTGACCATCCTCATTGAATGTTCCCTGAATGACATGGATGTGTCATGTGGTGGTAGGAATTACCGGGGAGACAGCTATTGACAACCACTACCCAATCTAGAGAAGACTGGCCTCCTTGGAGGAGATTGTAATAATTCCCCCATCCATGAGTAATGGGGATATATTGGGCCTCCATCAATGCTTTTTTTAATTCTCATAGGATTTTTCAAATCCAGATTTTATAGTTGTGGTAAAAATGAATGAAGCCCTATTAGGAGTTAACTAGGAACTTACATTGATATTTTCTATACCCAATGGGGATTTTAAGGCCTTGGGGGAGGAAGTGGTAGTAATAATTCCCCTAGCCCCATAGGATGGGTTTTCTATAATACGGATTCCATGGAAGAAACCAATGGAATATTCTTAATTTAGTTCATTTTTATTTGTGCATGCACCAGGTGTAACACCTTCTCATAATGTGAGAAGATTTACATAGGGAGATCTCTTGCAACCTGAGGTTTTGGATCTCACATCTGAGGTATGTTCTTGACCTATCGAGAGGTATGACTTAGGATCCTATGAATGATCGAATCTCTCTACTCACGATGCTTTCTTACCTTAGAGATTTGATGATTTTATTGGATTGACTGACCAATAGGCACATTATTTAGACCTATATCCTCTCCCATGTTTATGAAATTACAAGATGACATATCTGGGGGAATCTAATAACTTAAGGAAAAATTTAAGTACAATGATCCATACTCACTCCATTATCAGATGAATACATATAAAGAGGTTTAAATACCCATTTATAAGAGGTCCATGAGGTTATAGAGGCATTTATACTATAGGATTTCACAATGTTTTTATAACATTGAGTATTGAGCTATAAAGAAAATTTCTAGGTTTATCTGGCTATAGAGTATATTCATATCCTTTATATGATCATTATATCCATGATAAGGTAGGTTTTTATCATTTAATAAATGAAAATTTTCCTAGAGGTTATGTAATAGGTATGATATGAATTCATCCTTTATCTCATCTGGGACATCATAGATAGAAGTAGTGATAGGTTATAACATATTTTAAAGTTCATTCTTGACAAACTCTTTCAACATATCCATTACAATTTTTACATGAGAGGCATATTCCTCCACCTAGTCATACAACACAAGTTTATTTATTGCATACAATGACTCATGAACTGTAGAAGGGAAGGATGGTGTTCACTGCATTGGGTATCCTGCTGATTTTGGTAAGGTATCACTGGAAATTGATGGTCTATCATATATAGTTAACCTTACTATTTTGAGAACCTCTCTATACGAAGGTTCCCAAAAAAAGGGATTATTTTCTTACTTTGGTGAGATACCACCATAGGGAGGTTGTCCAAGGTGAACGTCTTGGTTAGGATTCCCATAATCCATATCGATTTTACCGTGAGGAGGAATTATATGGTAGATATGCCCTTTTAATTCATATACAAATTAAATAGATTCTTGATATTCTACATATATGCCCTGTATAACTTCAAGGTTTCTGGAATGGATTATGGTATGAATATGAGTCTCATCCCATGTTTTAGTCGTAATATACTGACCTACCATTTAAGGTTGAGTAGGAGTGTGAGATATCTGCATGGTGGACACCAGAATATATTTATGACTATCTCCATCTATTATAGGGATATCATACAACTTCTAGGAATTTTTTGACAAGAGTTTTGAAATTTCAGTAGGAATATGAGCCTGCCTTTGTATGGCTACAAAAATATACCAACCGACCTTGGTTAAACCAAGAATATGTGTAGCGACCCAAACATCACATACATAAATATTAAATCTTATTATATGAATATTAATTACATATCATAATGATCCATTCTAGAATCGTTTAGGTCTAGTACCTTTTGAAACATGGATCAATTAAAAACTTGTTTATAATTGAGCTATGTTACATCCTACCAAGTTCTTTATAACTAGCACCCTTCTTAGACACAACATACATAATACCTTTCATCATAACCTAGGGAAATGAAACATAAGAATGTGTGAGATCAGATTATTAGTAAGGGTAAACAAGGGAGATATAAGCATATCATGAGTATAATAGTATGGGAAGATGATAATAAAATTTGAAAACCATACCACATATATCATAGATCATAAACCTCATTCATGACATAAATATTGGTAGTTCATATGGCATAAATCATAATGAAATCAAATAACATGTTCCATGAGAGCATAACATTGGCATAAGACATCGATTTTTGGAATAAACATAAGCATATGAAATATTATGTCAAGGCCATACACCTAGACATTCATAACATTCTAGGATTGGGATAACCACCTGTGTACCTACTTTGGGTTTGAAAAAAAATCTTGCGTACCCTCTCTCAAGATTGGGATATCCTCCTGTGTACCCTATTTTGAACTTGGGATAACCTCCTATGTACCCTTTCATATCATATAACATTAATAATTACCCAATTTATTATAGGGAGATATAGGTCCAACTAGTCAAATATTAAAAATTATATATATGTGTTCTATAAGATCCTAAAACATTAATCATATCAGAACCCATGCAAGGAAATGTTTTTCATAAAACATTTCATTATAGCATAACCCATGAAAAAGAAACAGGTTTCATAAAAATCTTGTAATCATAAGAATAAGGCATAAATAGAATGAATAAATATGGTATTACTGGATCATATCCCCTATAAAGATAATAATATCAAATAATTTCATCTTAGAAAGAAAATATGTAATGGACCGACCCCAGTTACCTGGAGTTGGTGTATTATTTTAATACATTGGCATGATTACAAGAGATCAAGTCCTAAAGGACCAATCAACTTAGTAGTATTGGAAAATGGATTACATACATGAATGCTACATGACACTTTCTAACATACAACACAACACAAATAAACCTTTTATAATTCCATTATTCCCTTAGAATAACTATGCATATCAATCCTAATCCACTTCTTGGAATCTTGGGAAAATAAAACATAAGAAAGGGGTAAGATCAGATGCTCAGTAAGGATAATAATATAGGAGAAAATATCATAAATATGAATAAACATTGAATTCAAGGTATATGACTAAAAAAATCCTTTTAAACTTAAACTTTTACATAATATAGAAAATATAAGTCAAATAATTCCATTTACTTATTCACATGGATATTATACTAGTCGAATTTTCACATGTAATATCAATAGTTAAATTCATAATGATGGAATGCATAATGTCGGACATCACAACCACATAGTCAAGGACTCGTGTTAAGACTACAAATAATATTTTGTTAATGCCTTGTGCCAAGACACTAGTTTGTCTCATGAGACCTACCAATGCATCAAGGAACTATAGAAGGCTCCACCCATCACTTACTAACTCTAACTAATTCCTCATATGAAAAGGTTGAAACATAACATAAAAAATCGTATTAAAACTAGCATAAGAAATGCTAATACTTTAACCAAAAACCATGAATGGTATAAAAATAACACATCCATAGTCAATCATATCAAAAAACTTTCAATACAATATGGAAGATTGTATCATAATAAATCAACTTCAAAAAGGTGTAAAATCCATCAAAGGATGTTGACATACATGAAATCAAAACTATTTCAGGGAAATATCTCTTTCTATTTTGAAATCATTTAAAAGAGACGTAATTATAAAATAAAACATTTATTTTTAAAATATTCTTATAATAATTTCAGGGAAGCTTCGAAGGTGTTATAATGACGGAAAATAGTCACACCCACCATATAAGATAGAAAAACATTCTTACCTTAATTTGTCAAAAGGTTATAAAGTAACTTGTAGGAAAAATGCCAAAAAGATTCCTTTTAAAACATTTTATAAAAAGTAAAAAAAGGGTATAAATTAAATTAACCCATATTCTAGGAAATAGTAATTTTTTTTGAAATACATTTTTAAGAAACATATATGTGGATGATAAGGAATTCCTAGTAGATGCTTACGTATAAACAACCTCGGATAATAAAGAGATTGTAAAATTAACCCTTACCTTGTACTTTTTCTTAGTCATGTGTAAGTTAACCTCCTGAATAATAGTTAAATAATTGTTATTAAATTATTCAATAACCACATACATAAATATGATATCATATATGATCTTCTAATATTGGTTTGTTAATAATATTTCAGAAGTATCATTGTTTCGGTTGTTAACTGGTTTGTTTTCCTTTATATGATTTGTTACGTAATCCATGTTCGTTATGGATAGGATGTATTTGATTCATATATAAAATGATATTAAGTTTTTAAACATTATTTTTAATCAAAAAAAATATATTTTTGAATGGTTACGATGGGGAATGAATCTCATCGCATTTGTGGATACAGTAATCCGTTCGTACGCACGAGTGACAATATCATTATATTGATGATTAAGTAATATGTAATTGGATGGTATATATTATATAAATAATAATTAATATGTTATATTTATTATTTACATCAGTTATACTCATTATTATACCCATCCAAAAAATGAAGTTTTGAATAAGAAACTACACCACGACCAGGAGACGGTAAGCCATACGTACGCACGTATGGTGAATTTTCATTCATAGGATGGATAGAATAATTAATATGGTTGTACCATATTTATAATATTATCACAGTATATATAAGGTACTAGATTTATTATTTTGGTATGGAAACAACAAAGAAAGAGGAAGTGGAAGAAGAAAATAACTTTGAAAGGGGTGGTGAAATTATTACCTCTTCTTCAGGTGTTTCCTTTTGACTTGATCAAAAGGTATCCTTAGGTTGGATTTATGATAAATGTAAGGCCTATAGGTTCAAGTGAGGGTATTTAGAAGGATATTTTAGTAGGTTTTAGCTAAATCAAATGGATTTTGAGGTTTGATTTTGAGAGAAGGGGAAGTACCCTTTTATAAGAGAGGTGAGAGTCACTTTAGGAAGATCTTGGAATATTAATTTATTATAAAATAATATTCAGTTTATAATGGATCCAATAGGATTTAATTCAAGGATAAGGTGGTTTTGGGTCGAAATCCTCTCAACCAATAAGTTTTAGACAGGTTTAGATCACCATATTAACCTTATTTTTTAGATTTAACTCTTTGTTAAATAGTTTAACTTTTCTCATGTATTCTTGTATTATTATAATAAATGGTTAATAAACTTACTATAAAATGACAAGAGAACCTCAAGTGGTTCATTAATAAATTATCTATAAATATATAAGTCGTTTGGACAAACCTTATATTTTTAGGAATATTATATCATTTAATAATATAGTATTTGTTTTAAAAACTCATTTATGTCAATTTTGACACTATTTAGCATTTAGTTTTTGTGAAAGTCATAAAAACTTTATCACTTCGAAAAAATTTATTTATTCAACCCTAATATATCATATTAACCTTGAAAATTATTTTAATGAATCAAAAGTCTCAATTTACATTTATTTTGATATCTATAATATCAATTATTTTAATCTTTCATTAATAAGGTAATTACTGCATCATCATTGTGTCATAAATTAATTTAATTATATAATTTATAAAAATTATAAATAAAGTACCATGATGTAAGAAATACTTTGATATTTATAATAAATATTTATAGTCAAATTTATCTTATGTATAATTCAATATTAAGAATGTTTTAGTTATTAAACATTGAATTTAACACTTTTAACTCTTCTTTAAATAAGATAATAATAAATGTCCTAATCTAATCCAAGTGGATCAAAAGGATCGTATTTTATTCCTACGGTTTATTTTTTTGGACAACACTTATCCAATATAATTATGACATGTGTTATTGTAATTATAAAATAATTTTTACCTTTAATTACCCTATTTACTTTTAACCATGGTAAATAAAATTCAAAAGTTACAATGCACAAAAAATAATTTTTATCCTATTGAACCGAATTTTACTTACTGATGTCAATTGTGTATCTAGGATTTTTTAAATTCAATTTATGGATGCAGTAAAATTATGTTTTATACAAATTTTTAAATGTGCCTAGAAGGTGGGTAAAGGACATTAAAAAGTTAAATAAAATTTTATATACATAATTTTATTATTAAATGACTCCAATGAATTACATTGAAATTATATAGGTATTATATATCTATTTTTACTTAAAATATATTTAAATAAAACAAATAATTATTTAAATAAAATGATGGTTTTAAATAATAACGTAGTGTTTTTCACTATTCATAAAAATTGTAGGTTTTCAGAGAAATACCAAAAAGTCACCCTAATATAATTTTGATATTAAAAATTAAAAAATTATGTCTATTTTACCAAATAAAAAAACATAGAAGTTGCATTAATTAATTTAAAATTAAATCCCATTGTCGAAACTAGAAAGCAAGTTTTTTGAGAAGTAAAAACTATCAAAAGATTGATATGTGTTTATGTCTAATTTAAATGTAAAATTACTTCCAATGACCAAAATTGGATTGAATGGTAAAAATATAATCTAATTATACTTCAAAACCATTCAAATTTATAATTTAACACTATAAATTATTTTTATTAAAAAAGTTGTTTTTAATTAAAATTTATTATTTTTCATTATTCATCAAAATATGAAGGTTAGTCAAAAGACACCAAAAATTTATCAAAACTAAATTTTTGTGAACATATTCTAAAGAAGAAGTTAATTTTGTCAAATTGAATATATAAAATTGTAAAATATTGGATTTAAAAAGGGTTCTCCATTAAAAGGCGGTAAAATTATATTTTTGTAAAAATACTTCCTTTATCTGAAAAATTGAATTAATTATTATATTATGTCTAAGAGACACATAATATGGATGTTAAAATTATATGGATTATATAAAATTCAAGATGTAGTTAATACTATCCATAAATACTTTTTGAATGGATAGTTTGGTAAGTCATGGTGCACTCAAACTCGGTGTTGCGTGTAGCACAATCTGTTGAATTACTTTAAAGAGATTACATGCTATGAAATCTTGGGGTGTTAGATTCTCCCATCATTCAATAAATTATGTCATTTCAATTTGAAATTTTTATTCGAAAATAAAAGGTTAAAAATATAAAATACCATTGTGGAAAACCCGCATCAGAAACGTGGTTAATAAAATTTAGTCTTAATAAGAAGGAAAAGGAAATGAAAAAGTCACCACAAAATTATGATCTCGAATAGAATAACATTAGTGGAAATTAGAAAAACATAATTGGAAGAAAATAGAAATATTTATAGGTAGTTATTGAGGTCATCAATCACAAACAGGTGAATAATAAATGGGATATTGAAGGCCTCAAATCCATAAATCTATGATGATTTAAATATCATCGGTTCAACAAAACATAAGGTATTAATATAATACATTTTTGGTTTTAAGATCCATTCCCTAAAGTTTAATAATTAATTTCTTAATATAATAAGAGAAAAAAAATACTTTACAAGTAGAGTTATGTCATTCAACTAACTTCTACCACAAACTCATATTTTACTCCAAAAGATAATATAATTAAAAAATATTCTATTTCTCCTAATAGTATAGGGTTAAAAAAGTAATTAACTTATAATCCATCTTACATAACACAAATAAATTACATTATACAAACCAGGACATTACATAGGCTAGTGGAAGTTTATGCACCCTTGTCATCCTTCGGTTGCGGGTTCAAGTCTTCCGACATTTCTGAACGCGATGTGTTATCGCCCGACCTTCAGGTTTTTCTTTTTATAAAAAATAAAAAAACAATCTTAAGAAATATTTTAACTGTAAACCATAGTATCCAATGTCCAACTTAATCCATTCCAATATTTAGACTTATCCAAAATACTTGTGTCCAAACTCATAGTCCAAACATTTATAAGGAAGGTCAACATAACATAATGAAGATATATTTTTCCCACATGATTACTTGTGAGTAACTTCAAAATGTTTTCTCTTAAAACTTGGTAACACCCTAAATTACCATAAAACCTTATTGATTACATTCTTTCTCTCTTATTCCCTATAGAATAATAGATATATTCCTTATATCCAAAAATTTTGAATACTCCAACAATGATGGAATAAACAAACCACTTATCAATTCCAAGGTAGTCAATAATATCCAATATAATTTATCCAAATCAAAAATCTTTAATTCCAAAATCACTACCTCACCATCAGGACCATATTAAGGTTTATCATTCCTTCAACCATGTATTTTCCAAAAATTTTAACTTCTTATTGAGTAACTTTTCTTACTACCATATAATCTCAAATCCTCAATGAAATAGAAATTCAGTACAATCCTTATTTATTTCAATAATTAATATAACCAGTACATAATTGATACAACACTAAAATGACATAATTCATTAATAAAAAATAAGAACATATATGATTCATTTTCATCTGTGGTAGTATCATTACATGATTATTATCCAATAGCATCATTTGAGGACTACTCTGATGATTGGGACATTGATTCGCATAGTGTCCCAACTCATTGTAGTTGAAGCATTGTATATTAGATACCCTTTTTCTTACCCTTTCAATCACATGTTTGGTGGCATTTTTCTCCACACATACAAAAAACTCTCATTCCTTTCAAACAATTCTTAGGGCAATTATTTCCATAGTTATAACATATGGGAAAATTCTTCTTTCCCTTCTTCCCTTCATCCATCTTTCTCTCCACCATATTCTTGTTCTTTGGATTCCCTTCAAATTCATATGACTTAAATAATTCTTTACTTATCTTATTAACACATGATACTATTTATTCGTATGATGAGAATACAAGGGAGAATATTTCCCTTCTAAATGATGGAATAAGACCATGAAAGATATGATCCTTCTTACTTTTTGGATCATGCACATTACTGGAGTTTGCATTCCTTCAACTGGGCACCATTTCTAAATGATAGCTTACACTAGGTTAGATCATATCATAATGTATAATCCAAAAACTATAAAAATTATCAGAATTATTTGAATATTTATAGACATATAGTCTCATAATAAAAACATTGGTTTGTTTACCGACATATTTACTCATAAATACTTTATAATGGTTTGTAAAGAAAATGTGAATTATCCTAATCATATCTACCAGGAGTTTCATAACCAAGAGTGTAGCAAGTTACATTGTCGTGCACCAGTTCCCATTCAATTCTAGCTCAAAGTAGTGTTTTCAGGTTTTACCCCTAGGTACATATGCACCAGAGCCGCCTTTACCTACTCATATCCAGATAGGGATATATTTATTGGAAAACTCACATAATATCTACATTACCAAAACTTTTGGATGTTCTTCTATACTAATCATCAAAGTCTATCTTAGGGTATTGTTTCCTAATCAGAGCTTATCTAAATCTAGTTTCCATGGTTATTGTTAAACTTCATATGATACCAACTGTAATGCCCATAGCCTAGATACCTAGATATAGTGTATTATTTTAATACATTGGCATGATTACAAGGGATCAAGTCCTGAAGGACCGATCATTTTAGCAGTCTCGGAAAATAAATTACATACAAGAATGTTATATTACACTTTCAAACATACAAAACATCACAAATAATATTTTGAGAACACCATTATTCTCTTAGTATAATTGTGCATATCAATCATTATACACTTATTGTAATCTTGGGAAAATAAATCATAAGAAAGGGGTGAGCTCAGATGCTCAATAAGGATAAAAAATAGCCGAAACTATCATAAATATGAATAAAAATTGAAGGCAATGTATATGAATAAAACAAAAGAATTTTAAACTGAAAATTCAGCATAATATGGAAAAGATAAGTCAAATAATTCCATTTACTTATTCACATGGTTATTTTACTAGTCAAATTATCACATGTAACATCAATAGCTAAATCCATAATGATGGAATGAATAATACCTGACATCACAAGCACATAGTCAAGGCCTCATGCCAAGGCTACACATATGATTATGTCAAGGACTTGTTATAAGACACTAGTTTGTATCATGAGACCTACTGATGCATCGAGGAGCTATAGCAGGCTCCACCCTTGACTTACTAAGTCCAATGCATTCCTCCTATGAAAAGGTGGAAACATAACATATACAATCGTCATAAAACTAGCATACAAAATGTTAATACTTTAACCATAAAACATGAATGGTATAAAAATAACACATCCATATTCAATCATATAACAAAACCTACAATAAAATATGGAAGATTGTATCATAATAAATCAAATTCAAACAAGTGTAAAATCCATCAAAGAATTTTGACATAGATAGAATCAAAACTATTTGAGAGAAATATCTCTTTCTATTTTGAAATCATTTACAGGCCACATAATTATACAAGAAAAAATTTATTTTGAAAATATTCTTATAATCTTGCAAGGGAAGCTTTAAAGGTGTTATAATGGAGGAAAATAGTCACACCCACTGTATAAGTTAAAAAAACAATCTTACCTTAATTTTTTTAAAAGGTCATAAAGTACCTTGTTTGGAAAACGACAGAGAGATTCCTTTCAAAAAAATTTATAAAAATTAAAACAAGGGTATAAATTAATTTGTACCATATTCTAGGAAAAATTAAAAATGTTTTGAAATAAATTTGTAAGAAACACAGATGTGGATGATAAATAATTCCCAGTAGATGCTTACATATAAACAAACTCAGATAATAAAGATATTGTAAAATTAACCCCTACCTTGAACTTTTACTTAGTAGAGGGTATGTTAACCTAATTTATATTAGTTAAATCATTGTTATTAAATTATTAAAGAACCAAATACATAAATATGATATCATATATGATCTTTGAATATTGCTTTGTTAATAATATTTCAGAAGTATCATTGTTTTAGGTGTTAACTGATTTGTTTTTCTTTATATGATTTGTTATGTAATCCATGTTTGTTAGGGATAGGATGTATTTAATTCATATACAGAATGATATTAAGTTCTTAAAAATTATTTTTAATCATAAAATAAAAATTATTCTTGAATGGTTACGATGGAGAATAAATCTCATCACGTTCGTGGAGATAGTAATTCGTACGTATGCACGATCGACAATATCATTATATTGATGGTGAAATCATATGTAATTGGATGTTATATCATATATAAAGAATTATTAAAATGTTATATTTATTATTTACATAATTTATACTCATTATTATACCCATCCAAATAATGAAGTGTTGAATTACAAACTACACCACGACATGGAGACGGTAAGCCGTATGTACGCACGTATGATGACTTTTCATTCATACAAAAGATAAAATAATGAATATGGTTATACCATATTTATAATAACATCATAGTATCTATAAGGTACTATATTTAGTATTTTGGTATGGAAACAAAAAAGAAAGAGGAAGTGGAAGAAGAAAATAATTTTGAAAGAGGTGGTGAAATTATTACATCTTCTTCGGGTGTTTCCTTTTGATTTGATCAAAAGGGTTTCTTAGGTTAGATTTATTATCAAATTAAGGCCTCTTGTTTGAGTTTTTGGTATTTGGGAGGATATTTGAGTAGGTTTTGGTGAAGCCAAATGTATTTGGAGATGTGATTTTGAGAGAAGGGGAAGTACCCTTTTATAAGAGAGGTTGGGGTCACTTTAGGAAAAGATTGAAATATTAATTTATTATACAATCATATTCTGTTTATAATGGCTCAAAAAGGATTTAATTCTAGGATAAGAAAGAAATGGATAGAAAACCTCTCAACCAAGAGGTTTTAGATAGGTTTAGGTCACCATATTACCCTTATCTTTTAGATTTAACACTTAGTTAAATTGTTTAACTTTTACCATGTATTCATGGATTATTATAATAAATGGTTAATAAACATACTAAAAAATTCCAATCAAACCTAAAGTGATTCATTAATGATATATATATAATTATATAAGTTCTTTGTCCAAAAAATAGATTTTTAGGAATATAACATCATTTAATAATATAGTATTTGTTTTAAAACCTCATTTATGGAAATTTTGACACTATTTAGAATTTGGTTTTTCTGGAAGTCATAAAAAATTTATCACATTGAGAAAAAATTATTTAATCAACCCAAACATGTCATATTAACCTATAAAGTTTTTGTAATGAATCAAAAGTCTCAATTCAAATTTATTTTGATATTATAATATATATAATTTTAATCTTTCATTAATAAGGTAATTACTACATCATCATTGTGTCAAAAATAGATTTAAGTATATAATTTCTAAAAATTATAAATAAAATACCATTATGCAGGAAATATTTTTATCTTTTTTAGTGAATATTTATATTCAAATTTATCTTTCGTATAACTATATATTAAAATTGTTTTAGTTATTAAACATTGAATTTAACAATTTTAACTCTTCTTTAAATAAAATAATAATAAATGTCCAAATCTAATCCAAGTGGATAAAAAGAATCATATTTTATTCCTAAGGATGATTTTTGTCGAAATAAACTTATCCAATAAAATTTTTACATGTGTTTGGGTAATTATAAAATCATTTTTACCTTTAATTATCAAATTTTTATTTAACCATGGAAAATAAAATTCAAAAGTTGCTATTCACCAAAAATTATTTTTATCCTGTTGAACCAAATTTTAATTACTGTTTTCAACCATGTATCTGGGATTTTGAAATTCAATTCACAGAAGTGGTAGAATTATGTTTTATGAAAATGTGCCTAGAAGGTGGGTAAAAGACGTTGAAGAGTTAAATAAACTTTTATATACCTAATTTTATTATAAAATGACTCCAATGAATTACATTGAACTTATATAGGTATTATGTATCTATTTTGACTTAAAATAAATTTAAATAAAATAAATAATTATTTAAATAAAAATTCGTTTTTAAACATTAACAGATTGTTTTTCACTATTCATCCAAAATTGAATGTTTTCAAAAAAATATCAAAAAGTCACCCAACGATAATTTTGATATTAAAAATACAAAAATTAATTTTATTTTACCAAATTTAAAACATATAATCTTCATTAATTAATTTAAAATTAATTCCCATTATCGAAACCAGAAAGCGGGTTTTTTAGAAGTAAAAACTATCAAAAGATTGATATGTGTTTATGTATAATTTAAATGTAAAATTACTTACAATGACCAAAATTAGATTGAATGATAAAAATATACTCTAATTAGGCTTCAGAACCATTAAAATTTATAATTCAACAAAATAAACGATTATGATTAAACAAATTGATTGCAATTAAAATTTAGTATTTTTACTATTCATCAAAATATGAAAGTTGTGAGAAAAAGACAAAAAATTTATCAAAACTAAATTTTTATGTCTAGATTCAAAACAATAAGTTTATTTTTTCAAATTGAATATATAAAAGTGTCAAATATTGGATTTAAAAAGGGTTCTTCATTAAAATGCGGTAAAATTGTATTTTTTTTGAAAAATACTTCCTTTATCTGAAAAATTGAATTTGTTATTTTATTTTGTCTAAGAAAAAAATAATATGGATGTTTAAATTATATGGAGTATATAAAATTCAAAATGTAGTTAATACTATTTATAATTGCTTTTTGAACGGCTTGCATGGTAAGTCATGGCGCACTCGAACTCGGTGTTGTGTGTATCATAAGCTACTGAACTAATTTAAATAGATAACGTGCTATCAAATCCCATGGTGTTACAAAATAATTATTAAAGAAAAGTCATATGGAAAATTTATCAAGGAAAATAACATTTCTTTGAAAATAATTTTTTTTAAAATGATAAATTCATAAACAATTATGAAAATACATTTATTTGAAAATAATCTTGAAAACTTATAAAGTAAGCTTCAAAAAACATATACAAAATTTATTAGGGAAAACAACCTTTAAATTTTTAAAAAACATTCTTTTAAAACATAAAACATTTTCAAAATCATTTTCTTTGAAAATAAACATTGAAACTTATATATGCATCATTAAAAATAATTTAAAACATTAATTGAGGAAAATATCATTTCCAATTTGAAAAATATTTTTTAAAAACATAAAATATTTTCAAAATGTTTTTTTTTAAAATAACCTTTTAAACTTATAAAAGTCACTTTAAAAATCAATTTTAAAATTTCTTGAGGAAAATATCTTTTCCACTTTGAAAAACATTTTTTTAAAATCGAAAACATTTTACAAATAATTTTATCTGAAAATAACCATTTAAATATATAAATTAATCTTTGAAACATTTCATGGTTATGATGGAGAAAAATTCTATACACGTTAAAAAAATATTCCATTCACATTTTTGATAAAATCCAAATGGTCCTTGTCTTGAAAACGACATGAATATTACATTAAAAAAATTTGAAGAAAAATTAAAACGAGATTAAACATAAATTTAAATATTCCTATAGTAACATTAAAACATTTTTTAAAACATTTTTTGAAAACATGAATATGGAAGAAAAAAGGGTTTTTGACTGAAGAGAGAAATAAAGTTAGTTTTCTTTAAAACAGTTTTTTGAAATCATGAGTAAATAAAGAGAGTAAAATGAAGGTAAAAAATGTATTATAAATCATTAACCATATTATAATAATATACATGAGTTTATTGAGATATATATCATAATATTTCATCATCAAAAACATAAACATAAACAATTATGATAAATGATGTGATTCTATTATAAAACCCTTACCACTTTGATAACTTTAAATAATAAGACACATGAAGGAATAAAATTAAATGAAACTTAAAATATCATAATTATAAATAAATCTATGATTTTTCATGTCAAATGGGTTGTATTTAAACCTCATAAAATATGATAGGTGTAAAACTTAACATATGTTTCAAGGAAGGAAAATTGAGATAAACAACCCTTACCACTTTGGTAATTTTTAAATCATAAATACCATGAAAGAGGGATCCTAAAATAGATATTTAAATCCCCATGATTTTTAGGATAATAATAATTAAATAGATTCATGGTCTATATAGACACCACATAATAGAATCACATACTAAATATGGAAAGTTTCTTACAAAAAGTAATAGTGAGAAAGAATTCCATTACCATAGGTCTCGAATTACTTAAGACACGTTAAAAACTATGATATAATAAATATATGTTTATTATAAATCAATGATAGAACAATAATTATATATCCAATACCATGTATTATTTAATTATGAACTTTTATTACCTGTTTATTAATAATTCCTTGTTAAAATCATGTTTCGGGTAATAACTGCTTTGTTTTTCATATATGTTTTGATTTATTATTTATGATCCTATTAATTTGATCATTGTTACATTATATCCAGTATGTTAACTATTATATAAATATCATATATATATATATGTTCCTTAAATATGTATTTATTGTAATCCATAAAATCTATAGATAGAAAATGAAACACATCATTCATGGAGATGATATGTTATATGTAAGCATGAATATTGTTTCCATTTTCTTGTTGGGTAAATGAAAGTAATTTAAATAATATATTAACTTTATTTAATATTATTTATGTCATATATATCATATATATTCATTAAATTTTCCATTTTTACCTTTCATATAAATCAGTAGTTAAAAATGAATCACATCGCTTCGTGAGGCGGTAGTCCGCTGTAAACAAGAACGACCTTATCATATCTCCCAGAAAATGGGTAGTATGAAATTATGTGTGATATCATAATTAAATAAGTATAATTATGTTAAAAATATAATATATATTTATTTAATCTATCCTCATTACCATCCAAGTAAAACAGAAATGAAAAACACATCACATCGGTTCGTGAGGCAAAAATCTTCCGTACACACAAGCGACATTATTGTTTTCCAACAGGTTGGGATATTAGAAGGTATATGTGGTATTATAATTTTATATGTATTAAAATATCATAAATACAATACATAAATATTAAATAAAAAATTATATATAGTCATGAGAGTTGGTGATGGAAAACGAATAACATCAGTTAGCAAAACAATGGTCCGTTGTACAAACGATCGACGATTTTGTTTCCCATTTGATGTAAGAGGAGATTGATATAAGTTATTCCCTTAGTAAAATAAATTATTATTATATGGGAGATAGTGGTTTTATAATATCATCATAATTTAAGTATATTTTAATGAGGTGGAGTAATAAATAAAAAAGAAAAAAAATGTTTAAGAATTTTACATCTTCTTTGGAGAACCTCTTTAGGTTTATACCTAAATCCTTATTAAGATGGATTTATAACAAAAATAAGTCATATAGTAAATTTTTAAGGAATTATAAAATATATTTAGTTGTTTCTTGGTAGAATCAAATATTTTTTGATGTGTGAAGAGGAGAGTATAAGGGGTGGCCTTTTATTAGCGGGGGAGAGGATACATATGGAATTTTTGAAATGAATAAAGTTTTCAAATGTTTCACACATTATAAAAAGAAAAAAAACGAGCCATTATAAAAAAATATCAGTTATAAGGTCTAACTATGGCCATAAAATTGGTTTTGGATAAGTTTCTAAGTCATTTTATCCCTTATTTTTTTAGTTTAACCAATGGTAAACCCGTTATAATCTTAACCATGATGGTTATTTTTTACTATTTTTACAGTTAAGTTTAACCAAATATTAAGTTGAACTTATTATATAATATAAATTATACTATTTAAAAATAATAATTCATTTTACTAAATTACATTTGTTTAATATTCAATATTTAATTTAAAATTAAACTTACAGATGTGACGAAAAAGAGGTTTTCTAAAGAGAAAATATTCCAAAGTTTTAAAAAAAATTATATATAAAATTAAAAATTAAATTGATTATAATGACCTAAATTTGATTAATAGATATATAACTGAAATAATTTTACTTTTAAAACCATATTAAAATAAAATTTATCTTGTAAATTCATTTAAAGAAAAGTCATTTTTTAATAAAAATAAGTATTTTTCAATATTCCCTAAAAATTTTATCTCTTCAGAAAATTCACATATAATTACTTCAAGATATTTTAAAAATTATTATTTAAAAAAATGAAGTTAATATTTACAAATAAATCTTCTAAAATTGGAATAAAATAATTTTAAAATAAGTGTGTAAAAGGTGACAAACCTGTTTTTTTAGAAAAAAACTGTTTTTAAGCCTAAAATTGGATTTATTCTTGTCTTATGTCTAGAAAACATATAATATTAATGTTAAACATTTAATTGAATATATAATATAAAAATTTCAATAAAATCATTAAAAAAATTTATTTATTGAATTTATTGAGTTAAAACACATTTGTGTGCATAAAAATAGTTTTTCATAAAAAGGTTTATTTTATTTTCAAATGGTTTTTATTTTCATTTCTAATTAATTAGTCACTAAAGAAATAATTATATATATTTTTGTGTAAAAAAATATATTTTTATAATTTATTTAATAATATTAACACCCTTTATTCTAATGTCTATATGATAACTATCTTTATTAAATAATAATATTTTAATAGTATGTCGTGTTTTGTTAAAACTCAGTGTTGCGTGTAATGTATGCTATAAAAGAAAATTAAATTTATTTGAAAAAATATTTCATAAAATATTGGGGGTTTACATTTTATGCACCTAAAAAATAATTTCACCCCTTAAATAATTCACTCTGGTAATAACAAAATTAGATACACCTGCCTCATTACATCCTCAAGATCCCATGTATCTCCCTTAAGTTGGTGGTTTCACCATAAAACTATGACCATGTGAGTGGTATTATTTCATATAACTATATATATATATGATCCAAAATATCAACTGATTATTACTTATAAGAAGGATGATTCTCCAGTGATTCAAAATTTGACTTCATTACTTGTGAAGTATCAGGTATGTACTTCCTCCAGAGAGATACATGGAACACATCATTGACTTGATAGAGGTTTGGTGGAAGAAAAAATCAATAGGCTATCATGCCAATACGATCAATAATTTCAAAGTGACTAATATACCTATATATTATCTTTACTTTGTATTATAAGAACAATTTCAACCTTTGGTTGTGCTTTGATCAATTTACACTTAACCTCTTACTCCAAGAAATAAAGATGAATCTATTATACCTGAATCACTAATGGATAACATGATCCCTAATAGAATGATAAGTCATTCCTTCTATATCTGGTTATCAAAATAACAATTATCACAATTTATCCATTATGAATAATTCTTCATATAGTGAAATAATTCATCAATATCTAAAACTTCATCCAAAATTCAACTTAAACCATTTAATAAGTGGTTAAACTTATGACCCTTTACAAATTCAAAATTTTAAAATAATTTCACTAAAGTTCCCAAAAATCAACATAACATTAATCCCCAAAATATCAAAAACTATCTTTGAATGGTCACATATCAAATATTTGAATACCTTGTTCATATATTTTCATAAATCACGGCAATAACTTAAATTTCCATAAATCCTCAGTGAAAACATACATGCTTCCTTTTTTCTATAAATAAAACCCCATATTATTAAGTATATTATATAAATCCAAAATTATCTAAACCCCATCAATGATAATATAAAGCACTTTTTCAATAAATTATTGATCATTTTTGAGGTCATCAATACTATACAATTTACTGCATTCATATCAATCATCACATTACCCAAACATGACACCATTTTCTCAACATCAAGAACATATTGAGGGTTATCTTCCCTTGATCACGTGTCCTCCATAATATATCACATAACCATTAAATCAATTTCAAAGTTCATTAGTACTATTTAATTTATTCTTGAAAATCCTTAATGAAAAAATTATGTTGAACAAACCTTATATATTTCATTATTCATATAACATAATTATTTAATTCTAATAAATAAAAACTTCAATCAGTACACTTCATTTTTTAACCACTAATTAAGATTCACCATGTTGTTACTTAATATCAATTTCTTACAATATGAAATTTGAATCATGTATTGACATTCGTCAACCTCAATTTAAACATGCTTCTCAGGTTTAATATAAACAATACCGTTAGAACAGATCATACCTTTTATATGTCATTCATAGTATATTCATTATCAATATTATAACTATTACTCATACAACATTTAGGATTTTCATTATGATATTTCTCCCCTAGAATTTTATTTTTATAATGCCAATACTTTTCACATTTAAAAAATTCATCCATTAACAATACCCTAGGGAGACCAATATTCCCTTCCATTGTGTTAACTGAACTTTTCATTTTCCATGAAAATTACTCACTTTATTCCCTTCTTCTACACACATAAAACATATTCTCTTTCCTTTGAGACATTAACTTGATTGCTTCTTCCCACATTCTTGACATATAGGAAACTAAATCTCTTTCATCTATAGTCTCCACTACTCGAGATCTTAGAAAACTCAATCCTTATATTCTTTTAATTATCCTTATAATTTTACTCAGACATATCCCTAGACATACCCTTAGAAATATCCCTAGATATATCACTATGTTTTTCACATCATATATTTTAAAGGTTGAATAAACGTTTCTCTAATACCAACTGTAGCGGCTCGAACATCCCATACATAAATATTACTTCTTAGTAGATAAATATTCATTATATATCATAATGATCAATTCCAGAATAATTTATCTTTGTGCCTTTGGAAACAAGGATACATAAATAACAGGTTCATAAGTGAGATAAATAATATCCCACTAAGTTCTTTATAAATATTACCCTTTTTATACACATCATACATAATAACTTTCATCACAACCTAGGGAAAGGAAACATAAGAAAGGGTGATCTCAAATACCTAGTGAGGGTAAGAAAGGGATATATTAATATATATTGACTATAATTGTATGATAACCTGACAATAACATTTGGAAACCATACACTGCATATCATAGATCAAAAACATGATTCATGGAATAAATCTTGGTATTTCATACGACATAAATCATAATGGAATTAAAGATCATGATCCATTAGAGAATAACAATTCTATAAGACATATATTTCTATCATAAAGATAAGCATAAAAAATATTATATCAAGGTTATCCACTAATACATTTGAAACATGTTAGGCTTGTGCTAACCACCCATGTACCTACTTCAATCTTGGGATGACCTCCCACATATCCTCTTTAGGGCTTGTGATAACCTCCTGTGTACCCTCTTTTCAGTTTGGGATAACCTCCCATGTACCCATTCATATTATATAACATTATTCATTACCAAATTAATTAGAGGGAGATAAATATCCTACCCACCACATAGTGAATTTCAAACATACATATTCTATATGATCATAATACATTCATCATATCATAACCAATGAAATGAAATGAGTTTCATAAAACATCCCATCATAACATAACCTGTGAAAAATAAATGGTTTCATAAACATCTTGTCATGATAAATTTAAACCATCTATAAAATTAATAAAGATGGTATCATTGGATTATATCCCCAATAAAGATTAAATAACATCAAAGGATATCATATTATATGGGAAATTATTTTTAAATTAAAATAATTTGGCACATTTATTAACGAAAATTAAATTTATTGTAAAATATCCTTTTTAAAATTATAAATTCCTAAAATATTTTAAAAAAACTTTTATTTGAAAATAATCTTGAAAATTTTCAAATAAATATTTAAAAATATTTTAAAACATTTCTTGAGGAAAATATCATTTCCACTTTGAAAAAAATTCTTTAAAAACATAAATAAAATTCAAAATCATTTTCTTTGAAGATAACCTTAGAAACATATAAGGGAATTTTTAAAAAACATTTCAAATATTTCTAGTAGAAAACATCCTTTACACATTGATTTTTTTAAAAACATAAAACATTTTCAAAATATTTTTCGTTGAAAAAACATTTGAAACTTATAAAGAAATCTTTAAAAATCCTTTAAAACTTTTCTTAAGGAAAATTTCGTTTCCATTATTTTTTATTAGAATACAAATTTTCCAATCCCTTTTATTTGAAAATAACAATTGAAAATTATAATAGAATATTTAAAACATTGAGTGGTCATAACAAAAATAAAAACCATTCATGTTAAAATAATGGTTCCTTTTACATTTTTGTTAAAAGAAAAATGAGACTTATTTTCTAAAAGACATGAAGATCCATTTTTAAACATTTTTTAAAAAGTAAAAATGGGGTAAAAATTATTTTTTAACAATCATCTAGTAACATTAAATTTTTTTTGAAAACATTATAAAAAAGCATATATATGAAAGAAAAAAGGGTTTTTGACTGAATAGAGAAATGTTGTCGGTATTCTTTAAAAACATTCTTTTGAAATCATGAATATATAAAGGGAAAAAAATGAAGGGAAAATGTATTATCAAGAAATAAAAATAGGATAATAGAATTCATGAGTTTCTTGAAAGAAATTTCACAATATTTCATCAATCTAATCATTTTATTTATTTTCATGAAAAATAAAATTTTAATGGTGTAATGGGAACCCAAAAAAACAAGTCCAATTATGAGATTAAACAATAAAGGATGACACTGAACTATTAAAAAACAATTAACGTGTTAGTACATTTTACCCTTTTTAATATCCAATAAATTTCAAATTTCCTTAGATCTATTTATTCTTGAATGAGATCCTTAAATAAAGACACTAACCATCCCCAATTCTGGAAATAATACTCCAAAATTATCTTCTCTTCCTTAAAACCATGAATCAATATGATATATTTGCTGTTAATACAATTCATTTTTTTTCATAATTTGTATTTATATGAATTCCCTCTCATACATATTGATGGAATCCTACAGTGATTTATTGATGAAAAAATTTTCTTCCAATATATCCTCCTTATAATGAAAAAATCGGTTTAATATAGGAGTTACTTTTCTCTCTTCTTCTTTCTCCCTCCCTACATCCCTTATGACTTCAAGATAAATTTAAGTGTACAAACCTATAACCACTAAAATCACTTCTTATTATTCCTTGGTAACTAACTATTTCCTATATATTCTAAATTCAATTTCAACCCGCTATTGTCATGTGGAGTCCTTGACCACGGGTTGTCCTCTACCTCACCCCTTGAAACCATTTCCTTTACCCACCAATATAGTATTCATTAGTTTTTGTAAGTTGGAATAATATTTAAGAGTTAATGTTTTATTCCCATTGTTAGTAGGATATTCCAAGGAGTTGAAACCATCTTTCTTTATTTTCTTCACACCTGAGTTGAATAAATTAGTAACCTATCTATCTTCTTCACAGTTAGAAGAGAACATAGAATCTGCCCCGTGGACAAAAAATTCATCGGTCTCAGATCCCAAAAATTTATCCTCGGTCCCTGGATCGTGATTCTTAAGACATTTGTATTTCTTCTTCAACTTATACATTACCATTTTCCATCCCTTATATTCTTCGATACCCAAAAAAGATAGGTGAAAAACAGAATATATGTCTCAAAGAAGGAAAATTGAAACCAAAATATCTTACCGCTTTTGTAACTATGGAACCAAAAATACCATAAAAGAGAGATCCTAAAATGGATATTTAAATTCCCGTAATTTTCAGGATAAAAACCATAAAATGAATTAATGTGATGTATATACTTGATATAATAGAATCCCATGGTGAATATGGAATGTGTCACACATAAAATAAAAGTGAGATTGAAATCCCATACCATAAGACTCGACTTCATTAATACACATTTGAACCTCCAATATAATAAATAAAAGTTTATTATATGTCTATTATAGAACCATGATTATATATATCGTACCATATATTATTTTCATATGACCATTTTTACCCATTTAATAATAATTCCTAGTTAAAATAACATTTCGGGTAATAACCGCATTGTTTTTGGTATATGTTTATATTTTTTATTTTTATTCCTATTACTTTTATCATGGTTATATAATATCCATAATTTTAACCATGATATAAATATTATACATATGAATTATATATGTATTTTGAGTAATCCATAAAAGTTATATATGGAAAATGAAATACATCATTCATGGATATGGTAGGTTATACATATGCATGAACGCCATTTCCATTTTTCTCAAAAAATGAAATGAAATAATGATAAATAATACATACCATTTCATAATAATTAATATTTCAAATATATAACATATATTCATTAAATTTAACCTTATTACCTTCTATGCAATTATTTAGTGAAAAAAATCACATCTCTTCGTGTGGTGGTAGTCCGCCATACACACAAACAACGTTATCATATTCCCCACAGAATGGAAAGTAAGAAGGTATATGTGATATCATAATTAATTAAGTATAATTATGTTATAAATATCATATATATTCATTTAATATATCCTTATTACTATCCAATTAAAATATAAATGAAAAACACATCACATCGGTTCTCCAGGTGGTAGTCCACCGTACTCACGAGCGATGTTATTATTTTCCAATAGGTTTGGAGGTAAGAAGTTACGTGTGTTATTATAACTATATAGGTATAATAATATCATAAATAAAATATATAAATATTAAACCAATCATTATATACATATGAAATAGATGGTGATAAGAAACGAATAACATTTGTTCGCGAGGTGGTAGTACGCCGTACACATGATCAATGTTTTATTTTCCCAGTTGATGGAAGAGGAGATGGATATAGGTTACGCCATTAAAATAATAAATTATAATTATATGGTATATAATTTTGTTATTATATCATCATAATTAAATAATATTTTAAGGAGTTAGAGGAAGAAATAAAACAAAAACTCAAGTTTAAGAATTTTACCTCTTCATGAGAGAGCCTCTTTAGGTTTATGCCTAAAGCCTTATTAAAGGGAATTCATAATAAAAATAAATCCTCTAGGAAGTGAATATGGAATTAGGTAAGATATTTGGGTAGGTATTGGATGAAACAAATGGCTTTGGATGTGTGAATAAGAGAGGAGAAGGGGTGGAGTTTATAAGTGGGGGAGAGGACACACATGGATTGTTTGAAAAGAATAAAGTGTAAACACATTTTAAACATACCACAAGGATAACAAATGATAAATTATAAATAATTATAGTTTATAAGGTCTATATATGGTCATATAATGGGTTATGTAGAAATATATAGTTCATTTAACCCTTATCTTTTTATTTTAACCCCCGGTAAACCCGTTTTAACATAAACTGTGATAATTATTTTTTAGTATTTTTACTATTTATTTGACCATAAATTAATTTGAACTTATTATATAATTTAAATTATTATGATTAAAAATATGGAATCTATTTTACCAAATTAAATGCATATAAATGGAAAATTTTAATTTTTAATTAAACCTACAAATGCGTTGAAAAAATGGTTTTCCATAAAGAAAATATTTAAAGGTTTATAAAGTTTTACATCAAAATTAAATATAAAATTGATTAAAATGATATAAATTGGATTAATAAATATATAATTTTACTAATTTTACTTTTAATCCCATATTTAAATAAAATTAATCTTGTAAATGGTTCGAATGAAAAGGATGTTTTTATATAAACTAGTACTTTTCCCTTTTCACAGAAAATTTTAGTTTTTCAGAAAATTATCAAAATTTCACACAACTGAAAAAAACCTTTACCAATGATTTGAGGATATTTTTATAGGCCCCAAAACCTTGGTATAGCCTATACTAATGGGTTTTAGGGTCGTGGGCTACTATACCGTTTGTATAGGTATTGTAAAATAAAAGAGATAGCCGAGGTTTGAACCCACCACCTCTCACTTATATATCAAAGACCTAACCACTATGACACAATTTTATTTTTGAATATAATTTGATATATATATATATATATATTTACGAATAATTTATATTTTTATGTATTTAATGATATTTGACAAAAGAATTTATAGAACATCTAGGTACCTATACCAAAGATTTTTAAAAATTGTCGGTATAGGTTTTGTATAAGAAACCTATAACAATGGTTTTTAAATAACCATTTGTATATGGGCATCCTATACCCATGGTTTTGGAAAACCCGTGGGTATAGGGTTTTTTTGAGGAACCTATACCCATGGTCTTTCCAAAACTGTGGGTATAGGGTTTTTATGAGGCACCTATGCCCACACTTTTGAAGAAAACATGGGTATAAAGTTTGAACAAGGCACCTATACCCACATTTATTATATGTCCTTGGGTATATAAGGTTTATAAGCCCATAACTTGGAAAAAACAATGAGTATAAGTGACCTATACGAATAGTTTTTCCAAACCGTTTATATAGGTCAGTTGGTATAGATTCAATTAACAGTATTGTCACTTTAAGATAATTTTGACATTATTATTTCAAAAAATAAGTTCATTTTATCAAATAAATATTCTAAAATTGGAATATTTAATTTTAAAATAAGTGTGCAAAAGGCGATGAAATTTAATTTTAGAAAAATATACATTTTTATAAAATAAATTTTAATTTATTCTAATCCTGTGCCTAGATAAACATAAAATAAATGTTAAACATATTATTGAATATATAATATTTGAATTTCATGAAAAAAATTCACTAACAGATATTAATTTAATTTACTGAGATAAAAAATAATTTTGTGCTTAAAATATATTTTCAGAAAAATTTTCCCTTTATTTTTATGTGTTTTTTATTTTTATTTCTAATTAATTTGTCACCAAAGAGATAATTTTATGTACATGTATAAAATAAATATTTTCATAATTTAGTTAATCTTATTCATAACTACCATTCCAATAGCTAGGAGATGACTATCATATTAAATAATAATATTTTAATAGTACATCATGCTTCGTTAAGACTTGGTGTTGCCTGTAGTGTAAGCTATCAAAGAAAATTATATTTATTTTTAAAAATATTTTAAAAAATATTAGGGTGTTATAATATGGGCCCAGTTCAGATGTTCATTCCCCATAGAAATACATCAATGGACCTTCAGAATAGAAGAATGGGTATGGTCCTCCTCCTATTATATACATTTTGTGGGATATTGATATAGTCCTTCATTAGCGGGAGTAAGAATATACACTTGGATCCTATTAGTTTCAAGAATACAGTAGAAAGTTCTTGAATAGTTAAAAGAGATACGAGATCTCCCTGAGGTGACTGTTGAAATATAATTTTGACCCACAATTGGAGCAAGAGTATGTACCCAATCCTAGTTTTCCTTTGGAATATGTATATGACCATCTTTAACAGGAATATGCACCTTTTCTGAGGTGACTATAAAATTAAGTTGATTAACCCCAATAAAAATGGGGTATGTACCTAATCCAATGCCTTTTACTTTATTAGAATATATAAATAATCATCCTTAATGGGAGAAATAATACAATATTATTTTGGATTAGTTATCTGGTCATATTGGTTATGATGATACACTTCTTTGGCGGTTAGAATAAGAGTGTGTGCCTATTCATATATGATTGTTGGGATATGCCAATGAATCTCCCATGTTACTTCCATAATATGATGAAAATATACAAGGGTCTAAGGAGAGATATGATCTTAGTCATTTTCTATCACTTGAATATGCTAGTAGACTTCTTTAATTGAAGTGGGAATATATTCCCTCTCTTTTCCTCTATTTTCTATCAGGATATACTGATGCGCATCATGCATGGGAGTGAGGAAACATTACTACCCCCTTCTTATTTCCAAAATATACTTGATGACTTAATATGTGTAAAAATTGATATAGACAAGTTCTCTAGGTGCCTATATAGTATATTGGTGAGTTTTGTCAGTGTAAGAAGGAATATGGACCATTCCCAGGGATACGTAGATCACTGTGGCTGGTGAAATATACTTTATTAAAGGGAACCAACATAATAGAAATGATTATTATAGCTAGACATGGAATAATTTTTTAAATTCAATATAAATTCCACAATGTACATGATGTGAAATCCATGAACAATAATAAAATTTCTAATGAAACATGACGGACACCAAAACCAAGAGGATCTTTCACATTGAATTTGTAATTAATTTAAATGGATATAAGGAGAGAATAACTTGGTCTTGAGATCTCTCTTTGATGAATATATTTATCTCCTAAAAACTTATTCAGTCTACTATCATTTTTCTTGAAGGATCCAAGTGTGATATCCCTCTATTATAGATCCACACATTCTCTTTTGATCTATGAACAACATTGATGGATTTTTGGGTGCTAGTGCAATGTATTTTTTGTCTTGTAGTGTTCTACTTGATCACTATAATGATTCATTCAAGCTTTAATAAACCTCCATTTAGTCTTGTTATTAAAAATATGGATGGAGGATAATCTTTCAAGTTTGATAGAAGAAACTCTAGAGCATTCTTCAACCTTAAGAGTGATAGTGAGATCAAGATTTCATTATGCAAAACAATTCTATAATTTTCATCAACCCTTACACAATAGAAATAATTGTCTATTTATAGAGTTATAGTTTAGGGTTAAATATTATTTAATTTCACATAATACATTAATATTATATTGAACCCTTAAATAACCCCATGCCATGTAATAATAATAATATTATTATTTTTATCATGGAATGCTCTTTTTAGAAAAATGGTAAATATTTTTTTACTATATTTCATATTAATATTCATCACTAAACCACATCTTGGTATACTCATCCTCCTCTATATTTATCGAATACCATAATAAATTTTTAATTAAATATTTATTTATTCAATAAATAATTAAATATTATATATATCCATTTAATTAATCAATTACCTTGAAAATAAATATTTATTTAATTTTTGAGATCAATAAATAAGGAATAAAATTATTCCTTATACTAGATAATAATATTTATTCCAATAATTAAATTCAAATAGAATTTAATTTATATCAACAAAAACACATAGCAAGTGACCCTCTAGGCTTCTTACTTTTTGTCTTTAAGTGGGCTTACCTAAATTCTAATACTACTATCTATCAACAAGTCAAGGAATTCATGATAAAGAAGTTAATTTCTCAACATCAACAATAACATACAAGCATGAACTGTGTAATATAATCCCTTAGTCTTGATATCACATCAAGCAGGTTTCATATTTGTGTCATAAACCTTAATTCTTTACATATATTTCTTTTATTATTTGGAACAAGCTTATCTACATCACCATGTCCATGGAATTTATTTTTGTGGTTTAATTCTAATTAAAGGTATGAGATATCAACTTCCATAAATGTAAGGAACAAATCCTTCTTTGATTTATTCATTAATAACACACCCATCATGACATTCCCAACGTATCCTACTTAGCATGAATATAGTGTGTCACGAGTTTCATAAATACATATAACTATACAAATGAAGATATGTATTAATAATAATTTTAAAGTTTACAGACCATTACACACACTTGTAGATAGGAATATCTGATGGCACACAAACATGAGAAATTCATATTGGAAGGTATGTCCTCATAATCCCTCATCTTAGATATCACTAAGTATGAAGTTCATGAGATGAAACCCTATCCTCTTATGATAACTCACACCTATCATTTAGAAAACTTTTTCCACTATCATAGTTCATCATGATGACTATAAGAAAAATATTTAAGATATATCATCACAACAACTCAAGGTTCTCATCATAGAAATGAGAAACTATGTCCTATTTTGATATGACATATATCCAATGAAATTATCACATTAAAGTAATACATAATAAAAACCAATATTTGATAAGTTATATTTAATATTAACTTCTTTGAGTATATTTGGTAATCTAACATAAGAACCAGTTTATTCTAGGGCACCAAATCCAACAAAATCCCACTTATCTTAGAGAAAAATAATAATAAATTTTAGTCAGATATCACTCACATAAATATCATGATTCTAGTAAGACATGGGTTTTGTTAAGGGATCTATGAAATTTTATTTCATAGAAATGATTCTCTTTACAAATTAACCTCATTGAGAAAAATTCCTCAAGAGATGATACTTTCTAAGTAAATTGTTCATCTGTTTATGTGACCTTGGTTATTTAGAGAGATCCATCACAATAATATTATCAGATTAAACTATGATAAGGTCTTTACTAAAAAGCACCACATACAACTCTTTTACAAATTTCTTATCCATACTGCTTATTTAATAGCATCAAAAACCACAATATACTCTCACTCCACTATGGAATCAACAACTACTATTTTCTTTAATCTCATCCAGCTCATGAATCCTCCATTGATGGTGAATACGTATCATGGGTGTGACCTCATATCATCTTGATCTATTTGGAAACTATCATCTCTATATACCTTGATGACTAGATCCTCATTTCCTCTATATATTAGGAATATATCCTTATTTCATCTCAGATACTTAAGAATAGTTTTGATAGCCATCCAATAAAAGTATCTTAGATCTTAATTATATCTTCCTACCACACTAAACACATAAGAAATATATATCCTGACACACAACATGGCATACATGACTAACCCAATTTTTGAGGCATATGGAATCATTTCCACTATCTATCTCTCCTAATGTGTTGAAGGACACATTTTCTTAGAAAGATGAATATCATAAACATAGGAAATCATCCACTTTTAGATTTTTCCATAATGAATATCCTTAGTATCTTTTCAATATATGTACCATGACTTAATCAAGTAGTCTCTTAGATCCATCATGATGTATCTTAACCCAAAATATATATGCCTCTTCACCTAATTATTTCATGGGGAAGAATATATTTAACCATGTCTTAATGATCTGTAAGACTCGTATCTCATTTCAAATAAGTAAAATTTCATCAACGTATACTATTTAGAAAATGACTACCCTCCTAATAAATAGTTTATAGAAAAATGGCACACATTTTTTATTAGAAATCCAAATTCTATTATGGATTCATAAAAAATAGTTTCATGACCTATATTATTTATTTAATACACAAATGGATCTATATAACTTACATACTTTACTATAATTTCCTAAAGTCAAAAACCCTTCTGGTTGTTTCATATAGACATATTCATGAAATTTACTGTTAAGGAATTATATATTAACACCCATATTCCAAATATCGTAGTCATGATAAAATTCTATGAAACATAGAATTTTGATGGATATAAGCATGGTGACTTGTGAAAAGAATTCATCGTAGTATATTCCTTGACACTATTTTTACCCCCTTTTAACCAGTCATGAATTATAGGTACTGACATGACCATCCATGCCCATTTTCTTCTTTAATACCCATTTATAACCAATGATATTTATATTAACTATATGATCCACTAAAATCCAAACTTTGTTTTGATACATGTAATCTACTTCAGAATTCATTGCTTCTATTCCATTTAGTAGCATATGTGCCCCTTAAAGCTTACTTATAGGTTATAGGATCATTGTTATCAACTAATTATGAGTCACTATCCTTAGTTACTAGAAAAAAATATCTTTCTAGTTGTATAACATATCATGTAACCCCATGATGTACTTGTGTCTATAAAATAGTTTCTTTCATGGTACATTGTGGAACTTTTTCCCGTACCAACTCTAGTGTATCCTGATCTTGGAATTCATTGAAGTTTATCTCTCTCCCCGTATTTCTTTTAGATATGTTATTCTTCTTAATAAATATGTCTTGTCTTTCCACTATTACCATTTTATCTGATGCTTCATTTAGATAATATCCCCTTGTTTCCTTGTGGTATCCTATAAAGATACACTCCATTACATGGGGTGTAGGTTGGTTTCCTAAAGAGGCCTTAACAATTTTTCACATCCCCTCACATTTAAGTTAAAAAACATAGGTATCTTTCAAATCCATAATTTCTATGGTATACCATCTGCTACTTCAGCTAGTACTTGGTTAAGTATGTGCATTGCTATTTGTAATTCATATCCCCAAAATGATAGTAGAATATTTCCATGAATCATCATTGACCTCACCTTGTATAATAATATACAATTTCTCCTTTCCCATACACCATTACACTGATGTATATAAATAGGATTGATTTGGGATATAATCACATACTCACATAAATATTCAATAAAGTCTTTAAGATATTATTCACTATGTTCTAAGTAAAATTTCTTAATCTTCTTACTAATCTCGTTCTAAACCTCATTCTTGAATTCATTGAATCACTCAAAGGATTCCAACTTTTACCTCATTAAGTAGATATATCCATACTCACTAAAATCATAAGTAAAATGTATAGATAATGATTACCCACCCCTTTATTCCACTAGGAATGGTCCACACACATCAGTGTAAACCAACTCTAGGAGCTATATTTCATTTTCACTTTTTCTATTGAATCGAGATTTGGCCATTTTAACTTGTAGAAAAACTTGAAAAATACAAAAATGGTATTAGTTTGGATGAATAGAAATAACTATATTGATGTAACTTAGTTAATAATTTATCATCTACATGACCTGAGTGGTGATTACATGGTTGGGTGTGGTATGATTCATGCTATCTGAATTCGTTATCAGTTTTCAACCCCTGGTTTTCATAATCTAATACATAGAGACCAATATGTATTTTTTACTTACTATAATATATTATTTATTAAAAAAATTAGTATATTTATTTTCCTAACTTTAAAATAAATCCATCCATATATAATTTATATACAAAAATATATATATTTTGTAATTCTCAATAAATATTAACAATTATGAAGAAACAAGATCATTCTTTTCAAAAATGTGAAGTGGTAGTCGCTAATGGATAATGCTACCAAATTATCTATATTTATAGCCTAAAAATCCACCTCATCCTATTCACCCCTTAAAAATCTACTAGGGTCATGAATTTTTATATAAATGTGAGAACCACATATGGTATCCAATACATAATTTATTGAAATTGAAAGGTTTCACTTGATAATGAATATACTTGAAGAATAAACTTGCTTCCTTCCCATTATGTCATTTTTCTTCCAAAATACCTTCTTTTCACATCATAAATAGACAACATCCTACTCCATTACTTATTATTTTATCTTCCTATTCTTGTAAGGGTAGTGCATAAAAGTCGTATACTTGGACATAGACTTAGTGCCCATTGCCTTTAATTTCCTCTTATTCACTATATATAAATAATAATTTTTAGTATTCTATTCCTTATCATTTTGGTAAATTATTGTGGGGAGATATGGGAGTAAATTCAATATGTTATCCATATTTAAATTTATAATAAAGTTAGATAATATTTATGGAATTGAGGTTAGAAAGAGATCGATGTAGAATTTATTAGGTAGTTCAAACCTTATAATTTCTAGATATTTTATGTAGCCAATAATTTTGATTATATGAGGTCCAACTGGTTTACCATCTATAATATTTCTTGGGAAGATTCAATTAGAGATCTCAATCCATTCTTGTCTTACTCTCTCTTGATAAAGACCAAAAAGATGACTGGGAATTTCATATCCATCCATAATCTCATGTGATTTTTTAATTCACCAGACATGGAAGATGAAATTAAAAAATAGACATCAAACGCATCATCAAAGTGTTTCGTGTATACAAGTAACTCTCCATCACTCATATCATTGGAGGAATTAGTAATAATTGAGGATTCCAACATGTACAACTTCTGTTCTTGGCATAGTACAATGCCCAAGTGCCTGTTCCATTCTTGGAGGTTTATGATGGTAAAGATATTGTCTTTATCTATGATGGTTTGTAGGGATAATATTTTGGTTTTTGAACTTTCCATTTGATTCTACAATAATTTATAGAAAATAATTAGTACTTTATTTTATTATCAAAAGTGAGACAACATAAATTTATTTTTATTTCCCCCACTATTTTAACAAGTCTCAATATCCATAACCTTTGAACTCATAATGTTTAGTTTCTTATAAATTTTAGTGTTAAGGATATATAAGACCCATATCATAACCTAAGAAAGGGATTAGTTAATTAATCAAGGTTATTTAGGTAGGTAATTCTTTTCTTACTATGGGATTACAACTACTTGATCTGTGGAGTGGACATCCCAATCCAGAAACTGTCACTCAGGTTTCCTCAACACTTGCCTCTAAGTTACATCAACTATAGAAATGAATACTTCTCTTAAGGTAAAATGGTTAAGTCAACCCAAAAAATTCATTAAAAATCCTTGATAAAATTAAGTGTCCCAAGAAGGGTTGGAACAACGCTTAGTTTTATGGTTTCATTCCTAATCAAGTAATGGAAGGCATAACCCAACTTAATATTTTATTGAGATATTTTATTTATTATACATAAAATTTTCTTGTTTCATCATTTACACATTTTTCAACATTAAGTGAATTTTACTTCGGAGATTATCCATGTTTCTATAAAATATTTTTTCGTAATAAATTTATTTTAATTCCATATTTACATATTAGTCCATTTATTTATGTGATCATGGTGTTTCATCCAAAAAATAAATCATGTAAAAGATAAAAATAAATAAATAAATTAGATAATTATGATCTTTATATAATGGTTGATTTATTGATAGGTTAATAAATCAACATATGATCGTAGGGGATAAACTCATTGTGTGGATCTTGGCATGAGTTACAACATCCCACCCATCCACCAATGTATTTCTCAGGTAGGTTTGTATTGATTCTGTCTTAAACCTCCTCTACCTCATCACCACCTTGAACCAACTCGATGCACCTTTTGATACCCCTTTTATTACATATGATTTATAACTCACACATAGGTTTGGATAAATAAAGGATTAGTTAAAGAGAATTATATAAAATAACCTTGGACACGTAGGTCCTACATAATAGAGGGAAAGATGACACACATTCCATAACATTAAATTTAATAATAAATAATTGAAAATTCATGCAATAAAACTAAATTAAATTCAACCAACACATACATAGGGCTGTTCAAAGCTCATGATCAATTATACACATACAATGACTATGAATTTAAAATAACTAGCTAGGATTCATTTCAAATCATTCTTTGATAATATAAAATGAACATAAATTAATTTGATTAATTATATTATTAATAAATTAATTTATTTTATCTTATTAAATCAAATTTAACCTAGAGATATCTATCCTTTACGAATCTAAATAAAATAAATCAATTTATTTTATTAAAAATTTAGTAAAATACTATATGTCGAATTGTACTGATAAGAAACTTTATAAGTACCTATCTTAACAACTCATTATGGTCCTTATTATATACAATGCACTCATAGAAATATTGTGAAAATGGAATGAATAGTAATTTTAGGGCATGTACTATCAAGTTAATGACATAAAAAACACATGAAAATTACATTGCCTGTACAATTTAATGCATGGAGAGTCTTTAGTATCCAACCACAATATATGACTTGTAGTTTCAAACATTACACAGAACTAACGAACCATTTAATATAATATAAAACTTAACAAATGGTATTTTTTATCAATTAAATGTCTCATAGAACTCATTTCAATGATGTTGAATAGATTAATTAATTAAATTTTATATTTCTACATAAATAGGTAAAGTATATAGAGTGTGAAGTCTAGCCACATTACTTGTACTTTTCTTCACCAGATGTCCACGTTACACACCTAGGGGATTATTGTGTACTTATCTTGAAAATTTATGATACACATGGAATTTTGGAAGAATACATGGTGTGCACTTCAAGTCTCAAAACTTCCAACCTCTATGTATCATGTATTAAATACACGTAGTGTATTAATTACACAACGTTTCTTCACCCCATGTTTTCAAACATAAAAAATGTAGGCTACACAATGTATAGTTTAGAAAAACCATGTGTTATATTGAATATTCAACATACGATGTATTCAATAAAAATGTCATGTATTCAGTACATGATGACCTAGATTCCACATGGGTGTCCTAGTGAAATGAACAAGTATACACAACGTGTGAGTAAGGGGTAAATGTCGTGTGACCATGTGTTATCCATCTAGAGTTCTTGGAAACTATGGCTGATTTATTTATATTTGTGATTCATTAGTTTTTAACTGATCTTGGTTATTTGAGAGATAAATGAAGAGAAGGAAATATATATCTCGACAATAGATTAAGAACAAATTAAATCATGAAATGAAATTTAAATTTTAAAAACCCAATGATCAATATTCAAATAAATAATTATAAATTTGAATGTGACCACTCTAATACCACTTGAAAGATTCTAGGAAAAGTATAAGTTCTTATCAAGGTTGGGCCCAACTCAACAATTATCGGATTCAATGGTTATTCCACTATATGTGTGGTATGGAAGCCATAAACAATGAATTTTTTTATAATGAAACATGATATACACAGTAGAACCAAGAGGATAATTCATGTTAAGTTTATAATTAATTTAAATTGATATGAAGAAATAATACCTCGATCATGATATATTTATTCAATGAATATTTTGATTGTAGGAAAACCCTTTTAGTTTACTATTTTTACTCATGTAGGATCCAAGTATAGAATCCCTCTAGTCGTAACCCACATGTTCTTCTTTGATCTTTAAAAATTTTCAATGGAATTTCAACTACTCAAATAGTGGATCTATCATCTTATAGTGCTTTCATTGAACACTATTATGATTCTTTAATGCTTTAAAAATCATCCTTGTACTCTCGTTCTTAATAAAATGGAGGAGGGAGGATAATCTCTTAGGCTCGAGAGAAGAAACTCTAGAGTGTTCTTTGGTCCTGAGAGAAAGAAGGAGATCTTAGATTTTTCTGTGCACTATATTTATTCAATTCTTATATACCATAGAATAATAGACATAATAGTAAATTTATAGGGTAATGGGAAATGGCCAAATACTATTTAATTTCACATAGTTTCTTAATAAGATATTGAACCCTTAAATGACCCCATTCCATGTAATAGTATTTTTATTCTTGTTTTTATCATGACATGTGATTAATGGTGCAATGATAAACATTATATTACCATATTTAAAATTTATATTTATCATTGGACCCTATCTTTTTCCACTTAAGCTCCTTGAAATTTATTGAATACCTAAATAAACATTTAATTAAATATTTTTTCAATAAGAAAATAAATCAATATTATATATATTTTTATAATTAAATAATTACCTTGCGAATAAATATTTATTTAATTTATGTGATCAATAAAACATCAATAAAAGTATTCCTCATACATGAGAATAATATTTATTCCAATAGTCCAATTCAAATAAAATTTAATTGAGATCAATGAAAACACATTGTGTGTAACCCTCTATGATTCTTTTGTGTTGTTACTAGGTAGAATTACCTAAATTACAATATTACTCTCTAGAAATGGGTCAATAAACCCATTATAAATAAGTTAATCTCACAACTTTGACAAAAAAATACCATCATATACTGTATTATATAAACCCTTTTTCTTGATTTCTCATCAAATGGGTTGTATACTTATGCCATCAACCTTAATGTTTATCATATCTTTCTTAGATTATTCAGAATGAACTTTTCTATATTACCATGGATAAGGTATTTATTTTTATGGTTCTATTCTAATCAAAGGGCTGAGATATCAACTCCCATAAATGGAGGGGACAAATCCTTCCTCAAATTATTCATTAATAACATACTAATTATGATGTTCCCAACGCATCCTAACCAGCGTGAACATAGTACACCACAAGTTTTAGTAACACATTTAAGTAAATGATTCAGGCTATGTACTAATAATAATGTTAAATTATATGGACCATTACACATTCTCATAGATTGGTTTATTCAATGACACCCAAACATGAAAAATTCATATTTGTGGGTTTGTCCTCATAATCTCCCATCATGGAGATCACTAAGTGAGAACTTCATGACATGAAGCCTCATCCTATTTGGAGTAGTCACACTAGACAATAAAAAAACTATGTGCCTCATCATAGTTCTTCATGTTTAATATAGGAAAAATATTTTTAAGAGATATCATTATAGCATCTCAATGTTCTCATTATAATGAGGAACTGATATGACCTATTTTGATGTGAATGATTAACCAAGACATTATCACGTTAATTTCATGTAGAATAAAAATCAATATGTGATAAGATATTTTTAATATTCAATTATTTGAATATATTCAGTAAAAACTAGTTGGTTCTAGAAATCTAACTCCAACACTAGACGACCAAATTTTGTTGTCTTGGGAGGTGACCTTCCGGGTAGTGCCCTTAGCAGTTGGCTAAGTAAAAATAGTTTCATGAAACTAGAAATGGTGGTTGATGAAATCCCTCCTAGGACATTCTTAAACCATAATGAAATCATATTTTTCCCCATGATCCACATTATTAGGATAAGGGAGCTATTGGTTGTCATGTTTTGAGGATAGGCTCCAAAAGAAGGTTTTAGTGAAAACAAGAATGTTCACCTTCAGAATGGTCGTCCATTATCAAGATGGGCCTTTAAAATTTAGTTCCTTGATCAGTCCAAATGAATGCCTAATCCTTCATAGTCAAAGCTGTCAGCGGAGTCACAACTCGTGAAAAATTGGCTATGAACCTCTTGTAGTAGCCTGCAAGACCGAGGAAACTTCGCACCTATGACACTCTCTTGGGGGCTTTCCAATACACAACTGCATCTATCTTCGATGGATCCACAACTACTCACTGTTGGGCCACAATATGCCCCAAGAAACGGACTTCTTGAGCCCAAAACTCACATATCAACAGCTTCTCGAACAACTGATGTTGGCAAAGAACTCCCAAAATGGCTTGTAGATGCTCTGCATGCTCCTCTTCCGATGTGGAGTGCATAAGGATGTTGTCCATGAAAACTAACACGAATTTTTCTAGGAACTCACGGAACACACCATTCATCAATCCCATAAATACAGTTGGATCATTCGTCATGCCAAACAACATTACAACGAACTCATAATGCCCATGACGACAACGGAAAACAGTCTTCGGGATATCCTCATCCTTCACACACATCTGATGATATCCTGACCGCAAGTCGATCTTTTTGAACCAACTTCCACCCTTCAGTTGATCGAGTAAGTCGTCAATATGTGGAAGAGGATAGAAATTCTTTATTGTCACTTTGTTTAAGCAGTGATATTCGAAAAACAACCGCAAAATTCCATCGAAATTCTTCACGAACAAAACTGGTGCACCCCATGGTGACACACTTGGCCAAACAAAACTGCACTATAAAAAACCATCAAGCTTCATACGTAGCTATCGTAACTCAGAAGGGGCTATACTATATGGATACATAGATATCAGAGATTCTCTTGGATGTATCTCTATCTCAAATTTGATCTCTCGTCAAGGGGGTAATGCTACAACATCTTCTGGAAAAACATCAGGGTACTCCTCTACGACCCTAGGAAACGCCAACTAATGAACCTCTGAAGAACTCATCATCACCTCATCCATCATAGATGATAAGTATGGAACACACCTATGACACATCTGAGGATTTCTCTCACCAAAAAACACCACTTGATATCCATCCGCACCAATGAAGACGACCTTCTTCTTGTTGGAATCCATGCTAGGCTGCACCGAATACAACCAATCCATGCCGAGGATGACATCATATGGTTGTATTCGTAAACATATGAAATCTCCCCAAGAGCGGTGTTGCCCCAACATGAGCTCACAGTCTCTACATACTTCAAACAAGTCAGCTCAACCTCCAACTGGCGTAGTCAACGCCAAAGGCACTGGAAGCCTCTCTACATCATGTCCCAATGCATGGACAAGGGTAGGTGATATAAAGGAGTGTGTTGCTCCTGAATCAAACAAGGCATACACCAAAGTGGAAACACAAGAAAAGGGTTCCTCAAATGACATCTGGATCACCTGGATCTGGAAATGCTAGAGCATAAAGCTAACCACGACCTCCTCTATGACCTCTATGACCCTGACGATGACCACCATCATAGACTCGCTCTGCTCTCTAAGGATGGGGAGTGTCATGGGGTTGTCCTTTGCCTGCCCCATCTACCCTCTGCTGATCTAAAGCTAGTGCAATCTGCTCCTACTGCCTCCGCTAGAACTGCCTCAACGGAGGAACCTGGAGCATAGCACCTGGTGAACGATGAACACTCTGAAAGGTTAGGCACTCCCTATACTGATGACCACGACCACCATAAGAAAAACAAGTGCTCGATCCCTTGTCATATGCCTAAGAGTTGCTGTCTCTAGCGAAACGAGATGTGAAGGGCTGGGACCAACCCCCGGCTATACAAAAACTCTTCGACCCTAAAAACCGAGAACCCTGGACCAGAACTCTACATCATGAAAAATCATGCTGATTCCCCTCTTGTGATGATACAATCCTGGCCAAAGTCCTCTCAACAACCTCTGCCCTCACCAGTACCTCAAGATATGTTTTAAACATAAATGGGGTGACCTGGCACTGGATCTCTAGATGTAAAGCCTCCTCGAAATGCCTCTCCCTGGTCTCCTCATATGGTATTAGGTCCGAAGCTTATCATAAAAGGTTCCTGAAATGGATTCCAAAATCTCTAACACTGGAGCTCCCCTATCGAAGGGTAAGAAGCTCCTGGAGACTGGACGCCTTCACAGTCGAAGAAAGAAACTCAAATCTAAACTTGTCTCAGAACTCCTCCCATGAGATTACTGACTCCTCACGATCCCTGATGAATAAGAACCACCACTGCATCACTGCTCCATGCAGTATTGTCACAAACAAGGACACCCAGTGCTACTTCCGAGCATGGATCAAACTGAAGACGACCTCGACCTCCTCTAACAAGTCTTCCATGACTGCATCTAAAACAGAGCCCTCATACTTCTGCAGACTCTTCCACTGAAACTCTTGGAGTTTCCTCCTCCAAGTGTCTTCGTCGCCAACCTCTACCTTGCGGTGATCTACTGGAATAGCCTCCTGGACATTTTCTGTGCAAACCGGATGAGGACGTCGACCTGGATCCATACCTGTAAAATAACAACCATTAGAGTTCCTAAACCTAGAATATGGAAGACTCAACATTAATTAATTAATTGTTTTCTTTTATTCATTTTAGGTTAACCTATCCCAAGTTTTACCCATTCAAACACAGACACAGAGAATAATGATGCATGATCCTTTCCTAGGTCTCTACCCTATAACTTGTATCACCTTATTTAGTAGCCATTGTAAACTTAAATATCCATACATCAGATCATATGGGGCCTTAAAGTCCTATGCATCAGCCGGTCTCCAGTGTTTTACCTCACTTTCTAAACATGAATGACACTGTTTCCCTACAAACCCATGCAACCTCACCTCTGCCTAACTCCAAACTCCATCCTATCCCTTGACCAGACCTCTGATACCGCTCTGTCATGACCCCCTCCCCACAAAGTGTACCCTTCCTAGGTCGGCCATATGAGAAGGGAGATAATGACCCCCCGAGTCCCGCCTCCAGTAGGCCCCGGGTTGGAGACTAGCACTGAGGGTATAATAAACACACAAATGGGAGGCATTACCCTCTAAGAGAACACATGCGGAAGATAGAGATAAGATAGACACCAACCAACCTCAACTCAAAACTGAAATATAAATGAAACCCAAGTGAACATATTTAATGTCATGCAGAAGTACTACAACTGGAAGGGAAAAACTGCAAGTACCCAAAAGAAACTAAAAAACAACAGCAACCACCAGCCCAAATAGATCCTGCAACCCCAATCCAGTAGAAACCAGCTTGATCTCCAACCTACTCCAAGTGACGTGAAAAACAATTTTTATATATATAGGGTGAGTGTAACAGTATACTCAGTAAGATCCTCCCTGAAGCCTCTCATTCAAAGGTAAATAAAGCATTCTAAAGCATAGTGAACAACAAGTGAAACTAACTCATTACCTAAACAGGTATACTAAGTTCCCAACCTCACCATGACTACTCTCACCAAGTAACACATACAAGAATATATCATATAATAAAGATTATCAAGGGTACCGCACTACTACTTCCCCACTGGTTTTCCTCTTTGCCCCAACGTCGCACGTCCTGAGCATCTCTCCCCAAAAGGCTTGCTCGCAAACACTTGGGCGAAGCACCAAAACATGCACATCATGCAACAAAACCACCACATCCACACACCAAAGTAACCAAGTAGTTTCCGGGAGCCACCACATCCCGCATAACGCGTATCATACATCAGGTATTATACCTCAAGCCATCACATCCCATACACTGAGTAAGGATCCTCAAGCCATAACGACCTATACACGTTAAACCTATAGTAGTCCATAGAAAACTATATCCAGAATATATATGTGTGAATAACCACAAGCCATTACATCCCTCTACACACATATATGGGGAAAACTAACCAATGAGCCTTCCAGCACAAGTAACTACCAGGAGAAGAGATCAGGGACAAAGGGGGTAGTCAGCCATCCATCCTCCCACCATAATGTTGGGAAAAACACACTCCCAAGGTTTAGAATCCCCGATTTGTCAGTTTCCCTTACTGACAGGGTTGAGTAGCGAATAGAAACACAAAAGTACAGAATATACTATAACTTAGAACCACACTATGGGCATAAACTAGTCTTAGACACAACTGTAGATAAAGTCTCTCATACTCCGGGCTGCTACTTCTAAGACTAGGTATCCTATACGCACAAAACCATTTAAAGAGCTTTATTAGATTAATTAATTCCCTTTTCATCATTTCCACTGTACGTTAATTAATTATTTAAACATTAATTAACCATGAAAAATCCCACATTAAAATTCATTAGCATCACACCCAAAGTCAATTGTTCCTTCGAAATTAAAACCTCATCATTATGTTACAGCAAATCCATCCCCATGGGTTAAAACCATTTATCCAATTATTCATTATAGAATTACTTTCCCACATTCCTAGGCATTCTAGAAAAATATTCTATGCTACTAAACACAAGGGGGATCAATACGGTGAGTAGTTGTACTACCCGTCGAGTCTTTGCTGCTTATAGAAATAGAATAAACCCATCCTTCTTTGAGAAGGTAAACACGGAAAGAACGTGGCATACCTCATGTGTATTCACCTCTTTCAGAAGAAGGGTAAGTAAGACCAGCTTCCTTGAGCATTGGGGAAAAGTAAAGAAGATAAATAACCAAAAGAAACAGCAAGCATCCTACAATCACATCCATCCTATTCCATCATCCCTAGTGTCCTCCCTGACATCCAAATGCATAAACAGATGCATCATGCCACTCTAGGCTTCATATGCTACTACAAACAAAATCCTCCATGCCCACACATATCACAACAACCATCTAGGATCACATCACATCACAAGAAGCATGAAAAAAAACCACATTAATTGGGCTCTTGGCCCTTTGACAATCAAGAGGGTAACTCAGAACCCCTTAATGAATTATCAAACAATCGTTTCTTTAACCCATATTGAATTAACATATTTTTCGTTTGTAGGTTCCAATTTTAGGAAACCTAATCAGTAAGCTATCACAAATAATTAAACATGATTACTGTGACAATTAGATTAACATCAAATTACAACTAGAACCAGATTCATTTACACACCTCTTTATAATTAGCCAAACAATTATCAATTAATACTAATTTATGTTCTTTACATATTTCAATCAAGAACAAACAGCTAATCAAAGCAAGCATAGATATCGCACTATCTTGCAAAACATGAGGCAATAACATATGATCGATATCAATTTCTTTATCCAGTTAAAATATTTATTATGTCAATTCCATTGTCATCCAGTGGGATTAAACATGCTAACAATATATTTTCATGCAAATGAAAAGAGAAGAAAAAAATCCCCCTACCTTAAACAATTCTTGAAGTTATTTAACCACACAACGGGTCACGATCCTCCTCTCGCGACAACTGCATCCACCCGAGGATGCCACGATATGACCGCTCCAACAAAAACCCAAGAAAACCCTATTAGAAGCATGGAGATTACATACTATAATATGTAAGTGAGAAACAGGAGAAGATGAACCCCAAAATAACAATAATAAAACATACCTTATATCGAAGATTGATCGATATAACTTGGTTGCATCAAAACATAGTGGAACCAATCTGAGGAGTAAAGTTTGATTGTGCAACTCCTATGGGAAGGATAGAAAGGTTCTAGCGGCTCATAGCCAAGAACAAAGAGGAAGAAAAAGGGAGATATCTTGTTCCTTTTGAAGATTTAATGGGGTGAAGGTTTAAGATACGCTTAATTCCCCATTAAAAGCGGATCACATTAACCCACGTGGTTTGACCAAGTAAAAACATCCCAAGCAATATAAATATTTAATATAGGATTTATGGCCATTAAATATTCCTTAAGAGTCCTTAAAATAAGGATTTAAATGTATTTTACATCAAAGGAAACGTTAATGGGGTGAAACTGTAGGAAGTTGGAAACACTGTACACCTACCGTTACTGTACACCTAATGTTATTGTACACCTTCCGTTAGAGGTTACCAATAGACCTCACCATTCTGGAAACACTATACACTGAACCTCACTAATAGAACTGTTCACAAAACCTCACTGATAGAACACTATTCACTGACCCTCGCTGATAGAACACAGTTCACTGAACCTCACTAATAGAACACTGTTCACTGAACCTCACTGATAGAACACTGTTCACAGAACTCACTGATAGAACACTGTTAACCGAACCTCACTGATAGAACACTTTTCACTGAACCTCACTGATAGAACACTATTCACTGAACCCCACTGATATAACACTCTTCACTAAACCTCACTGATAGAACACTGTTCACTGAACCTCACTGATAGAACACTGTTCACTAAACCTCACTAATTGAACACTGTTCACTGAAGCTCACTGATAGAACACTGTTCACTGAACCTCACTGATAGAACATTATTCACTGAACCTCACTGATAGAAAACTGTTCACTAAACCTCACTAATAGAACACTGTTCACTGAACCTCACCAATAGAACACTGTTCACTTAACCTCACCAATAGAACACTGTTCACCAAACCTCACTGATAGAACACTATTCACTGATGGAACTATTCACAGAATTGGAAATTTGTCAAAGGAAAGATAGGTTACTGATATAACTGTTCACCAATGGAACTGTTCATAGAATTGGAAATTTGGAGAAATTATTGAGGATAAGTCACCTTGACCTCCCGGAACACCTCAAACACCATATTTTCACAAGGCAATAGACCGGAGAGGTCCAAGCCATTAAAAAGGAAACCATTTGGTCTTTGGGATCTTGCAGTGGTCCTTGGAACATTGTTTAATATATCCCCATTGATTACATTAAATTAAACTTAACAATTTTTATAATTATACAATCATGAATTAATTTAATTCATGTGAAATATTATTTAATTCAAAGGTTGATCACCCTAAGGAGGTGAGGGCACATTAAACCATTTTTATAATCAAATTGATAAGCTACATGGTGGGTAATCTAGACCACTTACCTCAAACAAAGCATTCCAAATTTTTTTCCAAGTGTTGAAATCCATGCCATGGCCAACAAATCCTGTTCAACAACACCCATGCTCTACCCATCTCTTCTCAACTACCCAAATCTTAACTCAATAAAAACACCAATAATTAATTAAAAAATTAAAACATTAATTATTCATTATTTAATATAATTCAAAAAAGGAATAAGGTCAGATGACTCACTGAGTTGTCACATTGCATTAGAATCAAGTCCAAAAGTACTCCAAGGGTCTGTCATATATCCCCAAACCTATATAGAGAAAAATCACCAACAATCATCACCAAATAAAATAGAAATTTAATTTAAAAATGGGAAAATATAAGAAAATTCTTAATGATAACATTCCTTAATGGGAAACCATGTGTAGATGGAATCTAAGGATGTCATCATCTTAGGTTGAATGAAAACCTCTGTAAAATCATGTGATTCCACCATGATCTAGTGGAATATCCAATAAAAACCAAGGATGAAGAATTTTAAATTAGAAACAAAGTGGTAAGAATATAATAAGAGGCCAAAAAAAGGAGGGTCATACCTCAAAGTTCTATGAAACATCAAGAAAACACCCCTTTCTTGGACTTGAAGAAGGGAAGAGAGGGGGGAAACCATTATGGTCTTGTGATGGAGAAACATGGAATGAAATGGGGATTACCCCTCTTAAATCCCCTTGGATATTTAATTTGACTCTTAAAAAACCCACCAGATATCTAGTGGATCTAGTCAGTGGCTGCTACCACTTCCAGACACCACCAGTTAGCCAGTAGCTCTGCTTTATCAGCCACCCAACCTCTCCCAAGTCCACTCCAAGACCCTGGTATGACTCCTGAGACTTCATCAATATACAAAATACATATTTAAATGCATTTAAACTCTTGAAACTTGATTCTAAATCCCAGTAATCATATTGAAATGACCACTAACTCAAAAATTCAAATTCATCTTGAATTTCAAAGTCTCATACAGATAAAAGTTCTTAATATATCCCCACCATAACACTTTTCATCCATGAGAAGTCTCAAATGTCAACCATCCACATGTCTAGACCTAACCCGATCATGAATCTACCACTAAACAATTGTGTTCAAACTCAAAACATCAAGCATGATCCAAAATCACAACTTTCAAAATATGATGCTTAATCCACCAAACCATGAAATAATTATCATATACCTATTCTAAAACTCTAGAATGGTGATCCATGACAATAATCTATCTCGATACATGACCATGTCGTCATCCAACTCATTAATAGGTTCATGGTGCTCTCTATTTTAGGTGTTATCTCATAAAAACCAATTTCAGGCCTTAGCGCTACCACCATCGGAATTTACCATCGCAATTCATACTCACATTACATCGATGAACTTTAAATGGATTCCCTCCCACAATGATTTAACATACATGAAACCATAGGCCTAATGTCGATTCCCCTCTTAATTTTAAATCTCTAAAACAAATAGACAAGACTTCCTCATACAAGAACATCATTAACACACTAGATCTTCCTAAAAACACCCTAGATAATTCCTAAAAACCACATAATATCTAAAATGAAATAATTTATGTATTTTCCATCTCACCGCATTCCATATTATGCAAAAACAATTATCAGAAATCCTGGGTCAACACGAGGCCACAGAGGGTGACCTAAGGAACGCTCAGTGATTGAGCAATTTCCTTTCCCGTTCTCTCCCCTATTTCGCTGTTTGGTTTTTTCGGGTTTTGGTTTTGTGTTCCAGGGTCTGATAACTTCATTGAATGATTCTACTCTTCTTTTTTGGCCTTTCCCTTCACGCACACCCCCAGTTTGGGATGGTTCTATGGTTTCTTTGGAAAATTGGGATGGTGTTGGCGGATTTGCTAATGACGTTTCTGATCATGGTGGTTACTATGTTTGGTTCTCAATTTTCCACAAAGTGATGGTCTGGCATGTTTTTGTGGTGTTTTTAGGACGTTTTTGGTCCTGGGTAGGGTTCTTTGTCCAACCCGTTAATGGTTCCTTGTGATGTTATGTTGGTTCTCACTTGGCCTTAAAGTGATTTGTATGGTGGGTTCTCACTTAACCAAAAAGTGTTTCAAAAATAAAAAAAATGAATTTCTAGCTAACTCTTCTGGAAAATACTCAGATCCGTCTACCAACGCGTCACCAAATACTCGGTCATGATGCCTTTATGGCCAAAGGAATCCTATGATCGTCAAAGAATGCACATAGAATTCTTTAACCAACTATCTGTTACATTCCAATGATGAACTATAATGAACCCGAATTTTCATACATAAATATCACATGTTTTTAGAAGAATATTATATACATTTCTAAAATACATACTTGAGAACCATAATACTTTAGTGTCTTTGGAGTCTAGGTAAAAAATGTTCTTATGTAATGAAATTTCTTCAACATATCCCATAAGGTTCTTCTCCTTTTTTAGTATTCATAAACACACCCTACTTAATACCTTTCTTCGTAATCATGGGAAAGGAAACATAAGGAAGGGAATTATTAGATAATCTGTAAGGGTGAACATGGGAGATATAATTCTGTGATCATATCAAAGCATAAGATAAACATAAGGAAATGAGATCATGAACAAAAGTTACAAATATCATATCTAACCTATCATAGATTATAAACACTAGTCATGGAATAAATCATTATTATTCCAAAATTCATGATTCATAAGAGTGTGAAATAATTATAATCCATGAACCATAAGCTCATGTCATAAAAGTGTGGCACTAACATAGGTATAGAAAACATTTCATTTCTTAATTTTAACTACTAAGACTATCAAACATAGTGGATCACGCCTCAACACCTATTTCACATTATCAATCATGCCCATAATACTTTTTCCCATTATGAATCAAGCACATCGTCTAGTTTCCTGTTCTAGATCAAGACCATAAACTTATTTCCCATTATTATATCATGAGATATAAAGCTTTACCCATTTTATTAGAGGGAAATATAGATCCCAACCATCTTTGGTTATAATATGACTACCGTCCTTGATTATAATGAAACCACTATCTATGGTTATAACATAACCACCGTCCTCGGTTATAACATAACCGCTATCACATATTTAAAACCAATAATATATGATCCAAAATATCATAAAACATTCAAGATATCATAAAACATGAAAAAAGGATCTCATAAACTTTCAATCATAGAATAATCCATAAAAATGAAATGGGTATCGTAATCATCTCATTAATTCATCATCGCATAACCCATGGAAATAGAACAAGTTTAATAAAAATCTTTTTATCATAATAATAAAACATCTATAGAAATAATAAGGATGTATCAATTGAATAATATTCCCATTAAATCATAAGTAACATCAATGAATTTCATCTTATATAAAAAATGATTTTGAAATATCACTTGGATCATTTCCTGAGTAAAATAGCCTTTCCATTTTGAGAACAAATTTATAAAACTAAATTTTTCCTAAATATTATAAAAATACATTTGTTTTAAAATAACCTTAGAAAATTATGAAACTTTAAATCATTGATCAGTTATGATGGAATAAAATTATGTTCATGTCATACATTTTAAAACTAATATTCAATTCACATTTTGGTAAATGCTAAAAGAGAATTGTTTGGAAAATAACATGAAGATTCATTTTAACCATTTTATAAAAATTAAAAAATCGGTAAAAAATTTGTTTAAAATATCATTGTATAATATTAAAAACGTTCTTTAAAACATTTTTAGAATACATAGATATGTAAGAAAATGTGTTTTCGACCGAAGAGAGAAATAAAGATGATTTTTCTTAAAAATGTTCTTTTGGAATATTTAATCCTCTAAGAGAGAAAAATGAAATGAAAAAATTTATTTTATATAAATAATTGTATTATAATAAAATAAATTAGTTTCTTGAGATTTATATTATAATATATTATCATTGGAGGCATATCATAAATAATCACATTAAACAATGTGATTGTAACATTAAACCTTTACCATATTGGTATCTTTTGAGTTATAAGCACCATTGAAGAAATAAAATTATATGTATATGAAAATCCCATAATTATAATAATAAGGATAATTAAATATATTCATGTTCAGTATATACACTGTACAAAATAACCAAGCGGTGTATAAGGCATGCGTTCTATTGAAATAAAAGTGAGACGAAAATCCCTCACCTTAAATTTTGCCTTCCTTTGTAAAAATTTGAGTCTTATGTATAGTAAATATAAGATTATTATACATTTATTATAGAACCATAATCATATTAATCATACCATATATGATTTAACTATGACTTTTTATTACCCATTTATTAACAATTCTTTGTCAAAATCATGTTTCAGGTAATAACTACTTCGTTTTTCCTGTATGTTTTTATTTGGTATTTTTAGTCCTTTTACATTGATAATGGTTCCTTATATATAAAATTTTAACCATGATATAGATATAATATATATTAACTATATATTTATTTAGAGTAATCCAATAATGTTATATATATAAAATAAATTACACCGTTCATGGAGATGGTTGGTCGTACAAACACATGACCATTGTTTCCATTTCCTTGAAAGATGAAATGAAAGAAAGGTAAATAATATATTAAATTTATCGAATCATTTTTATACCATATATATCAAATATTTTATTTAATCCTATCCTTATTACCTTTTATTTAAAGTTTTATTGAAGAACGAATCACATCACTTCACGAGACGGTTGTCCGCCATACACATGAGTAATGTTATCATATTCCTATAGAATGGAATGTTAGAAGGTATATGTGATATTATAACTCCATAATTATAATTGTTTCATAAATATAATATAATTATGTTAAATATATCATCATATACATCTATGAGAGGTGGTGATGGAAAAAAATTACATCAGTTTGTGAGGTGGTACTCCACCGTACTTACGATCGACGATTTCATTTCCCATTTGTTAAAATAGGAGGTGGATATAGGTTATTAAATTAACATAATAAAATCCAATTATATATTATATATTGGTGTTATTATTTAATTATATTTTAATAATAATTTAAGGGGGTGGAAGACTAAATAAAAAAAATAAGTTTAATAATTTTATCTCTTTTTGGGGAACCTTTTTAGGTTTATAGCTAATGCATTATAAAGAGGGTTTCATAATAAAAAAAATAAGTAATATAGGATGTGGGAAGGGAATTTAGGAATATAATTGGGATGATATTTTATGAAAAAAAGTTTTTTTGGACTGTGAGGAGGATAGGAGAGGGGTTCCCTTTATAAGTGGGGGAGAGGACACACATGGAAGTTTTGAAAAGAATAACTTGTACGCATGTTTTTCACATTAAAAAAGGATAAAAAATGGATAATTAGAAGGACATAGAGGTTATAAGGTCAATATATTGATATAAAATTTTATTTTAACAAGTATATATGACATTTTACTCATTATAGGTTTAGTTTAACCCTAGGAAAACCCGTTTTAACATTAACCACGATAATTATTTTTTATTTTTTTACTATTAATTTTCGGTAAAAATTTAGTTAAAATTATTATATAATATTAATTATGATTATTAAAAATATATAATCCATTTTTATAAATTAAATTCATAGAATTAGAAAAACATAATTTAAAATTAAACCCACAGATGCAATGAAATAACGTTTTCCACAGAGAAACTTTTCATAAGTGTTGAAAGTTTTAATATCAAAATTCAAGATGAAATTGATTTTAAATACCTAAATTGGATTAATAAATATATAATCTAACTATTTTTTAATTTAAAACTATCTTAAAATAAAATTTATCTTGTAAATTCTTTAAATATAAAGACAATTTTTGTTAAAAAAATCAGTATGTTTTTACTATTCATTAAAAAATTAATCTTTTCAGAAAATTATAAAAACTACACTCAAATATTATTTTGAAATTTAGATTTCAAAAATGAATTTTATTTTTTCAGATAAATTTCTGAAAACTGGAAAAAAAATATTTTTATTATTTTCTCAACAAAAGCAATAAAAAACTTCTTGAGAAAATAATATTTTCAAAAAATATAAATACTTTACTAAAAATTAGGTACTTTTTTATTTATATGTTTTCTTTATATAAAACCATTATTCTTAACATTTAAAATGTGTTTATTCCTTATCGTACCACTAATTTTAATGGAAAGGTTATAAAATTCATGTTTAAATAATATTATTAATAGTATATCATGGTTTGTTAAAAATTAGTGTTGCATATAATGCAAGCTATTGAAGAAATAAAATTTATTTGAAAAAATATTTCAAAATATCTCTTGGTATTACATTATACCCCCCCTTAAAATTAATTTCACTCTCAATTTATTATAAACAACTTTGGATAATTCTGACTCATTACATCCTTAGGTTTTGATGTAGCTTTCTCATGCTGGTGGTTTCACAAAATAGCATTGAGCATGTGAGTTGTATTATTTCATATAACTTTATATATATGATCTAGAATCTCCACCAAATGGTCCTTACAAAAAAATCATGCTCCATTTGTACAACATCTAGTTCCTTAATTTATGATTCTATTTACATTATTCCCATTCCATACATTATTTAATCCCCTTGTACTCATCTTGGTTTTGTGGAACCATTTTTTATTTTTATTTACATATGGTTGTTTCTTGAAATTATTATTCCCGCTTGATACCATATCTTATTTATTTTATTTTATAGTTTAGTTTTTTTTAATTTTGTTTGAAAATCGTTTTTAAGTCTTGAAAGGGGGAATATTGTTTGGTTTTGTGTTCATAAACTTATAAATACAAATTTTTAATGTTTCATAGTTTTTTCCTTTTTAAATTGTTTTCTCTATGACTTGGTTTATAAAAAGGGGGTTTGAAGAGAGATATCAAATAAAATTTGTATTTCTTTACTTAAGTTCAAAATCATTCTTTTGAAGACTATATATACTTTTGTTTTCCAGAAATGTTTTTACCTTATGGTGTTAGAAAATGATAAAAGTATAATTCTAATTTTTTTTTTATAGTTATTTATTTGGAAAAAATATTTTTACAAATGATGATCAAACTAGAATTTATGAAATGCTTTATAAAAGGAATTCATACCCTGTTTGGTAAAATTCTATCAAGAAACTCTATCTCACACCATATATACCCAAATGTTTGTGTATGTATTTCTCATGTTTTCATATAGTTTCCTAGTTTTTTATCATCATTTTGATGGTCTTATCTTAGGTATTTTGTTGGAGGAGCTTGGATGTGGTGGGAAACTATGGGTCGAATAGATGTGATTTTTTGATGGCTTGGGTTTTTAGTTCATTTTTTGGTTTTTATATATTAGCTAGTTCAACCAACTATAAATTTCTTTTGGAATTTTTTATTTTTATTAATGTGATGTATTAGTATCTATTGATGTTTTTTATTTTGAAATGTGTGTTTAGTTGATTATATTCTTTTTTCCGTGTTTGGCTACTTCTTTTTTTTAAATGCTTATTTTAAACTCACAGGAGTCCAAAGTATGGATGCAACATACCATATTTTATATAAATATATGCTACATATTTATAATTATTAAAGGGTGAAATCATTCCCACATGGATGTTATTTTATTCCCTAGTGCTTATATATAACCCATGGTGATCTGGAACATGATTCATGCCTTTTGATGAAGTATTCCAAGTGATGTGGTAGGTTAACCCATGATAATTCATTAAATAATAGTATCCAAGTGAAATAATTTTATTGGGGTGTTCCATAGTAGTATGGATATTTGAATGTCAGAAATCTGAAGGTAAGTCATGAGTATGTTCTTGATCACCACATTTCTTGATAAAACATTATCTTTTAAGAATAATAGGGATCAAATTCTTGAAATTGAGTTTATTTATTTATTTTTTGATGTATTTTGATATGGAATGTTTATTTTTTGATCCTCGGTGAGTTATATCATATAATTTTAGGGTTTCTTTTGAGTTTTGGTGTAAACATAGAAGACAAACTAAAGTTCCACAGTTATCTCGCATGGTCTACAAAACTGTGTAGATCCCATTCACATGGTTTTGAAATATTTATCTATTGTTTAACAAATTTTTTCCAAACCATGTGGCCAAACCATGAACTATACTATATTCCTCCCGAATCCCTAAGGGTTGAGGTTATTATGGGTTTTCTTAAAGGAAAAAAGATGAGTATGGTGGGATACTATTATCCCTTATCAGTTTCATAGTGAAATATATTAATTGGGAATTATTAAAGAACATTTTTATGAAGCATAATTATCCCAAGGATTTGTCAGAGGATAAATATATTAAATTCTTAAGCATTCATCAAGGTGGGAAAACAGTGGACCATGCAAATAATTTTTGAGTTGGTATTCTTTTATCCAAATTCAATCACCAATGATTTATTAAAAACTTGTTTTTTTAAAGATTAATTCACTAATAACTTAAATAAATTGTGTTCAAATATATCATAAATTCTTATAATAAATTAGTATAGAAAACAATGATGTTGGAATTGAATCAAAATAAAGACAAGACAAAGATATAAAGGTAGGTTGAGAAGAATCAGTCTTATCTGAGACCTATAATTTGTTGTAAGAAGATGATATATCTTGAGTGTTTCCTATATGTAGAAACCAATAATTATAATACTACATACTTGAAATCTATAAATACTTACCTTTTATATATTTTTCTAGTTCATCTTTAAAAATATTTTATATTAAATTATTGATAAAATAATAAGTCTTACGTGTAATCCATATTTAGATTACGATAATGATGATATGATTTAGGATTAATGATTAATTAGTTTAGATTTTATTGAATTTTCGGGTAATTCTTTCCTACTTATCTCTTTGGGTATCTCCTTGATTCTTATTTTATAAAATATTTGTTATTTTGGTTATGATCATACTTCAAAAATCAATTGTTCTATTCAGGTTTCCATATAATGATATACTTATGATGAAATTTTTATTTTTATGAGATGTATATGATAATCCTTTGGTATTTGATTATGTAATTGGTATGAATGATTCACCCATTTAGATTATGCAGTGGTTAGTGTGATGTTTAGATTCTATCAACTTCCTCGCGGTTTGGTGTTCTGAGAGACACATCCTAAGTTACCATCTCTTCTAGTTTTGACCCATGGTTAGAGATTTTGTATTTATTTTTTGGTCCATGATTTCATTTTATATATATCTTTCATTTTTATTTATGGGACTATGATAGATTATTTACCTTACATTATGGTATTTTGAGAATTATTTTGGTATTTTATTATTTTCAGGAATATGGAATATTTTCTTGAGTGGTTATTTGTAATTGATGGAGGATTATCACATCCTTAATATTTTATATAGACTTATTATTTTCTTATAGGACCATATATTATTTTTCCTCAACATTTTAGATGAATTATAAATGGCAGGGGGACATGTTATAGGTATTTTTATTCTTTAGGATTTGTGTTTCTTAGTGGTTATTTAGGTTATTTTGGGATTTTTTTGATGATATCTGATGATTTTTTCTGTTGATATTAAGAAGTTTTTTATATCTTGTGTTTCCTTTTTCATTTAACTTCTTTTAGTTTCCCCAAGACCTCATCTCTTATATTTGGGTGTTGAGGTTTTAATTTCTCATTACCTTCTACTTTCAACAATGAATTTATAGGGATAGAAAGTGGAATTTTGTGGATAATTTCAACACCCCATGTAACTATTAATTTAAATATTATTTAATTATGAATTATTTTGAATTTCTAGAGGTTTTGAATTTGGAGTCTAAGTTATTTTGATATTTTTGTGTAATGAATAGTTAATGCACAATTAGTGAATAGTTAGGTAAATTAATGTTTCCCACTTTTATGTGTGGTTTTACCTTATGTATAGGGGAAAATGGGTTAACAATGGTCATGTGTAATCGTTCTAGGTAATATTATGCACAGGTTCTCTTTGCGGTGCACAGTTTGTGCACGGTTTTTGGTAAGCCATGAGAGTTTTAGTAGTAATTGTTTGAGTTACTCTTACACATGTGGGTTACAATTAGTTAATATATCACATGGTTAGTATTAATGGTTTTATTAAACCCTAGATATTACCTTTAAATTTATGTAAAACCATTTGGGTAACTTCTACATATGGGTTTTCCTTTAGCGCACGTTTAACACAAAGTTTGTAGTAAAGTGTAAGAGTTTTCATAGTAACCATGTACATCACTCTTAAGTATTGTGTAATTTTATTTGATGGATTAAGAATGTATTTTTCATGGTTTTGGAAATAGTTTTAGGGGATGCATTGCGATTTTCGTGGTGGATGTATGATTATAGCATAATTTGGAAAACTTTTCTTCCAAACCATGAGAGCTTCCCAAAACTAGAATTTTATAAAATGACTCATATACCTCCATTCAATTTAACTTCATCTGAAATCTCCTCCTCAATAATTGTTCTCAAAATTACATGGCAGATCTAAATGGTTCTTATACTATTATTATTTATTACATCCAAGCCCTTTATCCATGGATTTCAAGAAAATTAAAAACATAACTCCTCTCTGTCTTTTATTTTCTTTTATTTCCCCTGGATTACTTCTACTATCTTAAACCCTATTTTCCATAGTGGTAGAACCTAGGGTTTATATTGATCTAATATTGGGGAATTTGGTTGTTTATGGTTTTTAGTGCTTTTCTTATTTCATGGTTTAGATTTCATTATCAAAGGCGAGTTGTTACCGTTGATTAGGGTATGTGTTGTTATGTAATTAATTTATTTTAGATTTCATAAAATGATTAGGATTTATAAATTAAATTTTAATCAATTTATACATATTTATGATACCCTTTTTTAAATTGTAAATTATTTTCCATATTTTCCATACTTATTATAAATATTTTTTCATGAGTTCCCTATTTTTAAATCTATTCAATATGTATGACAAGTGTTTTCATAAATTATTAAGAGTATATTTTAAATTAATTACGATATATAAGAATTTTTTAGTCTTATTTTGGGTTAAAAATAATTTAACACCTATTTTTATGGGAATTGTTTTTATTAAAGAGGTGTTTTGGTTTTTAGTCAACTCCTTAGGGAGGAAAGAATTGTTTTCAAAGTTCTGATTTCCAAATGACTTTAATGGATGTTTTATAAATTTGATATTATGAGTTGAATTAGAGGATATATTGGAACCTTATTAAAAGTATTATCTTGATGTTTTGTGAAAAACTAAGCTTTGATCCCCTTTCTGTTATGTATTATATATACATGTTCCCCATGTGATATGATTTTAATTTAATAGAAATGCTTGTATGAATTCTAAAGGGTCTATTTTTTGAGAGGGTATTGTAGATGATAAGATATTTATTTATTATAAATTGATGATGATGAATTTTTTTGATAACATGACTATTTTTTCTCATCTCTGTTGGATTTAATTTATGGGAATGTTTGGTAGAAAAGTTAGAGACATATAATTATTCTATACTAGTTTATACTACTACACTAGATAGTACCCCCTAGTGTCTTCCATTCCCTAGTTTTGGGAGTTCCCCTGATGAGGCTAGAGAGAGTAAGTTAGGTGATACATTCCAGGGGAATACAACAAAGGCCTATAATTATTTTCTTTTAAGAATGTCTAGCATTCATATTAGATTCAGACCTAGTGAGTTTCCCATTATATCTAGTTCCTTTATTGATGATTATATTTAGGGGATTTCCAATTTATAATTTATTTCATCCCCTTGTAGTCATCTGGGGTTTTTAGCACCATTATTTAATTTTTTTTACTTATTCTTGTTTCCTTACATTACGATGAGCACTTGACTTTATAGCTTCTTTCTTTTATTATTTTATTTAACTTTTAACTTATTTTGAAAGGGATTTTTTTTGAAGTCTTGAAAGTGTAAAGATGGTTTGGTTTTGTTTTCATAAACATGGAAATCCTTTTTTTTGTTTTAAAGTGTTTTCCTTGCTAAATTGGTGGATTCACCCGTCGGTTTATAAAAATGTTTATTTGAGGAGATATTTCAATGAAAAGTTTTATTTCTTTACTTATGTTTTAAATCATTGTTTTAAGGCCCGTATTCACTTTTTTTGAAAAGATATTTTTTCCTTTTAGTTTTGGAAATGAATAAAAGAATCCTACAAGTTTTCTTTATACTTTCTAATTTGGAAAACCTTTTTTCTAAATAACTATAACACCCTAATATCTTATGGTATGTATATTCTTAAAAAAATTCAATTTAGTCAATATATTATGTTTCACACAACACCAAGATTAAATAAACCATGATATACTATTAAATATTAACATGACTGTTCGAATAGTAATGTGACCATTGAGAATAGAAATCTATCCGTTAGAATAATAAACTCACCTTTGAAAGTATAAATGAAATTTAAGTATCTCCTAAATTAAAATATGATATACTTATGTCCTGGAATAAGTATATAAATGTCTTAAAAATGATAAATAATCTGTTGGTATTTTTGTGAAATGTAAATGTTTATTTAAAATTTTATAATTAATATAATGATTTCAATGATAAATTATTTTCATAAAATATATCCATAAATTAATATTTTGTTTCATTATAATTATAATATAATTTTATGAAACCATAATTAATTGTTAAAAGTTTCGTAAAATAGGTTATAATATTAAAATCGGTATATTTTTTAATAAATGATTATTTTATTTAGAAATTAAATTTCTCATAATGAGAAAATTATTTTCATAAAATGGAGTCTATTTTTTAAATCTACAGTTTGAAAAATGGTTAGGGAAATATTTTTTTTATTTTTTTTAAAATTGTGGAATTTTTTATGAATAGTGAAATATGAAAATATATAGTATTTAACATTATAAGTTAAATAAATGAATTTTCATGTCATCAATAATGTAAGAACCCATTATTTTTAACTCACATTAAATAGTTACATTATATAGTCTCAATAATCAACACTATTTATAGTCTTGATCCAAAATAATAATTAAATAAATAAATAAAAAACACCCCCTCCTCCCCTATAAATACCATCCCTCACCACCCCTTATCATCACAACTTATAATTATTCAAGCTTGTGTAAATTATTTTAAATTCTCTTTCCAATAATCTTACCCACTTATAGGAGCTGTAGGTATTAACAAAAGTCCAAATCCATGTGTCTTAAGGAGGTTTCCAAGGAGATGGTATTTAAGGGGTAAAATCCCCTACTTTCTCTTTTATTTTATTTTATTTTCTTATCCTATACTCACCTTACCTATCCCAAGTGGCATGGTAACTACAGTATCATACATACACTATAATTTTATTTTTATAATGGATTATCCATCATCAAACTCCTTCTCCTCTTCTTTTATTCTAAAAATAAAAACATTATTTGTGATGTGTCGATTCACCGCCTACATGGAGGATGAGTTTTCATTTTACATTACCACATTCGTGGATTTTTATAAAACCATTATTATGGAAAAATAAAATTTTAATTTATAAATTATAAGTTATATAATGTTTTGGGAACCAATATATAAACATAAAATTAAATAAAATGTCCCAAGTCAGTGATAGTCGTAAAACCCACCAAAATAAATTAATACATTTTCATCAACATTTTATTTTTTTGAATCATCCTCATACCATATAAACAAATGATATATGAGTCCATTTAAACTTAAAAAAATTCATTAAAAGTAAATAATTTTACATATGGGGAATTTATTCCCATTTTTCAGGAACTCTCATATTTATAATAAAGGGAACCGACTATAAAACCATGAAAATAAGGCACCCAGAACAATGAAATTAAACATTATAACTCATCAAAATGGACATAAATTAACTTAATAAAATTATAATAATTAAAATTTATGTTTAATAGGTTTTCAATTAAGTAATTATTGAATCTATTTTTTTATCTAGGACATTAAGTACAAGTTCAGAATTCTTTCACACATAAGGTAAGGCTTTCTCGTCTCGCTTTTACTTATGTGAGATTTATTCCTTATTCAACCTTATTTTCTTGTGTGTGGTGTAAATAACTCACTTTAATATATCATATCATGAATCTATTTATTGAAATTTAATTTAATTTTTTATTTTATGACCATTAATTTTATGGGGAACATGATTTGACTGATTACAAGTGGTAAGATAATTCTTAACCCAATTTCCATTATTTGGGTTAAACTTCTACTCCACTGATTATGTATTGATAGGATTATATGTGAAAAAACTTTTGATTATATTATAGTGTATTTCTAATTTTTTATGTGTATTTATAGCTGATTCACATAATCTATTCATTTGGTTAACCCTAACAATTTTTTTTAAAAACACTCTTTTAAATGTTTATTTTTCAAAATTTAAAAGGAATGTTTTTTAAACATATATGACATGAGTCCATTTTCCCAATTTTATAATGCCATAATGTATTGGTGAATCATTTAAAAATTTACATGTTTATTTTAAAAGAAATTTTTTTCTTTTATAATTTCATAACATTTTCAATAAATGATTTCAATGTAAAGAGGTGTTTCTCTCAAGAATTTATCAAGGATTTTTTAAAGTATTTTGATATATGTTAACACCCTTTGTTAGATCTTATTATTATTTGATGTTTATCTCTTATGATTATATGCACTATATTTTATTTAATTTTTTAGGATATGTTTGACTATAGATGTTCTATATTTATATCATTCATCATATTATACTGGATAGTTTAAGGTTATGTTTATTATTTGGGGAATGTTATTAACATTTCATATACTAGTTTAAATATAAATGTATATGTTTATTATGATTAAACCCTTTCATATGAGGAATTAATTAGACTTATCAAGTGATAGGTGGTTCCTACTATAGACCTTAATGAATCAGTAGGACTCATGGGATAAACTAGTTTGGGTATTGGTTGATGTCTTACCCGATTATGTATGGTGCCTTGGACGAAGCCTTGATGGTATGTTTATGATATCCCGCATTAAGAATTATCTTATTATGATGTAATTTATTGATAATTGAAGTGATTATTAAACTAGTATAATATCCATGGTTAAGTTTCATTCTCATGTGATTATTTATATGGAATTATTTGATCATATTTTATTCCTGTCATAATATACTAAAGATTATGTTTTAATGGAATGCATTTTTAGTTATTCACCTTTCCTAATTTGTATTGTATATTTATGAGATATTCCATTGTATTATTTCCCTTACTAAGAATTTGATATCACCCCTTTCTTATACTTTATTTTTCATAATATTCTAAGATGTATATTATGATTTTCATGCAGGGATAATCTAGGTGAATATGGGTGTTTGCAATGGAGTTACTATATTGTATTCCATTTCATATTGTAATTTAATAATTATTTTTTGCATCTAGTTTTCCAAAGCTACTAAACTATTCAGTCCTTTGGGATGTGATTTCATATACTTCATACCAATGTAATAAATAATTGCCCTAGGTAAGGGTTACTATGTTTGGGGTCTTTATAGTTGGTATCAGAACATGGTTTTTAGAAATATTGAAAACTTGATTTAGGAAAACCTATATTAGGTAAATATTACCCTATAACAAACTTTGATATTATTCTGAAGGTAACCAATCTAGTCTGGTGTATTTAATTTTTTATAAATGGATCCTAGTGGATGGAACAGAAACCATATCAATGCATGTATTGAATTTAGTTATTTATCTCATTTGAAAGATAATGATCTTAGATATGTAGCTACAACTATATATGAAGAACTTATAACTATACTAGGACAACTAAGTCAGGTTATGAGAAATAAACTTACTCTCACTAAGATGGTCGGTCCACAATGCAGTGTTACAATGTTAGACCCCTTCATGTAAAAAATCCTCCATCATTAAATGGGAATACAAACTAATTTGTATCTGAGAAATGGATAAATTTCTTAGAGAAGATATTTTTCACTTTGGGAAGTAATGAAAAGGAGAAGGTTATAATGGTAATTTATCATCTCTAAGGAGATGCAGATCAATGGTGACAATTAATTCAAAACACAATGGAGGATAAATTAATTGAAAAATATTTAATGGAAGGATTTTAAGGATATTTTATTTGTAAAATATTTCCATTGAAAATCGTGAGAGGATATAGAGAGACAATTATTGAGTCCGAAAAAAAAGAGGAAGAAAAAATTTCTAAGTATGAATCCAAATTTACAAGGTTAGTAAATAATGATGTAGATTATATACATAATCCAAAGAGAAATATTTACTATTTATTTTATGGTCTTATTCAAATTCTGTGAAGGGATCTAGTATTCCCTACATTCTCATCATACAATGATATTGTATCAAGTGACATCAAGACAGAGAAAGACTTTTACAAGACATATGGATTTGAAGGGAAGTAAGATAAGTAGAGGGATGTTGAGTACTATGTAAAAGGAAATATGTGAAAAGAGAAGAAGAGAAGAATTTAATTTCCAACTTGTGATAAATTTATAAAGAAACATCATGGAGCATGCCTATTGGGAATGTGAGTTTGTTATAAGTATGGAGAAAAAATTCACCAAGACCATGATTTCAAGGGAAATAAAGATGTCGACAATGTGAAATGATTCAGCTATAATGATACAGGACACTGTGCACATGATTGTACTAGAAGTCTAGGAAAATTTCCTTAGAAAAGGACTAGGGAATAAGTCCATTCTTATATAGTCACAATAACTGAGGTTGAAGTTCCTAATGGTGTGCTGGAGGGTACTTTAATCATCACCTGAAATTTAGATAAATCTAACTTTGATTCTCGATCATTTCATTCTTTAATATCTTCCCAGTTTTCTTTGAAAATTAGATATTTCTAATTCACCTTAACAAGGTAGATTTCAATAAAAACTCGTAGTGTGAATATTATCACAAAAATTACGTGTCAAATAGTACCAATTGTGACAAATAAATGAGCTCTAATTACTAATTATATTATCATACTTATGATTTATTTTGATATAATCCTTATTATGGATTTTATTTCAAAATATAATGATTTTTTTTTAAAATAGAAGGAAATTCTGATTCATGATAAATATATGGAACTTATCATATTTACAGGAGATACTTATTCGTCTAATTCATATCTGGATCCATCTTCAATGACTCTTCTAATTGAGATTATTGGAGAAGAAGATCAGAAAAAAACTATAGATGAAAAATGTGATCTTTAAATTAAGGATATAACTATTTTATAAGAATAAATTGATGTATTTATAGAATAATTACATGTACATCCTCTAAAGGGTGAAGTTGAGTTTTATATCAATTTAATCCCTGATGAAAGACTTATATCAAATAATCCATGTAGAATGACCATAATAAAGTTAATAGAGTTAAAGAAACAACTAGATAAATTGAGTGGTAAGGGATTTATATTCCCTAGTGTTTCACCTTATAGATCTCATGTTCATTTCTTTAAGAAGAAAGAAGGATCTATGAGGTTGTGCATTGATTACAGTGAGCTCAAAGGTATTATGATAAAAAACAAGTATCCCCTACCTCACATTGATGACTTACTTGATCAAATTCATGGAGCCCATTATTTTTCAAAGATTTATCTTCATTCTAGATATCATAAATTGTGGGTAATTAAGGATGATATTCCGAAGACAACATTTCAAAAAATTTACATACATTACCTATTTACAGTAATTCCATTTGGACTAACTAATAAAGCCTTTGTTTTTATGGATCTAACGAACAAATTATTCAAGGAATTTCTTGATAATTTTTTCGTGGTATTTAATGATGATATCTTGGTGTAATACAAATGATATGAGGACCTTGACAACCACTAGAGAATTTTTCTAGAGACTCTTAGAAGATAAGACTTATATGGGAAGTTTATAAAGTGAAAATTTTGGATTTAAATGGTTTATTTTCTTGGAAATATTATTTATAAGGATATCATATCTGTTGGTCTTACGAAGAAAAAGGAATTCCATGAATTCCCTAACCCAACAAACATAATCAAGGTACATAGTTTCATTCGTTTAGTAGGTTAATATCAATATTTCATTTAGAATTTTTCCGGAATATATAACCCATTAAACAAGAATAATCATAAAGGGGATAAGTTTATTTAGATAAAGGAATATCAATAGTGCCTTGATGAATTTAAGAGAAGGTTAGTGAATGCTTCTATCTTGACTCTGCCATTAGAAAATGGTGGATTTGTGATTTATAGTGATTAGTTGAAGAAAGTAATTGGTTTTTACTTATAAATAATGATAGAGTTATTGAATATGCATCAAGGAATTTAAAAACTCATGAACAAAACTATCAAACTCATGATCTTGAATTAGTAGCTGTAATCTTTTCTATGAAGATATGGAGATATTCATTGCTAGAAAATTATGATATACCAATAGTTTAAAACTATTGGTATATGCTGGAAAACCATTGGTATTACATATACCAATGGTTGTCCAAACGATTGGATGTTGAGTCATGGGGATAGACATATGCCATTTTTTATTCAATAACCATTGGTATATGGAACTGGAAAACACATTATACAAATGGTTTGTTGTAATCATTGGTATAACTTGTTACTAACAGGTTCACACTATTTAAATATAACTGCCCTTATATCTATACCAACGATTTATGAACCATTGGTATAGAATTTTACTAATGGTTTGATGTAAACTGTTGGCAAAGATTGAGTTTTTAGGTCTCTACCAATGGTTTAGAAACTATTGGAGTAGGATTTTACCAACAATTTTCTATAAACCGTTGGTATAGATTCATTTATCACATCTATGCCAATGGTTTTTAAACAATTGTAATAGAGTTTTTGCAATTCCTGTAGCATCCTGCAGCCTCCCCCCTATGAAATTACATACAAAAATTACCTCTATAGAATTCAGAATTCATAATTATAGGTAATTACTTACAATTACCTATTCCATTATGACCCAATTACCTGAAATTGCAATACGCTCTACATAATTAAAAACAAAAACAATGTAGAAAAATATGATCCAAATAGTATTCCATCAAAATAACACTAATTAAATTATATTACAATGTACAAAATTAAGAATAACTCCAATACACCCAACATTAGTCAAACATCTCCATAAACACAAAAATTGAAAATATGATCCAAATAGTGATGGAAGTTTATTTCTCTCAATTGGGAAATTGATTCAACTATAATTTTATGATCTTGATTCAATTTGAATGGATGGAATAATAAATATTTGGGCCAATTAAGTTTGTCCACAATGGTGTATCATAAAAGATAAAATTAGAATATAGTTTATAGGTAATATATAATCATTGATGATCAAGTTCCAAGGGATTATTGGGATATTTCTCAGTATGTGGAGAGTAAAAAACAACATTATAGTGTGGTGTAATATATAGGAGTTTGATATACCCTTAACAAATTATAGTGTGGTGTAATATATAGGGTTTAATGTATGATGTTATTAATGTAATTTCATGTGAAGTTTGGCCATGGGTTTTGAATGAGAATTTGAAATGTTCCTCCATGGTTGATAATATATTGGAAATGAATCAGGGTTTGTATGTTAATTTACTCGATACAGGACCTTGGCACGTATTTTACAAGATAAATAGTGCGAAGAGTTGTAAGTTTATTAGAATGTATTGGGAGGATTGGCATGCAGGAATGATAACTTTTGAGTTTGATCTTGAGGTGTAGTAAAAGGTAAGGTATATCATGGTGAGTGTACAATTGATGGTTTGAGGGAATGAACCTCATTATCTATAGAATTGTTTTTAGGTTCCTCACACCATGGTTGCACTGAATAATGGATAGGTCATTGGATATGATGGCCAGATGAATGATATAATGATGCAGGAACAAGGACACTCCTATAGTGGGGATTTTGATTTCAATCATGGTAATGTAACCATAATGATAATCGACCATGGATTCCTAAAATAAATAGTTGAAACCTATTTTTGGAATTGGTATATTAATGAAAATATACCAGAGTCCATATAATTTCATTGATGAATTCCTTGTGTAAACTTAGATGATGTATTAGATGGTTTCAAAGCATTATTATTGATCTTAGGATGAAATTGAAATGATCCAGGGATGAATCAGGTCTGGGGGTGTTGGTGTTTAGGGTAAGTGCAGTTGAGATACACAGAATCACACTAAAATAAAAACACCTGAAAATACCCTACCAACACCTGCAAAAACAATAATGAATAGTGATAAATACATACATGAAAAAAACTAATAAAAAACCTTATAAAGAAACACTATAAATTCACCTAAAAAATATATGATATAAAATATAATGATAAATGTGTATGAACTGAGGTTCAAATTATTATGGTGATGCTAGTTAGTGTACATGTTGTTGAGATATATCAGCTACCCTATAACATGGAGCTATGTGGGGATGGTTGTGTTGATAACTAAGGGATATTATATGAGTTATTACTACTATTGTTTTCATTATTTATGATCTAACCATGTTGTACAGTAGTGATGAGATCCACTATGAGTGATAGGTTTGGGGTATGTGACATGGTTTGAGAAATAGTATATGACCCTACCTTGAGTAAGAGGGTAGTGTTCAGGATATGTTATAGGACCTTTCCTAGTATCCTAGATGTGATATGGGACCTTAATATGGCCGAGTAGCTAGTATTAAGGTTGTGATATAGGACATTAGCTTAAGTGGAGGACATTGATCATGCTGTGATACATGAACATACCATAAGTTAGATATTAGTTCCCATGATATGATATAAGACCTTACCATGAGTGAAAGGGTAGTGGTTAAGATATGATATAGAACCTAACATCAAGTGAGAGGGTGGTGGTTAGTATATGATATGGGATCCTACCTCGAGTTATTGGTTAATAGTCAGGATGTGATACCAGACCTCACTTTGAGAAATAGGGTGGAAGTATGAGAATAAATACGAGATCAATACTTGGTGTAAGGCTCTAACCCGAGTGAGAGGGTGGAGGTAGAGACTAAGATGCAAGAACCTTCCCTAAGTGGTAGGGTATGAGTTTGGGGATGTGGTTTGAGATGAATTATTTTTCAACATTCTCCAAATCAAGTGAGGTCAGGTGGTGGGTCTCCCTAGGTAACACCCACTGACCATTCATAATTGTTTCATGTTTTATATTGGTACTTGTTTTATTTTACCATACATGTATACACTATATATTATGATGTATATCAGGGGAAATGTTTGAGATCCTACCATGTTATATCATGGTGATGCTATCTATTATTATTGGTTGTCTCTTAGTTGTCATTTCTTATGCTTACTCTAATTTTTTATTTTGATTATGTTATTTATATATTTTTATTTAGGATGGTATAGAGTGTATAATAACCCCACAATACTTATAGACTCTCACCATTATTCTAAAGTGTCTGGTACAAGGGTAGGTGTTCCTGAGGTCTTGTGGTGATTTACCAATGATTTTATATGAGCTATTTTAGTCGAGTCAATACAAATAGGTTACACAGAATTTGTTTTGGTTGATTGACTATTTGAGAATGGTAGTTGGAGGCAGGATGTGTTGTTGGAACTTGGAATAAACCTTATACTATTATGTAACAAACCCATGTATAAGGAAATTCAAATATATAGGGAGATGATATTTTTATTCATTTATTTTTTTGTGTTATAATTGAGATTTTTATTCAAGTGTGATGTTTCGGGCGAGCTATTATTTATTTATTTTACTCTTATATTGAGGTGGTATGAGAGTGTGGATTCATGAATCATACATGTTTGTATACTTTTTCATGTTCATGACTCTTTTTGGGTGTGAAATTATTTTCAAAATGAGGATAGTGGGTTTATAAAATTGTTAAAAAGGAAAAAATTCTTGAAAATTTATGGAATGGGTTTTGATTAATTAATGCGTCAATAATAACATATTCATTTTTTTATAAAATAACTCATTGAAGATGCCTTAATTAATTAGGATGATTGTGGTGATTGTTTTGTGATTTTTTTATGTTATTATAGTTATTCTCCTAGTGTTTCACAACCATTTAAAGTGTAGGTTTGCGTATGAGGTGCCTTTTGATGGGATATAGGTATGAGTGCCCAGGTATGGGTTGTTCATGAGAGGTTTTTTTGGTTAAATACATTTGAATGATTCAAGTTGATAGTGGTGATGCTAGTGTGGGATGATATTGTGGCTCTCTATAGAGTGATTATAAGTTTATCAGGGTAGGATACTAGTTATGTCTATCAGATTAAGAGGTTATGGTTAGATAATATTGGTTGGTTGATCCTCATTTTTCTAATGGTTTGATGATTGAGTTTTATTATTGATCTAGGTACATGAATGGAAACATAATTTTATGAGAGGAGCATGGGTATATGGATAGGTTGTTAGAGAAATTCTCAATAGGGGAAGATCAAGTTCTAAATTTCTTTTGGAATTTTATTGGGTGTCCTATGAAGGAGGGAATAATGATTTCAATATGAGGTGTAGGTAGTCCTCATAGAATTGGGTATATTATAGTTTTCATGAAATTTATGCTAGAAAAAATGGAATTTTAAAATCAATTTTAAATACCCCATTTTAAATACTCATCCATGTTAATAAATATACTCTCTATATATAATTTTATACTTTCATGTACAACATGATCTGTGAATGATACTAGATAAAATATGGTGTCTCATAATATAAAGCATCAACAAACAATGAATCAGAGAAACATGACTAAGAATTGGTATAATGATAATGAATATGCTCAGGTTCTTCAGCCAAGAGTTTGAGTGTATGTAAAAAGAGAAATTTGAAATATCTTTGATATCATGTAAATAAGAGAATTCATAGAATGAAATTATAGATAAACAAATAAAGATACAATAGTAATGTGACCTACCTAATCACACACATATTCAGTCACCACAAATTAGAAAACATCAAATTTTAGTAATATCAGTAAAAAATGTTATAGATCATTTTTTCCCTCATCACCATCACCGTAAATATCACCACTGTCATCATAAGCCTCATCCTCATCCTTGTAACACCCAAGAATTTCATATTACGTTATCCCATTAAAGTAATTCAATAGCTTGTGCAACACACAACACGGAGTTCGAGTGCACCACAACTTACCAAACTAGCTGTTCAAAAAGTGGTTATGAATATTATTAACATCATTTTGAATATTATATAATCTATATAATTTTAACATCCATATTATGTGTTTCTTAGACATAATATAAGAACAAATTCAATTTTTCAGATAAAAGAAGTATATTTCAAAAAATGCAATTTTACTGCCTATTAATGGTGAACCTTTTTTTAAATGAAATATTTGACACTTTTATATTAAATTTGACAAAATAAACTTATTATTTAGAAGTGAGACATCAAAATTTAGTTTGGTTAAATTTTTTTTGTTTTTATGATAACTTACATATTTTGATGAATAGTGAAAGATACTAAATTTTAATTGAAAACAACTTTTTTAATCAAAATAATTTTTAGTGTTAAATTGTACATTTGAATATTTTTGAAGTATCATTAGATTATATTTTTATTATTTAATACAATTTAGGTTGTTATAAGTAATTTCACATTTAAAATTTACATAAACACCTGTCAATCTTTTGATAGTTTTTATCCTTTAAAAACCCATTTTCTGGTTTTGACAAAGGAAATTAATTTTAAATTAATTAATGAAACTTATATGTTTTGAATTTGGTAAAATAGAATTCATTTTTGAATTCTGAATATCAAAATTAACTTAGGGTTAAGTTTTTGTATTTTTCTGAAAACTTTCAATTTTTGATGAATAGTGAAAAACACTATGTTATTATTTAAAACCAACTTTTTATTTAAATATTTAGTTATTTTATTTTAATTTATTTTAAGTCAAAATATATACATAATAACTATATTTGTTCAATGTAATTCATTGGATTCATTTTATAATAATTTTAGATATATAAATTTTATTGAACTTTTTACCGCTTTTTACCAACCTTCGAGGAGAATTTAGAAATTTGCATAAAACTAAATTTTATGACATCTGTGATTTGATTTTCAAAAATATGGAAGACATGGTTGAAATCAGCATGTAAAATCTGGCTCATTAAGATGAAAATAATTTTTGGTGAATAGCAACTTTTTACTATTATTTACCATGATTTAAAGTAAATAGGGTAATTAAATGTACAAATGATATAATAATTACCCTAAAGCATGTCCTAATTGTATTTTATAAGTGTAATTCGACCAAAAAAACATTATAATTAAAATATGATCCTTAATCTCCACATGTATTAGATTAAGACATTTATTATTATTTTATTTAAAGAATAGTTAAAAGTGTTAAATTCAAAGTTTATTAACTAAACCATTTTTAATATCAGGTTATACATGAAATAAATTCAACTATAAATATTCATTAGAAAGATAAAATTATTTCCTACATAATAGTATTTTATTTATAATTCATAGATATTAAATAATTAAATTTATTAATGACATGATGATGATGTAGTAATTACCTTCTTAATGAAATATTAAAATAATTGATATTATAAATATCCAAATAAATAAAATTTGAGACTTTTAAAATTCAGATAACTTTATAGGTTAATATGAAATGTTAGGATTGATTAGATATTTTTATTTTGAGGTCATATGGTTTATATGATTTTCACAAAAACAAAATACCAAATAGTGTCAAAATTGACATAAATTTGTTTTTAAAACAAATACTATATTATTGTTTTATATAACATTCCTCAAAGTATAAGGTTCATCCAATGGGATTAAATAATATTATAAATTTCATTAATGAACCACTTGATGTTCTATTGGAATTTTAGAGAATGTTTTTTAACCATATAGTGTAAGAATACAGGAAGACCCAGTAAAAGTTAAACTATTTAACTAAGTGTTAAATCTAAATGATAAGGTTAAAATGGAAACCTAAACTTATCTAAAACTTATTGGTTGAGAGGATTTCGACCCATAACTGCCTGATGCTCAAAATATATTCATTTTGAGCCATTATAAACCGAATATGATTGTATAATAAATTAATATTTTAATCTTTTCCTAAAGTGACCCTAACCCCTCTTATAAAAAGGCACCTCCCCTTCTCTCAAAATCACACCTCCAAAGGCATTTGGATCTTCCAACCCCTACCCAAATATCCTTGAAACATCCCTAACATCAACCTAGAGTACTTATTTTAATCATAAAGCCAACCTAAAAAGCCCTTTTGATCAACTCAAAAGGAAACACCCGAAGAAGAGGTAATAATTTCACCACCCTCTTTCAAGTTAGTTTCTTCTTCCACTTCCTCTTTCTTTGTTGTTTCTATACCAAAATAATAACTGCAGTACCTACTACATACCACGAGTTTATTATAAATATGGTAAAAGAATATTGATTATTCTATCCATCCTATAAATGGAAAAGTCATCATACGTGCATACGTACGGCTTACCGTCTCCAGGTCATGATGTTGTTTGTTATTCAAACACTTCATTATTTGGATGGGTATAATAATGAGTATAAATGATATAAATAATAAATATAACATGTTAATGATTCTGTATATATGATATACCATCAAATTACATACTATTAACCATCAATATAATGATATTGTCGCTCGTGCATATGTACGGATTACCGTCTCCACGACCCAATGAGATTCATTCCCACGTTCACCATTCAACAATGATTATAAAAATATATATTATTAATAAGTATGTAATATATGAAATAATAATGCTACTGTAGATATATATGTATATATATATATATGTGTGTGTGTGTGTGTGTGTGTGTGTGTTTATGTAGTTACATATATCTTATTCACTTACTTTCGTTCAATTCGATATGAAAACAGAAAAAGTGTTTATGCGTATGTACGACCTACCGTCTCTATAAATGGTGCCTTCCATTTCATATATCTATCTATTATAAATATTTGTATTCATGATATATATGATATATAAATCAAGGTTTATATTCTGGAAGTATTTAAATCGTGATCTAAATGATATGATAAAGAATAACAAGTTAAAACACGTACGGTAAAGAAAGCGATTATTACCCAAAATGATAATTTAACATGGAAATATTTATTAAATGGGTAGTATGAAGTCATAAATGAATCACGTATGATATCAAAAATATGAATATGGTTCTGGTATAATTTAATAAGTTACTATGGTCATTATACAGGAGTTTAGACGTACCCTCGACCAAAGGAAAGTGCAAGGTAAGGGTTAATTCCACAATCTCTTTATTATATGAGGTTGTTTTTATGTAAGTATCTACTAGTACATATTTATAATAAAATTCCATGTTTTGTAAAATATTTTTCAAAGGGATTCTTTTTAGGGGAATTTTTTACTAAAACATCATTTTAAATGTTTTAAAGATATATTTTTCTGAACCTTTCTCATTAATGTCCATGTTTTCAAAATGGTTTTAAGGATTTATTTATATGGACATGAATATTTTAAAATGTTAATTCATTTCAATAGTTTAAAAGTGGTATTGGACACATTGATTCAAAACTATTTTTTAAATTACTTCCTTTATAAATTATGTGACTTTTAAATGATTTCATGAAAAAATGATATTTTTGTCAAAGATTTTTACTGATCATTTTCAAATATGTCAACATCCTTTACAAGATATTATTCTTGATCGAGGTTGATTTATTATGATACAAATATTCCATATTGTATTGAAGTTTTTGTTATATGTTAGACTATGGATGTGTTATTTTTATACTATTCATGGTTTATGGATAATGTATCGAAATTTCTACTGCTAGTTTTAATATTAATGTTTATGTTATGTTTAAACTATTTCATATGAGGAATGCATTGGACTTAGTAAATGATAGGTGGAGCCCGATATAGCTCCTCGATGCATCAATAGGTCTCATTAGACAAACTAGTGTCTTGGCACAATGCCTTGACAAAATCTTATCTATAGTCTTGGCACGAGGCCTTGACTATGTGGTTATGAAGTCGGGCATTATGCATTCCATCATTATGAAATTAGATATTGATATTACATGTGATTATTTGACAAGTAGAATATCCATGTGAATAAGTAAATGGAATTATTTTATTTATTTTTACCATTTTATGTTCAAGTTATGTTTAAAAAGTCTGTAGTTTTTATCCCACATCTTTCCTTAAAAGTTTATAGCTTCTGCTAAATTATTTACCCTTACCGAGCATCTGAGTTCACCTCTTTATTATGATTTATTTTCCCAAGATTTCTAAGAAGTGTATTATGATTGATATGTAGGGTTAAGCTAAAGGTAATAATTGAATTCTCAAAGAACTATCTATGCTGTAATTTATGATTGAAATTGTAATGTGAAGTTCGTGTATGTAATCTATTTCCAAGACTGCTAAACCGATCGGTCCTTCGGGACATTAATCCTTGTAATCATGCCAATGTATTAAAATAATGCACTGACTCTGGGTAACTGGGGTCAAAGATTTATAGTTGGTATGAGAGGATGTTTAGTACAAACCGTGGAAACTAGATTTAGATAAACTCTGATTAGAGCACATTACCCTAAGATAGACTTTGAGGATTAGTATATAAGAACTTCCTAGAATTTTGGTAATGTAGATATTATTTGGGTTTTCTAAGGAATACATCCCTATCTAGATACGAGTAGGTAGAGGAGGCTCGATCACTGATGTACCTAGGAGTGAAAACTCTGACAAGGAGTTTCGTTCTTGACCTGGGGTATCCTAGTACATGACAACGGGCCTTGCTTCACTCTTAGTTACGACACTCCCAGGGTATATGATTAGGATAATTTACAATTTATTTACAAACCATTATGAATGATATATGAGTAAATATTCTAGCAAATAAACCATTTTTATTATTATGATACTAGATGTGTAAAAATATTCAATTAATGTTTAGAATTTTTCTAGTTTTTTAATTATACAATATGATATGATCTAACCTAGTGTGTGCCGTCGTTTAGAAATGGTGCCTAGTAGAAGGAATTGGAAATCCAGCAATATTCATGATCCAAAGGGTAAGAAGGATCATATCTTCCATAGTCTTAAGCCAGCTTTTAGAAGGGAAATAGTCTCATGCGTATTCTCATCATATGAAGAAATAGTATCATGTGTTAATAAGATAAGTGAATAATTCTCTAAGTCCTATGGATTTGAAGGGAAGCAAGATAAGAAAAGGATGGTAGAGAGAAATATTGATAAAGGGAAGAGGGGAAATAAAACTTTTCCCACATGTGATAACTGTGGAAAGAATCACCTTGGTAAATTCTTGAAGGTAATGAGTGTTTTTTATAAGTGTAGAGAAAAAGGACACCAAGTACATGATTTCAAGGGTAAGAAAAATGTTTCAAATGTACAATGCTTCATCTGAAAGGAGTTGGGACACTACGTGAATCAATTTCCAAATCATCAGAGTATACCCCAAATGATGCTGTTGGATAATAATCAAGATATGATACTGCCGAAGATGAAGATGAATGATTAGAGTTATTATGTTGTTATTAAAGTATTGTGTCATTTTAGTGTTGGATTAATAATGTACATGTTATAAGAATTATAGAGTATATAAGGATTGTATTGTAGTACTATTTCATTAAGGACTTGAGATTGTGAGGAACCAAGAAAAGTGACTCAATAGCAGGTTAATTTTTTTTGGAAAATATAAAGTTGAGAGAAAGATAAAACTTAATATTATTCTGATAATGAGGTTGAAATTTTGGAATAAGATATTATTGATTCGGATAAATTATATTGGATATTCCTGACAACCTTGAAACTGATTAATGATTTGTATATTCCATCATTATTGGAGTTTACAACATTTTTGGATATAAAGAGTATATCTAGTATTTTATAAGGAATAAGGGAGCATGAATGTAATCAATAAGGTTTTATTGTAATTCAGGGTGTTACCATGTCTTAAAAGAATACATGATGAAGGTATTCAAATGTTATTTCATGGAAAAAAGGATCTTCATCATGTTTAAATTCCTTATAAATTTTGGTATATGAGTTTGGAGAGAAGTATTTTGGATAAGTCTAATGGTTGTAATGGATTAAGTTAAACATTGGATACTATTTTTCAAGTTTAGAAAAACATATTAATATTATTTTTTGGATTTTTATAAAAAGGACAACCTAGAGGTCAGGCGACAACCCATTGTGTCCGGCAAGGCTGTGAGACTTGAACCCACAACTGAACTGTGACAATGGTGTATCACCTATCACTGACCTACATGATGTAATGGTTTTTATAATGTAGTTTTTTAATTGTTCTAATAGATAAATTATAAATTCATTTTTTTGGAACCCTATACGATTAAAATAAATAGAATATTTTTGAATTCTATTATCTTTGGAGTGAAATATGTGTTTGTGGTAGGAATTAGTTGAAGGATGAAACTCCACCTGTTAAGTATATATATATATATATATATTCCTCTTATTCTATGAAAAAATTAATTCTTAAACTTTATAGAAGGTATCTTAAAACCAAAAATCTATTATCCTAATACCTTATATTTTGTTGAACCACTGATTTTTACATGATCTTAGATTGATGGATTTGAGGCCCTCAAATTTACATTTATTTGTGATTGATGACCTCAATAACTCCCTATAAATATTTACATTTTTTCTCCAATTATTTTTCTCTAATTTCCACCAATGTTCTTCTAATCGAGATCATAATTTGGTGGTGACTTTTTCATTTCCCTTTCCCTCTTATTAAGACTAAATTCTATTAACCCAATTTCTGATGTGGATTTTCCACAAAGGTATTTTTCTATTTTTAACCATTTATTTTTGAAGAACAATATCAAATTGCAAGTAAGAAACTTATTTAATGAGGGGAGAATGTAACACTGCATGATGTTATAGTATATTATCTCATTAATGTAATTTAATTGCTTGCGCTACACGCAACACCGAGTTTGAGCGCACCAAAACTTACCAAACTAGCCGTTAAAAAAGTGGTTATGAATAGTATTAACTACATTTTGAATCTTATATACTCTATATAATTTTGACATCTATATTATGTGTTTCTTAGACATTATATAATAACAAATTCAAATTTTCAGATAAAGGAAGTATATTTCAAAAAATGGAATTTTACAGCCTATTAATGGTGAACATTTTTTTAAATGAAATATTTGAAACTTTTAAATTAAATGTGACAAAATAAACTTATTATTTAGAAGTGGGACATAAAAAGTAAGTTTGGGTAAATTTTTTGTGTTTTTCTAATAACTTTCATATTTTGATTAATAGTGAAAGATACTAAATTTTTATTCAAAATATTTTTTTTAATAAAAATAATTTATAGTGTTAAAATATACATTTGAATAGCTTTGAAGTATAATTAGATAATATTTTTATAATTTAATACAATTTTGGTCATTATAAGTAATTTCACAACTAAATTTGACATAAACACATGTCAATGTTTTGATAGTTTTTACGTTTAAAATCCTCTTTTTGGTTTTGACAACGAAAATTAATTTTAAATTAATTAATGAAACTTCTATGTTTTGAATTTTGTAAAATAGAATTCATTTTTGAATTTGGAATATCAAAATTATCTTAGGGTAAATTTTTGGTATTTTTCTGAAAACATTCAATTTTTAATGAATAGTGAAAAACAATGAGTTATTGTTTAAAACCGACTTTTTATTTAAATAATTAGTTATTTTATTTTAATTTATTTTAGGTCAAAATAGATACATAATAACTATATATTTACAATTTATTTCATTGGATTCATTTTATCATAAGTTTAGATATATAAATTTTTATTGAACTTTTTACCGTCTTTTACCCACCTTCTACGAGAATTTGCAAATTTAGATAAAACTTTATTTTACCGCTTCTGTGAATTGAATTTCAAAATTCTGATAGACATGGTCGAATTAAGTAAGTAAAATGTGGTTCCATAAGATGAAAATATTTTTTGGTGAATAATAACTTTTGACTTTTAATTACCATAGTTAAAAGTAAATAGGGTAATTAAAGGTCAAAATGATACTATAGTTAACCTAAAACATGTCCTAATTGTATTTTATAAGTGTAATTTGACCAAAAAAAATATTAGGAATAAAATATGATCCTTTAGGTCCACTTGTATTAGATTAGGACATTTATTATTATTTTATTTTAAAAAGTGTTAAAAGTGTTAAATTCAAAGTTCATTAACTAAAACATTTTTAATATAGGGTTATACATAAGATTAATTAGACTATAAATATTCATTAGAAATATAAAAACATTTCCAACATAATGATATTTTATTTATAATTTTTATAGATTAAATAATTAAATTTATTTATGACACAATGATGATGTAGTAATTACCTTCTTAATGAAGTATTAAAATAATTGATATTATTAATATCCAAATAAATATACGTTGATACTTTTGATGAATTTAACTAATTTTATAGGTTAATATGACATGTTACAGTCGATTATATAATTTGTTTTCAAAGTGATAAGGTTGTTATGACTTTCACAAAAACAAAATACCAAATAGTGTCAAAATTGACATAAATTAGTTTTTAAAAAACATACTATATTATTAGTTGATATAATAATCCTAATAATATAAGGTTCATCCAAACGTCTTAAATATTATTATATATGTCATTAATGAACCAATTTAGGATATCTTGGAAGTTTAGAGAAAGTTTATTAACCATATAGTGTAAGAATACAAGAAGACGCGGTAAAAGTTAAACAATTTAATTAAGAGTTAAATCTAACAGATAAGGTTAAAATGGTAACATAAACTTGTATAACACCTATTGGTTGTAATTATTTCGACCCATAACCACCTAAGTCTCGAAATAAATCCATTTAGAGCCATTATAAACTGAATATGATTGTATAATAAATTAATATTTTAATATTTTCCTAAAGTGACCCTTACCCCTCTTATAAAAGGGCACTCCCCCTTCTCTCAAATTCAGAACTCTAAAGACATTTGGCTCATCCAAACCCAGCCCAATTATCCTCAAAGAGTCTCTCATATCAACCTAGAGTCATGAATTTGATCATGAAGCCAACCTAAGGATCTCTTTTTATCAACTCAAAATGAAACACACGAAGAAGAGGTAATAATTTCACCACCCTCTTTCAAGTTCTTTTCTTCTTCCACTTCCTCTTTCTTTGTTGTTTCCATAAAAAGATAATAACTCCAGTACCTCCTAAATACTTTTATGTTATTATAAATATGTTATAACAATATCTATTATTCTATCCATCGTATAAATGACAAAGTCACCATACGTGCGTACGTACGGCTTACCGTCTCCACATCGTGGTGTAGTTTTTTATTCAAACACTTCATTATTTGGATGGGTATAATAATGAGTATAACTGATATGAATAATAAATATAACATGTTAATGACTCTGTATATATGATATAACATCCAATTACACACGATTTCACCATCAATATAATGATATTTTCGCTCGTGCGTACGTACGGATTACTGTTTCCACGACGCGATGAGATTCATTCCCACATTCACCATTCAACGATGATTATAAAAATATATATTATTAATAAGTATGTAATATATGATATAATAATTATACTACATATATATATGTCAATTTACTTCAATATATCTTATTCACTTACTTTCATTCAATATGATATGAAAACAGAAACAACATTTATGCGTACATACGACCTACCGTCTCCATAAACGGTGTCTTCCATTTCATATATCTATATATTATAAATATTCATATTCAAAATCTCTATTATATATAAATCAGGGATTATATTATGGAAGTATTTAAATCATTATCTAAATTATACGATCAAGAATAACAAGTTAAAACACATATGATAAAGAAATAGATTATTACCCAAAATGTTAATTTAACATGGAAATCTTTATTAAATGGGTAGTATAAAGTCATAAAAGATTCATGTATTATATAATAAATATGAATATGGTTCTAAAATAATTTAATAACATACTATGATCATTATATAGTAGGTTAAACGTACTTTCAACCAAGGGAAAGTGCAAGGTAACGGTAAATTCCACAATCTCTTTATTATCCGAGGTTGTTTTTATAAAAGTATCTACTGAGACATATTTATTATCCATGTCCATGTTTCATAAAAGAGTTTTCAAAGGGATTACTTTTAATGGAATTTTTTTCAAAAACATTATTTTAAATTTTTTAAAGATTTTTTCTTCTAAACCTTTCCCATTAATGTCCATGTTTTCAAAATGGTTTTGAGGACTTATTTATATGAACATGAATGTTTTAAAATATTAATTCCTTTTAAAAGTTTCGAAGTGGTATGTGACACTTTGATTCAAAACTATCTTTTAAATTACTTCCTTTATAAATTATTTTACTTTTAAATGATTTCATGAAAAATGGATATTTCTCTCAAATATTTTTACTGATCATTTTTAACTATGTCAACATCCTTTATAAGATATTATTCTTGATCGAGGTTGATTTATTATGATAAAAATATTCCATATTTTATTGAAGGTTTTGTGATATGTTTGACTTTGGATGTGTTATTTTTATACCATTCATGGTTTATGGATAAAGTATTGACATTTCATATGCTAGTTTTAATACAAATGTTTATGTTATGTTTAAACCTTTTCATATGAGTAATGAATTGGACTTAGTAAGTGACAGGTGGAGCATGCTATACCTCCTCGATACATTGGTAGGTCTCATGAGACAAACTAGTGTCTTGGAACAAGGCCTTGACAAAATATTATTTGTATTCTTGGCACGAGGCCTTGACTATGTGGTTATGAAGTCTATAATTATGCATTACATCATTATGAAATTGGATATTGATATTACATGTGATTATTCAACTAGTATAATATCCATGTGAGTAAGTAAGTGGAATTATTTTATTTATTTTTTCTATTTTATGTTCAAGTTATATATAAAAATGAATTTTTTTTATCACACATCTTTCCATAAAAGTTTATAGCTTCCGCTAAATTATTTACCGTTATTGAGCATCTGAGTTCACCCATTTCTTATGTTTTATTTTCTCAGAATTTCCATGAAGTGTATTATGATTAACATGTAGGGTTAAGAAAAAGGGAATAATGGAGTTCTCAAAGAATTATCTATGTTGTACTTTAGGTTTGAAATTGTAATGTGAATTTCTTATATGAAATCTATTTCTAAGACTGCTAAACTGATCGGTCCTTTAGGACTAAAATCCTTGTAATCATACCAATGTAATAAAATAATGCGCTGACTCTGGCTAACTAGGGTTGGGTCCTTACAGTCATCATCCCTACCCATGTCATCATCCTTGGCCTTATCCTCAGACTCATCCTCACCCTCATCTTCTACCTCATCCTCTACCTCTACCTCTACCTTAGCCACATCCTCAGACTCAGTCTCTACATCATCCTCATCCTCAGCGTCTTCCTCACCATCGTCATCGCCATGAATGACATCATCTCAACAGCCACTTGAACTTCCACATGGTGAACTATATATTGAACACATTGATAAAATATATTCCTCACAAGATGTTCTGAACTCTGGTGGAAGTGTTGGGAAAAAGAATTTCATTATTTTCATAAATTCAGTGTTTTCCCTATCAAACCATTCTTCCAGCTGTGTGACCCTTTTATTCAGCATGTTCTACCTATACCTTAATTTGTTTGAACTCGGTGGCATTAAGACTTTTACCTGAAGAGGGAAAATACATTTTTGGGACTATACTCTTCCCAGGTTGGTAGTGTACACTACCAGGGTAGTCATCTCCAAACACCTGATGTGAGTGATCATTTGGCCCAAAATTGTCAAGTTCCTAGGAATAAAGGGCCTCTAAAGAATACTAATACAAATATAAATAGATTATTAAGTTAAAAAAATAGATATTAGCATTTATAATAAAAAAATTAAAACTTATAATCTGCTACTATTTCAGTTTTTTCATCGCATTTCCATTTTTTTCCTTCTAATAGAGAAAAACTCTTTTTCTCAAGGTACACATCCTTAAATATTCAATACCTGCCTCTACATTTACATTGAATGTAGGAAACCATAATTAAAAACAGGTTTGCAATAATTAATTTCATAACTAAAATTATATGAAAACTTTAGAAATTGAATAAATTATCGAGGAAACAATAGAAAGTGAAAGTCATAAATAAAAATTATAAACAACCATCGTACCAGCTTCCTCTCATGATATGACATCATAGTATGTCCAAATGTGTGGAGGTGTTTTTTAGAATCAATGTTTTTGTTTTATTTTTTCTTGATGATTACCCAATAAAATTCAATAATAAAAAAGATATTAAAAATTAAAAACAAAATAATTTTCATTTAAATACCTCAAATGTGATTAATACCTTAAACATGATAGTCGTCCAATGAGTAATCATTTTCTGATACTGTTCTATCAAAAAATCAGCCACAGTAGGTACCACATCTATCTTTATACCAACTATAGCACACCATCCATTATAAAACTAAATCTTATAAGCTCTCTAAATCTTACCTAACTCCTTTAGAAGTGCTATCCATGCACCATCACCATTGGGTAAATTAAACCGAAACTGACTCCAAAATATTAATTCATATAAATACCAAAATAATATTACATTAAATACAATAGAATTTTTTACCCATATATATTCCCAAGAATTATCCTTGAATTTGTTCGACAACTTTCACCTTGAGATCAAGCTAACAAGAATGATGTCTGAGTATTTGGCAAGTGTCACCAAAAAACTCTGACATTATTGCCCTATTTTTTTATCATTTTTTATCTTCATTGTGGTCCACCATCAACTGTATGTGGCAGTTCCACACCAAACGCATGCATGCATGCCCATACCTTGCTTATTATTAATAGATGTATCTATTATGATAGAAAAAATATTAGATCAATAAATATTATAATGAAAATAAATTATGGTAAATTTTTTTATTGGGGTTCTAAAATATACATGCGGCAGTCTGCTCAATGGAGGCATCTAGATCCATTACCACTGAATGAACATCACCCTATATTGGGGGAGTGGGTCTCAGTGTATGCTCTGTAGGCATAGACTTTGTTGGATCAGGAGTTGAATAATTAATATAGAATCCTAGAAAAAAAGAAGTAGATGGTAAAGAAGATGGCATGGATGACTGACCAACTACATAATATGGATGAGGAGTGAAAATAAAAATGGGATATGGTAAATATGGGTGAGATGGCTTATATGTGAAGGGTTGTTGAAACATGGGTGGCCTAAATATCCCATGTTTCCCTAATAATACAGCTGGATCAGAATGTGTGGAAGATGATACGTTAGTGGGAGTGGCAGGGTCTAAATGGGTATACTAACTGGAGCACCTAGCACTCGTACCACCCTCCACCTTACCACCAACCTGAGTACATGGACCACAAATAGACTTGTCATTGAATAACTGGCACCTCATTGGTGGATTCTGCATAAAAATTTAAAACAAAATTAATATCATGATGTTATATGTTATTGATATATATATATATATATATATTTGAAATGAAATACTCTCAACAGAAACTAACATAGGAATGCCCATATCATCCATTTGATTATTGTTTCCCGTCATCTTTTTTTCTTCTCTTATCCTCATATGGTTTCATTTTCATCATTTAAAAAAATATGAAAGTAAATAAAAAAGGATAAATATTTTTGTAACCAAATAAACAAAACATTTGAGACATGGTTTATTTTTCTTAAGAAATTTGATTCATATTTTGAGTTAGATAATTTAACTATTTTTGTGTTAGATCATTATTTTCATTGTTTTTATTTTCATATCAATTAGTTTAATATGTTCAATTCAATTCATCTAGTTTTTTTTACAATTTAACAATTTCAGTTTTGTTTGGTTTGATAGGTATGAATACAATTCAATTCAATATTATAAAATGCAACTCAAAGAAAAACACAACCAGTAAATATTGAAAATGCACATGAAGGTCTAGTTGGACAAAAAATATTTGTGATCAATAATAAATCAATTTTTATAGAAAAAACCTCAACAACTCAACTTTATATAAACCAATAGAACTAAGAACATTGATGAATTCTTCTATATATTTCACATAACAAATTTAGGTTCACAATAAACTATAAAAATTGAATTATTGGAGTCATCATTAGTAATAAATGGATCGAGGACATTGGGAGCATAGATGGTGTTAATTACATCATCACTATCATCAAAAATATGTCTTGGGATTACTTCAAAAATGAAACTAAATTTAGGTCTTAGATGATATTTGACATAAAAAAACTGTTTCACCATTGATTTCAATACATATAGTTCGTTGATAGAAAGAGTGTGAGTCATGCAAATAACTCAAAATCTAAGATCATCAATAAAGGTTCTATGCCTCATCCTCGAATCAAAATAATTATATTTCATCATAGTGACTCGACCTTGAGATTAATAATCTTATATTATTATTTTTTCAATGACTCCATAATAAGATACATTTTCAAAATGATGTATATTATCTAATGCAATGTAATAACAGTCTATTTTGGAAGTTATCATAACACCATCATGTTGTGTTCTCATTTTCTTTTCTCGTTCAATGATAATAAATATGTATCCATTGATCACAGTTTATTTTCATTCATGAACCACATTATTAGAACCAAAAGCCAACGCTCTTATTTCCTCAAAGACAATGTTAGTAGGAAAACTCGATACCTAAAATATAAATTAATATTAAACTTAATTAAATACTGATTTTATTTATTTATTACATCAATATTTCTACCTTAAAATTCAACAAAACAGAAAACAATTTTCTATGAAATGTCTATCTCATTCTCGAACATAAAGAATGATGCTTTCTATTTATCATTTCTTTATGTTCCTTTTTGATAAAAATCAAATTAGTTTAACAAATATGTATAATTACAAGAGTTGAGATAAGATATACACATTCAATTTACATACTTGATGTAGTAATCAAAAAAAAAATCACATTTGAACAACATTGTGTGATGTGACATATCCGGATCTTCAAGGATTAATGTCGTCAATGTATATAATATAAGAATTCCTCCTATTTGAGGACGTGATGGAAAACTGGGTTTTATTTTCTCATAATTTTCTTCTTCTCTTCTCATTGGTCTGCTCATTCATGTAGTTATATTAAACAAATATGTTGAGTAGAAATCCATACATTCTTTGAGCCCAGTATCCATTCACAATAAAACCATCTAGATGATTATTATTCTACACATAATATTTCAATGTGTACATATTTCTTTATTTTGGATACATCCAACAAAAAGATACAGGTCCTTCGAGAAGTATTTTGGTTAGAATATGGATAGTTAGATGCAACATGTATATGAAAAATGATAGAGGAAATATTTTATCTAACTCACACAAAAATAATGGTGTGTCTGCCAAAATTTTTTTCAAGAAAGACTTGGACAAATTCTTAGCACAAAGATCAATAAACAAATGGAATAACCGAATAATTGACACCCTTACATTATTGGACAAAATAAAAAAAATTTATATTAGAATCAACTCATGAAGAAAGATGTGATAATCATGAGTCTTAAAATATTTCAACTTTAACTATCTTATATTGAACCATTTTGATATATTGATAGAATATCCATCAATAACTTGAATATTCTATAGTACGTCTAGAAATTAATTTTTTATGCAGGTGTCGTCACATAAGAAGAACATGGAACTTGCCATTAATTTTTACTGATGCACACATGATGTAATTTTGGTCTGATCCCCCAATATACCATGTCATGCTATGATCGTAAATATTCTTTGGTATTTCCTTTCACATTTAGAAGAATCTAAAGCAACATTTCACAAATATTATTTTTAATGTGCATTACATCTAGGAAATGACGTAACAAATTTGTTGACCAATAAGGAAAATCAAATATGATACTCCTATTCTTCCAATTGTAACAAGTATTATTGGAAATATTCTTCCTCTGTCTATATTTAATTTGAACCTTCACAAATGAAAAACGGAAATCTTACAATTAATTAAGCCCATTAGTTTCAAACATACACTGAGGTGGATTGTAGGGCTCCATGGTATTGTCAAATATTCAAAGATTATTTCTATATGAATGGTCCACTGGAAATAATCTTCTATTTCCCATAAAACAAATAGTAAAATGATATTTCAGTCTTCTGGATTGAGTATTCTTCATAAAAATAAGAAATGATAGTTTTCCCTTCATTATCTAACAAAAAATCATTGCATAAGAAGGAAAATAAATGATCATCCACATAAGAGTAGCATGAATTATAAATATGTCTTTCGAACATGAATCATATGTGCTCACACACACATCCCTAATAAGTTTCCACTTTTTTATTAAAGGTTCTATGTATAAGTATATATCATTATTGGGATTAGAAGGAAAAAATATAAGTATACTCTTGAAAGTGAAAGGTGTTTTTATACACAACCATGGGGGAGGTTATAAATGTGTATGAAAGCTGGCCATGTACTGCGAAAAGTGAGCATCTTCCCAAACAAATTAAAACGGTCACATGAAAGAGCCAGTCTCACATTACGCATGTCACTTCCAAAATCAGGATATCGAGCATCAAATGTCATCCCTGAAAATCCATCTGCAGGGTGAAACAAATATTTATTATTCTTATTTCTCTCAGTATCATTCCATCACATTTTTATTGATATTTCATCATACATGAAATGATTATGGAGTCTGGGGAACAATGGAAAGTGTCACATTACTTTTTTAGCATAGTGGATGGTATTCCATCAGCTTATGGATTCCATTAGGATGTTACACATTTTATACAATAATTTCTTTTAGTAGTTTCCTCTCAAAATAAGATGCAATCTTTCAAGAAACCATTAATTTCGTTTTTTGAAAATCCAAGCTCTTATACTAACTTCCATGACATATAGTGGTTTGAGGGAATATTTGTATCATCTGGAAGTAAGTCCTTCAAGAAGGTAAGAATGTAATCGATGTAAGTATCAGAAATCCCATACATGGTTTTCCCATGAAACAATGGGATTAAAAATTCTAGATTTTTTATTTCACGACATTGTCGATATAATAGAGTCGTTGCAAAATAATTAAATTTCTTCACCCTCTCAACATAATCATTTTCATTGGATGAATTATGTATGCTCATATTGAAATCTTCTATGGTTGACATCCTTTCCTTCTAAAGATGACGAATAAATGGAAACCGATCATATATCAAATTTTCCAATCCATACCCTTCATTTGGATCATCGTCATTCTGAGATTACATTTTCTCCCTATTATGATACCAAACATAATAGTTTGTTTGAAAAACATATATGGTTATATGGTAGTTAACTTCTTCATAGCTCAACCCAGGTCTTCCAACACAATTATAAGATGGGAAGTGTATGTGACCAGTATATAAATAATTGTTAAATGAAAAATCTAAAAATCTCTCTGCATTTTTTTTGAAAATATCTTGAGATCCAATCAGTTTCATACATCCAACTTCTATCCATTTTGTAAAAAAATTAAAATAAGTCATTTCAGGAAATAAATTCAATAATATTAAAGTTCAATAAAAAATATATTTAAGTAAATGATAATTGTTCACTTTATATAAAACCATAAATAACACACTACTCTATAAGAGAATCATAATATGAAAGGCAACAAAATACTATATGTATAACAAAATAATATAAATGAAAAACTAAAATCTTAAATTGAAACATGGTGGATGTGATGAAAAATCATTGTATAAAGAATAGTATCTCTTGGATAATTATGAGAAAATAGTTTACATTAAGTCTAAATTTATAGAGATCATTTTATTGCATAATTAATGATATTATTTTAATTAATTGTGTCATTATAGTATTACTGATCAATGATATTTTTTGTAAGGTTTGTTATTTAAAAGGCATCCATCTTGGTGTCATGAACTAAAAACATATAGGTGCTCAAAGAAAATGATATAAATCTAGCGTATCTACCCAAATGAAATATAATATATTTATAAAAAATTAGTCTATCTATGCGTATACAGATTTCATATATGCAACATAATCAATTAATCTACTAAATGTTAATAATTAATTATAGATTATGTGAAAGATTACCCAAATGTTTACACTTAACATTTGAATGCCTATGATAGTCATAATATATGTTTAAACCATATTATTACAATATTATATGTCCATATTTTTCAATGTGACCGACTATGGAATTGATAATACGATACCAATATATCATGAACTATGAAATACCTTATTTCAAGGCATATGATATTCTTTGGATTCATTTATATCATACCCTATGACATACACATATATTCATTATGAAATTTCCAAAAAACATCATATGATTTATTTTGGCTTTAAGTTATATCATCATCTATAAATGATTTGGTACATGTGTTTTAGATGTTGTATGCACTATAGTATCTATGTTGTGTGCATAGAATAACCATCACTATGTTGGTTTACTTCACTATCAATGTTGAGATAATGGAGTACATTATATATGAGATGTTGTCCTAAAACCAATCTTGGTTATTATTATGATTAAACATTGTATGATGGTCCTTAATTATTATCATCCTTGTAATGATGTTATTTTTGTATTTTTGGGTGATATATATTGTGTTTATGATATTATTTAAGATCATTTAACAAGTTGTGTCCTATAGGTAATGTTTTTCTTTAACTCAATCTCCTAGCACATAAACCATTGCACATACAAAACATACTTTACTCATGTGATCTATCATGTGATAAACATGAAACATACCTTGAATTGTATAGACTCTCTTGATTGAAACCACTAAAACCCAAAGTCCATCTAATCTTATACTAATTTATGCACATATATGAAATGGTATAATAATTATATTCTAACTAAAGTTTTAACAATAAAGAAAAACAGATCCAAATAAAATATTTCCATATGAAAATGGAATAATACCAAACTAAAATATAAAATAAATAGATTAAAATATTAAATTTTGGTTCATAGAGAATACAATAATAGAAATCATATTTATTTTAATTATATTTAATCTATGTTTCCTTAAGGAAAACAAGAAAAAAATGTGTTAAACTTTTTCACAATAATATGATCAAGATCAATAAGTATAAGTCAAAAGACTACTTTCTCCTAAGGTATCCTTGAATCACATGAATATTTCAATTCTCAAGAAGGATTGATTTCAAAACCATGGTGTACTATAACCTTGTTTAATGGTAAGAACAAGATATGAGGATAGAATTTTCTTAAGGATTTTATATGATAAAGACAAAAACAAACACCCAAAGATTAAGAAAGTTTTTATAGACATTTAAATACCCTCTTTGGAACTTAAATTTTCAGATGTATTAATGAGATGTTTAATAATTTATCAAATATTACAACTCTTTATAACACACAGATACATTCAGTATTAAATTTTCAATGATTAAATAAACATATAATATGTTCAAACTACTCCTCCTCCTAATCATATCATTATACAATTTAGAATGATAACATAGTGTATGAGATTAAGGAATATTGATGTGATATCACATACCATATAAACTGGAATGAAGAGTTCTATGACATGGTGGAACTCACCACTCCATTGTATATCCCAATGTATACCACAATTTCATTTAATCCACCATTCCATGGTGGTTACTTTAGTGCATATTTTAACCCCCAATTATAGTAATTTTTTTGATCAAATAATTTATTTCCCAAAAACGTTTTGGCCAATATATTCTATTTTTTTGGAAGAAACCAATAACACTAGATACTCATATGATTCTATATAAAACACTGAACAAATTGGGGAATAAATAATGTCAAAGCCTAATAATTTCACCAATATAACGAACAAAAAGGGAAAGGTTTTCTTTAAATGAAACAAGGGAGTTGATCAAATATTGGAAATCCAACTCCGTCATTAAAAATCTCTAGAATTGATTAAAAACAAACTCTAAGCTAGAGACTATTTCATTGAACTTATTTTAAATAATAATTCATTACCCTAAAATAAACTTATGGATTATGAATTGATCACTTCCAAAATCATCCTTAATCAAAAAGAAATTTACCACATTTTTTTACCCTAAATCCCAGACATCAAAACTTTATACCATTTATATTAAAAAAATTTGACACCATAATCTATAAAAATATTTATCAGGATGATAAATATTCTAAGAATACACTCAATCCTAATCTTTTTTTTATCAAAAATTAATTATGCTAAAAATTAATTGGATCCAAACATCATAAGGATTATTAATGTTATGAAATCACACATTGTTCTGCTTAATCCAAAAAAACCAAGTCCGAACACAAGTTTTCTATACCAGATTCATGTCATGTGAAAAATGAATGGTGATGGAGGCTCGACTGTATTTGGGGGATAGATAAAAATGATTCCAAATTTTATTCCAAGCAAGGGATTATATCATTTAATAGACAAATGTATACATTATAGAATGGAAACCCTTCTATTAAAAGTTACTCCAAAATCCAAGACTAGTATTACCCGATGTTATGTAATTAAATTATGAAAACATATTTTATCCAAGTGATGAATTAAGAAAAGAGTTATCATTGGTCTACTTATTTAAAAATTTAATATTTCTGAATATAAATATTTCAAATGATGTAAAAGAATATGATGAATGACAACACCATTATAAGGGATATCTCGTTTAGGCAAAATCAATACAAAAAACAAACAAATTGATGAACAATATTAAAACTAAGGTAGAAATTATAGATTTGAAGTGTATAAAAAAATGGATTGATTGAATATGGATCAATTAGTGGGAAGAAGTTCTCTAGGCTGGGGAAGAGGGAGCTTCGTTTTAGGGAAATAATCGTGTAGAGGTGGAAACTGGAGGGCCGATTTGTATTTAGGGAAAACTTTCACAATGGTTTAAAAAAATTGATGGGATATATTATGTATCCCAACAGTTTTCTTAAACCATTGGGATAATTTTTTAGATTAAAGACTATCCTAAATGTTTAATCAAACTGTTGGGACAGGTTGTATATAAATAAGTTATACCAATGGTTTTTTCAAACCATTGGTATAAAAGCGTTTGTATAGAGTCTATTTTCACTAGTGAGTATATCTATGGTAAAACATGGGAGATATATACAGATTCAAAGAGTTTTAAAGATATCTTATCACAAAAATAACTCAAAATGAGACAAAGGTAATGGCTCAAGATACTGAAGGATTATGATTATTCAATACACTACCATCTAAGGAAGGAAAATTATACAGCAGATGCATTGAGAAAAAAGTATCATGGAGTTATTAAAAAAATGCGGATTGATGGAGATCTTTTGTACATGGATCTAGTAAATATATATATATGGGAATTATCAAGGAAGGTGAATCATCACTACCTTTTCAAAATTTTCAAAACTATCTTTTTTTGAAAACATAAAAAGTTCTCTCTCTGAAGATGAGAATCTTCAAAAGAATCTTAAAGTTGTAAATGATGGGAAATTGGTAAAATTTGTATATGAATATGAAATTTTAAAATTTGGAAATAGGGTTTGTAATCCCTTTATAAATGAGCTAAAAATTGTATTATTGGATGATTCTAATATATCTATTTCTCTATACACCTTAGTATAACTAATATGTATAGATATTTAAAAGAACATTTTTGGTGGGATAATTTGAAGGAGGAAATTTATGATTATGTATCAAGATGTTTAGTTTTTCCCCAAGTGAAGGCTGAAAGACAACATCATAGAGGATTTGTGTAACCTCTTACTATTTCTACATGAAAATGGGAAGACATTACTATGTATTTTTTTCACCTTATTACCAAAGTATACAAGGATGAATGATGCAATATGGGTAATTATTGATCAACATACCAAATATAAAAACCTCCTTTCTATAAGGGAGGATTTTCCATTAGATTGACTTGCATGGAACTATATTAATGCAGTTGTAAGACTTTATGGTGTACCTCTATTGATCATCTATGATCATGATATCAGTTTTACATAAAAATTATATAAGGGACTTTAAATGGATCTTGATACTGAGCTTCATTTAAGTACTTCTTATCACCCAAAAACAGATGTATAGTCAAAAGAACTATTCAAACATTAAAAGACATGTTGAGATCATTCTCACTTTACTTTCAAGTAATGTGGGGTTAGAATTTACTTTTTGTATAGTTTTCCTATAATAATAGTTTCCATTCTAGCATTAAAATGGCACCAAATGAAGCATTATATAGAAAGAGTATTCATGCTCTAACTTGTTGGGTTGATATTGGTGAGAGGAAAATTATAGGCCAAGAACATATAAAAGAGAAAACTAAAATAATAAAAACTATTCAGTATCATAATAAAGTAGGTTAATATGGGGAAAAAGTTATGCTGGTAACCAGAGAAAGGAATTGAAGTTTCAAGTGGGATACCTTGTCTTTCCAAACGTATCTCTATGAAAGAGTTTCATAAGGTTTGGTTAGAAAGATAAAATAAGACTTAGGTACATCATAAAATTTAAAATTCTAGAAATAATTGGATCCATGGATTATTATTTATTGATTCCACCTAGCATTGCTAAAGTACAAGATAGGCTCCACATACCTTTGTTAAGGAAGTATATGCCAGGCCCCACACATGTTATCACTTTTGAAAAGTAGAAATAGAACCTGATTTGTCTTACTATGAAGAGCGTATCAAGATTTTTGATAGTTGAGGGCAATTATTGAGAAATCGGATGACTCAACTGGTAAAAGTTTTTTTAGAGAAACCATAAAATCGAAGAAGTATCACGAGAACATGAGGATTCTATGAAGAAAAACCACCCTCATTTGTTTAGAAGGTAATGATCATGAAAATTTCAAGGATTAAAATTTTCAAAGTTGGGAATAATATAACAACCCAATGTTTTATGGTATGTATCTTCTTAAATAAATCATGTTTATTCAATAGCTTACATGGCATGAAACATTTATCTTACATGAACTATGAATTACTATTAAATATTAACATGATCGTTTGAATAGTAATGTGACCATGAGGAATAGTAATCTAGCTATTAGAATAATAAAAATAAATATGAAACTATAAATAAAATTTATGTATCTTATAAATAAAAATAAGATATATTTATATCATGAAATAAGTAAATAAATATTTTAAAAATGATAAATTAAGTGTTGGTGTCTTTGTGAAATGTAAATGTTTATTTAAAATTTTATAATTATTATAATGATTTAAAAATAACATTTATTTTAATAAAATATATTCATAAATTAATATTTTGTTTCATTGTAATTATAATATAATTTTTTAATACCATAATTATTTTTTCAAAGTAACATAAAATCAGTTATAATATTAAAATGAATTTGTTTTTGAAGAAGTGATAATATTAATTAAAAATTAAATTTATAATATTTATAAAATTATTTTCTTAAAATAGAGTCCAAATTTTAAATCTACACTTCTAAAAATTGTTAGTGTAATTATTTTTGGGAATTTTCAAATATAGTTGAATTTTTTATGAATAGTGAAATATGGTAATTTACAGTATTTAACATTATAAATTAAATACATGTTTTTTAGTAATTCCTGATATAAAAACCCATTATTTTGAACTAAAATGAACTAGTTAGTGTACTTAGTAATAATAATCAACACAATTGATAGTCTGATCCAAAATAATAAATAAAGGAATAAAATAATTCAAAAACATCCCTCTCCTCCTCTATAAATACCACCCCTCACCACATGTTATCCCCACTCCTTATAAGATTTGTATCTTGTATAAATTATTCCCAATTATCATCCCCATTTTATTCTTCAATTAAAAAACATAATGGTTTTACCAATAGATAAAATCCAAGTTCCTTAAGGAGGTTCCCAAAGAGACGATATTCAAGCAGAAAAATCATCCTTCTTTATCTTTTAATTTATTTTATTTTCTTATAAACTACTCAACTGACCAATAAAAAGTGGCATGGTAACTCCAATATCATAAGTATACTGTAATTTTATTTTTATAATGTATTAACCATCATTAAATTCTTTCTCCTCTCCTTTTATTTTAAAAATGAAAACATTTTTTGTGATGTGTTGATTCACTGCCTTCATGGATGATAGGTTTTCATTTTCCATTACTGCCTTCAAGGATGGTCGTAAAACCATTATCATGGTTGAATAAGATTTTAATATTCATATTATAAGATATATAATGTTATAGAACCAATATAAAAACTTAATATTAAATAAAATGACACAAGTTTGTGATGGTCGTAAAAACTGCCAAAATAAATTAAGACATTTTCATTAGTATTTTATCGAATGAATCATTCTCATACTACAGAAATAAATTAACTATGAGACCATTTAAAATTATAAATTTAATTAATACTAAATAATTTCACTTCTAGAGAATTTATTGAAATGTTATAATAACTCCCATATTTATACTCAAGGGATTCAACCATAAAAGCAAGAAACAAACACTCCTAGAACAATGAAATTAAACATTATAACTCATAAAAATTTCTATAAATTAACTTTATAAAATTATAATAAATAAAATATATTTCTAAGATCTTATGAATTAATTAATTAATTAATATGATTTTATTATCCTAGACATTATGTATAAGTGAAGAATGCTTTTGGACATAATGTTAGGGTTTCTCGTCTCACTTTTACTTCTGTGAGATATATTACTTATTCAAACCTTATTTATTGTGTGTGGTGTACATAATATGATTTAATATATCATATAATAATCTATTAAGCTTCTTGGAATTCAATGTTTTATTTCATGAACCTTAAATTTATGGGGCATACGGTTTCACTGCTTATAAAGTGGTAAGAGAATTCTTAACCCAATTTCCATTATTTGGGTTAAACTTCTAATGCATTGATTTTGTCATGATATGATTATGTGTGAAATTAATTTTGATTATATTATTCTGTATTTCAACGTTTTATGTGTATTTACATCTAATACACATAATTGATTCATTTGGTTAATGCTCAATTTTTTTTAAAAAAAATACTTGTTTAAATGTTTCTTTTTCAACGTTTAAAAGGATTGTTTTTTTAAAAGTTATATAAAATTAGAGGACTTTTCAACTTTCATGATTACATAATTTCTTGAGGAATAATTTACAACTTTACAAGTTTATTTCAAGTAAAATGTTCTCTATTATAATTGCATAGTTTTCTAAATTAATGATTTCAAAGAAAAGTGGTATTTCTATCAAGAATTTATCCATGAATTTATTAGATTATTTTTATCTATATAAACACCCTTTGTTGGAACTTATTATTAATTGAGGTTTTTCTCTTATAATACCTTCTACCATATTTTATTGAAATTTTTATGATCATTTTGTCTATGGATGTTCTATTTTTATATCATTCATCATATTACAATGGATGGTTTATGATTATGTTTATTGTTTTGGGGAAGTTATTGACATTTCATATGCTATTTTCAATACGAATATATATGTTGATTATGTTCCACCCATTTCATATGAGGAATTCATTGTACTTAGTAAGTGATGGGTGGGTCCCACTATATCCCCTTAATGTTTCGGTAAGTCTTATGAGACAAACTATTTTTCGTGATGGATGATGTCTTACCCGATTATGTATGGGGTCTTGGCCAAATCCTGGATGATAAGTTTATTATGGACCACATTATGTATTCCCTCATTATGATATCAGTTATTGATAATCCATGTGATTATTTTACTAGTATAATATCCACTGTTATGTTTTATTCTCATGTGATTATTTATATCGAATTATTTGATTAGATTTTATTTCTACCATATTATGATCAAGATTATGTTTTATTGGAATGTGTTTTTAGTTATTAAACATGAATTATTGTTTATATTTATTTACGATATCTTTTGTTGTATGATTACCCTTACTGATCATGTGAGCTCACCCCTTTATTATGTTTTATTTTTCTAGGATTCCAAGATGTATATTATGATTGACATGAAGGGATATTCTTGGAGAATAGTGGTGTTTTTAAGGATTAACTATGTTTTATTCTATTTCATGTCATAATGTAATACTTATTTTTGTATCTACTTTTCCAAAGATACTAAACTATTCAGTCCTTAGGGTTGTGATCACTTGTACTTAGTTTCAATTTAATAAAGAAAGACACTAGATCTAGGATACTACAGTTGATGTATTTAAAATAACATTCAAACCATAATTAAATAAATATTTTATAAAATAAATTACATAAACAGTTTTGGTGAAATTGTATTTAGATTTTTTATATTATACCCTACATATGCGTATTTTTATGTATGTAGTTTTCATGTTTTCATACAAGTGCCAAAATTTTAATATCATTTTAAATGTTGTTATCTTGGGTCTATTTTTGGAAACACTTGGATGTGGTGAGTAAATATGGATCACATGGAGTTTATTTTGTGATGGTTTAGGTTTTTGGTTCATTTTGGGATGTTTATATATTGTACAGTTCATGCCGCTATACTTTTATCTTTGTCTTTATTATTTTAATTCATTTTATGTATTTGTATATATTGATATTTTATATTTTTAAATTTTAATTTATTTGATTATATTTTTTATTCTACCTATTTATTTAAAAAATATTATTTTACATACATGAAAGTCCAAAGTAGGGACACACCATAATGGATTTTTATTTAATATCCATTTTTTATTTATTGGTATTCCAGGGTGAAATCATTCCCATGTGGATATTACTGGATACCATGATGATTTTTTTCTAGTCCATAATAATTAGGAACACACATTGGGCCCTTTAGTGTAGCATTATGGGAAGCCCCACTACTAGAAGGTGACATTTTGGGTGGTTTGGACTCAAAAAAATGTACAACCTTTTAAATGGGAATAAATATATTGATGAAAAAATTCAATAGTATAAAGAAGACTGATATTAATATATGTGGGATAGACCACAAGCCATTTTTTTAGTTTTATATTGTTACATTTCAATGAAAGAGTTTTTTATGAAAAACCTATATATTTTTTCAAGTATATGATGAATATTTAGATAAATTACCATTTATGTGATAACTATCATGTGTTTAATATTTAATAATACCTAATAATTTTTTTTTATAAAATTTAAATAATATTTTTAATATTAATTAAAAATATGGGTTGTTTCATGGATTGATCCACTTAAAATAAGAATTGAACTGAAATTAATTTTCATTGCCCATATTAGATACTTGCCTAAAGGGAACATATATTTTTAATCCTGATCCATGCATGCTTGGCCTGCTCCAACCTAATCCATCCTATTAGGATCCCCTTAATTTCAGATCTCTGCCTTAATCTTATATGATCCTTGAGAATTACAGTAAATATAAATTTAGAAGCACCAACAAAATCAAACATCCATCCAAAACATCACCCTCTGGATATGTTGGTATCTCCAAAACTAATGCACTCTTTTAATTAATAAGATATTATAAAATCCAGTCTAGATAAAAAAATTTATTCATTGATTATTTTTTCTCAAATGAATAATCCATTATGTTCTGATACTTCCATGGGATCCCCTCATTGAATAGGAAATTCTAAATTCTAACAACCTTCTACAAGTCATTGTACCAGTGTAAAAGCCCATTGTTTTCATCACCATAACCTATAAATAAACACACCCAATAATTTTCATATAGCTTGTCCATTTCCCTGATATAGATATGGATATAAGAAATATTATATAAAACTTTAGGTGAGATATATCAATTTTTCTTCTCATTAAAACTTCTTTTAGAAGATCCCACCCCAATGGAGCAGATGACACTAATTCAAAAGATATATCACATAGTTGATCTCCTCTACCCAAAAATCCTTGAGGAAATAAGCATGAAACCATATGATCTTATCCCTCTCATTTAGTGATTGATTAATTTTTTCAATGAAACCATTATATTATGGTTTTTTAGGTATGATATTCTGAAACTATATGTCATTACTCCAACAAAATCATTATAAATATCCACTTCCATATTCTCCACTATTATCAGATCTGAATGATTTCATCTTATTTCTAGTCTAATTTTCTACCATGGATATCCGTCCAATGAAGAATTCAAGAACATTAGACCCATGATTGATAAATAACACTAAAACATGGATTGTCACATCATCAATGAAGGTAAAATAGAATAGTGAGATCCTCTATGAATGAATTGGGTATTTCCCCTATATATTTATATAAACTATATTTAACTCTTAATTATTAGAATCCTTTCTTTCTATTTTAAAGGAAACCTTTTTATTATTTCAAAATATACAATCCTCACATGTTTTTTACTCAATACATTTGAGTTTTATTTTTCATTTAACATCCAAGAGTTTTATTCCCTTTCTTCCTATGTGATTGTGACAATCATGACACACCTTTATAAAGATTGAAATTACTTATTTGACATGCATTTCTGCTTATGAATTCCTGATTAATACAATGTCCCATACTTAAAAACCTTTTCCACCACTATGTAAATCTTTGTGATCTTCCATAAAACATATAAAAACATTAAATAAAAACCTACATCATGAAATTGTCGTACCGAGATTAGGTTCTTTTGTTATCTCATTTTGTGTTTCACACCTTCTAATTATCGAAAGTATCAATTCAAAGTTATGATATAAACATTACCCTTAACAATAATCTCAAGAGATTCATTTTTCATAAGGTAAACCATGAATAAAATTTAAATAAATTAATTAACCATGTATCCAATCTCAGGGGTATAGTTAAAAGAAGCCCTAGAGTAAATAATACATGGCTTAACCCAACTAGCGACATTCAAAACCAAACTTCTTTATCTTCTGAAATAATATTTGTGAATGAACTTTTGGAAATATTATTTCTATACTTTACTATCTAGTCCCTACATCCCTTATTCACATTCCCTCTCTTCCCACAATGTAATGACCCATACATTTTCTATATGAAATTCCCTTCTCAATATATATGTGTATTTTTCAGACATAAGGTATAATACACTCTATAAAGAAGACAATAATATTTTATTACACTAACATATAACATTACATGAAATGTATAAATATACTCTATAAATTTGAAAATAGTACAAAAAAGAAATAAACACAGAAAATAAAACAAATAGAATAAAAAAAATTGGATCATTTTGGTCTTTGAGAATGACCCCACCAGCAAACAACACTGTAAAAAAGAAACACAAAATTAGTCATGTAATCAACATTTTGAAAATAAAGAATATAAAACCTTGAGAGGAATTTTAGAGAATGATGAATGATTAATATAAGAGCTATTTATATTATGTGCTAAGGTTATATGACTATTGTAAATATGACTATAATAATAGTAACTTGATCATTGGAATAGTAACACGATCGTTAGAATAGTAACATGACCCTTGGAATAATAAAATTATATTTGGGAATATTCTGAAATAAAAATAAAATAAATTTATATCACAATTCAATTAAATAAAATTATTAAATATACTAAAATAAATATTTAACATAAATAAAGCACAATTTTATTTTTAGAAAAACATTTATGTTTTATTTTTATTAAAATGGGTTTTTATGATAAATTTAAAGATGTAAAATAAAATATTATAATAAAAAATGGTTTTATAAAATAGTAGTTATTTTTATGAAAAATAATATAATTTTATGAAATCATAATTAATTTGTCTAAGGGTCATAAATGTGATAATGTGATAAAATTTAGTAATTTTGAATAAATAATTATTTTTTTTAAAAAATAAATTTATCATATATAAAAAATTATTTTGAAAAAAGGATGTCATTTTTGGAATCATCACATTGAAATTGGATTAGAGTGATGTTATTTTATATTTCATAAATAGGAAAATAAAGGGGTGAATAGTAAAATGTTGTATAAGAACTATATTTTATAATAGTGTATATGAATGAATGTTTAAGGTTTATATAAGTTATATGGATATTTTAATGTTCCATTTATAGTTAAATCATAATCCTCTTACAATTAAATCACATGTTTGATCACTATTTTAAGATATAAAATTTTATTCTAAAGCACCCCACTTTTCCCCTTAAAAATACCACCCACACCACCCAATTTATCATCACCTATAACTTTTTATCTAGCTAAATATATACCAAAATACCATACTAAAGTGTATTATACAAGTTTTTGAGGTATTTATCTTTTCAAAAGGCCATTCCTAAAATTATTAACGTGTAGTCCTAAGGAGGTTGTCTCTAGGAGGAATGTAAGCTACTAATCCCAAGCTCTTTCAATTTATTCATCCATTATCTTCTACCTTATATTTATAAATTTAATAAAATAATGTCACATAATTAAATAATGAATATAATGATACTAAAATATAAATTATATAATCACATAATTTATAAAATATATTTGGTGTTTATTCATAGCATTCATTCCACCATGGCTGTTTTCAATCATCTATATGGATAATGTTATAAATCATCTATTAAAGCCTCACATGGATGGTTTAGACAACACATTTAATGAACAAATATAATATTTAAAAGATTATTAAGATTATAGAATGATAAATTTGGCATTATAATAATGAAATTAATAGTAAATGATTGTAGTAATTTTAACCACCCAAAATGAGCTTACCAAGACACATTTCATAATTCGAATATGTTTTGGACCATTTATTGAACTATAATTTTTTTTGAAATTGGAATTATAAATACTCCATACCTTTTCAATTATATAGTTAAGGATACATTTGAAAATAACTTCCATCATTATCAATAAACACACATGACCTTTGAATTGTAAAATAAATTTCCTTAGGACGGTGAACATAAACATATTGCCTTAATAAAATGAATATAAATGAACAAAAAATAATAATAAATTAAATATATATAAAAAGGGTTTCAAATCAAGTATTTAATTAATTTAACTTGATTATTCAGTAGGTTACACACACATACGAAGAAATTTGGGACTTGTGGTAGGGGAATTCTCAAACAACCCATTTTTCTTTTGAGTTATTCTTTATATCTCTTTAACACTATTTATCCATAAATTCATAACATTTAATTATTCTATATTATTTATATATGTTCCTTACATATATATCTAGTTTATTTTTCCTTTATTTGTTGGGGGATATAAAATATTTTCATGTTTTTTTAATACATACTTTGAACTAAACCTAATTAAAGGGTACTTTTCATTAGTCTTTTCCACGTTCCACTCTTTTATAGCCTTTTCCCTCCCAAAATTTCTAAAAATAATAATTTTTTGAAAAAAAACTACTACATTTCATTTTTGGTTTAAAAAAACCCTGCAAACTAATTTCATTTAAAGGTTTTTTTCAATTCTTAAAACATCTTTTAAGGGGTTTACTACCACACTTATTTCTTCACCCCTTTTTCATGATCTTTTTTTCAATTGATATCTATCATTATGAACAATACTTATTTATTCAGATATGAACACATAAAAATCCTTAATCCCTTCTTTTTTTAGGAATCAAAATGATATATCATTTGGTTATTCTTTTATACATGATTATATAACTCATTTTATTATAATGGGTTTTCTTATACTTCAAGTGTTACTTACTTTTGTGGAACACATATGTATGCACATATTATGATTTTATAAGAGGTACTATAATCATACAGTGTAATGACCCAAAATATTATCAATAAAATTTACCTTGTGATTATATAAACATTTCATAATTGGTAATATAGAATTATATAAAGCTCATGCACCATAAGATGAAACCAAAAACATTTTATTATATTAAATTTTTATATTAAAATTAGGGAATAAATATGGACATAATAATTGAAATTATTATAATAGGATGAAAAGTAGAAAATAATATTACTACAATTTGAAAATTTTGATCAGCTCGATCCCCTATAATTATTGCACTCATGTAAATAACTATAGAAAATAATAAAATATTTACCATGAAATAATCATTTTGTGAATGAAAATATATATAAACTTGGTAGAAAATATAAGTTAATGAATAATTAATGAAATATGATGTATTTATAGAAGGCAGGGAACCGATATTACAGTTACAAATATGACCATTAGAATAATAATTTGACTCTTAGGAATAGTAACAAGACTGTTGGAATCGTAACCTAACCCATGTAATAGTAAATTAATATTTACGTATCTTAGAATATAAAAATATAAAAAATTCATATCATGATACAAATAAATAAGTGATTCAAAAATTATAAAATAAGTGTTTGTATTTTTTCAAAACATAAATGTTTTATTTGTATTTTTATAACAAAAATATATATTTTTTTAAGAAAATTATTTTTATAAAATGGTTTTATGAAATAATATTATGTTTTTTATAATGAAAAAAATAATTTTATGAAACTATAATTTTTTTTCAAATGTTTAAAAAATGAAACATAATATCAAAACTAGTTTTTTGAAATAAATGATTATTTTATTAAATTTATTGTATTTAGAAAATTATTTTTAATAAATGGATTCCACTTTTTAGAATATAAATTTTAAAAAATAGTTGTTGTGAATTTTTTGTATTTTTCTATAATATTTTAATTTTGGGTAACTTGAAATATATGAAAAAATACCGTAATTTTTATTATAAGAAAAATATATGTAGAAATAAGTCATGAGTGATGTAAGTGACCATTATATTGGACTCACATATATAAACTACTTAATTTATTCATAATAATTAACACTATTTATAGTCTTGATCTAAAATAAAAAAAGTTATTATTATATTCCAAAACCCCTCTCACCCTTTATAAATACCACCCCTCACATCAACTTCCCCTAAAACATTATAACTTCATTACCATAGCAGATATCTTACAATGTATCTCCCCATAACTCCACTATGTACCTATTATACTTGGTCTGATCAAAAGACAAAACCAAGGTTCCTTAAGGGGAAGTTTAAGAGTGGACATCCAAAGAGGTAATATTTTTAACCAGATTATCATTCAATTATTTCTTAGTATACATTATCTAATATTTTTATTCTATGACAGTATGATAAAATTAGTATTTTAAATATTATTAATTGTTATTGAATTTATAGAATATCCCTTATCTAAATTCCTCTCATATTTTATTTTGAAAAATTAAAATATTATCTATTTTATGATCAGTTCACCGCCTCTATGGATGATAGGTTCTGTTATCCATTACCACATTCACAATTGGTTAAAATACACTTATAATGGTTAAAAATGACATATATATATATATTCATATTCTAGAATGAATATATATCCATAATATTAAATTAAATTCAAAAAGTTCATCATGGTCGGAAAACCCACCAAAATGAACTAAGCAAATAACAATTATACTCTATAAATCTTAATTAATTATGAATAATATTGGATACTAAGAAACATTTTGACTTTTATAAATACATTAAATAAATACCATTATAATTTTGGAGTTATGTAACTATTTCATAAAGAACTCCCATAATCATCCCCAACAAATGTGACCATGGAAACATGACACAAATGACCTAGGGAAAATAAAAACTAAAATTATATCTCAATTAAATGACTCTAGAATAACAAAAAGTCTTCATAATAAATAAATTATATTTTAATAAGGATATAAATTATTTATTTATTAAATCTAACTTTATCATTTATGTGGTTAAGTGAATGTGGAAAGTGAGTCCAGATTTGTGGTAAGTGATCTATCCGAACCACCATATTTTCTTTGCATTATGATTTCTATATCTTTACCTCAATTTATCTATCTATTATTATTATTTAATTATTCTATATTCTATGTATATATTCTACACATATGTATAAAGTTTAATTCACCATTTCTTGATGGAATATATACATGTTTTAAACACCCCCTTATTAATTTCATTCATTAAGTAGAGCTGATTAAAGGGTACTTATTTTCTTACATCATTTCAAGTAGAACTCAATTAAATGTTCTTAAAATTACATGGTTTTTAAAAAATATTTTTTATATGGGAAACAATTTAGTTCATTTATTTTTTATGGAAATTATTATGCACTTTCTCTATTTAAAGACTCATTACCCTTTTTCTTAAAACCCCTTATAAAAATCCATTTAAAAAACATTTTTTTCCACTATTTTTATGTATTCCCTTCACATGGACTTTATTTTAATGACCTATAATTTTTTAATTTCTCATGAATTTTTTATAAATTCATTAAACACTTCTTTCCTAGGAATATTTATGATATGCTATTTTCTATAAGAGATGATTATGAACCCATTTTCCTTTTTCATGGGATTTTCCTTATGCTTGTGCCTTATTAATGATTTCATTTTTGGAACACATATGCATGTACATGTTATGATGGGTTCACCCAGATAGTCCTCCAATTAATTGGATCATTTTGATATATTATAAAATTATATGTATGAGATTAGGGAAAAACATAATCCATAATGGAGAACTTTCCACCAAGTTGTATTATCTTGGAAGTGAGATTTGAATTTTTCTTATGTCATGATTTATGGGTTTTCCACATTCCTATGATGTTATGATCTTAAGATTCTATAATCTTTATGTCATTATTCTATATTATTGTTCACAATCCTTGAATTTTATGATAACATGTTATTTCATTGGACACATATGATATGATTCATAATCATTCTTATTCCATTAACAGGATTTATAACTAAACCCTTTTGTTTATGTATTCCAAAGGTTATCCTAGGATATTTTGGAATCTAAAGTGTATCTAAGAGAACATTAATAAGATTAAAATAATGAAGTTTTATTTTAGTTTAATGTTGATGTTTTATGTACCTAATCCCCCAAAGACATTATGCCTCTCAATCTTTGGGTTGTGTTTATTAGTTATTTATGTTAATAATCATAGAATAAAACATTTAAAATTATTGGGTCACTATAGTTGGTATCAAATAAAGGTATTTTTATTTTTTATTATTATGTTGTAAATAAAATAGTAAAAAACCTAGAGATAAGTATATGTATAGAAAAATATCCTAAAATTTTGGTAAAGTATAGAGTGAGTGGTTGCCAAGAAATGATATCCCTATATAGATCTTACAAGTGGATGTGGATATGGAACATATGTTCCTAGGGGTTATAACCCAAAATTTATATTTGGGAATTAACTAGTTTTATACTAGGTGCATGACCAAGTGGTCTTACTGCACACCTTGTTTGAAATTTCATGGGGATATTCTTTGGTAAATTCCAAAAATATTTATGAACTATTGTGAATGAATTTAATAGATTATTAGGTTAGAAAACATAAGAGATAAATTACCAAGGATAATATATATTTAAAAATATAGATTCATAAGTTAGTATATAGATGTAATTTATATGTTATTACTTATATGTTCATATTTTTCCTATTTATATGATTATTTGTTAAGCATTATCATACATAATTTTACTTTATTTTAGTTAATGGGGGGAAATAAGAGGAATCATGCTAATAACCTATGTGATATGAACTTTTATGATTACTATAACGGTATTGACCTCCCATCAATTTTATTTTATGGGAATTATAGTGGTGAAGGTGTCTGGAGGAGGTCTTAATGAGTTTGGAGGGTATGAAGAGGAGGTGGAGTTTAAATTTCAATTGGAGGGAGTCCTATGAAATATATCCTTGGGATTAACCATAGGGGTGTCCATTACATCATAGGAGGGTATACAATAACATAGTGGGTGGTGGGAGCTATTTTTTGAGTACTTACTTTTTGGGGGGTAGTTACACTATGGAGGTTCGGCTATGGTGTATCCCCTTATTGACAGTTGAGGTTATGGTGAAAGAGTGAGGATATGAAAGAGAGATTTGAGTGGATATGTCATAATAGTTTGGGGGGGGGGGTCAATTTTCATTGGTTTTTCCAAAATTGGAATAGTTATTCAATGGAGTTTTATCTTAAATGCAACCTCTTGTTGGTATATAGAAGTTTGCGGCATACAAGTCTGGTCTAGGTTGTGCTATCCCCCCATTTTATAGGATGTATAGTATGGATATGTTTATAAATCTCAAATCCATTTTAACCAGTAGGGATATAAAATGATGAGAGTTGTTTCTCCATAGTACCTTTATTTTTCAGTAGTTCTATAGTATGGTCATTTGGGATGCTCCATGGTCTTATGTTTTCAAGTTGGGTACAAATTCTAAAACACCCCAAAATCCTATTATTCTCCCATACTTTCTATCATTTATTGGGAGACAGACGTGTGTCCCAAGGAAAGATTTCAACTACCTTTTAGTTTATTTTTACCTCAAACATGGAGGATTGATTCATGGTGATTTCAATGAGTTCCCCTCTAACCCTTCCCACGTTTTAAATCTATTTTTTCATTCGGGGTGGGGATTCTATTAAGGAAATAAATGGTTTCGGTGTCATTTTTATGGGATAATGATGTGGTGTTTATGTTTTAGGTGGTTAAGTGTGATCTCCTTTCTCTTGGTGCTTGGTAGTATCCTTTCTCCTATTCCAACTTTAAAAAATGGATTATAAATCTCTGTATGAGGTGGTATTACTTTAATTATCATCTAGTTTCATCATGATGGAGGAGTTATACACTTGATTATATATGGGGAGATGGTTTTATTAGCCTAAAAAATATAATGAGATGGTTATTTTAATTCAAGGGGAAGGGGAATAATTCCCATTTATTTATAGATTTTGATAATATCTTTATATTTTTATTATATAGGATTGATGCCCCATTAAAAATTTTGGTCATTAGGGGATTTGTTTTTGTTGATTTTACATGTGTTGTGGAACCTTGTTTGGTGTTTTTTGACATCACTTTAAATTTAATAATCTAATCACATATATCTAGTTAATAAAATGGTTTCTTTAAGAGATTTATGGTTTTGTGAGAATTCCCTCAAAATAGAGAAAATGAATTGATAAAAACCCCTAATAAATATGAAAAATGTTATGTTGATGTGAAGTGAAGATTGTTGTGATGTGTGGTTGTGGTGTGTGGGGATGATGTGTTGTGGTGTGGAAATACTGTGGGGCGGTTATGTGAAGCTGTGATGTGGGGTGGTTATGTGATGAGTTGTATGGCCATGCTATGGGGCTGTTGTGATGGGAAAGTGGTTATGATTTGGATGTGGTAAGAAGGAAGTGGATGTGACTATGAAATGATGGTTATGTGGGGATAATTGGATTGATACGGATGATGGGATATTTTTTTATTGTTGTTGTGATGTTCATGTTTCCCAAGTTGTAATGGGATTAGTTAATAATGATTTAAAATGACATGAGATTGTTTGGTTAATGGGTTAAATGGATAAAAATAAATTAAAATGGGAAGTATGACTTAAAAGGTTATTTCTTAATGTGAAATTAAATGGTTTGGATAATGTATGGGTTAAATTAATGTAATGGGTTGGTAATATAAAATATGAAAATGGATAAATTTGAGAAATAGTATGAAATGTGAAATGTGTATTGTATCTTTTTGTTCGGTGTTTGGCATTTAGAAGTGGCATTATAAGTGAGGAATATATTGAGTTTGTTGGTACCTTTTTTATGAACCCATAATATGGGAATGTTTTTGGATATATATACACATAAACACCATGTATGTTACTTATGATTTTCTATATGAACTTCACCCACATTGAGCACCATGTGAAAACACCCTTATATTTGGGGGGGTGTGTTTACAGACATCTCAATGGTGAGAATGGATGGCCATATACCCCTTATTTCAAGATCTCTCTTCTATGAAACATTAACATGATTGGGTTGTGATAACCATAAGTTAGAAATGAACTGTGGTGATGTTTGATGAGGTGACTTATGGTGGGTGTTGTGTATGGTAGTAGGAGGGAATGAGGTTGTTTTCCTTTATGTTTATGACACCCTACCACTCCATTTATGGTTGTAGATGAGATACGATGTGATAAACCAAGTGTCTTTAGTTGAGATGTGATGTGATGCCCCATGTTTCTTTGGGTGAGATGTGATGTGATGTACGATGTCTCTTCAGGTAATATGTGATGTGATAGATAGTTGCACGCCAGATGCTTGAAATGATACGATGTATAAAAGATATGGGAGATTCAAGATGTGCGGTGTTGGGGTGCGAGAGTTACAACCTAATGGGAAAGTGGTGTGGGGTATGCTGATTGATATGCATCTTATTATGTTACTATACATGGATGCATTATTTAGTGAGTGTGTTATGGTGAGGATGGGATTGGTTAGTTAACCTATATAGGTGTTGTTGTTTTTTTTTGTTTTCTCACTAGTTAATAAGTATTCTATATTCACATGTTCATAAGAGTATTTGGTTACCATACTTAGTATACTTATATGCTCACCCTACATATATAAAAACTATTGTTTGTGTTTCTAGGAGGACTACATAGACCATGCTGCAAATTACTAGCTGATGCCTTATACTATTTATTTTTCACTAACTTAGCTTTTATTTGGGGTATTTATTTGTAGAGTATTTTTATTTTATAAGCTATATACTTTCATTATGAGATGGTTTTGGTTTATTTTATCTTATGGTGTTTCTTTGAGTTTAATGATCTATGATATACTATCACTTGATCATCTAATTATAGAGTGTAATAAATCCCATTTTCAATATCTGTATAGCCTTGGTGCTATTTGCCAACCCTGGGCCTACTGAAGGTCAGACTCATGGGTCATTATTTATCTCCCATCATTTGTATCCAAGGAGGGGTACCTTTGGAGGGTGGGGATGTGAAAAAGTGGTATCATAGGTATGGTTGAGGTATAGGATAGAGTTCAGAGTTAGGCACAATGAGGATTTCTTGGTTTGGTAGGGAAATGATTTAAGTTGATCTTGGTGCATGTCACAGGCTAGGGAAGACATGGATAGGACTTGAGATTTTAGGGACCCCACAATCCAACGCAAGAAATATGAGCCTATCAAATGACCAAGAGAAATGACACCACTTATAGGGTAGAGACCTAGAAGAGGAACATGAATCATTATTGAATCAGGTTCTTATATTAATTGGGTGGTTCACTACTACAAAAAAAGACTTTAACAACACTAGAATAGGCATTTATCAACGCTCAAAATGTGACAAAAATATGATAATGGTTAAAATCCCAAAACATTTATTTTTGGTAAAAAAGAGATGTTAAATGTCCCATTTAACAACGCTAAAAATCACTATTAAACCGGACCTTTAACAAAACTTTTTTGCACTATTAAAGGGCCCTTTATCAATGCTTACAAGACCCCTTTAATAGAGGTCCAACCCCTTTTTTTAGTGATCTTCACCCCACTAAATTTTATCAACACTTTATTTTTACCCTTATGCGTGCCCGCCTGGATTCGAACCCTGCATATCTCCTTCGAATAAGGAACACCTTTACCACTACACCATGTGGTTTTTATTTCTGTTTAATGATATTTCTGTTTATATATATATATATATATAAACATATATTTATATAATTAATTTAAATACATTTATACAATATATGTGTTTGTGTGATATATATATAATTATATTTATTTAAATATATTATATATTATATTCATTTATATGTACAATAATATAATAAAAATATATATCACTTTACGAATACACACATATGTATATGTATATATAATGTAAAAAATGGTTAGATATTTTTTTAAATACATTTTAAGAATATGTATTTATTTACATATATTATAATGTACATTTTTACATAAATATGTTGATATATGTATTTACATGATTGATTTATTATAAGTAAATATAATAAACCAAGCATATATTTAATTATAAATAAAATTAAATTGTGAAAAATGATAAAATTTTAAAACCATAATATAAATATGAATTTAATACCTGGGAATTAATTCAGTTTCCACCTAAAAAATGAATAAGACCCCCTTAAACAAGGTTGAAAATCTATCAAATGTTAAACAATTGGGGTTCCCCATCTAAAAAATCTGTTTTGGAGCCCTTCATGGCCTTTTTTCTTGAAAAATGTGATAGAAGTATTCCTCTGTGACTTAGGGCATATATATCATTGCAGGATTCGATTTGATGTTTGGTAGAGCTCAAACGGACACTCGGATCAAAATTTATGGCCGTTTGATGTTTGAGTTAGGTTTTCATCTTATTGTAGATCTTTTACTATTATTTTTATTTTTTTCTTCAAATTGATATTAAATGACTATTACATAGTAATAATAGGAAAATTAATAATAATTTTTTTAATTATTTTATATGCCATTTTAACAAAATATATTATATATTAAGTGTAAATTCTTATTTACCTTATGTAAAACATATTTTAAAAAATATATATTATATATATCTATATAAATATAAATATATTAATATATTAATATATTTTTCTTAATGAAATAATTTTTTTGAAGTATACCTTTATCAGCACTACTAAAAAAACGCAGATAAAGGGGGTCTTTATCAGCAGTGATAAAGACCCCCCCTTGACAGTTCTTTTTTACAATCATTGATAAAATAACCCATTTATGAGTGATTTTTTAAAATCACTAGTAAAGAGTGGGCCCTTATCAGTTCTTGTAAAAAATCACTGACAAAGGTCACCCATTAACATCGTTTTTTAGCATTGTTAAAGACCCCCTTTAACAGTGATTTTTTTAGCACTAATAAAGGGGGCCTTTAACAAAACTTTTATCTATCTCTATTGAATATATAGTGCTAGATAAACCCATATTTTTAGTAGTGGTTTGGGAGAAGTTAAATGGATAAAATGAATTTTAATAAAAATTCCATAATAACTAGCTTAGGAAATTTTTCCCTTTAATGACGGATCATGGTTGTCATCTGAATGTGGTTCAAGCAGTGAGGGTTAAAAATTCAAATCTTGTTGATAATTATATGGTTTATTTGGTTTAAGAAGCTGATCAATGTTATAAATACATTCAAACCTTTCATTGATAGGATTTGGGAAGGTATGAGGGTACCATTTCTGATGTGGAGATAGAGATCTATTTGGAGGAGCTCTGTATCACATTCAGTTTGATCTGGCCCCCAACTATGTACTAGGTCCATTTGGAAATCAGTTAGAATATATGAGTTGTGTGTTAGTGGTGGAAACTATTTAGAGGTGATTAAAAGGAGGTGGATGTTTTGTGGTCTGAATTTTAGAAATAGTATCAAAAATTGTTCCTTTTATCAACCATGAAGGTAGTGAAGAGGAAAGTGCCACTATCTCTTTAGGAGGGATGCATGTATATGTGTTCACTTGGGTTCAAGTTAAAGTATCTTTTGTGTTTTCCCTAGAACTTTTTCCTATTATGATGTCTCAGGAATGGTGGATTGAGGAGTCACTGCATCGTTCTATCTAGTATGTAGTATCTCCCTTTACATTATCAATATATCTAGAGGTTCATAATAAGGATGAGGTGATCTAGGGTATGAACTCACAAGGAGGTTTACTACAAGAGGAGATAAATTAGGGTTCCTCATGGAGCCTATTTTTTATTTGTAGGTATCTAGTGCATGTACCTTTGAGGTTTTGACCATAAGGTAATCAACTTTAATAGCTTCATTTCTAGTCTTCTAGGGCTAGTGGTATTCATGATTTTACTAGGGGATTTGGGAAAAAATTGTTTGTATTTGGGTTTTGTATCCATTATCAAAATTAGTTCATAGTGGTTTTTGAAGAATAGTTTATTGGAGGCGGTCTGGTTCAGTTTCATCTTTAGCTGCAGTTTTCAGCAAGGTTGTTTCTGCAGTAGGGGAAGTAGACTTAGGCTCTTCCAAGGAGAGATAAAGACATTAGAGGCATAACTTAGGATATCACTCAAGTTTAGGGACCTAAACCCAAGAATAGTAATGTATTTTGTTGTTAGTATAGAGGTAGGGAAGCTTTGAACAATTATTTTTATGTAGTGGTGGCGGCAATTCCAGAAGGGATAGAGATCATTTGAGGTATTGTTATCTTTTCTCCCAACCGTGTTTATGCCTTTTTTTATTTAGGATATATGAAATCCTTTATTTCACCCACTCTATTTTTTTCTATAGGACTAGATATAGAGAGGCTTCCCATTACCTTGGTGTTTACTATGACAAATGGAGGCACAAACAACTTTTTTGATGTGTGTTAGGGGTGTAGACTAATGATGGGGAAATATCAATTATATCGGGATATTTTCTTACTTCTGATATATCCATACTATGTCATTATTATCATAAAATGGCTGTTTTTCATACATTCTATTGTCAACTGATTCTAGGGGAGATTTTTATTTTCAGATGTGGATGGTTAGCATACAGTTTTCATTAGTGAGTGAAGTTATGAGTTGGTAAGTAGACATGTGGTGGTACTTTTTTTTATGGATTATTTGTCTATGGAATTAGTGGATTCTTGTATGGATGAGTCTCCTAGGGTTGTTAGTGAGTTCTTGAATTTTAATCCAATGGGGGTTGCAACGCTACCCCCTAGTTGTGATGTTAAGTTTAGGATATACATGAATCCTAGTGTTTCTGTAATTTCTATGGATCCTTATCAACCTTATGAGTTATAGGAGATGAGTATTCAGATTGATGATACAATATAAAAGGTTTTCCTCTAGCCTAGTGTGTCGCTATTGGGTTCTCTAGTGTTTTTTTCCAAGAAGTTTGATGATAGTCTATGATTGTTTATAAACTACCTGATGTTGAATTAGGTGATGATCAAGAATCATTATCCTCTTTCAAGGATAGATGATCTTTTCAAATATCAAATAGGGGGAAGTTGGTTTTTTTAGATTGATATGTAGTTAGGATATCACCAGTTGAGGGTGAAGGAGGCTGATATCCAAAATAATACCTTTATATGTATGAATGAGAACTTTGAGTTCATGGTCATGTCATTTGGTGTCATGAACACACCATTTGTGTTCATGGGTTCCATAAGATCCATGTTCTGTGAATTCTTGGACCATTTATTAATCATGTTCATCGATAATATATTGATCTCATCAAAGTCAAATGAGCATACCTATCTTTTTAAAGTTATCTTGAATGTTCTTTAAAGCTACTAGATCTATGGGAAGTTATCCAATTGTATGTTATATACATTAGAGGTGTATTTCCTCAGGTATGTGGTATCTTAGAAGGGTGTGTCCATGGAATCATTGAAGGTTGATGCCGTTTTTTATTTAGAAGCATCCTAGAATGTGGAAGAAGTTCATATATTCCTTGTTATCTAGGGTTATTATATTAGTTTCGTTTTTGACATCTCATGGGTTGTGGCCTCATTTATATTCTTGAAAAAGAAGGACCAATATTTTATCTAAACATATCAATGTTAGATAGTGTTTGAATATCGGAAAGGGAAACTGATCAGTGCTCTGGTGCTTCAGTTTCCATAGGAATGGGTAATGTTTTTGGTTCTTTTTTATTCTTACAACATGGGGTTGGGAAGTGTTTTGATGAAGTATAAGGTATTGATCTATTCTGGGTGTAGGATGTTATTCCCCCAATAGTATAATTATGCCACCCATGATCTGGAGCTAGTAGAGGTTGTGTTTTCACTGAAGTTTTGGTGTCATTGCCTCATTGGGGAGTGCTTTGTGGTCTTCACAGATCATAATAGCTTGAGGTATACCTTTTATTAGTGTGATCTAAATATATTATAATGTAGGTGGATGGATTTTAATTAGGACTATGATTTTTAGGTCTTATGTACCTATGAAAAAGGAAATTTCATGGATGAAGATTTGATTTGGAAGTCATGGAAAGATCTATTCAAGAGACCAAATATTCATAGAGAGAGATTGAAGATTCGGTGGCCATACACTTGGATACAAGGGTAGTTGATGATAAAGGTTTCTTATATGAGATGATATTGATGCATTAGATGGAGGATTCTTAGTTAGGAGGCTCAGAGGCAGAGATGATGCATGATCGTGTGGGTTGTAGTGATTCTCCAGAGGGATGGTTAGAGGATGGTCAAAACTAGATTATATTTTAGAGAACGTTATTTATTCTGGTGGAGATTAATGAGGGAATCCTTCATGTATTTTATATCTCAATTTTTTGGAAAACCTATGAGTATCAAAGATGTACCATGGCTTGAGGGAATAGTTTTAGGGGCCCAGTATGAAATGAGTAGTGGTTGAGTTTGTGGCTCAATGTATGATTTTTTCTGCAGGTAATGGTTGAGAATCATGTTACTTATGATTTATTTCATCCCTTGGATATTATCAAGTGTCAGTGGGATGACATGTTGTTGGACTTAATCATCAGGATATTCTTATTTTTGAGTGGTTGTGTTGCTATCTAGGTAATCAGGGATTTGGGGATGAAATTATCTCACTTCCTAGTGGTAAGGGAGCCTAACACCATAAATGTATTATCTAAGAGATATTTGGATGATTTGATGTGGTTTTATGGAGTTAATAGGTACATTTTATTTAATCCGGGCACACATATTACCTCATTAATCTGGAGTGGATTTTAGTATGTATTTGGCACTCAGTTACACCTCAACACTACTTTCCATCATCAGACGAGCAAGCAGATAGAGCAGAATATCCAGACACTAGAGGATATGTCACAGGTGTGCATCATAGAAATAGGTAGATATAGTGAAAGGAACAATACTTTGGATGAATTTTCTTATAAATATATATATCCATCATCCATTGACATAGCCCTATTTGAGTCTTTTTATGGTAAACCATGTCATTGTCTGTTTTTCTAGGTCAAGGTTGGAGAGTAATCAGTTCTCAGTCTTGATGTGGTTCAGACCATGAAAATAAGGTTTAGGTTCTTCATTATAGGATTAAAGTAGTACAAGAATTACAAAATTTATATACTGATCACAGGAGGAGGCCCTTCGAGTCTGAGGTTGGATACAATGTGTTCTTGAATGATTCTCCTCAATGTGGGAAATTAATGTTTTCCTAGGGGAGTAAGATCTCACCCTGGTTTGTTGGGAATTTTGAGGTGTTGGGGGAACATTAGTGAAGTGTATTATTGGTTGGAACTTCCACCACTACTGGACTGGATTCACAACATCTTCCACATCTCTCAAATTTTCCAGTATCTTCATGATGAATCCCATGTCACTGACTGGGAAGAGTTGGATATTAAGGACAATGTGATGTTCATAAAGTAGCCAGTGGAGATCCATGATCATTAAGAGAAGGTGCAGTGAACATAGAAAATTCCTTTGTTTCATTTGTTATGGAGTAATGGTTTCTTGGTGGAGAATACTTGGGAGCTAGAGGCACAGATGCATGCCTAGTACCCAGAGTTTTTATAAGGTTACCTTAGTTTTAATTGTTTTATTTTTCTTGACAATTTAATTTTTGAAACCTTGTTGGTTTATAAGATATTAATTTTCTTTGATGATGTGAGGTGTTTTAACAATTAAATCGTACGAAGAAGGAAAAACCTAATTCCTAATCAAGTTGTGATATACTTTAACATGATTAAAACCATGTGTGGTAGTTAGAAATATCTATTTGAGGTAGGGTTACTTCATTTATCATATAGTTGCATCATGTAAATGGTCTTATAATATTCTTTATATATGGTAATATTTTTTTTCACCAGACTAATAAATATATTGAAATAGTTATTTTAATTTAAGTGTAATAGTAATGGTCTAAATGCCTTTAAAACTTTTGATAATATCCTATCATTGTGATTGAATAGGATTAATACCCCAAATATAATTATGTCCATTGAGGGATTTATTTGTGCTGATTTGACATGTGTTGTGGAACCTTGTTTGGTTTGTTTGATTTCATCACTTTAAATGTAATTCGGTAATCAGTTATATCTGGTTAATGAAATGGTTTCCCCATTAGATTCATATTTGTGTTAGAATTCCCCTTAAATAGGAAAATAGAATTAATAAAAATCCCCATATAAATCTAAAAACTATTATGTTGATGTGATGAGGAAGGTTTTATGACATGTGGTTGTGGTTTTTGGAGATGATGTGTTGTGGTAGGGTCATGATATGGGGTGGTGATGTGTAGTTGTGATATTGGGTGGTTATGTAATGAGTTGTGCAGTTGTTCTATGGTGTGGTTATGATGGAGAAGTGGTTGTGATGTGGTTGTGGTAAGGAGGAAATGACTGTGGATGTGAAATGGTGCTGTTGTGGGGATGGTTTTCTTGATGAAGATGGTGGGAAATTTTTTGTGAGGTTTTTTGATGTGCAAGTTTCCCGGGTAGTAATGGGATTGGTTAATAATGATTTTAAATGGAATTAGATGATTTGGTTAATGGTTTGAATGGATAATTAATAAATTAAAATGGTTAGTATAGATTAAATGGTTGTTTCTAAATGTGAAATTAAATGGTTGTTTCTAAATGTGAAATTAAATGGTTTGGATATTGTATGGGTTAAATGAATGGAATGGGTTGGAAATAGAAAATCTATAAAATAGATTAATTTGAGAAAGAGGATGAAATGTGAAATGTGTCTTATGGCTTGTTGTGTGGTGGTGTGCATTTAGAGGTGGAAAAAAAAAGTGGGGAATGTTGTGATTTGGTTGGTACCTATGTTTTGAACCCATAATCTTGGCTTGTGTGTGGATATATATATACTATGTATATTCCTTGTGAATTTATATACTCACCCCACCCAATTCAAGAACCATGTGATGAAACCCATATATTTGGTTGGGGGGATTTTTTACAAAATTATATTGGTGAAGATAGATGGCTGACTACCCCCATATTTCTCGCTCTATATTCTAGGAAAATGTTTAAAGGCATGGGCTGTAATGAATAGAATTCAAAAGTATACTATGGTGATGTTTTGTGAGGTGTATTATGGTGGGGTTCATGAATGGTAGAAGGAGGGCACGAGTTTGATGTCCTTCATGTTCACAATACCCTTCTACTTTGGTTATGGTTGTGGATGAGATGTGATGTGATGGACCAACTGTGTCTATGTGAGATGTGATGTGATGGACAAGGTGTATTCAAGAAATATGTGATGTGTTGTCTAGTTTCATGAATGTTTATTTCTATCATGTGATTTATAGAAGATATGGGAGGGCACATACATATAATGTTAAGGTGTGAGAGTGGAAACCCAGTGGGAAAGGGTGTGGGGGTACCCTTATCGATATGCTTCCTATCAAATTTTGATCCTTGGATGCGTTATTTGGTAAGTGTTCCATGGTGAATATTTTCTTGGTTTGTTGACCTATGTAGGTGTTATTGGTTTTATTGTTTTTTCACTGGTGCATTAGTATACTCTTTTCACTTGTTAATGAGAGAATTTGTTTGCCCTATTTAGAATACTTGTATTCTCACCCTATGTATATACAAACTATTTTTAGGATTTCTAGAGGACAACACAGAGTGTGTTGAAAATTTCTAGATCGAACCTTGAACTGCGTCTCTGTTGTTTCATTAAGTTTTTTTTCATATTTATTTGAAGTTTCTTAGTGTTTTTACACTATATACATGCATTATGGGATGATTTTGGTTTATTTTATCTTATGGTATGTCATCGAGTTGAATGATTGATGATATCAAATCTTCCAATCCTATTATTATAGAGGTTAATGGCCCCCATTTTCTATATTTTTATTTTGTCAGTGCATGTAATCTACCCAAGGCCTAATAAAGGTGGGACTTTGTGGGGATTATCTCTCTCCACTCATCAATGGACCAATATGGGTACCATTGGAGGGAGGGGTTATGAATGTTACTCTAATGGGATGTCTAACCTGATGGGAGAGGGATACAATAACTTCCTGGAGGTACTGGAACAATTAACTCAAATTACGATAAATAACTGGAATTATGTAGAACACCCTCCTTCTTATAAGAATGATAATGTTTTCGTTGATTCCTTTATGCGACAAAGGCCTACAACTTTTAGTTAATATTCTTCCCCCTCATTTTGAAACAAGGGATTGGATCCATTGAAAAGATATTATTAGTCCTCTAATTATTTGAAAAAGAATTTTTTTTGTTTTAATCAGCTAGAGGGAGAATCCGATTAGGGATGGATACTAATGAAGAACACTAATCCCAATGAAGAAATAAAATCCATGGAATAGAAAAGATTCATAAAAAAAATTCAATAAATATTTTCCCCAAACTCTTTTTCTTAAAATAAAGTGGGAATACCTTAGACTAAATCATATAAAGGATAATTCTATTGAGTCTTATGAGTAAAACTTTACTAGGCCTACATTATACACCTCTCACTTTATCATTAATATCAAAATTAAGGTGAAACACTTCTCTAGTAGGTTAAATATGAGTCTACCAAAATATTTGTTGATTCGAGACTTTCAAAACTAAGAAGATATTGTCTATTGTGCCCCTAATGTCATGATAGAGACTGGTGTGTCTCAGTGGTCTCAAGGGGATAGAGATAAAAGTATAAAATGATGTTTAATTTGGGAGAATAAATGGATAAATACCATGAAATAAAGAAAACCCTACTCTCTATGCATTAAAAATGTGGGTAGAAGCATCTCAGAAATGTTCTCAATGGAATTAAGAGAAGCTTAAATTTTAAAAATAGGGAATCAAGATAATCAATGTCAAAGGAAGATGAATAAGAACACTAATATGATAGAATAAAGGAAGGTTACAATCAACACTCAACCTATTTGACAATGTTTGAGATATGAGGAACACAAATATTATGCAAGACAATTTTATAATCTAAGGGTTGTTGGATACAATCAATGTAAAAAAACCTCCAAGTCCATTAGAGAAAATAAGGGCTTATGATATCACTAATGTTTAGTGGGATCCTGGAAATTATGTGGTGATCGTTAAACTGGTTATTCATTCAGGAATAAAGAGTTTATTATTTGATTCTGATTCTACACATTCTTTCATATCATTTATGTTTAGTAGAACTATTGAAACACCACCTCAGATCATGGAGGTTAAATTATATATGAGAAAAAAACAGGGGAATAATTAAATCCCACATATATAACTCCTCCCCAGTCAATGTTTATAGAGTATACCTCCCAAAAAATACTATCATACCAACTTTCGTGCAATTTGATGTTATACTGGGAATGGATTGGATGTTTTTATATAAATCCAACTTCTACTATGTGGAGGGGTAAATCAATCACTATATATCAAATCATCACCATATTCTTTAAAATTGTAAAGAGGAGGATGAATATATTTTTCAATATTATTCCCAAGAATTCATATTATTACCTTATGAGAAAGAATATGTATCTTAGATGATTTATATGAAGGAGAGAATCATTCCTGAATACATAATCATCATGAGGGATTATATTGATGTATTCCATGAAGAGTTTCTTGGTATTCTTCCAAAATGATAGTTTGCGTTCTCAATTAAACTTATACCTGGATCTCGTATAATATTCAGGACTCTCTATAGAATGAACACTATTTATTTAGAAGATTCAAATAATCAATTAAAATAGAATCTGGACAAGGATTTTATTTGTATGAGTGCTTCATCTCAGGGTGCAACCCTCCTCTTCATCATGAATAAGGATGGGTCAATGTGCCTTTTCATTGATTATAATGAAATCAGCAATATCATGATAAATAAAAAACATCCCCTTCCATTGATTGATGATTTGTTTGATCATCTATGTGGGGCCCAATGCTTGTATAAGGTGGACCTTTAGTCATGATAGCACCATTTGAAGTTGAATAATGATGATATTTCTAGGAATGCCTTTAGAATAAGGTATAGATACTATGAGTTCATTGTGATTCCCTTAAGACTCAGTAATTCTCCAGTAATCTTCATGGACTTAATGAATAGTGTATTTAGATATTACCTTAACAAATGCATTGTAGTCTTTATGGATGATATTATGATGTACTCAAAAATTATGAAGGGTCAATAGGAGAACTTAAATACCAGTCTAAAGACTTTATAAAAGGATAATTTATATGAAAATAACATTAAATGTGAGTTATAGATAGAGTAATTATCATTATTTTGGTATGTAATCCTCAGCAAAGGGATATCCATGGATCCTTCTATGATAAAGGTGATTGAGAAGTGTCCCTAAATAATAAATTTAAGAGAGATCCATAGTTTCCTTACACTAGATGGGTACTATTGATGATTTGTGAGGAACCTTTTATTATTGAAAAACCTTCTGACCAAACTAACTTAGAAGGAAGTGAAGTTTGTTTGGAATAATGAATTATAAGAGATCTTCAATGAATTGAAAAAGAAGCTTATCACTACACCAATACTCACATATCCAAAAATGTGAAATTTTCATGATACATAGTGATTATTCATAGAAGGACTTGGGATGTGTACTAATGTAAACTGATAAAGTGACAACCTATTCCTAAAGTAAGTTGAAAGTTCATGAGAAAAAATATCCATCACATGATCTGGAGTTGGCTGTAGTGGTATTCACAATTAACATTTGGTGAAATTATCTCTACGGGGAGGAGTGTAAAATAAATATGACTCATAAGTTCCTTAGATATATATTCACATAGAAATAGAATAAAATGAACTAGTAAATATCATTAAATATGACCAATTACTATGATTTATCAATCCATTTCTATCCTATGAATGAAAATAAAATGGAAGATGCTATTAGTAGAAAGGACCCTACAACCTTATCAATGATAAGAATTGAGAAATATCTAATATTATTTTACATATAAAGGATAAACATGGAATTAAAAAAGGTATAAACACCTTTATAACTAGCTCAAATGATTACACAACCATATATTCTAGTGAAGATAAAGGATGACCAAAGAGATTATTTGGATATACAGAAGAAGGTGGACTCAAAAAGAAAAGGTAAATTCTCGAAGTTAAAAATTGATTAAGCCAGAGTTATAAGATTTGGGTCACAACTATGCATACCATAAAAGGATGAGATAAATAAGGATATATTGAATGATGCACATAACTTATCATTTTCCATCAACCTAGAGAGAATATGGATGTATCAAGATCTTAGAGAGAAATATTTGTGGGAAGATATTAAGAAGGAGATTACATAATATACATCAATGTGTCTGGTATGTTAGAAAGTGAAGGAAAAAGGAAAAAGTCTAATGGAATGATGTAACCATTACGTATTCCTATATCAAAATGGGGAAAAATAACCATGGACATTGTCACGGGTCTTCTGAAGAAAACCAAGGAAATAATTCCATATGGGTTGTAGTAGAACATCTAATAAATACTTATCCCTTAATTTTAATTCAAGAGTACTTATCAATTGATAAAATTACAAGGATATACATCAGAGAAGTGGTGTAAAGACCCCTAACCTTGTATCTTGGAGCTGGTGCCTACTTTATTACATTAGTACTAAGTACAAGTGATTTCATACCAAAGGATCAAATTGTTTAGTAGATTTGAAAAACTAGATACAAACATAAGTTTTACATTACAACTTAAAATGTAGTAGAACATAGAAACTCCATTTGAAACATCCGTATTATCCTAGATTATCCCTACATGTCAAAAATAATATACATCTTGGAATCATAGGGAAAACATAAAACATAAGAAAGGGGTGAGCATAGATACTTAGTAAGGGAAAAGAATACAGAAAAAGATATCAAAAATAACATAAACAATAATGCAAGGTGAATAAATAAAACGCATTCCATATAAACAAAATATTGAGCATAACATGGAAAGAATAAAATCTGACCAAATAATTCCATATAATAATCACATGAGAATGAAACTTATCTATGGATATTATACTAGTCAAATAATCACATGTATTATCAATAATTAATCTCATAATGAGGTAATTTATAATGTGTGACATCATAAACATACCATCAAGGTTTTGGAAAATACACCATACATAATCAAGAAAGACATTAACCAATACCGAATCTCATTTCTCTCATGAGACCTACTAGCACATTAAGGGGATATAGTATGCCCCATCCATCACTTAATACATCCATTGTATTCCTCATATGAAAGGGGTGAAACATGATCAACATAAACATTCATAATTAAAATAGCATATTAAATGCATATAACTTTCCCAAAAAAACATAATCATAAACTATCCTGTTTAATATCATGAATTGTATCAAAATAGCACATCAATAGTCAAATTGATCATAAAAAATTCAATAAAATATGGTATGTGGTATCATAATAGATTAAACTCAATTAATAATAATATTCAACAATGGTTGTTGACATAGATAGAGATAATCTAATAAAATCATCATGATTTTCTTGAGAGAAATACAATTTTACTTTGAAATCATTTATTTTAAAAAACATAATAATTATAAAAGAAAAAAGACTCATTGAAATAACCTTATGAACATGTTAAGGATTCATTAATTCATATTGGCACCATTAAAGTAGGAGAATACACTAATTCCATATAGGTTAAAAAAAATTCCATTATAATTTTGAAAGAGAAACATTTAAAAGAGTGTTTTTAAAATAAATTTCGACCGTTAACCAAATGAATTGATTATGTGTATCAGTTTTAAATCCACATAAAATTAATGGAAATAAAAAATAATATTATCACATCTTTTTTCAGACATAATCATAGAATGACATAATAAATGGGGTAGAAGTTTAACCTAAAGAATTGAAATTGCGTTAAGAATTCCCTTAGCACTTTATAATCAGTCGGACCATATGCCCCATAAAAATAATAGTTATAAAGTTAAACATTTAATACCATGAATATAAAGGGATTTATGATATTATATTTTAAATGGAATTATAAATACACCACACACAAGGAATAAGTAGTAAATAAGGCATATCTTATAGAAATAAAAGTGAGATGAGAAAACCCATACCTTATGTACAAAAGAGTTATTCACTTGTACTTAATGTCCTAGATAATAAAATTATAATAATTAATTACTTAATTAAGAACCATTTAAAAATATGTAATATAATTTTATTAAGTTCATTTATGTCCATTTTTAGTAGATATATTGTATAATTTCATTATTTTGATAGCGTTTCTTTCATGGTTTTATGATTGGTTTTCTTAAGTATAAATATGTGAGTTATTTTTAAATAGAAATTGATTCTATAGAAGTGAAATTATTTAGTATTAATGAAATTAAAAAATTTATATGATCTCATATATCATTTTTTATATGGTATGATGATGATTCATTAGATAAAATGTTGGTGAATATATCTTAACTTGTTTTCACGGTTTTTTACGACCATCATGAACTTCTGTTATTTAATTTATGTATTGGTTCAATAACATTATATAACTTATAATATTTATATTATAGTATTATTTAACTATAATAATGGATTTATTACTAGTCTATATGGTTGTAATGGAAAATGAAAACTCATCATCCACGAAGGTGGTAGATCGACACATCACAGACGATGTCTTCATTTTCAAAATAAAAGTAGTTTTAGAAGAGATTTGATGATGGATATTCTATTAGAAAAATAAAATTTCAGTTTATGTATGACAGTGGATTTAACATTCCACTTTGAATAGATTTGGTTATGATAGGATAAGAAAGAAAATAAATGAAAAGACAAGGAGGGGGATTTTACCTATTAGATATCATCTATTTGGGAGCCTACTTAAGCCACTTAGATTGAGTATTTTGGTAAGAACATTAGGTCTTAGAGGTGTAGAATAGGATTTTTAAGGTTTTTGTGTAAAATTTAGACACTATTAAAGTCTTATAAGGTGTGAGGGGAATGGGTGGTGAGATGTGGTATTTATAATGGAAGAGATGGGTGTTTTTTTAATTATTTTATTTATTACTTTATTATTCCAGATCAATACTATAAATAGTGTCGATTATTATGACTAAATATAGTATCTAGTGCATCTTAGTTTAAACTAATTGTTCTTAAATCATACATACACCATCTATGACTCAAATACTCATTTATTTGTCTTAAAAATTATTCACCAAAGATTCAATTATTTCAGAAAAAATCCCAACAAATCACCCTAACAATTTTTAAAAGAGTAGATTTAAAAAATAGAATTAATTTTATGAAAATAATTTTCTAAAATTTATAAATTGAATTTTTAAATAAAATCATCATTTATTCAAAATATACCAATTTTAATATTATAACTGATTTTACGACACATTGAAAAATTAACTATTGTCTCATAAAATTATATTATAATTATAATGAATCAAAATATTAATTTATGAATCTATTCTATGAAAAGAAATTTCTTTTAAATAATTATATTAATTATAAAATTGTAAATAAACATTTATATTTCACAAAATACTGAGTCTTAATTTATCATTTTGAAAACGTTTATTTACTTATTGTTTGATATAAATATATCATATGTTCATTTATGAGATACCTAAATTTTATTTATACTTTAGTGGATGATTTTATTGTTCTAATGGGAAGATTAGTATTCCTAATGGTCTCATTACTATTCCAATGGTCATGTTAATATTTAATAGTATATAATAGTTTTAAACTTGGTGTTACATGCAACATAAGCTGTCAAGGATATTAAATTTTAAAAAGACATCTCATAAAATATCAGGGTGTTACATTCTACCCTCCATCAAATATTCCATCATATATACTTCCATAATTTCATCTCATAAAATATTTGGATAGTTCTTCATTATAATTTCATCTATTTCCTACATTGCCTCTTCAATTTTATTATTTTTCCAATGAAAATTTACCAACTGAGTCATATGATTCCTCAACACCTATTCCCTGGTGTTCAAAATCTGGATAGACTCTTCGTAGTAAGATAAATTAGGTTCTAATTTTATTTATTCACATGTGAGAACATGCATTGGGCCTGGCATGTGCTTCCTTAGAAAAGAGATATGAAACACGTCATATACTTTATAAAGGCTAGGTGGAATTGAAAAAAGATAAGCCACATATCCAATTCTCTCCATAATTTCAAAAGATCTAATGTACATAGGGCTCAGTTTCCATTTCATACAAAACATTATGATGCCCTTCTATGGAGATAATTTCAGAAGGACATGATCTCCCAATTGAAACTCCAAATCCTTTCTTTGGTTATCAACATCACTCTTTTTACTACTTTTAGATCCTTTGATATGGGTTTGAATAGTCTTCAACTTTGTTGTTGTTTCCTCCACAAGTTCTAGGACAACAGGATTCCTTTCCCCAAATTCTTCATAATAATTTGGAGTATGACATCTCTTCCCATATAATTCTTCATATGGTTCCATTTGAATACTTGAATGGAAACTATTGGTTTACGAAAATTCTACCAAAGGTAAATACTAATCCCACATACCTTGAAAGTCAAGTGATCATGATATCAACATGTCATATAATTTATTAATAGTTCTTTTAGACTGCTTATTAGTATTAGTGTTATAATAAGTTCTCAAACGAATCTTAGTATTAAAATCCTTCTAAAGACTCTTCCATAATTGTGATGTAAAATAGGGATCTCGATCAGACACAATCAATAGATGTAGGGACCCAACCCCATTAATCCAAGAGAAGATACCTACTACCATTACACTGGCATAAGATATAGGTACATCATGTCCCAAAGGACCAAAAAATTTAGTAGTCTTAGTAAACTGGATGCATACGAGAGTCTTGTATTATAAATGAATACACAGATTATAACATAATTTTTCCAATAATAACATTATTCCATCTAGTATATCCTTTAATAAATCTCTTAGTAAACATTATGAAATCTTTGGGGAATGAAACAAAATAAGGTTGATATAAAATGCTTAGTAAGGTTAAATTACAATGGAATAAATAATAAATCGATGAGAATAATCAATATAAAAAGGTAATAATTGAACACACATTCCATATAATTAACAAAATAAGTTCTAAGTGCATAAAAAGTATGAAAATTTAAATAACCGAACACACATGCCATTTGAAATAACTAGATAAGGAATAATTAAAATGGTAATGTAAATAATTGAACACACATTCCCTGTAATCAATAAACTTTAAATTAAAGTGCATCCATAGATAATGTCAAAGAAATAATCTCATGGATAATTATTAAAAATTAATTCTCAATAAAGTAAATTCTTGATTATTGGACATCATGTTTCCTAGGCACGTTACACATTTACCATCAAGATATATCCCCAAGATAGTTTAAACATACTAGGTAAACACCCATTAGCTTAGGCTAGCAAAATTATTTCATCTCATGAGACTCCTGATGTATCTAGGGTATTTCATTAACAAGTCCCCAAACTATATAGTGAATGTCCAAATCATTCCTCATATATCAAATAATAAATTTAATTCATAAACGATGTGCCATATCATATATTTGTTTTGGATAAATGATACAGAATTACCAATATTTCCCCATGTAATTAAATAACTATCAAAGTAGACACCTTATGTAAAAATAGTATAAGTTTTAGAAAATAATCATATCCAAGATAAATGACATGTATATTTAGAGGAAATTTAATGCCTAATGATTTTAGTAAATTAAATATATCAAGGGGACAAAATAAATGAATCACGTAAGTGAATTTCAATACTATCCTTGGCCAAATAAATCATAAACTATCCGAAGGAATAATAATGATGGTATCAATACAACATGTCCCAGGTAGATTAAAATAAAGGGTTGTTATCATTAATGAACGTAGACACTATAAAAATATATTTTAACAATATTATTAAGGAAAACAACCTTTTCATTTTCAATTTTTTTTTAAAATAATTTTGTTTGTGAATAAATTTAAAAAACATTATTTAAAAATTAACCCTTTAAACCTAAAAAGTAATATTCAATGAAAATATAGTGGGTTATTCCATACATGTCATACAAGTTGAAATGAACATTCTTTTTTTAAGGTAAAAAGGTTTAGAAAATTGTCTTATTTGGAAAGTGATGAGAAGATTCATTTGAAAAAATTTGTAAAAGTAAAAAATTGGTAAAAATTTATTTAATAAATAATTTTGGAAAGATTAAGATAATTTTTGAAAACCTTTTTAGGAAATATGGTTTTTATAAGAAAATAGGTTCTCTGACTAAAGAGATAAATGAAGTCGAGTTTTCATATAAACATTTTCAAAAACATTTTGACTACCAAAGAATGAAAAATTGGTACTATTACTTGAAAATGTTTATTAAGAAACATATTATAAGAAAGTTAAATTTTTTAATGAAAAATTATCATATAAATTCCTTTAATGGAATTTTAATAATAAGTTATCTCGATTAGAATGAGATTGTGAAATAAACCTATAAAATGGTCATAATGTTGATGTGAGAATTGATCAATTAATTAATCATGTGTATCTAATGTAAATACACATATAATAAGTTCAAATACATAAATATATATTCAAATTCATTATACAGATAATTTTATAATATTAATGACAACGATGAAGTAATATAACCCAATGAAAAAGGAGTTGAGTTATGAAATTTCATTACCACTTGGTAATTTTATGTTCAAATACCCTCAGATGGAATAAAAAAAATTTAATTCAAAATACCATAAATATAAAATAATTCTTTATTATATATTTAAAAATGGGTATTATATAAACCACAGAAAATAATTAAGTGGTGAATATGACATTTATCTCACAGATGTAAAAATTGAGATGAAAATACCTTACCTTGTGTTCTCTTTTGGGTAAATATCCTTTAAACTCATGTACAATGGTTTTAAGAATTTTATTAATATATAACATAACCATAATATTATTTATAATATCATATATTAACTTATTATAATATCTTATTACCTGTTTGTTAACAATCTTTTATTATTTTCACTATTTTAGGTGTCAATTGCCTAGTTTTTCGAGTATGTTTTGACATGTTATTTTTGTTATTATTACATTAATCATGATTTAACAATATAATGAATTTAAAAAATGATTTAATTATCATTTATACTCAATCTATAAATATATATATATTTATAACAATCAATAATATTTGGATATAGGAAATGAAATGCATCATTCAACAAGACGGTAGGTTGTACGTACTCATTTCATATTAAAAGAATGAAAAGTAAATTATATATATGTATATTATAATTATAGTATCATATTTATGTAATATATTTCACATAGGTCTATTAAATCCATCCTTTATGTTTTCTGTGTACAGTGTGAATGAGTCACATTGCTTTGAGGAAGTGGTAGTCCACACATCCACAGACGATGTTATAATATTCCCACAAAATGGAAAGCATAAAGTTATGTATTATATAAAAATTAAAGAAGTATAAATAAATTATAAATACTATATATATCGTATATAAATATTAATCCATCATTATTTCCGACCATGAAAGGTGATAAATGGAAGAACATATTACATCAATTCATGAGTCCGTAGTACGACGTACACATGAACGATGATTGTGTTTCCCCTTTGACAGATGTTTGTGAAAGTGTAGGTAAAAATAATATAATAACAACATATAATTGTATTTAATATAATGATGTTACTATATAATTGTATTGTTAATACCCAACTTTTACTAATGCAGTTTTGGACAGGGATCAACATGATCTTTTCAATCTCATTTTATTATCCTTAAGTCTAGATCAGTGTATATTTACACCTTCTCCTTCGGGGTCCTTCATGAATAGAGATTACCAGAGGATTATTACAGATGCATGAGAATTTTTCTCAGATCCCTGATCAAAATATTATTTACCAAAGAATGCAATATAGTGCACTCCTAGGGTCTCTCTCGAGGAGGCAACTTACACAACAAAGAAATTCTATTATCACTATTTATTTTATAACTAATATATAATATAAATATGAGTTTGGAATATTAATAAAATATGAATATATATATATATATATATATATATGCTAAGAGAACAACATTATGTTAAAAACAAAGAAAAAATAAATTTGTTCTTGGGGGATCATAATGGTTGATATCATTTTTTATAAAAATATTCACAATATCAATTCAATATAGTGATCAAGATCTATCACACTACACCCTCACATTCAAAATTTTATTACCACAACACCGAGATCTATGCATGTGGGTAAATAAAACTCATAAAGTCAGGTAAAAGAACTCATTGTCGACCATAACTACCCAAGCCATACTCCATTGTATGCATGACTTAGATAGTGAAGGGAAGGATAAATGTTGAATGAGAAGAAGAAATCAGTAGTAGAGAGAATGGGGAAATCACAAACCATAAACAATTTAACCATCACCTAAATCCTCATAATTAAATAAATAGATTCAAATTTCAGTACAATTAAACTCAATCAACCACCATTCTCCCCCTTGAATAAACATCGAGGTTAGTTCCCCATTCTCATGGAGTTAGAAGAGAATACAGTTAGAGAAGAACATAAAAGTAAAAATAGAAGAATGAGGTATGAATAAAAAGATTAATATAAATTAAAACATTAAAAATATAATACATAATCAATGAAAATATAAAACTACACAAAATTGCAACTACTTTTCCAACACCTTGAAATGAAGAGGGGGTACATTTTATTATGCAAGGGGTGAAAATTTGGTTCCAAAATTATTCTCTGAATGTAGGCACGTGAATGAACTCCTTAATGATAGAATTGTGACATTTTTACTTATTGAAAGTTGTTAAATGACTTCTCCCTAGTCCCTCCACAAAATATCATCCATATTTGTCCATGTATGAAGTAGTTATGACTGTTTTAGTGCGGATACTTTAATCTCTCTAGGTGACTCTTCGTATTCCACAACTCCAACTTCCCATGCCATTAATACCTTGAAAATGAAATAATAATTTGAGGATATATAAATTAAACTTGTTAATCCGGAAGTCGTACCACTCCATTTAAACTTTCAGCTTCAATTATGTGGCCATTTATTAGATATGGGCCCAACAATAAAATTCCACAGTTTTATGCATAGTTTTCGAGGAGTGAATTGTGAGCTGGATGTGAGCTTCCAAATTATTGATTGAGATTTGGGTCCTGAAGGTTAAAATGATGATAATCGAACATATAAACCTATAATATAATAATTTCACAATTTTGATTAGTTTAGAAAAAGTTATTTCTGAAACATTTAAATAAATGAAAAAAGTTTAAATCCAAAATAAGCCATTTTTTCAATTAAGCTAAAAAATACTCCTAAAACTATAAAATGTGACAATTGCCCTAAACATAACACTTTAGTGGGATTAAGAACATTGAAATTCAGAATAAAATAATTGAAAATATTTGTTCTATAAATTCCCCCACACTTAAACATTGCACTCCTAGGTAATCATCCTATACCAAGGCCAAAAACAAACATCTCAAAGCATAATTGGCAACACAACTTAATAAGAATATCAAAGAAAATATCATGCCTCCTACATGGATAAAAATTTCAGAACCCCTCAAAAATCATATGAATCCATTAAATCTCATTTTAATCCCCACATACATGTCGTACCTACCTCCCCATAAAAATATTTCTCTCTTCACTCAAGGTTATTTAATGTGGAGTTTTTCTCATTCCCAAGAACATGTGTGATCTCCATAGGCTTGATATCCTCCTAGTATCTCCACTTCACAAAGTCAAAAATGTTTCAATCATTAGGTATTTTTCATGGGATATTATGAGGCTGATGGTTGGAATTCATTAAATGTAAAAACATCTGAGGCTGAATGAGGAGGGTTAAGATCTAAAGTAAAGTAAATGCATGAAAATAGTTTTGCTGAAGAATGGTGTGCTCCTCAATCAGCTAAAAAATGAATCACCTCCAAACACATCTTCCTTTTGGAAATTGACACTTGGTATTTCAGTATCAATTAATTTCATCCTTCTTTTTCCCCATTTGTATCATTGTTTCTGCTTGAATTCAAATCTGGATTTCTCTTCAGAATCATGTTTCTGAGGAAAAGAGAGGCAACTTTGGATCTTCAAATATTGGTGAACACCCATCCCATATTTGTAAGGATATTTTATTCGACCCATAAATCTTCCAATCATGATATTTCTTAACCCCAGGAAGCAATAAATATGGCAACACTTTCAATTCAGCTCAAAAATATTCTTTAGGAAAGCAAAATACTACCCATCTTCTCCCTCCCCCACACTTGAGTTAAAAAATTATCATGCATTTAACTTCTAGATAAGGTTGTAAAGGGATAAATGTCTTGTAATGTGGCTTCCTAAAAAGTAATTTCATGGCTAACAGGGTCTTAAAGAATGTATATGTAAAGGTAGGCCAAAATAAGAGTTTAATGCAAAAGGGGCTTCCAAAGTGATGCCTCAATCATACTTGACACATTCCATGAACTCTAACATCTTTGAAAAAGGGAAAAATAACAAGTTCTAGATCACACAACATTTATCAAGACTCTCAAGAAAAATATAAATGTAAGAATATGTGAAATAAGTTTATAAACCTCTCGGGTTGGGCAAGATTTTTAATTTGGACAAAACTAGTGCACATGAGTTTCACAGTCAACCAAAATTCTTCAAATGAAATGATCAGAAATCAGATAAATAATCCATTCAGAAATCATTTAAATACCCAAATACTCAAATCAAGAAATGTTCCAAAAGTACCAAGATGGTTTGAATTTTCTAAAGTATTCGATTCAGCTCAAGATTCCTAAAAACACACAAAAAAATGAAAAAGGAAAACAAATAAATTTCGAAAAAACACCATGAAAAATAAAATGAAAGCACAAACAAAAGAAATGAAAACTAATAAGAAAAATAAATAAAAATAAATAGAAAAGGTATAGAAAAGAGATAATTCTTGTTATGACCCCAAGCGGTTGCTAGGTTTTTACGGCCCCTAGTTAGGCAGTTACAGCAGATTATCCCCAATCAGATGGTGGTTGTGGTTTCTTTGAGATAAACCACCACATGTGACTTTTTAAGGTGTCCATGAGTAGACACCAAGAATGGACAACCCCAGAGAATATAATAATGTTCCCAACACCAAAAAAAGAATACGGAGAGAATTTAAGGTCTAGAGTGGGAGGGAATAGAATATAGGGGTGCTCCCGGTGAACTTTTGTTGTGTCCTCCTCCAAATGGTATGAAATTTGTTGTAGAAGAGGTAGTCACACCACCACCAGCTTCTCTGACTCTACTTCCTTGATCTCCACCACTTGGGTGGTCTTATCATTAACATCCAAGGCCTTCTCCATTTGTACTTTATCATAAATTTTAGGAAAAGAGAAGTAAAAAAACAATTCAATTTAAATAAGGTTAAAACATGATGAATCAATAAAGAAATATTCCCTTTCAAGTATGTCAGCTTGGAAATTGATCTCTTCAAGAAAGACCATTGGAAATTACATCTCAGTAGCTGAATCTTTTTAATCATCTTCCAAAGTAAGATAGTGGTCAAAAGGTAATGATTATACATTATTAAGCATGAGATGATCATGTTTCAGGTTATGTTCAACAAAGTGATTCTAAGATTCTTCCAAAAATTGTTGATCTCCCATAAGTGCATCAGCTGGAATGTGTACATCAAAGAACTATTCGAGTAATGGTTGAGTATGGGATGATATGATTAACTCATTTAGAATCTAATTATTACCCTCATTAGAATCTTGGACATAAAAAATATTGGAAAAATCTCTTCCACCACTCATTCAGGTTCAGGTTTTGGTTCTTGTTCATGTTCGGGTTGCTCCATCAGTGAACAGATATATTCATCAAAACTTTTAGCATTTCCATTCAGTTTTTTAAGGTCTTTATGAAGTTATTTCATATGAGATTTTATAATTTCATCTTCTTGCTGCACCTGAGATTCGTTAGTCCATGCTGAATAATCACCATTGAAATATATCATGAATAATTTTTTTTTAAGTTTTTGAAATTTCTGATTTTTTTGTTTTTTTATGAAAAACGGTGTGTGAAATTGTTGCGCCTCCCCAGAAACGGCACCAATTTGATGCATGGTAATTTTTCACAGATCCCCGATCAAAATATTATTTACCTAAGAATGCAATATAGTGCACTCCCTGGGTCGGTCTCGAGGAGGCAACTAACACAACACCGAAATTCTATTGTCACTATTTATTTTATAAATAATATATAATATAAAGATGAGTTTGTAATATGTATAAAATATGAATATATATATATATGAAATGATAAAAATATGATGTTAAAATTAATGAAAGAAGACATTTGTTCTTGGGGGATCATAATGGTTGATATCATTGTTTATAAAAATATTCTGAATATCAACTCAATGTAGTGATCAAGATCTATCATACTACACCCTCTCATTCGAAATGTTATTACCCCAGCACCGAGATCTCTGAATGTGAGAAAATACTCTTCCTAAAGTCAGCAAGGAGATCTCTTTTCTGACCATCACTACCCAAGCCATACTCCATCGTATGCATGGCTTAGATAGTGAAGTGAAGGATAAATGTGGAATGAGAAGAAGAACTTGGTAGTAGAGAAAATGGGGCAATCGCACACCATAATCAATTTAACCACTACCTAAATCCTTATAATTAAATAATGAGATTAAAATTTAAGTACAATGAAACTCAATCAACCACCATTCTCCCCCTCGAAGAAAAATTGAGGTTAGTTCCCCATTCTCATAGTGTTAGAAGAGAATATGGTGGGAGAAACGCATAAAAGTAAAAATGGAATAATGAGGTATGAAGAATAAGACTAAAATAAATTAAAACATTAAAAATATAATACAGAATCATTGAAAACATAAAACTACACAAAATGTCATCTTCTTTTCCCACCCCTTGAAATGAAGAGGGAGTACATTTTTATAGGCAAGGGGGTGAAAATTTGGCTCCAAAATTCTTCTCCGAATATAGGCGCGTGAATGACATCCTTAATGACCAAATTGGGAAATGTTTCCTTATTTAATGTTGTTAAATTATTTCTCCTGAGTATCTCAACAAAATATCAGCCTTATTGGTCTACTTATTAAGTAGTTATGACTATTTTACTACGGAACATTTAATTTCTCCAGGTGACTCTTCGTATTCCACAACTACAAATTCCCATGCCATTAAGACCTTTAAAATTAAATAATAAAGTGATTCCATATCAATGAAACATGTTAATCCGGATGTCTTACAGATCCATGTAAAATTTCAGCTCCAATTATCTGGCCAGTTATGAGATATGGGCCCAACAATAAAATTCTCCAGTTCTGTGCACAGTTTTTGAGGCCTGGCTTGTGAGCTCGATGTGAGCTTCCAAATGATTGATTAATCTTTGGGTCTAGTAGGATTAAATGAAGCTAATATAACATAAAAACTTATAATAGATTTTTTTTTTCAATTTTTATTAGTTTATAAAATGTTATGGTTGAAACATTAAAATAAATCAAAATTTTTTAAATCCAAAATAAGCCATTTTTCTCATTAAGCTAAAAAATACTCCTAAAACTATAAAATTTGACAATTTACCTTAAAATAACACATTGGTGGGATTAAAAACATTGAAATTTAGAATAAAATAATTGAAAATATTTTCTCTATAAATTCCCCCATACTTAAACATTGCACTCCATGGAAATCATCTTATACCAAGGTCAAAAACAAACTTCTCGAAGCATAAATGGCAACACAACTTAATTAGAATATCAAAGAAAATATCATGCAACCTACATGGATAGAAACATCATAACCCCTCATAAATAATATTAATCCATTAAATCTCATGTTAATCCTTTCATGCAAGTCGTACCTACCTCTGAAACGCACGGCTGATTGTCGCCTATCGACCGGTCAAAGTTCTGGTGCTCTGCTAATGTGTATAGCAGCACTCGGGTCGAATCCTCGGCAATGGTACTTCGTAATAGTCATTTGTTTTTAGTTGATTGTATTTTTATTTGGGGTGTTTGTTTGCAGAGCTTAATTGAAATGATTTATGGATGATGTTTGATTTACCAAATTGATAAAGATTTGGGTGAGTTAATCATTGGGGAGTTAAGCATGTGATATCCTTGAGCCTTACTTTGTATTGCATTAAATTAACACCCATGTCATAAGTTGACGTTGATTGGAATTCCTAAGTGTGAAGGCTTTAATCCAAGCCTTAACATAACTTAGGGTTCTAATCTCAATCAAAACTTATTTATGGTAGTGTATTTTTGGTTCCAATAATCCATGGAAACCACTTGTTAAACAAAACATATCATTAATCCATGACATATTAAGTTTAAAATACACAATATTAATTTAAAGAATACTCATCGAGAAAAACTCTCAATCACTTAACATCCCCGAATTATAACTCACCCCAATGAGAGATTTACTCAGCCATTTTGATGTTTAATATTCTGGTTAAAATAATTATGATGATAAATTAAGAATATAAGAAAAATAAAGGGATAAGAAAAGAGTGGTACGTCGACACACACACACGAACAATGATGATAATTAAAAAACGAACTTTCGATTGAATGAGGAAGCTAAAGAATGGAAGGGTATTGAACTGAATTTAAACTATTTTAAGAACATTAATATTAAAATACAGAAGGTGGAGGAGAATAAGAGATATTGAAGAAGTAACTTGCATTAAAACAGAATTACAAAGAAAGAGAATTACAAGATTACAAAAATGAAGAACACAAAAGTAAGTGAAAACAAAGAGAGGAGGAAAGGTCTTTCAAGTGAAAACTTGAGTATGGAAGGTCCTCCCAAGCCTTTTTCAAGGCTTTGTTCGTGCCAATATGATATCCTCTCTTCTGAAATGCCAAATCCTCTCAAGGAGAGAAGGGGAGAGTATTTATAGCCCAAGGAGTGGACTGTTTGCATTCCCAATCTGTCCCTCCACTTTCATCGAAACTTTGGCTATAAATAAAGCCTATCATCAAATATCTCCTTCTTAAAAGTTGTAGACAATAATTTTGGACGACTAATGTAAAAATATGGAGGCATTTGGACAAGTGGAGCCAAAGTTATGGCGGTTTTATTAAACAAAGGTAATCTGTCCATTTCTATCCATGCTTTTTCGATAACCAAAAGGTGAATGGATTTTTGAACAGGAATATGCCTTCAAATCCAAATGACTTCTTCAAAACATTCATCAGACTATATCTCCTATTTCCCACTGAAAAATCTCAGCTCTAGTTTATGCTTAAATCATGAGATATGTCATGAATAGTATACTGATTTTAATTCTCGGACAGAATGGTGGGCTGAACTTCAAAGCTTCATTTGGGCCCATTGTACTTGGATTTGGGCCATGAAATTTTTATCCAAGATGACATATAGTGTCCCCCGAATTATTGTGGAGTGTTAATGTTTTTGGACTTCTGTGTGGAGCCCAGTAAATCAATCTTCAAGGATGGTCCAGTTTGTTCACAGATTCTTTGGTCTTGTTTGTGAGGACCATATGACCCTTCAAATGGCAGAATTGGCTCATGGTTCATTCTAATGAAATGTTGTATATTGAAAGGATAATCCTACAAAACAAAAACCACACAATTCAGATCCGTATAGTGATAGTTATAATTAAAACATTAAACTGACTCAATTGGACTACTTCTAAAAATGCTCAAATATTATACTTAATATTAAAACATTTATATTTCACACAAATTATGCACATTTTATATAAAATAAGTAAAGGGGGAATATAATAAGTCATGAAAATATTAATAAAATAAACTCCACCACACTTAGATTTGCGCGTGTCCTCATGTGCAACAAATATAAAAACATGACAAAATCATTTTCACTCACCAACAAATATTAAAATTTTGTTTCTCCAATCAGGGGAGGTTTAGACTATTTCATTCATCCATATTGAATTCCATCACAAATTTGGTTCACAATAATGCATCAGAAACAATTCATTTTTTCATGTTCAAGGTTTGAATTGGAAAATGTAGGCACTCAAAACTTACTCCTCTCAAGATGATAAAAATGTATTTTAGGAGGTTCACTCATTTACCAACAAAAAGTGAAAATCAAGAGTTTGTAAGAGCTCTCAGCTTCCATTCCCAAATATAATGTGTACAAGAATCAAGAGGTCTTTTAAGGGGTTTTCCAGTGGCTATGGGACGGTAGGTATATAATGTCCAAAGGAAAAGAGGGGTTAAAAACACCAACATGGAAAAATCAATGCACATTTTTTTTGAAATTTTATTTGAAAGGAAATAGAAAATGGAATAGGGTGAGATGATGGAATATGTACAACATGGAAGACTTCCAATAACGACACAATACAAGATGATTCAAGTGTTCTTTTTTTTTCTTTTTTTTTGCTCTTTTTTTTGAAAGTTGTGCTTGAAACAAGTCTCACAGTCATCTCCCAACCCATGTTTGATCTTCTAATGGAAGTAATTTTAGTAGTTAAAACACGATCAAAGGTTGATGATGAATGATTTTTGACCCACCCAAGACACAACCCATTCCTTTTTTTCATTTTTTTTAATATAATTTTTTTTCATTTTTTTGAACACTTTTCAATGACTTTTGTACAAAATGAAAATTACACATATACACCCCAAAGCTCACAGAATTACAACCTCTCCCCCACACTTGAATGGATTCTTGCACTCAAGCATATGATGACACATTGGAAATCAATGAAAGTACGCCCAAAAATAAAGTCCATTCCCCCCACACTTAAATTTCAATAAATTGAACAATGAAAATCCATGAAGATGTTGGGTGGGACAAGGTATTAGGCTTGTAAGGTGGCTATCAAAAGAAAGGTTTTCAAAGGCTCAAAGGGGATTTAAAAAGTAGAATCAATGTAAGGGTAACGGGAGGCTATTTGGTTATTCTGATTCTCATGTGGCTTAGAAAATTCCTATATCATATTAATGCACACAAAAGATGGAAATTCAGCTCGAAGGTCCACAAACTCAAGACTCACAATCAGTGGTGAAGACACACAATGAGAAATATGGCCACAGATGACCTTGGCATGAAGGCTAATGTTATTCCTCACGGTAGGGGAAAAGCATTTTCCAAATCAAAAATTGTTCATTCAAAATGTTTGTTATTGACACAAAATTGTTTACCCAAGTTTGAGATAAAAATTCAATATATTTGAGTTTAAAACAAGCCTTTTGACTCCCCAAAATGGTTGGACAGAATTTCAATATTGGACGATGAGTAATTATGACACCCCTCTTTTTTTTGAAATTTTCATTTTTTTATTTTTTTTAATTATTTTATTTTTAATGACACATCCACACAAAAGAGAAAATAGAAAAAAAGGTTGTGGAAGAATGTTGTAAAAAAAATGAGAGGGAGAGAGGAAGAAGAAGAAATAGAGAGAAGAAGAGAGGGAAGAGAGATTGAGAGAGAGAGAGTTAAAGGGAAAGAGGTTCCCCCTAGTTTGGATTTGGTGGGTCGCCGTTTCCATCTAGTGGTGGGTCAATGGAAGTGAATGTGGAACCTGAAGTGAATGGCCTCTCATGGTGATGCTTTAACTGGTGTCCATTTACCGTGAATGTTCTTTTTGAAGAAGGGTCTTGGACTTGCACTGCACCAAATGGGTAAACATTTGTAATAATAAAAGGTCCATCCCAACGAGAATTGAGCTTACCTGGGTGAAGTCGAAATCGAGAATTGAAGAGCATTACCTTTTCACCTTCATGAAATACCTTTCGAAGAATGTGCTTGTCATGGAGTGACTTTTCCTTTTCTTTGTAGAGAATGGAGTTCTCATACGAATCGAGATGAAACTCCTCCAATTCAGTCAATTGAAACAATCTTTCTTCACCAGATTTTTCACAATCAAAATTACATGTTTTGACAGCCCAAAATGACTTATGTTGGATTTAAACTGGTAAATGACAGGCTTTACCAAAAACTAGCCTAAATGGAGACATCCCAATGGGTGTCTTATAGGTTGTTCGATAGGCCCAAAGTGCTTCACCAAGTCTATCGGGCCAGTCTTTTCTTGTGGGCTTAACAATTCTTTCAAGCACTCTTTTCACTTCTCTGTTAGAAAGTTCAGCCATTCCATTTGTTTGAGGGTGATATGCAGTGGATGTTTTATGTACAACCCCATTCTTTTTCAAAAGTGACTCCATGGTTTCATTACAGAAATGAGTTCCTCAGTCACTTATCAAAGCACGTGGTGTTCCGAATCGATGGAAGATATGGGTTTTGAGAACTCACTCACAGTTTGAGCATCATCTTTCCTAGTGGGTTTGGCCTTGACCCACCTAGAAACATAGTCAACAGCAAGGATAATGTAGGATAATCCATTGGAAGGGGGAAAAGGTCCCATGAAATCGATGCCCCAAACATCGAAAAGCTCATAGAAGATTAATGGATTTTGAGGAATTTCGTTTCTTTTGGAAATTGTGACAAACTTTTGGAAAGTGGGACATGATTGACAGAACTCGTGTGAGTCCTTGAAGAGTGAAGGCCAAAAGAGTCCAGAATCTAGGACCTTTCGAGAAGTCCTGTGTGGTCCAAAGTGGCCACCTCCAGGCATTGAGTGACAGAATTCCAAGATGGAGGATTGTTCAGTTTCATCAACACATCTCCTAATTACCATGTCAGCCCCAGTTTTCCAAAGTTTATTATCTTCCCAAAAATAATGCTTTTAATCACTTTTCATCTTTTCTTTTTGTTCTTTTGAAAAATATTCATGGAAAACACCAGAAACCAAGTAATTGACAATTGGGGCATACCATGGTAACTTTTGAGTGAGAGATGAGAGGTGTTCAGTTGGAAATTCAGGATCAGTTATTTCAGAATGAGAAGAATTAGAAATTATACTCAGGTGGTCAGCCACAGGGTTTTCTTTTCCAGGTTTATCTTTTATCACAAGGTCAAACTCTTGGAGCATTAAAATCCATCTTATTAGCCTTTGTTTGGAATCACTTTTCTTAAGTAAGAACTTTAATGCTGAGTGGTCTGTGAAGATGATGATTTTGGCACCTAAGAGATAGGGCCGGAATTTATCCAAGGCAAAAACCACAGCTAAAAGTTCTTTTTCAGTCACAGTGTAGTGTGATTGAGTTTCATCCAATGTTTTTGAGGCATAAAAGATGAAATGAGGAATTTTTTCTCTTCTTTGACCAAGAACTGCCCCAATGGCCCTATCAGAAGCATCACACATCAATTCAAATGGTAAGGACCAATCTGGGGGTTGGATTATTGGAGCAGATGTGAGAGCAGATTTGAGTTCAATGAAGGATTTCTTGAAAGCATAATCAAAATTGAATGTGACATCATTTTGAAGTAAACGAGTGAGAGGGGGGAAATATTGCTGAAGTTCTGAATGAATCGCCGATAGAAACCGGCATGACCAAGGAAGGACCGAATGTCTTGAACTGATTTGGGTTTAGGATGTGATTGGATCACCTCAATTTTGGCTGGATCAACTTGGAATCCCTCTTGAGAAATTATGTGCCCTAGAACAATCCCATTTGAAACCATGAAGTGACATTTTTCAAAATTCAGCCCAAGGTTGCACTTGAAACACTTTTGAAGGACCAAAGAGAGTGAATGTAAGCAAGATTCAAATGGCTCGCCATAAATGGTAAAGTCATCCATGAAGACCTCCATGCAATTCTCAATGAATTCAGAAAAGATAATCATCATACACCGCTGGAATGTTGCAGGAGCATTACAAAGGCCAAAAGGCATTCACCTATAGGCATAGGTTCCAAAGGGGCAAGTGAATGTGGTCTTTTCTTGGTCTTGAGGTGCGATTGGAATTTGGAAGTAGCCGGTGTAACCATCAAGAAAGCAATAGTGTGACTTTCTGGCCAATCTCTCAAGTATTTGGTCAAGGAAAGGAAGTGGGTAGTGATCTTTTCGTGTTTCAGCATTCAATTTGCGATAATCGATGCACACACGCCATTTGTTTTTCACCCGAGTTGTGACCACTTCTCCATGTTCATTTGTGACAACTGTTATCCCGCCCTTATTAGGAATGACTTGAATTGGACTAACCCATTCACTATCAGAAATTGGGTAGATAATACCAGCTTGAAGAAGCTTGGTAATCTCTTCCCTAACTACCTCAAGTATGAGTGGATTGAGTCTTCTTTGAGGTTGCCTAATTGTTTTGGATGATTCCTCTAGATGTATGTGATGCATGCAAAGGGCAGGGTTGATTCCTGGAATATCCTCTAGGGTCCAACCCAAGGCATTTTTGTTTTCCTCTAACACTTGAACAAGTTGGGACTCCTCAGTTTCAGAAAGTGAAGCATAGATAATGACAGGGTAGGAGGGATCGTGGAAAAGGAATGCATACTTGAGGTGTGAAGGAAGTGGTTTTAGATCAGTCTCAGCCTTGATTTGAGAGATAGACAAGTTAGGAGCAGGAGAAGGGATTCCAGATGGGTTTGGATCATTTTCCTCAACACTGTCCAAGGTGGAGTAGTAGAGATCAGAGTTGATGTGGGATTCAAGAGAGTTTTCAAGTTCCTCTAGATTGATGGAGTCTATGAATGAGAGGTCCACATCAACTTCACCATTTATGACTTTTTTAATCATGGTGAAGATTTCACAAGATATTTTATCATTAGAACATGAAGAACATGGTGGATTGGGGTTCGATTGACTCTTAGAAGTGTCCTCAGAAGCATTGATTGAGAATGTAGAGTGATCCTCAGATGGGTATCGCATGGCTTGGAAAATGTTGAACTTGGCCATTTGGTCACCGAATTACATGGATAAGATGCCTGAATGGACATCAATCTTGGTTCTCGCAGTCATGAGGAATGGTATTCCTAGAATTAGGGGAGATCGAGAACAGTTCGTCTCACCTTCCATGTCAAGGACATAGAAATCAGCAGGGAAGATAAGATCATTGACTCGGACAAGGATATCCTCAATTATTCCCTCAGGACTGGTAGTTCTTTGATTGGCTAATTGAATGACAACACCCGTTGGGTGCAAGGGACCTAGACCAAGGTTAGAGAAAATGGATTTGGTCATGACATTTATTGAGGCTCCAAGGTCTATGAGTGTATCATCAAAGTTGGAACTCTCTATTTGACATGGAACCGTGAAGGTCCCTGGATCTTTGCACTTCATGGGAATGGATTGTTGGGTTGAAACATTTTCAATGTTCCTAATTTGCCTCTTATGGGTGCACAATTCCTTAAGAAACTTGGCATACTTAGGGATTTTTTTGATGGCATCTAAGAGGGGGATGTTCACTTCAACACGTCTAAACATGTCAAGCATTTCAGGATCAGGTTCAAATGACTTCTTATGCTTGGAGATGGCTTGAGGAAAAGGAATTGGGTTCCTTAGAGGAATGGAATGAGGTGAAGGAGTGGATTCAAGTTCCTTTTCTGGCTTTTTGTTCTTTTCATTTTCTAGATCAACATCGAAAGGGGAGGTAGAGCAATCAGCATGGGGCATAGCAATTTGCTTTCCCGATCTAAGTGCAATTGCACTTACATTACCCTTAGGGTTGGGTAATGGTTGAGGTGGGAGTTGGGAAGAATTTGATTGTTGTTGCTGGCTCAGGTGGGATGCAAGTTGACCTATTTGAGTTTCAATGTTTTTAAGGCTAGAACGGGTGAAGGAGGCAAGATCTTCCACGGCACTTTCCCATGGTTGCTTGGAAGAAGTGGCTTGTCCCTGGTTGGGATTGCCTTGATTTTGGTTTTTGGGAAAGCAATTGTATTGGGTGGAGAATTGGGAAGGCTCGTTAGGATAGTGGAATCCAGGAGGAGGATTGTTCCTTTGAGGTTGAGGAACAAAAGGATAAGGTTGATGGAAGTTACCACCACCTTGACCATATTGGAATTGGTTTGGGTTTTGAGGAGGGAATTGAGGAGGATGAGAAATGGGATTACCATACCTCAGAGGTGGGTTAAAGGTAGAAGAGAAGGGCTCAGAGTGGGGTTGGTTGAAGTTTCTAACAAACTGACCTGATTGTTGAGGGTTGAAGTTTCACTGAGCATATGCCGCATTGAGCTCCATTGGACTAGATGAATCAGATGGATCATCTTGAAGTTGTGGACATGTGCCAGTCGGATGAGATGGAGAGTTGCAGATTCCACAATTCTTGATAGGTCCAGGGAATAGTGACTGTGGAGAAGATGAGGTTGGGGCTTTGGTATCCACCTCTAGTTGACGCACAAGACCTGTAAGTTCACTCATCCACTCAGTCATCTTGTTGGGCTCTATGGATTGATTCTCTTGGGCTTGTTTCACTTGAGCATGTGCTCGAGTATGGAATTTCTGCGTGTTTGCAGCCATGATACTTATGAGATCTCTGGCAGCTGCAGGAGTTTTGTCAACAAGAGCACCGCCACTTGCGACATCAATGAGAGTTCGCTCCATAGCCAATAACCCCTCATAGAAGTATTGGATCAGGAGTTGGCCAGAGATTTGATGGTGTGGACAAGTTGCCACAAGATTTTTGAACCTCTCCCAATACTCATGGAGTGATTCATTAGGGAATTGATGGATGCCGCTTATTTCCTTTCGGATAGAAGCTGTTCGGGAAGCGGGAAAGAACTTCTCAAGGAAAAGTCTCTTCATGTCAACCCATGAGTTTATGGAACTAGGTGGGAGTTAGTAGAGACAAGACTTGGCAGAATCCACTAGGGAAAAGGGGAAAGCTCTAAGCTTGATTTGTTCTTCAGAAACCCCTTGAGGATTCATGGTAGAGCATACTACTTGGAACTCTTTAAGGTGAAGATGTGGATCCTCACCGGCTAGCCCGTGAAAATGAGAGAGAAGATGAATCAAACCCGATTTGAGTTCGAAGTCAGCTTCAATGTTTGGATATTGAATACCAAGAGGTTGGTAATTCATATCAGGGGTAGCAAGTTCTTTCAATGTTTGTTCCCTAGGATTGGCCATATCTAATTCAATTGGTAGGGCAATGAGTGGTTCTTGGGTTATTTGGTTATCCCTAATGGTCCTCCTAAGTCGACGAAGAGTTCTATCAATTTTACGGTCAAACAAATCTGAGGGATTGTTTGGGAGGCTGCGGGGCATTCAGAGAGATTTAGAAAGTATTAGGAAGACAGGTTTTCCTTTGTATTTTTTCAGTTTATGATTTTTAAGAGGAAGACGGGTTTTTCATTGTGTTTTTTTTTCAATTTTTTTTCAAAATTTTTTATTTATTTTTGGTTTTTTTACAATAACCAGAAACTAATGAATACTTAAAGCACTATCCCCGGCAACGGCTCCATTTGAAACGCACGGCCTATTGTCACCTATCGACTGGTCAAATTTCCGGTGCTCTGCTAATGTGTATAGCAGCACTCGGGTCGAATCCTCGGCGTTGGTACTTCGTAATAGTCGTTTGTTTTTAGTTGATTGTATTTTTATTTGGGGTGTTTGTTTGCAGAGCTTAATTGAAATGATTTATGGATGATGTTTGATTTACCAAATTGATAAAAATTGGGGTGAGTTCTTCATTGGGGAGTTAAGCATGTGATATCCTTGAGCCTTACTTTGTATTGCATTAAATTAACACCCATGTCATAAGTTGACGTTGATTGGAATTCCTAAGTGTGAAGGATTTAATCCAAGCGTTAACTTAACTTAGGGTTCTAATCTCAATCAAAACTTATTTATGGTAGTGTATTTTTTGTTCCAATAATCCATGGAAACCACTTGTTAAACAAAACATATCATTAATCCATGACATATTAAGTTTAACATACACAATATTAATTTAAAGAATACTCATCGAGCAAAACTCTCAATCACTTAACATCCCCGAATTATAACTCACCCCAATGAGAGATTTACTCAGCCATTTTGATGTTAAATATTCTGGTTAAAATAATTATGATGATAAATTAAGAATAGAAGAAAAATAAAGGGATAAGAAAAGAGTGGTACATCGACACACACACACGAACAATGATGATAATTAAAAAATGAACTTTCGATTGAATGAGGATGCTAAAGAAGGGAAGGGTATTGAACTGAATTTAAACTATTTTAAGAACATTAATATTAAAATAAAGAAGGTGGAGGAGAATAAGAGATATTGAAGAAGTAACTTGCATTAAAATAGAATTACAAAGAAAGAGAATTACAAGATTAGAAAAAATGAAGAACACAAAAGTAAGTGAAAACAAAGAGAGGAGGAAAGGTCTCTCAAGTGAAAACTTGAGTATGGCAGGTCCTCCCAAGACTTTGGAAAGGTTTTGGTCGTGCCAATATGATATCCTCTCTTCTGAAATGCCAACCCCTCTCAAGGAGAGAATGGGAGAGTATTTATAGTCCAAGGAGTGGACTATTTGCATTCCCAATTTGTCCCTCCACTTGCATCGCCAATTTGGCTATTCAGACAGCCGAATCTTCAAATATCTCCTTCTTCAAAGTTGTATACAATAATGTTGTCCGACTACTGTCAACATATGGAGGCATTTGGACAAGTGGAGCCAAAGTTATGGCGGTTTTATTAAACAAAGGTAAACTGTCCATTTCAATCCATGCGTTTTCGATGACCAAAATGTGAATGGATTTTTGAATAGGAAGATGCCTTCAAATCCGAATGACTTCTTCAACAAAGTCTGCCGCCTATATCTCTTATTTCCCACTGCAAAAGCGCAGCTCTATTTGATCCTTACATCATGAGATATGTCATGAATAGTATACTGATTTTAATTCTCGGACAGAATGGTGGGCTGGACTTCAAAGCTTCATTTGGGCCCCTTGTACTTGGATTTGGGCCATGAAATTTTTATACAAGATGAAATGTTGTGTCCCCAGAATTATGGTGGAGAGTTAATGTTTTTGGACTTCTGTATGGAGCCCAGTAAATCAATCTTCAAGGCTGGTCCAGTTTGTTCACAGATTCTTTGGTCTTGTTTGTGAGGACCATATGACCCTTCAAATGGCAGAATTGGCTCATGGTTCCTTCTAATGAAATGTTTTATATTGAAAGTAGAATCCTACAAACAAGAACCACACAACTTGGATCAGTATTGTGACAGTTATAATTAAAACATTAAACTAACTCAATTGGACTACTTCAAAAAATGATCAAATATTATACTTAATATTAAAACATTAATATTTCACACAAATTATGCACATTTTATATAAAATAAGTAAAGGGGGAATATAATAAGTCATGAAAATATTAATAACATCAACCTCCCTGGAAAAATATTTCTCTCTTTACTCATGGATATTTAATGTAGAGTTTTTTCTCATTCCCAAGAACATGTGTGATCTTCATAGGCTTTCTTTCCTCTTAGTATCTCTACTTCATAGAGTCAAAAATGTTTCAATAATGAGGTCTTTTTCATGGGTTTTTCTGAGGCTAAGGGTTGGAAGGCTTAAAATGTAAACATATCTGAGGCATAATAAGGAGGGTTAAGCTATAAAGTGATGTAAATGCATGAAAACACTTTTGCTCAAGAATAGTGTGCTCCTAAATCAGCTCAAAAATGAATCACCTCCAAACACCTCTTCCTTTGGGAATTTCACACTTGGGATTTCAGAATCAATGAATTTCATCCCCCATTTTCCCCATTTTTAGCATTGTTTCGGCTAGAATTCAGATCTGGATTTCTCTTCAGAATCATGTTTCTGAGGAAATGAGGGGCATCTTTTGATCTTCAAATATTGGTGAACACCCATCCCATCTTTGTAATGATATTTTGGTCCACCCATCCATCTTCCCATCATGATATTTCTTCCCCCCAAGCAGCAATAAATATGGAAACACTTTTAATTCAGCTCAAAAATGTTCTTCAGGAAAGCAAAATACAACTCATCTTCTCCCTCCCCCACACTTGAGTTCAAAAATAATCACGCATTTAACTTCTAGAGAAGGTTAAAAAGGGATATATGGATTGTAATGTTGATTCCTAACAAGGTATTTCATTGTTACTAGGGGATTAAATAAGGTATATGTAAAGGTAGGCCAAAATAAGAGTTTAAAGCAAAAGGGGATTTCAAAGTGATGCCCCAATCATACTTGACACATTCCATGAACTCTAACAACTTTGAAAAAGAGAAAAATAGAAAGTTCTAGATCACACAACATATCTCAGGACTCTCTTGTAAAAGAGAAATTTAATAATATTTCAAATAGGTTTAGAAACCTCTTGGGTTGGCCAAGATTTTTAATTTAGACAACACTAGTGCACATGAGTTTCACAATCAACAAAACTTCTTCAAATGAAAAGATCAGAAATCAGAAACAAAATCCATTAAACAATCATTTAAAACCCCAAAATACTAAAATCAAGAAATGTGCAAAAAATTACCAAGATGGTTTGAATCTTCCAATGTATTCAATTCAGCTCAAGATTCCTAAAAACAAACCATGAAAATGAAAAAGGAAAACAAGAAAATTTAAAAAAAACAACATGAAAAATAAAAAGAAAGCACAAACAAAATAAATGACAACTAATAAGAAAAATAAATAAAAAGAAATATAAAAGGTATAGAAAAGAGATAATTCTTGGTTTTACCCCCAAGAAGTTGGTAGGTTTTTACTACCCCTAGTTAGGCAGTTGTAGCAAATTATCCCCAATTAGATGGTGGGTGTGGTTTTTTGTGATAAACCACCACATGTGAATTTTCATGGTTTCCATGAGTAGACACCAATAATGGAAAACCCCAGAGAATATAAAAATTTTACCAACCCCAAAAAAAAGAATAAAGAGAGAATTTAAGGTCCAGAGTGGGAGGGAATATAATATAGGGGAGATCCTTGTGAACTTCTGTGTCGTCCTCCCCCAAATGGTATGAAAGTTGTTGTAGAGGAGGTAGTCACACCACTACCAGCTTCTATGACTCTTCTTCTTAGATCTCCACCACTAGGGTTGTCTTATCATTAACATCCAAGGATAGAACCATTTTTACTGTATCAGAAATTTCAGGAAAAAAGAATTTAGAAAACAATTCAATTTGAATAAGATTAAAACATGATGAATCAATAAAGAAGTCTTCCCTTTCAAGTATGTCATCTTGGAAATTGATCTCTTCAGGAAAGAACATTGGCAATTCCATCTCAGTAGGTGCATCCTCTTTATCATATTCCAAATCAAGATAGAGGTCAAAAGTTACTGATTGTTCATTATCAAGAATGGGAGGATCATGTTTCATGTTATCTTTAACAAAGTGATTCCATGATTCTTCCGAAAATTGTTGATCTCCCATAAGTGCATCAACTAAAATGTGTACATCAAGAACCTCCTCAAGAAATGGTCGAGTATGGGATGATATTATTAACTCTTTTATAATATCCTTCTCACCCTTATCAGGTTCTTTGAGATAAAAAATGGTTGGTGAAATCTCTTCCACCACTCGTTCAAGTTCAGGTTCTTGTTCTGGTTCTGGTTCGGGTTTCTCAATTTGTGAACGTATATATTCATCAAACCTTTTAGCATTTATCTTCAGTTTTTGAAGGTATTCATGAAGTTCTTGCATATGAGAATTTATAAAATCATCTTCTTGTTGTAGCTGAGATTCGTTAGTCCATGTAAAATAATTACCATTGAAATATATCATGAATAAAAAAGTTTTTTTTTTAGTTTTTGAAATTTATGATTTTTTTTGTTTTTTATGAAAAATGGTGTGTGTAAGTGTTGTGCCTCCCCAGAAACAATGCCAATTTGATGCACAAAAATTTGTCGTAGATCCCATATCAAAATATTATTTACCTAAGAATGCAATATAGTGCACTCCCAGGGTCAGTCTTGAGGAAGCAACTTACACAACACCAATATTCTATTGTCACTATTTATTTTATAACTAATATATAATATAAAGATGAGTTTGGAATATGTATAAAATATGAATATATATATATTAAATGTGAAAAATATGATGTTAAAAAGAAAGAAAGACGACATATGTTGTGGGGGGATCATAATGGTTGATATCATTGTTTATAAAAATATTCTCAATATCAATTCAATGTAGTGATCAAGATCTATCACACTACACCCTCTCATTCAAAATTTTATTACCCCGACACCGAGACCTCTAAATGTGGGAAAATAATGTTCCTCAATTCGGCAAGGAGATCTCTTTTTTGACCATCACTACCCAAGACATACTCCATCGTATGCATGACTTAGATAGTGTAGGGAAGGATAAATGTGGAATGAGAAGAAGAACTTGGTAGTAGAGAAAATGGGGCAATCGCACAAAATAATCAATTTAACCACCACCTAAATCCTCATAATTAAATAAAGAGATTAAAATTTAAGTACAATGAAACTCAATCAACCACCATTCTCCCCCTCGAACAAACATTGAGGTTAGTTCCCCATTCTCATGGAGTTAGAAGAGAATACGGTGGGAGAAACACATAAAAGTAAAAATGGAAGAATGAGGTATGAAGAATAAGACTAATATAAATTAAAACATTAAAAACATAATACAGAAGCAGTGAAAATATAAAACTACACAAAATGTCATCTACTTTTCTCACCCCTTGAAATGAAGAGGGAGTACATTTTTATAGGCAAAAGGGTGAAAATTTGGATCCAAAATTATTCTCCGAATGTAGGCGCGTGAATGACCTTTTTAATGACCGAATTGGGGAAGTGTTCCTTATTAAAAGTTGTTAAATTTCTTCTCCTGAGTCCATCCAAAAAATATCAGCCTTATTGGTCTATGTATGATGCCTTTATGACTTTTGTAGTGATGCACATTTAATCTCTCCAGGTGACTCTTCGTATTTCAAAACTCGAACTTCCCATGCCATTAAGACCTTGAAAATGAAATAATCATGTGAGTCCATATTAATACAACTTGTTAAACCGGATATCTTATAAATTCATGTAAAATTTCAGCTCCAATGATTTGGCCCGTTATGCTATATGGGCCCAACAATAAAATTCTACAGTTCTGTGCACAATTTTTGAGGCCTGACTTGTGATATAGATTTGAGATTCCAAATGATTGATTGTGCTCTGAGTACAGAAGGTTAAAATGAATATAATAGAACATATAAACCTATAAAAGACGAGTTTTACAATTTTGATCAGTTTAGGAAAAGTTATGGCTGAAACATTAAAATAAATGAAAACTATTTAAATCCAAAATAATCCATTTTTCCAATTAAGCTCAAAAATACTCCTAAAACTATAAAATGTGATAATTTCCCTTAAAATAACACATTAGGGGGATTAAAAACATTGAAATTCAGAATATAATAATTGAAAATATTTTTTCTATAAATTCCTCCACACTTAAACATTTCACTACTGGGAAATCATCTTATACCAAGGTCAAAAACAAACTTCTCAAAGCATAAATGGAAACAGAACTTAATTAGAATATCAAAGAAAATATCTTGCCTCCTACAAGGATTGAAATTTAAGAACCCCTCAAAATCATATGAATAAATTAAATATCATGTTAATCCTCACATGCATGTCGTACCTACATCCCAGGAAAAATATTTCTCTCTCCACTCAAGGATATTTAATGTGAAGTTTTTCTCATTCCTAAGAACATGTGTGATCTCCATAGGATTTCTATCCTCCTAGTATCTCCACTTAACAGAGTAAAAAATGTTTCAATCATAAGGTCTTTTTCATGGTCTCTTCTAAGGCTGAGGGTTGACAATCTTAAAATGTAAAAACACTTGAGGCAGGATGAAGAGGGTTAAGCTCTAAAGTGAAGTAAATGAATCAAAACAGTTTTTCTTAAGAATGGTGTGCTCCTCAATCAGCTCAAAAATGAATCACCTCCGAACACCTCTTCCTTTGGGAATTTAACACTTGGGATTTCAACATCAATGAATTTCATCCCTATTTTTCCCCATTTGTAACATTGTTTCAGCTTGAATTCAGATCTGGATTTCTCTTCAGAATCATGTTTCTGAGGAAAAGAGAGGCATCTTTTGATCTTCAAATATTGGTGAACACATAGCCCATATTTGTAATGAAATTTTGGTCCACCCATCCATCTTCCAATAATTATAATTCTTCCCCCCAATCAGCAATAAATATGTAGACACATTCAATTTAGCTCAAAAAGATTATTCAGGAAAGAAAAATATAACCCATCTTCTCCCTCCTCCACACTTGAGTTCAAAAATAATCATTCATTTAACTTCTAGATAAGGTTGGAAATGAATAAATGGATGGTAATGTGGATGTATAACAAGGTATTTCATTGATACTAGGGGCTTAAATATGGTATATGTGAAGGTAGGGAAAAATAAGAGTTTAATGTAAAAGGGGCTTTCAAAGTGATGCCTCAATCATACTTGACACATTCCATAAACTCTAATAGCTTTGAAAAAGAGAAAAATAGAAAGTTCTCGATCAAAAAACATGTATCAAGACTCTCAAGAGAAATATAAATTTAAGAAGATTTCAAATAGGTTTATAAACCTCTCGGGTTGCACAAGATTTTCAATTTGTACAACACTAGTGCACATGAGTTTCACAGTCAACCAAACTTCTTCAAATGAAAAGATCAGAAATCAGAAACTAAATCCATTCAGAAATCATTTAAAACCACAAATACTCAAATTAATAAATGTTCCAAAATTACCAAGATGGTTTGAATTTTCAAAAGTATTTGATTCAGCTCAAGATTCCTAAAAACACACCAAAAAAATGAAAAAGGAAAACAAGAAAATTTCAAAAACAAACCTGAAAAATAAAATGAAAGCACAAACAAAACAAATGAAAACTCATAAGAAAAATTAATAAAAAGAATAATAAAAGGTATATAAAAGATATAATTCTCGGTTTAACCGCCAAGCAGATGCTAGGTTTTTATTACGTCTATTCAGATAGTTGCAACATATTATCCCCAATCAGATGGTGGGTGTGGTTTCTTTGAGATAAGCCCCCACCTGTGACTTTTCGTGGTGTCCATTAGTAGACACCAAGAATGGAAAAGCCTAGAGAATATAAGAATATTACACACCACCAAGAAAGAATACAGAGAGAATTTAAGGACTAGAGTGGGAGGGAATAGAATATAGGGGTGCTCCCTCTAAACTTCTGTGGTGTCCTCCTCCAAATGGTATGAAAGTTGTTGTAGAGGAGGTAGTCGCACCACCACCAGCTTCTCTGACTCCTCTTCCTCAATCTCCACCACTTGGGTGGTCTTATCATTAAAATCCAACATCTTCTCCATTTTTACTGTATCATAAATTTCAGGAAAAGAGATGTCAGAAAACAATTCAAATTGAATAAGATTAAAACATGATGAATCAATAAAGAAATCTTCCCTTTCAGGTACGTCAGCTTGGAAATTGATCTCTTCTGGAAATACCATTGGAAATTCCATCTCAGTAGGTGCATCTTCATCATCATCTTATAAAGAAATATAGTGGTCAAAAGTTACTGATTGTTCATTATCAAGCATGATAAGATCATGTTTTAGGTTATCTTCAACAAAGTGATTTCAAGATTCTTCCAAAAATTGTTGATCTCCCATAAGTGCATCAGCTGTAATGTGTACATCAAGGACCTCATGAAGAAATGTTTGAGTACGGGATGATATGATTAACTCTTTTAGAAGCTCCTTCTCACCCTCATCAGGTTCTTTGACATAAAAAATTATTGGTGAAATCTCTTCCACCACTCGATCAGGGTCAGGTTCGGGTTTCTCCATCAGGGAACGAATATATTCATCAAAAATTTTAGAATTTCTCTTCAGTTTTTGAAGGTCTTCATGAAGTTCTTACATATGAGATTTTAGAATTTCATCTTCTTGTTGCACCTGAGATTCGTTAGTCCATGCAGAATAATCACCATTGAAATACATCATGAACAAAAAAAATTTAGTTTTTGAAATTTATGATTTGTTTTTTGTTTTTTTTATGAAAAACAGTGTGTGAATGTGTTGTACCTACCCAAAAACGGCGCCAATTTTATGCATGAGAATTCGTCGCAGATCCCCGATCGAAAGATTATTTACCTAAGAATTCAATATAGTGCACTCCCAGGGTTGGTCTCGAGGAGGCAACTTACACAACACTGAAATTCTATTATCACTATTTATTTTATATCTAATATATAATATAAAGAGGAGTTTGGAATATGCATAAAATATGAATATATATATATATTAAATGTGAAAAATATGATGTTAAAAAGAAATAAATAATAGATTTGTTCTTTGGGGATCATAATGGTTGATATCATTGTTTATAAAAATATTATCAATAACAATTCAATGTAGTGATCAAGATCTATCACACTACACCCTCTCATTCAAAATGCTATTATCCCAACACTGATATATCTACATGTGGGGAAATTATCTTCCTAATGTCGGTTAGGAGATATCTTTTCCGACAATCACTACCCAATCCATACTCCATCGTATACATGACTTAGATAGTGAAAGGTAGGATAAATGTTGAAAGAGAAGAAGAACTCGGTAGTAGAGAAAATGGAGAAGTCACACACCATAATCAATTTAAACACCAAATAAATATTAAGAATTAAATATAAATATTAAAATTTATGTACAATGAAACTCAATAAACCACCATTATCTCCCTTTAACAAAAATCGAGGTTAGTTCCACATTCTCATGGAGTTAGAAGAGAATACGGTGGGAGAAACACATAAAAGTAAAAATGGAAGAATGAGGTATGAAGAAGAAGACTAATATAAATTAAAACATTAAAATTTTAATACAGAATAAAATAAAATATATAACTACAGAAAATGGAAACTACTTTTCCAACCCCTTGAAATGAAGAGGGAGTACATTTTTATAGGCAAGGCGGTGAAAATTTGGCTCTAAAATTCTCCTCCGAATGTAGACGCATCAATGTCCTCCTTAATGACAGAATTGGTAACTTGTCCCTTCTTGAAAGCTGTTACCTTACCTCTCACATGTCCCTCCAAAAACTATCAGACTTATTGGTCCACGTATGAAGTAGTTAGGACTGTTTTAGTGCGAAACATTTAATCTCTCCACATGACTCCTTATATTCCACAACTCCAACTTCCCATGCCATTAAGACCGTGAACATGAAATAATAATGCAAGTACATATTAATAAAACTTGTTAATCAGTATTTATTCCATATCCATGTAAAATTTAAGCTTCAATGGTTTGGCCATTTATGAGATATGTGCCCAACAATAAAATTCTCCAGTTTTGTGCACAGTTTTCGTGGCCTGAATTGTGAGCTATATTTGAGCTTCCAAATGATTGATTGAGCTTTGGGTCCATAAGGATAAAATGAATCTAATAGAACATAGAAACTTATAATAGAATAATTTTTAAATTTTTATCATTTTATAAAATGTTGTGGCCAAAACATTAAAATAAATGAAAACTGTTTAAATCCAAAATATTCCATTTTTTCAATTATGCTAAAAATTTCTCCTAAAACTATAAAATGTTCAATTTCCCTTAAAATAACACATTGGTGGGATGAAAGTAATTGAAATTATGAATAAAATAATTGAAAATATTTGTTCTATCAATTACCATCCATAATTCATTAGATATATGGAATAATACTCTTTGGGTTAATATTATTCCCACAAAATATAATTTATTAACTTAGAGAATTTGTAATGGAGCTGTATGTATAGATGATAATGTGAAATGATGTGGAATTCATATCATTTATAAATGTGTTTGTTGTAAAAAACATAAAGATATATTGGAACATCTTATCTTTGATAGTGAATCGGACAAAGTTGTTTGGGATTATTTTGGTGAATTCATTACGTTCTCTTCTCTAGCTATTTTGGATCATTCCTTCCTTGATAACTGGTATTATGGATCACATGTGGGAGGTATTTAAAGAATAGTACATACATTTATATTACATGTGGGATGATGGTGCTTGTGGCAGGCGAGAAACAAGAGCATCAATGAGGGCCTGACTTCAAATGGTTGGGTGATTATATGCAGGATTAAAAATCTTCTGATTGATATTTTAAGGACCTTGGGTAATTGGAGAGAGGCTCATTCATTATAGATAATTATTACAAATACTCATATATAGTTTCTCAGGGTAATATTTTTCATTCAAGAAATTGGGTTGGTTAAAGGCCTCCATCAAGGGGTTTGAAACTTAATAGTGATGGATCCTGTGCTTCTTTTTTTATTCATGGAGGTGGTATTATCCATGATAGTTCAAGGTCAACCATTATGGCCTTCTCTATTAGATTGGGTTAGGGTAATTATATCTATTTTGAGGTGATGTCTATGCTCACTAGTTTGAACATATGCATGAAAAGGAAGTTGGAGATCTCTAAAGTAGAAACATATTCTATGCTCTTATATAATTCCAGCCAAGGTTGAGGTATGATTCCTTGGCCTATATCCTATATAATTGGAAAATGTAGGAGCATCATTGGATTTGATATTAGAGTTTCTCATACATAGTAAGAAAGAAATATGGATTCATAATGCTTAGATTTGATTAACATTATTTTTCAAGAGAATTTGTGCTTTCATGATTTGAAATGCTTGAGTCTGGAAGGTGTTAACATAATTATAGGATATTTCCTTGGTCTCTAATATTTTAGGCCCCCTTTATTTCTTTTCTTTTCTTAGTCTATCCATGCAGACCCTATCTTTGTTTTACTCTATTTTTATTAAATAAAAAATTACATGATTTATTGATTGATATATAATTAGGACATCAAAATAATTTAAGAATTGAAGAAGTAAATCAAAGAAAAGTGATATTTGAAGAACATTACCACTTATTCGGGTAACACATTTTGGTTTAAACAAAAATAATTCCTTGATTTGATTTATTCAAAATTTTAGGATTCTAAGATTAGGGGAGTAATGTTGGGAGATTATTGGGGCATATTTTTGGTGATCCAAAGGGCTTGATAGGTGTGAATAAATGGGAGGGGTTAATTCCTTTTTATTATAAAGGAGGAGTGGTGTTCTTATAAATTTTTGAGAAGGGAATTCCACCCAATTTTTCCATTGTAATGTTACTCCAGTAATAGTAAAAATTAGAAAACAATGAGGATAGGGTCTAAATAAGAATATGAAATGGATTTTGGACAAGTTTATAGGTCATTTTAGGCCTTAAGTTTAAGTTTTAGTCATTCGTTAAACTAATTTGTTTCTTAATAGCTATAATTAATTTTAACAAATTTCACTAATATTTTTAGTAAAAAAGAAAGTTTAACTAATTATTAATTATAAATTATTCTTATTAAAAATATTTAATCTATTTTCCCAAATTACAATCATGTAAGTGGTAGAAATTAATTTAAAATTAATCCCACAGACGGGACGACAAAACAGGGTTTTAAAGTAAAAATGTTCCAAAGTTTGAAATGTTTTTATATAAATTTTCAATGTAAAATTGATTTAAATTACCTAAATTGGATTAATCGATGTAAAATTTATCTTATTTAACTTTAAAACCAACTAAAAATATAATCTAACATTATAAATAAATTATATGAAAAAAAAATTTCGAATTAAAATTTAGATTTTTAACTATTCATCAAAAAATAAAAATTAGTAGAAAGATACCAACAATTAACCATAATAAATTTGATGTTCCAATTTCAAAAATTAATATTTCTTTGAAATATAAATTTTTTAAAAGTTATAAATTTTTTATATAAAATAGTTTATCCATTAAAATACGGTAAAATTGCCTTTAGAAAAATATAGGTTTTTATGTGTAATATTGGTTTTGCTCTTATTTTATAACTATAAAATATATTGGATGAATGAAAAAAAAAATTTTATTGGATATATAATATACATTCTCATAATTTAGTTAATAAAATTAATAATATCAAATTTTAATGGATAGTTTATTTCTTATTATATTAAATAATAATATTTTAATAATATATTATTATTAAGTAAAACTCGGTCTTATGTGTAACTCAAGTCATCGAAGATACTCATTATTTGGTGCGATGAAAGCTAAATCGGTATTGCATGAATTTCAAGATAAATTATATATTAAATTTGTTTAAAATATTAAATAAACCATAATTTCTCGAGAGGTTATGGAGTATTAAATAAAAGTTAATATTTTAAAATTTTGGGGGTGTTACAATTGATGTGCACTTTAAAGTCTTATAACTTCATTAATATTGAGTCATTCAATGAGATCTAGTGGAAAACCCTACCTTATAGTGAGGAAATGTGCATATTTGGTACGTCTGTCAACAATTACCAATATTTCATCATTCATTGTTTGATTCTTTGGTAATCCAGTGACAAAATCTATAGCAATGTCATCCCATTTCCATGTAGGAATAAGTATAGGTTTCATGAATCCTCTAGGATGTTGTATTTCATCCTTCACATGTTGAAAAAATAAAAATTTTGATATATAATTATCAATTTCCCTTTTCCATGTAGGAATAGTTTGAGGTTTCATGAATCCTCTAATATGGTTTGTAAATGATTTGAAAATTTAGTGATTTTTTAGATTCCTTGATAACTCCCATATCCATATTTAGTAGATCAATGCACATATGATCTCTTTTAACCCTTATTTTGTTCAGAACAACAACATACTTACTTCTTAATGCATATTCAACCTTATTTTCCTTCTCTGGGTGGTATTTTATTAAAAAATCATAATCCTTTAGTAGATCAAGCCATCATCTTTGCCTCATGTTGTGTTCATTATATAAGAATACATTTTTAAAAATATTGTTATCCATATATATCTCATATATTTTACCATAGACATAGTGCCTCCATATCTTCAGAGAAAATATTATAGTTGTTAACTCATGATTATGAGTTGGGATATTTCTGTTCACGTGTTTTCAACTACCATAATTCATAGGCAATAAATCTTTCATTATCCATCAGGTCACAACTGAATCTTATCTTCGATGCATGACAATAAATCACAAACCACCATTTCCTGATGGTATAGTCAATATTAGATGATTCATCAATATCCTATTAAATTATTTTAATAATTATTCACATTACTTTTTCAAATAAAATTAACCCCTTTATTAGTATGCTTGGTTAACAGGTTATCTAATAAGGAAAAATTATAAACGGAAAGACGATATTAACCTACTAAACCAATGAAACTACATACCAAATTTTTTTTCGTTGGGGTATTCCATTCCTGGACTACCTTTTTCTTTTATGATTGACTGAAATTACATCCTTTTAGAAAATATGGCCAAGAAAATAAACTATTTGAATCCATAATTCACACTTGCTAAGCTTTCAATATAACTCATTTATTCTAAAAGTCTCCTGAACAATCCTCTAGTGGTTCTAATGGTCCTTGTATATTATGTATTACACCATGATATCTTCAATAAATACCCTAAAAATTTATCAAGATGTTTATTAAATACTAAATTTATTAGATCCATAAAAAAGGGTATATTACACAGTACAAATGGAATTATTGTAAACTCATAATGTCTATACCTTGTTTGAAATATTTTATTTGGAATATCTTCCTTATTTACAGATAATTGATGATATACATAATGAATATGAATAATTTAACAATATTTATCTCCATGAATTTGGTCAAATAAGTCATCACTTTGAGGAAGATGATACCTTTTCGTTATTAGGATAACATTCATATTTCTATAGTAATTGCACTGCCTCAGAAATCCATATTTCTACTTAACAAAAATAAAAGGATCTCCCCAAGGTGAAACACTAGGGTGTATAAATCCCTTACCACTGAATTCCTCTAGCTATTTATTTATCTCTATTAAGTCCACCATTTTTATTCTATGGATAGTCTTTGATATAGTTCTTGCATCATGGATTAAATCAATAGAAAACTTAACTTCCTACTCTGGAGGATGTCCATGAAATTCATCTAGAAATACATCAACGTATTCTTGTACAAAATTTACATCATCAATTTGAAGATCACATTTTTCATCAGCAGGTTTTATCTACTCTTATTCACTAATAATATTATTTAGAAGAGCTACTAGAGGTGGATCTAGATATGACTCAAATGATGAGGTATCTTCTCTAAAGATAAGAAATTATATATCTTCATCACGAATCATAATTTCATTCTCTTAGAAATAATTTTATCATTATATTTTTAAATCCTTTATATACCACATATTATATCAAAACCATCCATATATATGTTAATAAAATCATAAATTAGAGTACATTTTTTTATACTAGGAACTTTTTAACACATCTCTATTGAAATATGGTGTCCAATAAGAGTTTTGACTGAATACTCCCTTGTCAAGGTAAATTGGAAATATATAATTTTTATAGAAAACTAGGAAGATATAAAGGAATATAATGATCTAGAATAAAATAAAGATTTTGATAAATTTGAGGAGATGATTAAAGTACCTACCAGTACATTGTAATGACCCAATGTTTTTAAATGGAAATTCCCTTCTCATAAGCATGAAAACACAACATAATAGACTAATAAGTGATAAGTGACATTTAAACATAAGTTTGTCACTTATGTGTTTGGAAATTAGAAAATCCAATATACACGACTGTAATCAGTAAGTTATTTGGATTCGGATAAGAAAAACTTAATTTTTTATGAATAGTAAAAATACGACAATTTACAATAAATACTAAATAATGGATTTATTGAGTCATTGATGATGTTATTCTGATTTAATCCCACTTACATTGACATCACAAGATAAAAATACTATTATTGGTCAAATAAGACTCACTATTCCTTGTATTGTGGGGAAATAATAAATTAATTAATTTTATATTGTGAAATTCCCTCTCTCCTCCACTATAAAACCCCCCTTCACTCCCTCTTCTCCTCACTCCTCTCAAGCCTTGTTCCTTGCCCATATTCTGCCCCAAATCTCTCCCCAAGGTCCTCCCCCATACCCAAAGGCTCCCATCATCCTCAAAATACCAAAACCTCTCCCCTTAAGAGGTTCTGAAAGGGGGAAGTCTTAATAGGTAAATCCCTCTTTCAAATTCCTTCATTTATTTCAAGTTCAATTATTTTTTATGTCGTTCCTCACCTACCTTCACCCAAATGTTATGATAACTCCAGTAGAATACATGTACTATAATTATAATATTCTAAGGAGATACTTCTTTATCTTCTCTCCATTCCTCACCTTTTGTTTGAAAGAAATGAAAGCACCATTTGAGATGTGCCAATTTAGCACATTCAAGGACAACAATTTATCAATTTCTATTATCATCTTTAAATATAGTCATGAAACCATTTTAGTTATGGTTGAACCAAATTATATATATGTAATATATTATATTTTGATTCTGTAATATTTTTTTACAAATGGTATTAATTTATAAATCAAAACATGTTCTTTGTAATTAGACCCACCAATTAACAAAAATGATTGTCACTGTGGTTTTATATAATAGTTCAACTTCAATATAAGTAACCAAATTAAATTTAAAACCATGTAATCTCATGTATGTTCACTAATATAACAAATCTTCAATTCTATACAACCACTTTAATCTTAAATGTTTATCCAAACAAAAATATAAGTGAACTGGTCATTAAAACCATGTAAACAAACAAGCCCAAACATTGAAATTGAACATTATAACTAATCCAGAAAGACATGAATGAAATAAAAAGGGTTATAATAAATCAATTATATATATAATAGGTTATGTACTTATTAATTAATAAGACTAATTTGTTTATTCAGGTCTTTAATTACAAGTGGAGAACCCCAACGAATTTAAGGTAAGGGATCCTCTCCTTTTCACTCATAGTCAAGATTGTTCTCTATGATATGCCTTTTTGTGTAATACCAAGTGATGGGGTATGTTTTATAACCTCCCCATACCGACCTAATGTTTTATATGTGATTATAAACCCCTTATCTCTCTCATCAAACCCTATTAGTCACACCTGATTCCATGCCAGCAAACCGTAATGGATTCTACTCGAACCTCCTTTATTCCTTCGGGTGACTCTATCTTTCTTTTCACAAAAATGTAGTTGACTTTTATATTTATTTAAGACTTATACATTATGTTTATATGATCCAAAATCATGTTCCAAGATCCATATATCATTATATTTCTAGGATATTCATGCTTTTAAGTGAATCCCTCCTCGATACTTCCCAATAAGCACACTAGTTTTAAAGGAACTTCTTGAATTTTTACCCAATTTCAAGTGCCCTCTATCCTCTGTTGCAAGAAAAAAGTGTCTTTATAAAATCATTATTGTTATTATGAAAACCTTCTTGGTTAAATTCTGGGTTTATATAAAATAATTCCCTCCTTACTTTTTAAAAAGCTCTATAGTATTTTCCTAAAAAACCGCACAAAAATATTTTAATGATAATGTTTCTAAAATACATTTCTTATATGTTTTCACTTATATTTGTCACCACCTACCATTTTATAAGTATATATTACCTTATTAATCCCCAGGTATGTTCTAATCCCTTTCTTTCAAGGACACTTTCATGATACACTCATTGGTTACACTTTATGTCGTGATTGTGGTACCCAATTCCTTCTATGGGTATCCATATGTTTATGAACAATTGATTATGTATGATTATTTATGTGGAAATAATATTTATATTTTAAGAATATTTATGTTTCAAGAATTTTCCTGGAAATTTTGAGATGGGTGAGCCCAGATAGCACTCCAATGCATTGGGTAAAGTTAAGTCTCAAGAGATGTGATGTGAAACGGGATTGGCGGTTAGCCTTGACCAATACTTAAATGGGAAATGAGATTGGTTGTTATCCTTGACCCATACTAAAGAAATGTTTTATGATAATGTCACATTTATATGATTCCATGTTTATATGATCCCGTGCTTATATTATATTATTTCATATGTTCCACGTTTTTTTTTCATTACTCCATGCCTCATAACTCATGTGCTTAAGATATATCCTTATGTTCATTCCCTTACTGGGATTTTTAGCTCATCCCTTTTTTAATTTGTTCCCTAGGGTACCCTAGGCCGATGTCAGTGCTCAAAGGAAGTTAGGATCACTTTATGGAGATTAAATAAAGAAATGTTTTTTTAGCACCATGTTTTATGTTTTATGTACCTAGTCTTCCAAGACACTAGACTTAACAATCCTTGGCTTGTACACTGATGTATAATTATGCTTAAAATCCTAAAATGTTATATGTAAAAGGCTTGGGTATCTATAGTTGGTATTAGGGGATGGTCTAGTTATTTTTGGAAATTAGGAATAAAGCACCTTAGTGAGAATCTTGGGGACGAGAATAAGTATTAGAAAACATTCCTAAATTTTGGTGAGTATTGAGTAAGTGGTTTTATCAAGAAAATACATCCTTGTCTGGATACGAGCAGGTAGAGGTGGCTCTGGCACAAATGTATCTTTGGATAAAACCTGAAATCACCGCTTTGAGCTAGACTCGAATGGTAACAGGTGCATGGCAATGGGCCTTGCTACACTTGGTTACGACACTCTCAGGGGATATGCATTGGTAGATTCACAAGATTAGTACAAATTATTATTAAGGAACAAAAAAAAACCCATAAGAATATAAGTTAAGATGTAGATCGAGGATAATCTATGTTTAATCTTAAGGATCCACAAGTTAGGATATACTTATTCTTTATAAGTTTATCCTTTTATGCTCAAATTTTACTTTTTATATTCAATATATAAGTATTAAAGAACTCTAATTATATGTTCTTTTTCTTAGTTAATGGAGGGAAATAGGAGAACAAGTTCCAATATCCAGTGTGATAGGAAATGTAAAGATTTCCCTAATGATATGCCTGATATAACAGGAGCGGGTTCTCAAAACTCCATGAAAGCACTTCCTCAGCTGGCTCGAGTTATGAATAATAACATGAATCATATGGAAAGGCCTCCTCCTCCAAGGAAAGAGCAAGTTGCTATACAATACTTCATGTGGAAAAGGTCTCCCATGTTTAGAGGATCTTATGATCCCCTCCTCCCAGAACAATGGATTAACTCCATTGAAAAGATATTCTCTATTCTCCAATGTTCAGAAAGAAGAGAAGGTTGTACTGGCAGTCTATCATTTTGATGGGGAAGCTGATCAATGGTGGACACTGATCAAGAATACAAAGTCCCCGGAGGAAATTGATTCCATGGATTGGGAAGAATTTAAGTGGATGTTTTTCAACAATTATTTTCCTTGAACCTTCCATCTCAAGATGGAAAGAGAGTTCCTCGGACTCAAGTAGAAGGAAGATGAATCCATTGGAGTGTATGAATCAAACTTTACAAGGCTTGCAAGGTACACCTATGGCTTTGTCATGAACACCGAAAGCAAGGTGGATTGATTTTTTAGTGGACTAAAGTTGAGTCTACGAAATGTGTTGGCAATTAGAGACTTTGATAGTTATTAGGATATTGTCTGTTGTGCCATCAAGGTGGAAATGAAGATTGGAGACTCTCAGTGGTCTCATGGGCCTAATGACCAGAAGAAGAAAATGGAAAACAACGTGGGTGGTTCATCAAACAAATCCCATGATAGAAAGGAGCATGGCTTTTCCCCTTGCAAATATTGTGGGATGAAGAATCCTAGTTACTGTCTGAAGGGATCCAAGAATTGCTTCAAATGTGGAAAATTTGGTCATGTGGCTAAGAACTGCTACCGAGATATGAAGTATCCCACTAATATAGAAGAAGAAAGAAAGGTTCAAGTCAACACTCGGCCTATAGTGCAGTCTTACAACTACAAAGCGCACGAGCATTATGTGAACAATTTTCCTAAGCCGAGGGTTTTCGGAGGAAATCAACAACAACCTCCAAGGAAAAAAGAATGGGATTATGCTATCACTACTAATGAGGTGGAGCCAGAAAATGATGTGGGGACATGTACGCAAGTAATAAGCATAAACATTTAAGGCAATGTATAAGACTAAAACAATAGAATTTTAAACTTAAACATTAACAAAATATTTCAAAGATAAAATCAAATAATTCAATTTACTTATTCACATAGATATTCTACTAGTCGAATAATCACAAACAACGTCAATATCCACTTTCATAATGATGGAATTCATAATTCCAGACTTCATAACCACATAGTCAAGGCCTTGTGACAAGACTACAAATAAGATTTTTTCAAGGCCTTGTTCCAAGATGCTAGTTTGTCTCATGAGACCAAGCAATACATAGAGGAGCTATAGTGGGCTCCACCCTTCACATACTATGTCCAATGAATTCCTCATATGAAATGGTTTAAACATAACATTAACATTCATATTAAAACTACCATATGAAATGCCAATACGTTATCCATAAACCATGAATGGTAAAAAAATAACACATCCACAGTAAAATATATCAGAAAACCTTCAATAAAATATAGAATATATGTATAATAAATCAACCTTGATCAAGAATAATATATCGGAAAGGATGTTGACATAGTTGAAAATGATGAGTAAAAATATTTTAGAGAAATATCCCTTTTTCCATAAATCTTTTAAAATTCACATAATTTATAAAGGATTTAATTAAAAAATATTGTTGCATAAAATTTTCCTATAACACTCTGAAACTTTTGAAAGTAATTAACATTCTAAAACATTCATTTCCATATAAATTAATTGTTAAAACCATTTTAAAAACATGGACATTAATGAGAATAGATTATAAGAATAAATCATTAAGACAATTAAGATGATGTTTTAGTAAAATATTCCCTTAAAAAGAATTCATTTCAAAAATATTTTATAGAACCTAGAAATGGATACTAAATATGTCCTAGTAGATTCTTACGTAAAAAACCTCGGATAATACAGAGATTGTGAAGTTAACCCTTACCTTGCACTTTCCTTTGTTCGAGGGTACGTTTAACCTTCTGTATAATGATCATAGTATGTTATTAAATTACAAAATAAGAATATTAATATTTATTATATAATACACGATTCATTTATGACTTTATACTACACATTTAATAATTATTTTCATGTTAAATTAACATTTTGGGTAGTAATCGCTTTCTTTATCGTACATGTTTTAACTTGTTATTCTTGATAGTATCATTTAAATCATGATTTAAATACTTCCAGAATATAAAAAATGATTTATATATCATATATATTTAGAATATAAATATTTATAATTCATATATATATATATATATATATATATATATATATGAAATGGAAGGCACCGTTTATGGAGACGGTAGACCGTACGTACGCATAAACGCTGTTTCAGTTTTCATATTGTATTGAATGAAATTAAGTAGATAAGATATATTTAAGTAAATATATATATATTTATATTGTAGGATTATTATTTCATATATTACATAACTATTAATAATATATATTTTTATAATTATCCTTGAATGGTGAATGTGGAAATGAATCTCATCGCGTTGTGAAGACAATAATCCATACGTATGCCTGAGCAACAATATCATTATATTGATGGAGAAATAGTTTTTAATTGGATGGTATATCATGTACAAAAAATAATTAAGATGTTATATTTATTATTTAAATCATTTATACTAATTATTATACCCATAAAAATAATGAAGTGTTTGAATAACAAACTACACCACAACGTGGAGACGGTAAGTCCTACGTACGCACATATGGTGACTTTGTCATTCATATGATGGATAGAATAATGAATATTGTTGTACCATTTTTATAATAACATAAAAATATATTGAATATACTAGATTTATTATTTTATAATGGAAACAAAAAAGAAAGAGGATGTGGAAGAAGAAAATAACTTGAAAGAGGTGATGAAATATTTACCCCTTCTTTGGGTTCTTCCTTTTTATTTGATCAAAAGGGCTCCTTAGGTTAGCTTTATCAACAATGAAAAGCCTCTATAATTAAGAGAGGAAAGTTGGGAGGATATTTGGGAGGGTTTGGCCAAGTCAAATGGATTTGGAGGTGTGATTTTGAGAGAAGGGGAAGTACCCTTTTATAAGAGAGGTGAGGGTCACTTTCAGAAAATCTTGAAATATTATTTTATAATAAAATTATTTTCGGTTTCTAGTGGCTCCAAAATAATTTATTTCTAGTATAAGGTGGATATTGGTCTAAAAACGATCAACCAATATTTTTAAGACAAGTTTAGGTTACCATATTAACCTTATCTTTTATATTTAACTCTTAGTTAAATAGTTAAACTTTTGTCATGTCTTCATGTATTCTTAAACTATATGGTTAATAAACATACTCTAAACTTCCAAGAGAACCTAAACTGGTTCATTAATGACATATATAATATTATTTAATATCTTTTTCTGAACCTTATATTTTTAGGAATATTATATCAACCAATAATACAGTATTCATTTTAAAAAACTAATTTATGTTAATTTTGACACTGTTTGGTGTTTTGTTTTTTTGAATGTCATAACAACCTTATCACTTCTAGAAAAATTTATCTAATAAACCATAACATGTCATATTAACCTATAAAATTAGTTTAATTTATCAAAAGTCTCAAATAATATTTATTTGGATATTTATAATATCAATTATTTTAATCTTTCATTAATCAATTAATTACTACATCATCATTGTGTCATAAATAAATTAAATTATTTAATGTCTAAAAATTATAAATAAAATAAAATTATGTATTAAATTATTTTATCTTTCTAATTAATTTTTATAGAAGAATTTATCTTATGTATAACCCTATATTAAAAATGGTTTAGTTATTAAACGTTGAATTTAACTCTTTTAAATCTTCTTTAAATAAAATAATAATAAATGTACTAATCTAATCCAAGTGAACCAAATGGGGTCATATTTTATTCCTAAGGTTTTTTTTGGGTCGAATTACACTTATACAATAGAATTAGGACATGTGTTAGGGTAATTATAATATCATTTTTACCCTTAATTACCCTATTTACTTTTAACGGTGGTAAATAAAAGGCAAAAGTTACTATTCACCAAAAAATTATTTTCATCTTATTTAACCAAATTTTACTTACTCATGTCAACCATGTCTCTCATTTTTTTTTAAATTCAACTCACAGAAACTGTAAAATTATGTTTTATGCAAATTTGCTAACGTGCCAAGAAGGTGGGTAAATGAGGATAAAATGTTCAATAAACTTTTATACATTTAATTTTATTATAAAATGAATCCAATAAATTACACTGAACTTATATAGGAATTATATATCTATTTTGACTTAAAATAAATTTAAATAAAATAAATAAATATTTAAATAAAAAGTCAGTTTTAAATAATAACTTAGTGTTTTTCACTATTCATCAAAAATTAAAAGTTTTCAGAAAAATACCAAAAATTCACCCTAAGAAAATTTTGATATTTAAAATTAAAAAATAAAGAATATTTTACCAAATTAATAACATAGGAGTTTCATTTATTAATTTAAAATTAATTCCCTTTGTCAAAACCAAAAAATTGGTTTTTAAAAAGTAAAAACTATGAAAAGATTGACATGTGTTTTTGTCAAATTTAAATGTGAAATTACTTATAATGACCTAAATTTTATTAAATGATAAAAATATAATCTAATTATACTTAAAACCCATTAAAATTCATAATTTAACACTGTAAATTGTTTCGATTAAAAAAATTGTTTTCAATTAAAACATAGTATTTTTCACTATTCATCAAAATATTAAAGTTATCAGAAAAGCATAAAAAATTTATCAACACTAAATTTTTATTTCCTAATTATAAAGAATAAGTTTATTTTGTTTGATTGAATATATAAAAGTTTCAAATATTATATTTAAAAAGGGTTCTCCATTAAAAGGCGTTAAAATTGCATTTTCTGAGAAATACTTCCTTTATCTGAAAAAATGAACTTGTTCTTATATTATGTAAAAAACACATAATATGGATGTTAAAATTTATATGTAATATATAAAATTCAAAATTCAGATAACACTATTCATAACTGCTTTTGGAAAGCTAGTTTAGTAAGTCATGGCGCGCTCAAACTCGGTGTTGTGTATAGCGCAAGTTATTGAATTACTTTGAAGAAATAACATTGTATGAAATCTTGGGGTGTTACAGATTTATTATGTTTTTAAATGATAAAATATTTTTATTGAAATATTAATTTTTTAAAATTATAAAATATTGTTATTTTTTAATCATTTAGGGAAAAAATAAAAGATTAGGAATCATTTTTTTCATTTGAAAATATTTTTTTTGAAAGTTAAATTATTAAGAAAGGGTAATAAATGTTTATATTAAAAAATATAAGGTGATGATTTTTTCAATCAGGGGGATGTTATTTTGTTTTACATAAGGAAAAATAAGATTGTTAATAGTTATTCCTATAAAAGTGGGATTCTAGAGGTAATTTTGATCTAGAGAGGATCGAGGGAGGATGTATACACAAATTGATTTTTAAGTTTTAGTTTATGTTTTTGGGTTGTGTATGGTTTATAATATTGATGGGTTTCATAGTATTTACTCACATTGTGATTTGACGGGGATCTATTTCTCATACCTTATCTTAAAAAAACTTTTGGTGATTATTTTTAAATAATAAGATAAAAAAATGAAATTAATATTGATTTTCAATTTGAAATTATACATGAATTTTTCAATTCATTTATCTTTAAATTTTAAAAAAGTCAGATATCCATTTGTGGTCCCAACTTTATATTTTTTATCATTGTATTTTTTAATAAAAACTTATCTTTTTTATAACTCTATGTATTTTTAATAGCATTTCAAATTTTCTCACCCTTTTTGTATTCTATCTGGATCATCAATTCTTGATAAAATGTACACACAGTGTTTCCATTTACAAATAAAAGACAACGTGTGAAATATTAAATTAAATCCACATAAACCTAAATAAAATTCACCTGAGCTATGAAACACTCCTTAGAAACTGATATTATAGTCTTTTCACATATATATTGTTGAAAAAACATAACTGAATCATTCATGGTTGATGGGGTTAATGAAACTCTGGTAAAAAGGATCCATGAAAGCATGGTTCAACTTTAATTCTAATTACTCCTATAATAACAACTCATTGAAACTTTTTAATGTTTTTTATTCTATTAGATTTCTAGATTTGTGAGTAAATTTGAATGTTTTTTAATTTTGGAGATCATTAATAGTTTTAAAAACTAGAAATTCATCACTACACATATTCAATGATACTAATTTGATATAATTTATTCATAATTAATACATAAAGTTATTGGTTAATTTTATAGCAATATGAGTGAATACTCACCAATTTCTTTGAAAATATGAGGTTTGGAGGATTTTCATAGACCTATAAATCTCTTTATTAACCTCTATCATAGGAATGTACCATGATTATTTTATGTAAAAATTAATATATTACTGATCTAAATAATAGGAATACTATCCCTTTTATTTAATTTCATAAACCAATGTTTGTATTCTACTAAACCACTATTATTTTTTAAAACTTTTATATAATATGACATGTTTCAAAAAAAAAATTCTAATTATGAACATGTGTTTATAACTTGGTTGTTATATGTATGGTTTGTTGGGTATCACATATAAAACATAAATAAAAAAAAATTCTTAATGAAAATTTGAGTAAAAAAATCATTCATATAGCTACACAGATTGTACAGATCTTTTATACATCCACATGTATGAAGGACTTCCAAAGAAATAAGTTCCATAGAAATTTTCACTTTAAGTATCTCATACATATGTTGAGTTTTATTTAGGACAACACATATAAAAATTAAGATTAAATTAACCAGTAAATCCATTTCCCCAACGATGCAACTATTTATTAAAATTTAATAAAACATAAAATGAAGAACAGACCTCATTTTCTGTGTGATGTTGAACCAACAACGATTGTAAACATAATATAGATTTAAATCCATTAGATATAATCAAAACAATCTTTTCCCCTCAGATATTCCATGAGTTGTATGAGTCATCCAATGCTTATTTGTGATTCTTTCTCCATCCATGAACTTATAGAACCTTTTTGTTAAACGAAAAGTGAGAATCCTAGGTCTGACTTCAAGTGTTTCTATATTCAAATCACTATTCATCAACCAAAAATTTCCAACTATTAAACCAATTTATTTTAAATTTAAAAGATGGTAATTCGATTACAAATGTTTCACAATTATTTGATTAATTTTTTTAAAAAATTCATAAATATTTTATTTCATTACAAACCCTTATAATGTGAAGTTTAACATTCATTCAATTTCTTAAAATTTGTAAAAATGACATGAACAATTGAATCCCATTTAACATCATCCAATGATGTTATGACCATTATAATATAACTTACATGTATATAATGGTTAATTCAAACATTATTTCATAACTCATTTTGTGACACCACAATTTTTCAATTTCGAACATTCTATTATTTTTATGTCATTTTTGAGATGATAATAGTGGATTATTTTTTTTAGTTAAAATTTTCCAAAATAACATTATGATACATTGTTTATGCATGGTCTAGAGATCATTCATGGTAATTGTACACTGTCAAATCTTCTAGAAAGTGGGTGTTTCATGATCATGTCATGATCTAGTGACTATGCAAGGCAACTATACCTTTAGAATAATATCTCCAAATTCCATTTTTCATGTCTCTAATTCCCTATTCTGCCTGATAAATTTATGGATAATTATAAATATATTATTGGTTACTTTTATATGATAATGTAATTTATTAATTATGCATAAATATTTAGTTATATTTTTATAAAATATATGTGCCAATTTTGTGTTATGTGTATTTTATATCATTGTTTTTATCATATATTTTCATATGTATTTGTGTGTGTGTATAATGTCCATTTATAATTTACATGGAAGGATAATGATATTATTCATATTATTATTATAATATTGGTAATATATGTGCTTGTTTTATTAGTAATATATTATTGTATAAAAATAATCTATTTATTATAATTAATAATATTTTATCATCATCATCATTTTTTCTGTCTTTTCATAAGAATAGATAAAACTTCTCTCTTCCAATATTCTCTTAGATGACACACAAGGGATAGGGGGTTTATCTTCCACTTGCTTCTTCTGACACTTATAGAAGATTCAAGGTACAATTATATTATTTTCTCATTATTATTTTTTCCCAATCCTATATCTTGTATTCTTCTCTAAAAAATTCCATTACCAAGGTTCATGTGAAATAGGGGTTTCACTATGTCAATATGAGACACTTATAATCCCATGAGTTGTTCTTACTCTCTTAGATGTGGTATCATTTCTTTACAGGACATTGGTATGTGAATCTCACTATGGGGCATTAAAATTTTATTTGATTTTATTATTTTAACTATTCTATTTTATTTTAAAATTAATATATATTCATTAATAAGGAGTATTATATTGGTAAAATTCAATTGAATGTCATTAAATTCCCAACGATAGGTGGTTCTCTACATTTTCTCCTTCTTTGAAAAAAATATTGTGTGCTTGATCATTCTAAAACTTATTTCACTTGAATATAAATATTCATTATATTTTCTATTATTATTTTTATAAATATTTAATAATTAATTTGAAAAATACATGTGAAATCAAAGGATATTTCATAGAATATATGTAAATTGATGCATTGAAAAGTTTATATAAACAATGTGTTCTTGATTAAATGTCTGTTGGATTTTTTTATAAAATATTTGATTTTATTATTTTTAAAAAATTTATTTTTAAACTATAAAAGGTAGATTTCATGTTTTTATTGATGTTTTAAATAGATAAAATATCATTTCACATAGTTATAAGAGATTTTATTTATACAATTTTATACTCTTGAATCTTACGAACTATGTTTTTGTCCAAAGGATAAAAAAATAATTATGTTATAAATGGGATTTTATATTGATAATTGGATTTATTATTATATTCATAAGGATAATTGTATTGTTTTCCATTTTTATTTTGGGTATAAGGGATTGTTTGGATCTGAGATAAAAAGTGTTTTTTTCCATACACCCAAATGGGTATACCTCTTTTCATGGTTTTTATTATTATAGAATTATGTTTTATTGATATGTAAATGGGGTGTTTCTATTGAGGGTATGTGGGTGTGAGATGAGAGTTTTATATAACTGATTTTATGGTTTATTATTTTTTTGGATTTTTGAAACATCATGGGAAGCCTTGGGTAGCAAAGGGGGATTTTAGTGACAAGTACACTTTCTATGTTGGACCACACATTAAATATAATTTCTCCTTAGTTTATATTATGGATCAAATAGGGTAGAGTAGTTTAGGATTACACTCTAGCTATTCCCATATGGGATATTCTCACTAGTTTAGATTATGTGCTAACTAGTGACTTTACTACTAATTTAGGATTATTTTTTGGTTATTGTCCTATATACAACTTATAAATTTGGGTACAAGGATCCTAAATTCATTCTTTAATCCATAAGTAGTCATCCCATGATATTAGATGATTAATTATGGATATTTTATGAGTATTTGTTTTTTTGATCATTTATTTTTCCATGATGATTGAGTTATTGATGGTTTGTTTTATAATATTATCTTCTTCATATTGTTTTGGATTCATTTTTGAAAACCATTTTCATTAATAAAAGTGAATGTTAAGAAAGGTGTTTTGAATTGATTTTCAAACTAGTGAGTGGTTTTTATTTAAAAAGGAATCATAGAAAGAATTTATTTTGTTTCATATTACCTAAAATTCAATAAGAGTGTTTTTTATTTATTTTTAAACTAGCATGTATGGTTTTTCAAATGAAAGGAAATATATAAAATCATGAACGTATCCTACAAAGATTATTTCTCACTCCTCACATGGTCACCTTTGGGATTCATATAGATTATTGTTTTTTTGTAATATTATAAGTATGATGTTATGTTCTCTATTTTATAGGGATTTTACCATAGGCTCAAGAGAAAGGTTGTGAATACGGTGATATAAAAAGATGTTCTTGTATCATATGAAGGTGTTTAGTTGTTTTATTTTTGTTATAGTGAGTTATGTGTGCAATTTAAATAGGATTACCTTGTATTCATTTATCTTTTTCACAATTTATGAGTATGCTACCTACAATATTTTGTTTATCCTTATGCCATTTTTTGTTTTACTTTTACTTGAAATTGTATGTTTTAGATAAAATATCCATCATTAATTCTTTATTGTTTAGAAAGTTTAAATGGTTTTCATTCTGCATGTTGAAACCCTTAACAGTTTTGTGAGCATATGAATATTGATAATGTGCCTTAGGTTTTTTTCACACTTGATTAGGTATTATGGATAGACATTCAAACTGGTATATTACGCATGCACTACCATGTAACAGACCATGATGCAATGAACTTCAACACTATGTGGTTTTTTAGAACAAACCATGATGTGGTGACCTTTATTATGCATGGTTTTTATTTAATGAATATTTCAATCAATATCTCACATTTATTGAAGCCTCATGCTCTTCGTATAGTTCCACCTTATGTTGTGTCATATGTAACAACTTATGAACCCATATCCAAAAATACTTTTTATATCTTTTAAATATCCTGTTGGAGAAGTTATCCATATTCTCCCAAATTTTGGTACAAACAATTTATAAAAAACATATCCTCATTCACAAAACCATTATTTGTGACCCCATATGCCTTTACAGTGTTGAAAAAAAATATTAATTATTAAATCATAAATGTAAGAAAATATCCTCCCAAAAAAATCATCAATTCCACTCAATCTATAAATGTATCTAGTGTGGTCTCCATAAAAACATGTATATTTATACCCATTTCTAACAAATGTATCACATACATCAATCATAATAATATAATAATGTATAATTATATAATCTCTCTATCCATGACATCAAGTAAACACAATATATATAATGTGTTAATATTGTATCTCCTCTTGTGAATTCTAAATTCTTTGAGTAAAGACTAAATAAGATGAATAAACACATGTCATGTCATTCATCCAAATATACGAGTGCATCACATATTACACATCTGATGATCCAAATTTGTGTTTGTGTTTTATTTTTTGTCAATATGTTATTAAGTGATGGATCACATGATGTCAATATGAATTTAGTGAAGGAGAAAAACCTATAAGTGTGATTTTTTTCCCTAAGAAAATAAATTTTTAAAAATTGAAGTTCCTAAGAAATTATGAGCATCACATTGTGTTTGGTTTTATGAGGATCAAAGTTTAATCAAGAAGATTGGATGTATTTGATGTTTTTAGGTAGATCCATTGATAATATGTTCAAAGGGTTATATTTTGGTTAAATTTAATCAATTATAACGATTTATTAACTGGTCTAAATTTTTTAAGAATATGTTCTAGTAGATAGAACATTTTTTGCACCAATGAAGATGATTGAAGGAGGCCATGAGAAGAATACCATGAAAATATTTATTTTCATGAATGAATTATATTGATGAAGGAATTTGATGGTGATAATTATTTACTTTTCCCTTTATAATTAGTTTTTTAAAAGTATATTAATTGGAGTTATATTAAGAAAATGATTGAGAAAATTTCTAACCAAGGACTCCCTTAACCATTCATGTGGGACCCATGTGTCAACCACATGGGAGTGGGTTAACTTGGCAATCCATGGAAGCATGTTGAGGATGCACAGTGCCCATAGGGAACACACAAGGGATCCCATGAGCATTGGTGGGTGCATATAACCCATAGGGTGCACTTGATGCATGCACATGGCATACATGAGGGTACTTAGGGGCTACACAAGGTTGTGGCATGACCCATGAGGGGTGAGTGTGTGCGTTGTATCTGAGTTTCTACCATGGTGTCAGATGTAAAAATTAATGACGTAATATTTTTTATATAGTTGTTCTTAAATGAATGTATGTCTGATGTTGAGAAATTCTATGCGACAACTTTATCTCAAAATTAAAAAATTTACGCACATATTAACATTTTTCTGATGAAAATGATTTGATCCATTCAATCATCTAATCATTATCTTCCTATTGATGATAATTTTTCTAATAAACACTCGAAGTGACCACATGTGTTATTTTATTGATCAAAAGAATTATTTTGATCAACTTCATAACTAGTTTTGGATCAAATGTTTCCTGATTCAATCGACCACACAAACTCTTTGGATCAACCATATTAAGATCAAATAGATCGTATGAACTAATTGAGTTACTAAAAGCCTGAGATGAAGTGACTATGATACTTGGATAAATCACCCATTCATTAAAACTACAAAATTTTCAAATGTGTATCCACTATATGCATTGGATAGATTGATCATGAAATAGAAGATTGATCAACCTCACAACATGTATAGATTAGTCATGAACTAAAGAAGAATTCATGTAGTTTCAATCTATCATGAGTGAAGAACTGAAGGTTCTAAGCGATATTCATGCATACGATGATTCATGTGATATAATTACGTGCATATGAGTCCGAACTCATGAAGGAAGAATTCAACTACTTGAAGCCACCGTGATTTTTTGCATTATTTGTTTGAATCCCATATTAATATTTTAAATACTAAAATATTTAGTAATATTAATATCATTTTGATACTTGATATGTTTTTGGGATGTTAAATTGGTCTTTATCATGTATTTTTTTCATAGAAGATACATTTAAACCTTATCTATAAGTACCAAATAACCATGTCTGAGAGACACTACTATTATTTGTGATTTTCATTGAGAGATATCATTTTCGGAAAATAAAACATCTCTATGCTTTCATTTATGTGAATATGAATGCAGATCCACATACCACCTAGGCTAAAAGAATAGGATAGAGGGTTTCACGTGCCACTTGGCTACATAAAGAAGTGGTTCCATACAAAATACTTGCATAAAAAAGAACCACATACATAATATTGTTTAAGTGAAGAAGGATATGGAATCCGTAGGATAATATAGTCTTGTAAAGGAATATTTTGAGGTGTTTAATGAATTATAAGACTTTGTGAAGTTGAAAACGAAGATCCAATGCACTTTCTTGTTCTAAAGAGAAGGATCATGTGAGCCTTATTTGGTTATGCAAAGGTATTTCACTAATGTGAAGAATAATATTTAAAAATATTTAAAAGATACATTAAATATTATGTTATTGTATGAGAAGTTCACTGAGGGTCCAAAACTACAATTTTACATCTCATATTTTTGGTCGATGATATAAAATATAAGAAAAATAAATGACTAAAATATTATCTATTGATTGTAATTTATGTTATAGAAGAGGGATTGAGATATAAAATCTACATCATACTAATATTATTATTTTTGAAGAAGTAGAAGAAGAGGAAGCCTACTTTATTTATGTATACATGAGACATCCAATTTTATTGCTTTGAAATAGTGACAATCATTTTATTATAGCATTCAGAGGAAGTTGATCATAACTATTATTGTCTGATCACTTCAGAAAGGATAGTTCAAGATCATATACTCTAGTGCTTCAAAGTTTAAGCTTTCATTATACCTATTCCATTCCAGGAGAATATGATCAAGGTCATACCCTTGTCTATTATTTTTATTGATAATAAAATAAAATGTGTGTTTGTTTGGGATAATAAACTCCATACACCAGGAATATAGACACCCATATTAAAGGATAAACCTGTTAAAAAATCATAGTGTTCTTTTTTTTCTTTATTATTTTACGTTCATTCTTATTTACTACATGTAAAGAAGAAAAGAGAACCATTCACTAAATTTGTTAAAATGGTATAAAAATGGATAAAAAAATTTAATGATATAATAAGTTATCCCAAAATGATTCACCCCCATCTCAGCGTGGTGATACCAAAGTTATCCTAACAATTGGTATTAAAGTGACATGTCCCACATCTGATTGGGTTCTATGATATTAAGGTTTAATATTTCATATATCTTTTATTAATTTAGAGTAGATTGAAAAATTGGAGGAGTTTCATATACTATAGTTTAGAATTTTATCTCAAGAAAAACATTGACAAAATAAAGAATGAAATAATTGGGAAAGATGATGAATACATCCTTCTTATAAAAAGAGTATGGTGAGTCAATTTCCCAATAAATTATTCCTAAACAAGACAAGTTATGCATGAGAGTCAAAGACCTAGTAGTTTTCTCTACTACTAAAGAGAATGATAATAGTTCTACCTCATGTAGTATATCATACCTACAAGAATAATAGGGAAAAAATATCTTGTCAAAATTATTCGAGAGAATATCCAACCATTATGGGAGTGATCTCATATTCTATGAATTTAATGTTGAATAAGATAATAATTTTAATGAAATTTTGCACAATTGTCAAAAAAAAATAATCACCCTCATTTATGTCTCATTCAAAAGAATGTAGAAAGATACAACTGAGCTTGATGAAAATATATAAAACTTTTGAATAATGAATGAAAGAAAATATTAATATATCTAAAAAAATTGTATCCAAGGAAGCATTGAACGTTGAACTTGAATAAATATGCTCCAATTTTTAAGATCAGTGGCTAAATACAATTCTGGATAAAGAGGACATCACTAAAGAATTTAAAGTAAAGTTCCATGAATTATAAGAAAAATAGAAGGATATCATTGATGTTAAGATTGATCTAGTTTAAATAAAAGAAAATGGTCTTATGATCTTCATATGAAGTGGGATACCCCAAAAATGGCTGTGTGGGTAAGATTCTCTAAGCCCCACTCTCCCTTTTCAAAACCCATCTATAATTAGAATGCTAGGAAAAATGGTTGGTCATCATCTTTGCTGAGACTCGAGAACTAGTTATGTATGTCACCCAATTTCCCCACGGATTTGTGTTAAAGTTGACGTCTTGAAACATCTGGTTGAATGGGTATGGATCTCAGTAGGCGTTGAATTTCAATGGAATAAACCCATCATGTTTGAGCCTTGGATGCACTTTTTCTTGTTGTGATCTCACCTTGGGCATCTGTCTCATTCCTATCGTTGCGGTAGTAAGTGTCTTCATGGGATGATGTAATTAGGTGATGGTGGTACAACTGAAGGTAGAAGTTTTAATGGGCCTAAGCAGATCTCTTTTTGTCCAGTTCTCTCATGTGATGTTGTTCAGGCTATTCATAAGTCTTCAAAGGCTATACTACCTAAACTAAAAGTCTCGAACATTTTTGACAGACTAAAATGTGATCTGGGTATTGTTGACCCTTGAAAGGTTGTAGTTTTTGTGTCTTTGTGTGGTATCCTTAATTCTCATTTAAATGAAACTAATCCAATCTACAATGAACTAATAGGGAGTGCAGGTGTTGGCAAGGTCATGAAACCAGTTTCATCTAATCCAATCAAGAGAGTTGTGGTGCTTAGGGAAGTCTGTGATGATCTACCCATAGGTAAGGATCATCAATGCATGTTCTTGGAGGATTATAATACACAATTAAAATTTATAGGTCGTAAAATCGAGTAGACATGAAGTCCATAGATTCTATTGTAGGTATTATAGGAAATACAATCTTATGTTGAGAAGGTAAAGTCTAGAGGAATGGTTATTAATCCTCAAAATTGGTTTTCTATGTCGGGAGGAATAGACTGAGAAAATTATGAAGATAACCAAGAATTCCAGGCTTCCTAGGAAGATATGGAGCCTTCCTTAGACTCCCCTGATGAGTCCAAGTATGTGGACATTGTAGAGTATTATCTTATATCCTCTTCAATAAAGGTTATGATCAATATCATTGATTCAGACAGTTTTATTAAGCGCACTCAGAGGCCACATTGAAGAAAAGACTGTTTGGATTTACCAAGTCCTCCTATTACTAGATCCTTAAGCAAAAGAAAACCATCTATGAAGGTGTACAATATTGTAGTTAACCACTCTTTGAGAAAAGACAGATACTCAGATAAGCATATAGAGAATTATGGAAATGAGGTTTCGGATTTTTCTATCCTCCTGTGTGGAATGGAAATGATGGAGTGTGATGAGTGGGAAAAATCATAAATTGTAATGAAATATTCCTATATAAGGATCAGAGGTCAATTATTTTCAATATTACTTTGACAGGATGGTTGGGAGGAGTATCTAGGTTAATTTTAACAAAGAATAGGATTCTTGGATCAAAAAACAACATTGTATTTTGGCTCATGGATTTAGTGGCAAGAAGATTCTAGTGGATGAGATCATCCAATCTTGGGGAAATATGGAATTATATGTTGAATACCTCATCAAAGATGATCCAGATGGGTGGGACACCACTCCTCAATGGATTCTCCTCAAACACAATGTTTCTAAAAGGCTTAAATTGCAATTCAAATATTCTTCTATTTCTTATGGGGTTGTTTGATGTCTTTTGTGTACTTTTATAGATTCTCATTTTTCCTCAAAAGAGATTTTTATTAATAAAAATATATATTGGATGGATTATTGAAGTCATTTTAGTAGGATAAATTCATCCTAAATATGAAATTTCTTGAACATGGAGTCAATTTGGTGAATATTGAAAATGTTCTAACAGAGTCTTCACAACAAGCTAAAAGAAGAGTTGTTACTGCAATATTTAAAACAAAAAAAACTTCTGAGGAGGAAATTTATCCTAAGAGACCTTCATATGGTGGGAAAAATATATTGAGATCATTCAATTATCAATCTTAAGAAGTTTCTAAAATTAAGGTTTCTTCTAGCATTAATAATTATATCTATGATAATTCTTGTTTTGTGTATAGTGCATGTTAAAAATAAAAACCTTTACAAAATTGTATGAATAAAGGTGATGAATTTATTACCACTTTATTTATACTAAATAAATATTTGATTATAATTAATTACTCCCCAAATTATTCCCATAAAAAATGATAATACAAAAAACAAAAAAAAACATACCAATCTAGACATACTATAATCCAAAAGGAGAGGCCAAGATTTGTTGGCTACTATTGATGTTGTGATAGATTTGGGTATATGGAATATGTTTTTTGGTATAATAGGTATGTATATGAAAATAAAAGGAAGCCTACATCAAGGGAGGGTAGAGCAGTAAAGAATCAAAGACCACAAATGAAATGAAATAATATTCCTATTACGAATATATTTGAATGTATGAAGAATATATGTGGTATTTAAAATGAAAATGGTCACAGTGAAGAGGCATAAAAATATATATCATTCAAGAATGAAACTAAAAATAGTATGAAGAAAATACAATACGAAATAAATAATGGATATAATCATACCTTAGGAAGATCACAAAACAGAGATTCTATGAAAAACAAACCCAAGAATATTAAGAAGGTTGCTACACCAAAGATAATAAGTATATTCATTTATAGAAAAAGTGTTCAAACCATGGGTTAATATAATAAAAACATGGGTATCATAATTAATGGAATCAATCATAAGAAATAAAGGGGAATTCCAGTCCAAGAACTAAATAAAAGGATTGAAGTGGAAAATAGAACACCTAAAAAGCTATGTGGAACCACCAACCTTGATGTGCATATTCCAAATTATATACTTGTAATATGTACATATAATTTGGAAATAGATAATAAAATCTAATAAACAAGGATGATGGAAGATGGTAAAGGTAAGTTAAATATTCCACATTAAGTAATTTAATTTTATGAGATGTTGTTAATAAATGATAACAAAAGAATCCCAAAAGTACTATGTGGAGGTTGTAAAAGGGTTGGATATATCTTTGATGATTTCTTAGCACTAGATCAAAAAGAGATGATAAATAAAAATAAAAAACACCAAATGATGAATGTTACTTGATAAAAAATTTTAATAATAAAATTACACATAATGTTTTTACTGAATAAAGTAGAGATTCCATGATACCCAAAAATACTAATAAATTAAAAAAAATCATCATAAAGAGTTCAACCTCACATTAAGGAAAAACAAAGGGAGTTTCATGGTTGAGAAACAATAATTGGACTTTTCAATCTCACTACAAATAAAAGGAGATCCACTTTATTCCAATATAATTTGTGTTTGTTTTTATTAATTACATGTAGTGAATTAATGGTGATACACATACCCAGGGGGAGAAACTGGTTGAAGAAATTATATTTCTACATCTACAAGTTGGAATATTCATTCCAAGATTTATATAAATCACTTTTATTTTTTGATATATCTACATATATCATGAAGATTATTTTTTGAAAAATATCAAAGATCAATCTTGATGAAGATGATCACGCTATTATTTCTATTCAAAAAAATTGAAGTCACCATCATGGATAAGATCACAATAATTGGTACTCACATCATTTGGAATTTAGAAGGAAAAATAATGGAAAATATCTTTCTTGATGAAGTTATTCTAGAGATAACCTCTTGAGGGGGATTTTCTAAAGCAGTTTCCAAATCCTTATATTTCATCCAAATATGACATCTCAATAAGGTAATTATTTAGAAATTAATTAATAAGGTATGTGTGATTACTCTATCAAACCTAATAAAAAATGAAAATAATATATGGAATTAGGTGGGAGAATTTGAATAAATCAATGATATTAAAAATGGATAATTGTTGAATAAATTTTAGGAATGAATTCATGAAAATTTCCTTCTTAATGTAATTGATTTTTTTAATATATGTGTTGAGATGAGTGTAGAAATTTCTGGGTGAATGTATCTTGAGAAATTTTCTTGGCAAGTTATATTATAAAAGTTGCACCTCCATTGTATCAATTGGTATAAAAAATTACTATCAACCTAAAAATAGTTTAAAAGTATCTAATGAAGGATAAAAGTTATGGTATATCAGTTTATATCATATTTTAAATTGATAATGGACAACATTATATATAAATTAGACCCTATTGTTTTTTATACCGGGTTAGCCCAAGTAGACATAGAGTGGAATAATTGGTGTAATATTATATAAGTAAGAAATGATCACATCCCCTATTAGGTACTTTGTATTTTTCATCAATAAGGGAGAGATAATAAAATGAAAAAGAGAAGATAATAATTGAAGAGAAAATATTGACATACTATTTTAGACATTTGTATTGACTACAAATACAAAGGTGGAGATTGATGATCCTAATTTTTTGTTTGTGTTGTATATATTATGAAAGTGTTACTATGTGATGAATCACATGATATAAATTTTAATTTATGGAAGGGTATTAGATTAGAAGTGTTTTTTTATGTTCATAATCGTAGTAATGTGGTAAAATTAAAGTTACTAAGAAATTATGTGCATAACATTGTGTTTGGTTTTATGAGGATCAACGGTTTTCAAGAAGCTTATAAGTAGTTGATGTTTTAAAGAATATCCATCCACAACAAGTTCAAAGAATTATATTTTGGATGAAATGAATCATGTATGATGACTGATGAACTAATATAAATGTTCAAAGAACATGTGCCGATGGATAATATGGTTTCTACACAAATAAATATGATTGAATAAGGCCATGATGAGAAGAATATGAAAATATTTATTTGTATGAAGTAAATATATATTTATTAAGGAATTTTATGGGGAGAATTATAAATTATACACTACTGGAAATAAAGGATATACCAACGGTTTAGAACCGTTGGTATAGGCTGGAGAACCGTTGGTATATTCTATACCAACGGTTGTCCAAACCGTAGGGAAGTAAGGCATGGGTAAAGATATATACCAACGGTTTGCAGTAAACCGTTGGTATAACCCACTCTAGGTATGGATTTGCCAACGGTTCAACAAGAACCGTTGGTATAGGTTTACCCAACGGTTCTAAACCGTTGGGAATACTATAATTATGATCTTATACCAATGGTTCACAACCGTTGGTATAGTATTTTTTCCAACGGTTTTCATATAACCGTTTGGAATTCAATGGTTTTGATCTTATACCAACGGTTGTAAACCGTTGGTATAGATGTTTTCCCAACGGTTTCAATGAAACCGTGGGGATATGTTTATGTATGGTTTTTTACCAACGGTTTATTGAACCGTTGGTATAATTCTTTCTCAAAGTATTCCAACGGTTTACAACCATTGGTATTCAGTATTTCCAGAATTGTTGCACAGCAGCCCCTCCAGTAGCCCCTCCAGTGCATACACCTGCATAAAAAACAGCACTAAAAATAGTGATAGACTTAAAACAACAAAAAATAACACCACCTATTTGATTACACCACCTATTTGATTAGAGTCATGGTGAATACTTCCCCCTTTGAATCTTCATATGAAAAAAATCATCTAGTATAGTTGAATCAGAGTTTCAATAAATCAAATATTATTTACACCCATTTCAATCTTCATACGACAACCACTTTTATAATATATGGTGAAAATGTATTTTCATAGGAGTCTCATCACTTGTGACTGAATAAGTGCCACACCAAGCCTCAAATTGAGGCCAGGTTGATTGGTACACATCACATATGATCCATGGATCATTTTCCTAAAGTTTCAACACAATGAAAATCCGTTTGATTGGTTTGGCATATGTACGTAAAATATTAATCCATTTTGAACAAATGAGAGGTAGTTTGGGTGGTCCCCACCCCACGGTGACTCGTACTAAGGTGGGGTTGACTCATACACGTCACATATGACCCATGGATCATTTTCCTAAAGTGTCAAAAGAATTAGAATGTATTTGGTCTGTTTCCCGTATGTCAATTGTTGATATCACATACAATTTAGTCCATTTTGAAGAAAAGAGAGACAGTTTGAGTGGTCCTGGCCACACCGTGGCTTGGATTGACGTAGGGTTGACTCGTACACATCAAATATGACCCATGGATCGTTTTCCTAAAGTTTAAATAGAATCCTAATTTGTTTGGTTGGTTTGGCGTATGTCAACTGTTGTTTTCACTTAAAATTATGTCCATTTTAAACAAAAGAGAGACACTTTGAGTGGTTTCGGCCACACCGGGCCTCAGATTGAGGCGGGGTTGACTTGTACATGTCACATATGATCCATGAATCATTATCCTAATGTTTCAACACAATCAGAATCTGTTTGATCATTTTGGCGTATGTATGTAAAATATTGTCCATTTTTAACATAAGAGAGACAGTTTGGGTGGTGTCGGACTCACCGTGCCTCGGATTGATGTGGTATTGACTCTTACACATCACATATGACCCGTGGATTTTTTTTCCAAAAGTGTAAACAGAATATGAAGGAGTTTGGTCAGTTTCCCGTATGACAGTTGCTGATTTCACTTACAATTTAGTCCATTTTCAACAAAAGAGAGAAAGTTTTAGTGGTACTATCCACACCGTGGCTCGGATTGAGGCGGGGTTGACTTGTACACATCACATATGACCCATGGATTGTTGTCCAAAAGTTTATACAGAATCCGTAGGTGTTTGGTCGGTTTTCCATATGTCAGTTTTTGATTTCACTTAAAATTAAGTACATTTAAAAAAAGAGAGGCACTTTCAGTGGTTTCGGCCACACCAGGCCTCAGATTGAGGTGGGGTTGAATCATACACATCAAATATGAGGCATGAATCATTTTCCTAAAGTTTCAACACAATAAGAATCCATTTGATCAGTTTGGCGTATCTACATAAAATATTGTCCATTTGGAACAAAAGAGAGGCAGTTTGGGTGGTCTCGGCCCCACGGTGCCTCGGATTGAGGTGGGGTTGACTCGTACACATCACATATGACCCATGTATCATTTTACTAAAATTTAAATAGAATCTGAAGGTGTTTGATCAGTTTCCCGTATGTCAGTTGTTGATTTCACTTACAATTTAGTCCATTTTGAACAAAAGAGAGACAGTTTGAGTGGTCCCGGTCACACTGCAGCTCGGATTGAGGAAGAGTTGACTCGTACACATCACATTTGATCCATGGATCATTTTCGTAATGTTTCAACAGAATAAGAAGTCGTTTGGTTGGTTTTTCGTATGTTAGTTGTTGTTTTCACTTAAAATTATGTCTATTTTAAACAAAAGAGAGATATTTTGAGTGGTTCCGGCCACACCGCAGCTCGGATTGAGGCGATATTGACTCGTAAACATCACATATGACCCATGGATCCTTTTACTAAAGTTTCAATAGAATCTGAAGGCGTTTGGTCCGTTTCCCATATGTCAACTGTTGATTTCACTTACAATTTAGTCCATTTTTAACAAAAGAGATACATTTTGAGTAGTCCTGGCCACACTGTGGATCATTTTTTGTCAGTTTTGACTTTTACACATCATATATGACGCATGTATTGTTGTCCTAAAGTTTCGACATAATTCGTAGGCTTTTGGTCGGTTTCTTGTATGTTAGTTGTTGTTTTCACTTCAAATTAAATACATTTAAAAAAAGAGAGGCACTTTGAGTGGTGTCGGCCACACCGAGCCTCGGATTGAGGCAGGGTTGACTCATACACGTCACATATGATCCAGGTATGATTTTCATAAAGTTTATACACAATCAGAATCCGTTTTCTCGGTTTGGCGTATGTACGTAAAATATTGTCCATTTTGAACAAAAGAGAGACAGTTTGGGTGGTCCCGGCCACACGTCGCCTCGGATTAAGGAATAGTTGATTCATACACCTGAAATATGACCCATGGATCATTTTCCTAACGTTTCAATAGAATCCGAATGCTTTTGGTCTGTTTCCCGTATGTCAGTGGTTGATTTCACTTACAATTTAGTCCATTTTGAACAAAAGAGAGAGATTTTGAGTGGTCTTGGCCACATCGTGGCTCGGTTTGTGGTGGGGTTGACCCGTACACGTCACATATGACCCATGGATCGTTTTCCTAAAGTTTCAACAGAATCCGTAGGTGTTTGGTCAGTTTGGCGTATGTCAGTTGTTGTTTTCACTTAAAATTAAGTTCATTTTAAACAAAAGAGAGGCACTTTGAGTGGTGTCAGCCACAACAAGACTCATATTGAGGTGGGGTTGACTCGTACACGTCACATATGACTCATGGATTGTTTTTCTAAAGTTTCAACATAATTTGTAGGCGTTTGGTCGGTTTCTTGTATGTTAGTTGTTGTTTTCACTTAAAACTAAATACATTTTAAAAAAAGAGAGGCACTTTGAGTGGTGTCGGCCACACCGGGTCTCGGATTGAGGCGGGGTTGACTCGTACGCGTCACATATGATCCAGGTATAATTTTCATAAAGTTTAAACACAATCAGAATCTGTTTGATCGGTTTGGCGTATGTACGTAAAATATTGTCCATTTTGAACAAAAGAGAGGCAGTTTTGGTGGTCTCGGCCACACGGCGCCTCGGATTAAGGCGGAGTTGATTCATACACATCTTATATGACCCATGGATCATTTTCCTAACGTTTTAATAGAATCCGAAGGCGTTTGGTCTATTTCCCGTATGTCAGTTGTTGATTTCACTTACAATTTAGTACATTTTTAACAAAAGAGATACAGTTCGAGTAGTTCTGGCCACACCGTGGCTCAGTTTTTGGCGGTGTTGACTCATACACGTCACATATGACTCATGGATCGTTCTTCCTAAGCATGACGAGTCCATCCATGAGTCCATAACTTGTAACCCATGTCTTATCCTAACAATTAACAAGTAAACCAAATCAAACAAGGCATAATTCACATAACATGGAGAATGTACAACAAGTATTTGTATTCAAATTAAAGAATATAATCACATGCATTTTATGAGCATGAATTGATAAGCTTACCAATAAATTCATATATTTCAATACATAAAAAAATAGAATAATCCAAAATAACATTGCATGATCATAGAAATAAAAAAGGCATGTAAAGTCAACATGCCTACAATTACATATCATCCATGAGGTATAACATTTAATCAACTTGTAATAGAATTATACATAAGGAATATGAGTCTCATTAACTTGCATACACAGTGGTACAAAAGGAAAATGTTATTCAAGTCCGGGGGGCTGTCCGGGGTCCAAGGAGGAGGGTGGGGGGCTATCCGGGGAGCTATCCGGGGTCCAGGGAGGGTGGGGGGATGTCCGAGGGGCTGTCCAGGGACCAAGGAGGAGGGTGGGGGGATGTCTGGGGGGTTATTCGGGGTCCAGGGAGGAGGGTGGGGGCTATCTAGGGGGTGTCCAGGGGGCTGTCCGGGGACCATGGAGGAGGGTGGAGGGGTTATACAATGTCCTGGGTGGAGGGTGGAGGAGGGACTATACAAGGTCTTGGGTGGAGGGTGGAGGGGGTTGTACAGGGTCCAGGAGGGGTGTGGCTATCTAGATTTTAAGGAAGAGGGGGTGGGTTGTCCATGTTCCAGGAGGGGGTTGTCTAGGGTCCAAGAGGGGGGTGTCCATGGTCCAGGAGGAGGGGGGCTTTGTTAAAGAGAGGAAATCCCCATATAATTCTTTGAAAATTATCTAAACCCAATCCAAACAACATCACAATTCCAATCCATCACCCAACCAACATCCAATTCATCCTCAATATTAGTAACCTTCCCATTATTCCTTAAACAAAAACTATAAATACAAAACACATATCCATTTTTTGAACTAAACTAAAGTCCATAGATACTACCATATCACCCCACTAAAAAAATGGAAAACCACCTACGCCACTACCCGAACCGTCCACAATCACTTCACATGAAACATACTTATATCCATTACATACCCCGAGACAATATGACTAAACAAACTCTTTATCATCTTTGAGTGGGGATACATCTCACCAGCACCTCCATTGGTTCATATGGTTCACTAAATACAGGAAAGGATTGGCTATGTAGACTTCAAATAATGTTGATCCATACAATCATGAAACATAAGTATTGACAAAAGACAAAAAACAAATCAAAGTGCACTTGTTGGGTATTCCATGCCATAAACATCACAAAAAGGTTTATACCAAATTAAAAAAGAAAACGAAAATTATAGATGCAAAACATTTAAACAAAGGTAGTACATACAGATTTAGAGTGTAGAACTACAAAATTATTTGATTTAAGATGGATCTATCAAGTGGACGAGTTTCTCAATCTGGGTATAGAGAGATCGCTCACAATTAGGTCAAATAAAAATAGAAAATAGAAAAGATAGATGAAGAAAATTAGAACTGAGGTAGGACATACATATTTGATGTCTTGAACAGAAAAGTTGTTTGATTGAAGAGGATGGATGGAGTTTCCAATACCCGTAAGGAGAGAGCGTCGGGAGAGAATCAATTTTAGGGCTGCAGTCGCACGAAGAGAGAATTGGGGGCTCACTGTATTTGGAGAGAATTTTTCCCAACGGTTTTACTAAACCGTTCGGAAAATGTGGTTGAATGTCAAGATTTCCCAACGGTTTTATTGAACCGTTGGGAGAAGTCTTAGTTTTAATGACATATGCCAACGGTTTAACCGTTGGTAAAAGTTGGTTGAAATCAATATTTCCCAACGGTTTACATAAACCGTTGGTAAAAGTTGTCCCATAGTGAGATATCCCAATGGTTTAATGAAACCGTTGGGAAAGAGGTCTGTAATCCACATATTCCAACGGTTTTCTAAAACAATTGGCACCAAACTCTTGGTATAGCTCTCCATTCCAGTAGTGATAGTTTTAATACCTAGTTATTACTATGTATATGAATTGGACTTATAAAAAAAATGTTATCCTTTGTCTAACCAAGAACCCCCTTAACCACCTATGTGGGACCTAGGGATTAACCATGTGGGAGAGGGTTAGCCTCTCCATCCATGGAGGCATAGTGAGGATGAATATCACCCATACGAAATACATAGGGAATCTCATGAGTATTTTTGGGAACATAGCACCCATAGGGTGTACATATGGGTGTTCATAGAGCACACACATGGCACATAGGAGGGTACCTAGGGGACTGCACAAGGGTATGGATTGAACTATAAGGGTGAGTATGTTTAGTGCATCTGGGTGCCATACCTAGTTTTAACTCAAGAGGATGAATATATGGTACTATTTATATAGAAGTGTTTGAATGAATAGAATATCGATGTGGGATTGCGCAACACAACTACTATAGGTCCACATTAAAATAGTTATGCACAAATTACTGACCATTTGTTGTAAATTATATAAGATGTTCAATAATACATTAATTTTCTTTTTTATGATGTTCTATTTTTGTACAAACACTCAAAGAGACCACTTGTGTTATTTGATTAACCACACTACTTATTTTCATTGACCTTGTGACTATTTTTGGATTGATTGTGTTCTGATTCAATCAACCACATAAACTCTTTTTATCAATTGTATTAAGATAAAATCAATTATTTAAATTTCTCAAGATACCACATGATTAAGATGAATCAATCATGATATTTTGATTTACCACACATTCATCAAAACTACAGCAAGTTCAAATATTCATCAACCATATTCTTTGTATGGATCGATTGTGCGACATGTAATTGATCGACAACAAGATAGGTTTAGATCAACTGTGAAATTAAAATAAACACATAGAGTTTTATCTAACATGAGTTAAGAACCTAATATGTCAGAAGATATTCATGCATAAGATGATTCATGTTTAATGCTTCTTGTATGTGAGTCCAAACTCGCAAAGGAAGAATCTAGCTATGTGAAGATGCCATGATTTTTGGTATCATGTGTTGGAAACCCACATGATGATTTTAAATATTGAAGTATTTGGTAATATAAATATCATTCCATGACTTGAAATATTTTTTGGAACATTAAATTGGTCTTTGACATGAATGTTTTATCAAATAAGTCTTGGTGAAACCTCATCTATAAATACTGAATCATGACGACCAAGAGAAACTACTATATTCAAAATTTTCTTTAAGATCCCTCATTTTTAGAAAATATAGAATATAAAAGATTCCATTTATGTGAAAAATATGAAGGATCCCCCAGTATCCTAGGATTCATAAATATGTAAAAGGTTTCCATGAGCCACTCTGCTACATGAAGAGGTGGTTTCATGCACAACTCTAGTGTAAAGAAGAACCTTGTACAGACTATTGTGTACATGAAGATGGAGATGGTATCCAAAGAATAGTCTAGTATGGTGAAGGGAAATTTTGAGATGTTCTATGAATCATAATACTTTTTTAAGTTGAAAATTGGGATCTCATTAACCCACATTGATAATGTAAAATTATTGTGTGAGATTTATTTTTTTATGCAAAGGTGTTTCATGAATGTGAATAATACGATTTAAAAATATTGAAAATATGCATGAAATATAATTTTTATACATGATAAGTTGATTTAGAGTCTGAAACTATAATTGATATATCATATTGATATAAATAATAAGAAGAATCAGTGACCTAGTTGTTATCTATTGATTGTCATTTGGTTCATAAAAGAGAGATTGAGATATCTTGTCTACATCATAGTGATATTATTATAACTGAAGATAAATAAGTATGGTAAACCTACTTAATTTTTTGATATCTGAGACATCCCTTTTTATTACTGTGAAATAGAGGCATCCATTTTATTGTAGCATTATGAGGAAGTTGATCATAATTACTATTGTCTATTGAATAAGACGTGTACAACACTATTGATCACTTTATAAGGGATGATATGAAATCCTATAATCATGTACTTCAATGATTATTTATTTAATTGTATTTGATAAATGATTGGAGTATAGTTTCAAGGTCATACCCTTACTTATGCTATTCGTGATAATAATAGAAAATTTGTGTGCAAGTGGGATCATAACCAGAGTACATCGGGGATGTAGTCATCCACATTAGAGGCATGAATCATTAATAAATCCTGGTATTCTTTGTGATTTATAGTTTTATGTGCATGTTTTATAACTACCATTTAATAAGAAAAGATAACCATTCACTAAAAAATTGATATAGGTATATAAACAGATAAATATTGAAAATAGATAATCAATAATCCCATACTAATTCACCCCTCATTGTGTGGTAATCCCAAAGTGATTCTAACATAATCTAAATAGATAGAAAAATCAGATAATACTTATCTATGTATGACTATACATTTACTCAATCCTTCACCTTCGAGGGAATAAATTTCATACCTTTCATACAAAGGAAAAAATCCCATATTGATAAATAAAAACCTATAACATGAATAAAAATATACCAAAACAAACATTAATTTTCTTAGCCTTAAGAATGGTGTAACATCCTTGATTGTTTTGATGTATGAGATGTTAAGTTCAATGAAATTCCCCTTTATATTTTGGTGATTCCCTAATATGGGTTTTGAAGATGACATGTTTTAGTAAATAAGGGTTCAAGAATAAAAGGTTGAAGAGTTAAGGAGGGAATGGATTGAGGTTAATGCAAATTATTCACCAGTTATCTTGTGGAATCCACCGACCAAATGGTGGGGTTCCAATAGGTATAAATTTTTCTATATACACCCCTGGATAGCAGGTGGATGAGGTATAATTCCATGAATTCTATTCAGTGCACCATCCAATCGGTGAAGCCGACTGACTCATTGATGTGCCCAATCCAAAGGTGCAATAAATACACCCAACATGTATTTACTATACATGATTATACCCTTATTTAATACCCCAATTATAAACCCTAAGCCCATAATATTAATATGATACCTCCCCTATTTCATCTTTTAATATCATATCCATTTTCCTTAGTTCCTTCATTAGAATGACCTGACAATGTTAAATCGATAAGATCTTCTTAGATCTATGCCAAAAATTCCTTCCTACATAGCATATGAGCATGGATCTTGGTCATATTTGTTTTTTCTCTCAAGATATAATGATGTTTTTCCCTTTTCCCCATAAGATGGAGTTTGATCTAGCAAGTTTACATAGTTTCTTAACTGAATTGAGATCTACTGCTGAAAATGATTTTTTATTGGTAAGGGTTAATAAATCACATTCCTAAACATCTTATTAATGGTATATTTATTATGGAACCTTGATCCATTGATTATTCTATGGTATACATGTGGAGGATTTGACATGTGAATTAAAACCCCTTTAACCGGAGTAAGAATTATCAAGAACAATAGATATTTTCTTATAATATTTTTTAGAATGATCATCACGAGGCCTTCTTATTCAGAAATTTCATCTTGAATATATATTATATTGATATATTGATGATGAATCAATTATCATTGGTTATACTTAAGAATTTATTCTAGAATTTGTTTTGAATTAATGTTTTTTAATCAACAACAAATCTAGGGAATTGGTGTTCCTTCATTTGACATAACTCAGAATTGACTTCATTCATAGACTCCTTTAGGTATGTTATTCTAGAATGACCTTTTAAAAATTAAATAATATTGAGAATATTTTCTAATCTTATTTCTTTATGAACCATCCTGAGATATACATCTTTGACATGTAAAATGTTCTCTTTTTGTGTATAACATTCTTCAATCCTTGATCCTTGGACAATCCTTGGAGTTATTCATAAAATACCTTGTGATAGGAATTTCATTACCTTTTAGGGGTCTTGAATACATTGGTTTCCATGGTATGATTCTTTTAATGGCTAGTTTTCTTTATTTGCTTGAGTGTGATTGTGTATGGGTGTGTGTGTGGCCCGAGAGACCTGTTTATGATTTTTAATTCCATGATTATTATTAGACTTTCTTATTACTATTCTTGATAATGATTACATGTTTTTTAATAATGATACTATATTCTCATTATTTCATGTCATTCATGTCTTATTATGCTCTAAATTTATATGCATACTACCATGCCGTTGGAGTTTGTTCTTGGTATAACATGATAAGTGAATGTTGAAGTATGATTACCCCTTAGAGGGGGAGTGTTCATGATATGAAATAATGATAATGGTGTAACTATATGTAGGGTATGATAATGAGAGCCTTGTGGCCCAGATAAAACTCGATACCTTAAGGATACCAAGGAATATTCCATAACTCAATGCCTTGAGGATACTGATGAACATGCTGAAACTAAATGTATTGAGGATACCGAGGAGCATGCTACATATATATGCCTTGTACATACCGAGTAACATGTCCACTTGATTCCATGATGACATCGAGTGACATGTCACCATCCATGTGACCAATTATCTATCATTTTAAACTTCCTAACAATGCTTCTGACATGGATCCAAAGCAGGTACAATTGAGCCTTGTGGTATCTTGGTTAGCGTACGAGTGCTCAGTATATGATTGTTATTATTTCTCACATATTTTTTATTTTCATGGAATACACCCATTATACATGTAAACTTTTTTTAAGTATACATTGGTGGGGTCCTAATTGGTTTTATTACTCAATCTCTAAATAATAATTTTAATGTGCATATAGAATTCATGTATAGGGATCCAAAAAAAGGACAAGGGGCCTATGAATGCCAGCTGAGTTATGGAGCATGGAGCTGCTGTAGGTGTTGAGATAGGCTCTATAAGATTCTGAATTGTTTTATTTATATACTTATTTTCTAAACTTATACTATGGATTGGCTTGCCACTTATGGAGCCCATTTATCTATCTATATGACAGATTTACCATTTTAGTATTTAATTTTCAACATTTTACGTTGATTATTACATTATATTTATGTTATTGGTTCCAATACATAATATTGAGGGTATAATCTCCCCACTACTTTCCATTACTTCATGTCTTAAAATGATTTTTTCTAGATTTCATTTACTAGTCAAGTTGTCTCTTGAGTTACATTCCCTTAATACACCATTGGACATGAAATTGGACCATATTAAGTGATCCCTAGAGTGTCTTATAGTAATTTTTTGTTATGGAAAACATTGAGATTAAATGATACTAGAGAAAAAAATATTGTATGTGATTATCAGTATAGGTAGTCTTACTATATTCCAAGAACCCATTGATTGATATCAAAGATGAGTATATTTTACTTCAATAAAGGGAGATAAGTATGTAGTGAATGGAGAATAAGAATTCAAAGTTGGTAGAGTTGGTTTGGGATTGAGTTAGCATGGGATGATCACAATGTAAATTGGTGGCCTGACTCTATCAACAAGATCTACAGTATCCCCCTTATCTTTTCCTCTAGTCATGAATCTTTATTATGACTTCTTCCCAGATGACTTCACAAGACATCCCCCTAATAGAGGATTTTAATCTAAGATAGAACTTATGTAGGGGACATAACCTATTTGACACCCCCTTATTATATGTTTTTGTCTAAGTCAATAGAGGTTAATGTACTACTCAATAACATGGAGCATAAGGGACTTATTAGGACAAGTACTTCACTGTGGGGTGCACCTTTATTGTTGACCAAGAATAAGGATAGTGGTCCTCAACATTTCATAGATTACTATAATATAAACTAGGTGATGGAGAAAATATATTTTCATTGTACAGGATCAATGATATATTTTATAAGTTATAGAGAGCCTATTGGTTCTTCAAGATTGATCTTAGATTGGTGTATTAACAACTATAGGTTGGAGATGAGGACATCTTGAAGATATTATTTTAGAGCAGGTATGGGATATGTGAGTACTTGGTGATGTTTTTTAGATTGATGAATGTGTTGATAGTGTTCATGGATCTCATGAGCAAGATAATTAACCCATATGTGTACAACCTCGGTTGGTGCATCCAAATGTGTGAAACCTCAGTTAGTGCATCTAGATCTCCCTCATCTTGGGGTAGGCATTCTGTGTTGTGGCCCTCTTAATTTTCATCTTGATCCATAATTTATATTGTTTTTATGGTGATGAAGTTCAAAGAGGTATATCATGCAATGGTGGTTTTCCAGTTACATTAATACAATAGGCTAATTCTGCATTACCTTTATTAGGGTCGTTATTCAAACCCCTGGTTATATTGGCTCATTTTGGATTGTGACCCCAGTGGGGTCTGATTTCATTTTTTGTACGTTCATCCCATCTTGGTCTATGAATAGTGACCTTAAGGGATTTTCTAGTCATGTTTGTAGAATATACTCTAAATAAAGTAGGCCTGTATTGTGTCAGGAGGAACATATGGGATGTCGATCATCGATTTTTACCGCCCAACCTTGAGAATACTGATTCTCTCTATGGTGATGATAATGATGAGAATTCCCCCAACTATAAAGAATAGGTGTTATTAGGGGCCATAATTAGAATTGACTGATCCTATTATCTAGGATCAAATTATTCTAATTAGGAATATGATGATTCCTAGGAATCACATTGAGATATAAATTCCCCCATACCAATAGGATGGGGTTGATATGGAATCTCCTTTTATTTCTCAAGGACCCTCTCAGAGGATGATGAACATAATTATGGGGATTGATATATAAATTCTCCCAAACCAGTGGGATAGTGTTTTCTTGTAGTTTCTGAGGATATGTCTTGAATCCTTTCTGAAATTTATGATATGAGGGGTGGAGGTGGTAGTACAAACTCCCATGGCCCAGTGAGTTGGGTCTTCTTCTGGATGGCTGCTATGATAGTTGATACTATGTCTTGTTTTATGGGGTGCATCTATTCTCTCATAGGAGCTAGGTGATATGGAAACCCTTTGTGGGAAGAATTCTTTATTGGAAGTTGTCTGGTTGATTGCAACATCAAATTCCATGTTGGAAATGCATTACTATTGCATTGAGGGCCCCATTTAAAATCCTTTTTGGTAGTCCTGCCTGATGTATGAGAATCGTTGATGTAGGGTAATTCTATTTTAGTGACCATCTAGACTGAGAATTAACCAGTCCTCTGATTTTTTTTCAAAGACTACGACATTATAAAATTCCATATATGTGGAGTTATACTATTATAGGAGTGTGTAAAAGTATAACACTCCATACGTTTCCCATCCTTAGATACAGATGCATGACCAAGATTTTTTAGATCAGCTGTTAAAGAGTTTTAATGAAATGGTGGAAAGCATGTTGCAGATTTTCATTGTGATTTTTCGGTTTTAGATCCCTTTCCATGGACATAGCAGTAAGGTCTAGATGACAACAAGGTATCTTGATGGTCTTAAGGTGACCCTCATATCCTAGATATGGAATGTTTCTAGCCTTCAGTTTCTGATAAGTATGCCATATATTTTGGCATAGATAAGGAATACACTCTTTTTCTAGATCTTATGGGACCTCATAGTCAGAAGTGGTGAGAGGATAGAACATGATGGAGCTATTTATTCTTCCTAAATCTCTCTATATGTTAATGTGAGCTTCCTATTCATCCAACTTAAACACCTCCATCCGGTCAGACCATAGAAGATATTTCTGAGGGTCGTATGGTGACGGGTGTGGATTTCTAATGGAATTTGATGGGAAACTATATGTATTTGACCCCAATATTGTGAGAGCCTTCCTATATAAATGAATCATAGTTTAGTAAACCTATATATACAGAGGTGTCTAAGAAAGGGGAGGATTTCCTTGTCCTTAGATGATAATTCCATATGGAGGTTAACCAAGATGGATGTCAAGAGCAGAGTCTCTGTGATCCATCTCCACACTACCATAAGGAGAAATATCATGGTAATGATTGTCTTCTACTTTAGTTGAATATTTTTGGGACCCTTGTGGTTTTGAGAACATGTCTCAAATAACCTTAAGGACACTAACATTGAGTATATTAGGAATATGGGTCACATTCTTCATCGTGGTAAAAATATGTTGACATGAATTTTGGGAGTGTGCAAGGATATGAGATTATTGTCTGATAGTTGTTAGAACATTTTTATAATCGTCTAATGTTGTAGAAGTATTATCCTGCTACTAAGAAGATACTAGAATATGAAAATGATTCCTAATTATTTATAGGAATATGATCCTATATCAAGGTGTGTTCCATTCTAACATGGTGGGCCTCAGTCGGAATGAGAGTATTATCCAGATCCGAAGACATGGGAATATTCTTCTAGTATTTCTTAGAAGGGGTATGAGCCTTCCCTGAGCATGTTCCACTCTCAAAAGTTGAACTCCTCTTGGAGCAGGAATATGAGCTGAGTCCGATTATGCATTCCCTACCAGAATATTCTAATAAACCTCCATAATGGGAGAAGAGATATGAGACTCTTCTTGTATTGAATTAGAATGTTGTTGGCGTAGTCATTCATCCATGGAAGTAAGAATATGTACCTAGCTTTTTGATCTATTAGAATATTCCAAGAAGATTCACTGATAAGAATATGAGCCTCTCTAGAGGCATATGCCATTACCACTTGGTTATCCTCGGCCAAAGTGGGTATATATGACTGATCCTAGGCCTTTAGAGTATTTTGTTGGACTTTTTTAATAGATATGATCATGTCCCAAGGCATGTTCCCATCTAACTTGGTGATCTCCGACTAGAACGGGGATATGAGCCTGATCTTGGGCCTTTAGAATATGTCACCAAATTTATTGACATGGATGTTCCCCTATCCCAAGGCATGTAATGATCTCACCTGTTGATCCCCAGTTGGATCATGAATATGATCCCAGTACGACGCCTCAGCCTTTATCAGAATATACTGATAATCGAAATGGAAGGGAGCATGAATGCATGCTTAATCCAGAGAGGAAACTTGTTTGTGATGATTAGAGTATTGATCTATCCTAGTGTTGGGATACCAATATGCGTCTATCCACATATTTGTACCATTGTTGGAATATACCGGTGGAATTCTCTAGTTGTGGAAAAAATATATTGGCATTTTCGAAAAGTGAGTGTAGGGATATAAGCCTGTACATTTTTCATCTCCATTAAATATTGGAATACATATTTGATTGAAGAGGGGATATGATACCACAACTGTCATCCTTGTGGCACTGGATTATGTCTATGGGATTCATGAATGGGGGTAGGAATATGAACCTCCCATGTGCCTGCCACAGAAATATGATCACACACTTATTCTGAGTGGGTAGGGATATCAGCCTTCTCATTAGTTGTTTCCTGAATATTCCAATAGATATCATCAGTGGGAGTGGTGATATGAACTCACTCAATGTTATCCATACCCTTCCATTACTAATGTTTCTTCCTTACTTCCCATTCAAGGGCTTCATAGATGGCAGTGTGTCGGGTGGTACCCTCAGTAGGATGGGTACTGGTGGGATGGTGCTAGTGATAGTTGTTGATAGGATCCCTCCTTGGTGACCCCTGAACCGGAAGGGAGTCATATTTTGCTTCTTGGTCCACCATCATTAGATATTGAAGGCGGTCTTTATCGTGCTCTAAGGATAAGATCCCATACCTATTGTCAAGGAAATAAGGGCCACTATCTTATATATAATTTTTCCAAGGATGATGCATACTCATTGAATTTAGTGCTTGGAGACCCTCATGAGTAGTCTTGAGGGCCGGGATTGTACCAAATTGATGGTACTCCAAACCATCATGTTCTCCACCTATCATTGGAGTTATTGGATATGTGAGATCATTTTGAGACCCATAGGGGTTTCATCCACAACAGACATTCTGAAGTGGTCATTACATGATGAAATTGTCTTGGATTAGGATGTTGTTGATGATAACAACATCTAAAATAATACAGACAATAAGGAAAAAGGTCACCAATTAGTGAAATATCATAGGAATGATGTGCTCAATTAGATTTGTATGGTGAACACAATTGTCCTATTATTTCTGATCTGGCCATTCTTCTCACATGGACTTGTCAATGAGAGAATGGAATTATCTAATGAGAACCCTTTATTACATAGGATTTCTTGTTGGTTTTATGTTATTATTATCATCATTGTTTGTATAGGATATATAGAATAAAGTATCCTAGCCATAATTTACTGATCATCCTATTATTTTAGAGATTCATGTATGGTTCACTATTTCTGTTTGGGGATAGTGTATAAAAAAATGGGACAACTGTTAATAACCCAATTGTTTTGTTCTTTGAGAGATTCAATTTAGGTTCACCATTTCTATTTTCATATAGTGTGTAGAAAAAATGGCCTGAAGGTTAACAACCCAATCATTTTTTTATTTGATAGATTCACATCAGGTTCACCATTTTTGTTTGTGTATAGTGTGTAGAGAAAATTAACTTATGAATAATAATATAGAAATTTTATTATTTGAGAGATTCACATTGAGTTTACCATTTTATTTTGATATAAAGATAGATGACCTAAAAACCTCACTGAGGTGGGTTTGGTTTTGTCTGATGGTTGATTTTTGGGGGTTTGATTTCTTAAAAAATCATTAACATTGGGTCACAATTGTAATTATTAATGGAAACTCCCAATGGTTCCCTCATCTATAACTATGTACAAATCTATTTTCCAAAGGTGGACGGTCAATTGGGGTTTCAAACCCAATGAAACTTATATATTTTCAATTGTTGAGAGGATAGGAGGTCTGGAACATTTCACCCTTTTGTGGGGATTGTTACATACATTGGGACTCACTTAAAAATTTAGGATATGGTTAAGAAGCACTTCTTAATCCTGATGAAATATTAGTTACTCTAACAAAACAATTATTAGTTATGTCTCTCTTTATACAAAATAAAGGAATCACATTAGTGAATCCATCTATATATATCCATGGTTCTTCATCCATTTCCAAATGATGGGTAATTGATTATATACTAGAGCCATATAACCAAGCACTTCAGAACATTCTTCTATGTAGGGAGGTAGTAAATATTATGAGGAGGTAACTAGAATATTATGAGGTATCCTATGTATAATATTTTATTACAGGAATCAAAACCTACATAGTTCGTTGGATCTGTGTAGTTTAATATCATGTAGAGAGGACATATGTTTAGGTACTGAGGCACCAAATATTTGAGCTGGAGTCTTAAGGATACTTCATACAAATACCAGTTATAGTAGGAATCAGAGTTACCATAGTTTTATCACACCATTGGGACTAACCGTAAGGTATATACCCCTATATGAGGGGTTTTTATATCATGAAACTTATTGGGTATTATGTTCTAAGATCACCCAAGATGGTGGAGATTCATGATGTAAATGACATGGTAATTGTAACTACTTAATCCTACATGAGATATGATCAGTTTTAGAAACAAGGGATAATAATTAATCAGTCTTAGTATATATTTTATATAGGTCTTACGTACTGGGAGACCCCTTAAGATGTTTGATATGGTGGTCAGTCCTTAAGAAGGCATCCTACGTATCCTGATTATGGAAGAAATTAGTTTCCTCATAGTTCAATTGGTTTCTCAGTCCTCTAACAGATGATGTATAATTATCAGGCTATGGGAATGATTGGATCTCAATAAATGAAATATTGGAGACATAGAGGGACTTAAAATAATTTGGATTCCCAATTGAGTTTAGGATCAGGCCTTAGGAAGGAAACCTACATATCCTAGTGATGGAAGGAATCAACGTCCTCATAGTTCAATTTTTAAAGGCTTACACATTGATGTTTCCCTTATAATAATAAAGACTTGTGAAAAAAATTATATGACCATTACAGCTCCTTAAGACCACATGATATATTCTTAGTGTGAGAAACAAGGGATAGAAAATAAACAGTCTCATTACTTATGAATGCAGGACTTATGTATTAGGACAGACCTTTGTTTTCTTAATATAGAGCTTCAGCCACAGGGAGGCATCCTACATATCATGTTTATGGAAGTAATTAGAGTCATTGTAGTTTAATTTTTCATGTCTTACACACTAACATTTACCTTATAATCATGAATACTTTTTGATGCAAATTATATGAACACTGAAAATCCCTAAGACCATGTGAGTTATTCTTGGAATGAGAAACAAGTGATGAAAAATAATCAATATCATTGCTTATAAATGTGGGACTTACGTATTGGGACATCCCATTTGGTTCTTAATATAGAGTTCGAGCCTCGATGAGGTATCCTAAATATCCTAGATATGGAAGGAATTAGACTTCTCGTAGTTCATTTTATAGGGGATTTCATTCTAGGATTTCCCTTATAATCAGGAATTACACACTGCATATTGAACGAGGTTATCAAGTCTTAGGATTTGATAATAATAAAGCCTAGTTTTCTACCTAATAGGAATTTATTATCCACTCCACATGCATTTATTTCCTGCTTAACACGTGGGATGATGAATTCTTGACACGTCTTATAGAAATCACATGATCTAGTGGAATTTTCTGAGGTACATCGCATATCATGGATGGCATGTCTAAGGTTCTGTTCATGATTATAGATGACTTGTTTGGAAGAAATTGCAATTACCCTCCATTTCATCATGGAATCCATCACATGACTTTGGCTGACATGTCCAGAGGGTGTCACATGATCTGGCCAACTCTTCTTGGGGGCATCGTGAGATATGGATGACATGCTTGGAAGGTGTTGTGATAGTCAATTTGAAATGTATCAAAGGGCGATTCACATCTAGTTTTACAGGTTTGGAAGACATTGTGAGACCTAGTTGGAGTTTTTATAGGGCGTCATAAGAGCCAGTTTTCATGCACGAGTGCTATTGTGAGACCTATCTAACATGTGTTGGTGTTGTTATATGAGTCAGGAAACATGTCTAAATGACCTTGAAATGTATTTATGGAAATCCCAAGGGGTTACTAGAGACTTGGGTGGAAGGCCTGAGAGGTTCTATGTGACCTGGTTTTGACATGTCTACATGACTCCACATGATCCAAATAGTATACCAAAGAGGTTTCTCAAGATTTGGGCGACATGTAGTGGTGTCGTCGTGTGTCCTGGTAGGTTCATGAAAAGAACGGGAAGATCAACGTATATGTTCATTGCATAAGTCTCCCATCCTTTAGTTTTTGTTCTAGACATTTAATATGAATGTATTTGATTTTTTCATTTTTATCTTATTTTTAGTATCACTTGATCTAGAAGATATGAAATATGTTTTGTGTGTTTCCTTCTATAAGTCCTTCATGTGACCTATGAGTGATCACATGAAGTGCCTTATGCATGTTGCACTACAACTATGGTTATTCTCTTACCTAACAGAAAACTTTCCAATCATGAGATCAGCTTCTACAATAAATCTTTTCTAGTGATTGGGTGCACTGGTGCGTCTAGATGAAAAAGGAAAACCCATTCTTTGAGTTTGAGATGGAGGATTTATTGGCATATCCACACCAATTTTTCACCACTTTTTGCCGAGAATATTCCATGAATCCAAGATGGATTAGGTGGAGGGCCTCAGAATCACACATCTTCATGAGGTCTTACCATGAATCTCTATTGGGGCATCACATGTCTTTTAGTGACTGAAATACCATCTCAATTATGACTTCCTCATTAGATTATTTCCAATTAATGGGGTCATATTTAATCATGTGGTCATGCTGAGTGACTTTTATATTGTCTGGATGATGCATCCAAGGGCCTTCACGATATTAGAATGCCTATTAAAAAGACTTCAAATGATCTTAGGAGCCTTTTTAAGGATTTTTGTGAGAAAGAGATGAATTTTCAGTGGGCTTTGTGAAACTAGGATAGCTTGTCAAGGGTTCTTGTGAGACCGTGTAATAGACATCCTAGGTGTTTCACATGATTTTTATGACCATGAGAGTCTCCCACATCCTCAATATTTTATTTCCTTTATTTATTTTAAAAATATTGGGGATTTTTCAAAATTTTTTGGGTGTTTTCGAGTACAATCATTTTTCCTCTTAGTGATGTGCCGCTTGACTAAAAACGTTATTGTGGAGATGTATGAGCATTTCCTGAAAAATTACATCTATATATCTTTATGGAGCTAAATGGGGGGAGAGGTCACATGGATATACCCAAGTCTCTTCTCTTGATGATAATGACATACCCGCGGGCTTTCGGGAGACAAGGTGGGCACCTCACTGGGTTCTTGGGCTTCTTGAATATCTCTTGGGGAATGTCGTTTTATGTTTTATAACCACGATAGGCTTTCAACTCCCCCAATTTATTTTCTTTGTTTATTTTATAAATTATGGGTATATCTCTATTTTTACTGAATATTATCAAGGATAATCATTCTACCCATCAGTGATGTGTCACGTGATTTTTATAATCGTAAGAGGATCCCACCTTTTTGATATTTTCCTCATATTTTCCACTAATTTCGGATGGTTTGTCTTTAGTTCTCAAGATTCCGAGCCACAAGACCAGGGGGATCTCATCTGGCTGCCACCGCATGATCAACAATTGTCTGAAGAACCTTTTCGAAAGTAGGACTCATCAAAATGGACTTCACAAGATCATCCATAGGTTATTCATTGTACATGACTATCCATATGACCTCTGATGGTCATGAGATCATGTGTCTCCTAGGGGTTCACGTGATCTGTGTGATCATGGTCCCATTCCTCTTTGTTTGATTTTGTAGGGAAAATATTACCCATGTTTTGGTATTTCGTCCTTTTTAAATTTAATTTCTCATTTGGAGGGAATCAGTAGATACTAATATAACATGGTATGGAAGTTATGTATAAATAGAGGGAAGGTAAATTTTCAATAGGTAATATGGCCAGTAAAGTAATATATATCTAAAATCTTATTCTTTATCATTGTATCGGGTCGATTCTGAGTGATTGTGACCTCATTGTTAGTGATGATGACTATGGGATTCATCACATTAGACCACCTTGATATTCACCGATTTATCAAATACAAATTCAATTTTAAAATGGTAATAAACTTGAAAATCTTCTCAAAGAGTTCTCTTGGTATAAGAAGGAGAATTTGATTCATCAAAAGAGGTTTAACAAATCAATATTGAGTGTGTTGCAGAAGTAGGATAAAAAATCAAGCAATGAACTATGAAAATGTAGATTAAAATGAACCTAAAGGATATGGGGAGGCTTATAAAAGAAAATATTCATATCAAGAAAAGATCAAAAAAAATACAATCAAATCAAAAATAGAAACTAAACAAGGAAATTGAAAAAATAAAGATTGAGAATGTGGAGGAATAAAAAAATTGATGATAGGACTTCCACGATTATTCTTGGTGATACAAATGTGGATAATTTAAAAATAAGGATTGGTGAAATGGAGAAATAAAAAGAGAAATATAGAATTGACTTTAATGAAGAGAATCCTAGAATGTGTGAGTTTTCTATGAAGTGATCACCAATTACCATTGGTTTTAAGGATATAGAACACGAATAGGATAAATATACTGAAGGCTTGCCTCCAAGTAAATTTACACATATAGAAGAATTTGGTGTTAAATGTTTACCAAGATTAAATAATTTTTTTAAGAAGATAACATATGATCATATCTAAGAAGTAAAAAAATTAATAAATGAGTTCATATTACTCTCAAAAGATCAATAAATAATCCAACCAAATGGATTAGTGGGATTAACTCAATTGAAGGATAAGAATACAATTAGAAATAAACCCATTCGATAGCATAATTTTTATCAAAATAGCATGTTTTAGGGGATTTACAAGTGTTTTGGTGTATTTATACACAAATATTATAGTTTTTAGTATAAAATGCCTCTCCCAGTTTTAAAAGGGTGCAAAGAATTAAGGGGAATATAGTAACCACAAATGATAACTTTCCAAAATCATTAATATCCATAGAAGGAAGTTTAAGTGCAGAAAAATTTTGGGATTTTGAAAGAGGTGTATGAGTTGTGTGATCAAGAAGTAAAAACATAAAATGAATATGCCACATTTATTAAATCTCAATTAAATCACTTTCAAAAAATTTTAAATGTTAAAAATCAAATCTAGAATAAGCAACATGAAAATATAGTTAAAGTTGCATTTATAGAATTTGAATTTGAGAAGCCTTGGATTATGGATAGTTTTTGTTCATCCCGTATGATAGATAATTTGAAAAATATTAAAAATATTAAAATATATGTAAGAGGATAATTAACCTTTGTTAATGACATATCACAAAAGATCAGGGATTGGGAACAACCAATATTTAAAAAAACAGATTATCCTTGATAAAGTATTATTTATTTATGGATCAAAGCATATTATATTGAGTGTGTAGAATTTTTTTGATTTTGTGAATGAATTTATCTCTAGAAAAAATGTTTTTTTAATCAATAGATCCCGGTATAGGGAAATTGTAACAACAATTTTGTGAACTATATAAAATATGATTCATGTTAGAGAAGAAATAAAAAACTACTACATGATATTTAAAAATTAAAATAGTTTGTTGCATAGAGGGCCTGTTCATCTTATGTAAAAGAATATGAGGAAGTTAATTAGAGAAATTACTGTGAAAAATATCCCAGTTTTGAAAGAATACACTTTCACTATTTTTAAAACACATGTTAAAGGAAAAATGGTAAACAAAACTCATAAAGGAGGTGACATTCAAACCAAAAGAACTTTAGAGACGGTCTACTTAGATGTTTATGGACCTATGAAAATTAATCCAATATGAGGTGTAATATACTTCATCCCATTCATATATTATCTCAAAAGAAGAAAATTCATCATGTTTATGTATTGAAAATATAAAAACTTTGATAAATTCAATAATTTTATAAGAAATTTAGGGAGAAAAATAAGTTTATCTTTAATGTGATAGAGGTGTTATAATGGTATTGAGTATTTAAAAAAAATAGTTCTCTAAATATATTGATAAACATGGAATTATGCACGATTTCAATGCTCTACATACACCTCAGCAAAATTTGGTGGTTGAAAGGAAAAACAGAATCCCATTGGATATGGCTAGAAGAATTCTTGAAGTGCATGTCACCTCAAGATATATCTATATATATGAAACTACTACTATTGGAATTATTTTGAACATATATTTTTTGAGATTTAATATATATATGACTCCCTATGAATTTTTTTTCCAAGAAGTAATAAAATGTAAAAAACTTTATTGTGTTTGATATCTCATGTTTTATAAAAAGAAAAATAGAAATGGTGGTGAGTTTTATGTGATTGATGAAGAAGGAACATTCCTTGTTTATAAACTAAAGAAAATCTCATATAGATGCTACACAATATTTTTGAAATTATTACATGTATAGATGATGTGATAGTTCATGAAAATAAAGAAAAGATACAAAACCCAATAATTATAGATAGTTAGGATGATATATTCAGTTTTGAACCTATTGTAGAAATTGTAGGGAACACATAGATTTCGACTAAAGAAAATGATTACGATTACTCTAGGGTTGATGATGAATATTAGAACTCCACATGAGTGAATTCTAGACTAAGGAAACATTTTTATGCTGAAAAATTTATTAGAGACTAGAATAAAGAAGTACAAACTATAAGAAGAATCATGGAAACTAGTTACACTAGTTTGCTTTCAATTTTTTAACCTTAAACAATTACTGAATATTTTGAACACAAGGAGTTTTTCCAAGTTCCAAATGAAGATACGAATCAAATTGAGAAGAATGTATAATGGTATGTTGTTATAAGACCTAGGGTGAAAAAAGTTCATTGGGGGGAATGGGTTTTTATAAATAATATAGAAGAGAAAATATAAGTCTCTAGAAACAAAGAAAGGGTTGTATACAATGGTTATTCAAAAATTGTATGAATTTAATTTGATTAAAAATTAAATATAGTTTCTCAATTGGAAATAATCAAAAATATTATTACTATTATAGCTCGGAGATGTTTCAAATCCTTTCAAAGGAATGTAAAATTGGTTTTCCTAAATGGTGATCTAGATAAATAAGTATACACGGAGTAGACTGAGGCCTTTATATTGGACTTATATGACAACAAGGTGTGTAATACAAAGAAGGACCTTTATAAGTTGAAACATGCTTGAAACTATTGGCACTTAAAACCATTATTAATATACGAGGACAATGGAATTTAGAAAATCATAAGTTGATAGAAATTAATATGTGAAGAATTATAACACCACATCACACTTTATTATAGAGTATGTTGATGATATTATTTTTTCCCGAATTTAATATAATACATGTGAAGAATATTCTAAAAATAAAAAAAAAGATAGAGATGTAATTACTTGGTGTAATTTTTTTTCTGGGTTTACAAATACCCTAAATAACTATTCACATCATTATCTCATAATAAAAACATGATATAGAGTCATTGCGATGGTTTGGAATAATGAGTATCGAGGGTTTTATATACCAGTTAATGTAGGTACAAAACTAAGAAAGGATGTTGAACATAAAATTATAAATGAAAGGTAATTTAGAAGATTGATTATAATTTTTGTATACTTGACTGTATAAAGTAGTCATATTTCCATGTAGTTACTCTATTTTCTAAGTGTAAATAAAATATGAATGAATTAAATATCCTAGAATTATAGTGAGTTCTAATATATATTTAAAATAAATTTAATTATAGATTGATATATAATAAGAAAGGTGAACTTGATCAGAAGGAGTTTATAGATACTGATTGGGAAGGTGGAGTTGGTGATATAAAGTACACATATAGTGGAATATTTTTTATTGGAAATAGATTTACTTAATGGAATAAAAGAAGAAAAAATAGTTACTTTGATATCAATAGAATATTAATATGTGGTTGCATTACAATAAGTTACTCAAATGATCTAAATTAAGACACAAATTGAAGATTTGAATGTTGAAGATGGATACCCACTAGTTATAGGATGTGATAACAAGAGTAATATAAATCTATACAAGAATCCTATACAATATTCTAGTCCTAAACAAATCTAAGGATATACATTGGGGTTGTAGTACCATCCATCATAGTATTTTCTTCTTCGCGTCACTCCCTCATGATTTTTCTCTTCAGTGGGGGGGCACTACCTTCCAGGATGGCTCACAACACATCCCCATATGAAGAGGCATTGTAATGGAGAGTGGGATGGATGGGAATTATATATCATGCCCAATGAACCCTCTAGTATAATAAGTGATATAGGAAAACATGTGTCATAGTGTGACACCCATATATCATGTCGTGACACCCCTACAGCCAGCAACCATGACCCGTAGGGCACATGATGTCTTTTATTTGGGACTCCAACAATCTCCCTATAGTGATTTCCCAAAAAATAAAAGGATATATACCTTCTATGATACCAATTTTAAAATCAACATTGGGGTTGTAGGACCCTCCATCGTAATATTTTCTACTTTGGGTCACTCCCTCACGGTATTGTTCTTCAGCAAGGCTCATTTCCCACCAAGGTGGCTCACTACCCATACCCCTCCGAAATGGCCTTGTTATGGGTAAGGGATGACTGGGGATTATATACCATTCCCAACACATCTCTTGTCATAGATGTGGGACAAAGAAATAGGTTTCAGGACGTGACACCCCTACATCCAACAACCATTACCTATAGGGAAGAAGTTTTCATTCATTTGGGACTCCAACACACATGGATATTAAATATTAAATTATGAAGGAAAATGTGGAAAAGGGTATTCTAAAATTTGAATTTGTTACAAATAAGGAAAAAATAACTAATATCCTCACTAATCCACTAAAAATTGAGTGTTCTAAGAATATGGGGTTACAAATGGGAGTACAACCCACTTCCCAACACTAAGGTATGTTATTCCTTGAGTTTACTCTTCTATTTCATTATATATAATCATTTAAAAATGTAGAGACGTAATATATAGGGAGATATATTTGACCTTCTTATTTGTGATCTATTTTAATGTGTTTTTTAAGTAGGTGAAAAAAAAATTCATAATAAAAATATTTTTTTATTTTTGGACTATATATTCTAAATTAATATCATTTCTTGAGCTAATCATAGACAAATTTAATGTCAAAATTTATCGGTCTTGTTTTTTACTCTAATATTTCTCAAGTACACTAAGTGATGATTCATTCAAAACTCATTAATTTGAATAAGTTGATACCACCTCATTTAGTAATGATATTTTTATTTATTTTCAACAAGGGGGGAGTGTACATTTTAATCACTTTGATTCAGGGGTAAATTTCAAATGTGTCTTGAAATTGAAATATATGGTATTAATATTGAAAACAAATTTAGAGGGGGATATTGTTAAAACCACTTAAGGATTATCTTCTATTTTTTTCAATTCATTTTGGTGAGGTTTTGAAGTATTTGAAGTTGATTTGGAGTGATTGTGAATTCCCCAAGAAGCTTGGAAAAGGTTCAGAGTTAATTTTAAAGAATTATGGATTTTTAGTTGAAAGTTAATTTTTTTTCTTAATATGGATTCATACATAAGTTTTTTTATTATAATATAAATATAATAAAGTTTGGAACATCACTATATATGTTATATACTTTCTGGAGTAGAAATGAAAAATTATTGAATGTTTATTATGTATATATGATATTCTCAAGAGGATAAATAATATATTTTCTACAAAACTGAATAATTTGAAAAGTCTTGTGCTTCTACAAATGTACATAACATTTTAAATTGAGGAAGTTGAATAATTTGATAAAGGCAATGGGTACACACCATATTTATATGGTACATTAGATATTTTTGGAGGTGCATGGTGAAAGTTTTGAAAAGATATATACGAAATATGTTTAAAGTTAATATGTAAGATATTCTTTAGGAGGAAAAGCAATGTAGTAAAATCAAATATTTATGAAATACATAAGATGCGTTGGAAAGTGATACATAACATGTCTTGAGAATATGTAATATGTTCTTTGGAGTTTATAGAAAAATTGGAAAAGGTATATATCTTATGCACTACAAAAGATGATTCGTTCTGACTAAATTGATACATAAGATTTTATACATCATATATAAGTTTTTATACTTTAAGAAATTTAATATTTCTAGAAGAATTTATAAAATTTATTGGTATGATGTTTTTCTAATATTCAAAGTATGAGTATCATGATTCTTCTTTTCAATAAATGATTCAAGCTAATAATTTTGATGATGAATAATGAAGCTAATTTTTTATATACTATGAAGGATGAATCCAGGGAATAAACTTGTTAGAAGAGGTTCTATAACCATGATTGATAGATTTCATGTTTTTATATATCAATAAATGATATTAATTTCATGTATAATTTGTGACCAAATTGTTGAGAGAGGAAAGACATGATATTTCTAATTATCATAAGGAATTAAAATATAGTTCTTTAGGTGGATTAAAAGAAGATCAAAAGTGATTTGTTTTAAATATGTCTTGTAGAATGAATTTTATGGGATTTTACAACCTGGTATTTATGGAAAAAATAAAATTACCAAGAATAATATGAAAATTTTCTCATATGGGTCAGAATACAAAATGTGTGATGCTAAAAAAACTAATTATTACTGAAACTATTTGAATAGAATTCTAAAAAAATTATGAGATTAATGAAAGAAAGATGTTGCATGAAAATATCAAGAGGGGGTGAAGGTACTGGGGTTGCAGTGAAAGCTGGTGGGCCAAAGATAAAAAAATTCATCGTCGGGATGATGAGACTTTTCATCTCTGGCGATCTGAGCCCTGGTACGGTCCATGGATCTCACGTAAATTAAATAGAGCACAAAATTAAAATGAACACATACCTTTTTTGAAAATGAACCATGCATGACTTAAATTTGTTTCCGGTGATCGTTGATCGAAATATCCAAAGACAAACCCCTCTAGATTATCCAAAAATGCTCCAAGAATTTGTGCGCTCTTTGTTCGTTGTAATCTGGGTGCTAGAATGGAGTTACAATGAATCCTTGGTTATTGCAATGATAACCATGATCTGTTGTCTTCGATCCATTAAAGACGTGCTTAGATTAGCACTTAGAGAGAGGATTTATCTCTATAGAAAGTTGGAGGAGAGATAATATTTCATTCCTGAAGAATGAATAGTGAAATAAGAGCTACTCCTCTCTTTCTTATACAGTGGTTTAGTAGATTACCCAAAAAGGGTTCCCTAGCCCCTAGAAAGAAAAAACAACTAAATAAACAATAAATAATATTGAAAAACTAAATTGTATTATAAATATTATTTATATTTTATCACAGTACTATAATATATAAATTAATTATATTACATGATAAAACTTATTCATTTAACTCGACACAAAATTCATTCTAATAATAAATAAACATAGAATATTAAATAATATTTGTTCAATTAATATTATTCCTCATATTTACTTAACTTATAAATAATTTTAATAAATAAATTTAGCTCACATATTATTTACTAGAATAATATGAATTTTTTATTTATCAATGATCAATAACATGGAAACACTTGGAGCCCATGGTGGGTCCAACCCTCTCTAATATACCTATTTAACTAAATAGGGTAGATTCTTGAATGCGCTATTGTGTGTGACCCTCTAGGACTTTCTCCCGATGACAATGAATAGTATTCACAGAAAAGAGTGGAGTCTAGAAACTCATCAAGGATAAGGAAAGTCCTAGTAACGACAACCAACCTACTTTCATGCACTGTATAATATAATCTCTTTAACATTAAAGCCAACGAGCTTGTACCCTAGTGGTATAGGCTCATGCTTGGCATCCAAAAGACCGAGGATCAAATCCAGGCATGGACTAATTTCCAAGTATTGTAGCAGCACTGTAGCAGTATTGTAGCAGTGGAAGAACCGTAGAGGCGGCGACACTGTAGTGGCAGAGGCACTGTAGCGGCAACGATACTGTGGCTGCTTGGGTACTGTAGTAGTACTATTCACCGAGGGGCTCTTTGGGACAAAAAATGGGATTTCAAGCCTAGTATTCAGGCCACTTTGCGTTGGGCCTTCGGGCTATGTAATGGGTACCCCTCTACCCAATCTAAAAAGAGGTCTTTTCATTGAATTATAAAAAGAGGCTTCCGACCCAAACTTTTTTTGACTTTAAATATCTCACAAAGCTGGATGCACACTTGTGGCATCGCCCTTTTCTTGATTTATTATTTTTTGATCTAACCGGATGGATTTACCCTTGACTTCCTTGGCCAAGGAGTTATGAAGGCACTACCATCCTGATTAACATGGCCCAAGATAAAATAATTCCTCAACCTGGAAGCGAAAAATCCTTTCTTGACTATTCAACTAATAACATACCACTGATGACATACCCAACACAAGCTACCTCACCATGATTTAATTATCATGGTTTTTTTCTTGCATCAATGTATGCAATCAAATGACATAAATGGGTGATTATCTCAAGTCTGGAGATCAATACACAAGTTTGTAGATAGGAACAACCAATGATACTCAAAACATGTGGTGTTCCTATTAGCAATTCGGTCATCACTTCGCGAAAATAGGCATTTAGCGGCGGTTTAAACTGCTGCTAAATTGTTCTGGGATAGTTTTGAAAAACCATTGCTAAATCATGTTAGTATTTCTTTAGTGGTGTTTTTTCAAAACTGTCACAAAAAGATTTAGCAGCATTTTGTTTTTAAATTTTTTAAAAAATAATTATTTTTTAAATTTTTTTATTAATTTTTTATATTATATTTATAATATATTTACTATATATTATATATTTATTATTATTATTATTATTATTATTATTTATTTATTTATTATTTATTTATTATTTTCATATTTTATTATTATTCATATTTTATTATTATTATTTTATTATTATTATTTAATTATAATTATCAATATTATTTTTTTATTTTATTTTTATTGTATGGTTATTTAATTTTATTTATTAATTTGTGGATTATACTAATTTATTTATTTGTTATTTCTTACTATGAAAATGAAAATGTGCATGCACATGTGTAACCCATATATAGAAATTCTGGGTCAGGTGAGATTTAAACCCCTAACCTATTACTTATTCTCCAAAGACATTACCACTCTAGCAAACTCTTCATGTGGTAAACAAATAGAATTTAATATACTTATATATATATATATATTGATGTATAAAGAATAAAAAAAGAATAAATAAATAAATAATAATAATAAATAAATAAATAAGAAATAAATATTAAAATAATAATGAAAATAATAATAATAAATAAGAAATTAATAATAAATTAATAAAAAATAATATTAAACCACTAAAAAACAAATACAAAAATATAAATAATCTATAAATAATAATAAAACAAAATAATAAAAAATATTCAATATATAAATAATAAATAATAAATAATAAATGACAAATAATAAATAAATAAATCATAAATAAATAATAATAAATGATAAATAATAAATAATCTATAATAAATAATAAACAATAATTAATTAATTAATAATTGATAATTAAATAACAATAAATAATAAATAATTATGAATTAATAATAACTAATAATATATAATTCATAATTAACAATTACCAATTAATAATTAATAATAAATATTTAATGTTTAAAAATTAATAAATAATAAATAATAAATTATTAATGAACAAATAAATAATAAATGAATAATAAATGAATAATAAATGAATAATAAAATACTAATAAATTATTAAATAATAAAATAAAAATATATTAATAAATAATAATAACAAATAATAAACAATAAATATTAATTAATAAATAGTAAATAATAAATAATAAATAATTGATAAATAATAAAAAATAAAAAATAATAACTAATGATTAACAATTGATAATTAATAATTAATATTTAATATTTAATATTTAATATTTAATATTTAATAAATAAATAAACAAATAATTTATAAATAGTTAACAAATAATAAATAAGTAAATAAATAATAAATGAATAATAAATAATTAATAATTAATAAATAGTAAATAATTATTAAATTGAAAATATATTAATAATTAATGTGTTTATAATAACTAAATAATAAATAATAAATAAATAAATAATAAATAATATACAAATAATAATATATAAATAGTAAAATATAAATAATAATATAATAAAATAATAATGATATATAAACAAATAATAAATAAATAATAAATAAACGAACAAAGAAAGAAAGAAATAATGTAGTAAAAAATAAATAAATGATAAATAGTAAATAATAAATAAATTAAATAAAGATGAAATAAATAATTAAATAATATATAATGAATAATAATTGAATAAATAATAAAGAATAAAAAATAAAGAATAAAGACTAGATTATAGATAAGTAAAAAAATAAAATAAATTAATAATTAATAATTAATTAATAAATATTTAATATATAATTAATAAATAATGAATAAATAAATAATAAATAAATAAAAAACACCTAAAATGTTAAAAAAAACTCTAAAACCCCTAAAAACTGAAATGGTAACTAAATTTGATCTGGGGGATCTTTTTTCAACTCCAAAACCATCCAATTCAAAGATCATGAAACGAACTTCGATATGATATGTGGTACATACCGAACTAACACTTGGATTAGAAGTTATAGTTGTTTGAATTTTTAGAAATAGGGGTTTGCGACAAAGAACTCTATTTCGGAGGCCTTATGGGCCTTTCTGAGGGAAAATAAGAAAATTATCAAAGATCTATTCCCAAATATACTTGACGTAGATCTCGTTGCTAGCTTTGATTTGATATGTGGTAAAGCCCAAACGGACACCTGGATCAAAAGTTATTGTCTTTTGAAGTTCGAGTTCAATTTTCAACCTTTTTGAAATATTAAAATATTTTTTCATTTGATTATCACATGATTTAAATCTCTTGTGGTTTTAGATCATATCATAAGATTCAATTTTACTAGTTTTGAATCTGAAATGGGCTCCCAAATCAGATGTTATGGTTGTTTGATGTTGAAGTCTTCTTTTTTGTTTTTTGTAGATTTGTTATGACTTTCAAGTTATTAATAACTAATAATTATAAATATTTATTATTTAAAACATTATAATTAATTAAAATTATAAGTAATAAACTATATATGGTAATAAATAATAAATAATAAATAATAAGTCATAAATAATTTTTTTCAACAAAAAAATCATTTAGTTTAGTGGTGATTTTTTAAAAATCGATGCTATTTCCCGATGGGTTTTTAAGAAACCGCTGCTAAAATATTAGATTTTTCCTTTGAAAACAAATAAAAAAAATAAAAAAAAATTAAAAACATGTATTGGTGGTTTTATAAAGTGTCTCTAAATGTCATTTGGGAACACATTTAGAAGTGGATTTTAAAACCACCGATAAACACCATTTTTTTGTAGTGCCTCATGATATCACTAATAGAAATAAAAAATTGAAAAATTTATGAGAAGAAGCCTCAATTTTTATGATTTCCCCACACCTAATAGTCAAACATATACTATGTCAAGTTAGTAAGGTGTTTCTAGACCATATGAACTTTGGTTTATATTAATGTCATAATATCTCAAGGTTCCCGTTATAGTCTGGGATCTGTTATAACCATTTTATATGATAATTAATATATAGAAATTACCATTACAAAGAGTACGTAGAAATATCTACACTATAATGGTAAGAATGCATCATGTATATCTAACTATATAGATGATATGGTAATCAAAATTACTATTCACATTGGGTCTAAGGAGCCCATTATTACAACACTCCCACTTGTACTAGAGCCAACTTACTAATAAACCTTGTCAGTTGTCACATGATAAAGATCATGTCTCTATTGAGGCATGGCTTTAGGTGATGGGACTTCCATGTTTCTGTCATGTGGCTATTCTGTTATATGCAACCTCATCTCCTTGATTAAACATTCTCAAGAGATGGTATCCCCGAGTATTTTACTTTTTCCACTATCATAACTTGACATATTAGTTGACACTAATAACATAATTATCATTATTATAATACTTACTTACTATGTTTGATTCTATGAACTGGAACAAATCATTGCATTTAATAACTATATATTAGTTTCCTTATAAGTTTCAACGTACTCTGTTTTGTAGGTATGACTGCCACTGAATTTTATCAGCTTGTCTTGCGCAAGAACATAGCCAAACTATGATACTATATCAAACTGATCAAAATGAATACTAGTTTGTGTCCAAAACTAGTATCCCTTCCTCTCCACATACCAGGTAAATATCTTTTTTTACTTTCTCAAGTACAATCTGATAGTTCTAACTGATTCACTTTTAGTTCTCCTAGATATATCTGATATTTTTTAACTATTAATTATATGTTGGGAATATCATTTCTTGTACATATCGTGGAATACATGATTGATTCATCACTAAAGCATATGGAACTCTTCCCACCACTTAATCTCCTCATATTCCATTCCATATATACTTGCAGGGATTTATGCCATGTGACATTGGTAACAATTCTCTCTTTAATTGTTCTAGCTTGTATTTTTCAATAGCATGTCACTATATGTACAAATGACTAGGTCTAAGAAACCATTAAATCTACCTTAGTAGATCATGTTCCCTAGAACTTTAGTTGATACTTTAAGTTAATAACTAGACTATTACTTTCTTCCAGGTATTAACTAACTGTAAGACCAATATACATTTTCCATATGTTACAAAACATATTTTACTTAGAAAATAATGGTGCTCCTACCAACCTCGGATAGTAAAAAATGAAAAGATTCATTCCAAATAAATATTCTATGATCTAGTTTATTATTTTAATTCGGAAATAGATTTCAGTAACTTGAAATCATTATTGGAATCCTGTGACATGACCATTCCTTTTATAAGGCCCCAGCCTTAAACCTTACTTAATCTTGAGTTATTACAAGATTACACATTGAGGATCTTTTCAGGTTTAGAGTTTTAGAGAATTAGATCATAAAACTTGCATTACATTCCACATATAAACAAAGTGGTTACATAAAGATAGTATTCTTCATTCCCATCAATGGAAACATATTTAAAATAAAACATGGATTCTTTCTTGACACTTCCTTGACACTATCATCATATCATGTACCTTTCCCTTGACCTGTGAAAATCATTTCAAAAAAACTTGGGATGAGCATAAAAAGATCAGTATGGGTTATAAAAACATGGAAGGGAAACATTAGTTCATATATACATAACAATGAAATCATACTTTACCCATAAAACATAGGCACTTTAACATACCTCATAAAATCATGAATAAATCATAGAAATCATAAGACATAAAGGTAACTTGAGGCATTCATAACATTCTTACGTAGGGAGTAACCCTCTTGGTTACGTTTGGAATACCCATCACAGTATATTCCCTAAATATCTTCGGAGAAACCTTAACGTTTCACTCCTTCATGTTACCCAATGCATTGGTGATCTATACCGGGCTCACCCGCCCTTAGTTTATCACGGAACCACCCGTATTCATAATAATGCCCAAGAACCTCAACATAATCGTATCACATAAAACATGCATAAAGGAAACATAACATTTCCACCTTTCAATCATGAGATATCAATACAAAAAATTGATATAAAAACATTATGAAAACCATTTTCAATACCAAAATAAAAGAAAAGTAAAACATGTTATTTATTTTTCTTTTACAAAGAAGGTATGGCTTGTAGAGGAAGCCGAAACTCAAATAATGGTCACGATGGCAGATAAGTCGTTTTCGCCGCATACGTACGACAAAAACATTCCCTTTTTTCATTTAGTAAACGCTTCATATAAAAATATTCCTTTTGAATAAACGTAAAATCCAAAGGGGTTTATACACCGTATAAAAGAAAGTTGTGTATAAAATAAAATATGCCTCAATGAAAGGAGATTGAGACGAAGTCCCATACCTCGTATCCGACTTGACCTGACCGTTCTTTAATCTCCTGAATAATAAACTTGAGTTAATCTCTACTTGATTAAGAACCTTTTTCAAGTTAATTATTCATTTTATACCATGTTATGAACATCATGTAATCATTTAAGTTAATAATGTTCATCTTGTCTGTATTTGGTTCTTAAGTCAAAAATAGACTTCTTACACTTACATGCTGTTAATTTGGTCAAATATTTGTTATATACAGAATTATATTAATGATTTGGATAACATATATATCATATATATTCATCATATACAAGTATTTATAATATTACATCACATTTAGAGGTAAGAAATGAAATGCACCGTTCATGGAGACGGTAAGCCGTACGTACGCATGAACGCTACTTCCATTTCTATTTCGTATTTTCTGGAATGGGATCATAATGATATAAGTGTATATTATAATTCCAGTATAATAACATATATAATATCATTAAATTTATCCTTTACACATCCCACATATGGTATTAACGAATCAAATCACTTTCAGGGGGCGGTAGTCTGCACTTCCTAAAATGAAGATATCGTGTTTACCCATAATGGAAACCATAAAGGTATGCCCAAAATGAAAAAAAAATAGAATCTTAAGGAAAACATAAACATATTATATATCATATATAAAAATAGTGACATCATAATGGCCACCTTTGAAGGTGTTAAATGAGTATTGAACAATCATCGTTTCGGGAGGCAGAATTTCGCCATCCACGGAAACCGTATGTTCTTTAACCATTTTATGTATTTGTGTGGGAGTATAGCTTAAATAAATCTTATAACAACATCCTAGTATATTTAGGATACTGGTTTTGTTACAAAAGAAGTAAATAAAAAGAGTTTAGGGGGTTGGAGAAGCAAAATAAAACAAATGAACATGAGAGAATGAATTACCTTTAAAAGTGTAAATCCTTTTGATTTGAGCCTAAAGGCTTACTTTGAAAGGATTATGCCCAAAGGGAATCCTCTAGGATTTGGAGAGGGATGTGGAGAGAGTAAATGGGCAGGGGTTGGCCGAGCCAAAGGCTTGAGGAGTGTGTGAAATGAGGTAGAGGTGGGGGCCTTTTATAAGAGGAGAGGAGGGGCACTTTTGGAAACCATGAAACTATTATTTTATTTGAAAATGTGTTTCGGTTTTAAAAGGTCCCACATTGACATAATTCGTGGATAAGGTGATAAGGGTTCTAAATCCACTCATCCAATTGGTTTTGTCCATGTGTAGGTTTTATATTTTTCATTATCTTTCCATTTTATTTAAATCGTCAAATAATGATGTCATCACTGCATCATTATTATGTCATAAATGATTTAATTTATTTAATGTCTAAAAATTATAAAAAAACTACTATGATGTAGGAAATCTTTTTATCTTTCCAATGACTATTTATAATAAAAAATCTGATCTTTATAGCCCCATGTAAAAATTGTTTTCGTAAAACATATTATGTTTGTGTCATTTTTACTTTTACATTAAATAAAACGTTATTTATCTCATTTCCCAACCAAAGTGGATCCATGGGGTCCCCAAGTTGACCCATGGCTTGTCTTCGTCGGACATGAAATAACCAATAATGTTAGGACATGTGTCTAGGTCATTTCATATGATTAAAGCATTATTTTTACCTTAAACTACCCTAATTACCACTAATTGCGATTAAAAACTTAATAAGTTACTATTCACCAAAAAATTATTTTAATATCATTGAACCACATTTTACTTCTTAATGACAACCATGTTTGTCGGATTTTTGAAATTCAAAACAGAAAGATGGCAAAATTTCATTTAAACGAAAAATCAGTTTTTATAAGTACCACTTAGTGGTTTCACTATTCATCAAAAATTGAAGTTTTTCAGAAAATTACCAAAAATTCAACCTAAGATATATTTGATATTCCGAATTCAAAAATGAATTCTATTTTACAAAATTCAAAACATATAAGTCACATTAATTAATTTAATAATTAATTCCCGCTGTCATAGCAAATAGCGTGTTTTTAGGAAACAATAAGTATCAAAAGATTGACACAAGTTTAAGTCCAATTTCAAAGTGAAATTGATTCCAATGACCACCATTAAATTAAATGGTAAAAATATATTCTAATTTTACTTCAAAACCAATTCAAAACATAATCTAATCTTATAAATAAATTAGATTAAAAAGCAGTTTTGATGTAAAATGCAGTATTTTTCACTATTCATTAAAAAAATGAACATTGTCAGAAAAATACCAAAAATTCACACAAAGTAAATTTTGATGTCCCAGTCATAAAGAATAAGTTTATTTTGACAAACATAGTTTATAAAATTGTCAAAAGATAGATTCAAAAATGTTTTGCCATCAAAGGTAGAAAAACAATCTTTTAAAAATATTAGTGTATTCCATGCTTAAGATTTGATTTATTTTAATTTTAGGCATCTAAAAAACTATCTAATTCATTAATAGACATAGATAAAAATATATATTATTCATTACTTACTTGGGATGTTATATCCTTCCCCCATTTAGAAAATTGCGTCCCCACAATTTATTTACTTATCGAATAAATGGGGGTACTTATCCCTCATTGCATTTTCAGATTCCCATGTTGCCTCTTCAATCATGTGGTTTTGCCACAAAACCTTTACCTGGTGAATCACATTATTCTGTAACACTTGCTCCCTGTGGTCAAGAATCTGGACCGGTTGTTCCTCATAAGATAGGTTCTCTTCCAGCTGAACTACCTCTGGACTCAAAACATGAGATGGATCTGGCATATACTTTCTCAACATCGAAACGTGAAAAACAATGTGTACCTGAGATAAACTCGGAGGTAAAGCCACTCGGTATGAAACCGATCCAACTCTCTCCAGAATTTCGTATGGTCCAATGAACCTTGGACTCAACTTTCCTTTCTTTCCAAATCTCGTCACACTTTTCCAAGGAGAAACCTTGAGAAAAACATGATCACCTACCTCGAAAGATAGATCCTTCCTCCGGTTATCCGCATAACTCTTCTGCCTGCTCTGAGCTATTCTCATCTGTTTCTGAATCAACTGAACTTTTTCTGCCATATCTTCTACCAATTCTGGTCCCATAAACTTCCTTTCACCCACTTTATCCCAGAAAGCAGGAGTTCGACATTGCTTCCCATATAATGCATGAAATGGTGCCATCTGTATACTGGAATGAAAACTGTTATTATATGAAAATTTCAACCAAAGAAAGATGTTGGTCCCAACTTCCCTGATAATCCATCGAACAGGCTCGTAGAGTATCCTCTAAGGTCTGAATTGTTCGTTCTGACTGCCCATCCGATTGAGGATGAAAAGTTGTACTAAAATTTAATTCAGTACCCAACGACTTCTGAAGGCCTTTCCAAAAGTTAGAAGTAAACCTGGGATCATGATCCGATACAATGGAGAGAGGAACTCCATGTAACCTGACTATCTCTTTAAGATACAAATGGGAAAGTTGATCAAGAGAGAAAGTATCTCGTATAGCAAGGAAATGAGCAGATTTGGTCAAGAATCAATAATAACCCAGATTGCATTATTACCTCGAGATGTCTTCGGTAATCCAACAACAAAGTACATGGATATATTCTCCCATTTCCACTCTGGCACTGGTAAAGGCTGAAGTATCCCTTTTGGTAACTGCTGCTCTGCTTTAACCTGCTGACAAGTCAAACACTTCACAGTAAAATCAGCAATATCTCTTTTCATTCCATCCCACCAGTAATACTCCTGTAGATCTCTATACATCTTAGTACTGCTAGGATGAACTGAAAATGGAGAACTATGAGCTTCACATAACAAATCTCTCTTCAATTGTGAATCACAAGGAACACACAATCTCTTCCCAAATCTCAAAACACAATCATTATCAATGTTGAATTCAGGAAACATACCTTTCTGAACCAGCTCTACCTTTTTCTGCAACTCACTGTCTTGCTTCTGTGCTTGCTTGATTCTATCTGATAGAGCAGATTTCACTGATACCTGAAACAAAAAGGAAGAACATCCTGTACCAACAACTTCCAGGCCAAAGTTCATCAAATCCTCAACCAAAGGATCACGTTCCAAACACAACATTGTTAATGAAGCATTACTTTTTCGACTCAAAGCATCAGCCACTTTATTTTCTTTTCCCAGATGGTAATGAATTGTACAATCATAATCCTTGATTAATTCCAACCATCTCCTCTGTCTCATGTTCAATTCTTTCTGAGTGAATATATACTTTAAACTTTTGTGATCGGTATATATTTCACACTTTACTCCATACAAATGATGCCTCCAAATTTTTAAAGAAAAAACAACAGCAGCTAATTCCAAATCATGTGTAGGGTAATTTACCTCATGATTTTTCAACTGACGTGAAGCATAAGCAATTACCTGATCATTCTGCATTAGGACGCACCCAAGTCCTTTCAATGAAGCATCACTGTATATAACAAACTCACCATTCCTGGAAGGTAGTGCCAAAACTGGAGCATTCACCAATCTTCTTTTCAATTCCTGAAAACAATCATCACATTCTTTTGTCCAGATAAACTTAACACCCTTCCGAGTTAGCTTCGTCATTGGACTAGATAACCGTGAAAAATTTCTAACAAACCTTCGGTAATAGCCTGCCAAACCAAGGAAGCTACGAATATCTATTTGATGGCCTGACATCTGCTGAAGTAGTTGCAAAGGATTTCACAACCCCTTTCTGCTTGTAGTCTAACTACTTCCCATAACTCAAGCTCTTTGTCGGACACTCATTTTCGTAGTGACCCATCTCATTGCACTTATAACGTTTCACTAACTGTAAATCAAATTTGGTCTTACCTTCACCTTGACCATTTTCAGTGCAATCACGAGCCTTATGTCCCATCTTACCACATCGGTAGCACTTTCCAGAATTCAGAAGACATTCCACAGTAAGCCTTTTTCCACATTTATCACAGACTAGAAACTTAGTTTTCTTACCATCAGACTTTCTTGAAGAATTCTTACCTTTCTCCTGCCACCTCGGTCTCTTATTCTGTTGGTTGTTATAGAACACTTGGTCATCGGCAAACTCCATTTCCACCTTCTCAGCACATCGAACAAGCTTTTCATAACTTTTAAACTCACGAGAAGCTAATGCCCTTTGATATTTTGGCTTTAATCCTGAGTAAAAATGATTGATTTTACTATCAATGTCTCAGATAAAATTTGGAGCATACCTTGCCAATCGAGTGAACCTTTCTTCATAGGTAGCCACTGAGACTTCCTCTTCCCTCAATTAGAAGAATTGTTTTTCCATCCTAAGTCGAATAGCCTTAGGAAAATACTTCTCAAGAAACATACCTTTGAATTCATCCCAGTCAGGAGAATCAATCTAATCGGTGTCCCTGATATTTTTAACCATTGACCACCACTGATCTGCTTCACCCTCCAAACGGTAAATAGCAAGACTAACCTTTTGATTGTCTGAACACCCCATGACATCAAAAATCTTCTCCAGTGCTTCAATCTACCCTTCAGCTAACACAGGGTCAGATGATCCTCTGAATGATGGGGGATGTTGCCTCATGAAATGTTCCACCACTGACATGTTCCTCTGCGGTTGATCTGGCTGATCTCGTGCATGGATACCACCACCATTTATCGCTTGAGTCAACTGCACCATTACTGCAACAAACTATTCAGTTCCAATTCCAACCATCTCGGGATGCTGATTCGGAAGGTTATTTCCTTCTGTATGCCTTCCAAGCACTGCTTCCCTATTTCCTCTGCGGAAAACCATTCTGAACAAACATGTCTTAGATGAAGCAACATGGTAATCTTCAAATGCTATATCATTTCAATTTGACCATAAAAAAAATATTTTTGGATAATCATTTAATAGAATTCTAACTCCTAAAGTTATCTAAACCGACCTTTGATACCAACTATAAGGCCCCATCCTTAAACCTTACTTAATCATGAGTTATTACAAGATTACACATTGAGGATCTTTTCAGGTTTAGAGTTTTAGAGAATTAGATCATAAAACTTGCATTACATTCCACATATAAACAGAGTGGTTACATAAAGATAGTATTCTTCATTCCCATCAATGGAAACATATTTAAAATAAAACATGGATTCTTTCTTGACACTTCCTTGACACTATCATCATATCATGTACCTTTCCCTTGACCTGTAAAAATCATTTCAAAAAAACTTGGGATTAGCATAAAAAGCTCAGTATGGGTTATAAAAACATGGAAAGGAAACATTAGTTCATATATACATAATAATGAAATCATACTTTACCCATAAAACATAGGCACTTTAACATACCTCATAAAATCATGAATAAATCATAGAAATCATAAGACATAAAGGTAACTTGAGGCATTCATAACATTCTTACGTAGGGAGTAACCCTCTTGGTTACGTTTGGAATACCCATCACAGTATATTCCCTAAATATCTTCGGAGAAACCTTAAAGTTTCACTCCTTCGCGTTACCCAATGCATTGGAGATCTATACCGGGATCACCCGCCCTTAGTTTATCACGGAACCACCCGTATTCATAATAATGCCCAAGAACCTCAACATAATCGTATCACATAAAACATGCATAAAGGAAACATAACATTTCTACCTTTCAATCACGAGATATCAATACAACAAATTGATATAAAAAAATTATGAAAACCATTTTCAATACCAAAATAAAAGAAAAGTAAAACATGTTATTTATTTTTCTTTTACAAAGAAGGTATGGCTTGTAGGGGAAGCCGAAACTCAAATAATGGTCACGACGGCAGATAAGTCGTTTTCGCCGCATACGTACGACAAAAACATTCCCTTTTTTAGTTTAGTAAACACTTCGTATAAAAATATTCCTTTTGAATAAACGTAAAATACAAAGGGGTTTATACACCGTATAAAAGAAAGTTGTGTATAAAATAAAATATGCCTCAATGAAAGGAGATTGAGACGAAGTCCCATACCTCGTATCCGACTTGACCTGACCGTTCTTTAATCTCCTGAATAATAAACTTGAGTTAATATCTACTTGATTAAGAACCTTTTTCAAGTTAATTATTCCTTTTATAACATGTTATGAACATCATGTAATCATTTAAGTTAATAATGTTCATCTTGTCTGTATTTGGTTCTTAAGTAAAAAATAGACTTCTTACACTTACATGCTATTAATTTGGTCAAAGATTTGTTATATCCAGAATTATATTAATGATTTGGATAAAATATATATCATATATATTCATCATATACATGTATTTATAATATTACATCACATTTAGAGGTAAGAAATGAAATGCACCGTTCATGGAGACGGTAAGCCGTACGTACGCATGAACGCTACTTCCATTTGTATTTCGTATTTTCTGGAATGGGATCATAATGATATAATAGTATATTATAATTACAGTATAATAACATATATAATATAATTAAATTTATCCTTTACACATCCCACATATGGTATTAACGAATCAAATCACTTTCAGGGGGCGGTAGTCCGCACTTCCTAAAATGAATATATCGTGTTTACCCATAATGGAAACCGTAAAGGTATGCCCAAAATGAAAAAAAACATAATTTTAAGGAAAAAATAAACATATTCTATATCATATATAAAAATAGTGACATCATAATGTCCACCTTTGAAGGTGTTAAATGAGTATTGAACAATCATCGTTTCGAGAGGCAGAATTTCGCCATCCACGGAAACCGTATGTTCATTAACCATTTGATGTAGTTGTGTGAGAGTGTAGCTCAAATAAATCTTATAACAACATCCTAGTATATTTACGATACTGGTTTTGTTACAAAAGAAGTAAATAAAAAGCGTTTAGGGGGTTGGAGAAGCAAAATAAAACAAATGAACATGAGAGAATGAATTACCTTTAAAAGTGTAACTCCTTTTGATTTGAGCCTAAAGGATTCCTTTGAAAGGATTCTGCCCAAAGGGAATCCTCTAGGATGAGGAGAGGGATGTGGAGAGAGTAAATGGGCCGGGTTTTGACGAACCAAAGGCTTTCGGAGTGTGTGAAATGAGGTAGAGGTGGGGGCCTTTTATAAGAGGAGAGGAGGGGCACTTTTGGAAACCATGAAACTATTATTTTATTTGAAAATGTGTTTCGGTTTTAAAAGGTCCCACATTGATATAATTCGTGGATAAGGTGATAAGGGTTCGAAATACACTCATCTAATTGGTTTTGGACATGTTTAGGTTTTAGATTTTTCATTATCTTTCCATTTTATTTAAATCGTCAAATAATGATGTCATCGCTGCATCATTATTATGTCATAAATAATTTACTTTATTTAATGTCTAAAAATTATAAAACAAATACTATGATGTAGGAAATCTTTTTATCTTTCCAATGACTATTTATAATCAAAAATATGATCTTTATAACCCCATGTAAAAATTGTCTTTGTAAAACATATTATGTTTGTGTCATTTTTACTTTTACATTAAATAAAAAGTTATTTATGTCATTTTCCAACCAAAGTGGATCCATGGGGTCCCCAAGTTGACCCATGGCTTGAATTGGTCGGCCATGACACAAAACATAAGGTTAGGACATGTGTCTAGGTCATTTCATATTATTAAATCATTATTTTTACCTTAAACTACCATAATTACCACTAATCGCGATTAAAAACTTAATAAGTTACTATTCATCAAAAAATTATTTTAATATCATTGAACCACATTTTACTTCTTAATGACAACCATGTATGTCGGATTTTTGAAATTCAAAACAGAAAGATGGAAAAATTTCATTTAAACGAAAAATCAGTTTTTATAAGTACCACTTAGTGGTTTCACTATTCATCAAAAATTGAAGTTTTTCAGAAAATTACCAAAAATTCACCCTAAGCTATATTTGATATTCCGAATTCAAAAATGAAGTCTATTTTACAAAATTCAAAACATATAAGTCACATTAATTAATTTAATAATTAATTCCCGCTGTCATAGCAAATAGCGTGTTTTTAGGAAACAATAAGTATCAAAAGATTGACACCAGTTTAAGTCCAATTTCAAAGTGAAATTGATTACAATGACCACCATTGGATTAAATGGAAAAAATATATTCTAATTTTACTTCAAAACCAATTCAAAACATAATCTAATCATATAAATAAATTAGATTAAAATGCAGTTTTGATGTAAAATGCAGTATTTTTCACTATTCATTAAAAAATGAACATTGTCAGAAAAATACCAAACATTCACACAAAGTAAATTTTGATGTCCCAATAATAACGAATATGATTATTTTGACAAACATAGTTTATAAAATTGTCAAAAGATAGATTTAAAAATGTTTTACCATCAAAGGCAGTAAAACAATCTTTTAAAAATATTAGTGTATTCCATGCTTAAGATTGGATTTATTTTAATTTTAAGCATCTAAAAAACAATCTAATTCATTAATAGACATAGATAAAAATATCTATTATTCATTACTTACTTGGTATGTTACACCTTTTTAGTTGTCTCTTATAGACACCTTCCATGATTGGCGGTCCTGAAATCCAATTCTTAATAAAATTATTATATATATATATATATATTAGTTTTGACAAGTAAAATTATAATGTATTTAGGCATACAAACTTGGATATACCAATTGAGAATTTTAGGTACTTAACATGGACCATCCATGTATTATTTTACTTTAATACCCATCAAAATATTCAAAATAATAAGCCCCTTTTCACTTTGATACATAGAATCCATTTATTTAATTTGAATTGATCTTGTTGATCTTAGCTGATTTTCATATAATTACCACTTGTAGGAATTATTATTCTCATGGAATAATGTATCACCATCAGTGGTGAATATAGATGATTACTATGGTTTTACCCTTCCTATGCAAAATGTGTCTCTGGAACATTCTTGTTCCACATGCACTAGTGGACCTAGTTCATATGCCAACTACATGTGCATATTTAGCATTGAATCAACTTCATTAAATCTTTCTCCCACTATCTCTCAAGTAAAAATGTGCACCATTTTATAGAAATTTAGTATATTACTTAAAGGCCACTTTTCTATCTTAGGTATTTATGTAATATCCTAAGAAACTTTTAGGATAATTACTTTAGATGAACACTGTGATTTTCTTGATTAAAATTTGTTTATGTCCTAAAAAACTCTTCGCATCTAAACACGTGTCCTTATGAAATAATGGATTTACCTCATACTATGACCCATATGATATCAATTTTTCATTATAGTGTCAATATGGCTATGGGATATCACTGTTATTTACAAAGCATGTATTGAAATATAATGGATGTTTTTCAAAGTGGTAACATTGATACTAGTTACATCATATCTCTAATGTATAAAATGTGTGTTTAGTAATTGTTCCATGAAAAAAAATTTGATCAAAGTTAACATATAAGACTTATCATTGATCCTTATTATTAGAATCAATTTCATGATAAAAATAAGGTAATGTGTGTTTAGTAACTACTCCATGTTATATTATCATGATCGATGATTTCTTGGTCAAGATATTCATTTTCATGTCATCCCAAAGTATCTTATATTTTCTAACTATGCATATAACATACTTCATTTTTATATTCTTAATTAATTAAAGGAATCTTATGAAGAATATTAACCACTAGATAACCCTTGGAATAGTTCATGCTCTCTTGCTGAACTATTATGAAATCCTTGTGGCATACCTTAATTTATAATAGTTTCTTTGTCTAAAATAAATACATAGATAATACCTAAGGTGATTATCTCTACTGATTCTAAATACCAAAATGGGTATATCTTTGATTTCAACTTTAATTTTTACTTGACAAAGAATCTTCATTCCACAACCGGGTAAATAATTATTACATTTCATATTCATCAAGTATTGTCAATGATTCATGTAGCATATAACTATTGGTTGACTATAAAACCCCAAAACAACATTCATTTATAATCTTGGAATAATTAATCCTTATGTAAAATGGAAATTTATGAATTATTTTTGGTTATACTCAATAATATCTAGACTTAAGTCATTAAATTGGTAATTAGATGTTGTGTTTCTCACCACTGACTTAGGAATCACCCTTTCTCAACTTCTTTGAGAATCCACATTACTCCTTGTAGTGTTTCTATTACTTGGTAACTGTATTTATATACAAATATGTGATCAACATATTGTATTTTAATTCCCAGCAGTGTGTAATAAACATTATTTTCAATTTATGAATAATCACTGAAGAAAAACAGGTACTTATTTATTCAATTTAGTTCAATGCATTTAATCTTCCATAAAAAATTAATTTCATATTATTCAAATAAAATAACCTCTTATTTATTACCACTTATTTAAAGGATGTTGTGAAGGTTCCTTTAACATCATTCATATCATTGGCCTTATCTCCTTTTCATTCAACTCATTTTCTATAGGAACTAAATATTAAGCTTTCTTTAATGTTCTGTTTTACTTGGTGTACCTTACCTAAAAGGTAATGTAGCATTGACTCCATCATGTTCATTTGTAATCTTAAATGTAACTAGAGTAATTGGGTGAAAAGATCGAATAATAAGATCCCTTGAAATACCATGAATCATTTTTCATATTTACAAAAATCCGATGTAATTATCACTCATTCATAACTCTCTTCACTTTCTCCTCATAATATTCTCAAATATGAGACAACATGTGTAATCATCCATGTACCAATGTTGTAATTGAAACTAACAACAGACTTCGATGAAAACATTATGACCTAACTGTCATATGATTCATACATGAGTCTCTTGTAATCATCTCTTACACCATTTCTTATAGAGGTGGCTTAACAGGTATAGGGACACAAGAACATGTAATTTATAATAGCGTAGTAGTGTGCACAAGCACTTGTACTACTGTTGGAAATTCATTCTTGTTTGGACATTTACTATTTACAATATTTATCATGATTTATCTTGTGGTATTACTTTCCATATTCTACAAAAATAAAAATATTTAAGATTGTACATTTTTCTTGATTACCAAATTTGACATTATTGACTAATTAATTGAATCATTAAGTGTCTCTCACTATTTTATCGAATTCTAGGAACCCACTTTAATAGAATATGAATACTCTATCACTTGAGTATTCTAGTGTAAATGATCCTTAAACCTTCTCATATAGTCTACTATCTTTGTCTACACCACCACCCAAAGGTTTTAAGTTAGGCATTTGACTGGCCAATCACATTAACTCATGGCTTCTTGATATGATGAGTAATGCCCCAGCTTCTAAAATCATAAAATTGATTTCTCAAATCATTCCTATAAAGTGAAATAAAGTTATTTATAGATAATCCTTACTACCATTTTAGTTAATTCAATCTATTTTTCTCATAAGAACTCCCCTGCAGAAAGAGGCACCCTCAACTATGGCTGACCAAGCACCCTGAACACCTGGTTGGGTTCAAATTCAAATAAGGGAAGACGTTTACGAAATAATAATTCATCTGAGGGTATTTTTTATTTTTATCTACAATAATTGATGTTATTAATATTTTTATGACTTATTATATACTCCCTTTACTGATTTTCTATGAAATGTGCATAATTTGTGTGAAATATTAATGTTTTAATACTAAATATAATTTTTGAGCATTTTTAGAAGTAGTCCAATTGAGTCACTTTACTATTTTATTTATACCTCTCACCCTAATTATAATAATTAAATGGTTCTTGTTTTTTAGTATTCCTCTCCAATTTAACACACATAATTAGAAATAATCATTGGAAAATGCTTCCATTTGATAGGTCATATGGACCATAAAAGAAGTCCCACAAAATCAGTGAAGAAACTGGACCATCCATGAATATTGAATTATTGGGCTCAATCCAGAAGTTAAAATTCATTAATTCTCCTCAAACATTAGGATAACAATTCAAGGATTCATGAATAAAAATTTAATGTCCCAAATCCAAAAACAAGGGGCCCAAATGAAGCTTTGAATTCCATCCCACTATTCTGGTTGGGAATTAAAATCAGGACACTGTTACTGAATTTTCATTTGATTTATTCATAAAGTCATGCTAGTATTTTTTCAGTATTAAATCTAATATATAAGAGGCCAAATATTTTGAATATATTATTTTTATTTTAGGGCATCTTCCTATTCAAAAACCCATTCGAATTTCAGCCTTCGAAAAAGTGTTGATAAAAATGGACAAGTGAAAACTGTTTAGTAAAATAGACATATCTTTGGATCCAAAAGTCCAATGGCCGTAAAATTTTTAAGAACAATAGTAAAAATCCATATATAAAAATTTTAAGAGTATAATATATCTATATTATATTTTTTTTTTGGATGGCCAAATTGGCGATTCAAGTGGAAGGGAGGATTTGGAATGCAAACAGTCCACCTCCTTAGGCTATAAATACAACCCTCTCTTATCCATGCATTTGGTTGGAATTTTAGAAGAGACTGGAACACATTGAAATGAAAAAATATTTTCAAAATGATGGGGAGGACCTTTTATACTCATGTTTTCACTTGATATTCCCTTACTCTTCTCTTTTATTTCATTTACTTTTGTGTTCTTCTTCATCTTTTGTGTTCTTCTTCATTTGTAATTTTCTAAGTGTTGTTTTTGTAACTCTATTTTAATGAAAGTTTCTTCTTCATATTTTTTTAATAATACAACCTATGTTCAAAAATATTAGTTATATTAAAATATATTAAATACAGTTTAAACCCCTTCCCTTCTTTCGCTTTCTAATTCAATATAATGTTTGTTTTTAAATCTCATCATTGTTCATGTGTGTGTGTTCGACGCACAACTCTTTTCTTATCCCTTTATTTTCATTATTATTATAATTAATAATCATAAATATAAGAAAACAGATTACTAATCATCTTAATTTATGATTAAATATCTTATTGGGGTGAGTCATTATTTATAGATGTTAAGCGATTGAGTGCTTTTTCTCAATGAGTATTCATTAATTTAACATTGTGTATGTTGGACTTAACATGTCATGGATTAATGAAATATTTGTTTTAACGTACAGATTCCATGGAATATTGGAACCATAAATACACTACCAAAATCAAGTACTGATTCATATTAGAATCCTAGTTAAGTTAAGGCGTGGATTAAAGCCTTAACACTTGGGAATTCTGATCAATGTCATCTTGTGAAGTCGGTGTTAATTTAAGGCAATATAAAGTAAAGTTCAAGGATATCACAAGATTAACACCTTTATAATTAAATATCCCCAATATTTATTAAATTGTTAAATCAATCCATCATTTCAATTAATCTATGTAAACAAACACCCCCAATCAAAATACAATCAACCAAAAACAATTGACTATTAAAACATATCATCGTCGAGGATTCGACCCGAGTACTGCTATACACATTAGAATAGTGCCTGAACCTTGAACGTTCGATAAGAGATAATCGACCATGCTTTCAAGAATGTAATCCATTGCTATTAATATTATTCATCTATATTTTCATGCTCACAATTGAACATTAATAGAAATAAGATTCACCACTTCTTTATGAATTTTATTATTTATTATTTTATGTATCTTCCCGGTGTTATAAAGTAAAATAAATAATAAATAAATGTATAATTTAATTAAACTAATCGACTAGTATGGAGCATCTAAACAACCCAGGGGCTTCATACATGGGTCATAGCTTGACTCCTGAGGCAGATTTCCCCCTTTCAATGTTTCCATTTTTCTTCTTTATTTCACCTTGACTTTCCATTATCTGCGTCTTTCACCATCGTCATCAAGGTGTGCTGCCTCACCTTGGCAAGATCCATGACTTACATTGTCGTCATCAAAGGGTACAAATATACATATGAGGGGGACTAGGGATGCAATGTACAACAAATGAATTTGGACTTGCATACACTAATACATATTGACTTCAAAATAAATGACGATGCATAGACCTTCTTAATTAATTACAATCATCTCAGGAAGTTAAAATAATTTATTAAATAAATTCAGACATACACATAGGTCAATGCTCAAGATTAGTCTGCAGTTAAAATATTTGTGTGATGAAAATTAAATTGTAATAAATTAAGTACAAGGACCTTTTAAATTAAATTAATTAAATTAAAAAAATTATTTTATTTCATTCAACAAATTAATTTAATTTTAATTCAAACAAATAATTTAGTTTAATACCCAAATTAAATTAATTTTGTCCCAATTATTAAAATTATATTTTGAAATAAAAAATTAAAATTAAAATTAATTTAATTTAATTCTGAAATTAAATTATTAATTATCTTAATTAAAATTAACTTAGGCCCTCGAAACTTGGCGTAGGGTCTGTGCGGGTCGGGTAGAACCCGACCAGTCCCATTCTAAGATATAAAAAGAATGTGAATAGATATTCTAGGCTAGGAAGGTCCGCCCAAACCTGTACCTAGTCGAGCATACCCGCTTGAACAAGTTTTACGATGGGTTGAGTCATATTGGACCAACAACTGGGTACCTATTCGGATTTGGGGTCATTGTTCAGGAAGTAGGTAGGTATATCTGCTCACCGGAGTGACGAAGGTGATTGGGTGCCAACTGGATGGGCTAGTTACATCAGCTCGGTCGATGGAAGGCTGGTTGTTGTGGTCGCTCGATGGCCCTCAGATGAACAGGGTGGAGGAGTCGGCCTCAGGATCCAGTGGATGGTGGCAGCGGCTGGGGAGAGCTGGAAAGGGTGGAACCCATGGAGAAGTTTAGTGGTGTACTACACAGTGAGATCTCCCGGGAAGCGAGGGCGGAGACTAGGCTGTAGATCTGTCCTCTTGGTGAATGTCTAGTGGCCTTGCGATAGTGATAGTGGGGTGGGGCACCCAAGAGGCTCATGTGAGGTTGTGCAGGTGCAGCTCACTGAGGTAGGCCTGGAGTGCTAACTAGATCTGGCCGACGAGGGTAGCGAAGGCATAGGGTAGACCGGCGGTGAGGCGGCTGGCGGTGTGATCGAGTGAGCGTCGACGAGTGTAGCTCTATGGGGAGGCCGCCTCGTGGGGTGACCCTTTGGAGGAGGAGGATGGTGGTTCCCCTATTGCTTTCCTACCGGGGGGTCGATAAGAAGAAGACTAGTTTTTTAATGTTTTATTGACTTTCAAAACAGCTACTACCCAACAAGTGTTTTTTTGATATGTGTGGAGATTTCCACAAACATGCCCGCCCCAATTGTCCTCAGTGAAAAAAACACTAGGCTATTTGATAGCCATTTAATACAATATTATAATAATTATAAAATTATTATTATTATCATTATAAAAATAAAATAATAATCCATGGATTTATTGCGGTCAAATGCTGGAGAAATTCTGATGATCAGAATCTAGATGGTAAAAAAACACCAAAATTACCACCAAATAGTAAGAAAAAGATCAAATTTTAATACTGGATAACCGAAAAATTATCTATTTTAAAAACTTTTAAGGGACACAATTGGGCTGTCCGAAACCGGATCGACGTGTGGTATATTTCGTTAGGACTGAAATTAAACTCCCTACTTAAATATAAAGAAAATTAATATTTCTAGGCTCAATTTTTTTTGCAAAACCTCTGATACCAATTGAAGGTTATGGGGTCACAACAGAAGTTAGTAGGCCAGAGATTTTAAAACATTTAATCATTGAGATGACGAGACCTTTCATCTCTGATGATTTAAGCTCAGGTACTATCTCATGATCTCATTTAAAATAAATAGAGCACAAAATTAAAATCAACACATATCTTGTTTGAAACTGAAGTGTGTAGGAAAAAAATCCAATCGCCAGAAATTATTGTTCGAAGGATCTGAAGTTGAAACCCTCTATATCATCCACACATGCTCCAAGAATCCATGTTCTTACCATTCATCGTAATTTGGGTGCTAGAACGGAGTTTCGATGAGTCCTTCGACATCACAACAATCACCATGTTCTCTTGCCTTAAATCCATCAAAGGTATGCTTAGATTGGCAATTAGAGAGATTATATATCTCTCTATAAAGCGATAGGAGAGAGAATCTCCCATTCTTGGTGAATGAATCGCACAATAAGAGATTCTCCTCTCCTTCTTATATAGTGGGTGAGTTGATTACCTGGAAACGGTTTCCCAACTTCTGGAAAGAAATACCCTTTAAATAAGCAATAAATAATATTGATGAACTAAAATACCATATAAATATCATTTATAATTTATCAAAATCTTGTAATATATATATTAAATATATTATGTGATAAAACAGAGTTTTTAACTCAACTTGAAATTCCCGCTAAAATTAAACAGACGTGAAATATTAAAGAATATTAGTTCGATTAATATTATTCCTCATATTAACACAACTTATAAATACTTTTAATAAATAATTTTAGCCTAATTATTCTTTACTTAATATTAATTTATTTATTTATTAGATATTGATAACTTGGGAAACACTCAGACCCCATGTTGGGCCCCACCATGTTGGATATACCTATTCAACCGAAATAAGGAAGATTATGGAATATGCTATTATGTGTTATCCTTTAGGACCTTATCTCGATAGTAGTGAATCATATTCACAAACCATGAGTAGAGTCTAGAAATACATTAAGGCCCCTAAAAAGATATGGAAATTCATAGCAATAGAAACCAACCTACGAACACACACTATGTAATATAATCTCATTGACTTTAAATATCTCATAAAGCAGGACATACACTTGTATCATCACCATTTTCTTGTTTTATTATTTATTGATCTAATAGGATAGATATACCCTTGACTGCCTTGGCCAATGACTTATGACGGTACTCCCATCCTAATCAAAAGGATCGAGATATATTACTTACTCAACCTAGAAGCGATACATCCTTTCTTGATCATTAAACCAATGCCATCCTACTAATGATGCACCAAACACAAGCTACCTCTTCATGATTTCATTTCTGTGGGTTTTTTCTTACATCAAAGTACATGATCAAATGACACACATTGGTAATGATCTCATGTTATTAGGCCAATACACATGTTTGTAGATAGAAACAACCAATTACACCTAAAAAATGTTGTATTCCTATTGGTGGGTTTGTCCTCATGATCTCACTACTAGAGATCACCAAGTGAGAACTTCATGAGAAGAAATATCAATGTTTATCAGCCTCAAAAAAATAATAGCCAAACATTTATTGTGTCCAGTCAGTAAGATATATCTAGACCATAAGACCTTTATTTAGAATTAATGTCATAATATCTCATGGTTCTCAATATAGTATGAGATATTCTATATCCTTTTGATACAACAATTAATCTACAGACATTACCATTAAATAGTGGATGAAGAAATATCTACACTATAATGGAATCATGTATATCTATATGTAAACACGATGTGGTAATATGAAGTACAATTCAAGATGGGTCTAGGGCACCCACTATTACAACAGGAAGAAGATCTATATATGAAAAGCTCGTATAGAGGCATATTATCACATCCTTGATCATTCCTCAAAAGGAAACATACATTTTTAGTGATAAATTTTAATTGGTTGAATCCAGCCTTTTTAATAGGTTCAACGTTATTTCATTGCCTATAATGACTTTTTGATAAAAAGAAAATGGTTGTGTGTGCATGGGATAAAAATCAAAACACATTGGGGATGTAGTCATGCTTCCAAAAGGAGAATCTAATTAACAAACATGATATGTTTATTTTATTTATATCACCATTGTGTGTGTTAAGAGAAATGTGTTAAACAAGCATGAGAATTAATGCGTTTAAAAAAATAATTAAATATTCATTCCCCTCATCTTAGTGTTTATCACCCCACAAGTGACTCTAACAGAGTATTATATTAAAATATCTATTCCTCACAACATCTAATATTATGATGTTAATAATTATTATGGTTTCAAATAATCCAGATAATTTTAAAATTTATTCTATTATCATCTCATAACTCTTCCATTCAAACCCTACTTTGAGATCATTTAGGTAACATATTTTCAATATAACTCTTTATACAAAGATCATATATTAACAATATGTTCTAAAAAGAATTAGTATTTAATTTTAAATTCAATTTGAATTATACTAGTATATTCATTTATACACTACTATAAAATAGAGTTTTATCAGTGCTAAAAAAATCCTTTATCATCACCAAAAAAGTGTTTATAATTGAGGCACTATTAAAAGGGTGTCCCTTTTATCAGCGCTAAAAAAGCACTGATAAAGGCCCCTTTTATCAGCACCAAAAAAGCATTGATAAAATGGGTCTTTTATCAGTTCTGGTAAAACTGTCTTTTATCATCATTTTTTAGCACTGATAAAAGTAAAAAAAATATAAAAATTCTGTAAATCAGAGGCTCCCATTTTAATAGTGCTTACCCCCCTTTCAACAATGCTGGGAAGCCCCGACTACACATGACCCCACCACCCCTTTAACAATGCTAGGCGCACACCCCCTATCCTTTAACAACACTATCCCCCCATCCTTTAACAACACTATCCCCCTGGACCCACCCACGTACCCTTTACTATGCTTATATTCGAACCCATGACCTCTCCCTTATGTCCCTGCACCTTTACCGCTTTTTCATCTTATTTTGTTTTCTATTTAATGATATATCTATTTATATATATATAGTTATATTTCTTTTATTCAAACATTTATTCATATATGAAAATATATTTATAAAATTAGTTTTAAATACATTTAGAAAATATTTTATTTTTGTGGGTTTATAAATAATTAAATATATATATATAAATACAACATACATACACATATATATTAAATATATGTGTATATGTAAGTATAATTATATATATTTATATATATTTATTCATAGAAATTCACCAGTACATGTCACCCACTCCTTCAATTTCTCTCATCCTCCCCGCACACCATTACAAATTCCACCCAATGCTAGAAACTATTCTCTCACTACCCTCCCAAATCCCCATATCCCTCCCCAAATCCCCTCTCTACCTCCACCTCCCTATCTCCCCTCTCCTCCACCACCTCTGACATTGCCTCTACTTCAGGCTCCACCCCCACCAACGCCTCCGCCTCCACTTCTTTCACCATTGCCTCTGCATCGATCTCCTCCTCTACTGACTCTGAATTGATATCCATTTCCTCCACCACCTACCCTCAGTCTCCACCTTTGCCTCTACCTCCACCTCTACCTTCACCTTCGCCAAAGCCTTTGTTGACCCTAAACCCTTCTCATCCAAACCTATATCCTTAATCACTCTCGGAAGCACATCATCCTTCAAAACCAATATTCATTGATTCTTGATTTCATGTCATTCAGGTTCCAATCTCATCTCATTTATTTGATTTCCCCCATAGACGTATTCTTCATAATCGATATGTTTGAGATTTTATTCCATTGTCATCGTGATTTGAATGAATCTATTATTCACAGGGGATTCAAGTTATAGTTCCAGATTATTGTGGCCCATCCAAAAGTTTAACCGATAATTAGTGGCTATGTGTTTTATATATGAAATTATCAATACATATGTATAATGATCTACTTGTAGTTTAAATTTCTAAAAGTATTAATATAGTCATATTTTATTATGATGTTTATATTTGGATTTATTTTAGTAGACCTAATTACCAATTATTAAAAGCTATGAAATTGTTAATTAATTAAACATCAAACAAAAATGAAAATTAACTACTATTTTCAAAAATACCAATTTTTCTAATTGATGGATTTTAAATTTATGATTGAAAATAAAACAAAATTCATAATATTCTCTTGATGAAAGAATCAGTATTTCATCTTAAATATTTTTTCCTTATAATAAATATATCATCTCAATTTCAAATGAAGAAATATGGAAGAACCATTTTCTAATTAGAATGTCCAAAAAATTAACAATAACCATGCATTAGGATTAAGAAACATGTAATACAATCAATTGATATTTATAATATCATTTATATTTAATTATTGTTTTCATTTTTCATCGATGGATTACATTGAACATGATCATTTTTAGTGATATTTAATGAAGTTATAATGTTGAGGGATACAAGATATCATTGAAATCATCATTCATGGAACCAAACCACTCTTTCTCGATGAAGGAATCCATTAAGAACTTATTTATACATTGATGGAAGATTCCAAGATTAATATCATATAGATTTTTTTAGGGTTTCACATCACTTAATGACATAAAAATTTGATGTATGATTACAAGATTCATATCAAACATGTTTGTTTTTGGGGTTTCACATCACCTAATAACTGTAATGACCCGAAATTTTGAATAAATATTGTTTCCAAATTTTGTGTGTTATTTTATTTTTTATACTCAACAAAATTGTTTCATTTGATAACATGAGTATAATTAAAATGAGACCATTGGGTTTTGACTGTTATATGACCATTGGTCAATGTGACCACTGGAAACTAAACGTTTCTATTATTGTCTCTAAATACATGTGATATTGGTTAATTAATATAGAAAGAAGATTCGATGTCCTCACCCAGTAGTCTTGGATCGATCGAAGCCCATCTAACATAACTTGGGAAGGAGGTGACAACATTGGGCTTTGCTCTGGACCAAACCCAAGCCGAACTTCATCGTGTGAAGCTGGAACAGAATCGCCTCAGCGAGAAGTTCAAGCTAATAGAAATTACTACTCGTGCGATGTTGGCCGAGCCGCCCTCAGATTCTCTCACCTGAGCACACCTTACACTTAGGTCCTATGCTGGGGTTATAAGGGGCTATGTAAGGAGACCGTAACTGCCTCGTGTAATCATTTTTTTTAAATAAAAATTGGGATTTCTTCTTATGATGAAGTTTATGAATTTTCAAATGACCGGATAAATATAGTATGCATATTTTTGATGAATTTTAGAAAAAATATATTTTAAAAATGTTTATGTAAACCTTAAATAATTAAAAATGAGTAATGATTTTCAAAAAATGGTCTTCTACAATTATGTTCAGTATGAAATTTAGAATCTAATAAGATCAACGTAATTTTTCATGAATAGTAAATTATGAATAGTGATTTTATGCTTAGGATTAGTAATGTGACCAAATGGATTAGTAATCTCAGTTAAGAAAAGTATTAATATAATCTAGGAACCTTGATTAAGTAATGTGATTCAATAAAATGGTTAAATAACGGTTTCATAAATTATTAGTCAAGTATAAGTTTTTTTCCTGTGAATATTGATTTTTTAATTAAAAATTAAATTAAAATTATTTATAAAATTATTTTTATAAAATGGATTTCATTTTTGAACTCAGAGCATCGATATTATGTTAAGGTAATTTTTCAGGATTTTTCTAAAAAATTGAATTTTCAGTGAATAGTGTATTTATTTAAAAATTAAATTAAAAATATTTAAAAAATTATTTTTATAAAATGGAGTTAATTTTTGAAATCATAGAATTGATATTTGGTTAAGGTGAAATTATGGGATTTTTTCGAGAAAGTTGGATTTTCAGTGAATAGTAAAAATACAGTTTTAGGGTTTCGGTATGTTTAATGACATCATAACTGTGTCATGATGATGTCATGAGATATTTTAAGGGATGTTCGACTAAAGGGGATGAATTATTGTATGAGGTGTCCCAACTGGCCAATACCATGGGATAGCCCATGGTTTTGCCAATACCACCAATGAGGTGTCCCTTGGCCATTAATGCCTTATCCCCTCACTTTCCCAATAAATACCAAGCCATCCTCTCATCCATTCGACTCCCAACTCTCCCCCATCAATTCTCGGGTCTCATTACCTCCCAAGGAGTCCTCCCAAGGTGCACCCAAGCCCTCAAGGTCCCATCCATTGAGTTTTAATAGTTACGTTTTAAGGTAAGGGATCCTACCTCTCTCTTTCTTTCAAGTAATCTCTTTTATGTCATTTCTTTTATGCTCCATGATATTATGTTGGAGTATGTTCTTTTATATTCCTCTTACTGACCTTTTTATGTTCATATTATGAGATACCCCCTCTTTTTCTCATCAAATTAATTTAAGAATGTTTAAGTGGCGTTGTTAGGCTGCCGAATTTTTAAGGTATTCTTTCATCTTTCTCATTTTTTTCAATGTTCTACTTTCATGTAAAGTCTTTTATGTTTCTTTTTATTATGTTGGGGTATGATCTCTATATCTATCATACTGATCATTTATTTTCATATGATTAGAGACTCTATTTTTATCTCGACAATTCATTTTTGTTGAAGTTTAAGTGGCACCGTTTGGCTGCTGAATTTTTATGGGATTATTTCACCTTTCTCATTTTTCAAAGTTCTAATTTCATGTCATGTATTTAAAGTTCCTTTTTATTATTTTGGGGTATGATATATATATCTGTCATACTGATATTTTATGTTCATATGATGATAGACCCCCTCTTTCTCTCATCAATTTGATTTAAGAAATTTTAAGTGGCACCGTTAGGCTGCCGAATTTTTAAGGGATTCTTTCACCTTTCTAATTTTTTTCAAAGTTCTACTTTCATGTCAAGTCTTTCAAGTTTCTTTTTATTATGTTTGGGTATTATCTATATATATATCATACTGATATTTTTTTTAATATGATGAGATACCCTATTTTTATCTCATAAATTCATTTTTGTTGAATTTTAAGTGGCGCCGTTAGGCTGCCGAATTTTTAAGGGATTCTTTCACCTTTCTCATTTTTTTTAAAGTTCTAATTTCATGTCAAGTCTTTAGAGTTACTTTTTATTATGTTGAGGTATGATCTCTATATCTATCATACTGATATTTTATGGTCACATGATGAGAGACCCTATTTTGATCTCGTCAATTCTCTTTTTGATGTTTTAAGTGATGTCGTTATGCTGCCGAATTTTCATAAGAGAAATCTTATTTTTGTCTTCCTTCCATGTTTTTCATTTCATATGGTATGTCTTTAAAATTTCATTACCATGTTCATATATACATAATATTCAGTCCCTCTACTGTTTTATGGGTCATTTATGAATGTTTGACCCATGTCCCCTCTCTTTTCAATGTTTTCTAAAACCCCGAAACATAGCCGTTATGCTGTAGAATTTCCATCTCAAAATGTCTCTCTCTTTTTCTAAAGTTATTTTATTTTATTAAGTGAATACTCAATTCTCTCTCTTATATAGGGGTATTCACATATATACCAAGTTTTTCTATTTTAAATTCTGTGATTTACACACATGAGACCCGTTTTCCCATTCTGTGGGTTTAAAGTGACATAAAGATCATGTATTTAAAGCAGTTTTAAAATGTTATGATTATGAAATGAAACCCATTTATTTTATGCTATATGGGTTTTTTATAAAATGATTTATGATGATATATGTGTCTTAAATGATAATAAATACATGTCAAGGGTGCATCCTGATAGCGCTCCAATGCATTGGGTAAAGACTTAATCTCTAGAGATGACTATTTTTAACGACGCCATGGTGAGTAACCTTGGTAATTTTTAATGACACATTGGGGATGGACCTTGGTGAAATAGAAATGATTGTCAATATTAAATGTTGTAGCCACATATTCATGTTATGAAATACGTTATTTTTATTATGATATGCCTCATGATTTCTTTCTCTTGCCTTAAAGTTCTTTTTCATGACATTTTTATGTATCTCATGTTCACATGTTAAATGTTTCCCCTTGTTTCCCTTACTGGGCCTTCTGCTCACCGTTTCTTTTGATGTATGTCCCCAGGTTATGAGATGCAGTAATGAACCTAGGATGAACATAAGGAGAACCCTTTCACATGTTTAAGAAGAATGTTTTATGTTTTCATGTTTTATGTTTCTGGTTTCCATGACACTAAACCTTAAAGATCCTCGGTTTTGTAAAATGTAATGAAAAGTTATGTTATAAAAATGTGGGATGCTATAGTTGGTATCAAAATATGGTTTAGTTATTTGTGGAAATTAGGATATGGAAACTTTAGGAAGGATCCTATAGAAATTTTTAAATATAGTAAATCTTCCTGGTATTTTGGTGAGTATTGAGTAAGGGGTTTCCAAGAAAATACATCCCTGTCTGGATACGAGCAGGTAGAGGTGGCTCTGGCACATATGTACATAGGGGTAAAACCCGAAAACACCGCTTTGAGCTAGACTCGAACAGTAATTGGTACACAACAACGGGCCTTGCTGCACTCTTGGTTATGACACTCTCGGTGGATATGCTTTGGTAGATTCATAAGCTTAGTATGAACCATTATTAATGGAACAAAGATAAAATAAAATAAAGATTCACATAAGAATATATGATCATGGATAACCTAGATTGGAAGCTAGGGGATCACAAGTTAGGGTATACTTTCCTTCTACAAGTTTATCCTTCTATGCTTAAAGTTTCCTTTTAATGATTATTGGATAAGTATTAAAGCCCCTAATTATACTTTCTTTTCTTAGTTAATGGCGGGAAATGGAAGAACATGTCCCAAAAACCAATGTCATAGGAAATGTGATGATTGCCCTATTAATATGACAGAGATGATGAGAGATCAAGTTGAACATATTGTGATTATGCCAAACCAGCTATCCAAAATCACAATTAATAATTGGAACCTAGTTGAATTCCTAAATTCATCAAGGAAGAAGAAGACGAAGTCTCAAGGATGTTTATCTAATAAAGTTGGTAAGGGAAAGAAGACCCAATTTCCTTTATAAAAAAAGTTTGGAAAGTGGCACCCAGGAGAATGTCACAAAGGAATCGAGAGATGTTTTAAGTGTGGGGTGATAGGTCATAATGTAGCTAATTGCTTTAAAAAATAGATAATGTGATGAATGGAGATAAGGTTCGATCTAATGTACCTTATACATTTCGATATCGTAAATGTGGAGAAGTTAGACATTATCCAAGGAAATGCTCTCTTGGAATGGGTGAGAAGCATGATGAGCATCAACAATCTTCAAGGACAAGGGAAAAATACAAGTACTATGCTGATATGGATCTTGATTACTAAGGTACATGTGACTTCTTCGGAATAATTTTCTATGTCATGTTGTATTTTAGTTTGTGATCTATGATCATAACTTTTAAGTTTTCTAAGATCATCGAGTCACTACTTAAAAAGATTTTATATCATTAAGGAAAACATCTATTGTTATGTACCACATGTTGATGTAGTAAAGCTATTCATCTAAAAAAAGGTGATTAGGGGATTAAAAGATGATTATTATTTTGGAATATGTTCACTATTTTTGGAACCCTATATGATCAAGGTATATAGATTGCTACGGTATTTTGTTTGAGGAGTAAAGGTTGACTTATAATTTGAAGAATCGATGAATTTAAGGAAAAAGTATGGTAATTTAGGTTACATATGGAAATTATTAACCTATCTTGGGGAAAATATGATTAGTGTAAGAACCTGGACCTTCGTGCAAGTATGTTTTTCCATTTTTCCGGAGTTTTTGAGGAAATGGATTTTCTCTAAATTTTCAAAGTACACGCCGTGTACTTTCTGAGTACACGTTGTGTACTCTTTCCCGGGCTCAAAGCTGTGTGCTGGCCATGTCCGAGTGACACACATGGTGTTTAAGGCTGAGGTGGAGGCCGTTTTTTTCAGAGTACGGAAAATTCGAAGTACACACCGTGTACTCATAAAGTACACGCCGTGTACTTTCTCTTTTTTTCATTAAATGGACCGGGGTCACGTCTAACCCCCATATCAGTCTTCTTCTTCAGGTTTCGACCATCCGAGAGAGACCGTACGGCCGGATCTTCGACGGACGACCACCTCGCCGTCCATTATCCGATTCGAGCACAGTTGATTGCGTTAGAATCCCAGCGGTGAGTTCTTCCTTCTGTTTGAGCCTTGTTTCTCGATTTCTCCTTGTTTGCAAGTTATCGTGGGATAAAAATTTTGTGCGTTTTCCCAAATATACATTGTTCTAAGGGGAATCTATTGTCGGGTTTCACGTATATCGATCTCCTAGGATCTAGGTAGGTGGTTTGTGACTTTCCGTAGAAATTTGATGAATATTAAGTGCAAATTCCACCAATACCCGTGAATAGGGTATTGTGTGTTTCTTGTTTTTACCTTGATGCTTTCCTTCTTTGCTTGATTGCTTTAGTAGAGGTTATTGCTTGTGATTAGATTATTTTGTTTGTGCTCAGTTTTCTTTTCCATGCCTAGTTGTAGGATTGTGGACTGTTGTTTTATTATTGTTGTTGAGCCTTAGTTGATAGCCAAGCAGTTCTTGAGGTTATCTTGGACGATACACATGTGTTGAGTATGTTTACTTACTCAAGACTGTGAGAACCTAGAGTAGTAGACCAAAGGGAGAATTGACGGAAGGGATTCTCCAGAGTGTCTTTTAAATCACGATGCGAGACCAAGTGGAGAATTGATGGAAGGGGTTCTCTAGAGATACTTTTAACTACAATGCGGGCCACAGGGGGAATTGACGTTGAGTTCTTCCACAGAGAGCCTTTAGCCCGATACGAGAATATAGGGGGAATTGACAGTGAGTGCTTCCCCAGAGAGTCTATTTTTTTTACGTAGCTAAACCAGAGGGGTGAGACTGTGTGTGCCTCCCAGAGGGTTGCTAGTACTTAGAGGTTAAAACATAGGGGTTAGACTGTGAGAGATACACATAGGGTTACATATTTTCTTCTTGTTGTTGGATGATTACTTGTGGGTTATACTTATTAGAACTATGGATTGTAGCTGTTGTGCTTTTCTGTTTACTGCTTCTTGTTTTATTACTTCCATATATGCATTGACTATTAGGCACAAATCTTTGGGTGATTGCCTACTGGGATTGTATCTCACACCCTGTTTGGGTTATTCTTTTGGGCCCAAGCAGACTATGTTATTGTAGGTATATATAAGGTCAAGAGCCCTTCTACTTCAGGATCTTGATTGCACCTGGAGCTGGGGAGCATGGGACCGGGTCGTGGATCACAATGCTGATGAGATTATTTTGTTTTTCTTTTGCAGTTGGTTTCAGTTGTATTCCAGCACGTTGTTGTGTTTTCTTCTTTCCATAGATACTTGTACCTACTGCATTAGTATCATCATTGTTATATATCTGTATTGCTTTCACTATTTTGGTTTCTATTGTTATGCATGTTGGTTGTTGTTTCCACTGTTTATTGTTGTTTCTTACCCTGTATACCTTATCAAATGAGGGCATAGTTTCCCCCACCAACTCACCAAGGACCTCGCTGCTAGTCGGTAGCCTCTTTCATTTGGAGAAACACGCTTGAGGTCACGTGGTGAACCAGGTACGGGGCACCAGTGGAGGGGCTTCGGGCTCAGAACGTTACAAAGTGGTATCAGAGGAGTTCTTTTCTCTTGCTTTACTGTTTGGAGACCTTATCCAGGGATCGGACGGATTCGGTACTTGGTATTAAGCTGTTCTCGGGAGTAGCTAACCCATGTTTAGGGAAAATCCATACTACCTCATTAATTGCAGTTTTCTGGTTTTGAGATTTTATGTTTGGTATGTTTTCACCTAGAGTGATTCTTATGACTTGTGCGGTGATTGTTTTGATATTTCGGTTCTATTTATATTGCAACCTGATGAGATGAGGGTATGCCATCTCATGCATCATATAGGCACTTTTAGAAATCACATGTCATGCATTCTTTCCATGCCATCTATGGTGCATTAGAAATTGCATGCTATTGTGATAGGCTCTGTGTAAAATTATGCATGCTGTTTTGATAGATGCTTGATAGATTCTCTGCTGTTATGTTAGAAAACTGTTTCTTTTGTTCCTTGCATAAAAATGAATGCCGAATTTTGGTTCTTGAGGTGTTATGGGCCCTCATGGATTAGAATTTTTCACCTTTTCTCTTGTTTTAGTGTTTCTAGAATTCTGCGTAGTTTCAGAGCTACAGCCCAGAAAAACCCAGAATACACGGCGTGTACTTTTAGATACACACCGTGTAGTTTTCTGGCTGTGTCACTGACCGTGTGAGTAGAACACGGTGTCGTGGGAGTAACTTCGGGAACACACCGTGTGCCATTGGTACATGCCGTGTGAGTTCAGAGCTATGTACCCGGCCGTGTCACTAAAAACACGGGTCAGGGAAGCTCGGGTAGAACAAGCTGTGTTCATAGGGAACATGTCGTGTAGTCTTTTCCTGGTACCCGGCCGTGTTACGAACAACACGGGCCGACATTACCTTCTTTTCCACATGCCGTGTTTGTTCGTAACACGCCATGTAGTCTTGCTCAGGTACCCGGCCGTGTCACGAACAACACGAGATGTTGTCGCCTTCGCCTATGCATGTCGTGCTTGTTCGGAGCACGCCATGTATGGTCTAGCTGTGTAGACGGCCGTGTACTCAACAACAAGGACCACCGAAGCCTTTTCTAGTGCACGCCGTGTTTGTTTTGAACACGCCATGTAGTATCGGGTTGAGTCGGACCGTGTGGGTTAGCTGTGTAAGGAGAAGACTCGGGCAGGAGAATAGTTTTCAAGTACATGTCGTGTGTGGGGGTCAACACGCCGTGTAGTTTGAAGCGTACAAGACTTGTAGGGCAGGAGTACACGCCCATGTCAGAGGCATAAGTAGACACGCCGTGTAGTTTTTATACATTCCGTGTAGTCGTGTTTTCAAATCATGTGTGTTTTTCTCCCCTATTCCCATTTGTGCTCTTGTTTTCTCTGTCCTTGTTTTCTTGATCTAAGGTGTGCTTTTGATCTTTCAGAGCTATGCCTCCCAGATGTCTTTCGGTCGTACGTCTGTCGTCGGGCAGTGATTAGACGATGGATATAGAAGATCAAAGACTTCCTGTCGATCCCCTAGTCGAGCTATCTTTGGCACCGGTTGTCGTACCAGTTGCAGGCGCTGATGCGCAGTTCAGGGAAGGTTTCATGAGGATGATGTAGGCCTTCCAGGGAGCATCGTCTCCTACCTCGTCTATGGAAGACTTGACGCGGGTTTTCCAGCAGAAGCATCCTCCCATGTTCTTGGGGGAGGGAAGACCTCAGGCTGCAGAGTATGGCTGGAAGCCATGCTGACTATCTTTGAGCATTTGGAGACGCCTCCAGAGAGGCGGGTCAAGCTCGCCACATACATGCTTCGAGACTCCGCCAAGAGGTGGTGGGACGTGATCTCACAGTCGGGTCAGTAGCAGGATATGACTTGGGAGGAGTTCCAGCGCGTGTTCTATGACTACTTCTACCCGGAGACCCTGAGGGCCGATTGAGCTCGGGAGTTCATGAGCTTAGAGTAGGGTACTCTATCTGTCATGGATTATTCCTCTGGTTTCACTGATCTGCAGTTTTTTACACCCCTTCAAGATGGGAGTTGGGTGTTCTTGGTGAGGAAGTTTGAGGATGGACTCATGCGGGAGATTCGCTCACAGGTGAACATCATCCAGCTGACTTCCATTACATCCATCCTCAACCAGGCATAGATTGCAGAGTGCAATATGAGAGACTCTGGAGCTGCGAGTCAGGGAGGTTCTACTTCCAGAGCTAGCTTCCCTTCATATGACAGCAAGAAGCACCATATGAGCCTATGCGTGGTGATTCAAGGAAGTGAGATGCATCATCAGGCTGCCAGGTGACATGCTACCAGTGTGGTCGAACAGGGCACACGAGGCCGCAGTGCCAGAGAGACCCTGTGGAGTGTCGATCTTACAGCAAGATGGGTCACCTCCAGCGTTTCTGCCAGGTTTTCTCACCCGTAGCAGGTGACTGGGGTTCTTCCATGACTCCCCGTTCAGGAACATCCCCACCAGTCTCTCACCAGTCAGGGAACTGGAGTTCTTCCGGTTGTTCGGGCCGAGGTGGAGGTCGTGGCCATGGCAGTCAGCCACCAGTTCCTTAGCACCAGTAGGGAGGTTCAGCTCAGAGTGGTCAGTCAGAGGCATAGGGCAGTGGTGCAGGCCAGTCATTTGCTGTGGAGCAGACTTATCATGAGCAGGATCCCGACCCTTCTACTGTTCGAGGTAAGATTTTAGTAGCCTCAGTTTTATCTTCAGCCCTTTTCGATACTGGTGCTATGCATAGCTTTATCTCTGTTGCTGTTGTGGAGGGCCTTGAACTCTGCATCTTTTCTTCTTCCGACTTGTTGACACTATACACACCTTTGGGAATGAGGACATATAGTGTACGCCAGGGTAGAGAGTTCCCTCTCGAGGATGCAGGGTATCACTTCTTATGGGACCTCTATGTCCTAGAGATGACAGACTATGATGTAATCCTTGGCATGGACTGGTTGATTCCATTCCGGGCAGTCATCAACTGCTATCGCCGCAGAGTCAGTTTCATCTCACAAGAATGTGAATCTTTCCTTCATAGAGGCGAATGGGACGTTTGGGTGAGTCGGGCAGGACTCGAGCATCTTGGTCTTGGAGGGGTGACAGGCCAGATTACTAGTCTTTATCTGGATGACCAGGGGACTCCACAGTTGGACTTTCCTCCAGTGGTGGATCGCTTCAGGGATGTCTTTCTAGAGGACTTTTCAGGTTTTCCTCCGGAGCGTGAGGTAGACTTCTCTATTGAGATCTTGCCAGGAGCGGCACCGGTGTCCATTCCTCCCTGTAGGATGGCCACACCTGAGTTGCAGGATCTCAAGAAGCAGTTGGAGGAGCTACAGGCTAAGGGTTTCATCCAACCCAGTACTTCTCCTTGGGGTTTGCCTTTCCTGTTTGCAAAGAAGGCAGATGGTACCCTTCTGCTTTGTGTGGATTATCGGAAGCTGAACTAGTTGACGGTCAAGAACCTATATCCTTTTCTGTGGATTTATGACCTTTTCAATCAGCTTCGAGGATCCCAGGTGTTCTCGAAGATCGACTTGAGATCCGGTTATCATCAGTTGCACGTTAGACCATCAGATATACCTCTGACAACCTTCAGGAGAAGGTACGGTCTTTATGAGTATACAGTCATGTCGTTCGGTCTCACGAACTCACCTGTATTTTTCATGGCACTGATGAACCGAGTGTTCCATCCTTACTTGTATTCCTTCTTCATGGTCTTCGTGGACGATATCTTGGTGTACTTTCACACTCGACATGACCATGCCACACATCTTGAGATCGTTCTGAGTACACTGAGAGAGCATCGGCTTTATGCTGAACTCTCAAAGTGCTACTTCTGGATGGATCAGATTCACTTCTTGGGTCACATCATCTCTGAGGTAGGAGTATATGTGGACCCAGAGAATGTGAGAGATGTAGTTTCCTGGGAGCAGCCGAAGAACGTTTTTGAAGTACAGAGCTTCCTAGGGCTGGCTGGATACTACAGATGCTTCATTCATGACTTTTTTCATCTAGCATCACCTTTGACAGGTCTGACCAAGAAGGGGGCGAAGTTCTTATGGTCAGATTCTTTTGAGTCAGCCTTTTAGGAGCTGAAGGGGAGGTTGACGTCAGCACCGATACTAGTCTTGCCAGAGCCAGGAAAGATCTACACTGTTTACTGTGATTCTTCGAGTATCGGGCTAGGAGCTGTGCTTATTTGGGAAGATGGTGTCATTGCGTATGGGTCTCAGCAGCTGAGGCCACATGAGAGGAACTACCCTACGCACGATCTGGAGTTGGCAGCTGTTGTTCATGCCTTACGCTGTTTGAGACACTATCTTCTGGGAGAGCACTTTGTGTTCTTCACTGACTACAAGAGTCTCAAGTATATCTTCACTCAGTGTGATCTGAATCTGAGGCAGTGCATGTGGGTTGAGTATCTATAGTCTTTTGACGTCGAGCTTGCCTATATGTCGGGAAAGGGCAACGCCGTGGCAGATGCGTTGAGTAGGAGAACTCAGATTTACGAAGTTAAGGAGGCCAATAGTGAGTGGAATCTGATGGCTCTATTATCTGAGATGCATCTAGAGGTGCATGACAGATGGGGACATACATTTCTATCTTCTGTAGCTGTTACCTCCATGCTACTTGATCGGGTATAGATGAGGCAGCTATCAGACATGGAAGGCTTAGTCCTGTGGGAGAGTGTGTCAGGAGAGGACCCTATTCCTGGATGGACAGTGGGCGAGGATTAGATATTGAGTTTCCAAGGACGCGTATGGGTGCCAGCAGACATATGCGAGGATCTGATGCGGGATTTCCATTCCTCGGTTTGGGCAGTTCATCCTGGAGTCACTAAGATGTATCGAGACCTTCATCGCCAATACTAGTGGCCAGGTATGAAGAAGGATGTTGCTGGTTTCGTCTTGAGATGTTCTTCTTGTCAGCAGGTGAAAGCATAGCATCAGCGACCAGTAGGCCTTTTACAGAAGTTACCCATTCCGGAGTGGAAGTGGAACGATTTTGGTATGGACTTCGTGACCGGGTTGCTGAGGTCACCATGGGGAAACGAAGTTTTTTGGGTTATCGTCGACAGACTTACGATGGTTTCTCACTTGTTTCCAATCAAGGAGACCTTCAATGTCAATGATCTGGGAAGAATTTACATCAGAGAGATCGTTCGTCTGCATGGTGTTTTGTGCTCTATTGTTTTAGACAGAGATGCGTGCTTTACCTCTCAGTTCTGGCAGGGAATTTAGAAGGCCTTGGGTACACATGTACTTTTGAGTACAACATACCATCCCCAGACTAACGACCAGTCCGAGCGCACGATCCAAGTGCTTGAGGATATGCTCCGAGCTTGCATCCTTGACTTTGGTGGTTCTTGGGAGAAGAATATTCCTCTGGTGGAGTTCTCCTACAACAACAGTTTCCAGGCGACCATTCAGATGGCGCCGTACGAGGCTTTGTATGGTAGGCCATGCCGATCACCCTTATGTTGGCTAGAGGCAGGAGAGGCAGCTTTGCTGGGACCTCATCTTGTTCAGGATACTTTAGAGCTGATAGAGCTGATTCGAAAGAGGATGGCTATAGTACAGTCTCGGCAGAAGTCTTATGCTGATCAGCGGAGATGACCTCTAGAGTTTGAGGTTGGTGATCAGGTTTCCCTGCGTGTCGCACCAAGGTTGGGACACAAGAGGATTCGGAGACAGGGTAAGCTTTTGCCATAGTACGTCAGGCCGTTTGAGGTTTTGGAGAGAGTGGGGCTAGTCACCTATCGGTTGCAACTACCTCAGAAGTATCGGGTCATGCACGACATCTTCCACGTCTCTTAGCTCCGACGTTACTTTTCAGACCCATCTCAAGTCTTTCAGCCTAAGGAAGTCGAGCTTGAAGCGGATGCATCGTTCGAGGAGCATCCTATACGGATTGTCGATCGTAGTACGAAGGTTCTCCGTGGGCGGTCTGTTCCTCTGGTACGAGTGCTATGGCAGTACGGGCGAGTACAAGATGAGACCTGGGAGAGGGAGGCCGATGTACGATCGCAGTGGTCAGAGCTGTTCGGGGATCCTTCTTCTCTACCTCGTTAGTGAAATTCGGGGACGAATTTCTTTAAGGGGGGAAGTTTGTAAGAACCCGGACCTTCGTTCAGGAATGTTTTTCCGTTTTTCTGAAGTTTTTAAGAAAAATGGTTTTTCTGGAAATTTTCAAAGTACACGCCGTGTACTTTCTGAGTACACTCCGTGTACTCTTTCTCCGGCTCGAAGCCGTGTGATGGTCGTGTCCGGGCCACACACACGGTGTTTAAGGCTGAGGGGGAGGCCGGTTTTTTCAGAGTACGGAAAATTCGAAGTACACGCCGTGTACTCCAAAAGTACACGCCGTTTACTTTCTTTTTTCATTAAACGGACCGGGGTCGCATCTAACCCCCATATCTGCCTTCTTATTCTTCGACCATCCGAGAGAGACCGTACAGTCGGATCATCGACAGGCGACTGCCTCGCTGTCCGTTCTCCGATTTGAGCACGGTTGATTGCGTTGGAATCGCAGTGGTGAGTTCTTCCTTTGGCTTGAGCATTGTTTCTTGATTTCTCCATTTTTTCAAGTTATCTTGGGATGAACGTTTTGTGTGTTTTCTCAGATCTACGTTGTTCTAAGGAGAAACTGTCATCGAGGTTCATGTATATTAATCTCCTAGGATCAAGGTAGGTGGTTTGTGCCTTTTCGTAGAAATTTGATGAATATTATGTGAAAATTCCACCAATACCCATGAACGGGGTATTGCGTGTTTCCTGTTTTTCCCTTGATGCTTGCCTTCTTTACTTGATTACTTTAGTATAGGTTATTTCTTGTGATTAGAGTATTTTGTTTGTGCTCAGTTTTCTTTTACATGCCTAATTATAGGATTGTGGACTGTTTTTTTATTATTTCTATTGAGCCTTAGTTGATAGCCAAGCAGTTCTTGAGGTTTTCTTGGATGATACACAACCGTTGAGCATGTTTAGTTACTCAGGACTGTGAGAACCTAGAGTAGTAGACCAAATGGAGAATTGACGGAAGGGCTTCTCCAGAGTGTCTTTTAAATCACGATGCGAGACCAAGTGGAGAATTGATGGAAGGGCTTCTCCAGAGAGCCTTTTAACTACGACGCATGCCACATGGGGAATTGACGTTGAGTGCTTCCCCAGAGAGCCTTTAGCCCGATACGAGACTATAGTGGGAATTGACGGTGAGTGCTTCCCCAGAGAGTCTGTTTTTTTTACGTAGCTAAACCAGAGGGGTGAGACAATGTGTGCCTCCCAGAGGGTTGCTAGTACTTAGAGGTTGAACCATAGGGGTTAGACTGTGAGAGAAACCCAGAGGGTTACCTATTTTCTTCTTGTTGTTGGCTGCTTACTTGTGGGTTATACTTGTTAGAACTGTGGATTGTAGATGTTGTGATTTTTCGTTTATTGCTTCTTGTTTAATTACTGCCATGTATTCATTGACTGTTAGGCACAAATCTTTGGGTGATTGCCTACTGGGATTGTATCTCACACCCTGTTTGGGCCATACTTTTGGGCCCAAGCAGACTATGTTGCTGCAGGTATAGATAAGGGAAAGTGCCCTTCTACTTCAGGATCTTGATTGCACCAGGAGCTGGGGAGCATGGGACCAGGTCGTGGTTCGCGATGCTAAGGAGATTATTTTGTTTTTCTTTTGCACTTGGTTTTAGTTGTATTCCAGCACGTTGTTGTGTTTGCTGCTTTTCATAGATACTTCTACCTGCTGCATTAGTATCATCATTGTTATATATCTGTATTGCTTCCTCTGTTTTGGTTTCTGTTGTTATTCATGTTGGTTGTTGTTTTCACCGTTTATTGTTGTTTCTTACCTTGTATACCATATCGAATGAGGTCATAGTTTCCCCACCGACTCACCAAGACCCTCGTTGTTGGTCGGTAGCCTCTGGCATTCGGGGAAATGCACTTGAGGTCATGTGGCGAACCGGGTACGGGGCACCAGTGGAGGGGCTCCGGGCTCGAGACGTTACAATTAGGTTAGTTACTTTTGTTATAAGATGATAAGGGTGGTTGATGTTGTTTGGAGATGAATGATAAAGTCTATATTGGAAGACTATGTTATGAGATCGTTCTTATAATTGGGTTTCAATCTTAGTTTGGTTTATTTTGAGGAATTTTAAGGACAATTATTTATGGAATGGTCTATGATGAACTTTCGGTAGTACCACGGAACTTTGAAGATTTAAAAGTAGTTTCCCTTCCTATGGGATTATTTATTTTTGGTGAGTTGTTTTATCTTACCCTTTCTATTTTTGGGATAATTTTTAAAGATACAAGAAATTGGTAGTTAATCTTTTGTGGATTACGTGACTCTCAAGAAGATGATTCTTGTGCTTTGATGAGACCAAGTAGTTTTGAATGCTCATCGTTTGGAGAAAATATTAGTTTCGGTAGAAACTTATTAAAGGATGAAACTCTACTTGAAGGTAGGTATATTTCCCTGTGTTATATTCTATGTAGTAAATGAATTCATCAAAACTATTAAAAGGAACGTAAAACAAAAACATTGTCTGTTAACGTTTCCTACTGGGAATTCAAATACCGTCTAACCCATCATAATTTTGTTATTTTCTTGTTGTTAACTTTCTCCTAATCATGTTTTCTATCACTCTCCCTTAGAACGTGACCCTTTGTTTTCTCCTCCATGACCATGTTTTCCTATATGGAATCCTAGTATGGGTTAACTTGGGTGACCTTTTGACTTCCCTTTCTTTCTTTTAAAGTAATAGTGTTACTGAATCCTTTTTCAATGTGGGACATTCAATGAAATTTCAAAACCCAATTTTAAAAATTGCGAGGATGCAATTTCTTAATGGGGGAAGATTGTAACGACCTGAAATTTTGAATAAATCTTGTTTCCTAATTTTGTGTGTTATTTTATTTTTTATACTCAACAAAACTGTTTCATTTGATAACATGATTATAATTAAAATGAGACCGTTGGGTTTTGACTATTATATGACCATTGGTCAATGTGACTGCTGGAAACTAAACGTTTCAATTATTGTCTCTAAATACATGTGATCTTGGTTAATTAATATAGAAAGAAGATTTGATGGTCTCGCCCAGTAGTCTTGGACCGATTGAAGCACATATAACAGAACTTGGAAAGGAGGTGGCACCATTGGGCTTTACTCTAGACCAAACCCAAGCCGAACGTCATCGTGTGAAGCTGGAACAGAATCTCCTTTACGATAAGTTCAAGCTAATAGAAATTACTACTCGTGCGATGTTGGCCGAGCCACCCTCAGATTCTCTCATCTTAGCACACCTTACACTTAGGTCCTATGCTGAGGTTATAAGGGGCTATGTAAGGAGACCGTAACTGCCTTGTGTAATCCATTGTTTTAAATAAAAATTGGGATTTCTTCTTATGATGAATTTTATGAATTTTCAAATGACCGGATAAATATAATATGCATATTTTTGATGAATTCTCGAAAAAGGATATTTTAAAAATGATTATGTAAACCTTAAGTAATTAAAAATGAGTAATGATTTTCAAAAAATGGTCTTCTACAATTATGTTTAGTATGAAATTTAGAATCTAATAAGATCAACATAATTTTTGATGAATAGTAAATTATGAATAGTGATTTTATGCTTAGGATTAGTAATGTGACGAAATGGATTAGTAATCTCAGTTAAAGAAAGTATTAATATAATCTAGGAACCTTGATTAAGTAATGTGATTTAATAAAATGGTTAAATAACGGTTTCATAAATTATTAGTCAAGTATTAGTTTTTTCAGGGGAATAGTAATTTTTTAATTAAAAATGAAATTAAAAATATTTAGAAAATTATTTTTATAAAATGGATTTCATTTTTGAACTCAGAGCATCGATATTATGTTAAGGTAATTTTTTGGGATTTTTCTGAAAAAAATTAATTTTCAGTGAATAGTGTATTTATTTAAAAATTAAATTAAAAATATTTCGAAAATTATTTTTATAAAATGGATTTCATTTTTGAAATCAGAGCATTGATATTTGGTTAAGGTTAAATTTTGGGATTTTTCTGAGAAAGTTGAATTTTTAGTGAATAGTAAAAATACAGTTTTAAGGTTTTGGTATGTTTAATGACATCATAACTATGTCATGATGATGTCATGAGATATCTTAAGGGATGGACGACTAAATGGGATTTATTATTGTATGAGGTGTCCCAAGTAGCCAATACCATGGGAAAATACCATGGGCAAGCCCATGGTTTTGCCAATACCACCAATGAGGTGTCCCTTGGCCATTAATGCCTTGTCCCCTCACTTTCCCTATAAATACCAAGCCATCCTCTCATCCATTCGACTCCCAACTCTCCCCAAATGAAGATATGGTCTCATTACCTCTCAAGGAGTCCTCCTGAGGTTCCCCCAAGCCCTCAAGGTCCCAACCTTTGAGTTTTAAGAGTTACGTTTTAAGGTAAGGGATCCTACCTCTCTCTTTCTTTCATGTAATCTCTTTTATGTCATTTATTTTATGCTCCATGATCTTATGTTGGAGGATGTTCTTTTATATTCCTCTTACTGCCCTTTTTATGTTCATATTATGAGAGACGCCCACTTTCTCTTATCAATTTGATTTAAGAAAGTTTAAGTGGCGTCGTTAGGCTGCCGGATTTTTAAGGGATTCTTTCACCTTTCTCATTTTTTTCAAAGTTCTACTTTCATGTCAAGTCTTTCAAGTTCCTTTTTATTATGTTGGGGTATGATCTCTATATCTATAATACTGATCCTGTATGTTCATATTATGAGATACCCTATTTTTATCTCATCAATTCATTTTTTTGAAGTTTAATTGGCAACGTTAGGCTACCGAATTTTTAAGGGATTCTTTCACCTTTCTCATTTTTCAAAGTTCTACTTTCATGTCAATTATTTAAAGTTCCTTTTTATTATGTTGGGGTATTATAAATATATCTATCATACCGATTTTTTATGTTCATATGATAAGGGACCCCCTATTTCTCTTATCAATTTGATTTAAGAAAGTTTAAGTGGCGCCATTAGGCTGCCAAATTTTTAAGGGATTCTTTCACCTTTCTCAATTTTTTCAAAGTTCTACTTTCATGTCAAGTATTTAAATTTTAGTTTTATTATGTTGGGGTATGATATCTATATCTATAATACTTATCTTTTATGTTAATATGATTATATACCCTATTTTTATCTCGTCAATTCATTTTTGTTGAAGTTTAAGTGGCACCGTTAGGCTGCCGAATTTTTAAGGGATTCTTTCACCTTTCTCATTTTTTAAAGTTCTACTTTCATGTCAAGTCTTTCAAGTTCCTTTTTATTATTTTGGGGTATGATCTCTATATCTATTATACTGATATTTTATGGTAACATGAGGAGATACCTTATTTTGATCTCATCAATTCTCTTTTTGATGTTTTATGTGACGTCATTAGGCTGCCGAATTTTCATAAGGGAAATCTTATTTTTGTCTTCCTTCCATGTTTTTCATTTCATATGGTATGTCTTTCAAATTTCATTACCATGTTCATATATCCTTCATATTCGGTCCCTCTACTATTGTATGGGTCATTTATGAATGTTTGACCCATGTCCCCTCTCTTTTAAATGTTTTCTAAAACCTTGAAACATAGCCGTTATGCTGCAGAATTTCCGTCTCAAAATGTCTCTCTCTTTTTTCTAAAGTTCTTTTGTTTTATTAAGTGAATACTCAAGGATATATCTTCTATAGGGGTATTCACATATATACCAAGTTTTTCTATTTTAAATTATGGGATTTACATACATGAGGTTTTCTTTCCATTTCCGTGGGTTTAAAGTGACATAAAGATCATGTCTTTAAAGCAGTTTTAAAACATTATGATTATGAAATGAAACCCATTTCTTTTATGCTATATGGGTTGTTTATGAAATTATTGATGATGATATATATTTCTCACATGATAATAAAGACATGTCAAGGGTGTGCACTGATATCACTCCAATGCATTGGGTAAAGACTTAATCTCTAGAGATGACTATTTTTAACGACACCTTGGTGAATAACCTTAGTAATTTTTAATGACACATTGGGGATGGACCTTGGTGAAACAGAAATGATTGTCAATATTAAATGTTGTATCCACATATTCAAGTTATAAAATACGTTATGTTTATTATGATATTCCTCATGATTTCTTTCTTATGCCTTAAAGTTCTTTTTCATGATATTGTTGATGTATCTCAAGTTCACATGTTAAATGTTTCCCCTTGTTTCCCTTACTAGGCCTTCTGCTCACCCTTTCTTTTGATGTATGTCCCTAGGTTATGAGATGCAGTAATGAACCTAGGATGAACATAAGGAGAAGCCTTTCAAGTGTTTAAGAAGAAAGTTTTATGTTTTCATGTTTTAAGTTCCTATTTTCCAAGACACTAAACCTTAAAGATCCTCAGTTTTGTAAAATGTAATGAAACGTTATTTTATAAAAATGTGGGATCATATAATAACATACACATTTGAATACTTATTGTTCAGATGGATTCATTAAGCTTTTTGATACACACACACACACATATGTGTGTCAATAGATGGAAAATGGGAGTTAAATTATAGCACTATCTCTCAATGTTAACCATTGTAATGGATCATACACCATTATAGGGTTCTATTTGGTTTTAAAAAATGATTCATGTTCTAAGAATTCATATTTTTTGTGTTAGTGTTTTTCACCTTTTACCAAATAAGTTTCTTGATGACATTGAAAACAGAAATTTCTTGCATCAGTTTGGCATTCCCTGTTTAATATAAATTCATTATTCATTTTGATATTTATTTCATTCATTTGGTTTTTTAACACTATCTATTATTTTATAAAGGAACCATTAAAGCTTATTTTAGAGTTTAAAGGGAAAATAGATGCTCAATATACTATAGAATATATTGGAATAAATGTAAATATCATGATTTACTACCCTCTAAAGTCAAACAAAGATGGGAATAGGGTGCTTACGTTCAAAAAATATTAGGGAAAATGTGTCACAATGTTATTTTACTACTTTTCTATACTAAAAACTATAATTCATTTCATTTTGCAAGAGCTTTCCATAAAAACATAATTATTTTTTATTTATGTTGGTTTTTAAGATTAATTTACCTTAGGACATTATTCTATTACATAAATAGAAAATACACATACACTTGAAACCATTGATCATATAATTTTAGGATGTCTACAATATTTTCAATTTTTCTTGTAGGCAGAAATAATTAGAATGATATACACAAAGGTAATAATTATAGTTATAAACAGTTGGTTTTGATAAATTACCCAGAACAAAATTATGCTAATCACTATTTATGTTTCAGAATAAATTATTTGAATTTGACACTGATCATTGAAGTAGTAACATCCATGTTATTCTTATTTAAACGAAGTTTATTTTCTAAATGATTAGTTTTTGATATGACCAGTATGTGAAATTTGACACCTAGAATGGTTTTAAACTGGAAAGTATGGATGGGGAAAATTCTTTCATCTTTGAAAATTTATCAAGATGAGGGATTAGTGAAATCACACACATGATGTTTATGAAACTAATAGTGACATTGGTACACTTAATATTTGTAATACATTAATGAACATCACCATGTTAAGTAAATAGTTGATTTGATTAACTGATAAATATATATTTCTTCATGTAAATCTATCTTACAATGTATCTAATATTGTATATGATGTATTACATTAATGTAATTTTTTTTCTTCTGTGACATGAACTTAATGTATTTAACTTTTTTCCTTTGCTGACATTTCTTCTCATTCTTGTTTTCTACAATGAAACAAATTCCATAATCAATAAATTGAGTATAAAATAGTTTTTGTCAAATGGTATGAGACTTCTTAGTTACTGTCCTTATATTAATTATTATATAAGGATGGGTATGTATCATAAAATAATAATAGTACATGATTTTGTTTTTGAAATAACACTCTTGTATACATACACTTCATATATTTTTTGAATTTACCTACACTTGTAGACAAACATTCACATTGTTTAATAAACTCCATGATGTATTCACTTGTATGCATACATTATGTATACCAACTATCATGTGTATAGGGCTATCTTCATGTCATTGCTTATGAATTTACAGCCATAGGGTCACTTTATGACATCCTCCATGGTTGGAAGGGGGTTCAAGGTGCATAGCCTGGACCTGTGCTTAACAGGATGCATCATTGCTTGACATGACGAAGCGGGTTAGAACATGGACATGTGCTTGACTGGATGTAGTGGATGAGAACTTGGACCTTAACAGTGGGCGAGAACCTAGCCTTATGATTGACTGGATGCAGTGGGTGAGAACTTGTACATGTTCTTGACTAGATGTAGTGGGTGCAAACATAGACCGATGCAACGGGTGACAACCTGGACTCGTGCTTGACTGAATACATCAAATGATAATTGTTGTTGAAGCTGCAAGTTAGTATGAGTATTTTAATGGAAAATTTAAACCATCTATTGTGACTTATATAAGTGATTTTTATATAATGTGTATTATTATGTATACATTATGTGTATATTTTTATTTATTATATAAAATTTCACATCTATATTATGTTTACAACACAGTATATATTGAATTTATTAACTCTATATATGTATTAAATGTATTAATATAAAACTTTACATCTATATTGATTATGTAATGTTTTCAAACATAATAATATTTTAAATTTTAATTTCTATTTACTTATTCCTCTATAATTCATTTCACTTTATAGTGTATATTATTCTTACCATCTTAGGTGAGTACTCATTTTTCTATAATATGATTTTATATTTATTTAGGTAAATAGTTATTCCACTATAATTTCATAGCTTTATTAACTTTGTCAAGAATTATTTATCATTTTTCTCTTATGGTTTGTGGGGGTTTTTTATCTATATTTATGTTTCATGTCATATTGAGTTATCTGTGATCATGTTGTTCATATTTGATTTCATCAGTGACTTTGACTTGAATGTGATGGAGGTGTTGTTCCCCAAGCCTTTTATAGCAGCATGATCCTATAAAATATGAGAATCTTGATCTCCCAATATACCGGAAATCTATGTTGTGCTATCAAGAACATAAAAAAGATTCCTAAAGAGAAACCAAAACCTCTTCTACAACATCAATATCAAATGAAAAGTGCACTATATGACCAGCCTATCCAGAACTTCCAGAATTGGCCAGTGTAGCTGCTCCCTGAGTACCAGATTTTGGGACATAAAAAGTGTCATTGTAGACATGATCTTCAGTGGGATTCTTCCCCCATTTTACATATTTTTTACCCCTATATATATACATTATGAAATTGTATTTTTATGGTGGTATACCTTAGTTATGAATTGATTTAAGTTAAAAGGTGTGCGTATTGAAACCTATGCGTTGTCTATTATTGGTTTTATACAATAATGTTTATTTATTTTATTTATTCTTCTATAGAGTGTGTGTTGAAAAAACTGGGTATTTCAATTTACTAATTGACATTAAACCAGTGGGTCGTATTGATAATTAGGCCTTCTAAAATTTAATGGCATTACACCTTTTTGAATAACTTGTGTAACTAATAAATATAATTTTATATAAAACTTTTTCTTTTAGCCAAACATGAATACATATTCAGTTTTTATAAATTCCCTGAAAGAGCCTACTTTTTCATAATTGCTTACAATTATGCATGGTTCTGGTTTGGTTTTATTAATTTTTTTATAAGAGTTGTTTATTATGAGTATTTTTGTTTTGGTCATTGAATGGAGTGTTACATATGTTCTTTATGCATCACATATGGTAATATTTCATTGAATTTTTGTATATAGAGATCAATGTAAAAATAAAAATTAGAATTATGATTATTATTCTGATGGTTCATAAAGAGGAACTACATGGTGAAAGTATACATTTTCATTATGTATTTGACTAATACATTGAGGATGATATGTATATGTATTATAACATTAATTCAAATGTTTTAGTTCCATATGCACAGTTAAACTTTTCAAGATTCCTTCATAATAATAAAACACATCTAAAAAATCTATAAACCTTTTCAGGTTTTTTAATCTTTATATTTCAATATAATCTATTATTTTTATATTATTCCAATACTACATTCACCAATTTTTCAATAGTATAGATAATATGTTGTTTGCAATTATAGAATTCATTCCTTCTACTTGTAGTTTAATATTCCTTCCATGCAACTTATACATTAACAAGTATCACATAGTATTATGAATAGAATATACATACATTGTTTCAAATGTATGAGTACTTTATTTTTAAATTGATTTAATTTATACACACTTGTGCAAAAAATGCATATCAATAGTTATATAGAATGCTTTTTGCTACACATGTCACCACCGACCTTCACTTCATTTCTATGTGTCATAGACAACCCACTCAATCCATTTCTCCTTCCAATTTTCTCCAACTCTATCAATGAGTCACATAGATTCCATTGATCAACACCATAGTGGATCTTAGAAGGAAATTAAATGAACATCAATTCAAGATGAAAAAAACTAAATGTCCAAAAGTCGATTAATATGATCAACTATTTTTTTGTGATTTAATTTTTATTTATGCACCAAATATTATTAACTTCTGGGTTTATATTTAGTCCTATATTGCATCTTTGTAAAAGTTTTAATAACTCCAAATTATGAACGTGTATATGAAAATATGTAATTAAGTGATCAAACTATTCAAATGAACAGATTGAGTACTAGTTTATTTATTAAAATCTACCAATGATATGTGTCAAGAAGTCTCTACCCTTTATTTTAATAAATAACTAGTATAAAATTATTTTTCCAAGACAAACTAATTTCTTCTTAGAAAAAAATGAATTTATATTTGATAAAACTAATTTTATCATAGATAAAACTTTTTCAATACTTTATTATGAAACCATGTTATAAAATGGATCAAACTATAAACTGTGTTTAATAAAAACATCATCTCATTTATTTATTTATTATTTTCTGTAAGAAAATTTATTTTTATTTCCAAATAAACCAATTTTAAATAGTTTATGGGGAAACTAATAAGGGGATAACCCACAAACCCACATCACAACCGTGTGTGCTGATCCTGAGGATGGTTGAAAATGGTAATTCTTTAAAATGGGGTTTTGATTTTTTTTACAAAATGAGATAGGGTTCAGTATATTTTTAAAAATGGTCTAAAGATGTGTGAACCCCATTCATCCATCCCCAATCCCAAGATGATGAATTAATGGGGTTCACAAATCTTAGGTGCAGTGCAAGATGCATGAACCCTGTTCATGCATCCTCCATGAAGATGATAAAGGATGCGTGAATGGGGTTCACGCATCCTACAATTTTTTTAATTTGTTTTTAATTTTTCTACTATTTATTTTTAATATTTTTTTAATTTTTGTTTTGTATTGATTATATATATATATAAATAAAACAAAAAAATTCAAAAAAAATTATCTTCTATTTAATATCCAATAGTAATACAATTACAATAGTCTAGATTCTAATAGAAACCCTCACCCAAGGCACCCTTTTATAAGAGGGTTTTCCCCCAAAATCATTCTGCATTTCCGATGTGGGATTTAGAAATGTTAAAGTACGTGGGTCTGAAAGACAATAAAATAAAAACTATATTACCAATATAAATGAAACTTAAAACATGGATTAAATATATAAAAAATATTTGAAAATAAAAAGAATTTTGAAAAAAAGGTTAATGAAAAATAATTTATAAGCTTTCAAAACCACCATCTTAAAACTAAAAAAAGTTTCAAGTACGTGGCTTGGAAAGAATATAAAATACAAACTATAAGACTAATATAAATGAAACTTAAAACATGGATTAAACATATACAATATAGTTGAAAATAAAAATAATTTTTCAAAACATGTTGATGTAAAATAATTTATAAGCTTTCAAAACAAATAACTTGAAACTTCAAAAATGTTTCATGTATGTGGCTTTGAAAGACTATAAAATAAAAAATATAAGACAAATATAATTTAAACTTAAAACACATATTAAATATATAAGAAATATATGAAAATGAAAATAACTTCATACAAAATGTTGCTGAAAAGTAATTTATAATCTTTCAAAACCACCAATTATATTTAGTAATATAATTATTAATTATAATTAGTAATAAAATTAATAATTATAATTAATAGTTAATAATTATTTAATAAGTAATATAGTTATTAATTATGAATTATATAATAATTAATTAGTTAATTACTAATATAATTATTAATTATATAATAATTAAGAAGTTAATTAGTAATATAAATATTAATTATAATTAGTATTATATTTATTAATTATAAAATAATTAAGTACTTAATTACCAATATAATTATTAATTCTTAATTATTAATTAATAATAATTAATTAATAATAATTAATTATATAATAATTAATTAGTTATTAGCAATATAATTATTAATAATAAATAATTATATAATAACTAATTAGTTAATTAGTTAATTAGTAATATAATTATTAATTATATAATTAATAATTAATAATTATAATTTATAGTTATATTACCAATTAACTAATATATTATTATATAATTAATAATTATATTACTAATTAAATAATTCATTATTAAATAATTATTTATTAATAAAAAATATTGAATAATTATAATGAATAATTGTAACGATTTATTTTATTACAAATTTACTAATTGACTATTGAATTATTATATAATTAATAAATATATTACTAATTATATAATTTATTATTATATAATTAATAATTATATTACTAATTAACCAATTAATTATTATATAAGTAATAATTATATTATGAATTAACTAATTAATTATTATGTAATTAATAATTATATTACTAATTAATAATTATATTACTAATTAACTAATTAATTATTAACTATTTCTTATATTTTTAATCCATGTTTTAATTTTCATTTATATTGGTCTTATAGTTTATATTTTATAGTCTTTCAAAGTTACATACTTGAAACGTTTTTAAGATTCAAGTTGGTGGCTTTGAAATCTTATAAATTATTTTTCTCAATATTTTTTATAAAATTATTTTTCTTTTCGACTATTTATTATATGTTTAATCCATGTTTTAATTTTCATTTATATTTCCCTTATAGTTTTTATTTTATAGGCTTTCAAAGTCACAAAATTGATACATTTTTTAGTTTCACGTTGGTGGATTTGAAAGCTTATAGATTATTATTCATCAACATTTTTTATGAAATTATTTTTATATTCAAAATTTTATTATACATTTAATCCATGTTTTAAGCTTCATTTATATTGGTTATATAGTTTATATTTTATAGTCTTTCAAAGCCACGTACTTGAAATAGAATCCAACATCAGAAATGCAATATGTTTTACGTAGGAAAGGGAGAACCTGAATCCCACATCTAAAATATAGAATGATTTCTAGGGCATGTCCTCTTATAAAAGGGATCCTTGGGTTCTGTCAGAATCCAGACTTTTATAATAGAATTACATCTAGATATTTAATAGCAGATAAATTCTACTAAAACGTTTTGTTTTATTTATATATATATAAACAAAACAAAACAAATAACATAAAAATAAAAATTTAAAAGTAAAAAAATAGTACAAAAAAATTAAAAAATTATAAATTTATGTAGGATGCATGAACATGGTTCACTCATCCTTTATAAACATTATAAATAATGCATGAACTCCATTCATGATTCCTTAACATTCACGCATCTCTGTACCCATTTTTAAAAATAGATCGAACCTTATCCCATTTTGTAAAAAAAAATAAAAAATCCAATTTTAAAAATTACGCACTGAAAACTCATTTTTGGAATCAAATGCAACCATCATAATACATCCCTGTAAGATCTCGTAGCACTTTCGACACACAAGAAGAAAACGTTGTATTGAATCATACCATCAAACACCAGAGAGATGGAGCTAGTGAGGCATCGTGAACCACCAAATATGAACCCTCTTACGGGACCTCATGATACTAAGGAACACTACGGTGAAAGTAGTGAAAACATTGGGAAAACAACATTGGAGGAGTTATACATAGGCTGATGATTCACACTTAGATGCTACAATAGTGCTACATGAGAAGAAACAACAAGGTCTGGACACTCACATTATCACCCACAACACCACTAGGAAATAACTATCCATAAAAACTAGTAGATATCCCTAATAAGATTTTGTCGAAGTAGGGTCAATAATGATTTAAAATTCATAGATAGAGCTCTAGAGATGATAAAAATCCACAAAACCATGGGATCACTAAGAGGAAAAAAACATGACCATCAAATCCACTCAACCCAAATGTTTAAAGGTCATCCATGCACAAGGAGAAAAGGATACAAGAAGGGTGGAAGGAGAAAGGTAGCAAGGAAACCCTAGAACACTATGGAGAGAGCTCCCCATCAACTAATTTTCCCTTCCTCTATTTATTAATAACAATAACTGGTTAAATATACAATTCCATTATCACATAAGAGAAAATGTGAAGCATATAGAAAAAATTTCAAATTTTAAAAATTCTTTAAGCTTTTTGAAATCCTTTTCATTTCATGTACCTATACTAGAAAATCATTCCACATTATTTTAATGTAAACATCAATCTTAATTTATCAATTATTTTTTAATTTTTTTAACTCATTTACACCTTGAAAAAAATATATTAATGTACAATTGTTATAATACCCTTAAAATTAAAATAATTTATTTATAAAAGATCAATACTTGATATAAAATCCATACAGAGTTTATTACACTCTTTCATTTATTCTGAGAATTTTTTTCCAATGTCTTTTATTTGCATAATGGAGACATTTCCCTTCCTCCTTTACACTTCATCTAGGTTTGAATGACCAATACTAAACATTAGACCATCCTATATTTTTTTTCTTCTTATGGCTTAAAATTTTCATCTCCTCAAAAACGGATTTTGGAAGAGCGACCCTTTAACAATGTTGATAAAGGAAGTCCTTTATCCACACTTTTTTTAGTCCTAATAATGGTAACCGCTTTATCATCACTTTTTAGCACTGTTAAAGGGACCACCTTTATCAGTTCTTGTTTAAAAGCATTGATAAAGACTCCCCTTTGTCAGTGCTTTTTTACTAGGGATGATAAAAGGGTATATTTTAAATATATATATTTCATAAAAAACAATATATTAATATTTAAATATACAGATATATTTATATTTATATTTATATATACATATATTTATATTGATATAAATATAATATATATATATATTTAAATATGTTTTAGATAAGAATAAATAGAAATTTAAACTTAATATGTAGGATAATTAGTAAAAAAGGCTTATGAAATAATATAAAAAATATTTTTAATTAATAATTATTGTAATTATTATTGAGTAATAGTCACTTAATAATAATTTCAATATAAATAAAATAAAAAAATAAAAAAAATATTTAAAATGAAACTCAAACTTCAAACGACCATCACTTTTGATATGCGTGTCCGTTTGGGTTCCACCACTTATCAAATCAAATATTAAGATGATCTCTACTCCCTAGTGAATTTGGGTAAGCCCATTTTCAGATTTTTCAAGGGAAAAATTCTTACAACGCCTCCAAAACTATTTTTTTATTCAGGGTACCCGATTTTCTAACATTTGATGGATTTTCAGTCTCATTAAACGAGGTATTCTTGTCTTTTTTTGGGAAAGACTCAATTTATTTTCAAGTATTACACTCATAAGTATATTATAACATTTAAATTTTGTCATTTTTCACAATGAAATATTATTTATAATTAACTATATACACATATATACATATTTTTATATAATTACATAGAAAAATTTATCTTTATGAATAAATGTGTAAACATATTTACATATAAAATATCATTATAAATATATAAACTAGATCTAAATAAAAAATATTATCCATTTTATTTAAAATAAAAATATATGAATTCTAATATAACTATATAATATGTGTATGTGTCTATATATATTTATGTGTGTCTATATTAACAAACTGATATATATTATCCATATATATTTATGTTTGATCATTGTAACAATGTTTGTTCACTGGTTTGTTATGCCGTTTCCATAATTTTTGCTTGTTTTTGTTTTCCTTAATAAATTTTGGGATCATGGGTTCACCCATGATGCACCTGTTATGGTTAAAATGGATAACATAGCAAAATGAAGGAGTGGTAAAGGGTCCATGCACGCAAGGAAGAGGTCTCATGTTCGAATCCAGGGAGAGGTAAGGGAGCACACAAAGTTTGGTGAAGGGGGTGCCTATAATTTCTAAAGGGGTGGTGGTGTGCCTAGAACTAATAAAGGGGGGTTATAATTCTAATAAAGTGGGGGGGATCCATTTTTGATTTTCTTTAATTTTAGGATTAATTAAATGACATTTATCAGCACTTTTTTAGTGCTGATAAAAGGGCCCTTTATGAGATCTTTTGTTAGAATAGATAAAAGGGACCCACCTTCTTTTAACCATGCTTCTATAAACTACACTTTTTTATCATTATTAATTCCTTCTTATAAGGCTGTTAAATCTGTTTTGGAGTAGTGTTTATCCTTCCACACTAACAATGTACAAAACTCCGGAGCATGGACTTCCCATGTCTATCTGAACCATTCATAATATATTGACCCGATAAGATAAACTTTTATTGAACTTGTTCATATTGTAATTAACAATAAATTATTAAAAACGTTACAAAAATGATTTTATAATGATGAACTTAGAAAAAACCATCCATAAAGAATACCCCATTCTCTATAATCCATTTATGTACCCAATCATATTAAGTATATAAATAGATGATGAGGTTCATCTAGTAATTTTTCATTTAAAAGTGCATGTGAAACCTCATACCTCTCATGAGAAACTTATTATTTATAGAACCTATTTAATTTATCTATCATCTTTACTACATTTATGTTCATAACATATATTTTCAACTTAATATCCATGGATACAAGAATGAGTGTAGATACATCAAACAAATCATTCTAATACCCCATGCAAGCTTCTAAACCCTCTTATTGAATAGATTCACAAATCAACAGATCCATAAGGGGATTCTATAACATATAAACTTTTTATTCTTACTTAATAACTATTATTAAGTTTATATACTAGCCTAATAAGTTTATTCCATTGAGATCATACATTTCTATGATTGTTATAAAAGACATGATTGATGTAGAGAAAATTTTATCTACAAAAAAATATTTATCATATGAGTATTATATTTTTATATAATTTAATAAATAATTTCATTTGACTAAATTCCATTAAAATAACAAAAATCACAACTTAAGTTTCATCACTTCCCATTGGAAATGAGTCAAAATTTAGAATTCAAATACACAATACCTTATGAATAAAACTACTAAAATTTAGTATAGTCTTAAGGATTCTGATGTCGATTCTCTAAGAACATGATAACAAATAATATCCTAGTGAATATTTCATAATTACTTGTTTGAAAAATTATAAATACAAAAAAAAAATAATGTATGATAACAAAATTTTAAACAAATAACTTCAATAAAAAAAATTCCTATTAAAAATTAAGATGATGAACCAATTTTAGAGAATTTTTTATTCTTAAAACTATGATTTTTATGAATTATGAAATGAAATGGATTTATTAATTGTTAGATTCATTAATAATAATAAATCTCCAATTGTGCAATCTCAACTATTACTACCTCAATTCATTCAATTACTTATGGCCAAAGTATTCTAATTATACTAAAACTCATTAAGTAACAATATTAATCTAAAAATTAAAATAAAGAGTACTCTAAAAATATTATATGCCTTTATCACATTATAGATCCTCCCTAAATTTTAATTATCTGTAAAAAAATTGTGGAATAAAGTAAAAAATTAAGGTTAATATGTTACTAAAGAAAAAAAATAAATCCATAAGAAAATCCAGTCAATTTATAAATAGTCATCATCAAATACTATTAATTCGCCAATCCATAAGATAATAATCAATCATTAAAAAAAATTAAAATCTCTCATGAATAAATGAGTTGTATTAATAGATAATAAATACTTGAACATAGAAGAAAAAAATCAAACAAATCTTATAAGATAGAATAAAATTCAATTCTAGAATTCATTGATTCAATTAAATTATCCATAGAAAGAATCACCTTATAAAAATTTTCTCTAGAAGAGTATAAATTTCTAAATGTATCTAAACACATATGAGGTGTGATGTATGAGGTTGTGTAATGATTGAATCCAACTTGAAATCAATTATACCATGATGACATGTACTATAGTTTTATTTATTCAGTATTTCTTTAAGTTTCTTCAAAACTTATCAAATATTTTATAGCATATTCTTTATACAAATAATCATTGAAAACATAAGTAATTTTGAAGTACTTGATCAATTTGAGCCTTAAAATTATGGGAAAATTCTATTCATGTTTTTAGATTATCAAATTCCCCCACACCTAAACATATTCTCGTCCCTAAGAAAAATCTTAGCATCAAATAAAAAATAATTTTTAATTTCAATAAGGGAACACTTAATTTATCACACTCATAAACATAATATCATATCATATAATTCCAAAAGCACACTACTCCTTGAATTATAAGAATATTAATAATTCCTCCTCTATAATTCCAATTAATATCCTTTCCACTTATACCTAAATTATTGAACCTTTTATCATTATCCATAATAGTTATGATATAATATACTAGAAATTTATTTCCCTTATCACTCAAGATCATTTAGTTGGAGTTATAATCAATCTCAAGTATATGAACTCCATATATAGGCTTATAATTTATCCAAATATAAACTTATAAATGAAACCAAAAAATGAAGAGGACTTTTGAAAGGTATACATTGAGGTTTATGGTAGGTGGTTCATAATCTAAACATTTAGAAACCAAGGATGAAAAATAAGGATAAATTGTTATAGTATGATAGAGGGTATTAATTTAATATTATTTTAATAAAAATTATCATTATCTCCACCTAAATAATCATTATTCATAAATTTCCTTTTATTGTATTTCGTATCGAATCACACTTGAAATATTTAAAATAGTCATTGAAATTTCTCTTTTTTCATTTTTATCTCTTTTTAATGGAATGTGTGTAAGTAAAGTCCCACACCCTTAGAAGTTAAGCAAAACTAAAACCTATATACCCATCATCAATCTAATCCTGACACTATTTTTGATTATGTAAACAATAAATGGGAAAGTGGATGGCCAAAATTTAATAAAATTTATATGTAACGACCCATTCTGCTTAAATAACCCCCCCCCCCCCCCTTGTGATTTAATTACATTATTTATTAAATATTATGGTTAGAGAAAACACATGAACTTATTTGCTTTTATTATATCCTATTGGATTTAAAATACCATTAAAAATATTTACCATTGATAATATAGTCAATGAATAGTGATCATATGATTACTATAAATATAGACTTTTGAGAAATCCAATTGACACAGAAAAATAAAGTGATGGAATAAACTAGTAGGATCATACCCTATGAAGCCCATCTATCAAAGATTAAGAGGGATATAACATCCCTAAAATTTTCCCTCAACTAAATCCATGCTGGGATCCATCAACTTAAGCATGAAATAAACTATTTATGGGAGAAGATCAAGCTTAACGAGATCACGACTCAAACCATGTACACTGAACCACATCAAGAAACTCTCACCATTGTGTACCTTACTCTTTGGGAGTTTTCTAGTCTATTAAAGAGATATGTATCAAGACCATATTGATATGAGTATTATATTATTTTTTATAGAATAATGAATTTATTTTCATCCAAATATTGTTACTTTATAAATGTGTTTTTATTTTGATAGAATAAAACACAAATAATATTTTGGAGTAATATTCAAATTCAATTAAGGAATTTAATTTGATGAATTAATGGATTTTTTAAATTAATAATATTTTAATAAAATATTATTATTAAATAATGTGTATTCAATATAGATGATCTTATAATTTTTATGAAGTAAAATGTAATTTTTATATGGGTTCAAAAACTGTTATTGTAAAAAAACTCAACATTTCTCAATAAATGACAATTATTAATTTAAATGTAAAAATGAACTTATTTATAGAATTAATTTGATAAAATTAATATTATTTTTGGAATCATAATTTTGAAATTATTCAGTGGTGAATTTTTTATAATTTTCTGAGATAGTTGAATTTTTAGGTAAATATTAAATACCATATAAATATTTGGTGCGTATTACGATATCGTAATGACCAAAAAGTGATGTAATAAATACTATAAAAGGTATCCATGATAAAATATACCTTTCACCTTTAAAATAATGTGATTTTATGTTCATCTAATTAATTTTATAAAGCCTTTATAAATCCTTCAAAACCATTAATATATTTTAAGGCTTTTAAATCATTTCTTTAAGAGTATGACTCACTTTCACATAAGCAAGGGTATTATTTTATTATTTCTAGGCCTTGGCCTTAAAAAATAATTAAAAACACTCCCATTTTGAAAAAACATGTGAATGTTTGTGGGTTTGATAATTTTATTATATATAGTTCAAAACCAAAGTTGGAGAAATGATAAAGAAATCTCTATTCATTTCCTATACAAACCTACCCATTATCGCATTTATCTTCATTCAAAATATTTAGAGAATGTCCTGACTATTTCATACCATTTATAGAGTCATCCAAAGTCACCCCCATTATCTCAAGAAGCTCCTCCCAAGCATTTGAAGTTAGTACCATAGATCGACACAAGGGTAATGCCAGCTTTTATTAATGGTAAAAAAAAGCATTGACAATAGAGGGTTTTATCATCACAATTATTAGCGGTGATAAAAGTTTTTTAATAAAAAATATTATAAAATTATATAAAATTATTATATTTATATTAAAAAATAATGTATATTTACATAAAATAAATAAAAAACAAATGTTTATAATTAATATATATTTTTCCATAATTCATATATATATATATATAATATTTAAAAAAAATATTTACAAGATTATAATTCAATAAAAATATATTTCTATAATTATAGAATTATAATAAATTTTATTAAATAATAAATATATTTGTTATATTTATAATTATAAATTTATAGGTATATATAAATAATTTTTGAATATATATATTTATATTTATAATTATATATAAATAAATATATGTTTCTAATTAATTTGGTAAAAAAAATATATTGATGCATGAATATAATTGATGTGCATATGTTATGTATTCATCATGAATGTTCATCTATACATTACACCCTTATTGTTATTTATCTTGTCCATATATGCGATGACTCATTTTTTATGATCTATGATTTATTCCTATTGTACCCAATAATCTATTTTGTTTTCATAAATACTTATAAAATTATAATAGATATATTTAAATAATAAATATATATATTATATTTATAATTATAAATATTTTAATATATATAAATACTTTTTAAAAATATTTTTTTATAATTATATTTATGACTAAATATATATATTTAAATAATTATAAAATTACAATAGATACATCTATTATAATTTTATAAATATATATATATATATTTATAATTATATAAAAATATTTATAAAAATATTTATTTATATTCATAATTATAAATAAATATATATGTAAATAATTATAAAATTATAATAAATATATTAATTATATATATTAATAAAATTAAAATATAGTAAATATATTTCTTATAATTTTGTATTTATTTAAAAAAATACATATTTATAATTAAAACTATAAATAAATATATATCTTTTATAAAATTTTAATTATAAATAAATATTTATTTATTTATTCTTATAATTATATATATATATTTAAATAATTATAAAATTATAATAAATATATATTTTTGTGCTTATAATGTCATAAATATATATAATTAAATAAATATATTTGTAAATATATAAAATTATTTGTAAATAAATACAAATATTTATAATTATAATAGTCAATAAACATAAAGATATTTATAAATTTATAAAATTATAATAAATATATTAATTATATATATTTATAAAATTATAAGGGTAATAAAAAAATTATTATAATTTTATAATAAATATATATTTATTATATATATAATTTAATAAATATATATTTATTATATATATAATTTAATAAATATGTATAATAATATAAATAATTTATTACCATTATATATTTATTAGTGATTTTTTAGCGTTGATAAAGAGACGCTGTTATGAGCTCTAAAAACGCACTAATAAAATGAGTCTTTGTGAGCGCTATAATTTTAGCATTGATAAATACACCATTTATCAACGATTGTTTAACACTGATAAAGGTAGGTTTTATCTATGCAATCTATTTTAGCGCTAATAAAACATATTTTTATCATCACATTTTAGAAAGTGCCGATAAAAGGCTTCCTTAATGTTATAAAAATAACCCTAATAGAGTCTTCTCTCACGCGCCATCAAGCTTTCACAGAACTATCTCTCAGCCCTACCGTCATCTCTCCCAACATCGCCGCCTTCTCTCCCTACCTCGCCTCCCCCCTTCTGCTTCGTTGTCATTATCACCATTGCTCCCTACCTTGCCACCATCTCTCCCGCTATTATTGCTCCCTACACAACCACTATCCCTCCCTACTGGCCTCGCTCCTTGTTGGCGTCTCTCCCTACCATCGTTGCTCCCTTCCACTATCGCTCCTTGAAAGGTAATTTACTTTGATGATGAATAATATTTATTTATCATTTAAGGGTTTTATCTTTACCGTGTTTCAACATATGCTCAGTAGGATCATAGTTCCTTATGTATTTTATGCCTTTGATAGATTCGTCTATGTGATTTTTCTTCTAAATTTAGCCTAAAAAATTCTTCAAGAGTTGGTTCCACTACTTCCTCTATTTTTGAAACTAAATAATTAATCTATATAACTTTCATTTATATTCAATTCAACTTCCAAAAATAATTCTTTGAGAACATATCTTTATATTTATAGAATTTAACCCATTATGAATAGAATATATGTTGGATAAATATATATTTTCATCACCTAAAGAGGATAAAGAAAATCATATTAGAGTAATGAAATGGTAGTTTTAAATGTCAAGATACCAAAGTCAAAGGATTTTAAGATATGAAAATATCAGTGTTGTATAAGTTATAGATCAAAATGAGGATTTAAAATTACTATATTATAAATCATATTAAAGGAATCTACATGTGTAGGTTGGTTTTTAAACCCATGACATAAGTCGACATGAAATTATTCATATATGGTATATATGCCCAAGTTGAAAAACCTAGAATGTTTTATAATAAAAATATAAAAGTCCCATTAAACAAGATATTGGAAGGATCTTGACCTTCTTGACTTGAAAAGGATATGGGATGGATGAGTCTATCAATGAATGCAGGTATCCTTATATTTAAATATTTTAGGATAAGGTTTATATGAAGTAGTGCAATGTAGTATGGGATAAGAATAACAATGAGAAGATTTATTTTATTGAAGTTTCTTTAAAGGAAATTTTATCAAATCATATGCATAAGTAGATGAGAGATACATGAAATTTTCTCTCTGCATGTCTATTTTATGATCAAATTTACATTTATCAATTACACTTAACATTTAATTAGGAACATTCCATTAAGGCTGGCTATAAAGGAGTACATCCCTCATTATTTTCCAAGTATCTGACATTTGGTTATTTAACTAGATTATACCAATATTCCTTCTCCCATAACCTATATACCCATACTCTAGTTTTCAATAATAGAAAATACTTTATAGGGTTTCTGTTTTCAATATGATCTATAAAAAAGATTCAATTTTTATGTAGGACTCAAGGTAAGGGTATTGTTTACCATAAAAATATTGTTTTTAAGATTTAATGTATTTCTCTTAATTTCCCTCAAAGCTGTTTCCAAGAACATTCTATCTTTGTGGTTTCTTTGATTTTTTTTAATTTTTAATGATATTGGTATAAAATTTTGTGTTCATGGATTGAAAATAAATTTTTAATGAGATTTATGATTAAAAATTTAACATTCTAAATATTTTTTTTTTCAAATTATGATATTTGGGTTGTGTGGCCTTAATTTGATACTTGCTTTCCACATCACTTTTTAGAATTTAATGGATTTTTAATTTCAAAATGAATTTTTATGGGGAATTATTGAATATTAGTTGTTTTGTAAATATATTTTAATTTTTTGAATATTTTTATGAAGCTTTGAGGTTTTGGTGAAAAAGTGATTAATTGTTCTTGTATTAATCTTCCCATATTTTGAGAAAACATATTTTGATGTACTATTGCCTGAACATTTCCATTAACTTTTTATATTAATCACTATGCCAAAATTTGTATTTCATAGCGTTTTTTTTTCATTTAGCAGTGGTTTAAACCTCCGCTAAATCATTCTACGATGGTTTTGGAAAACAACAGCTAAATCGTGTGTCGGGAAATAATTAGCGACGATTTTCATTTTATTTATTTATTTATTTTTTTTATATATTTTTGTAATATATATATATATATATTATTTATTTATTTATGCCCATCTCCATGCATAAGTCTATGTTCATGCCCATGCCCATGCAATATATAGAAATTCTGCGTTGGGTGAGATTTGAACCCCTTACCTCATGCTTTTTCTCAAAAGACTTTACCACTCCAGTAGGCTCTTCATGTGGTCAATAAATCGAATTTAATATAATTATACACATATATATTAATTGGAAAAATATAGTACATAAAAAATAGATACACACTAAATTATTATTAATCAATAATGATTAATCAATAATCAGTAATTAATAATTAACAATTAAAAATATATAATATATAATAGATAATATATAATATATAATATATAATATATAATATATAATATATAATATATAATATATAATATATAATATATAATGTATAACATATAATATATAAGATGTAATATATAATACATAATATATAATATATAATACATAATATATATTGTATATTGTATATTGCATAATATATATTATATATTTGATAATATATAACATATAATATAAAACATAAAATATAAAATATATAATATATAATATATAATATATAATATATAAAATATATAATATAAAATATAATATAAAATATATAATATCTAACATATAATATATAAGTAATGTATAAAGAATAAATTAATTAAAAAGTAATTGAATATATGATAAATAAATAACAAATTAATAATAAATTAATAAATAATATATAAATAAAGAAATAATAAAGAAATGATAAATGATAAATAATAAATAATAAATCATAAATCATAAATCATAAATCATAAATAATAAATCATAAAGCATAAATCATAAATCATAAATAATAAATAGTAAATAACTAATAACTAATAATTAATAATAAATAATAAATAATAAATAATATATAATATATAATATATAATATATAATATATAATATATAATATATAATATATAATATATAATATATAATAAATAATAAATATAAATAAATAATAAATAATAATTAATAATTAATAATAACTAATAATTAATAATTGATCATTAATATTTAATTTTTAATTTTTAAAAATTTATAAATAATTAATAAATAATGAATTAATTATTAATAAATAATAAATAATTATTTAATTAAATATGAATAAATAATGAATATTTAATAAATAAATAAATAATAAATAAACAATAAATGATTAAAAAAATAATAAATTAATATTTACTAAATTAAAAATAAATTAATAAATAATAAATACTAAATAATAAATAAATAAATAAGTAAATAAATAAATAGATAAATAAATAAATAAATAATAATTAATAGATAAATAATAATAAATAATAACTATTTACTAATTTTCTATAGTCAATATTTAATATTTAATAAATAATTAATATTTAATTAATAAGTAATAAATAAATAAATAAATAATAAATAATTAAATAATAAATAAATAAAAAGCTAATAATAAATTAATATTTAGTAAATTAAAAATAAATTAATAAATAATAAATAATAAATAATAAATAATAAATAATAAATAATGAAGAATAAATAACAAAGAATAAATAATAAAGAATAAATAATAAAGAATAAATAAATAGTTAAAAATATATATAAAAAAATAAATAAATAATTATTAATAATAACTAATAACTAATTATTAATAATTTATAATTGATAATTAATAATTAATAATTAATAATTAATATCTAATTTAAAAATTCCATATTTAATATTTAATAAATAATTAATAAATAATTCATTTATTAGTTAATTAATATTTAATAATTAGTAAATAAATAATGAATGACGAATAAAGAAAGAAAGAAGTAAATAATTCATAAATGAATAATATACTAATAATAAATATTAATTAATTAATTAATTAAATAAATAAAAATTAATAATTAATGTGGACATAATAACTAAATAATAAATAAATAAATAAATAAATATTAAATATTAAATAAATAATTAATAATTAATAATTATTAAAAAAATAGATAAAAAATAAATAAATAATTAATAAGTAATAATTAAGTAATAATTAAATAAATAAATATTATATAAGTAAATAAATAAATAAAAAATTAAAAAAACCATAAAATGTTAAGAACTTCTGAAAACCCTGAAAACACTGAAATGACCATAAAATATGATATGAGAGTCTCCTTTTAGTGTCATAACTAGTCAAATCGATGATCATGAAATGATCTTCGATATGAAATGTGGTACCGGCCGAACGGACACCTGTATCGAATGTTATAACGGTTTGAATTTTAAGAAATCGGTGTTTGCAACTAAAACCTCTGTTTCGGAGGCCTTCTGGGCCTTTCTGGCATAAAAAAGTGGTACAATACTCAAAGAGTTGCTATTAGATCTAAACGGCGTAAAGCTTATCATAGGCTTCAATTTGATATGTGGTAGAGCCCAAATGGACACCTGGATTTAAAGTTATGGTCGTTTGAAGTTTGAGTTCGAATTTTGACTTGAATTTTGAATATATTTTTTTTCCTTTGATTATCACATGATATAAATCTCACTTGGTTTTTTCCCATTTGATAAATTTCGATTTGACTGGTTGTGAAGCTGAAATGGACTCTCGGATCAGAAGTTATGGTCATTTGATGCCGAAGTCTGTTCTTCTACTTATTGATGATTTGTTTTAAGTTTAAAAATATTATTAACTAATAATTATAAATATTAATTAATTGACACATTAAAAATATTTAAAATTATAAATAATAAACTATATTTAATTGTAAATAATAAATAATAAATAGTAAATAAATATTTTTAAAATGGTTTTCTAAATTATTGCGACGGTTTTGAAAAAACCTCAGCTATTTCGTAGCAGTTTTTCTAAAAAACCACCGCTAAAAAAAATAATTTTTTTATTTAAAATATATATAAAAAAATAAATAAAATTGCAGTGGTTTTTTCGCAACGGTTTTAAAACCCGCCGCTAAATTTTTGATTGAAAAAATTTAGCGGTGATTTTAAAAATCACCATGAAAACAACCGCCTCTAAAACAATGTTTTCTTGTATTGACTCTTAATCCATTACATAGACCATCCTCTTTATAAAGGTATCATGTGTCATTTATGGATATAATTTGGTTTGATTTGATCCGTCCTTCTCATTCCTTACAACATCATCTTATTTTTACTAGCTTTATTATATATCATGTTCCCTTTATTTTTTTTTCTCCTTCATATTTTATTTATCTTTAAATTATTATTATTTTGAAAATATTTCCTTATTATACTTATGCCTATATAAGTTCCCGTGATGGATAAATGGGGTTTTCCAAGTGGTTTTATCCCCTGTCATGGAATGATATTCGTTGAGAAGTGTTTGAGAAAATGCCTAAATGGATGTTTTAAAATAATTCATTTGTTTTTAAAATCAGCAGTAATAATCGACATAATGTTTTAAAAATTATTCTTGTATTAATTAGATTTTAAACCAAGAGTTTTGGTGATTTGAAAGCGTTAATTTGTTTAAAAAATTTTGTTTTACTTTTAAAGTGGTGTGTTAACCATTGTGAAAAATATTTCAAACCACTTTTCTAGCCATAGTTAATTTCTATATCAACAATTTGGGGTGTTTGAAGATTTTAATATTTCAAAATGATATGGATTATTTTAAAAGGGTGTTTTTTCCCATATGAATTACATTTTGAAACTTATTGTGTCTTTGAGTGTATTTCAATGGTTGTTTAAAGGGTAGTGTTATTTCCTAATTGAGGATCAAAGGTCTTCGGTAAAAATTGGTCTGAAGAGTAGATTGGGATGTATTTTATAAATGATAATATATCTTGGAATTTGAAGCATGTTCTAAAAAAAGAAGGACCATTTAAAATTTTGTAAAAAATGAGTTTTCATAAAAGGTTTCATACCCTCTTAAGCCCCTTTGATTCATATATGACCATTGTAGATTGTGATCCAATGTGGGGATGTTTATTATTGACAAACTAGTTTGATGGGTCTTATTGGGGTGTGGATAGGTTTAGTAGTCACAACCTAGTTTCATTATCTCTAGTACAATTACTTTTACTAATACAACCTACTAATGATGTCTATGAATCTAGAATCCTTTTTAGGATTGTTTAAGAGTTTTATCTCTATGCTTCCATTGTATCCCTTCATATTAATATTATTTTTTGGAACATATTTTCTAATAATTTTCCCCATATTATTTGACTTGAAATAGTGGTTCTTGTTTGTGTTCTTTCTTCCAACTTTGTATGGTTTTCTTTTCATATTTTTTGAAAAGGGATTGTGAAATGTTTTAAATAATGAAAAAAGAGATCATGATTTTGAAGTGATTTCAAACAATTTTAATAATGATTTCGAAGACTTTTCTCAAATGAGAAAATTTAGAAATTATGGTATTTGAAACTCAAATAATGTGTGAGTTTTGAAAATGGGGTTTTAGGCCACCATGCATACTTTTACGGAAATGGTTCATTTTCAAACATGTTTTATAAAATTTTACGATACTTGGAAACCTCTTTGAGTTTTGAAATGTGTATTTCAAAAAATGGGTGTTTATGAAATAGTTTAAAGTCAGATTTTAAAATGGTGATTTGGCCAAGAGGTATTGGTCGAGGAAAAATGTTTTCCAAGTGATTATTTTCATTTATTGAAAATCATTGAAAACTAGTTTTAACACACTTTTACGTGTTACTACTTATTTTGTAAAACTATATAGAAAATTTTTATTTTTCTAATGTATTTCAAACTAGATTTTTTTTAATGAAGTATGCAAGTGATATATTAGATTTAGTACAGTGTTCTGACCTATTGGAATTTTATATCATGACTATATTTTATAGGTTCAAGTTTGTTCTGGATTTTTTTTGCTTCTTTGGAAATTTTGAGAAGGATATATAGTTGGGCGGTGACCCTATTTGAACATATTATGTGTATTTATTTTGTTAAATATTAATATTACCAATTCAAATAAGATGGATATGAATAAATAATGGATGTATGCCAATCATCTAAAAAAAGATTATCAAGATGGAGTGAAATAGTTCATTATGTTAGAAAAAGATCATGCATATGACCCTTATCAAATCCTTTATCTGTGTTTATGTTGTTTTTATTCAAGACTAATTAGTCTAGAGGAGTTTTAAGAGCACTTGATCTATCATAGAATAGATCGAAGTTAAAAATATTATAATAAACATGGGGAAAAGAAAATGTAGCTAGTGGATGGGTTAGCACGTTGTTTTATGCATAGGATTACAAGTGTGTACAATGAAGAAGACTGTATTGAGAATGTGACTATAGATGTGAATGATGATAGATATTTTATTGAGGAAATGAAAAAGGATAGTTGAATATGAACTTCGTGATTGCCCAAAATTATTTGAGAAGTTAAAGAGTTGTGAAAAGATGACATTATATGCTGGTTGCACTAAATATACAACATTGTTAGCCGTACTAAAGCTGTATAATTTAGAAGTAGGCAACGGATGGAGTGACGCCAGTTTTATAGAACTTCTTGATCTCTTTAATGACATGCTCCCAGAAGATAATTAGCTCCTGAGATGAACATATAACGTTAAAAAAATTCTACACTCAATGGTTATGATCTCTAAAAGAATAAAAACCTACCCAAATGACTGTATACTATTTCTTAATGACCAAAAATCACTTACAGAATTCCCAAAGTGTGGTTCTTCTCAATACAAGAAAGGCAAATCTGGCCCTATGAAAGTTGTATGGTACTTCTCAATCATTCCAAGGTTTAGGAGCCTATATGGAAGTTCAGAGACTATATGAAAATTGATGTGTAACACAGATACAATAATTAAAGATGGGAAACTATGTCACCTGAAAAAATATCATTCGTGGAAGATAATTGATCATTAGTATCAGGAATTTGGAAACAAGCCAAGAAACCTTCATCTAGTGTTACCTACAAATAGAGTGAATCACTTTGGTTTTCAAAGCAACATTCATAGTACATGGCTATTTATTTTGGTAAATTATAACTTTACACAATGGTTATGCATGAAATGAAAATAAATCATGTTATCTATGCTAATATAATTACCAAAACAACTAGGTAATGATATTGACGTTTATTTGGCTCCATTGATCATGGATTTAAAATTATTTTGGGATTCAGGTGTTATGATGTATGATGCTTACAAGAATTATGATTTCATATTAGAAGCCATGTTGTATGGGATGAAAAATGACTTTCCTACTTATGGAAAAATTTTAGGATATATCATTAAAGGAAATAAAAGGTGTACCATTTGTGAACAAGGTACACAATCATTTTGGTATAAAAATTCATCAAAAACTGTGTTCCTAGGACATCAAATATTTTTATCCCAATGGAATAAAAGTCGATCTTGTACAACATCATTTAATAGAGGTTCAAAAGAACGTACGTCACTGTATCCACTAATAGGAGATAAAATCTTTTAGAAAGTAAAATATTTACACAGTGATTTTGGTAAAAAAAATTGAAAAACCTTATGAAAATCAGTTGGAAAAAGAGACCAGTTTTTTATTGAATTACCATAATAGAATTTTCTGTACGTAAAAAATTTTATTGATGTTATACATGTTGAAAAAATGTATGTGATAGTGTCATCATAACATTTCTAAATGCACATGAAAATAAGAATGAAATTAATGCTAGGTTGGACATGGTTGACATGGGAATACAAGAAGAGTTGGGGCTAATGAAGGGTGAAAATGAACTTTTCTTCCTCAAGATGCTTATAATCTTTCCAGGAAGGAGAGATATTAGTTTTTCAACATATTGAATGCTGTAAATTTTCTAGAGGGGTATTCATAGAATATCAATAATGTAATGTTAATGAATGATTGAAAGTTAAATTGTTTGAAACCACATGACTTCCATGTTTTGATGTGAGATCTAATTCCTATATATTTACATTTCATTTACCCCAAGAATGTATGTCATACATTAATCAAGCTATGTTTCTTCTTCAAATCTATATGCAATAAAGTTATATACTCGATGAAATTGCTGACTATTGAATGATAAATTAATGTCATATATTGTGAATTAGAAATGTTCTTCCTGGTAATATTCTTTTATATGACGCTTAATTTGATGGTTCATTTGGTGAGAGAGATTCGACTATGTGGTCCTGTACACTATAGGTGGATGTAACCCATTGAAAGGTATATGATGAATTTCAAATGGTATGTCAAAAATTGATTTTTTACAGAGGGTTGTATTGCGAAGAAATATATTTTTGAGTAATCTACTTAATTACGTACCGAATACATGTCTGGTGTGAAAAGAATTAGTTTACCAAAATCTAGTCACACTGGGTGGTTTGAGGGTGAAATAATTTCTAGAAGAGATGTTGTCATAATCAATATTACAAATTAGGAGCATGAACACCTTTATGTTTTTTCATAACAGTTTGGAGGTTTCCACATATGTTGAAACCCACAAATAAATTATTAGGAATTTGAATCCATCAAGGTTTGAATTAGGGATATAAAATACACATAATATATAGTTTATAGGATGATTTTAGGACCATATTTTTATGGAGTTCGATAAAAATCTAGATTCAATTTCAGAATGACTTTGATGGCTAGCTAGAGCACCAAGTGTGTGTATATTATCTTTCGATGGATATATAATTAATGGTTTTAAGTTCTATACAAATGAACATGATGAAGAGAGTACCATATAATATTGTGGAGATACAATTGTTATTGAAGAGATTCATTTTTCTGGCACTAAGGATAGAAATACAATTTACACGAATATTTCATACTTTGGCATCATCAAACAAATATGGGAGTTAGATTATAAAACATTATATGTTCTGAATTTTCAATGTAAGTGGGTTGATAATAGGAGTGCTATTAAAATAGATGAATTAGGATAAGTGAAAGTTTATTTTAGTAAATAAGGTTAAAAATCCAAACCATTAATAATGGAATCACAGGCAATACACATATTTTGTATTCCATATCCCACAAACCGAAAGTGTAAAATTATTTTGTTATCAGCCAAAACCAATGAAGGGTTAGATGAAACTTCAAATACGGATGACCCTTTCATTGGGAATTTGTAATCATTTATCACTTGTCCCAATATAGATGGTGTTTTGTATGTAATAGGAGACCATAATAAAGGGATTTGGATAGTCTATAGATGGTTTAAATCCCTTTATCCTTTAAAAAATTGGAGTTCAATAATCAGGTTATATATATTTTTTTAATATAAATCATTTTACCTCATGTTATTGTATGTTCTATACTGAATTTATGTACTCTAAATTAAATGTCAAACCACATCTACAGATAATGAATTCTACATGTGCTGGTGCTCCCAATCCTAAGGAACAAAATGTCTCCAACCTGCTACTGCTCATAGTGCAGATGAACAATTACCTTCAGCATGTGCTGGTACTCCCAATCCTGATGAACAATGGATTTATCAACCTGTTGTCGCTCCCTATGTAGAGGTACGATGACCATATGCACATGTTGAAGATACAACTACAGAGGAAAAATATATTGATGATGTTTAATCCATGTAAATGGTTGGCGATGAAGGACCAATGATGTAGAAAAAACAAGAGCATTGTATTTTGACGGTGTTAGAAAAAATAATTAAGGTGAAAATAAAAGACATCAAATACAATGTCAAATAGAATGCATGGGGCCATCCTGTTAACTGTAAAAAGGCCATGTTTAGTAGTTACATTGGAATCATCACTCAACAATGTGTTCCGATTGATTTAGATTCATGGCACTATGATGTGTCCACTCTTAAGACACCAATGAAGGAAGATATTATGGTACCATTGTGATATCATTTCATTATTTTACTAAAAATTAAAATAATGAAACATTGACTCACTCTTAATCATCCCTTGAAGAGTGCAGTCCTAGTAAATGAATCCCACAAGAAATATGTATTAATTCTTTCTAGAAGGATTCATAGAGGATTTCAAAAAATTATAACAATATATCATATTAAAGATATTGAAGGGAAAATAAACCTGCATCCACTTAAAATCTATGCATAACTGATAACCCAATAAGCATGGGATGCATTTACTAGCCATAATGTGAGTGTGTCATTTTAGGTACATTATGTCTAGTAATATGTTCTTTCATGATACATGTATTCATTACTTTTATTGAAAACTTTTTTATTTATGAAAAAACAACTAAGTGCTAGAAATAAGGAACAGACAACAAGACCAATGTACGCATAATGTAATGGAAGGATGGGGTATGATTTACTCTGAAAAAATTGGTACATATTTTAAATATTTTGTAATAATTTTATGTGACATGAAAAAAATCATAATTATGTTCCTCTTTTTATATGCAGATTGATGATTCCAAATTCCAAGCCACTTCCATCCCACTCCATGTGTTATGCAAAGAGGCACATGTAATTAAAAATGGGATACTAATAGATGAAAACACACAAAAATTATGGGATACATTTATAAGTATGACATAATAAAAATTTCTTTTTATTTAAATATCTATTACATAATAATGATTACTTATTTTACTATATTTTCTATCCAACATAGTCATAGGAATTAACAACACCTATACCAGATGAACACCTATTATCGGTGTCCTTGATGCATTCAGAACAGTATGAACAAGTCATAGGTGAGGGTTTTAGGGTGACACCCCAAACTTATTTTGAGAAAAAAAACAACAACATGAGGATCAAGATACATGAAGGGTAGAGATAAAAGCAAGAATATCTTCCCTTGAAGAAAAATTTCTTTGGTAGTCTGAGTTACTAAAAATGTAATGGGGGGAGAAAAGAGAATAAGAAACTCAAGAAAAACCATTTCCTGATGACCCCCCACCCCCAATAGTTTTTAGGTGAGCCATTACCATTAAAGAACTTTCTTAGTTTAGGTAATCAATATTATAATAATTGTTTCTATGAAATTTGAATTAGATAGACACTGCTACCTTTTCTATACTGATATTCTACTGGGTGAAAATGATTGTGCTTTATATCTATAAACACCCCCCATTGTCTTGTAGTGAGGGTATGGCATTCAATATCCAAGATAACATACTACAAAACATACCACTTCCAACATATCAAGTGAGAGTGGTGATTAATGTAGCTCATGAGCTGAGCACTGAGCTACCTATTCCACTTGATGGAAAAGATATTAATACGATCAACCAAGCTGTTGAAACATTTATTTCATGGACATAATTTTTTTTTAAAAACATATCAAAAAGTAGGTATTAATTTACAATTTATTTTTTAAGCTAAACATATTAAAATTAATGAAAACAATGTATAAAAAAATGAAGGTTTTTACAGACAGACAAAGGGAATGGGTGAAATTAATGGTCGACTCAAAGCCATCTAAAGGATCAACTAACTGATAAAAATGATATTCCAAAATCATTATTACCCCTCCCATTGAATATCCTCATTTACTAACATTAATGGTTCATACGGATGCAAAGTTACAGTGTGGTATTATTCACATAGTTTATTTTGAAGAAAAAATGTATTTAAAGGAAGGTACTGACTACATTAGTTTGGGGAATGTAAATTAAATCCTTAAATATGAATGGTTAGGAGCCTCAATTTTAAATGTATACATGAGGTATGTTTTCATTATTTAATCTTCCAAATTATGATATATTATTTTAATTATAAGTAAATACATTTCATATTTTTTCAAGAATATATATCAATACCAAATAAAGTGATTTCCTCATGATTTTTTGGACTCGTCAATCCTCATACCACCTCTATAGAACAAAAAAATTGAACCCAAAAAAATGAATGAAATAGTGGAAAACCATTCCAAATATTTTTAAAGGAAACATTGGGATGAAATAATCTTATTAATACCACTGATGTAGGGGTAAAACAATACAATTTAATCATATCAAACATATTTTTATTTCTTTCATTACTTATTTTTTTTTTCTTAGGAAATATTGGATGCTCATTATGGTCAATTTAGATAATCCAAATATTTATTTTCTAGATTCACTACATGGATTACTAATAAACCAACCACACATAATGGTGGTTTTCAATTTTTAATGCACTACAAACAATGTTTTAGAACTAAACATTAAGTTATATAATTTATATTATGTTTTAATGAAAATTCTATTATTATAGGGTAGTGTATTGTCTAAATCTTGAGATGAGCATAATCCCTAAACATAAGTACCCTGAAAAGTTCTACAAATGGATAATTATTAGTGTATATATAATAATATTTCACTATCCAAACACATATAAAAACATTACTTATTTTCCTCAATGTTTCTGTAGTGTCTGAAATAAATAAATGGAAAATATTTTAGTTATTATGTTTATAAATTTATAGGAGAGATTATATTACATTAAAAAATACATATCCTTGAATAGGTATTTTCAAAGTTAATTACTATTTCATTTAAAATATTTATTAATCCTTTGGGTATTTATATTTTCCATTACTACTATGACTGTAAAAAATTATATTCAGAAGAATATGTACATTTTCATTGAAAAAAATGGGCACAATACCTAATCACATAATGTAAACAAATATAATGAATATGTGAGTTCAATATTATTAACGGATTGTTTAATATTTATTTTTAATTTATTTCTCTTTAGTATTACTCACATAAGAATTGTTTTCTCATATAGGTTTATTTAATTATTCGAGTTGGGGTGGTTTGTTCGAATATGTTCATGCTCGTAAGATATTGGACTTTGAGGATGAAACTATTAATTCAATTAAAAGTATTTTTTATAATATAAAATGTTTTTCCTCATAATAATATACAAGTGTATCTTTTTATTTAAAATTCACTTTAATTTTATGAAAAATAACAAATGACATATGACATTTTCATAGAAACGAATGGGCATAATACCTGATCACAGAATGTACAAAAATATAATAAATATGTGAGTTCCATAGAATTAATGGATATTTTAATATTTATTTTTAATTTATTTCTCTTTTGTATTACTCACATAAGAATTGTTTTCTTATATTGGTTTATTTCTTTATTCGAGTTGGGGTGGTTTGTTCGACGATGTTCATGCTCGTAAGATATTGGACTTTGAGGATGCAACTCTTAATTCAATTAAGAGGTAATGTTTTTTTAATATACTATGTTTTTCCTCATAATATTATACAAGTGTATCTTTTTATTTGAAATTTACTTTAATTTTAGTAAAAAAGAACAAGTGACATATTACAAACTGATCAAACACATTCATATTATTTTGATACTTTATGAAAATGATCCATGATTCATTTATGACATTTAGTAATCAACCACACCAAAATCCGATGCACTGTGTGACTAGTATGATTAAAAGTTTATGTTATCAGTTTTAAATTGTCATTTTAGTTCAAAATGTATCACTTAATGAAAAACAAAAAAATGTACTCCAACAATATTGATAATTTAGAAAAAATATTTATAAGTCATTTTTAATGTGTATGAATCATTATCATGTCAAAAAAATTCATGATACAACAGGTATGACTCAAAATGTGAGTTTACAGTTTGAAATGATATTTTAGTAAAAAAACCCAACTAACATACTCAAAACTGAGAAAACACATTTTGTTTATTTGTATAATTTTAGAAAATTATCTATATGTCATTTGTGACATGTATGAATCAAATACACCTTAATATGATGCACGATGTGGCCGGTATAACTGAAAGTGGGTCTTTTTATTTAAAATTGGCATTAAATTTAGGAAAAAAGAACAAGTGACATATAAACTGAGAAAATGTATTTGGATTATTTTTATACATTAGTAAAATGAACCATGAGTCATTTTTGACGTGTAAGAATAAAACACACCTCAATATGACACACGGTGTGACATGTATGACTAAAAGTATTTTTTATTATTTTAAAATTAACATTTTAGTTCAAAAAATATCAGTCACTGAAACCCAAGAAAACACACTCTAATTATGCTGATAATTTAGGATAGTGATTCATAAGTCATTTTTAATGTGTATGTAGTAGTATCATGTAATACTGATGCATGATGTGACCGGTTTGACTCAAAATTTGTGTTTCCAGTTTGAAATGACATATACATTAGTAAAATGATATATAAGTCATTTTTGACATGTATGAATTAACCACACCTCAATATGATACACGATGTGCCCGGTATATCTCTAATTGTATCTTTTTATTTAAAATTGACATTAATTTTAGTAAAACAATCTAGTGACATATTGAAAACCATGAAAATGAATTCAAATTATTTTGATACGTTATGAAAACAGTCAATGAGTCATTTATGATGTATAGAAATTAACCAAACCTCAATAGGATGCATGGTGTGACCAGTATGACTAAAAGTTTCCATTATCAATTTAAAATTAAAATTTTAGTTCAAAATGTGTCACTCACTAAAAACTAAGAAAATGTACTCTGTTTGTCTTGATAATTTAGAAAAGAAATTCATAAGTCATTTTTGAAGTGTATTATGTAGTATCATATCAAATTAATTCACGATCCTACTTGTATGACTCAAAATGTGTGTTTCCAGTTTGAAATGACATTTTAGAAAAAAAACTCGCATACTAAAAACTAATAAAACAAATTCATATTATTTCTACACTTTAGGAAAATGATATATAATTTATTTTTGATGTGTAATAATTAACCACACATCAATATATTGCATGGTGTGGCTGGTATAACTAAAAATGTGTCATTATTTAAAAGTTTCATTATTTTAGTAAAAGAATAAGTGACATACTCAAAACTAAGAAAATGAATTCTTGATATTTTAGGAAAACGAACCATAACTCATTTATGATGTGTAAAAATTAACCCCACCTCAATAATATTTATTGTGTGACTGGTATAAATCAAAATGTGTCTTTTTTATTAAAAATTTACATTTCATAAATAAATTATTTAATATTAATGTTTAATTTATTTAATAATAGTATTTCTAACATAATATTTTTTCCTTATATAGATATAATCTTATTATTAGGTTGAGTTGATTTGTTCGGAAAGTAATTCCATGGGAGAACATTTTTCAGAGGGGATATAGGGTGTTAAAAGATGAAACATTAATTTTTTTAAATGTTTGTTAGATAATTGTAAATGTAATTATATAAAACATTGTTTGAAATGTATATAGCATTATTTTTTTATACATACCTTGGGATTTTTTTTATTCATGATATCAATTTAATTTATATGAATTTTTTGAAATTACTTGTTTTTTTGGGTGTTCTGTTATATTAATAGCACATTACAGAACACTAGGCCTTTATCAGGAATAAAATAGTGTTGATAAAGTTGGGATTTTATCAGTTTTTTTAGCATGGATAAAGGAACCCCATTATCTGCACTGTGATTAACAATGCTTTTTAATGATTTAAAAGTTTTTTTTCATGCTGTTAAATAGCATATGTGTAGTGGTGAGTCACACACTCAAGTAAGGGATCTTCCAATCTCCTTTTTATTCAAGAAACCCTTTATGTTATACCCCTTAATTTACATTTTATCATAATGGGATAGTTTTTTACATATCCTCCTTCCATTTTATTTATGAAAAAGTATAGACCCATTTCACTCTCATTAATCCCTCCCATGAACCTTTATGTACACCCGTTACCATGCCAAAATTTAGTAAGGGATCCTCCCCTTCTCCTCTTCATTTAAGTATCATCTTTATATTATGTTTTTTATCTTCATTTTATAATTTTGGGATATGTTCTTACAAACCACCATACTTTCCATTATATTTATAAATTATTAGAGACCCCTTTTACTCTCATCAATCCCTCCCATGATCATTCATACACTCCCGTTATGCTTCAAAAATTTCACCATGATTTTCCATGCTGAACAAATGTGTTGTGAATACCCATACCCATTTTCTATCAAGGGTGTAAACCTTTATGAATATATAATTACTGATTGGGTACATAATTTTTTTATTCCACGCTACTTTATCTTGGAATAAAATATTATGATGAATGAATCCATGTGGTATGATTTATGTATCACACTTAAGCATGAGAATAAAATGAAAGTGACTAGTGTTCCCATAATTATATAGCGCTCTAATTCCTTGAGTAAGGTTTAGTCTCATGATACATCATGTTGGTACATAAGGTGAACTTGATTATTTTATGATACTTTTTCTATCATGATGTCTTGGTAGTTATCATTGACTTATGTTTATGATACAGTGTTTTAAGTTGTTTCCATATTTCACATGTTTTTTTTATGATTATCATGCTATATCATGTATCATTGTTCATGTTTATGATTATTACTCTTGATATGCCTATTTTATAACATGTATTATTCTCTTCATGTTATTAAATGTTTATTAACTTACTAGGATTTATAGTTCACCCATTTCTTATACATGTCCTCAGGTTATCCCATGCAGTTTTAAGTGCAAGAATGTTAAGGAAGTTTTCAATAAAGATGATGTTTTCTTATTTTAAATTGTTATGTAATGTAAATAATTCCCAAACACACTAGACTTATTGATCTTATGGGATGTGTTTTGTGTAATCCTATGTAATAAATTTGGAAATAAAGTATAATAAAGATTAGGGTTTTCATTATATCCCATTACTATTTTTTCTTCAAAACATAGAAGAACCAATGTAACATAATAAAAAATGGTTTGTGAACCTTCTTCTTAATAACCAAGAGATAATTCCAACATCATTCTTCATTTCATATAAAAACATCCCAAAATCTCTATGAAAAAACTTAAACACCCATTTTAATATCAATTAAAATAATGAATTTATACCAAATAATTAGGGAAGAAAGGAAAATTTAGCATTAATTTGGCTTCCAATAAGGAAATTCATGGTCCCTATGATCTTAAAAAAGAATAAATATATGGTATTTCTCAAGATTAATTGGGTTAAAAGATATCCAATTATGGAATCAATAATTTTATATGGTTAAAAATCATCATTCTTAAATAATCATAGCAATCGAGTTCTAGTAGTGACACATATCTCAAAAATATCTTAAGAAAGAGGGAAAATTAAAGAATATGAAAAATGGGTTTAGATACCACTTAGGAATGAGAATTAAAAATAATGTAAAATAATAATATGATATTAAAAGTAATAATTAGTTTAGTAAATGAAACTTTTCTTTAATTATAATATAATTTTAAATCTTATCAATAATCATATTGAAAAAAACTCAAAATTGAAATGAGAATGAAACGTTCAACAATTGTCACCCATATCTCAATTAATTATGTGAATTTTAAATAAAATATTTCTATAAGTGATATCATTTTCTTAATTGGGTACCAAGGATCCCCCAGCATATAAATTTTTCATTTTCCACAAAATTAAAACAAGAGAATGAAGTCCCATAAGAAAGAAAAAACAATAAAGGAATGAATCATTATGAATAAAATGAACTTAAATATTCCTTGGTTTTTGTAGATTCATTTTATCAATAAATATTATAAATTTATTTCAATAAAATCCTTTCATATTTTCTAGTTTTTAGATTAATTTCCCATAACAAAAATTTCTATGCTTGATAAATTACTAGATCAAAAGGATATATCAATGAATCTAAAAAATAAAGTGCTACTAAATAGATAATGTTCAGTGTATATCATCAATGTAAGTCCAATATAATAAGAAATATGCTCAAATAGATCAAATAAACATGGAAAAAAAATAATTTAATAAAAATGATACATAATTTGTCAAACAAATAATATATAAAATTGGGGAGGGAGATGTATTAGGACTACTTGGTAGCCATCGTGGTATGTTGAATATATATCTTATCCTACCTTGTTTTCTCTATAGGTATTTCTTTTTTCCTTTGGTATTATATAATTGGATATAAGGAACTCTATAGGATACTATTCATTCTATCTACTACCCTTTTTTGGACTTCTCCTAAATTATATCCTTAATAAATTATTTTTTGGATGTAGAGGTGGATTAAGATCTAGTTGGGATACAAAAACAACCTCAATTATAGGTGAGAATGGAATCATAATCTCAATGCCTCAAGTGGTCTATTGAGTAAATGGGAAATTTTATTCTCCTAAAGAATCCTCTATAACTAAAGTGAGGGATATCTTAATAGTATTCCCTATACTTGGATCAGTATCAGTAGCAGTGACTGGTGTCTGAATAGTATGTGAAATATTAGTGGGTGGAGAAGCATGGGTATTGATCAGAATATGGGATATCTCAAAACTCTCAAGGGTCATAGTTATCCTACTAATTAGTAGGTAGGATGTATGGTGACATATAGGGTTTATTAATGTAATATTAATGTGTGCTGCAGTCATATTACACTTTCATTTCCTTTGGGAATCTAGATCCAACCAATAATGGGTGGTGGCATTAATTATAAGGTTCAACATCTCATAAGTGGTAAATATCATAGGTGTAAGTTTCCTCTGAAATATAAACTCATATGGGGCCATGAGTAGGTTAGTTTTTCATGTAACAACATATGGGTTGATATCTTATATGTGGGTAATAGGCACAGACCTTGGTAGTATCCCCTAGTGTAAATGATGAGAAGGAGTTGGTGGTGGGGTTTATGTAAGGGTATAATATGTAATAGGTGATAAATCATAAGATAAATGTAGTTAAGGAAATATACTATATTTTATGTTGACCATTTAATAGTATGAATCCTTTAAGTATCTATTCCACTAATCTGGAGAATTAGAGTGTGGTGGTTCCTTGGTAGGGGTTATAGCAAGTGTCTCTCTCGATGTAGAAGATGGTTGGTAATGGGAGGTATCTTGTGAATGAAACTAAGTTTAATCATCCTCCTATGAAATACAAACATATTCCTTACACCATTCATACCTCTTCCACTCATCCCTAAAAAGGACCATATTGGTCAATAATGGTAAATCAATCAGTTGTTCCTTACTAAGTGAAGTAAGGGGCATTGACTGCTCAAAAGATCTGAAGTGTTTCTCTAGGTGGGTTATGAAGTTTCGACCCATGATTTCACATTTCTCCTTGTTATGATTCCCCTTAAAATATAAGGAAAATTTCTTTTCCACACTAAGATTTCTTATAATAAAGATAGTATGAAAAATAACCACATCATGTTGGTTTACCAACCGTTTTGAGTCACTATTATGTAGCTAAGCATGTGTCATAACCAGAAAGATAAGCTATAGGAAGAAACTATTTAATAGAGTACTCTTTATATTTAAAAAATCATGTCATATATTTATATTTTCTAAAATATGATTCTTTAGTTGATGTACGTAGGATTTAATAGGCTCTATAATTAGGCCAGTATAAGCATGTTTCCATATAAAATAATTAATAAAAATTCGCCAACAAAACCCAAATTTTTCTAGCAAAAGTAACCAAATCTTTTGGCCTAATCTAGTTAGTACATCCTCTAATATAATCTCTATATTTGGAAAAAAACACATGATGTGTTCCTTGTTTTTCAACCTTAATTCCACCATAACCATATCATCTATGTCAATAAATAATAATATTCTCATATCAAGTATTTTTATTCATCTATATCCTCTTAATCTACAGTATACCTAGCTTCTCTTTGTGTATGGAGTTAATGGATAGAAGGAAACAATGGTGGTGGATATAGGATAGATCCTTACTCAAAGATGAGTTAGGAGATAAATTGTCAATATAGATCAATGTGTATGATGGGGATGATGATGGGATTGAGGAGGTATCCACTGGGGGTCTATTTTTTATCCTTTCATTTTTAACACTTTTAATGGGAAACATATAAAATTTTTCCAGAGAGGGTTTCTTCCTCTTCTTTTAAAGTGGATTCTTCTTAATTGCAGTGATCCATGGTTGGGAATGATTGTTGAATGATGGTTTAAGGGAAGATTTAAATGTATTTTAGTTGATTTGGAAGAAGGTGATGATGGTTTGAATGGGAATTAGGGGTTTCGAGGATTTGGTTAGAAAACAGGATGATAGAGGGGTTAGAATTAGTGCAGAAATATGACAGGAAATAACAAAAACAAGTTAAGAAAGTGTTACCTTATTCATCCAAGATGATTAGAGTTCATTTAGCTGATTATGATCTTGGGTGAAGGGAGAACCAAGAGAGGGGGAGGTGAGGAGACACCTTATAGGATAGGGTTTTCATTGAAAATTTATAAATATTTCAAACCTTTCAGTTTCACACTCATGGTTATGGAATGATGTTCCTTGATTCTGAGACACAAATATTTTTAACATTCAACTTTCCTAAAATGTTTCATCATGGGTTAGGACATCCTGATGAAACCATATAATTTAAGTTCTAAATGTTATTTCTTATAGTCTAGTTTATTATGTGATCATGATCCCATAAATGTTTATTACCTTTCCATGTTTACCCACTTTAGAGATTATGGCATGAAGTATTTCCTAAAATCATAATCATGTCATGGATTGACCTCTTTCACCATAATCTGTATATATATATGAATTAGAAAATATATCATTGTAGATTTATGTTTTGGGTTACACTATGATTATGTATAATCTAAATATGTTGACCTTATTCCTTAAGCCATTGATATTACTCCTTTTTTATCTTTAATAATAAATTAGGGAATATTACCTTAGAGTCTTTGCAATGGAATTTTCTCTAACTATTCATAACTTAAAAACTAAAATGACTAAAAAAATGAAAAACTAAAAATAAACTTATCTAGGTTTCACCCCATCTAGTATGTTTTAAATTTAAATGCTCAACATACTTTATTTTCCTTAGTTAAATAAAATGTATAGGACACTCTACACATGATAATACTTAAGATAGTTATTGAGGCAATGTTTATTCACCTTGAAGGATATTTCTCTAATCTTCTTAATCACCACTGTTCCATATATAAATTTTATCATTTCCGAAAAATCACCTAACTATCTTGAATTTTTCCCATGAATAAATGAAATTGTGAGTTATGAAGTAATAAATTTTACAATGGGTGTACATTTTTCTTTGATATGGGTCAGTGATGCCACATTTTGATTTTATCCTTGTAAATAGAGTCATTAAAAAGTTATACATTTGGATATCTTCTGGATAAAAATTCTCTTCCTTCCATATTTATCTTCCTGTTAATATATATCTTTAACTTCCAAATAATATTTTTTGGAGATCTCCACTGGAATTCGGAATGCTTTACCATACTATAAGTAAAATGAATACATTACGAATGGTGTCTGCTGGGCTATTTGATAATCCTAAAATTAATAATCAAGTTCTCTCAACTAACCATTCTTGCTTGTATTTGAGATTTTATATAAAATATACTCTAACTCCTGAGTTGATAGCTCCAATTTTACACTTATTTAAGTATGGTACTAAGAACTTCTATTCTAGTGAAATACATATTTCTATATCACTCCTCATAGAATGTGGTTACCAAAATTTGTCCCTTTATCCCTGATAAAATATATGGCCACTCTAAACATGGAAAGTATATTATTATTATTATTTTGTGACAAATTTATTTGTGTTAGTCAAGGTTTCTTCCACATTAACCTATTCCATGATATTGTAAAAACAATTATTAATATGTGGTCAAAAGAGTTAGAGAAAGTATCCACGAATTCTATCCCCCATATGTCAAATACCTCAACTTCTATGAGGGGATTACATGGTATCTCATCACTCTTTTTGATGCTTCCAATGAATTAGAAAAGATAACATTTTGGAAAAAATATCCATGAAACTCAAGGAAACTTTATTAAGAATAATACACTTTTAAAATTATTAGACACTATTTTTCATGACCACGGAATCCCCCCATCGATAAGGAGTGATAAAACTCCAATATTCATTCCACTGTATTATTACACACACATCATTGAATTAACCTATTGGGACCACGTTGTGTATACGGTTTTATTTTTTGTAAATAGTTGTCAATGAAGATCAAAATGAAGGAGATCAAGAAGAACTCCAATGAAAAGGAGGAACAGTGAGGTATCAACCATCTGAGGATGATTGAAGAAGAATACCGTGCAATTCATCACGACTGCATGAGAACCATGCAAGATATTACATGAAGAATATAATCATATGATTTTCATGAAGTAGAAGTGTGTGGAAGGGCTTGGAATTCTGATATGGCCATGCATTTCACATTCTATCTAAATCAGATTATGCCTTGATGATTAGTATTTCACAAATATCATATGTCAAGAAAAGTTATCATGCAATTCTTATGAATGAAAGGGGAGTAAAGGTGAAACCATTCATATATAGTTTTTATTGATCAGAAAGACTGTTGATGATGAAAGATAGGGAAAGGATGCGACATTGACAAAAGATATTATAAAAAATATAGAAAATGGACTAATATTTTTAGTGAAAGTGGAGTTTTAAGATCAACACTTTAATATTTGACTAAGGGAAGAGTTGTGCGAAAAAAATATCTTTGCGTGAGAAAATGGGAATGTGCATGAAAAAATGTTGTGCAGAAAATAACTGGTTGAGATTTTTCGCGCAAGAAATGCCTCAAATCAAAAATACTGAAACTCAGAAAAGGCAAGAGGAGTGGGAAAAATCAGATATGTTTGCGCAATATGTGTGGAACATCAGACTTTTTCTTGTAAAATTGGTTGTGTGAAAAATATGGGTTTGTTTTTTTATGCACAAGGGATGCCCAATGTTCAGAATGGTGAAAAATGGAAAATTCATAAGGTGCACAAAAAATCAAGGTGGTGTGTGAAAATAATGGAAGGTGCATGTAATATAAAGAAGTGAGAGACAGTTTTTCATATAGGATGAGGTTTTATGAATACGGTCAAAACACCTATAAATAGGAGGTGACACCCTCTCATATGTTAAGTATTGACACTTAGAAAAATCCTGAGCTCTAACGCATAGAAAAAATGAAGTATAGAGTGGTCTACAAAAAGAAGAAGTTCTGCGTAGAAAAGAAGAGTTGTACGAAAATTATTTTCATGCAAACATGTATTTTTCCATGCAAGGTATTATTTTTACACCCAAGACAACTATAAGGGTGAGTGAAAGATTTGGGGGTCCCACAATACTTTTATAGGTTCTTAGCACTCCAAAAGAGGATTTGCGAATAAGGTAGTACCGTGAACCATTCGGTTTTACAAAGAGATTTAGGACCACACACGCAACTGGAGATTAAGACCCTCGTTGTGATTTGTGAAGAGAAGAAGAATGATATGTGTAACTAAACTTAGATATGACCTGAAAGAAGGTAGTATGCCGATACACTTAGGTGATGGTATTGAGAATTAAAAAAAGAGAATAAGAATAAGAACAGAGTGTTCCCAACTTAATATTGTGAATTATTCAGGGTAGTATAATTGTGATAATGCTTTGAGTATCGGGTTTGTGTGTTCAATGATTTCAAATGCATCAATACCAGACTTTGATGCAAGTAGTGTCTCGTGATGGACTGAGACAAATACATCAATGCAAATTTGTTGAAGATACCTTCAATTCAATAAACTGATTTTGACTTCTCTCAAGGAAGTGAGCGAAGGGGAGTCAACGAGAGTGACCCAAGGGATGCATTGAGCTATCTCTGAAACTTTGTAAAGGCAGTGAGCCTAGAACAGAGTGAATGTTCCCAAACCTTTGTAATCCATAACTAATGAATATTAGTGGAATTTGGAACGACTAAAAATCTATCAGTGTATGCTCCTTAGACATAGCCCTTATTGGTGAACAAAGTAAAACGTGTTGTGTTGTCCTTATAAGTGTTTTAATTACTACACATATCCACCATACAGGTTTAAACAAGTTCCTACCAACGTGGGAATAATATATAGAAAAGAAGAGAAAAAGTTGACTCCCTGATTCACCCCCTCTTAGGGTGGTCTAGGGTCCTTCAGAAGCCATATATACACTATTTTAAAAAATTATAATCATATAAAAAATAGTTTTACAATTTATCTATGAATCATTTTCTATATTGATATATCATTTTTGGATAGATTTTCTTGGTCACTAAATAGTTAATGATGTCATTGAACCATGGTTATTCAATAATCTCTGTTTCAAAGTGGTTTTCATCTGTAAATTTATCTTTGTTATCCAAATTCTAATATCCACTATGATAAGGAAAATACAACCTTGAAATATGTTTTAAAATAATATTTTTTAAAACATTATTATCTCTGATTTAAAATTTTCTCTTTTGGAGTAAAAAAATCCACTATAAAAAATGTATCTTAACACATTTCTTGTTCAAAAAATAATTTTATCCCACATGAGCTATGTGAAAGACCAATTTGGAGAGAATATGATAGTGTTAAAACATGTTAAAAGACAATACTAATGAAAATAGTTCATTCTCTATCATGGTGTTGTTAAATTTCATCTCATGGAGAGACCAACATGCATAATGAATTTGATGGAAGATTTAATCCACTCTTTTCTTAAGCACTATCCCAACTACATAATCACGTACATAAAATATATTCTCAAAGGACTCTCCCAAATTATAGGTACCATGATTATTAAAGTGATTATCCTTGACTTAAACTCATTTAAAAAATATTTTCATGTTTTATCAAAATATAATTCCACATCCTTTGATAAAAAGTTGGTGAGGGTTTAAGAAATCCTAGAAAAATCTCTTACAAACCTCAAATTTAAATTAGTTTGTCCCAAGAATAATTAAATACCCTTTAATAGTATATGTTTAGTCAATTATTTGATCACATTGATTTTATATGATTGACCTCCCTCTCATCTTTAGAGATCTGATGGACAGAAATAATTCCATCCTTCACAATGAAATGACAGCTCTTGTAATTTAGTACCAGGAATGTCTATTCACATATCTACAACACCACGTCCTTGTTTTTGAGACACCCCATAAAAGATCATACATACACAAAAACATAATCCATGAGCACCTCAAGAAACTCTTACACCAGCCCATGAAAAATATGTGTTATAAACTGCTAAAAGATGGTGGGTTCATTACATATATTGAGTGATATATGTCTATAAGAGAAGAATCCATAGGGACATGCGACGGTTTTCTTCCCTTAGTTTTTAGGTGACACTAAAATTTTATCATAGTTAAAATTACCTAATATATTTTAATAATAATCATGCATTGATAATATTTTTTACAATTTTTTCAATAAATGGTATGGGAAAATTATCCATCCTTCCTGCATAATTGAGCTTCATATGATAAAAAAAACTCTCCACCCCATCACCATTCACATGGATATAAAATAATTATCTATATTAAACACTTTTATTACACCATTATTAAACACAAAATTGAGTGATATAACCCATTCTGTATCTAAAATTTGGTAAATGACATCGAATTCAAAAATATTTAGCACCTCTTACTAGAAAACTGCATTCATCGGAAGGGTCAAACTCCTTTTCAACTGTCTTGTCTAATTATTATTATCTCATAGTCTTAATTTTTTATTATAAAGGTATGTAATTATACACTTGATATTGATAATTCTCTAATATATATCCTTCTTCTTTTAGTTCAGTACATTAACCAACTTCTTATCTTGTTCATTCAAAATCTTAACACACACTATTACCGAGCGATCCACTTCCTCTCTGAATAATGAATATCATAAATTACTTGAGAGTTGATTCAACCTAATTATAATGGATTTATTATCTAGGGATCCAATACCATAAAGGATTCCCTCGAATGGTGTTCGATGACCATGAATCCTTCTTCTTAATCTAACTATTCACTGTTATTTTTTTAATTGTTCCACTTCTTCATAAATTAGCTACTTTATTGTTTTTCTTTATTCGGATACATTTTTAGTTGGTTATATACTTCTCTCAAGGAAATGAATGCATGAAAATATTCAAGTTCATCTACATGAATTAAAAATTTCATAAGATCAAATTGAGCCTACTCCTATATAACATTAAATATTCACCATTTATGATTAATATAAATAATTGATTTCCTCATATCTTTTAAAGGTTAACCAAGGATGATAGAAACATACCCCTCTTATTATATTTCTAAAATAAAAAAACCAATAGGGAAGATGAATTTCGAAACTCTAAATAATACTTCCTTATGAATACCAATCAGGTGCTTGATGTATTGATCTAATAGTTGAATATAAATTCATGTGGATTATAGATTACATATACCAAAATTTTTGAATATGTTTAGTGGTATAATATTATCATGTTCTCTTAGATAGAAATGGAATTTTCCAAAAGTTTAAAAACCAATATTTTATGGAACTGATTAACTACCAAAATCTTAATTTTTTAGTGGTAGTTTCCTTTAAACAGTAGTTGAACACTCTTCCCTTGGAGAAATTATTCCTAAGTTCTCCAATTTTCTATTGGTTGAGAGTAGTTACTTGATGAACTTGATGCATGTTGTAATTTGAAAAATTGGTTTAGTAAATAGAATACTAACATGTAGATGATTGTACATTTACATGAACTTTTTATTATTATTCAAACACCTTTACTTTAAACATTTTCTTTGTAAAGGGAAGTAGTGGTGGGTGAGGATGTATCTTAGGTTTCTTTAGTGTGTCCTTATTAGTATTTGTCTCCTCAACATATTTTTTGTTAATATAATACTTGATTTTTTATGTCTTTTAATCACTCTTCTTCTCCCCAGTCTTTTATTTTTCAACCTAATTCTCATTATCGGTTTCTATCCCTTGCACTAATCTTCTACTCCTCAACATCACAAAATTATCCTCCTGTATTGTAACCTCCATGTTACTCGGTATAATACCAAGTGGTATTTAAGAAAATTTTTGAGGAAGCCATCATAATTGATTCTTAATTTTCTAATGCAAGATTAATGATTTTCTATGTAATATTTTCTCTTCTGAAGGTTTGTCTTCACTTGAGAGAATCAATGATAATTGTTTTAACGTACTTTGTAACCAATTCCTCGAAAGATGATTGTAATTCTTGAAATTAATGGTAGAATTATTTGTGATACTACAATAAATTTTTCCTTTGGGATTGAAATTATTTCCATGTTATTCATAGTGATTACTATCCTTGGGTTAATCCTAAAGGATCTAGATAATTATTTATGATTTCCTACCTACTTCATTTGATCCTTGTTTTTTTTTGTGGTAATGTCATTTATTGACCAAACTGGTTTAAGAAATAAGGATGTGGAAATTTGTAGCTAATTGATCTTACTTAACCTATCTAATTTTCCTTAGTCCTATCTTGGAAATCTAGAAACAAATTTGGACCTCCACATATCTCATATAAAATAACTTATTGGGGCTTGCTTTGTTCTCCTTGTTTGAAAATAACTAGAGATTCCTGTATTATTTTTGACAATGTCTCTATTGGATCTTACATATTTATGGATGAATATATATAGTGAATTAAACATAGATATGGGTCTATTTATTTTTAACATTGATATATTATTGCCCAAATAATCCACGATTCCTTATTCCCTGGATAGAGTCTTCCTCGTACGACCTTCTCTAGTTTCCAAATAAACTGTTACTCGATAATTTAGTTACAATTTTAAAAAAAGTCTTGGAACTAAATCAAAAGAATAACTCAATGATGTGAGATTCTCTATAATATCCCCTTGAAACACTCCCAATCCACATAAGTGAATTATCCTTGTTTTTGAGAGAAAAGTTAAATCTCACTTTAGAGATACACTGTTTTCACTGGTGGAAAGTAATTTTATAGAAACTACTAGCCCCACTAGTTTAAATACTCTATGGTTAGGTGGAGTGGGGGGATGTATCAGGGTATTATGGATTAAAACAACTAACCCTTTTGATCTTGTTTTTTTATTAAAAAAACACACTTCTATATTATTCTCATAATAATATAAATATATAAAAAGAAATCATGTAAGAGACACTCCTATTTTACTTGGTTCACCGTAACTGGGCTAGTCTAAAGAGAATACAAAGGATATGTTCCAAAATTCAAAAATCACTAGAGTGAATTGAAGTTATAATTTTTAGAGAAGATGGATTTTTATTCTATATTACAATAATTTACTCTTTAGAAGTCACCGCTCTCTTAACTGAAGTGAATGCACTACTCCTCTAGAAGACTCTTCCATTGTTTTTAATCTATTTAGATTTGGTTCCCACATATGTGAGTGTATAATGAAGCTCTATTTTCACATGAAATATGAAATCCACTTTATTTTATAGCCTTTTATTCACAAAAATCCCCTTCATAAACTATTCTTCTCTTATATGTGCTTAATTCATGGAATATTGTACACCACATACATCTTCTATGTGGGTGAAATATCTTTCATGAATTACCCCTACATTATAAACTCAACCTACTTTTTGAAATACTTGTAAACTGCATACTAATTTTGATTTTTGGGTCGAACTTTCGGCACAAACTCTACTGCGATTCATGAACTCCACCTACTTCACAAACTCTATCCTTTGTGAACTTCCATGCGCTTCAAAAATTCATTTCTGAATTTTCGGAATTCTCTAGTGATAATATTCTTCTAAGTATATTTTTCAATACTTAATGATGTGATTAGTGGTCTTTATATTTTAAAATATTCCTAGAAACTTACTAATCAAAAAATTCCAATTATGCCCTTCTTGAAACCCCCTGTGCGTATTGAATTTCCTATGTATATTTTCACAGTGCATAATTCCTTCACGATGAACCCTGGATCACCATATTTCATGAAAGATGATTCTATTTTTAATTAACATTATAAATGCTTTTGAAACACCATCTAATGACTGATAATGATATAATTCACTTTGCTACTTCACATACATGCTACGTGGTTCACATAACGCAACACCTATGAGAAATACAAGTCTTTTCCAAATCTCCTCTATCCTGATTATGCAATACTGTAATTGTGTACCTAAAAGAATTCTATGTGGTCTTTTCAAACATTCATACATTCTATAAAAAAATAACCTATTTTCCATTTTCATTATAAATTCCAAACATTGATTTCATCCAGAATTCATACCCATAAAATTAGTAGACACTGGGATGCTTTGTCACCTTCCAAACTATTTCTTTTTGGAATAGTATCAACCAAAATTTTCAACAAACACAAAAAAAAATATTGAAATTTCACCTTGATTTATTTTTTACAAATAATCACGCATTTGGGTTTGTTGAAAGTATTCCAACATCATTATAAAATTCATACCAATAAAAACCTATGTACCTACGAATTCAATAAACATTAACACTTTTCAACTCTAGATAGTTTTCAAAGACTTACTCAATGTGTCCTCTAAGAAAATTGAGATAAGATGAGCATGAGAAAAAGGAGTAACTTGCAAAGTTTATCAATGAAAAATTCACATGTTAAACCAAAGTTAAAATCGATAAAAATATTTATTGTCGATTAATACCAAAAGTTTCATAGAGGGTAGCACAAAAGAGGACCGCATCCTAAACCATAACTATAAAATGTTATTATCCTGAACCTAGGAACATCCTTTTATGAAATTTAATTAATTAATGAACCACTTCATCATCATTATGATTAACTACACCAGATTCATCCTTTGTCTCCAAGATTCAACATAGAAATTTATGCCCCTTTAACAACTTTACTCTTTCATATGTAAGGTTTGAAAAATTTCACCCCCTATCAGGAACAATATTTACCCCCTTTTTCAATGAACCTAAAGGACACTCATTTAATGTTTTAAATATAGAAAATAAAATTTATCAACATATATGAAAAATTTTAATATACCCAAGGGAGTGGGGGTTCCATATCCACACTTTTCAAGTGCAAGAAGTTGATTGGACTCTAAGAGACAGCTGAGGCCTTTCAAATACTTCTATGGATAATGTGAAAAAGAGTAATAATAATAATAATAGATAAATATAATTCCTTATTAACATTCTTGAATTATATTTCATATAACCATATTCGTTTTAAGGATAATAGGTAATTTCTCAGTCAACATGAATATAATTTTATTCTAACTAAATTGAGTTTCATGCATTATATGAGTTTATTCAAATGTTTAATTTAAAAAATATATAATTATAATTTGAAAAAACGGATGTAATTTTTGAAATCATCAAGTCAAAATTACATTATAGTGATTTTTTAATAAATTTGTGAAAAAATTTATTTTTGGATTAATAATAGTAAATACCGATTTTTATGAAAACTATCATTTATTTTCACATATTTACAATATAATTATATTTTCGATTAGTTTAAAATTTTAATTAGTTAATTTTATTAAGAAATCTAAAACATTGTTAGAATCAATATTACACTTTTTTCTATAAAGTAATTTTTATACTTAAAAAAGAATTTATTCAGAAACCCATATTTCAACGCGTTATGTGTTCTGATTTTAAAACTAATTTTTATCACATTTAGAGGTTTAAAATTAAAAAACTAGATTTCAGAATCAGAATCAAGTGACTTAAATATGGTAAATAGTTCAGCCTCTTTTTTTTGTCATTATGAATATTAACATTGGTAAAGAATTCAGTTACCATGGTAAGAGTTAAAACAGGTTAAAAGTGTTAAAACTAAAATAAAAATGTACAAAATAAAAAAAAACATTTCTAAATCCTATTATATGTTCATATTTTGAACTTATATTATCTCTTGTTCCAAAATTAATCTTTTTTTGTCACTTATTTAGATTAATACATTAATATATTTTAATCTTTTAAAAATCCCAAGTGCTTCATCTCCCCCGCTTATAAAAGGACACCACTCTCCTCTCTTTTACACACTTCAAGTGCCTCTTATATTAGAAAATTACTATAAATATCCTTTAATAATCTCCCTAAACAACTATATATGTCTTGTTTTGATAAAAAACCATCATAAAAGGCATTTAGGTGTAATCCTAAGGAGATTGTCCAAAGAAAAGGTATAGTCCTTAACCGAGCGTTTTATTTTTTATTTCTTCTTTTAACTCATTTAAACCTTTCCTAAATATTGGTATATAATAAAATCAGTATCTAAAATATAATTAAATTTTATTATTTTTAAATTATAACCATTTTTCATCTACTTGACCATCTAAATAATAATGAAAAATTCACTCGTGTGTACGTGCAAATCACTTCCTCACGAGAGGATGTATTTTATTTTTATTCACTGAATCTTATGGTTAGTCATTAATATGGCTGAAAATGAAACAATAATATATTAATGATATAAATTTAATTATTTAATTGCAAATCAGTATTATAATTTTTTCTTTTTCATTCATTGAAAAATAAATACATCGCTCGTGTGTACGTATAGACTACTGCCTTGCAAAATGATGTATTTTATTTTTAATCACTGAATCACATGGATAGTATATATATTTGTTGATTTAAAGAAATAATATAATATTTATAATATATCTATCATTATATAAATATAAAATAACACTTACTTTTTTCCCTCATGTTTGTTGAAAAATAGATATGTTACTCATGCGTATGTACAAACTATAGTCTTCATATTACAACATAATTCATTTTCCTAACCATTTTACATAGTTGGTTATAAAATTATAATTAATAAATTAAAATTATATTTATAACTTGATTAAGATTCTTAAAATTATATAATCCTGATTCATTTGACTATAGTCAACCTACAAAATTCATTTCAAACTTATGAATCAAACACTTTCAAAATGTCCAAAGTAAACTTAATAAATTAATTTATTAAGTATGACGTGGTAATAAGAGAAAAAATTGAATAGAAAAAATAAAATTAACTTGAAAAATATTATTAAAAAATAAATAAGTTAACATTACTTTATTATTTAGAATGATAAAAATATAGGTGAAATGTCAGACCTGAGATAAGTGATAATATATTTGGATGAAAATTAACTTTTTATTCCAGAAAAACAAGAAAACCTAAAAAAACCAATTTCTTATAGAGCCAAGGAGGGAATAGATAATAGAGACTACGATAATCGTTCCTAACAATCATTTTATAGTAATCAAGTAGGGACCCCAAGTTGGTGTAAAGAATCAGTCTTTGATCAGATCTTCCTTTGCTAGCTAACACGTCCATATCATGGGGTGTGGGAAAAAAATTATTTATTAACTTAAAATATAGTATAGTGGATAACCAAGGTTGTCTACAGATATGAGCTATCAAAAATCACTTATGTCACTTTAAATTTGATAACGAAGTTGGGTTGTTTTTTATATTGCTTGGTTTTGAAAACAATGCAATGAAACTAAAGATGGAAATAAAGCAAAATATGCAAAAAAAAATTAACAAAACATGTTAAAAAATACTTATAATAATTGTTTGATCAAGTTTGGGTTGGTTTTCTAATTACAATTCCATAATTTTTCCATTTTATTCAATCCTTTTATACTAAGTTTATTTAAGTGATATTTCACAATCGCTTCTTATCACTCCCTTGGTAAATTGTGATGGTGAGAGTAAACCTCACCAATATCTCATCTCAGTCTAATATCATTCTTATGTTTGAAAAAAAAGTAGAAAATACCCCCAATTGAGTTAGGAAATTCCTGATTAGGTCTTTTTTATCCCAAATAATTATGAATATTCAATACTCGAGCCACACGTACTGACAATTTCCGAGTACATCACCACTAAGCCCTGGTCTATTCCAATGTATATAGACCAGAAACTAGTGGAGGGTGATTATGATAATTTACCAAATCTAAAATAAATAATGGAATCAAAACCAAATATAATCTCACTTGATAATAATAACTGCTAAATGAAATTTAAAATAACTTTATAGAAATAGAAATAGTTTTTATACAGTAAATTACAAGAACTGAGGAATTACATAAATAGAAAACCTAACCATCCCCAACCACCCGTATTTTTACCCCACTATGGTATGGTTATTTGAGAAGAATGTGAAGGAATAATACATTACAAAACTAAAAGAAATAAAATAGAGAAAATAAGAACATAAAAATGTATCCTTCAGATTCTATCATCTAGAAGTTTAGCTTCAGTAAACCCAACATCTCATTGGATAAGGCCAAGGTAAATTATTATATTAGGTGAGTAATGTCGTTTTCCATATACCCATGAAGGTTCAAGGCATTTTTAGTAGTGTAAAAGAAGTTATGGCTAAAATACTAGAGATGACTTATTTTGTCCGCCAAACACTGTTCCACCAACCCTACTTTGACTGGTTTAAGGGAGACCTTAATAAACTAATTTCTCTATGAAATTTAATTGGAATCTTTATAATCTATTTTTATTAAGAACCCATATTGAATAACCCCATTTTGTTGTCCGTATCCCATGATATGGATCATTAAATGTGGCATGGTCCATTCTGCTGACCAGATTATATGTTCACATTAACCGATTTGTTTTGGCTTGTTGGAGTTTGAATCAACTATATTTCATAAAGACTTATTTATATCCCAAGAATCATTTCATCCTAGAAAAAATGAATCCTGTGAATTGGATGACTATTTTAGGATTTATTATCCAAACACAGAGGCAACATAAGACTGTTTAATGTCCAAAATTAACCAATTTTCACATTTAAGCTCAAAACTCACCAAAAAATATAAAATGATGAAAATATATAAAGATATGATAATATGATCTCTTTAAATTCCACCACACTTAGAACTTGGTCTCCTAAAAAATTAAATATCGATATCAAATCAAAGAAAATTTTAAAACAGATATCCTTGAGATCCAACAATTTAATTACTAAGAAATAAAAGCTATCATGCCTCATCAAAAACCTTTATTCAAATTTATCAATTTAGATCATTAAATATATTTCCCCATAATTTCTTCTTCCATTCACACAAAACACTTACCTAACATCCATTTTCTCTCATCACATAAATATCAATTTTCATTAATGTATTTCTCATCCAATACTCATGTAAGGGTTACCACAGGCTTGATAAATTTCCACATCTACAGCAAATGTGAGTCAAGGACATATAAATATCATGATAAAATTATAGGGTTATTAAGTGGATTTTGTTTGGTAGGATTTATATGTGAAAAAATATTATGCTGAAAAAAGAGGGATTGGCTCTTTTTGGATAAGAATTGCATTATTCTAATTTTCACTTAAGTTTGGCCTGATCCTCACTTCCCTTAGCAAAAAACATGCTCCATCAACATGAAAAAATAGTGAAATTTTACACCATTCATCATTTCAGTAAAATAAGTATCAATCATCTCAAATATGGTTTTTTTGAATGCTCTAGATAGACACGACTTTCTTTTACCATTAGAATCTCAAGAAAGGCACATCCTCACTTATCATGAAAGCTCTAGAAAATGCACAACTTTCAACATAATTATTTCTTTCAGCAGCATATTCATATCTGAAACATTTTATTTTCATCCCAAAGTATCACCAAATGAGGTATCATAATACAAGGCAACTTCCTCCACACTTAAGTTCAACTATATTATGCAATTTCACTTCAAGATCAGGTTGTATAGGGAAACTTAACTTGTAATGTGGCTAAACTAATAGTTTGTTCATGAATTATATGGGATAAAAGGATTAAATTTAAAATTAATGCCATAATAAAAAGTATTTTTTTGAAAAGGGTCTTTAATACCAAATAAATACCTCATTAATTTAAAACAAGTGTACCTCAAACCCCCAGGTTTTGATAGGAATAAATCAAATTCTGGTTAAATCAAGCATGGTATGGTTTTTTCAAGAATTTAGGTAAAAGAAAATATTATGAAAATAAGGTTTATAAGCCTGATGGGAAAGTGATTTCAATTATTAAGATAGTGATATGTGTCATGAGATTCAAAAATAAGACTACTTCTCATGAAATTTTAAAATATTTGAACTTGGAACAAAGAAAATTTCAGGATCCATTTAAGCTTAGTTTCATAGGATAAATTGTTTCACTCATAGACATGGGTTTTAAAAATGGTGATGATAATCATTTCAGATAAAAATTATTAGAAACAAAAAAAAATTAAAGACAAACTTTTGTTTTGTGAAAAATAAAAAAAACGATTGAAAATAATAAACATCAAAAGTTCCCTCACCCACACTTAAAAGATGTAGTGTCCACAATGCATTAAAATTTATTTAGCATGGAATAATATATGAAATTTAATCAAAAAAATCAAGAAAGTATTTAGAATTGGTACAACATGACTTATTATCAATACTACCATGAGTTAAGTTCTTAAGTGTTGCACACATAAAAACATACAAACAAAGGTAGATAAAAAAATAATAAATTTATTTAAAGAAAATAAAATAGTATTAGAATGAGAATTTAAAGATAGATCTTGGTTTAATCCCCCAAGTGGGGGCTGAGTTTTGACTACCTCTAGAAGGGAAGTTCCAATTGGTTATCACTAATCTGATGTTGGGTGGAGTTTCATTGAGATGAACCAACAACACTTATTATTTCCATCTTTAACTTATTCCTTATTGTTGAGGACTCTATGGATATGGTATACCAAATCCACCCTAATTAAAATGATATGCATCTTTTATGGTGGGGTTAGGATAAATAATGGGTCCTTATCTTTATTAGTTTTTACTTGCACAATCTCTTCTTCATTCTCTTGCAGTTTCTCAAAGTATGCTACATCAAAAGAACAATCAATGGGAGAACCGTAGTGCAATTATATTTGAATAATATTAAAACATAATGAATCAATATAAAATTATTCTCTTTAAAATTAATAATCTTGTATCTCTTTTTCCTCTGGAAAGTACAATTTGGTCTCCTCTTTAACTCCATCTAATAACTATTGAACAAGTTCTGGGAGCTCCATATGTTCCTCATCAGGTTCATCTTCATTTTCTTCCTCATCCTCTAAAGAGAAAAATGTGTTGACCGAATCTGAAAATTTCATGAAATGGGAGGTGATACACAATCCAGATTCTATATAATCAAAATTAAAAGAGTATTGAAAATTATTTTATCCCTGAGTTTGTTTGGCTTCAAGTGCTTCTTCAGAGGAAAGAAGCTCTCGGAGTTGAATAGTAGTAGATTGAGGCTGGTAGTCAGGCTCCTCTAATTCTTGGATATCCTTATAAAAGTCATGGATGATTAAGGGTTGGGTTAATCTTCTTAAACCATTTCCTTATAATAAAATTCAGGAACGTATTGGGAGAACTCAGTTAGCTCTCAGGCCATTGCTTTAAAAAATTTATGGTTCATGACCTCCCTTAGGCCTACTATGAATTCTTTTAATTCCTCATCCCCATTGTTTGATTTTGAAAATAATCTCACCTCTCTAAAAATTATAGAAACCCCATACTCTATGGAAAATGGTGAGATATTAATTTTTTTTAATTTGTGGGTAATTATTCGAATAATTAAAGAAATGATCATTCGAAAAAAACAAGGAAAAAGATTTTTGATTTTTTTTGAAAAGGTTTAAATATTTTTAATTAGATTGTGGAATTACCTCCATTGAAATGAAATTATTTCTTGACATATGCCTATAGTGGGGTGTGGGAAAACCAATTATTTACTATGTTAAAACATATTATAGTGGTTAACCAAGGTTTTCTCCAGAGAGGAGCACTCAATAATCACTTATGTCACATTAAATTTGATAATGAGGTTGGGTTGTTTTTTATATTGTTTGGTTTTGAAAACAAATCAATGAAATTAATGATAGAAATATAGTAAAATATTAAAAAAAATTATCACAACATGTGATTAAAAATATTGATAAGAATTGGGTGATCATGTTGGGTTTGGTTTTCTAATTACAATGCCATCATTGTTCCATTTTATTCAATCCTTTTCTACTAAGCTGATTTAACTGATATTTCACAATTGCTTCCTATCACACCATTGGTAAATGGTGATGGTGAGATTAAACCATACCAATATGTCATCTTGGTATACTATCCTTTGTATGTATGAAACATATGTATTGAATAGTCCCAATTGTGTTAGGTAATTCCTGATTAGGTCTTGTTTATCCCAAACAATTATGAATATTCAATACCCCTACCACACATATTGACGATCGCTGAGTACATCACCACTAATCTATAAACTATTCCATTGTATATAGACCTGAACCTAGTGTAGGGATATTATGGTAATTTACAAAATCTAAAATCAATAATTTAATTAAAAACCAAATACAATCACACTTGATAATAATAACTTATAAATGAAATTGGAAACAACTTTGTAGAAAGAGAAAGGGTTTTTATTCACTAAATTACAATAACCCATTAATTACATAAATAGAAAACATAACATTCCTCAATAACTCATAAGACTTACCCCACCATGTTAAGGGTATTTGATAGTAATGTTGAGGAATAATACATTCTGGAACTAAAAGAAAGAAAATAGGGAAAAGAAGAACATAAAAATGTATCCTCCAGATTTTGTCCTCCATAACATAAGATTCCATTATCCCACCATAACATTGAATAAGGCTAAGGAACATTCTTATAGAATGTGAGTAATGGATTTGTACATCTACCCACAATGTTTCAAGGCATTTGGATTTGTGTGAAAGAAGTTATGGTCGAAATAATAGATCTGACTTATTATGGCCACCAAACACAATTCCATCAACCCTACTTTGGGCGGTTTAAGGGTGATCTTAATCAAATAATTTATGCATGAAATTTAATTTGAATATTCCTCATCGAACTTTATTTATAACCCAGCTGTAAGAACCCAATTTGATGGTCAGTAGCCTGAGATATGGATCATTGAATGAGGCATGGTCCATTTTGTTGACCAGATTATATGTTCACATAGACTGATTTTTTTGGCTTGTTGGATTTCGAATTGGCTATGGGTCTCATAGAATTATTAGTATCCCATTAATCATGTAATCCTAAAAAAATTATTCACATGAATTGGATGAATATTGAAGGATTTACTCTCGAAATACATAGGCAACATAAAACTATTTAATGTCCAAAATTAACCAATTTTCAAATTTAAGCTCAAACTCAACAAAAAACATAAAATGATACAAATAAGATAAAATTGATTAATTTTAAGGGATTAAATAATTTTAAAAAATATTTATAAATATGAAAATATTATCCATGTCACTAACTAAAATTTCGGTCACAAAATTCCATTCTATCTAGGTATATTTGATAAGGATGTTCGTAATGATATAAATCATGCAATGCCTAAAAATATTAAGCATATCCGATAGACATCAACTTTATCTTCCAGAAACATTATCATCACAGAAGAATCAGATTAAACCTATAATATTTGGATATTAAAACACCTCTATAAAGAAATACCAATGCCTAAATCATTAGCCTTCGCAACCATAGAGTTATCGGCACTAAAAAAGGAAATAAAACCCATAATCATATAACCTATTCAATATGGAATCATCTCACCACCTATTTTCTATCCATCCAAATAGGATCCATCCATATTTAGTTTTATCCCCATGCATGGGGGAATCTATGTAACCCAACTGCCCAGATAAGATTTACTGATAATCAAGTTCATGCAATAGCTAGGTAAAAATCTTTATAAAGTAACAGAATACCCAGAATTTTTGATTAGTTCCCCCCAACTTCATCACTATAATCTTCCCCCACATCTGAAGGTGAAAAACATAAATATTATCACCATTAATTTATTTATTTCTCATACCCTTGAGGATCCAACAAGCGTATAAGAAATAATCCTGTATACCATGACCTCTATCATGAGATGCCCTAGCATCGAATCCAGGCCTCAATCATATCATATATGGTGTCAAAAAGACTGTTAATATTCATCCCCTACTAAAATAATTTCCAAACCATCTTGGCCCATTTACTATGAAAGAAAATGTGTGATTTCGTTTCCAACTGTGACCTTGAACAACACTGACAACGGGAGACCAAAACCACTCCCATTCTTTATGAATTCTCATAAGTTGGGATCAGATGATTCCTCATTCTCCATACAAAAAATTTCAATTTCCCTGGTATCTCTTTTCCCCAAAATTTCTAGGACCACGTATCCGTGCCTCTATGGGAATGAATCATTCTCCTAAAATCATGAATGGAAAACTTACCTGAACTAGATCCCATAAATGTACACATGTCCAGTTCCACCACAAACCTGATTCCTTAAAACATATCCATATGATATATATTCAAAATGGAATCAATGAATTTTGGATAAAAATGTTCCTAATTGAATGAAATATATGGAGTAGGATAGATCATAGAATGAAGTAGATCACCTATTCGATTTTTATTCCAGAACCTGATATCTCCATGACCAACAATCCAATGAAAAGACCCTTCTAGCTTCTCCAAATGATTCAACATGCACCGAGTGAAGCTAGAAAGCCTCATGGAATTCAAGGACCAGCTCCTCCAGTGATTCTCATACCTATAAATAATAATAAAAATTTCATAAAGAGTTCCAATTAAAAATATCCCAATCCATCATACTTGTATGGATTTCATGGTTTCCTCCACATCATGTAGGCCAAAGTCCCCTTTATCCACTAGTTTACCCATTCTTTTCCATGAAGCCTAGTGATAACAACTAGATTGATTAACATCCCATAAGAAGTTTTTCATGACGTTTTCCATATTCCTAATCACCCCCTTAGGTGTCTTGATAATGGATAACACATGCATCAGGATGAAAGTGAGGACATTGGTAATCAAAGTGGTAATTCCTCCAAAAGATAGAAACCAATTTTTCCAATTAAAAATTTCCCCCTTTATTTGATTGATGATTTCATTAAAAATCACTTTTATGATCCTTCCATTAGAGATAGGGGTACCAAGATAAGCCCATGGGAGTTGATGATGTTGAATGCCCAACTTGGTTTGAATTTAAACGGTACGACATTCTAAACACTTATTGAAGATTAGAGCACAACTCTTTCTTGAATTGATGATTTAAATAATAAACTTTCCATAAAAGGACATGGTGTTGAATAACCCAAAAATTGATCTTTTACTACCATTAATAAAGAATAAAATATCATTAAGAAACATAACAAGGGACACAATGCCACTCCCAAACCTATTTTAATAAGGTAGAATCTTACCCTCTTAAATATTTTGGGGAATATTCCTTCTAAGTGACTATTGATCCATTATAAATAGTTAGGGAGATAAGGGATCACCTTGTCTAACACTATGTGTTGATTTAAAGAAACCCAAATCCTTACCCATTATATAGATTGTGAAACACATAAAATTATAACATTTAAAACAAAGGTCAAAAAAACAATTTTTTAAAGCCAAATGTTCTCAAGACCCAGAGAATAAATCACCATTACAATTTTTCATAGGCCTTTTCAATGTCCACCTAGGTCATAATGTTAGAACCAACTTTATTTTTGTTTAAATTTTGAACCATTTCTTGGGTGATACCAATATCCCCCTCAATAATTCTACCTTCCACAAACCCATTATGCCCATCTAAAATAATTTTTGGAATAATGTTGGAAGGTCGCTTATTGAGGATGGTGGACCGAACCTTATAAACAATTTTACACAAAAATTTGGCTCTAAACTAGTTCAAGGATAATGGGTCTTTCACATTAGGAATGAGAATTAATTTAGAACCATAGAAAGTATAATTAAGAGAACCTCCTTTAAAAAAATCCCATACCTCCACCCTCACTTGTGACTTAACCATACCCCAATATTTAACCAAAAAACACTAAAACCATTAGGGCCAAGATTATTTTCCATGTTCATACCAAAAACTATTTTATTTATCTCTTCCTCCTTCGGTAGAGCTATCAGAGAATCATTGTCCCTATCCTCTACTAGCATTGGGATGTAGCTCATAAAGGCCTCCTCACCTACCTATATATTTAATATTTCTTCATTTAAATATTCCGGTTTAGAAAAGAGTCCCTCAAAGCAATCCAGCGCTAACTTCCCTACCACATCCACGTCTGAAATGAAAGATCCACCCTCATGTTTAATGTTAAATCTCTGGATCACCCTTTTTCTTTTAAGCATGCCTATAAATAGGAAGTATTTATATCCCCCTATTTGAGAGACATAGATCAAGATCACTGCCTGTAAGCGCTTTTAATCTCTAGAAACTTCTCAACAAGAAACTTATATTTATCAAACAATAAAAAATAATGTTATCATCCCAAGTATCAATAATGTTATCCTCCAAAATCTGAATGTCCCTCTTTAATCCTTCCAAACTATTACCATTGTTGTTTTTACAGGGGGAAATCTTGTAAATCTTTTCTCAGACATTGCAGATGTTTCATTAGATCATTCCAAGCCATTCCACACTCCAACCATTCCCAGGACTCCTTGACCATTTGGAAGAAACCATAAATCCGATGCTAATTGAAGGAATAGAAGAAACAATTAGGCCCCAGACCTCCCTCCTTCAACACCACCGGAAGGGGTGCATGCTCCAACACTGATATGATAAGGTATGTAACTGAAGCCCGATCAAAGGTGTCCAAACCATGAATATTAGAGAGGTAGTGGTCAATTATACAACAAATCCTCTTGCTTCCTTGGTGATTATTTCACTAGGTATATTTTCATCATGAAAATCCCATATCCATTAGAATCGAAGAATCCAGAAATTTTCTGAAATAATGCATTGCATTAGTAGAAAGTTCCACACCTCCTTATTTTTTAGATCCCTCAATGATTATGTTAATATAACCACCAATGATCCAAGGGTGATTACCTAGTTGAAACAAAAGAAGTTGCTGCAAAAAAATATTCCTTTCAGAAGAATCCCATCTAATATAAAAAAAAGAAAAATAAAATTTCATTTTCCACATTGATTATCTTGGTTTGTAATATACTAATAAGAATCCTTCACGAGGTCCATTGATATTCTTGAATTCTAAAAAATCTAAATATGACTCGTATGAGAATCTGTATGCATAGGGAGATTTAATAAATGTGATCCTCGACTTTTTTGGGTTCTATAATGACAATAATAAAAGCATGATGCTAGTAGGACTATGATGCCATGAAGGCACAATTTACGCTCACCCCCAGACCTCAAGTGTTCCATATGATAATAGAGATCAAAAGTAAATAGGGGAAATAGAGTTTCATCCTTGAGAACATACTTTTGATACCACACCTGAAGAAGACGATGCTCTTTCCATAGATCTGGTGATAGGTCCGCTTCTAGGAACAGAAAATCTTCCCTTCAATCTGAAAACTTTCAAAACCTTTAGAGTGAATCTCCCCTTCTCTCTAACTTCCATCTCTCCAATCACATAGAACCTTTTGGAAGAAAAAATCTGAGGAGAATGAGACCTCAATGAATCATCACCAACATGAAGATAAACCAAATAAAATGAGCCAATAATCCATTTATCCTACTTGAAGCCTAAATGATGCTTTCTGTAATAAACCGCTGAATTCTACTGAAATATACACTCCACAAAGAAACATGGAGGATATAGAAACCAAATATGTTGCCACCAAGAGAAACCGCCACCTACCATGAAGCTCGAAAATGATTTTATAGATGTGAAAAATGGAATACTTTATGATATTTTATGATGTAAATTCAAGATTATATGTTTTAATGTATTTTATGGTCCTTAAAAATTGGTTATTATGATGGGTGATCCCTATATACTTATCAAATGCATTGGATAATGATTATGTTCTTTAGAGAATTATGTTGGAATTGACTGAGTGTGTTATTCCATTTGTGAGGGTTATTATAAGGGTTTTATAATGTTGGTGTCCCAATCAAAACTAGATGAATTTTCTATGCTTTATAATGAGTTTTTGTGGAATTATTTGGATATCATAAAGTAAGCTAAAGACCATTTGAATAAACCAATGGTTATTCCCTTTTAATTTTAAAAGGTATATTTTTAAGAAATTGATTTTAATGGGTTATGATGTTTTTTAAGAAACCATCATGATTATTATTTATCCTTTATGTTTTATTATAAAGTGTTTTATTATAAAAAATAGGAAATAAACATGATTTAATTTTTAAGTAAATTATTTTTTGAGTTAAATGTTTATTTTGTTAAAGTAAAACCCTCTTATATGATCTCATAGTTTTTAAATGGAATTTTTTTCATTTATCCTTTACTTATGTCCTTTATTGTGATTTTTTCATCATCCCCAATTTTCAATTTTCTATAGGGTTTAAGTATGTGTATAAATGATAATGAAGTCATCTTAAAAATCATGGAGATTTTTCATAAAAGGAAAATTTTCCTCATTTGAAAAGTACTTAATTATAAACACAATTAACATTAAGAGTAACTGATCACTTTTTAATGCATTATTTTTTATGTAAGTTTTAAAGAATAGTTTTGTGAAACTCTCAATCTAAATAGATCTTCAGGATTGTAAGAAAATGAATTCTTGTTTAAAATTTAAATTATTGGTTGAATAACAATCACGTCCTTATAGTTGCTATAAGAGCATGGTTTAAAAAAATTTAGAGGTTGGGATAATATAGGTACGAATCCTTAAGAGATTCTATTTTATGGTTATCATGTGTATCACCTTGAAAATTTAGAATAATACACTCGATAGCTTCCATAAAACAGAACACTCAGTATTAAGCGAACCGATATATGCTATTAAAATAATATTATTTAGTGTCAAATTTATTGCCTATCATTAAAATTGGAGGTATAAAAATGAATAAATATGTCATTAAAAATATGTATAAATGTTTTATTTAATCTAAAATAATTTATAAATAATTAACCAATTTTTAGTAAAATCATTTATGCTTCAAAAATATATATTTTTCTAATATTGTTTTTATTTATTTTTATGAGAATATAATATAATTAATTTTTATCATATTTATAAAATTTATTTCCAAAAATTGACTTCATTTTTGAAATAATAAATTAATAATTATCTTAGAATAAATTTTTGATAACTTTCTCAAAAGAGTGACTTTTCGATAAATAGTGAAAACACTAATTTTTATTGGAAACTGTCCTTTCATTCAAATCATTTACAAAGTAACATTCTTTGATAAAATGGTTTCAAAGTAAAATTAGTTAATTTATATTATAAATAATATAATTAATTTCTTAGTAACCATCATCATATCAAATTATTGTATAAGTTTGTTTTGGGGCTTAAACACCCATTTTGTTCTCCTAAAAACCATTATTCATTACGATTTTCATTTTAACCTAATATTAATTTTAAAAACTCATATAAATTTATTCTTGAAAATTGATTCCAAATTTGAAAATAAGAGTTAAAAATATGGTAAATAGGACCTTTTTATTTTTTTTCATTATGAATAGTAACCTCAGTAAATATTTTTCAACTTGATATGGGTAAATAAGGGAGTTAAAGTTAAACATAATGTGATAAGGCATAAAAATATCCCTAAAACATGAATTTATTTATTTTTATGGGATAAATTTATCCATATCATCAAAATTTTGAATATATGGCGTTTTGTTTCATTTTACATTGGTATTTAAATTTCTATTATTTTAATTAAAGAAAATTCCAAAAATGTCACTCTATTTCTTATAATATATATAATATTTTATGGCTGGGATAAAAACAATTGATGTTATGTTATAAATTTTTTTAGTGATACATGATTATTTATCATGGTAATTTATTTTTTACTTTTATTGTTTAAATATTGATATTAAATACTTATGCAACGCTGACACCGTATTTATTAAATTAATATAAAAATAAAATAATTTTTTAAAATTATTTAAAAGTAAAATTTTTTGGGTGAGTAACAATGTCCCACAAATTTTATTGATATTTATGACATATTAGAGATGTTTTAAAATTATATATTTTAATTAAATATTTATATGTATGTATTCAAATTCAAATTAATTAAATAGTGTCAAAAATGACATCAATGATATTTTATGAAAATAATATATTATAAAATTATTTAAAATTAATAAAAAAATATTTAAATACGACAAAGGGGATAATATATGGTAAAAAATGTAATCCCTCAGAAATATTTTATCCAATTATCACCTTATAAGTAAAATTATGATCTTTTAAGATTTAAAAAGTTGTTACTGTAGTTAAGATTACAAATTAGTTAACCGAGGGGTTAAATTAACAAATAATGCTTAAATTGACACCACAAACTGTCTAAATTTCATAAGAGGAGGATATTTTCACCTTGTACACATTTTTTCCCTTTCAAATATATGTCAATTTGGAATAATTTGACTTGAGAATGACTTAATTATATTTTAATATTTTTTGAAATTCCAAGTGTGTCCTTTACCTCCATTATAAAAGGGAACTCAGTTATCTTAATTATTCAAAACACTTTGAGAATACTAGTTCAACCAAATAATTTCTATTTATATTATTAAAATATTTATACAAGTTATAGAGTTTTCAGTCTCCCTGAAATACCATACCTAATTCCCATAAGATGATATTAAAAGGAAGTCTACTGAAGAAGTGGTAATCGTCTTTGTCGGCCCTTAAAGTTTATTTCTTTATATAATTAATATTAAGTTTTGAAATAACACCAAAACCCATATAAAATTTACTTAATGAGTATATTATAACATTATCTCCTGTTTTATTAATCTTTGGCCATTTTTTAACATTTGGATTGATAATCACTTAATTATATTTTTATATTTTTCGAAAATCTGAGTGTATCCTTCCCCCCCCCCATAAAAGGAAACACCTTTATCTAAATTATTTACAAAACATTGAGCATCATAACTTGAAAAAAAAACTTAAAATTTATCTTCTAAAAATTTGTATCCAGGTTTTATAGGTTTTGGTCTCCCCAAAATACCAACTCTAAGTCCTGTAAGATGTGATCTAAAAGAAGTCTATCGAAGAAGAGGTAATTGTTTCTATTAACACTTCCAAGTTTTTTATTATTCTACATAATTATAATGTGTTTTAACTATCCTAAAATAATTAATCTAGTAACAAAAATATATAAATATGTTATTATGATTATTTTACAACAATTTTCAATCTCTTTACCATCATATGAAGAGTGAAAACATCGCTTATGCGTATGTACGACCTACCATCTCTATATAGTGGTGTATTTTATTTTTAGCACCACTTTACTTAGATGGTTATAAATATGAAACTAATGAATATATATGATATTTATGAAATAATGATTCTTATGGAATTATAATATTACATCTAATAATAATGATGCTCGTGTATACGTGTGGACTACAACCTCCATGAAGCGATGTGATCTGTTTTTATGCTTTAAATGGATGGAAATAATGATATATTTAATGAATACATATGATATATATGATATCATAATGATTATAAAAAAATTTATTATTATTTACCTATCTTTCCTTGCATCTTATCAAAAGTGTAGACAACGTTCATGCGTGCGTATAACTTAGCTTCTCCATATATGGTATAATTCATATTTATATATATATATCTTCTATTGATGAATATTCATATATATGTATTTAATATATATGATATTTATAAAATTATGGATATTATGTAACCTTGATCAACACACAAGTACCAAAACTAATGAACCAAAACATACATGAAAAACACAAAATTTAATACCCGAAATAATGATAGTAATAAAAAATTGATAACAAATGAGTGATAAAATTATATAAATGTTTCATATATGATATTATATATATTAATATTGTTTTGGTTTGAAATTATAATAAATATAAATTTATTATACATGATATTAAAATCACTTATGAGGAAAGCTGAACATGAGGTAAGATAATTTATCTCAATTTCCACTACATTGAGACATATTTATTATTATGCACCTATTTACTTTTATGTGTTTTATATAATAAATTTTTTGGTATTAAAAATGAATATATATTTAAATATGATGATTAAATTTTCATTTAAATTTTATTATTTTAAGGGGATATAGATTAAACATTAACAAAGAGGTAAGAATTTATTTTACAATTTCAGCTTTTTTGGGATCGCTTATATTTTTATTGAAAGAATATTATAATTTATCTTTAATTATATCTAATAATTATATTAAACTATAGATATTTAATGAGTTTATATATTTTATTCCAAGTTCAACTATCTTTGGAACTTGAATAATGAAAATAAATATTTAAATGAAAATATGATCTTATTTTTTTTGATCAGGTATATTTTTCTTCCATGTCTTTATTTTTAAAAATTATTTTATAAAAGTAATTTTATTTACTCAAGTAATTTATTAAAGATATTTTAAGTGTTCCAAGAATGTTTATAATATTTATAAGGAATATTTCTATTGTTTTATGAAAGGGTTATTTTGGACTTTGTTTACGAAAAGTCAAAATAAAAGTTTTTTAATAAATACGATGCTAACAGATTTTATTTCCACCTTAACCATTTTACACTCTGAGACTATTCCAAAAGTTTTCAATGTTTTTAAAAATTAAATTGTTTAATTAAATATTATTTTAATATTTCACCTCAATTTCGTTTATTTGATCAAAGGGATATGACTTTATTACAAAACCTATATTTTTGATGAATTGATGGTCATATTTTATCTCTTAGTAATTTAATAATCATTAAATTTATCATGAAACATTCACTTTATAATGATAATTAAAAATTAAATTTCTCTAAAATATCAATATGATTTTATTGTGTATATAATTATTTCTAAAACCGTATGCCAATTCTACATTCAATATTTTACTAAGAAAGTTATTTGACTAATTGGGGAAATATTAGTATTCGATATTCTTTACTCAATACAGATATTTGTTGATAAGGAATATTGTTCATGAATTAAAATGATCATTTAATATATGAGGAATGCATTGGACATGTAGTGAATGTTAGAGACTGAAATTATATAACTCCTCAATAAATAGAAAAGTCTCATTAGACAAATTAGATGCCCATAAAATAGGTTTGTGGTGTATATCTACCCATAAATTAAATTGTATTGGCACAAGGATTTGGAAGTATACATATCATGATGTATGCGATCATGATGTCCACTATTAATAATTTCATTCATTGGGAATTCAGTTATTATTATCCAAGATATTAATCCATTAATATTATCTATGGATGCATTTCGAGCCCAAGTAATTAAGTAAATGGAATGTTTTTTAGTTATTTACCTTTCGATTTGGATTATTCCTTATTTAATCATGATATATTTCTCTATACACAACCATTATTGAGTATCTTAGCCCAAATTCTATTTTATTTTCCCTAAATAGATACCCAATCTGTTTATAAATATTATTATATGATTTTTAACATAAACAACCATTAATTTCAACCCAATGATTATGAGGCCTAGTTTATCTGTAAGACTAGGTTAATAATACATCAAAGTGAGAATACAAATATATTTTTTATTTTATTCTTCATAATGAGATCCTATATCATTTTGAGATCCTAAACTAAATGGGACAACCTTTTGAATACATAGATAAAAGTGGGGAGCTAAAAATATATGTTAGGAAATAAACATGATAATGAATCCTAACATCTGAGTCAAAAGTATAACATGATATCATAAAATAAGAGTCACATGAGTAATAAAATGGAATCATAAAACAAAGAACATGAAATAATAATATCATGGTAGCCCGATAAACATGGAATCAACATATAACATGACATACACATGAGTCATGGATAACTACCTAGATAATATCACATGGACGAAAAATTCCCATAATGGATTAGGTTTACTCTCTAATCCCACACAATACATATTATAAGACAATAAAATTACACAATTAATTGGAGATATTTCTAGGTTAACCCATCATAGCATGACCAAGATATATGTGTACCACATAAGCAATTCAATCATAAGGCATGGCATAAGAATTTACCATGGAAAGAAATAGGGTTGCATAATGTTGTCTCGTATCACAATCAAAGTAAATTTCATAATGAATGTATTTGTGAAATGAACATAAGGCATGCACTACCCCATAAAATTAAGAGAGATTATGAAAGGAATATATGTTGGGAATATATATATATATAATTTAAAATAATTCTATAACATTAAAGGTTGTCGTCATTAATGAATAGAAATACCTTTAAAAATATGAAAAACATTCTTGAAGAAATAACCTTCCCACTTTGTTTTTTCTGGAACAACAAAATTTCAAATGATATAGTGGAAATAATTATCTTTTAAAATATCCTTGAAATTTTATAAATTAATATTCTAGGAAAATAATGTCCACGATGATGGAAAATACCATTCATACCATACAAATTAAAAAAATATTCCTTTTATATTTTTGGTAAAAGACTGAAAGTACCTTGTTCAAAAAATGATAATAAGATTCCATTAATTTTTATTATATAGTTAAGAATAGTTAAGAATTAATTTTAACACCCATACCGTAATGTTGAAAACATTTTTGAATTTTTTTAGAAAATAAAGATATCGAAGAAAAATGATTTTCGATCGAAGAGAGAAATAAAGTTGGATTTTATTAAAAAAATTACAAATCATTTTAAGTGTTAAAGAGAGGAAAGTGGCACTATTAATTGAAAATTTCATCAATGAAAATAATTTATTATAAGGAAATTTTTTACTAGACAATGATCAGATAATTTACAACAACATAAATTCAAGAATAAAAAATCTTTAATAAAATGAGATTGAAACATAATCCCTTACCACTTTGGTAACCTTTCAATCATAACTACCATGAATGATGTAAATGAGTTATAACTTAAAATATCATAAATTATAAATTATTCATTATATAATATGAAATGGAGCATTATATACACCATTTAAAATAAATCAGGTGGATAAAAGAACATGCGCCTCAAAGAAGTAAGTTTTCAGATGAAACCATTACCTTAAGCCTGAATCATCATGTGTGTTCTTTATCAACATGAATAATAAAATAATTTTAATTTTTTAATTTCTTAATAACATTTTTTTATTATTCAAATATTTAAATTTTTTACCATGTCATATTCAATTACATAACCAATTAATTTCATGTCGTACGTTTTAACGATAAACGTATCATATGACCAAAATCACTTTGGTAAGTTTAATAAGGTAAAGGAGAATATTTTTTGATCATATATATAATTTTAATCACAACAAGTTATCATTTATATAAATAAATTACACTTTAAAAAAACAAAGAAACATGGTTATGAATAATGAACTATATTACAATCATAAAGACAGTAGGTCGTACGTATGCATGAGTAACATTTCCATTTTTCAACAGTCATGATGGAAAGATGATAAGTGTTATTTTATATTTAAATATTTATAATTATATAAAAAATATCATATTTTTTCTTTAAGTGCACTTAAATATATGATCCATGTGATTCTGTAATATAAATGAACAATATAGCTTCACAAGGTAGTAGTCTGCTATAAACTCAAATAACATTATCATCTTTTCAATGTTTGGTAAGTTAAGAAATATTTTGATATATTTATTTTAAATATTTATTAATATTTTATGAATATAATATAAAAACATAAAGTTAATCCTTAATACCTTCCATGCATATTAAAATTGAAAAACGAATCATGTCGCTTTGTAAGGTGGTAGTCCATCGTACGCACGAGCGACATTATCGTATTCTCTACAGAATGTAAAGTAAACAATCATAATGTAATATTATAATTAAATAGGTATAATTATATCATAAATTAAATATATAAAAATTAAATACATTATTATATCTATCCATGGGAAGTGGTGATGGAAAATGAATTACATCAGTTCACGAGGCGGTAGTTTTCCATACACACAATCCATGATTTTGTTTTCTATTTGAGGGAGGAATAGATGGTTTTAGGTAATGTAATTAATATAAAAACATAAAAATATATTTATTATACTTATTTTATTATATCATAATGGTTTAATGTTTTTTTGAATGAGGTGAAAGAAAAAATAAAATACAACTCTTGCTTAAGGAAGTTACATCTTCTTCGGACAACTTCTTTAGTTTTTAACCAATTGCCTTTGTAGGTTTGATTTTTGATAAAACCAAGGATTTTAGGATGACGTAATGAAATTAAGGATTTTATTTGGTCTCTTAATGGATGAATCAATGGATTTTGGAAGTATGTAAAATATAGAAGAGTGGGTAGACTTTTATAAGTGGGGAGAGGACACATTTAGAGTTTTAAAAAATAAAGAATTATAACCACATTTTTCTCATGAAGAAAGCCTATAAAATAGATAATTTTAGAATATCAATATTTATAATGTATAAATATGACTATAAAATAGGAATTATACATGCTTTGTGTCATTTGTACCCTTTCTAGTTTTAGTTAAATGCATCGGTAAACCCATTTTCACCTTAACCATGGTAAATATTTTACTTTTGTCACTATTCATTATGATAAAAAATTAATTTAACCTTATTAGATAACACAAATTATGATAATTAAAAATATTGAAACCATTTTTCAAAATTCAACTCACATAATAGAAATAATTTAATTTAAAATTAAACACGTAGACGTGTCGAAAAAATGGGTTTTCAAGAAATGCATTTTAAGAAAACAATTATATCATACTAACTATATGAAAGTAATTATAAATAAATTAAATTAAATTAATATTTAAATAAATATAATACATAAATTTTATTAAAATAATTCCTCATTTTGTTTTATTTTAATTATTTAAAATGTTGAAATATTATTCACTTTAAAATAGTTTTCAGAAAAAAAGTGTTTTAAATCCTAAAAATAAACTTATGATTTAATATAGTATAAAAATGATGTAAATGAAGTTTATAGGATTTAATATTAATAAATAATAATTACGTTAATTTAAAATAAAATTAAATGAATAATAGGAATTAATATAATAAAATAAAAGACATTTTTTAAAAATTGATTTTTTCAATATTCAATGAATAATTAATATTTTTCAAAAAAACCGAAAAATGTCACACTAAGTTAATATATATGAGATGATTTAAATAATTAAGTCCATTTTATCAGATAAATTTACTTAATATGTGAAAAAATTATATTATTTTCTCACAGAAAAGAGAAAATATCATTTTTTTGAAGAAAACATATTTTTAATGAATAAAATGGATTTTCTTAAAATTGAGTGATTCGTTCATAATAATTTATAAAAAATTTATATTGAGTAGTAACTTTATATTCCTTTCATAAATTATTTAATCCTATTCATACCCTTTATTTAAATATCTAGGTTATAATGGTCTTATTTAAATAATAATTTTAATAATATATTACAGTTCGTTAAAAATCGGTGTTGTGTTTTACGCAAGATATCGAGGAAATTGAATTTATTTAAAAAATATCATAAAGTATCAGGGTGTTAAATTATCATCTAATATTGATGTTACATTTCATATACACTATCGAACATAATTTTATTCATCTAAATCTTGGGGTGTTATATTCTACCCCCTAAATAAATTGCATCCTTGCAAATTAAACTTTATTTTAGTAATCAAGGGTTTGACATTTTAAAAAACCATTATTGTAAATTCACAACATAAAAAGGGTTAATTAAAATCTAATTGTTAATATATAAATGGATTTATGAAGTTCATATGAAAAAATATATACAACATTTCAAAATAGGTGAACATTTTTGGAAACTGAAAATATAGACATGGAACAAAAAAGTAAATAATTATAGAGAGTGGTAGAAATAATTGATCATAAGGAATTGAATGATCTATAGAATGTTCAATAACTTAAACCCATGAATATATGATGAGTTAAATTACCATTTATTCCTCATATATGAATGTGATGAGATAATATTTTTTCTTCATAATCCTTTTCCAAGATTTGAGGAAAAACTTTATCATATAGACTAAGAACATAAGAAAATAAACATGATTAAAAAGTATAATTTCATTATTCAACAATATTTCACCATAGTATCATATTTTTTCAAAATTATGACTATTCAATATGATTTTTGTGTGTGTGTTTGAATCACTAAAATTAACTTCTACCCGATCACATAATCCCAAAAATAACAACAACCTATTTCACCAATATTTACTTAAAAAATTGGTTAGAAAAATTTATCCAAGAGGAAATCGGCCACATGGTTTCCTAGGGGTAGGACATAAGCCTATACAGCAGTCCATGTGGCTTGGACATTTCCATTATCCATGGCACATTGTTTTTCTTGGGCTGGTTCATAGTTTCTTCTAACCATGTGCCAACTGTGTTCCACCTGCTATCAGGTCCAAAAAACTTCATTTTTAATAAAAACTCACAAAAAAGTAATGGAACAAATATTGGAACAAAATAAATCCAAAAATTCCTCAAAATAAAATCATGGTTGTGACAATTATCCTCACCATGAAAACTTTCTACCCACAAAAACGCATTAAAAAGTCTAATCATAGAGTAAAACAGGATATTACTCCTCAACCCAAGACTTCTGCTCCCATGTTTCATGTTCATCATTTCTATCCTTCAAAAGAACATAGAACAATTGTATATACTTCCCATAATGTAATTTCTCCTAAGAATCCATAATATGTACTGGCCACTCAAACCAAGACAAATTTTGTTCAAATTCAAACTCTTCCCAATTCAACATATGATATGGATCCAGATTATACTACTTTAAGTGAGAGACATAGAACACATCATGAATTGAAGTAAACTGAGAAGTAAAAGCTAACTAGTATTCCACCCTAATTCCTCTCTTATTAATCTCAAAAGTTCCAATATACCTCGGTGTTAGCTTCCCTTTCTTTCCCAAATGATGGTGACCCTAATGAGGTTTCAATTTCAGAAACACCCGGTCACCCATAGAGAATTACAATGATCAATGCCTTTGATAGGCATACAATTTTTGGAAGTTATATACTATCAATTAGTGTTTATTACTCAACATAACATTATTAGTCATTTCCTATACCATGCTCAGTCCCAATAACAAGGTCTCTCCCACCTCTACCCAATATAGAGGTGACTGACATGGCCAACCACAAAGAACCTCAAAGGGAGCCATACTAATTGATGACTCGTAACTAGTATTATATGTAATATTGACCAAACCCAAATGGCTACCCCATAGGCCTCTAAATCTAAAGACACATTCATGGATCATTTCTTTCAAGATCTGATTTGTCCACTCTATTTGAAAATCCGTTGGAGGATGGTATTCCATACTCAACTTGATCTGTGATCCCATGTACTTCTAAAGGCCTTCCAAAAACCACAAGGTAAAACCCGGTTCCTTATCTGAAATGATAGATGATAAGACACAATGAAGCCTCAATATATCCTGAATATACAATCGTTCCAACTCATCTAATTTTTCTGAATCCCTGATCAGAATGAAATGTGATAATTTGGTTAAATGGTCAATCACTAACCATATAGAATTCCTATCATGGGGTGTGTGAGGTAATCCAATAATGAAGTCAATGGATAACTTGTCCCACTTCTAGGTAGGAATAGGAAATGCATGAAGTAAACCGGAGGGACTCTGGTGCTCTACATTAACCTTTTTGACATGTATAACCAAGGGATACAAAGTTATCTATGACATATTTTATACATGGCCACCAGAATCAACAAGGTGAATCATGAAACATCTTGTTGGGCCTAGGAAGAATGACCCACTAAGAATGGGGGCTATCCTACATCACCACCTTCTAAAATGAAAATGAAACCATGAAGAAACCCTTGAAGTAAAGTACCACATATAAATACAAGGACAAATATATTAGAACCTCCCTACCATTTAGGATATTCCTAGATTGGTGGAAAAAGATTTTCTCTAGGATACTCCCACCAAATCAGTTGCATGAAATAAGGTGTTTTCTAAACACTGGCTAGGAATGAACCTCTAATGTGCTCCTCAGACTCCAGGTTCATTTGGGAAAAAAATCCCCATCATTGTCCACTCATCACTATAATTTTTCAATGCTTGCACTCGCACTTTCCTACTCAAGTAATCTGCTACTACATTATGTGTAGCTGGGGTATACACAATATCAAAATTGAACCCGAAAAGGTATTCGACCCAACGATGCTTCCTAAGATTCATATATTTTTGGGTTAATATATAGTACTGGATCTTATGATTAGAATAGACCTAAAAGGTATTGCCAAAAAGATAATGATGTCATTTCCTCAAGGCATGCTTCACTACCACTAAATCTAGATCATGGGTTGGGTAATTATTTTCATTTGGTCACAGTTGGGGAGATATATATGCCACTACATGCATATCCTAAATTAGCACACACCCAAGACCCATACCAGAGGCATTAAAATAGATAACATATCCCTTTCCATATTATAGTAAGATCAAAATAGTGGACATGGTCAACTGTCACTTAAACTAATTGAATGAAACATGACACTCTGATATCCATTCAAACTTCACCCCTTTCCAAGTGAGTGTTGTCATGGGGGAAGCTAGCCGAGGGAAATCTCTAAAAAACCAAATGTAATACCCTTCCAGGTACAAAAATATTATGTTCTAAAAAATATTCTTTGGCTCTTCCTATTACATCACAACACTAAGGTTCTTAGGGTCCATTGAAACCCTTTGATGTGAGATCACATGACCCATAAACTTCACCTTCCAGATCCAAAAATAAAACTTATAAAACTCCGTAAAAATATTATGGTCTTAAAGAGTTCCCAAAACTATTCTAAAATACTGATCATGTTCCTCCTCGGTCTCAAAATATACTAGGATGACATCCAAAAATACTATAAAAAATGAGTCAAGATAATAGTGGGATACCCTATTCATAAACACCATAAATATTTCTCTATCATTTGGTAATACAAATAGAATGAAAAAATACTAGAAATGGTCATACCTACTTTGGTAGGATATTTTCAGAACATCTCCCTCTCTAACTATGACTTGGTGATACCCAGAATGCAAGTCAATCTTGGAGAACCACTTCCCCATAAGATGATCAAAAATGTCATTAATATGTAGAAAAGGGTATTTGTTCTTGATCGTTACCTTATTCATATTCTAGTAATCGATACAAAACTAGAGAGATCCATCATCCTTATTTTCAAATAGAATTGGGGCGGCATAAGGTAATATAATCGGGTGAATGGATCCTTTGGAACCCAAATCGTCGAACTGTATCTTTAATTCCATCATATTTGTTGGGGATATATGGTACAAGGGAAGAGATATATATTCTACCCCTAATTCCAATTCAATGGTAAACTCCACATCCTACTCATGAGACAACCCTAAAAACAATCTGAAAACACCTTTGGGAACTCATCCTCTAAAAGAGGTAATCCACTCTGAGAACCACTACTGCCACCATACTCCAACTTGATCGACCAGATATGAAAAACTAGAATTCCCAATTCTAAAAGTGGAGGTCCAGAACATCCTAACTAAAGATCCTATTGACTTGAAAAACCTAAGATCTCCCATTAGGTGTCACAAAACATACTTTCCACTAATAAAAATAGATTTACGCTTAGAAAAACTCCATCCAATCCATACTAAGGATCACTTCAAAGAGGTCCATATCCAAAACTAGAAAATTCCAATCCAAATTGACCCTGAATTGGGTGAGTGAACAAGATGAACAAATAAAAAGCTATTATATCTTACTACCGAGAGGCTTCACAAACCCTGTCACACACATAATCAACTTAGTATTCAATTTCAACAAATCCAAAAAATGAACAGGAATAAAAGATATAGAGGCAACTGTATCAAATAGAACAACTAAAGATGATACAATAAGGATCATACCTCAAAATGTGGTAGGCCCTACATTTGATTCTACTATTTCTTGATCTAGAGTGCGAATATTCATTGTCTCTACTTGAGCCTGAGAATGAACACAAACTTGTGGCTCTGCCTTAGGCTGACTTTGTCTAGAATATCATCAACCCCTACCACCACAACCACCAAAATGAGAACCTGTTGTCCTAGATGGCTCTGATGGGGATGACATCCCTCTAGATTCTATAGAACCTACTCCTCCATAATTTGGACCTGTGGCTCTATAATACTGCTGAAATGTACCCATATTACCACATCGATGGAAACATCTGGGTGGATCTATAGATGTATACCACACATGCACCCTTCTTATACAAGTGAAATAAGACTGATCCAACATCTAAATCCTTGTGCAAAGATAATCAGAATGGATTTTCTGAAGTACCACCTCCCTTCTTCTCATGGTCAGCTCACTTACTCTTATTCTATGATGAAATTACACCTCTCTATCCCATTTCTAACACTGCCATAGAGAAACTAGAATTTCCACTATGATCGATCTCCACCATAAAAACATGACCAACCACCTCAGTATAAGTCTTGAACATATATAAGAATACTTGGGATCATATATCCGATTACAGACCAATCCAAAAATATTGATCCTTCAGCTACTCTTTAGAAACTACCTCAGGTGAAATTCGGACTAACTTAGAAAACAGTTATCATACTCCAACATGGTATGATCTCCCTTGTGGTGATCCAGAAACTCTAGGGTCTCAGAGAAGTCCAAGGTCTTAGGGAAATATTTATGATTAATGATGACATTAAAATACTTCCAAACCATCTTTATGTGATTCCCAACTAGAACCACTATGTCCCACTACCTTCGAATAGGGCCTTCTAACAAGAACGATGCACATTTCTCCTTTACTACCCCAATAGTTTCAACGAACCCAAACATTCTTTAGATCATCTCCATCCACTCCCCAAACTTTTTAGGATTCGTTCTCTCCTTAATTGATGTAGGTTTTTTCTTCAGAAACTATGGAGCCTTTTCCTTTCTAGGACCTAGTTCGGCTTCTCTGACCCGAGTTGGTCCAAGTCCTACTTGTTGAACCAAGGCTTGGACAACCCAAACCATGATATTCACTAATATATGATCAAATGGTGATGTATAACCCTATCATTCCTCTTCTTATGGTATCACATGAAGTCTTTGGATAGGTACCTTTCTATAATAAGAAACAACTACAAGTAAAACCCTCAATACACCATTACATAAAATTTTAGCAACAAGAATAACAAACTCAAACAATTTCAATAAACCAAAGTAATTATATATGAGTCATAGAAATGATCCAATACACATTAAGCCCACCTGATGTCATTGCACATTCTGATGCCTATATGTATCACATGGAGGAGAAGTCAAACCAAATCCCAACATCCCATGGAATATCAAGGCCTGTTACGAGGAGTTTTAGCTAGAAACCCCACTCATAAACAAACTACAAGCCTTGAAATCCTAGATCTAGTCTATATAGACAAAACCAAATATCAGGATCCAATGAAAGGGTAAAAACCTACTCTAATTCCATTTTTTCAAAAACCAAGCGGGGATTCAATCCAACCCACCACCCGACCTAGCCAACGATAGGGCATGAATGGCATTCCTGATCCCCACGGAATGTCAAATAGTTTCTTGGTATCAACATTACACTTTTGGGAATGATTTTATCCTTGATAAGTCACCATAAATTAATCAAATTTACAAAACAACACATTAATACAAACATCCATCACAAAAAAGAGATACAGAAATTCAAATTAAAAATTTTACAATTTTTAACCAAAAACAAAAATACTGAAATGGGAGGGGAAAAAATAGAACAAAACCCAAAACCTCCATGAAATAGGAGAGTCACCACCTTCAAGCCACATCCGCCAACACCTACAAGAGATTAACACTAGAAACTGGATCCACCAACACCACAACAAAACATATTTCCTTTACGAGGTTCAAACATAAACAAGTCTACTTACACCCAAAGGTGTATGTACATTGTGAGATAATTCCCAGTAAGATGCTAGCCTAAAGAAAGATTACATTCGATGACATTAGAAGATAAATTAACATGAAAGTTTTAAGACAGATATTATAAATATTTTTTAGAAAACACTTTAACCAATTATTTTAAAATAAAAGCATGCTTGAGATTAAACACATTCATAAGGTCCACCATTTGCTGATGGTAAGCACCATAACATAAGAGACCACCACAGGTAATCTTTAAAGGTACATGCACTATTAGGACCCTAGGAACCTCTTAATTAAATAATAACAATATAGAAACCATGACCCAGAACATCCTCATGAACGATCCACTAGATATGAATCTATAAAAAGTTCTAGTGGTCTCCAATCATCATCATTGATTAGTTAGTGTTGTAGCATCAATCCTAATAGAACAAACTAGGCCTCATCCCCATAGATCTATCTAGCGTACTAGTCATAGTCTTCCCACCAAGATACCTTAGATTCCCTTTGTGCTCAAAATCCATTCAACATGTCACAAAGGCCACTATTTTCACATAAATACATCAAACACTATGAATACTCAAGGAAACCATAATTTTTCACAAAGGGAAACTCTTTAAAACACTAAAATACACCAAAAAAAATTGTAAACACACTTCACATCACATACATAATCTATAAAACACATTTGGGAAACACAATAAGGAATAATTTGTGAAACAAAAGAAATTCATTTTTGAAAAAAATATTTAAGCACATACACACCTCAATAAAACACTTTTCAAACCTTTCAAACAATCCATAGATCACATTCAAGAAGCAAATAAATCATAACAAAATCATATATATAATAATGATAAAACATGTAATCAACTACCTAAAACTTGGAAACTTTGGTAATCCGATGGAAACCCACAATTGCACTTCAAGAGGACCCTATTAAAGCAAGATCGAACTATAAACATCAATATTAAACACAAAGAACCATGGTTCATCCCATTGTTGGGAAACCAACCTGTTGTAGAGATGAGAACCCACAAAATTGGAACTAATAACCCTATAAGAAGGAAGAAATAATAGGTTAAGGACTTACTTGATGATTTATTGTAGATCTAAGGCCAAATCAACTAAAAATTTGATGTTCAAGGGGACCAAGAGGGAGAGGAGGAGGCACCTAGGCATAAAAATCCCAAATGGATCGAATTTCTGATGGTATTGTGTTAAAATCAGGTAATTATAGAAAGGGAATTAATAATTTTCAATTACCTGGATAGGCAACATGGTTATCCCATGAATTTTTCTAAATCATGCAGAAACTATGTTGTCTCCTCTATCCATGAGGAAACTGGAATCATGATTTCCAAGGAAAGGTTGCACGCTAGTGTAGAAGAATGTGTATACTTGAAATGAAATTATCTAAGGCACATAATTTATCTCGAGATAGAGTATTGTTTCTACTAACCGTGCAGTAACCATGCACCACCTGCTGCTTGGTCCAAAAACTTTATTTTTCACTAAAAACACTCAAAAAAGCGATGGAACAATGATATGATAAAATAAAATAGATAAATGCCTAAAACTTAAATCATTGATATGACATTAAAAATATTAGATACTATAAATTATGATGATTACAATTTTGCACTACAAAATATTTCACTTTTTTCAACGGGGGTACATCTATTAGTAAAAGAATTTTTTCTGTTGGTAAAATGTTTTACCAACATATATGTCCCCATCACTAAACTGTTGGTAAAAACTCTATCACTAAATGTTTTTTAACAGATAAAATCATTCCATTACAATTATAATAATACCAATAGATAATATATATATGGGTTAAAATGTTTAGAAATATATTCTAAAGACAAGTTTTTCTATTGGTAATAATATCACCAACATATAATATTAGTTTATAAATTACATTTGAATAAAAAATATAAATTTTTGTTTCTAGTTAAATTTCATTTTATATTTATTAATTTATCATATATAATTAAACTATTTTAATTATCAAAAAGAAATAAAATTATGACACTTGTTGAAAAATAGAAGAAAAAATATTAATTACATTAATAATGAAATTTAATAAAAAAAGAATCAGTAAAAAATTCATCCCCTATCAGGATCCATCACACCCATTAATACAAAATTCATCCCCCAATACACACACACACACACACCCCACAAGGACCCCTCCACCACCCATGCCAGAACCATCCATACATGCCACACCAGGGACAAACGATCACTAACAACCAATCTGTGACCTAGGACCAGAGAGCCAGATCCTACTCATCCACGCCACACAAAGGACTAGCAACTCATCCATGCATCAGGACCACTGAGCCAACTCCAACTCAAATAAATGAAAAATATCTACATAAATTGAAACCAAAATATAAATAGGTATAAAAATGACTTGCATAGTGATAATTTTTCATTATCCTTGTTGACATCTGAAGAATCTGGTAACAGTATGTATTCTCATTGACTCACATCCCCCTCCCACCACATCATTATGTCCACCTCCAACATCAGGTCCACCAAGCTAAACCTGAAATAAAAAAATCACAATCACTAATTTCAATTAAGATAGAAACATAACTTATGGCCACAAACCATTTATAATGACCCTAATTTTAATCAATAGTGACACTAACTCAAATATGAACATGTTATAGAATCTCCATCATGAATGAAAATGAGATTCAATCAAAAATGAAACATAATGTATTAAAATTTTAAGAGATAAATATACCTATATCATAGACCAAAAATTTCATAAGTTTCAGAGATGAAATATTCGATACCATGTACAAATTTGATAAAACTAAAAAATCAAAAACCATAATTAAAAACATGATATAATATCAAAAAATTCATAGTAGAATCTTGAAATTAATACTCGTAATTGGAATCTAGATACATCTATTTGTAAATTTTGATATTGGAGGCTTCATATTTACAATAAAAACAGTCAATAAAAACCTGAAATGTAATAAACAAGATTAGATTAACTCAAGATTCAAGATCATGAACATGATATTCAAAATTGAAAAATAAGAATCAAAAAATTCATCTTCAAATTCAAGAACATGAAATTTAAAATTGGAAAGTTCAAATCAACAACTTAATATTCAAAACAAGAAACTTGATACATTAAATTTTGATGTCTAATTAACTTATAATAACATCTATAAAGTGTGAAACTGTTAACATATATAAACTACATAAGGTGGATGTGCCTGCAGGGTTCTTTACTTCTATCAGTTGCTGTAACTGGCATAGTGCAAGTTGACTGTGTGGATCACAAAGTAGCAAACCTTAATGGATATACTTCTCATGATTTTCTTATCAACACGTCTAGGGCTCTGAACATCCTCCCCTAGACGATCTCCGCATTTTGGCTGAAAAAATTATTTTTTTCTTCAAAACAGATTCGAATGGCTAGGGAACCAGTATACGTTCTCGTTACTGGAGCTATAGGCCAAATTAGTTATGCTTTTTTCTACATGATTTTAGGAGGGGTGATTCTAGGTGCAGACCATCTGATGATCCTCCATGTTATTGATATTGAGTTTGCTTCTGAGTAATTGAATGGGGGTGAAAATGTAGTTGATGGATGCTGCCTTCCCACTACTGAAGGGTGTTGTTGATAAAAATGATGTGGGTGAGGCATGCAAGGGAGTAAATATTTTTGTTATTGTTATTTTCTTTCCTATGAAGCAAGGCATGGAAAGGAAATATGTGATGCCAAAAAATGTATCCATTTACTTTTTTCTCTTGAAAATTATAGCGCGCCAAATTGTAAGGTTGTAGTTATGGATAACACTAAAAATACAAATGCACTGATCCTTAAGAAGTTTCACCATCTATCCCTAAAAAAATTACATGAATTGCTATAATAGATCATAACTGGGCACTAGGACAGATCACTAAGAGATTGGGTGTTGACGTTTTTGATTTTAAGAATTTTATAATATGGGTAAAACACTCTTTAACTCAATACCCTAATGTTAACCATGATATAGTAGGAGAAACATCTATCCTTGAGGCATAAGTTTATGTACTATAATAGAGACGTTCATATAATTTTATGTGTATCAATTTAATCATGATATGTGAAAACACCTTAAAAGTACATCAATTCTAGATTGATGATTATGGATTAAAAAAAGAATGTGACATGTATAGTAAAGTTCAAACATTTTACTATAAATATAGATATCCTGTACATTTTTATACATACATACAAAACATATATAAGTTTTGTGTAGATATATATAATTTCAACTCTCTAATATAACATAGGAAGGTACAGAAAAACAAACCTCATAAAAGCTAATTTCAACTTCTTGATGTGGCCAAACAAACAAATTAATTTATTGAAGAGGATCAAGATAATCAGACTTAATACATAAAATTATAGAATAAGAATTACACAAATTAAAAAATGAAGAGATAAATGGAAGGAATACAAAATAAATTATAAATACAGTAGTTCAAGAAACTCAATTTTCTTACCTGAAACAATGTAGAAGTAGTTTCATTTCTTATGAATTCATAATGGCCTAAAAAATGTTTCATTTTTGAATAACCTCTCATTATGGTTATATATGACCCAAGATCCCAATCTAATTTTACTGCATAAGAATCTAACATAGGAAAAAATATTTTTCATACTTTCCATTATAGAGTAATAATTACATAAGTAATGAAAAATGAAGATAATAAGGGAAATAAAAGAAAACAATGATAATTATAAATACAATTTATAAGGGTAGCTTACTTTTCATACATGATAGCAAATAAAAGTAGTTTCACTTCTTGTGACTGCATAATGACCTAACAAAGTGTCTTCTTTTTGAATAGCATGAAGGTGAAATATTTAGTTGAGAGAAACTCATAAAAAAATATATATAATATTAAAGTCATGACGACCACTATATCAGTGTGTTATTTCATTACCATTCACCCATATCCTTTTAAAGTGTCAAATAATTAAATTTTTTAATCAAATTATTATATAAGTAGAAGTAGAAAATTAAACATGAAGGATCAGATCATATTTTATTCGATATATGTTTAATGGTGGAAAAAGTATTAAAAAAATTAAATGGAAGTCTCTCAAATCAGTAAAAATTACGCATGAAATGAAACCAAATTAGAAAAAAATAAAGTTAAAAGGGAAATTAAAAATCTTTTAAAATGAAAACTAAATGATTAAAATAGTTAAAATGAAAATTAAAGAGTGTTTAGTCAAAAGGAAAGAGTAAAAAATCTAAGATAAACAATATAAAACCCAGTTAAAAGGAAGATAGAATTAGTCAAAAGCCAATAGTAAAATAACTTACCCCAAAGGAACTAAAGACAAATAAAATGAAATGTTTTAATTCATTACTGGTGTTAAATTAGGTATTGAAATCATTTTAGAGCTATAAAATTTGATCTATATTGTACAATATCATGAAGCAAAACTTCAAGCACAAAATTACCATGGAATCGAGAGAGGTTGGAAATCCCCTAAGGTTAAAGAAGGACATCTTTGTCAATGTGATCCAAGAATAATCAATTTTTTGTTCAAGATATAAATTAGTTCATCATGAATTTCATTCAACCTAAAGGTGCTTACAATGACGATGGTCCCCACAAGCCTTGTGTATTAAGAGTCAACTAATCATTCCATGCCATACCATCACCCTAATGTAGAGCCATATCATCACCCTACTGGACACCACTAGTATAGAGTGCAATGACCATTATCATTCAATGCATACACCTTCTTCTATAGATCTTATGATATATCATACTGCCAAACATATCATGCTTTCCTCTAAATTGATGTTGCACCATTCTGATGATTTTATCCTATACTAGAATAGAGAACTCAATGCTCACCAATATACACTGGTCCTTCATAGTTGGTATCCAGCATCATCATTTCTAAAATGATTTCACTTCATGGTTAGGTAGTAGATATCACATATTTAGTTGTATATTTCTTCATTATTTGTTCTCTCTACACTTAAAGATCAAGTTCTTATTTTCGGTTTTCTCAGATTTAAGATAATAATAGAAAATAGAGTTTTTTGGTATCCCACATCAGCATCTCTTTAATAGATCCATTTCCTTATTCCCTAACTGAACATATTTTCATTTATAAAGGGGTAGTGAGAAATATTACTTCTATTATAATTAATAAGGGAGAATAACATTCCAAATAAAACTATGATGGTATAGACAATAAAATAGTAAACCAATGTAGTTTTAATTTGGGGGAATAGGTGGTGGAAGTAAATCACCTATTGTGTGGAAATACATCAGTTACTTTTTTAATTGGTTTTAAAATAATTAATTTTTTGAAATCATTAAAATATAATGATAATAGGATTTTAAATTAGGAACATACATCAAAAAGGGGAGCGTGGGGTCTACTAAATATGGGGAACACTTTATCCCTATAAAAATTATACCATGCAGGAAACATTATAGGGGTATCATAGTTTGGTAACCTACTTCATACTTGTTAAACAACACTACTACATGAAAATGGATCAATGTCACTATTTAATATTTTATAGTTGTTCAAAGTCTTGGTAATGTTTTATTGATGATCATATTGAATTTTAAACTATTTTAAACAAATAATTTGTTTTAATAAGTTTTGTAATTTCAGAAATCTACACAGAAGGGGTGGTTATTGGTTTTTGAAAGTAACATGATTCCTATTTTGAAAAACATGAAAAAATGCTATGTATTTAAACTTTTAAATGTGTTTAAATACTATGTTAGAATTTTTAGAAGACCTGATAATGATTTATTGATGATAATAATGAATTATAACCAATTTTAAGAAAATAATTGGCTGTAATAAGAACTGGAATTTAGCCCCATGGGCACAGCCTAGTGGGTGCGCCCTATGGTGGTCTTCTAAAAAGTATTCAAAAAAGTGATGGAATTTCTAAAAACTACTCAGGAGTTGTTTCGTTAAAAAATTAGAGTGTTTGGTTTGTTAAATGTTAATATGAAATTTTCATGAGTTTAAGGTGAATTAATTTGAATGTTGGTTTGTTTTTTCTTCTTTAATTAATATTATTGCAATAGACCATTCTTTTTCTTAAAAAAGTTAATGAAAATTTGTATACAACATTATATTTATCAAAAAAACATAATATTTTAAGATTTTAAATGAATTTAAAGAAATATATTATACCTAAATTGCATTATACAACATCATATTTTTCTTCCTCATATTCCCATGTCTCTGGTGACCATCTCATCAGAGTTATCTCAGTAATGTCTATGAAGAAATCCTGTCTGGATACAACAACAAAAATTCATCAACATGCATGTCAAAAGCGTTTTTGAGTTGGATGATTATACAAATGGAGAAATATTGTACATGAATATGAGGTAAAATTGATATATTTCAGATTGTAGTTTCCAAAAGAGTCCAATTGATCCAACTATTATGTTTGGTTGTTTGTATTCAATTTATTTTGTGTTTTTTATTTAGTCCTATTCAAGATCTCTATTCATCCAAGTTAGTTGATGCCGAATTATTTAGAGGGTGTAGCTTTAGTGGAGGACCCCTTATTTAAATATGGCTCACCCAATTAGTTTTGAGAAAACATACTAAACGAAATCAAATACACATGTAGTTTACCAAAACCCTATTGCATATAAATAAAATCCATGATTTGAAAGAATCTATGGTTATTTCCAAATGAATGAAAACATGCTAGTAAGGCCATGCAATAACATCACCAGTACCAATGCTAAGTAAATTTTAATGTAATAAAACTGTATCCCATAGAAAATCATAATTTAAAAATTCCAAGGGGACTCACAAGAACAAACACCTAAATAGAAAAATATCAAAAATCAAACCACACAGAAATTTTATCTTGTGAATAAAGGAACAATGATAGTTTTTGAACTGTTAATTTGTGAATTTAATGATCAAATAATTATTATAGATAAAATTTAGAGAAAATATCTAAAAAAATAAAATTAACAATTTAATAAAATGTACATGGTTTGTATAGAATTAAAAAATGATATAAAAAACATTACGATGAAAAAATCAAATGCGGTGGAGGGATTTTGGGGAAGGATGTGGGTTTAAGTGATTCAATCAAATTTCAGCAATGAAGGAACCTAAAACACTAGAATGTGGGTTTAGTTGATTATTTTAACAATATTAACCCTTCAATAGAGAATTTAGACATGTGAAACCCTAATGTGTTTGCATGTAGTGCAACAATAAATAGTGCAAATGAATTTCTATACCCCAAATGGGTGTAAAGGTAAATTATGGGTACCCTTAACATGGACATGGGTCATTGAATTTGTTGCTCGGAACACCATGAACTTATTATCATCTCTTCTGGTATCTTGTTGGTTGTGGATCGATGAGACAGACATGTCAAATTATACAAATACCCTAAAAAACATATTTGGATATACATGGGAAAATAGTAAACCATCAGCTAAAAATATATCATGTATTTTTTGGGGTTTGAGGGATTTTGGACTGACTGAAGGAGGAAATTTTGGGAGATAAATATTTTCAAAGAAAAGAGATGGGTTGTTAATTAACCTTACATTATTGAAAGTTAATTAGAGGAAGCTGACCGATTAGGGATTCAAGCCATTAAATTAGGTGGGTTGAATACACTATGAGAAGGATGAGTTGATTATTGTTCATGGAAGAGGTGAGGATATAATGGAAGAACAGTTTTTCAGATAGCTTATGTGGGATGGGATGCTGAACTCATGGGAATTAGATGAATATTCCAGTGCTTCTTATCGGGAGAAGAAGGGGAAACAATAGGGATTTAGGTGTACGTATTGGGGGAGAAGAAAGGGATTTAGTGCCACTAACTAGGGCATGGATGGGACTAGAAGAAGATTATTTTGGTGCTTCTCGGGGGTGTATTTAAGTGGAAGAAAACCTCGAGTTAAAGATTTAGAAATGCAGAAGATCAAGCATGCATGAGAGTGAATTTCAAAGGATCACATAATTGTCGATGGATTGAAAATTAATAATAATTTTTAAAATTAAATATATGTAATATATAATAAAATTAAATATATGAAAAAATATGACCAAAAATAAAATTTAAATATGTTACTAATTACTTAATTTATTGTTTTATAATAAATATTAAATTTTAAAAAATTACTGTGTTTGTTTTATAATATAAAATATAATGTCCATTATGTTTATAAATGTCAATTATGTTTTATATCAATTATTTGTTACTTATATTTCAATTATTTTTATCAATATTTTTATTTATTATCATGTTTATATTTATTATATTTATAAAATTATAATATCATAATGATTTTAATTTTTTATATGTAGTATTTAAATGTTTATAGAATGAAAAAAATTATAAAATATAATCACTATTGATACTTAGAGATAACTAAAAATTAAAATAAATTAAGGATATATTTTTAATAAAACCATAAATATTGACTTATACCATAAAAATAAAAATATATATATAAAAATTAGTTTCTTTTAAATTGTAACATATTTTATTGATGATAAAAGATTTTCCGGTAATGGTTATTATTAATAATAGATTTAATTGTTGGTAAACATATATTGGTAACAGTATGATAAATAATAGATTTAAATTTTGGTAAAATATTTATTGCTGTTAAATGATCAATACCAATAGATAAATATGTTGGTAAAAATAATTTTCGGTGCTTAAAATTAATACAAATAAAACATAATATATATTGAAATTGCTCATTTTTTACAACATATATATTATCTGTCACTTCATTTATGTTGGTATAAGTCTTTTTATTGTACTGATGGAATCCTTTTTTAAAATTTAATTTATATAATTTGATGAATTTAATTTAAATTTAAATCCACAGACATGTCGAAAAAAACAATTTGTTCAAGAAATGTATTTTAAGAAAAAATTCTCCCATATTAACTATATGAAAAGTAATCATAAATAAAGGAATTATAATTAATATTTATAAATATAAAATATAAAAAATTAATTTTAATCACTCATAATTATGTGTTATTTTAATTATTTAATATTAAGAAACCATATGCACTTTAAAATAGTTAACAAAAGTGTTTTACAACCTATAAATAAAATTACACTAAATTATATTATAAAGAAGATTTAAATATAATTAATTGGATTTCATATAAATAAATAACACTTATTTTAATTTTAAATCAAATCAAAATAATAATTGGATTAAATTTTGAAAAGAAATAAAAATTTTATAATATTTATTATATTTCACTATTTAATGAATAATTAATATTTTTTAAAAAATCCAAAAAATTAACCCTATTTTAATATCGATATGATGATTTAAAAAACTAAGTCTATTTTATCAAATACATTTTATAAATTTGGGAAAAAATAGTGATATTACTTTCTTTCAGAAAGCAGAAAAAATCATTTTTTAAAGCAAACATATTTTTAATGAATAAAACAAATTGTCTTAAAATTGAGTGATTAGTTAATATGAATTTATAAATAATTTTTTATAGGTTTGTAACTTTATATACTTTTCGTACATTATATAATTTTATTCATTCCCTTTAATTTAATGGCTAGGTTATAATTGTCTTATTTAAATAATAATGTTAATAGTATTTCATGGTTCGTTAAAACAAGGTTTTGAGTGTTACAAAAACAATCTAAGAAATTGAATTTATTTTAAATAATATCATAAAGTATGAAAATATTAAATTCCCATTTATGATAGGTGTTTCATGTCATATATGTCATCAAACATAATTTTATTCTTTTAAAATCTCGAGGTGTTACACCCAAGGGGGTGAGAAGGATATTATAAATAATAGAATGGATGAAAGATTATACTTCATGTTATGTATTCTGTATTTATAATGTAATATGAGAATAATTTATTCACATGGTTCTTGAAGACTATTAAACTGATTGATCCTTTAGAAAACTATCCATTCAATATTGTAATAATGTAATAAATTACACACTGGATCTGGGTTACTGGAGTTGGGGTCTCTACATTTTGAGATATTTTTTGAAGATTACCTTTTTTATTTAACTAATATATTTACATTTAGAATGGTTATCTATAGAGTAAATAAGGACGCTGAAGTAGAAAGAAAAAAGTGGAAAATATGATTCCAAAGAAGCAATCTAGAATGGATAGAATTAAGAATGGGTAGTTTGTAACTGTGACGGATTTGTTAATGTATTCTATTAATGGTTGGGGAATCCATGTTAGAGGTAAAATACATTCACTATATATGAACATGTTTATAGTAGATAATTTTATGAAATAACTCCCCTATAATACAATCAATATTTTGACTTAGTGATAGTTTGGGTATGCACTAAATATGTGGAAAATACATTTAAAGTAAAATTTTGTTCATAGCATCAAAAGATAATTCTAGTTATTTATAATTTTAAAGTTGAAGTTGATCAGTGGTGAATGATAAGAAAAACTAGGTAAATATAAGATATTTATTTCATGGAATGAGATGAATTTAAGAATATTTTCTATGATAAATTTTTTATAAGGATTTTCAAATTAAGATGTAAAAGAAATTATTGGAATTGAGGTATATAGAAGAAGATTTAGTGGCCAAGTATGAAGAAAACTTTGTCTGATTATCATGGTACGAACCAAAATGTATATGAGAACTTGATAGAAAATCTAATTTGGTTTAATTAGGATTTATTCCATGATATAAAAGTTAATTGGCATCTAATTAAATTAACAATTATTAGAAAATATTTTGATTTGATGAGAAGAGTAAGAATATAGTTTTCTGATGATGATGTGTTCTGTGAAAAAAATAAGAAAATATGGTCTTGGTGGAATTAAACGGGGAAGAATCCATTGAGGAAATATATAGGTAATAAAATAAAATTTTAATCTTCTGACATATTTGGTAAAAATAAACATGGATAATATCTTATAAAATGTAGAAAGTGTTTTTGATAAGGTATGTTTAGACATGTGGATCATGACTACAAAAAATAATCAATGTAATGATCAAACAAATAATTAAAAGCTGATATTAAGTTGTTTTAATTATAATGAGAAAATTCATTATAGGATTACTTGTCATACAATAGGAATAAATGATTTAATTCAAAAAAATCATAGTTATAATGGTGTGGATAAAAACTTTGTGACTAATTTAGAAGATGTTCGACCATCCGATGATGGGGTGTTAGGTACTTTACATGTTTGTTAAGATTATTCCAATGTCTTGTTTGATTTTGGTTCTATGCTATATTTCATTTTTAGAACAATTTCTAGTGAACTGTAACCTCAATAAATGAATCCATGGATTTTGGTAAGAACACATGATTATATTATTATGTTAAAATGAAATTATAAGAATATTCTTACTATCTTCTGGGGAAGGTATTTATTGACAAACATTTCTTTCTTGTCCTTTATAGAGTTTATTTTTATTCTTGGTATGGAATATCTTTCAGTTTATTATGTTAAGATAAATTGTAGAGATAAACAAGTTTTTTTATGAATGAATTTTATTTTTATAAAATAATTAATTCTTGATTAGATATGGAAATAAAATATATCCTACATATATTGTTGAGAAGAAGGAAACTATTAAAATTAGTGATGTTCTAATAGTAAAAAAATATCTGTATGTATTTATTGATGAATTTCCTAGTATTATACCTAACTGGTAGGTTGAATTTACTGTTAAATTACTATAGAGACCCAATATTCTCAAACATAAATATTAAATCTTAATATATAAACATCCATTACATAATATTTCATACATGATAGAATCATTTAGGTTTAATTCCTTTCTAAACTTGGACACATAAATAAATGTTCCATAATTGAGTTCTGTTAACTCCAACTAAGTTCTTCACAACTAGAACCCTTCTTAGGCATATCATACATAATACCTCCTCTCATATCCTAGGGAAATGAAACATAATAAAGGGTGAGATCAGATGCGTACTAAGGGTAAAAAATGTAGATATAAATATAAGATGAGCATATGGGTACGAGAATAGGAGATTAAAATATGAAAACCATACCCATCAGATCATATATCACAAACAAGATTAATGGTATAAATAATAGTAGTTAATAAGACATGAATCATAATGGAATCAAAGAATATGATGAATGAGAGAATAAAATTAGCATTAGACATAGATTTTTGGAATATAAATAAGAATAGCAAATATTATGTTAATGATACCCACCATCACATTCATAACATGGTAGGCTTGGGATAAACACCAATGTACCTACTTTGATATTTTGGTAACCTCTTGTGTAGCCTTTTTTTGGCTTGTGATAACCTCCCGTGTACCCCCTTTTGGGATTGGGATAACCTGCCATGTATCCTTTAGTCTCATATAACATTAATCATTATCCAATGCATTAAGGGTAGATATAGGTCCCAACCATCTTATTTATAACATAACCAAAATCATTGGTTATAACATAACCACCATCCTTGGTTTTATTATAACCGTCATCACATAATGAAAATAATGCATGGGTGCTCCAAAAGATAACAATTCATCTCTAATATCAGAACCCATGAAGGTAAATGGTTTTCATAATCATTACATCATACCATAATCAAATAAAAAGAATATGGTTTCATAAGTATTTTATCATTATATAACCCAGGGAAAGAAAAACCATTAATAAGAATATTTTCATCATAAACGTAATCCATTCTGAGAAAGAATGAGAATCATATCCTTCGACTATATCCCCAGTAAAGCATTAGTAACATCAATGGATTCCATCTTATATAGAAAATGATTTTGAAATATTACAAGGATCATTTCTTGAGGAAAATAAAATTTCCACTTTGAAAAACATTTTAAAAAAATTCCCAAATCCTTTTCATTTAAAATTACCTAGAAAATTTACAAAGTAATATTTAAAGATTATTTAAATCATTTCTTGAGAAAAATAACATCAGATTGAAAATAATTTTTTAAAAATAATAATTGATAAAAATATATTGGAAATAATTTATTTTAAAATAAAATTTTAAACATATAAAATAATCATTATAAATAATGATTTGGTCATGATGGTTGAAAATAATTCTTCTGAAGTACACATTAAAACAAATTTTCATTTCATATTTTTGGTAAAATCCAAACAGATATCATTTAGAAAATGACATGAAACTTCTTTTCATTTTTTGTAAACTTAAACATGGTTTAAAATTTATTTAATAAATAATTTTTATAATTTTAATTTTTGTAAACATTTATAGAAAACATGATTTTAGAAAAAAAGAGTTTTTGACTAAAAAGAGAAATAAAAAATATTTTTTTATAAAAACATACTTTTGAAATGTTGAGTGCATAAAGAGAGGAATGATAAGGGAACAAATTTATTGAAATGACATAAAAAGAGAAGAATAAAAGTGAAACTTTTCATAAGATATGGATTATAAGATTTAATATTTATAAACATAACCATAAATAATCATGATAAACAATGAGATTATATCATAAAACTCTTACCACTTTGGTATCTTTTAAATCATATCAATTAAATAATAAAATAAAACAAAACATTGGTTATAATAAAAATAATAAGATTCATTTTATAACATATCAAATGATATATATATATATACACATCATAAAATAATATTGGTTAAAAACATAATATATTTCTCAAAGAAGGAAAATTGAGACCAAAATCCTTTACCAGTTTGGTAACTTTTGAACAAAACAACCCATTAAAGAGAGATCATAAAATGGATATTTAAATCCCAGTAATTTTTAGGATAATTATAATAAAATAAATTCATGTATATTATATAAAACAAAAAAATAAATAGGTGGTGAATGTGGTATTTGTCTCATAGAAAATAAAAGTGAGATATAAATCCAATACCTCAAGTCTCGACTTCATTCTTAAATGTTTGAACCTATTGTATAATAAATATAAATTTATTATAAATATACTATAGAACTATAATTATATATATCATACTATATTTTATTTAATTGGGACCATTTATTGTCTGATTATAAACAATTCCTTGTTAAAATCATGTTTTGGATAATAATTGCCTTTTCTTTCGTGCATGTTTTGATTTTTTATTTTTGATCCTCTTACATTGATCATAGTTATATAATATCTAAAATTTTAACCATTATATAAATATCATAAATATTTCGTATATATATTTATAGTGTTCCATAAAATATAGAGATAGAAAATGAAATACACCATTAATGGAGACATTAGGCTTTATATAGGCATGAACACTGCATCCATTTTCTCGATGTATTGAAAGAAAGAAAAGGTAAATAATAATTTAACATTATAAAATATTTTTTATTTAATATATATGTAACATATTTTTATTTTAATATATCTTTTTTTACCCTCCATTTAAAGTGTATGTGAAGAATGAGTCACATTATCATATTCCCACAGAACGGAATATACGAAGTAATATGTGATATAATGATTCAATAAAAATAATAATATCATAAATATTATATATAAACAATAAATACCTTATTATATCAATACATAGGAGTAGGGATGGAAAATGAATAACATTGGTTTGTGAGGTGGTAGTCGGCCGTAAACATGAATGATGATTTCATGACACATTTGATGGAAGTGTACAATGTTTTAGGTTATTAAATTAATTTAATAATATATAATTATATGTAATATACTATTTTTATCATATCATCATGGTTATATAAATATTAAAGATGTGGAGGAAGAAATAAAATAAAATTATTGATTAGGAATGTTACCTCTTCTTCAAAAAATTTCATTTTGGTTTACACCAATAGAATTCAAGGTTGGATTTATGATCAAAATAAGGATTATAGTATAATAGAAGATAATTAAGGAAGTGAATTTAGAATTTAATTTATAAAATAATGGGTTTTAGAATTGTGAATAATAAAGGAGAGGGGGAGGCCTTTTGTGAGTGAGGTGAGTGGCACACTTATAATTTTTTTTAAAAAAGGTGTACCCACGTTTTTTAGAAGTCACAAGGTTAACAAAAGTAAAATTTTCTATACTATAAGATATTAAGTATAACTAAGGACATAAAATCAGTATTTTAAAATTTTTGGGAAATTTTTAACCCTTATATTTTTTCGTTAACCACTAGGTAAACCCATTTTTACTATAACCACAGTAATTAATATTTTCTATTTTTATAATTCATTATTGTAAAACATGAAGTATAACTTATTATATAATATAAATTATTATTATTTGAAATATGTAATCCATTTTTTAAAATTCAATTCACATAAGTGACAAAATTTAATTTAAAATTAGTCTTGTAGACATGACGAAAATGCGGTTTCAAAAGAGAAAAAGTTCAAAAAGTTCAAAAAGTTTTTATATCAAAATTCAACATGAAATTTATGCCAATGACCTAAATTGGATTAATATGTATATAATTTTAAATAAAATTACATTTTAAACCATATTAAATCATTTTTATGATTCTAATTTGTTTAAAATAAATGAAAATTATTAATAAAAATCAATATTTTCACTATTCATTGATTTTTTTTCTCATAGAATTTTGAACAAATCACCATAAGAAAATTCATAAATGATAATTTAAATAATAAATTTAATTTTATAATATAAATTATTTAAAATTTATAAAAATTAATTTTTAATTAAGTGTGCAAAAGGCCTCAACACGTTTTTTAGAAAAATACAATTTTAAGAATAAAATTGGATTTATTCTTATCTGTTGTCTATAAAACATATAAGATGAAAGTTAAAAATTTGATTGAATATATAATTTATAAATTTATTTAAAATAATCCATTGAAATTTTTTTGTTTAATTTATTATGGTAAAATGAATTTGTGTGCATAAACAGAGTTTTTGAGAAAAAATTCCTTTATTTTAAAATAGTTTTTATTTTTATTTTTAATTAATTAGACACCAAATAATTAATTTTCTATACATGTGTATAACATATATTTTCATTTTTTAGTTAATCCTATTCATACCCACCATTCCAATGGCTATGAAATAACTATCATATAAAATAATAATATTCTAATAATATGTCAATTTTCATTTAAGATTGGTGTTGCATGTAACGTAAGCTAAAATTATTTTTTTTGTGAAATGAAAGCTAATCTAAATGTTTTATGTAGTTAAAATTATTGAAAATAATAAATTTATTTGGATTTTATTTCACAAAATCGTAGGGTGATACATTCTTTTCCTGTAAAAATGAACTTCACCATCAAAATTTGTCACTTTGGTACCTAGAACTAAGTATTCTACTACCTCATTAAATCCCTAGGTCCAATGTAGATTCCTTATACTTGTGGTTACACCACAAAACATTGACCTCATGAGTGGTATTATTTCAAAGAACTTTCTCTATTTGATCGATAATATCTACCAGTTGTTCCTCATAAGAAAAATAATTCTCCAACAGTATGACCAATCTGTTCATTACATGTGATGGATCAGGTATGACACATTATTTTTAATCAATGAGACCTTAGGATTATCATAGGTCATTCGTGGTCATTAGATATTTAAATTATTCATGATGGTTCCTAAATATTTTGTGCATTTCGAAATCATATCCTTTGGGAGTGTCAAATTAGGTGTGCAGCAGGTCCCATTTTCATACTCCAAGTGAAGATCGAGCCCAGTTAAATGTGTCTATATTAGATTTATTACCCCTAGGTAACTTATGACAAAGCTACATAAACTTGTAGTATCCCAAAAATGATCTAATTTCTTAGAAACCGCTCTCTTTGTCCTTTACCAAAATTACTAGAAACTTTCCTATACTCTGACTCACCCTTATATTAACCATAGTTATATCCCTAGAAACATCCTTAGAAATATCCCTAGGGATATTAATAATGATTTCTCATACTAGTTTCCAAAGGTTAATAAAACCATATTCTGATCCCAACTATAGATACCCAAATTTCTCATACAAAAACATTACATCTTAATAGATTAATATTCATTACATTACATAATGATTCATGCTACAATTTTTTAGGTATAGTGCATTTGGAAACATGGACACATAAAAAACTATTCCATCAGTGATCTACACCATCTCCCACTAATTTCTTTATAACAAAAACCCTTCTTAGACATATCACACATAATAAATTAATTCATATCTTATTTAAATGAGACATAATAAAGGGTGATCTTAGACACTTAGCAAGTAAAAAACAATGGAGATATCTATATAACAAGAGTATATGAGTATGATAACATTATAATAACATATAAAAACCGTAACCATCAAATCATATATCATAAACATGGGTCATGTAATAAATATTGGTACTTAAAAAGACTTGAATCATAATGAAATAAAAGGAAATGAGCCACAAGATCATAAAATTTGAAAAAGACATAGATTTGTGGCATATACATAAGCATAGAAAATCTTGTGTTAAGGCTACCCACCAAGTCATTCATAACATGTTAGGCTTGGGATAACCACCTATGTACCTGATTTGGGATTTGGATAACCTCCCATATACCCTATTTTAATATTAGGATAATCTCCAATGTACCCCATTTTGGATTGGGGATAACATATCATGCACCCTTTGATCTCATATTTCTTTAATAATTACCCAATGCATTAGAGGGAGATATAGGTCCCAATCATCTTGGTAATAAAATGACCAATATCTTTAGTTATAAAGTAACCACCATCCTTTATTATAACATAACTATTATCTCACAATGAAAATTATACACGTGTGTTCCACAAGATCATATGACATCCTGAAAGGCGTTGTCGTGAGCACCCTCAAATGATTAGTGGTTTTTGGGTAATTAGGTGCAACAGAGTGGCTAACCAAGGTCATCTCTAAAAGGAGGAATTAAATTTAACAACTTATTAAATGTATTTTAAAAATAAAATAAAATAAATGAATAAAAATACTTGAAATCATAGGGGTTGTTTATCATTTATAAAACTATAATAAGTTTGCTGGAATAAGATTGCATATTTTTTTGTTTTTTATTTTGAAATGTAAGTTGATTAACAATGCACAAAGAGAAGATGTTTTTTTAGAAAACTATTTTTATAAAGTTTAATCAATCTAACTCTATCTCTTAAATAATTTATTAGTCATTATAATTTAAATTAATATCCACTTAATTATGATCCCTTAATTTGTTAAATCCCAAACCCTACGAGAATTAAATTTACCACAAAGATGATGTGAACTTAACCCTAGTATAACTTCGGAAAATGAAATCGCAACACCCTGCTTTGATTGATATTATAAGGTTAGCTTATAGTCAGTGGTAAATTAAGGAACATATAATCTATTGAAATTGTAATTAATTGAGTTTAGGGATTATATTTTAAAACTACAAATTTATCTTGTGTGGTTTTAAATTTCCAATTAAGTTCGTGCTCTCACAATTCACACAATTCTCGACCTCGTGTGATTTGTGTTTATTGTTAAATTTCTTGATTAGTTTCATTTAAATTGAAAAATAAATTAATATATCATATTAACTGAATTACATTAGCTCATTGATTCAAAATAAATTAATGAAGAAGGTAAGAGATAGATCGATTACTAAAAAGACTACTCTTCTATGGGTGGCGTAATCATCGTAGAAGTGAGTTGCATTTGCAACGGTTTATAATGGGTATAACTCAATCATGATTCTACTAAAGAATTAAAGACCAAAGACTAATATTAAGAGAAGAAGAAATTATAATAATACATAATAAAATAGAATAAATAAAAGAATAACAATGAAGTTTAATACACAAATGAAAATATTACAACATGAAGAAGAGAAGGAGGCTTCGATGAGGGGATCCTTGCTTCAAGAGCTAGCCCTATTAAAATGGTTGGAGAAGTTGAGTAAAACCAATTATCGCCTGCCTCAAACCTCATAATTCACGTCCCAAACCCTTAAAATGAGAAAAAAACTAATTTATAGAGTGGAGGGGAGGCTAGGTTTAAATAGGATTCAAGTGTGAATGAAGAATCTCGGAAAAATATTTTAATACATTTTTCACCACCCATTTTTCCTCCAAAACATGTGAGAGAGATCTCCTTATAGATGGGTGATTTGTGAGAAAATGAATCCTCGAGCTCCTCGCCAAATTTGGGCATAATCCAAGCATGGATGAAGACTTTATAGCCCAAATACCGAACCTATGTCCATTCTAGTGAGTCCTCCCAACATTGACTTCATGGCCCATTGTGACCAACCAAATGCACTCTTTAGCTCTAGTGTCCTGAATATAAGTTGTATAAAATTAAGTTAGGAATGGTTTTAAAAAAACTAAAGTTCAAATAATTCATATTAAGATATTTATGTGTGAAATACTAGAGTTCATTTTAAAAGGGTAAAACTGTAATTTTAATCAAATTTTCAAATGAATGATCTAATGAAGAATATTTCATAAATAAACATATTTTTCACTATGTGAGGAAATTATTTCATTTATTATCAATAAAAATTCATCAAAAGAGTGTTTTATCAACTCCCCCACACTTACCCTTTTGAACTCCTGGGAAAAACCTCATATCAAGTGAAGATCAATATTAACTCAATACAATTTTAAAACACATATCCTTGAGATCCAATAATTCCACACCAAGAAACGGAAGATAAAATGCCTCATAAAAACCATTATTTCAAGTTCTCCATTTATATCAGTTAATATATTTTCACTTCATTTCTCCTCCCATGCATAAAACACTTACCTCACTTGAATTTTCTCTTATCACAAAAATGTCAAAAAATATTGCATTGTCTTTCTCATCCAAACTCATAAAAGGGTCACTATAGGCTTGATAAATTCCTACATCACCACCCAATGTGAGTCAATGAAATATGTTTATCATGAGGACTTTTCAGGGTTGTTTTGTGGATTTCGGTTGGTAGGATTTATATGTGAAAAACGCTGAGGCTGAATGAGGAGGGCTTGACTCTTTTTGAAGAAAATTACATTAATCTAATTTTCAGTTAAATATGGTATCCTCCTAAATCCTCATAGTATCAATTCAGTTCCATCATCATGAATAGTTATGGAATATTTAAACCATTCATCATTTAGCAACAAAAATGTTAATCTTACCCAAAATTGTTTTTCTTGAAAGCTCTAGATAGGCACAACTTTCAACCTCTATTATAAGATCCATAAAAGGTACAACTTCACTTATCATGAAAGCTCTAGAAAAGGCACAACTTTCAATATAATTATTTTCTTCAGCATCGAACACATCTCTTCCGAATTTAATATTCCACCCAATGATTAACAGAATGTGCTAGCCCAACACAAGACAGCTTCCCCCACACTTAAGTTCAACTAGATTATGCAATTTCACTTCAAGAGTTGGTTGGATAGGGATAATTGGCTTGTAATGTGGCTAACCTAACAGGTTTTTCATGGATTATAAGGGATAAAAGGATTAAATTTTCATGGTAGTCCATTATAAAAAAAGTTTCTTTGAAATATGGGCTTTAATACCAAACAAATACCTTAATCATTTGAACATAAGTACCTTAAACCCTCATGTTTTGATAGGAATAAATAAAATTATGGTTAAATCAAGCATGGTTTGTTTCTCTCAAGAAGGGAGGTGAATGTGAATAATATGAAAATAATGGTTGAGAAGCCTCATAGGAAAGTGATTTAAAATATAAAGACAGTGAGATGTGGCATGGGATTCAGAATTCAGAGTAGTTTTCATGAAATTACTAATGATTTGAACATGAAACAAAGTTATTTTCAGCATTTATTTAAGCTCAGTTTCATGGGATAAATTGTGTCACTTATTTATATGAATTTCAAAATCGTGATGAGAATCATTTCAGCTCAAAAGTTTTAAAAACACACAAAAACTGAAAAATAAACACACAAAATTTTAAAAACTCAATTTTTTTTGTTTTGTTTTATTTAAAACAGGAAAACAATTAAAATTACTAAACTAAAAGGTTCCCTACCCCACACATAAAATATTACATTGTCCTCAATGTAAATACATGTGATTATATATGCACATCAAAATAAATAATTTTAAATAGGACAAATAATATAAAAGTGAAAGGTTTATAAAAATCCTGATATGCTCTTGTGATGATGGGGTCATGCAGTGTGATGAAATCCACTACATCAGTAGGAAGTCCCTCAATTTATCTCTTCAAACGTTTCCCATTGACTATAAATCTCCTTCATGTGTCCTATTGTGTGATCTCCACTTCACCAAAAGAAAAAACATTAGTCACAACATAAATACCTAACCACCTGGAACGCAACTTACCAGGCATTAGCTTCAGTCGTGAATTGTAGAAAAGATATTTCTCTCCAATATGAAACTCCTTTTGTTGGATCATTCTATCATGATTTGCTTTTGTTTTTTCCTTGTAGAGCCTTGATTTCTCATATGAAGACAATCGAATCTCCTCAAGCTCTTGAATTTGTAGCTTCCTTTGGATTCCAGCTTGGGCCAAATCCATGTTGCATTTATTTATAGCCCAATAAGCCCGATGCTCAACCTCCACAGGGAGATGACATGCTTTCCCAAAAAAAATAAGAAATGGGGATATACCAATGGGTGTCTTGTATGCTATCCTATAAGTTCATAATGCATCATCCAAGCACTTGCTCCAATCATTCCTATTTGGCTGCACAGTTTTGTCCAAAATTCGTTTCAATTCCCTATTTGAAACCTCAGCCTGGCCATTTGTTTGAGGGTGGTATGGTGTTGATGTTTTGTGTGTCACCCCATACTTCCGAAGAAGGGAAGAAAAATTACTATTGTAGAAATGTGTCCTTCAGTCATTGATGATGGCCTTCGGTACTCTAAACCTACAAAAATTTGTGCTCTGACAAATTCCAAAACAACAAGAGGATCATCAGTCATGGTTGACTTAGCCTCCACCCATTTACTCACAAAATAAATAGCAACCAAAATATATAAAAAACCAAATGAACTAGGAAAAGGACACATAAAATCAATGCCCCATACATCAAAAATATCACAGAATAGTATGGGTTGTTGGGGCATCTCATGTCTCCTAAAAATGTTCCCAATGTGTTGGAAATGAGAGCATGACTTACAAAACACATGGGCATCATGGAATGAGCTAGGCCAATATAATACAGAGTCCAAAAATTTCCTAGCTATCTATTGGGGTCCAAAGTGTCCACCACAAGCAAGTGTATGGAAAAAATGTAAAACATACTCAAACTCATGATCAGGAACACACCTCCTAATAACTTGATCACTACACATGCGCCAAAGGTATGGATCATCCAAAAAAATACTGAGACTCACTTTTTAATTTTTGGACTTGATGTTTCCTTAAATTTGCCGGGATTTCGGAGGCAACAAGGTAGTTCACTAAATCCGCATACCAAGGATGCATACCTGAGATAGAATAAAGATGCTCATCGGGGAAAGTGTCCCGAAATGGTACCTGGTCCAAGGGGTCATCCTCTAGTGTGTGAGTAATCCTACTCATGTGGTTCACCACCAAGTTTTCTGACCCCTTTTTTTCTCTTAATCTCAATATCAAATTCTTGAAGAAGGAGCATACATTTGATTAGCCTGGGATTTGCATCTAGATTCTTCAAGAGGTACCTTAGAGCTATATGGTTAGAAAAAAACTACTTTAGAGCCCAATAAATTTGAAAGGAATTTATCTAAAGTGAATATAAAAACATGAAACTCATTTTCTGTGGTTGTGTAGTTTTATTGGGTTGAATCCAGTGTCCTCAATGCATAGGCAATCACATGTGAACATCCCTCCACCCTCTGAGATAAGATATCTCCAACTACGAAGTTGGAGGTGTCACACATAAGTTCAAAAGTAATCTCCCACCATGGGGGATGTATGATCAGTAGAGTGGTCAGACACTTCTTGAGCTCATCAAAGGAAGTCCTACAAGAATCGTTAAACACAAAATCAGAATCCTTTTGAAGTAATCATAACATAGGAAGAACAATCTTACTAAAGTATTTGATAAAGTGCTGATAACATATTGTATGCACTAGGAAAGATATAACATCACACACACATGAAGGATATGGTAAGGATGAAATAATATCTACCTTATATCTTGCAACCTCTATCCCATGTTTTGACACTACATGCCCTTAGATAATGCCATGCTCTACCATGAAATGACACTTTTCAAAGTTCAAGACCAGATTCTTCTCAATACAATGATTTAACACCTTTCCCAAACTACTTAGACATTCATCAAATAAAGACCCATACAATGTAAAATCATCAATGAATATCTCCATACAGGTCTCAATAAAATCAGAAAAAATACTCACCATTCATCTCTGGAAGGTACCTGGGGTGTTGAAAAGTCAAAATGGCATCCTTCGGTAAGAAAAAGTGCCAAAAGGATAGGTGAATGTAGTATTATCCTGATCCTCTGGAGCTATAGAAACCTAAAAATATCTAGAAAATCCATCCAATAAACAATAGTACGTCTTCCCACATAGTCTCTCAAGCATCTGATAAATAAATGGGAGGGGGAAATGTTCTTTGTGAGTGGACCGGTTTAGATTCCTATAATCAATAAAGACATGCCCACTATTTTGTACCCTCATCAGAACTAAAATATTCAAAAGTTTTTCTTCATGTTCAAAAGGGATATTTTTAGCAATTGTAATAGGTAATTTCACACCGCATAACAAGTATGAGTATTTGATATTTGTGGAAATGGCTTGAGTTCTAGTGTAGGGGTTGGTGTATGGATGGAGACATAGAAGGAACCCAAATATGTGCACAAAGGGAATCAATATCAGAATATACATCATCAAAATCATAGAATAAAGCATAAAATCCATCAGGATACTCAACATCCATGTCATAATTAGAGTTCACATGATCAAAATCAGAATATGATTTCATTACAAAATCAAATATAAGTGACTCTTTTGCATTAGAAATAGGTGTGGAAGTACTCTTAGACATCAAACTAGAACCAATACTCATAATCTTCCTAAGCATAGAAAAATCAAATTACATGGGGTTTTTATTTGGTGGATCAAAATGGGAGATAAAAAATGCAGAATAATCCCTTGTGGTGTACTTCATGGAATCCATAACATTAAATATCACAACTTCATCCCCAAATTCCATTGAAAGTGTACCCTCGTTAACATTTATGACAGTTTTTTCAATTTTGATGAAGGGTATACCGAAGATAATGGGGGCATGAGAACTTACCTGATCATCCTCCATGTTAAGCACATAGAAATCTTCTGGAAAGACCATGTCTCTTACCTGGACAAGTACATCCTCACGGACTCCCACTGGATATGCCATAGATCTATTCACCAACTACACCACTACTCTTGTCAGTTTAAGCTCACCAACCTGCAAAGAAGAGAATATAGAGTGAGGCATCACATTTATGGATGCTCCCAAATCACAAAGTTCATCAGAAAAGGGAAACTTGCTTATGGTGCATGGGATGATGAATGTCCCTGGATCCTTGCACTTTGTTGGAATTGCTAGAGTTGGTGTAATGAGTGCTGACACATTCCTTACAAGATTTATCCTCTCATTTCCTTTGAGCCCTCTTCGATTGGTACAATGTTCTTTTAAGAATTTAACATACCTTGGGATTTTCTTGATGGCTTCAAGTAGAGGAATTTTGATATCTACACACTTGAATGTATCCAAAACTTCTTTTTGCATCGCCTCCTCGGCCATCTTTTTAGTTTGTAAAACCCTATTTGTAAATTGAAGGGTTTTAGGAGGAACATCATCAATATTTTTCTTACCTTTATCTTTCTCATTGGTTTTATCATCAGTTGGTATAGAATGCGGCTTTTCCAGATTTGAGGTGAATCCCAGTGGAACGATAGGTGTAGATGTATCTATTGTTTGCTTCCCACTTCTCAATGTGATGACACTGGCATTCCCCTTGGGATTCGGAGTAGGTTGGGATGGTATATTTCCAGAATTATTACTTACCAGTTCATGGAGGGTAGTGGAAATATGGCTCATTTGATTCTTCAACTCCCTAAACTCCAAACCTTGACTCTTTAGCTAATTCTATTGATTAAGAAAAATTTTCTTCAAAAGGTCATCAGTCCTAGAATCTACCTTGGGTGGGGGATTCCCCTGTTGCTGGCTTGTTGATGTGTGGGCTTCAAATCTCTTTTGGGGTTCTTGGAAACCCTACTGGTAAGGCGGAGGCTGCAAAAAGTTTTGTTGAAAAGGGATCCTTTTTTGTTGTCCAGATCCATACCTCATGTCTGATTGATCCTTCCACCCTTGGTTGTATGTTGTAGAAAAAGAATCAAACTTCTTTTGGGGGTATGTCTATTGTTGTTGCTGATATGGTCTCCCTGGGAATACTACTGTGCAATCCTCTTTCTCTTGTAGTTGTGTGCAACAGTTAGTTGGGTGGCTTGTCTCAGTGCAAATGCCACAAGGCCTTGAAGGAGGGGGTTGGGATGTCTTTTTTTCCAAAGTAATCTATCTCACCATGGTTGTCAATTATTCTAACTTGGTATCAAACAAATGACCCTAAAGAGAAGCACTTACCTGATGTACTCCCCTGACATGTGGTGTACCTCGATGGCCTTATTGTTGGCAGTTTTGGGCCATTTTTTCGATCAACGCACGTGTATCTACTGGTGTCTTGTCCACCAATCACTACCAAAAAACTGGGCAAGGTCAGCGCTACCCCTTTATCAGCGCTAAATAAAAAGCACTGATAAAGGGGTGGGGGGCCTTTATCAGCGCTTTTTTTAGCGCTGATAAAGGGACCCCCTTTATCAGCGCTTATTTAGTAGCACTGATAAAGGGGGGGGCTTTATCAGTGATTTTTTAAAAGCGCTGATAAAGGGTAGACTTCAAAAAAAACATTTAAAAAAATTAATATATAAATATAGTTATATAGTTATATTGATATAAATATAATATATACTTTTTAAATATATTTTAGATAAGTATAAATGTACATTTACACTTATTATACTTAATATATAAGATATTTAGTGAAAATGGCTTCTTAAAAAATTTAAAAAATATTTTTAATTAATACCTTTTTAATTATTATGGAGTAATAGTCATTTAATAACAATTTGAAGACTAAAAAAATTAAAAAAAATTAAAAAAGATCCAAAATATGTTGAAAATGCAACTCAAACATAAAACGGCCATAAATTTAGATACGGTTCTCCGTTTGAGCTCTACCACATATCAAATCGAAGCCTGAGACGAGATCTATGCCGCTGTGACCGGGGGACCTTGGTCAGGTGTTTTTCGAGGCCAAAAGAGGCCCAGAAGGCCTCCAAAACTGTGTTTTTAGTTGGGGTACCCATATTTTTTAACATTTTGTGGATTTTCAGCCTTATTTAAGGGGGTATTATTTGCTTTTTTGGGTGGGGACTGAATTTATTCCTAGGTATTACATTCATATTGATATTATGTTTTTTAAATTTTATATTTTTTTATAATGCACTACTATTTATAATCAAATATATAACTATATGTACATATTTTTTATATATTCACACCTAAAAATAAAATATTTTAATAAAATAATTAAACATATTTACATATAAAATATAATAGCTTTATCTAAATAATAACTAATATCCATTTTATTTAAAATACCAATATATGAATATTTATATAACTAATATATATTAATATAACTATATGTATATATTAATATAACTATATATATATATATATATTAATATAACTCTATATATATATTAATATAACTATATATATTAATATAACTATATATATTAATATAACTATATATATTAATATAACTATATATATTAATATATATATATATATATTACTATACGAATAAATATAACTAAATATATATATAAATAAATAGATATATCATGAATAAGAGAAAAAATCAATATAGGGTAGTGGCAAAGGCTTTAGGTGTGCAGGGGGGAGGTCACAAGATCAAATCCAAGTGGAGGCACGGGTGCACGCCCAAGGTTGATTTAAAGGGCAAGCGCTGATAAAGGGTGTAGGTGGTGTGGGTGGGTGTTGGAGGTGTGGGAAAGCACTGATAAAGGGGGGCTCAAGCGCTGTAAAAAGCCACCCTGAGATTGGCAGTATTTTTTTTATTATTTTATTTTTTTTATTTTTTTTATTTTTTTTATTTTTTTAATTTTTATTATTTTTTTATTAGTTTTTTTATTTTTTTATCAGCGCTAAAAAAAGCACTGATAAAATGGGTCTTTTATCAGATCTTTTTTTAGCGCTGATTAAAGTGGTCTTTATCAGTGCTTTTTGGAGCGCTGATAAAGGGGACCCCCCTTTATCTTCGTTAGCTTTAACAGTTCTTTTCTAGCACTGTTAAAGGCCATTTTTAGCGCTGATAAAAGCCATATTTGTAATAGTGAATGCTCTTCCAGCTGTGGCATCCACCATTCTCTTCTCCATAGGTGTGAGTCCTTCATAGAAGTATTGGATGAGGAGTTTCTCACTGATTTGGTGATGTGGGAAGCTTGCACACAACTTCTTGAGTCGCTCCAAATAATAATACATTGACTCCCCTTGTGCTTGCTTGATCCCATATATCTATTTACAAATTTAAGCGGTCCTTGATGATGGAAAAAATATCTACATGAAAAGAAATTTCAAATTGTTCCAACAAGTTACATCTTCAGGTTGTAAATAGTACATCTAGTATATTGCAGATCCATCAAGTGAGAATGGGAATGCTCTTAGTTTGATTTGGTCTTAAAATATATTTCTTAGTTTAAGGGTTGAGAAAACCACAATAAATTATTTCAAATATTTGTTTGTATCCTCACCAGATAATCTATGAATCTTTGGAAGAAGATGAATTAACCCAGATTTCATTTCAAAGTATGATTCGAGATTCGGATATGCAATACAATTTGGTTGATAGTTAATATCTGGTGCAGCCAATTCTTGAATATTTATATTGAGTTCATTTCAATTATTTTCTACCATTGGTTCTTATTTTATGTTGAAATTAGAAGTGTTTCCAATGTCAAGGTTATGAAAGTGACATAATTCTCCAACTTGTTGAATTTTGAAATTCCCGTAGACTGAGAATGTATGATTCGAGCCCGAAAGCTATGTTCAATATCAAGGTCAAGATCTAATAGATATTTGGGATTAGTTCATGTCATAAATCAAATAAAAATTAAAATAAAGAAAGTGGAACATTGTAAAATAAAAATTAAAAGTTTGAGTTGATGGTCCAAAATTAAGTAGAAGAAAATAAAATAAGAAGAAAAATATCAGATTGGGTAAAGAACGAAGAAAGAATAGAGGAAGACAATAAAGTGTAAAAGAAAATAAATACCTCTAATTGGTTGAAATAATTACTTTCCTCCTTGGAAATGGCTCAAATTTGAAAGGTGCTTTTGTGGGCGCCCTCAAATGTTTAGTGGTTTTTGGGTACTTAGGTGCAGTAGAGTGGCTAAACAAGGTCGTCTCTCAAAGGAGGAAGTAAATTTAACAACTTATTAAAGGTATTTTGAAAATAAAATAAAAGTAATTAAGAAAACTAATTGAAAGGATGGGGTTTTTTTAATCATTTATAAAACTAGAAGAAGTTCTCTAGAAGAAGATTACATATTTTTGTGTTTTTAATTTTGAAATGTAAGTTGACTAACAAAGCACAACGAGAAGATGTTTTTTTAGAAAACTATTTTTAGAAAGTGTAATAGATCTAACTCTACCTCTTAAATCATTTATTAATAATTATCATTTAAATTAATATCCACTTAATTATGATCCCTTAATTTTTTAAATCCCAAACCCTATAAGAATTAACTTTATCACAATGATGAAGTGAATTTAACCCAAGGCTAACTTCGGAACATGAAATCGCAGCACCCTGCTTTGATTGATGTTCGAAGGTTAGCTTATGGTAAGTCGTAAATTAAGGCACATATCATCTCTATAAATTATAATTAATTTAGTTTAGGGATTATATTTGAAATCTAAAAATTGATCCAGTGTGGTTTTGAATTACCAATTAAGTTCGCGCTCTCACAATTCACACAATTCTCGACCTTGCATGATTTGTGTTTATTGATCAATTGCTTGCTTAGTTTAATTTAAATTGAAACCTAAATTAATGTATCATATTAAGTGAATTATAGTAACTCATTTATTAAAAATAAATGAATGAAGAAGATATGATATAGATCAATTACTAAAAAGACTACTCTTCCATGGGTGGCGTAATCATCGTAGAAGCGAATTTCATTTTCAATGGTTTATAATGGGTATAACCCAATATTGCTTATACTAAAGAATTCAAACCCAAATAGGAAGGTTAATAGAATAATAAATTTGAATAAAACATAAGAAAAGATAAGAAATAAAATAATAACAATGAAGTTTAACACACAAATGAAAATATTACAACATGAAGAAGAGAAGGAGGCTTCGATGAGGGGATCCTTACTTCAAGAGATACCCCTCTTACAATGGTTGGAGAATTTGGGTAAAACAAATTATCCTCTGCCTAAAATCTCCTAATGCACGTCCCAACCCCTCAAAATGATAAAAATACTAATTTATAGAGTGTATGAGAGGCTAGGTTTAAAGAGGTTTCAAGTGTGAATGGGGAATCTCGGCCAAATATTTTAAAACACTTTCACCGCCCATTTGACCTCAAAAACGCGTGAACCAGCTCTCCTTCCAAAAGGAGGATTTGTGAAAAAATGAATTCCTAAGATTCTCTCAAAATGTGGGCCTAATCCAATCATGGATGAAGAAGTTACGTCCCAAATACATAACCTATGTCTATTCTAGTGATTCCATCCCAACTTTGAATTCATGACCCGTTTTCACTAATCAAAAGCACACTTTAGCTCTAGTTTCCTAAATAAAAGTTTTAGAATATTGAGTGAGGAACACTGTTACAAAAATTTAAGTTCAAATAATTCATATTCATATATTTATGTGTGAAATACTAAAGTTCAATTTAAAAGGGTAAAACCGGAATTTTAATCAAATTTCCAAATGAATGATCTAATCCCAAATATTTTATAAATGAATATATTTAGCTCAATTTGAGGAAATTATGTCGTTTATTATCAATAAAATATTCATCAAAATAGTTTTTTATCACATCTCTCATAATATAACCCATGAAATTATATGGGTTTCATAAGCATTACATGATTCCATAACCCATGTTAAAAGAAGTGGGTTTCATAAACATTTTATCATGGTATAACCCATGTAAATAAATGGGTTTTATAAACATATTTTCCACATAAACCTAAACCATTTAGAGAAAGAATAAGAATGGTATCCTTAGATCATATCCCCATTAAAGCATAAGTAACATTAGCTGATGTAATCTTCGATGGGAAATTTTTTTAAAAGATCACATCGAGTATTTCTTGAGGAAAATATCCTTTCCAATTTGAAAAACACTTTTTAAAACATAAAACATCTTCAAAATACTTTTATTCGAAAATAATATTGGAAACTTACAATGAAAGATTAAAATATCATTTAAAACATTTATTGATAAAAGTAATCTTTCTTTGAAAACCACTTTAAAACTAAAAATTCAATAACAATTTTGGAAAAAAAATTATTTAAAAATAAACTTTGAAACATATAATAGAATATTTATAAACAATTATTTGTTCATGGTGGTTAAAAATACCATTTATGTCGTATAATTTAAAACAGAGGTTCATTTAACATTTTTGGTAAAATACAAACATGCATTGTTTAGAAATTGACATAAAGATTCAATTCATTTTTTTGAAAAAAAATTAAAACATGGGTAAAATTTTAATTTTAATTTTTTTTTATAATTTAAAAAATATTTTTTCAAACATTTTTAGAAAACATGATTTTGGAAAGAAAAAGGGTTTTCAACCAATGAGGGAAACAAAGTTGATTTGTCTTTAAAACATTATTTGAGTGCATAAAGAGAAGAAAATGAAGGGAAAAAATCTATTATAATAAAATAATTATAATAGAATAAATTAAATGAGTTTATTTAGACATGGATAAAAATATTTCATCATCATATGCATAAATATAAAAAATCCCGATAAAAGATGAGATTATATCATAAACCCCTTACCACTTTGGTATCTTTTGAATCATAGGCCCCATTAAAGAATAACATAAAATGAAACATTAATTATAATTAAAATAATTATATTCATGATATAAATGGTAAAATGATCAATATATACAAATCATAAAAGAATATAGGTTCACAAGATATCATATATATCAAAGAAGGAAAATTAAGACAAAAATACTTTACTGATTGAGTAAATTTTGAACATTAAACCCCATGAATGAGGGATCCAAAAATGGATATGTACATCCAATTAGTTTTCCGGATATTTATAATAAAATACAATAATTGTTTTTATTTCCACTACATAAAATAAATAGGTGGTGAATATGGTATGTGTCATCAAAAATAAAATTTAGACGAAAATCCCATTCCTTAATTCTCAACTTCTTTTATACAAATTAGAACCTTCAGTATTATAAATATAAGATTATTTTAAATATATTATATGATAATAATTATATATATCAAATGAATGTGGGAATATCCCATACCTAGTGTTAGGGGAATATAGTGGTGTATTTTCTGGCATCTTGGGTGACTAACAATGATAAATGCCCTCTCTTCTCTAGCTTGGGTTCTCTTCCTTCATTATGTAATAGTATTGTTAGGGCTGGTGAACAAGGTATTCATTAATTTATAAATCCTTGAACTTTTTCTTGTGGGTTGATTCTTGGATTGGAATAAAATTGTTACATTGATGTAGTAGTTATTAAAATCATGTTTCAGGTAATAAGAGTTTTGTTTTCATGTATGTTTTGATTTTTTATTTTTTGTCTTCTTAATTTGATAATAGTTCCATAATATAAATAATGTTAACCATGATATAAATATCATATATATTTATTATATATGTATTTATAGTAGTCCATAAAATTTTTAGATAGAAAATGAAATACAACGTTTATTGAGACGGAAGGCCATAAGTACGCATGAAGGATGTTTCTATTTTATCAAATGATTGAAAAAAAGAAAGATAAATAAAATATTACCATTACATAATCATTTTTATGTCATAAAAATGTAACATATTTTTATTTAACCATTTTCTTATTATCTTACATGTAAATTTTATGTGAAAAATGAATTGCATCGCCTCGTAAGGCGATAGTATGCCGTACAAACGAACGACGTCATTGTATTCACATGGAATGAAAAGTAAGAATAACTATGTGATATAATGATTCAATAATAATAATAATATCATGAATATAATATGTAAATAACAAATACATCATTATATCTATCTATGATAGGTGTTTATGGAAAAATAATAATGTTATTTCATGAGGTGGCAGTCCATCGTACACATAATGATTTTGTGACCCATTTGAGGGAAGAGTAGAAGGAATTATGTTATGAAATATACAAAAAAACATATAATTATATATAATATACTTATTTTATCATATCATCTTGGTTTAATAATAATTTATGGAGGTGGAAAATTTAATAAAATAAAATGTTCGATTAGGGACGTTACCTCTTCTCTGGGAAACTTATTTTGGTTTGCACTAAAAGGATTCTTAGGTTGGATTTATGACCAAACTAAGTTTTATAAGATTATATAAGAGAAGTAAAGAATTTATTTGGTAATTTAATGTTTGAACCATTTGGTTTTTTATGTTTTAAGTGTATAGGAGAGGGGTTTTTCTTTTATAAGTATGATGAGTGACACACTTGTAATATTTTAAAGTAAAAAAGGCATGCCCATTATTTTCACATGTCATAAGGGAAAAAATGTACCAAAATTTATAAAAAAAATATATTTTCAAAATATTCCCATCTAATGGGGTTTTAAATGGTTTGGGTCATTTTTAACCCTTATTTTTGTAGCTTAACACCCAGAAAACCATATTTTACCTTAACTACAATAATAATTTTTCTTATGTTTCTACAATTAGTTTTGTGAAAAAAATTATGTCTACCTTATTAGATAATATAAATTATTCTTATTCAAAATATGTAATACATTTTTCTAAATCACTTTCACAGAAGTAGAAATTTTTAATTTGATATTATCCCCTCGAACATGATGAAAAAGCGATTTTCCCAAGAGAAAATGTTCAACAGTTTTAAAACAATCTTTATATTAATTCAATATAGAATTTATTAAAATGAACTAAATTTTTTTAAGAGATATATAATTGAACTAATTTTTCTTTCAAATCATTATTAAAATAATATATATTTTTTAAAATTATTTAAAAGAAATAACAATTCTTAAAAAACAAGTATTTTTCACTATTTATCAAAAAAATTATATTCTCAAAAACTTCTCAAACATTCACCCAAAGATAATTTTTACATGATGAATAAAAAAATATTTTCATTTTTTCAAATAAGTTTTCTAAAATTTACAGAAATTTATTTTAAAATAAATATGGAAAATGTGATAAAACAACTTTTTAGAAAAATATATATTTAAGAGTAAAATTGGATTTATTAATACTTCTTATCTAGAAAACAAATAATATAAAATTTAAACATTTTATTGGATATATAGTGTATAAATTTAATTAAAATAGTTTACCAAAAATTATTTTTTTATTTATTGAGGTAATGCGTGTTTATGTGCATAAAAATATTTTTTCAAAAAAATCTTTTATTTTAAAATAGTTTGTATTTTTATTTATAATTAATTAATCCCAAAATAATTAATTATATATATATATTTAAACCGTATATTTTTATAATTTAGATAATACTATTCATTCCCACCATTCCAATGGTTAGATGATAACTATCATATTAAATAATAATATTTTATTATAATGACATTTTTCATTTAAACTTTGTGTTATGTGTAATAGAATATAAAATAAGTGTTCCATGTAGCACAAGATAAACACAGTATTTCATGTAATGAAAAACATCAAAATGATTAAATTCATTTGAAAAAATATATTTTAAAAAAAAAACTGATAGTGTTACAGTTAGTTCCTCATGCCAATATGATATAAAAAACTTCTTATCGAATGGATTAAGTAGAAATTTTGAAATTGAATGAGTGGATAATTTTTATATCTGAAAAAGGATTCATTATTCTTAACAATTAGACATGGTGTTATCCTGTTTTTTTATAAAAAAATATAGTTCTATGGGCTTTTAATATATTATAAAGCATTGAATAAAATCAATGTTTAGAATAAGTATTTGTTGCCAAATATAGATAACTTTTTTTAACAACTCTATAGAAGTCATTATTTATTTAAGGTTGATATTATGTTTGATTATCATTCAATGAATTTGAATTTTGTTTAAATTCCAAAGACATCATTTCATACTAGGTATGGGAATTATGAGTTTGTGGTTTTTCCCTTTTGGCTAAAAAATGTCCTAAGGCCTTATGAGTAGAATTTTCCTCGCATACTTGGATAAATTTGTTATTGCATTTATTGGTGACATCCTGATATATTATTAAATTTATACAAATTGTGAGAAACATTTAATGATTGTTCTTAAGAACTTAAAAATTAAGTTATATGGAAAATTTAGTAAATGTGAATTATGGTTGCAATAGATTTGTTCCCTTGAACATATTGTAAATAAAGACATAATAATAGTTGGTCCAGTTGAAAAAATGTTATTAAATGGTGTCCAAGGTCTATAAATGTCACATTGATTCATAGTTTTCTTTGATTAATGGACTAATACCAATGGTTTTTTGAAAACATTTTCTATTATCTATCCTATGAACTAGGGTAACTTAACAAGGAGTTGGATTCAAATGGATGGAAGACTGTGATTAATGTTTCATGGAATTGGAAACATGAATAGTGAATACTCTAGTTTTGGCCCTATGATCTATAAATCATGTGTTGTTTTTTTCTAAAATGATTCTTCATTAATGTTACTTTGTTATATTAGGACAATGAATAATTAAGAAAATGATTGTGCTTCAAGAAAATTGAAACCTCATAATCTAAACTATTATATACATGACTTTTAATTGAATGATATATTATTTCTTCTAAATATAAAGAAAAAATTTATATATATTAAAATGTGAAATATATACTAATCATATAATTTTTTTGCATATATTCACTCAAAAATAATTAACCAAGAGATAAAGAAGATGTATTAAATAGATTAACGATTATGACTTATTGATTCATTACCATCCCCGAAAAGAAAACAGTGCAGTTGATTCTTTAAGTTGAAAATATAAAGAATCATTAGATATGATATAAATGATACATGAAATTTTGTTAATGATTTAATGAGTGCTTTCATAGAAATTCTGGGTGTAGGAACTCTGTCAACATTATTTTTGGTGTTACTGAAATCATCTTTGTTAGAAATAATTTAAAAAAATGAGGATATTTTTTTATAGGAAAAGGTATAATTTTTTAGGAAAGGTAAATTTATTGAATTTAACATTTAAATTTAATGATTTTTTGGATTTAAAAAAAATATTTTCGGTGACTTATGAATCTCTGATGAAGAAATAATTATTGAGGGAAGCTCATAGTTCTCTATTTTTTATTTATCTCGAGGACACTAGGATTTATAGAGACCTCCATGAACATTTTTGGTGGGATGTAATGAAAAGTTATATTATTGACTTTAACAAGAATTTTTTTATTTTTAAATAAGTTAAAGTATAAAAAAACTACCAGAGGGAATTATTCATCCCTTTTTAGTTCCTAAATAGAAATAAGAAAAATATTTCCATGGATTTAATGGTGGTATTACCATATAAGTATTGAGGTAATAATGTGATATGGGTTATTATTGATCATTTGACTAAATATATGAATGTTTTCATATTCAGGATAATTTTACTTTAGATAATATTTCTTTACTTTATGTTAACAAGATAATTAAATTTCAAGGAGTCCCTCTTTCTATTGTACTTGATCATGTTTCCAGATTTACCACTGATTTTTGGAAAATCCTTTAGAAGTTGTTGGGTATGGAATAAAATTTCATCACAACTTTTCAACCTCAATTTGACCGATATTCAGAGTAAATAATCTATAATTTAGAGGATATGATTCAATCTTGTTCATTAGATAAATAATTAAGTTGAGATCAACATATTATACAATTTGAAATTTCTTATGATAATAGTTTAAATTCTTGTATATAGATGAAACATTTTAAGGAATTATATGGAAAGTAGTAATGAATTCTTGATTGATGGGAAGAAGTTGGTGATAGAAGGTTTTTAGTATAAGAATTTTTAGAATAGATAGTTGATAAATGGATTGTAATTTACCAATATATGAAGTCATCTCAGAGAGGATATAAAATGTATGTGGATAACTGGAGTAAGTATATTTCATTCGCAGTAGGCCATCAGGTTTTTCTTAAAGTATATTTATTGAAAAGTGTTATGAATTTTGTAAATAAGGTAATATTAAGTTCATGGATCATTGAAATATATGAAATTATATATAATATTTGATTGATTTGTTATCAAGTGTATTTTCATATGAATGTATCTCGAGTACATGATGTGTTTTATGTTTCACTGTCATAAAAAATTATACCAGATGCCTATCATGTTTTGAGTTCTTTATTAGTATAGTTGGAATAGAATGTTGTTTATAATTAAAAACCTATTAATTTTATTTATCATAGAGAGAAAATGTTATGGAATAATGTGATTAACTAGTTTATGGTTTTTTCAAACCATATGATTGAATATGTAGAATATCAATCCAAAAATTCAATAAAGAAAAAATTCTCCTACTTGTTCAAGGAGTGAATATAAATTATATGGACATAATTTACAAAGGGGGGGATGTGAAAACCCGAGTAATGCTAATAATATTAAAATTTCAATAATTACTAATACTCGTGAATTATATTTTATAGGGCCATATTCATTATAAGAATAATATTATTTTTTTAGTCAAAATGAAAATAGATTTATTCGAACTAAACAGTGTTACATAAATTATACAGTTTAATTAAAAAGATAAATTTAAAAATTATAGAATTTAAATTTTAAATAATGGATATAACTTTTAAAATCATTGAGTCAAAATTATATTTGAGTTTATTTTTTTAAAATTCTCTGAAAAAGTTGATTTTTAGGGGAATAGTAGAAAATACAATTTTTTAGGAAAACTGTATTCTTTTTATTCATTTAAAAATTCATATTTACTTTTTTGTTATTTTTTAAAATTTAATTTATTTACTTTTTATTAAAAATAATCCAATTAGTTTTATTGGATATAACATTACACTTGCTTTTGGTATAACAACATTTTTATTCATAAAAATGAATTTATTCAGAAAGTTGTTTTTCAGTGTGTTATGTGTTTTGATTTTAAATGTAATTTTTATCATATTTTTAGTGTTAATATTTAAAAATTGATTTCTTGTTTGGAATCATAAGACTTAAATTTTCTAAATAGTTTAACCTCATTTTGTATCATTATGAATAGTAACTTTTTCAGAAAAGTCATTTACCATTGTAAGAGTTAGAACATGTTAAAAGGGTTAAAACTAAATTTATAAGGGTTAAAATAACCAAAAAAACTTATCTAAATCCTATTTTATGGTCAAATTTAGACCATATATTATCTATTATTTTAAAATGATTTATTTTGGTTCCACTTGGATTGAGAAAGACATTAGTATATTTTAATCTTTTGAAAAATTCCAAGTGTGTCCTCTCCCACATGTATAAAATGAAACCCCCTCTTTTCTCCTCTCCACCTTTAAATAATGACTCATATCCGATAAAAACTACCCAAATTATTTTCAAAAATCCCTCTACATGTACTATAGGTATTTTTTTATCATAATACCATCCTATGAATGTGTTAGTTATAAACCTTAGAAGGTTGTCCGGAGAAGTGGTATAATTCTTAAACAAGTTTTTTATTTTGTTTTTTATTATTTTACCTCTTTAAAAACTGTCCAAAAAATTCTTATATAATAGCATAATTATCTCAAATATATGGAAATATTATTATGTTTATGTGATAACAATTTTTCATCTACTTATCCATATAGAAATTAAAAACACCGCTCGTGTGTATGTGCAGACTACAGCCTCACGAGAAGATGTATTTCCTTTTTCATCCTCAAGTATTATGGTTGGTCATAATGATGGATCAAAATTAAATAATATGATATATATATATGATATAAATTTAATTACATATTGGTAAATAATTATAATAATTATTTCATTACCATTCAATGAAAAATAAAAAAATCGCTCGTGTGTACATGCGGACTACCACCTCACGAACCAATGTATTTTATTTTTTATCCCTTCATAACATGGATTCTATATATAGGTGTATTAAAATAAATAATTATATATTTATGATATAATAATCGTTATTTTAAGATAAAAATAATTTTAACTTCTTTCACTCATGATCATTGAAAAATGGAAATGTTACTAATGCATATGTATGGACTACCGCCTCAATGTTGTAACCAAATTCATTTTTATTAACTATATTACATATGTGGTTTTAAAATTATAATTAATATATAAAAATTGTACTTATAAAATTATTAATATTCTTGAAATGATATAATCATGATCCATTTGATCATAATTAACCTACTGAATTCATTTTAGACTTATGAACCAAATATCCTCACAAAGTTTGAAGAAAACTAAATAAAAAAATAAATTATATATATCCTGATAATAAGTATAAAAATTAATGAAAAAAATATAATTTACTTGAATTTTTTTTTTAATAAACTAAAAAATTAACATAACTCTATTATCTAGAAAGATAAACATGTTTATGACAAGTCTGACTCAAGGTAAGAGATGTTCAATATCAATACCTTGTTTTAAAATGTTATGAATATTTCGTTCTATTGATTTTACTCCATGTAAATATTTTTTATGCATGTGTAAATATTTAAATAAATGAATTAAAATGGTCATTCTTCATCTCCTTTTACTTTATTACAAAGGTATTTGCAATTAATCTTCTTACATATTTATTATATAATATTTTACTTTGTTTAGAAAGTATGAATAAAATGTTTTTAACATATACAACATGAGGTGAATTTTCCACCATCAAGATCCATATTCTTTAGTAAAATAATTCTTGGAATTTTTATAGTTTTCTTTCAATAATATCATATTTTACATTCTATTATTAATTTTTTAAATAGTTTCCAAATAAAAAGTATTTTATCCTTATTTTAACATAAATCCCAAAATCACTTCTCCATATGTGTTAAAGATAATAATTTATGAGATTTTTTAATGGAAATATAATATTAAATGTGTTTTATGTATTTTATATCCCTTGTAATTTTTTATGACGATGGTTGAGCCCAATATATCTCTCCAATACATTGGGTAATGATTATTTTCTCTTGAAATTTTTTTTGGAATTAAACAAGTAGGTTATTCCATTCTCAAGGGTTATTATAAAGGTTCCATGAAGATAATGTACCTAGATAACTACATGAATTTTCAATGCTATCTAATGAATTTTCATGGAAATATTTTTATTTCATAAGGTGAGGAAATGAGATTTTTTTTAAGGAATTGTTATTCCCTTTTAAGCGTTAACAAATATCTTTTTAAGAAAACGATTTTCATGTGTTATTGTGTTTTCTACGAAAACACATGATTATGATACTTACCTTATATATTTTATAAAGTATTTTATGAAAAAATTGGGTAGTAAATATGATTTAATGTGTAAGAAAACAATTTTTGAGTACCAGTTTATAATGTTAAAGGGAAACTCTCTTATATAATCTCATAGTTTTGAATAGACTAATAGGTTTCCTTTATTCTTTGTTTATATACCTTACTAATAATTTTTTGATCATCCATAATTTTAAAATATTTTTCATAATGTTTAAGGATGAGTAGCAATAATTATGTTGTCATGTTAAAAACTTATGAAAAATTTGAATGAAATTAAAACATGTGTCATTTTAAAAGTATTGAATTTTAAACAAATGGTCATTGAGTGAACGTGACCACTATGTAATACATGGGTTTATTATTTAATATTCATGACATAATTCTATAAAAATATAAACCTAAAAAGATATTAATTCGTGAAATAAAATGAATTCGTTTTTTAAAATAAATTATAGTTTGAATAAGGGTCAATACCTTATAGCTAAGTCCTTTGTTAGGATGTTTGTGACTTGAAGTTCTATAAGCACGTATTCCAAATTATCCAACCCATACTCCAATTTATTCATGATTAAGTGAAACATTATTTTTACTTGCTTTATCCTTGAGTGATGTACTATATGTTTTCATAGATTAATAGCACTTAAAATCTTACAATGAATTCTAACCAAATAATTCACTTCCAATCCCAAGACTTCAAGATGCTACATTATCCATAATAATTTCATGAAAGATTAAGTGTCCACAATTTATTATTCTTCTACAACGATAAGTGAAATTGAAGGTGGTATAACTTAAATCCCTATCTTTTATATGATATAGTAGGTTGTATTGCATGTCATCTTGTATGGAAGCATGTAGATGAAATATTCACGATACTACTTCCACTCATACAACATGCTTGAAAAACTATTTCATGCATGAAGCCTCTATATGATCGGTCTTCCACCCAAGTTATCATTAAGGACTGTTTTATAAGATTTAATAGATGTGTAACTCTTTTCATGTAATTATATTATGAGAACATCCCAGTCATTTACTCTTTCATTGTAACAATTGAGTAAATAAAAAAATAACCTGAGGGTAATCGATGTGGCTCTATAAATCCAAGACATATGATGGATGGGTGTGTGTGACTTCTTAAAAAAAGTCACTCCTTACCTAAATAACTATTTCTTTTAAATCCTTTACATCATGTGATTCTAGAACGTCATGAAGGATATAGATTCACACTACATGTGATTTTGATCAACCCATGAATGCACCATGGAGTGGAAATGTATTTTAGATTCCCTTATTGAATTTTGTCAAGAAAATCTGATAGTGAACACAATTTTAGAGATTCCTTTCAGTGTATGTTACAAATGATAAATAATATTACTTCATTTTAGTTTTATCATATGATATATTTTTTTAATGGAGATATTTAGGTAGTGGATTTAATTTGTTTTCACTTATTATAATACGAGTTATTAGGTTTGATTAAACAAAAAAATTGATTCAAAGGCATCCCATTCATTATATTTATGAAATATTTCATGGAATGAAGAAGAAAATGAAAACAGAGCATCATTTCAGGCTTATGGAAATTATGGAAAAAAAGAATTACCTTTATTAAAAAGAGTTCTTTGTAAAAAAAATTTGTTTTCACTTATATCGAGATATATATGCAAATATTAGTTAATAATACCTTTATATATAGTGGTCTATGTAAGGGTTATCACTGTATATCTTTACGTATATGTTTCAATGTAACGGATAGGGAATATAACCTTTATTTAGATAAGTATACATAAAGGTAACACTCATTTACCTTAACACATAATTCACCATGAAATTTTTATCACATTACACCATTATTCTATTGGGGTGTATGTAAAGATAATAATTTATACCTTTCTGTAAAAAAATATAAAAAAATAATATTCTATATTTCCTTTATTTAGGAGGTAAATCCTGTACTACCTCTAAAATCTTGCCCCACCTCATTAGTATGAGAAACGATGGGTGTGATGATGGGCTTAGGTGACATCCCCAATACACCAAAGTCTATAAATAAATGTCAAGGGATTCATAAGAAATTGTGTGAAAATTTTACCTTTTAATAAATAAAATAGCCAACCCAAAAATAAACAAAACTAATAATCTCTATATGATTCAAGGGAAAAAATAAAACTCAAATAAAACCAAACCAAAACAAACTATATCAGATTTTAATTCCAAAACCATAACGAACAACCTTCAAATACATGAAATACATCAACTCATTAACTTTAAACCTTCTTAAAGCTCAAAATACACAAGTCATGATCACAGTATAACAATGCATCACTAAATAAATTAGATACCTTTCCTTTACCTGTGTCTCGATATATCACATCTACAAATGCACCAAAGTGCCCAAGAAGAGGTTGATTATAAAACTTAGTACGTTTTTTTCAATGACTTCCCTACACATGCCACTAGGATAGAAAATGTTATAAATTTTATACAAAATAGGTTAAAATGATTTAAAGTAGTTTATATAAAAAAATAGTTCTCCAAAACAAATAGTTTTCTAATGAAAGAAACCAATTATGTATTTAAGATAATTTCAAATTTACATTTGAAATACTCATTCCACACATCCACACATGCATGAATAGTAATCAGTTCCATACTCATGAGTGGTCCCTCATTGATCTACTAAGTCATAAATAGATAACCATATACCAATTTACCCAAAGGAACATTCCCCTTCAATAGGTTCATGTGAATGAAAATGAACTCATGCCAACCATTTATACCCAAAAACATGCCAAATCATGCCAACCCATTTGAATAAAACATTTATTTTAATGAAAACACTTCCATAACCATTTTCCAAGCAACAAAACCAAACCATAAATTTTAAACAATCATTTTAAAATCATGAACCAAATGCATTTTCCCAAAAAAAAATCAAATTAAACCATTTCAAAAAACTCCCACTAAAGTGGGTTTCCATAAAGAAACACACATCAATTTTAAAAAATAAATTGAAAAAATTAAATTAATTTTATTCTATTCCTTTAGGTTCTAATCAATATGAGTCATGAGAGAATTCACCTAACTCACAAATGTTGGTGAAACCAAAGAATGACAAAAAATTCCAAAAACCCAACTGGGAACATTAATATCTGACCTCAGAGCATGTTACCATCAACCCACACCATCATATCACATCAATATTGGAATCAGATAATGTTATTCTATCCCAAAATAATTAGATTCATGAATCTTAGATAGGAAAGAAGAATAAATCTAAAGAAAAAAAACAAGAATGATCACATTCCAATAAAATCAGCTTCCAAAACACTTAGATTAACCTCAGAATCACTTCCATATCATGAGGAATGGTCTCCATAGCCTCAAGATGAAGAGTAATTAAGGTTAAGATTTCATTAAGAAAAAAAATTAGTTGTTTAGGAGGTGATTTAGATAAGATCCAAAAAAACAGGATCTAAAATTTAATAGTGTACAGTTAAGGCACACGGTTAGGAAAACCATGTGATAATTTTTCACTAGACACTTCCTTCTAAATCACATCGCACGGTTGGATCACGCTGTTAAACAAACCATGTTCCAACTATTCTAAACCACTATGTCCAACATAGAATATTTGTTTTGGTGGTCATATGGTGTGGCCAAACTATGTTCCAAACAGTTCACCAACCCTGTTCCCACTATTTCTGTTGCACATTTTCTTGGGAGGTGTTTCAGGGTTTCTACTTACTATGCCCAAACTTTGAACGTCTATAAAATACCAAAAACAAATAAAAATCTCTTCCAAAATTCACTAAAGATAACCCAATTATTTTATACACATTAAATACATATATTTAGGGTTAATTACTTGAACATGGGGATGCTACATTCTCCCCACCAATGGTATTTCCATTGCCATAAAGTTAAAACCCACTAGTGGCTTGAAATATTTCAGTACATTTCTCGACCATTGGCTTCTCATACTCTCATTTTTCATCCTAATTATGACCATGTCTCCATAAATACTGCACTATATAGATTCTTTTCTACCCAAGAGTTTTTCTTACCTATCCACAATCAAAATTCAAACATGAACCAATGTAGAATCTAGCTATAAATAAATGTGATACCTTAAAATCACATGGTCTGGATTAGGTTGATACTTTCTCAATTGAGATACATGAAACACATTTTGCACTGAATAGAACCTTGGTGGAAATCAAAACTGATATGACACATCACTCATCTATTCAAGTATCTCAAAAGGGAATATATATTGAGAAGATAAGATTCACTACTTCCCAAAATGATGAATCCCCTGATGTGGGAAGGTTATTAAGAACATGTGATCACTCCCCATGATTGCAAATGACTATCAAGGATGATTTACATATGACTTATAATTACTCTGATTTGCAGTATCCTCTTTATGATCAACTAAATATTCTTTGTTGTCTCTTGCAAAAGGCTTGGTAAAACCAGTCAAGTCTCACCTGTTTCCACCCAATAAATTTGGGAATGAAAAAGACACCCATGAAATGCTTCAAAAGGAGTAATATGTATTAAGTCATGATAACAATTATTGTATTAGAACTCCAATAATGTTATTATCTATTGACACATGCCACCAAAATCCATTACATATTTCCTAATCTTGTCTTCTTACATTTGTATAATATTTTCGGATTGTAAATCCATACGAGGATGATATTTCATGATCATAGTCAACTGAGTCACACGGGTTTTCTATAAGTATTTCCAAAAATTGGATGAAAACCGCATATCTCAATCTAATAATATATAAACTGGTATTCCATACCTCTTTATCACTTGTTGGATACATATTTTTAACATGTCCTCCACCGTATGATATTCACAAATACGGATGAAATGGGATGGTTGTTTAAGCCAATTCACCAGCATCCATATGTAATAGTGTTTCTGAACTATCCTTGGTATACCTATAACAAAATCCATAGCTATCTAGTCCCATTTCTATATGGGTATTAGTAAAGACAGTAACATACCCACTGGTCATTTGTGCTCTACATTAACCTTCTAATAGGTGAGGCATCAGAAAACATAGTCATCCACTTTTATTTTCATTCCAATCCACCAAAATTGTGATTAAAGTGCCTTATGCATATTTTTTTTCTAGGATGAAAAAACCATTTGGAAGGTCAATAAGCATGAAGATATTGTTCCTAAAAATCCCAAGGTATGACCATCCAATCTCAAAAACACAAAACTAAGCCTATGTTAACCTTACATCCCTCATTATTCTTGTCACTATTGAGTTTTACCTTATATAAAAAATTATGAATATGATATATATTCATATTTAACCTTCTTATTCAAATAAATAATGAAGGAAACAAGAAAGAAAATTATGCCATGAAATCATTCTTCACAATCAAAGTGCATGTCAGCTGTCACCGACATTAGATTCCTCTAATATAAAGCCTCTTTCTCCAACTAACTATATGAATTTGTTCTTAATATATCTGCTACCATATTTCCTTTCCCTAGTGTAAACATAAAGTCTATATCAAACATTTTAAGGTATTACATCCATATTATTTTCCTCTGATTCAAAAATATTTATGATAAAATATGTTTCGCGATCATATGATCCATAATAACTGTAAATTTCTCACCAAATAGGTAATGATGGAAAGTGTTCAATGAATAGACATCATCATCTAATTAAAAATCATGTGTTGGATAGTTATTATCATGAAACCATAACTATTGTGAGCTATAAGAAACAACATAATATCCCTACATGATAATACACCCCAACTCTAATCCTAAAGCATCAAAATACACCACATAACCATGTCCTAATTCTAGAAATATCAAGATCGGTGATAGTGTAAGGATAAATTTAATCCCTTATATAGACTTATGACATTAAAAATTATATTGGAATAGTACATTTTTCTTTTTCAATGCTATCATTATTGAATCCAGTCATTAAAATTCATCAAACAATACCCATAATAACCAACCAAACTAGAGAAACTGTGTATCTCAAAGATATTCTTTGGTGGTTTCTAAGAGATTACAACCTCTATATTTTTTGGAACTATAGAAACACTTTTTTAATAGATATCTTGGATAAGGAAACGAGTCTCTTGAATCTAAAAATCACACTTTTAAATTTTGGCATATAGACAGTGATCCCTCAAGATAACCAACATTATCTTCAATTGTTTCTCATGATCAACCTCTGTCCTAGAATACACCAATATTTCATCAAGAAACACCATTATAGAAGAATATATATAATTTTAAAATATCCAAATAATAAATTCCAAAAAAATAGATGGTGTATTCATGACACCAAAATACATAGCCACTGTAAAGACCCGTAAAATTCAAGGGAAACGTTTTTCTTAATTTTCTTTGGGATTTTACAAGAATGCAGTTTTTGACGGCGCCTGATTCTGAGGCCCGGTGTGCCCAGAGTCAATTTCCGAAGTTAGGCTCGGTACGTTCAGTGAACGAATGAGAAGGTTTTTATAACTTTTGAACTAGTGATCAAAATTGAAATATGAGGGCACCGATGAACTCGAAGCACCGGTGATTGCTTAGGAACACCTTTTCCGGAGTTGCATTTTCTCGGGTGTGGTTTTAAAATTTCTCGGTTAACTAAATGAGTAAAATAAAAATGGGAAACCAATTTATTTTATTTTAAGTTGTTTAACCTATGTTATGTGGTTGAAGTGGGACCCACTATATCCTACTCCACTATGTAGGATATTTGTGGGGTGGGTCCCACATGAGCCCCACCTTTTCAACTTCCACGAAACCCCCCACCTTTAATTAGGTAACACACCCGCACCCCAATTAAATGAAAGTAAACTCCTGCATTTAAATTTATTAATAAATGCCTCTTTAATTGGGCAGTTTAAACTCCTCAATTAATTTAATTAATTGATTGATTCAACTTTTGAATTTTCAAAACGTTGTGCTTGTGTGTTAATAAAATAAGACAAGTCTTATTTTATTCGAGTGGTTCGTTGTGCGAGAGGGCTTGAGAGAAATCACTCAAAGCCTTGAAGCACTCCTTCCTCGATGAAGAACGCGAAGAACACCGACCTCCGACGAAGGTTGACAAGAATGCCAGATCCTCGGAGATCGATGACGCGACGGCAACGAATCTTTTCTCCACGACGCGACGATCCTCCTTCCGCGATGCCTTATTCCGCGACGTGAAATTCCACAACAAACCTTCGTTCAACTTTTTCTTCGAGGTAGGGGATTTATTTTTGTTGTTGTTTGTAATTTCGTCTGTTGTCGTTCCTCATTTCAAATTGGACTGCTTTCTATCGAATGAAGGGAGGGGGTTGGACCGCACAAACACAGCCGACCCTCCTCCCTTAATTTTGTTGTTGACCTTGTTGTTGTATGGAATGGGGATGGTGTGGTGCCGTCGCACTGCCAGGAATCATTCAGCAAGGATGTGTGGCACCATTGTGCCGTGTCGTTGAAGCCAAACAAAGCCGCGGTGCCGTCGCACCGCGCCGGAAAACAACAAAGAGACGCAGTTTGTTTATTTGGCGTATAGATCGATTGTCCATGTAAGAACGAGCCACAGGGGAGATTTGAAGACTTCGCAGCGAAGGGCAGGTCCCGGGAGGATCTCACGTGAGCACAAAATTGGAAATGGACCACCAGAGCAACTCCGGTGGTCCGCGGAATGTGTTGTCGGCGTGCCTCGCCGGCGTGGCGACGCTAGGGGCCGAAGGCGGCGGCGCCCCGGCGCGCCGCTGGCAGGAGCCGTCGTGGCTGAAGCCACGGCGGAGGAGGGATCTCGTGGCCGTGCGGGATTCGGAGGGGAGACACGGCGGATCTCCGCATTCGCTGTTAAGGAGCAGCCCCCACGCGGGGGCCGCGATTTCCAAACAGGGGGGCAGCGCCCCCCCCCCCCCCCCCCCCCCCCGCCCCTCAATTCGCTTGGCCGTTTGGCCGAGCTGGCCGCTCAAACGCGGCAGACCAACCGACTGCCAGCCGGGCCGCGCCCAAATGGGCCGGACCTGGACCCGGGTCGAGTCGACCCGGTTCGAGCCGACCCAGTGGGTCTTGGGCCGGGTCGGACCGGGCCCGAACCCCCTATTTTCGGACTGTTTTCAGTCATTTTCCCATAACTCGGGCTACGGACCCCCGATCGACGCACCATCAATTGTGTAGTGATACTTGGATTGAGACGGTAGTTTCGGTATATTACAATCAGGGTTTCCGAGAACTTTGGGTATGGCTGGGTTAGTTCGAACACGAAACCAACCGGGCCCTCGGAGCGGAAGCACTTATATCTTTAGCTCCGGACGTCCAATTGACGTGTCGTCGACATTGTTGGATTACTCTTGATGAGACAGAACTTTTGTATTACTTCTCCTGAGATTTGGATGCAGATGGATAGTGGCCGGGTTGGACTATACCCGAAATCCAACCGGGGCCCTGGAACGGAAAAGCTGACAACTATCATACCGGACGTCTGTTTGACGAACCGTCAGCGGCGTTGTTGATCATGTTGAGAAACGGTCCCTATGAGTATACCCTATGAGAGTTCAGGGTACAGTTGAGATACAGCCGGGTTGGTTCGCACACAAAACCAATCGGGCCCCGGGGACGAAAAGGCTAATAACTCACAGACCGGGCGTCCGTTTGATGCGTCGTCTGTTGCGTTGAGACCCCTATGATGAGGCGGTCCTTTTAGATACTTCTTCATGGGACATTGAGATACTTGGAGTATCGACCTGTAGATCGTGGAGCGGACCCTCCTGGAGATGAGCGTACGGACTACGGAGACCGTGTATCCGGCTGAGACCTGACGACTGCTTGACTGACTCGACTTGGAGTGAGTCGACTAGCCCAGTGGACGGAGCCATACTTTTTTTGGGTGCAGACCCATGCCGGACGAAGCAATACTGAGCTTGGGTGCAGACCCGCGGTACTCGTCCAGAGAGTACCTCTACAGGCTATTAGGGTGTGTGCACTACTATGTTTGGGTGGCATACCCCAGCGGGTAGCACTACTGTGCTTGGGTGGATGACCCGCGGTACACGAAAGGAGGAGTACCTCAGCAGTCTTAGGTTAGTGAGAAGTACCTCGGATTCGTGACAAGATCATTGTACTCTCCAGAGACGGGGCTCTTCAGCAGTTACGATTTCAATAATGAAAATCCTGGTTTGAGCTGAGTCTATGACCTTTGTTTTTATTTCATTATTGAGATGGGTCACTTGATCACTTAGGTATATGTATGGGAATATACCTAGGTAGTGGTTATCCGTTGATTTCATAACCTTTGTGTTTCCTCAAGATTGAGATGGGTTACTTGATAACTTAGGTATAAGTATGGGATTATACCTAAGTAAGGGTTATCTGTTGAGATCCTTCTTTTTGGTTATCCTTGTTGGATTTAGTGAGACCTTGAGGGTCTCGGGGTCCCTACTGAGTATCGTTATACTCACCCATGCACGGGCTATGCCCGCACCTCATTGTGTTGGTTGCAGATGACTGGCAACGCTGACAGAGGCCGAGTGTTCGAGGGCTGGACGGTACCTGGAGGTGGACCTCATGATGAGTAAGTATCCAGAGGTGGACTTCACGATGAGATGACACTCTAAGGAGGTTGACGGGCGAGAGAGTTGTGGAGGCTATCTGTACCTACCCTTCATGTAGGATCTGTGGTGAACGATCCAGGAGCTGCGCTATCTGTACCGACCCATCAGGTAGGATCCGAGGAGGACGACCTAGGAGTTGCTTCCTTTCTTCCAGCTGTTTGTATTTTTCTGTTTTACTTTCGTTTAGTTGTAGTTGTACTTTCAGTTGGGTTTGTATTCTGACCCATTTACCTTTTAGCACTTTCTTTTGTACTTAGTGTTTTACTTCCTCTTGTACTATGTGGTGTTTTGTTTACTTTTATAAGGTCAATGCCTTCCCAGTTATCGGGATTTAAGCCTTTGGTGCTAGTCGCCTACCTCGGGCCTATGGAAGGCAGGCTTGGGGTAGTCATGACATGGGCCCCGAGGACGGGTCGTGACAAATTGGTATCAAAGGATTCGGTTCTACCTCATGACTTATAACTTTTCTTTCTCTGAAGCAATAGTGTTAAGGGTACAGAGTGTGGTTTTCAGTTCAGGGAGTCTAGTATTGGTGCGGACGGCCGACGTATCCATACACCAGGACCCTGAAAACTTATTTCTAATTTTGTGCACGAAAACACTGATTGCGTGTGAGTTTTCAAAAGTTTTCCCCCTTAAAACAGCATAAACCAGGTCAGCTCACCAGGTATAATCGTTTTACTGTGTCACGTATATTTCTTTCAAGATGCCTTTCCACGGACGACCAGCTAGAGCCCAGAGGGATGTACGTACTGAAAGCCTGCCGAGCGACGAGGCTTCGGTACAGGGCCCTCTTGCAGTTAAGGCACCAACGGAGGCACCAGTAGTACTACCACCCGTTGGGACACCGAAACCACCAGCCCTAGCAGTAGAGAGTGCATATCACTTGAGCGCACTGCACGAGATCCAGTGCCAGAGGCCACCCAGGTTGAGGGGAGAGACAGACCTGCGGGTGGTTGAGGATTGGATGGAGGCTGTGGTGGGAGTTTTCAGGATAGTGGGTACACCAGAGGACTTCATGGTAATCATTACTGCCAACCTTCTTCAGGCAGTAGCAGGCAGGTGGTGGATCCACTTGTTCTAGTTTTGCGACGGGATTACTTTCACTTGGGAAGACATTGAGACCTTCTTCAGGGTGGAGTTCATACCAGTGACTCTACACCTCGAGTGTTTCAGGGGTTGTTGCCTTTACCACGTGTTTTTCGATCAGTAGTTGAGTCATCTGTTGGAAGTAGACAGATGATGCAGAGGTCCCAGAGGACCATAGCCAGTCGTACGAGGAGCAAGAAGTGTTATGAATGCTGCAGGAAGGGTCACCTGGCATGTGACTATCCGACCCCCCGAACAGTTGATCTGCAGGCTTTAGAGGAGCCACCGAGGCAGAAGCAGCGGCGGGTGCTTGAGCAACAGCCGAGCAGTGCACAAGGCAGTAGAGCTCTGGGAGCAGGTGGACTGGATCAGAACTAGTGTATACGTCCCTTGTACTTCTAGATCCATGTTTCTGTTGTGTTCGTGTCTTTGTACTGTGAGCTGCAATAATAAAAAGACACTTATCTTTGTGATGTTTTCTTTCATGTCCTTTTGTTTGGTTGATACTGAGAGGTCCCGATTAAAACTATTGACTTGACCCTCACTTTCAATATTTCTACTGGAGGAGACCCAGTGACCTCACATTGATGCCAACAGTGTGACTCAACCCTTGGAGGCGAGAGTGATAGTTGGATCTCTTGGTAGTAACGTCGAGGCATTACGACGTCATCCATGGCATGAATACATCATTCATGTTAGGATTGACTATATTAGGCAATGGGCGTGGTTTATCCAGAGGATGAGACCAAGTTTCTATTTTCGGAAAATGAGAAATATTAGCAGCTCTTACAGATCATAGGGAAAGAATGTGCAGATCATCGAGGAGCGGGTGAAGAATGCACAGTGCAGTAAGAAATAGGAAAGTGGCGCCAATCTTAGAGACTCGAGTGTGTTAAATGTTTCAAGACGAGGAAGCTTTAAGGAGAGATTGGTCTGCGAAGTAGAAGATGTGGAGGCAGAGCTAAGAGAGCAGCATGAGGTGGTGTACATTTTAACATGCTACAACCACCCACCATAGTTTTCCCCGCCAGGCTCAGGGAGCTGGAGAGTAGGGGAAGAGTACAGCTGCATGCGGTCTAGGAGTGTGACCCAATGGTTCTAAAAATGATTCAAGGGACAGTCTGTGTCCACTACATGATGTCGTAGTAACAGACGTTGATATGAATCATTCCTTCATTCCACAAATCTTGTCCCAGATCTAGAGTTTTCGGTTAGCTGTATACTTGACCCTCACGTCTGGAGATACCTTAAGAGAAGACTCGATAATCACACTTACGTCGACAGTGTGGGCAGACCCTTGAGTTGAGATTTTCAGTTGGAATCTCTTGGTGGCAGCATCGAGGCCTTACGACGTTGGTTTGATTATTGACTGGGCAATCACAGTTCATACACAAATTGACGGTATTAGGAAAAAAGGTTGTGGTTTAACTACGATTTCAGAATGGGTTTTCCTTGGTTAGCGAAAAGGAAACCCTAGGCAGCACAGGATAAACTCATACATATGAGGGTGCAGTCGATCACTCTTGAGTCGGTCAACCTTTCCCTCGTGGTAGCAGGAGTTTTGAGTTTCAGTTCTAATCAGGAATTGGATAACTCTAGAGTTCGAGGATGATGATCACGTCCTTATACGGGTCTGACCTCGACGAGTTTTACGGAGATGTAGCTGAGGTGACAAGTTGTCTCCGAGGCTCAACGGACCTTTCTAGGTCCTCAGTAGGGTAGGCGAGGTGTTTTACCGCTTGAGCCATCCACCTCAGTTGCACCAGGTGCACGACGACTTCTATGTATCACAATTGAAGAGATACGAGCACGACCCTTCGCATATCATCGACCTTGGGGAGATGGACATTGGCGATGGGGTGACTTTTGCGGGGTTCCAGTAGGGGTTTAGGATCGACAGGAGCGGTCCTATGAGGATGGTCATTTCCACTTGTGAGCTTCCATTGGAAGCATGGGAACCTCCAGGTGAGCACATGGGAGCAGAAGGCTCAGATGCGTGCTCAGTACCGCTTTTTTATCCCTAGTTTGTGTTACAGCTTTACAAGGACATAAAGCCCTGAGGTGGGAGTAATGTAAAGACCCATAAAATTCAAGGGAAATTTTTTCTTAGTTTGTTTTGGGATTTTAGAAGAACACAATTTCTGACAGCGCCTAATTCTGAGGCCCGGTGTGCTCGAAGTCAATTTCCGAAGTTAGGCTCGGGTATGTTCAGTGAACGAACGAGCGGGATTTTCTAACTTCTAAACCGGTGCTCGAAATTGAAATCTGAGGGCACTGATGAACTCGCATCACCAGTGATTGCTTAGGAACACCTTTTCCAGAGTTGCGTTTGCTCGTGTGTGGTTTTAAAAATTTTGGGTTATGTAAACGAATAAAATAAAAATGGGCAACCAATTTATTTTATTTTTAGTTGTTTAACATAAGCTAAGTGATTGAAGTGGGACCCACTATATCCTACTCGACTAGGTAGGATATTTATGGGGTGGGGCTCAAACGAGCCCCACCTTTTCAACTTCCACAAAACCCCCCACCTTTAATTAGGTAACGCACCCGCACCCCCATTAAATGAAAGTCAACTCTTGCGTTTAAATTGATTAATAAACGCCTCTTTAATTGGGCAGTTTAAACTCCTCAATTAATCCAATTAATTGATTGATTGAACTTTTTAATTTTCAAAACATTGGGCTTGTGTGTTAATAAAATAAGACAAGTCTTATTTTATTATAGTGGTTCGTTGTGCGAGAGGGCTTGGGAGAAATCCCTCAAATCCTTGAAGCACTACTTCCTCAACGAAGAATACGAAGAAATATGACCTCCGATGAAAGTCGACAAGAACTCCGGATCCTCCGAGATTGATGACGCGGCGCCGATGAATCTTTTCTCCGTGACGCGAAGATCCTCCTTCCGCGAGGCCTTCTTTCGCGACGTGCAATTCCGTGACGAACCATCGTTCAACTTTTTCTTTGAGGTAGGGGATTTATTGTTGTTGTTGTTCATGATTTCTTTCGTCGTCATTCCTTGTTTTAAATTGGGCCGCTTGCTATCGAATGACGGGAGGGGTCGGACAGCACAAACACGACCGACCCTCCTCCCTTAATTTAGTTGTTAACCTTGTTGTGGTTTGGAATGGGGATGGCGTGGTGCCGTCGCACCAAGCGGGATCATGCGGCAAGGATGCGCGGCACCATCGTGCCACGCCGTTGAAGCCGAAAAAAGTCGCGGCGCCGTCATGCCGCGCCGTTGAAGCCGAACAAAGCCGCGACGCCGCGCTGGAAAACCACGAAGAGACGCAGTTTATTTATTTGGCGTACGGATCGATGGGCCATGGAATAACGAGCCACAGGGGTGATTTGAAGACTTTTCACCAAAGGGCAGGTCCTGGGAGGACCGCAGGCGAAGACGGAATTGGAAACGGACCACCGGAGCAACTCCGGTGGTCCACAGAATGTGTCGCCGGTGCGCCCCTCCGGCGCGGTGGCGCCCCGGCACGCCGCCGGCAGGAGCCGCCGCGGCTGAAGCCACGCCGGAGGAGGTATCCTATGGCCGTGCGGGATCCAGAGGGGAGACACGGCGGGTTTCCGCGTTCGCTGGCAAGGAGCGGCCCCCACGTGGGGGGCCACGGTTTCCAAATAGGGGGGCAGCGCCCCCCCCCCCCCTTCAATTCGCTCGGCCGTTTGGCCGAGCTGGCCGCTCAAATGAGGCAGGCCAACTGGGACACTCCCAAATGGGCCGGACCTGGACCCGGTTCGGGTCGACCCGGTTCGGGCCGACCCAGGGGGTCTCGAGTCGGGTCGGATCGGGCCCGAACCCCCTATTTTCAGACTATTTTCAGTCATTTGCCCATAACTCGGGCTACAGACCCCCGATAGATGCACCGTCAGTTTTGTAGAGATCCTTGGATAGCAACGGTCATTTGGGTATATTACACTCAGGGTTTAGGAGAAATTTGGGTACGGCGGGGTTGGTTTGAACACGAAACCAACCGGGCCCTCAGAGCGAAAACGCTTATATCTTGAGCTCCGGACGTCCGATTGACGTGTCGTCGACTTCATTGGATTTCTCTTGATGAGAAGGAACATTGGCTTACTTCTCCTGACTTTTGGATGTAGTTGTATAGTGGTCGGGTTGGACTACACCCGAAATCCAACCGGGCCCCTGGAACGGAAAAGCTGACAACTTTCAGACCGGACGTCCGTTTGAAGAACCGTCAATGGGGTTGGTGATCATATTGAGAAAAGGTCCCTATGAGTATACCCTGTGAGAGTTCGGGGTATAGTTGAGATACGACCGGGTTGGTTCGTACATGAATCCAACCGGGCCCTGGGGATGAAAAGGCTAATAACTCACAGACCGGGCGTCCGTTTGACGCGTCGTCTATTGCGTTGAGACCCCTATGACGAGGTAATCCTTTGAGATACTTCTTCGTGGGTCTTTGAGATACTTGGAGTATCGACCTGTAGCTCGTGGAGCGGACCCTCTCGGAGATGAGTGTATGGAGTATGGAGACCGTGCAGCCGGCTGAGACCTACGACTGCTTGACCGACTCGACTTGGAGTGAGTCGACTAGACCAGTGGACGGAGCACTACTTTGTTTGGGTACATACCCATGAAGGACGAAGCACTTCTGAGCTTGGGTGCAGACCTGCAGTACTCGTCCGGAGAGTACCTCTGCAGGCTATTAGGGGGTGTGCACTACTGTGTTTGGGTGGCATACCCTGGCGGGAAGCACTACTGTGTTTGGGGGGCTGACCCACAGTACTCGATAGGAGGAGTACCTCAGCAGTCTTAGGTTAATGAGCAGTACCTCGGAGTCATGACAGGATCATTGTACTCTCCAGATATGGGGCTCTTCAGTAGTTACAGTTTCGATAATGAAAATCCCGGTTTGAGCTGAGTCTATGACCTTTGTGTTTATCTCATGATTGAGATGGGTCACTTGATCACTTAGGTATATGTATGGTCATATACCTAGGTAGTTGTTATCTGTTGATTTCATAACCTTTGTGTTTCCTCATGATTGAGATGGGTTACTTGATAACTTAGGTATAAGTATGGTCTTATACCTAAGTAAGGGTTATCTGTTGAGATCCTTCTTTGTGGTTATCCTTGTTGGATTTAGTGCGACCTTGAGGGTCTCAGGGTCCCTACTAAGTATCGTTATACTCACCCCTGCACGGGCTATGCTCGCACCTCGTTGTGTTGGTTGCAGATGACAGGCAGCACTGACAGAGGCCGAGTGTTCGAGGGCTGGACGGTACCCGGAGGTGGACCTCACGACGAGTCAGTATCCGGAGGTGGACTTCATGACGAGACGACACTCGGAGGAGGTTGACGGGTGAGAGAGTTGTGGAGGATATCTGTACATACCCTTCAGGTAGGATCCATGGTGGATGGTCCAAGAGCTGCGCTATCTGTACCTACCCTTCAGGTAGGATCCGAGGAAGACGACCTAGGAGTTGCTTCCTTTCTTCCAGCTATTTGTCTTTTTCTGTTGTACTTTCTTTCAGTTGTAGCTATACTTTCAGTTGGGTTTGTATTCTTGCCCATTTACTTATCATCACTTTCTTTTGTACTTAGTGTTTTACTTCCGCTTGTACTCTGTGGTGTTTTGTTTACTTTTATAAAGGCAGTGCCTTCCCAGTTATCGGGATTTACGCCTTTGGTGCTAGTCGCCAGCCCCTGGCCTATGGAAGGCGTTCTTGGGGTAGTCACAACACGGGCCCCGAGGACGGGTCATTATAGCCACATACATGTAAATTCTATTTATACTTTTGAAATTTGTCTTCGAAATATCATCATTTCGAACCCACAATTGGTGATATCTGGAATGCAAGTCAAATTTAGAGAACTATTTTCCCCCTCAATTGATAAAAAAGATCATCAATGCCTGGAAGTGGATACTGATTCTTTATCTTGGGATGGTCAATCTTACTATAATCCACACAAATATAAGGAGTCTCATCTTCCTTTTCCAAAAAAATAACCTCTATTTCCCATGAAGACGTACTAGATTAAATAAACAATTTTCATTCCAATTCTTCTAACTAGACTATCAATTCCCTTAATTATGTTGGTTCCATCAGATAATATAGAAGTGAGATAGGAATTTTACCTGGAAAGATATTAATTGTAAACTCCACTTCTCTTTTAGGTGAAAACCAAGAGATGTTATTTTGGAAAACATCAGAAAAATGATCAATAATTGTTGTAAAACCACTATTCTTGTTCTCATACACAGATGAAAAGGACAAATATTCCAACTAGTACAAGATAGTTATAACATTTGGTTCGAAAAATATAGTTCCACTTTATTTCACATTAATATCTCCTCTAAATATATTCTTCATTCCATCAAAATTTGAAAAAAATAACAATTTAGGTATAAAAGTTAATATAATATTTGAACATTGTCAACTAATATATACTTAGGATTAAGTAATAAACATATATATCAATCATAGATAAATACCAAATCAATTATTACCCATATATAGTCATATAACATGATTTTTACATAAAGTCTCAACATTCTCTTTGGCCAAGAAGAGTTTGATGTTTCAAAAAAGAAGGAATCATCTCAACATGAAAAATGATAAGATTAACAACATAATAAGAAACAAATGAATAAGATTCAACCTTATCAACAAAATATTTCATAAGGGTATAATTTAAATGAATCACACCTCTTACCATCAAAGGTCTAGATTGATCATCCATGATCATTTTCTCAACTCCATATACTTTATTACTTGCTACACTTTGTTCTTTGTTCCCTGATTGAGAATGCACTAGTTAAGGAGTTAGGGTATTCCTAGAATGACCATGGATTGATTGGTTTTGCTGAGGATAATTACTCTACTACAATCACCCTATCTAATCATATAAATCTTGAGAAACATGAGATGTTTCCCTATCATTTGAACATGGGGCATTACAACAATAGGGCTGAAGATTTTCCAGCTGTATGCAATTGTGGAGTGCTCTAGGTGGGGTCTTAAATCAAACATCATATGATCAAAAGAACCAAAATAAAAACTTCTCATCTTACACATTAGTTATGAAGGGAGATTAATGGATCCCACTATCTGATTCTGAGTCATACCACCAACATGAATTTTTTTTTCCTTTTCCTCTTATTACAAACATTAGAGTTCCCACAATTTCCTATAGGTATCAATATTCTTAATCCACTCATATTACTTAATATGTCCTTTTATCCCACCATTTCTCTATCAACCATATCTATATAATCCTTTATAAAAATCACAACAATATTAGTGAAAATATATGGCCTCTACCCCAATTCCAAAAATTCATGCCTTTTAAGACGCACTTGCAAAAAAGACTAGTGCAATGTTGACTAAATTCATAAATTTATCTACCACTCTATTGTGGAGAGATTATCCTACTACAAACTGAAGAAATGTGTCATTGTATAAATTCTAGAAACATGAGGATATAATACACATAATCATTTCATTTGGATTATATTATTTTCTATTTCTACATGTTTTTTGTGGATTTACATATAATACACATAATCAATTCATTTGGTTAATGCTCAAACTGTTTTTAATAATCTTTTAAATTTTTCTTTTTTAATGTTTAAAATGAATGTTTTTTACGTCATACGACATGATAGGATTTTCCATCTTTCATGATGCCTTAATTTCTTGAGGAATCCTTTACAATGTAATGAGGATATCTTCAAATAAGATGTTTTTGTTTTATAATTGCATAGTTTTTTAAATAAATTCTTTCAAATCATAGTGGTATTTCTCTCAAGAATTTTTCTATTCTATTTCAATCAATAATGTAATACTTATTTTTGTATCTAGTTTTATAAAGATACGAAACTATTCAATCCTTAGGGATGTGATCACTTATACTTAGTATCCGTGCAATAATTAAAGGCACCAGATCCGGGCTACTTGGGTTGAGGTATTTATAATAAAATTCAAACATTCATTAATGAAATATTTTATAATGGAAATTACATAAACAGTTTTGTTAAAATTATACTAGGCCTATTTAGATTATACCCTACATATTCATATTTGTGTGTATGTAGTTCTCGTGTTTTCATACAAGTTCCAAAACAATAATAACGTTTTTAAAGTGTTTCTTTTGGGTTTATTGTTGGAAAAGTTTGGATGTGGTGAGTGACTATGGATCTCATAGAGGTTATTTTGTTGTGGTTTAGGTTTTTGGATCATTTTGGGATGTTTATATATTATCTAGTTCATGTTGTTGTATAATGTGCTTGGTATTTCCTATTTTTATTCACGTGATTTATTTGTATATATTGGTATTTTATATTTTTAAACCTGAATTTAGTTTATTGTATTTTTTATTCTGAGATTAGTTTCCTCTTTGTTTGAAACAGCTTATTATAAATGCCTGAAAATCCAATGAATGGACACACCATAATAGATTTTTAGTCGAGATCCATATTTATTTATTGGTATCCAAGGGACAAATCATTCTCATGTAGTTATTACTTGATACCCTAATGATTTTTGTCAACCCATAATAACCAGGAACACATTAGGCCTTGTAGTGAAGTGGTCTCAGAAGTAATTCTACTAGAAGGTGACATTTTGGGTGGGATGAACTCAATGCAATTTCCATCCATTTAAATGGGAATAAATAGATTGAGGAAAAAAATTAACAGTATTAAGAGGATCAATATTAATATATATGTGATATCCCAGGGGAAAATAATTTTTTTTATTTATATTATTACATTTTAATGTAACATTTTTTATGAAAAAACATATATATTTTTTATGTATATGATGATTATTTATATAAACTATAATTTATGTGATAACTATCATGTGTTAAATATTTAATAATACATAATAAAAATTATTTTTTAAGTTTTTAAAAATTATTTCTAATCATAATTAAAAATATGGGCTATTTCATGGATTGATCAACTTAAAATAAAAACTGAACTAGACTTAATTTTTAGATCTCATATTTGACGTATGCCTAAATGGAATGAACATTTTTAGGCCAGATCCATGCATTCTTGGCCCACACTAACCCAATACATCCTATTATGAACCCCTAAATTTTGGATCTCTACCATAATCTTCTAAGACCCTTGAGAATTATTGTACATCTGGATTTGGAAGCACCAACATAATCAAACTTCGATCTGAAACTTCACCCTCTAGATAGCTTGGTATCTCAAAAAATGATGTACTCCTTTAATTAATAATATATTATTGAATCTGGTCCAGATAAAAAATTTCATGAATTGGTTATTTTTTCTCAAATGCATCATCCATTATGTTCCGATCCTTCCATGGGATCCCCTCATTGAAGAGAAAATTCTAAACTCTAACAACTTCTATAAGTCATTATACCAGTGTAAATGTCCAATGTTTTCATCACCATAACCTATAAATAAACACAACCAATAATTTTCCTCTAGATTTTCCATTCACTTAATATAGATATGGATATAGGCAAAAATTCTATAAAATTTTAGGTGAGAGATATGAATTCTTATTCCCATTTAAACTTCTCTGAGAAGATCCCACCCTAATGAAGCAGAATGACTCTAATTCACAAGATATATCACATAGTTCACTTCCTATACCCAAAATTCCTTTAGTAAATAAGCATGAAACCTCATGATATTAGACCTCTAATTAATTGTTTAATTCATTTGTTCAATGAAACAATTCTATTATGGTTTTTTAGGAATAAAATTCTCAAACTATATGTCATTCCTCCAAAACAATATTCAGAACTCTCCACTTCCATACTCTCCACTATTAGAAGACCTCAAGAATTTCATCTTACTTCTAGTATACTTTACCACCAAGGATATTAATCCAATGAAGACTCTAATAAATATTAGACACATTATTGAGAAATAACATTCAAATACAGAGTGCCACATTATCAATGAAGGTATAATAGTATACCGATATCTTCTTTGAATGAATTATGTATTTCCCCCATATATCTATATAAAACATATTTTACTCTTAATTATTTGATGTATTTCATTCCATATTACATGAAACATTTTTATTATTTCAAAATATACACTCTTCACATGGTTTGTACTCAATAAATTTGAGTTTTTTTATTCCTTTCATAGCTAGGACTTTCATCCCCTTTCCACCCATGTGATCGAGATGCTCATGACACATCTTTACAAAGATAGAAATTTCTTATTTGACATGAATTTATCCTTATGAATTCCTAATAGATATAATGTCCCATACATAAAACCCTTGTCCAAACCATGTAAATATTTTTTATCATCCACAAAACATCTAAAAACATTAAATAAAACCTACATCATACAACTGTCCTATTTAGATTAGGTTCTTTTCTAATCTAAGTATGTGTTGCACACGTTATAATTCTTAGAAGAATCAATCAAAAGTTATGATATAAACACTACCCTTTATAATAATCTCAATAGATTAATTTTACACAAGGTAAACCCTGCAGAAACATTCAAAGGATTAATTTACCATGTATCCAATCTCAGGGGAAGAGTGAAAAGAATACATAGAGTCAATAATCCATGGCTCAACCAGACTAGCGATATTCAACACCAACGTTATCTTATCTTAAGAAATAATATTTGTTAATGAACTTTTAGAAACATTATTTATATAATTTACTATACAGTCCCTATATCCCTTATTTACATTCCCATCTTCCCAAAATGTTATGATCCATACTTTTTTATATGAATTTCCCTTCTCAATATATAAGTGTGTTATTTATACATAAGGTATAACACACTCTATAAAAAGATAATAATATTTTATTAAACTAAAAAATAAAATTACATGAAAAGTAGAAATATACTTTATAAAATTGAAATTAGTACAAAAAAATAAAACAAATAGAATAAAAATATTGGATCATTTTTGCCTTTGAGAATGATCACACCTACAAACAACATTGTAAAAAAGAAACACTACATTAGTCATATAATCAATATTTTGAAAATGAAGAATATAAAACCATGAGAGGATGTATATTTAATGATTAATGATCAATATAAGAGATATTTATATGATGTGTAATGGATATATGACTATTGTAAATATAACTGTTGGAATAGTAACATGACCGTTAGAATAGAATCATGAACCTTGGAATAGTAAAATTATATTTGAGTATCTTATGAAATAAAAATATAAGAAATTTATTTCATAATTAAATTAAATTAAAGTGTTAAATATGCTAAAATATATATTTAACATAAATAAAACATAATTTTATTTTTAGGAAAAATTATATGTTTTATTTTTATTAAAATATTTTTTTATGAGAAATTTAAAAATTTAAAATAAAATTTTATAATAAAAAATGGTTTTATAAAATAACATTTATTTGTATAAAAAATACTATAATTTTATTAAATCATAAGTAATTTTTCTACGGGTCAGAAATTTGATAATGTCATAAAAATTATCAATTTTCATTAAATAAGTGTTTTTAAAACAAAACTTTCTCATATATAAAAAATTATTTTGAAAATATATATGCCATTTTTGGAATCATTACATTAAAACTAGATTAGAGTGATGTTCTCTTATTTTTCATAAATAGTAAATATAGAGGTGAATAATAAAATGATGTATAAGAAGTGTGTTTTATAATAGTGTATATGAATGAATTTTTATGGTTTATAGAAGTTATATGGATATTTTAATGTACAAATTATAGTTAAATTACAATCCTCTTACTATTAAATCAAATGTTTGATCACTATTTTAAGATATAATATTTTATTCTAAAACACCCCACTCCTCCCCTTATAAATACCACCCCACCATCCAATTTCTCATCACTTATAAATTTTTACCAAGATAAATATCTACAAAAATAACACTCTAAAGTATACTGTAAAATTATATGTGGCCTTTATCTTGTCAAAAGGAAATTACTAAAATTATTAAGGTGTAGTCCAAAATAGGTTACCTCAAGGAGGAAAATAAGTTACTAATACCAAGCTATTTCAATTTATTCATCCATTAGTTTCTTCCTTCTATTTCTAAATTTAATAAAATAATTCCATATAATTAAATCACAAATATAATGATACTAAATTTAAATTATATCATAATATAATTAATAAAATATTTTTGTTGTGTATTCATAGCATTCAATCCATCATGGTCAGTTTCAACAATCAATATGGATAATGTAGTAAATAATCTATTATAGCCTCACATGGATGGTTTAAACAACATATTTAATGAATAAATATATTATTTATGAGATTATTAATATTCTATAATGATAAATTGGTCATTTTATTAATAAAATTAATAGTAAATGATCCTAGTAATTTTATCCACCCAAAATGAGCATACTAAGACACCCTTCATAATTTGAATATATGTAGGAACATTTATTGAACCATATAAATATTGTGAAGTTGGAATTATAAATACACCATACTTTTTAAATTCTATAGTTATGGACTCATTTAATAATAAATTACATTATTATCAATAGACATACCTGACCTTTGACTCGTGAAATAAATATCCTCTGGATGGTGAACATAAACATAGTGCCTTAATAACATTATTATAAATGAAAAAAATAAGTTAAAAATACATTAAAAGGGATCAAAACAAAGTATTTAATAAATTAAATTTGATTATTTAGTATGTTAAACACACATACCACGAAATTTGGGACTTGTGGTAGGGTAATTCTTAAAAAACCCATTTTTCTTTTGAGTTATTATTTCTATCTCTAAACCACTATTTATCTATAAATTCTTAACATTCAATTGTTATATATTATTTATATATGTTCTTTACATATATATAGTTTATTTTACCTTTATTTTTTGGGGATAAAAAATATTTTGAAGTTTATTTTCCAATACATACTTTAAAGTAAACCCAATTAAATGGTACTTTTTATTAGTATTTTTCCTGTTTTACTCTTTTAAAGTATTTTACCTCCCATAATTTCTAAAAATAATAAAGTTTATTAAAAAAGATACTATGTCTCATTTATGGTTTTAAAGAAAACCCTACAAATTGATATCATTTAAATGTTATTTTCTCAATTGGTAAAACCTCTTTTAAGGGGTTCATTACCACAATTACTTATTCTCCCCCTTTTCATGATTTTTTCTATCAATTGATATCTATCCTTATAAACAATAATTATTTATTCAGATATGAACATATAAAATTTCTTAACCCCTTCTTTTTTTAGGAATCAATATAACCCATTTCCTTCTAATGGGTTTTCTTATGCTTCATGAGTGATTTCTTGTGTGGCACACATATGTATGCACATAATATTATTTTATAGGAGAGACTAGAATTATACAGTTTAATGATCCAAAATATTATCAATGATTTTTCCCTTTTTATTATATAAAGGTTTTATAATTAGTAATATAATATTATACAAAGAATATGAAATATAAGATGACACCAATAAAATTTTATTATGTTGAATTTTATATTATAATTATGGAATAAATATGGAATTAATAATTGTAATTATTATAATAGGATGAAAAGTAGAAAATATTATTATTATAATATGAATATTTGGGTAATCTCGATCCCCTATAATGATTTCATTCTCGAAAATAACTATAAAAATAGAATAAAATATTTGTAGTGAAATATTCATTTTGATAAAAAAAATATATAACGTTGATAAAAAATATATGTGAATGAAGAATGAAAGAAATATAATGTATTTATAGAAGATAGGGAACCCATATAACAGTTACAAATATGAGCATAGGAATAATAATTTAACTCTTAAGAAGAGTAACATGACTATTGGAATAGTAACCTAAACCATTTAATTATAAAGTAATATTTAGGTATCTTAGAATATAAAAATATAGAAAAGTTATATCATTATACAAATAAACAAGTGCTTTAAAATTTATAATATAAGTGTTTTTTATTTTTGTAAAACATACATGTTTTATTTTTATTTTTATAACAAATATAAGTATTTGAAATTAATATTTTTTTATAAAATGGTTTTATAAAATAATATAATGTTTTTTTTATAATGATAACATAATTTTATAAAAACATAAGAAAATTTTCAAAGTTCTAGAAAATTGAACTTAATATCAAAACTAGTTTTTTCATATAATTGATTATTTTATTAAATTTTTCATATTTATAAAATTAATTTTAAAAAATGGATTTCATTTTTTAGAATATAAATGTAAAAAAAAATTCTAATGATTTTTTTATTTTTCTATAATATTTAAATTTTGGATGACTAGTAATATGTGGAAAACTACTATAATTTTCATTTTAAGAAAAATATATGAAGAAATAAGTCAGGAGTGATATAAGTGACCATTTTCTTGTCCTCGTATGTATAAATTACTTTATTTAGTCATAATAATTAATACTATTGATAGTCTTAATGTAAAATAATAAAAAAATAATTATTATATGAAAGAAAACCCCTATTACCCCCTTATAAATACTGCCCCTCTCATCCAGTTCTCCTAAACCATTATAACTTCCTTACCTTAACAAATATATACCAAATTATCTCCCCATCACTCCACATTGTCCCTATAATAATTTTTCTGATCAAAAGAGAAAACCAAGGTGCCTCAAGGGGAAGTATAAGAGATGACATCCAATGAGGTAATATTTTTAACCAAACTATCATTCAATTATACCGTTCTATACCTTATCATATAAATTTATTCCATGATAGTATGATAACATTAGTATTTTCAATATGATTAATTTTTATTTAATTTATATAATATCCCTTATCTAACTTCCTCTCTTATTTTATTTTAAAAAATGAAAACATTATCCATTTTATGGTCGGTTCACCGCCTCCATGGAAGATATGTTATGTTTTCCCTTAACACCTTCATGATTGGTTAAAAATAAAATTATAATGGTTGAAAATGACATATATATATATATTTATTTATTTATTTATATTTTGGAATGAATATATAGCCGTAATATTAAAATAATTTCAATATGTTCGTCATGGCCAGAAAACCCTCCAAAATGAACTAAGAATACAACAATTATACTCTATAAATATGATTATTTACGAAAAATATTGGATAATAAGAAAATTTTTGACTAATAGAAAAAATTAACTCAATTCAATTATAATTTTGGAGTTATAGAACCATTTCATAAATACCTCCCATAATCATCCATAATAAATGTGACATTAGAAACATGACATGAACAACCTTAGGATAATAGAAACTGAAAAAAGATCTCAATTAAATGAATATAAAATAACATAAAGTATTGATATTAATTAAATTATATTTGAATAAGGATATAAATCATGTATTTAATAATTATAACTTGATCATTTATGTGGTTAATTGAATGTTCAATGTGAATTCATATTCGTGGTAAGGGATCTCTCCAAACCACCCTATTTTTTTGGGTTGTGATTTATATATATTTACCTCACTTTACCTCTATATTATTCTTATTTAATTCTTCTATATTCAATATATATTTTCTACACATATTTATAATGTTTAATTAACCATTTATTGATGAAATATATACATGTTTTAAAGGTCACCTTCTCAATTATGTTCATTAACTAGAGCCGATTAAAGGGGAATTCTCTATTTTCTTACATCATTTCAGGTACCACTCAAATAAATGTTCTTAAAATAACATGGTTTCCAGAAAAATAATTTTTAGATGGAAAACCATTTTAGTTCATTTATGTTTTTATGGAAATCATTATGTGCTTACCCTCTTTGAAGACTCATTACCCATTTTCTTAAAACCCCTTATAAGAATCTCTTTAAAATACCTTTTTTCCCACTCTTTTTATGTATTCAATTGACATTAACTTTATTTTCAAGACCTATAATTTTCTAATTTATCATTAATTTCCGAACAATTATTTAAACACATCATTCAAAGTAATATTTTTGATATTCCAATTTTTTATTTTCTAAGAGATGATTATGTGACCATTTTATTTTTTATTAGTTTTTTCTTTACACTTGTTCCTCATGAATGATTTCATTTTGTGGAGCACATATACATGTACATGTTAAGATGGGTTTACCCAAATAGTTTTAATATTAATTGGGAAATTTTTATATATTATGAAATGATATGTATGAGATTAGGTAGTAAACCTAATCCATGATGGGGAACTTTCCACCAAGTTATATTATGTTGGAAGTGATTCGTGACTTGTGCTTATGTCATGATTTGTGGTTTTTTCACATTACTATGATTCCATGATCTTATGATGGAATATTATTTATGTCATTATTATATATTATTATTCACTATCCCTTCATTTTATGATATCATGTTATGTCATTGGACACATATGATATGCCTCATCGTTATTCTTATTACCTTACCAGGCTTTATAACTAACCCCTTTGTTTATGTATTCCTTAGGATGTCCTAGGATGTTTTGGAATCTCAAAGGGATATAGGAGAGAATTACGGATATTAAAATAATGATGTTTTATTTTAGTTTAATATTGATGTTTTATGTACTTATTCTCCCAAAGACACTATGCCTCTTGATCATTTTGTTGTGTTTATTGTATATTTATTTTATGAATCATATAATAATACATGTAAAATTATTGGGTCACTATAGTTGTTATCAAATAAAGGTATATTTATTTTTTAGTATTATGATGGAAATATATTAGTAAAAACCCATGTTCTAAGTCTAAGAGTATGAAAATATCATATAATTTTGGTAAATTATAGAGTGAGTGGTTTCCAAGAAATGAAATACATATCTGGATACTCCAAGTAGATGTGGATACGGAACATATGTTCCTTGGGGTAATAAAACCAAATGAGATATTTTGGGTATTAACTAGTCCTATACAAGGTTCCTAATATGTTGGCTATGCTGCACACATATTTTGAAATTTCTAGGGGATATTCGTTTGTAAATTCCAAAAAATCATTATAAACCATTATAAAGGACTTAAATAGATTGTTAGGTTAAAAAACATAATATAAAAATTACCATGGATAACCTAGATTTAAACCTATATATTTAAAAGTTAATATATACATGTAATTTACATGTTATTACTTTTTTGTTCACAGTTTACCTATATATATGTTTATTTCTTTAAGAATTATCACCCTAATTTACCTTTATTTTAGTTAATGGTGGTAAATAAGAGGAATCATGCCAATAACATATGTGATAGGAAATTTGAATATTATTATCATGGTATGGACCTCCTGATCCATTAATTTATTGGAAATATAGTGGTGAAGGTTTCTGGAGGAGATTCTGATGAGTTTGGAGGGTAAGATGAGGAGATAGTGTTGAAATTTCAAATACAGAGAGTCCTATGGAATAGATACTTGGGATTCACCATAGGGGTTTCCACTATAGAATTGGAGGGCCTACTATAACATAGTTAGTGTTTGGAGTTGTTTTTTACAGCTACTTCCTTTTTGGTGGGGTAGTTACATCATGGAGGATGGGCTATGGTGTAGTTCCTTCATTACAGTTGAGGCTGCGGTGTAGGATTGAGGCTATAAAAGAGAGCCTTGAGTGCCTATGGCAGAACATTTTGGGGGTTAGTTTTCTATGGTGTTTCCAAAATCAGTATATCTATTCAATGGAGTTTTATCTTTAGTGCAACACCTTTTGTGTATCTAGTAGTTTTCAGCATAGTGGTCTGCGCTAGGTCATGGTCTCCTCTTCCCTTTATAGGATTTACGGTATGGATATGCCTAAAAATCTTAGAGCCATTTTAAATAGTAGGGATAAAATCTGATTGGGGTTGTTTCTCTGTTGCCCCTTAATTTTTTAGTATTTCTGTGGTATGGTTCTTGGGGTTGTTCTATGGTATTATGTTGTTAATTTGGGAACAAATTCTTCAAGACCGCTCAAATCCTATTATTCTCCCACTCTTTCTATCATTTCTTGGGAGACATAACTATGTCCCAATGAGAAATTTAAACTTCATTTTAGTGTCTTTTTACCTCAACCTTAGAGTAATAATTCATGGGGGATTTATATGAGTTCCCCTCTCACCCTCCCCCTATTTTCCATATATTTATTCGTTAGGGGAGGGGATTCTATCAAGTAAATCAATGGTTTTGGTGTCATTTTTATGGGACAATGATGTGGTGTTTATGTTTTAGGCTGGTAAATGATATATCCTTCTTCTTGGTTCTTGGTAGTTACCTTTCCATTATTCCAACCTTCCAAAATGGATTATAAATCTCCATTTGAGGTGTGATTCCTTTATTTCTCATCTAGTTCCATTGTGATGGAAGATTTATAAACATTCTTATCTAAGGGGAGATTGTTTTATTATCCTAATAAATATAATTTGATGGTAATTTTAATTGAATGTGAAGGGGAATGATTCATATTTCTTTATAGATTTTGATAATATCTTTTTATTTTCATTGTATGGGAATGATGCCCTAGTGAAAATTGTGGTCATTAGGGGATTTGTTTGTGTTGATTTGACCTGTGTTATGTAACCATTTTGGGCATGTTTTTTTTACGTAAATTTAAATTTAATCATCTAATCAATTATATTCAGTTAATAAAATGGTTTTTCTAAGAGATTTATTGTTGTTTTAGAATGACCTTAAAATATTAAAATGGAATTGATTAAACCCCCTCATAAATCTAAAAAATGTTATGTTTATGTAAATTGAAAAGTGATGTGATGTGTGGTTGTAGTGTGTGGGGATGAATTGATATCGAATGGCCATACTGTGGGGCGGTGATGTGAATTTGTGATGTGGGTTGGTGATGTGATGAGTTGTGTTTCCATGCTATGGGGCGGTTGTGATGGGATAGCAGTTATGACTTTCATTTGGTTAGGAGAAAGTGGATGGGGATATGAAATGATGGTGATATGAGGATAATTGGATTGATAAGGGTGATGGGATATTTTTGTGTGTGTGGTGTTGTGATGTTCTAGTTTCTTGAGTAGTAATGAGATTGGTTAATAATGATTTGAAATGGTTTGAGATTGTTTGGTTAATGGGCTGAATGGATAAAAAATAAATTAAAATGAAATGTATAACATAAAATTTTGTTGCTTAACGTGAAATTAAATAGGTTGTATAATGTATGGGTTAAATTAATGGAATGTTTTGGAAATATGAAATATGTAAAATGGATTAATTTGAGAAATATAATGAAATATAAAATAAGTCTTGTATCTTGTTGTGTGGTGTTGTGCATTTAGAGGTGGCATCAAAATTGGGGAATATTTTGAGTTGGTTGGTACCTTTTTTGAACCCATAGGATGGGAATGTGCATGGATATATATAGACACACACACACACACACCATGTATGTTCCTTGTGATTTTAAATATGTACACCATCCGCAAAGAGCACCATGTTCCAAGACCCATATATTTGGGGGTGTTTTCATAAACATCCCAGTGGTGGGGATGAATGGCTAGATACCCCTTATTTCAAGATATCTCTTCCATGTGACATTAACAAGACTGGGTTGTGATGACATTAAGTTAAAAATACACTGTAGTGATGTTTTAAGAGGTGACTTATAGAGAGTTCGTGTATATTAGGATGTCGGAATGAGGTTGTTTTCTTTCATGATCATGATACGCTACCACTATGGTTATGGTTTTCTATGAGATGTGATGTGATAACCTAGGTGTCTTGGGGTGAGATGTGATGTGATTCCCTATGTGTCTTTAGGAGAGATGTGATGTGATATACCAGGTGTCTTCGGGTGATATGTGTTGTGATGTCTAGTTGCACACTGGGTGCCTGGCATGATGTGAGGTATGGAAGATATTGGAGCTCCAGGATGTATGTTGTTAGGGTTTGAGAGTGATAACCTAGTGGGAAAGCAGTGTGGGGTATGCTTATTGATATTCTTCTTATTATGTTAATATACTTGTATGCATTATTTAGTGATTGTGCTACGGTGAGGATGGGATTGGATATATAACCTATGTCAGTGTTTTTAGTTTTGTTTTTTTCTCTAGTGAACAAGTATGCTCTATTCACATGTCCATAAGAGACTTTGGTTACCATACTGATTATTCTTGTATGATCAACATACATATGTACAAACTATTTTTTTAGGTTTCTAGGAGGACTACAAATACCACGTTGAAAATTACTAGCTCAGAACTTGGACTATTTATTTTTCACTACGTCAACTTTTTTTGGGGAATTTATTTGGAGATTATTTGTATTTTTAATCTATTTTAATTCATTGTGAGATTTTTTAACATATTTTATCTTATAGTTTGTCATGGAGTTTACTGATCAGTGATATACTATCACCTGATCCTCTTATTATAGTGCGTAAAAAATACCATTTTCAATATATTTATAACCTATGTGCTATTCGCCAACTCAGGGCCTACTGAATATGGGACTTGAGGGTCATTATCAATCTACCATCATTTCTAGCCTAGGATGGGTACCTTTGGAGGGTTGGGGTTGTGAATTAGTGGTATTAGAGGTTTTTTTGTGGTATAGGATAAATTTTAAAGTTAATAACGATGATGATTTCTTGGGTTGGTTGGGAAATGATATTAGTTGATCTTGGTGTATGACATAGGCTAGAGAAGACATGGCTAAGTGATTAGATTTTAGGGCCGCCATGATCTGATGCATAAACTCTGAGCCTATCAAATTACCAAGGTAGGTGGCACCGTAGGTAGGGTAGTGACCTAGGAGAGGAACATGTATCATGATTTAATTGTGTTAGTATATTAATTAGCTTGTTCACTACTACAAAATAGGCCTTTAATGGCACTAGAATACAGCTTTATCAATGATAAAAAAGTATTAACATATATGTGTGGTTAAAATTCCTAAACTTTTATCATCACTAAAAAATCAATGGAAAAGGCCCACTTCAACAGTTCTAAAAAATCATTGTTAAATGGGTCCTTTAACAATGCTTTTTTTAGCACTGTTAAAGGGCCCTTTTAATATCATTTTTTTGATGCTGTTAAAAGGGGCCTTTATAACACCTTTTTAGTGTTGACAACGGAAACACTATTAAAGGGGGTAAAATTATATTTTTTCAGAGACATATGAGCCCGAACCCATTTATCAGCACTTCCAAGACCCCTTTAACAGCATTCCACCCCCTCCCCCCTTTATCAATGCTTTTCACCCCACCACCTTTTATCAGCACTTTGAAAATTTCCAGCCTTATGCTCACCTGCCTGGATTCAAACCCTAATACTATCCTTCAAATATGGAACTCATTTACCACTATACGATGTTGTTTTTACATCCATTTAATGATATTTTTATTTATTTATTTATATATTTACATATATTAACATAATTATATAATTAAACGCATTTATATGATATGTTTGTGTATGTGTGATATATGTATATATACTTATATTTATTTAAATATAATATATATTATATTCATTTATATATACTATAATATAATATAAATATATTTTTATTTACTAATAAACACATATGTATATGTATATATAATGTAAAAAGTGGTTAGATATTTTTTAATATAAATTTTTAGAATATGTATTTATTTACATATATTATAATATAAATTTTTATATAAATATGTTGATATATGTATTTATATGAGTAATTTATTATAATTAAATATAATAAAGCATGCATATATTTAATTATAAATAAAATTAAATTCTGAAAAAATAACAAAATTTTATAACTACAATATCAATATAAATGTAAGACCTGAGAATAAATTCAGCCTCCACAAAAAAAGGTAATAAGACCCCCTGAATTGAGGTTCAAAATCCATCGAATGTTAAAAAATCAAGGTACCCCAACTAAAAACTCAGTTTTGGAGGAATTTTGGGAATTTTTTCCTTGTAAAATGAGATAGTGGTAAACCTATATAACTTAGGGTGTAGATATCATTGTCGGGTTTGATTGGATATGTGGTAGAGCTCAAGCATACACCCAGATCAAAAGTTTTGTCTGTTTGAAGTTTGATTACGTTTTTAACTTATTTTAGATATTTTATTATTTTTTTTATTTTTTTATATTTAAATTTATATTAAATGACTATTAATTAGTAATAATAATCAAATTATTAATTAATTTTATTTAACTATTCTATTTTACATTTTCACAAAATATCTGATATATTAATTTTAAATGCCTATTTACATTATTTAAAACATATTTTAAAAAATATATAGTATATTTATATCAATATAAATATTTTATATATTAATAAATTATATATTAGTAATGAAATATTTTTTTGAGTTATACCTTCATTAGTGGTAGTAAAAACACTCTGACAATGGGGGGTCTTTATCAATACTATAAGGACCCCCCCCCCCCCTAAATAGTGATTTTTACAAGTACTATTAAAAGACACCATTTATCATTTCTTTTTTAATGAACAGATAAAGAGTGGACCTTTATCAGTTCATGTAAAAAAAATCACTGATAAAGGTCACTCTTTAAAAGATCTTTTTTATTACTCTTAAAGAACCGCATTAATAGTTCTTTTTTAGCATTGATAAAGGGGGTATTTAAAAGGAGTTTTAGCTAGATTTGGTAAATCCATAGTACTGGATACACCTGGTTTTGTAGTAGTGGTTTTGGAGAAGTTAAACAAGATAAAATTAATCTTAATAAAAATTCCATAATACCAAGCTTTGGAAATCTTTCTTACCTTTTAGTGAAGGATCATATTTTTCATCTAAATGTGGTTCAAGAAGTGGAGGTTCAAAATCCTAATCTAGTTGATCATGAGTGGGTTGATTTAGTTTAAGAGGATGATTGGTGGTAGAGTTTATTTCACACTTTTCATTGGTTGGATTTGGGAATGTATGAGTGTAGCATTTCTTATATAGATAAAGATAGCTATTTAGAGGAGCTCTATATCACCTTTAGTTTGATCTGGCCCCCAACGGAGTGCTGGTTCCATTTGGTAATCATCCAGAAATGAAGAGTTTTTCTTTTACATTGGACACTATTTCTAGTTGAGTAGAAGGAGGTGGATTTTTTGTGGGTTGACTTTTAGAAAGATTTTTGAGCATTGTTCCTTTTATCAACCATGAAGGTAGTAAAGATGAAGAAGATGATATCTCTTTAGAAATGGAGCATGTATATGTGTTAGCTTGGGATCAAGTTAAAGGATCCATTGTGTTTTCTTCAGATCTTTTTCTAGTTGTGAAGTCTCGAGAACGGTGAATTGAGGATGCACTCCATCCTTCTATCCAATATACAGTTTCTCCCTTTACATTATTGATGTATATGGATGTTCATAATAAGGCTTAGGTGATTTAGGGTATGAACTCATGAGTAGGTTTACTGTAAGAGGAGAGCTGGTAGGGTTCCTCAAGGAGTAGATTTTTTAGTGGTAGGTCTCATGTAGAAGGACCATAGAGGTTTCGACTAGAAGGTAATCAACTTTGATAGCTTCATTTCTAGTCTTATTAGGATAGTAGTCTTCATGCTTTTCCAAGGGTATTTGGAACAATGTTGTTTATATCTGGGGTTTTTGGACATTATCAAAATTAGTTCACAGTGGTTCTTCAAGCATTGTTTAGTGGAGGCAGCCAAGTTCAGTTTCATCCTTACCTACAGTTTTCAGCATGGTAGTTTCAGCAGTTGGGGTAGCAGACATAGGATTCACCAAAGAGAGATGGAGTTAGTAGAGGTTGAGATTAGGATATTACATGAGTTTAGGGACCTCAACCTGAGCATAGTGATGGATTTTGTTTGACATTATAGAGGTAGATAAGCTGGGAATGTTCATTTGTAGGTTGTGGTGGAAGCAATTCCAGAGGGTTGAGAGATTGTTCGAGGTATTCATAGCTTTTCATACAACCTTGTTTAGGCCTTTTAGGATTCAGTATATATGAAATCCTTTATTTCACCCACTCTATTTTGTTCTCTAGTATTATATGTGGAGAGTATTCTCATTCCCCTGATGTTTACTATAGAGTTGTAGGCCATAAAATCTTTTTTGATGTGTGTTAGGGGTGAAAACTGGTGATGGGGCCATATTTGTTATGTGTGGATCTTTTCTTACTTCAAATGTAGCTATAAGATGTCATTATTACCATCAAATGGTTGTTTTTCATGCATTCTATTATTTAATTCTTCTATGGGATATTTTTTTCTCAGATGTGGATAGTTAGTATACATTTTCATTATCAAGGGAAGCTATGTGTTGAGAAGTAGGCATGTTTAGGTCCTTCTTTCCTTTATGAATGATTTTTATATGGAATTAGTTTATTCTTTTATGTATGAGGATCAATGATTTTTAGAGAGTTTTTGGATGTTTTCCTACTAAAGGTTGAGAAACTACCCCTAGATATTATTTTGAGTTTAGGGTATAATTGTATCCTTATTCTTTTTTAATTTATTTGGTTCCTTATCAACCTTCTATGTTATAGTATATGAAGATTCAGATAGATGATCTGATGCAAAAATGTTTCATCAAGCCTAGTGTGTTGCTATTAGGTGCTCCAGTGTTATTTTCCAAAAAGGTTGATGATATTATAAGATTGTATATAAACTACCTGAGGTTGAATCTGATGTTGATCAATAATCGTTACCCTTTTTCGAGGATATATAATCTTTTCAAACATCACGGAGGGGGAATTTGGTTTTTTAAGATTGACATGTGGTAAGAACATCACCATTTGAGTTTAAATAAGGGTGATATCTCAAAGAATACCTTTAGATGTTGGTATGGGGTCTTAGATTTCATGTTCATGTCTTTCAATGTCATGAACACACTAGTTGTGTTCCTGGGTCCCATAAAATCTATGTTCTTTGGATTCTTGGCCCATTTTGTAATCATTTTAATCGATGATATATTTATCTCATCAAATCTGTTGGAGCATGAGTATCTTCTTAGAGTTATCTTGATTTTTCTTCAAAGATATTAGTTCTATGGGAGGTTTTCAATGTGTAATTAATATACATTATAGGTGTATTTCCTTGGTAATTTTATGTCTTAGAGGGGTGTGTCCATGGAATCGTTTAAGGTTAATTCATTTTTTTTCTTTAGAAGCACCCAAAAATGTGGAAGAGGTTCATAGCTTCCATATTCTCGAGGGTTATTACTATAAATTCATATTTGAATTGTCATGGATTTTGGCCTCATTTAGAACCTTAAAAAATAAAAACCTGGATTTTATCTGAACATATCATTGTTAGAAAGTGTTTGACTACTAGAAGGGGAAATTGACCAGTTCTCTAGTGATTAAGTTTCCATTGAAAGGGGTAATGTTTGAGGTGATTTTTGATGCTTCCAATATGGGTTTGGGATGTGTTTTGATGAATTATAAGGAATTAATCTATTATGGGTTTATTAATTTATTCCCCCATTAGTATAATTATTCCACACATGATTTGGATCTAGTAGAGGTTGTATTTGTACTGATGTTTTGGTGACATTACCTTATTAGGGAGTGCTTTGGGGTCTTTATGGACCATAAGTGATTGAGTTTTACCATTTATTAGTGTGATATAAATATATGATAATGTAGGTGGATTGATTTTTATCAAGACTATGATTTTGGGATCTCCTATACCTTATTAAAGGGAAATTTCATGGCTGAATATTTGAGTTAGAAGTCATAAAAAGGTCTATTCAAGAGACTGAAGATTCTTGGAGGGAAATTAAGGAGTCAGTGGCCTTGAACTTGGATGAAACGGTGGCTGATGATGGGGATTTCTTGTATGAGATGACATCTCATCCCTCTCTCATTTATTAGGTGGAGGAGACTTAGTGGGGAGGCTCAGAGGTAGAGATGGTGTATTATCTTGTTGGCTGTAATGATGCTCCCGAGGGATGGTTGAAGGATGGACATAACTAAATGATACTTTAGGTAATATTATTTGTTATGGTGGAGATGTGTGAGGGATTCTTTCATGTTATTTATATCTAACCTTTTTTGGTAAACCTAGGAGTATCCAAGATGTACCATTGCATGAGCGTATAGTTTTGGTGGCTTAGTATGAAATTAGTAGTGATTGAGTTTATGGTGAGATGTCTAGTTTTCTTACAAGTAATGGTTGAGCATCATCTTCTTTATGGTTTATTGTAGCCCTTGGATATTCTCAAGTGTAAGTGGGATGACATCTTGTTGGACTTCATCCTCGAGATATGCTGATTTCAGAGTGGTTTTTATGTTATCTGGGTAATCATGGATTTGTGGATGAAATCAGATCCCTTCCTAGTGACAAGGGAGTCTGACACCATGGATGTTTTATCTAAGAGATATTTGGATGAGGTGGTGTGGTTTTATGGAGTTACAAGGTCCATTTTATTGAACCGGTGCACACATATTACCTCACGAGTCTGAAATGGACTTTAGTATTCCTTTGAAACTTAGTTATGCCTCAAAAATACTTTCCACCCTTAGACAAGCAAGAATATAGAACAGAATATCCATACAATAGAGGATATTTCACGGGTTTGAATCATGGAAATTAGAATATATTGGGAATGAAAATTTCCTTTGGATGATTTTTCTTATAAAAAATTCATCACGTATCCATTGACATAGCCCCATTTGAGGATTTTTATGGGAAACCATGTTGTTCTCTATTTTTCTAGGATAAGGTTGGAAAGACATTGGTTCTCAGTCTTGATATGGTTCAGGCCATGAAAGAGAAGGTTTAGGTTGTTCATGAGAGGATGAGTTTTGTACAAGACTTGCAAAATTCTTATACTAATCAAAGGAGGAGTCCCTTCGAGTTCGAGGTGGGATACAATGTGTTCATGAAGGTTTCTCCTCGACGCGGGAAATGAAATTTTTCCTAGGGGAGTAGGATCTCATCCAAGTTTTTTGGGAATTTTTAAGTGTTGGGGAAAATTGGGGAAGTGGATTGTTTTTCGGAACTTCCACCACAGCTGGACTGGATTCACAATGTCTTCTTTGTCTCTCAACTCTATCAATATCTTTATGATGAATCATATGCCACTAATTGGGGAGAGTTGGATATTGAGGATAATGATATGTTCATGGAGTATCCAGTGAAGATCCATGATCACTAAGAAAAGGTGTATTGAGAAAAGAACATTACTTTGTTTCATGTGATGTGGAGGAATGGTGTCTTAGTGGATAACAGTTGGGAGTGAGAGGCACATATGTGTTCCCAGTACCCGGAGTGGTTCTAAGGTTGACATATTTTCCCTTATTTTATTTTTCTTGAAAATGTAATTTTTTAAACCCTGTTGGTTTATAAGATGCAAATTTTCTTTAATGATGTGGGTTGCGTTAATAAATGAATAAAATGAATAATGGAAAACCTAATTTCTAATCAAGATGTGTTATAATTTAACATGATCAAAAACCATGTGTGTGAGTTAGAAATCTCAATTTGAGGTAGGGTCCCTTCCTTTATCATATAGTTTCATCATGTAAGATGGCATATAATATTCTATATATATGATAATATTGTTTTCACTGAACTAATAAATAAATTTAACTAGATTTTTTAATTTAATTGAAAGCGTAATGATTCACATCTCTTTACAACTTTTGATAATATCCCAACATTTTGATTGTATGGAATTAATACCCCACTGATAATTATGGAAATTTTGGGGTTTATTTTTGATGATTTGATATATGTTATGAAACCTTATTTGGTGTGTTTGTTGACATCATATTAAATGTAATTGGATAATCAATTATATCTAGTTAACGAAATATTTTCCCCATTATATTCATTTTTGTGTGAGAATGACCATAAAATAGGGAAATAGAATTAATAAAAATCCTCATATAATTCTAAAAAATGTTTTGCTGATGTGATGAGGAATGTGTTATAACTTGTTGGTGTGGTTTGTGGAGATGATGTGTTGTGGTGTGGTCTTGCTATGGGGTGTTTAAGTGAGGTTGTGATACGGGGTGGTTATGTGATGACTTTTGTGGCGGTTTTATGGCGTGGTTGTGATGGAGAAGTTGTTGTGATATGGTTGAGGTAAGGGGAAAATGGGTGCAGATGTGAAATGGTGGTGTTATGGGGCCGGTTTTCATGATAAAGATTCTGAAATAATTTTTTTTGTGGTTTTTGGATGTTCTAGTTTCTCGGGTAGTAATGCGATTGGTTAATAATGATTTGCAATGGAATGATATGATTTGGTTAATGGGTTGAATGGATAATTAATAAATTAAAATGAGAAGAATATATTAAATTTTTGTTTCTTAAGTAAAATTAATTGTGTTGGATATTGTATGGGTTAAATTAATGTAATTGGTTTGTAATATTAAATCCCTAAAATCGATTAATTTGAGAAAGATGATGGAATGTGAAATGTGGATTATGGATTGTTGTTTGGTGGTGTGCATTTAGAGATGGCGAAAATGTGGGGAATGTTGTGAGTTGGTTGGTACCTTTGTTATGAACCCATAAGTTTGTCTTGAGTGTGGATATATATATATATACTATATATGTTCCTTGTGATTTTATATACTCACCCCACCCACTTAGAGAACGATGTGATAAAACCCCCATATTTGGGGGGGGAGTTTTTTCCAACATTTTTGTAATGATGGTGGATTCCTACCCCATAATTCCCACTCTTTCTTCTAAGAATTGTTAAAAGGCATGGGATGTGGTGGAAAAAAATTCAAACTTTCACTATAGTGATGTTTTATATGGTGAATCATGGTGGGGTTCATGCATAGTAGGTGGAGGAAACGAGTTTAATGTATTTTATGTTCACAATACAATTCAACTGTAGTTATGGTTTTGGAAGAGATGTGATGTGATGGAGAAACTATGTTCAGGTGCGATGTAATGTTATGGACAAGTTGTCTTCAGGAAAGATGTGATGTGATGTCTAGTTGCATGTATTTTTCTTTCTAGGATGTGATTTAAGGAAGAGATGGGAGATCCACGATGTAAAATGTTGGGGTGTGAGAGTGGAAACCTGGTGGGAAAGTGGTGTGGGGTACCCTTATCTATATGTTGCTTATCATATTTTGATACATGGATGTTTTACTCATTTATTGTTCTATGGTGAGTACTTTTTGGGTTTTTTTTCTATGTAGGTGTTGTTGGTGTTATTTTTTTCTCACTGGTGCGTTAGTGTACTCTTTTCACATGTTCATGAGAGAATTTAGTTTCCCTATTGAGAATACTTGTATGGTCATCCAATGTATATAAAACTATTTTCAAGATTCTAGGAGGACCACATGGAGCGTGTTATACATAACTAGCTCAGACCTTGAATTGATTCTCTGTTGTTGCATTAAGTTTTTTTAAGATATTTATTTGAAATTTCTTTGAGTTTTTACACTATATACAAGAATTCTGGGATGATTTTGGTTTATTTTATCTTATTTTATATAATTTAGTTCAATGATTAACAATATCCAATCTCCCAATCCTATTCTTATAGAGTGTAAAGCCTCCCATTTTCTATATTTTTATTTCATCAGTGCATGTCACCAACCCATGGCCTACAGGAGGCGAGATCATTGATGATCTAGGATGGGTACCATTGCAGGGAGGGGCCATGAGAACTACCGTAATGGGGTGTCTAACTTGATGTGATTAAGACACAATAAATTGATGGTGTTACTAGATAAACTGACTCAATTTATGAACAATAACTTGAATTATGTGAAACACCCTCCTTCTTCTAAGAAAGAGCAAGTTGTTGTTGATTCCTTTATGTGACAATGGCCTACAAATTTTAGTGGATATTCTTCCCCATCATGTCGAAACAACGGATTATATCCATTGAAAAGATATTATTAGTCCTCTAATTTAATGAACATGAGAAATTTGTACTATCAATTTATCACCTGGAGGGAGAAGCCAATTAGGGATAGAAACTAATCAAGAACACAAAGCCCAATGAGGAAATAAAATCCATGTAATGGAAAATATTCATTAAAATATCTTTCAACAAATATTTCTCCAAAACTCTTTGTCTTAAAAGAAAGTGGGAATACCTTAGACTAAATCATATAAATGATAAGTCTAATGAGGATTATGAGAAAAACTTGAATATGATAACATGATACACCTCTATCTTTATCATTAATACCAAAACTAAGGTGGAATAATTCTATAGTGGGTTTAATCTAAGTCTTCCAAATGATTTGGTGATTTTAGAATTTGAAAACTACAAAGAGATTGTATGTTGTTCCCTTAAGGTCGAGATAGATATTGGTGAGTCTCAGCGGTCTTAAGTGGATTAAGATAAAAGGTATAAATGAAGTTTAATTTGGGAGAATCAATGGATAAATACCATGAATGAAAGAAAAACCAACTTCCCATGCATTAAAAATTTGGTATAAGAATATCAAAAATTGTCTCAAGGGAATTAGGAGAAGCTTAATGTTTAAAAAAGAGTCACATCGGGCTAATTAATGCCAAAGGAAGATAAAGAAGCACATTAATTTGATAGAAGAAAAGAAGGCTCAAATAAACAGTCAACCTATTTTCTATTTTTTCAACTATAAGGGACACAAATATTATGTAAGATAATTTTATAATCCAAGGGTTTTTGGATACAATCAACGATAACAACCTCCAATTCCATTGGATAAAGTAAGGTCTTATGATATCACTAATGTTGAGTAGGATATTGAAAAAGATGTGCTGATATGTACATTGGTTATTCATTCAAGGATAAAGAGTTTATTATTTGATTATAGTTCTAAACATTCTTTCATATCATGTATGTTTAGTAGAACTATTGAAATATTTACCTTAGATCATGAAGGTTAAGTAATATATGAGAATAAAAAATAAGGGAATTATTAAATCCTGAGTATATAACTCATCCCCAGTAAATGTTTGTAGAATATACCTCCCAAAAAATATTATCATGCCTACTTTAGTGTAATTTGATGTTATACTAGTAATGGAATAGATGTCCTTATACAAATAAAACATCAACTACATGAAGAGTTAAATAAATCATTATATTTCAAATTATCCTCTTATTCCATAAAAGTGTAAGGAGGAGGATGAATCTATTTTGGAATCTTATTCCCATAAATTCATTTTATTTATTTATGAGAAACAATATGTATCTTAGATTATTGAGAAAAAGGAGAGAATAATTCTATAATACATGATCATCCTGAGGGACTATACTAAAGTATTCTATGATGAGTTTCTTGGTATTCCTCCTAGTCGATAGGTTGAGTTCTCAATTGAACTTATACCTAGATCTCATACAATATTAAAGACTCTCTATATAATTACCACTATTAATTTTCAATAGTCAAATAATTAGTTAAAATAGAACATGGAAAAAGGTTTGATATGTATGAGTGCTTCATCTTGGGGTTTACTGCTCCTCTTCATCAAGAAGAAGGATGGGTCAATGTGCCTTTGCATTGATTATCATGAACTCAATAATATCATGATAAAGAACAAGTACCCCTTCCACCGATTAATGACTTATTTGATCATATATATGGGTCCCAATAATTCTATAAGGTGGATCGTTAGTCATTATATCACCATTTAAAGTTGAATAATGAAGATATTCCCAAGACAACATTTAGAATATGGTATGGAAATTATGAGTTCATTGTGATTCCCTTCAGACTCAGTAATGATCCAGTAATCTTCATGGAATTAATGAATAGTGTATCTAGAGATTACCTTGAAAAATGTGTGGTAGTATTTATATATTATATTATAATATAATAAAAAATCATGTAGGTTGAAACAAAAAATTTATATACAATTCTAAAGACATTATAAAAGGATACTTTATATGCGAAGTACACGGATCCTTCTAAGATAAAGGTGATTGAGGAGTGGCCTAAAATAGAACATGTAATATAGATCCATATTTTTCATATACTAGCTGAGTACTATTAATGATTTTTGAGGAACCTCTCATGATTTTCAAACCTCCTGACCAAACTAAATCTAAAGGGAATGAATTTTGTTTGGAACAATGAATGAAAAGAGAGATTCAAGGAATTGAAAAAGAAGCTTATTATGACAACAATTCTCACACTACTAATAGGTGGAAACTTATCAAGATACATAGTGATTCTTCATAGAAAGAATTCAGATGTTTACTGATGTAAAATGATAAAGTGACAACCTATTCCTCAATTAAGATAAAATTTCATGAGAAAAAATATCCAACACATGATCTGGAGTTGGTTGTAGTGATCCTATCATTGAATATTTTATGAGAATATCTCTATAGGGAGAATTATGAAATAAATACAAATCATAAGATCCTTACATGTATATTCACATAAAAATAGATTAATATGAACTTGTGAATATTGTTAGATATGATCATGGACTATGATTTCTCAATCCATTACTATCCTGGAATGGAAAATAAAGTGGAATATTCTCTAAGTATAAATGATCTTACAACCTTATCAATGATTAGAATTGGTAAGGATACATTCTTATTAGACATATAAAGGATAGACATGGAATTAAAAAATGAATGGACACCATCATACCTAGCACAAATGATTACACAAACATACATTATAGAGAAAATAAAGGATGGTCAAAGAGATTATGTTTAAATATAGAAGAAGGTGGACTCTATAAGAAAAGGTAAATTCCTAATTTTAAAATTTTATTAAGAAATAGTTATAAGATTCGGTACACAATTATGTGTAATATAAAATGCTGATACAAAGAAGGATATATTTAATTATGCACATAACTTACCTTCTCCATCTACCTAGGGAGTATAGAGATGTATCAAGATCTTCGAGAGAACTATTGGTGGAAAACATATGAAGAAGGAGATTACATAATATACATCAATGTTCATGTAATGTTAGTATGTGAAGGAAAACTGGAAAAGTTTAAGGTAATTATGTAACCATTTCGTAAACCTATATTGAAATGGGAAAAAATCACCATATACTTTTTCATAAGTCTTCTAAAGACATCTAAAAGAAATAATTCCATATGGGTTGTAGTGGATCAGATTATAAATACTTATCCCTTAATTTTAATTCAATATGACTTCTCAATTGATAAACTTGAATAGATATACATTTATAAAGTGGTGTAAAGACCCCAACCCTAGTATCCTGAAGCTGGTGAATACTTTATTACATTGGTACTAAGTACAAGTGATAACATCCCAAATGATCAAATAGTTTAGTAGCTTTGGAAAACTAAATTCAAGCATAATTATTAAATTACAACTTGAAATATAGTATAAGATAATAAATCCATTGTAAACATTCCTATTCTCCTAGATTATCCCTACATGTCAGATATAATATACATCTTTGCATTATATGGAAAAAATAAAACATAATAAAGGGGTGATATCAGATTCCCAGTATGGGAAAATAATACAGTGGTTGATATCATAAATAATATAAACAATAAGGTATTGTGACTAACTAAAACACATTCCATATAAACATAATCGTGATCATAATATGTAAGGATTAAAATCTTATCAAATAATTCCATATAATAATCATATGAGAATGAAACCTATCCATAGATATTATACTAGTAAAATAATCACATTGATTATCAATAATTAATCTCATAATTAGGGAATTCATAATTTGGTATATCAGAAACATACCATCAAGGTTTCAGCCAAGACATGACACAAAATCGAGTAAGAAATCAACCAATACCCAAACTAGTCTCTATAATGAGACATACCGATAAATTGAGGGACTATAGCATATTCCACTCATCATTTACTAAGTCCATTCCATTCCTGAAATTAAAGGGGTGAAACTTGATCAACATATACATTCATATTTAAAATATCATATGAAATGATAATATATTTCCCAAAACAAAATACCTAATCATAAACTATCCTCTGTAATATCATAAATGGTATCAAAATAGTAGATCTATAGTCAAACTGATCATAAACAATTAAATAAAAAATGTAGATTTTATCATAAGATATTAACCTCAATTAACCATAATATTGAACAATGGGAGTTGACATAGATGGAAATACACTAATAAAATCATCAAGAACTTCTTGAGAGAAATACCATTTTACTTTGAAGTCATTTATTTAAAAAAATGAACAATTATAAAAGAAATTTTTTTCACTAAAATAACCTTGTAAACATATCAAGAATTCATCAAGAAACTTAAGTGTCATTAAATAAGTAGAATCCACTCATTACATATAGGTTAAAAAACATTCCTTTAAATATTTAAAACGATACATTTAAAATAGTATTTTATAATGAAAGTGTAAAAATTAACTAAACTAATTGATTATGTCTATCAGATATAAATCCACATGAAATATGTGGAATTAATACATAATATAATCACATGGGTTTTTTGACATAACTGTAGAATGACATAATTAATGGAGTAGAAGTTTTACCCAAAGAATAAAAATTGGGTTAAGAATTCCATTACCACTTTATAATCAGTCGGACCGTATGCCCCCTAAAAATAATTATTATAAAATTATACATTTAATACCATGAATATAAAGGGATTTATGATATGATATATAAAAGGTAAGTATACATAAAACACACGCAAATAATAAGTCTTCAATAAGGAATATCTCACATAAATAAAAGTGAGATGAGAAAACCAATACCTTATGTTTGAAAGAATTATTCACTTATTATTAATGTCCTAGATAATCAAATTAGATTCATTAATTACTTAATGAAGAACCACATAACATATATTTTATTTTATTAAATTTTATTAAGTTTATTTATGGCCATTTTAATGATATATAATGTTTAATTTCATTGTTTTGAGAGTTTTCGTTTCATAGTTTTATGGTTGGTTCCCTTGAGTATAAATATGGGAGCTATTTTCATATGGAAATAGCTTATATAGATGTAACCTTATTTATTATTAATTAACTTATATAATTTTAGATGATATAATATATCATTTGGTTATATAGTATGCTGATGATTCATTAGATAGAATGCTGATGAAAATATTTGAATTTATTTTCACGGTTTTTATGACCATCATGAACTTGTGTTATTTTATTTAATATTATGCTTATGTATTGGTTTTATAACATTATATAACTTATAATATTTAAATTAAAGTATTATTTAACCATAATAATGGTTTTATTACCAGACTTGACGGTGTTAATGGAAAATGAAAACTCGTTTTCCATGAAGGCGGTGGATCGACACATCACGGGTGATGTCTTCATTTTTAAAGTAAAAGTTGTTTTAGAAGAGATTTGATGATGTATATTCCATTAGAGAAATAAAATTTCAGTTTAAATATGACACTGCAGTTACCATTCCATGATGTATAGAGGAGGTAAGTATAGGATAAGAAGAAAAAAATTAAAAGAGAAGGAGGGGGGTTTTACCTCTTGGATATCATCTCCTTGGGAACCTCCTTAAGACACTTGTATTTCGTATTTCAGAAATACCATTAGGTTTTGGAGGTGTATAATATGATTCGGGATGTATTTGGGTATAATTTAGACATTATTCAAGGCTTAGAAGGTGTGAGAAGATGGGTTAGTGAGGGGTGGTATTTACAATGGAGGAGAAGATAGTTTTATTGTTATTTTATTCATTACTTTATTATTTCAACTCAATACTATAAATAGTGTTCATTTCTGTGATTGGGTAGAGTAACTACTACATGTTTGTTCAAAATAATGGTTCTTAAATCATCAATACACTATCCATTACTAAAACATTCATGTATTTGTCTTAAAATTTAAAATATTGTAAAATATTGTATTTTATTATTCACTAAATATACAACTATTTCAAAAAACTACCAAAAAATCACCTGAAACAATTTTCTATGTTTAGATTTAAAAAATGGACTTCATTTTATGAAATTAATATTCTAAATATTATAAATTTAACTTTTAAATAAAATTATCTTTTATTCGAAAAATACTGATTTTAATACTATAACTGATTTTATGACACATTGAAAATTTAATTTTTGTCTCATTAAATTATATTATAATTATAATGAAAAAAAATTTTAATTTATGGATATATTTTATAAAATTAAATTTCCTTTAAAATAATTATATTAATTATAAAATTTCAAATAAACATTTACATTACAAAAATATACTAACTATTAATTTATCATTTTAAAATTTTTATTTACTTATTCCATGATATAAATATACCATATGTTAATTTATGATATACCTATATTTTATTTATAATTTAATAGGATAGGTTATTATTCTAATGGTAAGATTACTATTCCTAATGTTCACACTACTATTAAAATATTCATGTTAATATTTAATAGTATATAATAGTTTTAAACTCTGTATTGCATGAAACAAAAGATATTGAAGGCATTAAATTTAAAAGAGACATCTAATAAAAAATCAAGGTGTTACATTCTACCCTCCATCAAAAATATTTTCCTATAAATTTCCATAATTTAACCTCAAAAAATATTTGGGTAGTATTTCATCATAATTTCCTCTATTTACCACATCGCCTCTTCAATTTTATGAATTTTTCAACAAAACATTACCAGTTGAGTCATTTGATTCCTCAACACCTATTCTATAGTTTCCATAATTTGGATAGGCTCTATGTAGTAAGATAAATCTGGTTCCAATTCTATTTATTCAGAAGTGAGAACATGTGTTGTGTCTGGAATGTACTTCCTTAGAAAAGAGATATAGAACACATCATGTACTTTTTGAAGTGTACAAGTAATTGAAAACTTATAAGCCACATATCAAATTCTCACTATAACTTCAAAAGTACCAATATACTTAGGGCTCAGATTCACTTTCTTACAAGACTTTATAACACCCTTCTATGGTGATACTTTCATAAAGACACGATCTCCCACTTGAAACTCCAAATACTTTATCTGGTTGTCACCATAACTATTTTTACTACTTTTGGATCCATTTATATAGTTTTGAATAGTGTTTACTATTGTTTTTATTTCCTCTACAAGTTCTGGGCCTATAATATTCCTTTAACCAACTTCATCCCAATTATTTGGAGTACAATATATCTTCCCATATAATTATTCATATATTTTCATTATAATAGTAGAATGAAAACTATTTTTATATAAAAATTATACCAAAGGTAAATACTGATACCATATACCTTTAAAGTCAAGTGATCATGATCTCAACATTTCATCTATGGTATGAATAGTCCTTTTAGAATGCCTTTCAGTTTGAGGGTGATAAGTAGTGCTCAAATGAAGCTTAGTATCCAAATAATTCTAAAGACTCTTCCATAATTTTGATGTAAAATTGGGGTCTCGATCAGACACAATCATCCAATGCAGGGAAACAACCCCATAAATCCTAGAGTCGGTGCCTACTACCATTACATTAGAATAAGGTACAGGTACATCGTGTCCCAAAGGACTGAACAATTTAGTAGTTTTTGTAAACAAGATTCATACAAGTGTCTTCTATTATAAATTAAAACACAGATTACAACATAATTTTTTGATAATTACTTTCATCCATTCAGTATATCATTGAATATATATCTTAGTACACTTTATATAATTCTGGGGAAATGAAATAAAATAATGGTGAGATCAATTGCTCAATAAGGGTAAATTACAGTGGAATAAATAATGAATCAATGATAATAATCCATATAGATAGGTAATAATTGAAAACACATTCCATATAATCAATAAAGTGAGTACAAATTGCATGAAAAGAATAACAAGTTAAATAAATAAACACACATGCCATTTGAAATAACTAGATAATGCATAATAAATATAGAATGGTCAATAACTGAACAAACATTCCATGTAATCAATAAATTGATAATTAAAGTTAATACATAGATAATTTCAATGTAGCAATATCATATAATAATAATAAATAAATTCTCAATAAAATAAATTCTTGATTATTTTACATCATATTTCCTTGGAACATGATACCTTCATTATCAAGATCTATCCTTAAGATAGTTTAAAACATACTGGGTAAAAACCCATTAGCTTAGGATAGAAAAATGATTTCATATGATGAGACTACTGATGCATCTAGGGGCTTGCATTAACTGGTCCCCAACCCATATAGTGCATGTCCAAATCAAACCTTAAATATTGAATAATCAATTTAATTCATAAACAATGTGCTTTATCAAATATTTGTTTTCAAATAATGGATAAATATTTATCAATATTTACACATATAATTAAATAACTATCAAAATAAACACCAAATATAAAAATGGTATATGTTTTGTCCAATAATAATATACATGATAAATTATATGTATATTTAGGGAAAATTTAATGTTTAATGATCCTAGGAAATTGAATATTTCATAGTTACTAAAAAATGAATCAAGGAAGTGAATGTGAATACTATCCTTGGCCAAATAAATCATAAACCATATAGAGGAAGAATAAGTATGGTTTAAATACAATATATCTTAAGTGGATTAAAATAAAGGGTTGTTTTTATTAAAGAGTGTAAATACTATAAAAATACAATTTAACAATATTCTTAAGGAAAATATCATTTTTATTTTCAAAAACATATTTAAATTATTTTATTTAAGAATAAATTTAAACAATATTATTTAAAAAATTACCCTTTAAACCTGAAAATAAACATTAAAAGAAACGAAAGTGTGTAATTCCATAAATGTTATACAAGGAGAAAAGAATATTCCTTTTGCAAGGAAAAAAGGTTTATAAAAGTGTATTGTTTGGAAAGAGATAAGAAGAATCATTTGAAAAAAAATTAAAAGGAAAATGATTGAAAATTATTTAATAAATATTTTTTTAAAGGTTATAATCAAATTTTAAATCCTTTTTAGAAAACATGTTTTTTAGTAGAAAATAAGTTCTCTGACTAATGTGAAAAATGATGTCGGGTTTTCTAAAAAAACATTTTCTAAAACATTTTGAGTACCAAAGAATTAAAAATTGGTACTATTACTTGAAAAGGGTCATTAATAACCATAATAGATAAAAATTAAATGTTTTATTGAAAAATTATCATACAAATTACTTTAATTTAATTTCAAGAATAATTAATCTCGATTAGAATGAGATTGTGAAATAAACCCATAAAATGATCATAATGTCGTAGTAATAATTGATCAATGAATTAATCATTTGTATCTAATGTAAATACACATATAATAAGTTTAAATACATAAACATGTATTAAAATTCATTATACACATAATCATATAATATTAATGAGAACGGGGACGTAATATAACCTAATGAAAAAGGAGTTGAGTTATGAAATTTCATTACCACTTTGTAATTTTACGTTCAAATCCCCATAGGTGAAATAAATAATATTTAAACTTAAATAAAATAAAGATAAAATAATTAATTATTTAATATATAAAAATGGCTAGTAGATACACAATACAAAATAATTAAGTGGTGAATATGAAATTTGTCTCACAAATGTAAAAAGTGAGATGAAAATCCCTTACCTTGCGTTTTCTTTTGGGCGAACATACTTTAATGTCATGTGTACTAATTTTATGACTTTTAAAAACATATTTCATAAACATTATATAATTTATAATAACATATATTAACTTATTATAATATCATATTACCTTTTTTAACAATATTTTACTATTTTCACTATTTTTGGTGTTAATTACCTTGTTTTTTTACTATGTTTTGACTTGTTATTTTTGTTATTATTATATTGATCATGATTTAATAGTATAATTAATTTAAAAAAGCATTTAATTATCATATATAGAAAATATATATGTATTTAAAAAAAATCTAATATTTGGATATAGGAAATGAAATGCATCGTTCAAGGAGAAAGTGGGTCTTACGTACGCATGAATGCTACTTCCATTTCTTTTTCATATTAAAAGAATGAAAAATAAATGATATATATGTATATTATAATTATAGTATCATATTTATTTCATATATGTCACATAGGTCAATTAAAACCATCCTTTACATGTTCCATGTATAGTTTGAACGAGTCACGTTGCTTTGAGGAGGAGGTAGTCCACACGTACGGAAACAATGTTATCATATTCCTAAAAAATGGAAATCATAAAGTTATGTGTTATATAAAAATTAAATAAGTATAAATAAATTTAAAATTACTATATATATCATATATAAACTATAAATCCATCATTATTTTCAACCATAAAAGGTGATAAATAGATGAATAAATGACATCAGTTCATGAGGCAATAGTACAACGTACACACGAAGGGTGATTGTGTATCCCATTTGATGGATTGTTTGAAAGTGTAGGTCAAAAAATTATCATAAAAACATATAATTATATTTAATATAATGATGTTATTATATAATCATGATATAAAAATAATTTTAGGGTTGGAGAAGCAAATGAAAGAAAAGTGGTTGTTGAGCAACATTACCTCTTCTTTGGGTAACAACTTTTAGTTTAAACAAACATACTTCATTGGTTTGATTTATTACATAGTTTAGGATTATATAATTAGTTGAGGAATATTGGTAGATTATTTGGGAATATTATGGGTGATCCAAAGGGATTGAGAGGTGTGAATAAGTGGAAGGGGTGAATGCCTTTTTATAGTGAAGCAGGAGGGGAATTCTTCTCAATTTTTTAAAATGGAATTACACCAACTTTTTCCCCTATAAAGTGGATCTAAAAATAGTTAACATTACATAAAATATAGTATATATTAGAAATAGAAACATAGAATGGATTTTTCAAAATTTTCTAGTTCATTTTAGGCCTTAATTTTAAAGTTTAATCCTATGTTAAGATAAATGTTTTCTTAACCGCTGTAATTAATTTTAACCAATTTCACTTATAATTTTGGTAAAAAACTATTTTTAACTAATTATAAATTATATATTCTTCTAGTTCCAAATATTTAATCTATTTTTCCAAATTCAAATCACATAAGTGGTAGAAATTAATTCAAAATTAATCCCATAGATGGGATAACAAAGAGGGGTTTTAAAGTAAAAATGTTCAAAAGTTTGAAATGTTTTTATATTAACTTTCATTTTTAAATTGATTATAATTAACTAAATTGGATTAATTTATTTATAATTTATATAAATAAACTTTAAAACAACTTAAAAATTTTATCTTAACTTTTAAATAAATTATATGAAAAAGAAGGTTCGAATTAAAATTTATATTTTCTACTATTCATCAAAAAATAAAAATTACTAGAAAAATATCATAAAATCACCCTAATATATTTTATATTACAATTTCAAAATTTTAATTTCTTTTTAAATATATTTTTTTGAATTCCCAGGAATTTTTTTTTAAAATAGGTTTTCCATTAAGGGACGGTAGAATTGCCTTTAGAAAAATATAGGTTTTTATGCATAATATTGGGTTTGCTCTTATTTTATTACTATAAAATATATTGGATGAATGTAAAAATAATTTATTGGATATATAATACATATATTCTCATATGTTAGTTAAAAATATTCATAATCATTAATTTTAACATCTAGGTTGTGCCTTGTTATATTAAATAATATTATTTTAATAATATATTATTATTCGGTAAAACTCGGTCTTCCATGTAATGAAAGTCATCAAAGAAACTCATTGTTATATGAAATGAAATATAACTCAGTATTTAATGAATTTCAATATAAATAATATATAAAATTTAATTACAATATTAAATATTCCATAAAGTATTGATAGGTTATACACTATCAAATAAAAGTTAATCTTTTATAATGTTTTAAGGTGTTACAATAGAAATGTACTATGAAGGATTAAGACTTCATTAATATTGAGTCATGCAAGGAATGAAAGTGTAAAATCATCACATGTTAAAGAACTGAACATATTGATACATAATAATCAATTTTCTGCTTCATATCACCCCACCAAAAATATTCCTTCAAATATCTATACATATTATTTCTACCACGATGTATTGAAAATTTTGAGATATCAGCGTCATTTAATAATTTTATTTTTAGATCAAGTTTAGAAGAAACACAAACCCAATTACCAAATTTAAAAATTCCATCTTCATATATAGAGTCTACCAATCTCCCATTATTCACACCTTTAATTTTATTCTGAAAATTCTCTCTGTCAGACTGAGAACTTTTTATATTTTATGATAAACATGGTTTAGAAATAATTTGAAAAATTATTGATGTTTTAGCTTCATTGATAATTCCAATAACCATATTTACTATATACATGCATATAAGATCCATTAAACTCTCATTTTTTTTAGAACTGCAATATCCTTACTTCTTAATGCATCTTCTACCATATTTTTCTACCCTAGCTGGTAGTGTATTAAAAAATCATAATCCCTGAGTAGCTCAAGTCACCATCTTTTCCCCATGTTGAGTTCTTTCCGTAAGAAGATATATTTCAAAATCCTTTGATATGTATGTATCTTATATATTTCACCATAGAGATAGTGTCTTCATATCTTCAGAAAAAATATTACATCTGCTAACTCATGATTATGAGTTGGTATATTTATGTTCATTATTTTTAACTAACATGATGAATAGGTAAAAACTATTTGATTCTTCATAAGGTCACCACCGAATCCTATCTTCGATGAACCATGATAAATCACAAACCACCATTTCTTTATGGTAGTGTCAATTTAGAATCTTTCTTTAATATGTTAATCAATTCCTTAAAGAATTATTCAAATTCCTTTTTCTAAAATAAATTAACCCCTTTACGAGTAAGCTTGGTTAACTGGTTAGATAATCAAGAAACATTCTGAACAAAAAGCATATATTAACATACTAAACAAATGAAACTACATACCTTAGTTATGTTTATTGGTGTAGACCATTCCTAGATTACCTTTTTATTTGTAGTATCAAATGAAATTACATCCTTGGAGAAAATATGGCCATGAAAAGAAACAGTTTGAAGCCAGAATTCATACTTGCTAAACTTTCCATATAACTCATTTCTTCTATGAGTTTCCCAAAAAATCCTCAAGTGGTTCTAATAGTCCTTTTAGATTTTTTATTATACCAAGATATCATAAATCAATACCAAAAAAATTTATTAAGATATTTATTGAATAGTATATTCAATAAATCCATAAAAAAGAGAGTGTATTACTCAGTCCAAATGGAATTATTGTAAACTCATAATGTTTATACCTTGTTCAAAATGTTGTCTTTGTAATATCATACCCTTTTACACACAATTTATAATAACCATAATGAATGTTAATATTTGAAAAATATTGACATCCAAGAATTTGGTTGAATAATTCATCAATGCAAGGTAGAGGATACTTGTTCTTTATTGTAATAACATTCATCTCCTTATATTCAATTCACTGCCTCATAGATCCATATTTATTCTTAAGTAAAATAATCGGATCTCCCCAAGGTGAAACAGTAGTGATTATAAATCCCTTACCTCTCAATTACTCTAGTTGTTTCTTTAACTCTATTAAATCCACCATGTTCATTCTATATAGAGTCTTTGATATAGGTCTTTCATTAGGGATTAAATCAATAGAAAACTCAACTTTATACTCTGGGGGATGTCTATATAATACCTATAGAAAAGCATAAATGTATTCCTGCACAATAGTTACATCCTTAGTTTTAAGATCAAATTTTTCATTAGTAGGTTTTATCTTATCTTACTCTCTAAGAATATCATTTAGAAGAGTTGCTTGAGGGGGATCTACATATGACTCAGATGATGAAGTATCTTCTCTAATGTTAAGAAAGTTTATGTCTTCATCATGAATCATAATTTCCTTCTCTTAGAAATATTTTTTTTCATTATATTTTTAAATACATTATATACTATAGATTATATCAAAATCATCCATATATATGATAATAAAATCAGAAATTTTATTATGCTTATGTGACATAGTAAGAACTTCTTGTTAGATCTTTATTACAATAAGGTGTCCACTAGGAGTTCTGACTAACAAATACCTTGTCAAGGTGAATTCAAAATATATAATTTTTATATCAAACTTGGAAGATATAAAAGAATGTGATGATCTAGAAACAAATAGAGCTTTAGGTAACATTTAGGAGATGATTAAAGTATTTTCCACCATATCATTAGGAACTTCAACCTCAACCATTTTTACTATATAAGCATAGCCTTGTTCCCTTGTCCTTTTCTAAGGAATGTTTCCTTAATGTCTAGGAGAATCATGTGAATATTATCCCATCTACTTATAGTTGAAGCATTACAGATTTCCTAATTGTTTCATTCCCTTACAATCATGGGCCTAGTGGCCTTTTTATCCACACTTATTACAAAATCCAATTCCCAATAGGAATTTTCCACAATGTTTATTTCCTAATTTATTTCAAGTTGGAATTTATATTCTTCACTTCTTCCCTTTTTCCTTATTTCATTTTATAGAGTACTCAACATCCATCTGCTTATCTTGATTCCCTTCAAAACTATATGTCTTAGAAAATTCTTTCTCCATCTTAATGGTGCATGATATTATATTCTCTTAGGATGAGAATGTTTGGGAGACTATTTCCCTTCATATAATTATATTAATACCATAAAATAAAATGGTAAGCCTTTTTATTTGGATTATGTATGCTATTTGCAAAATGCCTTTCTATCCTTGTAAATTTGGATTCATAATCAGTAATATTTTCATCCTATTTCTGTCATAGACTCGAGAATTTTTTTCCCATATATGCTCTTTGTTTGTGAGGAAAATATTTTACATATAAAATTTCCCTAAAATACATCCATTACATATTTGAAATTTCTTTCTCCTCCTTTTTGTTTTCAGTTAATGACCACCATTGATCTTTATCTCATAAGAGATAATAAACTTCCATGATAACCTTCTCCATTTAATTGCTTACCAATGTTATAAATATCTTATTTATGGAACATATCCCTTAATTAGCTATAAATGTGTTTATATTATCATTGAATGATAGAGGTTTTGGTCATATGAAGAGTTATAACATTGTTACACCTTATTTTGGATCAGGATACTCTATATGAGTAAGGTCATTTATCATAATATGATCCATTTTTCTCATTATTATTATAAGTTGTTTATATCTAGATGTAATTCTAGATCTAAAATCATTATCTTTAATAGTAATGAAATCCCTACATATAATATGTGAGTTGATATGGGTTCCATTCCTTCCACTGGGTTCCATTTCTAATCAACAACATACACTAGATTAGATTATGAAAATTTAAAACTAATGAAACACTTAAAAAAATTATGTATAACAAATCTCAAAATCATAATCAGGGTTACCTTGGGAATATTCTCAATGTTAGGTATAAGTTTATATGTTCCTCATATATATGTGTTTCTAAATTTAGTTTCCATATTTTCTTTTAAACCTGCATCGATACAAACTATAAATACGCTGACCCCAGTAGTCCAGAGATGGTAAATTACATTATTACCATAGTACTAAGTACATATGATCGCATCCCAAAGGACATAGTAGTTTTTAGATTTAAAAAAATAGATAAAATCATATATTTTAAATTAAATCTTGAAATGGAATACAACATTGAAAATCCATTGGAAACATCCCTATTCTCTTATATTATCCCTACATGTCAAGGATAATATATACATTTCATCCTGGGGAAAAATAAAATATATTAAAGGGGTGATCTCAGATTATTATTAAGGGTAGGAATACATAAGAATATATCATAAATAATATAAACAATAAGTCAAGGTTAATAACTAAAAACACATTCCATTTAAAAATAATCTTTAGCATAATATGTAAAAAAATAAAAGATGATCAAATAATTCTATATAATAATCACATGATAATGAAACTTATAAATAAATATTCTAATAGATTAATTATCACATTTATTATCAATAAATAATCTGATAATGTGGTAAATCATAATGTGAGACATCATAAAAATACCACCAAGTCTTCATCTAAGATACTATATATAATCGGGCAAGACATTAGACAATACCCAAACAAGTTTGTCTCATTAGACCTACTAATGCATCAAGGGCCTATAGTGGTCCATTACCTCACTTAATAAGTCCATTGAATTACTCATATGAAAGGGGTTAAACATAATAAACATATACATTCATTTTGAAAAAAGCATATGAAATGTCAATAACTTTTCCCAAACAATAAATGTAATCACAAGCCATCCAGTGTAATATGATGAATGATATCAAAATAGCACATCTATAGTCAAAAATATCATAACAAATTAAATAAAATATAGTAAATGGTATAATAAATGATTTACCTCAATTATTCATAATATTTAAAAAGGCTGTTGACATAGAGATAAATACTCTAATAAAATCATTGATAAATTGTTGAGAGAAATACCACTTTACATTAAAATCATTTTTTAAAAAAGTTCAAAATTAGAAAAGAAAATATTTTCATTGAAATAACCTTGTAAAAATTTATTTATTTATCTATAAATTTAGGTATCATGAAATTTGGTAAATCTACTCATGTTGTATTGGTATTAAAAAAACATTTCTTTTTAATTTTAAAAAACAAAACATTTAAAAGAGAATTTTTAAAAGAAAGTGTGAGCATTAAAATAGGAATCAATTGTGTGAATAATATGTAAATACACTTAAAAAATTTTAAATACAGTATAAGATAATCACAATTCGTTTAACACATTTTCAAAGCATGACAAAATCAATGGATTAGAAGTTCAACCCAAAGAATTGAAATTGGGTTAATACTTCCCTTACCACAGTGTAATTGTCTAGAATGTATGACCCATAAAAGTAATAACTATAAAATGAAACATTGAATTACATAAAGATAAATGGATTAATGATATGATATAGGAAATTTAATTATACATACACCATACACAAGGAATAAGTGGTTTAATAGTTATATCTAATAGAAATAAAATTTAAATGAGAAACTGCTTACCTTATCTCTGAAATCATTTTGGGATTGTACTTAATGTCATGGATAATCTAATTATATTAATTAGATAATTAATTTAGAACCTATTTAGAATATATTTTATTTTCCATAATTTTATTATGTTAATTTATGGTCATTTTTATGAGTTATAATGTTTAATTTCGTTGTTCCAAGAGAGTTTGTTTCATGGTTATATAGTCGGTTCCCTTGAGTATAAGTATAGGAGTTTTAGTCAAACGTGAATAAATTATCTAGAAGAAAAATTATTTAGTACTAAGTAACTTCCATAAGTTTATATTATCTCATAAATCATTTGTTTATATGGTATGATGATGATTCATTAGATAAAATGTTGATGAAAATGTCTTAATTTATTTGGCAGTTCTTATGACCATCACGAACTTGTGTCATTTTATTTAATATTCTATTTATGTATGGGTTCTAGAACATGATATAACTTATAATATGTATATTAAAATATTATTTTACCATAATAAAAGTTTTATAACCAGCCTTAAAGGTATTAATAAAAAACTAAAACTCATCACCCATAAAGGCTGTGAATCGACACATCACAGACGATGTTTTCATTTTAAAAATAAATGTTAAAGGGAAAATATTTGATGATAGATATTAGATTAGAATAATAAAATACCATTATATGTATGATACTAGAGTTAAAAATCCACTTTGGATATAAGATGTGGGGATATGATAAGAAAGAAATTAAATTAAAAGAGAAGAAGGATGATTTTACCTCTTGGATATCGTCTCCTTGGGAACCACCTTAAGGCACTTGGATTTGTACATTTGGTTAGAAAAGTATTTATTGTAAATGGGTAATAGTATTGGGAAGGGATATGGGCATACATTTTATAATATTAAACTCTTATAAGGTGTGAGGACAAGTTGGGGTGAGGGGTTGTATTTATAGGGAAGGGGAGGGGTGTTTTTATTATTATTTTATTCATTGGTTAATTATTTTGGCTCAAGACTATCAATGGTTTTGATTCTTATTAAAATTTATAGTAACTTGTTAATGTTAGTTAAACCTAATGTTTCTGACATTATCCATACATCATCATCACTCAAACATTTATGTATTTGGCTTAAAATGTAAAATACAATAAACTACCATATTTTACTATTCACCAAAAATTCAACTATTTCAGAAAGATTCCAAAAATTCACCCTAAACATTTTTTAACATGTAGATTTTAAAAAATGGAATCTATTTGATGAAAATAATTTTCTAAATATTGGAAATTTAATGTTTAAATAAAATCACCATTTATTAAAAAAAACTTATTTTAATATTATGACTAATTTTATGACACTTTGAAAAATTATTTATGGTCTCATAAAATTATATTATAATTATAATGAAAAAAATTAATTTATGAGTATATTTTATGAAAAAAAAATCTTTTAAATTATTATACTAATAAAATAATAATAAATATTTACGTTTCAAAAAAATAAAAACACTTAATTTATCTCTTTTAAAACATATATCAACTTATTTTGTGTTATAAATATTACATATTTTCATTTATTTGACATCAAAATTTTATTTATAATCTAATAGGTGAGGTTATTATTTTTATGGCCAGATCACTATTCCTAACTATCACATTACTATTCCAATGGTCATGAAAATATTTAATAGTATATCATAGACTTAAACTCAATGTTTTGTGCAATATAAGCTATCAAATATGTTAAATTTAAAAGAGCCCTACCATAAAATCTCTATGTGTTATAAGTATTGAAGCTATATGGAACATCAAAATTGACTATATATGGTCAATATCATATATTTACCTCTAATCTCTGGAAAAGACTCAAATATACTTAAAACTCAAAGTTGAATTTCAGTATAGCTTATCATCCCCAAACTAATGGCCAATATGAGAAGGTTATCCAAACTCCTGAGAAAATGTTGAGATCATGTTTGATGGACTTCAATACAGTATGGGTTCATCATCTTCCCCTTGAAGAGTTCTCATATAATAATATCTTCCACTCAAGAATTATATTGTATCCTTATAAATCCCTTTATGGGAAATGATGTAGAAGACCAACATGTTTGGACATAGTTTATGAATGCAAGCCATTGGGACCCAAAATGGTCGAAAAGTTAAAGACTATTCATAATTACACCAGGACAACTCAGAGTCCACAAAAGAGCTATGAGGATTATTATATAAGAGAGTTGGAGTTGGAGTTTTAAGATAGTGTTCCTTCATATATCTCTATGGAAGAGAGTCATAAAAATTGGGAAGAAGGTAAAGTTAAGTGATAAATATATTTACCTCTTTGAGATTATTGATGATATAAGATATGTGGCCTATCGAATAGAACTAACACCAATATTATCTCAAGTAAATGATGTGTTCCATGTATCACTATTGAGTAAGTACATACTAGATCCCTCACATGTAATGAATTCATTGGTTGTATGGTTGGATCATGATCACTCCTATTAGGAGAAACTGATTAATATCATGGATTTTAGAGAAAATGTTATATACAACAAAACTACTCACCTAGTCAAAGTACTGTGGTGGAACCATAAGTATGATGAGGTGACATGGGACCTATAGGAAGTAATGAAACATAATTACCTTCATATGTTTTCATCTTAGTGTGTGAAATGGAATTTTTAGGGTGAAATTTATTAATAGGTGAAGAATTTAGTTACATGAAAACTTTTCAATGGAATTTTCTTTTTGATTATATAAAGGTGTAATATTAATTAAGGTAGTTTTATATAAATCAGGCACACCACATGATAGAATTTTTTTTATTATATTGATATGAAAATTACATTTAGAGAATAAATATGTCTACAATAATTGAAAGTTTTATAATTGGAGAAAGATAGAAAATAAGATAACTATAATATGAAAATTTGGATTTGGTCAATCCCCTAGAAATATCGAACACATGAACAACACTATAGAAATGAAACAAAATATTATTAATGAAATATTTATTTTGAAAATTAAAATATATATAACCTTTTGATAAAATATAATTAAATGAATAATGAATGAAATATGAGGTATTTATATAAGGTAGGGAAACCATATCTCCATTAAAAATATGAGTGTTGGTATAATAATGTGTCCATTGAAATAGTAATAGCATTGTTATGAATAGTAACCCAACTGTTAGAATAGTATCCTCACTTATTTAATTATAAAATCATATTTAGGTAATTTATAACATGAAAATATAGAAAATTCATGACATGATATAAATCAATAAGTGTTTTAAAAATTATAAATAAGTGTTTGTATTGTTGTAAAACAAAAATGTTTTACTCTCATTTTTATAAAAATGTAAATATTTTATAGAAAATATTATTTTCATAAAATTATTTTAGAAAATATTATTTTCATAAAATTATTTTAGAAAATAATATTATTTTTTATTATAATTATAACATAATTTTATAAAACCACAAGTAATTCTACAAAGGTTCAGAAAATTGAACCAAATATCAAAACTGGGGTTTTTCAAATGAATGATGATTTTATTAAATTTATCATATTTTAAAAAAAACAAAAAATATGATTTCAATTTTGGAATATATAAATTAAAAAATGTCTTGGGTGTTTTTTTATTTCTTGTAAAATAGTTGAATTTTTTGTGAATATTAAAATAAAACATAATACAGTAATTTGCATAATATGAAAATAAATGAAGAAATGATTCATGGATAATGTAAGGGACCATTAGATCATCCTTAAATGCATAAATTACTATATGTATTCAAAATAATAAATAATATTGACAGTCTTGGGATAAAATAATTAACAAATGATTATAATATTCAAAACACCCCTCTCCTGCCCTTATAAATATTGCCCTCCACCTCCCCTTTTCCTCACACATTATAACATCCTTAACATACCAAATATATTTCAAATTCACTCCCCATATCCCCACACATACCTAGAATAATTAGTATCATCAAAAGACCAAACCAATGTTCCTTAAGGGGATGTCTAAGAGAGGATATCCAAAGAGTTAATATTCTTAACCAAACTATTTTTTTATTCTTTATTATTTAACCTTATCACTTTGATTTATACCTTAATATTTTAATATCATCAATATTTTAAATATATTTAATTTTTATTATATTTATTTAATATACCTTATCTAACTTCCTCATTTATTTTATTTTAAAAATGAAAACATTCTCTATATTGTGGTTGGTTCACTACCTTTATAGAGGATGTAGTCCATTTCCCATTATCACCTTAATGTCTAGTTCAAATACACTTTTAATGGTTACAAATGATCTAAATATTTATATTCTGTATTTTTTCATATTATTCAATGAATATATATCCATAATATTAAAATAAATGAAACAAGTTTAGCATGGTTGGAAAACCTGCCTATATGAACTTGGAATATAACGATTATACTCAATAATATTGATTATTTTTTAATAGTATTCAATAATATAAAAAAATTTAACTTTTGGAAAAAACTAATTCCACACCATTATAATCCATGATTTATGGAACAATTATATAAATAACTCTCATAATCATCCACAACTAATGCAACCTTGGACGCATGACATAAACAACATTAGGATAGTAGAAACAAAAATGATATCTTAATTTAATGATTCTAAACTAACATAAAATCATTATAATAAATAATATATATATATATATATTAATGATATTATAAATAATTTATTTAATAAATAGAATATAATTATTCTAGAGGTTAAGTGAACGTGTAGAGTGAATCCAAACTTGAGGTAAGGGATCTCTCTAAACCACCCAATTTCCTATGGGTAATAATTTATATCCCTTTACCTCATTTTATCTCTCTATTAATATTATTTACTTATATATATATATTCCACATATATATACCTATTTTTACTTTCCTTTCCATGATGGTGATATAATGTTTTTAAAAATTCCCTTCTCAATATCATTCATTAAGTAGAGCAGATTAAAGGGAAATTCTTTGTTTTCTTCCATAATTTCAAGCACAAATTAATGAAATATTCTTAAACATAAATTTATTATTAAAAAAACATTCTTATATGAAAAACATTTTGTTCCATTTTTATTTTATTGAAGTAATTATGATCTTACCCACTTTAAAGACACATTACCCTTTTTCGTAAAACCTCACATAAGAATCCCTTTAAAAATATCGTTATCCACTCTTTTTATATATTCCATTAACTTGGAATTTATTTTAATGATATATACTCTTATATACCCCCATAAACATCCAAAACAATTATTAATTACTTATCTAATTGGAATCTTTATGATATTATATCTTGTTATTCTCTAATACAATATTATATAACCCATTTTATTTTTCATCGGGTTTCCCTTATGTTTATGCCTTATGAATGATTTCATTATGTGGCACACATATTCACGTAAATGTTATTATGGGTCCAACCAGATATCTCTCTAACAAATTGGGTAATTTTTATATCTCATGAGATGATATGTATGTGATTAAGGAGTAAACTTAATCCATGATGGGGATTTTCCACCATGTTACGTCATCTTGGTAGTGAGCCATGAATTATACTTATGTCATGTTTTATGTTATTACCACATTAATTTGATTATATGATATTATTATTCCAGGTTATTTATTTAATTATTTTATTTTATTTTTCGTGATCCTTTTTTTATGATATCATGTTATACCATTTGACTCTTATGATATGATTCATTATCATGATTGTTCCCTTACTGGACTTTATATCTAAACCCTTTTGATTATTTATTAATTAGGTTATCCTATATGGTTTTAAATTCAAAAATGGTTCTAGTATTTCATTAAGTATATTAAAATACTAAATTTTTATTTTAGTTTAATGTTGATGTTTTATGTACCTAGTGTCAAAAAGACACTATGACTCTTTATCCTTAGGTTGTGATTATTATATATTTATATTAAAACTCATGTAATAATATCTTTAAGAGGATTGGGTAGCTATATAATTCTCACAATTAATTGCATAATGTTATCATATTATAAGATAATATGTTTGGCGCATGGGTAATAGACCCAATAAACTATGTTATGTTTCCTTGGAAGTTAGCCTTGAATTATACTTATAATGTCTTGTTTAATATTCTTTCCACATTATTATAATTTTATAATCAACTTATATCATCTTCTCTATACCAGGATTCCATGTGATTATATATTATCCTCCTCTTTTATGACATTATGGTATGGAACTTAACTCACATGTTATACACGAATTTCATGCCTATTGCAATACTAAGAATTATATGCTCACCAATTTATTTCATATATGTCATTGAGGTATCATTTTCAGTAATAAAGGAACAAAAATATTTTGGATCACATAATGTATATCGAAATAAAAATGATTTATTTTATTTATATGTTGACGTATTATATATCTAATCCCCATAAGACACTAGACCCCAAGTTTTTTGGGTTGTAATTTATATATTTTCATGTAAAAAATCAATCAATGGTATGTGTATGGTATTTGAGTTTCTATATTTGGTATCATATTTATGGATGGTTATTTTTAGGTATTATGTTAGAGAAACATAATTGAAAATATAGGATAAATTACCAATATTTAAACCTATAAATTTATAAGCGAGGATATACATTTCATTGACGAGTTATTCCATTTAAGTTAATAGTATTCCATTTATATGTGTACTAATATGATTATTCTCATCCATATTAATTTTATTGGTTTTTATAAATTTTTAGAGCTTAAATTAAATGGTGATAGGTAAAATCATTATATATTCATAAACATTAAATTATATATGTGAGTATAGTTCTACGAATTCATTTTTTTTCATGCATGTTAGGTAGAAATATCAAAATACAACCTCAAGGAAAAATGGGTGACTTATCGATGAAAATTCTATGTGGTGAAATTACTGCATCTCAAGTATATAATTATTTCCTAATTAACATTTTTCAGAAGGATCTCTCAGAAAACATTTTTATACACCCTTTGGTGTAATTTGATTATATAATGGGAATGGATTAGATGCATTTATATAGATCCAACATCAAATGCCAGGAGAAGGAAATCACCTTCCATATCCCAAATCAGCATTTGAATTATATAAAAATAAATGTAGGATGGTGAATATCCTTTGGAAACTTTTTCTCTAGCATGTATATTATTGACTTATAAGAAATAATATTTAGCTCAAATTATTGAAAAAAAGGAGAGCATCATCTTTAAATACATTCCCATTGTAGGGGAATATATTGGTGTATCCCCCAAAGAGTTTCTAAGTCTTCCCACTCATTAATAGGTCATGTTATTAAATTAACTTTTACTCAGAGCTCTTATTATATCCTTAAGTCTCTATAGAATGACCCCCATTGAACTGTAAGATCTAAAGAAAAAACTACAAGAGAATCTCGACAAAGGTTTTATACACCAAAGTGCTTCACTATAGGGTGCACCGATCAACATTATCATGAATAAGGATGGTCTGATACATATTTTCAATGATTATCATGAACTCAATAAGATCATGATAAAGAAAAAATATCCCCTTCCACATAAGATGACATGTTTAAAAAACTATGAGTGGATAAGTAATTATCTAAAGTGGATCTTTAATAATAATATCATTAATTGAAGGAAAGGAAGGAGGTTATTCCCAAGAATACCTTTCACATAATATATATACACTATGAGAATGTGGTATTCCTTTTTCGACTCAAAAATTCTTTGATAATTTTCATGGACTTGATGAATAGTCTTTATAGATTACTATGAAATATTTTTTGTTTTATATATATATGATATTCTCATATGATCAAAATAAAGTAGGAACACATGGATCATTTGTGTACCAGGATAAAGAATTCAAGAAAGGATAATTTATATGAAAATATAAGTAAATGTTACTTTTGGATAGAGTAATTAACATTCTTAAGGTATGATATCATAATAAATAAGATATATATGGACCCATAAAAGAAAAATATGATTTAAAAATTGATCATATCATTACTTTTAATTAATATACAAAGTATATTTTGGATTAGATGGGTACTGTCTACAATTTTTAAGGAAATTATCATGAATTTAACCCCACTAAACAATCAAACTCTGAAGCGAGTAAAGTTTTTCTAGAGTAATGAATATAAAGATATATTTAAAGAGGTTAAGAATAAGTAATCAGTTCACTTGTACTAACACTAACCGCAAGTGAGGAAAATTTTGGGATATACAATGATATATCCAAGATGGGATTAGGGTTTTTACTCATTAGAAACGATAAAGTGATATTATATGCCTCAAAAAAATTAATGGTGCATGAGTAAGATTACCCAACACCTGATTTGGAGTTGGTTATAATAATATTATCATTAAAAATTTAAAAGAATTATCTCTATATAGAAATTTTTGATATATATATATATATATATCACAAGAGCATAAAATATATATTCACATAGAAGTATCTCAACATGTTCCTATGAACATGGTTTAAGTTGATAAAAGACTATAAATGATCAATCCATTACTATCATGGAAAGGTATATAAAATATTATATGCTCTATGTTCCAAATATCTTAAAAACTTATCCACGATAAAGATTTAGAGGGATACAATATTTTTAGACATCAAGAATATGTATATGGGAATGGTCATGTAAGTAACAATATCCTACCTTTCACAAATTATTTTTCAACCATCTATTCCACAGAATATTAAGAAAGCTTAAAGGGGTTATATGAAGATATAAAAGAAGGTGGAGTCTATAAAGAAGGGGAATGTATTAGAGTTAAATATGGATAAAGATAGAATTATGAGATTTTGGATAGGATTATGCATACCATTAGAGTCAAGTAGAAAGAAGGAGCAATTGGATGATGCTCATTGCTCAACATTATCTATCCACATAGTGAGAAAAAATATGTATAGAGATCATAGATATCAATACTGGTAGAACAACATAAATAAAGATATTGTAGAATATATATCCAAGTTATTATTATTCAAGTGGGTTCAGGTATAATGACATAATTATAAGGGGATGATGAAAACATTACCCATACCTACATGGAAATGAGAGAACATCCCCACCGAGGTTTTCACAGGACTTCCAAATAAATATAAAGGATTTAATTCCATATGGGTTGTAATGGAAAATCTTATAAATATTTCTCCCTTAATCACGATTTGATAGGATTTCTCACTTGATCAACTTGAAAAGATATATATCAAAGATGTAGTGAGGCTACATGGAACACCACTATCGATTATATCTGATCAAGATTTTTGGTTTACCTCAAAGTTAGAGAAAATTATTTAACATTCCCTTAACACAAAGTTAATATTAAGTATGACACACCACCCCTAGACTACTAGACAACCTAAAATTACTATCTAGAAACTTGGAGATATACTAAGATCTAACTCTATTGACATAAAAGGTGTCTAGGATCAATATCTGATTCTTTTTTTTAGTTCTCATGAAACAATAGATTCCACCTGATAATTCATATGGAAGATTACAAATCCCTCTATAAGATGAAATGTAGAAATACAACATGTTGGGATGAATTTAGAGAACATAATCTATTGGAGATCAAATTGGTCAAAGAAACAGTATGTAAAGTCAAATTCATTCAACAACACATAAAAATAACATATTATTGATAGAAGATATATATTGATCAATGTTTATGATACTTGAACCATGAATCTATAGAAAAATTATTCCATCATACATATTCATGTAAGAGATCCATGAGGTTTGGGAAGCGTGGAATTCTAATTTACAGATACATTGGTCTCTTTGAGATTCATGATCACATAGGCGATGTGGATTGTCCGCTACCACTCTGACCAAACCCCTCTCAAGTAAACAACGTATTCCATGTACCCATCTTATGAAAACACTTCTCGTTATTAAATAATAATTCATGATTTATTTCATAAACATACACTTAATACAACCTAGAAGATTGATAAGTCTAGTGTATTTGGGAATTACATACATTACATAAGAACTTAAAAGAGGAAATACATTATCTTTATTTAAAAATTTCTTAATATTCTCATACTTTAAAAATCATGGGATAACCTGGGGATATATATAATAATGTGTGAGATATAAATCCCAGTAAGTGAATAAACATGGAATAACATGAATAATGTAATTCGTGTTAGACAATAGTCATACCAATGAGACCTAAAAGGGAAAAGAATCATAAAAATGAATAATAAATCTTGATATGAAATGTTAATAATAAAGAAAACATGGGAAATTTTGAAACAACTTAAAACACAACATCATAAAAATAGTTCAAGGATATCTTCCAAGAAATTATTATAAAAAAATTATCGTGATGGATTATGTTCACTCCCTAATCCCTCACAAGATGTCTCATGCGACTAAAACATTACACAATGCATTTATGAGATATATAATTTTGGGTACACCTATCACTTTCATTTCATTCTCATGATTAAGTATGCCTCACAGATCATACAACATGAATTCACTAATCATCATATTTTATTAAACAAAAATGGAGTGTAAAATAAATACTTGTAAGTCCCAAATATATAAGTATAAGTGCATAAAGGTGGACACCCTTGATATTAAATGGGTATGGGTATTCACTATACAATTGTTTGGAATGGAAAATCATGGTGAAATTTAAGCAGCATAACGACGTTACATAAAGATTCAAAAAATAGTTTGATGAGAGATAAAGGAGTATATAATTATTTGAAAATAAAATTTAAAGTAATATAGATATGTAAAATATATCACTACATTATTAATTAGAAATAGAACGACATAAGATAATGAAGAATCTTGAATAAAGTGAAGGAAAGGATCTCTTACCTTGAGAGGGTGATCCCAAATTCACTACTGGAATGCTGGCCTTTCCCCACGGTTAGATACCAACGGTTCTTCGAAACCGTTGGGGAAGGAGGTTTTTACCAACGGTTCTAATGAACCGTTGGCATAGATGTTTCCAGGGAGCTTTTTCCCAACGGTTCATGAGAACCGTTGGTATAGATGGTTTTTTGCCAACGGTTCATGAGAACCGTTGGCATAGATGAGGTTTTAGCAGGTTTATCCCAACGGTTCTGTAGAACCGTTGGGATAGATAGCCATATGCCAACGGTTTTTAAGAACCGTTGGCAAAGGTCCTCCCCAAATTCACAGCCGCCTGTTCTCTCCCCAATTCGCGATACACAACCCTAAAACGGGAGCAGCAGCGGATTTAGGCGATTTTGGAGGTACCGCCGGCCTTCAATTTTCCAGCTCTTATTCAGGTTATTATTCTTATTAACTGAAAATGTATTCAAATGTTTAGATAGTATTTAAACCTATTTTCATTTTTCCCATCAGTTTAGGTGATTTTGGTGCTACTGCCGGCCGGACCAGCCTAAGGGTGAGTTTTCTTGAAAATTCCTTTTTGGATTTTACCCCTTGAACATGGGATGTCATTTGTGAAAGGTTATATAAATCGAATTGATTGTTCGATTTCTGAATTGAATTGTAAATTAAATTAATTAAGGGTATTTTATGGTTTGCATTCCCCTTTTAACACATGAATGCCAATTATTTTTTAACACATGTTTTAATTGTATTGCCTTGCCAATGTGAGTAAAGTAGAGACTATGCTATGAATCTATGAAATTGGATTGAATTTATCTTATATTTTATGTTACCATGTTAGATATATTATAACTAATGCATGTGATATCTTTATAGTCTTGTTAGGAGTGTTCTATTAAAAATTCCCATGTGTTGATAATTTATCCCAACAATCCATGGGTCATATGTGACGTGTACGAGCCAACCCGGGATGAATCCGAGTCGCGGTGTGGCCGGGATAAGTTTAAGTGGCTCTCTTTTGTTTAAAATGAACACCATTTTAAGTACATACGGAAAAATGACCAAACGGATTCGGTTTCCGTTGAAACTTTAGGAGAACGATCCATGGGTCATATGTGACGTGTACGAATCAACCCCGCCACAATCGGAGACGCGGTGTGGCCGACACCACTCAAAAAGTGTCGGTCTTTTGTTTAAAAAAGACGTCATTTTAAGTGAAAATCATCAAGTGACATAGGAAAAACCGACCAAAGGCATTCGGACTGTGTCGACACTTTAGCACAAGGATCCATGGGTCGTATGTAATGTGTACGAGTCAATCCTGCCTCAATCCGAGGTGCGGTGTGACCGACACCGTTCTAACTGTCTATCTTTTGTTTAAAATGGACAGGATACGCAAAACCGACCAAACGCAAAACCGACCAAACGCATTCTGAATCTGTTGATAATTTATCATAACGATCCATTGTTGCACCCCTCTCTCTTGGATTTTAATGATCACAATCACTCTAATTGTATTCTAACTTGTTTTCAAGTGTTTTTGATGATAGGAAATAGGGTTCCTAGAAGCTGGCCCAAGAAGAATTCAAAATGGACTGTTTAAGTCCACCGGCCAGCCGGATCCAGCCCATCGGCCAGCCGGTGGACCAGGAAGAAGGCCTTGCCCTCTGCCAGGTGCCACCGGTCAGCCGTTGTCTGGCCACCGGCCAACCGATGGGCCCAGACAGAATGGCATACCTTCTGTCCAGACCACCGGCCAGCCGGTGCCTGACCACCGGCCAGCCGGTGGAACCCAGACAGAATAGCATGCTTCTGTCCAGACCACCGGCCAGCCGGTGGCTCAGCACCGGTCAGCCGGTGGAGCCAGACAGAAATCCCTTGCTTCTGTCTGGTGCACCGGCCAGCCGGTGGATCAGCACCGGCCAGCCGGTGTTCTCAGTCAAACTGACCAGGCTGGCCCACTTGATCCCCAACGGCTCCGAAAGCCCTCCAACGGCTATTTTGAAGTATTTGGGAGCATTTCTCCTATAAATAGACGTCCATGGATGCCAGGAACACTACCGATCATATACCGAAGCATACCAAAGCTATTTTAATCATTTGAGGCTCCTACGACAATTCTCAAAGGCTACTTGAGATCCAATTGCCATCCTAGAAGCTTGGGCTGCCTCTACATCAACTACACTCACCTCTTGGCGCTCAAGGCTTCCTCTAGTTTGTTCTAAATTATTTACTTCAATTGTTTAGTTCTTAATTGGGTTTGTATTAAAACAAACCACCCTTTTTCTTCCTTCTTTCAATTTGGGTTTCTTGCTACAACCATAATAAAAAAGCAAGCTGTAAGAAGGTGATCTAGCCTACCTTAAAACGGCTAGTGGGTTTCTTGCTATAACCATTAAAAAGCAAGCGGTCGTATAAATCTCCTAACGGTTGAGTTGGGAGCGGAGACGTAGGCTTGAGTTTAAAGCCGAACTCCGTTATCAATTGTGTCTTGCCATTTTACTTTCCGCTGCATTTAAATTTGTTTTAAATTGTTAATTAATTTTAAAAAGGCAATTCACCCCCCCCCCTCTTGCCATCACCTCCGACCCAACAGCCATCAGTCATATGTGACATGTACGAGCCCACTCGGGCTCAATCCGAGTCGCGGTGTGGCCGGGATCAGTCTAAGTGGCTCTCTTTTGTTTAAAATGGACATCATTTTAAGTACATACGGAAAACCGACCAAACGCATTCGGTTTCCCTTGAAACTTTAGGAGAACGATTCATGGGTCATATGTGAGGTGTACGAATCATCCCCGCCACAATCCGAGGCGCGGTGTGGTCAACACTGCTCTAACTGTGTCTGTTTTGTTTAAAATGGGTAGGATTATAAGTGAAAAGAACTGGCATACGCAAAACCGACCAAACGCATTCGGTTTCCATTGAAACTTTAGGAGAACGATCCATGGTTCATATGTGACGTGTACCAATCATCCCCGTCTCAATCCGAGACGCGGTGTGGCCGACACCGCTCGAACTATGTCTCTTCTGTTTAAAATGGGCATGATTATAAGTGAAAAAGAACAACTGGCATACGCAAAACCGACCAAACGCATTCCGAATCTTTTGATCATTTATCACAACAATCCATGGGTCATATGTGACCTGTACGAGGCAACCCGGGTTCAATCCGAGTCGCGGTGTGGCCGAGATCAGTCTAAGTGGCTCTCTTTTGTTTAAAATGGACACCATTTTAAGTACATACGGAAAACCGACCAAACGCATTCGGTTTCCATTGAAACTTTAGGAGAACGATCCATGAGTCATATGTGACGTGTACGAATCATCCCCGCCTCAATCCGAGCCGCGGTGTGGCCGACACCGCTCTAACTGTGTCTGTTTTGTTTAAAATGGACAGGATTATAAGTGAAAAGAACAACTGGCATACGCAAAACTGACCAAACGCATTCAGAATCTTTTGATAATTTATCACAACGATCCATGGGTCATATGTGACGTGTACGAGCCAACCCGGGTCAATCCGAGTTGCGGTGTGACCGGGATCAGTCTAAATGGATCTCTTTTGTTTAAAATGTACACCATTTTAAGTACATACGGAAAACCGACCAAACGCATTCGGTTTCCATTGTAACTTTAGGAGAACGATCCATGGGTCCTATGTGACGTGTACGAATCATCCCGCCTCAATCCGACCTGCGGTGCGGCTGACACCACTCAAAGTGTCCGTCTTTTGTTTCAAAAGGACGTCATTTTAAGTGAAAAACATTAACTGACATACGGAAGACCGACCAAACGCATTCGGATTCTATCGATACTTTAGAACAACGATCCATGGGTCATATGTGACGTGTACAAGTCAACCCCGTCTTAATCTGAGATGTGGTGTGGCCGACACCGCTCTAACTATGTCTCTTTTGTTTAAAATGGACATGATTATAAATGAAAAGAACAACTGGCATACGCAAAACCGACCAAACGCATTCGGAATCTTTTGATAATTTATCACAATGATCCATGGGTCATATGTGACATGTACGAGCCAAACTGGGATGAATCTGAGTCGCGGTGTGGTCGGGATGAGTCTAAGTGTCACTCTTTTGTTTAAAATGGACAACATTTTAAGTACATACGGAAAACCGACCAAACGCATTCGGTTTCCATTTAAACTTTAGGAGAACGATCCATGAGTCATATGTGATGTGTACGAATCAACCCCGCCTCAATTGGAGACGCGGTGTGGTCGGCACCACTCATAGTGTCCGTCTTTTGTTTCAAAAGGACGCCATTTTAAGTGAAAAACATCAACTGGCATACGGAAAACCGACCAAACGCATTAGGATTCTGTCGATACTTTAGCACAACGATCCATGACTCAAATGTGACGTGTACGAGTTAACCCCGCCTCAATCTGAGGTGCGGTGTGGCCGGTATCACTTCAGGTGTATGTATTTTGTTTAAAATGGACATCATTTGAGGTAAAAATATATGGTATAGAAAAAACCGATCATATTATGAATTGAATTTCAGATTCCACGTATAATTGTCATCTAAATTTTAAATTGAATTCTATATGAATTATGTATGTTTATGAATTGTAATTTAATTATGGATTTGTATAATTTCAGGATCCATTATATGTTAAATGTGTATGAATTTGTTCGTAATTGAATATGTAAGTTTTATTTTATTACTGGTACAATAGTTGGATCGAAAATGAGGTGAAAATGAGGTGAAAATGAGGTGAAAATGAGGTGAAAATGAGGCCTGATGACTGGTGGTGATGGACAGGGGACAGGGGCTGTGCAAATTGCAGGGTGCTGCAATTTGCAGCATAGGTATGCCAACGGTTTCAAACCGTTGGCATATAAGTTTTTAGCATGTCACCAATTCCCAACGGTTCCAACCGTTGGGAAAATGTTCCATGGTATTTGGTTTTCCCAACGGTTTGGGAGAACCGTTGGGAAAAACTATCCCAACGGTTCACCCAAACCGTTGGGGTAGGGTAAATTTTATGGCTCTATTGCAACGGTTGCCAGTAAACCGTTGGGAAAACTTTTCCCAACGGCTTACTTCCCAACGGTTTCAGGGGCTTTCCCAACGGTTCTGAACCGTTGGGAAATAGTGTATTTCCAGTAGTGATTCTTGGGGGGGTCTTATTGAGAGATTGGGGAACCTTGGGAGGACAATATAGAGGGTAGGGAAGAGTAATTTTGTGATCCAAGGATTTTATGTGAATATAAATGGGATATTTTGTGGGTTTATATAGGAAAATAGAGGGGAATTTTTTATTATTTCTCAAACATTGGTTTTGGACTCTATATAGTAAATTTAACAAAAACAAAAACCTTACCATGGGTTTTCCCATGGTTTCTAAAAAAGAGGGTTGGTTTTAATTATTTTATTAGAAAAAGGGCCTAAATTATTAAAATATTATCATTGTTGATGTGGAGGTGAGTTGTACTTTGAAGAATTGATTTTACAACATTAAAATATATTATAAATTAATCAAATAAAATAAAAATAACATTATTTTAAATGGAAAACATATATATTTATGTGGATACCCTTTATATTAATTATTACATAACTTTTTGGTCATTATGTTATCATAATACACACTGTATATTTATACCGTATTTAATTTTTAACCAAAATTTAGACTGTCTAAAAACATTATGAAAAATTCACCATAGGATAATTTTGACATTATGATTTCTAAAATAATATTAATTTTATCTAAATAATTTTATATTTATGTTAATTTTAACTTTTAAAATAATAATCGATATTTATTGAGAAATGCTTAGCTTTTTAACAACAACTGTTTTTTAACCCTTATAAAAATTACATTTGACATCATAAAAAATATATGATCATTTAAATTTAATAAAAATTATTTAAAAATAATATTTCAAAAAAATATTATTTATTTAAAAAGTCCATTAATTTATAAAAATAAATTCCTTTTGAATTTTAATATTACCCAAAAATATAATTTTTTCTTTACTGTATCGAAATCAAAATCATTTATAAAGTAACAATAATAAGATGCAAATATATTAATTATTATATAAAATATACGTATTAATATTATTAAATTCTTCATACATATCAATTTAATATACCATAAAACATCCTAATTGTAATGTACGTGATGATGAGACTTTCATGGGGTTGTTTGAAGTACATGGTTAGGTCATGATCTCGATGAGATTGAAATTTTTCTATAAATTGTTTCACTCATGATTAAGTTGTTGGATCACTTCTTGGGATTGGCCAAGGTAAAATTCTAGTTATGCTATCTCCTAAATAATATATAATAAATCAACTTCATAGGTTGCAATCCTACTAGTTGATTTTATCACTTCCTCTGTCTCTGTCAATTGGATTTTTCAAAAACCTATATTTTTAATATTATGATCACTACTCAATGGATATATTATAAATTTTAATGATACATAATGGTTTTTAAAATATTATAGTATATAATAAAACCAAATAATTTAATTTTTTCAATATTTATAATATATAATAATACAATTAATAAAATTACAAGAGGAATTGTATTTATAAAAGTCTAGGTCACTACAATCTTCCACCCTTCAGAAATTACACCCTCAAAATTTTCATTTCATATAAAAAATATGTGGGTAACTCTATTTCATCATCTCCTCCAATTCCCACATTACATCTTCAAACTTGTGTTTCTCCATGATACTATGTCCAGGTGTGTTGTCTTATTCTATAGAACTTTGTTTCTTTGATCTAAGATCTTCACTAATTGCTCCTCATATGAGAGATTATTCTACTATGGTCCCACCTATAGATTGAGTGAATGTGGGGGGTCTTGTTTGTACATACTCAAGAGGTATACAAGGAATACACAATGTACTTGAGATAGGCTAAGTGGGAGCTCTCGTTGATAGACTATCACTCTAATGGGATCAAGGATCTTAGAGGAAAAAATGTATCTTAGACTAAGATTTCTTCTCTTCCCAAATCTCATGAATTTATTACATGGAGTTATATGAAGGAATACCTTGTCTCCAAACTCAAACTCAAGGTATTATTGATGATTATCAACATAGCTCTTTTGTCGACTCTAAGAATCCTTGATGTGCTACTAAATGGTCTTCACCATTTACACCATTTCCTCGACCATTTCAGGACCTAGAAGTTTGGGTTTCCCAAATTTATCCCAATATATATGTGTTCTTAGCCTATTTCCATAAAGGGATTCATAGGGATCTATTTTGATTCTAGGGGGGAGACTATTATCATATGAGAACCCACCCATAGGAAATTATTGATCGCACACTCCTTTGAATTCAATTGAGCATGCTCTCAACATTTCCTTGAGTTTTTGGATATTATTCTCAGATTGGCCATCATTTTGGGGGTGATAAGTCATGCTAAAGTTCAACTCAATATTTAGAGAATATTAGAGACTCTTCTAGAATTTTGAGTTAAATCTAGGGTTTTGATTCGATACAATTGATAGAGGTATTCCGTGAAAACTCACCACTTCTCTAATGTATATCCTTGAAATTTGATTGAGGGAGAAACCCTCTCAAATCATAATTAAGTGAGCAGTCTTTGTATAATGATCCACCACAACCCATATAAACTTATATCCACTTGATGCATTCAAAACACCATTGAAAAAGTCCACGGTGATCTTTTCCCATTTATATATAGGTGTGGTTAATGGTTTCATTAACCCCTTCAATTTTTTCCTTTACACATTCACTTGCTGATATACAAGACATCATGATGTATATTCTGGGATCTTCTTCTTTATATTGTCCCACTAGTAGTGATCTTAGATATCTTGATTCATATTTATACTTTCTGGATGGTTGGATAAAGTCGAACTGTGTGCATCATCCAAAAACACCATCTTTAACTCATGATTTGATGGTACACATATCCATGAACCAAATTTCACAACTCCTTCTTCATTAACATTGAACTTTGAGTAATTACCTTTTCTTATAGCTCCCAATTTCTTCTGAATTCCCACATTACCACTTTGATAGTCCTTTATTATATCTAGAAGGGATGGTAGAGAAATAATTTTTGAGAGTATTAATGACGTTCCTTCCCTTATTACTCCCAATTCCATACTTTTCAAATCTAAGAAGATCAGATCCTTATCAGTTTTCATCAATGATATAATTATTGGATCCTTTATACTTAGAGTGTATACCAATTTATTTGATTTCCCAAGATGGTAGTAGACTGAGTAGTCATAGTCCTTGATCATCTCTAACCATCATGGTGGGAACATATTCATCTCTTTATGTGTGAATATATACATGAGTCTATTTTGATTCGTATATATTTTTCACTTCTCTCTAAAGAGAAAATTTCTCCTTATTTTTAACACAAAGATCACCGAAGCCAACTCAAGATCATGTTTTGGTTATTTTTTTTTTCTTGAATGTTCAATTTCTTTTAGGAACAGGCTATCACTTTTTCGTTTTTTCTTAGTACATATCCCAATACCTTCTTTGAAGAATCGTTGAATACTACGAAAAATTCTCCACTTGTGGGTAGTGTGAGTACATGGGTAGTGATAAGCCTATTTTTTCAACTCCTTTAATCTCTCTTCACACTCATCATTACAAGAAAAATTTATCCCCTTATGTGTTATCTTGGTTGGAGGGTTTAATAATCATTATACATTTCTCACAAAATGACAATATTACCCAATTAATCCATGAAAACTATAGACATATATCATATATGTTGGCCTCGATCATCCTTGAATTGATTCTATCTTTTAAGGTTCCACAAAATATCCCATTTCTTGTGACAAATTCCCCAATAATGAGACTTCCTTCAACCAAAACTCACATTTTATCTACTTTTAATAAATCTTATCCTTTAATTGGGTATGTAGCACAATTCTTAAATGTTCCTCATGCTCCTCCTTACTTTTGGAGTATATTATAATATCATCTATAAAGACCACAAAAAAATTATCTATGTGATCTAAAAATACTCTATTCCTCAATTCCATGATCATTTCTAGGGAATTAGTGAGTTTGAATGGAATTAATATAAACTCATAGTGCCAAAACCTTATTCTAAAAGTTTTCTTGTGGATATCTTTATTCCTCACCCTTACATGATAATATCAAGATCAAATATCCACATAGAAGAATTATTGTGCTCCACTTATTTGATTGAACAACTCATCAATTTATAGAATAGGATACATGTTCTTTTTTCATTTTCTTGTTGAGCTTATGATAATCAATGAAAAGGCTCATTGACCCATCCTTCTTCTTGATGAAGAGAACTGGTGAACCCCAAGGTGAAGCACTTAGCCATAAGAACCCTTTATCTAGATTCTTATATAGTTATTTTTTCAGCTCCTCATGTTCCACAATAGACATTATATATAGAGTCTTGGATAATTGTAATTCCCCAGGTATAAGCTCAATTTCAAATTCAACCTCTCTGCTAGGTGAAAGACCAAAAAATTCCTTGGGAAACACATCAGTGTATTCCCTCAAAATGGGCATGTATTCAAGGGTGATTTATTCCTTAGACTCAATCATTTAATATATATATTCATTCTAATAGGGAAATAATATTCATGATGGAGATGTTGGTGCAAAATAATATTCATCCATCTCCTTGAATTTATACAGAATTATAGGTTGATTCATGATATGGATAGTGATTTACTTCTCATGATAATTTATGCTTGATTTATATAGGTAAATCCTATCCATACCAAAAATTGCATTGAATTCCATCAAATTGATTAGGACAAGGTTCTATGGGATGTTCATCCCGTAAAGTTTTGATAGGGTAGGTGTTATATACTAAAGATGTAATAATTTCCCTATTTTTCATTTTCACTGAAAGCACTACTTCCATGATTTGTGGTGGTTTTTGAATTGTTCTAATAAACATGTATGATATAACACAATGCGTTGAACCATAATCAAAAATTAATTTTTCTATTTTTTAATGAATAACTAGAGTACTTGTCACCACTTCATTGTTGGGATCCACCTCAATGGATGTGATGAAAAAATATCTCCCTTGTTGTCTTGGAGGTTTTTTGTTGTATCTGAAAACCCTTGGATTAGTTCATTGGTTTAAAAAGTTCCATGGTTCCTTATAGTTGATGAAATGAACAATGCATTGAGGATTTATCAGAGCATTACTTTCCACAATCTCATTAGTGGGGTTCCTCAATCGGTAATTGATAGCTCGGTGTCCTTCCTTCTCACGCCTAAATCATTTCCCCACCCCCATTAGGTAATTTCCATGGTACTTGTTTCCAAACCTTTGACAAGTTAAGTATTGAAACTTATTAAAACTGTTAGATTTATCCATCGGGGCACCAAAATCTAACTCTACATTCCAATTCTTATCATCATGGTACCATTGAGATTTTATGATCTTTATTTTGACATTGAGGGAACATCGGAAAATTTACTCATATCTATCAAAGTCTTAGATAGCTAGGGATTTTTGTAGAGCAGGTTTTTCCCCTAAATATTTGGTCAAACATTCATTTGGGGTAACAATAAAGCCAATGGAATATCATCAATGTCTTGTGAATTTTACCTCACATTACCATATATATTCTGTATTTTGTTCTTGAGGGAATGGAGATCCCTTTCCATTTTAAGTTAGAGATTGTAAGGAAAATACTTATCAAAAAAATTTATGTAATTATTTTAACCTCATCACTTTAATTCCTTCATCCAGATTCATATTCTTGATCAATTTTCACCAATAATCTGATTATCCCTCCATATGATAAATAGCCAGTAGAAGATTTTATTTCTCAGAACACTGAAGGATGGGAAGATATTCTCAATGGAGATGATCCATTGTTCAGTGATTAAGGGATTATATAATCCATTTAAATTCAGAGTCAATTGACACATAATGTTATCAATTATATTTTATTCTTTTTTAGGGGGATTTGTTTTCTCCTAATGATCTACTTTTCAATTTAGAACTTGAGTCAGTTTAGAGAGTATCATCATAAATTTTGTAATTCCTTATTCCATGGGGTTGTGAATCTTGTTTGGGAAACCATAACATTTCCCTTCACATTGGTTTTTTACTTGATTTCTCCTATTTCCATAAATTTTATATAATAAAGGGAAAATTCAGGATGTGAATTTTTAAACTATTAAATATATTAATGGGAATTGAATGAATTTAAAAGGAAAACTCGTCAATAAAATTTCTTTCTTAACTTATGAATCTCTAGGATTCAATATATGTTATCCATGATCTATTTCCTTATATATATTATTATAGACCTTACATTGTTACATTAATAATATATTTTAATAATATTGTGAATTTTTCAAATCATTTCACCTGGGAGTGTCAAACCAGGTGAGTAACAAGGCTCGTTGTTGTTAACCAGTTCCCTGTTGAGTCTACCTCAACACGGTGTTTTTAGGTTTTACATCAATATACAAATTTTCCTGATCCACATAAACTTATAGTATCCATATGGGTATGTATTTTATTTATAAACCATTTGATATATACTTAATAAAATTTAGGGATGTTTTATTATACTTAGTCTTATCCCTAACGCCTTTGTTGGAGTTTTCTAATCTAGAACCCAAAAAAAGAACTAAACTTTTCCTTTGATACCAACTATGAAAAATATTCTATTTGTTACAAAATAATTCATGATTTATTACATAAAAGTACACATAATACAACCTATAAGATCATGAGGTATAGTTTAATTTTTTTATTAGGTATATTACATAACAAATTAAAATATAAAATACACCATATTTATTTAAAACTTTCTTAACATGCTCGTATATAAAACTTCATTGGATAACCTAGGGACATACATAAGAAATGGGAAAGATATAAAGACCAATAAGGTAATAAAAATGTAATAACATTTGTAAAATGATACATGTTAGACAATATTCATGTAAATGGGACATAAAAGGGGTGATAATCATAAACATTTACAGTGAAGCATGATATAGCATGATAATCCTCAAGGACACATTTGAAAAGTAGAAACAACTTAAAAAACTGCATCATAACATAGGTTAAGGATAAATACCATGAAATCATGATGAAAAAAGTCCCATTACATATTAGTTTTACTCACCAATACCTTTTATCATATCTCCTGAGACTAAAACATTACATAATTCATTGGATGGATATATAATTCTGAGCACACCTGACACTTTCTTTTCATTCTCATGTTTAAGTGTAAAACATAAATCATACAACATGGATTCATTCATAATAATAATTTATTCAATGATAAAGGAGTTTGAAATAAATAAATTTAATTCCCAAATCACGTAGTATAACTACATAAAGGTGAAAACCCTTGATATGAAATGGATATGGGTATTCACTACACAATTGTTTGGCATGGAAAATCATGGTGAAATTTCAGCAGCATAACGACGTTACTTAAAGATTCATAAAATGTATTTATGAGAGACAAATGGGTGTATAATAATTTGTAAATAAAATAGACAGTAATAGGGACATGTGAAAATATATCCCAATATTAGGAATTGTAAATATAAGTCATAGGATAATGAAGAAGCTTGAAAAAAGAGGAGAAGGAAAGGATCCATTACCTTGATAGGGTGATTCCAAATGCTTAGGAGTAACTTTTTGAGAGATTGGGGAACCTTTGGAGGACTATAGAAAGATTAGGTAAGATTAAGGAAGTGACCCATGTATTTTGGGTGAAGATAAAAGGGATTTTGGGTGGGTTTATATAGGAAAAGAGAGGTGAATTCTTTATTATTTCTCAAACTGACGTTTTAGACTTTATAAAATAAAATAACAAAACCCACAAAACTTTCAATGGGTTTTTCCATGTTTTCTTCAAAATAGGGTTTTTTTCATTATTTTATTATCCCAAGGGGAAAACTTCCAGAAATATCACCCTTTGTGATGTGTAGGTGTGTCATTATCTTAAAGAAATTATTTTAAAACCTTGAAATATATTATAGGTATGGGAGGATTCATAACAGATTTATAAAATTAATAAAATATATTTAAAATTACCTTATTTTAAAGGGAAAAATATATTTGGTTGTTGATACCATTTATATCATTTATTACATTACTTTTGGGTCATTATAAAGTCATAATAGACACCGTATATTTATACATTATTTAATTTTTACCTGAAAATTCAACTGTCTTGAAAAATTATGAAAAATTCATCATTAGATAATTTAGATGTAATAATTAAAAAAATAATATTCATTTTATATAAATAAATCGATAAATATTTTAATATTAACTTTTAAAATAACAATAAACATTTATGGAGAAATTCTCAATTTTTTTACAATAACACCTTTCAAACACATATAAAAATTATATTAATGTGATAAATATTATATTATCATTTATATTTATTAAAACTTATTTAATAATAATATTTATATAAAATATTATTTATTTAAAAAATCCATTAATTCATCAATATAAATTCCTTAATTTAATATGATTAATACCAGAAATACAATTTTTGTTTTATTGTATCAAAATAAAAATTATTTATAAAGTAACAACAGTAAGATTAAAATATATCCATTATTATATAAAATGTAAATATTTATATTTTTAGGATCTTGATACATATCCCTTTAATACATCCAAAAATTCCTTAAGAGTAAGGTGCATGATGGTGATACTTTCATGGGGTGGTTCAACATACATGGTTTGGGTCGTGATCTCAATGAGCATGAACTTCTCCCATTAACAGGTTTTATCATGATTAAGTTATTAGATCTCAGATTGGTCTTGGTCAAGGTAAAATACAAGTCATTCTATCTCCCTCACAATCTCTAATAAATGGTCTTTATAGAGTAAATTCCTTCTACTTGAGTTCATCACATTCTTTCTATGTGATAATTGGATTTTTTTAAAACCCTATATTTGTACCAATCATATGATCAATGTTCAACGTCTATATTATAAATGGTACTGATACTTAATTGTCCTTGAAATATTATATGATATAATAAAACCAAATTAGTTCATGTGTTTTCTATATCCATAATATATATTAATGCATTTAATTAAATTGAAAGAGGAATTTTATATAAAAGTCATGTTCGTTACACCTCTTGAGGTAGATATACCAAATCACTAACTTTTACTAAATCTAGAGGTAGTATAGTTGGATAAATATCTCTCTTATTATGAGTATTTATTTAAAACCTTAGTCCATATGGACAAAGTTCTACAAAATAAGAAAAAATACCTTATCAAACTACATTGGAAAACCCATAAGTATAGAGAGACAACATGGGGACTTTAGGAAGCAATGAAATAGAAGTAACCTAATTTTTTAATCATAGAGTGTCAAATAAAATTTCAATTATTAAATTTCTTAAGGGGGAATAATATAATTAACTAGAATTATTCTACATTATGTTCCCATATCAATATATAAGAATATTATTTAGACATAAGGTATAATGCACCCCATACCAAAAATGAACTCTATTATATTACACTAAAAAATAAAATTACTTAAGAAGTATAATTATATTCCATTAAATTAAATATATTACAACATGGAAATAATCTAAAAATAAATAAACAACAAGAATTGAAAAATTTCGACCATTTTGGTCTCCGAAAATATTATACCTACAAACAACACTGTAAAAAGAAACAAATCACTAAAAATGTAATCATTATTTTGATAAAAAAAATATTAAAAAACCTTTAAAGGAATTATAATGAATTATCAATACTTATATTATGTGTATAGAATATATGACTATTGAAAATATGATGATTGGAAGAGTAATCTGACCATTTGAATATTAACTTGACCGTGGGGATATTGATATAATATCTAAGTATCTTATGAAATAAAAATATATTAAATTTATATCATAATAAAATTATATAAAATTTTAAAAATTATAAAAAAAATATTTCATATAAAGATATCATAATTGAATTTTTTGGAAAACATATATGTTTTATTTTTTCCAAAATTAATTTTTATGATAAATCTAAAAATTTAAAATTAATGTTTTTTAGAAAATATTTTTATAAAAAACTATTTATATTTATATAAATAATCATATAATTTTATGAAATAATAAGTAATTTTTCTAAGGGTTAGAAATTTGATTATGTTATAAGAATTATTAATTTTAAAAACATAATGATTTTATTTTCAAATTAAAATTATTATATTCAGAAAAATATTTAGAAAAAAATGGATTTAATTTTTAGAATTGTTACATTGAAACTTTTTAAGGTTGATGTTTTTTTATTGTTTATAAATAGAAAAACAAATATGTGAATAGTAATACATGATATAAGTAGTGTGTTTTGTAATAGTGTATGAGAATGAATTATTTTCGTTTATGGAATTTAGAAAAACATTTTAATGGACCATTTACTATTAAATTACAAACCCATACCATTAAATCACATGTTTGATCACTATTTTATGATATACTACTTTATTCTAAAACACCACTCTCATCCCCTTATAAATACCACCCTCCACTACACTCCACCCTCCACCACCTCTCTCATCCCCTACTTATAACAAACACTATATAAAAATATGTACCAAAATACAACTCTTGAGTCTCCTATACTATTTTTGTTTCTCCTTATCTAATAAATAGAACATTCTTAGAACTTATAAGGTGTAAAACTAAAGAGGTCTCCTCAAGGAGGAATGTAAGCTTCCAACCCAAAGCTCTTTAATTCTTTTCATTCATTCCTGTCTTCCTCCTATTTTTAAATTTAATAAACTTATATTCCATCATTAAATTAAGAATATAAATGTATTTAAATTAAATTATATTATCTTATAATTCATAAAATTCATTTTATGGGTTTTATAACCTCCATTCCACCTTGGCCAGTTTCAACTACCTATAAGGATGATGTTATAAATAATATATTACCTCCTTAAATGAATGGTTTTAAAAATCTATTTAATTAATAAATATAATATTTATAAAAAAAATTTTATTTTTCAATGATAAATTGGCCATTATATTAATTATATTAATAAAAAATGGTTATAGAAATTTTTACTGCCCAAAATGAGCATACTGAGACACCTTTCATAATTTGAATCTATTTTGAACCATCTATTGAAATTTTGAAATTTTGTTATATTAAAGTTATAAATAATATATATGTAAGCATATGTAATTATGGACTCATTTGATAAGAAATTCTATATGTATCAATAAACTTATGAGAACTAGAAACTATAAAACAGACATCCTAGAGACAGTGACTATAAACATAATTAATTAATAAAATGGTTATAAAAATAAATAAAAAATTAATTATAAATTTAAAAAGTTTTAAATTAAGTATTCTATAAATTTAATTTGATTATTTAGGCAAGCAGATATATGTACCAAGATATTCAGGACCTGAGGTTAGAGAACTCCCAAACCACTATCTTTTCTTTTGAGTTTTTATTTCTCTCTCTTTACCTATCTTTATTTGTCCTTATATTATTCACATTTAATTATTATATATTATTTATATATTTTCCTTATATATATATAACTGTTTCAGTTTCTCTTTATTATCTAGGGATATGAAAGATTTTCAAGTTCCCTTCCCAATTATTTCTTTAAAGCGAACCTGATTAAAGAGATATTTTCTATTTCTTCTCTTATCATGTACCACTATTTTAAACGATTTAATATTATATGATTTATAAAAATATATATTACTTTATGTATAAAATATTAAAATCCATTTCATGTTTTAGGTAAATCACTATGAACTTATTACTTTCAAAGGTTTTTTCTCAAATATTAAAGTACCATTTAAAGGGGTTCATTACCACACCTAATTATTCATCTATTTCTAATGAATATTTCTTTAATTGAGAACTATACTCATGAAATATATTTATTTATTTATATATTAACATATAAAAATCATTAATCACTTATTTTCTTCTGAATTATTATGACATATCATTTCTTTATGATTTAAGACCTGATTTTGTAACCCATTTCCCTCTCATGGTCTTTCTTATGTTTTATGTATGATTTAATTATATGGAAAACACATTAATTCACATATTAGTATGTTATGGTTGGGACCATAATTATAAATCTTTAATTAATTAAGTAATTCTTTCTCTTCATGAGATACCATGTATGGTGCACGGGTAATAAGCTCAACACATTATGTTTTCTTGGTAGTGAACCTTGGCATATGCTTATGAGGTCATGCTTTATATTGATTCCAAATTGTTATAATGCTGTTATTATATGATATAATATCTTTTATATCATACTTCCAAGTGATTGTATATGATACTCCACTTTTATGATATTATGTTATGCCTCTTGACTCATGTGTTATACTTCACTTTCATGTCTGTTCGTTTAATCAGATTTATTAGCTCATACTTTTATTTTATGTATGTAAAAATGATATCCACTATGAAAATAAAATAATAGAGGGATTTTAGGACATATTGTGGAGATTAAAATAAATATCATTTAGTTTTTTTAATTCGGCGTATTATCACTGCAGGAAATGGGCTCTACACCAACACTTATATACCAATGGTTTGAAAAAAAAATTAGTATAAGGATACCATACCAACGGTTTGAAAAAGCCATTATTACACTATGTATACAATCAATCTATCCTAATGGTTTAACTAAACTATTCTGATAGTCTCTCATTAACAAATATTTCCCAACAGTTTTAAAAAACTGTTGGGAAAATTTTCCCCTAAATGTAGAGCAGGCCTCTAATTCCCCCTCTACTTGATTGCTGCTCTAAATCAAATCCCCCTCTTCCACAGCCTTTCAAACTTCTTGCATCAATAAATACATCTTCAATCAAGAAATGTTTTTCTTATACACTTCAAATATATAAGTTTTACCTTAGTTTTGTTGTTCTACATCTATTTGTTTTTTTTCTATTTTGATTTGGCCAAAAGGAGAGCTCTGTGTGGTCATTCATTGGCCTTGAGGGTGGTTATTTGGTATGTAAGATAGTATGATTTCATTTTACTTGATATATCCAATAGAATTATTTTTTATGTGAACTTTGATTATCTATGAATAATGATGTTGTTTAATAAGTTGTTATTAATGGTTATAATATTGACAGCATGGTATATGGGTTCACATGGTGTGTATAAGGGTTCACATGATGTCTATGATAATCTAGGGTCCTGGGAATGTACAAAAAGTACATGACTTGGATATCCATGTAAATATACATGGACAATCCATGATGGTGTAAGGTATTTTTTCCAAATGGTGTTTTTAGAAATGACCCATTAGAACATGGATTTATTTCATGGGTATGATCACATGATGTGTTGGTCATACTATAAGGTGGGTAGTAATTAGCTCATCCAAAACACTTTCATCCCTGAAATCCCAGACTACATGGAATGTGTTCCTTCATGATACATGGACTGTAGTAAATGATTTTGTAGAACCTGAAGTATTTACTCACACAAATTACATATATAGGGTTTTCACCACTTTCTTCACTATTTTACCACTAATAATATTTGTATTTGATTGGGGGAGTGATTTTGAAATATTTATTTTTGGCCTCTATTAGAACAAATAGGATCTTTAATTACATGATTAGTAATACATCATGCCTACCACTTCTTTTTAGGGTTCCATGCATCTAATTAATTACCCTCCACCAAAAATATTCCATAATACATCCCCTAGGATCTAATATATAGGTCATTCAAACATCCTACATGAATTTAAGATATTATTTGACCTCCAAACCCTACTAAAAATTCCGAATAATGGCCCCATTAGATGAAGAATATGAACATAAAGAACAATGGTCTGAAAAGTACATGAGTGATGTGAAAACCCATTATAGGATGGTTTGATCCCATATTATTATATCATAATGTGTAACATTTTTGAAATCAGGGAATAATTAATATAAATATATGGGATAAAAAATATAACTAAATTCAGGCTCATGCTAAGATCAAAAAATGATAGAAAGTTAAAAATATAAAAAATAAATGCCTGAAAAATAAATAATATGGTATAAACCAATGACATAATATGAACTACCTGAAAAACTGAATGATCACTGGTGTAGGATAATCTCTTCTAGAAAAGTATAATATGATACAACTATATTTATCATTTTTTTCTTGATTCTCCTTGGCTATTCATCATTAACCATCATTCCTACCCTATTAATTCTAAAGAATATCTCATATAACTCTCTAATATGCCATGTTTATGAAAATAATTTTGTATATCCAATGTATGATTTAGTATATCACTACTAATTGATTGAATTTGAGGTTTGTGGAGGTGCACCTGAGGTATTTTTGATCACCCATTTCGATTATATTGTTTTTATTTTATTTTTGGAATTTGAAATCAATATTAGATTGTTTTTTATTTTTCTTACTATTTATGGATAATTATATGGTGATAAGAATGTGTTGGAATTCTGATAGTCCTAAAACAGCTGAGTCATGAATCCATATCTAGTGGTAATTATAGGTTAATAGGGTAATGAAATAACACTTCTTGATGATAAATGTTACAGTTGAGATATTTACTCAAGTATGATGATGTGCTGATTTGATATGGTAATTTTTGTTTTTTTCACTTGGACCATATAGGAAAGAGAATTTTGTACATTCATCATGTGTGGCATGTAGGATTCACATGAAATTTATATTCTTATGTGTGGCTGAATTTTTTAATGACATAGGGTTCAGTTCTATATAGTTATCATAATTAGTTTTATATGGGTTTCCTATATAACTTGTTATTGGAATAATACCCACCCAAACCACTATGTTTTTTGAGTAAAGAACATGTGGGTCATATTCTGGGATGGTCTCTGATGATGTAAATAAATAACATTGGTGTAATGGATTTATTTTAACACTTTGGGGTTCATTTATTAATTTTATGGATTTGTAACTATTTAAGGTATTACAGGTAATCATAAAAATATTGTTCATGATGATAATGATTCACCTTGATTATTTTGGTACCCTTTTTATGGTAAAAGTGAATAAATTTAGAATTATTATATTATTTTTAATTTAAATTACTTGAAGTAAATTAATAATCATGATTATATGAAGAGGTAATGATTTATTAGATTCCTAGAACTATTGGGTTTGGGTGTGGTTTTTGATGAGATAATTGATTATGATCTGATATGGTCAGATATAGGATGGATAGAGCATGAAAAAATTCTTTATGGTTTTTCAATAATGCCTGAGTGACTAGTGATCATTTAGTAATCCATGTCATGGATGTGATTCCTTGGTATTGTTGGGAAGGAAGCACCAAGGGTTGTTTTTTCTAGAAAAAAATGACATGGATTATAATCATGGTCACTTTTTAGTTGAATGAGACTAGGTTTTATGGTCTATGAGTCATTCAAGAACGAGCATGAAAATGTGATCAGGTGATATGGGATTGTACACTCAATGGGTTTTTAACACCATTAGTTTTAATAAATTATTAATATTTTTAAATAAATTTAAATTCATTGGTGGCTTGCATTTCTTGATACACAAAAAGAATTTTATTATGATTAATGAATATCTTACCATTTAATGAATATATTATCATTTAATTCTTGAAAAAAATATTATCAATATGATTAATTAATTATTATTGTTCCTCAGTGGATAATTTTTTACTAGTTGAGTATAAATTCGATAGAGCCTAAAATGAAATGGGTGTATGGAATATATGAGGGTACTATTTTACTTACTTCTCCATTAAACACTTTGTTTTCTAAGATTTATTACCAAAACTAAGATAAAGATTAATGGGATCATTTAATCTTATATGAGGTATATATTTAAGGATAATATGTCAACCCAAGTTGATAAATACTTAGTTGCATCAACTCAATACACCATTCACCCAATTTGTTTCATTTTGAATTTGATTTGTGCTTGTGTTTAATGTATATCAACTTATCAATAATCTTATTATTTAAAAGGGTTTACTCCAATAATCCTTGTTCATTATTTTTACATATATTTCATGTGAATAACTACAATAGAGACTGGTTGTATCATGGACTTCCTAGTGTGTAGTTATTGCATGTAAAACCTGATCTATGTTACTGTTCATTTGATTTTAAATAAATGTGCCTAGTAGTGTCTTACTATCATGTGGAAAGGATTATGTTATAAATCAGAGATAAACCTCCTATTTTTTTAATTCCACTATATGTCATGTTTTTTCTCTTACACAGTCTAAAATCAATCTTGAAACAATACTATAATTTCCAATTCTATGTTTCAACAAGTATCTACATATTGTGTCGGTTGTGGTTTTATATAGAATGAATTATTCACATTTACTTAAAAAATATTTTTGATTAAACTTAAATCTTATTTAATTACTTTCATGATATGACTAATTATAAATTTTTATAGAATGGATAGAAGTTGGATGTATGAAATAGATTGTATCTCAAAAAAATTCATAACAATTTGATGATATTTTTATATTTTTCATTTTAAAATGCTTTATATGGTGGTCACATACACTAATAATGTTATAATTTTTTTGGAAGACCTTGTTTGATCCATGAAGAATTTATCTACCATATAACAAAATATGGTTTTCAAACAAACTATTATGTTTGGTATCATAATGGGGAGAAAATAGAATATCAAAATTGTGATGATCCAAATGAGAAGACTGGATTAGAGGATTTGATATATGACTGGTTTACATTTTTTTATCATTAGAAGGAACAGATGTCAACCTAAGAAGACTTCTATATGGGCACACATGATGCATCCAATGAAAATGATGACGTTGACAGGGTAAAAAAATTGAATGATGTTGTGAAAACTTTAGTATATTAGCAATATGATAAAATGGAAAAGACGGAATTTTTAATTCGATTGTTTCACGGGAAAACAATGTATGGTATTTATAATACTTCCATTGATTAAATTATTACCTTCTTGAAGGTCTTACTTACAGATGATGCATATATTCCATCAAACCACTATATGGAATGGAACGTATTTGAAGAACTTGTATTTTCGAAAAAAACATGCTTGACCAAAAGATTACAGCTTATTCTGGGAGGAAACTACTGAATGAAATTATTGTATCAAATTTGCCACATCCTGATGGAAGCCAAAAGGTAATGGAACACTATCCCATCTTCCACAAAAAAGAAATTTTTCACTTTCCATTGATCCATAGACTCCAAAATCACTTCATGCCTAATGAAATATCAATAAAAATTTGATGGCATGATACCGAGAGAAATAATAATAATGAAGAGTTGGATCACCCTGCAGTTGAATTTTCATGGAAAAGATTTGATGCTTGATATCCTGATTTTGCAGCTGGCATGTGTAATTTGAGGTTAGGCCTTTTATGTGATGGTTTTAATCCTTTTGAGAAGACACTTACTTCACACAGCACATTGTTGGTTTTTATACACATTTATAACCTTCCCCCATGGTTGTGTATGAAAAAACCTTTCACTTTAATTATTATACTTATATTTTTCCATTTTGATCGAAAAAATGATACAAATGTATACATACAACCTTCAATAAAATATTTTAATCTTTTTTGGGATGTGGGTGTGAGCACATATGATGCATTTTCTAAAGACATATTTCATATCCGTGATGCACTTATGTGGATGATAAATGATTTTCCTACTTATGTAATAATTTATGCAAGGAGTAAGAAGGGAAAAATATCATGTCTTCTTTGTATAAAGAATACTCAATCTAGAAGACTAAAATATCATTGTAGTTTTAGTTTTATGGGACATAGATGATTCTTTGTAATAGACCATCCATATAGAAACAATCATTGAGGATTTGAAAATACCATGGAAACCAATGATCCACCTTAGAGTATGTATGTAACTGATGTACTTAATGAATTTAAAGGTTTTAGTTTTATATTTGGGAAGGGTCAAATGAAATCTATAAATAGAAACAATGTTTCCAATGATAACAGTTACAATGGGAAGTAGAGGAGTATCTTATTTGAGTTTCAGTATTGGTCAACCAATTTGTTACATCATTTCATATATTCAATGCACACTAAAAAGAATATATGTGAAATATTGCTTTCTATTATTCTAAATGTCAAGGGAAAGACAAATGATAATTTACGATCTTGGTGTGACTTGGTGGATTGGGGAATAAGACCATAATTTCATCCTATGTGTGTCAGGGAAAATGAATGGAAAGTTCCATTTGATTCTTATGTGATGACACCTATATAAAAATATCAATTTCTGGAAGTAATAGAGACTATTAAAGTTCCTAATGGATATTCAAGAAATATATCAAAACAGGTCAATAGAAGAGATTTTATGTTGAAATATTTGAAAACTCATAACTATTATGTCCTTCTGAATGAGTTGATTACAATATCAATCCATCATCTTTTTTCCAATAATATAAGAGTGTCAGATATTTTGTTGTTCTATTTGTTTAGAGATCTTTGTGCTAAGAAATTTTCCAAGTATTCCTTGAAAAAAACTTCTAGAAGAGACACCATTAATCTTGTGTGAGTTAGAGAAACATATTTCCTTATCATTTTTCACATTCATGTTGCATATGACTATCCATATTTCAATAAAAATAATTCTCAGAGGACCTATAGCTTTCCATAGAATTTGTACAACTAAAAGAAATATGTACAAATTGAAATATTATGTCTGGAACAAGAATCATCCTAAAGGTTCTATTAGGAATGGTTACTTGGCTAAAAAATTTATGTATTTCTGATAAATGTATTTGTATGATCTTACTATGAGAATGAAAAAACCAATGAGAAATGAAGTAGAAGAGTATGGTCTAATTGAACCTAGTTTTCCATCACTTCTTCAAATAGTAATAATTCCTAGATCATATATATTGATGACATTAAGCCTTGAAGAGATGGAGATGGAAAATAGTACAATGTTGTTCAACTATGATTTTTTTGATGACTAAATAAATTAAGTAAATTGAACATGTATATCTTATCTCCTCTTGTAATTTTACATATCTGTTAAACTATTTCTATTTTTATCTACAAGGAACATAAATAAATTATAATTAGAAAGCATCATTCTTTATCTTTGATAAGGAGAGAGAATTTGTATTGAATAGATTTTTCTACTTAGATAAAAATGAAGGTAGAAATATTGCTATAATAAATAAGTGAGATCAATATTTAATTCAATTTAATATTTGTTTATATTTCCGGTATCAAGTTTAACTACAGACTATGTTTCATGTCAAAGATCATCTTTGACCTAATTTTGGTGTTATTATTAAAGTAATTCCAAGACTTGTTTTTTATTATGGTGATGATGGAATTGACCCCATCCTTACTTCCATTGGAACCAATCCATTTATTACTTATGATGACTCCAATAGCTCAATTGTTAGAGTTGATTTTGAACCCATAGTTATTGTGGGAAATATATATAATCATCCATCCATGTTCTCAATTCTTTTGGTTTAGCTTGAATTGTGTTGTTAAGGTTGGTACTATTCAAATTGATTTAATATTGATTACAAATATATTATATCTGAATTGACCTTAATGTGAATATTCAATGTTTATTAGTTTCAGTTTTATTTGAGTTTCATTTTCTAATATGGAATTGAAGTATATTCAAACCTTTGAAACCAATATTTCTAACGTGGTGAACACTTCATTTCTTTATTAACCATGTATAAAATTAGTATAACTCTAAGACCCCCATGAACATTTCAATGCATTATTGATAATGGGTACTTGACACTAGAACCCAAGAATCCCACTATCCTCTCTCATATATTTTGTTTTTTGGGTTACAAATTAGTTATACTTTTCAAATTACTTCAATATTTATTCTAAAATGTAGTAAATGAAACCTATTAAAAATATTCAATAAAAAGGATGACAGGAAACAATCATCGCATGGATGAGATGGGTGTTCCCCCACTAGTGCCTGTAGTGAGTATCTTATTTCAAATATATATATATTAAAATCTCATATAGTGTCACGTGATTAATTTTGTTTTCAAAATTTGTGTAGGATCCACCACTTAGGCGATAGTTATTTGAAAATTAGTCTAGTGGTGGTCCACGTACCGAGGATGGTGGTACAAGGGATGGTGGTACAAGAGCTAGGTGATCTAGTAGACATACCCTATTAGACCCTACCCCTCCCACTAATGTATCATCTATCCCACACTATGATCCTGATGTGTCATTAGGGACACATGGGATATTTAGGCCTGCCATGCTTTCCCTACACTTTACATCTGAGCCTCCTCACCCTTATTTACCAAATCCTATGATGATTCCCACTCCTCGTCCATATCAGGCATTTGTCCATCCATCCATTCCATCTTCTTTTACTTCTACTTCCTTATCTCCAATATTCTATATTTCATCTTCTTCGACTCTTGATCTTCTAGAGTTTGTGCCTAAAGAGCATAAATTGAGACCCACTCCACTTGTATAGGATGTTCTTTCAGTTTCTGCAGATCCATTTGCACCCATTGATTAGACCGCCACAAGTATATTACAAAACCCTAACAAATTTTTACACCATTATTTATTTTCATTATAACATGTATTGATATAATATTTTTTTCTTTCATAACTGATACATCTAATGATAGGAGGTGGGGCAAGGGATTATGCGTATGCGTGTAATTTGGAACTTCCACACACAATTAATGGTGGACTAAAATGAAGATAATCAAATGATTGAGAAAATAGGGCAGTAATGTTGGAGTTTTTTGGCGATGCTTTCCAAATACTATGACATTATGCCCGTCATCCCGCTCTCATGGAGACAGTTTCCAAACTAAGTCAAGGATCATTCTTGGAAATTGATATGGGAAGACAAATATGTTTTATTTAATGTAATATTTTATTTTATTTATTTATATAAATTAATATTTTTTTCAACTTCAGTTTAATTTCCCCAATGGTGAGGGTGCACGACCAATATGTCTAAAAGATTTTAGTGAGCTTTGGAGAGCCTATAAGCATGAGTTTTATATTGGATGGCATGATTGATTTTACATAGACATAAATGCGGTATCTATCATAAATTATTGTCTGATATAATTGTATTGAAAAATGATTACTCATTGGATGACTATTATCATTAAGGTATTAATCACATTTGAGGTATTTAAATGAAAATTTTAATGTTTTACATTTATACTATCTTTTGTATTATTGAATTTTATTTAATAATCATCTGAAAAAAAACAAAAAAAAAATTGATTCTAAAAAATACCTCCATATAGTGGGATTCACTACGATGTCAGATCATAAGAGGAAGCCGGTACGACAGTTGTTCACAATTTTTCTTTAGGACTTGAATTTTTTGTTGTTTCTTCCATAATTTATTTGATTTATAAAGTTTTCATATAATTTTAGTTTTGAAATTCAATATTGGTAACATATTTTTAATTATGGTTTCCCATATTCAATGTCATTTTAGAAGAAAAAATTTAATATTGAAGGACGTGTGCCGTGAGAAAAACTGTTTTCTCGAGTAGAAGGAAAAAATATGGAAGTGTGGTTAATGAACTAAAACAGCAACAGATTATAAGTTTTACTTTGTTGATTTCATATTTTAATACCTATTTTGTAACTAAATAATCTATTTATATTTGTAACAGGCATCATTAGAGTCCCTTGATGCCCAAGAACCTGAAAAGTTTGGGCCAAATGATCACTTACATTAGGTCTTGGAACATGAGCACCCTGGAAGAGTAGGCTATCGACCTGGGAAGAGTATAGTCTAGATTAGGTATTGGCCCTCTTTAGGTACCATTTGTAGTTCCACCGAGTTCAAACAGGTTAATTCATGAGCATAATAGGGTAAATAAAGGGCCACACAAGTGGAAGAACGGCCTTCTGGGGAAAGCCCTAAATTTATGAAACTAATGAATGTTTTATGTCTAACACTTCCACCAGATGTCATCACAACTTCTGATGAATATATTTCATTGATGCATTCAATATATAGTGCACCATGTGGCAGTTCTATTGGTGGTCGAGACGATCTCATTGTTGACAATGACAATGGTGAGGAAGAGGTTGAGGCTGAGGATGATGTCGTAGAGGAGGGTGAGGAGGAGAATAGGGTGGAGGATGTGGGTGAGGAGGAGGGAGAGGAGGAGATTTAGGATGAGGACGGGGATGAGGATGATAATGAGGGATGATAAGATGATGGCGATAGGGATGAGGATAAGGATGAGGCTGATAATGATGGTGATGATATGGATGGTCATGAGGGACATATTTATCTGTGACAATTTTTTACTGATATTACTGATATTTGAGCTAGTCTCATTGACATATAATGTTGTAATTTTTTACTTTGTGTTGTTGTTTTTATTACGAAAAATATTTTTATTTTCTGAAAATTTATGAATCTTATTGATTTGTTTTGTATGGATACATCATGGTATAATGTTCCATGATCCAATAATGTGTTTTTAGGTTTTATGGAAGTCATCTAGAGAGGATATGAGTGAATTAAAGTGTAATATGTAACCCATAGGTTTTCTTAAATCAATTTTTTTACATTGGAATCAAGGATTCCCATCCACTGAGAGAATCCCATATCTTACTTCACGGTAAAATATTCCCAAGGTCTCTAAGTTCACACCAGGATCCTTACTCACCACTATTCCATTAGGGACTAGTCTACTCACATGAAAATAGATCCATATGTTTATAAATTACCTTATAAAATCATTTTCATCTACCCATATAGAAATTATATCCTCAATATCAACACACTATATGTGACTTGGGTAGGGGTGCAGGTGGGGAGGGGGGATGTGCAGTGGGAGGGGGTTCAGGTGGGGAGGCAGTGTGCAGGTGGATGGGAGGGGGGTCTACTGCTTGGTGAGGATGTGCAGGTGGGGAGAGGGGTTGTGTGTGTGGGGATGAGGTTGGGAGGGGGTTTTGAAGCTGGGGATGGGGTATGTAGGTGGGTAGGGGGGCTTTGTAGTGGGAGGGGTGAGGGGGTTTGTGTTGGCTGGGAGGGGTGAGGTGGGGAGAGGCTGTGTAGGTGGGGAGGGGATGTGCAGGTGGGGAGGTGGGGAGGGGGTGTGAAGGTTGGTGGGGGTGTGCGGGTGGGGGGATATAGGTGGGGAGGGAGGGTGTGTGCCTATGGGTAGGGGAGCTATGTAGGGGGAGGTGGGGTGAGGTGGGGAGGGGGTCTGCAGGTGGGTGGGGTGTGAAGGTGGGGAGGAGGCTATGTAGGGGTGGGGTGGGGTGAGATAGGGAGGGGGTTTGTTTAGGTGGGGTGAGGTGGGAGGGGGGTTATGCATGTGCAGAGGTGTGGGTTGTGCAGATGGGGAGAGGGGGTGTGCAGGTGGGTGGGGTTGTAGGTGGGGGTGTAGGTGGGGGGTGTAGGTGGGGAGGGATGGGGGGTGTGCATGTGGGGATGGGTGGGTTATGCACATGGGGAGGGGGTGTTCAGGTGGGGAGGGGGTGGATTCCCTTGGGTTTCAAAAAATGGATGAGGAAAAGGGGACCTCCCACTTCAAAAACCTGAGGGGGAAATGTTGTAACTATTCTCCTCAAAAATACCACCAGTGGTCTGTTGTAGTTTTTTAGTATCCACCTCTGCCCCTCATTTCTCCCACAATCTTTTGAGCTACATCTTGAGCCCCATTCTGATATCCAAAATTCATTTTAGATTGCTTCCAACCCTCATAAATATAACTCAAACAACTATTGAAAACTGAACCTTCTAGTAATTGAAAATCTAATATTTTCATCAAATTATGAACAACCGTATGAACATAAGGATTCACAATATCGCCACTATAATTTTTATCATCCCCAAGAAGTCTCAATGGAAACGCATCCACATTTTCTAACCTATTTTGGTTAATAATTTAAGGCTTACCAACCTCATTCCACTCCCAAACACACAAAACACATCCAAGAAATAATCATTAATTTAAGGTTCTCTGACCAAAAAACTAGATACAATTCCTATTTTCATAATTGAAACACCAAGATGTTGATTACCTAAGCCCAGATATCTAAAAACACTGATGGTGTCATTGTTCAACACCTTTCAGGCTTATGGTTCTATCCACCATATGCTTCATCTTACCACCACCAATTCATATATTGTAGTGCCTACTCTTTAAAATATTTATATTGAAAATTTTCCCATGTTCTAATGACATTCCTAACATGGTTTCTAAATCACCTCAGCTAAATATAAAATAGAACATTGGTTAAAAGCATGAAATCATCATAAAAATTTAGTAGAAAATTGGTTAAATGAAAGAACCCATCCCCATTACTAAATTCCATACATGGATGGACAAAAAAACCACCCTTCATGAACATCCATATAATGTATTGTATTTTCAAAAAACACATATCCCTTTTATATCATGAAATTACTATAGGAATAGATTCAAAGCCGTCATGTTTACAGGTGAATTCATGTTTATAGGTTCTTGAATATTGGAAGAGATGATTTCATTTTTATAAAAATAAGTTAAACTCTGATTCCAATGTCAAGGGATTCATATCCTTATAACCCCTTAGTGTTAATGACATGATACTAGAGATGACCTGGATGAACATATAGGATTTTTATCATGTCACTTTTTCTTCACTATGGAGATCATATGTGTGTAAATGTGGTATTATTCATCCCCTTAGAACTTCAAATGATCATAATATAGAATATATTGTCTTCTTAGTGTATGTGTAATTGTCAGATAATTTCCAATATTGTTACTACTACTGCAATGATCTACCCCTTTGATATCCCATTCTCTATCACGAAGGTTCTTATCCTATACAGACATGTGAATCAAATACTTGGATTTTATATCTAATGATTCAAATGGTGATAAAGTCAAAAAATTGAACCTTAGGGGAGACATATAGATTGAAATCATTACCCCACTACTCATAGTGGATGCTTTATAGATTTCATAATAAATTATTAGGACTATAAAGGGGTACCCCATTTGGTGTTTTCAGGTCAACCCAACTCCACGCATGAAAAAGAAGATCTTTATCCATAAATAAAACCATTGTTAACATATAAATGGGGATTCATATTAGTATATTTAATAGACTACCTTAGGAATTTCTAATCTATTAGAGTATTCTATTATATCTCCCTTATTGGATTTCAAGGGAAGACAGTAATCATGTATAGAACCAAGGATTGGAACCTTAGTTATCCTATATGTATCCCAAATTGTGATTCTAAATTCTCCATGTGTCATGTAGGATGTGTTAATATATACAATATATTAGCTTAGAAATATAGAATTATATCATATATCATGTACATGTATGTTTTTGATATATAGATACCCTCATAGATCATCAGTACATGTAGCTGAAATAGAGGAGCTAAAATTCAATAACAATTAAGAGTGTGAATTTGGTGAAATGATAATGTTAAATATTCTGAATTCAGCAATGTTGAGTAATAACTGAATATGAAATTCTCCCATATATTTTCTTAAGTGGATATTCATATCATGACTAAGTTCTAGGGTGCATCATGTATTCATCATTATTTTGTATATTCAAGTGGCATGAGTTCTTTCTAGTGTGGTTTTTACCTGTATATTTTCTGGATGAGTGTTTTTTGTATATTTATGGCATATTGTGTAGAGGTGAGTCAGGATTCTAGGAAACTGTGTTCCATGTTATGGAGAGGGGAGGCAGGGTTCTACTGTGTTATGTTCTGTAGAGGGGAGGAAAGCCTGCTACTATGTTTTGGAATTGGAAAACACTATACCAATGGTTCAAAAACCGTTGGTACAGATTTGAAGATTCGATATATATCAATGGTTTGAAATAACTATTGGTAAATTAATATACCAATGGTTCATAAACCATTGGTATAGATCTGAATATGCATATATACCAAGAGTTTTGTAGTAACATCTGGTAAAAGTCTATACCATCGGTTTATAGAACCATTGGTATAGCTTCAATCCTAGATATATACCAACGGTTTCAAATCGTTGGTAAAATCATTTTACAACAATTTTCAAAAAATAAATGGTATATTTTAGTTTTTATTTCACTATACCAATGGTTATTTAGTAACCATTGGTAAAAGGCTATCCCCAAGCCTCACTAGCCAATGGTTTGGGAAACCGTTGGTATATTTTATACCAACAGATTCTCATCCTATACAAATGATTTGAAAAAGTCGGTATATGTTTAGTTTCCAGTAGTGTATGTATCTAATCTCCTAATAAAACTAGACACCTAAATTTTTGGGCTATTATTTTTGGATTTTTATGTTAAAAATAATGTAATAATATGTGTGTGAGATTCATGTTTCTATACACAGTTCCACAATATAGGTCTAGTCCCAACCAAATCACCTTGAAACGTTTTTCTTTTTTCTTTTCCCTTCTTTGAACTTTTCTATTGAGAATAGAATCCTATACCTCTACACTTAAGTAATTTATGGTGGTCCCTATACCTCCTTCCACTAAATCTATTAATTTAGATTCAATTCATATATATTCTCAAACACCATGTCACTTTTACTATTGGAATTTATCATTATGGTAACCAACACACCCTATAAATTTTGAAATGATGATAGAAGGGTCAACACCCATACTTACCCTAAAACAATTTCATTAAAAACCTCAAACTAAATTCAAATCACATTGAATTCATTTAAATGATCTACCACAAACCTTCCTTAAGACATCATCAGGCCAAAAACTCACCATATAAAGAATAATTTGTTCCTAGTGGTTGTATTCTCATACATGTTGGAAAGAGTAGTCATAAAATCAGTAGTGTTCTTAACTTCCAAAATGTGGAAGTCCAAATTCTAGACCTTCATTATCTAAACAACTCACAGTTACCTCTTTTCATGATTCTCCCATTAATTCATTGGAATTTCTTAAAATAATACTCCATTCAATGGATGCTTCTAATCTATCTGGATCATATAGTTTTCTTCCGGTATCCTCCAGAATCTAAAATCTAACTCATAAAACTTATTAATCCATAACATTTGTTCTTACAACACCATATATTTTAAATATAACTCCCACTAAATAAAAAAATCATAAAAATATAATGAACTTATCTTTAAAAATTTATTATAAATAAAAGGTCAAAAAAACATGTACACTCTAATATTTGACCAACTGACTAGGGTATGGCCATAATAAAGTCTATTAACAAGCTTTGATACCACTTGTTGTCTTATATCTCATTATCCAACAAATAATATATGGATCCACAAATTTTGAAGAAAGTTTCAATGTTTCTTAAATAAAAAACACCCACCTTTGTAACTAGATAAAGGGACCAGTCTCTAAAGTAATTTTAATAAAACTCATCACACAACAAACAAGATCATTCATAAAAAATGAACTAGAAGTGACAAACTCAACTTAAAATGGAAGGAAAACAAAAAAAATGTTACATGTTTTAGTAATTAACCTACTCCATGAGAGGAACACTATTACCTTTATTAAGAAGATAATAATCAAAGGAAACAATGAGTAAAAAGTTCCAAAATTTTGCAATGCTAACTAGAAATAGAAGAGGAAAAAATCATAACAATTCACTCATACAAGCGACCCTAACCATCTATTTATAGAAACTATCTCAAATAGATTGTATTTTTTTTAGTTACACCACCATATGATTTATAAGGATGACCACCACTCAATCAAAGACACCTATAACAACCCAATGAGTTCATCAACTCATCTTACAACTCATAGTGAATAGTGAAACAACAAGAACTCATCATTATACCCTTCCAAACTTATGGGAATTTTACATCACTAATTTGTTCAAGATCTTGATTTTTCAACCCATTTCCCCATTATAATTTTCATCATATGTTCTAGAATCAGTATTGTGAAAGTGGGTATTCTAAACCCTAATTGAGAAGTATTTTTAATTTCTATATCATATACATTGAGAGTTATGAATGATGTTATCTTACCATTATATTTTTGATACTTTTTTATCCACCATGTACATGGTAATTTCCTTAAATTATTTTTCATATCAATAGGTTATAAAAGTTCCCATCTACAATGACAACCATGAAATACTATGGAAATAATCTTAAAAATATTTAATAATATCTAAACACAAATTATGTTTGACTATCAGGTTCTAAGGGATCAAAACCAATTATAATTATTTTAATGAAGTTTTCACTTAGTGGTCTTGAGTAAAGTAAATCATTATAAATAACATTTCAATAATAACACGACTTGTTTCAGGTTTTATTAGTTGTTCCTTTTGACAAACATGTGTATTGGTCTCTTGAGTTGAGATCATTATCTGAGTGTATGATTTGATTATGTACATGGATTAAATATTATAACCTTAATATTAATGTTTTGGAGAGGTATCTATCATTAGGTGCACCATTGGGGTTATGAAATTTATTTAATGCTCAAGATATGATATTTCGATTCCATAAGGAGGCAATTTCTTAGGCCTAGTTGATTGGAATGGTTGTACCTTTACTAAATCCTTGTTCATGGTAGAAGAATGTAAAACTTTCAGGTATGGTATTGAAATAGAAAATCAAGTAAGTATGATGACCCAATGTGGGCATCTTGATTTATGAAATATAATTATAAAATGAGATTATATTACATGGGGCGTGTTTGTAGGATGTTTTTGTTTCTATAACTAAACCTTATTACCTTAGGGGCCATGATGTGTTTCTAGAAACTGCTCTAAGTATATGGGTATCACTCATTTCTATCAAGATAAGGTTCTAGAGAGTCTCACACAAAGTTTATTCGTAATCTTATAAAATTCATGTGAATTAGAGTTTAAGACATGGTAAAACCCATAGTGGGGGTTGAGTAATGTCTTAGTTCAAAAAATCATAATAAATAAATAAACTGAATATTATTTGAGTTTAGAATAGTATGATTTGAGATAATTTACTCAAAGAATTAATAATTTTTAAGGGAAAATGTGAAGGGAAAATATATTTTGTGAATGAATAATATTTTTATTCAAAATTCTTTTAATATTTGTGGGATATATACATCAAGTTATTGCTCATATTTTTCACATAACATTATTTTAGATATTTCTAGTGTGTCATAAAATATTCATGAAGTTTATGAAATGTTCACAAGGTTATAAATACTATTTAATGTTATTTATTAGGCTAATATATATTAAGGTATCCTAAGTACGATTTATGATATTTGACCTTTACTATTTAAGTTATGAGAGAATTAAATTCATGGGTACTATATATTCCATGATTTTGAGAGCCTATCACACCTATATCCCCATTTATAAAATGAGAATGTAGGGTTTGGATCACCATGATCCAATAATGGTTTCTCGGATCAAAGTAGTGGTGTTATGGAGATCATGATTATATTAAAAAACACTTCATTACTTCATGATATCACTCATAGTAAGAAGATTAATGATCAGAAAATCCTTTAGAGTGTGTGTGGATGATCATGAGGGTTCAAAATTCAGTTACATAAATGGAAAATCATTAACAATGAGTGGAACATGTTCAATCAGAATTTATATTTTTAATACTTAATTTAATCACATGGGATCGTTGGGCTACTAACTGGGTGTGTTTCGCTTGTAATAGCATCCAGACATTGATCACAACATGAAAGTTGTTAGATTTTATACACCGCACTCTTCGGCCATGCGGCTAGTATCAATAAGTTGCATCAAAGAGATCATTTGTTTAATTAAGTTGAATTTGAATTAAATTTTCATGAATTTGAGTATAGTTCATGAATATGGTCTCGACACCATTAACGATAGTTCATTGTAAATTTAGTTAGTCGAGATATAATAATCCAAATATCATTTTACTTTGATTTTGGGCTTGAAAATAATTTAAATGAATATATAAATAAATATATAATATATTCGAATGAGTAGTAACCTATTATTACTATTCATATAGGTGAATTGTGATGTGGGGTGGGGGTTCCATGTGCATTTCATGCAAAAGAAAAAGTTAAAAAATTGAACTCTCCTTTCTATATGGTATGAGGAAGAAAAATAAATAAAATAAAATAATGGGTATTGGGGGAGGGGGGATTTCGGTGTCAATATAGATAATCTAGAAAAAAAATATGGTGGGTAACTAATCCCCCCACATATATATACATAAAATTAGTCACTCCACTACTGGGGGAACATTATGCATATAACCTGCACCAAATGTCATATGTATTATAATTTTTTTCTATTTTTTGTTTTCTTTAATAATCGATTTCCTATATTGGGCACCCCCTTCAAAAAACATCCCACACCCTACATGGTTTTCCCTTCACCTATGACCCATCTCCCCAACCATGTCACCCCTACCCAGTCAAGTCTAGGTCAGCCCAACCCAACCCACCAGGCCCAATATGGCTTTGAAACCCCTATGAGGAGTGAAATTTGTTTTTGAGATTCCCAAATATTATGAAACAACATGTATAATATTTAAAAAATAATTATAAATAATTATAATTATTTTTGGGACTCTATGATGATTATTTTATAAATTTTAATTGGTTTAGTTTATTTTAATTCAAAAAAATACCCTCAAGTAAAATAATTTGAAAATGTAATTTTCTTATGTGATTTTAATTCATACCCATTGATCATGATCTTAAACTGATAAATGTATTGTGTTTTTTATTTAATTATTGAAATGTACAATGATTTTAATTGTTAAGTAATAAATGTTGTTCTGCACATCATATCTTTCCTCGTTATATATATGAGTCACCGTGTGTCCATTATATATCATATTTATTTGTGTTTTTCATTCTTGAGACCCCCTCTCATTCATTTGAGTAATTATTCATAATAAAGAGGATGAACTATGGGTAATATTTCATTGATATTTGGAAACATACCTTATGGGATTCAAAAGCATTGGATAGGTTGAACAGTACAACTCGAGTCAGACATGACTCATGGAGTAACCCCTAGAGTCTCAGTTTATCCATTAATCTCTTGATGGATCAACCATCATAAATATTCATTATCATGTTATTTATTTATTTATTTATGCATTGATTATTATTATTATTCATGTGTATTTTTAAATAACCACATAGAATAATAAACAAACTTGAATTGATAAAAAGAAAATGCATTGAGAATGTTTTCTATTTAAATAATGGAAAGGTTGTGACTGTGGTCACAAATAGAAAGCAAATTAATTTGAATATTCATATGGAATGAAGTAATGAATGGTGTCTACAAGAAGTTAGTGAGTTCCCAATAGTTATATAAGTAAAATATTTTATTAACACATGAAAAAAATTATTAGTCCTATAGTTTTTTATGACAAGATTGAAATTAACTTTGCATAGACTGACTTAAAGTAGTAACCCATATTCTAGGGGAAAATATCTACTAAGGTAGGTATATGGGTTTCTTGGACTAAGTAGAATTATATATAGTGAAAAGGTATTTAAAAATACAAGTTGTAATTTTTTTAGTGAGAAATGTTACTAACTTGACATGACATAAATCTCTCCAATAAGACATGTAAAAAACAAGAGGGGATTAAAATGGTGCGTTCAATTTTATATGCATCAGATATGTAGAAATTACATATTTCATGTTATGTACTAGATATAATTTTGACACATAGTAGTAAAATATCATATAAGTACATGATAATTCTACAAGAAGCAGTGTGAACTATCTAATTATACTTGAGAAAGTAAAAAAGGGATATGTAATAAGAACTTGGAGAGGAGGGGAAAATAGTTATAAAAGGGACCAAACTAGTATTATTTTTTGATCATTTTATCTAATACTAAATTTGGGACAAGGTAATGAGCAGGTTTACCTCATTAATGTTTGTTGTATCCATATCTACAAAATACCGAGTATGTTGAGGCTTCAGATGTAACTATAGAAGCAATATATAATATGTCATGAGTTATTCCAGTTCACGAAATCATACCTAGAAAGTAAAGTATTATCATAATATAAATTATGATAATATTATGAAGATGGTACTAGCCAATATTTAAAGTCTATGACAGAGGAAAAAAGGGATTTTTTTAGGAATATCATCTGTTTTGGGATATTACTCAAGGTGGTGAATTCTTAGATAAAGAAGTCAAAATGTAAAAAAACATGAAATACCCAATGAGTAAATCCATTACCTAGGAGAAGAATGATCTTTTTATGTAAGACATAATAAGTTAATTATTATCATGTTTGATCTAGTGAACGTGGGAGTGTTCTAAAAGTGGGTACCCTAGACCCAACTTGAGTGATACCTTTTTATTACCATATCATATATTAAAATACTAATTCCTGAAATTATCCCACCATAATCGTGTTGATTCTTATGTATCCATCATTTACATGGAAATATCATTATATTATTTATCATATCAGTTGGTAATAGTAGTTCCCATATATAAGGATTACCTTGAGATACCATAACAACAATCTTAAACATATTTATTATAGTTTAGATAAATCATAATAATTGGATAAAAAAGATAAATGACTATTTGGTGATGATGAATCATAAGAATTAAATCATATTGTCATAAAGTTCACACTCAGTGATATCGAGTAAATGAGATCATGAGGACTGACCCTCCAATATAAACACATTATTTTTCATGTTCCATTGGTTATTCCTATTTATAATCATATATATTTTTCTCTCTACTTGATATCATTACCCTTGTGTATCATTTGATCATTTACATTGATGGAATATTAAAACCATGAAATATATGTCGTGGTTAGGTAACTTTTGTTGGGTGCATCATTGGTGGTATAATATTGATTAAATGATAAAGATAAGGTTTCTTTATTCAATAAAATAAGATATGTCTCGAGCCCCGATCAATCAGAATGGTGGTACTTTTATTATATCCATGACCATGGTAGAAGATGGTAAGTCTATCTAGTAAATTCATGAAATAATAAAACAAGGAATGATGATGACACAGAGTGTGCATTCCTCTTTATGAGATATCACAAGATAAAGAGACTATATTATATGGAATATATTTTTATGATGTATTTTATTCTTTGACATAAAATTATCTCCCCAGGAGTCATGATGTGTTTCTATATATTTATCTTGGTATGTGGGTCTCACTCACTGCTATTGCGATAAGGCTTATAGGGTCACATAAAAAGTGAATTTAGAATTTTTGAAAATTCTAATTAATTAGAGATTATGATATGGTTGGCCCTGTGATAGTGGCCGAGTAATTTCTGTGAGTAAATTATAATAATAAATAAATAAATAAAATATTATTTGATTTTATAATTATATGTGTGTAATTTATTTACTCAACAATTATTTGGTGAAAATAAGAAGGAAAAATATATTTTATTAATGAATAATATTTTTATAAAATGTTTATTTAATATTTATGGGAGAGGTAATTTGATTTATTTGATTATATTTTATCATTTAATGTTATTTTAGATGTTACAAGTATGTGAAAAAAATAATCATCATGTTATTGGCATGTTCGTATAGGTTCTGGGCACAGCGGAATCATGGGATGGGAAGTGACCAACTTTTCTTCTTTCCATGATTGATTATCAATCCATGATTTACACAAGGATAAATGTCACGATCTAAGGAATTGAATCAAATAATATAGATAATTGAAATCATGCCATAACTAGAGGGAGGATCATCACATATTGTTTGTAATTAATTTAATTAATTAAAGAATTATATTTTTTTAATTATTTCTTCATTGATGGATCTAGAAATAGATCTCCATTGTTGCATTGTTTCTTGGTAGGAATCAAGTATAGATTCCCTCTCGCGGTGATCCACATGTGCTCCACGAATCTCCAGATGTTGCCGAAAGAATATATGGGCACTAGCATAGTAGATCATTACGCTTGCATCTTCCTCCTGTGATCGCTACAAGAATAACTTCCAAAGTGTTCTCCTTGATCTGGTGGAGTAAAGTTTCTCCCCATTCTTGGGAATTTTCTTGGAGAGGTGAGATCTCTAGGTCTTGATAGTATTCTCTAAATCTATTGTGCACAACCCAAACAAATGAATTATTCTATTGAAAAAATAACATAATCGGGTTTATATATATGTTAGGGTTAAAATAAAAAAAATTTAAAAGTGACCTTAATTATTTATTTAATCCTAGAAAAAACCTCATGTCAAATAATAATAGTAATATTATTATTTATCAACATTCACTTAACTTGAAAATAAAAATTAAAAATTATTTAATCAAATAATATTCAGTATTTATTATTTTATCACCAGACCATTTAAACTCGATGTACCATTCCTCCACAATATTTATCGAGCCTTGAATAATGGATATTTATTTATTAAATAAATATCAATGAATTATTCTCTAATAAATAAATAAACATTATATTCACTAAATAAAAAATATTTATTTTTCAATATTTAATTCACATTATATTATCAGGAATAACCGGTGATAGAAAAAATGTGATCAGGAAAACATGAATAATTATTAAACCATATGTATTAATAATACTTATTCAACTTTATAAATAATAAATAATAATATATTATTTAACTAACATTCTAAATACACTTAGTGTGGGACCCTCAAGGCCTTTTTCAAAGTGGCATTAGGTGAAGCATTTTAAAGTCCAAGGTTAACATCTAGAAACAAACTAAGGCACCCATAGAGAAAGAAGTTAATTCTACAATGCCATTTTACCTTATAAAAATGATTACTCTATAATATATTCCCTTTATCATGATATCTCAAATTAAGAAGGTTGCATATGCTCGATGTCTCTTTCTTGGACTTTTCAAAAATAGATCTTTCCTATAGAACACCATGGTGATGGATTTTTTTAGGATATATCATTTCCATCAAAGGTCCAGAGATATAAAATTATATTAAAATATAAGGGACAAACCTTTATCGTATTATTCATTAATGCAATATTACTCATGACACACCCAACATATCCTACCTCGCAAAAAACATATGTCACCATGGTTTTCATAAATACATAAAAGTACATGACTCATAATATTCATTTATTATAATCTTAAAGTATAATGATCAATACACACATCCAAAAATAGAAACATCCAATGACACATAGAATTGTGGATTTCCTACTGGTGGGTCTCATTCTCAGAATTTCCTACTAGATATTACCAAGGTTGTACACCATGAGAAGGTGACTCAAAGTCCTATGAGTCTCCACCCCTGATATCCTGTATCATTTGTCTCCCTCAAATGATATCATCTGGATATATAACATATATTTAAGAATAGTTTTGTAGCACTTCCAAGATCTCATCATAGAGGGGAACTATTGTGACCTTTTAGTGAGACAGCTAGTCTTAATAAATTATCACATAATAAGTCACATAAAAAAACAATCATGATGTTATAAGAATTCTATTAATATTCAAAATAGCGAATACATGTTTTTAATAAGTACACAAAAGTTTGATCAAGGGAACCAACTCCAACAGACTCCCACTTGCACTATATCCAACTACTAACAACCTTCAGACCACTGGGTATCGCATAATACTCATGCTTCTATTGAGACATGCCTTTAGTCAAGTGGTCCGATACATTTTCTTATTATGGTACCCTTCATACTGCAAATTCACCCCTCTAATGAAAATCCCTCAAGAGGTGATACTTTCTGAGTGTATTCATTATCTCTTAGCGTGACCATGGATCTTTTTCATGTCACTACTGTAGTATTATCACAATACAATGTGATGAGATCTTTAATACTAGGTAGCATATCAAGATCGTAGATAAATTTTCAAATCCAAATGGGTTCCTTGGATGCATCATAATTGGTAATACTCAGAATACACTATAGAATTAGCAAAAACTGGATGCTTTGAACTCTTCCAGTTCATAGCTCTTATGTTGTGACAAAAAACATATCCTGGCTGCGAAATTAAATAATTCCGATTTGTTTGAAAACTATCATCAATATAAACCATGATACCAGCTCCTCATCTCCTCCATACACTAGGAGCATATCCTTAGTTATTTTTAGATACTTAAGGATAGCCTTAATTATAGTCCAATGTTGTTCTCTTGGGTTTGTTTGTTATCTTCCTACCAAGCTCAATACATTGGCAACATCAACTCTATTACATAACATGGCATAAATGATTGATCCTATCACTAAATAATATGGGATCTTACTCATTCTTTCTTTCTAATGTTGTGTATGAGGAAACATTTTCTTATAAATATGTAAACCATGTGATACTAGAACCAATCCCCTCTAGGATTGTTCCATATAAAATACCTTTAGTATATGGTCAATATATGTACATTAACTTTGTCCAAGAAGCCTCATGGATCTATCATGAATGATCATGATCCCTATAATGTTGGATTCTTCACCCAATTCATTCATAGAGAAATTTCTTTTATCCATTCATTAACAAACAATAAGATTGGTATGTCATTTTCAGAAAGTAGTGTTTCATAAACATATACTACAAGGATAATGATTAAATTACCACTAAACCTCATGTCAACACAGGACTTCAATTCATTCTTAATGAAACCAAATTATTTTATGGATTCATCGAATAAAATTTTCATGATATTGATGTTTTCTTTATTCCATAAATGGATATTAGCAACTTGTAAATTGTTTTGGCATCCCATGGACTAAAAAACCCTTCTGGTTATGTCGTATATAAATCTTCTAAAAGATTCTCATTAAGGATTGTAATTTTGAAATCCATCTTCCAAATCTCATAGTCATGGTAAGCTAGTATGGAATATAGAATTCTAATGGATTTAAACATGGAAACTGTTGAAAAGGTTTCAACACGGTCAATTCCTTAATGTTTTTTAAACCCTTTAGACACTAGCCTTGCTTTATAGGTATTTTCTTTACCTCCCACATCCAGTTTTCTCTCGAATACCCATTTTCACACAACAATATTTACATCAACCAGTGCATCACCCCAAACCCAAACATGGTTCTAATAGATAGAATACATTTTAGAATTCATGGAATCTTTCCATCTTGTAGCTTTGGAGTGCTCCAATTCTTCCTTATAGGAAAGAGTTTCATCATCATCAACCAATAATGAGTCACCATATTTAGTGACTAGAAAACCATATCTCTCTATTTATCTTCCCTATCTTATACTCCTATGAAGTAATTGTGTTTTATGAACTAATTATTCCATGGGGTCCTATGGAACATGTTCCTTCTCTAACTTTTAGGTATCTTGAGCATCAACTTCCTCAAAGTCAGTATTGCTCCCACTATCCTTTTTGAGGATGTGCTCCCTCCCAAAAAAGACGTCTTGTATGGTGATAGTAACTTTTTTCTGAGGGTTTTTATAGGCATTATTTCTTTGTATCCTTGTGATACCCTATAAATATACACGTTTTTCCCCAGGGTTCTAGTTTGTTTCCCCATAAGGCCTTAACAAATTCCTCACAACCCCATACACATGTATGCAACAAAATGGGTTTCTTTCCACTCCATGACTCAAAGGGAGATCTATTTTCTAGTTTAGTTGGAACTTGATTTAATGTTTATGCCACAATTTGTAATTCATATCCCTAAAAGGATAATGGAAGATCTTCATGACTCATCATCGACCTTACCATGTATAAAAATGGGATGGTTCTTCTTTTCACTAACATCATTCCACTATAGTGTGTAAGGTGTATTAAGTTTAAATAGAATTTAAAACTCCCATATAAAGTCGATAAACTCTTGGTTAAGATATTCACCACCTCAATCCGGTCAAATATTCTTTATCTTCTTACCAAGTTGATTATCTACTTAATTATTAAATTCCTTGAATTTCATAAAGGAAATAGACTTATACCTCATTAAGAAGATACAGTCACATATAATCAAGTCATCATTAACAATTATGAATTAAGAATATCCACATTTATATTTTACTAAAAATGGTCCACATACATAATTATATACCAATATTATAAGCTCTTTGGCCATTTCACCATATCGACCAAATGGTGGTTTGGTAATTTTTCCTTGTAAACAATCGAGACATATTTTAATTTTTTTAACTCAGAATAGTCTAAAAAACCATATTGATAGGGAATTGTCTAAAAATTCTCATTTTCATGACAAAGATGGTGATTCCAATGCTGGGAGTTATATGAGTTGTGGGAACATTATTCATTATCAATTTCCAACAATTGGTTTTCATAATTTAATACATAAATACAATTATTTAAATGTTCCATACCATAACCTATGTTTTCCATATAAAAGAAACAACTTTTATTTATAAACATGAAAATAAACCAATATGAATCTAGGAATGATAAAAAAAATTATTTTCCTAGTAACCGTAGGTAGGTAATAAATGTCTTTTGAAACCAAAATAATTCTTCTTGGAAATGAAAGGTGGTAGTCACCGATGGCTAGGGAAGCTATCCTCGCTCCATTAGTATCTCTCATATCCAACTCTCCTCTAGAAGTCTTTCAAAATCTACTTGGATCCTACATTTAGATATAGATGTGAGCCCCACAAGATGTATCTAATACCCAATGTGTAGATATTGAAATATTACACTTGATAACAAACACACCTTTATATTCCCCTTACATCTAGGTGTGGTTCCTCTTCTAGTGTCCTGACTTTCCAAATTAAAAACATAATGCCTCCATTTCGTTTCCATTACTTTTTGGTCTTCATCTTCTTGGAAGGATGGTGCTCAAGAAATTTAGACTATTTATGAGCCTTGGGACCCTTTTCCTTATTCTTTATTTTTTATTAACCATAAGGATCACATGTTTATCATTCTCCATGTCCTTATCCACTTTGATAATTAAAGTAAGAAGTTCGGAAAGACTTTTATCATTATTTATCATATTATAATTAACAATAAAAATTGATAATGTGTTAGTAAATGATGTATGTATGAGATCTATACAAAAATCATATGATAATTTAACCCCTAAGATGTATAATCATTCAATATAGGCAATGATCTTGACTACATGATTCCTAGATAGCACAGACTCTCTCATCTTATTTGTATACAAAACATTGGAGATCTCATACTGATCTTATCTCACCTTCTCTTAATAAAGATACCAAAGCCTAGAAATTCTTGTATTGGCATTGATATCCTAATGTTGCTTCAAAATCTCGTTGGACATGGATGATATCCTGAAATGTTGAACATTTATAGCATCATTAAAATGTTTATCATAGAGAGATATCTCTTAATCACTTAACTCATTACTAAGAACTTTAGGAAAAGGTTCTACTAGAACATATAATTTCTTTTCACGGTGAAGGATGACACATAGGTGAATTTGAAATTCCTGGAAATTTGTTCAGGTGGGAAGGTTTTCCTTTTAAAGTATGGATCAAAATTATATGTTTGATTTCATTTTTCTTAATACTTTTACAAATAAGATAAAAATAATTTTAGTAATTTATCTGATAAAATTTAGTCCAATAAAAAAAATATTGTATTTATTAGTCTCCCACTATTTTATCGAAACCCAATATCTCTCACCATTGACTTCAGAATATCATGTTTCTTGGATATTATAGTGGTAAGGAACCATATTCCACTTCTCATTACCCCAAATTTTGTTGTTTAATCAACTCAAATGGTTGTAAGTAGGCATTCCAAATGCCAACTGCACAAACTCATAGCTCCTTGATATGTTGAGTGGACTCCGTAATCCCAAAATCATTAATTTATATTTCCTTAACCCTTTCCTAATATTTACACCAAGACCTTATTTGGTAGTTAACCCTTGATGTAAACTTTGTTATGTAAACCCAAAAAATCAAGTTATAATTACCTAATTATTGAAATCACCCCATCTTTAGTTGTTCAATCACTTTGAACTGTGGTTTGATTTTAACTGAATTAGTGTAAGGATATACCGATTTAATATAAATAATTGATGGATCTTTTCATTTATGGATAAATTTAAAATTATTATATTTATCACAAGCTTGTTAATATTAAGTGGATTCACTTAACTGATTAACCATTTCTTAGATAATATTTACACATAATTTAATTAACTTTTTTTATCTTGCATGCCTATTAATTTCATTAATTCATGTGATTGTGGAAAGACTTCCATAATGAAATAACTATGTAGCTTTATATAAATAATATAATAAAGCGGCATGATAATGAGATTTTACTAAAAGTTAGTTTATCTATCAGTTTATAAAATAACCACTGACCTAGGGGGAAACATCTTGAACTAGTTGAGGCCCATGTTGTAGCTTTACACCTATAAACCTTTGTATATCTTTTGGATTGGATTCACCTCGAATCCAAACTTGAACCACCTCCACTAGCTTGGGAGATACATCCATTACATATGATTTTACTCACAAATAGGTGAGGGGGAAAGAGTTTACATGAAATAAACCATGGGTATACAGACCCTTACATTATAAGAGGAGAGAATGAACTTGGGTCAATAATTAAAATTATAATAAATTAAATGAAACCAATCACATATAAAGGTCTGATATATTCTAATGATCATCCACATGCATGCAACAAATTACGCATTTAATAAAACTAGCATTCAATTCTAAATCATTCTTTATTAAGATAAATCGTGTTCGAATAAATTAATTATTATCTTTAAATAATCAATAATTTTATCTTAAAACTATTCCAAATTTCCTTGATAGTATCATAAATTATAATTTTAAACAAATTAAACAAATTCATTTAAAATTAACTATCTATATAAATATTCCTTGGAGGAAACACGGTGTGTACCCATCCAATTATACCTTGTATTATACTCATAAATTGTTTTACTCATGTGACATTTGGCATATACAACTTATCACATACTTTCACAACATGCACTTCACAGATGATTACATGAATTACATGATTTTATGGTCACGTGTTCTGCTTCAATGCACATAGAGTAACATCTTATAATATGACTCATACATAATATGAAGATCTGAACATTATGTAGATATTAATTAAGAATTTGTATATATATATATATATTAAGAACTATCACACACAAAAACACACCCATATATATATATATATATATATTAAGACCACATGCAAGTACATGTATCAAGGTTTAAAAAATATAATAAATAAATATTAAATCTATCCAATTTACTATAAGTACATGGTGTGTATAAGTGAGAAACACGACATTTACATATCTAACCATCTATCCAAGTTACACAACTAGTGAATCAATTTTTAAGTCATACCTCATAAAATTGGAGTGCACGACATGTAGAAGGGACTACACAACATGTGGACTCTGAGTTACATGGTCACTAGTCGGGTAGGATGTGTATGGTAATACATGGCCTGTCTATGACTAAAAGGGACTACATGCCATGTAATGGGGCTAAACAGCATGTACTATCATTTATCATGCACCACCATGTACCGATCAACATGTTATGTAAGTAATAAATACACCACGTGTCATCAAAGAACGCAGATTTAATTAATTACTAAATTAATTCTTGATGCATTGAACACAAGTACACAATGTGTAATTCTGATTAAATGACATGTACTCTTGTGTTACCAATCCAGAATCCTTAGCACCTCTAAATGAGATATTCAATTTTAGTTTATTCCTAAAATTAATCATATTGATTAAACCTATGAAAAAGGAAGGATTAAGAATCAGATCACAGGATTTGGATTAAAATAATTATTAAAATTTAATTGAAAAACTAAATTTAAATACATAAATCACCAATGATCTTTTAATAATTATAAATAATTATATCACCACTCTGATGCCGGTTTTAGGTTTCGGTCATAGAAGAAGCATGTGATGGGAGGTGCCCATATTTGATTTTTTTCCATGATTGATAATCAATCCATGATTTACACAATGATATGTATAATCATCTACAAAATTGTATCAAAGAATATAGACAAGGGAATCACTCTGGAACTTGAAGGATGATCATAAAATATAAAATATAAATAATTAAATTAAATAAAGATTACATTTATGGAATTATGTCTTAATTGATGGATATAACAACACATTTTCATTGTTGCATTGTTGCTTTATAGGAATCAAGTGCAGATTCCCTCTAGTGGTGATCCACATGTGTTCAACAAATATCTAGAAACTTCAGAAGGAATCTCTGGGTGTTATCATGGTAAATACTTGTGCTTTCATCATCTACCTATGATCACTATGAGAATCAATTCTAAATCATTCTTCTTAATCTGGTGGAGTAAGGTTTCTCTCAAATCTTGGGAGCATACTTGGAGAAGGGAGATCTCTATCTATTAAGAGTATTCTCCACATCAGTAGTTCATAACCCCATCAAATGAATTGTTCTATTGAGAAAATAACATAAATGGGTTTATATGTCGATAGGCTTAAAATAAAATACTTTCACAAGTGCTTGTAATTATTTATTTAATCCTATAAGAAACCCCTTGTCAAATAATAATAATATTATTATTATTTCTCTACATGCACTTAACTTTAAAATTAAAATTAAATATTATTTAATCAAATAACATTTAATATTTATTATTTTATCACCAGACCATATAAACTCATTCCATCATTCTTCTATAAAATTTATCGAGCCTTTAATAATGAAAATTTATATATTAAATAAGTATCACTACATTATTATCCAATAAATAAATAAATATTATATTCCCTAAATATAAAATAAATATTTATTAATATTACATTCACATTATATTCTCTTGAATAACTGGTGAAAAAAAAACTTGATCAAGAAAACATGGATAATTATTAAACCATATGTGAGAATAATATGTATTCAACTTGATAAATAATAAATAATAATATATTATTTAACTAAGATTCTGGATACATTTATTGTGAGACCCTCTAGGCGTCTTTCTTAGTGGGATTTGGTGAAGTAGTCTTAAGTACAAGGTTAGAATCTAGAAACACTCCAAGGAACCCATAGAGAAATAAGTTAATTACTCAATGATGTTATACCTCATATGGATGCTTACTATGTAATATAATTTCTTTATCATGATATTTCAAATCAAGCAGGTTGCATACTGATGCCATCAATGTTTTTGCTCGATGTCTCTTTATTTGACTCTTCAAAAATAGAAATTGACTATAAAACACCATGGACAATGATTTATTTAGGCTATATCATTTCCTAAGAAGGGCATGAGATATAAAATTCCATTAAAATAGAAGGGAAAAATCATCTCTTTCATTATTCATTAATGCAATATTACTTATGATGCACCAAACGTATCCTACCACACCAAAAACATATGTCATCATGGTTTTCATCAATACATCAAAGTAAAAAAATCATAATATTCATTAATAATAATATTAAAGTATAAGGATCAATACAAACACCCTAATATCCTTATATCCAATGACACATAGAAATGTGGATTTCTTACTAGTGGGTCTCATTCTCATAATACCATACTAGATATTACCAAGGGCGTACACCATGAGAAGGTGCCTCAAAGTCCTATGAGTCCATACCTCTGATAGTATGTATCATTTGTATCCTTCAAATGCTATCATCTGGTTATAGATCTTGTATTAAAGAATAGTGGTGTAGCACTTGTGGGTTACTCATGATAGCAGGGAACGATTGTGACCTTTTTGTGTGGAAACTGCTCTTAGGACAATATCACATACTATGTCATGTAAAAAAAAATAATGATGTGATAAGTAGTTTATTAATATTCAAAATAATTAATACATGTTATCATAAAGTACAACAATTTTATTTTTCTAGGGCTATCACGACCTGTCCCTTGGGGCCTGTGTCCTAACTACCCAAAGCCTGCCTCCTAAAGGCTAGGGGATAGAGGCTAGCACCAAAGGCATTATCCCGCAAGTGGGAGGCATTTCTCGAGTACCTGTACACATACACACACACGTCTCCATCCCAAAATGCTGAAAAGTAAACATGCATTCCACTAAGACAACCACTGAGAGTAACAGTACAAAACTGATAGAAAAATGGTCAGAATACATGCCCAAAAAAAGAGAATTACAATCTCCTAAAGTACGTATGTGTTAAACCATACCAAAATGGTAGGTGAAGGGGGATTCCTCTTAAATTCTTACAAGTATGCCTCGTCTATTGGATCTCTTTGGGCACCACCTGGTCCTAGACCCCCAAGGTCTCTGCCAAATCTTTTGTCATTTTCACAAGACATGACACATGCCGGTGGAGCTCGTGTAGGGGTGAGTAACATAATACTCAGCAAGGACCCCAAAATACAAAGGTATCACCACAAAGGAAAGTATGCAAAAAAATTTGTCAGCTCACGAAGGTATAATATAAAGTATGAAAATCAATTATATCATTTTTATATAATAAACACCTCGTACTGTTGAGGAATTCATCCCCGATGATTCACTTAGGCCTGATGGGTCACCTAGACCTGCTCATCACTTGGGCATATTGGGTTACCTAAACCTGATTTTCACTTAGGCCTCCTGGGTCACATAGACTCTCTCATCAGTTAGTCATGTTGGGTCACCTAGACCCGCTCATCACGGTCTTCTCATCATAGCCAGCCACATGATTCTCCCTCGTAGTGTGCTATATTCTTGGAGAATCTACTCCTCAAGCCATCACTCATATCTCAACTTCCACAAAACCCACCTAGATTATATATAAATGATTTCCTCATCAGGAGGGTCCCAATGTCGTAAAAATATCGTCAATAAAACATATGGTTTGTATGTTATGATATTTTTAGAAAAAAGGGGCTGGTTGGGTCCAAGTATGGTCAGACAAACCATACCCAACCCAGCCCGGGGCTAGCTCGCCTATCCAACCCGGCCCACCGGAGCGGGCTGGTCTTATCCACCCGGGATGCGGAGGGCCTCACATATAACCTCCACGGTCCAACTAGACTACAAATTATAACCATGTGACACAGATTTCCTATCATTTCTATCGTTTCTCATGGCACTCCAACTGGCTTCCTTTGCAAGCGTGGGTTGGCGGTTTCTTCTGTGGGCCACCAGACTTGCTCCAGTGGTCCATTTTTTAATCTGGTAGAACCCTCACCATCTATGAGATGTTGCCTCCATTTTTTGTGATCCAAGTCATCTCACCATTGATTCAGGGGTCCGACCATGTTTTGAAACTCTTGAAAATAATCCAATGCAAACATAGGGGTCCATTAGTGAAAAATGTTGGGAGAGAGAGAGATCAGAAAGAACACCCAAAACAAGGAATTCATGCCTTGTTCATTTTTATTTCATTTTTCATGTTATAAAAATGGAGACATTCAAACAATCACTAAGATATAATCCACTTTATTTAATCCCCACATGAAATTTTCCCAGCTCGCATGAACAACCGATCTGTGGGTAAACTTTCTTTGTGAGTTGATCTGCGTTTTTCATTTATAAAATAAGAATGGGGGAAGGGTCATCACATATAAATCAATACCACTTACCTATGATTGGATTGTTCATCAATGAAGAATAGAGTCGTACACCATATTTCATCAATCTATGATCCAAAATCCGTTGCTTATGGCTAGATCCTTCAATAAAAAAGGAAGGAAGGAAGATTGTTTTCTCATTCACAAATGGTTATTCTATAGAGCCTCATAGAAAAACTAAAAGATCATGGAAATGATCCCAAATTTAATTTAGGATATTAATTGAAGAAATTTTTTCTGTGTTTCTATTAAGTTGGGTTGCCGTGCCGTTACACTGTTTCATTTATGAAATGAAATAGCATTCCTATTACGCTTTAGTTTTAGTGTTGTTACACTGTTTCATTTATGAAATAAAAAAGCCAACTGGATGATGTGTTGCAGTGAATTTTTTTAATAAAATAAACTTTCTTAATATTATTTTAATTTACTTTAAAATTCTCAAGTATTAACTGTTACACTTGACCCATGTTAGTTGAGGTTAGGTCTTTCCTTAAGTGAAGTTGTTGTTTCGGACACAATGGTTACCTTGGATTTTTAATCCAGACATCTGTTTGGGAGTTGAAAAAAACACGCACGTGCACTATTTTAAATAACTAAAATAAGTTCCTACTTTTTTCCTGGCTCACTAGGCCTCAGAATCATGTGATATTTGAGCACCTGGTCTCACAATAATCCCATAATTTAAAAACATTACACGTAATTTCCAGGACATTACATTCTCCCCCACCTTTGGGATTTATGTCCTCGAAATCTAAAATAAGGGCTAAACAAATAAATGGGGGTACTGAGCATGAATCTAATCCTCCCACTCACAAGTGCACTCCTGGAGATTCCCAGTTTTCCACCAAACTCGCATCAGAGGAATAGACTTCCAATGAAGGTCTCACTCCATTTGATCCCCTATCTCCACTGAGAACTCCACAAACATATCCCTAGTCGATGACATGAAATGGTTCATGCACATACCTCCTCAACTGTGACACATGAAAAACAACAGGCACCAGGTGCATCTGGGGTGGAAGAGATAGGTTGTACGCCACCTCAGCAACTCTGCTGAGAATCTAGAAAGGGCTGATGAATCAGGGAGACAACTTGCCACCCCAGCCAAATATCCATAATCCTCATCGAGGTGAGACCCAAAGGAATACATGGTCTCATTCCTTGAACTCCCAGGGAATTTTTCTCCTACCAGAATAATATTTCTTCATATTATGTGTAGTCCCCATCCCCTCTAGTATGATCTTCAACAACTTGGTGGTTGCTCATACAAACTTTGAACCCATTAGTGTTGACCCCCTGGGTCTATTCAGCATAGTGGTGATCTGCATGGTCACCCATATGGTGCCTCGAATGGTGACATACCAATGATGGACTGGTATAAATTCTTGTACATGAACTCCTCCAGAGGTAGGTGGACCTCCAAACTATGACTGAATTCCAAGATACAAGCATGAAGTATGTCATCTAAAACATAGATAGTCCTCTTCATCTGACCATTTGTCTAAGGATGAAATGGCATTCTCAAACATAGTTGAGTCTCTAATGCCTCCTATAGTCCCTTCTATAGCTGGGACATGAGGCGATCATCAAATTATGTAACAATCATATAAGTCACCCCATGAATCCAAACTATCACCAGATGTAGAGGCGTCTTAATCCCTATACCAAACCCTGCTCTTGGATGGGTGTGAAGTGGGATGACTTGGTGAGTCGGTCCATGATCACCCAGATAGTGTCATGATCCAAATAATTATATGGTAATCCTGTCACGAATTCCCCATTTTTATCCTCGACCACCAGTACTAACATCAAAGATCTCGGTACATCTTTTCCAATCCTAGATGCACTGCCAAGGGGGTGGAGCTCCCTCAGAACCTCCTATTAAAACACCAATGGTAAAATGGTTCACCCTCTGAAAAATATTACATGCTCCCCACCTATTGAATATCCATCTTGGGCTTGCCCTGTAGAAAACTAAGCATGTTGGGTATTATAGTCAACACCCCCAAGATGTGCCTACCTAAATCGCTGTAAGAGTAGGGGAGTGACAACCATCGACTAAAAGTAAGATCCTTCATCACCATCCACAAGGATATCCCCATCACAGCTAAATGCTATGATGCCTCACTCAACAAATGTAACCTGATTCTCCTACTAAGCATGTCCTCTGCCATGTTTCACTTCCTAGGAGTATAGACTAAGTCAATTTCATAGTCCTAGAGGAACTTTTTCCATCACCACTGCCTCAATTTCATATCCTTATGGGAAAAGATATACCTGAGACGTTTTTGGTTGGGGTAGATGGTAAACTGCTCACCCATCAAGTAGTTCTGCCACATCTTCAAAGCAAAGATAATTTCTACTACTCAAGATCATGGGTCGTGTAGTTATTATTATATTGCCGCAACTATAAATAAACTTAGGAAATCACCTCTTTACCCTGCATCAAGACATAACTCAGTCTGGTCCTTGATGCATCGCAGAACACTACATATCCAATTACCTCCTCTGGCACTCTCAAGATGGGGGCACTCATCAGTCTTCACCAAAACTCCTAGAATCTCTTCTAGCAGTTCTTCATCCACACGAAGGGATGTAACTTCCAAGTAAAATTCGATAAGGATTCTACTACCTTGTAAAATTTGAGAACAAACCTTCAATGGTATCCATCTAACCCTAAGAAAATATTTACCTCAAACATGTTCATGGTGGCTCCCAAGCAAGCACTACCTCTATTTTAATCGGATCTACTGAAACTCTAGCCTCTAAAAAGAAGTGTCCCAAAAAGTGGACCTCTAGAATCTATAACTTACACTTCGAGAGCTTCCCATAAAGTTGGTGCTCTTAAAGTGTATCCAGTACTATCTTCAAGTGTTTTGTGTGCTCCTCCTCAGATGCTGAGTACATGAGGATATCAACAATGAAGACCATAAAAAACCGGTCAAGGTAAGGTAGGAAGATCCAATTCAGGAGTCCCACGAACACTTATGGGGTATTGGTTACACCTAATGGAATCATAAAGAACTCATAGTGTCCATACCGACATCTACAGAATGTCTTCAGTACATCCTCAACCTGTACATGATGTTGATGATAGCTAGACTTAAGTTTGATCTTCAAGAACTACCTTTCTTGCTTCAACTAGTCTAAGAGGTCATTTATTCTCGGGATTGGATATTTTTTTTACCATCACCTAATTAAAGAAAATATATGCCACACATAGCCTCAAAATGTTGTTTTCCTTCTTGGAAAATAGTAATGGGGCTACCTAAGGTGAAACATTGGGCCTTACAAAGACCTTTATCTATAGGTCCTTGAGATGTACCCTCAACTCCTGAAGCTCCGTGGGAGCCATCTGATGTGCTAGTGCAGATATCGATGTCATCATAGAGTATAGGTCAATGAAAAATTCAACCTATCTATGAGGATAAATCCCAAAACCTACTTGTGAAATATGTCCTTTTACCCATCCACCACTGCAAGAAATTGAGGACTCTACTCATCCATTATTCTGAGGGTAAGGCTTCCCAACTGGTGAGTGAATGGTTGCACCCTCCTTTGAGAAAGACTTTCTTACACTACAAGAATTCTATTTTCTTTGATAAAGGAAAACCTAGTCCCATCTCTATAGACACACTACACACTATGCCTAAAATTGTCAATTTGAGCATGGACTATGGATAACCAGTTCATACCCAGAATGACATTGTAAGGCCTCAACTTCACTACTAGAAGATCCCAGTCAAAACTCTCAATAGTAATCTCACACTACTGGAACTAGTGTGTGATCATTGAATCCCATCCTGTAGGAGTCTTTGATCATAAATATCGATCCAATGGATCCACTAGAATCTCTGAGCACTAAACAAGTTATGTGGAAAAGAAAGAGTGACCAACAACTATTTTTATAATAACTCCATCTAGGATGGAGAAGACATAGATCATACCTATAATCGAATCTAAAGCATCAGGATCATAGGCCTCTTTCACCAGAAGCTGGGTCCACCCCTATCCACCAGCTCCTAGACCCCATGTTGGACCACCTGGGGGAGGTATTGGATGTACCTTGAACCTTTTCCCACTACCAGCCACTCTGCCTGCTCCCCTGCCATGTTTGTCACCCTATGGACCACCCTACTTGACCCTCTTCGTCTACCTCTACGGCCTTTGACCATTTTCTTATTTTCTGTGTGGCAAGTTGGGAAATCACAAGCCATGTGTCCCTGACCCTCACATGAGTAGAACAACCTTTTCCTCTAATGAATCCCTCTGTCCTAGAAGCCTCGTACTACCGACCCTATGTCCTGGGTTGTCCCATGAAATGCTTGACCCTCTTGGGTCCCTACGTCAACTACCTGCTACCCATGGCAGAAGACTCCACCACCTAGTGTCTATTGGTAGATCCCACTATTGGCGTCTACTCTTCCAGTAAGCTCTCCATTAATATAGCTGACTCTAGTTCCCCAGCCTGGGTAAGGATACTAAGGGATACCATGAATACCCGGATCTCCCAGCATAGTTCCTACTCAGAAGCTTGAGCCCTGAAGAATGGGGCCCGCACCATATCTGTGGAGTAGTGATAAATATTGGTGAATCACGTTGAGTACTCCATTAATGTCATGTTATTTTATTATAGATTTAGTAGATTTTGTCTGCACACAGAGCATAACATCTATGGAAAGAAATCATCTCTGAAGAGGTGCACAAAGTCTGTTCATGTGAGGGTCATCTCATCATGCGTCTGGATCATCAAACTCTACCATATTCCTACCGATCCCTGAAGAAGGCTCATGAATAAGACCTAAATTTGGTTAAGAGGCATCCTAACTAGGCGGAAGTATCTTGTAACTAAGTCAAGCTAGTCCTCTGCCACCTGGGGTCAGTCTCATCCCTGAACCATGGAGGTATCTTCCTATGGAAATCATGTAAGTCACTAAGCCTGCGTGCATCCTCTATCAGTAGCACTTGTAGAAAATGCTTACCGACAGGTAGTGGTAACAATGGTGCACCACCTAGTAGGGCTACCACTTGTACTGTTCCATGAACTGATTCCCCATCACTAGGCGTACCTTCCTCGTTGTTATGCATCATAATCCTGGAAATCTGTCTGTTTCATGGAAACCTGTAGTAGATCAAGATGAACCACAGTCAATAGATTATACCTAGTAAGATGACTCTGACTCAAAAAGTAAATTTAAACACACTCAATTCCAATATAATTCATGAAACCAATCTTTTAATGTACCGAGTCAAAAATCAGAATTTAGGGTCTTGGTGTATGGATACATTAGCCATCGTACCAACACTGGACTCCCTAATCATGAAAGTTGAACTTGAAACATTCAATGTTGTTTCCATAAAACAAATCCATGGCCTCGTGGTCCATAAGATGGAACCAACCTCCTTTGATACCACTCCATCATGACTCGTCCCCTAGGGCTCCTGTCGTGACTACCCCAAGCCCGCCTCCCAAAGGCCAGGAGCAGGCGACTAGCGCCAAAGGCATTATCTCGCAAGTGGGTGGAATTTTCCCGAGTATCTATACTCATGTATACACATGTCCCCATCCCAAAATTATGAAATCTAAACATACATTCCACTAAATACAACCATTGATAGTAATAGTACAAAACTGAAAGAAAAGGGTTCGGAATACAAGCCCATCAAAAATAGTACAAGATCATGAAGTTCATCTACTGTAAACCCTACCTGAAGGGCTAAGAAGGGGATTTCTACCTGAGGCCATAGTAGTATACATCATCTATAGGATATCACTGGGTACCACATGGTCTCAGACCACCAAGGTCTCTTTAAAAAAAAAATCACAAGACACGACACGTGCAAGCTGAACCCGTGCAGGGGTGAGAAACATAATACTTAGTAAGGACACCAAAACACAAAGGCAAAACTACAAAGTAAAGTATGCATAGAGTTTTTTCATATCATTCAGGTACAATCTAATGTATGAAAAGTAATACTATCATTCGTATGCATTGTACACCTCATACTGTTGAGGCACTCATCCCTGATGAGTCACTTAGGCCTGCTATGTCACATAGACCTGCTCATCACATAGGCCTACTGGGTCACCTAGACCTGATCATCACTTAGTCCTGCTATATCACCTAGATTCACTAATCACATAGGACTACTATATCTCCTTGACTCGCACTTCACAGTCTTCTCATCACAGCAAACTACAGGATTCCCTCTCATAGCACGCTTGATTCAAGTAAAATCTGCTCCATAAGAAATTGATCATATAAGAACTTCTTCCAAAACCAACATAGAGTATATCCAAAGGACCACCTCATCTTTAGGGTCCAAATGTGAAAAACTCTCATTAATCGAAAATACAGTTTGGAAGTTATGAGACTTTTAAAGAACATAGGTTGGTTGGGTCCAGGTCTGGTCTGACCCGGTCGGACCAACCTGACCTGACCCGACCTAGGGTCCGTTGACCTGGCCTAGGTCAGACCCAGCCTGATGCATTGGGCCTGAACCACCTGTCCAATCTGGCCTGCTTGATCAATCCAGTCTGCTCCACCAGGGACACTACGGGCACCACATCCCACCCTTGGTCGATGTTGTGGGTTGCCTTCTCGGCCCAGCTGTACTGAGTCCTCCATCCACATCTGCTATAGCCACCTACTAGCAAGCCCTTCTCACCACCCATGTCACTTTTGCGGGCTTCCTCCACTGTCATGGCGCGGCTGCAATTTCTTCCACGGGCCACCGGACTTGCTCCGGAGGTCCGTTTTCCAATTTGGGATAACTATCATGATCCCTAGGTCATCGTCTCCACTGTTGTGTGCTCCAAGCCATATCATTTTAAATCTAGGGGTCCATCGACATTCATAAACTCTTGGAAAGAATCATACGCAACCATGGGGGTCCGTCAACAAAGAACATAGGGATAAAGAGAGAGAGATCACAAAGAACACCCAAAACAATGAACATCGGCCTTGTTCATTTGGTCTTCATTCATCTCATTAGAAAAAGGGAGGCATTCAAAGATTCATTAAGATATAATCCCATTTCTTTAATCCCTGCATGAAATTTCACCATCCCACATGAATGACTGATCAGCAGGTCAAGTTCTTAGTGAGTTGCTCCATGTTCGTGGTTTAGAAAAGAAGAATAGGGGAAGGGTAACCACATAGAAATAAAAACCCCTTACCTATGATTGGATTGTTCATTGATGAAGAATGGAGTTTCACACCATTGTTTGACTAACCTTGATTTGCACTTGATTGATGATGGAAATATCCTTTGATGAGAAAGGTAGGCAGGAAGATGCTTGTTGTCGTTTTCTAAAGATAATTCTCTAGAGCCTCCAAGAAAAACTCCAAGACCATAGAAATGATCCCAAATTTGTATTAGGCTATCAATTAATGAAATGTGTTTTATCATTTCTGTTACACCGATTCATCACGCTGTTACGCTATTTCATTTATGAAAAGAAAAAACATTTCTATTACACTTCAGTTTCAGTGTCATTACGCTGTTTTATTTTTGAAATGAAATAGCTAGCTTGACATTGCATTGCAGCAAAAAAAATTGATTAAAATAAACGTTTTTATGTTTATTTTATTTTTCTTTAAAACCCTCAAAAATTAACTTTTACCCTCGACCCACGTCGGTCGAGGTTAGGTCCTTCCTTAAGTAAAGTCGTCATTCAGGATGCAACAATGCCCTTATATTTTTAATCTGGGCACCTGTTTGGGACTATCCAAACCCATGAAAATGTGTTATTTTAAATAAATAAAAAAAGAGTTCAAAAAATTAATCTAGGCTCACCGGGCCTTGGAATCATGTGTTGTCAGAGCATCTGGTCTTGCAATAATCCCAAAATTAAAAAAACATTTCATGGTACTTCTTGAAAATTAAAAGGGCACTAAATCCAATAGTTTGCAAGGTCATAATTATTATCTAATGATTATTTAAGAGGATAAATATTTTCAAGGGGACAAATTGTAGTTTCTGAGATTTTACCATGCCTATTTAAGGCATGATAGGCTCAAATTCAGGGGTACTATTGATCCAATGATTTTAATAAAATCTCACTTCTCTCTCTGCATTTATATACTGAGAAAATAGGGTTCGGGGTACATTGATCCAAGAATTGCTTCCGGGATCGAAGTATAAGTGATCTCTTGATCACGAAGACATAAAAACTGAAATCATATCTTCATTCTATCAACCAAAGTATAAATATTTATGACCATAAAACACATTGGAGCTTGTGTGAGTGATATTGAGGTTTCTAACTTTAGTTCCATCATGAAATGATTACTAAAGACATGAGAAATGAGTTTGATCAAAATAATACAAGGTTGGGTTTATATTTTATAGTTTTCATTCTTATTTTAATCACATGAGATCCTCAAGTTGTTAACTGAGTGAGTTTCACTGGCGATGGGGTTCTGAAATCGATCACAACATGAAAATTTTAAACTCCCTATAGTAATACTTATGTTTTGTGCCTATTAATAATAAGTGGTATTATAATGATCATGTGTTTAATTAAGTAAAATTCAAACTAAAGTTTTATAAATTCAAGTAGATGGAATCACTATAGTCCAAAAATCCTTGACGATAGTTGGATATGAAGTAAAATGGTAGAGATATGGGCATCAAAAGACTATTTTGCATTGATTTTTGGCTTGAGAAATAATTTAAATGAATATATTTAATATATATTAATTTGGATGAATAGTAACCTGTGGTCACTATTCATCTTGTTGAATAGAGATATGGGGTGGGGGTTTTGTGTGAAATCTACACACATGAAGATGTAAAAGGGTATTATATAACCTCTATGATAAGGGAAAGAAAAATAAAAATATAAAATATAAAAGAAAATGTTGTTTGGGTTCGTATCCAGAAAAATAAAAAAATAATTGAGTGGATAAAACTAGCTACCCCTCTTTTGGGGTGGCATGCAACATATATCCCACACCAAATGGAATGGGTATCATAAAAATATTGTTGTTCTTTTTTTGTGTTTTTAATATGTATCTATCCATATTGGGAACCCATGCATACACATCCTTCACCTCACATGAGGCTCCCTTCACCTATAATCTAACTCCCAATATTTGTATACCTTACCCAGGCTAGGTTGGGTTAGCTTTCTTGATTTGACTGACCCAATTCGGCCCTAGTTATTTATCATAATCCCTCTAGGGGGTTAAAAATTTATTTGGGTTCCCAAAAATTGTGGAACAATTCCTATAATATTTTAAAAAGAACGGTAATTAATAAAAATATTTTATGGACTATGTGATGTGTATTTTTTGAATTCAAATTTTTTTAATATATTTTAATTAATAAATCATACCCTCAAGTATAATTATTTACATATTTTATTTTATTTTTTGAGTTTAATTTATATTGATCGATCATTGTGTAACCCCAAGGATCTTAGTTGATCCATCATTCCCTTGATGGGTAAACCATCAAAAAAGTTCATGGTCGTGTCATATATTTTTTATTAATTTATTATTGTTATTATGCATATGTATGTTTACATGATCATATGGAATTATAAACAAGCATGCATCGATAAAAGAAATATTCATGGTGAATGTTTTATATTTAAATCATGTTAAAGTAGTGATTGTGGTCACATCGAACAAACATGTTAAATAGAGAAGTATGACATTCATCAAGAATAAATAGAATATATCAAATTTAATATCAAGTCATTAATTCCTTTTATCTGTTGAGTTTTAATAATATAGTTTGTTTTAGGTGCTCGTCATCCCTAGTTGAGGGATCTTGTTACTATTAGATAATTATTATGAAATCGGTGATCTGAATTAACTTAAGTTGGAAACAAAGAACTAGCCATACCTACCTTGTTGAAACATTAGAGGTAAAGTGTTGAGTAAATAAAAGTTATGAATTATATTAGATGATATTCCACTCAGAAAATCAAGAATCCATGAGTTAACGTGGTTGGATGGTAGAAAGAGAACCTTACACTTTTGAAGTAGTGGTTATGTCATAGATCATTCTATGAATAGAGTTTTAAGTATACTTTCCACTAGAATACTCAAGCGAGAAATAATGTTGAACTTATTAGTTTAGGGATACTAGCACAAATGGCATGAAGGCCTTATATTTTTATTAAATTTTGATAATCCCACTTTTAATGGTTGAAGGGTAACCCTTACATAGCTTATTTGCTTCATGACATTACATGGACCAAAGGTATTAGATGAATTAATCTAGAATATAACTACTTGGAACATACCCTCCTCAGAATCTATATCATGATGTCAACTCTCCACCTTTGAATGACTGTTCGGCTAGGATTCTTGTGCATACAATGGCTAGTCCCGATGGAAATTTCCATTCACTATTATTCTTTCAAATCCATTAGCTCTACTCTGGTGAATTCACCTACTATGAATCCTTATCTAGATCCTTCTCTTTATAGAGTCTGCCTAGTCTATTTAAGCACAATTTCATGCAACCTAAAGGCTTTGAGGTGACCTGAAGGCCTTTAGGTTTCCCAAAATCCTTACTAGACCAAATGCCTTGGCTGACCTGAAGGCCTTGAAGGACTCGAGAAATAAACTAGTGTCCTGAAAATCCCAAATGGGTGAATATTTTCGGCTGCTATAATACCGAATAGTACCTTATACAATGCCTGTTACAGTGACCCAGCAATATGACTCCACCCAGATTTGATCCCAGTTCTCTTAGATGCACTTTTCGATTCCTCGCTAACCTTGATGAGGCACTTTTATCCTTTAGGGATACTTGGATTTTATACAATCATGAGATTCATTTAATACTAATAAATCTATAATTTCTAATAATCGGTAATCAAGATAAAATTTAGTGACATGATGAAGTTTCATTTTGTAGAAAAATGAAAAATAATACCTTTGAAACACATTTATCTATATTTAAAAAAAAACATGTCCTAACTAGAACTAATTTCCAAGATTGGTATAGGAACATTACATAGTTTTATGATAAAAATGGAAATTGGGTGTGCTAAACTCCCAACCACCTATTAATCAACCTCAAGAAGCTACTAGAGGTGAAAATAAAGATTACATGAGACTAATAAATAATAGATATTATTTTTATATCATAATACTATCATTAATTCCTAGTGAGTTTTGAAAAAAAAACATCTTGTCGTGGAAGATTATACCATGTTGTCTCATCTCTGAGAGGATTAAGAGGACAGAGTAAAATGAGAAATGAATGAGATGGTGATTACAATGGACAAATTTAAATTTAATGATAAATATAGATCTTTTAGAACATCCCATTATTCCATCATTATCACCTAAAATAAGAACAAAATATAATATATCATTAGAATAAACCTAGAACCACTGATTACTAAAAGGTCCCTTGATGAACTATAATGTCAAGAATAATATCCTTTCCCCACCCATGGAAAAAATGGTTTATTTTATCCAAACACCACCTCAAAATATAATCCTTAATTAAATCTCAAAAAATAACATATTTGAAACATATTTTTCTGGATGAATTTTTAAAAACACTATATAAATCAAATAATTAAGAATCCTTACAAATATTCACCACTCTACCATCAGATATACTCCAATAAATCCATTCAAGAAAAAGATACTTTGAACCATATATACTATGATAAAAATAAACCAAACGTCCCTAATAAAATAATAATGAATATCTAAAGAAGAAATATATATTAAATTCAACACATTCACACTCAACTATTTTGAATAAGATAATAACAAACAATATTGTTTTATAAAAGGTGACATGTAACCTTGTACATGTTTTAGAAACCATGACAAATTTTATGTTTATGAATAAATAAAGTATCTCAAAATGTCCATTTTTTCTTGTTTTTTTCTTGAAACATGATTGACTAAATATTTGATAATAAAGTATGAATATAATAAACAATAGAATCGGGTGGTCTAATCAAACACATAACATAGAAAGGGATTTATTGTTCCACAAATTTAAATAGAACTTACATACCTAATTTAGAAAGATTATTTCTTTACCATGAATGAATTCAATTCATATATTTATCCAAAATTTAAGTGAGGACTTATTTTATCTTCCAATAAAAATATGGAGGCTAAGATATTTGTTATAGGATTCCACTTTAACAACTCCCAAAAAATCACTAAGATAATCTCTCCTCATTTAAAAATATATTTTTCTAAAAAAACATTTTATACATTAAGAAGTTAACTTTTTATCTTTGATTATCTCCCATAAATATCAAAAATATCAACAACAACTTGGCACTCTTGATGAGTCGCCCCATCAAATAGAAGACTATCACTTGTGAAAAAATATGAAATAACATGTCCATTCTAGCTTTTCATAACTGTGTGAATTATTTATTATTCCACAATAATGACAATAAACTTCAAAAAAACTCATAATAATAACAATAAAATGTAGGTATAATGGATTTATGTACCGCAATCCATGTGTTGGGAAAACACATAAAAAATCCCACCATTTATGTTGATACTAAAAGAAACTAATGAAATAAATTTCAAATTGATGGAAAGCTAAAGACAAAAATCCCTTTATTCTATAAGAAAAAATCAAGAAGTTTCATTCAATACTATTATATTATTTATTATAAAAATATTTAAAGCTAATGTTTCCTTCTTTTTTATTTAAATATTATTTATAAAATAGAATACCTAATTATTATTATTTATATTATTTTTTATAAATAGACGTAAAAACTAAATTTATGTTGATGATAATAACCACAATATTATTTTTTTAAATTATTTAAACAATATTAAATTTTTCACATGAAAAATTTTATTTACATGAATAATAGATTTATTATGTTTTTAAATGATAATAAATTTTTATTTTATTTTTATTGAAATTTTAATTTTTTTTAAATGATAAATCATTTATATTTTTTAATCATTTAGGAAAAAAATTAAAAAATTAAGAATATTTTTTTCATTTGAAATTTTTTTGTTGAGAGTTGAATTATTAATCCAAGGTAATAAATGTTTATATAGAAAAAATAGAAGGTGAAGAGTTTTTTATCGGGGGATGTTATTATTTTAAATAAGGAAAAATATGAATGTTATTATTACTTCCTATAAAAGTGGGAATATGGAGATGATATTGATCTGATGAAGATTGAGGGAGGATGTATAAATAGAGCTGTTTTTTTGTTTCTGTTTAGGGTTTTGGGTTGTGTATGGGTTTTACTGTTGATGGGTTACATTGTATTTACTCACCTTGTGTATTTACGGTGATCCATTTCCCATAACTTATCTTAAAAAAAATAGTGATAATTTTTAAATAATAAGTTAAAAAAATGAAATTAATATTAATTTTTTTATTTATAATTATACATGATTATTTCAATTCATTTATCTTTAAATTTTAAATAAGTGGGACATGAATTTGTGTTCCCAACATTATATTTTTTATCATTGTGTTTTTAAGAACAACTTTTCTTTTTTATTTCTCTATTAATTTTTAAGAGAATTTTAAATTTTCTCACCATTATTGTAATCTCTTTGGATCATAAATTATTGATATAATATACACATATTTCTTCCATTTAAAAATAAAAAAAGTGTGAAATATTAAATAAAATCCCTATAAACCTACCAAAAAATCCCCTAATTGTTGAAAAACTCCTTGTTAACTAATATAATAGTCATTTCACATATATATTGTTGAAAAAACTTCATTAAAGTATTCATGTTTGATGGGGTTAATGAAACCACGATAAAAGGGATCCATAAAGGCATGGTCCAACTTTAATTTTAATTATCCCTATAAGAACAAATCATTGAAACTTTTTCAAGGGTTTAAATTCTCTTGGATTGCTTGATTTGTGAGTCAATTTGTGAGTTTTTTAATTTTGTGGATATTTAATAGTCTTAACAACCAGAAATTCATCACTACACATATTTAATTATAATAAAATTTATTTAATTTATTCAAAATTAATACATAACGTTATTGGTTATGTTTGGAGAAATATGAATGAAAGCGCACTAGTATCTTTCAAAATATGAAGTTTTAGAGGATTTTCATTAACCAAGAAATATCTTTACCAACCACTATCATTTGAATGTCCAAGATTATTTTATGGAAAAGTAATATATTATTGAGGTAAATATTTGGTTTCCTATCACTTTTATTTAATTTAAATAAACCTTGTTTGGATTCTACTAAACCATTATTATTATCTAATTTTTTTACTTAATATGACATGTTTCACAAAAAATAATCCCAATTCTGAACACACGTGTATAACTTGGTTGGTATATGTTTGGTGTCTTGGGTATCACACCTAAAACTTATATAATTGTTTTAACAAAATTTGGACTAAAAAACTCATTCATATATCTAAACATATTGTACACATCTTTTATAAATCCATATGTATGAAGCACTTATAAAAAAATATGTTCCATATAAATTTTTACATTAAGTATCTCATACATATGTTGAGTTTTATTGAGGAAAACACCTATCCAAATTCATATTAAATAAACCACTAATGACTATTTTCCCATAAGATACAACAGTTTATTTGAATTTAATAAAACATAAAATGAAGACCGTACCTCACTTTTTTGTGTGAAGTTGAACCAACCAAGATTTTATACACAATATAGATAGAAATATCTTAGAATTAATCAAAATAATCCTTCCTCTTAGGAAATTTGATGAGTTTTATGAGTCACCTAATGCTTAGGTGTGATTCATTCTCCATCCACTACCTTCTAGAACATTTTTATTAAAATAAAAGTGAGAATCAGAGGTATGACTTCAAGAGTTTCTAGGATCAAATAAAAATTCATCAACCAAAATTATCTAGGTATTGGACCACTTTATTTTAAATTTAAATTATAGTAATTATACTCCAAATGTTTCACAATTATTTGATTAAAACTTTTTAAAAATTCATAAATATTTAATGTCATTACAACCCCTTATATGTGAAGATTAACATTCATTCAATTGTTTAACATTTGAAAAATTACATGAAAATTTAAATCCCCATAAAAATAATATAATTATGTTGTAAAACTTATAATATAACTTACATATAAGTAGTGATTAAATTAAATATTATTTAATAACTCATGTTGTGACACCCCAAATCTTCAATTTTTAATATTCTATTATTATTATGATATTTTTAAGATGATAATAGAGGATTATTTTTGTTTTTTAAAAATTTTCCAAAATAACATCATGATACATGGTTTTTTCATGGTCTGGAGATCACTCCTAGTAAACACATAATGTCAAATCTTTGAGTAAGTGGGTGTTTCATGATCAGTGCATGATTTGGAGACTTTCCAAGGCAACTATGCCTTTAGAATAATATCTTAAAATATCATTTTTCATATCTATAAATCTAGATTCTCTCTATGATTATTTTATATGTAATTACAAAGATATTATTGGTTATTTTTATACGATAATGTAATTTATGAATTATCCTTAAATATTTAGTTATGTTCTTATAAAATATATGTTTCAATTTTGTGTTATTTTTATTTAATATCATTGTTTTTATTATATATATATTCATATATATGTGTGTGTTTATAATATCTATTGATAATTTATATGGAAGTATAATTATATTATTTTTATTTTTATTTTAATATTGGTAATATATGTGCTTGTTTTATTAGTAATTTATGATTATCTAAAAATGATTCATTAATTATAATTAATAATATTTTATCATAATCATCATTTTTAATGTCATTTTATAAGTAGAGATAACAATTCTCTCTTCTAATATTTTCTTAGATGACACACGGGGGAGGGGGTTTCTCTTTTACTTACTTCACCTACTTCCAATATAATATTCAAGGTACAATTATATTATTTTACCATTATTATTTTTTTCTATCCTATATCTTGTATTCTTCTCTAAACAATTCCATATCAAAGGTTCATGTAAAACAGGGGTTTCACTATGTCAATGTGAGACACTTAGAATCCCATGAGTTGTTCTCACTCTATTAGAAGTGTTATCATTTATTTCTGGGACATGGGTATGTGAATATCTATTTGAGGCATTATAAATTTATTTGATTTTATTTTTTTAACTCTTATATTTTATTTTAAAATTAATTTATATGCATTAATAAGGATTATTACATTGGTAAAAGTAAATGGAATGTCATTGAACGCCCAATGATTGTTGGTTGTCTACATTTTTTCTTTCTTTTACAAATATTTGTGGGCTTGATCATTCTAAAACATATTTCACTTGAATATAAATATTCATTATATTATATATTATTATTTTTATAATTATTTAATAATTAATTTAAAAAATACATTCGAAATCAAAGATAATATCTTTGAATATATGTAAAATTATGCATTGTCAAGTTTCTAGCACATTATGTGATTTCTCAAATTTCCATTGTATTTTGTTATGAAATATTTGATTTTATTTTTTAAAAAGATTATTTATAACTTATAAAAGGTATATTTCATGTTTTTATTGACATTTTCAATAGATAAAATCTCATTTGACATAGAGAAAAGAGATTTTATTTATACAATTTGATAATTTTGAATCTTACGCACTAAGTGTTTGTAAAAATGTTGAAAAAATTATTATGTTATAAATGGTAGTTTCTATTGATAATGGGATTTATTCTTGTTTTAATAAGCATAATTGAATTGTTTTGCATTCTGATTTGGGGTATAATGGATTTTTGGATCTAATATAAAAAGTTTTTTTTGTTTCATACACCCAAATGGATATACCCCTTTGCATGGTTTATATTATTATTGAATTTATTATTATATAATGATGTTTTTTGTATTGATAAATGGGATGTTTCTATTTAGGTTATGTAGGTGTAAGATTAGAGTTTTATATAAATGATTTTATTATTTATTATTTTTTTTATTTTAGAAACATCAAGGGAAGCCTTACGTAGCTAAGGGGGATTCTAGTGAGAATTTCACTTTCTATGTTGGATCACACATTGCATATACATTACCCTTATTTATATTATAGATCAAATAGGGTAGAGTAGTTTACGATTACACACTTGATAATCCATTTTGGGATATTATCACTGGTTTAGATTATGTGCTAACTAGTGACTTCACCACTAATTTAGGTTTATTATTTGGTTATTGGCCTAAATAAAACATATGTATTTGGGTACAAGGATCATAAATTCATTTTTTAATCCCTAATTTTTTATCCCAGGATATACAATGATTAATTCTTGATATTTATGAGTATTTAGTTTTTTGATCATTTACTTTTCCATGATGATTGAGTTGATGATGGTTTGTTTTATAATATTAACTTCTTCAAATTGGTTTGTATTCATTTTGGAAAACTATTTTCATTAATAAATGTGAAAGGTAAAAAGGTGTTTCGAATTGTTTTTAAAAATAGTGAGTTTTTTATATGAAAAGGAATCATATAAATCATCGATTTGGTTTCATATCCACTCAAATTCAATAATAGTATTTTTATTTATTTTCAAACTAGAATGTATGGTTTTTTAAATGAAAGAAAATATATATAATTATGAATTTATCCTACCAATATTATTGATCACTCCTTACATGGTCTCATTTGGTGGGAATATAGATTTTCAATTTTGATTATCTTATATGTATGAAGTTATGTTCCCTATTTTATAAGGATTTGACAATGGGATCAAAATAAATATTATGGATATGGTAATATAAAAATATGGTTGTGTGTCATATAAAGGTGTTTATTTGTTTTATTTTAGTTATGGTGATTTATGTGTGCATGTTTAATAGGATTAACTTGTATTCATTTTTCTTTTTCACACTTTATGAGTATGATACCTTTACTTTTTTGTTTATCCTTATGCCATTTTTTATTTTACTTTTACTTGAAAGTGTATGTTTTAGTCAAAATATCAATCATCTATTCTTTATTTTTTAGAAAGGTTAAATGATTCACATTCTCCGTATTGATACCCTTAACACTTGGGCGAGCTTATAAATATTGAGAATGTACATTAGGTTTTTTTCACGCGGGATCGGATATGATGGCTAGAAATTCAAACTGGTATATCACACATGCACTACCATGTACCATACCATGATGTTGTGACCATCAACACCATGTGGTTTTTTAGAAAAAATCATGATGTGGTTACCTTTATCATTCCATGGTTTTTATTTAAGGAATATTTCAATCAATCTCTCATGTTCACTAAAGCCCCATCCACTTTGTATATTTCCACCTTATGTCATTTCACATGTAACAACATATGAACCCATATCCAAAAATCTATTTTTATATCCTTTAAAAATCCTTTTAGATAGGTTATCATTATAATCTCAAATTTGTTTACAAATAATTTATAACAAAACTTATCCTCATTCACAAAACCATTATGTGTTAACCCATAGGCCATTATAGTGCTGAAAACAATTATTAATTTTTTAATCATAAATGTATGAAAAGATCCTTCCCTAAAAAATCATCAATTTCACTTAATCTATAAACTAATTCGGTTTGATCTCCATAGAAACATGTATCTTTATACCCATTTCTACCAAATGTATCACATACATCAATCATAATCATTTAATCATGTATAATTATACAATCTCTCTATCTATGACATCAAGTAACCACAATATATATAATATGTTAATAATGTATCTTATCGTATGCATTCTCAATTCTTTGATTAAAGACTAAATAAGATGTATAAACACATATCATGTCATTCATCCAAGTATATGAGTACATCACATATTACTCACCTGATGATCCAATTTTTTGTTTGTGTAGTTTTTTTGACAATGTGTTATTATGTAATGAATCACATGATGTAAATATGAATTTAGTGAAGGAGACATACCTATATGTGTGTTTTTGTGTCCCTAAGCGTAGAATGTGTAAATATTGAAGTTACTAAGAAATTATGTCCATAACATTGTGTTTAGTTTTATGAGGATCAAATTTTCATCAAGAATATTGGAAGTATTTGATGTTTTGAGGAAGATCCATCCATAATATGTTTAAAGGATTATATTATGGATGAATTGAATCAATTATAATGATTGATTAATTGGTCTAAATGTTTAAAGAACATGTTCTAGTGGGTGTCACATTGTCTTCACCAATGAATATGATTGAAGAAGGTCACGAAGAAAATACCATGAAAATATTTATTTGCATGAATGAATTATGTTTATAAATTAATTTGATGGAGATAATTTTTTTACTTTATAATTGGTTTTTCAAAGTATATTAATTGGACTTATATTAAAAAAATGATCCAGACATTGGACAACCAATGACTCCATTAACCATTCATATGGGACCCAGGTGTCAACCACATGGGAGAGGGTCAACTTGGCTATCCATGGAAGCATGGTGAGGATGCATAGTGCCCACAGGGAACCCATAAGGGATCCCATGATCATTGGTGGGTGCATATAACCTGTAGGGTGTGCACGATGCATACACAATGCATACGAGATGGTACGTGGGGGCCGTGCAAGGGTGTGGCATGACCCATGAGGGGTGAGTGTGAGCAGTGTATCCAAGTTTCTACCCTAGTGACAGATCTAGGAATTGATGATGTATGATTTTTTATACAGTGGTGATCGAATGCATTTTTTTCTGATTTAGGACAATTCTATGAAACTATTGTATCTTGATATTAAAAAAATTACACACATATTACCAATTTTATTATTAAATTGATTTGAACCATTAAATCATCCAATCATTATCTTTATCTAAATGATCAATCTGTGCATAAACACTCTAAGTTCCCACATATGTTATTCGATCTACTAAAATAATTATTTTGATAAACCACATGACTGTTTTTGGATCGACTATGTCTTGGTTCAATCGACCACGCAAACTATTTTGATCAAGCATATGAAAATAGAATAAATCGTATGAACTACTTGAGATACCACAAGCCTAATATGAAGTGACTATGATACTTTGATGGACCACCAATTCATCAAAACTACTTCATATTAAAATGTATAACAACTATATGCATTGGATATATCGATAGTGAAATAGGATATTGATCGACCACAAAATAGATATGGATTTTCCATGAAATAAAAATGACTACATGTAGTTTCAATATACCATGACTGAAAAACCGAAGGTTCCAAGAGATATTCAGGCATAATATTATGCATGTGATATTCTCACATGCACATGAGTCTGAAGTCATGAAGGAAGAATCCAACTACACAAATCCACGATGATTTTTTGCATTTTGTAATGGAATTCCATATTATGTTTTTTAATACTAAAATATTTAGTAATATTAATATCATGATGCTTCTTGGTATTTTTTTTTGGATGTTAAATTGGTCCTTGTAATGGATTTTTTATCTGAGAAGACACAGTGAAACCTCATCGATAAGTACCAAATAACCATGTTTGATTGAAATTGCTATTATTTGTGTTTTTCTTTGAGAGCTCTCATTTTTATAAAAAAGAACATATTTGAGCTTCCATTTATGTGAATAAGAAGGAAGATCCACATACCTACTTGGATAAATGTGTAGGGTAGAGGGTTTCACAAGCCACATGGCTACATGAAGAATTGGTTCCATGGAGAACTCTTGAATAAATAAGAACCACATACGTATTATTGTGTATGTAAAGAAGAAGATGGTATCTACAAGTTAATATAGTATTGAAAAGGAAAAGTTTGATATGTTTAATGAATAATAAGACTTTTTTCAGTTGAATACCATGATATTGTGCACTCTCTTATGAAATGAAGAAGGATCATGTGAGCCTTATTTGGTTATGAAAATGTGTTTCACTAAGGTAAATAAGAATATTTGATAAGATTTAAAAGAGACATGCAATATTGTGTTATTGGTAAAGAAGTTGATTTAGAGCTTGACACTACAATTTGATATCCCATATTTTTTGTTGATGATAAAAAATAGAAGAATAATCGGTGACCTAGTTATTATATATTGATTATCATTTATGTTATAGAAGAGGGATGAGATATTTAGTCTACATCATACTGATATTATTCTTTATGAAGAAGTATAAGAAGACGAAGAATACTTGATTGTTGTATATCTAAGACATCCAATTTTATTTCTTTGAAATAGTGACATAAATTTTATTGTAGCATTCATAGGAAGTTGATCAGAATTATTTTTATCTGATCACTTTAGAAGGGAAAGGTCAACATCCTATATTATTGTGCTTTAAAGTTTAAGCTTTCATTATAAATGTTCCATGAAAAGAGAATAGGTTCAAGGTCGTAAACTTTCCTGTTATTTTTCTTGATAATAAAATAAAATATATATATGAGAGGGATAATAACCACCATACACAAGGTATATACTCACCCATATTGAAGGAGAACCTTGTTAATAAGTCCCAATGTTCTTTTTTGAATTAATATTTTATGTACATTCTTAGTAACTACATGTCATGAATAAAATAGAACCATTCATTGAACATGATACAATGGTATAAAAAGGGATAAAAATTTTAAGGAGATAATTATCGATCCCAAACTGATTCACCCCCATCTCAGTGTGGTCATCCCAAAGTGATCTTAACAATTGGCATCAGAGTGACATATCCCACATCTAATTGGATTCGATTATTTGAAGGTTAAATATTTCATATATATCTTATTAATTTAGAAAGTATTGAAAAATTGGTGGAGTTTAATATACTATAGTTTAGAATTCTATCTCAGCTAATATATTGAAGAACTAAATAATTGAATAATTGTGAAAGATGATGAATACAACCCTCTTATAAAAAGAGTATGATGATTCAATTTCCCAATGCATTATTCCTAAACAAGATAAGTTATTCATGGGATTCAAAGATCTAATAGTTTTCTATTAAAAAATAAAAGGATAATAGTTCTACCTCATGTAGTGTATCATACCTACAAGAAGAGGAAACAATCTTTTGTAAAAAATTATCCAAAATAATATCCAAGAATTAGTGGGAGTGATCACAGGAAAGAATAATTTAATGTATAATAAGATACTAATTTGAATGATGCATCACAATTTTCACAAATAAATAATCACCCTTATCTATGTCTCATTCAACGGAATGTGGGAAGAGATCACTGATCTTGATAAAAATTTAGAAAATTTTTGTATAAATAACCAAATACAATATTAATATCACTATTAAAATAAATCCAAAGAAGAAAATAATGTTGAACATGAATAAAGATTATCTAGTTTAAATATCAGTGGCCAAATAAAATTTAAGAGAAAGATGATTCCACTAAATAATACAAAGAAAAATTTCATGAATTAGAGAAAAACTATAAGGTTGACATTGATATTAATATTGATCAACATGAAATTAGAGAAAACAAGATAAAAGAGCATGAAACCTTACTTTAGTAGAAATATAAAATGCTTGATGATGATGTTATGAAGATTAAGAAAGAATTTGAAGACTAATTAATGTCAATGCAGGATGATAAATTCATCCTAAATATGAAATTTCTTGAACTTTAAGCCAATCTAGTGAATTTTGAAAATGTTCTAGAAGAGTCTTCATAACAAGGTAAAAGAATACTTGTTACTACAAGAGTTGCATCCACACAAACTTGTAAGGAGGAATTTTATCCTAGTATACATTTATATAGTGGAAATAATCAATTGAGATAATTCAATGATCAATCTCAAGCACTTTCTAAAATGAGGGTTCCTTCCACCATTAATAATAATTTCTATGATAATCCTGGATTGTGTGTAGTGCATGTTCAAAATAAAAAACATTACAAAAGTGGATGAATAAAGGTGATGATGTTCTTACCACTATATCTATAGTGAAGAAAGATACGAGTATAATGAAATGTTCCCCAATATAATCTCATAAAAATAATGAAAAGAAAAAACCCAACAAACAGACTATTCTATCCATATTGTAATCCAAAAGAAGAAACCAAGATTTGTTGGCCAATATTGATGTTGTGATAGATTTGGGCACATGGAATATGATTTTTTGTATAAATTTTCAGTATCTAAAAATAAAAGGAATCCTACATCTAGGGATGGTATAGAAATAAAGAATCAAATACCGGATATGAAATGAAATAATATTCTTGTTATGGATAGATTTAAATGTTTGATGAATCTCCATGGTATTTATGATGATATTGGTCATAGTTAAGAGGCATGAAAATATAAACCATTAAAGAATAAAACTAAAAAAAGTCTTAATAAAATACAATAGGAAATAAAAAATGGATATAATCCTACCATAGGAAGATCAAAAAATAAATATGTTGAGAAAAAACCCAAGTAGACTAAGAAGGGTGTTGCACAAAAGATAATAAGTTGAATATTTTAAAGAAATAGTGGTCAAACAATGGGTTATTTTAATAATCACAAGGTTATCATAATGAAAGGAATCAAGCATAAGAAATAAAGGGGAATACCAGTCAAATAACTAAATAAAATGATTGAAGTGGAAAAGGAAACACCTAAAAAGACATGTGAAACCACCAAGCTTATTGTTCTTATTTCAAATTATATACTTGTAATATGGCCAGAAAATTTTGAAAGATAAAATAAAATAAAAGAAACAAAGATGATGTAATATAGTAAAGGTAAGTTAAATATTCCACATGAAGCAATTTAATTTCATGACAAGTTGTTAATAAATGATAACTAAATAATCTCAAAAGTACAATGTGGAAGGTAAAAAAGGGTTGGACAAATCCCCCGTGATTTCTTAACTCCAGCTCAAGAAGAGATGATAAAGAAAAAAATCACCAAATAATTAATGTGACTTGATAATAAATGTTAATAAGAAAATTCCACAAAATTTTTTTACTAAAAAAAGTAGAGAATATATGCTACCAAAAAAAACTAATAAATTTATAAAATTCATCAAAATGAGTTCACCCACACATGTAGGATAAAATAAGGTGGTTTCCTGGTTGAGAAAAAATTATTGACCATGTCACTAACACTGAAAATAAAAGGATATCCACTTTATTCCAATATAATTTGTGTTTATTTTTATTCATTACTTATAGTAAATTAAAGTTGATTAAAATACCTAGGGGATAACATGGTTGAATAAATTATATTTATACATCTAGAAGATGGAATATTCATTACAATACATATATAAATCACTATCCTTGTTTTATCTATCAACATATATCTTGAATATTATTTTTTGAAAAAGATCAAAGATCAATCTTGATGAATAAGATCCTGCTATTATTTATAATCAAAACAATTTGAAGTCACTATCAGGAATGAGATCACAATAATTGGTACACAAATTATTTGGCATTCAGAAAGAAAACTAATTAAAATATCTATCTTGATGAAGTGATTCTAGAGATAACCTCTTATTGGGGAGTGTTCAAAGAATTTTTCATTTCCTTGTATTTTATCCAAATATGAAATTTCTATAAGGTCATTGTTTATAAATTCATTGATAACGTATGTGTTCTTACTCTCTCATACATATTCAAAAATGAAAATAAGATATGAAAGTAAGCGTGATAATTTGAATAAATCAATACTATTAAAAAATTGATAATTGTTAAAGAAGTTGAAGGAATTAATTCATGAACATTACTTTCCTAATGTAATATAATGTTTTTAATCTATGTGTTGATATGAGTGTAGGAATTTTAGGGTGAATGTAACCTGAGAATTTTTCTTAATAGTTTCTATTAGAAAATATCCACTTTCATTGTATCAATTGGTGTCAACCAATTACTATCAACCTAAAAAATTGTTGAAAAGTCTCTAACGAAGGATAAAATTTATAGTATATTAGTTTTTATCATATTTTAAATTGATAATGGACAACATGATGTCTGAATTAAACCCTATTGTTTTATACCGAGTTATCCCAAGTAGACATAGAGTGGAATAATTGGTGAAACATTATATAATAAATAAATGATCGCATCCCCTCTTAGTTACTTGGTATTATTCATCAATAAAGGGGAGAGAATAAAATGAAAAAATGAGAGAAGAATTGAATTGAACATAATGACATACTATTTTATACATTTTTATTGACAAAAAATACAAAGGTAGAGATTGATGATCTTACTTTTTTGTGCGTATGTTTTTCATAGTTTTATTAAGTGATTAATCTCATGATATAAATTTTAATTTAGTGAAGTTTAGTAGAGTAGAAGTGTGTTTTTACATTCCTTATCTTAGTAATTTGAGAATATTTAAATTACCAAGAAATTATATGCATAACATTGTGTTTGGTTTTATAAGGATCAAATTTTAGTCAAGAATCACAGAAGTAGTTAATGTTTGGAATAATATCCATCCATAATAACTTCAAAGGATTATATTTTTGATGAAGTGAATCAAGTATGATGATTTATGAACTAGTATAAATTTTTAATGAACATGTTCATGTGAGTACTATAGTTTTTACACCAATAAATATGGTTAAAGAAGTAAATGAGGAAAAGACTATGAAAATATTTATTTGTATGAACCAATTATATTGATTAAGTAATTTTTTGGTGAGAATTATTTATTTTGCTATTCACACCTAGTTTTATCTAAGTATATGAATTTGACTTATATTAAAAAAATTGGTTGGACCTTGGCTAACCAAGGACCCCCTTAACCACCCAAGTGGGACCTTGGGATTAGCCATGTGGGATAGGGTTATCATGTCCATTCATGGAGGCATGGTGAGGATGCATATCACCCATAGAGAATACATAAGATATCTCAAGAGAATTTTGAAGAACATAGTACCCATAGGGTGCACACAAGGGTGTTCATAGCACATGAACATGGCACACAAGAGGGTTCCCAATGGACCACACAAGGGTATAAATCAACCTATAAGGGAAGAGTATGTTTGGTGTATCTAGGTGTCACCCCAAATTTCATCTCAAGAAGATATAGATAATGTATTGTTTATATAGAAGTGCTTAAATGAATAGAAGATCTATGTGAGGCAATGTAACACAACTACTATAGTTCCATCTTAAAAATGGTATGCATAAATTACTTATTATTTGTTGTAAATGATCTAAGATGTTCAATAATCCCCACATTGTATTACTTATGATGATATATTTGTGTAAAAACACTCAAAGCGATTACATGTGTTATTTGATCAACCACATGAGTTATTTATATTGACCATATGACTGTTTTTGGATCGATCATGTTCTGATTAGATCAACCACACAAACTCTTTTGATCAACCGTATGAAGTTAATATTGATTATATAAACTACTTGAGATACAAAATGATTAATATAGAGAAATAATGATATTTGGATTTACCACACATTCATAAAAACTACAAAAAATTCAAATATTTATCAACTATATTCTTTGTATGGATCGATTGTGCGACATGTGATTGATCAACCAGAAGATAAGTATAGATCAAACATGAAATAAAAATGAACACATAGAATTTTTATCTAACATGAGTGAAGAACCTAATATGTCAAGAGATATTAATGCATAACATGATTCATGTTTAACTCTTCTTGTATGTGAGTCCAAACACACAAAGGAAGAATCCAACTACAAAAAGATGCCATGATTTTTGGTTTCATGTGATGGAAACCCACATAATGTTTTAAATACCAAAATATTTGGTATTATAAATATCCTTCCATGACATGAAATTTTTTTTGGAACATTAAATCAGTATTTGACATGATTTTTTTATCAAATATGACATGGTGAAACCTCGTCTATTAATACCAAAGCATCACAATCGAGAGACACAACTTCGATTTAAAATTTTCTTTGGGATCCCTTATTTTTAGAAAATAAAGAATCTTAGAGATTCCATTTATGTTAAAAAGCTTAAATAACATTAATAATTCTAATCTAAATAAATATGGAAAAGTTTTCCATTATCCACTTAGTTACGTGAAGAATTGGTTTCACACATAACTCTTGTGTGAATAAGAACCATGTGCATATTGTTGTGTGCATAAAGAAAGATATGGTGTCTAACAAATATTTTAGTCCTGTGAAGTAAAAGTTTTATATTTTCTATGATTCGTAATCCTTTATGATGTTGAAAATTGGTATCTCTTTAACTCATTTTCATGAAGGAAAAGGATCATTTGAGCTTTATTTTTTTATGCAAAGGTGCTTCATGAATGTGAAGAAGAAGATTTAAGAAGATTAAAAATAGGCATGAAATATCATTTTGTTTCATGATAATTTGATTGAGAGTATGAAACAATAATTTGATATCTCATATTGTCTATCGATGATCAAAATAATAAGATGAATCAGTGACCTAGTTGTTATCTATTGATTATTATTTAGGTCATAGAAGAGGGATTGATATATCTAGTCTACATCATATTGATGTTATTATAACTGAAGATGAATAAGTATGGGAAACCTATTGGATTGTTTTATATCTGAGACATCTATTTTTATTATTGTGAAATAGATCCATCCATTTTATTACAGCATTCCGAGGAAGTTGATTAGAATTACTATTGTCTATTAGAGAATACTTGTACAACACTATTGATCACTTTAGAAGTGATAATATGAAATCCTATAATCTTGTGATTCAATGTTTACTATTGAATTATACCTGGTAAATGATTGGATTATAGGTTCAAGTTCATACCCTTTCTTATGTTTTTCTTGATAATAAAATAAATGTTTTGTGTGAGTGGGATCATAACCACAGTACAATGGGGATGTAGTCATCCACATTGGAGGCATACATCATCAATAAATGTAGGTATTCTTTGTGATTATAGTTTTACGTGTATGGATTATAACTAACATTGAATAAGAAAAGATAACCATTCACTAAAAAATTTATATAGGTATATATAGGGATAAATGTTGTAAATAGATAATCAATAATCCGATACTAATTATCACCCTCTTAGTGTGGTCATCCCAAAGTTATCCTAATATAATATAAATAGATAAAAATATCAAATAATAATAATTTATGTATGAACATACAATTACAAAATCCTTCACCATTATAGGAATAAATATCATACCTTTCATACAAAAGGAAAAATCCAATATTAATAAATAAAAACCTACAACATGAATAAAAATATTCAAAACCACCCCTTAATTAGTTTATATTTAAAAATGGTGTATTATCCTTTATTTTTTTGATGTATGAGATATTATGGTTAATGAAATTAACCTTTATATTTTGGTTATTATCTAATATGGGTTGTGAATATGATGTTTTTTAGTAAATAAGGGTTTAGGAACAAAAGGTCGAAGAGTTAAGGATCGAATGGCTTGAGGTAGCTTTAAATTAGCCATAAGTTAGCTAGTTGAAGCCACCGACCAAACAGTGGGGTTCCAGTGAGTATAAATTTTTCTATATACACTACTGGATAGTAGGTGGATGAGGTATAATTCCTAGAATTATATTTAGTGCACCATCAAGCCGATGAGGTCCACCAACTCACTGATGTGCCCAGTCCGAAGGTGCACTATATACACCCCATATATATTTAATAAACATGGTTTGAACCCTATTTAATTCCTAAATTATAACCCCTAATCACATAATATTAATATGATACCTCCCTTATTGTATATTTAAATCTACTATTCATTTTTCCTTGTTCCTTATTTTTTTTAAATGACCCAAAAATGTTAAATCGGCAAGATATTCTTAGATCCATGACAAGCATTCCTTCCTCCTTGATATATGAGCATGGATCTAGGTCATATTTATTTTTTCTATGAATATCTAATGTTTCTTTCTCCCTTTAATTGTAAATTGGTGTTAGATCTGGTATATTTACATTGTTTCTTGACTAAATTGAGATCTACTACTAGAAATGAATGTTTTAAGGGTAAACATTCATGAATCACATTCCCAAACATCTTCTTGGTGGTATATTGATTATGGAACCTTAATCCATTGATGATACTATGGTATATTTTTGGAGTATTCGACAGGTGAATTACAACCCCTTTAACTAGAGTTATAATTCTCAAGAATGGTGGATATTCTCTGGTAAGTGTAGTGACCCACCAATCCTCATTGTCTTGAGATCTCAACGAGTCATTACTAGGCCTTAAGCGACATCCCCAAGGCGCCAAAGGCTGGCAATAAATGTCGAAGGGTTTCAATACAAGTGGGGGACGATTTACCCTTTTTAGAACATACCAAAAAGAAAACAACCATAACCAAACAAATCAAATAAATGATGCATGATAACAGCTAAGGCAACTCAACCATTTATATTACCATAAACAACCAAGAGTACCACAATGGGAACCAACACTAAAACAGAGTAAAGATAGGAAAGACAAACTCAAAGACTACAAGACAAAAACCCAACTCCATGCTCTACATCCTCCAAGCTCCAACATCACGAACCAGCCCAATCATCACAAAGCAGTATGCAACACTTTAACTTTGTCAACATCCTGGTACATGATATCTGCAAAAGCACCAACGTGGCAAAGTAGGGGGTGAGTAATGAAACTCATTAGGTTTTCCCTGATGAATTCCCAACGCATTCCTCTAGTATAAAACATGTTATCACATTTATATAAACATTTTATATAAAACAATTACAAACAGTTCACAATATAACAAGGTCCATGTCAAAACTATTTTCCAACAAAAACCATCTTTCTCAAGAAAAGAAACCAAGCAAGTTTCCAGTCAAATTCCCTTTTCCATTTTTGGCACATTCATTCCATTTCACAAATCCACACAACCAACCAAGCATGAAACCTGGACCTCCCTATACTCACATGTGGTGAGTTATCCTTCCACTAAGTCTTCACTTAGTGAACTAACTTGATGGTGGTACTTCACGAACTTATCTGTCCCAACCTTTTGATGTGGGTACTTCTTTCCCTTATTCATGCCAACCTTTTGATGGGGGGACTTCTCGCCCTTATCCATCCCAATGCACATGAACACACACCACAACCCATGCAAATTTATGCCTAAAACCATGTGTGTTCAAAACCTTTCAATAAAGAATAACCCTTTTATTGAAATCCATTTCTTTCAAGAAACAAAACCATAGCCAATTTAAAATCACCATTTTAAATTTACTTCTAAAACCACTTTCCAAAAACACATGATTTCTATTACCCATTACTAAAAAAGGGTTTCAACCATTATTTCATAGGATATAAAGAAACCATTTAAATCAAGGAAAACAATTTGAAACTAATCCTTCAAGTTCTAAGAAAGAGGAATCTAGAGTGAAGCCGCCTACCTCAACAAATTAGGAGAAACTAACAACGGACAAAGAACGTCAACAAAACTGAGTCAACCAGTCCCCGAAACCTCCTTAGATTCCTTCCCCTATCACCAAAAAAACCAAAACCCGATTTAAAAGTCATCCACAACCTTAGATCTACCCAACTAGGGTGTAGATCTAAGGATCCGTCAAGAGGGAATAAGAGGATCTAAGAAAAGTAAAGGAAATGAGACTTACCTCGATCAACCGGCCTTTAAACACCAAGGAAACCCTCCGAATCACTTCCAAAATGCCTGGTAAGTGTTATCCCACCTTCACTAGAGAGAAATCCCGAGTTAGGGCTATCTAAGAGAAAAAAAGAGTGGGTTTAAGGATAAAACAGATTAGATCCTTAAAAATAGGATCTAAGTTGACTTCGCACACAGTTAGTCTACACAGTTAGTCAAATCGTGCACTAACCGTGCGGTAGTCACTGATTGGAAGAGGCACTCCACATGGCCTCCTCACATGGTTTTCCCAAACCATGCGAACACCGTGCGGTCTCCTCTATCCAAATGACCACCACCTGCACAGCTTTTGCACGGTTTGGGCAAACCGTGCGCAGCCCGTGTGTCCCCACATTTTTCCCTTTAACACCTTAAAAGTCTGAAAACATTCCCAACCATATCCCATATGCTTCATGTACTTAAAAATCATAAAAAAGGGTTACTTACCAGAAACCGGGGGGTACTACATTTTCCCCACCATTGGCCTTTCCATCCTCAGAAAGTAGAAAATTGTCGCTTGCATGAAAGAGTTCTAGCCACTGCTCTTTCATTTATTTCTCGTGTTGCCAAGTCTCTTCCTGATTCTGACTGTACTACCATAAAACCCGCACTAGACCGATTATTTTTCCGTGCAAGACTTTCTCTTGCCTATCCACAATCCGTATCGGGATATGTATCAACAAAGCATTCGGATCTAGGTCAACGTGATCCCATCTGATCACATGGTTAGGATCGGGCTGACACTTCTTCAACTAAGATACATGGAAGACATTATGCACTACACTGAACCACAGTGGTAATGCCAACCGATATGCCACCTCACCAACCCATTCCAGTATCTCAAAAGGGCCTATATATCGAGGAGATAATTTTCCTTACTTCCCAAAACGATGTTGTGCCAGCCTTGGAGAGATTCTCAAAAAGAAATGATCACTCACCGCAAACGACAACGATCTTCGACAATGATCCGCATAAGATTTTTGACGACTCTGAGCCATCTCCATCCTCTTTCTAATCAACTAGATCTTCTCTATTTTTTCTTGGACAAGGCTCGGCCCAACTAGTGATGTCTCACCTGTTTCCACCCAACAAAGTGGAGAACAATAAGGATGCCCATACAATTATTCAAACCGAGCCATGCGTATCGAGGATGTTATTGTATGAGAACTCCACTAAGGGTATATAATCCTCCCACGAGCCCCCAAAATCCATTACACAAGCCCGCAATATGTCTTACAATGTTTTTATTGTTCTCTTGGATTTCCCATCCATCTGAGGATGATACGCCATGATCATCGTCAACTGAGTCCCAAGGGCTTGCTGTAATGATTTCCAAAAATGATATGTGAACCTTGGATCTCTATATGAGACTATGGATACTAGTACGCCATGCCTCTTTACCACTTCTGGGATATAAATTTTTGAAAGATCTTCCACCGTATGAGTTTCACGAATTGGGATGAAATGGACCGACTTGGTTAGCCGATACACTATCACCCAAATGGTATCATGTTTCCGGACCGTTCCTGGAAGACCTATAACAAAATCCATTGCTATCTGATCTCATTTCCACACTGGGATAGGTAAAGATTGTAACATACCAGCTGGTCGCTGATGTTCTACTTTAACTTTCTAACGTGTTAAACCCCTTGAAAGAAATTCAGCTACCTTCCATTTCATGCCACTCCACCAAAACTGCGCCTTCAACGCCTTATACATCTTCTTTGTATCCAGATGTACAACCCATATTGAATGGTGGTAAGCATGAAGGAGTTGTTCCTAAGAAGTTAAAGGTACAACCATCCGATCTTGAAACTGAAAAACTGAACTGCCATCCAACTTTCATCCCTCAATGGTCTCCCCACCATTGAGTTTTGAACTCATCGCAACACAGTCTACATCGGATTCTTGTGCCTCCTTTACTATCTCCACCAAATCAGGAACAAGCACAATAGGAAAGAAAACTGCAACATCAGTTCGGTCTTCACATTCCTTATGCATGTCATCTAGTACCGACATCAATTAACACTCATCTAAAGCTTATTTCGCTAACTGAGTATACGAATTTCTGCTTAATGCATCAGCCACCGAATTTCTCTTACCTGGTGTATACATCAAGTCACAGTTGAACATTTGAAGATACTATACCCATATACTCTACCTCATATTCAAATCTTGCTGTGAGAAAATGTGTTTCAAGCTTTTGTAATCCGTAAACACAGCAAATTTCTCACCAAAGAGATAATGTCTCCATGTTTTCAAATCATGGAAGACTGTATCCAACTCCAAATCATGTGTTGGGTAATTTTTCTCATGCAACCTCAACTGTCTTGAGCCATAAGCAACCACATGGTCTCCTTGCATGAGAAAACAACCCAACCATGTTCCCGAAGAATCACAATACACCACATACACTTATCCTGATTCCGGAAAAATCAAGATGGGTGCTGATGTAAGGAGAACTTTCAACTCTTGAAAAGATTTCTGAAATTCTTCAGTCCATTGAAATGCACTGTTCTTATTTTTCAATTCTGTCATAGGAGAAGATAGTTGTGAGAAGTCATAGATAAAGCATCGGAAATAACTTGCTAGACCAAGAAAACTTTGTATTTCAAAGACATTCTTCTGTTGTTTCCAAGAAAGAACAGATTCTATCTTTTCTAGATCCACTGAAACACCTTTCTAAAAAACAACATGGCCCAAAAAGCATACCACTTGTATCCAAAAACCGCACTTTGATAATTTGGCATACAACTGATGGTCTCTCAATATTTCCAACACCATCGTCAAGTGTTGCTCATGCTCAGCTCTTGATCTTGAATACAAAAATATGTCATCCACAAAAACAACAACAAAAGAATCCAGATATCGCTGAAATATCAGATTCATCAATGCCATAATGATTTTTGGAGAATTCGTAAGACCAAAAGTCAAAACTACATATCCGTAGTGGCCATATCTGCTTTTAAAGGCTGTCTTCGGGATATCCTCCTTCCGAACACGCAACTTGTGATATCCTGACCGAAATTCAATCTTGGAGAACCACTGAGCACCCCTAATTTGATCGAACAGGTCATCAATGCGTGGAAGTGGATATATATTCTTTTTCGTAACTTGGTTAAGATTACGATAATCCAGGCATACCTCAAAGCTCCATCTTCTTTCTTGACAATCAAAACTGGTGCTACCCATAGAGACACGCTAGGCCGGATGAAACCCTTTCTTTCCATCTCCTCTAACTGCACTTTCAATTCCCATAACTCTGTTGGTGCCATCCTATAAGATGTAAGTGAGATAGGACTGGTCCTCAGAAGGATATCAACTATAAAATCCACCTCTCTTCCAGGTGATCACCGTGAAAAGTTCTTGGGAAAGACATCTGGAAATTGATCCACCACTGTTGGAAAACTATTTTCCTAAATCTCTTCCATTGATTCCAAAGTCAATGCTACCAATTGGTGAGAGATCATTCCCACCATTGGTTCCAACAAGCTCTTGGCACCTTTCTTTACTATCCTTTCTCCTCTAAAGAGATGTTTGATGCCGTCCTCAGTCATGAAACTAACCATTCTCCTATAACATTTGATCACTACGGGAAAAATGAGCAATTGCGACGGGTTATTTGCGACGGGAATAAATCTCGTCGCAAATAGTCTTGTTCAAAACTTATTTGCAACGGGGTTATTTACCCGTCGCAAATAAGTATCCTTTTGCGATGGGACGGCTTTCCCCGTCGCAAAAGGACTGGCGCGGTTTGCGCGCCAAATCGCGGGAAACTTATTTGCGACGGGGGAATATTCCCGTCGCAAAAAACCGGCGGCGGTAAAAGGTATTTGCGGCGGGAATATTCCCCCGTCGCAAATAGTATGTCGGCAGGTGGTTATTTGCGACGGGACCCGTCGCAAATAACTATTTACCCGTTGACCGTAATAAATGTCGGCTAAGGTATTTGCGACGGGTCCCGTCACAAATAATACTATTTGCGACGGGAATCCCGTCGCAAATAATCTAACCTATAAATACCCCCATCCGTTTTTTTCAAAACATTTTCAAATTCCATCTTCTTCTTCTCTCAAAGTTATATTTCTAAAGTTCAGTTTTTTTTCAGTTTAATTTTTTTCTCCGGAGCTCATATTAAAGTTTTGAAGAACGATCAGAGCAGATCAATTTTCAAGGTATTTATGTTCAATTTAATTTAATATTTATTTTTAATTTTTTATTAGTTTCAATTATTCTTAATTAGTTGTAATTTAATTATGTTTATATTGTTTTATTACTTAATAAATTTAAATTATTAGTATTGTTCATAGTTAATGGTAATTAAGAATAATTAGTAATAATTTTTAATAATTAAGAATAAATATTAATAATTAGTAATAAATACCAATAATTAGGAATAATAACATTATTACATTATTAGTCTATTTTATTATTAATATTAAAATAATATAATTTTTTATATATATACAATTCTCTTTTCATCTGTGTGTTTGCTGTCTTCACATGTATTATTTGTATGTGGAGATAGAAAACGCACAGATGAAAGGAGAATTGTATATAAATTAGAAAATTATATTATTTTAATATTAATAATAAAATATATTAATAATGTTATTATTTGTAATTATTGGTAATTATTCCTAATTATTGATAATTATTCATTTAATTACTAATAATTAGGAATAATTATCAATAATTATCAATAATTAAGAATAATTAATAATAATTAGTAATAATTACCAATAATTAGTAATAATTAGTAATAATTACCAATAATTAGTAATAATTACAAATAATTAGTAATAATTACCAATAATTAGTGATAATTACCAATAAGTAGTAATAATTACCAATAAGTAGTAATACTTACCAATAATTAGTAATACTAACCAATAATTTGGAATACAAACCAATAATTAACAATAATTAGTAATAATTAGTAATAATTACCAATAAGTACCAATAATTACCAATAATTACCAATAATTACCAATAATTACCAATAATTAGTAATAATTATAAATAAATAGCCATAATTAGTAATAATTAGTAATAATTAGGAATAATTAGTAATAATTAGGAATAATTAGTAATAATTAGGAATAATTAGGAATAATTAGCAATAATTAGCAATAATTAGCAATAATTAGCAATAATTAGCAATAATTAGGAATAATTAGGAATAATTAGGAATAATTAGGAATAATTAGGAATAATTAGGAATAATTACCAATAATTACCAATAATTACCAATAATTACCAATAATTACCAATAATTACCAATAATTAGTAATAATTAGTAATAAATACCAATAATTAGTAATAATTAGTAATAATTAGGAATAATTAGTAATAATTAGGATTAATTAGTAATAATTAGTAATAATTAGTTATAATTAGTAATAATTAGGAATAATTAGGAAAAATTAGGAAAAATTAGGAATAATTACCAATAATTAGTAATAATTAGTAATAATTAGTATTAATTACCAATAATTAGTATTCATTACCAATAATTAGTATTAATTACCTATAATTAGTAATAATTACCTATAATTAGTATTAATTACCAATAATTAGTATTAATTACCAATAATTAGTAATAATTACCAATAATTAGTAATAATTGGTAATAATTACCAATAATTAGTAATAATTAGTAATAATTAACAATAATTAGAAATAATTACCAATAATTACCCATAATTAGTAATAATTAACAATACTTACCAATAATTGCCAATAATTGCCAATAATTACCAATAATTAGTAATAATTAACAATACTTACCAATAATTACCAATAATTACCAATAATTAGTAATAATTGCCAATAATTGCCAATAATTAGTAATAATTGCCAATAATTAGTAATAATTGCCAATAATTACCAATAATTGGTAATAATTACTAATAATTCCCAATAATTAGTAATAATTAGTAATAAATATTAATAATTAGTAATAATTACTAATAATTAGTAATAATTAGTAATAATTATCAATAATTAGTAATAATTACTAATAATTAGTAATAATTAGTAATAATTATCAATAATTAGTAATAATTACTAATAATTAGTAATAATTAACAATAATTAGTAATAATTACTAATAATTAGTAATAATTAACAATAATTAACAATAATTAGTAATAATTAGTAATAATTAGTAATAATTAGGAATAATTAGTATTAATTACCAATAATTAGTATTAATTAACAATAATTAGTAATAATTACCAATAATTAGTAATAATTACCAATAATTAGTAATAATTAGTATTAATTACCAATAATTGGTAATAATTATTATTAATTACCAATAATTAGTATTAATTACCAATAATTAGTATTAATTACCAATAATTAGTATTAATTACCAATAATTAGTAATAATTAACAATACTTACCAATAATTAACAATACTTACCAATAATTACCAATAATTACCAATAATTAGTAATAATTACCAATAATTACCAATAATTGGTATTAATTACCAATAATTGGTATTAATTACCAATAATTGGTAATAATTACCAATAATTGGTAATAATTACCAATAATTAGTAATAATTAGTAATAATTACCAATAATTTGTAATAATTAGTAATAATTACCAATAATTAGTAATAATTAGTAATAATTAGTAATAATTACCAATAATTAGTAATAATTACCAATACTTACCAATAATTACCAATAATTACCAATAATTAGTAATAATTACCAATAATTAGTAATAATTACCAATAATTACCAATAATTGGTAATAATTACCAATAAGTACCAATAATTAGTAATAATTAATAATAATTAGTAATAATTAGTAATAATTAGTAATAATTAGGAATAATTACCAATAGTTAGTAATAATTATTAATAATTATTAATAATTCATAATAATTACAAATAATTAGTAATAATTATCAATAATTACCAATAATTAGTAATAATTACCAATAATTAGTAATAATTAGTATTAATTACCAGTAATTAGTAATAATTAGTAATAATTAGTAATAATTAGTATTAATTACCAATAATTAGTAATAATTAGTAATAATTAGTAATAATTAGTATTAATTACCAATAATTAGTAATAATTAGGAATAATTAGTAATAATTAGTATTAATTACCAATAATTAGTAATAATTAGTAATAATTAGTATTAATTAGTATTAATTACCAATAATTAGTAATAATTAGGAATAATTAGTAATAATTAGGATTAATTACCAATAATTAGTAATAATTAGGAATAATTAGTAATAATTAGTAATAATTAGTAATAATTACCAATAATTAGTAATAATTACCAATAATTAGTAATAATTACCAATAATTAGTAATAATTACCAATAATTAGTAATAATTACCAATAATTAGTAATAATTACCAATAATTTGTAATAATTAACAATAATTAGTAATAATTAACAATATTTAGTAATAATTACCAATAATTACCAATAATTACCAATAATTAGTAATAATTACCAATAATTACCAATAATTACCAATAATTACCAATAATTACCAATAATTACCAATAATTACCAATAATAAGTAATAATTCCCAATAATATTAGTACTATGAAAATAATAAAAAATTTATATAATATTAAAATTATCAATATTTGTAACATGTTTTGCTTTATCCTCAACATATTTAATTCTTAAAGGGTCAATTTTTATGTTTATCTCAATAAAAAGTTTGCATCAGTCGTGTATGATCTAAACTCTATAATTATCCTAGATTGAGTGTTTTTTCTAACAAATTATTCAAAACCAGTAATGCTTTTATATTTTATAGAGAAATATGGAACAACGAGGTCGTCAACAATAATTATTAGGTGACTGCATATGGATTAATCAACGTAGAAATCCAAACGGTTCTGGTTTAAATCCAGTATATGTAGAGGGTGTGGAGAATTTTTTATCATTTGCGGCATCAAATACAGAATTTGTTTCAGAAGGCAAAATAAAATGCCCTTACAGAAAATGTGCATTGAGAACGTTTGACACGTTTGACAAAGTGGGAGAACATCTCTTGAGTTTTGGTTTTCAAGCAGATTATGTTTTTTGGTATCAACACGGTGAACGCAGTTCCAGAGCAGGTGATACCAACTTGATTCTGGATCTATCCCGGTTTCAAGATTTAGTAGATGATGTTGCAGGTTCATCTGTTCAACATACAGAAACTCCAGCTGATATAGCTTCAAATCCTGAGTTGGCACCGTCTGAATTTTATGAGTTGTTGAAGTCTGTTGAGGATGCATTATATCCTGGCTGCAAGATGAGCAAGTTAGAAGCAGTTGCAAAATTTATGGTTATCAAATCAGATAACGGAATGTCAAACACCTATTTTGACCAGATATTTTCTTTGCTGAAAACACTGTTACCCGAAGGAAATGTTTTACCTGCAAATTACTATGAGAGTAAGAGGCTGGTTCGAAATTTGGGACTTACTTGTCAGAAGATTCATGCATGTTCAAATGACTGCATTTTATATTCTGGGGAAAATGAGTCGTTGGATAGTTGTCCCACATGTGGGCAACTGAGATATAAAGAAGGACAACACAGGAAGTCTGGTTTGATTCCTGTAAAACAGTTGAGATATTTTCCGCTTACATCCAGACTTCAGCGTTTATTCATGTCTAAGAATACAGCGACAATGATGTCATGGCATAAAGAGAATATTTCAACCGATAAAAGCTTGAATCATCCAGCCGATGGTGATTCATGGAAACATTTTGATAGAGTGCATCCATCCTTTGCTTTAGAAGCTAGAAATGTTCGACTGTGCCTTTCCACTGATGGTTTCTGTCTGTTTGGATCTTATGGTAGTCAATATTCATGTTGGCCTGTTTTTTTAACTCCGTACAATTTACCTCCATGGATGTTGATGAAGGAGCCATATATCTTTTTGACTTTACTAATTCCAGGACATCCGAAGAAAAATATTGATGTTTATTTGAAGCTATTGATTGATGAATTAAATTTATTGTGGAGTACTGGTGTCAGTACATATGATGTTGCAACGAAACAGAATTTCATACTGAGAGCAGCATTGATGTGGACAATAAGTGACTTCCCGGCTTATGGGATGTTATCTGGCTGGAGTACACATGGTCAGAAATCATGTCCTTACTGTATGGGAGAGAACAAAACATTTATGCTCATTCATGGAAAGAAACCTTGTTATTTTGACTGTCATCGCAGATTTCTTCCAGCTGATCATCATTTTCGCAGAAACAGATCTCATTTGAGAAAAGAAACAGTTGAAAGGGATGGAACTCCAAAAATTCTATCAGGTTCAGAGTTAAAATCAGTTGTATTTTCATTACCTCCCATCACTTTTGGTCCCACAATAAACCAACAGAAAATTTCTGGTTTTGGGAAAGAACACAATTGGATTAAACGTAGCATATTTTGGGATTTGCCATATTGGTCTGATCTGTTGGTCCGACACATGTTAGATGTCATGCATATTGAGAAGAAATTTTTTGATAATTTGTTTCATACAGTTTTGGATACGCCAGGAAAGAGCAAAGACAATGTAAATGCACGTTTAGATCTTGCCCAAATTTGCAGGCGTCCAGAATTGGAACTATTTGAGAATGTCAGAACAGAAAGGTTACTGAAACCAAAAGAAGCTTATACATTATCTAAAAAAAACCGTTTATTATTTTGTCAGTGGATTGCAGATTTGAGACTTCCAGATGACTGTGCTTCCAATTTGGGTAGATGTGTAAAGAATGGTCATATTACTAGATTAAAAAGTCATTATTTTCATGTTATAATGGAGAGACTTCTACCCATTGGATTAAGAGTTCTGTTGAATTCTGTGATTTGGGATTCCATAACAGACATGTCTCTTTTTTTTCGGGAAATTTGTGCGGTTACGGCAGATTATGATGCTCTAGGCAAACTTGAAAAAGATGTTGTTGTAATTATATGTAAACTAGAAAAAGTATTTCCGCCGTCTTTCGTCGACTCAATGGAACATTTGATGTTACATTTTCCATATGAAGCCAAATGTGGAGGTCCGGTATAGTTTCGATGGATGTACCCATTTGAAAGATGCATGCAAAAATTGAAAAGAAAAGTACGTAACAAAGCATCTGTTGAAGGATCTATTGCAGAAGCTTATTTGCAAGAGGAAATATCTTTTTTCTGCTCCCATTATTTTGAATCTGAGTATCCTTCAAAACACAACCGAATGGGACGGAACGAGAGAAATATTGATGAAATCGACAATCAATTATCTATTTTCAACCAGTCAGAGCTTGGTTTTGGTGGAGTTTATGAACGCTGGCTTTCAGATGATGAACATCAGAGAGCTCATACGTATGTTCTGCTCAACTGTGAAGAGATGACATCAGTTGTACTGTAAGTGCTTATATCACCTATTCTATCATTTATGTTATAGTAAATAACTTTGGTTTTTATAGGTTGTATGATAATCATATCAAGAAACAAATTCCACAAATTACAGCAGCTGCTCTCGAAGAATGTCGACTGAAAAATTTCTCTCAGTGGTTTCAAAAACTGGTAACATAAATTCTTTATCTTTTAGCAACTCATTCAATGTATAGTTTACTATATTGATAATTATTTCACAAATTTTCAGGTGTCTCGACATGCTGATAAAATTGACAAACGGCTGTGTGTATTGAGTAACCCACCTTCCAAACTTGTTAAAACTTATAATGCATATGTGGTGAATGGATTTCGATTCCACACACATGCATATGGGGAATCGAAAAAAACAATGAACAGTGGAGTTAGCTTGAGAGGATCTCATCATCGAGAAAATGAAGTTGACTTTTATGGCATACTTGATGAAATCATTGAACTCTGTTATCTTGGACAACATTACATAACCATGTTCAAATGTTGGTGGTTGGATACAGAGAGAGGCGTGTGTGTTCATCCGACTCATGGAATCATCGATATTAAATGTAAAAGTGTTCTCGCAGTAAATGAACCATTCTTATTGGCTCAACAGGCATATCAAGTTTATTACGCAAAGTACTGTGCAACATCAAGAGAATTGACTGATTGGTGGAGTGTAATAAAAATCAAAATTCGAGACAATCAGTTTAGTCAAAGTGAATGTGCTTTCACTGATGTGCAAAGAATTGAGGTTTTTCAAGAGAGTACTCAAAATCAATCTTTTTTACAAAGAGACATGAGTATCGATGACGACACCCCACATTTAAGAGTCGGTGATGACGATGATGTTAATGATGTCACATATGAATTTGAAATGGTAAGAGATGAAGAAACTGTAACTCGAATGGATATCGATGATGTTGAGGAGGAATATGAAGATGACATTGACATATATGAAGATGATGATGAAGATGAACACTGATAGCATTTCATGGTATTTATATACAATCATAATATGTATATATGTATATATGTATATATAATAGTAATTATCAATTATTTTCTAACATTAATATTTTCTGTTTCAGATGGACGACGCCACATTTCATGAGTTGGCGGATGCTGACCTGACTTTCGATGCGGATGAGTTGCTGACAGATGACCCTCAGCCTGCAGGCGCTCCAGGGAGAACGCGGAGAGGGCGCGGTCTTGCACGATTGATGATTCCTGACCCCGTCCCCGAGCGACGTCCACGTCTTGGGTTTGATCCATGCACACGGAGGTGTGATAACCTGTGTGATAACCTGTGGATTTGACTAAGATTTCATTAATCTATTCACATAATAAATGTTTATTATTTTTTCAGTTTTCCGCATATAGCAGTCGGACAGGGCAGCGCTATTTTGCGCAACTATTTCTCTCAGCCGTGGACCACATGGGGGCAGATTCCCATTGATGTGCAGCAGGCCATGTTCGGCCATTGGTTGGTACGTACGTAAATAAATAATTTTTATTTTGAAAATTATTTCATTTCTAACTTGATATTTTGATTTATTTGTAGGGTTTATGGTATCCGATCGAGGATACCATGCGTGACGCCATCCACGAGGCATGTGAGGTGGCCATGCGTGATCGCCTTCGTCAGTTTTTGCATAATTTAAGAAAAGCTGCGATGAAGAAAGCAGGAGTGTCAGATTTTGACGAGTCATGTAGAGCACACCGACCAGAGTATATTTCATCCCATGTATGGGATGGATTATGTGCGTACTGGTTGAGTGGTTCCTTTCAGAGGAGATCATCAGTGGGGAGGCAGAATCGGGGGAGACAGGAGGTGACTCATCGAGCTGGGAGTCGTTCTTTCAGTACTCATAGACAGCATCTGGTACGTACATTATTTATAAATATTTTATATAACTATAAATATTAACAGTTTATTTTTTATTCTTATAGGCTGTCGAGCACCCCAATATTACAGAGTACGACGTATATCGGAGGATGTATAGTGATCCTGCTACTGGGGAGCTCAGAGGTGATCGTCAGCATCACATCATGGTCAGTATTATTTTTTTTTCAAGTTTAAAAATTAACTGCATATAATATATTCACAATTTTAATTTTAAATTGCAACTATAGGAGTCATATGAGGCCGCAGCGTCACAGGCCCGGCCTGAGAGTTAGGCCGAGTCATCAGATCAGACCACTGCCCATCAGTTTGATGAAGCGGCATGGATGCAGGCCACCCAGTATGCCTTCGAGAAGGGCCGGGTAGTTGGTATCGGCTCTCGACTGACTCCCGGAGATTATTATGGTAGTGCTGCGATGTCGGCGTCCAGCTCGAGAGGAGCTCGTGCATCTTCTTCTACTACACAGTATGAGGATCAGTTGCGATTTCAGACTGCACAGATAGAGAGTCTCCGAAAGGAGCAGGAGCAGATGCGCCAGCAGCATGAGGAGGAGCGTCGACGCCAGCAGCAGCAGTACGAGGAGCAGGGGAGTCGGTGGCAGCAGTAGCATCAGGAGCAGATGGAGTACATGCGCCGACTCACTCATGCTTTAGGGATAGAGTTTCCTCCACCACCATCTGCAGATCCCCCACCTCCCCCCCTCCTTCAGATTAGAGATTGTACTTATGTTATAAAATTTGTGAAATCAAATTATTATTTTTTTTCTATTCGTAGTTTCTGCCTCATTATAAAATATTAATAATATTATATTTTTAAATAACAATATTAATATGAATAATAATATTATTTATATTTTATAATATTAAATTTTATATATATATTAAAATTTTATAATATTATAATTTAATTATATTTTTTGTAATACTTGAATTATTTTAATATTTGAATGTAAAATAATTCTATTATTTTTATATTAATTAAAATAAATTATTAATATTTTTTTATTTATGAATTATAATTCTAATATTATTATATTAATTAAATCATTTATTAATATTCAATTATTTTTTATTTTTGAATTATAATTCTATTATTATTATATTAATTAAAATAATTTATTAATAATTTATTATTTTTATTTTTGAATTATAATTCTATTATTATATTAATGAAAATAATTTATTAATAATGTATTTTTTTTATTTTTTTTATAGTATTTGCGACGGGATACTATGCTCGTCGCATATACTAGTATTATTAATAGTTTTTTATTTTTTTTTTTAAATAGTTTTTGCGACGGGATACTATGCCCATCGCAAATACTAGTATTATTAATAGTTTTTTATTTTTTTTTAAAAATAGTTTTTTGCGACGGTACCGTTGCAAAAGGTATTTCCGACGGGTCCCGTCGCAAAAGGTATTTGCGACAGGCCCGTCGCAAAAACTATTTTAAAAGTTTTTTACAAAAATACGGAGTACTATTTGCGACGGGGAGAATGACCGTCGCAAAAAACGGCTTTAGCGACGGGCCTGTCGCAAATAAATGTTGTTGCGACGCCGTTTTCAGCAACGGGCTATTTGCGACGGGCCCCCGTCGCAAAAAGCCAATTGCGACGGGATCCCGTCGCAAATACCTATTTTTCTAGTAGTGGATGTGAGCCTTAAACCTTGTCAACAAATCCATACCCAGGATTACATCATATACATCCATATCCAACATGGGGAAGTCCCATTTCAGCTCAACTCCATCAACATTTAAAGCACATGCTCTACAGACGAAGGCTTGACATTCCCTTTCACCCAGAGGAGTTTGTAGTTTCAAGACAGAAGGCATCATTTCCAGTTTTAAACATACCAACTCAACAGCACAAGAAGCAATGAAGGAATGTGATGCACCAGTATCAAAAAACACTTGCACAAAGTTATAATTCAAAAGAATCGTACCTCTTACTATTGATGGTCCATCTTGATCATCAACAATCATCTTCTCATCTCCATACAATTGCTTCATTGCCGCACTGTTCACCTTGTTTCCTTGCTGAGATTTCATTGGTTGAGGAGTCATGGTATTTTGAGAATCAATATGGCTAGATCTGTTATGCTGATGAGACTGACTCAGCTTTCCTCATCATGTCAAAGCATATGATGCTTGCGACGCCTGGGAAGTGTCATGTGTACCCGACCTCGGAGTATTTCTACAATAGCGTTGTAGATTCCCCATATTCTTGCAATTGTGGCATTTTCTATGTTGCTTCGTACACTCTCTCTTTATTTGATCAGTCGAGACACATTGAAAACACCCGGCTTTCATCATGGGTCGTGGAAGAAGATTCATCGATCCATTTGTCAGATCCTGATTCGCACTCCCACCTTGAAAGTAGGTGTCCCTCTTCCAATTGTTCCCAGAATTAGATTTCCCACCTGTTTTCGTCGGTATCATCATACTTCCTCCTCCCATAACTCCTGAGATGTCTCTTTCATCTACTATTGCTTTTTTTACCATTTCTATATAATCTGTAATATAGAGCAAAACTATCTTCGAGCGAATCTCCTGTCGCAACACTGATTCAAAGATGCATGCCTTCAACGACGCACTTGAAGAAACTTCCAGTGCAAAGCACACTAAATTCATGAATTTAGCTACATAATCCGTGATAGAGATATTCTCCTACTTCAGGTTGAAAAAGTATGTCGTCCTCTAGATCTGGAATGTGTGAGGATAGAAATTTTTATTAAACAACTCTTCAAATTCCTCCCATCCCCGGCCTTGATCCACCTTATCTTTCACCACTAGCTCCCACCACTATCGTTCAAGATCCTCAAACATATACATCACCAAATTTACTTTAAGTTCTGCTGGTGAGCCGATGAAATCGAAGATACGATTCATCCCACTCAGCCACACCTCTTCCCGTTCTGGTTCAGAATCACCCCTAAATATGGGTGGATTCTGCATCTAGAACTGGACGTAATGGTCTACATGCCTTGAATAATCCCTTTGATTCATCGTGTCCACAGCCTAGAATACTTGAACGATACTCTGAACCAGATCTCGGTTGACATGTGGTTCAGGTGCAACCACATTCTCCATAGTGTCTTCCGTTTGGTTTCTACGATGCCTAATGGGTTCTATTTTCTATACAAACAACGCACACTGTTAGTCTCACTTCCTAGAAACTGAAGGCTTAAAATTTCAAATTCTATCACATCAACTATCACCACATTGTTTTCCAAAAAAACCTTTTCCAATGTTCAAACATTTTTGAAAACATCCCACATTCTTTTTGAAAATCAAACCATTTTCAAAATACACTAAATACCTTGGTTTCAAAGTCTTTCAGTTGAATTTTTTTTTGCATTTTTTTAAAAATTGGCAATTTGCACAAAGTCCTTACTCATTACTCAGAATGAGATATGAAATCCTAGTGGGAAGTCATTCCTCTAAAATTCATCTCATGATCATCTCATTGGCTAAACCCATGACAATGAGATCTCCAAGATTCTTGAAGTGTATACAAAACACTTATGTACCCAACATCCTGGTAACTTGAAGTTCATTATAAAGCAATTAGCTAAATCCTTTTATGCTATAAATTTCAAGATCCTACAATCCTACTCCTATCTGATATTTCCACCCAAGGAATATAAGAAAAGGAATTTCAACTCCATGACTGAGAACATCGATGACCACTTGTTAGGTAAGGACCGTACAAGCTGATACCATTTGTAATGACCTGCAAATCCTCATTGGATTGAGAGCTCAATGAGTCATTAATTGGCCTTAATCGACATCCCCAAGGTGCCGAAGGATGGAAATAAATGCCGAAGGGTTTAAAAACAAGTGGGGGACGATTTACCCTTTTTAGAACATAGCACGGAGCCAACAACCATAACCAAACAAATCAACTAAATGAAGCATGATAATAGTTAAGTAAACTCAACCATTTATATTACCATGACCAACCAAGAGTACCACAATGGGAACCAACACTAAAATAGAGTAAACAGCAGAAAGACAAACTCAAAGACTACAAGACAACAACCCAACTCCATGCTCTATAGTCTCTAAGCTCCAACATCATGAACCAGCCCAAGCATCATGAAGAAGTATGCAACACTTTACCTTTTCCAACATCTCGGTACATGACATCGGAAAAAGAACCAATGTGCCAAAGCAGGGGGTGAGTAATGAAACTCAGAAGGTTTTCCCCGATGACTTCCCAACCCATGCCTCTAAGATAAAACATTTTAGCACATTTATATAAACAATTTATATAAAAAAATTCCAAATAGTTCACAATATAATTTTTTCCATGTCAAAACCATTTTCCAACAAAAACCATCTTTCTCAAGAAAAGCAACCAAGAAATTTTACAGTCAAATTTCCATTTACATTTTTGGCACATTCATTCCATTTCACAAATCCACACAACCAACCATGCATGCAACCTGGACCTCCCTATACTCGGGATTGGTTATTTATCCTTCCATTAAGTCATCACTTAGAGAACTACCTTGACGGGGGTACTTCACGACCTTATCCATCCAAACCTTTTGATGGGGTTACTTCCCGCCCTTATCCATCCAAACCTTTTCATGGGGGGGACTTCTTGCCCTTATCCATCCCAATGCACATGAACACACACCACAACCCATGAAAATCTATTCCCAAAACCATGTGTGTTCAAAACCTTTCAATAAAGAATCACCCTTTTACTGAAACCCATTTCTTTCAAGGAATAAAACCATAGACAATTTAAAATCAACATTTTAAATATACTTCAACAACCACTTTCCCAAAACACATTATTTCCATCACCCGTTACTAAAAAGGGGTTTCAACTATGCTTTCACAGTAGATAAATAAACCATTTCAATCAAGGAAAACAATTTGAAACTAAGCCTACAAGTGATGAGAAATAGGAATCGAGAGTGAAGCCACCTACCTCAAAAAATTAGGAGAAACCAACAACGAATGAAGAACGCCAACAAAACTGAGTCAACTAGTCCCCAAAACCTCCTTAGATTCTTTCCCCTATCACAAAAAAACCAAAATCCAACTTAAATTTCATACACTACCTTAGATCTACCCACCTTGGGCATAGATCTAATGATCCATCAAGAGGGAAGAAAGAGATCTAAGAAAACTAAAGGAAATGAGACTTACCTTGATCAACCGACCTATAAATGCCAAGGAAACCCTTCATATTGCTTCCAAAATGCCTGGTATGTGTTCTCCCACCTTCACCTGAGAGAAATATCATGTTAGGGCCGTTTAGGAGAAAAAACAAATGGGTTTAAGGATAAAACAGATTAGATCCTTAAAAATAGGAACAAATTTGGACTTTGCGCACGGTTAGTCCGTGCTGTTAGTCAAATCATGTGCCAACCATGTGGTAGTCACTACTTGGAAGAGACGCTCTTCACGACCTCCTCGCAAGGTTTACCCAAACTATGCACACACCGTGCGGTCTCCTCTGTCCAAATGACCACCACCTGCACTGCTTCCGCACGGTTTGGGAAAATTGTGCATAGCCCGTGTGTCCCCACATTTTTCCCTTTAACATCTTAAAAGTCTCCAAACTTTCCCAACCATCTCCCATATGCTTCATGTACATAAAAAGCATAAAACAAGGGTTACTTACCAGAAACCAATGGTACTACAGTAAGTCTCACTTGAATGACCATGATGAGACCTTCTTTTTCATGAATTTAATCTTGAATATATATTCTATTGATATATTGATGATAAATAAATGATCATTGGCTATACATGAGGATTTATTCTAGAATTGTTTTGGAATTCATGTTTTTTAATCAACCTCAAATCTAATGAATTGGAACTCCTTCCTTTGACATCACACAGAATTGACTATATTCATAGACACCTTAAGGTATTTTATTCTAGAATGACCTTATAGACTTAAAATTCCCTTGATACTCTTTTCTAAACCTTTTTCCTGATGAACCATCCTGAGATAGACATCCTTAACATGTAAAATGTTCTTTTTTGGTGTACGGAATGGTTTAGTCCTTGATCATTGGAGGAACCTTATAGTTATTCATAAAAAAACTTATGGTATTAATTTCCATACCTTTTGGGGCTCTTGTATTCATTTGTTTCCATGGTATGATTCTCGTGATAGATAGTTTCCATTCTATTCTTGAGTGTGATTTCATATGGGTGTGTGTAGCCTGTGAGATCCATGTATGAATTTTTATTCCATGATTATTATTAGAGTTTCTTTTTACTATGATTGATGGTGATTACAAGTTGTTATATGATGATGGTATATTCTCATTATTCCATGTCATTATTTCCTTATTATGCTCTACCTTTTTATGTGTGCAACCATTTCATTGGAGGATGTTCTTAGTATAACATCATAGGTGAATGTTTTGGTATGATTAATCCTTAAAGGGGGGAGTGTGTATAATGTGCAACAATGATAATGGTGGAGCTATATGTAGGGTAAGATAATGATAGCCTTATATCCCATATGGAACTCAATTCCTTGAGTATACCAAGGAATGTGCCAAAACTCAATGCCTTGAGGATACCAAGGAACTTTCTAAAACTCAATGTCTTGAGGATACTGAGGAACATGCTATATCTCTATGAATTTTAAATAATAAGTAACATGTCCACGTGATTCCTTGATGACATTGAGTGACATGTCACCATCCATGTGACCAATTCTTGATCATTTCGGACATCAAAACCATGCTTCTAGCATGGGGCCAAAGAAGGTACAACTGAGGCATGTGGTATCTTTGTTATCATGAAGGTGCTCAGTATATTATTGTTAATATTTATTTCATATTTATTATTTTCATGTAATATACCCATTATACATGTACACTTTTGTTAAGGATATATTGGTGGTATCCTAATTGGTTTTATTAGTCACACTATATACAATAATTTTAAAGTGCATATAGAATTCATGTATAGGGATCCAACAAATTACAAGGGGCATATGGCAGTCAGTTGAGTTATGGAGCATGGATATGGTGTAGGTCTTGAGATAGGAAACATAGGATTATGCAGTGTTTTATTTATATACTTATTTTCTACACTTATATTATGGCTTGGATTTCCACTTATAGAGCACATTTATTTATCTATATGAATATGTACCCTTTAATTATTTAATTTTCAACATGTTACTTTGATTATTACATCATATTTATGTTATTGGTTCCAAGACATGATATTGAGGGTATAATCTTCCCACTACTTTCCATTACTTCATGTATTTATAAGTTTTTTTAGACTTGATTTACTAGTTAAGTTGTCTCTTGAGTTAATTTTCATCAACACACCATTGTACATGAAAGTAGACCATATTTAGTGATCCCCATAGTGTCTTTTAGTATTTTTTTACTATGAACAAAATTGGTATTACATGATACTGAAGATGAAAATATTTTATGTGATTCTCAGTATAGACCAGAAGACTATATTTTGAGAACACATTGATTAATATCAAAGATTATTATCATTTACTTCACTAAATAGAGATAAGTATGTGGTGACTGGAGAATGGGAACTAGGAGTTAGTATAGTTTGTTTGGGATTGAGTTAGAATGGTATGATCATAACATAAATTGTGGGATTGACTCTATCAATAGGATATGTAGTAGATTCCTTATCTTTTCCTCTAGTAATGAATCCTTATCAAGACTTTTTCACAGATAACTTCATAGGAATTCCCCATGATAGAGGATTTTAATTTGAGATAGATCTTATGTCAGGAGAAAAAACCATTTTGATACCCCCTTATTATATGGTTCCTTTTAAGTCAAATGAGATCTAGGTACTACTCGAGGAATTTGAGGATAATGGATTTATTAGTCCAAGTACTTCACTATGGGGTGATCCTTTCTTATTCTCCAAGAAGAAGAATAGTAGTCCTCAACATCTCATATATTACTAGAATATAAACTTGGTGATGGTGAAGAATAGATACCCCTTAAACAGGATAAATGATATATTTGGTAAGTTAAAAGGAGCCAAGTGGTTCTCCAAGATTGATCTTTAATTGGTCTGTTAACACCTATTGGTTAGAGAGGAGTACATCTTGAAGATAGTATTTTAGAGTAATAATGGGATATATGAGTACTTTGTAATGTCATTTAGATTGATGAAAGCATTGATATTCTTCATGGATCTCATGAAAAAGATCTTCAAATCATATGTTTGTAGCCTCAATTGGTGAATTTAGATGTGTGAAACCTCAGTTGGTGCATCCATATCACCCTTATTATGGGGTAGGATTTCCATGTTATGGCCCTGTTCATTTTCATCTTGATCCAAAATTTATATTGTGTTGACGGAGATGAAATTCACATAGGTATATTGGGAAATGGTGGTTGTCCCATTATTTTTGACACAAGAGGTTGATTATACACTATACCATCATTAGGGTTGTTATTCAAACCCCAGACCATATTGGGTCATTTTGGATTGCGACCCTAGTGGGGGTCTGATTTCCTTTTTCGTATGCTTATCCCATCTTGGACTATGAACAGTGACCTTGAGGGAGTTTCCAGTCATGTTTGCAGAACAAGCCCCAAATAATATAGGTTTGTATTGTGGTGGGAGGAACAGATGGGATTCTGATCATTGATTTTTACCTCCCAACCTAGAGAAGGTAGATTCTATCTGTGGTGAAAATGATGATGAAAATGCCCCCGACTCTAAAGACTAGGGGTTATTTTTAGTCCATAATCATAATTGACTAATATTTTTATTGAGGATCCAATGATTCCACTAAGATATTTGATGATTCCCAGGAAACAAATAGAGATATAAATACCCCCATCCCAATGGGATGGGGTTGATCTAGAATTTCTATTTATTTCCCCAGAACCCTCTTAGGGGATGATGGACCTGGTGATGGTGATTCAGATATAAATTTCCCCATCCTAGTTGGATGGAGTTTTGTTGCAGCTACTGAGGATATGTCCCAAATCCTTTCAAGAATTGATGATCTGAGGGGTGGAGGTAGTGATAGAAACTCCCTTGGCCCAGTGAGTTGTGTCCTATCCTAGATGGCTATTATGATAGTTGCTACTATGGCTCATTTGATGTGGCGTATCTATGATCTCATAGAATCAAGGTGAGATGGAAACCCCTGGTGGGAATAATTCTTTAAAGGAAGTTGTCTTGTTGATCATAACATTGGATTCAATGATGTAAATGCATTCCTTTTGCTTTTACGGGCCCAGTTCAAAGCCTTTTTGTATATCCTATCCTTCCTTTAGTGATGTATGAACATCGTTGAAGTAGGGTAATTATGTTTTAGTGACCAACTAGCCAGAGCATTACCCAGTACCCTGATTTTTCTGAAGACTATAACATTATAAGACACCATATATGATGGGTTCAGTGTTCCAGGGGTGAAAAAAATGTGTAACACTACATACTTTCATACATAGATACAGATGCACGAATTATATTAGTAGATCAGAAGCTGAATAGTTTTGATGCAATTGTGGAAATCATGTTATAGATTTGTGTTGTTATTTTTAGGTTTTGGATCCTAATCCACGGAGATAGCATCCATGTCTAGCTAACAACATAGTATCTTGTTGGTCTGAAGGTGACCCCCATATCCTAGATAATGTAGGTTTCTATCCTTTAGTTGTTGATGAGTATCCCACATATTTTTTCATATATAAGGAATGATATCATTTTCTAGATCTTATGAGACCTCATAGTTAGAATTGGTGAGGGTCTAGAACATGATAGGTAGTTTTTTTCTTCCTAAATATCTCTATATGTCAATGTTATTTTCCTCTTCATCTAACTTACACACCTCAATCTAGTCAGACCATAGAAGATGTTTCTAAGGGTTGTCTGCTGACTACTGTGGATTTCTACTAGAAATGGGAAACTATATGTGTTTGACCCCAATGTTTTGAGCACCTATCTATACTAAGGAATCATGTTTTGGACACATATATATAAAAAGGTTTCTTTCCAACGGGGGATTTCATTTTCTTTAAAAGATAATACCATATGAAGGTTAACCATGATGGATGTCAAGAGTAGAGTATCTATGATCCATCTCCACTCTACCAGAAGGGGAACTATCATGGTAATTATTGTCTTCTACTTTATTTAAAGATTTTAAATATCCTTTTGCTATTGAGAATGTGTCTCAAATTACCTTAAGGACACTGACATTGAGTTTATTAGGAATATGGGTCATGTTCTTCATCGCGGTAGAAATATGTCGACTTGCCTTTTGGAAGTGTGTGGGGATATGAGCTTGTTATATAAATGTTTTCAGAACTTTTTTATAATCATATGATGTTGTAGGTGTATGATCCCGCTACTGAGTGGCTACTAGAATATGAAAATGAGATTCCTCATTATTGATAGGAATATGACCATGTCTCAAGGCATGTTCCTTTCTCACTTGGTGAGCCTTAGTCAAGATGGAAGTATGAGCCAGACCCTGATGCTTTGGAATATTCCACTGGTCTTTATTGGCATGGGTATGAGCCTTCTTCGAGGCATGTTCCACTCTCTCATGGTGAGATCTAGTTTTAGCAAGAATATGATCCTAATCCAAAAATGCATTCCTTTCCAGAATATCCCAACAGACATATGGAATGGGATAAGGAATGTTATCCTCATCTTATATTGACTTGGAATGATGTGGGTGTTGTCGTTTGTCGATGTAAGTAAGAATATGAACTTATCTTTCATTGTATACTAGAATATTCTAGGCATATTCACTAATAGGAATATAAACCTCTCCTGAGGCATGTCCCATTTTCACTTGGTTAGCCTTGACTAGAATGGGTATATATGACCAATCCTAGTCCTTTGGAGTATGTTGTTGGACTTATTCAATAGAAATATAATCCTATCCCAAGGCATGTTCCCCCTCTCACTTATTGATCCCCAAAGGGGTATACGAGTATGATCCTGGGCCTTTGGAATATGTCGCCAAACTTTTCTGAATGGCATGTTACCCTATCCCGAGGCATGTGTCGCTCTCACCTGGTGAGCCCCGGTTGGAATGGGAATATGATCCCAATCTGATGCCTCATCCATTATAGGAATATGCTTATAATACTCATGGAAGGGAGCATGAATGTGATCTTACTCTAGAGTATCCACTTGTTTGTAAGGATCATAGTGTTGATCTATCCTAGATATAGGGATAGTAATATATGCCTATCCATATATCTATACCAGTGTTGTAATAGCTTGCGTGGGAGGCCATGGAAGGCAGAACGTTGTAGGGAAGGACAATGCAAGATACATATGGCAGGAGTTTGAGCGAACATCAGGCATTCCCTTCTAAGACATGGAAGTTGATCTACCCTTATTCGGAGGCCCTTGAACAGCATTCTTGCTGGCTGGTGGGTCGAGGATCTATTAACTTTTGGCATCATGATTGGGGGCTGGGCAAGCTGTGGTTTTCGGGCTATCCCACCCCAAACCTTTCCCTACGAGAGGCTAGTGGTCACCCAGGGTTTCTTCAGGCTATCTTTACAGAGAGCCATCATGTTTCTTTTAGAGATATTATTTTTAATAATGATGTTGATCCTCTCATCTTCACGAGGTCTAGGTCGGGTGAGATCTCTATCAAGGACTTTGCTCGTGTGATGAGAGTCAAGTCAAATTATGACCCTTGGGTGGAGGTTCTTTGGTGTAAGTAGATCCCATCCAAGTATAATTTCCTATTGTGGCGTGTTCGGAAAAAATCCCTACCAACTGATGATAACCTTCAGCGCATGGGAGTGAACTTGGCCTCCAAGTGATGGTGCTATAGGATTTCAGGGCAGGAATTGATTGATCACATTTTTTTACTACGAGTGGGAAAAGGGAATATGGCATGCCTTCGAGTCCTTCTGTGGCTGGGATGAGAGCAGTGGGGTGCCTGCAGAGTTCTACTCTTCATGGTTCCATGATACTGGTGTGAAGGGGCCTGAGTGAAAAGCCAGAGCTATCATTCTCATCGCGTGCTGCTGGAACCTTTGGCAGGCCAGGAACAATGCTCGCCATAAATGTTTTAAAGGCTCTTAGGTTAGCATTTCATTCCGGATGAGAAATATCTTTTAGGATCTTATCAGTTTGTGCCTGGATTGCTTCAAGGCCCCGTCTGTTCAATAATTTTTCTTGAACCTGATCGCTGGCATCCAGAACAACAATACGGTTCAAGGCTGATGGGTCTGCTAGCGTCCCCCAGTACAGGGTCTTAAGCTGAATACAGACGGGTCTTTCCTTAGGGGGGGAGATGCATGGGGGAGGTGTTGTTCAGGACTAGTTGGGGTTAGTGTTGGCTGCATTCGCAGCTTCCTATGGTAGTGGCGACACATTAAAGGCAGAGGCTAAAGCTTTGGCTACAGTTTTAAAGATGTGTGCTCAAAGGTATATTTCGTTGACTGTGGTGGAAACATATTCCATGATCCTTTTTAAAGCATTGGGGGGTGAAGGCAGTGTTCCCTGGAGCATTGCTTATATCATCAGGAAATTTCAGCAACTCATCGGTTCTCATATGGAGCTCACTAACACTTGGAGGGAGGGAAATATGGTGGCGGATTTCCTGGAATCTTTGGAAACTCCTCATCAAAGTCTATCTTTTCTTAGGCTTGGTTCTTTTCCTAGCGAGGGGTTGAAGATTGTTTTGAATGATGCTCTGGGCCTGCATTACTTTAGACCTCCGTAATGATTTTTCTTTTCCTGAGGCTTTTTTTCCTTTCCAAAATCAATAAAAATGTTAATTATTAGTCAGTATACCAGTGTTGTAATATGTTGGTGGAGTTCTTCAGTAGTTGCTAAAATATATTGTCATTTTAGCAAAGTGAGCGTATAGATATAAGACTAAACATTTTTCATCTGAATTATATACTAGAATGCATCATCGATTAAAGAGGGGATATGAGCCCACTTATTTCCTCCTTGTTCCACTGAATTATGCTGATGGGATTCATGAATGGGGGTAAAACTATGTGCCTCCCATATGGATGATGCAAAAATATACATGCAAACTTGTTTTGAGTAGACAGGGATATGAGCCTACTTGCTATTTGTTTCCTGAATATTCCAACATATATTATAAATGGGAGAGGGGATATGATCTCACTCACTATTCTCTAGAACCATCCTTTCTTGATGTGTCTTCCTTACTACCCGTACACGGGCATCATAGACTACAGTGTGTTGGGTGGTCCCCTCATTAGGAAACTGGTGTGTTCCAGTGGGATGGTGCTCATGATAGCAGTTGAAAGGATCCCTCCTCAGCAGCCCCTAAATCGGAAGGGAGTCATATTTGAATTCGCATTCCACCTTCATTAGATATTGAAGATGGTGTTTGTCATGCTCCTAGGATAAGCTATCAAAGTGGTTGGTTACGGTGACAAGGGCCGCTAACTTAGCTATAGTTTTCACTTGATGATGTGGAATCATCAGATTTAGTGCATGGAGGGATTCATGAGAAGTCTTAAGGGTCAGGATTTTACCACATCAATGGTACTCCTAAACCATCATGTTCTCTAGCAAATGTTAAAGTTGTTGGGACTGTGATATCATTTTGAGAACCGCAGGGGGTTGCAAACACAACTCACTTGACAAAACAGCTATTGGATGGTGACAATATTTTGTATTGGGATGTTTTTTATGAGAGAAACATCTATAGTCATACAAACAATAAGGAATACGATCATAAATTGGTGAAATATCATAGGCATGATGTGCTCAATCAGATATGCATGGTGAACACAATTGTCCTATTATTCTTGATCTGGCCATTCTTCTCACATAGACCTGTCAACACAAGGATGGGATAATCTAATGAGAACCCCTAATTAAAAATGATCACCGGAAGGTTTTATGTTAGGCTTATAATTTCTTTGTAGGATATGACGAACAATGTATCCTGACACCTAATTAGCCAATCATCCTATTATTTTAGAGATTCATGTCGAGTTCACCATTTTTGTTTGCATATAGTATGTACAAAAATATAATGATAGTTAATAATCCAATTTATTGGTTATTTTAGGGATTATAATAGGGTTCACCATTTCTGTTTTCATATAGTGTGCAGACAAAATGGCCCAAAGGATAAGAACCCAATCATCTTTTTATTTGATAGATTCACATCGGGTTCACCATTTCTGTTTGTGTATAGTGTGTAGATAAAATTCCCTTACGAATAATAACCCAATAATTTTATTATTTGAGAGATTTGAATTAGTTTTACCATTTCTATTTCATCATAACGATATATTACCTTGAACCCTCACTGATGTGGGTTCGGTTTTTTCCATGGGTTGATTTTTTTGGGGTTTGGATTTGTGCACAATCATTAATATTAGGTCACCATTATATTTCTTAACAGAAACTCCCAACAATTCCCTCATCCCCAACTATGTTCAAATCTATTTTCCAAAGGTTGATGATCAATTTGGGTTTCAAACCCAATGATCCTCAGGGATTTAAAATTCTTAAGTGGATAGGAGGCCAGGCTCATTTCACCCTTTAGGGGGGATTGTTTCCTAATTTGGGACTCTCTTATAGATTTAAGATATGTTCAAGAATATATTCCCAATCTCGATGAGAGATCGGTTACCCTAAAAAAATAATTATAGGTTAAGTATCTTTTTAAACAAAATAAATGGATCTCATTAGTGAATATATCTGTATGTGTCCAAGGTTCTTCATCCATTTCCAAATGATAGGTAATTGCTTATTTGATGGATTCGTATAACCAATCACTTTAGAATTTTCATCCATGCAGGTAGGCAGTAAATATTTTGAGGAGGGTGTTAAGATATTAGGAGGAATCTTATGTATCATTTTTTATTTTACTAATAAAAAATGACATAGTTTGTTGGATCTCTGTAGTTTAACATCATGTGGAGAGAAAATATGTTCAGGTATTGTGGCACCAAATATTTGAGCTTGGGTTTCAAGTATACTTTCTACATGTATTGGATATAGTATGAATCATAGTTATCATAGCTTGATCATGCCCTTAAGACCGACCCCAAGGTAAATTCCCCTATATTATGGGTGTTTATATCATGCCATTCTTTGGGGAGTACATGTTGAGATCACCCAGTCTGGTGGAGATTCATGATGCAAATGAAATGACCATTGTAACTCACCAATCCGACATGAGATATTTTTATTATGATAATCAAGGGAAAATAAGTAATTAGTCTTATTGTATATTGGATGTAGGTCTTAAGTATAGGTACAACCCTTTTGATATTTAATTTCATGCTTGGTCTTTAAGAAGGTGTCATAAATATCCTAGTTTTGGAAGAAATTAGACTCCTCATAGTTCAATTAGTTTCTAAGCCCACTGACGGATGAGAAAGAATGATCATCCTATGGGATTTATTAGGTCCCAACAGTTGAAATATCTGAGACATTGTAGGACTTACACTGATGTGGATACCCATTTGAGTTCAGGATCATGCCTTAGGAAAGAATCCTACATATATTGGTTATGGATGGAATCAGAGTTCTCATAGTTCAATTGGTCGGGGCTTACACATTATCATTACCCTTATAATCATGAATACATATGATGAAAATGATATGACCATTACAACTCCTTAATCCCACATGAGCTATTCTCAGTGTGAGAAACATGGTGTGGATAATAAATTGTCTTATTACTTGTGAATGTGGGACTTATGTATTAGGACATCCCTTTGGATGGTTAATATAGAGATTGAGCCTTGAGGAGGAGTCCTACATATCCTAGTTATGGAAGTAATCAGAGTCATCATAGTTCAATTGGTCTAAGATTACACACTAACATCTCCCTTATAATCATGAAAATTTATGATGCAAATGATATGAATATCACAACTCCCTAATCCCATGTTCTTTATTATTGGAATGAGAAACATGTGATGGAAAATAACCAGTCTCATTGCTTATGAATGTGGTAATTATGTATTAGGATATCCCATTGGATGATTAATATAGATATCGGGCCTTGGAGAGGCATCCTACATATCCTGGTTATAGAAGAAATCACAGTTCATGTAGTTTATTTCATAGGGGCTTACATACTGGCATTTACCATATAATCGGGGATTATATACTAAGTATTGAACATGGTTATCAAGTCTTAGGATTAATTAATGACCTATACTACTTTACTACCTAACACATGTTTATTATCCACTCGACATGCCTTGATTTACTGCTTGACATGTTAGAGGATATCTTCCTGACATGTCTTATGGAAATCACATTATCCAGTTGACTTGTCTGATGGACATCGCATATCTTGGATGGCATGTCTAAGGGTTATTTCATGATCATGGATGAATCGTATGGAGTAAATCACAATACCCTTCCATATTATCCTAGAATTCATATCTTGACTCCGAATGACATGTCCAAAGGGCTTCGTATGATCTGGACAACTCTTCTTTGTGTCATCATGAGAGCTATATGACATGATTGGAAGGTGTCATGAGAGTCAATGTGAAATGTCTCAGAGGGTGATTCATTTCTAGGTTGACATGCCTGGAAGACATCATGATAATTGTTTGGTGTGTTCCTTGGGAGTCACAAGATACATTTTTCTTGCACCGTTACTATTGTGAGACTTTGCTAACAAGTGTTGGTGTTGTTATATGAGTCAGGAAACATCTTTTATGGACATCACAAGGACTGCATGGCGATCCCAGAGAGTTTCATGGGACTTGGGTTTCACACCTTAGGGGTGTGATGTGACTTGGTTTTGACTTGTTTAGGTGACTTCACATGATTCAAATAGTTTACCAAAGGAGTGTCTCAAGATTTGGGAGACATGTACTATTTTCCTCGCGTGTCCTGGGGGGTTTATGCGAAGTGCATGAAGATCATAATATATTTTCTTTTCTTAAGTCCCCCATATTTTACTCATTGTTCCAACCTCTTATTGTGAATGTCTCAGATTTGTTTAGTGTTATATTATTTTAAGTCTCACATGATCTAGATGACATATTGGGTGTTCTTTTCATGTCCTTCTATAATTCCTTCATGTGATACATGAGTGATCATGCAGAGTTCCTTATGCATGATGCATGATCACTTTGGTTGTTTTCCTACTTAACAGAAAACTTCCCAGTCATGAGATCAACTACTCTAAGAAATTCGCTCTTGTTCTTAGGTGCACTAGTGCATCTAGATGAAAAAGGACAAACTATTTTTTAAGACTGATATGGGAGATTTATAGGCATCTCTACCTCGTTTGTTATCTGCATTATGTGGTGTGTATCACATGAATCCATGATGGAGTATGTTTAGGGCCTCAACATCACATGTCTTCATGAGGTCCTACCATGAATCTCTCTGAGGGTGTCACATTTACTTGAGTGACTAAAAGACCATCTCATCAATGCCTCCTTACTTAGATTATTTCCAATTAATTAGGTCCCATTTAATCATGTGATCATGCTGAGTGACTTTCATATTATTTGGATGACACATCTAAGGGCCTTTGTGAGATTAGAATGCCTATTAAAAATCATTTACATGATCTTAGAATCCTTGTCTGGGACTTTCTGCAAGATAGGGATGAATTTTCCAGGGGCCTTCGTGAAACTAGACTGACTTGTCAAGTGGTCTTGCGAGACCATTTCATAGGCATCCTAGGCATGTCTCACGAGTTTTATAACCACAAGTGGCTCCCATCTCCTCCCCATTTTTTAATTTATTTATTTTAAAAAGTTTTTTGATTTAGTAAAGTAGTTTGGGTGTCATTGAGTTCAAACTCTTGACCTCTTGGTGATGCATCATCTGACTACATAAGGTCTTATGGAGATATAAAATAATTCCTGGAAGAATCCATCTATCTGTATTTATGGATCTAGGGAGAACGAGGTCACATAAACATTCCCAAGGCTCTTTTCTTGATGGGAATGACTTACCAGCAGGATTTCGTGAGATGAGGTGGGCACATCACTGGGTGCTTGTGGCATCTTGAGGATCTCTTGTGGTGTGTCGTTTAACGTTTTATGGCAACGATGGGCTTTCACCTCCCCACAATTTATTTCCTTTTTTTATTTTAAAATGGATGGGGACATCACAAGTTTTACTGAATGTTATCAAGTACAATCATTCTTACCATAAGTGACGTGTCACATGATTTTTATGACCGAAATAGGATCCCACCATTTGGATATTTCCCTCTTATTTTCCACTAATTTGGATAATTTGTCTAGTATTTTCTATATTCTGAGCCACATGACCCGTTGAAATCATATGGCTACCACCGTGTGATCAACTACTATATGAGGAACCTTTGTGAATGTAAGACTCCTCAAAAGGGGATTCATGGGATCTATCATAGGTTATTCACTATGCATGATCATCTATATGACCCTTTTCTAGTCATGAAATCTTGTGTCTCTGGGAGGTTCATGCAATCCACGTGATCAGGGTCACCTTCATATTTTCTTGATTTTGTGAGGAAAATGATATCCATGTTTTTGTATTTATTCTTTTTATTAATTCGTCGATGCTCATTTAGAGGTAATAGATACTAATATAACATGGTATAGAAGTTATGTAAAAAAAGTGCGGAGGTAACTTTGCAGCAGATAATTCAGCTAGTAAAGGAATCTCTATAAAAAATATTACTCTTTATCATTGTATCAGGTCCATTCTGAGTGATTATAACCTCATTAATAGTGGTTATGACCTTGGGTTTCATCACATTAGACCACCTTGAAATTCAGTGATTTATCTAATAAAAAGTCAATTTTCAATTAGAAAGCAACTTGAAAATCATCTCAAAGAGTGACCTTGGAATAAGAAGAAGAATTTGAATTGTAACACCCCGAGCTTCCACAATACACTTCTCATTCAATAATGCAATAGCTTGCATTGTACGCAATTTCGAGTTCTAAAACACCGCGAGTAATCAAAGTAGCCGTTATGAATAGTAATAACCACTTTTTAAATTTATAGAAATTTTATATTTCAAAATGGACTTCATTTTTGTATTCCTAATATTGAAATTAGCCTATGTTGAATTTTTTGTAATTTTCTGAGAACTTCCAAATTTTTATGAATAGTGAAAAATACTTAAAACAACTTTTTTAATCAAAATAATTTATAGTGATAAGTTATATTATTGAGTGGTTTTAAAGTTTAATTAGAATATATTTTTACCATTTTATCCAATGGTGTTCATTAAATTAATTTCACTTTGAAATTGGACATAAACAATTGTCAATCTTTTGATATATATTATTTCTTAAAAACACGCTATTTGTTGTGACAGCGAGAATTAATTATAAAATTAATTAATGAAACCTATATGTTTGGAATTTTGTAAAATAGACATCATTTTTTAAATCTTAATATCAAATATAGCATAGGGTGAAATTTTGGCATTGTTCTGAAAAACTTCAATTTTTGATGAATAGTAAAACCACTAAGTGGTAGTTAAATAACTAATTTTTCATTTAAATGAAATATTACCACTTCTGTATTTTGAATTTCAAAAATCCGACATACATGGTTGTCATTAGGATTTAAAATGTGGTTCAATGGGATAAAAATATTTTTTTGGTGAATAGTAACTTTTAAGTTTAATTAATCGCGATTAGAGGTAATTAGTGTAGTTTAAGGTAAAAATAATGTTTTAATAATATAAGATGAGCTTGAAATATGTCCTACCCTCATTGTATATTCCATGGCCGACCAAGATAATCCATGGGTCAACTTGGGGACCCCATGGAGCCACTTTAGTTGGAAAATGACATAAATACCTTTTATTTAATGTTAAAGTAAAAAATGACACAAACATGAAATGTTTTACTAAAACAATTTTTACATGGGGTTATAAAAGTCATATTTTTTACTATAAATAGTCATTGGAAAGATAAAAATATTTCATACATCATAGTATTTTTTTATATTTTTTAGACATTAAATAAATTAAATTATTTATGACATCATTATGATGCAGCGATGACCTCATTATTTAACGATTTTAATAAAATGAAGAGATAATGTAAAATCCAAGGATTACACTTGTCCAAAGACTATTGGATGGGTATATTTAGAACCCTTATCACCTTATCCTCGAATTATATAAGTTTGGGACCTTTATAATCCGAAAAGCATTGTATAATAATGTACAATTTCCTTACTTTCCAAGAGTGCCCCTCCTCTCCACTTATAAAAGGCCCCCACCTCTACCACCTCATTCACACTTTCAAGCAATTTGGATCGGCCAAACTCTGCCCAAATACTCTCCCAACTTCCCCCTCTTACTCCTAGAAGCCTCACTTTGGGCAGAACTCTTCCCAAGGAAGCCTTTGGATCAAATCAAAAAGAGTTACCCGATTTTGAGGTAATGTCTTCTCTAATGTTGTTTTGTTTTATTTTGCTTCTCCAACCCCTTAAACTCTTTTCATTAATTTCTTTTGTAAAAACACCAGTATATAAAATATACTAGGATTTTGTTATGATAATTATTTGGTTTACACTTACACACACCTTCGTCTAATGGTTAAAGAACATACTGTTTCTGTGGGTGGCGGAATACTGCCTCACGAAACGATGATTGTTCAAATTCTTTTAACACCTATAATGGTGGCCATTTTGATGACACTATTTTCATATATGATATATATATTATGTTTATGTTTTCATTATGCATCTGTATTTCTCATTTATGGCATACTTTATGATTTCCATTATGGGTAAAACGCGATAATTTCATTTTAGGAAGTGCGGACTACCGCCCCCTCAAAGTGATTTGAATCGTTAATGCCATATGTGGGATGTATAAAGGATGGATTAAATGGTATTATACACTATATTATACTGTAATTATATTATAAATTTATATCATTATGATTTCATTCCATTAAATACGAAATAGAAATGAAAGTAGTGTTCATTCGTACGTACGGCTTACCGTCTCCATGAATGGTGCATTCCATTTCTTACCTCTAAATGTTACATAATATTATAAATTAAAGTATATACTGTTATATATGATATATATGATATCTACATCATTAATATAATTCTGGATATAATTGATAGTTCACCACATGAACAACTTGTAATTATAAGAAGTTTATTTTTAACTCAAGTACCAAAGATCGACAAAACAACCGTTATTAACTTAATTAATTACATAATGTTAATAACATGGTAATAAGGGATATAAAAGGAATAATGAACATGAAAAAGGTTCTTAAGTAAATAGGAATTAACTCTATTTTATTATTCAGGAGGTTAAAGAATGGTCGAGTCAGGACAGGACGCAAGGTAAGGGAACTTCTTAACCCAACTTCCATTCTTTGGGTTAATCTCCTACTTTCAAATTATGTCATGATATTATTATGTCTTATTTTGTATTTTTACATTCTTTATGTGTACCTATAGTGAATACACATAATATATCTATTTTATTTTAAAAATGATCTTTGTAAGGACTTCGTCTCAATCTCCATTCATTGAGGCATATTTGGTTTTATACCCAAATTTCTTTTATACGGTGTATAAACCACTTTGACTTTTACGATTATTCAAAAGGAATCTTTTTTATACGAAGCGTTTACTAAACGATAAAAGGGAATGTTTTTGACGTACGTATGCAGCGACAACGACTTCTCAGCCGCCGTGACCACTATTTGAGTTTCGGCTTCCTCTACAAGCCATACCCTTTTTTTTAATGAAAAATAAATACCATGTTATACTTTTCTTTTATTTTGGTATTGAAAATGGTTTTTAAAGCGTTTTTATTATATCAATGTGTTGTATCGATATCTTGTGATTGAAATGTGGAAATGTTATGTTTCCTTTATGCATGTTTTATGTGATACGATTATGTTATGGTTTATGAGATGTTTAAACCTGTTCATATGAGGAATGTATTGGACTTAATAAGTGACGGGTGGAGCCCGCTATAGCTCCTCGATGCATCGGTAGGTCTCATGAGACAACTAGACGTGGAATTGGCCGAGGCCCTTTCCCAATTTGATTTATGGTTTTGGTTGAGGCCTTAATCATTTTAGACGTCTTGGCCGAGGCCTTGACAAAATGTTTCAGAATGTCTGGCATTATACATTCCCTCATTATGAAAGTGGTTATTGATCTTGCATGTGATTATTCGTCTAGTAGAATATCCATGTGAGTAAGTAAGTGGCATTATTTGATTTTACTTTTTCCATATTATGCTTAAGTTCAAGTTTAATAAGGATTTTGTTTAGTTATACATTGCCTTAAATGTTTATGTTTATTTATGAATGCTTCCGCAATATCGTTATCCTTACTGAGCATCTGAGCTCACCCCTTTCAATGTTTTAATATTTTCTAGGATGTGAAGAAGTATTTTATGAATGACCTGCAGGGATAGTCAGAAGAGGATATGAGTGTGGACTATGGAGACTTTGTCGTTGTAGTTTTTCATTTTAAGATGTAATGTAACATGTATGAATGTATCTAGTGTTTCCAAGGCTACTAAACTAATCGGTCTTTCGAGACTTGATCTTTTGTGATCATGCCAATGTTACGAAGTAATGCACCGACTCTGGGTAGCTGGGGTCGGGGCGTTACAGTTGTTATCAGAGGCAGTTTAGTACTAACCTTGGAAGCTAGATTTAGATAAACTCTGATTAGATCACATAGCCCGAAGATAGACTTTGAGGATTAGTATAGAAGAACTTCCTAAAATTTTGGTATTATAGAGATTTTGTGAGTTTTCCGAGCAATACATCCCTGTCTGGATACGAGCAGGTAGAGGCGGCTCTGGCACAGATGTACCTAGGGATAAAACCCGAAAACACCGCTTTGAGCTAGACTCGAACGGGAACTGGTGCACGACAACGGGCCTTGCTGCACTCTTGGTTACGACACTCCCGGGGGATATGCTTAGGATAATTCTCATTTTCTTTACGAACCACTATGAAGGGTTATGATTATATACTTCCTCAAAGAAAACATTCTTTTTTATGATTATGGATTATATCCATAAATAGATCAATTTATGTAAAGTGTTTTACAAATATGGAATTATGTATTTTAATTCATAAACTAATCTAGTTTATGACATTGTTTAGAAATGGAGCCTAGAGGAAGGAATGGAAACCGTATCAATGCACGCACTCCGTGTAGGGATTGCCCTCCTGCTCAAGATAATTATGGTGGAGCTAGTGATACAACTGGTGCTGATCAGCTTCTCACCGTACTGGGACAACTCACGCAGGTTATGAATAATAACCTTACTCATATGGAGCACCCTGATCCACAACGTGGAGGATCAATGTTAGACCGCTTCATGAGGCAACAACCACCAACCTTCAATGGGAGTACAAATCCTATAGTAGCTGAGCAATGGATAAATTCCTTAGAGAAAATATTCCATGCCTTCAGGAGTAGTGAAAGGGAGAAGGTTGTCATGGCAGTTTACCCCCTCACTGGAGATGCCGATCAGTGGTGTTCGCTGATTCAAAACACAAAGGAAGATGATGTTGTATGGAATATGGAATTGAGGGAGTTCAAAGAGATTTTCTTAGAAAAATACTTTCCTCGTGACCATTGAGAAGATATGGAAAGGCAATTTCTGAGTCTGAGGCAGAAGGAGGATGAGAATGTCGCAAAGTATGAGGCTAACTTTACAAGGTTACCGAGGCATGCTGCCGATTATATACGTAACCCAAGGAGTAAGATTGATAATTTCTTTGATGGGTTAAAACCATTTCTCCGTCGAGCTTTAGTATCACAATACTTCTCATCATATGAAGATATTGTCTTGTGTGCTATCAAGACAGAAAAGGAATTCTCTAAGTCTTATGACAACAAAGTAAAGCAAGAGAAGAAGAGAATGGTGGAACAAGAGACAGATAAAGGGAAAAATGGAAAGAAGGATTTTCCATTATGTGATAATTGTGGGAAGAATCACCCTGGTACTTGCCTAAAAGGAATGGGAGTTTGTTATAAATGTGGAGAAAAGGGTCACCAGGCTCGTGATTGCAAGGGAAAGAAAGAGGCTATCAATATTGAATGCTACAATTGTAGGGAAATGGGGCATTATGCAAATGAATGTCCTAAGCGTCAAGGAAACTTACCTTAGAAAAGGCCAAGGGATCAAGGCCAATCTTATGATGTGACTACAGTTGAAGCAGAATAATTAATGTATTGGTGCTTTTGGACTCAAGGATTATATTCTGGTTATAAGAATAATGTGATATATATAAATATTGTACTGTAGTACTTTTTGATTTCAGTAAGGTTTTAATATGATTAAGGTAATCATATTTTTTGTATGTGACAATAAGAGAAACTTTTCTTTGTTTGGGGAATCTGATGTTACAATTGATTTTGGAATTTAGAGACCTTTTAGAGAAAGTCTGGACGGAGGTATTTTGGATAACTATTAAGGTTGGAATGGATTAAGTTGAACCATGGATAGTATTGTTTAAGGTTAAAGCATTTCTGAAGATTATTTTTGGAATATTATAATACTATAGTTTTAGGAAAAGGACAACCTGCAGGGTGGGGCATAACCCGTCGCGTCGGACAAAGCTGCAGGAATCGAACCCACAATCATAGTGCGACAGGCCTTTATTTCCTACCACTAGCCTACAGGAAGTCCCTGGTTATTACAAAATAATTTTACTAATCTAAATGGTATGTGTTAACATTTGGAACCTTATACAATTAGGATAAATAGAACATTTTTGAGTTCCGTTACCATTTGGAGTAAAAGTTGGGTTTGTGGTAAAAATTTATTAACGAATGAAAGTATACATAACAAGTATGTATATTCCCTTACGTTCTTATTAAATCTAATAAATAAATTACTCAACATTATAAAAGGTGACTTAAAACAAAAATGTTGTCGGTTAACTTTTCCAACTGGGGATTCAATGACCGTTTAACCAATCACAAGTTTGTGATTTTCTTGTAGTTAAACTTTATCCTAATACTGTTTTCTATAACTCTCCATCAGACCTTGATGGTTTGTTTCTCCTCCATATCCATATTTTCATAGAATCCTAGAATGGGCTATATCTGGTGACCTTTGTACTTATCTTGCTTTCTTTTAATGTTATATATTTATTAACCTTATTTATGATGTGGGTTTTTCTCAAAGGAATTTTCTATTTTCAACCTTTTATTTTCAAAGAAAAATTTCAAATTGTGAGGACGCAATTTATTGAAGGAGGTGAGAATGTAACACCCCGAGCTTCCACAATACGCTTCTCATTCAATAATGCAATAGCTTGCATTGTACGCAACTTCGAGTTCTAAAACACCGCGAGTAATCAAAGTAGCCGTTATGAATAGTAATAACAACTTTTTAAATTTATAGAAATTTTATATTTCAAAATGGACTTCATTTTTGTATTCCTAATATTGAAATTAGCCTATGTTGAATTTTTTGTAATTTTCTGAGAACTTCCAAATTTTTATGAATAGTGAAAAATACTTAAAACAACTTTTTTAATCAAAATAATTTATAGTGATAAGTTATATTATTGAGTGGTTTTAAAGTATAATTAGAATATATTTTTACCATTTTATCCAATGGTGTTCATTATAATTAATTTCACTTTGAAATTGGACATAAACAATTGTCAATCTTTTGATATATATTGTTTCTTAAAAACACGCTATTTGTTGTGACAGTGGGAATTAATTATAAAATTAATTAATTCAACCTATATGTTTGGAATTTTGTGAAATAGACATCATTTTTGAAATCGGAATATCAAATATAGCTTAGGGTGAAATTTTGGCATTGTTCTGAAAAACTTCAATTTTTGATGAATAGTGAAACCACTAAGTGGTAGTTAAATAACTAATTTTTCGTTTAAATGAAATATTACCACTTCTGTGTTTTGAATTTCAAAAATCCGACATACATGGTTGTCATTAGGATGTAAAATGTGGTTCAATGGGATAAAAATAATTTTTTGGCGAATAGTAAATTTTAAGTTTAATTAATCGCGATTAGAGGTAATTAGTGTAGTTTAAGGTAAAAATAATGTTTTAATAATATGAGATGAGCTTGACATATGTCCTACCCTCATTGGATGTTCCATGACCGACCAATAAAATCCATGGGTCAACTTGGGGACCCCATGGAGCCACTTTAGTTGGAAAATGACATAAATCCCTTTTATTTAATGTTAAAGTAAAAAATGACACAAACATGAAATGTTTTACTAAAACAATTTTTACATGGGGTTATACAAGTCATCTTTTTTACTATAAATAGTAATTGGAAAGATAAAAATATTTCCTACATCTTAGTATTTTTTTTATATTTTTTAGACATTAAATAAATTAAATTATTTATGACATCATTATGATGCAGCGATGACCTCATTATTTAACGATTTTAATAAAATGAAAAGATAATGTAAAATCCAAGGCTTACACTTGTCCAAAGACTATTGGATGGGTATATTTAGAACGCTTATCACCTTATCCTCGAATTATATAAGTGTGGGACCTTTAGAATCCGAAAATCATTGTATAATAATGTAAAATTTCCTTACTTTCCAAGAGTGCCCCTCCTCTCCACTTATAAAAGGCCCCCACCTCTACCACCTCATTCACACTTGAAAGCCATTTGGCTCGGCCAACCTCTGCCCAAATACTCTCCCAACTTCCCCCTCTTACTCCTAGAAGCCTCACTTTGGGCAGAACTCTTCCCAAGGAAGCCTTTGGCTCAAATCAAAAAAGAGTTACCCAATTTTGAGGTAATGTCTTCTCTAATGTTGTTTTGTTTTATTTTGCTTCTCCAACCCCTTAAACTCTTTTAATTAATTTCTTTTGTAACAACACAAGTATATATAATATACTAGGATGTTTTTATGATATGTATTTGGTTTAAACTTACACACACCTTCGTCTAATGGTTAAAGAACATACTGTTTCTGTGGGTGGTGAAATACTGCCTCACGAAATGATGATTGTTCAAATTCTTTTAACACCTATAATGGTGGCCATTTTGATGACACTATTTTCATATATGATATATATATTATGTTTATTTTTTCCTTATGCTTCTGTATTTCTCATTTATGGCATAATTTATGATTTCCATTATGGGTAAAACGCGATAATTTCATTTTAGGAAGTGCGGACTACCGCCCCCTCAAAGTGATTTCAATCGTTAATGCCATATGTGGGATGTATAAAGGATGGATTAAATGGTATTATACACTATATTATACTTTAATTATATTATAAATTTATATCATTATGATTTCATTCCATTAAATAGGAAATAGAAATGAAATTAGCGTTCATGCGTACGTACGGCTTACCGTCTCCATGAACAGTGCATTCCATTTCTTACCTCTAAATGTTACATAATATTATAAATTAATGTATATACTGTATATATATGATATATATTATATCTACATCATTAATATAATTATGTATATAATGGATATTTCACCACATGAACAACTTGTAATTATAAGATGTTTATTTTTGACTCAAGTACCAAAGATCGAAAAAACAACCGTTATTAACTTAAATAATTACATAATGTTAATAACATGGTAATAAGGGATATAAAAGGAATAATGAACATGAAAAAGTTTCTTAAGTAAATAGGAATTAACTCTATTTTATTATTCAGGAGGTTAAAGAACGGTCGAGTCAGGACAGGACGCAAGGTAAGGGAACTTCTTAACCCAACTCCCATTATTTGGGTTAATCTTCTACTTTCAAATTATGTCATGATATTATTATGTCTTATTTTGTATTTTTACTTTCTTTATGTGTACCTATAGTGAATACATATAATATATCTATTTTATTTTAAAAATGATCTTTGTAAGGACTTCGTCTCAATCTCCTTTCATTGAGGCATATTTGGTTTTATACACAAATTTCTTTTATACGGTGTATAAACCACTTTGACTTTTATGATTATTCAAAAGGAATAATTTTTATACGAAGCGTTTACTAAACGACAAAAGGGAATGTTTTTTATGAACGTATGTGGCGACAACGACTTCTCCGCCGCCGTGACCACTATTTGAGTTTCGGCTTCCTCTACAAGCCATACCCTTTTTTAATGAAAAATAAATACCATGTTATACTTTTCTTTTATTTTGGTATTGAAAATGGTTTTGAAAGAGTTTTTATTATATCAATGTCTTGTATTGATATCTTGTGATTGAAATGTGGAAATTTTATGTTTCCTTTATGCATGTTTTATGTGATACGATTATGTTATGGTTTATGAGATATTTAAACCTGTTCATATGAGGAATGTATTGGACTTAATAAGTGACGGGTGGAGCCCGCTATAGATCCTCGATGCATTGGTAGGTCTCATGAGACAACTAGACGTGGAATTGGCCAAGGCCCTTTCCCAATTTGATTTATGGTTTTGGCCAAGGCCTTAATCATTTTAGACGTCTTGGACGAGGCCTTGACAAAATGTTTCAGAATGTCTGGAATTATACATTCCCTCATTATGAAAGTGGTTATTGATCTTGCATGTGATTATTCTTCTAGTAGAATATCCATGTGAGTAAGTAAGTGGCATTATTTGATTGTACTTTTCCCATATTATGCTTAAGTTCAAGTTTAATAAGGATTTTGTTTAGTTATACATTGCCTTAAATGTTTATGTTTATTTATGAAAGCTTCCGCAATATCGTTATCCTTACTGAGCATCTGAGCTCACCCCTTTCAATGTTTTAATATTTTCCAGGATGTGAAGAAGTATTTTATGAATGACCTGCAGGGATAGTCAGAAGAGGATATGAGTGTGGACTATGGAGACTTTGTAGTTGTAGTTTTTCATTTTAAGATGTAATGTAACATGTATGAATGTATCTATTGTTTCCAAGGCTACTAAACTAATTGGTCTTTCGAGACTTGATCTTTTGTGATCATGCCAATGTTACGAAGTAATGCACCGACTCTGGGTAGCTGGGGTCGGGGCGTTACATGTATCATCAAAATGGGGTTAAAAAATAATTGTTGAGTGTATTTTATAAGTAGGAGAAACAACCAAACAATGAAGTATGAGACTTGAGATTAAAATGTACCTGAAGGATATTGGGAGGCTTATACAATAAAATATTCATCTCAAGAAAATATAAAAAAATAAAATCAAATCCAAAAATAGGACCTAATCTGAGAAATTGAAAAATTAATGATCAAGGATGTGGATAAATAAAAAATAATAGATGATATGAATTTCACAATTATTCTTGGAGATATAGAAGTTGATTGGTTAGAAATGAAGATTGGTGAAATTGAGAAATAAAAATAGAAAAAGATAATTGAATTCAATAAATCTAATGCTAGATTATGTGGGTTTTATATGAATTGAGAACCAATTACATTTGTTTTTATGATATATAACATGGGGATGAGAAATATACTGAAGACATGCCTCAAAATAAATTCCCACATATAGAAGAATTTGGTGTTAAACGTCTACCTATATTAAAAAAAATCTTAAGAAGATAACACATTCTCATACTTGGGAAGTTAAAATTTTAAGAAATGAGTTCATATCACTCTCAAAAATTCAAGAAATAATCCAATTGATGGGATTAGTGGGATTAATTCAATTGATGTATGGGAATACAACTATACATAAACCCACTCAATACAATAATTTTTACAAAAAGTGTACGTTTCAGGGTTTTTACAATTGTTATGGTGTATTTAGACAAAAATATTTCAATTGTTGGTATAACATGTCTCTACCAGGTTTGAAATGGCGTAAATAATTAAGGGGGAGAGAGTAACCACAACTGATAACTTTACAAAAGATTTAATATTCATAGAAGGAAGTTGAAGTGTATAAAAATTTTGAGATTTTTTGAGAGTTGTATGAGTTGTGTGATAAATAAGTGCACACATAATATGAATGTTCCACATTTATTAAATCTTAATTAAATCATTTTCAAAAAAAAATTAAAATGTTAAAAATCATATCCAAAACAAGAAACATGAAAATATAGTTAAAGAGGCATTTAAAGAATTTTAATCTGAGTACCCTTAGATCATGGATATTTTTTATTCATCCCATATAATAGATAATTTGAACAATAAAAAATATTAAAATATATGGAGGATACATCACATTTTTAAATAAAATATCACTAAAGATCAAAAGATTTGGAAAAACCAATATTTAAAAAAACCAGATTATCTCTGCTAATGTGTTATTTTTTTGTGGATCAAAGAATAATATATTGTGTGTATGAAACATTTTTTATTTCAGAAATGAAGTAAACAATATAAAAAATGTTTTTTTAATAAATAGATTCATGGATGGGGAAATTGCAACACCAATGTTGAGAACTATAGGAAATCTGATTCATATTATAGAAGAAAGAAAAAACCTACTACCTGAGCTTAAAAATTTAAAAGATCTTGTGGCATAAAATCCATGTTCAACTTATCTAAAAAAAATATGCAGAAGCAAATTAGAGATATTTATACAAAAAATATCCCAGTTTAGAAAGAAGACACATTCACTTTTTGTAAAACATATGATAAAGGAAAAATGGTAAACAAAAGTCATAAAGGAGGTGAAATTGAAAGTACAATAACTTTAGAGATGGTCCACTTAGATGTTTATGGACTAATGAAAAATAAGTGAAAAAGTGGAGAAATATACTTCATACCTTTCTTATATTAACTCAATAGAATTAAATGCTTCATGTTCATGTCTCACAAATATAAATACTTGGAAAAATTCATGAATTTTAGAAGACCTTTAGAGAAATAAATAATTTTATCGTTAAAGTGATTGAGGTATGATAATGGTATTGAGTATTTCAAAAATAATTCTCTAAATATCTTGATAAACATGGAATTATGCATGATTTCAATGCTCCATATACACCTAAATAAAATTTGGTGGTTGAAAGGAAAAATAGAATCCTATTGGATATGGCTAAAACAATTCTTGAATAGAATGACACCTCAAGATATTTCTATATATATAAAACTACTAATATTGGAATTATTTAGAACATATATTTTTTGACTTTAAACTTATATATGACTCCTTATGAAACTCTTTCCAAGAATTAGTCAAATTTAAAAAACTTTAGTGTGTTTGAGAGCTCATGTTTGATCAAATGAAAAATACAAATAGTGGTAAATTTTATGTGATAGATGAAGAAGGAAAATTATTTAATTATTAACTAAAGAAAATCTCATATAGATGATACAAAATATGTTTGAAAGTATTACATGTATTGATGATGTGATAGTTCATGAAAATGAAGAAAAGATACCAAACTCCATAATTATAGATAGTGAGAATGATATTTTTAGTTCTGAACCTTTTGATGATATTATAGAAAACACATAGATTTCAAATAAGTATGAAGATTCTTCTTACTCTAGGAATTATGATTAAGATTAGAAGTCCACGTGAGTAAATTCTAGACTAAGGAAACAAGTTTATGCTAAAAACATTATTGGAGACTAGAATAAAGGAGTCTAAAATAGAAGAAGAATCATGGAAACTAGTCAAACGAGATTTATTTCAATTATTTAACCATAAAAATAAAGGTATATTTTGAACACAAGGAGTGTATCCATGTTATAAATGAAGACACAAATCAAATTGAGAATAATGTAAAATGGGATATTATTCCAAGACCCGTGGTGAAAAAATTTCATTTGGGGGAAATTGGTTTTTAGAAATAATATATGAGATAAAGTATATGTTTCTAGGAGAAAAATAAAGGGTTTTATACAATAGGTATTCATATATTATAGGTGCTAAATTTGATTAAAAATTAAATCTAGTTTCCAAATTAGAAATGATCAAAAAATTCATACTATTACAGCTCAGAGATGTATCAAATCCTTTCAAAGGGATGTAAAATTAGTTTTTATAAATAGTGATCTAGATAAATAAGTATACATGGAGCATCTTGGGGCCTTTATATTGGAATTTGATGACAATAATGTGTGTAAAAAATGAATTCCCTTTATAATTTGAAACATGATCCAAAAGATTAACACTTAAAACCATATTAATAAATGGGGTCAATGGAATTTAGAAAATGATAGGTTGATAGAAATTCATATGCAGATAATTATAACACTACATTACTCTTTATGATAGAGTATGTTGACAATATTATTTTTTTTAGTAATGAGTAGAATACATGTGAAGAATATTCTAAATAGATAAAAAAGTAGTCTGAGATGTCATTACTTGGTGTAATAAATTTATTTCTGGGTTTACAAAGACCCTAAACTATAATTCACATCATCATCTCATAATAAAAATATGAAATAGATTTATTTAAAAGTTTTGGAATAATGATACTAGAGGGATATCTATACTAATTCATGTAGGTACAAAACATAGAAATGATGTTGAAGGTAAAATTATAAATGAAAGGATGTTTTGAAATTTAGTTGGAATTATTGTATACTTGACTGCATCAAGCAGTTATATTGCCATGTAGTTACTCTTTTTGTTAGGTATAAATAAAATATGAAAGAAAAAAATCTCCTTGAAGTATAGATAGTTATGAGATATATTTAAAATAAATTTAATTGGAGATTGATATATAATAATAAAGGTGAACAAGATCAGAAGGGGTTCATAGATACTGACTGGGATGTTGGAGTTGATGATAGAAAGTACACATCTAATGGAATATTTTTTAATAGAAATATATGTACTGCATGGAATAAAAGAAGAAAAAACCATTTCATTGAGATCAAAAGAATCTTAATATGTGATTACATCACAATTTTCTACTCAAATGATCTATATTAAGACACAACATACAGATTTGAATGTTGAAGATGGATACCCACTAGTTATTGGATGTGATAACTAGAGTGGTATAAATCTATCCAATAATCCTATACAATATTCTTGTCCTAAACACATTTTAGAATATACATTGGTGTTTTAGGACCCTCCATAACAATATTTTATTCTTTGGGTCACTCCCTTAGGGTTTTGTTCTTCATGAGGGCTCACTTCCTTCCAAGGTGGATCACTATGGGTCCCTATCTAATGAGGTCTTTTTATAGGGAGTGGGATGGATGGGGATTATATATCATGCCCCAAACCCCTCCAATGTCAAATGTGAGATAGGAAAACATGTGTCATAGTGTGACACCCATATTTTACATCGTGACACCCCTACAACTAGCACATGTGACCCGTAGGTTACATGATGTCATTCATTTGGGACTCCAACAATCTCCCCCATAGGTATTTACCTAAATAACATAGGTTGTATACCTCCTCTAATACCAATTTTAAGATATACATTGAGTTTTAAGGACCCTCCATCATAATAGTTTCTTCTTTGGGTCACTCCCTCATGGTTTTGTTCTTTAGCTGGGCTCATTTCCCACCAAGGTGGCTCACTACCCATAACCATCTGAAAAGGCCTTGTGATGGGTAGGGGTGGATGGGGATTATATACCATTCCCAATACCTCTACAGTATTTAAAATGGGACATATAAATAGGTGTCATGATGTGAAACCCATACATCTAGAAACCATGGCATGTAGGGCACATGTCTTCATTCATTTGGGACTCCAAAACACATTGATATTAAATATTAATTCATGAAGGAAAAGTTGGAAAAGGCCATTCTAAAATTGTAATTTGTTCCACCTAAGGGAAAAATAACTAATATTCTCACTAATCCACTAACAAACGAGTGTTCTGAGAATATGGGGATACAAAAGGGAGTGCAACCCACTTCCCAACACTAAGGTATTTTATTCCTTGAGTTTCATCTTCTATTTTGTTAAATTAAAATCATTAAAAAATGTAGAGATGTAATCTATAGGGGGGTATATTTGAACTTATTATTTGTGGTCTATTTTAATTTTATTTTTAAGTAGGTGAAAGAAATTGTTTAAATAACATCAGTTTTTTATTTTTGGTTTATAGATTATAAATTAGTATCATTTATTGAGATAATCGTAGACAAATTCAATTTCAAAATTAATCAGTCTTGTTTTATACTCTGATCTTACTCAAGTATACATAGTTTTTATTGATTCATGAATCATTTCTTTAAATAAGTTGATACCTCGTCATTCATATATGATCTTTTTCATTATTTTTAACAAGTGGAGAATATACATTTTAATATCTTTGATTCAGTGGGATATTTCGAATGTGTCTTGAAATTGAAATATATGTTATTGATATTGAAAACAAATATCCAAAGGAGAGATTGCAAAACCCACTTAAGGATTATGTTGTATTTGTTTTCAATTCATGTTTATGAGTATTCAGATTTTTTTTAAATTTTATTTGGAGCATTTGTGAATGCCTTTGGAAGATTAGAAAAGGTTCCGAGTTAATTTGAAGGAATTATGGATTATTGAGTTCAAAGTGAAATCTTGTATTAATAGGGATTCATAAATAAGTTTTTATATTAGAAAAAAAATATAATAAATTTTGGAACCTCACTGTATATGTAATATACTTGTAGGTGTAGAAATGGAAAAGTATTGAAGGTTCATTGTGTATGTATGATATTTTGAGGATGATACATAATATATTTTCCATAAAATTGAATGATTAAAATATTCATGAGCTTCACCCAGTGTACAAAACATTTTAAATTAGGTAAGATGAATAATTTGACAAAGGCACTGGGTACACACCATATTTATATGGTACATTAGATATTTTTTGAGGTGCAGTGTGAAAATTTGAAAAGGCGTATCTGTAAGATGTTTGAAGTGAATATGTAAGATGTTCTATAAAAGGAAAAAAGCAATGCAGTAATTTCAAAAATCTTATGAAATATGTATGATGAGGTGGAAATTTATACATAACATGTTTTTAAAATATGTAATATGTTCTTTAGAGTTCATAGAGGAATTAGAAAAAGGATATATCTTATGCACTATGCAAGATGATCGGTTCTAACTAAAGTGATACATAAGATGTTATGGATCATTTATAAGTTTTTATACTTTAAAAAAATTTAGATTTCTTAAATAATTCAAAAACATTATTGGGATGATGTTTTTATAATATTAAAAGTATGAATGTCATGATTCTTCTATTCAAGACATGATTCAAGATAATAATTTCAATGATGAAGAATGAAGTTATTATTTTATATACCATGAAGGATGAATTGATTCCACAAACCTATTTTAAAAGGATCTAAAACCATGATAGATACTCTGTATATTTTCATATAGCTATATATTCTATTAATTTCATGTATAATTTGTGAAGAAATTGATGAGAGTGGAAATCTATGATATTTCTAATTATCATGGGGAATAAAAATATGGTACTTTAGGTGAATTAAAAGAAGTTAAAATGTGATCGGTTTTAAATAAGTCAAGAAGAATGAATTTAATGGGATTTTACCGCCTGAAATTTTTTGATAAATTAAAATTACCAAGAACAATATGAATTTTTTTTCATATGGGTCGTAATATAAAAGGGATGATGATAGAAAAAAAGGGTATCAATTATTACTGAAACTATTTAGAGATAATTATGAAAATTCCTATGAGATTAATTAAAGTAGGATATTGTGTGAAAAGATGAATAGGGGGTGAAGGTACTAGGGTCGCAATGAAAGTATGTGGGCCAGATATTTTAAAATTTTTAATCTTTGGGATGATGAGACCTATCATCTCCAGTGATTGAATCCCCAGTATGGTCGAAGGATCTCCCATAAATTAAAGAGAGTAAAAAATTAAAATGAACACATACCTTGTTTGAAACTGAATAATGCATGACTGCAACCGGTTTTCAATGATCGTTACTAGAAAAATCCCATGCCAAACCCCTCTAGATCATCCATAAATGCTTCAAGAATCTGCACGCTCTCCGTTCGTCATAATCTGGGTGATAGTGCAGAGTTCTGACGAGTCTTTCAGCATCGCAATGATCACCATGATATTTTGCCTTCGATCCGTCAAAGACGTACTTAGATTGGAACTCAGAGAGAGGCTTTATCTCTCCAGAAAGTGGGAGGAGAGAAAATATCTCATTCCTGGAAAATGAATAGTGCACCAAGAGCTTCTCCTCTATTACTTATATAGTGGGTTAGTAGATTACATGAATAGGGTTCCCCAACCCTCAGAAAGAAACACCAACTAAATAAACAATAAATAATACTGACAAACTAAACTACATTATAAAGATTATTTATATTTTATCAAAGTCCTATAATATATAAATTAATTATATTACGTGATAAAACTAATTCATTTAACTCGACTAAAAATTCCTTCTAATATTAAATGAACCTAGAATATTATATAATATACATTCAATTAATATAATTCCTCATATTTATGTAACATGTAATCACTTTTAATAAACAAATTCAGCCCAATTATTATTTACTTGAATAATATGAATTTATTTATTTATTAGTGATTAATAACTTGAACAACACTCAGACCCTATGGTGGGGCCCACCATATCTATTATACCCATTCAACTAAATATGGTAGCTTATTGAATACGCTATTGTGTGTGACCCTCTAGACCCTGATCTCGATGGTAGTAAATAGTATTCACAAACCAAGAGTGAAGTCCAACAACCCATCAAGTCTACTAATGAGCTAAGGAAATTCATAGTAACGACAACCAACCTACTTTAATACACTCTTTAATATAATATCTTTGACTTTAAATATCTCCTAAAGAAGGATGCACACTTGTATCATCGCCCTTTTCTTGCTTTATTATTTGTTGATCTAACCGGATGGATTTATCCTTAACCGCCTTTGCTAAGGACTTATGAATGTACTACCATCTTGATGAACAATGCCCGAGATAGATTACTTTCTCAACCGGAACTGACAAATCCTTTCTTGACCATTTAACTAGTGTCATACCCCCCCAATGATGCACCCAACACAAGCTACTTTGCCATGATTTAATTATCATGGTTTTTTCCTTGCATCAATGCATGCGATCAAATGACATACACTGGTAATGATCTCAATTATGGAGACCGAAACAGATGTTTGTAAATAGGAACAACCAATGACACTCAAAACATGTGGTGTTCCTATTGGCGGGTTTGCCTCACTATGCCAAAAACTTGTCGCTAAATTGTGTGTCGACATTTTTTTAACGATAGTTTTTATTATTATTTTATTATTATTCTCGTAATTATTGTAATATTATTTATTTATTTATTTATTTTTATATTTTATTATTATTCATATTTTATCATTATTATTTTATTATTACTATTTTATTTTTATTCGTGTAGTTGTTGTTTTATTCTATTATTATTGTATTATTATTGTTTTATTATTTAATTTAATTTTTGAATTTTTGAATTCTACTAATTAATTAATTATTTATTTATTACTATGCACATGCACATGCACATGCACATGAACATGTGTAATCCATATATAGAAATTTTGTGTTGGGTGAGATTTGAACCCTTTACCTATTACTTATTCTCTAAAGACTTTACCACTCCAACAAACTCCTCATGTGGTTAATAAATAGGATTTTACATACTTATATATATATATATTGATGTATGAAGAATAAAAAAAATAAACATGTAAAAAATAAATAAATAAGAAATAAGAATTTCATAATAAATTAATAATAAAATAATAGTAGACCAATAACAAATAAATAAATAATGTATACATAATAATATAATAAAAAGATAAAAAATAACTAATAGATAAATAATAAATAATAAATAATAAATAATAAATAATAAATAATAAATAAATAAATTATAAATAATTAATAACTAATAATTAATAATTAATAATTAATAATTAATAATAACTAATTATTTATTGTTAATAATTAATATTTAATATTTAAAAAGTAATAAATAATTAATAAATAAATAATAATAAATAAATAAATAATAAACAAACAACAATATATAAATAATAATATATAAAAAATAATATAATAAAATAATGATGAAAAATAAATAATTAAAAGATAAATAATAAATAAATAATAAATAAACAAATAAATAATGAAATAATTTAATAGATGAATAATAAATAAATAAATAAATAAATAATTGAATAAATAATAAATAATATATAATATATAATATATAATATATAATATATAATTGATAATTGATAATTGATAATGGACAATTAATTAGTTAATTAATTAATAATAAATATATAAATATTTAATTAATAATTTATAAATAATGAATAAATTAATAATAAATAAATAAACAGTCCATAAAATGTTAAGAAACTCTAAAAAAACTAAAAAACAGAACTGACAATAAAATCTGATCTTGGAGTCTTTTTGTAGCTCCAAAACCAGTCAAACTGAATATTGTGAAACGTGCTTTGATATGACATGTGGTTCAGGCTGAATGGACACCTGGATCATAAGTTATAGCCATTTGAATTTTCCGAAATCTGGGTCGGTGACTAAAAACTCTATTTTGATGGCATTTTGTGCCTTTCTGGGGGAAATGAGACAACACTCAAAGAGTTGACCCTAGACATAAATGGTGTAGATCTCATCATAAGGTTTAATTTGATATGTGGTAGAGCCCAAACGGACACCCAGATCAAAAGTTATGTTCATTTGATGTTTGAGTTCGATTTTCAACCTTTTTGAAAATTTAAACTATTTTTTCCTTTGATTAGAACATGATTTAAATATCATGTGGTTCTCTATCATTTTATAAGTTTTATTTGACTAGTTATGGATCTAAATTGGTCTCCTAGATCAGATGTTATGGTCGTTTGATGCCGAAGTCTTATTTTCAATTTTTTATAGATTTGTTTTAAGTTTCAAGTTATTATTAACTAATAATTATACATATTTATTAATTAAAAAATTATAATTAATTAAAATTATAAATAATAAACTATATATGAGATTATATAATAAGTAATAAATCATAAAACATAAATAAATTTTTCCAAAAAAACCTTTAATTTAGCGGTGATTTTTTAAAACCAGTGCTATTTCCTAGTGGTTTTTTAAAACATTGCTGCTAAAAAATTAGATTTTTCCTTCGAATTTTTTAAAAAAAACTAAAAACATGATGTGGTGGTTTTATAAATCGTTGCTAAATGTGTTTCTGTAACACATTTAGCGAAGGTTTTCAAAACCACCTCGCAACGCCATTTTTTGTAGTGCCTCATGGTCTCGCTACTAGAGATCAAAATGTGAAAAATTCATGAGAAGAAGTCTCAATTCTTATGATCCCCCAATAACTAATAGTCAAACATATACTATTTCTAGTCAGTAAGATGAATCTAGACCATATTACCTTTGGTTTAGATTAATGTCATAATATCTCGAGGTTCTAATTATAAAATAGAATCTACTATATCCTTTTGATATGCTAATTATTCTATGGGCATTACCATTAAATGGTGGACATAGGAATATCTATGATATAATGGTAAGAATGCATCATGTATATCTAACTATATACATGATATGGTTATCAAAAGTATTGTTCATGTTGGGTCTAGGGAACCCACTATTACAACACTCCCACTTGCACTAGATACAACTTGATAATGAACATTGTGAGTTATCACATGATAAAGAACATGTTTCTGTTGAGGTATGTCTTCAGGTGCTGGGTCTTCCACATTTCTATCAATTTGTTATCCTACTATATGAAACCTCATCTCCTTGAGTAAACATTCTTAAGAGATGGTATCCCTGAGCGTATCTCTTTTTCCGCTATCATAACTTGACATCTGTGTTGGTAATAGTAAATGAATTATCATTAAGATAATACTTCACTTACTATGTGCGATTCCATGAAGTAGAACAAATAGTTTCATTTAATTACTAATTATTAGATGCCTTAGAATATGAAACGTAGTCGGTTTTATATGAATGGATACCACTAAATTTTATCAGCTTGTCTCTCTCAAAAACATAGCCAAAATGCGATACTAGATCGAATTGATCCTAAATAAGAGTAGTTTGTGTCCAATACTAGTATCTCTTTCTCTCCTCATACTAGGTACATATACAATCATATACTTCTAACTACTTCACTTTCAGTTCTCCTATATATATCTGATATTTGGATACTATTAATTATATGTATCATTTCTTGTATATATCATGGAATACATGATTTATCCATCGTTGCAGCATATGGAACTCTTCTCACCACTTAATATCCTCATATTCTATTCCATATATACTTGGAGGGATTTATTCTATTTGACATTGATAATAATTCTATCTTTAATTATTCTAGATTTTATTTTTCAATAGCATGTCACTATATGTACAATTGACTAGGTATAAGAAATACCTCATTAGATCATGTTCCCTAGAACATAGGTTGATACATTAAGTTAATAACTGGATTATTACGTTCATCCTTGTCTTAACTAACTTTAAGACCAATATGTGTTTTCCATATGTTGTTGAACATATTTTACTTAGAAAATAATTGTGCTCCCACTAACCTCTGGTAAAAAAATGGAAAAGATTTATTCCAAATGAATAATCTATGATCTAGTTTGTTACTTTAATTTTAAACATAATTTCAGTCACTTGAAATATTTATTGGTATCATGTGATGTGCCCATCCCTTTCTGGTTGCATCATATAGAAACCTTCCATGATTGGCAGTCATGACATCCAATGTTCAATAAAATGAACATAGATACTAGCTATGACAAGTAAAATTCTAATGGGTTTTGGCATACCTACTTGGATATACCAATCGAGCCTTATTGGTACTTCACTTTTACCATCCATGTATCATTTCACTTGAATACCCACCACAATATTCAAAATAATAATACACTTATCACATTGATACATGGAATCAATTTATTGAATTTTAATTGATCTTGTCAATCATAGCTGATTGTTATATACTTTCCACTTGTAGGAATTATTATTCTCACTGAATAATGTATCACCGTCTACAGTGAATATAATCCAACATTATGGTTTTACCATTCCTATGCATTATGTGTCTCTATAACATTCTTATTCCACATGCACTTGTGGAACTAGTTATTATGCCAACTATATGTGTATCTTTACCATTGACTAACCCTAAGTTAATCTCACTCCCATTATCTCAGGTAGAGATGTGAACCCATTTATAGAAATGTGTTATATCACTTGGCTACCAATTTTCTATCTTAAGGATTTATATAACATCCTAAGAAAATTTTAGGATAATCAATTTAAATTTCCAATGTTGTTTTCTTGATTCACCTTTGTTTTTGTCCTAACAAACTCTTTGCATCTAAACACATATCCTTATGATATAATGGATTTTCATCAATCTATGACTCATATGATATCTGTTTTTCATTATGGTTGGAATATGGTAATGGGATATCGCTGTTATTTATAAAGCATGTCTTGAAATATAATGGAAGTTTCTACAAGTGGAAACCTTGATACTACTTGCATCTTGACTATAATGTATAAAATGTGCATTTAGGAATTACTCCATTCCATAATTTTTTTTATCAAAGTTAACATGTAAGACTTATCATTAATCCTCCTTATTATCATCAATGCCATGATGCAAATAAGTTAATGTGCATTTAGGAATTACTCTAAGATACATTATCATGATCAATGAATGCTTGGTCAAGATATTCGTTGGCATGTCAGACCAAAGTATCTTATATCTTCTGACCATGCATATATCATACATCATTCTTATATTTCTTAATTACATAAATGAATATTATGAATTATATTTACCACTAGATTACCCTTTGAATAGTTCACACTCTCTTACTAAACTATTCTGAAAGCCTTGTGTGATACCTTTATTTCTAAAGGTTTCTTTGTCTAAACTAAATACGTCGATAATACCTAAGGTGATTAGCTCTACCGAGTCTAAATACCAAACTGGGTATATCGTTGATTACAAATTTTATTTTTACTAATGAATTGTCATGCCACAACTGGGTAAATAATTATTACATTTCATATTCATCAAGTATTGCCTATGATTCCAGTATAATGGAACTATTGGTTGATTATAAAAACCAAAAAACAACATTCATTACTAAAATTTTAATAATGTATCCTTATTTCCAATGGAAATGTGATATAAATTTTATAGTTATACTATGTAATAGTTTGAATTAATTCATTAACATGGAAGTTAGATGTTGCGTTTCTCACTGCTGACTTCAAAATAACCCTTTCTCAGCCGCTTGGAGAATGCACCTTACTCATTATAGTGTTTCTATTACATGGTGACTATATTTAAGTACAAATATGTGATCAAAATATTTTATTTTAACTCCCAATTAGTATGTAAGAAACATTAGTATCAATTGATTAATATTCACTAAATAAAAATCGAGTACCTGTTTATTCAATTTAGTTCAATGCGTTTTAACTGCCATTTATAAATTAGTTTCATAAGATGCGAAGAAAATAACCTCTAGTTTATTACCACTTCATTAAAGGATGTTGTGAAGTTGACTTTAGCATCACTCTTTTAATTGTCCTTATCTCCTTGTCAATCAGCTCATTCTCCATAAAAATTAAATATTGGGCTTTCTTTAATGTTCTTGTGTACTTGGCGTGCATTAGCTAAAAGATAATGAATCATTTACTCCATCCTATTTTTTTGGGAAATTAAAAGAAATTAGAGTAATTGGGTGAAAAAAGATGTTAGAATGGGATACCTTAAAATATCATGAACCGTCTTTCATATTTACACAAAGTCAGTGTAATTATCACCCATTCATAACTCACTTCACTTTCTCCTCGTAATATTCTCACAGATGAGACAACATGTGTAATCATCCATGTCCAAATGTTGCAACTAAAACTATAATCATAAATTTATGATAAAATTATTACATAACCATCATATGATTCATACATCAGTCTCTTGTAAGCATCTATTACACCCTTACTTCCTGAGGTGGCTTAACAGGTATAGGGACGCAAGCACCTGCAATTTATAATATCGTATTAGTGTGTGCACGCACATGTACTACAGTTGGGAATTTTTTCTTGTTTAGACATTTAATTCATCCACTATTTATCACATATTGTCTTGTGGTATTCCTTTCCATTTTCTAAAAAAATAAAATACCAGCAGATTGTACTTTTTTCTTGATTACCAAATTAGACATTATTGATTAACAGATTTAATCTTTAAATGTCTTCCACTATTTTACCAAATTCTAGGAACCCACTGTACTATAATTAGAATACTTCATCGCATGAGTATTCTAGTGGAATGGATCCTTGATCCTTCTTTCATTGTTTACAAGATTTGGCTACTCCACTATCCATAGGGTTCAAGTTAGGTGTTTGACTGGACAACTACATTAACTTGCACCTCCTTGATATCTTGAGTGATGTCCCATCTTCTGGAATCATAAACTTTATTTCTCAAATCTTGCCTCTATGTGATGGAATGTTAGCTATAAATAATCCTTAATACCATTTTAGTTAAATAATATTATTTTCTCATAATAACACCCCAGTAGTAAGAGGAACCCTTAATAATTGATGTCCAAGCACCCCAAACACCTTGTTATGTTCAAATTCAAATGAGGGAAGACGTTTACAACATAATATTTATTTTTAAGGTTTTTTTTCTCTTCATAAATGGAATCCATTTATATTAATATTATTCATCTATATTGTCGCACTCACGGATGAACATTAATAAAAAAATTCACCACTTATTTATGCATTTTATAATTTATTATTTTATGTATCTTCCTGGTGTTATGAAATACATAAAATAATAAATAAATGTATAAAGTAATTAAACTACCCGACTGGTATTGAGCATCTAAAATGACCTAGGGGTATCATACCTGAGTCATATCTTGACTCATGATGCAGCTTTCCCCCTTCCAGTGTATTCACCGTTCGTCTAGATTTCACCTTGACTTGGCGTTGTCTGCATCTTTTACCGTCCTCATTATGGAATATCGCCTCAACTTGGGGGGTCCACGACGTACATTGCCTTTGTCAAAAGTTACAAATATACCCGCACATAGACGATGTGTACTAAGGAAACAATATACAACAGATGAATTTGGACACGCATACCCTTATACGTATTGACCGAAAAATAAAAGACGATGTGCATTCCATATTCATTAATTAAAATTATCACATGAAGTTAAAATAACTAATTAAATAAATACAAACATACACATAGTTCAATGCTCAAGACCGGTCTATGGGTAAAATAATTTTTTAATAAAAATTAAATTGTAATAAATTATGTAAGAGGAACTTTTCAATTAAATTAAACAAATTAATTAAATTCAAATAATTTTATTTTATTCAATCTACAAATTAAATTAATTTAATTACAAAATTAAATTAATTTTATCCTGGTTGTTAAACTTATATTTTGAAACCAAAAATTAATATTTTAATTAATTTAATTTAATTCTGAAAATAAATAAATAAATTATATTATATTATTTTAAATTAATGCGGGTCGTGGAGACACGACATAGGGATTGTGCGGGTCTGGTTGAACTCGCGTAGTCTCATTCCAGGATATGCAAAGAATGTGTGAGGTTGTTTTGGATTATACACGTCCGCACAAACCTTTTCTGGTCGATTAGACCGTCCTCAACCCATTTCAGGATGGGTCGAGTCAAGATGGACCCGCAGTTGGGTGCCTTTTCGGATCTGGGATCGTCAGAAAGGGAGGAAAATCCATGGGTTTTCATTTTAAATGGGTTTTAATTTTTTTATTATAAAAGGGATGGGGTTTTCAATATTTTTAAAAAGGAGTCTTAGATGCGTGAACCTCATTCACACATCCCCAATCCTAGGAAGATGCGTGAACAAGGTTCACGCATCTTCAATCCGAGCGAGATGCATGAATCGCATTCACACATCCTTTGCAAATCGGATGAAGGACGCGTGAACGGGGTTCACACATCATGCAGAATTTTTTTTAATAGTTTTAAATTTTTTTTTTTATTTTGTTTTGTTTTGTTTATATATATATATATATAACAAAAAAAAATTAGCATAATTTATCCGCTATTTAAAATCCAACAGCATTGCCATTATAGTAGTCTGGATTCTGACAGAAACTCTCACCCAAGACTCCCTTTTATAAGAGGTCTTACCCTGAATTTTATTCTGCATTTTCGATGTAGGATACAGGTTCTTCCAAACTTGCACAGTACATTTTTCATTTCTAACGTGGGATTATGTTTCAAGTATGTGACTTTGAAAGACTATAAAATATAGACTACAAGACTAATATAAATGAAATTTTAAACATTGATTAAACATATAAGAAATAGTTGAAAAAAATAATTTCATAAAAATGTTGATCAAAAATAATTTATAACCATTCAAAACCATCAAATCGAATCTTAAACATGTTTGATGTATTTCAAGTACGTGACATTGAAAGAATATAAAATATAAACTATAACACTAATATAAATGAAATTTTTAATATTGATAAAACATATCAGAAATAGTTGAAAACAAAATGAATTTCATAAAAAATATTGATAAAAAATAATTTATAACCATTCAAAACCATCAAATTGAACCCTAAAAATGTTTCATGTATGTGACTTTGAAAGCCTATAAAATAAAAAGTATAAGACCAATATATATTCAAATTAGAACATGAATTTAAAATATAAGAAATAGTTGAAAATAAACTTATTTTAATAAAAAATGTTGATGAAAAATAATTTATAAGATTTCAAACACACATACTTGAAACATAAAAATGATTCAAATATGTTGTTTTGGAAGACTAAAATATAAATTACAAGAAGAATACAAATGAAACTTAAAACGTGAATTAAACATATAAGAAATAATTAACAATTAATTAGTTAATTAGTAGTTCAATTATTAATTATACAATTATTAATTACTTATTAATCAATATAATTATAAATTAGTTCATTATTAATATAAATATTAGTTATTAATTACTAATATACAAAAATTTATTAGTTAATTACTAATATAATTATATAATAATTAATTAGTTAATTAGAAACATAATTATTTATTATATAACAATTAATGAGTTAATTAGTAATATAATTATTAGTTAATTAGTAATATCACTATTAATTATATAATAATTAAGTAGTAATATAATTATTAATTATATAATAATTAATTAGTAATATAATTATAACAATTAATTAGTTAATTCGTAATATAATTATTAAATATATAAAAATTAATTAGCTAATTAGTAATATAATTATTATTTATATAATAATTAATTATTTAATTAGTAAAATAATCATTAATTATATAATAAATCATTATTTAAATAGTAAATAAACAAGATAATTAATAATTATAATTATTCATTATAAAAATTAATTATCAATTATTAATAATTAATTATATAATAATTTAATAGTTAATTAGTAATATAATTATTAATTATATAATAACTATATATTTAATTAGTAATATAATTATTAATTATATAATAATTAAATAGTTAATTAGTAATATAATTATTAATTATATAATAATTAACTAACTAAAAATTAATAATTATGCTGCTAATTAACTAATTAATTTTTAATATAATAAATAATGATGTTACTAAATAACTAATTAATTGTTAATTATTTCTTATATGTTTATCCTTGTTTTAAGTTTCATTTATATTCTTATTGTAATTTATATTTTAGTCTTTCAAAACCACATATTTGAAACATTTTTATGTTTCAAGTATGTGTGTTTGAAATCTTATAAATTATTTTTCATCAACATTTTTTATTAAAAACATTTTGTTTTCAACTATTTCTTATATTTAAAATTCAAGTTTTAATTTGCATTTATATTGGTCTTATACTTTATATTTTATAGGCTTTCAAAGTCACATACATGAAACATTTTTCAGTTTCAATTTAATGGTTTTGAATGGATAAAAATTATTTTTTATCAATATTTTTTATGAAATTCATTCCGTTTTGAACTATTTCTTACATGTTTTATCAATATTTAAATTTTCATTTATATTAGTGTTATATATTATATTTTATAGTCTTTCAAAGTCACTTACTTGAAATACATGAAACATGTTTATGTTTCAATTTGATGGGTTTGAATGGTTATACATTATTTTTTATCAACATTTTTTATGAAATTATTTTTTTTCAACTATTTATTATATTTTTAATCAATGTTTAAAATTTAATTTATATTATTCTTATAGTATATATATTATAGTTTTTCAAAGTCACGTACTTAAAACAGAATCCCACATCAGAAATGCAGAATGTACTGTGCAGGGTAGGAAGAACCTGTATCCCACATCGAAAATGCAGAATAATTTTCAGGGAAATCCCTCTTATAAAAGGGAGTCCTCGGTGAGAGTTTCTGTCAGAATCCAGACTGCAGTAATAGTTGTGCTTTTGGATTTTAAATTGTGGATAAATTCTGCTAAATGTTTTTGTTATATATATATATATATATATATATATATATATATAAACAGAAAAAAATAAAAAAAATAAATTTTTTAAAACTATTAAAAAACATTATTCATGATGTGTGAACCCCATTCACGCATATTCTCGGGATTGGGGATGCGTGAATGGGGCTCACACATCTCAGACCCCTTTTTAAAAATATTAAAAATCCTATCCTTTTTTAAAAAGAAAAATTTTAAAACCTATTTAAAATGAAAACCCGAAATCCAATCACTAGATCAACGACGGAGACCAGGAACCGATTGGTTGGGCGGGTTATGGAAGCCTGATCATAGGAAGGTGGGATAATGCAGGCGTACAATGGCCCTAAGACGAATAGGGTGGAGGAGTCGGCCTTAGGATCCGGTGGATTGTAGCATTAGACAGGGAGAGTTAGAAAGGGAGGAACCTGCGTAGGGGTTCAGCAAAGTATTATGTCGTGAGATCTCTAGGGCAGTGAGGAAGGAGAACGAGCGACAGATATGGCAGCTTGGTGGAGGTCGAGCGGCCTGGCGACGGTGATGTCGAGGAGGGGCACCCAGTAGAATCTGTTGTGGTCGTGGAGGTGTGGATCACCGGGTGAGGGTGGGATCGCTGACTCGATCTTTCCGATGATGGCAGCGGAGGCCTGGGTAGACCGGTAGTGAGGTGGTGTGACTGAGTGAGCTCTGATGGGTATAGCTTGATGGAGAGGATGCTGCACGGGGTGACCATTAAGGGTGGTTCCCCTATTTCTTGGTGATGGGAGCGATAAGAAGAAGACCCATGTTTTACTTTTTATTGACTTTCCAAATAGTTGATACCCTTCTTTTGTTTTTCATTCCTGTGTGGAGATTTCCACAAGTATGCCCACCCCATTAGGCCTCATTGAAAAAAAATCTCTAGGATATTTGATATCCATTTAATAAAATATAATAATAATAATATGATAATTATTATTATCATTATAATAATAAAATAATAATACAAATTATGGTGGATTTATTTCGGTCAATGGTTGGAGCAATTCTGACTATCAGAATCCGGCCAGTACCCTGCTAGAAAAAAATCAGTAAAATTCTCACCAAATAATTAGAACTATATCAAATTTTTATACCTGATAACCGAAAAATGATTCGTATTAAAAAAATTGAAGGGAAATGACTTGGACATCTGAAATCGGATTGATTTGTGGTCTATTCCATTAGGATCAAAATTAAACTCTATACTTAAATTTAAATCAAATTAATTTTTCGGGGATCAAATAATTTATGCGATCATTATGATACCAATTGAAGGTACTGGGTTCATAGCAGAAGTCGGTGGGACAAAGATTTTAAAATATTTCATCTTCGAGATGATGAGACCTATCATCTCCGATGATCTATGCTCTGGTACGGTCTGATGATCTCATGTAAAATAAACATAGTCAAAAATTAAAATGAACACATACCTTGTTCAAAATCGAAGCATGGATGACTACACCCCATCGTCGGCGATCATTATTTGAAAGATCTGAAGTCGAACCCCTCTAGATTGGCCACACATGCTCCAATAATCAACACACTCACCATTCATCATAATATATGTGCTAGAATAGAGTTCCAATGAGTCCTTCATTGTCACAACAATCACCATGATTTGTTGCCTTCAATCCATCGAAGGCATGCTTGGATTGGTGCTCTGATAGAGTCTTTATCTCTATAGAAAGTGGGAGGATAGAGAGGATCTCATTCCTCGAAAATGAATAGTCCACCAAGAGCTTTTCTTCTCCTTCTTATATAGTGGGTGAATATATTACCCAGAAATGGATTCTTGACTCCTAGAAAGAAACACCCACTAAATTATCAATAAATAATATTAACAAACTAAACTGAATCGTAAATTCTAGTTATAATTTATCTCACTCTTGTAATATATATATATATATATATATTAAATATTTTACGCCATAAAATAGATTCATTTAACTCAAAAAATTCTTTCTAATATTAAACGAACCTGAAATATTAAATAATATTCGTTTGATTAATATTATTCATTATATTTAATTTAAATGTAAGTAATTCTAAAAAACAAATTCCACCAAATTATTATTTACTTGAATAATATGAATTTATTTATTTTTCGGTGATCAATATCTTAGGAAACACTCATGCCTCATGGTGGGCCCCACCATGTTGGATATACCAATTCAACTGAGATAAGGCAGATTCTTGATTGGGCTATTATGTGTGACCCTTTAGTCCCTTGTCTCTATAGTAGTGAATAGTATTCACAGACCAAGAGTGGAGACTAGAAACTCATCAAAGCCCCTAAATAGGTAAGGAAAATCATAGAAACAATAACCAACCTACCAACATGCACTGTGTAATATAATCTCTTTGCCTATTAAATATCTCATAAAAAAGGACATACACGTGTATCATCACCCTTTTCTTTCATTATTATTTGATGATCTAACTGGAAAAATATACCCATTAATTTTTTGGCTAATGACTTGTGAAGGTACTACCATACTAATCAAAATGGACTGAGATATATTACTTCCTCAACCTGGAAGCAACACATCCTTTCTTGATCATTTGAACCAATGTCATACCGCTAAAGACGCACCAAACACAAGCTACCTTACCATGATTTCATTATCACGGTATTTTCCTTGCAAAAATGTACACAATCAAATGACACACACTGGTAATCATTTCATGTTAGGAGGATCATACACAAGTTTGTAGATAGAAACAACCAATGACACCTGAAACATGTGGTGTTCCTATTGGAGGGTTTTTCCTTATGACCTCACTACTAGAGATCACCAAGTGAGAACTTCATGGGAAGAAGTCTCAACTATTATGAGCCTCTAGCACCGAATAGCCAAACATCTATTGTGTCCAGTCAGCATGATCTATTTAGACTATATGAACTTTTTTTAGGATTTATGTCATAATATCTCAAGGTTCTCATTATAGCCTGACATGTCCTATAAACTTTTGATATGAAAATCACTCTATGAACATTACCATTAAATAGTGGATGTAGAAATATATACACTATATTAGCATCATGTATATCTATATGTATACATCATATGGTAATCAAAATTACTATTCAAGGTGGGTCTAGGGAACCCACTATTACAATAGGATCAAGATCTATATATGACTAGAACATATAGAGGCTCGTTATTACATCCATGATCATTCTTTAAAAGTAATCATTCATTTTTTAGTGAGAAATTTTAATTGGTTGAATCCAAACTTTTTAATAGATTCGTGGTTATTACATTGCCTATAGTGACTTATTGATAATAAGAAAATGGTTGTGTGTGCATGGGATAAAAACCACAACACATTGGGGATTTAGTCATGCTTCCAAAATGAAAATCTCATTAACAAATGTGTTAGGTTTATTTTATTTTTATCACCAATGTGGGTGTTAAGAGAAATGTGTTGAACAAGAATGAGAATGATTGAGTTTAAAAAGTTCATTAAACATTAATTCCCCTCATTTTAGTGTTTATCACCCCACAAGTGATTCTAACAGAGTATTATATTCACACATCTCTTCTATAAAAAATCCAATAATATGATTTTAATAATTTTTTTAGTTTTAAATAATCATAATAGATTAATGATTTATTCTATTATCATCTCATAACTCTTCAATTTAAACCCTTCTTTGAGATCATTTAGGTAATATATTTTAAATATAAAACTTTATATAATGATAATATATTACCAATATATTATAAAATCATTTAGTATATAAATTGAATTTCACATTGAATTATACTAGTATATTCATTTATTAAATACTATAAACTACGGTTTTATCAGCGCTAAAAAAAGTCTTTATCAGTGCTAAAAAAGTACTAATAATCATGGCACTATTAAAAGGGGTCTATTTTCTCATCGCTAAAAAAGATATAATAAAGTCCCCCTTTATCATCTCTAAAAAAACATTTATAAAAGGGTTCTTTTATCTGGGATGATAAAAGGGTGTTTTATCAGTGCTTTTTTTTAGCACTAATAAAATAAAAAAATATTTTTTTTTTGTAATTCAGAGGCTCCCCTTTTACTCCAATTAATATTTTTTGGATTTTAAAAAGGGGATTTTTAAGGGTAGGTGTGAACATCAATAATTTCAACCAAATAAAATCATACAAGAAATTATCATACCCAAGTATAGATTAAAAAACCGCCCATTAGTGATTTCAAAAACATCCCAGAAGATTAGCCAGCTTGAAAATTCAAAAAAAAATAAAAACCCTCAAACTGAATCTATCCACACACCACAATCTATCCTAGACACCAACCATCGAGGACACTCAATCACCTCCATCATCATGCCACTGGAAAATCAACACCACAATATTCACCTCAACGCATCATCAAGGACTGCATCCTCCATGCCTCGGCACCGCCAGACTTCTTCGATGACCACTGCCTACTCCAAAAAATAGACTTTCCACCTCTCCATCATCACATAATCCCGAGATTTACCATCTTGGAGTTATCATCTTCATCCACAACACTATTGGACACCACCTACGACAAACAACACCACTGAATCCAAACGACCATCACAACCATTGTCGTTGATTAAGCATCCCACTGGGATAATGAAACTCATCTCCAAAAGCCACAAACTCAACATTAGACACAAAAAACCAACACTAGAAAAGGAAATCACCAATAAAAAGAAACCACCATAGAAAAAGATGACCAAATAGGGAAACACTAAACCAGGGAAAACCCTGAACAAGGCCAGAAATGAAACCCTAAAAGAACCACGAAACCACAAACTATATGGCCCAATACACTCTGTGCCCATCCCTCCAAATTTGACCTAGAGAGGAGCGATGTAACCCAAGGTTAGATAAGATTGGACAACCAAGTCAGTACGATTGACAGTGGTTGTACAATTAACAGAGTCAGTACGATTGATAGTGTCAGTACGATTTAGTCAGTACGATAGACTTAGTCAGTACGATAAACATAGTTAGTACGATTAACAGAGTCAGTATGATAGATATAGACAGTATGATAAACATATTTAGTATGATAAACATAGTTGAATAGATTTGTGATTTCCAAAAAAATACATAAAAGTCAAAAGAGAACTTTTGACTCAACAGTATTATATATTGAGAAATATATTTTATATGTAAATATGTTTAATTATTTATTTATAAAATTAATTTTTTAAGTTTGAATATATAAAAAAATATTTATATATTGTTATATATTTGATTATAAATAACATTGAATTGTGAAAATGATATAATTTCTAATCCATAATATCAATATGAATATAATCCCAAGAAATAATTTTAGTCCCTGCTAAAAAAGCTTAAAAGCCCCCCCCCCCCCCAAACGAGGATGAATTTCAAACAAATGTTAAAAAAATTGGTTATCCTGAATAAAAACTCAGTCTTGGAGGCCTTATGGGCCTTTTTGGCATAAAAAATGTGATAGAGGGTTTCCCTATGTCACCAGTTTGTAGATCTTATCATTGGCTTCAATTTGATATGTAGTAGAACTCAAAAAAACACCAAAATCAAAAGTTATGGCTATTTGAAGTTTGAGTTATGTTTTCAACTTATTTTAGATATTTTTTTAAATTTTTAAATTTTTGTGTCATCATATTGTTATTAAATGATTTTTACTTGATAAAAATTAGCAAATTATTAATTAATAATTTTTTTAAAATATTTTATAAGCCATTTTCATTAAATATCTTATATATTAAGTGTAAATGTCGATTTATACATATATAAAACATATTTAAAAAAATTTATATTATATTTATATCTATATAAATATATGTATATATATTTATATATTAATATATTATTTTTAATTTTTTTTAAACATACCATTTATCAGTGCATTTTTTAGTAGTGCTGATAAAAGGTATATTTAGAAAAATCATTAAAAATAATATATTAATATATAAATATATAAATTTTTTACATTGATATAAACATTATATACATTTTTTAAATATGTTTTAGATATGTATAAATAGGCATTTACACTTAATATATAAGATCATTAATGAAAATGGCTTATAAAATATTTTAGAAAATATTATTAATTAAGAATTTGCTAATTTTTAACAAATAATAATCATTTAATAACAATCTGAAGACACAAAAAATTAATAAAATTAAAAAAATTAAAATAAGTTGAAAACATAACTCAAACTTCAAATAGCCATAACTTTTGATTTGGGTGTTTGTTTGAGTTCTACTACATATCAAATTGAAGCCAACAATAATATTTACAGACTGGTGACTTAGGGAAACCCTCTATCACATTTTTTATGCCAAAAATCCTCATAAGGCCTCCAAGACTGAGTTTTTATTCGTGATACCCAAATTTGTTACCATTCGATGAAAATTCAGCCTCATTTAAGGGGCTCTTTTTACCCTTTTTTAACAGGGACTGAAATTATTTCTTGGGATTACATTCATATTGATATTATGAATTTGAAATTTTATCATTTTTCACAATGTAATGTTATTTATAATCAAATATATAACAATATATACATATTTTTTATATATTCAAACTTAAAAAATTAATTTTATAAATAAATAATTAAACATATTTACATATAAAATATATTTATCAATATATAATACTTTTGAGTCAAAAGTTATCTTTTGAATTTTATGTCTTGTTTTGGAAATCACAAATCTATTCAACTATGTTTATCGTACTGACTATGTTTATCGTACTGACTATGTCTATCATACTGATTAAATCTTACTGACTCTATTAATCGTACTGACTATGTTTATCATACTGACTATGTCTATCATACTGACTAAATCGTACTGACATTTTCAATCGTACTGACTCTATAAATCGTACCGACTCTGTCAATAATACTGAATTTTGTGCATCATACTCACTTTGCATCATATCAATACATTACACTTAGTAATACCAATAGTTCTCATATTTTAAATTTATCACATGGTTGTTTTTTTCCTTTATCAAAACACATGTTTTTGTATCAATTGTACTCGTGATTGTCATTTTCATATATCTTTTTTTAACCAAAATGTTGTCATGGAGTTAGTTATAAACTAATCAAAACTATGTCGTGTTTTCTATTTCAATATGACTATTATAATGGCAGGTGTCCAAGTCCTTCCGAGTCTTCCGGAGAAATATGACCGTTGGACAAAATATGACCATTGGAAACAAAAGCCTATAAATAGGAGGTCATTTGAAGCAGAACATAAAAACTAAGAGACTTTAATCATTCTATGATTCTATCAAGTTCTAGAGAGAGACGTTGTGACTTCTCTCTTGCTTCGTGTGAAAGTCTTGAAAATACAAAATGTGAATGGCTCGTTCTTAGTTTTTGTATTTCAATAAGTGCTTTGTTTTTCTTTGTGTGACCGATCAGGTGATAATGATCGAGGGATGGTGAGGATAGGTAGACAGACTTACCGATCTTCGTATCGAAGGATTTTAAGTGTTCGAAAGACAGAGGTGTCGATTACATGCAAAATCAAGGGCTTGCAGGGATAGCAAGATAGACGTACCGATCATCATATCGAGGGCTTACAAAGGTGGTGGTAATATAGACCTATTATCCTAGGTGAAAGGATACCATTTCTTTGGGATAAAAGAATTGTAATACATTTACATTTCCGATGATGATTATATTATAAAGGGAATTGTTTTTTACTTTCTTCATTTCATATTCATTTGTAATTATTTCAATTAAAATTATACTATTACGTATTGTATCGATAGATTCTATACTATTTATGGTATAATCATTCACTATTGTATTACTATGATTATTGTATTCATTTGAATACAATTGATTTACACTTCTTATAGTATTACATCATATCCTACCTTTATATCAAAGATAATTGTGATTAATTGTATCTTTTGTGAATTGTATTTCTTAAGTGTTTAAACACAAAATTTTTAAACCTATAATTCACCCCCCCCCCCCCACTTTTATTGTTCCATATAATATACATATAAATCTACATATCGATCCAGCACTTGGTATCAGAGCAGGTTTCCACTGATTTGTTTTACTTGCTCTATTTATTTTAATGTATAATAGTGTTTTTATAAAATTTATGTTTCAACTACTTACTGAAGTAACGTGTGGAGTGGAAAAGATTTTATTTTATTAGATAGAAGGGATGAATATTGGATCAATTGACAATATAAGTTCAACTAGACCTCCTATATTTGATGTGGATAATTATGAGTACTGTAGAGATCGAATGAATACATTTTTTTATCAATAGTCGTGTAGACAATTTTATTATGCTTAATGGAGGTTAAAAAATTCCTAGAAAAGAAGTCGGTACTTTCACTAATCGAGAAATATCCTCTATGACCAGGAATATATACAACCAGATATCATCTTGTGAAGCATCCAACTGTATTTGGAAGAAATTGGAAGTCACACATTTTGGTATATCTAAGCTTATAGAAACAAGAAGAGAAATGCTTTGAGCAGAGTATCATGGATTTCTTTTCCTTATGGAGAACTGGTATTTAAAGTGAAACAAATATTTATGATAATTTTCAACTATCTACAATATATGGGAGAAAAATGTCTTGATGATGAATCTCTTGTTGACAAAATTATTGATATAATGCCAAACGAATGGGAGTCAAAAAGGACAGTTATTGATGAAAACAGAAAATTTTCTCAGATCACTCTTGATGAACTCTTTGGAACACTTCTACAACACGAGACAAGAATGAAGAGATATGATGATTTCAATAAGTATATTTTCTTTTGGAATTTATTCATAGTTCAAAAAAGAGTAGAGAATAATATTTTCAAAAGCTAAGTGAAGGTATTCAACAGGTTCCTCATACCGATCAAGCACCAGGTGAATCTCTTGAAACTCCTAATAGAATTCCTTATAAAGTAAAGAAAGGTTCTCAATATTCTCATACTGAAAAAGTAATCGTTATAAGTGACAAAGTAGAATAATAAAAAAATTAAAAATCAAAAGAAAAAGGGAAACATCCAGTTGAAGACTCGAGATAGTAAAATGAACTGGATTCATACGATGAGGATACTGATTCAGAACACACAATTTCTATCAAGAAAAGTGATTTCATTGTTCATGCATTAAGGATAATTGATAAGACTATTCATTATTTTCCTAGACTAGAAGGGAAAATTGATTTCATCACTGAAAATCAAAGGATGAAGTTTGGTTCTATAAGATAACAAAGAAAGAAAGTATTGTCAATTGAAACCAATTTAAAAGTACTATCTAAAAGTTCATAAGCTCATAAGAAAGCTTGAAATAGAATTACTAAGTGGTCATACAAAACAGAAAGCTCAATGAATGACCATGAAATATCAATTGAAGACTTAAGAAGGCTTTAAAATGATCTTGATATTGCTTTCAATAAGCTTGACAAAGAAAATGTTGAAAGGATGAATCAAATGTCAAAAGCTCATGGAGCCAATATCCCTTCAATAAAAGAGCTTCAAGAGAGAATTAAGGCTTTCCATTCATATTTTTTTAAGGTTTCATCTTTTAATGATGAAATAGTTATGTTGAAGAAGCAAAATTCTTCCTTATCTAAACACAATAAGAATATGCAAGATAGAATTGATACACTTGAAGAAGTATCCAGATTTCAAGAAGATACTATCACGAATCAGGAACAACTTTTTGTTGATCAACAAGAGCTTATTAAATCTTAGAGTGATTCTATCTTCGAAGATAAGAAATAAATGAAAAAGATGAAATCTTTTCTTCATGAGCTGATCAAGAAAGAAAAATAAAGAGAAAACAAATAAATGTTTTGTTGTATCTTTCCTTATTCACTTTTAGAATTATATGGACTTTTGTTATCTTAATGAGTTTTATGTTCTCTTTCCCATTTCCTTGCATTTATTTTCTCTACCTTTTTTAGGAGACTCGAGATTTCCCTGTTCTTTTTGTAAATCAAAAAGAGGGAGAATGTTTTATAAGGGTGAGAATGGTTTATAAGGGGATGAATGTTTTAATCAAATACTTCTAAATCAAGGAAAATTTACGAATACAATCCTTAAGAAATTACATACCTAAGGGGGAGTTAGTTGTATTCAATTTCATATTCAGAATAGTTTTAAATAACTCAGGGAGAGATAAGTATTTCCCTTTGTTTTTACTTTATGTTTTGTGCTTTCAAAAAAGGGGGAGATTGTTGAGTCAAAAGTTCCATTTTGACTTTTATGTCTTGTTTTAGAAATCACAAATCTATTAAACTATTTTTATCGTACTGACTATGTTTATCATACTGACTATGTCTATCGTACTGACTAAATCGTATTGACTCTGTTAATCTTACTGACTATGTTTATCGCACTGACTAAGTCTATCATACTGACTAAATCATACTAACTCTGTTAATCGTACTAACTCTTTCAATCAAACTAACTTTTGTTCATCATCCTCACTTTTCATCATATCAATACATTACACTATGTAATACTAATAGTACTCATATTTTACTTTTATAACATGATTGTTTTTATACTTTATCAAAACACATGTTTTTGTATCAATCATACTCATGATTATCATTTCCATATATCTTTTGTTTTAACCAAAATTATTTCATTGAGTTAGTTATAAACTAATCAAAATGATGTCGTGTTTTATGTTTCAATATGACCGTTATAATGCCAGGTTTCCAAGTCCTTCCGTGTTTTCCAGAGAAATATGACCATTGGAGGAAATATGACTGTTGGTACCTGAAGCTTATAAATATAAGGTCATTTGAAGCTGAACATAAAAACTGAGAGACTTTGACCATTCTATGGTTCTATCAAGTTCTAGAGAGACTCTGTGACTTCTCTCTTTCTTCATGTGAATGCCTTGAAATTACAAAATGTGAACGACTCGTTATTAATTTTTTAATTTCAATAAGTGATTTGTTTTCCTTTGTGCGACAAATCATGTGATAACGATCGAGGGCTGCTAAAGATAGACAGACAAACCTATCGATATTCATATTGAGTGATTACAAGTGTTTGAAAGACAGAGGTGTCGATTACCTACAAAATCGAGGGCTTGTGGGGATAGCAAGACAAACGTAACAATCATCATATTGAGGGTTTGCAGGGATATCAAGTTAGACGTACCGATCATCATATCGAGGGCTTACCAAGGTGGTGGTAAGACAAACCTCTTATTCTAGGTCAAAGGATACCCTTCTATTTAGGGTAAAATAATTGAAATACTTTTACATTTCTAGTGCTGATTGTATTAGAAAGGAAATTGTTTTGTTTCCTTTCTTCATTTCATATTCATTTGTAATTGTTTCAATTACAATTATACTATTATGTATTGTATCGATAGATTATATACGCTTTATGGTAGAATCCTTCACTATTGTATTACTTTGATTATTGTATTCATTTGAATACAATTGATTTACACTTCTTATAGTACTACACCATATCATACCTTTATATCCAAGACAATTGTGATTAATTGTATCTATTGTGAATTGTATTTTTTAAGTGTTTAAACACAAATTTTGTAAACCTACAATTCACCCCCACCCCCTCTTGTGTTGTTCCATATAATATCAATATATATACATCTATATATCGATCCAACAAATAATTTTCTAAATAAAAACTAATACCCATTTTTTTAAAATAAAGATATATGAATATTTATGTACCTATATAATGTGTGTGTGTGTGTGTTTTTCTATCTGTATTAACAAACTGATATATATTATCTATATATTATAACATATGAAGATACATATTAATATATAATATTTGTAAATATATATATATATGTATAATTATACTTTTATATACACATATATATAATATATATGTTTATGTATGTTGTATATATGTATGTATGTATTTCTTTATTTATAAACACACACAAAAACATATTTTATAAATGTATTTAAAACTAATTTTATAAATATATATATTAATATTTGAATAAATGTACAAATAAAAAAATATAGAAAATATATATATATATATATCATTAAATAGATTACAAAACAAGATGGGCGAGTGGTAAAGGTGCATGTGCGCAAGGGATATGTCTTGGGTTTGAATCCAAGCAGTGATAGAGTTGCACGGGCAGGTCTAGGGGGCTAGCACTATTAAAGGTTGGGGGGATAGCATTGTTAAAGGTTGGGGGTGTTCACCTAGTGCTGTTAATGGTGTGGTGGGGGCGCGAACATGTGGGGATTCCTAGAACTATTGAAAAGGGGTTCAAGCACTATTAAAAGGGGAGCATCCGATTTATAAAAAAATATTATTTTATGACTTTTATCAGATCTCAAAAAAAGGTTGAAAAAAACCCTTTTATCAGCAGTGATAAAAGACTCCTTTTATCAACTCTTTTTTTAGAGATGATAAAATGGATTTTATTAGAGATTTTTTTTTGCGAAGAGAAATGGGACCCCTTTTAATAGTGCCTCAATTATCGGCACTTTTTTAGCACTGATAAAGACTTTTGTTTAGTGATGATAAAACCCTATTTTTTTAGTAGTCTATAAACGAAAATACTAGTCTAATTAAAATTTAAATTCAATTTATATACTATTTTTTATAATATATTGGTAATATATGATCTTTATATAAATAGTTATATTAAAAATATGTTACCTAAATGATCTCAAAGAAGGGTTTGAATGGAAAATTTCTAAGATGATAATAGAATAAATCATTAATGTATTCTGATTATTTGAAACTACACAAATTATTAACATCATAATATTAGATGTTGTGGAGAAGAGATGCGTGAATATAACACTCTGTTAGAATCACTTGTGGGTTGATAAACATTGAGATTAGGGGAATCAATTTTCAATGATTTTTTAAACCCAATCATTTTCATGGTTGTTCAACGCATTTCTCTTAACACCCACACTGGTGATAGAAATAAAATAAACACATCAAATTTTTTAATGAGATCCTCCTTTTGGAAGCATGACTACATCCCCAATGTGTTTTTGTTTTTTATCCCATGGACACACAACCTTTTTCTTATTATCAAGAAGTCACTATAGGCAATGGAATAACCTTGAACCTATTACAAAGTCCGGATTCAACCAATTAAAATTTATCACTACAAAATGAATGATTCCTTTTAAATAATGATCATGGATGTAAGCATGAGCCTCTATATGAGTTAGTCATATATAGATCTTCATCCTATTTTAATAGTGGGTGCCCTAGACCCATCTTGAACAATACTTATGATTACCATATGGTTTATACAGATATATATACATGATGCCATTATAGTGTATATATTTCTACTTCCACTATTTAATGGTAATGTTCAAATATTAATTTTCATATCAAAAGGTTATAGCAGATTCCAGGATATAATGAGAACCTCAAGATATTATGAAATTAATCCTAAATAAAGGTCCTATGTTCAAGATACATATTACTGACTAGATGCAATAGTTGTTTGGATATCTAGTGTTGGAGGATCATAAATATTGAGACTTCTTCTCATGAAGTTCGCACTTAGTGATCTCTAGTAGTGAGATCATAAGGACAGACCTGCTAATAGGAACACCACATGTTTTTGGTTTCATTGGTTGTTTCTATCTACAAACCTATGTATTAGCCTCCTAACATGATATCATTACTAGTGTGTGTCATTTGATCGAGTACATTGATGTAAGGAAAAAACCGTGATAATGAAATAATGATGCAGTAGCTTGTGTTTGGTGCGTCATTAGTGGTATGACATTGGTTGAATGATCAAGAAAGCATGTGTCACTTCTAGGTTGAGGAAGTAATATATCTCAGTCCTTTTTTATTACTACGGTAGTACCTTCATAAGTCATTAGCCAAGGCAGTCAAGGGTATATCTATCCAGTTAGGTCAACAAATAACAAAGAAAGAAAAGGGTGATTACACAAGTGTACATCCTATTTTATGATATATTTAAAAGGAAAATAGATTATATTACATAGTACGTGTTCATAGGTTGGTTATTGTTGCTATGATTTTCCTTATTTCTTTAGGGGATTTGATGAGTTTTAATACTCCACTCTTGGTCTATGAATATTATTCACTGATATAGAGATAAGGTCCTAGAGGGTCACACATAATAGCGCATTCAAGAATGTGCCCTATTTCAGTTGAATTGGAATATCAAACATGGTGGGACCCACCATAGGGTTTAAGTGTTTCCCAAGATATCGATCACAAATAAATAAATAAATTCATATTATTTAAGTAAAGAATAATTGGGTTGAATTTATTTATTAAAAGTATTTACAAGTAAAATAAATATAAGGAATAATATTAATCAAATGAATATTATTTAATATTTTAGTCTCATTTAATAGTAGTGAGAATTTAGATTTGAGTTAATTCAATCTATTTTATGACGTAATATATTTAATATATATATTAGAAGACTGTGATGAATTATAAATAGTATTTATGATGTATTTTAGTTTGTAGAGCTAATAAATGGTACACCCTTTATCAATGATTTTTTTAGTAGCACTGATAAATGGTATATTTAAAAAAATAATTTAAATTAATATATAAATATATAAATATATTTATATATTTATATCGATATAAACATTATATACATTTATTAAATATGTTTTAGATATGTATAAATAGACATTTACACTTAATATATAATATATTTAATTAAAATGGATTATAATTTTTAAAAAAAATATTATTAATTAAGAATTTTCTAACTGCTATCATGTAATAATCATTAAATAACAATACGAAGACACAAAAAATTTAAAAAATTTAAAAAATTTAAAAAATTTAAAAATATCTAAAATAAGTTGGAAACATAACTCAAACTTCAAGTAGCCATTAATTTTGATCTGGGTGTCTATTTGAGTTCTAATACATATCAAATTGAATCTAACAATAATATATATAGACTCGTGACATAGGGAAACCCTCCATCGCATTTTTTTTTCAAAAAAAGGCCCATAAGGCCTCTAAAACAGAGTTTTTATTCAGGATACCCATATATTTTAACATTCGATGGAGGTTCAGCCTCATTTAAGGGGGTCTTTTTACCCTTTTTTAGTAGGGACTGAAATTATTCCTTAGGATTACATTTATATTGATATTATGGATTTGAAATTTTATCATTTTTTACAATGTAATGTTATTTATAATCCAATATATAACAATATATACATATTTTTTATATATTCACACATAAAAATTTGATTTTATAAATAAATAATTATAGATATTTACATATAAAATATATTTTTCAAAATATAATCCTAGTCTAAATACAAAATAATACCTATTTTATTTAAAATAAAAAAAATATGAATGTTTATAAACCTATATAATGTGTGTATGTGCTTGTCTGTCTGTATTGAAAAACTAATATATATTATCTATATGTTATAACATATAAATACATATATAAATATATATACATATATATAATTATACTTTCATATACACATATATATAATATATGTGTGTGTTTATGTTGTATATATGTATGTATTTATTTATTTATTTATAAACACACAGTTTCCGACACTTTCTTCAGGGCACATGCGTCCATCTATTTGAGGATGATGAGGATGCGCTGATTGTTGCCCTGCATTCCCACTTTCCAAAGGCGGGTGACATCCATTCCTTATTCAGGGATGTTTGCTCCTTGATTGAAACAGGATGATGGCATGTCTGTTCTTCCTTTCATGGATTCCTTCTTAGAAATCTTTACCTATTCCGGGCCTCCCTTATAGACTAAGACGTTGTTTGTGGAACTCTTCCTAGTGCCATATCTTCATGGATAATGGTTAATTACACTACTTCTGTCCGGACATTCCACGGGGTCTTGATAGGGCATCAACCTTTGGTCGGGGGAGTAGTCACGTTGGACATCACCGGCGTGTTTGGACGCTGTAACACTAGAACATATGGGTTTATTCTCCTTATGATAAGGATTCTCAAGGTCATAGAAGCCCAAGTCATCCCACGTTGAGTGTGGGGAATTATATTCCATAGGCATGTCTCTGAGGTTTTCCTCAGCTTCACATGTTTAACACAGGGTATGTTGTAGGTTTAACATTTAGTAGAGAGTGATCAGACTAATCCGAACACTGACTATAGTAGATAAGATGGGTGTGACCCCTGGAGGACACACTAATATTGGAGATAACACATGGTTAGTAACCCTATTGTTGTTAAAGTGAACGGTGGATGAGGTGGCATGATCCCACTGGGATGTGGTGGCCCAATTAAGAATCAACATGGATAGTGGATGATTAAGTGAAGTGGATGGATAATGAGAGGGATTCGACTCGATTTTGATGTTGATGTTGGTATTTAGCATTGAAGAGACCCCCTACGTATCCATGTGGTAGGGAATCAAAGTACACATAGTTCAGGATGGGGTATAAGATTGGGGTGTGTGCAGAGGACAGTGACCTGATGATATACTATGGCTTACACATGGTTAGAAGCCTGAAGTTGGTCTTACGCCACTGGGACGGACCGACGATATGGGTCCCAATAGAAGGGAAGATAGTGGCATACCATTGGGTTTGGGTTTAGAATGACTTACCGTTGGATGAGGGTGCAACATCTTACCACTAGATAGGGGTGACAACAACTTACCGCTGAATGAGATTGACAACGGATTACCACTGAATGTGGATCACAATGAATTACCACTGCCTGGGGATCACAATGGATTACTACTGAATATGGAACAATTTGGTGTAATGTGTGACAAAAGGGGGCATACAGTTTAACATCATACCGGGTGGGGGTGAACCGATGTGAAATGGTCAGGACCAATGGGTGTTGGTCTTGAACCTCAGGGAGGCTTCCTATGTATCTTTCCTTGGAAAGGATCAAAGTACTCATAGTTCTGGAGGTTTGTTGAACCAACGTGAAGGGAGTCAGTACCAATGGTTTTTGTTCTTTATCCTCGAGAAGGCTTCCTATGTTCCTTGCCTTAGAAAATATCAATGTCTACATAGTTTAGAAGGAGTGGGAACTGACGTGAAGTGGTCAGAAGAAATGGATGGGGGGATTGATCCTTAGGAAGGCTTCCTATACACCTTACCTTGTCAAGGATCAATGTCCCCGTAGTTTGGGATAAGATGGTGAACCGACATAAAGATGGATGGGACCTATGAATGGTGGGTTTGAACCTCAGGGAATATTTCTACATACATTACCTTGGAAAGGATCAAAGTCCACATAGTTAGGGAGAAGATGGTGAACCGAATTGAAGATGATCGGGACCAATGGATGGTGGGCTTGAACCTCCGGGAGGCTTTCTACATACCTTACATTGGCAAGGATCAAAGTCCCCACAGTTCGGGAGAAGTTGGTGAACTGACATGAAGATGGTCAGGACCAATGGATGGTGGGATTGAACCTCATGGAGGCTTCATACGTACCTTACCTTAGCAAAGATCAATGTACTCATAGTTCAGAAGAATTTTGTGAACCGACGTGAAGATGGTTGAGACCAATGGTTAGTGGGATTAATCCTCCAGGAGGCTTTCTACATACCTTACCTTAGAAAGGATCAAAGTCCCCATAGTTTGGGAGAAGTTGGTGAACCGACGTGAAGATGGTCGGGACCAATTAATGGTGGGGTTGAACCTCAGGGAGGCTTTCCATGTACCTTACCTTGGTAAGGATCAAAGTCCTCGTAGTTCGAGAGAAGTTTTTGAATGGACGTGAAGAGGGTCGGGACCAATGGTTGGTGGGCTCAAACCGCTTGGAGGCTTCCTACATACCTTACCTTGGTAAGGATCAAAGTACCCATAGTTCGGGGGAAGTTGGTGAACCAACGTGAAGATGGTCAGGACCAATGGTTGTTGGGATTGAACCTCAGGAAGGCTTCCTACGTACCTTGCCTTGGCTAGGATCATAGTCTACGTAGTTCGGGATGGTCGGTGAACTGACATGAAGATGATCGGGACCAATGGTTGTTGGGATTGAACCTTAGGAAGGCTTCCTATGTACCTTTCCTGGGCAAGGATCAAAGTCCACGTAGTTCAGTATGATTGGTGAACTGACGTGAAGATGGTCGGGACCCATGGTTGTTGGGATTGAACCTAAGGAAGGCTTCTCACGTACCTTACCTTGGAAATGATCAAATTCCACGTAGTTTAGGATAGTGTGGGTCTTACACTCTAGGTGGCCCAGAGAGGATGTCATGGTTGATGCTTACTCTAAGACCACGTCAGTTATGCTTAGTGTGAGAAACAAGAGGCAGCAAAGACTTGATGATCAAGTCATGAAAGGTGCATCCGTGGGGAGTGGAATGAGGCTTACATGTGGTTAGCGACCCAAAAAATCAAACAGGGGCTTTTGCGTGGTTGGAAGCCGAGGGATATAGAGATTGGGACTTACTTTAGGATTGGGGCCCAAGGTCGACAAAGCCCAACAGGAGAGGGATTTGGCATCGAAGAAAGGAGGGATCAGGTGCCCATCCCCTCTACTCTGGTCTTTGTCCAGGTAGAAGATAAGAGTATCAGGGACGTAGCCTCCTACAAGATCGGTTAGGGGATTACACCAAGGTGGTTTCCCTTACCCTGCTGACAGATGCCGCTCTGATAAAGAGAATATCATTCCATGTGAGGAATGATCTCATTTCCATGGAGACCTCTGGGCATATAGAATGTTCGAGATAGGGAACCCTATGTATAATAAATGGGGTGAGGCTACTGTTTAACATCATGTGCTGAGGATGATGGTTCTTGGCGGTTTAACGTCCTGCAGCTCGGATGAGGTGGTTTTACTCTACACCCCTAGGACTTACATAATTGATACCTGCCCTCCCTTGAGGAAGGGAAGGTATCAGCAATGTGATGGTGTGGGGGTGTTATGGAGTGATCTATTGAGGGCTCCACGTTAGTGTGGCTATGTGAAGAAGCAATAGCCATTAGCATGCCTATGAAAACAAGCATGAGGAAAAGAAACACAAAAGGAAGTACCACCCAAGGGATCTTGAAATTACATTGTGGAAACTGGGAGGGTCTCATGAGAAAAGTAGTTGCGGAGTAAATGGGTTCATAGGTAGAAGCCTCGTGAAGCTCTAATGATCCATGAAGTGGAGGGGCTTTGTGAAGGGGTATTCTTTGCAAGGTGAAGTTGCCTAGCCTAGGCGTAGGGAATAGGTGCATGATAAAACACTATTTTTTTGAATATTTTATTGATAATGAATGACATAATTTCCTAAAATTGTGCTAAATATGTTTATTTAGGAAATATTTGGGATTAGATCATTCATTTGAAAATTTGACTAAAATTATAATTTTACACTTTTAAAATGAACTGTAGTATTTCACACATAAATATTTTAATATGAAATATTTGAACTTAAATTTTAGGAAAAATTTTCCCTACTTAATTTTATAAATCGTTTATTCAGGACACTAGAGCTAAAGAGTGCATTTGGTTGGTGCAAATTGGCCATGAATTCAAAGTTGGGTTGGACTCGCCAGAATGGACATGGGTTCTGTATTTGGGCCCTAACTTCTTTATCCATGCTTGGATTTGACCCAAATTTTTAGAGGAGCTTGGGGATTCATTTTCTCACAAATCATCCTTCTGTAAGGAGATCTGGTTCACGCTTTTTGGAGGGAAAATGGGCAGTTCATGTTGTATTAAAATATTTGGCTGAGATACCCCATTCACACTTGAAACTTCTTTAAACCTAGCCTCCTCTCCACTCTATAAATTAGTGTTTTTTGCATTTGGAGAGGTTGTGATGTAAATTAGGATATTGGAGGCAGAGTAGAATTGGTTTCACCCAATGTCTCCAACCACTGTAATAGGTTTATCTCTTGAAGCAAGGATCCCCTCATCGAAGCCTCCTTCTCTTCTTCATGTTGTAATATTTTCAATTGGGTATTAAACTTCATTGTTATTATTTTATTTCTTCTATTTTATTATGTTGTATTCAAATTTATTCTTCTCTTAATCTTCATATTTGGTTTGTAATTTTTGAGTAGAAATGTGATTGGGTTTTACCTACTATAAACCATTGCAAATACAATTCGCTTCTATGATGATTATGTCACCCATGGAAGAGTAGTCTTTTTAGAAATCGATCTATATCTTTCCTTCTTCATTCATTTATTTAGAATTAATGATCTACTTTAATTCACTTGATATGATATATTAATTGAGTTTTCAATTTAAATGAACATAATTAATCAATTAAACAATAAACACAAATCACACGAGGTCGAGAATTGTGTGAATTGTGAGAGCGCAAACTTAATTGGTACTTCCAAACCACACGAAATCAATTTTTAGTGTTCAAATATAATCCATAAACTCAATTAATTCTAATTTCCAGATAAGATATGTGCCTTAATTTACTACTGACCATAATCTAACTTTATAACATCAATCAAATCAGGGTGATGCGATTGCATGTTCTGAAGTTAGCCCAGGGTTAAATTCACTACATCTTTGTGGTAAATTTAATTCTCATAGGGTTCGATATTTAACAACCTAAGGGATCATAATTAATTGGATATTAATTTAAATTATAATGATTAATAAATGATTGAAGATGTAGAGTTAGATTGATTACACTTTCTAAAAATAGTTTTCTAAAAAAACATCTTCTCATTGTGGTTTTTTAATCAACTTAAATTTAAAAATTAAAAACAAAAAAATATGCAATATTCTTCCAGAAAACATATTCTAGTTTTATAAATGATAAAAAACCCCATCATTTTAAGTAGTTTTCTTAATTCCTTTTATTTTATTTTTAAAATACATTTAATAAGTTGTTAAATTTACTTCCTCCTATGAGAGACAACCTTGGTCATCCACTCTGCTGAAACTAAGTAACCCAAAAACCACTAATCATTTTAGGGCACCCACGACAGTGCTCTTTCCTATTGGCACCATTTCCGGGGAGGTAAGTAATTTATTCAACCAATTATAGGTATTTTTTTCATTTAGTTATTTTCTTCTCCTCTTTCTTTCTTCTTTCCCTTTTCTCAAGTTTTTTTCTCTTGCTCTCTTCTTTTTTTTATCGAACCCACTAAAACTTCTTTTCTTTTTATTATGGTCCAATTTTATTTATTTCATTTTCATATTTCATTTATTTATGACATGAACTAATCAAGAATATCTCTTAGATCTTGACCCTGAGATTGAACATAGCCTTAGGGCACGAATCAGACATTCTCAGTCTATCAGAAATTTCAATATTCAACTAGTTGGAGAATTCCTCAACTTTCAAAACATTGAAATCGGAATCAATTCAAATTAAACCATAAAACAAGAACCAATGGATGAAAATAATGGAAATGAACTTAATAGAACTATTCAAGAATTGGCTACACCTAATATTAACTATCAACCAAATTTTATTGTATACCCAAATCCTGAATCAGACTTTGAATTGAAATCTGGATTAATTCATCTTCTTGAAAAATTTCATGGCCTCTCAAGTGAGGATCCCAATAAACACCATAAATAATTTAATGTTGTTTTCACAACCTTGATACCATGAAATGTATCTAACTACCAAATCAAATTAAGATCATTCCCATTCTCACTTTATGGAGCTGTGAATGATTGGATGTATTATTTAAAACCCAAAGATGTAACTTGTTGGAACAATTTAAAACGTCTTTTCGTGCAGAGTTTTTTACCAGCATCAAGGACCACTTCCATTTGTAAAGAGATCTCTGGGATCAAGAAATCATAAGGGGAGTCAATATATTAGTACTGGGAGTGATTCAAGAATTTGTGTGAAAGCTTACCACATCACCAAATCATTGAGAAACTACTCATCCAGTACTTCTATGAAGGACTGGCACCTATGGAGAGAAGCGTGGTGGATGCTATAGCTGGAAGATCATTGGTGGACAAGACACCAGTAGCTTCACATGCGTTGATCGAAAAAATGGCCCAAAAATCCCAATAATTTGGTGATCGAGGTACACCACATGTCAGGAGAGTACATCATGTAAGTCTATCTTCTCTTGAAAGTCATTTTATTGATACCAAGTTTGAAGAATTGACAACTATGGTGAGACAGATTGAATTGGCTCAAAATTCATCCCAACCCCCTCCTTCAAGGCCTTGTGGCATTTTCATTATGACAAGCCACCCAACTGACTGTTTCCCCCAACTACAAGAAATAGAAGATTGTACAGTAGTATTTCCTAGGAGACCTTATCAGCAGAAAAAACGGTTTCCCCAAAATAAGATTGATTACTTTGCACCAACATACAACCATGGGTGGAATGATCAATTGGACATGAGGTATGGATCTGGACAACAACAAAGGCCACCCTTTCAACAAAACATCCAGCTACATTCGACTTACCAGTAGGGATTCCAACAACCCCAAAGAAGATTTGAAGCCCAAACATCGACAAGCCAACAACAATGGAATCCCCCATCAAAGGTATATTCTAACACTAATGACCTTTTGAAGAAAATTTCTATTAATAAACAGAATGAGCTGAAGAGTCAAGGTTAGGAGCTGAGGGAGTTGAAGACTCAAATGAGCCAGATTTCCACTGCCCTCCATGAACTGGTAAGTAAGAATTATGGAAAATCTACGATCCCAACTTACTCCAAATCCCAAGGGGAATGTCAGCGCCATCACATTGAGAAGTGGGAAGAAAACAATAGATACATCTGAACCTATCGTTCCACTAGGATTCACCTCAAATCTGGAGAAGCTGCATTCCATACCAACTGATGACCAATCCAAGGAGAAAGATAATGGTAAGAAAATGTTTGATGATGTTCCTTCTAAACCCCTTCCATTTCCAAACAGCGTTGTACAAACCAAGAATATGGATGAGGAGGTGATGCAAAAAGAATTTTTGGATACATTCGCGCATGTGGAGATCAACATCCCTTTAATTGAAGCTATTAATAAAATCCCAAGGTATGCGGAATTTTTAAAATGTCTTTGTACCAATCGAAGAGGGCTCAAGGGAAATGAGAGGAAAAATCTTGGAAGGAATGTGTCTGCACTCATTACGCCAACTCTAGCAATGCCGAAAAAGTGCAAGGATCCATGGACATTAAACATCCCATGCACCATGGGGGATTTTCAGTTTTCTGATGCACTTTTTGATTTGGGAACTTCCATAAATGTGATTCCTCACTCTGTATTCTCTTCATAGAAGGTTGGTGAGTAGAAACCGACAAGAGTAGTGGTGTAGTTGGAAAATAGAGATACAAAATATCCAGCGGGAGTCCTTGTGGATGTACTTGTCTGGGTAAGAGACATGATCTTTCTATTAGATTTCTAAGTGCTTAACATGGAGGATGATTAGGTAAGTTCTCATCCCCCATTATCTTAGGTAGTCCCTTCCTCAAAATTGCAAAAACAATCATAAATGTTAATGAGGATACACTTTCCATGGAATTTGGGGATGAATTTGTGATATTTAATGTTATGGATTCCATGAAGTAACCCTCATAGGATCATTCTACATTTGTTATCTCCCATTTTGAACCACCAAATAATAACCCCATGGAATTTTATTGTCCTATACTTAGAGAAATTATGAGTGTTGGTTCTAGTTTGATGTCTAAGAGTACTTCCACACCTATTTCTAATGCACAAGACTCTCTTAGATTTTATTTTGAAATAGAATCATATTCTGATTTTGATCATGTGAACTCTAATTGTGACATGGATGTTGATTATGCCGGTGTATTTGAAGCTTTATTCTCTTATTTTTATTATTTATATTCTGATACTAATGCTCTTTGTGCACATATTTCAGTTCCTTATATGTCTCCATCCATACACCACCCCCCTACACTAGAACTCAAGACATTTCCACCAAATATCAAATACTCATACTTGTTAAGTGGTGAGAAATTACCTATTATCATTACTAACAATATCCCTTTTGAACATGAAGAAAAAAATTGAATCTTTTGAGGGATAACATCAGGGAAATCGGGTGGACCTTGGCTGACATATCAGGTATTAGACCCTCCATTTGCATGCATATTATTCTATTAGGCGATGGGGATAAACTGGTGAGGCAACCACAAAGGAGACTCAATCTAACCCTTTAGGAGGTTGTTAAAAAAGAAGTTGAAAATTTTCTTGAGGTAGGTATAATCTATCCCATTTCAAATTCTCAGTGGGTAAGTCCTATTCAGGTTGTGCCTAAGAAAAGTGGTGTTTCTGTTGTTAAAAATGAGAAAGATGAGTTAGTTCCAATGAGGTTTCAAAATAGTTGGCATGTGTGTATTGATTATATGAAACTAAATCAATTGACTTGCAAGGACCATTTCCCCCTCCCATTTATTGATCAGATGCTTGAGAGACTTGATTGGAAAACACATTATTGTTTCTTGGATGGATTTTTTGGATATTTTCAGGTTCCTATTGCTCTAAAGGATTTGTAGAAGAAAACATTCACTTGTCATTTCAGTACGTTTGCCTAAAAAATGATTCCATTTGGACTTTGCAAGGCCCCAGGTACCTTCCATAGATGCATGGTGAGTATTTTTTTCTGATTTTATTGAGACCTTCATGGAGGTATTCATGGATGATTTTACAGTGTATGGGTATTCATTTGATGAATGTCCAAGTAGTCTGGGAAAGGTGTGCAATTGTTGTATTGAGAATAATCTGGTCTTGAACTTTGAAAAGTTTTATTTCATGGTAGAGCATGGCATTGTCTAAAGGCATGTAGTGTCAAAACATGGTATAGAGGTTGATAGATCTAAGATAGACTTTATTTCATCCTTACCCTATCCTTCATGTGTGTGTGAAGTTAGATCTTTTCTAGGGAATGGAAGATTTTATTGGGGCTTTATCAAAGATTTTAGTAAGATTTGTCTTCCTATGTCGCGATTACTTCAAAAGGATTCTGATTTTTGTGTTTGATGATTCTTGTAGGAATTCCTTTGATGAGATAAAACAACGTCTTACCACTCTACCTATCATACAACCCCCACGGTGGGAGATTCCTTTTGAGCTTATGTGTGATGCCTCCAACTTCGCGATTGGAGATGTCTTATCTCAAACGGTGGAGGGACGTTCACATGTGATTGCCTATGCATCGAGGACACTAGATTCATCCCAATCAAACTACACAACCACGAAAAAGGAGTTTCTTGCTGTTATATTCAATTTAGATAAATTTTTTCATACTTATTAGGCTCTAAAGTAGTTTTTTTTTCTGACCATGTAGCTCTGAGGTACCTCTTAAAGAAGCCAGACGCAAAGCCCAGGCTAATCCGATGGATACTCCTTCTTCAGCAATTTGATAATGATATAAAGGAAAAAAAGGGGTCGGAAAACCTAGTGGCGGACCACATGAGTAGGCTAACTCACACACTAGATGATGACACCATGTACCAGGTACCACTTCGGGACACTTTCCTAGATGAGCATCTTTATTCCATCTCAGGTATGCATCCTTGGTATGCAGATTTAGTGAACTACCGTGTTGCATCCGAAATCCATACAAATTTAAAGAAACATCAAGTCCAAAACTTAAATAGTGAGTCTAGATTTTATGTTTGGGATGATCCCTACTTATGGCGCATGTGTAGTGACCAATTTATTAGGAGTTGTGTTCCAGATCATGAGTTTGAGTCTGTTCTAAAATTCTATCATACACTTGCTTGTGGTGGACACTTTGGACCCCAACAGATAGCTAGAAAAGTTTTGGACTCTGGATTATATTGGCCTAGCTTATTCCATGATGCCCATGTGTTTTTAAAGTCATGCTCTCATTGCCAACACAATGGGAACATTTTTAGGAGACATGAGATGCCCCAAAAACCCATACTATTCTATGAGATTTTTGATGTATGGGGCATCGATTTTAAGTTTCATTTTCCTAGTTCATTTATATTATTATATATTTTGGTTTCTTTTGATTATTTGAGTAAATGGGTGGAGGCTGAGGCCACCAGGACTGATGATTCTCATGATGTTGCGGACTTTGTCAAAGCACAAATTTTTTGCAGGTTTGGAGTACCAAAGTCCATCATCAGTGACCAAGGGACACAATTATGCAATCATAATTTCTCTTCCCTTCATCGAATGTATGAAGTGAAACACAAAACATCAACACCATACCACCCTCAAACAAATGGCCAGGCTGAGGTTTCAAATAGGGAATTGAAACAAATTTTGGAGAAAACTGTGTAGCCAAATAGGAAAGATTGGAACAAGCACTTAGATGTTGCATTGTGGGATTATAGTACAGCATACAAGACACACATTGGTATTCCCCCATTTCATATTATTTTTGGTAAAGCATGTCATATCCTCATGGAGGTTGAGCATCGGTCTTGTTGGGTTGTAAAGAAATGCAACATGGATTTGGCCCATGCTGGAATCCATAGGAAGATGAAAATTCAAGAGCTTGAGGTGATTCGATTAACTTCATTTTATAACTCAAGGCTCTACAAGTAAAAATAAAAATCAACTCGTGATAAAATTATCCAACAAAAGGAGTTTCATGTTAGAGAGAAAGTTCTTCTCTACAACTCACAACTGAAGCTAATGCCTGGTAAGTTGCGTTCTAGGTGGTTAGGTCCTTATGTTGTGACTAATGTTTTTCCTCATGGTGCAGTGGAGATCACACAAGAGGAAAAAGGAAAGAGCTTTACAATCAATGTGAAACTTTTTAAGAGATACATTGAGGGACTTCCTATTGATGTAATGGATTTTATCACACTGCATGACCCCATCATCACTTGAGTACATCAGGCTGTTCCTAACCCTTTAACTTTTTTTATTCTTTGTCCTATTTAAAATTATACATTTCATGTGCATATATCATCTCATGGGTTCACATTGAGGAAAATTAAATATTTTATGTGTGGGGGAGGGAACCTTTTAGTTTAGTAATTCCAATTGTTTTCCTATTTATAAAAACAAAAAAAATGTGTGTTTTTCAAATTTTGGGTGTTCATTTTTCAATATTTTGTATGTTTTTGAAAATTTTGAGATGAAATGATTCTCATCACCATTTTCAAATCCATATTAATAAGTGAAAAAATTTATCCCTTGAAACTAAGCTTAAATTAATGCTGAAATGAATTTGTTTCAAGTTCAAATATTTAGTAATTTCCTGAAAAGTACACTGAATTTTGAATCATATGACACATCTCATAGTCTTTATATTTGAAATCACTTTCAAGTGGGGCTTCTGAACCATTATTTTCATATTCTTTACATTCACCTCACTTCTTGAGAGAACCAAACCATGCTTGATTTAACTATAATTTGATTTATTCCTGTCAAAAGTTGTGGGTTTGAGGTAATTATGTTTAAATGATTGAGGCATTTGTTTGGTATTAAAGCCCCTATTTCAAAGAATCGTTTTTTTATAATGGACTGCCTTGAGCATTTAATTTGTGTATCCCTTATAATCCTTGAATAGAATGTTAGTTTAGCCACATTACATGCCAATTTTCCCTATCCAACCAACTCTTGAAGTGAAATTGCATAATCTAGTTGAACTTAAGTGTGGGGGAAGCTGTCTTGTGTTGTGCTACCAGATTATGTGATAATTTGGGTGGAAAATTAAATTCTGAAAAGTTGTTTTTGCTGCTAAAGAAAATAATTATATTGAAATCTGTGACTTTTCTATATCTTTCATGATAAGTGAAGTTGTTCCTTTTCTGGAGCTTCTAATAGAGGAAGAAATTTATGCCTATCTAGAGCTTGCAAGAAAATCAAGTTTGAGAAGATTGACATTTTTTTGTTGAATGATGAATAGTGTAAACTTTACAAGACTTTTCATGATGATGGATCTGAATTTATACTATGGGGATTTAGGAGGATAACATATTTAAGTGAAAATTAGATTAATGCAATTTTTCTTCAAAAAGAGTCAATCCCTCCTCATTCAGCCTCAGAGTTTTTCACATCTAAATCCTACCAACCGAAAGCCACAGAACAACCCTGAAAATTCATCATGATAAACATATTTCCTTGACTCACATTGGGTGGAGATGTAATAATTTATCAAGCCTATGGTGACCCTTGTATGAGTTTGGATGAGATAGATATTGCAAAAAATATTGACATTTGTGTGATAAGAGAAAATCAATTGAGGTATGTGTTTTGTGCATGAGAGGATAAATGAAGTGGAAATATATTGAATGATATAAATGGAGAACTTGAAATAATGGTTTTTATGAGGCATTATATATTCTGTTTCTTGGGGTGTAATTGTTGGATCTCAAGGATATGTGTTTTAAAAGTATTTTGATTTAATATTGATATTTACTTGATATGCGGATTTTCCTAGGAGTGAAAAATGGTAAGTGTGGGGGAGTTGATAAAACAATATTTTTTTGAATATTTTAAAGATAATAAATGACATAATTTCCTCACATTGTGCTAAATATGTTGATTTATGCAATATTTGGGATTAGATCAATCATTTGAAAATTTGATTAAAATTCCAGTTTTACCCTTTTAAAATAAACTGTAGTATTTCGCACATAAATATCTTAATATGAATTATTTAAACTTCAATTTTTGGAAAAGTGTTTCTCACTTAATTTGATACAACTTTTATTCAGGACACTAGATCTAAAGAGTGCATTTTGTTGGTGAAAATGGTCCATGAATTCAAAGTTGGGATGGACTCTTCAGAATGGACATGAGTTCTGTATTTGGGTCATAACTTCTTCATAAGAGCTTTGATTAGGTACAACTTTTGAGAAGATCTATAGGATTCAGTTTCACACAAATCATCCTTCTTTAAGTAGAGCTGGTTCATGCGTTTTTGAGGTCAAATGAGAGGTGCAATTTGTATTAAAATATTTTTCCGAGATTCCCCATTCACACTTGAAACCTCTTTAAACATAGCCTCCCCTTCACTCTATAAATTAGTGCTTTTCTATTTTGGAGGGGTTTATATGTGAATTAAGAGATTTGAGGCAATGTATAATTGGTTTCACCCAAATTCTCCAAGCATTTTAAGATGGGTAGCTCTTGAAGCAAGGATCCCCTCATTGAAGCCTCCTTCTCTTCTTCATGTTGTAATATTTTCATTTGTGTATTAAACTTCAATGTTCTTCTTTTATTTATTCTCTTTTATTATGTTTTATTCAAATTTATTCTTCTATTAATATTCCTCTTTGGGCTGTAATTTTGAGTAGAAGCATGACTGGGTTATACCCATTATAAACCGTTGCAAATGCAATTCGCTTCTATGATGATTATGCCACCCCTGGAAAAGTAGTATTTTTAGTAATCGATCTATATATTAACTTATTCATTCATATATTTTGAAACAATGAGCTACTTTAATTCACTCAATATGATCTATTAATTATGTTTTCAATTTAAATGAAATTAATCAAGCAATTGAACAAAAAACACAAATCACACGATGTCAAGAATTGTGTTAATTGTGAGAGCGCAAACTTAATTGATAATTTAAAACTACACAAAATAAATTTTTAGTGATAAAATATAATCCCTAAACTCAATTAATTCTAATTTCTAGAGAGGATATGTGCCTTAATTTACCACTGACCAGAAGCTATCCTTAGAACATTAATCAAAGCAGGGTGCTGCGATTGCATGGTCCGAAATTAGCCAAGGGTTAAATTCACTTCATATTTGTGGTGAAGTTAATTCTCATAGGGTTAGGGATTTAAAAAATTAAAGGATTATAATTAAGTTAATATTAATTTAAATGATAATGATTAATAAATAATTGAAGAGGTAGAGTTAGATCAATTACACTTTCTAAAAATAGTTTTCCAAAAAAACATCTCCCCATTGTGCTTTGTTAATCAACTTACATTTCAAAATTAAAAACAAAAAATTTTCAATATTCTTCCAGAAAACATCTTCTAGTTTTATAAATGATAAACAAACCCCATCCTTTCAAGTAGTTTTCTTAATTTCTTTTATTTTATTTTCAAAATACCTTTAATAAGTTGTTAAATTTACTTCTTCTTTTGAGATACGACCTTGGTCAGCTACTCTGCTGCACCTAAGTAACCCAAAAACCACTAATAATTTGAGGGAACCCAAGACAGTGCTCTTTCAGTGCATATGGAAGGTGCTTCGTGAAGTGGAAGGGCATTTGTAGAGCAGTGCTTCATGAAGCAAGGGTGCCCAACGAAGTGTAGCATTGCGAAGCAATGTGATTCGCGAAGCACAATGGCTCTTCCTTAGCATGTGGGTCACATGTGTATGGAGGGTACTTCACGAAGCATAAGTGCTCCATGAAAACCCAAGTCCCCTTGGAGATACCCTTCCTTCGTGAAGGCCCATGGGTTCCGTGAAGGGAATCCCTCTTTGAAGAGGGTCAGAATTCAAACAAAGGGAGAGGCACTTCACGATGCTAAAGTAAATTGAGGGATCTCATGTTTGAAGAGAAAAAATTGCTTCACGATTTGAGAGGTAAGAAGGTGAAAGGTCAAGGGATCTATCCTTTGGGCTTGAGGGGAGCCCAGTATTTATAGGCAAGAGCCACTGCAAAGTAGAGCTCACTGGGTGGGAAGACATGTGACATTTTTTCGTAACTTTGGAGCCTCCTGCCTCCTTGCTCTGCGGTAGGTTCGCAAACGACAAATGGGTTCGCAGAGGCTCCTGCCTCCTTGCTCTGTGGAAGGTTCGTGAATGTAAAATGGGTTCACGGAGGCTCCCACCTCCTTGCACCATGGCGGGTTCGCAAATGTCAAATGGGTTCATGGAGGCTCCCTATAACTTGGACCACAGCGAGTTTGCGAATGTAAAATGGGTTCGCAGAGCCTCCTGCCTCCATGATCTGTAGAGGCTTCACACAGGGTGGAGCTTGGTGCCGATCGCGGTGCTGCGGGGCTCCACAATTTAGCTTCACAAGGTAGACCCTAAGGATTTCTGTTTGTTCTTGTTCTTCCCAAATTTTGGTGCCAAAAAATTACCCCCCCCCCCTTAGACTAGGATCCAAGGAGAAAGAGATGGTCAAATTCTAAGGGTCAATCACCAAAATTCCTCGATCAATCGCGAATCTGACTCAGGAAGTTAACTCACAATAGAGGCTTGTGAAGCGGAGAGGCAACGTGTAGGGTGAGTGTACCACGAAGCTCACCATAGTTTAGACATGACACAAAGCACTAGAGGTCCTCACCTATAAATAGGGGAGGATGACCTCTCTTTTTTCCTTTATCATCTTCTCATTTTGGCCTTTAGCGCTCTCGATTCGTGAAGCTCCACATACTCCATGATTGCTCTCCGATAATCGGGCCTTCTGCTTCACGATGCACAGTGAGTCTTTGACTTCACGATGGTGTGCTCTGCGGCTTGCGTCTGAAGGTTGAGGTATGGCTCTATGAACTGGCTTCGCGAATGAACTCCACGAACGAGCTTTGTGAATGAAATTCATGATCTAAAACAAAAAAAGTCCAAATATTGAAAACTAAATGTCTCACCAAGAGGCTTCCTGGAGGGTCCTTGCGATTGATGCCTGGAGGGAGGAGATGGAAGATAGCTCAGGTATAAGGGCATTCATACAGAGCTATTATGACTACAATTCATTGGTGGAGCTATAGTTGGAAATCCAAAAGGACTATCCACTGTTCAAGAGGCTGCCTCTATATGGATTTAGACTGAGGTATGACATCTTCATCCCTAAAGTGATTAGGGACGAGCCAACTTACTGGTTTAGGAGCATGTCGTTCTAGTGATAGTGGTTCAGGGCAGCTGACAGCCAGGCCCGGGAGGACATCGCGTCTATCAATGATGATTGTCTATACAATCATATAAACAATTTTGACAAGAAATAATTGCAATAGGAGACATCACCCCATCTTTACCACACCATCTTGAAGGTAGCCCTGAAGAACCCAAGAAAGGGGTGGTATGATGAGTGGGATCTGCTCCAGGGTAGTATCTTCACAGATGACTGGGTCTGGGCCTACTGGGTAGGTGCCTCGTGTGAGGAATTCGGGGCAGAGCTGAGAAGAGTGGGCCTATATGAGGCGTCTTGGGCCTTCTAGTTCCACATCTATCAGTCGAAGCAGCTAGTGTCAGAATTGCTAAGTATATGGTCATCGAGGACCAATACCTTTCATTTCCACCATGGAGAGGTCAGAATTAGTTTATGGGATGCACATTAGATCTCGGGGGTCTTCATACTGGGGGAGATGTATGATGAGTTCCTCCCTGTTATGGGTGCATGGGAGGATCTGAAACAGATGACACTGCAGGCGATGTCATTGATGAACGCAGTACCGGGATAGGACAAGCAGTCGTTGAGGGATGCCCACTTCAAACAGTGGTTCAAGTAGTTCTGGAACTTCCCGGAAGATATGCAGTTCCCCATGAAGACTCGGACATTTTCGAAGGGGTATCAATGAGGCAATAAGAACTCATACTAGCGGCTTTTAGAGGATATCCAATGGGAGATTTGGCGGTTCATCATTATTACTAACTAGAAACCAGTAGTTAGGTTGGCTCATTCATTGCGGCACTCATCTGCGGTTGGATCCTGCTGGTGAGAGACACGAACATGGGTGTGTGACAAAGAAGTTTGTAATGGCGTCCATAATAGTGATAGTAGTGTGGGTTAACCTCGAGATCCTAATGCTCACCAAGATATAAAAGATGTTGTGGAATATCAATGAGGGGAAGAATCCACAGAAAATATTAAGACCATTCCACCTCTTGTATGGGTGGATAGTGGCGTACATCAGAGGGGGATATGAAAATCCAAACCCCATCTCCACTATAAGATAGGAATTTTTCCCGTCTATTCTGAATGCCACATGGAGGTTTCCGGACAATCTAATCATGCAATCAATATTGAACTGGGTCTAGAAGGTAGAGGAGTTCAACTTTCACCCATTCCCATTGCCAACGGGTGTATTCACTGATGATGGACAAGGAATGGAAGAGCATCAATCCTACCTCCTAACCTTTTGAGGTGGAGTCCTAGTGGCATGGGTGGATCATGAGCCCCTTTTTGAGTCGTGCACCCCACACAGATTTGAAAATAAATTTCGTTCCATGTAGTGACTAACCCCACAGGTCTATTTGTGGGTGCGCTACAAAGACCATATATGTGTGATGAGGTATATGTGGCTCATGTTCACATGGGAATATAAAAAGATATGTAACGATCTGCCTCTGCCCACGACTATCTCTAAACTGGTGAAATAGTGTGCCAAAATATGGGAGGTGGCCTACCCTAGGGAGATTTTAAAGTATCCAACCATTCGGGCCAGCGATGGTGTGCCTCCTCAACCTCGAGGTCGGGGCGGGAAGGCGACAAGGACATCCCGCAGTGGCGAGGCTGCCATGGCGGTGAGGCCCACACTGGTTGAGGGGGAGGAAGTGGAAGCAGATCTAGTGGCGGTAGCTGACCTTATCATCCTAGAAGAGAAGATTTATCTGAAGGGGAGGAAACCAAGACGATTCTATAGAATATCCACCTGGGCTCCAGGGAAGCGGTTGTGCCATATATACATGCCAGAGAATGATGTCTTCCTGGAGGCTTGGGATATATGGGATGTCAACAGGAAATTCCTTGGCCCTTTTGAGATGTGGCAACACCTGAACCATCTTGGGATGGATTTTCCGGGAATCATCCCCGTCAAGGCCAACTCTGCGGTATCCCAGAAGGAGGCAGAACAATACCTGGCTGAGTTGGAGGACTTTGTGCAATCCTAGGGTGCCCCGCTTCCAATGACAGACCGGGTGAATGTTTTGTTGGACCGGATGACCCTCCCCAATTGTTGGATGCATAATTGAATGAGTGCTTCCCTTTTCCGGAAGAGTCGGATGTGTCCTCCTGGAAAGAGGAGGCCAATAGAGGGAGCCCATTAGAGGAGGGTAATGTTGGTGATTCAGACCTAGAGCCTGAAGAGTTTGCAGAGCCTCTCGATGTAAGACCCTGAGTTCCTTCCCTGGGATCTGCTTCTAGGATACTTTGGACCCTCACTAACATTTAAACTATGCAGAAGGGACTCATACATAGAACCCTTTCTCTTCCCTCAGTGCATTCAGATGCAGGGCCTTCGGGATCCACACCCATGGCTATGGCGATTACCGCATCCAGCGGGCCCAAGACACCCGAGGTGGCTCTTTAGAGTTTTCTGGCCTTCTGACAATATACAGAGGTCCATGCCTCAGGGTCCTAATGGAAACAACCTAAGAAAAAGACCGAGAATTTGATCTTTATAAGTCTCCACTACAAAATTTATAACGGCCACCCATTGATCAGGTTAACTGACATTGGTGCACTTCTTAGAATGCATAGTTCCTCAAATGGTGTGGGCTACCTTGGAGAGGTTGGTTGGTACTCCTAGAGGTTCCCTTCCTAGGGGAATGTCAGTGGTCATTCAGGTGGATATCCAAAATGACCAAGCAGTGATGCTCCTGATCTTTGGAGGGACTGTTATTAGGGTCGGGCCTGAAAATTATTGAGGTGAGATCCGACGATGAAGATTGAACGGACAGTATGGCTCATGCCATACCTGATCCGACACTAGATGCAGACCCTTCTGATGAGTTATTGGGGTTGTTCCCTACATATGAGCCCACCAACCCCGAAGACTAGGATGAGATGACCACTGATGAATAGTAAAGAAAAATAGTCCACCCCCAGTCAGTGAAGCTAATCATGTGCTTCATTGATGATACCCCTCAATAACATTGGATAGACCAGATAGAGAGACATCATTTGTGATGGCATGAACTGTGTGCTGGGGGTGGTGGTGGATGGCCAGCATCCCCACATGCTCATTCGAGATCTCATGGATGAGAAGATATAGAAATATGATCGTGGCCTTGGTGTGCGTTGGTAGTGGAGAAAAGTGGTTAACATGAAGAGGCTCTAGGATGATGAAAATGAAATTCAGTGGCTGCACATCCAAGAAGATGAACATTTTTCTTTCCTCAATGCATAGTCAGAGATCGTATCGCATCTTAAGGACAAGCTGGCAGAGGCTGAAGAGTGAATGGGGAGAGCCTCTAAGGAGATGACCATTATTCGAACCAATGAAGAATGGCTCCGGATCGCAGCTGATGAACTACACCCCATTTCTATGAAGGGGGAGCAGGAAATGAACATGTGACATTGAATCCTAGACACCATAAGACAGAGTGTGTTGGAGCTCCAATGTTCTTTTAACCGGGTCAACCCGTCCATGGGAGGGGTCGATCCTCAGGTACTATGATTCATGTAACTTTTGAACACACCTTCATGTTTTTGACTATTCATGCTAGATGCTTGCATGAGTTTTGTTATTCAACTTTGGTCTATTGTATTTCTTTTACATTCATAAAGCATCCAACGACCATTCCCTAAGCTCACGTGGGTTGGGCGTGATGTGAGATATAAGGGATGACCACTTTTCCATTCCATCCAAATATAAGAGTGGAAACCAAGATCTGGGCATCTGGGGTTTGAATAACCAATCCGGATTTCCAGGAATAATGGGAGAGCCTAATTGGAGGACGAGGACCTTAGAACAATCGATGTGTTGTCTTCCCAATGTGCTCTAGTTCATGATCAGGGTATCTCCATGGGAATTTGAAATCAACCCGATCATAAGGGAGTGGAAATTGTGAATCACGATACCCTAGATTTGGAACACTGTGGGGGTGGCATGAAAATGAAGGATAACCGTTGACCATGTTCGAAACATAGTATCCTTATTGAGTTATCCTGAAATGGAGAAAACAAACGAGGGCTAACCAATGACCATATTCGAAACACGGGGCCTAACTCGAAATTTCTTCCATTAGTCTTCCAAAACGTTGGCCCAGGACAACGGGCAAGCCATAGGCCAAGAATCCATATTGTTAGGGGGTTATTTTAGACGTTAAAGAGGAAAAGGTTCCAAATAAAGGGCAAACAAAGCATGGAGTGTGGAGTGATGGGTTCTTCAAATAGATTCCAACACTCTTGAAATCACACCACCATGGTGAAACACATTTGGTGGGAATATATGTATGATAAGTGATCAAACATTATTCTGAGCAGGACTTATTTGTCATGGACCTGGAATTCTCTTTAGTTTTACGTCATCCCAATAAAGATGATAGACATGTAGTTTAAACATCGTATGGTGAGGATGATGCACATAGTTTAAAGGTCATACTGCCTGGACCAGGATCGGGCTTGTGGGGTTGGAAGGGTCAATGACCCTGAGGCTGGGCCCAAGGTGAAATTCCTAGGTGTCTCTACGTATGCCATAAGGACAAGAATCAAGACAAACATTGTTCTAAGAGTGCAGTTTAACGTCATGTGGGACGATGAAATGCATGTGTGGCATGTCTACGCCAGTACACATCCTACCAAAACTACTTATCCCACGTGACTCGCGCTCGATGTGGGAAACAAGGAGTACTGATGGGAAATTCCTAGCATAGGAAGGCACATGTTAGGGGTGGTGGAATTCTAGGTGAATGAAATCCCAATAATGTCGACCTGCCTACTTGACACACCTAGATTCACAAAGGGGTAAATTTCAGTATGTTGGAATTCCACCAGAACATAAAGAAGTGGAAATATGTGAATCATGATGCTCGAGATTTGGACCACAATGATGGTGTCATGATGATTGGGTATAAATGTTGACCATTTTTGAAACACAGTATCTATTTCGCATTAGCCTAGAATGGGGACAGACAAGTGAGGGTCGTCCGCTGACCATGTTCAAAACATGGGACCTGTCGCAAATTCCATCCATGGTCCTCAGGGATGTTGGCCCAAGATGGTAGGTAAGATAATGTGGCATAATACCAAGCCATAAATGTGGTCCCTTAAGATGTAGAAGTGGATGGGGATCCAAATAACGGGCTCAAAAAGCTTGGACATGGAACAAGGGAATGTCCCTATCAAAATTCCACACTTTGAACCCATTTTCCCAACACATCTGAGTACGAAACAAGATGTATTGGATAGAGGGAGTCGGGTCCCATTCCAAGGAAAAGGGTCCTGGGGTCGCATGCTTCCAACATAGTTGTCGTTGGATGGACCATAAAGGGGGACCTGATTTAATGGACTGTGCGTTGGGAGGCAAAGTAGCCAAATCTGATGCATAGTTCCCATAGGGAGACCTTAGTTTAGGGTCATAAAACCTAGACTATGTTGGGAAAATACATGGGAGGAACATGGGGTGGCTATTTCAAAACTTGAAATGAATGTGAGCCCATGAGGTACTCTCCACACTACATGTTCCCAAAAGGGTTCAGGCCTTGGGGAAAAAGAGAGGGGACAAGATTTTAGATCCCAAGGGCTGGACCCGAAGACAATATTTCTAGGAATTCTTACATATCCCATAAGGATGGGAATCAATAAAAATGTAGTAATAAGGGTGGCATGGTAAGATACCAATTCCAGAGATAATAAGGTTGTGCTGGTCTGGCCCTTGCACCCAAAGAAATGGAATTTAATAGATCTTGTTTGTCCTTTAGGATGAATGTGTTTTTTTTTTGCGAAGCGAAAGACTTATGATATAAATTCCAGGCATTGAAAAAATAATCAAGCCATATGCAGGCATTGAAAAATGGCATGGTGGGTGATTGATACAAAACATGATGTCCCCTTGAGTGCGGACACCATGATGTAGTGTTGTTTTTTGTCGTGCGGCTAGGATAATAATGTCACAGTTTAGGGTCATGTGATGGAACAAACCATTCACTTTAACATCATGTAGTATATATATAATAGTTTAAAGTCATGTGGGACTAGGCCTCATAGTTTAAGGTCTTATGGATCAGACATATACAGGATAGGTGAGGTTCAAGAGGGAATGTGCACGGCGTGATAAAGAATACCCGATGTGAATGAGGAAGAGGTCCACATCACATCGGGCGCAATTCCAAAAAAGAAACCTTGAGCTGAGGGGCTAGAAAATGTTAGACAATATGGGGAAAGAGAGAATAGCTCTTATTTGAGATGGACCCAAAGAAGAGATGTCTGGGTATTCCCAAGTATCCCATGAGGATGGGAATCAAGCCATACGTAGTTCTAAAAGGTGCAATTTAACATCATGAAAGACAACATATAGTTTAATGTCATGCATGACATCATACAGTTTAATGTCATGCAGGATAGTGGGTAGGAGGGACTATCTCCTTGAAGGAGAGTGTGTGGTATGGCAATTATAAACCCGATGTGAACTAAGGCATAAGCCCACACATGCCACACCACACAGTCCTATAAGAGTCGGGGCCTAAAAGGCAAAACAAAAGAAATAAATTAGTGTAACTTGATATAGACCCGAAGATGAGATGTCTATGCATTACTACATATTCCATAAGTATGGGAATCAATCCATACGTAGTTCTAAATAGAGGACATATAAAGAGATCTTAGTTTAAGTTCTTAGATCTCAGACCATGGAGAAGCGGAACTCTTCTAAGTAGGCGCAAACCTTGACCAATCCATAAGCCCACGTGAGTCAAACTCAGTGTGGGAAATAAGGGAAAAAGGATTCTTTGAAACAAATGGGATACACATAAAGGGGAAGTCGGTGCGGAGCCCCGAATGACGCCTCACCCTGGCTTTGTCCTCCTAATGTACAAATGTGCACAGAGGGATAGTAGCAAGAGTGTCAAAATTACACTCAAAGATGGTGGGGTGGAAAATGATATGAATCATGTAACTGGAATTTAAGGCTTGATGGGGTTGGCATGAAGATGGAGGATGACTGTTGACTGTGTTTGAAACATAGCATCCATATCGTGTGACCTGAAATGGGAACAACAAATGAGCCTCAATCTCTAACTGTATTTGCAACATGGGACTTGTATCAATTCATTTTTTGAAACCCTCAAGGACATTAGCCTGTAATGGTAGGAGAGCCCTTGGGCTAAGCATCCATGCCATTTTAGGTTCCCTTCAGAAGTGAAAGATAATGAAATCCCAAATGAAGGGAAACAAAAATCCTAAAAAATGGGTGAAAGAATGTCCAGGTAGAATTTGACACTCCAAGATTTGAACCAGAGTACTCCTGGGCACATTGGCGAATCACCAAAGAGAGATAAGGGACCCAACTTAAGATTAGCTGACTCAACAAGATGAGTGAAGGCAAAGGGAGAGGAGGGAACCTAGGAGAGAGAGAGGTATGTGTTGTGGTTATTATAAACCCGACATGAATAAGAACATAATCCTATAACAAACCATATACCCCTCTCCTGGAAGAACCTGGGCCAAGGGTCCAAGATGATAGGGAGGTTTCTAATAGATGGGGTTGGACTAGAAGACTAGATGTTTGGGTGGTCCTATGTATCCCATAAGTATGAGAATCAATCCATACGTAGTTCTGATTTAGATTATGTGTAGTTTATCATCATGCAATAAGGATGATGGTGCTCTTAGTTTTAGGTCATAGGTCTTTACCAAATATGCCTAGTTTAATGTCATATGCATGGGACAACTGAGTAAAGAAGGTGAATCATTGTACCTATGGAAAAACACAACACAACAATGATTATTGAAGATAGTTATTGACCATGTTCGCAATGCATTACCTATATCTATGTAACTGGATGATAGGGAAAACAATTGAGTGTCGACCGTTGACCATATTCACAACATGGGGCTTGTATAAATATTTTCCTCACAATCCTCGAGGGAGTTAGCCCGTAATGGAAGGAGATCTATTGGGCGAAGCATCCATGTCATTCGAGGGTCCTTTTGGACATAGAAGATGATGGAAACCCAAATGATGGGGCTCACAAATCATGGGTGGTCATGTGCTTGCAGAAAGGATGATAAACGGAGGTATGTCTTAAAGGGGGTATGTGTGGCATGGAAAAATAGCCTGACGTGAATAAGGATGTGAGTCCTTACCACACCGCACACTCCTAAATTAGAACTCAGGTTCGGGGGCTAAGAGGGTCAAGGGACCTAAGGCTGGGCGTCATAGCAAACTGTATCCAAATTACCTCTCATGTGAGTATTACCTTACCTTAGCTCCCAATACCACATAATCAATGCTCGGTCTGTGAAACAAGGAGTAGGACTAGGCTCTTCCCATCACATAAGGGTCTGATAGCTGGAATCACACTCCTACCTAAGGCAGGCTGAAGCTTGAAGAGACAGCGGGGCAGAATGTGCCCCAAAATTCCATTTTTGGAACATATGGGGGTGATAAAAATGACAAAGGATATTTTCTGACCAAATTAGAAACACACACATCCACACCATGTTAACCTAAAATGGGAACAAAAAATGAGCATCGACCACTGACCATATTCGCAATGCAGAACTTGTATCTATTTTTCGTTTGAAACCCTCAAGGAAGATAGCCTGTAATGGTAGCAGATCCCTTGGGATAAGAATCCATGCCATTTGGGGGTCCCTTCGGATGTGAAAGATAATGAAAACTCAGACGATGGAGTGTGTGGAGAATAAATGTGCATGTACAAATTAAAGTCAAGATGGATAGTAGAATAGGTGGGGATCTTCATGGAGGAGGGATACATGATACAGTCATGATGAACTCGACAGAGATAAGGGCCAATGCCTGCAGCACACCATGTTCTTCGACCCAATGGGAGGTCCTAAAGTTTGGGGCTGGGACTATGGAAAAAATTTGTGGGCATTCCAACATATCCCATAAGGATGGGAATCAAGCCATACGTAGTTCTAAATGCCATGTAATTTTACGTCGTGCGGTGAGGACATGGGAGGAGAGAAGAACAAGGGAGGTCACATGGTGCAAACATCATAATCCTGATATGAGTGGGGCCAAAAGAGCCTATATGAAACCATGTGGGATCCTCCATTAGAACTATACCCAAGGGGGATAGTCAAAGAGGACACTGGGGCTGGACTCAAGACGAGGTGTCTGATCTTTCTTACATATCCCACGAGGATGGGAATCAAGCCGTATGTAGTTCTTGCAGTTTAACATCTCATAGAGAAACACATAGTTTAACGTCGTGTGGGACGACATATAGTTTAATATCATATGGGATGACATAAAATTTCCCATTATGTGGGATGACATATAGATTATCATCATGCATGACGACATACAGTTTAGCATCATGTGGGACGATATACAGTTTAACGTCATGCGGGACGACATACAGTTTAATGTCATGCAGGATGACATACAGTTTTAATTTATGCGGGACATTTTATAGTTTAAGGTCATGTAGGACTAGACAGTTTAAGGTCATGTAGGACGTAATAGTTTAAGGTCATGTAGGACCAAAATGAAGTCTGTGGGTCATGTAGGACTGCACAGTTTAAGGTCATGTGGGACCATGTCACTCAAGAAAAATATTGCTTTAGAAACTTGGAATTTGTGGGAGGAGTTATACGCTCACCATCCATGGTAACCAGGGAGTATGTGACATTGGAGTAAACCTTGTAAATGATGTAAGGTCCTTCCCATTTGTTCTCCAACTTGGGTGGTTTTTTTCCAGGTATCATTGGTGTTCTCAGCGCCAACAACAGGTTGCCATGAAGGAAGGAGTGGAGGCGAACATTCTTGTTGAAAGCTCTAACTATCTTATTTTTATGCCTTTCAAGATTGTGCAGGGAACAAAGCATATTCTTGTCAAGTGCTTCCAACTCATCCAGACAGATTTCAGCTACTTTATCTAATGCTTTCTGATCATATAAAGTTGTGCTCAATGAGGGAAACTGAATCTCAATGGGTAAAATGGCCTTCGTTCTGTACACTAGGGAATATGGAGTCACCTGGGTGGAATTACAAGTCATATTCTGATAATCCCAGAGGGCATTGGGGAGCTTTTCCAGCCAACTCTTCTTGTTCGGACCAACTATTTTCTACAGAATGTTAGAGAGGGTTTTGTTGAATTCCTCGATCTATCCATTTACTTGTGCATGATAATAGGGGGTATGGTTAGAATTGATGTTGTTCTTAGCGTATATTTTCATCAGCTAAGTTTCTTAGAAGTTTGTTCCATTATCAGTGAGGATGGCATGAGGGATTTCAAATCAGTAGATGATGTCGGAGCTCACAAAGTCAATTATGGAACAATCCTTGACCTCCTTGAGTGGAATTGCCTCTTCCCACTTGGAGAAGAAATACATAGTGGTTAGGATTAACCTACACTGGCGAGGTGTCTTCAGTGGATATGGTCCCATGACATCGAGTCCTCATACCACAAACGGATAAGAGTATTTGGTGGAGTGGAGAGGATCTAGCGGTTGATGCATAAATTTAGCATAAATTTGACATGCATGACATCTCTTGGCATACTCGATGCAATCATGGATCATAGAGGGCCAAAAGTACCCTAGTATCTAGATCTGGTGAGATAGTTCCGGCCCAGTCTGATGATCCCTGCAGGAACCATCATGAACCTCCTACCTGACTTGGGAAATATCAACTCCTTGAATGCAACGGAGGAGAACCCCATCAATGACACACTTTTGGAGGATCTGCTTATAACCAAAACCATCCTGGAGGGTATACTGTAACACGCGGCATTGGATTCACTCACAGCCGGCCCGATCTGCTGGGAGATTACCATTTTGGATGTACTCGACAAAGGAGGTTCTCTAGTCATGAGTCAGTACATCCAAGGGACCTGGACTCCTGTTGTGGGGGAATTTTTGATAAGGTGACTTACCTATGAGATTTCATCATCATCTGGAGTGATAGGAGCAATGAATCTCTGGTGTTCTACATGGATAATCATATCATCCTATTCGGCCTCTGCAAGTGATACAGCTAGGATGGCCATGGAGTTAGCTCAGCCATTCTGATATCTAGGGAAATGAGTAACTTCTAGCCAAGATGGGAAATGGTCCATTAGCTGGAGAGTGTGTTCCAACAATGGTACGAGCTCTGGCTTTCGGAAAACATAGTCACCATTGATTTTCTTGATGACTAGTTTGGATTCCCCTTTCAAATGAAAATGGGGCACATAAATCTCGAGGGCCATATCGAGGCCCAAAATGAGAGCCTGATACTCTGCCTCATTGTTGGTGCAGCCTTCTAACAATATGAATGAATACAGAAGAATGGATTGTGCTAGGGTAATAAAGATAATATTGAGGCCTACTCTATTGAGTTCAGGGTCGTTGAGCCTTATGCCAGTGTGACTCTGGGAAGCACCATCAAAGTGCATTTTCCAGCACGACACGGCTTGTTCTACCAAGAGAATTACTTCATTGGAGAAATCAAGATCCAGGGACTGGTCTGTAGGATCCAGATGGGCAGCAAGGAAGTCTGCCAATGCTTTCCCCTTGATATCCTTCTAAGGGAAAAACCTGATGTTGAACTACTATAGAATCACTGCCCACCGAGCTAGATGTCCTATCAGCATGGGGTAGTTCAGGATGTACTTCAGTGGATCTACTCAGGACACTAACTGTACCTCATTGTGCTGCAAGTAATGTCAAAATTTATGTATTGAGAATACTAGCATGAGGCAGCTCTTCTTGATAGGGGAGTATCTGGTCTCTTTATCAAGGAGAATGCGGCTGTGGTAGTAATGATTTTTCTATATTCCCTAATTTTTCTTCTGGGCAAGGAGGGTGTCGAGAGACCATTCCAGAGAAGTCATGTAAAGGACCAGTGGCTTTCTAGAGACAGGTGGAATTAAGACCAGAGGATAGGGTAGGTAATGATTTATTTCCTCTAAATTATTCTGACATTATTCATCCCACTCATAGATAGTGCCTTTCTTCATGAGTTGTGAAAAGGGCCTATAATTGTTGGCCGGATTCACGATGAATTAGTATATGTAGGCCAAGTGGCCTTGGAAGCCTCAGATATCCTGAATCTTGCTCAGGGGAGACATCTGACTGATCACCTTAATCTTCTCTGGGTAAATCTTGATGCCCCTGTATTGGACTATGAAGTCGAGAAACTTTCCAGAGGTTACCCTGAAGGCACACTTTAATGGATTCATCTTCAAGTGGCAGGAACAGAGGAAGCCGAACACTTTCTCGAGGTCCTTGAGATGGTCCTAACACTGGTGAGACATGACCACCAGGTCATCCATGTAACATTTAACCAAAATTCCGAGGATCAACTTAAATATGTGATGCATAGCTCGTTAATAGGTGGGACCTACATTCTTTAAATTGAAGGGCATGACTTAGTAATATAAAGTAACTTATGGTGCCCTGAAAGATATAGAATCTTCACCATCAGGGGATATTCAGATTTGGTTATACCCAGAGTACCCATCCATGAAAAAGAGGTATTAGAACCCAACTGTAGCGTCAATCAACAATTCCGTCATAATAAGGGGAAAATAAACCTTTGGATAGTGATGTTTGAGATCCCAGAAGTCGATGCAGAGTCTGATCTGTCTGTTCTTCTTCCTAATTGGAACAATGTTGGCCAGACATTTGGGGTACTGGACCTGATTAATGAAATTGGATTTGATGATCTTATCAACTTCTACCTCAATCATGGCACCATGAGAATGGTGCATATTTTTGGGAGGCTGCTTGAACCCGTGATGATTTTCCAGGTATCCGAGGCGGTGGACAGATACATGAGGATCAGATCCTGTCATCTCATCATAACTCTAGGTGAACACATCACAGTGTTGTTTTAAGAATTTTTTGTACTGTTGTTTCTCCTCGAGGGGCATGGCGGCACTGACCAATGTGGGTTTCGGGTCTGCCTCTCTACTGAGGTTCACCTGCACCAATTCGCTGATCGTGGTCAAGATTCCCTCTTCAAAGAAAGGGGGAGTATCCTCTAAAACCTCTTCTTCACTTATGGAGGAAGGATCCATGGTGGGAGGAGTTTATTTTGAGTTAACAGATCCCAATAGGAGGTTGGTAAAAGCTTGAGTGGTAGTGGACACTACATGAGGGAGCTCCTGTGCTGCTGAAACCATAGCGATGAAGGTTATCGATTTGATCTCATCTGGTCTTCAGCCTAAGGGGACATACTTGTTGATATCATAGAAATAGTGGCACATCGTCTTGAGCTAGTTTATCCCTGCCCTATGGAACAAGAAAGTATGATGTTCTGTTGTCACCATGTGGTGGACATCCCGATACCTTGTGGGAGTAAGAGGCTCCAGGATCACCTGAGCCTAATTTTTGTAGGAGTATGAGGAGATCTTCTAGCATCGCTTAGACTTGGGAATGTGTTCCCCCTAGTTCTATAACCAGCGAATCATTGTCCCATGTCTGGAGTTGTAGACTACAATTGGTGGATTGGAAAGATATATGCGTCATCTAGATCTGTCCATGGGCCGATCTCAGTCGTGGAATGCTCAAACTCATTAGCCTGAATCTGCTTGTCTTTGATCTTGTAATATTCAGTATCTAGATAGCGGGCTTCATAAGAGGAAAAGGGAGACGTGTCACCTTGAATAATTACAACTCTACCATTAAGAGAGTACTTGAGGAATTGGTGATATGATGAGGGAACTGTTTCATGCAGGTGGAGCCATGGCCTGCCCATCAATTCATTGTAAGAGGTGCCCTGGGAGACAACCATAAACTCGGTGCTAGAAACTAGATGACCAAACTGGGTCTTCAAGTGGATATTTCTGACTAATTTCTTTTCCTCCCTTTCATAGCCTTGGATTCTTAGGTTAGAGGGACTCAGATCATCCTCGGGCAACCCCATCTTTTGCAGTGTACGAGTTGGGATTAGGTTTATTCCAAAGCCCGTGTCGAGAAGAAAATAAAAAACCTCAATGCCATTGAACTGGACGATAATGAACAATGTGTGAATGTTCACCTGTATGAGAGATCCTTCATCTTCTCAAGATAATGAGATGATGTCCGGGCATTTAGCATGCTCGACCTCATCAGCATGGAAGGCTTCTACGACTGCTACCTCTGCCTCAAACTGGAGGGGGCTTCTTAAAGCCTCGGCGAGGGATTCACGCATATTCGATGATAGGAAAAGGGACTCAAGGATGGAGAGATTTTCTAGAATGATGGAAATATTTTTGAGAACATCATACTTCCGTTTCAGGTGTGAACTTATTACAAGAGGTCTCTCTATGACAGGAGGTATGGTGGGCCCTGCCGACTGGACCAGTGACTGACTGGTGCTAAGAATATCCCTCCGCTCACTAGTCGAAGCCTGTAGAGTGACTACCAGATGAAGTCCTGATGACTGAGGTCGGTCTGGAGAAAATAATGGATAATCATGACGTAGTCAAGGTGTCTCTACCTGATCAAACCACACGAATGACGGCGAAGGCGGACCTGATGTCACCAGATGAGAAGGCTACGCATGCTGAGCTCTATGCTGGGCCTACTGCCCTATTTCGGTAGAATGCACAGCCTGTCTAAAAGCACTGACTGAGGCACTCCAACAGCTAATATAGCTATGGTTATTTTTACACTGGCAATGGCTAGGGATGTTGGGAGGACCTGCCTGGCGCTCCTCATCATTGGAAATCATGTAGTGGTTGACCATCTCTACGGTATTAACTGAGGGATACCCTTGACCATTAATCGAAGGGTCGTACAGTACTAGATGTATTTTGGAAGGAATCTCCATATCCATGGTCATGAAATTGCTAAGAGTACGGGATGATGATGGAATTGGCAGGGGACTTTTTTCCCTTGTGTCGTCGGTGTTTTCTCTTATGAGAAGGGAAATGCTGAGACGACAATTCTAGAGTAATAGATGCATCTTCTGAAGGATATTGTAAATTTAGGAATTCATGGATAACACCATGGGCATGGGAAACTACTTTACGATCCATAAATTCATCATACTTATAAGACCCGCGGTTAGAAACCTAATGCAACTAGTCTTCCCTATCACTGCTGTTGTCTAGCCTCATGAAGACACATGCCAACTGTGTCGGAGTTGGGACTAACCGGAAATTGTTGTTATCCACCTGGTCTTGAATCTAGTATTTAAACACATAGCACTACTTGAGGGTGTGCCCTAGGATTCGGTGATAGGGGAAGTAATTCGGGCGATCACTGAGGTTCACCTCTTCTGGCCTCCTACATTCAAGAAAACATGCAATCCCCTACTCCAAGGCATTGTGGAAGTAACATAGGAATTGAACCTTATTGAATGAGTAGGTCTGGTTCCTCCTATCTGAGAAGGGGGGCCTTGGATCCTGACCCTAATGAGGGGCTGGAGGAGTCTATCAAGTTGGTGGAGTATGGTTATCTCACCTAGGTGGTGTCAACGCATTGCACCGGGGCACCTTCCAATTCTGTGGTGGGTGTTGTTGGGCCAGAGGTTGTGCCTAAGGTGGAGGGACTTTGCGAGGCTGTGAAGGCGGATCTACTAGTAACAACACTAGTTTCTTGGGGGCCTATATTTGAGCCACTACGGCGGGCTCAGCCCTGGAAGCCCTTCTAATGGAGATTACAGGAGTCAACTGGCATTCCTACTTTCCTGGTTGTAAGGATTCCTATAGGCACTAGGCCTTATCAGAGAAGTCTCAGAACCCCCCCCCCCCCCCCCCCCCAAGGTAGTTCTTGGTGATCAAATAGGGGACCACTTTGTTCTTGACATTCCCTATGCACATCGTCAGCAATTTCTCCTGAGTCAGTGACATGTCAAGGGAGTACGTGATCTGTAACACCACAAGATTTCATAGTGTGTTATTTCTTCAAAATAATTCAATAACTTTCACTACACACAACACCGAGTTCAAGCGCACCATGAATTACCAAACAAGCCGTTAAAAAGAGGTTATGACTAGTATTAACTAAATTTTAAACTTTATATAATCCTTATAATTTTAGAATCCATATTATGAGTTTCTTAGACATAATGTAAGAACAAATTCATTTTCAGTATTGCAATTTTACCAACTTTTAATAGTGAACCCTTTTTAAATACAATATTTTAAACTTTTTGACTAAATGGGGACATAAAAAATTTAAAATGAAACATCCCAAGCTTCTATGGTACGCTAGCGTGTGTTGTACGCAACTTCGAGTTCTAACACACACCACAACCAATCAAATTAGCCGTTATGAATAGTAATACCTAATTTTTGAAATTATATATATTTTATATTTAAAAATGGACTTCATTTTTGGATTTGTAATATCGAATTTAGCCTAGGGTAAAATTTTGGAACTTTTCAGATAACACTTATATTTTGATGAATAGTGAAAATTACTAAATTTTAATTAAAAACAACTTTTTTAATAAAAATAATTAATAGTGATAAATTATGAATTTGAGTGGTTTTAAAGTATATTTAGAATATATTTTTACCATTTAATACAATTTTGGTCATTGGACATAATTTCACAATTAAACCGAACATAAACAAATATCAATCTTTTGATAGTTATTATATCTTAAAAACACGCTTTTTGTTTTAACAGCGGGAATTATTTTTAAATTAATTTCTTTCACTTCTGTGTTTTGAATTTGGAAAAATGGATTCCATATTTGGAATCAGGATGTTCATATTATGTGAATAGGTAACTTTTATTTTTAGACATTTTGAATAATTACTGCGGTAAATATTTTATTTATCATGGTTAAGAGTAAATCCGGTAAATAAGGGTTAAAAAATAATATTATAATAATACTAAATTACCAAAAAACGTGTCCTAACCTTATTGGTTGATACATATTCGACCATAGGCATATTGGGGTCGATTTTGGGACCCCATGGAGACACGTGTAGGTGATAGGGACACTTTATTTTAATTAAGTTAAAATGAATACAAAAATGACACAAGCATATATCTTTTAGAAAAACAATGTTTACATAGGGTTATATATGTTGGATTTTCGACTATAAATATTCATTAGAAAGATAAAACGATTTCCTAAATAATGATTTTTTATTTATAATTTTTATAGATTACATAATTGAATTTATTTATGACACAATGATGATGCAGTAATTACAATAATAGTGAAAATTTAAAATAATTGATATTATAAATACCAAAATAAATATAATTTGAGACTTTTAATGAATTACAATAATTTTCTAGTATAATATGACATATTAGGATTGATTTAATTAATGTTTTTAGAAGTAATCATTCTGTTATGAGTTTCAAAAAAATCAACTATTGAATAGTGTCAAAATTGACATAAAAGAGTTTTTAAAACACATATTATATTATTAATTGATATTAAATTCCTAAAAATATACGTTTCGGCCAAGAGACTTATATAATTATATTTATATCATAAATGGACCACTTGGGGGTATCTTGGATGTATATAGAAAGTTTATTAACCATATAATATAAAAATACAAAGAGACATTGTAAAAGTGAAACTAATTAACTTAGAGTTAATACTTAAAGATAAGGTTAATATAAGTACACAAACCTGCCTAAATTCTATTTGTTGAGTGGTTTTCGAACTATCCCCACATTAAAATTTAAATAATCAACTTTGGAGCCATTAGAAACCGAATATGAATTTATTATAAATTAATATTTCTAGCTTTTCCAAAGGTTCCACTCACCCCTCTTATAAAAGGGCACTTATCCTCATTTCTTCACACCTTAAAAGCCTTTTGGTTCGGCCAAACTCTGCCCAAATACTCTCTCAACTTCCCTCACTACAACCTAGAGGCTTTAGTTTGATCAAAAAGCTAACCTAAGGATCCCTTTTGATCAAATCAAAAGGAAGAACCCGAAGAAGAGGTAATAATTTCACCACCCTTTTTCCAAGTTCCTTTCTTCTTCCACTTCTTCTTCCTTTGTTGTTACCATTCTAAAACAATAACTCCAGTATCATATATATACTGTGATGTTATTATAAATATGGTACAACCATATTCAGTATTCTATCCACCCTTTGAATAACATGTCACCATACGTGCGTACGTACGGCTTACCGTCTCCACGTCGTGGTGTAATTGTTATTCAATATATTATTATTTGGATGGGTATAATAATGATATTTAACTCATGTAAATAATAAATATAACATTTTAAGGATTCTTTATATATGATATACCAACCATTTATATATTATTTTAATATTAAAATAATGATATTGTCGCTCGTGCGTACGTACGGACTACCGTCTCCACGAACGCGATGAGATTAATTCTCCATCGTATCCATTCAAGTATAATTATCATTTGATTATTTAAAAATTATTTTTAAGGACTTGATATCATTCTAGATATGAATAATATACAACCTATCCATTACAAACATGGCTTATGTAACAAAACATATAAAAGAAAACGAGTAAGTTAACACCTGAAACAACGATAATACTAAGATATTATTAACAAATCAATGTTAAAAGATCATATATGATATCATATTAATGTATATGATTCTTTTATAATTTAATAAAAATTATTTCACCATTATACAGGAGGTTAACCAACGTCAACCAAGGAAAAGTACAAGGTAAGGGGTTTTCATCTCACTCCTTATTCCCATGAGATTCACGCCATATTGCCACCATTACCTTTTGTGTGGTGTATGTACTGCCCATAATTATATTCTTTTTGTAATAAACTTTAATTTATGTGTATTTACATATTCACTGTATGATACCTCTTTCATGGGTTGTATGTTTCGTAAGTTACCAAATTGTTAAGGGTTATTTCACAATCTCTTCATTATCCGAGGTTGTTTATACGTAATAATCTACTGGGATCTCTTTATCATCCACATCCATGTTTCTTAAAAATGTATTTCAAAAAAAATTTAATATTTAAAAGAATATGGGTTAAAGTCATTTATACCCTTGTTTGACTTTTTATAAGAGTTTCATAAAGGAATCTTTCCGTCGTTTTCCAAATAAGGTGCTTTTTAACCTTTTCGACAGAATTAAGGTAGGAATGTTTTTTTAACTTATACGGTGGGTGCTGTTATTTTCCGTCATTATAAAATCATCGAAGCTTCCCTTACAAGCTTATAATAATATTTTCAAAGTAAATGTTTTATTTTATAAATATGTGATTTTTAAATGATTTCAAAAAAGAGATATTTCTCTCAAATACATGAAAACCCCGTGCAAATGTATACGTATTTAATGCAGGCTTAAAAATGTTTTCAGAAAACAAGACTTTCGAGTTTGGTAGACAAGAAGGGATTGGGAGTGGACCCATCATGGCCTATAATTAGTCGAGCAGTCTTAGAATTAGTTATTTTGTTTTCAGAAGCTTGCATAATATTTTCAGAAAAGCACTGAAGTATATTTGAGCAATAGTAAACGTAAGTATCTTCTAAAAAAATTTCATCAGTAGGTCTCATGAGACAAACTAGTGTCTTGGCACAAGGCCTTGGCAAAAACTTACTTGTAGTCTTGGTACAAGGCCTTGGCTATGTGGTTATGATAGTTTGGCATTATGCATTCCATCATTATGAAAGTGGTTATTGATATTTCATGTGATTATTCGATTAGTAGAATATAAATGTGAATAAGTAAATGGCATTATTTCATTTTACTTTTTCCATACTATGTTTAAGTTCAAGTTTAAAAGGCTTTTGTTTTAGTTATACATTGCCTTAAATGTTTATGCTTATTTTTGAAAGTTTCCGCTATATTGTTATCCTTACTAGGAATTTGAGCTCACCCCTTTTCTATGTTTTATTTTTCCCAAGAAGTGAAGAAGTAAATTATGAATGACCTGTAGGGATATTATGTGGGGATATGAGTGTGGAATATAGATACAATATGTTTTTGTTGTAGTTTTTCACTTCATGATGTAATGTAAAACTTTATGAATATATCTAGTGTTTCCAAGGCTACTAAACCAATCGGTCTTTCGAGATTTTATCTTTCTTGTGATCATGCCAATGTTATGTAATAATGAACTGACTCTAGGTAACTGGGGTCGGGGCGTTACATGATCCCTTTCCACTAGGCGACAAAGTCTTCAACGTGATCATCAGGTCTCTTCTGGAACTTGAAGAGGTCCACAATACTCATCTTCCGAGTGGTGGAACTGAACTGGTAGAGGAATTTCCTACGGAAGTCTTCCTAGTTGGATACTGATCCTATGGGGAGCTGGTTGTACTAGACGAATGCCAGGCCCTCTGATGTATGTATAAAACACTGTAGTTTGGTGGCCTTCTACTGAATTGTAGTTTCCAACATAGGCCCACACCTTGAGATAAAGTGGGCCAGGTGCTATAGTGGGTCCCATATCCCATTTAAGGGAGAAAAGGTGGGATTTTTTAACCCCGAGGGTGCTGGAATATCATCCACCCATGTCGGATATGGCTTTCCATTAGGAAGGATTGCCACTTGTCGAGTCACTAAAGATTCAAGGCAAGTGATGAGTGCCATCATTGAATCATCTAGGTGGGGATTCCTATCTTGATAGGGATTCTTGAACACTATTTCATTGGTGGGTTCTTTAACATGATAAGTAGCCCCAGCAGCTCATGCCGTGACTGCTGGAGTGACATTTAGAGTAGCTGGGGAAACCTGAGCTGGGTCCCAAGGATTTTCAGGCCGTTCAAGAGGATTTGGCAATACATATCACGCCCTATTTTCATAAGTTCTAGCCTCAACCCTATTTTTTTGGGCAGGATGATCAGGGTCACCTGGAGGCAATTCACTGAGGGGATGTTGTGCCTACCCCTACTACCCCAGCCAAGGATCACGGTAGTCTGATTGTCACTCTGCATCACATTCATTAAGGAATTCTTCAACCATCTTCTTGTGTTTGGAAAGTTACAAGTGCAACACGGCTTTTTCGAGATCGTCTTCTGCCTTCTGCACTGAGCTAGATGGGTCAGAGGGTTTGACAGTTCAGAGGAGTTCCTTTCCCTTGTTTGGATTCTGGATCAATACTTGTGCTTCGATGGGCATGGGAAGACCCATTATATTTCTCTACTGGTGAGTGACCCTTCCTAATAGATCCAATAGATGTGGCACTCTCTCAGGGGATAAGTGACCATCAATGATCTTCATCTCATTCTCTCCCTCGGATAGGTCATCCATGTTAACTACGACCCTGCGTAAAGGCATATCTTCTTTGTCACCTAACAAATTGGGATGGCGCCAAATAGAACTGAAATGGAGGGATTGTACTACCCCCATCCATGGATTTTAACATTGGGAGAAGCCTCCATGATTATCCCATAGAGCACTTTAAAGCTCTAGACTTATCATTGTTTGAGGGTCCTATGGTGGCATGTTGACTCAAGGAATTGGGCCACAGGGAGTGCGACCAAATCGACCAAGCGGCATTGTTGGATGATGTCTTATAAGTGTGCCTGGCTCTTGGGGTAGTCCACTCATCAATGTTGAAGATGGAAATGGGTCACCCAGAGGGTCTGGCGAAATCATCCAACCTCTTCCTAAGTGAGTTCTCCTAGTGCCCTAAAATTTGGCACCACAACTGGCCAGAATATCTCTGGGAAATGGTCTGATGCGATAATTTCCAACATGATCCTTGATCCGGATTTTTTGTCTGGCGCTTTATTGCCCTACTCATCTACTAAAGGTGGCTAGGGAACTGATAGTGGTACTGAGGCGGACCGTTGAGATAGTAGGATGGATGACATATAATACGACAAGTAAGCTGACAAGTTGCTGCATCTCGGGCTATCCTCCAAAGAGTTGAGTGAATTATCCTCCACTTCATGGTAAGATGGGCTGACAACCAAAGTTTATGGCACCAAGAATTCAAATACTGATGATGGATCACATTTTTTCTCATCCTCCATTGATCCCCAGAATAGCTCTCTATGATCTCTAGTCGAGGTAGAGAGTGCTTCTGGTGATGGTGGTGGCTATTGCACGACTGTAACATATGGAGTTGCCAAATTTTCTTTCCACTATATATACCTATGGAGGGAGGTGAGAATCTGATGTACCTAACATTTTGGAATTATGAGGTTGATGCACCTTATTCTGGCCTCAACCATTGACACAAAGGATCTAGGAGAGGGTTCCATCACTGAGTCATATTCCACCTCAGAATCTGAGAAATGGATCAGTTTAATCTCAATCAATATCTTATAGGTATTCTTTTAATGGCGGAAATGACCCACCCTCTGACCCTGGGGTGGTTTTTTAGGATAAGGTACATTTTCGACACAAGGAGGACCTTTGGTCATACTGGTGTTGGGGTGAAGAGGAGTTCCGCCTGAGTGAGTTGGGGTGCGAGGAGCACCTGGAAAGATATCAAAGGGAACATAGGCAGAACCTCCATGGGAAGTGCTGGAGAAGGTAGGACCTCCACTGGAGCTGATAGGAGCACAGGTAGGACCTCCATTATTGTTTCCACAGGTAGCACCAGCATGAGGAGGGTCCTCGTACTGGTCAAGACGATCATAGGTAGGACCTCCATGCTGGGTGTTGGTGAAGCAAAGATGAACTTCACTCCTTTGATTTCTAAGGAGAATTGGACCTTCTCCAGCTACTGCAAGGACATGGGGAGGTCCCCCACGATGGATATTGACTGGATGTGCAAAATCCCTACACCGATGGTCTGTGGTAGGAGGAATGACTCTATACCCGACGTAATGAGTGCAGGAGAGGCTTCTGCACTGAGTGTCACCATCATGAGGGGAACCCTTGTTTGGATTAAATGTGTCATAGGGCAAACCTCCATACCTAGATTGGAAGTATAGAGGACCCGCATTCTCAGTGGTGGTGGTATGGTGATGACTTCTCTATTAGGTGTTGTTTCCGCAAGTTGGTCCACAATGGCCACTACCCACGTCGGTCGCCGAGAGAGTTGACCCATCCTACCTGTGGGGTAGTTGGGGCATCGATCCGGGTCGGGTATATAAGTGCCCCTACTCAGTGTACACAGGGGTTGATGATACATGTTAAAAGTGGCCCGGGCCATAGTAGTTGCTGACATTGACACCCCTTGGAAGGTTTCTTCCTTAGCCTATGCACGACGCTGGCATCGGGTCAGCCGAACTAGGGTCGGCGGTGTAGGTACATTGTTTACCTACTATTTAGCCAATGGGACCATGTGGTGGTGCTGGCGTATCCTAGTGGGGGACCTCCTTGGGGGACCCAGGAACAGGGTCCTGGCCGGGCTGGCCCAGACATCCCCAACATCATCGGCATGGGTGTGGGAGTAATCGAGGCGCTCTAGGGAAAGGATCCCAAAATGATTGTATATTGGAGTGGGGAGTAGTGGCTCCCTGTGCAGCCCTTGGGGGCGGTAGTGGAAATGAGGCGCAGACGCCTCTAAATCCCGGTGGGCCATATCCCATGTCGGGATAATCCCCTTATCATCATATCATCGTATAAGGTCGTTTATCACCCTTCATTGTGTGAATTCAGAAGGGGATATGAGGTATGGGAGCCCAACATCTGTGGTTGTGGAGATTGTCACAGAAGAAGTGAATCCACAAGGATTCACCGTGTTGGTGATACCTCTGCCCCCACATCAGTGGGTGTGTGGTGAATGAATTCCTGATGCAGCATCTTGGTTCCTAGAAAGCAGGGAGATTAAACCATTAGTGCTAAAACAAATAAATTGACATCCAATGCCCCATCTCCATTCCATCTCCCATGGTTGGTAAGAAGGATTCATGCTGACAATGTCGCAAACTAAGATATCCAATATTTAACTTCCCCAACTTTTGGTGAGTTTCACACCAGGCCCACTATTTTCTTGGTAGGACTTGGTGCCGGATAACTAGATCTGGTGACACGCTAGTCCACTAATGTCTCGAACACTAATAATTTCCACATTGAGGGGAATAACTTCACGTCAGGTTCACTATTTCTGTTTCTAATGCTTTTTCTAGGGTGCGCGCGTCCGTCTCTTTGAACACTATGAGGAAGCACTGACTGTTTCCCCACATTTCCTCTTTCCAAAGGTGAGCGACATACGTTCCATATTCAGGGACGTTTTCCCCTTGATCAAAACAGGATGATGGGATATCGGTTCTTCCTTCCATGGATTCCTCCTCAGAAATCATTACCTAGTCCAGGTCTCCCTTATAGACTAAGACATTATTCGTGAATGTCTTCCCAGTTCCATATCTTCATGGATTCCAGTTAATTACACTAATTATTTTGGGATATTCCAAGGGGTCATGACATGGAAGAAACCTTTGGTCGGGGGAGTAGTCATGTTGGACATCACTGGCGCGTCTGGGCGCTAGAACACTAGTGCGTCTGGGTTTCTTCCCCTTATGATAGGGCTTCTCAAGGTAATGAAAGCCCGAGGAATACCACATATAATGTGGGTAATTATATGCCATAGGCATGTCTCTAAGGTTTTCCTCAGCTTCCCATGTTTAACACCGGGTATGCCATATGTTTAACATCCAGCAGAGATGGATCAGACTGATCAGAACACTGACTAGAGTGGATCAGATGGGTTTGACCCCTGGAGGATGCACTGATATTGGGGATAACATGTGGTTAGTTACCTTATTATGGTTAATGTGAATGGGGAATGTGGTGGCATGATCCCACCGAGATGTGGTGGCTTGGGAAAGAATCAAGATGGAAAGTGGATGGTTAAGTGAATTAGATGGAGAATGAGATGGATTCAACTCGAGGGTGATAGTGATGTTGGGTTTGAGCCTCGAAGAGACCTCCTACATATCCCCTTGGTATGGAATCAAAGTCCACATAGTTCAGGATGCGGTATAGGATCAGGGTGTTCATGGAGGATAGCGGCCCGATGATATACTAGGGCTTATGCATGGTTAGCAGCCTGAGGTTGGTCTCACGCCATTGGGACATACCAGAAATATGGGTCCCAACATAAGGGACTTCATCGACTTACTATTGGGTTTGGGTTCACAACAGCTTACCGTTGGATGAGGGCGTGATGGCTTACTGCTAGATGGGGGCGACAACAGCTTACCGCTGAATGAGATTGACAATGGATTACCGCTGAATGAGGATCACAATGGTTTACTGCTGCCTAGGGATCACAACGGCTTACCACTAAATAGGGAACAATTTAGTGTCAGGTAGTACAAATGGGGTTTGTGTAGTTTAACGTCATGCAGGATGGGGGTGAACCGACATGAAATGGTCAGGACCAATGGGTGTTGGGCTTGAACCATAGGGAGTTTTCCTACTGTAACGCCCTGACAACTCTAGACCGAAGCCAGTGTATTACTAAGTACATTGGAATGGCTAAAAAGAATAAAAATTCGGAAGGAATGATCGGTTTAGTAGTATTGAAGAGTCTAGATACATAGATGTAACTCAAATTACATTGGAAATGATACAAAATACAACACATAACAAAAACTAAAAACCGAAACCACATAGACTCAGTAAATGATATCCTCTTCTTCACCTGTTGAAGGTAGAAAATGAAAGTGGTGATCTCAAATCTTAGTAAGGGTTACAAATGGAAGAATTATGAATCAATAATAACTGAATTGTAAAATATTTGGCACAATCAATATGGCAAGGTGAAAAAATGAAAAACTCAATCCATTAATAAATTGAGAATAAAACTGCACCCATAGATTTTGTCATAGTGAAAACCTCATGAATATTAATATCTGATAATGAATAAAGAGAATTCTTATTAATTTAATGTCATGTATCTAGAACATGATACCATAATATAGAAAAATGGTTTAGTTCTATCAGTAGAAACCCGTCTGATTTTTGGAAATAAACTCGAAGGATTAGTCGCCAAACTGATTGTCTCATGAGATATACCGATCCATCGAGGGGATGTAGTGGGCCCCAACTACCTCTGCATCCCAATAATTTTTATACATAGGTTAAACACAAGAACAATATGACTTTACATTATCCGTATAGAATAGAGGATACAGATTCATAAATAATTCCACAATCAAAACAACATTCAAAATAAATACCGTATGTAAGATGGTATACGTCTTAGACAATAATAATATCCATGATATGAGAATATGGAAATTTAAATTGAATATAATTTAAATTGAAAAGTTATCTCAAATGGGTATTAAGTACACTACATAAGAAAGAGTAGGTGCACAATACTAAGCAAGTCACAACAAAGTGAAAATTGAAACAAAGCTCGTTACCACGTTGTATTCAATTGGGTCGTATGACCAAAAGTTAATAACCACAAAAAGAATCACATGATACAATTAATATAAATTGAATCATGATAAAAAATATCAAATGTAAGTACACGTATATAACATATAAGAAATAAGATGCAAATAATGTAAATCCCACAGAATTGAAAGTGAGATGAGAAAACCCCTTACAAACATTTGAGCACGGTAACGAGTGTTCTTACGAGGGATTAGTTAGAAGTAAATGGGTATACCATTATTTATATGTCATAAGGGAAGTATGGGGGAGGTGATAAGACATACCTCATAAATATGTATTCAAAATAAAAGGGCACAACATAGGGAAGATACTTGAATAAAAGGGAGAGAGAGGATCCCTTACCTTATGCTTGAAGGTGTTCTTGATTGTTCTTAATGATCTGAATAATCAAATTTAGATCCATTAATTAATAAGTGAAGAACCTCATCAACATGTAATTGATATTTTATGACCTTATTAAGTTCATTAATGGCCATTTGATGGTTTAATAGATTCAATTTTATTGTTTTGGTAGCATTTTCTTCTTTGGTTTTCATGATCTGTTTACTTGTATTCATGAATGGATGTTTCTTTGAAATATGGCTAAACATACAGAATTGTTAATATAAATTATTAGTGACATTAAAGAGATATAAAGGATCTTATAATTATTCTGATTATATACCATGAGGATGACTCATTTGATGAGTTAAAAATAAATGCTTGGATTTGGATTGGCTGTTTTGTGCACAATAAACTTGTTTTGTATTATTATTCCATATTATAAATGTGCAAGAATTATTGAAAATTAATCAAATAAAATACATTTTTTACCTATATCAACCATTAAAAATTTTTCATGACCATTATTGAAGATAGTAATGCAAATTGAAAACTCGTCTTCCTTGAGTGTAATAAATTTACAAATCTCGGAAGGTGTATGCATTTATTGTTTAAAAGGAGGGGGAAAAGAGAGATTATGATGAAATATTCCATTAGCATAATTAAAATATTGTACATGTAAGGTAATGGGATTATTATGGCATTTGGATGAGGGTAGGTGAGAAGTGATAACAAAAGAATGGAACTTTGTAAAAGAAATTTAAAGAAAACAGAAGAAAGGTTCACCTCTTGAGTACTCATCCTTGAGAATCACCTTAAGGCCTTTGTTTTTGGCCTTTTGGTGAGACCAGAAGGTCTTGGAAGTGGGGAGATGTCTTGTGAAGAGTATTTGGAAGAATTTAGGCAAGGATTTAATCTTGAGTGGTGTTGGAGGAAGAGGGGGTGAGGGGTGGTCTATATAGTGGAGAGGAGAGGGGATTTCTCTATATTATAATCATTAATTTATTATTTTCCACAAGACAAGGAAAAGTGAGTCTTCCATGACTATGAATAGTAATATATTCCTGTGAATTCAAGATTTGGGTGCTTATATCACTCATGATTCTAGGAATAGTTAATTTAAATTATAATGCATTTATACGGAAAATTAATGTATTTTACTATTCACAAAATTCAAGTATTTCATAAAAATTCCAAAAATTCACCCTAACCATTTTTTGATGTATAGAATCCAAAAATAGAGTCCATTTTTTTAAAATAATTTTATAAATATGATTAATTAAATATGTAATTAAAATCATTATTTAACAGAAAAATATAAACACTTAAAATATTCATCTTTATTTTAAAGGTCCGTAAATTTATTTATACATTCATGGGTATGGATACCGTTCATAAGATTCATATTACTATTCATAAGGGTAGGTTACTATTCATAAGGGTAGGTTACTATTCACCAAAAATTATGTTAATTCTATCAAACTCTAAAATCATCCTGAACACAATTGTGTATGTCAGATTTTTAAAATTCGAATAACAGAGCAAGAAAATTTATGTTTAATGGCTAGGTTTTGGCTATCTCCTATATGTAACAACATTTTGTTCTACAGAGGCTCAGTGATTCATTAATTATAATTTATCTAATGAATACAATGTTTTTAATAGAAACATACCCTAAAATGTTTGGGGTGCTATATCATTCCCTCTTTCAGAAATTTCGTCCTCAAAATTTAATGTATAATGTCCACCAAAAATTTGTGGGTGGTTATTTTTCATAACATCCTCAGTTTCCCATGTAGATTCCTCCATATTCTGGTTCATCAAAAGATCCTTTACTAGATGATTTGTTTGATTTCTCAATACCATCTCCCTCATGTCAAGAATCCCGGTAGGCTTTTCACAGTATGATAAATCAGGTTCCATTTCTATTTCATCACAGGTGAGTAAATGCGTTGGTTATGGCATGTATTTATTCAACAATGACACAAGGAACACTTCATGAACTTTGGATAGACTTGGAGGCATTGCTAAACTGTAAGCTACAACTCCGATTCTTTCCAAAATTTCAAATGGTCTGATGTACATGGGGCTCAATTTCCTTTTCTTACCAAACCTTAAGACACCCTTCCATGGAGATACTTTCAGAAATACATGATCGCCCAATTAGAATTCCAAATCCTTTCTCTGGTTTTTAGTATAACTCTTTTTCCTACTTTGGGATGCTTTAATATGGTCTTGGATTGTCTTCACATTTGCCGTGGTCTCTTCAATTAGTCCAGGGCCTATAAGTTTTCTCTCACCAACTTTGTCCCAACAAGTTAGAGTTTGACATCCCTTTCCATAAAACGCTTTATATGGAGCCATTTGAATACTATAATGGAAAATATTGTTGTAGGAAAATTCCACCAAAGGCAAGTATTGATCCCATATACCTTTTAAGTCAAGAGAGAATGATCTCAGCATGTCTTCCAGAGTTTGAATAGTCTTTTCAGACTATCTGTCAGTTTGGGGGTGATAAGCAGTACTTATATGAAGCTCAGTATTCGAAGCCTTCTTGATAATTTTTCAAAATTTTGATGTAAACCAAGGATCTCAATCGGACACAATCAATAGAGGTACACCATGAAGTCTTACAACATCATTAATATAAATTCCTGCTAAAAAATCATGTGGTAAATCATCTCTTATTAAAAGGAAACGTGCTGATTTTGTGAGACGATCTACAATTACCCAAATTACATCATTCCTTCTAGGTTTCCTCGATCGTCCGGTGACAAAATCCATCATAATTTTATCCCACTTCCACATAAGAACAGGTAGAGGTTGCATCACTCTTTTGGGACATTGTCTATCTGCCTTCACTTGTTGACAAAGGTAAGAACCTAGTTCTTACTTTTGAGGTAAGAGTTTCTTCTTTTCTCTTTTCCTTAAGTGTTTTTGAGAAAATATGGAAAATTGGGGAAAATCCCAAATTTTGGAAGTACACGCCATGTACTTTTTCCACACGCCGTGTACTTCTGGCCGTGTGGGATGAGTACACGGGGCGTGTGGCCTTGTCGGTGATGAAGGGTGTAGGAACCGACTACATGCCATGTAGTGGTCCCTTACACGCCGTGTAGTCAGTCGGTAGGAAAATAGTAAGGCGGTGGCCAGCTGTGCGACAGAACACGCCATGTACTCAAGGAGACACACCGTGAAGTCATGTCGACAGATGAACAGTGCCACGCTGGCGGGAAGCCACCAGGGGAACAGTTTAAAAATGGGAAGTACACATCGTGTACTCGGAAGTACACACCGTGTACTTTGTTTTTTTCACTTAAAATGGGCAGTAGCCTCCCCTGTTAACAGGGAAGTATTAGAATGAGAAGAGGGAGATTGGGAGAGGAGGTCTAAGATTTGGCGATCCACCGAGCGCACGTCCGAAATCTTTTTCCGCCTCGGACGATCTCATTAGAACCGCATAGGTAAGCCCTACACTCTAATTTAACCATTCTTGCCAATTCTTCCCCTAACGGGATTTATTTTCATTTAATCGAGAATTATCTTTCCTCAAATCTACAGTGTTCTTGGACGTTTCAGATGGCTTCGTTTTCATATATCGTGTGTTGGTGTTAAAGGTAGGTGGCTTGGTGTTTATTTCCAACTGTTGTGCATTTTGTGTGTTTTTGAGCTACGAACCCATATTTGGGGTGTCGTGTGGCTGAGGCCGTGGCTATCTTAAATACCTAGAATTGATTGGGTAATTAATTGTGATATTAAAATGTTCTTTGGGATCACTGATTGGATCCAGGACCACCGCGGGGGTGCGTTCCTCTGTTTAGCCATTTGGCCAGGATACCTGAGGGTATGCTTTGTTTTTTTATGCCTTTAATGAAATGATTGTAAAATTTCATTGAGTGGAATTTCCTGTTTATTACTTGTTACATGTTGGGCTTGGCCCAGTTACCTGTATAGCCTGAGGGTGGTGTTGTAATTAGCCTGTGGGAATTGTACTACCTAGCCTGTGGGCAACTTCTTCTATGCCTATGGGTAGCTGATTCTGTGCCTGTAGGCGACACTTCTTACGCCTATGGGAAAAATCCATATGCCTGTGGACAGATTCTTATGGTTGGTTTCTCTTTACTTGAGGGTAGGAGTTAATGTGTCTGTGGACATTGGATGTTTACTTAGAATATTCACTGTGGTGATATTTTAAATTGGATGATTAAATGGATATTAAAATGGCAATATAACTGGTTAAGTTAGTTACTTTCAGTACTACTTACTTTATTGCATTTTATTACTGCACACAGTTTTTGCATGCTTTCACACAGTTGGGAATGGGCCTTTGGTGGGTTCCTACTGAGATATATTTCTCACACCCTATTTGGGTCACGCTTTTCAGCCCAAAAAGATTACGTTTCTGTAGGTATAGATAAGGGAAAGGGTCCCTATACAGGTACTTGATTGCTGCTGAGGAGTAGGGGAGCATGGGACCGGGCTTAGGCTCCTGATGCTACCGGTTGCACTGTTCCATTTTGTTGTACTCTGTATTGTATTGTACTGCTATGTAACATGTTCTGGATATGTTCTTTTAACTTGAGACATGTTGCATCATATATATATATATATATCTGGTTGGTTATCCTTTACTATAGTTGTTATATTAAACTCTATTTGGTTTATTGCTTCTGTTGTTACTGTATAATTTCTATTTTATTCTGATGTGTTTCACTTTGACAAATGAGGGCATAGTTTCCCCACTATCAGACCTTGGCCCTCGTTGCTATTCGGCAGCCTCTGGCGTTTGGGGAAATGCGCTTGAGGTCATCTGGTGAACCGGATTCGGGGCACCCATTGAGTGGCACCCGGAACCGGGACGTTACAAAGTGGTATCAAAGGATTTCTTTTCTTTGACTTACTATTTAGAGCCTTAGACAGGGATAGGATGGAAGGGTAGTTGGTAATAAGTTGTGCCAAGGCGTAGCTAACCCGTGTACAGGGAAAAGCCAATTTTCCTCGTATTGCAGTTTTACTGATTTTTGAATTTACAGTTGATATGATTTCACCGTTGGGTGACGCACTAATGATTGTGATTTTTATATTTTACCTTTGGGTTCAATTTATTTGCAACCCGATGAGATGAGGGTATGCCTTCTCATGCATCATTTAGGCACAATCTAGAAATCACATGCCATGCATAGCTCCATGCCATGTAGGTGCATTAGAAATTGCATGTTGTTGTGATAGTTGATGTGTTAGAAAATCATGCTATTGTGATAGCTGCTTGATAAAAACCTGCTATGTGATAGGGTATTATTGTGTGAGCCTGTTTATGGAATGGATGCCAAACTTTGTTTTTTGGGGAGTATGGGCCCCCATTGACCAGAATTTGGTGGATCATTGACAGTTTATTATGTTATAACACAGATAATATGTCGAACTTTGATTCTTGGAGAGTATGGGCCCTCACGGATCAGAATTTGACACTTAGGTGTTGTTTTGCAGTGATTTCTGGGTTCCGGAGAAGTTTCTGAGGCATACTATCCGGAAACCCAGTATACAGGTTGTGTAGTGCTGTAGACATGTCGGGTATGTTCTTCTATTCAGGAAGAAAAATAACCTTTTTGAGTACACGCCGTGTACACTAAGTACACACCACGTAGTCTCTTCCCGTGTCACAAACCGTGTGGGCAGCGACACGGGGAAGGGAAGATCTTGGGGTGAACACGCCACGTACCGGATGTACATGTCGTGTAGTGTTGACCCGGAAACCTGGCCGTGTAACTAACAAACACGGGCCGGTGTAAGCATTTCTTGAACACGCCATGTCAATGAAGAACACGCCGTGTGGTGAGACCTGGGGACCCGTCCATGTAACTAACAACATGGGTTGGTGATTTCCTCTCGTGTACACGCCGTGTGTATATAGAACACGCCATGTAGTTGGATCCATGTGATCGGCCGTGTAACTAACAACACGAGTCAGTAGAGCTCATCTAGAACACACTGTGTACCTATGGGACACGCCGTGTTCTCTTGTCTGGGGACATACCGTGTGGACTTAGCCGTTTGGATGGGAAACGGGGTAGTGTACACACCGTGTGCGGGTGTAACATGCCATGTAGTGTCAAACCGAGTAGTTGACCATCTCACAAGCGACACATACAGTTGGAAATAACACCATACATGTCGTGTAGATGATATACACACCGTGTTGTTTTGTTCAAATAGGAGCCATGTGGCTCAGCCGTGTAGAAGGAACCGGGCAGGGAAAAGAAGTGAAGTACACGCCGTGTAGTCAGTATACACACTATGTAGTCTTGTTTTTCAAATTTTGAATGCCTTATTCCTCTTATTCCCTTTTGGGTTTCTTCGTTTTCGGTCTTGATAGCCTTGAATCTTCGGCGTGTTTTTGACCTTGTAGTGTAATGCCGCCTAGACGACTGCGTGTTGTTTGCAAGGAGAGAGGCAACGAGTATACTCCAGAGATGGTGGGACATGGGCTACCAGTGGATCCTCCAGCAGAGCCAGATGCGGTGCCAGCTATTATACCGGACACAGGCACGGAGGCGCAGTTCCGTGAAGGCTTATTGCGGTTCATGCAGACCTTTCAGGGAGCACTGCCGGCTGCCACATCTATGGCTAAGCTGACACATATCATTCAGTAGCAGCATCCACTTACGTTTTCAAGGGTATGGAAAACCACAGGTTGCGGATTCTTGGATGGGGTCGATGTAGACTAATTTCGAGCATCTTGAGATGCCTCCGGGGCGGAGGGTCAAGCCCGCGACGTATATGCTACGTGATTCCGTCAAGAGGTGGTGGGATGTTACCACCCAATCAGAGCATCACAGGTACATGGCATGGGAAGATTTCCAGATAGTCTTTAATGACTTCTTCTTCCCAGAGACGATGAGGGAAGATAGAGCCCAAGAGTTCATGAATCTGCAGTAGGGTGCTATGTCGGTGATGGACTATTCTTCTCACTTTACTGAGCTTCAGCGCTTTGCACCCGTGCTGGCGGATGATGAGATGTTGAGAGCCAGATTCTTTGATGATGGTCTTCGTTATGACATCTGGGAGCTGGTGAATGTTTTTAGGTTTCCATAAGTACATGATATTGTGAACCAGGCACTGATCACAGAGAGGAACTTGTGGGAAGCTGATGGTGTGGGCTAGGGCGGTTCAGCACCAGTTTCTGGTACCATTTCTACTTGTAAGAGGAAGAGATATATGGACTTCTCTTAGGGTGGAAGTACCAGTCATAAGAATGCTTCAGGTCGCTAGGTCATGTGCTACCAGTGTGGTAGAGAGGGTCACAAGAGGCCATTGTGTCCACGAGACCTAGTGGAGTGTCGAGCTTGCGGCAGGATGGGTCATCTGCAGCGTTATTGCAGGGTGTTTCCAACTATGGCTAGTGATAGGGGTTCTGTGTAGACTCCGCATGCGGGAGCAGGACCAGTGGCTTCTTACTAGTCAGGGAACTAGAATACGTTAGGGCGTGCAGGCAGAGATGGTGGTCGTGGTCGTGGTATCCAGACACCAGATTCTTAGAGGCAGTAGGGTGGGACAGCTCAGGGTAGCCATGCTGTGTTGCAGGGCCGTAGTACTGGGCATGCGTATGCAATGCGACAGACCCAGCAGGAGCAGGATCCCGGACCTTCTACAGTCAGAGGTACTATTCTAGTAGCTTTTGTCTTATCTTCAGTACTTTTTGATACAGGTGCTACACATAGTATTATATTTGTGCCCATTGTGGAGAGCCTTGGCCTCTATGTTTCTACTTCTTCTGATATCATGACGTTAGACACTCCGTTGGGGACTATAACGGATGGTGTGCATCAGTGTAAGGAATTACCCATCGAGGTTGGTGGGTTTCAGTTCCTTTGGGACCTCTATTTCTTAGAGATGACATCTTATGATGTCATTCTCGGGATGGACTTGTTGGTTCCCTTTTGAGCCTTTATAGACTCCTATCGTCGTAGGGTGCATTTCACATCACTAGAGGGCGGAGATTTTCTATACAAGGGAGAATGGGATGTTTAGGAAAGTCGAGCTGGACCAGAGCATCATGGGTTAGGTGGAGTCACAACCCATATTGCGATCTTATATCTGGATGACCAAGGGACTTTTCATAAGGATTTCCCTCTAGTGGTTGATCGTTTCAGGGATGTCTTCTTGGATGACTTTTCAGGTCTACCTCCAGAGCGAGGGGTGGATTTCTCTATTGATCTTGTTCCAGGAGTAGCACTGGTGTCCATTCCTCCTTATAGTATGGCCACACCTGAGTTGCAGGTGCTCAAGAGGTAGTTAGATGAGTTACAGGCAAAGGGTTTCATTCGACCTAGTACTTCTTCATGGGGTTCTCTAGTCCTCTTTGCGAAGAAGGCGTACGATACCCTTAGACTCTGTGTGGATTATCGGAAGCTGAACCAGTTGACGGTTAAGAACCGATATCCCTTTCCAAGGATTGATGATCTTTTTTACAAACTTCATGGAGCACGAGTGTTCTCGAAGATTGACCTGAGATCAGGATATCATCAACTACACGTTAGACCATCTGATATACCTCTCACAGCTTTCAGGATTAGGTATGGTCTATATGAGTATATGGTTATGCCGTTCGGACTCATGAACGTGCCAGTAGTTTTCATGGCTCTGATGAATCGTGTGTTCCATCCTTATCTGGACTCTTTTGTGGTAGTATTAATGGACGATATCTTGGTGTACTCTCACACTCGACACGACCATGCCACCCATATTGAGATCGTATTGAGTACACTGAGAGAGCATCAGCTATATGCTAAGCTCTCAAAGTGCCACTTTTGGATGGACCAGATTCACTTCCTGGGTCATATCATCTCATAGGCAGGAGTTGTAGTAGTCGTAGAGAAGGTGAGGGCAGTAGTTTCCTGGGAGCATCCTAAGAACGTGTTTGAGATACAGAGTTTCTTAGGGCTGGCTGCTTACTACAGACGCTTTATACAAGACTTCTCCCACTTAGCAGCGCCATTGACGGGTTTGACTAGAAGGGTGTGAAGTTCATTTGGTCGGAAGCTTGCGAGACAGCCTTCAGGACCTAAAAGGAAGGTTTAAATCAGCACTGATCCTGATACTCCCAGATCAGGAGAAGAGCTATACAGTTTACTGTGATGCATCAGGTATTGGGTTGGGAACAGTGTTGATGCAGGGTGATCGAGTTGTTGCGTACGGGTCTTGGCAGTTGAGGCCACATGAGAGGAATTACCCGACACATGATCTTGAGTTGGCTGCAGTTGTGCATGCGTTGCACTGTTGGAGACATTATCTATTGGGAGAACGTTTTGTGGTCTTCACTGATCACAAAAGTCTCAAGTATATCTTTACTCAGCGTGACATGAATTTGAGACAACGAAGGTGGGTTGAATACCTTCAGTCCTTCAATTTTGAGCTTCCTCGTACACCTGGTAAAGGTAATGCAGTAGCTGATGCACTGAGCAGGAAGACTCAGATACAGGCTATGCAGGAGGCCAGTGGCGAGTGACAGCTCATGGCTTTGTTCTCTAAGATGCATTTGGAGGGGCATGAAAGACAGGGGTAGACCAATCTTTCATCTTTATCTGTGACTTCCACCCTCCTGGATAGAGTGAGGATGAGACAACTATCTGATTTAGAAGGCCTAGTTCTACGGGAGTCGATGTCAAGTGAAGACCCTCTTCCTGGTTGGACGGTAGGCGATGACGAGGTACAACATTTCAATGGACTATTATGGGTTCTAGGGGATATACGTGAGGATATGATGTGAGAGTTTCATGCTTCAACGTGGGAAATTCATCCCAGGGTTACCAAGATGTACCGTGACTTGAGACGTCAGTACTGGCGGCTGGGTATGAAGAGTGATGTGGCTGGTTTTGTTATGAGGTGTTCCACCTGTCAGCAGGTGAAGGCGGAGCATCAGAGACTACATGGACTGTTACAGTAGTTACCCATTCTTGAGTTGAAATGGGATGATGTAGCGATGGATTTCATGACTGGATAGCAGAGGTCACCTTGAGGCAATGATGTCACGTGGGTTGTTGTGGACAGACTCACGAAGGTGGCTCAATTTTTTTCGATCAAGGAGACCTTCAGTGTTGACAAGATTGGAAGGTTGTATATCCAAGAGGTCGTACGTCTTCATGGGGTCCCTCATTCTATCATTTCAGATAGGGACGCCTATTTTACGTCTTGTTTCTGGTAGATTTTTCACAGGGAACTGAGTACACAGGTGTTTCTGAGCATAGCTTACCACCCTCAGACCGATGGCTAGTTAGAGCGTACGATACAGGTGCTTGAGGACCTGCTGCGAGCATGCATCCTAGACTTTGGGGGCTCTTGGGAGAAGCATATACCCCTAGTCGATTTTTCCTATAATAACAGATTTCAGGAAACTATAGAGATGGAACCATACGAGGCTTTATATGGTAGGCCATGCCGATCACCTTTGTGCTAGTTAGAGGTGGGTGAGGCAGATTTACTGGGGACCACATCTCGTGCAGGAGACTTATGAGCAGGTCCAGTTGATTCAGAAGCGGATGGATACCGCACAGTCTCATTAGAAATCTTATGCTGATCACTGCAGACGACCTTCGGAGTTCGTGGTCGGGGATCAGGTTTTCTTGCATGTTTCGCCGAGGTTGGGACACAGACGTATTAGGAGACAGGGTAAAATTTCACCAAGGTATGTGGGGCCATTTGAGATTCTAGAGAGAGTCAGGCCGGTTGCCTATCGGTTGCAGTTACCACAAAGGTACTGGGTCATGCACAACGTCTTCCATGTATCTCAGTTGCACCTCTATCATTCAGACTCATCTCATGTCTTTCAGCCCGAGGAGGTTGAGCTCCCGATGGATGCGTCCTTTGAGGAGCATCCGATTTTTATCGTTGAAAGGAGCACAAAGGTTCTTCGAGTCTGGTCAATTCCTCTCGTACGAGTGCTATGGCAGCATGGCTGAGTACAGGACAAAACTTGGGAGAAGGAGACCGATGTACGTGCTCAGTGGCCAGAGTTGTTCACAGATTTATCTTCGCCACCCATGGAAGGGAAATTTGGGGAAGAATTGCTTTAAGGTGGGAAGTTTGTAAGAACCCAGTTCTTACTTTTGAGGTATGAGTTTCTTCTTTTCTATTTTCCTTAAGTGTTTTTGATAAAATATGGAAAATGGGAAAAATCCCAGATTTTGGAAGTACACGCCGTGTACTTTTTCCACACGCCAAGTACTTCTGGCTGTGTGGGATGAGTACACAGGGCGTGTGGCCTTGTCAGCGATGAAGGGTGTAGGAACCGACTACACGCCGTGTAGTGGTCCCTTACATGATGTGTAGTCAGTCGGTAGGAAAATAGTAAGGTGGTGGCCAGCTGTGCGACAGAACACGCCGTGTACTCAAGGAGACATGTCATGTAGTCATGTCGGCAGATGAACAGTGCCACGCTGGCGGGAAGCCTCCAGAGGAACAGTTTAAAACTGGGATGTACACGCTGTGTACTTTGTTTTTTTTCACTGAAAATGGGCATTAGCCTCCCCTGTTCATAGGGAAGGCTTAGAACGGTAAGAGGGAGCTCGGGAGAGGAGGCCAAAGATTTGGAGATCCACTGAGCACACGTCCAGAATCCGTTTCCACCTCGGGCAATCTCGTTGGAACCACACAGGTGAGCCCTCCACTATTATTTAACTGTTCTTGCTAGTTCTTCCCCTTACAGGAGTTATTTGCATTTAAGAGAGAATTCTTTTACCTCAGATCTACGGCGTTCTTGGATGTTTCAGAAGGCGTTGTTCATGTATATCATTTTTTAGTGTTAAAGGTATGTGGCTTGGTGTTTATTTCAAACTGTTGTGCGTTTTGTGTGTTTTTGAGCTATGAACCCATATTTGGGGTGTCGTGTGGAAGAGTCCATGGCTATCTTAAATACCAAGAATTGATTAGGTAATTAATTGTGATATTAAAATGCTGTTCGGGATCACTGCTTGGATCCAGGACCACCCCGGGGGTGCGTTCCTCTATTTAGCCGTTTGGCCAGGATACCCAAGGGTATGCCTTGTTTATTTTATGACTTTAATGAAATTATTGTAGAATTTACTTGAGATTAATTACCTGTTTACTGCTTGTTACATGTTGGGATTAGCCCGATTACCTGTTTAGCCTGAGGGCGGTGTTGTAATTAGCCTGTGGACATTGTACTACCTAGCCTGTGGGCAACTTCTTCTGTGCCTGTGGGCTGCTGATTCTGTGTCTGTGGGTGTCACTTATTACACATGTGGGCAATATCCGTATTCTTGTGGGTAGATACTTGTGGTTGGTTTCTCTTTACCTGAGGGTAGGAGTTAACATGTCTGTGGACATTGGCTGTTTACTTAGAATATTCACTGTGGTCATATTTTAAATTAAATGATTAAATGGATATTAAAATGGAAATATAACTGGAAAAGTTAGTTACTTTTAGTACTACTTACTTTATTGAATTTTATTACTGCACACAGTTGTTTCATGCTTTCACAAAGTTGGGAACAAGCCTTTGGTGGGTTCCTACTGAGATATATTTCTCACGCCCTGTTTGGTTCATGATTTTCGGCCAAAGAAGATTACATTTTTGCAGGTATAGATAAGGGAAAGGGTCCCTATATAGGTACTTGATAGCTGCTGAGGAGTAGGGGAGCATGGGACCGGGCTTAGGCTCATGATGCTACCGGTTGCATTGTTCCGTTATGTTGTACTTTGTATCGTATTGCACTGCTATGTAACATGTTCTAGCTATTTTATTAGAACTTGAGACATGTTGCATCATATATATATATATATATATATATATATATCTGGGTGGTTATCCTTTGCTGCAGTTGTTATATTAAACGGTGTATGGTTTATTGCTTCCACTGTTACTGTATGCTTTCTATTTTATTCCGTTGTGTTTCACTTTGACAAATGAGGGCATAGTTTCCCCACTATTAGACCTGGGCCCTCACTGCTAATCGGAAGCCTCTGGCATTTGAGGAAATGTGATTGAGGTCATGTGGCGAATTGGATTCGGGGCACCCGTTGAGTGGCACCCGGAATAGGGATGTTACAACAAACTAGACACCTTGACACTTGGTCATCAATTTCTCGGTTCATATTATCCCACTAATAATATTCCTTCAGATCTCTATACATCTTGGTGATACCTTGGTGGATAGAGAAATTTGAGTTATGATCATTGTCTAATAGTTCTCTTTTTATCTCAAGTACAGATGGAATGCATAAACTCTTCTCAAATTTCATAACTCCTTCCTCATAAACGATGTTTTCCAATCTCCCATCCTTGACAGCATTAATTTTCTTGTGTGGATTCTCATCATCAAATTGAGAGATTTTTATCTTCTCTAATAAATATGGTTTAACAATCATTTTAAAGAGAAAATATGTTTCCCCTTCCTTAACAATTCCCATATCCATATTTAGTAGATCCAAAAATAGAGGATCTCTCTCAACCCTCATTTGATTCAGAAATCCATGATCTTTTTTTCTTAATGCATCTGCCACCTTATTCACCTTTCCTGGGTGGTAGTGTATTAAACAATCATAATATTTGAGTAACTCGAGCCATCTCCTTTTCCTCATGTTGAGTTATTTATGTGTGAAAATATATTTCAAACTCTTGTGGTCCGTATAAATCTCGCATCTTTCCCCGTAGAGATAATGTCTCCATATTTTTAGAGCAATGATTACGACTGCTAACTCGAGATCATGAGTTGGATAATTTTGATCATGAGTCTTCAACTGTCTTGATGCATAAGAAATAACTTTATCTTTTTTCATATGGACGCAACCCATTCCATTCTTTGATGCATCACTATATATTACAAATCCATCACTTCCAGATGGAAGAGTCAAAATTGTAGAATTGATCAATATTTCTTTTCAATTCCCCAAAGAATTTTGTACATTATTTTTTCCACACAGACTTAAATCCTATACATGTGATATTGGTTAGAGAGTTATCCAGTTGGGAAAAATTCGGAACTAAATGCCGATAGTAACCTTCTAAGCCAATAAAACTATGTACCTCGATTATGTTTGTTGGTGTGTGTCATTCTTGGATTGCCTTTGTCTTTACAGGATCAACTATGATTCCATCCTTAGAGACAATATGGCCTAGAAAAGAAACTAATTGAAGTCAAAATTTTCACTTTCTAAACATCCCATATAATTCATTTCTTCTAAGAGTTTTCAGAATAATCCACAAGTGATGGATAAGTTTGAGGAAACAATTAAAGTACCTGCCACCACATCATTAGGAACATCAACTTCCGAGATTATAATTGTATAATCTCTCCCTTTCTCTATTGGATTTTTCTAAGGCATGTTTCCTTGGAGTTTAAGACACTCATTTGCATAGTGTCCCATCTCTCTACAATTGTAGCATTGAACATCATGAAATTATTTCTTCCCCTTACATTCATGAGATAGATGACCCTTTTCTCCACACTTATAGCAGACTCCCAAGCCTTTCAAGCATTTCCTGAGATGATTCACTTCACAATTCTCACATAATGAAAATTTCTTTATTCCCTTGTTCTTCTTTGGCGCTTCACATTTCCCTTAGTTTTCAGAGTGCCACTTTTTATCTTGTTTTCCCTTGAACAAATTTGATCTAGCAAATTCCTTCTCTATTTTGATAGCACTAGATACAACTTCATCATATGATGAAAACGTTTGAGAAGCCAGTTCCCTTCGAAGACTTGGCTTAAGTTCTTCAAAGAAATGATCAATCTTGTCTGCTGAGTAAGGTACATAATCTATGACATACATGGCTATCCTTGTGAAGGTAGCCTCATACTCTACAACACATTCTTCCCTTTTCTTTAAGTTAAGTAATTTCCTATTCATTATGATTTTTTTCTCACGAGGGAAACATTTTTAGAAGAATATTTCTTTAAAATTACTCCATTGCATATCTTTCATATCTTGTTCCTCAGTGGTATTTTGAATCAAGGACCACCATTAATCTATGTCCCCCTTGAGACAATATACTACCAGTACTACCTTTTCATTACCATTTCATCTTAATGACATGAATATCTTTTCAAGGGACTTGATCCACTGCTCAGCAACCACTGGATTAGTAGTCACACTTAATGATGGGGGCTTATTCCGCATGAAAAGATCCAATATAGGTGTGGAATAGTTATTCGTTATAACCTGAGTTAATTGTTCCAATATGGTCATGATCTGATCTGCTCCAACATTGACTGTGTTGACTTGCTCAGTGGGGAGAACCCTACATTTCCCATGAGTATTGATTCCCATTATTCCATTATACTCCATTTATAAATAATGTAAATCAATATATTAGGGTATTAATCATAATGTATAATCTTAATTTAACAAAATACTTAGCAAAAATTGAGATCCTACGCATGGCTAATCCCATAATCAGAAAAATGGTTTCTTTGAGGAATAATTTACATTTCAATCTCTCATAATGGCTTGTAAATAAAATATGAATTATCCTAAGCATATCTCGTGGGAGTTTTATAACCAAGAGTGCAACACGGCCCATTTTCATGTACTAGGATACCCCGGGTCAAGCCCAAAACTCCTTATTGGAGCTTTCACTCCTAGTTACATCTGTTCCAGAGCCACCTCTACCTGCTCGTATCCAAACAGGGATGTATTTCTTGAACGATTCACATTATCATTTCTTTACCAAAATATTGGGATTTTCTTTTATGTTTTTCCTCAAATACTACCTCAGGGCTTTGTTCCATAATCTATGTTTTTTAATCTAAGTTTGCTACTAAAATTAATCTGATACCAACTGTAATGCCCTAACCCCTATAGACCGGGGATGGTGCATTACTAAGTACATTTGCATGGTTAGAAGGAATGAAAATCCAAAAGGAACGATAAGTTTAGTAGTCTTGATGAAACTAGATACATATATGTAACTCAAATTACATTTGAAAGGTTACAAAATACAACACATAACAAAAACCAAAAACAGCAACCACATAGACTCAATAAATGATATCCTCTTCATCACCTATTAAAGGTAAAAAATTAAATAAGTTAGATAAAATGCTCAATAAGGGTTAAAAATGGAGGAAGAATGAATCATTAATAACTGAATTGTAAAGAATTTGACATAATCAATATGGCATGGTGAATAAATGAAAAACTCCTACCATTAATAAAATGAGAATGAAACTGCATCCATAGATTTTGTCATAGTGAAAACCACATGAATATTGATAACTGATAATGAATAAAGAGAATTATTATAAATTTTATTTCATGTATCTGGAACATGATACCATAATACCATAAAAACGGTTCAGTTCTATGGGTAGAAACCCATCTGATTTTTGGAAACAAACTCGAAGGGTTTATCACCAATTTGATTGTCTCATGAGACTTACCGATGAATTAAGGGGATGTAGCGGGCCCAAACCACCTCTTCATACAAAGAATTATTTATAAATAGATTCAAAACAAGAGAAATATGGCTTTACAGTATCCGTATAGAATAGAGGATACAGATTCATAAATAATTCCACAGTCAAAACAACATTCAAAATAAATATCGTATGTAAGATGGTATAAGGATTAGACAATAATAATATCCATGATATGAGAATATGTACATTTAAATGGAATATAATTTCAATTGAAAATTTATCTCAAATGGGTAGAAATTACACAACATAGGAAAGAGTAGGTGCACAATACTAAGCAAGTCACAACGAAGTAAAAATTGAAACAAAGCTCATTACCACGTTGTATTCAATTGATTCGTATGGAAAAAAGTTAATAACCACCAAAAGAATCACAAGAATAACATAAATATAAATAGAATCATGATAACATATATCAAATTTCATTACACCTATACCACATATAAGAAATAAGTGGCGAGCAATGGAAATCCCACAGAATTGAAAGTGAGATGAGAAAACCCCTTACAAACATTTCGTCATGGTAACAAGTGTTATTGAGAGGGATTAATGAAAGGTAAAGGGGTATACCATTATTTATATGTCATAAGGGCAGTATGGGGGAGGTGATAAAGAATACCTCATCATTAGTTATTAAAAATAAAAGGGCACAACATAGGGAAGATACTTGAATAAAAGGGAGAGAGAGGATCTCTGGCCTTATGCTTGAAGGTGTTCTTGATTGTTCTTAACGACCTGAATAATCCAAATTAGATTCATTAATTAATAATTCCATAACATCATAAACATTTAATTGATATTTTACTATCATATTAGGTTCATTAATGGAATTTTTGAGGGTTTAAGAGATACAATTTTATTATTTTGGTAGCATTTTCTTCTTGGTTTTCATGATCCATTTACTTGTATTCATGAATGGATGTTTGTTTGAAATATGGTTAAACATGAAGAATTGTTAATATAAATTATTAGTGAAATTAAATAGATATAAATGATATTATAATGATTCTAGTTATATACCATCAGTATGACTCATTCGATGAGTTAAAAACAAACGCTTTGATTTGGTTTGGCGGTTTTGTGCACAATAAACTTGTTTTGTATTATTATTACATATTATGAATGTGTAAGGATTAAAGAACATTAATCAAGATAAAATACATATATTATGACCTGTTTCAACCATTGAAAAGGTTTAATGACCAATATTGAAGAGAGTAATACAAAATAATGGAACTTTGTAAAAGAAATTGAAAGAAAAGAGAAGAAAGGTCCATCTCTTGAGTACTCCTCCTTGAGAATCTTTTTAAGGAAATTTTTTTTGGCCTCTTGGTTAGACCATAATGTCTTGGATGTGGGTATAGGGCTTTATAACAGTATTTTTAAGAATTTAGTAAATTATTGAAGCTTTAGTGGTGTGGGAGGAAGAGGGGGTGAGGGGTGGTTTATATAGTGGAGGGGAGAGGGGATTTCTCTATATTATAATCATTAATTTATTATTTCTCCACAATAAAAGGAATAGTGAGTCTTCAATGAAAAATAATAGTAATATATGCATGTTATTTTTATATTTGGGTGCTTATAAGGCATTTATATGGTAAATTAATGTATTTTACTATTCACCAAAAAATTCAAGTATTTCAGACAAATCCAAAAAATTCACCCTAACCATTTTTCAATGTATAGAATCCAAAAATGAAGTCCATTTTTCCAAAATAATTTTATAAATATTATTAATTAAATATTTAATTAAAATTATTATTTAACCAAAAAATATAAACACTTAAAATATTCATCTTTATTTTAAAGGTGCCTAAATTTATTTATACATTCATGGGTATGGATACCATTAATACGAGTCATATTACTATTCATAAGGGTAAGTTACTGTTTATATGGGTATGTTACATTCATAAGAGTAGGTTACTATTCCCTGAAAATTATGTTAATTCTTTCAAACTCTAAATATCATCCTAAAAACAAATGTTTATGTCAGATTTTTAAAATTCGAATCACAGATCTAGAAAATTTATGTTTAATGGCTGGGATTTGGATATCTCTTATAAGTAACCAAGTTTTTTTCCATATAGGCTCAGTGATTCATGAAATATAAGCTATCTAATGAATACAATTTTTTTAAGAGAAACATACCATAAAATGTTTTGGGTGCTACACCTATGTGCCTTGCCTTGTCAAGGATCAAAGTCCTCGTAGTTCGGGAGGGTTGGTGAACCGACATGAAGGGAGTATGGAGAAATGGTTTTGGGGATTGAACCTCAGAAAGGCTTCCTATGTACCTTGCCTTGTAAAGGATCAAAGTCCATGTAGTTCAAAAGGAGTGTGAACCAATGTAAAGGGGGTCGGAACCAATTGATGGTGGGATTGAACCTCATGGGGGTTTTTTATGTACCTTACCTTGGTAAGGATCAAAGACCCCATAGTTCTAGAGAATTTGGTGAACCAACATGAAGATGGTAGGGACCAATGGATGGTGATATTGAACCTTAGGTAGGCTTCCTACGTACCTTACCAAGGCAATGATCAAAGTCCCCGTAGTGCGGGAGAAGTTGGTGAACCGACGTGAAGATTTTTGAGACTTGTAGATGGTGGTCTTGAACCTCAGGGAGGATTCCTACATACCTTAACCTGGAAAGGATCAAAGTCCCCATAGTTCGAGAGAAGTTAGTGAACCAACAGGAAGATGGTTGGGACCAATGGATGGAGGGATTGAACCTTAAGGAGGTTTCCTATGTACCTTACCATGGAAAGGATCAAAGTCCCTGTAGTTCAAGAGAAGTTGGTGAAACGAAGTGAATATGGATGGGACCAATGGTTGGTGGGCTTGAACTTCAAGGAGGCTTCCTATATACCTTACCTTGGAAAGGATCAAATTCCCCGTAGTTTGGGAGAAGTTGGTGAACCGATGTGAATATGGTTGGGACCAACGGATGGTGGGCTTGAACCTTAGGGTGGCCTCCTACATACCTTACATTGGCAACCATCAAAGTCCCCATAGTTTGGGAGAATTTGGTGAACCAACATGAAGATGGTTGGGACCAAAGGTTGGTGGGAATGAACCTCAAAGAGGCTTCCTAAATACCTTAACTTGGCAAGGATCAAAGTCCCCATAGTTTAGGAGAAGTTGGTGAACCGACATGAAGATGGTTGGGACCAATGGTTGTTGGGCTTGATCCTCAGGAAGGCTTCCTACGTACCTTTTATTTGAAAGGATTAAATTCCACGTAGTTTGGGATGGTTGGTGAACTAACATGAAGATGGTCAGGAGAAATGGTTGTTGGGCTTGAACCTCAGGAATGCTTCCTACGTACCTTGCCTTGGAAAAGATCAAATTTCACGTAGTTAGGGATGGTTGGTGAACCGACATGAAGTTGGTCGGGACTAATGGTTGTTGGGATTTAACATAAGGAAGGCTTCATATGTACCTTACCTTGTGAAGGATCAATGTCCACGTAGTTTGGGATGTTGTAGGTCTTACACTCTAGGCGGCCCAGATAGGATGTCATGGTCGATGCATACTCTAAGATCACGTGAGTCATGTTCTGTGTGAGAAACAAGAGGTAACAAAGACCTGGCGATCACGTCATGAACATTTCTTTTGTGGGAAGTGGAATGGGGCTTACAAATGGTTAGCGTCCCAAAAAAGGAAACATGGGCTTACACGTGGTCTGCAGCCCAGGGAGATAGAGATTGGGACTTACTCCAGGATGGAGGCCCGATGGAGAAAAATCCAAAAGGGAGAGAGATTTGGAACCGAATAAAGGAGGGCTCCAGTTCCCATCCCCTCCTCTCTGGTCTTTGTCTAGGAAGAAGATAGGAAGAGCAGAGACACTACCTCATGAAAGAAATTCTAGGGGCTTACAACAAGGTGGTTTCCCTTCCCCCACAGATAGATTCCACTCTCTTAAAGAGGATCTCATTCCATGTGAGGAATGATAGCACTCCCATGGAGACTAGTGGGTGTAGAGAATGCCTGAGATGGGGTACCCTGCATATAATGCACGGGACGAGGCCATCGTTTAATGTCATGTGCTGAGGACGATAGTGTTTTGTAGTTTAACATTTTACAGTTCGGATGAGGTGGGTTTACTCCACACCCCTAGGACTTAAATAACTGATACCCGCCCTCCCTTGAGTAAGGGAAGGCATCAGCAATGTCATGGTGAGGGGGTGTTATAGAGTGATCCATTGAGGGGTCCATGTTAGCGTGTCCATGGGAAGAAGCAATAACCGTTAGCATTCATGTGAGAAGAAGCATGAGGCGAAGCAACACAACAGGAAGTACCACCCAAGGGATCTTGAAATTACTTCATGCAAACTTGGAGGGTCGCATGGTAAAAGAAGTTTCAGAGCAAAGGGGTTCATTGGTAGAATCCTCGTGAAGCTCTGGTGCTCTATGTAGTGGAGGGGATTCACAAAGGGGTATGCTTCATGATGTGAAGTGGCCTAGCCTAGTAATAGGGCATATGTGCATATGGAAGGTGCTTCACGATGTGGAAAGACATTCGTGGAGTATTACTTCACGAAGAAAGGGTGCCCTGCAATGCGTAGCATTGTGAAGGAATGTTCTTTGCGAAGCACAGTGGCCCTGCCTTAGCTTGTGGGTCACATGTGTATGGAGGTTACTCCACAAATCATAAGTGCTCCATGAAAACCCAAGTCCCCTTGGAGATCCCCTTCCTTCGTGGAGGCCCATGGGCTCTGAGAAGGGAATCCCTATTTCAAGAGGGGTGGAATTCAAACCAAGGGAGAGGCACTTCGCGATGATAAAGTAACTTGACGAGCTCATGGATTTCATAGCAGAATTTGCTTCGTGATTGGAGAGCTAATAAGGAGAAAGGTTATAGAATCTATCATTTGGGCTCAAGGGGAGCCCTGTATTTATAGGAAAGAAGTTTCGTGAAGCAGACCTCACTAGGCGGGAATACACATGGAATTTTTTCATAACCACGGAGCCTCCCGCCTCCTTGCTCTGTGGGGGGTTTACAAACGTCAAATGGGTTTGCGGAGGCTCCCGCCTCCTTGCTCCGCGGCAGGTTTGTGAACGTCAAATGGGTTTACGAAGCCTCCCACCTCCTTACTTCCCAGTGGGTTTTCTAACGTCAAATGGGTTCATGGAGTTTCCTTCCTCCTTGCTCCGTGGTGGGTTTGAAAACGTCAAATGGGTTCACAGAGCCTCCAGCCACCTTGCTCTGTAGAGGCTTCGTGAAAGGGGGGAGTTTATGGCTTCTCACGGTGATACGAGGCTCCGCGTGTCAGCTTCGTGACCCAACCACTAAGGCATTCCGTTTTTTCTTGTTCATTCCATATTTTGGCGCCAACATGCACATAAAAAATAAATCCAAATATAGTGCTAAAAGAAGCGCTGTTAAAAAGTACCCTTTTATCTGCGCTTTTTTTAGCACTAATAAAGGTACCCATTTTTTAAGTGCTTTTTTAGCACTGTTAAAGGGACACCATTTATCAATGATTTTTTAGTAGCACTGATAAATTGTACATTTAAAAGGGGTACCATTATCAACGCTAAAAAATTTTTAGATAAATAGATACTTTTAACTTCACTTTTTTAGCACTATTAAACGTAACCTTTATTAGCACTTTTTTTAGAGGTGTTAATGGGTGGTGCTGCAAAAAACCATTTTTTTAGTAGTGATATATAATACGTTGGACTTATCTGAGTTCAAATATACTCCTACACGCCTCTTAGAAATAATATTTTCTCAATATTATAATTTCATGATGCACAAAAACTTCAGGTAAAGAAAATAAGACTTATTTTATTTAGTGAGAATATTTAAAAAACAAATTAGTAATAAAAATATAATTTTTTGTGTTTATAAAAAAATCCCTAAAAATTATTATACATTATCTATACTAAATTTAGTAATTTTCATTCCACATGTCAACCATACATCATTTCACATGTACGTTTCACCCTCTCCTTCAATTTTGCTCATCCTCCCCATATCTGATTAAAAATTCCCCCTGACACCCCTAATTATTCTATCCATCTCCTATTGATTCCACATCTCCCTCTCTGACTCCCCTCTCCACCTCCACCTCCCTAACTCCCCTTCTCCTCCACCACCTTCGACATCACCTCTCTCTCAGCCTCTGTCCCCACCAACGCCTCCACCTCTACAAATGCATCCACCTCCACTTATTCCCCCATCATATCTCAATAGATCTAAATATCCATTCTACCATATTTGTCTCCTTATCCTTCCATTATTCTCACCCTCCCCACATCCTCTCTTGATTTCCTCATCCTCATGCCTCATATCCCCATCTCTCCCCAGCCCCCTGTCTTTGCATCTCCACCTCTCGCCTCTAATTCTCCGCCTCCATACATCTCCCTGATCTGATGTCTCTCCATATGTGCCTCCCCATATCTCCCCATTTCAACATAATCCTCACTATCTCCACATCCTCCTCAGCATCATTGCCTCCACTCGTGGTTAACCCACCTCCTCCGCCTCTGAATCCTCTGCTTCCACCCTTGTCTCTATCTCCTCGTATAAATCAAATTTCCTCAGTCTTCTAACATCGTCACCACCACTCAAGAATCCTACCTATATGGTAAACCATAATTAATATCATGAGTGGTTACTATATTAATCATCCCCTTAAGCCTTCGGTGAGAGGGTCCAGGATGGAGTTGCTGATTGAAAGAGGTTCCCTATATCTATGTATATTGGCATTCTGATGGTGGAATTTTCAGATGAAAATGTTCATGACGTGTCATTGATATTCCATTTTGCATCAGTTCGTAAATTTTAGAAGGGAAGGATGATTCTTGATGCACTCAAGATATATCTGGAACTCATCAGATTCTATACATTAACGATTGGCCTACCTGATGGTTGGTTGAGTCTTGATGCAGTGATTAACAATCTTTTAATAACTTTGGTTGCATGAATTTGCATTGAAATTGATATCCTTACCCCTCCTCATAAAATATAGATCATGAACAGTGAGTTGGGGTTCTTTTAAAAGGCATGGTATAAAAATAATCCAGTATTCTTCTTGGAAGATCATATATTAGAAAACACCATTGTCTCTTTTTCATTTTTGAAAACATAGTAACTATGGATTCCTATGGAAGTAGGACCTGGAATGGGTTTATCATAGGGATTAAATTGTTGGAGTGTGATTATTGAAAACAATTGGAAATCCACTCTTCAATATCAATAAGATCTACATAAAATGGCATCCCAGATTTTTTGGACTCCAGGGTAGGCCAATATTTCAGGTCCTATAAGGGTTTCTTCATTAGAATCCAGTTGTGTTTTCCCTACAATTGATGTGAATCCTTCTCCTTCTATGAGTGAGATTATTTATATGAAATAATTGAATATAGATTCATAGTCTTCTCAAATGAAGGATGCTTTATCATCTTCTACTAGTGATGATATCATGACCACCTCGGTTGAAGCTCTTTGTGAAATATGTCAGTGTTACGGAAAGTGAAGAGCATGAGAGGCCACTTCATATGAATTTTAGGCTGATACCCAGTCTTATTGTAGTTTTTTATTTTATATAAAGGTTGGTGTTGTCTTTGAAATTATTATTATTTTTAATAATTTTTTTAACTACATCTAAACGTGTTTTACATTTTAATTTGATCTTTATATTTTTTTAATTACTAAAAATCTATATTTAAATAGAGTATATAATGATAAATATTTTAATTGTTTTGTTAATAAATTATTTATTCCCTATAATTTATTTTATTTTACCCTGAATATCATTTTTTACTACATTTCCCTATATTTTATTTCATTTTTCACTGCATTTCCCCCAATATAGTGTTCCTTCCACAACATTTTCACCCACATTTCCTTATACATTTTTACTCTATTTTTCAATCTTTGTATTTTTTTTACTACATTTTCCTTAGAATGGTGTCCTTAAGAATAAGTTTTTATTAAAATAATTCCACTTATCCATATATAAGTAAGTGATTCGTAAGTTGAAAAAATATAAATTGTGTTGCTATTTCATTCCGTTGAATTACAAAATAAGAATTTTATGAAAGCTTATAAATGGGTTGACACAAATTATTATAGATTGTAGAATACATTACCAAATTTTAACTTTTCATGATAATGATTTCATGTCAAAGTAGGTTGGTTGTCAACACTAGATAATAGAGTGATATCCATTATCTATATAAAAGCTTGTGATTTTCACTCCACATGTAAACTCCACATCAATTCACCGGTATGTGTCACCCTCTTTTTCAATTTCACTCAACCTCTCCACATCCCCATATAATTCCCCCAAACACTGGTGACTATTCTATCCCTCCCCTACTCCCCTCTCTACCTCTGCATCCCCAACACCCCTCTCCTCCACTACCTTCGACATTGCCTTTGCTTCAGCCTTCTCCCTTGCCAACTCCTCCACCTCCCACTTCTGTCACTGCTGCCTATGAATCAATATCTACTTCCTCAACCACCTCCCCCTCAGTCTCTCCCTCCACCTCCACCTCTCTCTGCCTCAGCCGCCTCCTCAACTAATGCATATATCACCCCCAAACCCTTCACATACAAACTCATATCCTCAATCACTCTCAAAAGCACATCATCCTCAAAAGACCCTCTTCATTGACTCCAAATTTCATCTAATTCATTTTACAATATCATCTCATTTATTTGATTTCCCCCATAAACATATTCTTCATCATCAGTATGTTTGAGATTTTATTTCAATATCATCATGATTTGAATAAAACTATTATTTCGAGGGGATTCAATTTATTGTTGCAGGTTATTTGGACCATGAAAATGTTCTACCGGTTATTGATGGCTATGTGTTTTATACAACTAATTATAAATACTTCCTCAAAACAGATTCCTTGCAGTTTAATTTTCTATAAGTATTCATATAGGTATATTTTATTATGATGTTTATATTTGGATTTATTTTAGTAGACCTGATTCCTAATTAGTAAAAGATATGAAATTATAAACTAATTAAACACATTAAAAAGGAAATTGACTTTTCTAATTGATGGATTCAACCTTTATGCTTGAAAATAACAAAAAATTAATAATCTTCTATTGATGAAAGGATCAATATTTCATCTTAAATATTTTTTTCTTCCAATAAATATACCATTTCAATTTCACATGAAACAATATGAAACAACCCTTGGAAAAGGATAAGGACCAAAAAATTAACAATAATAATGAATTATGATTAAGGAACACTTAATTATATCACTTTATATTTGTAATATCATTTATATTTAATTAATGTTGTAATTTTTCATAGTTGTATTACAGTGAGTATGGTCATTTTTACTGACAATCAAAGAAGATATAATGTTGATGGATTTAATATTTCATGGAAATCATCATGCATGGAACCAAACCACTCTTTCTTGGTGAAGGAATCTATCTACAAATTATCTATACATTGACGGAAGATTCTAAGCTTCATATCATACATGTTTCTTTGGGGGGGCTTCAAATCACCTAATAACATACACATTTGATGGAAGATTCCAAGATTCAAATCATATAGGTTTGTTTTGGGGGTTTCACATAACCTAATAACATACACATTTGAATACTTATTGTTTAGCTGAATTCATTAATCTTATATATATATATACACATATTTGTCTCTACATATAGAAAATGAGAGTTTTATTCCATCACTAGCTCTCAATTTTACCCACAGTAATGGTGTTGGAACCACCTTGTGTATAGGTTTGTATTTGTTGTCAATAGTTGTCAATGGAATATCAAAATGAAAGAGATCAAGAAGTACTCCAATAAAATGGAGGAATGGAAGCTCACAGTGAAGGAGATCATGAAGTACTCCGATGAAGTAGAGGAGTAGCGACTCAGATGATTGTTGTACTGATCGTAAGTTAAAAGAACATGTGTCAAAGGTGATACATTGTTTAAAACAATAAATAATGTGGGGTGAGATCTATCTGAGACCGATTAAAGAAGAATGAGGTGAGAACCATGAAAGAGTCTTCCTGACGAATTGAATCGGTTTGCATGAAGTATATCATGATGGTTGATGAAGAAGACAATGTGCAATGATTGGAATTCTGAGATAGTCATGCACATCACATTGTCATAGAAGATGATGATGCTAATTCTATGCCTTCAAAGAATACATATCACAATAGATGAGTTTGTGATACAAGCAGAAGAGTTGCCGAAGGATATAGATCACCAAGAAGAAGTGTTGTTGAGGTGATTGTGCTTGTCGACAAAGCAAACAAACGACATACAAATTTGTTGACAAAGGAGATTACATGGTGACATGTTGAGTTCAAGAGTTGTGGTCAATGATCTATGTTTGATTCTAGAACATCGACAGAGGAATGTATGATCTGGAGGCGGTACAAAAAGAGTAGATACAAGGTGGCGCCGTTTTCCAGTGTTTGCCAAATTTCAGGGCCTCAAAATCAACAAATGAAGAAAGAGTGATTTTGGAAAAGGGACTTGCGCGCTATACTCTTGGAGGATAGGAAAATTGGGTGCCATATGTTTTTGAAGATTATATCATCAAAATATGGTAAAGGGATAAGGGTCACGCAAGTTTTGGTGAGGTCGCGCAGGTGAATTATGTGCCGGGAAGAGACTTGTGCGCCGATGCCTTGAATGCATTATAACATGCACGCCTATGGTTTTTCGAGATCATAAGATCCAAAATTGGAAAAGGAAAGATGTTCGCACAAGTTTGGATGTTGATCGCGCAAGTGCCTAGCAGGGGCCGAGACTTGCGCGCCGATGGATGACTTGCGTGCCGCCGCGCAGGGGGTCCAGTTTGCCTATAAATACTGGAACACCCCTCCTCATTTCTCACGGAGCTCAAGACTTTGAGATTGTTCGAGCTCTCGTCGCGCTGGTGGTTGAGCCGCACAAGTGGTAGTTGGGTCGCGCAAGTAGAGGTTGCGCGCCAACTGATGGTTGAGAGCCCCAGGTGATTTGGGCAAGGAAGGAAGTGAGTCGCGCAGGTTTGAAGTTCAAGAAGACAGAGTCGCGCAGGTGCGCTGGTGACACTTGCGCGCCAGTTTACACTTGCGCGCCTAAGACTTGCGCGCCGGGGGAGACTTGCGCGCCGGGCTTGAAAAGAAGAGCCAGATATTGTTAAAGCATGCCCAACTTTTTGGAGCTGCACAAGAGCTGAAATATTGCCTAATACTTCTGGTGCAAAGTGAGATTGAAGAAGAAATCTAAATGATACATGCATGATCTCATGCATACATGGAGAACTGATTCTGACAACGCCGAGTAAGATGAGCTTCATTAAGTAAGCAATCACATCAGTGATTGTGATTCAGGCAAATGAAGACAAGGGGATCTAGTGCATTCATTCATTGCACTAAAGAAGAAGGATTGAACAAAAACGAGCATCAAATCTGAACCATGATGCAACCAATGTCTCATGCAGAACAGGAGACGAAGAACTTCAATGCACACCTATTGAATAGACCTTCATGTCTATAAACTGAGTGCGACTTCACCAACGGCAGTGAGCCAGGGGGAGTCAACGAGAGTGACCCGAGGGACGCAGTGAGCTATCCCTGAACAATTGTAAAGGCAGTGAGCCTAGGACAGAGTGTCTGTACCCGAACATTTGTAATCCGCAGCTAGTGAAGCATAATGGATTTAGGTACGACTGACAACCTGTCGGCGTATTCTCTTTGGATGTAGCCCTTAGTGGTGAACAAAGTAAAAATAGTTTTTTCATATCTCTGCATGTAAATGTTTAATTGCTGTTCATATCCATCATATAGGTTTAAGTAGTTCCTACCAACGTGGGAACAAGATCCACAACTAAAAGAAGAAAAAGTTGTCACCCTGATTCACCCCTCCCCTCTCAGGGTGTCCCGGGGTCCTAAAAATGGATCATACACCATTATAGGGTTCTTTTGGGTTTTGAAAAATGTTTCATGTTCTTTTCATTCATATTTTTTTTGTGTTAGTGTTTTTCACCTTTTACCAAAGAAGTGGCTTGAAGACCTTAAAAATGGAACTTTTTTCCATTAGTTTGGTCTTCCCTTTTTAATATAAATTTATTTTTCATTTTGATATTTATTTCATTCATTTGGGTTTTTGAAACTATTTATTATTTTATACAGGAACAATTAATGTTTTTTTGTAGAGTTGTAAGGGTAACAAGATGCTCAATATATTATAGAATGTATTTTATAAAATGGAAATATTATGACTTCCTACCCTATTAAGTCAAAAAAAAGATGGGATTAGGGTGTTTACATTCAACAAAGACTAAGGTAAATGTGTCATAAGGTTCCTTTCATACTTTTCTATACTAAAAACTATAATTTATTTTATTTTGTAAGATATTTCCATGAAAAAATAATGATTTATGATTCATGTTGGTTTTTTATGATTAATTTACTTTGGGATATCATTCTATTACATATAGAGAAAATACACATACATGTGAAACCATTGATCATAACATTTTAGGATCTCTACAATTTTTTCAATTTGTCTTCTGGGTAGACAGGATTTGAATAATATATAAAAAGGTAATAATTATAGTTATATATAGTTGGTTTTGATAAATTACCTAGAACTAAATTCTAATAATCACTATATTAGTATCTGAATAAAATATTTGAATTTGACACTGATCATTGAAGTAGTAACATCCATGTTATTCTTATTTAAATGAAGTTTATTTTTAAATGATCAGCTAGTGACATGATCAATATGTGAAATTTGGCACCTGGAAAGGTTTTAAACTAGAAAATATAGAGTGGGGAAGTCTGTAATCTTGAAAATTTATCGATTTGGGGGAAGAGTGAAGTCACGTGCATGATCTACCTAAAACCAGAGGTGATATTAGTACAATTACTATCTATAATACATAAATAAACATCACCAAATTTAGTAAATGGTTGATTTGATTTACTAATATATATATATATATATATTCATGTAACGGTGTTAAATAAATATTTTCTCAAATACATGGACAGTTGGATGTAAGAAACCATGATGACGAAGGTGAACTGGTAAGCCCCAATCTTGTTGGTTGAGGCCAGTATTCAGTTGTCACCAGATCAATCCCATGTAGGATCACCTTTCCTCTTCTTTCCCCTAATTTAGTTTCTCATCCAGTTCGTTGGCATGTGCTTGGGTGAGAATGACATTGGTCCCACTATGACCAAGACTTTTCATCACTTTATAGAATGATTACTCACTATCAAAGGATGTAATTTTTTATTTAACACGTTTCCATGTTTTTTATAAACCCAAATTTCCTTTTTTGGAACTCTTACCTTTATTAGATGATTTTAACCCTACCACTTCATGAATCTGTATGTATTAATGTACAACCAAATGTTTTACTATATTATTACATAAAACATATGCTTGAAAATTCCGAAAAACATACATGATTACAAATTCCTTTTTCTTGTTGGATTGATGTCTTATATAATTTAATCCATTACTTCTGAAGTTTCCTTTTCTTATTTATTTCAAATGATTTTACTTATTATATGTTCTTATAAATTATTACATGATTTTAGTAGAACATAAGATGGAAATTCTGATGTCCTAATACATAAAAATGATATTCATAACTTTTTATAGGAATACCTTCCTTGAAACCTTATTAGGATATATAAAGACACCAAAGAGATTTTATACTAGCTAATTTAAAACCTAAAAACCCATCAATCCATGATGAAAGAAAATATGTCTAATTTAACATAATGATTAGTATCTTATAATTATTTTTATGATAATTGATATAACTTTCCTATTACTATATACCTCATCCATATTATTCTGCAACATAAAAATCATTTACCATACCACATTCATTAGATAGATAAAACAAGATGATATTACCTTTAATGTAGAAACATGACATCTAACCAAAGGGAATAAATTCTTTTAGAAATTATTCATTAGGTTTATTTTTATAATAAGTAGAAAAAAATTCTATTTTTATTTAAGTTTTCTAGTTCATTGGTAGGATATCATTTCCTTTTTTAAATTCACATCACATATCATTTATGTAAATATAATTAGTGAGATGGTTTCCTTGGAATTTAACTGGTGGCTTGGTTAGTAATGTCATAGAATCATTGGAATACAACATTTGTTTCATGCATTGTAAATATTTAATCATAGATAATGAATATTATTCATTATTTTTTGTGTTTTTTTGGGCTCTGATAATAGCTCCAATTACAAGGATTACATGCTAGATTTTTACGAAGATTTTTTTTAGACTCAAATATATCAATTATATTAGAGTTACACATTCATAAAACATAAATCTTGGGCCGAATAAACCATTTTTCCCATTTATCCTTTAACTCTTAATATTTTTAATTCAACCCAAGATTGACGAATATTTTATTGTTGAACCCCAGGATTGATGAAGACATAAACATAAAGAATAATGATGGTGACCCGATGTTTGTAGATTAATTATAATGTAATATCTCGCATCAATATCAGGATGAATACTTAATGATAATGAGGTGAATATTTGGTTTAACTAGAAGATTGATGTAGACATAATGTAATATTTGGTATCCTAGAAAGCGAGGTTTTAGTATTGGGAGAATGCATTATGTATGGATTCATTACAGTATTTATGTTCTTTCATCAACTGCAAACATGTATATATTTGAAAAATAATATCATGTATATAAGTAAAGTTGTCATAATTTGTGTTCTTCCATCTTCTAAATTATGTACAATACGCCTTTAACTATATTCAAACAATCAAAATAGTCCACCAGTAATAATAAGAATAACAGTTAAATTATTTACAACAATTTGTACCAATTTCATCACTTTTTATATATATTATTTTACCACCACATTGTGATTGACATAATTTCTATCTTGCACCATATCAGATATTGCATATTATGTATTACATTAATTTAATTTTTTTTATTTTTTTGCCTGAACTTAAAGTGTTTTATTTCTTTTCCTTTTTTGATCTTTCTTCTTATTCATGTTTTCTGTAATGAAACAAACTCCATAATAAATAAGTTGTGTATAAAATAGTTTTCTTCAAATGAGGTGAGACTTATTAGCTATTGTCATCATATTAATTTATCTATAAGGATATGTATGAATCATGGAATCATAACTGTAAATGAATTTTTTGAAATAACCCTCTGTTATACATACACTTCATACATTGTCGGAATGTACCTACACCTGTAAACAAACATGTGCATTGTTTAAAAAACTCTACGATGGATACACCATTATGCATATATTATGTATACCAACTAACATGTGTAGAAGGGTATCTTCATGTGGTGTATTATGAAATTATATCCATGGGGTCACTGCATGATATCCTCCATGGTTGGAAGGGGGTTTAGGGTATACAACATGGACCTCTGTTTGACTGGATGCAACAGGTGGGAACCTGGAGCTGTGATTGACTGGAAACAGGGGTGGGAACCTATAATTGTGTTTGACGGGATGTATCATATGAGAACCTAGGCCAGTACAATTGGTGAAAACCTCGACCTGATCTTGACTAGATGCAGCAGGTGAGAACCTTGACCTATGCTTGACTAGATGCAGCGGGTGCAAACCTGGACCTGTGCAGTGGGTGAAAACCTCGACCAGTGATTTACTTGATGTAGTGGGTGAGAACCTTGACATGTTCTTGACTGGTTTCATAGAATGATAATTGGTGTTGAAGCTGCAAGAAAGTATGCGTATTTTCATGAAAAAGTTCAACCATCTATTGCGACATTATTAAGTGATTTTTTTATATTGTGTATTATTATGTATAAATGATATGTATATGTTTATTGGTTATATAAAATTACACATCTATATTATGTTTACAACATAGTATATATTGAACTCATAAACTCTGTATATGTATTAAATGCATTAATATAAAACTTTGCATCTATATTAATTATGTCATGTTTTCAAACATAATAATATTTTAAATTTACATTTCTATTTAATTATTACTATATAATGTGTTTCACTTTATAGTGTATATTATTCTTACCATATTAGGTAATTACTCATTTCTCTATAATATTCATTTCTATTGATTTAGGTAAATACTTATTCCTCTATAATTTCATTTCTTTATTAACTTTGTCAAGAATTGTTTTGTCATTTTTCTCATGTGGTTTGAAGTGTTTTTATCTAAATTTATGTTTCAAGTCATATTGAGTTATATGTGATCATGTTTTTCATATTTGATTTCATTAGTGACATTGACATGAATTTGATTGATGTGTTGTTCCCCAAGCCTTTGATAGTAGCATGATCCTCAGAAATATGAGAATCCTGATCTCCCAATAGACCTGAAATATATGTTATGCTATCAAGAACCTAAAAAAGAGGGAAACCTGAACCTCTTATGTAGTAGTAATATCAAATGAAGAGTGCACTATATGACCATACTATCCAAAACCTACAGAACTAGCTAGTGTGATTTCTCCCTGAGTAGCATATTTAGATGCACAAAAAGTGTCATTGCAGACATGAGCTTTAGTGGGATTCTGCCCCTATTTTCTAGATTTTCCACCCTTGTATATATGAATTATTAAAAGGTTTTTTTACCATGGTATACCTTAGTTATGTGTTGATTAAATTGAAAATGTGAGTGTATTGAAACCTATGAATTTTCTATTATTGGTTTTATACAGTAATGTTTGTTTATTTTATTTATTCTTATATTGATCATGTCATGACAAATCTAGCTATTTGAATGTACTGATTGATTATTAAACCAGTGGGTCTTGTTGAAAATCAGGCCTTCTAAAATTTAATGGCAGTACTACTTTTGAATAAAATGGGTAACTAATAAATATAATTTTATATAAAATTTATTCTACTATCCAAACATGAATATATTTTCAGTTTTATACATTCCATGAAAGAGTCTGCTTGGTCATAATTGTATACAATTATGCATGGTTCTGGTTCAATTTTACTAATTTTTTATAAGAATTGTTTATTAGAAGTATTTTTGTTTGGGTCATTGAATGGAGTGTACATTTTTTACTTTATGAATTACATCTGGTAACATTTCATGGAATGATGGTATATAGAGATCGATGACAAAAGAAATATTAGAACTATGTTGACTCTTGTGATGGTTCATAAAGAGTATCCACATGGTGAAAGTATATGTTTTCATTATGTATTTGGCTAATACATTAAGGATGAGATGTATATGTATTAAAAAATTAATTAAAATGTTTTAGTTTCATATGCACGGTTATAATTTGCAAGATTCATTCACAACAATAAAACATCTCTAAAAATCTATAAACCATTTCAAGTTTGTCAATATTTATATTTCAATATAGTCCATTATTTTTTATCATTCCAATACTACATTCACTAAATTTTAAAAAATATATTCATAGATTACATATTGTATGAAATTATAGTTAGCATTCCTTCTACTTGCAGATTACAATTCCTTTGAAGCCTCTTCTATATTAAAAAGTAGCATATAGTATTATGCATAGAGTATGCATACATTGTTTGAAATGTATGAATACTTTATGAATTCATTGATTTAGTTTATATACATCCATGCACATAAATGAATATCTATAGTTATATATAATTCTTTCAACTACACATGTCACCAGCTACCTTCACACCATTTCCATGTGTCACAAGCAACCCACTCAATTTATTTCTTCTTAAAGTTTTCTCCAATCCTTTCAATGAGTGACATGGATTCCATTGATAATCACCCAAAATATCATAAAAATCAATTCAATGAACATCAATTAAAGATGAAAATAAAAATTGTATAGACTTACAAAAAGTCGATTACTATGTTCAACTATTTTTTTTGATTCAATTTTGTTTTAAGTGTCATGTATTATTTACTCTTAGGTTTATATCTCGTCCTATTTTTCATCTTTATAAAATTTTTAATAACTCTAAATTATGAACGTTGGTATGAAAATATGTAATTGGATGATAATGTCGTGCAAATGCACGGGTTGGGTACTAGTTTATTTATTAAAACACACCAATGATATGTGTCAAGAACTATCTACCTTATATTTTAATAAATAACTTGTATAAAATTATTTTTTTCTAGATAAACTAATTACTTCTTAGAAAAAAATGATTTTATCTTTGATAAAACTAATTTTAACTTAGATAAAAAAAATCAAATCTTTATTATGAAACCATGTTATAAAATGGATCAAATTATAAACCGTGTGTAATAAAAACATCATATCATTTATTTATTTCCATATAAACCCCATCTCAATAGTTGATGGGGAACCTAACAAGATGAGAACCCACACACCAACCTCACAACAGATTTTTTTATATGCATTTAAAAAAATTCTAAAAAATGACGTAGGTTAATTTTTTTTTAAATATGCTACAAAGGTGGCATCGCTAATGCCGCCTTTTCTCCCCCGCGCTGCCTTTGGCCCGGATCGATGACATAAAAAAAGTGGCTGGGGGGAGGATGCTTTTCCCCTCTACGTAAGGCCAAAGGTGGCATCACAGATGCCACCTTTATCCTTATGTAGAGGCGAAAGCTGGCATCGGCGATGCCGCCTTGGCCTGAACTCTCTATAAAAGGCTACCCCCCCCCCCTCTCGATTAAGGAGGCCTCTCTCCATCCTTCCTTCCTCTAGGCCACCCTCAGCCCCCCCCCCCCCAGGAGGCTCGGTTCTGCGACATCTATTTGGATGAGTCCATAGACAGGTGTGTCTTCAAGGGTTCTCCTACAGGAAGATTCTCTGTAAGGGACTACAGGAAGGCCTTTCCTAGGCAGCCGGCTAGTGATTCTAGGGGCATCGTTCTTTGGTGCAAGTTTATCCCAGCCAAGTTCAACATTATAATCTGGAGGGTCTGATCCAATGCTATCCCAACAGAGATGGATATCAAGGCCAAAGGTATTCCACTTGCCTCAAGATGTTTCTACTGTTCAACTCCCAAGGAGGAGACTTAGACCCACCTCTTCCTTCAGAGTGACTGGGTTGGTCAGCTGTGGCCTACCTTGGAGGAGCATATGGAGTTTTCAGGGATGATTCCCTCATTTGTGGATCTCTTCTAGCAATGGTACTGCGGTGCTTCCACCAAACATGAGGAGGATGGTCATTCGGTTATTCTCGCTGCTTGCTTTTGGAGCATCTGGAAGGCGCGGAACCATGTGAGGCACCACGGGACCCGCCCCTCTTCCCACGGTTTGATCCTCTGGACCAGGGTGTTAATTGCTGAGTTGGACTCGCTTCACAAGAATCACGAGGCAGTACCCTCCCTCAGTAGCTAATCCAGCGCTCTATGCTCACACGGTCCCCCACCTCCTTCTAGGCCCGGTTCATGGGTAAGATGGCACCCTCCTCCTCATGGGCTAAAGATCAACACTGATGGGGCATGCGGCCAGGGGGGCATGAGAGGAGGAGGGGCTGTTTGGGATGCATCTGGATCCATTATCCTTTCTTTCTACACCTCCTATGGAGCTGGTGACCATTTAGTGGCGGAGGCCCAGGCCATGCTCAGCGGCTTAGAGCTTTGCTCCTCGAGGGCTCTCCCCTTGACTACAGTGGAGACAGACTCGAAGATCATTTGGAGCTCCCTCAAAGGTGACATCGATCCCCCTTGGTAGATCACCTATATCATACGAAACATTAAGGCTCTTCTTCCCTGTGACACCGAGATTCTCCACACATGGCGCGAGGTTAATCGGCTTTCCGACTTCTTGGCCTCTAGGGCGACCCCCGTCCCCCCTCTCTTGGTTTTCAATTCCCTTGGATCCCTTCCTTCGGGCGGCATGGACATCGCTATCGGGGACGCTCTTGGTCTTAACTTGTTCAGACCTCCTTGATTTTCCTACTTTGGTTTTGGTTTTGGTTTGTTTTTGGTTTTGGTTGTGGTTTTGGCTTGGTTTTGGTTTTGGGTGTCGGGTTTCTTTGACTTTGTACTTGCTTTCATATAAATAAAAATTATTATTATTATTATTTATAAGTATGTTTATTTATTTTATTTAATGATTTTATTTATTTAATTTAATTAGTTTTAGTTTTAAATATTTCATTTTTAAGTAGTTTAGGTAGTTATTAATATTTTGTTATTTAGTTTTTATAATTAGTTATATATAGTTTGAAATAATTATTGTTAGTAGTATAGATTAAGTATATATTAACATAGGATTAATTATTTTTAAATTTTGGTAGCTTAAATATTATGCAGTTATCTAAGTAATTAAATTCCTGTCTTGATACAAAAAAGTGGATGTGGCTCTAGCACAGATGTACATAGGGGTAAAACCAGAAAACGCCGCTTTGAGCTAGACTTGAATGGGAACTGGTTCCTGATAACAAGACTTGCTACATCCTAGGTTGATAGTCCCGAGGGATATTCTTAAGATGATTCATATTTTCCTTATAAACTACTAAAATATCTCAGAAAAAAAAATCAAATCAGAATATTTATTAGTGATAAAATGATAAATATGATGTTATAGAATGAAATAAGGAAGAAAGAATTAACAAATTAAAGTTATTATTATTTAATTATAATTAACTAATGAATATAATATAATTAATGATTAAAGAGTAAATAATTAAATAATAACTTAATAATGATTAAATAGTGATTAAAGAATGATTGATTAGTTTAAAACTGTATTAAGAAAATCATTTTAAAATGACAATTATAATCATTTATAATGAAATAGAGAAGAAAATGTTTTAAAATTTAAAGATTACATAGTTCAGAAATAATAGTTATTATTAGACATAATTTATTATAGAATAATTAATAAATAACATAGGATTAAAACATGGATCCATATAATGATTATCTAATGATACTAATGAATATATAAAGTGAAATTAAGAAGAACAAACACATTATATAAAAAGATGCCCTAAAATTTCATTATAATAAATATCATATGGTTAAACATTAGTAGCATATTTTAGGGTATAGAAAGGTGCCCTAAAATTACATTCTAATAAATATGATATGGTAAAATATCATTGTTAATATTTGTTAATCTATCATAATTTTGATGAAAGAAACATTTTTGACGTAGATAGTCATGTTTGCCTGTGTATACTACTATGGGGAGGTTATGAAAACTGAAAAAGGAGCTTCTTATAGCACAAAACCAATTACGGTGGTTAGTACATCTGATTGTGTAAACATAATGACCTTCAAGAGAGAATTTTTGGTTACTTAAATCTGGAACCCGATCAAGAGATCATGTCTATGAGATATAAAAATTTTCAATTTCTGACAACAGAGTAGGATCTAGCTTGTCCATTGGTTTCTGATGTGTAGTGTGTCCACGAAATCAATTTATTTTCTCAATGGTCATATGGTACCATGATGGAGTTATACGTTGATGTTGCTACTATACAACAACAAAGTCCAGTTGTATGAAGATGTAGAATTAAAAGAGTGGTTGAAGACAGTCCACCCCATGAAATTGAGCCTATTCCAAATGATGCAGCAGAAGAGGACAAACTAGATGATCAACCGGATATACATGTCAATCTGACTTCCAATGAGGAGTTTCTTAATGATGGATCATATGGTGACAACAATACTGATGAGGAGGGACCAACATAAGATAGGGGGAGGTTTTGCGAAATGCATTAGTTGTACATCAACCTCGATCTACAATAAATCATCCACCACTCTTTTTATCTTGGTCAGAAGCAATGAAACGCATGCCTGAATTTGACAATACTATTCCCACACCATCAACTGAGTTCCCTCGAGTTATACCAGATAGGTTTAGTGATTTGGACAAAACATTATATATTGGAAGGAATTTTCCTAGTAAAGATGCCTTAAAAACCACCCTAATGATATTTCATATTGAGAGACAATTCAACCATGTAGTTCACGAATAATGCTTTATTAAATATGTTATACGGTGTGAGAAGTATGGGGATGATTGTAGATTTCTCTTGAGGGAGATTTTGGACATTACATTTGGTGGTTGGAGAATCTCGAGGATTGAGGCAGCTCATACTTGCATTCATCCAAGCCTCAAACAAGATCATACCTCATTGAATGTAGATTTTGTGTCATCTATTGTTGTTGAGATGATTAAAACATGTCAAGATGTTCCAATAACCTCTTTTCAAGAGAGGATTCAATAGGCATCCGGTTATAATATTTCCTATAATAAGACATGGATGGTGAAACAAAAGGCAATTGTGAAGGTCTAGGGTGATTGGGATGACTCATATCGGGTGTTTCCACAATTTCTAGACATACTGAGGAATCATAACCATGTTTTCTTCCATATGGATACAAACAAGAATGTGTCTCACGATAACTGACTTGATCCATCTTGTTGAACCCTCTGGGAGAATTAGTTGAACTCATGTTTTTATAGTCCCAATTATGCTCAATTATAGTTTGATAATCTCTATATTGATTAATGATTAATTACTTATTTTAGTATTTCTGTACACCATGCACATATTCATATATTATAATATTTATATTATCTTCCGATAATTCGGTTACTGGATGGATATATATTCTAACTTAACCCATTCTGCCAATAGAATGCTTAAACAGACAAGTGGTCATCGTTACGTGAAGGTCACCGATACATCAAGTCCACCGGTACAACAAGTCTACCATTACATAAAGGTCACTGATACATCAAGTCCACCGGTACAACAAGTCTATCGTTATGTGAAGGTTACCGATACAGACAAGTCACCGTTATTCAAGCTTACCGTTACAGACAAGTTACCGAAGGAAGTCTACCGATAGAAAGGCTACCGTTACACGAAAGGTCACTGGTACATTAAGTCTACCGCTACCGATCAAGTCTACCGATAGACATGAAGTCTACCGATAGAAAGGCTACTGTTATACAAGAGGTTACCGATACAAAGACTTACTGATACACAAGTATACCGATATCCAAAACTACTATTCTAGAGAATCCGACACTACCTTAATTTCTTTATCTTTGTTTAATCTAACCAACAGTCATATCAGGTATATTTTAATGCTTTGTCATTTATTTAATGAAGGTTGTTGGATGTCAGGGAACCGTACCTCGTTCCTGCAAGAAGAAATCATTTCTCTTGCCAGAGCTCGTGCCATAAATATAAGAAGTCCATGTTGCTGCAAGAGATAAAACATAGACATATAAGTGATCTACAAGTGACATACACAAGAAGAGCTCATAAAGATATACATGCACGACCAAGAAGACACAGAAGCTCATACACACTCATGCATACTCAAGAAGAGCTGTGTACTTGCACCAGGATTTTAAAGAACATCATCGACTACATTTTCACTGTCTCTGAACCTGGATGTCAAGCAAACGACACTCTGTTTTCCAGAAAACAACCAGAAGAGGAATCAGAACCATTTCTGATCAATCCAAAGGAGTACAAAGCTACACTTCAATCACTAGAGCCATTCTAAACTCTATATCTTGCTCAGTGATTTATTCTTTACATTACGAGCAGTGTGTGTCATCAGTTTTAATTTACACATACACTGTCTCCTGAACCTTAACTTGAGGATCTTTAAATCCTCATTCAAACTCCTTACATCATCTATTTCCCACTGTGGATAGTTGTAGAGGTCGTGTGTGACCTGGACAGCTGTATTTGCTGTTGTTTTTGTTTCCCATGAAGAACTGTGGTAGAGGTATTTGACCTGGAAAGTTGTAAACTGTTGTGAACCCCGATCCAGGGTGTGGATCAAATTTATATAAATTGTTGATGGGACTAAGTCTCAGCTTGAGACTGAACCTCTTTATTATATATACTGTGCTTTATTTAATTTTATCTAAAACCTTTTATTCCGCTGCTAAGTGATTTAAAATTTAAACTGTTTTTCAAAGTTACTCTGATAATTGAATTAACAAGGGTTTTCAATATTTGTAAATCATTAGGTTAGTTTCAAAAGCTAATCTGATCTTCTGATTGGATTAACTGGGAATTAATCAATCCCTTTAGAACCTAACTGAAAGTTTGCTTTAGTTCAAATTCACTACAATTCAATTAGTATTTTAAATTGTGGGATTTTTGTAAAGGATTCTAGACAGAAATTTTAATTGGAACTTAATTCACCCCCCCCCCCCTCTTGAGTGTCCACTCCGACCAACATTTGGTATCAGAGGATTAAAATATTTTCTAAAGTACTCTATTTTCAACTGTGATTTTTAGTTTTATTTTAATGTTCTTAAAATTTATGTTATTTCTTGATTTTTATCTCTTTAAATTTTTTGTTTTGACCTAGTTATCAAGGATAACAGACTTGAAGGTGTTTCTATTAATAGACCACCATTTTTCAATGGGAACAACTATTCTCAGTGGAAGATTAAGATGAAAATTCATTTAGAAATCATGGGTTTTGATATTTGGACTGCCATAGAATCAGAATTTAAAATTCCCACTACTGTTAGATCTACTTGGAATGAAGCTACTAATACATCTTATAATAATAATTTCAAGGCTATGAATGCTCTGTATTGTGCTTTAGGAGATGAGGAATTTAATAGAATATCTGCTTGTAAGACTGCATACAAAATTTGGGATACTTTAGGTGTTTCTCATGAAGGAACAACTAATGTTAAGGAAATGAGATTGAACACCTATACTATTAAATATGATAATTTTAAGATGAAGCCTGATGAACCCATTTCTAATATATATCTCAGGTCTAATGAAATTCTCAATACAATGATCTCACTGGGAAAGGACATTTCATCAAAGGAGTAGATCATGAGAATTTTGAGATGCCTACCTGAAAGATGGAGGGGCACTTCTATTTCAATCAGAGAATCTTGTGATATTGGTAAACTGTCAGTCAAGGAACTTATTGGTAAGTTGATGATGTATGAATAAAAACATAAGGTACAAAAATAAGAAGAATATGAACCAAAAATGAAGTCAGTTGCATTCAAGACATCAACTTCAAAGAATAAGGATAAAGAGAAAATTGAGACAATGAGTGATAGATCAAGCTATGAAGAAAGTGAAAGTGCATCTGATAGTGATGCAGAAATAGCTCACATAGAAAAAATATTTAAGAAGTTTTATAGGAAGAAGAAGTTTTTCAAAAAATAAAATTACAAAGGTAAGTATGAAAAAAAGGGTCACTGGAAAAATGACTGGAAGAAATATGACAAATCTGATGAAGTTCTCTACTATGAATGTAAAAGAAAAGGACATATAAAAGCAGACTGTCCAAAGCTGAAATATAAGAAGAAGTATGAGTATAAGGACAATAAGTATAAGAAATCCATGAAAGATTCTTGGAGTGCTTCTGAGGATAGATTCAGTGAATCTGAAGCCTCTGAGACTGAAAACACAAATAAGTCAAACATGTGTTTTATGACAAACACTTCTGAGGTAACATCTGAAACTCATGATTTAAATAAAAATTATTCTGGAGATGATTCTGATTATGAAAATATGTCAAAATATAAACTGTTTGAATACTTTGATATGTTGGAAGAAACCGGTAATGAGTTGAAAGACAAATACAAAGGTTTAAAGAAACAGTATGCTTTAACTATTAAACATAAATCTGATCTTGACATAGAAATGGAAAAGAATGCTCAGTTACTTAAAGAAAACACTGAACTGAAATTGTCAAATGACCAACTTAGGAAGGATTTAGAAAAGTTCAAAAATGGTAAATATACTCTTACTCAAATTCTAGGTAAGAAGATTGCACCTAGATATAATACTGGTATAGGATACCAACCTGGACAAAGAAAATTTACCAAAACTAGATTTATTTCTAAATCTGGACAGAATGTAGATAGTTCTAGTTCTGGATGTTCATATGCTTCAACTAGTTATATTCATAGTTACAGATCCAACAAGGTTTATCTTTCAAAATCTGTTGATTCTATAAATTTTATGAGACCCATAAGACAAATTTGGGTACCTAAAGTTTTATTGGCTAACCTATCTGGACCCAATAAAATCTGGGTACCAAAATCATTTCCTATCTAAATCTGTTTTTTAGGGAACCTGCTTAAAGATCTCCTGTATAAAGACTTGTTACTTGGACAGTGGATGTTCAAGACATATTTCAGGATACTTCTCAAGCTTTAAAAGCTTAGTCATATTTGATGGAGGTTTTTTCACCTTTGGTGATAATTCTGAAGGGAAAATCATCGGCATAGGCCAGACTGGTAACACTGACTCAGTATTAATTTCTAAAGTTCTATTGGTTGATGGACTTAAGTATAATTTACTAAGTATTTCTCAGTTATGTGATGATGGTTTTAATGATAAATTTTAAAATGATTCTTGCAATGTTTTTAATTCAAAAAATGATTTAGTATTTTTTTCCTTGCGAAATGAAAATGTCTATGCTATTGATTTAAATTATTTAGCTATGCAAAATATTACTTGTTTAAATGCTTTTCATAGAGAGTCTTGGATTTGGAACAGAATATTAGGACACTCCAATGTACATTCACTTAGAAAATTTACCAGGAAGAACTTAGTTAGAGACCTACCGAAACTTGAATTCCCAATAGATAAAGTTTTTAATCCCTGTCAAAAGGGAAAGAAACATAAAGTTTCTTTTAAATCAAAGAAAGAAGTGTCAACTTCTCAACCTCTCGAGTTGGTTCACATGGATTTTTTTAGACCTTCTAGAGTTTCTAGTTTAAATGGGAAGCACTATGTCTATGTTCTAGTAGATGACTTTTATAGGTATACTTGGGTATATTTTCTAGATCACAAAAGTGAATCTTGTTCTTACTTTGTTAAATATTCCAAGTCTGTAGAGAACCTTAGTGGAATTAATATTAAAACCATGAGAAGTGATCATGGCCGTGAGTTTGAAAATCATGATTTTGAATCCTACTGCTCACACAATGGCTATAGTCACAATTTCTCTGCCCCTCGGACACCTTAGCAAAATGGTGTAGTAGAAAGGAGGAATAGAACCCTTCAGGAAATTTCCAGAACCATGATCAATGAGTATGACCAACCTGTTTATTTTTGGGATGAATCTGTCAATACATCTTGTTATATTATCAATAGAGTCTTGATTAGACCTATTCTTAAGAGGACCCCTTATGAGTTGTGGAAGCATAGGAAACCTAAGGTTAACTACTTCAGAGTTTTTGGTTGGAAAGTCTTTATTCTTAATACCAAAGATAATCTTGACAAGTTTTCATCCAAGAGTGATGAAGGAATTTTCCTAGGTTACTCTATTTATAGTAAAGCCTATAGAGTTTTCAATAAGAGAACCAAATGTGTGGAGGAATCTATTCACATCAAATTTGATGAAACTAACCCACATGAACCTAATAACTCTCTTGAAAATCTTGAATATGATCTCTCTATTTTGAACCTTAATGATAAAGACAGTGGACCTATAGTTAAAACATCCAGTTCTGGAAATTTTCCAGAACCGAATTCTGTTGATTCCCAACCTGTTGATGAACCTGAAATCTCTAGCCCTACATTTTCAAGACCAACTAGGATTCTAAAGAACAATCCTTTAGATGTTGTTGTAGGTAATCTAGATAGAGGAACACAAACTAGAGCTTCTCTAAGAAATCAGGTTGAACATCAAGCCTTTCTTTCATAGTTAGAACCTAAAAATATCAATGATGCTATCAATGATGAATTTTGGGTAATAGCTATGCAAGAAGAACAAAATCAATTTAAAAGAAATAAAGTCTGGGAATTATTAGAAAGACCTAAGGACACTTTAACCATAGTCACAAAGCGGGTGTTTATAAACAAATTTGATGAATTTGGAAACATCATTAGAAACAAATCTAGACTAGTTGCACAAGGTTATAGTCAAGAAGAAGGAATTGACTATGAGGAAACCTTTGCACCTATAGCTAGATTAGAAGAAATTAGGATCTTACTTGCCTTTGCATAACATCTGAATTTCAAGTTATATCAAATGGATGTGAAAAGTGCTTTTCTAAAGTGTTTTATTGCTGAAGATGTTTTTGTAGAACAACCACCTGGTTTCTCAAATACTCACTTTAAAAATCATGTTTTTAAACTTTCTAAAGCTTTATATGGTTTAAAAGAAGCTCTAAGAGCTTGGTATGAAAGACTTACAAATTTTATTATTTCAAAAGGATTTACAAAAGGAATTGCTGATCCCAATCTTTTTATAAAAAGAATTTCAAACTATGTTTTAATAGTACAGATATATGTTGATGATATTATTTTTGGATCTTCTAAAAATTATCTATGTACTGAATTTTCAAAGGTTATGCAAAATGAGTTTGAAATGAGATTAATGGGAGAGCTAAAGTACTTTCTTGGATTTCAAATCCTTCAAACTAAAGATGGTATTATTTTAAATCAAAGTAAATATACTAAATATTTATTAAAACGTTTTTATTTGGATAGTATTAAGGGAAGTTATACACCTATGAGTACCACCTGTAAATTAGATATTGATGAAACTGGGAAACTAGTAGATCAAACTAATTATAGAGGTATGATTGGGAGTTTACTTTATCTTACTACTAGTCGACCTGATATTATGTTTAGTGTATGTATGTGTGCTAGATTTCAAGCTAACCCTAAAGAGTCACACTTACTTTCTGTTAAAAGGATTTTCAAATATCTTAAATATACTGCTAATTTGGGACTATTTTACCCAAAAGGACAATCATTTGATTTAATAAGTTATTCAGATGTTGACTTTGCTGGATGTAAGTTAGATAGAAGGAGTACATCTGGAACATGTCATTTACTTGGAAAGTCCCTAGTATCATGGTGTAGTAAGAAACAGAACTCAGTTGCATTATCTACTATTGAAGCAGAGTATATAGCTACTGGTAGTTGTTGTGCACAGATTCTGTGGATTAAACACACTTTAGTAGACTATGGATTCGATTTTAAACATGTTTCAATTAACTATGATAACACTAGTGCGATCAACATCTCAAAGAACCCTATGTATCACTCTAGAACGAAACACGTTGATGTTAGACACCACTTTCTAAGATATCATTATCAAAGAGTTGATATAACTCTTGAATTTATAGGCACTGAACTACAATTAGCTAATATATTCACTAATCCTTTATGTTCAGAAAGATTATGTTTCATTAGACACGAATTAGGAATGATATCGTACTCTTAAACTGTTGGATAAACCTCACCGTTAGGATAAACCTCACTGTTTTTATATACCTCACCATTAGGATAAACCTCACCGTTAGGATAAACCTAACCGTTAGGATAGACCTCACCATTAGGATAAACCTCGTCGTTAGGATAAACCTCACCATTAGGATAAACCTCACCATTAGGATAGACCTCACCATTAGGATAGACCTCACCGTTAGGATAAACCTCACCGTTAGGATAGACCTCACCATTAGGATAAACCTCACTGTTAGGATAAACCTCACCGTTAGGATAAATCTCACCATTAGGATAAACATCACCGTTAGGATAGACCTCACCGTTTAAGGACACCTCACCAGTACATCTCTCGCGCTGTTTTAAATTTTTGTATTAAGGCCGAGACTTTGAACCATTTTTAATATGAGATTTATTTTATATGTGAATCCTAAATGATATTAAACCCGACTCTAGACATCACTCAATCACCGCGAACCCGTCTGTTCAAATCCCTCCTACCTAAAACCTCTCAAGCTCACAAAACCCTAAGCCTCAGAATCTGAAATGGCCCGTGTGAAGCGACCCTCAGTGGATGAAGGGAGTGATGCGCCGCAAGCTAAGAAGCAGAAAGTAACCAATGCTGGTGCTAGTGGAAGCAGTAGAGGTTTTGTTCGAAGGAATCCTGTGAATCTGCATTTATTGAAGCGAGAAATTGTAGTGGAAAATGAGTTATGTGTGGAATGGCTGTTGGAAATTAAGTCCTTGATCCTGAAGATTTTACAATAGCAAGGATGGCTCGAATGCTTCATGAACAATAATGGACCGTATTATCCAGTATTGGTAAAAGAGTTCTATGAGTTTTTCTGTTTTGAGACTTCAGAATAAGAGAATAGGATGATTTCCTTTGTGAATGGTCAAAAGTTTTCATTTTCATCTGTTGAATGGGATGAGAACCTTAGAGTTCCTCATAATGGTGATTATGGATTTTATTCAAAATCCATACCTACTGCTATTGACTTTTTCAAATATGAGGATGCCTTGTTAGAATTGACAAGAAATGGAACTCCTAGAAAGATCATTGCTGCAGAGATGGCAGGGGAGGATAAACTACTTTTTAAGTTCATTTAGCATGTGATTTGTCCAAGGAGAGGAGATTTTGCTACCCTCAAATTTCAGGATATTTATTTTTTGTATGTATTAAAGCATGGATTAAAGGTGAATTTGTGAAGATTTCTAATGATTCAGATTGAGGATATGACAAGACCGAAGTCTAAGTACAATGCACTATTCTTTTCTAAGTTGATTTCTATTATGTTGAAGGCAAAGGAGGTAGTTAGACCTCAAGAAGAGACTATTGTGGTTAAGGATAATTTTTGCATCACTAGGACTATTTGTAAGTTTATGAAAGTTAGTTGGAACCCTTGGAAGAAATCATGGGTTAATGATGAAGGTAAAATCTATGACAAGTACACTCCTATGGACCATCTTTCTAGACCAAAGGATGTGAGGGATCCTAGTCTTGGACAAGATGAGCTAGAACCGATCTACAGTGATGATGAGGCTGAAACTGAGAAGGAAGAGACGTCAGTTGAGGAAGGAGGAGACCCAGATTTACCTCCTAGTCCTGTACACCAAAATATTCCCTATGGAGCAGCTAGCCCTCCAAAAGAACTATCAATGAGAGAAACTCTTCTGAAGGACAGTGATACTGAGTCCACTGAAGAAGAAGAAGTAGAAGCATATCATAATGTTGTCAGGGACACCTCTAAAGATTATGAGGCAACCGAATTCGATCATTTTGTTCATGGAGAAAAGGAGGCTGCTGATGAAGCTGATGATGAGGTAAATGAAGAAGAAGAGCTCAGTTTGATCCCTCTTATAGATAGTACAGTCAAGATGGTGCCTGATCAGGAAGCATAAGTAGCATCTACTTCCATTGATGAGAGAGTCTTTGAGCTCTTAGACCAAATGGTTATTGAATCTTCTGAAGTTGTAGAGGAAGCTGTATAATTACCTTGAGCAGAAAAGTTGGAGGAGATTCCTCAGGAGAATGCTCTAAGTGAGGGGGAGCATCTTGGTTCAGTTTCTGTGTTGTATGACATCGAAGGTTGGTCATCAGATCTAGTATATATGGTTCTTGGACTTAATTATGGAGATTCGTATGAGGAAGACCAGCATCAAAGGGATTCAGTTATCCTACGTGTTGTGGCTCAAAATTTTTCAACCAAGGAGGACCTTGAGTTTTTAAAAGCTGAAATGAATGAATCACTGAGAGAATCAGTGACAGATTTGAAGAAAAGCCTGGTTGATGAAATGAGAAGTGTGGAGAAATCCCTGGAGCTATCTCTGGGATGTGTTGTGTCTAGTCCAGTGAAGGGAATTATGGATGAAGTTAAAGTATTCCATACTCAAATTGAGAGTTTGACAGGAGTTGTGGTTTCTCTAAGACAATCGATTGCTTCATTGACTACCATGAACAGCTCTCAAAACCAAGTGAATACTGATATTAGATATATCAAAGAAGTAGTCAAGCAATTTGTGGAAGTATTTGAGGCTTTTAAGACATCATTCAAAGAACATTTGAACAGTCAAGATGCACTTGTTCAGAAGGTGGTTAGTAATTTGACACAGTCTTTCATAGAGACAGTAGCTTTCTCAGTAAAACCCCTTCCCTCATCCAGCTCCACTGTAAACATTGACCAGATCAGAACTGTGATCCAGGAGGAGTTGGCTAAGGCCAGTACCAGTGGCACCTCAGATACTCAAATCCTTGCTACCACTAGGGAAGTTAGCAGTTTTTTTCGTGATCATCTACGAGCAGCTACTGCTTCTCAAGAGGCCATTAAGAATAATGTGGATGCTTACTTTGAGATGGTCTATACCAAGCATCAAATGACCAATCATTTCAAGATCTGGATGGAGAATATGAATTTGCCTCCAGTTACTCAAGATTTCAGAGAACAGGTTAGTAAGCTCAGGGAGCTTACACCTGCCTTGGATAAATTCATTGAAAATCGAGATGATTTTGTGTCAACAATGGAGTGAGGAGGTAGTATTATTATGGTATTCAGGAACCTGTTGCTACCATTCTTTCATGTGGATGACAGACCTGTTATTGTACCTCCTGCTCTTTCTGCCTCTACCTCTGGGAGTACACCTCAGTTGACTCCAGTTCATGCTATTCGAAGCTTGACACCTATAATCCCACAGAGGAGCACAGATTTCAGATCTGGTGTAGTTTCAGTGGATGACCCTCCAATTGTTCTTTCAGCTATTCCCAAGCCATCTAATCAATCTAAACCTGTACCCTCTTATAGTACTAAGGAAAAGACTCCTATTCAAGAGGAATATTGAGTGATTATGGATGTTTTTGATAGGATTCACTTGTATTTTTTTAATACTGACTTTATCAGTTTGTACCTTTTGTGACTTAATGGAAATTTACTCTTACATTCTCCACTTTACTATGTTTCTATGTAATCTGTTCTCTTTTAGTCTCTACCTTTCTCTGATTCTACCCTTCTTTTTGTTAATCACAAAGGGGGAGAAAATGAAACTAATGAGAACTGGGCGTGCAATTGCAAGGGGGAGAAAAATGAGAACTTTGTTTTAAAAGTTTTTTTTAGAAAATTTTTCCTCTTCCACCATTTTAATTTTCTTAATACTTTGGTATAAGTTGAGATTATCAAAAAGGGGTAGATTGTTGAACCCTATGGGAGAATTAGTTGAACTCATATTTTGATAATCCCAATTATGCTCAATTATAGTTTGATAATCCCTATTTTGATTAATGATTAATTACTTATTTCAGTATTTCTGTACACCATGCACATATTCATATATTATAATATTTATATTATCTTCAGATAATTCGGTTACTGGATGGATATATATTCTAACTTAACCCATTTTGGCAATAGAATTCTTAAACAGACAAGTGGTCACCGTTACATGAAGGTCACTGATACATCAAGTCCACTAGTACAACAAGTCTACTGTTACGTGAAGGTCACTGATACATCAAGTCCACCGGTACAACAAGTTTACCATTATGTGAAGGTTATCGATATAGACAAGTCACCGTTATTCAAGCTTACCATTACAGACAAGTTACCAAAGGAATTCTACCGATAGAAAGGCTACCGTTACACGAAAGGTCACCGGTACATTAAGTCTACCGCTACCGATCAAGTCTACCGACAGACATGAAGTCTACTGATAGAAAGGCTACCGTTATACAAGAGGTTACCGATACAAAGACTTACCGATACACAAGGCTACCGATATCCAAAGCTACCGTTCTAGATAATCTGACGCTGCCTTAATTTCTTTATCTTTGTTTAATCTAACCAATGGTCATATCAGGTATATTTTAATGCTCTGTCATTTATTTAATGAAGGTTGTTGGATGTGAGGGAACCGTACCTCGTACCTGCAAAAAGAAATCATTTATTTTGCCGAAGCTCATGCCATAAATATAAGAAGTACTTGTTGCTGAAATAGATACAACATACATACAGAAGTGATCTAAAAGTGACATACACAAAAAGAGCTCATACAAGATATACATGCACGACCAAGAAGACACAGAAGCTCATACACACTCACGATTACTCAAGAAGAGCTGTGTACTTTCATGAGGATTTTGAAGAACATCCTCGAATACATCTTCACTATCTCTGAACGTAGATGTCAAGCAAACGACACTCTGTTTTCCATACAAAAACCAGAAGAGGACTTAGAACCATTTCTGATCAATCTGAAGGAGTCCAGAGCTACACTGCAATCACTAGAGACATTCTAAACTCTATATCTTGCTCAGTGATTTATGCTTTACATTACGAGCAGTGTGTGTCATCAGTTTTAATTTACACATACACTGTTTACTGAACCTTAATTGAAGGATATGTAAATCCTCATTCAAACTCATTACATCTTCTATTTCCCACTGTGGATAGTGGTAGAGGTCGTGTGTGACCTGGACAGCTATATTTACTATTGTTTTTGTCTCCCACGAAGAACTGTGGTAGAGGTCTTTGATTTGGACAGTTGTAAACTTTTGTGAACCCCGATCCAGGGTGTGGATCAAATTTATATAAATTGTTGAGAGGACTAAGTCTCAGCTTGTGACTGAACCTATTGGTTATATCTGTTGTGCATTATTTAGTTTCATCTAAAACCTTTTATTCCGCTGCTAAGTGCTTTAAAATTTAAACTGTTTTTCAAAGTTACTCTGATAATTGAATTAGAATGTGTTTGTATTATTTGTAAATCATTAGGTTTGTTTCAAAAGCTAATCTGATATTCTGATTGGATTAACTAGGAATTAATCAATCCCTTGAGAACCTAACTAAAAGTTTTCTTTAGTTCAAATTCACTACAATTCAATTAGTATTTTAAATTGGGGGATTTTAGTAAAGGATTTTAAACATAAATTTTATTTAGAACTCAATTCACCCCCCCCCCTCTTGAGTGTCCACTCCGACCAACACATCTCATGTACAATTTCATCGGTTGTTCTGGGCATTCCTTCCCTATATCTCCGCATTTTGTTTCTAAAAACAGTATATTCAGATTGATGGAACATTTCTGTATGGAAAATACATGGGTGTATTTTTGATTGCGGAAACCCAAGATGGAAACCATTCACCTCTTCCGCTTTCCTTTTCCATTGTTGAGAATGAAAACTACAAATCACGGAGTTGGTTTCTGGCATGTATCAGTAACCATTTCACCAAAATTCGGGGTGTTTGTTTGATATCTGATTGTTATCGAGCAATTAATGAGGCAATTGATGTGAATCCTGATATATAGAGATACCCAAATGCACATCATAAGTTCTACATTATACACATTACTAGAAATGTGCATAAAAAATTCCACAACTAACCGATGAAGAAGGTAATCACGAGGTTTGGTATGCATTATATTCTTTCTGTTTTACTATTTCAACATTAAGATAAAATCAATTTATGTGAAATATCATCTATGATTTGTAGCATATGAGTCAGACCAACGGCAGTTTGAAGAACGTTTTTAAAAAATCTGTCAGGCTAATCAAGAAGTTTATGATTATATGATTCAGATTCCAATAGATAAATGGACATTGACATATGACGGGGGGAAGAGGTACATAAACATGACAACAAACATTGTGGAGTGCATCAACAGTATCTTCAAAGTGCTTCACAAAATAACTATAACCTCTTTAGTTTAGGAGACATTATATTGATTCCTGGAGTACATTTTGGATAGACAAAAACTAGCATCAGACAGAATACAACAGGGGATGACATATGGAAGAAACTTTCAATGAGAGATTGAAAAGAATAATGAAGAAGCTTTTAGTTATCACGTCTGTCTCTTTCTAAGAGAAGACTCCCAATTTGATGTTCAAGAGCGTTCAGACCCCATCACAAATCGCATCGGTGAAAAAATGGTGGTATTATTGGAAACAAGAAAATGTCAATGTGGAAACATTCATTCCATACGGTTTCTATGTACACACTCCATCATAGCATGTGCTGCTATGAAAATATCATGGGAAGCATATGTTGATCCATTGTACTAGATGGATACCATTGCTAACTATTATACTGCACCATGGAAACATATTGGGGAGTATCGTTATTTCCCAATGCCCGAAGGCCAATCGATAGTGATACCTTACATGAATCGATTACATCCTCATGGGAGACCAAAGGTGAGTAGGATAAGTAATGAGATGGATTGGCCTCAAGAACATTGATAGAGTTTGTGATGCATGATATTTCATAAATATGGTCATAACTAGAAATTATTCCCTAATGTTGTTGGGTTGAGTTCATAGTCTCATCCATAATGATGTATTGTCTTCATTGTGACATTCTCGTATTGTAAACTAAATGTTGTTATCTCATCTTTTTTCCTCAGTTTTCTATACCCAAAAAACATCTTTCCTTTTACCTAGTTTTTGGTTAAATTATGTGTGATATTTTAGTAAACTATTCTATAATGAAATTATAGTATCATAATGATTATAATAAGTTATATATAATTAGATAAATTTCTAAAACATCATTACTAATTGATATGGTTTATCTTAATCCAATCCATAAGTAGTTAACTATAAAGCTCCTCCAAAATATGTCTAATCAAATTCAAGACCCAAAATTTTAGATAATAGAACTTATTTCATAATAGTATTATTTCTGTCAAGAAATAAATTTCTCCTTATTCCTTTAATAAAATCTAAGATAATAGAATTTATTTCATAAATCCAAAAGTATAACCCTTAACCCATATTGTAAGGTAAATTTCATTAACCTAGAAACATGTTTCTTAAACCTTAATATTAAAATTTGAAACCCTAAAACCTCAAACCTAAACCCCAACCCAAAAATATCTTCCCTTTCCCATGATTTTTGGTTAAATTATGTGTGATATTTTAGTAAACTATTCTATAACGAAATTATAGTATCATAATGATTAGTATAAGTAATATATAATTAGATAAATTCCAAAAACATCATTACTAATTGACATGGTTTATCATAATCTAATAAATAAGTAGTTAATCATAAATCTCATCCAAAATATGTCTAATCAAATTCAAGAACCAATATTCTAGATAATAGAACATATTTCATAATAGTTTTCTTGATTTCAAGAAATAACTTTCTCCGTATTCCTTTAATAAAATATGAGATAATAGAATTTATTTCATAAAACCAAAAGCATAACACTGAACCCATATTGTAAAGTAAATGTCATTAACCCAGAAACATGTTTCCTAAACCTTAATATTAAAATTTGAAACCCAAAACCCTAAAACCTAAACCCCAACCCAAAAACATCTTCCTTTTGCCATGTTTTTTGGTTAAATTATGAGTGATATTTTAGTAAACTATTCTATAATGAAATTATTGTATCATAATAATTAGCATAAGTTATATGTAATTAGATAAATTCCATAAACATCATTACTAATTGACATGGTTTATCTTAATCCAATCCATAAGTAGTTAATCGTAAAGCTCCTCAAAAATATGTCTAACCAAATTCATTTAGTTATATGCAGATGGATGATACTGTACTACTCACTCAGCAGCCTACCCATATTTTGCAGGCCATGTTAGAGGGTCGTCCAGATCAATTGGTCAAGGTTCTTTGAGTGCACCATTTTCATCACAGGGAGCCTCCACATGCCATTAAACCTTACTAGCACTGTGTTGGCTTCTATAGCCATGTCGTATCTGATTTTACATTTGTAAATCATTAGCTAGTTGTTGCCCTCGTTGAGAGATGGAGACCAGAGACACACACATTCCACCTGCCTGAGGGAGAGATGACCATCACGCTTGAGGATATGGCAATGCTTCTTGGTCTGCCTATCTAGGGGAGACCCGTTATTCGACCCACCCATGCAGCATGGCCAGACCTTGCTCAATGCTTGTTAGGCGTTGATATTTTGTCCGACCGTAGGGCTATATATGGATCATCCATATCTATTCCTTGGTTGGAGTTGTATATTCCACATTTACATGATGATGATGACGAGGTGACTGTCATGCGTTATGCCCATGCATATATCTTACAGCACATTTGCAGGACCATGTGTACTGATCACTCGGGGATGCATGTGCATATAATGCATCTACCCCTACTATAGGACTTTGATCAGGCTGGGACATACAGCTAGGGATCAGCCTACTTGGCATACACGTACAGATCATTATGCAAGCTATCCCACAGGGACTGTACGGGTCTCAGAGGATGTATCATCCTTATTCAGATGTGGGCATGGGAGTGCATCCCAGCATTCTGCCCTGACCTTGCTGGTCCGCCGGTCGCGATGGAGGTGCTGTAAGACACTCCGTGTGGAAGCTAGTATGATAGGTCATTTCTATTGGTTTTTTATTCTAATATGATTTATTGACTATAATTTCTCATTATTTTTCACTATCGTTGATGTATTTTATAGGTGGGGTCAGCGACATAATTTTGACATGGTTCCAAGAAAGCATTTGTGTCTATAGAAGCTACAGTTGGACTATATTTTACCTGATTAGGTATGTATAAAAAATCTATCACTTTCTAACATATTTAATTATAGCATCAATTTTGGGTTTTATTTAGGTGTTTTTTTGACAAAATCACTTGTCATTTCAGATTTCATGGCTTCCATACCGGAGTATTATGAACCAGTTGCCAGCATACTGCACTGTTGGGCTTGAGGATGCTTTGGCTGTAGTGACCCTCATTCTCTTCCATGTTATTGACTGGCAGCATCCTAACAAATTCATGTGCCAGTTTTATCATACTCAGTCGATTCTATTACCATCAAGATAGACAAACCGGCTTCATGATATGAAGCTGACAAGGAGGCTGGATGATGATTGGTCCCAAGTACATGCTAGTTTTATCGAACGATGTCATAGACATGCAGAGTTTTGTATTCAGGGTGTTCCTACTAATCAATTCTCTCTTTTTGAGTAGGTTGATTATGCACCTTGGTATAGACTGAAGTCTATACTGTATCTTACCCAACCCGGCATAGAGATGTATAGGATGCTATGTCAATAAATTTACATTACTTTGTTTACTATATTATTTGATAATTCAATTTGAATCTATTTAAAAGGAATTCACATAGATCAGCTTGTTCGCAAGAGTGATACAGAGGAAGAGGGGTTCTTTAGCCGGCAGCCATCCATGCTACATCACTGGATAAGAGGGAATCTTTTTGTGCGCTTTTCGGGAGAATCTTCGCGCATCCGTCTCGGAGAGAGGTGGTTCCTTCCCCAGAGAAACATCCTGCAGATGATGCTGGTGCTGAGAAGCCATGACTACGGTGACATAGACAGTGTCGTGCTGCACGTGAGGCCTCACCTTTTCCACAGGCAGAGGTCGGCCTTCTAGTATTCCAGGGTCAGTCGATTCAGGATGTGCCTCTGGTGGAATGGGATCCATCTTTCCTGATAGGTTATCCACAGTTCTCTCCATCTTGGGTTCCATATCTTTCACAACCATTGATTCCAGAGCCATCTCTGTCTTGGGGTACAACCCAATTGCAGTCTTGGTTCCCCACTGCGATGGAGGTAGGTCCTTCTACCACCCTAGTGGGAGAAGGATCCCAATGGTAGTGTGATATGCAGTTGAAAGCTCCTCCCACTGACACACGGATGGAGGACACACCAGTCTACGTTCCAGTGCCTGAGGATCATCCTTCTACAGGTTATAAAACTCCACTGCACACTCGACGTGAAAATCCTATTCCCAGACCACCATGTGGGATGGAATCTCCTCACCATAGACATATGTATTGATGGTACATTATTATTTACATGGTGTATGTCTATTGAAATAAAAATACTATTATTACTTGTTGGTCGGAGTGGAATCTGAAGAGGGGGTCAATTGAGTTCCAATTTAAGAAATGTTTAAAATGACATTCATATTGTCTTATATTTTATATTATATAGGCCAACAAAGTCATGTACTTGAAACATTTTAAAATTTCATGTAGGTGGATTTGAAAGGCTATAAAAAAATTTCCAAGATTTTTTAAGAAGTTATTTTTATTTTGGACTACTAGTTATATTTTTAAGAAATTCTTAAAATGTCATTCATATCGGTCTTACAGTTTATATTATATAGGCCAGAAAAGTCATGTACTTAAAACATTTTTAAGTTTCAAGTAGGTGGATTTGAAAGGTTATAAATAAATTTTCACCATGAGTTAATAAGAATTTATTTTTATTTTAGACTACTAGTTATATGTTTAAGAAATGTTTAAAATTTCATTCATATTGGTCTTATAGATTATATTATATAGGCAGCAAAGTCACATACTTGAAACATTTTTAAGTATCTAGTAGGTGGATTTGAAAGTTTATAAATAATTATTCACCAGGATTTTTTAAGAAGCTATTTTTATTTTGGACTAATAATTATATGTTTAATAAATTTTTAAAATTTCATTCATATCGGTCTTATAGTTTATATTATATCGGCCAACAAAGTCATGTACTTGAAACATTTTTAAGTTTCCAGTAGGTGGATTTGAAAGGTTATAAATAAGTTTTCACCAATATTTTTTAAGAAACTATTTTTATTTTGGACTACTTGTTATATGTTTAAGAAATTTTTAAAATTTCATTCATATCTGTCTTATAGTTTATATTATATTTTCCAAAAAATTCACGTACTTGAAGCATTTTTAAGTTTCAAGTAGGTGGATTTGATAGGTTATAAATAATTTTTCACCAATATTTTTTAAGAAATTATTTTTATTTTGAAATACATATTATAAGTTTAATAAATGTTTAAAATTTAATTCATATCGGTCTTATAGTTTATATTATATGGGCCAACAAAGTCACGTACTTGAAACATTTTTATGTTTCAAGTAGGTGGATATGATAGGTTATAAATAATTTTTCACCAAGATTTTTTAAGAAATTATTTTTATTTTGGACTAATTGTTATATGTTTCAGAAATGTTTAAAATTTCATTCATATTTTTTAAATAATTTATATTATATTGGCAAGAAAATTCACATCCTTTAAACATTTTTAAGTTTCAAGTAGGTGGATTTGATAGGTTATAAATAAATTTTCACCAATATCCTTTAAGAAATTAATTTTATTTTAGACTACTTGTTATATGTTTAATCAATGTTTAAAATTTCATTCATAATTGTCATATAATTTATATTATATAGGCTATCAAAGTCACGTACTTGAATAAAAGATAAATTATGTTGAAACATTAAGTTTATATATATATATATAACCATATGAACATAATAATAAAACATTAAAATTTTAAATATATAAAAAATATAAATAAACAAAATACGGTTTTAGGGAAAAGGCGGCATTTCCCATGCCACCTTTGTGTTTCTGTAGAAAGGCTATATCCCCAATGCTTCCATTGTAACATATTTTTTTTAAATTAACCTAATCCATTCTTCATAATTTTTTTAAATAAACTCATATAAAAAAATATCATTACAACCATGTGTCCCGCACCTGACGATGACCGAAAAATCATTTTCAGCATCAGACATAGCCCTCATCAAACGTCCCTCTCAGATCCCATAGCACCGCCAATTCACAAGAAGCAGATGTTGTATTGAATCATGCCGTTAGACACAAGAGAGATGGAGCTGGTGAGGCATCGTGAACCACCAAAGATGAACCCTACCATGTGACCAAATGATATCGAGGCATGAAATGATTCTGGTAGGGAAACCATTGGGAAAACAACATTGGATGAGCTAGACATAGGCTGATGATTCACACTGAGATGTCGCAGCAGTGCTACATGAGAAGAAACAACAACGTCTGGACACACACATTATGACCCACAACACCACTAAGAGATAACTATCCATAAGAACTAGCAGATAACAATAATAAGATTTTGTCTAAGGAGGGTTAATGATGATTTAAACTGCATAGATAGAGCTCCAGAGATTATAAAAAGTCACAAAACCATGGGATCCCTGAGAGGAAAAAAACAAACCCTGCCATCAAAGCCACTTGACCCGAACACTGATATAGGTCATCCATTCCCAAGAGGAAGAGGAGGAAATAAGGGAGGATGAAGAATGGTAGCAAAGAAACCCTAGACTGCAGTGAGGAGAGCTCCACAATGACTACTCTGTACCCCTCTATTTATTATTAATGATCATTGGTTACAAATACAATTCCATTATCACGTAAGTTAAAATGAGAAGCATAGAGACAAAATTTCAAATTTTAAAAATTCTTTAAGCTTTATGTAATCCTTTTCAATCCATGTACCTATAGTAGAAAATCATTCCACATTATTTTAATGTAAACTTCAATATTCCTTCATAAATTATTTCTTAATTTTTAACTCATTTACATATTGACAATAATTTTTTAATGTACTATTGTTATAATACCCTTAAAAGTAAAATAATTTATTTCTAAAACATCAATAACTGATATAGAATCTATACAGAGTTTCTTACACTCTTTCATTTATTCTAAGTAATTTTTTTCCAATGTCTCGGATTTTCATAATGGAGACATTTCCCTTCTCCCTTGACACTTCCTCTACATTTCAATGACCCATACTGAACATTATACCATCTAATAATTTTTTGCTTCTTATGGCTTAAAATTTTAACTTCCATAAAAATGGGTTTTCGCAGCGCCACCCTTTAACAACTCTAAAAAAAGCGCTGATAATGAGTACTTTTAACACCGATAAAAAAGCGTTGTTAAAAGTAGCCCTTTATTAGCCTTTTTGTACTGATAAAGGTACCCAATTTATCAGAGTTTTTAGCACTATTAAAGGGGTCACTTTTATTATTGCTTTTTTAAAATCGTTGATAATGACCCCCCTTTATCAATGATTTTTTATTAGTGTTGATAAAGGGTGTATTTCAAAAATTATATATAAACATTTCATTAAAAATAATGTATTAATATTTAAATATAAAAAAAAATATTTTATTGATATAAATAATATATATATATATATATATTTAAATATGTTTTAGATAAGGATAAATAGAAATTTAAACATAATATAAAAGATATTTAGTAAAAACGGCTAATGAAATAATATAAAAAATATTTTTGATTAATAATTTTTTAATTTTTATCGATTAATAGTCATTTAATAATAATTTGAATATAAAAAAAATAAAAAAAATAAATAAAATATCTAAAATAAGTTGAAAATGCAACTCGAACTTCAAACGATCATAACTTTTGATCTGGGTGTCCGTTCACTACTACAAATAGTGTATTTAAAAGCACTAAAAACCCCTTTTAACAGTGCTAGAAAAGTGTTGTTAATCTCAGTGAAGATAAAGTGGATCATTTATCTGGGATTCAAAAATTCCGATAAAGGCCCTCTTTATCAGTGCTGATAAAGTATGAGTTTATCAACACTAAAAATAACATTGATAAGGGGGTCTTTATCAGCAGTCAAAATAAATCTAACAAAGGGGGCCTTTATTAGTGCTTGAATAGCACTGATAAAGGGGCATTTATCAGCACTCGAAATAGTGTTGATAATTTCCTAGATTCCTATGATGTGTTGTTTATATAACAGCACACCCACTAGCGTCTGCACAACGGACACACACCACTTGCACAAAACACCACCTACAAAACTTACACAAGAACAAAGCAGCACACACAACGGTGCACACAAGAACAATGTAGCACACACAAATGTTTGTAAAAAAATTCTATATATGTTTCAAACAATGTTTTATATAATTACATTTATAATTATCCAACAAATAGTTAAAAACATTAATGTTTCATCCTTTGACATTTGTGATCCCATCTCAAAAATGTCTACCCATGGTATTAGTTACCAAAAAAATCATCCCAACTAAAGAAAAAGGTTCCACCAATATAAGAAAACAAATATTATATTAGTAATGCTTTAATGAAATTTATTGAACACTAATATAAAAGAATGCATTAATAAAATGTCAATTTTAAATAAAAAAGACACATTTGGAGTTATACAAGTCACACCATGCATTGTATTGAGGTAGGGTTGATTCCTACACGTCACAAATGAGTTATGGATAATTTATCTAAAATATAAAAACTATTTGAATGAGTTTTCTTGGTTTTGAGTATGTCCCTTGTTCTTTTACTAAAATTAATATCAAATTTAAATGAAACATTTGGATTTATACCAATTGCATCATTTGTTGGATTAACACGTGGTTGATTCCTATAAGTTACGAATGACTCATGGATCATTTTTATAAAGTATCAAAACAATCCTAATGCATTATCTTAGTTTTCTGTATGTTAGTTTTTTTTACTAAAATATCATTTCAAGAGGGAAAAATGTATTTTGAGTCATATCGGTCGCATCATGTGTCCGTTTGAGGTGATACTGCTTCATACTCATCAAAAAGGACTTATGAATCACTCTCCTAAATTATAAAGACAATCAGAGGGTGTTTTCTTAGTTTTTAGTGAGTAGAGTGTTTTGAGCTAAAATGTCAATTTTAAACTGATAACAGACACTATTTTTCATACATGTCAAACTGTACATCATGTTGAGATGCAGTTGATTCCTACACAACAAAAATGACTCAGGGATTATTTTCCTAAAGTATCAAAATAATGTGAATGCGTTTACTCGGTTTTCAGTATGTCAGTTGTTCTTATTACTTAAATTAATGTTATTTTTAAATAAAAACACATTTGGATTTATACTGGTAACATCGTTTGTCATATTGTGGTGTGGTTGATTCCTACACGTCAAAAATGACTCATGGATCATTTTTCTAAAGTATCAAAACAATCAAAATGCATTTTCTTAGGTTTCAGCATGTTAGTTGTGTTTTTTTACTAAAATATCATTTCAAACTAGAAACACACTTCGTGAGTCATACATATCACATCGTGTGTCGATTTGATGTGAGACTACCTCATACACATCACAAAGGACCTACTAATCAATTTTCTAAATTATGAAGGCAATCAGAGAGTGTTTTCTTGGTTTTTTGTGAGTGACACGTTTTGAGCTAAAAGATAAATTTTTAACTAATAATAGACACTTTCAGTCAAACTGGTCACACTGTGCATCATATTGAAGTAAAATTGATTCTTACATGTCAAAATTGACTTAAGGATCATTTGAATAAAGTATAAAAACAATATGAATGAATTTTCATGGGTTTTAGTGTGTCACTTGTTCTTTTTTACTTAAATTAATGTCAATTTTAAATAAAAAGACACCTTTGGATTTATACCGGTCACATCATGAGTTGTATTGAGGTGAGGTTGATTCCTACACATCACAAATGACTCGTGGATAATTTTCATAAAGTATAAAAACAATCTAAATGAATTTTTTCAGTTTTTAGTATACCATTTGTGTTTTTTTTAGTAAAATTAATGTCAATTTTAAATAAAAAGAGACAGTTGGTGTCATACCAGTCACATCGTGCGTCGGATTGAGGTGCAGTTAATTCCTACATGTTACAAATAACTTATAGATCATATTCCTAACGTATAAAAACAATATAAAATCTTTTTATCTATTTTTAGTATATTAGTTATTTTTAATAAAATATCATTTCAAACTAGGAAAACGTATTTTGATTCATATCGGCCGCATCGTCTGTCTGTTTGACATGAAATGTAACACCCCAGGTAAATAAAAAATATGACATTTTTATATTTATCCCTATTTGTGAATAAAATTTCAATATTAATTTAAAGGGAACACTATGCTCGATGGCTTACCCAATACACAACAACGAGTTCCCTTGAAATCTTACGTTGCACTCTAATAATAAAATAATGTTATCTTAAATGGTAGTTAACGCCTAGCCGTTGTAATGGAGGGAATGAACAGAACTAACTACAAAATGATTATATATGTTTGTCAAATATGTTTACTTTTATCCAACAAATGTTAGAGCCTTAAAATTTGAATGAATCCAATTTTAAGCGTAAATAATCTAATATTCTTTAAAAGGTCAATTAACCACCTTTTGATGACGAACCTCTTTTAAATCAACTTTTTGACAATTTTATGTGTTATATTTGAAAAAATAAAATTCTTCTTTAGAATCGGGACATCAAAATTTACTTTGTGTAAATTTTTGGTATTTTTCCGATAAAGTTCATTTTTTAACGAATAGTAAAAAATGTTGTATTTTAATTCAAAACCTCTTTTAATCTAATTTATTTATATTATTAGATTATCTTTTGAATTGGTTTTAAAGTTAAATTAGAATATATCTTTACCATTTAATCCAATAGGGGTCATTGGAATTAATTTCATCTTGAAATTAGACTTAAACTAGTGTCAATCTTTTGATACTTATTGTTTCATAAAAACACGCTATTTGTTTTGACAACGGGAATTAATTATTAAATTAATTAATGCAACTTATATGTTTTTAATTTTTTAAAATAGACATCATTTTTGAATTCGTAATATCAAATATAGCTTAGGGTTAATTTTTGGTAATTTTCCGATAAACATCAAATTTTTGATGAATAGTGAAACCACTAAGTGGTACTTATAAAAACTGATTTTCCGTTTAAATGAAATTTTGCCATCTTTGTGATTTAAATTTAAAAATTCTGACATACATGGTTGTCATTAAGAAGTAAAATTTGGTTCAATGGGATTAAAATATTTTTTTGGTGAATAGTAACTTATTAAGTTTTTAATCGCGATTAGAGGTAATTAGTGTAGTTTAAGGTAAGAATAATGTTTTAATAAAATTAAATGACCTAGACACATGTACTACCCTCATTTTATGTGTCATGGCCGAACAATACAATCCATGGGTCAACTTGGGGACCCCATGGAGCCACTTTGGTTGGGAAATGACATAAATAACTTTTTATTTAATGTTAAATTAAAAATGACACAAACATGATATATTTTACTAAAACAATTTTTAAATGGGGTTATAAATGTCATATTTTTGACTATAAATAATCATTAGAAAGATAAAAAGATTTCCTACATCATGATAATTTTTTTAAAATTTTTAGACATTAAATAAATTAAATTATTTATGACATCATGATGATGCAGCGATTACCTCAATAATAAAGGATTTAAATAAAATGAAAAGATAATGTAAAATATATGCCCTACACATGTCCAAAACCTATTGTATGTGTGTATTTAAAACCCTTACCACCTTATCCTCACAATACATCAATGTGGGACCTTTAAAATCCGAAACTCATTTGAAAATAAAGTAACCTTTTGTAACTTTACAAGAGTGCCCCTCCTCTCCTCTTATAAAAGGCCCCCACCTCTACCACCTTACCCACACCTATCAAGCCTTTGGCTCGGCAACAACCAACTCATTTTTCCTCTACACATCCCTCTATTACTCCTATAAGCCTCACATTGGGCATAATTCTTCCCAAATAATCCTTTGAGCTCAAATCAAAAAGAGTTACCCGATTTTAAGGTAATGTCTTCACTTTTGTTCTTTTGTTTTATTTTGCTTCTCCAACCCCCTAAACTCTTTTTATTCATTTATTTTGTAACAAATACAGTATATTAAATATACTAGTATGTTGTTATAAGAATAATTCTAGATACACTTACACACACCAACATCAAATGGTTAAAGAACATACTGTTTCTGTGGATGGAGAATTTCTGCCTCACGAAATGATGATTGTTCAACACTCATATAACACCTTAAAAGGTGGCCATTAATATTTCACTATATTTATATATGATATATAATATGTTTATGTTTTAATTAAGATTCTGTATCTTTCTTTTGTGGCATACCTTTATGGTTTCCATTGTGGGTAAACACGATAATTTCATTTTAGGAAGTGCGGACTACCGCCCCCTCAAAGTGATTTGATTCATTAATGCCATATGTGGGATGTATAAACGATGTATTTAAAGTTATTATATATTATTTATGTTACATATAATTCTGGAATTAAAATATACATACCTATCATTTAGTTTTAATTCCATTAATATGACATAGAAATGAAAGTAGCGTTCATGCGTACGTACGGCTTACCGTCTCCATGAACGATGCATTTCATTTCTTACCTCTAAATGATTATGTAATATTATAAATACATGTATATTCTGGATATATATGATATATATTATATCCAAATCATTAATATCATTCTGGATATAATAAACCTTTGACCACACGAACAACATGTAATTGTAAGAAGTCCACTTTCGACTTAAGAACCAAATATCGACAAAAAAACATTATTAACTTAAATAATTACATAATTTTTATAACATGGAAATAAGAGATATAAAAGGAATAATGACCTTGAAAAATTTTGTTAATAAAGTAGAAATTAACTCATGTTTATTATTCAAGATGTTAAAGAACGATCGAGTCAAGTCAGACCCAAGGTAAGGGATCCTACTCCTCTCTTTATTTTTAAGTACACTATTTTATGTCATTCCTTTTAAGCTCATATTTCTTGTGATTGGTATGATCTTTTATATTACTCTTACTGTAATTTTTATGTTCATATGATGAGAGACTCTATTCTCTCTCATCAATCCATTTTGGAAGTTTTGACTGGCGCCGTTAGGCTGCAGAATTTTCGTAAGAGATCTAACCTCTCTCTTTCTTTTGAAGTACTCTCCTTTATGTCACTTATTTTAAGCTACTATTTGTTATGATGGGGGATTTTCTTTTATATTACTCTTTATATTTTATTGTAATATGATGAGAGACCCTATTTGATCTCATCAATCCATTTTTTTAGAAGTTTTAATTGGCACCGTTAAGCTGCCGAGTTTTCGTAAGGGATTTTTCATCTCACTTTTATTCCCGTGATATTTATGATACATTTTCCACAATTTCCTTTGAGTGGTGTATGTAATTCCCATTATTTTACTCATTGTGTAATATACTTTCATTTATGAGTATTTACATCAATGTTGTATTGTCCTTCTTTCACGGGGTGCATGTCTCGAAAGATACCCATGTCGGTAAGGGAACCTTTCACCCTCCTCTTTTTAAAAGACTTCTTTTGTTATGTCTTTTAATTCACATAATATTATGTTGGGATATGTTCTTATATATCCTTATTGATTTAAATTTTATGTCCATGTGATGAGATACCCTCTTTATCTCTTATCAACTCATTTTCTGAATTTTGTAGTGACGCCGTTAGGCTGTCGAATTTTTGCAAGGGAACTTCTTAACCCAATTTGGATTCTTTGGGATAAACTTGTAGTCCTTGAATATGTCTTTACATGAATATGTGTGAATGTACTCTGATCGTATTACACTTAATATCCACTTATATTTGGTGTATTCGTTTTTCACACATAATTATGTAATTGATTTATCCTTAATCCAAGGATACCGTCTTTGTATGGGACTTCATCTCAATCTCCATTCATTGAGGCATATTTTGTTTTATAAACAACCTTATTTTATACGGTGTATAAACCCCTTTGACTTTTACGTTTATCCAAAAGGAATCTTCTTTATATGAATCATTTTACTAAATGACAAAAGGGGAATGTTTTTGTCGTACGTATGTGGCGACAATGACTTCTCTGCCGTCGTGACCATTATTTGAGTTTCGGCTTCCTCTACAAGACATACCTTTTTTTTAAAAGAAAAATAAATACCATGTTTTACTTTTCTTTTATTTTGGTATTGAAAATGGTTTTCATAATGTTTTTATATCAATGTGTTGTATTGATATCCTGTGATTGAAAAGTGGAAATGTTATGTTTCCTTTATGCATGTTTTATGTGATACGGTTATGTTATGGTTCTTGGGCATTATTATGAAGACAGGTGGTTCCGTGATAAACTAAGGGCGGGTGAGCCCGATATAGCTCTCTAATGCATTGGGTAATGCAAAGGGGTTAAACGTTAAGGTTTATCCGAAGAGATTTAGGGAATATATTGTTATGGTTATTCCAAACGTAACCAAGAGGGTTACTCCCTATGTAAGAATGTTATGAATGCCTCAAGTTACCTTTTATGTCTTATGATTTCTATGATTTATTCAGGATTTGATATTCCTATGTTTTATGGGTAAAGTATGATTTCATTCTTATGTATATATGAACTCATGTTTCCTTTCCATATTTTTATAACCCTTACTGAGCTTTTTATGCTCATCCCAATTTTTTTTTTGAAATTGTTTTCACAGGTCAAGGAAAAGGTACATGATATGATGATAGTGTCAAGGAAGTGTCATGAAAGAATCCATGATTTATTTTTTTAAATATGTTTTCATTGATGGGAAAAAATGAATACTATATTTTATGTAACCACTTTGTTTAAATGTGGAATGTAATGTAAGTTTTATGATCTAATTATCTAAAACTCTAAACCTGAAAAGATCCTCAATGTGTAATCTTGTAATAACTCAAGATTAAGTAAGGTTTTAAGGCCGAGGCCTTATAGTTGGTATCAAAGGTCGGTTTAGATAACTTTAGAGGTTAGGGTATTTTTTAATCATAATTGACATTACCATAATGGTTAGGATTTCAGAAAGAGTCCTAGTTTTAGATAAAGTGAATCAGTAAGTATATCTTAGTGTTTACCTTCCTCATTAGTACATGATGGTTTTATTGATATACTCACACTGACATTTCTGTTTTTAGTGAATGGATGGATCTAGCAGGCACCAAAGAGACAACAGGTTTGAAGGAAACTGTGGTGGTTCTCTGATTAAGATAATAGATAAAATGGGGGATTCAATGAGGAAACTCGTGGTTGTTCTAAAACAACTATCAAGGAGTCATGATCAACCACTTGAACCTTGGTATGATCTGTAATGCATCATGTACGATATGACCAATAGATGTGGAAGTTCAGGTAATAATTATAAAGGTAACCATTATAGTTTATATGATCCTTACTTTTGAGGTAATTATGGGTTATTATATGTTATGATGGAAAATGAAAGGCATGAGATAAACTTGAGGTTAAAATATGTTATGATCATTTTTAAAGATTTTATCTCATTTTGGGGAATGTTTTAAGAATTATATAGTTTTGGAAAAAGGACAACACGCAGACCGTGTGACAACCCGTCGCGTTGGACAAAGCTGTGGGAATCGAACCCACAACCAAAGTGCGACTAGTATTTATCGCCTACCACTGGACTACGTGAAGTCCCTAGTTAGTTTGACTAATTATTTTTAGTTAGATGATTTTAGGAATCAAGAGTAAGTTTATTTTGGGTTATCTATAGAAATGATTAACCTATCATCGAGGATATGTGATTAGGTTAATTACTTTTCAATATGATAATTTAAGAGCAACTGATGTTATTTGGAGATAAAAGTTAATTTGTACCTTGGAATACTATGTGACTAAATCCTTTAAATATTTGGGTTTCAATATTATTTTGGTTTACTTTGAAGAATATTATGGACAAATTGTTTATCAAATGGTCCTCGTTGAACTTTGGGTTTTGTTGGACAAATTTTGGAGATTAAGAATAGATTTTCTTTTTATAAGGGGTTATCCTTTTCTAGATTATCTGATCTTGTACTAACCTTTTTGTTTTTGGTTTTGGTTAAAGTCTAAAGACATGGGAAGTATATAGTTCTCTTTTTTGGGTTAGGTGATTCTCTAGAAGTTGATTATAGCTCTCTTAATGTAAACAAGTCATCCTAAATACTCATCTTTTGGAGAAAATATGAGTTCGTGTAAGAAATCTAGTAAAATTTGAAAGTCAACATGACAAGTAATTATGTTTCCTTATGTTTTAGTTATGCTCAAAAATAAATTCCTCAATGAAAAGTAACTGAAAAAAAAATTGTCCATTAACTTTTCCTAATGGGGAATCCAATACCGTTTAACCCATCACAAGTTTGCGATTTTCTTATGGTTAACTTTCTCCTAGACATGTTTACTATCACTCTCCATCAGAACATGACCCTTTGTTTTCTCCTACATATCCATATTTTCATACTTGGAATCCTAGTATGGGTTAACTTGGGTGACATTTGTACTTCTCTCCCATTCTTTTAAAGTGATTGTTTTACCAACTCTTGTTACGATGTGGGACTTTCAAGGATGTTTCCGAGCCCAATTTTGAAATTGCAAGGACGGAATTCCCAAAAGGGGGGAAGAATGTAACACCCCAGGTAAATAAAGAATATGACATTTTTATATTTATCCCTATTTGTGAATAAAATGTCAATATTAATTTAAATGGAACGCTATGATCGATGGCTTACCCAATACACAATAACGAGTTCCTTTGAAATCTTATGTTGCACTCTAATAATAAAATAATATTATCTTAAATGGTAGTTAACGCCTAGCCTTTGTAATAGAGGGAATGAATAGAACTAACTAAAAAATGATTATATGTGTTTGTCAAAGATTTTTACTTTTATCCAATAAATGTTAGAGGCTTAAAATTTGAATGAATCCAATTTTAAGCGTAAACAATCTAATATTCTTTAAAAGGTTGATTAACCACCTTTTGATGACGAACCTCTTTTAAATCCAATTTTTGACAATTTTATGTGTTATATTTGAAAAAATAAAATTCTTCTTTAGAATCGGGACATCAAAATTTACTTTGTGTAAATTTTTGGTATTTTTTCGATAAAGTTCATTTTTTAATGAATAGTGAAAAATGTTGTATTTTAATTCAAAACCTCTTTTAATCTAATTTATTTATATGATTACATTATATTTTGAATTGTTTTTAAAGTTAAATTAGAATATATTTTTACCATTTAATCCAATAGGGTTCATTGGAATTAATTTCATCTTGAAATTGGACTTAAACTAGTGTCAATCTTTTGATACTTATTATTTCATAAAAACACGTTATTTGTTTTGACAGCGGAAATTAATTATTAAATTAATTAATGAAAATTATATGTTTTGAATTTTTTAAAATAGACATCATTTTTTAATTTGGAATATCAAATATAGCTTAGGGTGAATTTTTGGAAAATTTCTTGATAAACTTCAATTTTTGATGAATAGTGAAACCACTAAGTGGTACTTATAAAAACTGATTTTCCGTTTAAATGAAATTTTGCCATCTTTGTGTTTTTAATTTCAAAAATCTGACATACATGGTTTTCATTAATAAGTAAAGTGTGGTTCAATGGGATTAAAATATTTTTTTGGTGAATAGTAACTTATTAAGTTTTTAATCGCGATTAGAGGTAATTAGTGTAGTTTAAGGTAAGAATAATGTTTTAATTAAATGAAATGACCTAGACACATGTACTACCCTCACTGGAGGTGTCATGGCTGACCCAGAAAACCCATGGGTCAACTTGGGACCCCATGGAGCCACTTTGGTTGGGCAATGACATAAATAACTTTTTATTTAATGTTAATGTAAAAAATGACACAAACATGAAATATTTTACTAAAATAATTTTTAAATGGGGTTATACAAGTCAGATTTTTGACTATAAATAATCATTAGAAAGATAAAGAGATTTACTACATCATGATATTTTTTTATAATTTTTAGACAATAAATAAATTAAATTATTTATGACATCATGATGATGCAGTGATTACCTCAATAATAAAGGATTTAAATAAAACGAAACGATAATGTAAAATATATGACCTACACATGTCCAAAACCTATTTTATGGGTGGATTTCGAACCCTTACCACAATATCCTCTAAATACATCAATGTAGTACCTTTAAAATCCGAAATTCATTTGAAAATAAAGTAACCTTTTGTAACTTTACAAGAGTGCCCCTCCTCTCCTCTTATAAAAGGCCCCCACCTCTACCACCTTACCCACACCACTCAAGCCTTTGGCTCGTCCAAACCCTACTCATTTTGCCTCTCCACATCATTCTATTACTCCTAGAAGCCTCACTTTGGGCAGAAGTCTTCCCAAGGAAGCCTTTGAGCTCAAATCAAAAAGAGTTACCCGATTTTAAGGTAATGTCTTCACTTGTGTTCTTTTGTTTTATTTTTCTTCTCCAACCCCCTAAACTCTTTTTATTAATTTATTTTGTAACAAATCCAGTATCTTCAATATACTAGTATGTTTTTATAAGAATAATTCGAGCTACACTTACACACACCTACATCAAATGGTTAAATAACATACTATTTCTGTGGATGGCGAATTTCTGCCTCACGAAACAATGATTGTTCAACACTCATATAACACCTTAAAAGGTGGAAATTAAGATGTCACTATATTTATATATGATATATAATATGTTTATTTTTTACTTTAGCTTATGTATTTTTCTTTTTTGGCATAACTTTATGGTTTCCATTGTGGGTAAACATGATAATTTCATTTTAGGAAGTGCGGACTACCGCCCCCTCAAAGTGATTTGATTCGTTAATGCCATATGTGGGATGTATAAAGGATGTATTTAAAGTTATTATATATGATGTATGTTACATATAATTCTTGAATTAAAATATACATACCTCTCATTTAGTTTTAATTCCATTAATATGACATTGAAATGAAAGTAGCGTTCATGCATACGTACGGATTACCGTCTCCATGAACGGTGCATTTCATTTCTTACCTCTAAATGATTATGTAATATTATAAATACATGTATATTATTGATATATATGATATATATGATATCAAAATAATTAATATCATTCTGGATATAATGAACCTTTGACCACACGAACAACATGTAATTGTAAGAAGTCCATTTTCGACTTAAGAACCAAATATCGACAAAACAAACATTATTAACTTAAATGATTACATAATGTTTATAACATGTAAATAAGTGATATAAAAGGAATAATGAACTTGAAAAAGGTTCTTAATCAAGTAGAAATTAACTCAAGTTTATTATTCAGGATGTTAAAGAATGATCGAGTCAAGTCGGACCCGAGGTAAGGGATCCTACTCCTCTCTTTCTTTTTAAGTACACTCTTTTATGTCATTCCTTTTAAGCTCATATTTCATGTGATTGGTATGATATTTTATATTACTATTACTGTAATTTTTATGTTCATATGATGAGAGACCCTATTCTCTCTCATCAATCCATTTTGGAAGTTTTGAGTGGTGCCGTTATGCTGCCAAATTTTCGTAAGAGATCTAACCTCTCTCTTTCTTTTTAAGTACTCGCCTTTATGTCACTTATTTTAAGCTACTATTTGTTATGATGGGGGATGTTATTTTATATTACTCTTGATATTTTATTGTAATATTATGATAGACCCTATTTGATCTCATCAATCCATTTTTTTGGAAGTTTTAAGTGGCGTCGTTAGGCTGCCGAGTTTTCGTAAGGGATTTTTCATCTCACTTTTATTCCCATGAGATTTATTCTAAATTTGCCACAATTTCTTTTGATTGGTGTATGTAATTCCAATTATTTTACTCATTGTGTAATATAATTTCATTTATGAGTATTTACATCAATGTTGTATTGTCCTTCTTTCATGGGGTGCATGTCTCGAAAGATACGCATGTCGGTAAGGGAACCTTTCACCCTCCTCTTTTTAAAAGACTTATTTTGTTATGTCTTTTAATTCACATAATATTATGTTTGGATATGTTCTTATATATACTTATTGATTTAAATTTTATGTCCATGTGATGATATACCCTTTTTATCTCTCATCAACTCATTTTCTGAATTTTGTAGTGACGCCGTTAGGCTGTCGCATTTTTGTAAGGGAACTTCTTAACCCAATTTTGATTCTTTGGGATAAACTTGTACTCCTTGAATATGTCATTCTATGAATATGTTTGAATGTCCTCTGATTGTATTACACTTAATATCCACTTATATTTGTTTTATTTGTTTGTCACACATAATTATGTAATTGATTTATCCTTAATCCAAGGATACTGTCTTTGTATGGGACTTCGTCTCAATATCCATTCATTGAGGCATATTTTGTTTTATACACAACCTTCTTTTATACGGTGTATAAACCCCTTTTACTTTTACGTTTATCCAAAAGGAATCTTCTTTATACGAATCGTTTTACTAAACGACAAAAAGGGAATGTTTTTGTCGTACGTATGTGGCGACAATGACTTCTCTGCCGCCAAGACCATTATTTGAGTTTCAGCTTCCTCTACAAGTCATAACTTTTTTTAAAAAGAAAAATAAATACCATGTTTTAATTTTCTTTTATTTTGGTATTGAAAATGGTTTTCATAATGTTTTTATATCAATGTGTTGTATTGAAATCTTGTGATTGAAAAGTGGAAATGTTATGTTTCCTTTATGCATGTTTTATGTGATACGATTATGTTATGGTTCTTAGGAATTATTATGAAGATAGGTGGTTCCGTGATAAACTAAGGGCAGGTGAGCCCGATATAGCTCTCCAATGCATTGGGTAACGTGAAGGGGTTAAACGTTAAGGTTTCTCCGAAGATATTTAGGGAATATACTGTGATGGGTATTCCAAACGTAACCAAGAGGGTTACTCCCTACATAAGAATGTTATGAATGCCTCAATTTACCTTTTATGTCTTATGATTTATATGATTTATTTAGGATTTTATATGCCTATGTTTTATGGGTAAAGTATGATTTCATTCTTATGTATATATGAACTCATGTTTTCTTTCAATATTTTTATAACCCTTACTGAGCTTTTTATGCTCATCCCAATTTTTTTTTTTTGAAATGTTTTTCACAGGTCAAGGGAAAGGTACATGATATGATGATAGTGTAAAGGAAGTGTCATGAAAGAATACATGATTTATTTTTTTAAATATGTTTCTGTTGATGGGAAAAAATGAATACTATCTTTTATGTAACCACTTTGTTTAAATGTGGAATGTAATGCAAGTTTTAGGATCTAATTCTCTAAAACTCTAAACCTGAAAAGATCCTCAATGTGTAATCTTGTAATAACTCAAGATTAAGTAAGTTTTAAGGTTGGGGCCTTATATGAAACATCTTTATACATGTCACAAAGAACATATCAATAATTTTCATAAATTATGAATTCTATCAAAGTGAGTTTCCTTGGTTTTTAGTGAGTGACATGTTTTGATCTCAAATGTAAATTTTAAACTCATAATGTACACTTTTATTCATATCGGTCACACTGTTCATCAGATTGAGGTATGGTTGATTCCTACATGTCATAAGTGACTGGTGGATCATTTTACTAAAGTATCAAAAAAATAAAAATGCTCTTGCTTTCTTTATAGTATGCCAGTTTTTCTTTTTTCTAAATTTATTGTAAATTTAATACAAAAATACACACTTAAAGTCATAACATTCGCATTGTGTGTCAAATTTAGGTTCTATTGATTCCTACATGTCATAAATGACTTATGGATAATTATTCTATTGTATCAAATAAATCCTAATGCTTTTTCTCAGTTTTCACTATGTTACTTGTTTTTTTACTAAAAATACTATCAATTTTAAATAAAAATAGACACATCGGGTCATACCGGTCACATATTCATGCTATTTGGGTACATTATTCCATCATATATATTTCCCATTAGTTTCTAAAAAAATCTATAATGTATTTTGAAAATTATTCTTTTTTGAAATCATGGTAGTACTAAAAAATATAAATACAGAAAGGATTAATAAATATTTAAATTTAAATAGGATTTTTTTTTTTTTAAATACCTCTTCAGGGATGGTGGTTTGTTCATGGAATATGATCTCTTTCATAAATTTTCAAAAATAATAACCCCAAGTTTTTTAGTCTTTTTTTCAGAAACTACAGAAACATTGATAAAAGTAAGTGATTTTTTATATATGTTTAGATTGTACAATCTTTTTATATATACCCTGATATTTATTGAGTCATAGTACTTGTATTGTTTATTGTATTTTTACCTTTTCCTCATTCCATGATGTAGATGATATTCATGCACCACCATTTCATAACAAAATCCTCATTAAAAGATAATATAAATTATATAAATAGATTTTTAGTTCTAAAATGTTGGATGTAGTGTATTAAAAATTGAAAAATTCCATCATGTGTGGTCAGTTTTTTGGATATCCATGCATTGAGTCCATGAAATAAATATTTGGAGTATCCAAATTGGGCTCAATGAGCATCCAATTCTACATAAGAACAAAAAAAATAAGTAAGGAAATAATTTAAAATATATTTGATATGATTAAATTGTAGAGTTTTACCCCTAAATTGGATGGATTCCCCTCCTCCAAGTCATGGATTGCTGATACGACCCTTTTGGTTCATCCCTAACCACCGAGTTGTCACTTTTTTTTGGAGTCAGGCTGATTACCTCCATATCCATAGTAGTTGGAGTATCAAACTCTACTGGTGATTACAAGATTTGAGATGCCTGAGCTGCCCCAGAAATATGTTTAGTAGGGTGGGGAGAACCCACATTGCCTATTAGAATATTCAAATTAACAAATCTGTACTGATAATCATCATCCATGGGTTTCCAAGAGCTCAAAAATGTTGGTTGTTTCAATAGGTTCATCCTACTTATTTATATGAAGTGATTTCTTCTTCCTATACACCACCCTTTGAAATCCATCATAATCCATGGGTTGGGCTAAGGTAACTAGTCCAGGTGGGACTGACAACAATGGATTCAAAGCATGTTTCGATGATGCCACAACAACCTTTCCCTTCATTTTTCTACAAGAGGGGGGCTCCCAGTCCCGCTCAAGATCCACTACCTCTTGGGAAATAGCTTCCAACTCAGACTCTGTATTGGAAACATCATTCGTGCATGTAGGTTCACCTATATCTTGCAAAATTTCAAAAGTATCCACCCTAGAAATAACTTCCCTATTGTTTAAATGCACCTCTTCATCATCAGTCCACATCAGAGATAGGGAATCATCACCCAATACAACCTGTCCAACATACCCGACAGTCACCCTAGTAGTCGTCATCATCTTTTCCACACCACATAGCTATATTTGATCTACATATTGATGTTATTCATTGTTTATAGCAGCCAAGACATCACCAGACTTAGAGGTAACCTCATTTGTTGAGTGCCAATGGGATTTACCTTTACCTTCACCTCTTTGCTGATCAAAGTCAGGTCCAAAAATTCTTCCCAATGAGGGCACCTGGGCAGTAGCAACATTATCATGTAACTTGTGGACAACATCATTCCTCTTAATTTTTAGACACACATCTTCATGATGTCTGTAGAGAGAAAAAAAATTGAAAATAATTGATCACTGATTGGTTGAGGAGTCATGTCCTAAAGTCGTTAAAATAGAACATAATTTGAGAATTCTCTTAAATTCCACCTTCAATTCCATTTAATCTTCATGTATGTATAGAAAAACATTCTCAACCAAAGTACTACATAAATCAACTTCCACAAAAAAATCAAGCAAAGTGTCTGAACCAGGATTTCTCAGTCTCACGATCATGTTTAATAGGAACCCCAATCAATAATTAAATTTCATACAATATCTTGGGGTGATAGAGGATACAATTTAATCCATAAATTTTGACCCATAACTACACAACATATTTGTCGACATCCATAGGGTTGAAGCTAAAATCCTAATCCCATATGTGTATGAATCCATGATTCAGCGAGATAGATCCAAATAACCAGGAACATATTTTCAACTCCTCGGAGGGGAAGAATAAGTGGAAGAAACCGCATCCTAGGGAGGTATCGTTCCAATTAGAGATCTACCAAACCATGTAAATCCATGTAACCAGATCACCCAGTTTTCATGGCACGGATCCCTTTTTCATAATAAGGTGATCCACAATAGAAAACTCACTGCATTTCCATCGTATCTCCCACATATTTCACTCCCTACATAGCCACCATCCCTCCATACTAGTGTTTCTCCATGCATTCATCGCTCCTTTACACCATCGATCCCTACCTTCATTTCTCCTTGAAAGGTAAGATACTTTAATGATGAATATTATTTATGTTTCATATAAGGTTTTTCTGTTTACCATGTTTCAACATATTATTAGTAGGGTCAAAGTTTCTTATGTATTCCATACCTTTGATAAATTCTTCTATGTGATTTTTCTTCAATATTTTTCCTTGAAAATTATTCAATATTTAGTTCCACCACTTCCTCTATTTCTAAAACTCAATACATCATCTATTAAACTTTCATTTATCTTCAATTCAACTTCCAAAAATAATTCTTCTAGAACATATCTTTATATTTATATAATTTAACCCATTATTAATATAATATATGTTGGATAAATATGAAATTTTTATGACCTAAAGGGAAGGAAAAAAATATTACTGGAGTAATGAAATGGATACTTTTAAATGTCATGATACACAATTCAAAGTATTATATGATATGGAAAGATCAGTATTGAATAAGCTACAAATAAAAATGAGGATTTAAAATTACTATATTATAAATTAAACTAAAGGAAGATACAAGTGTAGGTTGATTTTTAAACCAATTAAATAAGTCGACATGAACTTGTTTCTACTGATATTTATTCTCAATTTGAAAAACCTATAATCTTATAGAATATTTTATAAGAAAAGAGGAATGTCGCATTAAAAACGATATTCGAAGGAACTTGATATTCATGACATGAAAAGGATATGGTGTGGTCAAGTCTATAAATGAATACCAGTAGCTTGATATTTTTATATTTAAAGTTAAGGTTAATATGAATTAGTTTCGAGTAGTGAAAGATATAAATAATACTGAGGACCTATATTTTAGTGAATTCAAATTCAATGAAATTTTATCAAATCTTATGAAATAATCAGACAAAATATACGTTAAATTTTTTCTCTTCATGTTTATTTTATGATAAAATTTTCATTTATAAATTATATACTTAACATTTAATTATGAAAATTCCATTAAGGTTGGATATAAATGAGCACTTCCCCCCACCCTCTCACAAGTATCTGGCATTTGGTTTTTTTATCTAAATTATACCCATATTAATTCTCCCATAACCTATATACCCATAAATTGGATTGAAATAATGGTAAATACCTTCTATGGTAATGTTTGAAATGTGATATATTAAAATAATTCAATTATTCTATTAGACTCATGGTAAGGGTGTTGTTTACCAAAAAAAATACTATTTTTAAGTTTTAAAGTACTTCTCATAGTTTCTCTCCAAGAATTTTCTCCATGTTGGGTGACTTGACATAGTGGTTCTTGACCATTTGATTTCTTCCATCTTTTTATGGTTTTCTTTTCATATTTTTTGAAAAGGGATTGCGGATGGTTTTTAAATAAGGAAAAAAGGAGAGAGTTATTTTGAAGTGGTTTCAAACTATTTTAATAATGAGTTTGAAATGTGTTCTCAAATTAGAAAAGTTATAATGGTTTTTATTTGAAAATAGAAGAATATGTGAGTTTTGAAAATGGGGTTTTAGGCCACCATCTCTAGTTTTAAGGAAATGGTTGGTTTTCAAACATGTTTTAGAAAACAATATGATAGTTGGAAGCCTCTTTGAGTTTGGAAATGTGTATTTAAAAAATAGATGTTTATGAAATAGTTTGAAGTCATATTTTAAAAATGATTTTTTACAAAGTGGTATTGGGAGAGGAAAAATGTTTTCTATGTGATTGTTTTAATTTAATGAAAATATTAGAAAAAGGGGTTTAACAGACTTTTATATGTTACAACTTATTTAGAAAAATTGTATAAAAATTATTATTTTTATAATGTATTTCAAACTATATTTTTATTATTTAATACAAAATAGATCTCCTAGATTTTTTAGGTTATCGTGACCAACTATAATTTTATATCATGCCTATATTTTATATGTTCAGGTTTGTTCTAGTATGTTTTGTTTCCTTTGGATATTATAAGAGGGATATATAGTAGGATGGAGACCCTAATTGAACGTCTTTTGTGTATTTATTTTTCTAAATATTAATTTTACTGAATCAAATAGAATGGTTATGAATAAATAATGCATGGATGAAAATTTCTTGACAAATTATTATGGAAATAAAGTGAAATATTTCATAATGTTTACAAAAGGTCATGCTTATGAACCTTCTTATATCCTTTGTATATGTTTACATAGTTTTTATTCAAGAATAATTAGTCCATGGGAGTTGAAATAACACTTGATTTGTCACGGAATAGATCGAAGTTATAAATGTTGAAATAAACATTGGAAGAAACTGAATGTAGTTATGGGCTGGGATAACATTTCATTTTATGGATCGTCAAATATGATTAAAAGTGTAGAAAATGAAGAATATTGTATCAAGGATGTGATTACAGTTGTGAATGATGATAATGATAGTATCAAGGAAATGTCAAGGATAGTATAATATTAAATTCATGATTTCCCAAAATTTGTTGATAAGTTAAGGACTTTTGAAAAGATGTCAGTGTATGCTGGTTGAACTAAATATACAGCATTGTTAGCCATACTAAAGCTATATAATTTGAAATAAGGAAATGGACGGAGTGACACCAGTTTTATGGAACTACTTTTTATCTTTAATTAAATTCTTCTAGAATATAATGAGACCCCTATAAAAACATATGATTCCAAAAAAATTCTATAGACAATGGGTATGATCTCTGAAAGAATAAACACCTACATGAATTATTGTACACTCTTGTTCAAGGACCAAAAATTATTTATAGAATAAAAAATTGTGGTTATTCTCAATAAAAGAAAAGATTAATCCTATCCTATAAATTTTTTATGGTACTTTCCATTCATTCCATTTTCTAGGAACCTATATTGAAGTGAGTAGACTATAGGGAAATTGACATGGAATGAACATAGAAGAATTAAATATGGGAAACTACATCACCCGACAGAATCTCCTTAGTGGAAGAAAATTAATCATGAGTATCCAGAATTTGGAAAAGATATGTGAAACCTTTGTCTTGAGTTATCTATAGATGGAGTAAATAATTTTGGTTTTCAAAGAATTACTCATAGTACATGGTTAGTTATGTTGGTAAATTATAACGTTCCACCATGGTTATGCATCAAATGATAATACATCATGTTATATATTCTTATATCAAGACCAACACAACCAGGTAATGATATTCATGTTTATTTGGCTCCATTGATAGGATTTGAAGTTATTGTAGGATTCAGGTGTTATGTTGTATAATGATTACATAAATATATATTTCGTGTTAAGATCCATATTGTATGGGATGATAAATAATTTTTCTTATTATGGAAATTTTTCAGGATATATCATTATTAAAACTAAAGGGTGTCCCATTTGCATGCAATGTACACAATCAATTAGGTTGAAACATTAATCAAAAACTATGTTTCTAGGTTATCAAATATTTATACCCCGACGACATAATTTCCAATCTTAGATGAAATCATTCGACGAAAGTTCAGAAGAACGTACAACACTGTCTCCACTAAAAAGTGATCAACTATTTGAGAAATTTAAATATGTGGACAATTATTTTGGAAAGATAATTTCAAAAAACCTTATGAAAATTGGTTGGAAAAATAGATTAGTTTTTTGAATTAACATACGAGATTTATCTTAATGTAATACATTTTCTTGATGTTATACATGTCGAAAAAAATGTATGTGATAGTTTCATCATCACATTTTTAATTCACCCTACAAAATAAAGGATTAAATTAAGGCTAGGATGGACATAGTTTACATGGTAATATGAGAAGAGTTGGCACCAGTAAAGGGTGAAAAATGATCTTTTCTTCCTCTAGCTGCTTACCCTCCTTCTAGGTTAGAGATATATCAGTTTTTAAACTTCTTCATGTCATAAAGGTTCCAGAGTGGTATTCATTGAATATCAAGAATATCATGACAATGATCGATTTAAAGTTAAAGGTACCGAAGTCCCATGAATTCCATGTTTTGATGCAAGATCTAATTTCTATAGCTTTTTTGTTTCATTTTTTCCCAAGAATGTTCATCATACATTAACCAAGATTTATTTCTTCTTCAAATCTATATGAAGCAAAGATATAGACCCGATGAAATTACTGATTTTGGAAAGAGAAATTTTCATTATATTTTATGAATTGGATGTGTTCTCTATGCCAACATTATTTGATATGATGGTTCATTTTATGGTTCAATTGGAGAGAGAGATTTGACTATGTGGTTATGTAAAATATAGATGGATTTCACCCATTGAACGACATTTGAATATTTTGAAAGGGTATTTCAAAAATAGAATTTGGATAGAGGGTTTTATTGTGAGAGATAAATTATTGAGGAGTCCATTGAATTTTGTACTGAATACTTGTATGGTGTAGAACGAATTGGTCTACATAAATCTCATCACATTGGAGGACTTGAGGGTGAATGAATTTATGGAAGATATTTTGTCACAATCAATATTACATATCGGGAGTAGGCCCACCTTTAGGTTTTTCATAAAAGTTTGTAGGTTTCCCTATATGTTGAAACCTAAATAGAAATTCTTAGTCATTTGAATCCATCAAGGGATAAAAGATGGATATCAAAAACACATAATCAATGGTTTATAGGATGGTTTCAAGACCATAATTTTAAGGTTTCAGATGAAAATCTGGATTCAATTTTAGAATGACTTTGATGGCTATAAATAGGACCAAGTGTGTATGAATTATATTACAAAGGTTATGTAATTAATGGTTATACATTTCATTCAAATGAACGTGATGGAAACAATACCATGAAAAACAGTTGAGTCACACATGTGGTAGAAGCGATGCATGTTTCTGATGCTATAGAATGAAATCCAATTTACCTGAATATATCATAATTTGTCATCATCAAACAAATATGGGAGTTGGATTATACAATATTTCATTAGCAGATTTTCAATGCAATTGGGTTCATAACAGAAGTGATGTAAAAATAGATAAATTAGAATATCTGAAAGTTTATTTCTATAAGGAAATATTCAAAGACCAACCATTTATAATGGCATCACAAGTAGTACAATTATTTTATGTTTGAGATTCCACAAACCAAAAGTGGTCAATTGTTCTATTATTGAACAAAAACACTAATGTGTCAGATAAAAATTTAAATGGGATTACACTTTCCTTGCACTATTGGAATGTTCCACTATGAAAACAGTCATATACCCACAGTTTAAGAAATCCATGGGTATTGACATTTTTATAAACCAATACCCACGGTTTGTTAAAAACTATGGGAATAACCCCACAAAAAATGACCCTCACTCAGGCTTGTCCTCCCCCACCCCCTCGATGAGCCCTAATCTCCTCTCACTCACCTACCCTACCCTCCCCACCCCACCTCCACCTCTAACTCCGCCTCGAAATCCCGTCCTTCACCTCCATCTAGACATCCCAACATTTACCTCTACCTTGAACTCCTGGCCTCTACGTCCAAGTCCCCACCTCCCTCCCTCCGCCTCAAACTCCAGACAGCCACCAGTTGAATTCTGCCTCCCTCCCTCCACATTCAACTCCCGGCCCCTGAATCCCTCTCTCTACCTCCCAGTCTCTAGCCCCCCCCCCCATCCCAGGCTTCCTTCCCTCTGCGTCTGACTCCCTCCCTCCTCCCCAACATCCCAGCTTGCACCTCCCAGCTTGCATCTCCCTCCCTCTGCCTTCCTGCCTCCGCGTCTGGCTCGACATTCCCATCCACCTCCTTTCCTCAGACTTGTTCTCTACCTCCCCCTCAGCTCCCTCCCTTTCCTATCCATAAACCCTAATTTATATGGGTCTCCTCGCATCATAGGTAAGTTTTATTCAAATGTTCCCCTGATTTTAAATTCCTTGTAAACTCTCAAATATGAAACCTACTATATTTGATGAAGGATAATTTTTAGAATATTTTTTTGATAAATATTGAATTGTTTAAGAAGGAATTAGATTAATCCAAATATTTTTTGATCTCATTTGAGTGAAATCTAGAATTACTTTTTCTTTCATTGAAAAATGAAATTTTTTGAAACACACGAACTGCACATGCCACTTTGTTTTGTGCATGAATGTGAATTTTTTTATTTCCTTCACATGAATTTATAGGTATCTTTGTACAACTCTGATATCTAATGTGCATGAACTTCATTAATCTGTGTAGGAAATTTCATAATGCATAAGACTTTGTGAATTTGATTTTCAATGTGTACTAATTTATATTTAATATTTAGGGATATCCACGCAACATTTCAATGAAAAAATGAAGATGATGAAATGTGAAGACGATATAAACCATATTATAGTGAAGGTTGTGGTCATTATAAAATTAATATGATGACACCATGGTAAAATAACAGTGGAAGTTATCATTATCATATATGATTAACAAATCAATGGGAGTGTTTAAATTATATTATTTTCATTTCACAAATCCTTGTGGAGGTCATGGGGGAAAATAGGGAAAAAATAACACCAAATAATTGGGGTGCATTTCAGGAAAGATGATTATCTATGAGAAATATAGAATAATTTATTCTATAATGAATACCATGTTCAAAGTCATGATAAGGCCCATATAATATGTGGGATGAGCTTCAAAATTATGAGTACCACACTATGGTAATTTCGTGGTGACTGTTTCGATTATCCTTTGAAGATGGAAGTTTACTGTGGTATATCATATGTAAACCCACACCTAAGTCTATGTTGTCTTTCTAGGTCATTCGTATATACATGATTTAAATATATTTAAATCAGTGGGATCTATGGATATGATGAGTACACGATAATTCAAATATTAAATGGAGGTTATAATCAATATCTATTGGAGATATTGTTGAAAATAATATTGTTTTTAAATGATTTTAAATTATCAAATATTAAAAACTAACCCAACATTTCATGGTTTGTGATAATTCTATCTGAAATAAAATGAAAGGAAAAACCTAAAATTAACCATACATTGAAAATATATAACTAAACTAAATTGAATTGAAGTGAAGTTAATTGAATTGAATTGAACATAATCAATTGAATTTGGAATTAAATAAAAAAAATTGATGTGTACAAAACTAATATAATGTGATCTGGGATAAATTGAAATAACCAATATCAACCAAATTAAACTATACATAACATAACCAAGAAAAATCATTCCTAGCTAATCAAAACCAAAAAAATAGATGGAACCACATCCTCTTGAACTAATATAATGTGTTTCTCCCTTGCTTGGAGGAAACTATTTTGACCTAGGGGGCATTGTGGTTCTTGTATCGGGTAAGTGACTTCTATAGTCACAAGATGAAGGTATTCTCTAGTTTAGTTTTTATTTTATTATATTTATCTTATTGTCCAATTTGTCCTTTTACAACATTCTATGGATAGAGGGTAGTTATAGTATGTGAAGGGGGCTGAAAGGGCACTGGAGGTGGCTATTCGGTTCTCTTTACATGAGAGGGAGATCAGGGTAGTGGTGGGATTAATTATGGTGTTTCATTTTTTATAACTTTGTACTATTTTGTTTCTATTTATTTTATTTTCCTTCGGCATTGAAATTTGATGTATTAATTCCAAAATTTTATTTATATTCCACTGTTGTTTTAATTAATTGTTTTTGGGTGAAATCTTTTCCAAGTTGTGATTCATTGATTCCTGGACATTTTTCCTAGCCTGTGGGCATAGATCATCCACCTTAGTCCATCCTATTATTCCTCTATTAGAGTATATGTTTGAACCATGGGAAGGACTAGGAAACATGGATAATTATGGAGGGATTGGGAATGTATAGGAATGAATTATGAATTCCCATAAATAAGGATTTATGAAATTGAAATTTATAATGAGAAGATATGTGATACTATGAAATATATATTGATTTTGTAAATGCTATGGTTGTAAAATGTTGTGAAATGATAATGAGTTGGGATTAATACTTGAATATTCACATTAGTAACCAATTTGATAATGTAATATCAGGCCATGAGATACTGTACATTGTTGGAGTTGTTGATTAGACTCCATCCCAATGCATTTACAGAAATACCTTATTGCCAAAAATATTCTATCATACACTAGATATTTTGGTTTGAAATTCCCATTAAAACCTTCAATGACCTCATGGTAGGACTCATGAATTTTTAGTAGATCACAACAGGGGGAAAGGTAGTTACTCCTTTATCACATAAACTGAGTGGAGTGACACACAACCCTAAATACAAAAATATACCCAAAAGAAATACCATAGGTTGTCTCAAGGTACCTTCGTTCTCTGATACAATGTCAGGAATAGGGTGAATCTTCACATTGGTTATTCTATGAAGATTTTTTTCATTCTTAGATCCTCCCCATAGTGTTTTGTTTTTCCATGGAATCCCACTCACTTGGAAAAGGACTGGTTACTGCCTCATAATAGTTGGGATCTCTAGATTGACTTGAAAATATCTACAAGAAAAAAACTAAATGCCCACTATAAGACTTTAAACTTTCAAACATATCACATCGAGGAGTAGGGTGACCAATCACTTATCCAGGACACTAAAGAGAGTGACGCATAACACATATAAAAGATAGATTAAACTTTTTATTATTCTTCATACTCTGGTTTTACAGGCATGAAAACCTTCACTACAGTCAAATATGTGATCTATTGAAATTTGTGAATATCCAAAATTCATCATCCAGAACATTATTGACATAAGACCCAAAAACATGATTCATGCAACCATGTGAACCATGCAAGGGTTGAATTCACATGATACCTATTTTCCCTCATGAACACTACTTATTATCATACTTTCCCACACCTAAAGTTGTATTTCCCATTCTATAACAGATTCATGCAAGCTTCTAACTCCATATGAAATAATATTTATGCAGGCCATTAAAATGTTGTGTAACCTCAGCATACTAAACAAGTTAACAATTTCTCCAACATTTATCTAATTTAAATCAGTTCTAGACTTCAAATATTAATATCAATTCCAAACTTAATATATTAACCCACTAAAATGTTGATTGAAACCCATCTCATATGGCATATACTTTCTTCCAAATTAGTCTAAACAACCTATATGAGAAATGTTTTCAACTCCTCATTAATGTATTCATTTCCTACCACAACATGGTGGAATGATTTCACCATGAAAGAAAATTGATAATATTATCTTATTCAAGAATCTTCAAGTTTATCTTGGAAAAACCACTCATTTAATACCATCATGTTAGTCAAAAATAAATTTAAATGAAATATTAAATTATGCTACTTCCTGATAAAGTTGTACAATCACTTCACCAAGGTCTGTCATCATATGACAGGGTTGGAATCCCTTTTGGAGTCTTACAAGAATGTCTCAAAACTATTGGGGGTCCAAGGTACATGACTTTGACACCTGTATCACTTCAAAGAATCCATTATATTCACTATTTTATAATATTTTAGCATGCATATAAATATTCCAGAATGTCTGCACAGATTCATCGTAGTTTTCTCTAAGATTATGGATGAGACAATATTGTTTTAAAGATTTTCTTTGCCACTGATTTCTATATATCCTTTCACTTCCAATATTTATAGATATATTTCATCATAGAAAACAAAAATTATAGAAAATAAAATCATATTCCAACATTAAATCCCCAAGATAACATATTTAAAAAGACAGCTTGACAAATTATATCTTCTGGCCTTCAAGGTGATAGATTTAAACACCTTTTTCACTTATATTTTTCTACAAATAATAAATGATTATTATTTTGATTAAAACCTAGTGAAATCCCCCTAGGTTGAATCTCCCATAATTCAATACACACATCAGTTTAAAAAAATAGAGATAGAGGAGAGGGGGTATCTCTAATATCTCCATTCTGTGAAATGTGGTTGGTCCTTATAATACTTCCTCTTCCATTATTCTTCCACGTTTTTCTTTTATGGGAAAAATTTCAACAAACCTCCTCATTGCATGAATTGGAATTAATAAACCCTTTTGTAATAACCATCTCACTGGTAAATAATTCTTCATTTGAAGCATGATATTTTGAGTTTTTTCATCCCTCTTTCTCTATGTAAGAGATGCTACATCATTCTTCCATTTATGCTTCATAGTGGTATGGTTTAAATGGAATAGAAATAAAACTGTGGTAACATCATTCTATATGGTCTTCTTAAATTTCCCTTGGATTCTTACTTCATACTTCTTAAAGCTAGAACAAAACTCTTCTTGCTATTTTCTATTGTTTTAGGCTTCTCTCTCACTACATAGAACTCTTCCTACATCTTGGTGACCCTCAACTCCTTTACCCTTAGTAGTTCTTCTATATTCTCAATGGGAGAATTATTTTCTGCTTGAACAGTAATCATCTTCTCTTCATGCTATTTTCTATAGACAACTATGGATACTTCATGTGGTTTCTTAATTTTCATGATTAATTTCTATAAGCTCTATCACAAGGTCCTTTTCCAATCATTTAACTTATGTATAATTCTATTTTTATTAAATTTTGATAATTTAAATTTTAGATAATTATATTCTACACATGAACTTATTCACAATTTAAATTAGTAAACAAAACATTCAACACTCAAAACACATTCAGATTTACATCAAATGAAGAAATAAAAATTACTAACTTTTAATGTTCCACATCAACCTATTCAATTTCTACTTCACCTTTTGGAATTTCTTTATAGTATGTGATTCTCTAATAGAATCCTTATCATCTATTGATTTAATTTCTAGATTCACATCACAAACTCTTTATCCCTCATGTTTTTGTTTCATGTTTTAGAATCAAAATATTCAGATACTTCTCCATCAATCATAGAAAAAATCTAGCTTTCATACTCAGCATGAATCATGTACTGTTTTCAAATATTCATGATGATTTTTAAATTACTTTATTAGTAAAAAATTGAGAAAACTAAAATATTTCCAAATAGATAAACCTAATGTATCACTTTTATTGTAACACATACATATTATCTTCCTAGCTATTATGTAAGAAACTATAAATCTTATGTATCACTATGAGAATCTATTCCATGTTTTTAAGATCTTTTATCTTCTTCTAAAGTCTTATGAACTTTTTTAAGGTTGTCTCATTTAGCTTCCATTGATTCCTCTACTTCCAATGATCAGTACTTTATATTTTGGATAAAAAATAGCTTTTTCTCTATTAATCATCTTTTGAAAATGTATCTTCATTATTTCTTCACTTCAACATATCTTCCAAATGTTCACCTTTCTTCATATATAATCTCTTAGATTCACATCAAATTAGAATAAATAACTCATCTTATAACTTTGGGATAATAAATTCTATAATGATTCATATATATGATGGGTCACGTACTAGAATTGATTACTCATCATATGGGTGGTTTTAATACTAGTGTATTTATAAATTAGTTTCTTTTGATGTTGATAATTATTACCTTGAACTTTAAATTACAATGCAAGAAAATAGTGAGATGTTACAAAAAGGAAACATATAAACCCAGTGGCTACTGTACATATATTTAAAAATTCTCCCATGTACTTGAAATCATATATCCCAAGACAATTCTTAATAAATTTATATGTCTAGATACTCTTGAATATTGTATTTGAATCGACCGAAAAGTGCATCATCAAAGTATTTTTTTATCATTTTCAGGTTTGATATAATAATTTTCACTGATATAGCCATATAATTAATGTTTATAGAATATTTGATGGACTAACAGAAGGAAAATATTTTATACTATATAGTAGGATATTTATGATTTTATTAAATATGAATGCTTTAAATCTATTTAAAAGTTTTCAATAAACATCAATTCGGAGACTATTAAGAAAAATCTCATTGGTGCATTTTTTTGGTTGTGTTTTTTGGAAATTTGGTTGAGGACTTCCAAAGAAACATACAAGGTGGTGGTAAAATCTTGAATAAGTTCATCATAAATTCCATGAACCATGCTTTTGAGTTAATGACCACATTGTGGTAGAGGTTTTCAATGAAGAGAAAATTGAAAAAGAATACAATATGTATGGGACACTCAAACCATGAGTAAGAGTAATTTATATGACTCAAGGAAATTTAAAAGAGTATAATATTATTGAATTATAGAAAATTTAAGAAGAGGAACTACATTATTGGTTAGAGAAACCACCCATTTGAATTATGTAATTTTTTATCAGGAGTATCCATTTATAAAATGGGTTACAAAATAAAGGAATTATGGAAGTCGTGGCTGAAGGAGTGTTATTAATAAAATCAATGGGAAAACCCACTAATGTATACCTAACATTTTTGAGGAGTTTCATAAGTTTTTATATGGTGGAAATGTGAAACAATTCTCAACATAAAGATTTTATTTGAGGAGGTATGTCGAAATGAGCAACATGTGGAGGCAATGCCATAGTGGACTCTATAATGGGTTTAGAAATCATCTAGAGAAATAATGAGGCCCACTATAGGCACTTTGGATGCTATAGATGACTAATGAATGAATAGTTATTTTAGGATGTTGTGGAATCCCTGCATTATGGCATAAGGTGCATTGAGTTTTTAGATTTTAATACTAAATATAAAATGACACAGTTTTCATGGTGTTTAGAGATTCAAATGGTTTTTACCAATAATAGAGATATATCATGTTTATCAATAATCAATATTTTGGTATTCATGGTAGAGAATTATTTCAAAGTAAGGAACATTAATTTATTTATGTATTACTGGAAGTTGTAGGTTCCACACCATGGTGGTAATGAACACACAATTTTATAATAGACTTAACAGACCTATAGGTTAAACATTTATATCTTTCAAAAAGAATATTAGTGAATTAAATTTGTGATCATGACTCAATATTTGGAGGGTGACATGGTGATTCTCTAGATATAATAAATAGGTATATTTATCTTTCAAAATAATTAATAAATATCATGGAATATACCAAGAGAAATATATCTCAAAGATAAAAAGAGGGAACTAAGGATTTCCACACATGGGATGGAAAGTCAGATAAAGGAGATCTAATAGGTATTTTGATTGATGTTTTATTGAGTTTATCATTAAATGAATGAAAAGAAGAATTTATACACCTATATTATTGTAAATTAATTATTTATTAGTGAAGAGTAGGAAAATAATAAGAATGTATGTAGTGAGTAGTTTAAGCATGTGAGAGTAGTGTGTTATTTATTTATCATGTATAGAATGATGGATTCCACTGCTTTCCAATCTCTCAGCCAAACCAGTGCATTTAGAAGGCCATTATAAGTATTGATACATTTATTAAACCCAATCATGACCATTTAATCATAAATTTTGGTAGCATTAAATGTATACCCACTAAGTCTGTAGACACAAATCAAAGTGTCAAACCTGTCGGTCAGGTTCAAACCCACAAATTCTCAACTCCTGAAATATTAGATTCATATATCTATGTGTATCCCCGTACTACACATTGGAAGTATGGTTTTTCAGGTGACATAATCAGGAAGACAACAATTTACTTTGATTTCATGAAGTACATTCTTCATGTCTTCTGATCTTAATTTCTTCCCTAGCATTGTATGTGAAAATATTAGGCACACAAACAAATTTATTCACCTCTTTGATCAAAACCAAAGCTTTCTTATCCTTCCCATATTTAGCATAGGAATCTATGAATGTTTTATATGTAATAACATTTGGCATTATTCCCTTACAATCCATGGTGTTCATAATAGCAGCTCCATCACCATGAAAGCTATCCCTCACATAAGATCCCTCACATAGCGGTGGTTTTTCTCGGAGAGGATGGTTGTCTGGCGAGATTGGGGTCAGTTGGTGAGAAAATGAGATAGAGCAGATGAAGGAGAGAATCCAAGGGGGGATGGGGATTGAGGTGATATGGGGTGTGAGGGGGGTTATAGGGGGGATTTGTGAGATGGGACGGATGGGGGCTGGGAAGGGGATGCATGGGGGCTGTGAAGCGGACTGTAGGGGGATTTGAAGGGGCTACCAGGGGGGTTGTGTGATGGGCTAAGAAGGGGGATGGTGGGGGCTGTATGGGGGTAAATTTGAAGGGGGGTATGAAGGGGGATATAGGGGGTGTGAAGGGAGAATATAACCTATACCCACGGTTTGTAGAACCGTGGGTATAATATGTATTCTATTTTTTGTTATACATTTATACCCACGGTTTAAACAAAACCATGGGTTACATATGATTTTTAGGTCCTATACCCATGGTTTGTTAAAAACTATGGATATAGGTCTATATCAACGCCTTAGTATCCCACGGTTCATGAAAATGTGGGTATAGTATATACCCATGGTTTTAGAGGTAATACCCATGGTTTTAAACCATTGGTATAGGTTAGATTTCCAACAGTGTTGGGATGCCACAACCATTTCACAGTGGTCCCAATGTAGACAAAAAAAAATTTGTTATAGGAGACCATAACAGAGGGATTTAGATAGTTAATAGAGGGTTCAAATCCCATTATCCTTTAAAAAAGATATTTCAATAAGTAGGTTATATTTATTTGTTATATACATCATATTACCTCATGTTATTATCTATTAGCTACTGCATTTATGTACTCTAAATTAAATATTAAACCACTTCTACAGATAATGAATTTTTCACGTGCTGGTTCTCTCAATCCAAAGGAACAAAAAGTCTCTTAACTTACTTCTACTCACAGGGTAGAGGAACAATGACCTTCTACACGTGCTGGTGCTCCCAATCCTGAGGGACAATAGGTTTCTCAACCTTTTTTTTCTCCCAATGTAGAGGTATAATGACCATCTCCACATGCCAATGCTACTACTCCATAAGAACAACATATTTAAAATTTTGAATCTTAGGAAATGGTAGGTAACAAAGGACCGATGGCTCAAAAAAATAGGAGTGTTGTAGTTTGACGGTGTTAGAAAAAACATTAAGGAAAAAATCAAAGAAATCAAATACGAGGTCAGATGGAATGCATGGGGATAGCATGTTTATCCCAAAAGGGCCATGTTTAGTAGTTAAATTGGAATTTTTACATGGAAACACATGATAATTGATGTAGATTTGTGGCACCATGTTGTGCCCTTTCTTAAGACACTGATGTGGGAAGTGATTACTGTGACCTTATGATATCAGTTATTTATTTTACTAAAAATTAAAATAATGAAACATTGAATTATGATTCATAATCCCTTTAATAGTTCATTTATAATAGATGAATCCCATACTAAATATATATTAATTATTTTAGTAATGATTTACATAGGAATTCACGCAATTCTAATGAGTAATCAACTTAAAGATGATGAAGGTAAAACAATCACAACCCACTACTAATCTATGCAAACAAGATAACCCAAGAAGCATGGGATGTGTTTACTGTCTTTCATGCAGATGTGTCATTTTAGGTACATTATGGCTATTAATATTTTGTTTGAAGATATGTTTATTCAACACATTAATTAAAAAAAATTTATTTATAAAATAGAAATTGAGTATTGGAAATAAACAATGGGAAGAAAAACCAATTTACTCTACCATAAATAATGGATGGGGTATGCTTCACTTGAAAATAATTGGTACATATTATAAATAAACCTTAATACTTTTATGTGAATTCAAAAAAAATCATAATTATTTTCCTCTATTAATATGCATATTGATGACTCCAAATCCAAATACAATTCCATCCCATTTCATGTGATATGGAAGGAGTTATGTGTAAATAAAGATGGGATACTAATAGGTGAAAACACACATAAAGTGTGGAAAACATGTGCATGTATGATATAATAATTTTTTTCATTAAATCTCTATTACATATCAACAATGACTAATATTCCTATATTTTTTATCTGACATAGTCATAGGAATCATCAACACTTGTACCACAGGAACACCTGCTATCGATGGCCTAGAAGTGGCTAGAACAATATGTACTTGTTAGAGGTGCAGGTTTTGGGGTGACACCTCAAACATATTTTTAGGGAAAAAACAATATGAGGATCAAGACATAGAAAGGGAAGAGATGAAGGAAAGAATAGATTACCTTGAAGAAAAATTTCTTTGGTCGTATGAGTTTCTAGAAAATGTTATGGTAAAAGAAAAAATAAGAATAAACTAAAGAACAACCATTTGATGAACATCCCACCACCCCCATTATATTTGAGGTGAGCCATTCCCATTAAAGAACTTTCTTAGTCAAGGTAATCAATATTCTAAAAATTGTTTCTGTGAATTGTGAATCAGATAGGCATTGATACCTTTCTTGTCTTGATATTCTACTTGGTGAAAATGACTGTGATTTATATATATCAACACCCACCCATCACCTTGTAGAGAGGGCTATAATGTTCAATATCCAATATGAAAGAATAAACAACATACCACATTGAACATGTCATGTGAGAGTGGTGATTAGTGTATATCATGATCTGAGCACCGAGCTACTTGTTCCACTTAATGGAGAAGATATTAATACAGTCAACCAAGCTGTTGGAACATTCATTGCATGACTGTCAGATCATGTTAAAAAATGTTTCAATAAAAAGGTATTCATTTACAATTATTTTTTCATGATAATCCTTTAACAATTAATGAAAAAATATCTAAAACGATGAATTATATTATAGATGGAAAAAAGGAAGGGGTAAAATTAAAGGTTAAATCAAGACCATCAAATGGATCAACCAACCAATCAAAAAGATCTTCCGAAATAATCCTTACCCTGACAATTGAATATTATTATTTACTAACATTAAAGGTTCATGTAGATGAAATGTTAAAATGTGGTATTAGTCACATAGATTATTTTCAATAAAAAATGTATCGAAAAAAAGTTACTTACTACATTATTTTGGAGAATGTAAATGAAATAATCAAATACGAATGGCTAAGAGCCTTAGTTATAAATGTATACATGAGGTATGTTTTCATGATTTAATTTTCTAAAAGGTAATATACTATGTTAATTATGAATAAAAAAATTTCATATTTTTTTGGCAGGTCTATACATATATACCAAATGATGGGATTTTCACATGATGTTTTTTTAGACTTGTTAGTCCTCATGCCGCCTCTATAGAACCAAAAAAAATAGAATCCAAAAAAAATGAATGAAAAAGTAGAAAACCATTCCAAATATATTGTAAGGAAACATGGGGATGACATACTCTTCTTAATAAAAATGTTGTAGGTGTAAAATTATACAATTCAATTATATCTAATATATTTTTATTTTTTTCATTACTTATTCTTTTTTTTTGTTTTTATAAAATATTGGATGCTCATTGCGATCAATTTGGATACTCCAAATATTTATTTCCTTGATTCAATACATGGATTTCCATCAAACTTATCACACATGATGGAATTTTTTAATTTTTAATACCCTACATATAATGTTTTAGAACTCAAATTCCTGTTATATAATATATATTATGTTTTAATTAGGATTCTATTATTATTGGGCAGTGTGTGATTATTGTCTAAATAATGGCACTAGGACAAGCATTGCACACAAGTTCCCTAACAAGTTCTACAATTGGATAAGTATTAGGGTATATATAATAATACTTTACTATCCAAACACATATAAAAAAATACATATTTTCCTTAAATTTTCTGCTTTGTCCCAAAAAACAAAAGGAAAATAGTGTGGTTATTATGTATGTAAATTTATGAGAGAGATCATATGCCATAAAAAATCCACAAAGAGGTATTTTAAAAGTAAATTAATATTTCATTTAAAATATTTATTAATCTTTTTTTGTATTTATATTTTTCTAGTACTACAATGACTGTAAAAAATTGTATTTAGAAGACGATATGCATTTTCTTAGAAATGAATGGGCATCATACCTGATTTCATAATGTTCTAAAATAACATGAATATGAGACTTAGAAATAAGTATTGTATTATTTCTTATTTATGTTTAATTTATTTTATTTTAGTATTACTCACAAAAGAATTGTTTTCTTGTAGAGGTGGATTCCATTGTTCGAGTTAGGGTAGTTTGTTTAAATACTTTCATGCTCGTGAGAGATTAGAATTAAAGGCTAAAACATATAATTCAATGAGAAGGTAAAGTTTGTTAAATATACAATGTTTTTTTCACATAATATTATACATGTGTCTCTTTTTCATTAAAATTGCTATTAATTTCAATACAAAGAACAAGAGAAAATTTGAAAACTAAGATAATGCATTCAGAGTTTTGATATTTTAGTTCAATGATCCATGATTCAGTTGTGACATGCAAGAATCAACCACACACCAATTTGATGCATGGTGTGACCAGTGTGACTAAAAGTGTCTTTTATCTGTTTAAAATTCAAATTTTAGTTCAAAACATATCACTCTTTGAAAAACATGAAAATGCTTAACGATTGTCCTGATATTTTAGGAAATTGATTAATAAGTTATTTGTGACATATATAAAGTATTATCACGTCAAACCGACTCATGATGTGATCGATATTACTCAAATTGAATGTGTCTAGTTTGAAATGAAATTTTAGTAAAAAAACAAAACTAGCATACTGAAATCCGAGTAAAAGAATTCATATTTTTTTGATACTTACGGAAAAATAATCTATAAGTCATTTTTGATGTGTAAGACTCAACCAAACCTCAATATGATGCATGGTGTGTTCATTATATCTCCAAGTGGTTTTTTTATTTAAAATGGACATTAATTTTAGTAAAAAGAACAAGTGATATACTAAAAAATAAGCAAACAAATTTCTATTATTTTTATACATTAGGACAATGATGAATATGTCATTTTTGACATATATGAATCAAAAATAGCTCAATCTGATGCATGGTGTGACCGGTATTTCTAAAACTGTCTGTTATCAGTTTAAAATTGACATTTTAGTTCAAAACAAGTCAAAGAAAACACACAATGATTATCTTGATAATTTAGGACAACAATTTATAAAATATTTGTGACGTGTCTAAAGAAGTCTCATGTAAAAACAATTCATGATGTGACCGATATGACTCGAAATGTGTGTTTCTAAATTTAAATGATATTTTAGTAAAAAAAACCACAAATGGCATACTGAAAACTAAGAAAACACATTAGTATTGTTTTTATACTTTTGGAAAATGATCTATAAGTAAGTTGTGACATGTAGGAATTAACCAAACATTAATATGAAGAATGGTAGTGGCTAGTAAAACTCCAAGTGGGTCTTTTTATTTAAAATTGAAATTAATTTTAGTAAAAAGAAAAAGTGACATACTAAAAACAGGGAAAACACATTCAGATTATTTTTATACTTTATAAAAATTATCCATGATTCATTTTTAACATTTATTAATCAACCAAACCTCAATCCGATGCATGATGTGACCGGTATGTCAAAAAGTGTCCGTTTTCAGATTAAAATTAATATTTTAGTTCAAAATGTGTCACTCAATGAAAACTAATAAAATGTGCTCTGATTGTCTTGGTAATTTAGGAAAGTGATTCATAAGTAATTTGTTACATGTATGAAGTAGTCTCACATCAAACCGATGCATGATTCGACCGATATGACTCAAAAATGCTTGTTTCTAGTTTGAAATGACATTTTAGTAAAAAAACACAACTGGCATACTAGAAGCTGAGAAAATGATTTTTTATTATTTTGATACTTTTAGACAATTATCTATAAGTCATTTGCGATGTTTAGGAATCAACTGCATCTCAATATGATGCACGTTGTGGCCAGCATTACTCCAAATGTGTGATTATTTAAAATTGAAATTAATTTTATTAAAATAACAAGTGACATACTCAAAACAAAGAAAACAAATTCTTATTATTTTTATATTTTTGGAAAATTGTCCATAATTAATTTTTGATGTGTAGGAATCAACCCCTCCTCAATACAAAACACGATGTTCCCTATATAACCCAAAATGTATATTTTTTATTAAAAATTGACATTTTATTAATGCATTCTTTTATATCAGGGTTTAATTTATTTCTTAATAGTATTACTAAAATAATATTTGTTTTTTATATAGGAGGAATATTTTTATCGGTTTGAGATGATTTTTTTGGAAACAGATACCGTGGGAAGAAATTTTTGAAATGGGGTTAGGGGCGTTAAAATATGAAATATTAATGTTTTTAAATTTTTGTTGGATAATTGTAAATGTGATTATATAAAACATTGTTTGAAATGTATATAGAAGTATTTTTTTGTATATATCATGGGAAGAAAATTTCGTATTCATGATGTTAATTAAATGTAAATAGCATTGTTTGAAATCACAGGTTTTTTCTGGGTGTGCTATTATATTAACAGAACATGCAGTAAGCTAGGCCTTTACCAGCACTAAAAATAGAGATGATAAACGGTGGCCATTATCAGTAATAAAATAACACTTATAAGGTGGGTCCTTTATAAATGCTATTTTTAGCATGAATAAATGATCCCCTTTATCTGTGCTATGATTAACATCTCTTTTTAGTGCTATTAAAATACTTATTGCATGATTTTAAAGGGTATATATGTAGTAATGTGTCACATACTCATATAAGGGATATTCCACTCATTTTTATTCAAGCACCACTTTTATGTCATGCCCCTTAACTTTCATTTTAACATATTGGGATATGTTCTTCCATATCCCCCCTTACTTTACATTTTATTTATAAATAATAATATTCCCCCTTTACTCTCATTAATCCCTCCCATGACCCTTTATGTACACCTATTATCATGCCAAAATTTAGTAAGGGATCCTCCCCTTCTCCACTTTATTCAAGTATTTTATTTATCTTTTATCTTTTATCTTACTTTTATAATGTTGGGATATGTTCTTACATTTCCCCTTATATTATATTATATGTATAAGTTATTAGATACCCCTTACAAATTCATCAATCCCTCTAATGATCATCCATACACCCTCTTTATGCTTCTATAATTTCACTATAATTTTCCATGCCAAAAAACTGTGCATTGAATACCCATACCCATTTCTTATCAAGGGTGTTAAACTTTACAAACATATAATTATTGATCGGGGACTTACATGTATTTATTCCACATTACATTATTTTTAATAAAATATAATTATGAATGAAACCATGCTATATGATATATGTGGCATACTTAAGCATGATAATAAATTAAAGTGATAGGTGCACCCAAAATTATATAGCACTCCAATGCATTGAGTAATGTTTAGTCTCATGAGACATCACGCTAGGGAATGTAGTGAACCTAATTCCTTTATAGAAGCTTTTCCATCATGATGTCTTGGAATTTATTCTTAACCCATGCTTATGATGGAGCGTTTTAAGTTGTTTCCACATTTCCCATGTTTCCTTTATGATTCTCATTCTATATCATGTCTCTTTTTCTTGTTTATGATTATTACTCCTTTTTTATATGCCTATTTTCTAACATGTATTATTATCTTCATGTTATTCCTTTATTATTCCCTTACTAGTCTTTATAACTCACCCCTTTTTAATGTTTTTCCCTAGGTTATCTCCTTCAGTTTTTACATGCGAGCATTTTAAGGATGTTTTCAATAAAGATGATGTTTTCCAATTTTAAATTGTTATGCAATGTACCTAATTCTGAAAGCCACTAGAATTATTAATCTTCTATATTGTATTAGGTGTAATATTTTTTAATAAATCATTAAATAAAGTTTAGTAAATATCATGGTTGTCATAGTACCCCATTACCATTTTTCTTCAAAATTTATAGGAACCAATGTAATATAATAAAAAAGGGTTTGTGAACCTTATTCCCAATAACCAAGATATAATTCCCACATAATTCTTTATTTCATCTAAAAACATTCCAAAATCCCCATGAATGAACTTAAACACAATTTTTAATCTTAATTAAAATCATGAATTTATACCAAAGAATTAGGAGAGTAAGGAAAATTTTGCATTAATATTGATTCCTATAAGGAAATTCAGGGTCTCAATGATATTAAAAAGGATAAATATACTGCATGTCTTAAGAAAAATTCGGTTAAAAGATATGAAATTATGGCCTCAATAATTTTATATGGTTTAAAATCATCATGCTTCAATAAGCATAACAATCAATTTCTAGTAGTGATTCATATATAAAGAATCTCGTAAGAAAGAGGGAACATGAAATAATATGAAAAAGGGGCATAGATACCACTTCATAATTAGAATTAAAAATAATTTAAAATCATATCATAAAATGAAAAATAACAATTAGTTTACTAAATGAATTTTTTCTTCAATTATAATAAAAAATTGAAATCTCGTTGAAAATCATATTAAAAAAAACTCAAAATTGGAATGATCATGAAACTTTCAACAATTGTCACCCACATCTCAATTAATTATGAGAATTATCAATCAAATATTTCTACAAGTGTGATAATTTTATTAATTGGGGACCAAGGATCCCCCCCACATATAAATTAAACATTTTCCCCAATTTGTAAACTAGAGAAGGGAGTCTCATCAGTATGAAAAAAGAACAATGTAATGACTCGTAATGAAAAAAGGAACATAAATATCCCTTGGTTTATGTGGATTCTTTTTATCAATCCTTGTTTTAAATTGATTTCAATAAACTTATTTCATATGTTGGAGTTTTTACCTTAATTCCCATAAAAAAGTTATAATATTGTTAAATTATTAGCTCAAAAGGATATATCAATGAATCTAAAAAAATAAAGTATTACTAAACATATCAAGTTCTATGTATATCATCAAGGTAAGTCCGATATGATAACCAGTAGGCTCAAATATATTAGATACACATGTAAGAAACATAATGTAATAAAAATGGTACATAATAAAACCAACCAAAAATATAAAAAAATGGGGAGGGGGATGTTTTATGACATCTTGGTTGCTTCCCTGGTATTCTGAATGTGTTCCTCAACCTACCATGTGTTATCTATAGGTATTTCCTCCTCTATTTGGAGTATATAATTGGAAGCAAGGAAATATATAAGAAACTATTCCTTCTATCTACTACCCTTCATGTACATCTCTTAAATTATAGCCTTAATAATTGATTTTTTGGGTGTAGAGGTGGATTAAGGCCAATTTGGGATACAATAAAAAATCCATTATAGGTGAGAATGAAATTATAGTCTCAATGCCTAGGGTGGTCTACTGAGTGGTTGGAGAATTTTATGCTCCTGATTAATCCTCTATAACTAAATTGAGGGATATATTAATAGTAATACCTATACTTAGCTCAGTATTTCTAGCTTTGACCGATGTATGAATAGTATGTGAAATATTAGTGGGTGGAGAAACATGGGTATCAATTGGAATATGTGATATCTCAAAACTCTCATGGTTTATAGGTATCTTTCAAATTGTTTGGGAGGCCATATGGTGATATATAGGGTTTATGAATTTAATATGAATGGGAGCATCAATTATCTTACCCTTTCCTTTCATATGATCATCTAGATCCAACTAATAGTGGGGGTGGAATTAATTGGAAGGTTTGACATTTCATAAGTTGTAACTATCATAGGTGTAGGTTTCCTCTAAAAGATAAACTAATATGGGGAAATAATTTGGTTATTGTGTGAAGTAGAAGCATATGAATTAATATATTCGATGTGGGTAGTAGGCATAGACCTTAGTGGTGTCCCATAGTGTAAATTATGATAAGGGGATGGTGGTGGGGTCGACGCAAGAGTATAGTATTTAATAGTCAAGAAATCATAATATAAGTTCTATTATTAAAAGATCCTATAGTGTATCTTGATCATTTAATATTTGGAATCCTTTAAGTATATATTCCACTCATCCTAAGAAATGGAGGGTGGTGGTTCCTTAGTAGGGGTTACAACAATTGTGTCTCTCAATGTTGAAGATGGTTAGTAATGGGAGGTAGCTTGTGAATGGAACTATGTTTCATCATCTTCCAATGAAATATATACATACTTCTCAAAAAATTCATACATCTTCCACAATTTCCTCAAAAATGCCCATATTGGTCAATAATGGCAATTAAATCAGTTGTAGCTTACCATGTGAAGTAATGGGAATTGACTAATCAAAAGATATAAAGTATTTCTCTAGGTTGGTGATGAAGTTTCCACCCATGATCATCCCTTTATCCTTCTTATAATTCCCTATAAAATATATGTAAAAATTATTTTCCATACTAAGATTCCTTATAATAAATATAATATGAAAAATAATAACATCAATTTCGCTTACCAACACTTTTGAATCACCGTTAGGTAGCAGTGCATTTTGCTTAACTAGAAAGATAATGTATAGGAGGAATTTATTTAATAGAGTACTATTTATCTTTACAAAATCATGTCAGATATTCATATTTCTTAAAATATTTTTCATTAGGTGATTTACATATGATTTAATAGGCTACATAATTAGGTCAACATAAGCGTGTTTCCATATAAACCCATGAGAAAAAATGCCTCGAAAACCCCCAAATTCTTCCAGAAAATGAATCCAAAACTTTTGGCCTAATTTTAATAAGAAATTATATAATATAATCTCTAGAGTTAAGAAAAATACATGTTTTGGTTTCTTTTAGATGTTCTCCCACTCATATATGATGTGTTTTTAGTGTATCACCCTTAATCCCACCATAACCATCTCATCTATATGTATCAATAGTATTATTCTCATATGTAGGGTTTTATTCATATGAATCCTCTTCATATGTAATTCACCTAGAATCTCTTAGTGTATGGATTGAATGTACTAAAGGAAACAATGGTGGTAGAACTAGGATATATCCTCTCACAAAGATGAGTGAGGGGATAAATGGTCAATATTGATCTAGGTTTGTGATGTAGATGAGGATGGGCTTAAGGAGGGATCCACTAGGGGTAGATTGTTTATCTGTTCATTTTTTAACAATTTTAATGAGAAACATGGAAACTTTTTCCGGTGAGGGTTTATTCCTCTTTTTTGAAAGCAGGTTAACTTAATTTCAATGATCCATGATTGGGAATGATGGATTAATGAAGGTTTAGGGGAAGTTTTAAAGGTATTTTAGTTATTTTTGAAGCGGGTGATGTCAATTTGAATGGGTATTGGGGGTTTTGATGTTATGTGTGGGAAATAGGAAGATGGAGGGGTTGTAATTTGTAAATAATGATGATAGTAAATGGAATAATTATGTTTAAGAAAAGTAACCTTATTTATCCAAGATGGTTAGAGTTGATTTAGCTAGATATGATCTTGAGGAAAGGGAGAACCAAGAGAGGGGGAGGCAAGGAGTCACCTCGTAGGATAGGGTTTTCATTAAGGATTTATAAATATTTCAAACATTTTAGTTTCACACTCGTGGTTATGGAATGATTTTCTGGGATTTTGAGACCTAAATATTTTTACCATTCAACTTTCCTGAAATGTAGCATCATGGGTTAGGACATCATGATGAAACCATATAATTTAAGTTTTAAATGTGATTTCCTATAGTCTAGTTTATGATGTGAGGTTAACCACATAAATTTTTATTACCTCTCTATGTTTCCCCACTTTGGAGATTATGGCGTGAAGGATGTCCTAACAACATAATTCTATCATGGATTGTTCCCCTTCACCATAATATGTAAATATAAGAATTAGGAAATAGATCATTTTAGATATATGATGTGGTTTACACTATGATTATATATACTCTAAAAATGGAGTCCTTATTCCTTTAACCATTGATATTACTCCTTTTGATCTTCAATAAGATATTAGGGAAGAGTACCTTAAATTATTTTCAATGAAATTTTCTCTAACTATTCCTAACCTAAAAACCGAAGTGACTAAAAAAATGAAAAACTATAAAGAAAAAAACTTACCTAGGTTTCCTCCCATCTACTATTTTTTAATGTTAAAAGCTTTAAATACATGATTCTCCTTAGTTAAAGATAAGGTAATGGATACACTACATATGAGAATACTCAAGATAGTTCTTGAGGCAATGTTTTTTCACCATAAAGAATATTTCTTCACTCTTCTTAATCACCATAGTTCCATATGAAAATTTTATCATTACCACAAAATCACCTAACCATTTTGACTTTTGTTTTCCCATGAAGAAATGAAAATATGATTTAAGCAATAATAACTTTTCAATTGGGTGTATCTTCTTTCTTTATATGGGTCAGTGATGCCACATTTTGGTTTTCTCTTTGTAAATAATGTCATCAAGAATGTTATGCTTTTAGATTTCTTCTTTCTCAAATGTCTCATATTTACATAATTATCTTACTTTTAATATATAGCTTTAACTTCCAAATAATATTTGTTGGAGATCTCCACTGGAAGGTAGAATGGTTTCCCATACACTAACTGGAATGAATAAATTACCAACAGTGTCTTGTAGTATTCTTGATAGTCATGCAATTAATCATCAAGTTTTATTGACTAACCCTTCTTTAATGCATTGCATATTTTCTATAAAATATATTTCAACCCCTAATTTGATAGATCCAATTTTACACTTATTTAATGATGGTACAAAGTACTTATGTTCTAGTGAACTACATATTTTTATATAAATCCTCATAGAAAGTGGTTACCAAAATGTGTCCCTCAATCCCTAATAAAAAAATTGGCCACTCCAAATGTAAAAAGTACATTCTTCTGAATGTTTTTTGTGACTACTTGATTTGAGTTAGTCAAGGTGGATTCCACTTTAACCTATTTCATGATATAGTGATAAAAAACAAGTATTTATATGTGCTCAAAAGATTTAGATAATGTATCCATGAATTATATCACCTATATGTCAAATAGCTCAACTTTTATGAGGGGATTTTAGGGAATATCATATCTCTTTTTGATGTTTCCAATGAGTTAAAACTGATCTCATGTTGGAAAAGAGTATCCATGAATCTTGAGGAAAATTTATCAAGAATATTACACTTGGAAAAATCTTAGACACTATTTTTCATGACCATGGTGTCCTCCCATCGATATGGAGTGATAAAACTCCTACATTCATTCCACTTTATTATTAGACACACATCAGTGAATTAACCCATATCTAAACTATTTTAAATGAATAGGACAGTATAAAAAATGTTAATCTTTAGCTAAGAATTATTTCCTATGTTGATATGTCATTTGTGGATATATTTTCCTCGACACCAAATAGTTAGCGATGTTGGTGATTCATGGTCATGCCTTGATCTCTGTTTCAATGTGGTTTTTATCTATAAATATTTATTTGTTTTCAGACATCTATTATTCAATAAGATAAGGAGAATACAACCTTTAAAGATGGTCAAATATGATATTTTATAAAAAAAAAACTCTTATCTTTAAATCAAAATTTGACCTTTTGGAGTAAATTAATCCACTATATCAAACATGTCTTAACACTTTCACTATAGAAAAATCAGGCTATAACCATGGTCCAAAACCGCAGTTATAGGGGTCACAACCGTGGATATAAGTTATAGCCATGGTTTTGGCTTCCTATGGAACCTATTAACATGGATATAGAAAAAAGAAATAGCCAATTTTCTAAGAGGCTATTTCCATGGTTGAAACCATGGCAATAGACACTATAGCCACAGTTTTGGAAACCATGGCTATAGCTCACATGATTTTCCACCATGGATATAGAGTATAGCCATGGTTTAAACCATGTCTATAGGGTCTATTTCCAAGGTGAAAAACTATGGACATAGCCATTGTAAACCATGGTTTTAGATTAAAAATTAATAGCTCCCTACCAAATTCAATCTGTTTACCTATGCCTCTATGTACAAGATGAATTACCAATAGAATATGGATAAATTATGGTATATATATATATATATATTATATCGTTATGATCCATGGCCATAAATGACAAAAATGAGATTATAGATCTTCCCACCATTTCACATCAAATTGTTTTCCCCCACATTAAGGTGGGAAACCTATAGCCACAGTTTTATGAAACTGTCGCTATAGGTGGAGGGTATAGCTATGATTTCATATAACTATGGTTGTAGCTTATTTATGAAATACCCTATAGACAAATTTTAAGAAAACTGTGGATATAGGTGTAATATATAGCCACAATTTAGGCAAAACTATGGCTATAACAATAATATAAATACATTTAGCTATGGTTTTGGAAAACTGTAGCTATAGCCCGACTTTATAGTAGTGTTTCCAGTTCAGAAAATACATTAATTCCATATGATCAATGTAAAACACCAATTTACAGAGAATATTATAGGGTGAAAACTTTTTAAAAGAAAATACTAATGAAAAAAGTTTATTCTCTATCATAGTGTAGTTGAATTTTATCTAAGGTAGAGACCAACATGAATTATGAATTAGATGGAAGATTCTATCCACTCTTTTCTTGAGAACTATCCCTACTACATAATCACTTGCATAAAATATAATCATAAAGGACTCCTCCCAACTTGGAGGCACCATTATTAGTTTAGTGAATATCCTTGAATTAAACTCATTAAAAAAATCTTTTAATGTTTTATCCAAATTAAATTCCACATACATTAATAAAAATTGGGTGAGAGGTTAAGTAATCCTGTGAAAATATCTAACAAACCACCAATTTAAATAAGTATGTCCCAAGAAGATTTTAATCTTCCTTAAAATTGTAGGTTTATTTAATTCATTGATCACTTTGATTTTATAAGATTAGCCTCCATCCCATATTTAGATATCTGATGGATAGGAATAATTCTATCCTTCACCACGAAATGAAACCACCCCAAATTTAGTACTAGGAATTTATCTTCAAAAATCTCCAACACCAAGTCATTGGTTTTGAGATACCCCATAAAATATAATTGGACAGGCCGGAGGTCGTCATGGCCCTCAAAATAATATTTATTATCCTGCACTAGTATAGCAGTGCAGGGTCGAACCACAGAGAAGGCAGACGAGAATTCTAGGTTTTATTCAGAGATAAACTCCACTGTTGTCAGCAGTGAAGCGAGTGTGCATTTTTTACTTTTTATATTTTTGTTATTAAAATGAAGTTAAAAAAGGATGACGAAACAAGTATTTATTATAGAAACTAAAATTTACACTAAGTAAGACAAACTAGAGATATACAGTATACTAATATAAAGCAGAAAGACAAGGAACAATGATCAATTTTGTAACACTCAAGAATTCCAAACTATTGGTTTAAAGGATATCTTCTCCACTACACATTAGTGAACCACACCTCAAGAAATAAAAGTGAAAAGCCTCCCTCACCAGGAAACTCAACACGCAGAAGATTGACTTAAGGAGTTCGCCACTCCAAAATCAGACAAACTGGTTGACAATTATTAAATGATAACATCTGGAAATAAGCTCACCATAAATTTTCAGATGTAAAACATTAACGCTCTGAAAAAGTATTCAAGAACTACCTCGCCAGTAGAACTTGAATTAATGCATTTAGAAAACAACTGAGGTGTGAAGCAACTAAATAGATAATCATAAATCAATCTCGCTAATTGATTATGATTATGAAAAATGAAAGTGAATGAAGAAGTTTAAAAGATAAACCAAAAAGAATCGAATTCTCGGGCTAAGACAATTCAACCTTTGATCATATTGATTTAAGCAATGAAAAAACATCTGAAAACAGAGTACACAATTATGGATAGAGGGAAGGTAAACTCCCCTTGTAATGCTCTGCCTTCAGGCTCCTTAGCCTCCTACTCATCTCCAGCGCTGCTCTCGGATAGATGTGGTCGTGGAATCTCGAATAAGAGAGAGAGAATGAGGGTCCCCCAAAAATCTGCTGCTGCACTTTTTTAAATATCCACTGTCATCTGCTGCTTGTCACCGATCACTTCCACCGACTTTAATTGTCCTTCACAAACGTACCATACACGTTCGTTTAATCCACGACAGGCACGTCACACATGTTTTCCTCACGTAACTAACTCTGGATGAGTTAGTTGTGTTCACATGGACGTGTTTCCGACTTTGGAATGAACCTGCACAAAATATTAACGACATAAAGCAGTTAAAACTCAATGACAAAAGTTAACTAAAGATAATTAATAAATATTAAAGTTAATAATTATTATTTACATTTATATAATATTATTATAAATTTATCAAACGTTATTGATTTAATTGGATTAATAAATATAATTAATAAATACTAAATTTTTTAGTTTATCATATTTAATTAAATCATTGAAATTTAATATCATAAGTAAATAAGTAATTAGAAATTTAATAATTTAAAAAGTATTAACAAAATTATTATTACCATTTTAAAAAAATTGCTAGATTAATCTATTAATTAGTTAAATTTAATTAAGTAAATAAAACTAAAACTTATGTTTTAAATATATTTAAATTAATAAAAATATTTAATATTTTATTTATAATTATTATTAATTATATAATTTATACTATTAAAACTAAATTAATTTATTATTAATTAAGTTTATATTTTAATTTATAACTTATCTATGTATTAATATTATAACTTTCATAAATTACATTAAATTAATTTGTTTGACTCAGTAAGTTAACCTTTATGGAAAGTTCACTTTACTTTAACTTTATTTTTTCCATTTTTACTTTAATTTTTCTTTAGGTTTTATTATACTTATACTATTATTATTATTTTTATCTTTTAATAATTTTTTTAACTTCACCCCTCCCCCCTATCTTCTTCTCGAACGCGCCACGGGGGGAGGTCTTGCTGTTTCTTCCACAAGAGACCCGCGGCGGTGTGACTCCAGATAAAAACTCCTCTCTTCCTCACTAGTGGCACACACGGTCTCTCCTTCTAAGCAGCAGCGCTCACGGTTCAGCAGTGCGACCCCCCTTGCAGCTCGACCTTCTTCAGCTCTGGCGCGGTGCATCAGTCCTCCTCGGCACCACGGCTCCCTGCTTTAGCGACAAAAAAGTCCAGCGGAGCTCGGCTTCATTCGGCCACCTCCCGTGTGACCTGCAACATAGCACGACGGAAATCCTCGGTCCAGCGGCGGACCTGGTTCAACTCAATGGCGTCGATCCAGCTTCAACAATGGTGCGGCGGCTCTCTTCTGCGGAAAAGACTTCAACAGTGGTGCAGCGCTGTATTGGCCTCGACTTGCAGTGGTCCAGCGACAAACCCTTTTTGCAAAGATCCAATGGAGGCGAAATCGGCTGAAGGCCCATCTGGTTCGAAACAGCGGCTTCGGGTACCATCTTCCTCGCAGCACGACATAGCCAGATACAGACATCGGTAACGGACTCCCCTATATTGCAGTGGCAGATCGCCTCTGGTGCGGCGGCATGGGTTTGCAGCAGCTTGGGTTCTTCTTCAGAGTCGGACAGCACGGCTCTTCCTCAGCTCCAGAAAATTCACAGTGGTTCCACTGCGGTTCACGTTTGGTGCGATCCATCCTTCAACAATTGTGCAGTGCGACTGATAGAGAAGCATGGTAATGAGATGATTGTGAAACCGAAAGAGGAAAAACATCGGTGAGAATTAATTAAACTAAAAATTAAATGGTAAACCACTAATTTATTTAAAACAAATAAAATTTCAACAACACTAGAAACATACTAAAATACTTACTAATTAATTTATTAGCAAGATTAAATAATATAAAATTAAAGAACGAATAAAAGAATTAATTGAAATAAAAATTTAAACTGCATAGAACCTAAATTATTTTAAAATTTTAGAACAACAAAATTAATTAATTAATTAGCACTAAAAATAATCATTATGTTATATTAGCAACTATACCTAAATATTAAGAGCAGAAATATTAAATTAATGAAATTAGTTTAAATTAATGGATGAAAATAAAATTTAATTAATAACTAAATTTAAATCAAAGCAATTTGGGTTTGGAATAGGTACCGGTGACAAGGTCACCGGTACACTGCATTAAGAGTCAGCGAGGTGCGGAGCGGTAGCTGGGCTACCGATAGAAGGGGTTGTATCGGTGAGAAAAGAACATCAGTGACCCAATAAATCACCGTAAACTCTTAATTACCTCACCGATAGACCAAAATCACAAGTTGGTGACTTAATAATTAATCTCCATGCATAAAATAATAAAGTTTAAAAACTATTAGTTAATTAATTAATTAACTATTTGAACACATATAATTAAGGGCGAACCATTTTAATTAATTTAAAAGCACACATAACTTACATAAATGACGAGTAGGAAGACTAAACACATAAAATAGTAAAATTAACCTATTCTAATGTAACTTAATTAAAAGATTTATTAATAAATTAAAGTCTAAGAAAATTAAATAAAATTACAATGATTAAATAATTATTTAAAATAAAAATAACATATTAAAAAGAAAGCAAGTAGAACTAATTTAACTAGTTACTCATCGTTTTTTTATAAAATTAAAGGGCTTACCCCTACTGATAAATAAGAGCTATCGGTAGTTTAAATTAAAGGCTACCAGTAAGAAACAAAATAAAGCTACCGTTAGATTTAGAAAAGAGATACCGATAGGAAAGAGTATCGGTGACAAGGGTCACCAATAGAGGCAATGTCACCGATAGAGAGTACCAGTAACCTGCTATCGGTAGCTAAGCTACCGATAGTCTGACAAGCTGAACTAAGTTATATAAACTTTAAAAATTAAAAGTAAATTAAATAGTGAACTCAATAATTATTAATAATGTAAAATAAAATAAAATAAACAAATATAGATTAAATAAACAAATTGGAAATTAGTTATATTGAAAACAATGAAGGAATAAATCAACTATTTAAGGGCCCATAATTACATAAAATGTTATAAAAAATGAGTATTTGACAAATTTAATTAGAAAAATACAAAAGTGAATTTATTTAATAAAAAGTGATTAAATAATTAATTAAATCCTTAAAAATTAAGTAAAATGATGTGGCAAAACAATGTAAAAATAGAGCCACATCAATAATCCATACCAAAAAACATCATCCATGAACACCTCAAGAAACTCCTCCACCATCCAATGAAAAATGTGTGTTATGAGCCACTGAAATATGGTGGAATCATTACATATATTGAATGGTATATATCTATAGGAGAAGAATCAATAGTTACATGTGAAGGTTGTATTCCCTTAATTTTTAAGTGACACTAAAATTTGATTATAGCTAGAATACCCATCTAGATTTCAATAATAATTATGTCTGAATAATATTTTTTAGAATTTTTCAATAAATGGGATGTGAAAATGATCCTTCCTTCTTATATAATTGAGATTTATATGATCAAAAAAACCTTTCACCACATCACCATTCACATGGATATCAACTAATTATCTATCATAAACACTTTTATTACTCTTTTCTTTGAAAAAAATCGATTGAGATAACCTATTCCATTTCTATAATTTGGTATATGATATCGAATTACAAAAAAATTATCACTTATTACTATACAACTTCATTCAATGGAAGGGTCAACCTCTTTTTTGGGTGTCTTGTCAAATTATTCTTATCATAGTCTTAATATTTTATTATAAAGGGATGGAATTATACACTTGATATTCATAATGATCTAAGATATATCCTTTTTCCTTAATTTTAGTACTTTAACCAACTGATGATATTTTTCATTCAAAATCTTATCACACACTATTACTGGTCGAACCTCACTTTCCCACAAGAATGAATATCATAAATTTCTTGAGAGTTGCTTCAACCTAATTTTAGTGAAATAATGATCCAGGAAACCAATACAATAAAGAAATCCATCAAATGGTGTTCTATAACCATTAATCATTCTTCTTATTCTAATTATTCAATATTACCTTTTTTTCTTTATTCCACTTATTCATCGATTAACTCTTTTATTTTTTTCATTTGCCTACATTTGTACTGGGGTATTACTTATTTAGAGGAAATTAATGCATGAAAATATTCAAGTTCATCTAATTGATTTATAAATTTCATAAGATCAAATTGAACCTACTCTTATCTAAAATGAAATATTAACCATCCTTGATTGATGACAATAATTAATTTCCTCGTAGCTATTAAAGGTTAACCAAAGATAATGGAAACCTGTCCCTCTTATTCCATTTCTAAAATATGAAAATCAGTAGGGAAGATGAATTTCCCCACTTTTAAAAATACTTCCCTATTAATACCAATCAAGTGCTTGTTGAATCGATCCAATAGTTGAATATAAATTCTTGTGGATTTCCAATTACCTAGACCAAACTTTTTGAATATGTTTAGTGGTATAATATCGACATTTTCCCCCAAATCAAAAATGAATTTTCCAAAATTTAAAAAAAAATATTATATGAAAGTGATAAAATACCCCAATATTTATGTTTTAGTGGTAGTTTCCTTTGAAAAATAGTTTGAAACTATTCACTTACAGAAATTGTGCCTATATCCTCCAATTTCCTATTAGTTGAGAGTAGTTCCATGAGGAACTTGGTGTATGGATTCATTTGTGAAATATATCTAATAAATGGAATAGTCACATGCAGCTAATTGAGTATTTCCATGAACTTTTTATATAGTTCTTAAACCTTTATTTCTAACATATTAATTGTAAAGGGTAGTGGTGGTTAGAAAGGTTGTATCTTAGGTTTCTTTGGTGTTTCCTTATTAGTCCTTATCTCCTAAACCTATTTTTACTTAATGGATTACTTGGTTTGTTACGTCTTTGAAACTCTCTTCTTCTCTTTTTTATTCTATTTCTCAAAGTCATCCTCATTGTGGATTTCTATCCCTTTCATATCTCTTCCACTCCTCAACATCAAAAACTTATCCTCCTCCATTGTAACCTCCATGTTACTCATTATAGCAATGAGTGGTATCTTATACAACTTTTTATAAAGACATCCTAATAACTTCTCAATGTTCTGGAGAATGTATTAATTGTTTTTGAAGTAAATTTTGTTCTTCTGAAGGTTAGTATTTACATGAGAGAAGCACTGATCATTTTTTTTAATTTACTTTGTGACCAATTCCTCGAAATATGGTTTTGTTTCTTGAACTTACTGGAAGAATTATCAGGGCTGATACAAAAATTAATGCCTCAAGGATTGAATTTATTTCCATGTGGGTCACAATGATTACTATCCTTGGGTGAATCATAATGGACCTTGATAATTATTCATGTTTTTCCCACCTACTTCCTTTCATCCTTTTTTGGGGTGTTGATCTCATTTATTGACCAAACTGGTTTTAGAAATAAGGATGTGGCTAGTTGTACCTAATGAACCTTACTTAACCTATCTGAATTTCCATAGTCCTAGCTTGGAAATAATGAAACAAATTTGGACCTACACATATCTCCTATAAAAGAACTTATTGTGTCTTAGGTTGTGCTCATTGATTGTGAATAACAAGCAATGCCTCCATTTGTTTTTACGCCATATCTATTTGAGTATCTTTATTTATGGTTGCATATATATAGATATTTCATCATAGATATGGTTCTCTTTATTTTTACCACTGATATATTGTTGTCCAAGTAATACAGGATTCATTATTCCTTGGGTTTATTCTTCCTCACAAGCCCTTGTCTAGTTTCTGAATAACCCACTACATTGGAATTTAGTTAAAATATAAAAACATATTTGAGACTACATTTAAAGAATCACTCAATGATATGGGAATATATATAATATCTCATTAAATCACTCACATTCCTTATAAGTGGATTATCCTTCTTTTTGAGAGAAAATTTTAAATCTCACTTCAGAGCTTCACTATTTTCACTTGTGGAAAGTAATTATTCAGAAAGATCTAGCCCCATAAGGATAAATACCATAAGGTGGGGTGGGGTGGGGTGGGGGTGGAGGCTGAATCAAGGGATGATGGATTAAAACAACTAACCCTTTTGACCTTGTTTTTTTGTTAAACAAAACACCCTTCTCTATTATTCTCACAATAATGTAAAAATATAGAAAAGAAATAATATAAGAGACACACCAATTTTACTTGGATCACCCTAAATGGGTTATTATAAGAAGAATACAAAGGTAATGTTCTTACAAAAAAAATCACTAGAGTTAATTGATTTTATAATGTTCATAGTGGATGGATTTCTCCCTTGGTTTAGAATAATTTACTCTTTATAACTCACTAATATGTTAACTCAAGTGAATTCACAACACTTTGAGAAGAATCTTCCATTGTTTTCAATCAGTTAAGATTTGGTTCCCACATATGTGAGTGTACACTAAAGCTCTATTTTCACCCAAGATATGAAATCCACTTTAATACATAGTGTTTTATTCACAAAAACCCCTTCATGAACTATAATTCTCCTCCATTTTCTTAATTAATGGAATATTATGCACCACATACTATTTCCATAAGGGTGAAATCTACTTCATGAAATATACCTACCTTATAAAATCAATCTCTATTGCGAACTACTTGTAAAATGCATACTTATTTTGATTATTGGAATGATCTTCTTGCATAAACTCCACTACGCTTCATAAACTCCACCTGCTTCACAAACTCTATCCTTTGTGAACTTCCATGTGCTTCACAAATAGATTTACAACTTCTCGGAATTATCTAGTGATAATATTCTAATAAGTATTTTTTTCTATACATAATGATGTTATTAGGGGTATTTATATTTTTAAATAATCCTAAAAAGAATTCTAATCTAGAGAGTTCAATTATGCCCTTCTTGAACCCCCCTTTGGATACTGAATTATCTATGTATATTTTCATAGTGCATAGTTCCTTCGTGACGAACCTTGGATCACCATATTTCACAAAAGATGACCCCTTATGAATGTCCTTTATAGATGCCTCTAAAACACCATCTAATGAAAAATAATTATATAATACACTTCACTACTTTACACACATCCTATGCAGTCCACATAGTGAAACACCTATGAGAAATCCAAGACTTTTACAAATCTCCTCCATCTTGATTATGCTATATAGTCACTAGGTACCTACATGCATGTTATGTGGTATTTGATAAATTTAAATCATTCTATAAAAAATTCCAACTTTTATATTTTCATTATTAATTCCAAACATAGATTTACTCCAGAATTCATACCCATAAAATTATCAAACATTGGGATGATTCATCACCTTCAAAACACTTTCTTGTTGGAACGATATCATCCAACATTGTCACCAAACACATAACAAAAATATAAAAATTTCACCTTGAGGTATTTTTTACCAATAATCACTCCATTGGGTTTCTTGAAAATATTCCAACATCACTAAAATATTCTTATTGATAAAAACTTATGCACCTCTAACTTCAACAGTCATTTACACTTTGTAACTCCAGATAGTGATCAAATAATTACTCAAAGTTTCCTCTAAGCCGACATGAGATAATATGAGCATGAGAAAAAAGTGTAAATTTCAAATTTTATCAGTGAATAAATTCACTCTTGATAAAAAATATTAAATCAATACCAATATTTATGGTCGATTAATATCAAAAGTTACAAAGAGGGTAGCACAAATGAAGACAACTTCCTTAAACATAACTATAAAAAGTTTTTATCCTCAACCAAGTAACATCCTTTTTCCATATGCAATCAATTACTGAACTATGTCATCTTAATCATTATTAAATACTCCACAAGCATCCTTTCTCCCCCTGATTCAACATAGGAATGCCTTCCCCCTTTAACAACTTTACTCTCTCATATAGCAGTTTTGAGAAATTTCTCCACTATTAGAAAAAATATTTACCCCCTTTTTCAATGAACCTAAAGGCCAATAATTTATAGTTTTAAATAGAAAAAATAGTATTTATCAACATACATGGAAAATTTTAATATACCCTAGAAAGTGAGGGTTCTACAACCACACTGTTCAAGTGCGGGAAGTTGATTGGATTCTAAGAGCCAACTGTAAGAACCCAGATCTTTTTTTTAGGTATGTTTTTCCTTTTTTGGTCATTTTTGAGAAAAGAGGGAATTCTGGAAAATTTCTAAGTACTCGCCAAGTAATTTATGAGTACAAGCCATGTACTACCTTTCCATAGGAGGCTATGTGTTGTCTGTGTAGTGGCCACTCACACGGCCGTGTGGGGGTGATTTGGAGGCCACTTGAAGCGGAGTACTGAAATGGCGAGCACATGACATGTACTTCAAAAGTACACTCCCTGTACGTTTTTTTCATTAAACGCACCGGGGTCACATCTAATTGATAGAAATACCCCCTTCTTCATTTTTCTCATCCAGGAGCATTGTACGACCGCAATTCTTCGATGAACCCCCGAGCGTGTATCCATCTTCCAAATCGAACACCGTCGGTTGCGTTGGAATCACATCGGTGAGTTCTCTCTTCTCATAGAGAAAAATCTTCTGATTTCTATTCTCTCGTGAGATATCATGGGTTGAACAGTTTAGATGTTTTTGTAGATATTTGGAATTCTAAGGATATTCAAGCTTCGAGGTTCACGTATATCATTCCAACAAAGCCGAGCTAGGTGGTTTGTGCCTTTCCGTTTAAAGTCTTTGAGTATTATGTGAAAATTCCCCCAATACCCTTGAATGGGGTGTTGCGTGTTTAATGTTTTACCATTATTAATTTCCTTCCATGCATTAATGTTTGTGTAGAGGTTATTTTCATATGAATAGGGTTGATTTCTATGCTTTGTATGTTGTTCCCTTGCATGTTCTGTTTACGACCGTTTGGTCCTATTTAGCCAGTTTGGCTGCCTTGCCTATTTTCCATGCCTATTGCTGTAGGATGGAGAGTTTGTTTTCTGACATGATTGATATGTTATAGACTATTTATCCAAGTATTTCTGTAGGTTTACTTTGTCTGTACTGCATTTCAATGCTCGTTGACCTACACATGGCCGTGAGAACCTAGTGTTGTTGGCTATAAGGAAAATTGACCGAGAGAGCTTCCTGAGAGAGTCTTTGAGAACTTTAGAGTATAAGGGGAATTGACCGTGATATATTCTTCAGAGAGTCATCATTTTACTTTGAATTACCTATATTAATCTAGATTATAAGGTGAATTTACCAAGTGAGATTCCTCAGAGAGTCCTTGACTACCTTAGACTATAAGGTGAATTGACTATGAGTGATTCCTTAGAGAGTCATTATAAATTCTCATGACTGAACCAGAGGGTTTAGGCTGAGTGCACTACCTAGAGGGTTTCTTGAACTTCTTAGGTAGGACCAGAGGGGAGGGTTGTGAGTACTTCCTAGAGGGTCACCTGTTTGGGGTTTTTCTGTTTGTTTCGCTGTTGCTTAATATTGAAGCTGTGGATTTTTTACTACCGAGTACTTTCCTGATTACTATTTTCTGTACTTTTACCTTCCATATATTCACTTACTGTTAGGAACAAATCTTCAGGTGGTTGCCTACTAGGATTTACTCTCACACCTTGTTTGGGTCATGATTTTGGGCCCAAACAGATTAAATTGCTGTAGGTACAGATAAGGGAAAGTACCCTTCTACTTATGGTACATGACTTACTGTGGTGGTGAGGAGCATGAGACCAAGCTTAGGCTTGCGATGATGAGGATCATTTTATCTTTTTCTTTTGTACTTTGGTTTATCACTGTTTTTATTTCCAGCATTTTGACTTGTTTGGTTGCTTTCCTAGACATATGTATCATTCAACATTTAATATATATATATATGTTCTCCAGTTGTTTATTATTATATTCTTCCATTGTGTACTATTTTTGTATATTTACTACTTCCACTATTGTGTGTTTTTTACTTCTGTTGTGTACTCTTCCAATGAGGGAATAGTTTCCCTACTATCACATACAAGACCTCACTGCTAGTTGGCAGCCTCTGGTGTGTGGGGAAATGCGCTTGAGGCCATGTGACCATTCAGGTACGGGGCACCTCTGGGTGGCTTCCATAACCAGGATGTTACAAAGTGGTATCATAAGAATTATTTTCTCTGGATTTACTATTTGGATCCTTTATCCAGGGATATGAAAAAATAGGTACTTATTAATAAGATGTTCCTAGGATTAGCAAACCCATGTACTGGGAAAATCCAATCTACCTCGTTCATTGTAATTTTTTTTTTCTGGTTTTGCATGTTACAGTTGATATGATTTTCACCGTTGGGTGACTCAAATGTTTTGTGTTATTACTGTTGAGGTTATTGAGGTTCTATTTCTGTCGCAACTCGATGAGATGAAGGAATTCTATCTCATGCATCATATAGGCACTTGCTATAAATCACATGTCATGCATTCTTACCATGTCATATAGGATGCATTTACGAATGCATGTTGTTGTGATAAATGTTGTGTAGAATATGCATGCTATAGTTATAGATGCCTTGATAAGAATACCGACTATTTTGATATGGTATTTTTGTGTAAGGTTTTGTTGAGTGAATTCAAAATTTTGGTTCTTGAGGTGTTATGGGCCCTCATGTATATGAATTTGGTGGATTATTGCTTTTTCCCCCTTTTTATAGCATGTAAAAGATGCCAAACTTTGATTCGTGGGGAGTATGGGTCCTCACGGATTGGAATTTGGCACATCCAATGTTCTTTTTAGTGTTTTTCTTGGCATCGAAGTAGTTTCTGAGGCTTACTGTCCGAAAAAACCCATAATACACACCGTGTAGTTTTGACTACTTGCTATGCTTTATTTTATTCGGGAAGAAACTATTTTTATTATTTCAAACTATGTAGTCTCTAACCATGTCAGAAGCCATGTGGGCAGAGACACAAGATAGGTGTAAGGACCCGACCCCAGTTGCCCAGAGTCGGTACGTTATTTGTTTACGTTGACATACATACAAGGAATATGAATCCCGAAGGACCGATTAGTTTAGTATTATTGGAAACAAGTTACATACAAAAGTTCAAATTTACATATGGAAAGGGAAACAACACTAAATTATTCCGCTAGCAACATCATGTCTCCTAGATTACGCTTGCATGTCAATCATAATTTACTTCTTAATGTCCTGAGAAAAATGAAACATAAGAAAGGGTGATCTCAAATACTCAGTAAGAGTAAGAAATAAAATAGAACATAACATAGAAATCAGACATGGTGTATAATTGAAAACACATGACTTTAATAATTAACTTGAACACATTATGGCTGAAATATGAGATGGATAAATAACGCCATAATAAAACATAATCAGGGGTATTCTACTAGTCAAATAAATGCATGTTATTCAAATACTAGCATCATAATGAGGGAAGTTCATATTCCAGACATTTTGAAACATTTTTTCGAGGCCTCAGCCAAGACGTCTAATGATTAAGGCCTCGGCCAAAATCTATATATCACATTGGGAAGGCCTTGGCCAATTCCACATCTATTTGCCTCATGAGACCAACCGATGGATCAAGGGGATATAGTGGGCCCCACCCATCACATAATAAGTCCAATTAATTCCTCATATGAGTGGGGATAAACATAAAAAACATAGACATTCATATTGAAACTATCATCTGAAATGTAACTAACTTTCCCCAATTATTGAACATAAACACTAACCTTTCAGAATAACATGGTGAATGGTTTTATGATAGATCATCCACAATAAATTTAGTCATAAACAATTAAATAATATATGGTATATGAAATCATAAATTATTAACCCCAAAAATACATAAGAATAAACAAAAGTGTTGAACCAAATGAGAATAATCTTCTAAAATCATTAAGCAATTCTTGTGATAGATACTCTTTTATTTTGACAAGAAGATTTATTTTGGAAAAATATTTTTATAAAACCAGAAGTAAAGTACGATAGTATTTCATGATAAAATTAGTGTTTTTATAATGATAATTGTTTCAAAAAATAAATTATATCTTTCCCTTGAAAATAGATATGAATTTGAGAAATTCCCTTGGATCAGGATCATATTTTTGGGAACAGTTTTGAGAGCTTCTTTTAAAACAATTAACTATCCATAAAATAGGGAAGGATTATGGTTGGTGTACATATATAGAATACTCACATAGAATTTATGATTAGTAAATAACAATACATAATAATTTCATCAAGGAAATTAGACAATAAAAGTAACCGGAATGAAAATGGAAGTTCGGGTGGAAAACCCTTACCTTAACTCCAAACATGATTCCTTATTGAACTTAAGCTCCTGGAATATGAAATTATACTTATTAATAACTTATATAAGAACATAAGATATATGTATTTATTTTATCATAATTTTTTAGTTCATTTATACCCTTATTGCTACGTTATTATATTGAATTTTGTTGTTCCGGGGTGTTCGTTTTCTTTATTTTCATAATCGGTTCACTGGTTTTTAAATAATGGAGTTCATGTGGAATGGTTAAAAATATCCATGATTGGAATTATATATTATTTATGAACATAAATAATTGTTATTTATCATTTATATCATTTGGTTACATGGAATGAGGATGAATCATTAGATGACAACCACTTCGATTATTCAGCAGTATTTGGATTATTATTAACTAGTTTTGTCATATAACTTAATTATATGTACATATTCTGGTTACTTAATATTAATTATGTTATAATAAATATATTATAGTCTGGTGCAACCATAAATATGGTTTCATGAACAGTAATTAAGAAGAAATTAAAGAACGAAACTTCGTCGTCCATAAAGGCTATAAATTGGAACCACATGGACGTTGATTTCGTTTATAAAAATAAAAGGGAGGGAGTAAGAATATTTATGATGGTTATTCCATTCACATGATATAATTACAGTACATAGATGATAATGGAGTTATCATGATCATTTGTACAGAGGATGTGAGGAGAGGATATCAAAAGAAGATAAATTGGAATGAAACCAAATGAAAAAGAAGGGTGTTTTACCTCTTGAAATAACCTCCTTGAGAAACTCCTTAAGGGAAGGGGTTTTGGTCTTTTGGAAAGACAATAAGCTTCTTGGATGTGGAGAGATACTAGGGAAGGGAAATTTTATATAACATTGAGGAGCTTCAAGGCTTAGAGGAGTGAAGAGAAGAGGGAGTGGTGAGGTGTTTTATAGTGGAGGAGAGAGGTAAATTTTGAATATTTAATTCATTATTTTATTTTTTCCCTCAAGACAACCAATAGTGTTGTTTCATGTGAACCCTAATAGTTATAAGTGCATGTGAGTTCGAACCAAGTGGCCTTGCATCATTTGCGATGTAATGAATAGTGTATTTAACTGATAATTTGTATATACGGTATTTTATTGTATTTCACTATTCATCAAAAATTCAAGAAGTTCAAAGAAATACCAAAAATTCACCCCTACCATTTTTTGATGTGTAGAATCCAATAGTGAACTCCATTTTTCAAAAATAATTTTCTAAATATTATTAATCTTTTTAAAGAAATTCACAGTTAATTTGAAAAATAACAATCTTAGAGGTATAATTTGTTTTATGTGACATTGAAAAATTAATTTAGATCTTATGTTATTACCATAGGAAAATAAAATAATATCATTATTTACTATTCATAAGGGTCACATTAATATTAATATTACTATTCATAAGGGTATGTTATTATTCACCAAAAAATCATGTTTGTTCTAACAGACTCCAAATGACTTACTGAACACAACTCTAGATGACCATTTTTTGAAATTCAAAACATAGAATATGAAAAGTTCTGTTTAATAGATAGATTATAAAATTGAATTCTATATTTATTTTCATAACCTTGGGGTGTTATAATAGGGATTTTCTTATTGGAACACACTGTGTACCAGTTGAACACGCTGAGTAGTATTACCGAGGTACCCATCCGTGTCACTAACAACACGGGTCGGTATTATCATTCCACATACACGCCTTGTCCATCTGGAACATGCCATGTAGTGTGATCCATGTGTCAGGTTGTGTCACTAACAACACGGGCCTGGTGAAGCTTGTCTAGTACATGTCATGTCTACCTTGAACACGCCGTGTAGTCTTGTCTTAAGAGAGTCGTGTGGCTTAACCGTGTATAAGGACTCTGACAAGGAAAGGGGATTCAAGTACATGTCATGTGTTATGACAAAACACCGTGTGTTTTGGGTGTTACATGACCAGTTTGGGCAGGTGTACACGCCCATGTAAATGACTTAAGGGAACACGTCGTGTAGTCATGTTTTGTAAAACTTGAGTGATTTATTCCTCCCATTCCATTCTGAAACTTATAGTTTTAATTCCTTGATAATCTTATTATAAGGTGTGCACATGACCTTGGAGAGCCATGCTACTGAGACGTCCTCCTGTTGTTCCAGTCTTGGCACCAGCTGTCATTCTGGACACAGGTGCAGATGCACAGTTTTGAGAGGGTTGTATAAGGTTCATGCAGAAATTCCGAGGAGACCAGAGTAGGTGGGATGCATCTTCTAGTAGCCAGGTGGCGTGTTAACAGTGTGGTAAGAGCGGGCATATGAGGCCACGTTGCCCAAGAGACCCAATGGAGTGTCGATCTTTCCGCAAGATGGGTCACCTTCAGTGCTTTGGCAAGTTATTCTCACCATCATCTGGTGATAGGGTTTCTTCTATGACCATGTGTTCAGGAGAAATTCCACCAATTTATCACCACTATGGGAACTGGAGTTCTTCCATCCATTCGAGTTGAGGTGGAGGTCATGGCCATGGTAGTCAGTCACCGGTTCTTCAGCGATAGTAGGGTGGTTCAGCTCAGACCGGTTAGGCAGGGTCACAAGGTCGCGACATAGGCCATACATTTTCAGTGGAGTAGACCTAGTAGGAGAAGGATCCCAAACCCTCAACAGTTTGAGGTACGATATTAGTAGCCTCAGTTTTAGATTATGCTCTTTTCAATACAGGGGCTTCCCATAGCTTTGTCTCTGTCGCTATTGTGGAGAGCCTTGGTCTCTGTATCTTTTCCTCAGCCGATATTTTGACACTAGACACACCTTTTGGGACTAGAACGACTAGTGTACGTCAGTTCAAGGAGTTCCATATAGAGGTTGGTGGATGTCACTTCTTATGGGATCTCTATTTCTTAGAGACGACAGGCTATGATGTCATTCTCGGAATGGACTGGCTAGTTCCCTTCTAAGAAGTCATCGATTTTTATCACCGTAGGGTAAGTTTCGTATCACCACAGGGTAGATCCTTTATTCATAGGGGCGAATGGGATGTCTGGGAAAGCAGAGAGGGTCCAGAGCATCATGGGTTGGGAGGATTTATAGCCCAGATTACTAGTCTATATCTGGATGACCAGGGGAATTTGCAGATGGACTTTCTTCCAATAGTAGACCATTTCAGAGATTTCTTTCTAGAGGACTTTTCATCTTTTCCTCTCGAGCGCGAGGTATAATTCTTGATTGATCTTGTTCCAGGAGAGGCACCGGGGTCCATTCCTCCTTATAGGATGGCTACACCAGAGTTTTAGGATCTCATGAAACCGTTGGAGGAGTTGCAGGAAAATATTTTTATCCGACCCGGTACTTCTCCTTGGGGTTCGCTTGTCCTATTTGTGAAGTAGGAAGACGACACCCTCAGGCTTTTTGTGGACTATAGGAAGTTTAACTAGTTGATGGTTAAGAACCAGTATCCCTTGTTAAAGATCAATGATCTCTTTGACCATCTTAGAGGAGCCCGCGTGTTCTCAAAGATTGACGTGAGGTCCGGTTATCATTAGTTGCGCGTTAGACCATCAGATATACCTCTTACAACCTTCTAAAGTAGGTATGGTCTATACGAGTATGTGATTATGTCGTTTGGTCTCATGAATGCGCCTGTAGTTTTCATGGCACTGATGAATCGTGTGTTCCATCCATACTTGGATTCCTTCGTGGTTGTTTTTGTGGACGATATCTTGGTGTACTCTCACAATCGACACGACCATGCTACCCATATTGAGATCATTTTGAGTACCTTGATGGAGTATTAGTTATATGCTAAGGTCTCAAATTGCCACTTTTGGATGGATCAGATTCACTTCCTGGGTCATATAGTCTCAGAGGTGGGAGTATCAGTAGACCCAAAGAATGTGACAGTTGTTGTATCCTGGGAGAAGATGAAGAACCTCTTTGAGGTGCAGAGTTTTATAGGGATTTCTTGATACTACAGACGTTTCATACATTCCTTTTCATGCAGAGAAACACCGCTGAAGGGTATGACTAAGAAGGGTTTGAAGTTCTTATGGTCAAATTATTGTGAGTCAGCCAATTAGGAGCTGAAAGGGAGGTTGACTTCAGCACCGATACTAGTTTTTTCAGAGCTGGTCAAGAGCTATACTGTTTACTGTGATGCATCAAGTATCCGGATGGGAGCTGTTCTTATGTAGGGAGATGGAGTCGTTGTGTATGGGTCTCAGTAATTTAAGCAACATGAGAGGAATTACCTGACACACAATTTGGAGTTGGCAGCTGTTGTTCCTGCCCTATGTTGTTGGAGACATTATCTTCTGGGAGAGAATTTTGTGGTCTTTACCAACCAAAAAAGTCTCAAGTACATCTTCACTCAGTGTGATCTGAATTTAAGACAATGGAGGTGGGTCAAGTATCTATAGTCATTTGAATTTGAGCTTGCCTACATGCCTGGGAAAAACAACGTAGTGGCTGACGCGTTGACCAGGACTCAGATACAGGCAGTTCAGGAGGCCAATAGTCAGTAACTACTTATGTCACTATTCTTTGAGATGCATTTGGAGGTGCACAAAAAACAATGGTAGACTTTTCTATCTTCTATAGATATTACCTCTACTCTTTTTGATCGAGTTTGAATGAGGCAACTATTATATTCTAAAGGCATAGTCCTAAGGGAGAGTGTATCCGAAGAGGAACCTATTCCCAGATGGACCATATATGAGGATGCGATCTTTCATTTCTAGGGGCACGTATGGGTCCCAGCAGACATACGTGAGGAGATGATGTGGAACTTTCATTCCTCAGTTTGGGTGGTTCATCCTGGCATCACCAAGATGTATCGTGATCTACACCGTCAGTATTGGTGGCCAGGTATGAAGAGGGAAGTTGCTGGTTTCGTTATGAGGTGTTCCACCTGTCAGCAGGTGAATGCAGATCATCATTGGCTAGAAGGGCTCTTACAGTAGTTACCCATTCTCAAGTGAATGTGGAATGATGTCGTGATAGATTTCGTGACCTGTTTGCCGAGGTCACCTCGAGGGAATGATGTAGTATGGGTTGTCATTGATAGACTCATGAAGGATGCTCTCTTCTTGCCGATCAAGGAGATATTCAATGTTGATAAGCTGGGATGGTTTTACATCCGTGAGGTTTTATGTCTGCATGGAGTTCCATAATCCATTATTTGAGAAAGAGATTCTCATTTTACTTCTCAGGTCTGGCAGTGGATTTAGAAGGTATTGGGTACACATGTACTTTTAAGTACAACCTACCACCCTTAGACAGATATTCAGTCTGAGCGTATGATTCATGTGCTTGAGGATATTCACTTAGCATGCATTCTGGATTTTAGAGGTTCTTGGGAGAATCATATAACTCTTGTGGAGTTTTCCTACAACAAGAGTTTTCATGTAACTATTCAGATGGAACCTTATGAGGATTTGTACGGCAGGCCATGCCCATCACCCTTATGTTGGTTGGAGGTAAGAGAGGCATATTTTTGTGGACCTCGTCTTGTTCAGGAGACCACAGAGAAGATAGAGTTGATTCGGAAGAGGATGGCTACTGCGCAGTCTTGACAGAAGCCTTATGCTGATCAGCAAAGACGACCTCTAGAGTTTGAGGTCTGGGATCATGTTTTACTACGTGTCACACCGAGGTTGGGACACAAGGTGATTAGGAGATATGATAAGATTTATCTAAGATACATTTGGCCATTTGAGGTGTTGGAGAGAGTTGGGATGGTTTCTTATTGGTTGCAATTACCTCAGAGGTACCAAGCTATGCAAACAGTCTTCCACGTTTCTCAGCTTCGACGTTACTTCTCAGACTCGTATCACGTTTTACAACCCAATGAGGTTGAGTTGAAAGTGGATGAATCTTTTGAGGAGCATCGTATATGGATTTTCGATCATAGTACGAAGGTCCTATGTGGCCGGTTTTTTCCACTGGTATGAGTTCTATAGAAGCATGGGAAAGTATAGGACGATTCCTGGGAGAGGGAGGCTGATGTACGATCGTAGTGGCCAGAGTTGTTCGGGGTTTCTTCTTCTACGCTACGCTAGGGAAATTTGGGGATGAATTTATTTAAGGGGGGAAGTTTGTAAGAAACCGAATCTTCTTTTCAGGCATGTTTTTCCTTTTTTTGGTTATTTTTGTTTAAATAGGGAATTCTTGAAATTTTCTATGTACACGCCTTGTACTTTATGAGTACACACCATGTACTGCCTTGTTGCAGGAGGACGTGTGCTAGCTATGTAATGGCCACACACACGGCCGTGTGGGGGTAGTTTGGAGTCCGCTTAAAGTGGAGTATGGAAACGGCAAGTACACACTATGCACTTCAAAATTACACGCTGTGTACTTAAAAATTACACACTGTGTACTTTATTTTTTTCATTAAACGCATCGGGGTCATGTCAAATCGACAAAAACACCCCCTTCTTCATTCGTCTTGTCTAGGAGCACCGTACGACCATGGATCTTTGACGAACCCCAAAGCGTGTGTCTGTCCTCCAAATCAAACACCGTTGGTTACATTGAAATCAAATCGGTGAGTTCTCTATTCTCTTAGAGCACCATATTCTGATTTCTCTTCTCTCGTGAGATATCATGGGTTGAAAATTTTAGATGTATTTGTAGATCTTCGACGTTCTAAAGAGATTCAAGCTTTGAGGTTCACGTATATTGTTCCTACAATGCTGTGGTAGGTGGTTTATGCCTTTTCGTTCAAATTATTTGAGTATTATGTTCAAATTTCACCAATACCCTTGATCAGGGTATTGCGTGTTTACTGTTTTACGCCTATTGATTGCCTTCCATGCTTTCATGTTTGTGTAGAGGTAATTTGGATATGAATAGGGTTGATTGATATGATTTTGATTTTTTCCCATGCATGTTCTTTTTACGGCCGTTTGGTCCGGTTTAGCCAGTTTGGTTGCTTTTCCTGTTTTCCATGCTTGTTTCTGTAGGATGGAGAGTTTGTTTTCTGACCTGCTTGATATGTTTTAGACTGTTTTTCCAAGTAGTTCTATAAATTTACTTTGGCCATACTTCATTGCTATAATCATTGACCTACACAGGGCTGTGAGAACCTGGTGTAGTTGGATAAAAGGGGAATTGACCATGTGAGCTTCCTCAGAGAGTCTTTGAGCACTTTAGACTATAAGGGGAATTGACCGTGCGAGCTTCCTTTGAGAGTCTTCAATTTGCTTTGAATTACCTCGATTACTCTATACTATAAGGGGAATTAACCGAGTAAGCTTCCTCAGAGAGTATTTGAATGACCCGGGCTATAAGGGGAATTGACCAAGTGAGCTTCCTCAGAGAGTCCTTGACCTTGAGGATATAAAGGGAATTGACCGTGTGAGCTTCCTCAGAGAGTCCTTGACCAGCTTAGACTATAAGGGAAAATTGACCGTGAGTGTTTCCTTAGAGAGTCTTTATGAAACATTATGACTGAACCAGAGGGGTTAGGCCAAGTGCACTACCCAGAGGGTTTCTTGTACTTCTTAGATAGGACTAGAGGGTAGGGCTGGGAGTACTTCCCAATGGGCTACCTATTTGGGGTTTAGCTATTTGTTTCATTGTTTCTTGATATTGAAGCTATGGATTGTTTACTACTGAGTAATTTTTTGTCTACTATTTTATGTACTTTTACCTGATATATATTCACTAACTGTTAGGCACAGATCATCGGGTGGTTGCCTGCTGAAATTTAGTATCACACCCTGTTGGGTTATGCTTTTGGGCCCTAACAAATTATATTGCTGCAGGTATAGAAAAGGAAAAGCACAATTTTTTTTCTGGTACTTGACTTACTATGGAGATGGGGAGCATGGGACCAAGATTAGGCTTGAGATGTTGAGGAACTGTTTATCTTTTTATTTTTTTTACTTTGGTTTAACACTGTTTGTATTTCTAGCTGTTACGACCCAGACCCAATCAACCACCCAAACAATGCCAAACGGGTCGGGTGCTACTACCTTAGGGGCACCTCCCCGAACGCCAAAGGCTGCCGACTAGAAGCGAGGGTCTGATAGGTATTGTGGGGAGGCTATACCCTCTCGAAGGATAATAAAAAAATGGTACTGGTCCAAGTATAACAGTAGAGATGTAGCGGAATAAAAGACTCAGAAGACTCGAACCAGACCCGCAGAGCGGAAGCACATTCAATATCAATAAACAACGGATGAAATAAATATAAAAAAAATCATTTAAAAGTAAACAAAACAACAAGTTAATCACTGCTAACTACTAAACAAATCAAACATGCATCCATAGCAAGTCACTAAACAAAAGGGGGTGCCAATGGCTAACCAACAGTAACTACAAAAAAGTAATCATGCTTATACAAGTAAAGAAAAAAAAATAGAGTAACCCCATCTAGGTAATACCTTAAGGTCCATACCATCTCCATGAAATAACTAACGTAGCCCAGCTCTTGAAGCTGGTCTCTTTCTTGCACATAAATCCATAAAGCCTTCACGCGTCCCGAAGGGCCCGTGTAGGGTGTGAGGCAAATCTCAGTAGGATACCACCCAACGGTGCGTACCTAATATGAGTGTTTAAGGAGTCATACATTTATAAAGAATGCAGTAAACAATAAAATGCAAAAATAAACACCAACTCCACTGGTGCTCAGTAGCCACAACAGAGTGTCACCTGCTTCGGCCAACACCAGAATCTCTGAAATGTAACACGACACCATGTTCCCCCCCCAACACAGCGTGTATCAAGTACCAACATCTCGAAGGCACTCCCAAGATGTAACCCAAAGGAAAAATGATACTTGTCCTCAATAAGAAACTAGAGAGACAGTGATATCTACCCTCAAATAATGTAACCGGAAGTACAATGATGTCTTCTCTCAAATCACGGTGAGCCTCAGCCCCCGAATAGATAGTCTCGATGATATACCCCGAAGGCTCCTCACCATACATGTGGATTCCTACATCAAGAACCCCCTACCCAAATACCTAAACCGCAACTATGGGGGCCTCTACCCACACGAGTGGTCAAAACCACCTCATCACGGAGTATCTCTGTGTGCACACTACTCAAGGTTTCTAGCTGAGAAGTAATAACCGAAATATTACCCAAGAAACAACACCTCTAACACCTCGTGCCCCTACGACCATGTCGCTCATGTCTGATGGCATCACCATCCCAGTAACCCTGACCATGCCCAACCTAACAGTCATCCTGCCTCAAACCAATGTCCATGACGCCCAATCCCATGGTCAGAACCACCCAACATAACCCGAGCCAAGACCAACCTGTGATCAACATCACTCAAGAATATCCGGGCCATGCCCAACACAACCTAAAGGGTCCAACATGTGCAATTCAGCAATTCCATATATAAAAAATTTAAACAGTACACATAAACATGCAAAACATTCAAATAGTAGAATTACTATAACCCAATGGTTATCAGTTAACAGTACTGAGGTCTTGAATGCCTCTAACAATTCACACCAGCCTTAATAAATTAAAATCAATAGTTTAAAACATTAATATTTCAATTTAAACCATTTTGGCATCCCCCGGCCAAAATGCCACGATGAGCAACGACCCCTCACCCGACCCCACTCAAGAAAAACTGGTATCAAGGCATACCCAAAGGCATCCCATAGGTCCAATAATCAATTCAATATGAAACAACAGATAAAATAGGTCCCGCTCAAAATACTTGAAAACACGTCGAAGGCCGTATTACCCAAATGACCATAAAAACACAAATAGAGGTATAAACCACCCACCCGAGACTCGTACGATGATAATCCTCCAGTAACAGCCTCCAATTCAGTCTAAAATGCGGTAGATCTACAAAAGAGTCAAAACTATAAAACCCCTATAACTCATTCTAGAACAGAAATCAAACAAAACGGCTGAAGAGGACTCGAGGCCTTACCGAGGGGGTTCCAATGCATCAATCGGTGTTTGAATCGGGTTTTAGATGGTCGATCGGGAGGAGAAACAAGGTCCAACTGTCTTGGTTCGCGAAACTCGGAGGAGCTATTGTGTTTCTGCCTCAAAACGAGGCTACTGCATGTTTTAGCAAAAAAAATAAAGTACATGGCATGTAATTTTGACTACATATCGTGTATATCATTTAACTGTTCATTTGGCGGCTGAAATTCTGCCGACTTACTTTTTAGAACCTGCCGACATGAGTACACGACATGTACCTAGGGGTACACGGCGTGTACTTGGATTCCCTTCTCTTCCTTTCCAACTTACCCACACACCATGTATTCCTATCATACACAACCATACTGCACAACATGTCCAGGAGGAACACAGCGTATACATGGTTAAACAAATCTACCCGGCCAACAGGCCTACACGCCATGTATATCCCTCATACATGGCCAGACTACATGGTGTGTCCAAGGAGGACACAACGTGTACTTGGTTTCATCATTTCTACCAGGTCATCATGCCTACACGCCATGTATGGACTCCACACGGTCATGGGTACACGGTGTGTCTCAAAACTACACGCCGTGTAGTAAGAAATTTCTACACGGTCATCAAACGACATGTACTCAGTGAGCACACGGACAGACACTCACTTAACATATACATGGTATGTATGTAAAGTACATGGCATGTAGTCTAGAAATTTCCAAAAATAGCCCAAATTCTCCAGTTTTCTCAGGGACAAGTCAAAAATTCAAACAGGGTCGGGATTTTGACCCGTTATAAAAACCTAGTTTCTTACAATCTCCCCACCTTAACATAGCTCGTCACTGAGCAATCAAACTAAACCAAAAGATAGCACCAAACATACCACCTCGATCAAAGTAACCCGAACTTCCTTGGTCTCAAAGGTCCCAGCTAAATTCCTCAAGGGGCTCTCGACCTTATGAATCGACTAACCTAGTCTCAACCCAACAAAAATCAAAGCAACATGGTTTACTAACTTGTTTTCAGGATGCATAGTCCTTCCATGATGCATCGTCACCCCTACACCTCATTGGTGCTCATGTGTCGTCCCCGACACCCAACGTATCTCGTACCACATCGGTGTCCGACTCCACGAGGTCCTGCATCCCATGGATGCTCAAAAAATGAAACTGGTTCCTAGAAATTCAAGTAGCCCACATCCTTAATACCTTGATGCCCACGAAACCTCATGTAACTGCATCCTTGATTCCCTGAAGCACACATCACCACATGTAACCCGCATCATCGATGACCCTGATGTTACGTATCTCATACATATATATATATCACGCACCCAATATGGTACCAATCCCACTGACTATCATCTAGTCATTACACATAGATCATGTGCACCACGTGCACTCAAAACAGACATGCCTCTACAGGTAATGCCAAAAAGGAAACATGGAGATCACAACCACACTGCAGTGTACCTCTAACCGTCATCGGCTCACCAGCCTGCTTAGCCTCTGGCAGCTCTACAACATGCACCTGACCTAAAGTACAACTTACTGGTGCCTGACCTCCCTGTGGTGCTACTCCATCCACCGGACACTGACCCCTCAACCGGATCTCGCTGTCTCTGTCATGTCCTCCACGTGCAACTGAATCCCGACTACCCTCTTCTGGTACCGAACCTGAACCAACTCCAGATGCCACCGTCTATCCTGGTCCCTGCCTACCTGCTGTCTGAGAAGGATACCTGCAAAACCTCTCCAGATTCCTGACTTGTCCACATGCTCGACACTCTTTTGGAGGCCTATCGTACTGATTCAAAACATGTCCCGGCTGTCCACACTGAAAGAAAATCACTGAAAAACTACCACGGGGTGGTCTAGCTAAATCCATGGACTGACTGCCCTATTGGAACTCATCCCGTCCTCGCTTTCTTCTATCAGAACCATCACCTAAAGCTGTCACCCGACCAACTTGGGACCTATCCCTCTGGTTGCCCTCCGCTATGAGCTCCTGATTCACCACCTCCGGAAAGAAACCCACCCTGAGAATATTCACCTGGAATAGAATGGCGTGTCGTATGCCATCCTCGAAGCACCTCACCCTAGTCACTTCATCGATTACCATACCAGGTGCAAAGTGAGACAGCTCAGTGAAAGTAGCTGCATAGTCCTTGACGGACATGTCCCCCTACTAAAGACACAAAAACTCCCGAGCTCTCTCAAATCTCAGTCTCATTGGGTAAAAGTTCTCAAAGAACCTGTCCTCAAAGTCCTTCCATGCCATACCCTCATGCCTATGGGCTTTAACCTGCACATCCTACAAACGTTTATTCGGTCCTCTCATCATGTACGTCACCAGCTTGACCCTCCGCCCTGGAGGCATCTCTAGCTTCTTGAAGATCATCTGCATGCTCTCTATCCAATTCTCATCCGCCTGTGGAACATCCTATCCCTGAAAATGTGGCAGGTGTTGCGACTATAACTCTCACGTCAGATATTCCATAGATGGCTCTGTACCCTGCGTGCCTCTGTTGATCCCCTGCAAGACACAAACTAGGCTAGCTCGGAGCTGCTCATCAAGCCATGGCCCGAACGATGCCAAACCCGGCTGCTGTTCTACCTATACTAAATCCTAGCCCTAATCCTGTCCCTGAGCCTGTACCTATGACTAATGCTTTGCCTGTACGGAATCCTAAATGCGATCCTACACCTGCAGTACTATATCATCTCCTGTCTGACGCTCTATATGAGTCGCCCAAATAGGAACCTGCTGAATACCATAAATGGTCAGACAACCCATATATATATAGCAATATATATTCAACATAGAGAAGGAATGTAGTAAAATGCAGGGCATAACTACTACCCTTACTCTCCCCCACCGCAACCCATGCCCCATGGCATCCCAGCCTCATGGCCACCTTACTCGCCCCTATCAGGGCCAAGTATCAAAAATACATCGGGCCATTCCCATCCTGACAACTAGAATTGCCTCAAACTGACGACCAAGTCACCCAATCCTGGTGATGAAGATCACCTAAACCAATAGTACCTGCCTGCTCTCATAAGAGCCAGACCCAAATGTCCTGCCACATGCAATTATATAAAAATATAAAGCATGGAATAACACATTGCAGCAACAAGAAATTCTATCATGAATTTAACCAATTCACATTTCAGAGCATACAAAAATGGAAATTAATTTTATTCACATGGTATTATCACTCCACAAAGCATACGTGAAGTTATGAACTTGAAATACCCTAAAAATTTGTTTATCAAAAGCCAAGAAAATAAGCCTTGCCATACCGGGTCAAGGTCTAATTCTCCTTTACCGCACCGGTCAAGGGTCACATATCACAATCAATAAAATCACACACCACGTGAGCCATTGTGGTGGAAATCATAACAACTATAATCTAAGAAAAAACGAACAAAAATTCCCACCCATGGAAACATTGTCCATCCCTCGTACCTGGGGTCGCAAGCACCCAAGAATAATCTAGAAACCCAGTCCCAGTAACAACCTATATCCAGTCTACCATATCCTAAGTAGTAAATTAACAGAAATAAAAGAGAATTCTCAATCTCATTAGTAGCCAGTAAAATGATGCTACTAAAATCCTATCAAGAACTCCTCTGATAACACTTTGTAACGACCCAGACCCGATCAGCCACCCGAACAGTGCCAAACGGGTCATGTGCTACTACCTTAGGTGCACCTCCCCAAATTCCAAAGGCTGCCGACTAGAAGCGAGGGTCTGATAGGTATAGTGGGGAGGCTATACCCTCTTGGAGGATAATAAAAATGGTACTGGTCCAAGTATAACAGTAGAGATGAAGCGGAATAAAAGACTCATCAGACTCAAACCAGACCCACAGAGCGGAAGCACATTCAATATCAATAAAAAGAGGAAGCTATAAATATAAACAATAGCAGCAGAAAGTAAAAAAAATATCATGCTAATAACTGGTAAATACTAAACAAACCAAACATGCATCCATAGCAAGTCACTAATCAAAATGGGGTGCCAATGGATATCCAACCATAGCTACAAAAAAGTATGCATGATGATACAAGTAAGGAAAACAAATAGAGTAACCCTAGCTAGGTAAAGACTTAAGGTCCATACCATCTCCATGAAACAACTAACGCAGCCCAGCTCTGGAAGCTAGCCAGTTTCCTACATGTAAATCCATAAAGTCTACATGCATCTTGAAGGACCCGTGCAGGGAGTGAGACAAATCCCAGTAGGATACCACCCAATAGTGCGTACCTAATATGAGTGTTTAAGAAGTCATGCATTTATAAGGAAAGCAGTAAATAATACAATGCAAAAATAAAAACTAACTCCACTGGTGATCAGCATCCACTGTAGAGTGTCACCTGCTTCGTCCAATGCCAGAATCTCTATCGTGTAACTCGACACCATGTGCCCCCTAACACCACGTGTCTCAAGTACCGAAGTCTCGAAGGCACACTTGAGAAGTAACCCAGAGAAACCGCGATACCTGTCCTTAATAAGAAACCAGAGGGACATCGATATCTGCCCTCAAATAATGTAACCGGAGGGACAACGATGTCTACCCTCAAATCACGGCGAGCCTTAGCCCCCAACCAGATAGTCTCAATGCTATCCCTCGAAGGCTCTTCACCTTCTACGTGGCTTCCTATGACAAGCACCCCCAACCCCAAATAACTAAACCGCAACTATGGGGGCCTTTACCCTCACGATTGGTCACAACCACCCCATCATAGAGTATCTCTGTGTGCACACTACTGAAGGTTTCTGGGTGAACAGAAATCCCTAAAATAGTACCCAAGCCGCAACACCTCTGAAACCTCGTGCCTCTATGACCATGTTGCTCAAGTCTGATGGCATCGCCATCCCAGTAACCCAGGCCATGCCCAACCTGACAGTCATCCTGCCTCAATCTGATGTCCATGATACCCAATCCCGTGGTCAGAACCACCCAACATAACCCAGGCCAAGCCCAACCTCTGATCATCATCACTCAAGAATATTCGGGCCATGCCCAACACAACCCAAAGGGTCCAGCATGTGCAATTCAACAATTTCATATATAACAAATTTAAACAGTACACATAAACAGGCAAAACATTCCAACAGTAAAATTTCCCTAACCCAACGGTTATCAATCAATAGTACTGAGGTATTAAATGCCTCAAATAATTCATAGTTGACTTAATAAATTAAACTCAACAGTTAAAAACATTAATATTGCAATTTAAACCATTTTGGCCTCCCCCAGCCAAAATTACCTAATGACCAATGACCCCTCACCTGGCCCCGCTCAAGAAAAACTAGTAATAGGGCATACCCAAAGGCATCCCATAGGTTCAACAATCAACTCAATATGAAATTGTAGATAAAATGGGTCCCTCTCAAAATACCTAAAAACACGCCAAAGGCCGGGTTACCCAAATAACCACGAAAACACAAAAATAGGTATGCACCACCTACCTAAGACTCGTACGATGCTACTCCTCCAGTAACAACCTCCAATTCGGTCTGAAACGCATTATATCTACAAAAAATTCAAAACTGCTCAAACCCCTATAACTCATTCTAGAACATAAATCAAACAAAAAAGCTCAAGAGGAATCGAGGCCCTATTGAGGGGGTTCCAACACATTAATCGGTGTTCGAATCGGGTTTCGGACGGACGATCGAGAGAAGAAACAAGGTCCGACTGGCTTGGTTCGTGAAACCTGATGAAGCTATTGAGTTTCTGCCTCTAAACGAGGCTACTACCCATTTTATTAAAAAAATTAAGTACACGGAATCTACTTTTTACTACACGCTGTGTATTTCATTTAACTGTTCATTTGGCGGTTGAAATTCCACCGACTTACTTTCTTGAACCAACCGACATGAGTACACGACATGTACCTAGGGGTACATGATGTGGACATGGTTTCACTTCTCTTCCTCGCCGACTTACCCACCCTCCATGTATTCCTCTCATACACAGCCAGACTACACGGTGTGTCTAGGAGGAACACGACGTATACATGGTTAAACAAATCTACCCGGCCAACAGGACTACATGCCATGTATATCCCTCATACACATCCAGACTACACGGAGTGTCCCAGGAGGACACGTCATGTACTTGGTTTCAATAGTTCTACCCGGCCATGAGGCCTACATGCCATGTGTGGACTCCACACGGTCACAGGTACACTGCGTGTCTCAAAACTAAATGCCATGTAGTAAGAAATTTATACACGGTCATCACACGATATGTACTCAGTGAGCACACGGCCGGACACTCACTTAACATATACATGTCGTGTACATAAATTACACAGCATGTAGTTTGTAAATTTCTAGAAATTTCCCAAATTATCTAGTTTTCTCAAGGACAAGTCAAAAATTCAAACAGGGTTGGGATTTTGACCCGTTCTAAAAACCTAGGTTCTTACACTAGCATTGTTACTTGTTTGTCTTCTTTCCTAGACATATGTATCATGAAACATAATATATATATATATATATGTGTGTGTGTGTGTGTGTGCTCCAGTTGTTTATTATTCCAGTATTCCACTGTGTACTGTGGTTGGATATTTACTGCTTCTGCTATTGTGTGTTGTTTACTTGTGTTGTGTACTCTTCCAATGAGGGAATAGTTTCCCCACTATCACACCCAAGCCCTCACTACTAGTCAGCAGCCTCTGGTGTGTATGGAAATGTTTTTGAGGCCATGTGACCAACTAGGTACAGGGCGCCTCTGGGTGGCTTCCGGAACCAGGATGTTACACCAGCTGATGCCTTTCAAATAATTCTATGGATAATATGAAAATAAATGTAATAATAATAGATAAATTTCATTCATTATTAATTTTAATGAATTATATTTCATATAACCATATTCATTTTAAAGGTAATAGGTAATTTCTCAGTCAAAATGAAAATAGTTTTATTCTAACTAAATTGAGTTTCTGGCATTATATGTGTTTATTCAAAAGTTTAATTGAAAAATTATTTTATTATAATGTGGATAAGAGGATATAATTTTTCAAATCATCATGTAAAAAATATATTAGAGTCAATTTTTTGATAATTTTCAAAAAAAGTTTTTTTGGGATGAATAGTAGAAAATACCGATTTTTATGAAATCTGTCATTTATTTTCAAGTATTTATAGTATCATTATATTTTGGATTTATTTTAAAATTTAATTTTTTCATTTTATTAAAAAAAACTAATAAATTTCATTGGAATCAATATTAAACTTTATTTTAAAAAAAAACATTTTTAAACTTAAAATTGAATATATTTAGAAAACCATTTTTTCATTGCGTTATGTGTTTTGATTTTAAAACTAATTTTTATCACCTTTAGAAGATTAATATTAAAAAAATTATTTCATATTTTTAATCTAGTTATTTAAAATTGGTAAATATTTTAGACTCATTTTTGGTCATTAGGAATATTAACATTGGTGAAGAAGTCAATTACCCCGGTAAGAGTTAAAATGGGTTAAAAGGGTTAAAACTAAAATAATAATGTATTAAATGACTAAAAAAACTTTTCTAAATCCTATTCTATGTTCATATTTTGAACTTATATTATCCCTTGTTAAAAAATTATTCATTTTTTGGCAGTTTTTTTAGTAATACATTAATATATTTTAATCTTTTAAAAAATCCCAAGTGTTTCCTCTCCCTTGCTTAAAAAATGACACTTCTTATTGTCTCTTATCCATACTTAAAGAGCCTATTATATTTGAAAATACCTATCCAAATACTTTACTAATATAACTAACCATGATATAGAGTTCATGGTTTAATAAAAATATCATCTTAAAAAGGATTTAGGTATAATCCTAAGGAGGATTCCCAAAGAAAAGGTATAGTTCTTAACCGAGTGTTTTATTTTTTGTTTCTTCTTTTACCTCCTTCAAACCTCTCTTAAACATTGTGATATAATATCATCAGTATTTAACATATAATAAAATATTATAATGTTTATATTATAACCATTTTTCATCTAATTAACCATATAAATAATAATCAAAATATCGCTCATGCGTACATGCATGATACTTCCTCAGGAGATATTATATTTCATTTTTCATCACCAAATCTTATGGTGGGTCATAAATATGGAATAAAATGAAATAATAAGATATTTATGATATAAATTTAATTCTTTAATATAAAATAAATATTCTAATTCATTCTTTATCATTCATATAAAAATAAAATCATTTCTCGTGTGTAAGTGTAGACTACTGCCATGTAAACCGATGCATTTTATTTTTCATCACTGAATCACATGGATGGTATATATATTGGTCTATTTAATAAAATAAAATAATATTTATAATATAATTATAATTCAATAAATATAAAATAATACTTACTTTCCCTCATGTTCATTGAAAAATGGATACATTACTTATGTGTACGTATAGACCACCCTCTTCATATTGCATCATAATTAATTTTTCATAACCATTTTATATAGTTGGTTATAAAAGAATTATAAATACATAAAAATTATATGTATAAAATGATTAATTTTCTTGAAATTATATAATATTGATTCATTTGACCATAGTCAACCTACCAATGTCATTTCAGACTTATGAACCAAACATCCTCAAAACGTCCAAAGTAGACTATAAATAAATTGATTAAGCATGGCCTGCTAATAAGTGAAAAAATGGAATATAAAAAATAAAATTCACTTGAAAAATATTCTTAATAAAGTAAAAAATTTAACATAAATTTATTATTTAGAAAGATAAAAAAATATGTGAAATGTCATACTTAATGTAATAGATATTCTATCTAACTGAAAATTACCTTTTTATTCATGAAAAACAAGAAAACCTACAAAAAAACCATGTTCGTGCAGAGTTAATGTGGACAGAAATATTGAATACAAAGATAATAATTCCTAATAATCATTTTAAAATCATCAGGCATGGACCCCATGTTGGTGTAAAGAATCAATCTCAGATCATATCTTGATCTGCTAGATAACATGCTGGTAACACCATTTCCTTCTCTCCAGGAATATTTGACAAGGATGTTCTAATTGATATAAATCATGAAAGTCATAAAAATGTAAACCAGATCCCAGGGAACATTACATTTACCTTGTATAAACTTTATCCTCATAGAAGAACTAGATTCAACCTCTGCAATTTGGATATTAAAACACCAGCACAAAGAAAGACCAGTGGCTAAAGCTTTATCTTCCACAACCACAGAGATACCAGCACTAAAAAGGGAAACTAAAACCCATAATAATAGAACATATTATATCTCAAACCAACACACCATATACTATCTCTCTATCTAGATATGAGCCGTCTATATTTAGTTTTATTCCCATATGAGGGGAAATCCATTTATCCCAGCTTCCCAGAAAAGGTCAACTGATAATCTTGTTCATGCAGTATATAGATATTGTTGGTGGGAGATGTCTTTACAAAGCCGAAACAAATATTTCACGAGATAAGAAAAAAAGATGCAGAGGAGGTAACTCAACAAAAGAGCATGCAAGCTTTTAAATTCAAGTGGCTAGATTTTCCAACGGACTACAATCAATTTTTATAGGCAAATAAAAAACAAAATAAATGGAAAAGAATTAATTGAGAGAACAAAAAATAAGGCTGAAAATAAATCACCGCATGCCGCATAGGGAAGAGGACCAGCCACATAGGGAAAAAAGAATCCACTACATGGGAATGATAAAGAGACTCTTGCTTTGGAAAAAACACCCAGAGTTATGGTTTATATTTCCAACACTCCCCTTCAAACCAAAACCAAATTCATCTCGAGCATCGTTCTTAATCTTTTGAATGCATCCGACAGTAATGCCTTTGTTAAAATATCTTCCACCTGTTCTGAAGTATGGAAATATTCCAATCATATCATTTTCTGTTTCACATGATTCTTGAGAAATTGAAAACAAGTATCAATGTGTTTTATTCTCCCATGCTGCAATGGATTTTTGGATAGTTCAATAGCCAACTTGTTATCCACATATATCATTGTAGATCCATCCTATGGATGCTTCATCCGCTTCAGCAAATTTCTCAACCAGATTCCCTCACAAACAGTAGATGATACTTCCACGTATTCTGCTTCACATGTGGATAGAGTGACCACACTTTTTTCCCTTGAATTCCATGTGAAAGCAGTCAATCCAAGGAAAAATACATACCAAGTGGTTATTTTTCTTTCATATTGGTCGCCTCCCCAATCACTATCTGAGTAACCATATAGCTTTTGTCCTTCATTGTATGGATAAAAAAACCAAAATCCAATGTTCCGTTGACATTCCTAAGGATTAATTTTTCTGCTAGCCAGTGTGACTCTTTAGGTGCCTCCATATACCTGCTTAGAAGTCCAACACTATAGAAAATATCTGGCCTTGATATTGTGAGGTACCTCAGGCTTCCAATCAGACTCTTGAAAAAAGTCGAGTCAACGCTTGTTCCTTCTATATCTTTTGACAGTTTCAAGCACATTGAAACTGGTGTGTTTATAGCATTACAATTTTCCATTTTTAATTTTTCAAGAAACTCCTTAGCATACCTCTTCTGAGATATATAGATGCCTCCATGTTGTTGTTTCACTTCAATTCCCAGAAAGAAAAACATGAGACCTCCATCGGTCATCTCGAACTCCTTGAACATGGCCCCCTTGAATTCATCAAACATCTGTCGTCTGTTCCCTATAAACAGAAAATCATCAACATACAAGCATGAAATAATTATATCGCCATGATCATTCTTCTTGATGTAAACCGCATGCTCATATGGATATTTGGCGAATCCATTCTCTCTCAGATAACTGTCAATGCATGCATTCCAAGCGCGTAGAGCCTGTTTTAACCCATAAAGTTATTTCTTCAAACGAAACACTTTGTATTACTCCCCTTTCATAACAAATCCTTCAAGATGGTCAACATATACCTCTTCTTCTAAGATTCCATTTAGGAACACAGACTTCAAATCTAGTTGGTAAATCATCCATCAATGATGGAAAACAAGAGAGATGATCATCCTCGCAGTGTCAAGGTGAGAAACAGGGGGGAAGACTTCTTCATAGTCCACCCCGTAATTTTGTTTATACCCCTTTGCTACGAGTCATGCCATGTAGCAGTTGATCTCACCATCAGCCTTTTTATTTATCTTACACAACCATTTCACGCCAATGGTTTTCTGGATTTTTGAGAGTGTTGTCAACTCCCATGTTCCATTTATCTCTATGGGATGAATTTATTCTTCCATAGCCATTATATAGAATTCTTCCCTCACGACATCCTAAATTGTCAGAGGCTTATGATCTAAAAACAATCAAAAATTTTTTAGCTCTTTGGTATGCTCATAAATATCACTCATATTTTTCATATTCATAGGAGACATTGGCGAGGATGAGATGGCCAAATTTTGATTTGATGGAGTGCTTTGAGGAGCGAAGAAATGTACTCCTAGACTTCATCCAACTGATGATGCACCCGAGGAAGGTGTTGCTATTGTTTTCTCCTGATTTTCATTCCATTCTTCAAGAACCTCTATCTTTACCAGAATATCCTTCTTAGATTCTTCATCATTCCACTTCCACAATTCTTCCTCACTAAAGACCACATCTCTACTGACCACTAATTTATTGGTTAGTGGATTTTAAAGCTTGTAGGATTTAGAAGCTTCACAATAGCCTATGAAGATGCACTTTTCCCCACGATCATCATGTTTCCTTATTCTCGCTTCAGGAACTTGAGCGTAGGTGACACACCTAATGATTCTTAGGTGCGCCATGCTCGGTTTGTAGCCACTCCACTCCTCTTAAGGTGTAATGATACTGAAGATTTTCTATGGACACCTATTGAGAAATTAGGTAGTACATGCCACTGCTTCTACCCAAAAACTCTTTGGCAACCCTTTCTCCTTCAGCATGGTCCTCGTTATGTCGAGGATAGTGCGGTTCTTACTTTAAGCGATTCCATTATGTTGTGGCGTATAGGCTGAATTATATTGTTGATTGATGCCATGCTCCCTAAAAAATCTAAAAATGAATTTGAGGTGTATTCTCCACCTCTATCAGATCTGAGTACTATGATTCTGTGGCCACTTTTAGTTTCAACACGAGCTTTGAATGTTTTAAAGATAGTGAAAGAAGATGATTTTTCATTGATGCAATACACCCAAAAAATTCTGCTGATATCATCAATAAATGTAATAAAATACCTATTACCTCCCTGTGATGGTGTTTCAAGTGGTCTGCAGATATCGGTGTGAACCAAATGATGTTGTTCCATTGCTCTTCTAGACACTTCACTTGTAATGGAGTTCCTTTGGTTTTTGCCGAGTGTACACGCCTCACATGCATTATTTGGAACTTCAATCATCGGAAAGCAACACACCATCCTCCAATGGCCCGAAGGCCTTCATTTTCTATTGATTTTGATAATCCACCTTTCAAGGGGTTAGGTGGAACCCTTACAAGGACCGTAGGCATAAGTATTACATGGCCCGTAGGCCTTAGAGAAATTTATTGCCCATAGGCTTCAAACATTACATACAACCCAAACTAACCACTTGGAACTGCTCCTCCCCAGCATATTCATCGTGAAATCATCTTTACACCTTCGCATGGTAGTTCAGCTAGGCTTTCCCATGCATGCACATGCTTGTCCCGATGGCAGGTGCTATACCCTCTCATTCTTGCAATCCATTTAGCTTCTGCTATGGTGAAATCATCTTGCTCCTCCTCCTTCTGAAACTTGTTCCTTGTAGGTTGAATAGTTTGCATCTGCACTGAAAGTTTCCCGAAGGCCTTGAGGTGGCCCGAAGGCCTTACTAACCCAAATGGTTGGGTGGCGCGAAGGCCATAAAGGACTTGGGGACCAAATCGGTCACCCGAAGGACCAAACAGAGGAATATTCCTAGATGCTACAGTTCCAAACAGTGCCTGCTACAGTTCCCGGTAAAGTGTCTGCTACAGTTCTGCACAGTTCCTACTACAGTACCTGCTATAGTACTGCTACAGTACTACTACAGTAACCCTAGAAATTAGCCTCCTCCTGGATTTGATCCCGGGTCTCTTGGATGCACTTAAGGAGTCCTCATCAACTGCGCTGAGGGTCATGTGCGCAATCCACACACCATGCTTGATGATGATATATGTTTAATCCCGCTAAAATAGAGATGCCCAAAACAAAAATTCCATCTTCAAGAATCATTCTTCAAGAGCCCAAACAAACACTCCTCAGCCATCATGTTGATATGCGGTGGAGACTTCCGATTTATCGCCATTTGGACTTGAGCAAAATGTCTTCTATGAGCATCCCTTATAGACAAAGAAGAATTCTCCATGTGTATAACATACCTCTTCTCAAGGAGTTGGTCGAGACTGATGATATTGTTTTTCATTCATGGTACGTAATTCATATTAGAAATATAATTCAACTCACCATTCTTCAGATAGATTTTGATTTTACCTCTTCCAATCACGAGTACCTTTGAGGTGCTTCCAAAGCTTACATCACTATTAACTTCTTCAGTGAGTTCTCAAATAGTTCTTTGTTACCACTCATGTGGTTGCTTTGACCCATTTCAAGGTACCAAACATCGGGGCGTTCACATGCCTTTTCTTGTGTGAGGAGGAGTGTCGTACCTTATTCTTCATGGTGTGACGTTTTAGCATAGTTAGATCATTCATCATGATCCACCTTGCTCCAACAATCAGATGCAAAATGGCCCAATTTCTTGCAGTTGTAGCATTGGACGTTCTTTCTATTTCCATGACCACGCATGAATCAACCCCCACTATTTCCTCTTCAATAAAAGTTGGTAATGTTTTGTTGATTTTGTTGATGGCTTGGAGGATGTCCACACCCTCCACCTCTTGCACGATGACCGACTGGTTGCGTTTGGTCATTCTTTTGATTTTTTTAGAGTCAACTTGGACTCTAAGGCATGCTCTATTATTGAACCTGCATTCTTCTACATTTGATGCTAATGTACTTACAATGAACCCATCAGTTCTTCAATTTAATTTTTTTCCAAATATTTCAATTCTTCGATTGCCACAACCACATGCTCAATCTTGGTTGTGAGAGATCGAAGAGAATTATCAATAATACGAATGTCCTCCATTATTTCACGATTTCTTTTCAAATTTTTAACGATGAGAATTAGGCTTGAGAAGCAATCCGAGATACTCATAATTTCTTTCATTCGCACCGCTTTGAACTCCACTTGTAATTTTTGAAGTCAGACCCACTTCACACGATCAAATCCTTTGAAAATGGTGGCAAGTGTATCCCAAGCATTCTTTCTTGATGTTGTTTCAGCAATATTTTCAAATGTCGATTCATCCAACCCTTCACAGAGGAGGAATAATGCCTTGTTGTCTTTCTTCCATTGGTTTTTGAGGGCCGTCTATTCTTCACTCATGAAGGAAGTTTCTTACTCCGTAGTGGGTACTACATACCCATCAGTGACGATCTCCCATAATTCTTGTGACCCAAAAACACCTTCATTTGGATGCACCACCTCTCATAGTTTTCTTTAGAAAAGGTCGGAAGTTGAGGCTGGATTGCGGTGGTGATCTTTGGAATTTAGAGGATGCCTTAAAAATGTCCCATGATACTAGTTTGTTGGTGGGAGATGGATTTACAAAGCCGAAACAAATATTTCACGGGAGATGAAAAAAGAAGCTGAGGAGGGAACTCAACAAAAGAGCTTGCAAGATTTTAAATTCCAGTGGCTAGATTATCCAACAGACTACAAACAATTTTTATAGGCAAATCCAAAACAAAAGAAATGGCAAAGCATTAAATGAGAGAACAAAAAAAAACAAGGCAGAAAATAAAGCACCGCATGCCGCATGGGGAAGAGGAGACGCCACATGGGGAAACAAGAAGCCACTGCATGGGAAAGATAAAGAGACTCTTTCTTTGGAAAGAACACCTGGAGTTATGGTTTCTATTTCCAAAAGATATAAATATTTGAAAAGTAACAGAATACCCATAACTCTTGATTAGCACCCCAGCTCCATCACTGAAATATTTACCCACATCTAAAGATGAATTCCATAAATCAAAACACCATGCCTTTATTTATTTCCTCCTAGAGGATCGAACAAGCAGACAAAAAAACAATTCTGTGGGCCTTGACCTTTATCCCCAGATGCCCCCACCGCAAAACCAAGACTCAATTTTATCCTGTATGGAGCCAACAAGAATTTTAATATTCATCCTCTATTGCAATAAGTTTCAGACTGCCTTATCCCATTCACTGTGAAAGAAAACATGTGTTGTGATTTCCTGTTGCGTCCACGAACAACATTGACAATGGGAGGCCAGAATCACTCATTTTTTTGTATTCCAGAAGTTGATATCTCTATGTCTGGGAGTCCAGTGAACAGAACCTTCTTCAAATGATTCAACATGCACCCAACGAGGATGGAAATAATCATGGAATTAGAGGCCCGACTCCTCCCATCATCCCTATACCTATCAGTAATAAACTTTCCCATAAATATTTCCCTTCACAAATATCCAATGAAATACTTTCTTACATGGAATCCTCCAAATCATATAGGTTTAAGACCCCTTCATCCACTGGTTTAACCATTATCTCCCATGAATCCCAATGATAATGACCATCTTGATTAGAATCCCATAAAATGGTTTTCATGATGTTTTCCATGTTCCTAATTATCCCATTCGGTTTCTTGATAATGGATAACACATGCATCAAGATGAAAGTGAGTACATCATTAATCAAAGTGATTCTTCCTCCGAAAGATAAGAACCTATTTTTCCAATTAAAAATTATCTCCTTTATTCGATAGGCGATTTCATAAAACATTGCGTTTATGACCATTCCATTAGAGATAAGGTAACAAAGATAAACCTATGGGAGTTGACAATGTTGAATACCCAACTAGGATTGAATTTCAATGCCATTTCTTCCTAAAAACTTATTAAAACACTATTCTTTCTTGAATTAATTCTTTCACCACTCATCTTTCTATAATAATACATGATGTTGAAGAACCTAGAAATATATCTTTGCCTTCCATTAATAAAGAATAACATATCATCAACAAAAATAAGATGAGAGATAATACCACTCCCAAACCTTTTATGATAAGGTATAATATTCCCCTCTTAAATATTTTGGTGAATATTCCTAGTAAGTACCTCTTGAGACATGATAAATAGTGAGGGAGACAAGGGATCACCTTTCCCAATACCATGTGTTGATTTAAATAACCCAAAATACTTAAACATAATAGAGATTGTGATCCACAGGGAAGCGTAGCATCTAAACAAGAAGGTCAAGAAACCATTATTGAAAACAAATTTTTCTCATGACATTGAGAATAAATATCCATTATAATTTATCATATGCCTTGTCAATGTCTACTAAGATCATAAGGTTGGAACAAACATTCTTTTTGTTTAAATCATGAACCATTTCTTTGGAGATACCAATAGCCCCTGAATACATATACCTTGCAAAAACCCTTGTTACTCATACAAAATAATTCTATGAATAAAATTGGAAAGACTCTTGTGGTGGAGGGTGGATAGAACCTTATAAGAAAAGTTACACAAACAAATGGGCCTAAACTGGTTCAAGTTTGATGGGTCTTTTACTTTAGGAATGAGAATAACATTAGAAGCATAGACACCCTGATTGAGAGAACCTCCTTAAAAAAATCCCATACTTCCTCCATCACTTGATACTTAACAATATCCCATGATTCAAAAAAAAAAACAAAAAACCATTGGGGATAGGAGCACATTCCTAGTTCATACTAAAAATTGAGTTTTTTATTTATTCTTACTCCGATAGATCCATCAAAGCATCATTGTACCTATCCTTCACTAGCCTTGGGAAATATCTCATAAAAGCCTCCTAACCTACCTATATATTTAATATTGCTTCATTAAAATAGTTTGGTTTAGCAAAGAGTCCCTCAATGTAATCCTTCGCCAACATTCCAACAACATCCATGTCCAAACTGAAGGATCCATCCTCAAGTTTAATGTTAAATATCCTACTCACCATTTTTTCTTTAAGAATTCCTAGAAATAGGTAGTATTTCAATCCCATATTTTAGCCACATGGATTATGATCAATTCTTGTAATCCATTTCAATCATCAGTAACTTCTTAGAAAGAACCTTATATTTCTAAAACAACAGAAAAATTGTTATCATCCCATGCATCAATAAGGTTATCCTCCAAAATATAAATGTCTCTATTTAAGCCTTCCAAAATATTTTCATTGTTAATTTTACAAGGGTAACAATCATATAAATATTATCTCAGACATTGAAATTGGTTCATGAGACCATTCCAAGTTGTTCCCCACTCCGGCGGTTCCCAGGACTCCATGCCATTTTGGAGGAAGCCATCAAACCTATGACAATTGGAATAGTAGAAGAAATTATAAGGCCCTAGATCTCTCTCCTTATGCAGCACCAAAATGGGTTCACGGTCCGACTTTGATATGATTAGGTGCTTAACTGAATCCTGACTAGAGGAGTCCACACCTAGAATATTAGAGTAGAAACTATCATGTATACTAAAAATCCTCATGCTTCCTTGGTTATTGTTTCAACATGTATATTTTTATCCTGAAAATCCTATATCTATTAGACCTGAAGAAGACATAAAGTTCAAGGAATAAGTAATTTCATTAGTAGAAAGTTCCACACCTCCTCATTTTTCATATCCCTCCACATCTCTATTAAACTAACCACCAACGAACCATGGGTGATTACTGGGTTGAAAAAAAATAATTTATTTCTAAAAAATATTTCTTTTGTAAGACTCACAACTAGAATAAAAAATGAAAATAAAAGTTTGTTTCCCACAACATTTATCTTGATTATAACATACTACTAAGAAGCCTCTATGAGGTCCAAAGATATTCCTGATTTCTAGAAATCTAAATATTCTTGTTACAAGAACCTTCATGCATACAATTTATGAAGCCCATATTTTTTGCGTAGAGGGAAATATGATCCTCGACTTGTTTGGGTTCTAGAATGAAAATAATAGAAACATGATGTTAGTGGGACTCCAAATCCATGAAGGCACACTTCAAACACTTCTCTAGACCCCGATCATTATATATGATTATAGAAATCAAAATATAAGAGGGGAAACGACCTTTAGGCTGAGCAAACCTGCTTTCAATACCACACATAAAGAAGTCGACGCCCATTCTATAGATCTGGTGATAGGTCCGCTTCTAGGAATGGAAGTTCATTCCATCAAACTGAAAAAATTTCAAAACATCAGGATTGAATCTCCTCTTCTTCGTAACTTCTATATCTTCAATAAAAAAGAAACTCTTTTAAGAACAGATCATAAGAGAATGATATCTCGATTAGATCCCCTCTAGAACAAGAGAGACAATCATCATCCTCTTCGGTGATAATAGAGAAGATCAAATCTCCACCCCAAGCATCAACGAACCACCACCACCACGTGGATAAACCAAATAAGAGGATCCATCAACTAATTTATCCTTCTTAAAGCATGAGAAACACTTTCTGTAAAAATCCAAATAAGAAAAATGGGCATTGGAATATGATGGGGGGAAGAGGTACATACACATGACCACAAACATTGTGGAGGGAATCAATGTTATCTTTAAGGGGAATCATAAGTTACCTATAAATTTCCTAGTTTAGGAGACATTATATCATTGCATGAAGGACCATTTTGATAGACAAAAACTAGCCTGAGACATAATTTAGCAGTGGATAAGGTACGCAAGACACTTTCAACAAGAGATTAAAAAGAATATTGAAGAATATTTTGGTTATCTTGTCTTACTTTTTCGATGAGAAGACTCTCAATTGGAAGTTCAAGAGAATTTGAACCCCATCACAAATATAATTGGTGAAAAAATTATTGTATTACTAGAAACAAGGCAATGTTAATGTGGAAACTTTCAGGACTTATGATTTCTATGAGCACATGCAATTGCATCACGTGCCTCTATGAACATATCATTGGAATCATATGTTGATCCAGTGTACCACATGAATATCATTGTTAACTGTTATGCTCCACCATGGACACCTATTGGGAAGTTTCATCGTATCCCAATGCCCGAAGGCTAGTCGATAGTGATACCTAACATCAATTGGTTACGTCCATGTGGGAGACCGAATACCAGTAGGATACTGAATGAGATGGATTTTCCTCAAGAACAACATCAGAGTTTGAGATGCACCCTATGTCATCAAAAAGGTCATAACCGAAAAAGATTCCTTAACATTGTTGGGTCATGTTCACACTCCCAGCCACCGTGATTTATTGTCTTTATTGTGATATTCTCATATTGTAAATTATATGTTGTTATATCTTCTTTTTACTATTTTTTTTAAAATATTATGTGTATGATATTCTAATAAACGTTTATATAATGAAATAGAAGTATCATATATTATGCTATAACAAGGTGATATAAAATTTCAGTATAATAATGATTATATAATCAACCATCTTTTTCAATATTATTAATACTATCAGAATCATGATCAGAAACGATTTTTGACGTATAAAGACAAGTCTTACCTGTGTGTACTACTACGGGGAGGTTATAAAAATGGAGAAAGGATCATGTAAGATATTATTTTATATGTTTATATATATAAACTGTAACACCCCGAGATTTTATGAAAAATATTCTTTTTAATTTCATTAATGTCATGTGTTGTACGCTACACCAAAAGGAACTTGTACAACACGCATCCCTGACCTGGCTTACATTACACGCAATAAAGACCTTCCTCGATAGCATGTGTAGTACGCAATACCGAGTTTCACTAAACGAGATATTATTATTAACTAGCCATTATGAATAGTAATACCCACTTTTTAAAATTTTATAAATTTTATCTTTCAAAATGGACTTCATTTTTGGATTCGGAATATCGAAATTAGCTTAGGGTAAAATTTTGGTACTTTTCGGATAACTTTCATATTCTGATGAATAGTGAAAATTACTAAATTTTAATTAAAAACAAATTTTTTAATCGAAATAACTAATAGTGATAAATTATTAATTTGAGTGGTTTTAAAGTATATCTAGAATATATTTTTACGATTTAATACAATGTAGGTCATTGGATGTAATTTCACATTTAAACCAGACATAAACAAGTGTCAATCTTTTGATGATTATTATCTCTTAAAAACACGCTATTTGTTTTGAAGACGAGAATTAATTTTTAAATTAATTAATGCAACTGATATGTTTTTAATTTGGTAAAATAGACATCATTTTTGAATTAATAATATCAAATATATCTTAGGCCTAATTTTTGGTACTTTTCTGGAAACTTTCGTTTTTTGATGAATAGTGAAACCACTAAGTGGTAGTTAAAAAACTGAATTTTTCATAAAACTTAATTTTACCGCTTCTGTGAGTAAAATTTTGAAAATCTAAGAGACACAGTTAATATCAAGGAATAAAATTTGGTTCAATGATATGAAAATATTTTTTGGTGAATAGTAACTTTTTACTTTTATTTACCACGGTTAAAAGTAAATAGGATAATTAAGGGTAAAAATTATATTATTATTACCCTAACACGTGTCCTAATTCTATTGGATAAGTTTAATTCGACCAAAAACAACCTTAGGAATAAAATATGACCATTTAGGTCCACTTGGATTAGATTAGGACATTTAATATTAATTTATTTAAAGAAGGATTAAAATAGTTAAAATCAAAGTTTAATAAGTAAATAATTTTTAATATAGGGTTATAAAAAAGATAAATTCGACTATAAATATTAATTAGAAAGCTAAAAATATTTCCTACATAATGGTATTTTATTTATAATTTTTAGACATTAAATAATTTTTTTTTTTTTACACAAAGATGATGCAGTTATTATCTTATTAATGAAATATTGACATAATTGATGTTATAAATACCCAAATAAATGTAATTTGATACTTTTTATAAATTACACTAATTTTATAGGTTAATATGACATGTTAGTATTGGGTTAGTTAAATTTTTTTCAACTAATAATTCTATTATGATTTTCACAAAAATCAATTACCAAATAGTGTCAAAATTGACATAAAATAGTTTTTAAAAAACATATTATATTATTAATTGTTATTTTATTTCTAAAAATATAAGGTTCGGCAAAATGACTTAGATAAGGTTATATATATTAATAATAAACAACTTGGGGTTAGTTTGGCTTGTTATAGTATGTTTATTAACCTTATAGTGTAAGAAAACAAGAAGACACGGTAAAAGTTAAATTATCTAACTTAAAGATAAATCTAAATGATAAGGTTAAAATAGAAACCTAAACTTGTATAAATTATATTGGAATATAGGATTTATACCCATCCCCACATTAGCTTCGAAATAACTCAATTTGGAGCTATTAAAAACCGAATATGACTTTATAATAAAATAATAATTTTAGTTATTCCAAAGGTGCCCATCTCCACGCCGTGGTGTAATCTATTTTCCACCACCACCTTACATGGATGGGTATAATGGTAAAAGTAATGAATATATATGATTATTTTAAAGTGATATTGATTCTGTAATATTATACATAACAAAATTCGATGATCATGAGAATGATATCATCGCTCGTGCGTACGTACGGAATACCGTCTCCACGACGCGATGAGATTCACTCTCCATGATAACCATTCAAGAATGATTATAAAGTATATATAATAAGTAATAATGAAATATATGACATAATAATTCTACTGGATATATATATATATATATTTATTTATTTCATCTACTTAATTCCATTCAATTCAATAAGGAAACAAAAACAGCGTTCATGCGTACGTACGACCTACCGTCTCCATGAACGGTGTATTTATTTCTATTTATTGATCCATTATATATATGTATATTCTAAATATATATTATATATAAACCATGTTTTACATTATGTATGTAAGTAATCATGATCTAAGTAATCATATGAATAATTACAAGTTAAAACACGAACGAAAAATGAGACGATTTTATCCAAAATGCTACTTTAACATGAATTTACAAAAGAACGGGTAATATAAAGTCATAAGTGAACAATATATGATATAATAACAATGAATATGATTCTGTAATAAGTCAATGACATTATCTAAATCATTATACAAGAGGTTTGGATACGTACGAAGCATATCAGACCTAAGGTAAGGGATAACTATACCAATCTTGTTCTTATCCGAGATTGTTTATTCGTAAGTATTTACTAGGGTTATTGTTATCATCCATGTCCATATTTAATAAAAATGGTTTCATTTATGTTTAAAGTCCTTTTTACCCATTTTGACTTTTACCCAATGGTATGGAAGGAATCTTTCTTTTATTTACCCTGCAAGGTACTTTTTGACTTTTTCGACAAAAGTACGAGAAGAATGTTTTTTAATGTATACGGAATAAAAGGATTTTTACGGTTTTATAAAACCTTATTTTCATGAATCTTTCTCAAAAATATTTCATGAATATTTTCAACAAAATCCTTTTCTTTTAAAATTGCATGACATTCTATGAAAAGAAAATTATTTTGAAGAAAAAAGAAAATTTTCCTCAAGAATTCATTTCAAGTGTTTTATCAAAACCATTTTAATCTAATATGGAATTATTTCACATGTGTATGTTTCAAGTATAATGTCTCTATGATTTACATGGTTTCACTTTTCTTATGATGAAATATCCATTTCTTTTATATGGATTATGTGATGATGGGATGATGTTTGTGAAACCCATTTTATTCGTTGAGTTATTATGAATGATTTATGTTTATTTTGTGGCACAAGTAATAATGATTTCATTATGAGATGGGTGGGACCTATATCTCACTCCAATGCATTGGGTAAAGATTTATATCTCATTAGATAGACATGAATGTAATGGTAAGTTAATCCGGTTCAGTATTACAGGACTGGAACGAGGAGTGAACTCGATTCAGAAAGGGACTTTGTCCACTAAGATGGTCTTGGCAGCAATGCCTTGGATACTATAGGAATCATTACATGTGCGTAATGGATGCCAAAATTACATGTTTTATTCCCATGCTATTTTATCTTGATTAATGTTCCATTATGATCTATGCCTTATGTACTTCCATGTTTTATATCGTTGCTCATGATTTTGATGTTTAAACATTATGTTCATGTTTTTAAGTTCAAATGTATATGGTATGTTTTATTTTATCCATGCTTACCCTTACTGAGCATTTGAGCTCACCCTATTTATGTTTTATTTTCCCCCAGGATTAAAAGTAAGGTTTAGGGTAAGGAAACAAAAAGTGGAAGATCTTTATGGGAGATGTTGAAGATCTTTCACCACGATTAGAAATTTACATTCCAAGTTTCCAAAGACACTAAACTATTACGGTCCTTGTGTGTCTGTTTTTGTTATGTATTACGTATTCCGCAAAAGTAATGTAATGTCCATGTACGTAAAGCTTCAGGTCTCTATAGTTGGTATCAGAGGAAAGGTTTAGTCAACCTTTGGAAACTAGGATGCAATAACTTTAGTGAGATCCCTAGAGATATTTCAAAGGTATGTCTAGGGATGATCCTAAGGTTAGTATATGTATAGGTTATAGTCCTAGAATTATGGTAACAATATTAGATTAAACCTAAGATGTTAGATATTGATGTTACTCCCCCTTTATTATGATTTTTTCCTCTCAAACTATTCTTTTTGGGTTTTATAAAATGGCTGGAAACAAGATGATTCACGATAATAGAGGATATGATGGACAGTGGAATGATATTATTCATTAGAAACCAAAATAAATAAGATTTGGAAGTCCAAACATCATTATTATGCAGAATCAGAAATCTCATAATATGATCAATAAACTCAAATTTGGTAAGTTTCCTGACTCAGCTAATAAGAGAAAGATGGAGTTTCATGGTGATCATGGAGGAAAGAAAGGTAAATTTCCCCTATGTAAATCATGTGGGAAGAGGCATCAAGGAGAATGTTTCAAAGGAACTGGAAGATGCTTTGGGTGTGGAAAAGAAGGACATAAAGCCAGTAAGGGCAAAGGAAAAGGTTCAGTTAACACCACGGATGAGGATAATGGTATTTCTACGACATCAACAATGGTTAAATGTTTTAAATGTTGAATGTACAAGCATTATGCAAACCAATTCCCTAAGGGAAAGTCTCATGAAGAGAATTAGTATGGTCGTATGGGTAATATTTATGTTGATGATGATGAAGAGACTACAAATGATATGTGAGATGAAAGAATTGTTGAAGCTCAGTCAATGGTTTAAGAAGGTAGTGGAATGATTACATGTTTATCAAGTGTAATGTTGTATAAGTAATCTCATGGTACTATGGAATAAAGAGACATCTAAGGATTGTTACACTGTTGTATTTCCTTAAGTTTTGAAAGTGTGTGATGAATGGTACCAGTATTTTTGGAAAGTAGATGATATGCGCATAATGAAGGGATAAGGAGAAAATTAAATGTTTGATAGTATTCATTAGCTCATGACTCATATAAGGAGAAGGTTATATCATGGTTTGAGTATATAGAATTTTTGGATTTTGGTATGTGGAAAGAGTTAACTTTTGACAGCATTCATGTTTTCACTAAGGTTTAATGGGTATTAATTTTTCAAGAGAATACATGATTAAGGTATTCACATGATTGGAATGCGACCAACAAGATAATGGGGGATAAATGATGGTTGGTTGATGACATTTCAAGTAATCGTTTTCTTTATACTATGAGCTTGGACCAAAGTATTTTAGATAAATATTGGAATGGATTATGTTGGACATAATATTGTATTGTTTAAGGATAGAACTTTTTTCGATATTATTGATGGGATGTTATAATAATGTAGTTTTAGAAAAAGGATAACCTACAGGACGAGCGACAGCCCATCGCGTTGGACAAGGCTGTGGGAATCGAACCCACAACCGATGTTAGACTGGCCTTTATCCCCTAACACTGGCCTACATGAAGTCCCTGTTTAGTAGAATCTAGTTTTATTATATTAATCAATATGATATATGAAGTATAAGTCCATTTTAGGAACCATATATGATTAATCTCACTATAGATCAACTTATGTATATTTAATAACTTTTGCTAACCTTTTGTTTGAGACAGATGAAATGACCCGTCATTCTATCACATGATCTGCTAACACTTCACGAATAACAAATTCAACTTCATTTATTTAAGAGATGAAGTGAAAATTGTTCAAGGCACGAACAACAGTGATATTGTACCAAAATAAAGTAAATATTTATTCTAATTCAAATTCTTCAACTTTAAGGAAATGATCTTTAAAACCAAAAATGTTGTCCTAGTGCCCTCATATCCGATGAATTATATGGTACCCTAGATCATCAAAAATTTATGGCTTTGTGATTGTTGGATTTTTCATAGCCATGTTCTCTACCACTCTCCCTCAGAACATGATGGTTATATTTTTCTTCCATATCCATATTTTCACCTATGTTCTCCTACATGAAAACCCAGTGATGAGTTAATTTGGGTAACCGTTACGTTTCATACTTTAGTTTTTAAATCCATGTTTTGGTATTCCTTTTTACGATGTGGGTTTCTATTAAAGAAACTTTCGAGTAGTAAACCATTTATAACCCTGACGAATTTCGAGGGCGAAATTCATTTTAAGGGGGGTAGAATGTAACACCCCGAGATTTTATGAAAAATATTCTTTTTAATTTCATTAATGTCTTGTGTTGTATGATACACCAAAAGGATCTTGCACAACACACATCCCTGACTTCTCTTTCATTACACACAATAAAGACCTTCCTCCATAGCGTGTGTAGTATGCAATACCGAGTTTCACTAAACGGGATATTATTATAATATTATTTTGAACTAGCCGTTATGAATAGTAATACCCACTTTTTGAAATTTTATAAAATTTATCTTTAAAAATGGACTTAATTTTTGGATTCGGAATATCGAAATTATCTTAGGGTGAAATTTTGGTACTTTTCGGATAACTTTCATATTCTGATGAATAGTGAAAATTACTAAATTTTAATTAAAAACAACTTTTTTAATCGAAATAACTAATAGTGATAAATTATTAATTTGAGTGGTTTTAAAGTATATCTAGAATATATTTTTACCATTTAATACAATGTTGGTAATTGGATGTAATTTCACATTTAAATCAGACATAAACAAGTGTCAATCTTTTGATGGTTATTATATCTTAAAAACACGCTATTTGTTTTGACGAAGAGAATTAATTTTTAAATTAATTAATGAAACTGATATGTTTTTAATTTGGTAAAATAGACATCATTTTTGAATTAATAATATCAAATATATCTTAGGCCTAATTTTTGGTATTTTTTTGGAAACTTTCATTTTTTGATGAATAGTGAAACCACTAAGTGGTAGTTAAAAAACTGAATTTTTCATAAAACTTAATTTTACCGCTTCTGTGAGTGGAATTTAAAAAATCCGAGAGACATGGTTAATATCAAGGACTAAAATGTGGTTCAATGAGATGAAAATATTTTTTGGTGAATAGTAACTTTTTACTTTTATTTACCACGGTTAAAAGTAAATAGGATAATTAAAGGTAAAAATTATATTATTATTACCCTAACACATGTCCTAATTCTATTGGATAAGTGTAATTCGACCAAAAACAACCTTAGGAATAAAATATGACCATTTAGGTCCACTTGGATTAGATTAGGATATTTAATATTAATTTATTTAAAGAAGGGTTAAAATAGTTAAAATCAAAGTTTAATAAGTAAATCATTTTTAATATAGGGTTATAAATAAGATAAATTCTACTATAAATATTCATTAGAAATATAAAACTATTTCCTACATAATGGTATTTTATTTATAATTTTTAGACATTAAATAATTTAATTTATGTTTGACACAAAGATGATGCGGTTATTATCTTATTAATGAAATATTGACATAATTGATGTTATAAATACCCAAATAAATGTAATTTGAGACTTTTTATGAATTCAAATAATTTTATATGTTAATATGACATGTTAGTATTGGTTTAGGTAACGTTTTTTGAACTAATAATTCTGTTATGATTTTCACAAAAATCAATTACCAAATAGTGTCAAAATTGACATAAAATAGTTTTTAAAACAAATATTATATTATTAGTTGTTATTTTATTCCTAAAAATATAAGGTTCAGTAAAAGTACTTAGATAATGTTATATATATTAATAATAAACAACTTGGGGTTCGTTTGACTTGTTATAGTAAGTTTATTAACCTTATAGTGTAAGAAAACAAGAAGACACGGTAAAAGTTAAATTATCTAACTTAAAGATAAATCTAAATGATAAGGTTAAAATAGAAACCTAAACTTTTCTAAATTCTATTGGATTATATTATTTCGACCCATCCCCACATTAGCTTTGAAATAACTCAATTTGGATCTATTAAAAGCCGAATATGACTTTATAATAAAATAATATTTTTAGTTATTCCAAAGGTGCCCCTCTCCTCCCTTATAAAAGGGCACCTCCTCCCTCTCTTCCTCACATCACTTTTATCCATCAAGCTCGGCCAAACCCTGCCAAATTCTATTCTCCACTTCCATAGAAACATACTAGAGGTCTTGGGCATCTTCAAAGACCAATTTTAGTGCCCTAAGAGGAGGTCTCAAAGAGGCGCTTCAAAGAAGAGGTAATGTCTGTAACCAATTCTTTCAACTTTATTTCATCTTCCACTTCTTTTTCTTTTGTTTTTTCATTATAAAGTAATAACATAAGGATCAATAATATACTGATATGTTATTATAAGTATTAAAAAACCATATTTCACCATCTTTTCATCCTACAGAAAATGAAATCACCGCGCGTGCGTACGTACGGAATACCGTCTCCATGTCGTGGTGTAATCTATTTTCCACCACCACCTTACTTGGATGGGTATAATGGTGAAAGTAATGAATATATATGATTATTTTAAATTTATATTGATTTTTTAATATTATACATAATACAATTCGACGATCATGGGAATGATATCATCGCTCGTGCGTACGTATGGAATACCGTCTCCACGACGGGATGAGATTCACTCTCCATGATAACCATTCAAGAATGATTATAAAGTATATATAATAAGTAATCATGAAATATATGACATAATAATGCTACTGGATTTATATATATATATATATATATATGTCATCTACTTAATTCCATTCAATTCAATAAGGAAACAAAAACAGCGTTCATGCGTACGTACGACCTACCGTCTCCATGAACGGTGTATTTCTTTCAATTTATAGATCCATTATATATATGTATATTCTGAATATATATTATATATAAATCATGTTTTACATTATAGATGTAAGTAATCATGATCTAAGTAATCATATGAATAATTACAAGTTAAAACACGAACGACAAATGAGACGATTTTATCCAATACACTACTTTAACATGAATTTACAAAAGAACAGGTAATATAAAGTCATAAGTGAACCATATATGATATAATAACAATGAATATGATTCTATAATAAGTCAATGAAATTATTTAAATCATTATACAGGAGTTTTGGATACGTACGAATCATATCAGACCTAAGGTAAGGGATAACTATACCAATCTTGTTCTTATCCGAGATTGTTTATTCGTAAGTATTTATTGGGGTTATTGTTATCATCCATGTCCATGTTTCCTAAAAATGGTTTCATGTATGTTTAAATTCCTTTTTACCCATTTTTACTTTTACCCAATTGTATGTAAGGAATCTTTCTTTTATTTACCCTGCAAGGTACTTTTTGACTTTTTCGATAAAAGTACGAGAAGAATGTTTTTTTAACGTATACGGCATGAAAGGATTTTTACGGTTTTATAAAGCCTTATTTTTCATGAAGCTTCCTCCAAACGATTTCATGAATATTTTCAACAGAATTCTTTTCTTTTAAAATTTCATGACATTTTGTGAAAAGAAAATGTTTTTGAAGAAAAAAGGATATTTTCCTCAAGAATTAATTTCAAGTGTTTTATCACAAACATTTTCATCTAAGATGGAATTATTTCACATTTGTATGTTTCAAGTATAATGTCTCTATGATTTACATGGTTTCACTTTTCTTATGACGAAATATCTATTTCTTTTATATGGATTATTTGATGATGGGATGATGTTTGTGAAACCCATTTTATTCGTTGAGTTATTATGAATGATTTATGTTTATTTTGTGGCACAAGTAAGAATGATTTAATTATGAGAAGGGTGGGACCTATATCTCCCTCCAATACATTGGGTAATGATTTATATCTCATGAGATAGACATGGCTGGAATGGTAAGTTAATCCGGTTAAGTATTACAGGACTGGAACGAGGAGTGAACTCAATTCAGAAAGGGACTTTGTCCACTAAGATGGTCTTGGTAGCAATGCCTTGGCTACTATGGAAAACATTACATGTGCTTAATGGATTCCACAATTACATGTTTTATTCCCATGCTATTTTATCATGATTTATGTTCCATTATGATCTATGCCTTATGTTATTCCATGTTTTATGCCGTTGCTCATGATTTTGATGTTTAAACATTATGTTCATGTTTTTAAGTTCAAATGTATATGGTATGTTTTATTTTATCCATGCTTACCCTTACTGAGCATTTGAGCTCACCCTTTTTATGTTTTATTTTCCCCCAGGATTAAAAGAAAGGTTTAGGGTAAGGAAACAAAAAGTGGAAGATCTTTATGGGAGATGTTGAAGATCTTTCACCACGATTAGAAGATTACGTTCCAAGTTTCCAAAGACACTAAACTATTACGATCCTTGTTGAAGGTTCTGGCCATAGCGGAAGTGCGTGGGTGGATGTTCCCACTTGGATTTTTGTCATTAGCAATGATCAATCTGTGATCAATACGACGATAAACGCCAGTCTCCACGGATCGAATCACATAAAAAGACAAACAAGATGGTTTGTCCCGGAACCACAAACAAGGATCATTACAGGTTGATTATAGTTAATTTAATTAATTATAAAGAAATACCTTTTGGGTGTTCTTTCTTCATTGATGTTCTCGATCACGGTGTCAATGTGATCCGTCGCTGCGTCGCAGAAGCCAAGTGTAGACTCCCTCTAGAGGTGATCCACACATGTACCTCGTATCTCTGGACGTCACCAAAGGATTCTCCGGGTGCTAGCATAGAAAATCCTTTGCTTTTTTTGTCCACCTTAGATCATCTTGATCTGATGGAAGAGGATCTCTCTCAATCTTGAGAGCATTCTTGGAGGAAGAGGTTCTTTCGGCCTTGAAAGAATTCTCCAGAGATGTTGTGCACAACGATTCTCTTGTGTAGGAAATGAGTTGGGGTTGTGAGGATATTTATAATCGAGTTTGAGGTTGTAGAGTTATGACAATAAATAAACACGTTATGCATTTCATTTATTTCATTAACTCTTATTGAAAACCCCCATGATGAATAATTAATTCCTTGACATGCGCTCACGCTGATTATAATAAATATCATTTAATGAAACGATATTATATCCTCAAAAACCCGACTGGAAAAACTACACGGTGTGTAATAATAAATACACGGCGTGTACTTGTTTTTCATTGAAAACTACATGGCGTGTACATTAAATGTACACAGCATGTATATATTGTTTTCATTTATTCATTTCCTTTCCAAAATAAAACTACACGGCGTGTACATTTAATAATACACGACGTGTACTTGTTTTATTTTATTTTTCTTTTTCTTCTATCATTTAAAACAACATAGGCTTCCTTGAATAATTATTAAACCACGTATGGGAATAATCTTTATTCAACTTGAGATACTTGGATACACTTAGTGTGTGACCCTCTAGGCCTCTTTCTTGTTGGCATTAGGCGGGCTTGCCTAAAGTCCAAGATTACTGTCTAGCAACGGGTCAAGGCGCCCAAGAGAAAGAAGTTGACGCCACATTGACGTATCACCTCATACAAACGCTTACTATGTAATTTAATCCCTTTGTCTCGATATCTCATCAAACAGGTTTCATGGCAGTTTTATAAACCTATATGCTTGATCCATCGTTCTTTGAATACCTGAAATAAACTCATCGTTCACACCATAGCCATGGAATTTAATGCGACAGTTCTATTTCAATCAAAGGGATGAGATATCAACTTCCATAAATGGAAGGGACAAATCCTTCCTCGACTTATTCATTAACAACATGTCACTCATGATGCACCCAACGTACCCTACTTCCCGCCAACTGTCTGTGTGACAGTTTCGTCAGTAAATCTAAGTGCGCGAGTCATGACATGAGTTAATGATAATATTCCAGTATAAGGACCATTACACACGCTCGTAGATAGCAATGTCCGATGACACCAAGACATGCAGAATTGCTATTGGCAGGTCTGTTCTCATAATCTCCCATATTGGAGATTATCAAGTGCGAACTCCATGAGAGAGAGTGTCGTCATCTTACGAGTACTTGCACATGATGGTCTGTATACTATGTGTCCTATCATAGTATGTCATCCAACCGTAGAACTTTATTTAAGAATATTGTTATAGAATTTCAAGGTTCTCATCATAGCGGAGATCTACCATGACCTTATCAATGCAACAAATATTCCGGGACATTATTATATTATAGTCATGCAGAATAATGAACAATATATAATAAGTGAACATTCATGTAATCAATGTACAAAACAGTTGGTTCTGAGGACACCAACCCTTACAAACTCCCACTTGGACTAGAGCCAACTGTCTATTACTTTTAGTCCACCAGACCTCACATGATGATCATGTTTCTGCTGAGTCAAGGCTTTAGTCAATGGGTCTGCCACGTTGTCTTCCGTGGAAATAATGCTCACTGCAACTTCACCTCTCTGAGAAAAATCCCTCAAGAGATGATACTTCTGAAGTATGTTCTTTGTCTGCTGATGTGACCTTGTCTCTTTTGAAAGTGCCACCGCTACAGTATTATCACAATAGAGTGTAATAGGATCTTTACTGCTCGGTACAACATCCAGCTCTTGGAAAAAGATTCGCATCCATACTGCTTCTTTAGCTGCCTCAGAAGATGCAATATACTCGGACTTCGCTGTAGAATCTGCCACCACACTTTGTTTTGAGCTCTTCCAGCTCACTGCACCTCCATTCAAACTGAAGATGTATCCAGTCTACGACTTCATGTCATCTTGATTAGTCTAGAAACTAGCATCTACATGTCATCTGATGACTAGTTCCTCATATCCTCCATAAACCAGAAACATATCCTTAGTACGCCTCAGATACTTAATGATAGTCTTGACTGCCATCCAATGGCGGTCTCCTGGATCAGCTTGATATCTGCCTACTACACTTAATGCATAAGAAACATCTAGCCTCGTACATAGCATAACATGCATGACTGACCCAATCGCGGATGCGTAAGGGATCCTTTCCACCCTCTTTCTTTCCTCATGTGTCTGAGGACACATTTTCTTGGAAAGATGAATGCCATGTGACACTGGTAACAATCCCCTCTTGGGCTGTTCCATACTGAATCTCTCCAGTATCTTGTCAATGTATGTACTTTGACTCAGGCCCATCATTCTATTGGATCTATCATGATGGATCTTGATCCCAAGAATATATGTAACCTCACCCAAGTCTTTCATGGAGAATCATTTATACAACCAAGCCTTAACTGACTGTAAGACATGTACTTCATTTCCAATTAGAAATATGTCATCAACATATACTATTAGGAAAACGACTGCACTTCCACTAAACCTTTTGTAGACACAAGGCCCACATTCGTTCTTAACAAAGCCAAATTCCGTAACAGCTTCATCAAAATGAATGTTCCATGACCTTGATGCTTGATTTAATCCATAAATGTATTTCTGCAACTTGAATACCTTGTTGGCATCCTTTGGAGTCACAAACCCTTCAGGTTGTGTCATGTAGACATCTTCATGGAGGATCCTGTTAAGGAAAGCTGTTTTGACATCCATTTGCCAAATTTCATAGTCATGGTAAGCAGCAATGACCAATAGGATTCTGATGGATTTCAGCATCGCAACCAGTGAAAAGGTTTCATCATAGTCAATTCATTGACGTTATCTAAAACCTTTTTCAACCATTCGTGCCTTATAGGTGCTGACTTTCCCCTCCATGTCCAGTTTTTTCTTGAATACCCATTTATTACCAATAGTCTTTACATCAACTGGAGGATCTACCAAAATCCAGACTTGGTTTTGGTACATGGAATCCATTTCCGAATTCATGGCTTCATTCCACTTGGTAACGTATGTTCCTTCAACTGATTCCTTGTAGGTAAGAGGATCATTATTGTCAACCAATAATGAGTCACCCTCCTCAGTGACAAGAAAACAATATCGTTCTGGTTCTCTCACCTCTCTCATGCTCCTACACAGTTCTTGTGTCTCTGGAACAGATCGTTCTTCCATGGGGCTTTTTGGAATCTGTTCTTGTACCAACTCATGTGTATCTTGAGCCTCGATTTCATCGAAGTCTATCTCGATCCCACTATCTCTTTTGGAGATGTTCTCCCTCTCAAGGAATATGGCGTGTCTTGCCACTGTAACCTTTTTTTCTGAGGGGTTGTATAGGTAATATCCCCTTGTTTCCTTGGGATATCCTATAAAGATACACTTTGTGCCTCAGGGTGCGAGTTTGTTACCTGAAGAGTCCTTAACAAATGCTTCACTACCCCACACATGTAAATTCGATAACATGGATTTGCGTCCACTCCATAACTCGTATGAAATACCATTTATCGATTTAGTTGGTACTTGGTTTAGTATGTGCGCTGCTGTTTGTAATTCATATCCCCAAAAGGATAATGGAAGACTCGCATGACTCATCATTGATCTCACCATATCCAATGGGGTGTGGTTCCTCCTTTCACTTACACCCTTCCACTGCGGTGTGTAAGGAGGAGTGAGTTGAGATAGAATCCCAAACTCCCGTAAGAAATCAATGGAGTCCTGATTAAGATATTCTCCTCTTCTGTCTGAGTGGAGTTTCTTAATATTCTTACCAAGCTGGTTCTCAACTTCATTCTTTTATTCTTTGAACTGATCAAAAGAATCTGACTTATACCTCATTAAATAGATATATCCATATCTACTAAAATCATCAGTAAAAGTTATGAAGTACGAGAACCCACCCCTTGCTTAAACTTGAAATGGTCCACACACATCTGTGTGAACTAATTCTATAAGCTCTTTATCTCTTTCACCTTTCCCACTAAATGGGGCTTTGTTCATTTGGCCTTGTAGACACGCATGACATACACCAAGTGGTTTTAGTTCAAAAGAATCTAAATACCCATCTTGATGTAATTTTGTCAAACGTTTCTCATTTACATGACCTAGCCGGTGATGCCAAAGTTGGGTGTGGTATGAGTCATGTGAATTAACTTTGTTATCGATTTCCATTACTTGGTTTGTGTAGTCTAACACATAAAGGCCTTTATATAAATGTGCCCTACCAAAACAAATTCTATCTTTATAAAAATAGCAACATCCACTTCCAAACTTGAAGATGAATCCATCAGTATCTAATATGGATACTGAAATAATGTTTTTGGTTATAGAGGGTACATAATAACATCCTTTCAAAACCAAGACCATCCCCGTAGGCAATGTGAGGTGGTAGTCCCCGATAGCTACAACAGAAAGTCTGGCTCCGTTGGCTGCTCGTAGATCTACCTCCCCTCAATCAATCTTCATAAATCTACTTGGTTCCTGTATTTGGATACAGATGTGATCACCACAAGAAGTATCTAATACCCAATTAGTAGAAACAGATAGATTGAATTCGATAACAAATTCACCTGAAGCTTCCCCTTGATTCCTTGGCTGGGTGTAGTTTTTCTTCCAGTGGCCCTTCTTTCCACATGAAAAACAAACAACATCCTGTTCCTTTGCCTCCCCTTTGATCTTCCTTTTCTTGGAAGGCCTTAAAGAAGCTTTGGGCTTAAAGCTCTTCGACTTCCCTTTCCTTTTATTCACCATGAGGACAGAAGGATTTTCACGCTTCATGTCAGTGTCCACTTGGCGAATGAGGATGAGAAGATCAGACAGAGACTTCTCAATGTTGTTCATATTGAAGTTCACAACGAAGTTTGAGAAGATCCGGGGGAGTAATGCAAGAATGAGATCAGTGCCGAGTTCTTTGGGGAGTTTAAACCCTAGAACCTCCAAGCGCTCAATGTAGCCAATGAGCTTGACTACATGAGGCCCGACTGGGGCACCCTCTCCAAGCTTGCTCTGAAATAGAGCCTTGGAGATCTCAAACCTTTCCTGTCTTTCTCTCTCCTGGTATAGACCATGGAGGTGCTCGATCATGCTATAGGCATCCATGTCTTCATGAGACTTCATGAGCTCACTAGACATCGATGATAGCATCAAACATTGAACGTCGAGAGCATCATTCAAATGTTGATCATAGACCAGGAAATCTTCATCACTCGCCCCTGGGGCAGGAGAATCAGGAAGTGAGGACTCCAGCACATAAAACTTTCATTCATGGAATAGGATAACCTGAAGGCGCCTAAACCATTCCGGAAAATTACTACCGGTGAGGATATTGTCTTTATCCAGAATTGATCGCAGAGAAAATGTGGTTGATGAGTTTTTCATTTCGATTCTACAAATTAAAAGAGCAGATTTATTAGTACTTTCTTGATTACATTTTATGAGAAATAATAGATGAATTAATTAATTCTCCCACTATTTTATCAAGTTTCAACGGCCCTCACCATTTAACTCGGAATGTCCAGTTTCTTTGACATTCTAGTGGCAAGGATCCATATTCCTCTTCGCATAACCGCAACAAGGGTTGGTCAAGCTATTTGAAGGTATTTAGGTAGGCATGTCTTTGCCAACTGTGAGCTTACTGTTCCTTGATCTGTTGAGTGGACTCCCCAATCCTGAAATCCTGACTTGGATTTACTCAACTCTTGCCTTCAATATTACACCAAGTCTAGCAAGGGATACTTCTCTTGATGTAATATGGTTAAGTCAACCCGAAACCTTTCATAAGGGCTTCCTTTATAAAAGTAAGTGTCCCAACAAGGGTTGGTCAAACACATAGTTTTATTGAGTCTTGCCCTTAATCAGGTAACGGAAGGCTTGGTATGACTTAATATGGTATTGAGGGATTTTATTCCTTTATGCGTAGTTTCGCATTATCACATGCTTGTTAATATTAAGTGATTCTTTCTTAAGTGATTAACCATGTTCTGATAATGTTTACGCAACGTCTGGTTTTTATTTTATTCCATCTTTTCATGCTTCTTCATTTTATTAATTATGTTATTGCGAAAACACATAAATAAAAAATAAACCATGCAATCAAATAGAAATAAAATAAGATGGCATGATCATGAGATTCTATTGGTTATCTTATCTAGAGGTTTTGATAAGCCAACCCTGACCTAGGGAAAACACCTTGAACCTATTGGTTCGTGTTTTGCAGGTCCCACTTGTCCACCTTTGTATCTTCTTGTGTCGGTTTCGCCTCGGATTCGGGATTTTAACCGTCTCCTCTCACTTGGGAGATCCTCCATTACATGAGTTTACATTAAAGAAACCATGGGCACGCAGACCCTACATTTTATTGGAAGAAGGCTCGCATGCCAACAAATTTAAATTAAATAAATTTAAATGAAACCATACACATAAAAAGGGTATTTGGTCTAGATCATGATCATCCAAAGCATGCAATGACATTTACGCATATTTAGAATTCAAATTCTTTTAATCGCTCTTTCATTTAAGATAAGTCATGCTCGAATTCAATTAATTATTATCTTATAATTAATCAATTATTTATCTTAAATTCCTTTCTGAATTTCCTTGAGATTCTTCTCATCCATATTTCTTGTATGGGTCTTTGTACATTGGAGGAAACCTAGTGAAATTCCATTTTTGGAAAGTACACGGTGTGTTGTTTATATTTACACTGCGTGTATTTCTTTTCACCTTGTTTCCAAAGTACACGCCTGGGCTTTGGCGTGTTTTCTCTACTTTGGAAATTTTGGAGTACATGACATGTAGATGAATCATACATGGCGTGTACTTCCTTGTTACGCGGTAACCGGCTTGGAAATCCCGTATACACGGAACACAACTTCTCCTTGTACACAGTTTCACCTGGACCGGATCAGACTACGCGGCGTGTTGTTCCAACATACACGCTGTGTATTCCGGTTCCCACGCGTCGTTCAATTCTGGTCAACATGGCGTGATTAATACTTAGGTATAATCAATTCACACGGCATGGTTTAGAAGACCAGTGCCGGTTCATTGAAACTAAGTACATGACATGTAGTTTTAATTACACGCCGTGTAATCCCGTGTTGTACAGACATAAAGAGCGACTCCTCCGGATGAATTCATCGTTTTTATTTTAATAAAAATTAAAATTAAAAGGTCGTTTCTGTGATATGAATCGAGAAACGAAGGAGGAAGAATAGATCTCATTTATTCATATTAATAGAATGATATATTTCTAATTGAATCAGATATAAATGCGTAAATTATCAATGAAAATTAAATAACCATAATCAACATTGTCACCTCCATCTGATACCATTTGAAGGTTCCGGGCGCAGCGGAAGCATGTGGGTGGATGTGCCCACTTGGCTTTTTGTCATTAGAAATGATCAATCCGGGATCAATACGACGATAAACGCCAGTCTCCACAGATTGAATCATAGAAAAAGACAAACAAGATGGTTTGTCCCGAAACCACAAACAAGGATCGTTATAGGTTTATTATAGTTAATTTAATTAATTATAAAGAAATACCTTTTGGGTGTTCTTTTTTCTTTTATGTTCTCGATCACGGTGTCAATGTGATCTATCGTTGTGTCGCAGAATCCAAGTTCAGACTCCCTCTAGCGGTGATCCACATGTGTACCTCGTATCTCTGGACTTCACCAAAGGATTCTACGGGTGCTAGCGTGGAGAAGCATTTTCTTTCATTGTCTACCTTAGATCGTCTTGATCTGATGGAAGAGGATCTCTCTCGGTCTTGAGAGCGTTCTTGGAGGAAGAGGTTCTTTTGCCCTTGAAAGAATTCTCTGGAGATGTTGTGCACAACGATTCTATTGTGTAGGAAAAGAGTTGGGGTTGTGAGGATATTTATAATCGAGTTTGAGGTTGTAGAGTTATGACAATAAATAAACGCGTTACGCATTTCATTTATTTCATTAACTCTTATTGAAAACCCCCACGTCGAATAATAAATTCCTTGACATGCACTCACGCTGATTATAATAAATATCATTTAATAAAACGATATTATATCCTCAAAAACCCGATTGGAAAAACTACATGGCGTGTAATAATAAATACAAGGCGTGTACTTGTTTTTCATTGAAAACTACACGGCGTGTACATTAAATGTACACAACGTGTATATCTTGTTTTCATTTATTCATTTCCTTTCCAAAATAAAACTACACGGCGTGTACTTTCAATAATACATGGCGTGTACTTGTTTTATTTTATTTTTCTTTATCTTCTATCATTTAAAACAACTTAGGCTTACTTGAATAATTATTAAACCACATACGGGAATAATCTTTATTCAACTTGAGATACTTGGATACACTTAGTGTGTGACCCTCTAGGCCTCTTTCTCGTTGGAATTAGGCGGGATTTCCTAAAGTCCAAGAATACTGTCTAGAAATGGGTCAAGGCACCCAAGAGAAAGAATTTGACGCCGCATTGACATATCAGCTCATACGAACACTTACTGTGTAATTTAATCCCTTTGTCTCGATATCTCATCAAGCAGGTTTCATGTCAGTGTCATAAACCTATATGCTTGATCCGTCGTTCTTCAACTACCTAAAATAAACTCATCATTCACACCATGGCCATGGAATTTAATGCGACAGTTCTATTTCAATCAAAGGGCCTAGATATCAACTTCCATAAATGGAAGGGACAAATAATTCCTCGACTTATCCATTAACAACATGTCACTCGTGACGCACCCAACGTACCCTACTTCCCACCAACTGTCTGTGTGACGGTTTTTGTCAGTAAATCTAAGTGCGCGAGTCATGACATGAGTTAATGATAATCTTTTAGTCTAAGGACCATTAAACATGCTCATAGATAGAAATGTCCGATGACACCAAGACATGCAGAATTGCTATTGGCGGGTCTATTCTCATAATCTCCCATCTTGGAGATTATCAAGTGCGAACTCCATGAGAGAGAGTCTCATCTTCTTATGAGTACTTGCAGATGAAGGTCTGTATACTATGTGTCCTATCATAGTATGTCATCCAACCGTAGAACTTTATTTAAGAATATTGTTATAGCATTTCAAGGTTCTCATCATAGCAGGGATCTACCATGACCTTATCAATGCAACAAATATTCCGGCACATTATTATCACTACTAGAAATAGCACTTTTAGCGACCGCCCAGCGACCGCTTTTGGCGGTCGCTGTAGCTTCGTCGGTAAAGCCCATTAGCGACCGCCAATGGCGGTCGCTAATGTTTCACATCAACGGAACACGCGCATGCGGGTCTCTTCTCGTCTCGCGACATATGGCAAGAACACAGACCTTCCCCGCCGGCCATGGCGGACACACGGCGGCAAGTGGGTGGTTCGTTCTTCGGGTGATGAAGATGAGGTCGTTGGAAGTTCTAGGTGAGGGTTCAGGATGTAGACGGTGGTCATGAGGGAAGCATGGTCCGACATAAAGAGAGGCGGTGTGCGGTGGCGTGCGGCGGCGTGCGGCGGCGTGGGGCGGCGTGCGGCGGTGACCATTTGCAGCGGCTAAATTTAGCAGGAGGGAAAGAAGAAGAAGCGCGCGCGGGAAAAAAATGACGCTGGAATTTTAGTTTCGTAATAGCGGCCGCCAATGGCGGTCGCTAATACCTTCTTTAGCGACCGCCAATGGCGGTCGCCCGCTTTAGCAGCCGCAAAAACGAAAATTTCTAGTAGTGTATATTATAGTCATGCAGAACAATGAACAATATATAATAAGTGAACATTCATATAATCAAATTACAAAATAGTTGGTTCTGAGGACACCAACCCTTAGACTTGTGTGTCTGTTTTTGTTATGTATTAAGTATTTCGCAAAAGAAATGTAATGTACATGTACGTCAAGCTTCGGGTCTCTACATAAACATTTTTTCTACATTATGTAAATGTTAATTATAAAATGGAGTGACATGTAATTTATATATGACTATCCACTTGATGGTATGTTTTATGATTATTTTCTCACATGTAGAACTCATTCAATAACACTAACTAAACTTTAAGAAATAATTTGCTAGAAATGAACCACAATGCAAGAGGAATAGTGACAACAACAACGTTGATGGAGTTAGTTTACATCATCACCACCATCGTTGTCACTGTTCCTCCTACATCGTGGTTCATTTCCCCACAAATTATGTCTTGATGTTCTATTAGTGTTACAGAATGAGTTGTACATGTGAGAAAATAATCATGAAATATACCATCATGTGGATAGTCATACCTAAATTAAAAAGCACACCATTTTATAATAAATATTTATATGATAAAGACAAAATATTTATATAATAACGACAAAATATTTATATATATAAATATATAAAATTATATCTCACAAAACACCCTTTTCTAGGTAATATAATATCTTAACAAAACGTTAGTAATATTATTTGAAAAACACGAAGACATGCCATTTTCTTTTGATCATAAATAATTTAATAAAATAATGTGAATAAACATGGCATTTCTTGCATTCTACAAGTCATAACATTCTGTTTACCATAACTTTATATTTACATTTTACACTTATGACTCATTTAATTTGTTTATATATAGATGGATGATACCGTACTACTCACTCAGTAGGATATCCATATTTCTCCTGTCGTGTTAGACGGTGGTGAGGATCGATCAATCAGGGTGCGCTGAGTGCACCATTTGCATCACAGGGAGCCTCCACATGCCATTAGACCTTACATACACTGTGATGGATTCTATGGCATTTCCGTACCAGATTTCACATTTGTCGACCATCACCTACTTGCTTACCTCACTGAGAGGTGAAGACCAGAGACACCCACATTACACCAAACTGAGGGAGAGTTGACCATCACCCTACATGATATGGAAGTGCTTCTCAGTCTTCTTATCTAGGAGGAGTCATTTATTGGACCCACCTGTGCATCTTGGCCCGACCTTTCTTAGTGATTGTTAGGCATCCACATTTTTTCCAACCATAGGGATATAGATGGATCATCGATATCTATACATTGGTTAGAGGAGAAGATTCCATATTTACCCGATGATTCTGACGAGAAGACTCTCATGAATTATTCCCTTTCATATATATTATGGCTCATTAGAGGGACTATATGTGATGATCACTTGGTGATGCATGTGCACATGATGTATCAACCCCTACTAGAGGACTTTGATCAGGCTGAGATGTACAACTAAGGATCAGTCTGCTAAGAATACACGTATAGAGCATTTTTCAGGTTATCCCACAGGTACTGCAAAAATCCTGGGAGATGCTTTATCCTTATATAGATATAGGCATGGGAGCACATCCCCTCATTCTGCCTTCTACTAGAAGGTCTAATGATTACTATGGAGGTGCTGCATTATGATCCACCTAAACAATGGTATGATCATTCATATCTATTGGTTTCTGATTCTTTTAGGAGTTATTGAATTTAATTTTTCATTATTTTTCACAATTGATGTTTTATTTTAATGGTTGTTTCAGAGACCCCCATTCCTCATGGCTCTGAGACACCATTTGGGTTCATATCGGTTCAAGTTGGACTATATCTTACCCCATTATGTATGTATATACAATCTACCATTGTTTAACAATTTTAATAATACCATTAATCTTGGTTTTTAGTAAGGTATTTTTTTGACAAAGGTCACATGTCATTTCAGATTTTATTGATTCCATACTAGAATATAATGGACCAGTATCCAGTATATTGTACTATTGTGCTTGAGGATGGTATGGATGTAGTACCCATTATTCACATCCTTATTATTGAGTGGTAGGATCTTGATAGATTCATGTGCCCGTTTTCCTATGTTCAGCTGATTCCATTACCACTAAGATAGACAGAGAGGCTTCACAAGCTGTGGGTTGTGCGGAAAAACCCGATACACTACATGGACTACTGGATCAAGGGTGTAGTGCTTTGTGGCACCATAAGTTTTCTAGATGAGGAGAACCGTTGTGTTGACTACAGTGATGCCGCGTGCAGTAATTTCAGGTCCACTGATGCAGACTGTTTGAATGGGGAGGCGACACCTGCTAGCAGCACCTGGTGCCAAGAGGACGTGGTTATGTTGTGTCTGTTCTAAAGGAGTCGGCCCACTCTGATTGCGGGCCAGGTTGCTGCTGGTGGGCTATGCCTAGCTGGTCCAAGCTAAGCCCATTCGTCTGGGTCGATCCCAAGTTGGACCTTGGATAGGTAAGACTTGAGTTGGACCTAGACCCAACAGGCCCCTGTTTCACAAAAATGCACGTAACATCCAAATAGAGCATCCGTTGGACGATCCATCTACAGCTTTGGGACCCTCACAATGAGACGGTCCTATTGAGATAGTCTATGTGAGTTTTTTGAAAAGTTAGAGGATGACCTATTCGATTTGAAGATTAGTACCTCCTGGTATGGGAAGACTTTGGTTAGAATCTGGGTGATTCTTATGATGATATTTTAGGACAGTTATTCCCTTGATGACTCAAGGTGCAACTCCTTATCCTTATACATTGATAGAGATGGGACTCCCCATGTTTTAGGGTGTTGGTTCTCAAAAATTTTTATAATGGATAATTCAGTACTCCCCAGACATGCCAGGGAGCAGGTCCTTTATCCTTGGGGTTGGCACTCCCCAATTGGACTAGGGCACTATTACTTCATACATAACGCATATAGAGTCATTACTCCCCTACCGAGTAGGGAGTTGTTTTTCTATTTTAGTAGTCAGCACTCCCCTGTCGTTCTAGGGTGTGAGTCCTACAAACATAGTGCTATGACAGTGTTGGTACTCCCCCAACGATCCAAAGACTGGGTCCTCTATCCTAGGGTCGGTACTCCAAATACGTACTAGGTTGTGGGTCCCCTGTAGTGAAAAAACTAACGGAGTCATTACTCCCATACTATTTCATAGCATGGGTCCTCCACACATGATCTAATAGAGTCAGTACTCCTCTACTAGGTAGAGTGCAGGTCCACTATCATAAGATTATATACTCTCCTATCATACTAGGGTGTGTGTCCTCCACACATGAACTGACAGAGTCAGTACACCCCTATAATATCATAGCACGGATCCTCTAGTCACTGATTATTACTCCCCTACCGAGTACAGTGCGAGTCCTCAATTAAATATGGAGCTCCCTTGGCTGTCGGACATGGATGCAAGGAGCAGGACCATCCACTTGATAAAAACGATACCTAGATAGGAGTTAGTATTCCATCGATGGATTAAGGTGCAGGGAACTCCATATAGGAGCGACTAAGGTATCAAAAGTTAGTCTGGAGTATAACTCCCTCAACCGAGTGCATTGATTAGGGGCGGGCCTCTTCACTTGGGGTTCCTTAGTCTTGAATTGGGCCACACGATAGTGACGACTAGACCTCCAGTGTGAGGTACTAGAGTTATACATATCAGAACATTATCAATGGAGCACATTCTATTTGACATACCATTCATAATGGTTGGATTGTACCCAATAGAGTGCATCTCTCATATGGGTTTCAACAGGGATTTATAAGAACATGGGGTGTGATTTACATGATTGTTAGTTATTCCTTGAGCCTTCAATGAGAATCCTGAGACTAGTTGTGTGGTTGGAACCAAATGTTTTTTAGTGGTTGAGACGAGTATATCTGGATGTTCATGGTATATGTATGAGCATATACCAGATTAGATATGACTTTGCATTCCTTTGTGGTTTTCCTCTTGTTATTTACCTTTGTGGTTTGGGATCCCCTACTGAGTATTATTTTACTCACTCATGCATGGGATGTTCCTGCACGTGTCATGTCTTGTGAAGATGACTGACGCTTTGAAAGAGTCCCAAGAGGACCAGGTCCTGGTGGTGTTCAGTGAGATCAAAAAGATGAGGTGCACTTCTACATATTTAGGCAACTACCCTTCACATACCCTCTAGGTATTCTTCCCAGTAGACGAGCTTTAGGGACATTGAGTTTTAATTTTGTTCAATTTTTCTTTGGGTGGGATTGTATACTGGCCTAGGTTCCCACCCTGTACATTACATTCCATTGTACTATGGTTGTGTTTTACTTAGTGGAATGCATGCATGGTTTCCTTGGATTTTACTTTCTAGTACCTTTGGCTGGGAGTTGTGTGTGTGTGTACAGGTACTCCAACAAATGCCTTATCATTATGGGATAATTCATTTAGAGGTAGTCTCTAGCCCTTGGACTTTGGGAGGTGGGCTTGGGGTAGTCACAACATGGTCCCCGGGGGACAGGTCATGACAAATTATCTTTAGAGAAAGTCTGTTATACCTCAAAGACCAATGGTCTGTTGTTTTTGGTTTTGGGAAACAATGTTATGTGCTTTGATTTTGGATTTTAGCCTAGGGACTCCAGTTTTGGTGTCGCGACCAACATATCAATACACCAAGACTATGGAAACCTTTTTTCCAACTTGGTAAATGGTAACACTGGTTGTGGGAAAATGAAGGGTACATGAATCATGTAGTAATGGTTGTGATTTATATGCACTTATTGAGTCACTTCTCTAGATATAATCTTTAACCGTGGTTTATCTAGATATATTTCAGGATGCCACCACTGTGACATATAGATAGGATTCTAAAACATGATCGTAATGATGATCCACCCTGAGTGGAGGCTTCATTGAAGGGCACTGATTCTGAGGCGTTACATCTCGGTGGTGTAACAGTGATTCCACCACAATATGATAAGAAGTTGTTACCAGTGATACTAGTAGATGATGCATGCAAGATGAGTTCACTACATTACTTCCATAGGCAGAGACATCCCAGGTCTTGTGGAGAGAAAGATACTCAGGTAGATGATGGTTAACTTGAGGTGGTTAGGCGAGTCTTCTACATAAAGTGGAAACCTCGCGAATAGATGGTGATATTAGCTGTGATCCATCTTCGGGGATCAGTAGGGAGATAGTGTAGTTTGACGATCTGGACGCACAATGAGGTGACCCTCACTGGGATTGACTTTGAGCACCTCTTCATGGAGGACTTTTTCTAGAGAATTTGTGCTCTGTGCATATACTGGAGCTACTGCACCTACGATAGGGAAGTACGATGGTAGAAGAGTTCTCGTCAAGATTAATGGATCTTTATCTATACTATACATAAATGGCATGGTAACCTTACTTAAAGGCCCATACATTCGACCAGGGACTACACCGGAGATCAAGGAATCAGTTATTTCCCTTAGCATTCTGACATATGCCGGGGTGATGGATCAAGCCCTGGTGGTTGAAAGTTACCTGGTGGAGGACCAGATAGATGTGACCTACATCATAGGTCCTAAGGTTGAGGCATCTGCTAGAGAAAGCATACAACAAGAGACATGATCATGATGTAGGAGGCATACCCATGCCCAGACATTGACACATGGTCCTATGGAACATGAGCAATGACAAGGAGAAGATCATCCATATGAGAGGTGGTGTTACACTTGCAAAGACTTGGGTCACATATTTAGAGATTTTCCAACCCGCCATGAAATTGAAATGGATCTAGTAAAAAAGCCTCCTTACAGAGATAGGTCATGGAACAAGGAGTTCCACAAGTAAGTGGATGAGGCAATGGAGCTGGATGAGCAGTAGGATGGGGTCTGCGCCAGGCTCAGGGAGCTAGAGGGTGAGTGAAAGGACAACTACATGTGGTCATGGATTATGACCAAGAAGCACTAGGAGATATTTTAGGTACGATTTGTGCCTTTTGTTTTGGATCCCTTTTAAAATAGACACATGTGATGGATGTTCTTTTTTCATGAGTTTTATTTGATACATCGAGGACCTGGTTGGACCGTGGACTTGACCCTCATACTTAGAGACTCCTGTTGGAGGACACCCATTGATCACACACTGGAAATGATAGTGTGACCATAATCATATAGGAGAGTGTTGCGATTGGTATCTCTTAGTCATGGAGTTGAGGCCATATGACATCATTCTTGGTATGAGATAATACCATTCATACCCAGATCGACTATATTAGGCAAATGATACAGTGTTACTACAATGGTAAATAAGGGTTTTACCTTTCAGTGAAAGGGGAACCCATGCAACATATGGTGGATTCTCACAAAGAGTCTTTTTTGGATCATTCTATGGTTTTAGAGTTAGACTCATTGTTTGTATATTGATCGTAGTGCTTGATGTTTTTTTCCAACTTTTCCTAGATAAAGAAACATGTTCTCGCTGTTTCATGATGTTGACCTAGAAAGAGATGGACGTAAAAATTGTTCGATCTTGGATTTCTTAAGGTGGGTGCTTGTAAGCAGCATACTGACCTTTGATGAACTCATTTTTCTTACCTTAAGTTTGGGATTTTTATTTTCGGGTACAAAAGCATTACGGTTGGGAGAATGTAGTGGCTGAGAATTACATGAATTTGTTTTAATTAAATAGAATTTTTAAGAGTCTGGGATCTGAGACGACACATAATTCTGAGACCTAGAGTGGCCAGAATGGATTTTTAAACTTTTTTAAGGATTATTAATTAAATGTTAAAGTAGGTTTTTCTATTATTTTAACCAATGCTCAGATTGAAAAACCCGGGGGCACCATTGAACTCAAAATGTTGGGATTATCGTAGAATGGGCCTATCTTTGGCCAGTGTGGGCCTACAATCAAAGTTAGTTTTTGTACATAAATAAAATAATTAAGTAACAATTATCTTATTTTTAAATCCTTATAACTCCTAAATGGTAACTCTGATTGGAAATATGAGAGTACCATTGAGATTATGAGGGCGTTTTTCGCTTAGGAGAAGCTTAAACTTGACTAGAACGGGTTGAGGGTGACTGCTAGTTTTTGATCTTTTTTAAGAGAATTAAAATTGTGCACATGCACAGTTTTGTAAAATTCTAAACGGGTGCTCGGATTGAAAATCCACAGGCACCGTTGTGTCTGAAATGACGACATTACCTAATAATGGACATAACATCGACTGGCATGGGTCAAACAGAAAAGTTATTTTTTGGTATTTTTATAGAAAAAGATAAAAATAAAATAAACATGTTTTATTTTATTATTCTTAATTTTCAAATAATTTTAGCCCAATGGTCGGGAAACTAAACAAAACTGAATACACTGTTTCATTAAATGAAATATCGTAATGAATTCAAAACAGTAGCATAAATGAAACACTATAACACGTTTTCTTTTAACGGGACATCGGGTTAGATAATAAGGATAGAATTCCTCTGACGAACATTTAAGGGAATACCTCCAATGATGAATTCCTATGAAAAAAAGTGGTGATGATACCTTTAGATATCAGAGCTAAAACCAGAGATTGACGACCAAAAATGACGACAACACAAAGATGTTCTTCATTGGAGAAAGAAACTTTTGAGGTAGGGGTTATTATTTAAATTTTGTTCCTTTACCTATTCATGGTCTTGAATGAACAACGTGGATCAACCCATGAATAGGTTGACCCATGGTTTGATCATTTTGGTGGGAGGTTTGACTGCAAGATGTTTTAGGGGATTTGATGTTCTGGATGTTTTCTACTAAACCCTTTTAACAGGAGCAGATTAATGATGTGACGAACAGAGGTGGAGGTTCATTCCCCAAATTTGATTTTTTGGTTTTCCATTTCCCTTTCCAAGATTTCTTCACATTTTTCATAGGCCAATGAACGGCCGGTCATTGCCCAAAATTTTTGGCACAACGACGATGAAGACATATGATAATCAGATCAAGGTAGTGCGGGAAATACCAATGATCGAGCACTTTCTAGAAAAAGGTGTCACAACAAGTATTTTATCCCCAAGATATAAAGAAAATGACTATATGGTTCCTAAATATACTCCATATCGATGAACAGACCACCAAAATGCATTCGGTGGTCTGGAAAATATGCTTCTAATGACGGCACGTGGTGGCCACCGTGTGCTGGATGATGGGGTGGCGCGCCACATAGGCGGCGATGACGACATACATGTGGAGAAACATCAGCTATAGCTATGGTATGACCTGTACCCATGACAAGACACTAGTCATACATAAAAACCCAGTCCGTGACACAGATCTGTTGATCGGGGGTGCGACGCCAGCTAGCGCCCCGTGTTTTCTGGATGCGATGAACTTCCATGTTGACCGTGTCGGTGATGTGTGACTGGACGCACACAGTTGGGCTATGTTGCAGTAATTTCTGGTCCACTGATGCGGACCAGTTGGATATGGTGGGGTCACATTTTGGCGCCGCCTGGTGGAAAGCGGAGGCGACTATGCCGCGTCCGGTATGACAGAGCTGACCCGCTCTGATTACGTGCCGAGTTGATACTAGCGGGATGCACCCATCCAAGTGGGATGATCACATTGGTAATGTTCCGACCCAGGTTAGAATGGGTCGGACCGACCAGGTCGGACCAGACGCAGACCCAACCGACCCCTTTTTCACAAAACTGCCTGTAAATTCCAAACAGAGTGTCTGTTTGATGATCTGTCTGTGGTGTTGGTACCCTTGTGACAAGATAACCTTTTTGAGATACTCTAAGTTAGTTTTTGAGAAATTTTGAGGATGAAATATTTGATTTGAAGAGTAGGACCTCTTGGTATAGGCATAATTTGGTTATAATTAGGGTGATTCTTATGAAGATATGTTAGGACAGTTACTCCCTTGATGACTGAATGCATAAGTACTCTTTATCCCTATGCTATGGTAGAGTTGGGACTCCCCATGTTTTAGGGAATGGGTTCTCAGAGAAGTTTGTAATGGAAGATTAGGTACTCCTCTACCATGCTAGAGAGCAGGTCCTCTATCCTTGGGTTTGACACTCCCCTATTGGACTAGGGTGTGGGTACACCATACCTAACACATATAGTGTTGCTACTCCCCTACCAGGTAGGGAGAGAGTCCTATATTATAATTTCTAGTACCCCCTTACCATTCTAGGGTGCGGTTCCTCCTTACACAGTGCTACGACATAGTTGGTACCCCCCTGTCATGCTAAGGAGTGGGTCCTATAGCCAAGGGTCAGTACTCCCATAACGTAATAGGGTGAGGGTCCACTGTAGAAAAAAAACTAATGGGATCAGTACTCCCCTGTTTTTTCAGGGTGCGGGTCCTCCACACATGATCGAATAGTGTTAGTACTCCCCATACTGGGTAGGGTGTAGGTCCTCTATTATAGGTGTCGGTACACCCCTGTCGTACTAGGGTGTGGGTCCTCCAGAGAAGAACTGACAGAGTCAGTACTCCCCTGTCGTATTGGGGCTAATGTCCTCTAGTCCCCAAGTAGTACTCTCATATCAGATAGGTTGTGGGTCCTTGATTAGAGATGGATATCCCTTGGATCTCAGACATAGTAGCGAGTAGTGTATCCATCCCCTTAATGAAAACAATACCTATATAGGAGTTAATGCTTCCTAGATGGACTGAGGCACTTTCCACTTTTTATAGTAGTGACTGATGTATCATAGGTTTGTCTGTAGCAGTGCTCCCTTAACTGAGCATAGTGGCGAGTAGAAGACCTGTTCACTAGGGTTTCATTAGTCTTGCATTGATCCACAAGACTATAATGACTAGACCTCTAGTGCCAAGAATTTGAGTTAGATCTATTAGAATGTTCCTGATGGAGAACATTCTCTCTGATGTACCATTCAGAATGGTAGGATTGTATCTGATATATGACATCTTTTGGATGGGAGGAATCATGGATGGATGAGCTCATGGAGTGTGATCACTTGGTTTTTGTTTTATGCCTTAAGCCTTCGATGAAAATCCTAAGACTTCTTGTGTGGTTGGAACCACATCTTTTCTTAGTGGATGAGATGAGTATATATAGATGTTCATGGTATATATAGGGCCATATAATTTATTAGAGCTGACTGTACATTAATTTTTGGTTTTCCTCTTGTGCTTTACCTTTTTGGTTTCACAGACCGCTACTGAGTATTATTATACTCATCCCTTCATGATATTTTCTCATATCTGTCGTATATTGTACAGATGACCAGCACTTTTACAGAGTCCTGAGAGGACTAGTTCTTAGTGTTATACAGTGAGATCAGACATACGAGGTGCACTTATATAGCTTCAAGTAGTTAACCTCCACCTACCATTTAGGTAGGATTCCCGGTGGATAGGCTTTAGGGACATGGATTTTTACTTTTTCATATGTTTATCTTTTGGTGGGATTTTATGCTAGATGGGGTTTCCACCCTGTACTTTACTTTCCATTGTACTCTGGTTTTGATTTTCTTAGTGGATTTCACGCATGGTTTCCTTGGATTTTATTTTCTAGTACCTTTGGTTTGGAGTTTTGTGTATGTGTACAGGTACTCAGGAAAATGCCTCCTGCTTGTGGGATAATACCGTCAGTGCTAGTTGCTAGCCCCTGGCCTTTGGGAGGTGGGGTTGATGTAGTCACGACATGGGACCCGGGGGACAAGTCACGACAAAACATTTCATGATGAAAATAAACAGTATTTGAAAATAAATTTTTAAAACAAAATATTCATAAAAAATTTAAAATAAAAATTCAAACATATAATGGAAGATAAAAAAACAATTATTTTTTCATGACGGTGAAAAATACCATTCATGTTTTATATGTTAAAACAATGGTTCATTTCACATTTTTGTTAAAATACAAATAGAATTGTTTTGAAATTGACGTAAAGATTCAATTCAAAAAATTTTGTAGAAAATTAAAACTTGGTAACATTTTATTTAAAAAATATTTTTTATAATTTAAAAAAAAATTAAACATTTTTAGAAAATATGATTTTGGAAGAAAAATGGTTTTTGAACGAAGAGGGAAATAAAGAAGATTTTTCTTAAAAATAGTATTTTGATCTATTGAGTCCATAAAGAGAAGAAAAATAAGGGTAAATTTTATTATAATAACATAAAAATAATATAAGAATATATATGAGTTTACTAAGTTATGTATCATAATATCTCATCACCATAAACGTAAAGATAAAAAATCCCGATAAATGATGAGATTTTATCATGAAACCCTTACTAGTTTGGTATCTTCTGAATCATATAACCCTTAAAGAATAACATAAAATGAAACTTTTATAATCATAAAAATAAATATATTCATGATATGAATTTTCAAATGACTTGTATATACACATCGTAAAAGAATATAGGTGAATAACAAAACATATGTATCAAAGAAGAAAAATTGAGATAAAATCCCTTAATTCTTTGGTAACCTTTGAAACTTAAAACCCATGAATGATATATCCTCACCTGGATAAGTAAATAAAAATATATTTGAGCATAAGTATCATAAAATACAATCATGGTATATATATACACTACATAATATAAATAGGCGCTGAATATGGTATGTGTCTAACCGGAAATAAAAGTGAGACATAAATCCCATTCCTTAATTCTAGACTTATTTTGTAAAAATTAAAACCTACTGTATTATAAATATATGTATATTATCAATATATTACATAAACATAATTACATATATCATTCAATAAATGATTTATTTATAACCTTTTATTACTTTCTCATTAACAATTCCTTTTTAAAATCACGTTCCACATAATAGCCACTTTGTTTTTCATATATGTTTTGATTTGTTATTTTTTGTCCTATTAATTTGATAATTTTTCAATAATATATAGAATTTTAACCTTGGTATATCATATATATTCTGTATATATTTAATTATAGTATTCCATAAAATTTTTAGATAGAAAATGGAATACACTATTTATGGAGACTGTAGGTCATACGTACGCATAAAAGATGTTTCTATTTTCTTAATGGATTGAATGAAATAAAGGAAAATAAATTATTACCATTAAAGAAATTTTTTTATGTCATATATATTTCACATATTTTCATTTAAAAATTTACTCATTACCTTACATGTAAAGCATATGTGAAGAACAAATCCCATTACCTTGCGGGGTGGTAGTCCACGGTACACACAAACGACATTATTGTACTCCCATGAAGTAAAAATTAAGAATAAATATGTGATATCATGATTTTAAATAATTAAAATATCATAAATAGCATATATAAATAACAACTCCATCATTAAATCATTTTGTGGTAGGTGGTGATGGAAAATGAATAATATCGGTTCGTGAGGTGGAAGTCTGTCATACACATGAATGTTGATTTCATGACCCATTTTATGAAAGCGTATAAGGATTTAGGTTACAAAATTAACATAAATACATATAGGTATATGAAATATATTAATTTTATCATACCACATTGTTTTAATAGCAATTTAAGGATGTGTATAAAGAAATAAAATAAAATGATCAATTAGGGACATTACCTCTTCTTCAAACAACTTATTTTAGTTTTCACTAAAAGGTTTCTTAGGTTGGATTTATGATACCACATTGTTTTCATGTAATTTTAGAACAATTGGTATTTTTATGTTTGAAGAGTAGAGGATATTGTGTGGCCTTTTATAGGTAATGTGAGTGGAACACATGTAATTTTTGAAAATAATGAGTTGTACCCATTATTTTCACATGTCATAAGAAACAAATGTACCAAAATTTATAAAGTAATATATTTTCCAAATATGTACATCAAATGGGTTTTGGAAAATTATGGGTTATTTTTAACCTTTAATGTTTTTAGCTTAACACCTAGTAAACCAAATTTTACCTTAACTGTGAGGTTTTAATGTTTTTACTATTAATTTTGGTAAAAAATGAAGTTTAATTTATTAGATAATATAAATTAGTCTGATTAAAAATACTAAATTTCTTTCTCTAAATTAAATTCACATAATTAAAAAATTAATTTAATATTTTCCCTTCATGGGTCATGAAAAAGAGATTTTCAAAAGAGAAAATGTTAAAAAGTTTCAAAAGATTATATATATAAATTCATTATAAAATTTATTAAAATGAACTAAATTTTATTAATATATATATATATATATATATTAAATAATTTTAATTTTAAAACCTTATTAAAAAAATTTAGAAGTTCTTAAATGCTCTTAAAAATAATAATTCTTAATAGAAATCATTATTTTTCACTATTTATCAAAACATTTATCTTCTCAGAAAATTATCAAAAATTCAACCTAATATTATTATTATATATTAATAAACAAGTAATTTCATTTGGTCAAATAATATTTCTAAAATTTACAAAAAATAATTTTTAAATAAATGTGTCCATGGTGACAAAACTATTTTTTAGAAAAATACAAGTTTAAGCATAAAATTGGATTTATTCATATATCATGTTTCGAAAACCCATAAGATGAAAGTTAAACATTTGATTGGATATGTTATATATAAATTTATTTAAAATAGTTCACCAAAATTTATTTTTAAAATTTATTGTGGAAAAAGGTGTTTATGTTTATAAAAATATTTTTTCCAAAAAATATTTCCTTTATTTTCAAATAGATTGTATTTTAATTTATAATTAATTATTCACCAAAAAATTAATTATATATATATTTTTAAACCATATGTTTTCATAATTTAGTTAATACTATTCATAACCACTATTCAAATTTTTCTGCGATAGCTATCATATTAAATAATAATATTTTATTAGAATGCCACTTTTCATTTAAATTTCGTGTTATGTATAACATAAGATATAATAAGTTTTAAGTCTAAAAAAGATAAAAACAATGTTTCATGTAATGAAAAACATCAAAAATATTCAATTTATTTGAAACAAATATTTTAAAAAATCTCAGGGTGTTACTGTCGGTGCCTAATGCTAATCCGATATCATAAACATCTTATCGAATTGCTCATGTAGAACTTTGGAAATTTAAAAATCAGTTGCATAATTTTCTTGATAAATTATTCATTATTATTATCACATAATCTTGGTGTGTGGATATTTTTTTTCATAAAAAAATATGGTTCCACGGGGCATTGCATATATTAAAAAGCGTTTATTAATATCAATGTCTAGAATAAGTATATATTGCCTAATATAGATGATTTTTTATCATATTTACAGAGATCATTGATTTTCAAAGGTTGATCATAGGTCTGATTATCCTTATCTGAAGGTGAAGGATGTTGAAATTACAAAAAAAATGTTTCATACTAGGCATTAGAATTATGAGTTTGTGGTTATGCTATTTTGTCTATCAAATGCTCTAGCTGAATTTATGGACCTTATGAATAGATTTTTCCTTGAGTATATGGATAAATTTTTTATTGTTTTTATTGGTGACATATTGATATAGTATAAAATTTATAATGATTATGAGAAACATTTAAGCCTTGTTCTGAAAACCTTATAAAAAATAAATTAAATGTAAAATTTACTAAATTTGAATTCTGGTTGTGACAGATTTATTTCATTTGATATATTGTAAATAAAGACAAAATAATAGTTGTTACAACTAAAAAAAATTTCATTAAAGAATTTCCATGGTATATAAATGTCAAATTGATTCATATTTTTATTTGATTAATGTACTACTACAAATGGTTTTTTGAAAACATTTTCAGTTATCTAGTTGAGTAACTAGGATAACTTAAAAGGTATTTAGATTCATATGGAAGAAATAATAAGATGAATAATTTTTAGAATTTAAAAGAAGATAAGTGAATTCTCCCATTTTGGACCTACGATCTAGAAATGGTGATTTTATTTGTCTAAAATGATTCTTTTTTGAAAGAAAATTATTTTATTTTAATAAAGAATAATTACGAAAATGATTATGCTTCAGGAAAATTGAACCCTCATGAGCTAAACTAGCATACACATGACTTTTAATTCATGGATATAGTTTTTTTACATAAAAATATTTAGAAAAAAATATGTATTAAAATGTGAAATATATACTAATAATATAAGTTTTTTGAATATATTTACTCAAAAATAATTAAACAAGAGATAAATAAAATATTTGAAACTGATTAAGGATTATATATTCTTGATTCATTACCATCTAGGAAAAGAAAACAGTGCAGCTGATTCTTTAATTAAAAAAGATAAAACATCATTACCTATGTTATAAATGGTTCATGAACCTTTGGTTATGGATTTAATGGATTTCATCCTAGAAATTCTATATGTTGGAACTTCTACAACTTTGTTTCAAGTGTTTGTGCAATCATCATTGTCAGAAAGAATTAAAATACACAAGAAGGTAGATATTGTTTTATAAGAAAAGGTATAATTTTTCAATAAAGGTATATTTTTAAATTTAACATTGAATTTTAAGGTGTATTGAGATTAAAAAAACATTATTTGTGCTTTATGATTGTCTGATGAAGAAATAATTATTAACTGAATCTCGTAGCTCTCAATTTTCTATTTATCCTGAGGAAATTATGATGTATAGATACCTCCAAGTACATTTTTGGAGTGATGGAATGAAAATAAATATTTTTGAATTTAACATGAAATGTTTTAGTTTTCAATACGATAAAGTGGAACAAAATCTACCAAATGGAATTCTTCATCCTTTTCTAATTCTATAATAGAAATGGGAAAAATATATCCATCCATTTTACAATTGGATTTCCATGGACATTTGAAATTAATAATGTGGTATGGGTTTTTATTGATCATTTGACTAAATCTATGCATTTTATTACTATTTGAGATAATACGACTTTAGATCATATTTATAGAGTTTATGATAAAGAGATAATCCGATTCCATGGAGTGTCTCTTTCTATTGTACCTGATCATGATTCTAGATTTACCACTAATTTTTGGAAAATCCTTTTAGAATTTTTTGGGTATGGAATTAAATTTCAACATAACATTTCATCCTCTATCAGATGGATGTTAGTTAGAGTCCTAGATTTTGAGGATATGATTCAATCATGTTCATTAGATAAATAAGAAGTTGAGATCAACATCATTCACTATTTTAATTTTCATATAATATTAATTTTAAATCCAATATTCAGATGGAACCTTTTAAGGAATTATATGGAAAGTGGTATTGGATTCTAGCTTGATAGGAAGAAATTGGTGACACAAGGTTTTTGGGATAAGAATTCGTAGAACATATGGTTGAGAAAGTGAAGGTGATTGACCAATATATGAAGTTATCTTAGATTATAGAGAAAATTTATGATGATTACTCTAGGAAATATATTTCGTTTGAGGTATTCCATCATGTTTTTATTAAAGTATATTTATGGAAAAAGTTTTTTAATTTTGGAATGAAGGGAATGTTAAGTTCATGGACAATTGAAAATTTTGAAATTCTAGAGAATATTTTATTAGTTTCATATCATGTGGATTTTCAAATTTATTTATCTTAGGTATATTATGTGTTTTATGTTTTATTGTCAAGGAAGTTTATAAAAGATGCATCTAATTTTTTGAGCCCCAGATTAGTTCAGTTATAAGAGAAAGTTTTGTTTGAGTAAAAAACTATTCAGATTCTTTGTCATAGAGAGAAAGCATTATAGAATAAATTTCTTCACTGGGTTCCTATTTTTTTGTAGAACCATATGATTGAAAATGTAACACATGAACCTAGAAATGCTATGTAGCAGAAATATCTCCACTTGTTTCTTGAGTGAATATAAATTATAAGGATACAATTTACAGGTGGAGAATGTGAAAAATAGGGAAATAATATTAATATATCAATTAAATTAATTATTAATATTCATTAATTATATTTCATAGATCCATATTCATTATAACAATAATTGTAATTCTTCAGTAAAAATGAAAATAGTTTTATTCTAACTAAATTGTGTTCTAGGAATTAAATAGTTTAATTAAAAAGATTAATTTAAAAATCATATAATTTAAATTTTAAATAATGGATATATTTTTTTACATTATTGCATCAAGATTATCTTATATTGATTTTTTGAATTTTTTTTGAGAAACATGTTTTTAGGTGAATAGAAGAAAATTCAAATTTTTAATAAAACCATGCTTTATTTTTATTTATTTAAAAATAAAATTATATTATTGAATAGTTTTAAAGTTTTATTAGTTAATTTTTATAAAAAATAATCCAATTAATGTCACTATAGTAAACATTACACTTGATTTTGGAATAATTTTTTTTCTTATAAAGGTATTTATTCAGAAAATTATTATTCAACATGTAATGTGTTTTGATTTTAAATGTAATATTTATAAAATTTAGAGACTTAATATTAAAAAATTGATTTTATATTTGGAATCAGATGTTTTAAATTTTTAAATATGTCAACATTATTTTTTATCATTATGAATAATAACTTTGTTAAAATAGTCTGTTTCCATTGTAAGAGTTAGAATAGGTTAAAAGGGTTAAAACTATAATGAAAACGATTAAAATGACCTAGTAACTTATCTAAATCCTATTTTATGGTTATATTGATACCATATATTATCTAGTATTTTAAAATGAGTAATTTGTTTCCACTTTTCTTGAGAAAGACATTAATATATTTTAATCCTTGGAAAAATTCCAAGTGTGTCCTCTCCCACCCGTATAAAAGGACACCACTATCCTCTCTTTTCAACCCATAAATTGACTCTAATATTATCCAATACCTACCCAAATAATTTCCCAAAATCATTACACATGTAATATAGGTCTTGTATTTATCATAATACCATCCTAATAATGATTTAGTTATAAACCTAATAAGGTTGTCCGAAGAAGTGGTATAATACTTAACCAAGTGTTTTTTTATATTTTTTTAATTATTTCAAATATTTAAAAAAAATAAAAAAATTATTATATAATAAAATAATTATCACCAATATACTGAAATAATATTATGTTTATGGTATAACCCTTTTTTATCTACTTATAAATAAGAAAATTAAAAACACCGCTTGTGTGTATGTGAATACTACCACCTCACGAGAAGATGTATTTCATTTATCATTATTGAGTCTTATGGTTGGTCATAATTATGGATCAACATGAAAAAATATTTTATATATTATATAAAATTAATTCTATATTGGAAAATAATTATTATAATTCTTTCTTTACCATTTAATGAAAGATAAAAACATCGCTCGTGTGTATGTGTGAAATACCACCCCACAAGCTAATATATTTTATTTTTGAACCATGAATAACATGGAAAGTATATATAGGTGGAGTTAAATAAATAATATGATATTTATTATATAAATATAATTATTTAATTACAAAATAATATTTCACTCCATTTCCTCATGATTGTTGATAAACAGAAACGTTACTTACGTATATGTACGAACTTCAGTGTCCATGTTGTAATGCAATTCATTTTTCATAAACATATTACCTTAGTGGTTTTAAAATAATAATTGTTATATAAAAATCATAATTATAACATGATTAATATTCTATAAATGATATAATCCTGATCCATTGGATCACAGTTATCCTACCAAATTCATTTTAGAATTATAAACCATATATCCTCAAAAAGTTCATAGAAAATTAAATCAATTAAGTGATTGTGTATAAAAAAATAATATGTTAAAATTTTAATAATAAAAATATAATGAACTTGAAAAAAAATTATTGATAAATAAAAATATAAGCATAACTCTATTATATAGGAAGATAAAAATGTATATGACATGTCTCACTCATGGTAAGAGATGTTCTACCTCAAAACCTATATTTTTAATGTTTTAATTATTTTCTTATATTAATTTTACTACATAACCATTTTTTATGGATGTGTAAATATTTAAATTAATGAATTAAAAATTTCATTTTACATCTCCTTTTAAATTCTTACAAATTTATTTTAATGTAACATTCTAGCATATTTATTATAGATTGTTTGACATTGTTTACAAAGTATGAAAGTAATGTTTTTGACATATAAAACATGAGGGGAATTTAAAACCATCATGATCCTTATTATTTAATAAAATAATTCAACACATTTTCGTTGTTTTATTCAATAACATCATATTTTTTATTTTCTTATTAATTTCTTTTAAATGAATTTTCAAAGAAAAAGTATTTTCATCCTTATCTTCACATGAAGAATAAATTCACTTATTCATATGTGTTAAACAGAATAATTTATGATATTTTATGATGTAAATTCAATATTATATGTCTTTTATGTATTTTAAGTCCCTTGACATATTTTTTGATGATGGGTGGGCCCAATAGATCTCTACAATACATTGGGTAATTATTATGTTCTCTAGATAAATATTTTGTAATTAACCTAGTAGGTTACTCTATTTTCAAGGTTTTTATAAAGATAATGTCCCAAGACAACTACATGATTTTTTAATGTTATATAATGAGTTTTCTTAGAAATATTTTTATTTCATATTTCAGCCTAATGATATTTTGTTTAAAATAATTATTATTCCCTTTTAAGGGTTAAAACATATGTTTTTAAGAAAATTATTTTCATGTGTTCTCATGTTTTATATGAAAACTCATGATTGTGTTTTTTTCCTTTATGTCTTTTTTCTAATGTATTTTTTGATTGAATTGGGTAGTAAATCTAATTTCACGTGTAAGTAAATTATTATTCGATCAAAAGTTTATAATGTTAAAGTGAAACTCATTTTTTATGATCTCATGGTTTTTAATAGATTAACATGTTTCCTTTATTATTTATTTATGTCCCTTACTGAGAATTGTTTTATCATCCAAAACATTCAAATATTTTTCATAAATTTTAAGGACGATTAAAAATAATAATGTAGTCATGATGAAAAGTGTGAATATTTGTAATGAAAAGAAAAAATGGGTCATTTTAAAAGTATTGAATTTTGAAAAAGTGGACATTGAGTGGAAGTGACCACTATTTCATTCGTGGGATTATTATTTAAGAGTTATGAAATAATTCTATAAAACTCTACATCCAAAAAATAACATTAATAGTTAAAGAAAATGAATTATTTTTTAAAAATTAAATTATTGGTTGACTAAGGATCAATTCCTTATTGGTGAGGCCTTTGTCCCAATTTTTGTGACTTGATGTTCTATAATCACGTATTATGACTTGTCCAACCTATAATCACATTTATCCATGATTAAGTGAAACTTTATTTTTATTTTCTTCATCCTTGAGTGGTGTACTATATTTTCTCTAAGATTAATTGAATTAGAAATATCACAATGAATTAAGACCAACGAATTCACTTCAACTACCAAGTCTTCAAGATGAAACTTCATCTAGAAATATTGTATAAAAGATTACATGGAAACTATTTATTCTTATTCTTCAATTATTAGTGAAGTTGAAGGTGGAATACACTAAAACATTGTCTTCTATATGATATAGTAGGCTATATTTCACATCATCTTGAAAGGAAGCATCCAGATTTGATTTTCATGATACTTCTTACAATAATACAACATGTATGAATGGATATTTAATGAATTAAACCTATATATAATTTATCTTCCATAAAAATATCATTAATATTTTTTTCATAATATGTAACAGATGGGGACAATTTTTTATGTAAGTTTTTTCATGATAAAATCCAAGGCATTTACTCTTGTAGTATAACACTAGAGTAAATACACCAACGACCTGAGGAGAATCTGTGTGTCTTCATAAAACCTAGACATATGGTGGATGGGTGTGTGTGATATCTTAAACATGACACTTCTTACCTAAATCGCTCTTTCTCTTATATCCTTTATATCACGAGATTCTAGAACATCATGAAGGATAAATATTCACACATATACTACATGTAATTTTATTCAACCCATGGATGCATCATGGAGTGGGGATGTCTTTTAGATTACCTTAGTGGTATCTATAATGACCATATGATAGTGATCAAGATGTTTTATATTCTCTTCGATTTATTTTAGAAATGATCTATAATATTACTTATTTTATTTTAATCACATGTTTCATTTTTTTACCTGGAGACCTTTAGGTAAGGGATTTAAATTATTTTCACTTCTTCTAATAAGATTTATTATATTTTATTAACAAAGAAACTGAATCAAAGGCATACCAGGAATTTGATTTATCTATTCGTGTATGTAATGAAGAAGAAAAAGAAAATAGACCATGATTTCAGGCTTCTATAAATCATTGAAAAATGGAATTTCCTTTATGAAAAATTTTTGTTTGTAAAGTTATTGTTGTTTATCCTTATATATATATGTCAATGTAAATATCAATAAATTTTTACCTTATATAAAGAGGTCTATATAAGGGTTATCCCTAGATACCATTATATATAAGGTTTATGTAATGGTTAGGGAATATTAACTTTATGTAGATAAGTTTACATAAAGGTAATCCTCATTTACCTTAACACATAATGTACCATGTAATGTTTATCATATTATACCTTTATACTATAGGGGTTGAAGTGCACTGTGTTGCATTTGTTGTCAATGAGACATGTTGTTGTCTTAGAATGAATGGATGTCAAGAATTTTCAAGATGTGAATGCCAAAGGTTGTGATGGTGTTGGTGGTGAAAGAGAATGGCCATAGTACTATGATGCATGTCACTTAGGAGATTCACTAAGTGGCATAGGAGATGTGGTTGAAACATTCTCTAGTAATATATGACGATTGTTGAGCTGTTCTTTAAGTTCATAGAACTTGTATCCTGATGATACAAAGTCATAACAATGTTAGAAGACCATGCTTTGTATTGACAATGCATGAGGAGATGAAAGCTGATCCATCCACAACTACTAAGTGGATGATGTGGATTAATGAAGTCCATGTACTAACTCTTAGTGCATGTGAATCAGAAGAAGATCCAATTGATCTCTAATTAGATCAATGAAGAATGTTGAAGAACATGTGTGATTTATGAGATTCAGTTGAAGAAGTCCCTCCTAAGTATTGAACACATATGGAAGAGGAGATGAAGAAGATTAAGAAGAAACCTTGGGAATTCCATATCCTAAGTAGAGATCATATGAGAGGAGAAATGATGGAATTCTTAAGAAGAAGAAGGAAGATGGCTTAGAGAAGTGGCACTTGGCAATTGGCATGTTTTATATGGAGGAGAACTTTGTTTTTTAACAAAGTCTTAATATTTGCCTTAGCCAAAAAATATGGCCAGCCAAGGCACCTTGAGGGTTCAACCCCAAGGCATGGGCACTAGGGCACCACGCCCATGGGGGAACCCGTGGGGCGAGCCCAGGGCGGCAGGACGCACCCAAGACAGCGCATAGGCGTCTGGGGCACGCCCGGAGGAGCGCGGTAGGGGCGCATGAGCGCACCCGCGGGTGTCAGGCAGTGCATGGTGGGCGCTAGGAGCGCGCCCGCAGGGAGCAGAGTTGGCGCAAGAGCACGCCCGCAGAGAGAACCTGGTGCGGGGCGGCACCGGGAGGGGAGAAGTTCAACTGAGCGCTTCTCGGCAGCGCTTGGTTGATAAGCCGCGAGAAAACCGGCCGCGGCTTCGATGTGGGATGCGGAATTTTTCCGCGGGAGCGATCCTGGCCGCACGATCGATCGCGCGCCAGATCTCGGCCGCACATCTAATCCGCGGCGAGGCGATCTGATCCAGGCCGTCCGATGTGTTTCATTCGCCCGATCCAACGGCTCCCGGTCCATCTCCTACCTCGAGCTCGGCCGAGGCACCCGCGAAGCTGCCGATGAACCAGAGGCTACCCGAAGTCGGTTTTTGAGTTCCCGACCACCTCCGAGCAAACCGAGACCTCCATGGAGATCGTCTGGCCACACTGAACACAATCATGCAATAAAATATGCATGCACACGTTGAATGGAGAAAATGGGAGTTCGGCCGAGGCAAACAACGTTGCCGAGGCTATGAGGTTTATTCGTTGCATGGAGTATCCTTAACCGAAGGTCGTGCATGCGTTCTAAGTCGCATGCACGTAGAGGAAATTAAAAATGAGCCCGCGGTGAAACAGGAAAGGAAAATAAAGATTGGAAAGATTTTGAAGATCCGAAATCTTCGGTGATTCAAGATTTCCCACGCGGATGAACCGAGGCCCTCTACCTATATAAAGAGAGGCCGAGACCTCTGGATTGCTTGCTGCTTTGCTGAAGTTTTATTGAAAACCCGAAGTCCCGCGGAGCACTTTGTGCCTTGCGAAGCTGAAGCCCCGCGCAACCCACTTGCGCGACTGTGTTCCTTTTGTGCACTCCTTGTACGAATGAAGAAAGGGAGTCCCCTGTGCGCCTTCCTTGCGCGACAGGAAGACCCGCGGCCGCATCCTTGCGCGCCCGTGGTTGTCACCCTCTCTGCTCGCGAATTTGCGCGACAGGAGGAAGCGCCCCGCGGTTGCTCTTGCACCCTAGGCCTTGCACGACTGCCTTGCACCCGAGGGCTTGCACGGTTCTTGTGCCTTGTGCATCTGCGCGACAATGGAGTAGAGGAGATGCCGAACCAAGCACCTGCGCGCCTTGAAGAGGAAGTGAAGACCGAGGCAGTGCCTGGTGTGTGCAAAATAATAAGGACACCACAACTTGTGTGTGCAAGACAAGTGGAAGTGCCTTTGGCTAAGTGTGTGCACAAAGAAGGAATTGGCCGAGGCTTGCACAAAGAACTACACCAAGATTTGTGTGTGTGAAAAGGAGGAAGGCCATTACATACCTATGGCTTGTGTGTGAAAAATAACAAAGAGGCTGTAGCCTTGGGTGTGTGCAAGAAATGAAGTGTAGGCCACAAAAAATAAGAACTCATTCAAGTGTGTGTGCAAAGTGAAGAATTTGTGTGTTCTTAACAAGTGAAGGCCAAACCTAGTGTGTTCACTAAAAGTGTATACACTTAGAAGAAGTGGAAGACTCTCACACTAAAGTATAACACACATTTATGTGTGTAATCAAAAGGAATAAAGTGTGAGAAGTTTGAGAAGTAGGTGTGTGCTTAAAGTGACTACACCCTTTGAGGGTTTATTGCACCAAGAGGAGAAAGAGGAGAGTGCATGCATGCATGCATGCACGTGCACACGTGAACAGAGCCAAATCAGTGGTGTGCATTTGAGTTGTCCAAGACCAGGAGGTTCTTGAAGAGTTTTGAGAAGGCCATGCAGTCAGTGCATGAGGATGCAGAGTTGCCATGCACTCAGTGCATGAGGTTGATGTGAACTGAGACTGGACCAGACTGAAGTTAAAGACATCAATTGTCTGAGTATTCAGTAATTGGAGAGAAGCCAGGTCATCCTGAGAAGAAGGAGATAAATCCTGAGCAAGACGAGAAGACCTGATCATCACAAGTGATCAGAGGTACAGAGCAAGGCCAGCAGCCTTTATCCCAGGCTGCTGAGGATACTTGAAGAAGCTTAAAGAGAAGAAGAGCTACTCGTGTGACTCGAGGAGCCAGGAGAAGACCCTGTGGGACTCAGGGAGAAGAAGTCTTCAGTGGGATACTGGAGCAGGCCAGTGGGACTCTGGTAACACTGTGGGACGCAGTATAAAGACCCTCCTGTGGGACTCAGGAGAGATACGGTGGGAAGCTGTATCGACCATTGTAATACTAACAGATTATAATGGGATAATCCATGATGGGAGAGCATGGAAAGGATGTAGGCTTTTGGTGCCGAACCTTATAAATCCTTGTGTCCTGTGCCTTTATATTTACTTCATCATTCGAGGAAAGGTGAGAGATACAAGAAGAGTGGATCGAGGCTTTAACCAGCCATAGAGGTTTAATTGATAAAGAATCAATTAGTAAAAAGTTTTAAGGGATCACTGATTCACCCCCTCCCCCTCTCAGTGATTCACACTGATCTGGGCACTTCAATTGGTATCAGAGCGAGGTTACCTCTAAAAGATCCAAGGGAGTCTTTATGAAGTGCAGATTTGAGGAAATGAGAGACCAGCCTCAAATGGAGATATCTGCCAAGACTCAGAAAAATAGAAAGAAGAAACAGGCCAAGAAGATGAAGAAAGCCTGTCCTAGCTGTGATGAAGTTGAAACAATGAATGATCTTCAGAGTGCACTCAAATATCTTCAGAAGACAGTTCCCATGGAAGTGGAAAAGTGTATAGCTACAGGCATCCATGATCTTCATGAAGAAAAATCACAGTTAGAAGAAGAAGCCAATGCAATGGAAGATCAATTGGCTAAAAGGGTTGGCATAACCAACACTCTCAGAAAGCTGGTGAAGGCTAAAGATGAAACCGTTTCTCTTTGCAATGAAAGATATGAAGACACTGCTGAAGAATTGCAAAGAAGCCTTTCTGAGAAAGAATTCTTTAAAGTAATAATCAAAGATGTTTACCATGCACTGGAGAAGAGGCATAGAGTATCAATGGTTGTTAAAGATGCTCAACTTGAAGAAAAAGTAAAAAGGGTGAAGGAGCTTGACAACTCATTGCTTGAAATGAATAAGGTGCATGAAGACCAGATAAAGCAGCTGGAAGAGAAATGGGAAGGAAGGCTAAGAACTATTGAGGATGAGAAGAACTCCCTCAATATGAAATGCTTAGAACTGGAGGTGATATTGAACAATCAGCAATCACCCAAAGCCAAAGCCTCCCAGTCAGCTGAAAGAAGAAATGTTGCTACTCAAGTGAGCTTTGAGAAGGATGATTCTAAAAGAAAGACATCCTCTAATAAAAGGTCAACAACTTCTAAAAAGAAGGTACCATCCATCCCATCTTGTACTGATGCTTCTAATTGTGTTTCCACAAAAAGTGCAGGATGGAAAAATAATTCCAAACAAGTATGGATGAAGAAAATGAAGAAGCAGAGCTCTCCTGAAACAACACAGCAAGTCAAGAAAAGTACCCAACAATCAGAAGGACTGAAGAAGTCAAGATTTTTGGGTCAGTGTTGGTTTTGTAATAAGTATGGGCACTGGGAAAAGGATTGTTGGTACAATCCACTAAATGTCAAAGCACAAAGGAAGCCCATGCCAAGGGGGAGCAAGCCAGAAGAAAAGAAGCAACATCCACAGGTCCAGAGACATCTATTTACTGCAAATAGATTTGGATTACTTGACAACATCTGGGATGGTTGCAAAAGTGGTCAAAAATTTGATACATGTCAATCTCCGAATGTATCCAAAGCTGGAAAGAAGAGAAGATCACAGAACCTGGCTAAGAGAGATTCCTTGGGAAGCAAGAAGAATGTAGAAAATGCTCCCAAGAAGTGTTTTAGAAATGAAGAGAAGACCTTGGAGTCTAAATCCAAGAAGGGTGATGCATCCAGAAGGACCACCAAGAAAACATGCTTCTACTGTGGAAAGAAAGGACACATCATGGAACTTTGTAAAGAAGCCATGAATCTAAATAGAAGCATACTGAACTCCAAAAGACAATCAATCCAGAAGAAGAAGGGATTGATTGAAAATAAGTTGCCTAAGAGAGGTAGCTTAGCAGCATCCAAAGAACCATGTGGAACTTCCAAAACTGAGGCCACTCTTCCAAATGATTTACTAGTCATATGGCCAAATCAGTTGCAACTTGCCAAAGATCTGCAAAAAGCTGAAGATAAAGTTCTGTAAATTGCTAAGGCAAAAGGGAAGAAGAAGATTTCACATGAAGATGTGTTGAGATCCACACCAGCACAAACATCAAAGAAGATCAGATGTGCAAGTGTGAAGAATGGTGAAAATGGGACATCTCGGTTGAGAGAATCTTCTCAACCTTGTTGTTCACATTGATGAACCAAGGAGGTTCCATCTTATTCCCTTATACTATTGGTATTTACATGTGCTAACATTGCAGGGAATTGAAGATGATGATCATTCTCATCTGGAGGATGGTTTGGACAGAACGGAGTGCACCCCTTGAGGGGGAGCAAATCTGAAGAAGATGATGTTCTGAGATTAATATCATCTTAAGAAAATGGATGAATGGGGGAGATTTATCTTTGCACTAAACTTTCTAATGAGTTTTGTGGAGTATGTGCAGGATTTAGCAATTCATTGAATATCTAAACCCCTTAGCATGATCTCACATGTTTACAGTGAATGTGGACAACATTGAGTTCCTTGGTTACATCACTCTTTTTTTCTACACCGGGTTAGCCCAAGTAGACTTAGAGTTGATCTACTAAAGGTTCTTTGCTAAAGAAGAACATGTGACATCATCCCTCTCCTAGTGTTTTTCAAGAAGATGCTATTCGAAGGGAGGAAGAGATATTGTGGAAGAGAACCACACCACACCTTTGCATTTTATTGCCAATAAGGGGGAGAAAATATTGGCACACATATTGACCCATTCATATGTGCTGAAGGAGTGTATTGACAACAAATACAAAGGGGGAGATTGAAGTGCACTTTGTTTCATTTGTTGTCAATGAGACATGTTGTTGTCTTAGAATGAATGGATGTCAAGAATTGTCAAGATGTGAATGCCAAAGGTTGTGATGGTGTTGGTGGTGAAAGAGAATGGCCATAGCACTAAGATGCATGTCACTTAGGAGATTCACTAAGTGGCATAGGAGATGTGGTTGAAACATTCTCTAGTAATATCTGACGATTGTTGAGCTGTTCTTTAAGTTCATAGAACTTGTATCCTGATGATACAAAGTCATAACAATGTTAGAAGACCATGCTTTGTATTGACAATGCATGAGGAGATGAAAGCTGATCCATCCACAACTACTAAGTGGATGATGTGGATTAATGAAGTCCATGTACTAACTCTTAGTGCATGTGAATCAGAAGAAGATCCAATTGATCTCTGATTAGATAAATGAAGAATGTTGAAGAACATGTGTGATTTATGAGATTCAGTTGAAGAAGTCCCTCCTAAGTATTGAACACATATGGAAAAGTAGATGAAGAAGATTAAGAAGAAACCTTGGGAATTCCATATCCTAAGTAGAGATCATATGAGAGGAGAAATGATGGAATTCTTAAGAAGAAGAAGGAAGATGGCTTAGAGAAGTGGCACTTGGCAATTGGCATGTTTTATATGGAGGAGAACTTTGTTTTTTAACAAAGTCTTAATATTTGCCTTAGCCAAAAAATATGGCCAGCAAAGGCACCTTGAGGGTTCAACCCCAAGGCATGGGCACTAGGGCACCACGCCCATGGGGGAACCCGTGGGGCGAGCCCAGGGCGGCAGGACGCACCCAAGACAGCGCATAGGCGTCTGGGGAACGCCCGGAGGAGCGCGGTAGGGGCGCATGAGCGCACCCGCGGGTGTCAGGCAGTGCATGGTGGGCGCTAGGAGCGCGCCCGCAGGGAGCAGAGTGGGCGCAAGAGCGCGCCCGCAGAGAGAACCCGGTGCGGGGCGGCACCGGGAGGGGAGAAGTTCAACTGAGCGCTTCTCGGCAGCGCTTGGTTGATAAGCCGCGAGAAAACCGGCCGCGGCTTCGATGTGGGATGCGGAATTTTTCCGCGGGAGCGATCCTGGCCGCACGATCGATCGCGCGCCAGATCTCGGCCGCACATCTGATCCGCGGCGAGGCGATCTGATCCAGGATGTCCGATGTGTTTCATTCGCCCGATCCAACGGCTCCCAGTCCATCTCCTACCTCGAGCTCGGCCGAGGCACCCGCGAAGCCGCCGATGAACCAGAGGCTACCCGAAGTCGGTTTTTGAGTTCCCGGCCACCTCCGAGCAAACCGAGACCTCCATGGAGATCGTCTGGCCACACTGAACACAATCATGCAATAAAATATGCATGCACACGTTGAATGGAGAAAATGGGAGTTCGGCCGAGGCAAACAACGTTGCCGAGGCTATGAGGTTTATTCGTTGCATGGAGTATCCTTAACCGAAGGTCGTGCATGCGTTCTAAGTCGCATGCACGTAGAGGAAATTAAAAATGAGACCGCGGTGAAACAAGAAAGGAAAATAAAGATTGGAAATATTTTGAAGATCCGAAATCTTCGGTGATTCAAGATTTCCCACGCGGATGAACCGAGGCCCTCTGCCTATATAAAGAGAGGCCGAGACCTATGGATTGCTTGCTCCTTTGCTGAAGTTTTATTGAAAACCCGAAGTCCTGCGGAGCACTTTGTGCCTCGCGAAGCTGAAGCCCCGCGCAACCCACTTGCGCGGCTGTGTTCCTTTTGTGCACTCCTTACACGAAAGAAGAAAGGGAGTCCCCTGTGCGCCTTCCTTGCGCGACAGGAAGACCCGCGGCCGCATCCTTGCGCGCCCGTGGTTGTCACCCTCTCTGCTCGCGAATTTGCGCGACAGGAGGAAGCGCCCCGCGGTTTCTCTTGCACCCTAGGCCTTGCACGGCTGCCTTGCACCTGAGGGCTTGAACGGTTCTTGTGCCTTGTGCATCTGCGCGACAATGGAGTAGAGGAGAGGCCGAACCAAGCACCTGCGCACCTTGAAGAGGAAGTGAAGACCGAGGTAGTGCCTGGTGTGTGCAAAATAAGAAGGCCACCACAACTTGTGTGTGCAAGACAAGTGGAAGTTCCTTTGTCTAAGTGTGTGCACAAAGAAGGAATTGGCCGAGGCTTGCACAAAGAACTACACCAAGATTTGTGTGTGTGCAAAGGAGGAAGGCCATTACATACCTATGGCTTCTGTGTGCAAAATAACAAAGAGGCCGTAGCCTTGGGTGTGTGCAAGAAATGAAGTGTAGGCCACAACAAAGAAGAACTCATTCAAGTGTGTGTGCAAAGTGAAGAATTTGTGTGTGCTTAACAAGTGAAGGCCGAACCTAGTGTGTGCACTAAAAGTGTATACACTTAGAAGAAGTGGAAGACTCTCACACTAAAGTATAACACACATTTATGTGTGTAATCAAAAGGAATAAAGTGTGAGAAGTTTGAGAAGTAGGTGTGTGCTTAAAGTGACTACACCCTTTGAGGGTTTATTGCACCAAGAGGAGAAAGAGGAGAGTGCATGCATGCATGCATGCACGTGCACATGTGAACAGAGCCAAATTAGTGGTGTGCATTTGAGTTGTCCAAGACCAGGAGGTTCTTGAAGAGTTTTGAGAAGGCCATGCAGTCAGTGCATGAGGATGCAGAGTTGCCATGCACTCAGTGTATGAGGTTGATGTGAACTGAGACTGGACCAGACTAAAGTTAAAGACATCAATTGTCTGAGTATTCAGTAATTGGAGAGAAGCCATGTCATCCTGAGAAGAAGGAGATAAATCCTGAGCAAGACGAGAAGACCTGATCATCACAAGTGATCAGAGGTACAGAGCAAGGCAAGAAGCCTTTATCCCAGGCTGCTGAGGATACTTGAAGAAGCTTAAAGAGAAGAAGAGTTACTCGTGTGACTCGAGGAGCCAGGAGAAGACCCTGTGGGACTCAGGGAGAAGAAGTCTTCAGTGGGATACTGGAGCAGGCCAGTGGGACTCTGGTAACACTGTGGGACGTAGTATAAAGACCCTCCTGTGGGACTCAGGAGAGATACGGTGTGAAGCTGTATCGACCATTGTAATACTAACAGATTATAATGGGAGAATCCATGCTGGGAGAGCATGGCAAGGATGTAGGCCTTTGGTGCCGAACCTTGTAAATCCTTGTGTCCTGTGCCTTTATATTTACTGCATCATTCGAGGAAAGGTGAGAGATACAAGAAGAGTGGATCGAGGCTTTAACCAGCCATATAGGTTTAATTGATAAAGAATCAATTAGTAAAAAGTTTTAAGGGATCACTGATTCACCCCCTCCCCCTCTCAGTGATTCACACTGATCTGGGCACTTCAGGGGTTTATGTAAAAGTAATCATTTATACCTTTATTTAATGGAAGATCAGAAAGTAAGATTCTATATTGCATTTATGTATGAAGTAACTCCTATACTACCTATAAAATACTACCACTCCTCATTAACTTGAGAAGTAACGGGTGTTCTACTATCCTGATGTGACATCCCCAAGACACCAAAGGCTAGAAATAAATTCCAAGGGACTCATCAGTAATTAATTGACAATTTTCAAATTTTAAAAATAAAATAACCAGACCAAAAATAACCAAAAATAATAAACATTATATGATGCATGATAAAAAAATAAAACTCAAAGAGAAATGAACAAAAAAACTATATTATATTAAAATGTATATTCCATGATGAAAAAAACTCAATGACATGAAATATATCAACTCAAAAACTCCAAAACATTTTAAATATAAAAATCCACATGTCATGCTCATTGTATAATAATGAATCACCAAATAAATGTTATAATTTGTCTTTACCTATGTCTCAATATATGACATCTACAAACGCACCAATGTTCCTCAAAAGAGGGTGAGTATAAAACATAGAAATATTTCCCCAGTGACTTCCCTACTCATTCCACTAGGATTGAACATATTATAAAATTTATATAAAATAATTTAAAATTATTTAAAGTAGTTTATATTAATGAAAAATAGTTTTCCAAACCATACAATTTTATAATGAATGAAAACAACTATGTCTTTAAAAAGAATTCACATTTACATTCAGGATAATCATTACACACATCCACTCATCCACAAATGCATGAATAAGTGTTAGTTCTATTATCATGAAGGGTATCTCATTGATCTACCAATTTATTACAATGTAACCATATACCAAGTTCCCCAATGGCACACACCCCTTCTATAGGTTCTTGTTAATGAAAATGAACTCATGCCAACCACGTATTCTAAAAACCATGCCAAATCATACCAAGCCATTTCAATAAAAAATTTATTTTAATGAAAATAATTCATAACCATTTTACAAGTATTAAACCCAAACCATAATTTTAAAACCATCATTTTACAATCATAAACCAAATGTATTTTCCACAAAAAACCTAATTCTGCCATTTCACAAAACTTCCACAAAAGTGGGTTACCATTAAGAATCACACATAATTTACAAAAAATAAATTGAATAAATTAAATAAATTTGAATATGAGCCTTCAGTTTCTAATTAATATGAGTTGAGAGAGAAGCCACCTAACTCACAAATGTTGGAAAAACCAAATAACTACACAAAATTTCAAAAAAACTTGATTAAAACATTAATATTCAACCTTATATCATGTTCCCTTAAACCTAAACCATCATATATGATCATTATTGGAATAAAAAACCATTAATATATCCAAAAAAATTATATTAACTAATCTTAGAGAGGTAATATGAATAAATCTAAAGAAAAAAACCAATAAAGAGAACTTACCAACAAAACCAGCCTCCAATGCACATATATTCCTCTCTGAATTTCTCCAATATCAAGAGGAATGGTCTCCAAAGCCTAAGGAAGAACATAAATTCAGGTAATGAATTGATTATAAAAAAATGAGTTCTTTAGGATGTGATTCAGATAAGATACTACATATTTGGATATAAATTTTAAAGGTGTATAGTTAGGGCACATAGTTAGGAAAACCATGCACTAAATGTGCACTAGCCACTTCCTTAAAACCCACATCACACAGTTGGATCACACTGTTAGACAAACCATACGCAAACCATTCTAAAACCCTATGGCAAACATAGCATGGTTTCTCTTTGGTGGTCACATGGTATGTCCAAACCTTGCGCCAAACCACTCTCTTACCCTGTGCCCATTGTTACAATTTTATAGTTTCCTGGGAGGTGTTTCAGGTTGTATGCTAACTGTTCTCAAACCATGAACATACAAACCCCCCCAAAAAATTCCAAATTTCCTATAAAACTCTCTAAACATGACCCAATTACTTTATACACATAAAATACATAAATAAAGGGACAAGTACCTGAAATTGGGGGTGCTACATTCTCCCCACCATTGGTATTTACACCCCCATAATGTTGAAACCCACTAGTGGCATGAAAGAGTTTGGTCCATTTCTCGTCCATTTTCTTCACATGCTCATATGTTTCTTCCTGAATATGACCATGTTTCTATAAAATCCGCACTATACTATTGTTTTCACCACAAAAGTTTTTCTCCTTCTAATCCACTATCAACAATGACACATGAACCAATGTAGAATTCATCACTTTTTCAATGTGATCTCATTAAATCACAAGGTCAAGATTAGGTTGATACTTTCTCAATTAAGATACATGAAATAAATTATGAACTAAACATAATCTTTGGGGAAAAGACAACTGATATGACACCTCACACATACATTCATGTATCTAAAAATGGACTATATAATGAGGAGATAATTTTTAATGCTTCCCAAAATGAAGACTCCCAAGACTGGGATAAGTTCTCAAGAACAGATGATCAGTCACCTATAAAAACTAGGACCATTGAGGATGATATACATATGATTTATGATGACTATAAAATGTCTAAATCCTCTTTTGGATCAACTAAATCTAATTTGTTGACTCTTGCAGAAGGCTTGGTCTAACCAGTTAAGTATCACCCATTTCCACCCAAAAAATTCTGGAATGATAAGGAAACCCATGAAATGATTCAAAATAATACATATGTATTAAGGAATAATGACTATTATTTTATGAGAACTCCTATAATGGTATTTTACCTTTATGTGAACCACAAAATTCCATTACAAAATTCCTAAGCATTTATTATAACATTTGCATCATCCTTTCATTTTGTACATCCATCAACGGATGATATGTTGTGTTCATAGTCAGCTGAGTCCTAAGGGTTTTCTAAATGGATTTCAGAAAAATGAGACACAAACCTTAGATCTCGATATGATACTATAGAATCTAGTATTCCATAACTCTTTATCACTTCTAAAATATTTATTTTTGACAATTCTTCCACCACATGGGATTCACAAATAGGGATGAAATGGGATGACTTTGTGAGACAATCCATTATCACCCTTATGGAATCGTTTTTCCAAACTATCATTGGTAAAATTGTAACAAAATCCATAGAAATATTATCCCATTTACAAATGGGAATCAATAAATACAGTATCATACCCATTGGTCATTAGTGATCTGCCTTAACCTACTAATAGGTGAGGAATATCAAAAAAAAAATCCACTTTTATTTTCATTCCAATACACCAAAATTGTGATTTCTGTACCTTATAGATCTTGTTTATTCTAGGATTAAAAAACCATATGTAATTGTGATAATCAATAAGGTGTTGTTTCTCACAAGCCAAAGGTATGATCATCTAATCTCAAAACCAAAAAACTAAGCCTCTGTCAATATTCTATCCCTCAATTGTCTCACCACTATTGATTTTTTACCTCATAGAAATGAATTATGAATCAGATGTCTATTAATATTTAACCATATGAACCAAATTAGTAATGAAGGAAACTAGAAATAAAACCATGAAACTACCTCATTCTTCATAATCCAAGTGCATATTGGATATCATCGACCTCAGCTACCACTGATCTAAAGTCTCTTTCCCCAACTTACAATTAAAATTCCTGATTAATGCATATACTACCAAATTTCTTTTTCCTAGTGTATAGATCAAGCTAAAGTCAAATAGTTTAAGGTATTTTATCCATCTTCTTTACCTCATATTTAAATATCTTTGTTAGAAAATGTGTTCAAAGATCATATGATCCATAAACGTGGTAAATTTATCACCAAATAGGTAATTATGAAAAGTGTTCAATGAATGGAACACATAATATAATTCAAAATTTTGTGTTGGGTATTTCTTCTCATGATACTACAACCTTTGTGAGCCATAATCAACTACAAGATCTCCCTACATGATAAAACGCCCCAACCCTAATCCTGAAGCATCACAATACACCACATAATCTTGTCCTGAATCTAGAAATATCATAATTAGTGATAATTTAAGGTGAAATTTAATCTATTGTAGATTATTATGAAATTCATTATTCCATGGAATGGATCATTTTTACATGTCAAAGAATTCATTGGTGAATCAAGTCATGAAAATTCATGAAAAAATGTCGGTAATGACCAACCAAACAAGAGATACTACATATCTCAAAGATATTCTTTTGAGGTTTCCAAGAGATTAAAAACTCTATCTCTTTAGGATCCATATAATCACCAATTTCATAGATATCATGGATAAGGAACCAAACGTATTGAATTTAAAAAACGCACTTTAAATTTTTGGCATACTAGAAATGATCCCTCAAGATACCCAACACAATCACCAATTGTTTCTCATGCTCAACCCCTATCCTAGAATAAACTGATCTTTCATCCCCAAACACCACCATATAAGAATCCAAATATAAATTAAATATCTAATAAATAAATTTTATAAAAATAGATGGTGCATTCATAAGACCAAATGAAATAACCACTTTCCTGTAATGGCAATATCTACTTTTGAAATTTGTATTTGTAATATCCACATTCTGATCACATAGTTGGTGATATCTTGAATGAAAGTCAATATTAGAGAATAATTGGCCCCCTCAATTGATCAAAAATATCATGAATGAATGAAAGTGGATACTGATTCTTTAGTGTGGCTTGGTTAAGCTTACAATAATCCACATAAATCCAAATAGTTTTATCAGCCTCTTTACAAAAAGAACTGAAGTTTAACACGAACATGTACTAGGATGAATGAACCATTTGATTTCTAATTATTCTAACAGGTCTACCAATTACCATAATTCTATTGGTTGCATCTGATATGATGAAAGTGAGAAATTCATATTCCCTAGTAAGAGAATAGTTGTGAACTACACTTCTTTTAGGGTGAAAACCACAATAATTTTTTTAAAAAAACATCTATAAGATGATCAAAAATTATTAGAAAACCACTATTATCTATCTCATACATAAATTAAAAGTTCAAAGATGCCAACTAGTAGAATATAGTTCTAACTACTGGTGAAAAAAAAAATCCAATTCCACTTTCATTCACATTTAGATCTCCTCTATAGAGATTCTTGACACCATCATCATTTCTCAAAATAACCCTTCAGGTATAAAATTAAATATAATATTTGAACATTTTCATCCAATCTATACGAAGAATTATTTAATATACATCCATATCAAGAACAGAGAAACTCAAAAATCAATTCCTCCCAATTGATAGTCATACAACATACTTTTTATATAAAGTCTCTACATTCTCTTTGTCCAGGAGGAGTTTGAAGTTTCAAAATTGAAGGAATCATCTCAACATGAAAATTGAGAAGATCAACAAAACAAGATGAAATAAATTAATGAGATTAAGCCATATAAAAATAGATTTCATAGGGGTATAATTAAAAATAATCATACCTATCACTATTCAAGGTCTATATTGATTATCCATGATCAATTTCTCAGCTCCATATAAATTCATACTTTCTGAAATTTTTTCTTTGTTACCCTATCAAGATTGCACTGGTTAATGATTTAGGGTATTCCTAGAATCACCATTTCATTATTGGTTATATTGTGGAGAATTATTCCATACACTCATCCTATCGAAACATCTGATGCCTGAGAAACATGATATTTTCCCCTTGCATCCAACCTTAGAGCACTAAAACAATATCACTGAAGACATCCCATCTATATTAAATTGTGGAATGATCTAGGTGGTGTCATACAATCCCACTTTATATGATCAAAATAAACACATTGAAAAAATCTCATCATACTCTATAGATTATGTGGGATATTCACCGATCCCACTGTTTTATTCTGATTCATAGCACCAACTTGGAAATAGGTGACCCTCACCTGCTTATTACCAGTATTAGAGTTCCCATAATTTCCTATAGGTTTCAATATTCTTTCTCCAACCATATTAATAGAGATATCAATTTCTACCACCACTTATCTATTGAAAACCTCTATAAAATCTATTATATAAATCAAATTAATCATTTTGAAAATATATGGCCTCAAACCCAATTCAAAAATTCATTCCTTTAAAGATGTAACTGAAGAAACTTTTAGTGAAAGGCGGACTAAATTCATAAATTTATCCACACACTCTATTACAGGGACATTATCCTAATTAAACCTGAATAAATCATCCATTATAGAAAATTTGAATTTTTGGGGATAATTTTTTTTTCTAAAAAAGTCTTTAAAATCCTCCCATGCAATGCCTTGGTCAGATTTAGCCTGAACTGCCGAATCCCATCGATGTCATGCTAGATCCTCTGGTGTAAGATCCCAGAAAATTTTGAAGATGTCACAAGATTGTTTTTAGGTAATGTTTTTTAATATTTCATTACTGTTTGTTTTGGTTTTATCATGGGTTTCATTTGGGTAAAAATTATAAATTTAGGAATGAAATAGGGAAGTATGTGGTTATTTCACAGTTTTCCCAAACAGTTTTCCCCAACCTAGAAAACCATACAAACATAAATAGAGGGGATTCACATAGTTGGAAAATGATTTTTAAATCATTCAACCAAAAAATAGAAACGATGTACATCCTATTAGAGTCTCATAGTTAAGGTACATAGTTAGGGGAAACCCTATGACCCTCTCCTACAAATCTTGAATGAGATTAAAACTAACCTGAAAATTAATTTTAAAATTAGCTTATCCCACAAATTAAACCCAAATCAACCCCACTAAACCCCAAACATATTTTTGTAATTTTGGAGACTACTGGATAGATTCCACATCATTCCATCCTCTATTATTCATGATCTGAAGCCCAGATTGAAGATATCCACCCCTCTCGGTAAAAGGATCTCATCCCTTGTGGTTTCCAATACCTTTCATTCTATTCTTCCATTTGTTGAAGGATTTCTCTTCCCTATTTTTTTATTGGTTATAGATCTAGTATTGTGTGTCTATAACTAGAATAATTGGATCTTGATTTATATGATACTGATTTAGGGTTTAATATAAAAATCTCATTTAATTTCATTATTCTGTTCAAATTGGGGATTTCCATTTGGCGATCTCTCATTAACGAATTGAGGTAGGTGGTATATTATTCAAATCACAAAGTTTTGATTTCAATTGTGTTTATGTAATTATAGAATTTGCAGAGTTTTTTTTATCAATTTAATTTACTAATTGAATTAATTAATTTGGTAAATTAATTAATTAAGGGATTGTGGATTTGGGGATAATTAATTGTCAGGTTAATTGTCAGTATATTGAAAATTGTGAGATGTGTGGAATAATTAATTTCCAAGTTAATTATAAGATATTGGGATTGTGAATTGAATAATTAATTGATGAATTAATTATGATATATTGAGATTTCTGACTAAGTAATTAGTTTATGAATTAATTATGGGATATTGGGATTATATATTGATTAATTATTTATTGAATTAATTAATGGAAAATTGTTGGGATTTTTTCAGTGGATAAAAATGAATGAATGAATGAATTAATTATTTAATGGATATTTTATTTTAATGTGTGATAAGAAGTTTAATGTTGATTAACCTTAATTTATATGATACATGTGATTATTGTGATATATGTGTGTGGGATATGGTCTTATACTTCCAAAGCCTGTAGTGATAAGTTGTTTGATAAATATGTTTGGGACATGTTCAACTGCTTCTAATGACCTCAGGGATAAATTTTTTGATAAATGTGTGAAAGAAATGGTTTTCTACATCTAATGCTAAGAGTGATTAATTATTTTATAATTTAGTGTGAGACATGGTCAGCTGCATCATAATCAAATGGGCTCCTAGGCATGGTGACCTAGACCCAAAATGTTGGCATTTGACTGTGGTTCCAATTTAAATATTATAGATTCAAATCAAATGGATAATGAAATTAAATTTTTAAATGAATTCTTAATTAAAAATGTGATATGGTTCATACACTATCATAGGACAGAGCATGTATTGATGGTTGGGTGTCCTAGGGAACCAGAGGGTTTATGTGGTTAAATAAAGATTAATTGATAATGTAATAACAACTTAATTATTCATTATACTAATTTTTTTATAAAAATTTATATAAATTTATTTAATGGATATTGTTTTAAACACTTTTGGTGGCGGCCTACTGAGTTGTACTCACACCTTACTCGGGCTGCCTAATCGCCACCTGAATAGATTTCAGGGTTGCAAGAGAAGTTAAGATCATGGGCCATATGTTAGATGGATGAACTAGAAGAGAGCATGGATGAGATAACTATACATGGTTTGAGATCCTCTTGGGGGTAGTCAGTGTATTTATTTTTGGGTTTTCATTTTGATACATGGAACTTAATTTAGCATGGCATATCTACTATTTAATTTTGATATTGTATTTCCATTTTGTCATCTTGAGATACCGATCATGTTATGGTTATGATTATATCATTATGCTGTTGCTCTTATTTTATACAAGTGTTAACTTTTATAAATAGAGGGTATACTATACCCATGATCAATATTAGACCCTCACTTCTAGTTGGCAGCCACTAGCAAACGAGGAAGCACAACAAAGGTAATATGGAGGATCAGCTTAGCGAACCAGCATATAGCACCCAATATAGGATGTTACAAAGTGGTATCAGAGCTGTTTTAATTTATTTTATTTTCTATGTATTACTATTTAAGAAAGGTAGACATGAGAATAAGATGTTCCTATCATTGGACATGACCTTGTGAATGATAGTTAAAAAACCATGTATGGGGTAAAACCCAAGAACCAATGATGGGATTTTGTTATTGGTATTTTCTATTATAGTTTAATGATATTTTACTTTGGTTGAAACAATTGTTTTGTTATGAGATTCTTATGTATGAGTTTCTAGTTTTCAACCCGTGGCCTGATAATTAATGAGAGTTAAGTAAGAATTAATTATTCTAGGAACTCAAGATTATTTTTTATCATTCATCATTTTAGTTATGAACATGAAAATGGGTTTTGGGTAAGTTTTCGAACTTGAATTACTTTTCCTTTCTTGTTAAATGGAAATGAAAATGTACTTAATATGAAATTTACAATTATGAAAATTTTTAAGATAAGAATAATTGGGTGCCTAAATAGAAAAATGAAATTAAAATGATTTTACCCTTCGTTAACCATGAACTAGGTATAGGAGGGTTAAGGTTAGTGATAACACTTCAGTTTTGATCATGTGGTGGGTTTTGGGGAAATGAAATATTGTGTATTATTGTGTTTTCCTCTAACATAAACTTGATAAAGTGGTGTTATGTGTCATAATATGCGTGTTTTGGATTTTAGATAGATGCTTCCATATTTAATCTTATTGAGATAATGACATGAGGTTATGGCTGGTGATGATCTACTAGTAGTGGAACTTGAGTCACCGATAGTGTCAGGTAAGGAAGTTCGAGAGCAGTTCCAAGAGAACTTTACATGAATTAGGAAGTTTATAGAAAGAGAACCAAGGTGGGTTGTGAATATCATGTCTTATTTTATGAGGGAGTTTCAGTTATAACACCCTCTAATGTTTACCCGAGAGGTTAGACCTGATGTAGTAGAGTTCTGGGTTGAGTCCATCCATACCATACATGAAGACTTGGAAACTTCTACTGGGAAGTGATGTAATTAGATGCATACATGTTATGTCGTTAAGAAAAGAGATACTGAGACATATAGACTTGGGATGGATAGATAGAGATCTTGTAATAAAATGAATTTCAAGAGAAGTTCTTAGAGAACTTTTATCTAGACACATTGATATAGTAGAGAGAGGATGAGTTAATGAGATTGAATCATAGGAATATGTCTGTGATGGACTATGAGGGATGCTTTATTGATTTTTAGTGATTTGTTCCATCATTTTCAAGAGACAAGGCTATTATGGAAAATTAGTTTTAAGAAGGGATTAAATTTGAGATTAAGTCCTAGGAAAATATCTTTATACTGAAGAAGTTTTCAAAAGTCGTGAATCAGTCTCTCATATTTGAGGGGAACCTAAGGGAAGCATCCAGAGAAGGACATGTGATTTATTATAGGTGATAAAGAGGTACAATTTTCAAGAGAATAAAGTTTCATTATTATAATTTCATCTAGAGTAGTGGTAAGTAGAGTTTCCAATTAGATGGATCGGTTGCACAGGACCTTGTACATGTGATCTCTCACTAGTGTGGTGGTTAGGAAAATTCAAAAGATAGTGCCCCCAACAAATGATTGAGTGCTGAGGCCATGGAAGGATGGGACATATACAGAATTTCTATAGGAAAATATGATATATGGGTAGTGATTGAGGATCTAGATAGAATCAGAGTGTGGTAAGGGGATCTTCAACACCATATTAGTCTCGCAGATGTAGTTCTACTAGTCATGGAAATAGAGGAGGAAAAGGTTATCTTTCTAAAGTGTTCCCATATTAGTAGGGCGGTATAACGCAAGGGAGTTGAAATGCATCATAGGGAAGAGGGGAAGGATAGTTACATGTAGTTCAACATACACTGGTGGATAGAGAGGATAGAATATCGACAATTAGTAGTATTGTTCTTATATATTATACACTATCTATATCCTTATTTGATATTGGATCCTCTCATTAATATATATATTCAAAAATTATTAATGGTTTGAGCCTGGTAGTAGAGATCTTGAGTGGGGTGTTGATGATAGATACAACTATTGGAGTATGGCCTAAAGACATTTGTGTGTCTAAGGGGTGTTCTCTTGAGGTAGGAGAGTATCATTTTCTATGGGATCTATATATTATTTACATGTCATGCTTGAAACTAATTATCGGTATGGATTGGTTTGTAGAATACAGAGCCCACATAGATTGTTTTTGGAGGAGAGTGACGTTTACATCTCCTAAGGTTGACAATCACATTCCCCATGTAGAGTTGGATATCAAGGAGGTCCATGAAGGTCTACTTCACTAGCAAGTAGGTGAGCTTACCACCCTGGTTTTAAGTTTTTTACAGGATGATGGGGGTGTGAAACAAGATGTCTTTCCACCCATAGTGGATAGGTTTTATGATGTTTTTCTTGAAGACATATGAGGGATACCACCTAAGAGAGACGTAGAGTTTACTATTGAGATCATTTTAGTGGTAGATCCATTTTTTATTCCACCATATAGAATGGAATCGATAGAGTATCAAGAGACCAAGATTCAGTTGGAGGATTTGGAGGATAAGGGGTTTATCAGACCATGTACATCACCTTGGGGTTCTATAGTTTTGTTTGTAAATAATGCTGATGAAAAAATGTGCCTATGAGTTGACTAATAGAATTTGAACTGGATGTCTATGAAGAACTAGTGTTATCTTCTGTATATCAGTGATCTTTTTAACTAGTTGAGAGTATCTTGTTTCTTCTCAAATATTGCCTTGATATTTGGGTACCATTAGTTGAGAATTCAACATTATGATATACTGAGGACTACTTTCAGAAGTTGGTATGGCCTTTATGAGTTAATTGTAATTATTTTTGTGTTAAAATATGCACAAGTAGTGTTTATGGACATGATGAACCAAATTTTCCACCCTTAACTAGATCGGTTTGTGGTAGTGTTTGTGCATGACATCTTGGTGTACTCCAAGACTCATGGAAATCATGAAAAATATCTCAAAATCATCATGAGTACACTAAGAGAGAATCAATGATAATCCAAGCTATTAAGTGTCAGTTTTGGATTGATTAGGTATATTTATTAGGTCACATCATTTTGAAGGAAGGTGTATCTATGGACCCAGAGAAGGTTTAGGAAATTGATTCATGGGAGAATCTTAAGGAATTTTTTGATATCCCTAGCTTTTTGGGGTTAGTAGTATATTATCAAAGGTTCATCTAGGACATTTCCCATTTGGATGCACCAATTTTAGGCTTGAATGACAATGGGGTAAATTTCTAATGGTCATAAGGATGCGAGAATTATTTATAGGAGTTGAAGAATCAGTTAACATCAACACCAATCATGATCTTACCCAACCTAGGTGGGGATTATACGATGTTTTTTGTTTCTTTAGAGATAATTATTGTAGCTATATTGATGTAGGGAGATTGAGTTGTGTTGTATGGGTATCGATAGTTGAGGCCACATGAATAGAATTACCCTATGCATGACCTCGAGTTAGTTGTAGTGGTTTGTGTTCTTAAGTGTTAGTAACATTAACTATTGAGAGAATGTTTCATGGTGTATAATGAGAAAAATATCTTAATGTATATCTATTTGAAGTGTGATATGAATCTTCAACAGTAAAGGTGGGTTGTGTATATGTATTTATTTGACTTTGAGCTAGCATATATGTATGGAAAGGGAACAATGTGGATGAAACATAAAGCATGAAAACCTAGAATCAGGCAGTTTAGGATTCTAGTGCTGAGTGGAAGATGATGAATTTGTAGGATGAGATGTGTGTTATGGTTTAGAAGAATTAGAAGATGATAACTCCCATATCAGTTTTAGTAGAGTATAATGTTTTGAGACAGATCAAGGAAAGATAGTATGAAGATCTAGAATGGTTATCCTTGAGGGAAATCCATGAAGGCGGGGAGTCATCTTCAGTTTGAAGTGTAGATGAGGACAAGATCATATATTTTAGGAATCAAGTTTGTGTACCTACAAGCATGTAGAAGAAGTTGATGCATGAGTTTTATACCTCAAAGTAGGAGGTGCATCCTGGTCTGACCAAAATTTATTGTGAAATATGGTGACTATTTTGGTGGTTAAGCATGAAAAAGTAGATATCATGGTGTACGAAACAATGCTACTTCTGTTAGTAGGTGAAGGCTCAAAATTAATGGCCTAGAGGCATGTGACAACCATTTACCATTTTATAATGGAAGTATAAAGATTTTACCATAGAATTTGTGGTGGGTGTCCCAAGGAATCCACTGCAGGGTGATGCAATTTGGATAATTGTGGACAAACTAATGAAGGTAACATATTTTGTACTGATACAAGAGACCTTCTTAATGGAGTTGTTGGGATAGTTCTATGTTCAGGAGATAGTTCGTCTTCAAGGGGTTCCATACACTATTATTTCAAACCATGAATCATGTTTTACTTCATGCTTCCTATAGGTATTATAGAAGGAACTGGGTATATAGGATTTATTGAGTACAACGTTCCACCCACATATGGATGGGTATATGGAGGGTACTATATAGGTGCTTGAGGATATGCTGTGAGTGTGTGTTATTGATTTTTGTGCATCTTAGGAGAATCACCTTTCTTTATTGGAGTCCACCTATAATAATAGTTACTAGGATAATATACAGATGGAACCATATGAGGAAATTTATGGTAGGCCATGCAGATCGCCTCTATGATGGATGGAACAAGATGAGTCTGATTTGAGGGGACCAAGTCTTATAAAATAGACTTTGAAGCTGTTTTAACTGATTTAGAAGCATATGGATATGGAACAGAGTAGAAAAAAGTAATAAGTTGATAAACATTGATTACCCCTAGAGTTTACATAGGGTGATATTGTATTATTTCAAGTGTCACCTAGATTGGGTCACCGTAGTATATATAGACAGGGAAAGCTAGAAAATAGTTTCATTGGAACATTTTAGGTTGTAGAGAGAATCGTGCTAACAACATAATGATTGGATATTTCACAAATATATAGTGCTATTCATGACATTTTCCATGATTCAAAACTATGAAAGTATCACCCTGACCCTTATCATGTGATTTATGTGGATGATGTTGAGCATGAGATAGATGCATCCTTTTTAGAGCATCTGGATGTTTGTTAAATCAAAGTGAGATGGTGTGGATGGGAAAGACCGTGCTAATAATTGATGTATTTTGGAAACATGGATGAGCTTAGGGGGGAACATGGGAGAGAGAAGAAGATATGAGGGATCAGTGGCCTGATTGTTTTCACTCAAAATATGAGATATACTTGAGAGTATAGGTCAAGGATGGAATTTTATAAGGTGGGGAGATTATAATATCCTGAAATTTTCGAGAGGTTTCCAAGGATTATTTTTCATGTAAATGTTTTCATTATTTGAGTAATTTATTTTTTTTGGATTTACCTTTGGGTGTGTTTGGGTGAAAATTTGAAATTGTGTAAGGAAAGAGGGATGTTCATGGTTGACGCATGGTTTTCCCAAACTGTGCCCCCATCCTAGTGAACTATGTGAACCCAAATAGAAGGTATTCTCATGGTTGGTGCACGATTTGTCTAACCATGCCCCCAAAAGAATCAATTTTTCATCAATTGAATAGGTGAATGGTTAAGGTGAACGGTTAGGGAAAATTGTGAACCCCTTCCTAGGAAATCATGTGTGAGATTAAAATTAACCGAAAAATTAAATTTAAAATTTTCTAGACCCCCATATAAAACCCAAATCAATCCCCATTAAACCCCTAACATCGTTTGATGAATTTGGATCCTCTTATATAGATTCCAATCCATTCTAACATCCATTATTCATGATCCAAATCCCAAATTTATGATCTTCACCCCTCTCAGTTAGTGGATCTCATCTCGTTTGGTTTCCTTTCTCTTTCCCTATTTTATTCCTTAAATTGAAGGATTTTTCATACCTATTTTTGGTTGGATCTAGATATTGGATTTTGGATCTTGATCTATAATTTTTGGATCTTGATTCATATGATATTTATTTAATGTTTATGATCTATATATCATTCTATGTTTTCATTCCATTAAAATTGGGTATTTTCATTGGGTGATCGCTTATCGATGAATTGAGGTAGGTGGTATATTTTTGAAATCTCATAGTCAAGATTTGAATTGTGTGTATGTAATTTGATAATTTTTATAGTTTTTTTAGAAACTTAATTTCATAAATTAATAAATAAATTAATTAAGGGATTGTGGATTTGGGGATAATTAATTTATAAGTTAATTATCGGAATATTGAAATTGTGGGATTTGTAGAATAATTAATTATAGAGTTAATTATAGGATATTGATATTGTAAATTGAATAATTAATTAATGAATTAATTAGGGGATATTGATATTTTGGATTGAGTAATTAATTGATAAATTAATTATGGGATATTTGGATTGATAATTAATTAATTAATAATTGAATCAATTAATGGAAAATTTTTGGGATTTTTCAATGGATAAAAATGAATGAGAGAATTATTTAATTAATCAATGTATTTTTTATTTTGATTTGTGATAATAATGATAATTTTGATTAAACTTAATTGATATGATACATGTGATTATTGTCATATATGTGTATGGGATATGATAGGTTTCTTCGAAAGCCCATAATGATAAATTGTTTGATAAACATGTGTGGAACATAGTCTGATGCTTCTAAATCCCTTAGTGATAATTTTTTTTGATAAACATGGGAAAAATATTTTCTGTTTCCTCCAAGCCCATATTGATGATTTTTTTTGATAAATTAGTGTGGGACATGGTCAGTTACGTCAAAATTCCACAGGGTCTTAGGCATGGTGACATAGATCCAAAATATTAGTATTGGAGGATGGTTCTAATTTTCTGTATTATAAATTGAAATCAAATGGATAATTAAATCCCATTTGTTAAAATAATTATGAATTGAAAATGTGGAATTTTTTAGAATCATTCTTGACCTAAAGCTAGTATTGAGGGCCGGGTTTCCATGAGAACCCTAGGAGTTATATAGTTAATTAACGAATAATTGATAATGTTATAATTATTTAATATTGTATTTTACTCATTTATTTATATAAATGTATACATAGTTATTGATTGGAAATTCTTTTATGAACTTTTGGTGATATCCAATTATGTTTTACTCCCACCCTACGTTGGATTCCTAATTAGTACTCGAATATATTTCATGGCTGTGGGATATGTTAATTGAAAGGGACCTATGTTAGATGGATGAACTGGGATAGAGCATGGATGATGCAACCATACATGGTTCAAGACCCGCTTGGGATTTATCAATGTCTTTATTTTTTGGGATTGAATTTTGACACCTGGCACATTCTTTAGCACGACATATCTAATGTCTAGTTATGATATTGTATTTCTAGTTTTATCATCCTGAGATACTAGTATAGTTTTGATTCTGATTATATCATTTTATTATTTTTTCATATTTTCTCATGGTGTTTACTCTAATAAAAATAGTGTATATTGTAAAAGTTTGAGATTTAGTGAATTATTTTTTTTTCATATTAATTTTACCATTTCAATATTTTTCATTTCACGCAGCACTAAAGATAGTTTATTTTATATTAAAGAACTATTTTTTGAATGATTTATATGTAACACTAATTAAATCATGCACTACATGTAACAAAAAATATTAGTTTCTTTACACAGAACACTGAGGGTAGCTTGCATTATAAGCAATAATGACTTTCCTAGATGGCTTGCGAAACATGCAAGACCGAGGTTTACCGAATAATAATATATTATTAAATGATGTTTATTTAATATAATAAGATATAACATTGATTTTAAATTAGAGTTTATGAATATTATTAACTAATTTATGAAAATATATGTTTTATGCAGTATAATATGTATTCATAGGTTACCAATTAATTATAAATGAATATGATAACAGATAAAATATAGAAGAAATATGATTATGGTCACAAAGATGTTTTACCCTAATAAATTAAATCAAATAAAATTATTGAGTGATATTAATGTAATATATATGATATATATTCAATAAAATATTTGTTATATTAATTTTACATTTTTGAGAGACATAAGATAAGAATAAACCTTATTTTATGCTTAAAAATAGAATTTTCATAACTGTAGTTTTACATCCATTTAATGGATAACCAATTTTAAATCCTACATTTTTCAGTTTTATAAACATAATATGTAAAAATTAACTTAATATTTTAAATATAATCATAAAAATTAGGTAACAATGAAATTTTGTTATTTTCCTATATGGTTTCATTTTTTAATGAATAGTTAAAAATATAGAATTTTAGTTCAAAAATGTTTTTTCATCTAATTTATTTATAATGTTAAATTAAATTATAAATTTGTTTCAAATATTAATTACATTTTTTTTAATTTAATACAATTTATATCATTGATTTGAATTTCACATTGAAATTGGATATAAAAACAAAGCAATCTTTTGAATGTTTTTTACTTAAAAAACCCGCATTGTCAACCCAACTGTGGGATGAATTTTAAAATAATTTCTTTCACTTATGTGATTAAATTTAAAAAAATTGATTACATATTTTGAATATAAATAATTTATAATGTCTAATAAGGACAACTTAGTATTTTACCAAAACGTTTAGCGAAAGTGATTAAAATTAATTACATTGATTAAGGTTAGATAAAGCCAAATAAGGGTCTAAACCATAACCTTATGGACAAAAATGACCTATAAAATTGTCCAAAATACATTTTATGTCCATATTTCGACACTGTACTCCATTTCATAATTTGTTTATCATTATTGGATCTACTTGAAACATGAAAATCATGGGTGGAATTCTATCTTCAAATATTTACAAGAGTGCCACTCCTTCCATATAAAATACCACCACATCTATATATTCTTCACAACTCTCAAACCACTTAGGATAAGCCAAGATATAACAAATAAACTTCAAAATATCCCTAAATTAATCCTTAAAGCCTCCCTTTTGGCATAAATTCTTCCATGTAATCCTTTTGGCACAAACCAAAAAGAGTTTCTCGATTAAGAGGTAACAACTTTTGTCAAGGTCCTATATTTTATTTTCCTTTTCACCCTACACTCCATTTATTCGAAAATTGAATAAAAAAGAATAATTATAAATATAGTATGATTTTTTATGCTAATGTTTCAACCCAAACATATATATAACTCCATCAAATATGTAACAAATATACTATTTACCTATACAGTGAACTACCGCCCCACTAAATGACGACTGTTAATTATTCCTTTAATGCCTCTCATGGTGGAAATTATGATGAAAATATATTTATATATTATATTTATTATTTATTTAATCTTATTTATTACTTTTAAAACACATATATTTTTTACTTTCCTTTTGGTGTAAATATGATAATTTCATTTGAGGATGTGTGGACTACCACCCACACAAAACATTGTGATTTGTTCACACACTACATGGAATGTATTAAGGATGAATTTAGTGATATTATATGAAATATATAACATTATAATACTAATTTAATTATATTACATAAATATATAAATATATTTCATTTTCTTTCGTTCTTTCAATACGAAAATAAAAACGGAGACAATGCTCATACATAGGTACTGATTGCCGTCTCTTTGAATGGTGTATTAAATTTTATACTTATATATTCTATAGATTATTATAATACAAATATACTTAATATAAATTATATTTATATAATAATTTACATTCTGGAAAAATGATATAAGTATAAGGAAAAAAATGTAACAAATAGAGACACATGCGAAGAACAAAGAGAATATTACCTCAAGTGAAACCTTATCATAGGATTGTTAACAAGATGGTAATATAAGGTCAGGAAAAATAAACATATGGTATTATATATAATAATATGGTTCAATGAAATATGTATAATAAATTTATATTTATTATATAGGTGGGTTTATTGAGTTCGACGAGAGTGAAGACACAAGGTATGGGGATATCTTCTCACTTTTTATTTCTGTGAGATATATAATTTAACACCACACATTGGGTGTTATATATACTACCCACAGATGTATTATATTATTCTTATAATTAAATTTATAGGTACTTACAAATAACTTATATTCTCTTTATGTCATGGTGTTAATGTTTCAATAGTTTTTAAATTGGTAAAATATTTTCTTCTCAATTTTCCTTCTTGGCGACTCTTGTTTGGTTATGCACCTAAATTATTTTTTGAGGTGTATAAAAATAAAATATACATGTTATTTCATGAATATAATTATTTTAAATTTATTTTAAGATTAATTTAATTTCCTTTACTTACATGGAGAGTATGATCCCAAGTTACCAATATATAATATTTTATTGAAATAATCTCATCACTTTTTGATATTATTAATGACTATACTTCTTAGATGAAATATTACGATCCATATATCAAGAAAACTCATGAATTTATTTCTCCACTATTTATTCTAGATATATCCACGTATTATCACCATTTCCCACACTTTTGGTAATTATGATAATTAAGAAATTTATTTTATGAAAATTTGACCATATCTCTCTCTTCGGTCATAAATCATTTTTATTTAAAAAAAATGCTTTAAAAAATGTATTCAAATGATCCTTGAAGACAATTTCACGGAATTTTCTTCAAAATGTTTATTATTTTAAAATATTCCTTTAAAATATTTATAAGATATTTTCGAAGAAAATGTTTCAAAGAACGTTTTATGTTTATCAAATATTGTAAATGTTTTCAAGAATTCGTTATATGCAATCAAATAAAAAATCTAAAAAATTATTTAAAATATTTATTAATAATTTTTTGAGTTTATTTTCAATGAAATTATTTTTAAAAGGTTTTTTAAAAATCATTTTTCTAGAAGAAAAGATATTTTACCTAATAAATGTCTTTAAGAGATATTTCAAAATTATTTCCCATAATATATAAAATCCATGGATGTTACTCATTGTTTTCTAGTAAATAATCTAACAGTTTCAATCATATTATATCAATGAATGTTTTATTCATTGGTTTCATGGTGTTTATGAAAAGTTTTTCTCTTCCTTGAGTTATATAATTTTAAAACCTTCTTCTTTTTATAGGTTGTGATTTCATGAAGTGATTACGAAACCTATATCTTTTCATATTTTATGATTTGATGAAATGTTATTCATACCAATTTCATTTCACGGGTTATGAAATTTATGTTTATAAAACCTATGTATTTCTATGGGTCATGATATGATGAATGTTTTATTTAGTAAAACATGTGTGAATTATGTTATTATGAGATGGGTGGGACCTGTATCTCTCTAAAATTAACTGGGTAATGATTGATGAATCATGAGTATAAATGTAATGTGTTAACCTTATTACATGTTCAAAATGTTGTACAATGACATGGTTTCATTCTCATAAGTTTATGCATGAACCTAATTACATGTTCACAGTGTTATGAGTGAACCCTATTATGTTTTCACAATGTTAATCATGGACCAGGTTACATGTCCATAAGTTTATATAGGAACCTAATTAAAAGTTCAAAATGTTACGAATGAACCTTATTAAATGTTAACAATTTTATGCATGGACCTAGTTTCATGTCCAAAAGTTTATACAGGAACCTGATTTCACATTCACAATGTTATGCGTGAACCTGATTACATGTTCACAATGTTATGCATGAACCTAATTTCATGTCCATAATGTTATGCATGAACCTTATTTCACATTCACAATTTTATTCATGGACCTAGTTTCAAGTCCAAAAGTTGATACAATGGCCTTATTTCATGTCCTTTTCTTAAAGAGTTAACCTATATCTACTTATAAACGTTCACAATTTTATAAAATAATGTTCAAGCCATAAATACCATGTCTTATTCTTATGTTATGATTTAATGAATTATTCTCTAAATTAAATTATGATCTATTTCATATGAATTTATAATATTTATTATGATCTATAATATATAGGGTATCATCTTAAAATTTTATGATCAATTTCCATAACTTTTTGTTCATGTTATGCTTACACATATCCTTTACTTACCCTTTCTTGAGCATATGTGCTCATCCGTTTCCTATGTTTCTTTTCCCCTTGTTATGAATAATGGATTTAGGAAGAGTTAATAAATGTGGAGATATTTATGGTATACTTTTACGATCTTTCATCAATATAGAAGATTTTTTTCCATGTTTCCAAAGAAACTAAAATATTACAATCCTTGAGAATGTATTTTGGTAATGTGCTCAATATTTATCTAAAATGATGTAATATCCATGTATGTTAAGCCCATGTTACAATAGTTCATATCAATAGAATGGATTAGAAAAAATTTGGAAAGAAGGATAGGAAACATTTAATGAGATCCCTAGGTATATTTCTAAGGATATGTCAAGGGATGTTTCTAAGGATAAGTATCAGGATAAGTTAACATTTAAGAACATGTTATAGAATTTTGGTAAATGAAAGAGTGAGTGTTTTCCTAGAAATATATCATTGTCTAGATATTAGAAGTCGATGCATCTCAAGAACATATGTACCTAGGGTTAACAACTCTGACAAGATGTTTCAGGCATGACTTGGGGTAATCTGGTACACAACAAAGGGGCTTGCTGCACACCTAGTTTAACACTCTCGGGGAATATGATTTCAGAATTCGAAAAATATTCACTAACCATCATTAATGATTTAAAAATAAGTTGGATGTGAATAATATAGGATAAACGTAATGTGTCATAGATTAAGTAAATTTTCATACTTTAGACATCCTATAAGTGAATATTCAGGATTATGTGGTTATTCATTATAATGATTGTTTCTTACTCTATGCTTCAGGTTTTAGTCATTGGATAGAACCTAGAAAAACTGTGTTAATGGTGATTTTCATAGAATATGAAACAAATATCCTCTTAAATATTCAAATGATATGGGATATGGAATAAAAACCTCACTGCTATGGTATCATATATTTCTCATGATATGAATCCAGATGAGTTTCTAAATGAACAAATGAGGGAACAATGTTTTGTTGAGTCCTTCATGAGGAATCATCAACCTTATTTCATGGGTTCATCAAATCCATATATTTCTGAACACTAGATCAATACCACTAAAAATATATTCTTCATTGGTAAGTGTTTGAATCATGAGAAAGTCATTCTGGATGTTTATCAGTCAGAAAGTGTGGAAGACTAATAGGGGAATCTAATCAAGAATATAAAGAAGAAAGATATTATTTCATTCATATATTGGTATGACTTCATAAACTTATTATTCAATAAGATCTTTCCTCATGTTCTTAGAATGAATATGAAAAAATGGTTCCTTGAGTTGAAGAAAAAAATGATGAATCTATCGGTACCTATGAGGATAATTTCAAAAGACTATAGAGGTATGATTCTAAAATTATCATCCAACCATAAAGTAAAGTTTATAGGTTCTTATGTGGTTTAATGCCAAGTATAATAAGGGTGTTATCCATAAGAGAATTTAGTAGATATTATGAAATAGTTATTTGTTCTATAAAAGTTGAAATGGAGGATAGATTTACATATCAATCTCTTGGTATTAACAAGAAGAGGACTATGGAGTTCAAAGGGGAATATAAAAACCATGCAGATAAGAAAACGTTTAAAAATCATACTTGAAAAAACTATAGGAAAGTGAACTTAATAGTGTTCATAAAAGGAAGAAGAAAGTGTTTCAAGTGTGGGAATCCTGGACATTGAGAAAACGAATATAGAAGTGATGATAAAAGGAAATTAGATGAAATGAGTGGATAGAAATCTCAAGAGAATGAACCAAACACACTTTAGTATTTTATGTTCATAGAGTTTGGGAATTATTCAAATAAATTCTCCAATCCAAGGGCTAATATGGAAGATAATACACAACAAACTCTAAGGAAAAATTACAAAGGCAAATATTATAAAATCACAATGGGTAAAGTGAATAATGAAAATTAGGGGAATATATATCCTTCCCCCCCTTAGTTGGGAAGTTCATGTTTGATTTTGTATGAATAATACCTATAAATTTTTTATTATTCATCCTTTGCTGGGATTTAATGTGATTATCTTAAAATTTAAAGTTATATCGATAGAAGGATGAACCCAAGTATACGATAAAAATAATTTTGGTATCAGATAAGAGCATATTCAAGGAAGAAAGGTTAAGTTATATTTTTGAAGGGTTATAAGGTTAACCATTTATGGAAAGTTTACGTCGATATTTAAATTATGTTTTTGGGATTAATGTATTATCTTACCACATGAGGACTTATGTATAATGGATAATATATTTGCATTGACGGTAACCGAATATAGATGGTTTGACTTATTATGGATCTCATGATCTCTTAGTACTTCAAGAATAAAAAAATTATTCTCATTCATTTATTTGGGTAAGAGATGAAGTGAGAATATATCAAGGCAAAACCAAAGTTTGGGATTAAGCATAATGAAGGGAATAAAATTAAGTAAGTATATTTCCATATATTGTTTGTTAATAAAAATAGTTACTCAATAATGGGATAATGATAAAAAAATTTCAAAATACCGTAATTTTTTTAACTGATGGCCTTTTAAATCATCATAGATTTATGACATAGAGGCCATAAACATTTCTTTGATCATTAAATTGTTTGTGGTTGACGACCAGAATCACTCCCTATAAATATTTACACTTTTCCTACTTGTCCAATCATCACTCCCAACCTATGTTTTCATATTAAGAAACCAAATTATATGTTATTTGGGAAACTATCATGGTTCTAAAATTCCATTTTAAGGGAAGTTTTAGAATTCATATTTAAAATGTGGATTTCTATGAATGAAAATTTCATGTATTAAACCTTTGATAAACTAAAATAATTTCTGGAGAGAAATTAATTTTAATTATGGAAGAATGTAACACCCCAAGATTTTGTGAATTATTATTTTTTGAATTAATCGGACATTTTAGATATTTTTAATTTCATACAACTCTAAAGATAGTTTATTTTATATTAATGCACCATGTTTGTCTAGAATTATATGAAACACTAGGTTAATCATGAAATACACACAGCACAAACTTTAGGTTGCTCTACCCATAACACCATGGTTATCTTGTGTTATACACAATAATGACTTTCCCCATGGCTTGTGTAACATTCAAGACCGAGGTTTACCAAACAATAATATATTACTAAATTATGATTATTTAATATAATAAGATATAAAATTGAAATTAAATCTATGTTTATGAATAGTATTAAATTATTTATTAACTTACACAATATAATATGAATTCATAGGTTACCAATTAATTATAAAGGAATATAAAAACTGATTAAATAAAAAAGGAAATATTAATATGGTCACAAAGATATTTTACCCTAATAAATTATATTAAATAAAATTAGTGAGTGAAATTAATGTAATATATATGTTATATATTCATTAAAATAATTTATCTATTTAATTTAAATATTTTATAGACATAATATAGGAACAAATGCAATTTTATTCCTAAAAACATATATTTTTATAAATATAGTTTTACCACCATTTAATGGAGAACCAATTTTAAATAGAAATTTAGGAACATTTTTAGACTTAAAATATAATAATAAACATCATATTTCAAATAGAAACAAAACAATTATCTAAGGATAATTTTTTGGTATTTTTTTGTAAGGTTACATTTTTTAATGAATAGTTAAAAATACGAAATTTTACTTCAAAAGTATTTTTAATATTATTTATTTATAAAGATAAATTAAATTTTAAATTTGAGTAAAATTTTAATTAAACAATATTTTTATCAATTAATACAATTTTTTCATTGAGATCAATTTCGCATTGAAATAGGTTATAAAAACATAGAAATCGTTTGAATGTTTTTACTTTAAAAACACACATTATCAACTGACTGCAAGATTAATTTTATATTAATTTATAATAATTATACTATTGGAATTTGGAATTATGGATTCTATATTTTGAATCAGAATAATTTATAATTTATAATAAGGTCAGCATAGATTTTGACCAAAAATATTAGTGAAATTGATTAAAATTAATTACATTGATTAAGGTTAAATTAAGTTTAATAAGGGACTAAAACACAACCTTAAGGCCCAAAAGGACCTATAAACATGTGAAACATCCACTGGAAGAAAATATTTATTCCATATCTTCCATTATATATAATTTTCATCATTATTGGATCCAATTCCAACATAAAAATGTGGGTGAAATGCTCCATATTTACAAGATTGCCACTCCTCCTTCCCTATAAAATGCCACCACCTTTCCCTCTTCTTCACATCTCTAAAACAACTTAGGTTAATAAAATATCTGACCAATAAACTTAAAAAAATCCCTATCTTACTCAATTAATCCTCCATTTGGGCATAATGTCTTCCAAGTAATCCTTTTGGCATAAACCAAATGGAGTTTCTCAATTAAGCGGTAACACCTTCTCTCAAGCTCCATTCTTTTATTTTACCTATCCACCCCTCTACTCTATGTATTCCATGATTATATAGCTACACAAATATAAAAAATATAATAATATATTTTTATTCTAAGGGTTCAACATACACTTACACACACCTCTATCTAATGGGTAATGAATATATTATTTATGTGTACGATGAACTACAACCACACTAAATGATGATTGTTTATTTTTCCTTTATCACCTCTCATGGAGGACATAATGATGGAAACTCCATTTATATATTTTTTATATTTTATATATTATTTATTTAAGAATCTTTATTTATTTTATAACACACATCTTTTTTACTTTCCATTTTGTGTAAATATGATAATTGTGTTTGAGGAAGTGTGGACTATCACCCCCTCAAAGCGATGCTATTTATTCATACACTACATTGAATGTATTAAGCATGAATTTAGTGATATTATATTATATATATATATATAATTAAAATAATAATTTAATTATATTATATTAATATATACATATTTTTATTTATTTATTTCAATACGAAAATAAAAATGGAAACATGGTTCATGTGTACGTACAACTTATCATCTCCATGAATATGTATTCTGTTTCATAGTTATATATTATATAGATTATTATAATAAACGTATACTGAATATAAATTATATTTATATCATGTTTTACATTATGTAATCCTGATATAATTATAATTACTAAAAATATATCAAATTAAGACACATGTGAAGAACAAAGCGAACATTACCTGAAGTGAAACCTTAACATAGGATTGTTATCAATAGGGTAATATAAAGTCATGATCAACCAATAAATGGTATTATATATAATAATATGTTTCTGTAAATGATTTATAATAAATTTAGTTTTATTATATAGGTGGTTTGAATGAGTTTGATGAGAGTCAATACACAATGTAGGGGGATTTCATATCACTTTTTATTTCCATGAGATACATGCTTTATTCACCACCAATTCCTTCTCTGTAGTGTGTATACTATGCATGGATGTATTCTATGATTATTATATTTAAATTAATATGTAATTACATATCAATTATATGCCCTTTACTTCATGGGGTTTATATTTAAAATGTTACCAAATCAGAAAAATAGCTTCGTCTCAATTTTACTTCTTTGAGACTCATATTTGGTTATGAACCTAAATTATTTTTAAAGGGGTATAAACTTACATTTTACATGTTATTTAATGAATATAATTCTTTCTATGATATTTTAAGAGTTATTTAATTTCCATTTCTTACATGGAAATTATGATCCCAAGTTACCAAGTTTAATGATTTTCTTGAAACAATCTCATCTCTTTTTGAGGTTGATAATGATTATGATTCTTTGATGAAATCCTACATTCCATCTCTCAAGAAAACTCAAATTTTTTATTTCTCCTCTTTTTATTCAGTATATATCCATATATTAGTACCACTTTACCACTATTGTTTAAATAAGATAATTAAGAAATGATTTTTTAAAAAATTTGGCTGTATCACTCTCTTTGGTGAGAAATCTGTTTTATTTCAAAAACCATGTTTCAAAAAATTATTTCAAATCATCCTTGAGTACAATTTTTAAGGAAAAAATATTTTCATTTTTTTAATATTTTCAAAACTTCTTTTAAAGTATTTAAAATTTATTTTAGAAGAAAATATTTTGAAAATTGTTTTCTGTTTAAGAAATTTTTTAATCGCTTTCAGGAATTCATTATAAGTTTTAAAAGTAAAAGTTTTCCAAAATGATTTCAAAGCTTTATTTATAAGTTTTAAAGTTTATTTTCATGGAAGTGGTTTCTAAAAGGTTTTATTTTAAAAAAAATATTTTTTTAAGAAGAAATGATATTTTACCCAGGAAATGTTTTTAAATGATATTTAAAAATTATTTTCCATCTAAGATGACATCTATGGATGTCACTCATTATTTTGTAGGAATAAATATAATGGTTAAATTCATATTATTTCTATGAATTGTTTATTCTATTTTGTCATTCTGACAATGAATCCCATTTATCTTCCATGAGTTATATAATATTAAAATCCACTTCTTTTCATAGGATATTCTTTCTTGAAGTGATTACGAAACATATCTATTTTCATAGTTTATGATTTGATGAAATTTTAATGATATCCATTTCATTTTATGGGTTATGATTTGATGTTTATAAAACATATTCTTTTTTTTATGGTTCATGATATGATGAAAGTTTTATTTTGTGGAACATGTTAGAATGATGTTATTATGAAATCAGTTATCCCTATATATCACTCCAATGCATTAGATAATGATGGATGCCTAATCAGTATGAATGTTATGTGTGAACCTAATTTCATGTTCAAAATGTTATGCATGGATCTCGTTTCATGTCCACATGTTTATGTGTGAACCTAATTTCATGTACACAATGTTTTGAGTGAACCTTATTACATGTTCAAAATATCATTCGTGGAAATGGTTTCATGACTATAAGTTTATAGGTGATCTTGATTAGATGTTCACAATGTTATGCGTGAACTTCAGTAGAGCCTCTATCCAGTTGGTGAGGACTTGGAAAGCGCATCCAAGAGACCTAAGTTTAAAACTGGGTGGAGATGAAATTTTCAGGGCACTGTAGCAGTACTGTAGCAGGAACTGGTTAGTACAGTAGCATCCAAACTATTCATCCTTTTGTGATTTCGGGCCACCAGTTTGGGACATGGGTCATTCAAGGCCTTCAGGTCACCAATTTCCTTTGGGTCAGTAAGGATTTCGGCCCACCTCAAGGCCTTTGAGCCACCTTTAGGCCTTCAGGACACCTCAAGCCCTTCAGGCCACTTGAAATTATGCTTAACGACCAGGAAGACTCTACAAGTAGAAGACTCCAAATGAGGTTTCAGAGTAGGTAAATTAAATAGAGAAGAAGAAAAAGAATATTTTTTAGAAAGATAGAGTACTACATTTTCCATCGGACAATCTTGTTCTTGGACAGGAAGCCTAGCTGATCAAGCCATGTGAAGTTAAAGAGATGACATCAGGATGAAGAATCTAGGGGAGGAGTAGTTCCATGTAGTTATTGTCTGAATATTTACTTAGACCTACGAGTAATGTAATCTCTATGCCTACGGGCCATGTAAGGTATCCCCCTTATCCCTTGAAAGAGGGGTTATCAAAAAATCAACAAAAAAAGAAGGCGTTAGGGATATTCGGGTGTATATGTTATGTGTGAACCTGGTTAAATGTTCACAATGTTATGGATGGACATGGTTTCATGTATATAAGTTTATGCATGGAAATGATTACATGTTCACAATTCTAATATTGAACTTGATTACATGTTAACAATGTTAAGTACATAACTGTTTTCATGTCCATAAGGCTATTTGTGAACCTGATTACACATTTACAATGTTATACATTGACCTAGTTTCTTGTCCACAAGTTCATGTTGGGGCCTGATTTCATGTCATTAACTTAATGAGTGAACCTGTTTCTACTTATACATGTTCATAGTGTTATTTACCAATGATCTTGAAAAAAATTCATTTTCTTATTTCTATGTCATTCTTTCATGTCTTATTCCCTTAATTATTTTATGATCTATGACTTATGGATTTTGAGTCTTTATTATGATATCTAGTAGGAATGGTATGATATTCAATTGTTATGATCGTGTTACATAACCTTTTTTTACATTAATCTTAAACATTTTGATTATTTACCCTTTACTTAGAATCTAATATCATCCTTTTCTTATATTTCCATTATATAGGTTATGAAGGATTGTTTTAGGTAGATGTACTAAAGGTGGATATCTATATGGGAGATATTGAAGACCTTTCACCAAGATAGAAGATTTTGTTTCCATGTTTCCAATGATGGTAAACTATTATGGATCTTGGGAATGAATATTTGAAATCTAATGAATATTATTATAAAATGATGTAATATCCATGTTTTTTAAGCATGGTTGTTTTATATAGTCTTCCCATGATCGATATTATAACCTCACTACTAGTCGGTAGCCTTTGGCCTATGGGGATGCGTGGCTGAGGTCATGTAGTGAACTGGCTCGGGGAACCAGTGCGTGGAACCGTGGTAAGGTAGTTACATCCAACATATATGTCACCAAATTCCCTTTAATCTTAAATATTGTTACAATGAAATCAATGATTCGATACATTCTACATAGCCAAAATTATTTTTTTTGTAGTTCTGAATCACCCTAAAAGATGGGTGGATTCTACTTTTTGAATTTAATAGAATGATCCACTTACCTTGGTTCATACATTTTATTGCCTATATTAATGGATGAAAAATCATGGATAATAATTTGAACTAACAACTAGTTCACATGTGGATCAGGTACAACAAAAGTTTTATCAACTTCCTTTGGTAGGTTTCTATGATGTCTAACTAGTTCCATTTCCTATAACGAAAAGAAAATTCCATTTAGTGTCACTCTCTAGAAACTGAAGGGTTAAAAATTTTAAATTTACCAAATCAAACATATCATAACAAGTATTTAAAAAATTCATAAATTTATTTTTTCAATCCATATTTAGAAATCCCACCATACTTTTTAAAATCAGACCATTTTGAACTATTTTTAAAAAGCAACACTTTTTTTGGAAAATCATAAATCATTACTCAAATGAATTATTCTCTCCTAGTTGGAAGTCATTTCTGTCAATGGATGTCTTGATATTCTCTGGGGATAAACCCATGACAATAAGTAACAACGCCAAGAAGTGTCTCTAAAATCTAATGTACCCAACTACCTAGTAACTAGAAGTTCAGTATAAATAGGTGAGCAATTCCTTTTTAAGCTCTATAAATCAAGTTTTGGTCATCCTATCACCATGATAACAACCCAAATCAAAGACTAACATGAATTATTTTCTAAATCAATTATTGAACAAATTGATACCCTTTTTCTCAAAAATATATTTGAACCGACCAAGACTGATACCATTTGTGACACTCTACTCATCTTCATTGGCTTGAGAAGTTTCTGGTGTGCTATTGGCCTTAGGTGGCATCCCCAAGACACAGAAGGCTATAAATAAAATCCAAGGGCTTCCTAAGAAATTGTGAATGATTTACTATTTTAAAAAAATTATACAAACAGAACAAAAATAACTAACCCAAATAACCTCTAATTGATGCAGGAGTACAAAAAAAAACTCAAAGAAAACAGAACCAAAACAAACTATATCAGAGTAAAATAGAGAAAACATGACCATAAATACTCAAAGACACAAAATACATAAATTTAGAAACTCCAAACCTACTCCTAGCTCAAACTGCACATGTCATTATAATGGTATAACAATTTGTCATTAAATAAAGGAGATACCTTGACTAAACCTATGTATCGATATATCACATTTTCTAACATACCAAAGTGACCAAGCATGGTGTGAGTATAAAACTTAGTAATTTTTTAAAAATAACATCACTAATAACACCATTAAGATAAAACATGTTAGAACATCTATATAAAAAATTTAAAACAATTTAAAGTACTTTATATCAAATCCAAAATAGTTTTACAATCCAAATAGTTTTCCAATGAAATCCACAAAACAAGTCTTTAAAAACATTTAACATTTCTATTTGGAATATCCATTCCAAAAATCCATACATCCAAAAATTAATTCCTAGTTGATAGTTCCATACTCATTAATAGTCTCTCTTTGATATTCTATATTGTTATAAGGTGACCATATACCAAGTGACCCAATGAAACACACCCCATCTGCAAGGTCATGTCAATGAACATGAAATCATTCCAACCACATATACCAAAACTCATGCCAAATAATGCCAATACATTGCAATAAAACATTTTTTTTATTGAAAAAAATTCTAAAACCATTTCCCAAGCATGAAAAACAAACTATAATTTTAAAAATATAATTTTAAAATCATGAACCCAATGCATTTTCTAAGCATCCAAACTAATTATAAAATCATTCAAAATTAATTTTTTCACAAAACCATATTTAAAGCGGTTATCCATCAAGAATCACACATCAATTTCAATATCAATTCAATCAATTCAATAAATTTGAAAAAAGCCTTCAGTATATAATCAAGAGGATTCACGAGAGAATCCATCTTCCTCACATACATTGGTGAAACCAAATAACAACACAAAACTCCAAAAAAATCTATTTATAATTCAGGATAGATTCTTAGATATTGTTTTTTTACACAAAAACCATCATATGTAATCATTATTAGAATATAAAACTTGATTCTATCCCCAATATATTATATTCCCGAATCTGATAGATGGAAGAAGAAGAAATATATGGAAACCTGCCAAGAACGAGAATATAAAAACAAAACGAGCCTCCAACACACTTATATTAACCTCAAAATCACTCCCAGATCAACTAGAATACTATCCACAGCCTAGAGATGAAAAATAATTTGAGTTATAAATTTAGTAAGAAAACATTGAGTGTTTTAGGTGGTGATTTAGATTAGATCCACAAAATACAGATCTAAGTTTTAATGGTTCATAGTTAGGGCACGTAGTTAGGCATACCAGGAACTAACCGTGATCTATCCATTACCTTCAAACCCACATCACACATTTGGATCACACAATTAGATAACCCATGACATAATAATGATAAAATCCTCTACCCAACATAGCAATGTTTCTTTTAAGTGGTGGCAAGGTTTGGTGAAACTGTGTTTCATGCTATGTGCCTACCCAGTGCCTACTCTTTCAGTTGCACGGTTTCCTAAAAGGTGTTTTGTGGTTTCTAATAACAGTTCTCAAAACACACACCAACAAAAAAGCCCCCACAACATTCCATATTTCCACCAAAACTCTAGAAACATTACCCAAATACATCATACAATTAAAATAAAAAATAAAGGATTATGTACCTAGAACTAAGGGTGCTACACTACCCTTATGAGAATGAGGATTCATAAAGGTAATTTACAGGATATATTAATGTAGAAGAAAACTCTAATACTAATTTTATATAGGTTTCTTATGAGAAGAGAAATGATATTACCTTGGCATAGGTGACTTATATCCTATAATGGTAAACAAAACATAAGAAATATCATATTTTTGGCTAGTTTTTTTAAAATTTATAATTTTTTTATAAATTATAATAAATTGTATTTTTTGGATCTTAATTAATTAATAAAATTTTAATTATTTCATTAGTTATAAAGTTTTTATAAATAATAAATAAATATTTATGAAAAATTTATTAATAAATATTCATTAAATATTAAGGGTAAATATTTAAAATAATATTTTAATAAATTTATGTTTCATGTTTTATAGATTAGAAAAAAGGGTTAATTTTATAATCTGACGTTTAGTGTGTAATGTATTTATAATTTACATAAATAATTAAAAAATATAAAATATTTTATATTTTAAATTATGAATTATTCATAATAAATAATTTTGAATTTTTCAATATTAATTAGGCGTTGTTTGAAATTATATGTATATGATATTTATATTATGAAAAATATATATATACTAGAAATTGGATTATAAAATTGATTATAATTCATTGGTATATCATATATTTAAAATAAATCCATGTAATGAAGAATATGAAAGATTTCATATTGGAATGAAAATAAATTTTCTATATTCCTATTATAGAATATCTAGAATAGAAAATATTATAATAATATGTTTATAATTTTGTTTTATTTATGAATTCTTAATAAATAGTTATTTTATGTTTAAATACTTTAATTTTTCATTTATTTATAAATATTCCCTTCTTTATTAATTCATAAAAATTATTTATATTATGAATATGTATTTTAAAATTTAAAATGATTAATTGATTCTAGTGATTTTCTTACATGAATCTAAGTAGTTATATTTTAGGTATGGTTATAGATTTAGTTTTTCATTTACCTTGACCATGATTTGTAATTAGAGTTATAATCTTAGGAACAATTGTTGAATACAATTTTTTTTTTTCATATTTGGTATTAGAGATATCCTGAATTGAATTATCTCTTTGGTAAAGTATCCTCAGATAGAGGGACATAGGGTTATACTACTGAAAATCACTAATACCAAATATTCCTTTAATAACGCTAAAAATGGCCTTTATTAGCGTTAGATAAGCACTAACTACTAGAGCACTATTAAAATACTTAGTCTTTTATTAGTGCTAAAAATGGTGAATAAATGGGAATAATGTAGTGTGATATTACAACACACTGTAGCACCAGTGTAGTGTGATGTAATAACACAACACAACACCAAAAACACCATGAAATCCGAAAAATAAAGTATAAATATAGAATTTAAATGAAGAGAAAACAATCATTGCATGTTTCCTCTGTTTTGGTGAAGTGATGCGTATTTTAAATTAAAGAGATACATATATATTGAAAAAACACACTTGGAGTAATATACGTCACACAGGGCATTGTATTGAGGTTTAGATAATTCTTACATGTCTCATATGACTTTTGGATTATTTTCCTAAAGTTTCAAAACAATCTGAAAGTGCTTTCTGTGTTTTGAGTACACCACTTTTCTTTTTTTACAGAAATGTCATTCTAAACAAGAAACACACACTTTGAATCATATCGGTCACATCATGTGTCGGTTTTATGTCATACAAATTCCTACACATCACAAATAACTTATGATTAATTTTCCAAAATTATAAATAAAATCTTAGTGCATTTTATTGGTTTTCAATGAGTGACAGTTTTTGAACTAAAATGTTGATTTTAAACTAATAATAGACACATTGTGTCCAACCGGACACATTGTATATAATATTGAGGTTTAGATAATTCATATACATCAAAAATGACTTATGTATCATTTAATGAATGAATAAAATCATTCCTAATGCATTTTCTAGGGTTTGAGTAGGTGAGTTTTACTTTTTTTACTAGAATTGATGTCAAATTTAAATAAAAAGACTCACTTGGAGTCATATCGGTTACACCATGTGTCAGATTGAGGTGAGGATAATTATTACACATCAGAAATGGAATATGGATCATTTTTATAAAGCATAAAATCAATATAAATGTGTTTAATTAGTTTTGAGTATGTCACTTTTCTTTTTTAAGAAAATTTCATTTGAAACTAGAAACTCACACTTTGAATAATACTAATCAAATTTTGTATCTGTTTTATGTGATACCCATTCCTAGACATTATAAAATTTTTTGGAGTATTTTAATAAATCATCAAGAAAATTTGAGAGCATTTTTTTTATTTTTTCAGTGAGTGATATTTTTGAACGAAATTGTCGATTTTAAACATATAACGGACATATTGAGTCATAATAGGCACATTGTGTATCCAATTGAGGAAAATATGATTACTAAACCTAAAAATGACTTATTTATAGTTTCCATAATTTATAAAAACAATCTAAATGCATTTTGTTAGTTTTGAGTATGTCATTTGATCTTTTTATTAAAATTGATGTCATTTTTAAATTATAAGATGCACTTGGAGTGATACTGGTCACACCATGTGTTAAATTGAGGTAAAACTAATTACTACTGGTCTCAAATGACTTATGTATAATTTTTCAATATAATCAAAACAATATGAATGCGTTTTCAATGTTTTGTGTAGATTAGTTGTCCTTTTTATTAAAATCGATGTCATTATTAAATAAAAAGACACACTTGGAGTCATACCAATCACATTGTGTGTCAGATTGAGGTATGAATTATTATCAAAAATATAAAACGAATTATTGATAATTTTAATAAATTATAAAAACAATATGAATCTATTTTTATTGTTTTTGATACATCACTTGTTGTTTTTACTAAAATGTATTTTTAAACTGGAAACAACACTTTGAACTATACAGAACACATCATGTATCAATTTGATGTGAGACCAATTCCTACACTTCAAAAATTACATGGGAATAAATATCATAAAGTAATAATAAAATATAAGTGTGTTTCATTATTTTTTAGTTAGTGATATTTTTTGAACTAAACTGTCAATTTTATATTGATGATAGACACATTGAGTCATAGCGGTCACACCGTCTGTCGAATTAAGGGGAGGCTGATTAATATATGTCTCAAATGACTAAAGTATCATTTTCATAAAATATCAAAATAATATTTATATGTTTTCCTGGTTTTGAGTATATCATGTTTCATTTTTAATAAAATTATTTTCAATTTTAAATAAAAAAAACCACTTGTAGTTATACTGATCACAATGTGTGTCAGATTGGTGTGTGGCTAATTCCTACACATCCCAAAGTCTCAAAACAATCCTAACTTCCAATTTTACCATGTTTCAATTGTATTTATATGTCAAACTACTATTAATTTATATTGGCTCTATGTTCACAATTGAAACACCTTTATCATTGTTGAATGTAAGAAGAGAATAGGGTTTCAATAATGATATATGTTTTTCATATACTGAAATCTAATAAATATGAAGTGTTGGATGTTTTAAAAAGAAAGGAAATGAAAATGGAAAACATGGTAACATTGGCATAAAGAATCATTTTATCTCTTTTGTGGCTTCTTGTAGATAGTTGAATGAAAAATGTGACTTCCCAAATGATCTATGGGAAAAAAACTAAATATGTATTAGGTAAAAATTATAATGAAATTAACTTAAAAATAATAGATAAAATGATGAAAAAATTAATTAAACATGTAGTCGTAATTCACCTTTTCTAAATGGTTGTATTATTTCTTGACACATTTCCTTTTTGTCATTATCTCATTTGTAGGCTCGAATTCTAATACCTCACAAGCATGAGTAGCTTAGAACAAACCACCCTAATGTGAACAAAAGAATCCACCTGTACCAAAAAATAATTGTTATATGAGTAATAATGAAAATAAATAAATTAAAAATAAATATGAAAAAAATACATTAATTATATGTATACTGATTTTACTTTTCAAACACTGTTAGCTATAGAGATGTGTCGACAATAAATAGATAACGATGAAAAAAAAATGAAAATAGATCTCACTAAATGATCAATCAATAAGTGGGGAGGATAAGGATAAAATAAGAGACATTGGGTTAATGATTTTAATCATTTGAGAGAAATTAAATATATCGTAATGGGTTCATAAAATATTGATTTTTGATAATAAATAAATAAATACACATAAAATTTTCATTGTCAAAGGTTAATTCCTCTTATATGTGAGCATTACATGGATGGTAATGAGAGATTCATAAGGGTGGAACCAAAATTCAATGTTAAATAACTATTTCTAGATGTATTAAAGGAAAACATACATAGTTTTTATTATACGTGTGATGAAATAAATGAAGTTATTTTTAAGAAGTATTAATGAGTGGGTTATCACTTCAAAGATGGATATATTTTTATAAACTATAAGAAATAAAATAAAGGAAGAAATTAGTGAATAAAATGTCATTAGTGATCAGAAAGTTTTCATGAAAACTCAAAGGAGTAAGACTCTACAATAAACCTCATTTTTCTTATGTAGAGCCTAAATCATTTGGAGAGGCTAAAAGGATTATAATTGAATCAAATCTATGCATGAGGAGCTTGATCCCAATAAGAAAAATGCGATATGAGGAGCTTGATCCAAATAAGTTAAATGAAGTTTTATTATTGATCATGTTTCTACATATATTGTTCAAAAAATTTCCATTAATTTAACAATACATGAGATTTTAGTTATTTTTTTTCTACATTTTTAAAACTCTTAACATAAAAGGTCAGGTTAATGAATTTTAATGAATTATTTTATTTCAGGTAATTGAGATTGTCACATTTTTGGGGTATTATATTACCACTAAAAAGACATATAAATAGATTTATTTTTTTATTAGTAAACCATAAAATTAAATAAAATTAAGAGTTTGATTTAACATGTAATTAAATTATTAAATACAAACTAATAATGTTGACTTCACGTGGGATTCTAAATGTGTGATTATTTTGTCAATGAAAATAATTTTTATTTCAAAAAAAAAAGATTCTATTGAAACATATTTTATAAATTTACATCAATCAATGTTAATATTTTATTTTATCAAAATTAGTTAAATCTAGTTGTATAAGATTTATTATTGATTGATTTAAAATATTTTTGAAAATTTAATTAACAGAAAAATTTTCTTTTTAAATAAGTTTCATTAAAATAATTTCAAATTTATAAACATTTTGATCAATACTAAATTATTGATGATAATAAATTCTATAAAAATGTACTCTTATTATACACCACATAATGAAATGGTATATTGTTTCATAAAACACCATGATGTAGTGATTTTTCATAGAAAATGACTCATTCCAATTGTTTATTTTTGGACTATATTTCAAGATTCAAAATAAAAATAAAAATTAAATTTTATCTCCAAATATATTATCCCTATATAAGATAGTCTAGGGATTATAGAACATTATTCCACTTTGATTTTTTATATCATTTAAGTGTTATTATTTAAATTCAAATTGATGTATTTAAAAAATAAAAACTGAAAACATTAAATTTTCTCAATAAGTGGATAAATAAATAAGACAACAAATCGAACATATATAATGTTTTTTATCATCTGATTTTAGAGATTCATCGGAATAATTTGATTGTTACATTTTATAAGTGACCCCTAAATCTATCCCAAGCCTCATGAAATATTTCATAGTCATCCTAAATAAATCCATTAATTTTACACAATATTTAATTTCTCAATATCTTAGAAAATATTTTCATGAAAAAATCATTATATAGATGTTCCCATTTGTCAGATATTTCATCATATATTTGTTGGAAACATCATCAAGAATTACCTTTCAAATAGTAGGGGATAATCCTATATTTCAGTTCTTCCTAACTCAACCCAATGAGTCCCAATTATTTCAAAACCTAATATAAGACCCCAATGATGTCAAATATTTCACCATCCAAGTGATTTGAAATGTAATACTAAAAACCAATTACAAAACTGACCGCTATATGGATGATTTTTTCAAAATTTGACGATTTTAAAGAGGTAGATGTCATAGAATATTGGTAGTGGGAGCATATTATATCTCCCAACAACATGAACCATCATTATGTTTGAAATATTTCAATTCAAAAAGTACCCATGCTGACCCATGGAGACCCATAAGATATAGGGGATGACACTACTTCAATATATCTAAGAAAATATTGATTTTTTGTTATTTTATTGTTGGGTAGTGCTACTAGACTTTTGGGGATATGAAAATGTTGGATGATAAGGTTCAATGGATAACCGAGGGAAATTAGAGATATCTAAAAACCTAGATTCTATTCGAGATGTGGTTGTGTTCAACACTTGAATCATTCGAGACTTGTATTTGAACCCTGGAAAAGTTGGTTCTCTGATTCTCTCCTAGATTCAAGCTAGATTCATCAATAAAAAGTGCCGACAGTAGGTCGATTCCCTAGAGAGCTTCAGATATTATGAACTCGGTCATGATGGTTAGGGTTCTTAAAATAGATCATGACAATATTATCAACTCTTAAAAACGCACCGATAAATATACATTTTATCATTGCTAATTTAATAAGCACTGATAAAAATTTATAATAATTTTTTAATTAATACCTTTTTAAAAATGTATAATTATTATACATAATTATAATACTTATAATAATTCATTTTATAAAATAATAATTTTTTAATTCTTAGAATATATAATTATATAAATGAATTTTTAAGAGTAATATTTTTATCACTATATATATTTATATATTTATATATACAAACATAGTAAATAGGTTCATTATTTAAATAAATTTATTTTAATTTTATAATTATTTATTTATAATTATGTAAATAATTTTTAAACAAATATTATGTATTTATTTGTAATTATAAATGTATAAAAACAATAAATATACATTTTTAAATATTTTTATCTATAAATATTTTTTTACAACTGTGTTTTTATAATTATTAATTAATATTTAATATTAAGTTAATGCTTGTTAAAAATGAGTAAAAATGATTAATTAAAAGCGAGTATAATATATTGAAAATTTAGATAAGCTTGATAAACAAAAATCATTAAAAAATGGATATATATTGAAATAAAGATGACTATATGTAGAAAATATTAAAACAACGTAAATAAATATATAAATTTAAAATAATATAATCTTACTAAATTCCAAAAAATATATTTTTGTGTGTTTGTATGAATATAAAAATTCATTAATTATGTACATGTAAAATCAATATAATAATTTTGATCTAGGTTATAAATTGAAAAATCAAATGGCATTCAATTATGTCCACTACTCGATGCAATTAGTCAATATTTTTAATTCATATTAATTTTTAATTAAAAACCATTATTCACTAAATATATTACTATTTAATATAAAGCATAAATAAAATTTTTTATTATATGAATCATATTTATATAAATTAATATATATATATATATATTTAATATATTATATTTATTAACATAATCAATTATTATCTAACTAATAAAATGTTTAATAATTTTCTCAATTTACTTATATTTAATTTTAATTTGTTTGATTTTCATTTTTCCTACATTTATATATCTTATACAAACTACTTATTTTTATTTATAATTTATAAATAATATAATCAATTTATTCATTTTTATCAATAATTATTTAATTAATAAAATTTGTAATATATTTTTAAGAAATCCTTTTTTTTTATTTTTTTATTTAATTATTTCATTTTATTTATTTTGACCATTTTCAATGATAAATAATCACTGCTAAAGGATTAATTTTTGCGTGCTAGAAATATAGCGCTGATAAAGGGCACTCTTTAGGAGCGCTAAAAATAAAGCACTGATAAATTGTACCTTTTATCAGCAATAAATATAAAGTACTAATAAAGGGACTCTTTATCAATGATAAAAAAAGAATCGATAAAGGGTTAAATTTATGAGCGCATTCTTTAGTAGTGATAGAGATTCAATTTATGAGAGATTTTTTATCTCTGATAAATACTAATGCTTTTAAATGCATGTTTTGTAGTATTGAATCTTGGAGTCCTATGCCTTGTCTGGAAAGGTGAATGGGGTTGACTGTCTATGGCTATGGGATTACTCAATTGGAAAATTTCAATCTGATACATCTCTATGCCTTTACATGAATTGTTCATATAGCTTAATCTTATGATGAATTTGTATATGTATGAATACACCTGACTTATATTTTTTCATGACTAATAAAACATTATGGGTTGTGTAAAAAGATACACATAAATATAGTTTTAATATATTGGTTTAGTGGAGGTAAAAGTATAATAAACTAAAATACTAGAAGTATGAATATATAAAAGGTAATCACATGAGATAATATGGTGAGATTAAGTCCACTTAAAACACTAATTGTGAGAATGCTTCTAAAGAAGAACTTTTCAAGACCTTAATCATACCACCATGTAGTTTCATGATTAACATGGTGCCCCTAGAATATCATGTATAGGGAAATTAAGACTGTATAATTCTGAATCATCCCTAAATATCCCTTGTTGAATCTAGGATCCCCTGGATTGTCCATATGATGGATTGGACAAAGAGACCCTAAGAAGATTAAGTTACCAGAAGAATTAAGTTGAGTTTATCCATATTATGGATTAGACAAAGAGTTGTTGTATCAACTATCCAAGAGTCATATGTTCTATTATTGGGATGATTCGACACATAAATATCAATGTGATTTATGAAATTCCAAAGATAACCAAATCATAGTGAAATATAGGTCTTGGATGATTAATAGATATAATGGATTTTAAAAGGGGTTGTCATTTTAGTGGGAGAACATTTAATAAAGTCATTTTTAAATGGTTGTAAAACATGATACTCAATTAATAAAATATATTATTGTATGTAAATAACATCATTATCAATATAATGATTTGGGATCCATCCTTTATAAGATGAATCATGACATAAATAACTTTTAAGACTAGTATCTTAAGAAATGTTCCCAAGTAAAGAAATATTATATGCAAAAAAAATCCATCCTAAGCAGAAGAGTATTGAAATTATTGAACAATTGAATCTAGATTATTAAAGAATAAATCAATCATTCAAATAATAATTTAAAGGAATTAGATGTGAAATAACCAAGGGAACCTCATTATATACACATATACTTAATATGATTGAGTATGTTATTGTTTTTGGGAAGGGGAATGCCTTCATTGTGGAAGAATTTTCCACTAGAAAATAAATTTCCCAACTTACCTAAAGGGTTCTAAGAAGTATAATACAGTGTCCACATCTGGTAAAAATATTATAGAATTCAATTTCATTATTTATACAAATATATTATATGGGATGTATATTTAACAAAACGTTTTAAATATACATAATTTCATAAATAGAAAAGAATTAAAGAATGAATCACCAACTAATGTAGAAAATTATTTTCATTATTTATGACATGATTCTTAAATATTGGATAAAATTTTCATAAAATTTGTATTTTAATCTCATATTTATATTTAGTAGAGAATTTAAACAACAATTGATTGAATTAAATGAGATGGGTGTTATTTATAATTTTAGTAATGATTTTTTTGATTCTAGAACATGATTTATGGGATACATAAAATAACTTTTTATTGTTAGTGAATTCATCATATTTTTATTTATAGAAATTTTTTGATAATATAATTTAATTTAATAAACTTTTACTCAGTATTATCAAAGAGTTGAGAATAAATAAACCAGGCATATGATGTCTAATCACAAATGTTGTATATAAAATTTTAGTGTGTAAAATTTTAAACAAGAATAAAAAATTTTAGTTTAATGTGTCAACAATATTTCTTTAAGAATTAAATTAGGGGAATTTAAATCATGTGTTTTTAGGAAGGGGGAATAATAATTCTATATGATAGGATTATTCATAATAATTGAAATTGTTTTTTAAATTCCATGGAAATATCCATATCGGGTAAGGATGTTATAGAAATTAAATATTTGATTTTTAAAGGTATGTGATACCAAATATATATTTTAGATTAGGTGTAAATATATAGGAATTTAAAATAAAATGGAATAATTAATAATACCTATATTTTGAATTCAAGTGATGAAGTAATGGGTTACTAAATCAATTTTATAATATAATTAAATATATTAGGTTCATATAGATCTATGTACAGGATGTGTATTTTTATCTCTTTTCTATTATTTGATAATATAAGTGGTTTGATAATAATGATTTGTTGTGAAAAAAATTTAGATCATTGATTGAATACACACAGTTTTTGATTCTTCATATTATATACATGTTTTGAAAAGGGAGAAGGATTAATTTATTTTATCCAGGTTATAATAATTATCCCAATGTTTGTTAAAAGATATGGGAATGTGTTACTACCTCCCATATATGATATATTTTTCTTAATATTTCTTTTAAAAATAAAACTTATTCAAACAAATATAATACCACATTGAAACTGTAGTTCATTTGTTAAGAATTGATTCAAAAAGAAAATAAATGTTATTTTTTAAACATAAAGTAGTTTATATATCAAAAAAATATATTTTAAAAGAAATATAGAGACTAAGAGGATAGTGGGAGTATTTGTGGAATTATAGAATCCCAAATTAAAGAAATAAAATACAATATTAGTCTATTATTAATGTGATTTTTCACTTAATATCCTAAAATATTTTAGGATGTTTGATAATAATGGAAAATGTAAGGAGTTACATTTATTTACCATTACAAGTTAATATCATTTTTTCCTTAAGTATTACACCTATAAAATTAAAATTAATATTAGAATTGATATCCTAAAAGATTTTAGGTTATTTTTGTAAATATAAATGTAAATTGTTACATTAGTTACTATAACAAAATTCATATCAGTTTATCTCAAAAGAATTTAGTACATACTGGAAAACAATAATGTATGTAGTAATAATATTTTAAAAAATTGTTTTAATAGAAATGGTTCCAAGGATGATGATAGACTTATAAAGAGTTTTGAGTAGAAGTTTACAATATAATATAAAATGTTATAAAGTTAAAGAATATGAATATGTTTAAAGAGTTGAACGTTAGTAATATGATTCCTAAATCACCCAATTATTAATTTTTTACCTCATATATGTTTCTCACTAAAGAGTTAGTGGGAGGGTTTTTATCATATGATCACATAGAGATGTGGAAATAATTACATATTATGTAATGAGTTAAAAAACCCTTGAAATGTACAACATATATAAGGTTGATCAATACGTTTATCATATATGATATGATATATAGGTGCTTATGGTTGGAATATTAGATATTTCTGAAAGAGTATTAAAAATATAAAAATATAAATCATAATAAAAGGATATCTACACTCTATCATTCCTTTACATTAGATGTATTAATTTATACATAGATATAAATTTCTAGAAATATAATGATAATTGAACACATAAAGTAGGACATTGAGTTATCTATATCTGATGCATGTCCTAGTGTGTTATTGGTTATGATGAGTGGTTAGTATGAGTAGGATCATTATATTGAGATATAAAATATTCACAGGGGGAAGAAAACAAGGGATATGATTCCTTGGGTGCTCTGGATAACCCATGAAGTATTCAACATGGAGTTTCATAAGGAAGTCTTTTTTATAATAGGGGTGCATTGATCATAATTGAGCCCCCATTACCTGAGGTTAGTGGGATACCTATCATGATAACCTTTATAATTTTTTACTATAATTATGAAATTCTATATATTGAATTAACTAATATAGATGTGGTTGGGTATGTTGCTAATCATGTAATCATTTAGAGATTAATCATGATGGGATTTTTTCTATTATATGATGAGTATAACATCTAATCCCTTGATTAAGATATACTGAATACAGTACATCAACACCTAGATAGTACATATGATGTTGTTATCTATTTAGATAATGGGTATGTTATTTTCTTATACATTAGAGTGAATAAAATGTGATATATTCACAGATTAGTTTACTATATCCTCTTAGAATCAAGATGATATGAGTTAGCTATATAGAATTTTCATGCTCTGTGTCCCATGGTAACTCTATTTAAAAAAAGAAAAATATGAGAATGATCATTTTTGTATGATGAAAATTGGGGGTCACAAGTATAAAGATACATGGGTTTGATAAAGATCATGCTGGATCCCATTATAGCTTGAGTGGCATTAAAACTTTTTAATATGACAATCCTCACTTATATGTATATATGAATTTAGAGATTATTAATTATTATCAATTCTATAAAGGATTATGGGGTCACACGTTGTGGTTAACATAATGGGTATTGATATTGGTTTTTAGATATACTATAAAAGGGTTTTATATTTATTCCTAAAAATAGTTTTGGATGGGTATTCACAATGTATTTGATATGATATGATACTAGGTGAATTTAATGATAGATTCCTAAAAGTGTTTTAGAAAATATTCAAAATTAGTTTTGGATATTTTTTCATGAGTTATTTCATATGATAAAATATTAGGTGAAATTGAAAAATTTATATTAGGATTTAGTGAATGTGGGATTTCAAAGGTGTTATATCGTAAATTCATATTCTATAAATGATAAAATAGGCTATATTTCATGTCATTTTTAAAGGTAGCATGATGATGAGATTTTAATGATACTTATTCCACCTATAAAATATATATGTAATGAGATTTCATGCATTAAACTATTATAAGAACAATATTTCATATGACATGTGATTAAAGACATTTTTATAAGATTTAATGGATAGGGATGCCATTTCATGAATGTGTTTCATGAGAACCACCAAGGAATTTACTCATGCTTTATAACGCATGAGTAAATACAAAAAAAAAACAAGGAGCATCCTTGTGAATTTAAAAATACAATACAATTATTCCTATGTGGTTTTGATTTCTTGATCGAGATACTCCTTACCTAAATCTCAATTTCTCATACACCCTTTGATCATGAGATGCTAGAACTTTATGGAGGATGAAGAGTTACTCATATATGAAATGTGATTCTGTTAAACCTATGGATATCCCATGGGGATGGGATTCGTTTTATATTTCCTTATTAATCACTCTCAATCCCATATAATGGTGGTCGATATGTTATAGATAGAAATTTTTTGGAAAAAATACTTTATGGTAACATTGTAATGTTATTGAGTTGATTTTGGTTGTAGAAAAAAAGGTTTCCATGAAACATTGTGGAGTTATAAAGAGATTGTTGAAATTTTATGTTAATAAATATCCAATACAAATTAATGGATACTCAAGAAGTGATACAAAAAGACCATATACCAGGTGGCACTGTTTTCCAATGTTTGCTAAATTTTGGGGGTCCAAAATCAAGGGAATGGAGAAAAGTGTTTTCAGAAAAGGAAGTATCATGCAAGATTGAAGGTAGTTTGGAAATATGTTCACAAGATTTTTTTTGGGATCACCGCATCCAAATATTGAAAAGGAAAAAAGTAGGAAAACTATTTGAATTTGTAGGAAGGAGGAGTTTTCATGCACATTAAATAGAGATGAAGTGATCCACATGAAAAAGGATTACACACCCAATGTGACATCAAATTTGGTTTTATGAACTCAGGGGAATTCTTACATGTGAAAACAATACTTGTTAGGAACTTAAAAACAAGATGGAAATTCTTATAAATAGGAAGCTACCCCCTCATTTTAAAATATCAACCCTTAGATAAAATCAGGGCTCTAAATCACATAAGAATTGTTCAAAAAGGAAGTTGCGTGTAAGAAGAGAGTTTCACATAAGAAGAGGTTTTCAAGAAAAAACATAAAAGTTTCATGCAAGTTGTTTTTACAAGACAAAAAAATGTTTCATTCAAGTCTATAAAGTTGAGTACAAGACACCCAAAAGGTTTCACGAAAGATTGAAGTTTCCTAGTAGTTCTCTATTAAAGGGGTATTCATCAATTAAATGAAAGTAGAAATTATTGATACAATAAATTTGGTGTTAAACATATTGATTAAATAAATTATGGTATGATCTTCTAATTAAGTATTGATCACACTTCAATTTATAGAATAAAGAGATTTCATTTTGTGACTAGTTGTAAACCAGTAGGGACAGTGGGTCTACCGCAAACATTTTAAACAACATCATGCTTTTAGTGGATTTGGTACATCAGTACATTTCCATTGTATTCTGCACAGATTCAAACCAGTGAGGGTAAACCAAGTAAAATTTTTGCGTCTCATGAATTCTTTAGTTTCTATTCATACATAGCTATGATAAATAGTGAGAAAATAATTTTTTTTAATGATGAAACAAGATCTAAAAGGGGCAATAGTGTTAATATTTCATACCATGATTCACCCCCTCTCATATTATTTAACCTAGTTGGGATAACAATATTGGAATATATGAAACATTATCAATAATATTTTTTCCTTTCAATTTCATCATAGATTAAAATTTTGTTTCTTGGATATTTTCAGGTAGGTGATTTAAATTTTTTTCCATAACTTTATTATGTGTTATTAGATTCAATTAATCACAACAGAAAAGTGTTATTATTTCTTACTCAATAAAACAAATTCACCATCCACCAAGGTAAAATTAACCATTTGATGCAGACATTTTATTATACATTTAACCAACCCAATTGGTGTCTTTTTATCCCAAAAAAATCTATTCTAATATTTCATTGTGCAATTGTATGAAATCCACTATGCCATTGATATATCATAGTATTATATTTACTAAAATCATGTGGATTTATTTTGGATTACTTTAATACTGTGCCACATAATATGTGGAAAATAAAATTTTGGTTTATCTTGATATTAAGTAAAAGAATCTTCCAATGATTTTCGCACATTTTTTAATAATTACCATGTTTCCATCATTATCTCTTGAAAACATGAACTAGGTAGAAGCTTATTTTTTCATCACCTTAGAATAATCCATTCTAAATCTTCTTATAACCTCTTTATCATATTTAGACTGAGAAGTGAACATATCATTCTTTCCTTGTGTCAACTTTAGAGTAAGGAAAAGCTTCATCTCTCTAGTAATTTACATTTTTTACTCTAACTTCATTAATATTTTTATATTTTTTAATTATTATTCATATTATACACCAAATATTATTTTTTCCATATAGAGTAGATCCATCATTGGTTTATTAATATCATTATTTACATAGATATTTTAATTAACACCTCCATATTAAAAACTAATATTCTTCATGTACAGATCATGTTGTGAATACTTTAATTTTGGGGACTACTTTGATCCATACATATCATTTTTAGCTGAAAAAATTTGTTCTCGTATTCATGTACAAGGAAACCATATGGTTGTTTTATGTACACCTATTATTATAGAACTCAATTTTGAAATGATGACTTTATGTATATCTAAAAAACATTGAAATATATTTTCACTATTATGGCTATGAATTGTTAAATTTTATCTAACCTTACAACAAGTTAAAATGTATCATCTCTATCAATGACTTTGATCTAAGAGTATCCATTATACATTCATCATGATTGTTTTTGAATTCTGGAGCCATCTTAATTTAGTATTTTATAAAAGAACCATTTAGTCTCAATTACATTATGACTTTTTAGACACGAAATAATCTCCGTAGTATTATTATTATCTATTTGTTAAATATATTAATTCATCACTTCAACCCAATTCTCATCTTTTGTAGCTTATTCAAAACACTATGGATCTTCCTAAGATAAAAAATATTTTTGTTATAGAGACTTCATTCTAATCATCTATAGTAGAACTCTCTGATCACGGATGATATTCTTCTCATCAATTTAATATCCATTTTTTAGTTTCATTGGATATGTAGGTATAAATTCATCCTACTTATCATGAATGTCTTATATCAAATCTTCCTAAGGCCCTTGTGCACCCCATGAGGTACTCAGCTCTTCATCACTATCCTCCACAAAATAACAATTTTTTTATCTATATATTCTACTAATTTTCCACTACAGTAGCTTCATTAATTCTAAAACCATTCCTAGACACATATTGAATAATTTATAAGACTTTTTTTCTTGATTAACCAAGAAAACCTCTAAAATCCCATTGGTTTAAAACATCCTTTGTTTCTCCTCATTGAAAATGAAACAATTAATTTTAACAATTTAAAAGTAATTTAATTTCCTCTTCTTTCAATATCATATCACATATGTAATATTTTATTTTCAAGGAAACAAAAAAAATCAATTTTAAATGTAGTCAAATTCCATGTATTTTTCCCTTGTAGAACATTATTGATAGGTCTTTTTTAATATGAATAATTTTTAACATATTGTCTATGATATAATTTATCCATTATACCACACTATTTTATTGGGTATTTATCCCTTATAAAACATATTTCCTCATCCCATCCTTCAAGATATTAAACTCCCCTATACATGTTTTAAACTTAATGCCATTATTTATTTATAATTTCGTAATTTATTATCCAAGCATTTTTATTATCCCTACAATTCAATGTTATGTAACCGAATAACTCATAATTTTGATTTATGGCTAAAATTCAAACCATATTACTGAAATCATTATTGAAAATAACACTATATCTCTTCCCTTCAATTGATATTAGTGATATAGATCCACTCACATCAATATGTAGCTTCTTAGGTACTATCATGTCCCTTTTCTTTTTTCCTTGTATCTCATTCAAGTAATATTCAAATTTTTATAGGAGTCAAACATGTTTGTAAGGTGACATGATAAATTTGGGAGATATTGTTATTAGACTTAAAATAAATCTTTGGTTGGATGAAATAGGAAAGTAGTCTATAAACCAATCTATTTCCATCCCTCTTATAAGGAAATCTCATAAACCCTTCTCCACTAACAAGGTAGAGATTAACCTTCATGAAATTCCCCAATAAAAATTTAAAAATGCTTTTCCCTTGATTCTATATGTATTTTTTGTAAACATTATTTCATGTTCCATATCACACAATTGACTAAAACTTACAAAATTTTTATTTAGACTTTAATGTTCCATGGCGTGTACAAGTCTCATAACATTTCACCAAAATTAGAATTCCCTAAAACAAATAATGTTCATGCCTTTATCATTTACAAATCCCCAAACACCACACTTATTATTATTAATTCATGTGTGATCATTAATTACCTTCATATGGGAATTGAAACTATTCTAAAGGATCAATACACCAACAGGATCAAATGATTTAAGGGAAATATATACAACCACTATTTTATCAAATTTTTTCTTTTTGATCCATGTATTTGGATTTAGATATGTTGTTGAAGGACATAATTTTTACTCCTCAGAGTTTTATAGTCCAGCATTATCTTGTAAGGTTACAAATAAATTTTATATTTTCATCTATCTTGATGATTCATTATGTTGTTATGAATGAACACTTTCATTCATGATCGATAAATACCTACACATTGTTAACATGAAATAAATTTCAATATATCCAAATCCTATACACTTGAAATGTTGACCATTAAAAGAATCCCTAGAATTTTGAGATTCTCTTAGCTGAATTTTTTTATCTTTTGTATTTTTGTATCTATTGTGTATTGAAAAAACATTTTAGTAATGTCTAATATGTCCACAATAATTACACATATTGTTAAGTTTGTTATTTTGTTCTATTTCAATAACACTAGTTGTTCCTTTGGTTATCTTAATATTCAGATTCTGACTCTACCCAAATCAACCTTCATCTTTAGATTGAGTTCTTATTGTCTAGAATTAATTATTATTGATTTCTATTTATAATCAATCCCTTTATCAGTATTAATTCAAATATGTATTTATATTCTGTTAGTACTAATTTTATTATTTTTATACAGCTTGGTGGTCAAATTTTTCTTTTTCTATAACTGGTATGTTCATATTTTATGATAATATACTATGAGTCATAAGTTTTTTATGATCTTATAATTTTCATTATAGGCCAACAAGCTCCTAATCCTAGTATTCAATACATTTAAACTAATATTTTACTGGCTTAGTCAAACCACTGATAACCCTATTTTGTTCTTTAAATTCAATCTTATAATCAATAACTTTCTCTAAGATTTTTTCATTTTCATATTTTTAAATTTCAAATTCTTCCTTCAGTTCTGAATTATTCTCATATTTCTTATCCATATAGTGTTTTTAATCATGAAAAACTATATTTGATTTTATTATTTTTTCTCTCCAAAAAACATTTTTCTTCAATAGTAGCCTCTAATTCAACATCAAGATCAAATCTTCCTACCCCTTATCTTTCGTCATCTTTATCTTTAGCCATCTTTATCTTTCGTCATCTTCACCCTCTTCCCTTTTTTGGTATTTTCCTAGAATAGCTGCTATATAATTTTTATAGTGGTATTTACAGTATTTAATTTATTCATCTCCACTTTCAATATAACTATTATTTTATTATGAATGTAGGTTCTTCTTCATGAATAAAAATTATGCTTAATGATTCTACCACCATTCACATTGGATAAATATTTCCTTATGGAAATTTCATCATCCTAATAAATATACTGAAAATTCTTATGTAAACTTTCTATAAGCTTCCCAACCATTAAACATTGAAATCATGTGAGTGGAATCTTTTCTTTTAAAAATTATTTTTCCAATTTTCATATTTGAGGAATGTAATTACATTACTTCATCCACCAATATTTATTTATAGACATCCATTATGGTGATATTTTTTGTTGTCTTGAATGAAACCTCCATAGAATTCCTCATTCCCACAACCACATTATCATATTTCTTCATTTCATATGTGACTAAATTACTATAAAGATTTACTAATAAAAAATTAATTTGATCCTTAGTCTTGAGTATAGATACTTTTGAATTAAACTATGGTGTAATTACTCTTAGGATGCATATAGAAATATTCACATAATCTAATGGTTTTCTGATACCACACATGTCATATAAAATAACATTAATTTGATGAAATAATGTATCAAAACATTTATTCAGGTGCGTCCTCATGTCGTTGTACTTGTTCCAAATAATCTTTAATTTAGATTATCTTACATTTAATTGGCATTTATAGATATTAATTATCCATTTCCAAATATTTTCACATCTCTTATATTTATATTTTTTTGGATAGCGACCCCCCTAAACATTGAATTCTATGGTTTCAAAATTAAATTATCTTTGATATTATTTTAAAAAAGATCCACTACCCATACTAACCAAAATACCATGAATAAAAATTATAAAAACAACCATTCTAAAAGATTGGAAGTAATATTTCATCCAATTAATCCACAATTAAAAATTGTTTCCATCAAAGATCCGAATTTCATTATGATTAACTAGTTCTATATATTCCATTGAGAGAATACTGCCAACTTTAACTTTTAGCTCAGATACCAATTATAGGACTCACTAGGATAAATACCCCAGGAATGAGGGGGTGAATCAGAGTTGAGGTATTAAAACAACCACCCATTTTTCTCTTGTTTTATTATTAAATAAAAATATCTTCTCCCTTATTCTCATAATAATGTGTATATACTGAAAAAAAATAATGAAATTGATAAAAAATATTTATTTGGTCACCTTAACTAGGCTATTATAGGGTACATACAAAGGTAATGTGAAAATTTACTTTAATCACTAGTGTACACTACTATTTTGATGTTTAGAGAGGAATCACTACCCCTAGGTTTATAAACATTCACTATTAAAAACTCAATAACCTCTCAACTAATGTGACCACATTGATCCTCCAAAATAATATTTTTTAGTTCCAAATTAGATTAGATTTTTTTTAAATCATATTTGAGAATTTAATGAATCTATATTTCCCTACACAGTTGAAATCCAATTTACCACATAGAGTTTTCTTCATAGAAACCCCTTGTATGAATTGTTATTCTCTTTCATGTACTAGATTCATAGAATATTGTGCACCATGCTTTGTTACTATGCAAATGACATATCCTTCATGAACTTCCCCTAACATGAAAACTCAACTAAATTTGTGAGATACTTTTTATTTTAATATTTTTTTTGTCTTTGGGGACTGAACTTGCATCACAAACTTCAATGTTGTTCACGAAATTCCAAGAGCTTCATAAATAGATTACCCAATGAAAATATTTATCTATGTATTTTTCACTATAATTAATGAAATGAATAGGGGTCCATATATAGTAAAAAAATCCTCAAAATTCAACTAATCCTAAAAATACATTTAATCCCTTAATAAAAACCCCTTTACACACTACATTTCCTATATGTCTTCGCATAGTACAAAATACCATGACGATGACCTGTGAATCATTGATTTTACCAATAAATGGACCCCATTGTAAACTAAATTTATACATACCTTTGAAACACCATATAATGACCATCCATGATATAACACCCTTTATAGAGTTGGATAATTACTAGAGGTTTTCATGGAATATCTCTTATGTGAAATCCAAGACTTTTCAAAATCTTCTTCATCCCAAATATTCAATTTAGTCACTATGTAAATGTATACGTGCTACAAATTCTTCATGAACTTTCATATGTTCCATGATTAACTATCCCTTTCTAAGTTTTAGTGTAAATTTAAAAGTTTTATTATCTCTAGAATTCAAACCTATAAAAACATAAAAAATTATAAAACATCATCACCATCCAAAATATTTATGTTGTAACTTTTTAAATTTATATTATCACTAAGAAAACAAAAAAAATACCAAAATTTAACCTTGATGCATTTACCCAAAAGAAACATCCTTTGTAGATCATCTTGTATGGTGATTGAAAATAATGGTAAAGTCCCGATTCAATCATTACCATTATCCTTTAGTAAGAATGGAAAATCTATTAAATTGATTGAATCAATATATACCACATTTTTAAAAAAAATCACATATCTATATGAAATTATAGAGGTTTATTAAATGGAATTCACACTCTACTAAATTATATAGTATTTTTTATCATTTAGTATAAAGCCATTTTTAATATAAATTTTTTGTCTTGGATTAATATCTTCTCTTTAATAAGTGATAATCCAAAAAATAACGGTCTATATCCCATCAAAGTAATCTATTATGGTGTTTATTGGTCTTTATTAACAATGTTCCCAATATCATCATTTAAGTTTTAGGGAACTCAGTCTTCAATCATGTATTTTTGGTTATTAAAAAGATGTTACTTAATCTTTGGGTAGAACTCTAGTTATTAATTTGAATTTAAACTCTATAATAGGGTTTAGGTCATGTGAGTATGAACCCATTACCTTGTGTAACATAAAATAAAATACCAACATATGTTAAAGAGTAAAATTTAAAAACAAAAATTGATGAAAGTATTTGAATAAAGCAATTGATATTAAACTGTTTGTCTAGTTTTACAGCTCTTTTCCCCAGAAATAGTGCCAAAAACATGACACTACCACAAATTTTGTAACTTACCTAGGGTGGTGAGTCAATGTTTTTAATTTAAATACATGAACCCTTATCACTAAAATTACTAAAATATAATACAATAAAGAATATTTTGAGGTTGATCCATTAAGATCAACCTGAAAAATACAATCATAGAGAGTCAATCATAATTATTGGTTAAAAACAAAAAATATATAGAACATATTAATTACAATAACAAATGTATAAACAATGTTCTTCCATAATAAAAATTTTCCTATTAAAATAGAGATTTTTAATTTCAGAGGACGTGTTTTTCTAAAAACTATAATTTAATTAAATTATGGAATGGAATGAATTTATTAGTTTTGAGACCCATATATGGGTAATTAATCTCAAATAATTCAATTTCATCTTAAAATACCTTGATTAATTCAATTATTTAAGGCCAAATTAGTATAATTAAACTAAAGTGAATTAAAAACCATTCTTTATTAAAAAATAAAAATAAAGTCTACTATCACGATTTCATCTTTCTTTATCACATTAGGGATCCTAGGTTAATTATTCATCAATAAAAAACTATTAAATAAAGTAAAAATTTAGATCAATTTGATACTAAAGTAAATAATTCAATTTATAAGAAAAATAAGATAATTGATAATCAATCACCATCATCCTACTCTTGATTCACCATCATTTTATTTATTAATCACTCATTATAGAATGAAAATCTATCATGAATGAAAATATTTTCTTAAGAGATGGTAAATACATGAACATAGAAGTGAAAAATAAATAAAACTTGTTACAGAGAGTGAAAAACTCAACTATAATTCAACATTTTAAATCCATAATCCATAATAATCATCGTTTTATCCAATATCTATTTAGAAATAAAATATTTTCCACAAAATAATAATCTTCAATGTAGTATGATGTATTAGGTTTTATCATGATTTATTCATGGTTATCTATACATAGATCCACTTTATCTCAATCATACCATGATGACATGTATTTTGATACAATATTTTTTTTAATTTTTTTAATATCTTTAAAAAATTATCCAAAGTTCTCTAAATTCTTATTTATACCAATAAATATTTAATAAACATGAAATAAACCAGTATTTAATCAATTTTATTATTAAAATATTTGAGAAATTCTATTCATATTTTTGGGTTTTTAATGACCCATTTTAAAAAAATCAGAACAATTAATTCTATAATATTCATATTTCACTGAAATTTGTGTTTGTTTACAATTTCCCTCAATTATAGATATTTTATAGACCATAATGTCAACCATATCATATATAACTCATATAAAATTGAGTGGAAAACTCTTTTTACAAATCTTTTATATGGATTATCCCAAATACATTCCTTTTTCTATATAGTCATATTATGGTCAACAATATAAGTATATCCCAAATATAAATCTTGATATAGAAACATACTCCCATTAGGGTCACCTATATTCTACTTTCCTTACACAATATAACCCAGGGTAACCTAACATTGGCATTACTTATTCATTTTAATGACTAAGGTTTTGGAAAGTGTTTTCCTTAGAAGGAATAAAATACTTAATATTTTTGATGGGTTATTTAACTTATGATTAAATTATCTCATACATTCCCTTTATGTATGATATCTTCGAACGATTTTGTTTCTCATCCTATACCTTCACCATAATTAATATATTCTAAACATACTGGTGTATAAAACGTTATAAAAGTCATGATTTTGGATACTAGAAAATAAAAAATAAAAATTTTATCATATCAATAAATATCCAATTAAATTTCATACACAATGTATATAAAACCCTTCAATATAATGTTTTGGAATCACCTAGAAACAAAATTTCATAAGAGAAATTATGGAGTGACATATACCCAATGAAACAGTTTATAATCAAATACTAAGCTCATATTTTAGTGGGAAGTCAAAAAAAAAGAACCACTATCCATAGATCAATATTCAAGAGATGCCTAAATTAATAAGTATAAATTTGACCAATTTTAATGGTTCAAAACAATGAAAATAAGCCTTAAAATCATGGAAATAATAAAATTTAAAATATTACAATTGTTTTGATGTTTTTATCCAATATTATCGATTTCCTAGAATCTTTTTTCCATGCTTCATAAAAAACAAGGCCATAGCTTAGTGTGTAAAAAATTTCAAGCTATGGGTTTTGATCGCAATAATTCTTTTAAATACACATCAACATAACCATTAGCCCAATTTCAAACATTATTTATATATATATTTATTAATTTCTAAATATGAAATTATTATAAATTAATATATATTAATAAATTTATATTTATTATTTCTAAGTATTTATTAAATATAAATTAATTGATAATAAGTAGTAAAATTTTAATATTATTTATTTATTTATTTATTATTATTAAATATTTCAATATTTTAAAAAAATCAGATTTATAGACACTATTATAAATATTGTGGCTATAATGATAATGAGTGGCCAATCCATATCCAACCTATGACAACATTTTTGAAAATCATGGAAATTACTTCCCAAATCCACAATTTTTAAAATTATAAAAAATGCATCGAAAACCCCTCAAATTATATGTGTGATTCGAATACAATCCTAAAATTTATTATTATAAATCAAAAAAACTTTTATTATTGAATTCATAAATAAAAAGTAAACCATAATATTGGTTTAACATAACTAAATCTTATGTCATCCTTATCATGTAGATATTTATATGTGTGGAATGGAATATATAATATAGTTTAAAAAATTTTAAACAAAAGGATACATTCATTAACAATATAGAAACTTAATATTTATGGATAAGAGGATGTTACAAATAAATAAACAAATAAAAATTTCATAAATTAAAATGTATTTATGAACAATTTATAAATAAATAAATGAGAAACCTTTTATAATTTAGACATTGTTTAACTAATATTCTATATCATATAAATATAAACACTTTATATTTATATAATATTTATGACTAATTTATATTTCATCATTTACAAGGAACACATATGAACTCCTTCATTTTCAAATATATGATCTCTTAAAGAAATATAAACCATTTATATCTCTCGATATATTAACACATTATATTGATAATATAAATAGTTTAAATTATTTTCATATCATATATTTTATATTTATTTAACAATTTTACCAAATATACTCAAACAATTTTGGATTGGTTTAAATAATTTTTTAAAAGAAGGAATTTAATATGAATAATTCATATTATCTTTTTTAAAAATTTCAAAAAACATTATAAATTATTTTACAACTAAAATTATTTTGTAATTTATAAACACTTTATAGATTAATAAAACCCATTAATTAAAGACATTAAATATATAAATCAAATAAATTTTTTTTGGTATAGTTTAAATCCACATTTGGATTCATTGTGTTCCCTACCGCCTCACGCTGATAAAAGTTTTTTGAGAATTTAAGAAAAATAATTATTATTTACAAATCATAAAAACATGTAGTGTTTCTCTATAAACAAAAATGTGGCTTTTTACAGATGATATAAATTTCAAATTGAACCACTTTATTTTTTACTTCTGAAGTAACTAATTTGGACAGAACCATCAAAAGTCACACTTTAGATCCATGGTGTGGTTTTGTATAACTAGACCATGGTTTTCCATATAGAAATCACATTCTTATACAAATCATTGTTATTTTTTATAAAAATATGATGTAAAATAATGAGTATTAATAATGATTTATTTTTTTGTAACATTTTCCATGATTTTGTTTTCTAAAATAATGATTTATTTTTTTAAATTTCATGAACCATTCCTGTTTTATTTATAAACAGATGGTAGTTATGAAATTATCAAGAACCATGACTGTTTTTTATAAAATATATCATTTTTTTTAAAAATATTTTTCCCTTGTTTTTAATATTTTTAAACATTAATCCAAACTAAATGAAAGATTCAATGATACCATTTTTGGGTTTTAGTAGGGATAAAACTTCTCCAAACAGAGTGAAAATTAACCCCTAAAACCCATTTCTTTATGATCTATTTTTTACTTGAAGAAGACATAAAATAATGAACATACCTCAATTTTATTTATTAAAAAAATAGACAATATTTTATATACAAGTATAATGAAGATTTTTTTAAAATAAATCAAAATTCTTCCTCCTCATAAGATAATCTATGGGTTGTATGAATCACCAAACACTTAGGTTGGATTCTCTACTCATTCATGTCCTTTTAGTGCTTTGGTATAAAATTAAAAGAGATAATTTGATCTATGACTTCCATAATTTATAATATTAGTCACTATTCAACTAACAAAATTTCATTAGTATTAAAATAATGAATATTGGCTTACAAAGTTGTTTCTAGGACTCCAAATAGTTAAAAAATGTTCAAATAAAAATGTTTCATTGTTTACACCATTATAAAACCATGTAATATTTGGTTCAAAATTACAATAATTATTTAATTTTTTAATAATTGATATGAAAATTTTAAACTCCTTGAACATCACCCAATAATTTTAGAAAAAATATATAATATCTTACATGAAATTTAAGATTGAGTCATGCATTATAACATAATGAGTCAACTACCACGCATAAATCATAATACAAAGATCTTCACTATTTGTTATTTTTTTAGAATAAAAAAATACGTGGTGACCTTTATCATTCTATGGGTATGTATTAGTAAACATTTTAATCAATTTATAAACCTAAAAGTCTTATATATGGTCATAAAGTCCTCTTTTAAAAAATTGTTTATGAAGAAACACGTAGACAAGTTCATAACACAAATATGTCATGTGTATTAAGTCTTACGTATCATTTTTTATTTTGTTGGACTTACTGATCCATAATAAAATATTTTAAGTCAGATGAAATGATAATAAAACATAATGTGATATAAGCAATTTTCATGAAGTTCAACATATCGTTTAAGAATGATTAATTCATTATATATCCTTACCTATCAATGCATGTTATACCTATAAAATCCTTAATTAGAAAAAGTAACGGTAGTGGATGAACATATAGATTTTTTCCATATATAATCAAATAATAATACTTTAATTCCTTAATAGTATCATCACACATAATTTATAATTAAAGTTTTAAATAAATTAATTATCCTTGATGGTTTGTTTTTTAATTCAATTTGTGTCTTTCTTTGACATGTCTGGTCCAATATATAATTAACATTATGTTTTTATTACCTATATAATATAAATTAGGATTAAAATAGTGATATAAAAATATTTTTTGTAACAGAATATGATTCTATGATATATTTCTCTTCAGATAAATTTAATTTCTTTTATTGTTTTCTTTACACAAAATATTCATTTTAAATGAATTTTGATATATTAATGAATGTGATCATTATTAACTAGATATTAATTTAGGGGTAAAAATATAAATAAAAAGATTATGAAAAATATATATTGGTTTAATATAATTTATTTATTTATTCATAATAAATAAATACTCATCTATTAGTAAGGTCATTTTATGCATCGAAAATATGTTTTATTAAAAAATGGTTTATATTTCACTTTCTTCTTAGATATTTTAAATAATCTATGAATGTTTAGAAATTTTAATTTATAAAAAAATATTTTTTAAAATAGAATATATAAAAATTATTTTTAGGTAAATTTGTTTTATTTTTATGAAATGATTACTTTTTCAGTGAAAAATGAAGTAATACTGATTTTATAGAAAAATGTATTTTATATTCAAGTATTTAAAAAATCATATTTTGTTTTGAAAATAATTTAAAATTTAATTATTTCCATTTGGATAAAAATAATTCCATTAATTTCAATGTAATCTACATCATTCATAATTTTTCTATAAAAATATTTTTATTCTAAAAAATGATTTTTTCTGTAAAACCTATTTTCATCATGTTTTAGAGGTTTGCTTCAAAATTAATTTATACCACTTATTTGAATTTAATTTTAAAAAATTAACTCCATATTTGGAATCATAATTATTTATTTTTTTATGAGACCACTTTCATATTTGGTCATAATGAAGAGTAAAAAGAATATTTTTTTACTATGATTTAGGTTAAAATTGATTTATTCAGGGCCAGGGTAAAACTAAGAGATAAGGTAAATAATGAAAAATAAAATTTACTAATTATTATTTTTAAGGATATTTAGACCCTATATTATCTTAAATTGCAATTATTTTCCATTTGGATCCAATTTCACAAGAAACTAAAATTAATAGATTTTAATCTTTTTAAATAATGCATGTGTGTCCTCTCCCTCACTTATAAACGGAAACTCACTCTCCTCTCTACTGCACACTTACAAAGTCTCTTATATTAATAAATGCCTACCAAAATACTTTCCTAAGATCCCAAAAAAACATACTTGTGGTCCTTTTTTATCATAATACCATCTTTTCAAGGCATAAGTTGTAATCCAAAGGAGTGTTCTAAATGAAGTGGTATAACTATTAACAAAGTACATACAATTCTATAACTTATTTAACAATATATTAAACTTTTTTATGAATTGTAAACTGTTTAATCAAGTATCATAAATATACTAAGATGTTATTAAAATGATGGAAAAACTATATTCAACCACTTTTCCATCAATTGGGTAATGGAAGAATTAGTCATGTGTACGTGTGGACTACCACCTCCATGTAGTGATATGATTATTTTTTCCATCACCATATTTTATGGATGGTTATTATAATGAATTTAATAATTAAAAATGATATTTATTAAATAATTATTCTTATAGAATTATAATATCTTATATACATTGTTACCACTCCATCTATTATGAAACATTAATGTCACTAGTGCATACATGTGGACTACCACCTCCACAAAGTGATGTAATTCGTTCATAATTTATGATTTACATGGATGATAATAAGTAAACTTTAATGAATATAAATAATATTTAGGATATATAAAATATTTTGGAAATGTTAATAATTATTTATGTTTCTTTCATTCCATCCATCAAAAATTCGAAACATCACTCATGTGTACGTATGAATTACTATCTCCATGAAGTGATGAAATTCATTTTCCTAAAAAATTTATATTAATAGATATAAAATGGTATATAATTATTAACTAAAATAATTATTTTAATATTATAAATCTATATATGATGTAACCATGATCAAAGTATAATGATCAAAACAACCAAATCAAAACATGCATAAAAAATGAAATAGTTACGACCCCATACATTGATTTTAAAAATGTATCATTTATAAATGGGTGATAATATGTTAAGATTAAATCATTTATTTAATTATATTTATGAATATTCTTTTAAAATATATTCTTTTTAATCTATATTTATTATAAAATATTTTTTAATTCATACCTATCAAGGAAAGACTTATGACTCAGTTTTATGTTTCAATCCCATTTATTTTTGTGATTATCTATGATAAATTTATATTTCAGGAAATTATATGGTTCCAATACTTTAAAACATATCTATTCTATTACCCTATAGTTATTCGTGTAATTTTAATGTAATAGTACCATTTTTTTCCTTCGGTACTAAAATTTTTCAAGAGAATGTTTTTATGAAAAGATAACTGTATTTCCTCTTATGTTGAGAATATTTATCTTCCATGTCCATATTTTGTAAAAAAAATTCCAAAATGTTTTTTAATTTTCTATAAATAATAAATTAAGTTATTTTTATACATGTTTTATGTTTTATAATTTTTATGAGGAATAGTTTTTTATTTTTCCCAAAAAGTTAATTTTTACGAAAGGTGTGAATGAAATATTTATTTTAACATACACTATATGAACGAGTTTTCCCATTGTCACAACTACTCTTTTATTTGAAGATTTATTTATAAGTTTATATATTTATCTTCAAATAAAATGTTTAACCTAATATTTTGGATATTTCTCTATTTTAAATATCTTATTTTAAAATAAAAAAAATTATTTTCCTCAATAAATGTTATTATGGTCATTGAAAGATATTTTAATCTATTTAAACATCCACTATTGATAATTTTGATTCATTGGGGATATGATCCAATGATACCATATTTATTCATTCTCTAGAGTGATTATGAATATGATGATGATATATGTATGAAAATTATTTTCTTTTCCATAGGTTAAGATATGATGTAATGATAAATGTTTTCATGATGATGTGGAATATATATATATATATATATGAATGTATTTTAATTGAGTAATGGATTAGATAATTATAGACCTCATATATATTGGGTAATATAGATAATTCATTATATAACTATATTGTGCATGAACCTGATTTCATATTTAGAACATGATGTGTTGACCTAGTTTCATGTCCACAAGATTTTGTGTGGACCATTTTCATTTCCATATGTTTATACGAGGATAAGATTATATGTCTTTAAATTAATTACTGAACTTATTACTACTACATGTTAATAACATTGTAATCATATTCCTGTTACACATTCCTATTATTATGATATTATATCAAGGATAATGTTGAAATATTGATGAGTCCACACACTTATGAATTTTATCTTTTTTTATAAAAAATACTATGCCATTAATCATGATTTATTATCTATATAAAGATTCGGTATGAAATTATTATGTTATGATCATGTTATCATATAGTTATTATTACTTATAATCATTAATTTATATCTCCTATGTTTTCCCTATTTAAGAATATGAGCTCGTGTTTCCTTATGTTTACTTTTTATAAGGTTATGAACAAATGCTTTATGTATGGTATGTCTATAGAAATTATTATAATAGAAGAACCTTTTGGTAGATGTTGAAGATACTTTATGAAATAATATGTCTATGAATAAACTATCCAAATACAATAAACCTTTATTGTTATGGGGAATGTATAATTTTTTTATGTATTGAATATTCATATAAAATAATTTAAGATTAATGTATATTATGATTGGTTCTCCTCAGTTGTTATTAGAGTAGGGTTTAGTTATTTTTAGAGATTAGGATTAGAAAAAAGTATTAAAAACATCAGGTTATGTCTAAGTATTGGATTAATTCTTGAATATTTTTTAAAGTATATATTGTTTAGGTTTCCTAGAAAATACATCCCTATCTAAATACTAGAATGTATAAGTGGCTGAGGCACATATTCACCTAGGGTTAACAACTCTAAAAGATAATATTTGTTATTAACTCGATCATAACTAGTGTATGATAAGAGGGCCTAATATTACACACCTATCTAGACTTAGGTTAATTGATATTTTCTTTATAAACCATCAGGATGAATTTCAATAGATGATGACAACGAATGACCTAGGTAAAACATAAGGTATCATAGATTGTAAATAAAGAGTCATGATTTTGACATATTATAAATGATTTTTCATGAATACATGTTTACTCACTATGATTATTGTTGCTGACACTATGTTTTTTTGTTTTATTAAATGGTTAAAACCATGTGGTATCATTTTAATTTCTAATGTGATAGAAAGTTCACTAATTTTAATGATGAGAAACCAAATGGAATGGGAGCTGGATGAGAAAATGTTTAATTATTCCTAACCAGGTATCTTGATATATAATTAAAAACCTCAATGGGGATGAGTTTCCTAACACACACAATAAGGTAATAATGGTTAATGTGAGTTTACTTGATAATGAACATATAAGAAAAAAGATTCAACTTCCCACATATTGATAATGTAAGAATAAGAACTCAAAAAAAGTCTCAACAGAACAATACAATGTTTTATGTGTATAAAAGAAGGGAATGGAGTGAGTAATTACTGAGGTAAAATTCAGAGTTAGATAGATGGAAATAAAGTAGACCCTAAAGTAACATTTATAGAGGAATGTATTATATGTGGGAATATTGGGAATTATTCATGTCAATTCCCTAATCAATAGAAAAATATGAGACCAAGTAAGGGATTATATTATGTTAATCATTGAAGTGGATATTGAGGCTAAAGGTACACTTTTCCTTCATCATAGAGTTAGATATTTCATGTTAATGTTTATAAAAATGCAACATATGAAAATATTATTATTCTTCCTTTATTAGAATTTGATATTATTTTATGCATTGATTAACACTCTCTATATAGATCCATTGTAAATTTTTAGAAAAAGTAATTCATATTTGATATACTGAATTAATATATTTTTATCTTCTATTGTGAGTATGAATATGAAGTTATAATTTAAATTTCTCCAATAATGTGAGGTTTACTACATATGCATGAGGGATGCTTATTCAAAGGCTTGGGGAGAAACTTAACATTGAAAATTTTCCTATTATTTGAGAATATACTGATTTATTTCTTATAGAGTTTTCTATTCTTCCCGTAAACTGTGAAGTGGAGTCTTCAAAAGAACTCATACCTTGTGCTACACATATTTCAAGGTATCTATATAGAAAGGATATAATTTTTTTTAGGAATTAAAGAAGAAACTATAGAATAATCTAGAAAAGAAAATCATTTATCCTACGTCTTTACCATGGGGTTCACCTATTCTTTTTGTTAAGAAAAATACGAGTCAATGAATCTTTGAATTGATTATATGGAACATAAAAATATCAATATTAAGAACAAGTATCTTCTACCCCATATCAGTGATATTCTTGATCAATTATGAGAAGTTCAATGTTTTTACAATATTTATCTTTAATACATATATCTTTAGTTAATGGCCACAAATGAGGATATAACCAATACATCCTTCTATAAGAGGTATGGTCATTACGAATTTATAGTGATTCCATTGGGAATTACAAATTCCCCCACTATCTTCATGGATTAAATGAATAAAATTTTTATTAATTACCTTGAACATTTTTTGGTAATATTTATAGATGATATCCTTATATATTTGAATATTAAGGAAGTGCATAATAATATTTTTGGATTGTGATGAAGACCTTAAAGAAATATAATTTGAATTTAAAATTCATCATGTGTGAATTATAGTTATAAAAAGTTTCATTCATTGGTCATATAATCTTAAGTGATGGTATATTATTGGATCCTTCAATGATGAAAATTATTAAGAAATTTCCCAAACCAGACATAGTAAATAAGATATATTGTTTTGTCGAGTTGGATGGACATTATTGGTTCTTTTTTTAGGATTTATCACAAATATCTAATCTGATATCCATGTGGACTCATAACAGAGCCATGTCCCCTTGGAAAAATGAATCTGAGTAATATTTAGAGGATCTGAAAAGTTGTTTGGTTGGTGAACCTACAGTAAGACTACCCTAAACTAGAGAAGGGTTCTAAATATATATTATTTAATTAATCAAAGGACTTGATGAATCCTTATGAAGAATGATATAGTGATAGATTATTCATCATGACAAATGAAAATTCATGAGAAAAATTATGCGGGTCATGATTTGGAGTAAGAAAAAATATTTTTTACATTGAAAATATCGATAAATTATCTTTATGGTGAAATATGTGATGCATATTTTGATCATAAAATCTTGATGTATATATTTACACAAAATGTTTTGAATATGGATTATAAAAGATGATGGGACTAGATTAAAGATTATGACTGAAAATACATTACCACCCTGGGAAATAGAACAAGATGGATAATGTTTTGAATAAAATGGTCATGATAGATTATCTATGATGAAGATAAAAAAATATATAATATTTATGGATTTTCAAAGGATGTATCTTGAAATATTGATAGAAGGGAAGAAATATTATCTTTCTCGAATTATAGTTGGACCATATCTCAATGAAAATATTAAAAAGGTGCAAAAGGATAATATAGATATTCCAAAGAAGGTAATAAATATTACTAAGTTCAACCTTGATTATAACATAATGATAATGTTTAATAATAATGCATTCATTCTAATAATACAATATTTGAAGGAGATAATGGAAGAATCTCATAGATCACAATTCTCTATTCATCCATGAAGTATGCAGATATATAAATATCTAAATGAGTATTTTCGGTGGCATAACATGAAAATAGATAATTAAAAGTATGTATCTCAATTCTTTGTGGCTCAAAATGTTAATGTTGAGAGATATAATTCTATATGGATGGAGCAACCCTTACACAAACCAGAATGGATGTGGGAAAACATTACCATGTATTTCATCATCATACTACCCAAATCATCTAAAGGGAACAATGGTATTTGTGTTTTACACAATATCCCTAAAAATTTTAAAATTTTTATTAAAAGTAGAGAAATATTTTTATCTTGACCTTATTTATAGTATATACATTAATGAAGTGGAAAAATTTCATGGAGTACTACATTCTATTGTATCTAATTGAGATATTCTGTTTACCTCAATGTTATGATGTGGTATTCAATAATAATTGGATTAGGAGTTGTTTTTCATTACTAAATATCATCATAAGATAGATGGTCTTAACTAGAGTACTATGGAAACCCTAGATAAAAAATTAATATATTTTTCTTTATATTTTAAAGGTGTTTTTGATCAAAAAAATTATTTGGTTGTGTTTTCTTCCAATAATATCTTTTACTAAAGAATTTATATATATCCTTTTGAACCCCTATATGGAAGGAAGTGTAGAAATCCAATGCATTAGGCTGAAGTTAGAGAAAAAATCTTTTGGGATATGAGATATCTAAGGAAATGAAATAGAAGGTCAGATCTATTCAGTAGTACTTTAGGGAAGGTATTATTCAAGAAAAATATTATTCTTACAATCACTAGTGAGATCTAGAATTCAATGTTGGAGAGATGGTATTCCAATAAATTTATCCATTGAATAAGGTTATGATATTTTGGAAGAAGGTGAATCTAATCCTTAGATATAATAACACTTTTAAATTATTTATCAAATTATATTTTTTTTATAAATTGGTTCTTCCACCAAAACTATATCAAGTACACAATGTGTTCCATGAATCTCTCCTAAAGAAGTACATATCTAATCCTTCAAATGCATCGAACTCACAGGTTATTCCATTAAATAATTACATTTCTTATAAATAACAATTGATATAAATCTTTGATCTTAGAGATATAGTTCTAAAGAACAATACTAGTCACATGGTTAATGTTATTTGTAAAAATTAGTAATTTGAGGAAACAAAATATAAACCCAAGGATGAAAAGAAGTAAATATATCCTCATTTTTTATTCGATTTATTTAATTTCAAGGGATAAATTTATTTTAAGGGTGGTAGAATGTAACTGTAATCACCAGACCATTTTTGGAGATTTCTCTTGATTGTTTTTTGGTACTCTTTTTTCCTTTTTTGTATATCATGGTTGGGTTTTATTTTGGACATGTTTCAGGTGAAATTGGAGAATTATTAATGGAAAATGTGTTGTACATGGTTGACATATGGTTTGGACAAATTGTGAATCCTATCTATCATACAATTCAAACTCCAATAGAGGCAATTTTCATGGTTGTCACATGGTTTGTAAAACCATGCACTACATAGAAGAAACTGTGTGACCCCTAATACGAGGTGAACAATTAAGTTGTGCAGTTCTGAAAACCATACTCCACAACCTAGGAAACTATGCTTGTGAATTTTTAATTATCCAAAAATTAATAAAAAACGTATTGAAACTTTTTTCTTAGCCAATATTTACCCTGGTTAATACCTAACCTATTTCCATCAAACTTGGAGGCCCCTAGGAGGATTCCAAGGCTCCTATAACTCTTTTTTTAAAGAATCAAAGATCCAATCAAAGGATTATCCTCTATATGGTATTTTTTATCCCACAATTAGTTAACTATCTGTCTCATATCTCTTTCCAAATAGAGAATGATATGTTTTAATCTGTTGGTGATGGTTTGGATCTTGGTTTTCATGGATGTTAATCCATTTTTTATTGATCTTAGGTTTTGGTCCTAGATATTCCTCTCCATTGTGATTTCTATCATTATGCTTCAATTTGGGTGATTTTGTTTTTGCGAATGTCCATTAATGACTATGAGGTAACTACTATAAATGTAAATTCCCACAGTCTAGATTTTAATTGATTGTATTTAATTTTTATCTTTCAATTTATACATTTGGAAATTTCATTTTTGATTGAATTGATCAATTGATTGAACATGTTATTATAAAATTTTTAAATGTTGTGATTATGAAATTGGTTGATTAATGGGATATTGAATTTGGTAAAAATTGGTAATAAAGGGTTGGTTATACTATGCTTGAAGGTTCATGGATATTATGATTAAATGTTGATAAATGGATTAATGGTGAAATGTTTATATTATTCCATGTGAATAAAGTGATGAACGGTGGGGCCTTAATAAATTGAAATGGTGAACTTTTATGTGAATAATTGATAAGAGGGTTAATGATGATTAGCCATGATAAATGTGTTATATGCGATTTATTGATAAATGAGGTGTGAGGCACAAAATGATTCTCCAAATACCCATGGTGTTCCAGACTAATGCTGTAGGCCCCCAAATTCATGAATGTGAATATTAATGTATGCGAGAGTGACTGGGGATCGAAATATCCATGAGGTGTGGGATATAGACTAATTTACTAAATTCCTATGGGGTTCTAGGAATGAAATTATAGGCACATGATATTGTCATTAGACTGGGGTTCTATGTGTCCGTGATGTGAAATTAGAATTAAATGAACAATGAAATCCATGAATGAATGGAATGTGATTTCCCATGATATATTGTTGAGACTCTAGAATGAGAAGAAGAAATTATTTCTGGTTAGGTTATCTTAATGAACGTAGGTATTTATGTTGTTAAATAAACCATAATTAAATGTGAAACTATCTAAATTATTATTATTTAATTTTATTCTTCATATAACTACATAAACTATTATTGATTAGATATTGTTTTAGATGTAATTGATGGTAACCTACTGAGTTATAGTCACACCCTACTTGGGCTTCCTAATAGGACCTAAATATAATTTAGGTTTTTAGGAAAATATAATGTAAAGGGACCTAAATTTGATGGATGAGTTGGGATAGAGCGTGGATCAACGAACCAAACTAGATTTCAAGACACTCTTGGGAGTTATCAGTGTCTTTATTATGGGGTTTTTCATTTAATGTTGGAAACATATTTTTAATGACCTATTTGCTACTTTTTTTGGAAATTGATTACCTATTTTGGTTTATCATGTGATACTGGTCTGTATTATTTATGATATTATTCTGGCTTTTTTATTACCATTTGATTATTTATTATTATTTTAAATGTTTTTTACTTTGATAAAGAGGGAATAGTCTACCGATGATCTATATTAGACTCTCACTATTAGAACGTTTCCTCTTACATACCAGAAGGCGTGACTGAGGTCGTTCCATCCACAGGATCAGGACACCAACAAGCAACACCTAGGACAAGATGTTACGAAGTGTAATCAAATATCAGATTGTTTTTCTTTTATTTTTTTCTTATAATTTGGGAAAGTTATACATGGGACTAAGATGAGTCAGACTATGGTAATGAGATTGTTCATGGGAGTTTGTAACACATGTACATGAAAAAATCAAGTACCTAGGGTGGGATTGATATTATTGATGTTTTCTATTATAGTTGGATATCATTTCACCTTGGGTGATAAAATTTTTTTGTGATGTAATTAACTTTTTGAGATTTTATTAATGGACTAGTATAGAATTAGAGTTCTGTATACATTCATCTTTTTAGGCACTTTGGATTAATTGTGACATGCATCATTTTAATAATGAATGGAAAAGTAGGTTTTGGGTTTGTTTTGAAAATAAAAATTCTATTTATTACTTGTGTAAATTAAATGAAAAGGTGACTAATATAAAATTTACAATTGTAAATGATTATAAATATGGAAAATTAAATGGTTTAATTCATGTCTAATGAGAACCTTAGAATATGAAAATGTTTTACCACATTTTATCCATGAAAATGATGAGGGAAGGTTAAGGGTAGTGTTAGTGCCTCAGTTTTACCGTGTGGCGGGGTATGGGTGATGAATTATTATGGATTTATATGAATTATTATTTTTAGAATTGTTAATGTTGTGTAATATTTCTAAAGATGTTTTCTTGGATTTATAGAGACATGCCTCTATGATGATTATTATTGATATAATGATAAGAGGATGTGGTTTGAAATGTGCCTCTAGTAGTGTAACTATTGGATACGATAGTTTCGTGTAGAAAATTTGGGGATAAAGTTTGTGTGAAATATTATCACATTATTAAATTTAAGGAAAGTGACTAAGTTATTGTTTTAGGTTACACATATGAATGAAAATGGGAGTTACAGTAGCAACACCCTCTGACTTTCACTCAAGAGGGTGGACCTGAGGTAGTTGAGGTCTAGATTGAGTCTATCCAAATGATCCTTGATGACTTAAAGACTCCCACTGAGAATATTCTAATACTATATTCTTATATATTATGTATTCAATCAATGTGTTGGTAGGAAATTCAACTATGGGATGAGGAGTTGGATGGCATGGGATGAATGTACTTTCCAGAGAAGTTTATAGAGCACTTTTACCCTAGGGTACTCAGGCATGAGAAGGAAGATGAGTTTATGTGGTTGAAAAATTAGACATGTACATGATGGACTATGCTAAAAACTTAACTAATTTTCTATGATTTGTTCTAGAATTTCTAGGGGATGAGTCTACTGTATAGAATCATTTTTAAGATGGTCCAAAATGTGGGATTAAGTCCCAAGATAACATATTAAGATTGAATATTTTTTTGAAGAGGTGAATTCGACACTCATATCAGTGGGGAACTTGAAAGAGGCTTCCATTGGAGGATAAGTGATTTGTAATGGATGACTAGGAGGTATATCATATTAGGTTAAGAATCATAACTATGAGAATATTAACATGGGTATTAGAAAATAGATTGGAATGTGGGAAGTATCAGTTACTCATGAAATTAATCGAGTGCTCTGCGACAAGTGTTCAAGGCCAGATCAATTTTGTAGATAATTTCCTCAATCGTCAATAGTATGTCATTCATGCAGTATAATGGGACATCTATAATGGTTTTTTATGAATCCTCAACCTATGGGTGGTGTTAGAGAATCTAGGTAGAGCCACAATACTGGAAGGTGGTATTCTACCCCACATTTTTATGGAAGATGATGTTCTTCTGGTCAATGAGGTCAAGGTAGTGGATGTGAAATGTTAGTGGAAGATAATCCATATCAGTAGAGTGGTTTGGTTTGGGGGAATAAAACTACAACCTAGGGATGTGGGGTAGGATAGTTTCATACAGTTCAGTCTAAACTCATAAATAACAAGGATGAACGATCAATGGTTAGATATACTATTCTTTAAGAATATCTAAAGTCTTGCACATTATTTGATACATGAGACTCTCATTATTTTTTATCTTTATAAGTTGTTAACAAAATGTGTATAGTATTGTACCTTTTGAGTGGGTTTATTATGATTGATACACCATTGGGAGTATGTTTGCTGGAAATTTATTTATTCTAGGGGTGTTCTCTCAAGGGTGGTTTGTATTGTTTTCTTTTGGATCTATACATACTTGACATGTTAGGTTTTGACTTGATTTCATGTATGTAATGGTTGGTATCATACTCATAACACATATAATATTACTAAATGAGAGTGAATTTTAGATCTGTTGATTGTAAGTGTTATGTACATCATGGAAAGTGGGATATCCACACATGTCGTGTGGGTCCAATTCATCAAAAACCAAACAAGCACACCACCCTGATTTTAAGTCAGTTTTTGGATGATGGGGGTCTGAATCATGATTTATTTCCACCTATAGTGGACCAGTTTTAGGATGTATTTCTCAAGGTATTGTAAGGGTTTCCACATGAGAGGGATGTTGACTTTTCTATTGTGTTTATTCCAAGAGCTGATGTAGTTTCTATTCCACCATAGAGAATGTAACCAATAAAGCTTCAAGAGATCAAAAAATTGTTGAAGAGTTGATGGATTATATATTTATTCATCCAAGTATGTCTCTTTAGGGCCACCTAGTTTGGATTCCTAAGTAGGCTGACGGGACTTTGATCGTACCACGATTCACTGTTTCATTTTCACCCTTACACCATTATGCGAAAAAAAATTTTATTGAAAATTATAAAAATAATAAAAAATTTAACTTCATATTTTATTCTATTGTTTTGTTTTTATAACTATTAAAAATGGAAATGTTACTTGTTTTGATGATTTCAATGTAGGAGGAGATGATTGTGAGGCCCTATGATGAAGTGGAAGAATAATGGTTAAAAATTTCATGGATCCATGAATAATAGTCCTATATTTTTTCATATTTAGAAAATTATGTGAATTCAAATGAGCTCATATGTTTTATTGAGGTCCAAACATTAATCGACTATAACTCTTATAAAGAAACAGAAGCACAATTCTTCAATCAAGGGGCCCAACCATCCAGATCTATCCCGAACATCGAATTTTTGCGATGTCAAATGTATTGTTATGTAATCTATACTTATCTCTAGATACACTTGTCCAATTGATTGAAAACATTCGGTGAAGATATTTCACAAGTGGGGATACAACTTTACACTTTTTTTAAAATTGATATTCGATTGTCTAATTATTGAAATGTGTGGTATAAGTGGTTTGAAGAAATCTATGTGCCAAAAACCACCGTCCAATATTTATATAAAAAGGAACCTTGGGCTCCCCATTTGGGAGTTAGACCAGGAGGAAAGGTGCGACCATTTTGGAGTCCCAAAAATGTCTCCCCATCATTCCTTAAAGTTATGGAGGCTATAGGAAGTGCAACTTCATCTTCTTCTTCTTCTCCCCTTCCATGGGTTTCAAAACCCCCTATGATCACCCAGGGAGGAACGTGGTTTAATCCCAAGATTCAGGCTTGTATTATTTTAAATGATCTTTTTAATTTCAGGTTTTATGTTGTTTTTATCTATCCTCTATTTTTATTTAATTTATTTATATACTTGTAAGTTATACTGAAACTCAAATGATCATGTTTGGGGGTACCATTTCATGTGATGTTTCACACACTATTCATCCCCTTTTCCTCCCTCATTCTATTTCGGTGTTTGTGTTGTTCATATTTCTCAATTGAACTCACATATACACTATAATGGCCATGTACATTTATTTCATGGTATAAAAGATAAATAATATGCAAACCTGGGCAACACATAGAGTACTTCATGTGTTGCCTTGGAGAGTTTCGGTTATGAAGTAGAACACAAATCCCCCAATCATTGGCACTGTTCGGTGATTCATTTTGTGTTTTCTAGTGAACCCTTGAATGTATCCTAGTATAAACTCCATAAAATTATTGTAATAGGTGTTACAAACTAGGTATTAAAAGATCTATACCCTTTCTATTGAAGCAATGAAGGATGAGAAACACGATACTCCCCTGGGTAGATCACATTTAATTAATATTTTTCATTTCAATCTTATTTTATCGCTTTAGTTTTTATATTTAAATATTTAATCATAAAACCCCAAGTATTATTAAATCCCATCCCCTTCTATCTTCATAATCGAAGACCTATTTTTTAATTAATGATCTAAGGCTCTGTCGAGAGACGACCTAGGGTTGCTGATATACTACAGAAATTATAGTAAAAACTAAACAACTAATTTGATGCTCCTGACAACGCGATCAAATTTTGGCACCATTACTGGGAAGACAAGATCATTTATTTTATTTATTTATTTTTTTAATTCTTAATTTGTAATCATTTAAATAAACCACCCCCATTTTAATGTTTTTTTTAGTTTTCTGTTTATATTTTTGGTTGTTTCTGTGTATTTTTCTCTCTCTCGCTCTCTCTATTATTCATCTCCATATCTTTTTCTAAAATTTTGAAGTATGACATTCTATTCTTCTTTCAACCTTCTTATGTAATTATATATATATATATTAAATCATAAAAAATTCACAACTTATTTTCATAACCTGATCAAGAAAAGAAAAACTGCCGGAATTTGACCCTGAAATTGAAAAGACGCTTCACACACAATTTAATGAACCTAGAAAAGTTCAATCAAGTAACTATAAGAACCCCTTGTGGAACTTAAAGTGTTCATAAATAAATCAAAAATTTAACCCAATAAAATCCAAGAAAACCTGGATTTAAATGATCAAACCCTAAAAGAACTGACCACCCTAGATGTGGAGTACAAACATACATACATCAAATATCTCGGGGAAGCAACCAAATTTGATTTGAGATCAGGCCTCATCCACGTACTTCCTAAATTACATGGTATTCCTGGCGAGGACCCTCATAAACACCTTATGGAGTTTCATATAGTGTGATCCACCATGAAACCCCAAAATGTTTCTAAGGAGTTAATTTTGTTTAGGGCCTTCCATTTCTCCCTTGATGGTGTAGCCAAAGATTGGCTATACAATTTGCCTACCAAGATTGAGGGATGAAATAACTGTAAAAGACACTTTTTATATAAGTTATTACCTACCTATCAAAATACATCAATTAGGAGAGAAATCTGTTGAATTAGGTAATCACAAGGAGATACCCTTCACAAATACTGGGATAGATTTAAATGAATTTTCTCAAGATGCACCCACCACTAGATTAATGAACAACTATTAATCCAATAATTCTATGAGAGAATTATCCTCATGGACCGTGGAATGATTTTTTCTATAGATGGTGGCACCCTAGTTGATAAAAACACATTCGCTGCTCATGACTTAATAGCTAACATGGCTCAAAATGCAACACAATTTGGTACATGAGCTATTGCACCAACCCTAGGAGTTAACGAGGTAAGTCATTCATCTATAGAACAAAAGGTAGATAAAAATATTGATGAGATGAATACCCTTATAAGGCCATCAGTTCCAGCACAAGGTAATACACAATCTCCCCTTGTTAACTTACATTATGGTATTTGTTATGAAAATACTCATTTTTCTGACCAGTTCCCACAACGTCAAGATTCACTCGAGTCTTATGCAGCCATGTTCCCAGGGTGTCCATTCCAACAAGAACCACCTTTCACGCAAGAACCATCCAGGCCAAATCCAAACCCTGGGTGGCAAGCACAACCCCGGTACCGATATGGAGGATACTCAAGCTACCCTAAACAGAATTGGTATCAACATTTCCAAGGTACGAAACCTTATTATCCTTAAATTTATCAAAACAAACATCATAATCCTCCCAAATATGAACCAAGCCTCGAGGATATGGTGAATCAAATGGAAACCCAGAACCTACAATTCCAACAAACCACACAATTAGCTATTCAAGACCTATGAACTCAAGTGGGGAAATTGGAAAACACTATATGTGAGCTTAAGATGCAAGGTTCTGGACAACTACCATACCAAACCATTTCCAATTTGAAGGAAAAAGGTAATGTATGTTTATTTAGACTTAGTAGTGGTAAAGTAGTTTCTCCTTATACTAATTCTTCGCAACATGTATGTCCCCCTCTTGAGAAAACTCTTTCTCCACCCATTGAAGATTCCACTGAAGAAAAAAAAATAAAAAGGGTAATAAAATTATAATCGATGATTCAAATGAACAATCCATTCATTTTACTTTCCCCCATATACTCTCTAAATATATGAAAAATTCTAATAATGAGATTGATACTGAAATAATTGATACATTTAAAAATGTTCAAGTTAATATTTCTTTATTGGATATAGTCAAGAAAATTCCATGTTATGCCAAATTTATTAAATAACTTTGCACCCATAGACTAAGGTTGAAGGGTAATGAGATAGTCAACTTGGGGAGGAATGTCACATCTTTGATTCAACCAGCAATGTCAACTAGGTGAAAGTATCCAGGAACATTCACGATACCTTGTACAATAGGGGAGACATTATTTTTAGATGATTTTTTAGATTTAGTTGCTTCCATTAATGTAATTACTCACTCCATGTATACTTCTCTATAAGTGGGAGAGCTTCAAACAACATGAATTTTTGTGAAACTTGCAAACCAGAGTACTACAAATCCAACATGATTCATTGAGGATGTCCTTTTAAGAGAGAAGAATATCATCTTCCTCACCGATTTCTACATTCTTAAGATGGATGATACCTGAATCTAAGGACATTACCATATCATACTTGGGTGTCCATATCTTGAAACAACAAAGATGATCGTCAATGTTCACAACGATATGCTGTCCATGGAGTTTGGTGGGGGAAAATATAAGTTTTAACATCCTTGAGGCTATGATACACCCCGATGAAGAGAACTCCACTCTTCTTGTCTATTAGATGGAAGTGATCTCAAATGATTTTTTTTAATCATCTTCACTCTTGGATAATTTGAGTTCTCATTCATGTTTTGAGTGCTATGTGGGTTCTAAAATGTGTAAAATTTGTGCTTTAATTTATGAGTGTGTTCATTCTGAGGTACCCATGACTGTCGATGATTCTGTAAATTTCATTTCAATATATTCTCTATCTTTAGAGAATAAAAATGAGTAGATAGAAAGTTTCATGTTCCTCAATCCTCCTAAATCCCCTACCTTAGTCCCAAAACCATCAGTGATGGAATTAAAAGGACTTCAATATAATTTTAAATATTCACATCTTGAGGGTATTGACCAATTTCCCATTATTATTTCCAATAACCTCTCTCAACATCAAGAATAAAAACTACTCAACCTTTTGAGAGAGTATAAAAATGCAATAGGATGTACATTGGATGATATTCCTAGGATTATCCCATCTATTTGTCATCACTATATACTTTGGGATGATAAGGATAAACTAGTAAGACAATATCAACACCTGTTGAATCAAACTCTCCTTGAAGAGGTAAAATTAGATGTCAGTAAATTAATTGCTACATGGATCATTTATCCTATATCTGATAGTAAATGGGTTACCCAGTGCACATTGTGCCTAAAAAATAGGAATAACAGTTGTGTCAAATGAAAGGACTGAATTGGTTCCAACACATGTGAAAAACAGTTGGTGAGTCTGTATTGACTACCTTCGACAGAATCATTCCACGCGAAAGGACCACTTTACTTTACCTTTCAATGAACAAAATCTAGAACAATCGGCTGTTAAGTCCCATTATTTTTTCCTTGATGGCTATTAGGGTTATTTTCTAATCTATATATCCCCTTAGGATCATGAAAAGACAACATTTACTTGTCCATTGGGAACATTTCCATACCGAAGGATTCCTTTTGGTCTATGTAATGCTCCTGGTACTTTTCAGTGATGTATGTTGAGTATTTTTTCCGAGTACCTAGAGAATTGAAAGGAAGTTTTTATGGATTAATTCATGGTTTATGGAACTTCCTTTGATGATTCTTTATATCACCTAGGTTCTATCCTCCGTCATTGCATAGAAAAAAATCTTGTATTAAATTACAATAAATACCATTTCAAGGTTGAACAGGGTATAATTTTCAAGCATGTTATTTCCAAATAATGTATTCTAGGGGATAAATCAATAAATTAATTAATTTCAAACCTTCCACACCCAAAATGTGTTTTTGAGGTGCGATCATTCTTCGGTTATGCTATTTTTTACCATCGATTCATTAAAGACTTTAGTAAGATCACACTTCCCTTGTCTAAGTTATTAAAAATTGATTTTGAGTTTGTGTTTGATAAAAATTGGGAGTATACTTTCAATTCACTAAAAAATATTCTCACATCACCTCCCGTCATCCAACCAATAAGGTGGGATCACCCCTTTGATCTTATGTGTGATGCCTCTAACTTTGAAGTTGGTGAAGGGTTGAGAAGGTTCCTCATGTCATTATGTATGCATCATGTAACTTTGAACCTCTCTAGGAAAACTACACAACAACTAAAAAATAAATTCATTCTATTGTGTTGGCCTTGGAAACAATCCATTCATATCTTATTATGTCAAAATTCATTGTCTTTTCTGATCATGAATCACTTTGTTTTCTCCTAAAGAACCCTGAAGTTAAACCTCACCTCATTCGGTGGATGCTCCTCCTACAGAAGTTTGAACATGAGATTATAGATAAGAGAGGAGTTGAAAATGTGGTAGCTGACCAAATTAGTAGGATTTCCCCACCATTGGACCATCATGTTGACTCAAACCTCCCCATTTTAGAATTCTTACCTCAGGAGAACCTTTGTGATATTGTGGAAGTTACCCCTGGTATGCGGACATTGTGAATTTTCTAGAAACATCTAGGGTCCCCACTGACTTCAGAACTTTACAATTCCAGAGATGTAAGCATGATTCTTGGTGGTACGTTTGGGATGACCCATATTTGTGGAGAATTTTTGGTGACCAAGAAATTCATCGGTGTGTCCTTGACCATGATTTCACCTCTGTTTTGACCTTCTGCCACACCTTGGCCAGTGGGGGGCACATTGGCTCTCAATTTACAACTCAAAAGGTCCTTCACTCAGGCCTTTATTGGATAACATTATATAGGGATAAACATAGATTTTTCAATTCATGTAGTTGTTGTCAATTCATAGGGAATATCTTTAAGATGAATGAAATTCCCCAACAACCCAAGTTATTCTATGAAAAATTTTGATGCAAGGGGCATTGAATTCATGGTGCCTTTTCCTACTTAATTTGTAATTTTTTACATCTTATTGGATATTGACTATGTATCTAAATGGGTGGAATAAAATGCTACTATAACTGATGTCTCTCGAGTGGTAGTTGATTTTGTGTGGTCTCAAACTTTTAGTAGGTTTGGTTTACTGAGATTCATCATTGGTTATCAGGGTGCACATTTTTTCAATCACAACGTAAAAAATTTGCATCATATGTATGGAGTTGATCCTAATGTTTCCACTGAATATCACCCCCAAACTAATGGAAAAGTAGAAATCTCAAATTGGGAAGTTAAACTAATCTTGGAAAAAATGGTACAACCTAATAGGAAAGATTGTAATTTGTAGTTGGATGATACACTTTGGGAATACCCTATAGCTTTTAAAACCCCAATTGGAATTTAACTATATGGGATTGTATTTGGAAAGGATTTTCACCTAACAGTGGAGGTAGAAAACTGTGCATATTGGGTTATTAAACAATTTAATATGAATCTTTTAGATGGAGCTGATCATAGGAAGCTGCAAATTTAAGAGTTGGAAGAAATTCGAAGTGATGAATATGAGAACACTCGGATCTATAAAGAGAATACCAAGTCTATACACGATTTCAGGATTCATCAGTAGAAGTTCCATATTGGTGAGAAGGTCCTCATGTACAATTCCGGGCTAAAGATCCAGCCTGGTAAGCATCATTCCCAATGGCTTGGTTCTTATACTGTTACTGATGTTTACCCTTTTGGTGCTATATAGGTTTTTCATGAGAAGAGTGGAAAACATATTAATGTAAGTGGTAAGAGGCTCAAACAATTCTATGAGGATTTTCCAATGCATCTCGTGGAGGAAATCCAACTAATAGATACCACATATGTCACCACTTAGTAGGTTGTCCCTTATCCTTACCTTTATTTATTGTCTATTTACATAAAAAATATTCATTAAGGACAATTTAATTTTTATTTGTGGGGGAGGGTGACATGTCATAGTTAGGATTAAACAAAAAAAAAGAAAAAAAAAAGAAAAAAAAAGAAAAGGTGTTTTCATTTTTGATTTCATTATTTTGTGTTTTTAGATAAAAAATGATCTTAAAAAGAATATCCAAAATCGTTTTTCATGCTTGAGTAGATTTTGTAGAAAATTACATTGTTTTTTGGAAAAATGTTTTTCAAATGAATGTTTATATGGAATTTTTTCCAAGAATTTTTATTTTCAAATAATTTTGAAGTTTTTAATGGATTTTTGAAACCCATACCTCATTAGCACTGACCAATATTCTCATTCCTTACCCAAGAGACATTCTAAGATATTTATTGCATATTATTACTCTTAATCACTTTTGTGAGAGTCTCGAGTCATGTAGAGATACCAGAACTTACCTTTATTCCATTAGAATCCAAAATATTCAATTATTCTACATTCATGATACATGCAATCATTCATTGAAAGTCCCTTTGGTAAATTAACCTCTATTTTTTCCACATTTACATTTTATCCTTATTAATCCACAGAGACCATGAAATGTCTGTTAGGTAGCCACTTTACAAGATAATATATCCCTACCTACCAATTTCTAGTTTTTATTCTTGTATTATTTTTAGAAAGTGTGGCAGATAGGGTGTTTCCATGGTAATTCTGGGAAGAGAATAATTGTTATGGGATAATATAAATGGTTCCTACATTTTCCTTGGGAAATAGGTTAAAAATCCATATTATATCATTGCTTTACACATGATTCCCTCTTTATATCCAAAATAAATATACCTTAAAAAATGTTCTTTACATTGAAAAATAAAATAGAATAAAAGAAAAAAATGGGGAAAAGAGTATTTTTACTCATTATTATTCACTACTGGGATGTTACCCACAAAAATAGACAACGGGGAGAGTGAGTTGGAGGTGATACACTTAGTGAGGGGTTGAGTGTGTACATTCATTATGAAAACTTGCTGAATTTTGACATGTTTTGTACATAAGAGATGAACCACACCTTTTATGTCTCAAATTTTTAAACATTAAATCCTAACAACCCTTGAACTTCAGAATAACCTATTAGAAGTCCTCTTGAGAAGCACACTAGTTTATGTTAATAGAGAAATGAGAATCTTGGTAAGAATATAATAATATCACATAAACTCTGAGAAAATAGCATAAATCTACCTTGTAATGTTCTTTGAGTGAAGATGGAAATTTTTATATGTTAGGTATGTTTTGACATGTTTCATGGGTGAACAAATGAAGTTGAACAAATTTGAATGTGAGAAAAGAAAAATGAGAAAAAAAAATTGATTCTATAAATACGACATGATGAATGTCATTTCAAATGAATATTTTATGTTTTCAAAAATTTGATTTAGGAATGGTACATGATTGGGATATTATACTGTGCCCAGAAGAGCAAATGTTTAAGTGTGGGGGTGTGATCTTACCATGATTCATTGTTTTGATTTTCACCCTTACACCACTATGCTAAACTTTTTTTGTATTGAAAATAATAAAAATAATAACAAATTGGAAATAATATTTGATTCCATTATTTTGTTTTTATCACTATTAAAATGTGAAATGTTACTTATTTTGATGATTTAAATGTATGAGGAGATGATTTGGAGGGCCCATGATGAAGCGAAAGAAAAATGGTCCAAAATTACACTGATCCATGAATATATGTCCACTTTTTTCTTGTTTAGAGCCATTCCTGCCTATAAATGGTCTCTTATTTTATATGATGGTCCAAAATTTAATGGTCTACAACTATTATGAATAAACCCAGGCCCAATTATTCCATAAAGGGGCCCAACCAACCTGTTTTTCCAGAACACCGAATTTTTGAGAAGTCAAAAGTGGGGTTCTGTAATCTGTCTATCTCTCTAGATCCACTTGTCCAATTGATGCCAATAATTCAGTGGAGATATTAAGAAAACTGGGATACAACTTTCTAGTTTTTTCAAAAGGTATATTTGATTGTCTAATTTCCTAAACGTGTGGTACAAGTGGTTTGAAGAAATCTATGTTCCCAAAACAACTTTCTAGTTTTCCTATAAAATGGAACCTTAGGCTCCCCATTTGGGAGTTAGACCAGGAGGAAAGGTGCTGCCATTTTGGACTCCCAATGGTGTCTACCCATCATTCCTTATAGTTTTGTAGGCTATGGGAAGTGCTACTTCAACATATTCTTTTTCTTTCCCTCCCATGGGTTTCTAAACCACTTGTGATCACCTCGAGAGGAATGTGATGTAATCCAAAGATTCATACATGTATTATTTTGAATAATCTTTTTTATTCCATGATTTATGTTGTTTTCATTCATCATCTATTTTTATTTAATATAGTTATATAATAGTATGTTATACTGAAACTAAAATGATCATGTTTGGGGGTACCCTTTCATGTGGTGTTTCACACTCTATTCATCCCTTTTTTGTCCCTCATTCAATTGTGGTGTTTGTATGGTTCATATTGGTCAATTAAACTCACATATGCACTATAAAGGCCATGTAAATTTATGTCATGGTATCACAATGATATAACATACAAACCTAGATAGCACATTGAGTTCTTCGTGTATTGGCTTGGTGAGTTTCGGTTATGTAGTCGAACACAAGTCACCCAATCCTCAGTGGTGTCCGGTGATTTATTTTATGTTTTGAACTGAAACCTAGGAGGTATCTTAGTATAAAATCATTAACATTATGGTAATAGGTGTTACAAACCATGGATTAAATGATCTATACCCTTTCTCTTGAAGCGATGAAGGATGAGCATCACAATACTCTCCTGGGTTGATCACATTTAATTGATCTTCTTCATTTCTACGATGTTTTATCACTTTAGTTTTTCTATTGTAATATTTAATAATTAAACCAAAAGTTTTATTAAATCCCATTTCTCTTCTATCATCAGAATAAAAACTCTATTTTTCAATTAAGTATCTAAGAAACTATCGAGAGATGACCTAGGGTTGCTACTATACTGTAGAAATTCTAGTAAAAACTAAGAAACTAATTTGATGTGCTTGACAAAACAATTATATATTGTACTTATGTGTTGATTATTGGATTTTTAACTAGGTGATAGTGATGAATTGGTATCCTTTTCTGTGTATCAATGATATCTTTAACCCGGTGAGTGGAGAGTTTATGTTCTCCCAAATTAGCTTCAGTTTTGGGTATCATCAGTTGAGAGTTCAACCATCTGATATACCATGACTTTCTTTCAGAGGAAGGTATAGAATATATGAGATATTATTTATGACTTTCTTTCAGAATAATTCTCATGTTGTGTTCATGTCCTTCATGAACAAAATATTACACATATACCTAGACAAGTTTGTGGTTGTGTTTGTGGATGACACCTTCGTGTACTCCATAGATCATGATGATCATTCCCAACATCTTGATATTTTCATGAGTACGCTGAGAGAGAATCATATATTCATCAAGATATCTATGTGTAAATTTTAGATCAACCAAATATATTTCATGGGTTATATCATCTTAGAGGAAGGAGTGTTAGTAGACTAAGATAATGTTCAGGTAGTGGTTTCTTGGGATCAGTGCAAGAATGTCTTTGATATCTGTAGTTTTATGGGTTTTGAGGGTTCTTATTGAATGTTTTTCTGGGAATTTTTCCCCATCACAACACCTATTTTGAAATGGAAAAATAAAAGGATAAAGTATGAATGGTCTGAAGCATGTGAGGATGCTCTCCATAAGTTAATGAAGTAGTTGACTACCACACTGATTTTGGTCCTACATGAGAGGTGAGGAGTATACGGTGTTCTGTGACTCATTTGGTATAGTACATGGAGTAGTGTTAATGTAGGGAGATCATATTGTGGTGTATGGGTAATGGAAGTTAAGTCCACATGAACAGATCTAACCTATACATGAGCTCGATTTAGCTATAATTTTTTATGCACTGATGTGTTGGTGGATTTATCTATTGGTAAAAATGTTTTCTGTGTATATTGATCACAATAGAATAAGGTAAATATTTTTTCAATGAGATATGATTCTCTGATATTGAATATGGGTTGAATATATGTAGTGTTTTGATTTTGAACTAGTACATGCACCCAGGAAGGGAAACAATGTTGCTAACACCTTGAGTAGGAAAACTCAGACTCAATATGTTCAGGAGTGTATTTTTGAGTGGAATACAATTATAATGCTGGCTAAAATGCTTGGTTTAGTTCATGAGGGATAGTATCAGATGAACCTCATATCAGTATCATTGGATTCAAAAATTCTGATCCAGGTCAGAGAGAGTTGGTATGAGGATATATTGTTTTTTTCCTTAAGGGAATACCTTGAACGATGGGAGCCACCTCCCAATTGGACTATAGATGACGATGATGTCATCTATGTCCGAGGCTATGTTGTTTTTAATATTTTTATGCAGGGGAAGTTGATGTGTGAGTTTCATGTCTCAAATTGGGCTGTGAAACCTAGTTTAACAAAAAATGTACAATGATCTTCAAAGATAGTATTGGTGGTCAGGCATGAAAAATAATATTGTAGGGTTCATGACATGATTCTACACCTATCAATAGTTCAAATACTAGAATCAATGAAAAAATGGTTTAATATAGAAATTTTCCATTTCATAATGGAAGTGGAAAGAAGTTACAATGGTCTTCATGGTGGGTCTTTTGAGGATGCCTTAGAATAATTACACTATAAGGGTGATTGTGGCCGACTGATGAATATAGACCAATTCTAGGAAATTTGGGAGACTTTCCCAATGGATCTATTTGGGGATTTGTATATTACACCTATATGGGGTTCCAAAGAGCACAGTTCCAAGCTGTGACCCATGTTTCACTTCATTTTTCTACCAAGGATTATAGAATGCACTTACTACATAGGTATTTCTGAGTAAAAATTTCCACCCTAAGAAATATGGGAAGTCAGAATATATTATACAGGTATTGGAGGATATTCTATAGTCATGCATACAATAATTTGGTGGGGTTTTTAAGATGAACCTCTTCCTGGTTGAGTTTTCCTGTAACAACAGTTTTTAGGTAGAAATTCATATACATCATATGGATCTCTTTATGGTAAGCGATACAGATCACTATTATGCTGGATAGAGGTAGGTGATTCAATGTTTTTGGGACTGAGTCTTGTTTGAGAGACATAAGAACAGGTTTAGCTGATTCAGAAACATATGACTATGGATCAAAGTAGAAAAAATTAATATACATATATACATTGATGGCCCATTGATTTTACAGTGGTTGTTCTTTGTTTATTTGAGTTTCTCCAAGATTGGGTCAATATGAGATTCTGAGACAAGGAAAGTTAGAACTATGATTTTCTGAACACATTGATATTGTTGAGAAAATATTGCCAGTGGAATACTAATTCAATCTTATATATAGGTATAAATTTTTTCATGATGTGTTTCATGTGTCACAATTTATGCCACATCATCCCAACCATTCTCATTTGATCTATGTTGATGATTTTTCTCTTGAGAGTGACGTGTACTTTGAGGACCATCCGATTCATGTTATGGATAACATTGAAAATGTATTGTAGGGAAAGACCTTTTAGATAGTTAGATTATTCTAGAAACAACGATATGTTAAGGAGAATATTTGGGAGGGATATTTATATATGTGGGTTCAATGGCTTGAAATTTTTACCTCAGAATATTATATATTCTTGGGAGTACAGATCGAGGATGAGATGTTATATTGTGGGGAGATTATAAGTTTATGAGATTTTAAAAAGATGTCTTGTGCTCATTTTTAGTTAGTATTTTATCCTTTTTTGGCATATATTAGTTGTGTTTTAATTTTGGGATGTTTTAGGAGAAATTAGAGAATTTTAGAAGGAAAAGTGGATGTACACAGTTGGTGCATAGTTCGGCCAAACCATACGACCTCCATCCAAAACCATGAAAACTCAAATAAAAGAGATTTTCATGGTTTGTAAATGGTTTTTCAAACCATGTTCCACTTAGGAAAAATTGTGTGACCCCTAAATCAAGGCAAAAAGATTAAGGAGAAGATTTTTAAAAAACGGAGTTCCCTTGCCTATAAAATTGTGCATTATTAGTTTTAATTGTATGAAAATTTATAAAAAATTCTTGAACCCCTCAGTATTAACCCCAATTTGACCTGTCTTGGTCTTAACTATTTCATTTGAATTTAGAGTATCCCAAGTGTATTACAAGGATCCTCACACTCTTTTCTTGATATTTTAATGATCCAATAAAAGGATTATTCTCTCTACAATTTGTGTTTTCTTCCCTAATTTTTTATCTCTTTCTCTTGTCTCTCTTTCATAAAAAGGAAGATAAATTTTCCTCCATTGTAGATGGTTTAGATCTAGGTTTTCATGGATGTAATCTATTTGATATTAATCTTAGGTTTTAGTGCTATATATTTTATACCATTTTGATTTCTATCATTCCTCTTCAATTTAGAGGATATTTTTGAGAAAATTCCTCAACAACCTTGAGGCCGGTGGCTTAAATACCAATTCCTGTGTTATTAATTTTAATTGCATGTATGAAATTTTGAAATTTCAATTTCTATGTTAGTCAATTAGATCCTAAATTTAATTTATCAATTGATTTAACATGTTATTATAAAATATATAAATGTTGTGATTATAAATTTTTTTGATTTATGATATATAGAATTGGGTGAAAATGGGAATTAAAGGGATGGTTTTAATAACCTTGATGGTTTAATGGATATTATGATTAAATTTTGGTAAATATACTAATGGAGAATTTTTCATATTATTCCATGTGAATAAGGTGAACTCTTTGGGTTTTTAAAAATTGAAATGGTACACCCTAATGTGAATAATGGATAATTATTTTAATGACGATTAACTTTGATAAATGTGATTGATTGATAGATGAGGTGTGGGAAAATAAATAATTATTCAAATACCCATGGGGTTCTATATTGATACTCTAGGACCCAAAATGCATCCATTTGAATATTAATGTATGCGACAAAGATTGATGCTCCAAATACCCTTGAGGTGTTGGATAGGGCTAATGCTCTAAACACCCATAAGGTGCCAGACATGACCTTTTAGGCCCATGATATTTTTATTGGACTAGGGTTCCAAGTGGCTATGATATGAAATTTGAATTAAATTTATAAGGAAATCCATGACAACATGTAATGTGATTTCCCATGATATATGGTTCAGACTCTGACATCGGATGAACCAAGTATTGATGGTTATAGTTTCTTTATGAACTCAGGTATTTAGGTAGTTAAATTAAGAATAATTAAATGTGAAAATGTTTAGTTTATTTTTATTTCACTTTTTATTAATAAAACAATGTGAAATTTTATTTACTGGATATTTTTTTAGATGTCATTGGTGATTTCTTAATAAGTTTTACTCAAACCAAACTCATGCTTTCTGATCGGTACCTGAATATACTTCATGTCGGTTTCCATGGATAAAGAAAAGAGCCATATGTTAGATGGAAAAGTTGGGATGGATCATGCATGAGGGAAACATGAATGATGTTGGGACCCACTTGGGAGTTTTTAGTATCTTTATATTTCTGGTTTTACATTTGAGACTGCACACATCTTTGGTAGGGCATATCCACTCTTTTTGTTTGGATATTGTTTACGAGTTTTGGTTTATCATGTGATGCTTATCGGTATTGTTCATATTATTATTTTGTTTATTAATTATTACCATTTGAATATTTTATATTATTTCTGCTATTTTAATTATTTGATAGAGTTTATAGTCTCCCAAAGATCAATATTAGACCCTCACCAATAATCAATAGCCTCCGGTATATGGGGAGGTGCACTTGAAGTCACGTGACCCACCAACTATGGATACCTCCATGTGAAACCCAAGATGGGATGTTATAGCCACACCCATAGCTTTTGTGATATATTTCTATTTAAATAAATTTAATTTCTTTGGGAACCTGATTTACATGCTACAATGAGTTTAAATGTATCACGATATATTATTGAATGTGACTGTTATAACCTAGCCATTAAATTTGTTGTACAAATCAGAATAACTAAATTATGAAAAATATGTACAATAGTTATTGATAATTTATTGATTAACTAATAGTAAATAAGTATTACATTTTCATTTAAATTTATTTTAGGGTTCAAAAAAATGTTTTTTCAAAATTGAGTTTTAATGATTTTTTATAAACATTAGATTTAATCTATAAAAATTTTATAATATTTATTTCCTAAAAAATCATCTTTCGAAATCGTCATATCAATATTATATTAATGTAAAATTTTAAGATTTTTTAGAAAAGATTAATTTTTCAGTGAATAGCGAAGAAATATAGATTTTATAGAAAACTATATTTTCCAGTAAACTATTTACAAAGCCCTTTTTTATTTTTAATCGATTTAAAATATCTATTAGTTAATTTTGGATATATATAATATAATTAAATTCATTGGAGTCACCATTATCCTTAATTTTTCTATTTAATCATTTTATACTAAAAAATGAATTTTAATGGAAAAACGTTTCCTGTTACATTTTAATGGTTCTTTCTTATAATAATTTCTAGAAATTATTAGAATTTAGTTTGATAAAATGAACTCAATATTTTAAATTCTAATTTAATTTTTTTAATTATTCAACCTTCATTTTGTTTATAATCAATTTTTGATGATTATAAGGTAGTCTCCCAAATTAGCTAGTTTGAAATTGAACAAATATGAAGATAGAAATAGTGTATATCAGAAGTAATTCATGAAGATAAATTGAAGCTATAATTATCTTTTAGTACCATGACTGGATATTTCATATATTGTGACTATATGTGCGTGATATCAAAGTGATCATATTAATGAAACATGATTACTATGAAAAGAATACTCTGATATATCATAGGAACATTATGCTATGGTTTTATGTATACAATAACTGATGAGATGAATGTAAGATCCTTACCCTATGATGATTTACATTTTTCATTTTTATTGTAGTTAAACTCTTTTTTGAATGGACTGTGTAATGCTTCCTAGAATTAGGGAATGTATCTGGAGAATCATGGGGATCTATGGATTAAAGAAGAGTGGAAATTTTTTTTACAATCCATGGCACATGGTTAATTCACGATTAGTTCTAAAAATTCACCATAGACATGAAAAATTGGTTAGGGAAGAGACAAATTTAAAAGTCATGAAAGTGGTGGCTTGGAAATCATGTAGGGTTATATAGAATCATACACATGACTTTTTCATTATTTTATAAAATATACGGGTGGCTTAAAAACAACGTGGCTTGTTTTTTCCAAAGATAGTGGAGACCACATGGTTATCATGAGGTTTTTGAAAAATGTGTATCCAAACCACACACCACATTAAAATTGTTAATTTGAATATTCTATCTCCCAATTTTTATAAGATCTAACATAATTTTTCCCCCATTTTACTTTCAGTAGCCTAGGGTGTGAACCAAAATCTTACTTTTCTTCTAAGAGTGGTTCTATTTCAATTATAGGGTGTTTGAGGTTCCTTTTAATGTGAATGAAAGCACCAGGCAAGTATATGAGTAAGTTTCATTCTATTTTATGGAATATTCACAAATTTTTTATTTATCTTATTCCAAATCACATGATCCCTTTTTCTCAAGAGTGCTTCAATTTTTTAATTTTGGCAGTTCTAGCTTGAACCAAGGGAAATGTTGGATGAGTGGTTTTCTATGAGCATAAGGTAGATGGTTTACAAAATTTCTACCATAATCCGGATGTTTATTAATTGTATGTGGTTGTGATATTGTGCCAATCTATCTGAAGACTATTTCATTGTTTAATAATGATAATTTTTGAATTTAAATGATATGTTTAACCCTTCACTGATCCCATTAGGTTCGTTTACGACTATGATATGAGGCCTCTAGCTACCCATGTGGTCCACTATTCCCTCAAAATTTATAAAATTGGTTTTAAGTGATGAAATATAGGTTTATGAGATTAAACATATTTTACATGATGTTTAGAATGTTAGTATGACATAAGGTTGAATTTGGAATAACAAGAAAATTGAATGTGATATGATATAGAAAATAATGGGATGTAGGATTGATTAAAAAGGGGGAATTTTCATGTTTTAAATTTTTGTGAAAAATGTTTAATTATTTTTTATAATAAAAAATTTGTATGTTTTTTAGTTATGAAAGTTGGTTTGAAGTGTTTAATGTAATTGAACATGATAATAATGATAACTGAATAGAGGTCCACCTTTTATGTTTTAATGAGTTAAAAGGGATAAGTATGTTGGGACATGTAAATTATTTATCATTAAAATTTTCTGAGATTATGAAGAAGAAACTCCACACGAATTGGTAAGGATGATGTACATTATACTCTGTATTCATGATTCAAGATGGATAGACAAGAATATCAGAATCCGTGATTTGAATTGATTGACATGTAACTTCTTATTCATGGTTAGGGCGTCGACATGACATTCTGAACACTAAAAACATTTTAATTAGTGTTGGATGTGGGAGATATAGTCCTTAGTACCTATAATTTAAATTTCTATTGAAAGAACATCCCATTCAAAGTGTTTAACTATAAAAAACCAAACTTTTAATAACTTTTTTTCTTATTGTAAAGGATGAATATACATTACATGACATAACTATCCATGCCCTAATAATATAAGTCTTCTATCCTTTGAAAGTATCAAACAAAAATAAATGATTCAAAAATGTATCCCATTAAGTTATTTATAACTAGAACCTGTCTTGTAAATATCAATTTTATAACCCTTCTTAATATATAGGGAAAAGGAAACATAATAAAGGTTGAGCTCAGATTCCAAGTAAGGGTCAAAAAGGGAGATATCAATTATCACATAATCATAGAATGAGAGTATGTGTATGATATCATTATCTTATCATTTGAAATCTATGATCCTCATATCATATATTATAATATTTTGTCCTGGAATAAATCTTGATAGTTCGTAAGGAATGAATCATAAAGGAATCAAAGAACATTAGCCATGAACGCCCAAGATTTTCATAATGCATAGAATTTTGGGAAACAAATAAGCCTAGAAAATCATTACCTTAAAAGACAAGGATCAATTATAATACTTTCATAGTGTATTGTGTTCACTTCATAAACCATCATAGTAGTCAAGGTTTATTCCCAATACAATCATAGTGGATAAATTCCCTTACGAATCAGGTTTCACTCCCCATTCTAGTCCTGTTTATCTCATTAAATATCAATCTTAACCTAAATCATTTGGGGTATATATAGGTCCCACACATCACATATCTAAAATAATTCATATGTGTTTAAAAAGGTCATGAATCATTTATCATATTATATCCTATGAAAAAATGAGATTCATAAAAATTTAATCATAGAACAACCCATGGAACAGGAATGAGTTTCTTAAAAAAAATTTCATTATAAAAATAAAACATCTATAGAAAGAATATAGACAATATAAATGAATCATATCAATGTTAAATCATAAGTGAAATCAATTTTTTTTTGTATTTCATGAATAGAAATACCATTAAAATATCATTAAAACATTCTTGAGGAAAATATCATTTCCATTTTAAAATCACTTATTTAAAAGATAATAAATTATAAAATACCATAGACAACAGTTTATTTGAAAATAACCATATAAAAATATAAATTAATCTTGAAATCATTAAGTGGTCATGATGTCAAGAAATTCTGATGATGCCGTATAATTTAAAAGAAATCATTTCATTCATATTTTTGTAAAAAGTTAAAAGGTACCTCATTTCCAAAACTAGAAGAATATTCCATTTAAATATTTTTTAAATTAAAAAAGGGTAAAAATTAATTTAAAAAATTGTAATAGAATATTAAAATATATTTATTAAACAAGGATATGAGAGAGAGATTAAATTCAATAGAAGAGAGAAATAAAGTCATTTTTCCTTAAAAAGATTTCTTTGGTCTCTTGAGTATTTAAAATGAGGGAAATAAATGCGGTCATTTATTTTAAAGAAATAAACAAAAGAGAATAAAATTCATGGTTTTCCTAAGACATAGATCATATTTTTTCATCATAAAAAAATCATAAAAATCATGATAAACAATACGATTGAAACATAAAACCCTTACCACTTTAGTAATTTTTGAATCGTAATAATCCTGAAAGAAATAACCATATATGGAGTTGTAAATACACATTATTTTTAAAATAATACCCATAAATACATTCATGGTTTGTATATAAACCACATAAAATAAATAAGTTGTTTATATTTTAAGTATCTGTTGGAAATAAAAGTGAGATGAAATCCCCTAACCTTGAGTTCATCTTGATTAAAAAGAACTATAACCTCCGATATAATAAATTTTAATTAATTATAATTATGAATCATAATATTTTATATACTTATAAAATCATATATATCCAATATATACAAATCATGTAATAATTCATAAAATGTAGATATAGAAAAATTAATTACACTACTCCTTGAGATGGTAGGTCATACGTACACATGAACATTGATTTCACTTATTGAAGAATGAAATTAAATAAAGGTAAATAATAATTAAATATTATATAATATTTATTATATAATATTTATAATATTAAATCATTAATTAGATCCATATTACCATCCAAGAAAAAACAAATGAAAAATTATTCACATCACGTTATGGAAGTGGTAGTCTGCACGCACGTACATACGATGTTATCACTCTCCAACACTTTAGAAGGTAAAAAGGTAGCTATGATATTATAAATATAGAAGTATAATTATTTAAAAATTATCACATATATATATATTAAAATAATCATAATACCTCTACATAAAAGATATTGTTGAGGAGAGATGATTTCACGATGAAGATGCTAGGGAGGAGCAGTTCTAATTGGTTAGTATGGGTTGTATGTAATGTTTGAAGCCTACGAGCAAATGAAATTCTCTAAGGCCTACGAGCCATGTGATACTTATGCCTACATGCCTTGTAAGGGTTCCACCTCACCCCTTTAAAGGTGGCTTATCAAAAATCAATAAAAAATGAGGGCCTTTGGGCCATTTGAATTGTATCACTATGTGGAGACGGTAAGCCGTTTGTACACACGGACAATACTTTCACCTCATATTTGGTGTAAATAGAATGAACATAGGTTATTTAAAACTCATAATAAAATTTTATGGTATATATATTTTTAAATTTATAATTTAATTATTAATATAACATATTTGGAGGAGTTAAAATAATATTTAAAAAGAAAGTCACTGGTTATAGAGATTACCCGTTCTTTGAAATGACTCTTTTATATATCCTTTTAAGGGATCTAGGGTAGGTATTTTGGAAAAACATCACATATGGACTATGTATATGGAATTTTATAATAGAAATTGGAATATTTTGGTTAATATATAAGTCTCACTATGGCATGAATAAGATAAAGGATGTTCTCCCTTTTATAATTGTGGGAGATGTATTCTTGGAATTTGTCTAAATAATAAATTAATATAAATTAACAATGATGTAAAATTGAACCCAAATTGATAATATTTGACAATAAAATGATGATTTGTCATAATAATCTCATAAAATAAGATTTTTACAAGTTGGGATCAAATTTTAACCCTTCTTTTTTTAATTATTAGTTTACCCTTCTTACAAATACCAAAAATATTAATGTTTTATAGCATTTATGGGTTAATAGTTTTACCATAAAATGAAAAAAATCCATAAATTTATAATGGATAACATTTTAAAACCATATCCTTTTAATTTGGCCAAATATAACATTTTTATGAATTTTATATCATTTAATAAAATATTATTTATTATAAAAGATAATTAATGTATATTGTAAAACTATTCATTACTTTAACTTAAATAACATCAAGAAAAAATAGAATTTGAAAAAAAATATTTTAATAAATACCTAAAATTTTATATTCTTCTAAAATATTCATGTTTCACATTTATTTGATTATTCTGTTAATGGAATAACTTCTATTTCATCATTTTTGTATGAATTTAATGTAATTATTCCTTAACTAAAATTTTCAATTAAATTACCATGATGAATAATTTTAATTATATTTATAATTAATTTTTATAAATGAATATATCTTCTGGTTTTACCCATGATAAATATATTATAGTTAATAAAAATAAGAGTGTGATTTTTTGGACTTTTCTTTACATAAAATATTATAAAGGCCATAATTACATATATATGAAAACAAGAACATATAACTGAAAATTAGATGAGTATGGATGAAATGAAAATATTAAATTAAATTTACGAATGTTTTAGGGTCATTTTATAGTACTTAAAATTTTATTTTAATCTATTAATTACTCGATTAACCCTTTATTATGGTAACAATTTTAATAAGTTTACTATTCATATTGAGCAAATAAAATGGGAATATTTACAAAATTTTAACATACAAATTAAAAATATGTAATTTATTTTTTAAAATTCAATTTTTAAAATTGGTAAAAACTAATTTTAAAATAATCTCACAACACGTGACAAAAAATGATTAAAAAAATTTATTTATAACCATAAAATCGGGTTTATTCTTGTCCCATGTTTAAAAAATATTAATATGAATATTAAATTATTTTTTGACTATATAATATATAAATATCATTAAAGTCATTCAATAATATTGATAAATTTAATTTATTATGATAAAAATACGCCTTGCGCATAAAACGATTTATTTCATAAAAATATTTATTTGTTCCATTCAAATGATTATATTTTCATTTATAATGAATTGATAACAAATGTATTAATGTCATAAATATTTAACCATATATTTATCATAATTTAGTTATTCATATTAAAAAATTTCAATCCATTGTATAATTGATATTAAATAATAGTATATCTTGTTTCATTTAATCTTAGTTTTGCATGTAACACAAGCTATCAAAGAAATTAAATTTACTTGAAAAACAATATTTCATAAAATATCGTGGTGTTACATTCTCAAACATTAAATAAATTATTCCCTAATAATATTTATATGTCATTAATGGCTTAATATTATAAAATTGTTTTTTCCAAACCAATATAGTACAATGGAACAATAAAACTTCCCTTAAAAAGGGAAAGTGGAAAACATAAAGCATAATTGAAATAACAAAAAATCAGGTTCCTAGATTAGGAAAACATTGTTCAGAAATTAAAATAGGACATGTAAGAGAATGGTAAATCCCAAGGACTAAAAGTTAGTGATAGAGAAAATGGCCATGAGAGAGTTAGTGACCATAAAAACAAAAATCAATGTGCAGTTAAATGACCATCAATTCATCAGAATTAAAAGTTATAAGAAAAAAAATTTTGTCTTAAGAAACCTTTCCAAGACTTTAGGAATTACTTTACCATATATAATAAGAACATAAGGGAATATAATTACTTGAAAATTATATTTTCAACCTTTAATAAATATCCATCACAATCTAATATATATCAAAATGTTGAGTATTTGAGATAAAGTTCTTATTCCTGAAGAACTTATATCAAATTTTAACGGATCAAAAATGAATATAAAGACATTCCTCCTGTATTTTGGAATTAACCAAAAAAATAATGGATAGAAAAATATAATTCCAAAAATGAATAGACCTTTATATGAATAAATAGAACATTAATTTCAAAAGACTTAATTACCTCAATAATCTCAACATTAAATAATTTTTTAACCTCAATTTCTACACACTTCAACTTACATATTTAAAATTTTATTTTCACTATTCCAAAAAAATATTTTATGTTAAATCACAAGTTGAAACTAATGATTATTTTTACATAAACCCAATAAAACATCTCCCAAATATTATTAATTCTCATGGAAATCACTCTATAATATTATTATGGAATGAACTTCACTAAAATATCATGAATTAAAATTAGATACAAACTTTAAAAGTAATCCTTATTTAGACTCTAAATATCTCTAAAAATATCACCTTGTTAAGGAATATATTTTCAATCATCAATATTATCTATATACTACTATCATGTACTATATAATTAACTTAACATATAATGAAATACCAACCCCAATGGTTATTTAAACCTCCGAAGAGTATTCTTAAAAAAACCAGTAAAATTTAAACATCAAATTACCATAACTTAAAACATTAAAAAGGGAGTGTTGTTGCCTTTGAAATTACAATCACCTTAAAATTTTAAACCCATAATGGTATCCAAAACTTTTATGTTGAACTTATATGAAAAAAAATATTCTTACAAAAGATAATTTACCCTTAATTAATTTAATAAGCTCATTTATTAACCAAAACAAGATGCTAATAATGAGAGGTGAAATGCATCTGAAAGTAATGATTCACCAAATGAAGAGGAAGAAAAATCTACTCACATTGAGGCAGATTATCTGAGAACCATGAATAGGAAAGGAAAAAAGCCAATAGTGGATGCAGATGGGTTCAATACCCCCAATCCCAAAAAAATGAGGAAACATAGGGATTATTCCAAAGTTGAAAGAACTATAATCACTCGATCCTTGGATGTTATAAGAAGGGAAGTTTCTATTGATCCTTCTAAAAGGTAAACCAATGAATCTACTCAAGTTAAACCACTTAGTAAAATGTCACTTGAAGTGATTTTATCCCATGACTCATCTCAACATGTTGAGGTCCCACAACAGCATGGAGGGGTAGAAAAGCAGGTCGTACCATGTTGTCAAGACCTAGAATCTTTGGAGACGCTCCGAGATGAAATATTATGTAAATATTTTCTAAAATGGGAGATCTCAAAGAACACTTACCTTGCTGTTAAGTAGGATATATTCATTGAAATATTGAAGAGAAAGTTTCAAAAAACTCTTTAATTCATCTTTGATGTTTTTTTGGCCTCTTTATTGCAGGCTTCGGTATTTTTTGATTATTGCAGATGATTTTGTTTTTATAAGTGCTTGCTGCCTTTGACTGTATTAATGATTTTGTTGTCTTGATCAGTTGATGGATTTTGAATCTATTTTAGATTTTTCTTTGCTGTATATATATTAGAATCTTAGAGTTGCTATACTTCTGTTTACACCATGTTGAGCTAGTCCCCTATGCCTTTGGTTTGGTTTCCCTGCTCTGTCCAGATTGGATTCTGGATAGTTTCACATATTTTTTTGGATCTTAGTCTAAGAAGGATACCCTGAGATTTTTTATGAATGTTTTGGCATGGCTGGATGATCTGTCTTTTGTGAAGACTTATTGAGTAGCTTTCTAATTTTCTTATGTGTTTGGTTGGATCTCCTTTATTGTGGTTTGACTTACAGATGGAATAATTTTATTAGGTTTTCCATAAGATTGAGATATATGGTTTGATGAACTGTTATTCCACTCTCTGGATGTTTCTAATGACTTCAACAATGCAGGATCTTCCATTAGAACCTGTAATAAAGTTATTTAGGTCTTCTGATCAGATACTCCCTCAAATAAAGAACTGGCTGCCTATCCCATGGATTCTTGACATACTTGCAACAGGACTGAAAGATCAGTGCATGTCAGTAGGGCTGCTCTCATTAGGTATTCAGTAAGGCTGTCTATATTCATTTATCATTAGTTTTCAATTTATTTTTTTATTAGTTTATTTAACTTTTAGAGGGTGTAAGTGCATTACACCTCAATATTTCTATTTATCACCCACTTTTTGATTTAATAAATTTCTTTGGCATGAAATGGGTAACCAGTTCATGTCAACTTTAAAAATAACCAAAAAAATTTCCATTGGAATTTTGGGTTTATACATTCACTGTCAGATGATCATATGTTAATTTATAAAATGAAATGTGATTTCCTTATTTCAAAATATATATATATAGAGGGAAAATCAATTCTTAGAATCACATTTAATTTCACTAATGGTTGAAAAATAGTATTTTCTCTAGGGGAATTCATATAAACATCATCATGAAATCCCAGACGCAGGATTAGATGGTTAATATATCATAACTATCTTAATTCAGTTAAACTTTTGTGACTTAATAATCATTCCCTTTTTCTATTTAATTTTATGGTCATTGTGGGTTATTGACCTCATTAGCACTTGGATTAGGAAATTGATTCACATAATTACCAAACTCCTTGCATTTATAACAGAGGAGTGTGGGTGGTGAATTCTATAGTGATTTATCTATATTCATATAATTAAAATATTTATTCCCATTATATTAGAATTCAATTTCTGTATGACCATAATTTTCACACATAAAACATTTACTAATACCCATAAGTTAATTTTCTCCATGTTTCCTCCCACACTTTGAGAATAAATAAAATCTCATATTCTTCTCTCAATGGGTTTTAGAGATCCCTTTGAATTATATATTTATTTTCTTATTCAGGCTAAGAGGTTGGATGGTTACTCCAACATCCATTTCAACCTTCATGTCATATCAAATTATTTATTCCTAGCTACCCAAGTATCTTATTGATAAAACCCTTTGTAGAATTTGTAACACCCCGAGATTTTAGGAGATATATTATTTTTAATTTCTTTGATGTATTCTATTGTTCACTATACCAAGATTATGTTGTACTATATGCAACACTGTATTAGATTGCAGTATACGCGACACTATTATTGGCTCGTGTTACACACAATTTCAAGTTCGTTTTGTGGAAATTATTCTATGCAACATTAAGTATAAATTTTGTTTAATGTATAAATGAAATAAGTTTTGAATATGTTATATGCAACACCAAACAAGGGAATTCACTAAACGCACCCCTGACTTAGCTTGCATTACATACAATCACGACCTTCCTTGATAGCATGTGTAGTACACAATATCAAGTTTCACTAAATAATGATATGTTATTAAAATATTATATAAACTACCAGTTATGAATAGTAATACCCACTTTTAGATATTTTATAAATTTTATCTTACAAAATAGACTTCATTTTTGGATTCGGAATATCTAAATTAGCTTAGATTGATTTTTTGGTATTTTTCTAAAAACATACAATTTTTTTATAAATAGTGAAAACACTGAATTATTGGTTTAAACCAAATTTTTATTTAAATAATCATTTATTTTATTTAAATTTATCTTTGGTCAAAACAGATACATAATACTTTATATGAGTTCAATGTAATTCATTGGAGTCATTTTATAATAATCATAGATATATAAAAATTTTATTGAACTTTTCACCGTCTTTTACCCGTCTCCTAAAAGAATTTGAAAATTCAAATAAAACTTAATTTTACCACTTCTGTGAGTGGAATATCTAAAATCCAAAATAAATAGTTAATATTAAGGAGTAAAATTTGGTTCAATAAGATAAAAGTAATTTTTGTGGAATAGTAACTTTTAACTTTTATTTACCAAGGTTAAAAGTAAATAGTGTCATTAAGGGTAAAAATAATAATATTATTACCCTAAAACATGTATTAATTCTATTGGATAAGTTTAATTCGACTAAAAACAACCATAGGAATAAAATATTACCCTTTAGTTCCACTTCGATTAGATTAGGACATTTATTATCATTTAATACAAAGAAGAGTTAAAAAAGTAAAAATCCATGTTTTATAAGTAAATCATTTTTAATATAGGGTTATACATATGATAAATTCTACTATAAATATTATATTGAAATATAAAACTATTTCCTACATAATGGTATTTTATTTATAATTTTTAGACATTATATAATTTAATTTATTTATGACACAATGATGATGTAGTAATTACCTTATTAATGAAATATTAACATAATTGATATTATAAATACCCAAATAACTGTAACTTTAGACATTTTATGAATAAAAATAATTTTATAGGTTAAAATAAAATATTATGGTTGGTTATATGAATTTTTTTTAAATAATAATGCTGTTATTAATTTATCAACAACAAAATACCAAATAGTGTCAAAATTGACATAAAAGAGTTTTTAAAACAAATATTATATTATTAATTGATATAATGGTAATAAAAATATAAGGTTCGACCAAAAGACTTATATAATAATATATATGAAATTAATAAACCAATTGGGGTTATATTGGTAGTTTATAGTAAGTTTATTAAGCATATAGTGTAAGAATACAAGAAGACAGGGTAAAAGTAAAATTATTTAACTTAGAGTTAAATCTAAATGATAATGTTAAAATGGTAACCTAAACTTGTATAAAACATATTGGTTGAAAGGATATAGACCCATACCCACCATATCCTCTAAAGAAGTGACTTTGGTGCCATTATAAACCAAATAGGAATTTATTATAATATAATATTTTAAGTTTTTTCCTAAGGTGCCCATCACCCCTCTTATAAAAGGGAACTCCCCCTTCTCTCTAATTCACACCTCCAAAGCCATTTGGATCGGCCAAAACCTTCCCAAATACCCTCTAAAATGTCCTCCCTTAATCCTATAGGCCTTCAATTTTTCAGAAATCCAACCTAAGGTGCCCTTTTGATCAAATCAAAGGGAAGAACCCGAAGAAGAGGTAAATATCTCACCACCTATTTCACGTTCTTTTCTTCTTCTACTTCTTCCTTCATTATTGTTTCCTATATAAAATAATAAATCAAGTGTCTTCTATATACTTTGATGTTATTATAAAAATTTTACAACCATATTAGTTATTTTATCTATCCTTTGAATGAAAAAGTTATCACACGTGCGTACGTAAGGCTTACCGTCTCCATGTCGTGGTGTAGTTTGTTATTCAAATATTTCTTCATTTTGATGGGTATAATTATGAGTATAAATGATATAAATAATAAATATAACATTTTTATTATTTTTTATATATGACATACCATCCAATTATATATTATTTTAATATAAAAAGAATGATATTGTCGCTCGTGCGTACGTACGGACTACCGTCTCGACGAATGCGATGGGATTAATTTTCCATGGTTAACCATTCAGGTATGATTATAAAGTATATAAAATAAATAATCATAAAAGATATTACATAATAATGATACTGTATTTATTTACATATATGTTTCATTTACATAATTCCATTCATTTCAATAAGGAAATGAAAACAACGTTCTTGCGTACGTACGACCTGCCGTCTCCATGAACGGTGTATTTCATTCCATTTATCGATCTATCATATATATTTATGTGCTGAATATATATTATTTATAAATCATGTTTTACATTATTTAATTAAGTAAATCAGGATATAAGTAATAATATCAAGAATAACAAGTCTAAACACGTACGATAAATGAAACGATTTTACCCAAAATGCTGTTTTAATAAGGAATTTACAAAAGAATGGGTAATATAAAGTCATTAGTGAATCATATATGATATCATAAATATTATTATGGTTATGTTAAAAGTTAATAATATGTTTAAACCCACTATACAGGAGTTTCGGACATGTATGGAAGAAGTTTGACCTAAAGTAAGGGATAATTATTCCAATCTCATTCTTATCCGAGATTGTTTATTCGTAAGTATTTACTGGGGTTATGTTTATCATCCATGTCCATGTTTTGTAAAAATGTTTTCATAAAATGTTTACTATTCTTACATGTATGTTTAATGCCATTTTTACCCATTTCTTACTTTTGACCACATTGTATGGAAGGAATCTTTCCTCTGGTTACCATATAAGGTACTTTTTGACTTTTCCAGCAAAAGTACGAGAATAATGTTTTTTAACTTATACGGCGTGAATGGATTTTTAAGATTTCATAGTGACTTATTTTAATGAATCTTACTATACAAAATTCCATGATTATTTTCAACAAAATAATTTTACTTTAAAATTTCATGTAATTTTTAGAAAACAAAATGATTTTGAAGAAGAAAGGATATTTTCCTCAAGAATTTATTTCAAGTGTTTTATCAAAACTATTTTCCATCTAAGATGAAATTAATTAGTATATTTATGTTTAAAGTATAATGTCTCTATTATTTAAATGGTTTTATTTTTATTATGATGAAATGATATCCATTTCTTTTATATGGATTATTGTATGATGAGATGATGTTTATGAAACCCATTTTATTCATTGGGTTATTATGATTGATGTATGTTTATTTTGTGGCACATGAAATAAATATTTAATTGTGAGATGGGTGGGACCTATATCTCCATCCAATGTATTGGGTAAATAATTATAACTCATGAGATATAAATGGATGGAATGACAAGTTAATCCTTTTCAGTAATACAGGACTGGAATGAGGAGTGAACTCGATTCAGTAAGGGACTTTGTCCACTATGATGGTCTTGGCAGCAAAGCCTTGGCTACTATTGAAATCATATCATGTGATTAGTGGTTTGAAACAATTAAATGTTTTATTTTATCATGATTAATGTTCTTTTATGATCTATGACTTATGTACTACCAATATTTATGTCATTGATCAAGATTTTGATGTTTTATGTTCATGTTTTTACGTTCAAATATTTCTGGATTGTTTTTAAGTTCTCTATGTTTAACCTTACTGAGAATTTGATCTAAACTTTTATATGTTTTCTTTTTTCCAGTATATAAAGAAAGGTTTTTGGTAAGAAAACCAAAGGGGAAGATCTTTATGGGAGATGTTGAAGATATTTCACCATGATTAGAAGATTATGTTCCAAGTTTCGAAAGACACTAAAACAATATGGTCTTTGGGCGTCTGTTTTTATCATGTATTAAGTATTCCGAAAAAGTAATGTAATGTCTATGTACGTCAAGATATGGGTCCCTATAGTTGGTATCAGAGTGAAGGTTTAGTTAACATTTGGTAACTGTGATGCGAAAACTTTAGTGAAATCCCTAGAGACTTTTCTAAGGTATGTCTAGAGATGTCCCTAAGGATAAGTATACATATAGGTTATAGTCCTAGAATTAAAGTAACAATCTTATAATTAAACCTAAGATGTTATATATTGAATTTACTCCCCCTTTATTATGTTGTTTTCCTAGCATTATTTTTTCCTCTCACACTGTTATTTTTGGGTTTTAGACAATGGCTCGAACCCAAAGGAACCATGTTGATCAATATAATGGACAATGCAATGATTGTCCTCCCGAACAAAAAAATATGATGGGAGATGGAGTTCAAAATATTATTTCTATACTTACACAAGCTATGAATAATTCTGGACTTCCAAATGTGCTGAGAAAGGAACAATATTCTATTGAGTCCTTCATGTGGCAACATCTACCTTCATTCAGTGGGTCTTCTGATCCACTTATTGCTGAACAATGTATTAGTACCATTGAAAAGATATTTTCGATTCTTCACCGTTCAGAGCATGAAAAAGTAATTTTGGATATTTACTGGTTTGAAGGTGAAGCATACTAGTGGTGGACTCTAATTAATAATACAAGGCCCCAAGATGAAATTGAATCCATGAAATGGGATGAGTTCAAGAACTTCTTTTTCAATAAGTACGTACCTAGTATTATTTAAAAAAAGATAGAAAATGAGTTCCTTGAGCTTAAGGAAAAGGATGATGAATTTGTTGGTATATACGAGGTGAATTTTACAAGGATTTCAAGGTATGAATCTGGCTTTATCATCCAACCTGAAAGTAAAGTTGATCAATTCTTCAGTGTCTTAAAACCAAGTCTTCGAATGGAATTACCTATAAGAGACTTCAGTAGCTATGAAGAAATTTTGCATTGTGAAATAAAGGTAGAACTAGAAGTTGGTGTAACATATCCATCTTATGGTTTTAATAAGAAAAGAAAGATGGAGTTCAAGTAAAAATCTCAAAACTATAGTGAAAAGAATATAAATGATTCGTTATGCTCAAAGCGTGCAAAGAAGCATGGTGGAGACTGTCTTAAAGGGACTAGAAAATGTTCTAAGTGTGGAAAAGAGATTCATCAAGCATCTGAGTGCCAAAGTAATGGGAAAAAGGTAGCTAATGATATTAACAGAGAAAATACTATAGAAAATGCACCACCAACACTTCAATGCTTCGAGTGCAAGGAAATGAGGCATTATTCTAACCAATGCCCTAATCCAAGGTTTAATGATGATCAACCTCAACAACCTATTAAGGTAAGGGACAAAGGGAAGTCACATGCGATCACTATTGGCGATGTTGAGTATAATAACGATGTGGTGGAATGATTATGTGTTTATGTAATGAGATTCCAAATTAATGTTGTAGAATCTAATTTATAGTATTTTGGAATATTAGAATATCTATGTATTGGTTTATTGTGGTTTTCAATAATTATATGGTATCGATAACCATGAAAATTGATTAAAATATTATTGGAAAGATGATGATATGCGTGTAATTAAGGTATAAGGATAAAATAATATGATTGATAGTATTAATGAGCTCATGACTGATATAAGGACAAAGTGATATCATGGTTTGGGTATATAGAAATTTTGGGATTTTGGTATGTGGAAAGAGTTGAATTTTGAGAACATTCATGTTTTCACTAAGGTTAAATGGGTATTCATTTTTCAAGAAAATACACGATTAAGGTTTTCACATGTTTGGAATGTGACCAACAAGATATATCGTATGATAAATGCTGGTATTCACATGCTCGGTCGATGCCATTTATAGTAATAATTTTATTTATACTATGAGCATGGATGGAAGTATTTTGGATAAGCCAAAATATTTGAAATGGATTATGTTGGACATATGATAATACTGTTTAAGGATAGAACTTTTTTCGATATTATTTCTGGAATGTTATAATAATGTAGTTTTATAAAAAGGACCACCTGCAGGATGGGCGACAACCCGTCCCGTCGGACATGGATTCGGGAATCGAACCCACAACCAAAGTACCACAGGCATTTATTTCCTACCACTGGCCTACAAGAAGTCTGTGGTTAGTACAAATTAGTTTTAATTTATTAAGTGGTATGATATTTGTAGTATAAGTCCATTTTTAGAATCATATACAATTAACCTCACCATATATGGACTTCTGTATATTTAATAAATTTTTATAACCTTTTGTTCGAGACAGATGGAATGACCTATCATTCTGTTGCTTGATCTGATAACATTTCAAGAAGGAAAAATTCAACTTCATTTCCTTAAATAAGAGATGCAGTGGAAATTGTTCATGGAATAACCAATGATGATATTACACTGAAATCATTGAATTATTTCTCCTTGTGAAAAAATTTATCAACATTAGGTAAATGATCTGGAAAAGAGAAAACATTGTCCCAGTACTCTCATATTTGATGAATCATATGGTACCTTAGCTAATAAAAAAATTTGGTTTTGTGATTGTTGGATTTTTCATAGCCATGTTCTCTACTACTCTTCATCAGAACATGATGGTTATATTTCTCTTCCATATCCATATTTTCACATATGTTCTCGTATGTGGAAACCCAGTGATGTGTTAATTTGGGTAACCGTTAAATTTTATACTTCACATTTTAAAATTATGTTTTAGTATTCCTTTTTACGATGTGGGTTTCTATGAATGAAACTTTAAAGTAGTAAACGATTTATAACCCCGACGAGTTTTGAGGGTGAAATTCATTTTAAGGGGGGTTTAATGTAACACCCCAAGATTTTATGAGATATATTATTTTAAATTTATTTGATTTATTCTATTGTACACTAAACCAAGATCAGCTTGTACTATATGCAACACCGTATTAGCTTGTAGTATCTGCAACACTATTTTTGGTTCGTGTTACACACAATTTCAAGTTTGTTTTGTGGAAATTATTATACGCAACATTATGTATAGATTATTTTTAATGCATAAATGAAATAAGTTTTGATTATGTTATACGCAACACGAAAGAGATCCTTCACTACACACAACCCTGACTTGGATTTCATTACATGCAATCACGACCTTCCTTGATAGCATGTGTAGTACGCAATGATGGGTTTCACTAAACAATGATATATTATTAAAATATTATATAAACTAGCCGTTATGAATATTAATAACCACTTATTTAAATTTTATAAATTTTATCTTTCAAAATGGACTTCATTTTTGGATTCAGAATATCAAAATTAGCCTAGGGTGATGTTTTGGTATATTTCTGAAAACTTTCAATTTTTGATGAATAGTGAAAACACTGAGTTATTGGTTAAAAACGACTTTTTATTTAAATAATCATTTATTTTAGGTCAAAACAGATACATAATACCGATATAAGTTCAATTTAATTCATTGGAGTCATTTTATAAAAATTTTAGATATATAAAATTTTTATTGAACTTTACACAATTATTTACCCATCTCCTAGGAGAATTTGAAAATTCACATAAAACATAATTTTTCCACTTATGTGAGTGGAATTTTGAAAATCCGATAGACATGGTTAATATGAAGGAGTAAAATGTGGTTCAATAAGATAAAAGTAATTTTTGGTGAATAGTAACTTTTAACTTTTATTTACCACGATTAAAAGTAAATAGGGTAATTAAGGGAAAAAATGATATTATTATTACCCCAACACATGTCCTAATTATATTGGATAAATTTAATTAGAAAAAAAACAACCTTAGGAATAACATATGACCCTTTAGGTACACTTGGATTATATTATGACATTTATTATTATTTAATTCAAAGAAGAGTTAAAAGAGTTAGAATCAAAGTTGAATAAGTAAAACATTTTTAATAAAGGGTTATACATAAGATAAATTCGACTATAAATATTAATTATAAAGATAAAAATATTTACTAAATAATGGTATATTATTAATAATTTTTATACATTATATAACCTAATATATTTATAACACAATGATGATGTAGTAATTAACTTTTTAATGAAATATTAACATAATTGATATTATAAATAACCAAATAAATGTAATTTGAGACTTTTATGAATTAAACTAATTTTATAGTTTACTATGACATATTAGTGTTGGTTAGATTAATTTTTTTAGAATTAATAATTTGGTTATAAATTTATAGAAAACAATCTACCAAATAATGTCAAAATTGACATAAAAGAGTTTTTAAAAAAAATATTATATTATTAATTGATAAAATGGTCCTAAAAATCTAAGTATCGGCCACAAAACTTATATAATAATATATATGACATTAATGAACCAATTTGGGTTCTATTGGTAGTTTATATTATGTTTATTAACCATATAGTGTAAGAATACAAGAAGACAAGGTAAAAGTTAAATTATTTAACGTAGAGTTAAATCTAAATGATAAAGTTAAAATGGTAACATAAACTTGTCTAAAACCTATTTGTTGAGAGGATTTAGAACCATAACCAAAATATCCTAGAAATAAGTCACTTTGGAGCCATTATAAACTGAATATAAATTTATTATAAAATAATATTTTATGTTTTTTCTATTGTGCCACTCACCCCTCATATAAAAGGGAACTCCCCCTTCTATCTAATTCACACCTCCAAAGCCATTTGGCTCAGTAAAACCCTTAACAAATACCCTCTCAACTATTCTCCCTTAATCCTAGAGGCCTTACTTTAGTCAGAAAGCCAACATAAGGAGCCCTTTTGATCAAATCAAAAGGAAGAACCCGAAGAAGAGGTAAATATCTCACCACCTATTTCAAGATACTTTCTTCGTCCATTTACTCCTTCTTAATTTTATCCATTATAAAATAATAAATCATGAATATTATATATACAGTGATGTTATTATAAAAATTGTACAACTATATTAGTTATTTTATTCATCCTTTGAATGAAAAAGTCACCACACGTGCGTACGCATGGCATACCGTCTCCACGCTGTGGTGTAGTTTGTTATTAAAACATTTCATCATTTGGATGTGTATAATAATGAGTATAAATGATATAAATAATAAATATAACATTATTATTATTATGTATATATTATATACCATCCAACTATATACGATTTTAATATCAAAAGAGTGATATTCTCGCTCGTGCGTACGTACAGACTACTATCTCCACAAACACAATAAGATTCATTTTCTATGATTAAACATTCAAGTATGATTATAAACTATATATAATAAATAATCATGAATGATATTAAATTATAATGATATTGGATTTATATACATATATGTTTAATTTACTTAATTCCATTCAATTCAATAAGGAAATGAAAACAACATTCATGCGTATGTATGACCTACCGTCTTCATGAACGATGTATTTCATTCCAATTTATCGATCTATAATATATATTTATATGCTGAATATATATTATATATAAACCATGTTTTACATTATATAAATTAATTAAATCAGGATATAAGTAATAATATCATGAAAAACAAGTCGAAACACGAACGACAAATGAAACGATTTTACCCAAAATACTGCTTTAACATAGAATTTACAAAAGAATAGGTAATATAATGTCATAAGTGAATCATACATGATAACATAAATATTATTATGGTAATGTTAAAAGTTAATAATATGTTTAAACTCACTATAAAAGAGTTTTTGACATGTATGGAAGGAATTGGACTTAAGGTAAGGGATAATTATTCCAATCTTGTTCTTATCCCAGATTGTTTATTCATAAGTATTTATTGGGGTTATGTTTATCAGCAATGTCAATGTTTTCTAAAAATGTTATAATAAAATGTTTACTATTCTTTCATATATATTTAAAGTCAGTTTTACCCTTTTTTGACTTTTTACCACATTTTATGGAAGGAATCTTTCTATTGGTTACCATATAAGGTACTTTTTGACTTTTCTGGCAAAAGTACGAGAAGAATATTTTTTTAACTTATATTGAGTGAATGGATTTTTTTGATTTCATAACAAATTATTTCATTGAAGATTCATGTACAAAATTTCATGATTATTTTCAAAAAAATCTATTTATTTAAAAATTTCATGGCATTTTGAGAAAAGAAAATGATTTTGAAGAAGAAAGGATATTTTCCTCAAGAATTCATTTCAAGTGTTTTATCAAAACTATTTTCCATCTAAGATTACATTATTTAGTATTTTTATGTTTCAAGTTTAAAGTATCTATTATTTACATGGTTATATTTTTATTATGATGAAATCATATCCATTTATTTTATATGGATTATGTTATGATGGGATGATGTTTATGAACCCCATTTTATTAGTCGGGTTATTATGAATGATGAATGTTTATTTTGTAGAACACGAAAAAATGATTTCATTATGGGATGGGTGGGACCAATATCTCCCTCCAATTCATTGGGTAAAGATTTATATCTCATGAGATAGACATGGCTGGAATGACAAGTTAATCTAGTTCAGTGATACATGACTGGAATGAGGAGTGAACTCAATTCAGTAAGGGACTTTGTCCACTATGATGGTCTTTGTGGCAATGCCTTGGATAATATGGAAATCATATCACGGGTTAATGGTTTTAAAAAATTACATGTTTTATTTTATTAGGACTAATTTCCCTTTATGATCTATGACTTGCGTACTGCCAAGATTTATGTCATTTCTCAATATTTTGATGTTTTATGTTCATGTTTTTACGTTCAAATGATTATAGATTTTTTTTAAGTTCTCCATGTTTACCCATAGTGAGCATTTGAGCCCAGCCTTTTTTATGTTTTCTTTTACCCATTATCTAATGAAAGGTTTTAGGTATGAAAACCAAAGGGGAAGATCTTTAAGGGAGATATTGAAGATCTTTCACCATGATTATAAGATTATGTTCTGAGTTTCTAAAGACACTTAACTAATACGGTCTTTGGGCATTTGTTTCTGTCATGTATTAAGTAATCCTCAAAAGTAATGTAATATCTATGTATGTCAAGATATGGGTCTCTAAATAATTGGTTTTAAAACACTGAATAATCAATCAACCTTACATTAAGGTAGGATAATAATACTAAAATAATTCCTTAAAATTCTTGTAAATGTTTTCATATAGGTACCAACAGATTCAGTAAACTTCTGTTTCATTTCAATGAATTTATACTATATTTTTTATAAAGAATATGAGGAATGTAATTATGGAGAAATAAAGTCTCAAACCCATCATTGTCCATAGATTCATTTTCTTCCTATTGATGTGTGTTCTTGATAATTGTCCCCTATTGATCTACTTCACCTTCTAAATGATTAACATCCAAAATAGCTCTATCATGTTATGAATACTAGATAATGTAAAATAATTATTTTTGGGTACTAATTAGTTACTAATAAACTAGTAGATTAATGGAACCACTAAAAGAAGGTGGATGTTTCACCATTAAGGAATCAATATAATATTTCTCCCACCTTTTATCATTTTTATGTTTGGTATGATTCATAGCTTGGGAATGTTGTGTGTGCATGGAAATGATATTTTCTATTATAGATCCCATAATATTTGGCTTCTTAGTAGAAATATCATTTTATCTTCTATCATATTCAGTAATGACATTATTCCTTTGGGTTATTTCCATTGATTAAAACCAAAAAAATAGTGAGTAACAATAGTCTTTGTGGTAAACAAAATAATCATGAAAAATATTTTATAATATGTATAAATTGTGACACCTTCCTCTACAACAAATTATGTTTAATAAAGGTCATTCATGATCGTTATTAAAAAATTTGGGTTTTATCCTATAATTAGAATTATCACTTGTGTTCTCATTAATGTTTTCTTATCATATTTTTCTAATTATAAATATACCTTTCTATGATACCGACTATAGTGAAAAATAATTTTCATTTATAGATATGAAATATTAATAGATAAATTTTCATTATATAACATAATGATCCATTCTAGATTTTTATAGGTCTAGTATCTTTATAAAATTGGATACATAATGAACTATTTTATTAATGGATCCCAATATGTTTTTCATAAGTATAAATCTTTATATAAAAATCATTTCTAAAACATTTATTCATAACTTAGGTAAATAAAACATTAGAAAGGGTAAGCATAAATTCTTTGTATGTGTATCAAGACCTGATCTTAAACATTACATAATTTTGAGTTTTAGATAAGAATTTAATTTATTTCACTTTTATGATCATTTTAGGTTTAAATTTTTTGAGAATTAGGTCATAACTCATTAATTAAAAAACTATATAAAAGAAATTTGACACTTTATATTAGTATTAATTTTCCACATAATGTTAAAATTTAAAATAATTCATGATTTCGTTCATGAAAGCTCCTCATAACTATCAACTTGACTTCATCCATTTCATCTCCCATCCATTGAAAAAAATTTCAAAATGTGTGATGAGAAAAAAATCCAAATAAGGTATAAAAAACAAAGGAAACCATTAGACTAGTGATAATTTGAAAACTAATATAACATTTAACTTTATCTTAGAATTTCATTGAGCATATGAAATAGATCCATTATTATATGAAATGCACATACACATTTTTCTCAAATTAAAAAACTAAAACACATAACAAGAAAATAAAATGTTTTGGTGAATTAGAACATCATATTAATAAAATACTTTCAAAAACCTTTTAATTGGAAAATCTATATGACCTTATTCGTATATAATCATTACCTAACACATGGTAGAGCTATAATGGGGAATAACCATCATATAATCTATATCAGGCTCACTATTTTTTATGAGCTATAATGGGGCTCAACCCTTTGTATAATCTAATTCACGCACTTCTAGGAGCTATGATCAAAAAATACATATCGATTAGACCTATTTAATGTAATTTTAAAGTATAATTTCATGAATAAATCAATATCATCATAAAAACCATTGAGAAATTCTGTTAAACCTATATGAAAAAAAATTTAAATAAGAATACCATTTTCTTTGAAAATACATTTTCAGTACCAAAACACCCAAAAAATGGAAGAGGGGTTTTCTTTGAATAAAACATGAAATCATGAAAAGTAATCAATAAATAAAATGTTTTTTTTATGATGGTAAAAATTAATCATCACCATGTATATAAAGAATAAAACATTCCTTTTTTCATTTGTCAAAACATTTCTTATAAAACACATAAGAAGATAAATTTTGAAAACCTTTAAAATAAATTAATAAGTGTTATAAAATGTACATTATAAATATTATGTTTCTTTAAAAATATTAATTTTTTTAAGAACATTTACATTTAAGAGAAATAGTTTTAAGGAAAGCCTGTAAAAGATGATTCATTTTCTTAGAGAAAAGTCCCTTATCACATGGGAAACACATGAATCGTAAAACCCATTTAAGAATTACTAGAAAAAATTAAACAACATTATAATAGATAAATTAATGATAAAACATGAAAAATGTTCTGTATATACATTTATTAAATAATACATGTGCATAACATAAAAATATTCCTCAATGAAAAGAAAATTGAGGCGAGGTCCCTTACTTTGGGTCTAACTTGTCACATGTGTATTTATCTTAATGAATAATAAAATTACACTAATTAATTAAAATATTGGTAATATTTTTAATTTTTATTATTAATTTTATTTAACTTATTAATAAGTTATATACAATTACTTAATAAATGAATTTTACATCAGATGTTTTGACTATATGAAGCTTATATGTCAACAATAAATTTTGTAGGTTGACTATAGTCAAAGGGGTCATTTTATCCATAATAATAATAATAATAATAATAATGAAATAATTATAATATTTTCTCATAAATTATACTTTTAAAACCGATCATGAATGATTTTTCGGAAATATGAACTAACTATATGATTATAGAGACGACAGACTGTACATATGCATGAGTAACGTTCCCATTTTTCTATAATCATTGTGGATAAAAGGTGAGTATTATTTTATCATTGAAAAATAATAACTATATCCTAAATACCATATTATTTATTTATATTTTCTTATATATATCATTCTTTTGATGTGGTGATGAAAAAATGAATCACGTAGCTTCCTGGAGGCGGTAGTCCACACATCTACGAACGACAGTCTCATTTTTTTCAATGAGTGAAAAGGTAAGAATGAAAAAAATATATTATATTTAAAAAATTATGAATATTTCATTAATTTTATAATTATTTCATTTAAATAAAATATATATAAATTATCATTTCCCTTATTACCTTCAATGTAATGTATTAGTGAAAATGAATCACATCACATCATAAGGTGGTAGTCCACCATACACTCGAGTAACGTTATCATATCCCACATGGTTTGGAATTTAAAAATGTATATGTGATATAATTACTAAAGAGTTATAATTATGTTATAAATATCATGTAAAATTTATATCCATCATTATAATCAACTGTGTTATGTGGTAGTGTGGAAAAAAATGAAATCTTTTCATGAGGTGGTAGAATGCCATACACATGATTGATGATTTTGTAACACATTTTGTAGAGGTGTGTGTGGTTGTAGGTATTATGAATAACATAAAAATGTCTTATTATATTTAATATAGTTATGTTATGATATCTGTAGTCTATAAGATAATTTATTGGGGTGGAGGAAGAAATATTTTAAATACCCTCATTAGAGAATGCTATCTCTTCTTCAAGTAACTCCTTTTGGGATTCACCATTGAAATTACTTGGTTACATATACACCCAAAATATGGATTATAATATGAGGTGATAAAATTTTAGAAGTTATTTGGGTAGTTATTGGTTTAACCAATTGGATTTTATTGTTTGAAGATGATAGGACATGGTGTGGCCTTTTATTGGAAAAGTGGGTGACATACGTGTATGTCTTTTAAAAGAGTTAGGTGTACCCATGTTTGTTCCTAGAAAAAAGATAACATAATGAAAAAACTATATAATATAAAGGATAAGGTATATATATGTCCCTAAAATAATTTTTAATAAATTTATAGGTCATTTTATTCCTTAAGTATAAAGATTAATCCTCTAATAAACCCGTTTTACAATCAGCATTGTGATTAATTTTAACTATTTTCATTAATCATTATGGTAAAAACTTAAGTTGGACTTATTAGAAATTATATATTATTATTATTAAAAATATGGAATATATTTTTCTAAATTAATTTCCCATAACTATAAAATTATGATTTTTTTATTAATCCTACACTTGCAGCAATACATCAGGTTTTCTAAAAAAGTATTTTTTAGAAAAAGATGTTTCTATATTTACTATATGAATAATAATAATAATTGTATGGAACTCAATTAATAATTAATGATATATAATATATATATATATATATATATATATAATTGAAAAAATTATACATTATTGATAATTTTAATTAATAATAAATGACAAACATAATTCATTTAAAAATAGTTTTTTACAAAAACTCATTTTTAAACCAAGAAACAAACTTATACTAAAAAAATAAATTTTATTAAAAATTAATTAAATAAATTAAATAATAATAATAATAATTATATTTCTTTAAAAAATATTCAGAAAATATTTATAATTTTAATTTCCTTAATTTATTAAAAATAAATGATTTTTTTAAAAAAATATTTATTTTTTACTATTTATTAAAAAATCAATATTTTCTAAAAAATTCCATACTTTTAGTTGAAGTAAATTTGTATATTCAAATTTAAAAAATGATATTGGTTTAATCAAATTAAAATTCCAAAATTTATAAATTATTATTTTAAATAAAACCTTATATAAAAAGAGTTTAGTTAAAACTATTTACTCTTTAATTTAAGAATTACTTAATATTTTAATAAATAATATAACAATATAATTAATATTAATAAATATGACAAAATATTAATTCTATCATTACGTGAGTTTTCACATACTTCCCCCTTTTATAAACTTCATCCTCACAATTTTATTCAATTATTAAATAGGTGTAGATATCATTCCTTCATAGTATTTTCTGATTTCCATATTACCTCTTCAATCGTATAGGGTATTGATAAAACCTTAACCTAGTGAATCAAATTATTTTTAAAGACATGTTCTCTATGGTAAAGAATATGAAAAGTCTATTCCTCATAATAAAGGTTCACTTCCAGCTGTACTGTAACGCCCCGACCCTAGTTACCCAGAGTCGGTGCATTATTACATAACATTGGCATGATCACAAGAAAGATCAAATCTCGAAAGACCGATTGGTTTAGTAGCCTTGGAAACACTAGATATATTCATAAGTTTTACATTACATCATAAATTGAAAAACTACTACAACAACATAATGTCTCCACAGTCCACACTATTATCCCCTCATAATATCCCTGCAGGTCATTCATAACTTACTTCTTCACATCCTGGGAAAAATAAAACATAGAAAAGGGGTGATCTCAAATGCCCAGTAAAGATAAAAATATAGCAGAACATTCAAAATAAGCATAAACATTTAAGGCAATGCATTACTAAAACAAAAGCCTTTTAAACTTGAACTTCAACATAGTATGGAAAAAGTAAAATGAAATATTTCCATTTACTTGTTCACATGGATATTCTACTAATCGTATAATCACATGCAATATCAAAAACCACTTTCATAATGTTGGAATGCATAATGCTGAACTTTAATTTCTTTGTCAAGGCCTCATCCCAAGACCTTGGGGCTAACTGTAACCGGAACCCAACCCGGAGTACCTCTAATAACCGGACACCAACCCGGAGTGCCTCTAATAACCAGACCCCAACCCGGAGTTCCTCTAATAACCGGAGACCAAACCGGAGTTCCTCTAATAACCGGAGACCAAACCGGAGGGCTTACTTCTACCGGTCCCCAACCCGGAACATTCTTGTCTAACACATTCATCTGAATGAAAGGTTGAAATATAACATAAACATTCAGATTACAAATAAATTATGAAATGTCAATACTCTAAAAAAAAACCACGAGTGACATAAGAATAACTTATCCACAGTCAAAAATATCACAAATCCTTCAATAAAATATGGATGTTTTGTATCATAATAAATCAACTTCAAATAATCTTAAAATCCATCAAAGGATGTTGACATAGATGAAATAAAGACTATTTTAGAAAAATATCTCTTTCTATTTTGAAATCATTTAAGAGTATTATATTTATGAAATAAAACATTTTTTTGAAAATATTCTTATTATCTTGTAAGGGAAGCTTCAACGATTTTATAACGGCGGAAAATAGCCACACCCGCCATATAAGTTAAAAAAAACATTCTTACCTTAATTTTATTGAAAAGGTTAAAAAGCACCTTGTTTGGAAAACGACAAAAACATTCCTTTATAAACCTCTTATAAAAAGTAAAACAAGGGTATAAATGACTTTAACCCATATTCTAGTAAGTAGTAAAAATGTTTTGAAATTCATTTTTAAGAAACATGGATGTGGATGATAAAGAGATCCCAGTAGATTATTACGTATAAACAACCTCGGATAATGAAGAGATTGCAAAATAACCCTTACCAATTTGGTAACTTATGAACCATACAACCCATGAAAGAGGTATCATACAATTAATATGTAAATACACATAAATTAGAGTGTATTACACAAAGAATATAATTATGGGCAGTACATACACCACACAAAAGGTGATGGTGGCAATATGGCATGAATCTCACGGGAATAAGGAGTGAGATGAAAACCCATTACCTTGTACTTTTCCTTGGTTGGAGTAGGTTAACCTCCTATATAATGGTGAAATACATGTTATTAAATTATTCAAGAATCATATATATTAATATGATATCATATATGATCTTTTAATATTGATTTGATAATAATATCTTAGTATTATCATTGTTTTGGGTGTTAACTTACTTGTTTTCTTTTATATGTTTTGTTATGTAAGACATGTTTGTAATGGACAGGTTGTATATTATTCATATCTAGAATGATATCAAGTCCTTAAACATCATTTTTAAATCATCAAATGATAATTATACTTGAATGGATACGATGGAGAATGAATCTCATCGCGTTCGTGGAGACGGTAGTCCGTACGTACGCACGAGCGACAATATCATTATTTTGATATTAAAATAATATATAAATGGATGGTATATCATATATACTGAATCATTAACATGTTATATTTATTATTTACATGAGTTACACATCATTATTATACCCATCCAAATAATATTATATTGAATAACAATTACACCACGACGTGGAGACGGTAAGCCGTACGTACGCACGTATGGTGACATGTTATTCAAAGGGTGGATAGAATACTGAATATGGTTTTACCATATTTATAATAACATCACAGTATATATATGATACTGGAGTTATTATTTTAGAATGGTAACAACAAAGGAAGAAGAAGTGGAAGAAGAAATGAACTTGGAAAAAGGGTGGTGAAATCATTACCTCTTCTTCGGGTTCTTCCTTTTGATTTGATCAAAAGGGCTCCTTAGGTTGGCTTTATGATCAAAATAAGGCCTCTAGGTTGTATTGAAGGAAGTTGGGAGAGTATTTGGGAAGAGTTTGGCCGAACCAAAAGGCTTTTAAGGTGTGAAGAAATGAGAAGGAGGAGTGCCCTTTTATAAGAGGGGTGAGGGGCACCTTTGGAAAAGCTAGAGATATTAGTTTATAATAAATTCATAATCGGTTTACAATGGCTCCAAAGTTGACTATTCAAAGGTTAAGGTGGGTATGGGTCGAAAAAAACTCAACCAATAGAATTTAGACAGGTTTGGGTACTTATATTAACCTTATCTTTAAGTATTAACTCTAAGTTAATTAGTTTCACTTTTACAATGTATCTTTGTATTTTTATATAATATGGTTAATAAACTTACTATATACATCCAAGAGACCCCCAAGTTGTCCATTAATGATTAAACTATCATGATATAAGTCTCTTGGCCGAATCTTAGATTTTTAGGAATTTAATATCAATTAATAATATAATATTTGTTTTAAGAACTCTTTTATGTCAATTTTGACACTATTCAATAGTTGATTTTTTTGAAACTCATAACAGATTGATTACTTAGAACAAAGTAAATTAAATCAATCCTAATATATCATATTATCCTATAAAATTAGTTTAATTTATTAAAAGTTTCATATTATATTTATTTGGGTATTTATAATATCAATTAATTTAATTTTTCACTATTTTATCATCATTGTGTCATAAATAAAATAAATTATTTAATGTCTAAAAATTATAAATAAAATATCATTATGTATTAAATCCTTTTATATCTCTAATGAATATTTATAATCTAAAATCCAACATATATAACCCTATGTAATAATTGTTTTTCTAAAAGATATAGGCTTGTGTCATTTTTGTATTCATTTTTACTTAATTAAAATAAAGTGTCCCTATCACCTACAAGTGGCACCATGGGGTCCCCAAATCGACCCAAAGATGCCTATAGTCGAACATGTATCAACCAATAAGTCTAGGACACGTTTTAGGATAATTTAGTATTATTATAATATTATTTTTTAACCCTTATTTACCAGATTTACCCTTAACCGTGGTAAATAAAATATTTACCACAGTAATTATTCAAAATGTCTAAAAATAAAAGTTACCTATTTAAAAAATTTGGACATCCTGATTCCAAATATGGAATCCATTTTTCTAAATTCAAAACACAGAAGTGGCAGAAATTAATTTAAAATTAATTCCCGCTGTCAAAACAAAAAGCGTGTTTTTAAGAGATAATAACTATCAAAATATTGACACTTGTTTATGTTTAGTTTAATTGTAAAATTATGTACAATGACCAAAATTATATTAAATGGTAAAAATATATTCTAAATATACTTTAAAAAAACTCAAATTCATAATTTATCACTATTAATTATTTTGATTTAAAAAGTTGTTTTTAATTAAAATTTAGTAATTTTCACTATTCATCAAAATATGAAAGTTATCCGAAAAGTACCAAAATTTCACCTTAGGCTAAATTCGATATTCAGAATACAAAAATGAAGTCCATTTTAAAATATAAAATATATATAATTTCAAAATGTAGGTATTAGTATTCATAACGGCTAGTTTGATTGGTTGTGGTGTGTGTTAAAACTCAAGGTTGCGTACAACACACGCTACTGTATTATTCAAAGAAAGCGTACCGTGGAAGCTTGGGATATTTCATTTTAAATTTTTGATGTCCCCATTTAGTCAAAAATTTTAAAATATTGTATTTAAAAATGGTTCACTATTAAAAGTTGATAAAAGTGAAATACTGAAAATGAATTTGTTCTTGCATTATGTCTAAGATACTCATAATATGGAAAAATTATAAGGATTATATAAAGTTTAAAATTTAGTTAATACTATTCATAACCTATTTTGAATGGATTTTTGGTAAGTCATGGTGCAATTGAACTCGGTGTTGCGTGTAGTGCAAGTTATTGAATTATTTTGAAGAAATAACACATTATGAATTCTTGGGGTGTTACATTCTCCCCTCCTTCAATATATTGTGTCCTCGCAATTTGAAATTGTTCTTTGAAAATAAAAGATTGAAAGTAGAAAATATATTTGTGGGAAAACCCACATCGGAAATTGGGTTACTAAAATTTAGTCTTAATATGAGGAAAAGAGAAATCAAAGGGTCACCACCAAATTATGATCTCGATTAGGAGAACATTGGTGGCAATTAGAGACATATAATTGGAAGAAAAACGTAAATATTTATAGGTAGTGATTGAGGTAATCAATCACAAACAAGTGTAAAATTGAGGTCCTTAAATTCATCAATCTATGATGATTTGAAATACCATCGGTTCAACAAAACATAGGGTATTAGGATAACACATTTTTGACGTTTCAAAATATCTTAGTTGAAATCCCACATCGAAAAATGAATTAATGAGGCCTCTATTTAAAATAAAGAGTCAAAAGTATGAAGATTACCGAAAATAACACATACTAGGGTTCCATGTAGGAAAATATGGATATGGAAGAAAAATCTAACCATCAATTATCTGATGGAGAGTGGTAGAGAACATGGCTATGAAAAGACCAACAATCCCAAAGCCATAAATTAGTGATGATTTATGGTACCATCTAGGAAAACATTTTTGTTCTAAGTTGTTTTTCCTAATGTTGAGGAATTTATTTATGATATTGGCTAAGATTATAAGGAGATATACTTACTTTATAATTATATTTTTATCCATTAATAAATTTCTACCACAAACTCATCTTTCACTCTAAAAGATAATAGAATGTAAAAAATTCTATTTACACTATTCGTATAGGGTTCCAAAATAAACGAATTTATAATTCATCTATAAGATCTTTTAATAAAAACTACATTATTTAATCCAGGACATCTCGTGGGCCAGTGGTAGGTGATACACCCTTGTCGCCCTTCGGTTGCGGGTTCATGTCTCGCAGCCTTGCCGGACGCGACGGGTTGCCGCCCGACCTCCGGGTTGTCCTTTTATGGAAATCCAAAATAATCCAAACTAGAACTATCCAAAATACTTCTGTCCAAACTCACATTACAACATTTATAAGGAAGGTAAACATAATATAGATCCTTTTTACCCCGTAATAGCATATGAATACCTTCATCATGTATTACCATATTCCTTATTGATTACATTCATGTTCCCTTATTCCATATAGAATGCTGGATATACTTCATTAATCCAAAAATGTTTTAAACCCCAACAATGATGGAATATACAAATCATTAATCAGTTCCAAGCTAGTCAATAATATACAATATAATTTATCCAAAACAATCACATATTATTCCAAAATCACTACCTCAGTATCAGAACTATATTATGATTTATCATTCTCTCAACCATATATTTTCCAAAAATTTATCCTGCTATTGAGTCACTTTTCTTTGTTCCACACAATCTCAAGTCATTAATGAAATAGTACTGCAGTACAATCCTTATATACTCCATAATTATTATAACAAGTACATTGTTGATACAACACTCAATTGACATAATCAATATAAGAACTCTAATCATTCCTCTTCATCTGTGGTAGTATCATAACTTGATTATTATCCAATAACATCATTTGCGGCATAGTCTGATGACTGGGACATAGGTTTGCGTAGTGTCCAAACTCCTTGAAAATGAAGCATTGTACATTTGAAACCATTTTATTACCCTTGCAGTCACGTACTTTGTTCCCTTTTCCTCCACACTTATAACAAACTCCCATTCCTTTCAGGCAAGTTCCAGGGTGTTTCTTTCCACAGTTACCACATATGGGAAAATTCTTCTTTTCCCTCTTCCCTTTATCCATCTTTCTCTCTTCCATCCTTTTCATCTCTTGCTTCCCTTCAAAGCCATAGGACTCAGTAAACTCTTTACTTATCTTATAAACACATGATATTATTTCTTCATATGATGATAATACATGGGAGACTATTTATCTTATAAATTATAGCTTAAGAACATGAAAGATATGATCCTTCCTTCTCTTTGGATCATGTTCATTTCTGGAGTTCTCATTCCTTCTACTGGGCACCATTTCTAAACAATGGCATACACTAGATCAATTTATGAATCAAAACACATAATCCCATACTTATAAAACACTTAACATAAATGGAACTATTTATGGATATAATCCATAATCATAAAAATGTCTCCTTTGAGGATGTATATACTCATAAACCCTTCATAATGGTTTGTAAAGAAAATGAGAATTATCCTAAGCATATCCCCCGGGAGTGTCGTAACCAAGAGTGCAGCAAGGCCTGTTGTCGTGCACCGGTTCCCGTTCGAGTCTAGCTCAAAGCGGTGTTTTCGGGTTTTACCCCTAGGTACATCTGTGCCAGAGCCGCCTCTACCTGCTCGTATCCATACAGGGATGTATTGCTTGGAAAACTCACAAAATCTCTACAATACCAAAATTCTAGGAAGTTCTTCTATACTAATCCTCAAAGTTCATCTTAGGTCTACGTGCTCTAATCCGAGTTTATCTAAATATAGTTTCCAATGTTTGTACTAAACTTCCTCTGATACCAACTGTAACGCCCCGACCCTATTTACCCAGAGTCGGTGCATTATTACATAACATTGGCATGACCAAAAGAAAGATCAAATCTCGAAAGACCGATTGGTTTAGTAGCCTTGGAAACACTAGATATATTCATAAGTTTTACATTACATCATAAATTGAAAAACTACTACAACAACATAATGTCTCCACAGTCCACACTATTATCCCCTCATAATATCCATGCAGGTCATTCATAACTTACTTCTTCACATCTTGGGAAAAATAAAACATAGAAAAGGGGTGAGCTCAAATGCCCAGTAAGGATAAAAATATAGCGGAACATTCAAAATAAGCATAAACATTTAAGGCAATGCATTACTAAAACAAAAGCCTTTTAAACTTGAACTTCAACATAGTATGGAAAAAGTAAAATGAAATATTTCCATTTACTTGTTCACATGGATATTCTACTAATCGAATAATCACATACAATATCAATAACCACTTTAATAATGTTGGAATGCATAATGCTGAACTTTAATTTCTTTGTCAAGGCCTCGTCCCAAGACCTTGGGGCTAACTGTAACCGGAACCCAACCCGGAGTGCCTCTAATAACCGGACACCAACCCGGAGTGCCTCTAATAACCGGACACCAACCCGGAGTTCCTATAATAACCGGAGACCAAACCGGAGTTCCTCTAATAACCGGAGACCAAACCGGAGGGCTTACTTTTACCGGTCCCCAACCCGGAACATACTTGTCTAACACATTCATCTAAATGAAAGGTTGAAATATAACATAAACATTCGGATTAAAAATAACTTATGAAATGTCAATACTCTAAACAAAAACCATGAGTGACATAAGAATAACTTATCCACAGTCAAAAATATCACAAATCCTTCAATAAAATATGGATGTTTTGTATCATAATAAATCAACTTCAAATAAACATAAAATCCATCAAAGGATGTTGACATAGATGAAATAAAGACTATTTTAGAAAAATATCTCTTTCTATTTTGAAATCATTTAAGAGTATTATATTTATGAAATAAAACATTTTTTTTTAAAAATATTCTTATTATCTTGTAAGGGAAGCTTCGACGATTTTATAACGGCGGAAAATAGCCACACCCGCCGTATAAGTTAAAAAAAACATTCTTACCATAATTTTATCGAAAAGGTTAAAAAGCACCTTGTTTGGAAAACTACAGAAAGATTCCTTTATAAACCTCTTATAAAAAGTAAAACAAGGGTATAAATGACTTTAACCCATATTCTAGTAAATAGTAAAAATGTTTTGAAATTCATTTTTAAGAAACATGGATGTGGATGATAAAGAGATCCCAGTAGATTATTACGTATAAACAACCTCAGATAATGAAGAGATTGCGAAATAACCCCTACCAATTTGGTAACTTATGAACCATACAACCCATGAAAGAGGTATCATACAATGAATATGTAAATACACATAAATTAGAGTGTATTACACAAAGAATATAATTATGGGCAGTACATACACCACACAAAAGGTGATGGTGGCAATATGGCATGAATCTCACGGGAATAAGGAATGAGATGAAAACCCCTTACCTTGTACTTTTCCTTGGTTGGGGTAGGTTAACCTCCTATATAATGGTGAAATACATGTTATTAAATTATTCAAGAATCATATATATTAATATGTTATCATATATGATCTTTTAATATTGATTTATAATAATATCTTAGTATTATCATTGTTTCGGGTGTTAACTTACTTGTTTTCTTTTATATGTTTTGTTATGTAATACATATTTGTAATGGACAGGTTGTATATTATTCATATCTAGAATGATATCAAGTCCTTAAACATCATTTTTAAATCATCAAATGATAATTATACTTGAATGGATACGATGGAGAATGAATCTCATCGCGTTCATGGAGACGGTAGTCCGTACGTACGCACGAGCGACAATATCATTCTTTTGATATTAAAATAATATATAAATGGATGTTATATCATATATACTGAATCATTAACATGTTATATTTATTATTTACATGAGTTACACATCATTATTATACCCATCCAAATAATATTATATTGAATAACAATTACACCACGACGTGGAGACGGTAAGCCGTACGTACGCACGTATGGTGACATGTTATTCAAAGGGTGGATAGAATACTGAATATGGTTGTACCATATTTATAATAACATCACAGTATATATATGATACTGGAGTTATTATTTTAGAATGGTAACAACAAAGGAAGAAGAAGTGGAAGAAGAAATGAACTTGGAAAAAGGGTGGTGAAATCATTACCTCTTCTTCGAGTTCTTCCTTTTGATTTGATCAAAAAGGCTCCTTAGGTTGGCTTTATGATCAAACTAAGGCCTCTAGGTTGTATTTAAGGAAGTTGGGAGAGTAGTTGGGCAGAGTTTGGCCGAACCAAAAGGCTTTTAAGGTGTGAAGAAATGAGAAGGAGGAGTTCCCTTTTATAAGAGGGGTGAGGGGCACCTTTGGAAAAGCTAGAGATATTAGTTTATAATAAATTCATAATCGGTTTAAAATGGCTCCAAAGTTTACTATTCAAAGGTTAAGGTAGGGATGGGTCGAAAACAACTCAACCAATAGAATTTAGACAGGTTTGGGTACTTATATTAACCTTATCTTTAAGTATTAACTCTAAGTTAATTAGTTTCACTTTTACAATGTATCTTTGTATTTTTATATAATATGGTTAATAAACTTACTATATACATCCCAGAGACCCCCAAGTGGTCCATTAATGATGAAACTATCATGATATAAGTCTCTTGGCCGAATCTTAGATTTTTAGGAATTTAATATCAATTAATAATATAATATTTGTTTTAAGAACTCTTTTATGTCAATTTTGACACTATTCAATACTTGATTTTTTTGAAACTCATAACAGATTGATTACTTAGAACAAAGTAAATTAAATCAATCCTAATATATCATATTATCCTATAAAATTAGTTTAATTTATTAAAAGTTTCATATTATATTTATTTGGGTATTTATAATATGAATTAATTTAATTTTTCACTATTTTAGTAATTACTGCATCATCATTGTGTCATAAATAAAATAAATTATTTAATGTCTAAAAATTATAAATAAACTATTATTATGTAGGAAATCGTTTTATCTTTCTAATAAATATTTATAATCTAAAATCCAACATATATAACCCTATGTAATAATTGTTTTTCTAAAAGATATATGCTTGTGTCATTTTTGTATTCATTTTAACTTAATTAAAATAAAGTGTCCCTATCACCTACAAGTGGCACCATGGGGTCCCCAAATCGACCCAAATATGCCTATGGTCGAACATGTATCAACCAATAAGGCTATGACACGTTTTAGGGTAATTTAGTATTATTATAATATTATTTTTTAACGCTTATTTACCATATTTACCCTTAACCATGTTAAATAAAATATTTACCACAGTAATTATTCAAAATGTCTAAAAATAAAAGTTACCTATTTACACAATTTGTAAATCCTGATTACAAATATGGAATCCATTTTTCTAAATTAAAAACACAGAAGTGGCAGAAATTAATTTAAAATTAATTCCCACTGTCAAAACAAAAAGCGTGTTTTTAAGAGATAATAACTATCGAAAGATTGACACTTGTTTATGTTCGGTTTAATTGTAAAATTATGTCCAATAACCAAAATTATATTAAATAGTAAAAATATATTCTAAATATACTTTAAAACCAATCAAATTCATAATTTATCACTATTAATTATTTTGATTAAAAAAGTTGTTTTTAATTAAAATTTAGTAATTTTCACTATTCATCAAAATATGAAAGTTGTCCGAAAAGTACCAAAATTTCACCTTAGGCTAAATTCGATATTCCGAATACAAAAATGAAGTCCATTTTAAAATATAAAATATATATAATTTCAAAATGTAGGTATTACTATTCATAACGGCTAGTTTGATTGGTTGTGGTGTGTGTTAAAACTCAAGGTTACGTACAATACACGCTACTGTATTATTCAGAGAAAGCATACCGTGGAATCTTGGGATGTTTCATTTTAAAATTTTGATGCCCCCATTTAGTCAAAAAGTTTAAAATATTGTATTTAAAAAGGGTTCACTATTAAAAGTTGATAAAAGTGCAATACTGAAAATGAATTTGTTCTTGCATTATGTCTAAGATACTCATAATATGGAAAAATTATAAGGATTATATAAAGTTTAAAATTTAGTTAATACTATTCATAACCTCTTTTGAATGGATTTTTGGTAAGTCATGGTGCAATTGAACTCGGTGTTGCGTGTAGTGCAAGTTATTGAATTATTTTGAAGAAATAACACATTATGAATTCTTGGGGTGTTACATGTACTGCTTCTAGAATAAAAACACTATATGAATTTGGCACATATTTCCTTAACATTGAAACTAGAAAGACATTTTTTACTTGAGATAAACTAAGAGGTAAAGACACTCCATAAGAAAATGATCCATATTTCTCAAAGATTTCATATGGTTCAATGAACTATAGAGTTATATTTCCCTTTTTAACAAAATTAAGAACACCGTTCCACAAAGAAACATTGAGAAATACTTTATAACCTACCTCAAAAGAAAGATATTTTCTTGAGTAATCTGCCTAACTTTTATACCTTTCCAAAGCCATCCCCATATGTTTTTGAATCAATTTCTCCATCTCATCCATTTCCCTTACTAACTATATTCCCATAAGATTAGTTTCTTCTACTTTATTCCAAAAATATAGTGTCTGACACCGCTTTCCATTTAATTCCACAAATGGTTCCACCTGTACACTTGAGTAAAAAAACTATTATTATAAGAAAACGCTGCAAAATAACGATTTTGGTATCAACTTACCTAGTAATCCATTAAACATGAAAAAATAATTCCTTCTATAGTATGAATAATTCAATCATATTTTTCATCAAATTGAGGAATAAAAGATGTACTGGAATTTAATTCAATACCTAATAAATTCTGAAGTCCATTAAAAAAAAATTGAAGTGAACCTAGGATCATGGAATGATATAGTAGAGATAATAACTCCATGTAAAATCACAATTTCTATTAGATAAAGTCATCAAATATGAGCTAAATAAATTGTATCTCGAATAGGAAGGAAATATGATGTTAATTGACCAAAAGTATCCCAAATCACATTATAACCTCCTACTATTCTTGGAAATCCCACCATGAAATATACAGATACATTTTCCCATTTCCACTCAAGAATCAGAAACGGTTAAAGCATCAACTTGGGTAACTAGTATTATTATTTTACCAAATCAGAAGTTAAACACTTCACTTTGAATTCAACAATATTTATTTTCATACCATCCCACTACTAATACTCCCAAAGGACTTTTCACATATTAGTGTTGTTGATATTAATGGAAAATAGAGATATATAAGCTTCACTCAACACCTATTTCCTTAACTAGGAATCATAAGGAAAGAATAATATTTTTTCCAATTAATAAAACTACTTCTTCATCAATATTGAAATTTGGGAACTAACCCTACCTAAAAAATGTTAAATTTTACTATGAATATTGATCCACCTAATATTTCTTAATTCTTTCTGAAAAATTTGACTATATTGAACCTTAAAAAAAGATCATGTCCCTGCATACAAAAATTCTTGGAAAACATTTATCAAATCATTAACTAAAGGGTATCATTCAATGCATAACATTTTTATTGTATAATTAGTTTTTTTATAACAAGTATCGGACATTTTTTTACATTTCTAGGATGATAATGAACCGTGAAATCATAATACTTGATTAGTTTCATCCATCTTAATTGTATGATGTTTAATTCTTTCTGAGTGAATATATACTTTTATCATTTGTGATTATTATATATTTCACACTTTACCCCCTAAAAATGATGCCTCAAAAATTTTAAATAAAAAAATAAATTAGTTAATTCCAAATCATGTGTAGGGTAAATTAACTCATGAGGTTTTATCTAAAGAAAAGAATAAGAAACTACATTATTATTCATCATTTTGACACAACCATGTCCTTCAAATAAACCATAAATGTAAACGATAGATTATACATTTCTGGAAGACATGAAAAAATTGGATAACTGACTAATATTTTTCTTCAGTTCTTGAAAACTATCATTACATTATTTTATTTTGATTAATTTAACTCTTTTTCAAGTTTACTTAGTTAGTAGGGAACAAAACTAATCAATGTTTTCAACAAAATGATAGTAGTAACCCACTAATCCAAGAAAACTATGGTATATTGTGATATTTGTTTTTATTATCATTTGTTTAACCATTTTTGTTTTATCAGGGACAATAGTTCTTCCATATTTAGAAACAATATGTATAAGGAAATAATTTTTTTAACCAAATTCATACTTTCTAAATTTCCCATACACTTTATTCTGTTTTATGGTTTTCAGAAAAACCCTTAGGTTTTATTCATGTTTCAATTGGATATTATAATATACCAAAATTTCAACAATAAATATATCCACAACAGTTTCTAATATCTCAGGAGAAATTTTATTTATAAGGTCCATAAATATAGATAGTGTATTAGGTAACCCAAACAACATAACAAAATTCTCATATTGCCTATATCTAGTCTGAAACACAGTCTTTAGAATGTATACTTTCTCTACTTTCAACTGTTGGTACCTCAAAATTAGTTCAACCTTAAAAAAATAATGATCTTGCTAAAGCTAATAAAATAATTCATCAATATGAGGTAATAGATACCTATTCTTAACATAGATGATATTTAATGCTTTATAGTCAATGCAATGCCTCATTGAACCATATTTATTTTCAAAAAACCAAATCAGATTTCCCCAAACTACAATTCTAGGTCAAATGGATATTTTATCGATTAACTCATGAAATTAAGTTTTTAATTATAAAAGTTCTACATGATTTATTCAACAAGGGGATTTAGAAATAGGATTTGAATCAGGAACCATGTAAATAGTAAACTCAACATCTCAATCAAGAATAAAACACGGAAAACCATTAGGTAAAAAATAACGTATTCATTCACTACTAGAACATTAATAATTTTAATAGATTCATTCTTTTCATCAATTTGAGATATGTAACTTTCACTTCTATACCTAGTTAATTTATCATCTTCTTGGAATGTTATCAAAGGAATGAAATCACTGAACACAACCTTCATAGTTCTTCAATCTATCATATCGTGATAAATTGAAATCTAATTCATATCACGATTGATACAAAAATATAATATGGATAGTTCTATAAGATTTGTAATAAATAATATCCCAATGATAATAATATGAATATTCCAATAAATATTAGTTACTTTAATACTCCAACTCAGACATTTCACCAAAAGTCCTATCTTAATTTCATGAGGTGATTTTCAAAATTTACATTCAAAATTTATAGAAATTGAAGAATGTGAAGATCCAAAACCAAAGAGGGTAGTGGAATAATTCAAATAAAAAATATCATAGTTTTCACTGCTTAATTTGGTGGAACAACATCAACTGTTATAGTAGAAAATGAATTTTCTACACCTTTAAATTTTAGATTTGGATGATTTCCATCCTATGTAACCAACTTCAGATACATGTTAGCATAATGAACCAAATAATTGAAAATAAAATACCCCACCATTTAATAGCTATCAGTTACCCCATTATTTAGTTACTAATTGACCATTTACTTATAGTCACAAGCCCTTTTACCAAATAGACCACAATAGAAAAAATTCCCAGATCCTAAAAAGCATTCCCTGCAAAATACTTTTATGTAACGCCCCGACCCTAGAAGCCCAAATATGGAACATTATTTCATTACATTGGAATAAATATGATGAATCAAATCTAGAAGGACCACTCAGTTTAGTAATTTTGGAAGACCAGATTACATACATGATACCCACAGTATACTGGTAAAGATAGAAAATACATCATTGTACATAATAAAATGAAACAAAATATATCCTTGAAATATTATTAAAAGTTTTATTATTCATAAACTAGATAAAATAAACATAATAATGGTGATATCAAACACCCAGGAAGGGATATATGAAACAATATTAAGTTAAGTAATGTTAATAATTCATAGACATTATGATTTCGTAAATAATTTGAAAAATGTGTGACGTCAATAAATTTGTAATGAAAACACATCCATATTTGTTTTTCAAAGTGATAATATCATGGAATGTTATAAATGTATTATGAATGAATAAAATTATTATTTATTAACTTTCATGTATCTAGTACACGAACCATTATAATGTCTATATTGTTTAAGTATGTGGCAATAAACTGATATGATTCTATTTGAAAACAAACCTAAAGAGTTTGTCTCTAACAGTTTTATCACATGGGACCAATTGATGCATTGATGGAATATAGAGGGTACCAACTATAACTACCAGTCCAAATAATTCAACATACATAGATTTAATTGAATAAAAATATGCCTTACCAAAATATCCATATTGATTAAAGAGTATAGATTAATCAATATTTCCCTAGTTAAGGAATCATTCAAAATAAACACTGTATGTAAAATGGTATACAGATAAAGAAATAATAATATCCATGATAAAAGAATATATATATTAAATATAAATATAATTAAAAATGAAAAATGATCTCAAAGGGGTAGTAGATACACCACATAAGAATGATTAGGTGCACAATACCATGTAAGTCTCAATGAAATGGAAATTGAGACAAAGACCCTTACCACTTTTTAATCAATTTAATTATATAAAATATTTTTAATAATAATCAAATAAATCATTATATACCATGAATATACATATATTCATGATATTACAAATCACATTTTAGTATACATACATTACATATAAGAAATATTTGGTGAATAATGGAAATCTCACAAAAATAAAAGTGAGATAAGAAACCCCTTATAAATATCATATCATTGAAGAGATAATAATTAAAATGAATGGAATATGTATATTAACTATAAATACAGATAATAAAACAAAATTTAATAAATACTAACTCCACCAATAATCTTATATGTCTAAAATCAATGAAGTAAAAGGTCAACACAAAGAATGTAAATTGGGTTAAGAATTCCCTTACATTTTATTCGAAAGTATTCCGAACTAGATCATTTTGTCAGGGATAATCAGATTAAATACGTTAATTAATTAATTAGAAAATTTACTACATGTATTTGATTTTTTATAATTTTATTAATTTCATTTATGTCCTTTTTGATGAGTATTAGATTTTAATCTCATCGTTTGGGGGTATTCGTTTTCTCGGTTTTCATGATCGATTCTCTTGCTTATATGTAATGAAGTTCATGTAAAATTTGTATTGTTATCTATAATTTGAATTATATATTATTAATGAACATACATAGTATTTAATGGTATAATTTTTTTTATATATGAGTGTGATTCATTAGATATAACTATAATGATAATCGTTTAGACCATTTTAGTGGTTTTTAGATCATTAAGAAATACTTTTGTCTTAGTAATTAATATCATGTATATAAAATGGTTATTGAATAATAAATAATAGATAACATATAAAATAAATTTTTTTAACCATAATAATGGTTTTAGGACCATACTTGAAGTGGTTAATTGAAAATGAAAATGCATCAACCACGATGTCGGTAAATTAACACATCATGTGTGATGTTTTCATATAAAAAATAATAGAGAGGGGGAGAGAGAGGATTTTGATGACTGAATTTACATTAACAATATATAATTATAGTACATTAGTGATACTAGATTTATCATTTCTCCTTGGACAAAGGATTTGAGGAGTATATAAGAAATGAAAAAGAAAATTGAATGGAAATTAAAAGAAAAAGAAAGAGGATTTACCTCTTGAATTATCATATTTGAGAACCTCTGTAATGGACCTCTGTTTTGGTCTTTTTATGAGACTAAGATATCCTAGAAATGGGAAATATACTTGATAATATTATTGGTTAAAATTTGGAAAAAATTCAAAGATTGTAATATTTGAGTAGGAGGGGTGGTATTTATAGTGGAGTAGTGGGGTGTTTTTTGAATATTTATTCATTATTTTATTATTTTAGGTCAAGACAAGGATTACTAATGATTCTTATGAATAAATAATTTAATTTGTTCTTGTGAGTTTTAACAAATATTTCGTACATCATCCATTACACAATTAATTTTATATTGAACTTATAATGTATATATGGCGTAAATTACAAAATTTTACTATTCACAAAAAAATCATTTTTTTAAAAAAATACCCAAAATTTACCCCAATAAATTTTCAATGTGTTGTATAAAGAAATGGAATAAAATTTATGAAATTATTTTTGTAAATATGAGAAATTCATTTTTTAAATAAAATCTTCATTTACTTAAAAAATATTGATTTTAAATTTATAACTCATTTTATAACACTGCAAAATTTAGTAGGGTATCAAAAAATAATCCTAAAATCATAAAACAATATAATATTAATTTATGAATAAATTTTATGAAAATATTTTATCTTTTAATACATTTTATTAATTATAAAATTAATATTAAATATTTACGATTTTCAAAAATTCCAACACTTAATTAATAATTTTTAAAATATTAATTTACATGTATTATGATATAATTATATCAATATTTCATTTATAAAATTCATAAATTTTATTTATACTTTCATGGGGGAGGAAACTATTCATTTAGCCAATTTTCTATTCATAAGGGTCATATTACTATTCCATTGGTCAAGTTACTATTCACAAAAAAATGATGTTGATTGTATTTTCTCTAAATATCTTACTTATCACAATGGTGTATACCCATTTTTTGAAATTCAATTTACAGATGTGGAAAATGTTTGTTTAATTCTAACACCACAGGTGTGGTGAGAAGGTTGGTAAAAAACATTCAAAATTTTAATAAGTCTTAATATCTAATTTAAAAAAATGATTCCAATGACCTAAATTGGACCAATGCATGTTTTATTTATGTGACACCCGTTTGGATTAAATTAATTAAAATTTATAACTATCCACATTATTATATTTAGCGGTTAGGATAAAACAATTTCCTTTAAATAGTTATAATAACAAATTATTATTTCATAGAGACTTAGTGTTTTGTGAATTATATGCTATATTAAATTTCTTTATAAATACTTGGGGTGTTACATATTTACCTACTTCAATAAATTGCATGCTTACAATTTTTAATTGAACTTTTAAAAATAAAATGGTGATTTGAGTAAAAAATTTAACATAAATTGAAAATTTTTGTATAACTAATTTCAATGACATAATCATGGTTTTTAAGGGAAATATTTTAATTTAAAATATTTTCATAATGGTTTTTAAAGTAAAAGTGAATTTTCTTAACAATATTCCCAGGTTGTGTCAAATAAGGTGTATAGTAAGGCCCATTATCATGTATGAGGTTACCCTGAGTTAGGCCCGAGACACATTGTGTGAGTTGTTACCCCTAGGCACATGTGTTCCAGAACCACATCCACTTATAGTGCCCATATATTGAATTATCACTAGAAAGACACACATAATTTTCACCTTACCAAAATTATTTGGTATTATTCTATGATTATCCTCAAATTCTCTCTTACGGTTATGTTCCCTAAACTATGTTTCCAAAATCTAGTTTGCAAGGTTGCATCTAAACTTCCTCTAATACCAACTATAACACTCTGACCCCAAAAGCCCAGAGCCAGTGCATTATTTTATAAAATTTCAATGATTACAAGGAACTAAATCATGAAGTACTGATAATTTTAGTAGTTTTGGAATGCCATATTACATACACGGCACCAATAGTACATTGGTAAAGATAAAAAATATAACATTGTATATAATAAAATAAAATAAACAGCATTTGGGAAAGCTTATTAAAAGTTTTCTTACTCAAAACATGGGGAAAGAAAACATAATAAGGGTGATGTAAAACACCCAGTAAGGGTTATATAAAACAATAATAAGAAATGTAAATTCAATACGTCATAGACATTATGGCAAGGTAAATAACTGAAAAAATGCACGCAATCAATAAATTCGGAATGAAAATGCATACGTATATTTTTTACAGTGAAAATATCTTGGAAGGTTATTAATATAAAATTAATGTAGAAAATGATTATTTATTAGATGTCATGTATCTATCACTACCATTATAAAAACTATACAGTTTACGTCTATGGGTAGAAACCCATCTGATTTTGTTTAGAAACAAACATAAAGGGTTTTTCATAAATGTTTTTGTCTCATGAGACCTATCGATGCATTGAGGGGCTATAGTAGGCCCCAAAAATGATTACAAGTAAAAATAATTTTTCATACATATATTTAATTCAAGAACAATATTACTTACCAAAATATAAAAATATATTAAAGAGTATAGATTCATCAATATTTCCATAGTTAAAACATCATTAAAAGAAACACCATATGTAAAATTTTATATGACTAAGAAAATAATCATTTTACTGATACAAGAATATTAATATTTAATGTAAACATAATTTAAAATGAAATTTTTTCTCAAGTGGGATGTAGATACAAAACATAAGAATGATTAGGTGCACTATACCAAGTAAGTCTCAATGAAATGGAAATTGAGACAAGTCCCTTACCACACTGTAATCAATCGAATCATATAACAAAAATTAAATAATAATAAAATGAATACTTAAATAAAATGAATATAAATATATTGATGATATTAAATATATCAAATTATAGTATAAATACCTCACATATAAGGAACGAGTGGAGAATAATGAAAATCTCAAAGAAATAAATGTTAGATGAGAAACCCCTTACAAATATCAGATCATTGAAGATATAATCCTTAAAATAAAAGGAATAGGTATATTAACTATAAGTACACATAAAAACACAATGTAATAAATATTCACTTCACAAATAATCTTGTAAAACCCAAATCAATGAAGTAAAATGTTTACCCAAAGACTGGAAATTGGGTTAATAATATCATTACCTTATGTTCGAAAGTGTTCTGCACTTGATCTTAAGGTCCTAAATAATTAAATTAAATCCATTAATTAATTAATTCAGAACATTTACTACAAGAATTTTATTTATTATGATTTTATTATGTTCATTTATGGATTTATTATTAGTTATAGTGTTTAATTTCATTGTTCGTGTGCATTTGTTTACTTGGTTTCATGATCGGATCACTTGTTTATAAGTAATGGAGTTTTTGTAAAATGGGTGTAATTCTCATGAATTGGATTTATAAGTTATTAATTAACAGAAATATTATTTAATGGTATTATAAATACATACATAAATATATATATATATATATATATATATATATTTCATATATTAGGATGATTTATTAGAAAGAACTTTAATGATAACCGTTTAGATCATTTTGGTGGTTATTAGAGCATCATGAAATAGTTTGTCATAGTAATTAACATCATGTATATATACTAGTTATAGGATAAAAAACAAAATATAATATGTAAAATAAGATAATATTTAACCCTAATTATGGTTTAATGACAATAATTTAAGGTGATAATGGAAAATTAAAATGCATTTTCCATGATGTTAGTAAATTTACACATCACGGGAGATGTTTTCATTTAAAGAATAAAAGAGAGAGAGAGAGAAGATTGATGACAGATCAACCATTAAAACGTTACAATTCTTGTATATTAATGGAACTAGAGTGATCACATCTCTTTGAATAGAGGAGGTGAAGATATGATAATAAATTAAAAATAAAATTGAAAGGAAATCAAAAGAAAAAGAAACTGGATTTACCTCTTATATTCTCCTCTTTGAGAACTTCCTTAAGAGACCTTTTTTTTGTTATTTTTATGAGACCATGATCTTATGGAAATGGGGGTAAGACTTGGGAAGAGTATTGGGAATAATTTGGACAAGGATAAAAGCTTAGAATGTTTGAGGAGGAGGGGTGGTATTTATAGTGGAGGAGTGGGGGTTTTGTGAATTTTTTATTAATTATTTTATTATTTTAGATTAAAATAAGAAACAACGATGATTATTTTTAGAAAATAAAATAATTAGTGCTTGTGAGTTAGAAAAAATGGTTCTTACATCATCCATGCCTTAATAAATATTGTATTTAACTTATAATGTATATATATAGTAAATTATCGTATTTTACTATTCACAAAAAATTCATGTATTTCAGAAAAATCCCAAAAATTAATGCTAAATTTTTTTCAATGTATAAAATAAAAAAAATTAACTACATTTTATGAAAATAATTATATAAATATGAAAATTTTAATTTTTAATTAAAATCATTATTTACTCAAAAATAATAGATTTTAAATTTATAACTCATTCTATAACACTCTGAAAAATTATCTAAAGTATTAAAAAATTAACCTAAAATCATAATACAATGAAAAATTAATTTATAAATATATTTTAAGAAAATAATTTATTTAAAATAATTTTATTTATTATAAAATTGAAATTAAATATTTATGACTTCAAAATTTACAAAAATTTAATTAATAACTTTTAAAATATTCATTTATTTATACTATGAAATAATTATACCATACTTTCATTTATATGCTACCTAAATTTTATTTATACTTTCATGGGTTATGTTATATTAATTCTGCTGGTTTACCATTTTAAAAGGTCAAATTACTATTCCCAAGGTCATGTTACTATTCACCAAAAAATCAAGTTGATCCTATGAGACTCTAAATATCTTACTTATTGTATCGATGAATGTACATTTTTTGAAATTAAATTTACAAATGTGGAAAAATTACTTTTAATGCTAATCTTATAGCTGTAGAGGGAAGGAGAGTTGAAATAACATTCAAAAGTTTAACAAGTCTTTATATTCAATTTAAAAAAAAATGATTCCAATGATTTACATTGGATTAATATATGTTTTATTTATGTGAAACAATTATAGATAACAGTTAATATTAGTAATTACTATATTTATTATTATAGTGTTGTGTGCATTACTTGATATATTAAATTTATTTTTTAATACATGGGGTGTTACATTTTATACACATAGAAATTTATGGGGGAATACCTCCAAAATTCATATCTAATTGTTTCTCTATTTCCTTCTACCATGACTTTTTCTTACTATTATAATCTCAAGAAATATATGTGTTAGTATATTCCTTGTCAAGTTTCATAGCATAATGAACTAATTTCCCATAACTTTTATATTCTCATGTGGCTAAGTATATTCATGATTGTTTTTTCATTCCTAAGTAAAATATATTATTTTTTATATTAGTTTCCCAAATAAAATCAGGTGCATGCTTGGAAAATATTTTGTTGTTTTCATTATATACAGTTACAAGATCATCACCTTTTTGCCTCAATTCCAAGAATAGTTTTTCCATCAAGAGTTAATCAACCATTGGAAAATATTTATCATTTTAAATATCCTTAAATGTTTAAAATTCTTTTGCATCAAGTTCATATTTTTCTCAAGAGTTCATAGTGAAAGGCCACTATTGACTAGCTTCACCTTCAAAATGATAAAAATTAATATTTACCTTTTGGTGTTTTTAAAATCCTCTGAAATCAAATATATTCTCCATGGAATTAATCCATCATTAAGCTATTATGGGTAAATATGATCCACTAAAATATGGGGGATATTTTATCATGAAATTCTCCATAATAGACATGTTCTTTCATGGTATATCTAGTTACTATCTCTCATGGATACAACAATCAATTATAACTTGTGTCAACAGATCCATCACTATAATAAAAAATTATTTTGTGATTTCAACCATTAAGAGATGCTGATTTGGAATGATATTTTCTTCTCAGTTCCTTCACACTACAACTAACATATTTCCTCTTTTGAATGTCATTATAAACAGAAATAGTTTAGAAAAAGAAACATGGTAAACTTTAAGTGGTTTATAATTTTAACTTTACCATAAGGTAAAATATTTAATGTTTGTGATATTAAGATTATCTTACCCTCTAAATTTATCTAAACATTTCCATTTATATAAACTATTAGGACCTGACCTTAAAAATTACATAATATTGATTTTTACTAAATAATTTACCTTCTTTACAATGAGGATATTTTTTGGTTTAGAGTTTTAGATAATTAATTCATTACTAAATGATTTCAAAACCATATAATAAAATGTGGAAACAGCCGATTGGTATCCATTTTTTCCATAATGTAAAGTTGTTAAAATAAATCATTATTTCTTTTATGCAAAATCTTCTTGGCTGTAAACTTGAATTCATCATTTCCATTACTCATCATTTTAAAAAAATTTAAAAATGTGGGATTAAGGAAAAAAGGTTAGTAAGGGATACAAAAAGAAAGTAAATCATTAGTACATTGAAATTTTTGAAAATCATATAATTTTTACATTTATAATCAATGTTATTTCATTATATGAAATAAAAAATTTCAATATAAAAAGGAACTCTTTTTTCTCAAAGAAATTCATATAAACCCACAAAAATCAATTAAAACCCTTTTTTGTAACATTGAGCGTCATATTCCAAAAAAATCAAAAAAATTATTTGAATAAACATATATAAAAATGTAAATATAATAATTATCAAATTAATTGGAGAGATATAATGGGTCTCACACTTCATATAATATATATGGGGTTCACCCCTTTTTCATGAGCTATAATGGGAAGTAACCTTTAATATAAGCTATATCAGGCTCACACTTGAGCTATAATGGGGACCAAACATTCATATAATCTATATTGGGATCACCAATTTCATATAATTTTCAATTACCATATAATTAATAAGTTATTTTTTCTATAAAACCTTTCGAAAATAACTTTTAAAACCATATGTAAAAACTTTCGGATAATAGAACCCTTTTCTTTTAAAAAACCATTTTTAATACCAAAACCAAAAAAAAACTAAGCGGGTTTTTATTTTATAAAAACATGAATGATTAAAAATGAATACATACATCATATAATTACCATAACAATGGAAATACCATTGTCACCATATATTTTAAGAATTGAACATTCCTTTCATAATTTATCAAAATGTTCTGTTTAAAACACGTAAAATGATTCATTTTGAAAAAAATTAAAATAACATAAAAAATAGAAATAAAATTTACATTATAAATCATTTTTTCTATAAGAATATTTATAGAATCACTTTAAAAACATTTTAAGGGAATAGAAAGAGTTGTAAGGAAAACATTAAAGAATGATTATTTTTTAATGAAATATCCCTTATCACTGAGGGAACACTAGAATCATAAAACCCATTAAAGGATAACATTAAAATAACATTATATATCATTATAATAGATATATTAATGATATAAAATGTGAAATGGGCTGTATATATGCCTTATAAAATAATATCTAGTATAACATCAAAATATTCCTCAATGAATGGAAATTGAGACGAAGTATCTTACCTTGAGTTTGACTTGTCATATGTTTCTTTATCTTTATAAAGAATATATTTATGTTAATTAATAACTTTATTGATAAATTTTTTAAATTTTATATTAATTTTATTTCACTTATTAAAATTTTCAATACAATTACTTAATCAATTATGTTTATTTCGAATGTTTTTACTATATTCATCTTATGGGTCCAAAATGACTTTGGTAGGTTGACTGTGGTCAAAGTGGTCATTATTTAAGCACATCCAAAATAATAATTCTGAAATAATTATAAAATTTATAAATTAATTATATATTTAAAAACAATAATGAAATATGGTTAGGAAAAATGAAATAACATTATGAGCACATATATTGTATATTGTACGCACACATGAGTAACGTTTCAATTTTCAATGATCATTATAGAAATAAGGTAAGTAATATTATATATTTTAATAATGATAGTTATTTTATAAATACCATATTATTTAATTATATATACTTTTATATATCAATATTCTGATGTGGTGATGAAAAAAGAAATCACATCACTTCAAGGAGGTGATAGTCTACACATCAATGAACAACGTTATCATTTTTCAGTGCGTGAAAAGTTAATAAATAAAATGATATATTATATTTAAATATTAATAAATATTTCATTAATATAATAATTATTTCATTTATAATATTTATATTAATTATATTTACCCTTATTACCCACTATGTAACACGTTACTGAAAACAAATCACATTTCTTTGTGAGGGGGTAGTCATCCATACACACGAGCAACGTTATCGTATCCCATCTGGTATGGAATGTAAACGGATATATATTATATAATTACTCCATATTTATAATTATATTATAAATATAATATATATACTTTAGATACATCATTATACCGAACCATGAGAGATGGTAATGGAAAAATGAATGATATCCTTTACAAAGGCAGTAGTCATCCACACACAAAAATCATGATTTCGTAATTCATTTGATGGAGGTGTGTCTGGTTTTAGATCATAAACATAACATAAAAACATCTACTTATATTGAATATAATTATGATATTATATAATTTTTTAATAATAATAATTTAATGGTGTGGGGGAAGAAAAAAATGCTCAACAGAGAACGTTACCCCTTTTTTTAGTAACTCCTTTTGGTTTTCACCAAAGCAATTACTTAGAGGGATTTATTCCCAGAATAAATATTTTAGGATGATATTTGGGAACTAAATAAGTTATATGGTTAGTTATTTACAAAACCAATTGGGTTTTAAGGTGTGAAAAAGAGAGGAGAAGGTGAGGTTTTTTATAATCGAGGTGAGTTACACACTCGTAATTTTTTTTGGAAATAGTTAGGTGTACCAATGTTTTTACCAACAACCAGGATCCCATAATGGTGGAAACTATTGAATATATTTCTTAATGTCAAAATATGTCCATAAAATCTGTTTTTTTAAAAGTTTTTAGTTTATTTTTTCCCTTAAATTTAATATTTAATCTCATGATAACTTTTTTTACCTTAATCATTGAGATAAGTTTTAGGTGTTTTCACAAATCCTTATGGTAAAAAATAAAGTTTAAAATATTAAAAATTATAAATTATTCTGATTAAAAATATAGAACAATTTTTTTTTCATATTCAGTTCACATTAGTAGAAAATTTTATTTTAATATAATTATCACTGACGCGGTGAGATAACAGGTTTTTAAGTAGAGATTGTTTTTGGAAAATGATGATTCAATATTAACTCTATGACTAATAATAATCATTGTATGAAACTAAATTAATATCTACTAATATATTATCTATAAATTCCATTGAAAACATTCCCAATTATGTATTATCTTAATTAATTAAAAAGGGGATACATTATGCATTTTAATTTTTTTATAAAAATCTATTTTTAAACCAAAAAGAAACCTTATAACATGGACCAATATAGTGTTTATTAAAAAGTAATTAATTGCATTAAATATATATAAATAGTACTTAGTTTACTTGAATAAATAATTAAACCATATTTATAATTTTAAATTACTTTATTTAATCAAAAGAAATTACTTTTTATAAAAATATGTATTTTCACTATACATATAAAAATCAATATTTACTAAAAATACAAAAATTTCGCCCAATGTAAAATTTGATATTATTATTTCAAAAATAATATTAATTTTTTCTAATTAAAATTATAAAATTTATAAATTATTCTTTTAAATAAAACCATATAAGAAAAGAGTTTAGTTAAAACTATTTCTTCTTTGATTTAAAGATTACTTAATATTTTTAATAACTAATATAACTATATAAATCCCTTTAATAAATATGAAAACTATTTATCCTATCATTACATGGGTTGTTAGAAAGGGTCGTAAAAAGACATATCAAAGATCACATAATCATGTTATAAGTATAATGGTATAAGAACGTGAGATTAAAATTTTAAATATGTAACATGCATACAATAAATACTAATCTTGAGTCATGGAATAAAGTATGGTAGTTCATAAGACATTAATCATAAAATAATTAAGCAACATTATCCCTAATAGAATAAAACTTTAATAAGAAATGAAATTGTGGAATACACATAAACATATAAAATCCATTTCTTAGTAGTCAAGGTTAACTACTAAGACTAGCATAGTAGATTGGGTTTTCTCCAAAAACCGTCATAGTAGTCAAGTTTCATATCCAATATAGTTATAGTGGATATAATCCCTTACTAATCTGGATTCACTCCCTATTCCAATCATGTTTATCTTATGAGATATAAATCTTTACCCAATTAATTGGTAGAAGATATAGGTCCCCCTAGTCACATAATGAAAATCATAAACAAGTGCACCATAACATCATAAATCATTAATCATATCATAACCCACAAAAAAATGAATTTCATAATGTTTTCATCATAGAATAACACATAGAAGAGTAATGAGTTTTAGAAACTTATTTTCATCATTGAAAATATGCCATTTAGATAAATAATAAGGATGGTATCCATGGATGATATCCCCATTAAATTATAAGTGAAATCAAGGGGTTTTGACTTCAATTAATATAAATACCATTAAATGATTACTAAAACATTCTTGAGGAAAACTACATTCCATTTTAAAATCACTTATTTAAAATCTAAAAATGATAAAATATTATAGAGCACTTTTTTTAAAAAATAACCATGAATGTGTTAAGTGAATCTTTAAAGCATCGACAGGTCATGATGTCATTAAATTCCAATCATTATGTGTATGTTAAATGATATCATTCATTTCATATTTTTTTAAATATTTAAAATGCACCTCATTCATAGAACGATAATAATGTTACTTTTAAACAATTTATAAAAAGTAAAAGGGATAAAATTAATTTAAATAAATCAAAAGTTAATAGTAAAAAATTGAAAATAGTTTTAGAAAAACATGTATATGGAAGAGAATATAAATTTGACTGAAGAGAGAAAGAAAGTCATTTTTCCATAAAACATATATTCTGTCTGTTGTGTAATTAAAATTTAGAAAATTAGTAGAAAAAATTTATTTTCAAAAAATAAAAATATTTGAAGTTAATTAATGAGTTTTTGGAGAGGTCGATCATAATTTTTAATCATAATAAACTTAATCATATGAAATCACAAAAAATAATTAGACTGTATCATAAAACCCTTACCATATTAGTAAAATTTGTATCATACAACCCCTGAAGGAAATAAATTTAGACCGATTTTTAATACAATTTATTTTAAAAATAATCATCATAAAATAAATTAATGGTCAGTACATATAATACATAAAATATATAATTGGTGAATATGTTAGGTATCGCACAAAAAAGTTAGATGAAAACCCCTAACAATAAGGTACACTTGATTTGAAGGCACTCTATCCTCATATATAATAAATTTAAATTTATTATAATAATATATCAGAATATTTAAAATACTTATAATGTCTTATATTTACATTATTTACATATTTTAGAATCATTTATAATAGAAAGATATTAAAAAATGAATTACACCATTCATGGAGATGTTAGACCGTACATATGCATGAATGTTGTTTTCACATTTCAATAGATATAATGAAATAATGATAAATAATAAATAATAATTAAATAATAAATATAATATAATATATATCATATATATTCATTAATCCCATCTGTATTACCATTGAAGTAAACCAGAAATGGAAAAAAATCACATCACTTCATAGAGGTGGTAGTCTATATGTAATCATAAAAACATCTTCGTTTTCAGAAAGAATAGAGGATAATAAGGTAGAGATGATATAAAAATTACATAAGGATAAAATTTAGATAATTATCCAATATAAAAAATATTACCATCATAATATAAATCTTTAGAAGATAGTGGCGAGAAATGATTTGTATCGCTATATGGAGAAGGTAAGCCATACGTACTCATGAGCGATACTTTCACTTCCCATTTAATGAAAAGATGGTGAATAAAGGTTATTTATAAATCATAATAAATTTAAATATATTAAGGATACTTATTTTTTTACATTATAAAAATATAATATATTCAAAAGAGTTAAATGAAGAACTAAAAAAGTGACTAGTTGACATGATTACCTCTTCTTTGAAATTAATCTTTTAGATATCCTATTAATTGTTATATGGTTGGTATTTTGGGAATAAAAACAAATCTATAATTGGTATATAAAAGTTCATAAGTTAATTTATAGATCTTGGTTGATCCATAAAGCTCAATGTGGTGGAAAGAAGAGAAAGGAGGGGTACCATACTATAATTGAGGGAGGGACACTCTTGGAATTTCTTATAATTTTAAATTAATATAAAATAATCATGATCTCTAAATGGATCCAAATTTATTATTTTAAAAGATAATATGAGTATGATTTTAAATACTCCCATAAAATAAAATTTGGACATGTTTTGATAGTTTTTTACCCTTATTTTTTATTATATCCATTCATTAACCTTTCTAACAATTAAGAGAATATTAAAGTTTGATACCCATTAAGGGTTAATAATATTAATATAAAATTAAAAAAAATCCATAAATGGTTCATGGATTATTTTTAAAACACTATAAGATTAATATATCTAAATATAATATTTTTATTAATTTTATACAATATAATCAAATATTATTTATTATAAATATCATTAATGAAACGTTTAGAACTATTCATTACTTTAACTTTAATAATTTCAAGAAAACAAATGCAATAAAAAAAATTAATACATAAATAAAATATTATATTCATATTGTAAATTAATTTATTACTTTAATTATTTCATATTATATTACTTTGAATATTTTTTATATGATTTATTTGAATTTTCTATTAATAGAATAATTATTGTGTCAGAATTGTTTAAGTATTTAATGTAATAATTTTTCCAATAAACATTAAAATTAAATTAACATGATGAATATAAATAATTTTTATTTCAAATGACTATTTCTAACCGAAATTTTCTTTTGTTTATACCTATACTAAAAATATCATAGTTATTAAAAAGACAAATGTGATATTTTTTAATTTTATTTACCTAAAATATTATAATTGTATTAATAAAATATAAATTTAATAATGTCCATATAAATGATTCTATGATGATTATGAATGAATCATAATCATTAAATAAAATTAAAATTTGTTTTATGGTCATTTTAAAGTCCATATCATATTAAATTTAACATTAATTACTTGATTTATTATTTGTTGGTGGCAACAAAACTTACTAAGGTTACCATTAATATTGAACAAAATGAAATGGGTCTATTTACCAAATTTTATCATTATGATTCAAAATGTAGAATCAATTTTATCAAACTAAATTTATAAAATAGGAAAGAACTAATTTAAATATATGTGCGCAACACGCGCTGAAAACCGTATGAAAAAAATAATTTTTAAGTATAAAACATGTTTTACTCTTGTTTAATGCTTATTTAAAAAAATACATTAATATTAAAACATTTTATTTAATATATAATATATTTATTTCATCTAAATATTTCAAAAATAGTGATTAATTTAATTTTATATGAAAAAATACAATGGACACATAAAATAGTTTTTTAGAAAATATATCTTTTTCTTTGTAATGTTTTTTATTTTTATTTATAATCAGTTGAAAACAAATGAATTAATTTTATAGATATGTAAGAATAAATTTTTCATAATTTAGTCAGTCTTATTCATACTTTCCAATCAAACAGTTATGAAATATTAAATAATTTTAGATCAAAATTCATTTCAAATCTATGTTGCGTGTAACATGTGTATTGAAGAAATTAAAAATATTTTTAAAAATATTTTTCATAAAATATCATGGTGTTACATTGAACCTAGTATTTTATGGTTTATATTTATATCATGGATGAATTATATTTTTTTGGTTGGGTTCAATGGTGTAACTAAAAAGGCCAAGTGAAAAATTGACATTTTTTTTACAATGGACAATACTAAATTTATTTCAATGTTTATTATTTCTCTTGTTCTTAAATATAAACAATTTTTTAGTCTAGATATTTATTTTTATAGCATTATTGGTGAACTATTGAGTTTTACTCATACCTTAATCAGGATTCCATGGGCACCCAAGAAAACATCATGGTTGTAGGTATGGATTAGGGAAAAGGCCATGTGATAGATTGTGTACTTTTGGACCATGGATAAAGCATGGATAAGGGGACTCGAAATGGTGTCATGGCCTATTTTAAGGATTTTAAATTATTATTTATTTTTGGGTTTCATTTTTTCATAGACAAAATAATGACATGAAATATTTACTATATTAGTTTATGGGAATTTACTTAGCCTTTATGGGGACCCCGACTTTTAATACATTAATAATACGTCTTAATAGATGAATATTCATTACAGAACATAAAGATAAATACCAGAATCATTTAGGTATAGTTTTTTTAGAATATTTAATACATATAATAATGGTTCATAGTTAAACTTCATCATCTCCCACTATGTTCTTTATAACCACCACCCATCATAAACATATCATATATTATACATTTTTTCATAACTTGTGGAAAAGAAATATAATAAAGGGTGAAATTAGATTCTTAGTAAAGGTAATAAAGGGATATATCTATATAACTAGAGAATAAGGGTGTGTGATCAAGAGTATACCATTTTAAAACCACACCCTTCATATCTTATATCATAAAATTGATCCATAACATAAATCATGGAAATTTGTAAGATATTAATCCCAAAGGAATTAAAGTACATAACCAATGAGAGAATAACATTTTCATAAGACATATATTTGTGACATACAGATAATCATAAAAATATTATTTAAATTCTATCCCCCAACAAATTCATAATATTTTATTCTTTGTAAAACCCCCTACAAACCTTCTTCTTGCGTGGGATAATCCCCCATGTACCTTCTCTTCAGGCTTATGATAACCTTCAGTGTAACCAATTTTGGACTTGGGAAATCATACTGTCTATCATTTGAGATTATAGAACATTAATAATTACCCAAATAATTGATTTGATATAGTGGTACCAACCATCAAATAATAAAAAGAATGCATATGTGTTCTATTAGATCATAAAATATTCATTATATTAGATCCCATGAAAATAAATGGGTTTCCAAAAAAATTTATCTTATTATAACTTGTGGAAAATAAAAATGTTTCATAAAATTATTTCCATAATAACATTTAATAATATAGTTTAATAATAATAATGGGATAAGTTGATCATATACCCAATAAATATTAAGTAAAAATAGAGTATGTCATCATAGATGGGAAATGATTTTGAAGGACTACTGGAACATTTTTGTAGAAAATAACCGGTCCACATCAAAAATCACCTTTTTAAAAAATAAAATTCAAAAAACATTATATAAATAATTTAATTTGATAATTACCTATTATAAATATTAAAAAAATCTTTATAACATTAAGTGGTCTTGCCAGAATGAAATTCTGTTCATTGCTTACATGTTAAAATAATGAATCCTTTATCATTTTTGGTAAAAATACAAAAGTACCTTATATGATAAAAGATAAGAATATTACTTTAATATAATTCTATAAAAAGTAAAAAATGGGATAAAATAATCTTAAGATTTTTTTAGGAATATTAATATATTCTTAAAAACAATTTTCGAAAACATAGACATTGGCGAAAATGGATTTTTGAACAGAGAAAAAATAAAGTGTGTTTACTCTAAAAACATTATTTTCAGATCATGAGTACATAAATAGAAAAAAATATAAGGAAACAATAAATTTACATAAATAAACATAGGATAAAAAACATGATGTTATTGAGAGATATAAAGTAATATTTTTTCATAAAAGACTTATTCATAAGCAATCCCAATAAATAATAGCATTATAACATAAGAGCCTTACCACTTTAGTAAATTTGGAATCGTAAGGAACATGCAATAATAAAATTAAATGAAAAATTACATACCATTATAATAATTTTATTAATGACATAACATGTGAATATGTTATTATATACCCCACACAAAAGTTACTAGTCATGAATATTGAATATGTCTCCACGAAATAAAAGAGAGAACATAAATCCCTTACCTTAAGACTCGAATTTATTTACACACATTAAAACCTACTAAATCATAAATATAGGAATATTGAAAATATAATCCAGTATCATAATCATAAATATCATACCATATAAGCTTTATTATAACATTTTATCACCCATTTGTTAAGAATTCATTATTAAAATCCCATTTTGAGTAATAAATGCGTCATTTTTCATGTATGTTTTGGTTTGGTATTTTAGGTCCTCTTACATTGGTCATGGTTATATAATCATAATAATTTTAGGCATGATATAAATTTCAAGTATATTTATTTTTATTAATCCATAAATGTTATAGATTGAAAATGAAAATATAGCATTAATGGAGATGTTATGTCATATGTATGCATGAACATTGTTTCCATTTTCTTAAAATATGGAATGAAAGAAAAGTAAATATTAATTAACCATTATATAATAATTATTATATCATATTCATCATGTATATTAATAAAATATATCCATATTACCAACCATTTAAAAATTAAATGAAAAAAATCTCACATTGCTTCGTGGTGGCAGTTGTCCACACGTACGCACGAGAGACATTATCATTTTCTAATAAATTGGAATGTAAGAGGATATATGTGATATTGTAATATAAGTTCTATAATTTTATAAATATAATATATGAACATTAAATACATCATTATCTCCATCCGTGAGATGTGATGATGGAAAAATAATTACATCGGTTCGAGTGGCGGTACTCCTCCATAGACACAACCAATAGTTTCATTTACCATTTGATGGAACAAGAGATAGATATATGTTATTAAATTTAAAAATTAACATATTAATATATATTCTATATAATGGTATCTATATATCACAATAGTTGAATATTATTTTAAGGTGGGAGAAAAAGAAATAAAACAAAACACATATTTAATATTTTTTTATATTCTTCGGTGAACCTATATAGGTTTATAACAAAATACATATTATAAGGTTTTACTAGTAAAAATGAGGACTTTATGATGGGGGGATAATAAATGGTGGTAGGTATTTTATGAAAAAAATTTATTAGAATGTGTGAAGATGGGAAAAGAGTGGGGTGACCTTTTATATGCGGGGGAGATAACACACATGGAATTTTTTGAAAATAAAAAGTTATATCCAAAATTTTCACATTCCACAATGATAAAAAAGAATTCTATACAATCGTAGTTGTGATATGGTATATATATTTATATAATATAATAATTTTAAATGTTTTGAGGTTTTTTAACCATTATTTGTTTAGTCTAACCCTCGATAAAGATATTTTAACCTTAACCATGACAATTAATTTATAATTTTATGACTATTCACTATGACCAAAAATTAAGTTTAAATTATTACATAAAAATAATTACATTTATTAAAAATATAGAATCCATTTTGTCAAATTAAATTCAGATATGTTTCTGAATTTAATTTAAATTTGAACTTATATAGGCGTTGATAAAATGGTTTTACAAAGACAATGGTTTCATAAGTATAGAAAGTTTAAATATAAATATTAAATATGAAATTAATCATGATTGACTAAATTATAATTATTATAACCTAAATAAACTAATTTTACTTCTAAACTGTTTTAAAATAAAATTTATCTTCTCAAAGGATTTAATAAAAAGGTTACTTTCAATAAAAATCTGTATTTTTTAGTAATCATCAATAAAAAAAATTCCAGATAAATAGCAAAAATTAACATTAAAATAATTTTGAAATGAGGATTCCAAAAATTATTTTTTAAAAAATAATATTATAAATATGGAGATAATTAATTTTATTATTTGTTAAAAAATTTAATAAAATACATTTAAGAAAAATATTTTTTAATCATTTTAATGAATTTACAAAAAATTAAGTGATTAAATATAAATATTTTTTCTTTATCAAATAATATACCAAGTTTTACAAATATGTTTATTACAATTCATAAGGCTATACTTAATTAAATTTATTTGGATAAAACTATTTCATAAAATACCATGGTGTTATATTCTACCCCCCTAAAAATGAATTTCAACATAGAAATTATATCACTTTGATATAATCAATTTAGGATTAATTTTCCTCATTACATCTTCAGGTTCCCACATAGCTTACCCAAGCTGGTGGGTTCACCACAAAACATTAACCATATGAGTGGTCTTATTTCATAAAACATTCTTTATATGATCTAGATTCTACATTCAGTTATTCCTCATAACAAAGACTATACTCTAGTGGTACAACTTTGGATTTTAGTACATGTGTTGCATTAGGCTTGTACTTCATATAGAGAGATACATGGAACACATAATGAAAAAAATAGTTGTTTATTGGAATCTCTCTATGATAAGATATAATCCTAATAAGATCAAATCTTTTAAAGTTACTGATATACCTTGGGATCAGTTTTCCCTTATTTCTAAATCTTATAACATTCCTCCATAGATAAAATTGTACAAAATACTTCTCACCATCTTCAAATACCAGACCACATCGATGATTATTAGTATAAATTTTATATTGAATTTTTGTTTCCCAAATGTGTTTCTGAATAAATCTAACATTATTTACTATTTCAATAGGTATCTCAAGTCCCAATATCTTTCTTTCTCTAACTTCATGCCATTACATTCAATTTATATGATTATTTCTATAATGGTATTTATAACGATCCATATGAATGCTCGAGTGATGAATATTATCGTAAGAAAACTCAATCATAAGAAGGTGTTGATCCAAACCACGTTTTAAATCCATATAACAAGATCTCATCATATCCTATATGGTTTTATTTGTTATCTTATATTGTCTATTTTTTCTACGTATGATACAAATGACTGAAACATAACTCAGTATCCAAGTCCTGATGAAAACTATGATTGAACTTCAAGGTAAGTCTAAGATCCTGATCATATATAATAAAATATGGTAATCCACAAAACCTTATCACTTCTTTAATGTATATCCTAGAAGGAAAAACCAAAGAGATGTATTTTCTAATATTATTTAATTTTACTATTTTCATAAGTAAATTGAATACAACCCATATAGAAGTCTTCACTATTGATGTATTGGGTAGTCTAATGATAAAATCCATAGTGATTTTTTCATTTCCATTTTAGTATGGGAAATTGTTTTAACATCCCCTTATAATTTTTTCTCTTGGAAATAACTTGCTAACATACCAAGAATCATGATAAAAAATTTGAAATATGTCTCTTCATGTCATCCACTGAAAATAATCTTTCAAATATCTTTGCATATTTGTACCTCCATGATGAATAGGGAATGAAGAAAAATGATCCTCCAGTAATATATCCTTCTTAGAATATGATATGGATAAAACAAATATATAGTTATTGAACCTTATATTTCGATCACAATCTAGGTTAAACCCTAGAATATTTACCACCTTTATCTAGAGCTCTACATCTTTATTTTTTGCCTCCTCATTATTTACATGTACATATGGTAGAACACAAATTTGAGAAATATAATATTTCTACCCTTTCTTCAGGAATTCTAGATCTATCATTTTAGAAATCTGTAAATATTATATTTTCTTATCCTCATCATAAATATGTTGTCCTGATTCATAAGTCTGAAAGTATCTTCCACCTAGTTCACTTCACCAAGGTGGAAATGTATTAATCAATCATAATCTATAATCAGCTCTAACCATCTTATCTGGTGAATGTTCAAATCCTTATATGTGGATATATAATTAAACAATTCGTGCTAGTAAATATTTCACACTTTTTTCTATAACGATAATACCTCAATATATTTAATTCAAAAATTACCATATGTGACTCCAAACCATGAGTTGTGTAGTTATTCTCATGAACCATAAATTGTAATGAGGTATATGTTATAACTATGTAATTCTACATGAGAACACAAACCAACCCCTTCTTAGATGAAGCAATGTAGATTAGGAACCCTCTCTACTACATGGTGATGTTTGAACATGTTCATTGACAAACCTTATCTTCAGTTCCAAAAACAAAATTCCTCACATTCATCTGTATAGAGGAGCTTGGATCCTTTCCAAGTTATCTTGGTGTATAGATTTGAGATTCATTATTAATTCTCCATAAATCATTCAAAATATCTATCCAAACAACAAAAATTGATTATTAGTTATCATGTTTCATCTAGGGAAACATTAAATACACTCCATCTTTATAGGATCCACCAATATACCCTTTATTTTCATTATATGACAAAAAAATGTAACCTTTTGTATTCCAAATTCATAGTTTGTAAAATTATAATAAAGTTTATCCTTTATTAGATAATTAAGTACAATTATCAAGTAATCTTCATATTATTCCCTTATAATTGAATATATAATAATATTGATAGAAAATACTAACAAAAAATTATCAATGTAAGCTCTAAATACTATATTCATTAAATCCATAAAGATAGTGGGGGTATGAGTAATACCAAATGGAATCTTTATATAATTACAATTTCCATACCTAGTATAATAAAAAATCTTTTGTAAATCCTTATTCAACACCCTTATGCTAAATTATGGTCAATCTTAGAAAAGTGTTGAGCTCCACACATTTAATCATACAAGTCATAAATACTGGGTACCGGCTACATTTTCTTCATTTCAGTCTATTTCTGTTCTTGGTACTCAATAATGATTCCCATCGATCCATATCCATTCTAAAGAAATAGAACCGTTTCACCCTAAGGTAACACACTTGGCTTAATGGATCCACTATTAGGGTTTTCCTAGAGTTTCATCTTTAATTATTTCAACTCACTCATGGTCATTCTATATGAAGTCTTTGAAATAGATGTGGCCCCAAGTATGAAATCTATTGAAAAATAAAATTCATGATTTTGTGGATGACTATGAAACTATTCTGGAAAGGCATCAACAAACTCCCATAAAAAAGTCATGTCATAGGTTTTGTGTCCCCCAAACCATATATGATAAATTCCCATTTTGAAAAGGAATCAATACCCACACAATAGATGTGATTTCCATTATAATTTCATATTTATCATCACACTAATAGGTGATATATATTGGTTTTGAATATCAAACATGAATTAAATTCCTTATAAATTCTTGTGGTATTTATTTATATAAAGATAATTCATGCCAAAAATAACATCAACTTCATCCAGAGGGAGAATAATAAGATTTCCCCAGAATCAAATTCCCACAAAATTCAACTGGATAAGAATCTGATAAATGAAATTACATCATCATACCATTAGAATTTTAACTTATAATTCAGTATCTAATCATTGGGTTGGAATTTTGATACCCTTATAAAATTTTTCAGATATAAAAGTGTTGGTAGATGTCAGATAAAATAATACATTTTTAGTTTAAGAGTGGATGGTAAGTATACATTTTTTCTGGACATTAATTTACTGCTCTTCATGAATAGTGATCACATGAGATTTCCCTTTGTATCTAAACAAAACTGGTTACGTACATCAATCATCACCATCATTAACCTCTATGTTATAGGAATTGTTAGTATAACTCATATAATCCTATCATTTAAAATAATTTAATGTGGGTAGTGCATTATGTGGAGATTTCTCTTTATTGATATCATTAGATAACTTATATATATTAATTCTACAAGAATCTACTAGATGAACATCCATTCCATACTCAAAACATTTACCAGTCCCCTAATATAATTTCTACCATGTTTCTTCGCATACTTCATGAATAAAGGAAGTCACATCTTCCTCTCTTCATGGTTTTTAGAATTTCCTTTGAATTATATCTTCCTTTTGTTATCAAAACCATGATATTTGAGGATAACTCTAATATTCATTTCCACATTGATAGCTCCTAAAAAAACTTCATCAAATCCACTAAAGTCCATTATAAAAAATTCTTTCTATAGACTTGGTTTTAATAAATTATGGAATATATCAACCTTACCTTCAAGTCGTATGATAATACCTGAAGCGTACGTTTCAAGTATCACAAATTTTTTCTCATAGGTACCAATAGATTTATCATCATTCTATTTTAGATCAATAAATTCCTTATCCATTTTCAAAATAAGAATATTAAGAAATTACTTATTGAAAATAAATATCTTAAACTCATCCCACTCTATAGATTCAATTTCATTTGGATTCCTTGTATTCTTGATAGGAGTCCATCATTGATCTTCTTTTCCTTTCAAGTGACAGATATACAAAATGGATTTCTCATTCTCTAAACACATGATATTGGAAAATATAATTTCAGTGGTACTAATACAATACTCGAAAACTATTGGTCTTGTGGAACCAACAAAAGAAGGTGGATATTGAATCATGAAAAATTCAAGAGAATGTTATTACCCCTTTTTCTCATATGAATGCTCAACATGATTCGTGGATTGAGAAACATTTATGAGCATATAAATAATATTTTTTATTCTATCTCCTATGTGATTAGTTTTTTTAGGAGTATAATAATTTCAATTTTTATCACATTTTTCATTAACATGATTTTTTTGGGTTGTAACCATTGAATAAAACCAAAAATACTAGTGTGAAAAAATAATAATAGGGAGAAACTACATAATCATGAAAAATCATTTATAGGATGTATAAATCATTAAATATCATTTCCAATCAATGAAACCTTAGGTTTCACTAGGAAATTCATGGTCATCATCTATTCAAATCCTTCATGATGGTTCATAAAGAGTATTATAATTTCCAAATAATATACCCTGAGAGTGTAAAACCAGGTGTACAGTAAGGCCAATTTTTGTGCACCATGCGATGATTGAGTCCTGCTCAATGTTCCATTTTCAGAGTTATTACACCTATACATAGTTCTAACATATCCACATACACATGTATTATATATACACGGACGTACTTTATTCGAAACCACTCTCTCTATCCTTCACCAAATTCCCATGACATCTACTAAAACTTAAACTTATAGTTAGGCTTATCCTTAGGGTTGTCACTAATGTTTAATCATCCAAGTTTTTAAATATTTACTAAAAATTTACCTAATAACAACTATAGTGACCTACTTCTCATACATTTTAATTGCATCATAATAGGTTAATATTTAATACATAACATAATGATCCTTTCTAGAATAGTTTAGGACTAATTCCATTTGAAAAATTGATACATATACAATTGGTTCATAGGTGAACTATATAATCTCCCACTATGTACTCCCTAACATGATATAATATTAGAAATATAACATTATATATATCTTCATAGCACAGGGAAATGAAACATATGAAAGTGTGAGCTTTGATGCTCAGTAAGGGTAATCAAGGGAGATATCATCATAGTATGACTACAAGGGTTTACGAACATGAGTATAACATTTAAAAACTATAACTCGTATATCATAGATCATAAACATGGGTCATGGAATAAATTATGGAAGTTAAAAATACATCAATCATAAATGATTTTAAGTTTATAATCCATAATAGCATAACATTGGAATATGACATATATTTTTGGCATACATATAGGCATAGTAAATATTATGTCAATGATATCCACCAATATGTTCATAATGTATTAGGATCAGTATAAACACCAATGTACCTACTTTAGTCTTGAGATAACATCCCATGTAGCCTCTTTTGGGCTTGGGATTACCTACCGTGTACCCTATTTGGATCTTGGGATAACCTCCCATGTAACACTTGAGAACATAAAAAATTAATCATTCTTAAATTAATTAGAGGGAGATCTATGCCCCACCCATCATATAATGAAAACAATAAATTTGTGTGCCACAATATATTATAACATTAATCATATTATAACCAATTAAAAAAATTATTTCCTGAAAATTTCATTATAGAATGTAACAAGGAAATAAAATGGGTTTCATAAATATCATTTAATCCTTAACGTAAGCCATACAGAGAAAAAATAAGCATGTTACCATTAGATCATATACCTTGAAAATATGAATTAAAATCATATAATGTTAACATAGATGACAAATTATTTTTAAATATCACTTGGAACATTTCTTGAGGAAGATAACCTTTCCAGTTTGAAAAAAAAATCAAAATAAAAAATCCCAAAATGTTAGTTAAATAGTTTCTTTAGAAATTAAATTTTAATCATATAAAAGAATATTTAAATGCTTAATCGGTCATAATATATGGAAATTATGTTCATGTATTACCCGTTAATCCAAATATTCCTTTCACAATTTTAGTAAAAAATCAAAAGTTCAATGTCCAAAAATTGATAAAAAGATTCATTTAAAAAAATTTGTTAAAAATAAAAAAAATGGTGAAAATGAATTTAATTTTTTTTTGGGTTTTGTGAAACGATTATTTAAAATATTTTTATAAAATAAATACACGAAGTTAAAAACATTTTTGACCAAATAGAAAATAAAGTCGGTTGTCCATAAATTCATTCTATTCAAATATTAAGTATATAAAAAATTGATAAATTAAGGAAAAAATATAATTTACAGAAATAAACATAGTAGAATAAAATTAATGAAGTTATTGATTGGTATATTACAATATTTCATCATTATTAACTTATTCATAAATAATCTCGTTAAATAAAAAGATTATAACATAGAACTTTTACCTATTTGGTAACATTTGAAAAGTAAGAATAACGAAATAATAACATTAAAAAAAACTTAAAATATCATTAAAATTAATATATTCATGATATAATAAGTTCATAGGTATGTATATATAGTACATAAAAAAATTAAGTGGTGAATATAACATATGTCTACTAGAAATAAAAGATAGACCAAAAGTCACAAACATTAAGTCTTTAATTTATTCAAACATGTTTAAACCTCATGTATAATATTTATAGGTTTATTATAAATCTATTCAATAAGTATAATCATTTATATCATATCCTATATGATTTTATTATAAACATTTATCACCCATTTGTTAACAATTCTTTATTAAAATCACGTTTTGGGTAATAATTGCTTCATATTTCATATATGTTTTAGCTTGTAATTTTATACCTTTTAAATTGATCATAGTTCAATAATCACAATAATGTTAACCATGATAAAAATAGAATATATATTCATTATATATTAATTTCATGTAATCTATAAAAGTTCTATATATAAAATGAATTATAAAATTCAGGGAGATGGTAGGTCAGATGTTTACATAGAAGGTGTTTCCATTTTCTCTATAGATGGAATGAAATAAATGTAAATATGAATTATCCTTTAAAGAAAAATTATTATATATTTTAAATAATTTATATTAATAAAATAAATCCTTATTAACATCCATTAAAAAATATAATAAAAAATGTTTCACATCATTTTGTGGAGGTGGTAGTCTACACATGCACATGAGCGATGTTATAATTTTCCAATGGATTGGATAGTAAGAAGGAAAATGTGATATTGTAATTAAATAATTATAATAATTTAATATATGTCATATATAAACATTAAATTCATCATTATTTCAATATGGGAGAGGTGGTGATGGAAAACGAATTACATCAGCTCATGATGCAGTAGTCCACCATATACACAATCAATGGTTACATTTACCATTTTATGGAAGAGGAGAAAGATATAGATTATTAAATAAAATTAACAAAATTTCATTATATGGGATATATTGGTTTTATTATATTATTATATTTTAATAAAATTTTAAAGAATAAAAATAAGAAATAAAATAAAACACAAGGTTATGAATTTTACCTCTTCTTCAGAGAAACTCTTTAGGATTATACATAACAGATTATTAGGAGGATTTAATAATAAATATATGGACTATATGATTCGTGGAGGGAATTAAAAAATGGTTTTTTTATGGATTTACAGAACCAAAATGATTTGTAATGGGAAGAGGAGAAGAGATTTGCCATCCTTTTTTAAGTGAGGGTGAGAACACACTTGGAATTCTTGAAAATAAAAAGATATACCTCCATTTTTTACATGAAAAATGATAAAAATATATCATTATAAAACCATAGATTTTAGAAGTCCTAAATGTGGTTATAAGATAGGAATTGGACTTGTTTTGATGTTATTTTAACCCTTATTATTTTTTTCTACCCCCATTAAATTTGTTCTAACCTTAATTATGTTAATTAATATTTATTTTTTAAAAATTAAATATGAACACAAATATATTTGAGATAATTATATATTTTTAATTATTATAACTCCAAATATGGAATCCATTATTCTAAATTCAATTAATATATGTTTTATACTTTAATTTAAAATTAAACCCCCAGACACGGTAGAAAAACAGTTTTCTAAATAAAATATTTTCATCAATATAAACAATTCTACTATAAAAATTCAATATTAAATTGATTAAAATTCCCTAAATTTAAATAATAATAGAATAATTGAAATAATTATAATTATAAAACATTTAATAAAATATAAAATTTTACATTATTTAAATGAAACATTTGTTTTCAATAAAAATCAGTATTTTTCACTATTCATTAAAAAAATAAAACTTTTCAGGAAAATTAAAAAAATCACCTTAATATAATTTTTTCATGATGATTTAAATAATAAATATTATATTAATAATGAAATTTTTAAAACTGAAAAATTAATTTTATTATTTTTTCACAAAAAAGCAATGAAAATCATTTTTTTAGAAACAAATATTTTTAAAACATTTTAAAGACTTTACTAAAAATTTAGTGCTTATATGTCAATAAATTTTATTAATCTAAAACCTTTATAATTATTTTTAAAATTTTGATTCTTTTTATTCATACAACCTAGTTTAACACAAAGGTTATAATGGTCATGTTTAAATAATAATACTAATAGTATATTATGGTAAGTTAAAACTTAATGTCACATGTAACAAAATATATTGAAGAAATTAAATATATTTGAAGAAAAATATTTCATAAAATATTAAGGTAATATATTTTGGGATTCGGATATGTGATATTTGGTTCTTTATTGTTATTTCATTCTATTTCATATTATAATTTATCATATTTTCTTACTCGAATAAAGAGGGTATAGTATCCCCATGTTCCTCATTGGACCCCCACATCTAGTTGGTGGAATCTTGAATATAGGGAGGTGTGTTTGAGGTCCCATAACTAATAGATTTGGTTAATAGTTCAGAGTCATCCGAGCTGGGATGTTACAAAGGGTATTCAGTGTAGTTTCTTTTTTATTTATTTACTCTTTGGTAAATTTTGTTAGGATATGAGTATGTGATGGTACTTGGTAATGATCTCATTCAAGGGAGTAGATAAGCCATGTGTAGGGGAGAACACCAGTTCCCAAGGTGGGATTATGGTTTATGATATTCTCTTGTTACAATTAATATTTTATTTCAACATTGGTGATACACTTGTTGCGTGATGTTCCCATTTTATGATAGTTTACTCATGGGATGATAGGAATGATATTATATATGATTGCATCATTTTATGAACTCATTGATTTATATGACATACACCATATTAGGAATACATAGAGAAAAAGGTTATGGTTCAGATTTAGGTAATGAAAATAATATTCTATTTCTTTTATAATTTTCAAGAAATAGATCCTAATAAAAAAATTTAAATTATTTAAAATTAATGTTATTAAATAAAATAGGTAAAATATTTCCAAAGTAAAGTGTTTAATCATGGGAAATATTTTTAAGTTGATTTTTCAAGTGACCCTGGATATGGATTTTTTGTTATAATTATTGTGTGGTAATTATGACTATTGGGATAATGTGTGTGGATTAGCTTGATATGGCTAGTCATAAACCCTACCTTGTACAAGTATGAAAATTATATGATGTGTTTCCTAATATGTGTGTTTAGAATTGTATAGGGACTATTTAATAATTATTGTTTCCCATATAGAGATAAGAGGACATTACTGACAATGCACCTCCTCTAGAAGAAAAAGATCCCCCATCAGTTCTAGGTGATAAAGAGTAAGATAAGTTCCACCAAAATATCAATAGTTTTATTCAATTTATGGTTTGTGACCCAATTTTGGCTATGCTAAATAAGTTTTTTCATGACTAGGTAGTTAGAATTGAATTATTGTATGATGTTTTCTAGAGAGGGTGGACATGAGGAAACTTTTTTGTTGATTGATTCTATCCAAATGATTTTGGATTACTTAGATAATCCATATTAGGAGAGGTTTAATCAGGAAAATTATATTTCTTGAGAACCAATAAATTATTTTTGGTATATCCAAATTATATATGATAAGCTAGAGGGAATAACATTGAAGGTCTTCATTGATAAGTTATTAGAGTAATTCTACCCAAAAAACTCTAAGAAACTATAGATATGTTGATTTTATGTGTCTAAAAATGGGGAATATGTTAGTTAAATTTTATTATGTGTTCTATATATAAATAAAACATTCCCCCCTAATACTGGTAGGAGACAAGGAAGCTTGATAAATAAATTTTTAGCATTAATTTTAGGTGAGATCATGTTGATCGTAAACCAAAATCATTTGAAGAAGTTTACTAAGGTTGTAAATCAAGATCTCATTTATGTGGGTATCCTAAATGAGGCTCAAAGTGTTGGGGAGATAGCTTCCAATGGGTGTTATAAAGGTAGGTCTTCTAATATTTGAAAGAATCATTTTGTGAACAATCACCAAGGTGATGGTGGGAATTGGATTTAGGGGACATGATTTTTTTATGTGGTAGTGGTTAATTGGTTATATATCTATGTGGAAAGCCTGGTTACATGTGTGGGTTGTTTCTCTAACCACCAGTGGATCATTGATATTGTGGAAATATAGGTAATATACAAAGATTCTATAGGAACCCTATACATATTGTTAGTGATGGAGGATCTAGGCCAATAAAGATAACTAGAAGGTTTATATTCTAACCTATATCAGTTTGGTAGTTGGAGTTTTACCATTCATATAGGTGGGGGTGGTGGATGAGTTAATTCAGTAAATGAGCATCCATATTAATTGAGCTATTTAGCGCATGAGAATCAAATCAGAGCTCAAGGTATTGGGATAGGTCAATTACATGAAGTTCATCCATCACCCACCATTAGTGAGACTGGGACATCAGCTTCTTGTGGTAGGATTATTTTTTTGATTATATACTTGCAGGTTCTTTATTTCATACAATATAGTCACATTATTTTATATATACTTAGCTTTTGAATGGTTTTTAATGGTAGGGTAGTTCTTGTGTGGGGTTTTGTCGATCAAGACACCAATAGGGGTGCTATTTGAGGGAATATGTCTTTGTAAGGGGTGTTCCATCAAGGTTGCAGAGTAGTAGTTCTTTTGGGTTCTATATGTGATTGAGATGTTAGGTTTTGAAATTATACTGGGTACGGAATGGTTGGTTTTTTATCAAGATCACATTTATTATTATCATAGTAGAGTTAATTTCAGGCCTATATTGGGAGATAAATGGGTTTATCATGGGTTATGGGATATCTTGGATGACCATGTAGATATATTTCACCAATAACTGGTTGATCTCACAACCTATGTTGGCACCTGGTACTCAATTGGTTTTGAGTACAAATTACTACCCGAAGACGAATAGGAAATCAGAACATAAAATCCAAGTGTTATAGGACATGTTTAGAGCATGCATCCCAAACTTTAGTGGATATTGGAGGAGGAAACTATGGTTAGTTTTTTTTTCCTATAATAAATGTTATCAAATTACGATTCATATGACACAATATAAGGTGCTCTATGGTAGGACATACAGATAACCCTTGTGATGGTTATAAGTGGGAATGTTAGAGATGTTGGGGGTGAATCTTATGAAGAAGATTTCCGAGAACGACTTGTTGATCTAGAAGAGTATGTCAATAACCCATAGTATACTTAATTCATAGACTGATTTATGTCATTGATCCCTTGAGATTATAGTGGTCAAACATGTGTTCCTTGAAGTGTCACAGATATTGGTCCATAAAATGATTCAAAAGTAGGGTATGTTTGTGACTAGGTTTGTTAGGCCTTTCAATATTGTGGAGTGGATCAATCTGGTAGCATATTTATTGTCTCTTCTATAATCCTATAGTGCCATGAATGGTGTTTTTCACGTGTAATAACTTCAATAGTATCTTCCCTACACCCCTTATTTGATTGGTGTTGATGAGGTTGATCATGCGGCTACGGAATCCTTTGATGATCGTCCTATTTGTGTTTTCAATCTTACCGAGAAAACTCTAATGTGTATGATTGTGCCTTTTGTCAGAGTGTTTTAGTATAATGATTGTTTTAAAATGGAGTCATGTGAGAGGGAAGATAATATTTTGGGCTTTGATGGTGGGAATATTATATGGTCTTGAACAATTGATGAGTCATAATCTCATTTTAATTTTAGTTAAACTAATTTTGTAATGGCTTGGGTAATTATTTTTAGAAATAGAGAATGTCTCATGAGTTACCTAGAGGTACAAGACATGAAAAATATAGAAAAATGAGATTACAATGTATAACAGGTGGTAAATGATAACTGTTCCCCATGAATATAAAAATAGGGTTGTAGAGGAGCATATTTTATAAACCATGAAATAGATGGCCTAGAAATCATTTCAGGTTTGATAGATCCATTCAAATGTATTCCGAATAGTTTTCCAAGCATTGAGGGTGTGATAGAAAACTATGCGACTCATTTTCCCCATGGATAGTAGAGACCAAATGGTTGGTTCATAGTTTAGAAAACCTTGCTTCAAAACCAAGCACCTCATTAAGAATGGAAATTTAAGGATTTCACCTCTTGATTCTTATATGATATAACCTTTTTTCACCCTCATATCACTATAAGTATCCTATGGTGTGAACTAAAATCTCTCTATACTTCCAAGAGGGCCTCTCCATTAATATTAGGGTGTTTGAGTTGAAGATACTCATAATTTAACACCCTGATCAGTCTCTGAGTCTATTTAATTTAATTTTATGGAAGATACATATCTTGGTTATTTATATTGTAATGCCCTGACAATAGATTCCCATAGTTGGTGCATTATTTTAATACATTCGAATGATTACAAGGAATCATGTCCTGAAGGACCGATCAGTTTAGAAGTCTTGGAAAATATATTGCATTCATGAACATTACATTACACTTTCTAACATTCAACAAAAAAATACTTTGATAATGTCGTTGTTACCTTAGCTTAACCCTTCATCTCAAACATAAGACACTTCTTGGGATCCTGTGAAAATAAAACATAACAAAGGGGTGAGCTCAGATGCTAACTAAGGGTAAATAACTTAGAGAAAGCTATAAACTTTTAAGGCAAGATGTATAATAAAAAAAATAGCCTTTTAAACATAAAATTGAACATAATACGGAAAATATAAATTATACATTACCATATAAACATGAAAATAGATATTCTACTAGTCGTATAATCACATGCAATAACTAATTTCATAATGAGGGAATGCCTAATGCAGGACATCATTACCGTATAGTCAAGGCCTTGTAACAAGACTACAAATAAATTTTTTGTCAAGGCCTTGTGCCAAGACACTAGAATGTCTCGTGAGACCTATTGATGCATCAAGAAATTATAGTGGGCTCCACTTGTCACTGACAAATTCCACTGCATTCCTCATATGATAATGTTGAAACATAACAAAAACATTATTATTAAAACTAGTGTATGAAATGTCAATACATTATCCATAAACCATGAATGGTATAAAAATAACACATCAACGGTCAAACATATCACAAATACTTCATGAATGGTATAGAAATAACACATCAATAGTCAAACATATCACAAATACTTCAATATAATATGGACGATTTGTATCATAATAAATCAACTTCAAACAAGTTTAAAATCCATCAAAGGATGTTGACATAGATGAAAATGATTTTTAAAACTCTTTGAGAGAAATATATATTTTTTCATGAAAACATTTAAAAGTCACAAAATTTAAAAAGAATACATTTAAAGACATTTTCTAATCAAAGTGTCCCAGACAACTCTGAAACTTTTCAAAGGAATTGACATTTTAAAAACATTCGTGTGCATATAAATAAATCCTTAAAACCCATTTTGAAAACATTGAAATTAATGAGAAAGGTTTAGAAGGATAAATCTTTCAAAAAATTTAAAATTATGTTTTAGTAAAAAAATTCCCTCAAATAGAATCTCTTTGAAAACTCTTTTACGAAACATGGACATGTATAATAAATATGTCCCATTATATTCTTATGTAAAAACAACCTCGGATAATAAAGAGATTGTGAAATTAACCATTACCTTGAACTTTCCTTTGGTCGAGGGTTTTTTTAACATCCTGTATAATGACAATTGATTATTATTAGATTATAAAATAACCATATTAATATTTATGATATCATACATGATTAATTCATGACATTATACTACCAATTTAATAATAATTTCCATGTTAAAATTAACATTTTGGGTAATAATTGCTTTCTTTATCGTATGTGTTTTAACTTGTTACTCTTGATTGTGTCAATTAGATCAACATTTAAATAATTTCATAATATAAAACATGATTTATATGTCATATATATTCAGAATATAAATCTGTATAATAGACATATATATGAAATGGAAAACAACATTTATGGAGACGGTAGTCCGTACGTACGCATAAATATTGTTTCCGTTTTCAAAACGTATTTCACAGGACTAAGTGAATAAGATATATGTAAGTACATATATATATATATATATATATATATCTAGTATCTTTATTATTTCATATATTATATACATATTAATTATATATATTTTATAATCATCGTAGAATGGTGAACATTGAAATGAATCACCTCGCGTCGTGGAGACGGTAATCCATACGTACGCACGAGCGACAATATCATTATATTAATGGAGAAATTGTATGTAATTGGATTATATATCATATATAAAGGATCATTAAAATTTTATATTTATTATTTACATCAGTTATACTCGTTATTATACCCATCCAAATAATGAAGTGTTAGAATAACAAACTACACCACGACGTAGAGACGGTAAGCCGTACATACGCATGCATGGTGACATGTCATTCAAAGGATGGATAGAATAATTAATATGGATGTACCATATTTATATTAACATCACAGTATAGATAATATACTGGATTTTTCATTTTAGAATATAAACAACAAATAACGATGAAGTGGAAGAATAAAAGAACTTGAATGAGGGTGGTGAAATCATTACCTCTGCTTCGGGTTCTTCATTTTTATTTGATAAAAAAGGCTCATTAGGTAAGATTTATGACCAAAATAAGGCCTCTAGGATAAAGGGAGGACATTTGAGAGTGTATTTGGGTAGACTTTGGCCTAGAAAAATGGCTTTGGAGGTGTGAAATTAAGATAAGGGTAAGTGACCTTTTATAAGAGAGGTGAGGTTCACTTAAGGAAAAGCTTGAAATATTATTTTATAATAAAATCATTTTCGGTTTATAAAGTCTCAAAAATGATTTATTTATATGATATGGTGGGGATGGGTCGAAAACCTCTCAACCAATAGGTTTTTGACAGGTTTAGGTCACCATATTAACCATAACATTTAGATTTAACTCATAGTTAAATAGTTTGACATTTACCATGTCTCTTTGTAGTTTTATATTATATGGTTAATAAAATTACTATAAAATTCAAAACAAACCCCAATTGGTTCATTAATTTCATATATACTATTATATTATACTTTTTTTAGAACCAAAGATTTTTTAGACTATTATATCAATTAATAAGATAATATTGTTTAAAAAACTATTTTAGGTCAAATTTGACACTATTTAGTATTTTGTTTTTTCTAAATTTATAACAGCATTATTACTTCAAAAACAGTTCTCATAACCAACCCTAATATAATATAATAACCTATAAAATTATTGGAATTCATAAAAATCCTCAAATTACATTTATTTGGATATTTATAATATCAATTATTTTAATCTTTCATTAATACAGAAATTTCTGCATAATCATTGTGTGATAAATAAATTTAATTATTTAATGTCTAAAAACAATAAATAAAATACCATTATATATAAAATTGTTTTATATTTATAATTAATAATTATAGTCAAATTTATCTTATGTTTAACCCTACATTAAAAATGGATTAGTTATTAAACTTTGAATTTAACACTTTTAACTCTTCTTTGAATTAAATAATAATAAATGTCCAAATCTAATCCAAGTGGACCTAAAGGATAATATTTTATTACTAAGCTTGTTTTTGGTCAAATTATACTTATCCAATAGAATTAAGACATGTTTTAGGGTAATTATGGTATCATTTTTACCCTTAATTAACCAATTTACTTTTAACTGTGGTAAATAAAAGTCCAAAGTTACTATTCAACAAAAATTATTTTAATCTTATTGAACCAGAATTTACTTAGTGATAGCAACCGTGTCTCTTGGATTTTTGAAATTCAACTCACGGAAGCAGTAAAATTATGTTTTATGCAAATTTGTAAATTCTTCTTTGAGGTGGGTAAAAGATGATAAAAAGCTCAATGAAATTTATATATATCTAAAATTATAATAAAATTACTATAATGAATTAAATATAAATTATATAGGTATTATGTATCTATTTTTTCCTAAAATAAATTTAAATAAAATAATAATTTTTTAAATAAAAAATTCAGTTTTAAACTCTAACTCGGTGTTTTCACTATTCATCAAGAATTTAAAGTTTTCAGAAAAATACTAAAACTTCACCCTAATCTAATTTTGATATTCCGAATTCAAAAATGAAGTCTATTTTACAAAATTAAAAACATAGAAGTTGAATTTATTAATTTAAAATTAATTCTCGTTGTCAAAACCAAAAGGCATATTTTTAAGAAATAATAACTATCAAAAGATTGAAAAATGTTTATGTCCAATTTCAAAGTGAAATTACTTACAATGACCAGAATTGTATTAAATGGTTGAAATGAAATCTAGTTATACTTACAGACCATTGAAATTGATAATTTAACACTCTAAATTATTTTAGTTAAAAAAGTTGTTTTTAGTTAAAATATAGTATTTCTCACTATTCAACCAAATCTGAATGTTATCAGAAAAACAGCAAAATTTATTGAAACTAAATTCTTATGTCCTGATTCTAGAGAAGAATTTTATTTTTTTCAAATTAAATATTTAATAGTTTCAAATATTGGATTATAAAGGGTTCACCATTAAAAGGCGATAAAAGTGCATTTTTTTGAAAAATACTTATTTTATCTGAAAAAATGAATTTTTCTTACATTATGTTTAATAAACTCATAATATGGATTTTAAAATTATAAGGATTATATAATGTTCAAAATTCAGTTAATACTATTCATAACTGCTTTTGAATGGCTTGTTTGATATGTCGTTGTGCGCTTTAACTCGGTGTTGCGTGTAATTCAAGTTATGGAATTACTTTGAAGATATAACATACTATGAAATCTTGGGGTGTTATATTCTTCCCTCCTTCAATAAATTGTGACCACGCAATTTAAAATTGTTTTCAAAAATAAAGGATTGAAAATAAAAAATACCTTTGTGGTAAAACCCACTTCATAAATTGCGTTAAAAAAATTTAGTCTTAATAATAGGGAAGAAAATTACACACATATATATATATATATACTTGACAAGTAGAGTTTTATCCTTGAACTAATTCCTACCACAAACGCGTCTTTCACTCCAAAAGAATTCAAAAAAATATTCTATATATCCTAATCGTATAGGGTTCCAAAAATAATGAATTTATAATTAATTTGTCAGACTATTTAAAAAAACTAAATTATACAAACCAGTATATCACGTAGTCCTATCATTGGGGATGCACCCTTTTTGCTCTTCGGTTGCGGGTTCAAGTCTCACGGCATTGCCAGACGTGACTAGTTGATTCCCGACCTATGGGTTTTCCTTTTTGTAACAATCCAAAAATAACCTTAATAATATTATCCAATATCAAACTTAATCCATTCCAGACTTATCCAAAACAATTCGATCCAAACTCTCAGTCCAAAATTTATAAGGAGGTTAAACACAATGATGATCCATTTTCCAGGTAATAACATGTGAATGCCTTAATCATGTATTATTTTAAAACACTGCGATATCTTGAATTACCATAAAACCTTATTGATTACATTCATGCTCCCTTATTCCTTATAGAGTACTGTATATACTCCTTCTATCTAAAAATGTTTTAAACTCCAACAATGATGGAATATAAAAATCATTAGTCAGTTTAAAGGTTGTCAAGAATATCCAATATAATTTATCTAAGTCAAACATCTCTTATTCCAAAATCACTACCTCATTATCAGGACCATATTATGGATTACATTTCCTTCAACCATGTATTTTTCCAAAAAATATAGGTCACTATTAAGTCAATTTTCTTAGAACCATAAAATCTTCAATCTTCAATAAAATAGTACTGAAGTAAAATCCTTATTTATATCCATAATTTATATAACCAGTATACTATTGATACAAAACTCAAATGAAATAATTCTATAATAACAATGTAAGAACACTAGTCATTCCTCTTCATATGAGGTAGTATCGTAACTTGATTATTATACAATAACATCATTTGTGGTATACTCTTATGACTGGGACATTGATTTGAATAGTGTCTCCACGCCTTACATATGAAGCATTTTACATTTGAAAACTTTTTCTTACCCTTGCAATCATGTACTTGGTGTCCTTTCAATCCACACTTATAACAAACTCTCAATCCCTTCAATCATTTACCAAGGTGATTATTTCCACATTTATCACATATGGGAAAATACTTCTTTTCCCTATTCCCTTTATCCATCTTTATATCTTCCATCCTTTTCTTCTGTTTCTTCCCTTCAAAGACACAGGACTCAGAGAATTCTATACTTATCTTATTAACACATGATACTATTTCTTCGTATGTTGAGAATACATGGGAGACTATTTCCCTTCTAAATGTTGGCTTAATACTGTGAAAAATATGGTCCTACGTACTCTTTGTATCATACGTATTGCTGGAGTTCACATTCCTTATACTGGGCACCATTTCTATACAACGACATACAATAGGTTAGTTTATGAATTGAAATGAATAATTCCAATCTTGTAAAATACCTAACATAAATTGAACAGTTTATGGATATAATCCATAATCATAAAAATATTTTCATTGAGGAAGTATATACTCAGAAACCATTCATAATGGTTTGTAAGGAAAATGAGAATTATCCTAAGCATATCCCCTGGGAGTTTCGTAACCAAGAGTGCAGTGAGGCCCATTATCGTGCACCCGTTCCCATTCGAGTATAGCTCAAAGAGGTGTTTTTGGGTTTTACCCCTAAGTAAATATATGCTAGAGGTGCCTCTACCTGATCGTATCTAGACAGGGATGCATTTCTTGGAAAACTCAAAAAATCTCTACATTTCTAAAATTCTAGGAAGTTCTTCTATACTAATACTCAAAGTCTATCTTAGGGTAATGTGCTCTAATCAGAGGTTATCTAAATATAGTTTACAAGGTTATTGATAAACTTTTTTGAATACCAATTGTAATGCCCCGACCCTAGATTCTCAGAGTCGGTGCATTATTTTAATATATTGTCATGCTTATAAGGAATCCAGTGCCGAAATACCGATCAGTTTAGCAGTCATGGAAAATATATTTCATACATGAACATTACGTTACACTTTATAACATACAACAAAAAAATGTTATGAGAATTTCATTTTTCCCTTACATTAACCCTGCATCTCAAATGAAAAACACTTCTTGGGATCCTGGGAAAATAAAACATAAGAAAGGGGTTAGCTCAGATACTCTGTAAGGGTAAATAATTTAGCAGAATCTATAAACTTTTAAGGCAAGATGTCTTATAGAAACAATATCCTTTTAAACATAAACTTGAAAATACGTTTTCAAAAATAAATCAAACATTACCATATAAACATGCACATGGATATTCTACTAGTCGAATAATCACATGTAATAACTAATTTCATAATGAGGGAATGCCTAATGTCAAACATCATTACCACATAGTCAAGGCCTTGTGCCAAGAATACAAATAATTTTTTTCAAGGTCTTGTGCCAAGAAATTAGTTTTTCTCATGATACCTACTGATGCATTGAGGAGCTATAGCAGGCTCCACCCACCAATTACTAGGTCCACTGCATTCTTCATATGAAAAGGTTTAAACATAACATAAACATTCATATTAAAACTAGCGTTTGAAATAGCAATATATTATCCATAAACCATGAATAGTATAAAAATAACACATCCACAATCAAGCATATCACAAATCCTTCAATAAAATATGGAATATTTGTATCGTAATAAATCAACTTCAAAAAAGTTTAAAATCCATCAATTTATGTTGACATAGATGAAAATGTTTTGTCAAATTCTTTGAGAGAAATATCTCTTTTTCTTGGAAACATTTAAAAGTCCTGCAATTTAAAAATGGACACATTGAAAGTCATTTTTTAATCAAAGTGTCTTATACCACTTTGAAACTTTTCAAAGGAATTAACATTTTAAAAACACTCATGTCCATATAAATAAATCCTTAAAACCCATTTTGAAAACATTGTCATTAATGAGAAAGGTTTAGTAGAATAAATATTTTAAAACATTTAGAATGATGTTTTAGTAAAAAAAATTAACTTAAACAAAATACCTTTGAAAACTCTTTTTCAAAACATGGACATGGATAATAAAAATGTCCCAAAAGAAATATATGTAAAAACAACATCGGATAATAAAGAGATTGTGAAATTAACCCTTACCTTGCACTTTCCTTTGGTCTAGGGTTCATTTAACCTCCTGTATAATGACCATTATATGTTATTAGATTATAACAGAACCATATTAATATTTATGATATCATACATGATTCATTTATGTCTTTATAATAACCATATAATAATAATTTCCATGTTAAATTAACATTTCGGGTAATAATCGCTTTATTTATCGTACGTGTTTTAACTTGTAACTCTTGATTTTATCACCTATATAAAAATTTAAATACTTAAAGAATATAAAACATTATTTATATTTCATATATATTTAGAATATAAATATTAATAATAGACATATATATGAAATGGAAAACACTGTTTATGGAGACGGTAGTTCGTACGTACGCATAAACTCTATTTCTATTTTAATATCGTATTACACAGAATTAAGTGAATAAGATATATGTAAGTATATATATATATATAGTAGAATTATTATGTCATATATTACATACTTATTAATGATATACATTTTATAATCATCGTCGAATGGTGAACGTGGAAATTATTCTCATCAAGTAGTGGAGACGGTAATTCGAACATACGCACGAGTGAAAATATCGTTATATTGATACAAAAATCTTATGTAATTGTATAGTATATAATATATACTGAATCATTAAATTGTATGTTTATTATTTAAATCAGTTATAATCATTATTATACCCATACAAATAACGAAGTGTTTTAATAACAAACTACACCATGATGTGGAGACGGTAAGCTGTACGTACTCATGTATAGTGACATGTCATTCAAAGCATGGATAGAATAATGAATATGGTTGTACCATATTTATATTAAAATCATAGTATATATAATATTATATAGTTATTATTTTATAATGTAAACAACAAAGAAAGAGGAATTGGAAGAATAAAAGAACTTGAAAGAGGGTGGTAAAATCTTTACTTCTTCTTCGGGTTATTCCTTTTGATTTGATCAAATGTGATCCTTAGGATGGATTTCTGACAAAAGTAAGGCCTCTAAGATGAAGGGAGTATAGTTGAGAGGGTATTTGGGAAGAGGTTTTCCGAGACAAATGGCTTTGGAGGAGTAAAATTAAGAGAAGTGGAAGTGCCCTTTTATAAGAGAGGTGAGAGCCACTTTAGGAAAAGCTTGAAACATTATTTTATAATAAAATAATTTTCGGTTTATAATGGATCAAAAATTATTTGTTTAAAGTATAAGGTGGGATGGGTCTAAAATATCTCAACCAATAGGTTTTAGACAAGTTTAGGTCACCATATTCACATTAACCTTTAGATTTAACTCTTAGTTAAATAGTTTGACATTTACCATGTCTCTTTGTATTTTTATATTATATGGTTAATAAACATACTGTTGTACCTCTCGTTCCCCTCGTTGTTTGATTTTCATGATCACAATCACCTTATTTTTTGTCTAACCTTGTTTTTAAGTGTTGTGAATGATAGGCAAAAGATTGCCAAAGGATTGGCCCAAGAATGAACAAGAAGTGGACTGAAATTCAGTCCACCGGCCAACCGGTGTGATAGCACCGGCCAGCCGGTGGACCTGGCAGAGGCATTGCCCACTGCCAAGTTCCACCGGTCAGCCGGTGGCTCTGTCACCGGCCAGCCGATGGCACCCAGATGAATAGTGTGAGCTACTGTCTCCCCACCGGCCAGCCGGTGGCTCCTCCACCGGTCAGCCGGTGGAGCCTGGACCAAAACTCTTCCCCTCTGCCAAGGCACCGGCCAGCCGGTGGAGCTGTACCGGCCAGCCGGTAGCCCAGTCAAACTAGCCGTTGGCTTTGACCAGTCAACTCCCTTTTGGCCTCCAACGGCTCCGAGGCCCTTTAAAACGGCTCCGAAGACTCCCCAAGGGTTCCATGCCTATAAATAAAGGCCAAGGAAGCCCCGGACAACAACCGGATCATATACAAAGCCCACAGACACGTTGTTCATCATTTGGCATACCTCCGGCGGACTTCCTTCAAGGAACCCACCTTGCTCCAACAACTTCCACATCCAAGGAGCTCCTTCAAAGAAGTTTGGAAGTGGCCTTCAACATCTCCAATCAATCAAAGGCGCCCAAGGCTTCTCCCAATACAGTTTTTCTTGTTTATTTATTTTGAGCTTTAAATTTGGGTTTGTGCCTACAAACCCCAAACTTTTCTCATCCCCTGTTTCTTTTGGGTTTCACATCACCATTAAGGTGTGAAAAGGTTGTCAAGCTTTCCTTTAAATAGCTTGAGACATAGGTGAGCTATCCTTCACCTGTAAGAAGGATAGTGGGTTCTTGCTAAACCATTAAAAGCAAGTGGGTTCTTGCTCAACCACCAAAAGCAAGCTGTAATAGGTTCTAGTGCTACCTCAAAGCCTAGTGGGTTTCTTGCTAAAACCATTGAAAAGCAAGCGGTAGAATCTCTCAACGGTTTAGTTGGGAGCGGAGACGTAGGCCGGGTTTTGGCCGAACTCCGTTATCAATTTCTTGTGTCTTGCCTCTTTACTTTCCGCTGCATTTCAACTTTGATTTTATTTTGTTAATCTTTTTTTAAAAGGCAATTCACCCCCCCTCTTGCCATCCTTCCCGTTCTTCTCCGCCTAAAAATTGGTATCAAAGGGAGTTTTGAATAATTCCTTAATCGGTTTCAAATTAAAGATCCTATTTTTTTGATGGCTTCTACCGCTTCTTCCTCTCCATCCCCCGAAGGACATTCTTTGGATCGTGCTCCATTCTTTGATGGAGCTGATTATACTTTTTGGAAAACCCGCATGTCAACTTTTCTTAAAATCATTAGCTATCCTATATTTAGAATTGTTATGCATGGTTTTACGCTCTCTTCTCCCGATGAGTCTAAATGGACCCCCGCCGACATTGGAAATTTTGAGCTTGATGGCAAAGCCATGAACGCTCTTCATTGTGGTCTTGACCGTAATGTTTTTAATTGCATTTCTACTTGCTCTACCTCTTATGATATTTGGAAATATTTAGAGCTAACCCATGAAGGTACTAGCAAGGCTCCAAAGCAAGAACCCGCTCAAGAGCAAGAACTCGACGAAAAATTCAAACTCGCTTGCCCACTTCACAAGAAAAGGGCCAAAAAAAGAAGGGAAAGAAGAAGGCTTCAAAGGCATCTTGGAGTGATAGCTCCTCCTTCTCCTCCTACTCCTCAAGCGACCAAGGTAACAAATGCCTAATGGCAAAACATGAGGTAGATTCTTCCTCCTCTTCCTCCTCCTCATCCTCTAGTTCTTCTAATTCTTTCAATCATTTGTCATACGAAGAACTCCAACATGTGCGAGACCAATTAGAAAATGGTTTTCACGAACTCTCGTCAAAATTTGTTTCATTGAAAAAGAATTTCAAAAAACTTTCCTCCGAAAAAGACCAACTTCTCGAAGAGAAGGAGGAACTCTCCCTAAAAATCCAAAATTTCCCCAATGTTGATTCTTTGGAATCAACCATTAAGGACCTTAGGGAATCCCTAGCCAAGTTCACCCAAGGTGAACAAAATTTGTCCAAACTCTTAGGTTCTCAACGAGTATCTAGAACCACCAATGGACTTGGCTACACCAATATAGCTTCCTCCTCCCATGAACCCACTGTTTTTGTAAGGGGGAGCTCTAGTTTTAAATTTTGTAATTATTGTAAGAAACCCGGGCACCTCATTTATGAGTGTGATTGCAAAAATGCCCGGTACGGTCAACCCAAATCTATTTTTTATTCGGACGAGTTTTATAGGAGAAGACCCGCCACTAGACAAGTGTGGATTGAAAAATCCCTATTAGCGAGTCTCTCCGGCCCAAAATTTATTTCGGTTTCAAACACCTCTCCCCGGTGATTTGTTGTTTTTATTTAGAGGGAGTTAGGTTTGTTTAAGCTTTTTTGTTTTTATTCAAACTTTCAATTTCAACACTTGGTATCAATTTTTTTCAATTAAAAATTTTCTATTAAATTTTCATTTCAAAATTTTCAACTCTTGGTATCGAATTTTTATTTTCAATCTTTCAATTTCCAAAATTTCAATTGATTTTCAAATCTCAAATCTTGTTTTTCAAATCTCTTTTCCCTCAATCAAATTTTTATGCCCCACGCTATTTTGATAATCACAAAGGGGGAGAAATTTCTTGATTGATTGGGGGAGAATCTTTTCTATCATGCTTTGATTTATTTTCAAATTATCCTTTAAGAATGTCTTTCATTTCAGTATTTTACATTAATTGTTTTGGTGATTGTGATCATCAAAATAGGGGGAGATTGTTGTACCTCTCGTTCCCCTCGTTGTTTGATTTTCATGATCACAATCACCTTATTTTTTGTCTAACCTTGTTTTTAAGTGTTGTGAATGATAGGCAAAAGATTGCCAAAGGATTGGCCCAAGAATGGACAAGAAGTGGACTGAAATTCAGTCCACCGGCCAACCGGTGTGATAGCACCGGCCAGCCGGTGGACCTGGCAGAGGCATTTCCCACTGCCAGGTTCCACCGGTCAGACGGTGGCTCTATCACCGGCCAGCCGGTGGCACCCACATGAATAGTGTGAGCTACTGTCTCCCCACCGGCCAGCCGGTGGCTCCTCCACCGGTCAGCCTGTGGAGCCTGGACCAAAACTCTTCCCCTCTTCCAAGGCACCGGCCAGCCGGTGGAGCTGTACCGGCCAGCCGGTAGCCCAGTCAAACTAGCCGTTGGCTTTGACCAGTCAACTCCCTTTTGGCCTCCAACGGCTCCGAGGCCCTTTACAACGGCTCCGAAGACTCCCCAAGGGTTCCATGCCTATAAATAAAGGCCAAGGAAGCCCCGGACAACAACCAGATCATATACAAAGCCCACGGACACGTTGTTCATCATTTGGCATACCTCCGGCGGACTTCCTTCAAGGAACCCACCTTGCTCCAACAACTTCCACATCCAAGGAGCTCCTTCAAAGAAGCTTGGAAGCGGCCTTCAACATCTCCAATCAATCAAAGGCGCCCAAGGATTCTCCCAATACGGTTTTTCTTGTTTATTTATTTTGAGCTTTAAATTTGGGTTTGTGCCTACAAACCCCAAACTTTTCTCATCCCCTCTTTCTTTTGGGTTTCACATCACCATTAAGGTGTGAAAAGGTTGTCAAGCTTTCCTTTAAATAGCTTGAGACATAGGTGAGCTATCCTTAACCTGTAACAAGGATAGTGGGTTCTTGCTAAACCATTAATAGCAAGTGGGTTCTTGCTCAACCACCAAAAGCAAGCTGTAATAGGTTCTAGTGCTACCTCAAAGCCTAGTGGGTTTCTTGCTAAAACCATTGAAAAGCAAGCGGTAGAATCTCTCAATGGTTGAGTTGGGAGCGGAGACGTAGGCCGGGTTTTGGCCGAACTCCGTTATCAATTTCTTGTGTCTTGCCTCTTTACTTTTCGCTGCATTTCAACTTTTATTTTATTTTGTTAATCTTTTTTTAAAAGGCAATTCACCCCCCTCTTGCCATCCTTCCCGTTCTTCTCCGCCTAACACATACTATAAAATTTCAATAGAACCCCAATTGGTTCATTAATGTCATATATATTATTATATAAGTCTTGTGGATGAACCATAGATTTTTAGGACTATTATATCAATTAATAATATAATATTTGTTTTAAAAACTATTTTATGTCAATTTTGACACTATTTGATATTTTATTTTTTATAAATTCATAACATAATTATTAATCCTAATATTTCTTAGTAACCTATAAAATTAGTGTAATTCATAAAAAGTAACAAATTGCATTTATTTAGATATTTATAATATCAATTATTTAAATATTTCATTAATACGGTAATTTCTGCATCATCATTGTGTCATAAATAAATTTAATTATTTAATGTATAAAAAATATAAATAAAATACCATTATGTAGGAAATATTTTTACCTTTTAAATTAATATTTATAGTCAAATTTATCTTATGTGTAACCATATATGAAAAATGGTTTAGTTATTAAAATTTGAATTTAACCCTTTTAACTCTTCTTTGAATTATATAATAATAAATGTCATAATCAAAACCAAGTGTACCTAAAGGATAATATTTTATTCCTAAGGTTGTTCTTGGTCCAATTAAACTTATCCAATAGAATTAGAACATGTGTTAGGGTAATTATGATATAATATTTCCCCTTAATTAATCTATTTACTTTTAACCATGGTAAATAAAAGTCAAAAGTTACTATTCATAAAAAATTATTTTCATCTTATTGAACCAAATTTTACATACTAATATAAATCATGTCTCTCAAATTTTTGAAATTCAACTCATAGAAGTGGTAAAATTAAGTTTTAGGAAAATTTGAAAATTCTACTATGAGGTGGGTAAAAGATGGTAAAAAAGCTCAATAAATTTTTTATATATATAAAATTATTATAAACTGACTCCAATGAATTACATTGAACTGATATATGTATTATATATCTATATTGACCAAAAAATAAATTTAAATAAAATAAAAAATTATTTAAATAAAAAATTCGGTTTTAAACTATAACTTAGTGTTTTTCACTATTCATTAAGTATTGAAAGATTTCAGAAAAATACCAAAAATTCACCCTAAGATAATTTGAATATTCCAAATTCAAAAATGAAGTCTATTTTACCAAATTAAAAACATAGAAGTTTCATTTATTAATTTAAAATTAATTCCCGTTGTCAAAACCAGAAGGTGTATTTTTAAGAAATAATAACTATCAAAATATTGACACTTGTTTATGTCCAATTTCATAGTGAAATTACATAAAATGAACAAAATTTGATTAAATGGTAATAATATTATCTATTTATACTTACAAACCATTAAAATGTATAATTTAACACTATAAATTATTTTTATTAAAAAATTTGTTTTCAGTTAAAATATTGTATTTTTCACCATTCACCCAAAAATGAAAGTGATTAGAATAACACCAAAAATTTATTAAAACTAAATTATTTTGTCCTGATTCTAAATAAGAACTTTATTTTTTCAAATTTAATATATAAAAGTTTCAAATATTGAGTTTAAAATGGGTTCACCATTAAAAGGCGGTAAAAGTGAATTTATTTTAAAACAAACTTCTTTTATCTGAAAAAAATGAATTTGTTCGTAAATTATGTCTAAAAAACTCAAAATATGGATTCTAAAATTATAAGGATTATATAAAGTTCAAAATTAATTTAATACTATTCATAACCTCTTTTGAACGGCTAGTTTGGTTTGCGTGGTGCGCTTGAACTTGGTGTTCCGTGTAATGCAAGTTATTGAATTACTTTGAAGATATAATGTACTATGAAATATTGGGGAGTTACATATATTATTCATTATTTCATAAGACCTATTTCTAGAGATTTCTTATCTTTTTTTGTCCATTCTAGGTTTAATCAACATATGGGGGTTGGACGAGTGGTTTTCTATGAGAAAAAAATAGCGTATCTACAAGATTTCTCCCATAGTCTTGATATTTATCATGTGTATATCATTATTATATTGATGTAATATGATTAAAAACTATCTATTTGTTTAATTTTTATAAATTGGGAATTTAAATGATGCTTTAGACCCTTCATGGAACCCATTGGGTCCTTTTATGACTATGAGACCAGGCCAGTGGCTACCCATGGGGTGAACAAATCCCCTGAAATTAGTAAAATGGGGTGTATATGATGAAATAAATTTTTATGATACTATATTGATTATACATTCCATTTGGAAAGTTATTATGTCAAAATGATCCATTTGGTCTAACTTAGAAATTTATTGTGATACGACACGATAAAGGAAGGGAAGTGAAAATGGTTAAAAAGGGGGAATGTTCAAGTTATTAAATGGTAACGGAGAATGTTTAATTGTTGTGTTATATGAAAAAATGATTAAATTTCATAATTATGAAAGTGTTTTTGAATTTTTTTAATTTAATATACCTTGATAATAATGATATATTAATATTGGTACACATTTTATTTTTAAATTTGTTCAAAGGGTCAAGTATGTTGGACCGTTGAAAACGTTTATTGAGGAAATGTCTAGAGATGATGTGCATGGCTCTCCAAACCCAAAGGCAAGGATGATGAACATGAAACCCCTTATCCATGATTTATTACGGGTAAAAATTATGTTCATCATCATTTACTTGTTATGATGGAAATGGTGTACCTTATTCCTGGCTAGGGTGTGAGCATGATGTTTTAGGAAAATATTGGATTTGACTTGGTGTATGTAGTGGAACTGAAACTCCTTGAAACTTGTATTTTAAGTGGTTAATTAAATCCCACTTCTATTTATAATTTTTAACCCTCATGTTTATGGTTCTTATTTTCATCATTGGCTAAAGCAGGTTTGGTTTATTAGGTGTCACGGTGGAACCTGAATTCCCAAGGGGAAAATTAATAATTTTTTACAGTGGAATATGATTTATTTATATCTATGTTTATTATTTCTCATATACCATTACATAAATAGTTTTTTAAAATAGATATTTCTTTTTACAGCATTAGTGGATGCCTACTGAATTGTAATCACTCCCTTATTTGGTGCCATTTTGATCCCGAGTAGACATCATGGCTGCATGAATAGATATGTAAAAATTTCATATGACAAATGGATGGTTTTGGGATCAAGTATGGATCATGGATGAGGGGAATAGAAATTATGTCATGGCCCATTTTGTGATTTTTAGTGTGTCTTTATTTTGGGTTTCCGTTTTATACAGGACATAATTATGGAATTACATGATTACCACATTAGTTTATGGGAATTTATCGAGTTTTGGGATTTGGATATGTGATATTTGGTTCTTTATCATTATTTAATGTTATTATTTAATATTATTTATGTCATTATATTACTCTTATAGAGATTTTATAGTCTCCCTATGTTCTTACTTATACCCTCATCACTAGTCGACATCCTTGGGTGTGCATTGAAGCAATCTCGGGGTAACATAATGATCTGGTTCAACTGTTTGTTTATAGTCATCTAATATGGAATGTTACAATTAATATATTGGGGTAAATTCATAAAAAAATGGGATAGTTATTGTAGTGTTTTAAAATCTCTATCTGGTGGAAAATGTGTGATTTGGAGTAGTAATAAACATAGTTCAATTACTCTGATTAAAACTATGGAAAACTATGTAAGTGAAAAACATGAATACAAACAAATCCTTTGGATGACGATGTAGTTGAAAAAATTGTATATAGAAGTTGATAATCCATTTATGAAATCTTTTTATAATAAATGTTCAATTGATATATCCAATAATTTTGTAGAATATCATATAACCAGTCATATTAATATCCAATTTCATTTCATTAAGGAGAGAGTAGCTAATGAAGATATTATGTTAGAGTATATCTCTATAAAGGATCAAATTACTGGTGTATTTACAAAACTATATTATGAGATATATTTTCTAAGTAACAAATAAAACATAATTTTCATCCTACCCCTCTCACTTGTGGATGTTTGGGATAACTCCCATAATTCTTTGGTATCAATTGACAAAGGGGGATAAAGGTATACAAATCATGTTTCCTTAATCTAAATCCAAATATATTTTTATTAAAAAACAGGTAAAATGGATTCATAGATAGAGGGGTTGAGTATCGTTGTTACTAATTGAGGGAATTGATTCTATAAAAAAATATTTATCAAGACATGTCTCTCTGATAATATTTGTGATTTGTTTACTTTTAGTTTTAGTAGTTCATGTTGACATCAAATCCAAAGTTGGAGAATAAGGAACCCAATGGAATTATTGATTTGTTTTATTTATTATACAATTTGAGTAATATTCGTATAATGTTTTGAATTTTTTTTGAAATTTTTTATAATATTTTTGAAATTATATTGGGTTGATTTAGTAATTTTGATAATGTTTTAAAGAAAATATTGGAAGATTCTGAGTTTTATATTATTGACTAAAATATTATAAGTATTGTGAAGTTAAGGAGTAACTTGATCATACACAAGATACAATTAATAAATAAATACCATGTGGTCCTATAAATAGAGAATAAGATCACAAATGGTAGGGAACATATAAGATTCATATGAAATATACATAAAACTAACTCTCAGTAGACATATAAGAAATTCAAAAAGTATTGAGACATATTAGATATATAAATGTGACACATATCTATATATTAGTTTAATTTTATAGATTTATAAAGTTTTCTGTTGAATAAATGGAAAATTAATTGAATAATTATTAATGAATCCTGGTGATATGTCAGGATTAAAAAACCATAAAAAAGATCAATATAGGTTACTAACAGTTTCTTCTAAATGAAAATAAAAATAAAAAAATTAAGTGAAAATGAATTTGTTATTACCTGATCTTAAAAATGGGGAGATTTATGTTGTGGAACACTTCACAGAATAAGATAAAGTTACCTATCTAGAATGGCAGAGAGAAAAATTCATTTTGGAGAAGGATGTAAATTATTATTGAACACTAATGATTTTATTATGAAATTCAATTCCAAAATATCATTCATTTATGTTTTAATTTATAATTAAAATTTGGGCTTTTGAAGAATTATAGAGAATTTTTCCACACCATAGGAAGATGAACAACACTGTAGTGACTGTGAAATTGGAAGAATATTTGTTCCATTCCATGGAAAATAGTGTTTTGGGATTAAAAAAATCCTTGTGAGAAATGGTGAGAAACATTTACACCATTATTGAAGACATTTTGGATCATGCATGGTTTTTTTAATACAGTCCTGTTGTGGTATGAGAAACCCCACTTTGTTTGGTCTGTTGTTGTGAGAGGAGGATCTTGTAGTGATTATTGTAGAAGATAATGGATAAGAAATATAATTCTATAATTATGGGGCGTTTTGGGGGGCTAAAAGAAGTTAAAATCAAAGGGGTAGATTCCGGTGAATCATTTGAGAAATTAATAAGGGAAAAATCATGGTTCCATGGATTTTTTAATTAAAAAATTCATGTAGTTCTATGAATATTTAAAATAAAATTAATGAAGAAGTGGTTATTTAGTGTCTGAATTTCAATAATGTGACTATTATTTTAAAGATTGAATATGTCTAAGGATAAAATCATTGAGATGAAAGAACATAATGTGTTCTTTCTTTCTTGAATAAATTTATCATTTTAAATAGATGAGAATACGGATGATATGTGTGCATCACTTATTATTATATCATGGAAGTTAAAGACTTATAAGTGGATTAAGAAGATCTCATATGTTGATGTTGTGACATATTATGATCCTTTTGAAGATCATGTTCACTGTTCTAGAGGAGTTTCTTTATCAATTGGTTCAGACTAGTATAATATTTTTTCAAGAGATAATGTATTGAGAAAATTTTTTTTTTTAGGATGAGATTTTCCTAAAATCACTCGTAATCATCATTTGTTTTTATTAAATATTTGTGACCTGAATGTGAATTGGACATAGAAACTATGTAATCACTGACCTTGGGAGAGAACCTTGAAATAAATATCATACACCTTGTGTCTTTTTTATTTCTACCTAACTAGAGTAATTATTCAAAATAATATTTTAATAGACCATACATTAAGAAGAAACAAAATTTAATTTCAATAACAGAAATAGTAAAATCGTCACAATTGATTCAAAAACATTCTCAGTGGTATAAACCATTCATGGGAACTTCACTTTCATATTATTCATTTCAATAAAAAGAGTACTAATATGGATGAACATAAAATCCAAAAAAGGATCCATCTTGATTTTTCATAATGAATATATTAAAAAAATTGAATATATAATCCCATTTTAAAATTTTTATAGTCGTTCAAAATGATCATCTGATCCACCCCTAGGATATGATCAAAAAATTTCAAGTTGAGAATGAGAGAGTCCAATTTTATTTCAATATCATTAATTACCCTGGAGTAAGAAGGAAACATTAATCCTTGATCTTTATTCTTTCTCAAAGGAGTGGTGACCTTTATGGTGTATGACAGAAGATGAACTCAAAAACATAGCTGGTACACTACTTTAGAAGAAATAAACTAATTCAAGGTAGATTCATTAAATAAATATAGAAGTATATAAGTTGTAATAATCATGATACCTTGAAATATCATAGGTCCATCATCTAAAACAATAGTTTTATTCCCTTCAATAAATAATTTCCATGACTTAGGATGGGCATGAAATTAACTAGAACTACACTCATAGATATGGTGAAAAACATACTCTTCAAAAATGAGATTTGATACCAACTATTAATTTTTGAACTTCTCCATCCATAATTAAAATATCTATTGAAAATATTTCTTTACTCACATACCTAGTACATTTAGGTTGAGATTTTGGATAATTAGAAAAAAAAATTTACATAACCAAACCAATATAATTCCCTCTAAATGGTGATTTTAACAACTAAAACAAGAATTAATTATATTATAATATGTCATCAACATCTCTAAAAAGTTTTTCTACACAAGATATACTTCATAAAATCATATATAGTAATATTATTTTTTACTTAGGGAATAAGAACATAAGAAAATGGTGTACTCAGTTGCTTAATAAGGGTAAAAATAAGAGATATCCATGAAAGATAATAGGTGATCATGATATGAACATGTGGGTATGAGATTATAATTATGGGGAATGAAAATAGATTTAGATATTGATATAAAATAAAAAATATAACATATAAAATAAATCATGACATAATTATTTTGTCATAAAACATGAGTAACATGAATCAATAATTTTGGAACACGACATAGGAAAGATGCATAACAAGATAATATGACAAGAATATGATCACATAATGTTCATAAAGGGTAAACCCTAAGAGATACATCATATAATGGGCAAGGCTAATATCATAACCATAATATAGTTGGTTTGGGTTATCCACATGTGTACCTTTTCAGGTATTTCTATAACCACTTGTGTGCAATAAATTTTGACGATTGGGCTAAACAACCGTGTACTATAAAATAATCTCATGGGATATAAAACATTAAAAAATGAATTTGAGGGATATATAATTATAGTCCCACCCATTACATAATGAAAACTATAAATATGTGTTCAACATGAAGATTAATACATTCATAATTCCAACATTCCATAATTAACCCATGTAAAGAAACCTGTGTGATTCCACAAAACATTATTAGATGACATATGGAGGAATAAGGGGTATTACATCAATATATAATTTCTATAATTAAGAAACATTAGATGAAAATTTATTTATAAGATCGAAGGAAAATTTCTTTGAAAAATGAGAATAAATGTCCTAATAACTTATATTTTAAAGGAAAAATCGCAAGAACATTAAAAATATAAATTAATGTGGGTAATAATGAACACATAGAGGGAAATATTTTGAAAAAAAAAACAAAAATATGATATAAAAAATGACTCTTTTAGAAAATATTAAAAAGGAACATTCTTTTCCCACTTATGTAAAGAGTGTTAAAGTAAATAGAAAATACCCTGTATAAAAAATTTAAGTAATTATTACTTCAATTATTTTGTAAATAGAGTTAATTATAATTAAAATGACCTTAATAAATCATTTAATTTTATATAATAAAATTCATAAAATGATATAGATAATAAGAATATTGAGGAGATATATTCCAAAGAAAAAAACATGAAATATGGCTGGATTCAATTACAACTATCATTTCGGTCGAATTATGAATAAAATATAGATGAAATGGTATAATGAAATGAATAAAATAAATATAAAAATAGAAGAATAAAATATACAGGTTTATTAAAGTGAAATAATATAAAAACCATCCCAATGTAAATTTAAATATAAACTACCATGATTTAAAAGTGAGATTGGAAAAGAAACCCTTATTCCATGATAAAATTTGAAACCAAATACCTTGAAAGAGATAAATTTAGATGAATTATTAAATTAAAATAATTGAATGAAAATTATTATAATAGAAATTTTGGTCATTATATACACCATAATAAATAAAAAAATTAGTGAATTTTAATTACATCTCAATGAAGTGAAATTATGATGGGAAAACCCTTACCTCAGACTTCTGCATGGTAATAATTACACTAAATAACTATATAATAAATTGTGGTTTATTATGAATATGAAATATAACCATATTAATTGTCATTTAAATTTATAAAAATCATTTATATTTACTTATTACCCATATATTATGTGTTTATTATTAATATTAATATTGGGGTGTGATCAATTCCTTTTCCAAACATACTTTGGTTTAGGAGTTCCCGTCCTTTCTCCTTATTTATGGTTTCACCACCTTATGAAATCTAATTAATATGTGTTATATGTTATATATATATATTTTGATTCCTAGAGTTGTTTCATAAAACTGATGGTGACTGCTTATATGGAATGCCTAAAAATATCCTCTTATTATTGATTTAACAAAAGAGTTTAATTACTAATTTAATATAATTTAGTATATTAACATTCAAAAAAATTTAAAAACATTATGTTAATCATGTTTATATAAATTTACAAGTTTTTAAGTTTCCTTATTCATTCATGAATTAGACATTATAATATCTTTCCTATTGGTTGTAAAACTGACTCAAATAAAAATATGTTAGAATGAATGAGTGAGTAAGAACATGTTACTATATAGTAATAATATCAATTTTTTAAAAATATATTTATTTCACATTTTATTAAGTGATAAATAAGATAAAAAAATAGTGAAAGGATGAATTCCAATGAAGAATAAGGATAATAATCCATTACTTACAAATAGTAGATCATATATTCTCTAGGAATTATTCTTAGTTTTAGAGGATTTGGGGAACACTCCTTAGAAAAAGGTATAAATAATGACTAATAGTATTTATAGGTACGAAAATAGAGATTATGAGATGTATTATTTTTTATTTTAGTTTTTTCTTAGAAAATTTTGTGGAAGGGTCCTTTTATAAGTGGGAAGGTGTGATATTTTTTAAATTACAAAACTTTTAATATAAAATTAATATCATATTCAAGGAAATTAGATCCAAAATATTCAATTAGTTAGGTTAATATTAGATACAATTAGTAAATTTCTTATAAAAACATTTAGATATCTGTTGTTATGTTATTTTATGACTTTGATCCTTGATTTAACACATTTACCTAATTTTAGCCTTTACCATGATGACTAACTTTTACATTGGTAATATATTTATATGACTAAAAATGAAAATGGTCTTATTACATAATTCAGAAATTATGAATCCAAATTTTAAAACCATTTTAATAGATTCTATTTATAATGGTGATAAAAATTAATATAAATATAAGTATACATAACACATAAAAGATAATTTTAGGAAAAATGTATTTATAAGAATAAAAATTAATTTATACATATTAATTACCAATTAAATGATTGGTATTTTATTTGAATATATATTTAAAAAACTAATTTCATTAAACTTCATATTTCAAATATGGGATGTTTTATTTACAAAAATATATAATAAAAACATTTCTTAAACATTTTTTACCATAAATAATTAAACTATTGTTTCTAATGATTACTTAATTATTTATTGGTTTTTATTAATTATTTTACCAATCATTCATTATATTTTATAAATATATTTTATTTATATCATTATATAATAAAAAATCTAAAATAAACACGTGGTTCACAAAAACCATTTAATTAAAATTGTTGGGTTTTTCTTCTTTTAATTAATTCTTTTAGTTTAAATACAAAATCATTTAATTTTCTTATTATGTCTCATTTAGCCACATTATAATTTATTTAATTTATTATTGTTATGTTAGACTATAATAAATCATTTTTCCATTTAGTTTTATGTTTAATGTAATATAATCTATAAAATACATAACATTTATTTAATGGGAGATACATACAAAAATCATGGTGTTTTATATTCCCCCTTTAATAAATTTCATACTGAAAACAAATTTTTTTATTAACAATGAAAATAGATGAGAATATTATTAACATAATCATGGATTGAGATATAATTTCTATTATGTTATCTACCTTAATATTTTGGGTAAGAATAAGAAACTCTTATTTTGTCTTGTAATAATAATATGTCTACATTTTCAATTTTCATAACATTTTGTCCCAAATAAGCCTCCTCATTTTCTTATAAGAGATTCAAGAGACACACCATTCAGAAATTCATTTTCACAATACTGATCTCAACACAATATCAAAACAAAAATGATTATTATAATAATATATAAGCATGATAATATGAAAAATCAATTATAAATATATTATCCTTTAAAACATTAATTTCATATTTTTATACATTTGGTTCAAATAGTTTGAACTATAACTCATTCTATTCAACATATTTTTCCTTAAGTTTTATCAACTTATTATCAATAACCAAATCTCAGAAATTAACAATCCCAAAATTGTTAAGAGACATCTTACTTATTCTCAACCCAAAATTTAAAAAAAACCTTTGATTCCACAAATCAACATAACCATTAACTGATTTTTTTTATCAAATACAATTAAATATATATAATAAACATATATAATCCAAAAAATATATTAATATTTTCCCCAAATCACATAAATTAACTTTGAAATTAAATTACATACTAATTTTATAAAAACATTATTACTCAGTCATCCATTTTTCTTACAACCTAATAAACATCTCCCAATATATCATTGACCATCTAAGAAATCCTTCATCATAAGACCAAAAAATGGTATGCGTACCTTGCAATTTACGGTCACCCTTAAACTTATTAACTAATTATGGTATAAAAAACTCTTAAATTATACTCATATGAAAACATATTATCCTCTAAAATTATATTTACCCATTTTTTCTAATATATAAGATGAACAAGACCTAAATTCCGAGGATTGATTAGAAAACACTCCTTAGGCACTGTATTTGATACCAAATATGATATAATATACTTATCCATCCATAATAAGAAGATATATATATAATATTTCTCCACATTCATACCCAATAACTTTTTGGTTTTTATTTTTTTTGAATTAAGAAAAAATATTATCTAACAAAATACATATTTTCTAACCAAATAGAAATTATGACAAGTAAAAAAGATTTATTTAATAATAAAAACACTTCAATATATCCCAATAAATTTTCCACACAATATATCCTTCTGGATATATCAAACATAGTGATCTTCTCTATTAGAGAAGGAATGGAAACATAATAAAAGGATGAGATAAATTTCTCTTTAAGTTTAAACATAAAAGATAACCATAATGAAACATAAGTGAGGATAATATGAGTATGTGGGCATGATAAAATAATCATTTTACATGAATTTAACATTAATAAATCAAATATATTAAAAAATTTATCATAAACCATTAATCATGACATAAGACTTGGTAATGAAACACATGTAATCTGAGTCAAAGGTAGACATTATATATTTGTAAAGGATATCAACTAAGACATAAATAATAAATTGGACTAAGATAATCACATTCCCAAAATATAATATTCTTGTTTTAACCACCTGTTTACCTTTTTAGGACTTGGGATTACCAACCATCTAATAATAAGTTTTAGGCTTATGATAAAAACCTTATACCATAACCTTTTTGGGTTAGTCTAGAACACCCCTATACTATAACGATATATCATGAGTTATAATAAATTTCCCAATTAATTTGTGGAATATATAATTATAGGACATCCCATGACATAAAAAACTATATATATGTCTTCCACATGAACCTAAAAACTTTTATGATTCATCATTTATTAATTAACCCATAGTAGTAAATGAGTTATATGAAAACTTATAAAAAACTAATTATCCAAAGAAAGTATGTAGATTTTATAATTATATAATATCTCTAATTAAGATTGAAAACATTAAATTATATTAACATAGAAAAAAAATATTTTTAAGATCATTGTGAAATCACTTTGAAAATTGATAAGAAATACCATTTTAAATTTTAAAAAGCATACACTTCAAAGTATAAAATTTCCAAAACAATGAGAATATAAATTAATTTGGAAAACAAGACAAAATTAAAATGAGTATTCTTAAATAAAAATATTGAATATGGTAGGATAATTCTCCCTTGTGAAAAACATTAAAAAGGAAGATTATTTTTTCACTATAGTAAAGAAATACAAAGTGAAAAATAAAATATCATGTAAAAAATCCAATAGGAAAAAATCATTTCTTTATTTTTCAAATAGAGTAATATAGAATTGAAAATGTGTTTACAAAATCATATAAATATATAGAATAAAATTTATAAATGAATATAAATTATATGTTTATAGAGGGGAAAGATTCTTGACCAAAAAGAAGAGATACGGTCGACTCCACTTACGAACATCCTTTCAATCAAATTATAAACCAAAGGGTGTTTAAATGGTAATAAGATAGGATAAAAATAACAATAACTTAATGAAAATAAAATATATCAGTTTTCATAAATAAATAATATACAAGTCCTTATAATGGATTTATAAACATAAATAATCCGTATTTCGAAGTTAGATTAGAAAAGAAACCCTTACAACTTGGTATCTTTCAAAACTATAGACCTTATGTTATAAAAATTTAGATAGATTTTCAAATCCATTTAATTTAATGAAATTTATTATAAAATATATTAATGGTTATTATATATTAAACAATTAAATAACAAATTCAATGAATATGAATCCTATCACAATGAAGAGAAATTTAAATGAGAAAACCTTTACCTCAGACTTCCTCTTTATTGGAAGCTCTATAATGCACTATATAATAAATTTATATTAATTTTTAACATAAAATAAAACATTATTTATTGTTTTTATCTTGATAATTTTCTTTTATAATTCTTTATTACCCATATTTTTATTGTTAATTGTTAAAATTAATATTCAGCTACTAAGTTTAGGTGAATGATTCTAAGGCTTGAGTCATAGGAATACCTAATAGTGATGGTTGATGCAGTCCCACCTCACCATTAATGGGAGAAGAGGACCCAAAAACTTAATATTTTTCATCACATTGATAATGATAAGGAATCAGATTCCCATGTTGATGGAATCTAGTACTTCCCCAACATATTTATTTCTCTGAAGGACCTAGGTACCATTTAGGGTTAATTAGTGGTATTTATATCTAATCTGGGATTCCAATAAACTTATTCGCTAATATAATAATATTTGGTGGATATTTTTTTTATAAATTTTCACCATTTTGTCTTTTGGATAAAATTATAAAATAATAATTTTTTTTATGTCCACATGCGATCATCAAGATTTTGGGATCGCATCTGTTTCTTGTTTACTTCACCGATGAGGATGACCTAGTGGGAAACTTATAAATATCTAGTATATATACTAAAGGATTTAATTTAAAACATATTTAATGGTACTTTTATACCCATATGAATATTTAATCTTCTATTATATGGATTTAGTTCCATATTCCTATTTTACCTTGATCATTTTAGAACTTAACTCTTCTTTACTGGACAAGTATCTTCATTGGAAATTTTGTGTGTGATAATAGCATGAATTAGAATTTGAAACATAAAATAGTGGCAAAAATATGTGGTATGATAGATCAAAAACAAACACCACTAAATGTTTCATGGATATTGGTATTTTAAAAATACTTGTATTGACAACTAATCTAGTCTGAATCATCGATTACCCTCCATTCCAATTTCCCAAGGAAATGAATTCATTTTGAATAATATCCTTAAAGAGTATCATGAGTCCCATTAGTTGAGATATAAAGGTTTCCCAATATCAAAGAATCATATATAAAATTTATTTAATATGTTTTTGTTAATGGTGTTAAATAGATACATAGAGAAGGCTTGGTAGTCATGGATGGAAGTAATAATTTTTGAAATGAACATTGGGGAAATTGTATAATTATTTGAGGAGGTGTGTTTAAGTATAATGAAGATTCTTAGGGATATGGAAAAATTAATTACCCCTTTCCATCCCAAAGAATTATTTTTATCCTTTATTACTTGGTTAGGGTTGAGGTTGTACATGAGTGAGATATTCTAGGTTAATCATGAATAATATGATGAAAGAATCTTGTCCTATGGATATTGGTAGATCGATTGATGGGTATGTTATAGATTAATCAATGATTCAAAACTAGGGTCCTTGATTTTATTTTTTTAGTATGCACAAACCCAAGATAAGTAGTTATAGACAATCAATATAAAATATATAGGTTACAAGAGTAAAAAAGGAAATCTAATAGTGCAGACTCTCTCCATTGTGGGGAAAGAGATCATAAAGTTGGACTATGTATATTCTAGTTTAAGATGTAGAATATTCTCAAAATAATCCAACTACTAGTTGACTAATTTATCCTACTATAAAATTTTTGTTCATTAATCCAGATTCATACCAATAGAGATTCAAGACACTATATTATAAGGCTAATAATAGTCTTCTAGGAAAGTTCCACTGACCTTGTAATTCAAAATTAATTCAAAAAATGAGGGAAAACCCATTTGATGAAGATATTGAGGATCCTATTGAGTTTGATGAAATAACATAGGATTAATATTAGAACTTTTTAGGATTAAATGATGTGATTTAAGTTAAATAATTATTTTCTCATGAATTAAGAGTTAAAAATCAGTGGAATTTTGGCTATGATTCAAAGAAATATATAGTAGGCTCTAAGTGTAAGATTATGTAGCACAAATATTGTACATTAATTCCCAAACCCATGTAAACTCTATTGGAATGTAATACTAGAGGCTCTATTAAGATCAAGGATTCTATTTTTTAGGAACCTATTGAAGTATATGACACAAAAACTAAGCAGCTCTAGGATAGAGAGGCTGATCTCAAGAAAACTAAGCCATGAAAACTTCATGATCCATCTGAAGACCATTATCATGGTTCTCATGGTTTAAAAAAATTATTAGTTGAGATTTTAGTTCATTATACATATTATATTTTTATAACTAGGCCAATAGTCTCAATCATTAAGCAGTTTGACATTGAAATCCCATATCCTTCTCTCTCTCCTATCATTTCATCTATTAAACTAGATTCCACATATCTAGAGTATGAGAGTAATTAATAGGATATATATCCTATTATAATTATTTTCTTGGATGTTTTGGTGGAGGAATAAAAATCAATAATCATACCTCTTGGAGTCTTAAATTCATATCACTTATCTTCCCCCTATATGTTACTAAACTGTGGAAAATGGGTTTATCAACACTGATATGGCATGGAATTATCAGTGAAGCACCCTTTCCAACGACATGATATTAATTTATTGATAAATTTTTTGTTTTTATGTTCTTTTAAATTCCTTTTTCTATTTCCAATTTATCCCAATGTTATATTTCAGAAATTCATTAAAAATGCGCTTGAGGATATTTGGGTGTAAACTGTTTCGTTTTCTATGCATGATTTAGTTTGATGGTTGTGGTACATGATCTTTGTTTAGTGGTTCATAACCAACATAAACTTCATTAATATTTGGTATGTTTTTTTATATAGTTATAGAGTCCCATAATAATTTCATGGAACTTATGATGATATTTCATACAAAATTATTTAAAATATCCTATCTGTGTGATTATTTAATTTACTAAAGAGTTGAATTAACTAGTGAATATAATTTTTCATATTACCATTATAAAATTATGAAATCATATTAAATTAATAATTTGATACATAATATTACTTATATTTTAGTTTCTATAATATTTTAGGATTTAAATGTTATAGTATCATTTTGGTTTGTGGAAAAACCAACCTAAATAAGGATATATTATAACAACTGAATGTGTTAAAAATTATTATTATATAGTAATAATATCACTTTTAAATAATATTATTGATTTCAAAAACCTGTTTTTTTTAAAATAATTTTCTAAAAGAGGTATTGGATGATGGTCTTCGTAAAACAAGGATAAGGAGTCATTACTTATGAAGAAGAAATCACATATTACCTTGGAGGACTTATTAGTTTTAATGAATTTTGGGAATTATGTTGAAACCAAGGGATGAAAATGTGAGATAGTATTTTTAGGTATGTATTAGTTTATAGGGATGAATTTTAATTTTAGGTTTGTTATATAAAATGTGGCATGTAGGCCATTTTACAAGTGAGAATTGGTGGTATTTTACTAAATGCTAATTTCATAATATTAATAGAATAAAATATTCAAGGAACGTGGATAAAAAATTAGTAATTTGTTAAAATTATATAATGGGTTGTTGAAAAATACCTTATAAACACATTTAGATATAATATTTTGTTATATTTTATGACTTTATCCCCGAATTTAACACTTTAAGATCATTTTGGGATTTATCATGGTGAATAATTTTGTGTTGGAAACTTATTTTTATGACTAAAGATTAAATTGAACTTATTAAATAATTGTTAAAATATTATTTTAAAAACTAAAATCATTTTACGAGATTCAATTTCTTGAGGTAATAAATAATAATAGTAATATAAGTATACATAATAGATAATAGTTTTATGAATAATGTATTTTTAGGAAAATTAAATGAATTTATACTTATTACTTACCAATAAAATGATTGGAATTTTGTTTTAATATATATACACATATATATAATTTATTTAATTAATCGTTTTACATTAAATATGAGAAATTTAACTTTTAAATGTATATAATAAAAATTATGTTTTTAAATTAATCATTTTTTGTATAGACATGAATAATTAAATTGAAAATTTTTATAGTTAATTAATTATTTCATGGATGTTACTAATTGTTTTTACTAATTATTCACCAGATTTTATCAATCCATTTATTTATATCAAAATTTAATAATAAATTTAACAAAAACACATAGTTTATAGAAATAATAACTTTAGAATCAATTTTATTTTATAATGAAAATTAATATATTTAATTATATTAAAAATAATTTAATTTTACAATTAAGTTTTATTTATCTATCTAGTTATGTTTTAATTTTATTATTATAACATAATAAATCATTATTCACCTTATTTAATTATTTTTTGTAATACAATATATCAAACATATAATATTTATTTAAAAAGAGATACATAGTAACGTCACAGGGTGTTACTGAACCTGATATTAAATAACAGGACCTAAAAATGAAATCATTCTCTACATCTATAAGAGTGAGTCTCTACTTGTTTAGAGGAATAAAAATACAATTGAGGACCTCTTGAAAATACAAATATGGACTAATGTAGATGGTATAACCACCCACTTATATAATATATTGTCAAATAGTATTGAAATCCAATATTTTAATTCCAATGTTTCTTAAATTGGATGAATATAAGTGATATTCATATTAAAAAAGTTGTGGAAACAGAGTTAATTGATCACTAAACACTTCTGCTACTTTCCTTATAAAACTACTTATGGTCCATCTTCTGACCATGGGAGGTACTATAACTTCCATCGGCTGTAATAGAAAATGGTCATATTATATTCACCCCTATTATGTTCACCTCATCCATAATTTCCTTAATTACCACTTCAACAAAGAACATTTTTTAGACTATAATATATCTCAACCAAACATTTGGATATAATCTCATCTTGAAGTGATAATCCTTTAAAGTATTACTACAGATAAAAATAAGTACAAAATATACCAGTTTAGTAGAAGAAATATCATAATCTATAAATGAGTGAATCCCCTACATTATATAATACAATTACCTATCCTTTACCATTTCCAAGGTCTTCAAAAAATATTTATATGGATATGATCCCTTAAACTATCTATATGATATCCTTATATGTCTTGGTATGCACCACCGATTAACTCCCACCATTTTATTCTAAGACCTTACAAGACATAGGTGGAAAACATTACCATAAGGTTCTCAAGTATTTAGTGAAAATTAAAGACCCTATAAATATTCTCTAGTGACCCTTTATCCTCTTAGGTTCCTTGGTTACCATGTAATCTAGATTGGTTCTACCAATTAAATTTCTGAGAATGATATATAGATCGATATGGATAATGCTCCACTTCTCTATCAAGGGCCTTAATAGTATGAATGATCTTATAATTCAATTTATGGAAAATAAAATGGAAACCCTATGGAATATTTCCGATAACCACTTCTATAAGATTCACCGATGCTCTTCCAGGATACATATTTTGGTAATATTTAGAAAATATAAAACCTTACCAAAACATATTGAATTATTCACAAATAATATAAATAGAATCATAAATCATTAAAATATCATCATAAAATTTAAAAAATATCATAAAATCTTATTGAAAAAGTCAAAAATTCAATTAGATATGATATTGTAGAATTGGAAAAAAATTAACATAAAATAAGGTTTTTCAAAAATATAGAGTAAAAAATACACTGACTTTTAACCTTTCATCTTATTAGCAGGATCGAACTGAAAAACCGTTACAAAATTTGTTTCCCAAGACCAGGAGCATAAATGTTTCTCCTTCTAAGCTGCTATAGTGCTATTACAATACACGTACAATATAAATCTTGCTAGTTTCCTAAGCCCAGAGGCTTTCTAGGCTTAAGCCAGGGCCGACCCTACTGATCAGGTATCCTCTAATGGATACCTCATAGTTCCCAGCATGTTATACATGCTTGGCCTGTAATCCTTGTATTGTAACCATGTAACAAGGAATTTATTCCTTTATTTACATTAATACATTTAATTTTTCAATATAAAACTCACAAAAAAATCTGATAAATCATAATAATATAATTTTAAAACTAAATACCAAAAAAATTATATGTAATGTTTTAAATCAAAATGCACTTGCTCAACACCCCATGAAATATTTCGGAACATTATTAAGAGTGTTGGTGAGTACCTCCTCTATAATATACCTCTTTATTTCTTAAAATCCTATATCATCTAATCTATAACTCTCTAAATAACATTTAGTTTTGTGGGATATGATATCATTCTATAAAATACCAGACTAAGTACTCATGGTCAACACTTTAAAAAGTATTCCCTAGGACCAAAAGTGTATTATTGTTCTCTATGTCCTGGCATAAGTGATGAATATATAGTACATCTAACGTCGTGATTGATTTCACTTCCATAAACACCACGAAGTGGAACTCATATTTCAACAATAAATCCAAAATTATGTTCCCATATGTTGTACTTTATATTCAAAGTCAATGATAACTTTTCAAATTACAATTCAGTAAAACATTTTATAAAACATAAAAACATTACAGTGTTTTATAGAAAATGTATCAAAATTACATGTGTGTAATGGATGGAAAAGGATGGTTAGTGAAACCGTTTTACAATATATAATCCAAAAAAGAAAACATTTACCAAAAAATTGAAATATATCTCTCTTCATGTGATATGAGGCCACCTACCACTTATCACCACTGTAACATCCCCGAACCGAGATCCACTAAATCAATACCCTAAGACAAGACACCACATGACCTCGAGAACACCACCCCATATTCTAAAGGCTTCCAACTTGCAGGAAGGGTCTAAAAGTCATATGGGGAGACGATAACCAATTTACCAGAGAAATAAATAGTAGAAAATAAATTGAATATCCGAAAAACATAGAGTAAATAATTAAAATGCATAAATAACCATCTCCAATATCTAGGAACAAACCACAACCAATTTTATATATGTCAGGTAATACTATAATACTGAGTGAAGATAACCAAAAATTAATACAAATGGAAAAATCCCGAAAACGACTCTAAATCCATATCCTGAACCTCATCCATGTACCTCCCAATAATGACACAACCCATAAGAACTTGTCCTTTTCCCATTTACTGACCTGTATGCATGAAATATGTTCAAGTACCCTACGGTGGCCCTTTTATGGTGTGAGTACAACTCAATAGGCCACCATCAATGGTGTCTAAATAATATTTAGTCAAAACAGATAGTGCATGAAATTAATAATAAAATGAAAAGTGAATAAAATAAATTTATGACCATTAGTCAACAGTCTTTACTTAACTATTACTATCCAAAGTTCCAAATTTATTATGTGTGTCTTACTCATTACCCATATCATCATCAACAAGTAATCAATGGTTTATTCATTTACAACATTTAAAAAAAGGTTCAGGGAATTTATCATTTTTCATAAGGGAAAAATTCAAGTCCATATCCCACTGGGTGTAATACATCAGAACATCAAAATATCCTCACCTCAATACATCAGCCTGGGTGAAGTGAAACCAGTATGGGAATATATCACCACCCCCTTTCCAAAACAATGCATTGTGGGTGGAGTTATATCATTATTCCAACTCATCCAGTGGGAGGAGCCTCAGTTATTTATCCCACACCTCAATCCATGTGCACATTTTTATTCATCCATTAACTACAGACAATGATATCCAAACAAAAGATAACTAATTCATAGAAAAATCATAATCCATAACGATCAACATATGAACTAATATAATTATGTAACCAATTAACACATTTTACTTCCACATTACTTATCCAATTTATCACAATTCTCATTCTCAGGACTATCTCACTAAGTATATATAATAATTACCATATATAATCCCATTTCACAAATTAAAAATTTCATATTACATTAAAAATTTAACATATTAATAAAATCATATGCACTAACTTTCATAATCATATATAATATAATTCATAGTCCACATGTCACAATATCAACTAACCAAATTAACCCATTTCTATTCCATTCCAAAAAACACATTAATCCATCACCAATTCTAGACATACTTTTGGTATTCCATTTTAACATTCATTAAAAATATCAACATACTCAATAAGGGATCTATGTTACCACACAACTACCTTTTACTTATTTAACTAATTTCTAGGTCTAAGAATATCAGTGCATCCCATGGGTATCCCTAAATCGGTCAAATCATCCTCGATGAGTCCCATGGAGACCATAAAGGTTCAAATTCAACATTATGACACCCATTTTACCAAATATCACTAAATTAATCAATATCAAAATAATAGATAACCCACATAATACTAAACATGCACAAATCTATAATGAAACTATGATATATAACTTGTAGCTCACCTGCCATGAATCTGATAATGAACACACTCATTGAAATGGCCTTGGATCCATATTCTACCACCTATTTAATATTTAAACAAGATTACATAAGAAAATATGGATTTAGATATTTATAAGAAGATCTCCAAAGATTCAAACCCTAATCAGTAAAATAGAAGAAGGGAAGATATTAGTCTTCCCCGGAGCTACGATTTGCAACTGATGGAACTCCAAACAACCAAGAGATGAAAGAGAATAACAATTTTTAGTCCTTGATATTTCTTATTCATCACTAGGGTTGAGAGGGAGAGAATGGGAGAAACATTGGGTAGAATATAAAAGTCCCGTAATGGAGATTTTTTAAATTTTCCTAACTCTACTAGGTCACATGTTTTACTCGTATAGTTTTCCAAACCATTCACAAACCATACAAAAGACAGAGTCCAAGGTAATTTGGGACGCATGTTAACTTGGGAAGATCTTTATGGTTTTGTAATTGTGTGCCAACTGGGCATTAAGACACTATCTTAGGATGCATGGCTTTCCTGGGAAGGCCACACAATTTACATAACTGTTCTTCAACTGTCCGCCTTACATTGTTTGGCCATATTTACTTTATTTCATGTCCTGAACCCCCATAACACCCTGATACCCAAAATACTCCCCAAAAACATTTCTTTAGTCTAAAAAATATTTTAAAACCAAAATTTAAACAGGGAAATACCACTACAATGTCTAGCCTCTTACAACTACTACCATATCACATTATAAAAATCTATAGTCTATATCTAAAAAAATAAATCCCATTACCCTTACATGTTCCATGAGTAATCAAATCTATATACACATAGACTTTCTTATGTAAGAATATTGTATAAACCAAGTAGGATGCCTCAAAATATTATATATACTCCCTTTTATAAGAAAAAATATACATAATAGTTTGGGAGTAATTATAAAATTGATATTATATACATAAGAATGAATAAGGAAATAAAACAAGTCTTTTTTTCTTAAAAATAAAGACAATTTAATAAGGAAAATTTTAACAAATCAATGAAAAATTAAAACCATACTAGAAATCATCCATTAAGCATCATTAAATGAATCACTTGGTCCTAAAGGAGAAAATATAGTAATTAACTCTCATAAAACCATCATTATATACTTATTATGTGATCCTACCAGTATACACTGGAATTACACTCACATGGACTCTTTGAGAGGGAATCCCACTTTCTAGTCAATAAAAGTCAAAAAGTAATAATTATTAGTAAAACAATAAGCACTAGAATTATCACTCTAATTTATAAGCCTTCCCATGAAATTTTATAAGTATAACATTAATTATAATGTAAAAACTTTATTAAATATATCATGTAAACACATGTATACGCTCTTATAAAAAAACTAATTTTATAATATATCTATTCATTTCATATCAATAAATCCAAAAATTACATATATAAAAATAATGGGCACATTAATGAGGCATATCAATGCACTTTTGTAACTTTCCAAACATGGGTCAAACTTTAATAAATTAATTTAAAACTATTATATCATCATTTTAAAAACCATTATTTTTTAGAAAATAAAATATGGTTTCTAATTATATCATAATAAAATAAATTCACCATTTTCCAAATCATTGAAGTTTTAAGAATCCATTTAATGATTATATTTTAAATAATATAAATGAGATCCTTTAAAAACACATTTATTTCTCCAATGAATGTCAAAACATTCACAAAAATCTAACATATTAATTTGAAATAAGAGTCAATACTATGAAAATTGATGATATATTACCCAATCATTTGAGATTATGTGAATAAATAAAAATGGATAGAATCATATACCAAAAATGATTAAAAATTAAATAATTATTACAAATATATGTGGATCAAGGATAGATGGTGTATTTAGACACCCTACACATCATAAAACCATAATTTATGTCAGGATGTAGTGATTTAAAGGTTATATGATTGTTAAATTCGGAAATAATAACAAGAATAAGAGAAAGGTAATGAATAAAAAGACAAGATGAGCCCTAAAATTTAGATTTCATGAAGAAATTATGAATAAATCTTTAAGGAATTTGGATTGAAATATGGTATGGATAAACCCTTAGGGTAACTACCAATGATTCTAAGAGAATAATATAAAAAATACTACTATAAATATATTTTAAATTGAAAATGATTCAAGTTTTAAAAATATATATGGACCAACTATATAATTTCCCAGACCGTGCATTTTTCAAAAATACAAATTCTCATACCTTACACAACCCGCATTCATGTTCTCTAGGTAAGTTCATTCTAACTATAATTTTAGATTTTTAAAAAATTTCTAAATTTCAGACCCAAAATTCATAGATTTAAAATTAATAAATAATTAGTAAAGTAAATACATACTGATGACATAATGGGTATTATAATTTAAGTATTAATTCTTAGTAACCCATAGTGATAGTCAATATCATTTTTTTTCTTATAAATATGATATGTCTTGACCATAGGACATTTTTTAAGAATAATTTCAAAGAATCTATAAGTTTTAATTATAGTAAGGATATTATATAAGATATTGATTTAATAAATATTATAATGACATTGGTTTAATGAAAGACTCTAAAGATAATATCACATAGAGTATGCTGAAGAAGAGACAATATGTGATAATAATAATCTTGTATATATCTAAAGGTTCTAGGAATAACATATTCTAGTCGAGAATATTCCAAAATATTGGTTTTCATTTTATCTGGGGGATAATCCATAAGAACATGATAAATAATAATCATGTCTAATGAATATATTTGAATTAAAAAAATTAACGGAATCCTAGAACATAAATTTTTTCTTTTCACATTATATTTATAATTATTTTAATATATAGAATTACCTTAGTCTTGAGGCTGTTTCTTGGATAAATAAATTGATCATTCAAACCTCATGCGAGAAATACCGTAATTTTGATTATAGGATTAAAATTAGAATCCACTTGTGGTAATCCACATTTTCTTCTTGATATATGAGTGATGATTATGGAACTTTGGGTGGTAGTACAGATGATCTTATTATCTTGTGTTATTCGTATTGATTTTAGAAAAATTATGTATGATTGAATAATTGTCTTTTTCTTTATCTCATTCATTAGAGGAAGGATGTAGGTGGATGAAATCTCTCAGTCTTGGGAGGAAACATGGTGATGTTTATCATAGGGGGAATTATATATATATAAGATGCATTATTCATAATAAAAATTATTGAACAAAATCTAAAATGAATATAAGTGGATATTTATACAAATAGGTCTTAATATTTATAAAATCATAAGATCTAATGATCAAATAATAAACCTAATATATTCCCTCATACCAATAAAAAATATTCTTATAATATGAAACACATTGACTTATAAAAAAATTAATTTTAAATTAAATATATAATTTCTCATTTATTTAAATGATGATTATAATTATACCATTTCAATTACAAGTCACCTAACATGGCCCTCACACCTTCCTCAGTCATCTTACAGCCTTTATATAATAAATATTATTCATTTGATAAATAAATAAATATTATTAATGGTCTTGAAAATAGATATTTCTTTCATTATCCATGTAAACAATAATACACATTTAATAATAAATATTATTTATTACCATGTGAATGAAATAAAAGATATATCTTACAAAGTGTAAAATCCATGAGATGAGTTATCTGGATTTTTCTATTAAAACATATTTACACAATAAATAATATTTATTATTTCTGAAATGTAATATTCCTTAAATGAAGGGAAAATACTATATTGACTTATTCATTAATGAAATAACTCTCATGATTCACCCAATATACCCTGATTCACTATGATTATGGGTTGACATGGTTTTGGTAAATACTTCAAATGTATACAACTCATGATATTAATTAATTATAATTTCAAATCTAAATATCATTACCCATGTTCACACATAGTGATATCCAATGTCATATAAACATGTGGAATTATTATAGGTAGTTATATACTTATAACCTACTTTCATGGATGTTACAAAGTTTAAAAATCATGAGATGAAGTCTTTTATATTAATAGTATTCAGGAAACTTATTTTTAAACATTCTTAATGCCCCTTCGAAGAATTTTATTTGACTGTAGAATATATATTTTAAAATATTTTAAAAGAAAATCATTGTTTTCATCATAATGGGGAACATCTATGACTTTTCATGCAATAAATACTCAAATAAATTATCATATTAATATTAAAAAGATGAATAATAAATATGTAATAACAGATTTATTAATATTTAGTACTTTGAATATAATGATAATCTAATTTAAAAAGTAGTTGTTCATTTAGAAAACCATCAAATATACTCCTACTTATACTAAAACCAACTAATAACTAAATGGGTAGTTTTCACATGTTAAACCAGATTATACTAAGTTTTTTTACAGCTATAGGGCCTACATAATAGTTATATGAATAAGGTTAGACTTGTAACACATCTTGTTATAAACAGGTTACTGTGACCTCATTACCTTGAGAAAATACTTATGTAGTGATATTCCAAATTATCTATCTCTTATTACCCTACCATAAATATGACATCTTTGATAGTACCATAGTCAAAGGTTATCATTATAAAGATAAAACACTTCATATTTTGGTGTAATAAAAAATTTACAAAAAACATAACTAAACAAATTCTTAAGTTATATAAAAAGTCGTAAGGTGCTTACTTATTGTTGACATTGAAAAAATTGGTTATTGTAAGTTTATCTTGCATATTACCATTTCCTCACTTAAATACTACATAATATTTATTATAATTAATATTATTTTTATATCTATGATCACTAATATTTACATTTCTTTATTTACTAATAACTCATCCAATTATATTTTCTCAAGTACCATCAGATAATTTTAAATATAAGTATTTTTGATTATATTAGTTCTATTTTATATTTAGCTATTATAAAATATACCTAAGTAATATTAATTTCTTTACATATCATGATATATAATATATATCCCTATAACTTAATCATAAGTAATTATCTTCATAATAACTATATCATAATATCCTGTCACAAGTTATCCTAGATATTTTTCATACCATGTGACATCGAAAATAAATTTCTCTTGAATTTTTTTATTTTTTTGTTTTTTAAATACATGGTCAATATATGTACTATGAATAATTTTAGAAAACCATATATTTATGTCAATATATATTGTTACCTAGAACGATTTTTCATATATTCAAGTAATTTTTTGAGATAAATCATTCCTCAATCTAATAAAATTGAAAAGAATAAATATATTTGTTCCGTATGTGATCAACATATCTATCTTCAAAAAAATAATACTCCCATTAAAATATTGTATACTCATGTAAATATTTCATTCCCAATGAATAATACACAATAATTTTTCTTTATACTATCCCTAATTGGATATGTGAAATTCTAATATCTTATTAGCATTCATTGATATAACGAACCCTATGGTTAGTGAAATATAGACATGTTTAATGGAATATAAATTTATGTTAACTATATTTAACATCAATCCAACAAATATAATAACCATATAAAGGTTTTATAAAAAAAATTATTCAAATGGATTTTTTCATGGTGATTAATACAATGCTTTCGATACATACTATTCCTTGAAAATGATTGAACCATTCAATAATAATTCATCATTTATTAGTGTCATATTTTACAATAAATGTACAATTTATATTGAATATTTATTAGTAATGTCAAGTCTAGAAACACCAAAAATATTGTTCCCCTAATTTTTTGTGCATGGAATTCATTATTGAATTCATACATACTTTTCAATCTTAGCATGTTTCTATTTACTACTTCCATTTAGGAATAATTATTCTAATGAATAATATATATATATATATATATATATATCACCCAACACAATGAATATAAAAACAAAAAAAATCATTTTAACCTTCGTACACATTATTTTTATCTGTAAAAACTCTTCCCATTATGCATAGTGGTGGTTATCTTCCTATGACAAATCATGTGAATATGAATCATAAAATTAATTAATGAATAACCTGATCCTATTATATTAAATAGATGTGAATCCTTATTATATAAATATAATTTTTTTTGAGTATTATCATTATATATAAGGGATGTTACTACCCTAAGTCGATATAGGATAAATCATAGAGATTCACTAAGGTTATTGAGCATAAAAATAATATCATACATTTTTAGATGAATATTCAATAAATAACATGATTATAAATGCTTCAAAATAGTAATGTTTTAGTTTTATTGAAGAATAAACACATAAAAATATTATTAAATTAAGTATCTTCTTCATCTCCTAGAAATATCTTCTATCATAGTTGTCTTCTTGAATATATGCTACTTAAGACAATTATTTACATCATTGGAAAAATAGAAATATAAAAAATGGTAATATTATATGCCTTGTAGTGTTATACATTAGAGATATCAATCAATTATCAAAATTTAGTATAAGAGTATGAGAAACGGATCATAAAATAAGAATATACACAAAATCAATTCATAAATCATAAACCAAGATTTATCGTATAATTCTTTGTCCTAACAAAATAAAAAAGTAATAAAAGTGGGGAATCATAAATAATTAATCCTGAGACCTGAGTTCATATCATAAACAAATTAATGTAGAAAAATCATAATCTTACAATATTGGGCTCATGTATAAATAGTAATAGGTCCCCTCATAATGTTAAGGATATGAATCAAGGTCCTCACATAAACTTATGGACATGAAACCAGGTGCACACATAAACTTACGTACATTAAACTTGGTCCATTTAAAATTTCATGAATAATTAATTAGGTTCATGCATAATATAGTTATCTAATGAGTTATCTAACTTTACCCAATTCATTTGAGGGCTATATAATTCTGGGTCCTCCCAAAACATAATGAAACCCATATATTTGTTTTCCGCATGTTTATAAATCATCTATCATATCATGATATCATAAACTATTAAAAGGAAACATGTTTCATAAATATTTAATCATTTAATCATTGAATAACCCATGGAAAATAAATTTCTTTCCTAAAGGTTTGATTATAATATAATTAACACATGGAAAATAAATGAGTTTCATAAAATCATCCTTAAATTATCATCATTATGAGACATTTGGAGAATGAATGTGGATGGTATCATAATATTAAATCTCCATGTAAGTATAAAAATACTTAAAGGAAATTTATATATATGAAAAATAACATTAAAAGGACATTTTAACCTCTCTTTGAAAATATGAGAAAAATATCCTTTTATTTTGAAAAAATATTATCTGAAAATTAAAAAAGTACTGAAAAAAAATTTCTTTGAAAAAAACCATGGAAATATGTAATCACTATAATAATATAATGGTCTTTATGGATGTAAAATCCATTCAAAACATATACTTTAAAAGATAACGTTCTTTTCAAACCTTTATAAAAAGTCAAAAATAACTTGTAAGGAAAAAATTTCTTTAAAAATATTCCTTTTAATACATTGTAAATAATGCAAATTTTAATGAAAATGAAAATTTAAAAACGATTTTAAGTATAAGTAATAACATCCATAAAACATTTTTTAGGATCATGGAGATAGAAGAACAATATCATCAACCAAAAAAAGGAAATAAGCTCTAGTTTTCTTTAAAATCATATTCTCGATCATTTTTTGTTTTAAAGAGAGGATAATGATGCAAAAAACATAAAAAATTAAAATAATTATTATTGGAGAATAAAATAGATGGTGTTTAAAGGCTAATATTTTTAATACCCAGATATTTTCATATATGACTTCCCTTAATTAAGTAAACCTCTTTGATAGCTTTCCTGACTGTAGCGACCCGAGTTTTTAAAATAGAAAATTATGTTTGATATCTAATGAAATACACAACACTAAACCAAAAAATTTATGATTTCTTATATATGAAATTTTTAACCCTTACATTAAATTTTAATATATGATAAGTATGATATAATTTATGAAATATATATGTTATAAATATATTAATAAATGCTTATTTATTATTCAATCAAATTTTGGTAATGTCCTTTCCTTTTTAAATTTTTTTTATTAAAATTACATTATAAAAAATATATAAAATTTATTCGATAAATAAATCCAATTCTTGATCTCATCATACAAAAATTAACTTATGGTAATAATTTGGTAATTTTCCAAAAATATTGATTTTTTTTTGAAAATAGTGAAAATATAGTTTTCATATAAAATTGTCATTTATTTTGATAAATGAATTAATTTTATATCAAGGAATCATAATTATTATTTATTTATATTTAATTCAATTAATTATAGGTAAATAATATTTACACTGAATTTTATTATAATTTTCTTTTTAGAATTAAAAATGAATTTTTATAAAAACCGATTTAAAATGCATATCATATATCAATTTTTAATTAATTAAAATAACATCTAATCATAAGTGAACTAAAATAAATATTTTTATTATATATCTATCAATATTTCTTAGAAATAATTAAATTAATATTAGTAGTTATCGAGTAAAAGTGAACTCATATTTTCCATAAAATGTATTTTTTTGGAAAACCATTTTCCATAATACATGTAGGTTTTACATTAAATTAAATAGATTACATATTTTTAATCATCATTATTAATATTTTATAATAATTTCAACTTAATGTTTTAAAAATATGATTAGTAATTATAGTAAAAATTAATTACCACGATAAAAGGAAAATTGGATAATAACAGTAAAATAATAATTTGATAAGAAAGTGAATCAAAGTAATCTTAATAGTATGAATATATATATTTACATTTTCACTTAAATTATTAATATACTTATTTATTACCATTTTTTACTATATAATTCTTTAACTAATCAGTTGGAAAATACAATAAGGCACAAATAATATTATTGGTTAATATTCAAATTCAATTAATAAATCTATTTATAATGAATAAATTGATTTATGAAATAAATAATATTCTAATGAAATATTATTATTAAATTTCTTCTATTAAATATAAATGATCATATAATTTTTATGATGTCAACAATAATTTTTATTAATGTTTACAAATTGTTTTTTTCAAAACACGTCAATTTTCGATAAATAATGTTTTTTATATTAAAATATACAATTCAAATATTTAGAATTTTTTTATATAAAATGAATATTATTTTTGGAATCAGGACGTCAAAATTATCCAATAGTGTGTTTTTCTTAATTTTATGTGATAATCGAATTTTTGGGTAAAAATTAAATACTGTATAAATATATGTGTTTTATGAAAACATAATGACCCAATTGGGATGTAATAAAACAATATAAAATGTATATTCGGCCAATATATGTTTTAAAATTAAAATAATGTGATTTTAGATTTGTTTGACTAATTTTATGAAGCCTTTATGGACCCTCCAACACTTATAAAATATTTTAGCATTTTAAAATGATTTCCTTGAGAGTGTGACTCACTTCCACATAATCAAGCCTAGAATTTTAAAATTTTCAGTCCTTGGACCTATAAAAATTTTATACCACTCCCCTTTGGCAGAAACCATGCGATGGTTTTTGGTTTTGGTTAGTTTAATGTGTAGTGTCCAAAACCTAAATAATAAAGAATTCCCACTCCATTCCTATATAAACCCACCCAATCCCCCATTCATATTCATTCAAGAAATTTTAGGCTCGAAAAAACTCTTCCCTCTTCTCTCTAGAATCCTCCCACGTCTTCCCAAGCTCCCATTAAGCCTCTCTGAAGCCTCTCCCAAGCCTTTAGGATCACACTTTAGAGTAAGGGATCCTCTCCTTCCTCTCTTTCTTTCAATTCAAGTACCTTATATGAAATTGGCCTTTTAGTTTCAATTGGTTTTATTGTAATAAATTTTTCGTCACTACCCCACATTCCATTTTAGGTAATGTGAATGAGGAATCATTTATCCTCCCTTATTTGGTCCATTACCTAAGTCGTTACAATACTGATATTCAATAAGGGATTTCTTCCTTTCTCATTTTTTCCATGTTTATTTATATAGTTGTTCCTCCACTGAGGTGGCGCGTGTACATGCGATGCAAATATCGGACAATGAGGATAATAACCAGTCCATTTTTCCATATAAATTGTCTCTCATAAAATTTTCCATTCCTTTGTTTCTACCCTTTCAGCGTCATTATCCTTCCATGAAGGTTGAATTTACCCTATAGGGAACTATTGGTTCTAGCGGGTGATTGTGTGGGGGTCAGGAAATCATGAAACCGGTACTTCTCATATGTAACTTCCTAATATGGTCTCTAAAGGGTTTATTTTTTGAGCCAAAAATGTCATAAATCCCTGGTATGCATGATTCATTGACCTAATTTCAAAAGGCATGCACTCGTTGGCTGTCGATTTGGCCAACAACACATGAGGACTCCATTGGTCATGAGGATGTGAGATCAGGATCATTGTACCCTTTTGGGGGAGGATTGTTTCATGTTCCAAGACTCTCTTATAGATTTAAGTCATGTTTATATATTTGTGAATCCTTGGTTCATTCCTGAAGAGTGTGTCCACATGATGCCCTTTGTTTTCAAGATCGTCGTGAGCAAGCATATGTTTGATGCCACAGAGGTGACACTCACTTAGACATATTGCAAGGAGATTTTGTTTTTATCATCATCTAGTTGGGATAGAGGTTACTTGATTTTGGGATCAAGGTCAGAAGGAGGGGTTCCTATGTATCCTTGGGAGAGGAATCAGAACCCATATAGTTCGTAATGTGTTGGGATTACGCATGGAAGATGCCAATTTGATAGACATGATTTGGTGGACCCTTTATGGATGGTTACCCCTTTTGATCTCGGGCCTTCTAGTAGGTATCCTATGTATCCTATTCTGGTCTAGAATTAGAGTTCTAATCGTTCAGATTTTGTGGGGAATACGCATGTAAGCTGTCCATTTGAAAAAATGATTGGGTGGACCCTTTTAGATGAGCACTCTTTTGAGGCTGGGCCTTCTGGAAGGTGGCTTATATATCCTGATTTGATCAGAAATCACATTTCTCGTAGTTTAGATTGTGTTTTTATGTTGTAATCCTCACAAACCACTAATTCCATGTGAGTCATGCTCTATGATAGAAACAAGAGTATGTGAAAGATTTTACAATGCACATATACCCTCCCCTGTTGGTGGGGGATGGGGAGCCCACAGTGTAAGAGTTTGGGGAGACCATGGATGAGGGAACAAAGAGATGAACCTTTCAATGTGAAATAACATTCAGGGTCACATGACCCTGCCTCGAAAGATTGGGGACTTACCGCAGTGGGAGAGCCTTAGAGCACGTTCTGGGTAGGGGAGGGGTTTCTTCCTCACCAAAGGGTGGAGTGAACATAACCCCTTTGACTGATCACTGTTACTCATTAAATATAAAAGCAAGTGATCACCCATAATTCCGAAAATGGGGAGGTTCACATCAAAATCCCTTTGTTTGGACTTCGGGTTACCATGGGAATGTATCCTTACAGGAATTCCGGAATCTCACACCTTTGATGGGAGGGCCGTCGTGACTCCACTTTCCGTGGTTATTTAGACACAATGGCGCACACTGATGTTCCTGACGGCCTGATCATACGGATCTGGCAGCTTTAGAGGAGGCTTTGGGTAGGCGCTGTAGAACATGTTAGTGGAGGGATTACATAGGACTGGACGGTAATGGAAGGTTGAGATTGGAAACGAAGGGAATAATACCCAAAACACCCCATTCCACGTACTAGTTTCTCATGTGGGATGGGGGGTCTCCGCGTATCATAGTGGTATGAAAGCAGGAGGGACATCTGCGTACTAGTGTGGTACATGAGCATGGGTATCGTGAAACCATATACCAGTGTGGTACATGGCTCATCATGCCTATCTAGGTTACATCTGTGTACCAATTGGGTATGCGGTGCCGGGTTCAGTCCATGTAGCGGTACGCTAAGCGGAGCTCCATTTTGAAGGAGGGTTGGGGGAATTACCTTTTGCGGGAAATTAATATATGGGATGTCTTGGGTTCACAGTTTACCAGTTGGGTTTTTTGTTCCATTATTATTTTTCAATTTCCACATTTTAATAGTCTGTGGCCAGTTGTACCTATAGAAGAAGTGGTTCACAGTTCGTGCCTCGCCGATGAAACATGACAGAAGCCAGAGTGCAACCATTGAGTTTCCTTCATGCTATCATCTCCCACCCTTCCCACTATCCATCTCCTCTATGAATTCTTTTCTTCTTCTACTGTGCACCATTTATTGAGCCTCAGAGAGATCGCATCTATTGGGCACGCGACAACATTTTTGGAGGCTCATTGAAGCCATTTTCTAACCTGTTGAAGAATTGGTTAATCGGGGTTTGCAGAGACATTGGTTCGTGATAATGGATTGTAAAACCCTGGTCATCTACTTAATCTGCGAACAGAGGGGATCGCGTTATGGTACGCGGATGGTCTCCCGTACATAACACCTTCGGTTGACATGGTTCATTGTTTTCCCTACTCACTGGCCATCATTTCACGGGCCAACAGTTCATGGACCGTCCCACATACCTAGTAGTTCAAAATCCATCTTCTTTGAATACCTGGAGCGGTGATGGTATGTGGATCATTTGAAAACATGAATTCCCTCATGTTCCTTCAAATAAATGTTACTCAATTTGAGTCTCTTCGCCTTGATAAACTTATATAAGTGCCTAATTCTTCCTAAAAAGTGATTTTAGGGGTATTTCTTCTCTGTAGAGGAATTTTCCAGACCCTACAAATTCCCTCCATTGGAATGGTTCCCGTTCAGAACAAAAATGGGACTATTCCGATGTAGAATCAGTCCTGAACTGAAATGGTTTGCGGTTGAATAGGTAGACCTGGTAGGAGGGGACCACACCTATGTATAGGGGCCATTGCCATTTGTATTTTACCATTTCTCACTATGAATATTGATCTCTATTTCATGGACTCCGTCACTTTTTTGTATCATTATCCTTGCAAAACCTGCACTCGCGAACTGCTCTATATGTTTCGCTAACCACTTTTCTTTCCATTTCCCTATCCGCGTACAACATTTTGGTTTACGAGAATGAGACTACGGAGATTTAAAACATAAAATCTGGATTCTGTGTAGATGAAGGATACGTGGCTGACTTTTTCATGTACCAATCATGGATCGAAAAACTGAACCTAAAATACTATTAATACATACTTATATTTTAATCAACAACTTCTGAGTGTTAACTTAACCGGGGCCGAGGTTTTCGGTTTCTACATTCCACAAACCGTTTTGTCTGCGGTCTAATGGTTCATGGGCCTATGTTTCACGGTCATTCCACATTACATGGTTTTATATGGTGAAAGTATCCATGTACCATAGCTGTAGGTGGATTAGCTTCCTCGTGTAATGTTGTAAACATAATTATCTTTTTGCGTACCAGTTTTTGGGACAGTATGCGGAGTCTTTTGAAAACATACTTTAAGTCCTTTAACCATTTTTAGCCTTTGACCAAAAATTCTTATCGGACTGACTTCTCAATGACTTCTAAATCTTCCTATGTAGGTTACAATGGATGATTCTTAGGGTGTGGATAACATCGATGCTTCTTATAAGGCTACCATTGTTGCTCATCTTTCTTATACTAATGAAAGATCAAATGATATAGAAGCTTCGGTTAATGACAAGGCTCTAGTCACTCCATTACACCAATCCCTTTTGAATCTGCTCATGTTGGGTCAATGGGAGTACCCGGTCTCAGAAAGGCTTCCTTCTTATGGGTTTGGACTTTTTTCCGACATAGTGATGCTGGCCCCAAACCTGTATGATCAACCCTCTTCCTGGATAATTAATACTTCTATTATTAAGTCCTTGATCACTTCCAAGGGAAGGTGCCATCCGAAAGAGAACACTCTTGATCCCTTGCTACATTACGGCACACAAACCATATAAGGTGTGTAGAAAATAACCAATCAGATGACTGACTATTATCAAAGCATCACGAGGAAGGCGGCAACGAATGAGGAGCAGGGTTGGTCATCTCAAAGGGACCTTTTCCCTGGAGGCTCAATTGGATTGGATTGGGGTGTCCCTTTTGGGTTCACCAGAGTTGTAAAGAATTCTGAGGTGAGCTAAAACTTTCGGGACTGTATGAGGCCATGTGGGTTTCTCATACATACACCCATCATCTAACTACCCTTATTTCCCAACTTTAAAGCAGGTGGATTTCAGATAGCAACACTTTCCATTTTACCCATGGGGAGGTTGGCATCAGCCTTTGGGGAATCCTGCTGATTTTGGGAGTCCATATCGTTGTTAACATGTATGAGGAATTTCTACCCTCGTACACTATTTGGGATGATGAGGAACCCCCCCTCTGTCTAGGAAACTCATTATCTATGCGAAGACGCTTTTGAAGGAAAGTGATCCTTGTTTGAAACATAATGTTATATTTTATGACTTGTTTGGAGATTTTACTATGAATAATGGTCTTAAGCCTGATCTGTGGAGACCCAGTGCTTTTCCTACCATATCCACCCACAGGCAAGCTGGTACTTACTGGCCCACCTTAGTAGAGGGGGATTTTTGGAAATAGGGATGGGGTATAATCCCTGACATCAATTGGTTATTTCGACTGGAATCTTTCTTGGACGCATTTCTGAGTGGGTGATTTCTACCAGTGTGGGAATATAGTGGCGTAATAGCCTCATCCATTATCATTGTTGCTCAACTATCCACCCGTAAATGCATCAATTTTCCTATCCTCATGTTGGCCAATATATATCGATTTTTGGGCTGCATCTGTGAAGGGGGGTCACCTAGCCGTATGTTTGGACCTTTTCTAATTCTTTGGGGATGGATGAGATCCCACATAGGGGGGTTATTACTTTATCAATTCCTTACCAGTCCCGCATTTGACCCTTTGAACCTACATTTAAATCACTAGTGGGGTTATGACAGTGGCTTGGGCCTCACAAGATAAACAAGAGGAGAACACTGAAAGGAACGAGAAAGACTTAATGTCTTGCCTCAATGCTTATGAAAATGTTTCTTGCCAACCTTATGATTCCCCCACTTGTACCATTACAAACAATGCATTAGAAGACTTTATCAATCAAGGTTACTTATTTTCTTTGTGAGAAGGCGTTTTGGTTGGACGTATTGGAGGGGAAATCATCTACGAGGGCTATGCACCTTACAGAATTAGCCAGAAATTCAATTACATTCAGTAGTTCTGCCCTCCTACTCTCAACAGCAGTTTCCGAAAGAAACATATTATGATAGCTCACCAATTGTGGATAATGTTCTCCCATGAGGACAACCAGAGCCGGACCAAACTTCTAGATTCTACAGTTTTGTTGCCCTTCATTACCAATAATTACGCCGAGGCTTGGGTCAGGTCATATCCTAATGACCAATTGAGTGACTTGGTTCCAATTTTGGCGACTCCCAAGGAATCCATGGAAAAGGGAAAGTGGAACTAAAAGGAAGAGGGTGAGTACCCTCGACCTGGAAAAGTTCTTCAAATGTCCCTTCGTTCCATCCCTGGGAATGTTGTCAAAGATGGGGTTATGACCTCATGGGCTGCAGGACAAAATGTTGTGGCTACTACTGGGAGTCCATCATCCATTCATTCAGAGGGAAATTTTCTAGTGTCCTTGAAAAAATGGTACCTTTTGAAAGGTCATAAATCGTCTCGTGGCCGGTCCTCTTGCGGTTTATGGAAACTCATCTTGACTAGGGAAGTTTCCCTTACTATTATTGGCTTAGTATCAGTATTGACTAACATTTATTTCGATTCGGACCCAAATGATGTGGACTTCTACCTTAAGGACCTTGAGACTATCATCCACTCCTGAAGTGGTGAATACATGTACTCACATTGGGTACTTTCCATGTTGTGAATAGAAACTACCGATGACGATGATGACATTATTGGCTTACTTACTATAGCTGCTTTGAAAAGGGATTCTTCTTCACCCCCACCATCTCATAAACTATCCTCTTCTCAAGATCTTGACCTTTTAGGGACACCAAGGAAACGTTTCTGGTTTTTGAAGCCTACCCCACTTCCTCATGTTAACCCCCCAACATTGGCCTTCTCAAGTATGGATGAGTTTCGAGAGTATTGGAGAGTCTGGGAAGAGTTGAGGGAGAGCACCATAGATGAAGATATATGGATACTTATTAAGGCTGAATGCTTCGATCTTCTAGGTTTTGGGGGATCCATTGCTCCAACTAGAATTTTAGCTGTAGAAGATCCTGATGAGGTGGTTTCTCAACTGACTGAAATGGATAAGTTCCATCTTTCTCCTACATATATAAATTACTAGTCAAACTATGTGGCATTAATGGTAGTACATCTACAGCCGTCCGGAGATGTCTTATCTGTAGACATTCGCCTTAAATTCATTTATTGCATAGGTGTTGAAATCTCCCCCACTTTCATTATTATTTTTTTTACAGGGGGTTTCAGGTTTCGGGGGACAACTTTTTCCCTAACTTATTCTCTCGTAAGTACTATAGATGGGGAGTGTGCTCCATCGCCTGTATGGGGTACTACTAAAGGATCTCATAGAGACCAAGAGAATATGGACGTGGTGATTGTCTACTTTTCTAGGGAGTTTCTTCCTCCATCTCCTCTCGTTGATCTTGTTCAGGATCCAGCTCCCCAACAGTCAATGAAACGTAAGCATTCCTCCCAGCTATAGAAGTGCATTTTAATGGGTATCACTAGTAAGTGTCTACTCACCTGGTGATTGAACCAAAAATTCTTTCCATGTCATCTCACTAGTACATATTTTTTACTTTGAAATAGGGTCCATTGATGATCAAACAACAATTTCTCAGGAATCTATAGACCCTGTCCCCTTTAGGGTAGTTGAAGAATCACCAACTGTTACGGCAGATCAGAATAAGAAAATAAGGCCCTTTGTGGAGACCGAGAGTTTTGTTGACCATTTGGATGGGCCTGCCCCTACTCAGACAATTTTCACCCCATCAATGGAAGGACATCCAGAATTCTATGATTCATTTTATTTAGCTGAACCGATTCTCAAGGAGAGGTACCTGTTGGTATTTGTGGCGGGTGCTAAGTCCAGTGACGAGAACCTGGTTTTGATAGATTTTGGAAGGGGTTAGAATACTTTTGGGATAGTAAATCTTGACCAAGAAGATCTTGCACCTATAGATGTAATTTCTTCAAAATTCAATACTCTTCCTACTTATGGTGGCCTTGATAAATTCACAGTCGGGGAAGCTGAAGTTTTGTCTACTAAATATCTCGAGAAGGATATTGTGCAATTTTTACTAATTCTAAGAGGAATTATGTTTTCTGGCCCTAGTATGCTGAGACCAATATCCTTACTACCATGACTATCCCCACAAGTATTATACTGACTAGAGACCTTCTAAGGGTCATCTTGAGGCCTACCCTTCCAACTGGTCATGGTTCCAGTTCCTCGATACTCTCTCATATCCAAGGACAATGACTGATTATTGAATATTTTGAGCCACTTGTTTTGGAAAATGATACTTCTTTGAGGATGGGAGGTACTGTCATCTCTTCTTCATCCTCGGAATCACAACAAAAAGCTTTGGAAAAGGTGGATGTCCCTACCTTACTATCTATTATGGTTAACAGAGATGAGGCTGTTGTAGGGTCAAGTCATGCTATCGCTACCAAACCAAGTTTCTCTCTATTGACTTTCATTGCCCACTACATTTCATCATCAGAGAGTGTTTCTGAGACCAACCGAGAAAGCCTGGCCAAATTTCATCCTACTTGGCAAAAGCAGGGAGGAACATCCAGGGATTAATATCTCAAACTCCATTTGAAGATATGCCAAAAAAAATTCCCAAGTTACACCACCAATTTATAAATGTGGGTTTCAGTGGATTTAACTATCATGGCATTGATGATACAGTAAGGCAAGTGGTTGCTGCTCGGGAAGCAACTGGGGTAGTTGAATCTCAGCTCTTTATATCCGAATTGAAGGCTTATCTGGTGTCTACATGAAAAATACTTATTAATTAATATGCCACTCATGCTGGGATGGTTGAGAAGTTGCAAAAAGAACTCACAAAGCAAGAGTCTATGATAGAGTAGCATGGTTGGGAAGTGGAGAAACAAATCCAGATACTAGAATGGATTAAATTAGAGTGGTCTCGGGCTGCAACAGTCGTTGGGAAAGAGAGATCGCAAATTCACGAGGGAGAGAGAACCGGTCTCCAAGCCATGAGAGAAGCGGAGGTACTACGAGTTATTTCATAAGCCCAGATTGTGAACTTATTGAAGCTTTTGCAAGCCATTGATGAATCTTACCAATCGTTGATGCAGCTTTGCGACTCCACCGAATGTCTACTATAAAGATCTTATCTTGTCCTCGAGAAGAGGCACCAGGTTGTGTATTCCCACAATATATTTCATGAAATATGATTTGATTTATTTACCTCTAAATTCCACCTCTTAGCCATTTCCTGTCAACCTCATTTTAGTCAAATATTAATTTTAATCCATGACTTGAAATTTGTAAATTGAGGTAATCGAATCAGGCCCAAATGTTTTCCTGAACCAAGGGACATAGCGAGCATAGTTTGACTATTTCTGGGGTTGAATGGAATAACTCACAAACTTTTATGTCTTTTCATTATTACCCTAATTTTTTCCAAATCCTTATTGACACGGGCGTAGTGAACATAACTTGGATTTTTTTTAGGCCTCCCTTTGTGAGTATCTGACCTAAAATGCTTCACATATTTTCTTATGGCTTAATGTTTTTCTAATGAACTGATACTAGAAATTTTCCCAAAGGTTCCTTCGGCAGATTTTTCCTCTAACAATGAATAAAATCTCTTTTTTACAGAACTTCACAGTCCTTCCATTCAGACTTATTATTGATTTTTTAGGATGAACAGTTTTAAAAACATTTAACAGGGTAGGGCCCTGACTCAGGACAATTAGTTAGTAATGTTCTAGTATCCTTCAGACATGGGTTAGAAATTTTTCTGGACCTTGGATTTGTGATTTCTGGACATGCATGAGGCTCAGGAGCCGCTTTAGGCATACATAGGTAGGAACAGTCTCTCTTAGAGACGAATTTTCCTTTCATTAATGGTCATTTTTGTGAGAGACATTTGTAGAGCCACCAGGGCATGATGTGATTAGTCAATTGAATGTGTCCCTAAGACACTAGCCTTCCATTCCTGATGGCCTAGTGGGATTTGCAACATTTTTATTTTATCTTGATGTTGGGAGCCAAAATAGGTGTTTGTCTTGAGTAGTGTTGTTTGAGAACATTAGGAACACTCATAACATCCATGAGTGGGAAATAATTTCCATATATTTCTTACTTGTGTGATAGAGAGCTGGCCAGAGGTCAGTTTAGTTAAGAGTCTTTTCTATATCAGGAGCACCGAGGAAGAAGGAGGTACATAAGCTGCCACCTAGTATTTTTCTGAATCTTGGGGTGTGAGAAGATGTAAATGTCACTTGAGCATATAGAGGCTGGGAAGGACTCTCCTAGAGACAAATTTTCCTTTGATTGAAGGCCATTTTTTTGGATGATGTATGCAGAGCCACCAGGGCATGATGTGAATAGTCAATCAAAGGTGTTTGTAGGACACTGGCCTTCCACCTCCGATGGCCTTTGAAAAATATGGAGATCGGTATCTTTCTAAATGTGTTGTGTGGCCTTCAACCAGGGGTGATTCTAATCACAAAAGATATCTTTTTAGCTAAAATTATTCACAGAAACCTGGATACGAGTGGGGGAACTCTTTCTTTTCATAAATATCAACTCCACACATGCGGATAAGATATCTTTTAGAATCCTCAAAGAACACTGAAGGTGAATCATGACCATATGTTCCGATATATCCAGGATGTGTGAAAGGCGGAAAATGTAAACCATGACATTGAGTGCCCTTGAATCAGTAGTGGTGGAATGAGTCATGGTAGCCATTGGGCATACTAAGATATGAAAGGAATCTCTGGGGGATTAATTTGCATTTTATTGATGGCCATTTTTTTGAGTGAAATATGAAAAGCTACCAGGGCATGATATGCATAGTGAATCAAAGATGTCCATAGGACATTGGTCTTCCTTTTCAGATGGCCTTGGAGGGTTATGGGGATTCGATATCTCATAAATCACGGAGTTTGGAATATTGAAATGGTATACCAATAAATATTGGGGACATATGGGTTGTGGTTTACTCATGGAATGGTGTCCCTTATGTAGATTTGACCCGTATCCAGGGTGAGGTATTCGTTCTATCTTTGGGATACCCAATCATTTAACATCACAGGGCCAGGACACAGGGTTCCTCTTGGGGGAGGGAATCATTACATGCCTTTTAGGGTCATGCTTATAGGACAAAATTCTGTGTCCATTTTTCCATAATGTCCTGATGGATCTCTTTCTATGATCCCTAAGCTCATGGGTGAGCTATGCTCATTGTGAGAAATAAGGGATCACAAGGGTTCCATGCCACCATTTAAGAATAGTGAATTCAATATTAGGGGTAATTTTTAGGCTAAATCCATTGACATGTAGTTTAACATCGTGCGGTGAGGATGATTTTGGACTTTGAATTTAGTGTCATGCAGAACGAATGATTTTGGACTTGCAGTTTAACATTATGTGGTGAAGAAAATTTTATCCATTCATTTTAATGTCATGCGGTGAGGATGATTTTGGACTTATAGTTTAACATCGTGTGGTGAGGAAGATTTTGGACTTGTAGTTTAACATTTTGCGGTGAGGAAAATTTTGGCATTGTAGTTTAACATTGTGAGGTGGGGACGATTTTGGCCTTGCAGTTTAACGCCGTGCGGGGAGGAAGATTTTGCCCTTGTAGTTTAAAGTTGTACGGTGAGGTTTATTTTTTCCTTGCAGTTTAGCATCACGTGGTGAGGATTATTTTGGACATCCTATTTAGCATTGTGCGGTGAGGATGATTTTGGCCTTACTGTTTATCATCATGTGGTGAGGATGATTTTTGCCTTATAAAGGTCTTCAAAAGTTTGAGGTTAATCGTAGTCAGGATGATCCGGCGTTCCAAATAGATGAGTGATGATAGAAGGCATAAACCATATTCCTAGGGGTGACTTGAATCACGAGGGATGACATGGGGCATAAAATCCACTAGGCGTACTAAGGCAGGAGAGGAATCTCTTGGGGACTAATTTTCCTTTTATTGATGGCCATTTTTGTGGGAGACGTATATAGAGCCACCGAGGCATGATGTGCATAGTCAATCAAAGGTGTCCATAGGACATTGGGCTTGCACCCCAGATGGCCTTGGATGATTGTGAGGATCCATGTTTTCCCATGGTATAGAGTCTGAAAAATAGTAAAGGTATGCTAGCGAATGCGAGAATACTCAGACCATGATAAACCATGACCTTCTCGAAGCTTCCACATAGGTCTTACCCAAGCATGGGGAAAGGGGAATTTTTTTTGCTGGTGGCTAGGCCAGGATGTCGAATCCAAAACATCACTATGTATCCTGCAATAGTTGGAATCAAACCACACATAGTTCTGTATATTCCCTACAAACGTTTTTTTGAGAGGTTAGGGAAACATGAGGGAATTTTTGTTTTACTTGATATGGGTTACTTGTGTAAGAGAATCCATACCATTGGTCCTAAGATCACCTGAGTTATAATCAATATGAGAAAAAATCAATGGTTATAGAGTCTCCATTTCAAGTGTGAGGCGATAGAGAATATGAAGGGGGCCTTTTCATTTCCTTCCTAGTGGGGATGGGCCAGGATCGAAGATCAAGGCATCAATACATATCCTGTGAGGGAAGGAATCAAGCCGTATGTAGTTTTGTGTGTACCCCGTACTAGTTTGCCTCCATCCAGATGGTGGGGGAACTTTCATTATACCCATCACGGTTGTAAGGTCTTCCAGGTTACACAATAGTTGACCTTTGTAAGAGAACCTCTATCACCATTCTTAAACTCACGGGTGTTGTACTCGGTGTGATAAACAAGGGGTGATAAGGGTCTCCTTTACAAATATGAGTAGATAGGGGGTGTGATGGAGGGATTTTTTTTATTTATGGGGGCTGGTTCCGGATCGAAGATCGAGGCGTCTCTACATGTCTTGCGAGAGTAGGAATCAAGCCACATTTAGTTCTGTGAAAGATCACGCAGTTTATTTTCATACAATTAAGACATTTTATGCGACAAAATTTAATGTCTTATGGAGTGGAAATGTTCCATATAGTTTAATGACATGTGGAAAAGATGATTACTAATATTTTAAGGACTTTTAGTTTGTACCATAACATGGGAGCATTTTGTTTTTACCTCATAGTTTAAGGCCTTTGAGTCTCGACCTATGGTATGAAAGGGAATTTTTTACTCATAGTTTAAGGTCTTAGTGTTTGGAACATGAAATTGGGGGTAGTTTTTTTATCACTCATAGTTTAACATCGTAGATCATGAACTTATGATACGAGAGGGAATTTTTATGACTTGTAGTTTTGGGTTGTAGTGTTTGGACCATGATATGGGAGCATCTTTTTACCTCATAGTTTAAGGTCATAGAGTTTGGACCTTATCATGGGGGAATCCTTTATGAATCATAGTTTTGGGTCATAGAGTTTGTAACATGGAGGCATTTTTAACTCATAGTTTAAGGTCCTAGAGTATGGACCTTAACATGGAGACTTTGTTAACACCACGTTTATGGTTTTAGAGTTTAGTCCTTGACATGGAGGCTTTTTTAACTCATAGTTTAAGGTCTTAGAATTTGGACCTTGACATGGAGACTTTTTTACCTCATAGTTTAATGTCTTAGAGCTTGGAACTTATCTTGGGGAAATTTTTATGACTCATGGTTTAGGGTCATATAGTATGGGACATGAAATGTGGACAATTTTATGAAAAGTATTTCTTCAAGAACATCACATTTTTGGAAGACGTGATGTGATTTCTCTCCATTGATATCAGGGAATGCAATTCATTGTAATAGACACGATGTATGAAATATGGCCCTTCCCACTTTGGTTCAATCTTTCAGGGCTTCTTCCCTAGTATCATTGGGGTTCTAAGGACTAACACCATTTCTCCTTCGAAGAAAGATCAATGCTGAACCTTTTTGTGGAAGGCTTGTGCAATCCAATTTAGGTCAATTTTCAAATAGTACAGAGTGTGTAACCTTCTTTAATCTAACTACTCAATTCATCCAACAGTCTCTAGGATTTCTCATACATGGACAGTTGATCACAAATGTCCACACGAATTTACAACACTTGGATCTCTATAGGTAACATTGCCTCTTCCCCGAATACTAGTGAGTATGGGGTTTCCTAAGTGGCAGTGTGGGTCATGGCCTGGTAATCCCACAAATCATGAAGGAACTTGTCTGGCCACAATTTCTTATCCTTTTGGACAATATTTTAATGTATGTTGGACACGGTCTTGTTTAAAGACACTATCTTCCCATTGGCTACCACATGGTAGCGTGGTGACCGGTTGACCTTGATTCCATATTCCCGATACAACTTATCCAGCTCCATAGAGTAGAAGTTGGTGCCATTGTCCTTTAGTATTGTATGAGGGACACCAAATCTGGTGATGATGTTGGTCTTTAAAAAGGGGATAGTGTTTTTCACTCCGAATTCCTTAAGGGTTATTTCTCTATCCCACTTTGAAAGGAAGTTGTTTACTATGAGTATGAACTTTAATTGTCTGGCTGTAGTGGGAGGATACGGTCCCACAATATCCATCCCCCAAGTGAGGAATGGCCAAGAGTATTTAGCTGCAAGAAGCAACACTGGGGGGTGGTGAATGAAATTAGCACGAACTTGGAAGGAATGACACTTCTTAGTGAATACATCACAATTATGTATCTTGGTGGGCCAGTAATACCCAAGCCCCCGGATTTGGGGAGAGAGCTTGGTTGCTGACTGGTGTGCTCCAAAAGCTCTCGTGTGCACTTCATTCATGACGACAATAGTTTCTTTATCCATGAATGCACCCAAGAAGGACTCTATTAGGGCCTTGTTTGTAGAGGAACTTCTCTTGGATCATCCCCTTGTACATGGTAAAATCGGCTTCCCATCTTCAGACCTGCTCTCTTTGATCCCCAACTTGTGGGAGTTACCCATTCTGATGGTAACTTTTAATGGGTGTCATCCAACCAGTGGTATGACTGTAAGGCTCATGAACAGGGAAAATTTCATCCATTTCCTCCGTATTGTTCTAGATGAATTGAAAGACCATCTGATGGTGAGAAATTCTAATGAATGTTTAATCCCTATTGAAATTTTCCAAGGTTGTGGATGAATTTTACAAAGTGACATCTTGAGCATTATGTGACTGGGGGACATGAGCCAAATTGGTTCTGATGGGAATTATTCCATCAATACTTGAACATGGTTCATCCAGCGAACCAATACTTTTTTCTTGATAGCATAGTCATTGTTGACCTCTTTGATGACTAGATCCAAATCAACTTTATTTTTAGGTGTTAAGCTTCCACCTGGAGTACCAATTCCTAGCATGCAATGAGGTCTCGGTACTACGCTTGATTGTTCATACACCCTTTTGAAAGTAATAAAGAGTAAGGAAATAAGGCCTTTTCAGGAGATACATATATGACTCCCAGTCCCACTTTATTAAGCTGGGTATCCCCCATCATTTTCCCTATCAGACATTGGGAAGCACCGTCGAAGTATATTTCCCACATCTGGGGGTTCCCCTTGACAGAAAACACAACTTCATCTCAGAGTTCAATATCCAATGGTGTTGTCTATTTTGAGGGATTCTTGGCCACAAATTCTGCCAACAGTTTACCTTTGATGGCCTTCTAGGGAATGTAAAATATGTCAAAATATTGAAGGATGACCAACCATCATGATAGGTTCCCATTTATCATGGGATGGCTGAGGATATTCTTAAGCCATTTACAGTGGGAGACTAGGTGGAACTCATGCTGCAGCAGGTAATTCATGAGTTTCTGAACTGTGAAGATTATGGAAAGGCATTCCCTTTCGATATTTGAATACTGATTTTCAGCATAAATCATTGTCCGAATGAGGTAGTAGAGGTTTTTCTCACTACTGTAATCATTATTCTACGTGAGGAAGTCTTTTAATGACCTCTCTATGGTAGTTATGTATAAAATTAGCGGTCTCCCCTCAAATGGCGTCATGAGAACCGACAGGCTTATGAGATATCTTTTGAGGTTTTCAAATGCTTCTTGTTAATGATTATCCCATTCATACGTAACTCCTTTCTTCATGAGATTGGTGAAAGGTATACATTTACCTATGAGGTTGGATATGAAGTGATGAATGTAGGCATGGTGCCCCTATAGACCTCTCAACTCGGTGAGGTTGCGAGGTGGGTACATCCCAATAATGGATTTCGTCTTCTCCAAAACGACTTCAATGCCAAAATGGAATACGATGATGCTGAAATATTTTACCAATGTAACTCCAAAGGCACATTTTAGGGGGTTCATCTTTAAAATATGATGTCTCAATTTTTTGAAGATAGTTTCAAGGTCAGGTAGGTGGTTTGAATGCATTCGTGACTTAACCACCAAGTCATCGACATAACACTCAAATTTCCCCCCAATATGGGATTGAAGATGTGATGCATGGAATGATGATATGTGGCACCAACATTATTTAGACTAAAGGGCATCAATTTATAATAGATTAGTCTCTAAGTGGCTTGAAAATAGGAAGCTTCTTCATCTCCTCAGGCCATCCAGATGTGATTATATTCGGAATAAACATCCATGAAAGAGAGGGCTTCAAATCCAGCTATTACATCAATCAAAAATTATTTGATCGGGACTAGGAAGTGGTCTTTTTGTCAATGCTGATTATGGTCCCTAAAGTCGATTCTGATTCTAATCTATACATTATTCATTTTTATAGGGAAAGTGTTGGCCAGCCAGATCAGATAATGGACCTCTCGTATGAAGTAGTCTTTGATCAGTTTGTTGAGTCCAGTATCTATTTTAGTAGCAACCTTTGGGTGGGTCCTTATGGCTTCCTGTTTATAGCCCCTGTGATCTTATGGTAAGCCCAGATGATAGGTGGAAACATCAGGATTGAAGGCTACCATCTCTATATAATTCCATGAAATCACATCTTGATTCTTTATTTGGAAGGAGGTATATTACTCTCGTTCCTCAACAGGCATGGTCATACTGATTAATGTGGGTCGCAGGTTTTTTTATTGACCAGATTTATCTCTCTAAGTTCATAGAATGTTGTGGAAACACCTTCAAATTTTGGAGGGGCATATTGGAGGTCTTATTCCTCCTCCAATTATTCATCTTTTTCATCTTCCCAATCTGAGGGAGTATTGGTTTTTGATATAACTTCTCCAATATTGGGAATGAAATCCTCTTTTTCCTTAGTTTGTGAGGAAAGGTCAGTTTGATTCCCCAAGGGTGGGTAGTGTGAATCTTTGACATTGATTTTCATGAAAGCATGGGAATCAATCTGTTATTCTATGTCTTTGGACTTAGTTGTCATAGTAGAGACCATGCAGACAAAGGAGTCTGTATATAGGCTTATACTTTCACATTCAACTTGGTTGATGGGTAGTACGTACTCCTCCCAAATTTGCTAGAAGGGGTCGGTGGAATCTATCTCCAATCCATTCCGGAAATTGATCCAGTCAACATCATTGACCGAAAGGTGTATTTATTTCAACTCATAGAACCCTGTTTCGTTGTAATGTGACATATAGAACTCAAATAGGGATTTATCTAAATGAAACATCCTGTATTTCCCATTATTGAAATATTTGACACATTTCTTGTATGAGTGTTAGGTTCACTAGGTTAGATACCCTGAGAGGGGGGGGGGTGAATCAGGTTATGATAGATTAAAACGACTGCCCATATTGATCGTGTCTCACTATTAAGAAAGACTATATTCTCTCTCTTTTCTGCAGCAAAGTATAAATAGAAACTAAAGCAAGCACAGGACACAATGATTTTTACTTGGTTCACCCTCACTGGGCTACATCCAAGGAGCATACACTGGCAAGGTGCCGATGTACCAAATCCACTAAAAGCGCCCAGCTTTTTACAAAGTTCGGGATAGATCGCTTTTATTCCCAGGCTCACTGCCTTTACAAGGTTTAGGGCCATCCCACTACTTTCCCAAGGGTCACTCCCTATCTCTCTCTCTGGATCACTGCCGGTGGAGAGGATCACCTTATTCCTCTTCCTTTTATCACTTCCATGGAAAGGATCCAATCACAGTTTATAGACCTGTAGGTCACTTCATTATCACTAATGAATACATCCTATGTTTTATGTGGATGCTCTGTTGAATTCCAACTTTCACTCGTAGATGAATCTCACTTTGCACCGAATGTATCGAGAAATATTCCAGCTTTCATGTAGCCCTGAATCACTGTCGTGATTCAACCACACATGGCACCCTTCTCCAAGCTGGCATGCAAGTTATAACTGGTGCGCAAGTCCACCTTAACCACCTACGCGATACAATCTTCTGCAACTCCAAACATGCGTGACTCACACCCTTTTACTCCCAAACCGATAGTGGCATGCAACCACAAACTATCGTTCTTCTTCAAAAATTGGCATGTAAGTGTCACCAAAAAACACTTGCATGAAACCCCCTTCTTCAACTAAAAAATTGGGTGATGCCCTTACTTTCTCGCCCAAACCACTCTGGCCGCGCATCAGTCAACTAGTGCGCAACTCTACTTGCGCGACCACACCCCCACTTGCACGACCACCACACCTGCATGACAGGAGCTCTGATTTTCCCTAAGTGTTCAACTCACATCGAATAAGGAGGGCTCAACCTCTATTTATAGGCATTTGGACACCCTGCGTGATGGTGCATAGGTCTCCCCTCCGTGCGCAAGTTTCGGCGTGCAAGTCTCTGCCGCGCAAGTCACCTGCACGACCAACCCTAAAACTTGGGCACCCCTTTTCCCATTTCCATATCTTGATGTTCTAATCTTGAAAACATATGGTGTGATAGTTTCCTCTCTTTAAAGACAATGGCATGAAAGTCCCTTTTCCAAAACCAATTTTCTCCATTTGTCGATTTTCAGGCCCAAAAATTTGGAAAACACTGGAAAACAGTGCCACCTTTTATATGCTCTTTCTGTACCGCCTCCAGATCATCCATTCCTTTTTCGATGTTCTTGAATCAAACATGGATTATTAACCACAACCCTAGAACTCAACATGCCACCATGAAATCCCCTTTTTGAACAAATTTTTACATCATAGTTTGCTTTGTCAACAATCACAACACATATGTCCACTTTGTCAACAAACACAATCACTTCAAAAATGCTTCAATGATACCTTGAGGGATTTTTTCTCACCAATGAGGATGGAATTGCAGCATTATAATACATCAAATTCCTCCCTGAAAAATCATTGAAGGTAGTAAATTTCCACGCCACTAGGAACTCAGAATCTGATATGAGATCTCTAAGTCAAGTATTAAGATTGATTAATCACAAGGGTTTTTTTCTTACTTATGTCATATCCCAAAAGAGTTGTAGTTCAGGGTGTCAAGTTGTCTTCATCATATCCCAGTCGACGAAGCATTCTCAGCGGGAGGAGGTTAACTCCAAATCCACTGTAATTGAAAATCCCCTAAACATAAATTCCATTTATCTTTCCGGACACATATAATGGTTTGATGTCCCTTAAATGATGGCGTCATCATCCCTGTCTGTAAAGGAGAGGATGGCGTGACATTCTTCAAGACTGGTCTCTATTTGGTAGAATTAAGCTACTGATACTTTAGCTTGAAACACCTTGGGACTTATCATGGATTGGATGAGTTCCTCCCTAAGATCTATGGAAAAACTCAATGCATCCATGATTGATTGATTTTCTGGTACTAATGCCAGCTGGTTTAAAATTTAAAACATAATCTATAATGGCCAGGGAATCTTGGCTCAGGTTTTCTCTTCCAAATAAACTTTAGGGATTTGAGTTTGGGATTTAGATGGTTTGGACTCTGTAGCAGGGGTCAGTGGTGTTGTAGTCCTTTACACGGTTGGACGGACTAGCCTGCCTCTATACCATGAACGTTTGACACTAGTTATTCCCTTGATGTGTACTCCAAGATGACTGATCTTAGGTTTCCTCTAGCGTGGGAGATTTAGAATTCATGTTCTCATTGCATCTATCGGAGGTTCCTTCAATGAGTTTCTATGATGTAAATGGTTTGACTCGTGGTGTGGCTGGGAATTTTACTCCTTCCATGATAAAAATTTCTGGGAAACCTCCGGCCTCTACAGCCTCTTCCTCTATCTCTCCAGTTAGGAACAATGAATTTGGGTTCGTGGCCGTAGTCTTCATCAAATAAGGGTTTCATCAATTGAATGACATTAATGGAGTTGAAGAACAGTTCTTGATCTGATACTATTCATGTTTAACTACCACAATCTAATGGTGTTGTTTGGCAGGGCAGTGCTCATTGTGCCATTTAGTGGGGTAGTGCATGTTGTACCATGTCTATTGGAATAAATTATGATAGTTTAAATACTATCATCAGCTTTGGTAACATATCATCTTCTTGATCTTGCATTCTACCCTTCTAGCATTTTGAGGACCACTGGGATAAGGAGGATGGATGTGATGTATTAGGAGATTTTTGGGGCACAGTAGGTCATTTCAAATGTTCTTGGAGGGCATTATAGACTCGGTTGATGGTCTTCCAAGTCATCCAGTTTTCAATCTTTCACTCCCTTTTTTCAGGTATTGTTTTCCAATCCTCTTCCTCTCTAGATTCTGAGGTGGAAATATACGCCACTTGTGCTGGCGGTTGTCCCAACTTGACTTTCTGAGAATCCAACATATTTTAAAGGTGATCATGGAAGGAAATTAATTCCTGGATGGTGTTTCCTAGTATCCGGTGTAATGGACAGTAATTTAGACGGTCTTAAAGACCCAATTCATCGGCTCACTTTGGCTCTACCAGCCAGAGAAGATTTCAATTCATGGCGGCTATGAAATAACTGTGGACCTAGTCATCTTGGATCAAATAAACTCTATTTCTTTTATATTAAATCTTGTTTCTTTTAGAACCCCATCACCCATATTTATAAGGTGGGGGTGCTTGTTCAATTCCAGGGGGTCCTGCATGTTTCATTTGGGGCCTCGCAATTGGGGATGGCGCCTGGGGTGGCTTAAGCATGACAGAAGCCACTTCAGCTTTTCCAATTCTTTACCTAGGGGCTGATGGGGTCCCCTGATAGTTAAGGTTAGTCATTTTTTATGAGTCTTATATCCTTGGGGTGATGGAAGAAAAATATCTAAACCCACTGGTGTACTTTACTAGGATGGGAGACATTCAAAATTCATCCCAAAGGTTATCAATGCACATGGTGAGCATATCATCCAAGGGAGCAGCCGATTCGGGGAATATGTCAGGCCCTTCCATTTGGAAAGAAAGTTTGAGACTCTCTTGTTCTCTCACTGCTTCTAGTTCAAGAGATCACTGACTATCGTCTTGGGCAGTGTCAAACTAAACCCAAAGAGAAACTGTCACTAGAGGTCCTCCCTGCCTGTAATTGAATCAGTTGGCAGGCTTTTATACCATACGAAAGATGAACCCTAAAGGGTTCATATGAAACACCTGAGTTTTACATCATCTTGCAGCTCTAGAGTTCCCATCATGGGGTCATAGTAAGAGGCATAGTGAATCAAATGATATTCTAGGTTTCCGAGCCATTGAATACTAGGAATATGGGGTTCCTGAAGCTTGGTGGTGGTAGAACGTTGCTCACCCACTTAGGGTAGGGTTTTCGCTCTAGTTTTATCATAGCACGCTACCCCACTATGTCTCCTTGTCCATTTGTTAGTTTTTTGATGGTGTTTAAGAGCCCTTGATGCATATCCTATTGGGCTTGAACTAGATCTGGTGCGGTAGGGGACAAAATTGGGTGTGCCGGCGCTACTGGAATTTGGGGTTGATACCCATCTGAGGGCATCATTAGTGGGTTTACTTGGGTATATTCTTGATACCTTACTTATAACAACCCATACTTTACATACATTGTTATTAATTCAAAATTGAAGCACACTTATTACAACATATAACAAAACCATGAAAGGACCGTATAGGAATAGTGTCTTTAGAAACTGGAAAGCATAAACAACTGGTTCATAAAGCATCTACTTTGCCTCCCATTTATTTCATCATATCTAGTGTCCCGTTTTGGCATATTATACTTAATAACCTTCTTCCTGACCTGGGGAAATAAAACATACAAAAGGGTGAGCAAAAATGCTCAGTAAGATTAATCAAAAGAAATATTAATCACATCATATACATAAGCACATAACTTTTGGAAATCTTAACCGGCAAAAGAGATCATAATTTCATAACATGGGATAAATCATAGTAGTGAAATGTAATCACAATAATTATAACTTAAAACATGAAAATTTGTGGCATACCCACATAATCATTGATAATGATTTCTTGTTATTCAAGACTCATTTCCAAGACTATCTTAGTGGACAAAGTCCACTTCTGAACCGAGTTAACTCCTCGTTTCAGTCCTATTTCACTGAACCGATTTAACCTTCCATTCCAGCAATGTCTATCTCATGAGATATAAAATCTTTTCCCAATGCATTTGAGGGATATATAGGTCCCACCCATCTCATAATGATACCATTATTATGTGTTCAACAAAATCAGAAAACCATACATCATAGCATAACCCATGTAATAAAAATGGGAATCTTAAACATCGTGACATCATAAAACAATTCATATAAGATAAAGGAATTAATAAAAATATAATTCCATCACAACATAATCAAATAAATGAAATAATAGGGATAAAAACAAAACCGTTTATTATCTTAGATGGAAAATAATTTTGATAAAAAACTTGAACTCCATTCTTGAGGAAAATATCATTTCTACTTCAAAAACACTTTTCCTTTCTTAACATGTCGTACAATTATAAACTAAAATAAGTTGATTAAAAATAAACTTGAAAACTATTAAAGTAAGCTTCTTTGAAATAATGTTTTAAAAATCCCTTCATTCCGTATAAGTTAAAAAAACATTGTTCGTACTTTTGTCAGAAAAGTCAAAAAGTACCTCGTACGTAAAACGACAAAATATTCCTTTCATATACTTTACTAAAAACTCACCGAAGGGTAAAATTGGATTTAAAAAATTGTATGTGGATGGAAGTAATATTACATATTGAGGAAACATGGATTTGGATGATAAAGTACAACCCAGTAAATACAATGTATAAACAATCTCAGATAAAAATGAGATTGTGATATTTTCCCTTACCTTAGGTCCGATTTGCCTCGTAAGTGTCCTAAACTCCTGTATAATGATTTAAATAATGTTATTGACTTATTAAAGAATCATAATTATTGTTATGATATTATATATGGTCATATTCTTAGCTTCTTATTAGTAATATTTCATTACAACTTGTTATTCAGGTGTTTATTACTTTTTGTTCTTATGCGTGTTTTGTCGAATAAATTCTTATTCTTCTCTTTAGGTTATAGATACCTCATTTACAGAATGTTATTAGTGTAATATATATCATATTAATTCATTCAATGCATTTATATAATCATTATGCAATGAAGATCATGTAGAATGAGTCACATCACATCATGGAGATGGTATTCCGTACGTACGCACGAGCGATGATATCGTTCCCATGATCAAGGAATTGTATTAGAGTGTATGTATACTATTTAAGAATAAATATCAATTTACAATAATCATATATAGTCATTATTTACACCATTATAACCATCCAAGTAAGGTGGTGGTGGAAAGTAGATTACACCACGGCGTGGAGACGGTATTCCGTACGTACACATGCTCGGTGATTTCATTTTCCGTAGGATGGATAGATGGTGAAATAGGGTTGTTTCATACTTATAATAACATATCAGTATAACAGTGATACTGATGTTATTACTTCATAATGAAACAACTAAAGAAGAAGAAGTGGAAGAAGAAATAAAGATGAAAGAATCGGTAATGGACATTACCACTTCTTTGAAGTGCTTCTTTGAGACCTCCTTTTAGGGAAGTAAAATTGGTCTTCAAAGAAGCCCAGGACCTCTAGGATTTCTCTATGGAAGTGAAGAGGAAAAAGTGTCAGGGGTTGGACGAGCTTTAAGGCTCAAAGTGGTGTGAGTAAGAGAGGGAGGAGGTGCCCTTTTATAAGGGAGGAGAGGGGCACCTTTGGAATAACTAAAAATATTATTTTATTATAAAGCCAAATTCAGTTTTAAATAGCTCCAAATTGATTTATTTCTAAGATAAGGTGGTGATGGGTCTAAATCCTCTCATAAAATAGAATTTAGAGAAGTTTAGGTTCCTATTTTGACCTTATCATTTAGATTTAACATTAAGTTAAATAATTTTACTATTACCGTGTCTTCTTGTGTTCTTACACAATAAGGTTAATAAACTTACTATAACAATCCAAACGAACCCCAAGTTGTTTATTATTAATATATATAACCATATATAAGTCATTTTTGACAAACCTTAGATTTTTAGGAATAAAATAACAATTAATAATATAATATTTGTTTTAAAAACTATTTTATGTCAATTTTGACACTATTTAGTAATTGATTTTTGTGAAAATCATAACAGAATTATTAGTTTGAAAAAAGTTAATTAAATCAATAATAACATGTGATATTAAACTATAAAATTAGTATAATTCATAAAAATTCTCAAATTACATTTATTTGGGTATTTATAACATCAATTATGTCAATATTTCATTAATCAGATACTTACTCCATCATCTTTGTGTCATAAATAAATTAAATTATTTAATGTCTAAAATTTACAAATAAAATACCATTATGTAGGAAATCTTTTTAGATTTCTAATGAATATTTATAGTCGAATTTATCTTATATATAACCTTATATTAAAAATTATTTACTTATTAAACTTTGATTTTATCTATTTTAACCCTTCTTTAAATAAATTAATAATAAATGTCCTAATCTAATCCAAGTGGGCCTAAATGGACATATTTTATTCCTAAGTCTGTTTTTGGTCGAATTACACTTATCCAATGAAATTAGGACATGTGTTAGGGTAATAATAATATCATTTTTACCCTTAATTACCCTATTTACTTTTAACCGTGGTAAATAAAAGTAAAAAGTTACTATTCACCAAAAATTATTTTCATCTCATTGAACCACATTTTACTTACTAACATCAACCGTGTCTCTCAGATTTTTGAAATTCCACTCACAGGAGCGGTAAAATTAAGTTTTATGAAAAATTCAGTTTTTTAACTACCACTTAGTGGTTTCACTATTCATCAAAAATTGAAAGTTTTCAGAAAATTACCAAAATTTCACCCTAGGATAATTTCGATATTCCGAATCCAAAAATGAAGTCCATTTTGAAAAATAAAATTTATAAAATTTCAAAAAGTGGTTATTACTATTCATAACGGCTAGTTTTAATAATATTTTATTAGCATATCATTGTTTAGTGAAACTCGGTATTGCGTACGACGCAAGCTATCGAGGAAGGTCGCGATTTCGTGTAAAGAAAGCCAAGAAAGTGTTGTGTGTAGAAAAAGATTCCTTTGATGATTTATATAACATAAAAGTCTCGGGTGTTACATTCTACCCCCCTTAAAATGAATTTCGCCCTCAAAATTCATCACTTTGTAACAAACAGATGAGGATACCTCTCCCCGATCATATCCTCAAGCTCCCATGTAGCTTTTTCTAATTGGTGGTTCCTCCATAAAACCTACACCAATCGAGTGGTTTTGTTTCGTAGGACTTTTTCGCTATGATCCAGAATCTCTATCGGCTGTTCTTCATTAGAAAGATCCTACTCCAGCGGTACAACTTTTGAGCTGAGTACATGTGAAGGATCTTGTATGTACTTTCTCAGGAGAGATACATGGAACACATCGTGAACTTGAGAGAGATTCGGTTGAAGCGCCAATCGGTAAGCTACCTTCCCAACACGATCCAGTATTTCGAAAGGACTGATATATCTAGGGCTCAACTTCCCCTTCTTTCCAAATCTCATGACCCTCTTCCAGGGAGATATTCGTAAGAACACTTTATCACCCACTTCAAACTCTAGGTCTTTTCTTCGGTTGTCGGCATAACTTTTATGTCGACTCTGAGCTACAATTATGTGTTGTTGAATAGATCTGACCTTTTCTGCCATTTCATCAATGAGATCGGGTCCTAATAGATTTGTTTCCCCAACTTCATCCCAGTAAGTTGGAGTCCTGCATTTCTTTCCACAGAGAGCTTCATAAGGAGCCATCTGAATACTAGAGTGAAAGCTATTATTATAAGAAAATTCCAAAAAAGGTATGTGTTGATCCCAACCACCTTTGAAATCCATAGAGCAAGATCTCAACATATCTTCTAGAGTTTGAATTATTCTCTCAGACTGACCGTCTGTCTGAGGATGATAATCAGTGCTGAAACTCAACTCTGTATCCAGAGTATGCTAAAGACATCTCCAGAACTTCGAGGTAAATCATAGATCCCGATCAGATATAATAGAAAGTGGTACTCCATGCAATCTTACCACTTTCTTTACATATATCCTGGCAAGCTGATCCAGAGAGAAATCCTCTCTAATAGCAATGAAGTGTGCAGACTTTGTAAGACAATCCACTATGACCCAGATAGAATTATTGCCTTTGGACGTTTTAAGAATTCCTGTGACAAAGTCCATAGTGATGTTTTCCCATTTCCATTCGGGTATGGGTAATGGTTGTAACATCCCCTTAGACTTCTGTCTCTCAGCTTTAACTTGTGGACAAACCAAGCATCAAGAGACATATTCAGCAACATCTCTTTTCATGCCATCCCACCATAAGTACTCTTTCAGGTCCCTATACATCTTCGTGCTTCCAGGATGAATAGAGAATGAAGAACTATGAGACTCATCCAGCAGCTCCTTCTTTAATTCAGGGATGGGAGGAACACAAACCCGATTCCTAAACTTTATCATCCCATCACAATCAAGGTTGAATTCAGGAACATTTCTCACCTTATTTTGTAACATGAAATCTTCTTTCTGTGCCCCTTTTATCTTCACATGTATAGATGGTTGAACATTCATTTGATAAAGATACGATTTTCCCCCTTTCATTATAATTCCAAGATCCATCCTTTGTAAATCCATAAATATTGGATCTTTTGTGATCCTCATCATGGAGAAACTGGCATGGTCTTGTCGACTTAATGCATCTGCCACCTTGTTTGCTTTCCCAGGGTGGTAATGAATTGAGCAGTTGTAATCCTTAATCAGCTCCAACCATCTTCTTTGGCACATATTCAGCTCCTTTTGTGTGAAAATATACTTTAAACTTTTATGATCAGTATAAATATCACACCTCTCACCATAAAGGTAATGCCTCCAAATCTTTAATGCAAAGATTACCACAGCTAACTCCAAATCATGAGTTGGGTAATTTTTCTCATGTATTTTCAACTGTCGTGAGGCATAAGCTATCACCATATCATTTTTCATAAGAATACACACCAAACCCTTCTTGGATGCATCACAGTAGATCACAAACCTTTCTCCACTACAAGGCAGTGTGAGCATAGGTGCACTGGATAACCTTCTTTTCAACTCCTTGAAATTATCTTCACATTCCTCCGTCCAAACAAACTTAACTTCTTTCCGAGTCAACTTGGTGAGTGGATTAGATAATCGTGAAAAATCATTCACAAAACGTCGATAATATCCATCCAAACCAAGAAAACTTCGGATCTCAGTTACTGTTGTTGGTCTCGACCATCTTTTGATAACCTCTGTTTTTGATGGATTCATAGATATCCCCTCTTTTGAGATTATGTGACCCAAAAAAGAAACTTTTTGAAGCCAAAATTCACACTTGGTAAATTTGGCATAAAGAGTTTCCTTTCTCAGGGTCTTCAATATAATTCTCCAGTGATCTTCATGTTCTTCCTTGCTCTTTGAATATACAAGAATATCATCTATAAAGACTTCCACAAATTGATCAAGATAGTCTCTAAAGACTCTATTTATTAGATCCATGAAGATAGCAGGGGCATTAGTAAGACCAAATTGCATCACTATAAATTCATAGTGTCCAAACCTTGTACAGAAATCCGTCTTTGGTATATCCTCCCTTTTGACCCTTAATTGATGATACCCTGAACGAAGATCAATCTTGGAAAAGTATTGAGCTCTGTGTAGTTGGTCAAATAGGTCATCAATGTGCGAGAGATGATATTTTTTCTTGATAGTGATCTTGTTAAGTTCTCAATAATCAATGTAGAGTCTCATTGATCCATCTTTCTTCTTAACAAACAGAACAGGTGCTCCCCAAGGTGACGCACTAGGGCGTATGAACCCCTTATCAAGATTCTCTTGGAGTTGCATCTTCAATTCCTGCAACTCAATTGGGACCATTCTATAAGGTGTATTTGAAATAGACAAAGCATCCGGTACGAGTTCTATTGAAAAATCAACTTCACGATTCGGTGGAAGACCCGGTAATTCCTCCGGAAAGACATCATCAAACTCCCGTACAATGGGCATATTCTTAATCGTGAGTTTCTCACCAACCATTTGAGATAAATAACCTTCATTTAGTGGAATAAATACCCATAAAATGGAAGAAATTTCCACTGGAAGGTTATGTTCATCCTTGCATCGATAGACGATCATAGATTGATCTGTAATATGAAATGTGACTTCCCTTCTTTGGCAATTGATATGAGCTCCATGTAGAGAAAGCCAATCCATGCCAAGAATCACATCAAATTACACTATAGGAAGGATCACAAGATTTGCAGGAAGCACTTTCCCACGAACTTTAATCGGAGAAGAATTATAAACTTTTAATGCGATTGTTGTGCCATTAAGGGTTGTCACACCTATCTCAACATCTAACTGTTGAGGTAATACGGTGATATCCTTAGAAAATTCTTCAGAAATAATGGAGTGGGTGGATCCAGAATCAAATAAAACATTTTCTACTTTAGAGTGGATGGTAAGTGTACCTTTCACCACATCGCTATCGTACTCCAAATCACTGATAGAAATTGCATGTGACTTTCCTTTGTCTTTAGCCTTAAGAGTTTCTTGATGTCGACCATCATCATCAACCCTTGGATTTGGGCATTGATTGGCATAATGCCCCATCTCCTTGCACTTGAAACATTGAAGTGTAGTAGGGTCATTTTGTGTATCCCTTCCTTTGTTTTCATCATTAGACATATTCTTCCCATCATCGCGGCATTCAAATGCCTGATGCCCTTCCTTTCCACATTTGAAATATTTACTTGTCCCTTTAAGACAACTCCCTCCATGTTTCTTTCCACACTTTGAGCATAAGGGAAAGCTCATCTTTTTTTCAGTGTGCTCTTTAGATTTTCCTTTGAATTCCATTTTCCTCTTCTTATCAAACCCATATGACTGATGGGTTACTCCAATCTCCATCTTGAGTTTGAGAGCACATCGAACGATTTCCTCGTAGCTATTGAAGTCCCTTATGGCTAACGCCCTTCGAAGACTTGGTTTTAAGCCACTAAATAATTGATCGATCTTACTCTCAGGTTGGATAATAATACCAGAAGCGTACCTTGAATGTATTGTAAAATTTTCTTCATAAGTACCAACAGATTCATCATCCTTTTGCTTCAGTTTAAGAAACTCTTTCTCCATATTTGTTTGGAGAATACGAGGGAAGTACTTATTGAAAAATAAGTTCTTGAACTCTTCCCATTCCATGGACTCAATTTCATCCCTTTGCCTCGTATTCTTAATAAGATTCCACCATTTATCAGCATCTCCTTCCAAACGATACACTGCTAGGATGACTTTATCATGTTCAAAACATTGAATAACTGAAAATATCTTTTCAGTAGTACTAATCCATTGTTCAGCAACTAATGGATTAGTAGACCTGCTGAAAGAAGGTGGACACTGCCTCATGAAGGATTCAACAGAATGTTGCTCATTCCTTTGCTCGTTTGGAAGTCCTGCATGATTCATAGCTTGAGAAAGTTGTGTGACCATGGCTACAAGATTTTTCATTCTAGCTCCCATAACGTTTGGTTGCTCTGGGGAACAGTCATTCCATTTCCCATCACATTCCGCATTAACACAGTTCTTTCGGGTTCCAGCCATTGACTAAAACCAAGAAGAATAGTCTGAGAAACACTAATTATAATAGGAAAACCACATAATCAAGAATAAAATTTCACACTTAAGGTCTTATCCTAGGTTATTCATGGTCATTTCTAAAACAGTAATATTTTTATTCTTATAATTATCCTTAGGGTTCTTACTAAGGATTTCATATCCTAGTTTCCAAAGGTTGACTATACCTTTCCTCTAATACCAACTATAAGACCCATACTTTACATACATTGTTATTACTTAAAAATTGAAGCAAACTTATTAAAACATATAAAAAACCATGAAAGGACCATATATGTATAGTGTCTTTAGAAACTGGAAAGAATAAACAACTGGTTCATAAAGCATCTACTTTGCCTCCCATTTATTTCATCATATCTAGAGTCCCTTTTTGGAATATTCTACTTAATAAACTTCTTCCTGACCTGGGGAAATAAAACATACAAAAGGGTGAGCTCAAATGCTCAGTAAGAGTAAAAAAAGAAATATTAATCACATCATATACATAAGCACATAACTTTTGGAAATCTTAACCTACAAAAGAGATCATAATTTCATAACATGGGATAAATCATAGTAGTGAAATGTAATCCCAATAATCATAACATAAAACCTGAAACATTGTGTAATACACATATAATCATTGAGAATCATTTCTTGTTAGTCAAGACTCATTTCCAATACTGTCTTAGTGGACAAAGTCCACTTATGAACCGAGTTCACTCCTCGTTTCAGTCATGTTTCACTGAACCGGTTTAACCTGCTGTTCCAGCCATGTCTATCTTAGGAGATATAAAATCTTTACCCAATGCATTGGAGGGAGATTTAGGTCCCACCCATCTCATAATGATACCATTCTTATGTGTGCCACAAAATAAAAAAACCATACATCATAGCATAACCCATGTAATGAAAATGGGAATCCTAAGCATCGTGACATCATAAAACAATTCATATAAGATAAAGGAATTCATAAAAATAAAATTCCACCACAACATAATCAAATCAATGTAATAATAGGGATAAAAACAGAACCCTTTATTATCTTAGATGGAAAATAATTTTGATAAAACACTTGAACTCCATTCTTGAGGAAAGTATCCTTTCTGCTTCAAAAACACTTTTCCTTTCTTAACATGTCGTACAATTATAAACTAAAAGAATTTGATTAAAAATAAACTTGAAAACTTGTAAATGAAGCTTCTTGGAAATAATTTTTTTAAAATCCATTCATACCGTATAAGTTAAAAAAACATTCTTCGTACTTTTTTCAGAAAAGTCAAAAAGTACCTCGTACGAAAAACGACAAAAGATTCCTTTCATATCCTTTACTAAAAAATCACCGAAGGGTAAAATTGGATTTAAAAAATTGTAGGTGGATGGAAATAATATTACATATTGAGGAAACATGTATGTGGATGATAAAGTACACCCCAGTAAATACCAAAGTATAAACAATCTCGGATAAAAATGAGATTGTGATATTTTCCCTTACCTTAGGTCCGATTTGCCTAGTAAGTGTCTGAAACTCCTATATAATGACTTAAATAATGTTATTGACTTATTACAGAATCATAATTATAGTTATGATATCATATATTTTCATATTATTACCTTCTTATTAGTAATATTTCCTTACAACTTGTTATTCGGGTGTTTATTACTTTTTGTTCTTATGCGTGTTTTGTCGAATAAATTCTTATTCTTATCTTTAGGTTATAGATAACTCATTTCCAGAATGTTATTAGTGTAATATATATCATAATAATTCATTCAATTAATTTATATAATCATTATGCCATGAAGATCATGTAGAATGAGTCACATCACATCGTGGAGATGATATTCCGTACGTACGCACGAGCGATGATATCATTCCCATGATCATGGAATTGTATTGGGGTGTATGTATACTATTTCAGAATCAATAACACTTTACAATAATCATATATAGTCATTATTTACACCATTATACCCATCCAAGTAAGGTGATGGTGGAAAGTAGATTACACCACGGCGTGGAGACGGTATTCCATACGTACGCACGCGCGGTGATTTCATTTTCTGTAGGATGGATAGATGGTGAAATAGGGTTGTTTCATACTTATAATAACATATCAGTATATTAGTGATAATTATGTTATTACTTAATAATTAAACAACTACAGAAGAATAAGTGGAAGAAGAAATAAAGATGAAAGAATCGGTAACGGACATTACCTATTCTTTGAAGTGCTTCTTTGAGACCTTCTTTTAGGGCACTAAAATTGGTCTTTAAAGAAGACCAGGACCTATATGATGTCTCTAGGGAAGTGGAGAGGAGAAAGTGGTAGGGGTTGGCCGAGTTTGAAGGCTCAAAGTGGTGTGAGGAAGAGAGGGAGAAGGGTTTCTTTTATAAGGGAGGAGAGGGGCACCATTGGAATAACTAAAAATATTATTTTATTATAAAGCCAAATTCAGTTTTAAATAGCAATAAATTGATTTATTTCGTATCTAAGGTGGGGATGGGTCGAAATCCTCTAATCCAATAGAATTTAGACAATTTTAGGTTCCTATTTTGACCTTATAATTTAGATTTAACATTAAGTTAAATAATTTTACTTTTACTGTGTCTTCTTGTGTTCTTACACTATAAGGTTAATAAACTTACTATAACAATCCAAACGAACCCCATGTTGTTTATTATTAATATATATAACCTTATATAAGTTATTTTGCCGAACCATAGATTTTTATGAATAAAATAACAATTAATAATATAATATTTGTTTTAAAAACTATTTTATGTCAATTTTGATACTATTTAGTAATTGATTTTTTTGAAAATCATAACAGAATGATTAGTTAGAAAAAAGTTAATTAAATTAATAATAACATGTCATATTAACCTATAAAATTAGTTTAATTCATAAAATGTCTCAAATTACATTTATTTGGGTATTTATAACATCAATTATGTCAATATTTTATTAATAAGATAATTACTACATCATCTTTGTGTCATAAATAAATTAAATTATTTAATGTATAAAAATTACAAATAAAATACCATTATGTAGGAAATATTTTTGATTTCTAATGAATATTTATAGTCGAATTTATCTTATATATAACCTTATATTAAAAATTATTTACTTATTAAACTTTGATTTTAACTATTTTAACCCTTCTTTAAATAAATTAGTAATAAATGTCCTAATCTAATCCAAGTGGGCCTAAATGGTCATATTTTATTCCTAAGTTTGTTTTTGGTCGAATTACACTTATCCAATAGAATTAGGACATGTGTTAGGGTAATAATAATATCATTTCTACCCTTAATTACCCTATTTACTTTTAATTGTGGTAAATAAAATAAAAAGTTACTATTCAAAAAAAATTATTTTAATCTCATTGAACCAAATTTTACTTACTAACATCAACCGTGTCTCTTGGATTTTTGAAATTCCACTCACAGAAGCGGTAAAATTAAGTTTTATGAAAAATTCAGTTTTTTAACTACCACTCAGTGGTTTCACTATTCATCAAAAATTGAATGTTTTCAGAAAAATACCAAAATTTCACCCTCGGATAATTTTGATATTTTGAATCCAAAAATGAAGTCCATTTTGAAAAATAAAATTTATAAAATTTCAAAAAGTGTTTATTACTATTCATAACGGCTAGTTTTAATAATATTTTATTAACATATCATTGTTTAGTAAAACTCGGTATTGCGTACGACGCAAGCTATCAAGGAAGGTCTCGATTTCGTGTAAAGCAAGCCAAGGAAGTGTTGTGTGTAGAAAAAGATTCCTTTGATGAATTATATAACATAAAAGTCTCGGGTGTTACATTCCTAATGGCGGGATGTCATGAATTCCTTCCATGGCCGAGTTGAATGGTCCATCGGGATTGGATTAATTCATCGGGATGAGTGCATATAGTATTGGAACCTCTTTTGGGAGAACCTGTTGACATTACTCCGTGGCAACACGTCCAGCGTGATAACTCCCTCAACATATCTCAACATTAATTCTTCTAAGCTCTTTCATTTCTTCCTCCTGCTTGGCGAACCTTTCCTCAAGGGTGAGAGATTCACTCTCATGGAGAGGAGGAGGTAGGTCATAAATGAACTTAGATTTATTTTTCTCTCTGTTGGAGTTTCTCAGGAGAGGTAATGCCGGATTAACTGAGGGGGCACCCAGATTTAGGGCCTCCCTATGGTTTTGGTATGCACACCATCAGGCTCAGATTGTAATTCATGTGTAAGGGAACTATCTTCCTTTGCATCTTCTCCCCCTATATTGTTTCTTGTGAGATATATGGGGTTGATGCTCACCACGTTCAAAAAGGTATACCACATTAGGGGTGTTGTAACTAGCACCGAATGGTAGGAAGGCTTCTTGCACTCTTTATAGGACGTTTTCCTTCTATTCTGCAGTATTATTCGAGGTTTTTAATGAATATTAACCCGAAGGGAGCCTTAGTATGCCCTCATAACGCGTATTTATCTCAGAGGGTGTTAACCACAAGTAGAGATGGAACAGGTAAATCCTTTATCCATCGTTCCTCCTAGAAAGTAGAATACTGACGTCTATTGTGTGGGGATTTGAGACAAAAAATCCCCTAGCCCTGTGGGATGAGGATGTTCTTCTTCTACTTTCAATGGTCTATGGCCAAGCTTTTTTGGTCTTACAAGGGATTTTTTATTTCAAAATTAAATCAGAACTGTGGGCTGGGATTGTTCCCATATAACGGTGGTAGCTGCCACTATGTACACTCTTTCAATTTCATGTGCTTCAACATTGGTGTATGTCGAGTATGGAATTTGGAATGTGCGGGGTCTATGGCCTTTTTAAGACATGAGAACTGCTTTCTGGATTGCTTCCCTTAGGTGGGAAGCATACTAAATGTTTCGGGTTGCCTAACTAAGAGGTTTTTCAATATCTTGTTCTCTTCGGACCTGATGCTTTTGAGACTTATTTCGGGTTAGTTTTTGTTGAGTATCCCATGATTCCTGAGCAGGGGTTTAATTTGATTGTTGCTACTGGGTGATGACATTACTAGATTTCATTTCTATAGGGGCTTTCCGGACGGGACATGGGGTGATGTGTAAATCTCCATGCTCTCCCCATCCCTGAATGCTAACTCCATCTGGGGTGTTGCCAATGTGGAAACAAAGTTTATGTATTTTATGGAGGAAATACTATTTGAGGTTCTTCATTCACTTTTCTGATTGTTTCTTCCTTGCGGATGGGAGGGCTTCTAAGTCGACTAGACGACGAATCTCCCCTATCATACTGACATGGTCTGTGTACCCTTCATAGGATAAGAAATTTTCTTTCATCTTTTGATGAGTTTTCCATATATTAAGGAGAATTTCATGCATGAATTCCCCAGAAAATTTTCCTAGTATGTTGAAGTGGGGAGTGGTTGTAGGCCAATACATCACTGGTATGTCTTCCCTAGATAGTTGTCTTCCCATGAGAAACTTATCTTGTTTTTTAGCTTCTAAAGACTCTTCTTCTTGGTCTTCCCAACTTGAATGCTCCATAATTTCATTCTAATCACTGGGGATGTTAGGAGCCTCAATGATATGCTAGCGGCACAAGTGTGGCTTGGAAGATGAGTATGGCCCCGAGCCATATTTGGGATGAGAATGGTTATCACTCATCATGGAAAGAGTGTCTGACATGTCTATATCCATCTTTTAGAGTTCCTCATTATAGGAGTGTGTTCTCATATTTTTTCTGGAAAAGGGGTGGACCTTATTGACATCATGTATTTTGGTTCCGAGAAGGACCTTCACAAGTGGTGCTATAATGGGGAGGACTAAAATGGAATATTGATGCCAGACCGCATGAATTTTCTTGATAGCGTATACCTTGGGGAGGACATTTAGGGTAGGATGTAGCAAGGGGAGGACCTTATTTCTGCTTGACATCATTTTGGGGAGGACCTTCATAGAAACTGTCATTACTGGGAGGGTATTCACAATGATCGTCATCAAGGTGAGGACAACCATCATGACTTGATATCATGTTATAGGGAGAATTTCTACAGTTTATATCCTGGGGAGGACCTACATGGTGTACTAAAATGAGGGAAGGAACTTCTTGTTTCTTGGAGTTATTGTGGGGAGGACATTCAAAACAACAGTCATTGTGGGGAGGGCCTTCGTAATGACCATCATCATGGTGAGGACTACCATCACGACTTGATGTATGACTATAGAAAGATGAATATCTACATTGTTTACCCTATGGAGGACTATCAGGGAGGACGAAAATGATGGGAGAGATTTATTTATATATGATCTTCAGGTCGAGGGGAGGGCTACCCTGACGCGCATCAGGAGAGAGGCTCTTGGGATCGATCAATCTGGACTTATAGAGTAGGCCCTCGTGGGTTCTCTGTAGAGGATGTTTAGATCTGCCAGTAGCAACATTTTGGGGATGAACATTGCAATTTCTACTTCCACTTCCATAATTTTTTAATGGAAGGACAGGGTCTGGTGCGTTTTTTGATATATGTTTGAGGAAATCAAGAACCCCAGCTTCTAGCAGAGCAGGATCATATATCTGCTCTTAATTTTATGGTTACCTTTGGCTCTTTTCATTTGTCGGTGCTCTATTGTGGGTAACCAGAGCCATATACTATTGATAATGGCCTTCATATATGGGTTCCCATCTTCTTGGGTCCTATGATTCCATTGGGATACACTGAAAAGCGTCTTGAGTTTTGGCAGAGATATATGCCTACCTTGGAGCGGCCACCACGTTGGTCTGGCATCCCCCAGTTGGAATGGGTATTTGATCCCGATATAGTTATCCATATGTTGCAGGATATTTCTGTCAACCCTCATGGACTAGAGTATGGATTCATAACTTCTCCATAGTGGCTACCTCATTTTGCGAGTGAGTCATTCCATTTGGGAAAATTTGGTCATGGGCTTGATTTCTCACATTTTCCACTGATGCAATTATATCTTGGAATGTTTGGAGGATATGTTACAGAATCAATGTCTGATCTTCCATCATATAAATGACGTGTTGAGATACATCTTTTTATGGAATAAGTATGAAGGCCCATTCTGATGTCGGAGAAGGTGTTTGTGCCAGCTCTAGTTCTCTATGAGTTTCCGGTAGATACTGGCAGTACTCTTGTGTCAGGAAAGAGGAAGGAGTATGTAACCAGTCGTCTTCTCCAGTTTCCACCGTATTTTACCAGTGGTTTTAATATTCACTAGAGTGGATTTTGATCCACTCTCTTTCCACTGTATTTGTCTCATGGGCTTTGTATGTATCCACAGAAATTTTACTCAGCTTATATTTTCTTTCTGCTCTATTTGGATAGTGGGATTCATATGCATCAGTAGGTATTTGTGCCTACATTTTTCTGAGTGATGCCTTGTTTTGTTGGTAGGCTTGAAGTGAATCAGTAGGTGTTTGTGCTTGCATATAGCTGAGTTCCACCCTATTTGGATTGTGGTCTTGTTGTGCATCAGCAGGTGTTTCTGCCTGCGTATAGCCTATTGCTGCCCTATTTTGATGGAAGACCTATTGTGTATCGGCAGATATTTGCATCTGACTATAGCTAGCCACTCTGTCTGCATGGAGGGACTGACAAGAACTATCAGAAATGTGCACGTGCTCATATTGTGCCACCCTATATACATGGTGGGCTTTATGGGAGAGGGCAGAGTTGTGTTTCCTCCTGTTGAACTTCGTCGCGTTAGTATAATGAAGATGCTCCTCAGGAACTAGGGTGATAGTGTGCCCCTGGTTATATATTTTCCACCCTTGGAAGGAAGCCTGATGGGCCTTGGTCTCTTGGACTTTGGCAGGTTCCCTCGGCTTAAGGTCCTCCTCGGTGGGAGGAGGTTTCATCATCCGGTGTCGGCGGTGATACTCTCTATAAAGGGCTTGTGGGTAGGGACCCTATGCAGTTGGGATGAAGTATTCAATATTTAATTTATCTTCTTATCTAAGGAAAGGGAGGTATTCTTTGTCACCTTCTAGGGACAAGCTCCTGAAACTGTCTTAGATGACCATCGGGGCCGCCATGTGCTGAGGTACCGGCATTGGCTGATGAGGCAGCTGACGGACCTTTGTAGACTGGAGGGCTTGTCTTGCGGACACCAGCGTAGGGAGATTACCATTTCATCGGTACTCTTTGATCAGTGTATTGGTCACCCATCATTGAAGACATTGGGTAGGCGATGGGATCCTGCTCTTTGTTGAGGCCCCGGACACCCGTGGGATCGCTGATGCGTGCATATTTATGGATTGTGGGGATTTCATTTGGATCAAAGGTCACTCTGTGGGAAAATTCAATAAATGTATGACATACATACCACTAAACATCGTCAAAGTAGAATTTTTTTTAAACATATGTGTATTTGAAAATTGATCTAGGCCCCCCTTCCCCTTTTCTTTTGGTGTACGGTCAAGGGGCCTGAGTGGGGTGAGCCCATCACCTTGGTTAAAGATTCACGTCAGGTTCACCATTTTTGTTCCGCCTTTCAGGTAGCTCATGTGGCACATACCGGGGGAAAAAATGGTTCAACGTGCAGTGTAATTTTGTCTTTTATCATTTTGGGTTGAACTGTCACCTTGGTTAAGGATTCACGTTGGGTTCTCCATTATTGCTCCTCCTCTGAGGTGGTGCGTGTTGTTCATATCAGGGCAAACAAAATGGTCTGATGTGATGTGTCCTTTTGTTTTTTTATCATTGTGGGTAGAACCACCACCTTGGTTAAGGATTCATGTCAAGTTCACCATTTTTGTTCTACCTCTGAGGTGGCATGTGTACAGGTGATGTTGATATGGCATGACGAGGATCATAAAGATGCACGCATCAATGGATGGTCCTAGTGGGTGATTTCATGGGGGTCAAGCACTCATGAAATCGGCCATTCTATGATGTAAATTCCTGGGATGGTCTCCAATAGATTTTTTTAGGGCGCCAGGAATACCCAACGACCATGGTATCCATGATTCATGGCCTAGCTTTCCAAAGGTTGGTCCTCATTGTATGACGATTTGGAAAATGACACTTGAGGACTCCATTGGTCGAGAGGATGATAGGTCCATCTCACCAAACCCTTCTGGGGGAGTATTATTACCTGTTTCATGACTCTGTTATAGATTTAACTCGTGCTCATATGTTCATGAATCCTTGGTTCATTACTGAAGAGTGTGTCCATGGGCTACCCTTGGTTTGCCAGATTTCCATGAGCATGAAGATGTTTGATTCCATAGAGGAGACATGGACTTAGCCATATTACATGGTGATCTAGATTTTATCATCAACCATGGGGGATGGAAGGCAACTTGATGTTGGTATTAGGCCCACAAGGATGGATTCTTACGTATCACCAGGAGAGAAATCAAAACCCACATAGTTCACAATATGTGGGGCTTACACATGGAATCTTCTCATTTGATAGACATGATTCAATGGACACATTATGGATGGGAACCCCTATTGAGCTTGGGACTTCTAGTAGGCATTCTACATATCTTGTTCTGGTCAAAATCAGAGTCCTCTTAGTTCATATTTTTTGGGGATTACGCATGGAAGCTGCTCATTTGATAGACCTGATTGGGTGAACCCTTTTTTATGGGAACCATTTTGTGCTTCAGCCTTTTGGAAAGCATCCTACGTATCCTAATTTGATCAGGAATCAAGGTTCTCATAGTTTATATTTTTTTATAATGTTGTAACACTCACAATCTTCTAAGCCCATAAGAGTCATGCTCGGTGTGAGAAACTAGAGGATGGGAATGATTCGACAATGAACATTCCCCCTCCCATGTTAGCGGGGGAGGGAGAGCCTACGGTGGAAGAGGTTCAGGAGACTGTGGGTGAGGGTGCAGAGTGATAAACTTTGCAAACATGAAATGAAATTGATGGTCATGCAGCCCTACTTCAAAAATTTGGAAATTACCTCAGTGGAAGAGTCTCAGACCACATTCTGGGAAGGGGAAGGGTTTCATCCTCACCAAAGGGGGGAGAAAACATAACCCCTCTGATTATTCACTCTTCTTAATTAAATGGAAAAGAATGTGATCACCCATAATCCCAAGAATGGGGAGGAATGTCGACATCCCAAGGCTGGACTCTGGGTTACCGTGGTAATGTAGCCTTATTGGAATTACCAAATCACACACCTTTGTTGGGAGGGACTTCGTGTCTCTACTTACCATTGGTATGTAGACTCAATGGGGCGCACTGATGTGCCCGATGGCCTGATCATATGGGTCTGTAAGCTTTGGAGGAGGCTTTGTCTTAGTGCCAGAGAACTGGTAAATAAAGGGATTAAGAAGGACTGGGTGGTAATGGAGGGGTGAGGTTGGAACCGAAGGGAACAATACCTGAAAACATCCTATTATGTGTACCGGTTCCTCATACGGGATGGTAAAGGCTCTGTGTACTGTAGTGGAATGCAGGCAAGAGGTCCATCCACATAGTGGTGTGGTACGTGGGCATGGGTATCACTAACTGTGTACCGGTGTGGTATGCCACTCACCATGCCACTTTGGGTTACATCCGCATACTGATTGGGTACACGACAATGGGTTTATTCCATTAAGTGGTATGATACACAGAGCACCATTTTGAAAGAGGGTTGAGGGAATTACCATTCATGGGAAATTAATCCATGACAATTCTTAGGTTCACAGATTACTAGTTGGGTTCACAGTTCCATTATAATTATTCAATTTCCCCAGTTTTATAGTTCATCGATGGATGTACCAGCAGAAGAATTGGTTCGTGGTTCATGCATCACAGATGAAACTAAACGGAAGACAGAGTGCAACCTATGAGTTTCCCTTAAGCGATCATCGATCATCCTTCCTTCTATCCATATCCTCTCTACGTACTTTTCTTCTTCTACTGTGCTCATTTTATAGATCATTAGAGAGATCATATCTACTGGGCACACGACACCATTTGTGGAGGCCAATTGAAGTAATTTCTAACCCGTGGAAGACTCAGTGAATCGGGGTTTGCGAAGTCTTTGGTTCGCGATAATGGTTCATAGAACCCTATTAGTATGCATAATCCATGAATTGAGTGGTAAGTTTTAAGGTAAGTAGATGTTATCTTGTGTAGAATTACTTTTCTTGACGTGGTTCACGGTTTTCCCTACTCGCTGGCCATCGTTTCACGTGCCTGTGTTTTGTGGACCGTCCCACATACTGTGCGGTTCGCGATCCAACTTCTTTGTGTTCCTAGCATGGTGATGGTACATGGACCATTAGAAAACTTGAATTACCTCAACTTCCTGCAAATAAATATAACACAATTTGAGTCTCTTCTCATTTATAAACTTATAGAAGTTCTTAATTCCTTCTGCAAAGTGATTTTGGGGGTAGTTCTTCTCCTTAACGGAACTTTCAAGACCCTACAATTGTTATACCCTTTTACATTAAATTAAAAATAGTGGGGGTATAATTTTAAACCTCCCCCATAATTCCCTACTTATCTCTGAATTATGAGATACGACTTTCTCTCTCATTAATTCCCCCATGTACACCCATTACCATGCTAAAATTTTCTAAGAGTTATTCAATTTCTCTTCTTTCTTCAAGTTTCATTATAATGTTACACCTTGTTTTTCAGAATTCCGTGTTTTCAGACATGTATTTATATGATCCCTTTACTATCCATTTAATGTATATATGATGAGATACCCCTTTCTATATCATCATCCATTTTTATGAATTTTATGTCACGCCGTAAGGATGACGAAATTTAACTGCAGTTTTCAATGCCAAAATCATCATGTAGTGAATACCATGCCAACTTCTCTATCAAGGATATTAAAATTTATACACATATATTTATTTATAATATAATTTAATGTATGTGTTCAACATTTCTTTATCATGGAACAAATGATTACGTTGAATTAATCCATGTTATATGATCCATGTGGCACACTTATATATGAAATGAAATGTTTATGAAGGGTGTGTCTTGATAGAGCTCTAATGTGTGGGGTAATGTATAGTACAATGAAACCCCATGTGAAATAAGAGTTTAATCAAGATAAGTCATGTGTAACGAGGGTTTACTCATACTAATTCATGTGAAATAAGGGTTTACTCATTCTAATTCATGTGCAATGAGGGTTTACTCTGGATAATTCATGTGAAATGAGGGTTTACTCATGCTAATTCATGTGAAATGAGGGTTTACACATGATAATCCATGTGAAATGATCTTTGGATCACTCTAATATCAGGTTGTATGTTTTTTCCACATTTCCATGTTATGATAATCAAGTTATATCATGCATTTATGTTCATGTTTTTCTTATACTCCATAGATATGCCTATTGCATGACATGTACTGTATTCTTGATGTTATGACTTGTTTACTACTTTACTGGGATTTATAAGCTCACCATTTTCTTTTTTATGTACTCAGGTTATCCCATGAAATTCTAAGTATGAAGGAATGTTTTTTTCATGTGAAAGAAGTTTTCAGTAAAGATATTTTATTTTTATGTATTAAATTCTCATGTAATGTCCCTAATTTATCAAGACATTAGACCTCTCGATCCTTAGAGTTGTCTTAAGTGCAATTTTATGTAATAAATCATGTTCAAATATGTAATAAAGAGTAGGATTATTATAGCTATTACATAAGTATAAGTTTAGTTATTTTTGGGATTATGATTAAAAACCGTAGTGAAAGCCTTAGGGATAAGAGTTAGTATAAGGAAAAATTACCTAAATTTTGGTGGGTATAGAGTAAGTGTCTTATTTAGAAAATAAATCCTTTTCTAGATACAAACAAGTAGATGTAGGTCTAGCAAATATGTATCTATGTGTAAATCCCAAAACACTGCTTTGAGCTAGACTCAAATGGGAACCAGTACATGATAATGAGCCTTGCTACAATCTTGGTTCAATACTCCCAGAGGATGTACTTCCATAAATTCATGATCCTAGTATGAACCATTATTAATGGAGTAAAAAAAATACCAATTAGATTATATGTTAGGAAGTAGATCATGGATAACATGGATTGAAGCCTAGAAATTTATAAGTTAAGGATATAATTGTAATTAATAAGTTATGCATTTAATGTCATTAGATTCACATTTATGTTTTTAATAGTTTAAAAATACTCATCCTTAATTTTTCCCATTATTATTGACAATACATAGAAACAGTAAGAAATGATTTAATTTTTAAATTTCGGGGATTCAATTTAATAACGGGGAAATAATATAATGACCCGAGTTTTTAAAATAGAAACACATGATTGATATCCAATGAAATAAACAACACTGAGTCAGAAAAACAATGATTTTTTAAATATGACCATTTTAATCTTTCTATTGAATTTTATGATATAATTAGTATAATCTAATTTATGAAATATACATCTCATAAATATATTAAAAATGATTATTTATTATTCAATCAAATTTTGGTAATGCCTTTTCATTATTTAAAAAAATTATTAAAATTAATTTTTATAACATATATATAATTTATTTGATAAATAAAGTCAATTTTTTTCTTATCATATCTAAATTAATATAGGGTAATAATTTGGTATTTTTAAGAAAATATTGATTTCATTGATTTGTGAAAATATAGTTTTTATGTAAAATTGTCATTTATTTTGATAATAGAATTAATTTTATTTTAAGGTACAATAATAAATATTTAATTATATTTAATTAAATTAATTACATGAAAATCATATTTATAATGGATTTTATTATAAATTTCTTTTTAGGATTAAAAATGAATTCTTCTTAAAACAATTTTAAAATGCATAATGTGTATTGATTTTTAATTAATTAAAATAAACCATAATGATAAGTGAACTAAAGGAAATATTTATACTATATATATCTATTTATTAATTATAAATATAAAAATTAATATCAGTAGTTTTAGAGATAAAGTGTACTCATATTTTCCTTAAAAATGTATTTTTTTTGGAAAACTGTCTTCCATAATAGATATAGGTTTAATATTAAATTAAATCGATTCCATATTTTTAATCCTCATAACTAATATTATCTAATAATTTCAACTTAATATTTGAAAAAAATGATTAGTAACTGTAGTATATATTAATTAACACGATAAAAGGAAAATATGATAATTAACGGTAAAATAATAATTTGATATGAAACAGAATAAAATTAAACCTAATAGTATGAATATATATATATATATATATAATTTTCATTTAAATTATTAAAAAAATTATTTATTACTATTTTTACTTTATAAATTTTTAAGTAATCCGTTTGAAAAAAAATTATACTTTGATAAGATAAGGCACAAATAGTATTATTGATTAATATTAAAATTCAATTAAGAAATATGTTTCTAATGAATTAATGTATTTTTGAAATAAATAATATTATTATAAAATATTATTATAAATGTTCATTTATTAAATATAAATAATCATAAAAATTTTATGATGTCAGAAGTAATTTTTCTTAGGGATTACAAATTGTTTTTGTCAAACCCCATCAATTTTTGGTAAATTGCAGTTTTTAATTTAAAAGTGATAATTCTAATATTTATAAAATTATTTAGATAAAATTAATATTAGTTTTGGAACTAGGACGTCAAAATTATCCCATGGTTAGTTTTTCATAATTTTCTCAGAAAGTGGAATTTTTGGATAAAAATTTAATATCGTATAAATATATAATGTTTTTTATGACATAATAATGACCCAATTTTTATGTAATAAAATATTATTTAAGGGATATTTTTCCAGTATGTGTTTTATCTTTAAAATAATGTTATTTGAGATTTTTTTGATTTATTTTATAAGCCTTCGTAGACCGTCCAAGACTTATAAAATATTTTAACATTTTAAAATGATTTCTTCGAGAGTGTAACTTAGTTCCATATAAGAAAGCCTAATATTTTAATTTTTTCAGAACATAGACCTATAAAATACTATATACCACTCTCTTTTGTAATAAACAATTGGAAAACCCATGGGATAACTTGTTTTTTTAATTAGTTTAATGTGTTGTATCCAAAACCTAAATAATAATGAATTCCCCCACCTTTCCTATATAAACACACCCAATATCCCATTCCTCTTCACTCATACTATTTTTAGCTTGACCAAACTCTGCAATTATCTCTCTATAAACCTCCCAAGGCACCCCAATCTCCCAATAATCCTTTATCAAACCTATCTCAAGCCTTTGGGACCACACTTCCATATAAGGGATCCTCTCATTCCTCTCTTCCTTTCAATTCAAGTACCATGTTTGAAATTGGACTTTTCAGTTTCAACTGGTTTTATTGTAATTAATTTTTAATCACTCTCAAACTGTAAATTTGATGTTATGTGAATAAGGGATCATTTATCCTCCATTATTTGGACCATTTTCAAAGCCTTTACTGTGCGGATATTCTGTAAGGGATTTCTTTCATTCTCAATTTTGTCCATGTTTCTTTATGTTGTTATTCCATTTTACATTCAATTAATAATGGTGGGGTATGATTAATAAATTCCCCCATACTTCTATACTTATGTTTTAATGATGATATACCTCTTTATCTCCCATTAATCCCTCCCATGTGCACCCATTACCATGCCATAATTTCGTAAGAATTATTCCATTTCTCCTCTTTCTTTAAGTTTCTTTATTATTTTACGTCTTCTATTTACAAATTGATTGCATTAGGACATATATCTATATGAAAATATTAATTTAAATTTCGTGTAAATATGATGATATACCCCTTTCTCTATCATCAACCATTTTTATGAATTTTTATGTCACGTCGTTAAGCTGCCGAAACTGCACTACAATTTTCCATGCGAAAATCATCGTGTAGTGAATACCATGACCATTTCTCTATCAAGGGTATCAACCTTTATATACATATAATTATTGATTATATAATTTCATGTATTTATTAAACATTCCTTTATCATGTAATAAATGATTATGTTGAATGAATTCGTGTTATATGATTCGTTTGGCATACTTATGCATGAAATGAAATGTTTATGAAAGGTGTGCCCTAATAGAGCTCCAATTCATTAGTGAATGTTTAGTATCATGGTACGCAATGTGCAATGAGGGTTTAATCATGATAAATCATTTGAAATTAGGGTTTACTCATGATAATTCTTGTGCAATGAGGGTTTACTCATGCTGATTCACGTGCAAAGAGGGTTTACTCATGCTCATTCATGTGAAATAAAGGTTTACTCAAGCTAAATCATGTGAAATGAGGGTTTAATCATGATAATCCATGTGCAATGATCCATGAGTCATGCTAATATCATGTTTTTTGTTATTTCCACATTTCCATATTATGATAATCATGCTATATCATGCCTTTATGTTCATGTTTCTATTATACTACACTGATATACCTATTTTCTAACATATATTATATTCTTAATTTTATTCATTGTTTACTACCTAATTGGGATTTATAATCTCACCCTTTTCTTATGTATTTCCTCTGTTTATCCAATGAAATTCTAAGTATGAAGGAATTTTGTGGTTATATAAAATAAAATTTCAATTAATATGTTGTATTTTATGTCTTAAATTGTCATGAAATGTACCTAATAAATCATGTTCAAATGTGTAATAAATACCAGGGTTGTTATAATGACACATAACACCGAATGAAAACAAAACCATGATATATTTAGATAAAATATAAATATTCGATGTGACTATTAAAACCTATCCATTGAATTAGTGGGAATGAATTTGACTAAAAAATATTTCAAATATGTGTATAAATAAAATAAAGGTAACTTTTAAGATGAATGAAATTCATTTATATTACCTAAAATAAATAATAAAATCATTTATTTTTTGTAATTTTTTTTAAAATGTCTTTTAATGAAAAATGAATTTATATTTAAGAAACATATGATAATTAATGATATTTTTTATATTAATAATTGGATAATAATAATTTAGTAGGTAAATGATTTGAAATAAAAATAATAGTTAAGATTTTAAAATTTTATCATCCAATAAAAATGTTTTTTCACTATATTTTATGCTTTCATTCAAAAATTGAATCATAAAATTTTATAAATTCAATTTTATATAAAAAATATATTTATTGGATTAATCATATCAAAAATTTTAATATGAATTTTTAGGATTTTTCAGAAGAATATGTTTTCTCTCTGAATATGTTAAAATTAATTTTCCCTTTAAATTTTAATTTTATTTTATAAAATCGATATTGTATTTATAATTATGTGGTAAAATTTATTTTAATATACCAATATTTTTTTTAGTCATTGAAATTTTTTTACTTTGAATAATGATTGATTACCAAGGAAAAGTAATTTTTTTCAACGAATTAATTATATAAGAGTTATGTAATTTTCACTTATATAATTTTGATAAATATAATTTAAAATAAGAATATAATATTATGATAGAAAACAGAAAAATTTATATAAAAATAAATTCAATTAATAAATTATATAATGCAACGATATGAAAAAAATCAATATATAAAAATACATTTTAATTTTAAAAATATTTTCTTATATCTTATGTTTCCATTTAAATATTAATTTTCTCATATTTATAAATTGAATTAGTTTAAATGGATCCAAAATTCAGATTCATGATTTTCATATTTGGTAAGAGTGGTCATATTATATTTTTATTAATAAGATAATTTACATGATTACATCTTAATCATGATTAATAAGTATAACTTTCATAAATGAGGTGTCTTGAATTTTTAATATATAAAGGGACACATAAACACTCTATAAATACTTTTTAGGTATAGGAGACATAACAAAATTTATCACCTAATATTTCTCCACAAAACTCACCTAATCTCATGAAATTGTATTCTTATCCTTCATATAACATTATTTTCAAAATATTTGTCCCTCATTTTAACCTATAAAAGGACCTCACTTGCTCCAACTTGGATCCACTCCTATATTTTAAAATTCCCATCGCAATCAATTAAATTTACTTCTTCAATATCCTTTATACAATATTTTTATCCCTTATCTAAAATAAAGTGCTAAAATTACCTCATTTCCAAAGGACACATCTATGGAAGCTCCAAATTCTCAACAAAAGTATTTCCAACCATTTTACTTTTATTTTTATCTTTTCCATCCACTCTCCTTCAAAACAATTAAAACCATTTGTTTAAAATTAAATTACTATAAATAATATAGTGAAATATTATTATGTTGATGGTATAACCATTATCTATTCCCATACCATTCAATCAAAAAAAAGAAAATGTTGCTCACATGTGTACCGAGTATTACCTCCATAAATGACACATTTCATTTTTTTAATCACCCCCATTCAAGGATAATTATATAAATTGATTTAGTGAAAATATATGTTAATTATGTAAGGATTTATATTAGGTATATATAAATTATGGATTCTATAATTAATATTACAAATATGTGATCATGGTGACATTTAGAGTCATAAACATGTATATAAAGACTAACATATTTTTATTCCTACTATGTAATATTTTCAAATCCATTAATTTTTTTTGTATTCATAGACATTTAATTATATCATAGTAAAAAAATAAATAATATCATTATTATTATATTATAACAATATCACACAAAGCCGCCTCAAAATTATCCATTAATCTCGGCAGACTCATGTTTGGGTCGATTTAACCACATAATAGAACAATGCTATGAAATTATATCATATATAACTATGAGAAATCAATATAATAGAATAAAAATATAAAAATATTCCCATAATTTTTTTGGTTATGTTAAGGTTATATCATCCATTATGAAATTACCCATATTTCATTAAAAATCACTAAAGCTTGATCATTAGGGACTTTAATCAGATATAACATAACTACAAATACAATGGAATTATATTATAGATTTATAAATGGTCATGTAACATATATTAATTTATATTATATTATATATTAGTGATTGAGTTTTTAAAATTAGTATATATCGATAATAATTTTGTTAAACTAGTTCAAATTTGTTAATGTTCACATACACCCAACATTGAAAATAGGTAAAAACTAGATTATATATATAATTATTATAAATGAGGAGTATAAATTGTTATAGTTATGAATAAATATATTTATTATATATTTAATAAACGTAATTTAATTATTTAAAAAATATTATGCATATGTATAACAAATACAGATTGAGGTAAGTGCTTTCATCTTAAATTCATCTTTTTGAGACATGATTGGTATTGTGCATATAATTTTTTTTATGTGGAGTATATACAACCTATTTAATACATAATATAATGAATTATATTTTAATCATGTTTTTTAAGTTTAATTACAAGACAACTATTTAAGGGGTATTGATTTAAGTGTTACTCCGGTTGTAAGAGTTTTCTTGGCCTCATATTATCATTCGTTGAGACGTGTTACATGTTATGAACCATGATAACATTTTTGGGTGTTCAATTGATTTATTATAACATGAATGTTTTAGAAATGTTTTCCTTTTTATCCATGGGATAAACTATTCCAAATAATGTTCTTTTTGTTTTAAATTTATTTTGACCCAAGTGTTACCCCAATCATAATAATTTTAGGTAACTCAATTTTAGTTTGTTTAGTTAGGATCCTTCAATTGAAATTATTTCATATAATTTGAGTACATTCTCCCCTTTTATTGTATTATGTGGTATTCTATCAATTTTTTATATATTTTTACCACATAAACCCATTTTCAAAATATTTATGCCTCATGGAGTATGTTTCAAATACGTGATATTAATAATTCATGTTTTATTTCCTTGAGTTCTATTACTTTTTCAGGAATTTAAATCTTCCATGCTTGGGTTATCCCACACTAATATTTTATAATAGGGTGTTTTATTACGATATTCGTTAAAATTATGTTTTAATATAGATTAATGTTTTTTAATCTTCTTATGATGTGAATTGAAAATAATAAAAAGGTTCCCTCCTTTCACTTTTATTTGTGTTATAATAGAACTCTAATTTCTACTAGATAAATATTATTTATTTAAAATTATCAATTATTAGTGATTGTTTTTAAAATTAATGGTTTCCAAAACATTTTAGTTTTCATTTTAAAAAAAATTTCATTGAAAGAGTCATATAAATTTATATTTTACATCATTGTTAAAAATATTCCATAAAATATATTTTATTTTTTCATTTACACATCATTTTTTATTTTAAAATGAGTTAGTATAATGGGGTTTGTGTTTCATGATTTATATTCTAATTTATATTATTTATAATTTGGGAGATTGAAATAATTTTATCAAAAGATCTAATTTTTGATTCCATCTTTTGAGGTACAACTTGAAGTATAATTTTTATGAGGGCATTTTATTTATGTAAACACCCTATGATGTTTAATTTATTTCAAGGAGGTTATGTTAAATTGAAAAAAACTGAATTTATTATATGGATGTATTATGATCATGTTATTTTAGTATTTAATTAATCCTATAATCATTTCTCTATATGATGTGAACATAAAATTTACACATAATTTATATTGGATGGTATTCACCTAGAATAAATATTACTATATTAACATTGGGGAAGTAATGTGATTATTTATGTTCTTTTTCTAATATTAATGATTATTTACATGTTTATTATGTATTCTTTGACCATCCAAATTCTTTATCTAGATGGGTTATGACCATGTTATTCTATTTATTGGCATTAGTGTATGTATATATATTATTGAAGATTATTAAAATCAAACATAGGTTGATAATATATTGAAATTATCTATAGTTTATTATAAATATATCCCTATTTTATTTTGTATTAGGTTCCTTAGGGAGTGATATGAAAAGTCTAGTTGAATATTACGATTGATGCATTAGACATAAAAAAGTGACATGTGGGGCATAGAAATATATATCCCTTCAATGCATCTATAAGTCTCATGTGATAATAAAAATTGGGTTAATATGTATACATATTATCATAACATGATAGTTTATTGGAACAAGGCCTTAATAATATGTTTTTAATGTATGGAATTTTTTATTCAATCAGTACGAGAATATTTTTATTTATATCCATGTTTTCATTTATTTTTGTGGATAAAACATTATATCAATTTTAGGTTGATTATGGATTCATGTTGTATACTTATTCATGCTATAATATGTGAGCCATATTTATTCCATTATATTCATTGTTTTATGTTTCCCCTTAAAGATCATTTCAGCTCACCCCTTTTTAATTTAAAATTTCTCCAGTTTATGAAGAAAAGAGTATGTTTCATTTTTAGAAGGATAGAACATGTCAATAAATTTATGATACTTGTTAAAAATTCAATATAGAATTTTTTTTTGTTTCATATATATAGTATAAAAAATATATATTTGATACAAATAACTTTAGTTTTGTTAGTTAATGTTTTATATTAATTCTATAATATTCAAAATCTAGAAACAAATAGATTGGACGTATAGATGAAAAAATAATTTCTGATTTCTATAATTATGTATGGTTATGTACAAAATTTTAATGAAAATATCAATGTGAGAAGGTAATATTTGTGTTTATGTCACATGATCTGGGAGAGATGGTTCAAGGTGCCATATTTGGTATCAAATTAATGTTTTTTGTATCTTTGGAGTTTAGGATTTTTTGTTCAGGATAATTTATGAGATGATAAGTTAAGGCTAATTAGAATTTAAATTTTGTATATAACCCTTTTGGATATAGTTTTATTTATTGTTAAGAAAAAAATTCACATTTTAATTATGGATTAGGGTTATAAAACTATAGTAAAAACCCTAGAGATGAATATCAGTGTAAAATGATATCTGTAAATAATTTTAAATTCTTGATTTGTTGCTTTTAATAAAAATACATCTCTCTATGGATACTGGAAAGTGAATTAGGTCATGGAATGAATGCACATAGGGGAAATCGATCTGAAATTGTTCAGTTGATTATTAACTCAATCACCACTATAACACATAATGAAAGGTACTCTGACTTAAATCATGGTTAAAATATATTTGGGAATATTATTCTATTAATCACCTTATATTTTCAAACCATTATGAAGGCTCTAAGAATAACATAAACTAATTAGGTTTGAGAACCTAATAGAAAAATAAGTATGTATAACCAAGGATTGAATAATGGAGTCATAGGTTGATAAAAAATAATCATATATTAAATAATAAAGGTTTTATAATAGAATCCATACTGTTATTGATGTTTTGATATTCATATATTAGATATTATCATAACCATTTTGGTTTTAGTATTTGTTTGAAAAAGGATCATAAAGATGAATCTATTAAGGTTATGTTACTAAAAATCACTATGTATCAAAACAGAATAAGGTAGTATATATAAAATGTTATGAATTTTATTTTATTCCTATTATGATGGAAAATGTGAGTTTCTAAGTCTTACATATGGTTGTGAGGATGATATTATAATATAAACTAATTCTTCATAAAATTAGATATTTTAATTATTGAAGTGATATTTATCAATGAAATTTTGGTATACTGTAAATTTTATTAAGGATTATGTGAAAAATATAAGAATTTTACTTTAGTGGATTAGATTTAATTCTTTGGAAACACATATTAAATTGAATAAATAACATCAAACAGTGATTTTATGTCATGGTTATATTTTTGGGGAAAAGTATTGGAGAACATTTGGCTGAAAAATCGATAACCCAAATGTTCAAAAATATGATTGATATTAAATTAATATATTGATGATTTATTTTTTTTTTCAAAAAAGTGAGTTAGATAGTATTAATAGGCATAGAATTGATTATTACTTTAATGAAAAAGTTATCCATAACATTTTTGGTTATTTTTATCTAATGTTATGGATCACTATAAATATTAACTAATTTTTTACTTTATTAACTAGTGATTAATTAATTTGAGTTTCAAATATAGATTAATGTTTTGGAATAATTTTATATCACTATAGTTTAATTTCTTATAGATTTTGATGGGTTGGGGAAAGGTGTTTTGTTGGGAATATGTGATTAGGGTATATACATACTTGGATATATGATTGTTGGAATGAATAATGTTTCTATGGAAGGATAATTAATTTGATATAACATTAGAGGGTTTGGTGTATCTCATATATGAGGTTATACCCTAAATTATGAATATTTTAATGTTGATGCTCCTTTCCATCACATAGTCTAATGAATTGAAAAGGGGAAATACCCTGAACCCAAAGTGATTCATCCTTTGAAGAAACATCAAAAATTGAAAAAGGCATGAACAAAGGTTCAAATGCACTTGAGTCACGCAAGTTCCACCAATGTCATGCAAGTATACTTGTGCTCCTCCCATTGGTCGCACATGTGACTTGCGCGCCCTCTTTGAATTTCGACCAGGGTCTTCTCTAGCCTATAAATACCCCCTGTGGGCCCCCATTTGAAGGAAGAAAAATTCCAGAAACTCAGATTTTAGTTCCCAGCACCCTAGTCTCTTCTCAAGGCTTCCAAACACTTCTAAGGTAATTTATTAACTAGAACCGAAGATCTTAAGAGTGGAAGTAAGTCCAAAGTGTTGAAACTCATCCACACTTGCAAACTTAAGTGGACAGCCCTTAAGGGAAATGGCCCCACTTGCGCGCCGCCTTACCCCTCTAATAGAACTTGTGTGACCCTCTTCTGAAAGCCTCTAGGAATAGTACTAAGGTCTTGAGATGAGTCTCTCCCAAGTATTACCCTATGGGTTGACTGTCGCGCAAGTACCCATGTGTCGCACAAGTATACTTGGGCGACCATGACTTGCGCGCCCATGCAGGACTTGCGCGCCACCACTTTTTTGGGTGCCCCTCCTACCTATTTTACCTCTCTTATTCCTATACACATATCCTCTTCAACATTAAGCCTTCGGAACTCTCTTAAAATCCATTCATGGCATGATTTCCTTATTTTCTTTCTAATCTTAATGGAATTCCATGGAACATCTCTTAAGACCTAGTGATTTACATTTCTTTGTGTCACAAAGGTCAAAGATTTCATTCATTCAACTTCATCCTTTAATATGATAGAATCCTTAACCTGGGACTCCTTTTCAAGAGTAAGCCCCAGTCCAAGTTCTCTTAATTTGGGCATCCTCCTCAGGAGTAAGCCCCAAGTCCCCTAAACTGGGCATCCTTTTTATAAGAAATCCCCAGTCATAATTTTCCAAATCTGGGTTTCCTTTTCAAGAGTAAGCCCTAGTCTCAATATTCCCAAAATTTTGTCATCCTCCTCAGGATTAAGCCCCAACCATGGTTCTCTTAATCTGGGATTCCTTTTCAGGAGTAATCCCCAGTCTCAAATATTGGCATCCTCCTTAAGAGTAAGCCCCAGTCATAATTCCCTTAACATGGGCTTCCTTTTCCGGAGTAAGCCCCAAGTTTTCAAAACCTTTTAACCTGGGCCTCCTCCTCCGGAATTAGCCCCAGTTATAATTTCTCTTAACCAGTATTAATTTACTTTTGATTTGGGCATCCTTTTTAGGAGTAAAACCCAATCATAAGTCCCTTCCTAATTTGGGCACCTTCATCAAGAGTAAGGCCCAAGTTAGAGTATCCAAATCTCTATAAAGATCATATACCATTATGGAACCTGTTCCTGGGTTTCTTCCCTGAATTAAAATCCAATATTCATCTATTTTGGGCAGTCATACATACATAATCCCTAAATCATTTCTTATGATGACACAATTGTCTGTTTTTAACAATACCTCTTGTTTCTCACACCGAGAATGACTCACATGAGCTTATAGTGTAAAAGTAATTATGACATCTTCCTTTGAGCCATCAATCCTGAATAAACCCCATACTTCTTTACTTGAACTATGTGGGTTCTGATTTTTTTTCTAAAAAACAAAGGATACGTAGGTAGGACAACTGTGGGTACGATCCCAACTATTGAATAATTCATGTCCTTTTGAATGGAAATAAACTTCAAGTGCCCCGCTGAGTGGCTTTAAAACCAGTATGGTCATCATAATGACCAAGAGACTTTTATATAATGTATTAAAGGATACCATTGACTATAAATCTCTAAAAAAATACAGATGATTCTCTATCTATGAAGAACCTTGAATACATATAAATGATTCTCTAAATATCATACATATTAATCATTGATTGTCAAATCTAAATAAAAGTTCATTTTCATAATTGGTAATGTAATAAGGATTCATGAATATAATGTTAATCTATAAAGAGAGTCCCAGAGTAGACAATAATTCCCCTCAAAAAGGTGTGATTAGTCTGACCTCTCATCCTCTCGACCAATGCAAATTCTTAAGTCTCATCAGTTCACAATTAATGAGCACATGCCTTTGGAAAGTGGGACCAAATGGATATGGAATCATTGGATGTTTCCGATTCTAAGAACAAACCCGTTAAAAACCACTTATAATGTTTGAATCTTAAATCAATGTGATCATCCCCAATTCTAGAGGAAACAAAAAATGGTTAACCCGACGTGAATCCTTAATCAAGTTAAAATAATGTTTTACTTATTTGTTAGGCCCCTATTAAAACTCAATGAGAGGGCCAACAAGATAGTCAATAACATATGTGCTAATCCAAAAGATGTAGGGGCTGAATTTATCTTGATTATGTTTGTTTTATCAAACAGGAACACTTTTCCAAGATCTTCTACATTACAAGAATGGATTTTCTTATGTTAACTGCAGTGAATACTTTTGTTGTGAATACTTCTACTGTGAAAACCTCTGCTATGAATGCATCTGCTGCTACTCTTGCTGGATCGTCATGCACTCTGAGGAAGACATCGCTTACTCAGCGTCTTCAACGCTGCGTATCAAATGCTCTGGTTAATTAGTACCATCAAAATGGTACTATTATGACTTTGGAGGCTGCTATACAAGTCCATTAGTCAATAATTCACCCCAGTCATCCGGACAACGACGACCAACGATCAAGAAGCTGGCGGTGCTAACCAACATCTCTAACCATTTTGGGTCGTTATCCCCGGAACACAACAACCAATCCCTCCCATATTCTGAGGAGGTGAATGATAAGGCCACTCAAGGCCTTAATTCAAGGAAACAATAGTCCTTCCTGAGGGCTACCACCAACAATCATCACCAGACTCGTGCAACACTGCGCCCTAAACATTATGAGGGAGTCATCACCAGGTGTTTGGATCAGGTTCCTCGTACCCAAGCAGGCAAGACGAACCACCAGAGGTGAAATCCGGTCAATAGTGAGTAGGTTCTCATGTCTGCCGTTTCCAGAGAAGTCCACCAACCTAACTTGGTGGCAAGAAATGAGCGGGCACACACACCCGTCCGTTTTGATTCGACTGTCCAACATACTCATCTGGAAGTAGCACGCAAATCCCGCCAAGAAATTCCGAAAGAGTACTATAGAAAGGAACATACACCTGTTTAGAAATCATCAGCTAGTCAGCTGGCTCGTCTGACTACATATGATGGAGCCCGCCAACCTAATGTGTTGACAACTGGTAAACAGGCACATACACCTGCTTACACTCATCAGTCCTGCCAGTAGCCTCGTCTCTCAGTATTGGAAGAAGATCGTCAACCACGTTTGGCAGAGTGAAATCAGTAGGCACATACACCTGCTAGTATTGGTCAAGTCTACCAAAAGTCTCGTTTGGTATCATTTGGATAAGTCATTCGGAAAGCTCCGATGACAAACAGGAAGCAGACTCAACTCTCTGCCCCCACACATTAGTACTATTAGAATTCACTAACAGGAAAAGGAGGACATGAGTAGGCACATAAACCTACTCAGAGCATGGAATGGACGTATATCTCTATTCCGGTAGTTGAAGTCACCAAGAATATTCTATCAATGGTGAAAGAGAAGAAGAAAATCCCTGCTCATATTCTGGATGCCTGCCAGGATATTATAAGAGCTTCAGCAACATCTCAGGGAAAGACACATAAATATATCCCTAAAAGTGGAGTGACACATCAACAGTTCACTTCGGAACAGACAAAAACAACTGTTCCAGTCCAAGAGGGTTGTGGGGAATACTCCCCCATATCATACGGACGACCATGTCAGGAACATACATCTGATTTGAGTGGATATAATCAGCCTAATCTGATCATTTCTCCTGAGCAGGCACATAAACCTCCCCATAATGACCACTTTCTTCAACAAGTGGTTCCTAAAGTTAGTAAGAAAGAATCTATGAAGAAGACCCACCCATCACAGTCAGGAAATCATGGGCCAATCTGTAATAAGGCCTTACGCGATGCTGGAGTTCTTGATGCACTCAGAACAATATCTGTTGCAACTCAAGATTCTACTATCTCACTTCCCAATAGTGGGAACATTAATTCTGAAGGTCTGCATTAGACACATCCTCATTAAGGCTTGCTTAATGACAATTCAGTCGATCTCTAAGTTTCATCATTAGATGAAAGCCACAAGAACCCTCTGTGTGGTCAGAAGACCAAGGATAAAAATGTTTCATCTTTTTCTCTAACCAACCATGGTGGTCCTTCCCATGATGATGAATTTAGTTGCGAAAGTCCTCTCCGCAGTAGTAATGCACATTTCCTAGAAAATTCTCCAATGGAAAATGTAGTGATGAGAAATCCCTCTTATCTTGAGGCACAAGAAAATGTGAAGCCAGTCTGGTCTGATGCTTTACCATTAGTAGGTGAAATAATTTCTCAACCAGAAGATTGCTTAGGGTGTAGGTGATTCTATGAACCACCCCTATGTCATGCATCTTCTAGTTTGATCAGTGATTTATCTACCAATATTTATGAATCCAATGAAGAAAAAAAGAAGCACTAGCTCTGGTCTAATCAGGTAGAAGAATCTTTATCGAATCATAAAGAGGAAGTACTGAATATGAGAAAACAATTGGCGAATGGCGAAGTTGTAGTTATGTTTTTGCCTTTGGCTGATTCTCAGTACAACATTCCAGAAATGTTGATGGAAGATGGAATTCATGATATTCTTCTCAACATATAGAAAACTATTTTTCAGTTGAAAAATAAAATATTATCTTATGATGAATATGAAAATTATGTCAAGATAATATAAGGGTTACAACTCCAAATTGATTTGGTATCTCTCTCAGTTTCTCGATATCCGAAGGCTGAAAACAGCAGAGAGCCTTTCAATGTTCATGCCTTGGCGCACTAAGAATATTGCGCCATTTAATTGCCAATGCCCCATCTGGTATTCATATCAGGGGATGGGGTGTTCATGGAGAGCTACATTTCACTATACTCTCCAGTCATCAAAGCCCACCTAAAATGGTCTCATGCAATGTTATTTCCCATGGCTAGCCACAACTAATGGGTTTTATTGGTAATCAAAAGCTTGACCAAGAACAGGCCTCTTCTAGTTGCTCTCAAAAAGAACCATACATAGAAAAAGTTGTTGAATTACTCCTGCATCAAGTAAACGAGAATATTGAACATGCCTCTCGTTTGGAGCAAGCACATCATCAAGTGAAATAAGTGTCAGAAACCATCAAACGGTCTTTTGAGCTGGGTGATAAAAGTGGATGCAGGTTGACGCATCCAGCTAATTTCTGGACTAAAGTCTGCAAGATCAAGAGACCTTTCAAGAAGGTCTCAGATATAGCATGTCAAGATCCACCCCAACTTTCCAGACTGGGGAGTCTTTTAACCCAACCCTTGGAATCAACAAATAGGATTCGAGGAGTTGAACAGGAACAACCCCAGTCCACCAGACTAGGGAGTTTTTTCAAATCCTCAATCTCTCCCTCAAAGAAATTCAGTCTTCTCTCGATTAGGTAAGAACCCTCAAGAGGAACAAAGAGCCAAACTATCAGGATATTCCCTCTAAATTATGCTTCGTTAAGAAATTCCTGAGGGATCAAATAAAAAAAGTAAATGTCTCATCAGGGACATCGAAAAAGGCATTATCACAGAAATTTCGATAGAAGCGATGCAATGCATTATGCATCAATTAATTTCAGTAATACCATTGTTGCTGATCCACCAGATGAGGTTCACTCAGAGGGACCAGATAAAGAGGTTCCTGCTCAAGAATTTGTACGCACAGACACAAATGAAGAAGGTGTGCATACACGAAATCAAAAGCTTGCCCAGAATTTGGGTAATATTTCAAGTAACCCAATTACACCTCTCCCAAAGGGAGGCAACAAGGGCAATGGAAAGAATCAGGTTACATACCCTTCCTCTGTAGAAGTCCAACTGCTCTCACTAGATCAAAGATTTGCACAACAAGAGGAGGAAATGAAGGAATTAAGGAGGTTGAATGAAGAATTACTTCATGGTGGTCTTCCTCCTAAGCGTGCTAGAGTTAGTCATCCAAGAGAATTTGTTGTGTCTACTAAGATGGATCAAGAATAGCCCCCTCTATCAGTACACCCTCACAGTTCTAATCCTATGGGTAAAGTTCAACAACAATTAGTGGTGCTACCATCAGTTTCAGTACCAACCACCACATCTGTACCAACTCCAGTCATTGCACATGTTCAGGTCCAATCCCAACCGGATGTTTCTCAAAAGTTAATAACTACTATTGAGTCATTAACAGATCGGTTGGAAGCTATGGAGGGAAATGGTTCTCAAATTCAACCAGAAAAGAGATCTTACCCTAAGTGGGTTGATGCAATTCCTCCCCCATTAAATTTTTCATGTACCACAATCCCAATATTTAATGGTTCAGGAGACCCATAGAAACACTTAACACATTTTTTTTCTCGTTGCGATCCTATGATGGGAACCCCTCACCAACAATAAGCAGTTAAGCTCAGTTGTTTGGTACAGTCATTACAAGGGCCTACCTTTGTCTGGTACAGAAGCTTTTAATCCTAGTCAATTACCGGATGGGAGTATCTCCACCAAATATTCCTTCTTCAATTTAGTTCAACGTTACCAAATAAAATAATTTTTGATCATACAAATTGTAAGAAAAGGGAAAATGAAATGGTTTTATATTTCATTACTCTCCGGAAGGAATTAACATATTCTCTGAGCTTAGCACTCCCTCAAGAAGAATTGTTGCCAATCTGTGTGGCAAATCTGCGTGATGAATTACGCACGATGTTGATCCCAGGGAAATACACAGAGGGTTTCGAGACCTTACTTCTATCACTCAACAGATTGAAGATTCTCTTATGAAGACTAAGGATAAAGCTGATGTAGTTCCATCAGATCTAGGAAGGAGAATGGGTAAAGTAGAGACTACTACAGTTATGCTTAAACCAGCACCTGTACCTGCTTTTACTTCAAAACCTTCATCTTCTCAAAGGGCTCCACCTCCTGAGCACCAAAAACAGAGACCATTTCATCAAGATGATCAAAGGGATCAAAGACAAAAACAATTTTGGGATTTTAATAGAAAATTTTAGTCTTTCCAAAATGAACAAGTTCTTGGTTATTTCATTTAAGCCCTGGAAAATAATTTTGTGCAATTGCCAAGGCCCATGAGGCCAAACAAGGAAGGAGATGAAGACCTTCCCAATTATTTACCATTTCATCAGATGTTGGGGCATCCCATTCAGGTGTGTTTTGTCTTCATGGAACTCCTGAAAAAATGGTCGACTTAGGACAAGTAAAACTAAAAGGTTCCTCATCTCAAGTATCATGTGTTACTTCTATAGATCCAGATGAAGAAGGGGAGTGGCAATAAGTCAAGAAAAAAAATGCGCAAAAATATGATGATTGGATGGTCATAAAAATGATCAACCAATCTCATGACATTTTTTGAACACAATTAAAGAAACCAATTGTGTCTTCTTCCATGAATACCATAGAAAAATCAACTTCATCAGTGGGAAAATCTTCAAAAGGGTGGCATAATTCAATGAAATAGGAACAATCATAAGAAGATGAAATCGTGTCAAAGCCTAAGTTGTCTTTGACTCTAGCAGATTTTTTGCCATCTACTTCGAAGTCACGGGCATTGCCCCACCAAACGGAATAGCCTAAAGAGGATAATCAGGTAGATTCTTCATCAGATGAAGAGTTGATTTTTGGTTATGTTAATATGATTCAATTAACTGATCCATATGCCAGTCGCAGTTTCGATTTTGATGAGCCCGAGTTCCCTGTAGCAAACATAGAAATCAGAGGAAGTTCCAGAGGCTCAGGATACAGGGGAAGACATGGATCTTTCATAGGACACTATTCTAATTATACCCTTGCTAGAACTATGTATGCGGAAGAAACTCATGGTAGATCCCTTCAACGAGCTCAACAAGAACAAGCAAGTTCTTCCACATAAGGCAGACTCAGTACTGGCACAATTATTCTGTAAGATCGGTTGAAGGTTCCATCTTCTTCCTCTCAGCATGTAAATAGACCTAATCGGTCTACTCTTCCAAAGCCAGGAGTTTTACCAACTCCTATCCTCGTACTAGATGCATCTACTTTCAAAGCATCAACTTCTAAGGCACCTGTGAAACTACATGTTCCTGTTTTGAAATTATGACCTTTGGATCAAAAGTATGATGTATTGAAACACTTTTCCCAAATACCGGCCAAGTTATCAATTCTGGATTCTTTGAATTTATCAAAGGATCTTCGGGAGGCACTCATCGAGGCTTTTTCGAGTCCTCAAGAGTTTGAAACTGCAATTGATGCAGCTGAAGTCTACCATATAGAGAATAATACTACAGAATTCCATGCAGTGATATCTTTCATAGATGAAGATGAAGATGATGTCATTCATAGACATATTAGACCTTTGTACTTATCTAGCAAGGTCAATGGTGTAGATGTCTGAGTAGTTTTCATTGATAATGGTTCAGGAGTCAACCTCATACCCATTCCTAAAAATCATCAATTGGGCCTCACAGAATATGATTTATCTCCTTCTATATTGATGTTACAAGGATATTATAAAAATGAACAAGAACCACTAGGTGAGATTACACTCAGAACTCAGTTTGGAGATCTTGTATCTAATTCAGATTTCATGGTTGTTGATCAATACACAACCTTCAACATCTTTCTTGGAAGACCCTAGCTACATCCACATGCAGTTATCCCTTCATCATACCATCAATGTCTCAAATATTGTTTTGATGGTCAAATTGTAAAATTATAGGATGATAAATCCCCATTCAAGACATGTGAATCTCAATACATTGAGGTGGAATTCAATCACATAATGGGAATGGATAAATCCAAAACAAGGGAGATTACCAAAGTTAATGCTCCACATGTTTTGGAAAAGATTCCAGTAAACCAATCTACAAATGTGAGTACAAATTATGTGTTGCCTATCAGTCAAATTGATAGGATAGACCCAAATAAAAATACTCTTATGGAAACTTCCATAATATCAATTACAGCAATCAAGACAGACAGCGTGGGAGAAATCAGTGATTCACTAAGAAATGATGAAAGCTCAAATAGGGATGTCTTCATTTCATCTCTTGAAATTCAGCAAGTCTATACTTCGCCATTTAGATCAGAAGATGTTATAGCAATATCAGAGGTGAACAATGATGTCGATTCTCAATCCATCATCTCCTCTATATAACCCAAGGAAGACCCTTCATCATCAATCGGGTCGGAAAGGGAAGCTTCTTCTTCAAGATGTTCAAATTTTAACATCTCTTATGACCATGGAAATTCTGCTTCCTCATCCACTATACAAGTACAAATAGAAGAAATAACACATGTTGAAGAAGAAGAGGAAGATATCAAGGATGCTCCTCCATCATTTGAAGAGTGTATCTCTTCCACCATGGATGAACTCAGAGAAATAAATCTGGGTACAAAAGAAGATTCATGCCCCACTTTAATTAGTGTGGTCATGACTCTTGAAGAGAAAGAGATTTATATTTCTTTTTTAATGAAAAATTTAGATATATTTTCTTGGAACTATACAGAGATTCTAGGGTTGATCCTGATGTTTCCAATCATCTCTTGGGTTTTCCAGAAGAACATAGAGGATTCAAACAAGCCACTAGAAGAACACACCCAACCTATGCTTCCAAAATAGAAGCTGAAGTGGATAAGCTCATCAAAGATAAATTCATCATAGAATTTCAATATCCAAAATGGTTGGCTAATATTGTCCTAGTGAAAAATAATAATGGGAAAATTAGAGTTTGCATTTATTTCAGAGATCTTAATCGGCATTGTCCTAAGGATGCTTTTCCATTTCCGATTAAAGAACTCTTGATTGATGCAACAGCTGGCTATGAATCACTTTCCTTAATGGATGGATATTTAGGATATAATCAAATCTGAATGGATCCAGAAGATGAAGAATCTATAGCCTTCAAATCCCCTCACAGTGTGTTTTGCTATCGGGTAATGCCCTTTGGCCTGAATAATGGATGCACAACATATCAGTGTGCAATGCATCGTATCTTCAAACCCTTTTGGGGGAAGTTTGTTGAATGTTATGTGGACAATTTGGTGGTTAAATCCCAACAACGTTCTAATCACTTGGGTGATTTAGAAGTCGTATTTCACAATCTTCGGTAATATAATTTGAAGATGAACCCCATAAAATGTGCTTTTGGGGTAACCTTGGGAAAATTTCTCGGCTTCGTCATACGCCATTGTGGTATCGGGGTCGATCTTGAGAAGACAAAGTCAATCCATGGTATGTCACCTCCTTAAAATTTAAAGGAATTCAGATGAATTCGAGGACACTTGGCCTATATTTGGTGTTTCATCTCCAATTTGACAGGAAAACGTTTACCCTTCACCAAATTGATTAATAGGGGATTCACTTACAAGTGGACTGAATAATGTCAAGAATCATTCGATATTCTCAAGAAGTACCTCTTGAGTCCACTGGTGTTAATGGCATTTATTGAAGAAATACCACTTATCCTCTATGTGACATCTCTAGAGCGGTCATTGGGTGCCTTTATTACTAAGAAGAATGATGCTGGGAATGAAAACAGCCTCTACTCCCTCAGTCAGAATATGATTGAAGGAGAAACACGATACTCAAATATTTGAAGTGCTGCCTAGCATTAATATTTACAGTTCAGAAGTTGAGACACTGCCTGAAACATCATGAGGTATAATTGGTATCTCACAATAACCTTCTCAAATTCATCCTCAATCATCCAATTCTTAGAAGTCATTTGGAAAGGTGGGAAGTTATTTTGCAGCAATTTGATATTCAGTATGTGTCTCAAAAAGCAATAAAGGGCCAAGCTCTGGCTGATTTCTTTGCTGAACACCCTTCAGTAGAAGATACACCTTTAGATATTGAACTTCCTAATGAGGAAGTATTCTTTATTCAAGATAGTCTTCAAACATGGGAAATGTACTTTGATGGTGCTTCCAGAAGTCCAACAGGAAGGAAAATGGAAAATCCTCAATTCAACGAAGTTGGTTTAGGAATTGTACTCATTTCCCTAGAAAAGACTGTTCTACCTTATTCTTTATCATTGTTGGGAGGTGGAACAAATAATGAAGCAGAGTACCAAGCTCTCATCACAAGCTTGGAGTTGGCACTTCAATAATAAGTGAATCACTTAAAGGTAAAAGGTGATTCAGACCTGGTAATCAAACAAGTCAATGGGGATTATGCAATCTGAAAATAAGAACTAATCCTTTTGTATGATTATTTCAGAGAGTTAATGGAAGAATTTCCTATAGAACCGACATTTTCTTATGTCCCAAGATCAAAAAATTCCCAAGTTGATTCACTGGCTAATATAGCCATAGCTCTGGAAGATCCAAATCGGGACGAGACAATCATCAGTATTTCCCACCGTCGTACAATTTCACATTATGTTCAAGACATAACAAAAAAAATCAATGAATCTAGTCCCATATATGGACCATATGGTCATATTACAAGATGGATGACACCTATCAGGGAATACCTTCAAAATGAAATACTTCCACCTGATAGATCCGAGAAAGAATAAGTCTGGAGACGTGTGGTCAATTTCACTCTTTATGATAGCCCAAATAACTTATAGAAAGTACTATACAAAAGAGGTTTTGATAGAGTTCTCTTTAGATGCATTGATGGTGAAGATACAATGGCTGTCATGAAAGAAGTTCATGCAGGAGTCCGTGGTGCCCATCAGTCTGGACACAGACTATCCGATCAAATTTGAAGGCTTGGATATTTTTGGCCTTCAATGATAAAAGATTGTGTTTATTTCACAATGAAGTGTCATTCTTGCAAAGTACATGACAACTTCATTCATCAACCCCCAGAGTTGCTTCATACTGATAAATACTCATTTCCATTTTCCACATGGGGAATGGATGTAGTAGGACCTTATCCTTCAGCTACATCCAAGAAGTTGAAGTATATTCTTACTGCTACTGAATTCTTTTCCAAATGGGTAGAATAATACCTCTCAAAGAAGTTAGTTCTAAATGCATTTTTAGCTTCATCAAGTCTAACGTCATTACCAGATTTGGTGTCCCTCATACCATGTTGATGGACAATGGCACCAAATTTGGTTCGTCCGAGGTGAGGAAGTTGTATCGAGAATACAACATCAAATACAATCATTTATCTCGGTATCATGCAGTAGCCAATGGAAAAATAGAAGCTTTCAACAAGACTCTATCAAATATACTGAAAAATATGGTGGATAAAGATAAGATGTCATGGCCTGGTCAACTCTTTCATGCTTTATGGGATTATCAGACCACCACCCGCACTGCAACACGATTAACTCCATATTCATTGGTATATAGAATGGAAGCAGTCCTTCCAATTGAGGTTCAACTACCCTCTCTCAGAGTATCCATTTGTGATTAGTAATCTATAGATGAACAATCTCAAAAGCGTTTGGATGAATTGGAACAGTTAGATGAGAAAAGATTGTGCACCTTCCACCACTTAGAAGTCTATCAGAATCGAATAGCACGAGCTTTCAACAAAAAATTTCTTCTTCATCCATTTGTTCAGGAATAATTGGTATTAGTTCTCAGAACTCCAATGATACCAGGAAAGAAACCTCCCAAGTTTGAGACAAAATGTGAAAGACCTTATTTAATACATAAGGTCTACTCCAATGGAGATTATTCTTTAATCTTAATGGATGGAGAACTTATCACTACTCCAACCAATGCCATATTTCTGAAAAATTATTTTGTATAAACACAAAATACAAAAACAGTCCATGCATACGACCATAAACTATTGGAATTTCATATTTTCCAGCAAGACGTTAAACTACATCATCAGTTATGGTCCATTCATATGACCTTAAACTATTGGCACTTACGTCTAACATGACGTTAAAAGGTGACGTCCTAACTACATGACGCTAAATTGTACAGAAGTTCCTTACATCCAACAAGACGTTAAACTGCATAACCAATGGTCCATGCATACGACCTTAAAATATTGGCATCCCTTTCGTCCGACATGACGTTAAACTGCGAAAAAATCCCTAATACATCTAACATGATGTTAAACAGTGTCTTTATATTTTTCCTTAATGCATAACATTAAACTGCGTAGTCCCCCTTTCGTCCAACATGACGTTAAACTGTCTTGTTCTCATTGTCTTACCTACAAGACGCTAAACTATACAGCACCCTTATTGTCCAACCTGATGTTAAACTGTGCCCCTATATTTGTCCTACATGACGTTAAACTGTATTTTGTCCCTGCTTCATGACAATAAACAATGCAGCACCAATAGTCCTCACTGCAAGACTTTAAACTACATAGTCCCTTCTTATGTCCTACATGACATTAAACTGTGCATCATTAGGGTTGTTGCTACCTGTTGTTTCGCACACCGAGTATGACTCAAGTGAGCTTAGAGAAAACATCAACCATAACACCCTCTCTGGTCCTCTAACCATGTGTAAGTCCCAACACCATTTTTTAGGTCTTTCACCCCAAGAACAACTTAATCACTAATTCATTCATTAATTGAACTATGTGGACTTTGATCCTTGCCTTCTAGGATGGGTATGTAGGAAACCTCCTAAGGTTCAAATCCAAAGCCAATCTCTTCACATTGGTTCACCTTTTTCCTTGCTACATGACATTAAACTGTACAGTACTTTTGTCCTATACGACAATAAACTCCAACATTCTTTGATACCCTCACCTAAGAGAGAATCATTATTTACATTGATCTCCGATCATGTTATATTTCAAAGACTACATTCATACATGGCAATACCCGAACCTTTTATCTTGGGTCAAACCATCATTGCACTAAAGTCCCCTTTTCACCCTTCATATGTACAAACAAAATCTGTACAGAGTGTATTTCAAGAACTATGTGCGTCTTGATTCCCATCCTTATGGGATATGTAGGAACGTTCGAGCATCCCTCGAATCTTGCCCCATGTCTTTTGGGCCTAACCCCAAATTCCACTTTCAGTCCCCTGGCTGAAAAGTCCCTATGAAAACACACACAGTGTATTCATTATTATGGTCTGAGATCTATGAACCTAAACTAAGATCTCCCATACTTTCATCCCACACGATGTTAAACTGTATTTCAATAACTATGTATGGCTTGATTCCCATCCTTATGGGATATGGAGTGAAGTCCAATATTTTAATTCAAGACCCATCCACAACATTATTATCGTTATCATTGATCTGTGTATCTCTACATACATTGAACAATACCCATTTTTTGTGTGTCATAATCCTATCCTGGAATACTTCCAGATCTCCATAACACTTTTCTTGACCTCTGGACACAACATGTCTAATTTTTTAGAATTATTTTTCCTGACTATGCAGCACGTGCCCTTAGGCGGCCTTGCATAAACAGTCTACATAACAGACGTGTTAGCCAAATGATGCTATTATTTTACTATGCAGCCAATGCCCTTAGGCGTCCATGCATAATTCAACCCCCAAATGGGTTTGTCAAATTGTGGTAACTTCATTCTTGGGATGAAAATGGCTTTTTTTCCTCAGTTTTCTTAATGACAATATGTAGGGATCTGCAAAAAATAGCCATACTTAATATATTTGTCTCATACTCTTTTTCATGATCTGAAAGTATTCAAGTCTATGGTTTATATTTCTCTTCCCTATGTTTGGGTAAGATCTTCATAGGAGTGACAGTTATCCAGATCTTAGACAATCTTGTTTCGAAATATCTTTTCCATATTCAAGAACCTCTCTCTATACAGCAAACTCTACGCTTTGGAAACTTTGAATCCCTATAAACTTCCACTGGCTTTTTAGCAGTAGAAAAGTAAATTTCTCAGAGTTCTTTTTCCTGACTATGCAGCATGTTCCCTTAGGCGGCCTTGCATAAATAGTCTATATAACAGAATTTTCAGCCAAAAGATGTTATTATTTGACTATGCCGCCAATGCCCTTAGGTGGCCCTGCATAATTCAACCCCCTAACGGGTTTGTTAAATAGTGGTAAATTCATTCTTGGAAACTACTTCTTATAATGCCTTTTTATCCATTTTTCTTATCATTCCTCAGATTCAAAATTTCTTAAGTCATCATTTACATTTTTTTCTCTCATACTTGAATATAGTAATATGTTTTCAAATAAATTATTAAGGAATGGAGTCAATTTTAATCCATACAATCAAAGCTATTTCAACCTTAAACATTAGCCTTTTTATGTCCAACGTGCATGACTTTAAGCTACTCACAAAAGACAAGGGAACTCTGAACAAAATCCAAGTTCCAGCTCACTAAACATACATTTTGAATTATTTAGGTAATATTTAGCAATTAAAAGATTCAATGTTTGTAGGGTTATTTATAATAATCCTAGAAAAAATAAAACTATGCTTACTAGGCCCATTGGATTAGGTAAAATTTAAAGCAGGTATCAAAGAATACAAGCACAAATGATATAAGATGAATGTATTCTTCATTGATGCACAATAGTTAGAAGGATATCCATAGACTAGATTCTCTTCTCTGTTCCGGGAATTACAAAAGGCTGTCAACAAAAGTCTTCATTTGATGTACAACATCCCAAGCTTCATCAGCAGCCACTTGAGGCTCATGAACTCGACCAACTTCACTCTTTTAATCCTAATGGAGTGCTTTCTTGGCATCCAAAATGGCTTTAATCCCATTTTCTTGAGCTCCCTCCAATGAATTATAGAGTTGTTCAAGTTCCCTAGTAACAACATCTAACTGTTGTTGAAGGTGCACCTTTTGGACAACATTATCTTTGATCTTATGGTTCAGCTCCTTCATCTTGGTAGCATAGTCAGCCTCATCTTGGGATACCGCATCCTCAAATTCACTGATATTGGCTGACATCTTCACCCTGGTCAGATCTTCATGGCACTTTTTCTCCTGCTCCCTCTTTAAGATGACTTGTTTTACTGCGGCATTGATCTTTTGATATCCAAAACCACCAAGTCCCATAATAAAAAACAGGGATGATATTCCTGGGATCTTTGATGATAGCTCTTCAAGATGCACTTCAGATATGATTTTCCATATATTTTTCCATGCCTTGCATCATGAAAATTGAAGCGCCTTTTGTACTTATGGATCTGACTCAGCATCACTGTCATAGGGGGAATATAATCCGGGATTAATGCACTTAGGGAAGAGCCCTGTTCTACTCCTTCCCCACTGACCCATGTTTCTTCACTCTCTATTCCCGTTGGGGTGGAGGCTGAGGCTTCACCTCTAGATCTAACCACTGAAATTGATGGCCCTGCATAATCAATTGAAAGCTTTGGTTAGTTTCAAAGGATAACAAAAGTTAATTGGTAGTCTTGAAAATTAAGTATAGTCGCAAATATTGTTATCCCTTACCCAATGGTAGATCAGTAACTTGAGAAGGATCCTCCCCATCTTTCCTAGCCTCAAAAGTATTTTCAGGGTGAGTTTGAGGAAGCTCCATGGGATTCAACTCCACTTGCACTAATGCCTCTACAATAGTAGGGTTTTCTATACCCCCTTCAAGAATTAGTAGTTCAGAAGCTTTCTCATATAGAGCAGCATATTCGAACTGATCATGATTAGACATGTAATAAGAAGTTATTTTTAATATGATGAAAGATAACACTCACATCCATAATCTTCTAAATTACATGGAAAGTTTACATGATCCAAAAAATCATCAAAAGACACACCAAGTCCCATCATTTCATCCAATGTAATCTCATAATCCCAGTTAATCTCACCAGTCAGAGAATTTTGCATAACTTCTTGGCAGCCATCATCCTACGATCTCTGACCCTGAACCGCATCTTCAGATAAAATTGCGGCTTCAATTGCAATGGTCGCCAAAATCTCGAGTGGAGGGGTTGAACCTAAAGTATTATAGAATGGAAGTCAGTCGATGTTTCATTCAACATTTTATGAAGTATTTTTAACTTACCAGAAGCAGGATCTTCTCTTCCTGCAACAACAGCAGGAGTGATACTAGGAACATATGTTGGCTCTTATCCAGGAGCAGCCAAGTCAGCCAGAACTTGTGATTGTTCACCAGTACCCTCTGTGGTACTCAAAGGAAGGTCAATCCTCTCCCTCAAAGGGGAAATTGAAGAAACACCTAAAATCACAAAAATTATGAGTAACCGTATCATGGGTTAAGACTCGTGATTATCCAAAGGATTTACCACTACTGATGTAGCGTTTAGATGTGTAATTCCTCCTTCGATGCCTTTTCTTCTTTGGCTTTTTGGGAGTGTTGGTAGTCTCATTTAAAGTTACTTGAATTGGAGAATGGAAATCCATGTCCTACTCCTAATCCATGGCTTGCAAACCTGATGATATCTCGCCTGACTTGCGAGGAGATTCATTAACCCCAATGGCAGTACCACCAGGGCTATACTGTGGTGAAAGAACCTCAGCAGTTCCTTTTTTTGCAAGCTGGAGGATAATGATAATAATTTCCTTGATTTACAAAGCTTTAACTGGAATCAAGTTACAAAGAAAATACGAAAAGAGACTTACATCTTTAGAAGCCACATAGTCTTGCCACTCCTCATCTTCGGAACCACCAGTCACCTCAGTGGCACCACGATTTATCATTTCCTTCACCCGCTTAGTGATAGGAGTGGAATCATTGGTGGCATATATGATCATTTCCATCTCTCTGATGTAAGCCCGCACTTCATCGTGGTTATCCTTGTAACAGATATCTGTAGAAGACAGAAGTTTCACTATTCCAGGGATGTGTAGCTCCTCTCACAAATCCAGCCATGCAGTTTTAGTATCATAGTATAAACCCCGCCATGTCTGGACAGCCTCTGGTCATAGATATTCAGTATGCATAACAGAAGGCTGTGAGTAAGGTCCTACAATCATGGACTTCAGCTTCTTCCTAGCTCCTGCAACTACATATAGAGAATAAGAAAATAAGACTTATTTCTCTATAAAGTAATGGTGGTTAAATTTCCACAATGATGCAACTCACTAGGAGTTGATGGAGTGGGTCTTTTGATTCTGACTGGAGGATTATATCAGGCACGAGGCCAATTTGCTGCTTGGTGTACTTCATCATCCCCATCATGGGAATCTGGTGAGTCAATCTTAGATGGGGAATCTGGAAAATCAGCTTCAGGTGGGGAAGCTTCACCTTCCATATGAAGGGTTTATTTCTCTACAGTTCTCTTCCTTTTTCCCACCTGATAAAACGGGTGATTCAGCACCCCTCCAGGGTGTGATGCTATCCAGTTCTTGGCATACTAGGTAGTCAAGTTATTTTCCACTTTATCAATTTTTAGATCAAATACTACCCCCTGACTTCTCCCTAGATGTTAGCAACCATAGTTGCCGGGAAACCATCGGATGTTTCTCTGACCTGACATGCACTGGGGGATATACAACAGTCGGCTGCAAACACTTAAATTGACGTAAAAATCTATATGGAGCATGGGCCTCTCATATAATCTCTCTATCAATCCTGGTGACCAGCACACCATCTCTGCTGGCCATCATATATGCCCTTAATTCCAGACTGGCTATTCCATTATCAACAAAATGCCTAGTCGGTAGATTTTTATAAGGAAAGAAATTAAATTCTTTATACATGCTCAGCCTCACCTTCATGTCATAAGAATTGAGAGATAGTGGAGAAATTACAAAGAATGCTTGCACTAATGGCCTGAAAGAACTTCTGGGAATCTGTACTCCGTTCTGTACATTATACATCCTGAAGTGAGTAGCGATCCATCCCCATAAGACTTAGATTGGTCCCACTATACTTAAAGGAGACTTACCCTTGAATATATGAAGTAAACTCCTGTGAATCCTTGCTAAAATGGGGGTATCCAACCCAACCATTTTCCCTTAAGCCAACTTAGCCGCAATGACGAAGGTCCCTAGCCTGATGCCTCCCTTTGATTCCCTAACTGGAAAAAGATAAACCCTGAGCCACTAGTCCAACAAGCCCACCAGACGTGTATTCTTTGGGATTCTCTGATTTACTTCATATCCCCACTTATCAAATTCACCTACTTCCAAGGTCGGCCAGAATGTGCCTGGAGCACCCCTCTTCTCTGTTTTGGGGAATGTGGTAAGATGAGTGGGCCCCTTCTCCTTAGGCCCCTTCCCCTTCAATCCCTTATCATTTGACCCCTTCTCCTTGGGTCCCTTCTCCTTCGGCTCCTTCTCCTGCTTCTTGGTAAAGAACATATTCATCCACTACTCTGGATGAATGTCCTTTCTAGAATGAGTTAAAGAGGTCTCTAAACTCTTGAGCTTATGGAATATTTTCAATAATTCATGACCCCAAGCCGGGGTCTTCTCTAAATCATTCCAAGTCACCTTGGGAGGGATGCATTATTCATACATATCACCCAAAATTGGAGCCCCTGAGATCTTGTGGACATCCTACAGACTGATGCCTACATCTCCATGAGTCAGATGGAAAGAATTGGTTTCTGGGCTCTAATGGCTGAGTATCTCCGGCACGAAGTTATCATGCCTATAAACATATGTTTTCCCAGCCCATACGGCTTCATAAATCCCATCTCCTTTCAAATCCTCGATAAACTCTGCACATGTATGTCGTACCCAGTATGCCCACATCCAAGTTGTCTTCACACCTCCTCTAGGACGGAAGTCCCAGCTCTTCTTACAGCCTTCAGATTGATCCATATTAGAATTTCAGAAGATTGAAGGATAATAATGTGGTTGCAGCTCGGGCTTGTGAGAATTTAGATCAGGCTTACAAGGGATATGATGCATCATATGAGCCTTCTCTATTGTTACAGTATTTATAAATGCTCCTCTACATGAGATATTTGCTGAAGCAAAATTGGTGTAATTCTGAGACCAAGAAATTGGGAGATAGTTCTTTGCCTTTGGAATGGTAACTTATCGTAGATGACCATAGCCATACAAAGGAAGATAGGTGCTTTGAGGGAATTCAAGATGATACTTATTCAGGAACTTGGCCAAATATGGGAGAGTGATGTCGCAGACGGTATAGTAATCATGCCCAATGATGCTCATCATATCATCAACTCGCTTGCTAGCCAGTTCATCAGTCATTCCGGTTCTATTGGGAGCCATTGAATCTTCACAAAAGTTGAATAAATTAACTCTTAAATGGGTTGATTTTTCAAAAAATTTGTGATGAAATTTGAAAAAAATGAAAAGGAATTAAGGCACGCAAGTATGTATGTGTCGCGCAAGTATGGATGTGTCATGCAAGTATGGATGTGCCATGTAAGTTTTTTCCGCGCAAGTATCACCGCACAAAACCAAATGCCTTGACAGCAGCGCAACAACGAAGAAATAGCGGAAAACAGAGCAACCTGCACAGTGATGGGAACTTGTGCAGTGAGAGCTCGAAATTCTGAAATTCAGTGCTTTGCACGAGAAATGGCTGCATATATATAGGCCAGGACTCAACCCTACGTGCTTGAAGCCAGCGCGCACAACCAGCTACACTGAGGCCTATGTGACTTGCACTTGCGCGACTGCATCTGCATGCTCAACACTTGCGCGCCGAAGTTTTCTTGGTTTTATTTTTTCCTCAGAGTTACATCCTCATTTCTTTCAAATCCAACTCTTAGGGGGGACTTTGTTTTACACTACTTTCCATCACATAGACTAACAAATTGAAAAGGGGAAATACCTTGAACCCAAAGTGATTCATCCTTTAAAGAAACATCAAAAATTGACAAAGGCATGGACAAAGGATCAAATGCACTTGAGTCGTTCATGTTCCACCAAGGTCATGCAAGTATACGTGTGCGCATCCCATTGGTCGCGCAGGTGACTTGCGCGCCCTCTTTGAATTTCTCCTAGGGTCTTCTCAAGCCTATAAATACCCCTTATGGGCCCCCCATTTGAAGGATGAAAATTTCCAGAAACTCAGATTTGATCTCCCGGCACCCTAGCCTCTTATCAAAGATTTTGAACACTTCTAAGGTAATTTCTTACCTAGAACAGATGATATAAAGAGAGGGAGTAAGGCCTATGTGTTGAAACTAATCTACACATGTGCGCCTAAGTGGCTAGTCCTTTAGGGAAATGGCCACACTTGCGCACCACCATACCCCTCCAATAGAACTTGCGCGCCCCTCTTCTGAAAGCCTCTAGGGATAGTACTAAGCGATTGAGCCATGTCTCGCCCAAGTATTACCCTAAGTGTTGACTGTCGTGCAAGTAGCCCTATGTCGCACAAGTATATTTGGGCGACCATGACTAGCACGCCCACGCATGACTTGTGCGCCACCTCATTTTTGTGTGCCCCTCCTACCTATTTCACCTCTCTTATGCCTATTCACCTATCCTCTTCAAGATTAAGCCTCCAGAACACTCTCCAAAACCATTCATGGCATGATTTACTTGTTGTCTTCCTTATCTGAAAGGAATTTTTTGGAACACCTGTTAAAACCTAGTGATTTACATATCTTTATGTCACTAAGGTAAGAGATTTCATTCATTCCACCACATCCATTAGGATGAGAGAATCCTTAACCTGGGCCTCCTTTTCAGGAGTAAGCCCCAGTCCAAGTTCTCTTAATTTTGGCATCAACCTCAGGAGTAAGCCCCAAGTCCCCTAAACTGGGCATCCTCTTTAAGAGTAAGCCCCAGTCATAATTTTCCAAATTTGGGTTCCTTTTTTAGGAGTAAGACCTAGTCTCAAAATTCCCAAAATCTTGTCATCCTCCTCAGGAGTAAGCCCCAACCATGGTTATCTTAACCTGGGCTTCCTTTTCAGGAGTAAGACCCAATCTCATATACGGGCATCCTCCTTAGGAGTAAGCCCAAATCATAATTCCCTTAACCTAGGCTTCCTTTTTAGGAGTAAGCCCCCAGTTTTCATAACCTTTTAACCTAGGCCTCCTCCTCAAGAATAAGCCCCAGTCATAATTTCTCTTAACTAGTCTTAATTTACTTTTTATTTGCGCATCCTTTTCATGATTAAAACCCAATAATAAGTCCCTTACTAATTTGGGAACCTTCTTCAAGAGTGAGCCCCAAGTTAGAGTATCCAAATCTCCATAAATCACATATACCTTTATGGACCTTGTTCCTAGGTTTCTTCCATGAAGTAGAACCCAATATTCCTCTATTTTGGGAAGTCATACATACATAAAACCTGCATAATTTCTTATGATGTCACAATTGTCTGGTTTTTCCAATACCTCTTGTTTCTCACACCGAGCATGACTCACGTGAGCTTAGAGTGTAAAACTAATTATGACATCTTTCATTGAGGCATCAATCATGAAGAAACCCCATACTGATTTACTCGAAGTATGTGGGTTCTGATTCCTTTTATAAAAAAACAATGTATATGTAGGTAGCCCATTTGCGGGTACAATCCCAATTTTGAAATAATTCATGTACTTCTAAATGAAAATAAACTTCATGTTCCCCGCTGAGTGGATTTAAAACCAGCATGGTCATCATAATGACCAAGAGACTTTTATATAATGTTTTAAAGTATACCATTGAATAAGAATATCTAAAAAAATATAGATGATTATCTATCTATGAAGAACCTCGAATACATATAAATGATTCTCTAAATCTCATACATATTAATCATTGATTGTTATATCTAAAGAAAATCTCATTTTCATACTTGGTAATGTAGTAAGGATTCACGAACATAACATAAATCTATAAAGAGAGTATCAGAGTAGACAATAATTCCCCTAAAAAAGGTGTGATGAGTCCAACCTCCCATCCTCTCGACCAATGAAAATTAATAAGTCTTATCAGTTCACAATTAATGAGCACCTACATTTTAAATGTAGGTCCAAATGGATATGGAATCATTGGATGTTTCCTATTCTATAAACAAACCCATTAGAAACCTCTTGGAATGTTTGAATCTTAAATCAATGAGATCATCCCCAATCCCAGAGGAAAAAATTAATAACAAAAATAGATAATTTATTCAATGAGTAAAAATTAAAATTATATGGAAATAATTAATTTCGGGGGGGGGGGGATCCTAACACACCCAATATTTTAATAATTGATTTACATTAAATAAGTTAATGTGTTCAATAGAATTAATCAAAAATAATACTAGGTTGAAGAATAACATTGATATATTTAAATAAAAATACAAATATTAGGTATTACAATTATGAAATTTATGTTAAATTAGTGGTAATTAATAAGAGTAATAACTTTATAAAATATATATGTAATGAAATTAAAGTAAACATTTAAATTAAGTATATTTAATTAGATAACCTAAAATGAATAATAAGATAATTTATTCTTTAGTAAAATGTTTTATTAAAAAAATATTTTGTATTCCATATGAATTTATATTTCAAGAAACATGTCTATAATAGATGAAATTTTTATTCCATCAGAACCAATAATCAAATCTATCCACCACTAGCCCGAAGGGAGTTCCTGATCCCCAAAGGTTGATGATGAGAAGCTGCTGGAATGTTGCCACCCAAAAAACACAAACAAAAATAGGTAAATAGTAGAAAGAAAATCCAAACTAAATAATATATCTAAAAGTAAAATTAGCAAGTCTAAAAAAAATGTCAACCGATTTCCACTTGATAAATCAACATAACATCATCCCAAAAATTTTGTTAAACAAGGGGATCACAATCTCTAGTAGTTACCTCAAATTATACAAGTGATACTATAAAATAACACCAACAACCATTGAGTGGGGCCTTCAAATTTCCTAGATCTGGGATAATAAAAATAAAAATGTCTGAAGGAAGTGGTATGGTGTGAGAAACAAATCATAGTAGGATATATCCAAGAAATTTATAAGAAATATTTATCAAATAAACCAGCAATGATCAATTTTAGATAAAAAATACATGGTAATAATTAACCGTTCATAACAAAACATTAATTTTAAAACAAAATCATTTGATTTTAATTTTTTTGTGAAATTGCATAACCATAAAATTGAATTTATATAATAATTTTTTAAAAATAAAAATGGGTTAAAAATTTCTATCAAAATGGACATGGGTAAAAAAAATTCTTAAAATTAGGATTCTTAAATAATTTTAAATAATCAATTAATCAATTGTATCACCATGTAGAAGAGACCCAGTGATAGGTTTTATATTGAAATTTTCATATATTAAGGAATTAATACTCTCTACATGCACATATTCCTTTTTATAAGCCTTGGAAAAAATAGAAGAATATACCTAAGGACTAAACTCTCTACACTCATGTATTTTAGTTATAATTTTTATTATCAATTCTATATCCATATAGAGATATTATATTCCCAATGTGTATTATTCCCACATTACTATCTGAGTTCCAATGTGATTCATGGAAAATAAAATATATATAAGGGTATATGATTCATTAAAAACAATTTAAATTATTCAATATTTCATTTAAAATCATCCCGGTGTTTATGTTTAAAATCATGCCTTTCTTTTCAAAAACCAAAATGAGATGGTTTTTGTCAAAAAATAATGTAATTCATTTAATAGGTGAAAAGAAAATGGTTTTTATAAAAAAATAATTCATTTCAATTCAAAAACCAGCATCAATGGTTTTTATTGAAAAACTTTTTCTTTCATTTCCTCAAAAAGTAACCTGCTTCAAATCATTATTTTAATTCCATTTTTCGGGAAATAAACAATCACTTTTCAAAATCCAATATCAAGGGTTTTAATAAAAACTACAATGAAATTTCAAAACCATTTATTTAGGTCTCAAGTAAATCATTATAAAAAAATAGATAATCAATGTAAAATAAGTTGGAATTATAGGTTTTCATTAATGGAGATTGATTTATGAAATCAACTACCTTAATAATCAAAAATTAAAACACCCAATAATGGAGTGATAAATAGTATAGATAAAGAATCTTATAATAGTATAAGAAATCCCTAAACCTGATTTTGTGAATCAAAAAACCAGAATACACACCCCCAATTTAGTTGGAGATATAATATAAAAAACCCTAAAGATATATTGAAATAAATCATGGAAAATGAAAATCAAATTTCTCTTCTATATATTTTTTAGATAATGATAGTGATAAGTCACACATGTGGGGGGGGGGGGAGGGATTGATTTCGTAAACTTTTCATTGTTCATAAAAACACCCTCTTTATGATATGATAATTTATAATAATTTCTTTAAAATATGAATTAATTGTAAATTAAATAAAAAATAAAATAGATTAAGAATATATATTTATAGTGGTTGGGTGAATGTAAATACCCTACTCCACTACACCAATGCTCAAATATTAGAGTTTGGTGATTTTCACTAAATTGGTCCTTTTACCAGGGACTTATAGTCCTTTTCCCAATGAAACTAAAAATGTTTTAAATTATTAAACATATAGTGAAATATCAAGAAATTCTACAGGAATCCAAGAAAACTTTTAAAACACCATACTCTCTTGTACACACCTACAGATTTTTGTCTCCATGTAACAATATAATTCATTTTTCATCACCATATTTTATGAAAGGTTATTATGAAGGGTTACATATTTATATATAATACTTATGAAAAAATTATACTTGTTGAAATATAATATCATGTATACCATATTACCATCATATAATTTAGGTAATGATAATTTTTCTCATGTGTATGTGTCTTCTAGCACCCAAATAAAAACATATGTGAAAAATGAAGTAGATATCACCTGAAATAGCGATATTGATAAATAATTTTTAATATATGGGTGATAAATAGTTATAATTAAATAATATATGGTATGATATATCTGATTATGGTTATTTATTATATTTACAATAAATATATATTTATTATAGAGGATATTCCAATGTTTACAAAGGAAGTATGATATAAGGAAATGGGTTTTTTCTACGTTTTATTTCTATGGGACACATGCCTTATCAACTATTTTTTTTCTTTTATATGGTGTATATAAGACCCATGAATGTATTTTATAAAGATTATTGTGAAAATTATAGGGATTTAAATATTCACAGAATTTGGTTTCATTCATGTTACTTATGATTCCAATCTAACCAATGTTGTAAGGGGTTGTTATGTTACAATCTCATTGTTTATTGGGATTGTTTATAATAAAGGCGCGAGGATGAAATATTATAATATACCTCTCAAGAGACTTATTAATTTCTATATACTATACTTATTTCTCGAAAAAAAATATTCCCATCAATAACCTCACATTATATAACCAATACATTGAAAACATGTTAATAAGGAAAATCAAATTTAGTTATCTCTTCGGTTGAAAAACAATTTCCTTCCAAATCAACATTAAAAAAAAATTAAAGATTGTTTTTCATATTATAAATTGATTTTTTATATTAAATTTTACAATTATTTTACTTTTTAAAAATGTTTTAATAGAAATATTATTTTCATATTTTAATGATATACTTCTAATCTTTTGAAAAAAATCGTAAATGAATGTTTTCTTTTTTACTTATACAGAATATATATAATTTACCAACAACATGAATTCTCAATTTTTTGAAGTATACATTTAAATTTAACACGTTCATTTTGAAAGAAATGTTTTCCATAATATTTTGAATAATTTTATATTTTAAGAAGTGTTTTCAAAATTGAAAGGTTATTTTCATCAAGAATGTTTTTAATGATATTTTATGATATTTCCATTCATTAACAGAAAATATTATTTATGTTTCTTATGCTTTAATAGGCATATTATCCAATGATTCCATCCTTATTTTTTCATATGGTTTATGTTTATGATAAAACTATTTTTATTAAACTATTTCATTTTCCATGGTATATGCTATGGATAAATATTGAAATGGTTTTTAAACCAGTTTCTATTCCATGAGTTATGTTTTGAAAAAATGTTTATGAAAAACATTTAATTTTATTCTGATATATTTAGTTCATTATGGTCTGTTTGAAAACATATGTATTATTTTCATTATGTTATGGCTGTGACCTATATCTCCATCCAATTCAATGGGTAAAGATTTATATCTCCAGATATAAATAGGACTCGAATGGGGAATGAACCCAGTTTAGTAAGAGACTTTTTCAACTATGATATTCTTGGGAGTGAACCGTGACTACAATGATGGTTTTGGAAGTAAAATCAATCCAATATGATTGTATTATAAATGTTCCTTGACTATAAAGGAAATATATTTCTATAATTACGTGTAAGCCACAAACTCATATCTCATGCCAATATTATTCTCCCATGGCTCATGTTCATTGATTATATTATAATTAATTTCATATAAACTATGAATATTTTTTTCCATGACTCAATATTATGATCTAAGATATAAAGGTTATGGTTTTCAAATGTTAATCCCATGTTATCATACCCTTTTTATCATGTTATACTTATATGATCATTGGTATCTCCCTTGTTTATCATTACCAAGAATTAGAGCTAACAATTTCATATATTTCCTTTCCCAGGTTATGATTAATGGTTTTATACATGATATGTCTATGAATGGTGATATATATGAAGATCTAAGTGGGATAATATTTATAATTATTATGAAATATTTTTTTATGTATCCATCTATACTTGACCTATATGATTCTATTACAGATCATTATGTTATTTAAGTATTTTTCATCTTTTTAAATGTAATATTTATTTATTAAATGTTCAAGTCTCTAAACATCACATTCATCAATAAAGAAAACTTTACACCCTTCTATTCCAGACTAGATAGTGTATTTTACAATTAAGATAAGTTTATCCCAAAATTATAATAATACCTAGATAGTCCAAGGAAACTGTGAGTTTCTATTATAAATATTAGTCTAGGATATCCCTCAATTGAAGTTTTTTTATAAGGGTCCATAGATATCACATTTTTTATTTTAATATTCACATGAATGATACTTAATTGGTCTAGAACCCACATTTACAATACTTTTCATATAGATTCTCCTTTCACAAGGTCTCAAGAAAATATGAAAATGGTTCTCATGATCCACCTCAATTTTGGAGTATATTTGAATACCATAAATAATGATAACCTCAAATTTGTTATGTTAATATATATATTCTATATTAATTAATTCTATAATGAATGTTAGAGAATTATTGAGTTTTAAGGAAATCACTTTGAACTCATAGTTCCTATAAATTGTTCAAATGGTAGTTTTGGGAATATCTTCTTAATGAAATATTAAATTGTGATATAAAAAATAAAGGTCCACCGTAGGGAAATATTGGGGTCCATTTAGTTGATTGAACAAGTCATAAATCCATGTAAGATGATGCTTTATATTTAACTTGATTTTGTTGAGATCATGATAAACTATGAAATGGATAATTAACCCATATTTCTTAATAAAGAGGACCAGTGAACCCCATGGTGACAAACTAGTCATATAAATCCCTTTTCCAAATTCTATTGTAACTGATGATTCAGTGAATTCAAATAAACGGTGGCCATTTTTTATATAGTATTGGATATTGGTAGATATATAGGTATAATTTCAATTGATAAATACATCTATTAGATAGGAGGAAGACCATTAAAATATTCATGGAATATATTAACATAGTCCCTAATAATAGAAAATGTTTCATGAATTATTCCCCCCATATACTCAATAATTTGTGCTAGATATTATTGATCACAAGAAAGGATTATAAACACTTAATAATATTATTCCATATGAGATTAATCCTCTTCATTACACTGATATAGAATCATAGTATAACTCAGGATGTGAAAGCTGATCCCCACTCTTGATAATTGATGTTGAATTTATATAAGGAAAATCAATCCATTCAAAATATATAATAAAATTCTAATAAAGGAAATAATATTGGTTTTTTGGGTCACTCTATCCAAAAATTGATAAGAGATAATTTACAAACTTGTTGTGAAATAATTTCTCAATTTTCTATTATCACAGATAGCTCAAACTCCGTGTTTTGAAGTGCTGCCTAATTTTTTTAATAAAATTTAATGATATGAAAGAATTTTAAAAAAAATTGAATGTTCTATATTATTGAATAAATAATCATCATACAAGTCACCATATAATTATTGGGATAAAAAAAAATAGTGGTGGAAGGACACTATAATAAAATATCGGAATAACAACATTTTCAAAAACAGCTATTAAAAAATATTTAAAATATTTAGCAGAAGTTTCTTTAATAACCACTAAAAAATACTTTTAATTTGAAAAACAAGAACTTAATCCACCTATTCACCCCCTTATCCCCCGATCCACCTCTCCAGAAACCCAAGACCAATCCACCACCTTCCTATCCCTTTTCCACCACTCCCTGTTCTGCATCACCACTACCAAGTTTCTCCTCATCACCATTCCCCATTCCCCATTGTCGTTACTCCCTGACCCCCTATCCCCCTCCCAATTTTGTAACGACATAGCCTGTGGTTTAACCCTAATTAATATCGGTGGTTTATTTTGTCATTTTGTTTGTTCTTAGGGATCATGAGGAGTGATTTGAGGCCTGTTAGAGTGATGTTCATTGAAGTCAATGGGTTTTTCCTTAGGGTAGGGGTTTATATAATTCTTACATCATGGATCAATTTATATTTCTTATTTTGTGATTTTTAGTTTCATATTAATTTTATATGGAATCATTAACTCTTTTGATGTGAAGTTTCACCATTATTTTCAAGGGAATCTAGTTTCATGTAGGTTCCCTTGTTTTATGTCTTTAGATTCTAGAACCTAGATTACTAGTATTTTTATCCCTTTTCTATATGTAAAATTATTATAATAAATACGTTTAATGGATTTATGGATGGGAAATCATGTTTTAGTTGACATCTATACTAATTTAATAGATTTCCCAAATTTATATGTTTGTTAAAAATCAGTTTTAAATAATTTCATATACTAGTTAATTTTGAAAATCAGTATTTATCTTTAATTATTTTTATATTATTTAAGGGATATTTTGGATTTAAAATCAACATTATTTGAAAGTTATTTTTAAATATAATTATTTTTTTACCCAGTTTTTATATATATTTTTTATAGATTTTTCATATTATATGGTGGGTTTTTAATTATTTATCATTGTTTCCCCTTATTAATTTATGGTTCCCATAATTTTTTTAATGTTGGGGTTTCTACTTAAAGGTAAAACATTTAGTAGTTTAAAGGTGAAATTTTATATTATCTCTTCCCACACCATGTCATGCATTATATACAATTGAATTAAAATATATAAAAATAATGTTTTTAAAAAATTTAATAAAATTAAAAATCATAAAGAATTTTTTTAATGTTGATTTTGAAAAAAAATATAAATTGTGTTTTAAATGACAAAATTTTTGTATGTGTTTTAAATTTTTTAATAATGTGTAGGAACATTGTTATGTATAGATAAAAGATGTATCACATTACCAAGGACACACCTTAGTATCGATCAGGTTTGCAGGTGTTTTTTTTTTATTTTTCAATTTCAAATATATATACTGATAAGAAAAATATATGTCCATTCCCTAAATTTAAATTTAGATGATGGTTGAAGATATATGAATATTTTTTATACATTATATTAAATAAATTCCAAAATCTATATTTTTCATGGGATTTTTCATGGAATATAAAACATTATAGAAAGTCTAATTTAAGATGTCACTCAACAGAATGAGCTCTCAACTTCAACCAAAATGGAAAATGAAATGAAAAACACATAATAATTTATTTTAGTATTTCAAGGAAACAACACCAACATCAAAACATATCAAAATAATTAGTTTCAAGTGCTAAAAATTGTAACTTATAAAATGATGTTTTTGGGACTATCAGACAACAAAATCAAGATTGTAACCTAGAATTGGAGCCTCCCATTGATTATGTGGAGACTAATGTTTGAGATAAATTCATTGTGAATCAATTTTTTTCATGATTAATTTTATGATCAAAATCAAGATTTGTATGGTCGATGTCCAAAATATTCAAAACATTATTTTATGATGATGTTGTACCATATCAAATGCCAATACAGAATTAATAATAAGGTGATGTCCATGATATTTATTTTTTATGAATCCATTCCCGATGCATATATCCTTGAGACTTTTATGATATAAAAAAAGTTCTTACCAATCCTAGACTAAATTATATAAAAATACCAGCATCTCTAAATGATTTTATTATTTATTCGGGATATCATTCATGTAGAAAGAAATGCAAATAACGTTTTATCTTATAAATAGAATATAATGGGTGATACTGCAAGGTCAAATCAAAATACTACTATAAAGAAGATAAAAAGAACAAAAATGTAAATGTTTTTCATTACTAACCTTTAAAAGCTCAACTACATCGATTATTCATGTCATCAAAAACTACCAAGCACATGAAGTCGAATTATATAGAAAATAAAAATGGTGGGTTAATAAGACATCTAATGGATTCAAAATCATTGAATTCATTTGATTTATTACATCCGTATTTCTCATATGATCCTAGAATGAGAAATTGGGATTTACTACTTATAGATTCAACACATTTATGACTTTGAGTACTAATTATAGAATTTTTCAATTTTTTTATCCCTTACAATATACCTCCATGAATATGTATGAAACAAACATATTTTATCATTTTCATGATCATTCGTAGAAAATATTCTTATAAATAATATCGATTTACAATTAAAACCTCTAATTTAAGAGTCAAAGAAGTGATAGAGAAACATTTTTTAGACATATGATGCATCTTATATAAAATTTTTCAAAATTCACGCTTCTCTAATATGGACCATTAGTGACTTCGCTGGACATGAGAACTAATCTCGTTGGAACACATACATGGGTTTGGCATGTCCTATTTGTATCTTTGATGTTGAGCAAGAATAAGTTCTTTAATGTAAAAAATGGTTCTTATCATGTAATCACGGATTTCTCATTTTATCTCATAGATTTCTATTCAAAAAGTCAAGATTAATTGGTTATTTTGATTTTAGACCATGTCTAAAATTTTTGATAGGTTCTAAAATATTGGAACAACATGTAAATGTTTAAACCAGATTTGGGAGGGTTAATAATTTTCATGATAGTGGGAAACAACATCAAATAACATCACCGATTGAAATCATAATGAAATAATGGAATAAAAATGTATATAATAAAAAATTATATATTTATAATTTAATTTGATTCTTCATAATATTGATGTCATGATTATTAAAATAATTTTTGTGAAAATTATATCTTTAAATTTTGTAATGAGAAGGGAAAATCGAATGAAAATATCTACCCTCAAATGGAATTACAAACAATGTATACAAATCGTGGTCTTTGGACATACGGTAATGGAAATTATGAATGAGAAATATTTTCAATGAAATATTTGGATAAAGATAAACTCCATAAAATTTAAAAACATGTGAATGTATCTGATGGATATTCAAGTAAAATCTCAATGCGTATTGACATAAATCGTCATAGGTTACATGGATTTAAAATTCAGGATTCACAGATATTTTTGCAATGGTTAATAATATTCAAATGATGTACCTTTTTAAACAAAAAGGATACTATAGTTGTACTCTAAATTTTCACATTCTTCATAGAACTATGTATGAAAACTCTACACAAAATGATCTTGTAAACCATTAGGGTAGATTTTTACTAACACTTTTTTCAATTGAGATGATCTTTACTCCATCGTTTTTTGACTGTCATGATGCATTTAGTTGTGCACTTGGTTAGGGAACCTAAATTAGGAGGCCCCATACATTGTTGATGGATGTATCCAATTGAGTGGTGCTTTATTTATATGTTTTCCATTATAATTAAATAATTATTGGAAATTTCTGAAATATGTAACTATCCATCATTTATTTTTTTTCACATATATATTTTTCATATTAATTCATAAGTGAAAAATAAATCACAACGTGAAAGAAATATATTTGAAGGCAATATAGCAGAGGAGTGTCTTAAAATTTTTTCAATATACTTGGATGATATTGAGACAAGAATAAATTAACTATTTCATTTTGATGACATGTCAAATGAATCTCAACTACATAGAAAATACAAAATATTTCCTACAAATGGATGATCAAGTTAGAGGATCTAAAATATTACACTGATAGAAATATAATTATTACAGGCACATCGATGTGTGAAAATAAATAGTGAAATTTTAGATCCACTTATTGAAGAGATCAGGATACAAAAAAATACAATAATGAGATTTTAAAAAATTGATAAAGATTTAAAAAAATATGTTATTAAAGAACATATAAAATGGTTCGATTATCGTGTAAGTTCATAAATATTGAAATCAATATAGACATTAATTTGAAAAATATATTTTATAAATATAATAATGTATATTACTTTTTTTAGATCATGAATATTGATAGTTGTGATGTGTTGAAATAAGATTTGAAGTTTCTTTCTTGAGTTCCTCTAAAATATGATAGAAATTTCAATACATACAATGCGAATGGATTTAAATTTAGTAAAGTCAATTGCGGAAAGAGTTTGTAATAAAATAGTGATATATTTATATTTGCCGAATTGGAATACAATGGAATGTTTACTGTTATTATTGAATTAAACTACCATGGGTATTTTTTTAGTTTTCTTATTCAAATAAATAAGGGTCGATATTTCTTGGGGTATTAATATATATTCCTTACAATTTACTTTTGTTAAATTCCCTCGCTTGATGGATGTCAGTGACCATGAATTATATGATCTGTATATATTTTCAACGCAAGAAAAATAGTATATTATGTGGAATATATTGTGGATGAAGGGTGGAGTTTAATTTTCCACACACCAAAATAGACTTTTTAGATATCAGTGATGAAGTGGAATATTAGACCTCTAACAATGAATCATATAAACAGCTGAAAAGAGACTTATTTGTTGACTATGGGACTTAAAATATTGTTCTTTCAAGGGTGGATGAAGTAGATAAAGTAGTGATGGATATGGATAATGATATGATTAAAGTAAAAAATGAATTTAAATGTAGTCATATATTAAATTATCAACCACCTATGTTTTATGTGCATTAATTCATTATCATATTTATTTTTATATTTTTATCATTACTTTTCATCTGTTATCAATTCTGTTTTTAACAACATGAATTTTTAGAAATATATGTTCTGAAGCTAATATTATTTTTATAAATGAAATGAAAGCCAATGAAGAGTCATTTCAATGATCCTAATTGAATCCCATTTTATTCTCCCTCAACCACATAGAAACCTAATGATCCACCAGTCTCCCACCCAACAACATCTGAGAAACCCTCTATCTTACCCCCATTAGCATCTGACACACCCTTCTACACCCTTCTTTCAACATCTAGAATACCCTCCTTTTCGATACCATCACCATTTGAAACATGGCCTCCCCATTCAGAAGGTCCAAAAGTGAAGGAACATGTCATCACTCCAATTTATTCATGAGGACATTGGAGGGTGACATTTATAGGTACAAAATTATATTGTGAATAATGTTATTGAAGTTTTTTAATACTACTAATTATTTTTTCATAAATGATGGAAACAATTTACTACAAAGAATAATATGAACAATTTAGATGTCTGGGATCTGAATGGATCGATGATAGTTTTCCAGTTTGACCATTATAAGGTCTCTACAGATGATGTGGCACACTTATTTAGCCAAATTATAATCTATTTGGTTACGATACTAGTTACCCTTCTTATTACCTATTCTGATTGGAGACAAAGGTATGAATCTTCCAAGAATGAATTATTTTATTACCATAAAAAGAAAATTTTAATACATTATGGCTTAATTTATTATCATTATGTAATTAAATTCTAATATTTTTAAAATTATTCTCTTTATATAGATGTTATTCCACTTTACCGTTGATGATCTTGTAGAATGAAAGTGGAAGTTTGAAAGTTTTGGTAAGAAATGGATGGATAAATATTCCACAATATTGGAATAATGAAGTCTTTGATTTTTGGACAAAGTTCATTTCAAAACATTATAGTGAAATTTAATTCATTATGTAATTAAATTTTTATATTTTAAAAAATTGAATCTATTTGTATAGAAGTTATTCCACTTTACCATTGATGATCTTATCCCATGAAAGTGAACGTTGAAAATTATTGGTAAGAAATAGACTGATTTTAAATGGAGATTATGGAATGAATTCAATGATACGTCATTTACCACTATACAATAGTATGATGAGGTACCTGAAAGGGTATATATAGAGTATTATAAGGTGATTATTGATTTCAATCTCTACGAGAAGCACGTGGTTTTGAAAAATATATTATTTTAATAATCCATTTTTACATATATATATATATATTCATATGAAAAGGATATGAGATCTAATTAATTGCAATTAAATTACATATTATTTATTTCATGATGTTTCAATGAAAAATTCATCTAATCGAGCTAAATAAATCATCCCCCAATGTTTTGGTTCAAATATTTTTTCCAAAAATTGATCGAAAAATGTTAATACATTAATTAGTTTAAATATTTATATGATTTCATTATTTATTTAATATATTAAATTATTTATTTATTATTGTTTAATGTAGTCATAAAATTTAGGGCACTAAGTATATTGAATGAACTTTTTTAGATGTCCATAAAAATTTCATAGGAGTTATGTGAATTGTCCTTCCAAATAAGTTGGAAAATGAATTCATTTTTAATTGTAATAACTTATTGTCGACTGAGAATTTTTAGTGTGTATTTCCTTAAATATGACTGATGTTGTTTAATATTTAAAAATAAAAGAACTATGGTATTCCAATCTTGTACAGTCCTTCTTGGTCTCCTATGAGTTTCTAGTTGGTCAAGTCCTTGAGACAAAGCATCCTAGTCGCATGCATCAGATGGGTTTAGGACCATTTTTATATGAGGTATTTCGAAGGTTAATAGGGATTTCAACAACATTTACTCTCGTTTGTGGTTACACCTATCCTTGAGATACTCATAGGGAGGGTTTTAAATGTAATGAAAAATACAACAATACAGAACCACAATTTTAGAACACGTGGATCATATAAAGATGAAGGATATATAGGTAGTTTCACTGTATAAATAATTAGTTGAATTATAATAGAATAATAATTGGTTTTTCCTTAGTTATATTGCCTCTATGGATGAATTGAGTATGTAGTTAAATCACACAACCACATAATCATTCAGTTTACTAAATATTATTGGTTTTATGTTTAAATTAAAATATACAACAACATTAAATTTTATATAAAATTTTCATACAAGTATCGGTAGTTTAGAGTAGAGATAGTGATAGAGATGATGTTGATCTTAGTTCTTGTGGTTGTGATTAGGGTTGAATTTGGATTCAGTGATGGTGAAGTGTAACTAAACTCATGAAAAAATAACAGAGATATGTTTTTTGTGAAAGAATATAGTGGTTTGTGGTAGGGGATATCTATATCTCTCTTAAGTTTCCTGAAATCTATATGTTTAGTTTATTTTTTATTTTTTATTCCAAATTTTACCTTATACTCCCCATTATTAGGCTCTTCATGTTTTTTTTGTTTTATTACTCCTTGAAATTCCACCACTTGTTGTAATTTTGTAAATATCTAGTCTCTTTCAACCATATATGATCATTTTTTAGTTATGAAATTCACTTGGTAATTCTCTAAATATTTTATAACTCCAACAAATATTCTAATTTAATACATATTTTGGTTCACTATTTCTTCATTTTAACTCATATTAGTCTAAGGGAAACCCTAGGAGACAAAGATTATGAAATAAATTATTTTGGAGAAGAAATTTACAATTTAGATCTTATAATTAAGGACTATATTAGAGGTATTAAAGAGAGTTAATGTATACAATGTGAATAATGGACATATATCATAAATATTATTAGATTAAAAATATATTCATTCCACTGTGGATTCCTAGACAAGTAAATAAAATACTAGGTTTTATAAGTGAATATGATCCACAAATGTGATTGACCATATTTGGGATCAGTCTACAAACATACCAATAATAACTAATTCAACATATTGTTAATTTAAAACATCAAATACCACCAAATTATTATGGTGTTTCATAGGAATTATATGTTATTTTAGAAAATTATTTTCAAATGATTTGATGATCCCCCATTCAAAATCACCGTTTTTGTAACATGTTTCTCTGAAAACTAGTTCACCATGATCATCTTATATAATCAGTTGATTATGGGGAAAAGTGAAAGAATCATGTTTAGATTATAGATTGGCCATGATGGTGGAAAAATATTGGTGTCAAAACCATGTCTATGCTTACAAGATGACAATAGAGAGAGAGAGAAAATAGTTTAACACAAGCCATAAATACGTTCCCTATAAGAAAAAAAAGTAAACAATTCTTATTACCATTTCATAACACTCGGGATAATCATACCATATTCACAATCACACCCAAACAAATTCATGAATACCATGGATCTATCTAAGTGGGAGATCAACAAATGGTTTTTATTCTTGTTATAATGAGACATTAACTATTATCTTCTTGTGAATGAAAAGCTCATGCTATGTCGAGTGCTACCAATGGGGATAGGAATGATAAATTAGGGTGGTTATTTGTTAGGAACATCATAAATAGGTAATAAGGTACTTCCACAAGAGTTTGTATAGGATATTTTCACTACAACCTATAGTATTTCCCATGGTATATAAAATTTGACATGTCTTCCATATTTTTGTGTGTCGAAATAAATTTATCATTTTCTCTGGTTTATTTTATTTATCTACCATTTATGTATGTATCTTGATATTAATCAACTATTTTCCTTGCCAATTGTTTGATTCATTGTTTAGTCTTATTTTTTCATGTGCATATTATATACACGTATTTCTCTAGTTTATTCTAATATCATTAGTTATTGTACTCCTTTTCCTATTAAATAGTGGAATCCTGTGATGATCAATCCTTTTGAACATATACCTTGTTGAAGTATATAAATATATATGTCCTTTTACTACTTTCATCTTTATTAATTATTCAAAATTATTAATTATTGGACACAAGTTTTTGAATTAATGATAACTTTTGTTGAATTGGTTGAATAATATAAAATATATTTGTGTTTATGTGTTGATTAGGTTTCATTGATGTTATAGCTTCTAAATTTTTATTGTTGGTTATTATTCTTATTATTTTAATGATCTATTTTATTCAGGTTTTTTATAACTTGAAAATGAGGTTCAATTATTGTGTTTTTAATAGATTGGAATAGTTTTTAGTTTTTATAATTTAATATTGGTTTTTTTATTTTTCATGTTTGTAGTTTTTTATTCTATAATTTTTTCAAAAAACATAATAATTTTTTGAAATATTCTAATTTAATCAATGAGAACCTTGAATTAATTTGTTTTTTGATATAAAATTTGTATATGTTTTTGTTTTGATCTATTTTAATTGTAATTATTTGTTTTTAATGTTAACTGTTTTTAATTATTCAAGTTTTTTTAAGGATATATTGTATTCTTGTTTTGTATAGGTTGAACTTGAGATTTTTTAATTATGATTTTAATAGGAAGAATAGTATTTTTTGTTTTATAAATTTAATATTCATTTTTTTGGAATTTGTGGAGCTATAGTTTCTGGTTATATTATTTATAGCGCTATATATGGGAGGTTCAAACCATCACTAGATATAGTAAAAAATTTCTTCAAGAATGTTTCAATAACCAATATATATTACTTAGTTTAAAATTGGTTTAAATTGATGTTATGTCCTTGCTAATTTGGATAGAAAAAACAATCACTAAAATCAAAATAACAACCACAAAAAAATTGTTTGTGACACTTCCCAAAAACCATAACTAAATGGATGAATCCAAAGAAATATTGATTGTAATTATGACCTAAGAAGATGTTTTTAAAAACCTACATGAAAAAATTTGGTAGTGGTTTAAACAACATCCAAATTTAAAAACTACTGATATCCTCTATTTTGTAATAATGGCATATACCCTTTCTTTCTATATAGGCCTTGTGGTTATTATTATAGATAGTCTCCAAAAACCATTGGATTAAGGAATTGGTTTGTTTAATTTTTGTGTCCCAAGGGAATGTAACATTGTACCATATGATCCCTCTTTTCCAAAATTGAAACATCTCTTAATTCCCTTTAGGAAATTTCCAAGATGCTTCTTCACACACTTTTAACACATGGGAAGTTGAGTTTTCTTTACTACATGGGAATTATACATTGATATTCCCAAGGAAAACAATATTTTATACTTTTTATTTCTTGGAACAAAAGACCACTCAGAGTATCCAATCTCTATCTCAACCTTGATGGAACAATGATCAATATGTTCATTTCTTTTAATGTCACAAATCTATAATGTTTTTAATTGAATCAACTTTAATCCACTAAATAAGTTGTCCACCTTACAACTAATATTGATGATGGAGTCAAATAAATACCATGAAAGCCTTATTATTTTGTCCTTTTATCCCATAATAGACTCATATTCCTTTTATTTCTATCCATGTAACTCCCTCTCCATTTTATGATTGAGTTTTTGGTGAAATTATTTATTAAACAATATTTCCTTGAATCCTTCCAATTACATAGAATTAAATTCTTGTATGGACATTAGGTTCTTGATCTTTTTCCTCCACTTATCAAATTCCAATTTAATAAGATAGAAACTAAGAACAAAATTCAATCTTTTTAGGCATTAGAGGAAAAAATATCATCTCAATTGTATCACCCCAAGAATTTAGAAATATATTTATTATAGAATACATGAAACCCTGAGTCTCTACAAAACACCACATTTTTTTAAAGTAGTCAAATAAACATAATTTTTCCACCTCTGTGTTATTAATTTTGAAAAACTGACATACACGGCTGTGTTCAGTAAGATATTTAGAGTCTGACAAGACAAACATAATTTTTGGTTACTAGTAACATACAATTATGAATAGTGAGATACCTTTATGAATATTATTGAATAATAATGAATAGTAAATCATATAAAAATTCAGAAACTTAACCCATGAATGTATAAATATAATTTAGACATCTTAAAATTGAATAAATGATCATAGTATATGTATTGGTATTTTCGTATGATATAAATATTTAAATTACAAATTTCTGATTAATTTAATAATTTAAAATGAAAATGTATTTTCATAAAATTTAATAAAAAAATTTACTTTATTTTCTTATAATTATAAGATAATTTTATATGACCTTGATTAATTTTTCAAGGTCTTATAAAACAAGTTATAGTTTTAAAGTGGTTTTTTAAAATAAATTTTGATTTTATTTTAAAATTAAATTAAAAATATTCAGAAAATTATTTTTCAAAAATGTAGTTCATTTTTTAATTCTAAATTTCCAAAAAAAAGTTAGGGTGAATTTCTGTGATTTTTCTGAAATTCTTGATTTTTGATGGACAATGAAATGTGGTAAAATACCGTATGTCCAAATTATCTGTATAATATACTATTTATGACATCATATGTTATGTAACACCACTAGGTTAGATCTCACATGCCATTAATACTATTTTCGGTCCCATGAATTATGATTATTCAAAGTCTTGAGAACAAATATTTTAATAATGACAAAAATAATGAAACATACCACCTCTCTTCCACTATAAATACCACCCTCATTATCCTCTTCCCCCACACCCCTAAAGCCTTGATCCTTACCTATGTTCTAACCATTAATCCTCACAAGACTCTTCCCTATGTCCTAGAGCTTCTGGTCTAACCAGAAGGCCAAAACCATAGACCTTAAGAAGGATCTCAAGGAGAAGATATCAAGAGGTAAACATCCTCTTTTGTGTTCTTTATTTTATTTCATTTTATGTTATTCTTTTTTAATTTCCTTTAGGTTATGTTAGGATATGTCATTCCATATCCCCCTTAATTCTCATATTATTTTATAGTGATGAAATACCACATTTATCTCATCAAAATATTTTATGAAATTTTAAGTGATGTCGTTAGGATGCCGAAGTTTCGTGAGAGATTTCTCTATTTTTTTTTCTATTTTGAGTTCCTTTCTTTTATACTTCTTTGATCATATACCCTCATAAATATGCTATGAAAATTAAATTACCTTATATGATAATTAATTATATTATTCTAATAGAATATTTAACCATTATATATCTTTCCCCTGCTCTTATACTAAAAGTGAAAACACTACCCGAGATGTCTTAATTTATCACATTCTAGGACAATGAGTTCTCAATTTTCATTAAAATGTTCAATTATGGTAATGAAACCATTTTTCTTGTTGATAAAAATCTGAATATATGTATTTTATCTCATTAATGTTCTTTAGTACTTAAACAATCATAATATAAAATAATAATACAAAATAAGTACATTAAGAACAAAACTGCCTAGTTAATCCCAATGTTGGTAATTAATATTCAACTAACGAATCATCATCATGGTATATAACCCAAAATATTTATAAGATAATTTATATCTTTTTAATGTTATTAATATGATATATTAACATTTTTATATGTTTAAACACATTTCAAATGAATTTCCATTCATGAATACAAGTAAACAGATCATGAAAACCAACGGAGAAAGTGCTTCCAAAACAAAAAAATTGAATCCCTTAAAACAAATCAAAAATGTCATGAATGATCCTAATAAGGTTATTCCATATAAATTAAATGTTTATGAAATTCTGAAATTATCAGTCAATGAATCTAAATTTTATTATTTAGGTCATTAAGAACAACCAAGAACCCCTTTGAGCTTAAGGTAAGGGATATGTTAACTCAATTTCCATTTGTTGAGTTAAACATCAATGTCATTAGTTTTGTATTTTACCTGAATATGTGTGAATGATATATGATTGTATTAATCTATATATCAAAATTTATTGTGTAGTTTTTTGTTTTTTCACACATAATTATTTCATTGATTCTTCCTCAATCTAATGATAAGTTCTTGGTAAGGGTTTCTCCATCCCACTTCCATATTTGTGATATATTTCATATTCAATATTATTACACATGTATGGTGTATATATACATAACATTGAAGTTTCATACAATTAATATCTTTATTTTCATAGTATAAAATATATAATTTTAATATTATTAATTTTTGGACATTTAAATTTATTGATTACATAGTGGAATGAGTTTTTCCACCCGAACCTCCATTTTCATTCTGGTTACTTTCATTGTCTAATTACCTCAATGAAACTATTTTGTATTATAATTTAATCCTAATAAATTCTTTTTTTGGGTTCTATATATTATCACTAACCATAATACTTCCTTATTTTATGGATATTTACATGTTTTAAAAGGAACTTTCTAAATTGCTTCCGAAATACAAACCCGATTCATGGGATATTTTCAAATTCATACCTGTTTCAAGTGTACACGAAAATATGTTTTAAGACACCAGAAGTTTTATAAAAACACAAATTTTATAATGAAAATTTATATTGGATAATTTCTAGATTTAAGAGAAAAAATGTGCTTTTCCAATTAAAAATTCTATTTAATACTTTATTTAAAATGCTCTAAAATGATTTATTTATAAAGAATCTTTAGGTCTCTTTTTCCATGATTTCACTTCAGTGGGACATAATTTATGCCTAATATATAATTTTAATGTCCTAGTCTTTTATTTTATGGTCTATTAATGTTTAAAATATGATTTCATGGAAAATATAAATGATTTTTCAAAAGGACTCTTCTTTTAAAAGTAAAAAGTATTTTTCAAATTTCTCATTTACTTTTATGACATATATGCCTTGTTCACCACTAATTTCATTCATGTGGTGTATTTAATTCTCTTTGTTATATCATATCAAGAGTCTCATTATTCTCATGTTATTATATGGTATTATGATATGAATGTTTCAAGGTTTTATGGGACACATTGTAATGATTATGGATTAATTCCCCAAGAATTTGTCAATAGTCTCATTTAAAAATATATTTGTATATGTTAACATCCATTGTTTAATATTTTACTTCATTAAGGTTTATATATTATGATATAATCCATCATGTTTTATTTAATTGTTTATGATTAGTTTGATAACTTGTGAACTAAAAATTTAATTATACAATGTGGTATGACACACATTGAATAAGTTACATTTAATTATTCAAAGTGGTATGTGACACTTTGAATAAAAGACACAATTTAATTATTCAAAGTGGAATGGGAAACATTGAATAAATAAATTAATATACATATGAGGAATTCATTGGACTTAGTAAGTGTCAGGTGGGGCCCGCTGTTTCCCCTTACTGCATCAGTAGGTCTCATGAGACAAACTATGGTTTTGGCACAAGGCCTTGAAAAAATAAATATTTTTAGATTTTCCCGAGGCCTTAATCATTTCTAGATGTATTGGTCGTGACCTTGAATGTATGTTTTAGAATTTACTTCATATGCATTTCCCTCATTATGAAAAATGTATGGATAGTTTATGTTGTTATTCGACTAGTAGAATACCCCTGATTATGCTTTACTATAGAATTATTTATTCAGCTATTTCCTACCATAATGTGTTTATGTTTATTTTTAAAGGCATGTGTTTTAGTTATTCACCAGGCCAAATGTTTATGTTTATGTTATTTTTGATGTATTTATTAACCCTCACTGATCATTTGAGCTCACCCATTACATTGTTTTCCTTCCCAATATTAAGAATAAAAGATCATTATTGAGTTTTAAAGGATCCAATCTATTAGCTTTTGTTATGTATCATATTTTTCTTCCCTTAAAAATGTAAAATGGGTTTCATTTATATATATAGTTTCTTATAGAATACAATATTTATTGGTCCTTTGGTATTTCATTCCTTATAATCATTCCAATGTAATAAAATAAGGCACCGGTTCTGAGAAATGGGGTCTCTCCCTTACAGTTGTTATTAGAGGAAGTTTAATAGAAACATTGGGAACTATATTTAGAAAACATAAGTTTGGGGACAAATACCTATGATGGTCTTTGAGGATAAAAAACAAGAACAACCTATCATTTTGGTAAGGAATATATTATGTGGATCTTTCAAGAAAATACATCCCTATCTGGATTCAAACAAGTAGTGGTGGCTCTGGCACTGAAGTACCTAGGATTGAAAACTCTGAAAAAGAGTTTGGGGCTTGACCCGGGGTATCATGGTACATGACAACAGGCCTTTCTACATTCTTGATTTGACACCCCTTGTGGATATTCTTAGGATAATAAATGTATTATTTACCAATCATTAGGAAGTATTTATTCCCCCAATGTAACCACATTATATGGTTCTAGGATTTACGATGTATAAATTTATGCTATGTGTTATACCATGTTTAGAGTTATAGAGAGTTCACAATTTTTTGAGCTAATATATAATATATATAATTGATTTTAAATGTATCCTAGTATGAAGAATGATAACTTCACCAATTCATGAGATGCGAATAGTAAGAAGGATAATATTCCTAATCGTCTTAAGACATCTTTTCAGAGGAAGACTATCTCCCATGTATCCTCATTATATGAGAAAATAATATCATGCGTTAACAAGGTATATAAATACTTCTATAAATCCTATGGATTTTAAGGAATGAAAAATAATGGTAGGATGGTAGAGAAATATGGGGATAAAGGGAATAAGGGATAGAATATTTTTCCCACATCTGAAAACTGGGGAAATAATCACTATGGTAAATTCTTGAAGGGAATGGGAGTTTTCTTTAAGGGTGGAAAAAAAGGACACCAAGATCATATTTTCAAGGGTAAAAAAATGGTTTCCAATATTCAATGATTCAACTACAAGGAGATTAGACACTGTGAGAATCAATGTCCCATGTGTTAAATGAATATACCCCAAATGATGATTTTGGATAATGATCAAGTTATGATTCTACCGTACATGAAGTAGAATGATTAATATTACTAGTCAAAAATCATGTCATTTGAATATTTTTTTCATTATCATACTGTCTGTAAGAATTATGATATTTATATGGATGGTATTGAAATAATATTTTATTTAGGGTTTGATGTCATATGGTGAATCATACAAAGGAGATATGATTTTGTAGAAAGTTAATCTTTGTAGAAAACACATGATTGGTGGAATAACCAACCTTAATATATTTATCTCATGTTGAGATAATGATGAATAAATGGTTGATTCAGATAATTATTGACTACATTGGAACTGATTATTGACTTGTCAAGAAGTGTTATATACTATCATTGATGTAGTTTATATCACTTTTGGATTTATGGAATATTTCCAATAACATGTATCTTACTTAAGGAATATAGAGGAATGCATGTTTCCAATATGTTTTTTTATGGTAATTCATGTTATTACCATATTTCAAGAGGAAACTTGATGATGTTATTCACATGATTAGAATGTGAATTTTAGAGCTTCTTCTTATTGATTAAGGTTTAATGATAAGTTCATATTGGAAATTTAGAGGCCTTCTTTATAATGTGTTGAATAATACTATTTTTGAATTTTTAAACATTTATGAAATATTTTAAGTTAATCATCATATGGGTTTTAGAATTTAATGTCTTTACATAATGGTTTGGTTATTATTCATTAATCAAGTTTTCCAATTAGAATGCATTGTGTTTTAGTAACCTATGATTTTACTGTAACGACCCAAAGTTTCATTAATGGAAAATCCCTCTTGATCCAGTTAAATGTTTCTTTATGAAAAATGTTTTTATAAGATATCAACTTTTTAGTTTTACTTTAAGATTTGTGACTGTTACTTTTATAGCCGTTGAACAGTGATCATCTGGGTAATTTAAATATAAGGCTTTAACGAACCAATTTTCTACTCAGACAAAGGAAGCGATGGCCTCATCCAGTAGAATTGCCCCTTATGAATCCCATTTGTCGGAGCTCGGAAAGGAGGTGGCGTCTTTGGGCTTTGCCCTTGACCAAGCCCAAGCTGAGCTTCATCAAGTCAAGCTCGAACGTGATCGTCTACGGGAAAAATGGAAGTTGATAGAGATTACCACTCGAGCAATGTTATCCGAGAAACCCCAAGAGTCTGTCACCATCGCACACCTTACCCTTAGGTCTTATGCGGCTATTTTAAGGGGTTATGTAACAAATAAGTAGCACCATGTTCATGTACATTATTTTTTTTATATAATAATGAATATAATTTCTAGTCATTTTTGATGCATTGTAATTAGTTTTTAAAGTACAAATGATGTTTTTAGTTATTATTTAATTAAGAATTATATTTTATTAAATTAAAGGATTTTTGAATTAAATAATATTTTAATAAAATATTATTATTAATATTAAATTAATTTTTATTAAATATAAATGATCTTATAATTTTATGAATGCAATTAAAATTTTTATTAAGGTTTGAAAGCCATTTCTGTCAAAACCCGTGAATATTTTATAAATGTCGGTTTTTATTTTAAAAGTGAAAATTCACATATTTAGAAAATTATTTAGATAAAATAAATATTATTTTTGGAATCAGGATGTCGAAATTATCCAACGGTGAATTTTTCATAATTTTCTGAGACAGTCAAATTTTTGGGTAAAAATTAAATACCATTTAAATATATAATGTGTTTTATGACATCATAATGACCCAATGATGATGTAATAAAATACCATAATCCTTATGTTCGGCCAATATATGTTTTATCATTAAAATAATGAGGTTTTGAGTTTTTTTGACTCACTTTTCAAAGCATTAATGGAGCCCTCAAGACTTATTCAACACTTTGCCTTTTTAAATTAATTTCCATGGGAGTGTGACTCACCTCCACATAAGAAACCCTAATTTTTTAATAAGTTCGGACCTTGGACTTGTAAAATATTGTTTTCCTCTTTCCTTTTCCAGAAACCATGGGCAAATACCATGGGATGGTTTGTGGTTTGGATTATTTTAATATAAGGGGTCCCAAACCTAAATAATAAAGAATTCTCTCACCTTTCCTATATAAACCCACCCAAGCTCCCACTTCCTCCTAACCCAAATCCCTTGAAGTTAGTCCAACCTCTTCCCTACTCTCTCTATAATCCTCTCAAGGTGCCCCAAGCTCCCAAGAAGCCTCTCACAAGCCTCTCTCTAGCCTTTGGAAGCACACTTCCAAGTAAGGGTTTTTCTTCCTTTCTCATTTTTGTCAATATTCTTTAAGTTGTATTTCCCTTTTAATTTCATTTATGAATGTTGGGGTATGGTTTCGCACCTCTCCCATACTGCCCTCGTATTGTTTGAATGATGGGAGACCCCTTTCTCTCTCATTAAATGCCTCCCATGTACACCCGTTACTATGCCGAAATTCCGAAAGGAACCTTTTTCTCCTCTTTTATATTCAAGCAATACTTTTGTATCATGAATCTAAATTCCTTTTCAATTGTTGGAACATGTATCTATATGACCTTATTACTGTCCATTACATGTAAATATGATGAGGAACCCCTTTCTCTCTCATTAAATGCCTCCCATGTACACCCGTTACTATGCCGAAATTCCAAAAGGAACCTTTTTCTCCTCTTTTATATTCAAGCAATACTTTTGTATCATGAATCTAAATTCCTTTTCAATTGTTGGGACATGTATCTATATGAACTTATTACTGTCCATTACATGTAAATATGATGAGGAACCCCTTTATCTCTCATCAGCCTTTTTTTTTATGAATTCTTATGTCACGCCATTACGCTGCCAAAATCACACCAATTTTCTAAGCCAATATCATTGTGTAGTGAATACCATGCCCATTTATCCATCAAGGGTATTCACATTTATTCACATTTACTTATTTATTTTAAAGTTTCATGTATGAATTCCACATTCCTTTATCGTGGAATAAATGATTATGTTTTATGAATCCATGTTTTATGATCCATGTGGCACACTTATGCATGAAATGAAATGTTTACGAAGGGTGCGCCCTGATAGCGCTCCAATGCATTGGGTAAAGTATAGTATCATGATACGTCATGTGCAATGAGTGTTTACTCATACTAATTCAAGTGCAACGAGGGTTTACTCGTGCTTCAAGTGCAATGAGGGTTTACTCATGCTCCATGTGCAATGAGCCTTGGCTCATGCTAATTCAATGTTAAGTGTTGTTGCCACATTTCCATGTTATGATTATCATGCTTTATCATGCCTTTATGTTCATGTCTCTCTTATGCTCTATTGATATGCCTATTGCCTAAAATGTATTGTACTCCTCATGTTATTCATTATGTACTCCCTTACTGGGCTTTATAGCTCACCCTTTTCTTATGCATGTCCTCAGGTTATCCCATGCAATGCTAAGTACGAAGGAATGTAGTGGTCATGTAAAGGAAGTTTTCAATAAAGATGTTGTATTTCAAGTTTAAAGTTTTTATGTAATGATCCTAAGCCCCAAAGACACTAAACCTCTCGATCTTCTTTGTTGTATCAAGTGAAGTTTTATGTAATAAAGCATGTTTAAGTTGTAATAAAAAGCAGGGTTGTCATAGTTGGTATAAAAGGATAGGTTTAGTTATTTTTGGGATTAGGAAACCCTAGTAAAGCCTTAGATACAAGACTAAGCATAATAAAAACACCGCTTTGAGCTAGACTCGAACGGGAACTGGTGCACGACAACGGGCCATGCTGCACTCTTGGTTACGACACTCCCGGGGGATATGTTTTGATAAATTCACAATCTTAGTATGAACCCTTATTAAGGGAAAAATGCCCCTAAGAATATATGTTAGAAGGAAGATCATGAAAAGCCTGGATTGAATCCTATAGACTCATGAGTTAAAGAGATTAAAGTTTATTTATAAGTCATCAACTTTTGTCTTTAGATTACCCTTTATGTGTTACCCCTAACTTTCCTTTTATTCCAGCCAATGGCCGGTAATAGGAGAACTCGGGCTAACAACCGTTGTGAAGATCAGTGTGATGATTGTACTTATGAGATGCCCAATCCAATGGGAGCGGGAATCGCGAACTTTGTCACGCTTCTCTCTCAGATAACTCAAGTTTTGAATAGAAACACTGGTCAAGAGGAACGTTCAACCCCCCCTAAGAAAGAACAAGTCGCTATTGAAAGCTTCATGAGACAAAGGCCTCCTACTTTTAGTGGATCATCCGATCCCACGATTGCTGAACAATGGATCAACTCCATTGAAAAGATATTCTCCATCCTCCAATGCTCTGAAAAAGAGAAGGTTCTCCTGGCGGCTTATCGTATGGAGGGTGAAGCTGATCAATGGTGGACGTTGATAAAAAATACGAAGCCTGAGGAGGAGATCGAGGCTTTGGAATGGAAGGTATTCCGGAAGATGTTTTTCGATAAATATTTTCCACGCACCCTCCGTCTTAAGATGGAAAGGGACTTCCTTTCCCTCAAGCAGAAATATGAGGAATCTATGGAAGCGTACGAGGAAAACTTCACAAGGCTTGCACGATACGCTTCTGGCTTTGTCGTTACCCCCGAATGCAAGGTTGACCGCTTCTTTGGTGGGCTGAAGCCTAGCTTGCGGAAAGCATTAGCGATCCGTGACTTCGACAGCTATGAGGAAATTGTCCGATGTGCCCTCAAGGTTGAAATGGAGATCGGAGAATCACAAGGGTATCATGGGGACAAGAAGCGGAAGGTGGACTTCAATGCTGGTGGTCCGATGGATAAATCCAACGGCGCTAAGAAATTCCAGCACCCCACTTGCCAAAAGTGTGGAAAGAAGCACCCTGGAAATTGCCTTAGGGGGACAAGAAAATGCTTCAAGTGTGGAAGAGAAGGGAACCTAGCTGTTAACTGTCAGCAAGAAGGACCCGCGGTTGCGACGGAGGGGAGGAACGCTCCGTTCGAACCTCAACGCGTTGTTCAATGCTTCAAATGCAAAGAACCGGGTCATTTTGCGAATCAATGACCTAATCCAAGGGTTATTGGAGGCAATAAACAACCTCCAAGACAGCAAGGAAGAGCTTTTGCCATCACTTCTGCCGAAGTGAACCCCGTCAACGAAGTGGTGACAGGTACGCTAGTTATTCATTCAAGAATAGCGAACGTACTTTTTGATTCAGGTTCTACGCATTCTTTTATATCTCAAAAGTTTAGTAGAATAATCCCTGCACCACCACAAATCATGGAAGTAAAGATGTCGGTGAGTACGGAAAATGGGGCAATCATTGCATCCCATGAGTATAAGTCCTCCCCTGTTATAATCTGTGGATTGAATTTCCCGGCGAACCTCGTCATACTCCGTTTGGTGGAATTTGATGCAATTCTTGGCATGGATTGGCTTTCCTTATATAGAGCCAACATAAATTGTCGGGAGAGGGAAATCACACTCCATATGGAGAATCGACCCCCGATTCTTTACAAGTGTCAGGAGGAAGATGAATCTCCTTTAGCTCCATCATCTCAAGCATGGATATTACTGCCTTATGAGAACGCATATCTGGATCAGATGATTGAGTCCAAGGAAGAAACCACCCTTGAAGAAATGCCTATTGTGAGGGAATTCGCTGAAGTATTTCCCGAGGAACTTCCTGGTCTTCCTCCAAGAAGAGATGTTGAGTTCTCAATTGAACTTATACCTGGGGAGCTACCAATATCCAAGACTCCATATAGAATGGTTGTGGTTGAGCTTGAAGAACTGAAGAAACAACTAAAGGAGAATCTGGATAAAGGGTTTATACGCCCAAGTGCATCACCATGGGGTGCACCAGTCCTCTTCGTCAAGAAGAAGGATGGGTCAATGCGGCTTTGCATCGATTATCGTGAACTTAACAAAATCACGATAAAGAACAAGTATCCTCTCCCAAGAATCGATGACTTGTTTGATCAGCTGCGTGGAGCACAATACTTCTCCAAGGTCGACTTGCGGTCGGGATATTATCAAGTAAGGGTGAAGAAGGAAGATATCCCCAAGACTGCTTTTCGTACAAGGTACGGGCACTATGAATTCATAGTAATGCCTTTTGGACTCACCAATGCTCCAACAATATTCATGGACTTGATGAATAGAGTCTTTAGAGATTACCTAGATAAATTTGTGGTAGTCTTTATAGATGATATTCTAATATACTCCAAAACCAAGGAGGACCATGAGGAGCATTTAAGAACTGTACTGGAGACTTTGCGCAAGGAGAAGCTCTATGCCAAGTACAGAAAGTGTGAGTTCTGGTTGAAGGAGGTATCATTCTTGGGCCATATCATCACAAGCAATGGGATATCTGTGGACCCCTCCAAAACAGATGCAATTGAGGGATGGCCGAGGCCAACATCGGTAACTGATATCCGTAGCTTCTTGGGGTTAGCTGGATATTATCGATGATTTGTGAGAAATTTCTCACGATTGTCCAACCCTCTTACCAAGCTAACTCGAAAGGGAGTAAAGTTTGCTTGGAGTGATGAATGCGAAGAAAGCTTCAAGGAGTTGAAAAGGAGGCTTATCACTGCACCTGTGCTCACTTTACCCACAAGTGGGGAGCTTTTTGTGGTATTCAGTGATGCTTCAAAGAAGGGCTTAGGATGTGTGCTGATGCAGAATGATAAAGTGATATCATATGCCTCAAGACAGTTGAAAATCCATGAGCGAAACTATCCAACGCATGATCTGGAGTTGGCGGCGGTAATCTTTACCTTGAAAATCTGGCGGCATTATCTCTATGGAGAGAAATGTGAGATATATACTGACCACAAGAGTCTTAAATATATATTCACACAGAAAGAGCTTAATATGCGCCAGAGAAGATGGATAGAGCTCATAAAGGATTATGACTGTTCAATACATTACCACCCTGGGAAGGCGAACAAGGTGGCGGATGCCCCAAGTAGAAAGGATCCATCAATTCTATCAATGATGAGAATTGAGAAGGATCCAATCTTCTTAGACTTGATGAAGATGGACGTGGGAATCATAAATAAGGGAACATCATCAATCCTTTCACAAATTATTTCTCAACCATATCTTTTGGAAAGGTTAAAGGATGCTCAAAAGGATGATGCGAGAATCCAAGAAAAAGTGGAATCTATCAAAAAGGGAAAATCCTCAGAGTTTAATGTTAATGAAGAAGGAATTGTGAGGTTTGGGAAAAGACTATGTGTTCCATCAAGTTCGGAGCTGAAGAAGGAACTTTTGGATGATGCACATAGTTCAAATTTCTCTATTCACCCAGGGAGCACGAAGATGTATCGAGATCTCCGAGAAAACTTTTGGTGGGATAATATGAAGAAGGAGATCGCTGAATATACATCAAAGTGCCTGGTGTGTCAGCAAGTGAAGGCAGAGAGGCAGAAGTCTAAGGGGATGATGCAACCATTGCCCATACCAGAATGGAAATGGGAGAACATCACCATGGACTTTGTCACCGGACTTCCAAGGACATCCAAAGGCAACAATGCAATCTGGGTTGTTGTGGATCGTCTTACAAAGACTGCACACTTCATTGCTATTCGAGAGGATTTCTCTTTGGATCAACTGGAACGGATATATATCAGGGAAGTGGTACAGTTGCATGGAGTACCACTATCTATTGTGTCTGACCGAGATCCAAGATTTACCTCTAAGTTTTGGAAGAGTCTTCAACATGCTCTGAATACTGAACTGAACTTTAGTACGGCCTATCATCCTCAAACTGATGGCCAATCCGAGCGGACTATCCAAACACTTGAGGATATGTTGAGAGCGTGCTCAATGGACTTTAAAGGAGGATGGGATCAACATCTTCCTCTAGTTGAGTTCTCTTATAATAATAGTTTCCACTCGAGCATCCAAATGGCACCATATGAAGCCCTGTATGGGAAAAGGTGTAGAACACCGGCATGTTGGGATGAGGTCGGTGAACGTAAGCTGCTTGGACCAGAAATGGTCGAAGAAATTGTGGAGAAGGTGAAAACCATTCAGTAGCATATCAAGGCAGCCCAAAGTCGACAGAAGAGTTATGCAGATAATCGTCGACGAGACCTTGAGTTTAAAGTCGGAGACATGGTGTTTTTACGCATATCTCCGTGGAAGATGGTCATGAGGTTTGGAAAGAAAGGGAAGTTAAGTCCAAGGTACATCGGCCCATTCGAGATTCTTGATCGTGTTGGGGCTGTGGCCTATCGACTAGCACTTCCACCTACTATGGCCAAGGTGCATGATGTCTTCCATGTATCCCTCTTAAGGAAGTACATACCAGACCCTTCACATGTACTCTCTTCCGAGGTGGTACAATTGGAAGATGATCTTTCTTATGAGGAGCAACCAGTGAAGATCTTAGATCGTAGAGAAAAAGTTCTACGAAATAAGAAAATGCCCCTCGTCAAGGTGTTGTGGAGAAACCACAAGTTTGAAGAAGCAACATGGGAGTCGGAGGATATGATGAAGCTAAGTTACCCACATTTGTTTTAGTGTGGGAAAAAGGAAAATTTCGAGGGAGAAATTTCTTAAGGGGGGAATGTTGTAACGACCCGAAGTTTCATTAATGGAAAATCCCTCTTGATCCAGTTAAATGTTTCTTTATGAAAAATGTTTTTATAAGATATCAACTTTTTAGTTTTACTTTAAGATTTGTGACCATTACTTTTATAGCTGTTGAACAGTGATCATCTGGGTAGTTTAAATATAAGGCTTTAACGAACCAATTTTCTACTCAGACAAAGGAAGCGATGGCCTCGTCCAGTAGAATTGCCCCTTACGAAGCCCATTTGTCGGAGCTCGGAAAGGAGGTGGTGACTTTGGTCTTTGCCCTTGACCAAGCCCAAGCTGAGCTTCATCAAGTCAAGCTCGAACGTGATCGTCTACGGGAAAAATGGAAGTTGATAGAGATTACCACTCGAGCAATGTTATCCGAGCAACCCCAAGAGTCTGTCACCATCGCACACCTTACCCTTAGGTCTTATGCGGCTATTTTAAGGGGTTATGTAACAAATAAGTAGCACCATGTTCATGTACATTATTTTTTTTATATAATAATGAATATAATTTCTAGTCATTTTTGATGTATTGTAATTAGTTTTTAAAGTACAAATGATGTTTTTAGTTATTATTTAATTAAGAATTATATTTTATTAAATTAAAGGATTTTTGAATTAAATAATATTTTAATAAAATATTATTATTAATATTAAATTAATTTTTATTAAATATAAATGATCTTATAATTTTATGAATGCAATTAAAATTTTTATTAAGGTTTGAAAGCCATTTCTGTCAAAACCCGTGAATATTTTATAAATGTCGGTTTTTATTTTAAAAGTGAAAATTCACATATTTAGAAAATTATTTAGATAAAATAAATATTATTTTTGGAATCAGGATGTCGAAATTATCCAACGGTGAATTTTTCATAATTTTCTGAGACAGTCAAATTTTTGGGTAAAAATTAAATACCATTTAAATATATAATGTGTTTTATGACATCATAATGACCCAATGGTGATGTAATAAAATACCATAATCCTTATGTTCGGCCAATATATGTTTTATCATTAAAATAATGAGGTTTTGGGTTTGTTTGACTCACTTTTCAAAGCATTAATGGAGCCCTCAAGACTTATTCAACACTTTGCCTTTTTAAATTAATTTCCATGGGAGTGTGACTCACCTCCACATAAGCAACCCTAATTTTTTAATAAGTTCGGACCTTGGACTTTTAAAATATTGTTTTCCTCTTTCCTTTTCTAGAAACCATGGGCAAATACCATGGGATGGTTTGTGGTTTGGATTATTTTAATATAAGGGGTCCCAAACCTAAATAATAAAGAATTCTCTCACCTTTCCTATATAAACCCACCCAAGCTCCCACTTCCTCCTCACCCAAAGCCCTTGAAGTTCGTCCAACCTCTGCCCTACTCTCTCTATAATCCTCTCAAGGTGCCCCAAGCTCCCAAGAAGCCTCTCACAAGCCTCTCTCTAGCCTTTGGAAGCACACTTCCAAGTAAGGGTTTTTCTTCCTTTCTCATTTTTGTCAATTTTCTTTAAGTTGTATTTCCCTTTTAATTTCATTTATGAATGTTGGGGTATGGTTTCGCACCTCTCCCATACTGCCCTCGTATTGTTTGAATGATGGGAGACCCCTTTCTCTCTCATTAAATGCCTCCCATGTACACCCGTTACTATGCCGAAATTCCGAGAGGAACCTTTTTCTCCTCTTTTATATTCAAGCAATACTTTTGTATCATGAATCTAAATTCCTTTTCAATTGTTGGGACATGTATCTATATGACCTTATTACTGTCCATTACATGTAAATATGATGAGGAACCCCTTTCTCTCTCATTAAATGCCTCCCATGTACACCCGTTACTATGCCGAAATTCCGAAAGGAACCTTTTTCTCCTCTTTTATATTCAAGCAATACTTTTGTATCATGAATCTAAATTCCTTTTCAATTGTTGGGACATGTATCTATATGACCTTATTACTGTCCATTACATGTAAATATGATGAGGAACCCCTTTCTCTCTCATTAAATGCCTCCCATGTACACCCGTTACTATGCCGAAATTCCGAAAGGAACCTTTTTCTCCTCTTTTATATTCAAGCAATACTTTTGTATCATGAATCTAAATTCCTTTTCAATTGTTGGGACATGTATCTATATTACCTTATTACTGTCCATTACATGTAAATATGATGAGGAACCCCTTTCTCTCTCATCAGCCTTTTTTTATGAATTCTTATGTCACGCCATTACGCTGCCAAAATCACACCAATTTTCTAAGCCAATATCATTGTGTAGTGAATACCATGCCCATTTCTCCATCAAGGGTATTCACCTTTATGCACATTTACTTATTGATTTTAAAGTTTCATGTATGAATTCCACATTCCTTTATCGTGGAATAAATGATTATGTTTTATGAATCCATGTTTTATGATCCATGTGGCACACTTATGCATGAAATGAAATGTTTACGAAGGGTGCACCCTGATAGCGCTCCAATGCATTTGGTAAAGTATAGTATCATGATACGTCATGTGCAATGAGTGTTTACTCATGCTAATTCAAGTCCAACGAGGGTTTACTCGTGCTTCAAGTGCAATGAGGGTTTACTCATGCTCCATGTGCAATGAGCCTTGGCTCATGCTAATTCAATGTTAAGTGTTGTTGCCACATTTCCATGTTATGATTATCATGCTTTATCATGCCTTTATGTTCATGTCTCTATTATGCTATATTGATATGCCTATTGCCTAACATGTATTGTACTCCTCATGTTATTCATTATGTACTCCCTTACTGGGCTTTATAGCTCACCCTTTTCTTATGCATGTCCTCAGGTTATCCCATGCAATGCTAAGTACGAAGGAATGTAGTGGTCATGTAAAGGAAGTTTTCAATAAGGATGTTGTATTTCAAGTTTAAAGTTTTTATGTAATGATCCTAAGCCCCAAAGACACTAAACCTCTCGATCTTCTTTGTTGTATCAAGTGAAGTTTTATGTAATAAAGCATGTTTAAGTTGTAATAAAAAGCAGGGTTGTCATATTTACCTTTTCCCTTTTTAATAGAATATTTTAACTATATTCTTGATGTGGTTTTCCCATAAGGTAATTTTCAAGTATCAACCATTAAATTTCTAAGTTAAAATTTAAATTTCGAAGATGAAATTTCTGGAAGGATAGATTAATGTAACACCCCAAGAATTTAAAAATATATTCATTATAGAAGGCATGAAACCTTGAATCTCTAAAAAAACCACTTTGTTATAACCTAGTCAAGTATACATAATTTTTCCACCTTTGTGTTTTGAATTTTGAAAAGATGACATACACGATTGCGTTAAGTAAGATATTTAGAGTCTGATAAGACAAACATAATTTTTGGTGAATAATAGGGTACCCTTATGAATAGTGACATACCCTTATGAATAATAATCAATATAAATGAATAGTAAATCATATAAAAAATATAAACTTCATCAATGAATGTATAAATACAATTTTTTAATCTTAAAAGTGAAAAAGACGATCATATTATAAGTATTGGAACTTTTTTATGATATAAATTTTAAATTAAAATATTATGTTTAATTTTATAAATTAAAAAGGAAATTTATTTTCTTAAAATTTAATAAAATTTATTTAATTTATTGTCTTATTATTATATGATAATTTTATAGGACCTTTATTAATTTCTCAAGGTCTTATAAAATGACTTATAGTTTTAAAGTGGTTTTTTGGGAATAAGTTATGATTTTATTTCAAAATTAAAATAATAATATTTAGAAATTATTTTTCAAAAATGTAGTTTATTTTTAATTCTACACTTAAAAAATGGTTTGGTTCATTTTTTTGGATTTTTCTAAAATTCTTGAATTCTTAATGAATAGAGAAATATGGTAAAATATAGTATATACAAATTATCTGTATAATAAACTATTTATGACATCATAAGTGATGTAAAACCACTTGGATCGAACTAACATTCCATTATTACTTTTTGGGGTCAAATTAATTATGATTATTCATAGTCATGAGAAACAATATAATAATAATGATTAAAACAATGAAAAATACCACTTCTCCTCCACTATAAATTCCACCCTCATTCCCCTCTTCCTCACACACCTCTCAAGACTTGAGCCTTATGTAAGTTATTCCCAATACTCCTACCAATAATCTTACCCACATCTTAGAGCTTTTATTATAACCAAAAGGCCAAAACCAAAGGCATTAAGAATGATCTCAAGGAGAAGAGATCAAGAGGTAAACCTCCTCTTTTGTGTTCATTCTTTTCTTTCATTTTATGTTATTATTTTGTATTTTCCTTTGTATTATGTTGGGATATGTCATTTAATATCCCCATTACTACCCATATTATCTATGAGTGATGATATACCCCATTTATATCCTCAAACTATTTTATGAAATTTTACGTGAAGCTCTTAGGCTGCCGAATTTTCAGGAGAGATTTCACAATTTTGCTTCTATTTTTAGTTCCTTTGTTTTAAACATAATTCCTCATCTACCCTCATCAAAATGATATGATAATTACATTAACTTACATGATCTAGAATTATATTATTATAATTTAATATTTTACAATCATCTCTATTTCCCCTCCTCTAATACTAAAAATGAAAACATCATCCAAGATGTGAAAATTTTACACATTTAAGGACGAACGGTTCTCAATTTTCATTACCATGTTCAATTGTGGTCCTGAAAACATTTTTTGGGTTAAACAAGATCTGAATAAATGTATTTCATCTCATTAATGTTCTTTAATCATTACAAACTCATAATATAAAATAATAATATAAAACAAGTTCATTATGAAAAAAACTGCCAAGTTAATCCAATCGTTTGTAATTAACTTTTTACTAATGAATCGTCATCATGGCGTGTAACCCAAAATAATTGTAAGATAATTTATATAACTATAATTTAATTAATAATATATATTAAAAATTCTGGATTTTTAACCACATTTCAAATAAACTTACATTATTGAATAGAAGTAAATGGATCTTGAAACCCAGTGGAGAAAATGCTTCCAAAACAATAAATTTGAATCTCATAAAACCAATAAAAATGTTCATGAATGACCGTAATAAGGTTATACAATATCAATCAAATGTTTTTGAGGTTATGGAATTATTATTTAATGAAGCTAAATTTTATTATTCAGGTCACTAAGAACAATCGAGAACACCTTTGATATTAAGATAAGGGATATCTTAACTAAATTTGCACTCGTTGAGTTAAACATCAATTTCATTGGTTTTGTATTTTACTAGAATATGGGTGAATGTCCTATGATTGTTTTATTTTGTATATCCAGTTTTATTATGTGGTTTTATTTTTGTCACACATAATTATGACATTGATTTGTCATCAATCTAATGATACACTCTTGGTAAATGTTTCTTCATCCCACTTCCTTCTTTGTGATATATTTCATATTCACTGCTATTACTTGTGTATGGTGTATGTATACTTCCCATTGATTCTTCATATGATGAATAAATTTATATTCATGGTATAAATTATATCATTTGAATATTATTAATTTTGGGGAATTTGAATCGATTAATTACAAAGTGGTAAGGGGTTTTCCACCCAAACCTCCATTTTCATTCAGGTTACATTTATTAGCTAATTACCTGAATGAAACTCGAGTGTATTACTATGTACTCCTCATAAATTCTGTTTGAGTGTATTATTAATTTTCTCCAACTAGAATCCAACCTTATTTTATGGATATTTACAAGTTTTAAAAGGAACTTTCAAAAAAATTTCTGAAATACAAACCCGATTCACGAGATATTTTTAAATTCTTTCCCATTTTCAAGTGTACACCATAATATGTTTTAAGACACCATTGGTTTTATAAAAACACTAATTTTACCGTTAAAATTGATCTTTGATCATTTATGTAATTATGATAACAAATGTTCTTTTACAATTAAAAATTATTTTTAATACTATCTTTAAAATGATCTAAAATGTTTTATTTATAAAGAATCTTTAGATCTCTTTTTACATGATTTCACTTCAATGGGACAAAATTTATTCCTAATATATAATTTCAATTCCCTACACTAATATTTTAAGTTATATTAATTTTTAAAATATAATTTTATTGAAAATATAAATAATTTTCCAAAAGGACTGTTCTTCCAAAAGTAAAAAGTATTTTTCTCATCTCTCATTATCTTTTAGGAGATATATGCCTTGTTCACCACTTATTTCTTTCTTGTGGTGTGTGTACTACCCATTGGTATATCATATCAAGATTCTCCTTAATCTCATGATATTTTATGGGATTATGATTTGAATGTATCAAAGTGGTATGGGAAACTTTGGAATGATTTAAGGATTATTTATCGAAGAATTTGTCAATGGTCTCATTTAAAAATATATTCATCCATGTCAACATACATTCCTAAATATTGTACTTCATTAAGGATTATCTCTTATGAAATCATACACCATGTTTTATTGAATGGTTTATGAATAGTTTGATAACATTTGAATTATGAATTTAATTATTAAACATGCTATGAGACATATGGAATAAGTGACATTTAATTATTCAAAGTGGTATGGGACACATTGAATAAAAGACACAATTTAATTATTCTAAGTGGTATGTGACACTTTGAATAAAAGACTTACTATTCATATGAGGAATGAATTGGACTTATTAGGTATCGTTTGTGGCCCTCTATAGCCCATTGGTTTATCAGTAGGTCTCAGGAGTAAATCTATGCTCTTCACACAAGGCCTTGACAAAATAAATATTTGTGGTTTTGGCCGAGGACTTAATCATTTTTAGACATCTTCACTGTGGCTCTGACGACATGTTTTAGAATGTCCAGAATTTGCATTTAACTCATTAAGAAAATAGTATGGATAGTTCATGTGGTTATTTGACTAGTATAATACCCAAGATTAGGTTTTATTATGGAATTATTTATTTATCTCTTTCTTGGAATAATGTGTTCAAGTTCATTTTTAAAGGCATGTGTTTTAGTTATTCACCATGCCTAATGTTTATGTTTATGTTTTTTTCTACTGTATTGATTAACCCTTAGCATTTTAGATCACCCATTTAAATTTTTCTTCCTTCCCAAGGTTAATAATAAGGGATCATTATTGAGTTTTCAAGGATGCAATTGTTTTGTATCATATTTTTTTCCATTCAAAATGAAAACTGGGTTTGATATATGTATTTATTTTCATCAAGAATAATAAAATGATTGTTCCTTTGGGATTTGATTCCTTCTAATCATTACAATGTAAAAAAATAAGGCACTGGATCTAGGAAACTGGGGTCATGTCCTTACATCAACAAAGTAAATCCATTATTTCATAATGATTCAATAAAAAGATACAGTAAAGGTAAGTTCATTTTTTATACAAAATATTTGACAACAACATGCTCTTTCTTTGGAGAAAGAGGTTATTCCACAATATTCATGTTATTATTCATAACATGAGTATGTTGAGAATGTAATATCATGTATTAGTTATCTCCAACTCCTATAAAGTTAGACATATCAATAGGGGAATCCTGAAATTTAATTTCACATTAGATGTTAGAAATTTTTCTCCTGTTCCAAATCATTTACTAAAAATATGATGATAATACTGAAACTAAAGATTATATAAAATGTGAAACTTGATTATTGACTGAATAACATATAAATTAAATTTAAATACTAACATATGAGTCTCAAGGATTCCATATAGTTTATCCATGGTAATGTTTCTTTTAAGGTTTTATAACTAAATTATATATTCATCTTCATCACATTAGTTCATAAATAGTGTGTGAATTTACTAAGGAAATATCCCATGGGAGTGTCAAACCTAGTGTTCAATAAGGCCTATTTTTCATTAACTAGGTTATGGACAATTTAATACCCAATACACATTTTTGAGGATATTTCCTATAGGTACAACTATGATAAATCCACACCCCAATGTAGTATCCAAAAATGAATTTAGTTTCTTAGAGACCACTCTCTCTATTATTCACCAAAGTTTCAGCTATTGTACTATACTTATATTTTTCTTTTTACAACTTGATATTCTATGAAATATTTTTTTCAAATAAATTTAATTTCTTAAGTGCTTGTGTAACGAGAAACATCATGTTTTAATGATCCACAATATACAATATAAATATTATTATGTTATAGTTACCGCATAACCATTGGATTGTTTAACATGAATGTTACTAACTAAATCATGATTATTTTTGGCATATACATGTATTAAATAAATTCAATTTTTACCCATTTGTTAGGAAAAAAAATAAATTCATTTGAAAGTGAATGCGTTATTTTTTTGGAAATGTATTTTTATGCACACAAAAAGTTTTATCTTAATAAATTTAGTAAATATTATTTGGGGAATGATTTAAATTAAATTTATATACTATAATTATTATTAAACATTTTCATATTCATATAATTTTTTTCAAGTCATTGAATAATAATAAAACCGAGTTTAATACGTAAAAATGTACTCTTCTAAAAAGGAAGTGTTCTTCGTGTGTTCTGTGGTTATTTTAAAATACATTTCTGCCAATTTTAGGTATTGAATTTGATGAAATGGATTCTATATTTTGAATCAGGAGGACTAAATTTTATAAATATTTCCCTTTTATTTTTTCATAAATATGAATAGTTTGGTAAAATTTATCACATTAGTAAAAGGTAAATAAGGTTAATCTTGGTTAAAACTAATTGATATTACAATATCTTCTCATCCAAATTCTTATCAGATGATTAAAATTAAATCATTATAACCTTGTTGTTGAAATTAAGTTGTATATTGTATTCTTTTCCATGAAAATGACATATTACGAAAATAAAGTTATTTTCTTACTCTTTAAGTTTAAAGTAACTTTTATATATCAAAATAGTGGAAAACCAAGTTATAAATGAATATAAGTGTTTATTTTTAGATTAATGAAATTATTTTCATGAATTTTTTTTTTAATTTTTATTTATTATATAATGACCATAATTTCTTATAAAACACTAATTTGATATTTCTCAAATTAATAAAAAATATAATTAATGATTATAATTTTTTTAAAAGTAATATAATTCAAATGATTTAATTTTTCCTAAAAAATTATTAATCTATCTGAAATATTATTGAAGTTTTAATGAATTATATTCTAATTCCCATTTTCATGATGTAATTAAAGCCATTTTAAATAAATAGTGTTAAAAATAAAAATAGCAATATTTTATAATAAATAATATTTTATTAAATGATATAAAATTATAAAAATATTATATTCATAAAAATTAATTTTATATGGTTTTAAAAATAATCCAAGGTCTATTTATGAGTCTTTTTTAAATTTAAAGTAACATTATTAAACTTTAAATCGTATAAAACATTAATATTACATTAATTGTCAAAAGGGTTAACAAAAGATTTGAACAGAAAGATAACGGTACAAATGTGATCCAAATATGAATAATGTTATTGTATGATACTATTTAGAATCATTCTAATTTTATATATTAATTCTTTCAATTTTTATCCATTTTTTACATCAAAACTAATTTATATTAACTTGAAATTTTATGAAATTACAAGGGTGCCCCTCCCCTCAATAATAAAAGGCAACCCCTCCTCTATCTTCTTTACACAACATTGAAACCTATAAATGGATGAGTTATAGAAATTCATATTCTCCAATACCCTATAAAAATTATAGAGGTTATATTCTTTTAAAATTTCCATTCTTATTTCCCATAAGTTGATATCGAAAGGATTTATTTCGATGAAGAGTTAATAACATTAACCAATCACTTTTCTTTTAATTATTTATTTACCTCATATATATTTTTTATAATATTCATAAAATAAATGCTTAAGAATAATTAATATTATTATATTTTATTATTATTATTGAAACACATTTATTCACCGTCTTTCTATAAAATGGGAAGTGAAAATACTACCCATGTGTATGTATGACATACCATATCCACAAAGCAATACAATTAATTTCTCATCACAAAATTTTATAGGAGGGTATTATTATTGTTTTAATATTTATATAAGATAATTATGATATAATAATATTAATTTATTTATAATATCATATATACCAACTTCCCTTCCAAATCATTAAAAATGATAAGATTGATCATGTGTACATGTGGACTACCACCTCCATGATATGATGTTATTAAATTTTGATTTATGTTTTAAATTAATAGTAGTAAGGATGGATTTAATTAATATATATGATATATGAAATATAATGATTATTTTATAAATTTTATATATTATTTTCCTTTCTACCATTCCATCCGTTGAAAAAATGAAATCAATTTCCATGCGTACATATAACATACTATCTCTATAAACAGTGTAATTCATTTTTCTAAATATTATAGATAAGAATAAAAATGTATACAGTTAATATATATGATATTTATATCCTGATTAAAATGCTACATATAATGAAATAATTATTAAAATATAAGGACCAAAACTAGTGAACCAGAACATAGATAAAAAACAAAGCAGATATCACTTGAAACAGTGATGTTAATAATGAAATGTCTAGAAAAAAGTGATAAAAGGTTATAAGTAAATCTTATATAATATGATAAATATTATTATTGTAGTTTAATATATTTTTAATAAATATATATTTATTATACATGATTTTCCAACCTGTACGAAGGATGTCTAACATAATGTATGAGATTTTTCGTGTCACTTTTATTTCTAGTAAACTTATGCCAAATTCCCCAATAGTTTGTTGAGTGTGGTGTATATACTACCCATTGAAATTTTATATCACTAATCTTATTATTGTAATGATATTAAAAGTCTCAAATTTTTGTATCCATTCATGGGGTTTATGGATGAAATGTTACAAAAGTGGAAAGGGATTTTCATCTCACTTTTATTTCCATGGGACACTGTTCTTGTACCCTTCATATACTTTTATGTGCTGTATCCAATACCCAAGAATTTATTTTATGATTTTTATTATGATTTTTATTTGGATTTACATATCAATATAAGGTTATTTCTTTCATAATAATTAGACCAATGTGTTAAGGGTTGTATGTTACAATCATATTATTTATCAGGATAGTTTATAGTTATGTTATGATGATGAAATATTATGAACTATCTCCAAAGAAACTCATATATTTTATTATACAATATTTATTTCATTATAATACATATTTTTCTTTTATTTTCTTCATCTAATGTTTATAAGATACCAGAAAATGGTTTTTAATTAAAATCAACATTATATCTCTCTTCGGTCAAATAATATATTCCCTCTTTATCCATGTTTTACAAATATGTTTTAAAGATAGTTTGTAATATTATCCATTTATTTTTTAAAATAATGTTTACCCATTATTTAATTTTCCCAAAGTGGTTTAAAATGAATCTTATTTTGATTTTCCAGGTACTTTTTAATATTTTCATCAAATGTGTGAAATGAATGTTTTTAACATATATGATAGGAATAGAATTTACCACCATCATGAATGATTATTTTTTTATAGATTCTTTTAAAATTTTAAATTATTATTTTTAAATATTAGTTTAATTAATAATTGGAAAATCATTATGATTTAAACAATGTAATTTCAATGTGAAATTGATATTTTCCCCAATAAATGTTTCAATTCATATTTAAAAATAATTTTCCAAAAAATATGAAATGTTTTTTATTAGTTATGATTTACTAGGTATATGATCCATTGATACCATTGTTCGTCTTTTTATGGACGGTTAATGTTTATATTTATGAGATGTTTATGAAACACATTTACTTTCCATGTGTTATATTATTGTGAATTTATTAAATTTCTGTTAACCATATTTATTTTCTCAGGTTATGATATGATGATTTGGTAAATGTTTTATGACCATGTGGAACACATATGTATACTTTTCATTATGTGATGGTTTTTATATTAGATGAAATGATAAATGTTAGGGTATAACCAAGGACTATGGTTACTTTATAATAAATTATTTTTGATACATTTTAATCAAATATGGGTTAGACCTATATCACGTTCAATTAATTTGAGAATGGATTGATATACCCTGAGATAATGTGAAAAATAATGTGGTGTGAACTCAATTTATTATGGGATTTATTTTTGAAATTAAAATATTGGTATTGAGAATTTACTACTATTATAGTTTGAGGAGTGAACCCATTCCACTATCATAGTTTTATAAATGATCATTGAATAAAAAGGAAATGATTTTTTATGATTTTTTTATTCCATAAAATTATGACTGATTCTAATTTTATGGCATCATAACCATGTAATTTGATTCCTTTATGATTCATGCCATATAAAATTTTCAGGATTTTTGCCATGAATCATAATTATTTTCTTTGATATACATGGTATGACTTTTAAATGTTATGATCCTTTTCTTATAGACTTATATGCATATTATGATCATGTGATCATTGATATCTCCCATGTTTACCCTTCCAGATTTTATGAGCTCACCCTTTCTTATGTTTCATTTCCCTGGTTTATAAAGATAGGTACCATGTATGATATGTATAAGAAGGGTGCTGGTTATCAAGAACTTTGTAGGAGACAATATATATCATTTATGAATTAATTTTTTATACCTCAATGTTTTCAAAAGAACTAGACCTATATGATTCTGGAATGGATCATTTTTTCAATAATTAATATTTAACTATTAATATGTGATATTTAAGTATGAAAATTATTGTTTATTATAGTTGGTATTAGATCCTGGTTTAATTAATATATAGAAACAAGGATGAGATTACTTTAGTGAGAAACCTGGGGATAATTCTAGTATAGTACAACATGCTAAAGTTTTATTAATGATCATGGATGGATTACATTATAATTAAGGTGTCATATATTTCAAATAAGGATTCTTTATGTAGATATTCTATAAATGATTTTCCATTATTATAAGATTTTCCACTATGATTATTTTTTCTCACACTATGTTTTTTGGTTTTAGTAAAAGGATGGGACCAGAATGAATCATGTTAATTATAAATATTATGGATAATGTGATGATTTTATTCTTAGAAAACTAAATATTATGGGAGCTAGAATGAGAAATATTTCTTATATACTAACAAAACATTCCCAAGCTATGAATAATTCTAAAATTCCAAATGATCAAAGGGGGGAACAACATTATATTGAGTCCTTTATATTTAAAGATACACCTTATTTTATTTGTTCAATTGTTCCTATATTTACTGAGCAATGGATCAATACCATTGAAGGATATTTTTTTGTTCTCCAATTCAAGGAACAAGAAAATTTTGTCATTTCCCTTTATCATTTTTAAGGTGATGCAGATCAATGGTGGAATCTTATTAAAAATACATGATAAGAGGAAGAAATTGATTTTCTAGGGTGGGATGAGTTTAAAAAGAAATATTTCCGTAAGTATATTATGTGAAAAAGGATGAAAATTATTTTCTTAAACATAATAACATTTATGATGAATCCATTAGAACTAATAAATCTAGTTTTAAAAGACATGAACGGTATGATTCTGGTTTCACGATCCACATTGAAATACAAATTGATCGATTATTTGGTTGCCTAAAACTATGTCATTAAAAGTTGTAAACTATAAGATATTTTAAGAGCTATGAATAAATAGTTTGACATGCACTTAAGGTAGATATAGAAGATAAATATTCCCCCCATTCTAATGGTTTTTATAAGAAAATAAATATATAGTTCTCGAGAACTTGATTAAATAACATAGTGGAAGGAAATTATGATCACATAAATGCAAAAAATATGGGGATAAACAACATAATTTTTTTTATTATAACTAGGAATTGTTTTATATTTTAGATGTATTATCAAAGAGCTGGTTAATGTCTAATGGAAATGAAAAATATAGTTGATACAATAGATGAAAGGAAGAATCTAACTAATGTACCAATCACACTCAAATGATTCAAATTCAATGAGTTTGGGAGTTATGTGAATCAATTCGCAAATATAAGGGATAATGAAAATAATTTTCCACAACTACATTAAAAGAAAAAGGATAAAGGGAATGATTATTCCATAACGACATCAAAAGTGAATCATGATAATTAGGGAATACTTATCCTCCACTATAGAGTTATGAATTTTATGAATGTGTTTATATGAATAATACATATGAAAATATTATTGTTTATCCTAGTGAAATTTGATATGATTTTGAGGATTTAATTTGTCCCTCTACATAGATTCTAGAAAAATGAAATCACATTTTATATTTTATTACTGAAATGATGATCCCAAGTTTCCAATATAAATGTTTATATCTATGTGACAGGTTTTTTAAGTAACAATGGTTAAATTTTTATTTGGAAGAATATATATATCCATGTAAGATTAACATAAGAGTTATGGATACCATAATGGGTTTATGAGTTTACGTTTGATCATAAGTTAAATGTTTCAGAAATCCCTCTTAAGGTTTTATTTGACATAATTTTATCATGATTAATGATAGATTTAGAGACATTTTTGGAAATACAACTCTTTGATTTTGTATATATTTTTACGGAAAATTTTTTTTTATGAGGAATTAATTTACATTTTATGGAAATAAGATTAAAGGTATTGGTATTCTTTAGGGTTTGTATTGTCTTTTTCGATGAGGTAATTGTGGGTTATTGAAATTTGATAATTTTTTAATAATTGTATTGATATTGTTTTGGAGAAATGATAACTTACATGTCATGAGACAACCTATAACATCTGAACATAAGAAATGGATTGAACCCACAACCAAATATCAATAAGTATATAAATACCACAAATGGCCAACATGAAAGAGTTTTTTATGTTGGGAAAACATTAATATAGATACTTTTTAACAAGAATCTCATTTCTTTGTTCATTAATAAGTAAGTACTAAGAGACAAAAGTCAAGGGGATGATATAACCAACATCACCATTATTTTTTCATGACACACCATTAAGCATATAAAGTCCATAATGATCTTTATTTTTTAGTTGGTCAAATTTAGAATCTAATACACTTCATTACAGTATGATAAGACTTATCACCCAAAAATATTTCTATAATACATATTAATGAAGTTTTAAGATTTCAGGGAGTGTGAAATTATATGTTATCTGATTAGGATTTGAGGTTTACCTTACTGTTTTGGTAATATCTTCAGAAATATATGTGTATAGATATTGTGTTTCAGCACTGTGTTTTATCCTATGATTGATGTTCAGTCTAAGGGAATAACTAAATCCCAAGAGGATATATTGATATTTTGTTCTATGGATTTAAAATGTGTTTGGGATAAACACATTCATTCAATTGAGTTTTCTTAGAACAATATCATCAAATCAAGAATTCATAAGGATCCTTATGAATACCTATATAGAAAAAAGTGTTGAAATATGACATTTTAAGATTATATTGGTGAAAAAAAATCTATTTTACATGATCTAGGTGAGTAAATGTTAAATAAAGGAAAACCAATTTAGAATCATCTCAGGGAAGCACAGGGTCGACAAAAAATTTATACGGATAATCATCGACATGATCTAAAATTTATAGTTGATGAGAAGTTTTTTTATGAATTTGTATATTTAATAAGATTGTGAGATTTTTTAATAATGTAAATTTCATCTCTAGGTATATTTTTCATTCATATATTATTTATCGAATATGGAAAACTGGTAATCTCTTCGTGCTTCATCTGAACCTTTTCCATGTCCATGATGTGTACCATGTATCTCTCTGGAGGAAGTATATATATAATCCTTCAAATATACTAAAATAAGAGATTTTAATAATATAACATGATATTTATTATGAGAAAAAATTCTAGGAATCATGGATTGTATAGAAAAATTTATATGGAAGAAGACTACTAACATGGTGAAATTTCTCTTTAAAACTCACAAATTTTAAAAACATACATGGGAACCCAAGTATCTAATGAAACAATGATATACTCAATTTTTATCATATTGATAAATTTTGAGTGACAATTTTATTTTAGATTAGGTAGAATATAACACCCAAATATTTTTTGAAATATTGTTTTTTCAAATAAATTTAATTTCTTTGATAGTTGGTGTTACACTCAACACTATGTTTTAATAAACTATTATATACTATTTAAATATTATTATGTTATAGTTACTGCTTAACCACGTGATTGTTGTGTATGAATATTAATATAAAAATTATGAAAAAAATTATGGTTTATAAATTTGTAAAATAAATTCAATTTTTCCAATTTATTATAAAAAAATGAAATAATTTTAATGTGTAAGAGATATTTTTCTAAAAAACTATTTTTATGTGAACAAACATATTTTATCATAATATATTATGAAAATAAATTTTGTTGAAAGATTTTAATGAAACATATATATTATATATTTAATACATATTAATAAAATTCATTTAGTATTTTATTCTTGTCATTGAATAAGAATAAAATCAATTTTAATACATAGAAATGTATTTTTCTAAAAAGTGAGTTTTTTTTCATATTTTCAGCATATTTTAAATTAATTTATACAACTTATTGGTATTTAATTTGATAAAATTGATTCAATATTTTGAATTTGGAGGTCCAAATTTAGTATATATACCCCTTTTATTTTTGGTCAAAAAGAATAATAACTATAGTATAATTTATCACCTCGGTAGAAGGTAAATCATGTAAATCTAGGAAAAACTGTGTGATAATGATATAAATTTTCAAGAAAATTATTATTGTATAAAATTAATTATACTGTTATCATCTGTGACTCTAAATGGGGTTATTTATTTGAAATTGTTCCTTGAAAATGACCTATATAATTCTGAATGAAATGGAAGTTAAAAAATTCCAATCACATAGTGTAAAATATATTTTTTTGTCCACATACGAACAAAGAAAGTTATGAATGAATATGAGTGTCTATATTTATCTTAATGTAATAATTTTAATGATAAAAAATCATTTCTTATTTTAGTAACTATATATTGACCTAAAATTCTTATGAAACTCTGATACAATATTTTATTAATTAACAAAAAAATAATAAATTATATTAAGAATTTTAAAAGTATTGAGATTTGAAATATTTAATATTTAAAAAGAATTATAAAGATATATATGAAATATTAGAGAACTTTTAATGCATTATAATAAGAATATCCCTATGTATTTATGTATTTAATTTCAAATTTAATGAATAGTGTAAATAATGAAATTAATAATATGTTACAATAAATAATTATTTATTAGATGATATAAAATTCATAAAAATATTATATTTTGATAAATTACTGGGATAATGATATAAAAAAATCCATTTCCCATTTTTGGGTATTTTTTCATTTTATAGTAGCATTATTAACCTTTTATTTGTTGAAGACTTTAATATTTCTGTTATTGTGATAAGGGTCAGTGAAGAAATAAAACAAAAAGATATGTGAAAAAATGTGATCAAAACTTGTCTAAATTTTATATTATGAGAATATTTCAAATAATCCTCATTTTGTATCATAATTTTTCCAATTTTTATTATTTTTTACATCAAAATAGTTTATATTAATTTAAAAGTTTATGAAGTTCCATGGGTTCCCCTCCCAAAAATTTTAAAAGGGTACGCTTCTTGCTCTTCTTCACACCACATTTAGCCTTCAAGATTGACCCAAATCTTACATGTTATATTTTATACCCCACAGATATATTCTACAGGTGATGTTCATCTTAAAATGTTGTCCCTAGAACCCTTAAGAAGATATCTAAAGGAGTTTTTTCAATGAATATGCAATCTTCTCATCTGATCAGTTTCATTTTTGTCATTTTTTACCTCTTATAAATGTATTATATTCTTTATAATATAATATATTAATTATGTTTAATGTAATTAAATGTTATTTTGATTATTAAACCACCATTATTCACCATCTTTCCATCAAATTGGAAGTGAAAATATCACTTGTAAGTACGTGTGATTCACCATCTCCATGTAGCGATACAATTCATTTCCCATCACCATTTTTATGAATGGTTGTTATGATTTTTTTAATGTTTATATATGATAATTTTGACATAATTATAATTCTATAATGATAGTATCATGCCTAACTTATTACATTACAAGCCTTTTGAAAATGATAATGTCGATTGTGTGTATGTGTGGACAACCACCTCCACGAAGTGATGTGATTATTTTTTCATTTCTATATTACATTGATGTTAATATAGAAATATTTAGTGAATATATATGATATATATGATATAAAAAATATATATTCAATGTGATTTCTTATTTACCTTTATTTCAATCCATCCGTATAAAAAATAAATATAGTGTTCATGTCTACGTACGACCAACTGTCTCCCTGAACAATGTAATACTTATTTCTATCTTTTATGAATGAATATAAACGTGTTTATAATGAATATATAGGATATTTATGTCATTATTATTAATATATTTATTATTTAACTATGATCACAATATGATTACCAAAACAACCTGACTAGAACATACATGAAAAAATGAACCAGATATCACCTAGAATATTTATTTTAATAATGATGTGCTAAGAAATTAGAGATGAAAGTTCATAAATAAATCCTATATAGTATGATATATATGATTATGTTTTTAGATTATATATATAATTATTATATAATTATTATATAGTATTTTCCAATATGTATGAATGAATTCAAACCTTAGGTAAGGGATTTCTACTCTCTCTTTTATTTCTACAAGACTTATTCTAAATTAAACACTCATTTATTTAATATAGTTTAACTAATACTCCATTTAAATTATATATCATGAATCTCATTATTTTAATGATATCTAAATTATTAATTTAATTTATCCTTTCATGGGTCTTATTTATCAAAATTTACCATTGGTTAGAAATTTTCATCTCACTTTTATTTCTATGGGACAAATGCCTTATACACTACTTATTATCTAATATTTATTATATACTAAAAATGAATTAATTTTATGTTGATTATTATTATTTTTATGTAAATTTACATATCCAAATAATGTTCTTTATTTCATGGGACTTATAATTCAAATTTTACCAAATTTGTAATGGTTTTACATTACAATCTTGTTATTTATTCGGATTGTTTATAAATAAGTTATGATGAAAAACTGTTATGATTTATCTCCCATGAAACTCATGAATTTTATTCTCCTCAATTTATTTTTTAGGAATAAATTTATTTCAGTCATTTTCCTCATCTTGAGTACTAAGATACCAAGAATGTGTTTTTAAGAAAAACCAATTTTATTTCCCTCTTTGGATAAAAAACTTGTTTCTTCCATGTCCATGTTTTCTAAAAAAAATTTTAAAATGTTTTTTAATATTCTCATTTTATTGTTTAAATTCATTTTTACCCATTTTTTAATTTTCATAAAATGGTTTAAAAGGAATCTTCTTTTCATTTTATGAATGATGTACTTTTTTACATTTTCTACAAAAAGGGTGAAATAAATTTTTTAATTTAATATATTTAGACTGAATGGAATTTCCTACCATCATAACCAGTAATTATTTTCAACATTCCATTAAAATTTCCCATGATTATTTTTAATTAAAATGATTCCTTTATAATTTTTAAAAATTTTAATTTTAAATAATATTTTTAAATTGAAATTGATATTTTACTAAGAAAATGTTCCAAGTGATATTTTAAAATAATTTTCTATATATGATGAAATATTTGATGTTAATTATTCATATATGGGAATATTATCCTATAATAGAATTGTTAGTTTTTCTCTGGATGGTTAATTGTTTAGTTTATGAGATATTTAAGAAACTCATTGATTTTACATGGGTTATATTATAGTGAATTGATTAAATGTTTATGAAACCCTTTTTATTTCCATGGGATATGATGTGATGATATAATGATTGTTTTTTATCTTATGTCACACATAATTATTATTTTTTATTTTTTGATGGTGGTTGCATCATAACCAAGGATGGTGTTTAAATTATAACCATGGATGGCAGTCACATTATAAACAAGAATGGTTGTTACATTATAACCAATGAAAATGTTTTTGTTATAACTAAGGATGGTAGTTATGTTATTACCAAGGATTGGTGGGATGTTTATCTCCATCCAATTCATTGGGTAATGATTGATATATCATGAGATACTCCAAATTAGAATGGAAACAAAATTAATTAAGGAAAATTAACCACTATGATAATCTTGTGAGTGGAAATTGATAGAAATTATCATTTAGGGAGTGAACCCATTCCACTATGATAGTCTTTTCAATGATACTTGACTACTAAGGATGTTATTTTTTATTCTTGTGGGTATGCCGCAAAATTAGGTCTCATTCTAATGTTATGATATCATGGCTCATGTTATTTTATTACATTACGATTTGTGTCTTATGAACTAACATGATTTATTTCATGACTCTAGAGTATGATCTTTGATATGTAGGGAATGATTTTAAAATGTAATGATCATGTTTTAATACCCTTATGTTCATGTTATGCTTATGTGATCATTGACATCTTCCTTGTTTACCCATAGTGAGTATATAAGCTCACCCTTTTTTATTTTTCCTTTCCCTATGTTATGATGAATGGTATTATGTATGATATGTCTAAGAAGGGTTCTCATTTTGAATAGCTTAAAGGAAAAGATATAGATATTTTTTGAGCCATTTTTTTGTGGCCATGTTTCCAAAGGCAATAGAACTATATGATTCTGGATTGGATCATTATGTTTTACAATAAATACTCATCTACTAATATGTGATGTATATGTATGAAAATATGGGTTATTATATATCCATAGGGTTAATACTAATGTATTTAATTCCTAATACCCCAAAAAAACTATAAATTTCTTCGATACCAACTATACTTACCAAAAATATTTACACATATTTTTAAATGATTTTTAACTTAAACAACAACTAAAAGCAACCCAAAGATCATGAGGCCTAGTTTCAATGGAAGACAAGGATTATAATACATAAAAAAGAAACTAAAATGTTTTTTTTGATTTTATTCTCCATAATGAGATCTTAAATCCAATTTTTATCCTAAAACTTCATAGGATAACTTGTGTAATACATAAAATTAATGTGTGAGCTATAAATCCTAGTAAGGGAATAAACATTGTATTAGTGAATAACATATTATTCAAAATGAATAAAATGATACCAAAAAATAGAAAGATAATGAATAATCATATGTATTAGTATCATAAACCACATTGAATCATAATGTACTAGAAACATAGGAATGTGGAAACAATATGTAATATGACTTAAACATATGTTAAGGATAACTACGTAGACAACATCACATGGTAGACAAAGTCCCATTATGGAATTGGTTTACTGCACAATCAAATATATAATATCTTAAAAGATAAAAATTTCCAATTAATTGGAGTGATTTTTGGACGAAACCATAATAATGTGTATATGATTATGTGTTCCCTGATCGAAAATAAATCATAAGGAAAAAACATAAGAATTTTCCATGGAAAGAAATTGGATTCATAAATTTTCCTCATATCATAATAAAATAATATTTCATTAATATTCAAAAAAGAATAAGGAATTGAATATTTATGATATTTATATTTTATTACATAATAATTGGAGTGAAAATATCATTTTTATTTTGAATATATTTATGAAAAAGGTATAGAATTTGGGATAGAAACTAACATTCAAAATAATGGTTTGTGGGACCAGTTAATGAATTTTAAGGAAAGAGTAAGTTGGTAATTTTATTTTAAAATTATTAGAAAACTAACATATAAATTAAATTAATATTTATATATTTAATGAAATCATGAATGGGAATAATAAATTTAAATTATCATTACATTAAAGGATTAAGGTATAAAATGTTCCCTCTAGTCATGTTTGTTTTTAAAGAAGGCATTTGAAAAATGAGCTTCCGGAATTAATTCCACCATCAAAAGAAGGGTAAAAAGATAGGTATATATGTAATATAAGTATATTCCTAATTTATAAGCATTAAAATAAATCAAACATAATTATAAAGTTACTTATAAAGATAAATTTCATAACCTAAAGAAAATGTTTACTCGACGAGATCCCTTAACATTGGTTCCAGAATCATTCTGAACATGAACTGAATGTCCTATAAATTAAAATTCTATTCATTAATTACTAAATTAAGAGACGTTTTCATAAATATTGGGTTAAATATAATTTTATTATTTACATTTATGACTATTTCAATGAGACATAATGTTTAATTTTTTTGTCCCGATTATGTTTATTCCATTGTTACAAGGTCGGATCACTTATGTATAATTATTCAAAAAAAATTCAAATGAGAATAAAAATCCAAAAGTGAACTGAAATTATAATAATTTCATTAAAAAATTAAATGGTCCCAAATATCATTTATTTTTGTTTTGACATTGGCATGATTCATTCAATATATTTTTTAAAGTTACATGGTTAGTGCATTCAGGAAGTTTCTCCAACCATCAACAACTAGTTTAATTTTTTGATATTATGTATATATATTAATTATATAAAATTAAACAAGTTATAATATAATTATTATCATCTTATTTAACAATAGTAATATTTTTATTTCTATCATTGACGGATCTGGAGAAAAACAAAGTACACTGTTTGTGGAGGTGTGGAATCAACCATATCACATATAATGTTTTCATTTTAGGAATCAAATAAAAGTGTGTATTTAATAGATATTACACAAAAATAATAATATATAATTATATTTTGGATACTTATGTTACTATTTTTATGAGGATGTTGTAATATGGTGGTGGTATAAGAGGAATAAAATTGAATGATATTAGTCAATAATCTTACCTCATCTATTGGTTGTCTCCTCTTAGGTTACCCCTTAAGGATCCTAAAAATAGTATTTTGGTGAGAAAAAAAACACTATGATATAAATAATAGAATTAGGAACGTAATTTGGAAATAAATTTTCAGTATGAAATTCTTATAATTTATGAGGATATGGGGTGGTATTTATAAATGGATAAGAAGAGTGTCTTTGAATATTATATTCATTAGTTTATTATTTTGGATCTATAATACCAATAGTATTGATTATTGTGACTATATACATTAATTGGTTCTTGTGAGTTCCAACTAATGGATTCTTACATCATCCATGAATCACAAATTTAGTTATTTAGCTTATGATGTTAAATACCATATGTCTCCATATATCACTATTCACAAAAAAAATCATATATTTTCGAAAAAGACCATAAATTCCCCCAAATCATTTTTTTTACTTTTAGGCTCTAAAAATGAAATATATTTTATGAAAGTAATTTTATAAATATTAAAATCTGATTTATTAAAATAAATATTAATTTATATGAAAAATATTAATTTTTTTATTGTGATCATTATTCTAACCCTTTGAAAAATTACTTATGGTCACATAAAATTATCATATAATTATAATAAAAATATATATTAATTTATAAATCCATTTTATGAAAATGAAATTTTATTTAAATAAATATATTTATTATAAAAGTATAATTAAGAAATTTATGTTTTAAAAAATTATGAATACTTAATTTGACAATATTAAAAATTTATTTATTTTTAACCTGGAATAAATATATCATATTTTCATTTTATAATATACAGAAATATAAATTTATAATTTCATAGTTCATGTTACTATTCTAATTGTAAGGTTAGTGTCCTTAATTATAATTCCCCAACCATAAACATTACATAATCATGAATTAAGTTAATAATTTACATTGATAATCTTTTATGGTTTAGAGCTTTTGAGAATAAGGTCTTAACTTATACATAAAAACCTGAATATTATATGTAGAAACTTCAACTCAGTATCCATTTGTTCATAAAATAAAAACACTAAAAATAAAATAAACATGTTTAGTTCCATGATTTAAATAGAATGACTTTTCCTTGATCTCATCCTTGACCCAATTCATATTTAAGGCATGTGAAAAAAATTTCAAAACATGGGATGAGAATAAAAATATCAGTATCGGATACAAAAATAAGGAAAACTATTAGTTATTCAAAACAACATATAAACCATGAATACTTTATCATAAAGTAAAACATTTCACCTTAAATAAGTAGCAAAAAAACATAATTGAATATAATATCATTACATACCATTTTTGTAACCAAAATATTTCCATAAAGCCCATAGAAAACAACATATAGCATATCAAGGTATCTTGGGACATAAACATACTTAAATGGAATAACTATACAGTCAACTTCCACACATATCACCAAATTGAATAGCCATACGGCTGACTTCCTTACCTAATGCATCAATGGTTATAATGTAACCACCCATCCTTGGTTTATCATGGAACCAATCGCCATTTGGTTTATCATGTAACCACTAATCAAATGTCCAAGTACCATTATGTAATCATAACACATAAAATATTGAAAATATCAAAATTTCACTAATAACATTTCACTTTCAATTACATGTAATAATTTCAAGATATTGAAATAATCAATCCATTTCAAAAAAAAATTTCAATACCAAATCACACAAAAAAGAAATAAGGGGTTTCTTGTTTCCCTTTAAAAACATTAAGGCTTATAGAGGAATCCAAATAATGATTACGACATCAGAGAGGTCATTATAGCCACATAAAAACATTCATTTTTTCATTTATTAAAACTATTTGTAGAAAAAATATTCCATATGAATGAAAGCAGAATTCAAAAGGTTTTACTATACACTGTATAAAATAATGTCATGTAGAAATCAAAAATATGCCTCTGTGAAAGAGGATTGAGACGATGCCCCTTACCTCATTTCCGACTTGACTCGTTCGTTCATTAATTTTCTAAATAATAAACATAAGTTAATTTTTATTGGATTTGGAACCATTTTACAATTTATTTTTAATTTTATATCACTTATTACCAAGTTATAAAAATTACATTATTATTTATTTTAATATCAGAAATTTTGTCGATATTCGGTAACTGAGTCAAAAATTAACTTGTTATAATTAAAAAATGTCCATGTGGTCAAAATTCCGTTATATCCAGATTGTTATTCATGATTTAGATGTCATATATATCATATATATATATATATATCCAGTATATATTTATTTATAATAGTCCATAATATTTGGAGAAATGAAATGAAATGCACCGTTCATGGTGACGGTAAGCCATACATATGCATGAACCATACTTCCATTTCTATTTCATGTTTAAAGGAAATGAAAATATCATGAAACATAGGTATATTATAATACCCTTATAATATCGTTTTTTATATTTTATATAAGTTCATTAATTCTATCTTTTATATTTTCCATGTATCACATGAACAAGTCATATCACTTTGAGGGGGAAATCGTCCTCACTTCCTCAAATGAAATTATCATATTTATACAACATGAAAAACATAAAGGTATGTTATAAATGGTACTTATATGAGAATAGATATAATATAAATATTATATATATCATATATAATTATAGTTTCATCATAATAGACACCATAAGAGGTGCTAGGAAAAGATTTAACAATCATCGTTTTGTGGGAAGTAGTTCACGGTCCACAGAAACTGTATGTTCTATACTTATTAGACGGAGGTGTGTGTAAGTGTAGTTTGAATAAATGTCATAAAATTAACCTAGTACATTTTATATACTGTTTTTGTGATATAAAAAATTAATAATAATATCATATGTAGTGGATAAAGAAAAATAATAGAAAGAAACTTGAGAGAAGACTTTACCTCAAATCGGGTAACTTCTTTTGATTTGAGCCAATGTGCTTTCTTGAATTGACTTATGCCTAGGGGATGGATTATAGTAGTAAGGGAGGGATGTTGGGAGATTATTGGAGAAAATTCTGGATGATCCAAGGGGCTTGAGAGGTGTGAGAAATGGGTTAGAGGTGGTGTCCTTTTATAAGAGGAGGAGGCGCACTTTAGGAATGTTTGAAAGTATTATTTCATTATTAATTGATTTTGTAATTAGAAGAACTCCAAAGAGATGTATTTTGAATATCAGATGAGGATGGATCAAAATACTCTTATCCAATATGGTTTTAGACAAGTTTAGGTCACAAAATTAACCTTATCTTTTATCATTAACCCTTAGTAAACTTATTTATCTTTAACCAGGTCTTCTTCTATATTCATAATATATGGTTACTATAGTTACTATAAAATTCAAAGAGACCCCAAAATAGATCATTAATTACATTTTTAACATCATAAATGTATGTTGGATGAATAAAAAAAATTTAATTAGTATATCATTTAATAAAATATTGATTTATTTAAAAACATATTTTAGTCAATTTTTATACTATTCATATCATGAAATTTTGAAAAATCCATTAAAAGATAATTATTCCAAAAAAAATCTGTAATTAAAAGTCAAAAAGTAATAATCATCCATTAAATTTTTGTACGAAATAAAAAGTTTGGAATAAAATATTTTTTAATATTTATAATCTCATTTATTTAAAACATTCATTAATAAGGTAATCACTACATCACCATTGTGTCGTAAATAAATTTATTTATTTGATGTCTATAAATTATAAATAAAATAAAATGATGTAGGAAATATTTTTATATTTATAATAAATATTCATTTTTGAAGAGATCAATTTAATAACCCCATATAATGTTTTTTTAATAAAAGATACATGTTGAGGTTATATTTTCCTTAACTTTGAATTAAAAGTAATTAAATGTCATTTTCTCACACAAGTGGCTCCATGGGTTCCTAAAATCGACCCAAGGATATCCATGGTCATACATATATCCTCAAATCAGGTTAGGACATGTGTTAGGGTAATTTAATATTATTATAATATTATTTTTATCCTAATTTACCAGATTTACCCTTTATACATGGTAAATAAATTATTTTCTGATGTTACTATTCATAATTTCTATAAATAAAAGTTACATATTTACAAAATTTGGACTTACTGATTCAAAATATAGAATTCATTTTAAAAATTTCAAAACACCTTATTTTTAGAAATTAATTTAAAATTAATTCTCATTGTCAAAACCAAAAAGTATGTTTTTAGAAGTAAAAACTATCAAAAGATTGACATGTGTTTTAGTCCACATTCAAAGTGAAATTAATTCTAATGACCAACCATGGATTAAATGATACAAATATAATATAATTACACTTTTGAAAAACTTAAAAGTATAATCTAACTGACTAAATAAATTTGTTTAAAAGGCAGTTTTGAATTAAAATGCAGTATTATTCACTATACAATAAAAAATTTACTTTATCAGCAAAATACAAAAATTTCATCCAAAGTAAATTTTGAAGTTACTATTCAAAAGAAGAAGTTATTTTTTTCAAATAAAACATATAAAGGTGTCAAAACAAGATTTAAAAAGGGTTCTCCACCAAAAGGTGGAAAACAACATTTTTAGAAAAACATTTCTTTTATCTGAAAAATGAATTTATTCTTACATCATCTCAAAAAAATATAAGATGAATTTAAAACATTATATTGAATATATAACATATATTTTTTGTTAAAAAAAATCCATAATGAGTGATATGTGTTGACACTCCATTCCTTCAAAAAGTCTAAAAAATGATAAAGGGAATCCCCTTAGAAAGAAAATGGGAAAAGACATGAAGAAAAACAAAGATTTTCAAAGGAAAGATTTTGGAATCACCTTAGTCAAACCAAAACACCAGCAGAACACAGCCTACGTTCACCCCCCCATATGTCATGTAGCCTAGTTGTACACCCCAATCGGGTGCACAAGTCACTTGCGCACCCAACTCATTTCACACAAGGTCACTTATTTTCCTATAAATAGACCCTTGGGGCCCCCATTTATATGAACGAATTTCTTGGAAGCCCAATTGCTGTTCTGGTCACCCTAGTACTTTTCCCCCGTCTTCTAAAACATTCATGGTAGTTCTTCAACACCTTGAGAAGAGTATTTAAGGGAGGAGCATAGGAAATAAGTTCTTTTAGTGTTTGAAAGTCATAACACTTTCGCGCCTAAAGCGCCCAACCACCCCAAGTCAGAAATACTTGTGCACCTCTCATTCATAAAATAGGAACTTGAGCGCCCTACTTCATTGATCACTAGTGAATACTATTGATGGTTTGAGAAAGGCCTCGCCTAAGTATTACAATATAGGTTGTTCATCGCTTAAGTGAGCATCAGGTCACTGAAGTGTACTTGTGTGACCATACATGCACGCCCTTCTCTACTTGGGTTACCCTCTTTGATTCACTTATTCTTTTCACTCTCTTAAGTCTACAAGCCATCAAGCCTTCCTAATCCATTCATGGGAGGCATTCTTTTTCATTGGATCCTTTTTCTGAGAGGGATTGTTTTGAAACCTCCACCAAAACCTCCTGACATATCGAACCTTTGGGACAGGCACATTAGTGTGTCTCCAATTTGGGTTTTTATTTGCCTAGTTAGAGGTTTCCCACATTTTTACATAATGTGGATAGGATTCATGGAGTGTCTGTGGGTTTGTATATCCACAGTCACATATACTTTCTCCCAGAAACAGTGTTGGGAAGTTCCCAGTTCTGAGAATAAGGTTGTGGGCCTCAACCTTTCCCTTCTTAAAGAGTTGGAAAACTCAAATTCTGGTAGGGAAGGTATGGTTCACACAAAATTTTCTTCATTTTAAATAAAAGAGAAGTATCCCTCTCCCACCAAGATAAATTTTAGGGTAGCTGTCCTGGTATAATCCCCTCATCTTCATCCCTTCCTCCTTATATTGGATCCTTATCCAATGTAAATAGAACAGAGGGAAGGCTCATCGCCTCTCCCTATTCCATGGTCGACGTGTCCTCTTCCATCAGGGGAGGAAGAAAAGCATGAAGTGTCATTGTTGAATCTTTCACATCCTCCTATTTCTCACACCAAGCATGACTCACGTGAGCTTAGAGATACGTGATGGTTACAACATGTGCACAAACACTCATTGAATGAACTATAGTAACTCTGATTCCCATCATAATCGGGATACGTAGGAAGCCTTCTCAGGGCCCAAGCTCATTGGACATCCTCCTCATAAATCCAACCCAAATTCCCTTAATCCGGGCATCCTCCTTAGGAAAAAATCCCCAAATTAATCCCCCAAGTCATCAGGGTATCCTTTTCATGAAGTAAGCACAAACGCATCTCTCTCCAAGGACCATACTCTCTTATAAGACTTATCAAACTACGTGGGATTTGATTCACATCTATATGGGATATATAAGAATCCTCCTTGAGGTTAAACCCAAAACTAAAAATAAACCATGTTCTCCTTGGGACATATTCCTAATAGGGTCTGATCCAACATGGAAACCCATATCCCTTCCATGTCCTCAAGCCGCTTTAGCATAAGTCCCACACTAAGTTTCAACCAAGCACGTTTCTCTTAAAGGTCCTTGTCACATGACCATAAAAGGTATGATGTGTCCCATTCAGTGGCACCAAACTATGAGGGTTCTGATTCCATTCACAAGGATACATCGGTAGACTATCTTATAGGCACGATCCCAAAATCAAACTAAACCTTTGTCCCCCTAGATGACAATAAAATTCCAGAGTTCCCCAATTAGTGTCTCAAAAACCATTATCATCACCATGATGATTAAAAGAATATCTAAGAAGTATATTTGAGTATACTATTGACTGAAAACATCAAATACATACAGATATTTCCATTAATGAAGAACATTTAATACATACTGATGATTCTAAAATTCTACACATTTTAATAAGTGATTATAAATTCCAAGGAATAAATATGATATATTTGATGAATTAATAATTATTCATGAAAATATTTTAAATTTACAATGAGAGTCCCAAAGTAGACTATAATTCTTCTCAAAAGGGTGTGATGAGTCCAACCTCCCATCCTCTAGACCAATGCACATTTTTAAGTATCATTAAGTTCAAAAATTAACGAATGCCTTCATTTGGAAAGAAGGTCCCCTTTGGATAATTAACTGTTGGAAGTTTATGATTCCATTAATAAATCCAATGTCAAACATATGGAAATAGTGATTCTTAAATATAGAACACACTTTTCAAGGAACTATGAAACAAAAATGCTGAACCCGACATGAATCCTTAACCAAGTTAATTATGTTACCCACCTGTTAGGCCCTTATAAATTGATAAAGTAAGGCTATAAAAAGGAATTATTCATGCATGTATCCGTCTAAAAAATTGTTGTTTTAATAGAGCTTGTTGTTGTATTAACATTTTTCACATAACTTCCTTCAATCCAAAGAATTTATTTCTCCAAGACAACATCTTTGAACTTCCCAACTGCTGATCAAGATGCATCTTCATCCATGGGAAATACTTCATCACCAACCCAGCGTCTTAAATGATGGTTCTCTAATGTGATGGTAAAGTAATATCGACAACATGGTACAATCCCAACTTTGGAGGCTTCTTAACAAGCCCTCCAGGTCAACAACAATACTCAATCATTTGGCCAACGAAAACCAATGATCAAGAAGAAAACAGTTCCAAACACCGTCTCCAACTGTTTCAGGTCTTTATCCCCAGAACACAATAATCAATTACTCCAATAATACAAGTAGTTGGATCAAGAGGTTACTCAACACCTCAATTAAAGAATGCATATGTCCTTCCTGAGGACTCCCACCAGCAATCGCCACCAAAGTCATGTGGTAGTGTACCCCCAACATGATGGGGGTGGTTCCCTTCAATGTTTGGCCCTGGTCTCTTAGACTCGGGCACACATGACAAACCACCAGTGACAAAATTCGGTTAATAGGGTGCAGGTTCTCACCTCTAACTCCTCCGGATAAGTCCATAAATTTATCTTGATGGCAAACAACGAGCATGCACATAGCCCAGTCCGTCTAAATTTTACTGCTCAGCAGACGCATCGGACAACAACCCACCAATCCCACCAGATAAACCCTATGGAGTACCATGAACAGGCACGTACACCGACTCCTAATACAGAATGGATGTATATTTCTGTTCTGGCTGCTGAAGTCACCAAAAAATTATATCAATGGTGAAAGGGCATACACAAATCCATGCCCATATTCTAAAAACGTGCCAAGATATTTTAACTACATCAGCAGTATCAAGAGAACAGACACATAAATCTTTCCCCGCACAAGGTATGACACATCAATGTGCCATCCCAGAGCATATCCACACCTCTATTTTAGTCCAGGAGGGTCATTGGGCATAATCCTCCATATCATATGAACAAAAACATTGGGAACATACACCCATTCTAATTGAAGGTAATCAGTCTATTCTGGTAACCAATCCAAGGAGGTAGATATACCTACCAATGATAACCACTTTTCCTAGAAAGTGGCCCCAACTAAGTATAAGATATCATCCATGAAAATTTCTTTCCAATCATTGTTGGAAAATCAAGAGTTAAGATGCGATGTGGATCCTCTTAATGTTGGAGTTCTTGAAGCCCTCAGACATTTATCTATTGCTGCTCAAGATCCTATCCTCTCATTACCAAATTATGGGAGTGGTAGTTATGATTCTGATGTTCCTCATCGGGCACATCATCATGAAGGCTTGCTCATGAAAATTCAGTCAATCTAGAGTACCTATCTCTGGATGAGAGCTACAACAACCCTCTGTGTGGCCATAAGACCCAGGAGCAAGAAGATTAATCCCTTGTTATAGTCCATTGTGGTGATCCTCACCATGATTTCATTTGATACAAAAGTCCTCTCTGTAGTATTATTTCACATTTTCAAGACAATACCATAATTGGAAATGTAGTGATGAGAAATCCCTCCAATCTTGAGTGACTTGAAAACAAAAAGCTAGTCATATATATTGCCATGTCATTTACGGGTGAAACCCTTTCTCAACCAGAAGACATCTTAAGGGAACGTTCATTCTCTGAACCTCCATTAAGTAATTTTTCTTCTAATACCGAGCATCCACTCTGGTCAGATCAAGTGGAGAAAACTATTGTGAAAGATGATGAAGATATGAAAAACATGGGGAAACAATTATCTCTAGGAGAAATACCATTCATATTATGTCCTTTGGAAAATTCTCTGTATAAAATTATAGAATTGTTGATAGATGATTGCAATCATGAAATTTGCCTCAACTTATGGAAAAATATTTGTCATTTAAAAAACAATTCCTTACCATATGATGAATATCAAAATCATGTAAAGGTAATAGAAGGGTTGCAGTTCCAAATTGACATGGCATCTCTCTCAGTTTACCAACATCCAAAGGATAAAAAACAATAGAGAACCCTTCAGTGTGCATGTCTCAATGCTATAAAGAGTCTACACCAATGAATTTTTGATTACCCATATAGTGTTCATATCAGAGGATACAGGGCATATGGAGAATTTCCTTTCACTGCACTCCAAAATCAGAAAATTCTTCCAAAAGTGGTCTCATGAAATTTTATTACCCACAGCCAGCCACAATCAATAGGTTTTAAATGTAATAAAATGTACACTATAGAACAGGCGTCAACTAGTTCTCATCAGAATCAGGCCTAATGAAAAGAATATGTTGAGTTACTTTTACATCAAGAATCTGGGAATCTTGTACATGCATCACGTTTAGAAGATATCAGGTATCAGAGGATGAAAATGTCTGAAATAGCACATCAATCTTCTAAAACAGGTGATTTAAGTGATTCTCGTATGATGCAACCAGCTAATGTCTGAACGGAAATCTCCAAAATTAGAAGATCAGTTGCACGAATTTCAGCCATAGTAGTTCAAGAATCACCCCGAATTGCAAGGATGGGGGCTCATTTAATTAAACCTTCAAATTTATTAAACAATGTTTAAATATTTGAAGAAGAAGAACAAGAACATCCCCAGCCTGTAGGGCTAGTGGATTTTTCCCATCTGCAATCCCCTCTTCAATGGAAGTTAGTTTTCTCCCGATTCGGGAAGAATCCACAAGGAAAGTGTAAAACCGGACTATCCAAGGATTACCTTCAGATTACTATCTACAAAACAGTTCTAGGTATTTCTTCATATATTTGAACATAGTCTCGTGGTAGACACAAAGAGAGACGATCTTGCAGAAACACTGATAGAATTCCATCAATTCATTATGTGTTAGTGAATGTTATTAACAACATTGCAGAAGATCCTCTAAAAAATAATTCTAGTTCAGGAGAATCAAAAGATGAAGTTCTTGTCCCTAATACGGTACACACCAAGGGAAATGATGAATGTGTGCATACCTGAAGACAGAGGCTTACCCAGAATCTTGGTATGCCTTCAAATAATCAACTCCCCATCTCTAAAAGGCATCTAACAAGGGGAAACGAAAAAATTAGATTGCATCTCACTTTTCCCCTGGGTAAAGTCAATCTCTTTCACTTGAAGAGAGATTTGCATAGGAAGAAGAAGAAATGAAGGAGGTGAAAAGACTCAACAAAGAGTTACTTTGAAATTGCATTTCTGCTAGACGTACTCCCTAGGAATGTCCTCGACTTGCAAATCTTTTAGGAGCTCCTCAGCAAAGAGGATTTGTAGTAACTACAGATGCGGATAATGAATTAACTCCATTGGGTACCCAATCTGGACAGGACCATATACATCTTGATAGACCTATTTCCGTGGGTTATCCAAGGAAGATATCAGCACCACCATCAGTGGTATTACCAGTCACTGCACTAGATCAGGATCCAGTTGCTATACTTTCACAGGTTCCATCTCATTCAGATGTTCCCAAAATGCTTATGAACACAATTGAGGCATTAACGTCTTGAATGGTAGCTATGGAGGAACGAAATGTGCCAGTTCAGAAGGAAAATAGAGCATACCATGAATGGGTGGATTCAACTCCTCCCCCACCAAATTTTGTGAATACCACATTCCCAATCATTAATGGTTCGGGAGATCTAGAACAACAATTGACACATTTTGTTTCTCATTTTGATCACATGATGAGAACTTTTCAACAATAAGAAGCAGTTATGCTTAGGTGTTTTGTGCAGTCATTACAAGGACAAACTTTTGTCTTCTATTAAAGTTTGCAATCTCAATCAATTACTAGATGGGAAGAACTTTGTCAAAAATTCATTCTCCAATTGTTCTAAACACTATCAAAGATGATAGTTTTTTATCTTAATAATTGTAAACAAAGGTAGAATGAAATTGTTTCTGATTTAATTGCATGATAGAAAGTATTAATATATTTCTTACATCTAGAACTCCCTCAAGAATAATTCATGCCAATCTGTGTGGAAAATCTACGTGATGAATTACACACACTATTGATCTCTGTGAAATACATAGGAGGGTTTTGAGACCTTACATCAATCTCTCAACAGATCGAATACTCTATTATATAAACTAAGTATAAAACTTGTGTAATTCCATCAAATTTGTGGAGGAGGATAGGAAAGGTAGAAGTTACTACATTCATCCTCAAATAGGCACTTGTACCAACTTCTACTTTAAGACCCTCATCATATCGAAGGGCTCCGCCTCCTGAGAATCAGCAGCAATGACTGTCATGTCAAGATAATGAAAGAGATCAAAAGAGGAAACAATTTGAGGAATTAAAGAATACAGATTATTCTTTCAGAAACAAAAAATTTCTTGGTTACATCATCTCTGCCTTAGAAAACAATTTGGTTCAATTTCCATGGCCGAGGAAACCAAATAAAGATGGAGATGAAGATCATCCGAATTATTGTGCATTTCATTAGATGTTGGGACACCCCATTCAGAAGTGTATTGTTTTCAAATACCTTATGAAAAATGTGGTAGACTCTAGACATGTGAAATTGAAAAGTTCATCATCTCAAGTAGCATGTGTTACTACTACCAATCCAGAGGAAGAGGGAGAATAGAAAAAGGGTAAAAGTAAAAAACATGAAAAAATTTGATGATTGGATGATCAAGAAAATGATTAATTAGACTCATTCTATTTTACAAACATGGTTGAAACAACCGATTTTGTCTTCTTCCACTCCTACCATAACTAAACCATCTTCATAAAAAGTCCTTTCCTCAAAGAAGAGAAGTTCTAATAAATAGAAAGAGAAGTTATAAGTAAATGAGCTCATGTCAATGCCAAAGTTTTCCTTGACCCTGTTATATTTTATGAAATATTTTTTAAAAGCATGGTCACCGCCCTGCCAAGCGGTACAACCAGAATTAACCAATCACAAAGAATCTTCATCAGATAAAGAATTAATTTTTGGTTCTGTTAATGTTATCCATTTAATAGATCCTTATCACAATATAGATTCTAATTATAGTGATCCAGAATTCCTTGTACCTAATTGGGGAAAAAGTGGAAGGGGATAAGGTCGAGGATATAAGGGAAGGCGTGGGAATTCCAGGAACCACCATTTTAACTTTACCCTTGATAGAACAATATATGTGGTAGAAACTCATGGAAGATCCCTTCAGTGGGCTCAACGGGAACAAGGAGTTTCTTCCATGAAAGACAGGTTCCGTTCTATGAAAATTATTTTGGAAGACCAATTAGAAGACACATCGTCTTCTTCTCAACAAATGAATAGACCTAGTCAGTCTAATTTACCAAAGCTCGCCGTATTTCCAGCTTCTGCTCCAACACAGAGTACATCTACAACAGAAGCATCAACTTCTAATGAACTTGAAAAATCACATATCCTTGCTGGGAAATGCATACCTTTGGACCAAAAGTATGATGTCTTCAATCAATTTACCAAAGTACCAACTAATTATTCAATTCTGGATTCTTTGGATCTGTCAAAAGATCTTCGAGAGGAATGCATTGAGGCTTTGTCGAGTCCTCAAGATTTTGAAAACAAAGTTTTTGTTGTTGAGGTTTACCGTATAGAAAATGAGCCTTCAAAATGTTATGCAGTCATATCTTTTACAAATGAAGATGAAGATAATTTTTTATATGGACATATCAGACCTTTGTATTTCTATGGAAAGGTCAATGACATAGGCATCCAACGAGACTTCTTTGACAATGGATCCAGGGTCACCCCCATCCCCGTTCATACACTTGGATGACTAGGTTTTACTAAATATGATTTATCTCATTAGACATTATTGTTGCAAGGATATTAAAAGAATGAACAAGAACATCTGTGCTAGATTACACTCATAACATAGTTTGGAGATCTTGTGTCTAATTCAAATTTCATGGTTGTTCGTCAGAACATAGCCTTTAATATTCATCATGGAAGGCCTTGGTGGAATGAACATGTAGCTATACCTTCGTCATACCACCAATGTCAGAAAGACTATTTCAATGGTCAAATAGAGAAATTGTATGGTGACGAGGATTCGGTCAAAACTTTTGAATATCAATACATTGAGGCTGAGTTTTATCACAGAAAAAGAATGAAGCCCATGACAAAGGAGATAACTAGAGTTAATTCTCCAAATGGACTAGAAAAATCCCATCAAATCCATTCATACATTTTAGTATAGATTATGTGTTACCCATTAATAATATTGAAATGTTAAAACCAAATCTAAATATGTGTCCAGTAACTTCCATAATGTCAATTGCGGAAACTGATCCTAATAACATGGGATAAATTATTGATACACCAAGCAATGATGGAAGCCTGAATGGAGATGGTTTCATCTCATCTGTTGAACTACAAAAATACTCTACTTCATGAACCATATTAGAAGATATAGTTGTATTTATAGAGGAATAAAATGATGTTGACTCTCAATCCATCAATCCCTCTTTATTACCACAGGAATACCCTTCGTCATTAGTAGGGTCAGATATGGTGGCCTTTTCATCGAGATGTTCAAATACTAATTTCTCCCCTAACACTGGAAGTTTTGCCTCATAATATACAATGAAAGTGGAAACAGAAGAGGTAATACATAATCAAGAATAATTGGAAGATCATGGGGATTCTCCTCCAGTATTTGAAGAAGGTGTCTCTACCACTGTGGATGAACTCAAAGAAATAAACCAGGGTACATAAGAAGATCCATGCCCCACTCTAATTGGTGAAACCATGAACTCTGAAGAGCAAGAGGTATATAATTATTTTCTAAAGAAACATCAAGTTATATATGCTTGTAACTGTTGGGTGGAGAAAAAGGGGAGTGATGGCAAGAGGGGGGGTGAATTTCCTTTTAAAAAAAATGATTAACAAAATAAAATCAAAGTTGAAAGTGCAGTGGAAATAAAAGAGTCAAGACACAAAATTGATAACGGAGTTCGGCCAAAAACCCGGCCTACGTCTCCGCTCCCAACTCAACCGTTGAGAGATTCTACCGCTTTCTTTTCAATGGTTTTAGCAAGAAACCCACTAGGCTTTGAGGTAGCACTAGAACCTATTACAGCTTGCTTTTGATGGTTGAGCAAGAACCCACTTGCTTTTAATGGTTTAGCAAGAACCCACTATCCTTCTTACAGGTGAAGGATAGCTCACCTATGTCTCAAGCTATTTAAAGGAAAGCTTGACAACCTCTTTCACACCTTAGAGGTGGTGTGAAACCCAAAAGAGAGAGGAATAGAAAAGGAGTTGGGGTTTGTAGGCACAAACCCAATTTGAAAGCTCAAAAAGATAAATACAATAAAACCCGTAATTGGAGAAGCCTTGGGAGCCTTTGATTGATATGAGAGTTTGAAGGCCGCTTCCAAGCTTCTTTGGTGGTGCTCTTGGATGTGGAATTGGATGGAGCACTTGGGGTTCCTTGAGGTGGCTCGCCGGAGGATTGTCGAATGATCAACAAAGTGTCCTTGGGCTTGGTTTAAGTTCCGGTTAATGTCAGGGGCTTCCTCAGCCTTTATTTATAGGCATGGAACCCATTGGGGGCCTTCGGAGCCGTTGGAGAAGTCCTCGGAGCCGTTGGAGGCCAAAAGAGGGTTGACTGGTCAAACCCAACAGCTAGTTTGACTGGGCTACCGGCTGGCCGGTACTAGGCCACCGGCTGGCCGGTGCCTTGGCAGAGGAGAAGAAATTTGGTCCAGGCTCCACCGGCTGACCGGTGGAGGAGCCACCGGCTGGCCGGTGGGGAGACAGTAGCTGGCCCATTGGTCTGGGTGCCACCGGCTGGCCGGTGATAGAGCCACCGGCTGGCCGGTGATAGAGCCACCGGCTGGCCGGTGATAGAGCCACCGGCTGACCGGTGGAACCTGACAGTGGGCAATGCCTCTGCCAGGTCCACCGGCTGGCCGGTGCTATCACACCGGTTGGCCGGTGGACTGCAATTCAATCCACTTTGAGATTCTTTCTTGGGCCAACTTCTTGGCAACCTTGTGCCTATCATTAAAAAACACTTCAAACAATATTAGACAAATAATAAGGTGATTGTGATCATGAAAATCAAACAACGAGGGGAACGAGAGGTACAACAATCTCCCCCTATTTTGATGATCACAATCACCAAAACAATTAAAGTAAGAACAAAAATTAAAGGCATGCTTTTAATGAATAAATTCAAAATAAATGCTAAGCATGATCAAAAGGTTTCTCCCCCAATCAATCAAGAAATTCTCCCCCTTTGTGATTATCAAAATAGCTCGGGGCATAAAACTTGATTGAGGGAAAGGGTTTGAAAAACTAGATATGAGAATTGAAAAATCAATTGGAATTTTTGAAAATTGAATTAAAAATTTTGAATAACAGTTTGAATTGAAAGTTTTGAATAAAATTTTGAAATGAGAATTTGAGATTGAAGAAATTTGAAATGAAAGTTTGAATTGAAAGTTTTGAATCAAAATTGAATTGAAAGTTTGAAAACAAATAAAGAAACTTTCTCCCCCTAAATAAAAAAAAATCATCGGGGAAAGGGTTTTGGAACCGAAACTAATTTTGGCCCGGAGAGACTCGCCAAAAGAGATTTTTCAATCCAAATTTGTTTCATGGCGGGTCTTCTCCTATAAAATTCGTCCAAAAAGTAAATAGATTTAGGCATACCATAACGGGCATTTTTGCAATCGCATTCATAAATTAGGTGCCCGGGTTTTTTACAATAATTGCAAAATTTATAACTAGAGCTCCCCCTTACAAAAACAGTGGGTGCATGGGAGGAGGAGGCTTGGTTGGTATAGCCAAGTCCATTGGTGGTTCTAGAAACCCTTTGAGAACCCAATAATTTGGTCAAATTTTGTTCCCCTTGGGTGAACTTAGCTAGGGATTCCCTAAGGTCCTTAATGGTTGATTCCAAAGAATCAACATTGGGAAAATTTTGGATTTTAAGGGAGAGTTCCTCCTTCTATTTAAGAAGTTGTTCTTTTTCGGAGGAAAGTTTTTTGAAATTCTTTTTCAAAGAAACAAATTTAGAAGAAAGTTCATGAAAACCATTTTCTAATTGGTCTCTAGCATGTTGGAGTTCTTCATATGATAAATGATTAAAAGAATTAGAAGAACTAGAGGAGGAAGAAGAGGAAGAGGATGATGATACCTCATGTTTTGCCATTAGGCATTTTGTACCTTGGTCGCTTGAGGAGGAGGAGGAGGAGGATGATGAGGTGTCACTCCATGTCGCCTTTGAATCCTTCTTCTTTTTCTTCTTCTTGGCCCTTTTCTTGTGAAGTGGGCAAGCGGGTACGGATTTTGCATCGGGTTCTTGCTTTTGAGCGGGTTCTAGATTTTGAGCGGGTTCTTGCTTTTGAGCCATGTTAGTACCTTCATGGGTTAGCTCTAAATATTTCCAAATATCATAAGAGGTAGTGCAAGAAGAAATACAATTAAATATATTACGGTCTAAGCCACAATGAAGAGCATTCATGGCTTTCCCATCAAGCTCGAAATTTGCAATGTCGGCGGGGGTCCATTTAGACTCATCGGGAGAAGAGAGCGTAAAACCATGCATAACAATTCTAAAAATAGGATAGCTAATGCTTTTAAGAAAAGTTGACATGCGGGTTTTCCAAAAATAATAGTCGGTTCCATCAAACAATGGAGCACGACCCAATGAATGACCTTCGAGGGTTGGAGAAGAAGAAGCGGTAGAAGCCATCAAAAAGGATCTTTAATTTGAAACCGGTTTAGGGAATTATTCAAATTTTTCCTCTGATACCAATTGTTGGGCGGAGAAAAAGGGGAGTGATGGCAAGAGGGGGGGTGAATTGCCTTTTAAAAAAAATGATTAACAAAATAAAATCAAAGTTGAAAGTGCAGCGGAAATAAAAGAGGCAAGACACAAAATTGATAACGGAGTTCGGCCAAAAACCCGGCCTACGTCTCCGCTCCCAACTCAACCGTTGAGAGATTCTACCGCTTGCTTTTCAATGGTTTTAGCAAGAAACCCACTAGGCTTTGAGGTATCACTAGAACCTATTACAGCTTGCTTTTGATGGTTGAGAAAGAACCCACTTGCTTTTAATGGTTTAGCAAGAACCCACTATCCTTCTTACAGGTGAAGGATAGCTCACCTATGTCTCAAGCTATTTAAAGGAAAGCTTGACAACCTCTTTCACACCTTAGAGGTGGTGTGAAACCCAAAAGAGAGAGGAATAGAAAAGGAGTTGGGGTTTGTAGGCACAAACCCAATTTGAAAGCTCAAAAAGATAAATACAATAAAACTCGTAATTGGAGAAGCCTTGGGCGCCTTTGATTGATAGGAGAGTTTGAAGGCCGCTTCCAAGCTTCTTTGGTGGTGCTCTTGGATGTGGAATTGGATGGAGCACTTGGGGTTCCTTGAGGTGGCTCGCCGGAGGATTGCAGAATGATCAACAAAGTGTCCTTGGGCTTGGTTTAAGTTCCGGTTAATGTCTGGGGCTTCCTCAGCCTTTATTTATAGGCATGGAACCCATTGGGGGCCTTCAGAGCCGTTGGAGAAGTCCTCGGAGCCGTTGGAGGCCAAAAGAGGGTTGACTGGTCAAACCCAACGGCTAGTTTGACTGGGCTACCGGCTGGCCGGTACTAGGCCACCGGCTGGCCGGTGCCTTGGCAGAGGAGAAGAAATTTGGTCCAGGCTCCACCGGCTGACCGGTGGAGGAGCCACCGGCTGGCCGGTGGGGAGACAGTAGCTGGCCCATTGGTCTGGGTGCCACCGGCTGGCCGGTGACAGAGCCACCGGCTGACCGGTGGAACCTGGCAGTGGGCAATGCCTCTGCCAGGTCCACCGGCTGGCCGGTGCTATCACACCGGTTGGCCGGTGGACTGCAATTCAGTCCACTTTGAGATTCTTTCTTGGGCCAACTTCTTGGCAACCTTGTGCCTATCATTCAAAAACACTTCAAACAATATTTGACAAATAATAAGGTGATTGTGATCATGAAAATCAAACAACGAGGGGAACGAGAGGTACAACAGTAACTATACAGAAATTCTAGGTCTTAATACTAATGTATCCACCCATCATTTGGGTTTTCTAGAAGAACATTGTGGATTTAAGCAAGCAGCAAGGAGAACATACCCAACCCATGCCTTGAAAATTAAAGATGACGTTGACAAGCATATAAAGGATAACTTTGTTAGGGAAGTTCATTATCCCAAATGGGTAGCTAATATTGTCGCAGTGAAAAAGAAGAAGGGAAAATTAGAGTCGTCATTGATTTCAAAGATCATAACTATCATTGCCTTAAATATGATTTTACGGTCCCAATTATAGAACATCTCATTGATGCAACGACTTTCTATAAACCTATTTACTTCATGGATGGATACTCTGGGTATAATCAAATCGGAATGGCCCCAAAGGATAAAGAATATATAGCCTTTAGATCTCTTCAATGTGTGTTTTTCTATAAGGTAATTCCCTTTGGTGTAAAGAATACAGGTGAAACAAACAAATGTTCCATGCACCATATCTTCAAACCCATCTTAGTAAAATTGGTTGAATGTTATGTAGATGATTTTGTGGTCAAATCTATAAAATGTTCTAATCACTTGGCTGATTTGTAAATCATATTCAATAGACTTAAGAAACACAGTTTGAAGATTAAACTATTAAAATGTGCTTTCAGGGTAACCTCAAAAGATTCCGTGCTTCGTTGTACGCCATCATGGTATCGAAGTGGATCTTGGGAAAACAAAATCAACCCTTTGTATGTAACCTCCTCCAAATTTGAAAGAATTAAGAGGACTCTAAGGAAACTTGGCCTATATTTGGCGCTTTATCACCAATTTGGCAGGAAAGTGTTTACCCTTCACCAGATTAATGTAGAAGGGAGGCATCTACTGTTGGGACCACTTTGTATATGAAGATTGTATTTGTTGTCAACAGTTGTCAATGCTGGTCAAAATGAAGAAGGATATGAAGAAGAACTCCAAAGTTAATGGAGATCGGTTGAAGTGAAGTTGCATGGAGAATTGTTATGGAATCATAGCATTGGATTTCATAATTGAGAAATTCTCTTAGATGATCAATTCAGACGATTGTTGAGCTTATCCTAAGTTCAAAGAACATGTGTCAATGGTGACACATTGTTTACAATAATGAAGAATGGAGAAGTATCATCCATTTGAGGATGATTGGAGCAGAATGGTGAATTATCATCTATCTAAGGATGGTTGAAGAAGAATGAGGATTTGAAGAAGACAATGCAATGATTTATGATTGCATGTGAACCATGCAAGAGCTTACTTGAAGAATAGAATCATATGATTTGAAGAATGATGGTTATGAAGAATGAAAATGTGGAAGGGCTTGACATTCTGAGGTAGACAGGCATTTCACATTGTATCTAAATCAGACGATGCTTTGCTGGTATGCATTTCACACAAATCATGAGTTAGGAGAACTTGTGATGCAAGCCTTATGAAGGAAAGGGGGAGAAATGATGATGCCAGTCAGATAATGTTTTGATTGGAAGGAATGATGCTGCTGGAAGATAGGAAAGACTCAGTTCCCATTGCAACTCTGACGATGCTTAAGCTGATCTATCAAAGGATAAGTATCACGATAGTGGGATTCGTGATAAGAGCAGAAGAATGGTTATGGGAAGCAGTAAATAGACAACATGAAAAAGCAATAGACAATCTGGGGATGGCAGAAAAGCACAGTTTAAGGTGGCGTCGTTTTCCAGTGTTTGCCAAATTTTAGGGCCTGAAAATCGGGAGATGAAGAAATGTGCTTGGCAATGGATGTTGCGCATAAGATTGAAGATGGTTTATACGTGCAAAAGAGTTATTCAAGGTCAGAACGTTGAAAAATGACAAAGGAATGGAGTGCGCGGAAATTTAGGCATGTTTCGCGCAAAAATAAAGTGGTGCGCGAAATATCTGCGGGATGCGCGAAATAGTTGCGGGTTGCGCGAAAAATCTGCGGGATGCGCGAAATATTGGCATGGTGCGCGAAATTGAGGAATGAAGTTTTCGCGCAAATGATGGTTAGAGATCAGTAGATCAAAAATTGGCAAAGGCATAAAATGCGCGAAATATTGGAGTAGTGCGCGAAATCTGATGTTGCAGGAAAGATTGGGTTTGCGCGCAATATGGAACGCGGTGCGGAATTTTGCGCGCAATTGGTGCTTCATGCTTAGAAGGATAAAAAATGACAAAGGCATGAGGTGCGCGAAATATTGAAGCATCGCGCGAAATATGAAGTTTCATAAAAGAGTTTTTACGCGCATGGAGGAGGTTTTACGCGCAGGAAGAGGTTTTTATGCGCAAGGTCAAAACTGCCTATAAATATGGGGTGAACCCCTCTCATTAGTTAAGACTCGACACTTAGACAAATCCCGAGCTCTGGCGCGCGGAAAAATTGTAGTATAGAGTATTGCGCGAAAAGAAGAAGTGCTGCGCGAAAAAGGAACTGATGCGCGAAATAGGAAGTTCTGCGCGAAAAAGAAGAGTTCCGCGAAAAAGGTTTTTCGCGCCAAAAGGTGTTTTTCCGCGCAAGGCTAGAATTTTATGCGCAAGTCGCCTAGAAGGGTGCGCGAAAAATTTGAGGGTACCGCAGGCCTTCGATTGGTGCATTGCACTCTCGAAGCAGCTTTGTGAAGAAGAATGAACTGTGAACCATTCGGTTTCACAAAGCGAAGTTGAACCGCACTCACATGACTGGTGTTTAACACTCTCATTGTGCTTTGCGAAGTGAAGAAGAACTAGACGTGCAATTGAACTCATATCTGCACAAAGGAAGAATTCAGTATACCAATACACTCAGGTGTTGGTATTGAGAAGAGAAGGAAGAGAAGAAGAAGAACAGAGTATGCCCAACTGAAGGCTAACAATTATTCAGGGCAGTTTAATTCAGATGATGCTTTGTGAGTAGATCTTCAGTGTTTGAATAATCACATTGGTGTATGTGATTCTAGCTAAAGAAAGAAGGTGATTAGTGCAGTCAGTTGTTGCACTAAGAGGAAGAAGGAAGAAGAACTAGTGCAGTTTGTCTTTGCACTAGAGATGAAGAGAAAGTAAGAAGAGAATTGCTTGCCTACTGCTTTGCAAGTAATCAAGTGAACAGCACTACAATAGATCAAGAGCAGAACCAACCTTTTCAAGAAGGAAGAAGACTGTCTCGATAGGCAGTATAAAGAACCAGCTAGAGGCTGTAAGTTGGACTTGGCTTTCACCAGTCCTGGGAAGAGGATTGTTTCCCACCCCCCTCCAAAGTGTAGGGACTCACACTGGCTAGAGGATTGTTTTCCTAGACACTCCAGTGTAACAGCATTTTACTTTATAGTGGAGAATCCATGCAGTGGTCATACCCATGCATGGCAAGGACGTAGCTACTCTTATTGAGTGGTGAACCTTGTAAAAATATCGTGTGCACATTTTTACTGCTTTCTATTATTGCATGCGATAGGGAAAAGAGAATAAGAGAATCAAGATCCTAACAGGTCTAGAGGTACAGGGATAAAAGTTGGAATTTGTTTAAAAAGTCCCCAACACTGATTCACCCCCCCCCCTCTCAGTGTTAGGTATATCCCAAACTGGTCCTTTCATCTACCAATGCAATGATGATTTCCAAGAAGCATTTAATACCCTTAAGAAATATCTCTTGATTCCACCAGTATTAATTCCACTTGTTGAAGGAAGGACACTTTTTCTCTATGTGACAGCTTTAGAGCAATCACTAGGTGCCTTCCTCACCCAAAATATTGATGCTGTGAATGAAAACAACCTTTATTATCTCAGTTTAACTATTCTTGATGTGGAAACATGGAATTAAAGTATTGAAAAGTGCTTCGTAGAATTAATATTTAGAATTCAGAAATTGAGGCACTACCTACAAAATCATGAGGTCCAATTGGTGTCTCGTAATAACCCACTTAAATTTATCCTCAGTAGCATTATGCATAAAGGATGTCTGGCATGGTGGTTGGTTATTTTGCAACAATTTGATATCCAGTTTATGCCTCAAAAGGCAATAAAAGGCCAAGCTCTGGCTGATTTCCTTACTAATCATCCATATTCAGAAGATACATCATTTAATATTGAACTTCTTGATGAAGAGGCCTTCTCTATTCAAGATAATTCCGAAACATGGGAAATGTATTTGGATGGTGCTTCTAGAATTCCAATAGGGAAGAGAATAGAAAACCCTATACTAAATAAGGTTGGATTAGGAATTGTCCTTATGTCCCTAGAAAAGGCAATATTGCATTATTCTTTCTTATTATCAGAAGGTGGTACCAGAAATGAAGAATAATATCAAGCTCTCATCATAGGTTTCCAATTGGACCTTCAGGTGAAAATGGATCATTTAAAGGTTAAAGGTGATTCAGAATTGGTAATCAAAAAAATCAATGGAGAATATTTTATTATAAAAGAAGAATTAATTCCTTTGGGTGATTATTTCAGAAGGTTAATGGTGAATTTTCCTCAGATATTACATTGTATTATATCCCGTGATCATAAAATGCCCAAGAAAATGCACTGGCTAAAGCAACTACACCCATGGAATATCAAAATCGGGATGAGATAGTTATCAGAATAAACCATAGTTGTGTGGTCTCACATTTTTTTCAGACCAGAATAAAGGAAATTAATGATATTTTACCTATTTCTGAACCATATGGTCATACCATGGGATGGATAACATCCATCAAAGAATATCTTAAAAATGGGGTACTTCCACCAGATACGGTTGAGAAAGAACAGATCTGATGACGAGTGGCCAATTTTACTCTTTATGATATTCCAGACCACCAAAAGATCCTTTAAAAGTGAGGAATTGATGGAATTTCCTTTACATTTATTGATTGGGAAGAGACCACATCGGTCATGGAAGAAGTACATTCAGGAGCTTGTAGTGCCCACTAATTTGGGCACAGACTCTTTGATCATATCTGAAGGCTTGGATACTTTTGGCCTTCAATGATGCTAAATTGTACAAATTTTACTAAAAAGTGTATTCTCTTCCCTGTACATGCTAACTTCATTCATCAACCACCAGATTTTCTACATACATCTTAATACTCTTGGCCATTTTCCACATGGGGAATAGATGTATTAGGGCCTTATCCTCCAGCCACGACTAAGCAGTTCAAGTATATTCTCACTACTACTGACTTTTTCTCTAAATGGTATGAGGAAATACCTCTCAAAGAAGTTGGATCTAAAAGAATTGTTAGTTTTGTGAAAACTAATATCATCACTAGATTTGGTGTCCTTTATATTTTTTTAATGGACAATGGCGCCAATGTTTATTCTTCTAAAGTAAAAAAAGTTATATCATGAACATAATGTCATGTGCAACCATTCATCTCACTATCATGTGGAGACTAATGGATAGATAGAGGCCTTCAATAAGACCCTATCAAATATACTCTAGAAGATAGTGGATAAAGATAAAAAATCACGTCTGATAATTTTTATAATGCATTACGAGCTTATCGAAAAGCTACCTGTACTGCTACCCAAGAAACTCCTTATTCATTGGTATATGGAACCGAAGCAGTTTTGATAATTGAAATACTATTTCCTTCACTTAGAGTGGAAATATGTGTTTAGTTTTCTACAGATTAAGGGTATCAAAAATAGTTCCATGAGTTGGAATGATTAGATGAGAAAAGATTGTATATTTTACATCATCTAGAAGTCTATCATAACAGAATAGCACGAGATTTTAATAAGAATGTTCGCCTTCAGTAATTCCTTCAAGGATAATTGGTATTGGTCCTTAGGACTCGAATGATACCAGGAAAAAAACATCTAAAATTTGAACCAAAGTGGGAAGGACCTTATTCCATACATAAGGTCTATTCAAATGGAGCCTATGCCTTAATATCAATGGATAGAGGGCTCATTACAACTCTAACCAAAGTGAGATTCTTGAAGAAATACTTTGTGTAATTATACATCTTTATACTCACTACAAGACATTAAAATGCACAGTACAATGTCCCAGTTTCAAGACATTAAACTACACAACCCCATGTCTTATTTGTAAGACATTAAATTGCATAACAATCATAAGCGTCCATGCTGCATGACATTAAAATGCATAGCATCTTCTTCCTTGTCACATGACGTTAAACTGCATGACATCATTTTTAAAACTAATGTTTTATATATTTGACGTTAGAAGCTTCCATAATAAAACATCATTGACATAATCACTACATCTTAGTGGAACATGAGTCCATATTTTCCTTAGTCTTGAGTATGATATGTATAGGGACTTTATTTCAAGAACTACGTATGGCTTGATTCTTGTTTTCAATTAGATACATAGAGACACCTAAAATCTCCAATTTTGGGCCCAGCCATAACCACAAAAAATTTCTTTTCACTTCTTGTATATGAATCAGATCTATATAGAATTTTTCCTTAAGATATATGATTTGGTCCTTATACCATTTTATGTCTTAAGATTTTCTATTATTTCTGAACGTATCAAAAGCCCATTTTTAATGTCAAATTAATTTAGTGTGAGGAATGGTTGTCTCCACAACTATGTATGGATTGATTATAATTTTCAATGAGATACATAGAGATGCCTAAAATCTCCAATTTTGGGCCTAGCCACGAAGAAAAACCTTTATTTCTTATATAAGAATCGAATATGCATAGGAAATGTTTTTTTTTATTTTATAAAAAACTATGTATGACTTGATTCTTTCCCCAACAAGACATATAATGAAACTTGAGTTTTATCCATTATTCCATTTCCAATATGTTTTTATTTTTCTATAAATTTATTTTCATCCTTACCGCATGATGTTAAACTGTATGGAAATATTACACCCCCATCCTTCATCTATGTCACCATTGTATTATAGAAAATACCCTCACTACTCTTTGTTTCTCACACGGAGCATAGCTCAATTGAGCTTAGGAATTTGGTAAAATGATTCTTTAAATATTTAAGGTATTTCAATTCCTTATGGGGGGTGAAAATGTCTTCACTGCATGACTTAAAACTGTATATCTCTATATTAATTTAGAGGAAACAAGGAAAATATCCATTTTACATATGAGTCGGATCAATGTAAAGGACACCAAAATCATGGCCTATACTAGTGAAAATATTTCTCATAAGAATTGAACATAAACCCTTTCCATATTTCATAATCTTAATCTTTAATAATTTCAAATATTCATAATATTTCTAACAGTTTTCCATGATAGATTAACTAATACCTGAGAGCACTTTTTCCTGACTATGCAGCACATTCCCTTAGGTGGCCTTGCATAAGTTTCCCACATAATAGGCCTGTTTTCCAAAAGATTACACTATTTGGCTATATAGAATATGCCTAAATTGGATATGCATAATAAAACCCCAATAACAAGTTTGTAAAATAAGGGTAACATTGTTCTTTGTTATAGTATCTTTCTCCCCTTTAATCATTGATGACAATATACAAGAATTTGTATTTTAAAACAGTCAATTATGTATAGTTGTCCCATTATCTTTCTCACAATTTTAAAGTCTTAAAGAACATGGTTTAAAAATTTCCCTCACCATGTTTTCAATACAATAAGAAATAACCTTGAGATCAACTGGCCTCATATTGTATATTTTTTCATTTCTGGTCCAAGTTGTCTGACCTAAAACTACAGACACCATATCTCATGCATTTGGGTCAGAAATTAGTAAAAGTATTATTCCTCTAATTCTTTGGACACTCTTGGTTGGAAATAACCTTTTTATATTCACGCACCTTTCTCCATAAATCAAACTTTGTGCTTTGGAAAATCTGAATCTCCATAAACTTTCTTCTTCTTTTAGCAATAAAACGTCAAACTTCTAAGAGCTCTTTTGTTTTACTATGTAGCATGTTCCCTTAGGTGGCCCTGCATAAGTTTACCACATAATAGGCCTATCAGTCAAAATATGCAAATATTTGTCTATACTGCATATTCCCTAGTTGGTTATTCATAATACAACCCCCATAATGGGTTTTTCAATTAATGGTAACTTCGTTCATGGAAAATACTTCCTCAAATGCTTTTATCCCTTTTCCCATATCATTCCTCAGTTCTATTAATTCTCAAATCATAGTTTAAAATTTTTCCTTTCATATATGAATATGATAGTATGTTTCAAAACAAATTATCAAGAAATTTTGAGAGATTTGTACCTTTGGTTAGAGCTAAAGACATTAAATTAAAGCCACACAATGTTCTCACAGCATGACTTAAAACTGAACAGTACCAATGTCCTCATTGTGTGACTTAAAACTACACAATATGATATCATAAATTCACATTTCTGATAAATTTTCACCATTAATCATACACCAAATTTGTAATGAAATGGTTTCCCTATTCATGACTTATGTTAGTCTAAAATAGACCTGTTTTCATTCTTAAAATTATATTCCTCGGAAAAACCATCCCTTGTGGTCTTCAGTCATCCAAATATTATTTTACCCTATCTGTAAATAGAAAAATGTTAAACTTCAATGATCTCTTTTTCTTGACAATGCGGCACATGCCCTTAGGTGGCCTTGCATAAGTTTCCTACAAAATAATCCATTCAGTAATAAGATTCCACTATTTGGATATGCAGCATATACCCCAGTTGGACCTGCATAATATAGCCCCCATAACGCGTTTTTTCAAATAATGGTAACTTTTTTCTTGGAAGAAACTCCCCTTATGTTGATACATGTTTTATATTTGATGACCATAAAAATCATGGCTCAAGATTCCACTTGGAAATATTTAAATAATATTAAGGCAATTCATTTCCATAGAGTCTTGTTTGGAATCTAATTTCATAATATATAGTCAAATCTATACAACCCTAAATATTAGCCCATTTTAGTCCAACATGCATGACCCAAAACTGTCAAAAAACAAAAGACTTCGTACTCATTAGATTGAGAACCTTCAAAGAGCACTCTGAAAAAAATTCGGGTCCCAGCTCACTAAACATGCATTTTGTATGGTTTAGGTAATATTGAGCAATATAAAGTTTTTGGGGTTGTCCATATAAACTTATAAAAAATAATACTATGTTTACTTGGCCCAATGGCCACCGTAAAACAAAATCAATTAACGAAAGTAAAAAAAATTAATGATTAATGACAAAATACTTTACATTTACTAAATTTTTTACTGATAAGCATCAAAAAATTGGGGTCTCTCTCACAAAAATTACAAAAGGATTTCTACATAATTCCTCATTTGATTGACAGCCTCTTGAGCCCCATAAATAGATTGTAGAAGTTTATTTATCTGACCAGCCTCACTCTCTTCAGCATGATAAAGTGCTTCTTTTGCTTCTATGATGGATTTTGTGCCTTCCTTGTTGAATTATCCTAATGAGCTATAAAGCTGGTAAAGATCCCCTGTAATGATATCTAACTCTTGTTGAAGGCACATTTGTTGAACAATCTTTTATTTAATTATTTGCGTCAGTACCATCAACTTTGCATTATGATCAGCCTCAGCTTGGGACAGTGTTGCTTGGAACTATTCAATATTGATAGATAATTTGTCTTTTATCAAGTCTTTTTGAAGCTTTTTCTCTTGCTCCCTCCTCCAGATAATCACTTTAGCCGTTATATGAATTTCATGGTATTCAAAAACACCAAATCCTAGTGTGATAAATAGAGATGAAAGTCATGGGATTCTTGAAGGTAGATCCTCATGGGGTATATCAAATATTATCTTCTAGATATTTGGCCATGCTTTGTGATGAGCAAGATGAAGATCCTTCTGCAGTTCTAGGTCAGCTTCAAAATCACTATCATAAGGAGGGATATATTCTGGGACAAATTCACTTAAATAAGTGCTCTGTTCAATCCCTTATTGAACAATGGTTGCTCCACCTCTCAATGTTATTTGGGCTAATGCAGAGGATTCACCTCTAGACCAATACATTGAAGTTGATATCCCTACATAGAAAATAAAGAATTATGATTATATTCAATAGATAACAAAGTGAATGAAATCAAAATATTTTTATCTCTTACCTAGCAATAGGTCAAAATCTTGAAAAGAATCCCACCCAATGTTCTCAGTTTCATAAATTTTATTTGATGTCTCTGGTTGAGGAGTGTTATCTCTAACATGATCAGGATTTTCCAGGTGAATCCTAGGAAGATCTGATATCGCAAGATTCACCTGATCCAATGTCTCTATAATGGTGGGGTTTATGTTAATATCAACTCTTCCTTCAAGTAACATTTTAGTAGCTATTTCTTTAGATAGAACTGCATATTTCAATCAACCATGATAAGTAGGTTAATTATAAGAATATTAACATGACAAATAATGAGAACTCGCATCCAGTTGAATCTATATAAGGAACTCCAAAATCATCTAAATCATTTGATATTTAACATGTACTAATATTTATTCAAAATTCATTCCATGTTTCATCATTTCATCCAATGATATCTCAGATCCAAGGTTAGTCTCTCCCATGAGAGCACTTGGTGTGTTTTCTTCACAAACATCCTCCGACAACCTATGACCCCGAGTAGATTCTTTAGCAACAATTGTGAGGTCAACATCAGTTGTTTCCAGATGTTCTAGTGTATGTTATGAACCTAAAATTATCACATATTGAAATTCATCTATTGTTTCATTTGATGCTTTATGAAATATTATTTATTTACCAGATGCTTCCTCTCCTATGATAGCAGGAATCAGAGCAGTTATGAGGATAGATGTTGGTTCCTTTGGCTTCAATGCCTCTTCAGGAACCTCTATATTTATAGGAATTTGTTTTTTCTTAGCAACACCTTCTATGGATCCTTTAATCTTACCAGTGGTTTCTTTCAAAGAAGAAACATAAGAAGCCCTTGTAATCTTAAAAATTTCAAAAACTTTTTCATGAATAAAACTAAAATTCTTGATTGTCAGGGAGACTTACCATTGCTAAGAAAGCACTTAACCATGGTATTCTTTCTTTGATGGTTTTTTCTCCTTTTGGGGGGGGGGGGGTATTGTATCATCATCTATAAAGATAGGTATCTGAGATCCCATTACACTTTCTATTTCTTCCTCCATGGCCTGTCGGCCCAGAGATATTTCTCCTGATTCATAGGGTGATCTGGCAGCTCCAAGATCAGTGCATCTAAGACTATATTGTGGTGAAGGAATTTATGTTGTCTTTCCTTTACTGAAATGCATGTTAAGAAAAAATTTCTCCTAATTAGCACTATTTTGATTAAAATTCAAGTTTCAAAATGGAGGAAGATACAATAGAAAGGGAACTTACATCCTCAATATCTATAAATTCATGCCATTATTCATCTAATGAAGGATTAATCTTTTTGGTGGCACCACAATCTATCATTTTCATTACCCAATTTGTGGTAGGAATTGATCCATTAGTGGCATATATGTGTATTTCCAGCTCTCAAATGTAGGTCCTTAACTCCTTGAGATTATCTTTAAAAAATATCAGAAGAATCTCATAAATACCCTATTCTTAAAATATGTCGTCCTTCGCATAAATCCATCCACATGGTCTCATAATCAAAGTATATACTCTACCATGTTTGAACATCCTCCGGTCTTATATATTCAGAATATATGTCCATGTGTTGTGATGAGGATCCTACCACCTAGGACTTGAGTTTCTTCCCAGCACCCACAGTCACAGATGAAGGATTAGAAAATGGAACTTTCCGCTATTCAGAATGATGGCGACTAGATCGCCTTGATACAAATTTAGTAGGGATTGATGGAATAACTATATTTATTTTAGTAGGAGTATTATATCTGGAACAAGGTCTCTTTGGTGAATTTGGAACATCATCACTTCCATCCTCGGATTCTTGTAAATCGGCCCCTAATGATGAATAATTACCTTCCAAATGATGAGGTTCCTTCCTGATACTTCTCTTAATCCCCAATTGAGGGATAGAAATATTTAATACCCATTTTGGGTATGATGAAACCTAGTTTTTAGTATAACAGATGGTCAATCTTCTTATTGCATTTGCGATGGGTAAATTAAATACTTCCCCAGTATTCTCTACAAATGTAAACAACCATAGTTTTCGGGTAACCATTGGGTGTTTCTCTAATCTAACATGCACATGAGGATATATAGTATTCTATAGAATATGATTCAATTGATGTGATAATATATAGGTGGCATAGGCCTCACATATGATTTTTCCATCGACTCTGGTGGCCAACACGCCTCTTCTTCCAGCAATCATATATACCCTCCATTCCAAATTGGCAGTACCATCATCAAAAAATAGCCCTGTAGGCGGATTCCCATAAGGAACAAAATTGAATTCCTTATTCATGCTCAATCTTGCATTGTTTTCATAATCATTCAAAGACAAGGGTGAAATACCAGAAAAGGCCTAAACAGACAGTTGTAAAGAACTTACAAAAAAATTTACTCCACTTTGTACAACATATGTTCTAAAGTTAGTAGTAATCCATCCAAACCACACTTGGAATGGTCTCACTATTCTAAAGGGATATTTATCATGGTAAATATGCAACAAAATACTATGAATCTTTGCCAAAACAAGAGTATCCAACCCTAGAATCCTTTTCTCTTCCAGCTTCACTGCAATAACAAAGGTTCCTTGCATCACACCTCCTTTGGAGTCTCAGACTGGTAATAAATATATACTGAGCCACATGGCTAAGAAACCTTCCAGACATTTCTTTGCAGTAATCTTTGGATTGATATCATATCCCCATTTATCAAATTTTCCCATCTCCCATGTTTTCCAAAAGGGGTATGGTGTGCCTCTCTTTTCGGTCCTTGGAAATCTAGTTGGATGGGTATGAGTGGGCCCCTTTTCCTTCTTCTTTATCAATAATACTTCCATCCATTCTACCGGATGAATATCCCTCCTAGTGCAAGTTCTTTCAGTAATTTAATTCTTGAGTTTGGTGAATATTTTCATCAATTCACAAACCAAATATGGTGTCTTATTTGGATCATTCCATGTCACCTTGTGAGGAATAAACTCATCTTACATGCCTCCTATTATTGGAGCTCAAGAAATCTTGTAAACATCCCACAAGCTGAAACCTACCTCTCCATGTGTTAAATGGAAGGAATTGGTCTTTGTACTCCTCCAACATAATAATTATGGAATGAAGTCATCATTCCTATACACATAGGATTTCCTAACCAAGACAGCTTCATAAATCATGATGATTCTCAAATCATCTGCAAATTCTTCACATGCCTTTCGCACCCATTATACCTACATCCATGCAGTTTTTACACCTCCTCTTGGGTGGATATCCCAAAATTTTTTCCAAACCATTGAATGATCTATCTGATAATCTCGAAATATGGATGAATAACAGTGTGTCTATATCTCGGGTGTGTGTGCCTTCAAATCTAGAGCACACGGGCTTTGATGCATAATATGAGCTTTCTCTATTGTCCCAGGACTAGAAAATGAGCCCCCAATAGAAACATTAAATGACGAGAAGTTGGTATAATCTTGAATCCAAGATTTTGGGACATAGATATCTGGATCTGGATTGTTAGCATCCTACAAATTTCCATAGCTATACAAATGTAGATAGATGCACTACTAGAAAACCAACCTATACCAATGGTTTGGAACCGTTGGTATAGGCCTCCAAACCGTTGGTATAGCCTATACCAACGGTTTGGAGAACCGTGGCAAAGTAAGCCGTTGCGATAGGTCTATACCAACGGTTCTGGCAAAACCGTTGGTACAAGTAATATGAAATACATATACCAACGGTTATAAAACCTTTGGTATATGTATTTCAAAAAAAACCATTCAGTGGGATTTGATCCCAGAAACCCCGTTTATAATTGAACGACTTAACCACTAACCTAACATAACTTTTGTAAACATAATTTCATAAATATATATATATGTATTATCATGATTATTTAAAATTTTGATTTATATAATGTTCTCGGGTAGTAGATCTAGAAAAAAATCAAAGCACCTATCCCAACGGTTCTCTAAACTGTTGGGAAAGGGTGCCTATCCCAACGGTTCTCTAAAACGTTGGGATATGTGACAATTGTTTTGGGAAAACATTGATTTTGGGGACACCCTTTCCCAACGGTTTGGGCAAACCGTTGGGAAAGAGGATCAAAACACACCCTTTCCCAACAGTTTGAGAAAACCGTTGGGAAAGGTCCACTCTTTCCCAACGGTTTGGGAAAACCGTTGGGAAAGATCCACTCTTTCCCAATGGTTTGCCCAAAACGTTGGGAAAGAGGATCAAAATACACCCTTTCCCAACGGTTTGGACAAACCATTGGGAAAGGGTGTGTCTTTCCCAATGGTTTTCCCAAACCGTTAGGAAATATGCCTCAAAACACACCCTTTCCCAACGGTTTGGCCAAACCGTTGGGAAATGGTACCTATACCAACGGTTTTTACAAACCGTTGGTATAGAAGTGTTGGGATAGGTCCAATTTCCAGTAGTGATGCTTCGAGGAAAGTTGAAATGATACTACTTCATGTATTTTTCTAAGCCTGGAAGAGTTGTTTTTCTACCCTCAAAATAATCATGACCAACGAGATCATCATGTCATCAATACTCTTGCTGGAAAGATCACCAGCTATTGTAATTATTTTAGGATACATTACACCTGAAAAAAGATAGAGATCATCTTTTTAAAGTAAGTTCATTTCTTGTGTTTTACTAAAAAGTAGAAAAGGCATTAAGTCGCGCATGTTTTAAACATGGGGTGCAAGTATAAGTCGGTGCGCAAGTTTGGAACCCCACTTACGGATCACAACTAAAAAACATACAGAGGAAGTTTAGAGAAACAAAAGCATCTAAATAGTCACTTGCATGCCAAGAGTTGAGAATTCAAAAATTTTGAGGCTTTTCCCAGAAGTGTCGCCGTTATATATAAGCGACGGATATCACCCTGTGCGCCAAAAATCTTACATGTTGTGAACTTTCACACCCTTGTCTACTTGAGCAATGGATACTTGTGTGCCCTAGTGACCTTGTCTTTCTCCTTCATTACTTTACCTCAGTATATGATCCTCTTTTTAGTTCATATCAAATTCTAAGGGGGGGATTTTGATGACACTCCATTCCGTCAAAAAGTCTAAAAATTGATAAAGGGAATCCCCTTAGAAAGAAAACGGGAAAATACATGAAGAAAAATCAAGATTTTAAAAGGAATTAATTTTGAATTGGCTTAGTCTAAACAAAACACTAGTGGCGCAGATCCTACTTACGTGACCCCATATGTCATGATTCCTACTTGTGTGCCCCTATCTATAATGGAAGTCACTTGCGCACCCAACTCATTTCACCCAAGGTCACTTATTTTCCTATAAATAGACTCTTGGGGCCCCCATTTGTATGAACGAATTTACATGAAGCCCAATCGCTGCTCTGGTCTCCCTAGTACTTCTCCCCAGTCTTCTGAAACTTTCAATGAAGTTCTTCAACACCTTGAGTGGAGGATTTAATAGAGGATCATTGGACTTAATTCTTTTTAGTGTTTGAAATTCATAACACTTTCAGGCCTAAAGCACCCAACCTCCTCAAGTAAGAAATACTTGTGCACCTCCCATTTCTCAAATAGGAACTTGAGCGCCCCACTTCTTGGATCTCCTGTGAATACTCTTGAAGGCTTGAGTAAGGGCTCTCCCATGTATTACCATATAGGTAGTTCGTCTCTTAAGTGAACATCAGGTCACCCAAGTTTACTTGCACGCCCATACTTTCACACCCTTCTCTACTTGGTCTCCCCTCATTGATTTAATTATTCTCTTCACTTTCTTCAATCTAGAAGCCATCAAGTCTTCCTAAACTATTCATGGCTCAACTTCTTCTTCATTGGCTCCTTTTTTTGAATGGGATTCTATTAAGACCTCCACCAAAACCTCCTGACTTATCAGACCATTGAAAAAGACACATCAGTGTGTATCCTATTTGGGTTTGTATTTCAATAGTCAGAGGTTTCCCACATTTGTTTAATAATGGGGTTCAAATTCATGGAGCATCTATGGGTTTGTATATATATAGTCACATGGACCTTTCTCCCATAAATGATGTTGGAATGTTCCCAGTTATGAGAATAAGGGTTTTGGCCTCGGCCTCGCCCTTATTAAAGAGCTGGAAACCTCAAATTCTGGTAGGGATGGTATGGTTCAAACTAAGTTTTCTTCCTTTTAAATAAAGAATAATTCACCCTCTCCTACCAGGATCAATTTTAGAGAAGCCATCCTTGTATATTCCCCTCACCATTATCCCTTCCTCCATACATTGGATCCTTGTCTAGTGTAAATAGAACAGAGGGAAGGCTCATCACCTCACCGTCTTCTATGGTCGATGCGTCCTCCTCCATCATCAGAGGAGGAAAAGTGTGAAGTGTCATTGTTGAATATTTATCATCATTTTGTTTCTCACACAGATCATGACTCACTTGGGCATAGAGATACATGATAGTTATAACATGTGCACAAAAACTCATCAAATGATCTATGAGAACTCTGATTCCCATCATAATCTGGATATATAGGAAGCATTATTAGGGCCCAAGCTCATTGGACATCCTCATCAGGAATCCAACCGTAATTCCAATAATCTGGGCATCCTCCTCAGGAATAAGCCCCAAATTAAACCCCCCAAGTCATCAAGGAATCTTTTTCTAGAAGTAAGCCCAAACTCATCTCTCTCAAAGGACTATACTCTTTTATGGGACTTATCTAACAACGTGATTCCCATTTATAAGGGATACATATAATGCCTCCTTGATGTTCAAACCCAACTCTTCAAATCAACCATGTTCTCCTTGGGCCATATTCCCAATAGGGTCTGATCCTACTTGGAAACCCATATTTTTTCCAAGTTCCTCAGGTTGCTTCAGCATATGTCCCACACTCAGTTTCAACTAAACACCTTCTGCTTAGAGGTCCTTATCACATGACCATAAAAGGTATGATGTGTCCCATACCTTGGCACTGAACTAAGAGGGTTTTGATTACTTTCAAAAGGATACTTATGTAGCCTATCTTATAGGCATGATCCCAAAATCAAACTAAACATTCATCACCCTGGATGAATATAATATTCCAGAGTTCCCCACTAAGTGGCTTAAAAACAAGTATCATCACCATGATGATTAAAATAATCTCTAAGCATTATATTTGAGGATACCATTGATTAAAAACCTCAAATACTTATGGATATTTCTATTAATGAAGAACCTTGAATACGTACTGATGATTCTAAAATTATACTCATGTTAATAAGTGATTATAAATTCCAAGGGAAACTTATGATATACATGGTGAATTAAAAAGGATTCATGAAAATATTTTAAATTTACAAAGAGAGTCCCAAAGTAGATAAAAATTCCCCCTAAAAGGGTGTGATGATTCCGACCTCCCATCCTCCTGAAAAATACACATTATTAAAAATCATAAAGTAAAAAACTTAACGAATGCCTACCTTTGGAAAACATATCCCTTTTGGATAAAGAACAGTTGGATGTTTCCAGTTCCATGAATAAATCCAATGGAAACTGCCTAGAAACAATGATTCTTAAATCTAGAACACACATTTCAAAGAACTATAAAACAATATGAAAACAAAATTATTCTCTTTTATATAGGTTTTCATAAAAACAAAACCATTATATTCAATTAGGTTTTAATTCCATTTCTAATAAATTTTATAATTAATGAATCATTATTTAAACACATGTAATCCATTTTTCATAATTCATTTTATACTATTAATTCCTACCAATCCAATGTCTAGGTGTTAACTACCATTTAAAATAACAATAATATTGTTGTATTATTTTTCAATATAACTCAATTTTGTGTGAAATGTAATATTTCATAGAAGCCCGTTGTTGCATGTTGAGTACGCTGTCAGAAAAAGAGTCACGTTTAACTTAAAATTAATATCGTATTCATAAGTATTAATGGAAATCAGAAAGTATTATTCTATAAATTCTGAGGTCATTACATCCTTCCACCCTTTTCAAAAAATTACATCATTTCAATTTTAAAATTGGGCTCAGAAACTTCATTGAAAGTCCCATATCGGAAAAGGAGTCAATAAAACTATCACTTTAAAAGAAATAAAGAGAAGAAAAAAAGGTCACGTGAGATAAAACAATATGGATTCCATGAAAAAATGGATATTGGATAGAAAACCAACCATCATGTTCTGATGTAGATTGATAGAAAACATGATAATGAGAAAGTTAACCACCAGAAAACCACAAAATTTTGATATGTTAAATGATATTTGATTCCCCATTATGAAAAGTAAAGAGACAAAGTCTTTTGTTTTAAGATACCTTTCATAATATTAGAGAATTTATTTATGAGACTGAATTATAACATAAGGAAATATACATAATTTTCAATTAGAGTTAATCCTTTAATAAATTTATAACAAAAACTCATCTTTTCTCCAAACGATGAGTATTCAAGATGACTTTGTCACACATGAAGCACTGTAATCAACTTCTAGAGAAAAACATGATCCAAAAAAGATGAACTGTATATTTCCCCTGTGTTTAGACATTAACAAAAACCAAAATGGTTAGTACAAGATCAAATAATCCCCAAAAGGATAATATTTTATAAAAATAAATATTACTCATAATATCCAAAATTGATCAAACAATACCCAAAGCTCAAAAAAGACCATTCAGTATACAATTGTCCTTAAAATTATTCCAAATAATCTAAACTATGTTTGGAAACAAAAATTCAGAAGGATTTGATCACGTAGTCTTCAATGATAAATCATGACATTTACAACATCGACTACTCTTAAAGTATTATACTTAAATTTAATTAACCTCATCACATATTCTATATGATATGTTAATAATTCCCATAAATAACCCAAATAACTAAATTCCCACAATAAAAAAATATATTTTTCCAAAATAAAATTCCACCATTACTCCTCAATTAAAATCCCAAAGTGTTCTATTTTCCTTAGGCATATAGTGTTCTCAAAAGTGAAAATGTCTCCCAAAATAACCTTTATCACCTAATCACCAAATAATTTTCCTATAATAAGGATATCCATTTGATAAAACATAAGATCCCAAATTAACTTATTCTGGATCAATAAAATCATTTAACTAAAAAGAATAAGTCATACTAACCAGGGACTTCACGTAGGCTAGTGGTAGGTGATGCACCCTTATCACCCTTTAGTTGCGGGTTTGATTACCATGGCCTTATCGGACGCAATGAGTTGTCACCCATCCCATGGGTTATTCTTTTTTATAAAACCATATCATTCTTATATCATTCCCCAAAAAATATAATTTCCTCAAAAATAACTAAAACCTATTTTATCATACCTTTTATTTTGCATCCCAAAATGTAATGACCATTTAACACCTCAAAAACTAAATATCATATGAACCACTAATGTTATCCCATATAACCACACAAGAAAAGATAATTTTTTCTTGAATAACATTTTCACATATCAAACATCAGGGTTACCCATACTAGAAAAGGTCTTCTAAAGTAATCCCATCATCAAAACAACCTTAATACTTTTAAGCATTTCATCATCCTGAAATCTACCATAACTCATGAATCCATTATATGTAGACTTCTTACTCATTCGATGTTCTTCATGATCCATGAAATATTCTTTTCCAACTTATTATGTAATAATTCATTCCTACAAGCAAAATCATGCATCATATCCTAAGATTCAATAATGTCATAACATCAGCTAAAAAATAATCCATACCTTTCATTGGTCATTGTCAGTTTCCTCATCCTCAATTGGAACGGAATTTGGTATTGGTAAAAATATATTCGTACGGTCATAATGGCCTCATTCCCAAAAATTCTTCGTACTAAATCTATTTGTATAATGACCATGCACATGAAATTTAAAACATTCAATTAATCCATTGGAAAGAACTTCTTTCCCTTTCTTGGAGTCAACTAGACAATTCCTTCTTCCATGGAAGGTTATTGATTTATGATCTTCATTACCACATATATAGCATATTCCAATCCCTTTGAATCATTTTCCATGGTGTTTCATTCTATATCCTTGACACATAGGTTTTGGAATATACTAACCTTTAGGATTATTACCTAAACGTCCGTAGGGATTTGTTTCTTGTATATATGATTCCCTATAAAAATCACCAAGGTTTAGTTGGTAAATCATGAATCCAGATAGTTGGTTTAGAATAACCATAAGAGATCTCATTGTATCTCCAATTTCATTCAATTTCACATTCAAAATACCATCACCATTTTCTTCACATCCATTTTTACTTTAGTGCCACATAGATATATCCATTTACATAAACCAGAAGGTTAGTGTGGATATATCAGTAAAATTATCATATAATATCTTATAAGGAGGGTAAATACTAAGATATACTTATTCATGTTATCTTAAACTAATAAAATTTATCTAAAATAACTATGTATATTTATAATATTCCAAACAATTTGGTTATGTCACTTATGATTATATTACACCCTAAACTCTAAAGTTATCTAAACCAACCAATGATGCCAACAATAAGGCCCTATGCATAAACATTAAACAATATTTAATTATGTTAATAATTCACATTGAGGATCTTTTTAGGTGTAAAGATTTAGATAATTAGGGCATAACTTATACATAACAACTTGAATATTACATGTAGACACATCCACTCAGTATCAATTTTTTCATAAAATAAAAACTCTTAAAAGAAAAGAAACATGTTTAGTAACATGTTTTAGACAGCATAACTTTTCATTGATCCCATCCTTGACCCTATTCATCCTTATGTCAAGTGAAAGACATTTCAAAACATGGAATGAGAATAAAAATCTCAGTAAGGGATACATAAAGAAGGAAAACTATTATTTCTTAAAAATAACATGCAAAACATTAATATATTATCAAAATGTAAAACATTTCACCATAATGAAGTAGAAAAAAAACATCACTGAATACAAGATCATTACATACCCTTTTTGTAACCAAAATATATCTACAAAGCCCATAGAAAACAACGTACAACATATAAAGGTAACATGGTACATAAACATACTTAAATGAAATAACCATCAAATATACTTCCACATATATCACTAAATGGAATAGCCATATGACCGACTTCCATACCCAATGCATTAGATGTAACATCTTGTTACTATTTTAGGTATTTCTGAACCATCTTTTATTAAATTACTAAAATGTAAAATAAGAAAAAATGGGTTATCAGTGAAAAGTTGTGTTTTTTTAAAACACGTCATGGAATGGTAAAATGCTCAATTAGTACTCTGAAATATTCAATTAAATATTATCTGAGTTAAACACTAAGTAAGTATAAGTTTCCGAGGTCTACAAAGTCTTGGAATGTTCATAATAAAAGTATTAAATTTATTATTTTAAGCATGATAAATTTATTCAAAATAATTGAATAACTCCAAAATGGTCTGTCGTTTGAGAAATCTGAGACAACTGTTATGTTCGAAATATGGTGTTTACCCAAGGAGGGGTATACAATTCGAAAGCGCCAGACTCTTGGGTGTCTCGCTGGTGAGATAAATTTTTTAAATAATATTTAATATATAATTTATTAAAAATTAAATATCTCCCAAACGGTGCATTGTATGGGAATTATGATGCCACCAATGGGTCTGGAATGAGGGGTTTATCCTAGATAAGGTATAACATTTGTTCGCATCGGGTGTTTGGATGCCTCACTCAGAAAAATACCATTTTTTATTAATTAATTAATTATTCCGAGTTTTCATTAATAAATCATTAATATCTCTCAAACCACTCTTCGTTTCAGAAATATGATACCACCGTTGTGTCTGTAATGAGGTGTTTTCCCTAGTCAGGTCATAATATTCACCTATAATAGACGTTTGATGTTATTTAATTTTTACGTTAAATAAATAATTTAATTGATTTAATAATCAGAATTTTAATATAATTGTACTATTCATCTTCTCTTTCAACGGGTTTCCACCATTTTAAGGGACTGGTCACATTAAAACCTTGGGTTTCAACCATTTTTTAACCATTTAAAAATTAGAAACCTAATAAATGGGTGAAATCATTTACTCTGTCATATTTTTTTTATTGAAACGATGAGTGAATTGGTGATTGGTTTTTAACACAAATGTAAACCATTTGGGGGGTTTTAAATGGTCTTTCAACATGGTGTATCCCAGTGGATCGATCCTGTCATGTAAAATCAACCCTAAAACCCTTTTATGGGTGTTTTGGAAACCTCCAACAAATCTCTTCAGTGTTCATCTTCGTATCTGGGCGCTTTCTGAGGCTTTCCATCACACGGTTTGTTCCTCATTTATTTATTTTTATTTATTTAATTTTATTTCATTATTTCATCCAATCTTCTCTCTCCTATAACTTCTATATTATTGATCATAATTATGCACCGTTGGTGTTGTTGAATTCGTCTCGATGAGCTGAATCTTAATAATATTTTTGTTTCATAGGCGGAAAGGTATTCCTTGATCCGATTTTTCACATTTTAAGTAGTTCTTATTAAATAATTTTATCAAAATATAATTGTTAATAATTATCGAATGATAATTTCAACAAGCTAATAATGAATAATTTTAATGAAATTATCAAGGATAATTCTTATACTATTTTTTCAGATGATGTGTTATTAAATTATCAAAAGGTAAATGTTATCTTTTTATCAAAATAAAATTATTGTTTAGAATTATAATATGATAATAATGATGAATTATCAATGTTTAAATGTGCATTATTTTTTGAAGTTAAGTATATATAAAAACTACCAAAAGTTAATTTCATCAAATTATCAAAAGTTAATCACAATGATCTATCTAAACATAATTTCATGCAATTATCGAGATAATTTTTAAATAGATTATAAAGGATGATTACTTGAAATTATCAAAAGGATAGTTATTAAAGAATTTATCTCTAGATAAATTCAAAATCTTATTCAAATGATAATTGTGAGTTTATCAAAGATAAATATTCAAATGAATAATCACAAGTGCATGCGTTGATATAACAATAAAACTGAAAATTTTTCCATGAAAGATAAATATAATCACATGTGAGAATATATTTTGAAACTTATCCTGGTGAGATAAATTATCATCGCCTGTGATAATTTAAAACGATAATCCATATATTATCTAGGAGAGAGAAAATGTTAACATATGTAATATTTTATTCAATAATTTGATATTATCTATCAAGGATAAAATAATATTATTGCATATAAAAATTTAAATCATAATTGGAAAATTATTCAGGAGAGATAATCTATTATCGTATATGATATTTAACTTTATTTTGAAATAAAATATTGGGTTTTGGATTTAAGAACCCTTAATTAATGTTGAGAATTTGTGTGATGACGATTATGATAAAAATGTCATGAGGAGGCCTATTGAACCACATGGGGTGGTTTATCCTTGCTGTTGACATCGACGACCGTGAGGTAGGTGCTTCCATTCCGATTAGCCAAATTGATTATCCTTGTATTGCTTGATTTATTTCAATTTCTTATTTAAATTAAATTGGTCAGATTTTCTATAAATTAAATTGATAAAACTCCGATTCCAGTGAATCGAGATATTTGAAATGGTTTTGGCATGAAAATTTGGAAAACAACCAATTCTATTAAATTGGGTGTTTTTATGGAAATTGGGTGATTTAAATTGTTTAATTTAAATTGTGGAATTGATAGAAATTATTTCAATTAAATTTTTGAGTTTAATTGTGGAAATAAAATTGTGTGATAGTGGAATTAGTTTTGATTTGATTTTATACTCGTGAAAATGGATTAAAATTATTTGATAGAAACCCATTGGTTTTTCTTGTGAAAAGGCATGTTTTTGAATAAAGCCTATTTTGGTTTTAAATGGAAAGAAATTGGAACATTTGAAATGGAAGAATGGTATTGATCATATTTTTAAGAATAGTTAAAATAGTTCACCCATCATGTAAGAGTGCACACAAGCCTTAGGTAGTTAGTGAGTTATTTGGATACACTCTACGCTACGACAACGTTCTCAAACATACTAGTAGCGGGTCACATCCCCGGCGGGTTGGTGATGAGTCTCCTTTGGCTAGTGTCATAGGGACATATGTATACAAATTTTGAAGAGTTCACATAGAGAGTGTGGAATGCTATAACTAGTTAATACTATCGTACCTTTTTGAAGATGACCATATTACTCTCTTTTTTATTTATATTTGAGATATAAATGTATGCCAATTATTTTGAACTGCTTTTGATGCCTTCTTAATATATATAAACAATTTTATATAAATGTTTTACTTAAGACATTATTTTAGAAATGTTCCATAATTTGTAAAATCACTTCTTAAGAATAATTATTTCCATCACTTGAAAAAGTATATCATGTTTTGTTTAAATATGATTTGGGCTTTTCAAACCTGTTTACTTTAAAATTGAATGATTTTATTTGGATAATATATTTTTGGAATCTATTATGAAATCTTTGGTGGTATCCTATTGGGCTTAGGATCACACCCTACTTTTACCTTCTGGTGATTGTAGACTTTCTTCTACTTGGTTCGAGAAAAGGGAAGGAAACTCTTGGAGGTGGATACATCTGTTGAGTTTTGGTCTTGGTGAGTTGTGTCCTTAGGGACCTTGGGGTTGTTTTCCCCATTTTATTATTTGGGTTGTATTACTTTGAGTTTTCATTCCATGTTTTATTATGTTACATCACTCCCATTGGAGTTTCCTTTGTTATTCATACTGCTTTGTTTCCTTTTTTTTGCATTCTTGTAGAATTTTTTTTCCACTTCTATGTCGTACGATGCCAGGTGCTAGTCGCCGACCCGGGGGGATCAGGAACGCCCTTTGGGCTATGTCAAGGTCGTCTCGATTATCAGTTTACCAGGGTACCCAGGTCGTTTCGTGACAAAATGGTATCAAATGAGGTTAATCATCTTGTCTTGATGACTGTATGCATTTTAGTATTCTTGTCGGGACTTAGGAGGTATTTGCGACTGATTGCCTGACCAGCTCTCACCGAAATGAACCTTAAGTTACTAGGGGTGGTTTGGGAAAGGATACTTGCGGATTAGTTCTAGTATTTTCCCTATTTTGATTTGGATACAGTCGAATACAATTCTTATTTATCCATTCTATTAAGAATATTTTTCCTCATTACTTAGTTGGAGTGCTTATCTAATGTCATCTTTATTATCTGCTGATGTTTTGTAACATCATGCCTCTGAGAAGACATGATAATCAAATCTGAGAAGGGGATACTACAGAACCTCAGTGAGTAAATCCTCATGTGGACCTAGGGCTAGTTGAGGTGATTGTGCACACAATCCACATTCAGGGATATGCACCACCTCTAATCCCAGTGCAGGCTCCAACTGTTGAAATTTGCGGGGATACTCTGTGAAATTATTCTCAATAGTTCTTTCACCAAAAAAACAACTAGTTTTCAATGGATTCACTAATCCTTAACATGCCAAGGAATGGTTGGGTTGGATTGAACGTCTGTTTGAGTTCTTGGATACATCATGCGAGATCATGGTGAGGTGTTCCACCTTCATGTTAGAGGGACCAAATAGGAGATGGTGGGATACGATAGTGATAGAAAAGAAACATGGGGGATTATAGTGGAAGGATTCAAGGTTTTTTTTCACCGGCTGCTTCTGTCCAGAGTCAATGGTGTTGGCCAAGGCTATGGAGTTTTTCAATCTTGAGCGGGGTGATAGAACTATGGCTCCTACTGATGTTTTGGGCACTTGCAGAAGTTCTTCCACAACTTTTCCACTCCACGTAATAGCATGAGATCATCAAAACCATCAAAAACTACGGGGAAATAAAGTGCTTCACGTACAAGAGTTCCTGCCACAAGAATCCGGAATGAAGCTTCCTCATACAGTGAAAGAGTCTCGACAGGAAGCAGATACATGTCTAATGACCGTGATAGGTATCATTAATATAACTTCATCTTTAGTGACTACCCTATTTGATATGGGTGAATATCACTTGTCTATTTCAATCAATATCCTTAATCTTCTTAATCTCCCTATGGAGAGTTTATCTTGTGCAATGTATGTTACTACACCCCTTGGTGCAAAGAGATATCTTGGTCTCTGTATTCCGGCTTGTGTCTTCTCTCTATCAGATGTCGATTTTTCTTGGAGTTTTCTCATACTCGACATGGAACCTCATGACATCACATTTGGGATGGATTGGATTATTTCTAATAAAACCCGTATTGGTTGTCATCTTCGATGGGTCTACCTTACTACAACAAGTGGTGTGCCTCTTGTCTTTTATGAAGAATGAGACCTAAGTTCAAGCAGACCTAGACCTTCTTATTCAGAGTTGGGGAAAGTGATATTAGTGTTTAATTTTGATCTCAAACGAGATTATTTGGGTGGTGATCTCCATCCACTTATCGTCAAGTTTCTGATCGTGTTTCCTTCTGTTTTTTTCTGGTTTACCACTAGAGAGGTTGAGTTTTCTATTGACTTGATGTCGATACTCAAACAGTTTCTTTTCCCTCTTACAAAATGGCTCCAACTAAACTGAAAGAAGTAATGTTCTAGTTGGATGATCTTCTTGAGAAATTTTTTATTCAACAAAGTGTGTCACCTTGGGCGGTGTCAGTTCTCTCCACCATGAAAGAAAATGGTTCTCTTACATAATTTATTCTCGAGATGATTCTTCAGGAATAAAAGGTGGTTGACGAATTTCATAAGCATTAGAGACTCTCTTTATGGTGGGGAAACTGATGCCCAGTGGTTGTTCTCTAAAGACAATGTTGTGTGTTATCAGAACTCTTATGCTGCACTGTTAGCGATAAGGAAGGATATAATAAGAGAATTTTTTACCAATGGGTTGTGCACCCAAGAAACACTAATACATTCTAAAAATTGAAGCAGTGGTTTTGGTGACCATGTATTCTAAAAGGTTTCACCCCAATTGGGTCATCAACGGCTTGGGAGGCAAGGGAAGCTTGCTCCTTGTTTTGTGGGATTATTTGAGGTTATTGATTAAGTAGAGAAAATTGTTTACAATTTACCACTACCACCACAACTAACGTTGATACATAATTTTTTTCATGTATCTCTCCTTCGGAAGTGTTTATCTGACCCATCTAATGTTCTGAGTTGGCCTGATCTTGAAGTGGAACATTTTTTATCTCTGATTGAATGACCAATCATGGTTGTTGATTCTGAGACCAAGTTACTTCATGGGAGGACAATACCTCATGTTTGTATGATATGGAAGAATAGTTCTAATTCTCATGAGACGTGAGAGAGAGAGAAATAGATGAGAGAATAGTGACCTTATCTTTTTGATGTGGTTCTTCGTAGGCTTTTTGGGGATATAAAGTTCCTATGGTGGGGAGGTTGTAACATCCCGTTACTGTTTTAGGTATCTCTAAACCATATTTTGTTAAATTTTTATTTGTTAAATAAGAAAAAATGGTTTATCAGTGAAAAGTTGTGTTTTTTCTAAAACACCTCACAGAATGGTAAAATGCTCAATTAATACCCTAGAATATTCAATTAAATATTTTTTGAGTTAAACACTGAGTAAGTATGAGTTTTCAAGGTCCGAAAAGTCTTGTAAAGGTCAGAATAAAAATATTAAATTCATTATTTTAATCATGAGAAATTTATTCAAAATAATTGAATAACTCCAAAACAGTCAATCGTCTGAGAAATCTAAGACCACTGTTATGTTAAAATTTTGTGATTACCCTAGGAGATGTATGCGATTCAAAAGTTCCAGAATTTTATGTGTCTCACTCGTGAGATAATGTTTTTAAATAATATTTAACATAATATTTATTAGAAAATAAATATCTCTCAAATGGTGCATCATATGAGAAGTCGGATACCCCAGATAGGTCCGGAATAAGGGTTTTACTGTAGATAAGGTATAAAATTTTTTCTCATTGGGTGTTTGGATGGCTCACTTGAAAAAATACCATTTTTGATATTAATTAATTGATTATTCTGAGTTTTCAGTAATAAATCATTAATATCTTTCAAACCGCTCATCGTTTGAGAAATCTGAGACCACCCTTGTGTCCGTAACGAGGTGTTTACACTAGTTGGGTCATAACATTCACCTACAACAGACGTATGAGGTTATTTAATTTTTAAGTTAAAAAAATAATTTAATTGATTTCATAATCGGATTTTTAATAGAATTGTACTATTCATATTCTCTTTCAACAGGTTTCCACCATTTTAAAGGACTGGGTACATTAAAACCTTGGATTTCAACCATTTTTTTACCATTTAAAAATTAGAAACCTACTAAATGGGTGAAATCATTAACTCGTTCATAAATTTTTGATTGAAACAATGGGTGAATTGGGTGATTGGTTTTTAACATGAATGTAAAACGTTTGGGGGGTTATAAATTGTCAGGCAACATGGTGTCTCCTGGTGGATCGATCCGGTCATGTAAAATCAACCCTAAAACCCTTTATGGGTGTTTTGTGAACCTCCATCAAATCTCTTCAATGTTCCTCTTTCATATATAGGCGCTTTTGGAGGGATAAAATAATATCATCGCATATACTATTTTAAACCATAATTGGAAAATTATTTATGAGAGAGAAGCTATTATCGCATGTGATATTTTATTTTTTTTGAAATAAAATAGTGGGTTTTGTATTTTAGAACCCTTAATGAATGTTGAGCATTTGCGTGATGGAGATTATGATAATAAGGTAATGCGGATGCATATTGAACCACATGGGGTGGTTTATCCTTGCTGTTGATATCGACGACCTTGAGGTAGGTGGTTCTGTTTTGATTAGCCAAATTTATTATCCTTGTATTTCTTGATATATTTCAATTGCTGATTTAAATTTAATTGCTCAAATTTTCGTTCAATTAAATTGATAAAACCCTGATTCCAATGAATCAAGATATTTGAAATGGTTTTGGCATGGAAATTTTTAAAACCCCCAATTCTATTGAATTGGGTGTGTTTATCGAAATTGGGTGATTTAAATTGTTTAATTTAAATTGTGGATTTGATTGAAATGATTTCACTTAAATTTTGAATTTAATTGTGGAAATAAAATTATGTGATGATGGAGTTAGTTTTGATTGGATTTCAAACTAGTAAAAATGGATTAAAATGATTTGATAGAAACCCATTGGTTTTGTCTTGTGAAAAGGAATTTTTTTGAATAAAACCTAATTAGGTTTTAAATGAAAAGAAATTGGAACATTAGAAATGGAAGAATGGGATTGATCATATTTTTATGAATTCAGAAAATAGTTCGCCCATCATGTAAGAACGCATGAAATCCTCAGGTAGTTAGTGAGTTACTTTGATACACTCTACGCTACAATAATGTTCTCAAACATACTTTTGGCGGGTCACATCCCCTATGGGTTGGTGACGAGTCTCCTTTTTCCAGTGTTATAGGGACGTGTATATACACATTTTGCTGAGTTCACATAGAGAGTGTGGAATCCTATGACTAGTTAATACTAACGTATCTTTTAGAAGATGACCAATTCGCTTAATTGGTTATTTATATTTAAGATATAAATGTATGCCAATGCTTTGGAACTGCTTTACATTTATGCTGAATTTATATAAACTGTTTTATATAAATGATTTAATTAAGCCATTATTTTAGAAATATTCCATCATTTGTAAAATCATTGCTTAAAAATAATTATTTCCATCACTAAAAAATGTATATCATGTTTTGTTTAAATATGATTTTGGATTTACAAACATGTTTAATTTAAAATTGAAATATTTTCTTTGGATAATATATATTTGGAATCTATTATGGAATCTTGGTGGTATCCTACTAGGCTTAGGCTCACACCCTACTTTTCTTTTGAGTTTTTGTAGACTTTATTCTTCGAGGTTTGAGCAAAGATTAGGAATATATTGGAGGTGGATCCATATCTTGAGTTTTTTACATGGTGAGTTATGTCCTTAGGGACCTTGGGGTTGTTTTTCGCATTTTAGTACTTGGGTTCTATTACATTGAGTTTTCATTCCGTGTTGTATTCTGGTACATCACCCCCATTATAGTTTCATTTGTTATGGATACTGCTTTCTTTCATTTTGGTTTCGCATTCTTGTGGAAAAAATCATTCCCACTTGTATGTTGTATGATGCCATGTGCTAGTTGCCTACCCATGGGGATCGGGAACGCCCTTCGGGCTATTTCAGGGCCGGTTCAGTTATCGGGTTACCAGGGTACACAGGTTGGTTTGTGAAATTAGAGATCATAATGTAACCACTCGTTCTTGGTTTATCATGGAACCACTTGTCATTTGGTTTATCACGTAACCACACGTGAAATGTCCAAGTACCATTATATAATCATAAGACATAAAATATTGCAAATATTAGCATTCAACAAATAAAATTTTATTTTAAATCACAAGAAATCGTATCAAGATAATGAAATACTAAATCCATTTCAAAAACCATTTTAAAAAACAAAACACCCAAAAACGAAATAAGGGGTTTCTTTTTTCCTTTTAAAAATATTAAGGCTTATAGAGGAAACCAAATAATGATAACAACGACAGAGAGGTCATTTTCACCGCATACGTTAAAAACATTAATTTTATTGTTTAGTAAAATGATTTCTATAAAAAATAATTCCTTCAAATGAAAGTAGAATCCAAAGGATTTTATTATACAATATATAAAAGAAAGTTGTTTATAAATAAAAATATTCCCCAATGAAAGAATATTGAGATTTAGTGTAAAGACCCATAAATTTCAAGAATTTTTTTTTCTTAAATACTTTGGAATTTTATTAGTCTGCAGTTTCTGATGGCACCTGATTTCGAGGCCCGATGTGCCTGGAATCATTTTCTGAAGTTTTTTTCGGGTACGTTTATTAAACGTACGTGCTGTTTTTTCTATCTTTTGAACCGGTTCATGGAATTGAAATCTGAGGACACTGACGAACTCACAACGCTGGTATTCACCTAAGGGGACCTTTACCGCGGTTGATTTTAGTTGGGAGACGAAGTTATATTTTGGGGATATTTAATAATTTAAATTAAATGAATATGTTATATAAATTTAATTTAGGTGGTGGTTAAATCCACCAAAGGGAGGTTGGAGGTTGGACCAACACCCCACATAACCTCCTAGGGGTGGAAAATGTGTGGTGGGGACCACGTGACCACCTAACCCCCCATTAACCCCTTAAACCTTTGGACTTCCCATTAAAGTGCCAACTCACCCATTTTTTAATTTTGTGAGACCTTTAGAATTCTTTACAACCCATGGAAATTAATTAAGTTAATCACTTAATTAAATGTTTGTGTGTTTGAAATATTAGGAAATGCATAGAAATATTATTATAAGACTAGGAGCCTATTATTTTATTTACCTTCGCAATTTTTCTGTGGGGAGGATTTGGGAGAATTCTCCCTCTCTAGTGAAGAAGATGAAGAATGATGTCTTATTCAATGAAGAACGCTGATTCTGCCGAAGAACAATGATGTGTCTTCCTTCCTCTTCCTCTGATGTTGACGGAACGATACCGTCATCCGCGACGCCGATTTCTGTGACAACGACAATGCAACTTGAATCGAGGTATTGGTTTGTCCTGTTTAAATTAAATCCTCGTTCCTCATTTTTATATGGTTCGATGTTGGATTATTTTTACCACCTTACGAGGAGGGAGCGGGCCGAACAAACACGGCCTGATGATCCTCAATTGTTTCTGTTGGGTTGATGACGGTGGAAGAACCAATAGGAGGTGGTACCATCATGCTGTGCCAGAGGAAGGAAGGGGATGCGGCCATGGGGGCCGTGATAGAAGGAAGAAGTGGTGGCTGTAAACCGGCTGCGTGGAGAAGAACCGCGGCCCGTATCCGCGGGCCGCTCAGACGAAGTGAACCGACCGGCAGTAGCCGGCCGGGCTAGAGGACCGCGGCACCCCCTTGGCACCGTACTGCGGGAAGACCGCGGCCCGTTGTGCGGGCCGCTTGCCAGACAAACCGGCCGGTTATGGCCGGCCGGGTAGAAGACCACGGCGCCATGAGGCGCCGCGCTGCAGAGGGACGGTGGACTGCTCTAGGTGGGCCGCTTCGGCGGGCGAACCGGCAGGCCACCTACCGGACAGGAGGAAGAAACCGCGGTGCCTAAGGGCACCTCGTGTGGAGAATCTGGGGCCCTCATAGCAGGTCGCTCGTGAAGGAAATGCTGGGCCGCGTCGGCTGGCCAGACAGGAGAGGTGGTGCCGCTGTTGCAAGGAACTGAGGTGTCGCGCACCCCGCTCTGCTCGGCCCGCCGCGGACCTGGCCGCCCTTGGGTGGTTCGGGCTTCCCACCACGCAGGTTGGGCCACTGTTTCCAGGCTGGGCCATACTCCATCGAGCCAGGCCAACCCGCCGAGCTGGGTCAGACCCGCCAAACCAGGTCGGGCCGACCCGCCAGCCCACTGGGCTTGACGAGCTGGGCCTGTAACGCTTAAACGTGGATATCATCAAGACCGCGCGTCCGAACGACGTGCCGTCTATGAAACTAGGATCCTCATGACGAGACTGTCTTTTTTCAATACACTAAGTGAGTTTTAGAAACATTTGGAAAACAGCTGGGTTTGGAATGAGTGTAATTCCAACCGGGCCCGTGGAACGGAAAAGCCAATAACTCTCAGACCGAGCGTCTGATTGACGCGTCGTCTACTGCGTTGGGTTAATTTTTATGAGACCGAAGTACTTGATACATCAAATAAATAATTCATGATAGTTGATGTATCGAAACATGGCTCGAGGATGAGACTCTCCTGAAATCGAGCGTGTTGTGTGCGGGAACCATAGAGCTGGCTGCGACTTTGACGACTACTGTACTGGGATCCTATGTTGGTTCGGTAGTGACGACTACTGTACATGGATCCTATATGGGTTCGAAAATGAGGAATACTGTACTTGGATCCTACGTGGGTTTGGATGCGACGACTACTGTACTTGGATCCTACGTGGGTTCGACAGCGACGACTTCTATACTTGGATCCTACGTGGGTTCGACAGCTTAGATGAATCAGTAACTACAACTGATCATCTCTATCGCTATAGGAAAGATGTATACCTATTTGAGATGAGTCTTGACTTTCAATCATTATCATCGATGTGATTGACTTTACTTCCTATGTGGACTGGGTTGTGCTTGGGCTCGAGAGTTAGAGCCGAACTGATATTGATAACTTAGGTATATGCATGGGCATATACCTAAGTAGTGTAGGTTGATACTTCATGGTTGTATATTTCTTCTATGGTTATCCTTTGTAGATTCTGGGAGATCTTCGGGGGTCTCGGGGTCCCTACTGAGTATCATTTTACTCACCCCTGCATGGGCTATTCCCACACCTCGTTGTGTTGGATGTAGATGACAGACATTGTTGATGGAGGCCGATAGTGAGCTAGGACCAGACGGTACTCGGAGGTGGACCACATGGAAAGACGGTACACGGAGTAGACCGTTATACGTGGAGTGCTGAGGTGGATATATATACCTACCCTTCAGGTAGGATACTCGACAAACATTCCAGAATCTACTCTTTTTATTTGTTTTCCATTTTCCAGTTGTACTTGCTTTCCTTTGTACCTGTACATTACGGTTGGGTTGTATTTGCATCCCCTTTACTTTCAGCACTACGTTTTGTATACTGTATTCACTTAGTTTTTACTTCTTTTTGTGTACCCTATTGTGTTTGTTTACTTTCATAAAGGCAATTCCTTCCCAACATAGGGATTTACGCCTTTGGTGCTAGTCGCCAGCCTCTGGCCTATGGAAGGTGGGTTTGGGGTAGTCACGGCATGGGTCCCGAGGATGGGTCGTGATAAATTGGTATCAGAGGAGTCGGTTCTACAGTAGAACTCAAGACTCTAATCATTCATTTTTCTGAAGCAAAAGGCTTAAGTGTTTTGGGTGTGGTTATCAGTTTAGGGAAACCGGTGTTGGGGCGGCGGCCGACGTATCCATACACCAGTACCCTAACCTATGATTTCCGACTTAGTGCATGAAAACACTAATTGTGTGTTTGTTTCCTTTGAAAAATTTTCTTTGTGATTACATTGTGTCAGCTTACCAGGTATACTGTTTGACCATGGCACACGTGTTTCTTTTCAGGATGTCCCCACGAAGGCATCCAGCTAGGGTTCCGAGTTATGTACAAGATGGTAGCCCATTGAGCGAGGAGGCCTTGGTGTAGGGACCCATCACTACGGAGGCTCCAGGGGTACCACTACCCGCTGGGCCACCGATACCACCAGCCCTAGTAGCAGAGAGTGCACGCCGCCTGAGTGCATTGCACATGTTCCAGCAACATAGGCCGCCCAGGTTCCACGGAGAGATGGAACCACAGGCAGCTGAGGATTGACTGGAGGTCTTTGTGAGAGTCTTCAGATTGGTAGGGACACCATCCGACCTTATTGTGATCCTTGACGTGAGTCTCCTACATACAACATCAGGTTTATGGTGTAACCTGATTCTCCAGGTACATGATGAGGCATCTTTACTCTCGATGCACTTCGAGAGTCTCTTCTGCTTGGAGTTTGTTCCAGCCACCATTCATTTGATGCAGATTCCGGAGTTAATTCATCTGCAGTAGGGTAGCATGATAGTAGCTCAGTACTCAGCGAGGTTCACTGACCTCTCACACTACTCCATGCATATGGTACGAGATCCGTTCTTTAGGGCTTGGACCTTCGAGTAGGGACTGAGGCATGAGATCAGGGCTTCGACGATTCCCCTCAGCATCCTGACGCTAGAGTGGGTTCTGGAGCGAGCCCTTGTAGTGGAGAGTTTTCTCGCTGAGCAGTCACCAGCTGTGAGACCCACCGCAGGATGACAGGTGGTGGAGTCTTCTGCAGCCGACAGTAGATAGTTGATGCAGAGGTCCAAGCGGACTAGGCCATCAAGTGGGAAACCTCATGATACAGGTTTAATTTTACGGGCCACACAAAATAGAACCAGCCATACGAGGGGCAGGCAGTTCTATGCATGCGGTGGGCAGGGTCACATGGCTTGAGACTGCCTGACCGCCATGCAGATGAGCAGCAGAAAATAGAGGGACCTCCCAGTCAAAGGTAGAGGTTTGACCATGGTGGTCCTTTGAGAGCAGGCGTACGTGGCAGAGGAGCTTTCTGAGTAGTGGCTGGTGGACGATGTTTCGAGGTACTACCACCACCACCACTAGGAGTTCAATCCTAACCACAGGGATCTGGCGGATAGAGACATGTCCAGATCCGGTCAGTCGAGTCCTACGACCACGATGCACCAGTGATGATTTGAGGTACTATCTATGTGTACTCCACCCTTGTTGTAGTACTTATAGACATAGGTGCGAGTAATTCTTTTATTGTCTCTACCCTTGTTCAGAGCTCAGAGATTTCGAAGGAGTTGTCGCTCGATCCTTACGTCTAGAGACTCCTACGAGAGAAGATTCGATGATTACGCACTGGTGCCAGCAGTGTGAGATTACTCTAGGAGGTGAGAGATTTGGCTGGGATCTTCTTGTAGTGGCGTCAAGGCCCGACGTCATCTTGGGTATGGACTATTTGTCCACAGTTCATGCTCAGATTGACTGTATTAGGTGCAAAGTGCGGTGTGTCCACATATATGGGACCCGATTCACCTTCACCGGCGAGAAGGGAGCCTTTGCCATGTAGGATGGACTTACGCAGAGGAGGGGGCAACCGATCACACATCAGTTGGCTAGTCTCATCCACAGAGCAGTTGATGTGTGGAGCCCGATTTTTCCTATTGGGGTGGATCAGTACACATATTTTCTTCCCTGAAGATGTTCCAGGACTACCTCCTCATTGAAAGGTAGACTTCTACATTGACCTGTACCCCTGGACAACACCTATATCTACCCCAGCATATCAGATGGCTCCCGTTGAGCTTCGTGAGTTTCGGGTATAGATAGATGACTTAAACGGAAAGGGATTTATTTGACCCAGTGTTTCACCCTGGGCATCACTGATTTTTTTTTCCAAGAAGGAGGATGGGTGCTTGCAACTGTGTGTCAACTAGCGTCTCCTAAATCAGGTGACCGTGAAAAACAAGTACCCACTCTCGAGGATTGATGACCTCTTTGATAAGATCAAGGGAGCACGATGGTTCTCAAAGATAGACCTCAGGTCAGGCTATCACCAACTCAGAGTTCGAGATGAGGACGTATAGAAGACGGCCTTCAGAAGTCGATATGGCCATTACGAGTTCTCTGTTATGCCCTTCGACATTTCCAATGCTCCAACAGTGTTGATGAGTCTCATGAATAGGATCTTTCAACCTTACCTCAATTTTTTTGTCGTAGTCTTCATCGACGACATACTAATTTACTCGACTACTGAGGAAGAGAACGCCTACCATTTGCAGGTAGTAATGGATACACTCTGAGAGCACCATCTTTATGGTAAACTCTCGAAGTGCCAGTTCTGGATTCGAGATGTTCACTTCTTGGTACATGTTACCTCAGAGGCTGGGGTTGCAGTAGATCCAGCGATGATCAAGGCAGTACTTGCTTGGAAGCCACCTAGGAGTGTGATGGAGGTTAAAAGTTTCCTTGGTCTGGCGGGGTACTATCGAAAATTTGTACCAGACTTCTCCAGAGTTGCAGTACCACTTTCAGCATTGAAAAAGAAGGGGAAACACTTCATGTTGTCAGAGAGATGCCAGAACAGCTTTCACGAGATGAGGTAGAGGTTGATCAGTGCACACATCTTGAGGTTATCGGTGGAGGGCGTAGAGTACGTAGTTTACTGCGACGCATCAGGGACTAGAATCGGGTGTGTCCTAATGCAGGAGAAAGAAGTGATCATGTATGGTTCATGACAGTTGAGAGAACATTAGAATAACTATGCTACCCATGACTGAGAGTTACCAGCAGCGGTATTTTCCTTGAATATGTGGTGGCACTATTTGTTGGACGATCATTTTACAGTCTTATCTGACCACCAGAGTCTTAGGTATATCTTCTCGTAGATGGTCCTGAACTTGAGACATTGGCGATGGATCGAGTTCCTCTAGGACTACGACTTCAAGATAGTCTATATTCCAAGGAAGGGTATTGTTGTAGCATATGCTCTCTGTTGGAGATCGGGAATTCAGCTGCTAGGAGAGGAAATAGAGCAGCTAGCCACGTTGTAGATTTCCTTTGTGGATAGAGATGGAGAAGTCTTTCTTTAGTCTCTCAAAGTCACTCCTCCACTTCTTCATCAATTCCGGGAGGCACAACAAGGGGACGTTGACTGTGAGATGCGGCGTGCTCAGATATCCTTAGAACAGGCACCTGATGGGTTTTCTAAAGGTGGGGAACACATCATCCTCCTCAGAGGACATACCATGGTACCAGTTTCACTACAGGAGGAGGTGTTGAGAGAGTTCCACACTTCCCCTCTAGCAGTTCATCTTGGATTCGATAAGATGTATCCAGAGTTCAGATGACATCACTAGTGGCCAGGTATGAAGAAGGTTGTATCAGAGTTTGTATCACGGTGACTCACATGTCAGCAAGTGAAGGAAGAGCACCAGGTACCAGCAGACTTGGTACAACACTTAGAGGTTCCGAAGTGGAAGTGGGATATGATATCCATGGATTTCATGATGGGGCTTCCACGTACATCCGGAGGACACGACTCTATTTGGGTGATGGTCGATCGACTCACGAAGTTGGCCCACTTCCTACCGATCAGAGAGTAGGGATCAGTAGAGAGCTTGGGATGCCTCTACATTTAGGAGATCATACGGCTTCATGGTGTGCCATTGACTATCGCCTCTGATCGAGATGCTCGTTTCACTTTCCATCTATGGAAGGGGTTACATGAGGCTTTTGGGACAGAGCATCGTTTGAGCACCACGTTCAATCCTCAGACAGACGGTCAAACTGAGAGGACCATTCAGACTCTTGAGGACATGCGCCATGCATTTTTCCTTGAATTTAGTCGTAGCTGGGAGGATAACTTACCCTTTCTAGAGTTTGCGTACAACAACAGCTACCACTCCACCATTGAGGTGGCACCATACGAGGCATTGTACGACCGACCTTACAGATTACCTCTATGCTAGACTGGCCTAGGGGAGTCAGCACTTGTAGGACCAAAGATTGTTCAGGCTACAACAGAGAAGGTGCAGATCATCCAGGAGAAGATGAAGACTACACATAGCAGAAAAAAGTCCTATACCGATAGGAGATGCAGACCACTGGAGTTCGAGGATGGATACCACGTCTTCTTACCAGTCTCACCTCGACAGGGTCTACAGAGATTTGGCCGAGGCGTCATGTTATCTATGTGATTTATTAGGATATTGTAGGTCCTCAGTAGAGTAGGCAAGGTGGCTTACCGCATGGCCCTTCCACCTCAATTGCACCAGGTGCATGATTTCTTTCACGTATCTCAGCTGAGGAGATACGTGCACAACCCATCACACATCATCGACCATGGGGAGATGGATATCGATGACAGGGAGAAATTCATGGAGGTCCCATTGGATATCAAGGATCGATAGGAGTGGGTCTTAAATGGATGGTCAATTCCTCTAGTGCGCGTTCGCTGGTAGCATGACAACCTCCAGGAGAGAACATGGGAGCGGGAGGCTCAGATGCGTGCTCAGTACACACATTTCCCCCCTAGTGTGTGTCGTAGCTTTATGGGGACGTAAATCCCTGAGGTGGGGATAATGTAAAGACCCAAAAATTTGAAGGAAAATTTTTTGTTAAATACTTTGGAATATTATCAGTCTGCATTTTCGGACGGTGCCTGATTCTGAGGCCCAGTGTGCCCAGAATAATTTTCAGAAGTTTTGTTCAGTTACATTCAGTAAATGTATGTGTCGGTTTTTCTATCATTTGAACAGGTGCTCAGAAATGAAATCTGAGGACACCGACGAACTTGTAGCACCGGTATTCACCTAAGGGGACATTTACTGCGGTTCCACTTGGTAGGGCGGATAAGTTATATTTTGAGGATTCTTAATAATTTAAATAAAATTTATGTGTTATATAAATTTTATTTAGGTGGTGGTTAAATCCACCAAAGGGAGGTTGGAGGTAGGTCCCACACCCCACATAACCTCCCATGGGAGGATAATGTGTGGTGGGGCCCAAACAAGCACCTAACCCCCCTTTAACCCCTTAAACCTTTGGACTTTCCATTAAAGTGCCAAGTAACCCATGTTTTAATTATATGAGACCTTTGAAATTCTTGCCAACCCAAGGAAATTAATTAAGTTAATCACTTAATTAATTGTTTGTGTGTTTGAAATATTTTTAAATCCATGGAAATATAATTATAATATTGGGAACCTATTATTTTATTGGCCTTGGTAATTTTCCTGTGGGGAGGCTTTGGGAGAATTCACCCTCTCTGACAAAGAACACGAAGAACGACGTCCTCTTCGGCGAAGAACGCCGATTCCACCAAAGAACGAGGACGTGTCTTCCTTCCTATTCCCCCAACAATGACGGAACGACACCGTCATCCGCGATGCCAATTTTAACGACAAAGACAATGCACATTGAATCGAGGTAGGGGTTTGTCTTGTTTAAATTAAATCCTCGTTCATTTTTTTATGGTTCGACATTGGTTTCTTGTTACCACCTTACGTGGAGGGTGCGGGCCGAAAAAACATGCCCCGATGACCCTATGTTGTTTCTATTGAGTTGATGGTGCTGGAAAAACCAGTACGGTGCGATGTCGTCACACCATGCCGGAGGAAGGAAGGGGTTGCAACCATGTGGGCTGCGGAAGACGGAAGAAGCAGCGGCCCTGCGCCGGTCGTGTGGAGAAGAACTGCAGCTTGCATCCACGGGCTGCTCAGACGAAGCAAACCGGGTGGGATGGAGGACCATGATGCCCCCTTTGATCCGCGTTTCAGGAAGACCATAACCCGTTGTGCAGGCCGCTTTCCAGACGAACCGGCCGGCTGTGGCTGGCCGGGTAGAAGAGCATGGTTCCATGAGGCGCCGCGCTGCGGAGGGAACGCATCCTGCGCTGGGCAGGACGCATCGGCGGGCGAACCGGCCACCTTCTAGCCGGGAGGAAGAAACCGCGGCGCCTAAGGGAACCGTGTGTGGTAGATCTGCAGCCCATACAGTGGGCCGGTCATTCCAGAAAAGCTGGTTGTCTTCATCCTGCTGGACAAGAGAGGCAGCGCCGCTCAGCATCGCCGTTATAAGGAACCGGGGGGCTGTGACCCCCACCCCGCTCAACTAGCCATGGATCGGGATGCCCTTGAACAGGCTGGGCCACCAACCGCACGGGTCGGCCGCCCTCGTGCGGGTTGGGCCACAACAGCCGGGCTGGGCCGCGCTCCACCGGGTCGGGCCCGTTATGCTTAAACGTGGATATCTTTAAGACTGCATGTTCGAATGACGCGCCATCTATGGCACATGGATACTCGTGATGAGGTAGTCCTTTTTCAATAATCTAAGTGAGTTTTGGATGACTTTAGGAAATATCCGGGTTTGGAATGAGTGTAATTCCAACTGGCCCCCTAGAATGGAAAAGGCAATAACTCTCAGACCGGGCGTCTGATAGACGCATCGTCTATCACGTGGAGTTCCTTTTGATGAGGCGGAAGTAATGGATATATCCACTCAATAATTCGTGATATTTGATGTTTTGACACTTGGATCGAGGAGCAGACCCTCCCGGAATCGAGCGTGCTATTTGCGAGAACCCTAGAGCTGGCTACGACTTCGACGACTACTGTACTGGGATCCTACGTGGGTTGGGAAGAAATGACTACTGTAATTAGATCCTACGTGGGTTCGGTAGTGAGGACTACTGTACTTGGATCCTACCTAGGATTGACAGTGACGACTACTATACTTGGATCCTACGTGGTTTCGACTGCGACGACTTATGTACTTGGATCCTACGTGGGTTCAACAGCTTAGATGAATCAGTAACTACAAATGATCATCTCTATCGCTATACAAAAGATGTATACCTGGGTGAGTTGAGTCATGAAATTCAATCATTATCATCGATGTGATTGACTTTACTTCCTATGTGGACTGGGTTGTGTTTGGGCTCGAGAGTTGGACCCAAACTGAGATTGATAACTTAGGTATATGTATGGGCATATACCTAAGTAGGGTTAGTTGATACTTCGTGGTTGTATCTTTTTTCTGTGGTTATCCTTTGTGGATTCTGGGAGATCTTCAGGGGTCTCAGGGTCCCTACTGAGTATCGTTATACTCACCCCTACACGGGCTCTGCCTGCACCTCATTGTGTTGGATGCAGACGACAGACAACGTTAACGGAGGCTGAGAGAAATCTAGGACTGGACAGTACCCAGAGGTGGACCACACAATGAGATGATACACGGAGCGAACCGCTAGACTTGGAGTGCTGAGGTGGACATATTTATTTACCCTTCAGGTAGGATACTCGGCAGACGTTCCAGGATCTTCCCTATTTATCTATTTTCTATTTTTCAGTTGCACTTTCTTTCCTTTGTACATATACTTTACTTTTGGGCATGTATTTTCGACCCCTTTACTTTCAGCACTAATTTTTGTATACAGTATTCACTAGGTGTTTACTTTCTGTTGCGTACTATGTTTTGTTTGTTTACTTTCATAAAGGCAATGCCTTCCCAGCTTATGTATTTATGCCTTTGGTGCTAGTCAGCAACCCCTAGCCAATGGAAGACGGGCATGGGGTAGTCATGGAATGGGTCCCAAGGATAGTCATGACACGTAGTCCCTTACCCCATGTCCAACTTGACACGTTCATTCTTTAATTAACTGAATGATAAACTTAAGTTAATTTATACATGCTTTAGAACCTTTTCAAGTTTATTATTCCTTTTATATCTCTTATTACCACGTTATAAAAATTACATAATTATTTATGTTCATATCGAACATTTTGTTAATATTCGGTACCAGAGTCAAAAATAAACTTTTTATAATTACAAATTTCTCATGTGGTAAAAATTACATTATCTACATAATGATATTCATGATTTAAATATCATATATATCATATATATTAACTATATATGTATTTATAATAGTCTATTGTAAATTAGAAATGAAATTCACCGTTCATGGAGATTGTAAGTCATACATACGCTTGAACACTATATTCATTTGTATTTCTTATTTAAAGGAAATTAAAACACAATGACACATAGGTATATTATAATTCCATTATAATATCATTTTTTATATATATTACATATGTTCATTAATTCCATCATTTTTACGTTCTATAAATCACATGAATGGGTCATATCACTTTGTGGGGTGCTATAGTCCGCACTTCCTCAAATGAAATTATCGTATTTATAGAACATGATAGACATACAGTTATGTTCTAAATGATAATTTCTGAAGCTTATAGATAAAACAAATATCATAAATATCATATATAATCATATCTCGATCATAATGGCCACCATAATAGGATTTAGGAGAATATTGAGAAATCATTGTTTCGTGAGGTATTAGTTCTCCATCCATAGAAACAGTATATTCTATACCCATTAGGTTGAGGTGCGTGTAAGTGTTGTTTGAATAATTCTCCTCAAAAAACTAGTATATTTAGTATAATAGTTTTTTATATAAACAAGTAATAAGAAGAGCATAGGTAGTAGAGAATAAAAACAATGGAAAGGAACTTGAAAGAAGACGTTACCTCAAATAAGGTAACATCTTTTGATTTGAGCCAAAGGGATTTATAGAATTTCGTTATACCTAGAGGAATTCTTCTAGGTAGAAGGTATGGATGTTGGGAGATTATTGTAGTGGAGTTTGGAAGATCCAAGGGCCTTGAGTGGTGTGAGAAATGGGTTAGAGTTGGTGTCCTTTTATAAGAGGTAGGAGGGTAACTTTAGGAATGTTTGGATGTATTATTTTATTATTAATTTATTTTCAAATTATAAAAACAAAAAAGTGATATTTTCGATACTAATATGAGGAAGGGTCGAAATACTTTCATAAAATGGGTTTTAGACATGTTTATGTCACAAAATTAACCTTATCTTTTAGCTTTAACCCTTAGTAAACTTATTTGACTTTTACCATGTATTCTTGTATATTCATAATATATGGTTACTATAGTTAATATAAAATTACAAACGCCCCAAAAATGGATCATTAAGGACATTTGTAACATCATATATGTCATTTGTCCTAATATTATATTTTTAGGATAATTATACCTTTTAAAAAAATATTAATTGATTTAAAAACTCATTTATGTCAATTTTTATACAATTCATATCATGACGTTTTAAAAAATCCATAAAAATTGATTCATTCCAAAAAAAATCATTAATTAAAATATAATAATTAATAATCACCCATAAAATTCGTGTAGGTTATAAAAATCTTGAAAATAAATTTGTTTCAATATTTATATTCTCATTTATTTAAAACATTCATCAATAAGGTAATCACTACATCACCATTACGTCATAAATAAATTTATTTATTTGAGGTATATAAATTATACATAAAATACCTTGATGTATAAAATATTTTTAGATTTATATTGAATATCTATAGTCAAAGAGATCACTTATATAACCCGATATTTTTTTTATAAATGGTATGTTTAGGTTATATTTTCCTTAACTTTAAATTAAAAGTAATTAAAAGTCATTTTCACACACAAGTCGCTCCATTGGGTCATAAAAATAGACCAATATATTCCCATGGTCAGAAATATTTTATAAAATAGTGTTATTACATGTGTTAGCATAATTTCATTTTATTATTATATTATTTTGTTACCCATATTTACCGGATTTTCCCTTTAACCATGGTAAATCAAATATTTACTGAAGATACTATTCATAATGTCTCAAAATAAAAGCTACCTACTTACAAAATTTTGAACTACTAATTACAAAATGGAATATTGTTTTTCTAAATTCAAAAGATAGAAGTTGAAGAAATTAATTTAAAATTAATTCCTGTTGACAAAACAAAAAAAAACATGTTTTTAAGAAGTTAAAACTACCAAAATATTGACATGTGTTTTTGTCCAACTTCAAAGTGAAATTACATATAATGACCAAATTTGGATTAAATTACAAAAATATAAACCAATTACCCTTTAAACCCAATTATAAGTACAATCTAACTATATATATAAGTTATATTAAAAGGCAATTTTGAATTAAAATGTAGTTTTTTCATTATTCATTAAAAATTGAACTTTAGCAGAAAAATACCAACATTTCATCCAAAGTAATTTTTTATGTTTCTCTTATAAATAAGTTTTTTTTCAAATAAAACATATAATTATTTCAAAAACTAGATTTAAAATGGTTTTTTCCATCAAAAGGCGGTAAAATCGCATTTTTAGAAAAATATATCTTTTATCTGAAAAAATGAATTTATTCTTATATCATGTCTAGAAAACATATAAGATGAATTTAAAACATTACATTGAATCTATATAATATATTTTTCATTAAATAATAATCCATAAATAGTGTTATGAAAATAAAATTATTCTCTTTTAAATTGGTTTTCTTAAAAACAAATCCATTATATTCAATTGGGATTTATTTCCATTTCTAATAAATTTGGAAATCAATGAATCATAATTGAAACATGTGTAAACCATATATAAAAAATTAGTTGATACTATTAATTACTTCCATTCTAATGGCTAGGCATTTACTACCATTTTAAATAATAATAATATTTTTTGAATTAATTTTTAGTATAACTCAATGTTGTGAGCAATATAGGATTTCAGGGAAGCTTGTTGTTGCGTATTGAGTACGCTATCAGAAAAATCATCCCCTTTAACTTAAAATTTATATCTTATTCATAAGTATTAATAAATATCAAAAAGTTTAATTCTATAAATACCTAGGTCATTACACTAATAGTAATATTATTATTCCAATGATCATATTAATACTCAAATAGTCTAATTACTATATGATCAGTCAGTTTTCTAATGGTCATATAGGTTCCTTAATTTTTATGAATACCTCATATTTAATTCATTCATTATTTAATACTATTATATCATATATATATATATATATATTCATAATCAATATGAATATTTAATTACTCACATTATACTTCATTTCTATAGTATTTTCCAAGAGTGTGATTATTCAGGAGGATCATGTAGATCCAAATTTTCATATTATTATTATGATATTATATTTTTTTCCCATTATAATGCATTTAATTTTTTATGGCCATATTTATTCTATAAATGTAATTAGAAAATTAATATAATAAATTATTATCAGTTTCATAATGTGATGTAAGTACTTTATATAACATAATTTAATATGAAACAATTATTAGAAAGTAAATTCCTTTGATATAATTCTATGTATCTTTAGAAAATAGAAAAGTATTATTTAATAAAACTAAATTATGGTTCCCATAATAACATTCATATTGCGTTTTCAACTAATGGGGTATTCTAAGAATACCATTAATTAATTTTCATTATTTTTAAATCTCATCCCAAAATATCTCCCAATAATATCTATAGTGGCCATAATATTTTCTCCCATAACATATCTCTATAAAAAATTTATATATTTTCTATTCTAATTATATAAAAAATGTACAAAAAAACAAATGCAGTGTGGAATACATTTCCTTTTTCCTTGAGAATCGTTAATAAAAACTGTAAAACCATTGATGAAAAATCATTAACTAACTACCAAAACTTAATCCATATTTATTCTCACTATTATAGCCTCATATCATAATGGTTTTAGGTTTTGATGAATAACTTAACATCAAAGTAACAATATTTACTTTATTCTTGAAACCCATATAAATTCATTTTAGATGACAAGGTGTATTTAGAGAGGTTATCCTAAAATAATTCTCAAGATATTCATTAATAATAGATTAATTAAGATTCATGATGTTTGGATACTTAATACACAATATGAGAATGAGAAAATTTGAATTCATCCTCAGAATTAATAATTATGGAAACTATGTATTTTCCACCAACTTTTATGGAAAATTATGATATATGAATTTCTATTTCAAAAAAATAAAATCATCTACATGATAAATTTCCATACATATACTTTAAATTTTCAAATTTGGATATGTGGTGCTCCAGTGCCAATTTATCTCTGGGATTCTACATTCTTGTACATTGTTATGAATTCAAATATGTCGAAGAATATTTCTATGTGAATTTTAGATATTCCATATAATCCCCATATGTGATAAATTCAACTACATCATTTGATTATTCTATGGGGAGTTTCATTCAGGTTTTCAGTTCCTAGATTATGATTTGAAACAAAATTTGGATACATTCACTAAATAAACAAACATGATCTTCACATTTGAAAAATATTTTTATTTGTGGTGGCTTCAACTACATGGATTTTCATTCTCTAGACTTCATGTACATGACCAATTACTTACATGAAAATTCACATATTTAGATCCTAGAAAATGGAATTTTTCCAAAATTCCTTTATTTGAAACAAAAGATTCTATACTTTATCTTTAACTAATAATAATCACTAATAAACAATTAAAAACACATTTGAGAATTTATGAAACACCTTAAACACTTCAAATTGATTCCAAAAACCATTAGCATCATATGGTAACTCACCACTTTAATTTCTTTAATTTCCCCAAATAAAGACCATATTTTGGTCAACCCAAAATCTTATTTTACCCTCTACCCATGTGTGTTTTGGTATTTATTTGTTTTATTCTTCATGTATTGATACATAGGAGTAGATTATCTTATTTATCTACCTTCATCTATTTGGTTTTAATATATTTTAAATTTATTCTTTACTAAAATCCATGTGGTTTAGTACAACCGTGGAATTCAAATCTTTATTGCCTTTATAGACTATCGCATAAAATTATGGATTCATCCCCTTAACACTAGTAATGATGTAACTGTAAAGGTCATATCATCAATCACCTAGTGTATTAAGAACTACCCACTTGAATATTTCCAACCAGTTTTTAGGGGAATCCATCTCTGGTTTACCCTTTTCCCAATATATGGGTAGAATCTTATCAATCTTTGTGTTGATAAACATAATGGGATCAAATAATAATACATTTACCCTATAAAATAGTTAATTTAACTTCTTCCTTAATGTGTTGATACTTCAATCCATCTCCCAACATCTAATTTCATTTATTACAATGATAATACTAATTGAAAACAACTTAATTAAAAAAAACAAATCACCATTGGTCACATCAATATCCCCATTTGTGTATGTCATAAATTTGAAATTAATTCCAAATAAACATCTATGGTTAATGAAAATTTCTCTCTTAGTTAAAAATAAATTCAAAGGGGTCGAAATTTATCTCCCTCTAAACGAAATGGTGACTGTATTATCTCCGAAATTGATTGGGTGGGAATTTAGGAGGACATAACAAATTTTCAACTTCTTATCCCAAAAAATGTTTGATACCATATAATATATGATACTAATTTAAAGATTATAGCATTTTTGGTTTAAACATATAACAACTGAAATTCATTAGAAGGAATTTTTTCAACTGGAAATTCAAAAAATATTCTTTTCTTATTGATCAAAAAGTTATACTTGAGAAAATATTGAAATTTCCATATACCAATATAAATTTATAAATCCAAATAAAAATTGAGGTTTATAATCGGATTTCATGTAATTCCCTGACCCTAGTTACCCAGAGTTGGTGTATTATTAAATATCATTGGAATGATCACAAGAGATCATGTCTTGAAATACCGATTAGTTTAGTAGTCTTGGAAGTACTAGATACATAAATAAGTTTTAAATTTTATCATGAAATAAAGAAAAAAAACATTGTGTCCCCATTGAACACACTCATATCCCTTAGCCTATTATAGTAGGTTAATCATGATATACTTCTTCACATCCTTGGAAAAAAAATAGAATGTGGTGAGCTAAGATGCTCAGTAAGGATAACAATATAGCAAAAACATTCATGAAAACACATAAAAATTTATAACAATGTATAAGACTAAAACACATTCCTTTTTAACATAAAATTCAGCATAATATGGAAAATATAAATCAAATAATTAAAATTACTTATTCACATGGATATTCCAATAGTTGAATAATCACTTGTAATATCAATAGCTAATTTCATAATGATGAAATGCATAATGCCAGACATCATAACCACATAGTCAAGGCCTCATGCCAAGACCACAAATATGATTTTTTTCAAAGCCTTGTGCCATGACACTAGTTTTTCTAATGATATCTACTGATGCATCAAGGATCTATAGAGGGATCCACCTATCGCATACTATGTCCAATGCATTCCTCATATGAAAAGGTTAAAATATAATCTAAATATTCAAATTAAAACTAACATACGAAATGACAATATGTAAACCACAAACCAAGAATAGAATATCCATAGTCCAACATAACTCATTCAATACAATATGGTAGATTGTATATTAACCTCAATCAAGAATAATGAAGGATATTGACATAGATAAAAATAATCATTAAAACTACTTGAGAGAAATATCCCCTTTTTTGTGAAAACATTTAAAAGGATCACTATTTATCCAGAAGCTGTTAAAACATGGATTTATGAATCAAAGTGTCCCATATCACTTTCAAAATTTTAAAATGAATTTTATTTTAAAACATTCAGGTATATATAAATAAATCCTTAACACCATTTTTAAAACATGGAAATTAATGAGAAATATTTAGAAGAATAAATATTTAAAACATTTAAAATAATATTTTAGTTAGGGTTCCTAATTGAATGAGAGATGCTTAAATAAAAATAATTTAGGTAATAAAAAATTATAATGTCATGAGAATAAAGGTATTCATGATAAATAATGTCAGAGCACAATATGTACACCATTTAAAAGTGACTTGGCTCATAACAACAAAGAAGTCACAATGGAATGTAAATTGAGATGAAATCCATTATAAAAATACTATATCCTTAGGTTTAGGGTAAATCAATGACAAAATTATGTGTGAAAAAATATAAATACACTCAATATGTTTGGATATTCAGTGTAAATAAATCAGATTACATTCACACATATTGTTGTAAAAACTACACCAATGACTAGGATGTTTAACTCAAAGAATGTAAATTGAGTAAATATTACTTTTATAAAATTCATATCGATGACATGAGAATTTATTAATTGAGTTATTATGTGTATAAAATTTATAAGCAAAAAATGGATTTGAAATTACTACATAAATAATTATTGATTCCCTACATAATCCTGGAGTAAAATAATAAATGAAGTATGCTTAAAACCCAATGAGTGGAAATTGAAATTTGAAATTCACTTAACGATTTGGAAACATACAAAAAATACACACCATGAAATTAATATCATAAAATGAAGATGTATGTACCCATAAATTATTGTAAATTAGACAAAAAATACAATAATGGGTGGTAAATACACCATCGAAAAGGTAATAGTGGCAATATAGCACGAGTCTCACGGGAATAAGAAGTGAGCTGAAAACCCCTAACCTTGTACTTTTCCTCAGTTGAGGGTACGTTAACCTCCTGCATAATGGTGAAATAATTGTGTTTAAATTATATAAGAAACATATACATAAATGTAATATCATATGATATGTTTTAATATTTCATTTTTAATAAAATTTATGTAGTATCATTATTTTGGGTGTTAACTGATTCATTTTTATTTATATGTTTTGTTACATAACTCATGTTTTATTATGGATATGATGTATTTGATTCATATCTAGAATGATACAATGTTCTTAAACATTATTTTTTAATCATAATATGATATTTATTCTTGAATGGTTATGATGGGGAATGAATATAATCGCGTTTGTGGAGATAGTAATACGTATGTACGCACGAGTGACAATAACATTATATTGATGCTAAATAATATGTAATTGGATGTTATTTCATATATAAATAATCATTAACATGTTATATTTATTATTTAAATCAATTATACTCATTATTATACCCCTTAAAATAATTAAGTGTTGAATAACAAACTACACCCCGACTTGGAGATGGTAATTCATACGTACGCATGTATGGTGAATTTGTAATTCATAGGGTTGTACAATATTTATAATAATATCATAGTATATATAATGTAATGGAGTTATTATTTTGGTTCGGAAACAACAAACAAAGTGGAAGAGGAAGAAGAAAAGAACATTGAAAGAGGTGATGAAATAGTTGCCACTTGTTTGGGTGCTTCTTTTTGATTTGACCAATAGGGATCATTAGGTTGGCTTTTTTATCAAAGTAAGGAATATTGGTTGAACTGAGGGTAGTTGGGAGAATATTTGAGTAGGTCTTGGTTAAGCCAAATGGCTTTGGAGGTGTGATTTGGAGTAAAGGGGAAGTACCCTTTTATGAGTATCAATTTAGAAAAACCTTGAAATATTATTATATTATACAATAATATTCGGTTAATAATGGATCAAAAATGATTTAATTTGAGGTTATGGTAGGGGTGGGTCTAAAAATCTTCAACTAATTAGTATTATATAGGTTTAGTTCACCATATTAACCTTATAGTTTATATTTAACTCTTGGTTAAATAGTTTAGAATTTACCATGTCTCCTTGTATTTTTATATTATATTGTTAATAAACATACTATAAAATGACAAGATATCCCCAAAGGGTTCATTAATAAAATATCTATCATTATATTAGCCCTTTTTATGATCCTTAGATTTTTAAAACTATTATTTTATTTAATAATATAGTATTTGTTTTAAGAACACATTTATGTCAATTTTCACATTATATAGTATTTGGTTTTTTTGAAAGTCATAACAATCAAATTTCTTTGAAAATAGTAACCTTTATCCACCCTAACATGTAATATTATCCTATAATTTTTTTGGAATGGATCAGAAGTCTCATTTTATAAATATTTAAATATTTATAATATCAATTATTTGAATCTTTCGTTAATAAGGTAAATATGACATCATCATTGTGTCATAAATAAATTTAATTATTTAATTTCTAAAAATTATATATAAAATACCATGACGTAAGATATATTTTTATATTTATAATGAATATTTATAATTGAAATTAGCTTATATATAACCCTATATTAAAAATGTTTTAGATATTAAAATTTGAATTTAACACTTTTAACTTTTCTTTAAATAAAATAAAAATAAATATCCTAATTAAAACCAAGTGGATCAATAAGATCATATTTAATTAATATGGTTTATTTATCTCTAAATAGACTTATCCAATAGAATTAGGACATGTTTAGGGTAATTATAATATCATTTTTACATTAATTACCCTATTTACTTATAACTGTGGTAAATAAAATTCAAAAGTTACTTTTTATCAAAAATTATTTTCATCCTATTGAAACACATTTTACTTACTAATTTAAACCTTTGAACCGAAATTTTTTAAATTCAATTCACAGAATCGGTGAAATTACGTTTTACGCAAATTTGCAAATGTGCCTAGAAGGTCGGTAAAAGATGTTAAAAAGATCAATACAATTTTATATATCTAATTTTATTATAAATTGAATCCAATATATTAAATTGAAATTATATTGTTATTTTGTATCTATTGTGACATAAAATAAATTTAAATAAAATAAATAATTATTTAAATAAAAATTCGGTTTTAAACAATAACGTACTGTTTTCACTATTCATCAAAAAATTGAATGTTTTCAGAAAAATACCAAAAATTAAACCTAATATAATTTCATATATTCCAAATTCAAAAATGAAGTCTATTTTACCAAATATATAACATAGAAGTGAAATTAATTAATTTAAAATTAATTCCCATTGTCAAAACCAAAAAAGAGGGGTTTTTTAAACTAAAAACTATCAAAAGATTGATATGTGTTTATGTCCAATTTAAATGTGAAATTATTTCCAATGAACAAAATTTTATTAAATGATAAAAATATTATCTAATTATACTTTAAAACCATTCAAATTTATAATTTAACACTATAATTTGATTTGATTAAAAAAGTTGTTTGCAATTAAAATTTAGCATCTTTCATTATTAATAAAAAATATGAAAGTTATCAAAACACACCAAAAATTTATCCAAAATAAATTTTTATATCCCTCATCTAAAAAAGAATTAAATTTCATAAAATTTAATATATAAAAGTGTCAAATATTAGCTTTAGAATGGGTTCTCCTTTTAAAGGTGGAAAACTGCATTTTTTTTAAAATACTTCTTTTATCTAAATAAATTGAATTTGTCCTTATATTATTTCTAAGAAATACAAAAGATGAATGTTAAAATTATATGGGATATATATAAAATTCAAAATGTGGTTATTACTATTCATAACCGTTTTCTAAACAGTTTGTTTGATAGGTTGTGGGGCCCTTGAACTCATTGTTGTATACATCGCACAATATTGTATTAATCAAAGACAAGTGTATTATGGAAGATTTGGGTGTTACACTCTTACCTCCATCAATAAATTGTGTTCTTTCAAATTTAAATTTTTATTTCATAAATAAGAGGTTAAAAAATAGAAAATACATTTGTGGAAAACCCACATCAGAAATAGGTTTAATAAAATTCAGTATTAATAAGAGGGAAAGGGAAATGAAAACGTAACCACCAAATTAGGACTTAGAATAGAATAACATTGGTTGAAATTATAATTGGAGGAAAAATGAAAATATTTATAGGGTGTTATTGAGGTCAACATTCATAAACAAGTGAATAGAAAATTTAAGGCCTCAAAGCCATAAATCTATGATGAATAACGTAAGGTATTAGGATAACACATTTTGGGTTTAAGATACTTTCACTAAGGTTTAAGAGTTAATTTCTTCATAGAATAAGAAAAAAATACATGATAAGTAGAGTTCCATCCTTTAACTAATTTCTACCAGAAAATCATATTTCACCCAAATGACGAGTATTCAAGATGACTTGGTTACACCTAAAGCGCTAGAATCAACTTATAGAGAATCACATAATCTACAAAGGATAAACTATATATTTCCCTTGTCTTTAGAGATTAACTGAAACCAAACTGGTTATTACAAGATCATATGATCTCAAAAAAGGATAATCCTTTAGAGAAAGAAATATTACTCTTAATTTCTAAAATTAAACCAATAAAACCCAAAGTTCAATAAATACCATTCAATAAACTATTGTACTTAAAATCCTTCAATATTATCCAAACTAATATTGAAACCCAAAACTCAAAAAAAATTTGATTATGTTGTCTTCCATGTTAAAATTTATATCCAAATAACATTGAATACTCTTAAATTCATATACTTAAAAGTAATTACCCTAATCACTTATTCTCTATGATAGGTTAATAATTTCTATAAATAACCCAAATCAATATAAATACCCAATAAAAACATAGATAAAAATCCACCAATACTCCTTAAATGAAATCCCATAGTATTTTATATTCCTTAGGCATATAGTGTTCCCAACAGAGCGAATATCTTCCAAAATAACATTTATCACTCAATCCCCAAATCATTTTCCTACACAAAGGATATACATTTGATAGAACATAAGATCCCAAATCAACTTATTATTGATCAATAAAATCATTTAACCAAAAAATAATTAGTCACACTAACCTGGGACTTCACGTAGTCCAGTGGTAGGTGATAAATCCCAGTCGCACTTTGGTTCTGGGTTTGATTCCCATAGATTTGTCCAAGACGACGGGTTGTCACATGGTCTGCATGTTGTCCTTTTTCAAAAACCATATTTTATAACATTCGAAAAATGAGTTAAATTCTTCAAAATAACCATAAAATAATTTAACCACAAATGATATATCATACCTCGAATTTTCATCCCAAAAATTATTAACCTATAATTGCCACAAATTCAATAATCATATAAACCCAAATGGTTATTTATAATTATATGCACACAATAAATGATAATTATTCCACAAATTAAATTTTCACATAACAAACTGTAGGGTTACACATACAAGAGAAAAGTCTTTTAAAGTAATCACATCAACAAAGTGCACTAAAACTTTTAAACATTTCACCATATTTTTATTTCCACATAGGTTAATACTTGAACAAAAGGTTATACTATAGAAAAGAGAATTGACTCGGGTAATGCCCAGGTCCCCTATATTTACAGAAAATGACTGTAAATAAATTCTTGGCATTATTTTAATTTTCTTCCATAATACTCTTTCTTTTTTCTCAATAATTCATTAATTTATGTTGTTCTTTCCCACACATAAAGCATTTCTTAGTTCCATTGAGACACATTCCTGGGTGTCTCCTTCCACATTTCTTACATGATTGAAATTGAGCATTCTTTTCTTCATGGACTCCACTGCAAGAGATGTTATCATTCCCCAACTTTATCTTCTTGGTTGAGTTTGGGAGTTAGTTAATATATATGTTTTTGATCATATTTTTGAAAAACAGATTCAACATTAACATGATTTTTTCCACCTATCAACATTCCATTTCATTTCTCATTTCATCCATCTTGCCCACCTTGTACATCATGTTCAATGTTACTATGATTTTTTTGGAATCCATCCATTTACTAATACCAGAAAGCATTATGTGAGTAACAATATTCATAAAATCATTTATAGAATATCATGACACCATTTTCTCAATCTCAAAAAACATAGGATTAACCAAGGTTATTTATTCTCATCTTATATTAAAATCCATCAAATCAGTTTTTAAAGAAAATTTAAATTATCCTAAAAATATCACCTAGGAGTGTGGTAACCAAGAGTTCAACAAGGACCATTTTCATGCACTAGTTTCCATTCGAGTCTAGCTCAAAACAGTGTTTTTAGGTTTTAATGCTATGTACATTTGTGCTAGAGCCTCCTATACTGGCTCGTATCCAATTAGTGATGTATGTTTTTGAAACCCATATAATAATCACATTATAAAATTTTTTGGATGTTCTTCTATACTAATCCAAAATATCTATCTTAGGGAAATGTTTTAAAATCAGAGTTTTTCTAAATCTAATTTCCATGGTTTGCACTAAACATCCTTTGGTTCTAATTGTAATTCCCTGCAACTAGTTACCCAGATTCGATGCATTATAACATATTATAGTTTTGATCACAAGAGATCATGTCCTAAAAGAACGATTAGCGTAGTAGTCGTGGAAGTACTAGATACATATAGAAGTTTTACATTACTTCATGAAATAAATAAAAAAAATATTGTGTAGCCTTTGAACACACTCATATCCCATAGCATATTCCTATAGTTTAATCATGATATAATTCTTCACATCCAGTAAAAAAACATAGAAAGGGGTGAGCTCAGATTCTCAGTAAGGATAACAATATAGAGGAAACATTTATAAATAAGTTTAAACATTTAAAGAAATGTATAAGACTAAAACACAAGCCTTTTAAACTTAAACTTCAACATAATATGGAAAATATAAATCAAATTGAACCAATTACTTATTCGCATGGGTATTATACTAGTCGAATAATCTCATGTAATATCAATAGCTTATTTCATAATGATGGAAATCATAATGCTGAACATCATAACCACATAGTCAAGGCCTCGTGCCAAGACTACAAATAGGATTTTGTGACATCATTGTGTCAAGAAACTAATTTGTCTCATGAGACCTACCGATGCATCAAGGAGCTATAGTGGGATCCACCCATCACTTACTATGTCTAATGCTTTCTCATATAGTAAGGTTTAAACATAATCTAAACATTCGTATTAAATCTAGCATACAAAATGTTAATATTTTAACTACAAACCATGAATAGAACATCCAATGTAAAACATAACTCATTAAATACAATATGAAAGATTTTATATTAACCTCAATCAAGAATAATGATGGATATTTACAATGATGAAAATAATCATTAAAACTATTTTAGAGAAATATCCTTTTTTTCATGAAAATATTTAAAGGCCTCATTATCTATCAAGAAGCTGTAAAAAATATATTTTTGAATAAATATTTCCCATACCACTTTGAAACTTTTAAAATGAATTTTAATTTTAAAATATTTATGTCCATATAAATAAATCTCTGACACCATTTTTAAAACATGGACATTAATGAGAAAGATTTTGTAGAATAAATCATTAAAACATTTAAAACGATATTTTAGCTTGAGTTCCTAACCAAATGAGATATGCATGAATAAAAATAATTGAGGTTACAAAAACATTATAATATCATGAGAATTAAGGTATTCACGATATACAATGTTAAAGTACAACATATACACTATATAAAAGCGAATTGGCTCATAACAAAAATGAAGTCTCAATGGAATTTAAATTGAGATGAAATCCCTTATAAAAATCTATATCCTTGGGTTAAGGATAAATCAATGAAATAATTATGTGGCGAAAATATTAATACACCCAATATGGTTGGATATTTTGTAAAAATAAATCAGAGGACATTCACACATATTATTGTAAAAACAACACTAATGACTTGGATGTTTAACTCAATGAAAAGAAATTGAGTTAAGATTACTCTTGTCAAGTTTATATCGATGAATTGAGAATTTATCAATGGAGTTATTATGTGTATCAAATTTATATCCAAAAAATGGTTATTGGAAATTTCTACATATATAATTAGTGATTCCACACATAATCTTGGAGTAAAATAATCAATAAAGTATGCCCAAAACCCCATTAGAGGAAATTGAAATTTGAAATTCCCTTACCGATTTGGTAACATAAAAAACACAATAACCATGAAATAAATATCATTCAATGAATATGTAAGTATCCATTAATTAATTTATATTACACAAAGAATACAATCAGGGTAGTACATACACTACACAATTGGAAATGGTGGCAATATATTCAGAATCTCACGAGAATAAAAAGTGAGATGAAAAGCCCTTACCTTGCACTTTTCCATAGTTGAGGGTAAGTTAACATAATTTATAATAGGTAAATAATGGTTATTAAATTATAAAATAACCATATACATAAATATGGTATCATATATGATCTTTTAAAATTTCTTTGCTTATAATATTTTAGTAGTATCATTGTTTCGGGTGTTAACTGATTTGTTTTTCTTTATATGTTTTCTTATGTAACTCATGTTTATTATGGATAGGATATATTTGATTAATATCCAGAATCTTATTATGCTCTTCAACATTATATTTTAATCATAAAATGATATTTATTATTTAATGGTTACAATGGGGAATTAATGTTGTCATGTTCGTGGAGATGGTAATCCGTACGTACACACGAGCGAGAATATAATTCTTTTGATTGTAAAATAATATGTAATTGGAGGGTATTTCATATATACATAATCATAAAAATTTTATATTTATTATTTACATCAATTATACTCATTATTATACCAATCCAAATAATTAAGTGTTGAATAACAAACTTCACCACGACATGGAGACGATAAGCTGTAAGTACGCATGTATGGTGACTTAGTCATTCATAGAATGGATAGAATAATAAATATGGTTGTACTTTATTTATAATAACATCACTGTATATAGAAGGTACTATAGTTATTATTTTGATATGGATACAAAAAATAAAGAGGGTGTGGAAGAATAAAAGAACATTGAAAGAGGTGATGAAATAATTACCTCTAATTCAGGTGTTTTGTTTTTATTTGATCAAAAGGTATCCTTTGGTTTTATTTCTGATTAATGTAGGGACTCTAAGTTGAAGTGAAGGTAGTTGGGAGGATATATGAGTAGGGTTTGGTCGAGAAAAATGGCTTTGGAGGTCTGATTTTTAGGTAAGGGTAAGTATCAATTTATAAAAGTGGTGAAGGTCACTTTAGGAAAACCTTGAAATATTATTTTTTTTATACAATCATATTCGGTTTATAATGGCTTAAAAAGGATTTTTGTTGAGTATAAGGTGGTTCGGAGTCGAAAAACTATCATCCAATATGTTTTAGACAGGTTTAGGTCACCATATTAACCTTATCTTTTAGATTTAACTCTTGGTTAAATATTTTATCATTTATGATGTCTCCTTGTATTTTTAAATTATATGGTTAATAATATTACATTAAAATTCCAAGAGAACCCAAAATGGCTCAATAATGAAATATCTATGACTATATGAGTCATTTGGATGATCCTTATATTTTTAGGACTATTATATCATTTAATAATATAATATATTTTTTAAAAACTCATTTATGTCAATTTTGACATTATTTAGTTTTTGGTTGTTGTGAAAGTAATAAAAATATGATTTCTTAGAAAAAAATTAATTTTATAAACCCTAACATGAAATACTAACATATAAATTGTTTTTAATGAATCATAAGTCTCAATTTAAATTTATTTTTGTATTTATAATATGAATTATTTTAATCATTAATTAATAAGGTAATTACTACATCATCATTGGGTCATAAAAAATTAATTTTTTAATGTCTAAAAATTATAGAAAAAACAACATGATTTAGGAAATATTTTTATCTTTCTAATTAATATTTATAGTCAAAATTATCTTTTGTATAACCCAATATTACAAACTTTTTAGTTATTAAAACTTGAATTTAACTCTTTTAACTCTTTTTTAAATAAAATAACAATAAATGTCCTAATCTAAACCAAGTGGATAAGAGAAGATAATATTTTATTCCTGTGGTTGATTTAGGTCAAAATACACTTATCCAATAGAATTATAACATGTTTTAGGGTAATTATAATATCATTTTTACCATTAATTACCCCATATTCTTTTAACCGTGGAAAATAAAATTCAAAATATATTATTCACCAAAAATCATTTTCATCCTATTGATCCACATATTTCTTACTAATGTAAACCATGTCGTTCATATTTTTGAAATTATTTTCATAGAAGTTGGAAAATTACGTTTTACGCAAATTTGAAAATGTTCCTAGAAGGTGGGTAAAAGGCGTAAAAAAGTTAAATAAAATTCTATACATATACTTTTATTATAAAAAGACTCTAATGAATTAAATTGAACATATAAAGATATTTTTTATCTATTTTGACTTAAAATAAATTTATAGAAAATAAATAATTATTTAAATAAAAATTCGGTTTAAAATAATAACGTAGTGTTTGTCACTATTCATCAAAAATTGAATGTTTCCAAAAAAATAAAAAAACATCTCCCTAAAATGATTTGGATATTAAAAATTCAAAAATTAAGTCTATTTTAACAAAATGAAAATGTAGAAGTCACATTAATTAATTTAAAATTAATTCTCGTTGTCAAAACCAAAAAGCAGTTTTTTAAAGTAAAAAATATCAAAATATTGATATGTGTTTATGTCTAATTTAAATGTGAAATTACTTCCATTGTCAAAAATTGGATTAAATGATAAAAATATAATCTAATTATACTTTCAAACCAATAAAATTTACAATTTATCCCTATAAATTGTTTTGATTAAAAAAGTTGTTTTCAATTAATATTTAGTATGTTTCACTATTCATCAAAAAATGATAGTTATCTGAAAAACACCACAAATTTATCCAAACTAAATTTTTGTGTCCTAATTATAAAGAATAATTTAAATTCATAAAATTGAATATATAAAAGTTTCAAATATTGTATTTATAAACGGTCCTCCATTAAAAGGTGGAACACTTCATTTTTTGAAAAATACTTCTTTTATCTGAGAAATTGAATTTGTCCTTATATTATGTCAAAGAAACACAATAGATGATTGTTAAAATTATATGGGGTATATTTGAAATTAAAAATGTGGTTATTATAATTCATAAATTTTTTCTAAATGGCTAGTTTGATAGGTCATGGGGTGCTTGAACTCAGTGTTTCATACATCGCACGCTATTGTATTAATCAAAGAGTAGCATACTGTGGAAGCTTGGGGTGTTACATTCCATTTAATAGTATTCCAATATATTCAACAATTCCATGAGAAATAGTATTCACCTTATGAATCACTCATTATTTATAAGTAATAATTAGAATTGAAGATTTTCATAACATCAAACAAATTCATGTTTCATCACAAGTTGCTTAGTAATGTGTCATCAATCAGCCAACTCTATATGAAAAAGTAAAAATTGATGTGAAAACCATGAGTGATTAATTTCGAGAAAATATATCCATGAAAACTAAATATGAGATACCAACTCAGAAATTCATTTCTATTGAGCTTCATAAGAATATTTTTAGAGTGGATTCATGAGCACACAATATACTTGAAAAACACATAAAAACTCACATGAAAGTAGTTGTTTCACTATTTGGTAATATAATCACACCCCATTTATGACATTACCAATATAACTGAAAAAACTGATAATAATAGTGATGACCATCACTAAAACATTAATTTTATTCAAACATGCCAAGAATTCCATAATATTATCAACTAAACAAACCTATAGAATATTAGATTCTATCAAATGTTATACCATAAGTGATTCTCCCAATAAACTGTTACCTTAAATCTTCAAATATTCAATAACCACTATATATATTACATAATAATTTGGATCTTTGAAAATATCCTTTTCTTGAGGATGAGGGTTAAGATTTATTTATTATCTCATTACATTCATCTATAGTTTTTTTATTCTTCCACCCTTTTATATCTAATTTTATTGATCATATTATAGTATTCTATTCTTATCATATGGTATGAAAATACCCTATTTTGAAATATTTTTTTTAAATTGAGCATACTTTTTCCTTACTTTGGGTTTTAAATAACTTTTCTTGTTTAGGTATTCTTGTCATACATTTGACAGCACTATGGCCTGACTTCATGTACCCTCCACAAACCTATTTTTTAGATTTAACAATTCCATTCTTAGGAATCATATCCATATAATTATCATTGATTTCCTATACCAATCTATTCTTCTTATCTATTTTTTTGACCTTCGGTATGTTTTCAAATTTCCCAAGTAGTTTTTTATTAAGTGGTTTTTTGCAATAACTCTTAGTGTGGTGTCTCATAATAAAATAGGGTCATATTATTATTTCAATTTGGTAATCCAATTTATCCTCAATTTAAGTAGTTTCATATTCTTCCTTTTTTACTTTCTCTTATAGGAATTAACACCATCCTCAATATTCCTAAACTTCAAAGGACTTGGATTCATTCCCATAAAGAATTCTTATTCCTCATTTTGATTAGCTATTATGGACTCTTTATTTTATCATCATGAGTGACATACCTAATAATACTATACTATAACCAATCATCTGTGTGTAAATACATGTTTCAATACTCATAGTAGTTAATCAAGAATTCTAGTCTGTTCATGAGAGACAATTGTTTTATATTTTGTTAATTATGTTTCTTTTGTACATTGCTTTTTTCCTTCACTTTCACCATAATCTATTTTATTTATCTAATTTAAATATATTGATATAATTTCAAAAACATTCATGAAAAAATCCAAATCTTATGGAGTCTCCAAAAATATCCCATGAAACACTTTTTTATAGCTGGATGACAAGATTTTCTATATTTATAGGATTATTATTTTTTGAATTTGTTTATTAAATTTTCTAGTTGGATTAAGAATATACTTCTATATGACATACTAAATTCAATATATCATGTATTGTTCTGTTAAAAAACATTATTATATTCTCATATTTCTATAATTATTATTTTTATTCATTTCCATGTAGTTGAGATAGAATTAATGTAAAATAATATTTAATGGTAGAGAGGTAACATTTTCCAAGATCTAGAGGTGAATGATTATCCACATAATCTTTAGTACTCTTTACCATGATAGGGATTCTGTTATGAAAGAAAAAATATATCTAAAACCTGAGTAGAATCAATCTTATTTAGAGTTCATTGAGATAGTTTAACAAGTATTGATTATAAATTTTTCAGTTTAATCACCTACACTAGATACTTCTATTTGAGTGAGTTATTTTTATCCTAAATTTTACTCTAACATACTTCCCAGTCATGGTTCATATTCTGAACCTATTATTTATGAATATTTATTTTCTCTTGGAGTAAAATTTTAATTTCTTTCACCTTTTTATATTTCAACACTAGTTGGCAATCCCTAACATTCACTATGTCTATATGTATCATATATAGAGCATGGAGTACCTTAGTAACAATTTCATTAAACACTTATTCCTAAAAAAATATTCTTTATAAAAAACAATCAATCATAGATACTTTTTCAATGAAAAGTGGAATAGTTTCTATATTATATACCATGATTTTTGATAGGGTATTACATATTCAATTCTATTTTTTCAATTGGTCCAACATAGGATCAACTTTGTTATTTATCTATGAAGATTCTTTAAATATATACTTGATAAAAATTAGAATATAAGTTACATTATTATAAGAAACCATCTTTAGATAGAATAAAATATTAAATTTTTGTTATTCAATATTTTTCATCTATTCATTTACTTCAAAGCTTGATATAAAATTTTTTATAAAAATAAAAATCAACCAATTTAATAGCTAAATCCTTATAATTTTATGTACCTTTAGCTAATGGTGTTTCATTATTCTTAAGTGATATTTTTCTCAGCATCCTTGCCAATTTCTTCGACCTTTTTTTAAATGTCTAGGATGAGACATCCAAATATGATTTATTATTTTTCATTGAAAAATTATAGATCTAAGAAACTTTTTTAGGAATCTCAAATCCACACATTATATGAATCTTTTCATAAGGAACTATAGGTTTATTTGATACTAATTCTGATCCCTCAATAATTGATAGACAAAATATAGTGGAGTGGGAAACTAGTGGTCATATAAAACATTTTTGGATTATTTTCGGTTCAATTCAACCATCAAGACTTATTTAATCTTGATCCACACCTTATTTTGCCTCATACCCTTACCTAGAAAATTTATTAAATAATGTCATAATAAAAAAAATATTTATACTAGGTTCGTTGATATAAAACACTCTTTATAGTGAGTGCTAATTCATCCAAATAAAATATTCTCCACTATAATCAATATCATTGAATTATAAGTTGAGGGTGATTCAGAGACTATAACCGGATCAGGTTAACATTGATTCTCTTGACCAGAGTCTCATCATCAACATTTATACATCTCACACAATTTCACTTTCTAGTTTCCCAATTGATTTCTTCAGAAGCTTCACATTGTGTTCATAGAGTTCAATAGTGGACTTCTTGCATAACCCTTTTCTCGTAGGTTTGATGGAATTGCACCATATTTACACAATATTTTATTTAAATTTACTTATTGGATGTAGATATATGATCAGTATAAGTTTTTCTCTACATCCATAGAATAAATCTATTTCTTATGATGAACATCTTCTTCAAATGATAGTAAGTTATCAAGAATTATCTATCACTCAGGCACTGCCTATAGCTTATATTTATAATTTTTTAATATATTCCCTTATATATCTAAATCATTGATCTTATATGATATTCAATATCAAATATCTCCTCCCAAACTTCAATAACCAAAAAATTTCACAAAACCTTCTTATTTTGACTACTTTAGATCTCCCAAATTTATCTTATAATGATGGTCATCTCATTCTTCTTCTTTAATAATATATGTAGAGGATACTCCATCACAGGGGGGGTTTAGATATCCACACATCATATATCTTAGTTCCTCAATTTTATTTTCAAATACTCAGTAATTATGCTTCATTATTGTTATTAAAATAGTCCACCATCATCTTTTCGTGTCCAATCACATGAATGATCTTTTCATAAATTGATAGATTCTATAAAAATACCATAAATATTATTATAAGGGGACAAAGTGACTACAAAAAATCACTATTATAAGACACTCATTTTAGGTTCCCATAATTACATTTTTTATATTTTAAAAATAATTTTCATTCCTAGAATACCCTCATTAATTTCATATTCTCTTATAAATAGGTAATAAAATATATTTAATAACATATTTAGTATTCATATATTATTTTTCCAAAATATATCACAATAAAAAATATACACATTAAATTTTCCATAGATATAAAATAAAAAATGTACATAAAAAATGTTATGTTGAACGTATTTCATTTTTTTCTTAAGAAAATTTAATACAAACAATTGAAAATTTTATTTTGGATATATACACAACATCAGTAACTCAACCATTATCTATTCTTACTAAAAAAACTTCAATCACAATGAATTTATAATTAGATAAACAATTGGGATTCTAAGTAACATTATATTAACTATTATTGAAATGATGATAAATTAATTTTATCCATCAAGGAATATATATAGAGACTCTCATTAGATCATCCACATGATTAGACAGGATCATGGATTAAATAATAATAATTATGTTTCCATCTTGATTGAATGTCATGAAAATTAATAGATAAGAAATTTTCCTCAAAATCAATAATTTTGTAATCTCTAAATTTTTTAACCAATACATAATGGAAATTTGTTTATATGAATTTCATTTTTAATATGAAGAATAAGTTACATGGATAATTCCATTACATGAGGATTAATGTATTAGAATATGGTTACATGGTTCTCTAGTTACAATTTTACAACACGATTCTTTATTCATGTACATGGATAATAATTTGGATTCATGGAACAATTCAGCTACATGATGTTTGGATACACTGCACAAACAACTTAAGTGAGGAATTTATCTAAATATCTTGATTTTTCTATGTAGAGATTCCTCAATTTATGTAGATCTGTAATTTTTATATGGAGTATAATTAAACTATGTTATCATTCCACTATGTTCATTGAATTTACATATGTAAATCATTATGTATAAAAATACTATCTTATGTGGTGAATTTATCTATGTGGATTTTACTACACTAGAATTAATATATATAACCATTTTCATACATGAAAATTTACATAAATAATTCCCAGTCATAGGAATTTTTATATAATTCCTTTATTTCTAACCAAAGATCAACCACTTCACTTCTACATGATCTCAATCACTTATAAACACTTAAAACATATTTATGATTTTTTTGTAATATCTCAATCACTTCAAAACCCATTCCAATGAAAATTAAAAACATATGTAAACTCACCTAGTTTTTTTTTGGAATTTCATACTCTATACATCAGATTTTAGTATTTGAAAAACATGGTTTCAACTTTTATCCAAGTGTTTTTCGGCACTTCTTTATGGATTCCACCATACAAAAATATTGAGGGATGCATTATTCAATTCATCAATCATACTCTCTAATAATTGAACCCATTTTACATGTGTTATTCATACCTATCCAATCTATTCTATAAAGTTGTAAAAAAGGTCTATATTTTCTGAAAAAGTCGTTATAGAAGTTTTTGGAACCAACCTTTAATCACTTCTCGGGATTTATCAAGGATGTTTATCTCATACATCGTCTAATGTCTTATGGGTGAACAACTTGAATTTTTCTGAAAATATAATCATGGGTAGCCATATCCACTTTTGTCTTTATCTAATATGTGGGTATTATATTCCTTAATGGGTTGATACTTCAATCAATCACCTTTTTCAGTACTATTTCCCACCCCTACTGCAAATATATTGTCTTAGTTGGATTCAAATAGCATTGATTTGTTTCTCTAGGGTCTCCCAGCTTTCTAGAAAAGGTCTCATACTGGAGGGGATAACTCTATAGAATAGTATACCATGTTTGTGACTCTGAGATGGCCCATACAAGACTATGATATATATGGAAGAATGTTCACCCTTTTCAAACCTAATTGCATCACTAGGGATATATGAGGAAAATTAAGGCATGGTCACAAACACTTAGGGGATCATCTTATAACCATGGGCACCCCACCCCCTCCCCCCTCTTCATTACCTATTGGCTTCTAAAGTGATCCCTCAACCCTAAAACCATTTCAAGACTTGTTTACACCCATAAATAAATGACATTTTCAACATTTTTCTCAAACCATGTATCTTTGTTTCACCAGGATCTCCCACCAGTCTGTAAAAGGCCTTGTACTTGGGCGGAGAATCTACATAGACTTATTTACCAATTACAGGGCCCCTCCAATACCCATTTGATACTATGGGAAGTGTGGAACCATGGTTTCCCTTTCCTAGGCCCACATATAGAACCTAACACATAAAAGTATGGATAAGGACATATCATAGAAACCAAGGGGAGTTCTACAAAACTCTAGGCATGAAAAAATAATTCATGAATTCCACTATAACAAAAAAAAATTGTAATAATATTGAATATATCAAAATTATTTTAACTAATATTGTATTATACTATAATAATATTTATTTACTAAGGATATAAAAGGATGATTAACTATAATTGATTAAACCATATAGACATATAAAGAAAATTGTATTATATATTGGGGTTTATTATAATTATTTATTAAAAAGTATATATATAATTAATAATACCATTAAATAATTCATGATCAAATTAAGTAAATATCCCTTGACGCTCAATCGTCATCGCTGTCAAGGGATGTAGGATAGGCCATTGACTCCGTGATTTGTACCTATTAAACCCAAATGGAAAATAATTTCATGCTAATTAAACTCCAATTATTTGATTGATCAATTTATATTGATTTTCAGTTACTATATAAAAAATAATAATCAATTTTATTGGCATATCCAAACCCATCAAATAAACATATTTAAATACTAATTTGATGACATTATTTATGTCTATATTTATAATTTTCATATTTATAAAACATGAATTTTCATGAGTTTTAACATTTGTATTGTATCTTGTGATCTAATCCACAATAGATTCAGGAATTATAAAATGTTAGAGAAAAATATAATGATCAAAAATCATTATATGATTTAGTTTGGGTATGAATTTATAAGATTTATCTTTCTTTAATTCATATCTGATTATACTAGAATAAGCATTGAAAAAGTATAAGTATGTGAATAAAAAGTGAAAAAAAATGTGGAAATATAGTTAATTTTCAAGGGGTAAAAACATAGATATTATGGTTGTATCAATGTTCACAAAGTCATATTGATGACTAGAAGTTTAGAAGTTTATAGGGGAGAATAATAAAAAATAAACAAAAGATGATTTTATATTTTCTTATAACTCACCCATATATGTGTATCCCTTCCTAATGAGTAAATTAGGGATTTATAAAGAAATTTTATGTAATTTTCTCTTGAGATAAGTATATGGGTTGGAAGGGTGTGAATGATATCAATGAAAAACAATCCCTATAAATTTAATCTCAGAAAAGACCATACATTCCACTAAATCATGACTTTATCATTCATATAATAATAGTGCCTTGATATATATTTATAATTCCATTTGAATAATCATATTCAATTAATCATAGCACAAGTTATGACCCATTTACATTTAGTGGGTAAACTATATCATCCTAGAATTTTATCATTTTATGATCCTTTTAGGATTATAAGATTGGATAAATATTTTTATCCAATTGAATGAATTATAGAGGATGTACATAGATTCATTAAAAATCAATTTTTATTAGTTTTGTGAATTATATATGTTAAATACTAAACTTATATGATAATGCTTCCCTTAGTAAAATATTTTATTTTTCTGATTAAGTTAAAACATACTACATACATTCAACATTCTTCCTTCAAATATCAAATATCCGATAATATATAAACTAAATAATATTACTAAAAATAATAAATCTATTTTATATGTTATAATATGAGACGTGATGAGATATGGATACTATCAATGGTTTGGAAATAATGTGATATGAGAAATTAGTATGAGATATGTGGACACAAAAAGTATAAATAAATTAATGGAGAATTCCAGTTTCATCCTACTAAGAATTTTACTCAAAACATGTACATATATACCACATGCATATACATATTTAATTCATCCTGATGTTATTAAGGTAAAAGTACACATATTGTTAGGATATATAAAGAAATGACTTGTGAGTTAATTTCAAGATGATTTGGAATCTTATATTTGATATTTTTATACCATTTTAATTGATTATATGACATCTATATGTATGTTTAAAACCATTTGGTATTTTATCCAGTCAATAATCATTTTTATTTTTTAATTTTTTTAATAAACATTTAATATTGTTATTTAATTTAGAATTATACATAAAGGGTACAATTACCCCTAATATAATTTGTAAGATACTTGGTGTCAATCATCTTTCTTTTCTGATTATGGAGTGATATTAAAGGATTATTAGATTTAACCTTGATGTAATTATCATTCCGGGAATGGAAATTACAAAAAAACTCTTATCTTTCATTCATATCACCATCGTAGGACAAAAATAGATTTATATGTCATGACCTGTCTCCCAGGGCCCTTGTTGTAACTACCCCAAGCCCGCCTTCCATAGGCCAGGGGTTGGTGACTAGCACCAAAGGCGCAAAACCCTATAACTGGGATGGAATTGCCTTTATAAACGAAAACTCACACAACCAGAGAACAAGCTGAAGAAAACACTAAGAAATGCAGTGTAACAAACATGATGAAATTACAAGGGGCTGAAATACAATCCCAATAGAAAGGTACAACTACAATTGAAAGAAAGTACAACTGAAAAGACAAATAGCTGGAAGATGGAAGCAGCTCCGTAATCATACTTCGGGTTCCTGCTTGAAGGGTAGGTATAGGTGTCCTCCTCGGCACTCCACGTCCTTCCATCCGTCCGTCCGTCTCCTCTAGGCACTGACTCGTTGTGAGGTCCACATCTGGGTATCGTCCAGTCCTCATATACTCTGCCTCGATCAGTGTTGTCTGTCGTCTGCATCCAACACAACGAGGTGCGGGAATAGCCCATGCAGAGGTGACTATAACGATACTCAGTAGGGACCCCGAGACCCTCATGGTCTCACTAAATCCAACAAGGATAAACCAAAAAAGTAAGATTCACTAAATCCAACAAGGATAAACCACAATGAAAGATCTCAACAGATAACCTTTACTTAGGTATATGCCCATACATATACCTAAGTTACCAATTAACTTATCTCAATCATTAGGTAAACACTATGGTAATTAACTCAGCTCAAACCAGGATTTCCATTATCGAAACCACAACTACTAGACAACTCTTCCTCTGTCGAGTACAGTGGTCCTGTTACGACTCTAAGGAGCTACTCACTATCCTTAGACTGCTGAGGTAATCCTCCCGTCATGTATTGCGGTTCTGCTGCCAAATATCGGGCGCTTCATCGGTTGAGGGTCTGCCACCAAATACCGGGTGCTCTCCCTTATATCCTACAGAGGTACTCTTCCTATCGAGTACCGCAGGTCTACTGCCAACTACCAGGTTCTCCATCTTCCATGCACCTGGCTCCAAATACCAGGCGCTCCGTCCACTGGGCTAACCGAATCACTAAAAGTCGAATCGGTCAAGCAGTTGTCAGGTCTATAGCTAATGAGTCTCGGAACTCTGTACGCTCATCTCCGGGAGGGTCTTCTCAAAGATCTACTGGTAGTTACTTCCATTTGTCACCAATCCTAACTTAGAAGTATCTCAAAATACCGCCTCATCATATGGGTCTCAACGCAACAGACAACGCATCAATCGGACGCCCGATCTGTGAGTTATTAGCATTTCCATTCTAGGGGCCTGGTTGGGTTCATGTACGAACCAACCTGACCATATCTCAACAGTACCCCAAACTCTCATGGGTATACTCAAAGGAACCTTTTCTCAACGAGTTTACCAACACCGCTGACGATTCGTCAAATGGACATCCGGTTTGAGAGCTATTGGCTTTTCCGTTCTATGGGCCTGGATGGTTTATAATCTAAACAAACATGACTATACTCCATCTTCATCCAAACCTTAATTTTAATATTCCAAAAGAAACCATCTCATCAACATGAATCCAACGTAGTCGACGACACATCAATCGGACGTCCGAAACTCAAGTTATAAGCATTTCCGCTCCGAGGGCCTGGTTGGTTTCAAGTTCAAACAAACCCGGAAGTACCCAAACTTTACCAAAACCTTTGGTGTAATATAACGAAACACCCATATCAATCCAAGGAATCCTATCCAACTAACAGTGCATCGATCAGAGGTATATAGCTCAAGATATGCCCATTTAATTGAAAATGGTCCGAAAATATGGGGTCTGGGCCCGGTCCGACCTGGCCCAACACCCCTGGGTCGGCCCGAACTGGGTCGACCCGACCCAGGTCTGATTCTGGCCCGGTAGGGCGTGGATCGGCCTGGCAGGTGTGGCCCGGCCTGGTTGGAGCGGTCCTGCCCGACCGGCTTGGCCAGCTTGGCCGAGACAGTTGTGCAGAACGAGGGGGGGTTAATTGATACCAGCGGCGCCAGCTGGCGCCGCCCCGCCGTCCTGGGATCCCGCACGGCCGTGAGATCTGTCACACCGCTGCCGCAGTTGTTTCCATGGCAGAATTCCTCTGGCGGCGCATTGTTGTGCCATCGTCTCCAGGCTGCCGGACGTCTTCGGTCGCCGCCTCCGGTCGTTGGCACCGTCGCGCCGGATGTGCCGTCCGTGGACCACCGGACGCGCTATGGTGGTCCGTTTTTCCCTACATCTGTGCCTGTGGCTCTCCTGGGACCCTTTCTTCACTGTGACGGCTTCCATATGCTGTTGCGGTCTCGTTTCATCATCGCCCGTCAATACGTGCACAAATAAATGATCCACGGTGGGTCGGTTTTGTTCTTCGGCCTGAACCCACCGCGTTAGATGTTTTCAATCATGATTTAAGAATTCAAACCCAAATCCAAACCCAAAAAACAACCCCGCATCCAACCCGCATGTATGAGCGATCCGCGGATCAACCGGGCAGATTTTGGTCCGCACTTGTTGTACTTTCCTCAAAAAGGTAAGGAGAAATTCAAAACAAAACCCCTACCTCAAGGTTCGCCATTTGTTGATGATAACACGAAAGGGTGGACGTCGACTCATTGACGTCGATGCAAGGGAGGAGATGAAGGTGATGATGATCATTGACATTCGTCGCTTCTGCAAAGGCCTTCAATCCCAGCTTGAGCATCGTACGTTGGAGATCCGTCGGAAGGAAGGAGTCGAGGGTGGCATCGGCGTTCTTCATTCCTTGTTCTTCATTGGAGGAAGAGGAAAAATCTCCAAGTGCTAGGTGTCGTGCTTCGTTGCTAGTATTCTGCCACTTGAAGAAGCCATCCAGAACTTCTTCCCCTAGCCTCCTTTATATAGGAGTGGGAGGGTTCGTCGTTGGCATGCAAGTCATAAATGGAGGATTTATGACAGAGGGTTCCACCCCATGAATTTTCTGCGGTGGCGCATTAAAATGGGGATGAAGTCAACAAGGGTGTTAATTCTTGGGTGGTCCCATCATTAAAAAGGGAGGTTTCATCCTCCATAATTAAGAGGGTAATTAAAACTTAGAGGCTCTCCCTCATAAATGAGGGGGAGTCAAGGAGTTATGATTCCCCTCCCATTAATGGGAGGCCTCGTGTGGTTTCCACCACAATCAACCTCACATGGGAGGTTGGATCTCGGTGGTCCCCACCACCATAACCTCTCGAGGGGGGTTAGGTTGTGGCAGTCCCACCACCAACGCCCCTGTGGAGCTTCTGAACACTTTATCCGCACGACATGTGTTTAACAAATTAAAATAAATTGTTCACTTATTTTGTTTTATTAACCCACGTAAAACCCCAAAAACTAAATTTCATACCTGATCATCTGTCTTCAAGGTGAAAGTCTTCTTAAGAGAAAACCCACTCTGTGAGTTCAATGGTGCCCTTAGATTTCAATTCTGATCACCGGTTCCAAAGAGAGAAAAACCCGCTCATTTGTTCACTAAACGTACCCGAGCTAACCTTCGGAAATTGATTTTGGGCACACCGGGCCTCGGAATCAAGTGCCGCCAGAATCCACAGACTCGTAAAATTCTAAAGAAATTAGGAAAGAAACTTTAATTGATATTTTTGAGTCTTTACATTACTCCCACCTCAGGGATTTATGTCCCCGTAAAGATACAACACAAACTAGCGAAACTAAAGTAGGTACCGAGCACGCATTTGAGCCTCCCGCTCCCATGTTCTCTCCTGGAGGTTCCCGTGCTTCCAAAAAAATCGCACAATAGGAATCGACCATACTTGTAGGACGCACTATTGTCGATCCTCAACCTCTACTAGAACCCCGTGAAGGTCACCCCATCATCGATGTCCCACTCCCCATGGTTGATGATGATGGATAGGTCCTGCACACATCTCCCCAGTTAAGATATGTGGATGTTGTCATGCACCCGGTGCATCTGAGGTGGAAAGGCCAGACGGTAAGCCACCTCGCCTACTCTACTGAGGACCTTGAAAGGTCCGAAGAATTGTGGAGTTAACTTTCCTCCTCAGCCAAAACTCCATAGACCTCGTCGAGGTGAGACCCGTCAGAAGATGTGGTCGCCACCCTTGAACTCCAGTGGTCTCTGTCTCCTATCAGCATAAGACTCGTGTCTGCTCTGTGCAGTCTTCATCCGCTCCTAGATGATCTGCACCTACTCTTGTATCCTCAAGATGGGTTCACTGGTCAACCTATGCCTCAGCTCCTATAAAGCTCTACTGGAATCTCTCTGATGAAACAAAGAGTTTTCCCTTCTTCATCAATGCTAAAATCAGTGTTGCAACTCTGGAGAAGTCTGGCACAAATCTAGGTCTATCCGACTCAAGAGTGATCGACTGCACCGACATTTGGTTGATTCCATCCTCTGCTGCCTGGGGTTTCCTTTTCTCTGACCAAGGAAAAACCCATCCCAACATTGTAGGTAAACCACAACCTTTTTTCCTAATACAGTCAATCTTTTTATGAACTGTGGTTTCCCAGTCCATACCCAAACTAACGTCGTAAGGCCTCGACGTTGCCACCAAGAGGTTCCAACCGAAACTCTTGCCTCAAGGGTCAGATCACATCGTCGGCTTAAGTGTGAGTATCGAGTCTCCTCTCAAGGTATCTCCAATTTTGAGGGTCAAGTCAAAGATTAAACCGGAAACTCTTGGTCTGGGACAAGATTCATGGAAGGAAGGGATGATGCGTATCAATGTTTATTGTTACAGCTGCTAGTAGTAGACACTTACCATACCTTGAATCATTCCTAGAGCCCTTGGGTCACATTTCTTGACCACGTGCAGCTACTCTATTCCCCTGCCCTCCCGCTCCCAGAGCCTGGCAGGGACTACAAAGGTGGGTGGTTATAACATGTCGAAAAGTACACCACCTCATACTGCTCTCCTAGCTCTACTTCCATATCTGTTGCTCTGCAGATTCATCTATCCTTAATAGCTTCTCTTCTTAAAACATTTTACACACCCATGTCTCTGAGACTAGAACCAGTTCCCAGCTTTCCTACTGCTAAACTTTACTGGCAGTATCCACTTAGCCAAAGAATTCTCAACCACAAAGGTTATCTCTAGTGCCCTAACATAAGTAGGAATGCATAGAGAAAAAGTGTTGGATCAGATATCTATTAAACACACCTCTCTTAGAGGTCCGATCTCTAAAGCACTGATCGGATCGTAGTAATCAAGTACCAGGAACGATCGGTATGCCTCGATGACCACTCAGCTACCAACATGTCGTCCTGCCGAAGTAATATAGCTCTAGAAAAATCTCATCCACCTCTTAAAGCCAGTCCTCATCCGGCTGTGAGTCAGGCTAGCCTTAGAACCTGAGGGGTATCTAATGATGAAACACGTGTAAGGCACTAAGCCTACATGTGTCATCTACCAGTACCGCCGGTTGTAACTGTTGACCAACAGGTAGTGTTATAGGTGGAACACTACCCAAAGGTACAATCTCAGGGATCGGTCCACGTACCGTATCCTCATCTCTATATGGACCAACCTCATGTTCACTCACTGGGAAACACTAGTAGGTAAGATCACCATATGCTCTACTAGTTTCTAAACTAGGTGTAGAACTCTAAAAATTGCCTCCAACCAGTCCACTACTGTCTGCAAATCTATCTCGTCTTGTAACCTCAGAGGCCTCTACTACTGGAACTCGTGCAATGCGCTCTGTCAGCATGCACCGTCTGCAATTATGGATGGTGGCATCTTCTACCTAACGGGTGGTGGTGCTGGTGGCACACCACCTGAAGGTGCCAACATAGAAAGGGGTCCCTATGTAACACCCTGAGATTTTATGAAAAATATTCCTTTTAATTTCGTTAATTTATTGTGTTGTACACTACACCAAAAGTCGCTTTCAAAACACACATCCCTGACTTGTCTTGTATTACACACAATAAAGACCTTCCCCGATAGCGTGTGTAGTACGCAATACTGAGTTTCACTAAATGAGATATTATTATAATATTATTATGAACTAGCCGTTATGAATAGTAATACCCACTTTTTGAAATTTTATAAATTTTATCGTTCAAAATGGACTTTATTTTTGGATTCAGAATATCGAAATTAGCTTAGGGTGATATTTTGGTACTTTTCGGATAACATTCATATTCTGATGAATAGTGAAAATTACTAAATTTTAATTAAAAACAACTTTTTAATCGAAATAACTAATAGTGATAAATTATTCATTTGAGTTGTTTTAAAGTATATCTAGAATATATTTTTACCATTTAATACAATGTTGGTCATTGGATGTAATTTCACATTTAAACCAGACATAAACAAGTGTCAATCTTTTGATGGTTATTATCTCTTAAAAACACGCTATTTGTTTTGATGACGAGAATTGATTTTTAAATTAATTAATGCAACAGATATGTTTTGAATTCGGTAAAATAGACATCATTTTTGAATTCATAATATCAAATATAGCATAGTCCTAATATTTGGTATTTTTCTAGAAACTTTCATTTTTTTGATGAATAGTGAAACCACTAAGTGGTAGTTAAAAAACTGATTTTTTCATAAAACTTAATTTTACCGCTTCTGTGAGTGGAATTTCGAAAATCCGAGATACAAGGTTAATATCAAGGACTAAAATGTGGTTCAATGAGATGAATTTTTTTTTGGTGAATAGTAACTTTTTTACTTTTATTTACCACGGTTAAAAGTAAATAGGATAATTAAGGGTAAAAATGATATTATTACTACCCTAACACATGTCCTGATTCTATTTTAGAAGTTTAATTAAACCAAAAACAACCTTAGAAATAAAATATGACCATTTAGGCCCACTTGGATTAGATTAGGACATTTAATAATAATTTATTTAAAGAAGGGTTAAAATTGTTAAAATAAAAGTTTAATAAGTAAATCATTTTTAATATAAGGTTATAAATAAGATAAATTAGACTATAAATATTAATTTGAAAGATAAACCTATTTACTACATAATGGTATTTTATTTATAATTTTTAGACATTAAATAATATAATTTATTTTTGATACAAAGATGATACAGTTATTATCTTATTAATGAAATATTGACATAATTGATGTTATAAATACCCAAATAAATGTAATTTTAGACTTTTATGAATTAAACTAATTTTCTAGGTTAATATGACATGTTAGTATTGGTTTAGTTAACTTTTTTTTAACTACTCATTCTGTTATGATTTTCACAAAAATCAATTACCAAATAGTGTCAAAATTGACATAAAATAGTTTTTAAAACAAGTATTATATTATTAATTGTTATTTTATTCCTAAAAAACTAAGGTTCGGCCAAATGACTTAGATAAGGTTGTATATATTAATAAAAAACAACTTGGGGTTATTTTTTCTTGTTATAGTATGTTTATTAACCTTATAGTGTAATAAAAGAAAAAGAAACGGTAAAAGTTAAATTATTTAACTTAAAGATAAATCTAAATGATAAGGTTAAAATAGAAACCTAAACTTGTCTAAATTCTATCGGATTAGAGGATTTTGACCCATACCCACCTTAGCTTCAAAATAACTCAATTTGGAGCTATTAAATACTGAATATGACTTTATAATAAAATAGTATTTTTAGTTATTCCAAAGGTGCCCCTCTCCTCCCTTATAAAAGAGCACCTCCTCCCTATCTTCCTCACACCACTTTGAGCCATCAAGCTCGGCCAAACCCTACCAAATTATCTTCTACACTTCCATAGAAACATCCTAGAGGTCCTGGTTATCTTCAAAGACCAATATTAGTTCCCTAAGAGGAGGTATCAAAGTGGCGCTTCAAAGAAGAGGAGGTTTGGATACGTACGAAGCATATCGAACCTAAGGTAAGGGATAACTATACCAATCTTGTTCTTATCCAAGACTGTTTATTCATTAGTATTTACTGGGGTTATTGTTATCATCCATGTCCATTTTTCCTAAAAATTGTTTCATGTATGTTTAAAGTCCTTTTTACCCTTTATGACTTTTACCCAATGGTATGGAAGGAATCTTTCTTTTATTTACCTTGCAAGGTACTTTTTGACTTTTCCAAGAAAAGTATGAGAAGAATGTTTTTTTAACATACACGGCATGAAAGGATTCTTACGGTTTTATAAAGCCATATTTTTATGAAGCTTAATCTAAAATATTTCATGACTATTTTTCAAAAAAAATATTTTTCTTTTAAAATTGCATGACATTTTGTGAAAAGAAAATGATTTTGAATAAAAAAGGATATTTTCCTCAAGAATTCATTTCAAGTGTTTTATCAAAACCATTTTCATCTAAGATGGAATTATTTCACATATGTATGTTTCAAGTATAATGTCTTTATGATTTACATGGTTTCACTGTTCTTATGATGAAATATCCATTTCTTTTATATAGATTATGTGATGATGGGATGATGTTTGTGAAACCCATTATATTTGTTGAGTTATTATGAATGATTTATGTTTATTTTGTGGCACAAGTAAGAATGATTTCATTATGAGATGGGTGGGAACTATATCTCCTTCCAATGCATTGGATAAAGATTTATATCTCATGATATAAACATGGCTGGAACGGTAAGTTAATCTAGTTCAGTATTAGAGGACTGGAACAAGGAGTGAACTCGATTTAGAAAGGGACTTTGTCCACTAAGATGGTCTTTACAGTAATGCCTTGTCTACTATGGAAATCATTACATGTGCTTAATGTATTCCATAATTACATGTTTTATTCCCATGATATTTTATCATGATTTATGTTCCATTATGATCTATGCCTTATGTACTTCCATGTTTTATGTCGTTGCTCATGATTTTGATGATTAAACATTATGTTCATGTTTTTAAGTTCAAATGTATATGGTATGTTTTATTTTATCCATGCTTACCCTTACTGAGCATTTGAGCTCACCCTTTTTATGTTTTATTTTCCCCTAGGATTAAAATAATGGTTTAGGGTAAGGAAACAAAAAGTGGAAGATCTTTATGGGAGATGTTGAAGGTCTTTCACCACAATTAGAAGATTACGTTCCATGTTTCCAAAGACACTAAATTATTACGATCCTTGTGTGTCTGTTTTTGTTGTGTATTAAGTATTCTGCAAAAGTTATGTAATGTCCATGTACGTCAAGCTTCGGGTCTCTACACCCTACACTGGAGTCTCAATGCTTGGTGGGACATCATTGAGTACTCTCTTGAAACTCCAACTGAGTGTCTACTTGGAGACATCCTGAACAGATGAAACATGGTCAAACGATTTAATCCTGGTGAGCTGACCTAGTTTGAGCTAACTTAAATAAAACTTTTGTAAACACACACGCAAAAAGTGTTTTCATTCACTGGGTGGGAAATCAGTAGTCAGGGTCCTAGTGTATGGATACGTCGTCCGCCGCACTAACACTGGACTCCCTGAACAAAAAACCACACTCGGTACCCTTAACACTATTGCTTCACAGAAAAGGAATATCAAAGTTCTATGTTATGCGGTATAACCAACTCCTATGATACCAATTTGTCACGGCCTGTCCCCCAGGGCCTGTGTCATAACTACCCCAAGCCTGTCTTCCATAGGCCAGGGGCTGGCGACTAGAACTAAAGGAGTAAAACCCAATAACTGGGAATGTGTTTCCTTTATAAATGAAAATTCACACAACTAAAGAAGAAGAGGAATCAAACACTAAGAAAAGCAGTGTAACAAACGTGCTGAAAGTACAAGGGGACAGAATACAAGCCCAAAAAAAAATGTACAACTACAACTGAAAGAAAGTTCAACTAAAAAGACAAACTATTGGAAGATGGAAGTATCACTTGAATCGTCCTCTGGGTTCCTACCTAAAGGGTAGGTATAGGTGTCCTCCTTAGCACTCCACGTCTGTCCGTCTGTTCATCTGTCTCCTCCAGGTACCGACTCGTCATGAGGTCCACCTCTAGGTACTGTCTAGTCTTCATACACTCTGCCTTGATTAGAATTGTCTATCATATGCATCCAACACAACGAGGTGCGAGCATAGCCCGTGCAGGAGTGAGTATAACAATACTCAGTAGGGACCCCGAGACCCCAATGGACTCACTAAATACAACAAGGATAAACTAGAAAGGAAGATTCACTAAATCAAACAAGGATAAACCACAAAGAAAGATCTCAACATATAAACTTTACTTAGTTATATGACCATACATATACCAAAGTTATCAAGTAACCCATCTCAATCATGAGGTAAACACTATGGTCATTGACTTAGCTCAAACCAGGATTTTCATTATCGAAACCACAACTATTGTAGAACTCATCCTCTGTCGAGTAGAGTGGTCTTTCCACGACTCCAAGATGCTACTCACTAACCTTAGACTGCTTAGGTACTCCTCCTATCGAGTACCGTGGGTCTACATTCAGATACTCGGTGCTCCATCCACTGAGGGTCTACCAGCAAATATCGGGCGCTCTCCATAATAGCCTACAGAGGTACTCCTCCTGTTGAGTACTGCGGGTCTGCATCCAACTACTAGGTGCTCCGTCCGCTGTGGGTCCTCTTCCAAATACCAGGCGCTCCGTCCATTGTGCTAACTGAATCACTAAGAGACGAATTGGTCAAGCATTCGTCAGGTCTAAAGCTACTCGGTCTCTGCACTCTGTATGCTCGTCTCCGAGAGGGTCTGATGCATGAGCTACTAGTCATTACTTCCAAGTGTCACGAATTCTCACTTAGAAGTATCCCAAAGGACCTCCTCATCATAGGGGTCTCAACGCAACAGACGGCGCGTCAATCGGACGCCCAGCCTGTGAGTTATTAGCATTTCCATTCCAGGGGCCTGGTTGGATTCATGTACGAACCAACCTGACCGTATCTCAACAGTACCCCGAACTCTCATGGGTATACTCAAAGGATCCATTTCTCAACGAGATTGCCAATGCCGCTGACGGTTCTTCAAATGGACGTCTGGTCTGAGAGTTATTGGATTTTCTGTTCCAGGGGCCCGGTTGGTTTATAAGCTAAACCAACATGAACATATTCCATCCGAATCCAAACCTTAATTAGAGTATGCCAAAAGAACCATCTCATCTTGTGGAATCCAACGTAGTCGACGAAAAGTCAATCAGACATCCGGAAGTCTAGTTATAAGCGTTTCTGCTCCGACGACCTGATTGGTTTCAAGTTCGAACAAACCCGAACGTACCCAAACTTCACTGAAACCTTGTGTGTAATATACCAAAATGACCATCTCAATCCAAGGAATCATACTCAAATGAAGGTGCATCGATCGGAGGATTTTAGCTCAAGATATGCCCATTTAATCGAAAACGGTTCGAAAATAGGGGGTCTAAGCCCGGTCCAGCCAGGCGCAACACTGCAGGGGTCGGCCTGAACCGGGTAGACCCAACCCGGGTCTGAGTCCGGCCCAGCATGGCATGGCTCAAACCGGCATGTCGTGGCCCGACCAGCACGGCCTATCCCACGTGGCCAGCCGCGGCTTGGCCAGCTAGGCAGAGCGAGTTGTGCAGAGCGGCGGGGGGGGGGGGGGGCATTAATTCATACTGTCGCTCGGCCATCCTAAGATCCTACGCGGCCACGGAATCATTCCCACCACCACAGCGGCTGTTGCCACAGCGGAATTCCTCCAGGCGGCCGGACGGTTTCGATCGCCGCCTCCAGTCGCTGGTGCTTCCGCTCCGGCGCGGCGCGCCGGCAGTGCCTTCCACGGACCACCGAACGCGCTCCGGTGGTCCGATTTTCCCGTCGTCTGTGCCTGTGGCTCCCCTGAGACACGTTCTTCACTGCGTCGGCTTTCATATGCCGTTGTGGTCCCATTTCATCATCGCTCGTCAATACACGCACAAACAAATGATCTGCGGAGGGTTGAGTTTGTTCTTCGGCCCAAGCCCACCATGTTAGAAGTTTTCGATCCATATTTAAGAATTCAAACCCGAATCCAAATCCAAAAAACAACGCCGCATCCAACCCACATGTACGAGTGATCCGCGGATCAACTGGGTAGATATTGGTTCGTTCTTGTCGTTCTTTCCTAAAAAAGGTAAGGAGAAATTCAAAACAAAACCCCTACCCAAGGTTCACCATTTTTTGATGGTAACGCAAAAGGGTGGACTTCGGCTCGTTGACGTCGGATCATTGACGTCGACGTAAGGGATGAGATGAAGGTGATGACGATTGTTTGCATTCGTCACTTTTACAAAGGCCTTCAATCCTGGCTCGAGCGTCGCACGTTGGAGATCCTTCAGAAGGAAGGAGTCGAGGGTGGCGTTGGTGTTCTTCATTGGAGGAAGAGGAAAACTCTCCAAGTGCTGGGCACCGTGCATCGCTACTAGAATTCCAATGCTTGAAGAAGCCATCCAGAACTCCTTCCCCTAGCCTTCATTATATAATAGTGGGAGGGTTCATCGTTGGAATGCAAGTCATAAATGGAGGATTTATGACAGAGGGATCCACCCAATAAATCCGCTGCGGTGGCGCATTAAAATGGGGAGGAAGTCAAAAGGGGGTTAATGCTTGGGTGGTCCCCTCATTAAAAAGGTAGGTTTCATCCTTCTCAATTAAGAGCTGGATTTAAACCTTAGAGTCTCTCCCTCATAAATGAGAGGGAGTCAAGGAGTTATGATTCCCCTCCCATTAATGGGAGGCCTCGTGTGGTTTCCACCACAATAAACCTCCCATGGGAGGTTGGATCTCGGTGGGACCCACCACCATAACCTCTCGAGGGGGATTAGGGTGTGGCCGTCCCACCACCAACTCACAAGTGGATTTTCTGACCACTTTATTTGCACGACACGTGTTTAACAAAATAAAATTAATTGTTCAATTATTTTATTTTATTAACCCACGTAAAACCCGAAAAACTAATATTCATACCCGATTATCTATCGTTGAGTTGAAATTCTTCTTAAGTGAAAACCCATGTTGTGAGTTCAACGGTGCCCTCGGATTTCAATTCCGAGCAGTGGTTCAAAAGATATAAAAACCCGCTCATTCGTTCACTGAACGTACCCAAGCTAAACTTTGGAAATTGATTCCGGGCACACCGGGCCTCAGAATCAAGTGTAGTCAGAAGCCAAAGACTCGTAAAATTCCAATGAAATTAATAAAGAAAATTTACTTGAAATTTCTAGGTATTTACATAATGTTTCCTGAAACAAATCAACAGTTTTTTATTATGTAACAATGGTAAAAAAACTCATGAAAAAATTGAAATGATAAGTCCAAATAATAGGTTCCAAAGAATAATAAAATTAACTAGGAAAAGAACAGATTATAATATACCAAGAACCTTCATGCTTGAGAAATAAAAATAAAATAGAGTCACTGGGTATGAATAAAAAATAAAAACAAATAAAAACATGAAAAAAATCCCTAAAGTATAAAAATTATAAAAAATTGATAATTATATTGACCGAAATATCATGTTAAAACCAATTTACACCAAAATAAAAGTAACCAAATTTGTAAAAATAATCTATCAAAGTGAGAAGAAATGAAACCTAGAGGAGACCAATCTACCAAAACAATGTTAAAGAAAATAAGAAGAGATCTAACTAATCTAGAAAAGGACAAATAAATTCATTAAACAAAAAATAGGGTACTTAAAGAGTTATAAAAATAGCCTTATCCATGGACCAGATGATATGATGTGCATGTTTGACCAACCATTTTGCAACATCAAATCTAACAACATGATTATATCCATAACAACTTTGAGTCAAAAAAGATAGATAATAATATGTAACAATCATAATTGACATAGATAACATACGTGACCATGAATTCAATTTTTAAACTAGAGTAACACATGGGAATGTACCTCAACGTCTATACATAACATATAACAAGCATCTCAAAATAAAAATATAGTTATAATCATAATAAATTTGGGAATAAATTTAGAGAACTAGACCAAGATCTATTAAATTTGGTTTCCATGAGTTTAGTTATATTGGGGAGCAATATTTTAAGATAAATAAATCTCATCATATAACCAACTAAAAATCATAAGATGCTATATCAGTTAAAACAAGATTATTTATGTATCTACAAACTTGATATGAATTTATACAAATCATAATTTTTCATAAATGATAAAACATTAAAGATAAACTCATGTGTTTAATAAAAAACTAAAATAAAGAATTAAAACCACAAATAGAGAGGATAATATGAATAATATCACTTACCATATACACAGCTGAGTAGAAAAATTAATATTAGAGAACATGTTTTCCTAAGATTCAGGGAGTAAATTAAAAAATGGCATAAAACAGAATCAATAATAGTAAAATTGAGTAATTTTATCCTCATTGGGATTATATATTAATCTAATGTCCAAATAAGTAAAACACATTTATCCGTGATGATAAAAACCCAATAATATAGGGTTTCTTTAGGTTTCTCGGTTAAATATAAAGATAAAATGATATCATATGTTATAATAGTAGTAAAAGCGTAAAAATTGACTTTCCACAGAACAATATCATCAAACATATCCGCACAAGGTAGTTTGTTTTTTATAAATTTTAGTAAGGCCTTATATATCCATGATGATAATTTTAGAGGAAATATATTATTTAAATAAAATATATGATATAATAATAATTGAACCACTGAACCAAACTATATTCTTTAAAACACACAAAATTCTATATATGTTTAAGAAAAAGCACTGTTTTTTTAGAGAGTATTTAATACCAAAGCTGATGATGTTGATAGGATGTGTTTTCTTTTCCCATATATCTGGGTTTTTTTAGACTTCACTGTCCAATAGAAAATTAATCAAGAATAAATGAAATTAATAATTTTATTGATATATTTAAAAAGCGTGATGATACTACCCTTATATACAAATAACTATGTCAATACAAATTTAAATAAAAACACACTTACCACATAGATCCAATGTATAGATATCCATGAGAAACTATGGGTGTTGACTTTATTCACAAATTCTAGATCATTAGAGAGAGATAATTTTTTATATGAGAGCATAACACCTATGTATTTTAAAGAAACAAAGCTTTAAAATAGTTCTTATTATTAATAATGCTTATCCTTATATTATAATAACACACACTATAAAAGATAATGATTTTATTATAATTTATGTAATGAACAGAAAAAAATCTAAAACATCTATGCAAGATCAAATTTGACCAATGATCAATATAATAAAAAGGAAAAAATCATCCAGAAAAAATTACATTGGAGACATTATATATATAGTATAATGGATGAAACCAAATTTTTTTTCCAGAATTTTATTTCCATTAATCAATATAATAGTATTCCATGACTAAGGTAAATATTAATGAGGATAGAGTATCTCCCTATCTCAATCCATTTTCACTATAGAAATAACTAATTAGCTCTCTATAGATCATAAAGAAATATAACTGAAAGAAAATATATCTTATAATACACTTAATGAGTTTATGTGAAAATATTAATGGATTAATAATATATTCTAATAAATACCAAAATGTAAAATTATAACAATTGGAAAGGCCTATCTTAATAACAATGATTGAGATGATCTTTATTAAAATCAATTTGATTTTGTTTATTGTTCGATAATGATTTTGTGATAGTAAAGAATCTATTTATGGGTTGATAAATTGATTTTTAAGACCTAGTAATATGGTTCATATAAAATAGGTGAATAATGGAGTAATTAACGATTTTTTGAAATAAATTTGTTTTCAAAGGTTTTCAAATTTTGTGTGCTTAAGAAACTGGATGTTCAGGTGAAGTTACACAATGTTTTTATGGTGAAGGAAATGTCATCATATTTTCATGCATGTGGATAAATTTTCAATAACATGGTCTATATGGTCATGCATGTGATACTTCAATTAGAGTTATGTAAAGGAGCCTTTTTGGACATGAAGTTTATAATATGGATCACATAGAAGAACATATATTCAAAGTGGTGTTTCTAGAATGATTGAGAATACTTTACGTAGTTAACATGGGTGTTCTATGATAGAAGATTAAAAATGAAGTTATATCATGATATCCCCAAAAAGAGATTATGTGGTTTTAAAATGGGAAGGAGTCTCATTGTGACTAGTCCATGAATGAAGTTCACTGTGAAAATTATGTGAAGGGAGTCTGTAGAAAAAAATGTGATTTTATCATTTTCATTTTATTTAAAATGTGGTTTAACAAAACTTTTAGTGGTTATAGGGTTTTCTGAGAGTTGTACCTATATATACACCCATTGAAATTATTAAGAGATGGACGAAAATTTATAGGTGATATGTGGAGGTTAACCAAGAAGACTTCCAAATGAAGATCCATCAATTAAGAAAGATCGTGAAGGATAATTCCATAACGTTGTTTTATATAGGAGAATAATGTATAAAGTATATAGAATGTATGTTGATGTGTAATTCCATGATTTAATCTCATGATGTGTAGTTAAAAAAAGAAAGCATCTCCACAAATAATGTTTTTAAATGTTTGTGAACGGGAGTATATAGTCTAGATGGCTTATACACAATGATGTTTGAGAACTGAAAAAATAAAGGAAGACATAGCATGAGGTATTTCTGAAACGTATAGTGTGTGGCCCATGAATAAGTGTACATGGTCTATAGGGTGAGTATGTAGTCAACTATGTGAAATGTAATTACTTCATGTTTGTTAAATTTAGGAATATATATTCATTTTATGGTTTCGAGTGTGTATTCTTGGGATCAATATTTATTTTTGATCACCACTGACAAATATTTTATTCGAGAAATAAGAAAGAGAATTAGAATAAGAATTTTTGTAGCTCATCTGGTAGTTTAAGAGGAGTAAAGTGATAATATAATCTCAGTGTGAAAATTTCAACATCTAGAGAGAGATATTTTTATAGAGATAAAATAGAATTCACAGACTCAATTATTAGATTATGTAGATCATCACATCTAGTATTTTAAAAGGAGAGTGAATCAACACTAAGTATAAAATATCATTGACTTCAAAGATATGATGAATGTGAAGTATGTCACTAAAAATAGATATAATATCATGTCAATGATCTATTGGTGAGACCTACGAGTCTATAAAGTTTTTTGTACCATTCCCCAAAGTAGTACATGGAAGTGAAGAAGAATTATTTTGCCTTAGGTCCGAAGTCACTGAACCCAAAATATTTACAAGGATGTGATACTGAAATAGAGTGACCATAGAAAAAATATATTATATCTATAGAACTAATATAGATTTGGGGTTTATAGAACACTGGAAAAATGACTTATGTATATTTCATAAACTAGAACATTGTGATTAACCATGTAAAATCTATTTGTTTGGTTCTTACTTTACATTCTTATATATTTATATTTGTATTAGTGAATGATCCATTCTTCTAAAAGGTTGAATATAGTTCTTTCCAATGTGTGGAATCAATCCAAATAATATTTTAATTGAATAATGAGAAAAGTATATTTTATTAAACTCCTTTGTTCACCCCCTATTAGGTTGTCTTGGGTTATAAAAATTGGTTTTATAGCATAATGGTTTGGTCATGGCGTTCAACCTTAGAAGCTATTTTTCTATATTTTATGCATTATGGATTTTATAATGAAACCACTAATTATTTGAGGAACTATCTTTTATAGTTGGAAAAAATAAATGATTAAGTTCCTAAAATCTTGTAGGAATGAGGTTAAGGAGTCCATTCTTTGATATTTTAATCTGATTATTCATAGTTAATTTAACAACCCATAATTGTGTTAATGGATTTTAAATTCTAATTTTAAATAAATGTGTAATGGTTAGTAATGTAATATAATATAAAAAACATGCACCACATAATGATAATCAAAAAATATTTATTCTATTAACATAAAAATTAAATTTTAAAAATAAATTTATCAATGAGAAATGAAAGTTCTATAATGGGATAATAATTGAAAATTAGATAATAATAATATGAAAATTTGGTTATAATTGATCTCCTAGAATGATTGGGCCCAAGGAAAAAACGTTAGAAATGAAATATAATATTCTTAATGAAATATTTATTTTTCAATTGAATATATATATATATATATATCCATGAGAGAAAATAGATGTGAATGAATAATTAATGTGTTAGAACCCAGGATTTAATGATCACCAAATCATGTTACTTATGATATTAATGAATTGTATGTGATACGATAGTATTTTTTAAAATAAGGAAGATTGGAAAAACTTTCGGTAAGTGTCGGAAAGTCCCACCGCTAGACATGAATCACCATTAAGGACGATTCACCATTAGAATGTAAATCGTACTTTTTTTTTTGAAAACATATACCATTGGAGATGACTCATATAAATATAAAATAGTATTGAAAAGATCAACTATCATCAATGAGTGACCTCTAGGATGTAAAATTGGCTATGTATAAGAACAAAGTACTACTAGAGGATGCCTCACCGTCAGAACATAGTTACATACAAAGTTGATCAACTGTATAGATAACCTACCATCAGATTTTTTCTATCACTCAGAAATTTTCACAAATGTTGAGATGACTAACCATTGGCTTGGATCACCACTAGCTCTAGACAATATGAATAAATATTTGAGTTGACTCACCATTAAAAGCAGAAAACATCAATATTTTTATTATTTTAAATTAAAATTTTCTATTGGATATTTTATCAAATTTAATGTTGTGAGTTATTTTAATGATATTTTAATCTATTGTAGAGATACATTAAAGATTTTATTGGTCATATAGTATGATAACTAGTGGATCCAGATGATTCTTATTGCATGCTACTGTTAAATAAATTAAAAAAAACTCTCGTATAGATACACATAGAGAATAAAAAAAGAGATATTCATATAAACATTAATTGAGTTTAAGAAATATATGGTAATAACCAATAAATATAGTTCTAGGAAGTATGACTTACATGAAGAATCTAAATATGGAAGGATGAAGCTAATCGAACATTTTATTCCTTTCCAAATTCATAAAAAAACATTAATGACACTCTGTTCTACTCTATTTTTCCTTACTATACTTGAGATCTTACTCAAGCTACATCCAAGGATTCACAAGATTCAGAGCACGTTAAACTAAGAATCAATATATTTATTAAATCATATATGTTCTCTTTCAGTTTACTATCTTTACATTACAAGAAGTGTGTATTTAATCAATATTTTAAACAATAACACTATCTCTTTCACTTTAAAAGGAATATTTTTTATACCTTATCTAATATATTAACCTTTATTTGTGCATAGTGTTTTGGAAGAGGTCGTTTTATGGCCTGTGTTTATTTTATTCCCATGGGTTTTTTGGAAGAGGTAACATATGTGTGCTAGACATCTTTTTTGGTGTTTTATACCAAATCCAAGTTGTGGATTAAACTATTATTTTAAATAATCTTTTTGGTAGTAGGTTATTTCCTAGTGGATAGGATTATATCTCAACTTGATATTGAACCACTTGTATTTATTCCGTTGTGTGTTCTATTGTGTTTTTTTATACATTAAATAGAATCTATTTTAAACTATATACAAAACTACTAATTTGAGAGATTTTCTTAATTAGTGTTTATATATGGTTTGGATTTATTATATTCATTTAGAAAGATAAATTAATATTTAGATATTATATTAACTGAAAATTATTCTATCATTGAGAAATCTTTTAAAAGATAAGAATGTAAATCAATCTACAATTTTGATTAACTATACTATTTCATTTATTTGGGGGAATTTATTTAAACTTTTTTTGATAGAAAATTATATTGGATACTCAATTATCCCCTAAACTTGAGATACTCACTAAAATTGTTTTTGGTATTAGTGGTTTAAAAAAATAACTTATTAATTTATTATTGTTTTAATGATATTAAATTTCTTTCAATTATAAATTTAATTCTTTAAAATTGATAACAGACAAGAAGGTTTTACTACCATTAGAAATATTTTCATTAATATAAGGAACTATTATTGAAGTAAAATAATGAAGAAAATTAATTTGGGGAGTATGGACTTTGAAAACTAGTATAATATAGAGGATAGGTATGGATTACCTACGACTGTTAGTGCTTCTTGGGGTGATTCTGCTAAATTTTTTATAATAATAATTTCAACGATTTGAATTCTATTTAATAGGATATATTTGAGTAAAAACACTTATAAAATCTGGGATAAATTAACTATTAACATGAAAGAACCACTAATGTGAAATAAATGAGATTGAATACTTATAAACTTCAATAAAATTAAATGAAAATGAAACATGATGTGATGATTTATTTCATACATCATAGGTTCAATGAGATATTGAACACAGTGAGGTCCTTGTGGAATTTAGTATCAGAGGAAGATAAAATTATTCAACTACTGAGATATCTTCGAAAGAGATGGATAGGGACATATGTTTCAATATTAGAATGTTATGTCATCATTAAACTATATGTTAAGAAATCTATCAAGAATTTGATGATTTAGGAAATATATATTAGGGTAAATTTTGACGAGGGTGATGAACTAAAGATAAAATATGTTTCCTTCAAGACTAATACATCAATAAAAAAATAAAAATAAAAAGTTCATGTTGAATCCTCCTATGACAAGGAATCAATAGCTAATAGTGATAAGAAAATGGTCTATATGGAAATAAGGTTTTAAAATTTCTACATGATGAATAAATTCATTTGGAAACTCATCTATATGGGAAGTTATGATAGTATAGGAAATTGGTACAATGATTGAACAAGAGATGACAATAAAAATGATATTACCAATTAGGAGTGTAAAAGAAAAGGACATGTTATGGCTAACTGTCCTAAGATAAAATACAAAGAGAATACAGGTATATGGATAGAAACTATAACAATGAAATTAAATCCACATAGAGTGACTCTGAATATATCTCCAGTGACTCAGACTCACCTCATGAAGAAAATATTAAAAAACAAAATATGTTCTTCATGAAAAATATATACAAGGTGTCTACTAGTTCTATAATACAAATTATTTATCATTATAGAAATGAACAAAATGATGATGATATGTTAATAGAGGAAATGTTAGGGTATTGAAATATTCATGAAGATACATTTAATGAACTCATGGTAAATTAATTTGTTCTGAAGAAACAACATTTTAATCTCCTAGAGTTAGAATTGATCACGTCATAGAAAAATAAAAAAATTAATTAATTATTGAAAAAGAATACTGAACCAAAATTTTCAAATGAGAAACTAAACAAAGATGTAGAGATAATTAGAAATTGAAGAGAAAATATTAATCAAATATAACGAAAATAAATTTATACTAAATATATTATCAGTCTAGGTTACCAACTTCGGGAAAGAAGAGTTGTTAAGAAAACTTTTGTTCCTAATTCTAATTGTTGTAATTATACTACAAGTTATTATTTAAATATAACTACTAAAAATATGGATTTTATCAGTGCTAGAAAAGGGCATTAACAGTGCTAAAAAAGTGTTTTTAATCAAGGCAAAGATAAAGGGGGGTCCATTTTATCAGTGCTCAGAAAAGCACTGATAAAGGGATCTTTTATTAGCATTTTTTTAGGACTGATAAAATAACCCATAATCCACGCTTTTAAAAAGCACTGATAAAAGTAAAAATAAATAAATAAATATATATATATATATATATATATAATTCGGGGGGTGATTTTAACAGCGCTTGACCCCCTTTATCAGTGATAGGTGGACCACTCCAGTGTGATTCCCTTGTCCACACGTCCATCACATTCCCCCATGCGCACCTCCTTGCTTCCACTAGAACTCGAACCCACGACGTCCCCCTTGTGCACCTACACCTTTTCTACTAAGACAATTCATTTTTTCTATTTAATGATATATCTATTTATTTATATATATATATATATATATAGTTATATTTATTCGTATATTAATATAGATTCATGTTAATATAAATATATTTAGTAATATTAATACATATATATTTATTCATATATTAATATTAATATATATTTATCTATATATATATAGTTATATTTATTCTTATAATAATATAGATTCATATTAATATAAATATATTTAGTTATATTAATACATATATTTTTATTCATATATTAGTATATATATATATATATATATATTTGTATATTAATTTATATTTATGTTTATTTATATATATATTTTAAGTTATAATTTTTATCCAAATATTTATTTGTATAATAATATAAATTTATAATATTAGTTTTAAATACATTTATAAAATATGTTTTTTATGTGTGTTTGTAAATAAATAAATAAATACATACATACATATATACAAGACACACAAAGACACACACACACACATATATATATATTTACGAATAAATACTTCTATATATGTGTATTTGAAAAGCTATAGAATGTTAAAACAATCATAACATTTAATACAGAAGCCTGTTTCAATTCCACAAAAAGTCAAATAAAAAAAATAAAACAATATTCAATATGATATGTGGTATAGGCCTAAAGAACATTTGGATCAGAAGTTATATCTGTTTGAATGTTAACAAATTCAGATATTCTGACTAAAAAATTAGTTTTGGAGGCCTTATAAGAATTTTTTGGACACGAAAATTGTAACAGAGGATTTTCCTCAGTCACTAGTGCATAGAGCTCATCGCAGTCTTCAATTTGATATGTTGTAGAGCTCAAACGGACACTTGGATCAAAATTTATGGGTGTTTGAAGTTTAAGTTACATTTTCAACTTATTTTAGATCTTTTATTATTTTTTTTATTTTTTATGTCTTCAAATTGTTATTAAATTGTTTTTAATTGATTATAATTAGAAAATTATGAATTAATTTTTTTATTTAAAATAGTTTAAATACATTTTCACTAATTTCCTTATAAATGAAAATTTAATAGTCTATTTATACTTATCTAAAACATATTTAAAAAATATATATTATATTTATATTTTTATAAATATACTTATATACCAATATATTATTTTTCATGAATTTTGTTTTTGAAACAGAAAATTTATCAGTGCTAGGAAAAAGCGCTGATAAATCCCCCCTTTATCAGCGCTACTAAAAAAGCGTTGATAAATGGTTCCCCTTGAAGAGCACTAAAAAAAGCACTGATAAGGGGGGGCATTATCAGCGATAAAAAAAGCGTTGATAAAGGGTCACTTTTAACAGTTCTTTTTTATCGCTCTTAAAGGACCCCCTTTATCAGCATTTTTTTTAGCACTGATAAAGTCCCCCTTTATCAGCACTTTTTTATCACTGTAAAAACGGTAGCGCTTCCCTTGCCTGTTTTTGTAGTATTGTAGAACTAATAAAATTATTATTTCAAAGATTTTACAATATTATCTTACGTAACCAATCACGAAAAAATGGGTTCATAAAACCCTTATTACTAACATATTTGGACCCAAGAAAACCTAGGAACCAAAATCAATCCTGGTATAAACATTTTTTTGTAATCCTAGTTGAAAAGAAGCTATAAAAATAAATGGTACATAGACAATAACTTCTACGAGCATATGAAAAGTGATTACTCGAGCTTGAAGAACCTAATAATTGTTGATGGTGGTCATGTTACATTTGGCGACAATGCTAATGGAAACATTATTGTTCTTGTATAACTTGATAGAACCAACTCAGTTTTAAATTCTTAAGTAGTTTTTGTTTATGGTTTAAAATAAAATCTTTTTAGTATCTCAAAATTATGTTATTATGGTCTTCATGTGATATTTGAAAACAATTCTTTTATTTTTTTAATTCTCAATATTAGTTAGTGTTTAATAAATTGAGAAATATATATGTGTAGGTTTTCAATCATTATTCATTAATTTCTCTAAACGTTTCCTGCTTATGTTCCTTTCTGGGAGAATATTGGATTTTGAGTAGGAGACTAGGATACTAGAATATTCACTCAATTAGAAAGATTATTAGGAAAGAGTTAGTCAGGTTTGTACTAAAACATGAATTCCTAAAAAACGTATGTTAATTTTTTCATAAAGGGAAACAATGGATGATTTCTTATAAATTAATGAAATAAGTTTCAACTTCTCAACCTCTTGCGTTGGTTTTCAAGGAATTTTTTGGAGCATATAGTCTTTCAAGTTTAAATTTTATAGACTATGTCAATATACTTGTAGATGAAATTTTAGGTATACAAGGGTATTATTTTTGGATCAAAAAATTGATGTTTGTTCATTATTTTACCAAGAATGTTAAATCTATAGAAAACCTATGTTGCCTTAGAATTAAGACATTAAAAATATACCATGGATATGAGTTTAAAAACCATGACATTGAATCGTTTTGATTTTTAAAAGGATATAGTCATAACTTCTATGATCATAAGACTCCTTATAAGAATGGTTTTATAGGAAGAATAAATACAAATCATCAAGAGATAGGTCAAAAATTCTTAATGAATATGACTTACCTATCATATTTTGGATATAGTTTGTGAACAAAACCTAAAATATAATTAATAGTGTTTTAATTAGTCATTCCATGAAGAGAAAACCTTATGAACATTGAAAAAATAGGCATCCTATGGTTAATTACTTTAGATTTTTTGGTTTCTATGTATTTATTATTAACAATACAGATAATCTAAACATGTTTTCATCCAAGAGTGATGAAGGAATTCACCTTGTCTATTCTACTTCATGTAAATAATATAGAGTTTTTACCAAAATATCCATGATTACGGGTGTTTCTATCCATTAAAAGTGTGATGAAAAAAATACACTAGAACCTAATACCCCTTTATATAACCTTAAGGATGATTTATTCATGTTAAATAGAATTTACAGACCTTATAATTAATCTATAGTAAGGTAGAATAATCATACAGTTTTATGTAACATCAAGAGCCTAAACCTAAACTGGTAGAGGACCCTGAGTTGACCGGCCCTTCTCTTTATAAATTTGTTAGGACCCTTAAATACCATCCTTTAGATACTGTTATTGGAGAGTTAGATATCATCACACAAACAAGATCTTTTCTAAGAAACCATGTTGAACATCAAGCATTCTAGTTACATCTTGAACCTTTGAACATCATTAATGAAAATAATTATGAATTCTAGATAATGGGTATAAAAGAAGAAAATAATTATTGTGAAATAAATAATGTTTTGGAACATGTTGATAGAACAACATACACATTTACTATAATAACTAAATAGATTTTTGGAAACTAGGTTGATGAATCTAGCACAATAGTGAGAAATATTGCTAGACTAGTTCCACAAGGTTACAGTCAAGAAGGAGGTGTAGACTATAAAAAAACCTTTTCACCTATAGCTAGACATGAGTCCATTAGAATAATTCTAGCCTATTCAACACATCTAGATTTCAAACTATATAAAATGGATGTCAAAAAGTGAATTTTGGAATGGTTATATAGTTTAGGTTGTTTTTGTTGAACAACCCCCTTATATTTCAAAATTCTCATTTTCAAACACTACTAGAAATATGGGCATTTGAACCCTGTTACCTATAGCAACCGCCAATGGCGATCACTAAGTCTCCTTAAAAAAATAAGGGGCTTCCGCCCCCCTCTCTACTCTCGTGATCCCCCCCACCTCCCGGAACCCTTCCCCCCCGTCCCCCCCCCCCCCCCCCGCCGCCGCGCGCCCTCCCCGGCGCCCCGCCCTCCACCGGACCTCCCTCCGCCGCCCCGCCCTCCGCCGGCCCGCCCTCCGCCGGCCCGCCCTCCGCCGGCCCGCCCATCGCAGCCCCGCCCTCCGCCGGCCGCCCTCCGCCGGCCCCGCCCTCGGCCGGCCACCCTCCTCCCTTCGCCCGCCCTCCGCCCGCCCTGCGGCCTCCCTCTGCCATCGAGCCTCCCGCCACCCACCTCCGGCAGCCCGGCAGCCCTCCGGCAGCCCTCCGACCGCCCTCCGTCGGCCCCTCCCACCCCGACCGCCCTCCACCCGCCCTCCACCCTCCGGCTTCGGCCGCCCTCCGCCCTGCGGCCTCCCGCCACCCGCCTCCAGCAGCCCGGACGCCCTCAAGAGCCCTCCGACTGCCTTCTGGCCTTCGGCCTCTAGCCACTCCGGCCTCCGACCTCCGCCCTCAGCCCTCCGCCCCCTCGTCCCTCCCCCCAGCACCCCGAACACCCCCCCCCTGCACCCCGCCAATCCCCATCTCATTCGTCTTCGTCCCCTCCCTCGCCGCACCACCGCCACCCATCACCTCCTTCACCGTCCCCTCCCTCGCCGCACCAACTCCGGCTCCGGCTCCCCACCGCTCCTCTCCCTCAAAGCACCGTCGTCGGCTCCCCTCCCTTACAGGTTTGTAGTGCAATCAGGTATGACTTGGGCTTTCACTTACATTATTATTTTATAAATGGTTCACAAACAATTAGTTAGTATTTATTTTAAATATATTTGATATCAAAAATGAAAATGTAATAAGTCTTATGAAAATGTTTGTTATAGGGATCTTATTATGGATAAGAGTTGGATTGATCTTCCAAATCGAACGTCTAGAGAGTATTTCAATGGCATTATGCAGTTTATTGACTTCACAAGAGGATTTGAAAGTGACTATATTAGTTTTCCATGTAGAAAATGTGATTACAGATATCAATTCACATGAGATACTGTTTGGGAGCACCTATTCTTTAATGGATTTCTGAAAAATTATAAGAGTTGGACTCGTCATGGAGAAGAATATGTTCATTGTGAAAATATGGATACAGTTCAGATGGATGTTGATGCAAGGATGAATGATCCAATGCATGAAATGCTTACTGAAATGGTATGTGGGTTGGATCCTGAAGGCATTGACATCCAGAATCTTGAGACCGGTGAGATAAATCTTCGCTCTGGTGCAAATCGTGATTCGAGGAGGTTTTATAAAGCAATTGACGATGCGAAAACATAATTATATCTAGGATGTACTTCTTTCAATAAATTTTCATTTATCGTGGAGTTGTTTCATTTGAAGACTTTGAATCATTGGTCAGACACATCATTTAACATATTGTTGGTGTTATTGAAAAAGGTTCTTCCTGTCGATGCTAAGATTCCTGAGTCATATTACCATGCTCGTAAGCTAACAGAGAACTTAGGTTTTACATATGAGACCATAGATGCATGTGCAAACAACTGTATGTTGTTTAGAAAGGAAACTGCCCATTTGAATATTTATATGGTTTGTAGTGCTTACAGGTGGAAAGAGAACAGGGGAAATTAGACTCATCAAAGTCAGATTGTGATACAGGGGAAACCGATTTCCGTAAAGCAAATGCGTTACTTTCCCCTTAAACCAAGGTTGAAAAGATTTTTTATGTCATCTAAAGTTTCTAATTTAATGAGATGGCATGCAGAAAGAGTTCATGAAAGTGATATGTTAACCCACCCGGCAGACTCTCATGCATGGAAGGATTTTGATAACAGACATCCCGACTTTTCCAAAGATATTCGTAATGTCCGATTGGGATTGGCAACATATGGTCTTAATCCATTCAATTCTATGGTTGGTGCAACTCATAGCACATGGCCCGGGGTGTTGGTTCCGTATAATCTTCCTCTGTGGCTTTGTATGAAGCAACAATTTATATTACTTTCCACTCTTATTGATGGACCTAAAAGTCTGGGGGATAAGATTGATGTTTACCTTCATCCATTGATTGATGAGTTGAATGAATTTTGGGGCGATGGTGTGAGGACTTATGATTGTGAAACGAATGAAATGTTCAAACTGCAGGCTACTTTATTGTGGACAATCAATGACTTCCCAGCTTATGAAAATTTATCAGGCTGGAGTACGAAAGTGGAATTTGCTTTCCCTTATTGCAACAAAAGTAAAAAATGCGTATGGCTTAAGCATTCCAAAAAATGGGCATACATGGGTCACAGACGTTTTCTCCCCCCTTAGTACAGGTTCAGAAAGGACAGAGTGGTATTTGATGGTTCTAGAGAGTTCAACACAGCACCAAAGATCATGACAGGAGTCGAAATGTTATCTCAGATTGAGGAAGAAAACATCCACTCGGTATATGAAATTCAGGATTTGGTGGCTCCTCTGGTACTTAATATTCGAGCTGCGGGTAGGCAGTGCAGTCACAATTGGAAAAAGAAAAGTATTATTTTATTGTCTTCCATATTGGAAAACTAACATGCTGAGGCATAATTTGGATGTCATGAACATTGAAAAAAATGTTTGTGATAACATATTGTGGACCATTTTAGGTGTCAGTGGGAAATCAAAGGACCATGTTAATGTACGCTGTGATTTGGAAGAAATGGGTTTAAGGAAACAGTTTCATTTACAGTTAGCTGAGGTAAACAAGGAATATATGCCTGCTGCATAGTATACGATGGCTACAAAGGAGAAAGAGACATTTCTTTCCATTTTGAAGATGCTCAAGGTCCCTGATGGTTACTCTTCTAATATTTCAAAGTGTGTGAATCTGACGAGTAATACATTGCAAGGGTTTAAAAGTCATGACAATCACATAATACTTCAGTAGTTGATTCCAATCGCAATTTGTGATTGTTTATCCCCCAATGTTGTTCAGCCATTGATTGAGATGAGTAATTTTTTTAGACAGCTTTTTTTAAGAAATCAATGAATGAGTGATTTAAAAAATTTACAGGACCGAATTGTACTTACGCTTTGTCACTTTGAGAAACTATTTCCCCCATCATTTTTTGATGTTATGGTCCACTTGACAGTGCACCTAACTGATGAAGTAATGGCTGCTGGTCCAGTGCAATTCAGGTGGATGTATCCTATTGAGTGGTATTTGAGTACATTGAAACTATTTGTACGCAATAGAGCTCGTCCGGAGGAATCAATAGCCAATGGTTATTTGATTGGTGAGTGTACTAATTTTTGTGCAGAATATCTTACAGATGTTGAAACAAAATTAGATAATCCCTCTCGGATTCAGGATGGTCCAGTTGGAGAAGGAACCACATATGATATGGACAACATCGAGTGGATACAAGCGCATCGATATATCTTGTTCAATACTCCATCAGTTGCACCATTAATGCAGTAAGTATCTTATCACTTTTATTGTTTACCTTTTACATGTTTTTTTGCATTAGTTGATCATTTAAACATTGTGTTATCATTTTCTGAAAACACATTAATGAGATAAAAGAAGAGATGTATCGTGCGACTGAGTTGCAAATTCAATAGTCTCATTATGCGTCATTCCATGATTGGTTCAAGGATTATGTACGTATAAATTGATTTTCATTATGAGTGAAGTATTACACTAATTTCATTATTCAAATATCATTATTGAATTCTATGAATTATGTAGGTTCATAAGCTGAGGGAGTTAGGGGACCCCACGCTAACTGAAGAATTTATCCAACTGGATGAGGGTCCATCTATAACGGCTCGTCGTTATAAATCTATAGATGCTAATGGTTTTCGATTTCGCATTAAAGATGTTGAAGACAAACGAGAAACAAAAAACAGTGGCATCGGTTGTCCATTTTTCGATTCTGGTTATTACTATGGTCAATTGATAGACATCATTGAAGTTGTATACACACATGGGTTGAAGTACATATTGCTAAAGTGTAATTGGGTTGATCCAGTGCGTGGATGCAAAGTCGATCAATATCAGTTTTCATTGGTGAATTTTAACTATATGTTATACAGAAATGAACGAGTTGATAATGAACCTTTCATTTTGACATCACAAGCAGAACAAGCATTCTTCGTTACTTTGCCTTCGAATCCAAGTTGTCAAGTTGTTGTCAGAATGTCTCGGCGAGGAGTGTTTGTATTTGAACATGATGAACCCGAGATTGTTCCTTTTGTTTCCCAACAGCTTGATCAAGATACCGTAGTTCAATGTGAAGAAGATATTTATTGGGTCAAAGCGGCTGTTGAAGGAGAAACGGTCGATTTTCATGCTTAATGAAAGGTATAATTGTTTTCCCACTATTCAGCCTAAGATATCATAAATTATCTAGACATTTTATAAATCTGTGTAAGTTTTAATCCTTACTTGTTGAAGTTTATTCAGTTATAACTATTTAAGGTGATTTAACTCATGTTATATTGATGTTATTGTCGGTGTATCTTTCCATTGAGGTATTATTCATTTGTTTCATGTGCTTCTTGAATTTTTATTAATTTAATTGGAAATTTGGCTATGCATTTATTGGTTTTGTACATAATTTGTATATCTGTTTTGTGAACTTTCTGATTCATTAAATTCATTCCCAACTAATTATTCAATCACTTTTTGTTTGATTAACAACTGTACAAGTTTGATTTTTTTAAAAACAATCCAATTTATCATTTGGACATTTTGGATAGTCCCCTTACTAATGTTTTCCATTACTGCAGGAATGTCAGGGGAAGAGGTAGAAGTTCCACATCATCCATCTGAGTCATCTACGTCTCAGGGTCGAGGTATGTTGGAATGTCATTGTCTCTATTTTTTATGTAATTAATAAACATATATATATATAACATCTGACAATTTGTATATAAAATTGTTTTCAACAGGATCAGACCCGACTGCTTCTTCCTCTCGCAGGAGAGGCCCTGGTCGTGGCATATTATCATGGAATTCCGACACGACTTTTGATGTTTCATTTTATGAGGTATTTCATCCTGTAGGACGGAATGCCCCTGCATTTATTCGTCAGTTGGGTCATATCATATGTGATCTACATCGATTTCCATTGACCACGCGTGATTGGGCTTCTATCCCTCATGACACATTAGATCATCTTTGGAGGGAGGTTCAGGTAAGAATACCATTTTACTTTATTCCCTATGTACAAACAATAATAACATATGTGATTTTTTTCTTTAATAGCAAAATTTGAAAGTATGTCCTGATGAGTTTCGGCCAGTGTGTATGAGTAAATGCCATAAGATGTTGAAATACTATAAAGGCAAAGTCAAGAGGGACCACTGGGTACCAAATGTGGGTGCCCCAGACATTCTATAAAAAGTCTTGAGAGGTGTCCTCCCGGCTCAGTGGCGTGATTTAGTTGCATATTGGTCCACTGAGGGTGTTGCGGTTTGTATATTTATTTTGGTATATATATTTTCAAGAATGTGTGATTTGTTTGATATTTGAATGAATTGAATGTAGGAGGTGTCTACACGCCATTCTGAGAATTGAGCATTGCAGGGACCACCTCACAGGCTTGGGACTCGTCACGTGTCTCAGATCCGAGATGTGGTATTTATTATTCATTTTTTAATTTTTTTAATTAATACGGTTTTGTGTTTATATTCTATTCATATATAGTTGCGGGAGCAATGTGCACCAACTGATAAAATGTCGGTGTGGATGAGGACTTGTGATCGCAATGATCCAGAGGCTGCAGCATTGATAGTAAGTGCTTGTACTCATTATCAATACTTACATAAAATCTTTATATTAATATATGTATATATATTTAAATATTTCACAGGCTCAATTTGAAGTTGAATTAGAACATCTGCCAGAGGACCAGCGACAACTTCCCACGCGAACGGATGAGATATTTCATCGCATCATTGGTCGGGACGGACATGGATATAGTTTGACCTATGAAATAGGGATTCCTAGTTCTGTAGTGTCACACGCTGCGGTTATCGGTCCTGCTGTTGCCCAGACGTCACAGTAGCTGTCAGATTTCGAGGAATGGCTGTGGGCCTCTGAGGAGGCAAATGCACAATTGGCTGCTGAGGTTAGAGCACTACGGGAATATGTGCGTCTAGGTGATGGTGCAGGGGATCACATGACGCAGGTTTATACTGTATTTATTTTTTTCATTTAAATTATTTTTGTTATGAAAATATTCATAATGTTTATTTGTTGTAGGACCTTGGCCCACCGGATGGAGGTCAGTGATGAACACGCATGATGCATCATGAGGTGTGTTTCTTCTTTTAATGGTAGGGTTGTTATTGATATTTATGTTGGGTTTCTAGTGAGTTTTTTTGTGAATTAGATAGCTTTTTTTTTCATTTAATTTTCAATGTTTAGAATTGTATGTTCTGTAATATTTTTAAAAAGAATACGTGATTTCTAATATAAATCATTAAACTTGTTTATGCCGAATGAGATGAGTTCACTATCTGTAGTCCCCGTCCTACCCCGGACAGCCCTCCCCGCACTCCGGACAGCCCTCCCCGCACCCCGGACAAGCCCCCCCACCCTGGACTACTCTCCTGCACCCCGGACAGCCCTCCCCGTACTCCGGACAGCCCTCCCCACACTCCGGACAGCCCTCTCCGCAACCCGGAGAGGCCTCCCGCACCCCGGACAGCCCCCCCGCACCCCGGACAGCCCCCCCGCACCCCGCACAGCCCTCTACACTCCGAACAGCCCTCCCCGCACCCCGGACATGCCCCCCCACCACGGACATGCCCCCCACTCCGGACAGCCCCCCCCCCCCCCCCCCCCGCACCACGAACAACCCTCCCCGCACTCCGGACAGCCCTCTCCGCACCTCGGACAGCCCTCCCCGCACCCCGAACCGCCCTCCCCCACACTCCGGACAGCCCTCCTCGCACCCCGGACAGCCCTCCCGCACCCCGGACAGCCCTCCCCGCACTCCAGACAGCCCTCCCCGCGGTGACCATAGTTGTCAAATCGTGCTGTAGCGCCCGCGATAGTGCTGGTGCGGTGTGGAGCGGTGCACCACCACTCCTGGCGGCTGAGTCGCGTACCAGTACGCTATCGCGTGGGTCGTGCCGCAATCGCGGCGTCGCGGGTTGCGCACGACCTTGGCTGTTGCGGCCACGCTGTGTTTTTGTGCGTAGAAAATTGAATTATTTCCCCGCATCTGGTATGCTCTGGCTTGCACCGTTGCTGCCGACCCCTCTTCCAACTTCGACCACCCCAATGACAACGACGACCAGGCTAGTCAATGTTTTCCCCTTATCCCTGATGACGACGCCGAGACCGAGGTGTCGTGTGCCCGCAGTGACCGGGAACGCCGTTCTGGTGTCATAAACGGCCAAAACGGGCATTTTACGGTCAAATTTATAGAGGAGGACATCGGATTGATCTGAAATAACAAGGAAACAATCTAATTATTATTCTTGACATGTACGCGCAGACGGCACATCAATCGGACGTGCGGTCTGCGCGGTAGGGCTCATTATGCGTTCGTTAAGTGTTGCGCGCGCTTGATAAACACGCGTGGGGGGGTCCAAACGGGCCAAACGAGGTTCGAATGGCCTGAAATCAGACGACATCAAAGGGTGAGTGAATTGTGACGTGGTCGAGCAAACGGCACGTCAATCGGACGTGCTGTGTGCCCGTGGTGACCGGGAACACCTTTCTGTTGTCATAAACGGCCAAAACGGGCGTCTGACGGTCAAAGTCATAGCGTCCCACATCAGAATGACCTAAAATCACAGGAAAACAATATAATTATTATTCTTGATGTGTACGCGCAGACAGAACATCAATCGGATGTGCGGTCTGCGCGGTAGGGCTCATTGTGCGTTCTTTAAGTGTTGTGCGCGCTTGATAAACGCGCGGGGGGGGGGGTCCAAACGGGCCGAACGAGGTACGAATGACCTGAAATCAGACGACATAAAAGGGTGAGTTAATTTTGACATGGTCGAGTAGACGGCACGTCAATCGGCCGCACCGTGTGCCCGCGGTGACCGGGAACGCCATTCCGGTGTCACAAACGGCCAAAACTGGCATCTCACGCTTAAAGTCATAGCGGAAGACATCAGATTGACCTGAAATCACAGGTAAACAATGTAATTATTATTCTTGAGGTGTACACACAGACATCACATCAATCGGATGTTTGGTTTGCGCGGTAGGGCTCATTATATATTCTTTAAGTGATGTGTGCGCTTGATAAACGCGCGTGGGGGGGGTCCAAACGGGCCGCACAAGGTCCAAATGGCCTGAAATCAGATGAAATAAAAGGGTGAGTGAATTGTGACATTGTCGAGCAGACGACACATCAATCGGATGTGTCTTCTGACCGTGGTAACCGGAAACGCGTTTCCGGTGTCATAGACGGCCAAAACGGGCGTCTGACGGTCAAAGTCAAAGCGGACGACATCGGATTGACCTGAAATCGCAGTAAAAAAATCTAATTATTATTCGTGACGTGTAAGCGCAGACGGCACGTCAATCGGACGTGCGGTCTGCGCGGTAGGGCTCATTATGCGTTCTTTAAGTGTTGCGGGCGCTTGATAAACGCGCGTGGGGGGTCCAAATGGGCCGAACGAGGTGCGAATGTCCTGAAATCAGACGACATCAAAGGGTGAGTGAATTGTGACGTGTTCGAGCAGACGAAACGTCAATCGGACATGCCGCGTGCCCGCGGTGACCGGGAACGCCGTTCCGGTGTCATAAACGGCCAAAACGGGCATCTGACGGTCAAAGTCATAGCGGCCCACATCGGAATGACCTGAAATCATAGGGAAACAATATAACTATTACTCGTGACATGTAAGCGCAGACGGAACATCAATCGGACGTGCGGTTTGCGCGGTAGGGCTCATTATGCGTTCTTTAAGTGTTGCGCGCGCTTGATAAACGCGCGTGGGGGAGGGGGTCCAAACGGGCCGAACGATGTCCGAATGGCCTGAAATCAGATGAAACCAAAGGGGGAGTTAGTTGTGACGTGGTCGAGTAGACGACACGTCAATCGGCCACACCGTGTGCCCGCGGTGACCGGGAACGCCGTTTCGGTGTCATAAACGGCCAAAACGGGCATCTCACGCTCAAAGTCATAGAGGACGACATTAGATTGACCTGAAATCACAGGGTGACAATATAATTATTATTCGTGAGGTGTACGCATAGACGTAACGTCAATCGGACGTGCGTTTTGCGCAGTAGGGCTCATTATGCATTCCTTAAGTGATGCGCATGCTTGATAAATGCGCGTGGGGGGGTACAAACGGGCCGAACGTGGTCCGAATGGCCTGAAATCAGACAACATTAAAGGGTGAGTGAATTTTGACATGTTCGAGCAGATGGCACATCAATCGAATGTGTTGTTTCCCCGTGGTGACCGAAAACGCGTTTCCGGTGTCACAGACGGCCAAAACGGGCGTCTGACGGTCAAATTCATAGCCGACGACATCGGATTGACTTGAAATCACAGGAAAACAATATAATTATTATTCGGGACATGTACGTGTAGACGGAACATCAATCGGACGTGTGGTCTGTGCGGTAAGGCTCATTATGCATTCTTTAAGTGTTGCGCGCGCTTGATAAACGCGCGTGGGGGGTCCAAATGGGCCGAACAAGGTGTGAATGGCCTGAAATCAGACGACATCAAAGGGTGAGTGAATTGTGACGTGGTCGAGTAGACGGCACGTTAATCGGTTGTGCCGTGTGCCCGCGGTGACCGGGAACGCCGTTCTGGTGTCAAAAACGGCCAAAACGGTCGTGTGACGGTCAAAGTCATAGCAGCCCACATCTGAATGACCTGAAATCATAGGGAAACAATATAATTTTTATTCGTGACGTGTACGCGTAGACGGAACATCAATCGGACGTGCGGTCTGTGCGGTAGAGCTCATTATGCGTTCTTTAAGTGTTGTGCGTGCTTGATAAACGCACGTGGGGGGGTCCAAATGGGCCGAACGAGGTCCGAATGGCCTAAAATCAGACGACATCAAAGGGTGAGTTAATTGTGATGTGGTCGAGTAGACGAGATGTCAATCGGCCGCACCGTGTGCCTGCGGTGACTGGGAACACCGTTCCGGTGTCACAAACGGCCCAAATGAGCGTCTCATGCTCAAAGTCATAGCGGACGACATAAGATTCAACTGAAATTACAGGGAAACAATCTAATTATTATTCGTGATGTGTACGCATAGACGGAACATCAATCGGACGTGCAGTTTGCGCGGTAGGGCTCATTATGCGTCCTTTAAGTGATGTGCGCCGTTGATAAACGCGTGTGGGGGGTCCAAACGGGCCAAACGAGGTCCGAATGGACTGAAATCAGACGAAGTCAAAGGGTGAGTAAATTGTGATGTGGTCGAGTAGACGACATGTCAATCAAATGTTTCGTTTGACCATTGTGACCGGAAACGCGTTTCCGGTGTCAAAAACGGCCAAAACGAGCGTCTGACGGTCAAAGTCATAGAGGACGACATCGGATTGACCTGAAATCACAGGGAAACAATAAAATTATTATTCTTGATGTGTACGCATAGACGGCACATCAATCGGATGTGCGGTCTGTGAGGTAGGGCTCATTATGTGTTCTTTAAGTGTTGCGCGCTTGATAAACGCGCGTGGGGGGGGGGGGGGGAAACGGGCCGAACGAGGTGAGAATGACCTGAAATCAGACGACATCAAAGAGAGAGTGAATTTTGATGTGGTCGAGCAGATGACCCATCAATCGGACGTGCCGTGTGCCCGCGGTGACCAGGAACGCCGTTCCGGTGTTATAAACGGCCAAAACGGGCGTCTGATGGTCAAAGTCATAGCGGCCCACATCGGAATGACCTGAAATCACAGGGAAACAATATAATTATTATTCGTGACGTGTACGTGCAGACGGCACATCAATCGGACGTGCGGTCTACGCGGTAGGGCTCAGTATGTGTTCTTTAAGTGTTGTGCGCTCTTGATAAACGCGCCTGGGGGGGGGGTCCAAATGGGACGAATGAAGTCCGAATGGCCTGAAATCTGACTACATCAAAGGGTGAGTTAATTGTGACGTGTTCGAGCAGACGACACGTCAATCAGCCGCACCGTGTGCCCGTGGTGAGTGGGAACGCCGTTCCGGTGTCATAAACGGCCAAAACGGGCGTCTCACGCTCAAAGTCATAGAGGACGACATCGGATTGACCTGAAATCACAGGGAGACAATCAAATTATAATTCTTGAGGTGTACGCGTAGACGACACGTCAATCGGACATGCAGTTTGTGTGGTAGGGCTCATTATGCATTCTTTAAGTGATGTGCGCGCTTGATAAACGCGCGTGGGGGGTCCGAATGGGCCGAACGAGATCCGAATGTCCTGAAATCAGACGACGAAAAAGGGTGAGTGAATTGTGACGTGGTCGAGCAGACAGCACGTCAATCGGATGTGTTGTTTGACCGTGGTGACCGGAAACGCGTTTCCGGTGTCACAAACGGCCAAAACGGGCATCTGACGGTCAAAGTCATAGCGGATGACATCGGATTGACCTGAAATCACAGGGAAACTATCTAATTATTATTCGTGATGTGTACGCGCAGAAGGCACATCAATCGGACGTGCGGTCTGCGCGGTAGAGCTCATTATGCGTTCTTTAAGTGTTGCGCGCGCTTGATAAACGCGCGTGGGGGGGTCCAAATGGGCCGAACGAGGTGAGAATGGCCTGAAATCAGACGACATAAAAGGGTGAGTAAATTTTGACGTGGTAAAGTAGACGGCACATCAATCGGACGTGCTGTGTGGACGCGGTGACCGGGAACGCCGTTCCGGTGTCATAAACGGCCAAAACAGGCGTCTGACGGTCAAAGTCAGAGCAGACGACATCGGATTGACCCAAAATCACAGGGAAACAATATAATTATTATTCGTGAGGTGTACGCGCAGACGGAACATCAATCGGACGTGTGGTTTGCGCGGTAGGGCTCATTATGCGTTCTTTAAGTGATGTGCGCGCTTGATAAACGCGCGTGGGGGGGGTCCAAATGGGCCGAACGAGGTCCGAATGGACTAAAATCAGACGACGTCAAAGGTTGAGTGAATTTTGATGTGGTCGAGTAGACGGCACATCAATCGGATGTCTCGTTTGACAGTGGTGACTGGAAACGCATTTCCGGTGTCATAAACGGCTAAAACGGGCATCTGACGGTCAAAGTCATAGCGGACAGCATCGAATTGACCTGAAATCACAGGGAAACAATCTAATTATTATTCGTGAGGTGTACGCATAGACGGCATGTCAATTGGACTTGCGGTTTTCATGGTAGGGCTCATTATGCGTTCTTTATGTGATGTGTGGGCTTGATAAACGCGCGTCGGGGGGGTCCAAACGGGCCGAACGAGGTCCAAATATCCTGAAATCAGATGACGTCAAAGTGTGGGTGAATTTTGACGTGGTCGAGTAGACGGCACATCAATCGGATGTGTTGTTTGACCGTGGTGACCGGAAACGCGTTTTCGGTGTCATAAACGGCCAAAACGGGCGTCTGATGGTCAAAGTCATAGCAGACGACATCGGATTGACCTGAAATCACAGGGAAACAATATAATTATTATTCGTGATGTGTACGCGTAGACGGCACGTCAATCGGACTTGCGGTCTGCGCGGTAGGACTCATTATGCGTTCTTTAAGTGTTGTGCGCGCTTGATAAACGCGTGTGGGGGGGTCCAAACGGGCCGAACGAAGTGCGAATGGCCTGAAATCAGACGACATCAAAAGGTGAGTGAATTGTGACGTGGTCGAGTAGACAACATGTCAATCGGACGTGCCGTGTGCCCGCGGTGACCGGGAACGCCGTTCCGGTGTCATAAACGGCCAAAACGGGCGTCTGACGGTCAAAGTCATAGCGGCCCACATCGGAATGACCTGAAATCACAAGGAAACAATATATTTATTATTCGTGACGTGTACGCATAGACGACACATCAATCGGACGTTCCGTATGCGCGGTAGGGCTCATTATGCGTTCTTTAAGTGTTATGCGCGCTTGATAAACGCGCGTGGGGGGGGGGGTCCAAATGGGGCGAACGAGGTCTGAATGGCATGAAATTAGACGACATCAAAGGGTGAGTTAATTGTGACGTGGTCGAGTAGATGACACGTCAATCGGCCGCACCGTGTGCCCGCGGTGACCGGGAACGCCGTTCCGGTGTCATAAACTGCCAAAACGGGAATCTCACGCTCACAGTCATAGAGGATGACATCAAATTGACCTGAAATCACAGAGAAACATTATAATTATTATTCGTGAGGTGTACGCGTAGAAGGCACGTCAATCGGACGTGCGTTTTGCACGGTAGGGATCATTATGCGTTCTTTAAGTGATGCGCGCGCTTGATAAACGCGCGTGGGGGGTCCAAACGGGCCGAACGAGGTTCAAATGGCCTGAAATCAGACGACATAAAAAGGTCAGTGAATTGTGACGTGGCGAGTAGACGACACGTCAATCGGATGTGTCGTTTGACCGTGGTGACCGGAAACATGTTTCCGGTGTCATAGACGGCCAAAACGGGCGTCTGACGGTCAAAGTCATAGCGGGCGACATCGGATTGACCTGAATCACAGGGAAACAATCTAATTATTATTCATTACATGTACGCGCAGACGGCACGTCAATCGGACGTGCGGTCTGCGCAGTAGGGCTCATTATGCGTTCTTTAAGTGTTGTGTGTTCTTGATAAACGCGCGTGGGGGGTCCAGACGGGCCGAACGAGGTGAGAATGCCCTGAAATCAGACGACATCAAAGGGTGAGTGAATTGTGATGTGGTCGAGCAGACGTCAGGTCAATCGGACGTGCCGTCTTCCCACGGTGACCGGGAACGCCGTTCCGGTGTCATAAACGGCCAAAACGGGCATCTGACGGTCAAAGTCATAGAGGCCCAAATCGGAATGACCTGAAATCACAGGGAAACAATATAATTATTATTCGTGACATGTACGCACAAACGTCACATCAATCGGACGTGCGTTCTGTGCGGTAGGGCTCATTATGATTTTTTAAGTGTTGCGCGCGCTTGATAAACGCGCGTGGGGGGTCCAAACAAGCCGAACGAGGTCCGAATGGCCTGAAATCAGAGGAAATCAAAGGGTGATTTAATTGTGACGTGGTCGAGTAGACGAAACGTCAATCGGCTTCACCGTGTGCCCGCGGAGACTGGGAACGCCGTTCTAGTGTCATAAACGGCCAAAACGGGCGTCTCACGCTCAAAGTCATAGCGAACGACATCGGATTGACCTGAAATCGCAGGGAAACAATCTAATTATTATTCTTGAGACGTATGCACAAGCGGCACATCAATCGGACGTGCGGTTTGCGCAGTAGGGCTCATTATGCGTTCTTTAAGTGATGCGCGCGCTTGATAAACGCGCGTGGGGGGGGTCCAAACGGGACGAACGAGGTCCGAATGGACTGAAATAAGACAAAGTCAAAGGGTCAGTGAATTGTGATGTGTTCAAGCAGACGACATGTCAATCGGATGTGTCATTTGACCGTGGTGACTGGAAACACGTTTCTAGTGTCATAAACAGCCAAAACGGGCGTCTGACTGTCAAAGTCATAGAGGACGACATCGGATTGACCTAAAATCATAGGAAAACAATATAATTATTATTCGGGACGTGTAAATGTAAACAGAACGTCAATTGGACGTGCGGTCTGCGTGGTAGGGCTCATTATGCGTTCTTTAAGTGTTGCGCGCGCTTGATAAACGCGCATGGGGGGGTTCCAAATGGGCCGAACGAGGTGAGAATGGCCTGAAATCAGACAAAATCAAAGGGTGAGTGAATTATGACATGGTCGAGCAGACGGAACGTCAATCAGATGTGTCGTGTGCCTGCGGTGACCGGGAACGCCGTTCCGGTGTCATAAACGGCCAAAACGGGCGTATGATGGATAAAGTCATAGCGGCCCACATCAGAATGACCTGAAATCACAGGGAAACAATATAATTTTTATTCGTGACATGTATGCATAGACGTCACATCAATCGGACATGTGGTCTGTGCGGTAGGGCTCATTATGCGTTCTTTAAGTGTTGCGCACGCTTGATAAACGTGCGTGGGTGGTCCAAACAGGCCGAACGAGGTCCGAATGGCCTGAAATCAGACTACATCAAAGTGCGAGTTAATTTTGACGTGGCGAGTAGATGGCACATCAATCGGCCACACCGTGTGCCAGTGGTGACCGGGAATGCCGTTCCGGTGTCATAAACGGCCAAAACGGGCGTCGGATGGTCAAAGTCATAGAGGACCACATCGGATTGACCTAAAATCACAGGTAAACAATCTAATTATTATTCGTGATGTGTACGCGTAGACGGCACGTCAATCGGACATGTGGTCTGCGCGGTAGGGCTCATTTTGCGTTCTTTAAGTGTTGCGCGCGCTTGATAAACTCGCGTGGGGGGGTCCAAACGGGCCGAATGAGGTCCGAATGACCTGAAATCAGACGACATCAAAGGGTGAGTGAATTGTGACGTGTTCGAGTAGACGACACATCAATCGGATGTGATGTTTGACTGTGGTGACCGGAAACGCGTTTCCAGTGTCATAATACATCAAAAACGGTGTGAGACGGTCGAATTCAGAGCAAATGTGCTCTAAATGACCTGAAATGATAGCATTTATTAAATTGGTGGTTTTAAATTATCACCATGATTTGATGTCAGATTTAATTTTATTATATGTATATAATAACTGAATAATTATGTTCAATTTACGTTTGTTTTGTTTTTTTGTCTTATTGTAGGTTTTGAAGTAGAAGATTGAAATCGATGGACCTGCTTGGATCGTTGAAGCACGTTTATCGTTTATGATGATTTTGATGTTTATGCTATTTGAAATTGTTTTCCATTTTTTATGATTGTTACCTTGTTTTATGTCTGCTTTTCCATCGTGAAGAAAAAAACACAATTTGTACATTTCATTAAAAAAATGAAAAATATTTTATTTAATATTATATATATAAATATTTTCATTAATATATATATATATATATTTTTTATTTAATAAATAAATATATATTTTTTATTTAATAAATAAATTTATATATTTTATTTAATATCATATATATAAATATTTTCTTTAATATATATATATATATATTTTATTTAATAAATATATATATATTTTTTATTTAATATTATATATATAAATATTTTCATTATTTTATATAAATATATATTTTCATTATTTTATATATATATTTTTTATTTAATAAATATATATATATTTATTTATTTTGGTATGAAATTTTTTTTTAAATTTTTTTTTCAAGTTTAGCGACCGCCTTTGGCGGTCGCTATAGCCTGCCTGCCAGGCAGTATTAGCGACCGCCAATGGCGGTCGCTCTAGCCTGCTGTTCGAACAGCATTAGCAACCGCCAATGGCGGTCGCTAATGGTGCCCGCGAGGCAGCCTACCGCGACCGCCAGGCGGTCGCTCAAGGCCGAATTTCGGCCACCTATAGCGACCGCCATTGGCGGTCGCTAAAGCCCTACAGCGACGGAGCAGATGCGACCGCCAATGGCAGTCGCTATAGGGCATTAGCGACCGCCAATGGCAGTCGCTAATGGACTTTTTTAGTAGTGAAAATCATGTGTTCAAATTAAAAAAATATTTATATGCCTTAAAACATGTTCCTATAGATCAGTATGATATGACCAACTCTTTTATTATTTTAAAAGTATTTTAGAAAGGTATATCTAATCCTAAAATATTTTTAAAAAGAATTTCAAAAGATATTTTAGTTGATAAAATTTATATAAATGATAGTATTTTTTATCATCTAAAAATTATCTGTGTACAAATTTTTCATAGATGATGCATGAAGAATTTGAAATAAGTTTAATGGGTGGACTAAAATTCATTATTGGTTTTCAGATTTTTAAAAATAAGGAATTATTTTAAATCAATGTAAATATACTAAAACCTTTTAAAACATTTTAGTTGGGATAATACTAAGAGTAGTGACACACTTATGAGAACCATCTCTATGTTGGACCATGATCAAGATAAAACATTTGTGAATAGAACTAGTTATAGAGGTATGATTGGATGTCTTCTCTACTTAACTACTGGCTAACTTTGAATTATTTTTAGTGTGTTTATGTGTTTTCATTTTCAATAACTCTCAAAATAATCACACTTAGTTTCTGTAAACATGATTTTTAAGTACCTGAAGTATATTACCAATTTAGTGTTATTCTACCCTAGAGAAAAATAAATTTACATAGTTAGTTATTCAGATAAAGATTTTTTTGGTTTCAAGTTACTTAATAAAAACAACCACCAGAACTTATCACCATTTGGGAAAGTCTCTATTTACTTAGAATTGTAAGAAACAAAATAATGTTCCACTATCTAATACTGAAGATGAATACTTATCTGTAGGTACCTTCTGTGCTCATTTTTTTGATTAAACACACATTATTTGACTATAGACATAAATTATGACATGTACATATAAACTACAATAATAACAGTGCTATAAATATTTATAATAAATTTGTATCTCACTCTAGAACAAAACCCATTGATGTAAGACATCATTTTTGAGAGATTATTTTCAAAAGACAGATATAACTCTTGAATACAATGGAACTAAGAATAATCTTTATAATATTTTCACTAAGAGTTTGAATTATGGGAGAATGAACTAAATAAAACATGAATTAGGACTGGTTAGTTTTTTTAGTTTTACCCACCATTTAGTTTTACCTATAGTTGGAAACAATCTACCTTTGTCAATTTACCACTATTTTTTAAGCTACCGTTGTTAATTTATCTGTAGGATTTTTTCATTTATTTAATTTTTAATTCAATTCAAATGTTATTTTTATTTTAATTTTACAAATCCCTAAATCCCCAAATGATATAAATTAGACACTTGTCTTATTCCAACAGTCACTCCCTTATGCCATTTCTCTCGATCCCTATTGTGATCTTATCTATCCTAGTTGTAGACCTTCCTTCACCATCACCCAAACCATCTGATCCAATCATGATGGTTAGAGTGATGATAGATTTTAGATCTTATCTGGATGATTTGATTCCATCCATTAAGAAGAAAAGTGAGTTGAACTATTCAGTTTTTATTGAGCCATTGAGCCCTGAGCATGCTAAGTGTATATTGGTAAAAAAATGGTTCATGTTGAATGGTTACTATCATGAAATCATTTGGTTCTCAGAGTTATGCAAGACCAAGTATGGGTATAATGGTTTTATTATAAATAAAGACTATTCTATCTTATGTTGGTGTACTAGTTATATCAATATGTCGAGTTTTGTTTCATGAAAAATTAAAAATGGGAAATAAGTAGAATAAATAGACACAAAATTTCTTCTATTCAAGTAAATGGGAAAGTTGTTAGATAGTTCCTTATGATTGTGTTTCAAATGACTATCAAGGAACTATTCCAAGAGATAGTTATACATTTTTTATGATTTTCCCTTATAAGTGTTGACTGTAGATGGGATACCAAGAAGGACATTTGATAATAATATTGATGGTTAATGTCACACACTTTTCAAGTCTATCTAATATATGTTGTGTCCTAGAAATATTGAGTTTTCCTCCATGAGGTTTCAGGATGTTTATATTTTTTTCTAATGAAAAGATGAGAAATGTTTAATCTACTGAGATAGCAATTACTTCACATGATGAAGATGTACACACATTCTTCTAAATCAAATTACCTAATTTATCCTAAATTTATTTTGGATATACTAGAGGCCAAGTGATTAGTGAAAGAAGGTGAAAAAATAAATGTAAAATGTGGAGGATTTTTTTATTACAAGAGTAGTTTGTAAAAGGATGAAAATAAGATGGAAGCCCTAGAAGAGGCAATGAATTTATGATGCTGATAGTTTGTATGAGGACTTTAATCCAGTTGTTCATATTTTTAGACAAAAAAAACTGTGGACCCGAGATTAGAGACAGATAAAGATGTTGAGTATTCAGATGAAGAAGAAGGGGATTCTTCATTAGGAGAAGAAGATTATGTATTTTATGTAGATGAGGGTAGTTACATAGATCTACCTCAAATCTCTCCATCTATATCCTATGGTTCCCCTATTCCAACTTGGTCTGTCCCTATTCGAGGGACTATCTTAAAATAAGGAATTGAGGAAGAAGGAATAAAAGTTTCTGTTAAAGTTTGATTTTAGATTTCTTCCAAATTTTCAGAAGAAAATGGAAATAATGAGAATTATTATTATTAAGAAGAATATGAGGGAGAAAATGGGAATGAAAAAGTAGATGAAAATGGTGACGGAAATGGAAATAGAGATGAAGATTATAGTATTGGTAATTTTGACGATGATGGTTCTAGTGGATGCATTGATGCTGATGATGTTGAGATACATCAAGAAATTATCTATTCTCTGCATTTAGAACTTGTCTTTAGATTTGAATATTGACTGATCATAGTTGAAGATGTTATTATATTTTCGGGAGATGAGACAGAAGTATCATTTAAGGGTGAGGAATCCCCTAGTATAAAATATCTCTCTATTGATCCAAATATTTATGGAGACTAAATTATGACTACAGAAGATGTGAATATTGTTTTTGAATAATCGATGGTTCAGTAGATTGAGGCTAAGCCTACTATTACAGATCCTTAACTTGTTGAGTATAAAATTGTTGTGTAGAGATTTGTGGAGGCCACTAAATTTGTACCTTCCATTATTGTGTCATCAATTTTTGTCCCGTCTATTTTTTAATTTCATTATAATTATAATATCTATTGGATAGTCCTAATGGTTGAGGAATTATATAATTGTATTAGCTATATTTTTATAATCCTTGAACACTCTATTTCACACAAGGATGGCAGTCCACCAAAGCATGGTGGACCTGATATTAAAGAAGTAAGGGATCCTAAGGGACAATTGGTTGATCAGATAGATGTTATAGGTGAGTGGAAGAGGTTGGATTTTGATGTGGCTTCCAGATATGAGTGTGTAGATGAACCTACCATTGAGAGATTTACTATGTCCTTACATGCCCCCGTCGTTCCTTCAGTACCAGTTGATGTTATAAAAAGGGATGATTTCGAATCGTTTAGAGAGAGAGGCTTATCTCTGATATTTGTTTTTATTGAAATATAATCCTCACTTAGTTACCAATATTAGAGATAAAGACTCAAGACATACATTAGGTCTTCTGATTAAACATATCCATCCAAAAATGATGCTTCACATTCGAGAAGTGGATGTAGAAAACAAGTTGATTGAAAATGAGATGAAAGTTATTAGATCTTCAATGGATGAGATGAGGTGTTCCTTTATAGATTCCATGGAAGATTTTATAGATAATATTGAGAAAATTTATTCTATTTATTCTTAATCAAATGATCCACCTCCACCTATTGTCTTTAGGTGATCAGGTTAGTAGTAAGAGAACTGCTTCGTGCCACTTTAGGTGATGTAATAGACCCATCCTAGGAAAGTTGGAAAAAATCTTCCATAATAGTGACCATGTTCATATGATGGTTAGAGATAATAATAATTATTAGAAATATTATTGAGATACAATAAGAAAGTATGAATGTTATTATCTATATTGGATTTATACTAATCCTGGGTTCATCACTCAATTAAAATTCCGGAATGAGAACTTCAAAATGTCTCTATTTACTCAAAATTTCAAAGAGAAATTTAATTAGTTGAAGGTGATGAACCCCATGATCAAGGTATTTATAGAAGAGAAAAATTATTTTATTATTTATTTGGATATGGATATAAACATTATCATATAAATCAAAAATTCAATAAATACATTTCATCATGTTTAGAGAACCACAATGGTAATTCATAATGCCATTCGAGTTATTTCTTATCTGACCCCACGAGTTTCTGCTCCATATTTCTTCATTCTAGGTGTAACCAGAGATCTAAATTCACCCTTGACAACTCATTTCGAACCATTCAGTTTGACTTCTTGAGAATAAGTTCAGCATCTCATGCCTATCATTATCAGATAGACTCCTTCCCAACCAACCATTCCTAAAACCAATCTTACAGTTACCTTATGTTTTGACACTGACCATTCTTCTTTTTATAAAGGGAAGGGAAAGTATCCTATTGATTCTTATTCCTAGTATGGAAAGGTATTAAATTATCCATTTTTTTTATTTTATGGGGGTGTTTTTGTGTGATATTTTTTTATCTTTTCCAGATAAACATAATGTAAATTCTCTTATTATTCAGATTGTGTTCCCTTGAATTTTTTATTTTATGATTACTTTTTGATAATTTCAAAAAAGGGAAGAAGGCTCTATGACATTTATTTATTTTATATGTGTATTTCTTTGATATATTTCTATAATAGTCATATATGTATCCTCAGAGTGATTCTGCCATATGGTGGGCATTACATGAGATAAATTATGGAAGAAAGATTCTGGAAGGGATGCTGATACCCCCATTTAATTTTCATCATATTTTTTATTTTTATTATTTTAATTTTATATTTATATTAAATTTAATTTTAATTTAGTTTATTTTAAATAAAATATAATTAATGAATTGTTTTTTCTTCATTCACAAATCAATCTAATTTTCTTTATTTTCTTCTTTTCTTCTTCTTCTTCTTATATTTTTATTTTATGATTTCAAGTTTGTGTTTTTATACTTGTTATTTTGTTAACATCATTTATTTTTTATTTTTTTATCTTATTATTATTTTTTTTTATTTATAGATTGAAATATTAAACTTAAAAGTGAGGGGCTTACCCGAGGCTTGGATGGAGGGAGGTAAGTTGTGTTTTCATTTATTCTACTCTTAAATTCAACTATTTATTATGTTTGTGAAGATTAAGAGTAATTTTCACAGGTGTGAGGATCATAAACCGTGAAATTGATCACAACACCATATCTATTATTTTATTAAATATTTTCCCTCCCTTCTAATTGATAAAATATCTTTATACAATGAAGTTTAGGGATTCAGTGGATGAAATGGAATACGATGGAGCTAGTTCATTGAATATATCACACTCTCGATTGAGGCGTGTAATCGGCATTTATTACAAGATGATGTGGAATTTCTATTTCTAAATGAATTCAATATTTTAAACCCCTAAATAAAAGAACAAAAAATCATGAATGAGGTCTCAGAATATAATTTTCAAACATAATTGAAACACTTATAAGGAGAATAAAGAAACTCATGAACCAAACCATAAAGGGAAAGTTCTTTCTTTACAAATATTATTTCGTCATTGCATGTTAGTATCATCATCATTATGAAATATTTTAATCAAAGAGAAATAAGAGTACACGTAAGGGCCAAAGAAGTAGGCCAAGATGAAAAAGACTATGAGGGTCTAAAATGGTGATGACCAAGGGCTTATCACTTAAGAAAAATATTCCCCATCGGTGTCAGGATTTTATGGTCATGAAAAAAATAAGCTCTTCGATTCAAGAATGTCGAGTGAGTCTCAATAATCCACAACCATATTTCTCTCCCACCAGGTGTCGGAAACCCTAATGTTGTTGTCGATGATACCCTGGAATTTACATATTACATATTCAACAGACCAAGGCACAACCTTGAGACCCTGGAGTGTTTTAGAAAGAACCATGGAATCATTTTCAACCTCCACGAGACCCAACCCCTTTTTCCAGCAAAATTTGTGACTATAGAAACCTGTTATTTAATTACTTTGATATCACTTCATAATTGAAGTATATTTATTACAACATATAAAAAACCATGATATTACTGTATAGGCATAGTGTCTTTAGAAACTGGGAAACATAAACAACTGGTTCATAAAACATCTACATTGTCTCATGTTTATTACATAATTACTAAAATCCTTTTGGGTATGTCAAAACTTAATAACCTTCTTCATGTCCTAGGAAAAAGAAACCTATAAAAGGGTGAGCTCAAATACTCAGTAAGGGTAAAAAAATAAAATAACAATCATATCATTTTCATAAGAAAATAAAATTTGAAAATCTTATCCTGTATATAAAATATCACAATATCATGTCATGAGATAAATCATAACTTTGCAATGTAATCCAACATTCATAATAGAAGACATGAAATTTTGGGTCATACACAAAAAAAGAATAGAAAATAATTTCATATTACTCAAGGATCATTTCCAAGAACATCATAGTAGACAAAGACCATTACTGAACCGAGTTCTCTCCTTGTTCCAGCCCTGAATCACTGACCCATATTAACTTATCATTCCAGACATGTCTATCTCATGAGATATAAATCTTTATCCAATTATTTTAAGAGAGATATATTCCCCACCCATATAATAATAAAACCATTCTTACATTTTCCAGAAAAACACAAAAACATTCACTATAGCATAACCCATGAAATAAAATGGGTTTCTAATACATCAATATATCAGGAAATAAACCATAAATGGATTTCATAAAAATAATTCATCATTTACACAATCAAATCAATGTAATAATAGGAATAGAAACATAAAAATAAGTAATTTTGATGGAAAATAATTTTGATAAAAAATAAGAGCTCATTCCTGAGGAAAATATCATTTATTTTGGAAAATATTTTTCCTTCCTCAAAATATCACTAAATTTTAAAAGATATCATTTTATGTAAAAATAAAATTGTAAGAATGTAAGGGAATATTCATGGAAATAATTCATTATGAAAGAATAAAAATCTGTTCATGTTTTACGAGTTAAAAAAATTCTTCTCATACTTTTGTCAGAAAAGTCCAAAAAGTACCTTGTCTGGTAGAGGTAAGAAAGATTCCTTATATACCAAGTTGTAAAAGTAAAAATGGGTTAAATGACTTTTAACATACATAGAAGAATAATAATAATTTTTGGAGAATATTATTATAAAAAATGGAAATGGATTATAAATATACTCCTAGTAAATACTTATAAATAATCTCAGATAAAAAACAGATTTGAAAATTTTACCCTTACCTTAGGTATGATATCCTACGTATGTATCCAAACTTCCTCTTCCTCGATGTGAATCATTTAAATTTACTCTTAGGGTGCTAGAGTTGGTCTTCTAAGAAGACTAGAACCTATAGAATGTTATTAGGGATGTTGAGAAAGGAAATGGGTATGGGTTGGTCGATCTTGAAGGCTCAAAATGGAGTGAAGAGGATAGGGAGGATATTATTTTTTATAAAAGAGGAGAGGGTCACTTTAGGAAACAATCAAAATATTAATTTATTATAAAATCCATTTTGACTAAAAATGGTCAAAACTTATTTAATCCAATGGTAATATTATTTTGGTTCAAATACCCATCATCTAATAATATTTATATTTGTTTAAAATATATATTTTCCTTATCCTTTTTTTTAACCCTTATTTTACCCTTTTTAATCTTACCATGATATCATGTTAATTATACACTATGGTTTAATGTAAATAATGTATCATGTCAAAAAACCCACAAAAATGTATTTATCATATATTTAGAATTATAATAATGATTTGGCCAAATCTTAGTTTTTTTTGGAATTTAGTATCATTAATAAACTATTATATGTTTTAAGTCATGAATTGAGTTAATTTTAGAAACTATTCATACTTGACATTTATTCAGAAATATATAAAAACCAGATTCCTAAAAAACTAAGGAATTAAATCAAAGGTAATATTTCAATATCATGAATAAAATTTGGGTATGACATCAAAATATTCTTATTATAGTTGTTTTAATATTTATATATTCATTTAATTTAATCTTTCATTAATGAGGTAATCACTACATCCTAATTGTGTCATAAATAAATATATATATCTAATTCTTAAAATTATAAATAAAATACATTGACGTTAGATATTTTTATCTTTATAATTAATATTTATTGACATGGATATCACTTATATTACCTTATTTTAAAATCTATTTAGTAAAAGATATGTTTTTTGGTTATAATTATCTTTACTTTAAATTAATTCTTATAAAATGTCATTTTCACATCCATGTGAATCCATGGGGTTCCAAAATAGACCTATGGATTCCCATGGTCTGAAATATCTCATCCAAACGTATTAGTACATGTTTTAGGGTAGTTTTATATTATTAAATTATTTTTTTACCCTTATTTACAAGATTTACCCTTTAACCTTGTTAAATAAAATAATTACTGTTGTTATTATTCATAATGTCCAAAAATAACAGGTACATATTAAAAAAATGTGGAACTTATAATTCAAAATATGGAATCCATTTTTGTAAATTCAAAACACAGAACTTTTAGTAATTAATTTAAAATTAATCCCATTGTTGAAATGAGAAAACGAGTTTTAAAATATAAAACATTGCAAAAGATGGAAAATTTTTTGCCTATGAATTCACTGTAAACTCAATGATAATGGAATAAATTATATTAAATAGAAAAAATATATTCTATATATACGTTAAAACCATTCAAAATGAAAATCTAATCATATAAATTATCCAGATGAAAATGTTGTTTTTAATTAAAATTTTGCATATTTTTAATATTCATCCACACATGAAATTTATCAAAAAAATATCATTACTTTATTGAAAGTAAAATTTTATATATTGCATCAAAATAACATGTTTATGTTTTCATATATAAATTTTAAATGTGTCAAAATCTTAATTTTAAATGGGTTCTCCATTAAATGGTTGAAAATAATCTTTTAAAACAATAGGTTCTTATAGATAAACTACAGTTGTATTTATACCCTATGAATAAAATATCCATTGGATGAATATAAAAAATATTTTATTAATTATATAAAAAATATATCTCATTAATTTCAATTCCAAATGTAATTCACTCAAAAATAAAAATATCTAATTGATTTATATTTTTCATAAATATTGAATATCTAATGAATTCATAATACATTTTCATAAGTTAGGTATAATTATTTCTATTAACCTACCAACTAGGCTATGAAATTAATTTTATATTAAGGGCATATCGTGGTTTATTTAAACTAAAAGTTGCGTGAAAAGCATGATAATAGAGAATAAAATTTATTGAAAGAAAATATTTCATAAAAATGTCCGGGTGTTACATTCTACCCCACCTAAACTGATTTTTTCCCCTGAAATGCACCACATGGAATTAAAAAAATGAGGATACATATACCTAATTATATCCTGGAGTTCCCATATATCTTCTTTAAATTAGTGGTTCCTCCATAAAACTTTAACAAAGTGAGTTGTCTTGTTTCGTATAATTGTTTCACTATGATCCAGAATCTCTATCAATTGTTCTTCATAAGAATGTTCTAGCTATTGCAATACAACTTTTGAGCTTAGTACATGTAAAGGATCGAGTATGTACATTTTCAGGAGAGATACATGGAACACATCATGAAGTTGAGAGAGATTCGGTGTAAGCACCAATCAATAATCTACCTTCCCACCATGATTCAGTGTTTCAAAAGGACCGATATACCTATGTCTTAGCTTTCCCTTCTTTCCAAATCTCATTACTCTCTTCCAGGGAGGTACTCTTAAGAATAGATTATCATCCAGTTCAAACTATAGGTCTTTTCTTTGATGGTGAACATAACTTTTTTTGACTCTGAGATTCTCTTATGTGTTGTTGAATTGATCTAAACTTTTCTACCATTTCATCAACAAGATCAGGTTCTAATAGCTTTGTTTCCCTAACATCATCCCACCATGTTGGAGTTCTGCACTTCTTTCCATAGTGGGATTCATAAGGAGCCATCTGTATGCTGGAGTGAATGATATTATTGTACAAAAATTCCACCAATGGTATTTGAAGATCCCAACCTCTTTAAATACATAGAGAAAGCTCTCAAAATGACTTCTAGAGCTTAAATTGTCCTCTCAGACTGACCGTCTGTTTGATGATGATAAAAAGAGTTGAATCGTAACTTTGTTTCCAGAGCAAGCTCAAGACTTCTCCGGAACATTGAGGTTAACCTTGGATCCTGATAAGATATAATGGAAAGTGTTACTCCATGAAATCTCACCACTACCTTTACATATATCCAGGCAAGTTGATCAAGAGGGAAATACCATGTAATATCAATTATGTGTTCCGACTTCGTAAATTGATCAACTATAACCTAGATAGCACTATTTCATTTGGATGTTTTCGGAAGTCCGAGGAAATATTATATAGTTATGTTTTACCATGTCAATTCTCGTATGGGTAATGGATTTGAAATCCCCTTACACTAAGATCTCTTAACCATAACTTGCTGACAAACCAACCATTGAGAGACATATTCAACGACATGTCTTTTCATGCCATCCCACCAGAAGTACTCTTTCAGGTCCTTGTACATATTTCTGCTTCCAGGTTGAATAGATAATGAAGAACTATAAGACTCATCCAATATATCCTTCTTTAATTTTGGTATGGGAGAAACACAAACCTAGTTCCCGATCCTTATTATTTCATCACAATCAAGGATGAATTCAAGAACGTTTCTCACCTTCTTTTGTAACTCTACATCTTCCATTTGTACCTCTTAAATCTTCACATGTATATATGGTTGAACATTCATTTGAGAAAGATAATATTTCCACCATTCCATTAAAATTTGATGATCCATCCTTTTAAAATCCAAAAATATTAGATCTTTCATGATCCTTATCATGTATAATCTAGCATGGTCTTTTCTACTCAAAGCATCTGCATCTTGTTTGCTTTCACAGAGTAGAAATATATTGAGCAGTCATAATCTTTAATCAAATACAACCATCTTATTTGGCACATATTTATCTCATTTTGGGTGAAAATATACATTAAAATTTTATGATCAGTATAAATATGGCACCTTTCACCATAAAGATAATGCCTCCATATTTTCATTACAGAGATTACAACAGCTATCCCCAAATCAAGATTTGGGTAATTTTTCTCATGGATTGTCATCTATCATGATGCATAATCTATCACCATTTTCATTTTTCATGAGAACACACCTCAAAACCTTCTTGGATGCATCACTATAAATCAAAAACCATTTTCCACTACAAGGAAGTGTGAGCATAGGTGAACTATCTAACCTTATTTTATCTCTTTGAAATTCTCTTCACATTCCTCCGTCAAAACAAACTTAACTCCTTTATGAGTAAACTTGGTGAGTGGATTAGATAATAATGAAAAATCATTCACTCAATGTCTATAATATCAAGAAAAACAATGAAAACATTGGATCTCAATTACTGTTGTCTATCTTGACCATCTTTCAAAAATCTCAATTTTTGCTGGATCCATAGATATCCCCTCTCTAGAGATTATGTGAACAAAATATGAAACTTTTTGAAGTGAAAATTCACACTTGGTAAATTTAGAATAAAGTGTCTCCTTTCACAGGGTCTTAAGTACAATTCTCAATGGATCTTCATGTTCTTAATTTCACTTTGAATAGAAAATAATATCATCTATAAAGACTACAACAAACTGATCATGGTTGTCTCCAAAGACTATTATCATTAGATCCATGAAGATAGAATGGCAATTTGTAAGAACGAAAGGGATAACTATAAATTCATAGTGTTGGTAACTTATACAGAATGGATTCTTTGGTAAATCCATCTTTATTACCATTAAATGATGTTATCCTAAGTGAAGATCAATCATCGAAATGTATTGAGCTCCACATAATTGGTCAAATAAGTCCTCAATGCGTGGGAGATGATATTTTTCGTAATAGTGATCTTGTTATATTGTAGACAATCAATGTAGAGTCTCATTGATCCATATTTCTTCTTAAAAAAAACACAAGTTCTCCCCAAGGTGACACACTAGGGAGAATGAATCCCTTATCAAGATTCTCTTGAAGTTTCTTCTTCAATTCCTGCAACTCAATTGGGGTCATTCTATAAGGTGTCTTTGAAATTGGTATAGCACCTAGTATGAGTTATATTGAAAACTCAACTTCACGATTTGGGGGAAGACATGGAAATTCCTCTATAAAGATACCATCAAACTCTTTTACAATGGGCATATTCTTAATCACGAGTTTCTCCCCAACAATTTGAGATAAATAATCTTTATTTATTGGAATCGTGACCCATAATATTGAAGAAATTCCTACTAGAAAGATATACTCATCCATTAATTGATAGATGGTCACATATTGATATAGAATAATAAATGTTAATTCCCTTATTTGGAAATTGATATGAGAACCATATAAAGAAATACAATCCATGTGAGTAATCACATCAAATTACACTATATGAAGGATCACCAGATTTGCAGGAAGCACTTTCCCAAAAAATTCAATTGGTGATGAATTGTAAATTTTTTATGTGACCATTATGCAATTAGGAGTTCCCAAAATTAACTCAACTTCTAACTGATGAGGTAATATTATGATACCCTTCTAAAATTCTTTAGAAATAAAAGAGTGGGTGGATCTAGAATCCAATAAAAAAATTTCTACTTTAGAGTGGATGGTAAGTGTACCTTTCACCACATCATTATCATACTACACCTTACCTATAGTAATCCCATGAGACATTCCTTTTTCATTGGACTTAAGAGTTTTGTTGATGTCAATCATCATCGATAACCCCTGGATTAGGTAATTTATTGACATAATGACTCATTTCCTTGCAGTTGTAACATTTAAGTGTATGAGGTTCATTCTGTGTAACTTTTTCTTTGTTTGAATCATTAGATATATTTTTCCCATCAAATCGGTATTCAATTTCCTGATGACCTTCTTTTCCACACTTAAAATATTTAATATTATTTTTAAGACAATTCACCACTTGTTTCTTTCTACCCTTTGAACATAAGGGAAAACCCGTCCTCTTTTCTATGTGGTCTTTAGAGTTTCCTTTGATTTCCATTTTCTCTTCTTATGAAACCAATATGACTGATGGGTTACTCTAATATCCATCTCAAACTTGAGAAAAAATTGAAAATTTTCCTCATATTGATTGAAGTACCTTATGGACAATACCCTTTGGAGACTTGGTTTTACGCCACTAAAGAATCGATCAATCTTACTCTTAGGTTGGATAATAACTCCAGAAGCATACCTTTCATGTCTTGTAAAGTTTTATTTCTAGGTACCAAAAAATTCATCTACCTTTTTGTTAATTTCAAGGAACTTATCTCCATATTTGGTAATAGAATAATAGGGAAGTACGTATTGAAAAATAATTTCTTGAACTAGTCCCATCCCATGGACTCAATTTCATATCTTTGCCTCTTATTCTTGATAAGATTCAACCATTGATCAATTTCACCATCCAAATGATATATTTCTATGATTACTTTATCATTTTTAGAACATTTTAGAACTGAAAATATCTTTTCAGTGGTATTGATCCATTGTTCAACCACTAATGGATCATAAGACTCACTAAATGAAGGTGGACATTGCCACATAAAGGATTCAACAAGATGTTACTACATCCTTTGTTAGTTTGGAAGTCTGGTATGGCTCATAGATTGATAATGTTGTGTGATCATGGCTACATGATTTTTTATTCTAGCTCCCAAAACATTTGGTTTCTTAGGGGAACAATCATTGCACTTCCTGACACGTTTACCATTAACACAGTTCCTTCGGGTTCCATCCAATGACTAAAACCAAGAATCATAGTGTGAGAAACACAAATAATAATAGGAAAACCAAATAATCAAGAATAATTTTCAATTTAGGAAACATTATATTTATTCTATGTTATTCATGGTAATTTCTAAAACATTAGTATTGTATTCTATACTTAGAAATATCCTTAAGGATTTCACATCGTAGTTTCCAATGGTTAACTATACCTTTCCTCTGATACCAACTATAGTGACCTGTTCTTTATACACATTTATATCCCTATATAATTGAGGTATGTTTATTAAAACATATAAAAAAATCATGATAGGTATGTTTAGGTATAGTTTTTTTAGAAACTGGGAATCATACATAACTGGTTCATAAAATATCTACATTGTCTCCTGTATATTTCACCATGACTTGAATCCTTTTTTGAATATCATACACAATACCCTTATTCATATCCTGGGGTAAAGAAACATATAAAAGGGTGAGATCAAATTCTTAGTAAGGGTAAAAAATGAAATAACAATCATATAATATTCATGTGAAGATAACATTTGAAAATCTTATCGAGAATATAAAATATCACAATAAAATTTCATAGGATAGATCATAAAAGTGAAATGTAATCCCAATATTCATAACCTATGACATAAAATTTTATGGAATACACACAGAAGAATAGAAAATCATTTCATATTAGTCAAGGTTCATTTCCAAGACCATCATAGCAGATAAAATCCATTAATGAACTGACTTCTCTACTCATTCCATCCTTGTATCATTTAACTAGATTAACATTTTGTTCCATCCATGTCTCTCTCATGAGATTTAAATCTTTAAACATTGAATTGAAGGGAGATATAGGTCTAAAACTTCTCATAATGTAACCATTCTTACATGTTCCACAAAAACAAAAAAAAAATCACTATAGCATAACCCGTGAAATAAAATGGGTTTCTTAAACATCAATCCATCATTAAATAATCCATAAATTGAATTCATCCAAATAATTTCATCATTTATAGAATCAAATAAAAGTAATAATATGGATTGAAAGATAAAACTATGTAATCATAGATGGAATATAATTTTTATAAAATTGTTGGGCTTCATTCCTAAGAAAAATATAATTTGTTTTTCAAAATTGTTTTCCTTCTTAAAAATATCACCCAATTTTAGTAGAAATCATTTTATGTGAAAATATCCTTGTATGATTGTAGGGAATGCTTCAAGGAAATATTTCATTATAAAAGTGTAAAAATAAATTCCTTCCATACAAGTTAAAAAAGCATTATTCTCATACTTTTGTTGAAAAATTCCAAAAAATACTTCGTATGGTAGACGTAAGAAAGATTCCTTCCAAACCATATTGTAAAAGTCAAAATGGGTAAAAATGACATTAAACATACTTAGAAGAATAGTAAAATTTTATTAGAATATTATTTTAAAACATGGAAATGGATGATAAATATAACCCTAGTAAATAATTACATATAAACAATCTAGGATAAAAACAATATTTGAAATGTTATCCCTTAACTTAGGTACGATATCCTTCGTATGTATCCGAACCTCCTCTTCCCCGATGTTCCTCCTATAAATATACTATTAGGGAACTATAGTGGTTATTTTGAGAAGCTAATCACCTTTAGAATTTTTCTTGGGTAGTGGAGAAGAGAAGGCCGGGGTTGGCCAAGCATGAAGACTCAAAATGGAGCGAGGAGGAGAGGGAGGAGATGCCCTTTTATAAGAGATAAGAGGGGAACTTTAGGAAAATATCAAAATATTATTTTATTATAAATTAAATTTCAACTAAAAATGGGTTAAACCATAATTAATTCAAATATATGATGATGTTGGTTTGAATACAAATAATCTAAGAATTTTTAGATGAGTTTAGAATATTTTTTTATCCTTATTGTTTTATTTTAACCATTATTTTACCCTTTTTAATCTTACCATGATATCATGTTATTTTCTCACTGTGGGCTAATGTAACTACCATATCATTTCAAATGACCTAGAAAAAGTTATTTATGAAATATTTGGACTTTTATTAACCATTTGTACGAGTCATATATTTTTTTGAATTTAATACCATTTAATAAACAGTTTTATGTTTTAAGTTATGAAATGTGTCAGTTTTAGACACTTTTCATACTTGAAATTTTTTAACAATTCATAAAAACCCGATTCCTTAAAAACAATGGAATTAACTCAAAGTCAATATTTAAATATAATCAATAAAATTCATGGATAATATCAAAATAAACAAATTTCATTTTTTAATATTTATAAATTCATTTATTTTAATCCTTCATTAATGTGGTAATCAGTAAATCGAAATTGTGTCCTTAATAAATATATTTTTATAATGTCTAAAAATTATCAAAAAAATACCCAGATATAGGGAATATTTTTAGATTTATAATGAATATTTATAGGCATGGAGATAAGTTATATTACCCAATAGTATAATCGATTTAGTAAAAGATATGTGTTTAGGTTATAATTATCATTACTTTAAATTAATTCTTATAGAATGTCATTTTCATATCCAAGTGAATCCATGGGGCCCCAAAATCGACCCAAGGAGGCCCATGATCAGAAGTACATCATCCAATAGGATTAAGACATGTTTTAGTGTAGTTTTATATTATTAAAATATTTCCCTACCCTTATTTACCATATTTACCCTTTAAACATGGTAAATAAAATAATTGATGAAGTTACTATTCATAATGTTCAAATATAAAAGGTACCCATTCACACAATTTGGACCTTATATATCCAAATATGGAATCTATTTTTCATAATTCAAAACACAAAAGTTACAGTAATTTATTTAAAATTAATCTCATTTTTGAAATGAGAAAACAAGTTTTAAAACTTTCAACATTGCAAAAGATTGAATTATTTCTACCTAGGAATTCAATGTAAACATAATGATAATGGAATAAATTATATTAAATAGAAAAAATATATTCTATTTAATCTTTAAAAACATTCAATATTATAATTTAACCATATAAATTGTCTCGATGAAAAAAGTTGTTTTTAATTAAAATTTAGTGTATTTTTACTATTCATCAAAACATTAAAGTTATCAGAAAAATATAAAAAATTTATCCAAAGTACATTTTTATATCCCACTTCAAAATGAAATTTTTATGTTGTTAGAGAGAACATATTAATGGTTTAAAATTTTAATTTAAAATGGGTTCTCCATTCAAAGGTGTTAAATTAACCTTAAAAAATAGGTTCTTATACATAAAATAATTCTTTATTCTTACCCTAAGACTAAATATCCATTGGATGAATATAAAAAATATATTATTAAGTATATAAAACATATATATCATAAATTTCATTACCAAATTTAATTCACTCAAAAATAAAAATATCTAATTCATTTACATTTTTCATAAATAATTAATATCCAATGAATTCATAATGCATTTTCATATGAAAGTTATAATTATTCACGTTAACCTAACGACTAGTCTATAGTTGTTATTTTATATAAAGGTAATCTTACTATTTTTTTAAAAATCCCTATTGGGTGAAAAATAAAGATACTAAAGAGTAAAAATCATTTAAAGGAAATATTTAATAAAAATTCACGGGTGTTATAGAGACCAACCAACAAAGCGTTAACATCAGCTATAAGTGATGTACTATGGCCCAACCGAGTAATAAAATCAAGGATTTCAAATACATTAGTGACACAAACTATCCCCAAACCATGCATGATATGCGAGAGATATGACCTGTCTTTATTTAACTTGATACCTCGAGGCGGTGGGTACAATCTGACCCAATTACTAGAAATGGAACTAGTGACAGAAGGAGGATCTTGATGGGTAGGAAAGAGCCACTACAGAGTAAGAGCTTCCCTTCAGGTGCTGAGATCCATAACCATATCAATGATAGGATTTTTAGTTCTTATAGTGATCACATGCACATGCATAGACACCCCATCGTGTAGATATCTCTTTTGTGCCTGCCAAAAGCACCAGTTTCTGGCATGCAAAACCAAAGAGTGTGAACTTTTCTCCAAGCCATGAACACTCGATCCGTGGAACCATTGAACATAAAAGGACTGGTCCTCCATGGCTGGGATAGAAAAGGCAGTGAAAATGATAAAACAAATCTCCCAATCCTCTTCCACCCAATCACTCTTAAATAAAAAATGATCTGAGTCTTCTTACTTGTGCCTCTTGTAGTAGACTCATTAGGAGGCCATGATTATGCCGAAATGATTGATATTATCATCCATGAAAATTTCTTTGTTACAGATCCAATAGGTGAGAAAGTTAAACTTCATGGGTATGTCCATGTCCCATAGAACATCACTTTATTCATCCTCACTGGCCTGCATGGAAGAGACCTGATGATAATCCTTATACGTGAAGGAGCATGAGGGGGATGGAGTAAACACACACCGATCAGAGGCTGAGGTCAGGTCGATGTGGTGGAACAAATCCATATAGTCTCTAGTAAGAATAGAATTTATGAAATATATCTAGATGCAACCCTCTTGGATGGACATGTTTGTGGAAGGGTAGCTCGGGTACCGAATGATCTCCCCAAACTAGTTATCATGCCAGAAAGAGACATTTCCTGTTCCGACGATCCATTAAGTGTGAGGCCTGAGATAATTCACAAGGGGACTGACCTCACTCTTGGAGGGAGAGGTATGGCCACCCCTTAAAACCCCATACCCTGTGTAAAAATATTACGTGGTCAGCCCCCATAAATTCCACTTTTCTAGCACCTCCCATGCAATTTTTAAATGCATGTCGGAAAGGGAGTCGTTAAGACTAAAAACATTGATACTGCCTTCAATGATGGGCCACGCCATCCTGTGTGAAGAGACCCAGTTACTTCTACCCTTAAACAATGGTTCCTTGATAAAACCTCAAAATATCTAATACATATTGAAAATAACCCTTTAGGGATCATTAATTGTAGAGAGTTCATGGATCAATGTTTCCATGAGGAAGTTTTTAACCAAGGATATCCTACCTCCAAAAGTAAGGTGTCGACTGTGAAGGTTCTGGGTGTAGTGGAAGAACGGTTGGGAAATAAACCAACATTAATTTTTACCATGATCAATGATTATTCTGGGATTAATAATATGATGAAGTTCGGTCTCTCAAAAAAAGAATAAAAGTTTTATATAAAGAAGGAAGAGGCACGAAACCTTTAGAGAGTATCTTGAACATCATTTTTATAATTAATTTAATTAATTTCATAAAGAAAACAATACATGGATCTTCAATATTTTCTTTATTGGTGATGTTGATCATCCAGAACAACCCTTCTAGATTATCTCATTGTGCTTGTGAGGATACAAACTAGAATCCCTATAGCGGCGATCCACATGTGCTCCTATGGACTCTGATCGACACCACTCTTTATATAGGTGCTATCCTGGAGAAGTGAGTGTCTTCTGTCTCTCATTCATGATCGCTTGTTCTTTGGCCTTGAATAATGTCTCTCATTCTTGAGAGGGGCGGGAAGAGGATTTGAGAGATAAATTTTTTAGCTCAATAATTCTAAATTCATTGGGCGTGTAGTTCTGTACATAGCACAATAGACGTATGTGTCTATTAATAAACGTGGACTTCAGTTACAATATTTAATTACATAACATCAATCATATAAATTCATAACCTGAGATAAAACACATGCTTTTAATATTAATATCACGTCATTATTTATAGTGTGCCAACTCATGTCAAATGGAATTATAAATAAAATTCCACGTCACAAAATAATAGAAACGTTGTAATTATTATTTTAATTTGTGCCAAATAGTTAAATAATTATTTAAAATTATGAAAATAATTATTTTACTATCATACCAGCCTTGGTCCACTCAAACTCCACTTCCATTCATTTAACACTAGAATAAATAAATAAATAATTTATTCTCTTAAATAAATATTTTATTTAGAAACTAGTAATGAAATATTTATTAAATTTTCAATAAAAAAATATATTTTACCCACAATCAAGTGAATAAATATTTATTCTATTTATGCAATCATTTGAACTTGAATAAAATTATTCCACTATTATGAGAATAATATTTATTCCATTGATTAAATTTAAATAGAATTTAACTGGGTCCACCAAAAACACTTAGTGTGTTAGCCTCTAGGATTATTTCTCATTGCCATTATGCGGGCTTTCCTAAAGTCAAAGAGTAATGTATAGTAACGGTTCAGGGTACCCAAGAGAAAGAACAAAAATTCACAACAAATAAATCCACATAAAAATGATTATTGTTCAATATAATCCCTCTTCCTCAATATCTCATCAACAAGGTTTCATGATAATTTCATCAACCTTTGTGCTTGATATGTCATTTTTTGACTTCCTGAAATAAACTCTTCATTACACCATGGACATGGAATTTTGTGTGATGGTTCTATTTCAATCAAAGGGATGAGATATAAACTTCTGAAAATGGAAGGTGCAAATACTTCCTTGACTTATCTATTAATAACACACCACTCGTGACGCACCCAACATACCCTACTTCCCAACAACTTTCTGCGTGGCAGTTTATGTTCGTAAATCAAAGTGTGCAAGTCATGACATGTATTAATGATAATCATCATTTCTAAGGATTATTACACATTCTCATAGATAGTAATATTCGATGACACCAAAAAATGTAGAGTTCCTACTGGCGGTTCTATTCTCATAATCTTCTATCATGGAGGTTACTATGTGAAAAATTCCTGAGAGGAAGTATCATCTTCTTAAAATTACTCACACCTGATAGTCTATATGCTATGTGTCCCATAATAGTATACCATCTAACCGCATGACTATATTTAAGAATATTTTTATATCATTTCAAGGTTCTCATCATAGAGGGTAACTCCCAAGACCTTATCAATGCAATGAATACTCTATGAAATTATTACATCATAGTCATGTAAAAAAATGAACAAAATGTAATATGATGTTTAATATTTTAATAAATTAAATGTCCATGTATTAAAATTACCAATAGTTGGTTCTAGGACAACCACTCTATCAAACTCCCACATGGACTTGATCCAACTGCCTATGAATTTTACTCTTCAATACATAACATGATGATCATGTTTTTTTGAATCAAGGATTCAGTCAAGGGGTCCTCTAGATTGTATTTAATGGAAATAATGCTAACTTAAACTTCAACTCTCTGAGAAAACCCCCCATGAGATTATACTTTCGATGTATGTGCTCTGTCCACTGATGTGACCTTGGATATTTTTTGAGAGCCACTACCATAGTATTACCATAGTATAGTGTGATGGGATCTTTTCTGATAGGTATCACATAAATATCCTGGACAAATCTTCACATCCAAACTACTTATTTAGATGCCTCAGATGCTGCAATATACTCAGACTGTATTATAGAATCTACGACCACACTCTTCTTTGAGCTCTTCCATCTTATAGAACCTCCATTCAAATTGAAGTTGTATCCCATTTGCAGCTTCATGTAATCTTGATCAGTCTGGATACTAGAATTTTCAGATCCTCTGATGAGTAGTTCCTCATCTCCCCCATAAACCAGGTACAGATCCCTAGTATGCCTCAAGTACTTTAGGGTAGTCTTGATTGCCATAGAATTTGGGTCACCTAGGCTAGCATGATATTTTCCTACCACACTCAATGTGTAAGAAAAATCCAACCTTGTATATAGCATGTCATATATGACTGAACCAATCGTTGATCCATATGGAGTCTGTTCTATTATCTTTGTTTCCTTATGTGTATAAGGACACATTTTCATGGAAATATGAATTCTATGTGATGCTGGCAACAATCCTTTCTTGGATTATTCCATATGGAATCTCTTAAGTATTTTATGAATGTATATACTTTGACTTAGGCCCAACACTATCTTGAATTTATCACGATGGATCAGGATGCTGAGAATATATGATACCTCTCCCAAGTCCTTCAGGGAGAATCAATAATTAAACCATGCCTTAATAAACTCTAAGATCGGTATCTCATTTCCAATAAGTAATATGTCATCATCATATACTACTAGGAAAACGACTGCACAACCACTAAAATATTTGTAGACACAAGGATAAAATTCATTCCTGATAAAACCAAATTCCATTATGGCTTCATCAAAATGAATGTTCCATGACCAAGATTCTTGCTTTAATCTATAAATGGATTTCTTCAACTTTCATAACTTATTTACATCCTTCGGAGCATAATCCATTTAGGTTTTGTCATGTGGAAATCTTCTTGAAGGTTCCCATTAAATAAGGCTATTATTGCATCCATTTTACAAATATCATAGTCATGGCAAGTGGAAATGGTCAATATAATTCTAATGGATTTCAGCAATGAAACTAGTGAAAAGGATTTGTCATAGTCAATGCCTTGATGCTCCTTGAACCATTTTACAGCCAATCGTGCCTTATTAGTACTGACTTTTCCTTCCAGGTCAAGATTCTTCTTGAATAACCATTTTCAACCTACATGATTTACATAAACTAGAGGATCTACCCAAATCTAAACTTGGTTTTGTTACATGGAATTCATTTTAGAATGCATGGATTCTTGCCACTTGGATACATCTATGTCACTTAATAGTTCCTTATGGGTCAGAGGTTCATTATTATCAACTAATAATGAGTCACCTTCCTTAGTAACTAGAAAATCATAGCATTTCGGTTCTCTAACCTCTCTTTTACTCCTATTCAATTCTTGTGTCTTTGGAATAGTTTTTTTTCAGAAAGATGTGTGGAATCTGTTCCTTTACCAACTATTGTGTACCTCGAGCCCCAACATCATCGAATTCTATCTCTCTCCTGCTATCTCTTTTGGATATGTTCTCTATCTCAAGGAATATGGAATATCATTCTACAATAACCTTTTTTTCTAAGGGTTGTATAGGTAATATCCCCTTGTTTCCTTGGGTTATCCTATAAAGGTACACTTTGTTCCTTGGGGTGCATGCTTGTTACCAAAAGAGGCCTTCACAAATTCCTCGCTTCCCCACACATGTAAATTCGATAACATTGAATTCATTCCACTCCCAAAATCGTTTTAAATACCATTTATTGATTCAGTTGGAACTTGGTTTAGTATGTGTGCTTCTATTTGTAATGCATATCACCAAAAGGAAAATGGATGACTCGCATGGCTCATCATTGATCTCACTATGTCCAACAAGGTGCGGTTCCTCTTTTTTCTCACACCATTCCATTGGGGTGTGTAAGGAGGAGTTAGTTGGGATAGGATCCCAAACTCTCATATGTAATCAATGAGTTCATGATTAAGATATTCTCTACCTCAGTCCGAGTAGAGTTTTTTAATATTTTTACCAAGCTGGTTCTCAACTTTGATCTTGTATTCTTTGAACTTATCAAATGAATCCGACTTATACCTAATTAAGTAGATATATTCATATATACTAAAATCATCATTACAATTTATGGATAATGAGTACCCTCCCCTAGCTTCAACTAGAAATGGTCCAGACACATTAGTATGAACAGATTCAAGAAGCTCTTTATCCCTTTCACCTTTCCCACTAAATGGGGCTTCAGTCATTTTTCCTTGAAAACATGCATGTCATACACACAATGGTTTTAGATCGAAGGAATCTAAATATCTATCCTAATGTAACTTTGTCAAGAATTTATTGTTTACATGATCTATCTAGTGATTCTAATGTTGGGTGTGGTATGTGTCATGTGAAGAATCTTTGTTATCAATTTCCATTACTTGGTTTGTATAATCCAACACGTAAAGACCGTGTTATAAATTTTCCATTCCAAATAATTGATATCTTTGTAAAAGAAGAAACATTAATTTCCAAACATGAAAAAAAAAACACATGTATCTAATATGTATACAAAAGTAATGTTTTTAGTAATGGACAACACATAATAAAAACCCTTTTACACTAAGATCATCCCAATTGGCAACGTGAGGTGGTAGTCCAAGACAACTACAGCACCATGTTTGGCTATGTTTTATTATTGTAGATATACCTCCCCTCAGTAAATCTTTCTAAATAAACTTGGATCCTGTATTTGGATACATATGTGAGCACGATAATCTATATCTAATACCAAATTTGTAGAAATAGATAGATTGCATTCAATAAAAATCCACCTAAGGCTTCCCCATGCTTCTTAGGCTGGGTGTAATTTTTCATCCAATGGCCATTATTTCCACATGAGAAAGTAGAAACCTCATGTTCCGATGCACCCCATTTGATCTTCATTTTCTTGGAAGGGCGGTAAGAAGATTTGAAAATATATATATATATATCTTCCCTTTTCTCTTATTTAACATAAGGACATAAGTATTCTTGCGCATCATATCATTGTCTATATGGATAATGAGGACAAGAATATCAAATAGATACTTCTCAATGTTGTTCATGATAAAATTAACAACAAAGATAGAATGATCTGATGGAGTGATGCGAGAATAAGATCAGTTCCCTGTTCTTTAGGGATTTTAAACCCTAGAATCTCTAGGCGCTCAATGTAGAAAATGAGCATGACTGCATGAGGCACGACTGGGGAACCCTCCCCATGAATACTCTAAAAGAGTTCCTTAGAGATCTCAAACCATTCATATGTTTCTCTCTCTTGGTAAAGACCATGGGGAGGCTTGATCAGGCTATAAGAATCCATGTTTTTGTGACACTACATGTGCTCACTAGACATTAATGATAACATTAAACATTGAACGTCGACCACGTCATTAATATGTTTCTCATAGACCAAGAAATCCACTTCACTCACCTCTATAGAAGGAGGATTAGGTAGTGTTGACTCCAATAGATAAGACTTCATTTCATGGAGTAAGATAACCCAAGGGAGTATAAACCATTCCTAGATGTTACATCCAGTGAGGTTGTTATCTTTATCTAGAATTTATCATAGGGATAGTGTGGCTGACGAGATTTTCATTTTTATTCTATAATTAAAAGATAAGATCCATAGTACTTTCTTGATTACATTTTATGAGAAATAATAAATTAATTTTATTAAGTATCCCATTATTTTATCATATCCCAATGGCCACATCATTGAACTCCAAATGTCCAGTTTCCATGACATTATAGTTGAAATGATCCATATTCCCCTTCGCATAACCCCAATAAGGGTTGGTCGAGCTATTTCAAGGTATTTAGGTAGGTAGGTCTTTTCCATCTATGGGCTTGAAACTCCTTGATCTATTGAGTAGACTCCGCAATCCAGAAATCCTACCTTTTGATTTCCTCAACTCTTTCCTCGAATATTACACCAAGCCTAGCAAGGGATACTCCTTTTGATGTAATATGGTTTTGTCAACCCTAAACATTTCATAAGGTATTCCTATATAAAAGTGTGTTTCTAAACAAGAGTTGGTCAAACACATAGTTTTATTGAGTTTTCCCCTTAATCATGTAACAGAAATCTTGGTCTAACTTAATAATTTATTTGAGGGATTTTTATCTCTTATACATGAATTTCTTATTATCATTATCACATGGTTTGTTAATATTAAGTGGAACTTACTTAACTGATTAACCATGTATTGATAATATTTACTCTTAAGCCTAGTTTATTTTAGTTCCATCTTTCATGCTTGTTTAATTCCTTGATTACTTTCTTATGACAACACATCAATAATGATAAACTATGCACCTGAAATAAATAAAATAATGTAAAGGGAATGGCCATGATATTTTATAATTATTAGTTTATCTTTTGGTTGATAAACTAACCCTTAACATGGAGAAAATCACCTTGAACATTTTGGGTTTGTGTTTACAGCTTTCCACCTGTCCACTTTTGTATCTCCCAAGATTGGTTTGGTCTCAACTCCAGCATGAACTGTGTCCACTTTCTTGGGAGTTCTATCCACTACATATTCATTTTTTTAACTCACATAGAGGTGAGGGGTAAAAGGGAGTTTTACATAAACTATACCTTGGACATGACGGTCCTACATATTAGTGAGGAGAAGGCATGCAGGACAACAAATTTAATTTAAGTAAATAAATTAAAAGAAACCATCCAGATACAAAGGTATTTTCCTAGATCTTGATAATCCATACATGCATTGATATTTAGGCATAAATACAACAAGAATTAAATTCTTTAATCATTCTTGATTAAGATAAATCACACTCGAATCAATAAATTGTCATGTTTAATTAATTAATCCTTTTATCAAAAACTATTTTCTCAATTTCCTTGAGATTCGCATCCATCATAATTTTAAACAAATAAATTAATTTAAAATTATCTTTGTACGTATCTTGTACATTGGAGGTAACCCAGTGAATTCATGTTTAAAACTACCCAATGAGTTGAAATGAACATTACGCATATATTAAATTAAAGAAATACATATTAAACACATATCACATGTTGTTCCTCAGCTTTACTCCTACACCATGGAACACGTCTCAAGGGTTTGAAAAATATAAAAATGAATTATAATAAATCTACATATTTTGGATGAGTATAAGTCATGTATTTATAACTACACAGTGTGTACTATTGTTCACCGTCCATCTGAAGTACAAAACTGGGGAAACAATGTGTGAGTTTACTTTAGAAATATTCAGAGTACACGGCATGTCTAGGGGGACACACTCCATGTAGTTACTCTTTACACAGTATCTAATAAGGAAAGACATGTGCGGGGTACACGTTCCAACCCTAACCCAAAGGGACTACATGCCGTGTCCAATGGGTCACATGACGTGTAATCCGGAAACCTTGTGCCACATGTTCATTGTCAACACATAGAGTCATTATGACATAGATAAATTCCAATGGCACAGATTGGTTTGGAGGTCCAGACCTAGTGCATTCAACCATGACTACAGTACATGTATTGCTGAATACACATTGTTTATTCCGGTGTTCTATGACCAAGAACCTTTGGAACATTCATATCATATCCTCTATTTTATTTATAGTCAAAATTAAAAGAAAATATCATTTCTATGAAGTGAACGAGAAATGAATGAGGGGGAACAGATCTCTAGAATTAGATTTGCAGAATGATTAACTATATTTGAAAAAAATAAATCATTAAATGCATAAATCATCAAATAAATATTTAAATAATTATAAACAATGATGGAACCGCTCTGATACCACATGAAGGTTCTGGGCATAGTGGAATCACAATTGGGAAATCACGCCAATTTAAATTTAACCCTAATTAATTATTATTCTGAGATCAATATAATGATGAATGCCAGTCTCCAAAGAATAGAATCAAATATTAAGATTAAGAAGGAAGAGGCCTGAAACCATTAGAGAGGATCTTTCACATGAAGTTTATAATTAATTCAATTAATTTCACAAAGAAAATAATACCTAGATTTTTGGTATTTTCTTCATTGATGACGTTGGTCATCCAGAAAAACCCTTCCAGATTATCTTGTTTTGATTGTGAGGATCCAAACTAGAATCACTATAGTGGTGATCCACATATACTCCAATGGCCTCTGATCGACACCACTCATTGTCTGGGTGATATCACAATGAAGCGACTATCTTGTGTCGGTCATTCTTGACCTCTTGTTCTTCAGCCTTGATCAATGTATCCTGGTCTTGAGAAGAGTAGGAAGAGGATTCAATTGAGAAATTTTTTAGCTCAACAATACCCAATTAACCAGGCGTGCAGTTCGATACATGGAACAATAGGCGTATTTGTCTATTTATCGACATCAGACTTCGGTTTCAATATTTAGTTATGTAACAATAATTAAATACATTAATAAACTTATAAAAAACTCATGATTCTAATAATAATACTGTGTCATTATTTATGGTGCACCAAATGGCACAAAATAGAATTATAAACAACATTCCCAGTCACAAAATAATATCAATGTTAGTATTATTATTTTAATTTGTGCCAACTAGTTAAAAAATTATTTAACATATTTCAAATAATTATTTTACTACCGAACCACCCTTGGTCTAATGGATCTCCACTTCCATTTATGGAACACCCAAATAAATAAATAAATAAATTATTTTCTTAAATTAATATATTATTTAAAGATGAGTAAATAAATATTTATTAAATGTTCAATAATATAAATAAATATTTTTTACCCACAATCCAGAGAATAAATATTTATTTAATTTATGAAATCACTTTAACTTGAATAATATTATTCCACTATCATGAGAATAATATTTATTCCATTAATTAAATTAAAGTAGAATTTAACTAAGACCAGCATAAACCCATAGTGTGTGAACCTCTAGGAATCGTTCTCATTGGCATTAGGCAGTCTTTCCTAAAGTCCATGTGTACAGTCTAGAAAAGGATCATGGAAACCAAGATAATGTACTTAATGTCCGAAAAATGAAATCCACATACAAAAACTCACTGTCTAATATAATCCTTGTTCCCTCAATATCTCATCATGAAGGTTTCATGACAATTTCATCAAACTTTGTGCTTGATATATCATTCTTTGAATACCAGAAATAAACTGGTCATTACACCCTGTACATGGAATTTCGTTTGACTATTCAATTTCAATCAATGGTCCAAGATATCAAATTCCATAAATGGAAGGGATAAATGATTCTTCAACTTATCCATTAATAACAAACCACTCTTGATGCACCCAACGTACCCAACTTCTGGGAAACTTACTGCGTGATGGTTTTTTAGTAAATCAAACTACGCGAGTCGTGACATGTATTAATGATAATTATAAATTATGAGGATCATTACAATTGATCACAAATAGAAATATCTGATGACACCAAAACATGCATAATTTCTTACTGGTGGGTATGTTTTTATAATCTTCTATCTTGGAGATTACCATGTGAGAACTTTATGAGAGAAAGTATGATCTTCTTATGAGTACTCGCACCTGACGGTCTGTATGGTATGTGTCCCATCATAGTATGTCATCCAACCAAAGAGATATATTTACGAATATTGGTATAGCATTTCAAGGTTCACATCATAGTGGGTAACTTCCAAGGCCTTATCAATGAAAAAAATACTCTAGGACACTATTATATCATAGTCCTGTAGAACAATGAACAATATGTTACATGATGCTTAATATTTAATTACATTAAATATCCATGTAATCAAAATACAATTAGTTGGTTCTAGGACACCAAATCTAACAGATTTTTCTAGTTAATCACCCTCTCTATGATTCTACAAGTAATGGAATCAAAATGATGAATGTGTAAAGGATTTAGAGAGATAGGGGATCTTAGGTATAACATGGGGAGATTACCATTTATCATTCCTAGAGAGAGGCTCGTGTTAAGGAAGTTACTATCAGAACAGTTACAATAGATGAAGAAACTACTCTTACATCTATTTATTCTGTAACCACTACAAAAAATAGGGCTCCAATGCTCTATTGAGGCATCACACTAACTAGATTGATGCATTAATGAAGAAGATGGAGTCATCCATGAACATAAGGTGAGAAATATAGGGGAATGTCATCCTTCTGTGGAAGGGAATAATATCACTATTTCTAATGTTGTGATGAATGAGGCGAACGAGAAAATCTTGAACATTTATAAAAATTCATAGGGAGATAATATACTTTTACTGAAGACCTCGTGTTTCATTGAAGAAACCAAATGTTTTTACAATAAGAGTGATCACCATCTGGGATGAGCTAATGCATCAGAATTTGATATCAATATTATAGGGGAGAACGGCCCATACCTACAAAAACCTTGTTGATTAATTTTAATTCCACTCGATCGTATGATTTACTCATATCATGTTTGATCACCATGTTTGAGTCATGAGTTTTGATGTTTATATCCCTGATCATATCCTGGGCCAAACCGATATCCCCAGGATGGAACACCCTCTCACAAAGGCGTGCTGTTACATGGAGATGTAATTGGGGAGATGGATGGATAGGGAATCATTGGTGATGATTGCTAGAATTTGGTGTGGTATATTACACATACTAATAAGATGAAAGTGGTCGATGGAATAGGGGACTTGGATTTGGGAATGATGTTCACAATGGGGGAACATAAAATTCATGGAAAAGGACTACCCCTGAAGAGTTTTTGAATGAACGAAATTAAATTCCTTTTCATGATGTCCCAAATGGATATATAGAATGCTCTAGGGAACCCATCAGGACCTTCTGTACTGCCTGGTTTCAGATTCATCATAGAATCATGCATCAAATCCTCTAGGGAAATTGAACCCAAGGTTTGGTTGTCACAAGAAGAGAAGGGGGGATGAATTATATCAAATATCCCCATGTATGCCCCTGTGTAACCATTTAGAAAGTTCATTATAGGACCAGCAAGAAATATGCAAAAATGGGAGCTAGCCAGCTACCCTACCACATCCTGATCATTAGTATAAGAGCCATCCCCCAGATTAATGTTCATTTTAATCCACCTTTTTTTTAATAATTCAAGAATGAAAAAACGTTTTATTATTATAACCATATCTAAGCCAGTACATCCTAGTATCCTCCCTGTCCTACCAATGTTACCTCATTAGGAAATCAGATAGAATATCTTTCTTATTAGCAAGCTCCTGAAGGGAAAAATCATTCCAGTCCTCATTAAGGTACCGTTTAAGCTAATCAACATCCTACAGAACAACATACAAGTCTCTGTTTGATAATGGGAAATACTTCAACCACAACTATAGCCTCTTCTTGATCCAAATTAATTCTTTATTGAAAGAATACTATGTATGGACCAGTGTACGGGCATCCCAGCAGTCCCTAAATAGATCACTACAGCCTGGGATGCTTTCTCAGTGCTGATAGAAATAAAATCGGGTGTGATTCTCTTGTCCAAAGGATAAAGAGATCAGGAGTGGGGAGTAGTCTGATATGCCACTTGCCATGTAAGTCACCTTGGTACTGGAGAATGTAGAGAGAGAATTCATGTTCTCCATATATCTATCCAAATGTATCCACAACCAATTGGATCCTTTTTGGTTATTGCACCATGTAAAACAATCACCTATGAATCTAAGGACCGTGAGACATTTTACAGCCACAAATTGAGAAAATGAAAGAACATACTTCTTGTTGAAAGTACCTATTCCTCTTCATTACACTAAGTCAAAAATGAAATTGAAGTTCACCCAATGATCCAAAAGATATTACCATGTTGAAAGCATTGAGGGCAATCCAATGGAACTCCCATATTTAGGGATCACAACTTCGACAAACGAATGTGACAAAGGGGGATTGGAGGTCATGGGAAAACTTAACAGCGATGAACTGGTCCCACACCTAGGTCATAACCACCAAAAAAATTTAGGTACATAAAATCCATATATGCTTGATATATGGTTCATCATGAATGTGTCCATCCAGTTTAACCATCCTGGTGAACTCATTAATCCTTCTTAATTGATGCTCGTGTTCATTGATGGACACCAACGAGACCTTATGTTTGGGAATCTCCGATGAAATGATGTCTATTTTGTTGTGATATCCAATACCTCAGGCATTACAGATGATCATAGGAATCATTAAAAAAAATGTAATCTGGGATTGGCCCCAGATTGCATGGCCTTCTCGAAATGGGAGGACAACCATCCATTGAGTTTCTTAGTCTATAATCTTATGCACATTCCGATCCAATTATATAGGGATGCGTTAGAAGGATATATGAGGACTTTTTGAAAAACAAGATATCTCCCCCTATTTCCTGTGGAATATTGGGACTCCCTCTTCAATCCAATAGCCTTCCCAGGGGTCTTCTGTAATATAAGGTGATATGTATCCCATAACATTGGATGTGGAGGAGCCTTCGAAAAAATTACTTCCAGCACAATTTCTAGAGACCACTCATCCACACCATGACCACTATGATAAAAAGATAACCCCAAGGGGGGAGGAATTGGAAGGTCCATAGGGAGAAAAAGTGATGAAACAGTGGTGCCAACCTGGAATTGGCCCAAGCATAGTGGAATATAAGGAACTATGTTCCAAAAATCATCTTTCATGCATTCCAAATCTATGATAGGGGGATGCATAGGCATCATCTCCATCAATGGAGGTGCCAACAACACACCAGGGGCCTGTTCCACCTCTAAGTTCACTCTTAGAAGGTCTCATTTTGGCGAATCTAACCGATCACCTCTAAACATTTCTAATTAGACCAGGTGATGCCATCCAATCTATCGTAGATGACAACACACATGTACAGAGTTCCCCTTAAGTAGGAAGTGATAGAAAAATTTCTGGAAAACTGGATAAGAAATTAATTCAACCCAACAAAAGGATTCCTACATCCAAAGATGGATTTTCTAGGGAACTGGGAGAGAAAGGTCCAATTCCAAGAAAATATGGGCTACGAAGGGCTCCATACAGTAGCTGGTTTGGGGATCTAAGCATAAGAAGCTAACCAAAGAGTATCCAATGGCTTTAATAAATCATTCATTTTGGAAGGGAATCGGACGACCTAAGAAATTCATCCACACTACAGTGAGAGGTCTCTCTTTCCATGATGTGCATCCATTGACCATTTGGATATGCTAACGAACCCTCAACCCCAGGAGTGAGGCGCCCAACACCATGACTGAGTGAAGTCCTACTGCGATGTGAGGATACTTTATAAGCAGTGGTGGTGATGAGTAGAGATCCACACTAGGTGGTGGAGTCCCAAGGTGTCATAAAGTGAAGAAATCCTATGATAGAAGATTTAGCGGCACCGAAGAGGGATATGAGGTTGAGATGTAAGCTTAACAAAGATTCCAAAAACACCGAAGTAGGGACATGCAAGAAGACTCGAGATACATCATGCGATGACTGAGCCACCACCAGGGAGATATCCAGGAAGCATGGATGTCCCGTAGATGGGGACGAGCCATAAAGATCATCACAAAAGGAGATCTGAGCTTTTTATCCATGAAAGGGGGTATGAAGAGAGGCATTGGAAAGAGATGGAGAGAAGGGGGTTGAGCACGAAAACCTCTCATGCATGAGAGGCAAGGCCCACATATCCATACTACCATGACAAGGATAGGGAGGAGCTAATGAAGAAGGGTTGTTGGAGATGGTATTGAAGAGAGGAGGAGCCGAGGGTGACAATGCTGACCTAATGAAGGAGGCCATAATGGTCATTTTTTAAATGATATGGCCCATTTGGTACGTTCTTTTGTGGAGTCATCATACTCATTTATCATTTCATTTTAGTATAAGTTTTAACATTACATTTGTTTTATACATTTATTTTCATTCATAGAATAAATAAAAAACAAAAATAATTATTTTAGGTGAGATAGAATATGTAAGTGAACAGGGGAGAAAGCTCCTCTAGTGAGACAACCTTGGTCAGCCTCTCTACGACATTAGGAAAATAAATTTTCTTTTGCCACTACCTATGAAATCTGTTCATTATTGAGCATTAGTAACAATAAGATGGCAGTTAGAATAATAACCATCACCATGTTATTGTAAAATAATATATAATTATAACATAAAATGAAAATATAGAAAATTTATTTCATAATAAAAATAAATAAATCTTATAAATATTAAAAAATGTGTTTCTTAATTTTTATTAAACACGTGTTATATATATATTTTTATCATAAATATATAAATTTTAAAGAAATTTTATTTTCAAAAAATGGGTTTATAAAATGTAATTAATTTCTTTTAAAATGATAATATAATTTTACGGGACCAAAATAAAATTTTCAACATGTTATAAAATTGATCATAATATTAAATTTGGTATCATTAAAATAAAAAAGAAATTAATTTAAAATTAATTTTCTCATATTTAGAATATTATTTTAAAAAAATGGATTTTTTGGAATATGCTTGATGAAAAATAGTTTGGATGATTTTTTTGTATATTTCTCATATAGTTTATTTTTCAGGAGTAATGAAATATTAAAATAAAATTTGACATTATAATATAAATACCTGAATTAATGATTAATAGGTGATGTAAGTTTAATAACCCTAAACCCGTACTCATAGATCTGGTGACAAAAACGTCATCTCTACATTTATAGCATTGATACAAATAAATGTTCCCCAATTTAAACTATATGAAACTTATATCATAATTGTAAATAGTGGATCACCTACACACCCAAATAAAATTTGGTTTATAATTTTAGAAAATTAGGAAGAAATATCACATGGAAACTCAAATATATAAACACATTGATTCTAAAAATAGAATTCATCTCACCTAATAACATTCATTTTTTAACATTCTTAAAAAATTTCTTGACAAACTGGGAAAAATTCAACATAATAATGTTGATATAAAATGATCAGTAAGTGTAAAATTATGAATTAACAATTGAATATCATTAGTGAGCATAAGATGAGCACAATGGTATGATGACTTAATTAGAGTGCATTATTATAACATAAGAGAATAAATACCCATAAAAACATATATCATATATCATGATACATGGAATAATCATTATAAAAGTAAATATTCAGGAAAATATACAATCATATGTTATGTGATACCAATATTGATAAAAGATACCATTAAAAAATCACATAAATTATGAAGAAAACATGTTGGTATCTTGCAATATAATATTTATATAACTCTTCCAATCACTCTTACTAGTGTAATTACCAATATAGTTGAATTTCAAAATAATTATTCAAAGAATATAATAATTACTCAATGCATTGGAGGGATATAACAAAATCACCCATCCTTAGATTATAATGCAACCACCCATCCTTTTTTATAAAAAAAACCACCCATTTATGGTTTATGATGGAACCATACATCATTGTAAAAAATATCAAAAAACCCTAACATAAATAAAGTAAATTTATCTTTTATTTCATAATAAAACTCATAGGAATAATAATTATGACCTTTATACTTTGATTTAAACATGGAAATGAAACATATTTCAGGAAAACATCTTTCAAAAAAACAATCCATGTTTATAAAGAATTAGGATGGTATCATTACAAAGTATCCCCAACGGAGGATAATTAAAATATAGGGTTATTTTCATTAATGATTAGATTTACCATAACAATATCAATAAACGAAATATTGTGGGAAATAACCTTTATAATTTGAAAATAAATTTTAAAATATAAAATTTTCCCTATTAATAAGAAAGATATATCTTTAAGAATAACAATTGATACATTTAAATGAAATATACGTGTCATTATGTTTTAATGATGGTAGGAAATCCTATAACAACCCTGATCATAATTACACATTTAAACATGCTTTATTACATAAACATGCACTTAAGGAAAATATTAGGATTGAGAGGTCTAGTGTCGTGTGAAATTAGGAACATTACATAACAACATAGAGCATAACACAAAACATATTTATTGAAAAATTCTTATACATTACCACAACATTCCTTCGTACTTATCATTACATAGGATAACCTGAGGACATGCATAAGAAAAGGGTGAGTTAAAAAGCATAGTAAGGGAGTAAACATGTCTTAAAATGAAGAATACAATATGTGTTAGAAAATAGTCATATCAGTGGAGCGTTAGAGAAACATGAACATAAAGGCATGACATGTCATGATTATCATAATATGGAAATGTGGAAACAATATTTAACTAGATATTAACCTGATCCAAGGCCCATTTCACATGGAGAATGAGTAAACCACCATTGCAGTTGAATTATAATGATTAAAACCTCATTTCACTTAACGTATCATGATATTAATCTTTACCCAATTCATTGAAGTGCTTTCAGGGTATACCCTTCTTAATCAGTTCATTTCATGCATTAGTATGCCACATAGACCATACAATAAGGATATATTGAACTTCATAATTTATTACACGAATAATAGATTTGGAATATATAAATTTAATTCCACAATTAACAAGTACATGTTCTTAAAGGTGAATACCCTTAATAGATAAATGGATATGGTATTCACTTACACGATGATTTTGGCATGAAATTTTAGTGTAACTTCGACAGTATAATGAAATCAAATAGAAATCATAAAATTGGATGATGAGGGAGAAAGGGTTATCTCATCATTTATATATGAAATTTAATGTAAGGGGGTCATGTAACATAATATCCCAACATATGTAATAAAATTGTAAATGAGGAGATAGAAATTCCTTATGGAATTTTGGCATGGTAATGGGTGTACATGGGAGGCATTAATGAGAGAGAAATGGGTCTCACATCATTAAAAAATAATGAGGGAAGTATTGAAGAGGTCTGAAATTATTTCCCAACATTTTTAATTGAAAATGGAAGGTCATAACAAAATAAGGATACTTGGACATAAATATGGAAGAAGGAAAGAGAGGATCCCTTACTTGTAAATGTTATTCCAAAGGCTTGGGAGAGGGTTGAGAGAGGCTTCTTAAGAGATTAGAGTGAGTTGGGAGGATTCTAGAGAGATTAATGTAGAGGTTGGTAGAGTTAAAATTTTTTTGAGTGATTATGAATGGGATATTGAGTGGGTTTATATAGGAAAGGAGAGGAAATTATTTATTATTTAGGTTTTGGACACTACATATTAAACTAATCAAAAAAACAATTTGTACCATGGTTTTTCCATATGAGTTTTTCCAAAGCAGAGTGTAAACCATTATTTTATAAGTCAATTGTCCTAAATTATTAAAATATTGGGATTTCTTATGAGGAGGTGAGTCACACTCTCAAGGAAATCATTTTAAAGTGATTAAATGTTTTATAATTATTAGAAGGTCCACTAAGGCATTGTAAATTAAATATAAAAAAAATTCTAAAATTACATTATTTTAAAAGTAAAACATATATTGGCCTAATATCCTTTTTATAGTATTATATTAATTCACTGTTATGTCATTATGATGTTATAAAACACATTATATATTTAAATGGTATTTATTTTTACCCAAAAATTCGACTGTCTCAGAAAATTAGGAAAAATTCACCATGGGATAATTTCGACGTCCTGATTCCAAAAAATATATTAATTTTATCTAGATAATTTTATAAATATTTGAATATTTACTTTTGTAATAAAACCCGACATTTATAAAAAATTCATGGGTTTTGAAAAAAACAACTTTTAAACCATAATAAAAATTACAATTGTATTCATAAATATTATACAATAATTTATATTTAAGAAAAAATAATTCAGTAAAAATATTTTATTTAAATAATATTTAATTAAAAAATCAATTAATTCATCAAAATAAATTTATAATTTAATATTAACTAAAAATACTATTTGTGTATTAAAAACCATTTACAAAGTAACAACAAAATAATGAATGTATATTCATTATTCTATACAAAGAATAATGGACATAATCATAGTGTTGGGATCTTGTCTCATAACCCCTTTTAATACCCACATAAGACCTAAGGGTAAGGTGTGCGATGGTGACAGACTTTTGGGGTGGCTCAGATAACATCGCTCGAGTGGTAATCTCTATAAAATTCCACTTCTCCCATAGGCGATTATCTTCAAGATTAACTTGTTGAATATCAGATTGGACTTAGTTTAGAGAGAATCCTAATGACACTAGTTCCTTTATGAGATTTAGAAACTGGGATTAATATGGAGTAATTCTACTGGATGATTCCACAACTTCTTTTTTCCAAGTAAATTGTATTATTTAAAGACATATATTTATATTAATCATGTGATCATTGTTCAATGTCAATATTAGACACAGTAACAATTCTTAATGGTATTTTAAAATCCAAAAACATAGAACCAAGGAATTGAATATGTTTTATATCACTATTTTACATAATAATACATTTAATTAGATCAAGATTAATTTCTATTAATAAATGTTTGTGTCGTTACAATTTTCCCCCCTTAAGAAATTTTGCCCAAAAATTTTATTTTTCCCACACTAAAAAAGATGAGGGTAACTCTGATTCATCACTTCCTATGGTTCCCAAATTTCTTCATCAAACATGTGTTTTCACCTCAACACCATCACGAGGAGAATTGTCTTATTTCGTAGAAGTTTTCCCTATGATCTAAGATGTTCACCAAATTTTCTTCATAGGGTATATCATTATCCAATAATACCACCTCTTGAATGAGTACATGTTATGGGTCAAGTATGTACTTTATCATGAGTGATACATGGAATACATCATGTACTTGAGATAGGTTTTGTGGGACTTCTAGTCGATAGGCCACTACTCTAATGTTATCAATGATCTCAAAAGAGCCAATGTACCTTGGACAAATCTTTCCTTTCTTCCCGAATCTCAAAACCCTTTTCCATGGTGATATACGGAGGAATAATCTTTCTCCAACATCTAACTCTAGGTCTTGTTGATGATTATCAGTGTAGATCTTCTGTCGACTCTGGGAAGATTTAATGTGATGTTTTATGGTCTTAACCTTCCCCACCAATTATTTAACAATTTCTGGACCTTGGATTTTTTTCTCCACAACTTCATCCCGACATGCCAATGTTTTGCACCTCTTCCTATAATAAATATTCATTTGGATGCTTTATTGGAAAATGTTATTGTAAGAGATCTCAAACAGAGGAATATGATGATCTCATCCTCCTTTTAAGTCCATTGAGCATTCTCTCAACATATCCTCAAGTGTTTGGATTGTCCTCTCAAATTGTCCATCGGTTTGAGGATGATAATCCATGTTAAATTTCAGCTCATTATTTAGAGAATGTTGAAGACTGTTCTAGAATGTAGAGTTGAATCATTTATCTTTATCAGATATAATAGATAGTGGTACTCCATGAAGACTTACTACTTCTCTGATTTATATCTGTTCCAGTTGATCAAATGAGAAATCCTCCTGAATTACAATGAAGAGTGTAGTATTTGTAAGATGATCCACAACAACCCAGATAGTGTTGTTTCCTTAAGATGTATTCATATGTATGGTGACAAAGTCCATGGTAATGTTCTCCCATTTCCATGTTGTTATGGGTAATGGTTTCATAATCCTCTTAGACATTTTCCTCTCAACCTTCACTTTCTAAAATACCAGGCATTTTGATATATACTCAGTGATCTCCTTATTCATGTTATCCCACCAATAATGCTCTCGGAGATCTTGATACTTCTTTGTTTTTCTAGGATTAATAAAGAAATTTTAACTATGTGCATCATACAAGAGTTCCTTCATTAACTCAGGATTTAATTGAACACATAGTCTTGAACCAAATCCCACAATTCCTTCATCATTAACATTTAACTCTGAGGATTTCTATTCTTTGATAGTTTCCACTTTTTCCTAAATTCCCACATCATCTTTTTGAGAATCCTTTAACCCTTATAAACAATATGTTTGAGAAAACATTTGTCAAAGTATTAATGATGTTCCTTTATTTATGATTCACATGACCATCTTCATGAAATCAAAGATGATTGGATCCTTTTCAATTCTCATCAATAATAGAATTTATGGGTCCTTTATACATAGAGAATCCTCCACCTTGTTCATTTTCCTAGGGTGTTAATGTATTGAGTAGTCATAATATTTAATTAGCTCTAAAAATTTTCTTTGGTGCATATTCATCTCTTTCTGTTTGAATATATACTTTAGGCTTTTGTGATCTGTATATATTTTACACTTCTCCCCAAAGAGGTAATGACGCCATATTTTTAAATCTATGATTACTTCAGTCAACTCACGATCATGTGATGGATTGTTTTTCTCATGAAATTTCAATTTCCTTGAAGAATAGGCGATGACTTTGACATTTTTCACCAACACGCATCGCATTCCCTTCTTTGATACATCACTAAGTACCACAAAAAGTTCTCCACTTCTGGGTAGTTTGAGTATGAGCATGGTGATAAGACTTCTATTTATCTTATTAAAGTTATCTTTGTATTCTTCACTCCAAGAAATCCTGAATCCCTTCTGAGTAAGCTTGGTAAGAAGGTTTTACAATCATTATAAATTTCTCTTAAATTGGAGATAATATCCAACTAACCCCAGGTATCTACAGATATCCATCACCGAGGCTGGCATCGACCATCCGTCAATTGCAGCTATCATGGAGGGATCCACAGATATTCCATTGATTATAATGATATTAAAAAAGAATGATACCTCCTTCAACTAGAAATCACACTTTTTGTATTTTTCATAGATATTATCCTTTCGTAATCTCTCTAGTAAAGTTCTTAGATGCTCGTCATGCTCCTCCTTGGTTTTGGAGTATATTAAAATATCGACTATAAAGACTTCCAAAAATTTGTTGCAAAAATATCTAAAGACTCTATTCATCATGTCTATGAAGATTGATGGAGCATTAGAGAGTTGGAATGGAATTAATATGAATTTAAAGTGTCGTACCTTATACAAAACGAATTCTTGGGGATATCCTCATTCTTCACCCTTACATGGTAATATCCCGACCGTAGATCCACCTTGGAAAAGTATTTTACTCCACATAGTTGATCAAACAAGTCATTAATTTTTGGTAGAGCATACATGTTCTTTATCATGATTTTTGTGAGCTCATGATAATCAATGCAAAGGCGCATTGACCCACCCTTCCTCTTGACAAAGAGGACTGGTGCACCCCATGGTGATGCACTAGGGAATATAAACCCTTTATCTAGATCCTCTTGTAGTAATTTATTTATATCCTCAAACTATAAAAAAACCATCTATATGTAATCTTGGATAAAAGTAAATCCTCAGGTATAAGATCAATTGATAATTCAACATATGTTATAGGGGGAAGACCAGAAAATTCGTTGGGAAACACATTAGTGAATTCCCTAACACATGGAATTTATTCATGGTTGGTTCCTTCCTTAGACGCAATCATCTACGAAAGATATGATTACTTGTAAGATACTAATATCCACACCTGAGATGATGGTGCTGAATAAAATTCACCCTCCTCTTTTAACTTGTATAGAATCGAGGGCCGATTCTTTATATAAAGAGTGATTTCTTTCTCACAAAAATTAATGTTGGCTCTATATAGGGAAATCCAATCCATTCCAATAATTGCATAAAATTTTACCTGAGGGAGTATGAAGAGGTTCACAGGGTAGTTCAATCTAGACATTATGATAGGGGAGGAGTTATATTCATGGGATGTAATGATTTTCCCATTTTCTGTTCTCACTAAAATATTTATTTCCATGATTTGTGCCAGTGTTGGGATTGTTCTACTAAACATTCGAGATACAGAAGAATGTGTAGAACCAGAATCAAAGAATTATGTTCACTATTCTTGAAATAATAACTAGTTTACCTGTCACCACTTCATTGTCGGTGATTTCGTCAGCGGTATAGATGGAACAATCACTCCTTTGTTTCCTTGGATGTTGTTGTTTTCCTCTAAAAACCCTTGTCTTAGGGTATTGGATTGTAAACATCCCTGGTTCTTTGCAGTTGATGTAATGAACAATAATTTGATGGTTGAATGGAGCGTTCCTCCCCTCTATCACAAAAATGGGTTTCTCTTGTTATGAATTAATGGCCAGGTAACCTTATCTTCCACACAAAAAGCATTTCCTCATCCCCTTGAGGCCATTTCTGAGTTTCTTCTTTCTGCACCATTGGAAAGTCGGGTGATGGAATTTCTTATCACCATTGGATTTATCCATCAAACCACCAGAATTAAAGTCCACTTTCTCCTTCTTATCCCTATGATACCCCTGATATTATCATATCTTTATTTTGACTTTGAGGGTGCATCATACAATTTCCTCATAGCTATCAAAGTCATGGATCACTAGGGATTTCCATAGGCTTGGTTTTATCCCACAAAAGGGGCGGTCAACCTTTAATTCATGGGTAATGACCAAGTCATATGTGTATCATGAAAGCCTTGTGAAGGGTTCCTTTTATGCTCTGATGGATTTTTCACCTTTTTTCTTAAGGGAAATGAAATCTCATTCCATCTTAATTTGGAAGGTTTAAGGAAAATATTTATCAAATTTTTTTTCCAAGAATCCTTCCATTCCAATTCCTCAATCACTTCTGCAGGATTTATATTTTGGATCAATGTCCACCATTAATCATCTTCACTCTTCATATGATAAGCAACTATATGAACCTTCTCTTGTTCGTAACATTGATGGATGAAGAATATCTTTTCAGTGGAGTTGAACCATTTTTTGTCAATTGATGGATCAGATGATCCATTAAAAGTAGTAGGCCTTTTCCTCATAAATCTCTTTATTTTACCTTGTTCCTTCTGGGGGGTGTATTTTCCTATTAACCCATGTTTCTACTAAAACCTTGAGTTAAATGAGATAGTAACGTGTCAATGTTTGCAATTCACATTCCCATCAGATTGGGAATCACATTAGAACAGTCTCCACAATGATCTTCACATAGGTTTTTAGCCCAAGTCCACCTATTACCGGCCATTAGCTAGAATAAAAATAATGTTAGGGGTAACACATATTGGGTAATCTAATGAAAATAAATATAACATATAAATTAAATTTATTTCCTTAACTTATGAATTTATAGGCTTCAATATTTTTTATCCATGATCTATTTCTGAACATATATTTATAGGGGGATTTATTACCTTAATAATGGTTCATACTAAGAATGTGAATTTACCAAAGTATATCCCCTTATAGTGTCATAACTAACAGTACAGCAAGGCCCGTTGTCGTGCATGGATTCCTGTTAGAGTCTAGCTCAGAGCGGTGTTTTCGGGTTCTACTTCTAGATACATATGTGCGAGAGGAACCTCTACTTGTTCATATCCATACAAGGATGTATTTTCTTGATAAACAACTTACTATATACTCACCAAAATCTAGGGATGTTTTAATTATACTTACTCTTATCCCTAAGGCTTTCACTATGGTTTTGTAATCCTAATCCAGAAAATAACTAAACCTATCCTTTGATACCAACTATAACAACCCTGATCTTTGTTACAAATTTAAACATGATTTATTATATAAACATGCACGTAAGAAAACTATGAGGATCAATAGGTCAACGGTCATGGAAAATTAAGAACATGACATAACAACTTAGAGTATAAAATACAACATCTTTATTGAAAACATTTTTTACATGACCACAACATTACTTCGTAATTAGTAATTCATAAGATAACCTGAGCACATACATAAGAAAAGTGTGAGATATAAAGCCTAGTAAGGGAGTAAACATGGAATAACATGAAGAAACCAATATGTGTTAGTAAATAGGAATATCAATGTAGAATAAAATAAACATTAACATAAAGGCATGGCATATCATTATTATCATAACATGGAAATGTGGCTATAACATTTAACATTATATTAGCATGATCCAAGGATCATTGCACATAGAGCATGTTTAAACCCTCATCGCACTTGAATTACCTTTAATAAACTCTTATTGCACTTGACGTATCATGATACTAATCTTTACCCAATGCATTGAAGCACTATTTGGGAACACCCTTCTTAATCATTTCATTTAATGCATAAGTGTGCCACATAGATCATACAACTTGGATTCATTAAACATCATAATTTATTCCATGAATAAGAGATGTAGAATACATAAATTTAATTCCTCAATTAACAAGTACATGACCATAATGGTGAATTCCCTTGATATAGAAATGGGAATGGTATTCACTTACACTATGATTTTGGCATGGAAATTTTGGTGTAACTTCAGCAGCATAACAACATCAAATAGAAATCATAAAATGGTTTTATAAAATTTAAATGGGTCTATAATCATTTATAACTGAAATGGATAGTAAGGAGGTCATGCAACATAATATACAGACATATGTAATGGAATTTATATTCATAATATAAAATAATTTCTCGAATGCAAATGAGGAGAGAGAAACCCCTTACAGAATTTCAGTATTGTAACTAGTGAACCTGGGTGGAATTAATCATAGTGAAAGGGGTATCTCATCACTCAAACATAAGGAAGGAAATATATGGGAGGTGAGAAATCATAACCCAACATTTTTAATTGAAAATAAAATGGTATAAAAATATAATGAAACATGGACATAAATAGGGAGGGAATGTGAGGATCCCTTACTTGGAAGTGTGATCCCAAATGCTTGAGAGAAGCATGAGAGAGGCTTCTTGGGAGGTTTGGTTACCTTGGGAGTATTATATAGAGATGAGGTCCGAGACTGGTCATGCTCTAAATGGGTTTAGTGAATTGGAAAGGGAGATTGGGTGGGTTTATATCGAAAAAGGGAGGTAATTGTTTATTATTTATGTTTTGGACACTACATATTAAACTAATGAATACCACAAACCATACCATGTATTATTTCAGGGTTTTTGGATAAGGGGTGTAAAAAATAAATTTATAAGCCCAATGGTCTATGTTTTTAAAATATTGGGGTTTCTTATGTAGAGGTGAGTCACACTCTAAAAGAAATTATTTTAAAATGATATAATGTTTTATAAGTCTTAGGGGTCCACTGATGCATTGTAAAATAAATAAATAAAATATAAAATTATATTAATTTAAATTTAAAACATAAATTGGCCTCATATACCTCTTATAGTATTTTATTACATCACTATTGCATCATTATGATTTCATAAAACACATTAAATATTTAAACTATATTAAATTTTACCAAAAAATTCGACTGTCTCGAAAAATTATGAAAAATTAACCATTGGATAATTTCTTTTTCCTTATTCCAAAAAATAATATTCATTTTTTTGTAAATAATTGTATAAATATTTGAATTTTAATTTTACAATAACAACCAAAATTTATCGAAAATTCATTAGTTTTGAGAAAAACAGCTTGCAAACCTTAATAAAAACTACAATGTTAGTCTTAAAAATTATAAAATCATTTATATGTAATAAAAATTCATTATATAATAATATTTTATTAAAATAATATTTAATTAAAAAATCAATTAATTCATCAAAATAGATTTCTTAATTTAATATTACATAAAAAACACTATTTTTGTTTTAAAAATACTTTACAAAGTAACAATAATAAAATGAATGTATATTATTTTTTATATACAAAAATAATGATCATAATCATAGTGCTAGGGTCTTGTTACATAACCAATTATAACACCCACATAAGACTAAAGGTTATGGTGTGTGATGGTTACAAACTCTTGGGGAGGATATAATAACATCGCTCTTGTTGTAATCTCTATTATCATCAACTTCTCTTGTAGGAAATTCTGTTCAAGCTTTGTCTGTTGAAGCTCATCGTGGACATGGACCAGAGCGAAGCCTAGTGATTCTAACTACTTTCCAAGCTCCAAAAAATGGGCTTCATATAGAGAAATTATACAGGATGAGGCCATCACTTCCTTTTTCTGAGTAAATTGGATTTGTTTAAGCCCTATATTTATACTAATAATGTGATCAGTATTCAACGACTATATTAACAATGGTAAAACTTCATAACGGTATTTTAAAATCCAAAAACATAAATCCATTAAAGTGCATATGTTTTATATAAACATTTTACATAATAATACATTTAATATGATCAAAAGAAATTTTTATTAATAAAAGTTTGGGTTGTTACAGTTCCCATTCATGCCATAATATTTAAATCAATGATTCTGTCCAAACCTTTAGTAAAAATATTCTTCATTCAAAAAATTATGAGACTATCTCATTTAAAAATTTTACATAAAAATAAAACACGGATAAAAATGAATATGAACAATAATTTATGAATTTCAAAACCATATTTAAAAAATTTAGAAAACATAGATATGGAATAAAATGTTTTTTTGTATTGAAAGAGGATAAATAAGGTCTGATTTCCTTAAAACAATTTCAGAACTAGTTTGAAAACTAAAGAGGAAAAAATAATAAATAAATATAAAAATGATAGAAATAGCCTGTTTATAATAATATTAAATGGGAATATCAAATTTGGATCAAATAGTTTTTTCAGTTTAAATTCAACCATAAACAATTCTGATTATAATAGGATTGAATCATTAAACCCTTAAATGTTTGGTATCGTTTGAGTCATAATCCCCATAGAAGAATAAATATAAATAAAACTTTAAATATCATTAAATTAAATATATATATATGATATATAATGTAAAATGGTAATTATATATACCTCATAATAGTTGATCAGTACATAATATAAACATAAGTCCTAAAGAAAGAGAATATGAGACAAATAACCATTAAAAGGACCAAGTCATTAGGTGGAAAATTAATCAATTATGAAATTATACGTAACCATTGTAACTACATAAAAACCACATTAAATACACCGTAAAGGAATAAAAATCCACTTCACACATGATCATGACATAATATAATAAATGAATAGTGATATAACCCAATGACTAGAAAATGAGTTAAGAAATCCCTTACAACATAGTAAATTTAAAATCAAAAGCCCTTATATGAACTAACATGAATAAAAAAATAAAAATGTAAAGACCCTAAAATTTCAAGGAAATTTTTTTCTTAAATAATTTGGAATTTTACGAGTCTGTGGCTTCTAACAGAACTAGATTCCGCGGCCCGATGTGTCCGGAATCAATTTCAAAAGTCTATCTCGGGTACGTTCAGTGAATGAACGAGTGGGTTTTTCTATCTTGTGAACTGGTGCTCTGAATTGGATTCTGATGGCATCGTTGAACTCGCAACTTCGGCAATTGCTTAAGGGTATCTTCACCTCAAACGCAGTTGGGGCGGTGGGTAAGTTATATTTCTGGGCTTCGTGAAAAAAAAAATTATTTTATTTTTATTCATTATTTTTGAAATTCAAATTTGTTTGAATTAATGTATGAGGGCCCCCACCCACATTAATTCAATGAAACTCGTACTTTAATTAAATAAGGGAGGAGCTTAATTGATGAGGGGGCATGCACTGGAGAAACCCCTCTCTTCTCCTTCTCTCTTCCTCTTATACTCTTTCTCTATTGTTTCACCACCAAGGGACCTCCTCCGACGATGATCGAACGAGCGACGAACCTCCAAGGAAATGACAAAGTCATCTTCCGATGTCAACGAATGACACTACCACTCTACAGATCCGTCTAATGATCATGTCACGAGGTAGGGGTTATTGTTTTTCAAGTCTTTATCATCGTTCTTCATTGCTTAAGGTTTGGCCACTTGATATCATCATAATGGGAGGAGATAGGAACTCCCAAAAATGGCCGATTATCCTCCCCTCACCTTTTTCAATCTTCGTTGAAGTTGGAGGTGGAGGCGCATGGTGTCATTGCACCTTGCGGTGATCATCAGGGAACCACAGCCATGAAAGGCTGTGGCGAAGGCGGCGCGGTGCCGTTGCACCGCGTAAAGACGTAGATGGACGTGACCGGAGCGGGTCATGGCGGTAGTGCGCGGCGCTGTCGCGCGGTGCTGGAGAGACCGTGGAAGGCCGCGGCCAAGGCAAGCCGCGGAGGAGGGGTGGCGTGCCGTCACGCTGCGCCGGTGCGACGATCCGCGACCTAAGGCCGCGGTGGACCATCAGGGGCGGCCGACCGAGCCGGCCGCCGGCGACTCCAGGAGGTGGGAACCCTTCTGGGTCCCGCGGTAGCTCAGAAACCGGCGGACCTTAATGGTCATCCGTTACCCGGAAATGAGGGGGTGTAAGTCCCCCCCGACCAGCTGGTAGGTTGGACCCCACTCGGTCCGCCATTTCCAAAAACAGGGGGCCACACCCCCTTTGCATCCTGCTTCTGAGCCGGGCCGCAGGCCGCACGGGCCAGGCTGCCCTAGCCATGGGCAAGGCCAGGCCGTGCCCAACCGGGTGGGACCCGGACCCGAGTCGGGTCGACCCGGTTGGGCCAACCCAGGGGATGTTGGGTCGGGTCGGACCGGGCCCAAACTCCTTATTTTCAGAATGTTTCGGTTAAACAGATATATCTTGAGCTACAGACCTCCGATCGAGACACCGTCAGTGGCGTAGGATTACATAGAATGAGGCGGTCATTTTGGTATAATAAACATGATGATTTAGTGAATTTTGGGTATGGACAGGTTGGTTCGAACCAAAAACCAACCGGGCCCTTGTAGCAAAAATGCTTATAACTTAAGGACTGGACGTCCGAATGACGTGTCTTCAACTAAGTTGAATTCCTCTTGGTGAGATGGTTCTTTTGTCTTACTCGAATTGAGGTTTGGACTCAGGTGGAGTATGCTCATGTCGGTTTAGCTTAAAAAAGAACCGGTCCCCTGGGATGGAAAAGCCAATAACTCTCAGGCCGGGTGTCTGATTGACGCGCCATCAATCGCGTTGAGTTCCTATTGACAGGACAGAACTTCATGATACATCAACTCTAGACTTCATGACAGTGGATGTATATAACACCTTTGGCTCATGGAGTAGACCCTCCTGAAATCGATCATGCTGTGTGCCGGAACCCTAGAGCTGGCTAAGGATGCGACGATGATGACGACTGTACTTGGATCCTACGTGGGTTCGGCAGCGAGGATGATTGTACCTGGATCCAACGTGGGTTCGGTAGAGATGACGACTATACTTGGATCCAACATGGGTTTGGCATCGATGGTTACTATACTTGGATGCTACTTGGGTTCGACATAGATGACTTTTGTACTTGGATCCAACGTGGGTTCGGCAGAGGAGATGGTTTAGAGGCTACATATAATCATCTCCACCCCTCTTCGTGAGAGGTATACCTGTGTGAGCTGAGTCTTGACTTTCAGTCATTATAATCGATATGATTGACTTGATTTCCTATGTGAACTGGGTTGTGTTTTCCTGTGTGGAATGGGTTGTTCATGGGCTCGTGAGCTGAGGCTGAACTGGATTGATGACTTAGGTATATGTATGGGCATATACCTAAGTAGATTTGGTTGAAACTATGTGTTTGTATCTTTCCTTGTGGTTTAACCTTTGTGGATTCTTGGAGAACTTCGGGGGTCTCGGGGTCCCTACTAAGTATTGTATACTCACCCCTGCACGGGCTATGCCCGCACTACATTGTGTTGGATGAAGATGATAGACAACACTGATCGAGGAGGAGACTTGTGGAGCAGGAAGGTACCTGGAGGTGGACCACTTAGCGGGACGTACAAAGAGCGGACGACCAGACTCGAGGAGCTGAGGAGACCATTTGTACCTACCATTCAGGTGGGATATCAAGAGGATGACTCAGTGGTTGTTGGTTTACTTTACTGCAGTTGTTCATTCTTTACTATTGTATTGTACTTTCAGTTGGGTTTGTATTCTGGGCCATTTACTTTCCAGCACTTACTTTTGTACTCAGTTTACTTAGTGTTTACTTCAGCTTGCGTACTCTGTTGTGTTTGTTTACTTATATAAAGGTAATGCCTTCCCTTTTATCGGGATTTACACCTTTGGTGCTAGTCACCAGCCCCTGGCCTATGGAAGGCGGTCTTGGGGTAGTCACGGCACGGGCCCCGAGGACGGGTCGCGACAAATTGGTATTAGAGGATTCGGTTCTACAGTAGAACTTAGGACTCTGATAATTTCTTCCTATTAAGAAATAGTGTTAAGGGTATTGAGCGGGTTATCACTCCAGGGAGTCTAGTGTTGGTGCGGCTGCCGACATATCCATACACTAGGACCCTGAATTTTGATTTCTGACCTAGTGCACGAAAACATTGATTGAATGTGTATTTTAAATGTTTTCTTTGTGATTACTTTGTGTCAGCTCACCAGGAATACTGTACTAACCGTGGAACACATGTTACTTTCCAGGATGGCCCCAAGAAGGCAGCCATATAGGGTTCCTAGTTACATGCGAGATGGCAGCCCATCGAGCGACGAGGCCTCGGTGCAGGGCCCCATTATAGCAGAGGCACTAGCAGTACCTCTACCCGCTGGGGCACCGATACCACTAGCCCCAATAGCGGAGATTGAATGCCGCCTGAGTGCGCTGTATGATTTTCAGTGAAAGAGTCTGCCCAGGTTCCGCGGAGAGACGTTCCCTCATGCTGCTGAGGATTGGATGGAGGCTATTGTCTGAGTCTTCAGATTGGTAGGGACACCAGTAGATCTTATGGTGATCCTTGTCGCGAGTCTTCTGCACGTAGTAGCTAGTAGATGGTAGAGCATGATGCTCCAGGTGCACGACGTGGAAAATCTACTATCGATAGACTTCAAGAGACTTTTTCGCATGGAGTTTGTTCTAGCCACCCTCTGTGCGGTGCGCATCCAGGAGGTACTACAACTGCGGCAGGGCAGCATGACAGTAGCCCAGTACTCGGTGAGGTATACCGACCTCTCATGCTACTCCAAGGACATGGTATGGGACCCAATATTTTGGGCCCAGACCATCAAGCAGGGACTGAGGAATGAGATTAGGGCTTCCATGATCTCACTCAGCATTCCGATGCAGGCAGGAGTATTAGAGCAAGCCCTTCATGTGGGGAGCTTCCTTGCTGAGCCGACGTCAGCAGCAAGACCTACCGTAGGGCGACACGTAGAGGAGTCTTTTGCAGCCGGCAGTAGGCAGATGTCGCAGAGGTCCAAGTGGAGTAGGCCATCAGGTGGGAGATCTTAGGATACTGGTTTGGATGTGTGGGGCACATGCAGCAGAGCCAGTCATACGAGAGGTAGGCAGTGCAATGCATGCTGCCTCCAGAGCCACATGGATCGTGACTGCCCGACCCGCCATGCATAGGAGCTGTAGACGGTTGAGGGACCACCCAGGCAGAGGCAAAGGATCGACGGTGGCGGTCCACAAGGAGCAGGAAGATGAGGAAGAGGAGTTGTCTGAGCAGCAGGTGGTGGATGACGCTTCAAGGCTCTACCACCACCACCACTAGGAGGTCCACCCTGACCACGGGGAGCTGGCGGACAGAGGCAGGCTCAGCTTCAAGCAGTGGAGGCTTATGACCAAGGCGCACCTGAGATGATTCGAGGTACTATCTGTGTCTACTCCACCCTTTCTACAGTTCTTATAGACATAGGAGTGAGTCATTCTTTTATTGCTGCTTCCTTTGTTCGGAGCTCAGAGATTCCGACGGAGCCGTTGGCTCGACCCTTACGGATAGAGACTCTTACGGGAGCAAACTCGATGATTACACACTGGTTCCGGCAGTGTGAACTTACTCTAGGAGGTGAGATATTCAGCTGGGATCTTCTTTTAGCGGTGTCGATGCCTTATGACGTCATCATGGGCATGGATTGGTTATCTATAGTTCATTCTCAGATCGACTGTATTAGGCGCAAAGTGCGGTGTGTCCGCACAGATCGGTCCAAGTTCACCTTCAGCTGCGAGAATGGATCCTTTGCAGTACAAGATGGACTTACACAGAGGAGAGGGTAGCCGATCACACATCAGTTGGATAGTCTCATCCTTGGAGCATTTGATGTGCAGAGTCCGATTTTTCCTATTGTGGTGGATCAGTATGCGGACGTTTTCCCTGAAGACGTTCTAGGACTACCTCCTCGTAGATAGGTAGACTTTTATATTGACATGTACCCCGGGAAAGCCCCAATATCTACTCCAGCATATTGGATGGCTCCCACTGAGCTTCGTGAGATGCAGGTACAATTGGAGGATTTGTAGGGAAATGGATTCATCCGACCCAGTGTTTCAACCTAGGATTCTCTGATTTTATTCTCCAAGAAGGTGGATGGGATATTATGACTATGTGTCGAATACCGTCACCTGAATTAGTTGATCGTAAAGAACAAGTATCCACTTCAGAGGATAGTTTATATCTTTGATCATCTTAAGGGAGCACGATGGTTCTCGAAGATAGACCTCTGGTCAGGCTTTCATCAGCTCAGTGTTCTAGACGAGGATGTGCAGAAGATAGACTTCAGGTGTCAATATGGCCACTATGAGTTCTTGGTTATTCCTTTTGCTGTAACCAACGCTCTAGCAGTGTTCATGAGTCCATTGAACTAGAACTTCCATCCTTACCTCGATTAATTTGTCGTATTCTGCATCAAATACATATTGATTTACTCGACTACTGAGGAGGAGCATGCATACCACTTGCAGGTTGTACTAGAAACGATCTAAGAGCACCATCTTTATGGTAAGATCTCGAAGTGTCAGTTTTGGATTTGAGAGGTCCACTTCTTGAGGCACGTCATCTCTGAGGCAGCAGTTTCAATGGATCCTACAAAGATCGATGCAGTACTTTCGTGGGAGCCACCCAAGAGTTTGACAAAGGTGCATAGTTTCCTAGGCCTAGCTGGGTACTATTGGAGATTTATACCAGACTTCTCCGGAGTTGCAGCACCACTTTCAGCATTGATGAAGAATGGGAAACCCTTCATGTGGTCAGATTGATGTTAGCAGCGCTTTCAAAAGATGAGACATAGATTGACCAGTGCACCCATCATGAGGCTACTGGAGGAGGGAGTAGGGTACGTAGTTTACTACGATGCATCAGGGACCGAATTCAGGTGTTTCTTGATGTAGGAGCAGGTAGTGATCGCTTATGGTTCATGACAGTTGAGGAAGCACAAGAAGAACGGTGCTACCCATGACCTTGAGTTAGTAGCAGTTATCTTCACCTTAAAGATGTGGTGGCCCTATCTGATGGGAGAGAGATTTACTCTCTACTCTGACCACCAGAGTCTCAGGTACATCTTCTTGCAGAAGTACCTGAACCTGAGATAGCGGCGATGGCTTGAGTTCCTCCAGAAATATGACTTTGAGATAGTCTATACACCTGAGAAGGGGAACATAGTAGCCGATGCTCTCAGTAGAAGAACATGCATTAAGCTACTTGGAGAGGTGACAAAGAAACTAGCCGTGTTTCAGATATCCTTCATGGATAGATATAGAGCATCCTTTCTAAAGTCACTCACACTCACTCCTCCACTACTTCAGCAGGTCAGAGAGGCACATCATGGAGATGTTGATTATGAGACGCGACATGCACAGATATCCACATGACATGCACCTGATGGATTTTATGTTGGAGGAAAACATTTCATACTCTTCAGGGGATGTACCATAGTACCAGTTGCATTACAGGAGGAGGTGCTGGTGGAGTTTTACACTTCCCTTTTGGAAGTACATCCAGGATTAGCAAATATGTACCAGGATCTTAGATGAAAACACTGGTGGTTAGGAATGAAGAAGGTTGTGGCAGAGTTCGTTTCACGATGCATCACCTGTTAGCAGGTGAAGGTAGAGCACCAGGTACCAGTAGGTTTGGTACAACCCACAGAGGTTCCGGAGTGGAAGTGGGATGGTATATCTATGGATTTCGTGATAGGGCTTCCACGTACTTCCAGAGGACACGACTCTATTTGGGTGATCGCCGACTGACTCACCAAGTCGTCCCACTTCATACCTATTAGAGAGAAGAGCTCAGTGGAGAGCTTGGGATGCCTCTACATTCAAGAGATTATGCAGCTTCATGGTGTGACATCGTCTATCGTCTCCAATCAAGATGCTCATTTTACTTCCCGGCTTTGGAAGGGGTTACAGGAGTCATTTGGGACACAGCTACGCCTGAGCACCGCCTTTCACCCTCATATGGATGGCCAGACGAAGATGACCATTCAGACACTCAAGGACATGCTCCGTCCATGTGTCCTAGACTTTTTTCATAGTTGGTTGGATCACCTACCCTTGGTGGAGTTTGCGTACAACAATAGCTACCACTCCATCATCGGGATGGAACCATACGAGGCACTGTATGGCCGACCATACAGATCACCTCTATGCTAGACGGACCCTGGGGAGTCAGCACTTGTAGGACCAGAGATGGTTCAGGATATGACGGAGAAGGTTCAGATCATCTAGTAATAGATGAAGAATGTACAGAGCAGGCAAAAGTCCAATGCTAATAGGAGGCGGAGATCATTGGAGTTCGAGGATGGCGACCACGTTTTCTTATGAGTCTCACCTTGATGTGGATTACGAAGATTTGGACGGGGCGACAAGTTATCTCTCTACTTCATCAGACCATTCCATGTCTTCAGCAGGGTCAGCGAGGTGGCTTACTGCTTGTCCCTTCCACCTTAGTTGCACCTGGTGCATGACATCTTCCACGTATCTCAGATGAGGAGATACGTGTATGAACTGACACATATCATTGATCACAGGGAGCAAGACATCGATGACGGGGCGATATTTGTAGAGGTCGCGATGGATATCGAGGATAAATGGGAGCTGGTCCTACATGGATGGTTGATTCCTCGGGTGCACATTCATTGGCAGCACGGGAACCTCCAAGAGATCACATGGGAGTGGGAGGCTCAGATGCGTGCACAGTACCCTCATTTGTTTCCCTAGTTTATGATGTAGCTTTACGGGGATGCAAATACCTGAGGTGGGAGTAATTTAAAGACCCTTAAATTTCATGGAATTTTTTTTCATAAATACATTGGAATTTTTCGAGTCTGTGGCTTCTGACGGCACTTGATTTCGAGGCCCGGTGTGTCCGGAATCAATTTACGAATTTTAGCTTGGGTAAGTTCAGTGAACGAACGAGCGGGATTTTCTATCTTTTGAACTAGTGATTAGAATCAGATTCCGAGGGCACCATTTAACTCATAGATTCAGCAATTTCTTATAGGGACCTTCACCTCGAACGCATTCAGGGTGGGGTGGAAGTTAGATTTCTAGGCATTGTGAAATAAAAATAAAATTTATTTTATTTTTTTCATTCCTTTTGAAATTCAAATTTGTTTGAATTAATGAGGGGGGTCCACCACCCACATTAATTCAATGAAACTGTTCCCTTAATTAAATATGGGAGGAGCTTAATAGATGAGGGGGAATCCGCTAGAGAAATCCCTCTCTTCTCCTTCTCTCTTCCTCTTCTCCTCTTTCTCCATTATTGCACCACCAAGGGAACTCCTCTGATGACGATCGAAGGAGCGACGAACCTCCAAGGAAATGAAAACGTCATCTTTCAACGTCAATGAATGATGCTACCACTCTGCAGATCCATCGAGTGATCACGTCACGAGGCAGGGGTTATTTTTTCAAGTCTTTATCAATGTTCTTCGTTGCAAAACTTTTGGCCGCTTGATAAAGTCGTAACAGGAGGAGATCAGACCGCACAAACATGGTCGATTCTCCTCACCTCATCTTTGTTAATCTTCATTGAAGTTGGAGGCGGAGGCGCATGGTGTCGTTGCACCGTGCGGTGATCGGCAGGGTACCATGGCCATGCAAGGCCGCAACGAAGGCGGCACAGTGTCGTTGCACCGTGCAGAGACGTAGAGGGTCGCGACTGGAGCAGGCCGCGGTGGAGGGGTGCAGCACCGTCATGTCGTGCCGGTGAGACGAGCCGTAGCCTAAGGCCGGGGCAGACCAACAGGGGAAGCCGGCCAAGCCGGCCGCCGACATCTCCAGGAGGCGTGACCCCTTCTGGGTCCTGAGGAAGCTCACAAAACGGCCAGCTTTAATGGTCGGCCGTTACTCAGAAACCAGGGGGGTGTAACCCCCACCACGACCAGCTGCTAGGGCAGACCCCACTGGGTCCGTCATTTCCAAAAACAGGGGGTCGCACCCCCATTGCGTCCCGCTCGGCCAGCGGTCGAGCTGCGGACGACTTCCTAGCCGGGCCGCGGGCCACACGGGCCGGGCCAGCCACAGGCCGCAGGGGCCGGGCCAGCCACAGGCCACACGGGCTGGGCCGGCCGCATGCCGCATGGGTCGAGCCAGCCATAGACCACACGGGCTGGGCCTGCCGTAGGCTACACGGGTCGGGCCAGCCACGCCCTGCCGAGCCGGGCCGCGTCCCGCTGTGCCGGCCGTGCCCATCCATGCTAGGCCGCGCCCAGCTGGGCCGGGCCAGACCAAGACCCAATTCATGTCGACATGGTTCGGGACGACCCATGGGGTGTTGGGCCGGGTCGGACCGGGCCCAAACCCCCTATTTTTGGAACATTTTGATTAAATAGATATATCTTGAGCTACAGACCTCTGATTGACACACTGTTAGTTGCGTATGATTCCTTAGAATGAGACGGTCATTTCAGTATATTAAACTTGAGGTTTTAGAAAAGTTTTGGTATGACCGGATTGGTTCGAACCCGGATCAACCAGACCCTTGGAGCGGAAACGCTTATAACTTAAAGACCGGATGCACGAATGACATGTCGTCAACTACATTGAATTACTATTGGTGAGATGGTTCTTTTGGATTACTCTAGTTGAGGTTTGGATGTAGCTAGAGTATGTTTGGGTTGGTTTAGCCTAAAAACCAACCGGGCGCCTAGGATGAAAAAACCAATAACTTTTAGACAGGGCATCCGATTGACACGTCGCCTTTCACATTGAGTTCCTATTGACGGGACGGAACTTTAGGATACATCAACTCTAGACTTCGTGACAGTTTATGTATCGAACCCCTTGTATTGTGGAGCAGACCCTCCCAAAATTGAGCATACTGTGCACTAGAACCCTAGAGCTAGCTGCGACTACGACGACGATGATGACTGTACTTGGATCCTATGTGGGTTCGATGGCGAGGACGACTGTCCTTGGATAATACGTGGGTTTGGCAGTGACGAAAACTGTACATGGATCCTACATGGGTTCGGCAGTGATGGTTACTATACTTGGATCCTATGTGGGTTCGGCAACAACGACTTCTGTACTTGGATCCTACGTGGGTTCTGCAGAAGAAATGATTCAGATGCTACATCTAATCATCTCCACCCCTCTTCGTGAGAAGTATACCTATTTGAGCTGATTCTTGAATTTTATTCATTATCAACGATATGATTGACTTTCTTTCCTATGTGAATTGGGTTGTGCTTTCCTATGTATACTGGGTTGTTCTTGGGATCGTGAGCTGGGGCCAAATTGGAATTGATGACTTAGGTATATGTATGAGCATATACCTAAGTAGAGTTGGTTGATACTTTGTTTTTGTATCATTCTTTGTGGTTTATCCTTTGTGGATTCTGGGAGAACATCGGGGGTCTCGGGGTCCCTACTGAGTATGGTATACTCACCCCTACACGGGATATGCCCGAACTACATTGTGTTGGATGTAGATGACAGACAACACTGATCGTGGAGGAGACTTATGGAGTGGGACGGTACCTGGAGGTGGACCACTTGGTGGGACATACACGGAGCAGACGACCAGACTCCAGGAGCTGAGGAGACCATTTGTACCAACCCTTCAGGTGTGATATCCGGAGGATGACTTAGTGGTTACTGGTTTACTTTACTGCAGTTGTTCTTTCTTTACTATTGTACTGTACTTTCAGTTGGGTTTGTATTCTAGCCCATTTTCTTTCCAAAACTTACTTTTGTACTCAGTTTACATAGTGTCTACTTCAGCATTGTTGGTCGGAGTGGACACTCAAGAGGGGGGTGAATTGAGTTCCAATTAAAATATCTGCTAAAAACAATTTCTATTAAAATCCCCCAATTTCAAAAACAAGTTAAACTGTAGTCAATTTATACAGATTATAAAGGTTCAATTAGTTTCTCAAAGATTGATTAATTCTCAGTTAACTTAATCTTATGATTAAATTAACTTTTGAAACTATCTTACTGGTTTACAATAAATATAAATACTTGTGAGTTTAACTATTAAAGTAGCTTTGAAAATAAATTATATTTCAAAGTAATAGCAGCGGAATATGAAATAAATGTATATAGTATGGATATAGATTTTAACTAAAAACACAAGAGTTAACCAAGAGGTTCAGTCTCAAGCTGAGACTTAGTCCTCTCAAAATTTATATAAAGTGATCCACACCCTGGATCTAGGTTAACAACAGTGATCACACTGTTCAGGTCAAGAGACCTCTACCAAAGTTATACGTGGGATAACAAACAATACCTCAAAGTTGTCCAGGTCACACTCGACCTCTACCACTATCCACAGTGGGAAATAAAGGATGTAAAGATTGTGAGTGAGGATTTACAAATCCTCCAGTTAAGGTTCAGGAGACAGTGTGTGTGTGTAATAATTAACAGGCTACACACACTTCTCCTATGGAAAATACTAAATCACTTAGAGCAAGATATAGAGTTTAGAATTGCTCTAGTGATTGCAGTGCAGCTCTGGACTCCTTTGGATTTGATCAGAAATGTTTCTGAGTCCTTCTCTGGTATTTGACTGAAAAACAGAGTATCATTTCTTCTTTCAGTGCTTCCAGGTTCAGCTTGGTTATTGGCTAAGAAAATGAAGTGTTCTGTGTAGTTCTTATTTAGCATAGATTACTCGATGTATGTTCTGTGTTTTGGAGTCTGGTAGTAGTAGACTTGTGAGTGCAAGTTCTCCAGTTGTTCTTGTCACGTTTTGAGCTTGATCACAAGTGTGTTCTCGTGTGCTCAATCTCTTCATGTCTCTTGTCTTGATTCAATGATACATACACGTTGTTCTTGGTTTTTCTTATGTCACTTATCTCTTTCACATTCACCCCCTTTATAACTTTTTGCCTTTTTTGCTGAGAAGAAGGAATGATTATCCTTTTCAATCGTACTTGGTACGGTTTCCTTAAATGGAAAAAAAAATCATTTAATAACATTAAATGCATCAAAAGTAACAAATGTAGTTGTTAGTGTAATAAAAAAATAGTGTCGAGAATATAGGATTTGACTCCATAGTTAATTATAGGTAGTCGTATGTTTGTAGATGTGTACGGTTGACTCTGTGTAGGATCTTCCATCGGTAGCTCTTCAAACTCTTATTGGTAGCTCTTATCGGTATCTCTTATCGGTAGCTCTTATCGGTAGCTTTTATCGGTAGCTCGATGAACTTAGTTCCATCGGTTGCTCTTGGTTGTCGGTAGCTCTATGCATCGGTAGCTCTGGCTATTATGCATACCGGTAGCTCTCTATCTATCGGTAGCTCTGGATGTCGGTATCTATCTGTCTATCGGTAGCTCTGTGTCTATCGGTAGCTCTATGCAGTCATGCACATCGGTAGCTCTATTCCGTTCAGTGATACTTACACTTGACTGTCTTCTTCAAAACACATCTAATTCAATTTGAATCATTTCAAAACTTATATAAACATGGATAATCGAGATTAACATAAATCAGAAAGTATTTTAACATTATTATTAACTTGATCATCTGTTTGAAAGAATTAAAGTGTAGATCAACAATAATTGTGAATATCATAATATATGAACACAAAATTGGGATTGTCAAAACATATGAATACAAGATTGGGATTATCAAAATAGGTGAGGTCAACAATCTCCCCCTTTTTGATAATCACAAATTATGATATGGCCATTTTAAAATAGTGAGAATATATTATTAGATAGTATAACATTAATATTCAATTTTCTCAATGAAAACAGTATCATAGGAAAGAGGAAATAGTAATAGAAAGATATAGATAAAAAATTATGATAGGGAGAATTAAAAACAATAGTATCAGAGATAAGGTTTGAAAGAATTGGTATCAAGGAAGGAAATGTAAGAAATAGTATCAAAGGCTCCTCCTTTGATCATATTTCTCCCCTTTTATATTTCACCCCTTTTCTCCCCTTTTAATCATATTTATCCCCCTCTTTATAGTTCTCCCCCTTTGTGATAATCAAAAAGTGGGAAACCAAACATAGAAAAATGATAAACTGAGATAGTGGAAAGAAAGGCATTTGTATTAGATCAGAAAAAAATTACATAAACAGAATAGAAAAAAAAAGATTCCTATCAAACATCCTTTCCACTTTATCAATCCACATCTTCAATGTGAGATTTTCCCTTGGGATCAGAAGAGAATTCAGGTGTTGAGGATACTGGGGAGGACTTTGGAATTCCAGAAATGATCAGAGGAGGCTGAGCAACTGATATAGTGTCGGGCCTATATTGGGAAGTCCTTTGAGTGATCATAGGTGTGAGACTTCCTATGGCTTGAGTAGGAGTCATCTGAACTGGAGACGCATTAGAGGCAGAGGCAGGCAAAGCAGGAGGTACAATGACCGGTCTGGCATCCAGATGCAGGAAGGGAAACAACAGGTTTCTGAAATCCATTATAATGCTTCCTCCTCTCTCCATTGCAGACACAAAATCATCTCTATTTTCAATTAATTTATCCAAAGCAGGAGTAATCTCCCTGAGCATACTAACATGCTCTCTGAAGGCCTGAGACACTGGAGGTAACTTTAGATTCTCAAGCAGAAGTTTGAAATGGTTGGTCAGCTGTTTCTTGGTATAAACCTTTTCAAAATAAGCATCCACCTTATTCTTGATTGCCTCTTGAGAAACAGAGGCCTCTCTCATGTAGTCCTGGACGACTTTCATTATTTCTCTGGCTGAATCTCTGGTAGACAGCACAACTCGACTTAAATCTGATGAGTCCACAGAGCCACTGGTTGAAATAGAACCAAGATCCTCCTTCATCAGAGCACGAAATTGATTCAGATCAATTGCAGGTTTTGAAACTAGGGGACCAACAGAGAAGGATACAGTTTCTTTGAAGCTTTTGGTCAACCCACTAACCAGATTTTGCATTTGAGAGTCCTGATTTTTGACATGATCCTTCGTAGATGTTTTGAAAGCTTCAAACACCGAGAACATCTAACTTACAACACTCTTCACATTAGCTAAATCCTTGTCATCTTGAGATTTTGAACTCATGAAAGAGTCTAAGGCAACAACAGATATCCGTAGAGCTTCAAGATCTGCTTCTAGCCTAGAAGTTTGAGTGTGGCACTCCTTGACTTATTCCATTAGCTCACCCAAAAAAGTTGAAAGATTACAACTAAGAGAAAGCTCAAAAGACCTTTCTAACATCTTCATTTCTTCACCAAAATAGTGATCCATATCAGCAACAGAGGCACTGAAAGATTCCTTCAGCTCATGCTTTAGGGATTCTAGGTCATACTTTGTAACAAAATCAGTAGGAGAAACTGTAGTAGAAACTCTTTCAGAAGATAAACTGACTACAGAGTCAGTCATGACTGATTGAATCAAGGATACTAAAAAAGATTCCATTGTATTTACTTCTTCTACAAAGCTAAATTTGAGATTTTCTTTCCGCATATCTAAATCAAGTACTCTGACCACATCAGTAGGTAATAACTCAGGGTTGATGTCATAGCTGATCTTTGGTCTATTCAAAGATACTTCATTATCCGAATCAGGATAATCCAAACCACAGACTATAAAACCTGAGTCTTCTACCCAGTATTCGGACTCGATAGTCACTGTAACATTTCCAAACTTCTTGTGATGCTCCCCCTAAATGGGTGAATTCTCATATATATCAACTACATTCTCTGCTGGTCTTTCTTCATCAGAATCTTCCACAACAACTTTCATCTCTACAGCAGCAAGATGATTTTCTGGAATAGGTACAACTTCTCATCTTTCTCTTTCTTCATCCATAGAAGGTACAACTGAGCTTCCAATAACTAGACTCAGACTCAATTCAGCAGAATCAGATGATTCAGAGACATTCTCTTCTTCCTATACATGATCAGAGATAGACTGGTCTTCCTCATTAGAAGGTGTCTCCACTTCTGCTAGCACTTCCTTTTTTAAAGACATAATTTCAGCAACAGGGCTTGGAGGCAAGTTCGGATATCCTCCATCATCCATAGGAGTTTCTTCCTCTTCTTCTTCTACTTCTTCTTCTGACTCATCACTGTACTCAGGTTCCTCTTCATCAGGTCCTAGAACTGGATATCTTTTATCCTTTGGCCTTGTAGGATAATCCACATGATTAAATTTATCATATACCTTTTGGTCATCATTGACCCATTCTCCTCTCCACGGATTCCAATTCATCATCATATATTTGCAAACTGTAGTAGTGATACAAAATTTGCTCTTCACTACAACTGTCTCATCTTGAGACTCAGCTATCCCTTTCACTTTGATCATTACAGAAATCATCTTAGCAAAGAATAGGGAATTAGTCTTTGATTTCGGCCTTGTCATATCTTCCATTTGACTCATCACCAATCTGCACAAATTGACTTTGACATCATGTCTCAAAAGATGTAGGAGATAGATATCCTGATATCTCAAATTAGCAATGTCTCCTCTCCTTGGTATCAACACATGTTGAACAAACTTGAACAGTAATCTATTCTCTCCATCCATTTCTTCGTCAACCACTTGCCTTGGCGTTCCATCACCAGTTAGTTCTTTCAATGCGGTCTCATGATCAAAAATGTCACTGGTAGGTGGCATTGCTATTGATATATATCCAGACACACCTTCATGTGGAACTTTTAAGCAAACAACCCATTCTACTGATGAAAATGGTATCAATTTACCACTTCCAAATGAAGATACTCGGTTCTCATTCTCTAACTTCTCGAAGCTTAAGAACTCATAAAACTGTTTTACCAACTTTGGGTAGTAGGGACCATTGTGATTTGAAAAGCAGTCTACCCATCTTTGAGCTTCCAGAACTTCAAGCACCAAGGACTTGTTGGGCAGCAACCAGTCTACACACAGCTCTTTTTCTATCACAATAGCTCTATTTTGCAGATGAGGATTTACTGGTCTCCTTTCTGACCTAGTTCTAACAGCACTACTCGCTTCTGGATCAGACTTCTGCCTTTTTGCTTTAGGCTCAACACAGTCGTCTTGGATGACAGGAGTTTTGGTTTTTTCCATTTCTGGTTCAAGGGATCTTAGGTTCGCAGAGGGTTCGGGTTCTAAGGTTATAAGGTAAAAGGTTTTGGGTTCGGTGGAGTGAGAAGCGGCTTAGACTTAGTTTTATCATTTAGGAATCATAAGTAAAATGAATAAAAAAACGGTTCATATTCTTGGTGGCAGACAAAAAGATTTAAAACAGCGCTTTATCGGTGATGATTTTTATCGGTGAGGATTTCTATTGGTGAGGATTTCAACATCGGTGAAGATTAAACATCCCCAGCTCATGCCTAATGTAACATAACCTATCCACACTTAAGGGTTTAGTGAAAATGTCGGCCAATTGATGTTCAGTGCCGATAAATTCAAGAGAAATATCACCCTTTTGATAATGATCTCTCAGAAAATGATGCCTTACATCAATGTGTTTGGTTCTTGAGTGAGATACAGGGTTCTTCGAGATGTTTATTGCACTAGTATTGTCACAGTTAATCGAAAAATGCTTAAAATCATATCCATAGTCCAAGAGAGTGTGTTTCATCCACAGAATTTGTGCACAGCAACTATCAGCAGCTATATACTCTGCTTCAGCAGTGGATAGAGCTACAGAATTCTACTTTTTACTACACCAAGATACTAAGGATTTTCCTAATAAATGACATGTTCCTGAAGTGATTTTTCTCTCTAATTTGCAACCAGCAAAGTCAGCATCTGAATAACTCATTAACTCAAAGGATTGTCCTTTTGCATAAAATAAACCAAGGTTAACAATATATTTGAGATACTTGAAAATTCTTTTAACAGCAAGCAAATGAGATTCTTTCGGGTTAGCTTGAAATATTGCACACATACATACACTGAACATAATATCTGGTGGACTAGCAGTAAGATAAAGTAAACTACCAATCATAACCCTATAATTGGTTTGATCCACTGGTTTCCCAGTTTCATCTGTATCCAATTTATAGATTGTACTCATAGGAGTTTCACTCTCCTTAATACTATCCAAACCAAAACGTTTTAAAATATCCTTTGTATATTTACTTTGATTCAAAATAATACCATTTTCATTTGGAAATAATTGAAATCCAAGAAAGTATTTAAGTTCTCCCATTAAACTCATTTCAAATTCATTTTGCATACTTTTTGAAAAATCAGTACATAAAGAATGTTTAGAAGATCCAAAAATAATATCATCAAGATAGATTTGTAAAACTAAAACATCTTTAGAAATTCTTTTAATAAAAAGAGTTGGATCAGCAATCCATTTAGTAAAACTTTTTGAAATAAGAAAGTTGTTGAGTCTATCATACCAAGCTCTTGAAGCTTTTTTTAAGCCATATAAAGCTTTAGAACGTTTAAAAACTTGATTTGGAAAATGGGGGTTTATAAATCCAGGAGGTTGTTCTACAAAAACATCTTCAATTATAAAACCATTTAGAAATGCACTTTTGACATCCATTTGATATAACTTGAAATTTAGATGTACATCATATGCAAGTAAAATCCTAATGGATTCTAGTCTAGCTACATATGAAAAGGTCTCCTCATAGTCTATGCCTTCTTCTTGACTATATCCTTGTGCAACTAGCCTAGCTTTGTTTCTAACTATGTTTCCTAATTCATCAACTTTATTTCTAAAAACCCATTTAGTGCCTTTTGTTAGTGTGTCCTTAGGTCTGTCAACTAATTCCCAGACTTTGTTTCTTTCAAATTTATTTAACTCTTCTTGAATATCCATTACCCAGAATTCATCAACGATAAAATAATTAATCTTTTTGGGTTCTAGCTGGGAGAGAAAAGCTTGATGTTCAACCTGATTTCTTAGAGAAGCTCTAGTCTGTGATCCTCTATGAAGATTACCAATAAATTCATCCAAAGGATGACTCTTTGGAATTCTTGTTGATCTAGTAAAGGTAGGACTAGACACTTCAGGTTCATCAGTAGGTTCGGGTTCAACCGAAACAGATTCTAGAAAAAGTCTAGAACTGGAAGTTTTTATAACAGGTTATTTGGATTTATCATTAAGGTCCAGAACAGACAAATCTTCTTCAAGATACTGAAGAGAGGTTTTAGGGTCATGTGGATCGGTTTCATCGAATTTGATGTGAACAGATTCTTCCACACATTTGGATTCTTATTGAACACTCTATAAGCTTTACTTGATGTAGAGTAACCCAGAAAAATTCCTTCATCACTTTTAGAAGCAAACTTGTCCAGATTATCCTTTGTGTTAAGAATAAAGACTTTGAAACCAAAAACTATGATGTAATTAACCTTAGGCTTCCTATTGTTCCACAAATCATATGGGGTTTTCTTAAGAACAGGTCTGATCAAGACTCTATTGATAACATAACAAGATGTATTTACAGCTTCATCCCAAAAGTAAATAGGCCGTTCATATTCATTGAGCTTGGTTCTAGCTATTTCTTGAAGGGTTCAGTTTCTCCTTTCTACTATGCCATTCTGCTGAGGTGTCCTAGGAGCTGAAAAGTTATGAGTGTAGCCATTGTGTAAGCAATAAGATTCAAATTCTTGATTTTCAAACTCACGGGCATGATCACTTCTCAGGGTCTTAATTTTGAGTCCACTAAGATTCTCTACAGACTTGGAGTATTTAACAAATGAAGAATAAGCTTCACTTTTGTGAGCTAAGAAATATACCCAAGTATATATAGAGAAGTCATCTACTTGAACATAGACATAGTGCTTCCCATTTAAACTAGAAACTCTTGATGGTCCAAACAAATCCATGTAAACCAACTCAAGTGGTTGAGAAGTTGATACTTCTTTCTTTGATTTTAAAGAAACTTTGTGTTGTTTTCCCTTTTGACAGGGATTACACACTTTGTCATTTGGGAATTCTAATTTAGGTAAGTCTCTAACTAAGTTTTTCCTAGCCAGTTTTCTAAGTGAGTGAATGTTGCAGTGTCCTAATCTTATGTGCCATAGCCAAGATTCTTTATGAAAATCATTCAAAAAAGAATATTTTGTTTAGCTAAAGAATTTAAATCAACGGCATAAACATTTTCATTCCTTATAGCAGAAAATACTAAAGCATTTTTGGAGTTAAAAACATCACAGGAATCATTTTCAAACTTGACATTGAAACCATCATCACATAATTGATATATACTAAGAAAGTTATATTTATGTCCATCAACGAATAAAACTTTAGAAATTAATACTGAGTCAGTGTTACCAATCTGGCCTAGGCCGATGATTTTTCCTTTAGAGTTGTCACCAAATGTGACATGACCTCCATCAACCTTTATTAAGCTCTTGAAGCAAGAATAATCTCCAGTCATGTGTCTTGAGCACCCACTGTCTAAATACCATATCTTCTTGTGGCAGCTCTTCAAGCAGGTCTCATACAAAACAGATTTAAATAGGAAATGACTTTGGTACCCATATTTTCTTGGGTCCAGATAGGTTAGAAATCAGGGCTTTAGGTACCCAGATTTGTTTTATTGGTTTCATACAATTAACAGAAGTAATAGATTTTGAAAGATAAACTTCATTTGGTCTATAACCATATGAATATCCTTTTGAAGCATATGAATTTACAAAACTGGAACTAGCAAAAAAAAATCAGACTTAGGAATAAATCGGGTTCTGGTGAACTGTCTCTGTCCAATTTGGTATCCTAAACCAGTAGCATATCTAGGTGCAACTTTCTTTCCTAGCATTTGAGTTAGAGCATCCTTTCCATTTGTGAATTTTTCTAAGTCCTTTCTGAGTTGCTCATTTGACAGTTTTAGTTCTGTATTTTCCTTTAATAGTTGAGAATTCTTTTCCTTTTCTATATCAATATCAGATTTATGCTTAACACTTAAAGCATACTGTTTCATTAAACCTTTGTATTTGTCTTTACGCTCATTACAGGTTTCTTATAACCTATCACAGTATTCAAATAGTTCAGATTTTGACATGTTTTATGAATCATAATCATCTCCAGAATAATATGAATTTAAAACAGGAGTGTCATATGTTACCTCAGAAGTATTTTTCATGAAACACATGTTGGATGGATTCCTTTCAGAGTCCGAAGATTCAGCTTCACTTGTGTTGTCTTATGAAGCACTCCAGGTAGCCTTCATGGCTTTCTTGTACTTCTTGTCTTTGTAATCATATTTCTTTTTGAATTTTAACTTTGGAAAATCTGCTTTGATATGTCCTTTTCGCTTGCATTCGTAGCAGACAACTTCATCAGTCCTGTCATCTTTCTTCCAATCCTTTTTCCATTTGCCTTGTTGATCATACTTTCCTTTGTAATTTTTTTTCCTAAAGAATTTCTTTTTCCTATAAAACTTATTGAATCTCCTGGATATCTGAGCCATTTCTGCATCACTGTTATACTCTGAGTTTTCACTTGTTGAACTATCATCCTCCATTTGTATTTTCTCCTTCTCCTTACTCTTCAAAGCAGTAGACTTGAAAGCTACAGATTTTCTTTTCGGTTCATCATCTTCCTCTTTGTTTACCTTGAGCACTTCTTCATACATCATCAATTTTCCAATAAGTTCTTTGACAGGTAGAGCAACAATGTCACATGATGCTCTGATTGAGACAGATGTGCCTCTCCATCGGTCTGGTAGACATCTCAAGATTCTCATAATTTTTTCCTTTGTTGGAACAGCTTTTCTGAGTGAATTCATCGTGTTGACTATCTCATTAAACCTAAGATACATGTTAGAAATAGGTTCATTTGGCTTCATTTTAAAATTATCATACTTAATAGTATAAGTGTTCAATCTCATTTCTTTAACATTATTTTTTCCTTCATGAGAAACATCCAAGGTATCCCAAATTTCAAAAGTAGTTTTGCATGAAGAAATTCTGTTAAATTCTTCATCTCCTAGAGAACAGTACAGAGCATTCATAGCTTTACAATTATTATTGTAATAAGTCTTTGTAGGTTCATCCCAAGTAGATCTATCAGTATTGTGAATTTTGTATTCAGATTCAATAGCAGTCCAAATATCAAAACTCATGCTTTCTAGATGAATTTTCATTTTAAGTTTCCAATGAGCATAGTTATGTCCATTAAGGAAAGGTGGCCGGTTAGTAGCAGCACCCTCAAGTCTATTATCCATTATAAACAAAATTTAAAGAGATAAAAATTTAGAAAGAACAGAAATTTTAAGAACTTTAAAATACAACTAAAACCACAGTTGAAAAGTAGAGGGTAAATAAAAACTTTTGCAAAACACACAACCTGTGATACCAAATGTTGGTCGGATTGGACACTCAAGAGGGGGGTGAATTGAGTTCCAATTAAAATTTCTGCTGAAAACAATTTCTATTAAAATCCCTCAATTTCAAAAACAAATTAAACTGTAGTGAATTTATAAGATTATAAAGGTTAAATTAGTTTCTCAAAGATTTATTAATTCTCAGTTAACTTAATCTTATGATTAAATTAACTTTTGAAACTAACTTACTGGTTTACAATAAATATAAACACTTGCAAGTTTAACTATCAAAGTAGCTTTGAAAATAAATTATATTTCAATGTAATAGCAGCGGAATATGAAATAAATGTATATAGTATGGATATAGATTTTAACTAAAAACACAAGAGTTAACCAAGATGTTCAGTCTCAAGCCGAGACTTAGTCCTCTCAAAAGTTATATAAAGTGATCCACACCCTGGATCTGGGTTAACAACAGTGATCAAACTGATCAGGTCAAGAGACCTCTACCACAGTTATATGTGGGATAAAAAACAATAGCTCAAAGTTGTCCATGTCACACTCGAACTCTACCACCATCCACAGTGGGAAATAAAGGATGTAAAGATTGTGAGTGAGGATTTACAAATCCTCCAGTTAAGGTTCAAGAGACAGTGTGTGTGTAATAATTAACAGGCTACACACACTGCTCGTAATGCAAATACTAAATCACTTAGAGTAAGATATAGAGTTTAGAATGGCTCTAGTGATTGCAGTGCAGCTCTGGACTCCTTTGGATTTGATCAGAAATGGTTCTGAGTCCTTCTCTGGTATTTGACTGAAAAACAGAGTATCGTTTCTTCTTTCAGTGCTTCCAGGTTTAGCTTGGTTATCGGCTCAGAAAATGAAGTGTTCTGTGTAGTTCTTCTTTAGCATAGATTGCTCAATGTATGTTCTGTGTTCTGGAGTCTGGTAGTAGTAGTCTTGTGAGTGCAAGTTCTCCAGTTGTTCTTGGCACGTTTTGAGCTTGATCACAAGTGTGTTCTCGTGTGCTCAATATCTTCAAGTCTCTTTTCTTGATTCACTGATATATACACGTTGTTCTTGGTTTTTCTTGTGTCACTTATCTCTTTCACATTCACCCACTTTATAAATTTTTGCCTTTTTTGTTGAGAAGAAGGAATGATTATCCTTTTCAATCGTACTTGGTACGGTTTCCTGAAATGGCAACAGAAATCATTTAATAACATTAAATGCATCAAAAGTAATAAATGTAGCCGTTAGTGTAATAAACAAATAGTGTCGAGAATATAGGATTTGACTCCACAGTTAATTATAGGTAGACGTTTGTTTGTAGGCGTGTACTGTTGACTCTGTGTAGGATCTTCCATCGATAGCTCTTCAAACTCTTATCGGTAGCTCTTATCGGTAGCTCTTATCGGTAGCTCTTATCGGTAGCTCTTATCGGTAGCTCTTATCGGTAGCTCGATGAACTTAGTTTCATCAGTTGCTCTTGGTTGTCGGTAGATCTATGCATCGGTAGCTCTGGCTATTATTCATATCGGTATCTCTCTGTCTATCGGTAGCTTTGGCTGTCGGTAGCTATCTGTCTATCGGTAGCTCTGTGTCTATCGGTAGCTCTATGCAGTCATGCACATCGGTAGCTCTATTCAGGTCAATGATACTTACACTTGACTGTCTTATGCAAAACACATCTAATTCACTTAGAATCATTTCAAAACTTACATAAACATGGATAATTGAGATTAAAATAAATCAGAAAGTATTTTAACATTATTATTAACTTGATCATTTATTTAATAGAATTAAAGTGTAGATCAACAGTAATTGTGAATATCATAATATATGAACACATAATTGGGATTGTCAAAACATATGAATACAAGATTGGGATTATCAAAACAGGTGAGGTCAACAATCTTTCATACTCTGTTGTGTTTGTTTACTTATATAAAGGCAATACCTTCCATTTTATCGGGATTTACGCCTTTGGTGCTAGTCGCCAGCCCCTAACCTATGGAAGGCGGGATTGGGGTAGTCACGACACGGGCCCCGAGGACAGGTCGTGAAAAAAACCATGAATTAATGATTTATTAATTTTATAACATATATAAGAGGATTTATATACATGATATAATTGAAATTAGGTATATAAAATTAAAATATACCTTAATTAATGGAAAATTAGACGAAATCTTGTACCTTGGGTCCAGATTTTTCATGTATATACTTTAACTTCAATATAATGAAATGAAATAAATTATTTTATTTCATAATAAATCATTACATGTTTAATAATTTATAAAAAAACCACTTAATTTATTTTAAAGTCATATTTAATTACCACATCAGTTATGTCCACGTCAGGTGTTCTGACATTGATCGATCCAGAACATCAAAACAACTTCAATATGGTGACCATGGTCAAATGATTCATTGTCACATAATCTCTATAATAATAGTAGTAATATAGTAATTATAATTTTTAAATATCAATTATAATTTAAATTCCAACCATGAAAGATGGTTATGAAAAATGAAATTTGTAACAATCATGGGGATGGTAGTTCGTAAAAACTCGTGAGTAACATTTCCATTTTTCAATGATCACGGTGGAAATATATATAGTATTAATTAATATTTCTAGATATATCAATACATTATAAATTCCATATTATTTATTTAAACAAACTTATATATAGAAATCATGTGACATGGTTATGAAAAATGATTCACATCGATTTGTGGAGGTGTTAATTCCCACATATGCATGAACATAATTATTATACTTCAATGTATGGAATGTTAGGAAAATAGTTGATATTTTATAATTATTGAAATAAAATTATGTCATTAATATGATAATAATACATTAAATCTATAATTATAACCATCTATGAGTGGCAGTGATTGAAAAATAATATCATTGATTTGTGAGGTGGTAATCTTCCGTAAACACAAACATCAATTTCATTTCCCACTTTATGGAAGAAGAGATGGATATAGGTTTTGAAATTAACCTTAAAAAATCATAAAATATGCACTATACATGTGTTAATATTTAACAATATTTTAATAGGGTTTGAAATATTTGTAAGAGGAAATAAAACAAAAAACATTTTGTATAAATATATATATCTTTTTTGGACGACCTCCTTTTTATGAAACTTTAATCCCTATAAGGAAGGAATTATAAAAAACTAAGACCTATATAAGGTGGGGAGGGGTGTTGGGAAGGGATTTGGTCAGGTATTTGGAGATCCAAATGGAAATATATGTGTGTAGAGAACGGTAGAGATTGAAAAATTTTATAAAGAGGGCTGGGACATTCATGGAAATTATCAAGGTATTAAATTAATATTAATTAATTTAAATCATATAATGGTTAAAATTTTATATACTTCAAATAAATGTTGTATATTAATCAACATGATCCCAATAAATAAAATTTATAAAAGCTTAGGGCATGTTTTCACCTTTATCATTTCATTTTTAACCCCTGTTATCCATTTTAACGATAACCATGATAATAATATCTTTTATTATTTATGAGTCATGATAGTTACAAAAATGATTTATTTTTCAAAAATCAACCGTGGTTTATATTTTAAAACATATACCATTATCTAATTAGAATATAATGTTTTTATAATTCAAAATTTATTTAATAAAATATTATTTATTATAAAATAATAGTAATGCCATTTTTGGACCTATTTATTTAATTAGTATTTGAAAACAACATGGAAAAAAATAATCCAAGAATAATAGTTTCACATATCCCTACAATTTTATATTTATATATAAAATTAATGGAATATAGTAATTAATTAAAATTATTTTACGTTTAATATTTTTAATGTCATTTATTTTATTTCTATATTAATTGAATTGATACTGTTTTGACATTGCATTAGAAATTAAGGTAATAATTTAGTTACTAAATATTAGATATAAATTATAATTAAAAAATCATTTACCTTTCAATTAATTATTTAAAGCATTTCAGAATTTGTTTTTATTCATGTTACAAAATATTATAGATATTAAAAGCAATAAAATGACATTTTTGAAATTTTATTCTAAATAAATATTATAGAGGTTAAAACTAAATAAATTTGGAACAAATTTTGTAACTCCCTGAGACTTTATGATATATTCCCTTCTAAATAAATTGAATCTCTTTAATACAATAGAATAAACACAACACCATGCATCAATTATAGTAAGTGAACATTATATATCAATAAAACCTCAATAAAATGAACATTTTATTCTTCCATTAAGTAAAGTGGATGAATATCAATTTCTAACTTATATGGTCAAAATATTCTAAGAATGAATTCTTGAAATTTTCTGTTAGAAATAATATTTAACGAACAATTAATAATTTTGTTTTTAGAAATTAATCATTTTATTTTAATAATGTCTTATAATATATGTAATTAATAATGTATTAAATATGAATATGTTATAAATTACAATAATAAATCTTATATATAAATGCGATATTTTCCAGAAAACTGTTTTTTTCTTCAGAAAACAGTTTTTGTTTAAAAATGCATAAAGCCTATGCATTTTAATTAATTAAATAATAATTATTTTTGAGTGATATATATTATATTAATATATTATATATATAAATTGTTTTATTTGAATACATATAATTATTTTTACTAGTTATGAATTTAATATTAGAGCATTTTATGCTTGAAAAATACATTTCATGAAACATTAATTTTGGACATGTTTTCCATGTTTATTTTAAAATAATTTTTTCACATACATGAGCTAAATTTTATAAACTATATTCCATATTTGAGAAAATAATCATTAATATTAGGTAACAATTTCAACTAATTTTTTGGTCATATTTATTAGTAAAAATAGTAATAGATTAATTAACGTAGTTATGGTTAAAACACGGTTTTGCACATTACAAGAGCTTGTGATAAAATTATTTTCACACGCACACATAAGGTTTATTAGTAAAATTGGAATTAATATTTATTATAATTGGTTCCAAATTATATAATAAGGAAATATTTTTATGGTTAATGGATAAATTACATAGGTTAAAAAGCTAATTACCGTGGTGATAACGAAAAATGTAAAAGTAAATAAACTGAATGTATAACAGAATAAAATGTTTAAAACAAGTATATTTGTATTTGGTGATGGTATGGATAAAGAATAAATTAATTTAAATCTTTTATTTTAAAATTTTTGAGGGACATGGTGTGAGAGTGACTCTCCATTATTGAATATTTCTAGCTATTTACAAAAATTCCCCTCCTTAATTATAAACGGTCACTCCCTCCCGTCACATCTTCACACATTTAATTCCTTTTGGAACAATTATTCCCTAAAAATACCCATTAAAAACGTCCTTATCCATATCATAGATGTTATGGTATTACAAAAATACCAACCGTAGAGACCTAATAAGAATTTCAAGGGAGGTTTCTCTAAGAGAAGGTAATCATCTTAACAAAACTCTTTCCTTTTATTTCTTCATTCCCAAACATTGAATATTTATTAAAACTTATTGTATAATAAAATGAATATATAAAATACATATAAATTTATTATGTTTATTGAATAATACTTATCCAAATCCCTCTCTATCAAATGGTAAAAGATTCATCACTTGTTTGTATGGTAGACTATATCCTTAAGAACCGATTTAATTTTTTTCCATCACCAACTCAAATGGATATTAATAATTATGTATCTAATTAATAAATATGATACATAATAAATGATATTAATTATTTAGAATAATATACCATCCACTTCCTTACCCATTCATCCATTAAGGGAATGATGTTGTTTCTCATTGGTACGTATGACATACACTATCCACAAAGTGATGTGATTCATTCCACTTGTATTTATTTCAATAATGGTTTTAAAATGTTTATAATGATTATTTATGATATTTTAAATATTAATATAAATATTTTTATGATTTTTCAATGTCATATTTACATGAATTGTAATTTTCGTGACATAACATACACGAAAAAACAAGGAAATTATCACCCAAAACAATGAAAATAATGAATATGATATTATAAATATGAATATGGTATTATTATAAATTATTAATGAGATTTAAAAAGTTATTCATTTGGTTTAATAATGTTCAGACAAAGGTAATTGTGAGGTATGGGAGTTCTTATCAATATCCACTTTATGGAGACTTATCTGTTAATATACAATTATTCACTTTTATGTGGTTCATATAACGACCCTTTGATGTTTTTAAAATTAATACCTATTTAATCATTATGTTTAATGTTTCAATTTATGTTTCTTCTTACAAGGGGTTATGATTTGATACTTACCAATGATATAAGAATCTATTTTACAATCCACCTTCTTTTGGGATTTATGTTACTCTCAATGAGGGAATCTTATCATTAACCATTAATATGATTCAATAATTTTATTATTGACTGGATATTAATGGATATTCTTTATTTTATTCATAATTTTTGTCTCTTGGTAACTTTATTCAAGAAATGAATTTTTTAAAATAAAAAGAAATTTTATTTGTCTTTAAATCATTTATATTTTATTCAATGTCCATGTTTTAAAACATTATTTTTAAAAATTAATTTTAATGAAAAAAATTATTTATTAATGAGATTTTATGTTATAATTAAATTTTTAAATTTATTTGAATGGAATTATTATCTATTTTTCAAAAGTAATATTTTAGTTAAAAAGAAAATAGAATGTTTTTCAACCTATACGGTGATAACAGACTTCCCCACCACTATAACCATTTTACAAAATGTATTTTATACTACCCATTTAAAATTGTTTTATAATTATATAAATTTTGTTAATGATTATTTTAATATCTCCCATAAATTCCATTGATTATTCCAAATTAGACAACATTATTGCAAAAACCAAAATTCTTGACGAACCGTTAATCGCCTATAATTTCTGGCTTAATTTTGGGATTGTTAACATTTTCAAAAGACATTATATTTACTATGATAATTTTTCATTGGAAATTAAATTTATATTAAATTTAAATATTATTTTTATCATATAAATTATTATTTCCTAATATTCATACCAATTTTACGTATGCTGTTTTCTTTGAAATTTATTTCATTAATTGGGGAAATATTGATAATTTTTTATTGTTTACTCAACACATTAATTTTTTTAAGGAATATTATTCATGAATAAAATTGATTATCAAATATATGTGAATTATTTGCACTTGAATTTTTGGGTGGAGGTGAAATTATATATCCTATCAAATCATTGGTAGGTCTCATGAGTCAAATAAATTGGCTAAATTAAATGGGATTTCACCCATAGTTTTAAAAAATCTTATAAAATGTATTTAAAGTATATATATCATGATGTATGAGATAATAACAACCAAAATTAACAATTTCTAACATTTTGAATTGATTTTTTATTATACTTGTGTTTATTCCATTGATGTTTTCCATGGATGCATTTTTTTATGTTATTGATTAAATGGAATGTGTTTTCTATTATTTACCTTACCATATTGATTATGACTTATTTAATTATGTTATTCAAGTTATTGATTAAATGAAATATGTGTTCATTTATTTAAATTTCCATATTTATTACGCCTTATTGACTCATGATATATTCTTTTGTAATTTACCCTTATTGAGAATTTGATATCACCCTTATTTTGTTTTCTTTCACTAGGATATGAAGAATAATTATTTGAACAAGTTCAATGATGTTTAATTCTTTACATTGTTATGTCTTATTTTATATTTCCTAATTTAAAATGGGAATCATGTTTATATCTAACTCTCTAATACAATTAAACTGATCTTCCCTTCAAGAATTGGTCCCTTTTATCTATTCTAGTACAATAAAGTAGAAAGCGGCTCATAGATACTTGAGTTGTAGTTGTTACTGTAAGTATCAGTGAATTTTTAGTAGAAACCATAATAACTATATTATAGTAAACATATATTTGGGAACATAAACCTATGATATAATTTAAGGATATGTAGATAATAACATCCAAATACTGAGGTATGGAAGATATTATGTGGGTTTTCTTAGAAATAAATAAATGTATAGATTGTACAAGTGGATATGGTGTTGAAAAAAATAAATCTAGGTGATATAACCCAAAAAACTGTTCGTCAAGTATATTGTGTCCTTAATTATGGTTTATGGTGAGTGTTCCCTTACTACACATATAGTTTGAAACTCATATGGGATATGCCTTGGATAATCACATTTTCTTTACAAACCATTATGACTGATTTTAAAATAAAGATTTCCCAAAATAATCTATGTTTATGATCTTATAATAAACAATACATTAATTTTAAATTTATTTCATAGGTTAAACCATATTAATAATTGTACATTAAGATTTAAAATTCATATTTCTATGAAATAATCATGTTTATTCCATTGTTGAAAAATGAAATCTTGAAAAAATAAGGGTATTAATATCTATATATATTGTAGATATTTCCCTACTGATCAAGACAATATAGCTAGTATTATAAATGGAAAAATCATGGCTATATTTGGGTAGATTAATCATGTTATTAAAAATAACCTCTATCAAATTGAGTAAATTTTTGTTACATGATTGACTCTATTTTGATGGATTTCTTCATGTGATAAATGCCCCAATAATTTAGTGGTATTACTAATCCAGTGGTATATTATCCATGGATTAAATCCCTTGAGAAGATATTATTTCCATTGGGATGTGATGAAAATGAAAATGTTACACTTGTAGTGTATTTTCTCAATAGTGATGTCAACCAATGGTGGTCGTTGATCCAAAATACTAGGGAGTATGTTGAAATAGAACACATGGAATAGATATATTTTTAAAAAATATTCTTCACAAATATTTCCCTCATGGTCAATGAACTGAAAAAAAGATAAATTTCCTTAGTTTAAATAAAAATTTACAAAGTGTTATAGAGTATGAGGATATGTTTACAATATTATCCAAGTAATATATATATTATAGAAAAAATATAAAATTCAAGATTAACCATTTATTTGAAAGACTTAATCCTTGTCTTTGAAAGTCCTAGGTTTCTCAAACAAATCATTATTTGATGAAATAGCTTTATATGACATAGAAACCAAGAAGGAATATTCTAAATCCTTTATAATTAAAGGGAATCAGGAGAAGAAGAGTATTTATTAACAAATATTATATATTGGGAATAAGATAAAAAATTATTTTCCCACATGTGATAATTGTGGAATGAAACACTCAGGAAATTGCTTGAAGGGAATCATATTTTACATCTTGTGTGGAAGGAAATACCATCAGGAACAATAATTCAAGGATAAGAAAAAAATAATTAATGTTTGTTGTTTAAGATGTAAGGATATGGGGTACTATATAAATTAATTACCCAAGTGTCAAGGGAATATAATTCAGAAGAATAAAAGGGATCAAGGTAAAGTTGTTGTTATCACTGTACTCTAAGTTAACTGATTAAAATTCTAGTGTATTTAGATTTAATAAATAAATCATAGGAGTGTTTTTTAAATTATATTCTAATTATAAGAACCATTAAATTTATAATGGTTGTACTACAAGAGTTTTTCTTTATGTGTATGAAAGAATATGTCTAATGGTACCAATAACCAAGAAAATTGATTTATTGATAAGGTGATATTTTTGTAGAATGCATTATTAAGGGGATGATATACAATAAATTCTTTTTATAATGTTGAATTGATGATTTTTAGTTTTCATAAATAGATTATTTAAACTTATATATAAAATTGGATAGAATTCATGATATTGGAACTAATTATTGATTTTCTGAAAAAGTGTTTAATGTAATTTTTGATAGAGTTTACAACAATTTTGGTATTATGGAATATGTTTAGTAATCAATTTTTTAATTTATTCAACGAATAGAGAGATGATTTTTTTAATTATTAATGTTTTCACTTATGTTTTATGGTAATTCATGTTGTTACCCTGTTTTAGTATAATATATAATCATGGTATTCACATATTTGGTATATAAAATTGTATGTCACTTCATTTTGACTAGGGATAAAAGTTTGATAAATATTTTATATTTATGTGTTTTTGAAAATATTAAAATATATTGTAGAGGATTCTTTGGTTTTTGGATGGAATTTTATCTATCATTTTATGGAAAGAAATGACATACTACAACTTGTTGGTATGAAGTTAATAAAAGGAAGATTTTTGTCTAAGAACCTGTGGATGATAAATAGGAAAAGGTAATTACTGTTAAAGATCATATTAAATCACCCCAATGTAGGAAAAATATTTTTATCAAAAATATTAGAAAGTTTTTCTAATTTTAAGTGCAAGATCATGTTTCTTTAAATTATCTATATGGATGGGTGTCATAATGTTTGGTAAGAATTGAAAACTAATACCTAGGTACATCAGACCCTTTAAAATTATAGAATGGATTAGAACTGTGTCTTAGCATTTGGTAATGACACCAATCCACTCTAAAGTATAAGATATGGTCCATATATAATTTTTAAGAAATAAAATTCCAAACCCAAGTTTAACATGATCCATCTTACTATTAAGAGCCCATCAATATTTTTGATACTTGAGATATGTTTTGAGTAATGAGATAACTCGACTAGTAAAGTTATTATAGCGAAGTCGTAAAATAAAGGAATAAATATGGTAAATAGAGGATCTTATTAAAAATAAATACCAACACATCTTTAGAAGATAATATCGATGAAATTTATATGAAAAATTTTCTATAGTTGGGAAGAATGTGACCCCATGATACTTGAGGATATATTTATTTTTCAATAATTTCAATCTCTTTGATAACTTTTGATACATGAAACTTTGGCCCTAAATTATATTAAGTGAACATTATATTTTAATAAATATATAACAAGTTGTCAATTTTCTTAACATATGGTAAAAAAATTCTTATTTAATAATATTAATAAAACTTTTTAACATACTTGGCCTGAATTAGCCTAGATTGAATTTTTTGAAATTTCCTTTAAGAATAAGGATTTATGAATAATCGAAAATGAAATATTTAACAATTCATAATTTATTTAACAATAATTTTTTATAATATATTTAATTAAAATTATAAACTATATAGTTAATATAAATAACCCTCATAACATTTGGAGGTAAAATACATAATTTTATGAAAAATCATTTTTTCGAAAAAATGTTTTTATTTAAAAATGAATAAAGTATATCCACTTTTATAAATTAAAATAATATTAATTTATGAATAATATAAATGAAATTATTTTATTATATATATAAATATATGAATTTCAATCCATACAGTTATTATTACTAGTCATATAGTTAATATAAGATCATCTTATGCTGGAAAAATGCATTTCATGGAAAAACATTTTATGAAACATATTGTGGTTTTATTTTAAAATAAATTTTAAAACTTCTATGAGTTTAATTTGATAAAATACATACTATATTTAGATTCATATTAATTAATTTTATTTAAAAAGGTCATTTTAATATTTTCTCGTAATTATTAGTAAATAAAATAATAAATTAATTATTGTGGTTAAGGTTAAAACATGGTTTTGAGCGTTACATGCACTTATGTAAAATTAATATTCATCATAGATAAATTTTTATTTGATAAATTATATTTAATATTTATAATAATTGGTTTTTATTTACTAATAAGGTTCATATTGTTTAGGTTAAATGGATAAATTTCCTAGGTTTAAAAGCTAGTTACCATAGTGTAAACTAAAATGGTAAAAGTGGGTAAACATAAAGGATACACAAATAAAATGTTTTAAAAAGGTTTTTATTTGTTTTTTGGTTTTAAGTACCTGAAATTACATAAAATAAATCATTTTTCAGATTATTTAGTAAATGGGGTGGCAGTGACTCACCGTTATTGAATAGTTTTTGGTATTTAGAAAAATTCTTTTCCTCTTCAATTATATATAGACACTCTATCCCCTTGCTTTTTCATATATCTGAAGCCATATTTATTAAAAAACCTAAAAATCACTAAAAATCCTTATACATGGTATATATGTTCTTTTATTGACAAAATACCAACCCTATAGTCCTTAAGAAGAGATCTGAAGGAGGTTTCTCTAAGAGGATGTAATTATATTAACGAAGCACTTTATTTATCTTTCTTATTTTACGGACATAAACTATTTATTAATAGTTCCAATATAATAAGATCAGTTAATCCCATATACTAAGAAGTTATTATTTTTATTGAATAATTATTATCCACATCCTTCTCCATAAAATGGGAAACAAATCCATGGCTCATATGTACGACAGAGTACCTCCTAATGAACCGATGTAATTTGTTTTCCATTACTAACTAACGTGGATAGTAATAATGTGGGAAATAAATAACATATATTATAAATTTGAAATTATATTAACTCTATAAAATTAATATCTCAAAAAACTCTTTACCCTTTAATCCATTAAGGGAATAAAATCTTCGCTCGTGCGTACATACAACTTTTCAACTCCAAAAAGCGATGGGATTGATTTTTCATGTACAAAATTAAAGAATGGTTATAAAATTGTACATAATGATTATATATGATATTTATAACATTAATATAATTATGGATATTATAGATCTATATCCTATGTATAATAATTTAAACTCTCATAACAAAACAAGCATGAGATAATAAGGAAATTAACATTTGTAGAAATGAAATTAATGAAATATTATTACCATGTTTGGTGGAAAATGTTATAAGAAGATAGTATTTTATATTATAAAAGTAAAAATGGTTCTTAAATAAGTTAATAAAATTCTTTAAACCATAATACAATAAGATAAATCATGTTTCTAAAAATGGAAGCGTGTGGTAAGGGAGTTCGTCTCAATTTCCATTTCATTGAGAAATATCTGTTAATATGAACTTATTCACTTGTATGATATATATATACTTCCAAATTTATGTATTTAACATGAATAAATATTTATTTATTATTTATAGGAATTAATTCATGTTTATTATTTCAATTTTTCCAATCTAAAAGTTACCAATTATGTAAGAATTTATTTTACAATCCCAGTTTTTTGGATTTATTTTACTCTCATTAATGGAATCATATCATTTATCCCTCATAAGCTCCAATAAAATTCTTATCCACTGGATATTTAAATATTTTCTATATTTACTTCCAACTATTCCTCTAAATAGTTCTTTATTTAATAAAATAAATTTTTAAAAGAAAAACAGATTTATTCCATTTAAATCAGATATATTTTTATTTTTATATATTTTATCCAAAAAATAAAAATTACTTTGAAGTACTCATTTTATTTATTAATAATTATTTAATATATCATGTTAATTAAAATTGTATTTTAAAATAATATTTCTACTACTTTTAAAAAGTGTTTGTTTTTTATAAATATTCAAAAGTAGTATTTGTTTTAACATATACGTCTATAATGTACTTCCTTACCATCGTAACTATTTTACAAAAATATGATTGTTTTATATTTTTTTAATGATTTGAAAATGAAAAATATATTTTAAATATTATATTAATATCTCACTTACATTCCCTTTTTCTATATAAAGGACATTATTTTAATACAAATTCTATGTTCCCAATGAACTGATTGTCTCCTACTATTTCTTGGTAAATTTTATTATTTTTAAATTTATCATGAGATAATAACTTTCTTCTGATAATTTTTCACTGGATATTAAATTAATCTTAAATATCCATATTCATCTTATCATGGATATTATTATTTTGTAAACATTATACCATATGTATGTAAAATTTATACATTGAAATCTATTTTATTAACTGAAGAAATATTAATAAATCTTTATTATTTAATCAATATAGATATTTATTGATAATACATATTGTTCATAAATTAACTCCATAATTTGATATATGAATATTGAATGGAATGGAAGTGATGATCTGGTCCTGAAATTATATATCCCCTCTATGGAACTATAGGCCACATGAGAAAAATCATTTGAAAAAAATAAAATGTATTTTTACCCACAATGTTAAACCATCTTGTTAATGATTTTGATGGTATAGATATCAGGATCTATAATATCATGATGTCTTGAATACAAATCATCCTTCATTGTGAATTTAGTTAGTTTTATCCATTTAATTATTACAAAGATATTATAAATGGATGATTTTTTTACTCGATTTATTTTTTAAAAAGAACATGTTTTTAATTATTTAACATTACCTAATGATTTCTTTGTATTTATATATGATAGTGATGTTATTGATTAAATTGAATGTGTAATCAGTTATTTACCCAGAATTATTAGTTATGACTTTTTTATTCATGATTTCTTCCATTTTATGTAAACCATTCTGAGAATTATATCTCGCCATTATTTTGTCTCATTTCCCAAGGGTATGACCAAGAATTATTTGAATGTTTTCAAGGTTGACAAATATTTTCCATTACAATGTTTTATTTTCTATTTCCCAATGTAATATGGATTTCATGTAACTAACCAACATAGTTCAACTAGACAAGCCACCCAAGCTATCCCATTATGATGCGGTATAACAAAGACAAATGGAACAAATATTGAATATAACCAAAACAAGAAATATAAATATAGTAAAATGCAGAAGAAAATGATACAAAAATATATATACAACTAATGAAAAACTATATGAACAATAAAATTAAAAAACAAGAAAAATGTGTCCCCATTTGATTAATCATCACCTCCAAACCACCTTGTTACAAAGGCAAAGACGAAAGGATAAGACAACATTCTACATGTTTACCATACTTTTACCTATATCCAGTAATAAAAAATATACAACCACCTAAATGAAATTGTAATATTTGAGTACATATCCATTTAGGATACCACCATAGATCCTATACTAGTTCTTATAAAAAAATGATACAGTTATAGATTTTCAAAAAAAACATTCTTACAATGCTTTTCATGAATTCTGAACCCATTTTATAAAAATTTACCCATTGTTTATTCATAAAAAATTTTCATACTATCATGATAGAAATTTTGAATGTATAATTGATAAAATATGAAATCATATCTATGAATCATATGGTAAGAATGTAATGACCTATCCTTAAAATAACCTTATGTGATGCCATGTGATACAACCTCATAAAAATCAATGAGAAACAATCCATGATAAAGACCATAATGTGATAGAAATTCATTAATGACCAAGAAAACTATCACTAGGTATATATACTATTGGATAATATATAATTGACATCAATTATACTATACTAGTAAAAACATTGGATGCAACTAATATATATTTCTGCCATTGTCTGTTGATATCAACAAAACAACAACTAGTGGTTCCAAATACACTAATGTTGCCTATGTATATTTCCTGATGCACCAATGGTTACCAATGATCCATGATTTTTAAAATACATTCCAAACCCATGCTAACAATTTATAAAACATTTTTTAAATCTTAAACAATCCAATTTAGTGATTGAAAACTCATTTTAGAATAAAAAATCATTTTTAATGAAACCCAATTTAAAAAGATATACATTGATTAAATCACTTTAAAAAAATTCAATACAAACCAAATGAATTTATAAATAATGAAAGAAACAATGAATTTACCCATTATATTGAAAAAATACTTCAAAATTGTATAGACCTAGCTGCATTCGACACCGGTGATTGGAAACTAATAGATCAGCCTTCGAATGTCAAAGAAAAAAACATAAATGGATTGATAAAAAAACTATCAAGTCATGAATATTAACCATAAACCCATCTAATGTAGTGTACATGACTAAAGGAACATGTAAATAGAAGGAACACTTACCTAACTAGTTGTACAAAAACCACCCGGATGATCAATCATTAAACAAATGATCGTAAAGGAGAAGAGATCTCAAAAATCACCTAGGGTGATATCTATGTCAATATAGAGAGGCTACATGGATTAATTAAATGTTAATAACTTGTATGGTTCCCTAAAAACACCATTTCATGATATTTACACCACTTGTAATCCCATTACATGACATTAATTTCATGAAGGATAAACACTCCATAAAAGGCTTCCCGTTTTTTTATAAAAACTGTGTTTTTGACTATTACATGTATGAATATGTTACATGGAATGAAAATCATTCATTACTTATAAGAGTTAACAAGATATTTTAGTAGATGAATACACATTTTTAACCCCTTACAAAGAGTTCAAATCCCTAATAGACTACAGAAACTATAGTTTTAAGCATAAGAACATAAATACTAAATCTGAGTGATCAATTAACTCAATAAAAAACATTATAAATCTTTAAAACATTTATACCTAGGTTCCATTAATTAAAAAAATCCATTAAATTTTAGTAATTTTTCCCAGAAAAGGCTATTCATATCTTAGAAACCTATAAACACACCAAAAAATGTCTGACAATCAAATAATGAACATGGGATTACCTGAAAAGAATAATGGGGTATTACAATATCCCCACAATAAATGATTTATAAACTATATAAATTCATTTCATTCCTTGAATCCCAAAAAGTGATGGCCACTTCTACCTTATCAAAAATTCACTTTTCAACATCTCTGGGATATCCAATCTGAACTGCCATAGTTCCTAGATTAGAGGAATCATTTTATAATGTATTACCCTATCTCAATGATTCATAATCTATTCTGGATTCTCATACATAGTGGTGTCAATATTGAGATCATAATCCTCTCATCTAATCCCATAGAAATGATCAAATTTATACCTACCCAAATGGGAAACAAGAATCATGTCATGGATATAATTCAAAATAGATTGAAATTCTATCTGGTATTACACCTTTTTTATTCATCCACTAATCTCAAAGGCATTGAAAAATAGTTGAGAAAACTTACGCTTCATAACTCACCAATGATATCTAAAGCGAGGTGAAAGTCTTTGAAAAAGATGATCACCAACCTCAAATTCCACCATCGAACTATGACGATATACATACCATTTTTGATGATTCTATTCCATGAGAAATTGTTTGCAGATAAATTTCACCATCCAAGACATTTCTTGAACAAGACCTAGCTCAACCAAGTACCTCTCTTTCAAATCTACCACGACTAAGAGAGATCTATATGGATTCCCATTCAAATCCCCAAAGGTAACCACAATAATTTAATTCGAATAAATATTGTGATAGAAAAACATGATCAATGAAAAATAATTTCCCCAGGATCTGATAAAATCTAGCACTCAAGCCCAGAGTACATCTTCAAGAACCTATATAGGTCTCTTTATTTTTCAATTCATCTATGGGTGAAAAAGTATGATTTTTCTATTCAGGGAAACAAAAACCTTTTACAAAACATTCCAAAACTAGGGTATCAACCTCAGGGGCCTATTAGATAAACATATAGATAGAACCCCATAAAGTCTCACAATCCCTCAGGCATACAAGTCCCAAAGATAGTCCACCTTCATTGTCTCGTTAATGGGGAGGAAATGAGCTTCTTTTATGTGTTGATAAATGATCACCCTTATAAAATCCTTCCCACTAATATTCTATTGAAATCCAATAAGAAAATACGGGAAAACCTTATCCCACTTCCATACTATAATGGGTAAGGGTGACAATAAAACAATAAGGATTTAATGTTACAAATTAATTCTCTAATAAGTATAAATCCTTGTTACAAAATCTGAAATTGACCACCTGATCCCCAACCACCAATTTCGATGTTTCATGCCATGGTACATCTTAGTACCCCCAGGTGCACAAACCAATATGATTGGTTTCCAATTTTCAGGATCTCATGCAATAAGGGAAAAAATTACCAAACTACCATAGAAGAAAACGTTCCATGAGGTAACAAAGACCAATCACCTGAGATCTCCCTACTATATATAATTTTACCCATGAATTTTAACTAGGTGTTTTTCATTACTCAAGCTGAAGTTTCTCATCAAAATATTAGTCAACTTTTGTTGAATCTAATAACATATGTCCACCAACATCTTTTACTCCCATGATCATATGAAAAAAAAATTATCAATGGCCACTCCTTAATTGATTCCTTCATAGCTTGTGTCGGTAATTTTCTTCTCAACACACAAAAAACTACATTTCACTTCCCAAGGGTGTATGAAATATCCAAATAAAAATTCTAAAGGAACTACACCCAGTGTATCTGATTTTAATTCAAGCCCCTCTGAGTAAAAATATATTTTAGACTATTATGACCATATTTCATAGTAAACTTCTCCCCAAGTGGTATTGTTTCAATATTTTTAGTGAATACCTAATTTTTATCAACTAAGTACCCATGTAGGGTAGTTCTTATTATGATCGAATAATTTGCGTGATCTATAGGCCACCACTTATTTCCAATGCATCAAGACACATTCCAAAACCTCTTCTAGATGAATTGTATAAATCATCATAACTCATACCAGGTTATGGAAGATTCAAAACTATATTTGAAGTCAACCTCGACTTTAGCTCCTCAAAATAACAATGATATTTTTCATTCTATTCAAAATTGACACTCTTTTAGGTTAAAGATGTCATCAAAGAAGTGAGCATAAGGTAATTTGAATAAAACCATCTATAGTAACCATCTAAACCTAGGAATATTTAGATTTCAACACATTTATGGGCATATACTAAGAAATAAATTCTTATGCCTATTAGGGATCCACTGAGATACCCCACTTAGATATATAATGGCCCATAAATTTTACTTCTCAGATCCAAAACTCACATTTATAAAGCCTACCAAATATAATATATTCTTTCAAGGTTTGATGAAAGATATCAAAAGTGTTCATATGATCCTCCTATGACATATAAAACACCAATATATCATCCATGAACATGAAAAAATAAGATTCAAATAACCTATGAATTATTTGGTTCTTAAAATACATAAGAATCAAAAGAATGTCAGTTAGACAAAATGGAATATCCAAAAACTCAAAATACCAATACAGACTCCTAATGAGTGTCTTAGGTGTATCCTCTTATTGGACCCTCAATTGGGGGTACCCAAACTAAAAGTTAATATTTGAAAACTGACATGCCCCTAAAATATAATAAAAAATCTCATCAATGCTAGGTAAAAGTTGTTCATTCTATACAGTCACACGATTCAACCATTTATAGTCAATAAAAATTATAAGTCTCTCAATTAAATTATTACAAAGGATGATGGGTGAAGACTATGGTGAAATTCTAGGAAGAATAAATCCGTTATCCTATAGGTCTTAAAGTTGTACCTTATTTTCCACTAAATCAACAGTGTCTATTCAATAAAATGGAATAAAATGGGAATTGTACCAGGGAGTAGGTTAATAGTAAACATAACCTCTCTCTATGTTGGGAAACTAGAAAAATAATCCCGAAATACATCAGGTTATTAAAACACCACTACATGAAGTTGAACACCTAAACCATGTTCATCTGTATCATGAAACTTCTATAAAAAAGGCACAATATTCCCCCAGCATAAGAAACAATATTCCCTACCCTTCCCAATCTAGAGTCGCACTCATGTTGAAAAACATGAGTAACCCCATTAATAGATAATAACTGAACTCCCTGACGATTATAATCTCTCTAGGCCTTAACATGAATTATCCCATCCCTACTGATAATCTAGTTGAAGATGTTAAGATTGAGAACTAAAATTCTTATTGCACCCCAAATTCAGTAAACGTCACCCGACATATGGGGAACAAAAAACATTGTTTAGACCTTTTTTCTAAAGCCATGAAAAAACCTACAAGAATGACATAATCTTTCAACGGAATCCCAAAACCCCATATTACATTGAAAATATAATATAATGAGTATTACCAATATAAAAAAATCTGGGACCATAATAAAAAATAATAACTATAACATTAATAGTAGCTAGCCTTGATTTAGACTACTCTGGTGCATAATGTTCCCTATAAAAACATTCAATCTCACATCATCTCTTATCTTTCTTACCCACATGAAAACCACCCTTAGAAGAATCTGTGTAAGCCTGCAAACCTTTGGTGAATATGAATCATGCCTTGATAAACTGTGATATCATATCACAGAACGTTTTCCAATGTCCAAATCATCCTAAAAGGTGACATGTCTTAGATGACTCCACAATATTTGTCTTGGTATATATAGGATTACCACACTGATAGAAAAAAAAAGTCTTTTTTTCTTGATGAAGCCCCGAAAACTGCTCGAGGAAAACTGGCTACATTTTTACTTCCTTTTCTAGCCTTAAGATGCACCCCAATTAACAAAAATGTCAACTAAATCTCCACTGAAACCTTCCTTACCAACTAAGCCTAACTCATCTAGAGAAAAACTAACAACTACCACAAAAAATGTTATAAGGATCATGAGAATAATCATTGACCTAATATCAGGCCTCAGTCCAAAATCAAAACTATGAGCCCTTAGATACTTATTAGTGACTAGATCTTGTTCTAGATAAACCAAATTCACCAAACATGTAAAATAATATATATTGGTATGATCCCCTAGCTCCAACGTTAAAATTTACCAAGTAATTTCCACACATAATTTATTTGGTTAAAACTGCTAAATAATGATTTTCTTGAAAAATTCATGGGTACATTCTTCATGTAACTTAGCTTGAACTATTTTTTCCTACTATATCCTTCATTGTACCTTGATTATGCATGTAAAAAAACTCATCATAGAGTCTTTAGGAGTCTTAAAAAATTAATGATCCTCACAATCCACTCAAGAAACTCCTTTGATTCATTTTCCCCTCGACATAATATATGATGAGTTGTTTCTTCTTAGTAAACATAGATCTGTGATATACAACATATCTTGGGTCCTGTCAGCCACTTGACATAGCATCTGAATGGTGTTGATTACTACTTATACCAGAGAAGGTCTAACTGAAGGATTTTCCTAAGGAATGTGTCTCACATCTTACACTTTTGGATTTATAAGAAATATTCTTGGAGGAATTTTATAACAAATACAAGAAAATAACCAATTAAATTATGATCACATTCCAAATTATTAAGACCACTTTTATAAATCATACCAATTATTTAAATCAATTAAAATTTTATGAAATTATGAATTATATTAATGAAATTCATTACATAAAAATGAATAAGTCAATTTAAATAAAATTACTTTATAGTTCATTAAAATGACTTCATAAAACAATTCCAAAACCTAGTAAAAATATCTAACTACCCATGGAAACTCAGGTTCACTAAAGAAAGTATTATTGAAAATCCCCTTTTCTACACTTACTATTGGAATTTTTGTGATCCTAAATTCTATCTCCCTGAAAATTGAAAACCAAAATCTCGAAATTTTAACAGAGTTCAGGATGATTCCTCCATTGATAACAAATTTTAACACACAAACCTGGATCAATTAGACAATCCACCTGAGCCGACCCATCATGGCGAGTTATAACAATTATAATGGAATCATGTATTGAATATAACCAAAACAATACATATAACCATAGTACAATGTGGAATAAAAAGATACAAAAAATAACCCTACAATAAAATATAATCCAAATGAACTAGAATATTATGAAAAGATAAGACCAAAAAGTAACCACATTACCTACAATCACCCTTCTATAAAGGGGAAAACAAAATGAGAAGTCAACATGCTATATTATGGACCGACCATTACCTATATCCTTTAATACGACATCTACAACAAGAAAATTGAAAAATTAGGGTCTGACCAAAAATCCCAATAGGATAAAACCAATGATTTTATACAAGTTCTAATACAAAGAGAGAAGAAATTATATCTTTTAAAACCAAATATTCATATGAATATTTTCAAGGAATCAAAACCCATTTTAAAATCATTTTCCCATTGTTTTTTCATAAAACAATTGAATATTTACATAATATAAATATGAAAATTATAAGTTACAAAGTTGGAAATCATATCTATGAATCATGAGTTACGAATGTAAACACATATCTATGAAATACCATCACGTGATGGAAAACCCCCTAGGTCGTCGTAAGTTCCCTATGGTGCTATACAAAAATAAAATTTATAAAACAAGTACTATCCTAACTCAAAGTGTAGTAATTTGTAAGTCTGGGTGTTGAACCCACGAGGGAGATTTGTATATTCTAAATTAATTAGATAAGTGAAATTGAAAATGATTATGTATTTGAGTGAAAAGAGAAACAATAGTAGCTATGATTGGGTTTTAATACCAGGATGGAGGCTTGACATGTTTAATAATTTTTAAGGGAATGTGCTAGGGGTTTATGTGAGAGTGTGTTCAATTGGTTTTGGTATCAGAATTGGGTCAACAGAGATACTTGGTCTTGGTATCCCATCCTAGTCCTATGATTCCACTTTTGTAATGGCCATCTTTTTAGCACAATCACAGAAATAGGTGACCCAAAACCTTTTTTAAACATAAACGACATATATTTCATAATTTTCATTTGAAAACTAAGTAGATTAATTGATGAAATAATATGATAACTTTCATAACGTAGTAGCGGTCATGAAATATGAAAATATAGAGATGTTTAATTGAATAAAAATATTGCAACAATCCAAAACATGAATCAAATAAATAAAGTAATCCATATGCACACATCCCCCTGTAGATAACATCACCAGGAACTAGTGGGACTACTTTATCATGATTAGAGCAAGAATCATGGGTACTCAATGAAGATAGGAGGCATCACGGGACCTCGGATCATCACTCCTTCATCTAGAGGCCTTATGTTGGTTTTGCATGTCTTCCTCTTCCTTCGAGTGTCCTGAATGGGCAGTTAGAGGACACTTTTTTATAGGATAACTTGTCTAAAACTCACAGACCGCATCACATTGTTTTTATACTGTGTTTCAACCTGAACACGAAGTTTACTTGGGGTATAATACATGTACTCTGGATCTGATTTTTCCTCTGTTGCATCGATGTTGCATTGAATGTATGACTTGTTTCATGATGTGTACTACCAGTACACGATGTGTACTTGGATTTCACACTAGGTATGGTTTTCAAGAATTGTCCAATGAAGACCTATTTAACATGAAATGTACAGGATGTGTACTTGTGGTACATGATGTGTAGTCAATTTTTCTTCCATTTTCATACTCCTCATTTTCTGCAAAATCTGATGTCCTACTACAAGCTATGCTTGGGGATTTAAGGGTCGTTTGAATCATAATTCCTCTCTTTTTTGTTACCTTTTTCACCAATCCATTATTTCCTTCCACCATACATAAAACAAGTAAATAAATTCCAAAATTGGAAATATTTATCAATTAAAGAAAAAATTCAATATACACAAATACTGTAAAATATATGCATGACATACACATATCAGTGATCCCATGCGATAAAAAATCATATAAAAACCCATGGGAAAAAATCCATGGTAAAATCCATCAAGTGATAATAATACATAAATTAAAAAGAACACTATAATTTAGGATCTAGAATATGGTGAAATATGTACTACAAGTCAATTATCCAATATCAAGACAAACATTGCATCAAACCAATATCGAGACCTACCAGAGTCAGTCGATATCAACAAAACAACCACTAGTTGTTCCACACACACTATGGTTTCCTATATAGATTTACCAACACACCTGAGGTTATCAAAGTAAAAATAGTGTCACAATACATTTTAGAACCATGCTCAAAGTTTTAAAAACATGTTTCAAATCCAGGCCAATTTACTTCATTGTTTGAAAACACCGATTTTATGAATCAAAAAAAATACATTTATAAATAAGATCCCATTAAAAAATATCATCCCATGAAATATATTAAAACTAAAAATCACTAAAATTCAATAAAAAATCCCAATAAAGTTATCAAGAATGAAAAAAATTCTGTGAATTAACTAGTTTTATAGAAAAAACAACCACAAAACGAAACCTAGATACCTTTGACAATGGTGATTTGAAACCAAGAGACTGGCCTTAAAAATAAATGGATTTACGAAAAAATATAAATGATTGAAATAAAACTCTGTTTGATCGTGAATCCAAACAATAAACCTATAGAACACAGTGTCCACAACCAAATAAAAACTAAACCAGAAAGAACATTTGACCAAATATGTGCACCATGACAACCCTTATGATTGATCACCAAATTGACATTATAGAAGGAGAATAGATATCCAAACTCACATTGGGAGATCTCTAGGTCGAGAGAGTGAGGTTTCACAACTAAAGTAAATGTTAATCTCTCATACAATTCCATAAAAACCACATATCATGAGATTTACATTTAGTGTTATAAAATTACAAGACATGAATTTTATAAAGACTGAACACATTTAAAAACATGTCACTTTCTATATTAAAACATGATTTTTGACCATTACACATCATGAACCTATTACATGGCATGTAATTATTTCACACACAATATCAGTTTATGATATCTTTCAAGAAATGAATGCTTATTTTGCAACATTGTAACTTGGCATGTAAATACCAAGAAGACTAAATAAACTTTTGGTTTAAGAAGAAAAATTAAAATAATGACTTTATGTTCTCTTCAAACATAGGAATAACCCTTATAATCCATTAATATATTTATACCCAAAAATAATTAATTTAAACAAACATAAATTTTTGAATTTAAGACATTTTTCCCAAAAAATGGCTCTCCATCCCTCAAAATACCACTAAGACACCCAAACAAGAATGATAAAAAAAATAAAGAACAAGGTAGTTCCATAAAAGTGAACAGGGTTTAAATTTCATGTATATATTTGGATATCCAAGATTACTAAACTGATTGGCCCTTTTAGAATTGATCCCTTGTATCCATTCCCATGTAATAAGGTAGACTGAGTCTAGGTTATAGGATTTAGGGTTGTTAAAAAGGTGAAATATTTCAAAACATGGATCTAAATGACTAAAATACACTCATCTAATGGATAAAGAAAAGTGATGGGGTAATTTTTAACCCTTTTCGTATTATTTAAACCATAATTACATGGTTTACACTTACCTATGTGACAATTATTTATTATGGTTACTATTTATAATGAAAAAAATAAAAACGACCTATTTACTAAATTAATACCCTCCAATTCAAAATATTGAATCCATTTTTTATGAATTAATTTCTATTATTGTAAAATTATATTTTAAAATTAAATACACTGAACACAATGAATACTTTTAAAATAAAATTCATTTGTATGTACTAAAATGTGTTCATTCCAAATAAAAGTATAAAAATAATTCCAAAAAACATAAATAGGTTCTTTAATTAATAATAATTAATTAATTTTTAAATATAATTGTAAATATATTTTTACTTTGTAAAATCTTGGAAATAAAATATAGTTTCCAATAATAATATGTATTTTTAAATATTCATTGAAAAATCAAACATTTAAGAAAATTATCAAAAATTAATCCTAAGATAATTTGTATATGATTATTTAGAAAATGATTTCATTTCTATCAAATTATGTTTATAAAATTAATGGAGATTAATAATTATAATTTCTCTCAAAAAAATTAATCATTTTGAAAAATGTATTTTTTTTAAAGAAAAATGACATTTCTAAAAATTTTGTGCATATTTAATTTTCATTAATCAATAAATATATCTTGATTATAATGTTTACATATATTTATTTTGTTATAAATCATATTAACACCCTCTAATTCAATGTCTTGGTTATAATGGTAATATTTAAATGATAATATTTTGTTATTAGTTTAATCTAGGTGTTGCGTATCTTGTATACTATCGAACATAGTTATTATTTTAAAATCATCATATCTTATAATAATAAACAATTAGTTTTGAATAAAATTAACTAATTACTATATATAATCATTCCAGTATTCACTATTGTTTTCTTCAGAAAAAACAATAAACTAGTCAATATTTTATTCAAAAACACTCTATACAATCCCCTATAAATACCACCCTCACCCCTTCTCCATCCACATTATAAGCCTTATATATATATATCAAAAAATCTACCTATTTCTATCTTTAAACCTAATATACTTGTCCTAGGAGTTTTGGGCTTACCAAAATACCATTCTATGGGGAATTAGTGGCTAGACTAAGAGAAGACATCCAAAAGAGAAGGTAATACTTTCAAATGATATATTTTATCTTCATTCATCATTTTCCTCCAAAAAATTCCTTCCAACATAAAATAATGAATCCAATATCATAAATATACTAGAATATAATTTTTTCGAATGGAATATAAACTATCAAACCCCTTTTTTATTATTTTTCAAATATTTTTGTTTTAATTATTGTGGGTCCCCCGCCTCAAACAACAACGTACTTTGTTTTTATTTTCCACATTCATTGATTGTTGTAGGAATAATATTATTTTTATTTAAGATGATCAAATGTTTATTTTAATTTATGAAATATTTTGGAATTTAATAATAATCATTCAATTAAAAAATCAAATATTGTTCATGATGTTTAGTAAAATTGCCAAAATGAACTAACTGATTAATGTGAACATTTATACTAAATGAATCATCCCTATGTTCAAATACATATGAATATTTAAGAGAATTTTTTTATTTTTTATGGACATCAATATTATTTCATTTCACATATAGTGTTTTAGTCTCATTTTTAGAACATATATGATTATCTACCAACTAAATTAACCTTATAAACATGAAAGTTACATCATTAGGGAAATGATTATAGACATGATATCTCAATTAAATGACTTTAAACTAAGATAAATTATTATTAATAAATAAAATATATAATAATAAAGTTTTAAATATTGTTTTCAGGAAATTTAATTATATTAATTAGGATGTTAATTTAAGGTTTCTTGTAAATTTGGACCTGAGGTAAGGGAACTTATGAACCACGCTCCATTATTTTGTGACATGCCTTTTCCCTCAACAACACACATTATAACACAATTATTTTAATATATTGAATCAATATTTTGTATATATGTTACCCTAAAACATATACTTAATTATAATTTCCTTTATATTTGGGGGATATACATATTTTTAAGGTTTACCTCTCAAATTCATTCATTAAGAAAACCTAATTAAATTGAACAAATCCATTTATTAATCTATTTACTGTACCTCTCCATTAAGTATTTTAAATAATTCATGGTTTAACAATTGATTATTTATTATAGAAATAAATTTTAGTTTATTTCTGGTTTTATGGAAATTATTATTCTCTTACACCACTTTTAATACTACAATATTACATAAAAATACATTTAATAGTAATATTTTGAAAGTTACATATCCACCATTTTTCTAATCTTCACTTCAATTGGATATCTATTTTCATTTACTATGAAAATTTTGCACCTATAAACGGAAAAGAATAATTTAATTCAATATTTCATAGAAACTATTATGATATATCATTTCATAATGATATAAAACATTATTATGTAACCCATTTTATTCCATTGGTACATCTTATGCTTACAAATTATGTTTGATTTTATAATTTTGGAACAAATATTCATGTAAATATTATAATATGTGATCCAAAATATCAATACAATGCATTAGGTAATGTTTGTATCTCATGAGATGATATTTCTAGGATTAGGGAGTAAACATAATCTATAATGAGACTTTTACCACCATGTTATGTTGTCTTGATAGTGTGCCTTGAATTATGATTATGTAATGTTTTATTTTGTTTTAAAATTCATTTGATGATATGAAATTCTTATTACATCCCCTTTATGACATACATACACATGATTATTCATAGTCCTTTTATTTTGTGATTATATTTTATTCTATTTGATTCATGTGTTATTATTTTCTATAATGATCATTACAGTTCTATGATTTACAGATCACAATTTTCGTTATTTATTCTCTAGGTTATCATGTATAGTTTAGAATATAAAATTGGTTTTACATCTCACAATGGATATTAAAATAAATTTGTTTTAATTTATGTTTTATGTTGACATTTTATGTACCTAGATTCCAAACCAAAATGGGCCTATCAATCCATGGGTTTTGTTTATTAGATATTTATATGAAAAATAAAATAACAATATTTGTAAAATTATTATGTTATAATATTAAATGAATCATCCCTATGTTCAAATACATATGAATATTTAAGAGAATTTTTTTATTTTTTATGGACATTAATATTATTTCATTTCACATATAGTGTTTTAGTCTCATTTTTAGAACATATATGATTATCTACCAACTAAAATAACCTTATAACCATGAAAGGTACATCATTAGGGAAATGATTATAGACATGATATCTCAATTAAATGACTTTAAACTAAGATAAATTCTCATTAATAAATAAAATATATAATAATAAAGTTTTAAATATTGTTTTCAGGAAATTTAATTATATTAATTAGGATGTTAATTGAAAGTTTCTTGTAAATTTGGACCTGAGGTAAGGGAACTTCTGAACCACGCTCCATTATTTTGTGACATGCCTTTTCCCTCAAAAACACACATTATAACACAATTATTTTAATATATTGAATTAATATTTTGTATATATGTTACCCTAAAACATATACTTAATTATAATTTCCTTTATATTTGGGGGATATACATATTTTTAAGGTCTAACTCTCAAATTCATTCATTAAGAAAACCTAATTAAATTGAACAAATCCATTTATTAATATATTTACTGTACCTCTCCATTAAGTATTTTAAATAATTCATGGTTTAACAATTGATTATTTATTATAGAAATAAATTTTAGTTTATTTCTGGTTTTATGGAAATTATTATGCTCTTACACCACTTTTAATACTACAATATTACATAAAACTACATTTAATAGTAATATTTTGAAAGTTACATATCCACCATTTTTCTAATCTTCACTTCAATTGGATATCTATTTTCATTTACTATGAAAATTTTGCACCTATAAACGGAAAAGAATAATTTAATTAAATATTTCATAGAAACTATTATGATATATCATTTCATAATGATATAAAACATTATTATGTAACCCATTTTATTCCATTGGTACATCTTATGCTTACAAATTATGTTTGATTTTATAATTTTGGAACAAATATTCATGTAAATATTATAATATGTGATCCCAAATATCAATACAATGCATTAGGTAATGTTTATATCTCATGAGATGATATTTATAGGATTAAGGAGTAAACATAATCTATAATGAGACTTTTAACACCATGTTATGTTGTCTTGATAGTGTGCCTTGAATTATGATTATGTAATGTTTTATTTTGCTTTAAAATTCATTTGATGATATGAAATTATGATTACATCCCCTTTATGACATACATACAAATGATTATTCATAGTCCTTTTATATTGTGATTATATTTTATTCTATTTGATTCATGTGTTATTATTTTCTATAATGATCATTACAGTTCTATGATTTACAAATCACAATTTTCGTTATTTATTCTCTAGGTTATCATGTATAGTTTAGAATCTAAAATTGGTTTTACATCTCACAATGGATATTAAAATAAATTTGTTTTAATTTATGTTTTATGTTGACATTTTATGTACCTAGATTCCAAAACAAAATGGGCCTATCAATCCATGGGTTTTTTTATTAGATATTTATATGAAAAATAAAATAACAATATTTGTAAAATTATTATGTTATAATAGTGAATGAATTATAAATATCTATTTAGAAAAGATCTTGATAGTATTATTTTTTATGTGGATATAAAAAGAATTTATCATGTCCCACTACCTTAAATATGTTAACAACCCAAGAAGATGAATATGGAAAACAATGAGTGGATTATGATGGTGTGATATCAACCCTAGATAAGGTTTGAAAATGGGTCAGGATAAAAAACCAATAAATAATATTATTATATAATAATTTATTACTAGATTCTAGAAGAAGATAAGGAGATGGAGGAATCTCAATAAAGATACATTCAATGATGTATGTTGGTTTGATATTAAAATTAAATATACTGGTAAAATTTCTTGGGATAATAATTCTACATCCAAGAATTCATATATTCAGTAGGGAAGGAAAAAAGTAAAGTGGCTATGGAAGAAGTGACAAGACATATGGTCTTTATTTTAGAAAAGGTTCGTGCAATGAAAAATAATTCCAATTCATACAAACATGGATGGATAAATTGAGAAAATGAAAGATGTATATTATAAAATACTTGATTATTTCGAAATGTATAAAAATATGAAAAAGATAGTAGAGGTGGCCATTAATGTAAAATTAAAAATTTGGTGTCATGATAAAACAAGATACTTACTTAACAAACATTCATGGGAAATGAAAAAATATATCTCCATAGAGAAATATTTTATGTAATATATTATCCATATAAATACATAAATATAATAGAGGAAAAAATCAAAAAATAAAATTTCTAATATAATAGAGAATATCACAGCTTAATAGAATAAAAAATATCAAATAGCCAATGAGATGAATTCAAATACGAAATATTTAAAGGGAAAGAGATTGATTGAATTTTCTTTATCGAATCCTATATATGTGGAAAGAATGGATATGGAAATCTATAATATATATTCAAAAATTGTATATATAAAAATTGTAACACCCGATACTTTTATGAGAAATATTTTGCTTTTATGTTATATACATCATCAAAGGAATCTTTCACTACACACAAAACTTGCTTGGCTTGACTTACATGCAACCGCGGCCTTCCTCGATAGCTTGCACTGTATACAATACCGAGTTTCACTAAACAATGATATGCTATTAAAATATTATTAAAACTAGCCATTGTGAATAGTAATACCCACTTTTTGGAATTTTGTAAATTTTATTTTTCAAAATGGACTTAATTTTTTCATTCAAAATATCTAAATTAGCCTATGGTGAAATTTTGGTATTTTTCTGAAAACATTCAATTTTTGATGAATAGTGAAAACACTGGGTTACAATTTAAAAACCGACTTTTTATTTAAATAATTATTTATTTTATATAAATTTATTTTAGGTCAAAATTGATACATAATACCTATATAAGTTCAATTTAATTCATTGGACTCATTTTATAACAATTTTAGATTTATAAAAATTTTATTTAACTTTTCACCGTCTTTTACCCACCTCCCAGGAGAATTTCCAAATTTACATAAAACTTAATTTTACCGCTTCTGTGAATGGAATTTCAAAAATCCAAGAGACATGGTTGATTTTATTAAGTAAAATTTGTTTCAATGAGATGAAAATAATTTTAGTTGAATAGTAACTTTTTACTTTTTTTACCACGGTTAAAAGTAAATAGGGTAATTAAGTGTAAAAATGATATTATTATTACCCTAACACATGTCCTAATTTTATTTAATAAGTTTAATTTGACCAAAAACAACCTTAGGAATAAAATATGACCATTTAGAACCACTTTTATTAGATTAAGACATTTATTATTAATTTATTTAAAGAAAAGATAAAATAGTTAAAATCATAGTTTAATAAGTAAATAATTTTTAATATAGGGTTATACATAATATAAATTCGACTATAAATATTAATTAGAAATATAAAAATATTTCCTACATAATTGTATTTTATTTGAAAATTTTAGACAATAAATAATTTAATTTATTTATGACACAATGATGATGCAGTAATTATCTTATTAATGAAATATTGACATAATTGATGTTATAAATACCCAAATAAATGTAATTTGAGACTTGTTATGAATTAAAATAATATTATATGTTAATATGACATGTTAGTATTAATTTAATTACATTTATTTGAACTAATATTTCTGTTTTGAGTTTCACAAAAATCAATTACCAACTAGTGTCAAAATTGACATAAAATAGTTTTTAAAAAACATATTATATTATTAATTGTTATTTTATTCCTAAAAATATAAGTTTCATCCAAATGACTTAGATAAGGTTATATATATTAATAATAAACAACTTGGGGTCCTTTTGGCTTGTAATAGTAAGTTTATTAACCTTATAGTGTAAGAAAACAAGAAGACACGGTAAAATTAAAATTATTTAACTTAAAGTTAAATCTAAATGATAAGGTTAAAATAGAAACCTAAACTTGTCTAAATTCTATTAGATGAGAGTATTTGGACTCATACCTACCTTATCATATAAATAAATCAATTTGGAGCTATTTAAAACCGAATATGACTTCATAATTAAATAATATTTTTAGTTTTTTCAAAGGTGCCCCTCTCCTCCCTTATAAAAGGGAACCTCCTCCCTCTTTTCATCACACCACTTTGAGCCTTCAAGCTCGGACAAACCCTAACAATATCTCCTCTCCAATTCCCTAGAAACATCCTAGAGGTCCTGGGATTTTTCAAAGACCAATTTTAGTATCCTAAAAGGAGGTCTCAAAGAGGCGCTTCAAAGAAGAGGTAATGTCTGTTACCGATCCTTCCAGCTTTATTTCTTCTTCCACTTCTTCTTCTTTAGTTTTTTCATTATGAAGTAATAACATCAGTATCAATCATATACTGATACATTATTATAAGTATGAAACAACCCTATTTCACCATCTATCTGTCCTACGGAAAACAAAATCACCGCGCGTGCATACGTACGGAATACCGTCTCCACGCCATGGTGTAATCTATTTTCCATCACCACCTTACTTGGATGGGTAAAATGGTTCAAATAAATAACTATATATGATTATTTTAAAGTGGTATTGATTCTGAAATAGTATACATACACTCCAATACAATTCCACGATCATGGGAACGATATCATCGCTCGTGCGTACATAGGGAATACCGTCTCCACAATGTGATGTGAATTATTCTACATGATATTCATTGCATTATGATTATATAAATGAATTGAATAAATTAATATGATATATAGTACACTAATAACATTCTGGAAATGAGGTATCTATAACCTAAAGATAATAATAAGAATTTATTCCACAAAACACTCATAAGAACAAAAAGTAATAAACACCCGGATAACAAGTAGCAATGAAATATTACTAATAAGAAGCAATGAATATGACCATATATGATATCATGACTATGATTATGATTCTGGAATAAGTCAATGACATTATTTAAATCATTATACAGGAGGTTCAGACACTTACGAAGCAAATCAGACCTAAGGTAAGGGAAAATCTTGCAATCTCATTTTTATCCGAGATTGTTTATACTTCAGAATTTACTGGGGAATATTTATCATCCACATACATTTTTCCTCAATATGTAATATTTATATGCTTCTACAATTGTTTAAATCCAATTTTTCCCTTCGGTGAGTTTTTAGTAAAATATATGAAAGGAATCTTTTGTCGTTTTTCTTACGAAGTACTTTTTGACTTTTCTGACATAAGTACGAGAAGAATGTTTTTTTTAACTTATACAGCATGAATGGATTTTTAGAACATTTGTTCCATGAAGATTCCTTTACAAGTTTTAAATTTTATTTTTAATCAAATTCATTTAGTTTAAATTTTTTTGACATTTTAATAAAGTAAAAATGTTTTGAAGTGGAAAGGATATTTTCCTCAAGAATGGAGTTCAAGCATTTTATCAAAATTATTTTCCATATAAGATAATATAGGGTTTTGTTTCTATACCTATTTTTTACATTGATTTTATTATGTTATGGTGGAATTATTTTTATGATTTCCTTTTATCTTATATGGATTATGTTATGATGTCATGATGTTTAAGATTCCCATTTTTATTACATGGGTTATGCAATGATGTACAGTTAATGATTTTGTGGAACACATAATAATGGTATCATTATGAGATGGGTGGGACCTATATCTCCCTCCAATGCATTGGGTAAATATTTTATATCTCATGAGATAGACATGGCTGGAACGACAGGTTAAACCGATTCAGTGAAACAGGACTGAAACGAGGAATGAACTCGGTTCAAAAATGGACTTTTTCCACTAAGATAGTCTTGGCAATGAGTCTTGACTAATAAGAAATGATTCTCTATGATTATGTGTGTATGTCGAAAATATTCATGTTTTATGTTATGAATATTGTGATTACATTTCACTACCATGATTTATCCCATGTTATGAAATTATGATCTCTTTTGCAGGGTAAGATTTCCAAAATGTTTTGTTCTTATAAATATGATGTGATTGATATTTCTTTTTTTTACCCTTACTGAGCATTTCAGTTCACCCATTTGTATGTTTTCTTTCCCCAGGTCAGGAAGAATGTTATTAAGTAAGGTATTCCAAAAGGGACTATAGATATTATGATGTAAATGGGAGATAGTGTAGATGCTTTTTGAACCAGTTGTTTATGTTTCCCAGTTTCTAAAGACACTATTCCTATATGGTCCTTTCATGGTTTTGTTATATGTTTAAATAAGTATGCTTCAATTTTGAAGTATTAACCATGTATGTAAGGTATGGGTCGTCATAGTCGGTATCAGAGGAAAGATATAGTCAACCTTTGGAAACTAGGATGTGAAAGCCTTAGTAAGAACCCTAAGGATAAGTCTAAGCATAGAACATGATATTAATGTTTTAAAAATGGCCATGAACAACCTATGATAAGACCTTAAGTGTGAAATTTTATTCTTGATTGTGTTTTTTTTCTATTATAATTAGTGTTGCTCACACTATTCTTCTTGGTTTTAGTCAATGGCTGGAACCTGAAGGAACCATGTTAATGCAGAATGCGACGAGCAATGAAATGATTATCCCCTTGAGCAACCAAACGTTATTGGAGCTAGAATGAAAAATCTTATAGCCATGCTCACACAACTTTCTCAAGCTATAAATCATGCAGGACTTCCAAATGAGAAAAGGAAGGAGAAATGTTCTGTTGAATCCTTCATGAGACAACGTCCACCTTCATTTAGCGGGTCTACTGATCCATTAGTTGCTGAACAATGGATTAGTACTACTGAAAAGGTATTTTCAGTTCTTCAATGTTCTGAACATGATAAAGTCATCTTAGCAGTGTATCGTTTGGAAGGAGATGTTGATCAATGTTGGAATTTTATCAAGAATATGAAGAAAAGAGATAAAATTGAGTCCATGGAATGAGACGAGTTCAAGAACATATTTTTAAATAAGTACTTCCCTAGTATTCTTTGAAAAATATTGGAGAAGGAGTTTCTTGAACTAAAGAAAAAGGATGATGAATCTGTTGGTACCTACGAAGCAAATTTTACAAGACTTGCAAGGTACGCTTCTGGGATTATTATCCAACTTGAGAGTAAGATCGATCGATTCTTTAGTGGCTTAAAACCAAGTCTTCGAAGGGCATTAGACATAAGGGACTTCAATAGCTATGAGGAAATAGTTCGATGTGCTCTCAAATTTTAGATGGAGATTGGAGTAACCCATCAGTCATATGGGTTTGATAAGAAGAGGAAAATGGAATTCAATGGAAAATCTAAAGAGAAAACTGAAAAGAAGATTTGTTTTACCTTATGATCAAAGTGTGGAAAGAAACATTGATGGAGTTGTCTTAAATGGACAAGTAAATGTTTCAAATGTGTAAAGGAAGGTCATCGAGAATTTGAATGCTGCAATGATTGGAAGAAGATGTCTAGTGATGAAAATAAATAAAAGGATACCCAGAGTGCACCTCCTACACTTCAATGTTACAAATGCAAGGAAATGGGGAATTATGAAAATCAATGCACCAATCCAAGGGTTTTTGATGATTATCGACGCCAAAAAACTCTTAAGGCTAAAGAAAAAGGAAAGTCACATGCAATTTCTATCAGCGATGTGGAGTATGATAACGAAGTGGTGAAAGGTACTCCTTCCATCCACTCTAAAGTAGAAAATGTTTAATTTGATTCTGGATCCACCCACTCTTTTATTTCTGAATAATTTTCTAAGGGTATCACTATATTACCTCAACAATTAGATGTTGAGTTTGTTGTGACAACCCCTAATGGCACAATAGTCGCATCAAAAGTTTATAATTCTTCTCCGATTTAAGTTTGTGGGAAAGTGCTTCCTGAAAATCTTGTGATCCTTCCTATAGTGGAATTTGATGTGATTCTTGGTATGGATTGGCTTTCTCTATATGGATCTCATATCAATTGCCAATGAAGGGAAGTCACATTTCATATTCCAGATCAGTCTATGATCATCTATCGATGCACGGATGAACATAACCTTCCAGTGGAAATTTCTTCCATATTATGGGTCTTGATTCCACTAAATGATGGTTATTTATCTCAAATGGTTGGTGAGAAACTCATGATTAAGAATATTCCCATTGTATGGGAGTTTGATGATGTCTTTCCAGAGGAATTTCCAGGTCTTCCACCAAATCATGACGTTGAGTTTTCAATAGAACTCGTACCAGGTGCTTTTCCTATTTCAAAGACACCTTATAGAATGGCCCCAATTGAGTTGTAGGAATTGAAGAAGCAACACCAAGAGAATCTTGATAAGGGGTTCATACGCCCTAGTGTGTCACCTTGGGGAGCACCTTTTCTATTTTTTAAGAAGAAATATGGATCAATGAGACTCCACATTGATTATCGAGAACATAACAATATCACTATCAAGAAAAAATATCCTCTCTCGTGCATTGAGGACTTATTTGACCAACTACGTGGAGCTCAATACATTTCCAAGATTGATCTTCATTCAGGGTATCATTAATTAAGGGTCAAAAGGGAGGATATACCAAATATGGCTTTCCGTACAAGGTATGGACACTATGAATTTATAGTGATGCCATTTGGTCTTACTAATGCCCCTGCTATCTTCATGGATCTAATGAATAGAGTCTTTAGAGACTATCTTGATCAATTTGTGGTAGTCTTTATAGATGATATTCTTGTCTATTCAAAGAGAAAGGAAGAACATGAAGATCACTGTAGAATTATATTGAAGACCCTGAGAAAGGAAAATCTTTATGCCAAATTTACCAAGTGTAAATTTTGGCTTCAAAAAGTTTTATTTTTGGGTCATATAATCTCAAAAGTGGGGATATCTGTGTATCCAGCAAAAACAGAGGTTATCGAAAGATGGTCGAGACCAACAACAGTAACTGAGATCCGAAGTTTTCTTGTTTTGGCTGGATATTATCAACATTTTGTGAAAGATTTTTCACGATTATCTAATCCACTCACCAAGTTGACTCGGAAAGGAGTTAAGTTTGTTTGGACGGGGGAATGTGAAGAGAATTTCAAGGAGTTGAAAAGAAGGTTATCCAGTGCACCTGTGCTCACACTACCTTGTAGTGGAGAAAGGTTTGTGATCTACAATGATGAATAGATGAAAATATAGAATAAAATGATGGAAGAGACTTTGGTTGAGTGTAATTATGAACCTAAAGAAAGACTCCCCATGATGAAAAAAGGTGAGGTTGAAATTATTAATGTTATAAGGGAATGTCATTTGACAAGGATATGAGTGAGGAAAAGAGAAATAAATATCTAGTAGACGAAGAAAAATGAAATAATGCCTAGTGGATAGAGACATTCCATGAATTGGATATACGAAAATAGGTGTTAAAATTTTGTATCAATGAAATAAAACTACTAGTGAGGGTTTAATATCATATCCATGGATAAAATAATCTTCCATTATGTCACACACAAAAATAATAAAGATAATTTACATAAATAATTCTTAATCATCTAGTCGGACCAACAATAATCAATATCTTTACTAAAACCGTGTGGTTTCTAGTACACGAATCACCACCTCGTCAATTCCCCTCCATCCAACCAATATATTCCTCCATTTCCATAAAAATCCATAATAGTCACCATAGGTTCCATCATCTCCCCATCTCAACCCTCAGCTTCTTATACCCCCTACTCCCTTCTCTACCTCTGCCTCCAACTACTTCACCTCCTACTCCGCCTCCCGGTCTGCCTCGTGCTCCACCTTTGGCTCCTCTAGATACTAATTTTTTGTGTAAAGCTTCTTTGCCTATACTCACTCCTCCTATGCCTGCTCCACCTCCACCTCACGCAGCAGCTCCATCTCTGCCTGCTCTACCTCCATCTCCAATGCCTCCTCCTACTGTAGCTCCACTAAATAGACTCATGAGGAAAAAAAGGATGCCATGAAAATGGGGACCCGTGAAGCATTAATGAAGGTAAAGAGTTTAAGGGTTTAAATTGATGATTTTTTACTTCGTCTCTAGATGAATATTCTAGATGAGTTATCAAGAATGGATTTACACTTGATCATTTACAAGTAAATATGTTATTTATAAAATATTAGAGTTATGTTAGTACTATATTATCTTTCAGATTGTTCTGAAATTTTAGGTTTCACTGATTAGAAATTCATTCTAATTCACCATGATTTTTTACATAAAATATTTTAATAATGAATATAAAATTATGTTGTGAGGATTTAGTCTAATTAAAATCAATATAGGTCCCATATGTATCCACATATTCATTTTTAGTTTCAACCATTTTGAAATTAATATTTCACCTACACAATTCCTGGTTATAATTTCTGGTTTAAATAAGATTCTTTGGAATCATATGATTCTGTATTATATTGATTCTTAGAATGGTGTCCCCATTTAAAAGGAAATGTTGACCAGGTTGGAACCATATATTTATTTTTCTTTTATTGTTTTTAATGTAAATATGAGTGTGATATTGATTTATAACAATTTTCTCTTTAATCATGATGATGAGCTAAATCAAAGGATTATACATGAACCCACTACACCACTTTTTCACTTAATTTTAATGTTTACACATATCCAGCCATTTAATTTTATATTTTCAGTGACATGAATTTCATTCCTATATTAAATAATATAATGATCATAATTTTAGTCTTAATAAGAAAATAGTTGATTTATAAAATATTAGAGCTATGAATATACATCATTATCATTCAAATATTTCTACAATTTGAGGTTTCAATAATTGGAAATTCATCCTAATTCACAATGGTTTTTTTATTTCAAGTTTTTGAATAATTAATCTAAAAATAAGACATAAGGATTTGGTCTCATAACCGTAATTCTTGGGCTTCTTTATATATAGGTATGCATTTTCAGTTTCAAACCTTTTGAAATTAGGATCTCATTTTCATAATTCAATGTTATAATTTTTTTCTTAAAGTAGATTCATTGAAAACCTATGATTACGTATGATATTGATTCTTTGATAGGTGTCCCCATTAAAATGGAATGGGTGACTATGTTGTAAAGGTAAGGTTTCATTTCTTGTATAATTATTGAATATTATTTGAGTGGGATATTGTTTGATAATATGTTTCTATTTACTTATGATGATGAGCTGAATCTATGGTTTATGCATGAATTTGTTGCACCATTTTCTTTCATTGTGATGTTTACTCATATCCAACCCTTTGATTTAATTATTTTTAGTTACATTAAATTCATTCCAACATGAAATATTATAATAATCATAATTTTATTTATCCAATTGAATCATTTTTTTATTCCTCTAATTTATTTCTCTATTTTGAATGTTCAATATAATTTTACATTCCTTAACAATTTAACGAAATTTTTATACTCTGTTTATGATTTCACAAAAATTTATAAAACTTTAATCCATTTTTAGACCACACTTATTTGTGTTTTAAATATCGTTAGTATTATAGTAGATTTTTAATGTTTTTTAAATATGATTTCATAACAATTTATTTATAGCATTGTGAGAATGAATGAGAGAATTAATATTTTTCTTAAAATATGGAGTAATAATAGAATAATGAAAATGATTATCTTCGATTCATGAATGAAATCCAATCCATATAAGTTTTATTTAAAATATTCAATCTATAGAAATTGTTAATCAGCTGGTGTAATAAAATTAAACACCACTACAAAGTCTTTGATGAAATTTATAATCAAGGGTTTTGACAGTAACCAACCTCAATCCTTTATATAATGATTTTAGAGGTAACAGGCGTCCCTTGAATTTAAAATTTTCTATCTATTTTCCATGTGATACAGAATGAAGGGGAATATATTATCCATTGTATAAGTTTTAATGAATTAAAATTTGATGACCCCTTATCATCAAGTTTATTATAAAAGGTGGAGAAAGACTAGAATAACTACATAGAATCATTCAGAGATGGAACCATCTAAATAGGTGGCATTTTTTATTGTATAATAAGTGGTATCAATACATTTATTCTCAAATTGAGTGGGAGTACATGATATAAATATATGGGTATCTATAATCAATAATTAGGAATGATATAAAACCTTGAACTCTAATTTTATACACTAATCTCTACTCACAATATAATTAAGGAGGTAGATGGGTTATTTTAGTTCTTTCTGATGGATGTGTGGCATTGAATTTCAGTCTAGATTTACAAAAAACCAAAAAGAGGAGAATATTGAATCCAAAACGACATGGTATATTATTTTATGTTTTTTTTGTTAATTTAAAATCTATTTATGGTATAGTCAAAGTATTTTAAAAACCAAAGATTTTGTTTTATATAAAATGGGTTTCAAGTTGAGTAATTGGAGTAGTTTTTTCATTGGTGTCATTTTCCTATGTTTTATAAATTTTTAGGCAAGAAACGTTGGGATTTATAGTGAATTTTTGGGAAGTTTTCATGGAAAAGGAAGGATCTACACATAGTTAATCAAATGAATCATGTATTCAAGCATGCAGCTTACACTATCACGTACATGGCATGACACTAATTGTTTTTCAAAGGATATCATTCAATAATATTGTTTTGTATAAGTTTAATATATTAATATATAACAAAAAAGTTTGGTTTTAGAATAAATATGAAGATATTATGTAATTTCCATGGGTGTTCTATGAAGAACGATACAAATAGGAGGTCTATATCAAGCACATGAGGAATAGAGTACACAAACATAAGATGGGAATGAGGCTATTGGTGACTAGTTCAAAATTTTATTTAATATTTAAAAGTTAATGGAGAAAGTACACAATAGACAAGGGAGTTTTAATTCTTATATTCCTTAAGAAGGGGTTGAACAATAATTTTAATAGTCAGTTAGAGTTTCAAATAATGTTTCCTATAAATTATACACTATTCACTTTATTGGGAGAAAAATGAAATTTTAGCTGAGAGATTAAGAGGTTTATTAGGAAGACCTTCCATAGTAGAGCCTTCCATTCTATATTCTCATGAATGAATATTCTTCAACGTGGTTTCAGAAATGATAACTACATAGTCAGTATGCAGAAATCACTCTGTTGAGGAACTGTACAAGGTAAGCTCACGAGGAGTAGTGCGCGAAGGAAGTGTGACCACAAAGTGTGTTTTTCAGGAATGTTTATGATGGAGAGTACATAGTATATATGGGGATTACATGGAGTTTTATTCAAATTATATGTAATAAGGAATCCATCCCATGGGGGAGTTCGATGAAGTGTAGTGTGAATTCCACGATGATGAGTGTACAGTCTGAGAGGTGAATATTTGGTAAAGAGTGTACCACATGATTACTAAATTTATTTTAGATTTGGGAAATTATTTTTTAAGGCAGCCTTAAATTAGGTATTTTTATGATCAATATGTACATTAATGAAACATGTGTAGATCCGTTTTTTGGAGATAGAAAAAATAGATTCAAAATATGAATTTGGGTCGTGCATATGGTGATTGAAGGTCATACTAGAATTTCAGGCTATACCCACACCTCAATATCAATAGTTTTCAAAAATTATTGGTATATGGATCTCTATATCAATAGGTGATAATAATTATTGGTATAAATTCATTTATAACACTCTATACCAGTGGTTTTTATGAACTGTTCATATATAATACCCTATACCAATTTATTTTTTTAAACTATTAGTATATGGATTCATATTTTGTATGGCATACTTCCCTTCCTCCCCATGATACCTATTTTTTCCCTAGCATGAGTGGTGGCCCCCCCCCCCTCTATTATCTTGGGTGATCTCCCCTCATTCCTTTTTTTATTTCAGATTTCTTCAACACCAAATTAGCATGTTTTGGATCCCTTATATCTTCTATTAATAATCATTTTATTTTTTTCTATATATCAAACACTAACTGAGATAGAATTAGGTCACTATTAATCCTTATTCATTTAACTACAACCCATTTAGATTATATTTTTTCATATTATGTTAGAATAATTTTTTTTTGTAATTGATGTATTTTTTAGTTATTTTCTACTTCAATATTTATCCAATATTAATTTTTTTAAATATATATTTTTTGATTATTTAATTAATTATTAAAGTAATTATAAATTTTTAATGTATTATGGGTCTTTTACATTGGTCAATTAGTTGTATTATTTTAATAAATTCATGATCATAGTTTCAGTAAAATTAAATTTAACTAATTTAGTTTGAAAAAATTAACTAATCATATTGGTAATTAATGAATTTTCATTTAATAGTCACTATATTCCTCTAAATAATATAATTGTATGTATTATTTGTTGCTTATTTTATGTATTATAATTTATGTGGGTTCCTACTAGTATGCATCTATTATATCATATGTCTTCTCTTAATATTATTTTGTCTAGATACTCGTATGTTGTGATGACATTAATATTAACATTGAAATTTCGATTATCAATTTTGAAATGTTATATAGATATGTGATATTAAATTATTTATTACTAGTATTTTAAATTTTAAATAATAAAAACATATTTATCAAAGGAAAAATAATTCATATTTAGTGGGTAAATATTTTTTTCTTGAATAAGTGTTAACCTTGATAAATACATATATATATTTAATTTTATTTATTTCACATTAAAAAAGGATGTTTTTTTAAAAAATAAATAATTTCAAAAATAAATAAATATTTAATTAGATTTATTTCTATCCAAATTAAACTGAAATGAATTTTACTAATGGAAAAATATTTTAAAACAAAAAAAAAGTAAATGAGCTAAAATAATTTAAATTTAAATTTAAATGATTAATAGTTTTCTTGAATTCAATAATTATTTATTACTATAATTGTATGAATAAAAACATTAATTATTTTAAGGAATTTATAGAAGATTAATGTATGCTACAGATAAAATATTAACTGAGTTTTCAAAAAAGATAATTTTTTTAATATTATTTATTTAACTATACTTTAGATAGAGGTTTTATATGATGTCCTTATTATATTTTTATATAAAAATTATAGTCAAATAAAGGATAAGTTATATTCCATATAAAAAAGTTTTTTTTCAAGAAAACTATTATGTTAGGTATCAAAATGGAGGGAAAAATGATTCTTATACTATTCATGGTTGGAATAAAATGAGTAATATGAATAATTTAATATTTGACCTGTTCCCATTTATGAATCATTATAATAATGATAGTGTGAAAATGGAAGAATATAATGATAAAAATACCCATGAGGTTACTATTAAAAATTATGAATTTGAGGGGTTAAACATTTTAATTGATGATTCTTAGACTCTTTTATATCAAAATATAGTAAAATGGTAAAACATGATTTTTAATGAGAGTTTATCATAGGGATATCATGTTTGGAATTTACATTACTTCCCTAAATTATATTCCTAAATTTATGAAGGATTTAATTCATTAAGATATAGACACTATATAAAATAATTATATTTTATGGAATTTAATTAACATGATTATATTTTATACTAATAAAATACAATCTTGTTTGAAATATTATAGTTTATTATTAGATTAAACCACTAGAATAAATTATTATAATAAATATTGTACATATTCTGGGAGTTAAATATAGATGTAGAACCATCTCGTGTTCCATATAAAGTAATGTGTCACTTTTCATTTATTCCTTGTATCTAGATCATTTCACTGATGATGTAATCTCGATAAATATGAAATGGAATGATACTAATAAAATAAAGGATAATGATGACTTGGTTCATACTGGATATGGATTATCAGGACATACATTTTATTCAAAATATCCAAAATTTGTAGTTCATGTAAGTAATTTCATGTTTGGTCTATCACGTAATGATTTTAATCCATTTGTTCTGATATTTACTTCTCACATAATGTGGAAATTTTGATTCAAATTTATTAGATTTCTCCATAGATGTGTGTGAAAAAACCCATTCAACTTATTAAATATACCCAGATCAAGACCATATGGTCTTGAAAATTATATATATGTGTTCCTTCAACATTTAATAAAATATTTGAAGAATATTTAGGATATTAATGTACAAACATATGATTCTTTTCAAAAAATATATTTTATAAGACTATTGTGGTTACGTTTATGATAAATTATTTCCTTACATATGAATTGTTCCCTGGTAATAGAATTAATTGAAAACTACTCAATTCTATTTTTATTAAGAATACATGATATATAATCATTAAATATATTTTTCAATTTAATGTGACACCAATGACTCTTACTAATGGGTCATCCATATAGAAAAAATAGGCAAGGGTTTCAAAATGTAGTTTACATCGAGACACCATCTCATCATATATCTAGAGTGTATGTTCTTGATTAATTAAAAGATAGTAATTTTCATTAGGTAATGTTCATATGAAATATACAAAGAGAAATAATGTTCCCACAAAATATTATTACAATTGGAAAAAGAAATGTATCATTTATTATTTTCCATATTTTTTAACTAATTTTTTACATCATTGTTTTGATATAATGAGAATTTTAAAAAAAATGTCAAATGATACTTTTAATTATTCTAAATTGAATGAGAAGTTTAAAATATAACTTATTATCTCAATGTGAATTTTTTAATTGGGGTATTGAAACCTAATTACATCTTATGTATATTGAGGAAAATAAAGGGAATGTTACATGTAATTTTTATAAGATGATAGATTTAGTGAAAAATCAATATCTAGAAGTACCAGAGACTATCAATGTCATTCATATCCATTATTGAAATATATATATATATGTGTTTCAATAGAAAATTGATGAAAATTAATTCTTTAAAACTCCTGACCATCAAATATTTCTTCATTAATTTATTCCAATAACAATCCATCATTTACTATGAAATAATGTAAGGGTGATAGTGAAGTGATTGTTCTATTTTTAGAGAGACCATTATGAAATAATGTTGTCTAATCCATTCTTGATAAAAAAATATTGAAAGTGGTTCCATTTATTATTTCTGACATAGGGAAATAATTTCTTCCATATTTATCACTTCCATGTTATATCTAACTACCCATCTTCTAATTGAAATACATCTTCGGAAACATGTTACTTTTTGATCAATGTATCCAACTAATAAAAATATATATTATAAATTATTATGTTTGAAATATGAATCAACCTAAAGGATCAATTATTAGAGGTTATCTATCTCAATGGTATATGGATATTTTTTCAATGTGGTTGGATTATTTTAGCATAAGATGAAATTTGACAACAATAAAATTGTGTCTATTATCCATAGTATTCCCAAATAATTCGAATTTTCAGGTTACATAAATTTTCTAAATTGATGACTAATGAGTAGGAAATAAAACATTTACCAATAATATTTTATTATGATTTTCTTGATCAGTTCATAGAGTAATTAATTTGAACCTATATATATGATATCTCAATGTACATATTTTGAAATATATCTTAAATTATCTTTTAAATTTTAGTGGGGAATATAATGATATTATATGTATAATTCATCATTCCATACCATTAATTATGAGAGAGAAATTTTATTGCAAATAGTTTCCTAATTGGTCGAAATAAAAGGCATGAACATGAATTTAATAATGTTAAGAAATACATATTAATTTAATTTTAATATTCATATATATTTCATTTATTTTTTTTACCCACTTACAATGTCTCTCAAGAATTATGTGTAATGGATTTTGGTCATAATTCTTTGGGTTATTAAAGAAAATCATAGGTAACCAATGAGAACAAATTTTTTACAAATGATAAATAAGTGAACATCAGAATAAAACATGATAAAATTATATTAACTACAATAAAAAACTTTTATTCCCACCCAATAGAGTGTATCCCTTAATATGAAAATGTTTTTTTATTATATAGTTGCTACGATAATGCTTTTATTGGATTATTAATCTCATGGTAGAGTCTATATGATGAAATGAATGTGGTTTGATTCAATGATTCATCACAGAATGTTTATTGAAGACTGTGGATTTGTAGTTATTGAGATGAATTTTTTATTGTCTACTAATGACCAATATATTTTTACATAAATTTTTAAAAAAGCATTTTATGTTAAAGATCATCTAAGATTTCAATTTGGTTTCATTATTTATTAATCAAAAGATATATCTTTGATGATTTTGTGGCTGAACTAGACACCATTTATTCATCCATTAGTCTTGATAAAAATAATGCATATTATGCTATAAATATTCAATTTTTCATAGTTGAATGTAAACATAAATTATGGGTGTGTAATTTATAGAAGTAAATATATGTTTTATTATTTCATTTGGTTTATATTGACTGGTTTTAGTCAATTTGGTACTATTATAATTGATTTATTTTTCACTCATATTGTAATGATATGTTTGGATTAATTTTGTTAATTTTTATTTTCATAACTTTTGATTTATTTCACTTTAGAAAAATTATTATAAAAAAATAATAACATTGAATTGATTAATTGAACTGAACCACGAAATAGTTAACCAAATTCAAGGATAAGTAGTTATAAAAAATAATTATAATAGGTTAAAAAATATATTATATTTTCACTTAATATCACCCTATTAGAATTAATGTACAACCAATCATAAAATAGAACATATTTAAAATAGTTTTTTTTAATAAAAACTAATTTATTAACATTTGAAGATATTTTTTAAAAAAGGTTTTTTGAAAAAATAAAGGAATTTAAAAAAGTTATTTTAAAAAAATATTTAAAAAACATTTTAAAATATTTTTAAATAAATAGATCAAACTAGTTTTAAAGAATATTTCTCAAAAATAGTTAATAAAATATGTTTTGAAGCTTTTTTTAAAAAATATTTTAAAATATGTTTTAAAAAATTGTTTTCAAAATTGTTTAGAAAATTGGCTTTAAGAAAATTTCAAAAATATAGATTTAATTTGGTTGAAAAAAAGTTATTAAAAAAAGATTAGATATATTAAAAGGTATATATTTAATTATATTGAATTGGTATATAGTTATTCATTGAAATATAAATGTTTATGCCATTTTGACTACAAATTTGTATTCTTCTATTACAACATGACATATTCTTTTCATTCTTTTCATTTTTAATTAGTATGGTTTAATTATTCCCTTCCACATTTTATAAATTTTTTTCATTTATATATCATTTAAAATCTATACTGATTCATATTTCAATCCTATAAATATTATGAAGGATATTGAAAAGGAATGCACGAAGAGGTTGTTTGAGAATCATCTATAAATGCAAGAGCTAGTACTACCTTCATTGGTTCCATTAAAGAGTATAATAATTTTTATATTTGTTAACTAAAATAACTAAAAATCTATTTTCCTATTTTTGTAACATTTCATTAAGGAAATTCATCTAGCCATCACTAATATCCTGTGAGGCTGATGATATGGACCAACTGGCAAAAAAATTGAGTGTGTGTGGGGGGGGGAGTCTACTAAAGGTACTTAGTGAACCCACTGTACCAATTTTAACCAAGAACAATGAGAAGATATTGCCACTAAATACTTTTTTACTTCTCCCCCACTTAATGATCTCAAAAAGTTACCACTTTTTAATTGTTCATCATTTTAGTCAAAATATAAATCTTTTATACAATTCCTATATCATATGATGGTTACTAATCCCTTATTTACATTTCCTACAACTTCTATTACACTTCTATTTCCCACTTGTATCTATCAAGAATTTAATGATGAAACACCTTCAACTTTAACTCCATAGCTTTTAGATGTCCTAGAGCATATATTAGAACACACACATCCTTCACTAACTAAAAATCGAGAAAACCCAAAGATATATTTTAGCCCATTTTTTATGATGGGTTAGGTATAATATTACATGTGGATAAAATTATATCACAATATTTATTTCATTTTAATTTGTATTAATTTTATTTTTGGTATTTTTTCTTTTTCACAATATACTCAAATAGGAAATGTTAGAGGACCCATATTTCAGATGTTTTTAATGACCAAACACAAATCATGGTAGATTATAATGAATATAAAAAATTATCATGTAAAAATGATAGTTAGTGTAGAAGTTTCATAGATTCATTATCCACGTATAATCATGTTATTTCAGATCATTCAATCTCATTGAAGAATGTCAACAATAAAATCAAGAACCATGATTAGGCAGATATATAGGTATATTTTTATTAAAATTTAAATAAGTATTTTTAATTTAATTATATGAAATTAAATTCTTCTCATATATTTCATTTTACATTCTCAATGGTTATGCTGTGCAGGAAACATAGTTGATGGAATATGGGTTACTATGGAAATCATGTATGCCTGTGAAATATGTTGCTTGGTGGAGTCAACATGGCACTGATTGAAAGGGTATATCAATCATCAATGACTATATAGTCTCAAAATACCATGAAACGACCTCTCATTAGTAGACTGATAGATCTAAAGTATTATTTTACTATAAATAATTTTTTTTACAAATTAAATTTTTATGATTTTTGTTAATTTTTCATTTTCCAGATTTATAAAAAAAAACAAGGATGATATGAGGTATGTGTAAACATTGGACCACACTACTATATAGAAGCATGAGATAAATAATGTCTTTTTTTGAACGTCTATGTTTCATTTTTTACCATCACAAATTAACCAAACTAAATCAATAATATAATAGTAGAAATAACCAAAATGAATCAAATAAAACCAATATAGTACTACAATATATTATATTATTATTATATTACTTTTAATATTCCATATATAATTATAACTATACAAATAAAACTCAATGAGAATTGAATTAAATAGAATATAATTAAATAAAATTTAATCAAATTTAATGGTTATAAACCCAACTAACCCACAAATAAAATTAACAAATAAAAAAATTATAAATTAAATTAATAGATGTGATACAAAATAACCCGACTAGCCTATATCAAACCAAATTGATTATATTTGAATCAAACACAAGTACACACACATAACAAAAAAATTAATTGAATAAGAGATACTATGAATTGAGTTGAGTAGTTACAAACAAAACTATAAGAATATATAACCCAACATAACCACACACAAATTAACTAAACTCATTGAAATTGAATATAGTAAAATTATAAAAATGTGTAAATAATAAAATAAAACCCAGTAGTTTTAAACCTAATTAAGATAAAATTATTTTAGTCAATATAAATAAAAAAATATAACATCTTTCTTTAGAAATTCAAACAATCTAGATCATATATTATAGAGGATGAAGGAATAAGAATAAAAAAATGGCATAAACTAAATGAGACCCAATACAAAAAAATAGATCCAAACTAAAATGTAATGATATTAACACAACTGAATAATTATTTTGAAAAACTATTAATGAGTTCATCCATGATATATTCACTAACCAACCCAAATACTTTCATAGTTTTAAAAGTTACCAATTAAAAAACGTAAACAATTATTTTAAATAATTTTGAATTTATCATTTAGAAATTATATAATTGTGAGATCATTTCAACATTTAACAAAATAATTACATGGATATTCACTAAAATACCTAATTTCAAAACCCTGAATGGTCCACTCAAAATCACTTATCACATAAATCTATTCCAATTATGTAACATTTTCAAAACATTTTAATATAAAAAATTGGGTTTCTACTAAATAATTAAATATGAAGGACTAAAAAAAACCTAGACACTCATATAAAACATAGAATAACATTATAAAAAATTTAAATTATCTAATCATCTTTCTTATAAAATTTCTTTTAGATAATTCGATCATCTAATCATGTAACATTGTTTTTCAAATTAATGTAAATGGTAACCAACATACCTTAATAGACCTAAACTAATAGGAAAAAAATAAAATTAAATTGAATAAAACTAAATAAAATAAATCCTTAATTTAATTAAATTACTAAAAGACATATGAAAAAAATCCTAATTATAGTTTATTAAATTGAGCTACACAAAGTGGAATCAAATAGAATAAAATTAAAATTACTAAAATTGAAATAAACTCAACCAAATTGAATTTAATTGATATTACCAAATTTTAATTGAATTAAATAGTGTAAAATAACTATAAAATGAAAAAAATATAAACCAATAAATATTAATATAAACCAGACTAGACCAATAAAATAAAAATTTATTGACCTAGAATAAAACAAAATTACATGATTTGATCATAAATAAACATAAAAAATATGAATTGGTAAAAAAATAAAAAACCATTGAAAAAATTATTTTATCAAACTAAACTCACCTTAAACTAGTCCAATAATACCAAATGATCATAATTTAATATAACCAAATTTAATAAAAGCAATCCAATCTGACACAATACAAAAAATAATAATATAATATGAATATAACTTGTCAACAACAATCCATTTTTTTTATTTTGAATGGAATGATTCTATTATTTATCTTATTGGTATAATATGATTAATTATGGTGATATTTAGTTAATTTTGTATTGGATATGATTATTTAAAGAATAGTTAAAATTATTTAATTTTTTCATGTAGTAAAATATTATCGAATAATGTTTTCTTGCATTCACTTTTATTTATAGCATGTAGTATTAAACATTGAAGTTCATATGCCTTGAGTAAGGTTTTTTTCTTGATTAGGTATATTAATGTTTGGGGTTCTATAAATTTATAGGCACTAGAAAAAAATTATGTTTTATTACAGTTATTTTAAATTTTATTCCAATTTCATAATTAAATAACATTTTTATATACACTAAAACAAGATTTTTTTGGCCATTAATGTAAAATAAGACTACAAATTTTGGCCAAATGATCATTCGAGATGGATATTAGGTGATAACCACCCATAGATAGTATAATGTAAACTTAAGAATGAAATTGTAACACCCTGACCCCAGTTACCTAGAGTCAGTGCATTATTTCGTAACATTGGCATGATCACAAAAGATCAAGTCTCAAAAGAACGATTAGTTTAGTAGCCTTGGAAACACTAGATATATTCATAAGTCTTACATTACATCAAAAAGTAAAACAAAACTGCAAAAAATTATTGTCTTCATATCCCCTTATACTATCCCTGCAGGTCATTCATAAAATACTTCTTCACATCCTGGAAAAATTAAAACATTTAAAGGGGTGAGCTCAGATGCTCAGTAAGGATAAAAATATAGCGGAAACATTCATAAATAAACCTAAAAATTTAAGTTAATGTATAACTAAAACAAAATCCTTTTATACATGAACTTCAGTATAATATGGAAAAAATAAAATCAAATAATTCCATTTACTTATTCACATGGATATTGTTCTATTCGAATAATCACATGCAATATCAATAACCACTTTCATAATGATGGAATGAATAATGCCAGAATATCATAACCACATAGGCAAGGCCTCGTGCGAAGACTACAAATAAGATTTTGTCAAGGCCTCATGCCAAGACACTAGTTTGTCTCAGGAGACCTACCGATGCATCGAGGAGCTATATCAGGCGCCACCCGTTACTTACTAAGTCTAATTCATTCCTTATATGAAAAGGTTTAAACATATCATAAACCATAACATAATCATACCACATAAAACATGAATAAAGGAAACATAAAATTTCCAAATTTCAATCACAAGATATCAATAGAACACATTGATATAATAAAACCATTTTCAATACCAAAATAATAGAAAAGTAAAACTTGGTATTTATTTTTCATTTAAAAAAAGTTATGGCTTGTAGACGAAGTTGAAACTCAAATAATGGTCACGGTGGCTGAGAAGTCATTGTCACCGCATACGTACGACAAAAAAACATTCCTTTTTGTCATTTAACAAAATGATTAGTAAAAAAATATTTCTTTTGAATAAACGTAAAACTCAAAGTGGTTTATACACCGTATAAAATAAAGTTGTTTATAAAATAAAATATGTGTCAATGAAAGGATATTGAGATGAAGTCCCTTACCTCGTGTCCTACTTGACTCGATCGTTATTTAATCTCCGGAATAATAAAATAGAGTTAATTTATACTTTCTTAAGAATTTTTTTCAAGTTCATTATTCCTTTTATATCACTTATTACCATTTTATGAACATTATGTAATTATTTAAGTTAATAATGGTTGTTTTGTCGATCTTTGGTACTTGAGTAAAAAATAAACTTCTTATAATTACCAGTTATTCATGTGGTAAAATATCCATTATATTGAGAATTATATTCATGATTTAGATATCATATAAATCATATATATTGAGTATATATATGCATTTATAATATTACATAACATTTATAGGTAAGAAATGAAATGCACCGTTCATGGAGACGGTAAGCCGTACATACGCATGAAAGCTACTTTCATTTATATTTTGTATTTAATGGAATGAAATCATAATTATATAAAGGTATATTATAATTACAGTATAATATAATATATTATATCATTTACTCCATCCTTTATACGTCCCAGATATGGCATTAACGATTCAAATCACTTTGAGGGGGTGGTAGTTCGTACTTCCTAAAATGAAATTATCGCGTTTACACATAATGGAAATCATAAAGGTATGCCATAAATGAAAAATACTAAAGCATAAGGAAAACATAAAAATAATATATATCATATATAAATATAGTGACAAATAAATGGACACAATGAGAGGTGTTAAAATAAGATTGAACAATCATCGTTTCGTGAGGCAGTATTTCACCACCCACAGAAACAGTATATTCTTTAACCATTAGACGAATGTGTGTGTGAGTGTAAATAAAATACATCACATAAAAAAATCCTAGTATATTTAATATACTATTTTTTTACAAAATAATGTAATAAAAATATTTTAAGGGGTTGGAGAAGCAAAATAAAACAAAAGAACATAAGAGAAGACATTACCTTAAAATCAGGAAACTCTTTTTGATTTGAGCCAAAGAATTCCTTGGAAAGACATATTCCCAAAGTGAGGCTTCTAGGAGTAAGATAGGGATTTTGAGAGAGTATTTTGGAAGAGGGTTTATAATCCAAATGGCTTTGAAGGTGTGAATAAGGTGGTAGAGATGGGGGCCTTTTATAAAAGGAGAGGAGGGGCACTCTTTTAATGTCATGAAATGTTACATTATTCTGAAATGATTTTCGGATTTTAAAGGACCCACAATGATATATTTCGAGGCTAAGGTGATAAGGGTTCGAAATAAAATCATCGAATAGGTTTTTTACAAGTTTAATTCTTAGATGTTACATTATATTTTCATTTTATTTTAATCGTTAATTAATGAGGTAATTGTTGCATCATCATGGTGTCATAAAAAATTTAATTTATTTAATATCTAAAAATTATAAAAAAATTACCATGATGTATTAAATCTGTTTATCTTTCCAATTAATATCTATAGTTGAACAGTTATCTTATATAACCCCATGTAATAATTGTTTTAGTAAAACAACAAATGTTTGTGACAATTTTATTTTTACATTAAATAAAAAGTTATTAATATCATTTTCTTACCCAACTGGCTCCATAGGGTCCCCAAGTTGTCCCATGGATTGTCTTGGTCGGCCATGAGTCATCCAATAATGGTTGGACAAGTGTAAAGGTAATTTCAAATTATTATAACATTATATTTACCTTAAATTACACAAATTATCTTTAATCGCGATTAATAAAACTTAAAAGTTACTGTTCACCAAAAACTATTTTCATACCATTGAATGAAATTTTACTTACTAATGAAAACCATGTATGTCGGATTTTTGAAATTAAATTCACATAAGTGGTAATGTTTCATTTAAAAATAAAAATTCGTTTTTTAACTACCACTTAGTGGTTTCACTATTCATAAAAAATTGATATTTTTCAGAAAAATACCAAAATTTCACCCTAAGGTATATTTGATATTCCTAATTCGAAAATGATGTCTATTTTATAAAATTAAAAACATATAAGTTGAATTAATTAATTTAATAATTAATTCCCATTGTCACAACAAATAGCGTGTTTTTAAGAAACGATATATATCAAAAGATTGACAATTGTTTATGTCCAATTTCAAAATGAAATTAATTATAATGACCACCATTGGATAAAATGGTAAAAATATATTATAATTATACTTTAAAACCACTCAATAGGATAATTTATCACTATAAATTATTTTGATTAAAAGAGTTGTTTTTATGTATTTTTTCTATTCATAGAAAATTGGAAGTTCTCAGAAAACTACAAAATATTCAACTTCGGATAATTTCGATATTCAAAATACAAAAATAAATTCCAATTTAAAATATAAAATTTATATAATTTCAAAAGGTGGGTATTACTATTCATAAAGGCTACTTTTATTGGTCACGGTGTGTTGGAATCTTGAACTTGCTTACAATGCAAGCTATTGCATTATTGAAAGAGAAGCGTATCGTGAAAGCTTGGGGTGTTACAGACATCATACCCACTGTATTATCTAACATCGGGTACTTCTAAGAACCCTTGTAGTAACAACATATAAGAGTCTTTGGTTGAAGAAGTTGAGGCTAAAAATAACCATTTAGTAACATGAAATTGGTAAAATGGTCACAGAGAAGTTCTTGAAAGTAATGACAACATTGTTTACATCACCTATATTAGTTATTGCTGTAGTTTTTTATACATTTATGTCAACAATCCAATCCATATATGATACACTAATTCATGGTGGTTAAGGTCTTAGTATTGGTCTGGGAGATGACTTACCTAGTGATTATGAAGATATTGAAGACGAAGATACAGGTGAGGAAATCTATTATGGGCGTTATGATAAATATTTATTATTGTAGTGATGAGGTGGATATTTATCCCATCTAAAATTTACTAGATATTTATGATATAGTTTTTTGAATTGGTATTGATACCAAAAACAAGTTTTATATATGGGTATGGTTTTTTTATTTATGTTATCAAGTCGTTAAGTGAAAAATATATTGAATATGTTCTATTTTAAACAATCATTCTGACTAATTTAGTATATAATTTTTTTAAAAGGTTGGAATATATATGTTTTGGAGTGCCCAGAGGTTCAATTTTCAAATGGAAGGTGCAGGAGCCTATACCAATGGTTTTTTTAACTATTGGTATAGGTATTTATATCTATATCTTATAAAAATGTGGGTATCGACACATTCCATCACCTTATACCAATGGTAAAATAATAACTGTCAGTATAGGTACATACTATCTTCTTAATTCCTAATGATTCTAGGAACATTTAGTATCATCTATACCAATGGTTTCAAGGCCTATAATAACTATTCAAACCCATTACTATAGCTAAAAATTCAAATAGTGAGAGGTGAGAAGAAAAAAGAAAATCTCAAAGTGAAATTATCTTTATACTAAGAGAGAAATATTTCTATAGAGATATCATAGAATGAAAAAAACTCAAATATCATGTTGTGTTGTTGATCATATCTAAAATTTTAGAAGGGTAGTGAAAAAAAGTACAATAGAGAATTTAATTCAGAGCTATGATGGAAGTAGAGTCTTATAGTAAATTGATATATAGATTTAAACATGTTATCAATTTAATATTACAATAATTCTATAAACTATGGGGGAACCATAACATAAGTAGATCATTGATTTGAATAATAGGAATTGAGCCTTAGGTGAGGAGTGATTGAACCCAAAATATTATAAGGGTATTGATCCTAGCACTAAGTAACCATATGAAAAAAATTGTATCCAGAGAATTAGTGAAGATGAGTGTATTAATGGTACACCAAAATAATGAAATGTGTATGATCATTGTACTGGACCTTAGTAGGGAAGCATGTAGATTTTTTGTGTGTTTTAGTTTATTTAGTTTCTTATATATTTATGTTTTTTTTGAATTCTCCATGTAGATTGATAGTTTGAACGAAATTAATATCAATTTGGTAATAATATCGAGAATAAATTTGATGATTTCAAGGATAAGAGTATTACTTTTTCAATACCTTGATTCACCCCCATATTTGGGTTTTTTGGGTTATAAAATTTTTCTCTCTAGAGTAATTCCACACAAGATTAGGAAAATATTATACATTTTTCTAGATATCATGACCAAATGAAAATGGAACTTTCTATTATACTATTAATCAAGATAAAACTGTTATAACGTGACATGTAATTAAATTATAGATATATTTATAAAATGTAGTATAAAAATTAATAAGTACAATGTCAAAAGTTGTTTTTAGAATAACCATCTTAAAAATAATATCTAGGATGGTAGCATTAAGAATAATGGGAATATAAAGATTACAAGAAAGTATCAAGACATACCTAATAATACATGTTCCAACATTATCTCATGGTTACTTAAAGAAATAATATTAGAATCTATCAGGCCCAATAGCTTTATCTTTATAAATATCAGACATGTCATATTTGTTTCTTTATTTGGGAATTAATTTAAAAAATTAAAATACTCACCATCATTAACCAAAATATCATGATAAAATAATTCAATGTAAATACTATTTCTAGAACTGAAGGTACATATTAAATTATTTAGTGGTTAAGTATAATGGACATAATATTACTGAGGAAGTACATCCAATTACATAACTCATTCCTGATTATCAAAATGATATTATTAGAATTACAAGTATTAATATAGGAATATAGTAATTCATAGTTTCTATACCCTTCACTGAACCAATGACATTTTATTCATTAGTTTTTAAGGAAACAAATTCAAAATAAACTCACTTAGAGAGAGTTCTTGTGAGCCTATAGCAATATAAAATTTTAAACTCATGGACTAAAACATTGGGATTATAATGGTCATCCCTTGAAGATATCTACTAATATGTTTTACTTCTTTCACTTATTGACATTAATTTTGATTTTTTTAACATAGTAATAAAATAAATTACATTAAGGGAATGGGGGTTTTATGTGGATATACCAAAAGAGAAATGTATAAAAATTGGTGTGGGAAAGGGAAGTTAACATAGGGATTTGCGAAGTGCTAGTTATTTACCTATTTATTAATGATTAAATCCATTACAAATTGAATCAATAAAATTTATTTATTACCATTCAATACATAAATTATAGAAATTAACATGAATTAAATACCTCTATAATACATTGATTATACATCTTCTATTTTAAAAATATGCTAATAAATCAGGTCTAAGGAATGATACCATTTCCCACCCAATCCCACCATATATTTTTCATCACTTAACTCACTTTATTAACAAATATATGTGGTAAAAAAATTTAAGGCTGGTGAATTGATTTTATAGGGAAAGGAATTTGAATATAGTAAATGAAATTTGATAGGAGAAATCCACCTCCCAAGACCATCAAACACACACACACACATCCCCACAAAAAAATTGAAGAAAACATAATGAATAATAGAATTGGGATTTAGAAGCATTATAAACCTCCCCCTAGAATAACACCATCCAGTAATCTACATCATGATCGTGGAGAAAAAGATAGACAAAATTAGGGAAGAGAAAGAAAATACATAATAAAAAACTATAATATATTTTTGGGAATGAAAACAACAATATAATTCAATCCTATGTATGATGAACAATGTTTGAACACTTTTAATAATTTATTATTTCCAGTTAATTTGAAAATTTGATGGTGCATGAGGTATTCACTCATTAGTAATAGGTGTTCCATGTGGATTTTTCGTGTTGTTGAATCTTCAACAAGGGTTTCTTTCTCAATGAAGCCCCGTAAATTCCTCATGTAATGCTTGCAATGAACCTTAGTCCTTTTATCCACTTTTTCACGCATGAAGGACATACATAGTTGAATTTATATTATTTCCTAATTTTGAAAATGTTTTATGAAAAAGATATTGTGCGTAATATATCAATTTATTATATTATTGATATTCAGGATTATATTTTATAGATTCAAATTATTTATAATAAATTTATGCCAAGAAAATTGTTTTACTATAACAAAATTTGATTTTATGTATGTATTATTTTATTTAAATGTTAGTTTTATAAATTTTAGAAAATAAAATTTATAAAATGGATTCCATTTTTTATATGATAAAATAAAATATATATTTGGTGGAATGTTTTTTATTTTTTGGAAAAGAATTATTTTGATGTTAATACTAAAAAATGATAATTTTTGAAAGATTGTAAATTTTTATTGTAATCAATTAATTTAAAATTATAAATCTAATTTGGGATCAGTTTTAACAATCATAATAAACATTTCATCGGAATGTTTTTCCATAAATCACAATATATAATACTGAGAACCACAAAAGGTTACTCTTATGGCTGTGAAAATTCATGAACATGATTCCATAACTAGAAATCATTAACATACATACATTCAAAAACATCTTACTCAATATCAAAATCATAATCTAAATAATTATGCATGAAATCAACATTATATTTGATTTTTATATAAGTTTATTTTTATGGTTAAAAACAGTTTTCTAAAAAATAATTTTTCGTTACATTTTGTGCATTTATATTAAAATATATTCTTCCACTAATATAAATTGAATCCTTCAAAATGGATTCCATTTTTATGGTTTTAATGTTAAATTTTTTTATGTGGTCAATTTCAATTTTCTTTCATTATGAATATTAACCACTATAAAAATGAGTTACCATGGTGATGGGTATGCTGGGTAAATTAAAGTAAATAATTTATGATGAAGCCACAAAATTTAATCTCAGATATTATTAGATGATGGAATTTTGAACAATATCAAATTATATTAAAATTTTGATAGTTATTTAACCAATTTACAAACAGTATAATATTTATAATATTTAAAATGTTAGAAAAATTATTGGTGTTCCGCTGTCCTAACTTATAGGAGGGTGCATCCTCTACTCTATTTATCACATATTTTGAGCACTCTAGATTAGAAAGTCCCAACCTAAATATATCCCCAATATTCATCCCCAAATATTATAATTTCTTTTCTTCCAAAAATACTGAACTATAACTCTTATGTTTTAATCCATGAGTGGTTTTTACAAAGAGTTATATAAATACTTACTAATTGTTTTATGTTTATTTCTTTTTCAAGCTGCTAAAAATATTCATTAGCACAGATAAATTAATAACATAACTGTCTTAAATTTTATTATATTAAGGTGTTATTATCATTATGTTATATTAATTTTTCATATCTTTTTCCCATAAAATGGGAAATGAAAATAATACTCAGGAAATCATAGATAATACCATCTCCACAAAGCAATGTTTTTCATTTTTGATCACCGCCTTCCAATGATTGTTATTATGTAGTATTTAATGAATATATATAAAATTCATGTGATAATAATGATTTTATAAAGATTAAATATTACATAAAATATTGCAACCCCTACCCTAGTAGCCTGGAGTTGGTTCATTACATTATTAAAATGGCATAAGATTCCAGTAATTACATCACCAAGGACCGAATAGTTTAACAGTCTTGGTAAACCTAATAAATAAATGATCCTCATATTATATTTGATTACAAAAATTAAAATATAAAATTTTCTGGAATATCATTATTCCCTCTAAAATATCCTTATATATAAAACACAATACACATCATAGATTCCTTATAAAGTAAACAAAATAAGATTGATTAAAAATTCTCAATAACGGTTAATTACAATGAAAGATATCATGAATAACTGGGGAATAATCAATATGTAAGGGTAAATAATTGAACACATATTACATTGAAATAACTTTACTATCATGATAAAATAATTTAGAATCAATATGGAATGGTAAATAACTAATAACACATGTCATTTAATCAATAAACTGAGAGTGAAATACAATCGTTGATAATATCATTGTAAAAATAACAAGGTTATTAATAACTGAATCTGAATGAAGGAAATTATTAATTATCAAACATCATGATTCCTAGGAATATGATACCTTTAATATTAATAAATTTCACTGTAGCAGCGGCAGGGCACTGTAGCTGCGTCGGTACTGTGTGGGTACTGTAGCAGTAGGTTACTATTCACAGAATGTGAATTGGGCATAAAATTTGGGCCTATGGGATATTTAATGGGCTACAAGCCCACTGGGCCTCTAGGATATGTAATGGGTTTCCCTCTACCCCATTAAAAGAGGTATTTACTTTTATTTAATTATAAAAATGAGGCTTCGGCCCCAACCTTTAAAAAAAAGATAGTTTAAAATTACATGATATAAACTCATAGGGTTTGGCCAACAAATTTTGTCTCGGGATACCACTGATGCATCGAGGGGATTTCTATAAATTTAACCCAACTTGTGTATTTCATGTCCAAAAAATTATTCATATATCATCTAATCAATTTAATTAATAAACAATTTACCTTATCATTAACTACCTTTATATATTAAATGATAAATAATTATCAATTTTCCCTATTAATCAAATAACATTGAATGTAAAATCCATAAGTAAAATAATATAAGTTTTATGAAATAATCATATCCATTAAATAGGAATATGATATTTATGAGAAGTGTAATTAATAATATGAAAGTACCACAAGAAAGCGATTTTTATAGAGAACGTTAACAATAATAACAGAATGTGAGATTCTACAATAACTATCACTACATAGTAATTTTCATGTCTTGTGATGAAATAATTCAATATGAAACTCATAATACAATGAATTATGAATTAATAATTGTATTAAATGTCAAATGGGAAGTATATACACCATATAAAAGTGAATTGGTGTATAATAATAAATAAATATTAGTGGAATGTAAATTGATACTAAATAACTTATCTCATGCTTCCTTTTGTTTGAGAACTATTTAACATCCTATGTTGTGGTTTTAAACATTTTATTAACTTATTATTGAATCAGATTAATATCTATAACATAATATATGATCCATTTAAAATATCTTATAACCCTCTCATTAATAATCTTTCATTGTTTTCATTGTTTTGAGTGTTAGTTGTTTTGTTTTCTCACGCGTATTTTGTCCTGAAGGATCCAATTTCTTTGAAATATTACATAGTTTTATGATCTAAAGAATAAAAAATAAAGAAATAATTATAATATTTATACATTAATTATACTATTATGACAAATAATTAATGATGTTTTTGGAAAATGAAGTATTTTATGATCACAAAGATGGTAGGCCATACGTACACATGGGTAACGTTTTCATTTTTCAACAATAATTATGGGAAAGAGGTAAGTAATAATTTTTATATTATTAATGATAATACTATAACAAATAAAAAATTATAGTCTTATATATTTCATCCAAGGGATATGGTGATGAAATGAGTCACATCACTTCATGAGGGCGATAGTCCACACCTACGTGAATTATGTTATCATATTTTATTTAGTAATAATTTATGAATAAAAATGATATATATTATCCTTAATGAATGATAAAAATTTCATTAATATCATAATTACTTAATTTATATCACATATATTTATTGAAATTGTCACTATCACCTTTCAAATTATGCATTTGTGAAAATGAATCACATCGCTTCACGAGGTGGTAGTCTGTCATACACATGAATGACTTTATCGTATCCCTTACAAAATGGAAATTAAAAAGCTATACTTGATATATTGACTCCATGGTAAAATTATGTCATAAATATCATATATAAATACTTTATATCCATCATTATAATCAAACATGAGTGGCTATAATGAAAATATAAACGACATCAGTTCATGAGGTGGTAATCTGCCGTACAGTCAAGCAATGATTTTGAAAACCATTTGATAGAAGTGAATATAGTTCTAGAAAATGAAATTATTATAAAAACATAGATTTATATTTAATATACTATGTTTATTATATCATTATGGTTTAATAATAATTAAAGGAGGAAAATTTAGAAATAAAATAAAAACACATTTTGGATTACGTTACTTCTTCTTAGGGCATCCTCCTTTGGTTTTTAGTAAAATCAATCCATGGTTGGATTTATAACAAAAATAATGATTATAGTATGAGTTTAGGAATTTTGTAAAGTTATTTTTCTAGGTATTTTCTGAACCAATATGGTTTTATGGTCTTAGGGTGAGAGAAGAGGGGGTGGCCTTTAATAAGTGAGGTTAGGGGCAAATATATATATATTTCTTAAAATATTTCATCATACCTAAGTTTTTTATCATGAAAAAGATTCAAAAACTGTCCATTATATAAAATAATATATATATGGTGAAAATATATCCATCCAAATGGTTTTTGAAGAATTGGTATATTTTAACCATTATATTTTTTGTTTAACCCCATGGTAAATAAGTTTTTACCTTCCTTGTGGGAAATAATTTTAACAATTTTCACTATTAATTTTGGTCAAAAATAATTTGAAATTATTATAAATTATAAATTATTATGATCCCAAATATGGATTCCATTTTTTTAAATTCAAATAACATAATTGAAAATTTTTTAATTCAAATTTAATCTCCTAAACATGTTGAGAAATTAGGTTTTTGAAGAGAAAATGTTCAATCGTTTATAAAGTTTCAATGTACACATTAAATATGAATTTTTTTACAATGAACTAAATTGGTTTAATTCAAATAAAATTGATCATATTTTACTTTAAGACTGATAGAAAATTTAATTGATCATTATAAATAATTTATATAAAAAGGCAGTTTCAACTAATATTTAGTATTTTAAACTATTCACTGAAAAATAAAACATTTCATATAAGTACAAAAACTTTATGATAATTTTTGTTACTTCAATTTCAAAAATGTAATTTATTTTTTCAAATAAAATTTACAAAATTTTAAAAATTAATTTTAAATTATATGTACAAATAAACACAAAATTGTCTTATAGAAAAAATACAATTTTTTAGAAAACTGTTACTTTTATATCAAATGGTTATTATTTTATTCCTAATAAATTGAAATCTTATAAAAATGTGAGAAATATATACTTTAATAATTTGGTTAATGTTATACTCTCCATTCCAACAGTTAATCAAAAAGTTTCAAATTAAATTAAAATATTAATACAATATTGTTGTTTGATAAAACTTGATATTGCATGTGATGAATGATATGAAATAATCTAGTTGTGTGTAACATAAGATAAACTATATGTTGTGTGTAATATATTCTATTGAATAAAATTTTATAATTTTATAATTTTGTGGTGTATCATTCTCCCCAACTTAAATACGTTGCATCTTTGCAATTTAAACTTTATCTGGGTAAAAATGGTTTTAATATTTGAAATTTCATTTGTTGAGAAACCCACATTGTAAAAGGGTTAATAAAATAACCTCTTAATATGAGAGGTTGGTATGTACAAAGGTAAAATAAAATAACACATAATTAGGCTTCTATACATGATAAAATTGGTGGAAAGTGAAGAAATGGACATGGAATAAAAAGATTCAATAATTATAGTGAGTGATTGAAGTCATTAATCACAAGAATATAGATTATAAATGGAATTTAAATGTACTTAAAACCATAAATTTTTGATGATTTAAAAACTAATCTAATTCATTGGATATTAATGTAATAGTATAAGATTTTTTTATCGACATCATTTTTCGAAGATGAGGATTTTTCTCTCTCTATGAATATAAGGAAATATAATTACTTGATATGTTTCTATTTCATAATAATAATTTAATCATTTCGTTTTTCTTTGATCAATTATATTTTATCACTTACTCTGGGAAATTCATATCCAAAATTGAATTTTTTATTCCTGATGAACTAAAATTTACTTTTAACTAATCGTATGATCCATAAAAATGGAATGTCGTTCTGTGTGCAGCTATCTATTTTCCAAAACCAATTTGGTTAACACATTTTATACAATATAATAATTTAATCTCTAAAACATAATTTAACACCATTGGTTCATCATTAATATTTAATTCAAAAATCATAAAATTAAAAACAATTTCATATTAACCCATACATAGTGTATGAAAGTTGGAGGTTCTACAACCTTATCCTCCTTCATTCATGGGTTCAATCCACATGGACAATTAAGATGCAATGTGTTTTCACCCTCCACGTGGATTTTCCATTTTAAAAAATAAATTATTATAATTCCGTTAACATCCACCAAAAATATGATGGACATCCTTGAAATAAACTCAATCATTAAATAACCTTTTTTCTAATGTTTTCAATAAAACATATTTTTTTAAATGTCTAATAATATTATTTGACTATGATTAAAATATAATAAATGATCATATTTACCATAAAGGATATAAATACAGTTTGTTAGTCGGAGTAGAGTACTAAAGAGTGGGGTGAATTGAGAATCTATAAAAATTTCTGTTTGAAAATTATTCTTAGAAGGCTCCCCAAAATATTTAAATATAGCCTTGTTAATCAAAGTAATATAGTTATGAAAGTTTTACTATTTAAATAACTTCTTAGAAGATTTATTAATTCTAAGTACTCTTAATATAATTTATTAACATTATTTTTGAAGTTATTCTAATAAGGAAAAAAAATTATAACTTGTTTCCAAGATTAATTACCACATCTTGTTTAGTGATTTCTAAATTATATAGTAAAATAGAATAAACTAAATTAAGAAACTCATTAGATATTAATAAAGTGTTTTAGTCTCAAGTTGATATCTAATTCACTCCACTTGGTGATCACTTACTACTAAGCAATTTATATTGATAAACATGATCCACACCCTATATCAGGGTAAACAACAGTACTGAGGACTGTCCAGGTCACATGACCTCTTGCACAGTTCTTTGTGGGTATGAACTATCAGGTCACACAGGGAACTCTTCCACACTTATTTGTGGGAATGAACAAGGGTAAAAAGATGTGAGAGGAATGATATCTTGTATCCTTTAGTTTAATGCAGGATACATTGTGTTTTTTATACAAACACACACACATTTCTCGAAAGATGAAAATAATACACAACTCAAAAAAGATGATTATATAAGGATTGAAGTGATCTGAGTGTTAGTCTATGTAGCTTTGGACTTCTATGATAAATAAGATGCATGAATTGAGTCCTTATTCAAAAAACAAAGTATCGCAAGTCTGTTAGATCCGGTTCATGTTCTTCGTGGATTTCATAGTGTGAAGATGTTCTCAACTCTGATCTATGGTATCCCAGATTTTTGGATTCAAGAATTCTTTATATTTTCTTCAGATGTGTTTAGTTTCATGTTTCATTTTTCATCTCTTGAATTCTTATACTTATTTGTTATCACACACACTTGTTTCTCTATCCTCTATGTTGTGTTTCTGGCCACATTTTTCTTTTTAATCATGGATTGAATGTGTTGGATCCAAATATATGCATGTATTATACACCTCATACCTCGTACTGACAGGTGATATGTCTAGAATGAAACAATAATTATGTCAGTTCATTTAAAAGCTTCAAATTTGACCGTTAGAGGTTAAATTGAAAATTGACAAAAATTATTAAGAAATGGGGTCATTTTCTATCTTGAAATGGTGTCTCCATGAAACAATGTCTCCTCAAAATAGTGTCTCCTAGAAATGGTGTCTCCTTTAAACGACATCTCCTCCTTTTACATTGAGTGATGAGATAGTCATGATGGTATAGTTTTATAGAGACCAGGAACCGATAGCACAGATGCAGTGTTAGATCATGTTGTCTGGATGGTCTCGGTGTCTAGTCATGGTGTCTGGTTACAGAGTCTGGGTCACAGTGTATGGGTCACAGTGTCTGGGTCACGGTGTTTGATCAGAATGTCAGGGGCACGGTGTTTGGTCACAGTGTCTGGGTACTTTTCTAGAAAAACATAAATGGTGGAAGACTCACGGTTTATCTATATTATCCAAATATCTGTATACCAACTTAAACAGTGATATTCATAGAATGGATTAAACATAATCATTTGTCATGTAAATCCAATGTAACACAATCTAAAAATAGTCTAAAATAATTATTTAAGGTATAAAGAAACTAATCATCTGTACACAGGATCTGAGATATAATACCCTGGAATAACAAGTTTTACAGAATGTATAGGATTTGAGATCATTAAAACATGATTAACACATCATGAGTCCAAGAATGCCCCACTTTTAGATGATCACAAATCATGTGATTGAGAGATATATTCTTAGGTAATGTGTATCTCCCTTATTGTGCATATCTCTTAGTGGGCATATCTCTACCTCTTATTGGTTTATCTAAAAGAATAAAAAAGTAAATAAAATAATAGATAATAATATTACACAGAGCCTTATATGGATAAAAATATTCATTACAAACAGTAAGAATTGAAAATATATAAATCATCCCTATCAAAAGATAGTGTTCATTTTTTTATCACCGACTATCTTCTTTTATCCCTAGGAAACAAAATCACTATAATCCATTAGAGAAGAAGTAGAAGTGGAAGAGGGAAGTGAAACAATGATAGATAATGTAGAGGGAGACCTTCGAAGATAGAATGGGGAAAGGTTGTTGCAGTGGAAGACCGAGGAAACTATTAGTCAAGGAGAACAGGTCTGATCTAACTCAGAGACTGAGAGACATACATAGAGGTTGAGGCAAGGGAAAAGGATGAGAAGGTATGAAAACCATGTCTCAAGGGTGCAGCTGTAGGATCCACAATAGCAGTACATTTTACATGAATATAGGGCCTCAAAATATTTATGATGTTTGTAATAATCTAACCACCATATGCCATTAATTTCTCAAAGTCATCCTTGTTCTCCATAAAATTATCCAATAAAGGGGTGAAATCATTGGGGTTTTGGAATGGAGTTTTGAAAGCTAGAGTGGTAGGAGGGATTCACAGATTCTCTACAAGGTACATGATGTGGTTGGTCATGTCAGGCTTTGAGAAGATCCTATTGAAGTAGAAGTCGACCTACGTAGTAATAATTTCATGAGCATCATTTGCTATTTTGGAATGAATTCTCACCAAATCAAGAACTCTATCACTATTCTTTACAACCACAGATAAGTATTCTTTGTCAAATACACTAATAATATATTGGATTTATTCTTAAACAACTATTCTGAGATGATCACTATCTAAGGAGGGTTGGCATGATTGTCTAGAGGCACTAGAAGTAGTAACAGTCTTGATAAGAGACTTTAGTTGATTCAGAACATTCTGGGGACAACCTTTATACTCATCAGTCAACTTGTTAAGTCCAAAAACAAGCTCAAGCATATCTTGAACAATTTTCTTATTTATTTTAGATACCTTTTCAGTGAAAGATGATCGATTATGTTGAATTAGGGAGGCTACATCTAGTGGGATCTGACTTCCAATATCCACAATAAGATGAGAACCAGGTTCTGGTCTTGAGTTCAGCACTCTCTACATAGCTTCAACCATAACTCTGAATGACTTTACTTCATCACTTAACTGTTTTTTCTCAACTATAAATTCTTCAATTTCAGAAAGAATCATTGGATGAATCTTCCATATAATATTCTACAGCAAAAGGGAAGCATCAATTTCACTCAAATTTGTCATAGGAGCAGGTTGACTATTCATGATATTTTCAACCCCATCCAAAATGATTAATTAAAATAAATTGAAATCATCCATACTCACCGTGTATGAAGGTTATTGTGAAGGTTTGAAAATAGGATATGAGACATGCTCAAATTCTACTACAGTTATAACATCAAAAGAAGACATTGGTTTCAATTGAAACATAGTAGATAGATCTATACTCTTCACCGAGGATTATTGGGAGTCAATCACATCAAAATAACTTGGAACATTATACCATGAATCCACAAGGATCGGATCAACTAGATTAGGAACTTCAACACTTTCCAGACTGGGGGGATTAACCTCCTCAATAGGTGAATCTTTCTCCTGAATAATAGATTTAGAACCTTTTTTAATTTCAATGATTTCATCCCTAATAGCCTCCCCCATTTCATTTCTAGATAATTGAATGGAATTCTCCATTATCTCTTAAGCAGAGGGAATAATTTTAGGAATAACTTGTTCCTACACATGTCCCTCATAAATAGTTTCCTGCACAAGAGAAAGATATTCTTCTAAAAGTTCATCCAAAACTGCCTTTTTCTTTTAAATAACAACATATTCATCTTTAGAAGTAGTTGGTTCATCTTCATCTGCAGCTTTTTCAGGAACATACATTTCATTCTCAGTTAAGTCTTAGAGAACATGTTCATTGTCTTTATCATCTAGAACTGTTTCCCCTATAGGTACAAAAACATCTTCATCATATTCCTCATCATAATACTCAAAAATTTCATTTGGTTCCAAAACAGGATCAGAAATGACTTTAGGTCTTGATGAGAGCTCCACCGGATTAAACTTTTCATAAAACCTGTCATTATCATCCACCCATGATTTTCTCAAAGTATTCCAACTGATTTTCATTCTCTTTAATGTAACTATTAAAATACAAAATTTATAGTCTTTATTAGATTATTCATCTTTTCCAACCAAATATTTTTCATGAAGTATAGGTGAGATTAATCTTGAGTAGAATAGGGAGGATGACTTGGAGGTTGTTTGGGTCAACTCACACATATGGAGTATCAGATATTTTTATAGGTTGATATTATGTCCATTATTCATAAGGTGTATCATAAATACTTCTTGATACTTGATTATAGAAAAATAGCCTTTTCGGGGGCTGATTAGATTCTGAACAAATTTAAAGAAAAGTCTAGTTTCACCATCTAGCTCAGCAGCTATGGCACTTTACATTGTTTCATTTCCAGTTAAGCTTATCAATGATTCTTCAAAAACAAAGATCTCAGTTGGAGGTGGAGTAACTCTTTGGTTGTCCTCAAAAATACCCTCATGAGGTATCCTTAGGTATGCATCCCATAACCTCAAAGAAAAGGTACATCTCTGGCCCTTTATCCAGCTTATCACAACAAAATCATCTTCGTTATCGAAAGAAAATTGTACAAATTGATAAAACTGTGCAACTAGCTTCGACTAAATCTATATATCCTAATTTTTGTACTAATACAACCACATTTTTTATCACTTTAAATAATAAAGACTTACTTGACAACACCTACTTGGAAAAAAATTTCTTTTCAAGAATGACTACATTGTTCACCAGGTTCAGATTAAATGGACCATCAAGGGATAACCTTGATACTATTTTCATCTTCTACATTTTTCTTCACTTCCTAGGAGTTGAAGACGATGGAAATTTCATGATGGGAATTCAACAAAGGTTTGAGAGAGAGAAGGGATAATAGATGGGTTACGGTTTGAGAGAAGAGATCTCGATTGAAGAAGGGAGCGAAACTTCTTTCTTTTTTATCATTTAGGGATACAAAGCTTCACTAAAGAAAAATTACATGAAAGTAAAAGTTAATTAATGCAATACATGTTATAATATGTAAATAAAATAATAAAGTATCTTTACAATGAGACAAAAATTGACTTTCACGATGAGACTAGAACTGGATTTCACGGTGAGACCGTAACAGGCATTCACAGTGAGACCATAACAGTGTGATTTCTAAATTGTGCAACTATATTGTTTGAGACAGTAAGTACCAGATAGTGACTTGTGAAACCGTATACATACTACTTAAGATTTATCATTCCCATATCATTTTTAATGTAATCTATTATTTCATAATTTAATGGTTTGGCTAATATATCAACGAGATAATATTCATATCTAATGAATTACAAAGTAATGTAACCTATTTGATAATGATCTCTCGAAAAGAGTTATCTTACATCATTATGTTTTTTCCTAGAGTGTGAAATAGTATTTTTTGAGATGTTAATAACACTTGTGTTGTCACAATTTATAGGAACATGGATGAATTGATATCCACAATCTAATAATCTGTGTTTCATCCAAATAATTTGTACAAAACAACTAACAATAGATATGTATTCAGCCTCTGTAGTAGATAATGAAACAAAGTTTTGTTTCATAGTACACCATGATACTAGTGGCTTGACTAAAAAGTGACATGTTCCAGAGGTTTGTTTTCTATCTAACTCAAAAGAACTGAAGTCAGCATCAGAATAACTGACTAACTCAAATGATTGTCCTCTGGGATAGAGTAGTCCAAGATTGGGTGTATTCTTGAGGTATTTAAAAATTATCTTAATGAAATTTAAATGAGATTACTAAGGGTTTGCTTCAAAATGAGCACACAAACACACAATGAACAAAATGTCAGGTCAACTAGTAGTTAAGTAGAATAATCTTCTAATAATCCCTCTGTAAGTGGCTTAATCAACAGATTTTCCATCTTCATCAAGATCCAACTTACAAGTAGTACTCATTGGAGTGTCACAACTTTTATTGATATCCAAACCAAAAAAATTATAAGATCCCTAGTATATTTTATTTGATTTAAAAGAGTAATATCATTATTTTGAAATATTTTAAATCCAATAAATAATTTTAGTTCACACGTTAAACTCATTTCAAATTCAATTTTCATCATTTTATAATATTCAATACATAAAGAATTTCTTGAAGATTCAAAGATAATGTCATCTATATAACTTTGAACTACTAAAACATCATTGGAAATTAGTTTTATAAAAAGGTTAGGATCAGCTATTCCTTTTGTAAAACATTTAGAAATAAGAAAAGTACTTAATCTAACATACCAATATCTTGGAGCTTGTTTTAAACCATATAAAGCTTTTGATACTTTAAAAATATGATTAAAATATGATAATTTTTAAAACTGGAGGATTTCTCAAAAGAGACATCCTCAACTATATAGCTATTTAGAAATACACTCTTATCATCCATTTGATATAGTTTGAAATTCAGATCTGGAGAATAAGGAACCAGAATTCGTATGGCTTCAAGTCTAGCTACTGGTGAAAAGGTCTCTTCATAGTCAATTCCTTCTACTTAACTATAGCCTTGTGAAACCAATCTATCATTGTTTCAAACTATATTACCAGCTTCATCTACTTTATATCTAAACATAAATTTTGTTCATATGGTAAATGTGCCATTAGTTCCATCAACAAGTTTCCAAACTTTGTTCCTTCTAAACTGATTAAGATCTTCTTGCATAGTCATCACCCAAAAGTCATCATTGATAGCATCATAAATGTTTTAGGTTAAAGTTGTGATAATAAGACTTGATGTTCAACCAGATTTCTAAGAGAAGCTATAGTTTGAGTTCCTTTATCTAAGTCTCCTAAAAGATCATCTAAGGGATGGTTTTTAAGTGTTCTAATAGCTCTAGAAAAAGAAGGAATAGAGATTTTAGGTTCTTCAATAGGGTCACGATCATTGTTACTTGAATCTAAATAATATCTAGAACCAAAATTGTTCACAAATTCCTTTACAGAATGGTTAGAGGATTTCTAATTATTATCCAGATTTGATACATCATCCTCCAGGTTCTCTATATTGGTCATGGGATCATGTGGATCTATTTCATCAAATTTGACAAGGAAAAATTCTTCCACAAATATAGTTATTTTGTTAAACACTCCATAGGATTTAATAGATATTTAATACCCTATAAATATTCCTTCATCACTATTGGATACAAATTATTCAAGATTGTCCTTAGTAGTAAGGATATAGACTTTGAAACCAAAAACATTGAAGCAGCTTACTTTGTGTTTTCTATTGTTCCATAACTCATATGGTGTTATTTTAAGGATAGTTATAATCAAGACTCTATTAATAATATTTCATGTTGTATTTATAGCTTTAGCCCAAAAATAAATAGGTAATTCAAATTCACTAATCATGGTTCTAAAAATATTTTGCAAGGTTCTATTTCTTCTTTTTATAACTCCGTTCCGTTGAGGTGTTCTTGGGGACTAGAATTTATGAAAACAACCATTTTTTGAGAAAAAGGATTCAAACTCTGGATTTTCAAACTCTCAACCATGATCAATTCTTAATGATTTAATTGGAAGTCTACTATGATTTTCTACATTTTTGGAATATTTTGTACAATGAGAGCAGGCTTCGCTTTTTTGAGCCAAAAAGAATATCCATGTATATCTAGAAAAGTCATCTAAATGAACATAAACATAGTTCTTCCCATTTAAACTAGAAATTCTAGATGATCCAAACAAATAAATTTGAACAAATTAAAGAGGTTGAGAAGTTGACACTTCTTTCTTTGGATTGAAAGAAATTTGCATCACTGTCCATTTTGTTAAGAATTACATATTTTTTTATTTGGAAACTCACATTTGGGTTTGTCTTTGACTATGATTTTTCAAGTTAACTTTCTAAGAGATTGAATATTACATTGTCCAAGTCTCCTATTCCAATTCCAATACTCTTTGTGAAATATACTTAAACATGATGCATATTGAGAAACTAAAGAATCGATGTTAGCATAGTATACATTTTCATTTCACAATGCAGAAAATAGAAATTTATTTTTATAATTGAAAACACTTCACACGTAATTTTAAAATTTAACATGAAATCCATCATCACATAGTTGTTAAATACTAGGATGATTATATTTCAATCCATCAAAAAAATTTACTTTGGAAATTAAAACTGAGTTAGAGTTACTAATTTTGCTAAGTCCAATGATATTTCCTTTGGAATTTCCACCAAAGGTGACATGTCCACCATCAATTATTATTAAATTCTTGAATCATGAATATTCTCCTATCATGTTTTTTGAACACCCACTATCTGAGTACCTTTAGATTTCACAATTTATATTTAAGGATCTTTCATAAAAAATAGTAATATAAACAAATTTTGGTACCCATGCCTCTTTTGGTCCAGTAATATTAGTGACTAGTGGTTTAGGAACCCATATCTTCCTCATAAGTTCCCTATAATAATTATGTGAAGTACTTAAAAAATAAACTCTATTTGGTTCAGAAGATCTTGAAACAATAGATATTGTATCATAACTTGATCTAGCTGAATTTTTTCCAGAACTAGGAGTAAAGTTGTATGTCATAGACTTAGGGAAAAATTAGTTCTTCTAAAATTTCATTTTCCAGGTTGATAACCATTGATAATGGTATATTTAAGAGAAATCTATTTACCTAGAAATTGTACTAAAGTATCTTTACCAATTGCAAACCTTTCAAGATCCATTTTCAGTTGCTCATTAGATAGCTTTAGTTTTTTTTTTATTATTTGAGCATTTTTTCTCCCTTTCTTCAGAAATTTCAGACATAACAGTTGAGGTAAGAGCATGTTGTTTCTATGAAAATTTTTATTTATCATTTTGTTCATAACATGTATCTTAAAGAATATTATAGTATTAAAACAATTCTTCATTAGACATATTTTCATAGTCACTCTCATCTCCAGAATAATAGGAATTGTGTATAGGAGATTCCAGTGTTACCTCAGATGTGTTTGTCATAAAACACATATTAGCTTTGTTATCCTGTTCATCATGTGAAGACTCTAAGTCACATGAACTATCCTCAAAAGAACTTCATGTTTCTTTCATTTCCATTTTATACTTTCTATCTTTGTCCTCATATTTCTTTTTGTACTTGAGCTTAAGACCGTTAGCCTTTATATGCTCCTTTCGTTTACACTCATAGAAGAGTATCTCATCAGACATGTCACTTAATTTCCAATCTTTCTTTCATCTTCCCTTTTGATCATATCTTCCCTTGAAGTTTGGCTTTCTAAAAAATTTATTCTTCTATTAAAATATCTTAAACCTTCTAGATAACTATGCCATCTCCTCATCACTATTAAATGATGATTACTCACTACTAGAACTTTCAACAGAAAATTCTAATTTCCCTTTCTCATTATGTTTTAAAGTGGTGATCTTAAATGCAACATATTTTCTTTTGGGTTCATCCACCTCTTCCTTTTTTACTTTCAACTTGTCTTCATACGTCATCATTTTTCAAATGAGTTCTTTTACATGTAGCTTGCTGATGTTACATGATCCTCTAATAGAGGCACATGTTCCTCTCCATCTGTTAGGTAGGCATCTGAGAATCCTCATAATCTGTTCTTTATCACTGAATTCTCTTCCAAGAGAAATAATTTTGTTGAAAAATTCATTAAACCTGAGATACATGTTGGAAGCAGGCTCTTTAGGTTTCATTTTATTGTTATCATATTCACTATTATAATTATTAAGTCTCATTTCTTTCACACTATAAGTTCCCTCATGTGAGATAGACGATGCAGAAATTCTATTATATTCCTCATATTTTAAGGGGAAATATAAATAATTCGTGGATTTTCAATTTTTACTGTAGGCAGTCTTGGTTGATTCATCCCAAGTGATTATTTCAGTATCAAGAATCTTATACTCATCTATAATTAAATACCATATTTCAAAGCTCATACTTTCTTAATGAATTTTCATTTTAATCATCCATTGGGCATAATTTGTTCCATCAATGAATGGTGGTATATTTGTTGTAGCATATTTCAATATATTATCCATAATAAATAAATTCATTAAAAGATCATGAAATTTAGAATTAACAAAAACATACAGATATTTAATGTACAACTAAAATCACAGTTGAATAGGGTCAAAGATGGAGTCTTAACAAACATCAAAACCACAATTGATACTAAATTTTAGTTGGAGTAGAGTACTCAAGAGGTTGGTGAATGGAGTATTAATAAAAATTTCTTTTTGAAAAGTTTTCTTAGACTGTTCCCCAAAACATTTAAATACATCCCTGTTAATCAAAGTGATATGGTTATGAATGTTTGCCTGTTTAAATAGTTTCTCAAAAGATTGGTTAATTCTCTGTAATCAAAATATCAATTATTAACATTAATTTGGAAGTTATTATAATAAGGCAAAGAAATTATAACTTCCTTCTAAGATTAAATATCAAAGAAAGTTTAGTGATTTTTTAGTTATACAGTAATACATAGTAAACTAATTAAAACAACACAACGGATATAAAACAAGTGGTTCAATCTCAAGATGAGACATAATCCACTTGCCTTGGGGATCACCTTCCAGTAAGAATTTTATATTGATAAACTTGATCCACAACCTGGGTCTGGGTAAAAAACAATACTTAGGACTATCTAAGTCACATTACCTCTTCCACAGTTCTTCATGGGCATGAACTATTAGGTCACATAGGGACCTCTTCCACAGTTATCTATGGGAATAAACAAGGGTTAAAAGATGTGAGAGGAAGGATATCTTGTATACTTTTGTTTTATGCAATAATCTCTCTTTGTGTGATTTCAATCCAGGGGTTGAGGGGGCCGAACGTGGTGGGAGATGTTGAAGGAGTCATATCTGGTAGATCTGCGTTGCCTGCCTTATCTATAGCAGTTTTGGGTGCTTTAAATAAAGGCAAGACCTCTGATTATCCTTGGTTTGCCGATGATGGAACTTACAGGACTTGATCTCAGGAAACTAGTCTGGTTATGTCTAGATCTGTTTTTGCAGCTGACAATATCGAGTGTGGATTTAAGGGGGTGACGGATAATCAGCCTCGATCTCTGGTGGAGCATGGTGATTCTCGGTACGCTGCAATGGGTTTGGTCATGAATAATGGTGAGTATGTGTCTCAACATGATACGATGGAGATGGCTGAAAATAAATTCTCATATGAAGACAATGACTGTAACAAAAGGCACTTCACAAATTTTAAGAATTATATCCCAGACCTAATTGTGAAGAAGGGTGATACTGTTAGTGTTATTTCCAAAAAAGATGCTATTTTTGATAGATTCAAGACTTGTATGTTCTCCATCATTTCTCATATGATACTCTCTACTGGTGGAAAACTCTGTAAAGTTGATGATGTTGTTCAAAAACTGGCCTCAATATGGAATTCGTTATATTGGTAATGCATACCCAGGGGTAGAGGTTTCTTCCACATTACTTTTCCATCGGAGGAACTGAAGCGGGGAGCTTAGGGGATTGAAAAATTGCTTTAATGCCAGGTATGATCTTCTTTCAAGAATGGGATTTCTAGTTTAACCCATTTTCTGTAAAAAATACTCAAGCTCATGTCTGGATTAAAATTATTGGTCTTAACTAGATTTTATGGCATGCCAAAATTCTTTTTGATGTTGTGTTTGTTGTCGATATTCCAATTAAAAGGATCTAGCCCAAGAGGTTTCCAGGTATAGGAATTTTTCTAGGGTTCTGGTGGAGGTTGATTTAAGCATGTTCTTAACTAACCATATAGTGTTGTCGGTGTTGGATGATGACATGCCTCTTAAGGTTGAATATGAAAATCATCCTCATTTTTGTGTGGACTGTCAAGCAATTGGACATGTGAAAGATACATGCTTTAAAAATTTGGTTTTCTCCTTTTTCTCTATAAAAGGGAATCATAAGGCATCTTACAAGAGGAAACTGATAATGCAGACTATGTTGGAGAATAGTGGTGAAAAATCAACAACGAGGCTTGGTTCTAAGGTCAATGTTGGAATGAGAGAGAAGAAATCACATTATAATGGTGGAAAACAATCCTCAATTGATAGAAACAAGGAGCATATTGATGTTGGTCCTGCATGAATGATTGAGTTCCTAATTTCAAAGTAAGTAGATCTGAATAATGATGAGTTGTGTAATTCTACACCTAGCGAGGACAGGGGTAATTGCACAGTGATTATCAAACTTGAAACCGAGGAGCATCCCAACCCATGGAAAAAATTTCTTATGGATGATGAAGGAATTCATCCCATCCCTCTGTGGAAATCAAGATGATGGAAATACTATTCATACCATAAGCCAACCATGTTTACCAGGTCTCACAGAATGGTATGAAAGTTATGACTTTTAATGTTAGTTTTATTATGACTTTTGATGCATCTCTTTTTTTCTTTGCATGAGGGAATAAATTCTTGTAGGACCCTATCTATCATTCTTTCGTTTACTTTTCTTTGTATTTTAATAAAAAGGTGCCTTGAATCTAAAAAAAGGAGACTGTGTGTGTTTTTATACAGATACACACACATTGCTCAGAAGATAAAAATAATATACAATAGAGAAAAGAAAATGAGATAAGGTTTTATGTTCTCTAAGTGTTAGTCTATGAATATCATGACTTCTGTGATGAAGAAGATGTTGGAATTGAGTTCTCTTTCGAAGAACAGAGTATCACAATTCAGTTAGATCTGGGTCATGTTCTTCATGGAGTTGGTAGTGTGATGATATTCTCCACTCGGATCTATGGTATTCTAGCTTTTTGGATTCAAGAATAATTCATATGTTCTTCAGATGTGTTGAGTTGGGTGTGTCAGTTTTCTTATCAAGAATGCTCGTGCTTCTTCTTTATCACTCACACTTGTTTTTCTACCATCTATATTGAATTCCTGTCCATTCTATTCTTTTTAATCTTGGAGTGCATGTGTTGGAGATCATAGGATGCATGTATTCCTCACCTCACACCTCATATTATCACGTGATATGTGTAAAAATAAACAATAATTATGTCAATGAATTTAAAAGCTTCAAATATAACTATTAGATATTAAATTGAAAAATGAAAAAACATAATAAGAAATGGTGTCACAGTCTGTCTGGAAATGGTGTCACCATGAAATAGTGTTTCCATGAAACGATGTCTCCTTGAAATAGTGTCTCCTTGAAATTGTGTCTCGTTATTTTCCTCTGAACGGTGAGACAATCATGATGGTATATTGGTATAGAGATCCAGAACTGGTAGCACAGATGCAGTGTCTGATCATGGTGTCTAGATGGTCACAGTTTCAGGTAACGATGTCTGGATGGTCACGGTGTTTTGTCACAGTGTCTTTTCATGGTGTCTGGGTCACGGTGTCTAGGTCAGGGTGTCTAGATCACGGTGAATGGCTACAGTGTCTGTGTAATGGTATCAGGTCACGGTGTCTCATCATGGTGTCTAGATCCTTTTCCAGAAAAATATAAACGGTGGCAGACTCACTATTTTTCAGACTTAGCCAAATATATGTATACCGACATAAATAGCAACATTCATATAATGAATTAGACTTAATCATTTATCAAGGAAATCCATTATAACACAATATAAAAATTGAATACAATAATAATTTTAGGCATAAATAAACTAATCATCTATATACATGATTTTAGATAGATTACACAAGATTAACAAGTTTTACAGAATATATATGATTTTTGATCATTAAAACATGATTACCACATGAGGATTCCAACATAGTTAAATTTATTAATATAAAATCCAAAGGAATTATTCATCAAATAAATTATCCATGATAACGTATACGAAACCAATGGTTTATATAGCTAGAAATTTCTCCAAAAATATCTTTAATCTTTGTATACTCTGATCACATAAAACCCAAAATGATGTGTTTAAGACATCAAAATTATGATCAATATTATTCTCACAAAGCCAGAGTTGTATCAATTACTATTAAATAAATAAAGAAATATATGGTTTTAGAATTTTTCATAATCCTTTGATGTTTCATGAGGATTTTATAAAAAGTACATTTAGTAAAAGTAATTCAACAATTTAATTCCAAAATATCAATACATTAATACTTTATCTATATTATTTCAACACAAGCCTTTCCTCGGTCAAGAGGTTAACCAGAAAATAATTTATACGATGTCGAATTTATGACACATTATTTTCGATCTAAGACCCCATAGTTTTTCAATGGTTATCAATTTTCATTTATAATTTATAATGGTTAGTAATTTAAATTTGAAATATCCAAATCATATCCAATAGGAGTTTCAAACAAAGTATGTAGTAAGGCCCATTTTTGTGGATTAGGTAATGATCAGGTCCATCCCAATGCATCTTTTTAGATTTATTACAACTAGGTACATATGTTCTTGTATCGCAACCACTTTTATAATCTATAAAAGGATGAATTACTAGGAAGGACCATACAAATTCTTCCACAAAAAAACATTAGAATTATATTTTATACTTATCCTTAATCTCTATCATAGTGTCATGTTCATATACGTTTTACTTAATCCATTTCACATGATTTTTAATAAAATTTTCCAATACTATCTATAATGAAAAGGACCTCAATAACTCGAATCCTATGCCTTAATTTGTAGCATTGTAATAAGATATAAGGAATCACATCCTGAAGGACTAGATAGATTAGTATTCATGGTAAACCAAACACATACATGATTATCATATTATATTTAAGAACACAAATCTCAACATAATTTTTTTCTAAGAATATGAATATTCCCTCTAGCATATCCTTTAATATCAAACATAGAAAAATTCAGGGATTTAAGAGAAATTAAAAAAAATGGTGAGGTCAAATTATGAATAACTGTTAAGTACAAGATAAGATATCGTGAATTAATGAGGCATTATCCATATGTTATGGTAAATAACTAAAAAGATATTCCATTTGAATTACATGATTTTCATGAAAAGATAATGAAGAATCAATATATTAATGTAATTAACTAAGAAAAAATTCAATGTAATCAATAAAATCAGTGTAAAATACATCCAAAGATAATATCATAGTTAAAATCTCATGGATAATGATGACTAAATCTTAATAAAGGAAGTGATTAATTAAAAAAAATGGTTACAAACTATAGAGTTTGTCCAACTGATTTGGTTTCATTTGACTACTGATGAATTATGGGGATTTCTATAAATACTCCCAAACCATGTATTGAATTTATAAGTAATTCTTCAAATATAAAATAATATATATAATTTATAAATAGTGTATCTTGTTATCAAATATCCATACTTAGTAAAGGATATGGATTTATTAATATTTTCATAGTAAATGATATAACATTCAATGTAGAAAACGTATCTAAAAATTGTACAAGGTGTTGAAAATAGTCATATTCATCATACATGAATATTGATATTTAATATAAATTTAATGACAAATTAAAAAATTTCAGAAGAACGTTATTGTTAAAATAGTTAATTAACAATCATAAAAAGGTGATATTGTCCAATAAATTTTACAACTTGGGAATTTTTAGGTAAAATACCCTTTTATGTGATAATTCAATTTGAAAAATAAAATACCATGAAGTAAAAAATTAATCATGATATTAAATGTCAGATTCATAGTATATACATCATATAGAAGTGAATTGGTGAATATTAACAAATAAGACTCAACAAAATGTAAATTGAGATGAAATACCTTACCTCATGCTTATTTTTGGTTGAACATTATTTATCCTCCTATATAGTATTTTGAAAAATGTTATTTACTTATTCTAGAATCATATTAATATTTGTAATATAAAATATAATTCTTTTAAAATATATTATCACCCTTTAGTTAATAACAATTCATTACATTCATTGTTCCAGGTGTTAATTGTCTTTTTTTATATTGCGTGTTTTGTCATGAAGGATCCAATTTATTTCACATATTATATAGTTCTATAATCTCTAGAATAATAATAATGATATAATTATCATATTTATACATCATTTATAATTTTATTACCAATCATAAAAGATGTATTTGGAAGATGAAGTATATTACTATTGGGACCATGTTAGCTGAAGGTATTTTTTTGGTTGTAAAATGATGTTTATACTGAAAGCATTATATTTTTTTCATTATAAAAAATCAAATATCATTGTAAATATTGATGTCCAGATAAAAGGATGAACCATGATCAACTAATCATACAAATTTTTTGTAATAAAATCTTTTTTCATCAGTCTTCTGTTCGGAAAATGTTTTATTGGAAAAGGTTCGTTGCACTCACCCTTCATCTGGAATGAAAGTTTCAATCTATTTGAGAAATTTTATTAGATTATCAACATCACAATTCTAAATATTATTATTATATTATGATTTTTAATATTTTAAAATCACGAGTTAATAAAAACATATGGTCTATGCTTTGTAAAATGCATGAAGAAAAGGAGGTCTAATCATTCTAAAAGGTTCCAATTAGAATGAGGGTTGGATAGAATGATAAGAGGTTGGGTAATATAGATAATTCATTAAACATTACAATGAATTTCATATAATTATATTCTGATCCGATTGTTACCAAATTCAAGAGGAATTAATTATATAAGAATAATTTCGTGGAATAAGATTGTTTGTGATTTCAAAGTCTTATGGTCTCAGTTAATTACTGTATGAAAAATCAGTTGAATTTTTTTTCAAAAGGATGATATGTTTGAAGTTCATGAAGTTGATGTTTTTTGAAGCATTGATTGACTGATTCATCAGACAATTTAGTCCATCATACACATAGTTCCACTGACAAATCCTTGGTGTTGTAACACAGGTCTATATGATAAAAGTTTTGGTATCTAATATGTCATTATATATATAATTCTATCAGATGAAGTTCATGATGATATTTATTGATAATCATTAGTAAGTGGGAATTGTTGGGACTTATTAATTTGATGAATATCAATAATTAATTCAACCTTTTTCATAAAATGAAATATATTTGTTGGATTTTTCAATTGGTTTGAGAGAAAAATAACACTGATGTAATTTTTCAATGGGTGAAGAACAAAAGAAGAGGTGTTGTTTCTTTTCGTAGTGGGTCAAGAGTCATCAAAAAATGCATGAAACTGATTCATAGATTATAATAAAACACTGATCCATAATATTCATTCTAACATCAATAAGTATTCAGATGTAGTATAATCTATATAACGATTTGAATAAAAGGATAAATGTTTTCTCTGTAGTGTATTCAAGGTGGATTTGAAGGCTATAAAAGTTTCAAAAATATTTATGGAAGAATTGTTTCATGGTTCTTGTTTATTAATTTATATTGGTATGAATCATTGGAATAAAAATTCATTCATATTTTAAAAGGATTAAAAAGTTTAAAATGGTATAGAGCAATGTAATGGGTGTTTTTAGTCTTATATATGTTTTCATCTAAATATAGACAATCAGAATTTGAATATGTTTTGAATTGTTGATTTTTTTAGAAATTTTAAAGATGTCATAAGTTTTGATAAGATTCAAGAAGTTTTGAGAAGAATCAAGAAGATTTGAGAAGTAATAAAGAATAAAAATATATATTTTAAATGAAATATAAATTCAAATTAGCAAATTTCTATTGAGAGAGAAAGTTAAAAAAAATTCCCTCCATTTCCACCTTTGGATCACCTATAAATAAGTGGATGTGCATTACAATTTATTACACTAGTAATTTTCATATTTGAATAGATGGAGAGAGAGATAGAAAGAATATTATATTTTTAAAGTGAAGAAGTTTATAGATAATGTTTTCTTGAGGAAGTTTTCTGGATAGAAGAAATAAATGGAAGAGGTTACTGGATCAAACTTAGTCATCAAACTGAGATTTATAGGATGTTTTTAATTGTTTCAAGATTTTTTCCATAGAATCATTTCTTATCTATTTTCTAAAATATATAACTAGACTGAGGAATCATAATAATCCATTGGACATAGTATTTTTACAAAGTATAATAGTGATGTTATGTCATACTTCTTTGAATGAAATTGAAGATTCATGTTCTGAATAAATACAAGTTGTAGTTGATATGGCTACACAATAGTAGGTTTAGAACCAACTGGTCAAGGTTATATAACATTTTACACACACCTATTTTACATCATTCATTAAAGAAGAAGTGAATTAACTTTTTTATTGATCATAGGGTTAAAAAAGTGTAAGTGTATTATCTAATTTTAGTATCCACACAAAAGGATTTTTTTCTAGTGGATTGTGTCGTATTATTTTATCTCCAAACCATGCCAAGTAGATGCCACTCTTTTTGTGTAATGAACCCTATAAATTCTTCTATTCTTTTGGATATGTGAATGTTTTGTTTTCAAAAAGTTGGAAAATCCTTAACAAGAGGTGTAGGGTGTTTAAAAATAAAGTAATCTTAAATATAAAATATATAACTAATTAATCCCATCCCTATCTCACTGATTCATTTATCTTGGGTGGTCCTTTTAAATTTATATCAGAGTAAAGGTTCCACTTGATTACTCTTTTCTAATTCTTTTGAAGAGAAGTTGTGATAAAAAATCTGAATTTTGTGAATAGTATTGGGATTTTGGTATTTTATATGATGAACTATCATATATTGAAATAAAAAATGTTTTTGTATCATTTTCACTTGTTTGTGATTTTTTTAAAGCTTCTATAGAGGGATTTTATCCTTATATAGAAAATATTCTCCTTATAACTATAGATAAGAAAAATCTTGAGAATTATGAATTAGATAAGAATGATTTACTCTCATCACTTTTTGAAAGTGAGTTTCTATGAGTGAATAGAGTTTCTACTATAAATGGTATCTATAAAAAGTTGAAGAACAATTTTGATGGAAGTGTGAAGTTAAATAAGGAATAGTTATAAATATAGAGGATGAAGAATGAATATCATAGAATGGGTGTATTAGAATATATTAATGACTTATTTATATGGGTGAATGATATTTTTAGCACCATAATACGCCTCAGTGAGATGATAGAAGATTCAAATTCTATTGAAAAGATATAAGAAATTACTCCTGATATGTTTGATGACAAATATTAATCTTTGGAATATTGAGATCATGAAACTATATATTTTTATAACCTTTATATTACTCTTATTACTTATTTAATGAGAATGGCTAAAGTTATGAAATTTGAAGACAAATTTGATAATGAAATTTCATTCAGGACTATCAAGAAAATAATGTCTAAGAAGATTCTTAAAGAAGTAAAATATGGTGATTCTAATTTGGAAAACTAGGTATGTAACAATGTTTTAATGATTTTATCTCTTAGTTTAAAAAAATAAAATAGGAGAGAGAATGTATAAAGGGAAGCATCCCTTGATATTTTTTTAATGTTGAGCTGTGGGGAACATTGTGGTAAATTACCAAAGAATAAAGAATGAATAATATAATGAGGAATATGATAAAAGGTTAAGAATATCTTCTAAATAACAATATGATAAATATAAATATTATTCCAAGGTAAAAAAATATTATTTTTCAAATCCCAAAGGAATATAATTTCTTTTATAAATATGATGAATATGAAGATAGTGATTTTGAATCCAAAATATTCATTAGGGTTGTTTGAGAAAATACTTTCACTGTAATAATTAATGATGAATTGTTTGGAAGCAGTTCTCATGAAGAAGAACAAACAGAGTTATAATTTTACTTGGAGAGAGAATTGAAATAATGTCTCAGGAAGATAGTAAGAATAGAAAAAGAAATCAATAATTTAAAGAATTAAATTCATAAATCAAACAATCAATAATTCCTTCACTAATAAAAATCTAAGTTTCATGAATAAATTTATTATCTGAAGAAGCCACATGATATGTAAATGAATTGGAATTAACATATTGATGTAAATATGAAGGAAAAGGAAGAAAATTTGCAACATATTGAACAAAAACATTCTAAAGATTAAATTATTTACATTCTTAAAGATCTCTATTTATGTTGTTGGGGAATGTTTTAAAAATTTTAAACTTAAGAATGTTGTTAAAGATTTTCATTCTAAGGATTAAATGAAATTTTAAAATGTTCCTAAGACGAAGAAACATGGTAAAGTCATGTATGTGGCCAAAAACAACAAATTTCGAAATTTATAAGTTTCAAAACATAAGGAGTCAAAAAGAAATGTTATTACTACATTAGGTTTTGAATGAGTTGGGAAAACTCGAATTGAAGAAGAATGTTTTAGATGATATGATAATGTTTAGGGCTCAATAATTTTCTGATGGGAAAGATAATAAAGTTGCTGAGAAACATGTTCACAATTTCAGATAGAATGAAAGATATAGAGGAAACTATTTTTTATATAGATAGTGCTGGTATTATGGTGGAATTGTGTGTCTAGAAAATATTCATTGGTTTAATCAACTATATTACAACTACCCCACTAGTTATAGGAGGAAAAGATCAAGGGGGGTCAATCCTATCAAATGATGAAATCTATGAACTATTTTTTAAATGTAGAAAATATGTTCCAATAGTTGGAAACAATTTGGGAAAGATATAAAAAACCTGTAAAACTTTCAAAATATTGTTTCATTCTACTAATCTCACAAAAAATTATTTTTAACAATTCTCAGAATCTATATGTGAAGAAATATTAAGGGAAGGAAAAATATATTATTATAGAAACTTCTATTAAATATATAAAATAAGAATTAACCTATATCATGGATTGATGGTGTTATACTAGTATAACAGGAGACATTAAATTATTTAAGACTGTGAAATATCAAAGAAAATGAAATGTAATGTTTGGAAATGATAAATCTCTCAGAATCAAGGTTTTTGGATCTAATTTATTTGGTGATGAAAAGATGAAATCCAAGAAAGCCTTGTTTTTGAATGTGTTGAAAAATAATTTTTTTAGTCTTTCATAACATTGTGATAAAGGTAATAAAGTTTTTTTAAGATATTGTTTTTTTGTGAAAGGATAGGAATATAGAAAAATTATTCCAAGAGACCAACATACACAGGAAAATTGTTTCATGTTGCTGAAGTTCAGAATTATTGTTACTTTAACATGTTGGATGAAAATAAATTGGGGAATAAAAGGTGGGAACATGTATGTCAGAGAAACATGTTTATGTAATCAGATAAAAACTGTATATGGTCTTCCAGATATTTTAAGAAGAAGAAATTGGTGTTGAAAATAATTTCAGAAAGAGAAGATTATAAACATTGTACATAAGAATATTGATATTTTTTCAACTCACCCCTGGAACATATTCATTATAATATCTCTACAATAATAAGAAAACAATAAAAATTCATCTATAAGTACTTCATTTCATTCTATGATGATTTTACTCATATTAGTTATGTTAGGTATTTAAAAGAGATTTTGAGATTATCATAATATGTTTAAACAATTTAGGATTAAAGATGATAAGGCATGTAGGTATTATTTAGAGATGTTTTTAACTGATAATTGTTGTGAATATAATAATGTAGAGTTATAAATTTATCTTGAAAATCATGGGATTCAGCATGAGTTCAGTGCACCATACAGACCCCAAAAATGGTGTTTTTGTGAGTAATAGTAGATGTTTGGTTAAAATAGAGTGAAATATGTTACTTGAACATTTTGTTTCTCATTACTTTTGGAGTCAAGATATGAGTATAACTATTTACATCCAAAAATGTTGTTTCAATATGAAATGTTATGATATGAATCCTTATGAAATTTTCTACGAAAAAACTCTATGATTGGAACACTTATAATTTTTTGGAGTCCCTATATCATAAATCAAAAAGGTGGATAACATTAAATGTTTGATCAGAGTACTGAAGATTTAATCATTCATGGCTATGATCAAGATGGAATAGGAAATATATGTTTCAAAAAATATATTAGGATATTATTTTATTCTATTGATGTAAAATTTTGTGAGAAAGATGAGGAAGATACTATACACCCATATATCGATGGTGAAGAAGAAAATTTTGAAAGAATTGTTTTTAAGAACCATGAAAAATATTCCAATATCAATCATGAAACCCAATAAGATGAATAACAATCACCTATTTCTATTGGTGAGGAATAAATTCAAATATATGATCCTAGTATGAGGAATTAGGTGGAATATCCAAACACAATTGGTGATTAAACTCAAAATATTTAGACCAAAATAACATCAAAATTTGTTACACATAGTTATTTATATTAAAAAATAAAGTCAAAATATGGTAATAATGATTTTGAACATCTATAAAGGATTCAAGAAATTAATGAAGCATTGGATTAGATTGAGAATAATTATACTTGGGAACTTGTACATAATCCAAATAAATGATTCTATTTGTACATATTTGGTGTTCTGGAATAAGTTGAATGAATATAATGAACAAATAATATTGATTGAAATATTGGTTTGAAATGGTTACCACTAGATTTAGGGTGTGTATTTTGATGATACTTTTACTACAGTGGTAATTTTAGAAACAATTAGAATCATTCTTACAATTACTATGCAACGAAGGAATAATTTTTTTAGAGGGATTTATATTCAACTTTTTTCAATGGATAACTGGATAAATAATTTTATGTTGAACAACCATGTGAATTTGTTATTAAGAAGGATGAATATTATGTGTGCATGTTAAATAATTCCATGTATGGGATAATGTAATCTGTAAGGTTGTGGTAATCCATATTAGATTCCTGCTTAATGAAGTTGAACATTATAAAAGGAATGATTGATATGAATCTATATATCAAAAAAATTCAGAATATTTCTATCATTATTATTTTATATATTTATGACATATGTTTTCAAGGAATGATGAAAGAATTTGTGATATTTTTTCATAAGAAATGAAAGATCTTTTTGAAAGGTCCATGCTTGGTGAAATGATATAATTTAAGGGGATATAAATCTCAAATAAGAAGATGAACATATTTATTTATCAAGAAATTCACACTAAGAAACTTATTAAGAAGTTTAGAATGGATAATTGGTAACCTTTACATACACCAATTTCCATGGAAACCAAGTTAACTAAAAATAGAGAAGGTAATAAAGTTGACATTAAAGAGTTTAAAAAGATGATAGTATGTTTTTTTATTTTTCTACATCAAAAACATATATTATCTATGTTTTTATCTTATGTGAAAGATTCCAAAGTTCTCTAATAAAATCACACCTATTAGATGGAAAAATAATTATTAGATATATCAAAGGTAGAATAGATTTCATAATCAGGTATGATATCTTATAAATAATTGATTTTTTTAGTAATACAGTTGGTGATTGGGTTGGAAGTATTAATTAAAGAAGATCCACATATACTAGAGTTTTCTTTCTCGGTAAAATATGAGTATGTTGGAATACTAAGAAACAAAAAATAGTGATAATTATCATGGATGAATTGAGTACCTTGATACGACACAAGATTACACAAAATATATGTTGATAGAGACTCAGTTAAAAGACACACTTATTGATTTTAAGTTACCAATGCTATTGGTAATTGATATTTATAGTCCTATTAACCAAATATGAAATATATTACAAAATTATAATTAGAAAAATATTGATATAAAATATCATTTACTCAATGAAAATGTTGTAAATAATAAAATAAACATCGAGTATGATCATACATCAAAATACGTTATTGATATTTTCTCAAAACATTTACCAAAAGAAACATTTTTCAAACTAAGGTTAAACATGGATGTCTAACCTCTTTCTCTCCAAGGTTGAGGTTTTTTTTTCGTCCGCACTCTCATATTTTCTTGGGATATGTTTTTTATAGGGTAAACAAAAAAAAATTCATAAATATATCTATTGATATGCTATAAAAATTTAATGAAGTTTGTGTGTATAAAGAGTTATGGGTAAATATTGATCTCTACATTTATGTGTGTGAATTGTTTTAATAGTTTGTTGAACTTTTTTAGGAAATATTTTAAAGGAATAAATAATATATGGAAATATGGAAGGAATGTTTGCAAGTATGAAGAAAACATATTTGGTAACTAATTATGAATAGATTGGTTTTACCATTAATAATAATTATTTTCTATAATGTGTTATCCTAGGAAGGTATATAATTTTGGATAAATTTTCCATTTATTGAGATAAAAAAATAGAAATATATGATCCTTCGCTTAAAAAAATATTAAAGGTTGGTATTATTGGGAACAAATTGGCTGCATATGTTTTTTAATTTATGAAAGAAGTTTGCAATTAATGTTGTTTTGTTTCACTTATAAAAAACATAATCACTTTTTTATTTTTTATGATTTTATAGAAGGATACACTTGAATCAGATAATCAGAAACAAAATTCATAAGAAAATAATTTTTCTTCGGTATTCTATTCTTTAAATATTTTTTGGGTAAATGTCTATCTTACTCACCTTGGGTCCGGAATGAATGTTTCAATCAGTATGAGAAGTTATATTAGAGTCTGGATATCACAATACCAAACTTGATGATGCTTTTCCTACTTTTATGATTTAACCTTCATATTTAATTAGAACTTATTATCCAATATTTTTTAAAGAAAGGGATAAAAGTTTTTAGAATTATTCTGTGTCGATCCAATTAGATTGAGGTTTGGATAAAAAGAGAAGAACTTTGGAAAGTATGTGAAGTCATAGAACATTCAAATGAAATTCATCTGATTCTATGCCAATCTGAATGTTTTAAAAGTAATGAGAAATTCATGATACAATCATAAGATTATGAAAGAATAAATTTTACTAATTCAATGTATTTTGGTCTCAGTTCAATGTTGTAAGATTCATCAGATGCATATTTTTTCAAAATGATATGAATTATGATGTTGTCAAATAACTTATCGACAGATCAATCAAATGAGATGATTGATTCCATTGATCCTCCATAGTGGTGCTATCATCGGTGCCTCGAATAAAATATTTGATATCTCAAAGGGAATCTAATAAAAAATTCTACCTTTGGTAAATCAGAACATATTTGTTTTTTCAAATTAGTAAGATGAATTTGTTGAGACCAATCAATTGGATGAAGATCAGTAATATACTCAAGATATTTCATAAAAAAGATATTTTTTGGTTTTATTCATTTGGGTAAAGATAAAAATTACCCTTATGTTCTTTTATAGTGCTTTAAGAATGAAAGAGGAACTTTTTTTTGTTTTCCAAGTGGGTCATGAGTCATGAGACGATGCATGAAATTGATTCATCGGAATGAATCAGAGTCCAATCCATCAGACTCATGAATAAATTGATAAGTCATCAGAGACAATATCATTAGTTTTATGATTCAAATTAACGGAGAAATATTTTTTCAAATCATTTTAAAAGTTGATTTGATGGGTATGTATGTTTAAACAATGTATTTAGAAGAATTGTTTCAATATTTGGGTTGATGAATTTATGTTGGTACAGATCTCTATAATGAAATGAAATTCTTATTTCATATGGTTTCAAAAGTATCAGATGATTTAGAGAAACATAATAGGATTTTATATCTTACATATGTTTCCACCATAATGAAAACAATCATAATGGAAATTAGTTATCTAATAAAAAAATTATTAGAAAGTTAGAAGTTGGATGAAGTTGTGAGAAGATTCAATAATTTTCATGAATAATCGAAATGAGTTACAAACCACTGAAAAATCCAAAGCTGTATTCTAAATGAAATCTAAATTCAAATTCAAGAAATTTGGTTTATCGGGAACATTAAATTAGTTTCCACTCCTTACACCTTTAGATAACATATAAATATAAGAAAGTACATTGTGGTTTTTGATGATGGTATTGTTAATGAGTGAAGAAAGAGAGATAAAGCACTAGAAGTTTTGTAGAGAGAATATGATTCCTGAAACAGTTTTCTTAATGATGTTTTCTTGACATAATAAGAATAATTAATAGATTTTTAGATCATACCAATTCATCAAATATAGATTTATATGGAATGTTTGAAGAAGTTTAGAATAGTATCTAGAGTGTCTTTTTTAATTGGTTTCCAGACTGGAGAATCAGATAGAGGAATTGGCATGAGCCATCAGAATTAGTATTTGAACAAATTACAGTAGTGAATTTCTTATATACTATTAGGTTGGAAAGTGGTTTTTCTTTGTAGAAATACATATGGATATTGATAAAGCATCATGGTAATACATATTTAACCAACTAGTGAAGGTTATATAACTTGTTACACAAACATGTTTTACATCATTCATGCTAGAAGAAGAACATGAACTATTGTATTAACTATAGTGCTACAATAGTGTAAGATTATTTCAAAAAACAATTATCCACACAAGAATATTTTTTATATTGGATTTTTTGGTATTGTATTTTTATCGAACCATTATAAGGACTATCTACTCTTGTTAATTAATAAACCTTATTTATACTTGTGTTCCTATAAATGTATTAATGTTTTGCTTTTTAAAATATTATATATATCTAAGAGGATGAAAATCATTTTTCAAAATTAATTAAACCTTAAATAAAAATATATCACTGATTCACCCCCACCCCTTCTCATCGATTGATTGATCTTGGATGACCTTTTTCAGTTATGATCCAAGAGATGATAGGTCATACATACGCATGGGTAACATTTTCAATTTTTCAATGATTATTATGAAATAGAGGTAAGTAATAAATTATATTTCCTTAATTATCATTATATCAAAAATACAATAATATATAAATATATAAATAAATATATATATATCATACATTTAGTGTGGTGATGAATATATAGTCACTTTACTTCATCAAGGTGGTAGTCCACATGTACACAAACGATGTTATCAGATTTCATTTAGTGAAATAGTATGATTGAAAATGATATATATATATATTATATTTTAAAAATTATAAGTATGTAATTAATTTCATTCTTATATCATTTATATCACATATATTTATTAATTTTATCTTTATCACCTTCCATGTTAAGTTTTAGTGGAGAAATAATCACATTTCTTTACAAGACACGAGTCTGCCATACACACGAGTGACATTATTATATCCCCTATAGAATAAAAAGTAAAAAATTTATATATGATATATTAACTCCATAAGGGTAATTATTTTATAATTATCATATATATACTTTAGATCAATCATCATCATAAATATCGATATTTTTTAATGGAAAAAACAAATGGCATTGGCTCACGAGGCTATTGTCCATTGCACAAATGAGTGATGATATTATTACCCATTTTATGGAAGTGATGATGGTTATAGGTCATACAATTATTATAAAAAATATCATTATATTGATATATTAAGTAAATTATGATATAAAATATTAATAATAATTGAATGTGGTGGATAAAGAAATGAAATAAAAATTCTTGTTGGATGATGTTACCTCTTCTTCAGATATCCTCCTTAGGTTTGCACTTAAAGCTTTCCAATATTGAATTTCACCCCAAAATAATGATTTAAGATAAGGGAAGGGAATTTGGGAAGTGATTTGGGTTGGTACATTTAAAACCACTTTGGCTTTATGGTATGAAATGAAGAGGATAGGTGATGACCTTTTATAAGTGAGGTGAGTGGCATATTTTTTATTTTTTGGAAATGATTAAATCAAACCCATGTTTTTATCATGAAAAATAATTCCAAAATGAATAATTGTTTTATCATATAGGAGACAGGGTTGAAATATGGCTTAACAATGGCTATTAGAAAATATATAATATCATTTTTAACCATTATATTCTCAGTTTGAACCCTAGTAAATAAGTTTTTATCTTAACCACATAAAATAATATTTATTGTTTACACTAGTAATTTTGGATAAAAAACATGTTGACTATTCTAAAAATTGTAAAATTGTATGACTCAAAATATTGAATTCATTTTCTAAAATTCAATTGAATAGTCTGGATAATTTTAATTAAAATTTAATCATGGAGTTGTGTAGAGATAGTGGGTTTTAAAATAGGAAAATATTCAAAATTTACGTTGTTTTTATGTAAAAAATCATTATAAAAATAATTAAAATATCTTAAATTATTTCCGTTGATAAAAATTTTATTTAATTTTAAATTAAAAATAATCATAAAAATAATTTATAATTATATATAATTGAAACAAAAATGTAGTTGTCAACTAAAATTCAATATCTTGTAATGTTCATTGAAAAATGAAACATTTCCAAAAAATAAAAAAATTCACCATAAGATAATTTTGGTATTCTAATTGCAGAATTTTTTTATTTTTTCAACTAAACATTTATAATATTATAACGAATACTTTTAAATTATGTGCACAAAGAGAGATTAAACCACCTTTAAAATAAATACTTTTATTTTGAAATCTATTCTTTTTCATTCAAATGATTCTTATATTATTATTGATAAATAGATGACAAATTAAAGAGTGTGAGCTATATAATTTCATAAATTACATTATCCTCTACCCAACATTTCAATGGTTATGTGATAACTATCATGTTAAATAATAATATTAATAATATATTTTCATTCGGTAATACTCAGTCTTTCAAGTAAGATAAACATTAGATTAAAATCAAGTCATATAATGAAAGATAAACATATATTTTTTGGAATATAAAATATTAAATAAATTTTTATTATTTCATAATTTAGGGGTGTTACATAACTATTCACCCTTCCATTCATTGTAAATTGATAAAGTTGCACATGCATACTTCATGACTACCACCTCCATTAAGTGATGTGATTAATTTTACATATATGAATTTAATGTATTTTATTAATATTTTATTTAATGTATAGAAATTATAATTTTTTCATGATTAATATTCTATATAGGATTTAACTATGACCCTTTTGACCATGGTCAACATACTGATTTCTTTTTGCAATTATGAACCAAACGTCCACAAAATGTTTGATGTGAACCTTATTGATTAAATAAGTATATAAAAAAAGATAAAAAATGAAATAAATTTGTTAATAATCATGTAATAAAACTTAAAAAGTTTCTTAATATATTATAAAAGAAATATAACATTATTAAACATGAGTTAATGTACATATGTTGCAAGTTTTTCTCGGGGTAAATTTTCTTTCTTTAAAACGTTATTATAAAAGTTTAAATGTTTTTATTCTAATTTTTCCATCATATATATGTTATTTAAAAATTTTAATGAATCTTATTAATATAAAAAATGATTTTTGAAAGTCATTTTAAACTATTTTTCTTTCTTTAAGATGGTTTTAATGAATACAAATGTTTTCCAAATGGAGTTTTTTAGAGTTTAATAAAAGTGGGAAATGAATGTTTTTTAAAATATACCACATTAGTAGACTTTACTACGTTCATTAATAGATTTAATTTTAATTATTTTTATAAAAAAATATTCTATTCCCCATTTTTTGGGAAATTTTTTATTTATTTATCAATTAAAAATAATTTTAATCCATATTTTTATAGGAAGCCCAAAATCTATTTTGCATATGTGTTAAACCAAATAATATATGATATTTTTTTTGAAAATGTAAGATTATATGATTATGGTTGATAATGTTATATCATTATAATTTTGTAATTATAACGTTACCTAGCGAATTATGTTGCAATTAACTGAGTAGGTTATTCAATTTTTAGGATTTCTTATAAGCATAATTATAAGAGTGATTTGAAGATTGTGTCCTAGTGTACCTACATTAATTTTATATACATGAAAATGAATCTTCATGGATGTATTTTTAAAATATAAGGTAAGATAAATAGCATATGGTTACTATAATATTTTCTAATTGTAAGGGTGAAAATATATTTTCCAAGAAATATTTTTCATGAGTACCCATGTTTTATAAGAAACCCACATGATTATCATTTTTCCATTTTAAATTTCATATCTGAAGTTTTAAGAAACAATTTGTGAAATGAATCTTGTTTCTTTAGTATGAAAACAAATATTTGTGATAAATATTAATATATAAAAAGAAACAATTTCTAATGGGATATAATGATTTTTAAAATATAATAACATGATTATTTCCATTTTTAACTCTTACTTAACATTTTTATATTGATCCAAATATTTGAAAATTTTTAAATAGATAATAATTATGAGTATCAAACTAAATAAATGTATAACATTCACTTATGGGGATTTCACACGAATTAAGTAAACATGTTTTTTGTGAAACATGAGTTTAAATTCAAGTATCCTATTTTTGTGGGAAAATGAATATTAAGTGGAATTTTCTACCTTGTATTGTAAGGAGTTGATGTTAAGGTGTTTTTTATTAATTATATATAACTATAAATGAAAAATATGATAGAATTATAATAAATTAAAACCCTTATTATAAATCATCATTTAATGGGGTTTTTTCATTAATGTCTTTTATAATGATAGTTTGAATGAGCTTTTCACTATGGTCAAAGATGCTTGAAATTTTAATCATATGACATATGAAATGATCCCAAGGCCTACATCATAATTTATTAGGGTTTCCTGGGTATCATTAAATAATCACAAACAATTATCTATTATGTTACTTTTTTATGTACATTCAAAGGACTATAATTTATAAGGGATTTATTTATTTATGAAAAGGTTTCACATTTTTACAATATATAGTACCCAATAAATTTATGAAATCATATTTTCTGATATTATTTAGTTATAGATTATATTTTATATTTATATAGATTCTTAAGATGATCATATAAAATAATTACTCTTTATCATAGGCATCTAAAAATTCGTTTCCAATATTAATTCATAGATAGATCATTCTGGAACAGAGTCGCTTAACCTGAATCTTATTTACTCTTAGAAAGGCCACATTACACCCATAGAGTCACTATTATGTATATTTTGTTTTATGATTTATTAATATTTTATTTCATTATTGAGTTCCCTGAGTGTTAGAGGTCAAAACTGGATATTTTTTTGGAAAACAATCCCTTTGCACATAGTTGGTTCATAGATTATCTAACCATACGACTAAGCTTATGATGGTGGATCTTTGTGTGGAGGTATGATTTTTCATGGTCTGGTCATAATTTATAAAACCATTTGGGACCTAAAGGTAACTATGTGGTTTAATATTTGTGGTATTAGAGCACCCACCCGGTTGGCGCATGATCTATCTAAACATGATGCCAAACCATATGAGCGGTCCAACCCATTATTTGTTTATTTTTTCCAAAAAACCCCTAATAGATTTATAACATGGGGTCTTGTTTTACTCTCCCACTCATTTCCAACCCCTCTTCTTATAATTTTAGCTTCTCCCCCTCTCCCTTTTTGTGAATTATCCTAGTATTAATGTTTTTTGGACTGTGGTATGTCCTAATCTTCTAGTTTTCACCATCTTATCCCCAGTATCTTCATTTTTTATAACTTTTTCATTGACTTGAAAATCCATAGTCAGTGTCTTGACTGAATGAAAGGGATTTCATGGGTGCTTTGGTTGAATTTCATTTCCTTTAGCTATGTGAAACCTTCTCATACTTAAATCGGGCGGTTGTCATCAAAGGGGAAAAGTTTGAAACCATTTTGAGGTATGTGTCTCTATTTAAGGTAATTTTCCATGTCTTACCTTTGAGTTATTAATTTACTTTGGTTTATGTTTTTAACATTACTTTTGAAAGTTTTATTATTGATATTTATTTCATGTTTGATGTGATCCATTTATTTTTATTTTATATTTAATTTTTAATATTTTGTATCAAAAGGGAGGTGGCTTGAATGCTCTCCACAATTTAGTAAAAAGGGCTCAAATAGGATTTATGGATTTATATATATTTCTAAAAATGTTTTGGAAATGGGTTTACCATGAGGAATGTATTTTATCAAAATGGACATGTTTAATTCATAAAATGTATTATGAAATAGGTTTTCATTTATAGAACATCTAATGTTGATTTTTTGGAATATATTAGCACAAGGGATGCATAGTGTATAAGAACTTGTTATCCAAGGGACTATAAGAACCTTTAGTAGGAAGATCAAGATATCTTCCATTTTTTGTTCATGAGACTAGGTGAGCCTTTTAGAATAAAAATGAGGGAGATTCCCCTTATTTTCCAAAGGACCATGGAAGCCTCTTGGAGGAAGACTGAGAGTGCTTCCACTTATTGGACAGGTTTCCAATAGATCCCTTGGATTTGGGCCCATATTAGATGATGAGAGATTCCATTTTTTAGCTATATAGAAAACTATATATTATGTGTACTCACTTTATACCATCATGGTTAGAGCCTTTAGTTCACATTACTCATTCCTAGTTGATTTATAATCGATAGTTAAATTTTTTAGTTTCTTATTTGATGTTATATCATGTGTTATGACCATTTTAGTTATTTTATGTATATAAAAATCATGTTTATGTATACCCTTATTATGCCTTATTTTGGAATATTCGGCATGTTGTGTATTATTGATCTATTATTTTAATTGAGCTATGTTGATAAGTGTTTTGGAAAAACTATTTTTATTTAAATAACATCCAAATATATTTCAAATGATTGCTTTTAAGAATATTTTTTTTAAATGATATCCTTTGGGTAACAAGTTTTGAAAACTAGTTGAATGCTTTACATAGTCTTAATAACCTTAAATATATTTATGATGGTATCCTACTAGGATATTTTACTAACAACATACATATGCCTTTGGGAATATGTAGACAATATTTTCCAAGGCATAAGTAATATTAATGGAACTATGTATATAGGTGGATTTTTAAAATTAACATTTCCAATTTTTTGATGAAGGGTCATCTCATGAGGATATTGTTTGGAGTTTTGTATCTTTGGGATATATATATTGTACTTATATGGTCTCATTCATATTTTTATTGGGGGTTTGAGATTTTTTCTTGAGATACCATGTTTTTGACCAGTTATGGAATGTTTATATATGTTGTTGTAGTATTTTTTATGTTATCTACTATAGAATTTTTATTCTTAATCTAACTGTATGTTTATTATTCCATTGACTTTAATTATGTTTTCATGGAAGTACCATTTAATGGATGGGTCATACAGAATTTACATGGATGAAATTTTTCCCAAGAGGTTATTTAATATGCTTACTCTTTGTCCCCATCCCATGGGGATTGGGAATGGGCTTGAGACTATCTACCAGCTCATTTGACGGATCAGGTCGACTAGGGTCAGTTCACTCTAACAATGTATGAATGTAGGATCATTAGTAAACCTTATCTTGTAATATCATGACTCGAGAGTTAGAATCATAGGAGTGTCTTGATAGCTCTTCTTCATATTAAACCTCATGATGTTCTAGGTTGTCAGGGATTATATTTTTGTGTTTTACGCATTTAGGGGATTATTTATTTGAAATTGACACTTTTCCCTTGGTGATTAAAAGTTATCGAGAGAGAACATGAGTTCTTTCGATTCATGGGGGAGACATGAAAATTTTTGTAAGATGCATGTAGTTTTGGAACACGGTTAGTAGTAACAGTGTGTAGCCCATGTATCCTTGTTGGTCACCATATATTGGCACTTTAATAGTTAGTGCATAATTTTCGTAATTTTTCATCCAAATTATGCACAATGGTTAAATGTTAATTTTTTTTATTCTCTACACATTTTTATTTAATGTATTTATTAGTGCTAAGTTTATTTGTTAAGACCTATTTTAAGGGTTCCTTTTTTAGGTATGATTGAATATATTTGAGATCAATTAAGTATTTATTGAGTATGTTTCATGTGTTTCATGGACAATAACTTCTTAAAACTACTCATATAGTTTTAGATATGGTGTTGTAGATAATTAATCTTAGGGTAATACTAGTATAAAACAAAGACCAAAATATGAATACCAAATCAAAACCAAAATATTAGATATCTCATGTCTTATATTTTTCATGTTTAAATATTAGAAACCCAAAATAAAAACACTAAAAAATCCCTAATAATGTCCTGAAACCAAGTGTGGGTCCCTCATCATTAATCTATCTCGGCATGTCCATCTAACATAAGAATATTTCCCTTATCCAATAATGAAAATATGATGTCTATTTGTTTGTTGATCAGTAAGTCCGATTCAGGTGTGAGTGAAACTCAGTATGCCACCACCAATAATTTCTAAAATAGTATCCATTAAATAATAGTGTGTGTAGTTATATAAGTAATAATATACAAGTAATAAAATATGATGTTTACATATTCAATTATTCTTTATTTAACCACATAAACCCCAGGTTCAAGAGGAGACATGAAACATAAATACCTACTTCTTACAATACCATAGTATAAACCATAAAATAAAGAAATATCACATATCACATACCTCAAAGGTTTTAATTTATCATTTCATTTAAATTTTAATACCATTAATTCATGGAACCATAGTCCATCTCCATCATTTTGAGCCTAGAATTCCATGTCTAGTTCCCAATGGATATTTGAATCATTATTCCATGCCCCAAAACCCATTTATCAATCATTCAGAAATCATATTTTCAAGCCTGGGTGTATTTCCCCCACTCATTTATCACATTCATGCATTTGGGCCAACAAAATCTTGTTTACCACCCTGTGATTATTTGAAGAACCCTCCAAAGTAATATTTTTTTCTTTCAGAAGTCCATTTAAGGAAAAAGTTGGAAACTAATCATGCCATAACAAAGTACGATAAATATATAAGTAACTCACAAAATGATTTAAAAAAATAAAATTATTGGAATTACTCACCTTATATAATACCCATTTCATCGAGGTCCCCTATATCTCAAGATCTTCCCTGATATGATCTTAAAAAACATTTTCTATATTTTCCCAAGTACGGATATATATACCTAAATTTATTTTGACATCATTGATTCTACATGCCAATATCGAATCTTTTTTTTGTTGATTCACTCAGATTACTCAACAATAAGACAAACTAAGATCGATATCTTATATATATTCTTTCAACATCTTTTTTTTAAATGTTGATATTGAAATCCTCAACTAACATCTCTTCCTTATAGTTGTGAATATGCACATGACCTATATTATCATCACTGAGAGCTGTTGTTGAATCCCTACAATACCACATTTCTGAACCTTCACTGGGTTAATTATAGCCTCTACCTCTGTTATCTTTAAGTTTCATGATTATTCATTTTGAATGCGATTTACGAGGTTGGATTAGTCTTTTATATTCATTGTTTTTTTTGTTTTTTTTTGACCAAAATGTTCCCATGAACATTTCTTTTCCTTCCATTCCTCAATATGCACACAATAGTAAATAGTGTGTGTTGATCTTCTACGCATTCCAAATCATATTTGGAGTATAAATATTAATTGATAAATTGGTATTAAGAATCATATACCAAATCCTCAGGGGCCACTTCTAATCCATTCAAAGGAGTTTCCTTCTTGTTTCATTTGGAAATAACTGGTTCCTATACCTCTGTATGTATCCTTCCCAATCATTTATCTACTAACATGTGGAACCTATTATAAACATAAACTCTTGATATAACCTTATTATTGTCACAAAAATCTCCCTCTTCTTTATTTCCTTAAACTAACATTCCATTATCACTCCACACATAAATATTTATAGAATTTGGATGGAAGATAATAGAGAACCCTTTTTATAGGTCACCAGAAATAAAGGAATGTGTAGTGTATGACATTGTAGTATTGCATGGATTTTTCAACCTACCCACTTCCTTGGAGGATTCATGAGCCTCCCATTCCATCAGTCTATGATCGGATAGCTCAATACCATCCCTTCCAATTCCCTAAACTATTTTAGTATAAGAGTTGGGCATTTCAAAAACATGAAAAAATGGACATTCCCACTTCTGGATGTTGTAATCCCTAACTATTAGGTTCGGATCCAACCAATCTGTTGAAACCCCAATATGAGGATCAGTCTTCTATAACTCCTTGTACTCATGTGGACCAATGAACAATACCTCTAGATCACTAATTCAATCAATTTGGGAATGTTTATTCAGACCAACATCATGAACTAGCACCAAATTATAGCCACAACAATCCATCACTACGTCTATCTGATAGTAATTGTTCATACTCCCATGCCTATATGCCACCTTTAGGTAATCCATTCTTCTTCATAATGAACAGAAATGAAACCACGGTTCAAAGGGGATAGCATGATTGTAAAATAACCCTTTTTCAAAATTGTTCCCAAAATATTCAGTCTTCGGCCTTTATTAATAGACCTCAATGAAAATTCTTAGATAAATATGGTGGCACACATATCTGGTTCTTCTATATGAACAGAGATAGTGACCAATGAAATTCCTTAGAATCTATATAATCAAATGAATATAAAAAGGGAGAGAAATTTCATGAATACTTACCATAATAATCATGGTTTTAAAATCATGTTTCATATGAAAATTGAATGTCTGCCAGAATAGGAAGAAACACAAATCAATGTAGATGTAGGGGGATCCAGCCCAGAGTAGGATGAAGTTGATCTACGAAGCGAATAAAATCATAATATTCTTGTTTTCATAAAGAACCACCATTTTTTATTCATCTTATCAATATTTCACATCACAATATACCATTTAAATTATCAATTCAAACATGGTTCCACCCATTAATATCATGGAATAATATGAGAATTTATCAATAATCCATGATTCAAATTTTAATCATATAAACTATTATTCCATTAAGGTTAATCCAACCATACTATAATTCCCATTAACCTACCAATTCCAAAATCCCATAAATTGACTTAATTCAATTATCCATGTTTAACCCATTTCATTTTCACATGGATAAAAAATTAATCAATTTGACGGTTCAATTGATTAATTAAAAAATTAATTTATCAAAATCATGATTTAATTTCCAAGTGTGGAAATTGTAATTCAAAAATACATACATGAAAATGTAATTCAAAACAATGGGATTTTAAATTTAGACAACCTACCTCAAGATTGATGACAAGTGTTCGCCAACCAAATTTTCCAAAATTGAAATGGATGATCAAGATCATGACGAAAAACAAGATATACAAAAAAATTATATAAAAAATATCAACCATATACACATTATCAAAAACTAATATCTAAACCTTGAAAATAAATGTAAAATATCACCTCTTCATTAGGAAAGGGATGCATGAGATAGAGTAGTTCTAATGAGAAGAAATTACTTATTATGAGATGTGTACTTACTTCAGTTTGACCTTTGATTCATCAAGAATGGTGTTAACAAGGCTTATATATCCTCTCTCGAAACTCCAAAATTCAAAAAAAAAACAATTTAGTTTGAGTGGGGGTGAATGAGTGTAAAATATTGGGTTTTCAAGAATTTCAGAAATATTTTTTTGGGGATTAATTTTTATGGGCATGGTTTCTAGATATAGGGCACATAGTTTTCCAAACCATTCAACCGACCATTTTCCCAACTTAGGGGTCACATTGTTACTACTAATAGGTTGCACGAGTTTTCAAACCATGAACTAACCATGAAATCACCCTATCTTAGGGGTTTCATAGTTTTTAGGGGTAGGTGAATGATTTTCAAAAATCCTTCACCATCCATTAACATCCCATTATTATTTCAAAATACTCTGTCTTCACCATAAAAAACCTTAAAAACACTACTAAAGTATATTCAAAATAGGTTATAGATTAATAATTAAAAATATTGATTCATCTTCATAAAATTTTTAGATCATACAATATAACACCTTATAATATCTCATCCTTAATATGTACCCCCATGATTCTCTAAGAATTAGAGGCAAAAAGATCAGGCAATTAATACTACATATCTGTTTCTCTCTCTCATGTTAATTCCTTATGGCATCTAAGTTTCCATAATACATGTACTATCAACATATTTTTTCCCCACAACACTTTCTCATTACAATCAAACGCACGTGTCAAATTATCCTTAAATGACACATTGGTCTTAAGCTCAACATCATCTACATCGATCACATGAGAAGGTTTGAGGTGATTCCACCAAATATTTCAAACAAGAAACAGATCATACATAGAATGATACCTATGTGGAAGAGATAATTTCCACACCATCAGCAAAATTATCTCCACAAGCTCAAATGTTCCAACAAAACAGGGAACTAACTTTCCATATATCTAAATCCTATGGTGATCCAATTTATGAGACACATGAGAGAAAACCTGATCACCCATTATAAATTCATGGACTACCGTACAATGTCTCATAGGTTGTCATCTGAATAGTTACCCAATAATTATTGTTATAGGATAACTCAAAGACTACTAAGTTATTCACCCAAGACCCACCGAAGTATAGGACACATGCCCATATAATATCATCAAGTACAAGTATATTATGTTCCAACTACCCATCAGTCTGTGGGTGGAATCTCATACCCAATATTCAATGTGTGCCAAGTGCCTTCTTTAAACATGCAGGAAACATGAAGTATGGTGTGAGTCACACTCTTAACTATACTATGTTCACCCAATTTATGTGGAATATCTCCCAAACATACCATTCCCCCAATTAATCCATTAAGAATGTCTCACTAAAAGGAATGAAATGTGATACCTTTGTTAGTCATTCTACAACCACCCAAATAACATCATTCATCTGAGGAATCCTTGGGATACCTACCACAAAACCCATGGTAACATCATCCCACATACATTATATAATAGGAAATGGATGTAATAAACCACAAAGTCATTGATGATTTTTCCTCACCTATTGACTATTGGAACATCTTTCCATGAATCCTACAATATCATTTTTCATTCATGGAAACCAATACTATTGATTTAGGTCATGGTACATTTTGGTAAAACCTCGACTCACCACCCACTTTGTGGCATTAAATTCACACATTAGTTACTCTCACAAACACATAAGGAAAAAAAACTCAATTCCTGACATTGATGATCTCATCACCATTTATGGTCAAATATGAAGGTGACTACCCATCTACAAAGATCCCCTTTATGGAAAACCATTCAATATGCTCATACTTTCTATCCATGATATTTCTTAAGAGTGTAGAAAAAAATGATATATATATATATATATACAAGATCCATATTCTCCTAGACATTCTAACCATAAGATGCATCTCATCAAGTAAATTCATCATCTTATACTTAGAAACTGAATCGTGAACTATCTGATATTGTGTCCTCGTACTCAAAACCTCAACAATAACGATTCCCTTTATTGGCATATATGAAATATCAAATTCAAATGACTATATATACTCAACCCAAATTCACTTAAATATATTCAAATTTCACTATAAAAAATTACTTTATGTGATTTGGGTTGGGATATAGATTAATGTTTTTCCCAACAGATAATGCTTCCTAAACATCGATGCAAAAAACCACTACAACTAACTTGAGCCCACATATAGTGTAATTTCATTCATGTGGACTCTAATGTTGTGACCAATATGTTGTAACCTGATCTCCCTACATCAAATCTACCCCATGTCCAATCCCAGATGATTTATAGAATACTATATACTACTCACATGTCATGGGTAGTATCAATATTTGTATAGTTGCAAAATGCTTCTTTAACTACTAGAAATCATTTTATTTTGCTTCATACCATTCAAACATTACTCCATTTTTGGTCTAGATGATAGTTGGTACAACCAAGTAGGAGAATCCATTGAAGAACCTCCAATAATAACCCTCAAATCTAAGAAAACTGTGGATATCAAATACATTCTTAGTATTCTCCTAAGAAACCACTACCTTTAGTTTATCTAGGTCCAATGACACACCTTCCTCTAAGATGATGTGACCCAAGAAATATACCCTAACAATAAAGCATTTACACTTAGAAAACTATTTGTATAGTTGATTATCTCTCATTACACTCATGATGATGTTATGTTGTTCGACATAATCATCATGAGTCATGGAGTACAAAAATATTCCATCCACAAAATAGACACAAACTGATTGAGATATTGGTGGAAAATTTGGTTCATCAATTCAACAAGCATTACAAGATCATTCTTCATCCCAAATGACATCATAAAGAACCCTAAAATTCCATACCTACTTCTAAAATTGATTCATGGTATATCATTAGGTCAAAATCTCAACTAATTATACCCTGATATCATATCAATTATGAAGAAGACACAATTCCATATTAACTTTTCAAATAGATTTCCAACATACAGAAGAGGATATCGTTTCTTCACTCTCATCTAGTTAAAATTTCGATAATAAATAAAAAAGCATAAAATCTTATTAACCTTCCTAGATTACATAACTAGATAACCCCAAGTGGACATACTTAGATGGATAAGACCCTTATCCATCAAAAAATCCAGCCGAGTCCTTCAGTCTTGAACCTCTGTTTATGCCATTCTGTTGGGTGGAATGGAAACTATCTCAGCCCCCGATATGAATTAAATTGAAAATTCCACATATATATTTGGTGTAAAACCTATTAATTAAACTATAAAAAAGTCTATAAACCTATATACTATAGGTATAAAGACATCATACTTTACAAAACAGTCTTCTAGAGAAATACTAGTGACCTAGGTAGTGAGCTCTTCTAGATTATAATGAACTGGCCCTATATTTCCTACATAGATATACCACTCTCTATGATGAACATAACAGTTACAACTAGGAGATGTAAAGGTCACCATCTCATTATAACATTCAATGTGGTCTTATTATTCTATTAACTAGTACATACCCAAAATCATGTCAAAGAAGTCTAGAATGTAATGATTCCAAAAGAAAACGATACTCTTAATCATTGAGACAACACCCCTTGAATAAAAATATGTGTATTGATAATACTGTTAATGGTACTTCAAATTTCATAACCCTACTCGTGAAATCTAATGATAGATTCAACCCATTAAAGGTCTATGAATATATAAATGAACTAGGGGAACCCATATCAAACAAGGAACTAGAAATTGTAGAAGCTACAAGAATATTACCTATAAATATTTATGGCCCAACCTCATTATCCACAAATGTAGGATAAACTACATTTAGTTGTCTAGTTACTCTTCCCCATGATGTAGTCTGAGTTCCCTGTGGTTCAAAACAGTACTGATACGAGTGATCGTTCCTAGAAGTACCTAATCCACTACCTCGACCACCATGAAAAACAGAACTATAATTGGAATATTGATAAGGTAGATAAGAAACCCTTCCCATACTCTGACACTTCCGAGATCCTCCTTCATTTCACATCTATGAAGGGTTATTTTAGAACCATTATAAGCATCCCATCATTCTATAACTCATAACACCCCTGGTGGTCGGGGATAATTTTTATGAATGTGCCCCGGCCTACCACATTGGTGACATGTGACTTAGCTGAGGTCCTAAGTAACTAACTATTCAACATAAAAACTCCACTTTGAACTGCTATGGTAAACATTATCATATTGGAACTTTATAATCTTATAATACATACCTCTTGGTTATCTAGAAAAAACTGCATGTCCTCCCCTAGAAGCATCATTCATGTTCCCCTCAAATATGTGATCCTAATTTACCACTTCAGAAAACATCGTCAGCATAAAGATGTTAAACTGAGAAATAATTTCACATTTTAGTGCATAATGAAACACTTTTTCCTAAATATCCTCATCCCATTCTAATGTTGGAACAAATCAGTGCAAATATTTAATGTGACTAGAAAATTCCATAATATACATACTTTTAATGGTTAACCTTATAAACATTTTTTTCCTCCAATACCATAGCATCTGAGGGAAAAAGTGCTCTAAGAACATGTCCTGAAAGTTATCCCACTCCATATTTTCTAGTTTTTAGTCTCAAGACTATATTTCCCACCAAAACATCTCCTGGTCTGGTAAAATATAAGCACCCAACTTGAATATCTTCTCATTATGAGTGTCTAAGTGGTTAAGAATCATCTAGATAAAATCAATCTAAAACTCAGTTCCCTCAAGTCCACCCTCTTCAATGAATGTTAAATGTTGATGCAAATGGAACTCCAATAACATGGAAGACATGATTTTTACAACCCATATTGGGTATATTTTAATAAAAATCATAAATTGTGAAAATTTTCCATGGAAATTCCCCTATATTCGTCACCCAGGACTATAAGAGCCTAAGGTTCCACTAAAAGAGTCATATCTCCAGCGACGTCCTCATGTAGTCCTCTAAAAAAATCATAATCATAGATTCATATCTATTAAATGCCAAAAAAATCTCAGGAAACATACTGCAAAATTGATTTTTAACAAGAGGGTTTCCCATTAATCCAAAACAAGATATCCTCCATATCCCACCACACTATCAAATCCGAGGCTCTATCACTACCCTTAACCATCCTTCATCTAGGTCATGGCTCTCATAGGGTAAAACCTTTTTAAATTTTGTGTTTCTCAATAGAAATACATTATTATTATTTTAAAATTTTATGTTTTTCATCATTTAATATTATGAATTTCATATCATGAACCTTTTTAATTCTAAATTTCATATGTATGAAAATCAATTTTATTTAAAAAAACAAAACAAAAACTTCTCTTTTTCCTCTGAATGCCTAAAAATAATTCATGTTAAAATAACACTTGAGGGTCTAAAATGATGCATGAATACTAAAATCTTATTCCATACAAGTTCATGAGTAAAATATAAGAAAATATAAGATAAAATAATCATTTCAAACAACAGTTACACCACTCAAGGTGAAATGACAACAGACTAAAACAACACACATAAATAACAAAAATCACTCCATAGGAACATGGATTTTACCCCTGGACATTGGTTATCTTCTCCCATGAACTATATCTTAACAAAGGCCAAAATCATACAATTATCCTATCTAATTTTCTCAAATAATAAGGCCAAAGAGAAGAAAAAAAAGGAAATATCATTTGATACCACTTTGTGACATCCCGATCCATGTGCGACACACCTGTTCCCCAAGCGGTTCAATCACATTAACTCAAGACCACCACCCCATATAGTAGAGTCTACTGACATGCTTCGATGATCTATATATATAATATGGAAAGACTATACCTTCTACATCAAAGAATAATAATAAGAGAAACAAAGAAACAATAGACAATAGACATAACAATTAATAGAATAATACTTTGATCACATGATAACCAAAAGAGGAATTAAAAATCCAAACATAAATCATAGATATGTAATTTCATATATATTTCATGTGTTAATATTAAAAACTCAAAATAATGACACTTAAGACTCTACAAGAAGGTCCCAAAACAATGTTTAATTCCCTCATCCATGCTCCATCCAGACCAATCCATCCAACATAGGGACATCTCCCATATCATGTCCTACAATAATGATTATATTTAGGTATGGATGAGGAAACATAGTAGGGAGAAAGTATAACTCATTAGGATACCCCCAATGGCATCTAAACAATATATGGTCAATAAATGTGTATGAAGTCGTATAAATAAGAAAATAATAGTGATAAAATATGTAGTTTACATATTTAGTTATTCATCATTTAACCACATAAATCATTAGGTTCTTTAGGACTACAAAACCATCAATACCTACTTTCGCATAGGTCAGAGTCTGAACAATAACATGTAGGTGAACCACATATCACATAATAAGTGTTTTTAAATTATCATTTCATTTGAAACTTAATATATTGAGTACTCAGAACCATAGATCAATGACAATGTTTTGGAACTAGAATACCATGGCTAGGACCCCAAGGGTAGTGAAGCATTAGTCCATGTCTCATATCCCATTTATCAATCTATCACACATGATCCTTTGAATCATTAATCCATGTCCCACACTAATTTGTCACATGCATGAATTTGGACATAGAACATAATTTTTAGCACCCTGTTGGTATTTGAACAATCTATTTGTGTCCCACAACACATTTATAAATCACTCCCAATATGTAACACATATCACATTTAACAATTTTAATACATAGTGACCCCATTATAAAAATTTTAATTCGTGCAATACCATTTAAAAAGTCAACTCAAACATGGTTCAACACTTTAATCCCATGGAATAATATTAAAATTCACAATTAACCAATTTATAAATATTTAATCATGTAAATTAAAAATTTTATATGGTAAACTAAAACATATCATATTTCCCATTAATCAAACAATTCGATAATTCCATCAATTGATCGAATTAAATTTCCTAAGTTCAACCCATTTCATTATCACAAGGAAAATTAATTAATCAAATACATGGTTATATTGAATAATTGAATAATTAATTAATCCAATTCATGATTCAATTTTCATTCTTGGAAATTCAAATGGATAATAGATAAATGAAATTATAATTCAAAACTATTCCATTATCAATTTAGAACACCAAAATCAATATCATTAATGATCAATCGTCAAGGGAATTTCCCTTTCATTGTAACGAAAAGATCAATATCACGATGAAGAATCAAATACTGAACCCAGTCCTAGAAATACTATAAAACATTTCAAAATCCTTGAAAACCCTGTCCTAAAACACCTCCAATATAGGAAATCTATCACCTATCCATTAATAAAGTGGGATGGGAGATAGAGTAATCCAAATAGGAATAAATTACTTACTAGGAGTAGTGTAGAAGATTCAAAATGATATTCCATTTGGCATGAATGGGGGTCATAATGACTTGTAATCCTCTCTAAAACGTCCAAAAACAAAATAGAATGTTTTATGTTGAGTGTGGGTTAATAAGGATGATTTTTTGGGGATTTTATAAATTTAAAATAATTTTTTTTGGGGATTAATTACCACGCTCATGGTTTCCTAGGCTGGGGCACATGGTTTTACAATTCGTGTAAATCACTAAGGGTTTATATGGTTATGACTAATAGGGTTTTTGGTTTTTCAAACCACACTCCAACCATTAAATCTACCTCAATATAGTTCTACATGGTTTTCTGGGGGGGGTAGGCACCCAGTTTTTGAAAACCATTCTCCAACCTTGTACTGTTCATTCTCCTTTCAAAATTCTCAATTTTCACGTGAAACAACCCCTAAAAAATACTCATAACAATGAAAAAACTGACATATAAATGATCTAGAGACATCACTAGAAATGGTAAGGATATTACACACCACATTGTATTTCACTTAATTCCCATTGGTAGACATCAAGATTATAGAACCCAAAAAATAAATAAAATACCCATTCCCCAATGTAAATAATGATAAAGAAGTGAAATTTGGGATGGAAAATGAATAAGGGGTACTCCCTATTAGAGGTATCACTATCTAGTATATTTTCTTATTAATACAAAGTGGGTAGTTACTTCTCCACAAGCATTAATATACATTTTTCTAATATTACCACGTATATTATGGTTTCATATATTTTTATCAACTACAAATAGCTTCACGGGTTTCAAATATGCATTTATAGTATTGGGGGAATTATTGAATAGTTTTTTTGGAATAAGATAAAAATAGATGAATTTAAATATATATTCCCCCCGCATTTATGCTCACATGTATTATTCTTATTATGTATAACCCCTAGTAGCTCTTCTTCTTTAAATTATATAATGATATTCTCATTGATTGTCTCTTATTCTTTTCTTCTTCATTTTCTAGATATGTGTTTTGATCAAATATTTATGTAATAATTTAATGCTCATACATGGGAGTTTTTCTCCATTGAGTTCCTCTTGATGGATTATTAAAATTTTTGGGAGAGAAGGATTTTATAATTCTCTTTCAACCTCATTGGTATCTTGTTGATCGAAGATCATTATCATTTCACTATATATTATTTTTTTAGTAATATTTCCTTTATATATTAGTAGAAAATGGTGGCCTTATCATCCAAAATTTGTTTTATCTCTACCATCAATATCTTTTTTATCTATCAGTTATTGGTCTAACACTATTACAGTAGCTATATTGTTTCTAAATTCCTTTCATGTTAGTTCTTTAGTGGTAAGATTATATGGTGACTTCAATGTTAATATTTACCCAGTTTATTATCATGGAAGTTATCATTCATATATATAAAATTACATAAATTGAAAATTTCTGAATTTATGGCCATTTAAATTAATCCTCAAGCTCTATTGGGAAGAGGTGGTGGTTAGTGTAAAATTATTTATCTAGGAATTTACCAATTACCTACTTGATTTTTTTTCCACTACCTTGAACTGGAAATATAATTTGGTATCCATAATTGTTAAATAATTCTACTATAATTTAGAAAACAATACACTTAAAATAATGCAGGGGGATAAAGAGAGAAAAGATAGAAAAAAAGAAAAAAATATTTATAGAGTAAATAAATGACCTTTATCTACTGTGGCACCCAAAAAACGTTGAAAACTATTTAGAGGGTTTTTTTACCCTCAAATAAATAAAAATACATAGAATCCTAGAATCAGAATCATGTCAGACCTGGGCTATCTCTCAAAGATCCCCACATGGAAGTTATAAATCATTCACTTATTAATATTTGTTTTTATATTTTTTTAATAATATAAATAAAATAGAAAACATGAGGGTAAAGGTTGTAATTAAATTAGAAAAAAATATAAATGAAAAAAAATGTTATTGGGAAGGTGAAGTGGCCATATTTTTTGTCCAAGTGCTGCTTTGATATCTATTTTTTTTATATAAATAAATTTTTTATTTCAACAAATTATTTTTATGAATTACCTTTAAATATATAAATTATGGAATATAAAATTAATTAGAGACCTCCTAAACACATATATACTACATCCTCCATTTTAGAAAAATAATAACTTATCATGACTCAGGCAGGAAACCATTCCCCATCCAGTACAACAATACAATAATAATAATATAACTCACCACATTCCACTATATATGGAATGTTCCAAGTGAAGTGATAAGAAATATTTTATTAAGGAATAGAATATGATTACAATAAATGTGATGTGAAGGTTGGAAAATATATCAGATACACATATGACTCCCATTATCTTATAAAAAATGCATGAAAACATATAGAAATTGATAATGGGGATTTAAAATCAATTTAGTCTCCTCCCAAAGATCACAACATTAGGTAAGATAATCCATGATCATAACACACAAAAGAGGCACAATTAGGGAAGATAAATATGAGTAGAGATAAAAAAATCATAAAATATTATTAAAAAATGAAATCCTTTACTAAATATCACTAATGATGAACCACTAAGGTACCACATTAACAATGTTTTAACACCCTTTAAATTGAAAAATCTAAAATGAAAGGGGATCACTTCTTGAATAGATACATTCCTTGTGGATATTTTATATTGGTTATGCTTCTACAAGGGGTTACTTATTATTTCTTCTCTCCAAGGAAATAAATAAATATTCAAATGAACTATGATAATTTAATTCACTCAAAAATTCATGAATTACATGAAATGTGGGATTTTAAATGTTTCCAAATTTGGAGGTTCAATTTTATTAAGGTTTCTTTTATGTTCTAAAAATCCATTCATTAAAATCATGTTGAACTTTAATTGATTAAATAACCCCCATTGATGATTCTAGGTAATTATTGGGATTACTTGATTAAATAGGTAACTTCATAAGTTATATTTCTATTATTTTTTCTGAGATATAGTTTTCGAATAATTATATCATTTTTATATGTTTTAATATATATTTTATTATTTTTTATACATGTATAACCTAATTTAATTCATAAAATATTTTCTTACTAGCATCCTTCAGATATAAATTACTACTTGAGCTTCTATAGTAGTTTATGCGGAACATCAAAAATGAAAAACCCTTTTAATTAGAATCAACAATTTTTTTCCAATATTTATTTCATTGAGCTTCACATTTTCTAATATAATATTATGCGAGCCCATACTATTATGTAAGAACAACCCCACCACATTCTATTCATTTTAATATTATATAGGGTGAGTAAATTTTTATTTATTAAAAAAATCCAAATATAATTACACCTTATTCATAACTATTAACAACAAAAAATTCAAAAAAAGAACCAAATTTATATCAATATTGTTTACTAAATATTTTTTCCTAAAAATGAATAAAAATTTTAAATTCAATAATTTCATATTTAAACATTTAGTTCTTATTATTTTCTTGATAATACATAATGATATTAACACCCATCAATTATTACATTAATAGGGGCTTTAAAACATGAATTTTAATGAAACTTTTATCAAAATATGGCTCACATTACCCACTAAATTCATATCCTTTAAAAAAAGAATTGGATCCTTAGAACAACTATAATTTCTTCTTTGATAGGATAGATACCACATACATGATATGTGATCTTAATCTATGAATAGGATCAAATATATTAAATTAATCTATCAAATATCCTTACAAATAACTTTATGGTAATGAAAATATAATACAATGAGCAGGAGGAAAATGAGAAACACAGATCCAAGGAACAAGAGTAAGAAACAAATAATCACTGAAATAGAAGCCATATAAATTTAAATGGATAAATATTTTTAATCTCAATTGAACAATTAAATATACAATGATTGGGATAAGGTATTACTAGAGTTACAATTCAAACCATTGAATCTTGGAATGGTTAATACCAACAACCACTAACCAATTCAATGAAAAATTTAAAAATAATATGATTTTAACCCTTTTATTTAATATAATAGGTGAAAAAGAAAAATGGATAAGTTTGATCATCAACATATCCTCATTTTAAATTATCTAATGCTTTTATTCCACTAAAACAGACTTTTCACCTATATAACCAAACCTATATTAAATCAAAAATAATAATTTCCTCTAAATTAATTCACATTTACTATTACAAATAAATATATTTTTAAAATCTAAATATAATTCCTTATAAATATTTTTATCATTTTTTTAGATAAATAAAAAAACAAGATTCATATTCCATTTTATTTTACAATGAGAAGGCTGGGTAGACACACACACTATTTCATGAAAAATATTAATGTGATTCTATAAGACTATAATCATACCATTTCAACTATACAGAATTATTATTAATATATATTCATTGTAAATACCAATAGAACTACATAATACACTTCTATTTATCTATATAAATTTTAATTTCTATGAAAACCATAAGATCCAATTGGAATTTAAGAGTAAAAGACTAAATCTTGAGATTTTTAAGGATTATTTACACCCCTAAGATTCAAGAAACATATATTAATTAAAATGAAATACACAATGGGTCCCCAAAATTCCTATTATACTTATCATCCCAATAGTATTTTGAATAATATTTCACCTTTCTCTTTTTTTTATTTGGATCATAAAAAAATATATGGTATAGCCATGTTTATACATTACAACTCAGTATCATGTTGTAATAACCACTTCACCTTAAGAGATCATAGTAAAATTTCCAATTTAGGGTCGAAAAATGGGTTTAGGTGTAAAAATAGAGGGTGAACTGATGAGAAACCAATACTTTTGTGTCCCCTCATCATTAAATAATGTACCCTTCACCCTATTCAATTTAAGTGTGGTTATGACTACATCCTTCCCAGAATATTTAATTATTTGGAACTCATCATGCCTACCACTCTCTCTCAACAACTAATGTTATCTAATTTATAAACTTATTTCACCTTCGAGTCCTATAAATTGTCTTTAATTGAGGATTTTAGAACCAAATTATATTTGAGGGATTATAGGTAACAAAGTGGGTAAGTGATTATCCAAAACATTTATTTATTGAAAACAACTTCAAATCCCACCCATACACAATTTATTAATGAAACAAAGTCCCTCCAATGATCCAAAAAAAATTATTAGAGAGAAACATATAATTGATTTTAGCAAAAAACATAGAATAAAGATATCATTTTCTATTGTTAGTTAGCCTATATATTCATGTTAATTTTTTAAATATACATGATATCTTACTAAGAGAATGTTATTTCCAATGATAAAGCTAAAAATTAGTCAACATGTCACATATAGAAATAGATCTTTGACTACTACAGTCATAATACATATCCATCTATAGAAACACTAAATTAGAACACCCAAATGATTTTTTGGATCAGGATTTCATAGACCCCGGGTGAATCCCTTGATCCCATGGGGTTGTAAACTAGTATGACGGGTTAAGGAATATTTTTATTGAATGATTTAATAAATATGGTTTTAAAAATAAGTCACCACAGAATCTTATTAAAAACATGGTTTGACTCATAAAAAAGTTTTATGATACCAAACAAAATGTGAAATTCACCAACAATAGATAAAAACTACTAAGTTAAGAGTCGACAAAAACACTATATGAATACCACCAAAGATAGTTAACATGAAATATAACATTCAAAAATAGAAAATAATAAATAACCAAAAAAACATTGAATAAATGTAATAAAATTGATTATGATGTGGTTATATTCTAAAAACATCATCTATCCAACTAACTAGTGACACTAACACTGATGTGGGGGATGAATCCAATACCACGTCATACTCTGCAAATCCACAAACATACAAAAGATCCCAGTGTGCATGTGAATACCTAAGGTGTCATAAAGTAAAGAATGCATGTACATTGGGGTGTCCATGTAGGATGTTGGAAAAAATACTGAGAATAGAACCATGAATAGTGTTTCGACACACACAATGATAAATGATTATATTCATGAACTCATATAAAACTGTATATAAGTATAATAAAATTGATCTATAGTAAATCACATGTATATAATAAAACATAAATGAAGAAATTTAATTTATATTAAAATCTAAACATGTAAATTTTACATGATTCTATATGAATCTAAAAAATAGGAATCATATCACCAGAAAACATAAATAATTTTTAGTTACATCAGACAAAGATGTTTCAATCCATGCTCATATTGAAGGTGGTATATGTGTCCACTATAAAGGGATTTTCCATCATGTATGTATTTCATAAACAGTCCTATATAAACTGAAATGTACATGAATACACACACAAACATACAGATATATCTATATATGTGTGTGTGTGTGTGTCTGTGTCTGTGTCTGTGTGTCTATGTCTATGTGTTTATTATTATTCACTATAGAAGGACACCCAGATCCTCATAGGGAGAATCATGCTTGTATCTTTCACCCATAAAATTCCATTAATCTTGTTATGGTAAGAAAAATATATAAATATTTTCACACACACACATATATACATATCCTACTATTATATGAGGTCTCTCTCCTCAGAGAGAGGAACAACATATATATCATCTCCATGTGTATCCAGTTTCAAGCATCAAGATATAACTTATAAAAAAACGTTCACATATTTTATATACAATACATAATAAATTTAAGGTTATTTTAATGAAATAAAAATAAAATAAACCCCTAATCATAATTTTCATATCAAAATCATATGATAATAGGATAACATAAGGTGTCATATAAATATAAATATATTATTTTTTATAATGGTTTATATGTTTTACATCATAAAAATTGATATTTTATTTAATAATATATGATAAATCTGCTTCTAAATAATAATAAACATTTTCAAAGTCAAATAATAAACATTTATTTCCTCAAGAAATAATCATGATCATTAAAACATGTTACATGACTATATAACTTTAACATAAAACCATAAAATTTGGATCCTCAGATAGTTAATGTAAAGAAATAACCAAGATTTTAATGTATTCTTAACATCCACAACAAGGAATTATGGACATAGAATTGCAATAACAATTCTTGAATAGTAGAAGGTGAGGCATAATAAATAATCCAAGAATGATGTTCCTTCTTGATAATTGATTTTTTATTATAGAGTTTAGTTTAAGAACCTCATTTTAACATCAATTTACGTGAATATTCTTAACCAAGCATTTACCACCACATAGATTTTATAACTACCATTTGGAGTGGTAACATGATAAAACACATTACAGACCATTTTTTAATATATATTAAGATGGTTAAAAATCATTCCACTCTTAAAATTTTCATTAAAACTAGAATAATGAAAACTTATAAAATTAAAAATTCAAAAGGGAGTAAGTGAGTGTATCAACTCATTTTTTTAATAAATCATAATAAACAAGGATTAATTTATCTCCCCTTTAATAATTAAATTCATTTATAGGTAGGGTATCTTTATTAAAAAAATGATAAAAAAAAAAGAAAATATATTCGACACCCTTATCAGTTGAGAACAACTTTGGTGACAACATTTTTAGGAATGATCTTAATGTGTGAGAGCATGATGTCATCAATATAATGGGGCAAAAAGAAAAATATCACCAATGTTTTCTTTAAGAGAAAGAATAAATCTTCCAAAATAGAAGTTTTGAAAGATGGATCATTAAAACATTGAGTCGTTACATAATAGAAATTGTGGTTAAATTTTATGTTTAAAAACAACTCCATGAAAATTATATGAATCACCATGTTGTGTGTGAAAATTGACTATGTTTACATTTTAAAAAAACTCTTCTCACCTAATCACCCCACCATTATCTCTTCACTTAAGTATATACCTAAAATAAAGTTAAGTATAGTTATTTGAATTATAATTTATTTGAGTTACTGTGGTAAAAATTGCTTCCATTATGTAACACATATTTAAGGACCAATAGGTTATTTGTAATCCAAAAATATTTCTTCCCTAAAGAGCTAACTCAATAACCAGTTACAAACTCATTATAAATTTTAAATTGGTTCTAATAAATTAGATAACAACCCACATTAAGTAATATGAATGTTAAAGCACATATAATATATAAAAAATACAATATAAATGTTGACGATAAATAGGGGATTTAATTATAATATTTAAACTGTCAGGGCCCTGTATAAGATGATGAAGAAAAAAATGTAAAACATAGTATCATTTGATAATGTGGTTTTCATAATTTAATTATTTTAAAAAAATCCTATTCTAAAATCACCCATTATTTTTTATAAAGAATATGAGTTTATATTTACGGATTATTTTGAAATATAATGTAGTCATGTAGAGGCATGTATTGAGAATCACAAGGTTGGTCAAGACGAACAAGTAATACCATTGGTGAGATTTACCAATTATAAGTGATCACTAAGGAAGAACCTAAATTATTTTAAGCCATAATTATATAACCAAGGAATACAAATCCCATGATCCTAGATATTAATGAATGATTTTTCATGAAGGATAACTAACTAGATAACACCTAAACCAAATATAATATATTCTAAATAAAAACAGAAACTTAAATCCTATGTAAATAATTTTAATTTTACCCTAAAACTATCAACCTGTAAAAATAAAACAAAACACATCCATATTCTAACAAAAATGTTATTAATAATGAGATAAAAACTCATAAGGATTACATAAATCCTAAGGTGATGAATCCCTTGTCTAATATAGGATTTAACCATGAATTTGGTAATTCAAAACACCAAATCACTAATTAAGGTATGGGAAAAAGAAGAATAATGAAGAGGGAAGAAGGGATAAGTGGGATAAGTGTTTCCTTGAATTATGTATCGAATAATCCATATTTCTTGAGGTTATTTTATTATGAAATGGTGAAATCAAATCACCCAATACATAATTTGTTTTCTGGGAGATAAACAAGAGGGATGCTAAGGAAAGAGAAAATAGATGGTAGAAGTATTAAATTAAATAAATATAAGAAACTCCCCTTGATTTCCATTTAACTATGAGAAATTTGGAGGGGAAGTAAAGAACTAAAATGTACTATAGGGATAGGATATCAGATATTGAAAGTGGATTGGATCTAAGGAAATGAAAATATGATTTCAATAGTAGAAGGGAAATGATTGAAAAGTATTTATTTTTTGGAAAAAGGGACATCAACCTAAATGATACATGCTATAATGCTACCTAGAACATAGTGGAAGCCCTAAAAATTACCCCTATCTATGTAGAACACCAAACATCTGGCTCCAAATACTCAGTTCTACCTATAGTTTGAAAATATTAGTGGTACCACCATAAGAAATGATTGGGCCCAAAACATCCAGATTAGACTTATACGTTATAAAAAAATACCACAAATAATATAATCCAACTTAATACTCAATAATTAATTCACATAATACAAATAACCTCAATCTTGATCTTAAATATCAAAACATCACATGTTTTTATTAAATTTTATTCCACAAAAAAGTAACATATATATTGTTTCATCAATTCACAAAGGTAAAAACATTACAAAATCTACATCATATGAATTATTATCCCAAAGAACAACAATGATATTATCACCAAAGAATAACTATCATACTACATCACCAAGATATATCCATGTCTATAGTATATTCATAAAATAATTTATCGCACTTGAGTGACATGATTTCCAAATCGAACACGTATCCCAATAAAACTCAAAATAAAAAAAACTCATGGAACACCGACAACTAACACCTTTATATGGATCTTATATATAACTATTCTCACACTACAAGATTCTAGAAAATATAGGATGAATCATTGTTCACCTCAAGGTTTACACACTCAAAGACACATAAATATCCTCGTGATAAAATTAATACCCTAAACTAGTTACTTTATCCATATCTTTTTGTTTTCTTCTCCATATAGTTCTCTTTGGGATACCTATAAATATTCTACTACTTTGAATTATATTTTATAAAAACATTTACATGACACATGTTTTTTAGAATACTATTTTTTCAAAAGAAAGATGTAATCATGTTTTAAAAAACACCACCTTTAATAAGTTTGGTTTATTTCCCAATTAAACCTTGATAAAAACATTTTACAGTTCAATTATAAAAATTAATATCATTTTCATTTAACTATCCCATTTCAAAATCAATTCTAGATTTACATTTCAAAATCAATAATTTCAAATAATTATTATCTATAAAAACTACATTACTTTTTATAGTATATAGTAATTAGATTGTGTTTACTCTATGCTACATATACTTCAAAATTAAAAACCAAAACTATCTTTTTTAAATACTATAGTTTCATTAAACTGAATGGTATAAAAAACCCAATTTAAAACCCTTTTCAGTTTAGAACATAGGGTTATAAAATAGCATCTAACATGCCTGATTTAATTTTCATAGCCAAAATGGTTTTTCGATTTCTCTCATATCATTTTCCTATAAGGAATCATCTTATCATTGGTATTAATATAGTATTTGTTATACAAATATCTCATTACTAAAGAAACATTACAAGTTTTATATGAAAAATATTATATGAAAACACATCATACATTCTCTGTAGGATATGTAAAATAGAATATAACTATCATGACTATATGTAAATCACTTAATAAGAATGAAAATATAATGCACAGAAGAGATTAATAAATAGAAAAAACATTAATTTAAATCATATAAAATTAATATAAATTGAATTCCATTGTAAGTAGTAGAATATTTATGAAAATACCATAGAACATGCCTAATAAAAGTATTCAAAAATGATTGGTATAATTCTTGTAATTATAATATTTAGTAAAAACATGGCTATATGAAGAAATTAATAGAGTAATCTAAAAAAGGAGAATCAATAACTAATTTATATTGATATCAATCATAAATATATGTTACAACCAAAAAATTTATCCATGGAATTTCCCCCTCTTATAATTTTTTATATAGTATACATCATATAAAATCACATAGAGAACACAATACAATCATTATAAATAAAGAATTAATGAAATAAGAATAGTTTATTGAAATTAAGGAACCTATACCGATGGAATAGTAACATGACAACTGGATTAGTAATATGACCATTTGGAATAGTTATCTTCTAAATTGAAAAGTAACATCACCTATGAAAGTGTAAATAAAATTTATGTATTATATAAATATAAATATGATATATTTGTATCATGGAATAAGTAAATAAATGTTTTAAAAATGATAAATTAAGTGATGGTATTTTTGTAAAGCGTAAATGCTTATTTTCAAATTTTTAATTAATATAATTTTTTAAAAGATAATTTAATTTTGAAAAATTGATTCTTAAATTATTAATTTTTTTCTTATGATTATAATATAATTTTATGAGAACGTAATTAAATTTTCAAAGTGTTATAAAATCAGTTATAATTTTAAAGTTGGTATTTTTCGAATAAATGATGATTTAAATTAAAAATTAAAATTTTCTAGTTTAGATATTTATTTTCATAAAAATAACTCATTTTTTAATTCTACTTTTCAAAAAAACTATTAGGGTGAATTTTCAATTTTTTCTAAAATATATGAATTTTTGGTGAATAGTGAATTTTAGTAATTTACGGTATTTAACATTATAAGTAAGTAAATTAATTTTTTATTCATGGATAAGTAATTTATGGATTAAATGGACTTATATAAAACTCACATTATATATTTTATTTATTTAGTAAAATATTCAATACTATTGATAATCATGATCCAAAACATTAAGCAAAAGAATAAAATAATTAAAAGAACTCCATATCCTTACACCTTTTATGCCTTATATCTTTCTAATAATCTTCCCAATTCTTCTTCCAAACCTATACCCACGTTTTTTTATTATCTCACCAAACAACCATTCCCATTTCCTTTAAAGAGGTTCTCAAGGATTCGAGAGGCATAATCCTCTTTCGTTCTCTTTTATTTTCTTGTAATTATTTGTTTCTTGTCTTATCCTCTTATTAAATCCTATATGAAATCATGGATGATAACTCCACTACAAAATGTATACCTTAATTTTTTTTTCGTTAAGGTAATATCCATCATCAAATCTCTTCTCATCTCCCATTAATTCTAAAAATGAAAACATAGTCTTCAATCTGTTGATTTACCTTCATCTTGGATGATGTGATTTTATTTTCCATTAAGAACTAGAAAGATGGTCATAAAACCATTATTAAGGTTAAATAATATTTTTTATACCTATTATAATTTATATAATGTTCTGGAACCAATATATACACATGATATGAAATAAATTGATATGTGTTCGTGATGGTTGTAAAAACTGCCAAAATAAATTAAATCATATTCATAAACATTTTATGAATTGAATCATCCTAATAACATATAAAAAAATGATATATAAGATAATTTAAACATATTTATGTTCATTAATAACATATAATTTCAATTATGTATAACTAATCTCATTTTACATGAACATCAATACACGTATACAAGGGAACCGATCAAGAAATCCCAAAAAATGAATGCACCCCGAACAAAAAAATTAAACATTTTAACACCTAAAAATGGACATAAATGATCTCAATAAAATTATAAAAAATTAAATATATTTATCATAGTTTTATAATTAAATAAATAATTAGTATAATTTTTTTATCCATTATGTTATGTATAAGTACAAAATGCTTTCATACATAAGGTAAGGGTTTCCTCATCTCACTTTTATTTATGTGGGATATTCCTTTTTAAAAACTTATTTATTGAATACATTTTAGTTATAATTCCATTTTATATATCATATTAGTTGTATATTTATATTAATGGTAATTAATGTTCCATTTTATGATCATTAATTTTATGAGGAATATGGTTTGACTAATTACAAAGTGGTAAGGGTTTTCATCTCAATCACCTTCCATTGTGTAATATTTTGATGTTATACACCAAAACTATTTTATGAGGTGTATATATACACCCTATGACTTATCATATCATAAAATTATTTATTCACATATTATTTAATTTTTTGATAAATTTTATTCGTTCAAAGTGCTTATGATTTAAATGTTCAATGTGGTATGTGACACATTGAATATTTGAAGATTTAATTTTAAAAAACATTTCTCCATTTAAATATTATTGATATTATTTTACATATTTTTTTCTATTGATATAAAAGTATTATAATGTAAATTTTATGTCTATTTTTAATTATATTCAAATTTTTGGGAAATAGTTTTTACAACTTTTATGTGGAATGTATTTCATAATATTAAAAGAATGTTTTTATCTTATAATGGAATGAGGTGATTTTAAAGATATCATAATGCCTTAGTTTATGAATATTCATTTTGAAGAATACATTTTAATTTTCCAGGAAACATTTTTCATTTATGATTAAAAAAAATTTTTATGAATAATAGATTTCATTTTTAAAAATGGTATTTCCATCAAGAATATTTCAGTGATCTTATATATATCAACATTCTTTATAGAATACAATGAATCATTATGTTTTTTCTCTTATGGTAATATTTACCATATTTTATTGAATAGATTATGATCATCCTGGCCTGGGATGTGCTATTGTAAAATGAGTCACCATATTTCACTAGATGGTATATGATTATGTTTATTGTATGGGAAAAGTATTTACACTTCATATGATAGTTTAAATTGGAATTTTTATGTTGATTATGTTTTACCCTTTTCAGTTATTTAGATTTCTTTACTACTTATGTTTATTTATAATAGATTTAGTTATATTACTTACCCTTATTGGGTATATGATCTCACAACTTTCTTATGTTTTATTCTTCCTGATGATGCAATGATGAATATTTAGATTTACATGTAGGGATAGTATTTGAGTATAAGGATGTTTCCAAAAGATTTTATATGTTTTATTTCATTTATAGATGTAATGTAAAACTTATTTTTGTATCTAGTTTTTAGAATATACAAAACTATTCAATCCTTTGGGATGTGATCACATGTTCATAATACCAATTTAATAAAGCAAGGAATCAACTTTGGGAAATTGGGGTTGGGGTATTTACATTTGGTATCAGATAAAGTTTAGTATAAACTCTGAGAAATAGTATTAGGAAATTAGAGATGAGGTAACATAATCATAAGATTGAATTTTAGGATAACTATGCAAGAAAATCCAAAACAACCCATGTTTTGAGATTGGCTATGCTAAATATTTCAATTTATGTTAACTATTTCATTATTTTTGGGATTATATATTATGATTCTTAATTATATGATCTAATATAGTGTATTTAATCATTTAGAAATGGTACCTCATAGAAGAAAAGTGAACCTCACAAATGCATGTGATATGAAGAGTAAGAATGATAACATATTTTATAAGCTTAGGAAAATATTTATAAGGGAAGTAGTCCACAAAAAATTCTCATCATATGAGGAAATAATATCATGTTCTAACAAGATAGAGAAAGAATTTTTAAAGAATCATGGCTTCAAATTAAAGTAAGAGAAAAATAAAACAACTGGGAAAATTTTAGAAATGGGAAGGAGGTAAAGAATTATTTTCCCTCATGTGATAATTGTTGAAGGAAAAACCATGGTATATTCTTAAGGGGAAAATGATTTTTGTCACGTGTGGGGACAAATGACAACATGATTCATGATTATAAGAGAAGAAAATAATTTTATAGCATTCAATGATTCAATGGTAAGGATATGGGGAACTATGAAAAAGAATACCCCAATTGTCAAGGGAATATACCACAAAAGAAGATAATGGATCATTTTCAAGCTTATTCTATTACCACATACAAATAAGAATGGTCAATATTATTATTATTGGACTCAAGAATTAATTAATTTATATATTTTACCAATAAAACAATTATTATAAAAATTATAAGATATATAAGGATTGTAATATAGTAATTCTTCTTTAAGGAATTAGAACTATGTGAAGCGAAGTGATCATGTTGTAAGTTGATCTTCTTGAAAAACAATAACATTGTAAAGACAAGACTAAATATGTGTTTCATGTTGAGATAATAATACATATATGTTTGTGGGATATTATTGGTGACCATGAATGTGGTTAGTGATCAGATGGTTTATGTTATTCTTGAAATATTGGAGGTTTGTATTTAAGGAATATATTCAAAAACATGAGATTTTACTATTGAAAAAATGTATATTTTATAATTATTTTAAGGAGATTAAAGTATTCATATATTTGGTTTGTGAAAATAAGAGCTACATTATTTTGTGGAATTGTTTGTTAAGTTGACTTCAGAAATTTAGTGACACTCATTCTAAATTTTAGTCTTTGAATTTGGATAGAAATTTTTTAGATGAGTCTTAAGATTATGTACTTATGGAATATAATAACATAAAAAATTGAAAATTATTGTTTTAGATAACATGTTCTATCATTTTTAGTTTATATAAACATTTAAATGCTGAAAGAATGACTTAAGGTCCACATGATTCATTAAAATTACTTCAGGTGTGAAGAAATGTATATATAATACCCATCTTGGGATTTAAGAAATGAAGTAGAGATAGATAAAGTCACAACCAAATGATGATATTATGACATGTAAATAAATCATGTAAGTTTATTTTCTCATGTTCCTACCTGTATAGAAAAATATTAACTCAACTCTAGGAAAAGTATTTTGGAAAAACATGTTATACATTCACTTTTCATACTAAGAAATAATTAGTCTTTTTCCTGGTTATAAAGTTATAGTTATGTGATCATAGACTTTTTTAGGACCATTTCCTCTACCACTCCCCATCCAAAAAATATAATTTTATTTCTTTTCTAGGACCATTTTTTCACTTCCAACTAATTTTCTTTTATTGGGAAGCCTATTTTTTAGTTACCATAACATTGTCTTTTTTCCTCCTTATATGTTTATGTTTTATTAACCGAATTGACATTATAGGTCTCCCATAAAAAACATTCAAGTATCAACCTTTTATTTTCTAAGTTCAATTTTGAAATTGTGAGGATGTAATTTATTGATGTAGGAGAGAATTTAATGGCCCAAAATTTTATTAATTGAAGTTCCCTTATTATAATAACATTATCTAGTATAAATCACATAAAATTACATAGAGAATACAATACAAACCTTTCAAATTAATAAGGGATGAAATTAGATGAATATCTTAAAATTAAGGAACTTATACTTATAGAATAGTAACATGACCATTGGAATAGTAATATAACCATTAGGAATTGTAATCCAAATAATAGAATAGTAACCTCACCTATGAAATTGTAAATAAAATTACAGTATCTTATGAATTAAAATATGATATATTTAGGTAATGTAATAATAAAATTAATGTTTTAAAAATTATAAATTAAGTGTTGGTATTTTTTTAATGTGTAAATGATTATTTAAAATTTTATAACTAATATAATGTATTAAAAGAAAATTTAATTCCACAAAATATATTAATAAATTAAAATTTCATTGTCTTATAATTATAATATAATTTTAGGATATCTCAATAAATTTTTCAGACTGTCATAAAATCAGTTATAATTTTAGAAATAGTTTTTTTAAAATAAATGATGATTTTAATTGAAAAATAAATTTTCCATATTTCAAAAAATATTTTCCTAAAATGGAGACTATTTTTGAATCCAACATGTTTAAAAATGGTCAGTTTTATTTTTTAAAAAAATAGTTGACTTTTAGTGCATAGTGTAATGTGGTAATTTATCATATTTAATATTATAAGTAAATAAATGAATTTTTGATTCATGGTTTAGTCATGGATGATGCAAGTGGCCATAATTCAGAACTATAATACTCTATTTTCATTATTTAGTCACTGGAAGAAATACTATTGATAGTCTTGGGTCAAAATAATAAACTAACAAATAAAAAAATAAAAAAACACCCCCTCCTCCACAATAACATTCAACCATCTCCACCACTTCTCCTCACACATTCTAAGATTTATATTCTTCAAATACTTTTCCTAATTCCTCTCCCAAACTTATTCCCTATGTTTTGTTCTATCTTGTTTCACCAAAATATCTTTTCTAAGTCCTTTAAGGTGGTTCGCAAGGAGAAGAAATTCATGAGGTAAAATCCTACTTCGTTCTCTTTTATTTTATTTTAATTTAATTTTAATTTATTATACTCAACTTACCTCATATTTCCTAAATTCCATGATAATTTTAGTATCCTATATATACTATTGTTGATGCTCGTTTCATCACAGAATCTAAAGATTGAAAAAGGGGAATATCTTAGCTCAAAGTGATTCAACCATTGTACAATTATCAAAAAAAATGACAATGGAAGGAATAAGAAGAACATTGTGCAAGGGTCACCCAAGTTTTACAATGGTCGCGCACGTATACTTGCGCACCTCAATGGTCATACAAGAACACTTGTGCGCCAAAGTTGGTCATGCAAGTCACTTGTGCGACCTAAGTGATAACCACCCGGGGTCTTCTCCTGCCTATAAATAGACCATGTGGACCCACCATTCAAAAAGAGGATTTTTTTTCCAGAAACTCAAATTTGAGCTCCAACAGCCCTAGTCTCTTCTCAAAGCTTCCGAAATACTTCTAAGGTAATTTCTTACCTATAACAAAAGATCTAAAGAAGGGGTGGAAGGCCTAAGTGTTGAAACTCATCAACACTTGTGCGCCCCAGTGTCCAGCCCTTAAGGGAAAAAGGCCACACTTGCACGCCGCCTTACTCCTTCAATAGATCTTGCGCGACCCTCTTCTGGAAGAACCTCAAGAGGATTATAAAGGATTTAATAAAGAGTCACTCAAGTATTACCCTTCTGGTTAAACATCACGCAAGTACACCATGTGTCCCATAGGCATACTTGCGCGACAAGGACTTGAGCGCACACGCAGTACCTGCGCGTCCGCCAAGACTTGCGCGCCCCTGCCTTTTTGGGTGCCTTTCTTGCCCATTTCACCCCTCTTAAGCCATTACAAATTTCCTATTCAAGATTCGGTTTTCAAGACACTCTTCAAATCCATTTATGGCATGATTTCTTTATTTAACTTCCTTAACTGAAAGGAATTCTGTGGAATATCTCTCAAAACCTAGTGATTTACACATCTTTATGTCACTAAAGATTGAGATTTCATTCATTTAACCTCATCCTTTAAGATGAGAGATCCCCTAGCCTAGGCCTCCTTTTTTAGGAGTAAGTCCCAGTCATAATTCTTAACTTGGGCATCTTCCTTAAGAGTAAGCCCCAATTCTTAACGTTCCCAAATCTGGGAATCCTACTTAGGACTAAGCCCGAGTCCCCTAATTTGGGCATCCTCCTTAAGAGTAATCCCCAAACCATAATCCTTGACCTGGGCCTCATTTTCATGAGTAAGCCCCAGTCTTAATTTCTCTTATCCAGTCCTAATTTACCTTTGATTTGGGATTCCTTTTCAGGAGTGAAACCCAATCATAAGTCTTATCTTAATTTGGGCCTCCTTTTCAGGAGTAAGCCCCAAGTTAGAGTATTCAAAATCTTCATGAAGCACAAATACCTTTATGGAACCCGTTCTAGGATTTCTTCCTTAAATTAAATCCTAACCTTCATTTATCTGGGCAGTCATACATACATAAGCCCCACATTATTTCTTATGATTGCATCTTTCAGGGCACAATTGTCTAATTTTTACCAATACCTCTTGTTTCTCACACCGAGCATGACTCACGTGAGCTTAGACCTTAAAATTAATTGTGGCATCCTTCTTTGAGCCATCAATCATTAACATCATACTCCCTTATTCAAACTACGTGGGTTATGATTCCTTTTTCTAAACAAAGGATACGTAGGTAGCCCGTATACGGGTTCAATTCCAACTCTAAAATAATACATGTCCTTCTGAATGACAATAAACTTCAAGTTCCCCACTGAGTGGCTTTAAAACCAGCATGGTCATCATAATGACCAAGAGAATTCTGCATAAATGTGTCGAAGGGTACCATTGACCAAGAATCTCTAATAAATACAGATGATTCTCTATCGATGAAGAACCTCGAATACATACAAAATATTCTCTAAATTTCCTACATATTTAATCATTGATTGTTAGATCTGAAGGAAATCTCATTTTATACTTGGTAATGTAATAAGGATTCACGAAAATAACTTAGATCCATAAAGAGAGTCCCGGAGTAGACAATAACTCCCCTCAAAAAGGTGTGATGAGTCTGACCTCCCATCCTCTCGGCCAATGCAAATTCCTAAGCCTCATCAGTCTACAAACTAATGAGAACCTACCTTTGGAAAGTAGGTCCGAATGGATGTGGAATCAGTGGATGTTTTGGGTTCTATAGACAAACCTGTTAGAAACCGATCAGAATGTTTGAACCTCCCATTAAGGTGGTCATCCTCGGATTCCGAGGGAAAAAATGGTGAACCCGACGTGAATCCTTAACCAAGTTAAAATAATGTTTTACCTATTTGTTAGTCCCCTATTTAAAACTCAGTAAGAGGGCCAAAAAAACCATCATTGACATATGTGCTCATCCAAAAGATGTAGTGTCTAAATTTATCTTGATTATGTCTGTTATATCAAACATGCACTCTTTTCCCAAGATCTTTTTCATTTCTAGAATGGCTTCTCTCAAGTTCACACCTGTGAATACTGCTGCTGCAAATGCCACTTCTGCTACTCCTGATGGATCGTTGTCCACTCTTAAGACGATATCACCTACTCAGCGGCGTCAATGCTGGGTATCAAACACACTGGTTAAGGAGTATCCTCAACACGGTACCATCCCAACTCTGTAGGCTTCCTGACAGGCCCTCCAAGTAAACAACTCACATCGGTCATCCAGACAACAACGACCAGGGATCAAGAAGCAGGTGGTGCTGACTACCGTCTCCAACCGTTTCGTGTCATTATCCCCGGAACGCAATCACCATTCACTCCCTTCATCTGGGGAGGTGAATGAGAAGGTCCCTCAGGACCTTAATTAAAACAGGCAGGAGTCTTTCTTGAGGGCTCCCACCAACAATCACCGCCAGACTCGTGCTGCAGTGCACCCTCAACATGATTAGGGTACCAACTCTAGGCGTTCAGATCAGGTTCCTCGAACCCGAGCAAGCAAGAAAAACCACCAGAGGTGGAATCCGGTCAACAGTGAGAAGGTTCTCATCTCTTCCATCTCCGGAGAAGTCCACCAACCTAACATGGTGGCAAGCAACGAGCAGGCACATACACCTTCCCGTTTTAAACCCGCTGTCCAGCAGACTCGTCTGGCAGCATCATGCCAATCCCGCCTGGAAATTTCAGCAGAGTACTATAGGCAGGAACATACACCTATTTATACATCATCAACTAGTCAGCAGGCTCGTCTGACTACATATGATGGATCTAGTCAACCACGTTTGGCGAAGTGCAATTAGCAGGCACATACACCAGCTAGTATTAATCAAGCCTACAAACAGTCTCGCTTGGTAGCATTCAGAGAAGTTAGTCGGAAAGCCCCGACAACAAATAGGAGACTGACTCAACTCTCTACCCCCACACTAGAGTACTGTCAGGATTCACTGACAGGAAAAGGAGGACAGGAGCAGGCACATACACCTACTCCAAGCCCGGAATGGACATATATTCCCGTTCCAGAAGCTGAATTCACTAAGCATATTCTAAAAATGGTGAAAGAGCAGAAGAAAATCCCTACTCATATTCTGGATGCCTTCCAGGATATTATAACAACTTCAGTGGCATCTCAGGGAAAGACACATAAATCTATCCCTACCAGTGGAGTGATACATCAACAATTCACTTCGGAACAAACACACACATCTGTTCCAGTCCAAGAGTGTTGTGGGGCCTACTCCCCCATATCATACGGACAACCAAGTCAGGCACATACACCTGATTTGAGAGGAGATCATTAGCCTAACCTGGACATCTTTCCTGATCAGGCACATACACCTGCTCAGAGCAGCCACTTTCGTCAACAAGTGGTTTCCAAGGCGAGTAAGAAGGCATTTAAGAAAAAGACCTTCCCAGCACAGTCAGGAGATCGAGAGCCAATCAGTAACAAGGCCTTGCTCGATACTGGAGCTCATGAAGCCCTCAGACAATTATCTGTTGGAATTCAAGATTCTACTCCCTCATTTCCCAATAGTGGGAACATTAATTCCGATGTTCTTCAACAGAAACTTCTTCATGAAGGCTTGATTCATGAAAAAGTGGTCGATCTCGAAGTTTTATCTTCATATTAGTGCCATAGGAACCCTCTGTGTGGTCAGAAGACCAAGGAGCAAGAGATCTCATCTTTTGTTGTAACCCATTATGGTTTTCCTCCCCATGATGATGAATTTTGTTGCGAAAGTCCTCTTCGCAGTAGTGATGTGCATTTCTCGGAAAATGCTCTAGTGGACAATGTAGTGCCGAGAAATCCCTCTTATCTTGAGGGACTTGAAAATGAGAATCCAGTCATGTCTGAAGCTTCATCGCTATCATGTGAAATACTTTCTCAATCAGAAGATAGCCTAGGGGGTAGGTCATTCTCCGAACCACCCCTAAGTCATGCATCTTTTAATTTGATTAATGATTTCTCTACCAATATTGTTGAATCCAATGAAGCAACAAGGAAACACCAACTCTGGTCAAATTAGGTAGAATAATCTTCATCAAATGATAAAGAAGAAATGATGAATATGAGAAAAAAACTGGCGAAAGGTGAAGTGCCTGTCATGTTTTGGCCTATGGATGACTCTTAGTATAATATTCCAGAAATGTTGACGGAAGATGAAATTCATGATATTCGTCTCAACATATGGAAAACTCTTTTTCAGTTGAAAAATAAAGTATTAACTTATGATGAATATGAAAATCATCTTAAGACAATAGAAGGGTTACAAGGTCAGATTGATTTGGCGTCTCTATCAGTATCTCGATATCTGAAGGCTGAAAAGTAGCATAGAGCCATTCAACGTTCATGCTTTGGCGCACTAAGAAGATTGTGTCAGTTAATTTCCAATTCCCCATCTGGTACTCATGCCAACGGTTGGGGTGTTCATGGAGCATTGCATTTCACAGTGCTCTCCAGTCAGCAAAGCCCGCCGAAAATGGTCTCATGCAATGTTATTGCCCATGGCCGGCCACTGTCAATGGGATTTTTTTGTAATCAAAATCTTTCTCAAGAACAGGCTTCAACTAGTTCCTCTCAAAATCAAGAATATAGAGAAAAAGTTGTCGAATTACTCTTGCATCAAGAAAATGAGAATATTGAACAGGCCTCTCTTTTGGAGCAAGCACGTCACCAAGTGGCAGAAGTGCCAGAAATCATCCAACGGTCTTTTGAACCGGGTGATAAAAGTGGATACAAATTAATGCATCCGTCTAATTTCTGGACTAAGGTTCGCAAGATCATTAGTACATTCAAGAAAGTCTCAGACATAGCATGTCAAGAACCACCCCAGCTCGCCAGACTGGGGACTCTTTTAAACCAACCCTCAGAATCAACAAAAAGGATTCGGGGAGTTGAGCGAGAATAGTAGGAACAACCCTAGTCCACTAGACTGGGGACTTTTTCAAATCATCAATCCCCTCCTCAGAGAAAGTCGGTCTTTTCTCGATTGGGGAAGAAACCTCAAGAGGAACGAAGAGCCAAATAATCCAGAGATTCCCTCCAAATTATGGTTCGTCAAGAAGTTCCTGAGGGATTGAATGAACAAAAGGAAATGTCTCATCAAAGACATGGAAGAAGACAATATCACAGAAATGTTGATATAAGGGATGCGATGAGTTATGCATCAATTAATGTCATAAATGCCATTGTTGTTGATCCACCAGATGAGGCTCACTCAGGGGACTCATATGAAGAGGTTCCTTCTCAAGAAGATGTATGCACCGACACAAATGAAGAAGGTTTGCATACACGAAGTCAAAGTATTACTCAAAACATAAGTAATCCTTCGAGTAACCCACTTCCCCGTCTCCGAAAAGGATCCAAAAAATGGAAGGGAAAGAACCAGGTTACATATCCTTCCTTTGGAGAAGGTCAATCGCTTTCACTAGAGCAGAGGTTTGCACAACAGGAGGAAGAAATGAAGTAATTAAGAAGGTTGAATGTAGAACTACTTCAGAGTAGTCTTCTTCTTAATCATGTTGGAGTTAGTCAGCCAAAGCAATTTGTTGCAGCTACTGAGATGGATCAAGAATATCCTCCTCTATCAGTACACCCTCACAGGTCTAATACTACGGGTCAAGTGTAACAAAAATTGGAAATGCTACCATCAGTTGCAGCGCCAATCGCCACATCTCTCCATGCTCTAGTCATTTCACCTACTCAAGTCCAAGTTCAACCGTATGTTTCTCAAAATTTAATAACTACTATTGAGTCATTAACAGCACGGTTAGAAACTATGGAAGGGAAGCGTGCGCAAGTTCAACCAGAAAAGAATGTTTACCCTGAATGGGTAGATTCAATTTCTCCTCCATCCAGTTTTGGAAACCCTTTATTCCCTATTTTCAATGGATCAGGTGATCCTGAACAACATTTAACGCATTACATGTCTTGTTATGATCCAATGATGGGAACTCCAGAGCATCAAGAAGCAGTGAAACTCAGATGCTTCGTGCGAACCATGCAAGGAGCAGCTTTTGTTTGGTATACAAGCTTGCAATCCCAGTTAATTACCGGATGGGAGGATCTTCGCCAAAAATTCCTCCTTCAGTTCAGCTCAACTTTTCCAAAGACAACAGTTTTAGATCTTACAAACTGTAAGCAAAGGGAGAATGAAAGGGTCTCTGATTTCATTGCTCGATGGAAGGGATTAACATATTCCTTGAGTTTAGCACTCCCTCAAGAAGATTTGTTGCCAATATGTGTGACAAATCTCTGTGACGAATTACGCACGCCGTTAATCCCAGTAAAATACACAGGAGGGTTTCAAGACCTTACTTCAATCACTCAGCAGATTGAAAATTCCCTTATACAGGCTAAGGCTAAATCTCTTGTAATTCCATCAGATCCAGGAAGGAGAATGGGTGAAACATAAAATGCTACAGTTATGCTCAAACAAGCACCTGTACCTATTTCTACCTCAAAACCTTCATCTTCTCGAAGGGATCCACCTTCTGAGCGCAAACAACATAGGCCTTTTCATCCAGATGATCAAAAAGATCAAAGATGAAAACAATTTGAGGATCTAAAGAGAAAAACATACTCTTTCTGAAATGAACAGGTTCCTAGATATTTCATTTCGGCTCTGGAAAACAATTTGGTTCAATTTCCAATACCCAAGAGGCCAAACAAGAAAGGAGATGAAGACCATCCTAATTATTTCCATTTTCATAAAATGTTGGGTCATCCCATTCAAGAGTGTTTTGTCTTCAAAGACCTCCTACAAAAGATGTTCGACTCGGGACAGGTCACATTGAAAGGCTCCTCAGCCCAGGTATCATGTGTCACTGCTACAGTTCCAAAGGAGGAAGATGAATGGCAGGATGTCAAAAGCAAAAATGCACAAAATTATGATTATTGGATGGTCAGAAAGACTATCAATCGAACTCATTCTATTTTGTGAACATAATTAAGGATACCAATTGTGTCTTCTGCCATGAATGTTGCGGAAAAAACCTCTTCGTCAGAGGGAATGTCCTCAGCGAAACGACATGATCCAAACGAAGAAAAAGAATCAGAAGAAGATGATTATGTGTCAAAGCCTAAGTTTTCTTTGACTTTGGAAGATTTCATGCCATCTACTTCAAATACATGGGCACCACCCCACCATAAGGCAATGCCTAAACAGGCTAATCTGGTAGAGTCTTCATCAGATGAAGAGTTAATCTTTGGTTCTGTTAATATGATTCAGTTAACAGATCCATATGCCCGTCGCAGTTTTGATTTCAATGAGCCTGAATTCCCTATATCAAACAGAGGAATCAGAGGAAGTTCCAGGGGCTCAAGATACAGGGGAAGACGTGGATCTTTCAGAAGCCACTATTCCAATTCTACCCCTGCTAGAACTGTGTACATAGCATAAAATCATGGTAGAGACCTTCAGCGAGGTCAGCAAGAACAAGTAAGTTCTTCTACCAATAGAAAATTCAGTCCTGGCACAGTTATTTTGGAAGACCGGTTGAATGTTCCATCTTCTTCCTCTCAGCAAGTAAATGGATCTAATCGGTCTAATCTTCCAAAACCAGGAATATTGCCAAATCCTATCCCAATACAAGATGCACCAACTTCCAAAGCATCTGCTTCCAAAGTACCTGCTAAACCACATATTCCTATTGGGAAACGCAGACCTCTGGATCAAAATTATGATATATTAAAACACCTGGCCCAATTAGCAGCCAAGTTATCAATTCTGGATGCTTTGAATCTTTCAAAAGATCTTCGTGAAGCACTCATCGAGGATTTATCAAGTCCTCAGGAGTTTGAAACTGAAATTGCTACAGATGAAGTCTATCACATAGAGAATAATCCTGCAGAATGCCATGCAATAATATCTTTTACTGATAAAGATTAAGATGATGTTGTGCACGGGCATATCAGACCTTTGTATTTATCTAGAAAGGTCAATGTTGTAGATGTTCGAAGAGCTATCATTGACAATGGTTCAAGAGTCAACCTCATGCCCATTCGTACACTTCATCTATTGGGCCTCACAGAATCTGATTTATCTCCTTCTACCATGATGTTACAAGGATATGATAAAAATGAACAAGATCCACTGGGTGAAGTTACATTCAGAACTCAGTTTCGATATCTTGTATCAAATTAAGATTTCATGGTTTTTGATCAAGACTTAGCCTTCAACATTTTTCTTAGAAGACCCTGGCTACATCAACATGTGGTTATCCCTTCATCATACCATCAATGTCTCAAATATTGTTTCGATGGTCAAGTTAGGACATTGTATGGTGATAAAGACCTGTTCAAGACATGTGAGTCTCAATAAATTAAGGCGGAATTCTATCACATGAAGCAAAGGGAGAAATCCATAACAAAGGATGTAACGCCCCGACCCTAGTTACCCAGAGTCGGTGCATTATTACATAACATTGGCATGATCACAAGAAGGATCAAATCTCGAAAGACCGATTGGTTTAGTAGCCTTGGAAACACTAGATATATTCATAAGTTTTACATTACATCATAAAATGAAAAACTACTACAACAACATAATGTTTCCACAGTCCACACTATAATCCCCTCATAATATCCCTGCAGGTCATTCATAACTTACATCTTCACTTCCTGGGAAAAATAAAACATAGAAAAGGGGTGAGCTCAAATGCCCAGTAAGGATAACAATATAGCGGAAACTTTCATCAATAAGAATAAACATTAAAGGCAATGTATAACTAAAACAAAAGCCTTTTAAACATGAACTTTCAACATGGTATGGCCTAAATAAAATGAAATAATTCCATTTTCTTATTCACATGGATATTCTACTAATCGAATAATCACATGCAAAAATCAATAACCACTTTCATAATGTTGGAATGCATAATGCTAAACTTTAATTACTTTTCAAGGCCTCGTCCCAAGACCTTGGGACTAACTGTAACCGGAACCCAACCCGGAGTGCCTCTAATAACCGGACACCAACCCGGAGTGCCTCTAATAACCGGACACCAACCCGGAGTGCCTCTAATAACCGGACACCAACCCGGAGGGCTTACTTTTACCATTCCCTAACCTGGAGGGCTTACTTTTACCAGTTCCCAACCTGGAGGGCTTACTTTTACAAGTCCCCAACCTGGAGGGCTTACTTTAACCAGTCCCCAACCTGGAACATACTTGTCCAACACATTCATATGAAGTAAAGATTGAAATATAACATAAACATTCTTATTGGAACTAGCATAAGAAATGTCAATACTTTCACCATAAACTATGAATGGTATAAAAATAGCACATCCACAGTCAAACATATCACAAAACCTTCAAAACAATATAGAAGTTTTGTATCATAATAAATCAACTTCAAATAATCTTAAAACCCATCAAAGGATGTTGACATAGATAAAATCAAAATTCTTTTTAAAGAAATATCTCCTTTTATTTTGAAATCATTTAAGATCCATATAAAATCAAACATTTTCTTTGAAAATAATCTTATAAGCTTTTAAGGGAAGCTTTGACGATTTTATAACGGCGGAAAATAACCGCACCCGCCGTATAAGTTAAAAAAAACATTCATATCTTAATTCTGTCGAAAAGGTTAAAAAGCACCTTGTTTGGAAAACGACGGAAAGATTCCCTTATAAACCTCTTATAAAAAGTCAAACAAGGGTATAAATGACTTTAACCCATATTCTTTTAAATATTAAAAATGTTTTGAAATACATTTTGAAGAAACATGGATGTGGATGATAACGAGATCTCAGTAGATTATTATGTATAAACAACCTCGGATAATGAAGAGATTGTGAAATAACCCTTACCAGTTTGGTAACTTATGAAACATACAACCCATGAAAGAGGTATCATACAATGAATATGTAAGTACACATAAATTAGAGTGTATTACACAAATAATATAATTATGGGCAGTACATACACCACACAAAAGGTAATGGTGGCAATATGACATGAATCTCATGGGAATAAGGAGTGAGATGAAAACCCCTTACCACGTTAATCAACTGAGTCGTATGGCCAAAAGTTAATAACCACCAAATTATTTACAGAATAACATGAATATGATAATATATATCAAATGCCAGTACACAATACACCACTTTCAATAATTTAGTGGCGAATAATGGAAATCTCACGGAATTGAATGTGAGATAAGAAAAATCCCTTACCTTGTACTTTTCCTTGGTTGGGGTAGGTTAACCTCCTGTATAATGGTGAAATAATTGTTATTAAATTATACAAGAATCATATATATTAATATGATATCATATATGATCTTTTAATATTGATTTGATAATAATATCTTAGTATTATCGTTGTTTCGGGTGTTAACTTACTTGTTTTCTTTTGTATGTTTTGTTACGTAAGACATGTTTGTAAAGGATAGGTTGTATATTATTCAAATCCAGAATTGTATCAAGTCCTTAAACATCATTTTTAAATCATCAAATGATAATTATACTTGAATGGTTACGATGGAGAATGAATCTCATCGCGTTCGTGGAGACGGTAGTCCGTACGTACGCACGAGCGACAATATCATTCTTTTGATATTAAAATAACATATAAATGAATGGTATATCATATATACAGAATCATTAACATGTTATATTTATTATTTACATGAGTTACACATCATTATTATACCCATCCAAATAATATTATATTGAATAACAATTACACCACGACGTGGAGACGGTAAGTCGTACGTACGCACGTATGGTGACATGTTATTCAAAGGGTGGATAGAATACTGAATATGGTTTTACCATACTTATAATAACATCAAAGTATATGTGAGATACTGGAGTTATTATTTTAGAATGGTAAGAACAAAGGAAGAAGAAGTGGAAGAAGAAATGAACTTAGAAAAGGGTGGTGAAATCATTACCTCTTCTTCGGGTTCTTCCTTTTGATTTGATCAAAAGGGCTCCTTAGGTTGGATTTCTGATAAAACTAAGGCCTCTAGGTTGTAGTGAGGGATGTTGGGAGAGTATTTGGGCAGAGTTTAGCCGAACCAAAAGGCTTTATAGGTGTGAAGAAATGAGAAGGAGGAGTGCCCTTTTATAAGAGGGGTGAGGGGCACCTTTGGAAAAGCTAGAAATATTAATTTATATTAAATTCATATTCGGTTTCTAAAGGCTCAAAAGTTGATTATTCAAAGGTTAAGGTGGGGATAGGTCGAAAACCACTCAACCAATAGAATTTGGACAGGTTTGGGTACTTATATTAACCTTATCTTTAAGTATTAACTCTAAGTTAATTAGTTTCACTTTTACAATGTCTCTTTGTATTTTTATATAATATGGTTAATAAACTTACTATATACATCCAAGCGACCCCAAAGTGGTACATTAATGATGAACCTATCATGATATAAGTCTCTTGGCCGAACCTTATATTTTTAGGAATTTAATATCAATTAATAATATAATATTTGTTTAAGAACTCTTTTATGTCAATTTTGACACTATTCAATAGTTGATTTTTGTGAAACTCATAAAAGGTTGATTACTTCGAAAAAAGTCGATTAAATCAATCTTAATATATCATATTATCCTAGAAAATTAGTTTAATTCATTAAAAGTTTCATATTATATTTATTTGGGTATTTATAATATCAATTATTTTAATTTTTCACTATTATAGTAATTACTGCATCATCATTGTGTCATATATAAAATACATTATTTAATGTCTAAAAATTATAAATAAAATATCATTATGTAGGAAATCTTTTTATCTTTCTAATGAATATTTATAATATAAAATCCAACATATATAACCCTATGTAACAATTGTTTTTCTAAAAGATATATGCTTGTGTCATTTTTGTATTCATTTTAACTAAATTAAAATAAAGTGTCATTATCACTTACAAGTGGATCCATGGGGTCCCAAAATAGACCCAAAGATTCCCATGGTCGACCATGTATCAACCAATAGGGTTAAGACACGTTTTAGGGTAATTTAGTATTATTATAATATTATTTTTTTAACCCTTATTTACCGGATTTACCCTTAACCATGGTAAATAAAATATTTACCGCAGTAATTATTCAAAATGTCTAAAAATAAAAGTTACCTATTTACACAATTTGAACATCCTGATTCCAAATATGGAATCCATTTTCCTAAATTCAAAACACAGAAGTGACAGAAATTAATTTAAAATTAATTCCCGCTGTCAAAACAAAAAGCGTGTTTTTAAGAGATAATAACTATCAAAAGATTGACACTTGTTTATGTTCATTTTAATTGTAAAATTATGTCCAATGACCAACATTATATTAAATGGTAAAAATATATTTTAAATATACTTTAAAACCACTCAAATTCATAATTTATCACTATTAATTATTTTGATTAAAAAAGTTGTTTTTAATTAAAATTTAGTAATTTTCACTATTCATCAAAATATGAAAGTTATCCGAAAAGTACCAAAATTTCACCTTAGGCTAAATTCGATATTCCGAATCCAAAAATGAAGTCCATTTTAAAATATAAAATATACATAATTTCAAAATTTAGGTATTACTATTCATAACGGCTAGTTTGATTGGTTGTGGCGTGTGTTAAAACTCAAGGTTGCGTACAACACACGCTACTATTTTATTCAAAGGAAAGCATACCGTGGAAGGTTGGGATGTTTCATTTAAATTTTTTTTTGGTGTCCCAATTTATTCAGATAGTTTAAAATATTTTATTTAAAAAGGTTTCACTATTAAAGTTGATAAAAGTGCAATACTGAAAATGAATCTGTTCTTGCATTATGACTAAGAAACTCATAATAGGGATTCTAAAATTATAAGGATTATATAAAGTTCAAAATGTTGTTAATACTATTCATGACCTCTTTTAATGGCTTTTTTTTGTACGTCATGGTGTGATTGAACTCGGTGTTGCGTGTAGTGCAAGTTATTGAATTATTTTTAAGAAATAACACACTATGAAATCCTGGGGTGTTACATTCTCCCCTCCTTCAATAAATTGCGTCCTCGCAATTTGAAATTGTTCTTCAAAAATAAAAGGTTGAAAATAGAAAATATCTTTGTGGGAAAACCCACATCGGAAATTAGGATACTAAAATTTAGTCTTAATATGAGGAAAAGAGAAATGAAAGATTCACCACCAAATTATGATCTCGATTAGGAGAACATTGGTGGCAATTAGAGACATATAATTGGAGGAAAAACGTAAATATTTATAGGTAGTGATTGAGGTCATCAATTACAAACAAGTGTATAATTGAGGTCCTTAAATTCATCAATCTATGATGATTTGAAATACCATCGGTTCAACAAAACATAGGGTATTAGGATAACACATTTTTGACGTTTCAAAATATCATAGTTGAAATCCCACATCGAAAAATGAATTAACGAGGCCTCTATTTAAAATAAAGAGTGGAAAGTATGAAGATTACCGAAAATAACACATACTAGGGTTCCATGTAGGAAAATATGGATATGGAAGAAAAATCTAACCATCAATTACCTGATGGAGAGTGGTAGAGAACATGGCTATGAAAAGGCCAACAATTCCCAAAGCCATAAATTAGTGATGATTTAAGGTACCATCTAGGAAAACATTTTTGTTCTAATTTTCTTTTCTTAATATTGAGGAATTTTTTATGAGATTGGCTAAGATCATATAGAGATATACTTACTTTATAATTAGAGTTTTATCCATTAATAAATTTCTACCACATACTCATATTTCACTCTAAAAGATAATAGAATGTAAAAAAAAATTCTATTTACACTATTCGTATAGGGTTCCAAAATAAACGAATTTATAATTCATCTAAAAAATCTTTTAATAAAAACTACATTATTTAATCCAGGACATCTCGTGGGCCAGTGGTAGGTGATACACCCTTGTCGCCCTTCGGTTGCGGGTTCAAGTCTCGCAGCCTTGCCGGACGCGACGGGTTGCCGCCCAACCTCCGGGTTGTCCTTTTATGGAAATCCAAAATAATCCAAACTAGAACTATCCAAAATACTTCTATCAAAACTCACAGTCCAACATTTATAAGGAAGTTAAACATAATATAGATCCTTTTTACCCCGTAATAGCATATGAATACCTTCATCATGTATTACCATATTCCTTATTGATTACATTCATGTTCCCTTATTCCATATAGAATGCTGGATATACTTCATTAATCCAAAAATGTTTTAAAACCCAACAATGATGGAATATACAAATCATTAATCAGCTTCAAGGTAGTCAATAATATCCAATATAATTTATCCAAATCAATCATGTATTATTCTAAAATCACCACCTCGGTATCTGAACCATATTATGGTTTATCTTTCTCTCAACCATATATTTTCCAAACATTTAACCTGCTACTGAGTCACTTTTCTTTGTTCCACACCATCTCAAGTCCTTAATGAAATAGTACTGCAGTACAATCCTTATATACTCCATAATTATTATAACAAGTACATTGTTGATACAACACTCAATTGACATAATCAACATAAGAACTCTAATCATTCCTCTTCATCTGTGGTAGTATCATAACTTGATTATTATCCAATAACATCATTTGCGGCATAGTCTGATGATTGGGACATAGGTTCGCGTAGTGTCCAAACTCCTTGCAAATGAAGCATTGTACATTTGAAACCATTTTCTCACCCTTGCAGTCACGTACTTTGTGCCCTTTTCCTCCACACTTATAACAAACTCTCATTCCTTTCAGGCAAGTTCCAAGGTGTTTCTTTCCACAGTTACCACATATGAGAAAATTCTTCTTTTCCCTCTTCCCTTTATCCATCTTTCTCTCTTCCATCCTTTTCTTCTCTTGCTTCCCTTCAAAGCCATAGGACTCAGTAAACTCTTTACTTATCTTATCAACACATGATATTATTTCTTCATATGATGATAATACATGGGAGACTATTTCTCTCATAAATTCTAGCTTAAGACCATGAAAGATATGATCCTTCCTTCTCTTTGGATCATGTGCATTTCTGGAGTTCTCATTCCTTCTACTGGGCGCCATTTCTAAACAATGGCATACACTAGATCAGTTTATGAATCAAAATACATAATCCCATACTTATAAAACACTTAACATAAATTGAACTATTTATGGATATAATCCATAATCATAAAAATGTCTCCTTTGAGGATGTATATACTCATAAACCCTTCATAATGGTTTGTAAAGAAAATGAGAATTATCCTAAGCATATCCCCCGGGAGTGTCGTAACCAAGAGTGTAGCAAGGCCCGTTGTCGTGCACCAGTTCCCGTTCGAGTCTAGCTCAAAGCGGTGTTTTCGGGTTTTACCCCTAGGTACATATGTGCCAGAGCCGCCTCTACCTGCTCGTATCCAGACAGGGATGTATTGCTCGGAAAACTCACAAAATCTCTACAATACCAAAATTCTAGGAAGTTCTTCTACACTAATCCTCAAAGTTCATCTTAGGTCTACGTGCTCTAATCAGAGTTTATCTAAATCTAGCTTCCAAGGTTTGTACTAAACTTCCTCTGATACCAACTGTAACGCCCCGACCCTAGTTACCCAGAGTCGGTGCATTATTACATAACATTGGCATGATCACAAGAAGGATCAAATCTCGAAAGACCGATTGGTTTAGTAGCCTTGGAAACACTAGATATATTCATAAGTTTTACATTACATCATAAAATGAAAAACTACTACAACAACATAATGTTTCCACAGTCCACACTATAATCCCCTCATAATATCCCTGCAGGTCATTCATAACTTACATCTTCACTTCCTGGGAAAAATAAAACATAGAAAAGAGGTGAGCTCAAATGCCCAGTAAGGATAACAATATAGCGGAAACTTTCATCAATAAGAATAAACATTTAAGGCAATGTATAACTAAAACAAAAGCCTTTTAAACATGAACTTTCAACATGGTATGGCATAAATAAAATGAAATAATTCCATTTTCTTATTCACATGGATATTCTACTAATCGAATAATCACATGAAAAAATCAATAACCACTTTCATAATGTTGGAATGCATAATGCTAAACTTTAATTACTTTTCAAGGCCTCGTCCCAAGACCTTGGGGCTAACTGTAACCGGAACCCAACCCGGAGTGCCTCTAATAACCGGACACCAACCCAGAGTGCCTCTAATAACCGGACACCAACCCGGAGTGCCTCTAATAACCGGACACCAACCCGGAGGGCTTACTTTTACCAGTCCCTAACCTGTAGGGCTTACTTTTACCAGTCCCCAACCTTGAGGGCTTACTTTTACCAGTCCCCAACCTGGAGGGCTTACTTTAACCAATCCCCAACCTGGAACATACTTGTCCAACACATTCATATGAAGTAAGTATTGAAATATAACATAAACATTCTTATGGGAACTAGCATACGAAATGTCAATACTTTCACCATAAACTATGAATGGTATAAAAATAGCACATCCACAGTCAAACATATCACAAAACCTTCAAAACAATATAGAAGTTTTGTATCATAATAAATCAACTTCAAATAATCTTAAAACCCATCAAAGGATGTTGACATAGATAAAATCAAAATTCTTTTTAAAGAAATATCTCCTTTTATTTTGAAATCATTTAAGATCCATATAAAATCAAACATTTTCTTTGAAAATAATCTTATAAGCTTTTAAGGGAAGCTTTGACGATTTTATAACGGCGGAAAATAACCGCACCCGCCGTATAAGTTAAAAAAACATTCTTATCTTAATTCTGTCGAAAAGGTTAAAAAGCACCTTGTTTGGAAAACGACGGAAAGATTCCCTTATAAACCTCTTATAAAAAGTCAAACAAGGGTATAAATGACTTTAACCCATATTCTTTTAAATATTAAAAATGTTTTGAAATACATTTTGAAGAAACATGGATGTGGATGATAACGAGATCTCAGTAGATTATTATGTATAAACAACCTCGGATAATGAAGAGATTGTGAAATAACCCTTACCAGTTTGGTAACTTATGAAACATACAACCCATGAAAGAGGTATCATACAATGAATATGTAAGTACACATAAATTAGAGTGTATTACACAAAGAATATAATTATGGGCAGTACATACACCACACAAAAGGTAATGGTGGCAATATGGCATGAATCTCACGGGAATAAGGAGTGAGATGAAAACCCCTTACCACGTTAATCAACTGAGTCGTATGGCCAAAAGTTAATAACCACCAAATTATTTACATAATAACATGAATATGATAATATATATCAAATTCCAGTACACAATACACCACTTTCAATAATTTAGTGGCGAATAATGGAAATCTCACGGAATTGAATGTGAGATAAGAAAAATCCCTTACCTTGTACTTTTCCTTGGTTGGGGTAGGTTAACCTCCTGTATAATGGTGAAATAATTGTTATTAAATTATACAAGAATCATATATATTAATATGATATCATATATGATCTTTTAATATTGATTTGATAATAATATCTTAGTATTATCGTTGTTTCGGGTGTTAACTTACTTGTTTTCTTTTGTATGTTTTGTTACGTAAGACATGTCTGTAAAGGATAGGTTGTATATTATTCAAATCCAGAATGGTATCAAGTCCTTAAACATCATTTTTAAATCATCAAATGATAATTATACTTGAATGGTTACGATGGAGAATGAATCTCATCGCGTTCGTGGAGACGGTAGTCCGTACGTACGCACGAGCGACAATATCATTCTTTTGATATTAAAATAATATATAAATGAATGGTATATCATATATACAGAATCATTAACATGTTATATTTATTATTTACATGAGTTACACATCATTATTATACCCATCCAAATAATATTATATTGAATAACAATTACACCACGACGTGGAGACGGTAAGACGTACGTACGCACGTATGGTGACATGTTATTCAAAGGGTGGATAGAATACTGAATATGGTTGTACCATACTTATAATAACATCAAATTATATGTTAGATACTGGAGTTATTATTTTAGAATGGTAATAACAAAGGAAGAAGAATTGGAAGAAGAAATGAACTTAGAAAAAGGTGGTGAAATCATTACCTCTTCTTCGGGTTCTTCCTTTTGATTTGATCAAAAGGGCTCCTTAGGTTGGATTTCTGATAAAACTAAGGCCTCTAGGTTGTAGTGAGGGATGTTGGGAGAGTATTTGGGCAGAGTTTGGCCGAACCAAAAGGCTTTAGAGGTGTGAAGAAATGAGAAGGAGGAGTGCCCTTTTATAAGAGGGGTGAGGGGCACCTTTGGAAAAGCTAGAAATATTAATTTATATTAAATTAATATTAGGTTTCTAAAGGCTCCAAAGTTGATTATTCAAAGGTTAAGGTGGGGATAGGTCGAAAACCACTCAACCAATAGAATTTAGACAGGTTTGGGTACTTATATTAACCTTATCTTTAAGTATTAACTCTAAGTTAATTAGTTTCACTTTTACAATGTCTCTTTGTATTTTTATATAATATGGTTAATAAACTTACTATATACATCCAAGATACCCCCAAGTGGTACATTAATGATGAACCTATCATGATATAAGTCTCTTGGCCGAACATTATATTTTTAGGAATTTAATATCAATTAATAATATAATATTTGTTTAAGAACTCTTTTATGTCAATTTTGACACTATTCAATAGTTGATTTTTGTGAAACTCATAACAGATTGATTACTTAGAAAAAAGTCAATTAAATCAATCATAATATATCATATTATCCTAGAAAATTAGTTTAATTCATTAAAAGTTTCATATTATATTTATTTGGGTATTTATAATATCAATTATTTTAATTTTTCACTATTATAGTAATTACTGCATCATCATTGTGTCATATATAAAATACATTATTTAATGTCTAAAAATTATAAATAAAATATAATTATGTAGGAAATCGTTTTATATTTCTAATTAATATTTATAATCTAAAATTCTACATATATAACCCTATGTAACAATTGTTGTTCTAAAAGATATATGCTTGTGTCATTTTTGTATTCATTTTAACTAAATTAAAATAAAGTGTCATTATCACTTACAAGTGGATCCATGGGGTCCCAAAATAGACCCAAAGATTCCCATGGTCGACCATGTATCATCCAATAGGGTTAAGACACGTTTTAGGGTAATTTAGTATTATTATAATATTATTTGTTTAACCCTTATTTACTGGATTTACCCTTAACCATGGTAAATAAAATATTTACCGCAGTAATTATTCAAAATGTCTAAAAATAAAAGTTACCTATTTACACAATTTGAACACCCTGATTACAAATATGGAATCCATTTTCCTAAATTCAAAACACATAAGTGACAGAAATTAATTTAAAATTAATTCCCGCTGTCAAAACAAAAAGCGTGTTTTTAAGAGATAATAACTATCAAAAGATTGACACTTGTTTATGTTCATTTTAATTGTAAAATTATGTCCAATGACCAACATTATATTAAATGGTAAAAATATATTTTAAATATACTTTAAAACCACTCAAATTCATAATTTATCACTATTAATTATTTTGATTAAAAAAGTTGTTTTTAATTAAAATTTAGTAATTTTCACTATTCATCAAAATATGAAAGTTATCCGAAAAGTACCAAAATTTCACCTTAGGCTAAATTCGATATTCCGAATCCAAAAATGAAGTCCATTTTAAAATATAAAATATATATAATTTCAAAATTTAGGTATTACTATTCATAACGGCTAGTTTGATTGGTTGTGGCGTGTGTTAAAACTCAAGGTTGCGTACAACACACGCTACTATTTTATTCAAAGGAAAGCGTACCGTGGAAGGTTGGGATGTTTCATTTAAATTTTTTTCTGATGTCCCAATTTATTCAGATAGTTTAAAATATTTTATTTAAAAAGGTTTCACTATTAAAGTTGATAAAAGTGCAATACTGAAAATGAATCTGTTCTTGCATTATGACTAAGAAACTCATAATAGGGATTCTAAAATTATAAGGATTATATAAAGTTCAAAATGTTGTTAATACTATTCATGACCTATTTTAATGGCTTTTTTTTGTACGTCATGGTGTGATTGAACTCGGTGTTGCGTGTAGTGCAAGTTATTGAATTATTTTTAAGAAATAACACACTATGAAATCCTGGGGTGTTACAAAGGAGATTACCAAAGTTAATGCTCCATATGGTTTGGAAAAAATTCCAGTAAATCCATTTACACACGTGAGTACATATTATGTGTTTCCTATCAGTCAAATTGACAAGATAGACCCAAATCAAAAGTCTCTTATGGAAATATCCATAATGTCAATTACAGTAATCGAGCCAGACAAAATGGGAGAAATTGGTAATCTACCAAGCAGTAATGAAAGCACAAATGTTGACATCTTCATTTCATCTACTGAAATCCAACAAGTCAATGATTCACCAATTAAGCCAGAAGAAGTTATAGAAACATCGGAGGTGAACAATGATGTGGATTCTCAGTCCATCATCTCCTCTTTATTACCCAAAGAAGACCCTTCATCATCAGTTGGGTCGGAAATGAATGCTTCTTCTTCAAGATATGAAAATTTTGACATCTCTTCGGATCATGAGAATTCTACTTTATTTTCTACTATGCATGTATAAAAGGAAGAAATAACACATGATGAAGAAGAAGAGGAAGATCTCAGAGATGCTCCTCCAGCATTTGAAGAGGGTGTCTCTACCACTGTGGATGAACTCAGAGAAATAAATCTGGGTACAAAAGAAGATCCATGCCCCACTTTAATCAGTGCGGCCATGACTCTTGAAGAGAAAGAGATGTATATTCCTTTTTTTAAAGAAAAATAGTGATATATTTGCTTGGAACTATACAGAAATGCCCGGGCTTGATCCTAATGTTGCTACTCATCATTTGGGTCTACCAGAAGAACATAGAGGATTTAAGCAAGCCGCGAGAAGAACACACCCAAATTATGCTTCCAAAATTGAAGCTGAAGTGGATAAGCTTATCAAAGATAACTTTTTCAGAGAAGTTAAATATCCCAAATGGTTGGATAATATTGTCCCTGTAAAGAAAAATAATAGACAAATTAGAGTTTGCATCGATTTCAGATATCTTAATCGGCATTGTCCTAAGGATGATTTCCCAGTTCTGATTACAGAACTTCTAACTAATTCAAAAGCTTTCTATGAAGAACATTCCTTCATGGATGGATATTCCGGATATAATCAGATCCAAATGGCCCCATAAGACGAGGAATTTATAGCCTTCGGAGCCCCTCAGGGTGTGTTTTGCTATCGGGTAATGCCCTTTGGCTTAAAGAATGCAGGTACAACTTATCAGCGTGCCATGCATCGTATCTTCAAACCTTTTTAGGAAAGTTTGTTGAATGCTATGTAGAAAATTTGGTAGTTAAATCCAAACAACGTTCTAATCACTTGGCTGATTTGGAAGTCATATTCTGCAAGCTTCGACAACATAATTTGTAGATGAACCCCTTAAAATGTGCTTTTGGGGTAACCTCAGGAAAATTTCTCAGCATTGTTGTACGCCATCATGGTATTGAAGTCGATCTTGAGAAGACCAAGTCAATCCTTGGTATGTCACCTCCTAAAAATTTAAATGAATTAAGAGGAATTCAAGGACACTTAGTCTATATTTGGCGTTTCATCGCCAATTTAGCAGGCAAAAGTTTACCCTTCACCAAATTGATGAAGAAGGGAGTCACTTACCAGTGAACTGAAGAATGTCAAGATGCATTTGATATTATCAAGAAATACCTTTTGAGTCCACCGGTACTCATGCCACCTGTTGAAGGAAGACCACTTATCCTCTATGTGACAGCTCTAGAGCGATCATTGGGTGCCTTTCATGCTCAAAATAATGATGCTGGTAATGAAAACAGTCTCTACAATCTCAGTCGAACCATGCTTGAAGCAGAACCCCGATATTCAAGTATTGAGAAGTGCTGCCTGGAATTAATCTTTGCAGTTCAGAAGTTGAGACACTACCTGCAACATCATGAGGTCCAATTGGTATCTTACAATAACCCGCTCAAATTTATCCTAAGTCTCCCAATTCTTACAGGACGTCTGGAAAGGTGGGCAGTTATTTCGCAGCAATTCGACATTCAGTATGTGTCTCAAAAGGCGATAAAGGTCCAAGCTCTGGCTGATTTCCTAGCTGAACACCCTTCAGTGGAAGACACATCTTTAGATATTGAACTCCTTGATGAGGAAGTCTTCTCTATTCATGAAAGTCCTCAGGCATGAGAAATGTATTTTGATGGTTCTTCCAAAAGTCTAACAGGGAGGAAAATGGAAAATCATAAATTCAACAAAGTTGGATTAGGAATTGTGATCATTTCTCTAGAAAAGGAAGTGTTACCTTATTCCATCTTATTGTGGGAAGGTGGTACCAATAATGAAGCAGAATACCAAGCTCTCATCGTAGGTTTGGAATTATCACTTCAAGCACAAGTGAATCACTTAAAGGTGAAAGGTGATTCAGATCTGGTAATCAAACAAGTCAATGGGGATTATGCCATCAGAAAAGAAGAACTAATCCCTTTGTATGATTACGTCAGAGATTTAATGGCAGAATTCCCTTTGGAACCGACATTTTCTTATGTCCCAAGATCACAAAATTCTCAAGCTGACGCATTGGATAATATAGCCACAGCTCTGGCAGATCCAAACCAGGACGAGACAACCATCAGTATTGCCCACCGTCGTGCAATTTCACCTTATGTTCAAATCAGAACAGAGGAAATTAATGAAATTTGTCCCATCCCTGAACCGTATGGTCATACTATAAAATGGATGTCACCTATTAGGGAATACCTTCAAAATGGAACACTTCCACCTGATAGAGCTTAGAAAGAACAAATCTGGTGACGTGTGGTTAATTTTACACTTCATGATAGCCCAGATCACCTAGATAAAATTCCATACAAACGTGGTTTTGATTAAGTTCTCTTCAGATGCATTGATGGTGAAGAGACAATGGTTGTCATGAAAGAAGTGCATACAGGAGTCTGTGGTGCCCACCAGTCTGGACATAGACTGTCTGATCAGATTCTAAGGGTTGGATACTTTTGGCCTTCAATGATAGGAGATTGTGTCGATTTCACAAAGAAGTGTCACTCATGCCAAGTACATGACAACTTCATTCATCAGCCTCCAGAGTTACTTCATATAGCTAAATACTCATGGCCATTTTCCACATGGGGAATGGATGTGGTGGGACCTTACCCTTCAGCTACGGCCAAGCAGTTTAAGTATATTCTTACTGCTACTGACTTATTTTCCAAATGGGCAGAGGTAATACATCTCAAGGAAGTCAGTACTAAATGCATTGTTAGTTTCATCAAGTCTAACATCATTACCAGATTTGGTGTCCCTCATACCATATTAACGGACAATGGCACCAATTTTTTTTCATCTGAGATGAAGAAGTTGTATCAGGAATACAACATCAAATCCAACCATTCATCTCTGTATCATGTAGTGACCAACAGCCAGATAGAATCCTTTAACAAGACTCTTTCAAATATAATACAAAAGATGGTGGATAAAGATAAGAGGTCATGGACTGATAAACTCTTTCATGATTTATGGGCTTATCAGACTACCACCTGCACTGCAACTCAGTAAACTCCATATTCATTGGTATATGGAATGGAAGTCGTCTTTCCCATTGAAGTTTAAATACCCTCACTCAGAGTTTCCATTTCTGATCAATCATCTACAAATGAACAATCTCAAAAGCAATTGAATGAATTGGAACGGTTAGATGAGAAAAGATTGTGAACTTTGCACCAATTGGAAGTCTATCAGAATTGAATAGCACGATATTTTAACAAAAAAGTTCTTCTTCATTCATTCACTTAGGGAGAATTGGTATTATTTCTCAGAACTCCAATGATACCAGGAAAGAAACCTCCCAAGATTGAGCCAAAATGGGAAGGGCATTATTCAATACATAGGGTCTACTCCAATGGAGCTTATTAAATAATCTCAATGGATGGAGAACTCATCACTACTCCAACCAATGCCAGATTTTTTAAGAAGTATTTTGTATAAACTGCAAAGTACCACTTCATCCTTTCTATATGACGTTAAACTATGCAGAAGTCCTTTAATATGTTCTAAATGACATTAAACCGTACTTCGTCCTTGCTATATGACGTTAAACTATGCAAACATCCTTTAAAACGTCCTACATGACATTAAACTGTACTTCGTCCTTGCTATATGACGTTAAACTATACAACAACGGTCCATACATATGACCTTAAACTATTTGTAATTTCATCCCACACGACGCTAAACTATGAAAAAGTTCCCTAAAGGGTCTTGTATGACCTTAAACTGCATCATCAATGGTCCATGAATATGACCCTAAACTATTTGCAAGTCCCTTACGTCCAGCAAGATGTTAAACTGTGACATCCTAACTACATGACACTAAACTGTATAAAAGTCCCTTACATCCAGAAAGACGTTAAACTACATAATCATCAAAGGTCTTGTATCACCTTAAACTACACCACTGTCCAGCATGACATTAATCTGCACCTTTCATGGTCCATGCATATGACCTTAAACTATTCGTACTTTCATCCAACATGAAGCTAAACTGTATCGTCCCTTTTTCGTCCAACATGACGTTAAACTCTATTGACCCCATCATTCTAACTACATGACACTAAACTGTAGATAAAGTCCGTGATACGTCCTACATGACATTAAACTATATTTTGTCCCTGCTACATGACACTAAACTGTGCAGCACCAATAGTCCTAACTGCAAGACTTTAAATTGCATAGTCCCTTTATATGTCCTACATGACATTAAACTATGCATTGTTAAGGTTGTTTTTACCTTTTGTTTCTCACACCGAGTATGACTCATGTGATCTTAGAGCAAACCTCAACCATAACACTCACTCTGGGCCGCTAACCATGTGTAAGTCCCAACATCATTTTATAGGTTGTTGTCCCCAAGAACAACATAATCATTAATTCATTATTTAATTGAACTACACGGACTTTGATCATTGCCTTCTAAGATGGGTATGTGGGAAACCTTCCAAGGTTCAAGCCCAAAACCAATCTCTTTATGTCCGTTCATCTCCGTATCATACGATGTTAATTCGTGAAACCACCCTTAGAATCAATATCTTTACATTGGTTCACTTTCATCCTAATTATACGAGGTTAAACTATACAACACTTTTGTCTAGTATGAAAATAAACTAAAAATTTCTTTGATACCCTCACCTGATAGGGAACCATTATTTTCATTGATTTTTCAATCATATTTCATTTCAAAGACTACTTGCATACATGGAAAGGCCCGAACCTTTTATCTTGGGTTAAACCATCATTGCACTAAAGTCCCCTTTCACCTTTCACATGTACAAACCAAATTTGTACAGAGGGTATTTCTAGAACTACGTGGGCTTGATTCCCATCCTTATGGGATACGTAGGAACATTCGAGTGTCCCTCGAATCCATCCCCCAGTCTTTGGGCCTAACCCGAAATTTCATTTTCAGTCTATTGACTGAAAAGTCCCCATGAAAACACACACTGTGTATTTCTTATAGTGGTCCAAGCTCTATGACCCTAAACTAATATCTCTAATCCTTTAGTCCCACATGACGTTAAACTGTAGTTTAAGAACTACGTATGGATTGATTCTCATCCTTATGGGATACGTAGTGATGTCCAACATTTCAATTCAGGACCCAGCCACAACATGATTATGGTTAGCATTGATCAATGTATCTCTATATACATTGAACAATACCCATATTTATGTGTCATAATCCTAACCTTAAATATTTTCAGATATTCATAACCCTTTTCATGACTTCTAGTCACAAAAATTTCAAAATTCTAAGAGTTCTTTTGTCTGACTATGCAGCACGTGCCCATAGGCAGCCTTGCATAAACAGTCTACATAACAGACTTGTTAGCCAAAAGATACTATTAGTTGACTATGCAGCCAATGCACTTAGGTGGCCCTGTATAATTCAACCCCCTAACAGGTTTGATAAATAATGGTAACTTCATTCTTGGGAAGAATACCTCTTTTGTCCTTATTTGTCTTAAACGATAGTATGTAGGGATCCGCCAAAAAAAATAGCCATCCTTAACATATTTGTCCCATATATATTTCATTATCTGAAAGTATTTAAGTCTATGGTATATATTCTTCTTCCCTACGTTTGGGTCAGTCCTTCGTAGGAGTGATATTCATCCAGTTATTTGATAATCTTTTCTGGAAATATCTTCTCCATATTCATGTACCTCTTTCCATACAATAAACTCTATACTTTGGAAGATTTGAATCTCCATAAACATTCACTGGCTTTTAGCACTAGGAAAGTAAATTTCTGAGAGTTATTTTGCATGACCATGCAGCACGTGCCCATAGGTGGCTTTGCATAAACAGTCTACATAACATACTTGTTATCTAGGAGATACTATTTTATTTAACTATGCAGCCAATGCCCTTAGGTGGCCCTGCATAATTCAACCCCCTAACAAGTTTGTTAAATAATGGTAACTTCATTATTGGAAACTACTTCTTCAAATACCTTTTAGCCTTATTTCATATCATTCCTCAGATTAAAATATTCTTAAGTCATAGATTACATAGTTTCCCTCATACATGAGTATGGTACTATGTTTTCAGGTGAGTTGTCAAGGAATTGAGTCAATTATAATCCATTTTGGTCAAATCTATTTAGACCTTAAACATTATCTTCTTTATGTCCGAAATGCATGACTTTAAACTGCCAATAACCACAAAGACCCCTGGTTTCTCTTTTTTCCTCAGATTGAAATCCTCTTTTCACACCGGATCCAACTCTGAGGGGGGACTTTTGTTGACGCTCCTTTCATCACAGAATCTAAAGATTGGAAAAGGGGAATATCTTAGCTCAAAGTGATTCAACCTTTGGAAAATTATCAAAAAAATTGACAAAGGAATGAATAAGAAGAACAGTTTTCAAGGGTTGCCCAAGTTTTACAATGGTCGTACAAGTATACTTGCGCGCCGCAATGGTCGCGCAAGTACACATGCACGCCGAAGTTGGTCATGCAAGTCACTTGCGCGACCTAAGTGATAACCGGCCGGGGACTTCTCCTGCCTATAAATAGACCCTGTGGGCCCCCCATTCAAAAAGAGGATTTTTTTCCAGAAACTCAGATTTGAGCTCCTGGCACCCTAGTCTCTTCTCAAAGCTTCTGAAACACTGCTAAGGTAATTTATTACCTAGAACGGAAGATCTAAATAAGGGGAGGAAGGCTTAAGTGTTGAAACTCATCAACACTTGCACACCTAAGTGGCCAGCCCTTAAGGGAAGAGGGCCACACTTGCGCGCCGCCTTACTCCTTCAATAGATCTTGTGCTCCCCTCTTTAGGAAGAACTTTAAGAGGATTCTAAAGGCTTTAATAAAGAGTCACTCAAGTATTACCCTTCTGGTTAACCGTCGTGAAAGTACACCATGTGTCGTGCAGGCATACCTGCGCGACCAGGACTTGCGCGCACACACAGTACCTGCGCGTCTGCCAGGACTTGCGCGTCCCTGCCTTTTTGGGTGCCTTTCTTTCCCATTTAACCCCTCTTAACCCATTACAAATTTCCTATTCAAAATTAAGTTTTCAAGACACTCTTAAAAGCCATTTATGGAATGATTTCTTGATTTGAATTCCTTATCTGAAAGGAATTCTATGGAATATCTCTCAAAACCTAGTGATTTACACATCTTTATTTCACTAAAGATTGATATTTCATTCATTTAACCTCATCCTTTAAGATAAGAGATCTCCTAACCCGGGCCTCCTTTTTTAGGAGTAAGTCCAAGTCATAATTCTTAACATGGGAATCTTCCTTAGGAGTAATCCCCAATTCTTAAAGTTCCCAAATGTGGGAATCCTCCTTAGGAGTAAGCCCCAGTCCCCTAATTTGGGCATCCTCCTCAGGAGTATGCCCCAAACCTTAATCCTTGACCTAGGCCTCCTTTTCAGGAGTAAGCCCCAGTCTTAATTTCTCTTAACCAGTCATAATTTACCTTTGATTTGGGATTCCTTTTCAGGAGTGAAACCCAATCATAAGTCTTCTCCTAATTTGGGCCTCCTTTTCAGGAGTAATCCCCAAGTTATAGTATTCAAAATCTCTATGAAGCACATATACCTTTATGGACCCTGTTCTAGGATTTCTTCCCTAAAGTAAATCCTAACCTTCATTTATCTGGGCAGTCATACATACATAAGGCCCAAATTATTTCTTATGATTGCATCTTTCATGGAACAATCGTCTAATTTTTACCAATACCTCTTGTTTCTCACACCGAGAATGACTCACGTGAGCTTATAGTGTAAACGTAATTGTGACATCCTTCTTTGATCCATCAATCATAAACATCATACTCCCTTATTCGAACTACGTGGGTTCTGATTCCTTTTTTTAAACAAAGGATACATAGGTAGCCCGTCTACGGGTTCGATCCCAACTCTAAAATAGTCCATGTCCTTCTGAATGACAATAAACTTCAAGTGCCCCACTGAGTGGCTTTAAAACCAGCATGGTCATCATAATGACCAAGAGACTTCTGTATAAATGTGTCGAAGGGTACTATTGACCAAGAATCTCTAATAAATACAAATTATTCTCTATCGATGAAGAACCTCGAATACATACAAAAGATTCTCTAAATTTCCTACATATTTAATCATTTATTGTCAGATATAAAGGAAATATCATTTTATACTTGGTAATGTAATAAGGATTCATGAACATAATATAGATCTATAAAGAGAGTCCTGGAGTAGACAATTATTCCCCTCAAAAAGGTGTGATGAGTCCGACCTCCCATCCTCTCGACCAATGCAAATTGCTAAGCCTCATCCGTCCACAAACTAATGAGCACCTACCTTTGGAAAGTAGGTCCAAATGGATGTGGAATCATTGGATGTTTTCAGTTCTACGAAAAAACCCGTTAGAAACCGATCAGAATTTTTTAACCTCCCATCAAGGCGGTCATCCCCAGATTCGGAGGGAAACAACTATAATCTAATTATGTTTGTAGAATATCAATCATTATGTCTTCTCTCCTATCTTTTTTATTCAAAAAATTAAAACATTATCTGTGATGTATCAATTTACCAAAATCTTGGATAATGCATTTTAATTTTACATTACCGCCTTTAAGGATAGTCATAAAATTATTATTATGGTTAAATAATATTTTATTAAACATAATTTAATTTATATAATTTTTTGAAACCAATATATAAACATCATATTAAATAAAATCATATAAGTTCGTGATAGTTTAAAAACCTCCAAAATAAATTAAATAATTTTAATTAACAATTTATCCAATGAATAATCCTTATACCATATAAATAAATTATATATAAGATAATTTAAACATCTAATAATTAATTAATATCATCTAATTTCAATTCTAGGTACTTAATCTCATTTTACGTGAACTTCCAGACATGTATAAAAGCACACCGACCAAGACACAAATAAAAATAAAAATCCCATATCAATGAAATTAGACATTATAACTCATAGAAATGGTCACAAATGAAAAAAAATAACATTTGAATAAATAAAATATATGTGAAATGTTTTTCAATTATGTAATTAATGATACTAATTTGATTATCCTGAATGTTAGGTACAAGTGCAGAATGCTTTCAGACATAGGGTAAGGTTTTTTCTTATCTCACTCTTATTTATGTGAAATATGACTTATTCAACAGTTCATTATTGAGTGTGGTGTATTTATACATCCCTTTGATATATAATATCACAAATCTATGTATCTTTATGGTATTAAATTTTTTTATTTTATGATCATTATATTTTTGGGGCACATGGTTCAACTTAAGACTAAGAAGGAAGGGATTTCTTATGAATCTTTTTTTATTGAGACATATTTTTTATATTATACACCAACATTATTTTATTATGTATATATACAGACCCATTTAATTTTTAAATCATGAAATTTTTTATTCTCATGTTTTGTAAGGTTTTGTTAAATTTTATTCTGTCATGGTGATTATTATTTAAATATGAAAGTTGTATGGGATTCTTTGAATGTTTAAAGATGTAATTTTAAATTATTTTTCTCCAGGTCAATAATCTAGATATTAATTTAAATATATATTTATATTAATATAATATTATTATAAATGAAATTATTTTTCTATATTTAATTACATTAAAAGGTTTTTGAAAATAGTCTTATTTTGGTATTTTATACATAACAATTTTCAATATTTAAAAATAATGTTTGTTTAACATATAACAGAATGAGAGGAATTTAACAATTTCATAATGCCTTAAATTTTAAAGCATCCTTTACAATATGACAGGGTTATTTTCAACAAAAATGAATTGTTTTATGATTTCAAAACATTTAAATAATTAGTGATTTCAAAGTTCAAATTTTCCTCACGAATATTTTAGTGATCTTATACTTGTAAACATCCTTTGTTTTATCCAAATATTAAATAAGGTTTATCTCTTATAATACTATTTACCATATTTTATTGGATATTTTATGATCATTTTGGATGATGATATACTATTTTGACATGATTTATACTATTTCTATGGATAGGATTATGATTATTTTTATTATATGGGAAAATTAATTACATTTCATATTATAGTTTAAATACCAATGTTTATATTGATTATGTTTCACCCCTTTTATATGAGGAATTAATTATACATATTAAGTGTCTGGCAGGGCCCGCTATAGCTCCTTGATTCATTAGTAAGACTTATGAGACCAACTAGACTGATTTTTATCCAAATCTTTACCTATATATGTATAATTATTGTCTTAGATCTTGAAGGTATTTTTTAGACGTCCCATATTATGAATTCCCTCATTATGAGATTATTTATTGATAATCCATATGATTATTATGATAGAAGAATATCCATGTTTAAGTCTCATTCTGATATGATTATTTATATGGTGATATTTTATCATCTTTTATTCCAAACACATTATCTTCACGATTACATTTTAATGGAATGTGTTTCTAGTTATTCAACTTTACTTATTGTTTATGTTTTTTATGATATCTTACGTTGTATTTCTTATCCTTACTAAGCATATGAGCTCACCTCATTCTTATGTTTTATTTTTCCTAATGATTCTAATATATATATTATGACTGACATTCTAGGATAATCTAAGAGAATATGGATGTTTCCAAATGTGTTATATGTTGTATTTCATTTCAACATGTAATTTAAATCTTATTCTTGTAAATGGTTTTCCAAATCTACTAAACTATTTGGTGCTTTGGGATGAGATCACTTTTTTGTAGTACCAATTTAATAATGTAAGGCACCGAATCTATGTTACTGAGGTTGTTTTCATTACAATATATTAATAAAAAAACACTATATTTTTATTTTTTATATTTTAACAAATAGAAATATTTAATTGATTATTGATATCATATAGGTAAACACATGAAATAACATGACCTATAATTATTCCTTATAGTACTTACCTATATATTTATAATCATCATATATAAATATATCTGGAATTTTAATCCCAATTGATCCCTATAAGCCTTTTCATTTTCACCATATCATTTATGAGATGTTCATTATGCTAGTTTATAGTTTACATCACAAGTATTGTTAGTACTAGCTCCTGTAAAAAAAATATTAAAATATAAAAATCTCTAAAAATATATTTTAATAAAACATGTAGTGACCCTACCTCGAATCCAAAAATAATATCGAAATCATTATTCCACATACCTCAAGTAAATCCCATAATCCCTAAGGGTTTTTTAATACCGCCAAAAGATTAGTTATAGTTGTGTAAGGATTTACCTACTTTTAAAGAATATTTTATAACTAAATCTTTCTTAGAACTTAGAATGACTAGTCCAAAATTTTATGGTCACGAAAAAAATAAACAACACAACGAACAATAGATGAAAAATATAACAAGAATATTTAATAAAACCACTTTATTAATTTTAAAAAAAATAAAATTATGGTGTAATATAATATTTTAAAATCCATCATAATAAAAGAAAAATCCAAATTGTTCTTAAGAATATAAAAATAAAATATAAATTGGGGATATACCAAACACATCCTTTCACCAAACAATAAAAATATCTAATACTAGTGTAGTGATGGAAACCACTCCTGAAGCATGTAAAATAAATCCCATAGCATCCAATAGATATTAATATAATAGGTACAAAAATGTATACAAGAATGGATAGATTTACATTCCACTAGGGTGTCCATGTAACGTAACAGAAAAGATACATGTTTGACACCCTTACCAGTGTAACAACACACAACATATAAATGAGTGTATGCATGAACATGTATTCATATTTAAATAAATATAAAAAATATTATCACAAGAAGTAACAAGTATGTAACCACAAATGAAATAATCATGTCAATTTGATATTAAAATCTATCAAAGTATAGATTCATGATTTTCTATGAATCCTATAAATAAATATCATATCACCACTAGACATAAATAATTTTCAGCTGTATTAGCCAAAGATTATTCGAGACATTCTAGGAATATTGATAGTACACTAATCAATCACAAGGGACCATTCCATCCAGGATGTCTGTTAAAATAAGTCCTTCATAGGAGGCAGTGTGTATGTTTGTGTGCGGGTATGTATTTATAATCATCCTCTATATGTGTTCACTGATCACCATATAGGGAAGAACTGTATTTATTGTTCCCAAAGTTTCCCCTCATCACATATCATAAGGAACTATTGATATACATATATATATCATCCCAACATAAGAGGACACACATATTTTTATAGGTTGACACATATATGTGTTCATATACAAAATAAAATGCATATATGTATCCCTCTATATATGACCTCTCTCCTCATAAAGAGGAACTCAATGTGTATGTGTTCAAATCATCAACTTGTGTAGCTAGGACACATGTATCAAGTGAGAACCTATATAACAAGGTCGATATACATCATATACAATAGAAAAGAAAACTAATGATTTTATAATGTAACAAAATGGATTTAAACTTTTAATTGTAATTTTCTTATCAACACTAAATGGAAGAGGCGTGACACTAAATTCTTATATAGACCTCTATACCTGATTTATTATAATAATATTAAAGTTTTACCCTATAAAAAATATTTTACATATTACAACAGAGAGTAATTATATTATTTAACAACTGTAAACATGTTCAAAAAAATTGAAAACATTCTTTTCAGAATGAATCAATAATTATAGTTTAAATTAAATCATATAAAAAGATGAGATATATTTAATATTTAATAATAATAGTAAGCGACAAGGTATAATAATAAGTATTGTATGATAAATATTTTAACATATTCTTAGAAATCCCAAGAAGTCTCCATACATATTTCATTATAATAAAAATGTATGTATAGTAATTTATGAGGTATAAAAAATTATCCTAAATTGATATTCCACCCAAGAAAACTACAATATAATTTTCAATATTGTTTTAAGAACCCATTATTAACTAATATTTACCTAAATATGTCTAACTTGGGTTTTACCAATACTTGGATTTTCTAACCACAATATTGAAAACTAAAAAGATAAAATACTTTACAACCAATATAAATAGTACCTATTCAGTTGGTTAATTTTGATCCCATAGGTACCATTTTTATTAAAACTAGAATAGATAAAAATTCCAATATTAAAAATTTAAGAGAATATAAGTGAGTGTTTTAATTCATGTTTCAAATGAATCAGATTAATGAATGAATAATGTATAACACCTAACCTTATAAAATTTATATAAAATATGGGTATCCCTATAAAACAATTCATTTAAATATGAAATAAAATCAAATCAATTATATATTTTAAACATTTTTGGTAACCCCTATTTTAGAAATGAGTAAAAGAGGAATATTTTTATGTCAAAAGTAAATATCCCAAAGGGGTTTGTTTTAATGAAATAAAAAATCATCCTAAGGTGTTATTTTTCAATAATTACATTTAAAACATTGATTTCTAACATGGCCCAAATCAGTGTGAAATTATATTTTTAAAATAAACTCCAAGAAAAGTACATAAAACTTTGAGTTGAGTTTGAAAATTAAATAATTTTAACTTTTTTAAATCATCTTCTCACATAATCAACTGTAAAATTATCACATCATCAAATAATTAGCAATATTTTACTTATTGTCCATTTAAATATAATTAATTCAGGTTTACATTAGAATAATAGATTCAATTATACAATACTTAATTAAGGATAAAGATGTTATGTTTTATCTAATAATACCACTTCTTGAAAGTTTTTAACTCAATATCAAGTATCAAACTCATTTTAAATCATCATGTGGTTAGGTGACAAGAGAAAAACACCACAAATAGTTTTTCTGTGTGCCTAACCACATCCATTGATGTAAAAAAGTGAATGTAAATGTTAAGGTCCTATAATGTATTATTGGAAAAATCTAAATTAGCGGTCCGAATGGGGTTTCATTACTTATTGTGGAATAAGGTTTCTCAAGTGATGATTATCGTATTTTAATAGGTTCATGATAATCTACCCACAGTCCAAAAAATTTAGAAGTTATTAAAGAATATCTCTTTCTAGGAGATTGACCCTATGTAGTAGATCCTACTCCCCACCATGGAATGTGTTTTCTCTGAGAAGACTACATCATAGTATAACTAGCTAAGCCATATAGGAGATGATGAAGGGTAGATTTAAAATTTTCCATCATAATATTCACCTTGGTTACATTTTTGTTTCGTAGTTCCTTGAAACATGTGTTCAAGTTTTAAGAATCACTATTTCCAGGAATTTTCTACTGGATTTCTTTATTGTACTAGAATCTCCAAACAGTTCTTTATCAAAAGGGTACTTTCTTTCCAATGACAGGAATTTGTTAAGTTTATACATTACGATACTTAAGAACGAGCATTGGTCGAGAGGATGGGTGGTCAGACACATCACACCCTTTTGGGGGGAATTATTGTCTACTCTGAGACTCTCTTTGTATTCGAGGTTTTATATCAATATTATCCTCTAATATACCGATTTGTTATTCTTTTAATCTTTGTTGTGATTATACTGGTTTTTAAGCCACTCAGGGGGGGGCAGTATGGAATTTATTGACATCCAGGGAGATGAAGGATTGTTTTGATCTTGGGATCATGCCCGTAAAATGGGATACCTACGTATCCTTGTGAAAGGAATCAGAACACTCATAGTTCAGTGTCACTTAATATGAAACATCATACCTTTTAATGTCATGTGAAAAGTACCTCTACGCGAAAGGTTCTTAGTCAAAACATAGTGTCATACTTATGATGAAGCATCCCAATGATCTTTGGAAAGGATACAGGTTTCCGTGTAGGATCAGACCCTATTGGGAATATAGACTAAGGAGAAGAGGGTTTATTTCATGTGTTGGGTTTGAACCTCAGGGAATCTTCCTATGTATCCCATATTAATGTGAATCAAATCCCACATTGTTTGATAAATCTCATTGGAGAGTATAGTTCTCTGAGATAGATGAGTTTGGGATTACTTCTTGAAAAGGATGCCTTGATGATTTGAGGATTGAATTTGGGGATTATTTCCCAAGGAGGATGGCCAAATTGGGGGAATTAGGGTTAGATTCTTGAGGAGGATATCCAGGGATCTCAGACCCTAAAAGAGCATCATATGTATCCTGGTTTAAACAGGAATCAGAGTTCTTGTAGTTCCTTACAATGAGTGTTTTTACACATGTTGTAACCATCACATATATATAAGCCCACGTGAGTCATTCTCGGTGTGAGAAATAATAGGATGTAAAAGATTCAACAATGACACTTCACACTTTTCCCCCTCTGCTGATGGAAGAGGGTGCATCGACCATGGAAGAGGGTGAGGCGATGATCCTTCCCTATATTCTATTTACATTGGACAAGGGTCCAATATAAGGAGGAAGGGATAGAGGTGAAGGTCATATACTAGGATGGATTCCCTTTTGATATTGGTTGGGTCTTACTCTTAAAGACGATGCCCATTTGAAATTGGTTTGGGCTTAGTCATTACTAAGGAGGATGCCCATTTGATATTGGTTAGGGCTTACTCCTAAAGAGGATGCCCATTTTGGATTGGTTGGGGCTTACTCCTAAGGAGGATTCCCATTTGAGATTGGATGGTGCTTACTCCTAAGGAGGATGTCCATTTGAGATTGGTTGGGGCTTAATCCTAAGGAGGATGCCCATTTGGGATTGGTTGGGTGTTACTCCTAAGGAGGATGTCCATTTGAGATTTAACCTGGCAAAGAAGCCAGGTGATGAGGTTTGAAGAGTTTCTTGAGGATTGTATCGACTCAAGGTACTTGAGGAATCCATAAGGTGATTCCAAACTCGTAACATGTGAAAGTAACCAAGAGGAGTAATTAAACTCAAGGAACTTCATTGAGTGTGATGGAGTGTCTCAAATCATGGTATTCCAAGGTTCGAAGTTTGGCTGCATCAAGGGAACAATGTAAGAGGTCGTTGACCGGATTTGAAAAGTTTGTGGTGCGACGCTCCATTTTTCATGAGGTTCAGTGATTGAAGCGAAGGGACTATCCTGAAGAGCCGAGACCGCAGCTTGGAAGTGAGCCCGAGTAGGGTTGGGAGGGCGCAGCCCCCGCAGTATGGACTAGCAGGGCCACGTAGGTGTAGTGGAAAGGTGCTCCGCCAAGGTGCATCGCGCAAGTGCTCTACCAAGGTGCGATGTGTAGGTGCATCACGTAGGTGTTTCTCCAAGGTGCATTGCGCTAGTGCTCCGCACAGGTGATCTGTGCAGGTGCTCCGCGTAGGTGCTCTATGAAGGTGCTTCATGTAGGTGCTCCGTGAAGGTGTTCCATGAAGGTGCTCCATGTAGGTCCTCCATAAAAGTGTGTCGTACAGGTGCTCCGCCGAGGTTCATTGCACAGGATCTTCATGCATGTGCTCCTCCAAGGTGTGGCACGCTGGTGCTCAATGAAGGGGAACCATGTAGGTGCTCCGCACAGGTGCTCTGTGAAGGCACTCCACATAGGTGCTCTGCAAAGGTGGTCTACAAAGGTGCTCTGCGCAGGTGCTCTGCAAAGGTGTGGCGCGCATGTGCTCCAGCAAGGTGTGCTGCGCAGGTGCATCACGATGGTGCTCCGCCAAAGGGCATTGTTCTGGTGCTCCCCATAGGGGCACCGCGTGGGTTCTCTATGGAGGTGCGCCGCGCAGGTGCTCCAGGAAGGTGTTCTGTAAAGGTACTCTGTGAAGGTTCTCCACGTAGGTGCTCCGTGAATGTGCTCTGCGAATGTGCTCCATGGAGGTTCTCCACAAAGGTGCGTTGTTTAGGCGCTTTTCTAAGGGGTGTCGCGCAAGGGCTCATCCAAGGTGATCTGCACTGGTGCCCCACGCAGATGCACCGTGCAGGTCCTCTCCGAAGGTTCTCAGTGAAGGTTCTCTACGTAGGTGCTCCACGAAGCTGCTCTGCATAGGTGTTTTGCGAAGGTGTGTCGCATAGGTGCTCTGCCAAGGTGTTTCACGCATGTTTGGAGTGCAGGTGATCCTCCAAGGAGTGCCACGTTGGGGTTCTGCGCAGGTGCTTTGTGAAGGTGCTCCGCAGAGGTTCTCCACACAGTTTCTCCTTGAAGGTGCTCCGTGTATCTGATGTGCGATGGTGATCCACAAAGCTCCATGTGTTCTAGACCATGATGGTTCTTTGAACAATGTTTCCACATTTAATTCTCTCTTCTCTAATGTTTTAGAGAGCTACCTAAGAACAATTAATGGATCTTGAAGAATGAGCTACACAATGGTAGCTTTGGGACATCTTCTAACATTTTCCCTCCTTGAAATGGGGAGGTCAAGGGTCCTATTTATAGGCATGGAGGTGACATGGTCGAAGGGATGTTGTCCACATTGGTCCTCTACATCGGTCCTCTACGTAGGGGTGTGGAAAATATTCTTCCACGAAGGTTCTCCATATAGGTCCACCTCTTAGGTCCCTCACGTCGGGGTGTAGAAATTATTCTTCTGCGTAGGTCCTCCGCATAGGTCCTCCATGATGGTCCCTCATGTAGGTCCCTTTGTAAAATTTATCCATCTTCCGAGTGGCATAACTTTTGATCTGTATGTCCATTTGGGTTCCGCGACCAGTCAAATCAAATGTATTTAATAGATCTACACTTATTGAGATCATAAATACATCATGTATTCTCATAAAAAACTCAGAAATTTAATTTAATGTGTCAAAACCTTTTCATCATCGATCCTGGATATCCAATACATACTTCTATAAGAGGGAATCATTCCACTTATTCATAGGGTGTGGGGTAGTATTTTGGAACATAGAAAACAAGCATTAATCTTCTTTCTTCCTGGTGAAAACATCTTTACTCATACTTGACATTTGTTGTCTATGTGTGAATCATATCTTCACTCTACGAAAAAGTGCATGGAACACATTTCCTAGTGTCTATAGATGTAATGATTATTTTAATGATACAAAAATATATCCAAGACCACTCTAGGATTGCACCAAATAAGACTCTAGATAAGCTAATGGTTGAGCTCTGGTGCCATTTAGAAGTGTGGTCCTATAATGGTGTTCATGTGATCACCCATGCATGCAGTAACATGTATGTGTGTTGGAGATCAATGATTTTGGTGAATAAATGAAATTTGTTTCTTAGCCTCTCAAGTGTAAGGTTTCAAAAGAGGATTTAGGTGAGAACATACAATATTCATACTCAAATGAGTTGCTGAGAGATATCAAGAATTATATAATGCTGGAATTCTGGTGGAATTCATAAGGTGTAACACTGAGTTTCTTGATCACTCTACGGTCAAATAAAGCATAATAGTTCACCCTTTAAAAGATGTTTTGAGGAATATCAGTGCCATTGAGAAATTATAGGTTTCTGTGGTGTGGATAGATAAATCCAACAAATTCATTTTGAAAAAAGTGATTCCCACACCATAACCGAATCATACATCATAGAGGGTCCCTATTAAACAGAATCAAGGATTTTTGGGGGATATCCAATTATTTAAAAGGACATGAATAATTAGAGGTGGTAACTTCACGATTATTTTCATGAATAAATGATTTAAAAGAAGATAACAAGGAAGAACATGAAGCAATGGATGAGTTATTGAATGAGTTCTATGGATCTGGTCAACTGTAGTTGTCCGTGATATAATATGTTTCATCATGACATAGTAAGAACTATGTAAATTATGTTTGAACCATATTTAATATTTACACACTATATTATATAGAAAAAGAATAATATTAGACCCTAGAATAATAGACTATGTTGCAGTTGGTTAGTTTCAGTCCACATGAATTTTCATCCAGAAACATAAATTCCAAGTCATTACTTGTGAAGAAGATCATTGAGATGAAAAAGGGAATAGTGAGTTCATCTCTTCATAGAGAGGTTTTAATCATTATCATATTATTTGAACTATGGGTTTGGGGGTCAATGAGACTTCTCAATTAATTAAACTGAATAAAGTAGTGTACACTATTGTTTGTGTTCATTTATTTATTGGTAATTTCAGGGTATTTTTACTAGACTGATTAGGGTAAAGTATGTAAAATTTAATGTGTTCCATTTACTGTTTTCATAGATTTTATATATAAAGTAATGAAGAAAAAATGAGTGTTCATCACTTCAAAATAACATGATCTAGATCAAGATATTAAAGTGTCCAAATCTATGTTAGAATGATTCTACCCACTCTAAAAGTAATACCATTGATTAGATTCTAGTAAGTAGTATTAATGGGATTATTTCAAGGATGATGTTTTCTCCCATGGAATCAATAAAATAAGAATGATGTTGAATAAAAAAGCTATACCTATCACTACAAGTAAAAATTTCATGTTTTAGAAGTATATAATATAAAACTACTTAAATTCATTGGTAATGGAAGTGTACAAAAATATTTATTCATGGAATTGTAGAGAATATGGAAGGTGGATAATTATTATAAAGATACCACAAAATAAATGGATGTGGATGATAAGGTATCCATTAATTAGTGTAAGACTTGAAAACCCCTATCTATGTCAAGCTAATATACTTTAAAACTTCTCATGAAATATGAGAAAAACAACTGAATATTTATAAAGTTGATTCAAAATTTTGAGATGTAATTATGTTTGTGAAGTGGAATAAATACAAACACATAAGGAAGAGTCTGAAAGAAATAGTTCATTCCTTTTTAAATTTTATGAATAAAAATTTAAAAGACATGCCAGGTCATAGAAAATATATTGATTATGCAAAGATTATAAATGAAATGTTGAAGATATTGCTCGGATTATTTAATATCAAAGTGTATTTACTGGAAGAAAAGGATCCAAAGGGTGTATCATTGGACAAAATCGATGAAACACATATATTATATCAAATTATAAATAATAAAAATGAGATAATATAAATAGAATATCATGTGAAATTTCATTCAAGGATATGAATGGTCTCTATAGTAAATTATAATATATTAATATAAGCTCAATGTTATAACCGATTTCATTTATTCTAAACATAAAATTGAAAAAATAAATTTTAAAACCAATCTTCCTCATTTATAATTTGAATGTTTCAGGGTAATTCATCTCACATCGATGTTTTTTATCAAATTTGATTTTGATGATGATGATGGATTAGTGATGAGATCATATAAATGTGATAAAATCTGGAGGGTTCCATTGGGAAAATTCATAGGGAAAAAATATTCTATCTCATAAAGATGGAAGCTGAAATGTGTCCAAAGTGGAAAAAGTAGAATACTATTGAGACCATGGTGAACATTATTTACATTCTGTTATAGATAGAAAAAATTTGATGAACATGAAGATGGAGAAACTGATATTATGGGGAGAGTTGATTTGAAATTTGATCTTGAGGAAGCTCTTTTAGAACACGAAAAATAGTGGGATAAAACAGTGAGAAAATTTAGTTCTTCATGAATTGATGATATATATGAAACAATATGAGGAAGAAAAGTCATAATTTAAAACAATGATTGAAAAATTAGAATATGAAATTTATGAAAACATTAGAAAGGGATTGGATATCAATATCAAAGTGAATGAACATGAACAGATAATTGAAGGAATTACCAATATAGTGAAAGAAAATTTTGGTAGGACTAATGAACATAAAGATGTATTCATTTCATGGTGATTCATGTGTGATGCATAATGAGGTCTCCTTAAAAGTAACGTGATATTGAGTTTCTTAATTAAACTGGTCCCAATTGTAGCTAAATAATTTATTGGAGTAAGTAGTGAAGATTTTATTCCCATTCTAATGATGTAGATAATTAAATACAAATAAAAGGTATTATGAAGCATGGTTATGTAAAGAAAATAGTTGTTCCAGATTCAAAAACACATGTATCAACTCCCTAGGGGAAATTTAATCTGGGAGAAGCATAAAAGAATAATTTTCAAGTAGTACAAAATAGGATAAAGGAACCAAATATTGTGCATTATTTCTATGGAAAGAAATGGCATATCCAATGCGTTTCCTATATTGTAAAATGTTTCTTTTAAGAGAAACAACACAAACAATAGTCACATAGTTTTCCCTCATATTCATATCATTTTAACTATTACAATTTTTTGTAGTATATGGACACAAGTAATGCAATTCTACCTAAATGATATAATGAGAGGTGAATCATGAGACCTAAAATTAAGGAAATTAGTTTCTAAGAACCTCATATAACAAACTGAAAAATAAAAATTTATTTTTAGTTTTTTATGATGAAATTGAAATCTCTAATAAAAAAGTGATATAGTAGTATAATTCTTCATAGGAAGTTTCTTAATGACCATAGAAGAATTTAAAAATGGAATAATAATTAATATATTGAAAATGTGTCTTTGGTAGTAATAGATAGGTATATATTAAGGGTTTTGGATAATAGATATACCTCACACATGACCAAAAATAAAAATCTTATTACTAGCATAAAATATGAAAAAGTTACAGTAGTTTAATTAGGATGCTATAACGTACTAAAAATAAATGGCGTTAGGAAGGATAAATTTGTAGGAAAAGATATATGGAAGTCATATGTTCTCTTGTTATGGATTAGCTATAATGTTTTGAGTGTGAATCAATTGTGTGAATTAGGACATGTAGTGGAATTTTAAATGAAGTTGTGTACTATGATGTAAAGGATATGTTAATTATTTTTCAAGGATGATAAACCTAAGGGGAAATATATTTTGTTATGTGAAAAAATTGCGTCATTTTCTCAATAAAATGAAAACATTTTACAGAGTAAAACACTTGTGTATATAATCCCATGGTCATTTAAAAATTTCATGAATTCCAACGGATAAAATACCATTCCCAAGTTCATATGTGGAAATAATACATTTTTCTCTTTTCAAAAATAAGAAACAGTTCAAAATATATAAGATAAAATGATATATAAATCATTGAGAGTTTTGGACGTACTTCATGTGGATATTTACGTGTGAATTTCTCTTATTTTGTCAGATTTAAAATGGTATTATGTGTTCTTTGTGAATTATTTTAGTAGGATGGCTTGGCTTGTGGTGATTACTAATATGAATAAAGTGTATAAGATCATTGTTCAACATTGAAGTGAATTTTAAATAAATTACAAGTTAAAATTAAAAATATTCACATCAATAATGGTACGAAATTTACAAACACCCAAGTGTATAGTTATATAGAGTTACATGGGATTCAAAATAAAGTTTTTGTGGTGAGAACCCCTCAATGAAATAGAGTTTTTGAAAGAATAAATTTTTTCATTAACATCATGGAATGAATGATGCTAATAGAAAAATCCATTTTGGAGAATTATTTTAAGGAATCTATCTTAACAATGGAGTAAATATCCAATCGAGCATTTCTTTGTCTAAAAGAATAATTGACCATATATGAAATGTGGTATTGAAATAAACCCACAATGAAGTACTTATGAATATTTGGAAGTATGTGTGTCATAATGAACAAGGAAAATAATATAAAGTTTTATGTTCGTGGAGATGAAGGTATCATTCTTCAATATTCATCAAAGAGAAAGGCATATCGATGTTATAGAAAATAGTCTAGAAAAATTATTGAAATTTCTGATGTTATTATTACTATAAATGAGTATATTTTAGCTTCCCATGAGAATAAGTTTTGTAGAGTTAATGAAAATTGTGAGGTGGATAGTGAAGATAATGTTTCCATCATAAATGTAGATCAAAGGTCTAAAATAAACATTAATTATAACTCTGATAATGTGTAAAATACAATAAGAGAAGCTAATACAAAGTAAATTGTCCAGTAGAGATTAAATTTAAAATAGTAACATAGTGGGTGATTAGAAATGCCTATTTGAAATATAATGGATTAAGGTGAATCATAAAACATTACTATTATATTATGTGAAACCCACATCAATTGATGATTCTTCCCTTGATGAATGTCGGGTAAAATCCTTGAATTAAACGTATAATCAAGTTTGGAAAAATAAAACATAAGAAATAATTTTAAGGACATAAAACAAAAATGTGATCAAAACTAAGGAGGTATTCTGAAATTTACCAAATTAATATAGTATGTTGATAATGGAAGAAATAATATCTCATGTGTGGGGGATATTCCAAAATTGATGGGATTGATGTCGAGGAAATATTTGCAACATCATCCTAGCTTGAAACCGTTAGATATTTTCTAATGATAACCATCCATAAGGATTTTATACTGTGAAAAATTGATATCAAATAAATGTTATTGAATTTATTTCATGAATAGGTTCTATACATCAATCAACATGATGGGTTTATCGTCTATAATGATAAATTAAATTTCTATTGGTCGAATAAAATTTTACAAAGGATGAAACAAGAACCATAAGCTTTGTTCTCAATGACGGAACCGTAACGAAGAAAGATTCCTTATCATTGAAAATTAATTGGTCGCAACCTATATATAAATAAAGATAAAGGTAATTGGATTTTCATAGTTACATATGTTGAAGAAGTCATCTATGGAGGCCTGGATGATATCCAATGAAAGAAATTTTCATATTTGGAAAGTTATGATTTTAAATTTTCTATAATTGGTTAATTTTCATTCATCCTTATGTTGTATATAATCTGATTTAATTAATACACATTTATCACCCTAACTAAAATATATAATTGGGGTTTTGAAATGATTTCAAATTGATAATTCCAATCCAATGGAAGCTCTAGTGGCTACCCAGAAAAAATTACCTTAAAAAGTAATGGTGAGAGAGTAGATGTGAAACAAAATGGGAATTTTGTTAGCTACCTAATAAACTTGATATCTACTCATCCAGAAATTAGGTTTTCCACATGTCAAGCTCCATGATATCATAGTAGTTCCATGTAAAGTCACATGAAATATGTGATACAAATACTCTGATATATATATAAAATAGTGGGATGTTGGCTATATAAAAGTATCAATTTGTGGTCTAAATAGATTCTGATTGGGTGGGTTTTTAGTAAGACAATACAATACCTTAGGATGTGTTATACATTTTAATCTCTTGAATTTCATAAAAAATAATGAAAAATGATTTCATATCATTAATCACTATATAAGAGGAATAATTGGATGAAACGTAAGTGTAAATTTTATAGACATGGATGAAACAACATCATAAAGAATTTTTTTAATGTGGTATATCCTATTTCAATTATTCATGAAAACAATATTACTATAAAATTTTAAAAAAAATCCATTCAATACTCATGGTTAAATCACATTGAAATAAGTTACCATATCTTGAAATTTGGGGTCTAGAAATAAGTTTTCAAGATTTAATATATACAAAATAAAGATCATGATATAGATATCATGAAAAAATATTTACCAAAATTGAATTTTGAATGTCATCAGTTGTATCCTAGATTCAAACTATATTTTTCTATTCATATAGGCTTAGATAATGGATCACCATTACCCCATAGGAATTACTTCAAAACAATTTATTTTTATTCCTTATTCTCATGTTATGTTTTTCCAACTATCCCTTTTGTATCATCAAGGATGTGATATTTGGGTTCATTAAAAAAGGGGGAGAATCCCTCAGGAGTAGATTTTTTTTCAATCACTTTGGGGTATTTTTTCTTTGAAATAGTTCATTATTAAATGTTTAGGAGAGAGTTTATTATTTAAATGAGTTTTTTTGTTGAATCACCAAGGGGTATTTCACTGTTTGAAAATCATGTGGTTGAATGAATGTGATAGTGGTTTGGTATATGAAAAGAAATAATGTATTATCATATGAGAATAATTTCATTTAGTCTTTTTTTTTGAAATCAATCATTATATCACGTAATCATAGAGTTTATTATTAGTGAATAGTTGGTTCACTCAGTAATGGAAAAGGATCAACATTTTTCTCATGTGTTTTCATTGAACTACCTTATGTGAAGGGTTTTTTATGTTTTTTTATTTTCTATTATTAACAAACCCAAAGGGGGATATATTTTTTTCAAAACCAAATAGGTCATTTTATAGGGCTGTGTTTTTTGAAATGTTTAAAAAGAGATCTCAATTGATGTATATAGGATTGTTATTGATTCATGTTAATCCATAATCACTCATGAATTCATGGAATATATTGAAGAATAGATTTTTCTGGATGATAGAACATGTACTAAAGATCTTGTTTCACTACAAAGAATGTGTTTTCTATAAGAATACTATTTCATAATATATCCAGTTATTCTATAGAGGATATGATGGAAGGTAACATCAAATGTTTTCCATGAGGTTTTTTCCTTGGTTACACCATAATTATTATTGGAAGGATGAAAAAATATGGTCAATCCCACTCAAGGCCAATACCCAAAAATCTTCCAACAAGATGATGTTCATACTCAATCACTATTTATATATGTGTAACTACAAGGTTTTTCAATTAAGCACAAATTTTTATAGACACAAATGTGTTTGAGGGGGGTCATGGTGAAGGAGAATCCACGATAGGTTGTGTAAACACTCTCATGTGTTGGGCAGAATGCGAGGATGTAGGTGAGCACCAATAGTAGTTAGACTTGAATAAGCCTGAGAGACATCCAAGATTATATAACACTAGAAATATGGAGTAATTTATGATGTGATAGACTGCATTTTTTATAATTCCATAGTGATATTAACTATGTCATAAGACCCTTTAAGAGTAGTTTTGAAGAGTCTCAATTCCAATTGAATTTTACATTTCCATGATGTTAATATATTATTATTCCACTATCATTTAAAAAAATTATTGTCATACTATAGTTAAAACTTATACCATGAAGGGTAATAATTTATCACTATCAAGGATTTTGAATATCATTAGTTTTTTAGTAGTCCATTAGAATATTGAATTGGATACACAATAATATGTTTTATGAATCAAGGTTTTTTAATAATATCACGTAAAAGAACATGGACTAATTGAAGAGTCAATTCAAGGATATCGTGGATATGGTCATATTCTTCTACCAATACCATTTTATATTAGATCTATCCATAGTATGATTTGATAAAATTATGGTTAAACCATAGCGATTATTTACATGCCATAGTATATGGGAAATGGATAATACTACACTTTAGAATGATAGAGCACACCACATCCTGGCAGTTTCAGTTAGCTCGTAATTTCAATCAGAAACCTAAAAAGGGAGTTTTTTCCTAAATCTCTTGGCTCCCAATTTATATTTTATGGAACATTATAATCCCATTAATCACTCAGGATAAATGGAAAATAATATTCAAATTTGGTTCAATTATAACCATTGGATTAAAATAAAATGAGAGGAGAGTCTTAATGGTTGTAATGATATTTTTAAATATTGGCAGAATGTTCATAAAAAGAGGACCCTAGGAAGGTTATCTCATAGGGAAATATTCATATGGTGTGGAAGAGACACATTGTATTAGGTGTATTATCCAAATATTTATCTCATGAAGAAGATAACATATGTGAAAATTGAACAATGAGACCATCGATTTATTAATAGGTAGTGAGTTTTCTCATCTTTTAGGAATAGGGAGTTTAGTGGTTCAATAAACCAATCCATTGTGTATAAAAAATCAGTGTGATCTACACATTTTTTTTCACATGCTGCATAGACTAGCACTGTTTTGGTGAACCAAGTAAAACTCTCTATATTCCATATATCACTTTCGTATATTTATAAATAAGTAAAGGGAAAGAAAGAATTATTCTTCACATTCAGAGAGTAATATTAAGATCAAGGGATTCAGGTGTTTAAATCATTGTAACCTTGATTCAAACCCCTTTGGGTAATTCACTAGATTATATACCAATAGTTATTGACATGTATAATTTTATATATGAAGGTCTTGAAAAATATCAACAATTAACCTATGGAATAAATAGATTCACCAAAAAGATAAATTTTCATAATTAAGTTGTTACATAACAATAAAAATTGAAATATATAAATTTATATTTATGAAAACTATTAGATAATAATTAATAATTATTTTGAATACATGAGAGATTTATGTCATAATAATAGAATTAGAATCACTTAAGAGGTCAATACTACATACCATTTCCATTGGAAATATTTTAAAATTATTATTACTCCCCTAAACCCCATCAAAACATAATTTTTTAACTAAGGTACCCAAATCACATTATCCCAAAAATTATAGGATTTTTTAAATCCCAAGGAAACCAAGATAGATAATTCCTAAAAATAATCAAAAATATCCTTAACCAAAATCTATAATTAAATCCCACATTACATATTATATTTCAACTCTAAAGCTATAAAATACAAAAAATAATACCTTTATGAATCATCTTCTATAAAAATGGTGAATAACGGAAATAAAATGACCCATAAGTTTTCCATGAAATAATAGGGGGAAACCCCTTGACCAATAGTTAATTTCAACATTACATGGTGAAATAAATACACAAAATCCATAAATATGATAGGGTATATAAGTAATAAGAAAGAAACGAAAATAATATAGGTGATAGATAAGTCATTCCTTGAATCTCGATAGAGAACTCGCCTTGATCATGAATGAACAATTATGTAAGTGTAGGGGAAGTAAAAAATAAAAACAATCCTTGATGATCACCTCATAGCTATTAGTGGAGAAATTACTCAAAGGTAAAGTACATAGAGGTTAAATAAAGGGATGAAAATGTTAAAAAAAAGTTTTAATATTGTAAGAAAAAAGAGGCATGAGTTTATGAAGTACCTATTACAGTGCCACCAGGTACCCAGTGCAACACCCAAAATTACCCTCCTCCATACCCAACTCATTGAGTACCAGGTACCCCTTCATAAATTAGCTAGTTCAACCTATAGTTTTAAAATGGAGATAATATGCCCCCCTGAAAATGATATTAGAGATAGTTAACTCATAAACATTTGACCGTGCCTCAAATAATGTATGAAAATATCACAAATATTATTATAAAACATAAAATTCAACAATTAATTACCAAAATAAAAATAAACCCGCTCATAGAATAAGACATATGAAAATATTATAATAAATAAAAATCCAATTATAAAGTCCGACAGAAAACACAATCCATTTGTAACACTACCAAACATATAACAATGTATAGATTCACCATAATCTTAATCTCTAGAGGATCATAATTTAAAATGAATGAAAAATATACCAAAAAAATTTCTATTTTGATAAAAATAGTAAAAATGGAATGTACATGATATAGAAACATAGATAATAACATGAATAATGTTAGTAGATTGAATGTTTTGTATTTATTAGGGGTAATATGATTATTTTATGTGTAATGTGACTATGGGAAGAGGAAGTTCTTAGTTTGACCATAATAATTGCCATGTAACATACCATTTTAATAGTAATATTACCACCATACATAAAAGTGTCCAATTAATTTCATAATTTTAATTATCAATAATATAATTTAAAAATTATAATGAATTTTTTCCCAATAAATAACAATATAATAACTTACACATGACCTGAAATTATTAATACTTTTCTGAAAAATAAATATTCAATTTTTTCCTCCAAAAGAATAATTATATAATAATACATGATTTCAAATTAATAATTATATTTCTATGATACAAGAAATTATTTTCTAAAAAAAATCATTAAAATTATAATCTTCCAATCAAAATTATCCAAAGGTCAATTTTTCATAATTTTCTAAGATAATAGAATTATTTGGTAAATTGTAAAACATCTTATGGATATGTTGTAAGTATTATCACATAATTAGGTTGTAAAATTATTTAATATTTTGTATAAGTGAATTATCAACCAAAGGTATATTAATTTATTAAAATAATGTATTTAAATTTCATAAATCAATTCTCTAAAACGATGCTATATTTTTCAGTGTGTGAAATTGAAAACATATTTTTTAAAATATATGACAATTTTTTTTCAAAACCAAAGTAATAATAAAAAATCTATTTTTGTAAAACATGTGAATAAATATAAAAAAAATATGTTGTAGATGTCAAATTCCATAGTTTAAAACTCTATTAAACCCAATGGTTTTCAATTTTCCACAACAAATTATTTAAGGCCTATGGTTAAAAATTAATAAATAAATCTTCCTCATTTTTTATAAATACTATCAAATCCTCTCATTCCTCGTCACTCTGAAATTAATGACCAAGTTTTTACCCTTATTTTCCCTCTCAGTAATCCCTCAATGTGGTTTTCAATATTCTTTCGTACCCTTTATAAGGATTTAGTTAGCTACTTTTCATGTAAAGTGTCCCAAACTTATTTTCACTTTTTGTTTTTATAGACCATCTAATTATTTTTAATTTCATTGTCCAAAATTTTCAACAACCCTTTTTATAAATCCATTATTCTATTTTTAATGATGGAATACCCTTCCATTATTATTTTATATACGGTGATGAAAGATGTTTTATAGAGGGGTGAATAGATCAGATTAAAATTTAAAATAGATGGATTGATTTTCTAAATTATTTATCAAGGTTATAGTTAATTAATTTTATCATAGATATTATAAAGTGGAAATTAAAATGGAAAATTTATTTTTATAGAACATTTGTTCAGCTAGATTGAATATACCCTAGATCCTCTCTCCTATTTTAGGGATGCATTATGCACTATGTTATTTTTTAGGGTGAATAATTACCCAATTAAAAACTACTATTTCTAGTGTAAGTATAACCCAGAAACCTAAATATTATGTGCATACTCACAACAATTACTATATGACATTTGAAATTTCAAGTCACTACCAGAATGGTTGTTAAACTAGAATACAAGAGTCATAAATATAATGGTGAGAATGGTTTTTTTAAGAAAATAATAAACTAAAGGTTTTTGTACATGATAGATAAATATAATGAAATTAAGAAGACTCAAAACAAACCAGGTAGATGAAGTATAAGAATATAGTTTATGAAATGGCAGTAGAATTTGGATAGTGCATTAGTATAAATTCTCATAATATAAGTAGTTGGAGAAAATTGGTTTCCTTGTGAGATCATCTAGAAAAATTAAAATTATTCACATAGGTAAAATTGATTCACATGAGACATTATGAATTTAAAAATTTACATCACTAGAATTCATTAGAGAAATATATTATATCATAACTAGTGTTTTCCCTTTGAATAAGACTAAAATAACTTTAAATAAGATCTATAAAACTAACATTCAGATCTCAACCAGTTTAAACAATTCATATTTATACTACCCTATTTTCAAAAAGAGAGGAATGTATCATTCTATAATTATTTTCCAAAAACAATATTTGAATTAAAAAATGACAAATTTAATGACTTTTTTATTTAACATGAAAAATTCTATAAATTATTCAACAACATAACTCATAAATAATTATATAAATATCATATAATTTATTTCTATAAAAAATTCAAATTCAAATTTTGAGAAATGCTTTCAATATGAAACCAGATATATAAATAATCAAAACTCATTAACAATTCATTAAATACTAATAGATGTTTTCATGATTTATTCTTTCAATAATAATTAATTTATAAATTAATAAAACCAATAAATAAGTCATCATTTAAAAATTCAGTCATTAAAAAAATAAATTATATGGGTTATATATAAAATAATATCAGATGTAATATCCATTTATTTTCTAAAAAAATAAATTAAAAATTATTTCACATATATTATAATATATATATTTAACAACCAAAAATTATAAAATAATAAAGATTTATCCTTAAAAATATATTACATGAAACAAATTGTTTATCCTGAATTTTTTGTATCATCATGTTTCTTTGCAATCATCTCTTACACGCAAGACCAAGTTTAATGAAACAATAATAAGTAGTTAATAATATTATTTAATATGAAAGTAATCACCAAATATTTAGAATGTTGGGTACGAATAGAATTAAATAAAATATTATAATACATATTTTACACAAGTGTATAATTCATCTATTTATTATAAATAAAAACAACAATCATTTAAAAGAAAAAATAAATGTGTTTTAAAAGAATTTTTTTTCTAAATGAGGTTTTAGTCATGATTTGAAAAAAAATATTAAAATAATTTACTCTTAAAAAATTATTTGGAAAATTAAATATTATTTTTAAAATAATAATTCAAACCTTTTATTAGTGATAATTTCATTGATTCTTCATAAACGTTTAATTTTTTTACGAGTAGTGAAGAATATAAAATTTTAATTGAAAACTACCTTTTAGTTTAATTAATATATAATGTGAAGTTATATATTGTGTTTATTTTAAAATGACATTAATTCAATTATATATCAATTATTCCAATTCTGGTCATTGGATTCATTTTCACATAAAATTTATTTATAAAAACATTGTAAAATTTTGAATATTTTCTCTTTAAAACCATGTTTTCTAATCAAGTCTGCAAGATTTATTTTTAATTAAAATTTTCCAATTATATGATTTGAATTTATAAAAATGAATTAAATATTTTTAATAATTATAATGTATAATATATAACAAATTAAAAATAGTTTTTTAACAAAATTAAAAGTGAGAATAATAAAAATTGATTGCAATATTTAAGGTAAAAATGGATTTACTAGGGGTTACAGTAGAATGATAATAGTATAAATGACATAAAATATTATCTTAATTTTGTTAAATTAGTTTATTTAGGCCTTGGAAATAAAGGGTTCTTAAATATGGAAATTACTTTCCAATTTCCATTGAATATGACTTATATAAGAAGTTACGTAAATAAAACAAAAAAAATATACTTTTCTTATATTTAATTAAAATAATGTTCTGGCATAGAGAACAGAACAACATTAGTTCTGTTATAATTCTTTAAATAATAAATTTTTTTATATCATTGTAACTAATAATAATTTTTTTGAGATGAAATGATTACTTTAAATACATTAGAAACACCAACAAACTAATTATTGAGTTAATAATTAACTAACATATATGGTACTAAAAATACTAAAAGTGAAGTAAATTGAGTGAATTATTGGTTTAAACCAATTTTTAGAAGAATATATCATGTTACATTGGATTGAACATAATATATTTTGATTACATCGTTATAATGTATTTTTAAATTCAAATTTAATGATTAATGTTAAAATTGACATTAATGTTATTTTATACCAAATGATATTTTATTAAATGAATTAAATTTACCAAATATTTTATCTTCTACCAAGTGATTTTATAAATTTTAATAAATATAAAATATGTCACATTAATATACCAATTATTCTTTTATAATGATTATATTTACCACTAATTAGTTAAAAATCAATCAGCATAGTTATAGTTAAAGTAGGGTTGTTTACACGTTACATGATCATGTATTAAAACTAAATTTTCCCACAAATAAATATTTCTTTAGAAAAATTGGATATAATGTTTAAAATAATTGGGTAAAAATTTTATAACAATTATCATTTTAATTTACTCTTAATTTATAAATTAATTAGGTTTGGAAATTGGTGACCATAGTGAAAAACCAAAATAAAAAAATGTAGGGAAACATAGAAGTAATGAAAACTAATGTTTAAAACATGTTTTTTGTTGTTTCTGCGAAGTTTTTATCGACCATATAATAATTAAAACACTTTAAGTTTCATATTTCGAGCCACATGTGGTAAGGGAGACTTTCTGGTAGTGAATATGTTTGAGTATTTACAAAAATGTCACTCCTCCACAACTACGAAAAGCCACTCACTCCCCACACTTCTTTACGCATCCCAATCTAGTTGAATCAACAAAAACCAACTCAAATCACTTCCAATGTTCCATAAAAACATTCAAGATGTATAATTTTTGGTGTAGACTATTCCAAGGTTGTCTTTGGTGCAATATTAAGGAGGATACAGGGAGAATATGAAACTTTCTTCACCGGTGTGTTTATTTTATTTCATCCTACACCTTCATAAATTATTATTATTACATTATGATATAATAACCCCAGTATATTAAATATACTGGGATGTTTTTTTATTAAGTTAATTTCATATATCCCTTCCCAATTCCATCAAATAGGTTATGATATAATCATTTGTGTGCACGGTGGAGTACATCTCCCAAAGCAATGTCATTATTTTTTTCATTTCCACCTATCATGGTTGGTTATGACCAAGAAAATAAAGTATATATATTATATTTATAACAAAATTTTACCTCCATATGAATTATATCATTTTAAAAATATTACATTCCCTTCTTTATGAGACATGATAACTTCACTCATGAGTATAGCGGACTACTACCTCACGAATTAATATGATTCATCTTTCTCTAATACTTTGTATATAAAATTATTGGGTTGAATTTAATGGTTATAAGTATTATAAATTCCATAATTATGATATTACTAATATAGATTTCACTATTAAATATAATATGAATAATTTTATATTTTACCTTTTCTCTTAATGAAATAGGATAACATCATTTAGGTACGTGTGCACTACTGCCTTCACGAAACGATGTGATCTTATTTTCATCACCAAACCACATGGATGATATAAATAAGTATATTTAATGAAAATATATAGCATATTTTATATTGTGAACTTTTTTGGAAGATAATATATATATTTATCCTTCATTCGATAATGATCTTTGAAAAATAGTAATGTTAATCATGCGTGTATGTGATCGACCATCTCCATGATTGTAATATACATCATTTTTCATAATCATATTTCATGATAGGTTTAAAAATAACATTTATGCATAAATATAATAATTAATTCATGATTCCTAATATAGAAATTATGTGAAAATACTATATGAAAAAGAAACGAGATATTTCATAACAAAACACGCATAAGAAAACAAGGAAATTAAATACATAATAAATTAAAATAGTGAATAATTATTAAAGAAGGGGTGATAAGATGTTTTAAAAGGATAAAATATGTTATTATAAATAATAATATGGTTCTTTAAGAATTTAATAAATATTTTTAAACACTCTACATGTGGTTAAATCTTGTACAACCAAAATGGATTAATAGGTGAAGGATTTAATCTCAATTTACATTCCATTAAGATATATTTTTTATTATGCACAGAATTACTTTTATGTTGTGTATATACTTCCCCATTGAAATTTAATAAAATTAATTATTAATTTTTCATGGTATTTAAAAGTTCCATTAGAGTTATTTCATCCTAGTGGAATTTAATTTAAAGTTACCAAGTAGAAAAAGGTTTTGTACAATCTCAATTTATTTTTTTGATCGTTAATATTCTCTAGAAACAATCAGTTTCAAGTGTTCTTATTTTATTTGAAATTACATTTTGATTAAAAATCCATATTATTTTGTGGTGGATTTGATTATTTCCTATACTGTATTCCATTTATCCGATGAGTTTTACATTTAATCTTATTTGTTTATATATAGAAATATTAATAAATCAATATTCTTTAATCAATATAGAGACTTGATGGTAATAAAAATTGTTTATGAATTAAATTTATTATTACATATTTTAGGAATTCCTTGGACACAAAATACATATGCTAGGAGATAGTTCATAAAATCCCCTCAATGGATCAATAGTCTCATGAGGCAAATCAGTTGGCTGAATAAAATGGGATTGTACCTAGTATGTTTTAAACCATATGTGAAAGGTCTTGATGGTAAAGGTATCATATTCCTATAGAAGATAAATTACAATAATTATGAATTGGATTCATTCATATTAAATTATTATAATACATGATATGTTCAATATTATATTATCCATGGATGGATTTCACTCTCAGTATATTTATTGAATGGAATATATTTTTAGTTAATTACCTTTTCATATTGGTTCTTCCATATTTTATCATGACAGCCAAGTTATTTAAATAGATTTTTTATTTATTTATTTACCATTCCATGTTTATTATGCATATTTATTCATGATATATTCCATTGTACTTTACACTCACTGATCATTTGATCTAAGACATATTTCTTTCCTTTCCCAAAAATTTGAAGAAGCGATATTTTCAAGAGTTTTAAAGGAAGCTGGGCATTTTATTTTGTTATGTTTTATTTTTTATTGACAATGTCAAATGGTTATCAGGTATATAACTAGATATCTAAAACTATTAAACTAATAAGTCCATTTTGATTCAACCCATTGAATCTAAGTCTATGTTATAAAGTAGACACTAACTTTATTATACTATGGTTGGGGTCACTATAGTTGGTATCAGAGGAAGTTTAATAGAAACCATGGGAACTAGATTTAGGAAGACATAGATCAGGAAACATAACACTATGATATATTTTGAAGATATGTATAGATTAACATATTAATGTTTTTGTATGGAAGATATTATGTGGGTTTTCCTTGAAATGCAGCTCAGTATGGATTCTATAAGTGGATGTGGATTTTTCACAGAGGTCCCTATGGGTAATAACTCCTAAACAAACATATTTGGTGGGACGTGATCATCACTTTATGCCTGAAAATGGACATAAATTTGCACCAAGTTTAACTCTCTTAGGAGATATTCTTTTTATATTTTTAAATTATATTTATAAACCATTAAGAATGATTGTTAAATAATTATGAACTTAAGAAAACATGTTTATGATTAAGAGATTTTTCATGCACAATTTTTTCTATTAGCTTTAATTGTTTCACTGTTTTTTTGATTATATAATATGTTTCATGATTATATTATCTAATATAGTGTATTCCATAATTTTTAAATGATACTTTGTAAATGTAATGGGAACCTCACATATATAGGTAAACCAAAGTGTAAAAATGATTATAGATTTTTTTTGGGATTAATCCAATATTTAGAAGGGAACTAGTCTGAAAAAAATTCTCATCATATGAGTACATAGTATCATTTGATAAAAATATAGGTAAAGAGTTACTTATGTATTATAGATTCCAAGGAAAGTTAGAGATGAAGAGTATGGAAAATAAATAGATGGATAAAGTGAAAAATGGAAAGAAATATTTTCCAACATGTGATATATGTGAAAGGAATATCCTTGGAACATGATCAAATAAAAAATTAGTTTTCCTAAAGTGTAGAGAAAAAAGGCCATCATGCTCATGATTTCAAGGAAAGAAAAAGGATCCCAATGTTTAATGCTTCAACACTAGGGAAATGGGGCACTACGTAAACAACATCCCCCAAACATAAAAGGAATATACATCAAATAAAGCTAATGGATCATGGTTAAGCTTACATTATTTACAGTGATGAATAAGAATGATTAATTTGTTCATTTTTTTCCAAGAATTATATCATTTGATAATTTTATCTATGATATCTGGTTTATAAGAATTTTGAAATATATAATTATAATACTGCAGTACAATTTTCTTAAGGATTTGGGTGAATATGTTAAAATGTATCGATGACCATGAAAAATGATTCTGTGAAATGTTTCAAATATTATAAAATACATTATTAATGGAAATAATACTGTTAATATGTTACTAATGTTGAGATAAATATGGTTTAATAATGAGATTATTAATATGGATAAAATAAATTAGATCGTATTGACGACCTTGGAGAAAATTAATGATTTGTTGACAAAGTGGTTTACACTATCATTGATGAAGTTTAGAAAAAAATTTAAATTTAAGGAATACATCTAATTTTTTTTATTTAATAAATAAAGAATCAGAAATATTCTCAATTTTTTTATGGTAATTCATGTTTTTATCATGTTTCAGGTAAATACATGATTATGGTTTCCACATGTTGGGTATGTGACAATTAAGAGATAATTCGTTTTATTCAAAGAATTAATGATATTTCATTATTTCTAAATTTATTGACATCAATGTATTGGAAGGGTCATAATGTAAACCATTTATAGAATAGTTTAAGTTGAAATTTTGATGAGGTTTTAAAGATTAATGTATTATATCACCTGATGAAGATTTATGCATTTTTTTGGACCGAAGCCTCATTTATTATTAAAGAATAGAAGACCTCTTTAATTGGGTAGAGGGAGACCCATTACATAGCCCGAAGGCCCAGTGGAAATTTATCCCATTACATGTCATGTAGGCCTAAATTTTTGGCCCAAGGCACATTCTGTGAATAGTAATGCTACAATACCCTCCTTCTACAGTACAACATAGTACTTTCCGCTGTTACAATACCCTACAGCCGCTATAGTGACCTACCACCGCTACGGTGCCCACCGTTGCTATAGTACCTCCACTACAATAGTGCGCTATAGTACTGCTATGGTACCTATGCCCAATGAGGTTTGAACCCCCATTTTTCATGTAGTATTATAGGGTGCTTACCACTAATACAAATCCCAACTATAGATTTATGCATATTTGATAACCTATGATAACAATTTTTTATAATGATAACTAGAGAAATGAGGAATGAATTATAATTATATTGTGACTCTTAAGATACATTAAAATTGTATTTCATGACTTTAAGAATGAAAATTTTATTTTTGTATATTGATCAATTCACAACCAAATAATGAAATTGATCTTATAAAATAAAAAGATATTATGTATGTATATTTTCTTTTATTCTTAGAAAGTAAAATAATTCCTCAACATTAGGAAAATAATATTGAATCAAAAAAATGTTATCCTATTATAATAATATCTAATGAATCAAATGATATTTTAAATCATCAAATATTTCTATTTTCATTCCCTTAACTATCCATTAATCATTCACTTTCTTGTGATGTATGACTTGTATCACCTTATATTAATCATTGGGAATTGTATTTTCTTCCTTTTCCATGTTATCATTTCCCAATTATGTTCTCATACTTGGAAACTTAGTAATGTGTTATTCTATTTGAATTTTTACTACATTTTATATCTTATTAAGGGGATATTTTAGTAACCCTTTTTATGATGTGGGTTTTCAACAAATGAATTTTCAAATATCAAACCCTTGATTATTTAGATCGATTTAAAATTAAGTGGATAAAATTTATTTAAGGTGGGGATCATGTAACAACATTAAATTATATAATAATAAAATTTTCTCTGATAACAGATATAACATGAAATATTTTTTTTATCTTAGGTTACATGCAATAATTAGTTTTTTCAAATTCTTCAATTACCTGAAAGACTGAGTATTATCGAAAAACAATATATTATTAATATAGAAATTAATTATGATTGTTATCACATAGTCATTGCAATGGAGATGAGGAATAAAAATAACTAAATTATGAATAAAATATTTTACACACATATATTAGTTAAAATTTTATAATTAAAATAAGAATCATTTAAAATAAAAAATAAATGTGTTCTTAAAAATAGTATTTTTCCCAAATTTGTTTTTATCGTGCCTTGTGATCATCACAAAGAATTTATTTTTACCAATTTTATAACATTTATTTGGAAAAATAAATTTTATTTTTCAAATATTAATAACACTATTATCTTTGGGTGAATTTTTGGGACATTTTTGAAGATTATTATTTATTGATGAAAAGTGAAAACTACTGAATTTTAATTAAAACCCAATTTTTTCTTTTTAAAATTTTTAAAAAGTTAAATTATATTTTTTATTTTTTGAATGAAAAATTAGTTAAATTTTATATCAATTTTTCCAAATTTGGACATTGGAATCATTTTCATATCTAAATTAGATACAAAAACTTTTTAAATTTTTGATCATTTTCCCTTTTAAAAACCTATCTATCATCACGTCTATGAGATAAATCATAAATTAATTTTTTCCAATTACGTCAAATGAATTTCGAAAAATTAATTTAATATTTTAAAAAATAATAAATTATAATTCCATATATGTTCAACTTAATTTTTTACCATAATAAATTGTGAAAAATAGTAAAAATAATTTACCATTGTTATGACAAAAAAGAATTAACCGTGGGTTAAACTAGAATGATAAGATCAAAAATGGCCTAAAATATTATCATACATTTTATTGAGTGATTTTAATTACACATTGGATATTTAAGTATCTGATAAATGTAATAAATATCAACTTTTCTTTGAATATGACATATATAATAATTTGAGTGAAGAAAAAGAGAAAAATGTTATTTTCTTACTTTTAATATGTATAAAGATTTGTGATAAAGAAAAATAATATATGTTAAGTTATAAATATGATTTTGAAATATAAATGAGTTTTTATATCATGATAATTTTTTAGTATTTTTAGTGATGAAATAATAACTTTAAGTGCTTATGATAAGATAGTGGAGTAATTATTTACTTAATAATTTACTAAATCAAATGGTATAAAAATTATTATAAATGAGGAAATTTGAATACATTATTGTGTTACATTAACTTTATTGATAAATATATCATGTTACTTATGTTTGGAAATAATATATTTTAGTTCCATTATTTTATGATATTTTTAAATTTAAATTAAATTAATAGTGTCAAAATTGACATTAATGTTATTTTAAAATAAATGATATATTATTAAATGTTTTAGAATTAAAAAAAATATTATATTATAAAAATTATTTTTTAATTGTTAATAAATATCAAATATGGTTCATTCATGGACTAGGTTTTCTTTTATAGGTAATATATTGACACCTAATTAGTAAAACATTTGTTAGTGGAGTTAAAGTTATAGCGATGTTTTTCATGTTATTTGCGCTTTTGTTAAAACTAATTTTCAACACACATAATATTTTAATTTGAAAAAATTTATTTAATATTTATAATAATTTGGTAAATATTATACAGTAATTTTAAATTGAATTTATTCTTAATGGATAAATTACCAATGTTGGAAAACTAGTTACCCTAGTGAAAAACCAAAATGGTAAATGTAGGGAACCTTAGATTTTAAGGAACAAAATGTTTAAAAAATGTGTTTTATTTTTTCATGGAGGTATTAATAGTCCATATATTCCTTAAAACCCTTTAATTTTCAATTAATGAGCCACATGATGTATGTGAGACCTACCAATAGTGAATACTTCTTGGTATCTTCAAAAATGCCACTCCTACTCAACTATAAAAGAGAACTCATTACCCCTACTTCTTAACACCTCTCAAGAAATTTTTCTAAACAATACCCTTATCATATAACATAAAAAAATTCCATCCCTTGATCCTAAAAGCCTTATTTTTTTGTAGAAATAGACAATAGTAAGGCTTTTTTCCAACCTAAGTATGATACCCAAAGAAGAGGTAACATTCTTCAACGAGTGTTGTTACATTATTTCTTCTACCGCCTCATTAAATAATTATTAAACAATGTTGATATTGTAAAAAATATATCTTCCAGATACTATTATGTTGTTATAAATAGTTCATCACCTTTTTCTATCCACTCTTTCGTCGAATGGGATATGAAATCATCTTTTGTGTGTACGGTGGACTGCTACCTCGTGAATCAATGATGTTGATTTTTTCTATTCCACCTCTCAGGGTTAGGTATGATGATGGATATAAAGTATAAATATGATAAATATTATATATTAGAAAAATACATCTAGAGTCATTACACTATATATACATTGTTTCCTTTCATTCCATATGCGACATGATAGTGTCACTAGTGGGTATGGTGGACCACCGTCTCATGAAGCAATGTGATCCATCATTCACTCATTCTTTGTATGGAAGGTGACATGGATGAAGTTAATGATTATATATGATATAAATTACATAATTATTATATTAATGACATATTTATAATTATTAATGATAATTTTTGTCATTTTATTTCATACATTTTCACTAAATAAAAGATGAAACGCCATTCATGTATGTGTGGACTAACACCTTCACACAATAATGTGAATGTATTTTCATGATCACACCACATGTATCAAATATATAATTATATTTAATGAATAAATATAATACATGTGATATTATTATCATTATGTAATGATAAAATATTACTTACCTCCTTTCAATAATTATATTTGAAAAATGGAAATGTCACTAATTGAAATATACGACCTACCGTCTCCATGATCGTAACATACATCATTTTTCATAACAATATTTAATGATTGGATTAAAAATAATAATTTATGTATAAATATGATAATAATTTAATAATTACTAGTATGGATATTATGGAAATTTATAATATGTGATCAAAACTGTATATTTCATGAAAAACCACACATAAGAAAATAAGACATTTAATACCCAAAACAATGAAAATAATTAATAGTTATTAATGAAAGGGTGATATGATATTTTAAAAAGATTCTATACAATATTATAAATAATAATATTGTTCTTTAATAATTTAATAATATGTTTAAAACCATTATACATTAGACTGAATCAGGTACAACCAAAAGGAAGCCTCAGGAAAAGGATTTCATCTCAACTTACATTCATTTAAGAATTATTTGTTATTATGTACAAATTAAATTTTATATGGTGTATATACTACCACATTGACATGTAATGACATTAATAATTTATTATTAACTGTATTTTAAGTTTTAATTTTAATTATTTCATCCAAGGTATTTTGACTTGAAAATAACCAAGTGGTAAATGTTATTGTGAAATCTCACATAGATTTATGATTATAAACATTTTCTTGATAAAATAATATTTTGTACTCAATATGGATACTTTATGATAAGGGAAATTGTTTATGGGTTAGATCTATTATTTGATATATGATTAATTCTTTAGAATTTCAAGTCACTAGTTTGGGAAATTTTAATGAAATACGCTTAATGAATTGGTAGTATCGTGATACGAATCAGTTTTCCAAATCCAATGTTTTTTAACCATCATGTTTTAAACTGTATGGTGAAAGGTCTTATTGATAAAGTTAACATGTTCCTGAGAAACATGAAGTTTGATAAATAATAATTTCCTTCATTCATATTCAGTTGTTATTATCCATGATATTTTCACAATGATATTATCTATAGACGCATTTTACTTTATGTTTATAGATTAAATGTCTTGTTTTTTAGTTATTTACCTTTACATATATATTCTATATTATCTTATCATTGTTGTGAATTTATTTAAATGACATATGTGTTCAGTTATTTAGTTTTCCTTTTTGATTATTTTTATTGATTCATGATAGCTTATATTTCACTAAACCCTTACATAGAATTTGAACTGACAATTTTTTTCATTTCCTCAGGATAAGAGGAATATATATTTGAATTATTTTTTAATATTTTTATGTGTTTTGATTGTTATGTTTTTTTTGTATTTCCCATATAAAATGGGTAACATGTATATATCTAGTTCTCCAAAACTACCAAAATTATCAGTCATTTAGGATTCAACCAATTATATCTATGCCAATGAAATAAATAAGACATCGGCTCAGATCCACTGGGTTCAGGGTTATTTGTGCATGTCCATGCATTTAGTTCTTTTTTGTTTGATTACATTTTATTTTATTTTTATAATTATTACAAAATATTTTCTCATTTTATGTTAAAAACTTTTTCTAAAACCACTCAATATTTTAATTATAAATTGATTTTTATTGATAGTAATATTATAATTCTTGTTTCATATGAAATATTAAAATTTTATAAAACATTTTTTATAATACAATGAAGTATAATTTTATCTCTCACATGTTATAATTTCAATCATAACACGATACATGTTTTTTTTCTCAGGTAATATTTTCAGTATAAAATTATTTATATATTTAATTTATTATTTAATTATAACATACAATATACTAATATTAATCATTCTAAAAAATTTCTATTATAAATAAAAAACTTTTATATTCATTTAATTGAAACATATAGAAGCATGATTTTTTTTCATTGGGTGCTTCTTTTTTTCGGATGATCTTGCAACATTTCTGCAATTATGAATTTTCTAGAATTAAAAATATTTTTTTCATTGATATCTCATTAATTTATAATCAAAATAATATGGAACTATTTTGGTTTGAAATATTATATGTTTTTTTCATTTTATTCAACTAAATGAAACTCTAAATATTTCATTACATTCCTTAAAAATTTCCAAAAGTGCTTCAATTCATTTTATTGTATTCAAAACATTGTTTTTATATATTTTGATGATATATTATTCTATAATTAGTAAAATTAATAAATTACATATTATTTGGAAACATATTAAAAATATTTTCTATTAAGTCTTCTGGAATGACTAAAAAATCATTATCTTAAATGGATTAAAATTTCACAAAGTTATTAGGTCATATTTCATATATAAAATGATGAACTAGTATTCATCATCTTCTTTCACCAGCATATTTATTCCATTGAATATCTCTAAATCGTATTTTTCATACATTGAATAACCTTTATTCTCTTAATCTTATATCTCAGTTATTCAACAATATTTCATAGAAACACATCATCTACTTCTATTGGAAGACTATTTCTAAAGGAAGTGACAATAAATCCCTTAATGACCTTCATTTTGGGTTTCCAATGGTTATTTATTTTGGTTTTCCATCGGTGAATAATATTTATAACTAATGGTGACTCAAATATCTTCCAATAATGACTCATATTTATAACACTGATTCATATTTAAAACTATCAGTGAATCATATTTAAATATCAATGGTGAGACATGTTAGACATGTGAGACATGTGAGACATGTGAGAAATGTGAGACATGTGAGACCTCTGATAAATGTGATACATGAGATACAAATGAGAAATTTTAGGTATGTAAGAAATTTAAGATGTGATACATTTTCACATTCCAAAAGTGAGATACGTGACTATTTTTTTAACAAATAGTGACTCATTTTGAATCAAAAGTGAATCATTTTTACTTCAACAATGACTCATTTTATTACAAATGGTGCCTCATTTTTACTCAATAGTGACTCATATTTTCACTCAAAAATAACTCATTTTTTAATTTAGTGGTGAATTATTTTTTTAACTGATGGTGAAACATAATATGTTTTTCAATTAATGTTATATATAATCCATGATATTTGTTAATATAATATTTTATTTATTTTTAAAATGTTATTAAATTCATTTATTAACTCATTTATCATATTTATTATATTTATAATATTTCTATCTTAAGGTGAATTTTTGGTATTATTCTTATCTAAATTAAATTTTATTGATGAATAACACAATTAAGCGTATTTTATTTCATTTAAAAATTATAATTATTTTTTACACTAAAATTTTCATTAAATTAAAATGTATCTAATATTTGTTTTATTATTGATGATAATTTTATCTATCCTAAATAATTATATTATTTTTAAATTTTAAATTCGTTATATGGAGATTGGTTTGGAAGTTTTCTGAAATAACATATTTAATGTATCTAGGAAACATCTTGGAATGTGTTGGATTACTTCTTAGATACATTTTTTCCTCAAGAAACAAGTTCTGAATTTTCAATATTCTATTCATATTCTAATGTAATGTGTTATACATCTTGTGGAAAATATTTTAAGTTCCCAAATATATCTTCTTCAACCTTACTTCCTTGAAAAGTTGAGTAGATCTAATTATCAAGAAAGAGTGCATGTGTTTTTTCTTCTTCTATATAGCTCATCTTGTTTCTTGAGAGTAAAAAATTACTTAATAACTTCTACTTGTGCTCTATTTTTTATTTTTTCGATTTTACATAGAAAATAATTTTTTATTCCTCCCCTCTAGTTGTGACTCTTAGATTATAATTTCAGTATTATTAATATTTCAACACCATGTTTCCAAGGTCATGTTTTAATTGGTTTGGGACTCCCCATACAAAAATTTAATGTTGTGGTCATCCCTCCCCTATAAAAGGATTCTGAAATTTTTTTAGGATTTATCAAAAAACTATGTATAATTTACAAGTATCACTCATTGAGTGGTGTGGTATAATACTATATGAGGTCCACATTAGACAAAACTAGTGTGAAAATATATGTTATTATTTCTTTATTTCTACTTCTAACTCTAACAATTGACATTAATAATTAATTTAATTTATCTATTTATTTTATTATCATTTTTAATCTAGTCTATTCACCCCCCTCTAGACCATCTTCCACTACCTTATCCAACCTAATAATTTTTATCAAAGAATAACCTTATTAAGAATAAATTTTCTATATCATTTTATCTCTTTATTGTAAATATTATAATAAAAGGTTATTCATTGTAGTATAAGTCGATCCCTCTATATATTCTATTTTTTCTTGTATTAAACTATTCCTAGACATCACTATCTATGGGAAAATATTTTAAAGATGGAATGATTGAAAAATTTCATGCCAGGATTCATTAGAAGCCACCACACTTTGTTGGAAATTATTATAGTTATTGGAGATCCCAAATAGAGGCATACCTCAAACTATTGAGCATTGAGAACTGGTCGATCATAGAAAAATTGTACACTCTAATATAAGATAACCCATATACACATACTTGAAACAATACTACTACATATTTTTTTAAATTATAATATTATTAATATTTAATAATGTGTTATTAAATGAAGTGTTTTAAGTCAGGTGTTTTCTTATAGGATAGTTCTTAAAATTTGGAAGATTCGATAATTCAATCACCTTCGCTCAAAAAAATCTAAATCTAACTTAGAATTCATCATGATGAGTACCAATAAATCAAAATGGGTGAAGATTAAATAGTAATCCAAATGTTCAATTGATTCACAATCATTGTGAATGGAATGAATTCATATAAAGAAGATTCAGAAAAATCCATTATTTTTGGAAAATGACCTCCAAGAATTATCAAAGAAATGGAAGAAAATTGATGTTACCATTGATTTAAGAATAAACTTAAAATAGTGCCCACTCGATGAATTAATTTGATCACTGCTTCATTATGAACATAAATTAAAGAACATAGCTGATGATGAGACAATGAAAACCAAAAGAGATAGATTTTAAATTAATGAATGTTGCTCATAGTTACTCTTATGATTATGATCTACATGATAATGTATAAGAAGATATGGATCATATTGGGTATGGGGTTTAAAAAATAATAAAAAAATAAATAATTGAAGAATTGGTTTAGAAGAAACACTCTTAATGAAAAAAACAAAGAATATTAGGAAAGTAGTACGAATTTCAATACTTCAGATGTACCATTTTATGAGTGTAGTTAGAAATGGAATATCAAGCCTAACAATCCTAAACTCTATAATAAAGAAAAATAAAATAATAAGGATAAAAATCCATTAACCTCCAGTCAGATTTTTCAAAAAGAAATATTATTCTAGTGAAAAATATGGAAATGAAAAATAGTTCAAACTTGTTCTTCATGGAATCACGTCATAAGGTTAGTGATTCTAGTATTTGTTCAAGATATTATAATTGTGACTATGATTCTAAAACCTGGATTGCTTCGGAATTAAATGTAGATATTGAAATATTAAAAAAATTTATTTTCAATAGAGGATGATTTATTTAATAAGATTAAAAAACATAATTATATAATCATATATGAAAATAAATAAATTTTACATGAAACTAAAAAATTAATAAAAACTACTTATTTGTCTCATTATACAGTTTATAAAAATTTGAAATCTACTAAATATTAGGATAAAATATTGAAAAATAAATTTGAAAATCTTGAACAATGTTTCTCTTTCTTTATGTAGGTTCTGAAAAATATCATAGAATAATGTATTGAAAAAAATTAAATATGAATAAATATGGTTTTGGTTATGAGATAATTTTAAATCAAATGTTTAAAATCAATTTTTCTTAAAATTAAAAAAAATCAATTATATTGATACTTGTATTTAATGTGTCATAAAAGGCCACTATGAAAATAATTTTTATGTTAGATTTAACAAATATTTCTAAATAACATATAAAAAATTATAAATATTTGTTATCAATAGTTCTATAAAATAATTATTTTAGATCTATGTGGGTAAAAAAAATTCATTACTAATCTTATTTGTTCTATAGTATCTTAGATACGACAAATATAATGTAATTTATTTTTTATGAAAAAATCATTGGATGTATCAAGAAAAACATATTTCAAATTGAATTTGGATTCTTTGAGAATATGAATAGAGACCCATCAAATTTTACCACTCACAACACATGTGATCGATGAAATATTTCATTTTGAGATAATTCCAAAGGCAAAGTAAATGATTTTTTGGAAAGATGGTATTTAAAAGTATAATTTTATTTATAAAGTTTTATATATTAGATGATTAAAACAAAATCTAATTATTATATCACAATTATGAGATGATGTAATCGAAGATAAATTTCAAAAAGATATGTTCTTAGCTTTTAAATATGAATCATTATAATTTAATTCTAAGAAGAAAATATCTATGTTATTGATTTTTTTAAACTAACAACCCAATATGTTAAGTGATTGAATGATCTACTGACTAATAGAATTCCTTGGCATAAAAATTTTAATCATGTTAATTTATGAATGTTATATAAGTATTTATAACATTATAATATCTTCAAATTTCATTCCTTGAAAAAATAACAGATCCATTTTTGTGTTGCTTGCATGAAAGTGAAGAAATAAAAGTATTCTTTTAGACTTATCAATATGATAAGTACAAATGGGCCTTTAAATTTAGTAAATCTTGATTTATTTATTTCTAATAAAATTTAAATCAATAGTGGAACGAAATATACACTAGTAATTATTTATAACTATAATAGATTAATATGGGTATACATTGTTTCTCATAAAATTGATATTTTATATAGTTTTTTTATTTTTCTTATTTAGTTCAATATGAAGGTGGTTGTATAATTATTTATATTATTAGTGAAAAAGGAGGTTAATTTAATAATTTAGATTTGAAAAAATTCATATAAAATGTGATTATTTTATAAATTTATAAACTCCTTGAATACCATATAAAGATGATGGTGAAGAAATAATATTTAGAACTCTTATTAAAATGGCTCAAACTATGTTAATTGAATATAATTTACCCTAATATATTTGAATTGGGGCTATTTTTATGTATATTATAATTCAAATATATTTCTTATTTAAACCATGTTAAATAAAAATCCTAACAAATTATTTAAAAATAAAAAACCTAATTTTGGTTATTTTAGAGTTTTTGGTTGTAATGTTTTTATTTTAAATTCATAAAAACAATTTTGATAAATTTGATGATGAAAGTTATAATGGTATTCAACATGGTTATTTTAATAATTGTAATGCATATAGAGTTTAAAATTAGATAACTATGGTTATTGAATAGTCATTTCATGTCATGTTTTATGAAAATAATTTTAAAATAAATTCGAATTCTATCAATTTTGATGATGAGTTTATAGATTTTAATATTTGGTGAAGGAAAACCTCAGGATATTAGTGAATCAACTGAGGTGGAGTATAATACTTTTCAAACTGATATATAATTATGAATTACTCATAAATATATTCCTCCTGAAAATTTTATTGGAAATATTGATTCAAGTATTAGAACTATAAATTCTGTTTTAAATTTTTATTCAAATTATGATATTATTTCTATTTTTTTCAAATAAAGTAAATTATTCCATAAATGATTATAACTGGATTTTTTATATACAAAACTATCTTAGTCAATTTGTTAGAAATAATATTTTTTTCTTTAGTACGGTTTCCTGAGGATTAGTAGGTAATTTGAACCAAGAAGATCTTTAAAACAAGCTGGATGAATCTTGATAGATTGTCAAAATAAAATCCCTAATTTTTTTCAAGGATACTCTCAAGAGAATATTATAACCATTTAATATTCATTTTCAACTATTTCAAAATTAGTGTTCTTTAGAATCAATTTTTCTTTTTTTTTTATTTTCATGGTTTTAAATTAAATCAAATAGATGTTAAACTTTCTTTCTTAAATGGTTTAATTACTGAAGAAGTTTGTGGTTTTCAACCCCATAGTTTTTAAAATGAAAAACTCCCTAAGATTGTTTTTAAATTATCTATAGTTTTTTATGGTCTCAAATAATAACATCATTATTTTTATGAAATACATTATTTATTTTTATAAAACAATGATTTCGAGAAAGGAAATTTTGATCCCACAATTTTTATAAAGATAATTCCTAATGATATTTTACTTTTAAAAAATAATGTTGATGATATGGTTTCTGATTATTCAAGTGAAATTATTTGTAATTATGTTTCAACATAGATATCTTAATAGTTTTACATGATTTTAATTAGTTAATTAAAGATCATTCCTGGAAATAAAATTTCTCAAAACAAAGGTGAAATGTTTCTTAATAAATCTATTTATTCAAATGAGTTAGTTAAAATATCTTGTCTCAATTAATCTAAAAAATGAAAATTCCTATGGTTACTAATTTTAAATTATATTTTTATTCATATAGTAAATATGTGTATATTAATGTTCATAGATTCATGATAAGTAAATTAGAATATTTAACTGCATTTGCTACCAAAATAATATTTGGTGTTTTTTATGTGCACGAATTCAAGATGATCCTAAAGAAATGGACATTAAACACGTTTAAATAATAATTAGATATGTTAAAGGAACTATTTCAACTAGTTTATTTTATCTAAAATATAAATATTTTAATTTAATCTCTTGTTCTGACTCTAATTTTAGTGGTTTTCTAATTGGGAAAAAAACACATCATGTATGTTTCATTTTCATAGATACATTTAATTTCTTAGTCTTCTAAGAAGAATTTATTTGTTTCTCTATCTATTTTAGAAACTGATTATATCTATTCTATGAGTAATTTTTCTAAAATCTTAAAAATTAATAAAAAAATTTGTGATTTTGGTATTTATCCTAATAAATTTACTATTTATTGTGATAATACTTGTGAAATTTCTATTTTAAAAAATCCCTTACAAAATTTTTGAACAAATCATATAGTTATTAGATTTCATTTTATTAAGGATCATTTGATTAAGAGTGATATTTTTTTAGAACTTATCACTACTGGGTATCCACTAGAAAAAAAATATTTACTAATCCTATAGAATCTACTCAATTTGAAAAAAAAAATTGATCATGAAATGTTAGAAACCTTATTATTTTATAATTTTATTTATTTAGGGAATGTTTTTGTATTAAAATTTTCTTTAATTACAAAAATGGGGGGAAATAGTTTTTAAACATTCTGATTTTGAAAAAAAATATATAATGGGGGTTATTTTTGGGCACATTCATGCATGTATTTATGTTTTGTTTTATTCCATGTTATTTTATGTTTTTAAATATTACAAACCTAGTTATCATTTTATGTGATATGGTGTTTTTTAAAACACCTATGTATTTTAATTATAACATGAGTTATAGTGATCAATATTTTATAATTCTTGTTTTATAAGAAATATAAAAAATTTATTTAACTCTTTATAAACTAAAAAAATTTCTAATTCTATATCTATAATGTTTCAATTTTTGTCTGAACATGATACATGTTTTTGGTCTCAAGTAATATTTTCAGAATAAACATCTTTAAAATTTTCTTACATTATTTAATTCTCAATTTCACTATATAGATTATAATATTTTGAAATATTTTATATCAGAATAACAACTTCTTATCTTCATTTATTTATAAAAAAAGAATCTTGTTTTTATTGTTTATGAGTGCACCATTTTTTTGACGATCTTGCAACTGTTCTATAATTTTGAATTTTTCCAAAATAAAAAATAGTATTTTCATTGATATCTCATTAATTTCTAATCATTATCACTCATAGTTTGTTTGGTTAGACATATAAGATGTTTTTATTTATTTAATTAAACGTCATAAAATTATAAAATTCTTTTTTCTTACCTTAACATTTTTTCAATGTAGTGTAATTCATTCAGTAGTATTCAAAAAATGTTTTCACTATATTTTGATGATATCTTCTTCAATACTACTTGTAAATAATATATATATTTTTGTTTTTGAAATATCTATAATTTATATTCTTTTAATTATTCTGGAAATTTTTTTAAATTAAAAACTTAGATGGATTAAATATTCAATGAAATATCGATGTTAAGGTTTGTACAGAAAATGATGAACTGATATTAATCATCCTCTTCCTCATGCATCTTTCATCTATGAAAGCTCTCTCAAGATTCATTTTCATACAATGTAAAAACATGATTCCCTTCAAAATCTCTATCCATGATTTAGTAATATTTTTCTCAACTCATCATCTTCTTCCAGTGGAGGACTGGTTCCAATGGAAGTTGCATTAACTCCCTTCATGACTGACATTTCAGTTTTCTAGCACTAATTCATTTTTTTTCCAATAGTGAACCATATTTATAATTAATGGTGACTCAAATATCTTCCAACGGTGACTCATATTTATAACTAATGGTGGATAATTTTTATAACTAACTGTGACTCATCTATAATTCTCATTGGTGATATATGTGAGACATGGGATATATGTGAGACTGTGATACTTGTGAGAATTGTGGGACATTTCACATTCCAATGGCGAGACATGAGATTCTTTATTAACTAATAATGACTCTTTTTATGAACTAAAGTTGAGTTATTTCCACTAATTGTTTACTCATATTTTCATCAATGGTGACTCATTTTATTATCAGTAGGGACTCATTTTCACTCAAAAGTGGATCATATTTTCATTAAATTGTGACTAATCTTTTAATCGAATAGTAAATCATTTTTTAAAGTAATGGTGTCTAATACTAAATTTTTCATCAACTTATATTTTTATGAATTGCATACTTATATTAATTGTTTTAAATATTATATTAATTTCAAAAATTTATATATATTATATATGGCCCATGTGAGGTATTATTATAATATTTTATTTAGTTTTAAAATGTTATTATATTATTTTTATTAATCTTATATAAAACAGACAACATATATTTTATATTTATAATATTTATATATTGAATTTATTTTTTAGTCTTATTATAATCTAAATTAATATTTATTGATGATCAACATATTAAAACTTATTTTATGGAATTAAAAATATTATAATTATTTTTCTATATTACACCATACATTAAATTAAAATGTATTCATTTTTTTCAAATCAGTATTATGCTTTTATGAGATTGATTTGAATTTTTATTACCATTTAATGGGTTATTCCAAGAAATTAAATTGGTCTTTATTTTTTGAATTCATTGGATATTATTCACAATTATTATGGTGGATAATTTTACATCTCATAAATAATGCTATTATTTTTTAATTTGAATTGATTTACCTATATATTGGTTGGTTGTTTTGTGTACATATCCTATTTAAATGTTCTAGGAACCCTCAAGGTATATACATGATTAGTTATTTAATACTCCATTTTTTCATTAAGGGGAAAATCATTGAATGTTTGACCTATTGTATAAATTCTAAATTCTTGTGAGATACATCATTTGGACAGTCTCAAGTGCCAAAATACATCTACATCTACATCTACTACCTTGATGAGACAAGAAAATCCTTTTCTCAAGAACAAGTACCTATGTTTTTGTTTTTATTCTATTTATTTCATCTGGATTCTCGTATTAGTAACAGTACATCATACCTTTCACACAGAATCTATTTTTTTCTTTTTTTTACATACTAAAACTTTTATTCTTCTCTTCCTCAAGGTTTGAATATTAGATTCTAATTTCAGTAATATTTTAGTTGTGACTCATAGTGTATATAGTGAGATTTTAAATGGTCAGTGACTCCCCATAAAATAGTTAGTGTTGTGGTTATCCCTCCACTACAAAAGATTCTGTAATTGGGTTATGACCCTCCTCAAAATTCACTACAGTCCACACATTTATCTCACTGATTAAAGAGGTATAATACTAAATTATGTTCACTTTTTACCAAACCAGTATAAAAATACTTGTGTTCTTTTTTAATTTACTCAACTAATTAACTCTAAAAATTATCTTTAATAATTAATTAAATTAATAAATTTATTTGATTAAAATTTTTAATATGGTTTATTCACCCCCATATATCATCTTCCATTAAACTATCTGAGCAATAAATTGTTTTTAATATATATGTATATATATAATAAAGGATTAAAATACATAAAACACTTAATATAAGAATTCAGTAAATCAAGTTATCAAAAATAATAAAAAACAAATACTTCTTGAATTGTACAAATTTTTTGAAAAATAAGTAATGTATAGAACTAACCGTGAGAGCCGAGTTACCATGTGGTACACACAGTATGATCTGTTTACTTATAAAGATAACATAACATGTAGTTGGATAGTATATCATGTAGTCAATTTACTTACTATGTCATCATAATGTGTGGTCAACCAACATATTATGTAATCAGTTGACTTAATATGTCATCACAGTGTGCGGTCAGTTGGTATATGGTGTGGTCAGTTGATTTCCAATATGAACAATTCATATCTTATCTTGTGAACATAACAAGTTTTCAGTTTAGTTACTCATATTTTATTTTTAATATATCATGTCGTAGATTCAAAATTTTATTATGTGGTATGTTTAGAAAGAATCATTAGAAACAGTTTATCCAATCTTGTTAGGATATGTAACATTCAAAATAAAAAATATAAACATAAAAATATAAACAAACTCTACCTTTTGAATGTTAATAAACTGTAAAAAATATTTAATGAAATCCCCATCCATTTTTGAAAATTTTCAAAATTACAATATTAATAAATATAAATATAAACAGATTAAAAACTATTGGGAAAAATCGCTCAAGGTAACATTGAATCATTTTTGGGTTGGTTGTGTTTGTTGAAAAAGATTCTTTTCATGGTGAATTATTGAGTTTAAGAGATATTGTTGACAATTCACGTTGACAATGAACCATATCAAAGGAATGGATTATTTGGAGGTGGTACAAAAGAACAGATACAAGGTGGCATGGTTTCCTAGTGTGTTCTATCTTTTTGGGGTCAAAAATTTGGAGTCTAGTGAGAAATGAAAAAATTTTATTTCCTTGAATATCACATCCAAATAAGCCACATGCATGATTTTTGAAAATATGGGACTTATAAAATTGATTTCTCAAAGACATACAGAAATATGACAGTGATCTCTGCGATTTCAACAAGCATCATGAATGGTAGAGGTGAAGGGCATTGTGAGGAAAAATAGTGGTGTTATAAAAGGTTTTGATGGAAGGATCTGTGATTATGATGAGCATTAAGGTGGGGGTGTAAAGGTATTTATGGAATGCACTGTGATTATGATGATCTTTGTGATCTAGAAAATTTTTGTGGATCTTCGTGAATAATTAAGAATTTTGGCTGAAATTTTGGATCTCTAAAATTTGGGATTAGGTGGAGCTAACAAAGAGTGGATTGTTCTGAGTCAGTGGGAAATTCATGTAAATAGGCATCCACCCTTTAGAGAATATTAGAGAGACCCAATGAAAACTTAAGGATCTCATATCACGAAGGAGGTTTGCATAGGAAGTGAGCTCTACAAAATTAAGGTTAATTCGTAGAGTCTAGTTGTTCTCTACGAAAGTATGGCATGATGTGAAGTCTAGTTTAACTTTTTGGGAGAATTTTGATTCATAAAGGCTTTTTTGAGATCTTTGAAATGACAATGGAAGTTGGGCTCTATGATAGCTTGATATCTGCAAAGGATTTAGCTCAGAGAGGTTGTGTGCTCTACGAAGTAGTGTGCTCTGCGAAGTTATGATCTTTGCGAAGAGGAAGGAATTTTGTGAAGGCTTGTTTGAGCTTTAGAAAATATGGATATTTGAAAAGTAGTGATATTTACCATTGTATTTCAAAGGATATATCCCAGTGATTAGTAAAAAAGGTGTGTTCATCATTCTATAAAAACTGGACTTCAATAGAGCATCTATATATATTGGAGGATACACTCGTTAGAGATAATTAAATGACCTATAAGTCCATAAACTGTGAGTGGTTCCCTTCAAGATTAGGTAGAAAATAATAGGAATTCGGCAATCCTTCCCACCAGTAGTGAGCTAGGGGAGGATACATAGAGAGTGACCCTTGGGAATGCAGACGGCAGACCCTAAATTTCGTAAAGGCAGTGAGCCTGGGCATAGAAGATCTATCCTGACCATTATTTTTAGTGGATTTGGTACATTATAACATCATCATAGTATGATCCTTTGATGTATCCCAGAGAGGGTGAACTAGGAGAAAATCTTTGTGTTGTTTTCCTGCATTCTAGAATTACATTCAAAGCATCAACATTAGATAAAGAAGAAAACAAGAGATTTTCATAAACACATAAATGAAAATAAAGTGACCCTTATAATAAAGTGGTCAATATCTTGTGGGGCAGGAATAATTTGAAAAATAATATCCATACCTTGATTCTCCCACCACTTAGGGTATCTAGACCCCTTTTGGTCCAATCAATTAGTATCAAAGGGATAGGTTTATTTTATTAGATTTTTTTATCTAACTTGGTTCTGTTGATTGTCGAAGTTAATGATTCAGTCTTCTATTTTCATTTTATTCCACAAAAAAGGGACTAACATCCAATAAGAATCATAATTTTGGTGATATTTCTAAAATTTTATGTGTCTCTAGAAAGAGTGTAATTCAATTGAAGGAATCAAGTAGTTAATAAAATATTGATTTGGATAAATCATATAGTGAAAAAACTTACTCATTCAATGATGTATAAGGAATAAGCGATGAACATGATATTCCATATGGTGTTGGAACCACTAATGATGAAGAAACTCCCAAAAGGAAAAAAGTGGAAGTTATCCATGAAACAGAGGAATTTGTTCCTAAATTGGATGAAGACATTAAATTTAAAGATATCTAGATCCATGTATTAGAAATTGAGGTTAACAAGATAATAGGATTAAATCAAAGGATTGTTGACATGGTTAATGACCTGAGGTACAAGAATGATTCTAAATCTGAAGAACCGCATAAAAAAAGTTATACAAATAGTGAAAAAACAAATATAATGAAAAGGGAATGAATAAGAAGTCAGATGAAATTTAGAATCTAAAATCTAAAAATGATGATATTAATACACAACTGTCTGAACTAGTTCAAAAAACAAAAGTCTACAACAATAGAATTCATGTTGTTTTGATTATTCCTCTCAAGATAAATTTAAAATAAATGATCAAGTGACATGGTGGATAATATCACATCTGAATTGGAAGATGTGATGAGTTAATGGAAGAATTAAAGAGAGAACTTAGTGCTCAAATTGAATCAAGGGATATGAAGATTCAATAAATTGGAAAAGAGATGTAATTAGTAAATAAATAAGTAGTTAAATATAATGCCAATGGAATGACCAACTTGAAGGATGCTCTATAGTTACTTTTTGATTATCATATAGGAAGTGATTAGGAAAAGAAAAGAAAATATGATACTTCTGAGGAGAACCCTGAAGGGATTATATCATCTCAATGGACATCTAGTTTATAGAAATACTGGTATTGGATACAATGAGCCCTCTTCTATGCATTAGAGAGCCATGAAAAGTTCTAGAAATAAAAAACATCAATCAGGTTCTAAAGACAAACCTAAAAATTACTCTATAGGAAGTAATTACATCATGTGTTATTTCTCTAGGATACATGGTCATACATCATGTTTTTGTTAAGAGGCTTTGGAATGTTTTTGTGCTGTGAAGGAATAAATATTTCTAAATATGAGAATAATAATAATCACTATGAAAAACCTAAATGAAATTCCTCTCATAATAAAACATTCATCAGATGTTATTAATTTGGAATATAGGGACATAATATGATTATGTTTCATGAATCCCAAGATCTCAATGTTACAGAAAAAACTAAAGCTACATCAACATAATGTCTGAAAATTAATTACATGAGGTATTTCTTTAATGAGATATTTATTATGTGTTCTCATTATGGTCATTTGGCCAGATATTGTATCAAGAAGAGTGCAGGGTAGGAAACAAAACCTATAAGAAGATCCCAAACTCTAGAAGTGTCTAAAAAAATGGCCTATATTGTATGAGAAAAATGATAAGCTGAAAAATAGGATTAAACCTCATGGGAGTCACAAGGATCTCAATGAATAGTGTATCAATCACCTCCACTACTACACTCACAACAAATCTCTTGGAAATAATGGAAACAAATCTGGAAGAAAAGGGGAGGAGCTAATTCAATTGAGAGTATGAAAAATGTATGTTCAATGAAGAAAATAACAGAAATAATAAATAGTGTGAAGACTCTAATAACTAATAAAAGAAAAATTAATGAAGATTGTATTCACAATCTCACACGATTCATAGAGAAGGAATAGAAATAAAGGGGAATATCCCCCCAATGGTGGAATAATAAAGAGAAGAGGGTTAGTAGAGAGAATCTTGCTCCTAGAAAGAATCATGAAAAATGGCATTCAGGTGGAACCTCAAGGAATATAATTTTTTTAGTTGGTATATACCCCAAATTGCAAAGAAGGCCGAACCCAGAGAACTTAAATATCAGAAGAAGACTCCAAATTTGGGTAAATAATTTTTAGTCATATTGCCAGAACGGTTGTGGTTGGATGGGAAGTTGGAACAAAAACATAAAAATTATTGTTATTTTCAAGAAAGCATCAAAGGGTTGATCCAACAAAATCGACCACAAACCTATTCTTTAGGATTCTAGATGATCACATCTCCCTATGTATATAAATGATATTAACTTATGTTAAAGTGTTTCATGTTTATGGAGAGATTCAATTAATGTTGAACTGACATCAAAAGATGCAACATAGTGATTAATGTTCTTGGAAATGACAACTGATTCAAACCAGTTACCAGGGTTTCAGAATAAAACTAGAATATCTATTTCAAAGAGTTAATGTTTTATGGCTTCATGAGGCATATGGAAGTAATTCGGCCCAATGGAAAATGTTTGTGATATTGACTTTATCTCTTATTTCCTGCAATGAGTCCCAACTCAGGATGATTATAGGTTTTTTTGAAGGATCATTTCTTTGTGGTAGGTTTATCCAATGTAAATAAAATTGAAGGTAGATACAACTAGAATATTTTTTTTTATTTGGAGAAGTTTCTCACACCTGTAATAACATGTGAAGAAATGATGGATGGAAAAGAATGATTGTGGGTATAAATAGTGGGCCAAACAACTGGAAGAGTTTCATATCATTGGGGGACAATTATATCTCATAATTAGATGAATGATCTCAATGGTATAGAAATGATGAGAGTATATGTTTAAGAAGAATTATAGGGGGATGAGAATCAACATTCTTGTATTTAATTATTATCTATTTTCTCTAACTACTTGGTATCAACTAACTCTTTTCTGGATACAATGAAGTTGTGAGAGAATATCAACATTTTTCAAAAAGTTGAAAAGAAAAGTAGTTAAATGAAATGATGTCATTGTAAGAATGACATAGTGAAAAGTTGTTTAATCAAAGTGATGAAGTGGTAGGAGACTAAGGGGGAGATGGTTTTGAGGCCAACAGATAATAATTCCCTCATAACTGAATGGTTTTTTCACAACAAGATAAATAAATATGGAACATTGTTTCAAAATGAAGCACGACTACTGTGAAAAGGTTACACCCATATAGAGGGTATTGATTTCAATGAAATATTTACACCTTCGTAAAGGCTTAAGATAATTATATTATTATTTTCTATTATAGTGCAATGTAAATTCAATGTTTTCCAGATGGATGTTGAATCTAAATTTTTTGACAGGGTTCTAGAAGAAGAGATTTATATTGAGAATCCAGATGCTTTTATCATTCATGATGATGTGAGAAACATTTTTCAATTGAAGAAACAACTATATGGTCTGAAAAATAACCAAGATCGTGGTACTCAAAGATTGATCAGTGTTTAAAGAATCTTGGCTTTCAATATTTGGTGGATCAGATGAAGTTCAGTGCAGATAGTTTTCTGAATTCAAAAAAGTGAGTAAGAAACATCAATAATTGGTGAGATAATGTTTTTCCTTGGTTTACAGGTGACAAAAAAAGGAGTGACACATTAATTACCAAATCCAAATATGCCAAAGTGGTTCTGAGGAGATTTGGAATGAAAAATTCCATGGAGATTAAGACTCCAGTTGCTAACCGAATGAAATTATCAAAATATGATGATGAAAAGGTAGTTAATATCACAAAATATAGGAATATTATTAGAAGATTACTATATCTAATAGCAACAAGACCTGATATTGTTGTCACCCCATTCAAAGTAGCTAGGTATCAAAAAAATCCAATGGAAAGCCACATGCTTGTTGTAATGGGAATAATTCGGTATATTAAGGGCACAATGGACTTCTTCTTGATGTATAATGATAAATCTCAGCCATAGTTATTTTTGATACATAGTTTCATATAGGTTTGGTTTAAATGATGATAGGAAATCACTTTCATGAGGTTCTTTCTATCTTGGTTTTTTTGTGTACTTATTGGATAAGTAATAAGCAATATTTCATTTCATTGAGCACCACAAAGGATGAGTATATTTCCACCACTCAAGAATGATCACATTTATTATGGACGATGTAGTATCTTGATGATATAAGAGTTGGAGTAGAGTCTCCGATTGAAATATAGTTTTATAATTTGAGTGCAATCAATCTTAGAAAAAATATAGTTCATCACTCAAGGAAAAATCATATTGAAATCAGATATAATTTTATTAAGGAGAAGGTGGGCCAAGGACTAATGTTGTTGTAATATGTTCCTATAGATCCATAGGTTGCCGAAATTATGGCAAATGCCTTACCCAAGGAAGCTTTTGAGAGGCATTGACTAGCTTTGGGGGTCTAGGCGACTCCCCACACTTAAAAAAGTGTCAATATGGGACCCCTCTCCTTGAGGTATATTGTATTTTTTCTTTAATGTACTTAACTTTGCAGATACCAATGTTGTGGACAACAAATGTGTGATCTTTGGATTCATTGATAAAAGGGGATAAGTGTGATATTCTAGGGGGAATTATGGATATGTATTTGTCACAACATGGGGAGAAGGTGACATGTGGAGTAGTGAGGTTGGGGATCAGTGGGATAGAGGGAGAGCTTTAAATATGATGATACTCTAATTTATTTATAAATGATTAGATATCAAAATAACTAAGGTTCATGATGCAAGAAGAAGAGTGGTCTTGGAATAGTATCAACAATTAGTGTTAGAAATGAAGTGTTTCATTTAATAAATTTTCATACTACATTTGTTTCTGAGGTTGAGCATTGCTCATGTGGGATTAGAGTATATGCTATGTAAATACATGATATCTATTCTAATCACAATAGGAAACTGTTGGAAGATGTTGGAAAAAGATTTAATGATGGATCAATTTTCAAATAATAATTAATAGAAGAGTTTCCAAAAAACCCAAAGGGTGATATTGTTGGAAAAAAATAACTCAAGGTAACATTGCATCATTTTTGGGTTGGTTGTGTTTGTTGAGAAAGTAGGTTTTCATGGTGAATTTTCTTGTTCCATAGATATGTTTGACAATCATGTTGATAAAGAATCATGAAAAGTGAATTGAAGATATAGAGATTGTATAAAATAATGGATACAAAGAATGAATTTTTCAAAGATGGGCTTTATAAAGTCTATTTCAAAAAGTCAGGAAGAAAACTAACAGTGATCTCTGTGATTACAATGAACTTCGTGAATGGAAGAGGTGAAGATCATTGAGAAGGATCATTACAGCAACATAAAGGTTTTTATAGAAGTCTCTACGGTTACGATGAGCATCACAGTGGCAGTACAATGGAATTGACAGAATGTTCCAAAGTTATGATGAGTTTTATGATCTAAAAAATTGACATGGAACTTCACAAAGAAGATATAATTTTGGATGAAATTTTAGAGATCTGTGATTTGGTATTACGTGGCACTGACGTGGTGTAGAAGGTTCTTGAGTGGGTAAGAAATTCCTATAAATAGGTTTACACCCCACGAGGGAAGAGTTGAGATACCCAACTAAAATATTATGGCTCCTCATCATAAAAGAGGTTCACAAATAAAGTCATCTCTTTTAAAGTAAGGGGGAATTCATAGAGGCGTGTTGTGCTCCATGAAAAGACGTAATGTTGTGAAGGCTAGTTCATATTTTGGGAAGAAATGTTATTTGAAAAGGATTTTTTTGAGATTTTTGAAATTGAAAATTTAGTTCTTCTTGGCGATGGGTTGATCTTTATAAAACAATGTGCTCTACGAAGCAATATGCTCTGTGAAACAATGTGATCTATGAAGTAATGTTCTCTATAAAGGATTGTGCTCTATGAAGGTGTGTGCTTTGTGAAGAGGTAGAAACATTGATAAGGCTTGTTTGAGCTTTGAAAATTAGGTATATTTTTGAAGTACTGAAATTTTCAAAAATATCTAAAAGTTTATTGACTAGGGTTTAGTGGAAAGGGGGTATTCATCTTTTGATGAAAATTGGACGTCAATATGGCATCTACATACAGTGGATGATGAATTCATTATAGTTAACTAAAGGACCTATAAGTCCATAAATAGTGAGTGGATACCTTCTAGAGTGGTGAACCATGGAAGATGAAGATGGTGATCCGTCCCACCAGTAGTAATCTAGAGGAGGAGACATGGGGAGTGACCCTTGGTAATGCAGTTAGCATATCCTAAAGATTATAAAGGTAGTTAGCCTAGGAATAAAATATCAAGCTCTGACCTTGAGCTTTATTTTATATGGTACATTGAAACATCGATGTTGAATACCCCTTGGACATAGCTTCGTATGGGTGAACCATGTAAAAATCTCCATGTTGTGTTCCTGCATTCTTGCATTAATTTCAACGTATCATCATCAGATAAAGAAGAATAGAAGAGATCATTATAAACACATAAGTGAAAAATAAATTGACCCTTATAATAAAAATTTCAAGGTCTAGTGGGGAAGGAATAATTTGAAAAATAATATCAAAACCCTGACTCACCCCCTCTCAGGTATCTGGACCCCATTTGGTCCTAACAAAAACATTTGCGAAAAAAATCAATTTACACATCAATAAAAATCCACATTAATAAATAATAATTAAAATATTATTTTTTAAACTAAATTCATAACAATATAAGTTCAAAAATTACTTTCTAAAACAATAAGAAATACAACAGTTTAGTAAAAATATCATAAAGTGGATTTTTAGTTTGAAACAATTCAATAATATTAGATCCTTAATTAAGATAATCTAAAATAAAATAAAAATACATGTCAATAAGATCTTTTCTAGAAGAATGTAATGGGTTTTTTGAAATTTTAATCCTAGAAGAATTTTCAAAATAAATTAGTATTATTTTAAAAATTAATACCATAATCATTTAATATTTGGTTAATTCATAATGATTAAGAAAAAAGGGAAGCAATATAAATATATTCACTTCTAGTAGTACAGAGAGAAACATAATTTTATCTTTAACTAAAATAATCTAATATTATACTATCAAAATTAAACACGTGAGATACTTTTCATATCAATTCTGCATCCTCCAAATTTAGAATCAAATTAACTAATTAAATTAAAACATTTTATCTATAAATTAATATCATATTGTTAATAGTCTCATTTACATATCTAATAATTTGTTTAACCCATTTTATGTGAGAATCCTTAGGTTCATATTTAAATCTTGAACAAAAAAAATACTAAACAAACTATAAGTCTAGAGGTAGAAAAAATACAACTAACACCCAATCAGGTCTATAAACATTTTAGATTTTATAGATTTACTAGAATAATATAAAAAAATTAAAATTAGTACACATATTAGGTTTTTAAATTTTTAAGAATCGAAACCAAAATAATTTACTAAATTTTTTTCATATTAACATTGATTCAAAAATATTCAACTATTTATTTGATTAATTTGAATAAATTTTATTAATTTATTTTCACCATTTAAACTCATAAAAAATTCCCTAGATATCAAATCATAAAATTGTTTATAAGTAAATCCAATTGTTATTTCAATAATAATATAATAAACATTGATTTAAACAATTAAAATATCATTCTAAATTATTTTAATAAACAAAATAGGATTGGTATTAGAATTATTAAAATAAATTTTCAAAAAATAAAAGTAATTAATCCGTACCAATCATGGGTTTCTTAATTAAAACCAGTTAAATACTTTGATAATTTGAAATCTAGATATGGAAATATCTCATTTTAAATAATTTTTGGTTGAGAAGAATAATTTTTTTGAAATAAAACATTTTTAAACACAGATTTAACATCTATTTTAAACAACTTGTAACTTCCAATAATACAAAATCTAACCAAATTCTAAAAAATTCATTCCTAGATTGTGGGAGAAAATATTCATTAAAATATGTACCATCTTCCTAATCATTACCATGAGATGAATTTCTATAATTATTCATAAAAATTTAATATATTGATCCATATAGTTCCAAAAAAAAATTATTTGAAGGGGGTTAAACTAAATTCTGAACAATATTTCTTGAATATTGATTATTCTAATAATTTATAGAAATAATCCAATTAGAGTTATTAAAAATTCATTGAGAATATAATAAGAAAAAAAATTATTTTTTCTTTTAAAATTCAGTGGATAACTTTTTGTTTAAATACTAAAATCAATAGTATAGATAACATTATCAATATGTAGGTATTTATAACCCTTTAGTGTTTTAAAAATAGAATGATAAGGATTAAGATACCCATCGATAATTAAATTATCTTGAGGTTTCCCTTTACCAAAATTAGTACCCTTAAAAGTATCTCCATAATTCTCTAAACTATATTCCATTTACAAAGAATATTCAAAACAATTTGCATGAATACATTATTTTACGGCCATATATCATATATTAAAAACACAAAAATATTTAATTTTATTAGAAAAGACTATAATACTTACTTTATAACTTTTAGAATCAAATTTATACAAGTTATCCTCTTTATTTAAATTAGAAACATTAAACTCAAAACATAGGAATAAACCATATGTTTTTTTCCATTAAATAAATTTAAAGGATTTTTTTAAATATAGATTAATTAAAAATATATTAAAAATATAAAAAATGTATTTACAGGTCCCAAAATATTTAGATAACCCATATTCATTAGAAATAGCTCAATCCATTACAACAATCTATATATTTTTTAGAACACCTTTTTTGTGGTATTCTAGGAGGAAACAATTCTAAAAATAAATTTCTTGTTGAATAAATATTTAAAAATAAAAATTAATAAATTCCCCACCATTATCATTTCTAATAGAAAAAATTAAATAACCTTATTAATAAATAATTATAACAAAAAAATAAAAAAATCTAGACAATTTATCAATTTTAGGAGACATAAATTAAGTCAAGGTAAATATAATAAAATCCTCAAAAATAAAAAAAATATATATATTATTCCTACCACATAAATGAGGAATATGCATAGGACCAAATAAATATGAATGAATAAGTTCTAATGATCTAGAAAATTAACTGCATTAACATATTTAATAATAATATTATACTCTTTACCTTTTAATCATTAATCATGAGTAAAATTCTTATTAATTTTCAAATTGGGTAACTATTGAACTTACCCATTTTTTAATAGTTTTTATGATAGAAAAAATGCGTATGTAAAATCCTCTAATTCCTTAAAGCATCATTTTTTTCAATATAATTAAGAAACATGAAATTTAGGTTACTTAATTTTGACAAAAATTTCAAATAAATATTATGTTTCCTATTAGCATAAAAGAAGCCATTTTATTTTTTGAAAACAAATCATTAATTATCTTCAAATTTAGAACCAATTTAATAATATAAATTTTTTCAAATAATAAAGAATTTATATTTCATAACATAAACATATAATAATTTTTAAATTAAAAAAATTATATATACTTAAATCAACAAATCCTAAACCATTCTTTTTGAGATATCATTGGATATCATAGAGCCTCTGTCACATTGACTGTATAATAAATTATCAATGACTCTTGATTCATATGTTTAGAGTAGTCATTTTCCATGTATATTTTCACTTTTATAGTGTTAAGGCATGTTTCCTAATTAGTTTTTTATCCATAAAGTAAATTTTATTCATTTCTTTTTCACTTCTTGTTTCATGAATTAAATAAAAATCTTTCGTACAACTCCATCCAGCTTTCAATGGCTTTTTCAGTTTTTTCTTATATTTCTTATATTTTATCAAATGATTTAACTTTATATAATTTGAATTTATGTGTCCCAATTTTTTACACACATAACATGTGACATTAGAAAAATAATTATAATTGGTTTTACCTTTATTCTTTTAATCATCCATGAAATTATCTATTTTAAATCTTTTCATGATTCTTATAGCTCTTTTCGCCATTTTGACAGAAATTTAGTAAAATTATCAATATATTTATGAATTTCTTATGATTCAAAATCATAAGAGTTAGTGTAAGAGTATATATTTGATTTAAATTTAAGACATTTCTTCTTTGAAATTTCCTCTTCAGTGATGTTATTAAATATGAGTTTGTATTGAATTAATTAACTGAGTATCTCATCCAATGGGTATTCCATAATTTTTTTAATCAATTACTAATCTATCCATGTGGAAATTATTTTTAGATATCCTAATACTCCTTCAAAATGTAAAGGTTTCTCCAATATTTCTCTAACTGAATATATTTGATTCTCGATGCACATGAATCAGTGGAACATTTGGTTAAATTTTATATCCCCTTTCATCTTGAGATCATGGAAATAAACACAAATAATTATTCTCTTTTTTCTAACCAGATTATCTAATTCATGGAGAGTAATTGGTATAATCTTACATATCTCATTAGTTGTCTTATATATAGACACATGACTGAACACACTTCTATTAAATAATATCTATCTATTTTGGATCAGGCACACTCTACTCTTACACCTCTACTTCTTCAAATATATATCTTACACTACCAATTTTTTGTGGACAAATCATTACGCAATTACCAGATAATTTTTATAGTGGAATTATAACAATAAAATCTGAATTTTATATGGAGAGACACAAACCGTAAATCATGACATCCAAAAATGGAAATAACAACCCAAATGTACTAGAAATTTAGAATCTACGTGTCCAAACCAGAATAGAAAAAATTTATTTTTTTGGAAAAACATAAAATCAATGATTACATAAAAAGTGAGATAGATATAATGAATTAGAGTATACTCAAAAAAATCAAGAAGATAATGTCATAAAAGACTAATGAAGCATGAAATGTAGGCTTTTATTAGTTTATCAGTAGATCTTTTTAATGTATTTGTAGTTTTAGATGATTTCATTCAATAAATTATCTTTAATAAAACGTAACGTCTTCACACAAGATCAATTCAATCACACTGATCTTGAAGAATTTTTATGTTTACATGATCAAAATTTTCTAGAGTAGTATAATATCATGTAACTGGTGTCATTCATTTGAAGGTTTCTGTAACCTCATTAAACAAGATTTGTAAAAAACTTAAATTTTCAAGATGGTAAAACAATTCAAATTCAAACTACATAATTATATAAGAGAGAGAAAATTGTCATTCCAAATTAATTATGATAGAAATCACTTCAAATAAAAAAATTTGAGATTAATTGAAAATATTTTTAATTATTTATTAATCATTTCAAAAAGTATATGAAATAATAGTCAAATAAAACCCTCGAAATATCTCATAGTTGATTTCAATAAAGATACATATTTAAATTTCCGAACACAATTTTCAAATTCAATTACATAATTAAATATTCAAAAAACTAAAAAAAAATACTAAAAAATAAATTTTATGTAGTTTTTAAAATAATTATTAATTTATAAATTAATAAAACAAATAAATAATTCATAATAACAAAATTTGAATATTAAATATAATGTATGTTGTTTGATATATGTGAAACAGGAGAAGATTTAATATCCCTTTAAAATATAATTGAAAAGTATATATTATATATATATATTCTTTATAATATCCTTCTATTTTAGAAATAAATAAAATAAATTCATTAATTAATATAAGAATGTAGTATGTCAAATTGTAAAAAATAATGAAAAATATAGCATTCATGAAATTTCTTGTTGTTTTAAAACATGTAATTATTGAGTTATCCAGGATTCATATGTGAACATGATATAAAAACCATTTAGATAGTGGAATTTTCATTCCATCATAATGTGTTGTTCTTTAGTAGATCATCAGTTGGATAACATATTTTTATATCACAACATGCGGTTCATTTATATATCATGTGGTCGGTTGACTTATTATGTTGTCACAACATGCAGTCATTAGTTACAAGGTGTAGTCACTTGAATGACCCTATAATGAAATTTAAACTTACTATGAGAATATAACATTTGATCAATTGAATTAATCATATAGTAGCTTTATTATATCATATATCATGTTCAAGAAAATTATCATATTGTATGTTCAAAAATAATCATCCAGTATGTACAATAATCATCTTATAATAGGTTCAAAATCATTATTAACAGATTGTTTATAAAATATTGTGATGAATTTTAATATTAAAAAGAAAAAATATAAATTACAAAATCTAAACACCCTTCTAATTATCTCATCACCATAAGCCATTATTTTGAATTATCATTCCCATAGACATAAAATCCATTATAAAAATTCTAAATATTCCATGGGGGGTTTCACATCCATGCATACTAACCTGTAAGTCTTCACTTTATGCAATTTTGTATCTTTAATGCATATAAATTATATAAGACAAATAACCCTTATTTTTTTATGGGTTTTTTCAATCAAATAATGGTATCATACCTTTGAAAACTATGTAATACAATGAATATTTCCTATTAATTTTTAATGCCATAGATTTTTACTACATTATTACTTCATTATGATTCCTTTGATATGGGTACATTCCATTATATTATGAATATCCTATATATTATATGTAGGTTTTTGGATATTCACATAAATATCCATATTATTCTATTAAAAGGGTAATTATTAATATTCTATATATTTTTTATTTCTATATGGATAACTAATAATTATGTTTTCATAATTATGTATGTAGTTATTTACGAAACAATGTGTTTTTTATTTATTATCTATTCTCATTGTATGAATGATGCATTGGACTTATTATTTTATAGGTGGGGAATATAAAACCCCTTGATGCTTCGACAGGTTTCATGAGACAATCTTTCTTTGGTATTTCATGTATGTATTCCCATTTATATATGATATCTTGGATGAAAACATGAAATTATGATGACAATGTATAATGATTTCTATCCCTATTAATATTTTATTATCATCCATGTGATTATTTATTTATATTTTTATGATATACATGGATATATTTTTCTCATGTTATCATTTATTATGGAATCAATTGATTATTTATTCGGACCATATTATGTACATCATATTAACATCCATTGTATTTTATACCTTACTAAGTATCTAGGACCACACATTTATATTGTTTATTATTTCTCTATAAGAGCCATAAAAATAAATATATTTTACCTAGTGAAGAGTAATGAGAAATAATAATTTTTTCATCTATTTATATAACCTAAATTATGTTCCCATGTGATATAATTATTTTTTATTCATCTAGCCTCTTGAGAATACTAAAACATTTCATTTGGTTAATTGTGATCTATATATTTTGTACAATGTAATAATATAATAGTCAAAAATAGGAATAAATAGTCTAGGTTGTTATAATTGGTGTCTGAGACTGCTTAGTAGAAACCTACATAACTAAACATAAATTAGAATAGTTATATAAAATATTCCCAAGGAAATATATTAGTAAAATATATATTTTTCATCAATAAATAGAACATTTTACTTGTATATTTTAAATGTGTACATTAATTATATACTATGATTTATAATTCATAGTTTCATTCATAATAAAATTAAGTATATGCTAATTTTTAAAAAAGGAAAATAAAATAAGTAAATAAAACCTTGTCAACACTTTTAACCAATACAAATAATTTCCTCCTAGAAATTTCAGTGAGGATAATATTTAAGCTATGTAGATTATCACTATATTAATGTATCAGGATCATTTCATGAGAAAAAAACCAAATATATATAAATGGAACGACCTAGTAGTTGAGTAGTGGGTTAATATATTAAAGAAGATATTAGGTGAATTGGGATGCAGTGAAAGCAAGAATGTTATAAATGTTGTATATTATAAAAGGGAAGATACTAATCCATGGTAGTCGTCAATTCAAAACATTCAAAAATAGGAAGAGTTAAAAACAATAGAGTGGAATGATTTAACAATATGAGAAATAATTTATACTTCTAGTAAGACATGTTGTGGATTATTTAAAAAATACTAAATGAAATATTTATCACTTCCCTGGTGGGTTAAATAAAATTATTAAAAAAGAATTACTCACTCAAATATTTTCAACTTATAAGGGGTATGGAAAATTTATATCAAGGATGTGAATTAATTTTTTAAAGACTTATATTTTCCAAGGAATGTGATATTATTAATGAAAATTTATACACTATATTGAGAGGAATATATAAAAAAGAATAAGATAATGGTAAAATTTCCAACATGTAATAATTGTGGAAAGAAACACCATGAGGGATTATTGAATGGAATTTTAATTTTTATAATGTGTATAAATAATAACTATCAAGATCATGAGTTAAAAAGAAAGAGATAAGTCTCTAATTTCCAATTATTCAATTTCAATGAGAATAGACACTATTCAAATTAATTATCCACAATTTAAGGTAACCTACCTCTAGAGATAAAAAGGTAGAAAGTTTGATCTTATATAATTACTAAAATAGAATTTAAATTCTAAAATTAAATCATATATATTGATTTGATCATAAAATCAAATTTATAAAATAGATACTTTTTTTAAATTTATGCAATAATTTGTGTCTTGAATTTACATAAAAATATAGAATCATCACCTAATTAATTAAGTAATATATTTTTAATTAAACTTTATGTGATAATATTATAGCAATGAAAGTATATAATCTTTTATTTATTAAAATTCATGGATATTATTTATCTGCAAAACTAGAGGTTATATCAATGATTGACATTGATAGAATCTTTGGGATGAATTTGTTCTCAAATAAAATTTAAGAATATATTTCTGATTGAATGGTATTTCAATCTTTGAGGTTGGAATATAACACGTTATTTTTGTGGAAGGACACCATTTATTGATACTTTTCTAGGACCACATCTAGTGGCTCATCTTAATGAAATTATTAGAGAATATAAATCAATTAATTTTATTTATATTTTAATAATTAAGGATGTATCTATTGTTTGAGATTATATTATTGTATTTCTTAATGAATTACATGGATATCCACCAGATCATGAAGTTGAATTCTCTATTGATATTATACCTAACGAGAAACCCATATCTAAGCCTCTCCATCGAATGAATTCTATAGAATTGGTGGAATTCAAGAATAAAATATAAAATTTGTGTGATAAGGCATTCATATGCACTATAGTTTCACCTTAGAGAGAACCAACCATATTTTTTAAGAACAAAAATGGCTTTGTACGGTTATGAATTAACTAAAAGTTCCATGAAATTATTCCAATAAATAAAAATCTTACTAGATATTTTATCACATAACCATGATTTTATTAAAAAATATCATAATAAAATATACTAAAAAATAAATCACTATAAAATCTATAAATAGTGCTATTTAACACATAAAAACATAGGGTTGCACTATAATATTGAAATTTAGATGATCAGACTCAAAAAATATTGATAAATTTAATATATACATTTATATTTTGAGGGAAATAATAAAAAATGAATAAAAATGATTTAAAAAAATATAATTATATGAAGTCTTAAATATTTTAATTTAGTTTAATTATATTTGTTAATATGACTATGTTTCATTAAAAATATCACACATGTGGTTTGGAAAAAATGTTTTGATGGTTTAATTTTACTGGGTATGATGATTATATCATCATATTCATCATGTTCTTCATTCTTTTTTATCTTCCATAGAAACTCCCAACAGTTTTGATAGCCATAACTGAGTATATACGTACTTTCCAAATGGTAGTTGTTCAATTGAGGTTTTAGAAACAATGGAACTTAAAAACTCACATTAGATGAGAGGATGGAATGTCGTGATCATCGCACCATTTTTTGGAAGAATTTTTCCCTACTCCATGACTATCTTATAGATTTAAGACATGTCAGAGAATCTATTCATAATTCTAATATGGGATCGGTTACCCTAAGAAAATGATTAGGTATTGAATCCTTCCATGTGTGAAGGGTGACTTATTAATGAGTTCCTTAGTATTTCACATGGGATCTATAATCATTTCTCATTAATGGGTAGCTATTTTTAGATTAAATATATATAAATAGGCTCTCTAGAATGTGTTTTCATCCAAGGAGGTGATTAATATTCCCAAGTATGGGATTGATCAATTATGAATAATCTTGTGTATCATGTTTATAATAGGAGTCAAAACACATATGGTTTTTTGAACCTTTGCAGTTTAGCATCATGTACAAAAGAAAATATATAGTGGTACATAGGCATCAAGTATTGAGATCGAGCATCATGGAGGTTTCCTAACATTCTTAGTTATGTCGGGAATCAGATTCATCACAGTTAAATCAAACCCTTGGGGATTATTCCATGTTGTAATTCCTTATTTAGTGGCAATCATATCACGATACTGATTTGGGAGTTTACACTAAGGTTTCCTTGTCCAGTTGATTTTCATTAAATTAATGATATGAACATTTTGAATCCTTATGTGCACATTATCCATGATTTCTGTGGTAAAAAAGGGATAAAATTTAATTAGTCCCACTAAATATAGATGTGGTAAATATGTGTTGGGGCATCCCTTTGGATGTTTGATATAGAGATCAGAAGTGTGATCACTTAATTGGCATGTGTTTCACCAGACCGTGTCTGGGTAACACTCTCATGAGTCTTATGAAAATATTTATAGTTTTTAGATATCTTTAAGGTCATTCAATTAGCAAGATCTATATGGCCATACTATTGTAGGACCTGTTATCAGGTCATGTAGTTCTTGGATCCTCTATGGTTCATGAAATTTTCATAATACTGTCAAGATCATGCATCTCTTTTGATAGTATTTCATACTTTTCTAAATTATATAATTCATTCCAGTTTACTGATGGATTCCTTTTCACATGCATCTTCCACTATGACTAGCTTGAGGGAAATGACTGTTGGGAACTGTAACACTGACCCTCGATATCTTTTTCATTATAAAAACGAGGTTTTGAAGAGGATTTTTTTTCTAGACTTCAAATATACACATTATGACACTGTCTTCCCCTGTATGAATTCATTCTACTAGATGATGTTTCTATTCCCTCTCCTGAATAGAATATTATATCTTTATTAGTGTCAACATCCCTATATTTTATTCAAATGATAATTTCTGAGGATTTACAACTTGTTTTAGCCCAATACCATGTGTTTTTCAATAAGTTTATGAACTCCCCTATGGGTCTAGACCACTGATATTTCTTCCATAAGAAATTTTATCAAATTTATCCAAGAACATTTGTTTATTCCATGAAACATTTAGTTGGAAAATGGTGGTCAAAATGGGACCTACATCCTTGTGGAAATTTTTCTGATGAATGGGAATGTCCATTCTATCTTAGAGATAATTGTTCTAAAATTTCAGACAATATATGTGATATCGGTCATTATGAGGTAGTATGGGTATCTCAGTTCATCATCTAACATCAGTTAGATATTCCCAAATAATTGATTAGTTATATGTTCCTTGGTAACAATTCATTCCACCCATTTCATGGAAAAGTAGGAATCATCCTTTGGGATATCTACCAATTGGGAAAGATACCCTCTTTGGGAAATGTATAAAAATTTCATTCTTATAGTGTATGTGATAGATAACCCCACATAGAATCAATTTTTTCCTGGGAAATTCTTATCGTAGTGAAAGAAAAGTTAAGTATGTATAGGAATATGGACTCACTAATATCTTTTGATGATTATATCATCATTTTTCTATTTCGTAATGGAGTTATTCAGACCATTATGCACCCTCAGTAGTGACATTCTCAGTCGGTCCATGATAGCACCATCTAATTCTTAGAAATCTTGGAAGACATAGAATATTATTAATGGGGATATCAGGTGAGTATAAAGAAATATGGGACACTTTGGCTTCTGGGTTTCATGGTCATGTCCTTGAATGGTTGGATTTTCCTGACATGGGATGTGCACTCATGAATATATGTTATCATGATTGTGATAGAAGCTTGGTTAGCAAAGGGATGACCTTTCAATCTCAATGTACTTAATATTTTACAACTTTACCAGCTTTCGGGTTATATTCAATTGGGAAACATTAGTTGTTGAATTGTATGTCCTTTCCATTTTTTATTTGGATGGATAGGGTATAATTTCCACTAATACACATATTAAAACACTACTAGGATCGCTAGTACTTTATTTTTACCTAGGCATCTGAACATATCTCAGTTTGAGGTTATTCCATTAGTCCCAGATGAGGTTTCCAACATGTTGATCCAATTTTATAGCTTCAATTTCATGCCTTATTCTACACTAACCAGGACAAATGTTGAAAATGGTTGTGGCTCTCTTGATGAACGTTCATATAATATTTCATTTTGGAATGGAGATTTTGGGGCCTATATGGATGAGTTGATTATTTTTGAGCCATATACACCTTTTCAGTTCACTCTTAAAATTCAACAACACTAATGTGTTTATCCAATCCCCTTAGCTAGTGTGTGGGAATATTGACATATTTGTATTATTATCCATTTTTATCCGGATTTTAAGACATGAGGTTACCAATACTGAGATCATCCTCCTTCCTATTGGATCCCATGTCATCTGAGCATATAATTATTCCTACGGTTATGTGGAAGCCTAACTAGATGTTGTACTGAACAAACCAGTCTATCATGTGGATACACAATGTACCCCACCAACCACATTATTCCTAGCAATAATAGAGCTGACTCATGATTCATGTGAGTCATCAAGGAATTATACCAATCCAATTTATGACCACCCCATTAGTGGGGAATATATCTTCAAGGAATATATTCCATAATCATATAAAATGTATGGCTCGCCCTTTGATATAAGGGTATATGAGGTTTCTATTATGGCTTCGGCATCATCTTGACCAGTTGTTTCCCCATTCGAAGAACTAAATCCCATAGTTTCAGTGGAAAATAAGAATTATATGATTATCTAGTATTAGATTCACTCTTATATCACTATGATTCTCCAGAAAACATTTTTTGATTACAAAGAACATCATTATAGGCTCTATCATGGTTTGTGGGACGACCGACTTGACTAATATCTATTATATAAAATCATGTGACACATCATCCTAATGTAGAGAGAATTGGATACTAGTGAGAGTGATTGAAAAATTTTAATGGGACTCTCCTAGATGAACTAATTATTGAAACTGTAGAGTAGTTTGAATAGATCCATCAGATCATATCTGAGCTACATGTCCAAGTAGATTTTTTAACATCGTAGATAGTGATGCATGATGAGATCATAACTCCCTCAAAGTATGACCTTTTGGAATCATCATCCTCATTTGTAACTACTCAAATAAGAGTTAACAATATTTATAATACAATTGATATCCCACTCCCTTAGGGTATAGTAAAATATGTGTGTTGAGAGGAACTTTATTTCCTTATTGATGCTTATTGTCAGACTCTTGACAATTTGGCTAGCACAGTCAATCAAATCCTATTTTAGTTTGATCATTATTTTTTGGACTGAACTGTTAGAGAGGTTATGAAATGTGGGTATACCTTCTATTTGATTATATTAATGAATATACCCTCTAAACTTTATAGTTCATTTTCTAATATTCTTTTATCCATGATATCAATGACATTTCATTGACACGATGTTGTATCGATCATCAATGATACCCATTATTTGAATAATATCATGTAAACCTGAATACATGGATTGGATGTCTAAACCATAATATATCATTCATGAGAAATTAACATGAACTCCCACAAACACAATATTTATTATCGATGTACCTTCATTAATTGTCTTGATATTACCTTATTCAAAAAAGGATAATTTGGGTAAAATATATGTCCCAGAGTGAAAATGCTCCATATTTCTCTAAAGATAATAGGATTAGTGAGAATAGAATGGTTTTTAATAAGTCCATATGGTAAAACAAATAATATTTATCTCTCATATTTTTCATATTTCACTAATTTTCCCTGATGCATCACATAGGGGTAGGCTTAGTGGGCATGGACTCGGATTTTTCTCAGGCCACCCTCTTATGGGTTTTCAACCTAACATTTTTTGTTCCTTTTCCAGTTTTTTAAACTAAATCATTGAGGAGTTATAGTTTATTGTGTTCTAGATTGAAAATTATATTTCTGGAGATGTACCTTTTTTGAATGAGCATTCTCCAAGAAATTTTATTTTGTTGAGAAAGGATATAAGCTATACATTTTAACATCATTCGGTAAGGATGTAGGTATGCTATGCAGTTTAAATTCTTACTTCTAGGACATCTAATACTATAAAATTTAAATTACTGATTCTAGGAGATGATTTATGATTATAGATTATTGGGAAGACTTACCAAGGATGACCCAAAACATGCTAGGGTGTTTTGTCTTACCAAGTTGTTGTTGGTTCTCATGGAAGAATTATTGGGGTAACATTGTTTTACGGTAAAATATTCTATATGATAGGTCCACATGGATAGTTGGAATATGGGTGATGTAAATCTTGACCAAAAATATTATGTCAATGAATATGAGATGGTTGAATCATTCTGGGAATGAACCATAACTCCCTGGGGTGTCAGGTTTTGTCATAGTGTTACTAGGGCTCACACGAATTGGAGTTCCTTTCCTACAATGTGTGATGCCTCTAGTTAGTTGGTCAGTGACCTTATACATCGATAACAATGTCAAATAGATCTATCCCAAATCTTTTACAAGCACCATGAATTATTTATGAGGACTCTAACTTCTAGATGAAGAAGTTGGGTATGTTGGTAAGGATGTCTTGGATGTGTTAGGGAACACTATGGCAATGTTTCTTTTTTCTTGTGAAGCTATGACCCTATACATTGTGGTTACGAGTCACATGGTGTGGTCTATAGAAAAGTTATGTAATGGATTATCACATTCATTCTTTGATAAAGGTTACAATACATAGAGACATAATATTGAGGATTTCAAATCCTCTTGAATAGTTTAGTTATGAGAATTTTAAATCATGTTCCAAAATGCTCTTGTCATGAGTAATGATATATGAAAATTATGTCAGGAATGGTCCAAAACACTCTAAGGTGTTGAGTTCCTCCACAATGATGTTAGGATTTCAAGGATCCAAAAGACCTTCATATAGGACTAGAATTTATTTGGATGGTAGGTCTAAGACATTATTCATTGATAGAAAGGAAAAATATAGAAAAATATTTTCGTTTCCATGGTCCTTGAAAGGTTTTTGGAAACCCAAGGTGCTCAAATCATGATGTTTGGTTTATGGAATATTTAATATTCAATTAGGTTTCAAGCACCCAAAATGTTTTTTCTTCCTAAAGAACACATTATCATAGTAAGGATATGTGACAAACCACTATAAAATTATTATAGACTGGGTGGTTTTGTAATCATGAATCAACTTTTACTAAGGCTACAAAGTACTCCCTATGATCATTATGCCTCATTTATTAATGCACAATTTTTTTCCTAAATATTAGATATGAAGAGTTTAAAGATAGAATACATTACTTTCTCTCAAAATTCCCTATGATAGTTTTCAACCTGACATGTATAGTTTCTCTTTTACCAGTATTTTAGGGACATGATATTTGAAACATAAAATGCTAGAATTTAATGTCATGTATCTTTTACTAATCTGCATGCCTTTTAATACTGTGACACACAAAGAACTAATATTAAGGTAATGTTACACAAGTCCCCAATTAGTATAACCAATGTCTAGAGTACTCCAATGTAACAGCCCGATATTTTATGAGATATATTCTTTTTAATTTCATTGATATCTTATGTTGTATTCTATACCAAGATTAGCTTGCATGATATGAAACACTGTCTTATCTTGCAGTATACGCAACACTATTCTTGGCTTGTGTTGCACACAATTTCAAGTTCTTTCGAATAAAACTAATTTTACACAACACAGAGTATAGATTTTGATCTATATATAAATGAAATATGTTTTGATTATTTAATATTCAACATCAAATTAATCTTTCACAACACGCAATCCCGACTTAGCTTGCGTTACACGCAAGAGCGACCTTACTCGATAGCCTGTGTTGTACGAAAAACCGAGTTTCACTAAACAATGATATATTATTATAATATTATGAACTTGCTGCTATGAATAATATTAACTGAATTTTGAATTTTATAACATTATAATTAATCTTACACATTTTCTAGAATGAGTTATGAAAACAAAAACCATTTTTCAGATAAAAGAAGTATTTTTAAAAAAAAGTTCACTTTTACCGCCTTTTAATGGCGCACCCTTTATAAATATAATTTTTGAAAATTTTATAAGTTCAATATTACTAAGTAAACTTCTTCTTTTGAATCATGATATAAAAATTTACATTGGATAAATTTTTGGTATTTTTCTGATAAGTTTCTTATTTTGATGATTAATAAAAATACGCTAAATTTTAATTAAAAAAATCTTTTTTCATCAAGATAATTTATATGGTTAACTTATAATATTGAATGGTTTTAAAGTATAAATAGAATATATTTTTACCATTTAATATAATTTAAGTAATTAGCACTAATTTTACACTGAATTCATAGGTAAAAATGTTTCAATCTTTTGCAACATTTTGACTGTTAAAACACGTTTTCTTAACAACAGGATTAATTTTAAATTAATTACTGCAACTTCTGTTTTTTGAATATTTGAAAATGGATTCCATATATGGATTAAGTGGGTCCAAATTATGTTAATGGTATATTTTTTTTTGATATTATGAATAGTAACTATGATAATGTTTATTTACTACAGTTACAGTTAAATCGGGTAATTAAGGTTAAACCTTAGATTATAAAATTACCCTACACCTGCCAAAATTATATTGGATTATTAAAAGTAGACCCATATTACTTAAGGTTCTGAATAGATTCATTTCATGGACTTTTTACAATGAAATGATGTAATTATTATTAAAACCAAAGAAAGTGACAACATGTCACTCTCTTATATCTTATAAGTGTAATAATTTTAATTTAGTGATAAAATTTATAAAACTTTAAACATGAATAGTATCCAAAAAGCTAATAAAATTATATACATCATGTTAATTTATTTATAATTTTTATGGATTAAATATTTATCATTAATTATGACACAATAGTGATGTTAAAATTATTTTATTAATTGAAATATAAAATAAATGGTTTTAAAAATACTAAACTAAATATTATATGAACTATTTAATGTGATCCACAAATTTTAAAATAAATATAACATGTTATGAATCTATTAAATCTTTTATTTCGAACATATCATTTGTGGGTATTTTATTTAAATTAAAATAAATGAATAGTGTCAAAATTTACACTATTGTTATTTTATGAGGATAACATATTATAAAATTGTTTAAAAATCCCAAAAAATTTAAAAATTATAAATTGAAATTTATATGGTCGAAAATGTCATAAAGTATACAATTATGTAAATTCAAAACACAAAAGTAATTATTTAAAATGATTTAAAATTTAGAATATTATCACCACAAATAAAATTAAATAGATTAAATAAGGATAAATCAAGTTGATAAGGTTTAGAATAATTTCCCATCATGTCTAAATTTTATTGGTTGATGAAATTAAAACCCTATATCATCTAATATTTGTATTTAAGTCATTTTTGGACGTTTTTAAGTTGCTTTTGAGTTTATTATATATTAATATTTTGGAGGTTTCCAAAAGTTCCCCTCTACTCCCTTATAAAAGGGCACCTCCTCCCTCTCCTCATCACACCACTTTGAGCCTTTGAGATCAAAACAAACCAGACCATTTCACTTATACACTTCCTTAGAAACCTACTAGAGGTCATGGTCTTCTTCCAAGACCATCTTTAATTCCCTAAGAGGAGGTTAAGAGGAGGAGCATTGAAGAAGAGGTAATCTCTTCTACCGATTCTTTCAAGATTATTTATTCTTCTACTTTATGTTATTTTGTTGTTTCATTTAAAAGTTATACAATTAGTATTAATAATATACTGATATGTTATTATAAATATGAAACAGCCCTATTTCACCTTCTATCCATCCTATGAAAAAAGAAATCACCGCGCGTGCATACGTACGAAATACTGTCTCCACATCGTGGTGTAATATGCTTTTCCACCACCACCTTACTTGGATGGGTATAATGGATTAAAGAATAACTATGTATGATTATTATAACATGATACTAATTCTGAGATATTATATCATCATATTTATTTTCATTAAATAATTATGGGAACGATATCATCGCTTGTGCGTACGTACAGATTACCGTCTCCACGACGCGATGATGTTCATTCTCCAAGTTAACCATTCAAGAATGATTATAAAGGATATATAATGAATAATAATGTGATATATTACATAATAATGATACTGTATTTATGTATATGTTATTTACTTAAATCCATTCAATTTAATAAGGAAACGAGAACAGCGTTCATGTGTACGTATTGTCTACCGTCTCCATGAACGGTGTATTTCGTTCCATTTATTGATCTATAATATATATTTATATTCTGAATATATTTTATATATAAATAATGTTTTACATTCTAGAAGTAAGTAAATCATGATATAAGTAATAATAATATCATGAACAATAAGTCCAAACACGTATGATAAATAAAATGATTTTACCCAAAACGTTGCTTTAACATGGAATTTACAAAAGAATAGGTAATATGAAGTCATATGTGAATCATATATGATATCATAAATATTATTATGGTTATGTTACAAGTTAATAATATGTTTAAACCCAATATACAGGAGTCTTGGACACATATGGAGGAAATTGGTCATAAGGTAAGAGATAATTTTGCAATCTCATTTTTATCTGAGATTGCTTATACGTAAGTATTTACTGGGGTTATATTTTTCATCCATGTCCATAAAAATGTTTTTCATAAAGTGTTTAATATTATTCCATGTATTTTTAAATTCATGTTTACCCCTCTATGACTTTTACATTGTGTTATGGAAGGAATCATTCTTTTGTTTACCATACGAGGAACTTTTTTTCTTTTCCGGAAAAAGTACGAGGAGAATGGTTTTTAACTTATGTGGAATGAAAGGATTTTTACATGAAGATTACTCTACAATATGTCATGATTATTTTCAAAAAAATCGTTTTCTTTCAAAATTTAATCGGATTTTGTGAAAAGAAAATGATTTTGGAAAAGAAATGATATTTTCCTCAAAATTCATTTCAAGTGTTTTGTAAAAACTTGATTCCATCTAAGATGACATTATTTAGTATGATTATGTTTCAAGTATAATGTCTATATTATCTCCATGGTCTGATTCTTCTTATGATGAGATGATATCCATTTCTTTTATATGGATTATGTTATGATGGGATGATATTTATTAAACCTATTTTATTCTTTGGGTTAGGATGAATGATTTATGTTTATTTTGTGGCACAAGTAATAATGATTTCATTATGAGATGGGTGGGACATATATCTACCTCCAATGAATTGGGTAAAGATTTATATCTCATGAGATATAAATGGTTGGAATAAAAAGTAAATCTGGTTCAGCAATACAGGGTTGGAACAGCATGTAAACCCGGTTTTGTAATGGACTTTGTCCACTATGAGGGTCTTAACAGTAATGACTTGCCTACTATGGAAATCATATGATGTTATTAATGGTTTTCCAAAATTACATGTTTTATTCCCATTTTATTTTATCATGATTAATTTTCTTTTAAGATCCATGCCTTATGTTTTGCCAATATTTATTTCACAGCTCGTGATTTTGATGTCTAAACTTTATGTTCATATTTTTAAGTTCAAATGTATATGAGTTGTTTAATTTTCTCTATTCTTACCCTTATTGAGATTTTGAGCTCACCCTTTTTATGTTTTCTTTTCCCAAGGATATAAATAAAGATGTTAGGTAATAAAACAAAATGGGAAGATCTTTATGGGAGATGTTGAAGATCTTTCAACATGATTAGAAGTTTATGTTCCATGTTTCCAAAGACACTAAACTAATAAAATCATTTGGCATATATTTGTGTCATGTATTAAGTTTTCTGAAAAAGTAATGTACTATCCATGTATGTCAAGCTTTGGGTCTCTACAGTTGGAATCAGAGTGGAGGCTTAGTTAACCTTTGGAAACTAGGATGCGAAAACATTAGATCCATAGAGATATTTATAAGGTATGTCTAAGGATGTAACTAAGGATAAGTATAAGTATAGGTTATAGTCCTAGAATTACGGTAACGATCATAGAATTATACCTAAGATGTTATATATTGAAGGTACTCCCCCTTTATTATGTATTTTTTCTAGCATGATTGTTTTCCTCTCACACTATTCTTTTTGGGTTTTGTACGATGGCTGGAACCTGAAGGAACCATGTTTATCAATGTAATGGACAATGCAATGATTTTCCTCTCGAACAATCAAATGTGATGGGAGATGGAGTGCAAAATCTTATTGCTATACTTACACAAGATATGAATCATTTTGAACTTCCAAATGAGCAGAGAAAGGAAAAATATTCTATTGAGTCCTTCATGAGGCAACACCCACCTTCTTTCAGTGGGTCTTATAATCCACTTGTTACTGAACAATGGATCAGTACCATTGAAAAGATATTTTCCATACTTCGTTGTTCGGAACATGAAAAAGTCATTCTGGCTATTTACCGTTTATAAGGTGAAGAAGACTAGTGGTGGACTCTAATTAAGAATACAAGGCCCCAAGAGAAAATAGAATGAATGGAATGGGATGAGATTAAGAACTTATTTTTCAACAAGTAATTCCCTTGTATTCTTCGAACAGAGTTGGAAAAGGAGTTCCATGAGCTTAAGCAAAAGGAAGATGAATCTATTGGCGTTGGGAAAAAATCCCCAAAGGTATCATTGTAGTATTTTTGGGTTTATTGTGTTTGTTGACAGAGAAAGTTTCCATGGAGAATTGTCGAGTCCTAGAGAAGTTTTTGACAATCCATGTTGAAAAAAAATGATGAAAAAGGAATGGACGATCTGGATGTGGTACAAAAGAGCAGTACAAGTTGGTGACATTTTCTAGTGTTTTCCAAATTTTGGGGGTTCAAAATTTAGAGGATGGTGAGCATCGCGAAAAGTGGATATCCTTGAAGATCTTATTTAAATATGGAAAAGGCATGAGTTTTGTGAAGATAGGATTCATGGATTAAATTTCGCGAAGACAAGAAGAATGTTGATGGTGTTCTTCACAATTACGTCATGCTTCGCGAACAGTAGAGGTTGAAGCACATTGTGGCGATGAAGGTATTTTCAAGGGAGGTTTGCGGCGAAGGTATGAAGGGATTGACGGTGATTTTCCACAAATACGTCAAGCTCCACGATTAAAAAATTATCATGGTGCTTTGCATGATTGAGATAATTTTGGCCAAAACTTTGGAGCATCGCGATTTGTGATGACGTGGCATTGACTTCACACAGAATGATCAACGGTTGGTGGAATCACCTAAAAATAGAGGTCGACCCCCTTGAGAGAAGTAGAGAGTTTTCACAGGGAAATATTTTACTCTCGGTTCGCGAAGGTGGTTCGCGAAGTCCATGTTCTTCACGAAAGGGAGATGCTTCGCGGTGGCTAATCTAGCTCTGTGACGGGAGTGCGCTTCGCGAGGCCGCATGCTCTAAAGAGTGTGCTTCATGAAGAGGCTAGAGCTTCGTGACGACCTAATATTTGAAAAGCCTTGAGCTTCATGAAAAGGCAGGAACTTCACAAAGTCTTTTTTGAGCTTCGAGAAATTTGGAGCCTCATGATGTAGGGTTCTTTGTGAAGGTGTTTCCAAATTGAGTTGCTTGGTGTTAAGGGGAAAGGGGTATTCATCAGTGGATGAAAGTTATACTTCAACAGAGCATCTATAAATATTTGAGGATGCATTCATTAGTGATAATGAAGAGACCTATAGGTCTTTAAACTGAGAGTGGATCCCTTCCAAGTGTAGTGAGCAAAGGAAGAGGAAGAAGGTAATCCTTTCTACCGCCAGTGACCCAGTGAAAGAGAAACAGGGAGTGACCCTTGGGAAAGTAGTGAGATGACCCTAAACTTTGTAAAGGTAGTGATCCTGGGAATAGAAGTGATCTATACTGAACCTTGTAATAGGAGTGCGCTTTTAGTTGATTTGGTAAATCAGAACGTCATCGGTGTATGCTCCTTGGATGTAGCTTAGTGAGGGTGAATCAAGTAAAAATTGATGTGTCATGTGCATGATTTAGTTCTTGTTTATACTTTTCTACAAGAAAAGAGAGAGAAGAGTGTCTTGCTTAACAGTGAGACAAGATCAATAGGGGTTGTTGTTTTAATCTGTCATACCCTGATTCACCCCCCCCCCTCTCAGGGTATCTAACCTAGTGGACCTAACAATTGGTATTAGAGTAGAAGGTTTTTATCAGTGGTTCCTTCTCAAATGGAGTTCACCAATCATAAAGGGATTCTGATCTTCGATGGGAACAATTTTCAGCTATGGAAGAATTAGATGAAACACTACTTTCGATCTTTTGGAATGGGTGTATTCACCGCAACAATGCATGGTATTACAGTTGACATCAGCAGTGGGGCAGTATCAGAAGCCGAGCGAAGTGAATTGGATTCTGAAACCAAGGGCATAAATGCTTTTGGGGGATCCCTATCCAACCCTATCTATACAAAGGTGATGTCTTTTAAAACATCACATGCTATGTGGAAATATATGAAGGTGATACAAAGGTCAGAGAAGCAAAGCTGCAAGTGTTGTGGAACAAGTATGAAGATCTGAGAATGAACCTGAATGAGCCTTTTGATACATTCTTTGATAGGGTAAATGTTGTAGTAGAGGACATGTGAGGTCTTGGAGGAGTTATTGAATACATAAAGATTTTGAAGCACATATTGAGGAAACTTACACCTCGGTCTAATCCAAATTTTTCGGTTTTGGAAGATAAAGACCAGAAATAGTTGACATTTGATAACCTCCACAACACCCTTGTTTCATATGAAATGAGAAATGATGATAACGATGCTGTGGAAAAGGGGAAATCCAAATATGTGGCATTCAAGGGCATGAAGAAGCTCACCATTGAATATTGTCATGAAGAATAAGAGATAGACTAGGTGATTTCATTCCTCTCCTCAAACCTTCAATGATGTAAGGGAATGTTTAAAGGGAAGCTTCCACTTGCTTGTTTTTGATGTGGAAAGGTTGGACATCTTGCGGAAAGGTGCCCCAAAAAATTCCAAGAGGATGATGATGTGGATGAAATTGAAATTCCCAAGAAGTAGTCTCCAGCCTATGGGAAAGTCAAGAAACAGTTCAAGAGAAATTTATTTAAGAAGAAGAACCCTCTTTCAAAAGAATATGATAGTTCAGAAGAGTTTGAGGTTGAGGAGGTTGAATAGATATAGAACTATAGAGATCATGGAGAAAATGCTATGGTGGAAATTTTCAGTAGTTCTCAAAATAAGAATGAAACCGAAGCTGATGAAGAAGAAGAAGAAGTTGAGGGAAGAGTTGATATGCAAGCTAAGTTAGAGGCTGATCTTGAGGAGATAGATGTTTGGAGAGACAAAACAAAGAAATCCAACAAAGTTTTTCATGACGCCAAACTCTATATGCAGCAGCATGAAGAAGAGAAGTTTGTGTTGATTGATGAAATTGAGAAACTCAAGTCATCAACACCAGAGGACTCAGAATCAGTTACTGAGTATAAAATAAAAATTTAAGAATAGAAAATGGATAATGATAGCTTGAACAACACAAGAAAATATGAAATCAAGCGTATTGAATAACTTGAAAGAGAAGTTGTTGGTCTGTGGAAAATGGTCAATGATCAAGAAAAAATCTTCACTCCTGCTAGATCATCAGGAAAGCAGATCACTCAGAAAACCAAAAAACTGAAAATGGAGAATATTTGTTCTGCAGAAAAGAAGCATCAACTTTGTTCAGATGCTATGATCACTGGGAGGATAGACCGAAAATAAAAATCAGTGAAAATTGAGGTCAGATCGCAAGAACCCACTCTGAGATTGAATATTGATCAGGGCACAAGGAAGAATCAGAACATTCAGAGATCCCAAGGGGAAACTCATAGTGTGTAAGTTAGGAAAAGGAATGAACCTCATATCAGGTGTTATTGCTATGGAAAGATGGGACATTCACAATATATATGTTCTATAGCTAAGAAATATTGAAGGGAACAAGAACAAAGCTGGTAGCCAAACAGAGAATGGTTCTCCAGAACATATTTCAAAGGACACTATTTTTGGTGTGGAGGATTCGAGCACATGTCTAGGTACTGCGATTTGACCATACAAAGTAATGTGCCAAAGCAGAACCAAAATGTTGACAAGCAGCAGGTCAATGAACTAACAGGTGATTTGAAAACGCAAAATAGATTTTCAACTTTACAGGATGTAGATGGTTCATCATACACTGAGAAAGAACAAAATAATCAATCCATGCCGAGTGTGATGGAAAAAATATGGACCAAAAAGAAGAAGGATGAGAAGGTCGTGGTGGTAGAAATTTCCCTTCAAGCATCAGATCGCTCTGGGGTGTGGATCCTTGACAGTGGTTTCACATATCACATGACAGGTAATAAGGATCTTTTTACATGTGTAAAATATGATAAAGAAGGAATTTTCAAGTTTGGAAAGATGAAGGTTTGAATATTATTGGCTCAGGAAAGGTCACGTTTGGGGGAAAAGAGATGAGACGTGTCGATGTATTAATAGTAGAAGGAATCAGTCACAATCTGCTCAGCATTAGTCAACTATGGGAAACAATACATTCTATACGGTTTACTATGAAGATGTGTGTCATCAAACTAAGAGAGGGGGAAATAGTCCTACAAGGGAAAATAACAAAGGGAAATCTCTACCTAGTAAGTGGAGAAGAAGATATGTGTTTTCTATCCAGAGAGGAAGAAAACAAGTTGTGGCAGAAATGACTCGGTCATCTTTTCCAACCATCCCTCGAAGATCTAGTGAAGTGTCATGCAGCAAGTGATCTCCCTAATCTTTCATGTGATCATACTCACACATGTGATGCATTCCAAAAAGGGAAGCTCATCAGAAACATGTATAAAGAAAAGGAAAACAAGTCAACACGAGTGCTCGAATTGGTGCATGCTGATGTTTGTGGTCCTATCATACCAAGAGAAATTGAAGGAAAGAGGTACTATGTTCTTTTCATAGATGACTATAGAAGAATGGCAGGGGTATTTTTTATTTCCCATAATTCAGATGTGTTCAGCTACTTAAAATAGTACCGGAGGGAGTGCGAATGAATGCTTGGGTATAAAATTCTGAAGTTTCGTTCTGATAATGGTACGAAATTCACAAAAAGTCAGGTTGAAGACTATCTCGAGAAACATGGGGAAAGGCATCAAGTTTCTTTAGTAAGAACTCCCCAACATAATTGAGTGGTTGAAAGGAGAAATCGGATCATCAACAACATAGCCAGAACAATGCTTATAGAAAAAGACCTACCAGAGAGGTTTTGGAAGGAAGCAGTATAGACATCAGTCTACATTTCTAATAGGGATCTGTTTTGTCCAAAGGAAGGAAAGACTCTGTATGAAATGTGGTACGGAAAGAAGACAATAGTGAAATACTTTCAAATATTTGGAATTAAGTGCTTAATTATCTACAAAGAAAAGCAAAGGAAGTTTGAATCACATGGAGATGAGGGAATATTCATGGGAAACTCAGGCAAAAGAAAAGCATACAAATGATTTAATAAGAGGCTGATAAAAGTAGTTGAGAGCAATGATGTCACTATTGTGGAAAATGAAGAGAATATTCAACAACACAGTGAATAGTTTCTTGATGAAATTGATGAATATTATAGTACCATAGGAAAAGTAGAAGTGGCAGATGCTGACTCAGAAGAAAACATGGATGATGAACAAGAAAGTATCAAGTTTGTGTTTGCAAGGAAGCCAAAGAGTTGAGCTGAAATTTATAGGCAGAATATCATTGGTGATCAGACAGATCCATTTCAAACAAGAATAATGAATTCACTATAGGAAACATCTTTCCTATCTCAGGTAGAGCTGAAATGGTTTGCTGATGCAGATGAAGATGAAAACTGGCTTTAGGCTGTGAATGGAGTGCTTGATCATATTGATAAGAACCAAACATGGGATCTTGTTTCGAGACCAGCAGATAAGAATTTCATCGAGACTAAATCGGTCTTTCATATCAAGATGAATGAAGATGGAATAGTGGTTCAAAACAAGTCATGACTAGTGTGGAAAAGATACTCTCAGATAGAGGGAATAGATATTGATGAGACATTTGCACCGGTGGCAAGGCTAGTGACAATCAGATTATTCCGAGCCATTGTAGTGAACCAGAAGTTCAAAGTGTTCCAGATGGATGTCAAATCTGCATTCATGAATGAGATTCTTGATGAGGAAGTATATATTGAGAATCCATATGGTTTTCTCATTCATGAGGATGAGAACAGGATTTGTAGACTGAAGAAGGCATTATATGGACTAAAACAAGCACCAAGAGCATAGTAATCACGGTTTGATAAATACTTTAAGAAGCTTGGATTACAGCGTGGGGGGGTTGATTACAATATCTATTTCAGCAATGACAGTAATTAAAGGATTATGGTGTTGGTTTATGTTGATGACAAAATATTTGGCGAATCAGATGAATCTCAGTGTAGAGAGTTTTACAATTTCATGAAAACTGAGTTTGAAATGTCAATGATTTGAGAGATAATGTTTTTCCTTAGTCTACATGTGACACAAAGAAAGAATGGAACATTCATTTCTCAATCCAAATATTCCAAAGAGGTTTTGAAAAGATTTGGAATGGAAAATTCCAAGGAGATGAAGACCCCAGTTGCTACCCGGACGAAACTATCCAAAGATAAGGATGGCAAGGCAATTAATATCACATAATACAAGAAAATTATTGGATGTTTGTTGTACTTAATCAAAACAAGTCCTGATATTATATTCTCCACATGTCAAGAAGCAATATATCATAGTGATCCCATGGAAATATGCATGCTTGCAGTGAAAATAATACTTTAGTATATCAAGGGCACGATGGAGTTCGACTTGACATATAATGACAACTCTCAAACAGAGTTATTGGGATAAACTGATGCAGACTTGGCCGGTTTCGCATATGATACAAAATCAACATCAGGTGGTGTATTCTATCTTGGTGGATTGTTTATTTCTTGGATAAGAAAGAATCAAGATTTCATTTCATTAAGCACCACGGAATATGAGTTCATTGCAGCCACTCAAGCATGCAAATAGTTATTGTGGATGAAGTAGCAGCTTGAAGATATGGGAGTTGAAATGAAGTCTCTGATTGGAATCTAGTGTGATAACTCAAGTGCTATAAATCTTAGAAAAAATCTCATCCATCATTCAAGGACAAAGAACATTGATATAAATTATCATTTTATCAAGGAGAAAGTTGAGCAGGGAATTCTAAAGTTGGATTATGTGTCTAAAAAGCTACAGGTTGTGGACATTCAGAAAAATTCCTTACCCAAGGAATATTTTGAGAGGCATCGACTGGCTCTGAGAGTTCATTCAACTTCCCACACTTAAAAATGTGTGGATTCCCCCCCCCCTCTCCTCGAGGTATGGTGTGTTTTTCTCTAATGCACTAATCTGTGTTCTTTCCAATGTTGCAGACCGCAAAGGGGTGACCTTTGGGTTCGTTGACATAGGGGGAGAAATAGTGACTCCTCAAGGTGGAGAAATTGTTGCTAATGAAGGTAGAAAATGTCTTTGTCAAAGACACGGGGAGAAGCTGACAGGTGGAGCAGCGAGATAGGGGGAGTGCAATGAGATAGGGGGAGAGTATTGAATCTGACGATTCTAGAAGTGATTGATCAAAGAATATATATCATGATAGCTGAGGATTGTGATAAAAGAATAAAAGTGATGTTGTAAAGGTGTGTGAAGGTTTCCAGCTATCACCAACTAGTATCAGTGTGGTTCAACAATTGGTATCAATTTTTCAATTGGTATCAGTTTGGAATCGACAATTGGTGTCTGACATGAAGTGATTCATTGATGAACTTTTCATACTACTCATGTTTCTCATGTTGAGCATTGCTCATGTGGGCTTAGAGTACGTGTTAAGTGAATCCTTAAATGCTATCAGAAGCGCAAGAGGCGAATGGTGGTAGTGGCTGGAAGGAGATTTAGAGAGGTATCAAAGTGTAGAGAATAATTATGAGAAGTTTTTTCAACAAACCCAAAGGGGGAGATTGTTGGGAAAAAATCCCTGAAGGTATCATTGCAGTATTTTTAGGTTGATTGTGTTTGTTGAAAAATCAGTTTTCCATGGAGAATTGTAGAGTTCCAGAGAAGTTGTTGACAATCCATGTTGACAAAGAATGATGACAAAGGAACAGAGGATCTGGATGCGGTACAAAAGGGTAGTACAAGGTGGTGTCGTTTTCTAGTGTTTTCCAAATTTTTAGGGTCTAAAATTTGGAGGTTGGTGAGAATCATGAAAATTGGTTTTCCATGAAGATCTTATTTAAATATGTAAAAGGCATGAGTTTCACAAATACTGGCTTCATGGATTGAATTTTGCAAAGACAAGAAGAATGTTGACAGTGTTCTTCGCGATTAGGTCAAGCTTTGCGAATGGCAGAGGTTGAAGCACATCGCAGCGGTGAAGGGATTTGCGAGGGAACTTTTTGGAGAATGTATGAAGGTATTTACAGTGATGCTCTATGATTACATCAAGATCCGCGATCGGAAAATTTTCATGGTTCTTCATGAGATTGAGAGAATTTTGGTAGAAACTTCGAAGCTTCGTGATTTGTGATGACGTGGGGCTGACTTTGCGCAGAAGGATCGAGGGTCGGTGGAATGGCCTATAAATAGAGCTCGACCCCCTCAAGATAAGTAGAGAGTTTTCACAGTAAAATAGTTTTCTCTTGGTTCACAAAGGTGGTTCTCAAAAGCAGTGTTCTTCATGAAAGAGAGGTGCTTCTTGGTGGCTAATCTAGCTCCATGAAGGAAGTGTGATTTGTGAGGCTGTGTGCTCTAAGGAGTGTGCTTCGCAAAGAGGGAGGAGCTTTATGACGGCCTAACCTTTGAAAAGTATTGAGATTCACAAAAAGGTATGAACTTTTCGAAGGCATGTTTGAGCTTCACGAAATTGGGAGCCTCGCGAAGTAGGGTTCTTTGCAAAGGTGTTTCCAAAGTGAGTTTCCCGGTGTTCAGGGGAAAAGGGGTATTCATCCATGGATGAAAGTTATACTTCAATAGAGAATCTTTCAACAGTTGAGGATGCATTCCTTAGTGATAATGAAGAGACCTACATTTCTATAAACTGTGAGTGGATCCTTTCCAAGTGTAGTGAGCAGAGGAAGAGGAAGAAGGTAATACTTTCTACCGGTAGTGAGCCAGTGAAAGAGAAACAGGGAGTGACCCTTGGGAAACCAGTGAGCTGACCCTAAACTTTGTCAAGGAAGAGAGCCTAAGAATAGAAGTGTCTATCCCGAGCTTTGTAAACAGTAGTGCGCTTTTAGTAGATTTGATACATCGGAACATCGTCGGTGTATGCTCCTTGGATGAAGCCCAGTGAGGGTGAACCAAGTAAAAATTGTTGTGTCTTGTGCATGATTTAGTTCTTGTTTATACTTTGCTGTAGGAAAAGAGAGAGAATAGTGTCTTTCTTAACTGTGAGACAAGATCAATAGGGGCAGTTTTTTTAATCTTTCATACACTGATTCACCCCCCTCTCAAGGAATCTATCCTAGTGGACCTAATAGTTGGTATATATGAGTCGAATTTTACAAGGCTTGAAAGGTATGAATTTGTCATTATCATCCAACCTGAGAGTAAATTTGATCACTTATTTATTGGATTAAAACCAAGTCTTTGAAGGGCATTAGCTATAAGATACTTCAGTAGCTATGAAGAAATTGTGTTTTGTGCTATCAAGGCAGAACATGAAGTTGGTGTTACATATCCATCTCATGGTTTTGACAAAAAACAAAAGATGGAGTTCACGGAAAAATCACAAAACAATGGTGAAAAAAATGTGAATGTTTCTTTATGCTCAAAGTGTAGAAAGAAGCATCATGGAGATTTTCTAAAAGGTACTATAACTTGTTTCAAGTGTGTAAAAGAAGGTCATCAAGCAGCTTAGTGCCGAAGTAATTGGAAAAAGGTTTCTAATGACGTGAATAGATAAAAGACTATAGAAAATACTCCACCAACACTTCAATACTTCAAGTGCAAGGAAATGGGGAATTATGGTAATCAATTCACTAATCCAAGGGTACATGTTGATCGATGTGAGCAACCTCTTAAGGAAAAGGAAAAGGGGAAGTCACATGTGATCAGTATTTGTGATTTTGAGTATGATAATGATGTTGTGGAATGATTAAATGTTTATGTAATGGGATTTCAAAATAGTATCATGGAATCTCATTTATAGTATTGTGGAATTTTGGAATATCTATGTAATGGTTTTCAATAATTGTATGGTACCGTTAACCATGAAAAGTTATTGAAATATTTTTGGAAAGCAGATGATATGCGCATAATGAAGGGATAATGAGAAAATGAAATGTTTGATAGTATTAATGAGATCATGACTGATATAAGGACAAAGTTAAATCATGGTTTGAGCATATATAATTTTAGGGATTTTGGTATGTGGAAAGAGTTAACTTTTGACAGAATTCATGTTTTCACTAATGTTCAATGGGTATTCATTTTTCAAGAGAATTCATGATTAACGTATTCACATGTTTGTAATGTGACCAACAAGATATATCATATGATATATGGGGGATAAATGATGGTATTCACATTCTTATTATATTACATTTCTAGTAATCGTTTTCATTATACTATGATATTGGATAGAAGTATTGTGGATAAGCCTAAAGAATGGAAAGGATTATGTTGGACATCAGATAGTAGTTTTTAAGACTAGAACCTCTTTTCAATATTATTTCTAGAATGTTATAATGGTGAAGTTTTATAAGAAGTACAACCTGCAGGATGGACGAAAACCTATCTCTTCGGACAAGCCTGTGGGAATAGAACCCACAAGCAAAGTACGACAGGACTTTATCACCTAACACTGGCTTACAAGTAGTCCCTGGTTAGTAGAAACAAGTTTTATTTTATTAAACGATATGATAGATGATGTATAAGTCCATTTTTGGAACCATATACGATTAATATCACCATAATATGGACTTATGTACATAAATTTTGATAACCTTATATTTGAGATAGATGGAATGACCTCTCATTTCATTGCATGATCTGCTAACACTTCAAGAAATACAAATTCAACTCCATTTTTTTCAGATATGAAGTGGAAATTGTCCAAGGCACGAACAACAGTGAGATTGTACCAAAATAAAGTATGTATTTATTTTAATTCAAAAATTCTTCAACAATAGGGAAATCATCTTGAAAACAAAAAATGTTGTCCTAGTGCCCCCATATCTGATGAATCAAAAGGTACCTTAGATCATCACAAATTTATGGCTCTGTGATTGTTGGATTTTTCCTAGCAATGTTTTCTACCACTCTCCAGCACAACATGATGGTTAGATTTCTCTTTCATATCCATATTTTCACCTATGTCCTCCTGTGTGGAAACCCAGTGATGAGTTACTTTGGGTAACCATTAGGTTTCTAACATTCCTATTTAAAATAAAGTTTTACTATTTCTTTTTATGATGTGGGTTTCTATAAAAGAAACTTTCAAATTGTAAACCATTTATAATGCCAACGAATTTCGAAGGCGAAATTCATTTTAAGGGGGGTAGAATGTAACACCCGAGATTTTATGAGATATATTACTTTTAATTTCTTTTATATCTTATATTGTACGCTACACCAAGTTTAGCTTGCCCTATACGCCACACCGTATTAGCTTGCATTATACGCAACACTATTCTTGGCTACTGTTAAACACAATTTCAAGTTATTTCGAATAAAATTCATTCTACACAACACCGATTATAGATTTTGATCTATTTATAAATGAACTATGTTTTTAAGTGGGGTTTGAGTTTATTATAAATTAATATTTAGGAGGTTTTTAAAAGTGCCCCTCTCCACCCTTCTAAAAGGGCACCTCCTCCCTCTCCTCCTAACACCACTTTGAGCCTTCACACTCAGCCAACCCCTACCCATTTCACTTCTCCGCTTCCTTAGAAACCTACTAGAGGTCCTGGTATTCTTCCAAAACCAACTATAGTTCCCTAAGAAAAGGTTAAGAGGAGGCACGTCGAAGAAGATGTAATCTCTTCTACCGATTCTTTCATGTTTTTTTTATTATTATACTTAATATTTTTTAGTTGTTTCATTATAAAGTAATAACATCAGTATAACTAATATACTGATATGTTATTATAAATATGAGACAACCCTATTTCACCTTGTATCCATCCTACGAAAAACAAAATCACCGCGCGTGTGTACGTACGGAATACCGTCTCCACGCCGTGGTGTAATATGTTTTTCAACCACCACCTTACTTGGATGAGTATAATAGTGTAAATAATAACTATATATAACTATTATAAAATGATAGTAATTCTGATATATTATATCATCATCTCTATTTTAATTCAATAATTATGGGAACGATATCATCACTTGTCCGTACGTATGGATTACCATCTCCACGACGTGATGAGATTCATTCTCCAAGTAAACCATTAAAGAATGATTATAATATATATATAATGAATAATAATGAGATATATTTCATAATAATGATACTGGATTTATGTATATTCTATTTACTTACATCCATCCAATTTAATAAGGAAAAGAAAACAGCATTCATGCGTACGTATGGTCTACCGTCTCCATGAACGGTGTATTTCGTTCCATTTATCGATATATTATATATATTTATATTATGAATATATGTTATATATAAATGATGTTCTAAATTCTAGAAATAAGTAAATCATGATATAATTAATAGTAATATCAGGAACAAAAAGTCCAAACACGTACAATAAATGAAACGATTTTACCCAAAACGCTGCTTTAACACGGAATTAACAAAAGAATAGGTAATATAAAGTCATAAGTGAATCATATATGATATAATAAATATTATTATTCTTATGTAACAAGTTAATAATATGTTTAAACCCACTATACAGGAGTCTTAGACACATATGGAAGAAATTGGACATAAGGTAACGGATAATTGTTCAATTTAATTTTTATCTGAGATTTCTTATACATACGTATTTACAAGGGTTATATTTTTCATCCATGTCCATAAAAATGTTTTTCATAAAGTTTTTAATATTCTTCCATGTATTTTTAAAGTCATGTTTACCCATCTATGACTTTTACATTGTGTTATGGAAGGAATCTTTCTTTTGTTTACCATATGAGAAACTTTTTGACTTTTCTAGCAAAACTATGATGAGAATGTTTTTTTAACTTATACGGCATGAAAATATTTTTACATTAATATTACTCTACAATATTTCATAATTATTTCGAACAAAATCCTTTTATTTTAAAATTTAATGGCATTTTGTGAAAAGAAAATGATTTTGAAGAAGAAAGGATATTTTCCTCAAAATTCATTTCAAATGTTTTGTCAAAACTATTTTACATCTAAGACGACATTATTTAGTATGATTATGTTTCAAGTATAATGTCTCTATTATTCCAATGGTTTTACTATTCTTATGATGAAATGATATCCATATTTTTATATGTATTATGTTATGATAGGATGATATTTATGAAACACATTGTATTCTTTGGGTTATGATGAATGATTTATGTTTATTATGTGGCACAAGTAAGAATGATTTCATTATGTGATGGGTTGGACCTATATCTCCCTCCAAGGAATTGGTAAAAGATTAATTTCTCATGAGATAGACATGGCTGGAATGATAAGTAATTCTGGTTCAGTAATACAGGGCTGGACCAGCAAGTAAACCCGGTTCAGTAATGGAATTTTTCCACTATGATGGTCTTAGCAGTAATGCCATGGATACTATGGAAATAATATCATGTGATTAATGGTTTTCCACAATTACATGTTTTATTCCCATTCTATTTTATCATGATTAATGTTCATTTAAGATCTATACCTTACGTTCTGCCAAGATTTATTTCACACCTCGAGATTTTGAGGTTTAAACTTTATGTTCATGTTTTTAAGTTCAAATGTATATGGGATGTTTTATTTTCTCCATGATTACCCTTACTGAGAATTTGAGCTCACCCTTTTTATGTTTTCTTTTCCCTAGGATATAAAGAAAGGTTTTAGGTAATAAAACAAAAGGGGAAGATCTCTATGGTAGATGTTGAAGATATTTCAACATGATTAGAATTTTATGTTCCATGTTTCCAAAGAAATTAAACTAATAAAGTCATTGGGAATTGGTTTGTGCCATGTATTATGTTTTTTGAAAAAATAATTTAATTTCCATGTACGTCAAGATTTGGGTCTCTACAGTTGGTATCAGAGTAAAGGTTTAGTTAACCTTTGGAAACTTTGATGCGAAAACATTAGATCCCTAGAAATATTTCTAAGGTATGTCTAAGGATGTCCCTAAGGTTTAGTATAAGTATAGGTTATAGTCCTAGAATTATGGTAACTATCTTATAATTAAACCTAAATGTTATATATTTAAGGTACTTCCCCTTTATTATGTTGTTTTCCTAGAATGATTTTTTCCTCTCACGCTATTCTTTTTGGGTTTTAGACGATGATTGGAACCCAAAGGAATCATATTGATCAATGTAATGGAAAATGCAATTATTTTCCTCCTGAATAATCAAATGTGATGGGAGATGCAGTGCAAAATCTTATTTCTATACTTGCAAAATCTAGGAATCATACTTGCAGAACAATATTCTATTGAGTCCTTCATGAGGCAACGCCCACCTTCTTTCAGTGGGTCTTCTGATCCACTTGTTGCAGAACAGTGGATCCGTACCATTGAAAAGATATTTTCCATACATCGCTATTCGGAACATAAAAAATCCATTCTGGCTATTTACCATTTAGAAGGTGAAGCAGACCATTGGTTGACTCTAATTAAGAATACAAGGCCCCAAGATTAAATTGAATCCATTGAATGGTATGAGATCAAGAACTTATGTTTCAATAATTACTTCCCTTGTATTCTTCGAACAAATATGGAAAAGGAGTTCCTTGAGCTTAAGAAAAAGGAAGATGAATCTATAGGAATATACGAGGCGAATTTTACAAGGCTAGTAAGGTATGCATCTGGCTTTATCATCCAACTTGAGAGTAAATTTGATTGATTATTCAGTGTCTTAAAACCTAGTCTTCGAAGGAAATTAGCTATAAGTGACTTCAATAGCTATGAAGAAATTGTGTGTTGTGCTATCAAGGTAGAACTAGAAGTTGGTGTTACATATCCATCTCATGGTTTTGACAAAAAAACAAAAGATGGAGTTCAAAGAAAAAATCACAGAACAATGGTGAAAAGAAGGTAAATGTTTCTTCATGAAAAAAGTGTGGAAAGAAGCATGGTGGAGATTGTATAAAAGGTACAATAACTTATTTTAAGTGTGGAATAGAAGGTCATCGAGTAGCTGAGTGCCGAAGTAATGGAAAAAATTGTTTCTATTGATGTGAATAGAGAAAAGACTACAGAAAATGCTCCACCAACACTTTAATGCTTCAAGTGAAAGGAAATGGGGAATTATGTTAATCAAAGCCCTAATCCAAGGGTTAATCATGATCGAAGTGAGAAACCTCTTAAGGAAAAGAACAAAGGGAAGTCACATGCGATCACTATTTGTGATTTTGAGTATGAAAATGATGTAGTAGAATGATTAAGTGTTTATGTAATGGGATTTAAAAATAGTATCATGGAATCTCATTTATCGTATCATGGAATTTTGGAATATATATGTATTGGTTTTCAATAATTGTATGGTATGGGTAACCATGAAAAGTGATTGAAATATTTTTGAAAAGAATATGATATGCGCATAATGAAGGGATAAAGAGAAAATGAAATGTTTTCTAGTATTAATGAGTTTATAACTTATATAAGGACAAATTTATATCATGGTTTGAGCATAAAGAAATTTTGGGATTTTGGTATGTGGAAAGAGTTAACTTTTAACACCATTCATGTTTTCACTAATGTTAAATGGGTATTTATTTTTCAAGAGAATGCATGACTAAGGTATTCTAATGTTTGGAATGTGACCAACAAGATACATTATATGATATATGTGGGATAAATGATGGTATTCAAATGCTTGGTAGATGACACTTATAGTAAATGTTTTCATTATACTATGAGATTGGACATAAGTATTTTGGATAATACTAAAGAATGGAATGGATTAATTTGGAAATCATATAGTATTGTTTAAGACTAGAACCTTTTTTCGATATTATTTCTGTAATGTTATCATGGTGAAGTTTTAGAAGAAGGACAACCTGCAGGATTGATGACAACCTATCGCGTCGGACAAGGCTGCGAGAATCGAACACACAACTGAAGTGCTACATGCATTTATCACCTACGACTGGCTTATAGGTAGTCCATGGTTAGTTGAAACAAGTTTTATTTTATTAAGCGATATGATAGATGAAGTATAAGTCCATTTTTGGAACCATATACAATTAATCTCACCATAAGATAGACTTATGTATATAACTATTTCTAACCTTATGTTTGAGATCGATGAAATGACCTATCATTTCATCACATAATCTACTAACACTTCACGAAAAAAAAATAAACTTCATTTATTTAAGAGATGAAGTGGAAATTGTTCATGGAATGAACAATAGTGAGATTGTACCAAAATCAAGTATGTATTTCTTTTAATTCGAAAATTTTTCAACAATAGGGAAATTATCTTGAAATCAAAAAATATTTCCCTAGTGCCCTCATATCAGATGAATTAGAACCTACCATATATCATCACAAATTTATGGCTTTGTGATTGTTGGATTTTTTATATCCATGTCTTGTACCACTTTCCATCAGAACTTGATGGTTAGATTTTCCTTCCACAACTATATTTTCACCTATGTCCTCCTATGTGGAAACCCAGTGATGAGTTACTTTGGGTAACCATTAGGTTTCTAAAATTCCTTTTTAAAATGACGTTTTAGTATTTCTTTTTATGATTTGGGTTTCTATAAAAGAAACATTCAAGTAGTAGACCATTTATAACGCCAACGAATTTCGATTGAGAAATTCATTTTAAGGGGGGTAGAATTTAACACCCCGATATTTTATGTGATATATTATTTTTAATTTTTTTTGATATCTTCTGTTGTATGCTACACCAATATTATCTTGTGCTATACGCAATACCGTATTAGCTTGCAGTATACACAACACTATTCTTGGATGGTGTTGAACACAATTTTCAGTTCTTTCGAATAAAATTCATTTTACACAACACCGATTATAGATTTTGAACTATGTATAAATGAACTATGTTTTGATTATTTAATATTCAACACCAAAGGAAGCTTTCACTACACGCAATCCTGACTTAGCTTACGTTGCATGTTAGATCGACCTTCCTCGATAGCTTGCGTTGTACGAAATACAGAGTTTCACTAAACAATGATATATTATTATAATATTATGAACTAGCTGTATGAATAGTATTAACTGAATTTTGAATTTTATAACATTATAATTAATATTACACATTTTCTTGAATTAGGTATGAAAACAAAATCAAATTTTCAGATAAAAGAAGTATTTTTCAAAAAATGTAGTTCTACCACCTTTTGATGGTGCACCCTTTATAAATATAATTTTTGACAAGTTTATAAGTTCAATTTTACTAAATAAATTTCTTATATTGAATAATTATATAAAAATTTACATTGGATAAATATTTTGTATTTTTCTGATAAGTTTCTTATTTTGATGAATAGTAAAAATACGCTAAATTTTAATTAAAAACAACTTTTTTCATCAAGATAATTTATATTGTTAAATTATAATATTGAATGGTATTGAAGTATAAATAGAATATATTTTTACCATTTAATATAATTTAAGTCATTAGCACTAATTTTACTCTAAATGCATAGGTAAAAATATTTCAATATTTTGCAACGTTTTAACTTTTAAACCCTGTTTTCTTAACAACGGGATTAATTTTAAATTAATTACTGCAACTTTTGTGTTTTGAATTTTAAAAAATGGATTCCATATTTGTATTCAGTGGGTCCAAAATATGTTAATAGGTTACTTTTTTTGATATTATATATAGTAACTACGGTAATTTTTATTTGTTACAGTTAAAGGTAAATCGGGTAAATAAGGGTAAACCTAAGATTATAAAATTACCCGAACACCTGCAAAAATTTTATTGGATGAATGAAAGTCGACCCACATCACATAAGAGTCTTAATAGATTCATTTAAGATACTTTTCACCATGAAAATGATGCAATTGTTAATAAAACAAAAGAAAGTGACAACATGTCACTCTCTTATATCTTATAAGTGTAATAATTTTAATTTAGTGATAAACATCATAAAACATCGAAAAAGAATAGTATCCAGAAATATAATAAAATTATAAACATAATGTTAATTTATTTATAATTTTTAGGGATTAAATTATTATCATTAATTATGACACAATAGTGATGTTGAAATTATTTTATTGATTGAAATATCAAATAAATGGTTTTAAAAATATTAAAATAAATATTATATAAACTATTTAATTTGATCCATGAATTTTATAAGTAAATATGACATGTTATGAATCTATTAAATTCTATAGTTTGAAAATATATTCTGTGGGGATTTTATTTAAAATCAAATAAATGAATAGTGTCAAAATTGACACTATTGTTATTTTATAAAAATAACATATTATAAAATTGTTTAAAAATCACAAAAATATTTAAAAATTGTAAATTGAAATATATATGGTCTAAAATGTAATAAATTATACAATTATAGAAATTTACAACACAAAATTAATTATTTATAATGATTTAAAATTTAGAAAATTATTACCACAAATAAAATTAAATAGATTAAATAAGGATAAATCAAGTTGATAAGGTTTAAAATAATTTCCCAACATGTATAAATTTTATTGGTTGATGAAATTACAACCCTATATCATCTAAAATTTGGATTTGATTCATTTTTGTTTGTTTTTACATTGGTTTTTTGTTTATTATAAATTAATATTTTGGAGGTTTTTAAAAGAGCCCCTCTCCTCCCTTATAAAAGGGCACCTCATCCCTCTCCTCCTCACACCACTTTGAGCCTTCATGCTCGGCCAAAACCTGACAATTTCACTTCTCCACTTCCCTCTAAACCTACTAAAGGTCATGGTCTTCTTCCAAGACCATATTTAGTTCCCTATGAGAATTTTAAGAAGAGGCGCGTCGAAGAAGAGGTAATCTCTTCTACCGATTCTTTCAAGTTTCTTTATTATTCTACATCATCTTCTTTAGTTTTTTCATTATAAAGTAATCACATCAGTATAAATAATATACTGATATGTTATTATAAATATGAAACAACCCTATTTCACCTTCTATCCATCTATGAAAAATTAAATCACCGCTCGTGCGTACGTACGGAATACCGTCTCCACGCCGTAGTGTAATTTTTTTTCCACCACCACCTTAAATGGATGGGTATAATGGTGTAAAGAATAAATATATATGATTTTTATAACATGACACTAATTATGAGATATTATATCATCATCTCTATTTCCATTCAACAATTAAGGGAATGATATCATCACTTGTGCGTACGTACGGATTATCATCTCCCCGATGTGATGAGATTCATTCTCAAAGTGAACCATTCAACAATGATTATAAAGTATATATAATGAATAATAATGAGATATATTACATAATAATGATAATGTATTTATGTATATGTTTTTTACTTACATCTATTCAATTTAATAAGTAAACGAAAACAACGTTCATGCGTATGTACGGTCTACCATACCCATGAACGGTGTATTTCGTTCCATTGATCGATCTATTATATATATTTATATTATGAATATATATTATATATAAATCATGTTTTAAATTATGGACGTAAGCTACTCATGATATAATTAATAATAATATCAAGAAAAATAAGTCCAAACACGTCCGATAAATGAAACGATTTTACCCAAAACGCTACTTTAAAATGGAATTTACAAAAGAACGAGTAATATAAAGTCATAAGTGAATCATATATGATATCATAAATATTATTTTGTTTATGTTAAAAGTTAATAATATGTTTAAACCCACTACACAAGAGTCTCAGACACATATGGAATAAATTGGTCATAAGGTAAGGGATAATTTTGCAATCTCATTTTTATCCGAGATTGCTTATACGTAAGTATTTACCGGTGTTATATTTTTCATCCATGTCCATAAAATTGTATTTTATCAAGTGTTTAATATTATTCCATGTATTTTTAAAGTCATGTTTACCCCTATTTGACTTTTACATTGTGTTATGGAAGGAATCTTTCTTTTGTTTACCATACGAGGAACTTTTTGACATTTCCAGCAAAAGTACAAGAATAATGTTTTTTTTAACTTATAGGGCATGAATGGATTTTTACATGAAGATTATTATACAAGTATTAATTATTATTTTCAAAAAAATCCTTTTCTTTTAAAATTTAACTGCATTTTGTGAAAAGAGATTATTTTAAAGAAGCAAAGATATTTTCTTCAAAATTCATTTATAGTGTTCTGTCAAGACTATTTTCCATCTAAGATGAAATTATTTAGTATGATTATGTTTCAAGTATAATGTCTCTATTATTTCCATGGTTTTATTGTTCTTATGATGAAATGGTATCCATTTGTATTATATGGATTATGTTATGATGGGATAATATTTAGGAAACCCATTTTATTCTTTGGGTTATGATGAATGATTTATGTTTAATTTGTAGCATAATAATGATTTTATTACGATAAGGGTGGGACCTATATCTATCTAAAATGCATTGGGTAAAGATTTATATCTTATGAGATAGACATGGCTAGAACGACATGTAAATCTGGTTCAGTAATACATGGCTGGAACAGCATGTAAACCTGGTTCAGTAATGGACTTTGTCCACTACGATGGTCTTGGCACTAATGCCTTGGCGACTATGGATGGGTATAATAGTGTAAAGAATAACTATATATGATTATTATAACATGATACTAATTTTGAGATATTATATCATCATCTCTATTTCCATTCAATAATTATGGGAATGATATCATCACTTGTGCGTACGTACAGATTACCGTCTCCATGCATACCCTTACATGGATGGGTATAATGGTATAAAGAATAACTATATATGATTATTATAACATGATACTAATTATGAGATATTATATCATCATCTCTCTTTCCATTCAATAATTATGGGAATGATATCATCACTTGTGCGTACGTACGGATTACTGTCTCCCCGACGCGATGAGATTCATTCTCAAAGCAAACCATTCAACATTGATTATAAAGTATATATAATGAATAATAATGAGATATATTAAATAATAATGATAATGGATTTATGTATATGTTATTTACTTACATCTATTCAATTTAATAAGGAAACGAAAACAGCATTCATGCGTACGTACGGTTTACCATCTCCATGAACGGTGTATTTCGTTCCATTTATCGATCTATTATATATATTTATATTATGAATATATATTATATATAAATCATGTTTTACATTCTGTAAGTATGCTAATAATGATATAATTAATAATAATATCAAGAACAACAAGTCCAAACACGCCTGATAAATGAAACAATTTTACCCAAAACGCTACTTTAACATGTAATTTACAAAAGAACAGGTAATATAAAGTCATAAGTGAATCATATATGATATCATAAATATTATTATGGTTATGTTACAAGTTAATAATATGTTTAAACCCACTACTCAAGAGTCTTGGACACATAAGGAATAAATTGGTCATAAGGTAAGGGATAATTTTGCAATCTCATTTTTATCCGAGATTGCTTATACGTAAGTATTTACTGGTGTTATATTTTTCATCCATGTCTATAAAAATGTTTTTTTTCAAGTGTTTAATATTATTCCATGTATGTTTAAAGTCATTTTTACCCCTATTTGTCTTTTAAATTGTGTTATGGAAGGAATCTTTCTTTTGTTTACCATACGAGGAACTTTTTGACATTTCCATCAAAAGTACGAGAAGTATGTTTTTTTTAACTTATAGGGCATGAATGGATTTTTACATGAAGATTATTATACAAGTTTTAATTATTATTTTCAAAAAAATCATTTTATTTTAAAATATAATTGAATTTTGTGAAAAGAAATTATTTTGAAAAAGAAAAGATATTTTCCTCAAAATTCATTTCTAGTATTCTATCAAAACTATTTTCCATCTAAGATGAAATTATTTAGTATGATTATGTTTCAAGTATAATGTATCTATTATTTACATGGTTTTATTGTTCATATGATGAAATTATATCCATTTGTATTATATGGATTATGTTATGATGGGATGATATTTATGAAACCCATTTTATTCTTTGGGTTATGATGAATGATTTATGTTTAATTTGTAGAATAATAATGATTTTATTACGAGAATGGTGGGACCTATATCTCCCTAAAATGCATTGGGGAATGATTTATATCTCATGAGATAGACATGGCTAGAAATACAAGTAAATCTGGTTCAGTAATACATGGCTGGAACAGCATGTAAACCTGGTTCAGTAATGGACTTTGTCCACTATGATGGTCTTGGCACTAATGTCTTGGTGACTATGGAAATCATATCATGTGATTAATGGTTTTCCACAATTACATGTTTTATTCCAATTCTATTTTATCATGATTAATTTTCCTTTAATATCTATGCCTTACGTTCTGCCAAGATTTATTTCACAGCTTCAGATTTTGATGTTTAAACTTTATGTTCATGTTTTTAAGTTCAAATGTATAGGGGTTGTTTTATTTTCTCCATGCTTACCCTTACTGAGCATTTGATCTCACCCTTTTTATGTTTTCTTTTCCCCAGGATATAAATAACGGTTTTAGGAAAGTAAACAAAAGAGGAATATCTTTATGGGAGATGTTGAAGATCTTTCAACATGATTAGAAGTTTATATTCCAAGTTTCCAAAGACATTAAACTAATACGATCCTTGGGCATCTGTTTGTGCCATGTATTAAGTTTTCCACATAATTAATGTAATGTCCATGTATGTCAAGCTTTGGGTCTCTACATCAAACATACCCCTAAATAAAAGATGAATATTTTATAAATCATTGTTTCAGGTACTCATGAAGTGAGTAATGATATGGGAAAATCACTCTTGGTATGACCCAAAAGGCCCTAAGGTTTTGTGTTCCACTATAGCAATGTCAGGATCCCAAGGATAAGAAATCCATTATTTAAAGGCCAATATGACTCTTTTTGGTAGGTTTAATCCATTGTGTATCAATAATGTAGTCAAAATAGATATCTCTTTTCAATTCTAAGGGATGTGAACGGTTTACGAGAACCTTAGGTGATCAATAAAGGATATGCAGTTTATGGGATAAGGGTGTTGAAATATGTTAGAAGTACCCCATACTCTTGTTTAATGGGGTAAGTATTTTATGGTCTTTTTCTAATGAATGATAATGCATGATGGTCTTCACCTTTTAAAGTCATGTAGCAGGGATTCATTTGTCGAGAAATTTTATTGTCCTATGAGTAGGATTTTTTCATTTCAGTTTAACATCATGTGCTAAGAAAATTTTCCTTTCCATGAATTTTAAAGTCACGTGGTATATAAATTCACTACTTTGGCATAGAATATATGCAGTGGGGGTATATTTCAGTCATTTATATGTTGTAGATGAACCCATGATTGGTGATATGGGTGTCACTATGCATCATATGATTTTGGTAATTAATCCATACATAATTCTTAAATGGGAAACTATATACATGGGTCTCACCCATGAACATAGAGGGGAATTATTCCCATTGATTTCTGTGGATATACCTGTGATTAAAGATTATAGCATCACTATGAATCTTTTAATGACAAGAATCAAGCCACACATAGTTATTAAATGGAAAACACTCTAAATAAGTCTGACCCATTTTCATTTGTGGGACTATTCTCATTGATTATTGAATTTGCACCTAGAATTGGAGATTCAAGTTTCACTCTATACCGTTTGATGATAGGAATAAATACATATATAGTAAATATATGAGAAACTATCTATATAGTTCTTGTCCATATGTAGATGGGGGAATTATTCCCATTGATTTGTTTCAGTTGGACTAGGATTAGAGAAATGGGCCTCACTATCTATCCTATGATGAAAAGAATCAAGCCACATGTAGTTCCTAGATGGTAAAATCTCTATAAAGGCATGGACCATTAGAAATGGGGGAAAATTTTCCCATTTATTTTTCCATTGAGACTAGAGATTATAGGTCTGGTTATCACTAAGTATCCTTTGATGATATGAATTAAGCCACATGATGTTAATGAATGGGAAACTCTCTTAAAAGGTCTAACCCATACATAATCGGGGGGAATTATTTCCATTTATTTTTGTAAATGGACCCAAAATTGGAGATTCGGGCATCACTATATACCATGTGTTGACAAGAATCAATCAACACGTAGTTCTAGATAAACCATGAAGTTGAAAATCATTCGATAATGACATAGGTTAGCTGATGTGAAAAGGGAATATTGTGTCTAAGCCCATGAATGGAGGTTTGGGTGTCACTATGTATCCAATAATGAAATTAATCAAGACACATGTACATAATTAATAGAGGTTTGGTGAGATATCAACACTAAGGATATTTTTCCTCTCAAGCGTGGTCAATGATAATGTGTAGTATTTTGTCATGAAAGGGGCATCAAACATGTAATTTAACCTCATTCTATGAATAAATATGATATTATTATTAAGATATTAAATCAAGGACCATTATAACCCTATTGTGAACTGATATTTCTCTATAATACAATGAATCATATACCAAAATTTTTAATTTCATGTGAACTATGCCTAGTTTGATAAACAATGATTGTTAAAGGTTACCCTCATGACACAGAAACTATTAGAGAAAGGATAAGGAATTTTTTTATCACTTGGTGGATGGGAAAAGATTTGTGATCTTTTAATCCATACTTATCTCATTGTAATGAGAATCAACCCAAATATATTTTTGAAAAACCATGTAATTTAGTATTATGTGGTAGGGGCTTTAGTCGCTCACTTTAACTCCTTGTAGTAAGGACTTCTATCATGTAGTTTAACATCATAAATTAAGGATGAAGGTGAATTGATGTGAAAGAAGAATTATATTATAGTCGGTCCCAAGAATGAAGTAATGAGTGTCACTAAACATCATTTGATGGTGGGAATCAGGCCACAAATATTTATTGAATGGAAGATTCACTATGTGGAGTTGAATCACTCATAAAGGACATTGGAATTTCATTTCTCTTTTTCAAAAATCAAGATCATGTCTGGTGAATATTTTTTGAGACGTTTCTTATAGGATATTTTAACATTATATAGTGAGGAGGACATCCATATATTTTTAATATTATATGATTATGAAATATTTTTTTACAATTTAATATGACGTGGTAAGAACGCGAGATGTTGTGCAATTTAACATCTTACTTTTAGAACATTTTCGTATAGTTTAACATCATATGGATATGATTAATTTATGTAGTATAACATCATGAAAATAGGATTAAATAAATTTTATGGTAGATACACAAATAATTTCTTAATAAACCTTTCATTGGTGGGGTGAGAGACATGTTCCCTATCCATTGTGGCCAATGAGTAGGCTCCATTGCAATAGAAATTATATATGATATAAGTCCTTACCCATTTTAGTTCTAGATTCAGAAGATTATTTCTTCATATAATTGGTTTTCTGAGAACTAATACTTGTCCTACCCAAAGAACTAGTATAGGTGAAATTTTTTATTAAAGGATTACATGATCCAATTCTAATGGTCTTCAAAGGTGTGGAATGTATTTAGCCTTTTCCAATCAAGCCACTCTAATTCATCTAACTGTTTTTGTGTTTTCTCATCATATATGATTTACCCATAGATTTATATTCAATGTAAGGGAAACTATAAATTTGTAAGAAACACTGAAATAGTTATATACACCAATGAATATAGTGTTTCTTGTGTATTAATATGTGTGATGTACAATAGGCCCTTAAATCTTGGAAGATCTTATTAGTACAAGAATTCTTTCTCTTGTTTACCATCTTCTAAAAAATATATGGCAGAGTCTTATTGAATTACTCTTTCTATCCATTTTTTATTTCATGATAGTGAGATGATTGATTTGGAATGATTTTATACTACATGTAAAATCTATTCCACTCCATTGAACATAAGCCAGTTCCATTTTCAATCAGTACCGTGTGATGGACTCGAAACCTGGTGATGATATAGGACTTTATAGAGTTTATGATATTATTTGTTCTAATACACATGAAGGGTATTTCCTCATCCCACTTAGAGAAAAAATTAGTTGTAGTAAGGTTGTATTTAAACTAAATAGCTTGGTTGGAAGATATATACCCAGAAAATCCATTCCCTATTCCGGAAATGGATAGGAATATTTAGATATATTTAGAAATTTTGGTGGTTGATGGATGATGTTTTCATGAATTTGGAATGCATGAAATTTCTTGGTGAATTCCACTGTAAAAACCAATCTTGATGTATATGTAAATTACATTTATTTCACGGAATATATAATTCATGACACAAACATATACCCAAAGACCATATTAGTTTAGTGTCTTTAGAAACATGGAACATAATCATCTATCTTGGTGAAAGATCTTCAATATATCCCATAAGGATCTTCCCCTTTTGTTGTCCTTCCGTAAAACATTATTTATATCCTGGGGAAAAGAAAACATAAAAAGGGTGATCTTAAATGCTTTATAATGGTAAAAATTGAGAATATAAACCATAAACCTACGAATTTAAAAACAATAACATAAGTTCTATATATTAAAATATTTAGTCTTGAAATATATCTTGGAAGTACATAAGACATAGATCATAAATGAACATTAACCAGGATAAAATAACATTACCATAAACGTGTAATTGTAGAAAATAAATAAGCACACAATATGATTTCTATAGTAACCAAGGCATTGATGCCAAGACAATCATAATGGAATAAGTCCATTAATGAGATGGGTTTATTTTCCATTCCAGACATGTATTACTGAAACATATTTACATGTCATTCCACCCATGTATTAATAAACTATATTTACTTCCCATTCAATCCATGTGTTACTAAACTGGATTTACTTTCTGTTCCACTCATTTCTATCTCATGAGATAAAATCTTTACCCAATGTATTATAGGGAGATATAGGTCCCACAAATATCATAAATAAATCATTCTTACACATGCCACAAAATCACAAATCATTCATCATAGAATAACCCAAGGATTAACATGAGTTTTCATAAAAATCATTCCATCATAGCATAATCCATATAAAAAATTTCATCATTAAAAAAACAAAATAATCATAATAATAATGATAGACACATAACTTTTTTAAATAAAATCATATTATATAGAATATAATTTTGTTAAAACTATTGAATTTAATTCTTGAGGAAAATATCTATTATTCTTCAAAAATGTTTTCTTTTCACAAAATTCTTTGCAATTTTAAAAGAAAAGAAATCATTTGAAAATGAGCATGAAGTAATGTAGATGAAGATTCATGGATATGTGGTATAGAAATATGTCAATTACATATAAGTTAGGAAAACATTCTCCTCGTATTATTTCTATAAAAGTAAAAAATAATCTCATATGGAAAATGAAAGAAATATTCTTTCCAAACCACGTATTAAAAGTCATAAATGGGAAGAAATGAATTTAAACATACATAGAAATATGGTAAACATTTTTAAAACATTTACATGGCTGATAAATATACCCATAGTAAATGATTACATATAAACAAACTCAGATAAAAATAAGATTGAAAATTCTTCCATTACCTTAGGTTTTATTTCTTTATTCTGTGTCTAAAACTCTTGTATTATGGGTTTAAACATATTATTAACTTGTAAAAGAACCAAAATAATATATATCATATCATATATGATTAAATTATGACTTTATATCACCTGTTTATTTATGAATTCCATGACAAAGAAACATTTTGGGTAATTATCATTTTATTTATCGTACATGTTTTGACTTGATATTCATGATATTATTACATAGATCCTGATTTACATATTTAAAAATGGTTAAAATGATATATATATATATATATATTAAATATTTTTTATAAAAATATATATTATAATTAGATAAATAAAATGTAATTCACCATTCAAGGAGACAGTAGGCCGTATGTATGCATGAACGTTGATTCTGTATCCTTATTGAATTGAATGGAAGTATGTAAATGACATATATATATATACACACATTAATCTAGTAGTATTATTTTTTTATATTTTTCATTATTATAAATTATATATAAATTATAATCATTCATGAATATTTAACGTGGAGAATGAATCTTAGCCTGTCGTGAATACTATAGGTCGTACGTACGAACGAGTATCGATATCATTCATTTAATAGTAAAATGGTATAAAATTAGATGGTATATTAATTATACAGAATATTTATCATGTTATATTCATTATTTAAATCCATTATAATCCTCATTATACCCATCCAATTTATGTATTGTTCAATACTATATTACAGCAAGGTGTAATGATGGTAAGTTGTGCGTACACACACATGGAGATATTGTAATTCATAAGATGAATAAAAGGAGTTATAAATTTGAAACATAATAATAATAAAATTTCATCATTTATAAGATACATGATTTATTTTTTATTATGTAAACAACATAATAAAGGATGTAGATGATTAAAATAATTTTGAAAGTGGTTATAAAACAATTACCTCTTTTCCGAGTATCTCTTTTCGATTTGTACCAAAGGTCTACCTAGGATGGATTTTTTTTCAAAAGTGTAGACTATAGGATAAATTTAGTGATGTTGGGATCTTATTTTAGAAGATGTTTGACAATATAAATGGATTTAATGGTGTGAGTAAGTGTGTAGAGGTGGTGGACTTTTATAAGATAGAGAAGGGTCACTCTAGGAAAGTCCTGAAATATTAATTTATTATAAATTAATTTTCAGATTATAATGGTAAAAAAATCATTTATCTCAAATATAAGATGAATATGGTTCAAAATAATCTCAACAAATAGTTTTATACATTTTTTGTCACAAAAGTAACCTTATCATTTAGCATTAACCCTTCATTGAAAAAATTAACTCTTACCATGTCTTCTCGTATTTTTCTATATATGGTGACTATAATTACTATAAAATTCCAATAGAACCAAAAGTGGATCATTAATAAAATGTTAAATATTATATAATTAATTTGTATGGATAATATTTTTTTCACTATTATATCTTTTGATAAAATAGTATTTGTTCTAAAAACACATTTATGTTATTTTTGAGACAATTTAGTAATTGTTTTTCGTTAAAGTCATAAAAACATTATTACATTGAATAAATAGAATTAAGTCAACTTTAATAAGTAAAGGGAATCCATAAAATTCGTGGTTGACATAAAAATACTCAATTTATATTTATTTTAATATTTATAATATCATTTATTTGAATCATTCATTAATAAGGAAATCACAACATCATCATTGTATCATATATAATATTATTTATTTAATGTCTAAAAATAATAAATAAAAAACAATGATGTATGAAATATTTTTATTCTTATAATGACTATTTAGATTCAAATATATTGGTTATTTAACCCTATATTAAAAATGATTTAGTAAAATATTTATGCTTATGTTATGTTTATCTTTACATTATCTTAAAACTTATAAATGGTCATTATCACACCTAGGTAACTCGATGGGGTCCTAAAATCAACCGAATGATGCTCATGGTCAAAAATATCTCATACAATAGATATATGACATTTTTTATGGTAGTTTTATATTATTATAATGTTATTTATTTACCCTTATTTAACTGATTTACCCTTTAAACATGGTAAATAAAAATAATTACTAGAGTTACTATTCATCATGTCCAAAAATAAAAGCTACCTATTTAAAAAATTTACACCTTATAATTCCAAATATGGAATCAATTATTTTAAATTCAAAACACAAAAGTTTCAAAAATTAATTTTAAATTAGTTCCCTTTGTCATAACTGGAAATCGGATTTTTAATAAGTAAAAACATTCAAAATATTAACATGTGTTTATGTTGAATTTAAATGTTAATTTACTTCCAATGACCAAAATTGGATAAATATATAAAAATATAATTCAATTAAACTATAAAACCAATTAAAAAGATAATATATCTATACAAATAAGTTAGATGAAAGGACTATTTTGAATTAAAATGTAGTATTTTTCACAATTCATTAAAATATGATATTTATCAGAAAAATACCAAAAATTAAACCCATGTAAATTTTAATGTCCCAATTCTAAATAATAATTTTATTTTGTCAAAAATAATATATAAAAAAGTTAAATACTGTGTTTAAAATGGGTGTATTATCAAAAGGCGGCAAAACTGCATTATTTGAAAAATAATTCTTTTATCCAAGAAATTGATGTTTTTTCTTATATCATATCTAGAAAATACATAAGATGAATGTTAATGTTATATAAAATTAAAAATTTTGTTAATATTATTCATAAAGTCTAGTTTATATCCAATTAAATAATAATATTTTAATAATGTATTGTTGTTTAGTGGAACTCAGTATTGCGTACAATGCATGCTATTGAGGAAGGTTGCTCTTGAGTGTAATGCAAGCCAAGTTAGTATTGTGATTAGTGAAAGATTCATTTGTTGTTTCATATACTCAAAAAATTGTTCTTTTTTACATTTAACAAAATCTATTCTCAGGTTTTTGGGGAATTAATTCTATGAGAAGAACATAGAATTGTGTGTAACACTATAATGTCCCAGATTCGGGTGCCGCCCAGAAGTGCCCAGAACATGGTTGGTTACATAACCTCAAGCGCATTTCCCCAAATTCTAGAGGCTATCGAGTATAAGAGAGGTACACAGTGTGATAATGGGGAAAATGAACCCTCATTGGAATAGTATACACCACATAATAACAATATTAATCTGTAGCCGAAGTAGTAATACCATACCATAAAATTAAATAGCAGAAGATAAATGGTTATAAAAAACTAGATCATATAGAAATCATACATGTCCCATGTGTTTGAGAATCCATCCAAACAAGTCAGAATTCGGGAAATACAATATAGAATCCAATTTATTTAAAAAATAGTAACTCCAACAGTATCGCAAGCCTCAACTTGGTCCCATGATCTCCAGCTTCAATAGCAATCAAGAACCTGATGAATAATGGAAATTTCCCTAATTTGTACTTGCAACCATATATTCTATTTTGGTCTAAAGGCCTGACCCAAATAGGGTGAGTGAAGAATCTTAGTAGGCATCCAGTAAAAGATATGGTCCTAACATCAAGTGAATATATATAGCAGTCAATGTGATGAAATGACGTAATAAATTAGTACATTATCAAAAGTAAAAAATCCTACAATATTCAATTACATTCATTTTCATTTATAATTCTACCATTGAATCAAGTAATATCAAGATATAGACTAAGACATATATCCCCCTATGTAATAGTAATAAACTGATGTCTCAAAAGACCATAAAAACAAATAATAATGAGTCCAAGCTTGTTCTTTGGTTTGGAAGACTTGTCATAATCATTCAATTATTCAATAATGACCCTTAGGAAAAGTTCTCATAGTCTAATCCCCTTTGGTCTAGTTTAGCACTATCATTTACAAACTACCACTTAGGATGCTCTCAAGGTAAAAACCCCTTGGTCAACATATCATCAATAAAATATAATGTGCACTTGGCAGCTCTCACGGTCAATAACCTAGGGTCCAACACACTACTAAACAATTATAAAAACAACCTAGGCAAGCTCTCACAGTCTAACCCCCAGAGTCGACGATCACCTGGCAGCTCTCACTGTCAATTCTATTTGGTCACATAAAAGCAAAACATATATAAAATACCATACCTCATGAATCTCTCATAGTCAAATTTCCCTTGGTCAATCATCCAAAATGCATATCACATGAATCTCACATATCAGTAACTCCATATTCATAGAACAAGGCCTGGAAAACAAGGAAAGCCTAACTAGAAGTCTATACCAAATAGTAAAAAAATAGTCAACCAGGGAAACTCACCCATGGTGTCCCATAATCAAGGTATATAACCTTATTCATAAGAAATTACCCATTATCAATCTACCAAAACCCTACAGGTAATAAATAGGGTCCAGTTCTAAAGACTCAATACCGCAAATGTAATTATACGATAGTTTTAGCATATATAATCCAAATACAATAAAATAAAGGCAAAAACCACCATCCTCAATATGTTATGTTCAATATACTTGAACTTCGGCCCTTGAATTAGCCTAGATCAGAGTATATCTATAAAAAGGTGAAAAACTCCCAACCTTGAATTACTCATGAGAGAGGTTGAATTATGAAGTAAGGCCCTAGGATATTTTAGAACTCACCAGTGGGATTCCAAGTCACTCAATGGTGTCTGAATCGGAGCATGAAAAAAGAATCATGAGGGGTCCGAATTTCCTCATTAATTTTGTCTCTCTCTTGTACGAATCATGGGTGGAAGATAATAATTTTTGGACATGAGATGCTACCCCTCTACGATTTTTCTAATAAAAAGAAAACTACAAATTTTGTTCATTAAAGGTACACACTGTGTAGTAGTCTTAACCGGAACCCGCCTTATGTGGTCTGCCAGGCCACCACACGACCATGTACTCGATCGTTAGACGGCCACTATGTGGCAATATGTAGTACCCTAGTATAAGACATGTACTCATAAGTACATGGCGTGTACTTAGAAAATCCTCATTTCTACATTTTCCTAAAAAACTACCTGAAAAAAAGATACATACATGAAATGATGATCGGGTTCCATATAAACACAATCCTTTAATATTTTTGTGTATACTGCAAGCTAATATTTTGTTTTGTATAGTTCAAGATAATCTTGATATAGAATACAACACAAGACATAAATTAAAATAAAAACAATCTTTCTCATAAAATCTACGGGGTGTAACATTATACTCCCATTAAAATGAATTTCTCCCCTGAAATTCATCGAAGTTATAAAAGATTTACTACTTGAAAGTTTCTTTCATAGAAGCCCACATCGCGAAAAGAAATACTAAAACTTCTTTTTAGAAAAAGAATGTTAGAAACAAAACGGTTTCTCAGAGTAACTCATCATTGGGTTTCCACATCATAGAACATAGGTGGGATGTGAAAATATGGATATGGAATAAAAATTTGTCCATCAGGTTTTTATGGATAGTGATAGATAACATGTTTTAAAGAAATTTAATAACCATAAATCCATAAATCTTTTATGATTTAAGGGACCATATTATTCATGGGATTAGAAGATACTAAGATAATAGTTTTGGTTTTCAAGATCCATTCTCTAATGTTTAAGAACATTAGAATAAATTCTTACTTGATTTCAATATAATCTCACTATTTTCCATTCCATATTTAATTTCAACTTCATTTATAATTCAAATAAATTAAGTTTAATTTTTCCTTCCTAAACTATTAGAAAATCAAGCAATCCATAAGTATAATGATAAGTTATTACATCTATCTCAAAAAAATGGGTAACAAAGTTGATGAAATATACATAAGTCCATGTAATGTGAGATAATACATAAATATAACAATCTTTAATTGGATTATAACTTATACTATCCATAATTGGATAACCATACAATCCTTCCCAAAACTAAAAATCTACAACATTAGAAAAAGTTGAACCAAATTCGTTTAACATTTATCTCTGGAATCCCAAAAGGTACTTATTGGTTATCACTTTCCAAACATCTGAATACCTTAATCATTTATTCTCTTGATACATGGAAACATCCTATATTATTAGATATACTTAATGAGTACATGCATGTTTCTTTATTCAAAAACATATTTGTTATTTTTCTTAGGTCCCAAAAATATTTATACTTTTCCCATCATAGAATAACCCACTTGTAAATAACTCCATAATTAGTTCCAAAAAAATAATTATCATCTAATTTACTTATTCAAATCCAACATATCTTTATCCAAACAGCATTATCTAAACATTTGGGACATATTAATGGTTATCTTTCCCTTAATATTGTGTTCTAAAAGTATATAACCTTACACTTAAATCACCATTTTGTCTTCTTATAACTATTTAAAAATTAATTTCCAATCCTTAATAAAAATCTTATACTCAAAACCCATATATATTTCACGATTCATATAACATAATATTTGAATTCTGAAACATATAATCCTTAATCATACAACAGTATTTATAAGTTATTACTTAGGATTCATCATCGCCATATTTCATAAAATATGAATCATGTATTAAGGTTTCTCAACCTCAAGATCCATAGGATTAATTTAAACAATACTATAATAACATCACATGGCTTTCACATGTCATTAACAATCCCTTTATCCTCAACAATATGGTCAATACTTGTACCATCGTTATAATTTTATTCATGATATTTCCACTTAGGAAATTGATCTTAATTTTTCCCATAATTTCCAAATATGAAACATTCAATGATTAACCATGTTATATTTAGTTATATCTATTAACTAAGACCAGAAAGAAAAGTATGATAAGTATATATCAGATATGAAAAAAACATAAGTAAGGTAAATTACATAGAATATTTTAATCGATTTTATCCTAGGTTAAATACTATGTTATTCATGATTATCAAAAAAAAATATAAGAAAGTAACCTAAACTTGAATTATCTATAATAAATCCCTAGAAATACCTTAGAAATATATCATGGGATATTACTGATGTTTTTTCATCCTTATTTCCAAAGGTTGACAAAAATTTCACTCTGATGCCAATTGTAAATACCCAATCCTAACGTACATGTGAATTACATTTATTTTGTGTAATAATTAATAAATGACACAAACAGACCCCCAAAAATGTATTATTATAGTGTCTTTATAAAAATAGAACATAATATTCTAAATTGGTGAAATATATTCAACATCTCTCATAAATATCATCCCCTTTTGTTTTCCAACCTAAAAACTTTATTTATATCCTGGGGAAAGGAAAACATAAAAAGCGTGAGATAAAATTATTTTTAAAGGTAAACAGTGAGAACATATAACATAAATATAAGATTTTAAAAAATAAATATAAAGTTTAAATATAAAAATCATGAGGCATGAAATAAATCATGGTAGTATGTAAGACCTAGATCATAAAGGAACCTTAACCGTGATAAAATAACCTTAACATAAAACATGGAATTGTGGAAAATAAATAATCACATAATATGATTTTCATAATTGCCAAGGCATTATTGATAAGACCATCATAGTGGACAAATTCCATTACTGAACCGGGTTTACTTGCTATTCCATCCATGTATTATTGAACCAGATTTACTTTCCACTCTAGCCATATATGAATAAACCTGATTTACTTGCCTTTCCAGCCCTCTGTTACTAAAACAAATTTACCTGTCATTATAATCAAGTCTATTTCATGATATATAAATCTTTACCCAATTCATTATAGGGAGAAATAGGTCCCACCAATATCATAATTAAATCATTCTTACATGTTCCAAAAAAACAAAAATCATTCATCATAGCATAACCTATTAAAAAACATTTGTTTTTTAACATCATTCTACCATAGCATAATCCATATAAATTAAATTTCCATCATTAAAAAAAATAAATCTTTGTAATAATTTTTATAGAAACATAACCATATTTAAAGAGAATCATCTTATATGGAAAATAATTTTGATAAAACACATGAATTTAATTCTTGAGTAAAATATCATTTCTTCATCAAAAATAATTTCTTTTCACAAAATTCAATGAAATTTTAAAAGAAAATAAATTATTTGAAAATAAAATTGAAATAATGTATAGGATGTTTCAAGTAAATCAATCATAAAAATCTATCCATGGCATATATGTTAAAATACATTCTCAACATTAATTTTTAATAAAATTAAAAAATTACCTCATATGGTAAACGAAAAAAATATTCCTTCCAAACAATATAGTAAAAGTCAGAAATGGGTAAAAATTACTTCAAAAAAAATTTAAGAATAGTAATCCTTTTTTGAAAACATTTTTATAATACATGTATTTGGATGATAAATATACACCCAAGTAAATACTTACGTATAAACAAACTCTGATAAAAATGAGATTGAAAAATTATCCCTTACCATGGGTCTGATTTCTTTTGTATATTTCTAAAACTCCTTTACAGTGGGTTTAAACATATTATTAACTTGTAAAATAACAAAAATAATATCTTTGATATCATATATGATTCACATATGACTTTATATTACCCATTTATTTCTCAATTCCATGTTAAACCAACATTTTGGGTAATAGTTGTTTTATTTACCGTCTGTGTTTTTACATTATATTCATGATCGTATTATATAGATCCTGATTTACATACTTAAAAAATGTAAAACATGATTTATATATCATAAATTTTCTGTATAGAAATATATATAACAGATAGATAAATGAAATGGAATACACCGTTCATGGAGACGGTAGGTCGTACGTACGCATGAACGTTGTTTATGTTTCCTTATTAAATTGAATGGAAGAAAGTAACTGAAACACACGCACACACACATATATATATATTAACAAATATAGTATAATTATTATGTTATGTATTTTATTATTATTTAATATATATACATTAGAATCATTCTTTAATAGTTAATGTGGAGAATGAATCTCATCCAGTTGTGGAGACAGTTGTTCATACGTATGCACGAGAGAGGATATCATTCAATTAGTAGATAAATAGTATGGAATTAGATGGTATATTATTTATGAAGAATAATTATCATGTAATATTAATAATTTACATCAATTATACTCATCATTATACCATTCCAAATTATGTATTGTTGAATAACAAATTACACCACGCCGTGGAGATGCTAAGTCACACATAGACACGCGCGGTGATTTTGTTATTCATAGGATTGATAAAAGTAGGTATAAAGTTTTCAAATAATTAAAAATATATCATCATGTATAATATACTGGATTCATTAATTTAGTATGGAATAAACATAAGAAAAGGAAGTAGAAGAGGAAAATAATTTTGAAAGAGGTGATAAAACAAGTACCTCTTTTTCGAGTATCTTCTTTTGATTTGCACAAAAGTTATCTCTTGGATGGCTTTATGACCAAGGTGTATAATATAAGAGGACTTTAGGGTTGTTGGGATCACACTTTAGAAGAGTTTGGATGATCCAAAGGTCTTTAAATGTGTGAGTAAGTGGGTAGAGGTGGGGCCTTTTATAAGAGGGAGGAGGGGAACTTTTTCAATGTATCGAAATATTAATTAATTATAAATTGATTATCACTTTATAATAGCCCCAATCTCATTTAATTAGAATTTAAGATGTGTACGGGTATAAATACTCTCAACCAATAGGTTTTAGACATGTTTAGTTCACAAAATTAACCATGTTTTTAGCATTAACCCTTAGTTAAAAACATTAACTCTTACCATGTATTCTTGTTTTTTTCTAACATATTGTTACTATAATTACTATAAAATTCCAATATAACTAGAAGTAGATCATTTATGGGATTTTTAAAATTTTATAAGTAAGTTGGCCAAATCATATATTTTTAGGACTACTTTTTCATTTAATAAAATAGTATTTAAAAAAAATTATTTATGTCAATTTGATTCTATTTAGTAATTGATTTTTTTAAAAGTCATTACAACTCGATTCCTTTGAAAAAGTATAATTATCTCAAAGTTAAAATGTCATATTAATCCAAAAAAAATTGTATTACATAAAAATGTTCTAATTTTATTTATTTAATATTTATAATATCATCTATTTGAACCATTCATTAATAAGGTAATCACGACGTCATCATTGTTCCAAAAATAAATTTATTTATTTAATGTATAAAAATTATAAATAAAATAATATTATGTATTAAATATTTTAATCCTTATAATTAATATTTATAATCCTAGAGATCAGTTATATAACCCAATATTAAAAATGTATTTGTAAAAGACACATGTTTATGTTATATTTCTCATTACATTAACAAAAAAATTATAAAAGTCCATCACCACACCCAAGTGTCTCCATGGGGGCCTAAAATATACCCAAATATGTTATAGTTGGAAATATATCATCAAATATGATTAGGAAATGTTTTATGGTAGTTTAATAATATTATTATATTATTTTCTTTACCCTTATTTAGTTGATTTACACTTTAACCATAGTAAAAAATAATAATTAAAGAAGTTTCCATTTATCATGTACAAATATAAAAGGGATATATTTAAAAAATTTGTACCTAATGATTCCAAATATGATATCCATTTTTCTAAATTCAAAACACATAATAGGAATAAATTAATTTAAAATTAATTCTCATTGTCCAAACCAGAAAGCAGGTTTTTAAGATGTAAAAACTATCAAAAGATTGACATGTGTTTAAATCTAATTTATATATGAAATTACATCCAATGAAAAAATTGGATTAAATGATAAAAAAATAATCCAATACATTTTAAAACCAATTAAAAATACAATCTAGCAATATAAATAAATTAGACGAAAATGTTGTGTTGAATTAAAATGCACAATTTTTCACTATTCATTAAAATATGAATTTTATTAGAAAAATAGAAAACATTAAACCAAATTAAATTTTTATGTCATGCTTACTAAGAAGAAGTTTATTTTTTCAAAAATAATATATAAAAAATTATAAAAACTAGATTTAAAATCGGTGCACCATCAAACGGTAGCAAAATAGCATTATAGGAAAAATACTTCTTTTATCCAAAAAATTGAATTTGCTATTATATCATATATAGAAAATATATAATATGAATTTTAATGTTATATAAGGTTTAAAATTTTTTCAATAATATTCATAACAGTTATTTTATAACCCAGTAAATAATAATATTTTAATAATATATCATTGTTTAGTGAACTCGGTATTGCGTACAATGTAAGCGATCAAGGAAGTTTATTGCTTTGTGTAATGAAATCCAAGTATGTCTTGTGTTTAGTGAAATATTACATTAGTGTTCCTTATACTCCCAACATAGTTATTTTATACATTGAATAAAATATACACTCAGTGTTGTATGAAATTCATTATATTAAAAGAACATCTAATTGTGTGTAACAGATGCTAAATATAGTGTTGCTTATACAGGAAGCTAATACGATGTTGCATATAGCACAATCTATTCTTGGTGTAGAGTACCAAAAACATCAAATAAATTAAAAAATATATAGCTCGTTAAATATTTGGGTGTTACATCCATACAGTCCTATATCATGATCTTTCACTAGTAACCCAACCTCTTTTTTTGACGGGGGAGACTAGTCCTAAACCGATGAGTTCCAGATGAAACTACATATACTTCCTCCATGATGATAGGAATATCCATTTCTTCTATTCTTCTGAGGATTATTCCATCAAATCCTCATTTGAAGAGGGATTATTTTTCTCATTTGGCCTGTCTCAGAGGGTAAAGTTCACTACAATGTGATGAATCTATTCTCTTACAACTCGTTCTATCAGGAGATACTAATTTTGGAGATAATAAAATATTATATCCATCTATATAGTGGTGGATTTCAATTCACCATGCTCGGGGGTAGTTTTGATCAAATTTATTTTCTCTATGTCACAGACTAAGACCAATGACACCACCCTTTTTGGCATGATCCGAAAGATGAACTCACCGGATCATGGTCAACTGAAATTGTGGGTGTATTAGCTATTGTGTCAGCATGATAATTTTGATATAAATGGATATGATTAAATGTGGGTTAAAAAGGTAACTCTTCCATTAGCCCTCTGAAATAACTGCAAATAGGGTCCAATTATTTCTTTTTGATGACCTATTTGACATTGATCTAGTTTATCACAAAATATGAATTCCAAAATATGTTAAAGTGGTCTATTTGAAACTAAAGGTCTACATCAAATAAAGAGACGATGGATTGGTATTCGTCCTCATTATTCATGCAGACTTCGGGTAGTGAGAAAGAGTAGGGTAAAATTTATTTTTCTGGAGAAACAAATACAATCCCTAGACCAACCCAGTTAAGCTTCAAGTTCTATAGTATTTTTTTGATTGGACTTCGAGAGTATTTTTCAAGATACATATCCTATGTTTGGTGGGGAATCATGGGCATATAAGCATTATTTATATGAATGATCTGTATCCACCAGTGAGGTTTCTGTGGTTGGACGTTCTACAATGAAATCATCCAGGGGCATCCCATTTGCAGACATCTATGACATGAACTGAATTTAATATTTCTGTAGAATAACTAATCAATTGGTAAAAATCCAAATAAATATAGGATAACCAATGAGGTACTTGAGAAGGATAATATGAGAGACCAAATGGACTTCATGGTTCTACATGTGATTCCTCATATTTTTTAATATAAGGATTAGTGTGAGGAAGTTATTATAAACATTATAATATCTGGTATTAGTTCCTAACATCCTTTGATTGAGGTAGTGGAGACTATTTTCATTCCCTACATCATTTTTCTACATAAGGTGAGTGCCAAGATAACTTTCCATGGAGGCCACATATAAGAGGAGTGTATTTACTTCCACAGATGAAATCAGTACCGATGGGTGTAATAGGGACTAAATGAGACTCTTGAATGATTTTTGGAAGCCCACATCCCATCAATAGTAGATTCCATTATTTATTATATTGGTGAAGGTTTAAGAATTTTTATCTATATTGGATATGAAATGACAAATGTAGGAAAGTATCCCTTGTAACCCCATTTGTTATTCAAGATTCTAAGAGGGTGAAATTTCTAGAATTAAACATTTCCTTCCACGGTCAACCTTAATACTATAGTGGAATACCAAAAAGGCAAGTAATTTCCCTAATATTACCTCAAAACCAAATTTCATTGAATTCATCTTCTGACTATGTTTCTAAAACTTGTTGGGGACTATTTTAATATTAATGAAGTGATCACATCACTGTACAGATTTGACCACCAGGTTATTGATGTACCATTATTTTATTCATTCTATGATGTTCTTAAAAATATTATGAATAGCATGTTGTTATGTATTTCCAACAATTTTTAATCCAAAAGGTAATAACCAGATACAAAATGATACATTGGGATGCTTATTAGGTGGTGGCTTTATCATCTTTAGAGAACATTTTTATCTAATTGTACAATGGGTTCCCATTCACCAAAAATGTATTGGAAGAAATTATTTTTCATCGATTAAGAGTTTTCTAGTTAGAAATTGGAAATATTTCTTTGGAAAATATTGATTAGGGTCTCCAAAATCAATGAAGACCCTAATCTGCCAATTCTTTTTCTTGATAAAGATGATGTTTGTGAGCCATTATGGGAATTCCACTTCCCAGAAAATAATTTATTTGATAAATGTATATACATTTAACTCTACATTAGTAGAAATAATTTAGTTCATCCTCCTGGATACCTTCTTGAAACCTTGAGGTTCATTAGGTAAGCTGAGGTGGTGTATGGAAACGTTGTGATCCATTCTGGGAATTTTTATATGGTTCCAAGAAAACACATATTGATAATGCTTCAAAAATTCCATATACATCTACTTCTCCTCATGGGGTATGGATACACTAATCAATGTAGGTTGATGGTCCTATTCTATTACCATATTTACCTACATCATCACATCGATGGTGGTTGAGACTCCTTCCTTAAATGAGGGTGGGGTTTCCCTATAGTCTTCTTATTATACTTCCACCATAGAGTATGTGGAGGTTTATTTATTAGAATAATTAAACATTACAACATCCTTATCAATTTTAGATGATATAATACATTTAAAAATACATTTTCATCCCCTACATCTCTAGTGGTTGTAGTATAATTCTGGAGCAGGTTTTTTCTTTTTCACAGTCTCAAGGGATAGAAGGAGCATGGACATCCATAGTCAAATATATTACCACAGTCAGATGTATGGGTACCATATAATTTTTGTTTAATATTTTCCAAGTATTCATAGGGGTCGTCACTAATCCATTGGGTGATGCCACGTGTATATTTTCATCCACCATTAGTTGTTTTCCTCCCATTTATAGAAACTTTCCTCTACATATATGGCTTTCCATGACTCAAATGGGGAACATTCATCATGAGGTATGGAAACCTTTACACTAATAGAGCATTTCAAAAATTGATGGAATGTTGAAGGTATTTCTATGTGGATGTGGAAATAGGGCCTTCCAATCAAGACATTGTAAAAAGTTTCTTATTAGATAACAATAACCTTGGTGTCAGATGTGATATCCCCAAACTGATCCTTGAGCTCGATATTCTTGAGAGGTCTTTCCTCACTGCTATCACACCCTTGAATGATCATATTTGCAGTAGATATGTTTTCTTTTTATATATCTCATATGTCTAATGGTATGAATTGTAATGATTTTTCTCCATAAACCATTTTCAATAAGATACATATTGATTTCAATGTTATCAAGTCTTCCAAAAATAGACATGTATCTGATGTGTCTCTACATGACCTATTCCTAATAATTCTATGTAAACTAGATGGTGGATTGAAATTCTAATGGCATGGTCTATAATCGATAATCCTCAGATACATATAATTCATTATTGAAGTCGTGTGTGATCTTGATGGCTTCAACGAGTGCCTATATATGTTATTTTAAAATATAGATCATATAAAGGTTTATATCATTACCGATACAACCACCATTTGCTTTAGAATTTCATAATTTTGTGCTTGAAGTTGGTTCATTCCATGGTGGGTTTTCATGTTCTTATATTCTTTATGTGTTGAGTAATTTTAGGTATATGGTCCAAGTGATTGTGTATAGGTCAAGGGAGAATGTTATTCTAGTATGGTAGGTTAATCTGGTTATCCCCATTGTCTGGGATGATTAGATAATCTCACCCCCTCTAAGAGGCCTTTTAAGATGACTAAGTAAGGATGATCAGTAGAGGGTTGTAGGACACCTCCATGTCCCTTTAGGGATTTCTGGAGTTATTTACCATAGTTTTCAAATAAATATATGTATTATTTTGGGATTTTACTGAAATATTGTTCACAACCACGCCTAAAATATCCTTGGTATCCTCAACTCTTATTCCTTCAGCCTTTATCTCTGTAGTTAGGTATTAGGAACTCATACTCAGAGGTATATTCATCATCAAATAAGGGTTCTTCCATGTGTATTAAATTAATATTTCCAATGATAAGATCTAGGATTTCTGAGAGTTCCACTGGGTGGGATGTTTCCCATGAATTGGATTTTGTAGGGAAGTGATCTACAAGAGTCAGAGCTTGCATCATACTAGAATATGACTCTTCCTGTTCTATCTATTCCCATGTTCGATGGTTGCATCCACATTTCGGATGCATATTCTATGTCACCTACCTAGGTGATGTAACCATTATGGGCTTGAGAAGCTGTACACTTAGGGTGTCATGAGCTCAGTCGACTATCATTTGTGTCATCTTGTTGTTGAACATATATCCATTCAGGGTAAATAATTTTTTTAAATAATGTTCTTCTTTTGACAAGGCAATAGTTATGAAACTCACCTTTTCTAGGGATTTATCCTACATCACAAGTCCATAATTGACTATTCTTCAATTTATGTATTTGAAGACAATGAAATCATAGATGTTGTGACCTAGTATTCTATGGAAATGGCGGTATTCCTGGTGGTCAATGGATGTGACCTCAATAGGCTTCCTGGTTTATGGTTTCTTGGGAAGGATATTTTACATGGCTGCAAAGATATAGTTGGGGAATTTTACATTTCGAAAGTAGAATATTTTGTTCATCCATTCCTTGAATCCCATGTGACCCTAATCTATTTCTACTTCTAGTTGAGGGTCATTTTATTGATTATACCACTCAATAAGAGGCATTGGGTGGTTCAGGACCAATCATGGTGCTTGAGTGGGCACTCCAACTACCTTGAAGGTAAATGTGGTATTTTTTAATTTGTTTGCAACTTTTCTCCTATGCTGGGGGAATGAGTTGAGAAATATCTCAAATATGCTAAATGGTTTCAACCAAATGTTGGGTCATTTCTAAAACCCCATAGAATATGTCTGGATATTTCATCAGAATTAGAGGTATTTGTATCTCATCCTATATATTTTCAGTATATATCTCCATTATTTTCTCCTATGAAAAAGGGATGATGAGTGAATAGGATAAACCATTCCATCTATCTATTAAGTCAAAAACAATCCCATTTTCATGTGGGTTACAGTTTATCTGATAAAAAACTGTCATTTCCACAATTTGGATCTAAATTGTTAAAGGAATTAATGATGAAGGTCTTCCCATCCGACAACTGATCCTACTATAAGGCTTTATACTAGATAAATTCCACCCCTATAAGGGTCTTTATAAAACACCACAACATGGTCACCTCTTACTTATCATGATGGACCATCGTCAGACCACATTAAGAAACAATGTGCATTATAATTTGTGGGGGGGTCACTCATGCGATCAATGGTGGAAAAGGTAGAATTTACAAAATTGGTCGGGGGAAATGTGTCATCCACCCACTCGAGATATGGATTTTTCTTTGGCTAAATAGGTGCATTTCAACCTTCCATGACTTCCATTAGAGAATCCATCAATTCCATTGTATTGATAAGTTCTAGAGGTAATTCTATCTTAGTAGCCACCCATCTATAGAAAGTGGTTAAGTCGTAACAAGGTAGACACATTTACATCTCCCGTTGATTCTTGATATGTAAGAAGATTGCATGATTTCCATGGATTGGTAGAGGTTTTCCCCATAATTGGGGTAAGTCACAATCATTTTCAATAACCCCATTTATGTAGACTTTCTACCTAGATATGGAGTTAGTCTAACACTCAGATGCTGCTCCTATGTGCAGATTGTCTCTTTACAAATGTTTGGTAAGAAGGTTATCCATCATTGGATGTAGATGATACACAGTGTGAATTTTTCCTCTATGGTTATCTTCATTACGTAGTCTAGTGATTCATTTCTATTCCGCATCTCATTACAAATACTACTCTATGGAAGTAATATCAGTTCTTCTAGGTGAAGAGTGGGATATGGCCACTTATTTCCTTTTATCCAAGGTAGTGTTCCTCTATAGAGGTGGAAACAAGCTATTTGGACGTGCTTGGTTTTGGATCATCTTCTTATTCTGAGTATGTGTAGCCTCTGTGGGAGTATCAAAATCCTCCCCTAATGGTATATTTTTTATATTTCATCCCTCTGTAAGTCCACCTCAATCCAAATTATCTATTGTGTTGACAGGGACGAAATTGATAGAGGTGTATTGAGAAATGATAGTTTTCTCATTACGATTAACATAACATGATGATTATACACCATTTTCATTAGGGTAATTTCTCTATGCCTTGGATATATTATACTATTTCAGCTTGTGATGCTGGATGGGTTTAATTTCTTTTTCCAGGCATTCTGCCCATCTCAGGATGTGAATAGTGACATTGTGGTGGTTTCTGGCCATGCTTGTTGAACGGGCCCCAAATAGTATAGGTTCGTCTACCGGAAAATGAAATATATGTGATCTTTATTGTCGATATTTACCTACAACATGGAGAAGAATGATTACCTCTATGAAAATGATGATGAAGGTGATGATGATGATGAAAATGACCCCAACACTATGTGTCGAGGACTATTTGGTACACGATTGGCATTGGTTAATCTTGTAGTTAAGGATTCAATGATTCTAGTTGGGAAATTGATGATTTGTGGTATGGTCAATGAGATGTTAATTCCCCTACCCAGTGGGATGTTGATGATTTAGAACCGTCATTGACTTCCCCAAGACCCTCTCAAGGGGTGATAAATCTAGTTGTAGTGATTGAGATAAAACACCCCTTAGCCTTGTGGGATGGGGTTTGTTTGTATTATTTGCTGATATGTCTTTAATCCTATTGATAATTATTAATACAAGGGGTTTAGGTAGTGGTATATGTCCCCCTTGAGCCATCATGAATGGTTCTCACCTAGATGGATACTATGGAAGCTGATATTTTTGACATGTTTGACATGGTGGATTCATTCTCATGTATGATCTTGGAATAATGGTATCCCGTGATGGTAGTCATTATCTACTGGAAGTTTTTTTGGTTAACTAAAAAGTCATATAATATGTTTGAAATGTGTTCCATTTTTTTCGAGCTACCGAGTTCAAACACCAGTTGGTTTTCTCCTCCCTTTGTTCATGATGTATTACCATCATAGAAGATGGGTAATTATATTTTAGTTTCCTAATGACTTGTTCATTAAACATTCCCTTGATTATTATGGAGGTTGTGAAATTATTGCTTTTCATTTGTGGGGAGTTCTACTATTACAGGGGTGTGGTGAAGTGAAACATTTTATACATTCCCCATACTTAAATAAAAAACAATAAAAGGATTTGGTCATCAGTTGTCGAATAGTTTTGATGAAATAATGGAATGTGTGTTATTGATGTTCACTGTATGTTTCCAGTTTCAATTCCCATGCCATGGAAATTGCAGCCAGGTCTAGTTAAAAACATATTATCTTGATGGTTTGAAGGTGACCCTCATATCCTAGCCATGTAAGGATTATAACCTTCAATCATTGATGATTTTTACACATTTGTTTGGTGTCAATGAGGTGTGAAATCCTTCTCTAGTTCATCTAGGATCTCCTAGTCAGAAGTGGAGAGGGTCAAAAACATGGATATTGGGTTATTAATTGATAACTCACAACTTATGTCTATGTTATATTCTAATATGTTAGACCTATATTTCTCCACATATTCTTACCACCTAAATTTGTTCTTGGGGTCTTCTACCGACTATGGTTATGGATTTCTAGAAGTTAATGGGTAATTATGTACAGTAGACCTCGATGTTTTGAGCATCTCTATATAAAAATTCATCTTAGTTATAATCACCTAACTAAATAGTGTTTCTTGGGGAAATGATAGGATTTACCTCTCCATTAGAGATATCACCATCAGGATGATGATTATGGAAGAATTCCTAAGTAAAGTCCCCATACTACAACATAGAGGAATATCATGGTAATGATATACTTTTCCTTCATTTGAAGAGTAATATAATACTTAGGGTGTTGAGAATTTCTCTCAAACAACCTCAAAGACAATGGCATTGACCAGATTTGGGATACAAGCCTCATTCTACATCAATGTTGAAATATACTGACCAGCCTTTTGGGATTGCACAAGGATATGAGCCTGCTATATTATTTCTTATAGAATATATTTATAATAATCTATTGTTATAGGATTATTATCCCACTACTAAGAAGATACTCATCTATTCAAGTGATTTCTTTCATTATAGTAAGTAATATGAGCCTTCATTTTGGTGGTTACCGAAATATTCTAGTCAATAATTGATCAAGATAAGATATGATCCCACTTAAAATATGCATTCCCCACTTGAATATGTTTCTAGATCTCTGTAATGGGATATAGAATATTATCAACCTTTTAAAAAGACTACAAATGATGTTGGTGTCATCATTTATCTGAAGAAGTAGGGATATGATCATGGCTTCCATGAGATGATATAATATTCCATGTTTCATCATTAATAGGAATATTATCCTATACTGAGGTGTGTTACACCCTCACCTAGTTGGTGTTGGTCAAAACAAGGATATTATATTGGTCCTAGTCTTTTGGAGTGTGATGATAAACTTTTTGATAGGAATATAAGCATGTCCCAAGGCCTATGTCACTTACACTTGGTGATCCTTGGTCTGAATAGGGATATTATCCTAATCCTTAACCTTTGGAGTATGTCACTAGTATTTTTCAATAAGTATATGAGTCTATCATGAGGCATGTTCCACTGTCACATGGTGATCCCCAATCAGAATTGGGATATGAGCTTGGTCTGATGCCTCATCCTTTGCATAAATTTTCCAATAATCCTCAAGGATGGGGTCATGTGCTATCTATGTAGAATCTAATTGTTCATGCTGATTGGAGTGTTGTTCTTCCATGGATGTAAGGATAAGAATATGTGCATGTCCTTGTATTTGTACCAGTTCTAGAATATAGGACATGAAATTTTATTTCTCCAATATATACAGGATGCTATTTTCAATTTAAGTGGTGGATATTAGCCCATGTATTTTCCCCTTCATCCATTGTAATATGATGATGGGATTTATGCATGGATTAGGGATATGTGATTTCCCCATGTTTGGTGAAATAATATTCCCACGAACTAGTCCTTAGTTACCATGGATATGATCTTACTCAGCAAAAACTATCAGAATATGCCAACAGTATTCATCAATAGGAGTGAGGATATGATCCCACTCACAGTTATCCAAATCCTACCCACCCGAGGTGTCCTCCTTTTTTCACGTTTATGGGTGTAATTGTTGGTAATGTGTCGGGTGGTTCCCTCAGTTGGTGAATTAGTGGAACCTAGGGGATGTCATTAGTGATAGTGGTTGACATGATCCCTCCTTGATATCTCTTAAACCGAAAGGGAGTCACAGTTTACTCCTTTATCCACATTTTCAAGATATTAGAGTGTTGATTGTCATTCTATAAGGATATGCTTATGAAGTTGTTAGAGGTGGAAACAATACCGACTAGATTTATTATATCTTTATTTGGATGATGGAGGTTCATTTTTTCAGCATTAGAAGACTCTTATGTATAGCCTCAAGGTTTGGGATTATACCATATCGATTGTATTCCTTGTCCATTATGTTCACCACCCGAAAATGAATTTTTCAGGTGGTTGCGTCCATTATATGACTTGTAGGGGTGTCCTCCGTAGCTTTTTTCTATAACCATCACTATAGGAAGGAATGATCTCACGTTGAGTGTAATTTGTGAGGTAAGTATCTACAGTCATGAAGACAACAAGGAACAAGTTCACAGATTTTATATCATCATAGGAATAGACCATTCTCAATTAGATACACAAGGTTAACAATATTATACATTCTCATTCCTATTCTAGCCATTCTGCTTAAATGGACTTGTCACAGTGAGGGTGGAATAATTTCATGAGATCCCCAACTATAGAGTACTACCCAATAATACATTTTATTTGAATGGCTCACATCTGGTGCACCATATTTTTTGTAGGAAATGAAAACAAAACGGCATGATGCATGGTGTAAAAATTAATTTTTTATTTGATCATTTCACATTAGGGTTCAACATTTTTTTCATCTGAAATATCACATGAATAGTGGAAAAAATGTAATGATGGTTTGATTATGGTGGGTTTCATGTCTATAAGATCAGTTTTTTCATGTTCATCATTACTATGTATATTCCATAGAAACTTCCAATGGTTTCAATATAACGACCCATACTTTACATACATTGTTAATACTTCAAAATTGAAGCATACTTATTACAACATATAACAAACCACGAAAGTACCGTATAGGCATAATGTCTTTAGAAATTGGGAAACATAAACAACAGGTTCATAAAGCGTCTACACTGTCTACCATTTATTTCATCATATCTATAGTCCCTTTTGGCATATCTTACTTAATAATCTTCTTCCTAACCTGGGGAAAGAAAACATACAAAAGGGTGAGCTCAAATTATGAATAAGGGTAAACAAAAGAAATATCAATCACATCATATTCATAAGAACATAACATTTTGGAAATCTTAACCTGCAAAAGAGAGCATAATTTCATAACATGGGATAAATCATAGTAGTGAAATGAAATCCCAATAATCATAATTTAAAACATGAAACATTGTGGCATACACACATAATCATAGAGAATCATTTCTTATTAGTCAAGACTCATTGCCAAGACTATCTTAGTGGACAAAGTCCATTTCTGAACTGAGTTCACTCCTTGTTTCAGTCCTGTTTCACTGAACCAGTATAACCTACCGTTACAGCCATGTCTATCTCATTAGATAAAAAATCGTTACCTAATGCATTTTAGGGAGATATAGGTCCCACCCATCTCATAATTATACCATTCTTATGTGTTCCACAAAATCATAAACCATACATCATAGCATAACCCATGTAATAAAAATGGGAATCTTAAACATCGTGACATCATAAAACAATTCATATAAGATATTAGAATTCATAAAAATAATTTCATCACAACATAATCAAATCAATGTAAAAATAGGGATAGAAATATAACCCTTTATTATCTTAGATGGAAAATAATTTTGATAAAACACTTGAACTCCATTCTTGAGGAAAATATCCTTTCTACTTAAAAAACATTTTCCTTTCTTAACATGTCATACAATTTTAAACTAAAAGAAGTTGATTAAAAATAAAATTGAAAACTTGTAAAGTAAGCTTCTTGAACATAATGTTTTAAAAATCCATTCATTCCGTATAAGTTAAAAAAACATTCTTCTCGTACTTTTGTCGGAAAAGTCAAAAAGTACCTCGTACGAAAAACGACAAAAGATTCCTTTCATATCTTTTACTAAAAACTCACCGAATGGTAAAATTGGATATAAACTATTGTATAAGGATGTAAATATTACATATTTAGGAAACATGGATGTGGATGATATAATACACCCCATTAAATACCAAAGTATAAACAATCTCGGATAAAAATGAGATTGTGATATTTTTCCCTACCTTAGGTCTGATTTGATTTGTAAGTGTCCGAACATCCTGTATAATGATTTGAATAATGTTATTGACTTATTAAAGAATCATACTTATTGTTATGATATCATATATGTTCATATTCTTAGCTTCTTATTAGTAATATTTCATTACAACTTGTTATTTGGGTGTTTATTACTTTTTGTTCTTATGCGTGTTTGTCGAATAAATTCTTATTCTTATCTTTAGGTTATAGATACCTCATTTCCAGAATTGTATTTGTGTAATATATATCATATTCATTCATTAAATTCATTTATATAATCATTATGAAATGAAGATCATGTAGAACGAATCACATCACATCGTGGAGACGGTATTCCGTACGTATGCACGAGCGATGATATCGTTCCCATGATCGTGGAATTGTATTGGAGTGTATGTATACTATTTAAGAATCAATAACACATTACAGTAATCATATATATTCATTAATTTCACCCTTATACCCATCCAAGTAAAGTGGTGGTGGAAAATAGATTACACCACGGCCTGGAGACGGTATTCCGTACGTACGCGCGCGCGGTGATTTCGTTTTCCGTAGGATAGATAAGAGGTGAAATAGGGTTGTTTAATATTTATAATAACATATCAGTATATAAGTTATACTGATGTTATTACCTCATAATGAAACAAATAAATAATAGGTAGTAGAAGAAGAATGGAACTTGAGAAAACGGTAGAAGGTATTACCTCTTTCTCGAAGTGCCTCCTTTAAACTTTCTCTTAAGGCACTAGAGTTGGTCTTTTGATGAGACCAGTACCTCTAGTAAGTTTCTAAGGAAGTGGGGAAATGAAATGGGCAGGGTTTGGATGAGCTTGAAGTCTCGAATTGGTGTGAGGAAGAGAGGGAGGAGGTGCCCTTTTATAAGGGAGGAGAGGGGCACCTTTGGAAATATAAGAAATATTAGTTTATATTAAATCCAAACCCCACTTAAAAACTTCCAAAATAACTCATATACGAATATTAGATGTGATAGGGTTGTAATATCATCAACCAATAAAATTTATACATGTTAGGAATTTATTTTAAACATTATCAACTTGATTTATCCTTATTTATCAATTTAATTTTATTTGTGGTAATAATATTCTAAATTTTAAATTATTATAAATAATTACATATGTGTTGTGAATTTCCCATAATTTGACACTTTATGAAATTTCAGACCATATAAATTTTAATTTATAATTTTTAAATATTTTTGTTATTTTTAAACAATTTTATAATATGTTATTTTTATAAAATAACAATAGTGTCAATTTTGACAGTATTCATTTATTTGAATTTAAATAAAATATATACAGAAGATATGTTCGAACTAAAAGCTTTAATAGATTCCTAAAATGTCATATGTATCTATAAAATTAGTTTAGCACATTAAATAGTTCATATAATATTTATTTTAATATTTTTAAAACAATTTATTTGATATTTTAATTAATAAAATAATTTCAACATCACTATTGTGTCATAATTAATGATAATTATTTAATCCATAAAATACTAAATAAATTCCTATGATGTATATAATTATATTATCTTTCTTGATACTATTCATGTTTGAAGTTTCATTAAGTTTATCACCAAATTAAAATTATTATACTTATAAGATTTAAGAAAGTGACATGTTGTCACATTCTTTGGTTTTAATAATAATTAAATCATTTTCATGGAAAAAAGTACATTAAATGAATCTAATCCAACCCTTAGGTGATATGGGTCAACTTTTAGTCATCAAATAGGAATTTAGAAGGTGTTAGGGTAATTTTATAATCTTATATTTACCCTTAATTACCCGATTTACCTTTAATTATGGTAAATAAAATTTACCGTAGTTACTATTCATAATTCCCAAAAATAAAAAGTAGTCTATTAACATAATTTGGACCCACTGATTTTGAATATGGAATCCATTTTTCAAAATTCAAAACATATAAGTTGCAGTATTTAATTTAAAATAAATCCCATTGTTAAGAAAACGGGTTTTAAAAGTTAAAACATTGCCAAATATTGAATTGTTTTTACCTATGAATTCAATGTGAAATTAATGATAATGACATAAATTATATCAAATGGTAAAAATATATTCTATTTATACTTTAAAACCTTTCAATATTATAATTTATCCATATAAATTATCTCAATGAAAAAAGTTGTTTTTAATTAAAAATTATCGTATTTTTACTATTCATCAAAATATGAAAGTTATCAGAAAAATATCAAAAAATTATCCAAAGTAAATTTGTATACCCTAATTCAAAATAAAAATTTTATTTTTTAAAATTAAACTTATAAAAATGTCAAAAACTAGATTTAATGTGGGTGCGCCATCAAAAGGCGGCAAAACTATATTTTTTGAAAAATATTTCTTTTATCCAAAAAAAACTGGTTTTGATTTTATACCTCATTCTAGAAAATGTATAAGGTGAATTAAAATTTTATAAAATTCAAAATTCAGTTAGTACTATTCATAACGGCTAGTTTTAATAATATTTTAATAGCATATCGTTGTTTAGTGAAACTCGATATTGCGTACGACGCAAGCTATCGAGGAAGGCCGCGGTTGCATGTTAAGCAAGCCAAGCTAGTGTTGTGTGTGTAGTGAAAGATTCCTTTGATAAAAACAAAATATTTCTCATAAAATTCTCAGGTGTTACATTCTACCCCCCTTAAAATGAATTTCGCCCTCGAAATTCGTCACTTTGTAACAAAAAGATGAGGATACCTCTCCCTTATCATATCCTCAAGCTCCCATGTAGCTTCTTCTAATTGGTGGTTCCTACAAAAAACATTCACCAAGTGAGTGGTCTTGTTTCGTAGGACTTTTTCGCTACGATCCAGAATCTCTATCGGTTGTTCTTCATAAGAAAGATCTTGCTCCAATGGTACAACTTCTGAGCTGAGTACATGTGAAGGATCAGGAATGTACTTTCTCAAGAGAGATACATGGAACACATAGTGAACTTGAGAGAGATTCGGTGGAAGCGCCAATCGGTAAGCTACCTTTCCAACATGATCCAGTATTTCGAAAGGACTGATATATCTAGGGCTCAACTTCCCCTTATTTCCAAATATCATGACCCTCTTCCAGGGAGATATTCGTAAGAACAATTTATCACCCACTTCAAACTCAAGGTCTTTTCTTCGGTTGTCGGCATAACTTTTCTTTCGACTCTGAGCTGCTCTTATGTGTTGTTGAATAGATCGGACCTTTTCTACCATCTCATCAACAAGATCAGGTCCTAATAGCTTTCTTTCCCCAACTTCATCCCAGCAAGTTGGAGTCCTGCATTTCTTTCCATAGAGAGCTTCATAAGGAGCCATCTGAATACTGGAGTGAAAGCTATTATTATATGAAAATTCCACCAAAGGTAGGTGTTGATCCCAACCACCTTTGAAATCCATAGAGAAAACTCGCAACATATCTTCTAGAGTTTCAATTGTTCTCTCAGACTGACCGTCTGTTTGAGGATGATAAGTAGTGATGAAACTCAACTCTGTATCCAGAGTATGCTAAAGACTTTGCCAGAACTTCGAGGTAAATCTCGGATCCCAATCAGATATAATAGAAAGTGGTACTCCATGCAATCTTACCACTTCATTTACATATATCCTGGCAATATGATCCAGAGAGAAATCCACTCTAATAGCAATGAAGTGTGCGGACTTTGTAAGACGATCAACTATGACCCAGATAGCATTATTGCCTTTGGATGTTTTAGGAAGTCCTGTGACAAAGTCCATAGTGATGTTTTCCTATTTCCATTCGAGTATGGGTAATGGTTGCAACATCCCCTTAGACTTCTATCTCTCACCTTTAACTTGCTGACAAACCAATCATCGAGAGACATATTTAGCAACATCTCTTTTCATTCCATCCCACCAGAAGTACTCTTTCAGGTCCCTATACATCTTCGTTCTTCCAGGATGAATAGAGAATGAAGAACTATGAGCCTCATCCAGCAGCTCCTTCTTTAATTTGGGGATGGTAGGAACAAAACCCGATTCCTGAACTTTATTATCCCATCATAGTCAAGGTTGAATTCAAGAACATTTCTCACCTTCTTTTGTAACTCTACATCTTCTTTCTGTGCCTCTTAAATTTTCACATGTATTGATGGTTGAACATTCATTTGAGAAAGATACGATTTCCCCCTCACATTATAATTCCAAGATGCATCCTTTGTAAATCCATAAATATTGGATCTTTTGTGATCCTCATCATGGATAAACTGGCATGGTCTTGTCGACTTAATGCATCTGCCACCTTGTTTGCTTTCCCAGGGTGGTAATGATTTGAGGAATCGTAATCCTTAATCAGCTCCAACCATCTTCTTTGACGCATATTCAGCTCCTTTTGTGTGAAAATATACTTTAAACTTTTATGATCAGTATAAATATCACACCTTTCACCATAAAGATAATGCCTCCAAATCTTTAATGCAAAGATTACCGCAGCTAACTCCAAATCATGAGTTGGGTAATTTTGCTCATGGATTTTCAATTGTCGTGATGCATAAGCTATCACCATACCATTTTGCATAAGAACACACCCCAATCCCTTCTTGGATGCATCACTATAGATCACAAACCTTTCTCCACTACAAGGCAGTGTGAGCACAGGTGCACTGGATAACCTTCTTTTCAAATCCTTGAAATTCTCTTCACATTCTTCCGTCCAAACAAACTTAACTCCTTTCCGAGTCAACTTGGTGAGTGGATTAGATAATCGTGAAAAAACTTTCACAAAACATCGATAATATCCAGCCAAACCAAGAAAACTTCGGATCTCAGTTACTGTTGTTGGTCTCGACCATCTTTCGATAACCTCTGTTTTTGCTGGATCCACAGATATTCCCTCTTTTGAGATTATGTGACCCAAAAATGAAACTTTTTGAAGCCAAAATTCTCACTTGGTAAATTTGGCATAAAGCCTCTCCTTTCTCAGGGTATTCAATATAATTATCAAGTGTTCTTCATGTTCTTCCTTGCTCTTTGAATAGACAAGAATATCGTCTATAAAGACTACCCCAAATTGATCAAGATAGTCTCTAAAGACCCTATTCATCAGATCCAAGAAGATATCAGGGGAATTAGTAAGACCAAATGGCATCACTATAAATTCATAGTGTCCATACCTTGTATGAAAAGCCATCTTTGGTATATCCTCCCTTTTGACCCTTAATTTATGATACCCTGAACGAATATCAATCTTGGAAAAGTATTGATCTCTACGTAGATGGTGAAATAAGTCATAAATGCATTGGAGAGGATATTTGTTCTTGATAGTGATCTTGTTAAGTTCTTTATAATCAATGCAGAGTCTCATTGATCCATCTTTCTTCTTGACAAATAGAACATGTGCTCCCCAAGGTGAAGCACTAGGGCATATGAATCCCTTATAAAGATTCTCTTGGAGTTGCTTCTTCAATTACTGTAACTTAATTGGGGCCATTCTATAAGGTGTCTTTGAAATAGACAAAGCACCCGGTACGAGTTCTATTGAAAACTCAAATTCACGATTTGGTGGAAGACCTAGAAATTCCTCTGGAAAGACATCATCAAACTCCCGTACAATGGGAATATTCTTAATTGTGAGTTTCTCACCAACCATTTGAGATAAATAACCTTCATTAAGTGGAGTCAAGACCCATAAGATGGAAGAAATTTCCACTGGAAGGTTATGTTCATCCTTGAATCAATAGAAAATCATAGATTGATCTGGAATATGAAATGTGACTTCCCTTCTTTGGAAATTGATTTGAGTTCCATATAAAGAATGCGAATCCATGCCAAGAATCACATAAAATTCCACTATAGGAAGGATCACAAGATTTGCAGGAAGCACTTTCCCACAAACTTCAATTGGGGAAGAATTATAAACTTTTTATGCGACTGTTGTGCCATTAGGTGTTGTCACAGCTAACTCAACATCTAATTTTTGAGGTAATACGGTGATACCCTTAGAAAATTCTTCAGAAATAAAAGAGTGGGTGGATCCAGAGTCAAATAAAACATTTTCTACTTTAGAGTGGATGGTAAGTGTACCTTTCACCACATCGTTATCGTACTCCACATCGCTGATAGAAATTGCATGTGACTTTCCTTTGTCTTTAGCCTTAAGAGTTTGTTGACGTCGACCATCATCATCAACCCTTGGATTAGGGAATTTATTGGCATAATTCCCCATCTCCTTGCACTTGAAACATTGAAGTGTAGTAGGTTCATTATGTGTATCCCTTCCTTTGTTTGCATCATTAGACATCTTCTTCCCATCATCGCAGCATTCAAATGCCCGATGACCTTCCTTTCCACATTTGAAACATTTACTTGTCCCTTTAAGACAACTCCCTCTATATTTCTTTCCACACTTTGAGCATAAGGGAAAGCTCATCTTCTTTTTATTGTGCTCTTTAGATTTTCCTTTGAATTCCATTTTCCTCTTCTTATCAAACCCATATGACTGATGGGTTACTCCATTATCCATCTCAACTTTGAGAGCACATCGAAAAATTTCCTCATATCTATTGAAGTCCCTTATGGCTAAGGCCCTTTGAAGACTTGGTTTTAAGCCACTAAATAATTGATCGATCTTACTCTCAGGTTGGATAACAATACCAGAAGCGTACCTTGCAAGTCTTGTAAAATTTGCTTCATAGGTACCAACAGATTCATCATCCTTTTGCTTCAGTTCAAGAAACTCCTTCTCCATCTTTGTTCGGAGAATACGAGGGAAGTACTTATTGAAAAATAAGTTCTTGAACTCGTCCCATTCCATGGACTCAATTTCATCCCTTTGCCTCATATTCTTAATAAGATTCCACCATTGATCAGCATCTCCTTCCAAACGATACACTGCTAGGATGACTTTATCATGTTCAGAACATTGAAGAACTGAAAATATCTTTTCAGTAGTACTAATCCATTGTTCAGAAACTAATGGATCAGTAGACCCGTTGAAAGAAGGTGGACGCTGCCTCATGAAGGATTCAACAGAATTTTGCTCCTTCCTTTGCTCGTTTGGAAGTCCTGCATGATTCATAGCTTGAGAAAGTTGTGTGATCATGGCTACAAGATTTTCATTCCTGCTCCCATAACGTTTGGTTGCTCAGGGGGACAATCATTGCATTGCCCATCGCATTCCTCATTAACACGGTTCCTTCGGGTTCCAGCCATTGACTAAAACCAAGAAGAATAGTGTGAGCAACACAAATTATAATAGGAAAAACAAATAATCAAGGATAAAATTTCACACTTAATGTATTATCCTAGGTTATTCATGGCCATTTCTAAAACACTAAGATTGTGTTCTATGATTAGAATTATCCTTAGGGTTCTTACTAAGGCTTTCACATCCTAGTTTCCAAAGGTTGACTATACCTTTCCTCTGATACCAACTATAACGACCCATACATTACATACATTGTTAATACATAAAAATTGAAGCATAATTATTACAACATATAACAAACCACGAAAGGAACGTATAGGTATAGTGTCTTTAGAAACTGGGAAACAAAAACAACTGGTTCATAAAGCATCTACACTGTCTCCCATTTATTTCATCATATCTATAGTCCCTTTTGGCATATCTTACTTAATAAGATTCTTCCTGACCTGGGGAAAGAAAACATACAAAAGGGTGAGCTCAAATGCTTAGTAAGGGTAAACAAAAGAAATATCAATCACATCATATTCATAAGAACATAACATTTTGGAAATATTAACCTGCAAAATAGAGCATAATTTCATAACATGGAATAAATCATAGTAGTGAAATGAAATCCCAATAACCATAATTTAAAACATGAAACTTTTTGGCATACACACATAATCATAGAGAATCATTTCTTATTAGTCAAGACTCATTGCCAAGACTATCTTAGTGGACAAAGTCCATTTCTGAACCGAGTTCACTTCTATTTTCAGTCCTGTTTCACTGAACCGGTATAACCTACCGTTTCAGCCATGTCTATCTCATGAGATAAAAAATCTTTACCCAATGAATTGGAGGGAGATATAGGTCCCACCCATCTCATAATGATACCATTCTTATGTGTGCCACAAAATCATAAACCATACATCATAGCATACCCCATGTAATAAAAATGGGAATCTTAAACATCGTGACATCATAAAACAATTCATATAAGATAAAGGAATTCATAAAAATAATTCCATCACAACATAATCAAATCAATGTAAAAATAGGGATAGAAACAGAACCCTTTATTATCTTAGATGGAAAATAATTTTGATAAAACACTTGAACTCCATTCTGGAGGAAAATATCCTTTCTACTTTAAAAACATTTTCCTTTCTTAACATGTCATACAATTTTAAACTAAAAGAAGATGATTAAAAATAAACTTGAAAACTTGTAAATTAATCTTCTTGTAAATATTTTTTTAAAAATTCATTCATGCTGTATAAGTTAAAAAAACATTCTTCTCGTACTTTTGTCAGAAAAGTCAAAAAGTACCTCGTATGAAAAACGACAAAAGATTCCTTCCATATCTTTTACTAAAAACTCACCGAATGGTAAAATTGGATATAAACTATTGTAGAAGGATGTAAATATTACATATTGAGGAAACATGGATTTGGATGATAGAATAAACCCCAGTAAATACCAAAGTATAAACAATCTCAGATAAAAATGAGATTGTGTTATTTTTCTTTACCTTAGGTCCGATTTGCTTCATAAGTATCCGAACCTCCTGTATAATTATTTAAATATTGTTATTGACTTATTACAGAATCATACTTATTGTTATGATATCATATATGGTCATATTCTTAGCTTCTTAGTAGTAATATTTCATTACTTTTTGTTATTCGGGTGTTTATTACTTTTTGTTCTTATGTGTGTTTGTCGAATAAATTCTTATTCTTCTCTTTAGGTTATGGATACCTCATTTCCAAAATGGTATTAGTGTAATATATATCATATTTGTTCATTAAATTCATTTATATAATCATTATGTAATGAAGATCATGTAGAACGAATCACATCACATCGTGGAGACGGTATTCTGTACGTACACACGAGCGATGATATCGTTCCCATGATCGTGGAATTGTATTGGAGTGTATGTATACTATTTAAGAATCAATAACACTTTACAATAATCATATATATTCATTACTTTCACCATTATACCCATCCAAGTAAGGTGGTGGTGGAAAATAGATTACACCACGGCGTGAAGATGGTATTTCGTACGTACGCACGCGCGGTGATTTCGTTTTCCATATGATGGATAAGAGATTAAATAGGGTTGTTTCATATTTATAATAACATATAAGTATATAAGTTATACTTATGTTATTACCTCATAATGAAACAACTAAAGAAGAGGTAGTAGAAGAATAATGGAACTTGAAGAAAACGGTAGAAGGTATTACCTCTTTCTCGAAGTGCCTCCTTTAAACTTTCTCTTAAGGCACTAGAGTTTGTCTTTTGAAGAGACCAGTACCTCTAGTAGGTTTCTAAGGAAGTGGGGAAGTGAAATGGGCAGGGTTCGGCCGAGCTTGAAGTCTAAAATTGGTGTGAGTAACAGAGGGAGGAGGTGCCCTTTTATAAGGGAGGAGAGGGGCACCTTTGGAAATATAAGAAATAATAGTTTATATTAAATCCCAAACCCACTTAAAAACTTACAAAATGACTCATATTCGAAGCTTAGATGCGATAGGGTTGTAATATCATCAACCAATAAAATTTATACATGTTAGGAATTTATTTTAAACATTATCAACTTGATTTATCCTTATTTATCAATTTAATTTTATTTGTGGTAATAATATTCTAAATTTCAAATTATTATAAATAATTAAATATGTATTGTGAATTTTCAATAATTTGACACTTTATGACATTGTCGACCATATAAATTTTAATTTATAATTTTTAAATATTTTTATGATTTATAAACAATTTTATAATATGTTATTTTTATAAAATAACAATAGTGTCAATTTTGACATTATTCATTTATTTGAATTTAAATAAAATATTTACAGAAGATATGTTCGAAATAAAAGCTTTAATAGATTTATAAAATGTCATATGTATCTAGAAAATTAGTTTAGCACATTAAATAGTTCATATAATATTTATTTTAATATTTTTAAGACACTTTATTTGATATTTTAATTAACAAAATAATTTCAACATTACTATTGTGTCATAATTAATGATAATTATTTAATCCATAAAATTATAGATAAATTCCTATGATGTAGATAATTATATTAGCTTTCTGGAGACTATTCATGTTTGAAGTTTCATTAAGTTTATCACCAAATTAAAATTATTATACTTATAATATTTAAGAAAGTGACATGTTGTCACATTCTTTGGTTTTAATAATAATTAAATCATTTTCATGAAAAAAAGTCCATTAAATGAATATAATCTGACCCTGAGGTGATATGGGTCGACTTTTAGTCATCTAGTAGGATTTTAGCAGGTGTTAGGGTAATTACATAATCTTATATTTACCCTTAATTACACGATTTACCTTTAACTATGGTAAATAAAATTTACCGTAGTTACTATTCATAATGCCCAAAAATAAAACGTAGTCTAGTAACATAATTTGGATCCACTGATTCTGAATATGAAATCCATTTTTTAAAATTCAAAACATATAACTTGCAGTAATTAATTTAAAATAAATCCCATTGTTAAGAAAACGGGTTTTAGAAGTTAAAACATTGCCAAAGATTGAAATGTTTTTACCTATGAATTCAATGTGAAATAAATGCTAATGACATACATTATATCAAATGGTAAAAATATATTCTATTTATACTTTAAAACCATTCAATATTATAATTTATCCATATAAATTATCTCAATGGAAAAAGTTGTTTTTAATTAAAAATTATCGTATTTTTACTATTCATCAAAATATGAAAGTTATCAGAAAAATATCAAAAAATTATCCAAAGTAAATTTTTATACCCTGATTCAAAAAAAGAATTTTATTTTGTCAAATTGAACTTATAAACATCTCAAAAACTAGATTTAATGTGGGTGCGCCATCAAAAGGCGGTAAAACTATATTTTTTGAAAAGTATTTCTTTTATCCAAAAAAAACTAGTTTTGATTTTATACCTCATTCTAGAAAATGTATAAGTTGAATTAAAATGTTATAAAATTCAAAATTCAGTTAGTACTATTCATAACGGATATTTTTAATAATATTTTAGTAGCATATTGTTGTTTAGTGAAACTCAGTATTGCGTACGACGCAAGCTATCGAGGAAGGTCGTGGTTGCGTGTAATGCAAGCCAAACTAGTGTTGTGTGTGTAGTGAAAGATTCCTTTGATAAAAACAAAATATTTCTTAGAAAAGTCTCGGGCGTTACATTCCATATCCATAACTCAATAAAAAACTTCCTTCCAAATGTAAGCATCCAGTTGGGTTTCTAGAACCAATTGAACATAGAAACTCACATTGGTTGAGAATATTGGACGTTAGGCTCATAAAATCTTTTTGGGATGCTTTTTTCCCCTAATATAGGACTCTCTTATAGATTCAGAAAATGTTAGAGAATATTTTCCTTATCCTGTTATGGAACCAGTTAGCCTAAAAAATTATAAAGTATTGAATCCTTCCTTATGTAAGGGGGGATATTAATGAGTTCATCTATATGTATCCATGCATATTCATTCATTTAGAATTAATTAGTTGTTTTTTAGGAAAATTTCGTATAACTGGGGACTCAAGAATGTGGTATCATCTAAGGAGGCAATTAATATTCTAGGGATGGGATTGATACTTTTTTAGGCATCCTTGGTATCATGTTTTAACATGTTTAAAAACATACATAGTTTGTTAAACCCACATATTTTAGTTCCATGTGGAAAGGAAATATATGTGGGCACATGGGAACCGAGTATTGATCTTGAGCCTTTGGACGTTATCCTACGTATCCTGGTTATAGATGGAATCAGAGTCATCATAGTTTGATCACTCCCTTGGGGCTTTTCCTGTGGTGGATACTCTATTATAGGGATAGTTATATAATGCTATAGATCGACACTTACACATTGAGGATACCCTATCTGGTTGAGATTCATGATGTAAATTATGTAACAACTACAAATATATAACCCCCCAAGATCCCTGATCACTGTGGGAAAAAATTGATTGTAAGTAATCATTATCACTGTATATGGATGTGGTATTTCAGTTCTAGGATAGCCCTGTGGATGTTTGATATGAATATCAGACCTTAGGAAAGAGTCCTATGTATCCTAGTTATGGAACAGATTAGAGTCATCATAATTCAACTTATTTCCCAATATTATTTTTTTTGTGGAATAATGATCATACCATTATAGATATTAGGTACTGATGGTTGTAATGTTAAATACCTAGGGATAAATACTCCAAGGTGGATTCCCACTTGAGCTTGGGCCTTATGAAGGAATCCTACGTATCCTAGATATTACATGAATCAATGTTCTTGTAGTTCAATTCCCTTCTCAATATACTAGTGGATGAGGAAGAATGATCATCTAATGAGATTTATTGAGTCTCAATGGTTGGAATGTCATAGATATGAGATACATACATTAATTTGGATTCTCATTTGTGCTTGGTACTTAGAAATGCATCTTGTGTATCATGGATTTAACTTGAATCAAAGTTCTCATAGTTCAATTTGATTGGGGATTACAATCGTGGGTTTCCCTTATATATCCATTGGAGAAGGTTATCATGTCCTATGAAACCTACTAGACGTGTCTTGATGGTATCCTTTTTATGTTTGGATTTTATGCTTGAAAACTTTATGGATGTTAGAATATGTCATGTTTTATTATAAAACAAGCTTAAAGGCAATTGCATAGTTCAATTGACTTTTATGGAGGACGTTTCCAGATATGAATAGCTTATTTAGATACCATCGATTGATCAAGTCCTACATATCTAGAGGGTATCACATGATCTTGATGACTTTTTTGGAGGAAATTACAAGATCAAGGATGGAATGTGTGGAGGGTGTCGCATGCTCTAACTGACATGTATAGGGGACATCCCAAGATCAATTATGACATGTCTAGAGGGTGTTTCATGATCTAAGTTACATTTCAAAAGGGAATCATGAGAACTGTTTGATATTTATAGGGGAACTTTTCTGACATAGATGACATATCCTAGTGTTTCCACATAACTAGGGTGAAATATCTTGATGAAATCATATGACTTGGCTATAAATCCTTAAGGACTCTGTGAGACTACGGTGGCATGCCCATAAGACGTCGTGCGACTCACTTGATATGTTCAAGGGACATCGTGTGATCTAAATGGCATGTTGAGGGTGTGTTTCATGAAATAAGAAACATATATATGTATATGCGAATGATTTGGGTGATTCAAGAGAAGCACATTAATATTATTGAATCTTTATTTTTTCATAAACCTCCCATCATATAGTCTTTATCCGAGCCATTATTGCACCTCATGGATTTACAACATTAGTTTGTTTTACATTTTATGTGACCCAGTAAACTTGATGGACCACCTTCATGTGATATTAATGACATAAAAAACACCTTTTCGTGATATCATGTGATCATATGAAACTCCTACCCATTTCGAATGATCCCTTAGGTTATTCCCTGGATTTTACATGGCAGAAGACCTTTTTGATCACATGACTGGTCCTTCGATAAGTCTTCTCCAATGCTCTCATATGTGATTCCCATTTTTTGTGCTATGGGGGATGGATTTATAGGCCCCACCTCCAACGTTACATGTCACCTTCTGATTCCCATAACTCATATATCTGAGATAAAGTATATAGAGGGGATTTGGTGCCTTTTTCTTTTCACGATCTTGGCATGCGTCATCTTTAGAATAACATTATGATCAATGACTTCAAGAATGTTTCGTCATTTCCATTATTATTGGACACAATACTATGAAATTGATTTATCCTTACCATGTGGACATTTCAAGGAGATTACACAAGGTTAAGCCAATAAGTCCAAGGTTTTTTACGAGATCATGACACATGTGTAAAGGCCTTCGCATGATAAAATATGAATTATCTAGGGGCTTTTCCGATAAGACAATGGATTTTAAATGGGTCCACTGTGATATCAATGGTGATAATTTGGGGAATAATACTTCTATCACATTAATACCAATATATCATCACTCTATATAAATCTTATTCCTTTCCCCCTTTTATTTCCTTCTTTATTTTAAAAGGGTTAGGGATCTTGTGTAGTTTTTTAAGTGTCAGTGAAGAAAATCACCCTTCTTTTTAGTGATGCATCACGTGACCAATAATGAGTCTCTTGGTTTCACACATGTATCATAATAGAAAACCCAATTGTTTATCATGTAAGCTAAAGAGTTAGTGTGAAATCGAATAGACATGTCTAAGATCCTTCATATAATGAAAGTGACATGTCAACAGGCTCATGCATGATAAGGAGGAAATGTCTCTAGGGGATTTATGGAATCTTTCAAACCATATGAGCATGTCACATGAATAACAAAAACCAAATATGGTCCCCACCTTTTTTATATATTCATCCGTTATTTTACAAATATTTTGGATGATCACCTGGTACTTTCCGATTGAAAAGTTGCATGATGTGGTGTATCATGTCTAATAGCCTCCCCATGATCAGAATGTGTGTCAGATTTCTTCGCAAGAACAAGGGGATTTTACAAGGGGCTCCACGTGATCCCACGAAGATCGGTCCCTATACATGGCCAAGTCACAGGACCTTCTACAGTTCATGACAATGTGTTTTCTTTGGAAGTTTACATGATAAAAATTATTTTTCACCTTCTTTTCCTTTGTTTTGTAGAGAAAATAATACACAAGCATTAGGTATTTCATCACTTTTAGATTTTATGATGCTTATTTGGCAGTCAACAATAGACCATTAGAAGGGTACGATGATCATTGAAACAATAACATCTCAATACGACTTTTTTAATAGTATGTGACAATTATAAATACAAGTTTAAAATATATTCCACATAACGAAATGTTTTGGGTTAACCAAACATGCCACTCGACCCAAACTTCCAAAAGGAATATAGTGAGTTCCAAATCTCTATGGGTAATATAATAAAAATAATGATGTAAACTAACAATATCAGAATGATTCTCTCTTATAGGTCAATAAACAATGATAGTAAACCTAATAGTACTCAAGCATGATCCCTCTATAGGTTGAATATATATGACAATAATTAAATATTCATGAGTAAGAATATGCATCTAAAGAGAGTATAAAGTGGAATCAATAATTTAAATTAATCAGTATCTCAAGGTAATGAAATAAGATGAGTCGGAAAATCATTTAAATTAAAATAATATCCAAAAAAATATCCAAAGGAATTTTTTATAATCCAAGTGAAAATAAAAAATCCATAAGAAGAGAAACCCCAAAAAAATCCGACAAATCATTCTCTAAATGGACCTTGAACACCGCCTATCCCATACAGCTAAGTCGACTAAGCCTGAAAAGGCTCTGTTATTTGATGTATCTCCTTTACCATTACCTATACGAGAAAAGAAAAAATATACTTTTTCCCAAATTCATTTGCATTGTGGGAGGCCATGTGTATAAAGATACCACAACAAATCAATATAATAGTTTCCTTAATTTAAACAAATTTTTTAGAACAAATTTTAGAAATATGTTTCAAATTAAAACATTTTAAAATCCATTTAATTTTATAAAAAATATAAAATTCAAAATAAATTTGGAAAGAAAGATGCGAGGGTTGGGCTACTCCCGACCCCCCAAATTTTTTAGAAGAAAAAGACGCGACAGATAAGGGAGGGGAGGGGTCAAACGTCCCGCACCCAAAAACCCTTAACAACCACAAACCCTGAAAAATAAACCAAAATTAGTCAAAAAAACAAAACAAAACCAAAAAACACACAAACCCAAGCAACAACCATCACCATCATCTAGCATTAACCTACATGCAGTAGCTCACAGCCATGCAATGACCAGCATCCAACACCGCGTCACCAAAACAATCCACCACCAGCGGCACAGAACCATCAGCACCAAATTCAAAACCATCAACTTCACCACTTCCCACCCAATCAGCAACCATCCCAGAGCAGCTTAGCCATCCTCAAGCATCTCCTTGTCAAGTATACCTACCGTCAGCAGCATAGAACAACTTTCATCACCAGGCTTCAGCACCTTATCACCAAGAGGATCCACTGCCAACAGTACATAGCCACCAGCACCAAACCTGTAAAAAATAGCTTCATCTAAACTCATCCCATCACCAAGAAGCATCCAACAACACCATTTCCAGCAGCCAACATCTCCTTCTGAACCTCGTGAATAACCAGTGACTGAGCCAACAGCTTCATTACAACCCAGCCTAGCAACAAGCAGAATTCAACACCATAGATTCTGAAATCCAGCAAATCCATCCACACCTTGTAAACAATCAGCATCACAAATCCAATCTCTCGCTTCGTCACACGCCAAATGCCTCAGCAACAACAAAAAGGACGAACAAACCAAATCCATCGTAACCAGAAATCCGGATTGAAAATCTCTAACCAAATGCACAACCCAACCAATAGACCAAATCACCAGAGAACCAATCCAAAATTTCAGATAAATCATGTACCCACTAAGTAGAAGGAATTTGATGCCACGAGCCACCAGCACACCAAAAATGATGAAAAATCACAGAATCAACACTGAAGAAGATGCAACATACCAGGTCGTCGTCGGAGGAGAAATTGAAACCCGAGGCAGCGAACAGGAAGGGATAAAAACACGTCAAAGAGACCAGATCCTAGTCCGCCACTACAACCCTCTCCGTTGTTGATTCCCTGTACGCCGCTGAACCACCTGTAGAAGCCCTAGATCTACAAGCTTGACCCCGATCCACGGCTGAATACCAGAAGGGTTTCCACCTACTAAGGATCCGTCAGGGATGTCACTTAAAACAAACTGATCAGAGAGCCCAGCAGGCTGTGTGGCCTCCCTAGATATTAAAGCTCGAGCACACAGAAGCCAATCCCCACCTAGATCCGAGGCAAAAATCTCGAGCAAAGACACCACTTGGGAGATTTGAAGACGTTGTACTTCCGCCTTGAGACCGAGAAGTGCCTCTAGAGCGCACCATTGCCGAGAACATGGAAGAAGTGCATATCCATATCTTAATCCCCAAGACGAATCCTGGGGGAACCCTAGGAGAAGCATATAATGGGAGGGAGAACCGGGAAAGTGTGCTGCCATCGTCCTCTCAATAAATTGGTGAATAGTGACCACATAAAAATAAATGAGTATAATAGAATAAAAAAACACATCCTGATGAAAAAAATGATAATGGATAGGAAATGGAACACATCATCACACGCACAACATACAAAACATGGGTTAGCCCATACTTATATGTACCCAAGGTAACTAGGACTCACTCATCAAACACTAGCGAGACCATGTGATCTTATGAAATTAATTTTCCAAGGACATATCAAGGCCTCACTAGAAGTATCATTTACTAAGATTACACCTAATGATAGGGAATCCTCTATCAAGTCACTCGACAATCTAACTCTCCCAATTTCCAAGGAAAAATAAAATATACATAATGATCATTTATTACAATAACCATTTCATATCATAATCAAGAACAAAATTTGAAATTATTTTCTCTTTCAAAAACATCTTTCAATACTCAATTATAATCAATTGTAATTATTGTTCAATTTTAGAAAATAATTTATAGGCACACAAAAACATTTTCGTCAAGAACCATAGAGTTCACCATTGTTTCCCCTACAATGAAATTAAATAGATAAAATCACCATATGTTAGAAAATAATGATTTATTTCAATCACATTTCGTCTTTAAAACAAAATAAATTCACAATAACCATATATATTCCACAAGAAAATATAGTTATGTAAAGACACCTTCCTCGAATATAGTGAACTCAAAAACATTGAATCGATCCAACACAAAGAGGTAATGCCAATAGAAGATTCAATCACACTAATCAATATCTTTAACATTAAAATAATTTAATTAAATTTTATCTAAACATAATACTTATATTCATACAAAAAAATATACAGATTACCATCTACTCATTGTGAAGACTCCAACACCACTAATGCCGTTTCATTCTAATAAATATCAGTGAAGATATGGTTTAGGGAATCTTTAAATATTTAGGAGATAGATGAGAGAATATAAGATTAAGAGAAGGGATAAAGTTACTCTCCCTTAAAATATGATTTACCATTTCTCATTGTTCTCCTAACCACCCCTATAAATTTTTCCCTTTACATTTTAGTTTTGAGCCTTTTATCATATTTTTTTGGTTTATTTAATTTTTAGAGAAAACAAATTAAAATAAATATAACAATAATTTCATCCCATTATATTTATTATTATTACTTTGTTAAAATTAAGTATCAAAAAATCATATTTTTGTTTCACTTTAAAATTTTATATTTATTTTTATATTTATTTTTTAAATAAATAAATTATAATAAAATAACAAATATCAATAAAAATATCAATTTAAATTAATATAAATAATAATAATAACAACAATAAATAAAAAAACAAGATAGATATTCAAATCAATTCCGTTAAATTCTATAATAATAATAAAATTATTATCAATTAGAACCTATCATTTATTTATAAAAATAAATAATATTGATTTTATTATTTTTAACCTTCCCAAAACCATTTAAACAAAATAGGATTTCATTTTTTTAATTTAAATACATATAAAATTAGTTAATTAATTTAATCATAATCAAATTTTTCCCCTTTTAATGAATACCTTAAACTAAAATTAAAAAATTAACGACACAGGTAGTTGCCATCTCCATACTATATTGCTTCATATCCTTAAGAAGTTATTTGGATATTAGAACCACATTTACATACCCAAAATAATGGATTATCACGCACAACCCTTGGTTCTAACTATCATAGAAATTTCTATATTATATTTAAAATAAAAATATATACATTAGAATTTAATAAAATTCGAATTATTAAAATCATAGGAAACTACATCTCCACCTATTATCCTTAACATCTTCATTTCTTTTAAACACATCAATAATCATTAACACCATTTATTACTTTTAAGAATACTCCAAACCCTTTTTTAATTAAGAACTAATGTTTTTTGTAATCATTATAATCTATTAGCATTCATGCAATAATTTATAACACAAAATTGAAATATTTTACACAAAAAATATACTATATAATATCTAACACATCAAAATAATCACAACATATCAAATCAAAATAAAGTGTATCTCATAAAAAATTTCCTCCATATATTTAAATAATTCCAATAAATAGTACACATTAATAATAAATAATCAAAAAAATTATGCACCCGTTTTAATTTAATTAATAGATAAATGGTTATTTTATTAATAATGAGACATCTAAAATATTATTGTTTAAGAACACAAGCCCTTAGATCACAAAAACTAAATGAATCCATTTTTTTAAATAATTTCAATTATAATCCAACAAGGATTTGATCTTCTATGATCAATTTCAAACTCTTCAATACAAAAAAGCACAATTAACGCCAAAAAAACCACAAGTCAACATGATTTAATTATAAATGAACATAAATATGAATAATATTATTTTCTTGTGAGGAAAGTTTTTTAATATTTACTCCCAAAGGATACATTTCCATCAATTTTTTTTTTAAAATACTAATAAATACCCTCTAATTCCATAAAAATCATTTCTAATGAAACTAATAAAAATCATGTTGTTAACTCTGAATGACCCAAAGGCCTTCATTTTTTTAGTTTTTGATAACTCCCCTTTCAAGGGAAGAGGGGGAACCCTTAAAATTCCCATAGGCTCAGATATTACAAGGCCAGTAGGCTTAGGAGATTTCATGACCCGAAGGTCTTAGGGAACTCACGCAGACTATCTAGAAGGAACTGCCCCCCCCAGTGTCTGTGTCATGATAGTAGATATCCACCATTGCATGGCCGTCTGGCTAGGCTTCCCATGGAAGAACAGGTTGATCCCGATGGCATAATCATACCCTCCTATTCTGAAAAATCCATTTGGCTCTTCTCTGGTGAGTGCACATACTCTGAATCCTCTTCTAGGGCTTCTCCATTTTGTAGTTTGTCTGGGAAAACTACATATGACATGAAGGCCTTGAGGTGGCCCAAAATACCTACTGACTCAAAGGCATGGGTGGCCTGAAAGCCTTTAGAAATCCAAGCCTAAACCGGTGGCCCAAGGTGAATAGTTCCAGCTGCCACAGTACCAAACAGTACCTGCAACAGTAACTGCTACAGTGCCCGCACAGTGTGCAGTTCTGTTACAATACATGTACATTGTACAGTTCTGCTATAGTACTGGTACATTGTACAGTACTACTACAATGTTTGATATAGTACTGCTACAACACTACAAATATGCCTCTACCTAGTTTTGAACCTGGGTCTTGTGGATTCACTTAAGGATACCTCACAAACTAGGCTAAGGCTCATGTGCGGAATCATGTTATTAAACATTTTGTAAAAAATTCATATTTAATTTATTCTTTCCATATCATTCCATTTCCCATAATAAAAAAACACCCATTGTTTATAACGACATCATTTTCGTTGAAATGTTCCCCTTTAAAACAAAATGTGTTTTATTGTAATAAAATAAATCAATTTTTAAATACACTCTCTCCAAAATTAATCAATTTTATTTTAACTCAGATTATTAAAAAAATAATCTTTTATATATGTATTTACAATAAATATCCTACTTATCACACTTATAATAGAACGCGATATCAACAAATAATAATAATCATCCTAAAAATGGAAAAATTTCAAATAACATGCTTAATCATCACACGTTTTTGTTTTTTACAATATATTTAACAAATAAACATCAAAATGTTTCAAAAAAATACATCAAAATTTAAAACAAATTTCTAATTAATCACATAATGTTTTCGTAATTTAATAAATAGGTAATGATGTTTATTCCACTTTTTTTCACTTCCAAAATATTGCAACCTAAGAAAAATTAAACAAAAAAATCTTCCTTGGAATAATGTCATAGAAAATAATTTCACATGTTCTCCATCATAATCATAGTATATAATCCAATAATAATATCAACATCCTGATTACTTATAAAGCATTATCATGTTTTACCATATTTAGTTATTATAATTCAATAATCATATCAACATAATCATTCTTTCAAAATAATCACAACGAGACATAAAAATGAATATGATCAAAATCAATAAAATTCATTTAAGCTATCATTACTATCATAATAATAATAAAGACCTTAAAAATATGTTATTACTAATTCAAGAATTTATTTATAGAATGTACATTATGAAAATTAACAATGTTTATCTATATTAACCATAATGAAATTAAGTCACTTTATTTTATGATGATTTTTATTAACACTAAAATATCATGGTAATTAACATTTCATCATAAAATCAACTACATTATTAAACAATTATACAGTTTCATAATATATTTACGTCATTCATTCATGTAAACTAAACATAGTTATGCTTCAACAAATGAATCATAAAATCCATCATGTTTTCCTTTTAAAATTACCCAATATTTTTTCTCAATCATGCTAAATACTACTATTTATCAATTCATTAAAAAATTATACTATTAAAACATTATATAAAATATAATTATTCATCTAATTTATGTTTTATATAATTATACTTTTCAAGTTACATAATTTAATACATTTGACATTCTTTCATACACAATTTTATCTTTAGGCGAATCCTTTATAACAATTCATATTTATAAACAAGTTGAAGTTAATAAACATAATTCATACAATCATGTTTTATTTGTATTTATAGAATTTCTAAAATAAACAAGTAAGAATTCAAAACAATTAAAACACAAATTCATTTAATCATTGTCCCATTAATACATATCTCATAAAATTTAATATTTACTTTAACATTTAATTCAGTCACTAGAATGTTATTTTTCACATAATAGAAAATTAAAAAAATGTAACTTTTATTGAATTTAAATGTATTATATTAATAATAAACATTAAGAATAAATGAGAAAATAAAAACATAGTAAGACCATACCCTTATGAGATTCACAACCTATGTGCATGTTCTTTAGATCAAAAACCCTACCCAATCAACCCACTAGTTCCTATTGAAACATATTTTAATTTAGAAGTGTACCCATATAGAAAGGATAAATAAAACTCAAAAATATAATTACACATTCCCAAAATCCCCAAAAAAATCACGGTTAAACACTAGAAATTGTTAGTCATAAAGTTATTTATATTATTCCCTTGAGTTCTGATTGTCCTATCCATATACTATATATCTTCAAAATAACATTAAGGTGAATGGATAAAAAGGTTAAATAAACCCACCTGGTTCGACCAAACACATCACCTGAACCAACATCCTACAAGACCCAAAGAAAATATGCCATTAATACGGGCTAGAATGTAGCTCTAGAGAATAAAAACTAACCAAATTGGAATGATTTAAACATCAAATACTAATAACCAAATCAAAGATTCATTTGTGGAACACAACATTATGTATCTATAGGTTTGATGTCCATGAAAACAAATAAATAGACATAAGAAAACAAAATACACAGAAAAAATAGTATAAAGACACTTGAATAAATAAAATCAATGCTATTTAAAGTGTAAATAAAATAAGATGAGGATATAAATAAAAATAATCTCCAAGTAAAACATCCAAGGTAAAAGTAGTTTTTTCAATTAAAACACCCAAATCCAAGAGTTAAGGATCCCTAAATAACCATAAAAGATATATTCATGTAGTCATTGGCCAACACTATTCCCATAACACTAAAATAGACTAAGTATCAAGTGGTACTGATATGTGATGTGGCACTATTTTTATTACCAGTTTCATATAAGACCAAATAGGAAAATTTAAAAAGTCATATGTAGTTTGTGAATAAAATCCTAGTAGGATACCATAATAAATCTCAAAAACAATTTCCCCAATGAAAATCATTTATTTTCTATGAGTGAATCATATATATAATATTATAATTAAAATATTTTAAAATCCTTTCTGTTTTACATAAAAAAACCTCAAAATCAATATGGTAAAGTAGATATTTAAAAATAAATGAGCACAACGAGCTAAAAAACACAACATGATAAAAAACATGAGAGTGGGTATAAAATAAATTTCATTATCATTGGAATAATAAAAAAACATGGAGGTATCATGACAATAGGTTCTATAGGTAACATAAAATTCCACAAGAAACATTTTTTAGACCATGTGATCGTAAACAATAATTTATCCCGGGGCCTCTTGAGGCCTCTTTGAAGATGACAACAACCTAGCTCAAATAAAATGTAAAGACAACACCCATCTAGTAATCCTCATACCTATGGTCTCCCACATGTTTGGAAAAAATAAAATCCACATAATTATGAATCATTATAATTATAATAGAATACTGTAATTAAGAAACTAATTCAAAATAATTTCATATTTTAAAAACATCTTTCAGAACTCAATTATAATAAAATTTAATATTTGATAAATTTTTTTAAGATGTTTTGTAGTGGAAAACTATTTTCTATTTAAGACCCTTGGGGGTATCCATTCAAACCAAAATAAGGCATAAATATAAAAAATATTTACATATGAAATCCAAAAATAATTTATTTCAAATACATTTAACAAATAAAAAAATTAGATTCACTAGAACACTTTCTATACAAAATTGAAATCATAGTTTGGTTGAGACACCTACCAAGAATCTGTTGAACTCAAAAAACAAACTGTTGATCCACCAACTATTGGTAATGAAAATTGAATCTTAAATCATATTAGGAACAAAATTTTACATTTTGGACACTAAATCAGTTTAATTAAAAATGTATATGATAATTTGGAACCTTCTAAAACATATATAGGTCTTACATATTCTCACTGTCACATAATTCTAATCAACGTATGAGAATATATGGATGAGATAATGTTTAAAATTTAACAGAGATATGAGAGAATATGAGAGAGACATTGAGATATAAGGGTTTCTCCAATTTGAGCCCTACTCTACTATGTCTCACTATGCCCAAACACTCCACTTTTAATTTTATTTCCCTTTATATGTCTTCCCTTTCAATTTAATTTTATATTATTTATTTATTTTGGATACAAATAAAAAGTTAAAATCATGATAATTATAATATTGTCATGGAATTGTTATTATTATATCTCAATTAATAATATTTATTTAAACATCATATATTTGTTATCCGATACATATATATTTCCAAAAAAATATGATAATAATAAAAAAATAATCTATATAGAAAAAATATATAAATTTAAATGAATCCAAAAAAACAATAGTAACAATAGTAATGTAAATCCAAAAAAATACTCAAACAACATTCATTAAATTGAAATAATAATAATAAAATAACAGTCAAATACACACTCCCATTTATTTATCACATAAAATAATTTCATTATTATTATTTTTATCCACCTAAAAGATATTCAAATATAACTAAATTTATTTTTTTAAATTCAATGAATATAAAATTCTTCTAAAAAATTCTTCACAATCATATTTTCTCATATTTAATAAATCCATTAAATTATAATTTAAAAACAAAAACTGGTAATTAAATTCATATAATTAAATTATCAATAATATAATAAATAATTTTTATTTAACAATTTAAATTCATATAATTATTTGAATAGATCTTAAAATGATGTAAACTTTAATTTTATTAAATTTTTGGCACTACGAACATGATTTTTAAATGGTCAAAAATAATAATAATAAATTTTATTACATATAAAAAATATTTTTATAAAAAGGAAATTAAATTTTGAATCATAATGTTGGAATTAAACATGGATTAGTTTTTAATATTGCTCTTAAACAATCAAATTTTCAATAAAATAATCTAATATGATATCAATATACGACAATTATTATAGAGTAAATATGATGTAAAAATAGTATAATATTAAATATAAGTAAATTATAAAAAATATTTCATTAAAATATTTGATTTTAAAGTATTAAAATCTATTTCCCAACAAATAAATGGAATTTTCAAATTCTAAAATGGAAAAAACATTTTAAAAATAATTCTTAGTATATAAAATTCTTTTCCATGACCAAAATAATTATAAAAATATATTTCCGTTCACAAATTTACATACTCTAAAAAATAATCTATACATTTAATTGAATGGTTTAATAAAATGAAATACCTAAAAATTTATTTTCTACATGCTAAAGACCAGGTTGCATATTTAGAAAGTAATACACAATTCTCCCACATGTATTATAAATACCAACCCATCCTTCCATTGCTCTTCACCAAAAACATTTTCGTATAATTATCTTATAATTTTCCATATCACGAACCCCTCTTAGGAGTTTTAAAGATCGAATGTTTTACTTATAAATATTTAAGAATAAATTTTATTAGGTAATGTTTTATTGCCTTTTTTGTTCATTCCTCATTAATGTACATTTTAATTCAATTAAATTTAAATATACATTTTTTGTTCACCCTTATTATAAATAAATTATTTTATTTTTAATGAAATAATACTCTTACCCGCAACACCCCAAGCTTCCACGATACGCTTCTCTTGGAATAATACAATAGCATGTGTTGTATCCAATATCGAGTTCTAACACACCACAACCAATCAAACTAGACGTTATGAATAGTAATACCCACTTTTAAATTTTTTTTATTGATTTTATCTTTCAAAATGGACTTTATTTTTGGATTCGGAATATAAAAATTAGCTTAGGGAGATTTTTTGGTATTTTTCTGAAAACATTCAATTTTTGATGAATAGTGAAAAGCACTGAGTTATTGTTTAAAACTAAATTTTTATTTATATAATTATTTATTTTATTTAAATTTATTTTAGGTCAACATATATACATAATAACTATATAAGTTTGATGTAATTCATTGGAGTAAGTTTATAATAATTTTAGATATATAAAAATTTTAATGAACTTATTACCGTATTTTACCTACCTCTTAGGAGTATTTACAAATTTACATAAAAAATAATTCTACCACTTCTGTGAGTTGAATTTCAAAAATCCAAGAGACACAGATGATATTATTAAGTAAAATGTGGTTCAATAATATGAAAATAATTTTTGGTGAATAATAACTTTTTACTTTCATTTACCATGGTTAAAAGTAAATATGGTAATTAAGGGTAAAAATGATATTATTATTTTCCTAACACATGTCCTAATTCTATTGGATAAGTATAATTAGACAAAAAACAACCTTAGGAATAAAATATGAACCTCTTTGGTCCAAATGGATTAGATTAGGACATTTATTATTATTTAATTTGAAGAAGAGTTAAAAGTGTTATATTCGAAGTTTAATAACTAAACCATTTTTAGTATAGGGTTTCACATAAGATAAATTAGACTATAAATTTTTATTAGAAAGATAAAATGATTTCCTATGTAATGGTATTTTATTTTTAATTTTTAGACATTAAATAATTTAATTTATTTTTAACACAATGATTATGTAGTAATTACCTAATTAATGAAATATTATAATAATTTATATAATAAATATCCAAATAAATGCAATTTGATACTTTTTATGAATTCCAATAATTTTCCTGGTTAATAATACATGTTATGGTTTTATATAAGAATTTTTTTCTATGTAATAATGTTGTTATGAATTTAACAAAAACAAAATACCTAATAGTGTCAAAATTGTCATAAAAGAGTTTTTAAAAAAAATATTAAATTATTAATTGATCTTCTTTTTCAAAAAATCTATGGTTTGGCCAAAAGACTTATATAATGATAGGTGTATCATTAATGAACCACTTGGGGTTCTCTTGGATGTTTATAGTATGTTTATTAACCATATAATATAAAAAACAAAGAGATATTGTAAATGTCAAACTATTTAACTAAGTGTTAAATCTAAAAGATAAGGTTAAACTATTGTAAATGTCAAACTATTGTAAATTTCAAAATATTCATTTTGGAGCCATTAAAAACCAAAAATTATTTTATTATAAAATAATATTTCTAGCTTTTCATATGGTGCCTCTCACCCCTCTTATAAAAGGGCACTCCCCCTTCTCTCTAATTCACACCTTCGAAGCCATTTAACTTGGCCAAACCCTGCCCAAATACCCTTCCAAATGTACTAAATGCATCCTAGAGGCCTTAATTTAGTCATAAAGGAAACCTATGGAGCCCTTTTGATCAAATCAAAAGGAAGAACCCGAAGAAGTGGTGAATATTTCAGCACCTCTTTCCAGTTACTTTCTTCTTCCACTTCCTCTATCTTTGTTGTATCAATTATAAAATAATCACTCTAGTATCGTTTATATAATTTGATGTTATTATAAATATGGTACAAAAAAATTCAATATTCTATCCATACTTTGAGTGACATTTCACCATACATGCATACGTATGGCTTACCGTCACCACATCATGGTGTAATTGTTATTCAATGCATTATTATTTGGATGGGTATAATACTGATGTGTAATTGATATAAATAATAAATATAACATGAGAATGATTTGGTATATATATTGTTTTGTAGAAAATGTGGTTCCTTATTTAAAATGATATACCATCCAATTATATATTATTTTAATATCAAAAGAATGATATTGTCGCTCGTGCATACGTATGGACTACCGTCTCCACGAACGTGATGAGATTCATTCCCCATCGTATCCATTCAAGGATAATTTTCATTAGACGATTAAAAATAATGTATACACACTTAATATAATTCTGATTATGAATAATATACATCCTATCCATAACAAACATTACTTACTTAACAAATCATATAAAGGAAAACGAATCAGTTAACACCCGAAATGATGATAATACTAAGATATTATTAACAAAGCAATGTTAAAAGGTCATATATGATATAATATTAATGTATATGATGATTTTATAATTTAATAAAAATTATTTCACCATTATACCGAAGGTTAACCTACCCTTGACCAAGGAAAAGTACAAGTTAAGGGTTAATTTAAAAATATCTTCATTATCTGAGGTTGTTTATATGTAATTGTATACTCGAATCTCTTTATCATCCACATCCAAGCTTCATAAAAATGTATTTCAAAACATTTTTACTATTTACTAGACAATGGGTTAAATTCATTTATACCCTTATTTGACCTTATATGTTCTGAAAAGAATCTTTCTGTTGTTTTCCAAACAAGGTACTTCATGACCTTTTCGACAAAATTCAATTAAGAATGATTTTTAACTTATACGGTGGGTGAGGATATTTTCTGCCGTTATAACATCATCAAAGCTTACCTTAAAAGCTTATAAAAATATTAAAAAAATAAATTTTCTCTTTTATAATTATATTAATTTTAAATGATTTCAAAATAGAATGATATATTTCTCTAAAAAAGGTTTTGATTTCTAATATGTCAACATCATTTGATGGATTTTAATCATTTTTGAAGTTGATTTATTATGATTAAAATATTCCATATTGTATTGAAGGTTTTTTGATATGTTTGACTGTGGATGATTTGTTTTTACACCTTTCATGGTTTATGGATAAATTATTGACATTTCGTATGCTAGTTTTAATACGAATGTTTATGTTATGTTCAAATCTTATCATATGAGGAATGCATTGGACTTAGTAAGTGATAGGTGGAGGCCACTATAGCTCCTCGATGCATTGGCAGGGCTCATGAGACAAACTAGTGTCTTGACACAAGGTCTTGACAATATCTTCTTTGTATTCTTGGCACAAGTCCATGACTATGTGGTTTGATGTCTGGAATTATGCATTCCATCATTATGGAAGTGGCTATTGATATTGCATGTGATTATTCGACTAGTAGAATATCCATGTGAATAAGTAAATGGAATTTTTTGATTTTATCTTTTCTATATTATGCTGAAGTTCAAGTTTAAAAAGGCTTTTGTTTTAGTTTTATACATTGCCTTAAATGTTTATTCTTATTTATGAAAGTTTCTGCTATATTGTTATCCTAACTGAGCATCTGAGCTCACCCATTTCTATGTTTTATTTTTCCCGGGATGTGAATAAGTATTTTATAACTCACCTACAGAGATAGTGTGAGGGGATATGAGTGTGGTCCATGGAAACAATGTTGTTGTATTTTTCCATTTTATGATGTAATGTAAACCTTATGAATGTATCTATTACTTCCAAGGCTACAAAACTAATCGGTCTTTCGAGACTTGATCTTTTCTGATCATGCTAATGTTATGTAATAATGCACTGAATTTGGGTAACTAGGGTAGGGGCGTTTCATTACATATCATTATAACATATTTTTAAGTCATTATTATCTATAAACATTCTCATATACATAAAATCCATTATCCAAATACCTATGTATGCCATGTATTTCTACTATTAGTGTTGTATTATTTCTATGATTTAGTATTTGTTTAAGGAAGGGAGTAGGTGATGATATTAGTAGATCCTCTACTAGTTCCCAAGTGGATTAAAAGAAATTTTGCCACATTTTTTTATTTTTTATTAATTAAAATCTACTTTTATGTATTTATTTAAGGGAATTTTTTATCTATAATGTGTATGAAATATATTTAACATATAATCCGCATTTTTATAGGTGGTTTTACTATCATTTACATAGACTCTTATTATTTCAAAATATAGTATTCAATGAATATTTACTGTCTACATCCTAATACCATGGACGTACCCTATGAAATTACTTCATTGACATTCCTTTAATAATGGTATTTTACATAACATTGAGAATATCCTATAGTTTCAAATTTTATTATTATATATTCTCTAGATAGAAATATTATTCCATGGAATGGAGAAATATTTTCATTCCATACTTCCACTATTTATATATAGATAATTATTTATTACATAATTGTGATTATATATGTGGTTCATTAAGGAATATTATGTTATTTCATATTTAATCATTATCTTTATATTATTGATGCCTTAGACTTATTAATTGATGAGTGGTGTTTAAAATTATATTCCAAATTGATGTATCTTTAGACGTAATGTGGAAAACTATATTAGTTATTTGGTGTATTGTTACACATTTATGTATGATTTCATAGTCGAGGCTATAATGACCATGAACCCACACTCAATGATCTGGTGCTAAAAATATTATCATTACATATGGGGCTTTAATATCGATAAATTTGACTGAATTTGAGAAATTAAAAACATAAAACATAAAAATAAATTGTTTTTTCACAAACATACCCAAGGACCTTTAAAGTTTAGAGTTTTATAGAATAGGTAAAAACCTTTCAAAGTGGCCACTTCTACACAATACCAATTTTTCCACAAAATATGTTCTTTATAAATACATTCATACTTCATTCAAGGTAAATTCTATATATAGAACACACACTTTATAAAATTTTCTACTTATCCATAATCCCTATGAAAAATAATTTTAAATTGTGGGATGGGAAAATATCATACTAAGGTACATTAAGTAAGAAACCAATTAGTGCAACAAAAATTAGGAAAACTCATCAAATTTATGCATTTATTACTAAATTAGTTTTGTTTATAAAATAAAACATACCCACATGAGAATGCAATTTTTATCAAAGAAAACATTAAAAACCATAGATATAAAATTTTAACCCTTTTAAGATATATAGTGAATCACATACATAACCCAAGATAAAATTGTTTAGAGAATAATTGGATTGTAGTTAAATCCATAGAAGAAACCATCATGCTTAACTACCCCTTCTCTCTAATGAATTAAAGAGATATATTGGGGCCCACCCATAATATAATATATATTGGTCCCACACATTCTTATAAGATATATCCGGATCAAATATTAAACATCTATAATTCTCAAGTACCATATAATGAATAAACCATTTTTTGGATTTCACCCATTTCATCATAAAAATCATGAAAATTACTTTTTGAACCAATTTGAAATTTTTTTTTAGATATCAAAATACCCTTTCCATTTAAAGAATATTATTAAAAAAATTCAATCAATAATGATAAATACATGTTTCATTTGAATAAAAAATATAATCTTGTAAGTGAAGAAATGAAATAAAATAATGGTCATTGTGGTGGTAAAATCCATTGACATCATTTACCTTTAAACAAAACATTCCTCTTTTATGTTGTAAAAAAACTCAAAAAAATCCATATAAGATACATAAAAAATTTAATTTTGGGAAAATTTGATATACAGTAAAAAATCATAAAATGACTATTATAATTATTTTATTTCTATAAAAATACATTCCAAAAACAATTTTAAGAATATGTATATGGTAGGAAAATATTTTCAACCTTTAAAACCTTTAAAATGAGGTTTTAAAATAGATGTGTATCTTACCTCGACTGTGAATTGTCATGTATTTTCCTTTACATTATTAATAATAAATGTATGTCAATTAGATAATTTCATTATAACCTTTTTCATGTTTATAATTACTTTTATAAATTTCTTTGTTATGTTTAATTACATAGTGATTTAATTTTAACTCAAATGGTTTGATGATATTCAACACATATGTCCAATATGACTTCAATATGTGGAATGCAATCAAATAGGAAGATATTACATCATATATAAGGATCCAACCTTAAAAAATTACATAATATTGAATTAAATGGATAATTCACATTGAGGATATTTTCAATTATAATGTTTTAGAGAATTAGTCCATAAGTATTACATTACATCTCAAAAATTACAAAGTAGACACTTCTACTCAGTTTCCATTTCTTTTATAAAATAAGATCTCTTGAAAAAAAAAGATTCATGTCTAGTTCCATGTTATAGACAGCATGACTTTACCTTGATCCCATATTTGACCCTATTAATCTTTAATTCTTGTGAAAAACATTTAATAAATTAGGATGAGAATAAAAAGCTCAGTAAGGGTTATAAAGTAAAGAAATAAAACATTACTCCATCAAAACATAAAATTTTTAACATACCTCGTGAAAAAATATGATTTATGAATAACATGTAGTAATCAAAAATCATGAAGGATTCTTGGGCCATCCATAACATACTTACGTAGTAGCTTTCATAGTTATGTAGGGAGTTACTTTTGGAATACCCATCACAATATATTTCTGAAATCTCTTAAGAAAAATGTCCATGTTTACCTCTATCAGGTTACCCAATGCATTGGAGAGCTATCTCGGGCTCACCCACCATAGGTTTATCACAGAACCACCCATATAGGTAAACAATGCCCAAGAAACATAACATATTCATAACACATACAACAAACATAAAGGAAAGATAACATTTCCACATTATTTAAATATATTGACATAAAAAATCCATTATCAAAACCATTTTAAATACCAAAATATGTAAAAGTGTATATGGTATATATTTTCCTTTTAAAAACATTATATCCTGTTAGGGATTCCATAGATCAAATAATACTTGCGGCGACGAAATAGGTCATTGTCACCGCTTACATAAAAAGAAACATTATTTTTTTTCATTTAGTAAAATGCATCATAGAAAAATATTTCCTTTGAATGAAATAAAAAGTCATAGGTTTTTATACACCATATAAAATAAAGTCATGTATAAAAAAAATATTCCTCAATGAAAGGAGATTGATACGAAGTCCCTTATGTCGTGTCAGACTTGACTCGTTCGTTCTTTAATCTCCTTTAAATTTGATATCTTCCATTGGTTTGAACCAAAAGGTTTACTTGAATTTCATTATTCCTAGGAAAGGCTTCTAGGAGGAAGAGAGGGATTTATGGAGTTTATTTGGGTAGATGTTGAAAAATCCAAGGGGCTTGGTAGGTGTGAGTAATGGGTGAGAGGTGAGGGTTTTTTTATAAGGGGGAGCATGGACACTTTATGAAAGTTAAAAAATATATGTTATTATATAATTATTCTTGGTTTATAAAGGTACAAAACTTATTAAACTAAAAGATAATATGACTATTGTTTGAAATAAAATAATCCAATAATAATTGGACCTGTTTTGGATATTGTTTTATGTTTTATAATCTTATTTATTTTAATCATTCATTAATGAGGTAAACACTGCATAATTATTGTTTTATAAATAATTTTATTTATTTGATGTCTAAAAATTATAAAAAAATATCATTATGTAAGAAATCATTTTATATTTTAAATACATATTTATAGTTTAAGTGGTTACTTATATAACCCTCTGTAAAAATTCATTTACTAAATGATATATGTTTATGTCATTTTTGTCTTTACTTTAAATTAATTAACATAAAGTGTCATTATCACTTCTATGTGGCTCCATGGGGTCCCCATAATTGACCCAAGGATGCACATCGTCAGAAACGTTTTAACCAATAGTATTTGGACACATGTTAGGGAAATTTTAAATTATTATAATAATATTTTTTTACCCTTATTTACCATATTTACTCTTTAACCATGGTAAATAAAATATTTACAGAAGTAATATTCATAATGTTAAAAAATAAAATATACCTATTGAAACAATTAAGACTTATTGATTCCAAATATGTAATACATTTTTTCAAATTGAAAACACATAAGTGTTGAAATTATTTTAAAATTAAATCCCATTTTCAAAACAAAAAGCATGTTTTTTAGAAATAATAAATATCAAAAGATTGACACTTCTTTATGTACAATTTCAAAGTTAAATTACATCCAATGAAAAACATTGGATTAAATGTAAAAAACATAATATAATTACCCTTTAAAACTAACTAAAAAGATAATCTAATAGTATAAATGAATTAGATTAAAAGGTGGTTTTAAATAAAAATAAAGTATTTTCACTATTCATAAAAAAATGAACATTATCATAAAAATACAAAAATTTTAGGAAAAGTAAATTTTTATGTCCTGATCTTAAAGAATAATATTATTTGTTAAAATAGAACATATAAAAGTGAAAAAACTATATTTAAAAATGGGTTTCCATCAAAAGGAGGTAAATAGACCATTTAATGAATATCAAAGTATTTTTACAAAAAAAATGGATTCTTTGTTATTTTAAGCCTCTAAAATTTATTGGATAAATGTATAAACATTTAACAAACACCTATATTCATATTTTAGTTAGTTATTTTCATTGATGCTAATACAATGTCTAGGAATTAACTACCATTTAAAATAATATTATATTATGATTTTACAGTATGACCCAATGTCGTGTGAACATAAGATTTCAAAGAAGCCCGTTGTTGCGTATTGGGTAAGCCATTGAACATGGAATCCGATTTAAAGTAAAATTAATATTTAATTCAAAAATATTAATAAATATGAAAATTTATTATTCTTTATTTACATGGGATGTAACATCCTTCCCCCCTTTTGGAAATTGCATCCTCTCAATTTTTATTCACTTATCAAATAAGTGGGGGTATTTATCCCTCATAGAATTTTTAGATTCCCATGTTGCATTTTCAACCATATAGTTTTTCCACAAAACCTATACCTAATAAATTACCTTATTCCGCAATACTTGATCACTTCAGTCAAAAATCTGGACTAGTTGTTCCTCATAAGAGAGGTTCTCTTACAACTGAACTACCTCTGGGCTCAAAACATGAGATGGATCTAGCATATACATTCTCAACATTGAAACATGAAAAAAATTATGTACCTGGGATAAAAATGGAGGTAAATCCACTCTGTATGAAACTGATCCGACTTTCTCTAGGATTTCATAAGGTTCATTGAACATCGTACTCAACTTTCCCTTCTTAACAAAATGCATCACTGTAACACCCTGAGATTTTATGAAAAATATTCTTTTTAATTTCACTAATGTCTTGTGTTGTATACTACACCAAAAGGAGCTCCAAAACCCGTATCCTTGACTTGTCTTGCATTACACGCAATCGCAACCTTCCTCGATAGCGTGTGTAGTACGCAATACCGAGTTTCACTAAACAACGATATGCTATTAAAATATTATTAAAACTAGCCGTTATGAATTGTAATAACCAATTTTTTAAATTTTTTAAATTTTATTTTTCAAAATGGACTTCATTTTTGGATTCGGAATATCGAAATTATCTTAGGGTGAAATTTTGGTACTTTTCGGATAACTTTCATTTTCTGATGAATAGTGAAAATTACTAAATTTTAATTAAAAACAACCTTTTTAATCGAAATAATTAATAGTGATAAATTATTAATTTGAGTGGTTTTAAAGTATATTTAGAATATATTTTTACAATTTAATACAATTTTGTTCATTGGATGTAATTTCACATTTAAACCAGACATAAACAAGTGTCAATCTTTTGATAGTTATTATCTTTTAAAAACACGCTATTTGTTTTGACGAAGGGAATTAATTTTTAAATTAGTTAATGTAACTGATATTTTTTGAATTTGGTAAAATAAACATCATTTTTTAATTCATAATATCAAATATAGCTTAGGCCTAATTTTTGGTATTTTTCTGGAAACTTTCATTTTTTGATGAATAGTTAAACCACTAAGTGGTAGTTAAAAAAACTGAATTTTTCATAAAACTTAATTTTACCGCTTCTGTGAGTAGAATTTAGAAAATTCGAGAGACACGGTTAATATCAAGGACTAAAATATGGTTCAATGAGATAAAAATAATTTTTGGTGAATAGTAACTTTTTACTTTTTTTTACCCCGGTTAAAAGTAAACAGGGAAGTTAAGAGTAAAAATGATATTATTACTACCCTAACACATGTCCTAATTCTATTGGATAAGTTTAATTAGACCAAAAACAACATTAGGAATAAAATATGACCATTTAGGCCCACTTGGATTAGATTAGAACATTTATTATTAATTTATTTAAAGAAGGGTTAAAATAGTTAAAATCAAAGTTTAATAAGTAGATAATTTTTAATATAGGGTTATACATAAGATAAATTCGACTATAAATATTCCTTATAAAGAAAAAACGATTTCCTACATAATGATATTTTATTTGTAATTTTTAGACTTTAAATAAGTTAATTTATTTATGACACAAAGATGATCCAGTAATTATCTTATTAACGAAATATTGACATAATTGATGTTATAAATACCAAACTAAATGTAATTTGAGACTTTTTATGATTTCAAATAATTTTATATGTTAATATGACATGTTATTATTATTTTAATTAAATATTTTCGAACTAATCATTCTGTTATGAGTTTCAAAAAAATCAATTACCAAATTGTGTCAAAATTGACATAAAATAGTTTTTAAAACAAATACTATATTATTAATTGTTATTTTATTCCTAAAAATATAATATTCGTACAAATTACTTATATAAGGTTATATATATTAATAATAAACAACTTGGGGTTCTTTTGTCTTTATATAGTAAGTTTATTAACCTTATAGTGTAAGAAAACAAGAATACACGGTAAAAGTTAAATTATCTACCTTAAAGTAAAATATAAATTATAAGGTTACAATTGATACATAAACTTGTATAAATTATATTGGATGAGAGTATTTAGACCCATACCCACCTTATATTATAAATAAATCAATTTGGATCTATTTAAAACCGAATTTGGCTTTATAATAAAATAATATTTTTAGTTTTTCCAAAGGAGCACCTCTCCTCCCTTATAAAAGGGCACCTCCTCCCCCTCTTCCTCACACCACTTTGAGCCTTAAAGCTCGACCAAACCCTGAAAAATTCTCTTCTCCACTTCCCTAGAAACATCCTAGAGGTCCTGGTCTTCTTCAAAGACAAATTTTAGTTCCATAAGAGGAGGACTCAAAGAGGTGCTTCAAAGAAGAGGTAATGTCTGTTACCGATTCTTTCAACTTTATTTCTTCTTCCACTTCTTCTTCTTAGGTTGTTTCATTATGAAGTAATAAAATCAGTATCACTCATATACTGATATTTTATTATAAGTATTAAACAACCCTATTTCACCATCTATCCATCCTACGGAAAACGAAATCACCGCGCATGCGTACGTACGGAATACCGTCTCCACACCGTGGTGTAATCTATTTTCCACCACCACCTTACTTGGATGGGTATAATGGTGTAAATAATAACCATATATGATTATTTTAAAGTGATATTTATTCTGAAATAGTATAAATACACTCCAATACAATTCCACGATCATGAGAATGATATCATCGCTCCTGCGTACGTACGGACTACCGTCTCCACGACGCGATGAGATTCATTCTCCACGTTAACCATTCATGAATGATTATAATGTATATATAATAAGTAATCATTAAATATATGACATAATAATGATACTGGACTTATGTGTATATATATTTATGTCATCTACTTAATTCCATTCAACTCATTATGGAAACGAAAACAGCGTTCATGCGTACGTATGGCCTACCGTCTCCATGAACGGTGTATTTCATTCCATTTAATGATCTATTATATATATGTATATTCTGAATATATATTATATATAAATCATGTTTTATATTCTAGAATTAAGTAATCATGATCTAAGTAGTCATATGAATAATTACAAGTCAAAACACAGACGACAAATGAAATGATTTTACCCAAAACGCTCTTTAACATTGAATTTACAAAAGAACGGGTAATATAAAGTCATAAGTGAACCATATATGATATCATAACAATGAGTATGATTCTAGAATAAGTAAATGACATTATTTAAATCATTATACAGGAGGTTTGGACACTTACGAAGCAAATAGGACCTAAGGTAAGGGAAATATCACAATCTCATTTTTATCCGAGATTGTTTATACTTTGGTATTTACTGGGGTGTATTTTATCATCCACATCCATGTTTACTCAATATGTAATATTATTTCCATCCACCTACAATTTTTTAAATCCATTTTACCCTTTGGTGAGTTTATAGTAAAAGATATGAATGGAACCTTTTGTTGTTTTTCGTACGAGGTACTTTTTGACTTTTATAACAAAAGTACGAGAATAATGTTTTTTTAACTTATATGGAATGAATGGATTTTTAAAACATTATTTCCAAGAAGATTCCTTTAAAAGTTTTCAAGTTTATTTTAATCAAATTCTTTTAGTTTAAAATTGTATGACATGTTAAGAAAGGAAAATGTTTTTGAAGCAGAAAAGATATTTTCCTCAAGAATGGAGTTCAAGTGTTTTATCAAAATTATTTTCCATCTAAGATAATATAGGGTTCTGTTTCTATTTCTATTATTTCATTGATTTGATTATGTTGTGATGGAATTATTTTTATGAATTCCTTTATCTTATATGAATTGTTTTATGATGTCATGTTGTTTAAGAATCGGATTTTTATTACATGGGTTATGCAATGATGTATGATTTATGATTTTGTGGCACACATATGAATGGTATCATTATGAGATGGGTGGGACCTATATCTCCATACAATGCATTGGGTAAAGATTTTATATCTCATGAGATAGACATGGCTGGAACGACAGGTTAAACTGGTTCAGTGAAATAGGACTGAAACAAGGAATGAACTCGGTTCAGAAATAGACTTTGTCCACTAAGATAGTCTTGGAAATGAGTCTTTACTATTAAGAAATGATAATCTATGATTATTTGTGTATGCCACAAAGTTTCATGTTTTATGTTATGATTATTGGGATTAAATTTCACTACTATGATTTATCCCAGGTTAAGATATTATGATCTCTTTTGCAGGTTAAGATTTCCAAAATGTTATGTTCTTATGAATATGATGTGATTGATATTTCTTTTGTTTACCCTTACTGAGAAATTAAGCTCACCCTTTTATGTTTTCTTTTCCCTAGGATAGAAATAAAGGTTTTAGGTTAAAAAAGGAAGATCTTTATGGGAGATGTTGAAGATATTTCGCTACGATTAGAAGATTATATTCCGAGTTTCCAAAGGCACTAAACTATTATAGTACTTGTGTGTGGGTTTTTGTTATGTACTAAGTATTCCGCAAAAGTAATGTAATGTCCATGTACATTAAGCTTCAGGTCTCTACAATTGGTATCAGAGGAAAGGTTTAGTCAACCTTTGGAAACAAGGATGCGAAAACGTTAGTGAGATCCCTAGAGATATTTCTACGGTACATCTAGGGATTTCTCTAAGGTTAAGTATAAGTATAGGTTATAGTCCTAGAATTATGGTAACGATATTAGATTAAACCTAAGATGTTAGATATTGAAGTTACTCCCCCTTTATTATGATTTTGTTTCCTCTCACACTATTCTTTTTGGGTTTTAGAAAATGGCTGGAAACAATATGATTCACGATAATGGAGGATATGATGGACAATGGAATATTGTTCTTCATGAGCAACCAAATGAAATGGGATTTGGAAGTCCAAATATCATTATTATGCCGAATCAACAATCTCATAATATGATCAATATACTCAAATTTGGAAACTTTCTTGACTCGACTAATAAGAGAAAGATGAAGTTTAATGATGATTATAGAGGAAAGAAAGTTCAATTTTCCTCATGTAAATCATGTGGGAAGAGGCATTAGGGAGATTGTTTCAAAGGAAGTGGAAAATGCTTTGGGTGTGGAAAAGAAGGACACAAATCCAGTAAGTGCAAAGGAAAAGGTTCAGTTAACACCATGGATGAGGATAATGGTATTTATACGACATCAACTATGGTTAAATGTTTTAATTGTGGATTGTACTGGAATTATGCAAATCAATTACCTAAGGGAAAGTCTCATGAAGAGAATCAGTACGGCCGTATGGGTAGTATTTATGTTGATGATGATGAAGAGACTACAAATGATATGTGAGATGAAATAATTGTTAAAGCTCGGTCAATGGTTTAAGAAGGTAGTGGAATGATTACATGTTTATCAAGTGTAATTTTGTATAAGTAATCTCATGGTACTATGGAATAAAGACACATCTAAGGATTGTTACACTGTTGCCTTTACTTGAGTTTTGAAAGTGTATGATTAATGGTACCAGTATCTATGAAAGGTTATTCAGATATTTTTGGAATGTAGATGATATGCGCATAATGAAGGGATAAAAAAGAAAATTAAATGTTTGATAGTATTCATGAGATCATGACTGATATAAGGATAAGGTTATATCATGGTTTGAGTATATAGAATTTTTGGATTTTGGTATGCGGAAGGAGTTAAATTTTGACAGCATTCATGTTTTCACTAATGTTTAATGGGTATTCATTTTTCAAGAGAATACATGATTATGGTATTCACATGATTGGAATGTGACCAACAAGATATATGGGGGATAAATGATGGTATTCACATGCTTGGTTGATGACATTTCAAGTAATCATTTTCTTTATACTATGAGCTTGGACTGAAGTATTTTAGATAATCCTAAAGATTGGAATGGATTATATTAGACATAAGTTATTATTGTTTAAGGATAGAACTTTTTTCGACATTATTATTGGGATGTCATAGTAATGTAGTTTTAGAAAAAGGACAACCCGCAGGACTAGTGACATCCCATCGTGTCGGACAAGGCTATGGGAATCGAACCCACAACCGAAGTGCGACTGGCCTTTATCACCTACCAATAGCCCACTGGAAGTCCCTGGTTAGTAGAAACTAGTTTTATTTTATTAAGCAGTATGATATATGAAGTATAAGTTTATTTTTGGAACCATATATGACTAATCTAACCATATGATGGACTTATAACTTTTGCTAACCTTTTGTTTGAGATAGAAGGAATGACCCATCATTCTATCACATGATCTGCTAACACTTCACGAATGAAAAATTCAACTTCATTTCTTTAAGAGATGAAGTGGAAATTGTTCAAGGCACGAACAACGGTGATATTATATCGAAATAAAGTAGGTATTTCTTCTAATTCAAAATTTTTAATTTTAGGGAAATGATCTTGAAAACCAAAAATGTTGTCCTAGTGCTCTTATATCTGATGAATCAGATGGTACCTTAGATGATCACAAATTTATGGCTTTGTGATTGATGGATTTTTTATAGCCATGTTCTCTACCACTCTCCATCAGAACATGATGGTTAGATTTCTCTTCCATATCTATATTTTCACCTATGTGGAAACCCAGTGATTAGTTTATTTGGGTAACGTTTCATACCTTTTTTTTAAAGATTGGTTTTGGTATTCCTTTTTACGATGTGGGTTTCTATTAAAAAAACTTTCGAGTAGTAAACCATTTATAACTCTGATGAATTTTGAGGGCGAAATTCATTTTAAGGGGGGTAGAATGTAACACCCCGAGATTTTATGAAAAATATTCTTTTTAATTTCACTGATGTCTTGTGTTGTATGCTACACCAAAAGGAGCTTCCACAACATGTATCCTTGACTTGTCTTGCATTACACGCAATCACAACCTTCCTCGATAGCATGTGTAGTAAGCAATACCGAGTTTCACTAAACAACGATATGCTATTAAAATATTATTAAAACTAGCCGTTATGAATAGTAATAACCAATTTTTGAAATTTTGTAAATTTTATTTTTCAAAATGGACTTCATTTTTGGATTCGGAATATCAAAATTAGCTTAGGGTGATATTTTGGAACTATTCGGATAACTTTCATTTTCTCATGAATAGTGAAAATTACTAAATTTTAATTAAAAACAACCTTTTCAATCGAAATAATTAATAGTGATAAATTATTAATTTGAGTGGTTTTAAAGTATATTTAGAATATATTTTTACAATTTAATACAATGTTGTTCATTGGATGTAATTTCACATTTAAACCAGACATAAACAAGTGTAAATCTTTTGATAGTTATTATCTTTTAAAAACAAGCTATTTGTTTTGATGACGGGAATTAAATTTTAAATTAGTTAATGTAACCGATGTGTTTTGAATTTGGTAAAATAAAAATCATTTTTGAATTCATAATATCAAATATATCTTAGGTTTAATTTTTGGTATTTTTCGGGAAACATTCATTTTTTGATGAATAGTGAAACCACTAAGTGGTAGTTAAAAAAACTGAATTTTTGCTAAAACTTAATTTTACTGCTTCTATGATTAGAATTTCTAAAATCCAAGAGACACAGTTAATATCAAGGACTAAAATGTGGTTCAATGAGATGAAAATAATTTTTGGTGAATAGTAACTTTTTACTTTTTTTTACCACGGTTAAAAGTAAATAGGGTAGTTAAGGGTAAAAATGATATTATTATTACCCTAACACATGTCCTAATTATATTGGATAAGTGTAATTCGACCAAAAACAACCTTAGGAATAAAATATTACCATTTAGGCCCACTTGTATTAGATTAGGACATTTATTATTAATTTATTTAAAGAAGGGTTAAAATAGTTAAAATCAAAGTTTAATAAGTAGATAATTTTTAATATAGGGTTATACATAAGATAAATTCGACTATAAATATTCCTTAGAAATCTAAAAAATTTACTACATAATGATATTTTATTTATAATTTTTAGACTTTAAATAAGTTAATTTATTTATGACACAAAGATGATGCAGTAATTATCTTCTTAATGAAATATTAACATAATTGATGTTATAAATTCCCAAATAATTGTAATTTGAGACTTTTTATGAATTACAATAATTTTATATGTTAATATGACATGTTATTATGGATTTAATTAAATTTTTTCGAACTAATCATTCTGTTATGATTTTAAAAAAAAATCAATTACCAAATAGTGTAAAAATTGACATAAAATAGTTTTTAAAACAAATAATATATTATTAATTGTTATTTTATTCCTAAAAATCTAAGGACCAGAACAATTACTTGGATAAGGTTATATATATTAATAATAAACAACTTGGGTTTCTTTTGGATTGATATAGTAAGTTTATTAACCTTATAGTGTAAGAAAACAAGAAGACACGGTAAAAGTTAAATTATCTAACTTAACGTTAAATCTAAATGATAAGGTTAAAATTGATACCTAAACGTGTCTAAATTCTATTGGATGAGAGTATTTCTACCCATTACCACCTTATATTAGAAATAAATAAATTTGGAGCTATTTAAAACCGAATTTGGCTTTATAATAAAATAATTTTTTTAGTTTTTCCAAAGGAGCCCCTCTCCTCCCTTATAAAAGGGCACCTCCTCCCCCTCTTCCTCACACCACTTTGAGCCTTCAATCTCGGCCAACCCCTGCCAAATTCTCTTCTCCACTTCCCTAGAAACATCCTAGAGGTCCTGGTATTCTTCAAAAACCAATTTTAGTTCCCTAAGAGGAGGACTCAAAGAGGCGCCTCAAAGAAGAGGTAATGTCCTTTACCGATTCTTTCAACTTTATTTCTTCTTACACTTCTTCTTATTAGGTTGTTTCATTATGAAGTAATAACATCAGAATCACTCATATACTGATATGTTATTATATGTATGAAACAACCCTATTTCACCATCTATCCATCCTACGGAAAATGAAATCACCGCGCGTGCGTACGTACGGAATACCGTATCCACGCCGTGGTGTAATCTATTTTCCACCACCACCTTACTTGGATGGGTATAATGGTGTACATAATAACTATATATGATTATTTTAAAGTGATATTGATTCTGAAATAGTATACATACACTCCAATACAATTCCACGATCATGAGAATGATATCATCGCTCGTGCGTACGTACGGACTACCGTCTCCACGACGCGATGAGATTCATTCTCCACGTTAACTATTCATGAATGATTATAAAGTATATATAATAAGTAATCATGAAATATATGAAATAATAATTATACTGTATTTATGTGTATATATATTTATTTCATCTAATTAATTCCATTCAACTCAATAAGAAAACAAAAACAGCATTCATGCGTACGTACGACCTACCGTCTCCATGAATGGTGTATTTCTTTCCATTTACTGATGTATTATATATATGTATATTATGAATTCATATTATATATAAATAATGTTTTATATTCTAGAATTATGTAATCATGATCTAAGTAATCATATGAATAATTACAAGTCAAAACACGAACGACAAATGAAACAATTTTACCCAAAACGCTCTTTAACATGGAATTTACAAAAGAACGGGTAATATAAAGTCATAAATGAACCATATATGATATCATAAAAATGGGTATGATTCTAGAATAAGTCAATGACATTATTTAAATCATTATACTGGAGTTTCGGACACTTACGAAGCAAATCGGACCTAAGGTAAGGGAAATATCACAATCTCATTTTTATCCGAGATTGTTTATACTTTGGTATTTACTGGGGTGTATTTTATCATCCACATCCTTGTTTCCTCAATATTTAATATTATTTACATCCACCTACAATTTTTTAAATCAATTTTTACCCTTTTGTGAGTTTATAGTAAAATATATGAAAGGAATCTTTTGTCGTTTTTTGTACGAGGTACTTTTTGACTTTTCTGAAAAAAGTACGAGAAGAATGTTTTTTTTAAATTATATGACATGAATGGATTTTTAAAACATTATTTACAAGAAGATTAATTTACAAGTTTTCAAGTTTATTTTTAATCAACTTATTTTAGTTTAAAATTTTATGAAATGTTAAGAAAGAAAAAAGTTTTTGAAGCAGAAAGGATATTTTCCTCAAGAATGGAGTTCAAGTGTTTTATCAAAATTATTTTCCATATAAGATAATATAGGGTTCTGTTTCTATCCCTATTATTACATTGATTTGATTATGTTGTGATGGAATTATTTTTATGAATTTCTTTATCTTATATGAATTGTTTTATGATGTCATGTTTTTTAAGAATCCCATTTTTATTACATGGGTTATGCAATGATGTATGATTTATGATTTTGTAGCACACATATGAATGGTATCATTATGAGATGGGTGGGACCTATATATCCCTCCAATGTATTGTGTAAAGATTTTATATCTCATGAGATAGACATGGCTGGAACGGCAGGTTAAACCGGTTCAGTGAAACAAGACAGAAACGATGAATGAACTCGGTTCAGAAATGGACTTTGTCCACTAAGATAGTCTTGGCAATGAGTCTTGACTAATAAGAAATGATTATCTATGATTATGTGTGTATTACACAAAGTTTCATGTTTTAAGTTATGATTATTGGGATTACATTTCACTACTATGATTTATCCCATGTTATAATATTATAATCTCTTTTGTAGGTTACGATTTCCAAAATGTTATGTTCTTATGAATATGATGTGATTGATATTTCTTTTGTTTACCCTTACTGAGAAATTGAGCTCACCCTTTTATGTTTTCTTTTCCCCAGGATATAAAGAAAGGTTTTAGGTAAAAAAAGGAAGATCTTTATGGGAGATATTGAAGATCTTTTTCCATGATTAGAAGATTATATTCCGAGTTTCCAAATAAACTAAACTATTACGGTCCTTGTGTGTGTGTTTTTGTTATGTACTAAGTATTCTGCAAAAGTAATGTAATGTCCATGTACGTTAAGCTTCAGTTCTCTACAATCACACTTTCCCATAGGGAAACTTTGAGAAAGACATGGTCACCTACCTCAAAAGATAGATCTTTCATCTGGTTATCCGCATAACTTTTCGGTCTACTCTGAGATGTTCTCATGTGCTTTTGAAACAACTGAACTTTTTCTGCCATCTCTTCTACCAATTCTGGTCCCATCAGTTTCATTTCAACTACATCATCCCAAAAAGTGGTATTTCGACGCTGCTTCCCATATAATGCATCAAATAGAGCAATTTGTATTCTGGAATGAAAACTGTTATTATAAGAAAATTCAACAAAAGAAAGATGTCGGTCCCAACATCCCTGGTAATCCATAGAGAAAGCATGTAACATATACTCCATAGTCTGAATTGTTTGTTCAGATATCCCATCTTATTGAGGATGAAAAGATGTACTAAAATTTAATTCAGTACCCAACGACATCTGAAGGCATTTCCAAAAGTTATAAGTAAAACTAGGAACACGATCAGATACAATTGAGAGGGGAACTCCATGCAACCTAACTATCCATTTAACATACATCCTAAATGGTTGATCTAGTGGAAAAGTATCCTGAATAGAAATGAAATGAGCATATTTTGTCGATCGATAAATAATGAACCACATTTCATTATTAACTCAAGATGTCTTTGGTAATCCCATAATGAAGTCCATGGATATATTTTCCCATTTCAACTCTAGAACAAGTAAATACTAAAGCATTCATTTTGGTAACTAATACTCTACTTTAACCCTTTGAAAAGTCAAACACTTCATAGTAAAATCAGCATTATCTCTTTTCATTCCATCCCACTAGTAATAATCCTAAAGATCTACATAAATCTTAGTACAACCAGGATAAACTAAAAACGGTGAACTATGAGCATCACATAACAACTCATTCTTCAACTTGAATCACAATGCATACATGATCTCATCCCAAACCTTGAAACACAATCATTATCAATATTAAAATCAGGATACTCAACCTTCTAAACCAACTCTACCTTTTTTTATCAACTCATTGTCTTCCTTTAGTGCTTTCTTAATTCGTTTATGATATAGGTGATTTTACTAACACTTGAAACAAAACAGAGGAATTTCCAACACCAACAAATTTTATGCCAATATTGGTCAAATAACTATCCAAAGGATCTCATTCCAAAACTAACAAGGTTAATATAGAATTACTTTTTCGACTCAAAGCATCTGCAACATAATTTGATTTTCCTTGATGGTAATGAATTGTGCAATCATAATCCTTGATTAATTACAGACATCTCCTCTATCTCTTGTTCAATTCTTTCTTAGTGAATATATACTTCAAACATTTTTTGTTAGTATATATTTCACATATTACTCCATTCAGATGATGCCCCCAGATTTTTAAAACAAAAACAACAACAAATTAAAAATCATGTGTAGGGTAATTTAACTCTTGTGGTTTCAACTGACATGAAGCATAAAAAGTTACCTTATCATTCTGCATTAAGACACAACCAAGTCCTTTAAACGAAGCATCACTGTAGATAAAAAACTCACCATTTCTAAAAGGTAGTTCCAAAATAGTATCATTCACCAATCTTCATTTCAATTTTGGAAAACAAAAATCACATTCTTTTATCTATATGAACTTAACAACTTTTTGAGTTAACTTAGTCATTGGAATAGATAACCATGAAATTTTTTCAAAAAACCTCCAGTAATAACTCGCTAATCCAAGAAAACTATGAATCTTAGTTATATTCTTGGGTCTTGGCCATTCTTCAACAATGTTTTTTAGCAGGATTAATATTTTTACCACTTTTTGAAACAATGTAACCAAAATTCACACTTGCAGAATTTACCATACAATTTTTTTTTAAGTTTTGAAAGGCAACCCTTAAATTACTTTCATGCTCCTCGTTAATTTTAGAATAAACCAAAATATCATCAATGAACACAACCAAAAAATTATCCAAGAACTCATAGAAAATTATATGCATAAGATCCATGAATACAGTTGGTGCATTAGTTAACCCAAATGGAATAACTAAAAATTCAGTGGCCATATCTAGTACGAAATGCAGTCTTCAAATTTTTTGCATCCATCATATTCAACTAATGGAACCCCGACCTCTAATCAATCTTCGAAAAATATTGAGCTCCAAGGAGTTGATCAATCAAATCATCAATATAAGGCAAATGATACTTGTTCTTACAGTGATGTTATTAAATGCTATATAATCAATGCAAAGTCTCATTGAACCATTTTTGTTGTTAACAAACAAGATAGAAGAACCACATGGTGATGTGCTAGGTCAAATGAAACCATTATCTAATAACTCCTGCAATTTCTTCTTTAATTCTAAAAGTTCAATTCGATCGATTAGATAAATGGGTTTTGAAATTGGCTTAACGTCAAGAACTAAGTCAACAATAAATTCAACTTCTTGATCAAGTATAATACCAGGAAACTCATTAGGAAAAATATCATTGTACTCATTTACCACTAGCACATCATTAATCTCAACAATTATTTTATTTTAAACAATATGTGAAAGGTAACATTCATTTCCATATTTTAATATCTTTTCAGCATCCAAATATGTTATCAAAAGTAAGCAGTTATTCTTGTACACAAATAGAAAATATTTCTGAAAAGAAACCTCTTTATCATTGCAGTCAATCATAGCATTATAAACTGAAAGTGAATCCATACCCAAAATAACATAAAACTCTACTAGAGGCAAAACAATAATGTTTGTCGGTAGATTTTTTCTAGACACAAGTACATGAAGGTTCTTATAATTTATTTTTGTCTCAACATTTCTTCCAAGAGTTTTTACCATAACTTTAGGATTCATATCTTGAGATGGAATTCCCAATTTACTAGAAAAATTCTCAGAAATAAAAGAGTTTGTAGACATTGTATTAAACAACACATTGACATAACCTGAAAAAATAGTGTAACTGATACTACTTCATTTGATTCCCCAACATCTGCTAAATTAGTTGCAAAGGATTTCACCACCGCTTTTTTGCTTATAGTCTGGCTGCTTTCCCTCAATGGAGTTCTTCGTTAGACACTAATTTTCATAATGACCCATTTTATTGCTCTTAATAAATTTTACTGACTTTAAATCATATTTTTTTTCTTACCGTTACCCTGATCTTTTTCAGTAAAATTACAAACCTTATGTCACATTTTAACAAATAATTATCACTTACCAGAATTCAAAACACATTGCCCATCATGATTTTTACCACAATTTACATAAACTGTAAACTTAATTTTCATACCATCCGACTTTTTTGAAGAGTTATTCCCTTTCATTTCCCGCCTCAAACCCCTATTCTGTTGCTTTTCAATGAAGATCTGATCATCATAAAACTCCATTTCCACATTCTCCACACATCAAACAAGTTTTTCATAACTTTTGAACTCAATGGAAGTTAAAGCCCTGTAATACTTTGGATTTAATCCTGAGTAAAAAACAGTTGATATTACTATCAATATCTCATAAGAAATTTGGAGCATACTTTGCTAGTCGAGTGAATTTTTCTTCATAAGCAACTACTGAGTCATCCTCATGGGTCAATTCTAAGAATTATTTTTCCATCATAAGACGAACCAACATAGGAAAATATTTCTCAAGAATCATACTTTTGAATTCATCCCAATCAAGAGAATAAATTTCCCCACTATCCCTGATATTTATCACCACCGACCACCACATATTGGCTTCACTATCAAAACAATATACCACCAGACTATCCTCTTGATGTTCTGAACACCCCATGACATCAAAAATATTCTCTAGTGATTAAATCCACCCTTCATCTAGCATAGGGTCAGTTGATCCTTTGAAGGATGGGGGATATTTACTCATGAAATGATCCACTACTGACATGTTTCTCTATGGTTGATATGGATGATCTCGAGCATGGATACAACCACTATTTATAGCTTGAGATAATTGTGCCATCACTGCTACAAACAATTCAGTTCCGATTACTACCATCTCATATGGCTTATTTGGACGGTTTTCTTCCTCTTGATGTCGTCCCATCATAGTTTCCCTATTTTCTCTGTAGAAAACCATTCTGCACACAAAAATATCTTAGGTGAAGCAACATGGTAATATGTAAATTCTATATTATTTCAATCATTCCACAAATTAATTTGTGTACATTAATTTAATAATATTCTAAATCCTAAAGTTTTCTAAACTGATCTCTTATATCAACTATAAGGACACATCCTTAAAATATTACATAATCTTTAATTAAAAGGATAATTCACATTGAGGATATTTTTAAGTTTAGAGTTTTAGAGAACTAGGCCATAACTATTACGTTACATCTCAAATATTACAAAGTCGAAACTTCTACCCAATTTCCATTTTTTCATAAAATAAATACTCTTGAAAAAAAGAGTAATGTATAGTTCCATGTTTTAGATATCATGAATTTTCTTTGATCTGATCCTTGACCCTATTTATCTTTAAGTCGCGTGAAAAACACTTCAAAACATGGGATGAGCATAAAGAGCTCAGTAAGTGTTATAAAATATAGAAATTAAACATTAGTCCTTCAAAACAGAATCTTTTTAACATGCCTAATGAAATAATAAGATTTATGAATAATACATAGTAATCACATATAATAAAGGTAACTTATGACGTCCATAACAGACTTATGTTTTAGCATTCACAGCTACATAGGGAGTTACTTTTGGAATACCCATCACATTATATTCCCTAAATCTCTTAAGAGAAACATTCATTTTACCTCTGTCGCATTACCCAATGCATTGGAGAGATACCTTGGGGGGAGAGATACCTTGGGCTCACCTGCCGTAGGATTATCATGGAACCACCTATATACGTAAACAATTTCTAAGAACCATAACATATTCATAACACATAAAACAAACATAAAGGAAAGAGAACATTTCCACTTCATTTAAATATATTGACATAAAAAATCAATTATCAAAACCATTTTCAATACCAAAATACTTAAAAGAGTATATGGTATTTATTTTATTTTTAAAAACATTATGGCTATCTAATGAATCTATAGATCAAAAACACTTATGGCGGTGTAAAATTTTGTTATCACCGCTTACGTTAAAAGTAACATTAGTTTTTGTCGTTTAGTAAAATGCCTCGTAGAAAAAGATTCCCTTTGAATGAAATGAGAATTAAAAGGGGTTTATACACCATATAAAATAATGTCATGTATAAAACAAAATATTCCTCAATGAAAGGAGATTTAGAATAATTCTCTTACCTCATGTCGGACTTGACTTGTTCATTCTTTAATCTCCTTTAAATCAGGTATCTCCCTTTGGTTTGAACCAAAAGGATTACATTAACTGACTTCTCCCCAGGGTTAGACTTTCTAAAGGAAGATAGGGATATATGGATATTTATTGGTAATTTTTTGGATGAGCCAATGGGATTGAGAGATATAAGTAATGGGTTAGTGGTGAGGGATTTTTATAGGGGGAGGGGCTCTTTAAGAATGTTTAAAAATATTATTTTATTATATAATGAATCTTGGTTTATAAATGTCCAAAATATATTAAATTAAAAAATAATATGACTCTTCTAAGAAATAAAATCATCCAATAATAATTGGACAGGTTTTGGATATTGTATTACGTTTTAGAATCTTATTTATTTATATCATTTAGTAATGAGGTAAACACTGCATCATTATTGTGTCATAAATAATTTTATTTATTTGTTATCTAAAAATTATAAAACAAACATAATGATGTAGGAAATATTTTTAGCTTTCGTATGAATATTTATAGTTGAAGAGATAACTTATATAACCCCATGTAAAAATTCATTTACTAAAAGATATATGTTTAGGTCATTTTTGTCTTTACTTTAAATTAAATAACGTAAAGTCTCATTATCACACCCAAGTGGCTCCATAGGTTCCCAAAATCGACCCAAGGATTTCCATGGTAGGACATGTATCAGTAAATAGGATTAGGACACAAGTTAGGGAAATTTTATATTATTATAATAATATTTTTTTACCCTTATTTACCAGATTTACCCTATAACCATGGAAAATAAAATATTTACTAAAGTAAATATTCATAATGTCTAAAAACAAAAGTTACTTATTTACACAATTTGGACCTCCTAATTACAAATATAGAATCCATTTTCTAAATTAAAAATATAGAAGTAGTTGAAATTAATTTAAAATTAATTCCTGTTGTCAAAATAAAAAATGTGTTTTTAAGAAATAATAACTATAAAAATATTGACACTTTTTTATATCAAATTTCAAAGTGCTATTACTTACAATGACCAATAATTAACTAAATGGTAAAATCATAATATTATTACACTTTAAAACCAATTAAAAATATAATCTATCCTTATAAATAAATTAGATTAAAAGGCATTTTGGAATTAAACTATAGTATTTCAACATGAATAAAAAAATAAACATTATCAGAAAATTACAAAATTTCATCCAAATTAAATATTAATGTCCCAATATTAAAGAAGAATATTATATTTTGAAATAGAACATATAAAATTGAAAAAACAAGATTTAAAAAAGGTTTTCCATCAAAAGGTGGTAAATCGACTATTTAATGGATATAAGAGTATTTATGCTTAAAATTGGATTCTTTCTTATTTTAAGACTTTAAAATTTATTGGATAAATGTGAAAGCATTTAACAAACATGTATATTAATATTGTAGTTAGTTTTATTCATTCCTTCCATTACAATGGCTAGGCATTTACTACCATTTAAAATAATATTATATTATTATTTTTTAGGATGACCCAACGTTGTGTGCAATGTAAGATTTCAAAGAAGCCCATTGTTGTGTATCGAGAATTACATTGAACATGAAAACCCCTTTAATGTAAAATTTAAAATTTATTCCCAAATATTAATAATTATGAAAACGTATTATTCTTTATTTACCAGGGATGTTACACCATATCTAGAATAATATTTAAGAAATAATTATATTTCATATACATGAAATATATTTTTAAACCAAACACAAATAATTCTAATGAAAAATTAACTATGTTTCAATCATAGAGATGATAGGTTGCGCATATGCATGAGTAACATCCACATTTTTCAACGATAATGGTGGAAAAGGCAATATATTATTTCATATTTCATTAATTGTTATTATATCTTATATATTATATTATCCCTTTTAATAAAATTATCTATAGTACCAATATGATATTGTTACGAAAAAAATTAGATCACTTCATGGAGGTACTAATCCACACATGCACAAGAACGATGTTTTCATTTTTCAATGTATATAATGCTAATAAAATATATTATATATTACCTTTTCATAATGATAATTTTGTCATGTAAATATTATATAAGAATTAAATCCATAAATATAAATATCCATGAGAGGTGGTGATAGAAAGCCAATTATTTTGGTTTGTGAAACTGTAGTCCACTGTACACATGAAAGAAAATTTTATTTCCCATTTTCTGGATTTGAAGAAGGATATTTCTTATTAAAAAAATGTGACACCATATTAGTTTACATAAGATACTAGTGTGATTATTTCATCGTGTTTGAAAAATATTTTTTGAGGTAGAATCTAAAACATTTTCTTTAAAGTTATATCTCTTCATCAAACAACCTCTAATGATTTACACCTTAGGCTCAATGAGATTGGTATTATACCCACAAAAGTATCAATATAGTGTGGGGAGGTTTGTTAGGTATGTATTTAGTAAGGTGTAGCTGAACTAGTTTTCTTAAAATGTGTATGGAATATAAGAGAGGAGTTTTCATTTTATAAGTGAGGGGAGGGGAAATTATGAAATTACTTAAATTATTATATTAATATAAATTAATTTTTGTTGAAAAATGTATAAAATTTGATATAATGTGAATATAGGATGAGTATGGGTCAAATTACTCCCTTAAAATACAATTTTGTCAAGTTTGGATTATGTTCTTACCCTATTTCTTGGTTTTAATCCCATGTTAAACCTTTTAACAATTATTGTTATATCAATGTTTTTTAATCATTATAGGTCATTGAAGTTACAGAAAAAATGACCTAAAAATGGATCATGGTTGATATTTTCAACCATATTTCATTAAATTGACCAATGATAATTTTTTTATAAATATAAAATCATTTATTAAAATATTTTTTATTCTAAAATATCATTAATGTCATTTTTTGAACTCTAATTTTAATATGAAATTTCGAACAACATGAAAGAAATTGGATTTGAATATAATCTATTCACACCTCCATAATATTCTATTTTTATATATAAAATTTATGGGATGGTAAAAGTCACCCAGATAATATTACATTTAGTATTTTTAATATTATTTACTTCATTTTTCTACTACTTCCAAAAACACAATGTTAGTGTTGTATATGAATTTCATTACTAGAAATTAGAAATAAATTACCATAATAAACAGAAAAATTATACATAAAATAATTAATAAGAAAAAAACATATTAAATTTTCCCTTCCACAAAATATTATATATATTAAAAGAAAGTGAGTGACATTTTTGACATTATATTTACCTAAAATGATATATGGTTTGAAATCTAAAGGAATGTGGTGTGAAATTATTTTATTTTATAATAATGGATGTTCACGGTCTAAAAGAACTTATATAAATAAATAAATATAATTTTTAGATACATATTAATCATTATCTTTGAGTTAAACAAATTTAAAAACATTTTATGTTTATCAAATATAATTTAATTTTTAACCGATTACATAATTTAATGGCCACAAAATAAAAGGGTCTATTGATCTATATTTGGACATTATGACTCAATAATTTAAATACATTTTATCAAATTTAAATCTAAATTAGTATGAAATGAATTTTAATACCCAAACACAAAATGCATGAAAAAAATGGTTTTCAGAAAATGCTTGATTTTAGAGTAAAAATAATTTCACCTTGAAATCAAGTAATAAATTATTGTCCATAAAATTTTTCAATTGTTGAATAAAAAAAGAAGGTTTTTAGAATTTTGGATCAATCATAAAAACATGGAATCTTACAAACAAGCAATTCAATTTAAAGACTCGAAAATATTTTTCAAATTTGTATAAAATATAACATATCATTATAAAATTGAAAATTGGGTTCCCAATTTAAAAACATTGTTTTAAAAAAATTTATGAAACCTTAATACAAAATTCATTTACAACCACGCATTAGAATATCATGTTTTAGGTTTCTTTTAATGTTCTACCCTATTGAATTTACATTCTTTACACATTTACCCTTTAACGATGTGATAAATAATTCTATAGTTATTATTAATAATGACTAAAAATAAAAAGAACTAACTTAAAAAATTATATCCTCCTGATTCCCAATATGGAATAATTTTATTAATTATTAATTTTTAAAAGTGAAAGAAATTAATTTAAGATTAAAATTAATAACGCAATAAAAACTAGTTTATATAAAAATGCATTTTTATGCCAAAAACATATACCAAAATCAGGTATAAGGATGATTAAATTAAAATTAATTAAAATATTTATAATTAAAAGGATAAATAATTTTATTCAATATCAAATAATACTTTTAAATTAATTTATTTATGGAAATGTAAGGAATGTTTTACATAAATAATTATTTTCTCTATTCATTGAAAAAATGATATTTTTAGAAAAATTCTAAAATTTCACCCTAAGATATTATTGATGTGCTGGTTTCCAAACTGAGACACTTTTTATCAAATAAAATTTCTAAAAATTATTAAAATAATTTCCCATAAACAAAATAGTATCGTTTTTTAATGAAAACATATTTTTGAAGCTTAAAATGAATACATTAAAAAGTGAGTGTTTATTTCCAACTCATTAATTATTATATTAAAATTTAGTAGTAAATTTATTAAAATTGTATAATTGGGTTATTAATATTCATAACAACAAATTTAATGACTGTGTTATAACTAAAACCATTTAAACATTAATATGTATTTTTCCGTTTAAGCTCAATGTTGAGTGTTGTGTATGCTATCAAACATAATGTTATTTTAAAATATCAGGGTGTTACATTCTCTATCTACCCACCTTTAATAAATTAAATCCATTCAATTTGAGCATGATTTCGTTAATAAATGGTTTGACCTTTAAAAATAACTTTGTTGAAATCCCACATTGTAAAATGGGTTCATAAAACATCATGTTGAAAATAGTGATTGATGAATATGAAGTTAGTCTAGAATAACACATAACTAGTGGTCCAAATAGGATAACATTATTATTATGTGAAAATATGGAATTGGAGGAAAAATAAATTTTCAAAATAAGGAAATATAGTGACAAATAACACTTATCACAAGAATGTGAATTATTCTGAGAAAGACCATGACCATCAAACCATAAATCAACAAGGAGTGAAAAAGAAACTAGATTAATAAAAATGAAGGTAATAGGATACCAATTTATTCCATTGCCATTTAATTTATTTGATGAATTCCTTTAAAATCATCAAGAAGAAAATTAGGAAATATACTTTAACTTGTATAATTTAATCGTTTAATCAAAATACACTATAATATCTTCTTTTCTCCAAACGATGAATATTATAGGTCAATTTTTCATTAATAAGCATAGAAATCAACATTTATTTGTTCACATATTACACCAAAGGTTAAAAATCCATTCCTCCTATTGATAAACATATCTAAAACCAAAATTGTTAGCACAATATAATACTCAAATGAATAAAACTTCAAATGAATAGATCAATATTAATCTTCAACACCTCATAAATAACACCCAATGTTTAACATAAATAAGTAGATAAATATATATCCATAAAACTCTTAAAAATATTTCTAACTACATTCAAAACCCAAATATAAGAAGGATTTGATCACATATTCTTCTGAGATTATTTTAACATTTATCTTCAAAAAAAGTAGTAACTCATAATATCATATACCCAAAACAATTTATTCCCTAATCAAATAATCTCCGAGATATTCTAATATTTAACATAAATAGCCTGAATTACTATAATTCTTCATTAAAATTATATATTCTTCCATAAAATAATTTAACCTTAATTCCTCAAATAAAATACAAAATTATCCAACTATATTTCTATTTAACTTAATAATATATTATTTTTAAAATAGTTAATATCTTCACAAATAACATTAATAACATAACCACAAAATCAATTTTGAACCTCATGGATATTTTCACGATAAAACATTTGTTTGTAAAATGTAATTGCCCATAGATACTTCAATATAAAGGATCATATAAACCCTAATTTTTCTCATAACGTTTGATCTAATGATGAAAAAAATTAAAAGAATTATTTCTCAAATATAATTAATTTTAGAAATAAGTTTTACATATACCTCAACTCGATAAAATGTCTCCAAAAATTTAATTAGTGATATTAAAATCATATTACTTAAAACCTCAAAAGGGGTATCTAATTCTTTAAACATATGATCAATGTTAAAATTATAAACCCATGATGGTATCCAAATATCTTAAGATAACCTATCAAGAAAATATTCTAGTCTTTAAATCTTTCAATACCCTACTTTTATACTATATGTAATATGCATATACCTAAACTCCCATATCTTATGCTAAAAACATAATCTTTACATTTTTTTATTTGATACTGATAAAAACAATTTTAAATAGCCAAAACATATAACAACAAAGAAAATTTGAGATCACCTAAATAACCAAGGAACTTTTTGTTTTAGATTTTTAGTGAATTATGAAATACTATTTCAAAGAGGAAACTTCAACAAGGTACCGATTTTTCCCAAAAAAGAAGTTTTTTATAAATAAATTCATGGTTAATTGAAGGTAAATTCAATATATGTAACTCTAATATTTTCAAATTTTCTACACATCCTTCATACCTATGAAAAGTAATTTCAAAACATTGGATTAAAGAAAATCATTAAGTGATATAAAGTAATAAATTTTTTAGTTAGGTGGAAATTTAGAAAACACAATTTTTTTTACCTCTATCACAAATTTTTTTGAGCATATTAAATAAAACATAACCATGTTCAAACAACATTCTTTCTCAAAGAAAAACATCAAAAAAAATTGAATGAAACATGAAACTATTTTAAGTAACATAGAAACTCACATTCATAACTCATATTAGACTCTTGTTAGAGATAACTAGAGATCCGTTAAATCCATTGGAGAAACCACCTTAGTTAACTCTCTCCTTATTTACATTGATGACAGTTATAATTATTCAATTCATTGGAGAGATATAATGTAGATCACCTGTTGTATAAGATATAATGGGATCACCCATTCATATAAGTTATATCAAGATCACTCTTTCATCATATATAATTCTAAAGTATCATATAATGAATAAATATTTTATTCTTGAAACTATTTCATCATAAAACTCTTGAGAAACTCTTCTTAAACAATATGAAAAACATTTTGGAATATTTAAACAACATCTTTTTATAGAACCCCATTTTAAAAATTAGAATACATAGAAGAAATATTGAAAGGTGTGTTTTCTTTACATAAAACATGGAGTATTATAAAGGAAAATATTAATGGTTTTGGTGGCATCAAAATTCATTGATTCCATATATGATAAAATAAAACAATTGTTTTTATTTTATAAAGAGATTTAGAACAATCCGTATAAGATATGTAGAAATATTTTTCCTCAAAGACATTGAAATAAAGTTAATATGATCATAAAACGTACATTATAATTCATTTATATTCAAAACAATACATAGATATAATAATTTTAAAAATATAGATATGTAAGAAAAATATTTAGAATATAATTCTTTAAAACATTTGAAATAATGTTTTTAAAGTAAAGTGAAACTTACCTCAAGTATGAATATTCATGTACTTTCCACATCTTCATAAACAATATACTTATATTAATTATTTACATTCCTAAAAACTATTTCAAAGTTTTTTATTCTTTTTATTTATTTTCATGTTATATTCAATTACATTATCAATTTAATTCATGTTGGATGCTTTAATTATATTCATCCCATATATCCAAAAACACATTGGTAGGTTGACTATCGTCAAATAGAACATTATTACATCATATCAACAATAAGTAACCTGAAATATTTTTCTTTTTTTGACAAAAATTATACTATAAAAATTAACCATGCCAGAATGTTAGGAAAAAGTAACTATGTTACAACCATAGATATGGTAGGTCATACATACGCCTGAGTAACGTTTTATTTTTCAATAATCATGAAGGAAAAAAGGTATGAATAATTTTAATCTCCATGAATTAAAATTAAATCTTAAATACCATATTATATCTTTAAATAAACTTATATATAATATCCATGAGATGTGGTAATAAAAAAAATAATCACATTGCTTCGTGGAGGTAGTAATCCCGACATATGTATGAACGAAGTTATCATTAATGAATGGACATAAATGTAAGAAACTATATTAAATATTATGTTTTAAAAATAATAATTATTTCATTAATTTCACATATATACATTAAATTCATCATTATAACCATTCATGAGAGGCGGTGATGGAAAATGAATTTCCTCAGTTCGTGAGGTTGTAGTCCAATATACACAAGAATGATGGATTCATTTTCTATTTTAAGGAAGAGGAGAATGATATATGTTATGAAATTAACAAGAAATAATATAATTATATGTAGGATATTTATATTATTCTTTCAAATTCTTATAAGAATATTTGACAAATCTAGAAACTAATACATTCGATTAAATGATATACCTCTTCTTTAGACAACCTTATTACCTTACAGCTTAATTCCTATAAGGTTAATATTATTCCAAAATTAAGACTCCCATAGTGTGGTTATGTATTTTAGGATGGGATTTTGGAAGTTATTGTATAATCTATAGTGATAAAAATGTTTTAGGAATAGAGGATCAGGGGTTCCCTTTTATAAGTGCGGGGAGGGGCACTTTTTTATTACTAAAAGTATGAAAATAATAGATACTATTTTATAATAAAAAAATGGATCCAAAATTAATTAATAAAAATATAGTATAATCATTTTTATAAATTCTCTCATCTAATAAACGTTTTACAAGATTAAATTATGTTTTTTCTTTTATCCCTTGGTTTTAACCCTATGTTAACCCATTTAGAACTTTTTATGATAGCAATGTTTTTTACTCTTTAGGGGTCATGAAAGATAATATAGACTATAAATATACCATGGATGTTATTTTATTCCAAATAAAACTCACTTGGTAAAAGATAGGATTTTAGGAATTTTAAATATTTTAATAAAATATTTTTTATTATAAAATAACATTGATGTCATTTTTTAACTATTCATTTAATTTGACGTTGAGAAAAAAATAAAAATGGAATAGGTGATATTATAATTTCACAAGTTTAATAATATAATAAATACTATATATATTCATTAAATCAATCATTATATATAATTGTGATATGCATGGATGGAAAACGAGTTACTTCAGTTCATGAGGTGGTAGTCCGTCTTACACATGATCGATGGTTTAAATTTTAATTTGATGGGGTAGGATATAGATAATGTATATTCAATTATCATAATAAAATAAAATTATATTTTAGATAATAGTGTTATTATACTATAATTATTTACTAATATTTTAATTAGGGGAACAAGAAATAAAATAAAAATGATCGTTTAAGAATGTTGCCTCTTCTTAGGACTATCTCTTTAGGTTTACACCAAAATAATTCCTATGGTTGATTTATGATAAAAAAAGGTATATATGTTTTCTTTAGTGGAGTATGTATTTTATTTTTGTAGGTATTTGTATAGCCAAATTTCATTAGAAGTTTTAATAAGGGAAGAGAGGAGGTGTCGTTTTATAAGTGGGGGAGATAAAACACAAGGGATATTTGAAAAAATCAATTATACCCGCATTTTTATCATTCCATAATCCTAAAAAATTGTCTATTATATACCCTTATAGGTTATATGGTCACAATAGGTCCATAAAGTGGGTTTTGGTACATTTAGTAGTTCATTTTAACTATTATCGTTTTAGGTTAACCCTCTGGTAAATCAATTTTTACTTATATCTTTACTATTCATAATGGTCAAAAATAAGTTTACCTTATATTATAATATAAATTATAATGATTAAAAATATGGAATACATTTTAAAAAATTAAATTCATATATGTGGTTGAATCCAATTTAAAATTATTGATGCAGATGAAACAAAAAAGTGGGTTTCCAAAGAGAAAATTCTAATAAGTTTAGTGGATTTTAATAATAAAATACAATAATAAAATTATTATAAAGACCAAAATTATTTAAATTCTAATATAATTGAACTAATTTTAAGTTAATTTTTTTTAAATTTCCCATGTTAATTATTTGAATGAAAATCCAGTTTTCAATATAAAATAATATTTTTCACTATTCATCAAAAAATAAAACATTTCAAAACAATTCCAAAAATTCACTCTATGGTAATTTTGATATGATAATTTAAAATATTAGGATAATTTTTTCAAATAAATTTTTTAAAAGTAGAAAATTTTATTTTAAATTATGTAATCATATCACGATTAAACCATCTATTTGAAAAATAATTCTATTCAGAAAACATTTATTTTTCTTTTAGAGGATTCTTATTTTATTTATAATCAATATATAGAAATTATTAATTAATTTAGACAAAATTATTTATACCCTAAAATTTGATACCTTTTTTAAAATGATATATTATATTACTGTTAATTTATACTCGGGGATGTGTGTTTTGCAAGCTATCAAAAATATCCAAATTATTAGAAAATAAATATAACCTAAATTAATGGGGTGATATATTATTATCTTAAACCAAAATTTTATGTCATATATTTTTTCTAACCCAAAATTAATATTTTAAAAACATATGGTATTATATTCTTGAACAACTAGATTTCACTTTATTTAAGCCATCATTATAAATGAGAATGTAATGTTGGATTCCTCAAGTTGTTTCCCCACACGATCTTCCAATCTCAGAATAATATTATTTTTATTTTGGGTATTAGTGTTGAAGAACCTATTGATTTCTGTTTTTATAGTTGATCTCTATAAGATGATTCTCTTGTTTTATATTCTTCTTCAAAGTATGGGGCATAATTTTCTTTCTAGGGATTAAGATAATTTCCTAAGTCTCTTCATTGTCCACAATAATTTTCACTCTCTAAAATGATATAAGATAGAATATATAACTAGGTTTATTCCTTGATAATTTTGTTAAGTCCCCTTATCAAATATGATCTCGATCATATTACATAGGTCTAATAGTAATTTTATTTTTATTAATATTTTTGTACTTCTTGTTATATTTATATTTAAATTTAATTTATTAAAATAATTATATATTTAAATGATATTAAATAAAATATACAATTTCCTACAGGACCATAACTCAGTCCCTCTATCCTCAGAATTTATCTATCCAATATTAATGAAATATTTATTAAAATAAATAATATTCATTCAATAAATATATATATATTATATTCACTAAAATAATAAAAAATATTTATTTTAATATTCACCAAAAAATAAATATTTATATATTATTATATTTACTAAAATGGTGAATAAATAAATATTTATTTATTATTATGAAAATAATAAAAATATATAAAATTCAACTAATACATTTGAATCATGAATATCTAGTGATAGAATTTAGGTGACACTCTTGAATAATTCTTATTATATAATTCTGTATAATATTTATTATTGATATTATATTCATTATAATTTAATGAGATCTGGGGTACACTTAGGGTGTGAACCTCTAGGACACATTCTAAGAGAAATTAGGTGAACTTACATAAATTAAAATATTAGAGTCTATTTTTATGATATACCTTCACGCCTCTATAGATTTTTGAGTATGTGTAAACAAACATTCCATTGGTAATCAGTTTTTAATACATACCATCAATACTCTAGTTTGCACATTGTTTGAGATTATTGGAGGTTGTTAATACCCTACTCCTTAAGAGATTTAATTATTTCATATTTTAGTACTCTCTTGAACATTTAAGATATGTTTTAATCCATTCTAGTAATAATAATAGTTATCCTTAAGAAAATTATTGACTTATAATATTCTTCTAATAGGACACTAGATGTGGGTATTATACTATCTCTCATATTATGTAATAATTTTATCACAATATATTTTTAGAGATATATATGAATGCACAATGTAATTTATCTCCATCTAAGGAAGTATTAGATTCCTATGAAAAATATATAAGAGGTGTTATAGAGTTTGAATAAGGACCTTGAGAGGGGATTCACATGTATCTTTGTGAAGGTAATCATAAACCATGTAGCTCAGTGCCATTTAAGAAGCAATTTTATACCTTTTAAGGTCATGTTGCAAGGAACATATGGTTTTCTTTACGATCCATTATCTTTTAAAACATAAAATTAACTTAAAGTCATGAAAACTGAACTACTATGGGACATATACCGTGGGATGTTTTATTATAGGACTTCTTCAAAAACACCTCCATTGATTCCATCATGTTCAATGTAAACTAAATAGGGGAGCATATGTATGAGATTTAATCATATTTGGTGTAATAGATAAAGATCTCAACCCCTATATTTTGGTAATTATATAATTAATTTAGACAATAATGTTTTGGGCTCATACCTAATAGGAGGCTCGTATATGGTTATCTACCCAAATCTATTTATAAATTAATGAGGACGGAAGATAGAAATAGTTAGTTCTTACACATATTAGGAGGCCCATATGTTGTGGTCTATAGCTTGTATTTGTATAACTAGATGTGGAAGGAAGAAGACATGGTTTGGGTATATAACTTGTAGGAGGCCTATATATGGATTAATACCCCCATGAATATTGGTAACTAAATGGGGAAACAAGATGATATGGTTGGGGATTAAACCAAGTAAAAGGCCCCTAATTTATATTAGGTTTTTTGAAATCCTAGGAGTGTGTAATTGATTTTCTAAAAATATTTGTTGAATGGATTTGTGGACAATACCATTGTTGATAACACATGTGGAATGTGATCGAATTTTTTCTTAGGAGGTTGGGTAAATCATATGTTGAGAAAAACACGATGAAAGAGAAAATATATTTTTTTTAGGACGAATTATCTTGTAAAATGTATTTTATTTGGTGAAAAATAAATATAATTTACTAAGTATATATTCTAGTGGGCCTTGACCTAAAAAAGGCCAATCTTAGTCTAACAAATAAAAACCTCAACCACTCTTATTATGACGTAATGAGATTTATAAAAGTGGAACATCATGATCAATATTTTATATGAAATGAAAAAATATATATTACAAGAGAATGTAAAACCCTAAGGCTTTATGATATATTTATTTTTAAAATAAATTCAAACTCTTCGATATGTTGTGATCCATATAACACATAGATTAAATGAAACAAAATTCTCAATCAAAATATTATAATTTAAACATGAAAATTATAAAAAATACATTATGTAGGATAATATAAATAATAATAACTAAATTATTTATATTATATTTTTTACACATGTAAAAAAAATTAAATAGTTATCTATTTATTAAAAATAATATAAATATAATTTTAAAGAAAAAGGAATGTTTTCTGAAAAACTCTATTTTTCAAAAAGGTGATTTAGTCACGATTTGAACATATAATTTAAAATTTATTTTTTCCAATTTTATAAAGTTTATATGATACATAAAAATAATTTTTTGAAATCATAATATTAATATTAAATTATGGTGAAGTTATAATATTATTTAGAAAATATTAATTTTTCTATGAATACTAAATATATCAATTTTTATAAAATATTCATTTATTTTAAAAAACATTAGTCCTATTATTATGTTAATTTTTAAAAAAATTAACAAAATTCTGATTCAGTTATATTAAATACAATTATTTAAATTTAAATTTTATTTTTACTATATTTTATTATTATTTATTTTATACATGAAAAATATTTTTCTGAAAAGTGTTTTCCAGTATAAAATTATTATCCATTTAAAATATTAAAATCAAAAACTAAAATGAAATGATTTAAATGAAATTATATATTTTAAACATATAAATATGAATTCAAAATTAATCTAATTATTATTACTTTTAATATTGTTATAATGATATCATTAATTCCTTAAGAAAATATATCTCTTAATAAATTATCTTTTCTTGCTATATGCGAGTTTAATTTTAAATTCAACTACTTATGTGAGTTAAATTTGAAAAAATGGAATCCATATTTTGAATAAATGAGATTCAAATTATCTATTAATTGAAACTAAATTTTTTTATAATAATGAATAGTGAAAACCGTATAAATTATTTATAATGGTTACGCTTAAAATCGGTTTACCATGGATAAAAAACATATAAGGGTTTAAATTACCCAAAACATGTATAATTAATATTGTATGGTAATATTTAGAATTAAGATCTTCTGAGGTTCTAATAGTTTTAATTTTTGAGCCTATATCATGAGAATAACATGGGGAACTGTTTTCTTTTTGAAATTTCCATGTGTTTCCTTTCCTATACTTCTAAAGGTTTGTCCCTTATAATCTACATTCAACACATCCAAAAAATAGGTTTAGAAAATCAATACCAAAATACTTTAAAACGTCCATTTGATAATACTTGAATAATTTTCTTTCATAAATCGATCCTAGGAATTATTTTCGGGCAAACTGATATTAGTTGTTGAAATAAGAGGTAACATCCAAAAAAGGTTGTTTTATTTTATTTTTTCCTCAAAAAAATTAAAATATAATAAATCCTTGAATATATTGTATCCTTTTTATCCCAAAATATGGATAAATTTTTATTTTAATTTAATCCTTATAACCATATCATCCTCACTCAAATGGGAAACGAAATCATTGATCATATGTATGGCAGACTACTACCTCACGAAACGACATAATTCATCTTCCATGAACTCTTCACATATAAAAATATAATGATTTATATAATGATTATATATGATATTTATGATATAATTATTATTATTTTTTAATATTATTATATATCGTTTATTAGTTCACATTCTATATGAAATATGATAATGTCGCTCGTGTGTAAGGCAGACTACCACATCGGGAAGTGATATGATTCATTTTTCACTTATGATTTACATATAATGAAATAAGTATTGATTAGATATTTTATATGATATTTTTTAAAATATTAATAATTTAGTAAATGATATATATCATATAATTTATTACCATACCATCAATTGAATAAACGATAACGATGTTCATGTATACGGTAGACTAACGCTTCGCGAAGTGATATGATTCATTTTTCACTAAAAATTTATATGTAAGGTAATAAATGATATATTTAATGATTATATGTGATATATATGAAATTATGTTAGTTTTGGATAATTTCTATACAATACACTTTTTTCCCTTTCACCCATCAAGGAAATAATAATTTCACTCGTGTTTTTGTATGGCCTTCGATATACACAAAGCGATGGGATTCATTTTTCATTTTAAAATTCTACCAATATTATAAATATATATCAAATAAAAAATAATATATTTATTACTCTAATATAATTTTTTATATTATGGAATGATATCATATTTTCTATATCTTTAACTTTCACTATAAAAGATGCATGAGAAAACAAAGCAATTAATATCTAAAAAATACTGATAATGAAGGAAAACTAATTTAAGGGTAATTATATGTTATAAAATGATAATATATTACCATATAAATATTAATATGGTTATTTTATATGTTTAAAATATGCTTAAAACCACCATAACAGAGGTTTTAAGAGTGGACATCTAAAGGAATTCATGAGGTAAGGAGTTTCTTAACTCAATTTGCATTCATTGGGTTAAATGTCCACTTCGTTGATTATATTATTCCAAGATTATGTGTAAAATTCATTATGATTTAAATATGTTGTATTTATAATTTTTTTATGTGTATCTATATTTTTTACACATAATCACCCCATTTATTACCTCTTAGCTCAATGATATGAACTTTGTAAGGATCGCCTCTAAATCTTCCTTCATTTAGACACATGTGATTTAATGCAACTAGTTTCTTTTGAATGGTCTATAAATTTATTATTTAAATTATATACCATTAAGAGATTATGTATAATGTTTTTATTTTATAATTAATCAATTTCATTTGGGGTATTTCATGATTAATATGATATAAAAGCGGTAAGGGATTATGTTTCAATCACATTTAAATCAATATTGGTTATGGTTGAATTTAAATTGAACAAAATTGTTTTATCATTGTATAATAAAACACTTTAATTTTTTTATCTTATGTTAATTCAAGAATTTTTATATAATAGTACTATTTTCCTATTTGGTAGTTAAAATTATTGATAATTATTTTAAGAAAATCCAACTTCATTTTTTTCGATAAAATATCCTTCTTATTCTAAATCAATGTTTCTAAAAAAATTTAAACATTTTTTACCATGATATTATAAAGTTATTTTTACCACTAATTTTCTTTTTACTTTTTTTTCAAATGATTCTTCATATCATTTTCCTATCATTGTAGATTTTGATTCTTTTTACAAAAAATATAAAGGAATAATTTTTTAACGTATTTGGTGTCAACTGAACTCTTCCACCCTCATGAACACTCAATTTATTAGAGATTCCATTTTACGTTTCAAAAGATATTTAAAACATTATTTCTTTAATTTTTGATAAAATATCATAGTTTAAATATGTGATTTGAAATTGGAAAGGATATTTTACTCAATAAATGTTCAAATTGTTCATTTAAAATACATTTCCATCTAAGATGACATTTAATATTATTAATTGAAGTGAACATATTATTTTATTAAAGAAAGTTTTTTAAATATTTTAATTAATAACAATAATCGTTTATGTTATAGAATTCATATAAATTATGTATATTTGTTACCCACATATACACCTAGTTTATTATCCCTTCCATTTCTTGGGTAAATCATGACTTATGTTAATTTCTCAATTTCCTTATTTAAGAAATATGTTTTGATTATGTTACAAATAGATATTAATAAACCAATTTCTTTCCTTGGGTAATATTAATATTTATTCCTTATAATTAATATCTTTATTTGGAACAAATAATAATTTACATTTAGTGAATGTGATAATTATGCCTGGAATTATATATCCCTTCAACGCATTAGGTAATGTTTTATTCTAATGAGAAATCATGTATAGGATTAGGGAGTGAACCTACACCATTAAGTGACTCTGTCTACCATGTGATGTTGTCTTGGAATTTTTCCTTCACTTATTCTTATTTCATGTTTTATGTATTTTCCATAATTCATATGATTCCATGATGTTATGATACCATGTTCTTCATGATATGATTCCATCAAATTACTCAAGATCACTACTATTTTATGATATCATATTATACTATTTACTCACATGTTATTCTTTCTTATCATGTTCATTCTTTAACATGGTGTTTTTCCTCACCCCTTTCATTATATATTCCCTAGGATATAAAATGAATATTTTCGACCTCTGATATATTTTAGGATCTCACTAAGGGAAATAAAATACAAATTTCATGTTTTAGGTCCCATAAATGTATTATGAACTTAATATTACAAAGACACTAGGTCTTTATGATCCTTTACTTTAAATTGTGTGATTTTTATGTCTAAGAATAATGAAACATTACATGTAAAAGGATTTGGTTACTATAATTTTTGTTAGATAATATTTTGTGTTAATGTTTCGAACAAGGGTGCTGAAACATTATTAAGAACACTATGAATATTTCTAAGGATTATTATAAGGATAAGTATTCTCATAGATAAATATCCCAAAATTGAAATGAAGTATATAGTGAGTGGTTTCTGAGAAATTAAATCCATGTTTGGATACTCTAAGTGGATGTGGTTCTAGAATCGATTTATGCAGAATTAATAACTCCAAAAGGTACATTGATCTTAAATCAGTAGTTACCCGGTACACAACAACGTGTCTTACTATGTACCTGGTTTGAAACTCTTGGGGAGTTTGTTTTGGAAACTCATAATCTTTAGAAACCATCATGAAGGACTTTAATTGACGGTAATCATAAATGTACTAGATTAAACCTAATGTGTATCTTGTTGATTCTTCTAATGTTGATAAAAATTTTAAATACATAAATACCCCTTGTGAGGTTCTTTGTTATGGAAGTATTAAATGATTAAGGTTATTCTGGGATATATCTGTAGTAATATAACCGTTGGGATTAATATGGGTTTTAGTAAATGATGAGGGTTATGTGAGGAAGAATTAATTTATATTAAATGTAAACAAGTATAAATGAATAGATATATTTGGTTTTTTTTCTCTTATTATTTTTCTATTTTTTGGGAAAAATATGTTGTATTGAGAAACTTATTGGTTACAAACTGATTTAATGATCAATGTTATTTTTAGGATTTTTTTATATTATTGGGAAATATTTTATTGAATAGAGGTTTATAAATTTTTTGTTTTAATGTAAATACTAATTTGGTAAGAATGTTATTATATTTTTGTAAATGATACTTGAAATGTGTGAGATAATCATTGAGTTTAATACTATGTTTCATGTTATGGCTATTGAAGTTATTTGGGATATAGGGTTTTTTATCTATATAGTTATCTCTGTAAATTGATTGGTTTTGTTATTAAATTTGGGATATTAATATATCCATATCCATTTTTGGTATTATATTAATTTGTTTTAATAATTTTTGTTTAATAGAGATCTCAGGAAAAACATGTTACTCTTTCATTAATCATATGATCTACTGAAATATAATTTTAGTTTTTCAGGGATAAAAAATACATATTGGATATTCTTTTATTAGAGTAAGAGATAAAGTGGAAATTTATCTGAGCTCAAAAAAAGAATGAAATTGTGTTTATGAAAAAAATAGGTATGTTTATTTTATGGTTTTCTGTATCTTTATAGTCAAAGAATACCTCAATTCTAGGGAATGGAAATTGAAACAAAACGTTTATCCTATTTCCTTCATATTTGATGAATCAATGAGATTTATATTTATCATTGATTTATGGTATTGAGGATTCTATAATTTTTTCATGATAAATCACTTTATTTTGATCAATGATCTCTACCACTCTCTATAATTATTTAGTATTTTCTTCCATTTCCATATTTTCACATCCCACCAATGTTCTGAAATAAATAACCCCACTTATGTGTTATCCCAAATGACCATCGTTTGTATCTTTATTTCTTTTTATGTGCACATTTTATTATCAATTTTTATGATAATAACTTTTACACAAAGAAATCTTGAAACCCTTTATTTCTAAAATCAAGATTAAATTATGAGGATGCAATTTATTTATGCGGGTTAGAATGTAAAAACACGAGATTATAGAGAAGGAACATTATTTCTGATAGAATATATGACTCACAAAGCCATGAATAGGTGATAATTTAGCACTCTAACTTTTTATGATAGATTTATTTTTAAGTAAATACAAACTCCTTGATAGTTTGCGATTGACACAACACTAGTTTTAAAATAAATATGATACTCTATTAGAAATTATTATTTAAACCTAAAAATTATAAATTTTCCATTACATTATTTGGAATTAATAAGGATTACTAAATTATGATAATTATATTCTTTAAATATTTATAAAATATTTTAAATTTTCGTCAATTTCATAGAAATAAAATAAGAATCATTCCAAATTAAAATTAGTAATTTTTTGAAAAAAACAAAATTTGTAAAAAAAGCAGTTTTGTTAGACTTTTCCTACATAATTTAAAATTATTTTTTAAAAATTATATATTTTTTAATAAAAAAATATTAATGTTTAAAAAAAGAAAATATATATTAATATTAGGTGAAATTTTATGATTTTTTTGAAAAAATATTACTTTTTTAGTGAATACCTAAAATACTGATTTCATTAATTAAACATTTAATTTTAATAAATTAAGTCCAATTGTTATTTTAATTCCATTTAAAATTAAAAATATTAATATATAATAATATGAAATCTAATTAATTAAATTTAACTCATATTTATAATATATTTTAGTATATGTTTATTTTTATGTTGTAAAACACATTTTTTCTAAAAACTATTTTAATGTTTATAATCATTCTCCATTTTACATAATTAAAATAACCCATAATTATGAATAATTTATTTAAATTAATATATATATATATATATATATATATATGAATTTTAATTCATCTAATTACGAATACTTTTCGTATAGTTATGATGAGATAATCGTTTCCTTGAAAAAATCATTTTTTTAAAACCATTCTTTTTGACAAATCTACTAGTTAAATTTAAAATTAAAACACTTATGTGTTCGAAATTTGAAAAAAATATTAAATAATTTGAATCATAACAATTTTTATAATCATATAATTTCAACTTAAATATTTACCATAATTAATATTTCAAATAAATAAATTTTTTACAATGGTTAATATTAAAATGAGTTTAGCGGGGGAGGGGGTAAACTAAAAAGATAAGGGTTTAAAATGACCCAAAACATATCTAGTTCATATTTTAGGGTCATATTTAAATATTTTAACTTCTAAATTTCTAATGTGGATCATTTTGAATCATTTTTCATGAGTAAATCATGGGTGGAATTGTTTCCTTTTAAAAATTCCATGTGATTCTTCTCCCCCACTTATAAAAGGCCACCTAGTCTCTTCTATTTTCCACACGTCCAAATAACATTTTTTTGGAAAAAATCTTCACAAATCACTTTCCTACATCCCTAACCTCACTATATAAGATTTATTTTCTCATAAATCAATCCTAGGAATGGTTAGGTGAAAACAAAAAGAAGTTGTTTATAGAATATATAATGTACTAAACCAGTAATTTTATTTTATTTTTTATTCCAACTCCTTCATATATTATTTAAAAATTATGATCTATTATCCTCATTAAATTCCATTTACTAAGATTTTTTATGTTATTTCCATGACCTACAACCACCTACTCCTCCCCCAAATGGGAAAAAGAATCGTTGATTGTGTGTACATCGGACTAACACCTCATGAACTAACATAATTCTTTTTACAACACTAATTATCATGGAAGGAAATAATTATGTATATAATTTTTATAATATTTTATTTATGATATAATTATAATTATTTATTGATAATATGTCATATACCTTCTTACTTTCCAATTTGTAGGATATATGATAACATCCCTTGTGTGTAAGAAAGACAACCGCCTCATGAAGCGATGTGATTTTGTTGTCAATTATGATTTACATGGAAGGTAATAAGGATTAATTTGATTTTCATATAAGTTATTATTTAAATATTAATAATTATATAAAACACATATATCATATAATTTATTACCATACCATCTAATTAAAAAAAGACAACATCATTCGTGTGTATGGAAGAATATCACCTTGCAATGGGATGTGATTCATGTTCATTTAAAACTCTACTTTGAAGGTAATAAATGATTTTTTTTGAATATATATGATATATATGACATGAAATTTATTCTATAAAATTAATATACAATAACATTCATTACACATTCACCCATAATGGAAATGAGAATGTCTCTTGTCCGTACATATGGCTGACCGTATCCAAAATGAAAAATGATTCATTCTCCTTGTTCAAAATTAAATAAAGAATCTAAAAAAGTATCTAATGAAAAGAAAAATGATATTTATAACATTAATATTATTCTATATATGATTTAACTATATCATATTTTTAGGATCTAGATATTTTATGACAAAACATGTATGAGAAGACAAGGAAATTAACACTTGAAACAATAGTGATAATGATGTATTATTAACAAATGAGAAATAAGATGTTATAAAAGGATAATATATGACATTATAAAAGGATCATATATAATATTATAAATATTTCTATTTTTATTTTATAAGTTAACAAAAAATATTAATCCACTAGAAAAGATGTTAAATAGTGCTCAACTAAAGGTAATCATGAGGTAAGGGGTTTCATAACTAAATTTTCAATAATTGGTTTGTACATCCACTACATTGATTATATTATGAAATATTATTTTTGAAATGACCTATTATTTATTTATGTTGTATTTAATCATTAATTTTTTTAGATATATATTTCTTACACATAATCACCCCATTTATTAACTCTCACCTCTATGATATGAACTTTGTAAGTGTTTCATCTCAAACATCCTTTTTGAGTCACATTCCCTTTTATGCACAAAAATTATTATGAATGGTTTATATACTACCCATTTACATAATATATCATGAATCCATCTAACATTATGAGACTATAAGTTAAAATTCATTAACCAGATATATGGGATGTTATGATTCAAAATTTACCAAAGGGGTAAGGGTTTATGTTTCAATCTTATTTTAATCGAGATTATTTAATCTTGAACTTCCCTTGAATGAAATTATTTGAATATTTTATAAAAATTCTATTTCATTTTATTATAATTTTTTTATTCAATAATTTTCATTTAATATTACCATTTCAGTATCTTTGGTAATTAAAATTATTGATTTTTGTTTTAAAATCTGACTTTATTTATTTCTTCAGTTGAAAATAATTCTTCTTCCAAATATATATTTTCTATAAGTGTTTTAAAACAGTTATTATTTTTGAAGTAATTTTTAACCTTAAGTAGTTTTTAGTAAAATATTTTAAAATAAATATTTCAATCATATTTTTAAAAATTTATTTTTTATATTTCATATATGAATATAGATGATTAATTTTTAACTTATTCAGCATAAACATTACTCTTATAATGTAATGACCACCCAATGTTTTAGACATTTATTTTTAAATTTCATAGGTTATTTTCAAAATTAAGTGTGTAATTTTTTATAAATATTTATATTTAAATAAGTTTTTTCAAAATGGATATGATATTTTATTTACGAAATGGTCAAAGTTTTATTTAAAAATAATTTTCCATCTAGGATGACATCCTTTGATGTTACTCAAAGAGAAAATAATATTTTCCTCATGAATAATTTTTAAAATTAAATTATATATATGTATCTCACATATATACCTAGTTTATTCTATTTTCTTTTTATGGGTTAATACATGCCTTATGTTCATTTATAAATTTACTTCCTTAAAAAATCTCTTTCAATTATTTTATGATAAATGATATTAAAACATATTTATTTTCATTGGTAATTATTATGTTTTTTCTTTATTATTTATGTCCTTATATGTAACACATATACATGTACATGAATTTAATGTGATGGGTGTTAGAATAATTATATATCCATCCAGTGAATTGCGAAATGTTTTAGTCTCATGGGATAACTTATTTTGGATGAGGGGTTAACCTAATAAATTATGGGACTCCTTCTAACAAGTGATTTTTTCTTGAAATTTATCCTTGGTATATGCTTATGTCATGTTTTATATGGTTTCCACACATCCTATGATGTCACAATCTTAAGGCATGATTATAAGAGGGTAATTCCATTGATAAAACATTATTTCATTACATTCTTCCCCTATATGATATATTTCCCTCAAAATTTTGTAATACATTATAAGTCGTAAATAGGTTTGGGTACTTTCCCTTAACTACCTCCTCTAGTTCCCATATTGCTTCTTCATACTTATGGTTCCGCCATAATACTTTGACCAGATGGGTTGTCTTTTTGTGTATAACTTTATCTCTATGATCCAATATCTTCAACATATCCTCCTCATAATAAAGATCATTTTTCAATTGTACCACCTCTGAAGAGAGTACAAGAGAAGGATAAAGTATGTACTTCCTTAAGAGAGATATGTAGAATACATCATGTACTTTAGACGTGGTTTTTGGAAGATCTAGTTGATAGGCCACTGCTTCAAAAAATCAAGGATCTAGAAGGGGCTACTGTACCTAGGACATAGATTTACTTTATTCATAAACCTCACAATCTTCTTTCATAGGGATATATGGAGGAATAACATGTCTCTAACTTTGTACTCATGTTCTTGTTGATGATTATATGTATAGATCTTCTCTCAACTCTGAGATACCTTGATGTGCTATTGAATGGAACTCATCTTTTCTAACTTTTCTTCCAGCATTTAATGTCCCAGAAACTTATTCTCACCAACATCATCACATCATGCCAATGTTCTTCACCTTTTCCCACAATGGGATTCATATGGTTCCATTCAGATACTGAAGTTGAAACTGTTGTTGTAGGATAATTGAACTAGTGAATGATGTTTGTCCCATACTCTATTGATATACGTATAACATTATTTCCACATGAATTCTAGTGTTTAAATAGTTTTCTCATATTGGACATCAGTTTGAGGATGATAGGCCATACTGAAGTTCAATTTATTGCTTAGAGCATGCTGGAGACTTTTCCAGAACATTGATGTGAATCTCGGATATCTATCATATACAATAGATATTGGTAATCTAAGAATCCTTTCCTCCTCTTTGATATATACCCATGAATTTTCATCCAATGGGTAGTCCACTAAAATTTTGATAATGTGAGTTGTCTTTGTAAGAAGATCCATAATGACCCATATAAAATTGTTTCTTCTATATGTCCATGGAAGTCCAATGAAACATTTCATGGTAATGTTCTCCCACTTTTATGTTGGTATGGGTATGGGTTACATAATCCCCATATAATTTTGTCTTTCAACCTTCACTTGTTGATATTCCATGAACATTGATGTATACTCTGTGATCTCATTCTTCATATTGTCCCACCAAAATATTTCTCAAAGATTATGATACATCTTTGTGATCCTTCTGTGAATAGAGAAAGTTGAGATTAGTGTGTTATTCAAAACCTCCTACTTTATCTCTAGATCAGATGGTACACATAATCATGACCAAAATCTTATGGCCCATTACCCATCAATCTTGAACTCTGATGATTTCCCATTTCTAACAACTTCCACCCTTTTCATAATTTCCTCATCTTTTATTTGAGAATCTCTTATTTTCTCCATGAGGGATGGTTGAGCTTATCATTGGGAAAGGATTTATGATGTTCCTACCTTAATTATTCTCATGTCGATCCTTTTTAAATCTTATAATATTGGATCCTTTTCAATTCTCATCATTGATAATGATGCATGATCATTTCTACTAAGAGCATCTTCCACCTTATTTTATTTACTGGGTTGATAGTGGATTGATCAATCATAATACATGATGTGATCCTACCATCTTCACGGGTAAATATTAAGATCATTATATATGAATATATATATATGAGACTCTTTTGATTAGTATATATCTCACACTTTTCTCCATAAAGATAACACTGCCAGATTTTCAACGCAAAGATCACAACCAAAACTTCCAGATCATGTGTGGAATAGTTTTTCTCAGGTATTTTCAACCACCTTAAGGTGTAGGATATTAATTTATAGTTTTTCATCAGAACATGGCCTAATCCTTTATTTGAAACATCAATGTATAGTATAAAGTATTCTCCAAATATCGGGAGCGTGAGTACTAGTGCAGTGATAAGCCTTTTTTGAGCTCCTTGAAGCTCTCCTCACATTCATCAGTCCAGAAAAAATTCACTCCCTTCTGTGTTAGCTTGGTTATTGGGTTAACCACCATGATAAGTTCTTCAAAAATAACCGATAATATGTGGCATGACCTAAAAATCTATGAATCTCCATTACATATATTGGTTTAGACCACTCTTCTATTCCCTTCATCTTAGAAGGGCCCACAAATATTTATTTTCTAGTGATAACATACCCTAAGAATGATACTTAATCCATATAGAACTCACATTTACTCTACATTGGAAAAATTTTATCTCCTCAAAAATCCATAAACACAATATTCAAATGATCTTCATTTTCATCCTTGCTCATGGAGTTAATCAAAATATCATTGATAAAGACTACCACAAATTTGTTGAGGTAATCTATAAAGAATATATTTATTAAATCCATGAATAATTATAAGGAATTAGTGAGTCTGAAGGGAATCACTAAGAGATCACATTGTCCATACCTCGTTAAAAAGGTATTTTTGGGAATATCTTCCTTACTCACCTTTAATTGGTGATATCCTGACCACATTCCCACTTTAAAGAAATAACTAGACCCATATAATTAATCAACCACATCAAATTTATGTGGAAGGGGATACTTGTTCTTTATCATGATTTTATAGATCTGACGATAATCAATGTAGAGGAACTTTGACCCATCCTTATTCATAATAAAGAGCAATGGTGCACCCCATGGTGAATCGCTCAGGCATATAGAACCCTTCTATAGATTCACTTGTAGCTAGTTCTTTAGTTCTTCTAGCTTTAGGATGGAAATTATATAAGTTGTCTTTGTTATAAGTAGGGATCTGTGAGTAAGATCAATCTAGAACTCCAACTCTCAATCAAGAGGAAGACCAAACAACTATTAATGGAATAAAATAGTTTAATCCATCATGATAGTCATGTATTTGAGAAGCTTCATCTATTTTATCTCATTCAATGGAGAAAGATATTCTTGCTCAAAAGGAAACATTACCAACATATGAGACAAGTATTCTGAAAGAGATTCATCTTCCACCTTACACTTGTATAATATTTGAGGATAATCTAGGATGTGAAGAGTGATCTCCCTTCCCCAAAAGTTAATGTTGGATTTGTATAAAGATATCCAATCCATTCCCAAAATAACATTGAACTCTATCATAGGAAGTACGACAAGATTTGTTTGGAGGTTCAAGCCACAAACATTTACCAGGTTGTAGTTATCAACTATGGATGCCATAATTTCTTCATTCACTATTCTCACAGATAACTCAACCTGCAAATTTTGAGGTGGGTTGTAAATAGTTATACTAAACATGGATGATGTGAAATAATGAGTAAAACTATAGTAAAATATTATGATCACTATTCTTGAATGAATAACTAGCATACATGTCACAACATCATTGTCTAGTTCCACCTTTGTAGTAGTGATAGCATAAGACCTTCCTTGTTTCCATTATGGTTGATAATTATTTCTTTCCACAACCCCTATCTTATATAAATTTTTCACATAATTCCCGTGTTCCCTGTAGTTATAACACTTCATTAGAGGCCGAGTGTTAATCTAAACCTTCTTTTCTTCTTCCAAATTAGTGTGATTCTTCACATCCCTTACGCAGTACTTAGCCAGATGTCCCATTATTTCATATTTAATGAAATTAAAAGTCCCATTTAGATAGTTCCTAGGATTATTCTTCCAAAAAATTTGACATGTGGGATGTTTGATCTTCATTCCATCATGGTATTTATTTTCTGAAAACCCTGATATTAGACATCATTTTCCAATTTTTTTCACTGGGCTAATGAGACCATTGAGAGTCTACGATATTCATCTCAAACATGAGGGAACAAAAAAATATCCTCAAAACATTTGAAGTCTTGAATCACTAAATATTTTCATAGACATGTATTTAGTATGTTAAGTTAGTGATCCTATATACTTTCGGTGTTCATGACAAAGACGAAGGCATATCTTGTAAGCCTTGTGAATTTTTCTTCATATTCCCAGATAGACTCATCTTCCTTGTTCATATGTCTAAGGAACTCTATTTTGATCTTGAAATTTAATGTTTAGGGAAAATATTTATTGGAAAATAATTCATTGAATTCCTATAAATTTTTGGAATCAATTTCCTCCTGGTACTTTGTAATCTTGATCAGTGGCCACCACTAATCAGCTTCCCCATCAAAACTGTAGACTACCAGCACATCATTCTCTTTATCTAGGCACGGGAGGATATAGAATATCATTTCACTGGAGTTAATTTAATATTCTACGTGGTGGGGATTGAAATAAACACTAAAAATGGAGGCATTTTTCATATTAATGGTTTTATGGTAACATTATGTTTCCTTATATAGGAGGAGTTTATTCCTCATGATTCAATTTATTATTCATAACTTGATCCAGCTGAGCAAGTAGTGTCATGAATTTTTTATCAACCATTCCCATTAAGGTTCTTACTAAATTGCTATATTCATAGTCTCCTAAAATAACTATATCATCCTATGATACCAACTATAGAGACCCTATAATTTTACACAAATCATTAAATTATTTTAATCATAATGAAAAATAAAATTAAATTCCAAGGATCATAAAGCATAGTGTCTTTGAATACTAGGTACATGAAAATGAAAACATGAAACTAAATAAAACATTTATTCATTTAAGTTTTATAAATATATCAAAACATCCATTATTCTCATACATCTTCATAGGATAAAATTGGGATAACATGAACAAAGGGATAAGCTAATAACATAGTAAGGCAATAAACATAAGAATAAATCATTATAAAATGGGTTAGAAGTTGTGGAATAATGATATAAATGGAATGGAACAAATGGAATCATAACATATAAACATGGTATTATATAATAATGGAGTCATAGTTATGTGGAATAAACAAAAAAAAATTAAATTAGAATGATTCAAGACCCATTGCACAAAAATTATCACAAGTTAAGGTTAACCACTCAGATCGTTGCACATGGTAGCATGAGTCAAGGCTAACTTGCAAGACTATAGAAAAAACATCTCATGAGATAAAAAATTATCCAATGAAATAGAGCACTATCTAGGTTCACCCATAATGACATGTTCAAGAATATTAGTTCCACATAAAGAATCATACATACTCAATTATATATAAACAAAAGGGTAACCCAAGGAAAGAGACATGTATCATAATCATATACAAAAGCATAATGAATAGGCGTAACATAAGAGTTTCTATGAAATAAAGGAAATAAATCTTAAAAGGAAAATAATAAATTATAATAGTAATATATAATGATAAGTGATGTAAACTTTATGTGAAAAATGTAAAATTTTTTTTAAGAAACTACAAAATTAAAACATTTTAGTGCGGTTTATAGAAAATTTCAAAGATAATATAAAACAGAAAAGACCATGGTCTTTTATATAAAACCAAAATCGAACCAAAAAGGTTTTAATAATTAATAAGATTAGTTTTATAAAAATAATGGTGGATTAAAAATATATTATATAGTGTACATGAAAATGAGTGAGAATCTGGTAAGTTCCCAAAAAGTGAGCTTGCTTATCAGGAATAATTGAGGAGGGAATCGGTTAAAAACATGTATATCCTTGAAAGATAATGGTTAATGATATTGATTAATGATTTTGTATAATATAAACCTAATTTTTAATATGTGAATAAATATAATATATAAATTTTGTGGTTAAAAATAATTATACAACAACTCGAAAAATAATGGATGTTTGTGTAGAATCCATTACCTTAAGTTTAAAGGAGTTCATCTATTGATCTTAATGCCCTGGAAAACCAAATTATATTCATTAATTAATATTTCAAGAACTTATTCTACATGAGAATTATTTATTATAACCTTATTGTGTTCATTAATTTTATTTTTTTACAAAAATTACAATTTCATTGTTTGGGATTGTTTTTTTTCATTCATTTTTATGAATAGTTTACTTATATATATGTAAGGAGAGGCATGTCAGATACGAATGGATGTCTAGAATTGAAGTTGTGTGAAATTAGTAAATATCTAGTAGATTATCTGGTTATAAAATTCAGTTGGTTATTTGGGTTGTATATGATCCATTATATAAAACATTAATGATCACCGTTTGGGTTAATTGGCGTTTTTTGATCACATCGAACACATTTTTCTTTATAAATTAATATCATATGCACAGAAGATTTCAGATCCTTAAAAATTGTTTATGATCCCATAAAACACACATAATATTGTTTGTATCAATAATAAAAAAATTACTTAATGACGATAATTCTAGATGGTAATATAAATTGAAAACATTTCGTCATGGAATGTGATAAATTAACACATCTCAGATGGTGTTTTCATTTCTAGAATAAAAGGATGGGAAAAGAGAGATGATAATAAATTATTACATTATAATAACAAAAATCAAGTACATGTAAGTTACTATATTTATCATAACATTTGGATTAAATTAGGTGAGAAATGAAAAAGAAAAGAAGGGAACTTGACAGAAAATAAATCAAATAAAAAGAGGAATTTACCTCTAGAATATACCTTCTTTGAGAACCTCTTTAGGGGAGAGGATTTGGAATTTTGAAGAGACAAAATGATTGTGTATGTGGGAGTGGGGATTAGGGACATATTTGAGAATAATTTGGACTTGTCACAAGGCTTGAGAGCTGTGAGGAAAGGAGGTAAAGAGGGGTGGTAATTATAGTAGAGGAGAGAAGGGGTTTCCCCTTATGTTAATCATTAGTTTAATATTTTTTTCTCAAGACTATGAGTATTATTGATTCTTGTGACTAAAAATACTTACAAGAGCATTTTATTTAGAACCAATGTCTATTTACATCATCCATTACTCAATAATGTTGCAGAAATTCATTTATTTAGCATTTATCGTAAATTGTCATATTTTACTATTCACCAAAAATTGAAGTATTTTAGAAAACTCCCAAAAATTCACCCAAACTATTTTTTGACATATAGAATTAAAAAATGAACTTTATTTTATGAAAATAATTTTCAAAATATGATAAATTTAAATTTTATTTAAAGTCATAATTTACTTGAAAAATAAAATTATTAAAATTAAAATGCTTTTCTAACATATTAAAAATTAATTAATGTATAATAAAGTAATATAATGATCTTGATACATGAAAATAATGATTTATGAATACATTTTATGAAAATAAATTCTATTTTAATTTGTTATATTAATAATAAAATTGTATTTAACTATTTAAAAATTACAAAAATACCAAAACTTAATCAATAATTTTTAGAATATTTATTCACATATACTATATTATAATTATATCATATTGTCACATATAAGACGAATAAATTTTATTTATACTTTCATTCATGATGTTACTATTACATTGGATGGTTTACTATTCATAAGGGTCAATTCCAATGATCAAATTACTGTTTCATCGGTATATGTTTATTTACTTCTAGAGATACCTTTTATTTCACTCATTATTCAATTATAAGGTTGTATTTTGTTCTATAAGTACCATTATGTGATTATACCATAATACATGATTATAAGAATGGAATTACATTGCTAAAATATTAGGTCGTTATATTCATGGATAAGGAATGTGATGCCTAGGGGATGGGAATACCAGTGGAGGGGTTTCATATAATCATGTTGATGATTCCTTGGGTTTTTATGGGAAAAGATCCTTGATTTATAGCATTTAAGATTTGAGGTTTATTTCAAAGATATTGATCATTTGGGTTACTATACCTGTTATTGAGTATTGTTTTTAGATTGGATAGAGAATGGTTATACCCTTTTTGTTTTACTACAACTGCAGATGGTGGTTTAGAATTTTTTTAAGCTTAACATAATTGTTATGTATGGTTTTTAAGAGGAGTTCATAGAGAACCCCCAATAGGATGGAGTTGATAGGTGTTATTGACATTTCATTTATTTCTAGGGTTTGAGTTTTTAAATGTAAGAGATGTTTGACATTTTTAATGAACCATTTGGGATTCTTAATACTTGTTGTTATTCACATTCCATTGTTTATGGTAATACTAGTTCTGAGTGAGTGTGATTAATAAAGTTTTGATTCAGGAGGTTTTGGTCATAGGAGAGCATGTGAGCCCTTGGTTTTTTGAATTTGAGGCAACATATAGGTTATCCATGAGACTATTTGAAATTGAACATGGTGGGTGGTCATATGTGAGGTGAGAACTGGTATCTTTGATGAAATTATAATATATATGGTGTCATAGAGAATGAGATATGAATGAGTGGCATGTCATTTGTGAGGAATGGTGGTACCATAAGCTAAACCCTCCTCAGTTGGTAGTGTAAATAAGTTTGGATAATGAGGAGAATCACATGTGTTTTACTATGAATGATCCTAAAAATGATTTACTCATGGGGTGACATAAGTAAACCCAACTGACGAGGAGTTCACCACTATTTGGATGAAGGTGGTGACCTTCATTATGATTTTAATTTCTGTGGAATCCAAGTACAACATTATTCATGGGTCAGGAATGGGAAAAAATATTTTTTTCATGATAGTTCTTTAGGATAAATAACCATTTCCATGAGCATCCATCATATTTTCTGAAAAACAGAATATGGGTTGTATAGAATGGAATCTATTTATTTGGTGATATGATTATAAGGAAACTCCTAAGATGTGTAGTGGAATGTTGTTCATGGTGATATGGCCCTCTCATGAGAGGCATCGTGTGTGAATATAATCATTCATTCAAAAGAGATTGTTGAAACTAGATGTTATTGGGTAGATAGAGGGGAGTTAAACTATATTCCCTAGTGAATATTGTGAATAAATTCAAATAAGATACTGAATAGAGTCTAAGAATCATCTTGGGGATCCAAATAAATTTAGGTGATCTATGTGTGATCTAATTGAAGGTGTTTCACTAATCATGATATGGTAGAGCTTGATACCATGGAGTCTAAATATATCTAAATTGATATATTGTGTTGAAGTATTTGAATGGTCATGGGGTGCCTTTAGAAGTAGGGGTTGAGATTAGGTAATTAGGAGATGTATTAGAAGACAGACCCAATATTCATTGGTATTGGTATGATAGAAAATATATAAGGGTTATTTATGAGTGTGAGTGGATTTAGTGGTCTCGGAACAACATTTTTAAGATAATTTGGAAGAGATAATAATGTTTTGAGGAATTGGTAGGATATTGATCAGGAAAATGTAGCATATATTGGGTTGTTCCAAGGACAATGTGTTTAAATCCATATTGTGAAGGATTTTTTAAATTTAGGAATGAAAATTTGTGTCGGGAATGGGCTAATTATTTCATTAATTTTTGGTTGTGATATGATAAAAACCACACAATTTGAGTCATTATAACATTATAAGGGTGTTTCGTAAGGAAATTTCAATTCTGAAAACCAACATGTTTCGAAATATTCTATTTTGAACTATGTTTTATGGTGGGGAGAAAGATAGGCCATATGTTCTATTGGATGAATAAACCTTTCATTATTATTATATGAAGTTGTTTTGGATCAATATCTTAGTTTTTATATAAGTAATTAGAGTGATAGATAATGTTTTCCTGGGTTGAGAGCCTTGTGTTAGAATTTCCCATGAGAATCACATTATGTTTTTGGGAATGGAATGTGACTATTTAAATTGGAATTGGTGATTGAGGAAATTAGGTACGGATAATTGGATGTATTCCATGTTTTATTGGTGATAATAATATTTATGGTATGGAGATTTTAACTCTGTATTTCTTAAAAGGAGTTTTATTTTCAAGATGAATTTGAATTTCCCAATTAGTGATCTGGCTAGTTTTTAAACTTCGATTCTGAATGTAATTTTTACCATTTGAGTTCCCTAATTTTTTTTAAGATTTCAAGTGCTTATAATTGTATAATTAGATTCTTAAGTGAGTGTCGAAGCTATGCTAGGGTTTCTGGGATGTCAAGTGGCTACAGTCTGTATCCTTCGACTAGATAAGTGCCTTGCTGTTTTTCTAGGCTCACAGGCCAGCTGATGTCCGTAAAGGGTTAAACATTAAACTTTTACTTGTTGGTTTTTTGTAGGGGGTAGAACATACTCTTAAATTTATCTTGTAGTTTTATCTTGGAGTTCTTCCTCCCATTCTTCACTATTCTTCCCTTGATCTATGGAATGGTTTATACAAATTTTGGGGTAATAAGGGTATTTTTCATCCATCATTGGCCCCTTTGATATTCTCCCCTCTTTCTTACTAATTTATTATTATCCCATGTTAGGTATTTATATTGATTCCATTTATTCATGGTGTAATTATCCATTTTATATGATGGTTTTTTTCTTCCTAGAAAAGGGACATCCCAAGACAATTTATACCTACCATCATTAATTGTTTTATTAGATGTATGTCCTACCACATATTTATTTATTTTTATTCCTCAAAATTTATTTAAATTAATTTTTAATTTGGTATCTCATGTTAGGGATTTAGAATGGTATGAATCAATAGTGTGTCATATTCAACCCACAAGCTTTTAATTGACATTACAATGTAATGAGTTTTTTTGGTGTGATTTTAGTGAGTATGCCTTGTTGAAATTACATTTCTTAGTTAATTTAAAATGTTTAAATTAATTATTTAGTTTCATTGTTTCATGCGTTAGGTACTCAGGTGAGTTTTATATGGTCAGTGGAACCTGGATAGAGTTATATGGGATTTGTGCATCTCATGCAATTCTTATGGTATTTTGGAATATTTTTATAAGGTGTGTGCTATAAAGTCTCTCCACCAAAGGTGGTAAAATGATTTTTAATAAAACATTTGGAAAAAAGGTGGGACCTTGTCATTGGTTTAATAACCTCAGCTGCCAATGCTCAAGGCCTTTTCTATGACCTTGTATCCTTGAACATTGAGATCCCATGAGGGTTTTTTATTAATAGATAATAAATTTTATATAATAATAATATTTGTAGGATTATTTAGATACCTATTGTTGGAGGTTAGTGGTGTTCCTTACCCTTTGGGATAGTGAGATAGTTGAGGGATATTCTTCACCTAGAGAGATATGGTGATCTGGTTGAGTATACCTTGAAGGAATTAATATATGGGTTGGGTATTCAAAAAAACTATTGTGTTTTATGAAAGGGATAGGCTCGAAAGAAAAAGAAGTTAATTCAACAATATCAAAAACCACATAAAATTGATCAGTGTTTATTATAGTCCCTTTGGGTCAATATCACTAATCAATTGGGTTGCATACTCAGTGTAATCAACCAATGTAATTGATTTGTCTTTATTTAAGTCCCAAGAAAAAAATATTCAAACACCATGTCCGTGGAATTTATCATATAGTTATATCCTAATAAAAGGTACTGAGATATGAGCCTCTATAAAGATAAAAGGAAAAAATACTACCTCAACTTATTCATCAATAACATATCATTAAGTGCACACTAAACATACTCAACTTCTCCATGAACCATATCATCATTGTTAACAGGAATACATCTAAGTGTTCTAGTCATGATATGAATTAATAATATTCTTAAGGATAATTCTAAGGATAAGTCTCTACATAGAAAAATATTCGAAAATTTATATAAAGTATAGAGTGAGTGGATTCTGAAAAATTACATCCATGTTTGGACACTCTAAGTGGATGTGGTTATAGAATTGATTTATGTAGTATTAATAACTCCAAAAGGTAAATTGATCTTAAATCAATAGTTAACTGGTACACAACAACATGTATTACTATATACCTAGTTTGAAACTCTTAGGGAGTTTGTTTTAGAAATTAACACTCTTTAAAAACCATCATGAAGGAATTTAATTGATGGTAATCATAAATGTAATAGATTATACCTAATGTGTATTGTGTTTATTAGTCTAATAATGATAATAATTTTAAATACATAAATACCCCTTGTGAGGTTATATGTTATAGAAGTATTAAATGATTAAGAGTATTCTGAGATATATTTATTGTAATATAACCCTTGGGTTTAATATGGGTTTTAGTAAAAGATTAGGGTTATGTGAGGAAGAATTAATTTATATTAAATGTTAATAAGTATGAAGGTATTGGTACATTTTGGTTTTTTCCTCTTAAGATTATGTTATTTTATGGAAAAAATATGTGGTATAGAGATCCTTATTGGTTACCAACTGATTTAATGATTGATGTTACTTTTACTATGTTCATTATATTTTTGGGAAATATTTTATTGAATTGAGGTTTATAAAAAATTTAGTTTTAAAGTAAATAATAATTTAATAATAATGTTATTATATTTTTTGATATGTAACTTAAAGGGTGTGAGATAACCTTTAAAGTTAAGACTATGTTTCATGTTATGCTTATTGATGTTATTCGGGATAAAGGGTAATTTATTTATAAAGATATCTTTGTAAATCCTTTGGATTTGTTATTCAATTTTGTATATTAATATATCCATATCCATTTTGGGTATTATATTAATTTTTGTTCATAATTTTTGTTTAATAGATCTCTCAGGAAAAACTTGTTACTCATCCATTAGTCATATTATTTTCTCAAATATAATTTTAGTGTTTCATGGATAAAAAATTAATATTTGATATTATTTTATTAGAGTAAGAAGTGAAGTGGAAATTTATCTAAGCTCAAGAAAAGAATGAAATTGTGTTTTTGAAAAAAAAAATATCCGGTATGTTTATTTTATGGTGTTCTTTATCATAAATGTAAAAGAATCCCTCAACTCTAGGGAAAGGAAATTGAAACAAAAAATTTATCCTATTTCCTTCATATTCGATGAAATAATGAGATTTATATTTATCAAAGATTTATGGTATTATGGATTATATATTTTTTTCATGAAAAATCACTTTATTATGATCAATGATCTCTACCGCTCTATATAAATATTTACTGTTTTCTTCCATTTCCATATTTTCACTTCCCACCAATGTTCTCCAATAAATGACCCTAGTTATGTGTTATCCCAGATGACCATCGTATGTCTCTTTATTTCTTTTTTATTTGGATATTTTAATATTCCTTTTTATGATTTAATTTTTCCACAAATAAATCATCAAACCTATTATTTCTAAGATAAAGATTTAATTGTGGGGATGCAATTTATTTAAGTTGGTTAGAATGTAAAAACTTGAGATTTTAATGAAGTAATATTATGTTTGATAGAATATAGAACACACAACAGCATGAATAAATGATAATTTTACACTCTATGTATTTTTGATATATTTATTTTTAAATAAATACAAACTCCTTGATAGTTTTCAATTGACACAACACTAGTATTAAACTAAATATGATACTGTATTAAAAATTATTATTTAAACGTGGAAATTATAAATTTTCCTTTACGTTATTTGGAATAAATAGGGATTAATAAATTATGATAATTATATTCTTTAAATATTTATAAAATAAATTAAATGTTTATCTATTTGTTAGAAATTAAACAATAATCATTCAAAATTAAAATCAGTCGTTTTCGGAAAAAAACATAATTTGTAAAAAAATGCAGTTTAGTAAAACTTTTCATACATATTTTAAAATTATTTTTTTATAAATTTTATAATATTTAATAAAAAAGATTAATTTTTAAAAAATAAAATATATATTAACAATAGGTGAAATTTTATGATTTTTTTTGGAAAATGTTACTTTTTTAGTGAATATATAAAATATTGATTTCATTAGTTTATCATTTGTTTTTAATAAATTATGTCCTATTGTAATTTTAATTAAATTTAAAAATAAAAAAATTATTATATAATTATTTTAAATCTAATTAGTTAAATTTAACTCGTATTTATAATATATTTTAATATATGTTTATTTTTAGGCTGTAAAACCTATTTTTTCTGAAAACTATTTTGATGTTTATAATCCTTATCTAGTTTATATAATTAAAATAACCCATAATTGTGAATTATTTATTTAAATTAATATATTGTATATATATATATATATTAATTGTAATTCATCTAATTAATAATATTTTTCATATAGTTATTATGAGATAATCTTTTCCTTGAAAAATGCATTTATTATAAACCATTATGTTTGAAAAATCTACTGGTTTAATTTTAAATTAAGACACTTATGTGTTCTTAGTTTGAAAAAATATATTAAATAATTGTAATCATAATAATTTTTATTATCTAACAATTTCAACTTAATTATTTACCATAATTAATATTTCAAATAAAGAAATTTTTTTACAATGGTTAATATAAAAACGAGTTAACCGGGGGAGTGTGTACACAAAAAAGATAACGGTTAAAAATGACCCAAAACATATCTAGTTCATATTTTATGGTCATATTTAAATCTTATAACTTCTAAATTTCTAATATGGATCATTTTGAAGCATTTTTTCATAAGAAAATCATGTGTGGAATTGTTTCCCTTAAACATTTCCAAGGGATTCCTCTCCCCCAGTTATAAAGGACCACAAATTCTCTTATAATTTCCACACATCCAAATTACATTTTCATGGAAAAAATCAACACAAATAACTTCCTTAATTCCCTACCCTCACTATATAAGATTTTTTTTCTCATAAATCTTTCCTAGGAATGGTTCAGTGAAAACAAAAAGAAGTTGTTTGTAGAATATATTATTTACTTGACCATGAATATTATTTTATTTTTTCTTCCAACTCCATCATATATTATTAAAAAATTACGATCTAATATCCTCATTATATTCCATTTAATGAGATGTTTTTATGTTAAGTCCATGACCTACAACCACCTTCTCCTCCCTCAAATGGGAAACAGAATCATTGATCGTGTGTACATTGGACTGACACCTCGCAAACTGAAATAATTCTTTTTCAATCACTAATTATCATGGATGGAAATAGTAATGTATATAATTATTATATATTGTATTTAAGATATAATTGTAATTATTGATTGAGAATATGACACATACCTTATTACCTTCCAATATGTAGGATATATAATAATTCCCTTTGTGTGTAAGAAAGACTGCGGCCTCATGAAGCGATGCTATTTGATTGTCTATTATGATTTACGTGGAAGGTAATAAGGATTAATTTGATGTTTATATAAGTTAGTATTGAAATATTAATAATTATATAAAATAAATATATCATGTAATTTCATACCTTACCATCCAATTAATCAAGGACAACATCATTCGTGTATATGAAAGACTATCACCTTGCAATGTGATGTGATTCATTTCCGATTAAAACTCTACTTTGAAGGTAATAAACGATATTTTTTTGAATATATGTGATATATATGACATGAAATTTCTTCTATAAAATTAACATACAATAAAATTTATTACCCTTTCTCCCATAATGTAAATGAGAATGTCGCTTGTCGGTACATATAGTTGACCGTATCGAAAATGAAAAATGATTCATTATCCTTGGTCAAAATTAAATAAAAATTCTATAAAAGTATCTAATGAAAAATATTATATTTATAAAATTAATATTATTCTAGGTATGATTGAACTATATTATATTTTCAGGATTTAGAACTTTTATGACAAAACATGTATGGGAAAATAATGAAAATTAACATTTGAAACAATAGAGATAATTATGTATTATTAAAAAATGGGAAATAATATGTTATAAAATAATAATATATTAAATTATAAAAGGATCATATATAATATTATAAATATTTTTATTTTTATTTTTTAAGTTAATAAATAATATTAAACCACTATAAAAGATGGCAAATAGTGCTCAACTAAATGGAATTGTGAGTTAAGGGGTTTCACAACTAAATTTTCAATCATTGACTTATACATCAACTATGTTGATTATATTATGAAAGTTTATTTGTGAAATGACATATGATTTATTTATGTTTTATTTAATCTTTAATTTTTTTATATATACATTTTTAGACATAGTCACCCAATTTATTAACTCTCTCCAATATGATATGAACTTTGTAAGTGTTTCATCTCAAACATCCTTCTTTGAGTCATATTACATATTATGCACATAAATTATTATGAATAGTTTATATTCTTCCCATTTACATAATATATCATGAATCTATCTAATATTATGAGATTTTAAGTTAATATTCATTAACCCGATATATGGGAAGTTATGATTCAAAATTTACCAAAGCGGTAAGGGTTAATGTTTCAATATTATTTTAAACGAGATTATTTATGCTTGAACTTCACTTAAAGGAAATTATTTGAATATTTTATAATAAGTCTATTTAATTTTATTATAATTTTTTTATTCAATAATTTTCAATTAATATTACCATTTCCCTCTCTTTGGTAACTAAAATTACTGTTTTTTTAATCTGACTTTATTTAATTTTTCGGTTGAAAATAATTCTTCTTCTAAATATATGTTTTCTATAAGTGTTTTAAATAATTTACTATTTTTAGAGTAATTTTTACCCTTAAGTAGCTTTTTTGTAAAATATTTTAAAATAAATATTCCAATCATTTTTTTAACAATTTATTTTTTATATTTATTATAAGAATATAAATGGTTATTTTTTACCTTATTTCGCATGAACATTACTCTTCTGATGTAATAACCACCCAATGTTTTAAAGATTTATTTTTAAATTTCAATGGTTATTTTCAAAATTAAGTGGGTCATTATTTTAAAAATATTTATCTTTAAATAATTCTTTTCATAATTGATATGATAATTTCTTTAATAAATGTTTAAAGTTGTCTTTAAAAATAATTCTACAACTCTGATGGCATCCTTTTATGTTACTCAAAGAGAAAAGAATTTTTTTCCCATGAATTATTTTTAAAATTAACTTATATATATGTATATCACATATATATCTAGTTTACTCTAGCTTATTTTTATGGGTTAATACATTCCTAATGTTAATTTATAAATTTACTTCCTTAACAAATCTCTTACAAATATGTTATGAGAAATGATTGTAAAACATATTACATTTCATTGGTAATTCTTATGTTTTTTCTTTATTACTGATGTCCTTATATGTAACACATATATATTTAGATGAATTGAATTTTATGGGTGTGAGAATAATTATATATCCATCCAGTGAATTAGGTAATGTTTTAGTCTCATGAGATATCTTATTTTGGATTAGGGGTAAACCTAATAAATTATGGGACTCCTTTTAATAAGCGATGATGTCATTAATGTTATCCTTGGTAGATGCTTAGGTCATGTTTTATATTGTTTCCACACATCATATGATGTCATTATATTATGATACCATGTTCTTTATGATATGTTTCCTTGAAATCAGTCACGATCTTTGTATTTTTAGGATACCATGTTATAACTTTGAATCACAAGTAATTCTTACTTACCATGTTTATTACCTTACTGAAAGTTTTAGCTCACCCATTTCTTTGTGTATTCCATATGTTACCCCATAATGATTTATGAGATACAATGGATTCTATGAGCATACTCTAAATAAAATATTAAGGATTCCATATTTTAGTGTCATTCTATTTATTATGAACCTATTTATCTAAAGTCATTATCCCTTCATGATCCTTATGTCGTAATAATTAGATATTTTATGTTTAATAATAATTTAATAATATGAGTAAAATGCCTATGTTTCCATACATTTAGGACTATAGGGATCTACCATGTTGGATGTAGTCATCCAAGCTAGCACCGTGGCAGAAGGTGTGTGTGAATGGGAGCATAGCACCCGCAAAGCATGCATAAAATAAATGTAAGGGTTTGAGGGATTATAGCACCCACAAGGGTGATATTGCACCAATCATTCATATGAAACGTCCTGTGATGGTGGTGTGTGAAGGTTTTATGGGTGTCAAACCCCACTATTGGCTCGAGAGGTCAAGTGCAAAGATTTGTTTATAAAGTGTCTACTGAATGTGGTAAACTCAAATGCAATACTAAAGCCAACAGAGCATTATTCATCACATTAAGATTATATAGACATGATGTGGGTCATTTGATTGTGGTTTATCTAAATATGTGTATGGATCCTCATCTTCATCTTCAACCTCCATTCACCTCCTTCATATGTGATCTCCCTAATTACATTGTTCTGTTATGTCATATGAATGAGTACTCCACCAAAATTCCATGGAAATTAGGAATTCCATGACATAGTCCCACTATCCATCATTGAGAGTTATAATTTATAAGATTCATTGAACATGAGCTACAATTTTATTGTTCATAATTCATCATATTGTATCATAATATATTGGTCGAGCATTACAGTGATTCAAAAACCTTTGAGGGTAATGCACTGTGGAAATATTGGTTATTCTATTGTATACATACATTATTTATAATAGAAATATCCCATGCTATAGAGAATTTATTTTCATAGTGGATTTCATATCCATGCATGAAAATAAGTTATGAGAAACACACATGAGGCTAAATTGGTGAAAAATAAGTCACATCTAAGAAACTAATACATGCATCATTTATGCATGAAAAATATTTAAGTTTGTGCTTCCTGAAAAATGTGCATGAAAAATAACCCAAATGAAGAGTTATGGTATTCCTATTAATGAATCAACACAAAGAAAATTAATAATATACAGAGTATCTATTTGTATATAACATGAATGGTTAATGAGGATTCATTTCTCTAGGAGAATTGGATCTATTTAAAAATATATTCCCACACAATATTATATGAGATCACACTACCGTGAAGCAAGTGGAATTGAAGGTTGCGCTATTGTATATAATACTACACTTCATAAGTTACAAAATGGGTGGTTATACATTGTAGTCCAACAAATAAGGACACAACTAGGTGTCTCTAGTCCATAGTTATTTATTTCTGAGTAGTTATTTAAATAAATCAACGAGTAATAATTGAGAAGTACCTAATTTGTTTTCCACATATTTGGATAAAGTTGTGAAAACTCATCCTATTTCATATATAAGAGATCAACCAAACCGAGTAGTTGAGGGTGATCCACCTCTAGGAATATCATGTATTTCTAGAAAATAGTAATATTATTTGAATATTGAACATTTTTTACATAAATTTTTTTTAAGAAGAAAAAATATTATATTCCCATAAGAAACAATAAATCATTTAGGAATAAATTTTAATCCATTTGACATCCTTCAAAATATGAGGATGGGGTTTTTTCCCATGTAAAAGTGAATTTTTTATAGATAGATTTTTGAAAGTAAATAAAAAATTTATCAAATGTTTTTTCATAGAATAGATGGATAAAGCCATCAATGATATAAATATAGAATATATATACTGTGAAGTATGAATTTCAAGGTAGTGATTTTGATAAAGGAACCCAAATATCCATAAACTGTTTTGTGGATTTTTTTGGAGTAGTGAGAAAAGGAAGAGGAAGAAGGTGATTCTTTGTACCAGCAGTGATACAACGAAGCAAGGTTCAGGAGAGTGAACCTTGGTAAGTAGTGAGATGTTCATAAACATATAGGACAATGATCCTATGAATAGGATATACATAACAAAAATCAATAAGAAATGAACTTATTTAGTTTTGTGCACAAATGAAATTTTGGTGGCATGATCCATAGAATGGCCCTTTGGGGTGAACCATGTAAATTCCAATGTACCCATATACATTATATATAAATAGAAAAATAGATCAATATATCTATCAAATATCGTGTAAAAGAGCATGAAAAGTAACCCTCATGTTTGAAATTTCAATATCTTTAAGGGAATGTGAAAAATATTAATATTTAATGGTATTATTTATTGAATATAGTTTATATATTGAATCACACCCATTAAGGGTAATCTCACACTAATTACCTTTTAAAATTATAGAAATTTTTATCATATAATATGATTCTTTTCTGGATATATTTTCTCTAAAATTGGTCTTCTTATTTCTTAAGATGAAGTTTTAGTTTGAGCATGTATTCTTGAGTGGCATGGAAAGTGGTAAAACATCAAAGAAGAACCCCAAATCAAGTTGAATACATTTATGTGGAACAAGTTTTTGAACAAATTTTATTCAATTTATGAGTCCAAATACTCCTAAAGGATGTCATAAGTGATTTATATTGTGAATCTCTTTACAATTATATCATGGGAATAAATGATGAACAAGATATTCCATGTGATTTTGAAGCTACTAATTTTTAGAAGATCCTAATAATGCTAAAATTTGATATTTTTAACAAATAAAGGGAGATTGATAAAAAATTAAGAAAATAGAAGTTTAATTTCAATTATTGGAAAATTATTTAATATATTCATATTTAATTACATGAAAATGAGGTAGAAAAAATGATTGGCCTAAAAAATAATCTTTTTGAAGTTGTAACTAATCTAAGGTAAACTAAATATTCTAAAACAAAATATTCAAAAATTATATACATTATGGATGAATAACAAAAACAATATTTAAGAGAAAATAATATAAACTTTAATGAATTCTAGAATCTAAATGCAATGAAGGATGAGTCGGCTAGTCATTTAGCTAAATTACTTAATGATAATAGAAGACTTCAGTAAGAAATAGTATGATTCAAAGGCAATATTTTTAAAATTAAATCTAAATGATGGAATATGATAATATGTTGGATGATAATAAAAATTCCTTATAAGAGGAGATATCTAGTTGGAGTAATATCACGAAAATACTTGCTACTCAACTTGAACCAAGGATAAATATGATCCAATTGATGGACAAAATTAGTGTTATATAATAAATAGTTATATGATAAAGGAAAGACATATCTTAAGAATTCAAATTTTCATTTGATCACCATTAAATAGGTTTATATGATTAAACAATGAGTTATTCTATATTTGAGGATAAACAATAAATGATTATCATATTATAATGTTCATGATTTATCAGTTAAGCTAGTCTTGGCAATAAGGTAACTCTGGAAAGGGATGAGAAGAAGTGATATGGAAATACTCACAGGAGAATGGAAAGTTATAAAGGTTCCATAAATGGACATAAAATGGACCCAAAATGATATAAAAGAAACTACATGAGGATAAAAGGAAGATATTTTATCATTTTTTATGTTTTTGGGAAGCAAGGGAAATCCTTTAGTTTTTGTGTTGAAGCATGGGGAAAAATCAAATACAATGAATATGTGGAAAACCTGAATGAAAAATTCACCACGCACAAAAAATGATGTATGTATATTCTCAAAAAAATATTTCTTTTTAAACCATGTTCATAGTGGATGCTTCATTGGATATTCAATAGGGGCTAAACGAATATTTCAGAATAGATGGAAAAGGAAAATTATTTTCATGAGAAAAATATTTCAATGATTATGTTAACAAGAATAAATTTATGAAACTAAAGTAGAGAGAAGATCCAAATTTATCTCTAAACCATAAAAATATTGGAGAGATAAGAAATTTATCATAATAAATATAAATGATTACTTAGTATTGGACTCAATAATGGACAAGAGAAAGGGAAATCCTAATAAAATTAAATCATTGAAAATAAGAATAATGTATCAATGGGTTCTTAAGGAAGATCGAATGTTTCAAGAAATAAAAATCAGTATAATTTTTGAAAAGAATCTACTTTCGGTAAATATACCCAAGAAGGTACATATTTTTTATAAAATAAAAAACCAAAAGAGTATTAAATTAAGTCAAATTATATTATATGAGGTCCAACTGAAAATATGGATTCTAAAGTCAATCAAAAAGGAATAATTGTAGCCCAAAGTGACTCACTAGCATCCTCAAAAATAATAATTTCAAGGAACCCTCTCGGTATATTCTTATTATTTATATATGGTATTGAAGTTGTGTCAAATTATTAGGGAGATACACCACATGGGGTCATTGTTCTTGAAAAGTATATGGTTGATTATTCTTGAAAGGCACATGTTTGTTTATTTAAGAAAAGAACGGGGAGATAGAGTTAAATGAAAATATGGAGAAGAATTAATTTTCATGGAAATGGTGATTTCATTTATTTTCCTAATGTTAATTAATATTTACATATACCAATTATTTTCAATAATTAATATTCTTTATTTAGAAATACATACTAGAATAAATTAACATGGAAAGAAGTTAGGAAAATTGTAAAACAATGCTGAAATCAGGATATGTGTTTAGATCATGCTATAATTCAAGTGTTTTCAGTCCATCTTGGGATAATTTAATATGAAATAATAGAATCCCAAAATATGATTTCTATTTTATAATTTTTATTTTTGATAATCATTTTGGTGTTCAGTATCATTTGATATTTTAAAGTTATCAAAAATTTGCTAAAATTTATTTCATCCAAACCAAGTGTTTCCCCAATTATTGAATACTAAAAACGGTTATAAAAAATGGTGTATAGATAAAAAAATCTCAGGGGAAGGTGTGATGATAATATAAGGCTACTAAGCCTTATCATAATTTTTTATTTTATCCTTTGAAGATATAAAAGGTATATATATTAAGTGATATAATTTGTCAAAATTGAACTGTTGGTCAAAAAAGTGGTGAGTATTTATCAATTTGTATCAAATAAATAATCATATAGATTGTTTCTCATAAAATAGTAAATTTTTATACTAAAGGTTTAGTATGATGCAATGGAAATAATATGTTATATTTTAAGAATATAAACCCACAGTTGTTATATGTTTCTTAGAGTACATGAGTGACATAGAAAACCTTGTTTATTGGGAACAAAAACTCTTTTTTCCTACATTGATATTTTAATTAGTAAGATAAGGGGATTTATTTGACTTCCCAAATGTTATGTGAAACATTTTCTCAGATAATGTCTTTTGAAAATTTACCAGGAAAGGATATTAGCTTCTATATCAAGTAGTTTCAAATGATTTAACTATTCCACATAAGTTTGATGTCAAAAATAATGTTATTTTGATATAGTTAGAGAATAAATATTCAAAGGGTGATTAAAGATTTCTATGATTTTTACCATACACAAATGGGTAGATATATTTCATAATATAAGGGCAAGAAAATGTATTCATATGAGAAGAAACTTCTTATATCAATAAATTTTTTTATATGAAATTCAAAAGTGCAGTGAAAATCAAAGAACATGGACTAAACCCTTGTATTTTATTGGAAATAAGGGGGATATGAGAAAATTATGTTTTCTTCACTTTAACTGAAGGTGATATTTTCAAAGTTATATTTTCAACTATATCCGAGGGGGATATTGTTGGACTACTAAGAGTTTGGAATGAATTTTTTGACATTATGTATGGAATGGATTTGTTGAAAATACCATTTTTCACAACAAATGTTGATGGTGATAAAAGTGTTTATTGGAATATTTGTTAAATCATGTATTTTGAAGCCCATGTTAACAAAGATAATACATTTTTTACTTTTAAAGAAAAATTATAGTGGAAATGGTAATTGTGTAGGTTCGAAATACTTAGTACATACTAAGTGCATATTTTAGTGGGCCTTAAAGAAGAAAATATTCCAACCATAGGCCAAACAATAACAACATGAACCAAACATGTGGGATTCTAGGAGAAAACCATGTGGGATTTAGTTATCCTAGATAGCACCATGGTGATAGGTTTATGGTAATAAGAGTATAACACCCACAGAAAATATACAAGATAAGGATGAGGATCAAAGGTGACATTTAACCCAGATGGGTCCATGGGGACCATTAATGGGTATGCCATATCCCATGAGGTTACATTGTGAAGATATTATAGGCATCAAACCCCACTGCTCGGTTGATCTTCTTAAGGAACAATGATTCTTATTAAGTGGTTGAATAACCTGCTAAACTCCTATGTTGCACTGCGTCCCATGGAGTAATGTTCATCTGTTAAAAATTACCCAAACATAAAAAAGGAATTTTGATTGATTTTTATATGATTATGTGTATGGATCCATATCATAATCTTTAACCAATGCTTCCATGCTTCCTATGTACACTCTCAGACACCACTATTCCTCTAGGCCAAATGAAAAAGTTCTCTAGTGTTACACCGTGGAAATTGGGATACACATGCTACTAAATTGATCTATGTATTGGTGGGATCCAATTTGAATGAGGTATATAAATAAATCAGTAGTTGGTATAGACATAATGTATTATATTTCACCATAAGATGAGGGTTGAGTTTTTCAGTGGTTCTGGAAATTGTGAGGTTCATGCACTGTGGAAATAGTGGTTATACCTCAGTATCCATATAATAATTAAAATTTAATTGTTTGATTTTGGAGAGACTTGAATTTCACTTATAGTTTATAACCATGCAATATAATAAGTTCTCAAATGCACATGTGAGAACGAGCATACTAAGAATAGTTTGGGCCTAAGAATATAGTGCATGCAACATTTATGCACGAGGAATATTTATGTTCCTGATTCATACATAATATTCATGATAAATACCTAAAGTTATTATTTTTTTTTTAAATTAATTATTCCTCCTAGAGAATATAAATAATAAACATATTATCATCTGGAAATAGAACATGTCAGTTTAATGAAGTGTTATTTCAATAGGATAAGTGGATCTATTCAAACAAAAATGTGTACACTATAGTATGTCAGATTATGACACAGTATGTGTGACCATGTTGTTGTGATGCATTTGTAATTGAAGTCTACACTGTGTTATATAAGAGCACACCATATAATTTTAACAGTCAGAGGTGTTATGCTATAATTCTTTTGACCATGCCTCAACCAGGATTCTCTAGTCCATGAACATTTATTTATCATTTTTTATTTGAAGAAATCATGGAGGAACATTATAGGAGTTATGGGTAGTTTTTAAATACCAAAATTGATATCTAAAAGTGTTTATATAAACAAAAAGTCAACCTATCTATCTCAGGAATAAGAGATGAAATATATAGAGTAGATGATGGAGATCCATCTTTGTGCATATACTACTTATCAAGAAAATATTGAAATTATCTGAATAAATAACAAATTGAACTTAAATGTTTCATAATAATAAATAATTTATTATTCATGTAATATAGAAAAATATTTCAAGGAAGGAATTTACATCCATTTTAGATCTTTACATTGTTGAAGATGGTGTTTTTTTATTCCCTCAGAAAAGTGATGTTGTTCCAGATAGAATTTGGAAGGTGAAGAAGAAGTGCTTCAATGTTATGTTCACAAAATTAAAGGATAATACCATAAAGGGATTAAAAATAGAATACATCAAGATTAAAGGATTCATTTTATTCAATTTATTGTGATAAAATTATATACATATCCAAAAACATGTGTGTGGATACTTTATAGATAATTGAGAAACTAAAGATGAAGAGGGAGGTTATTTACACAACGAGTGAGCCAATGATGGAACGTTAGAGGGAGTTAACCTTGGAAAGTAGTGATCTATCCACATAATTTTAAGGGAGTGATCCTGGTAATAAGAGTGATCTTTCATAAACCAATAATAACTGAGCTTAATAACATTATTTATCCAATACAATTTTGGTACTAACATCCTTAGACTAATCATTAATGGTCAACCAAGTAAATACCTATGTCAATATTTTCTTTATTAATCAAAAAATGTTCATAAAATATAATTACTATGTCATTAAATAAAATAAAAAAGTGACCATTAGGGTTGAGATTTTAAGATCCATATGGTCTTGTGAGATATTTTAATAAGTATGTGTTTTATTCGTCACAGACTGTGCATACCATAATTCACCCCCTCTTAGGATAATATCACCATATGTACCTTGTATATGTGTAAAATAGGTGTTGGGTTGAATCTCAATGATTCATCCTAAATATACTGGATAATAAGAATCAAATCCCCATAGATTTAGTTTCATTGTTTAAGGTATTGGTCTGGTTAATTCTATTTAAAATCATGTAGTATTGATGTTTATGGCATGAAAGGGGTTGAATTAAGTGATTTACCATGTAATATTAATTAGGATACCATTCCATGTTTAACATAAAATATAATTTATCTGAATATATTTTTAGAACCAAGATGATTATCTCAACTCAACACATGTTTGGGAACCAAGAGTATCATCTAAGATCTAGGTGGGGGTTATTTATATCATGACAAAAATCCTTTTTAACCTTTTTCAAATAGATAATAGTGCTACTATTTATTTTTCATAGGACATAATGATGGAACTGGATGGATTTGGTCATTATACTGATACCATATCACATCATGGATCCTAAATAAGAGTGAAGGGGTTGATCCCCCATTATATGGACCCTAGACCACCATGGTAGTTGAGATGAGTGAAAGAAGGGGTGTGAAGGAGGCTTGAATTCACTACACTAGGATCCTACATGATGTGGCCAATATAGGTCAAATATTTTGTAGTGATGAACCATAATAATGTGGGTAAAATTTAATTTGGGAATCCTCATTTTTATATAAAATTAGTGTTATTTATGATGGGGTATCATTCAAAATATTCATTGGTATAAAGGTTATTGATTGAAGAAGGGTTCCCAGGAGAATCCCCATGCAAAGGATATTCATGAGGCTCAACCATGAGTGGGTTTTGTGGGATTCACCCAAGGAGGTGCTTAATAGGATTCATTCATAATAGATCTTTATTAAATTCTTCCATGAAGTTGATTTTTGGGATTTAAATGCTGGAGGTCTTCAAGGGATTCATCTATGAATGGGCTTCACATGAATCATATTTTAAATAATTTATATGAGAATCCATGTGAGGTTATTATACACAATTTGAAATATAGGGAATATATTTTTCAATTATTTGAGCCTCTCTCTATCTCCATATAAGAAATGATATACTCAATGATTATCTCTCCTCGTTAGATTAAAATTCCCAAAAATTAAATGGATGAGAGGTATTTATAGTAAGTGTCTTATAAATTACTTCTCATAATTTGGGATTGAATATTAGATACACAAATATAAATTAATATGTGTTCATTGAGACTCATAAAACCAACAAATAATATCACCTTGATTTTTCAAAAAAATTCTGACAATGAAGGATTTACAAAGAAGAAAATGATTCTCATCATGGAATCGCAAACAATATCTGAACATAGAGTCTTTAAGAGTATATAAAGGGAATTTGAAATTTTACCACAAATTATTTCTAATCCATTAAAATCTTACATAGACATGATGAGATTTCACAAAGGATTATTTTATGGGTATATTTCCTTTTTAATTTTATCTCATGCTAAAATGATTACCCACTTAAAACAAAAACAATTTTTTAACTATAAGTTCATTTTGGATCAATGAGTAATTAAATCAAATAATTCAAAATGAACTACCCTATAGAAATATATTTCTCCAGTAGCATATATTTTACAAGTCTAATAACTAACTATAAATTCCTAACAAATTATTTTTATGGTTTTTATAAATCGTTTTTTACAGTGACTAGATTACATGGAATACTCATAGTGGTTGGTTCTTACTATAACATCACCGTACAAGGAAATGTTTTTGTTTAATCTATATCCCTCAATGGGTATGCAATCTTATAGAACATCTAAACAAAATTTAGTTCATATTCTTAAATTATAAGACACTTTTATTTTCAACTAGACTCAAGTCATCTGAGTGAGGATCATATTATACTTATTATGGAAAAGTAAATGGAATTAAATTTTTGAGTGATAACAAATGACCCCACCAATTGAATTTTTATGGATTGAATATATAGAAATTGTCAATATTATATATTTTCTTATAGGATAATCATGAAAATAATTTCCACCAAGAGGAGGATCTAAACTCAAATATTTGGGTTTCAGTAAGAGGAAAATTTAACTACAGACTTTTATCTTCCTATCACATGGTTAATAGAAGTAAACCTAACCTTATTTGGGAAACCCAACTACTAGAGTTTTGGGGACATGTAATAAAACGAGAACATGTGGTTGGATCTCAGATTAGAGATCCAGAATTTACTAATTTTCTAGTGGGAACTGGAATGAAGAAATGGGTAGTTTTTTAAAAAGGGTTCTTATTTAGATCATGATTGTGTAAAAAAGAAAATATAATTATTTTTTCATACTGAAATGTTATTGGGGAACATTCAATAAGAAATATTAAACACATACACTAGGAACTCTTCCATATATCTATCTTGTACATAATTGAATCACATAATTTAGAATAAACCACTCTAAGATGTTTTTTGTATTTTAAAATGGACCATCATTCAATTCGGTTTCATGTCATGTGATGAAGAAAATTTAACCTTATATAGATCATTTGAAATAACATACATGAGTAACATAAGGGTTTTCTAACTTTTTCCAAGGTCAACAGACCTAGTAGGCGTAGCTCGATTTTTCTAGGTCGAATGGTGTTCCCAAAGCACTTTATATCATATAATTTTTACTCTAAAGATTCCTAATACATTTATAGAGAGGATTAGTGAGAATGAACATGATTTTTCATAAGATTACATTATTGATTTTTCAATGTCATGAGTACTAATATATTTTCCTTCATTAGTTTTACATCTTGAAAAACACTAATGAAACTTGTTTTTAGGGTTTATTCTTTTTGACTAATAGTTTTTTGGGTTTTAATTCTCATAGGATTGATTAAAAGGTGAATAATACTTAACGTTATATAGCCTTGTTAAATGAGTGAGTTAGTCTACATAGTAGTGTCAAGGAATACATAACATGAATATAGATCCCAATGCTAACAAAGATAATATCATGGATGGGTGTGCATATTTTAAGGTCATAGTTATTAGACCATTATTCCATATGTTTCCTTGTTATGGAATGGGGGCCATATAACCAAATTTAATTTTCTAAAATGAGATTCAAAACTCAAGGATTTGGAATGTTGAGAGGATTATCACAACATAAAGTATTTTTTTATTCATAAAAATGTTCTCCAATATATGAATGTGTAAAAGAATATGATTTCATAATCTTAATTTTAAACTGGGTATGATGCATGAATGTGTAACATCAATGGTTCCTAAATCTACATAAAAATATTTGGTTAAAGAATGAAAATATCTCAACATAAGAGTTTCTATGTAAATGGGAAATGGAAACAGATGAGAATAATTTAACCATTTGTAATGAAGATATTATCACTACACTATCATGAAATAGAACATACAGTTATGAGGGATTTTCCTTTAGGGATTAAAACATCCCTCTATGGGTAACATTATGTCTCAAAGGATATTATTTTATTCACCATGAAAATGGTAGCCCATTAGATTAGTCAAGATAACAGTTACCATATTTTATGAAAATTATAATCAAGAGGATTTTGTCAAGGTTATGGATTTCCAAGATGAGTATCATTACTTAATAAATTTGGTTGGTGATAATTAATACAATAATTTTATGAGGTAGGTCCATGGAAAAAAGGTTATTAAAGAAGGTTTCAATAACCATAAAGGTTACACCACCATGAATTGAAGACATTATCATGTTGATAGGTTATAACATAAAAATTCTTGACTACACAATCATTTGAAATGTACATCTAACTCAATGGGAAGAAGTGGCCAAACCATGAATTATAATATACTCATGAACTAGTTGAAACGCACTCACAAAGGGAAAAATTATATTTTGTATAATATTTTCCTAAACTAATGGGTCCCTGAAGCATAACATGACTTTTTCAAGGGACTCATTTTATCGCCTCATAGATTTGTGAATTTTGTATTTTTTTTCTCTATATTTTTTTGAAATATATGAAAGGTAATCGATTGGAGTGAAAATAATTTAATTTCTCTCATGCCTTCCATTATGGATTTTCAACCTAAAACCCCATTTTCACCTTTATTTTCCATTTAACTCTCTAATTTTTCCTAGTCTATATGAGGTGTAGGCCTAGCATGTAGTGACTCAACTTCTTTATTTTTAGACCACCCATTATAGTTTTTTATCCTAATTACCCTTTATATCATGTAATTTTATTGTTTAAGGTTCTTGAGATATAGAACACTTAGGTTTGAGGTTTAAGGTTTTACAATTCATTCTAACAATTCTTGTTAGGGTTTAAGGTCAAATAACTTTGACCAACTATTTTTTTATTTATGGTTATACTGGTTTGATAAATTCTTAAGGTAGTATGTATATATTGAAGGATAAGGGAACCCCAACATAAATTGAGAGCTTGATTTTAAAATAAAACCCCCCGAAGAATAGGTTCATCCAATATGAAATAATTATTCTTGGACCAATAATGGGTTGAATTTTTTAAAATTATCTTAGTACTGGAGAACCATGAGTCAATATATATCATATGGGAAGACGAATCAATACACACATGATTCATGAAGAAAATATGATGTCCCAGTATAGAGGCTACAATAAAAAATCCCACACAACCGGGATAGACCAACCTATGGGAGGGGTTTGATATTGATTTTATTTATATATAAACTCAAATAACATCCTTTATGTAACACAATGTATCCTAAATTAATAATAATCAATACAGAAATAGTTCAGAGATGAAAATTCCCCATAAAAAGTTTACTCATGCATAGAGGGGGTATTGATAGTGTTCCTAGATTGAGAATGTAGGAAACCATATTTGAATGAGGTTCTAATTCCATGAAAAGTGAAAATGATTCCATACGAATAAACAATAATGAGAAAACATGAGATAAGATATTTTATGTCTCTTAACCTAATTAGAATCATATAATGATATGGAATCTCTATTTGGAAATGTTATATTATATTTAAGTTTCCTTTTTTATTCCTTATAATGGGGATCAACAAACATGTAGTTCTACTAGAGTGAGAAAAATCTCATGTCTGTATAGTACTATTATTTTCAAGACAAAGATGAATTATTTCAATTAGTGGGCGGATTGTTCCTGAATTTATATTTATAATAGAATTTTACAAGATTTAGAACACTAAATGATGTTTCATGGTAGGGGACTAAGGTCTAATTGGTGAAGGGGAGTCTCAATGGGGTGTCAGATGAACCCAGGGGGCTTGGTTATTGGGTGGTTATACTCTATAACAACTGTTTGGGTGGCTAGGGGCCTATATTTCTACATAGTCTCGCTGACTATCCAGTTTCCTTTAAAGTGGGAAAAATTTATTTTCTCCCCCCGTATATTTTTAATGGGGGAAGCCCCAAATCTCTCATATCACGTTGTGTGCCATCTAAGAGAACAACCACACTATCTAACCTCTTTTCCCATTGATCAATATTGTAGTTTATAGTGATTTGGTGGTGTAAGGAGTATGTTTTCTCTATCATTATCTTACATTGATATCCTCTTCTCATTCTATCAAATTTCATCTTCGCTCGAATTAGGTTTTAATTAATATTCCACTAGAGAATGATGGAATCATTATTTTGAGATTTTTTTCATTATTCCAATTTAAGGGATCTCCAAACTAAATATGTGTCTTCCATCATTCGGAATTTCATCAATGTTTTGTCACAACATGTATTTATTTAGTTTTTTTCATCAAATTTAGTTTTAATTATTGGCTTTTTGCATTGTGTTTTAGGGATTTATCTAGGGATGATACTAGGAGTTTTTCGTGGACCCCCTTTGTGTGTTTGGTTGTGGTTATAGTGTAACAAAGATTTAAAAATATTGTTTTGTAGGAATTATTTGTTTAAATTATTTTTATTAATTATTTTTTATAATTTCAAGTATTTAATTATGCTTTTTAACTTGGTTTAAGGCCTTAGGTGAGTTGTTGATGTCCAGTTGAACCTCGACTCATATATATGGATTTGGTAAGGATTCATAGTATATACATGGATATTAATTTTAATATAATGGATTTCAAAAGATATAAGACACATACTTTACATTCTCTATGATATTTATGAATGTTTTTAAGTGGAATATGTTTTCTGGTCTCACTACTAATGTAGATGACACTAATTTAAATATAATTCTTGATTTAAAATGAAATTATTAGTTAGACTTTCCATGTGAACAGACAATGAGGATATTTCACACTAGTTTAATTGTCTCACCCATTGATGGAGGAGGCCTTAGTGATGAACTTATATCCCTCAAATCTGGGACCCCATGATGGCTGTTTATTAATAGTTAATTATCATGGGGAATATAACCTTGCAGTAGAATCTCTTAGAGACATTTAGGTGGAGTTTAGTGATGTGAAGGGATGAAAGGCTCAGGGGTAGTCTATGTGATACCTAGTTGTGTTACTATGGATTCATACTATTGAGATGGTCTAGGGGTATTCTTCCCCCAGTAAAAGATATTGACCGTAGTGATTGTGCCTTAATGGGATGAATTTATGGTTATCGAGTTCAACCTGACATAGAGAGTTTTAGAAAAGGTATAGTATAAAAACCATGTCTTATGGTATATAGAAATTACTTAATTTTTGGGAAATACATAAAACATTAAACAAAGAGACACCTAAAGATTGTATTATTCTAGTACTATTGTAATCCTAGAAACATAAACATCTGTACATAATTGATCTACAAATTCTCCCACTAGGTTCTTCATTAAAAGAACCCTTCTTAAACACATCATACATAATACATATCTCTTTATCATGGGGAAAGAAATATTGAAAGGGATGAGATCATATTCTCAGTAAATAAATAAAAGGAGTTATGTAAAAATAAACCTGATTATAAGGGTATGAGAACATGATCATAACATTATAAGATCATACCATACATATCAAATATCATAAATGTATGTCATGGAATAAGGATTCATAGTTTTTAAGACATGAATCATAATAGAAATAAGATAGTAATACATTAAAGTATAACTTTGGAACAAGACATGGAATTTTGGGATACATACAAAAATGTAATATCATTTATTATAATTCTAGATGCCTTTATATAACATATTAGGGAAGTTCATGCGGACTACACCTACTGGTGAGGACTCACCACTATCCCTGGTTTCAGTCATTTCATTATAAGGGATAGTATTTCCCCATCTTCCCATAGTGGATCATATTTCCCTATCTTCAAATTTTAGATCATGTCTCTCTATCTTTCCATATTCATTGGGACTATCCCTACTAGGTAGGAAACACCGCCATCCCTTGTTGTAGTCCTTTACTTTTATGTGATTTGGTTTTCCCATATTCTAAGAGTTTATTTAGACCATGGACTTGATTATCATCATTTTCTAAGGAGATATAAATCTTTACCCAATTCATTTAAGGGATATATATGTCCCAAAATCATCATAATAAATTCATTCATACATTTTCAACAAGATAATAAAACCTTCATCATATCATGACCCATAAAAATAGATGGGTTTTATAAACATCCAATCATAACATTTTAAATGAAATGAGTGTCATAAACATGAAATCATATCTTAACCTGTGGAAAAAAGAAATAATTTGTAATAATTTCATTAATGTATAACCCATGAAAATAAGTAGGTTTCAGAAGCATAAAACCTTTGGAAAAGGAAATGTTTTCATAAACATATAACCCATGAAAGAGAAATGGGTTTTATAATTATTCCATCAAAACATAAAACATTCAGATAAAATATGAGTGGATCCTTTGGATCATTTTCCAGAAAGGCTTGAGTAATACCAATGGATGTAATCTTAGATAGAAAAAAATTTGTAAGGATCCTTTTTTGAAAAAAATTATTCTTGATGAAAATATCCTTTCTTCCCTAAAAAAATATTTTAAAATTTAAATTATTTTGAAACCCATTTTCTTTGAAAATATTTTGAAAACATAAAATAAATGATTGAATTCATTTTGAAAAAAAATTATTTTTAAAGCATATATTATAATCTGGTAAAAATATTGAAAACCTTTTTACTTGAAAACTTATAAAAGATTCATTAAATCATTTTGAAATCATTTTTTCCTGGAAAATATATAAATGGATCCTGTAATAATTTCAAAACCTTTTTTTTAAAACATATAAATGATGCTTGAAAACATTTTAAAAAACTTTTACTTCAAAATAAAACGAAAACATAGAAGTAAAATTTCAAATCATTTTGAAAACATTTTCATTGAAAATAATTTTAAAACATATAAAAGAATCTTAAAATCATTGAAATCCTTTTCATTGAAAATGACCTTTGTAAAACATCGAAAGGACGTTTTTCAAATCATTTAAAAATATTTTCAAAAAAAAGTTTTAAAACCTATTTCATTGAAATACACATTTGAAAAATACTTTTCTATAATATTAAGGAAACATTTATTTTACAAAAATATCTTTTTAGTCATTTAAATTAATCTTTAAAGGAATAACAGTCATGATGGTGTGTAAATCTATACATGTCGAACAATAAATTTTCACTATAAAAAGCGCATATACAAGAAAACAAAAATAAGATTCTTTTTAAAAACCCATTTTTTAAAGTAAACCATGGGTAAATTTTTTGTTTTAAGATCATATGATATTAATACAATATTTTTGGACACCACTTTAGAAAACATTAATTTTAAGAAGAACCAATTTCTGATTATATATAATTTTATTAGATTTCTTGATATATGGATCAAAATATTTCATCAATTGATGCATAATCATAAACAATCTTAATATATGAAGAAATTTGTCTAATAAACTCTTTCCAGTTGGTTACTTTGAATCACAATACCCTTGTAATAAAATGAATTTCTTGAAGCATAATATATAATTAAAATAATTACATTCATGAGATAACGTGTAAAATAGAATTATATACACTTCATAAAATAATATGGTGTATAAAAAAACTTGTGTCTTATAGAAGGAAATTTGAGATAAAACTAATTTACTAATATAGTAACTTTTGAAAAGTAAAAACCCATGAAATAGATATAATAAATTTTATATGAAAATAAAAATAAATTTAATTAAAATAACCATAAATACATACATGGGAAATATATGTTTCACATAAATGAAATTGAGTGGTGAATATGGAATTTATATTATGAAAGTAAAATTTGAGATTAAATCCCCTTACCTTATGTCTGGAATCTCTTCATACTCGTACAGACCTCCAGTATAATAAATATAAGTTTATTATACATATTTTATATAAATATATTGTTATATATGATACCATATGTGGTTTGATTATGACTTTATATTACCATCATGTAAACTATTCCAAGTTAACGTTTCGCCTCAGGTAATATTTGTTCTGTTTTTCTCATGTGTCTTAATTAGTTATATTATTCGTCCTCATACTTATATCATGATTTATATTATTTAAAAAATAATATAATTATCCTTTATTTTCAGTATATATGTATTAAGAAAAATCCATAGAATATATAAATATGAAATGGAACACACTATTCATAGAGATGTTAGGCCATACATACTCATGAATGGCCATAAAGGAAAAAACGAATGACATTGTTTCATGAGACCGTTGTTCGCCTTACACAAGAATGGTACGTTAGTTACCCATTAGATGGAAGTTTGTTTGAATTTATTTATATCACTTATCATAAAACAAATCCTAGTATATTAAGGATACTAATTCTATTATGTATTCATGGAATTTGAATAATTGAGGTAGTGGAGAAATAAAACAAAGGAAATGATCTTGAGGAAGGATGTTACCTCTTATTTGGGTAAATCCTTTTGGTTTTCACCAAAGAGATTATTTGGTTGGTTTTATTGCCAAATGGAGTTTTCAATGAGTAAGGGAGTTAAGTTGAAATGTTAATTAAGAATATTTTCGTAAAACATAAGTTGTTTGAGAGGCATTAATAATGGAGTAGAGGTGGTGGACTTTTATAAGAGAAAAAGGGGATACACTTGGAATTTTCAAAAACAAGATAGATTTACCCAAAATTTTAACAAAAATATTAATAAATAACTAAAAAAGTAAATAAATTAAGTTTTATGGATGAAAAATGGTGATAAAATGGTTTTTGGACATGTTGATAGGTCATTTTGTCAATTAAGTTTATGGTTTACTCCCTTGTTTGGCTTAATTTTAACTTAATCAATATAATTAATTTTAATCACTTTAACTGACATTTTGGGTCAAAATTATGTTGATCGTATTATAATATAAATATTAGAATAATTAAAATAGTTTATGTTCATTTTTATAAATGAAATATGTAAGAACCTGGATCATCCTTTCAGGTATGTTTTTCTTTTTTTTGGAGTTTTTTGAGAAATGAAGATTTTTTGGAAATTTTTGAAGTACACGTAGTGTACTTTATGAGTACATGTTGTAACAGCCCGAGATTTTATGAAAAATATTTTATTAATGTCTTGTGTTATACGCTACACCAAAAGTATCTTTCACAATACACATCTCTGACCTGGCTTGAATTATACGCAATCACGACCTTCCACGATAGCGTGTGTTGTACGCAACACCGAGTTTCGCTAAACAACGATATGCTTTTAAGATATTATTAAAACTAGCCGTTATGAATAGTAATAACCACTATTTGAAATTTTTTAAATTTTATTTTTCAAAATGGAATTCATTTTTGGATTCGTAATATCGAAATTAGCTTAGGGTGAAATTTTGGTACTTTTCGGATAACTTTCATATTCTGATAAATAGTGAAAATTACTAAATTTTCATTAAAAACAACTTTTTTTAATCGAAATAATTAATAGTGATAAATTATTAATTTGAGTGGTTTTAAAGTATATTTATAATATATTTTTACAATTTAATACAATGTTGGTCATTGGATGTAATTTCACATTTAAACCAGTTATAAACTAGTGTCAATCTTTTGATAGTTATTATCTCTTAAAAACACGCTATTTGTTTTGACGACAAGAATTAATTTTTAAATTAGTTAATGCAACTGATATATTTTGAATTTGGTAAAATAGAAATCATTTTTGGGTTCATAATATCAAATATAGCTTAGGCCTAATTTTTGGTATTTTTCTGAAAACTTTCAATTTTCGATGAATAGTGAAACCACTAAGTGGTAGGTTAAAAACTGAATTTTGCATAAAACTTAATTTTACCGCTTCTGTGAATGGAATTTCGAAAATCCGACAGACACGGTTAATATCAAGGACTAAAATGTGGTTCAATGAGATGAAAATAATTTTTGGTGAATAGTAACTTTTTACTTTTTTTACCACGGTTAATAGTAAATAGGGTAACTAAGGGTAAATATGATATTAATATTACCCTAAAACATGTCCTAATTCTATTGGATAAGTGTAATTCGACCAAAAACAACCTTATGAATATAATATGACCATTTAGGTCCACTTGGATTAGATTATGACATTTATTATTAATTTATTTAATGAATAGTTAAAATAGTTAAAATCAAAGTTTAATAACTAAAACATTTTTAATATGGGGTTATACATAAGATAAATTCGACTATAAATATTAATTAGAAAGCTAAAAAACTTTCCTACATAATTATATTTTATTTATAATTGTTAAACTTTAAATAAATTAATTTATGTATGACACAACGATGATGCAGTAATTACCCTTTTAAGGAAATATTAACATAATTGATGTTATAAATGATCAAATGAATGTAATTTGACACTTTTTATGAATTCCACTAATTTTTTAGGTTACTATGATATATTAGTGTTGATTTAATCAACTTAGTTTGAACATATAATTCTGTTATGACTTTCACAAAAATCATATATCAAATAGTGTCAAAATTGACACAAAATAGTTTTTAAATCAAATATTATATTATTAATTGTTATTTTATTCCTAAAAATTTAAGGTTCGGCCAAATGACTTAGATAAGGATATATATATTAATAATAAACAATTTGGGGTTCGTTTGGCATGTTATAGTAAGTGTATTAACCATATAGTGAAAGAAAACAAAAAGACACGGTAAAAGTTAAATTATTTAACTTAGAGTTAAATCTAATTGATAAGGTTAAAATAATACCCTAAACTTGTCTAAATCCTATTGGTTGATAGAATTTCGACCCATCCCCACTTTAGCTTCGAAATAAGACCCTTTGGAACCATTATAAACAGATTTTGACATTAATATAAAATAATATTTTGAGGTATTCCTAAGGTGCCCCTCTCCTCCCTTATAAAAGGACACCTCCTCCCCCTCCTCCACACACCAATTTGAGCACTCAATCTCGTCCAAACCCTGCCAAGATCTCTTCTCCAATTCCCTAGAAACATCCTAGAGGTTCTGGTCTTCCTCAAAGACCAATTTTAGTGCCCTAAGAGGAGGTCTCAAAGAGTCGCTTCAAAGAAGAGGTAATTACCGTTACCAATTCGTTCATCTCTATTTCTTCTTCCACTTCTTCTTCTTAGGTTGTTTTATTATGAAGTAATAACATCAGTATCAATCATATACTGATATGTTATTTTAAGTATGAAACAACCCTATTTCACCATCTATCCATCCTACGGAAAAAGAAATCACCGCGCGTGCGTACGTACGGAATACCGTCTACACGCCGTGGTGTAATCTATTTTCCACCACCACCTTACATGGATGGGTATAATGGTGTAAAGAATAACTATACATAGTTATTAAAACATCATATTGATTCTGATATATTGTATAATCCACTCCAATTCAATTCAATATTTATGGAAATGATATCATTGCTCGTGCGTACGTACGAACTACCGTCTCCACGACGCGATGAGATTCATTCTCCATGTTAACCATTTAAGAATGATTATAAAGTATATATAAGAAATAATAATGAAATATATGACATTATAAAGCTACTGTATTTATGTATATATATATATATTTATGTCATCTACTTACTTCCATTTCAAGACAATAAGGAAACGAAAACCGCGTTCATGCGTACGTACGGACTACCGTCTCCATGAACGGTGTATTTCTTTCCATTTACTGATTCATTATATATATTTATATTATGAATATATATATATATCATGCTTTATATTCTGGAATTAAGTAATCATGGTCTAAGTAATCATATGAATAATTACAAGTCAAAACACGAACGACAAATGAAACAATTTTACCCAAAACGCTCTTTAACATGGAATTTAAAAAATAACGGGTAATATAATGTCATAAGTGAACCATATATGATATAATAACAATAAATATGATTCTGTAATAAGTAAATGACATTATTTAAATCATTATACAGGAGGTTCAGACACTTACGAAGCAAATCGGACCTAAGGTAAGGGAAATATCACAATCTCATTTTTATCCGAGATTGTTTATTCGTAAGTATTTACTGGGGTGTATTTTACCATCCACATCCATGTTTCATAAATATGTAATATTATTTCCATCCACCTACAATTGTTTAAATCCATTTTTACCCTTCGGTGAGTTTTTAGTAAAAGAAATGAAAGGAATCTTTTGTCGTTTTTCGTACGAGCTACTTTTTGACTTTTCCGACAAAAGTACGAAGAATGTTTTTTTAACTTATACGGCATGAATGTATTTTTGAAAAATTGTTTCCAAGAAGCTTCCTTTACAAGTTTTCAAGTTTATTTGTAATCAAATTCTTTTATTTTAAAGACGTATGACATGTTATGAAAGGAAAAATGTTTTTGAAGAAGAAAGGATATTTTCCTCAAGAATGGAGTTCAAATGTTTTATCAAAATTATTTTCCATCTAAGATAATATAGGGTTCTGTTTTTATCCCTATTATTACATTGATTTGATTATGTTGTGAGGGAATTATTTTTATGAAGTCATTTACCTTATATGGTTTGTTTTATGATGTCATGATGTTTCAAGAATCCCATTTTTATTACATGTGTTATGCGATGATGTATGATTTATGATTATGTGGAACACATAAGAAAGGATTCATTATAAGATGGGTGGGACCTATATCTCCCTCCAATGCATTGGGTAAAGATTTTATATCTCATGAGATAGACATGGCTGAAATGGTAGGTTATACCGGTTCAGTGAAACAGGACTGAAACGAGGGTTACTCGATTCAGAAAGGGACTTTGTCCACTAAGATAGTCTTGGCAATGAGTCTTGACTAACAAGAAATGATTCTCTATGATTACGTGTGTATGCCACAAAGTTTCATGTTTTAAGTTATGATTATTGGGATTACATTTCACTACTATGATTTATCCCATGTTATGAAATTATGCTCTCTTTTGCAGGTTAAGATTTCCAAAAGTTATGTTCTTATGAATATGATGTGATTGATTTCTCTTTTGTTTACCCTTACTGAGCATTTGAGCTCACCCTTTTATGTTTTCTTTTCCCCAGGATATAAATAAAGGTTTTAGGTAAAAAAAAAGGAAGATCTTTATGGGAGATATTGAAGATCTTTCACTACGATTAGAAGATTACGTTCCGAGTTTCCAAAGACACTAAACTATTACGATCCTTGTGTGTGTGTTTTTGTTATGTACTAAGTATTCCGAAAAAGTAATGTAATGTACATGTACGTCAAGATTCGGGTCTCTACAGTTGGTATCAGAGGAAAGGTTTACTGAACCTTTGGAAACTAGGATGCGAGAACGTTAGTAAGATCCCTAGAGATATTTCTAAGATATGTCTAGGGATGTCCCTAAGGATAAGTATACGTATAGGATACAGTCCTAGAACTACGGTAACGATCATAGAATTTAACCTAAGATGTTAGATATTGAGGATACTCCACCTTTATTATGTTGTTTTCTCTAGCATGATTTTTGCCTCTCACAATATTCTTTTTGTGTTTTAGTTAATGGAGGGAACCCGAAGGAATTCGGTTAACATTGAATCCAATGGACAAATTGGTGACTATGAGCAACAAAATTGTGTAATTCCTAGAGAGAAAGATATTGTGATTATGCCGAATCAGTCATCGCAATATATGATTAACAAGGTGAAATTTAGTGGTATGCCTAATTCATCAAAGAAGAGGAAGATAAAATATTATTCATGTTCTCATGTTGAGGAGCATAAAGAAAGGAAGATTGAGATTTCTAAAGAAGGGAAGAAGAACCTTGAGGAATACCTCAAATGGAGGGACCGATGTTATCTGTGTGGAGAAAAGGGTCATAGAGTGACAGACTGTTATGGAGTTCAATGTCTTATTTGTTGAGAACATGGGAATTACCCAACTCAATGCCCGAACCTAAAAAGGTACTTCTAAATCAAGGAAGGACTTCTTCCAGGACAATCATTGAAGTGGATGGACTGAAGTGTTTATGTATTGGTATTCAAGAATAATGTTGTTGAGGTACTTTTATGGTGTATTGAAATATTTATGTATTGGTCTATTGTGGTTTTCAATAATTTTAAGGTACCGGTAACCATGAAAAGTGATTCAAATATTTTGGAAAGAAGATGATATGCGCATAATGAAGGGATAAGGAGAAAATGAAATGTTTGACAGTATTCATGAGCTCATGATTGATATAAGGACTAAGTGATATCATGGTTTGAGTATATAGAATTTTGAGGATTTTGGTATGTGGAAAGTGTTAACTTTAAACTGCATTCATGTTTTCACTAAGGTATTCAAGAGAATACATGATTAAGGACTTTGAATGTTTGGAATGTGACCAACAAAACATATCTTATGATATATGGGACCAACGATGGTATTAAATCTATGGTAATCATTTTCACTATGTTATGAGAGTGGACTGCAGTATTATGGATAAGCCTAAAGATTGAAATGGATTATGTTGGACATAAGTGAGTATTGTTTAAGGATAGAAGTTTTTTTCGATATTATTGATGGGATGTTATACTAATGTAGTTTTAGAAAAAGGACAACCTGCAGGACGGGCAACAACCCATCGCTTCGGACAAGGCTGTGGGAATCGAACCCACAACCGAAGTGCGACTGGCCTTTATCGCCTACCACTGGCCTACAGGAAGTCCCTGTTTAGTAGAAACTAGTTTTATTATATTAAGTAGTATGATATATGAAGTATAAGTCCATTTTAGGAAGCATATGTGATTAATCTCACTATAGATCGACTTATGTATATAATTTTTGCTAACCTTTTGTTTGAGACAGATGGAATGACCCGTCATTCTATCACATGATCTTCTAACACTTCACGAATAAAAAATTCAACTTCATTTATTTAAGAGATGAAGTGGAAATTGTTCAAGGCATGAACAACAGTGAGATTGTACCAAAATAAAGAAAGTATTTATTCTAATTCAAATTTTCAACTTTAGGGAAATGATCTTGAAAACCAAAAATGTTGTCCTAGTGATCTTATACCTGATTAATCAGATGGTACCTTATATCGTCACAAATTTATGGATTTGTGATTACTGGATTTTCCATAGCCATGTTCTCTACCACTCTCCATCAGAACATGATGGTTAGATTTCTCTTCCATATTCATATTTTCACCTCTATGGAAACCCAGTGATTAGTTTATTTGGGTAATCGTTACATTTCATACTTTAGTTTTTAAAGCCATGTTTTGGTATTCCTTTTTACGATGTGGGTTTCTATTAAAGAAACTTTCGAATAGTAAACCATTTATAACCCCGACGAATTTCGAGGGCGAAATTCATTTAAAGGGGGGTAGAATGTAACAGCCCGAGATTTTATGAAAAATATTTTATTAATGTCTTGTGTTATACTCTACACCAAAAGTAGCTTTCACAATACACATCTCTGACCTGGCTTGAATTATACGCAATCGCGACCTTCCACGATAGCGTGTGTTGTACGCAACACCGAGTTTCACTAAACAACGATATGCTATGAAGATATTATTAAAACTAGCCGTTATGAATAGTAATAACCACTATTTGAAATTTTGTAAATTTTATTTTTCAAAATGGAATTCATTTTTGGATTCGTAATATCGAAATTAGCTTAGGGTGAAATTTTGGTACTTTTCGGATAACTTTCATATTCTGATGAATAGTGAAAATTACTAAATTTTAATTAAAAACAACTTTTTTTAATCGAAATAATTAATAGTGATAAATTATTAATTTGAGTGGTTTTAAATTATATTTAGAATATATTTTTACAATTTAATACAATGTTGGTCATTGGATGTAATTTCACATTTAAACCAGTTATAAACTAGTGTCAATCTTTTGATAGTTATTATCTCTTAAAAACACGCTATTTGTTTTGACGACGAGAATTAATTTTTAAATTAGTTAATGCAACTGATATGTTTTGAATTTGGTAAAATAGACATCATTTTTGAGTTCATAATATCAAATATAGCTTAGGCATAATTTTTGGTATTTTTCTGAAAACTTTCAATTTTCGATGAATAGTGAAACCACTAAGTGGTAGGTTAAAAACTGAATTTTGCATAAAACTTAATTTTACCGCTTCTGTGAATGGAATTTAGAAAATCCGACAGACACGGTTAATATCAAGGACTAAAATGTGGTTCAATGAGATGAAAATAATTTTTGGTGAATAGTAACTTTTTACTTTTTTTACCACAGTTAATAGCATATAGGGTAACTAAGGGTAAATATGATATTAATATTACCCTAACACATGTCCTAATTCTATTGGATAAGTGTAATTCGACCGAAAACAACCATATGAATATAATATGACCATTTAGGTCCACTTGGATTAGATTATGACATTTATTATTAATTTATTTAATGAATAGTTAAAATAGTTAAAATCAAAGTTTAATAACTAAAACATTTTTAATATGGGGTTATACATAAGATAAATTCGACTATAAATATTCATTAGAAAGATAAAAATATTTCCTACATAATTATATTTTATTTATAATTTTTAAACTTTAAATAAATTAATTTATTTATGATACAACGATGATGCAGTAATTACCCTTTTAAGGAAATATTAACATAATTGATGTTATAAATGATCAAATGAATGTAATTTGAAACTTTTTATGAATTCCACTAATTTTTTAGGTTACTATGATATATTAGTGTTGATTTAATCAACTTGGTTTGAACATATAATTCTGTTATGACTTTCACAAAAATCATATATCAAATAGTGTCAAAATTGACACAAAATAGTTTTTAAATCAAATATTATATTATTAATTGTTATTTTATTCCTAAAAATCTAAGGTTCGGCAAAATGACTTAGATAAGGATATATATATTAATAATAAACAATTTGGGGTTCGTTTGGCATGTTATAGTAAGTGTATTAACCATATAGTGAAAGAAAACAAAAAGACACAGTAAAAGTTAAATTATTTAACTTAGAGTTAAATCTAATTGATAAGGTTAAAATAAAACCCTAAACTTGTCTAAATCCTATTTGTTGATAGTATTTCAACCCATCCCCACTTTAGATTCGAAATAATACCCTTTGGAACCATTATAAACCGATTTTGACATTAATATAAAATAATATTTTGAGGTATTCCTAAGGTGCCCCTCTCCTCCCTTATAAAAGGACACCTCCTCCCCTTCCTCCACACACCAATTTGAGCACTCAATCTCGGCCAAACCCTGCCAAAATCTCTTCTAAAATTCCCTAGCAACATACTAGAGGTTCTGGTCTTCCTCAAAGACCAATTTTAGTTCCCTAAGAGGAGGTCTCAAAGAGGCGCTTCAAAGAAGAGGTAATTACCATTACCAATTATTTCATCTCTATTTCTTCTTCCACTTCTTCTTCTTAGGTTGTTTTATTATGAAGTAATAACATAAGTATCACTCATATACTGATATGTTATTTTAAGTATGAAACAACCCTATTTCACCATCTATCCATCCTACGGAAAAAGAAATCACCGCGCGTGCGTACGTACGGAATACCGTCTACACGCCGTGGTGTAATCTATTTTCCACCACCACCTTACATGGATGAGTATAATGGTGTAAAGAATAACTATACATAGTTATTACAACATCATACTGATTCGGATATATTGTATAATCCACTCCAATTCAATTCAATATTTATGGAAATGATATCATCGCTCGTGCGTACGTACGGACTACCGTCTCCACGACGCGATGAGATTCATTCTCCACGTTAACCATTTAAGAATGATTATAAAGTATATATAAGAAATAATAATGAAATATATGACATTATAAAGCTACTGTATTTATGTATATATATATATATATTTATGTCATCTACTTACTTCCATTTCAAGACAATAAGGAAACTAAAACAGCGTTCATGCGTACGTACGGACTACCGTCTCCATGAACAGTGTATTTCTTTCCATTTACTGATTCATTATATATATTTATATTATGAATATATATATATATATATATATATCATTCTTTATATTCTGGAATTAAGTAATCATGATCTATGTAATCATATGAATAATTACAAGTCAAAACACGGACGACAAATGAAACAATTTTACCCAAAACGCTCTTTAACATGGAATTTACAAAATAACGGGTAATATAATGTCATAAGTGAACCATATATGATATAATAACAATAAATATGATTCTGTAATAAGTAAATGAAATTATTTAAATCATTATACAGGAGGTTCGGACACTTACGAAGCAAATCGGACCTAAGGTAAGGGAAATATCACAATCTCATTTTTATCCGAGATTGTTTATTCGTAAGTATTTACTGGGGTGTATTTTACCATCCACATCCATGTTTCATAAATATGTAATATTATTTCCATCCACCTACAATTGTTTAAATCCATTTTTACCCTTCGGTGAGTTTTTAGTAAAAGAAATGAAAGGAATCTTTTGTCGTTTTTCTTACGAGGTACTTTTTGACTTTTCCGACAAAAGTACGAAGAATGTTTTTTTAACTTATACGGCATGAATGGATTTTTGAAACATTGTTTCCAAGAAGCTTCCTTTACAATTTTTCAAGTTTATTTGTAATCAACTTCTTTTATTTTAAAGACGTATGACATGTTATGAAAGGAAAAATGTTTTTGAAGAAGAAAGGATATTTTCCTCAAGAATGGAGTTCAAATATTTTATCCAAATTATTTTCCATCTAAGATAATATAGGGTTCTGTTTTTATCCCTATTATTACATTGATTTTATTATGTTGTGAGGGAATTATTTTTATGAAGTCATTTACCTTATATGGTTTGTTTTATGATGTCATGATGTTTCAAGAATCCCATTTTTATTACATGTGTTATGCGATGATGTATGATTTATGATTATGTGGCACACATAAGAAAGGATTCATTATAAGATGGGTGGGACCTATATCTCCCTCCAATGCATTGGGTAAAGATTTTATATCTCATGATATAGACATTTCTGAAATGGTAGGTTATACCGGTTCAGTGAAACAGGACTGAAACGAGGTTTACTCGATTCAGAAAGGGACTTTGTCCACTAAGATAGTCTTGGCAATGAGTCTTGAATAACAAGAAATGATTCTCTATGATTATGTGTGTATGACACAAAGTTTCATGTTTTAAGTTATGATTATTGGGATTACATTTCACTACTATGATTTATCCCATGTTATGAAATTATGCTCTCTTTTGCAGGTTAAGATTTCCAAAAGTTATGTTCTTATGAATATGATGTGATTGATTTCTCTTTTGTTTACCCTTACTGAGCATTTGAGCTCACCCTTTTATGTTTTCTTTTCCCCAGGATATAAATAAAGGTTTTAGGTAAAAAAAGGAAGATCTTTATGGGAGATATTGAAGATCTTTCACCACGATTAGAAGATTACGTTCCGAGTTTCCAAAGACACTAAACTATTACGATCCTTGTGTGTGTGTTTTTGTTATGTACTAAGTATTCCGCAAAAGTAATGTAATGTCCATGTACATCAAGCTTCGGGTCTCTACACATGTTGTGTACTTTGTTTCCACAGAAGGCTGTGTACTGGCCGTGTCATGGCCACACACATGGTTATATGGGGTGACATGGAGGCCGCTTAATGCGGAGTACTATAAAAAGAGAGTACATGTCGTGTACTCCAAAAGTACACGTCGTGTACTTTATTTTTTTCATTAAACGCACCGAGTTTGTGTCTGATGGACAGAATAATATTATGTCAGGTTTTGTTCATCCAAGAGAAACTGTACATCTACAGATCTTCTCCAATCCCCTGAGCCTCCATCTGTTCTTTGAATCGACCTCCATTAATTGCGTTGGAACCACAGTCGTAAGATCTTTCTTCTTCTAGAGCATCATTTTCCAATTCCTTTTATTTTCCAAGTTATCATGGATTGAACGTTTTATAAATTTTCATAGATCTACGACATTATAAGGAAATTCAAGCCTCTTGTTTCAAATATTTTGATCTCCTAACCCTAAGGTAGGAGGTTTTTTCCTTTCCCTTCAAGGTCTTTGAGTATTATGTGCAAATTCCGCCAATACCCTTGAACGGGGTATTGTATATTTATAGTTTTACCCCTAATATTTTCCTAGCATGATTATATTCTTGTGTAGAGGTTAATTAGATATGAATTGGGTTTATTGCTATGCCTTGTACATTATGCTCATGCTTTGTTCTGTTTACGAACGTTCAGTCCTATTTAGCTTTTTGGCCTTTACCTGTTTTCCATGCCCTCTAGTCGTAGGATGGAGTGTTGTTTTTATGACATGATTGAGATGATTTAAGCTGGTTATCCAATTAGTTTTTTAGGTTTACTTTGGACATATAGCATTATTATTCATTGACATACCTTGGTCCTTGAGAACCTGGTGCTATAGACTAAAAGAGGATGGACCGAGTGAGCTTCCTCACAGAGTCTTTGGATAGTATAGACTATTAGAGGATAGACCAAGTGAGCTTCTTCAGAGAGACTTTGGACATTATAGACTATAAATGGATAGACTGAGTGACATTACTTAGAGAGTATTTGAGATTTATAGACTATAAGGGGATAGACCGAGTGAGCTTCCTCATAGAGTCTTTGTTTTACATGAATTTCCTTGAACCACTCCATGATATAAGAGGAATCGATCGGGTGAGCTTCCTTAGAGAGTCTGTGAATGACCTGGGACTATAAGAAGAATTGACCGAGTGAGATTCCTTAGATAGGCTCTTGGCCTTGGGGATATAAGGGGAAATGACTATGTGATCTTCGTCAGAGAGTCCATGACTACCTTAGACTATAATGGTAATTGACTGAGTGATCTTCCTCAGAGAGTCTTATAATTTTCGTATGCCCATACCAGAGGGGTTCGGCAAAGTTTACTACCCAAAGGGTTGTTGGAACTTATTAGGTATGACCATAGGGGATGGAAGTGAGTACTTCCTAGAGAGTTACCTTTTGTGTTTATCTACCTGTTAGCTGTTGCTTGATATTGGAACTGTGGATTGATTGCTGCTGAGTTCATTTCATGTTTACTGATTTCTGTACTTTACCTACCATATATTCACTGAATGTTAAGCACAAATATTTTGGTGGTTGCATGCTGAGATTTAGTCTCACACCCTATTTGGGATATGCTTTTGGGCCCAAAAAGATTATAATCCTGCAGGTATAGACAAAGTCCAGCACCCTTCAACTTCAGGTACGTGACTTGTTGTAATGTTGGAGAGAATGGGACCAATCTTTGGATTGAGATGATGAGGAGTTGTTTATCTCTTCTTTTTTACTTTAGTCCATTACTTTTTTATTCAGCATTGTGACTTGTTTGGCTATTTTCCTAGACATATGTACCATGTTTCATTTATATATGTGCTCCAGTTGTTTCTTACTTTTATCCTTCTGTTGATTGCTTTTGTATGGATTGATACTAATTCCTCTATTGTATCGTGTTATCTTTCCACTGTGTACTCTGACAATGAGGGAATTTTTTCCCCACTATCACACCCAAGGCCCTCACTGCTAGTCAGCAGCCGCTGGCATTCAAGGAAATGTGCTTGAGGCCATGTGACCCACCAGGAACGGGGTACCTCTATGTGGCTTCCGGAACCGAGGCGTTACAAAGTGTTATCAGAGGAATTTTTTTCTCATGCCATACTGTTTGTAGCCTATAGCCAAGGATATGATGGAATAGGTATTTGGTAATATTATGTGCCCGAGAGTAGCTATCTCGTAAAGAGGAAAAATCCAATCTACCTCGTTTATTTCAATTTCTTATGGTTTTGCAAGATAACGGTTAATCTGATTTTTACCGATGGGTGACTCACATGTTTTGTGTTGTTTCTATTTATATTAATGAGGTTCTATTTCTGTATCAAATTGATGAGATGGGGGTATTCCATCTCATGCATTATATAGAGACTTTCTATAAATCACATGTCATGCATTTTGGACATGCCATTTAGGGTGCATTAGCGATTGCATGTTGTCGTGATAGATGATGTGTAGAATATGCATGATATTGTGATATATGCTTAATTGAATACCTGCTTTTAATAGGTATTTCTATATGTAAGGACTTATTTGAATGAATGCCAAATTTTTATTCTTGAGGTGTTATGGGCCCACATGAATCAGAACTTTGTGGATCATTGACTTTTTTCCCTTGTATATGACATGCATGAGATACCAAGCTTTGATTCATGGAGATTTTGGACCCTCACGGATCGAAATTTGGCACCTTAACGTTTTTTTTGTTTTTTGGTCTTCGGAGCAATTTCTGAGGCTAATGCCTGGAAAAACCTAGAATAAACGGCGTAAACCTTATGAATACATGCCATATAGTTTTTAACCATGTCACTGATTATGTGGGCAGGGACACGGGGTTGTGAAAAATCTTTCAAGAACACATCGTGTACAGTATGGACACACCGTGTTGTAGTGATCGTGTGTCTACCCATGTGACTAACGACACATATGGATGAAACATAGACTATACATGTCATGTAATTATTTCACACGTTGTGCCCTGTAACCTAGGTACCCATCCATGTCACGAACAACACAGGTCGGGGAAATACTTAAAGTACACACCATGTGCACATAGAGCACGCCTTGTAGAGTGAACCGTGTAGCCGGTCGTGTAACTAACAACACGGGTCGTTGAAACTTGTCTAGTACATGTCGTGTTTTTTGTGATCACGCCGTGTAGTATAGAATTAAGAGGACCGTGTGGGTTAGCCATGTAAGGAGACTCGGGCAGGGGAATAGAGTTCAAGTACAGGCCGTGTGTGGGGACAACATGTCATGTGGTTGGGGTTTTACATGACCAGTTGTGGCAGAAGTACACACCCATGTGAATGGCTTTAAAGAACGTGTCGTGTAGTGTTTATACACGTCGTGTAGTTAGGTTTTGTAAAAAATGAATGTTTCTTTATCATGTTACCTTCTTACACTCCTTCTTTCAGTCCTTGATAATATTGATCTAAGATGTGTGCTTGACATTGTAGAGTCATGCCACCGAGACATCCTCCGATTGTACACCAGTTGCTAGATGGTGATCTGACAACATATATGGTTGATTAGGGACCTCATGTATATCCTCCTGCTGTGTCTGCCTTGGAACCAATAGTTATACCAGTTGTAGGCACCGATGCGCAGTTTATGAAACGTTTTCTGATGATGATGCAGACTTTCAAGGGAGCGCCGCCTCCCACCCCGTTGATGGCAGAGTTGAAACGGTTTTTCCAGCAGTAGAATCCCATCACTTTCTCTATGGATGGAGGACCCCATGCTGTAGAATCATGGCTAGAGGCCATGCTGACAATCATCGAGCATCTGGAGATACCTCCAGAGTAAAGGGTGAATCTCTCTACCTATATGCTCTGAGACTCCTCCAAGAGGTGGGGTGAGGTGATCTCATAGTCAGGATGCCCGAATACTATGACGTGGGATGATTTTCAGCGCATCTTCTATGATTACTTTTACCTGGAGACCTTGAGGGATGATCGAGCATAGGAGTTTATGAGTCTGGAGAAGGGAACTATTTCTGTTATGGAGTATTCTTCTCGCTTTACTGAGCTTCCACATTTTACACCTATTCCAAGAGGTGATGATTTTTTTTCGTGCATGGAAGTTTGAGTATGGTCGGAGGAACGACATTCGATCGTAGTTGAACATGTTCAGTATGAATTTGATATCCTCTATCGTCAAATAGCCACTGATCGTTGAGATAAATCTGAGGGATTCCGGAGCACTGAGCCAGGGTGGTTCGAAATCTAGAGTTAGTGTTCCTCCTATTGATAGTAGGAAGTTTCGTAGGGAGTCTTCTCGAGGAGATCAGTGTATGAGGGATGTATCTTCGAGCAGCCAGGTAGTACGCTACCAATGCGGGAGGAGCATGCATACTAGGCCTCAGTGCCAGAGAGACCAGATCGAGTGCCGATCTTGCGACAATATGGGACATCTTAATCATTTCTGTTAGATCTTCTCACCTGCAACTAGTGGTAGGGGTTCTTCTATGACCCTGTGTTTAGGAGAAGCATCTCCAATTTCTCACAAGTCTGGGAACTGATGTTATTACGGATGTTTGGGCCGAGGTGGAGGTCGGGACATGGTGTTCAGTCACCAAGATACCAGCGATAGCATAGTGGTTCAGATCAGAGTGGTCAGGTAGGGTCATAGGGTCGTGGAGCAGGCTAGACCCTTACAGTGGAGCAGACCCATCAGGAGCAGGATCCCGACCCCTCTACAGCTTGAGGTATGATTGTAGTATCCTTAGTTTTATCTTCAATTATTTTCGATACATGGTATTCCCATATCTTTATATATTTCATTGTTGTGTAGAATCTTGGTCTCTGCAAAGTTTCTTCTGCCAACATCTTGACACTAGACACACCGTTGGGGACTAGGACAACTATTATACATTAGTGTAGGGATTTTCCTCTAGAGCTTGGTGGGTGTCACTTTCTCTCAGACACGTATGTTCTAGAGATGAAAGGTTATTATTTCATTCTCGGAATGCACTGGTTAGTTCCCTTTCAGGTAGTGGTTGATTTCTTTTACTTCATGGTGAGTTTCATATCACTAGAGGGTGGATCTTTTCTTTATAAGGGTGAGTGGGATTTCCAGTAAAGTAGAGAAGGTCTAGAGCATCTTTGGTTAAGAGGAGTTACAACCCATATTTCCAGTCTATATCTGGATAACTAGGGGACTTCATAGTCGGACATTCTTCCAGTGGTGGATCATTTCTGGTACGTCTTTCCAAAAGACTTTATAGGTTTTCCTCTTGAGAATGATTTATACTTTTCTATTTATCTTGTTCTAGGGGTGGCACTGGTGTCCATTCCTCCTTATAGGATGGCTACACCAGAGTTATATGAGCTCAAGAAATAGTTGTAGGAGTTGTAGGGAAAGGGTTTCATCCAACCCAGTACATATCCTTGGGGTTCACCTGTCGTATTTGCGAAGAAGGAAGACGGTACCATTAGGCTTTGTGTGCACTATCAGAAGTTGAACCAGTTAACAGTCAAGAACTGAAAACCCTTGCCGAGGATAGATGATCTCTTTCATTAACATTGAGGATTCTTGGTGTTCTCAAAAATTTATTTGACATCTGGTTATCATCAATTGTGCGTTAGCCCATCAAATATACCTCTTAAATCCTTCAAGAGTAGTTATGGTCTATACGAGTATTTGGTTATGTCGTTCGGTCTCACGAATGCGCCTGCAGGTTTCTTGGAACTGATGAACCAAGTGTTCCATCAATACTTGGATTCTTTCATGGTGGTTTTCATGGATTGTGTATTGGTGTACTCTCAAACTTTACACAACCATGCTAACCATTTTGATATTGTTTTGAGTACATTGAGGGGGTGTCAGTTATATTCTAAGCTCTCAAAATGTTGCTTTTGGATGGACCAGATTCACATCTTGGGTCATGTTATCTTAGAGATAGGAGTGTTAGTAGACCCTGAGAAAGTGAGGCCAGTAGTTTCCTTGGAGTAGCCGAAGAATGTCTTTTATGTGAGAATTTTTCTAGGACTGGCTGGATACTACAAAAGCTTTATTCAGGACATTTAACGCTTATTAGCACCGTTGACAGGTCTGACTAAGAAGGGTGTGAAGTTCTTATGGTCAGATTCATGTGAGTCTGTTTTTCAAGAGCTAAAAGGGTGGTTTAATTCAGCACTGATACTAGTTTTTCAAGAGCCAGGCAATAACTATACCATTTACTGTGATGTATCAGGAATCAGGATGGGAGTTGTGCTTATGCAAGGATATGGAGTCATTGCTTACGGGTCTCGACAGTTAAGGCCACATGAGAGGAATTACCCAACGCACGATCTGGAGTTGGCAGTTGTTGTTCATGCCTTATGCTGTTGGAGACATTATCTTCTAGGAGAGCACTTTGTGGTGTTCACCAAACATAATAGTCTCAAGTACATCTTCACTCAGTATTACTTGAATTTGAGACAGCGAAGGTGGGTTGAGTACCTTCAGTATTTTGACCTTGAGCTTGCCTAAACCCTTAGGAAAGTCAATGTTGTGGCTGATGCACTGAGCATGAGGACTCAGATATAGGCAGTTCAGGAGGCCAGCAGTGAGTGGTAGATTATGGATCTATTCTCTTAGATGCATTTGGAGGTGCACGACAGACAGTGGAATACTTTTCTATCATCTTTAGCTGTTACTTCTACACTTCTTGATTAGGTACAAATGAGGCAGCTATCAGATTCTGAAGGCCTAGTCTTATGGGAAAGCGTGTCAGGAGAGGACCCTATTCTTGGTTGGACCATAGGTGAGGATGATATCTTTCATTTTTAGGAATTCTTATGGGTTCCAGTAGATATACGTGAGGAGTTAATGCGGTACTTTCATTCCTCAGTTTAGAAAGTTCATCCTAGCGTCACCAAGATGTACCGCGATCTACACTGTTAGTATTGGTGTCCAGGTATGAAGAGGTACATTGCTGGTTTCTTCTTGAGGTGTTACACTTGTCAGTAGGTGAAGGAGGAGCATCAGTGTCTAGCAGGTCTTCTACAGTAGTTACCCATTCTTTAGTGGAAGTGGAACGATGTCACTATGGATTTTGTGGCAGGGTTTCCGAGGTCTCCTTGAGGGAACGACCCAGTATGTGTTTTCATTGATAGACTCATGAAGGTTGCTCACTTCTTGCCAATAAAGGTGGCCTTAATTGTTGATGAGCTGGCGCGGTTGTACAACAAAGAGATTGCACGTCTTCATGGAGTTCTTCACTCCATTATTTCAGAAAAGGATGCACATTTTACTTCTCGAGTCTGGCAGGGGCTTTAGAAGGCTTTGGGTACATAGGTACTTTTGATTATAGCATACCATCCCCAAACAGATGGCCAGTCCGAGCATACAATTCAGGTTCTTGAGGACATGTTCCATGCATGCATCTTGGATTTTGGAGGTTCTTGGGAGAATCATATACCTCTTGTGGAGTTTTCCTACAAAAACAGTTTCCAGGTGACTATTCATATGGCACCTTTCGAGGCTTTGTATGGTAGGCCATGCCGATCACCCTTATGTTGGATGGACCCAGGATATGAAGTTATGTTGGGACCTCATCTTTTCTAGGAGACCACAAATTAGATAGAGTTGATTCAGAAGAGGATGGCTACTGCACAGTCTCGTCATAAGTTTTATGTTGATCAGTGGAGACGACCTCTAGAGTTTGAGGTTGGGGATCAGGGTTTCCTTCATTTCACACTAAGGTTGGTACATAGGAGGATCAGGAGATAGGGTAAGCTTTCACCAAGGCACGTCGGTCCATTTTTGGTGTTGGAGAGAGTTGGTCTAGTTTCTTTTTGGTGGCAGTTACCTTAGAGGTACTGGGATATGCACGACGTCTTCCACATTTCTCGACTCCGACGTTAATTTTCAGACTTGTCTCATGTCTTTCAACCTGAGTAGGTTGAGCTCAAAGAAGCTGCATCATTTTAGGAGCATCCTATTCGGATTTTTGATTGTATTATGAAGGTTCTCTTTGGTCGGTCTATTCCTCTGGTATGGGTGCTATGGCAGCACAAGTGAGTATAGGATGATACTTAGGAGAGGGAGGACGATGTACTGTCACAGTGGTAAGAGTTTTTCAAGGTTTCTTTTTTCACGCTACTCTAGGGGAATTCTTGGATGAATTTTATTAAGGGGGGATGTTTTGAAAAACCTAGATCTTCCTTTCAGGTATGTTTTTCCTTTTTTCTGGTGTTTTTGGGAAAAGAGGAGTTTTTGGAAATTTTTGAAGTACATGACTTGTACTTTATGAGTACACATCGTGTACTTTATTGCCACAGAAGGCTATATGATGGATGTGTCATGGCCACACACACGGTCGTGTGGGGTGTTGTGGAGGCCACTTAAAGAAGAGTACGGAAAAGGAGAGTACACACCATGTACTCTAAAATTACACTCAGTGTACTTTTTTTTCATTAAACGCACTGGGGTCATGTCTAATGGATAGAACCATCATCTTTTAGGTTCCGTTCGTCTGAGAGAAACTATACGGCTGTGTATCTTCTCCGAGCCCCCGAGCCTCCATCTATTCTCTAAATAGACCATCTTCAATTGCATTGGAACCACCGCGGTAAGATCTTCCTTCCTATAGAGCATCATTTTCCAATTCTTCTTCTTTTCCAAGTTATGGTGGGTTAAACTTTTGTTTTCATTTTCATTTATTTATGACAATATAAGGAGATTCAATCCGGGTGGTTCAAGTATGTTGATCTCATAACCCAAATTTTGGTGGTTTGTGCCTTTCCGTTCAATGTCTTTGAGTATTATGTGCAGATTACACCAATACCCTTGAACGGGGTATTGCGTGTTTACCGTTTACCCCTGCTATTTTCCTTCCATGATTGTATGCTTGTGTAGAGGTTAATTGGATATGAATTGGGTTGATTTCTACGCCTTTTATGTTCTTCTTATGCTTTGTTCTGTTTACGACCATTCAGTCATGTTTATCATATTATCCATTACCAGTTTTTCATGCCTTGTGGTCATAGGATGGAGGGATGTTTTTCTGACATTCTTGAGATGATGTATAATGGTTAGCCAAATAGTTATATATATTTACTTTGTCTATATATCATTTTTATGCATTGACCTACCCAGGGCCTTGAGAACCTGGTGCTATAGACTAAAAGAGGATAGACCGAGTGAGCTTCCTCAGAGAGTCTTTGGACAGTATAGACTATAAGAGGATTGACTGACTGAGCTTCCTCAGACAGTCTCTAGACATTATAGACTATAGGGGGTTAGACCTAGTGAGATTCCTCAGAGGGTCTTTGAGATTTATATACTCTAAGGAGATAGACCGAGTGAGGTTCCTCATAGAGTCTTTGTTTTACTTGAATTACATTGAACCACTCCGGGTTATAAGAGGAATTGGCCGGGTGAGCTTCCTCATAGAGTCGGTGAACGACCTGGGGCTATAAGAGGAATCAACCGAGTGAGCTTCCTTAGAGAGTCTCTTGACCTTGGGGCTATAAGGGCAATTGACTATGTGATCTTCCTTAGAGTGACCCAGACTACCTAAGACTATAAGGGGAATTGACCTAGTGAGCTTCCTTAGAGAGTCTTATTATTTTTTTATAACCAAAACAGAGGGGTTAAGCTGAGTGTACTCCTAGAGGGTTGTTGGAACTTCTTAGGGAGGACAAGAGGGGATGGTTGTGAGTACTTCCCAGAGGGTTACCTATTGTGTTTAGCTGCCAATTAGCTGCTTCTAGATATGGGAACTATGGATTGTTTACTGTTGAGTTTCTTTCCTATTTACTGCTTTCTGTACATTACCTTCCATATATTCACTGACTGTTAGGAATATATCTTCGGGTGGTTTCATACTATATTTATTCTCACACCCTGTTTGGGGCCGGATTTTGGGCCCAAACGGATTATATTGCTACAGGTATAGACTAGGACAAGCGCCCTTTAACTTCCTGTACTTGACTTTCTCTGGAGTTGGAGAGCATGGGACCAAGTATTGGTTTGCGATGCTGAGGAGTTGTTTATCTTTTATTTTGTACTTTGGTTCAGTACTGTTGTTTTCAACATTGTAACTTATTTGGTTATTTTCCTAGACGCATCATTTATATTTGTGCTCCAGTTGTTTCTTACTTTTAGCCTTCCACTAATTTCTTTTGTCTGGATTATTACTACTTCCTATATTGTATCATGTTTCTTTTCTTGCTGTGTACTATACCAATGAGGGAATAGTTTCCCCACTATCACACCTAAGGCCCTTGCTGCTAGTCGGCATCCTCTGGCATTCGGGGAAATATGCTTTAGGCCATGTGACCAACCGTGTACGGGGCACCTCTAGGTGGATTCCGGAACTGGGACATTACAACGAGGTTATAGAAATCCCACATCGAAGGAGGAGGAGCACAGAGTACCCATTTATAAGGTGGTGTGGATACCACTCCCATCATGAGGCCTTTTCCTGGGGTTTGCCTGATGGGCAGAGCCCATGGAAAACAAATCCGTGCCGACTAGGCCCAAAGCGGACAATATCATGATCGCGACCTGGACTGGGCTATTACAAATGGTATCAGATTCAGTGTCCATTTTATGTGATAGTGAGGACAATGGTCCCTTCTAAGTGTGGTGGGTTATGGAAATCCCCCATCGAAGGAGGAGTAGCATGAATCACCCCTTTATAAGGTGGTGTGGATACCTCTCCCATCATGAGGCCTTTTCCTAGGGGTTGTTTGATGTGTAGAGCCCAGGGAAAACGATCCATGTGGGCTAGGCCCAAAGTGGACAATATCATGATCGTGGGATGGACAGGGCAGTTACAAAATACATATAATAAAAAATATTTTTATTTCTAATCCCAAAGATGTGGAGAGAATGCAGGTTTGTTTATGTGAGAATCTTCAAAAGATCAATATGATTTTATACCTAAAATGAACATATAAATGATTCCAATGAGCATAATTTTATTTAAATATGTATTATTTATATTTTTGACTTGTAAAACAAATAAAAATAAAATTTTACTATATAAATAATTTAGATGACAATACATTTTTGAATTAAAATTCAGTGTTTTTCACTCTTCATCCAAAAAAATAAGTTACTTATAAAAAATCCTAAAATTAAACATAATATAATATTAAAATTATGAATTAGAAAAATAATTTTATTTTATAAAATTAAATACCAAAAAATTTCTAAAATTAAATATATTATTGTTCATAAAAGGACATAAAACAATTTATTTGAGAAAATCGTATTTTCAAATATATAAACACTTGACCAATATTTATTATTTTATATAAATATGTTTTATTTATATAAAACCATTATAAATAATTTTTAATATTTATTTATTTATTTTAATTTACCTATTTTTAATGTCTTAGATTTAACTATCTGATTATAATAAAAAAATGTTGTTTTGTAGAAACTTGGTGTTGTGTGTAACTGAAGCCATATAGATATTTCATGTAGCACAAGATTATCATAGTGTAGTGTATAATGAATGTTTGACTTAGTGTATTTTTAATTGGATGACATAAATGAAAATTAATTTATTATAAAAAAATATTCAAAAAAATCAGGGTGTTACAATCAACCACCATTAAAATGAATTTCACCCTCAAAATTCATTTGTTTTATTAAAGGATTAATACTAGATGTTACTTTCATAGAAACCCACAACATAAAAATTAATATTAAATTTTTTTTCACAAGGTAATATTGAAAAAATTATGGTTACCTAAATTTTCTCATAACTATGTTTTTGCATGGGAGAATATTGGGGGCGTGTTAAAATATGGACTTCGATGAAAAGAATTAATATTTATTGTAGTGATTGAGTCCATATATCACAAATAAGGTAATGATAAATGGAATGTTATGGGACTAAAATTCATAAATATTTGATGATGAAAAATGACATCATCTCAATAAAAATTAAGTTATTAGGGAAATATTTTATTTCTAGTTAATATTTTAAAAGTTGTAGAAATTTTGTTTAATGATATACAAGAATAATTTCATAACAATCTCACCATTTGTTGTTACTTGATCAGTTTACACTACTCCTATTTCTCCATAATATTGGGTGAATTTTTCATTCATGAATCACTAACAAATCATGAGATCCATGATAATATATCCCATATTTCAACAATTTTCAACAACAAAATGTTTTTAGATTATGTTATCCAATATGAATAAATATTCATGTGGTGAGATAATAATTTAGTCTGACAAACTTAATTTTATGTTTAACTTAAAATTTTAATTAATGGTTATCCTTATAAACCATATGAATGATGAAAATATAAAACAATAGAAATACGGTAACTAAATTTCTCAAAATCATCTCAACATTGATCCCCCATATATCATATATTAGCACATATCGGTCACTTACTAAACATGTGAATACCTTCATCAAATATTCTCTTGAAACATGTTAATGAAATGAATTAAAATAATTACTTATTGAAAGAATGAATGTTTATTTATTCCAAAGTACATTGAATCAATTCCATAAATTCGAGAATATTGTAAACTTTAACAATGATAAAATAAACCACTTGTTAATGATCCATCAATTTGTTCCAAGGAAATCAGTAGTGTCCAATTTATTTAATCATATCCCAAATATCTCTATCTAGACAACATTATCTTAACAAAAGGAAACTATTAAAGGTTATCATTAATAATTCAAAATATAACCTTGTCGTTAAATAATTTTTCCATTTCATCAGAAATATTCCACAATATATTTTTAATCCTTAGAGAAAAACATAAACTAAATAATCATTGTATATTTCACAATTCATATAACATAATTCTTGAATCCAAATACATAAAAAATATGATCATTCCACATCATCCCTAATCTATAATAAGGATAACTCATCCAATTACGTAATACATATTTTGTTTAAAATTTATTGTATAGTCTCATCATCATCAGCCTTATATCCATTAATCATACCTTCTTGTTGATTCTCTTTAAGAGAATTGCACTTATGAAATTGATTTTCATAATAACCACTAATACCACACTTAAATAATTTAACCTTTGATTTTGTATTAGAGAGGCCCATATTCACATACATTCTGTTAACTGAACCCTTCATTTTTTTCGTTTTCCATTACTTTCTTTATGTCCTTTTTTTGAAAAGTTAAAACATCTTCTTGTTCCTCTAATACATCCACTTGGGTGATTATTTCTGCATAATTGACATAAATGGAATTGTATCTTCTTTTCTCCATGGTCATCATCACTAGAAATATTAGTGAACACCTGCCTTCTCTTCCTTGGGGAGTCTGATAGCTGGTAAAGGTTCACATTTTTAATCATGTACTATAAAAAATGACAAGGAATTGTTATAGAAGTATTCACTCCAATGTCCAACATATTTGACTGCTCATCAAAAAATAGTCCATCACATTCAATGTTAATCCAATTCCTTATAGTTTTTTTACATTGACTAAATTTATAAATCATTGAGTAAGAAATAATTATCTTAGTGAGGAACCACATAATCTTGAAAAACCACACAGGTGATATCTAAATAATGAAATCTACAATAATATATGACACCATAGGTTTATCCTAGGTTATTTATAGCCAATAAATTTTTAAAATTTTCAAAATGTTTCATGACGAGTTTTTGATGCCCAAAACATATCTATATAGAAGGTCAAACTAGGTGTGCAGTACGGCTCGTTGTCATGTACCAGGTTATGCTCACGTCAAGCCTGAAACACCTTATCAGATTTGTTACTCCTAGTTACATCAATGATATAACCAAGTCACACTATAGTATACAAAACAAGGATATATTTCTAGGAAGCCACTGACACTATCCTTTATCAAAATTCCAGAGAAGTTTTCTATACTTTTCCTCATGCTTAATCATATCATTAGAGAACAACCAAGAGAAATTCTTAGAAATTTTCCAATGGATATCACTAATTTTATCTTAACCATAATTTCTAGTGTATACTAAAAATATGATTTTATACCAATTATAACAACCCAGTCTTAACATACATAGACATTACTTCATTTTTGTGTAATATTTATAACATTGTAGAAATAGAAACCAAAATACCATATTTTTATTGTACCTTTGGAAATATTGAAACATAAATAATGGAATGTATGTGAGCAACATTATCTCCTTCTAGGTTCTTTATGACAGGCAACCTTATTAGAAACATCATAATTAATACATATCTTCTCATCCTAGAGAAGGAAAGAAAAAGGGCTGAGATTAGATGCACAATAAGGGTAAGAACATATATATTTAGGAATAAACATGACCTTAAGGGTACGATAACATGATCATAATATTAGAAGATAAATACCAACATATTAGAGATCATAAACATAAATCTTTTAATAAAGATTATTAGTTCATAAGATATGAATCAAAAATAAAATAAGAGAATAATTCATGATATCAAAACATTGTAATAAGACATATAATTCTAAAATACCCAAAAAAACATTTAATATAATTATCTTGAAGTCAAGAAACATTACTATAACTAATCAGAGAACTTCCTGGGAGGGAAACGCCACTATCCCCCATCATATACTTTTCCTTGTAAGGTATTGTGTTTCCCCATCTTCCCAAATTAATGGAGGCTATTATAACTAGGAGGGGAACACCAACCTCACTAGTCATATTCCTTTCCTTATAAGGGATCAGATTTCCCTATATTCCTATAGTGTATCAAGATCGTCTACTTGATTGGCATCATTATCTAATGAAATATAAATCATTACCCAATGCATTGGAAGGAGCTATAGTTCCCACCATCGAATAATGAAATCATTCATACAATATCCAAAAGATAATAACGTTATCATCATATCATGACCCATAAAAAATATATAGGATTCATAAATATCCTATTATAACCCATAAAATGAAATGGGTGTCATAAAATTGTAATCAAATTTTAAACTATAGAAAACATAGCTTTGATAACCATTTCATCAAAGAATAACCCATTGAAAAAAGAGAGTTTCCTAAGAATAAGACTTGTGGATGAGGAGTGGATTTTATAAACATATAACCAATTAAAGACAAACAGGTTCCATAAATATCATCCCATAAAAATGTATAACATTCAGAAAAATAATTAAATAAAACATTCATATCATTTCCCAGATAGTAATGAGTAACATAAATAGATTTCATATGAGATAGAAAATAATTTGGAAATATATTTTTAAGAAAAAAATTTCTTGAGGAAAATATTGTTTCTTATTCAAGAAACTTTTGTTTAAAACATAATCCCTTTTTAAACCCATTTTCATTAAAACAATTTGAAAGCATAGAAATAAGGAATGAAATAATTTTGATAAAATTTTCCATTAAAATCATAAAAAAATCATAAAAACCATTAGAAAAAAATTTCTTTAAACCTTATTAACTAATCTTGTTAACATTTTTCTATCCTTTTTCCTTGAAAAATTATAAAATAATCTTGAAAACATTTTGAAAAGTTATATAAGATGCTTCAAAAAATGATTAAATCCTTTTTATTTGATCATTATTTGAAAATAATTTGAAAACATCAAATGATGTATTGAAATAATTTTTAAATAATTTTCATTGAAAATAACCTGAAATAATATAATATAATATTTTAAATGTTTGATTACCTTTTCTATGAAAACAACCTTTAGAAAACTTATAAAAGATGTTTGGAAAATCATTTAAAAGACTTTTTAATAATTTTTTTTGAATATATGTGTCATTGAGAACCACATTAAAAATTGAATTTATAGTGTATTAGGAAAAAATTTTATTTTAAAAAATTTCTTTGAATTATAATAATTGAATCTTCAAGATATTGATGGTATTAATATTAAGTAAATCTATACATGACGAATATTCCTTTTTCACCAAAAAAGTTCACATCAAATGGAAAATGATAAGAAGATTCCTTTTTAAAAAACCATTTTGTTTTGAAGTTAAAACATAGATTAATATTTATTTTAAATATTGAAATATAATAGTATAATATACTTTTGAATCCTTTCTAGAAAACATTGTATTGAAGTAGCACAGTTTTCTGACAAAATAGAGAGGTCAAATCGTACTTTCTTAATAATGCATTCTTCATCATATTATTCACCAAAGAGTGAAAATATGGTACCAATAGATGTAGATATAATTAATAACAATAACATATAAAATTTAATGAGAGTTCATGAGATATGTATCATAATATTTTATCTATGGAAGCATAATTATAAATTATCTCGATAAGCGATGAGACTATTTCAATAAACTCTTACAACTTGGTAACCTAGAATCATAATACCAAAGTAATAAAATAAAATTTAGTTATGATTAAAATATCATGAAAATAATTATATTCATGAGATAAAATGTCAAATGGAATTATATACACCTCGTAAAAGAATATGGTGTATAACAAAACATATGTCTTAATGAAGGAAAATTAATAAAAAACTATCTTACTAATATTGTAAATTTTGAATAGTAAAACACTATGAAATAAACATAAACAATTGAATATGTAAATAACAATAAATTTATGTATAATACTCATATAATAAATTTATGAGAAGTATATGAACCAAAAAAATTATTCTACTATTGAATATGACATTTATATCACGAAAATAAAAAGTGAGATGAAATACCCTTACCTCATGTAATGATTCTCTTAGTACTCATAAAAAGATCATGTGTAATAAATATATGTTTATTATAAATATTTTATAGATCCATATTTTTATATCCAATACCATATATGGATTTATTATGACTTTAAATTACACTCTTATTAACAATTCCAAGATAAGTTTTCACACAGGGTTAATATCCACTTTGTTTTTCACATGTGTCTTAATTTGTTATATTGTTTGTACTCATACTCATATCATAATATACCTAATTTAAAACATGATATACATAAAATTTAAATTTATTTTATATGTATTTATAATAATCCATAAAATATTTAAATATGAAATAGAAAACAAAATTCATGGAGACGGTATGGTGAATGTTTGCATGAACGTTGTTTATGACATTTGTTATATTAAATGAAAGAAATAAATGAAATATATTTATATGTATATATAATAATTATAGTATAATTATTATTTCATATATATATTATTATTTTATTAAACCCAACCATAATGCATTCAATATAATGTGTTAACAAATCACATCTCTTTAAGATGGTGGTAGTTGACACTCCCCCAAACGAAATTATCATATTAACCAAAAATGGAAATAATGAAGGTATGTGTTATATAATATTTATATAAGAATAAATAGATAATATATATCATTTAAAAATAGATTTCTTGTTATAAATCTCAACCATGATAGGTGGAAAAAGTAAAACGAACAACATTATTTTGTGAGGTGGTAGTTCTCCATACACTAGAACTATAAGTTCATTACCCATTTGATAAAAGTTTGTAAGATTAGGTAGATGAATTATCATAAAGAAAAACTTACTAAATTTTTGATACATAGGATGTTGTGAATTCATGGAATAAGAATAATTGAGGTAGTGGATAATGAAAATAACTGAAAGGATCTTGAGGAAGAATGTTGCATGTTCTTTGGGAAACACCTTTCGGTTTTCACCAAAGGTCTTCCTTGGTTAGAATTATACCCAAAGGGTGGCTTCAAAGAAGATGTCAAGGATTCTAGGAGTTTAATTAGATATATATTTTCCTAAATTGTGTTGATTGGCAGGTGTGAAGGGGGGGATAGGTGGTGTCCTTTTATATGGGAAGGAGGGGGAAAACATGGAATTTTTCAAACTAATTAGGTATACCCACTTTTTTACATTAAAAAGACATAAAAAAAACAGAAATACTGAATTGAATATTTATGGTATAAATATGACCATAAAATTGGTATTTGACATGCGAATATGTCATTTTGGCCCTAAATTTTATGGTTCAGTCCCTTGTTATAATTATTTTAACCTTAATCGCTGTAATTAATTTTAATAACATCCTCAAATATTTTTGGTAAAACATTAATTTGATAATATTGTACCATATATATTATACTGATTTCAATTCTCAATGTACATTTTTTTAAATTCATTACACAAAATTAGAAAATTTAATTTTAATGTTAATCCTGCATACGTTGAGAAAAATGATTTTTTAAATTGATAATGAACAATGGTTCGTTGAGATTTAATATTTAAAATCAATATATAAATAATTAAAATGAACTAAATTTTAATAATAAATGTATAATTTATCTACTTTTAATTTAATAGCAACAATACTGTAATTTAACTATATAAATAAGTTAAAAATGCAGTTTTGATTTAAAAATATGTGTTTTTCTTTATTCATCAAAAAATGATGTTTATCATAAAAATCCATAAAATTTACAATAATAAAATTTTTAAATTATGAATTCCAAACAAATTTTATTTTATAAAATTAAATTTGTTAAAATTTTTAAAATAAATTTTATAATTGTTCCCATAAGTTCATAAAAGTAGTTCATTTGAGAAAATAGTATTTTCAAACATATAAAGACAATACCAATATTACATGTTTTATTATCAATATGTTTTATTTATATAAATATTTTAATAATATTATTTAAAAATTAGTTATTTTATCCATATTACTATGTTTAATATCGTATTTATAACTATATAATTATAATAATAAAATAATTTTTCGTAAAAAATCAGTGTTGCATGTAATGAAACCAAGTCGGAGTTTCATGTAGTATAAGCCTGTCTTATTGTAGAATATAATGAATTATTTTCTTAGTGTAACATTCAACATACTACATCAAATAAAATTACTTTTTAAAAAACCAATAAAATATGAGGTTTTCCAGATGGATTAAGGCCATCAACCCCATGTCGGGTGTTCGCATGAAAATGAATTGGGATTTTGAGACCCTTATAAGGATTTTGGTCCATAATATGACTAAGGGGACCTTGGTAGGTTCCCCAGTTATATGTTCCCTATAGTTAATGAATTTTTATATATTTTATTTTAGACCACAATAATGTTTTCCCTCTGGTTCCTGGGTTTTTTCTTATTTTATGTTTTATGTTTAAAGGATGAATTTTAAAACACACATAAGGATAGTCCTTTATTATGTACAAGAAAATTATGATGGGGTGTTATTTTTCATTGGTTTAGAATACTCCCATAAGGGTGGTCTGTTTTAATTTTTAGCTTATTTTGAAGCTTATTAAACTCCCATATGGTAGGTATTTGTAACATTTTTTCTTATTCATTGGATAAGAAAACTATTTTTGGGGTTGTCTTTATTACATAAAAGTTTATTCCTTAGATGGTAAAACTCTTATAGGGGAGGTCTATATTACTAGTAGTTTTATTACCTTGTTGGTAAATCTTTAGTATGGGAGGTATTTGATATATATCTGTATATCAAATGTACAAGAGTCTGTCATTCTATTTGGTGCAGTCATCACCGCAAGATCAAATACACCCTGACACTGGAAAGTATTAGTATGGTCAATCAGGGTCATGGACGTAAGGATTGAAAATGGTTATCGATATTATCTTGGATTATATGATTATGAACCTTGGGCGGTTGTAGTATTGTGGTCGGAATGATTCCTATAATTTGATTAGAGACCTTCCTACACAATTTGATGTAGTATTATTGGGGGTTTTATTTTTTTTCAACATTATGTTTATTTGTTTTAATCATGTCGCACACATATATCATTACATTTTTTATATGGTTTTGGACTATTTTGGAACTTCCCTATTGATTTATGTACTAACACAGTTCCCAACCCTCCATTGAAATTGGGTACCCAAGATGACATCACATGTTTCAGGTTTGGCTTGGAATAAGGACTAGAATTTCATGATGAAGAAAGAAAATATCACATAGGGTTTGGAGATAGAGATGATGTGAGGCCTATGGATTATATTGGAGACTTTTTTACATTTATTTTGTTCATTTTTTATTTTTTTATTTTCATTTGTTATATGTGATTAATAAAATGGGAAATAAATTCTATATGATTGTATTCATTTTCTATATTCAAATTATTATTTGGTTTTTTAATTTATCATCATGCTAAGATGGTTAGGGATAAAGTTATATTTTTTGAATTTGATATGATATTTATGACTCTTATTTATATTCTCCTCCCTATACCACTCTATATCGATATTACCAGTTGTAAGCCTCTAGTATTTGTGGAGGAAAATCTGAGTTACAGTAGGAACCACAAGCTCTGGCACAAATTAATGGTATAGGAAAATTGGAAATTACAAAGTTGTATGAGATATTTTTTCTTCTTCATTTTATTATTTAGGGTATGGTATCCATGAGATATTGTAATGTGTCTAAATTTATGACATACCTCATGTATGTGCATAATGAACACCATTTCCAATGGGAAGTCCAAGTTTCCATTGGTGGAATTGATGTTCTAGAATTTTTTTGTTACTACTAACTGATTTCCACTCTTGAGACACATATTATGTTTGAATTTATGATTAATTATTTATTTTAGTTTTATTTTTTCATACATAAGGGAAAGGGGAATATCATAAATCAAAATACTAATATACGACTCATTGAAAATCATTGTCGGCTAATGTGTGATGATTTCACTAATGACAGAGGTTATCTATATAATGTTTCACAAAAATAAACTCATGGTATATTTTTATAAAATTTGGTGTCCTAGAACGAATAGGTTGTACTTTTATTATATGAATATTTAATATCTTCATATATTAAATATATTATTATATATTGTTCATTGTTCTGCTTGACTATAGTGTAATAATGTCCTGGAGTATTTTTCATATTGAAAAGGTCATAGAAGTTCCCCACTATGATGGGAATCTTACTTCTCTATGATAATATTGATAAATATACTTATGTAGTTAGATGAAATACAATAATTGGACACATAGTATACATATTTTCATGTGTGAGTACTTGTAAGTAGATGAGACTTCCTCTCATGAAGTTTGTACATGGAAATCTCTAAGACAAAAGATTATTAGAAGAGACCCGCCAGTTGGAATTCCACATGTTTTGGTGTCATTGAATATTCCTATCTACAACTGTGTTTAATGATCCTTATACTTTAATATTATATTTAATATGTGTCACGACTCATGCACTTTTATTTACAGATGAAAACCGTCATGCAGACAGTTGGCGAGAAGTAAGGTACGATGGGTGCATCAGGAATGGCATGTTTTTATTGTATAATTAGAGTAAGGATTTTTCCCTTACATTTATGGAAGTTGATATCTCATCCCTCTGATTGAAATAGAACTGTCCCGCCAAATTCGATGTCCATGGCTTAACAACGAGTTTATTTCATGTAGTCAAAGAATGAACTATCAAGCACAATGGTTGATGACACTATCACAAAACCTGATTGATGAGATATTGAGATAATGGGATTATATTAAATATTGATTGTTCGTATGTGGATGTTGTTACTGTGGCATTAATTTCTTTCTCTTGGTCACCTTAACCCATTATTAGATAGTACAGAAGGACTTTAGGTAAGCCAACTTAATTCAAACAACAAAGAATCCTAGAGGGTCAAACACTATGTTTTTATTGTAGTCTTGGTTAAACTCTATTTGAATTTAATTAATGTAATAATTATTATTCTCCAGACAGTTTAACAATTTTATTCAAGTTAAAAGGATTGCATAAATTTAATAAATATTTAATCACTATATTTTGCGTAAAATATATTTATTTATTTTATTGAACATTAAATAAATAAATATTTATTATTTTTTAAATAAAATATTTTTTAAGAGATTAAATTATTCATATATTTATTTAGGTGTTGAGTAAATGAATGTAGAGTTCTACTGGACCAAGATCGTTTTGTTAGTAAAATAGTTATTTTCCAGATAGTAAATTATTATTTAACAATTTCACACTAGTTAAAATAATAATAAGGATACTTTTATTTTGTAACATGGAAGTTTATTTATAATTCCATTTTGCACAAGTTGTCTCCCCAGAAATATTGACGTGGTATTATTGTTAAAATCATGGGTTTTCTCTAAGGTTAAGAATGTATTTAATTGTTGTTATGAAATTAAATATTGTAACTTAATCCCCATGTCAATAAATAGACATGTACGTATATTGTGTTGGGTATCGAACTGCACACCTGATATGTGGTTGGTTTCTTTTTAATTTGTTTACTAAATTAATTTTCATCATGAGAGCCATCTCTCTTCATTAATATATAGAGAATGTGTGCCCATGGTTTCTTTGATGTAAAACCCCTTTTTAACACTCACCTATGTGTGAGTTAAACAAAGGGAATATGTAATGGATGGAACTCTCATGCTTGAGGAGGTTGTTCAAGCTGGATCCAAAACATAACTAATCCTAGGAAATACAGAGGTGGATAGGTGGAAAGCTATACACATGAACCCAAAAAGATCAAGGTGTTTCTCCACTAGGGTAGGGTTATATTATCAAACACTTAACCATAAGAAAAGACCATGATCATTCCCTTTACTTTATTTTATTTCTTTCAGCCTCATGGTATATCATTATGTATGTGTTATCACAATCACATAATAAATTAATTAAGCATTCATGCAATATGGAACTAAAATAAACCAGGATTCTATGTAAATATTATCAAGACTTGGTTAATCAATTTATAAAGTTACACTTAATATTAACAAGCATGCGATAATGATAATATTCAATTCACGAAAAAGAGATAATAATCCCTCAAATAAAATATTATGTCAGACCAAGCATTCTGTTACTTGATTAAGTGAAAAACGCATTAAAAATGTGTGTTTGACCAATCCTTTTTGGAAACTATCTTTTATATAGGATTCCCCTATGAAAGGTTTCAGGTGGAATTAACAATATTACATCAAGAGGATTGTCCCTTGATAGAATTGGTGTAATATTGGAGGCAAGAGTTGAGAAAATCCAAAATAAGGATTTTAGGATTGGGGATTCCACTCAAATGATCAAGGAGAGTAAATCCCATAGTTGGCAAAGACCTGTCTACCTAAATACATTCAAATAGCTTGACTAACACTTTTGGGGGTTTTCAAAGGGCAATATGGATCTATGCCACTAGAATTTCATAGGAATTGGACATTCTGAGATCAATGATGAGGGCTATTGGGAAATGATAAAATAGTTGGAGACTTAATAAAATTCATTTATTTTTTCTCATAAAATGTAATACAGAAAGTACTAATGATCTGCTCTTTTAATTGTAGAATAAGAAAATGACAAGCTTGTCTACCACACTATCACTATGATATATTATAGTTAAAGACAACATCATCACCGAATATAATTTCCAGGAATGGTTTAGACACCTTCGGTTTATCCTACACCTTGAATGGAAGTCTTACATATTGGAGTCATCATTACATGATCTTCCTACCAAAGAGGTTAGTTAGGAGGATTTCCTGGTCTATGAGAAATATATGAATGACGCAGTCAATGTTCAATGTTTGAAGTTATCATCAATGTCTAGTGAGGTCATGAAGTCTCACAAAAACATAGATGCGTATAGCATGCTCGAGCACATATGTGGTCTTTACCAAGAGAGATCAAGATAGGAAAGTCTTGAGATCTCCAAGGAACTCTATCAGAGTAAGCTTGGAGAGGGTTCCCTAGTAGGGCCACATGTATTCAAACCCACTAGATGCATTAATCACCTGGAGTTTCAAGGGTTTAAACTCCCAGAAGATCTGGGCCCCGACCTCATTTTAACATCACTCCCTCAGAGCTTCTCTATCTTTGTTCTCAATTTCAATACGATCAACATTGAGAAGTCTCTATCTGATCTTCTTATCCTCATTTACCACATGGACATAGATATGAAGCACGACCAGACTTCTATCCTTATGGTGTATAAGAGGAAAGGGCATGTGAAGAGCTTTATGCCCAAATATTCATCACATCCTTCCAAGAATTGGAATATTAAGGAGGAGGAAAGGGAATATGAGGATATTTTTTCTCATGTGTCATGAATAGAAACTTTAATAATAAATACACAAAACCTAATAAGGAAGCATAAACTTTAGGTGCATTTTTTATCGAATGTAATATATCTGTTTATATAAATTAGGTATTAGATATAGTGTTCTGTACTCACATATGTATCCAAATATCAGAACCAAGTTGATTCAGGAATATTGAAGGAGGGGAAGTATATCTATGAGAAGCCAACAGATCCAGACTCGAGGTTGTATCTATTGGGGACTACCAATTCATGTTTCTAACCAGGATGATATATGTGTAAAAGGGTTGTTTTTATGAGTCATCTGTTAATAAAAACATTATTTTTTTATCTAGATTAGATAGAGATAGATTTTTTTCATGTTTAGAAATGAATGTTACATCTTATACAAAGAAATAATTTGTGTTGGTAGGTAACATTTATACAATTTTCGTTAGGTGTTTGATTATACAAAACCAGTAATGGAAATAGATAACAAATACACTTCCCATGACTCAAAAGACCCCCAACATTGGTATCACCAGCTAGGCGATGTAAATGAGAAATGATTGAAAAATTTACATCAAGATGGATATTAATATTCTTTCAAACTAAAACCACTTAGTGTATGTCATTCATGTTTACAAGGAAAAATGAAAAAAACACTTTTTAGTGGTAAAGGTGAAAGAGATAAAGATCTTCTTGAATTGAGTCATACCGATGTGTTTGGTCCTTTTACAATTGAACCAAGAGTAGGTTACTCATACTTCATAAATTTTACTGATGATTTTAGTAGATATGGATATATCTACTTAATGAGTGATAAGTATGATTCTTTTGATAAGTTCAAAGAATACAAGAATGAATTTGAGAACCATCTTAGTAAGAAGATTAAGAAACTCCACTCAGACCAAGGTAGAGAATATCTTAATCAAGACTTCATTTATTACTTACAGAAGTTTGGGATTCAATCCAAACTCACTACTCCTTACACAACACAATGTAATGGTGTGAGTGAAAGGAGGAACCACACCTTTTTGGACATGGTGAGATCAATGATGAGTCATATGAGTCTTCCATTATCCTTTTGGGGATAAGTGTTATAAACAACGGTTCAGATACTAAACCAATTACCAAAAAAATCGATAAATGGTAGTCCATATGTGTTCTGATGTAGAATAATAGCAATGTTATTAAATTTACATGTGTGGGGAAGTGAGGAGTTTGTTTAGGCCTCTTCAAGAAACAAACTTACATCCTGAGGAACAATGTGTACCATTATAGGACACCCTAAAGAAACAAGAGGATATTACCTATAAAACCGAACTTACTAAATGGTTATAGTGGAAATACACACCATATTACTTGAGAGAGAGAACATATCTAAAAGATATATTGGGCGCGAGATATACTTCGACGAAGTTGAGGCTCAAGGTACCCTAGATTAGGTACATGAATAGATTCCACAAAGACTCATGGAAGAAAAAACTATTCGAGAGACACAAGAACAGTGTTGGAGTACCAGAGAGGTTAAAGAACCTAAACGGTATGGTTTTCTAGTTACTGAGGATGGTGACACATTATTAGTTGACCATAATGATCCTCTAACCTACTTGAAAGCACTAAGTGGCATAGATCTTTCCAAGAGGAGAGAAGCCATGAATTCTAAAATCGATTCCATGTACAAAAACCAAGTCTAGATTTTGGTATATCCTCTAGTTGATGTAAAGGTTGTTGGTTGAAAATTGGTATTCATGAAGAAACTAGTCATGGAAGGAAAATTTAGTACTTATAAGGAACAACTGGTAGCTAAAGGGTTCAAGCAGCATCAAGGCATTGACTACGACGAAACCTTTTCCCCAGTTGCAATGCTAAAATCCATCAAAATTATATTGGTCATTGCATCTTACCATGAATATGAGTTTTGCAAAATTTATGTCAAAATATATTTCCTTGAATGGAACCTTTAAGATGATGTCTACATGAAACAACATGAACATTTTATGACTCCAAAGGATTCCAATTAGATATAAAAGTCATAAAAATCCATTTATGAATTAAATTAAGCATCCATGTCATCAAACAATCTCTTTGATTAAGCCCTAATAGAAATTGGTTTTATCACGAATGAATGAAATCCTTGTGTCTATAAACAATTTAGTGGGAATGAATTTGTCTTCTTAATAGTATATTTTGATGACATATTACTTATTGAAAACGAGATACCAATCTTACAGTCTTTTATGACATGGTTGAATCAGTGATTCTCAATGAAGGACTTATGTGAGGTAGAATATATTATTGGGATCAAGATCCATCATTATAGATCTATGGGAATTATGTGCCTAATTAAAAGTACATACATTGATAATATACTGAAGAGATTCATTATGGACCAATCCAATAGTGGATTGTTTCCAGCATCACAAGGAATTCATCTTTCCAACAAACATTTTCCTCATACATATGAGGAAATAATGATAATGGTATGTACTCCATATGCATCACCAATTGGTTAAGTCATGTATTTCAAGATATATACTAGGCTAGATGTTTCCTACACATTGAGTGTGGTGGGAAGATATCAAGCTGACCAAGGTGACCGCCATTGGATGGTAGTCAAGACTATCCAAAATAGTTGGATGTGTACAAAGGATATGTTCCTGTTTTATGAAGGAGATGAGGAATTAGTCAGCATAGGCTATACAGATGCTAGTTTCTATATAGTTGAATATGACTTAAAGTCGCAAATGGGATACATATTCACTTTTAATGGAGGTTTTGTGAGCTGGAAGAGCTCTGAGCAGAGCGTGGTTAGAGATTCTACAATGGAGTATGAGTATATCGAAGCTTCTGAGGCAGCTAAAGAATCAGTTTGGATGCAACACTCCATCCAAAATATTTATGAGATACCTACTAGTAATGCTCCCATCACACTGTACTGTGATAATAATACTGTGGTGGCTCTCGCAAATGATCCAAGGTCGCATCAGCGGACGAAGAACTTACATAGAAAGTATCATATCTTGAGAGATTTTTCAAAGAGTGGTGAATTTTCAGTGATCAATATTTACACAGAATAAAACATTGGGGACCCCTCGACTAAAGTCTTGACTTAGTAGAAACACGGTCATCATGTGAGGTCTAGCAGACTGAATGTTGTAGGAAGTTGGCTCTATTCCAAGTGGGATTTTGTAAGAGTTTGTGTCCCAGAACAAACTGGTTGTACATTGGTTATATGAATATTTAATATATTTAAATATTAAACATCTTATTAAATATTTTTCATTGTTCTGCATGACCATAGTTTAATAATGTCTTGGAGTATTTGTCGCATTGACACGCTCATAGTAGTTCCCCGCAATGATGAGAACCTTGAAGTGCTGTTATAATATTCTTAAATATAGTTATATGGTTGGATAAAACACTATAATGGGGAGAATAGTATACATATCATTAAGTGTGAGTACTCATAAGAAGATGAGACTTCTTCTCATGATGGTTGTACTTAGTAATCTCCAAGATAGAAGATTATGAGAATAGACCTGCTAGTATGAATTATGCATGTTTTGGTGTCATTAGATACTCAAATCTTCTAGAGTGTGTAATTATCCTTGGACATTAATATTATCATTATTACATGTCATGAATCATTCACTTTGATTTACTGATGAACAATGTCACACAGACAGTTGGTGGGAAGTTGGGTATGTTGGGTGTGTCATGAGTGGCATGTTATTAATGGATAAGTAGACGAAGGATTTGTCCCTTCCATTTATGAAAGTTGATATCTTGGACCTCTGATTTAAATAGAACCATCTCGTTAAATTTAATGGCCATATTGTAATGAAGAGTTTATATTAGGTAGTCAGAGAAAGACATATCACGTACAAAGGTTGATGACACTATCATGAAACCTTCTTGGTGAGATATTGAGACAAAGTGATTATATTACACAGTGAAAATTTGTATATATATGTCGTTTTTAGGAATTTAAGTTATTTATCTTGGGTTCCTTAACACATTACTAGAATTTACTCTTGGAATTTAGGAAATCCCTCCTAATTCCAGCAAGAAAGAGTCCTATAGGGTCACACACTAAGTGTTTCTGGTTGTTTCAGTTAAATTCTATTTGAATTTAATTAATGGAATAAAAATTATTCTCATTTCAATGGAATAATTTAATTCAAGTTAAAATTATTTCATAAATTAAAAAAATATGTATTCAATGGATTGCTGGTAAAATATATTTATTTAATTTATTGAAAATTTAATAAATATATATTTACTATTTTGTAAATGAAATATTTATTTAATAGAATAATTTATTTATATATTTATTCAGGTGTCTAATAAATGGAAGTGTAATTCGAGTGGACCAAGGCATATTTGGTAGTAAAATAGTTATTTGAAATATGGTAAATAATTATTTAACTATTTTTCACAATTTAAAATAATAATAACGTTGTGATTATTTTGTGACATGGATTTTTATTTATAATTTAGTTTGGCACAAGTTGGTGTGCCCAAAATAATGACGTTGTATTATTATTAAAAGCATGGGTTTTCTCTAAGGTTGTGAATGTATTTAATTGATGTTACACAATTAAATATTGTAACCAAATCCCCATGTTGATAAATAAACATGTACATATATTATTCTAGCTACCGAACTACACGCCCGGTGAATTGAGAATTGTTGAGCTAAATGATTTCTCTATCGAATCCTCTTCCTGCACCTCTTAATAATGATAGACATTCTTCATGACCGAAGAACAGGTGATTATGAATCACAAACACAAGACACTCTCTTCTCCTTGCTAGAACCTGTAGAACGAGTGGTTTCAATTAGAGGCAATAGGGGCACTTGTGGATCACCACTAGAGGGATTCAAGTTTGGATCCTCGCAAGTGCAACGAGACAATTTGAAAGGGTCTTTCTGGATGATCAATATCATTAAAGAAGAATGTAATGATGATCCATGAATTCTTTCCATTAAGAAATTAATTAAACTAATTACAATCTTGATGTGTAGGATCCTCTCTAATGGTTTAGAGCCTCTTCGTACATTATCGAAATCATTGATTCCATTCTATGGGGATCGGAATTTATCATCCTATTGGTATAAGAATAATCATTGATCATGGTAGAGATTAATGTTTAGGTTTAGCCCAACCTCACTTTTTTTGTGCCAAGAACCTTCAATTTTACTATATAGATTCTCAGCAGAGTTATAGTCATTTGATAACCCATGTGTATATAAATTTACTTATGATGATGATTCATGTGTATCAACAATGAGACACCCAATGATGAGACCATGATGCAGTTCTATGTGCCCAATATCTACAGTGAACCTAATAGGTCTATATAATCATGTGATGCCTCAGTGATAAACCTATTGTGGGTGGTTAATATTTAGGTTTTATTATTTTATTTTTCAGTGAAAACCAATATTAATATTTTTCATATATATTGGAATGACACTCTACTTAACTAAGCCAGAGAGTATGTGACAATAGATAAGGGTGTCCATGGGGATATTTTATTTGTATATTTATCCTATGTGATTATCACGAGGGAAATACTATAATAATATGCTTTGTGGGAAATGATACTTAGTGGTATGGTATTCAGAATGTGGTGTGGGCCTATATGGGGACAATAGTGTTGGTTTTTGGAACATGATATGGTATGTTTCTTGAGAAGGGAGAATGTAAAACATCCCATGATAGGCGACCTCCTATAAGAATTGACATATGAGAAAGGTGAGGGACCCTATTTACCCTTGATATACGACTCAAAACCCTAGATATTTAGTGATATTTGGTGCATAAGGGAAACCAAATTGAGAAATTAGACTAAGAAAATGAGTTCTTTAGAGAAAGAATTGTGGGTAGATTCATTGTGCTGCTATTGGTACATGGGAGGTGCTAATTGGTTTGTGGTTTAGTGAAATGGATACCTTGTGAATGTATATACATATAGGGTTCTCTTGGACGATGTTAAATCTAGAGACCCCATCCTTTTACACAAATCATTAACTAATTTTAATCATAATAAAGCAACATATTACAAGACAAGGATCGTATAATCTAGTATCTTGGAAGACTAAGTACATGAAACTGAAAACATGGAAGTAAATAATACATTTATTTATTTAATCTTCATTAATATCTCCTAACATCAATTATTCTTATACATCATAACAGGATAACTTGGGGATATCAAAAAATAAAGTATGAGATAAACATCCTAGTAAGGGAATAAAAATAAGAATAAAGCTTTATCACATGGGTTAGAAGGCATGTTATAATGATATAAAACGTATCGAACATATGGAATCATAACATATTAACATGGGATCATATAAACATGTAGTCATAGTAATTTGGATGCAATATAAAACATGGATTTATCATAATTCAAGGCTCGTAGCACTTAGAGTAGCACCAGTCAAGGTTAACAACCATGACTGCTGCACATGGAAGCATGAGACACGGTTAATAGCCAAGACCGTTTCACAAAACGTCTCATGAGACTCAACTTTACCCAATGCATTAGAGTGATATCCATAAATGCCCATCTTAAAAAGTTCCTAAATATTTTTTCCCACACAGAATCATACAAACTCAATCATACATAAACATATGGTTTACCAAATGAAAGAGACAGATATCGTAATCTAGTTAAAAACAATAATGAATCGGTCTAACATAAGAGTGTCTATGAAAATAAAGGAAATAAGTCTTAAAAGTAAACTTTTAAATTCTAGTAGGCATATATAATTATAAGTGATATAAAATTTATTTTATATATGTAAAAATAGTTTTCAAGAAACTACAGAATTAAAGCATTTTAGTGAGGTTTAAGGAAAATATAAAAGATTATTTAAAATAGAAAAGATCATAAATTTTATCTAAAAAAATATGTGAACAAAGAATGTTTTAATAATTAATTTTTTTAGAATAATATTTTCTTATGAATAGAGTATATATTGTACTTTAAAATGGGTAAGAGTTTGGGAAGTTCCCTTAAAATAAGCTTGCTTATCCTGAAAAATTGAGGACGAAATCATTTAAAAACATGTGTATCCTTGGAAGATAATGATGAATGGATATTGATACATAAGTTTTTATAATATTAATATAATTTATAATATCTGCATAAAAATAATTAATAAATTTATTTGGTTAAAATGAAAGATAGAATAACCAGATTAAATAATGGTGGTTCTGGAAGAATCCCTTACCTTAAGTGTGAAGGTGTTCTTATATTGATCTCAATGTACTATATGACCAAATTAATTATTTAATTAATATTTTTAAAACCTCTTATACAATTAAATTATTTATTATAACCTTGTTAAGTTCATTCAAGATCTTTTTGATTGGTTAATAGGTTTAATTTCATTGTTTGGGAGCCTCTGTTTCCTTGGTTTTCAGGATTGGTTTACTTATATACATATGAGGATAAACATGTAAGATGAGAATGGATGTCCATAATTTTTGTTGTATAATATTTTTGAAAATCAATTATATTACCTGGTTATAAAATTAATTTTTTTTGGAATCAATATGAATCATAATATAAAACATTAATGATTACTGTTTTGGTTAATTGGTGGTTTCTTATCACATCGAACACATTTTATCTTATAAATTAATGACACATGCATAAAAGTTTACCAAACCTTAAATTATACATAATAAATATATTATAGTATGTTTAAACCATAAAAATGGTATAATGACCATAATTGAAGATGGTAATCTAAATTAAAAACTAATTGTCCTTGAAAGGGTTTAATGACCAGATTTGAAAATTGTAATCGAAATTGAAAACTCATTGTCCTTGAATAAATTAACACATCTCATATGGTGTCTTCATTTCTAGTATAAAAAGAAGAAAAAGGAGAAATAATGATTAATTATTCCATTATCACAACAAAATTATAGTACATTTAAGTTGATTTATTTATCATAGAATTTGGATGAAATGATGGGGGGAAAGTAAATGAAATGAATGGAACTTGAATGAAAATAAATGAAATGAAAAGAGGAATTTACATCTTGAATATATCTTTCTTGGGAAACTGTTTAGGGGAGAGGATTTTTCATTTTGAAGAGACCAAGGGATACAGAACGTGTTAGAGGTTACTAGGGAGATATTTGAGTTGGATTTTGACCAATCACAAATCTTGAGAGGTGTGATGAGTAGATGTAAATAGGGGTGGTATTTTTAATGGAGGAATGGAGGGGTTTCCCATTATTTTTATATTTTTCTCAAGACTATGAATATAAATGATTATTATGACAAAAAAAATTAAAGAGAGAATTTTAGTTAGAACCAATTTCCATTTACATCATCCATTATTCATGAATTAAGCTGAAAATCATTTATTTAGCATTTATTATAAATTATCATATTTTACTATTCACTATAAATTCATGTATTTTAGTAAAATCCCAAAAATTAACCCCTACCATTTTTCAATGTGTAGAATTAAAAAAGTACCACCATTTTATGAAAATAATTTTCCAAATAGAATAAATTTACTTTTTAATTTAAATCCTAATTTAATTGAAAAATACAAATTTTTTAATTAAAACTAATTTTCTAACAAATTAAAAATTTAATTAAGGCTCATAAAATTTTCAAATTATAATGATAAATGAAAAAATAATTTCTGAATACATTTTATGAAAATTAATTTCCTTTTTAATTTATTAAATTAATTATAAAATTGAAATTAACTTTTAATGAATTTTAAAAACACCATCACTTAATTACTAATTTTTAAAGTTATTATTCACTAGTACTATGATATAATTATATCATATTGTCACTTATAAGATGGATAAATATAATTTATAATTTCAATAGTGATGTTACTATTATATTGGTCAATTGACTATTCAGTAGGGTCACATTACTATTCCAAAGGTCATGTTACTATTTCATCAGTATATGTTTCTAAATTTTTAGAGATACCTCTTATTTTCAATCATTATTCCTTTAAAATGTTTTATTGTATTCAATAAATACTATTATGTGATTATACCATAAGACGTGATTATAAGAGGGTAATTCCATTTATAAAACATTATTTCATTACATTCTTCCCCCTTATTATATATTCCCCTAAAAAGTTTGTTTTGCATTATAAGTCGTAAATAGGATTGGGTACTTTTCCTTCATTTCTTCCTCCAATTCCCATATTGATTCTTCATACTTATGGTTCCACTATAGTACTTTGACCAAGTGAGTAGTCTTGTTGTGTATAACATTATCTCTATGATCCAAGATCAACAATGGATTCTCCTCATAAAAAAGTTCATTTTTCAAATGTACCACCTTTGAAGAGAGTACAATCGAAGGATCAAGTATGTACTTCCTTAAGAGAGATACATGAAATACATCGTGTACTTTAGATGTGGTTTATGGAAGAGCTAGTTGATAGGCCACAACTCCAAACAATCCAGGATCTATAATGGGCTAGTGTACCTAGGACATAGATTTACATTATTAAAAAACCTCACAACCTTCTTTCATGGTGATATGTGGAGGAATACGATTTCTCTAACTTTATACTCATGGTCTTGTTGATGACTGTATACATTGATATTCTCTCAACTTTAAGATACCTTGATGTGCTGCTGAATGGTTCTCATATTCTCTAACATTCCTTCCACCATTTCATGTCCTATAAGCTTATTCTCACCAAAATAATCCCATCATAATGATGATCTTCACCTTTTCCCACAATGGGATTCAAATGGTTCCATTCGGATACTGAAGTTGAAACTGTTCTTGTAGGATAATTTAACTATTGAATGGTGTTGGTCCCATACTCCATTGATGTCCATATAACATGATTTCCACATATATTGTAGTGTCTATATAGTTCTCTCATATTGGAAATCAGTTTGAGGATGATAGGCCATACTAAAGTTCAGTTCAGTGCTTAGAGCATGTTGGATAATTTTCCAAAACATTGAGGTGAATCTCAGATCTCTATCATATACAATAGATATTGGTACTCCAGGAATCCATTCCTCCTCTTTGATATATACCTGTGCATTTTCATCCAATGGGAAGTCCACTATAATTGTGATAATGTGATTTGTCTTTGTAAGACGATCCATAATGACCCAAATAACATTTTTCCTTATAGATGTCCTTGGAATTCCAGTGAAAAAATTCGCGGTAATGTTCTCCAACATGTATGTTGGTATGGGAATGGGTTACATAATCCCCTTATACTTTTGTCTTTCAATATTCACTTGTTGATATAAAATGAACATTGATGTATACTTAGCAATATCCTTCTTTATATAGTCCCACCAAAATATTTCTCAGAGATCTCGATACATCTTTGTGCTCCATGGGTGAATAGAGATGGTTGAGATTTGTAGATTATTCAAAACCTCCTTCTTTATCTTTGGACCGGATAGTACACATAATCACGACCAAAATATTATGGATCATTCCTCATTAATCATGAATTCTGATGATTTCCCATTTCTAACAGCTTCACGCTTTTCATAATTTCCTCATATTTTCTTTGAGAATATCTTATTTTCTCCATGAGGGACGGTTGGGCATATCATATGGGAAAGGAGTGATGATGTTCTTCCCTTAATGATTCTCATTTCCATCCTTGTAAATCTAAGAATATTGGATCCTTTTCAATTATCTTCTTTGACAATGATGCATGATCATTTCTACTTAGAGCATCTACCGCCTTATTTTCCTTACTGGGATGAGAGTGGATTGATCAATCATAATAATTGATGATATTAAAACATCATCACAAGTTCTTATTAAGATCATTCTATGTTAATATTTATTTGAGACTCTTTTGATTAGTATAAATCTCACAATTCTCCCCATAAAGATAACACCTCCAGATTTTCAACGCAAAGATTACAGCCAAAACCTCCAGATCATGTGTGGGATAGTTTTTCTCATGTATTTTTAGCTTCCTTAAGGTTTAGGCTATCACTTTACAATTTTTCATCAGCACACATCATAATACCTTATTTTAAACATCGATGTACATTATAAAATGTTCTCCACTTATCGGGAGTGTGAGTACTAGTGCAGTGATAGGCCTCTTTTTGATCTCCTTGAAGCTCTGCTCACATTCTTGAGTCCAGACAAACTCCACTCTCTTCTGTGTTAGCTTGGTTATTGGGTTTAACCACCATGATAAGTTCTTCCAAAATTGCTGATAATATGTGTCATGACAAAGAAAGTTATGAATCTCATTAAATATATTGGTTTGTGCCACTCTTTAATTCCCTTCATCTTGGAAGGGTCCACAAATATTCCTTTTCTATTGATAACATACCTTAAGAATGATACATCCTCCATCGAGAACTCATATTTACTATACATTGGATAAATTTTCTCGCTTCAAAAATCCATAAACACAATATTCAAATGATCCTCTTTTTCATCCTTTCACATGGAGCAAATTAGAATATCATTGATAAATACTACCAAATTTTTTTTGAGGTAATCTCTAAAGAATCTATTTATTAAATACATGAATAATTATAGAGAATTAGTTAGTATGAAGGGAATCACTATGAGATCATAGGGTCCATACCTTGTTCAAAAGGCCGTTTTGTGAATATATTTCTTCCTCACCTTTAATTGGTTATATCCCGACCACAGGTCCACCTTAAAAAAATAACTTTCCCTATATAGTTAATCGATCAAGTCATATTTTCAAAAAACGGGATACTTGTTCTTTATCATGATTTTATAGAAATCACAATAATCAATGTAGAGGAACATTGAACTATCCTTATTCTTAATAAAGTGCACTGGTGCACCCCATGGTGAATCAATCAGGCATATATAACCCTTCTCTAGATTCACTTGTAACTACATCTTTAGTTCTTCTAGACCTAGGATGGACATTCTATAAGTTGTATTGATATAAGTAGGGATCTATGAGTAAGTTCAATTGAGAACTGAACATCTCAATCAAGAGGAAGAATAACCAATTATTCATGGAATAAAACAGTGTAATCCATCATGATGGTCATATATTTTAGAAGTGTCATATCCTTTATCTCATTCGATGAAGAAATATATTCTTGCTCAAAAGGAAACGTTATCCACATATGAGACAAGGATTCTGAAAGAGATTCATCTTCCACCATACACTTGTATAGGATTTGAGGATAATCTAGGATGTGAAGAGTGATCTCCCTTCCCCAAAAGTTAATGTTGAATTTGAATAAAGATATCCAATCCATGCCCAAAATAGCATTAAACTTTATCATAGGTTGTACGAAAAGATTTTTTTGGAGGTTCAAGCCACAAAAATTTACCAGGGTGGAGTTATCACTACCACAAAAACAGTTTTTCGCAGCGCCCCCCCTTTATCAGCGCTAACGAAAAAGTGCTAATAAATGGGGGTCCCTTTATCAGTGCTCAAAAAAGCACTGATAAACGGACCCCCCTTTATCAGCGCTTTAGTTAGTACGGATAAAGGACTCTCCTTTATCAGCGCTTGTTTAGTAGCGCTGATAAAGGGGGGGCCTTTATCAGTGATTTTTTTAAAAGCACTGATAAAGGGTTAGCTTCAAAAAAAAAATTAAAAAATATATTAATATATTAATATATAAATATAGTTATATTGTTATATAAATATAATATATAATTTGTAAATATATTTTAGATAAGTATAAATGTACATTTACACTTATTATACTTAATATATAAGATATTTAGTGAAAATGGCTTCTTAAAAAATTTAAAAAATATTTTTAATTAATAATTTGATAATAATTATGGATTAATAGTCATTTAATAACAATTTGAGGACTAAAAAAATTAAAAAAATTAAAAAAGATCCAAAATATGTTGAAAACACAACTCAAACTTCAAACGGTCATAAATTTTGATCCAGGTGTCCGTTTGAGCTCTACCCCATATCAAATCGAAGCCTGCGACGAGATCTACGTCATTATGACCAGGGGTGGACCCTGGTCAAGGGATTTTCGAGATCAAAAGAGGCCCAGAAAGCCTCCAAAATTGAGTTTTTAGTCGGGGTACCCCGATCTTTTATCATTTTGTGGATTTTCACCCTCATTTAAGGGGGTATTATTGGATTTTTTTGGCGGGGCCTGAATTTATTCCAAGGTATTACATTCATATTGATATTATGTATTTGAAATTTCATCCTTTTTTATAATGCACTGCTATTTATAATAAAAAATATAACGATATATTCATATTTTTTATATATTCACACCTAAAAATTTAATTATAAATATAAATTATAAAATATATTTACATATAAAATATATTATCTTTATCTAAATAATAACTAACATCCATATTATTTGAAATAAAAATATATGAATATTTATATACCTATATATTAATCTAATATATATATATATATATATTAATCTAACTATATATATATATATATATTAATCTAACTATATATATATATATTAATCTAATAACTATATATATATATATATTAATATAACTACATATATATACTAGTATTACTATAAATATATATATTAATATCACTATATATATATATTAATATAACTATATATATATTCATATAACTATATATACGTTAATATAACTATATATATTAATATAAATATATATTACTATACGAATAAATATAACTAAATATATATATATAGATATAGATATATATTAATATCACTATATATATATATATTAATATTACTATATATATATTAATATAACTATATATATATATATTATAATATAACTGTATATATATTATAATCTAATAAATATATATATATTAATATAAATATATATTACTATACGAATAAATATAACTATATATATATATATATATATATATATATATATCATGAATTGAAAGACAAATCAAAATAGAGTAGTGGTAAAGGCTTAGGCGCGCAGGGGGCTGGTCTCGAGTTCAAATCCTGTGGGAGGCAGGGGCGTGCGCGCATGGGGGAATATAGCAGAAAGCACTGTTAAAGGGTGAAGGGGCTGCATGGGGTGCTGTACAGGGGCAGAAAAGAAATGTAAAATGGGGGGCTCAAGCGTTATAAAAGCCCACCCGATTCGCAGTATTTTTTAATTTTTTTTTAATTTTTTTGTAAATTTTTTTAATTTTTTTTAATTTTTTTAACTTTTATCAGCGCTCTTTTAAAAGCGCTCATAAAATGGTCCTTTATCAGAGCTAAAACGAAAGCGCTAATAAAGGAAGCGCTGATATAGTACCCCTTTATCAGCGCTAAAAAAGCGCTGATAAAGGGGTACTTTTATCAGCGCTTTTTTTAGCACTGATAAAGGGGTCCTATATCAGTGCTTTTCAGAGCACTGATAAAGGGGACCCCCCCTTTATCTTCACTGGCTTTATCATCACTTTTTCTAGAGTTGATAAAGGCCATTTTAGCACTGATAAAGGACGTGTTTGTAGTAGTGTATAAACTTTGGATGCCATAATTTCCTCATTCAGTATTATCATAGATAATAGAACCTCTATATTTTTAGGTGGTTTGTAAATAGTTATAATAAACATGGATGATGTGAAAGAATGCATAGAACTACAGAAAAATATTATGAACACTCTTCGTGAATGAATAACTAGCATACCTATCACAACATCATTGTCTAGTTCCACCATTGTAGTAGTGATAGCATAAGACCTTCCTTGCTTCCTTTATGTTGTTGTCTATTTCCTTAAAAACCCCTATCTTACGGAAATTGTTAGCATAATGCTCATGTTCTTTATTGTTTTAACACTTCATTAGAGGTTGAGTATTAATCTAAACCTTATGTTATTCTTCCAAATTTGTGTGATTATTCATATCCCTTCAGCAGTACTTAGCCAGATGTCTCATTACTCCATATTTAATGATATTACATGTCCCATTTAGATAGTTTCAAGGATGCTTCTTCCAAAAAAACTGACATGTGGGATGTTTGATCTTCTTTCTATCACGATATTTATTTTCTAAAACCCCCCTTATTAGATTCTATTTTCCGATTTTTTTCACTGGGCCAATGAGACCATTGAAAGTCTCTGATATTCATTTCAAACTTGAGGGAACAAAAAATATCCTCATAAAATTTGGAGTCTCAAATAACCAACAATTTTTATAGACATCTCTTTATTATATTAAATTGGTGATCCTACATACTTTCGGTGTTCATGAAAAAGACAGGGGTGTATCTAGCAGGCCTTGTGAAGTTTTCTTTATATTCCATGATGGACTCATATTCCTTATTCTTATGTCTGAGGATATCTATTTCCATCTTGAGATGGAATGTTCGGGGAATATATTTATTATAAAATAATTCGTTGTATTCCTATCAATCTATGGAATCAATTTCCTCATGGGACTTTGTAATCTAGATCTGTGGCCACCACTGATCAGCTTCCCCATTAAAACTACAGACCGCCAACACATCATTCTCTTCTTCTAGGAACTGAAGTACAAATAATATCTTTTTGAGGGAGTTTATTAACTATTATATGAGTATGGGATTGGAATAAAAACTAAACATGGGAGGCCTTTTTCATATGAAGGGTTTTATGGTGACATGATTTTTCCTTATAGGAGGAGGTTATTCCACACGATTCAAGTTATTATTTATAACTTGAGCCAACTGATCATGTAGTGTCTTCATTTTTTTGTCACCCATTTCCATTATATTTTCCAAATCATTTGGGAAATATTCATTTTGTCTATCACCTTGATTGTTGGCATGTATTCTTATATATACAACCATTAGATAAGAAATGAATGTTCAATTAGGGTGCTAGAATACATAGCTAATAAGCATAAGTAAAACATTGAACATGAATGGATAAACTTGTAAAGGAGAATTACATCCTAACATGTGATTCGCTAGGTTAAAATTTATGTTATCCTTGATATGTTTTGTAACATATATTCTTATGGGATATTATTTTATTTATTTAATAATGGTTTGCACTATTATTATGAATTTACCAAAGCATATCCCCAGGGAGTGTCAAACCAGTAGTGCATCAAGGCCCGTTTTCGTGAACCGGTTCCCATTCGAGTCTATCTCAAAGTGGTGTTTTCTGGTTTTACTCCTTGATACATATATTTCAGAGCCACTTCCCCTTGTTTGTATCCATACAGGGATATATTTTCTTAGAAAATAACTTAATCTATACTTACCAAAATTTTACGGACGTTTTCTTAGACTTAGTCTAATCCGTAAGGTTATTACAAAAGTTCCCTCTTCATAGTCTCTCAAAATAACTAGACCAGCCTATGATACCAACTATAGAGACCCTATACTTTTACAAAAATCATTAAATTATTTTTATCATAATGAAACATCATATTACATACCAAGGATCCTAAAGCATAGTTTCGTGGAAGACTAGTTACATGAAACTGAAAATATGAAAGTAAATAAAACATTTATTTATTTAATTTTTTTAAATAGATACTAACATTAATTCTTCTAATATCTGTGGAGGGGTTTGATATAAGCATGTTGAGGATTCCTTGGGGTTTTATGGCAAAAGAGCCTTGAGTTATAGAATTTACTATTTGATGTTTATTTCAAAGAGAAGGATCATTCAGGTTACTATACCTGTTATTGAGTCTTGTTTTTAGATTGGATAGAGAATGTTTATACACTTCTAGTTTTATGACAAAAGTAGATGGTGGGTAAAAAAATTTAAGATTAATATAATTGTTATGGTTGGTTTTTAATATGATTTCCTAGAGAACCCCTAGTATGATGGAATTGATAGGTGGTATTGAAATTTCATTTAGTTTTGGGATTTGATTCATTACATGTACGAGATGTTTGACATTTATTATGAACCATTGGGGATTCCTAATAGTTTTTATAATTCACATTCCATTGTGCATGGTAATCTTGGTTATGAGGGAGTGTGATTAATAAAGATATGATTCAGGAGGTTTTGGTCATAGGAGAGAGTGTGAACCCTTGGTTTGTTGAAGTTGAGGTAACATATAGGTTATCCATGTGATTAGATAAAGTTGAACTTGGTGAGTGGTCATATGTGAGGTGAGAACTGGGATCTTTGATGAAAAGATTATAGATATGGTGTCATGGAGAATGAGATAAAAATGATAGTCATGTCATTTGTGAGGAATGGTGGAATCATAAACAAAACCCTCCTAGGTTGGTAGTGTGAATAAGTGTGGATAATGAGGATCATCACATGGGTTTTACTATGAATGATCCTAAAAATTATTTAATTATGGGGTGACATAAGTAAACCCAACTTGTGAGGAGTTCAACACTGGTTGGATGAAGGTGGTGACCATCATTATGATTTTAATTTTAGTGGAATCCAAGTATAACGTTATTCATGGGTCAGTAATGGGAAATATGATGTGTTTCATGATAGTTCATTAGGATAAATAACCATTTCCATGATCATACATCATGTATGCTGAAAAACAGAATATGGGTTGTACAAATAGGGATCTATTGATTTGGTGATATGATTATAAGGAAACTCCTAAGATGTGTAGTGTAATGTTGGTCATGGTGATATAACCCTCTCATGAGTGGGATCGTGTGTGAATAGAGTCATTAATTCAAAGGTCATTTTTGAAATTATATGCTATTGTGTAGATATATTGGAGTTAAACTAAATTCCCTAGTAAATATTGTGAATAAATTCTAATAATATACCGAATAGAGTCTAATAATTATCCTGGGGATGCAAATAAATTGAGGTGAACTATGTGTGATCCAATTGAAGGGGTTTCCCTAATCTTGATATGGTAGATCATGATACCATGGAGTATCAATATAAGTAAATTGATATATATAGTTGATGTATTTTAATGGTTATGGTGTTCCTTCAGAATTAGAGGTTGAGATTAGGTGATTAGGCGATGTATTGGAAGGCGAACCCAATATTCATTGGTATTGGTATGATAGAAAATATATAAGGGTTATTAATGAGTGTGAGTGGATTTTTTGGTCTTGGAAGAACATTTTTAGATAATTTGGAAGAGATAAGAGTGTTTTAGGGAATTGGTAGGTGATTGATCGGGAAAATGTAACAGATATTGGGTTGTTTCAAGGACTACATGTTTAAATCCATATTGGCCAGGATTTTTTAAATTTAGGAATGGGAATTTGTATTGAAAATGGGGTAATGATTTCATTAGTTTTTTGGTGTGATAGGATAAAAACCACACAAGTTGAATCATTAGAACATTATAAGGGTGTTTTGTAAGGAAATTTAGATGTTTAAAAGCATCATGTATCGAAATATTCTATTTTGAACTATGTTTTATGGTGGCTAGAAAGATTGGCCATATGTTCTATTGGATGAGTAAACCTTTTATTATTATTATATGAGGTTGTTTTGGATCAATATCTTGGTTTCTCCATAAGTAATTAGAGTGACATATCATGTATTACTGGGTTGAGATCATTGTGTTGGAATTTCCCTTGATAATCGCATTATGTTGTTTGTAATGGAATGTGACTCTTTAAATTGGAATTGGTGATTGAGGAAAGTAGGTACGGATTATTGTATGTATTCCATGTTTTATTGGGGATGATAATTTTTATGGTATGGATATTTTGAGTTCCTTTTCCTAAATGGTGTTTTATTTTCAAGATGAATTTGAATTTTTCAATTAGTGATCAGGCTAGTTTTTGAAAATGGATTCTGAATGGAATGTTGACCGTTTGAGTTCCCTAAAATGGTTTTTAGGATTTGAAGGGATTCTAATTGGATAAATAGATTCTTAAGGGAGTGTCTAAGTTATTCTAGTGTGACTGGGTTGTCAAGTGGCTACAGTCTGTATCCTACGACTAGATAAGGGCCTAGTTGGTTTTCTAGGCTCACCGGCTAGTTGATAGCCGTTAAGGGGTAAACATTTACCTTTTCCTTGTTGGTTTTTTTAGGGGTAGAACATACTCTTCCCTTTATCTTGGTGTTTTATCTTGGAGTTATTCCTCCCATTCTACACTATTCTTCCCATAATATGTTGATGGGTTTATAGAAATTTGGTGGTGATAAGGGTATTTTTCCTTTATCATTGGCCCCTTTGATATCCTCCCCTATTTAATGCTAATTTATTATTATTCCCTGTTAGTTATATATATTTATTCTATTGTTTCATGGTGGAATTATCCATTTTATACGATTATTTTTTTTCTTCCTATAAAGGCACATCCCAAGACAATTTATGCCTACCAGCATTCATTGTTTCATCAGATGTATGTCCTACCATAGATTTATTTATGGTTATTCCTCAAAATTAATTTAAATTAATTTTTAATTCGGTATCTCATGTTAGTGATTTATCATGGGTTGAATCAATAGTGTGTCATATACCCCCCACAAGAATTTAATTGACATTCCAATGTAATGAGTTTTTTTGTGTGATTTCAGTGAGTATGCCTAGTAGAAATTACATTTCTTAGTTAATTCCCAATGTTTTAATTAATTATTTTGGTTCATTTTTTCATTATGTATGGACTCGGGTGAGTTTTATATGGTCAGTGGAACCGGGATAGACTCGTATGGGCTTTGTGCTTCTCAATAAATTCTTATGGTATTTGTGAATATTTTTATAATTCATGTGATATAAATTCTCTCCACCAAAGGTGATCAAATGATTTTTAATAAAAATTTTGATAAAAAGGTGAGATAATTTGTTATACATCCCATGATACATAACCATGTGGAACCTTGTCACTAGTTTAATAACCTCAGCTGCCAATGCTCAAGTCCTTGTCTATGACCTTCTATCCTTGAACATTGAGATCCCATGAGGGTTTTTTGTTAATAGATAATAAATTTGATATAATAAGATTATTTGGAGGATCCATAAGATACCTATTGGTGGAGGATAATGTTGAGATAGGATGAATTTCCTAGGGGTTGTACATATAGGACCTAGTGGTGTTACTGGCCCTTTGGGATAGTGAGATAGTTGAGGGATATTCTTCACCTAGAGAGATATGGTTATCTGGTTGAGTATACCATTATGGAATGAATATATTGGTTGGGTATTCAACAAAGACTAGTGTGTTGTATAAAAGGAATAGGCTTGAGTCCATCACCCTTGTGATAGGACATGAGTTGATAGTGAAATTTGAATTGTGTGACCCTTATGAGTTGTTATTTGAGCTGTAATGAGACCTGGGGGGCCCTAGTAGGTACCTCGGTGACATGTTGAATCTTTTGAAAGGATGTTTCAATTTTTGTTTTGTATATTAGGAGTAATTTTACACCTAAGTATCTATTTTGTTTCTTATTTAATTGTTTATAATTAATGAGGAAATGGAAATCATTGTTAGGTACGATATTTTATTTTGTATGGAAATATAGCATTGGGTGATATTGTACATTGATAGAGAAAATCTTGTAGGTGAGTTCCATGTTATTTGTGGGAATATTACCTAGATGTGTAAAATCATATAGGGGAGTTATGTTTTACTTTTTATCTTATACCCAGGACTAGAACACTCTCATAGGTGTTTTTTATGTTAATGTTTTGTCTATGCCTTGGATAAGAAAACTCTAATAGGGTTTGTGTGTGTTACTTTCGATCTTATTATCTAGCTAAAAAAATCCCATCAGTGAGGCCTATGATTCATATCTATTTACTAGGGTGGTACAACTAAGTTATTTTATTTTTAAAAATGATCATGACAGGCTCAAAGATACCATATCTCTAACTAAAAGAGGTATGGTCAATTGGTGACATATACTTGAGGATCGACAATGATTATTGGGTTTAAACTGGGTTTTATGTATACAACCATGGATTGGTTGGTATATTAAGGATGGAGAAGTATTTAATACAAGATCATATAAATTTTTACCTTCTCTATAGTGTTTATTATTGTTTGACTTCTTTATTTTGTTTAGAAGTTTATTTATTTTTTTATGAAATGTCAGACACACATATAACTGAATATTCAGTGTAGTACATGAATTGTTTAGAGGATAAATACTAACTTATGTATTTGCATCCTAATTGGGTCTCAATTTATCTAGGGTACATGATCATCCCTCAAATATTTCAAATTCATGTTGGGTTGAGGCCTTGTATTTAATAATAAAGTAGGACATTTCAGATGGGATTTGGAGTTTTGGATGAGGTGAAGCACAAGGATTATAATGGATCCTCCTATAAATTTGTTTTTCAAATTATTTATTATTTTATTTTATTTCCCTATATGTGATCTTCCTAGTGGGTGATCAAAACTATGTTATTATATCTATTTTACGCATTCATGTTACTATTGTTTTGATGTTTAATTTAATTTTTTACTCTGAGTGTTATGGATAATGAATGATTCATGGTTATTTCATATGTTATTTTGAACTCTAATACTGGAGGTAGATTCTCTACATTATACCACCATAGGCCCCCTACTAGTTGGTATCCTTCAGTTTTTTAGGGGTGCACCTGAGGTATAATAGTGATCACAGATTTGGCCACTAATTATTTGTTTAGGGAGGAATGACATTATAGAGGGGGTATTTTCTATCCTAGGTTAGTTGAACCAAGAAATCTGGGTTAGTCAATGCATCCATATTGATTAAATCCTCAATAAAATAAAACTCTCTTGTAGATTATCTCTTACATGGGGGGATTTGAGTTCTTCTAAAATATAACTCTATTAAAAAAATTCATATGGTATAGAGAACTAAGAAAAATTTAATGTCATATGAGATAGATTATATACCATTAAATTTCATTTAATTTGATTAAAACCATGTGCTATTTAGTTTAAAGTGTGGCAGTTAGGACTTTATGTTATGTAATTTTAATTCATGTAACAAGGACTTTGTATTATGCAGTTTAAGGATATATAGTGAAGACTATGATCATTTAATGTGGTAGTTAAGGATTAATTTTTTATTAGAGTGGGAAGGAATCACATGAATGTTGAAGGTGTCTTATGATCCTATAACTCAATTAGTCCTTTATCTATATTATTCAGAGACCAATATTTAACGACAAATAATTCATCAATCATATGTCCTATAAAATACTATTATGGATAATAGTTGGGATAATCCTTCTTATATACCTTCTTGGGTCTTTTTATCTTATGAATCTTGGGATGAGTTTTCTCCAATTAATATGTGAAATATATATTCACAAGCTCAAATGTGAAGGAATATACCTTGTTTCCTATATCATTGAGATTTTAGTGACCCTCTTTCTTTTTCACACTTTATTCCTTTAACATCGGGTGTTTACATTGCTGAAGTGATGATTAGGGTGTAGCTAACTCCAATATCCCCTCAATTATCTTCTCTAAATAGAGTCCATAAATATTAAAAAAATTCATTATTTTATACCCTAATAATCAATTGAAGGGATATTAATTTGATTGTTCACTCAAATCTACCTCCTTATGTCTCTTTTCCTTATAATATTCATTACATTTATCTCCAAATAAGAAGGAAAATACCCAGAAACGTACTATGTATTGAAGTCATATATCTTATTTTATCTATCTCTGCTTGGTTGGAAAAGTAATTTCTAATGTAGCCCAAAAATTTACTAATTTGAATGATTGTATGAATGAATTTAGGATGGCTGAGATGCTTCCTTAATCCCAACAAATTCTAGGGAGGATGTTGAAGTTATTTATGAATAAGCCATTCATGGTTCCACCCCTATACTGGGGAACTTTGAATATCTTAGGAACTACTTTTCTATCACTAATTTTGAATGATGTTTGTAATGAACCTTATGATGGGGTTAATAATATGAATATTTCCCCAACCCTTTGTAATGTGTCTACTTATAAAATGGGTCCACTATAGGAAAATAATTCTATTTCTCAATTCAGAAAACATCTATGAATTAACTCACTAATTATATTCTAAATATTTTTATTTTATTATAATAATTTGTTTATCTATTCCTCAACAGAGATAGAATTGAAATATTAATTGGTTTTATTGTTCATATAAATTACAACACCTTTTCCCTTATTGATGGAATGATGGGTGGATAAGGATGAGTGACCATACTAGGGACCTAATGACTGGTTATTCCTTCAAATCAGTCACAAGCCCTTTCAAAATTGAGTTCTAAGGAATCAATATGGTTGAATATGATTTATTTATAAGAAATTGAGGTGTTACCAAGATCTTATTCATTTACTCTAACAGTAGAGGTTGGGAGACCCTATTATGCCTTAGATGAATATATAAGTGTGTGATCTTTTTTTTAAATATTTCACTCATCATGTCTCATTGATGATTCTTTAAACCTTTTTGATATCATGGGGGTGGAAACAAAGGATCTAATTTCAAAAAAAAAACATTCCCTCTCAATTCACTTTTTCATCACTAGAATAGAATTTACTTTGGAAAACTGGTTCTACTCATCAAAAAAGTATTGTTTTTTTTCAAGGTAGGGTCTATTGAATTATTTAGAAAAATAGATCCAATTCAATCACTTTATGGGATGACACCCACTCTCTACTTCTTTGGCACATTACCAATTTACCAGATATTGTTGGAATGAATTCAATATGGTTTTGAACTGGTTTTGGAATTATGGGGGGCCTTCCTTCTCTTTATCATACATGCACCGATTTTATCAAATATTAGTATGTGGAATAATTATAACTATTTTACTTGGATATATAGAAGGAATTTGGGCTATGAAAATTTGATTCAATCAGTCCTCGATAATGGCATACATTGGATCCATTAATTTCTTGATCATCCTTTCCTCAAACTCTCGCATATACTCATACACGGTCTTTTACCATTCATCATCTTCTTGAACCAGAGATGAGCCCGTAAAGGGCTTCTCCCGTCCTAGGGTTTCCTCTCGCTGCCGCTAGCTCCGACACTGCGGATGGCGCGGCGTCTCCTTCTCGTGCTCGGTGGGTTGGTGGTGGTTCTCTGCTGGAGGGCTTCACAGTCTTCTCTCAGGCTGGGGAGACACTCTCCGGGCTTCTACGATTGTGGGCTCAGATCCATGGGTGTAAGACCGGTTTTTGACGGCACACTCTTCGGAGCGCTCGTGGTTCTAATCTTGTAGCTCTTTTTTGTCCTGTGGTGAGTTTCTTTGCGGTTGGGGGTTGCGATCATGAGCTTTCAGTTGTGGGGTTCTATATCTTCTCAGGTGAGCATGTTAGGGTTTCGGTGGGTCTGATACGGTTGTTCTATCTGGTGGCGGTAGGATTTTCTGGTCTTTATTTTGGTTTTTCTTCTGCTGTGTCGTAGTGAACCGTTTGGTGAACGTGCTGTTGAGATGGAGCGTCGACTCTGGACGCATATCCTCGGGTTATTTTCTGTTGTTTTGAGTTTTTCGTTCGAAGTTGTATTGAATCCTATGTGGAGATGATGATGATGGCGGACGCTGGTGTATCTCACCGGCGATCCGGTGATGGGAATGAATGGTGGTAATGTATAGGCATCTCCATGAATGATGTTTTGTTGATTCCTCAGTGGTGTGATGGGGTGAAAATGTGACAACGGATGCCGGCGATGCTCACCGGCGATCGGGTGATGTGGATATGGCTGGTGCACTGGGTACTTGGCCGGTCCGACGAACTACACCGGTGGCTTGTTTAGCGGTGAGGAAGTTTTTGCATTTTGAGGTGGTCGTGCGGCTCAAGGCATGTGATGCAATTATGGGTTTGCGGCTCGAGGTGGAGCACGTGGATTGTCGGTGGCATGATGGCGACGTTGATCGGTGGCTACGCAGCTCGAGACAGGACGCGTGATGATGGGGCCACGTGATGATGGACACATGGTGTGCGCTGAATTTGTTTGGTTTGAAATTTGAATTTTGAATGGTGATGAAATATCGAGAAATGTTTTGAGGTTTCCAGTTTTCCTTAAACTGGTTTGGGTTACCGGTACCCTTAAACTGACTTTTAAAAATGGAAAAATAAATGATTTGCAGGACTATTCTTCATATTGTCATTTAAAGGCAATGAATGACACATATATTATGGTTTCCTTGATATTTTCAAACTTCACATTACCATCAAGCACAATATTTTATGTAAATATTTAATGGAAAATAATTATTGGGTTGTCTAGCCTAACATATGATAGAATGTGTAGTAATTTGGGAATCATTTTTCCATATTTTACATGGATATTAATTTCTAGAAATATTATCAGGTTTTTCTCAAATTTAAAGTTGAATAATACTTGAACCTAATCATTATAACGGGAATACATTTTATTATTTTTCCTTTTAAATTCACATCTCATCAACATCACCATCTTGAGGATGACATATATTATCTCTTCATTCCATTAGTTTATTATCTATAATGGCGGGGCTTATTAATATATTTCATTCATAATCTAAATAGTATTTTCAATATTTGTTATAGTAATGATATTTAAAAACCCAATAGTGTACTTTTGGGGGATAATCATAATTGAGGAATCATCCTTTAGGTTCTCCAAACATATATCCAATAATTGTTCCTAGAGAAGCTGTATTTCCTAGGAGTATTTCATACCCATCCATCATGAAATGAAATCTATGACTCTCTCATTTTCTTAATACTTGTCATTTTAGAGTTCAATGATAGTTGGTTTTCATATTAAATCTTAATTGGTAAAAGAATGACATACATATATCTTCTTAGATTGAAATAAACCCAACTATAAGGTTATAGTACCCAAATAATACACGAATTTATAATGTATTCATTAATAATTGGATCTGGGCAACCACTTTTTTTTAATTTTAAAAAAATTGTTTGAGATAGGGAATAAAAATGGGTGATATTATACTCTAGTTTTCCCATTATATTAAATTTTGAAAACATAGGATTCCTAAAGGTGTGTAGTGCATGGGAAAAATCATCCCACTAGAGATATGTATTTACCTCCAATTGTATTGGTGCATATAATATTTCAAGTATATCTTTGAAATAATATCATCCAGCAATTCCAAATATAACACCACCTATGTTAGATTTATATGAATTTCATGGACTACCCCCAGGTTGCAGCTCAGTTGGTAGCTGCTCCTGTGGGTCTCGGCAAGGTCTCAAGTTCAAGTCTTGCCAGGTTCATCCATGTACTTCTCGTTTCATGATTTTCATTTTACTGTAGCCCGTACCCTAAATAAATTGAGGCTTCGGCCTCAAATTTTTGAAAAAAATTTTGAATTTCATATACTACAATTTTATTTCACCCTACTGGTGGTAACAAATGATAATAAATTGAAACAATAGTGAAATTTTATGATTGATGTAATCTGAAATTGTTAGGGTGGATCGATTTTTATTTTATAGGTCAATCAATATCCTCTTGTTAAATAGGATCAGTTAAGGAAGGTATAATTATGTTATCATGAATATCATACTCAAGGTGGTATGTTTGCCTTGAGTAATTCATTGTTGATTTTCTCACAATCTTCTATTCTGGCCATGATTTATGAAGTCTTTTCTTATACTGAGATGCCCTTGTCATCATCATCTTGTGGGTGGGATACTAGTATGGCCACACATTTTCTTTTCCTTTTATTTAGAACTAGTTCATCAAGTTTACGTCTCAATATATTTATCTTATTTACATATTAGTCAATAGTCTCATGTTCAGTAGCATCAGTTGGATCAACAGTGATGATATTAATAGATGTGATGTCTATAATGGGGTACATATATTTCCTTGGAAGGGGAAATACCATTATATAGGTATATTCCTATCCAATGGATGATATTGGAGATGGTCATGGGGAAAATATTCCCCATCCATGAGGTATTGGGTTTCCCTATGGATTTTATAGTTGTAGTTATATCTCACCATGTTTCTCAAGTTGATATTCATATATGTTTTGGATATAGTTGAATACCACTATAAGGACCTCTATGTTAGTTAATATTATCCCTCATTGGATAGGGATCTTTAAAATTAATAAATTAGGAAATATTTGATGAATTCTAAAGCTTCTGGATAATGGTGATATATAATCTTCTTTGGTTCATTGTCAAGATATATTGATGAGCCTTATGATGGTTGGCTACCCTGGATAAGATCTCATTTTTGGTATCATTGTATAAATTACCAGTGATGGGACACAATTTTGTATTTTTTATGGTATAAACTCAGTCCAGTTCTTGGGATAATGACTATAGTGAATAGGGTCCCTCTTAGGAAACTTTATGGTGGTTCCTTGGATGTGGTGGGAATCCCCCACCACCTTCTTAAGATAGATATTATATGAAGTTCGTTTCTCCAAAAAAAGACTACAAATTAGTTGGATGTTTAGATGTTGGCCTTCTAATTCCTACTAGCCTATCTGTATATAAATGAACTCTGTAGATCTACCCCCTTAAAACTATCATGGGTTGTTTTCAAGGATGAAATTATCCCTTCACAGAGGTACTACTACACAATTGGACTCGCAATATTTCATTGAAACCACTATGTTGGTAATAGTAGACCTCAATTACTCTACGTTAATAGATTTTTATTGATGATAGTCCATATGATCAAGGGACCTTTGGTTGGAGGATCATGCAATTCCTCACTATTGTACAGATTCCCCAATCATGGCTAGAGATCATGATATCTAATGGTGTTCATCATGGATTTTAATTAGTTTATAAGAGATAATGGTAAACCCATAAGTTCAATAACAATAATTAGAATGTATTTTCAATCAACTTCTCTCTTGAGTAATAATTCACATCAAGCCCACCAATATATTTCTGGTAGGACCCAACACCAATAGAGTTTTGAGTATGTGTGTGCCTATATTATAAATGAAATTAATAACTGTTACATTCAAATAACACTTTTTTTATTCATTATTCAATTTTATGGGAGGGTCAAATCACTTTACTCCTATGAGGATGATATTTTTTTCTACATTGAGACTATTATAAATAGTTAAGACATGTTCGTGAATCCTTCCCAAAAATAGTACATGGTATACTGAATAAATTAATTAGATAATAACAAAAATCTAAATGATAATTTCTGGTGAGAATTACATTATCCCTAAATGGATTGTATTAATTGGTCACCCTATTTTTTTAATCATTACCGGAAATAACTCTTGATTTTCTCACCATTTAGAGAGGCATTGAAACCTATAAAAAGAGGAAAGGTGTTGTGGAGTTGGTATTGGGCATATAAGAGGGGATTCATATATATTTCTAAGAATGGAATCAGAACTCACATGTCTCAATTCCATTTTATAAGACAAAGTTTGACTTTTATGGTCATGTGACAAGGGCAATAGTGGTGTATTTAACGTTAATGTATCCTTGAACACTGCAAATAGTTTAAACTCTTAGAGATTTTACTACTAAGTAAAATATACCAATAAATGGTTAGGTATGGGACTATTATTGAAATTAAATTTTCAATTCCATCATGTTCATTAGTAACTAAAAATTAGAGGGTCTGGTCAGGTCTTATACCTGGCATGCAATTTCCAAATATAGCAAAGGCACCTATTAGAGGTTGGGATAACTTTGATTTTTTTAGATCTATTGAATATTTCAAAATATATTTATATATTTTCAAAACCCTTGCCTTTCTCAAATGGATGTATATAAGGAACTTTAAAACCAAGAATAGATATTTTCACATTAAATATATAACCAATTTATTAATAGAAGAAGAAATACCATGTTCTTATATTTTTTCATAATTTTAGATATTGGTTATTCGATCCCCATTTAGTGTATTTTCATTGTGTCATTCTGGACCCAAATAAAAAACCCTCTTAGGGTGATCCAAACATGATCATGTGATCTTAGCACACTAAAAAGGATACTTGGGGTACTTGTATGATGGTATTGATCATCTTGCATCATTCAATTGATCATCACCAATATCTTTTTTGTCTAGAAGGATCATATCTTGATCTATTGTACTTGATAGAGAAGAGTATAATCTCTGTCGATTAAGAAAATAAAACCTAGAATATTCTTCAGTCTTGAGAGATCTATGATTTTGAGAGATGTTGTTCACATGAAAAATCATTCATCTAAAATGACATAACCATCTATTTATAGACTTGGGGTTATTGTTAAATAGAAATTAAGTACACAAAGTCACTTAATATAATACTTAATCTGTTACGATCCCTATTCCATGTAAAATAATATTTTTTTTATTTTTTTTCATAGTGTGTTCTAACCTTTATATAGATACAAATATTTTTTAGTTTGGTAAATAAGTATTTATCACTAAGCAAAAAAATCAGTTCTCTAATCCTCCTAATCATTTATTGAATTCGTAACTGAATATTTAAATAATAATTATTCATTAAATAAATGAGTAAATATTTGATTCATGATCTCATGAATAAATATTTATTTTAATATTTATGAAAATACATATTATTTACTTATAAGAAAATAAACCAAGAAGTAAATAAATATTTTACTCTTCATTCTAGTGAAAATATAATTATTTTATTATTAAGGGAATACATTATTTATTTAATAATTATTTATTTATAACCTCATGATCATCTATAAGATAAATTAATCCACATAGTTAGACAATGACCTTAAAAATAAATATTTATTTAATATTTGTGATCAATTAATACTAAATAAATATTTCTTCTCAATCTAGTGTATAATATTTTTATCAACCATTAAATATAAATAATATTTAACTGAAATCAACAAAAACACCTAGTGTATGGCCCTCTAGGATTCTTTCTCATTCTAATTAGGTCATCTTGCATGATTTCCTTGATTACTACCTAAAATTTGGTTATAGAACCCAAAGTGAAAGAAGTTAATTCCACAACATCAAAAACCACATAAAAATGATCAGTGTTTATTATAGTCCCTTTAGGTCAATATATCTAATAACCTGGGTTGCATACTCAGTGTAATCAACCAATTTACTTGATTTATCTCTCTCTGAGTCCCAGGAAAAAAAAATCGTCAAACACCATGTCTGTGGAATTTATCATATTGTTTCATCATAATAAAAGGAGCTGAGATATGATCTTCTATAAAGATAAAAGGGAAAAATACTACCTCAACTTATTCATTAATAACATATCATTAATGGCACACCAAACATACTCAACATATCCATAAACCATATCATCATTTTAAAGAAGAATTTATCTTACTGTTTTTTCCATGATATGAATTATTAATATTCTTAATGTCTATGGATAATTAGACAAGCTTGATAATATAAATATATAAGGAAACATAAACATGGTCAATTCCAATAGGTGGTTATTTCCTCATTATATTTTACTTAGAGAATAACAAGTGTAAAATTCATGGGGTTAAGTCTCATATAAAAATGTGTACTCACACATAAAGTCCAACATATTGTGTTACCCATCATAAAATATCATCCTGACAGTATGATTAATATTTTAAAATATATTCATAGCACTATAAGGTCCACATCATAGTGGAGAACTATTATGAGCTACCTTAATAGATTAGATACTCTAGTATATTATCACATTAACTTTACATATATGAACAAACAATATGTGATAAGATATTATAATTATATTCACCAATTATAATATTTATTTTTAATAGAAATTAAAAAGTAGTTAGTCTTAGGGAACGAAATCCAACATACACGCACATTCACTTGAGCCAACTTCTAATAATTGATTATCTATCAAGTGTTAAACATGATTATTCTAAGTGTATTAATAGATTTTATACCAACCAAATAATTCCATGCATAGTTTTTATATTTTCACATGGCATTATTTCTAATTAGTTTACTTATACTTCACATCCTTGAGAAAATCCATCAAGCAGTGAAATCACCAAGTATCCACCACTTGTTCGTTTATCAGAAACCTGATATCTTAATTAATACCACAAAAAAATCATATCATAATAATTATTAAACTCTTACTTTTCATATAACCCTATATAGGAATATGATGTTTCTATACCTCTTTTTAAGCTACATAAGAAGCTACAACATACTTGGATATTGTAGATATGAAAAAAAATAACTATAATAATTTTTCCTTCAATACAACATTATCCTTTTTTTATACTATATAAAATTGATTTATTTATAGAAAAGTATTCAATTATCTTGATAATTAGTATTCCAAATTAACTAGACACCAAGAACTCATATAATTCATCTTTGTTTTAATTACCTTCATATAGTTCTAACTGAATGTTGGTGAATTTATGTTGAATCTATTTTATATTAACCAAATATGATTTATGAATTAGTAATATAAAACATAAGTACATATCATGGCATATGATAAAAATTCCAAGAACTTAATCGGATGAACATATTTTCTCTAAATAATCATTTCATATGCTCATTCATGTTCCTTTATAAATATTATATGACCCTAATACTTTAGACTGGAATAATTTTAACGTGTATTTTTAAATTAATTGTTAATATATATTTATATTATGATGAGTTTAAAAAAAATAAATGTATCTATTTTAAATATCTTTTCCCCTTGAAATTGGTTGTTACTTTTTGTCATTCTTGGAGAAATTTATTCCTTATTGTTATCAAATTGGTAAGAAATAACGTTTTTCATATGCAATCATTATGTAAATATATAAAACTGTAGTTATCCCTTTAACATATTAGATACATGTGGAACTCATTCATTTCCAAAGAATATATATTCTATGATCTTTATGTATGATTTATCTATAAATTAATTTGTGTAATTATCACATATTATTTTCATTTATTGATGTCGATGACCCTTTATAATCATTTATTATATACATTTACCATATTTTATCATTTTGGTTTCATCTTAATGAAAAAATTAATATGGGTTTTCATAAATGGTGTGGCCTTGAATATCAGTATCCCATTATAATGATGATTGAAGTATGATTTGATATGTTAAATTCAAAAGGATGATTATTGGTATATAGGGTTTACATAGGATAAAACATTTGGTGATAAATTCGGATTTTTTATTTACATATTGTACCATCTATATCTAGATTCTCATTAATATGCAACAGAATGATCATGTCTTAGAAGAATCCAATATATAGAGTACCCAAATTATGATACATGGAATCCATTAATTAAATCATTCATACAAGAAAATATTAGCATGTATATATGTACTAATTATATATAGGAAGCACTTTTATGAAAGAATAAAATATTTATCACACACTAAATTGAATATAAATCACCTCTTTGGTTATGAATTCCTACACAATATGTTCCTCTAGAACTGCTCCTCCCACCAAGCTTAGTGGAGTCCAACATTTCAATTCCAACTGATGTGCATAGAGATCAATAACCCATAGATGTTAAATATACTCTCACAAACATTAAATATATTAGTTTCCATTATCGAAACATAGTAGTTCATGAATATATGTTAATATCCTTATTGACTATAGGATTATTATCATAGATTAACTTTGGTTTTGATATCCATTATCAATATAGTTGTCATATGGTTCGTCATATTCACTACTATTTCAAAAACAACCTCTTGAAATAAATTATGGAATAATTTTATTACATATAAGACTCATTGTTGATATATGTTTTATTACTATAAGAATAATTATGTATATAAGGAAATATGAGTTCAAAAATACCTTTACTCCATATGATTATAGTCAGTAATTGCATGGATAATATGTTATTTTAATAGCCATCTTAGAGGGTCCTCTATGACTACCAATTCCACTCATTTACTTTTCTACGATTTTTGAAAATTTCTTAATGAAATGTTATGATGTATATGAATTTTACATTAGAATTTAATTATTTCTTATTTCCTTGTTAGACTAATAGTAAAATATATGTGGAGTACCTTTATTTATAAGTGTTTATTTGTATAAAACATGAAATATAGTTTGTTAGTATTCATAATATATTAAATAAATAGAGTCTAAAACACTTCTTAAGATATAAATAGGTTAAATAATATTGTTTTCTATCGAAAAATAATTACCTTTCCACCATCGCATAATTATGTATTATTTTATTTATCATTTATTACTGACTATATATTTATGATTCAGTAATTACAAACCTATAAGTCTTGTTTTAAATACCATAACAACATATATTTAAAATATGAAATTATGTATCATTGTGGCTAAAATATAAACTAATATGGTTTTTTTGAAATACACAATATAAAACAATTATATTAACATCAATAATTCCTATAACAACCGATAATTTTATTAATGTGATTTCCCTTTATATAATTATGTCATATAGTATAAATCACATTACTCACGTAGAGAAGCCAAAAAAAAAACATTACTCTCATAAATGAAGAATTATTCATTAGAAAAAAATAATCATACAAGAACACCAAATATTGCATCAAGACAATAAATAGAAAATAAAATAATATGAATTAAAAAATTTAGATAATCTCAATTCATTAGAATGACATCACTCACGAAAAAGCTATAGAGATAAATCATACTGTTAATAATAAAATATTCATTTTTAATATTAAAATATAAATACCCTTGAGATAATATAGAAATTAATGATGAATGAATGGAATAAGATTTAATTATAGAATGTAGGGAACCATTATAACCATTATAAATCTGACTGTTAGAATAGTAATCTGACCATTAGAATAGTAACCATAAATTTGGATTACTAATTCAACTGTTGGGAATAGTAATTTGACCATTATAATAGTAACCCCACCCATGAAAGTGTAAAATAATATTTAACCACATTATATATCAAATTATGATACATTTATATCATGGTACGAGTAAATAAATGTTAAAAAAATGATAAAACAATTATTGGTATTTTTGTAATACTCAAATGTTTTTTTAATCTTATAATAAATGAAAATTTTTAAAAAATAATTTACATAAAATATTTTTCAAAATTATTATGGTTTTTAATATAATTATAAAATAATTTTATAAGACCATAAATAAATTTTCAAAGTGTCATAAACCTAATTATGATATTGAAAACATTATTTTTGAATTAAGTATGGTTTTATTTAAAAATTAAATTTATCATATTTTGAAAATTAATTTGATAAAATGGATTCCATTATTTAAATATAAACATCAAAAAATGTTTAGGGTAATTTTTTGGGATTTTTCTAAAATATTGGATATTTTTTTAATAGAGAAATATGATAATTTAAGGTATTTAACATACTAAGCCAAAACCAAAAAAAATTTGAGTCATGGATATTGTAAGAACACAATATCTTAAACTCACATTCACTATTTAATTTGCATAGTCACTGTAATGAAATTATTGATAGTATTGGTGGAAAATAATTTACAAATGAATATAATAATAAAAACAACACCCTACTCCCCTTATAAATATCACCCCTCACCACCACTTCTCTTCAAACCATATAAGATTTCGAGTGTGCCAATATTTTTACCAATTTCATACCCAATCATATTATCCATGTTCTATTTTTTCTAATCTCACCAAAATTCTAATTCCAATTATCATAAAGAGGTTCCCAATGAGACGATGTTCTGGAGGTAACATCCTCCATCTTTCTCTTTTATGTTCTTTCTATCTTATCCCTTATCCTCACCCCTATCCAAATTGAAATGCGATCTTTAGTATCATATATATACTATTATTTTATTTTTTTAATGGAATACCCATAATCACATCCATTCTTGCCTCCTTTTATTGTACAAACAAAAACATCGTCTGTAATATTTCATTTCACCACCTTGGTGGATGATGAGTTTCTGTTTTGCATAATCTCCTTCATGGAACTTTATAAAACCATTATTATGGGTAAATAGATTTTAATATGTATATTATAACTTATTTTAGGGTTCTTACAAATATATAAACATAATATTAAATTAAACTATACTAGTACATGAGGTCCATAAAAATAACCAAAAATAAACTTAACATCTATCGTAAACATTTTACAAAATGAATCATACTAATTTCAGAAAAATATTATATTTGGAAACATTTAAACATATGAATGCCCATTAATAAAATATAATTTCATTTTTGGAGATTTATTCAAATTTCACAAGAATATCAATAATTTTACACAAGTTAATTGATAATGAAACCAAAAAGTGAACACCCTCGAAATGAAAAAATCGAACAATATAACTCATCGAAATATACTTAAAAATTCTGAATAAAATTATAATAAATCATATACAAGTGGAAGATTTTTTGAATTATATAATTAATGGATCTAATTTTATTATCTATGAAAATAAGTTAAAGTGAAGAACATATCCATATCTTTCATGTTTAGTAGAACTATTCAAACACCACCTCAAAATATGAATGTAGAGACATATGTGTTAACAAATAATGGAGAACTTTTTACATTCATAGTAAATAAATCATCTTCACTCAATTTTTGTGGACTAATACACCCAAATTATTTATTATTACTTATTTTGGTGTATTATGATTCTACATTGGGAAAGGATTGACTATCTTTATATAAAGACAACCTCAATTGTCGGGAAAGGGTGGTCACTCTTCAAATCCCGAGAAATCTTCTATTTATGTACAAATGTATGGAAGAGTATGGATATACATTGGAATGTTATTATCAATAATTTATACTATTTAATTATGATCAAGAATATCTTTCTCAAATTATTGAGATAAAGGATAGTATCGTTCTTGAAGACAATCCCATTGTAAGGGAAACACCGATTTATTCCCTAATGAATTCCCTAGACTTCCTCCAGACGGAGAGTTTAATAAATGAATTTAAATTATACATTTATATCTATGGATATCAAATAATTTTTACAAAATGTATACCATTGAGTTTGATGAGCTAAATAAGTTGTTAGAGAAGAAATCTAGGCAAGGGTTTCATATGATCAAATGATTTATAAGGGGGTGCACCAGTCATATTATTTATGAATAAAGATTGATGAATGTGCCACATCAATGATTACCATGATCTCAAAAAATATAAATAAATAACATGTATCCCCTACCATGGATAGATAAGTTGTTTTAAAAATGACATGGGTCCATTTATATTTATAAGGTGGAAATTTCGTAGGGATATCACCAATTAATGGTGAATAAAGAAGATATTCCTCATACTGCCTTTTGAATAAGGAATGAACATTACGATTCAATAGTTATGCCTTATGGACTCACAAATTTTCTACAAATATTCATGGAATTAATGAATAGAGCCTATAGATATTACCTCATATAATTTGTGGTGTTATTTAAAAACAATATTATTATATACTTGACGATCAAGGAGGAGCATGATGAAAATTTGTATACTATTCTAAAGACATTGTGAAAAGAAGAAACTTTATGAAAAGTACAGTAAATTTGAGTTCTATTTAGTGGACGTATCATTATTTGTGTATGTTACCACAAGAAAAGAAATATTTTTGGACCAGTCTAAGAAAATGGAAATTGAGGAGCGTCCCAATACAACATCTATCACTGAGATTCATAGTATCCTCAGTCCAGATGGGTATTTTTGACGATTTGTGAAGACATTATCATGATTTCCAATACCACTGACCATTCTAAATTGAAAGGGAGTAATGTTTTTTGGATAATTCAATGTGAATACTAATTTAAAGAGTTTAAAAATTGTCTTATCACTACACCAATACATACACAACCGATAATTGGGGAACCCTTTCTTGTGTACAATATTTTTTTAAAGAATGTATTAGGTTGTGTACTAATAAAAACTGATTAATTGGTAGCCTATGCATCAAAGAATTTTAGTTTTCATGAGAAATATTATCCAACACTTGATATAGAGTTTTATGTTATGATAATATCATTGAAAATATTGTGAAATTATCTTTAGGAGGAGAATTATGAGAAATATACTGATCACAAGAGCCTTAAATATATATTAACACAGAAGGAGATTAATACATGCTCTTGAATATAGTTAAATCTCATCAAGTATTCTGTATGCTCAATCCAATACTATCCTAGAAAATCAAATAATGTTTCATATAATCTAAGTATAAAGGATCCGACAACATTATCAATGATGAGATTTGGTAAGCAACAAATCACATTATACATTCAAAGGATGGAAATGGGAATCATAATGGAAAAAAAATTCATTATTAATTTTTAAAATGATTTATCAACCATCCCTTTAATATAATATAAAGGATTATCAAAGAAATTATGTGTAAATTTAAATGAATGTGAAATCTATCAAAAATGAGAAATCCACATATTTGAATATTGATGCCAAGGAGTCAAAATATTTTATATCACAAAAATGTGTATCATAAAAGACTAATATAAAGAGAGATATTTTGAATGATTCACATATATCGACCTTCTCTACCCAGCCATAAATCATAAAGATGTATTAAGATCACTTAGATAACTATTTGTGGGACAATATGAAGATGGAGATCACAAAATCTACATCAGTGTTCCTGGTATGTTATAAAGTGAAGGAAGAGAGGAAAAATTATAAGGGGATGATGAAACTATTACCCATACCTATATATAAGGGTGTGAAATCACTATGTACTTTATTAATAGACATCCAAAAAAAATTAGAAAAAATAATTTTATATGGGATGTTGTGGATCATCTTAAAAAGGATACCTACATTATTGAAATTTGAGAGGACTTATTACTCAACCAACTTGGATTGATGTACATCAGAAGATTTGTGAGTCTTCATGGAGTACCATTATTTATTGTAACTGGTAATGATCTATGATATACCACAAATTTCAACAAATGTATCCAACATGATCTCAAAACTAATCTAAACGTCAGCATTGCTTATCATACTCATAATGATGACCAATATAATAGGACTATTTAAAAAATGGAAGAAATCTTCAGAGAATGATTAATGTACATGAATGGAGGATGACAATAACTTCTTACACTAGTTGAGTTATCTTACAAAATTAGTTTCCACTAAAGAATCCAAATAGACCCCAATGAATCCATTTATGGGAAAAGATGTTGAATAGCTGCATTTTCAGGTGAATTTGGTGAAAATAAGATGATGGGACCAGAAATGGTAAATGAATGGTAAAAATAGAGAAAACCATTTAGTAGCACACCAGGGTATCCAATAGTCAATAAAAGAGTTTTTTAGATAATTATCAATGAGACTTAGATTTTGATATTGTAGAAATGGTATTCCTCCACATATATTCACGATGATATGTAGTCAATCTCCCATTAGGATTGCTATCTCATATGGGAATTACCCATCTCATTATATTTTCAATCAGTTTTCATATATATATATAGCCATTGACTAAAATAAAGTGAAAATTAAGCATGATATTTATTAAACCATTAAACAAATATAAGGGAAACTAAAAATGTTGATTAGATAACTCATAAATGGTTTACATTCCTTAACTATGAATTTATAGGTTTTAATATAAGTTATGCATGGTTTATTTCCTTACATAAAAATTTATTGGAATTTTTTTCCCATCATAATGGTTTACAATGATATTATCAATATACAAAAGCATCTCCCATTGGAGTGTCAAACTAGGTGATCCACAAGTCCACTTTTTTTTAAAACAATAATATGATTGAGTTGATTCTCAATGTTTCCTTTTCAGGGTTATTACCCCTAGGTACACCTATATTGTATCCAAATACACATCTAATATATTCGCAGGTATATTATTACTTAGAAACCACTAAATATATGCTTTAATATAATTTTGGTATGTTTTTATATGTTTTATTATTAGCACTAAAGGACTTCATGAAGGATCTCAAATCCTAATACCAAAATATTACTAGACAATTATCTAATAACAACTATGAAAAACTATATATTTAATACAACACAATTCATTATTTATTACATAAATACACACAATATTCAATCCCAAAATATTGAAATTAGTAGTGTCTATAGATAATTATATATATAACATAATAATTTGAAACAATGATACAACAAAATTATTTAAAACTCCTTAACATGACCTTAAAATTATATCACTATTTTAAAACTATTTGGGGTAACTTAGGGACATACATAAGAATGGTATGAGTTATAAATCATAATATGGTAATAATCAGAGAATAAAATAATGAAAGGAATACCTATTAGTCAATAGGAATGTCAAGGTGAAGTATAAGGGGTGATAATCATATACATGAATATCAATGCATGATATAAGATGATATCATCAAGGAGACATAAGAATATGTGGACAATATAAAACATTACATCATAAGCATAAGTCAATTATAACTGATGAGATATCATAACATATTTTTCATAGGATAACCACTTGTGTATAATATATGGTTTATCATGAGATAAAAACATTACCCAATGAATTAGAGGGCTATATAATTCAAGTCCCATCCATGGAATTCATATAATATACATGAATTTCCGTTCGGAATTGATCGTACATCTTATGGATGTCTTTAATAAATTTTAATCTCATCTATATGGAATTACTATTATATACATGGATTTACCAGTAAATCAAGGATACATATATCAAGATGAATAACCATTAGTAGAAATGGGTATGGGTATTCACTACACAAATACTAGCTAGGGAAAATTTCATGTTAATTTCTGAAGCATAACAAGTGTACATAAAGATTCATTGAAGAGATTAATGAGAGTTAAAGGATTTATCTCATTACATCTAAATAATAAGAACATTAAAAGGTATTTTAGAAAAATTATTCCAAGATGATCAATTGTAAATAAAATGGAATAACTCAAAGTTAGTGTTTTAATAAAGAGGTGTTGGAGACAATACCTTAGTTTAAGAGGTAACTTTTAATTATTAGGTGATCTTATTTAGATATTGGTAAAAACTAGTGATGTATTTTGAGAGGGAGAGGGAGAGGAAATTCATGCTCAATAGGTTTTTAGTGAATAAGTTTAATAGTATTTCTTGGTATTTTAGAAAAAAGAGAGGGGAATTCATTATTAATTTCTGAACATAGTTTTTAGACTATATATGATAAAATAATCATAAACACAAACCATTCCATGTTTTTCCCCATGGTTACAATGAAATATAATAAGTTCTAAATATTTTATATGGACAATAAATGAAAATATTAAAATAATTCCATTGGTGATGTGGAAGTGATTTGTTTTTATAAATAATTCATTTTCAAATAGTGAACTTATATATATGTTTTGAAGGATTTATTAAACAATTATAAAAATAATTAAAAAACACTAACAATACAATGTTTTATGGGGGAAATGTATTTTTTGTTCCATTTATATATTTCTTTCCATAAATTTTGGACTATTATGATGTCATATTACAAGATGTTAATTTATAAATTTTTTAATTTTTAACCAAAAATAATTTTTAACCAAAAATAATTTTTAACCAAAAATATATTTTTTTAGATTATTATGAAAGAATAACCATTGGATAATTTTGACATAATGATTTAAAATATATTAATTATTTCTTCAAAATAATTTCTTATATATGAGAATATTAAATTTAAATAAATATCCTTATTGAAAAATACTTTTTTATATGATACCAACAACTTTCTGACCATCTAAATAATTACCTTGGGATTCATTAAATTATATTATCATTTATTTTTAAATAAATATTATTTGATGAGAATATTTTATTAAAATAAAATTTATTTAAAAAATGCTAGAAATAATCAAAAGAGTGTTTTAATTGATAATATATATTTCCCAAAAAATAAATTTTTTATTAGTTTATATCAAAATATAATTTTTATCACCCACATTATATAGTCATTTTTAAGGAAATAATAAAAAAGGGATAAATATAATCACTATTTAATTAAAATATAAAATAATAAAATCATATTATTAGGGTTTAGATATAAAAACCCTTATTACACAAGTGTACACCCTAAGGGTATGTTGTATTATAGTGGTTCTTTCTTGGGGTGCTTTAATAAACATTGTTTGTGGTGTGATCTTGATAATCTCAAAATTATCTTTTAAATAGTTTCCCTTGAGATTTAGTTGTTGAATGTTGGCTTGGTATTTTTTTAAGGATAAAGACCTATGATACCATCTCAATTAGACGCTCTAATAAATGTGTTTCATATGGTATGATCCTTTTGGTCGAGACCATTGCTTCTTCTATCTCTGTTAGTTTGACTTTATAATAACTATTTTTATATACTAATCATAATTTTTAATATTCAATGGCTATATTAGTAATGATAAATATTTTAAATTATCATTTAAATTCAACGAAATATATTTTATATTTTTTTCTAAAATAACCAAAGTAGTGAATATGTTTTCTATAACTATATTATATAAGAAGAAATGTATTACTTAAAAATAAAGTTTCACTTATAAAGGATTTGGTTACTTTTTATTTGTTTTCATAAATACTCCAATGAATATTAACCTCTATACTAAGTGGGTTATTTTTAGTTCCTTTATCTAGTCATTTCATGTCTGGTCCCACTAAAGACTACTCTACCAAAGAGTAACATTTTCTAATTGATAAGATAATTGGTTTCATAACTCAAAATCCCCAAAGAATCAATTTATTGGAATATTCTATTATGAATGATTCATGGGATCAATCAGTAACATGCATTTGGGATATATGGATCAAGATGTTTTCATAGTTTTCTATTGGGTAACTCTCATTCCTGATTTTTCTAACAAGTATAATGAAGTTCAATTGTAAAGTTTTCCTTATATTTCAATTAAATTAATATTTAATGGTTTGGAGACTACAAGGAATAGATAAAGGATTAAAATTATATATTTCATATTAGGATATAATTGTTATTAGTCTTTATGTCAATATAATCTCAAGTGAATTATCCATCCAAATATTATGAGGTACATATGGTAACAAATGTTAAAAACTTACTAGAGGGAATGTTATGACAATGACCATACCATTCAATTAAGAGGATTGAATACCCAAGGGATTTCGTACTGAATTATTTTATATTCATTAGAATCACGACACAGTAAGGGTATGCGATGATCAACTCATTTTGTGAATGTAGTTCAATTGTTTTTAAGGGAGAGTGTCTAAGAAGACCAGGTAGTGGGATGTGTTTGATAAGTATTGACTATTCATTGGATTATAATTATCATCATTTTTATTGAGACCTAGTTTCCCTAATTATTTAGAGTTTAATGTTTTTTCCTTAGTATCTAAGTTGCCTATGGGTATAAGACATAACCTTCTATCAAGAGGTATAATCATTGTAATATTTAGTCTAGGGGTATTGTATTATGATCTTTGGTCATTTAGGAAATGATGAGTTATTGTTTATAGATCATCATTATTATATAGATATCTATAAATTCCTAATTTGTCCCCATTTATACAATCGTACCATTTATCTCTATAAATTTAATGTTTTATATGTTTGTTTGTATTTTTCTTATAGTATTATTAAATAATTATCATGTATTATTCACGTATTTTAATGGGTTTGAGAACTATCACTTGGGTAAATAATTAATGTTATTTATTATATGGGTAAGACCATTTTAGTTTCATGACTTTTTCAATGGGAATTTTGTTTCTAACCATTTCATTTCTGATTCATTGCAGTTCATGCCATTATCTTAGCTTCTTATGGTCAGAGAGTGAATCTTGTACTAGTTACATATGATTCAAACTCATGCCTTTCTTAATATGAAGGTTCCAATTGGTTCTCGATGTTTTTATATCATGGGATGAGAATTATAATCTATTTATAGTTTTAAATTTACCTTTGGTACATCTATTATAGTACAATAATTGTGTTGATAAAAGATTTAGAAAATCATAAAATTTTATATTGGACCAGTGGATTAATATTTTGATGAGACATCACAAATCACAAGCTTTACAAGGATAGAAGACCCAATGTTTGAAAATTATAGCACCTTTAGTTTTAATGTATAATCATATTTTATGATGTTTATATAATTTATGTAATGTTTTTATGGTAACATGAGGAGTTTAAAGAGGATAATATTGATTGGAATATAGATTAAGGGTGTAGGAGTCAGTTCATGGTGAATATAAGTATTCAAAACATCAATGTGGTTTCAAATTTTAATGTTTAGGAACCTTGAATTTCATTCAAAGTAGGCATATGAAATTTCATGGTGTGAATCCCTATATAATCCCATGAATGATGTTAGTTCTCTCCCAATTAATTTAGGTCATCACTCTTTCAATCCTCATTAACACTTGTTCACTCCACTGGAACTTCGGGATTCATTTAGGTGATTTTGGGAATTCCATCCCTTCCATGAGATGATTCAATCAAATCCCCCAATATCAAGCCTTGGAAATCAATGTTTAGGCTTATTTTACTATTTTTATTTGGAAATATATTTATTTTCTCTGGGAAAAAACTCAAAACCATGATTTTCATGTCTAAATATAGTGGTCAAGTTCTTCATTTATGTGTCTATGATTACAATCCATCATAGAGGGTTTGTGAGATCTTATATCTATAACGGTGTGGTGTTTTCTTCTCAGAAACATTGTTTGAGGTAAATGCCTTCTCTCTAACACCACTCTTTACAAAACTAATAATGATGGATTTTCAAAATCAAATTGCTGTTTTAAAAATAATATTTCTTAAAAATTCATTTTGTAAAAACACCTTTTTTTATGGTTTTAGGAAATAATTATTTTGGGAAACACTCAAAACATGTTTGATAAATTATTAAATGTGGAAGTATTTTAATGAACCAGTTGGGTGTTTGATCATTGAAATTATATTTTTGTGTTTATAATGCACAGAGAAATATCCTCATTGGGTATACTAGGATTCATTGTTAATTTTTACTCAATTTATTTCACCACCATATGATGGATTGGATCTATAGGGATGGTTATCGCATGAGAGTCTATAATTTTCAGTGATCCTATATAGAAAATGCATGATTTGGGTGTGTGAGTTTCATGGGTGTGCATTAAAAACATGGGAGACCTTCTTATGTGATTACTTTTCACTTTTTTTATATTTGTATCTTGGTATCCCTCTTATCATCTTCATGTTTGTTTCTATACCATTGAAGTTTTCATGATTTGAGTTGTGATTATATTAGTTTTGTGTGTGAGAACCTTCTAGAAGATGGCCCATTGAGTCATTATACTCACCCCCTACATATTTACATTTTTGGATATAAACACCTTATGTACTATGTTATAGGTGAGATGAGATTTCATAGTTTTATATCGAGAGAACCATGATTTTGCAGTTTAGATTTTCAAAGTTATATCTTGATTATATCTTACTATATAGTTGATCTATGTTCCACTTTAGTATCACAGGGTCACTGGTTTTCTTTGTGTGTGTTATTGTAGTATTTTTTTTTATTTTTCTCTATTTATGTCATATTAATTTACATCTTGTTATACTACTGGTGATTTTTCTTATTTGATATCATTTATCATATAATATCATGTTGAGTTTTCCATTTAAAGTTATATTGTATATAATTTAAATTTGTCCCCACCCGTCATGATCTTGTTATATACTTGAAATTTGTTTCCATAATTTGGTGTCTTCTGGATTTTACCTATAGATAGTGGAACACTTATTCCACTCTAGCCAATGTGTTATTTTGGGGAGTTAAAATACCTATATGGATCATTTGTGGGAAGTTCATTGTCCTGAAGAACTTTTGAAGTTCCTTCCCACTCTCCCGAGCTCTATATATTAATGTATCTCATAAAATTATCTCTATTTTATTTATATTTCAATACCCTATATTATGTTTAGTACTAGGTATTTATTGAAATTTTATTATAATCATATTCTTAGACTCTACAATTGTGTATCAGTTGTCTGATCAGGATAAATTACATGGTCATCGAGAGTTATGAGACCATGAATCAATACCACCTCAATTTTACAGAACAATGGATGATTGTGAATGATTAACAAATCCAATAAGGATTATTATTGTGGAATCAAATAAAACTAGCACATGTGTAGGCTATACAAAATTACGAATGAAGTTATACATTTTTTCATAATCAATTTCTCATATATGTAAATATTATGAGGATACAATGGAATTTTTAGAAATATTCCTTAATGGGAATTTTCCTTTTTCCATTTTTCATCCATTATATTATTAATATATATATAAAATATTCACTAATCATTATTTTTATGTCATGTTTGGTTCTGTGAGTAGTTAAATTAGTGAATTCAAATTTAACTACATATCGCGCTATAGGGTTCCCACGTAGATAGTTTTTTTTCAAGAATAATATATTTATAGAAAACACTCAAAATGGGTTTTAGGGTTTTAATAACCCCTTTCTTCAGAAATGTACTATAGAAATGGCTACTCCCAGTGGTAAATTGCCACTAAGAAGTTATTAGGGTAGGCATACATTTTTAACAATATTTATCCCTTGGCCTTTGAGATCTCATTAGGAACATATTGACCCTGTTGGTTTCTTTTTCAACATGTTTTATACTCCTTAATCATTACTTCAAAACTTGTAAAATTAGTGATATTCATATTACATAAATTGGGGAAATGTGTAAGGCACCCAATTATTGGATACCAACATTCTAGGTACATATCAAGGTACCCATGGAGAAAGAATTTAATGATGTAATGAAAACAACCTTCCTATGAAAACTAAATTGTAACATAAACTATTAGCCCTAATACCTCATAAAGTTCAATTCAATTTTTCTATCACCAAATATTCTTTATTTATCTTTAATTGACTCTCTAAAATGATCTTTTTGATGAAATTCTATAGCCATGGATTTAATAAGCTATATTTATTTCAATAAAAGGTTCAGAGATATCTTCATCAATTAACTTGAGAAGGAAAATTCCTTTCATTGAATATTTAATATGTTTCCCAGAAGATATATGTTATCTATAATATAGGATGTATGTTTAAGAATATTTTCAAAGAAATTCTATATTCTAATTATAATGCGGATCTACGATAATATTTTTATGTGACATATACTCTATGTTTGTTATCACATTAACGTTATGAAAAATAACAATCATCATGTGATAATACATTATATAATATAATGGTACTATATTATAAAATGTAATTTGGTTCAAGTGAACCAAATCCAATGATATTAAAAACTAATACAATTTACATAAAATTGAGGACATATCTGACCAACTTCAAGGGGCTCAAAACATATCAAATATTGATCGTCATTTAATTTATCATCCAGTAACATTAAACAATGACGATAAACCAAAGGTGTATTTTCATATTTTTTATATGAATTATAGGTTTAAATTAATTTATTTTAGTTTAAAAAATTCACCCTCTTAATTCATGGATATGATAAATAGAGAATTAAAAGATTAATTTGAATTTTAGTAAGTTTTCATTAAGAATGATCATGCATGTCTCCTTTTGAAATATATCTTTTTTGGTATTGAAGGAAGATCTGGTTTTTAGAGAATAATTTTTTTATTCCCCTTAATGATTTATGTAGGAACCCAGATCTTCTTTTTTAGGTATGAATCTTATTTTCTGGTGTTTTTGAGGAAAAGAGGAGAATCTATAAATTTAAGGTGTATACGCCGTGTACTTTGGATTACACGTCGTGTACTCAGTTGTTGCGGGAGATCGTGTACATACCGAGTAACGGCCGAGTACATGGCTATGTGGGGTGACCTAGATACCTCATAAATCATAGGTCGGTTAAGGAAAATACACATCGTGTACCCTTGAAAAACCTGTTGTGTGCTTTTTTATTTAATTAAACGGTCTGGGGTCACGTCTAATCGACAGAACACCCTTCTTCTATGTTCATCTTTCCAGGAGAATTTATGGTTAGTGATTCTTCTCTGATCCCCCGACTCTCCATTTGTTCTCTGAATTTACCATCGTCGATTGCTTTAGAACTGCCACATTAAGATCTTCCTTCTCCTAGATCCTTGTTTTCTGATTCATCTTCTTTCACAAGATATTCGTCATTGAACGTTTTTAAATGTTTTTGTAGTTCTAGAACGTTCTAGGTCGAATCAAAGGATGGGATTCAAATATATTGATCATACAACGTTTAGGTAGGTGGTTTTTTCATTTTTGTAGTTTTTTTTATTGTTTTATGTGTAAAAGTGTCTGATACCCTTGTTCGAGGTATTGGGTGTTTATGGTGTTTAACCCTGTTACTGTCTGTTATGCCTTGTGTGCCTGAGTAGATGGTTGATGACTGTAAATAGGGTTATATACCATGTTATGGACGTGTTTCCCATGTTTTCTTGATATTTACCATTTGGAATTTCTTTTCATGTTAGGATACTCTGTTTTCTATTGATAGTGTGGTTAGAAAGGAGTGATTTTATCTGAAAATATGTGATATGTTGTAGACTTTTTAAACAAGTAGATCATGGGGATTAATTTTCCTATCATATATCGTTTGTGCATGATTTATTAACATAGTGTTGTGGGGACCTAGTGTAGTAGACAATAAAGAGAATGGATGTTGAGGTCTTCTCCACAGTGTCTGTTTATATTTACCTAGAGAGACCATAGGGGGAATGGACTTTGTGCTCCCTCAAAGTGTCTGTAGTTACTCATTATGAGACCATAAGGGGAATTGGATGTTGAGTGCTTCCTCAGAGTGTCTATAGTCACCAATATGAGACCATAGGGGGAATTGACGGTGAGTGCTTCCTCGGAGTGTCTTTTTTAAAGCTAAACTATAGGGGTTATACTGTGAGTACTTCCTAGAAGGTTTTTTGTGTTTCATTGGTTGAACCATAGGGGTTAGACTGAGAGTACTTCCCATAGGGTTTCTTATATTTTATTGGTTGAACCGGAGGGGTTAGACTATGAGTACTTCCTAGAGGGTTGCTTGTGTTTGATTGGTTGAACCAGAGGGGTTAGGCTATGATTACTTCCAGGAGGGTTACTTGTGATTGTTTAGTTGCATACTTTGATAATGAAAATGAAGTTAATTGAAACTATTTGATTGTATAATTTTGATTACTTCCTTGTTTTTTGATTCATTGTGAATATTTCCTGCATTATATATTCACTTATTGTCATGCACAGGTCTTTTAGTGGTGTCCTACTGGGATTCATCTCACACCCTTTTTGGGTCATGTTTTTGGGACCAAACAGATTATATTGATGCAGGTATAGATAAATTAAAGTGTCCGTCTATTTTAGGTACATGATTGATGTGGAGCTGGACAGCATTGGACCAAGAAAAGGCTTGTGATGCTGTTGGAGTTTATTTCATTCCTTTGTACTTTGGTTTAGTATTGTATTCCTGCATTGTGACTTGTTTGGCTATTTTCCTAGACATATCTATCTGTATCATTTAGATATGTGGGCTCTAGATGTTTATTACTTCCGAATTTTACTTGTTCCATGTTATTACTGCTTCCACTATTGTAATATATTTATTTCTGCTGTGTTACTCTACTAATGAGGGCATAGTTTCCCCACTATCAAAACCAAGGCCCTCACTACTAGTCGGTAGCCACTGCTGTTTGGGGAATTGTGCTTGAGGTCATGTGACCAACTAGGTATGAGGCACCTCTAGGTGGATCCTAGAAATAAGACATTACAAAGTGGTATTAGAGGACCTAGATAAAGATAGAAAAGTAGTTTCCTGGGAGCAGCTGAAGAATGTATTTTAGGTAAAAAGCATTCTAGGGATGGCTGGATACTACAGACGTTTCATAGAAGAATTTTCATGCATAGTTGCGCCACTGACGGTCCTGACTAAGAAGGGTGAGTAGTTCTTGTGGTCAAATTCTTGTGAGTTAGCCTTTTATGAGATGAAATGGAGGTTGACTTTAGCACCGATACTAGTATTACCAGATCCAGACTATTGTTATATGGTTTACTATGATGCATTAGGTATCGGGATGGGAGTAGTGCTTAAGCAGGGAGAAAGAGTCATTGTATAAGGTTCTCGGCAGTTGAGGCCACATGAGAGGAATTACCAGACACATGATCTCGAGTTGGTTGAAGTTGTTTATGCTTTACACTATTCGATACATTATCATCTAGGAGATATTTTTTGTGGTTTTAACCGACTAGAAAAGTCTCAGGTATATCTTTAGTTAGTGTGACCTGAAAATGAGATAGAGAAGATGCGTTTAGTACCATCAGTCCTTTGACTTTGAGCTTGCCTACACACTAGAGAAAGTAAACATAGTGGTTGATGAGATTAGTAGGAGGACTCATATACATGTATTTTAAGAGGCTAGCAGTGATTGGAAACTTATGGATTTGTTCTCTGATATTCATTTGGTGGTGCATGATAGAAAGGGGCAGAAATTTATTTCTTTTGTAGTTGTTACCTCTACTCTTCTTGATCGAGTGCTAATGATGAGGATATAAGATTTTGAAGGCCTAGTTATATGGGAGAGCATGTCAGGAGAGGACGGTATTCCTGTATGGATAGTAGGCAAGGATGATATCTTACATTTTCAAGGGCATGTATGGGAGTTAGCAAACATATGCCAGGAGATGATGTGGGACTTTAAGTCCTCAAATTGGGAAGTTCATCCTGGTGTCACCAAGATGTATCAAGATCTATACTGTTAGTATTGGTGGCCAGGTATGAAGAGATATGTTGATGAGTTTTTCATGAGGTGTTCCACTTATCAGCAGGTGAAAGTGGAGCATCAGCGACTAGCAGGACTTTTGAAGAAGTTACCCATTCCAGAGTGGAAGTGGAATGATGTCGCAATGGATTTAGTTATAGGTTTTCTGAGGACACCTCAAGGGAATGATGCCGTTTTGGGTTGTCATTGAAATAATCATGAAGGATTCTCACTTCTTGTCAATCAAGGAGGCCATCGATGTTGATGAGCTGGGAAGTTTGTACATCCGAGAGATTGTACATCTACATGGGGTTACACACTCCATTGTTTCATACAAGGATTCCTATTTTACTTCTCCAGTCTAGCAGGGGCTATAGAAGGCTTTGGGTACACAGGTAATTCAGAGTACAACATACCATCCCTGGACAGATGGCCAGTCCAAGCATTAGATTCATGTGATAAAGAAAATGCTTCGAGCATGAATCCTAGATTTTGGAGGTTATTTGGAGAATCAAATACCTCTTGTGGAGTATTCCTAAAATGATAGTTTTCAAGTAACTATTCAGATGGAACCTAATGAGGCTTTGTACGATATGCCATGTCAATCACCCTTATGTTGGATAGAAGCTAGAGAGGCAGCTATGTTGGGACCTCATCTTGTCCAGGAGAGCACAGATCAGATATAGTTGATTCGGAAGCAGATGGATACTGCACAGTCACGATAGAATTATTATGTTAATCGATGAAGAAGACTTCTGGAGTTCAAGTCCAAGGATCAAGTTTTCCTAAATGTCACGCCGAAGTTGGGACACCGGAGGATTAGAAGACATGGTACTTTTTCACCGAGGAACATCAAACCATTTGAGGTTTTGGAGAGTGTTGGGCCAGTTTCGTATTGGATATAGTTACCTTAGAGGTACCGGGCTATACATTATGTTTTTCACGTTTCTAAGCTATGATGTTACTTCTATAACCTATCGCATGATTTTAAACCTGATGAGGTTGTGCTGGAATTTGACGCATCATTCGAGGAGCATCATATCTGGATTATTGATCGCAGCATGAAGGTTCTCTATCGCTGGTCTATTCTTCTGTTATAGGTGTTATGGCAGCATGGGTGAGTATAGGATGAGACTTGGCAGAGAGAGGATTTTGTGAGATCATAGTGTTCGTAGTTGTTCAAGGATTCTTCTTCTACACTGCCTTACTATGGAAATTCTGGGATGAATTTCTATAAGTGGGGAAGTTTATAATAACCATGATCTTCTTTTTAGTAATGAATCTTGTTTTCAGGTTTTTTTGAGGAAAATAGGAGAATCAGGAAACTTAAGGAGTACATATTGTGTACCTGGTAGTCACGGGTGACAGTTTACTGAGCACGTAATGGTCGAGTACATGGCCATGTGGGGTGACCTGGAGACCTCCTAAAGCAGATACCAATTAAAGAAATTACATGTTTTGTACCCTTAAAGAATATGTTGTGTACTTTCTTTTTAGTTCATTAAATGGATCGGGGTCGCGTATAATCGATAGAACACCCTTCCTCTCTGCTTCTCTAATCTAGGAGTATTAGTGGCTGACAATTATTCTCTGAGCCCCCAACTTTCCATCCATTCTACGAATCAACCAATGTCAATTGCGCTGGAACCACCACAGTAAGATATTCTATCTTCTAGAGCCTTGTTTCCTGATTCGTCTTCCTTCATGAGAGATTCTTTGTTGAATGCTTTAGACGTTTCTATAGATCTACATAATTACAGGTAACATAAAAGTCTAGGATTCAATTATATTGATCATACAATGCCGAGGTAGGTGGTTTGTTACTTTCCGTATTTATTCCTTGAGTTATATATGAAACATTTATTGATACCCTTGTTCGGGGTATAGCGTGTTTGTGGGTTTTAGCCCAATTATTGTCGGTTATCCCTTGTGTTCCTGAGTATATTATTTATGATAGTAAATAGAGTAATTTACCTTGTTAGGGATTTATTGCCCATGTTTGCTTGATATTGACCATTTGGTCAAGTTTTTCCTATTAGGCTGGTTTGTTTTCCATTCCCAGTGTTGTTAGGATGGAGTGATTTTATCTGACATGTTGTGATATGATGTAGACTTTTTAGCCAATTATTTCTTGAGGTTTACTTTGGCTGTCATATATCGTTTGTGCGCGATTGATTTACACAGGGCTGTGGGGACCTGGTGTAGTAGACCATAGGGATAATGGTCGCTAAGGGCTTTTCCAAAGTGTATGTTTACTTTTACATTGTGAGACCATAGGGGGGGATGGACTTTGTGCTCTCCCGGAGTGTCTTCAGTTTCTCGTTATGATACCATAGGGGGAATTGGACATTGAGTTCTTCGCCAGAGTGTCTATAGTTACTGATATAAGACCATAGGGGGAATTAACAGTGAGTGCTTCCTCAGAGTTCCTCTACTTAATATGAAACATAGGGGCTAGACTGTGAGTACTTCCCATATGGTTGATTTTGTATGATTTTTTGAACCGTATGGGTTAGTCTGTGAGTACATCCCAGATGGTTTCTTGTGTTTGATTGGTTGAACTATAGAGGTTAGACTGAGAGTACTTTCCAGAGGTTTTCTTATGTCTGATTGGTTGAACTAGAGGGTTACAGCTATGTGTACTTCCCATAGGGTTACTTGTTATTGTTTAGATGCATACTTTAAAAATGAAAATGAATGTAATTGAAACTGTAGGATTCATTACTTTTGAGTACATCCTTTTTTATTTCTTCATTGTGCACATTTCATGCCATATATATTCACTGACTGTTAGGCATATATCTTTGGGTGGTTGCCTACTGGGATTCGTCTCACACACTGTTTGGGTGATGCTTTTGGGCTAAAACAGATTATATTGACACAGGTGTAGATAAGGGCAAGTACCCTTCTACTTCAGGTACTTGATTGCTGTGGAGCTAGATATCATCAGACCAAGCTGTGGCTTGCAATGCTACTAGAGTTTATTTTTTTTCATTGTACATTGGTTTAGTAATGTATTCCAGCATTGTTACTTTTTTTTGTTTTTATCCTAGACATATCTACCATGAATCATTTATATATGTGGGATCTAGTTGTTTATTACTTCCGCTGTTTACTTGTTCCCTTCTTCCGCTATTGTTATCTGTTTATTTCTACCTCATTACTCAACCAATGAGAGCGTAGTTTCCCCACTATCACAACCAAGGCCCTCGCTACTAGTCAACAGCCTTTGGTGTTTGGGAAAATTCACTTGAGGTCTTGTTACTAACCGCGTACGGGGCAGCGCTGGGTAGCTCCCGGAACAAAGATGTTACAATTTATACTCTCTATGAATTATAAGGACACTACCTTCTATAATGATAGAATAGAAAGCTAAAATCCATTCAATCATCTACCAAGAATATTAAAATATATTAGAATATACCCAATCCAATAACATGAGTGAGTAATATTTCTCTTTATTTAGTTATTGATGATCCTACTCATGAGTATATAGTGTAAACTATTATTGGCATGGGATTTATTAGATAATATATTATGGTAAAGGAATTTTGTTCTTCAACATTGATGATTGATAATATGATTGTAAAGGATCTCCCAAATGTTGACCTACAATAGATATCCCACAAAAATAAGATATTGGTTTTGATTATAGACATAAGAGGAGTCATAGACTATCTCTTTATTGGTTGGAAGTTACCTCTATCCAAGTGATGTTGGCTTGCAATATGGTTTTGGTGGAAATGCGTGACCTTCCGATTACTATTCATGAATCATAAAATGAGATGAATATTCCTATTTTATGTAGCCCTGGGTGTATTATGTTTGGAATAATGTCTGAAAATAGATATGCTTGGCTCAAATATGATGGTAATGAAACAATGGTGGAAGAAACTACGTCTAAAGAAACTATATAAAGTGGTTCTCTAGTGAAGACCCTAACCAAAGTGAAACCTAATACTGATTAGACTAATATTACCAATAATTTCATGGTTGTGAATAAGAAATAGATGCGATAAAGAAATATTTAAGAATTCAGTAAGAATATGTAATATGTATCTTTTCATCATATGATACCAAGAATGTATAATATGGTGAGGCTTTAGAATTAGGAATATATCTTTATTTGATATAGATTACCTCTATTCATAAAATACCTTTGAGTATTAGTTCTAAAACTAATTTTATGTGATGTAAAATTGTTAACATGTTTCTAAAGGTTGGTGAAACTATCATAGACACTATTAATAGAATAGTTTATAATTCAAATGGATGGATTTGTCCTAGAGCTAAGGTATTTTCTCCATTGGTTGATGTCTCAATTATTTTAATTTTTTGGTGGTTCTTGGTAGTTCAGTCCATTAACACTATGTTCTCCAAATGTTTTAATGATAAAATACAATGATTCCTTTATTTTCATATTTAATTTACCTTTATATAAATCTTATATATTTTCAATTTTCCATATGTTATTATGAAATTTCCCTTACATAAGTTTCAAAATTGTTATCTTACCTTTGTGAAATATTTTATCTACCCTTTCATAAGTATTATAATTTTTAATTTACCATTACACAAAATTATTGTAAAAATATGTAAATATTATTATAAACTTACACAATCATTATAATTTCATCATTTCATTTATGTAGTTTCACATCACCCTTATGTGAGTATCTCCTCACCCTTATATGAGGTATGTAATGTTTTTTACCACTATGAATCTCATAGATTACCATTACAAAAAATTGAAGCTATTGTAACCAATACGTTCAATTATGATATTCTGTGATAAAATTAAGTGAGGGAATGATGAAATGAAGTGACCACATGAACAAATAAAGTGACCAAAAAGAAAGGGAATGAAAGAAATTGTCCACAAATAATGTGAACCCAATCAAGTGATCGCAAAGCAAGTGACTATAAAAAATAAACCACAAGGGAAAGTGACCTCATATTCCTTTGAATAAATGAAATTGATCATAATTTCAAGGGACTACAAAAGTAAGTGTTGTAAAATTAAATTAACCCCATTAAATTAGACACATGACACAATAATTATTATTAAGTAAATTCTATAGGATTTGGTCAACCATAAGAAATGAGGAATATTTAAATATCTAACATCTTTATTTTTAATTATGTACCGAATAGTCTTATCATTTATGATTTTATAATTATACTAAAGTGTATGAGAATTAAATTATGAATTTCCTCTAATGGAAAAGTTGGTAATTTTTTCACTTTAAAAATAATATCCACACGTGGACAAAAAAAGAGGATACATAGTAATACATTATTATAGAGAAATTACTAAAAAGAATACTTAACTAAACACTTATAAACCACTCATTTTTATGACCTCTCGGTGAAAAACATGGTTAAATATTTTTTATGGATATATTTAAAAATAGTTGATCAATTGGATATGATCAAATTGAGCTTCATTAAAATTTATCTCTTCATATATATTTCTCTCTCTATTTTAGATTAAGTTTTTATATATGTTTGCATTACTATATATAATCATTAAAAATTATCCTTATATATATTAGATAATGATAAATAATCTCTATTTTATTACTTCTCAAATTTTATCCCATATATATATGGATAAGGATATGTGTATCCTGGACTGCATTTTTTTCATTTGTTGCATGTCAAAATCCTAATACCGGTTGTGCATCATGTTTATTATTTAAAAACAAATACTTGTTAGTGGGTAATTTCTATGTAGAGAAGACTAGGACTTGTATGGAGATTAAACCTCTGATTTATTTCACTTTCTGTATATGTTTTTACAGTAGTTTCTATTTTTTAAACAATTTTTTCAAAAAAAAATACTCTAATAGTTTATATATTTAGACTTTTATACTTTATTTAATGTGATAATTTTTTTTAAAAAGTTTTACTGAGATTGTGTTTGTCTTAATTGGGATATGATCAATATTTTGATAGATATTTTTAAAAACATTAAATTATATATTAATATTAAATTATTTTATTGGTTTGTCTATATATATTAGGTTAATTTGTTTTAAATCATTTAAAAACAATATTGAAACTCAATTCACTCCCTCTTTAATTCACCTCTACAACCAAAATTCTGTATCATATGAAGTGTTTCCTTCTATTTTATTAGATTATTAAATTGACTATATTTTTTTAAATATATTGTTAATTTCAATTTACCCTTTATTTTTTATAGATTCTATATCTGAAGATTATTCTACAAATATACCTCACTATTTTAATGGTAAAAAATATAATTAGTGGAAAATGAAAATTAAAATCCACCTTGAGAGTATGTGTTTTGATATTTGGGTATCTGTTGAACATAAATATTAAAATTCCATTTTGGATAAAAAATTGGATTCTTTGACTAATGTTTCATATAATTCAAACAAAAAATATATGAAAGAATTATTAATTTTTATTAGGATATGATGAATTCAATCGAGTATCTTCTTGGGTTTCTGACTATCAAATTTGTGATACCCTTTCCATGTCTCCTAATGAAACTTATCTTATTAAGGAAATTAGGATAAAAAAATACTATTAAATTAGATATTTTTAAAATGAATCCTAATGAATCTGTCTCTATCATGTAGCTTAGGTTTGGTGATATTATAAACCCTAAGACAACCCTTGTAAAAATGATGACAAACAATGGTCATGTGGTTAGGATCATAATATTCATACCACATTGAGGGAGAGGTATTTCATTCTCTATATTATAATCATTTTACATTAGTAAAAAAAAATTAAATGAATTAGTTGAAAATATAATTATATACAAAGATGATATTAAAGAAAAAATATAGATATTGAATTAAAAATATTTTTTTCTTTTAAAAAATCACAGTTGAAATCTAAATAACTTTTCAAACCCGATGACTGGGGAAATGATTATGATTATTATAGTGATATAGAAATGGATTAGTTAGACAGAAGGATTAATAATTATTATAAAAAGAAGACTTTTTTTAAGTCATATTACAATGGAAAGTATGAAAATAAATTAAATTATAGGAAGGTGTGGGAAAATGATTATTCCTTAGATGATATTACCTTCTATGATTAAAAAATAAAAGGATACATAAAATCTAATTATACAACTATTGAGTATAAAAAAAGGTTTTAGGATAAATAGAAAACCTCAAAGAATGAAATTAATTCCACTTAGAGTGCATATGAAGATAATACTAGTGATTCAGATTCAACATGTGAAGATATAAATGAAAAGGAGAGTAAATATTTTATAACTACTACTTATGAGGTACCATAAACTCTATCTACTCATAATTATAAATATTAATAATTTTATAAAAAACAATTAAAAGAAAATTATTTCGTGACAGAAGATACTAATAATTAATTAAATTATAAATATAAAAAAATAAAAAAGATTCATGTTTTGTTGTATTATAAATAAGTATTCTCTTGGAATATAAAATGAAAATAATTTTCGTTTTCTTAAGGAAGATACTGATTTTAACTTTATATATGAAAAACTCAAAAGGTATTTTGTATAATTTAGTGACAGTTGAAAAATATTGAATATCAAGTTGGTTGAAAACCAAAATAAAAAATTCCAATCTGGAATACGGTTTGGATTTGGACAATAAGGGAAGCTGTATAAAAATTATTTCATACCTAGATCCAAAAATAAGACTATTATTTCTTGTAAAACTAATGGGTTTTAAAATAATTATAAAACATTTAGTCCTAAAAAATTTTTATGTATAATTTTTTATTTTTGTTTCTAGAAATCCTATGAAATAACAAAATGGAATCTAAAATATTATATTTTTAACCCGTATTGACCCAAACAAATCTAGGTACCAAAATAAATATTCCTTTAATTTATTTTATGAAAAATTATTGAAGTTCTATAGTAAAAATATTTGAAATCAAGATACTGTATGTTAAAGAATTAAGAATAGATATTTTTCAAGCTACAATAACATTATAAATTTTTATGGTGGACATGTCACTTTTAATGACATTGTAAAAGGAAATATTATTAGACTTGGTTAAAATGGTTTCTTTGAATCTAATCTTATTTCAAAAGTTTCAGTTTTTGGTGATTTATAATAGAACCTACTAAGTATTTATCATTTTTATAATGCTTTTTTAAATGTAAAATTTGAAAATAAATCTTGTAATTCATATGATTCCAAGAATGATATAGTATTTACTAATTTATAAAAATATAATGTATATATTTATAATTTATATTAATTATTATCTCAAAAAAATTATTCCTCGTGTGATTTTCATAAATAATCATACAATTGGAATAGAAGACTATGACAATATAATATATATTCTCTTAAAAAGATATATAATAATTTATTAGTAAAGGATATACCTAAGAAATAATTTCTCAAATTCAAATTCTAAAACCCTTGTAAAAATGGAAATAAATACAAAATTTATTTCCAACTAATGAAAGAGGATTTAACCCTTTAACCACTAGAATTGGTTTATATGGATTTTTTATCCCATATAGAGTTTCAGTTTTAGATGAAAAAATCTATTACCATGTCATTGTTAATGATTATTCAAGATATAAATGGAGTTTCTTCTTGCTCATTAAATAAATATTATTCATGTTTTATATAATAAATAAATTCAGTAGAATGCCATAGTGGAATAACTATCCTGTCCTTGAAAAGTGATCATGGTTGACATTTTGAGAATAAAAAATGTGAATCTATCTTCTTATAGTATGCCTGTAATCATAATTTCTAGGACTCTCTAACACCTCGAAAATGGAGTGGTTCAAAGGATGGTAACCTTTAAGATATTTCCCCAGAAAATTATTGGTGAATTTGATAGTCTTTTCTACATTTGGTTTGAAGCTATTAATATATCTTGTTATTTAAAAAATTGAGTTCTTATAAGAAATATCTTGAAAAATACTCCATATGAATTATGTAATGGTAGAAAAAACAAGGTAAATTATTTTGTTGTTTTTTGATGAAAAATCAATATTCCAAATACAAAGGAGGACCAAGATGAATTTGTATCAAAAATTTGTGAATGATTTTTTTTGGTTACTTGACCAATATTAAATCTTAATAAGTATTTATCATGTAATTTATTGTTGTGTAAGAAACCATACGTGTAACTTTTTATGAGATATATCTATTAGAACTCTTACCTAATATAGAAAACCTTGAAGAGGATATTTGAAATTTGAATATCAATAATACCTTTAATGATTATGATATTTCAAATATTTTATCATATTAATATCCTAGAAAATATCATAAAAGTATTCCTAACATTGAAGAAGACTTGTAAGACACAAGTTCTTTAGAACCTCAAACCATTAGAGCCCTTAAAAATAATATCTTGGTTGTTTTTTGTATGATTCCTATATAAATGTACTCAGACTTGACTCTCACATAGAAACTAGGTTGAAAATAAATCCTTACTATCATAGCTGGAACCTAAGAACATACATTATGTAATCAATGAAAAAATTAGGTAATATCAATTTAAGAAGAACTGGATCATTTTGAAAGAATAAAAGTATGGGAATTGGTATATAGATGTAAAAACTACCGAAATTTTAGAACCATGGGGTTATATATAAACATGATTTATGAATAGAAAATATTCTATATAATAAAATATAGATTTTTTTAATAAGATATAGTTAAAAATATGTTATTGAATATTATGAGACTTTCTCACTAGTAGCTGGGATTGAATCCATCTGAATATTTCCTATATCTAAAACAAATTTGAATATAAAAATATTAAAAATGGATGTCAATAGTTCATTTTTAAATTGTTGTATAATTGAGGATGTATTTTTGAGAAAACCCGTGGATTTAAAACCCCATATATTCCAAATCAAGTTCTTAAATTGATAAAATAATTTTATAGCTGAAAAATTATTCCTAGTTATTGGTATGATAGGCACATCACTTTTCTTATTTCAAATGGTTTGAATAAAGGTGTTTATGACCCTCATATATTTAAAAAAAATAAAATTATGATTTATTAGTACAAATATATTTTGATGTTGTTATTTTTGGACCATCCAAACCTTCTTTGTGTACTGATGTTTCAAAATTACTTCCAAATGAATTATTAATTAGTTTAACAGTTTAGTTAAACTTTTTTTAGGATTAAAATTTTCCAAAACAAATATGTATTTTTTTAGATAAAATAAAATACACAAAGGATATTTTTATGTGTTTTGATATATATTGATCCAAATGTTGTGACACTTGTATGAGTATAATCTACATGTTAGATTTGGGTGAAATTGGAAAGTCAGTTGACCAAACAACTTATAGATGAATGATTAGAATATTACTATATTTAACTACTAGTCAACATAATATTTTATTTAATGAGTTTATGTGTTACCATTTTCAATAAAATCTATATTAATATTTTTTTAAGGATATTAAAATAATTTCCAAATACATAAATAGTTTATGTAATTTTTTACTTTTCTACTCAAAGATTATGAATTTGAATTAGTTAGTTATTATTATACTAATTCTGGTGGTTGTAAGTTAGTAAAGAAAATAAATCCTTCGTAATTTCATATTTCTAGAAAGTCAACATTTTTGTTGTATAGTAAATAGAGAATAATATTTTTACACTATCTATTACTAAAGTTGAGTACATATATTTAGGATGTTGGTGTGCATGGATTGTGTGGATAAAAAAACATTACTATACTATCGTAATCAATTTCAACATGTCCCAATAAATTGAAACAATAAAAGTGATACTAATATTCCTGTAAATCATGTGTATCACTCTTGAAAAAAACAAGTTTATATAATACATTTGTTTTTTACTGACACCTTTTAATTAGAAGATATCACTCTTCGGTTCCTTGGTACTGAAAAATATATTGTTGATATTTTTACAAATCTTATGAATATAGAGAGACTAAATAATATTATAAATTGGTTGGAAATGATTAATTATTATTAAATTTTTCATTTTGGTACAAAATTATTCATTTTGTGTAATTCTTGTTATAATATATTTACTGAGATTTTTGTTAATATGGCCAGTTTAGTATCCATGAAAAATTGGTCAAAGTAGTAATTTAAAATTCCAACTCTATTTTACAATGAAATTTTATTTATGTGTCATGGAAAGATTTTCTTTAGTTTATTATTATTTTATACCCTAAATGAACAAAAATATTTAAATCATAATCTTAATCATCACATTTCTCTTTCATAAACATATTTTTCCTTTTCAAATTTCTATTTGTTATCTCTTTCTCTTAGATCTCTCGTTCCCTAGACTCTTTCCATTTTGAAATCAATCATGAACCTCAAGAGAGTAAAATCACAATATAATGATGGTTATAATGAAAATATCTTCTGAATTAACATTAATTATTAGGTCACCTCCTTCAAAAAGATATAAAATGGACAAAGGTTTCTTGAGTTATATTATCAAGCCTCATAATCCCCATCTTGTAGATTGGTCTATCTATGTGAAAAAGAAGTATATGTTGAATCGATACATGACAGTATGTATTTTTTTTATAATTAAATTCAAAAGAAAGTATGTCTTAAATGGTTTAAGGATAAATATAAACCATTTTATCCTCATTTCATTAAGGATTTTAAGCCAATATTGAAGTTGTCTATTGGGATTCTATTAGAAGGATTGTAAATAGATAATTTTTATTATTCAATTCCCTATTATTGGATAAAACCTTAAATTTAACTCATATAGGATATCATGATGATTATAAATGTTTATATCATATGGATGACTCTCATTTTTAGTTTTTGAGTGTTGTTGAGGAGATAACTAGAAAAAGGAATCCCAAAATTCCAATTACTATTGAATTAAATAGAGGATAGATTTTTCAGGTGAAGTTTATCAAAAATTATATTAGTTCTAATAATTTTTAATTGTGTATCTTGATGAATTAAATTTTTTTAATTCTCTACATGATGAAAATTAGGGTTTAAATAAGCTTATTGAGATATTTCATGTGGAATTTGGTTGAACTGTGAAATCCCTCTGACATGTTTTACTCTATACCTCACCATAAATTCAATTTATCTCTATTAGAGTTTAAATGGTCTGTTTTGGATGGAAAGAAGAAATTTATTTATTATATTTTTTCCTAAATATAAATTTTTTGAGACTTTTGAATGTCAACAGGGACTCTAAGAGAATGGTGTGGGAAGATGACAGTGAGAATATTTATGAAATATTTACCCTTGTTATGAATCATGTCAGGCTAATTGATCATGTATTGCCCACTATATACCTAAATATATAGTTTATTATTATTCTGGTGATAATAAATAGTATTTGGATGTTTGATAAGCGGAAAAAAATGTGGCTGACCTTAGTACGGAAGTCAGGAAAGACTTTGAGGATATAAGTTATACATATCCTTATATGTCTTTTAAATATCCTAAATCTCCCTTACCTATACCCTCTCAAGAAAAATATTTAAAATTATAAGAACATGATTAATGTAAGGTAACAGAAAGTGGTTTTTTGTGGAATCATCATGAAAGAGTGGATAATCACATGATTCTAAATAAAGTGAAGAAACATTTGAGACATATTCTACCTTAAGAAATATCATTGGAAGTTATCATAAAAAATGTGGAAGAGAATAAAATCCTAAGGGGGAATCAAATGATCATAATCTTGTGGCTAGTCCATTTGATCATTTTGGACCTTCAATTTATTCAATTCAAAAACCATCTAGCTAATCTCTAATATTTTAGATTGATTTCAAAGAAAGAGTTGAAATACCTCCTCCTAGGATATTAGTTGGTCAAGGATTTGAATAAATGATTTGTCCAACTCCTACTAAATCTTTTCATAAACTAGTGGACAACAATATGTAATCATTGGCTTCATCTATCCATATATATCTTCTCAAAATTGATGAGGAATGTAATGCTAAACCAAAAGTTCAGTCTTTGAGACCAGAACTAATGAATATTGAAGTTGAGATTGAAGGAATGAAATTTACATTAAAACCTTCTACTTACCTCACATATTACACACCTATGTCATCCTTTTTTACTAAATAATATATGAATGAGTTCAAATTATATTTTATGGGTGATTCAAAATAGTTAGTTAATTATTTTGTGAGCATAGTGGAACTGATTAAAGAAGTTGAAATATATTGGATATTCACTCTTTTTATCACCCATTTTCAACCTAAACATCATTTCCAAAGGAATATTATGATAAATGAGATTAAAGAACCAAGAACATAGGTCCGTTTTATGCATTCTGATCATTAGGAAATAGTTTTGAAATTAGAGAAAATATTTTTTAATTCAAATTTAAAGTCTTCTACATCAGTTTCCCCTCTAATATCTTCTATATTTCCACCTCATACTCATATGAAATATTATTTTAGAAATGATCATATCAAAAAAATTATTAAATAGTTGTTGAAAATAATATTATATGAATTTTTGAAGACCATGAATATGGTGTTTGAGGGGTTTTACACATACTGTAAAGACCTAGGTGATTGTTAGAAAAGATGTAATGACGGATAAGAGAGATATATACATTATTTAAAGGGCCATTAACTTTTAACTAATTTGTATATTCACAAAATATAATATAAAGACCATATTCAAATCATTTTCTAGTGATGTAAGAATTCATCATATTAGTCAGGCCTTCAAATATCAATTGGATATGTTGATTTTTATTACTCTTATTCTAGAATCCTTCTTGGAAAACGAAAAATATTATTTTCAGAAAAAATATAATGGTTCAAGAGGAATAAGGGGATTCACTAGATTAACTAATCCGTACCATTATACTACTAACACTTCCCTTTTATCTCCTTACTTAATACCTATTTTTACTACCCTCCTTCTACCACATCCTCTAAAAATACTTTTTGTTATTTTCATAGACAAGTTTTTAAACATCTTCGCCTAGTTTCTAGGTGTGTGATTATTCAATAACCTCATTCCACCTATTCACAAAAACTTTTCCCTCACACTGTATCCTCTACATCCAAATAAAAGGATCATGTTACCCTTTATGACATTGGTGATATTGTGTATGATACTGATTTTGATTGGAGTACATAATAGGGTGTCTTTCTATAATCCTTTTTACATTATAAATAGAATACGTTGTTTATATTGTTTTCTAGAATTTTATTCCTTTCTATATTTATTTTTCACTAGAATAATTTTTGATAATTCCCATAGTTTGATAAATTTATGATTTCCAATTCATTTTAAATATCTTCCATTCTCTTTGGTCATAAAAAATAGAGATTTTTTGCTTAGTATAGAAACTCCCTATTCTCCAATAGTTTTAATTATCAAAAACTGTGATTATTTTATTTTAATTTTTATTTTACCAACATATAAATATTATTTGTTTTCTATTACCCTTATATATATATATGAATGTACTATTATGTATGATTAAAAACCTTTTTCATTCCATTGCACAATATTTTATATAAATGTATGTAAATTATATAAATTTTTATTTACCTTTTCACAATTTTATTATAACCTTTTTAAAAAATACTTTACCCTTATTCGGGCTTTATAATTCATTCATTAACATTATGTAGTTTCACATTTCCCTTATGTGAGAATCAACATACCCTTACGTAAGGTATAATTTTTTTACCTTTACACAGCACATATATTACATTTATAGAAGTCCATGATATTGATAACAATAAGTTCAGTTATGAAACTTCATGTAGAAATGAAGAGACCGTATAGAGAAATGATGGGTCCAAATAAAGAAACCAAGTGAACACAATGTATGTGACCATAAGAAACTGACTCTAAAAAAGTTTCTTACATCAAGTGACCATAAAGAAAGTGAATATAAGTAAGTGACAAAAAATTAAGTGACTGCAAGTGAAATTTACCACTTGTGGAAGTAACTGTACATATAGGTGTCCATAAAATCGAGTGACTGCATTTTCATGTGACCAAAACATAGAAACGAAAATCCTGAGTAACTATTCTTATGTAAATTCTAACTCTTTGGGTCCAAATTAATTATTGACAAATATTTTAATATCTAACTAATATATTTAGAAACATCTACTAAGGAGTCATAGAATTTATGGTTTCATGATCAGAGTAATGAGAATGAGTGTTAATTTATGAATATCCTCAAAAGGATAATTAGAGAAGGTGGTCTTTTTAATAATAATATCCACTCAGGGACATTAAATAAGATGAATACAAATATAGATACATATAATACATTATCTAACATACCGATTAACTAAATACTTCCATGACACTCTATTATCAATACTATTAGTGAAAAACTCCGTTCAATGTTTTTTAATGGCATATTTAAATATAACTGGACAAATAGAGTTGATTAGATTGAGATATATCATACATTATATCTTAATATTTATTCTTGTATCTTATTTATAATATTGTTTTATATTTGTTCACCCTACTCTTTATATTCATCAATACATGATCCTACACTATATTAGATAGTATTATATACTCTATATTTTATTCTTTCTCACATTTTATAACCTGTATAACTATGGAAGAATCTTTACGTATCCTGTAGTGCATGTGTCTTGTTGTTTTATATTAAAACCTTGATCTTGGTTATGGATCATGTTTATTGTTTAATAAATTACACGGTAGTGGTTGATTGTCAAGTGGGGGGGGGATTATGTCTCTGTTTGTGACTAAACCTCTTGTTTTTAATCCATAATGTTATTATTTAACTAGTTTACAATTGTTTTAGTTTTTAAAATTGGGTTTAAAATAAAATAAAATGATAGTTACATTTAAATAGTGTTTTAATTACAATGATTAATGTGATTAGATTTATTTAAAAGATAAATTAATTTAAAATTTCTTTAACTGGGTTTTTATCGAGCCTTTCTAAAATTTCCAATAATATTAAATTTTATATTTTTACTATTATATTTAACTAAGGAGTATTTATAAAATGGTAGAATTTGTTTAAAATCATTTTAAATGAAACAATTATTGGAAATTTGATTCACCCCACTCTTGAGTTTTCCACTTTTACCAATATCTTGACTTGATGTGCAGTCAATTATCCATGATAATGATTATGGTAATAGGAAAAACATTATTGGTATGATAACAAGGAATATTATCTATTGCAATAAGGTTCATTTGAACAATAGGTGGATAATGAATAAATTATTTGTCTTTCCAAATAAAAACAACTAAAAGATAGGTCAGTTTTAGAACTAAATTCTTATGGTGATGTCTTCACTTCACCTCTTTTGAGGGATGTCCCAAGAACAAGAACAAAGTGTGTTTTCTGTGTGAAAATTGAATTTTAAAACCGTCAAAGTATATACAAAACTAAATGATTTTCAATATTTTAGAATGGTAGTTATATTGACACCAATTTTAATGATTTTTCTCTAGTGTTATTTTTTTTTGAAATTATTAGTTGGGACGTATGATGATATAGGGGTTTGAACACCGATCATGAGCTTACATGTTTTCCCAAAAACAATATTGAGCTTGTTCTTTAAAAAGTTAAAAAAATAGGATTATATTGATAATTTTATTATGATTTTTATTGATGAAATATTGATATAATTCATAATCTAGAAATAACCTGAGATTCATTTACATATTTAATTATAGATTCTTTGATAAAACATGTTATATTAAAAAATAAACAATATATATTTTTACCTTTAATGTGTTTTTTATGTTCATATTTACTCCAGGGATAAAAAATTAGATGAACCATCTAAGATAAAGGTATTCAAATAATGTCCCATTCTAATGTGTATAACTTAGATAGAGATTTTCATTATATTATTAAGTTACCATTAGAAATTTCATAAAAACATTACCCTTTTATTTAATCCATTAATAATGTTGACATGTATAGGGGTCAAATTCACATGGTAAAAGTAATACTAAGAATATTTGGATGAATTAAAAAAGATATAAATCAATGCATAGTAATTAACATGATCATATGGAAAGGAAGTACTTGTGATATATAGTGATACATTGACAAAATTTCAATGGTGTGTCCTTATTAAAATGATAGTGTTATTTATTATGTATCAAGGAAATTAAATAATGATGAAAAAATTATCCAACTAGTGATATTGAGATGGATGTTATAGTAGTTTGAAGGAAGATATTGATATAGTATCATTTTTTTGAAAGATTTTACATATATACATATGATAATAGTTTGATGTAAATATTTTCCTATAAATAGATCAACTTGAGACAAAAGAGATGGATAAAACTACTCAAGGACTCTGATTGTGCAATACGTTACCACCCTATGATGAAAAATAAGGTAGTAGATACATTGAGTATAAAGTATATTCATGTTCTAAATATGATGAGGATAGAGAAGCATCCAATGATAATGGATTTAGCAATGTTATAACACAGAAATTATTTGGGAGGGGGAAACATCGTTACATTCACATAAAATTTCCCAAATATAATTATTAGAAAGATAAAGAATATTTAGTACGATGAAAAGGGTCCAAAAAATATTAAAAATGGATAAATAAAAGACATCAACTATAAGGATTTTGAATTAATGTTTAGAAATAAACATTGAATATAATAGGTTATTGTGATAAATATGGAATTTATAGAAATATTTCACCAATAAAATTTACTTATGAAATATGGTATCACAAAGATATATAGTAATTTAATAGAACAATTCCAGTGGGATAACAATAAGTGTGAAATTGATAAATATTTATCAAAATTCTTTGTTATCTAAAGATTAATGTCTAAAGATAACTTTCAAAGTCTTTCATGCAACCTCTCCTTATACAAATGTGGACGTGGAATAAGATTATAATTGAAATTGCTACTAGGTGTCAGAATACATCTAAGAGTAACGAGGCTATATGGGATTTTGTGGATTGACTTGCAATGTTTACACCTTTCCTATAAATAATGGAATATATAACCTTTTAATGTCTTTCATGGATCTATATCAATGAATTTGTGAGACTTCATGGTTCCACTTTTCTAGACATATCTAATCATGACCCACATTTCACATAAAAACTTTATATGACTTTTAAAATAGATATAAATAATGATAAACATTATATCATAGCCTTTCATGCTAAATCTAATTTTCATTCTAAAAGTAATATTCAAACATAAGAGGACATGATGAGGTCGTGTTCACTATTCTTATAAGGAACATTGGAATGGTATTTGCATCTATTATAATTTTTATATAGAAGCTTCAATTTCATCATTAAAATAAAACCATATAAATATTTCAATTGGAAGATATTTCATACTCCAACATCCTGGGACAATTTTGGGAAAAAGATTCTTCTTTTTTCAAAACGTATCTTAGTGAAAAATAAGGAGGTGAAATATCTCAAGAATCCAACAGATCCAACTCAAGGAAGATTAAAAAATCTATACTAATAATTCACATAAGGACTTGGGATTTAATATAGGATGTAATGTATTATTGGAATTATCACCATGGATGTGACTTATTATCATTAGTAATAAAGGGATCCTTGGTCCAAGGTATATTTTTCCTCTTGATATTTGATAGAGAATTGTGGTTTTTCCTTATCATTTAGATTTTATATCCCACATATCGAAATTGTGTGATGTACTATATGTCTCATTGTTGAGGAAGAACCTTCCAGACTCAACACACAAAATGACCACTAATGAAATTAAGGTGTATCCTAACTTATCCAATAATGAAGAGTCTATTAAGATTCATGGCTTGAGATATAAAGTGTTTTAGAATCATACAATCCCACTAGTAAAGGTACTTTAGAGGAATCACAAGATTGATAAGGAAACAAGGGATCCAACAACAATAATCAAGAACCCTTTATTTTTTTTCATGAATTGATGTATTTTCCAAATCTCAAGTAAGAAATTTTTTTAATGGGATATAATTTATGATTAGATGTATGATTATAATAATTAAGAATCGCATTAAAAATACCATCATATAACATAAGCCATTTATTGCATCATTATAGTATTGTCCACAAAATACAAAATATCATTAATTATAATAGTTGTAACTACTATTATAGAATATATAACAATATTGGAAGCACACTACTCTTTTACTAGAGAGTATCATACTCCAAAAATAATGATAATTATAATATATAAATTTCTATTATGAATAAAAAAAATAAGAAAATGAATATAAAAGATATATGAACTTATAAAATGATATGAATGATCTTAAAATATAGAATGTGGTTCCATTATAAGGGTTAATATGACAATTATGAAGGATAAAGTAACCATTTTAATGGTAACTTTACAATAAAATCCTTGTAACAGAAATGTAAACATATAAATATGTGAATCTAATGAATTACATAAATCAAACCATTTATAATATAATTAAATATTATTAATAGACAATATTGATCAATGGTTAGTAATATAATTATAAATATAATCCATGTAATGATATAAATTTCATTTATAAAAATAATTTTTGAATTTTTCGAACCAAAAGTAAGATTTTGGAAGACACCATAAGTTTTATTTATTAATTGAACTTCTCATATATTAATAAAAGTATGAAAATTAATTAAAATTTTGAATAAACATTTTAAAATTATCCCTCTATTAATTTTTTAAATTTTTTGGATATAGGTAAATTTCTTGGTAAATTTTAAAATTAAATATGAGTGTATAGTATATATTATGAATTAATAATGTTATAAAAAATATATAGTATTTATTTTAAGTTAATTCTCAAACAAAAACACCTAATTTATTAAAATAATCTATTTTCAAGTATTAAAATCAATTTCCAAACATATAATGGACTTTGAAAACTATATAATGGATAATATGGTTTTTAAAACATATATTTGGAATTAGAAGTATATCTCAGGGCCAAAGTCATATAAAAATCTATTTTGGGTCTTAAATCACTAAATGTCAAAACAAAATTTTCTAAATTTCATATAAATTGGTTTCACATGATGTAAAATCTAATGGTTTCCAATTTTAAAAATCCTATGGTTTGTGGTATATGTTTCAAAATTAATGAACAATTATCACATATTTTCTATAAATACAAACCCTTCCTCCCATTCCTATTCAATCCAAAATTAATGAGTAGGTTTTCCTATCATTTTCCCTCTCAATAATCCCTCCAAGGATTTATTAAGGTTATAAAGTTTTCCTTCTATGTCATTATGAAGTTATTTTTCAAGTTAAAGTCTTCAAACATCTTTTCTTCATTTCTCATTTATAAACATTAAAATTAAAATAAAATTCCAAAGATAATTTTTTTATGCCCCATTATTATAAATACATTTTTGAACTGTTAATGAGAAAAAACTCTTCTATTTGATTATATAATATTCATAAGCTGTTATTATTCTTAAACATTCCCATTGCCATAAACTCCACTATCAATATATCTATATATTCCATTTATTTTTTGTATTAAGGATGTATCATTTCTAATAGGGTAAATTTTTATAAAGGAGGATGATATAGATTTAGTTGATAGAGTATTTTTGGGTTATATGTGGATTAATCATGATTCTAACATAAGATCACTTTTAATTAATGTATACAAACATGGATGTATTTATTAAATGAAGTTTTCATCCCTAATGTGTATCAAATACATATGACACATAATCTGATTTTTAGAAGGAATACTTATATCCTTAAATTGACCTCCATCCATTTCAAACTATTATATTCAATGATTATTTAATATTAATATCCTTGTACCATGGAAGTGCCCTCTATTAATACATCATTATCATTCCATTGATAATGGTACTTCTCATTGCATTATGAATATATTATTTCATCTAAGAGGATTGTTTTGTATTCATATATAACTGTATTATTCATTTAATTAGGGAAATATTGATATTATATATATCTATTATCTCTCTATATATAACTATTTATTACATATATATGATTATTCATGAGTTTGCATAGAACATATTATTACATGTATTGTTTATCCATTATACTAAATTGATAGATAGATTGGACTTAATATGTTGTGGTTGTCGTCCATAATTATATTACTCCTTGCTATCCAAGTAGGTCACATGAGTTTAACTGGACTGATAATTTGGTGCATTCCAACAAATTTATCTGTTATGACTTTGTCAAATCCATGATGCTTTGGTTATGATATCAATAATTATGCATTCCATAACCTCTATTCAAGTATTATTATTTACGTGGTAATTTAATTCCATTATTATGACATCCATGGATGTGTTATCCGCATGTTATCTCTTATTATTAAATCATTTTATTATTTTTTAATTTCATGTTATGTATGTCATATTTATGCAATGTTATATTCTATTGTATGTTATCCCTTACTTATAAATTGATCTCACACCAAGATATTACAAACGATTTTACCCGGGAAGTAGAATGATTACTCTATTTTACCTAAGGATAATAAAAGATGAATAATAATATTTTCATGTATTCAAAAGTTATACCAAATGCTTCCCCAGTAATTTATTATTCCATTATATATTTATTTTATTGAGACTACCTAAACTATTAAATATTGTGTATTATGATTTATATATTCATAAAAATGTAATAAAATTACCACTAGATCATGGTTTCTAGAATCATGGTTTTTTATTGAATAAAGGAAAATCAATTTTATTACTATGAAGAACTATTTCAATTTTACCTCCCATTAATGATCTACTTGACCAACTTCAAGGGGTTTAATACTTATATAATATTAGCTTCATTTATTATCATCAATTAAATTTCAATAATAATGACATACCAATGTGGTCATTTTTTATGATGTTTGGGTATTATTAGTCCATTGTATTTCCTTTTGGGTTCACAAAGGAACCCTTTATGTTTATTTATGTAATAAATAGAGTAATAATGTATTATATTAATAAATAATTTGTTTTTTTATTTATAACATCTAGATATACTCCATGAGTTATAAATAACATGTGAACCATTTATGATTTTTTTAGACTCTCATAAAAAACTAGCTATATGGGTTGTTCAGTAAGAGTGAATTTCATCTTTATAAAGTTTATTTTTATGGAATTATTTTCTCTAGATATAAATTTTTTGTTAACCTTTAAAATAAAAAGGTGTTCAAAGAATATCCCACACCATTAAATATAATTTAAATTCATGGTTTTATTATCATAACTGGTTATTATCAAAGTTTTTTTGAAAACATTTCTCAATTATTTAATCATTTGAAAAGGTTATCAATTAAATTAGTTGGATTAATAAATTTAAAAGAATATTATTAAATATTTTAGGAACTAAATAATATATTACTCAATCCACTTAAATTAACCTTAATTTATAGATTGTAATAATCTATGATAAATAGTGATTCGTCAAATAAATGACTAGGTTATGTCCTTATAAAAATGATAGAGTTTGTTCTTATGCATCAAAGTAAATGAATACCCAATAAATAAATTATAAAACTCATGATCTTGAGCTAAAATCTGTAATATTTTCATTGAAGATATGGAGACACATTATTTATGTTGAAATTTGTGACATGTATACAAATAAAATGAGATTTAAGTATATATTCACATTTACAAAGACCAATATGAGATAAAGTAGATGGTTGTAACTCATAAAAGATTTATTATGAAAAAAAGTACAACACTAAGAAGAAACAAATATGTAAGATGCATTGAGTTGGAAGGGTAATAGAGTTTTTTCATTATAAGAATAGGTAAGGATCCTGTATTTATAGATTTAATAAAGTAGGACATGGAAAACATTAGAGAGGGGGAAACATCCTTCCATTTTTACAAATTTTCATAAAAATGTTTACAATATAAGTTAAATAAATATAAAAAATATAAAATTGTTCTGTCAATGAATATTAAATAGGGAAAATTATCAGTATTTAACTATGAACAATGTTTACTAACGTTTGAAAGAGACTATGTGGACTGTCAATTCCTAAACTAAAGTGAAAATTATTATATTAATCTCAAAGTTAATATTTGACTATACAGTTTTTGGCACTAGAAAATGTGTCCACAAGATATGTTAAATGCTTCCACACGTGATCCAGGAGCACATCCTGTTTCATATGCTTCGATTTGACTGGTCGTAAAGCCCGAACGGAGTTATAAATTTGGAGTTACGGACATTTGAAGGTGGGGTAGGAAACTGGTTCATAGAGCCCATTTGCAGAGCTCCCTCTACAATCATGGAGTAGCATGATGAAAGCCTCTATGAGTATAAGAAACCTGACCAGATCCTCCACAAGTGCCATAAAGTCCATGAAGGAAACCTTTTTGAGTCTGAGGAACTTTACTGGAGTCTCTGCAATTTCTGAAAAAGGTCGTGAAGGTAGCCTTTGTGAGTTTAAGAAACTTGAAGAACATGACGAATATAACTTGGATTTAAAAGCACCAATTTCTTTTTAGTGAACTTCTGAGCATTGTGATACCCCTTTCCTAAAAATTCCACCCTCATAAATTTATTTTAGAGAAAATGGTGTTGGGTATCACCCTTGGGATCTCGATTCGTGGAGCACATGTTCTCCATAAACACCCTCCCCCTTAAAGCCCCCACACTTCAAGTAATATCCTTAATTATATTCTTGAGATTCTATACCCAAAATATAGATTCCCTTCATGTAGTAATGTTCCCATTGTGAAGGAAGAAGGACCTCTAAGGCACTTGAGTCTTCGTGAATCATTCAGCCTTCGCAAAGAACTCCCACAATGACTCAGGTCATACTCCAAGAGACCTTTATATCCAAGAATCCCCAAGCTCTGTGAGACCCTGAGGTCCCCCAAAACCCAAGATCTACAAGACCCTAAGCTCTTCAAAGCCCCATGCTGTGCTAGACCCTGAGCTTCACAAAGCTACTTCATGAAGCACTATCCTTCATGAAGCTCATTACTTCACACCCATTGGTCCATACCACATGGGATTTGCCCCCAGACCCCTGCTTGGGATCACTATCGGGATACGGTCCTGGCCCTATGGATCAGTCCCTCTACTATCATCACTACCCCCATGGAAAATAGAGAGTCTCACTGTAAACTTTTCGGGCTGAGATGTCATCATTTCCTATTTCCCCGTTATGTGAATCCACCTTCCACCTATAGAATACCATGATTTGATATACTACTCCATACTCCATGAAATACATTCAGTTGAAATATTCCTCTTGGTCCCTTTCACATGTCATGAGTTGAGATTCTCATTTCCAACTCCCTGAGTACCTTGAGTTGAACCATTCCTCAATAAACTCCTCCAAACCCAATCACTTGAATCCTATTCCGTATTAAATCATAAAGGGATAGTCTTGTATAAGTCCCAACACAAGCCATTTCAAGGCACCTTATGCCTAATAGTCCTATCTATATTACTTTAAACTTTATTACACCCTATATAAAAAACATAGGATGCCACTTTCTCCAAACAAGATATTCCCTATGCGCTAAGCATAAGATGCCAACAGTACTCTCTATATGACTATAAACTATAGTTCATCATATACGAAAAACATTGGATACCTATTACTCAAAACCAAAGATGCCTTATGCACCAAAAATAAGATGTGAATATTGATCACTACAACAAATTAAGCTCTAGTATTACCTATAATTAAATAATAGGATAACTCTTATTCCAAATATGAGATTCCTTAAGTGAAAAGAATAAATGTACCATAGAATGATTATAGTAGCTTAATTTTATGAGCATTAGAATTCATTCAAGCATTCCATCGCTCCACCTCATGGTTCTTGTGTCCTTCATTTGGATCATAATCCTCTTTCAAGATTCAAGGGACACCCTAATGTTCGGGTAACAAGGCTCTTTGGTCGAGCTACTTTTCTAGGCCAATATCCCAAAAGACATTGGACGACACTTTTGGTTTGGCCGAGTGTTTCGAATACGGTCTACATTTGTCCCTCATTTGTTTGCTTCCATATCATAATAACATTATGTGGATGTTGTGTTTCAAATTTGTTCAGAAGTTATCTCCCTTCTTCATGACACCCTCATTATGTTCAGAATTTTGGTCATATGATTCACACATTTCACCTCCCTATGTTCAGACTAATTCAAATTCCCTTGGAGTTATCCCTCTTTTGCACTAACACATAGGTGTAGGCACCAGTTATATGCCTCAAGCTACCAGTGAGTTGGGATTCCCACTTGGATAGACTTGAGAAAAGCATTACGAGAAGCTTCCATGCATAAGTTTCATTCACCATTTCCTCTCCTTAGCCGCACCCAGGCATCTTCCATGCGTAATCCCCATTCACCATTGTCGCTCCATAGTGGCACATATGCAACTTAAAAGCCTAAACCCCAATCACCATTTTTTCTCCTTAGCGCCACTCTGGAAGCTTCCATGTGTAATCCTCATTTAGCATTTCTTCTCCTTAACAACACCTGATAATCTTACATATGTAATCCCATTCATTGTTGATTCTCCTTAGTGACACCCCGAAAACCTCTATTCATAATCTACATTCACCATCGTTGCACCTTAGTGGAACCTGGGCAGATTCCATGTGTAAGTTCTATTCACTATTTCCCTTCTTTAGTGGCACATGTGATGCTTCCATGCGTAATCCCCATCCACGGTTGCAACTTCTCAACTGCACCTGGGCAGCTTCCATGCATAATCCCCATTCAACATTGTCACCCCATAGCGTCACCCAGGAAACATACATATGTAAGACTAATCCACCATTTACACTATTTAGCAGAACCTAGGGAGATTGCATGCATAAGCCCCCATTCACAATTTTAATTACTTAGTAGCACCCGGGCATCTTCCATGTGTAAGCCCCATTCATAGTTGTCACTCCTTAGAAACACTCGATCAACTTCCATGCATAATACCCATCGACCATTACCACTCCTTTTCTGCACCCAGTAGGCTTCCATGCGTACGCCCCATTAAACCTTTATACTCTATAGAGACACCTGAGTAGCTTCCATGCACAAGCCCTATTCACCACTGCCACTCTTTAGCGGCACCTGGGAAGCTTCCATGCGTAAGCCCCATTCACCATTGTGGCTCCTTAGCGGTACCCAGGTAGCTTCCATGCATATGATCCATTCCTCTATTGTGACTCCATAGCAGAACCGAGGTAGCTTCCATGCATAAGAGACATTTTACAATCCTATATTTAGTAGAAAATAGGAAACTTCCATGCCTAAGTCACATCCACTATTTCCGCTCCTTAGCAGCCCCCTAGAAGCTTCCAAACATAAGCCCCATTCACTGTAATCTAATATGCCTGATCCCTATTAACCATTACTACTACTTAGCAGCACCTAGGAAACGTCTATGTGTAATCCCCTTCCATGGTTTCTGCTCCTTATGGGAATACGAACAGCTTCCATGTGTAAGCCCCATTCACCATTTTCACTCTTTAGTGGCACCCAGGTAGCATCCATGAGTAATCCCCTTTCACCATTTCCGATCCTTAGTAGCACCAAAAAAGAATCCATGTATAATCCCCTTTCGCAATTTCCACTCCTTATTGGCACCTGGGCATCATCCATGTGTAATCCCCTTCCAATATTTCCACACATTTGTGGCATCGGGGCAGCATCCATGCATAATCCCCTTTCATCAATGCCTCTATTTAGTGGCACCTAGGAAACATCCATGCCTAATCCCCATTCACCATTGTCGCTCCCTAGATCCTCCCAGGAACATCCATGCATAATATTTAGTCACCATTTCCTCTCCTTAGTGTCACCCGAGATACTTCCATGCATAAGCCCCATCCCCCATAGCTGCTCCTTAGAAGCACCCAAGTAGATTCCATGCATAAGAACCATCCACCATTTTCGGTCCATAACAACTCTTGAGCACCTTCCATGCATAAGACCCATCCATTGTTGTCTCTTCTTAGTAGCACCTGGGATATTTCCATACCTATTCCCTTTCCAAAAATGTCGATCCTAAGTGGAACACATGGGATGCTTCCATGTATAAGACACATCCACCATTTTCAATCCTTAATGGTACACCCGGTATTCCATCTAGGTGTAAGTCCCAGTCTCCATCTCCATGGTCCTCTAACCATGTGTATGCCCCACTCTACTACTCGCAAATGCACCTTTTACAATGTGATCGTCGGGTCGTTTTTCCTCTTATTTCCCACACTGAACATGACTCATGTGATCTTAGAGTAAACAGTGAACATGACATCCTCTTTTCACCAACATAGTGTGTAAGACCCATGCCCCTTTTTCAAAAACTATATGGACCTTTTTACTTTCCCTTTTCGATCAATGTATGTAGGAATCCTCACTATGGTTCATGCCTATCACCCATTGGTCTTGAACAGTTCATGTTAGTTTACCCTCATCTCGTATGACGTTAAACTATATTCCCCTTTCATCTCACTTGACACTAAACTGTGTGGTTTCAAACTACATGGGTTTTGATACCTACCTTTTAAACAAGTTATGTTGAATTTCTCTTCAAGGTTCAATCCCTGCCAATGGTAAACTTGGGTGTTCCTCTTTCTAGGGTGCACATTCCCTGATCCGCCCTTAGTGGTGTCTAGATCAGACTTTACAGTGTGATATCTTCCCATTATGGGACACTAAACCCTAGGTCTTCACTCATTGAGCATTCTGATCCATCCTTCTAGTGTCCCCCTTTCTGAGGTTCACTTTCCCTAATCCTCCCTTAGTAGTATCTAGATTAGAATACATAGTGTTATATCTTTACTATATGGGACACACCACCCTAGGTCTTCTCTCATTGATCATTCAGATCCGTCCATCTACTATCCCCTTTCTGGGGTTCACATTCCATGATCCACCCTTAGTGGGGTCTAGATCATAATTCACAGTGTGATATATTCCCTTTACAGGGCACAACACCTTAGGTTTGAAATCATTGATCATTCTAATCCATCCATCTAGGTCCCCCCTTTATGGGGTGTACTATGTCTGATCCACACTTAATGGTGAATAAATCAGCTGTCACGATGTGATATCTTCATTTTATGGTAAACACCACACTGGGTTCTATCTTATTGGGAGTTATGATACATCCATCTATTAAACCTTCTAGGAAATATCTCTTAGGAATGTACCAATCTGATCCACCTCCATGGGGTGTCCTGATCACTCTCATTCTATCTCTGCATGATGCTAAACGCATGGCATGGCCTGTGTTGAATATGGGATTTTTGAGGAAAACCTCAAAAACTATTCCTTTGGCATAACCATATCTGCAAGATATTAAACACATAGCATACCCTGTGTTAATGATGGGAAGGTGAGTAAAAACTCATAGACATGTCTCTGGCACATGATACCCACGACTGATGTGGGATTACTTAGGTTTTGTGCCCTTAGAATTCCCTCCTTTGAGGAGTAATATATATCTTTCAATTTCCAAGAATCCAGTGATGGTCGAACATGCCTGATGTTACCATATACTCAGTCTGAACGTTTCTTCCCTATCAAGACCCCCATTGAATGTCCTAAAAAATAGTGTAATTAACCATCATCCACAAAGATATGGAACCGATAAGAGTTTCATGCACAATGTCTTAGTCTTTAAGAGAGACTAAGACTTGGAAACCAATTCTGGGGTGGATTCCATGGAAGGATATTACGACATCCCATCATCCTGTCTCGATCAATAGAATATTTCTCTAAATAAGTGATGAATTATTCCCACCTTTGGATGTGGGAATATGGGAAAACAATCAGTATATTCTCAACAGAAGGATGTGTACCCCGGAAAAAGTTTCAGAAATAACACCCCTTTAGAATAAACATGTGTAGGGATATAAGAGAAAATTTCTATTGGGATAACATAAAGTAGGAAATATATAACTTTGTGTCAAGATGTTAAGTATGAAAATAGTAAAATCTGAGATACAACATCTAAAGGGTTTCTTCTAACCACTCTCTATTTCAATGTGGAAGTGGGATATTGGTATAATGGATGTTTTTACATGGATTCCTAGGAAATCTAAGATAAATAATGTTAGATGGGTAATTTTGGATCACCTTATGAGGATTGAGAATTTCATAGTAAAAAAAGAGGATCTACCTCTTGGGTTCCATTCATGAATCTATATCAATGATTCTTTGAGACTTCACAGTACACTACTGTCAATTCTATCAAATCATGACCCTCATTTGACATCACAATTTTCATGGGGTCTTATGTTAATAGTAAACACTATGATACACTTGAGAACCTACAATAATACTCAAACTAATGGTATGTCTAAAAGGAATGCATATACATTAGAGGATATGTTTACTTCATGGTCACTCAACTTCCAAGGTGAATTTTTTGGTATAGATATAGCTACCTGAGAAAAAAAATATTTATTTACATCATTTCTAAAATCTAAACATTGCATCTCAAAACCATAACCAATGAATTGGAGGTTTTTATAGGACCCAAAACTTAATCCAAACGTACTTAAATGCTCCACATTAAAAATCATTCACTTGTTACATCATAATGAACTCATAGAAATTAATAAGGGATTCAAAAAACATACAAATGTTTTAAAATAACATCATGAGTTAAATTGTTTGATATTGAAAACTTATTCACCGAAAATAATCACATGATAAAAAATTTAGGGTGAAACATAAAAAATAACTCCATTATAGGTTTATCATTTTAAATATATATAGAAAAATAAAAAAAAATGAAAATAATTTACAGAGAAACATTTTGTAATCATCATTGTAAATTTCATACTCATGAGTGTATTTTAAAAGTATGCTTTATTCCATAAAAACTAGAAACAAAACATTTCATGGAAAGATATTTAGATCAAATACTATTTTTAAACATAAAAAATATATTATTCCGTTAAAAATAAAAATTATAGTAAGATCAAAGTTTAATAAAAATAATTTATAACCTAGAGAATGGATTTTGAGTTTCTAAGTTCCTTATGACTTCATAAATTTTTGAATCAAAACCCCTTAAAGGATAAGATTTAAAATTAAACATTAAATAACATTAATATTGAGAGAATAATGATTCAAAATATTAAATGGTTATTATATACCCCATTATAAATCAAACAAGTTATATAATAGTATATATGACTCAAGGAATTAAGATTTTAGATATGAAACACTCACCTTGGATTCTCACTTAGTTGATAACACTATAACATCATGTGTAACAAACATAAACATTTTAATAACCTATTTCAGAAAATTATACATTTATATAACCTTTTATATACATCATTTATAATTATAATCTCTATATATATTCGTTAGTTATTATCATTTTTTTGATATCAATTTTGAGTAAACTTGATTATTTTGAACATGTTTTTAATATCAGTGCTGTTATTAATTATACTCCCAAATATTATCATTACTAAAATGTAAATGGTATTTTAATTGATGATTAATAATTATTTATAGAGTCATTATTTCATTCTATGTGTTTTTTTGGTTACAATAATTAAATATGAGTTTGGTGATGAACCGTGTTTTGATTATTCTTGGAAAACAAAGGGTGTTTTATTAAATAATGAGTTATCTTTTTATATAAAAATTATAGAACCAAGAAACAATTATTTATTTATTTATATAATAAACTACTAATAGTTATTTTCTAATATGAAACCATGACATAAATATATAGAATCTTCAAGTAGGTGGTAAGGGAAACCCAAACAAGATTATACAAAAATAATGGAGGAATAAGAAGTGATTTATTTGTAATTTCATTATACCGAAAGAATAATGATATAATTTATTTTTATTACCATGAATATCAGAATTTTAAATACATATAATAATAATAATATAACTTATATGATGATATTTATTAGTATAAAGAAATAATTATTTTTTTCTTAGAACACCCTTTTTATAGTTGAAGTTATCACTATTATTTAATGATCCTATTTATATTAGGTTCTCTAATTTATATTTTAAAAAACTTAATAATTTAAAAAATATAATATTTATACATTAGAATAATTCTAATTACAATCCATGTATGTAAGTGATGAAAAATAAAGTGTAAATCAATCATTCTCATGGAGGGAGTAGTCAACACATACACATGGATGTTAATTTCATTTTAAATATTGGGGGAAAATGAGAAATAAAATCTAGCAATTAGGAATTTAAAATATTTCATAAATATTATACTAATATATTAAATTTACAATTAGTACCATCCTTTATAGGAGGTTAAAGAAAATGAAACATGTTGTGTCTTGGATGCAGTAGTCTAAATAACACATGAATGGCGGTTTCGTTTTTCCTAATAAAAAATGAAAATGTGTTTAATTATCCTAAAATTAGAATAATAAAATAATAGTTTCTTATTGATACCAATGTTATAATTTTATTATGTTTTATTTTAATTTAAGAGTCAAAATTTCTTATAATGAAATACAAATGCAAAAAGTGTAGTAAGAAGTATATACCTTATACGATTATCTTTTTTTCAAAGGCTGTTAAACCATTGAGGGATGGAATTTTGAGAGGACTAGGGACTCTGGAATTTTTCAAGGAAATTTTATTATCTGTTTGGGAAATATTTGGTATGAAATTTGTGTATTTTTGTGTAAGGATAAGTTTGGATTGGATAACCCCTTTTATAATTGAAATGGGTTGTCATTTTTGTAAATACAGAATGATTTTTAATAATAAGAAGTCACTCTAAGGGAAAGTAGATCAGAAATTGAAAAATAATAGAGTATTAAAGGGATAATGTTGATAAAGGATTCAAAACCCCATTCTCACATGTGGTTTAAACATATTATTGGTCTTTTCATCATGGTTAAACCCTTTTTACCCCTTTTGATTTTTATTGTGGTAACATGTTTTTAACAAAGTAATTTATCCTTTGTTATTTAAGATAAATTGAAACTTATTACATAATTTAGAACTAATGATTAAAAATTTTAAATCTAATTTACCATAATAATTTTCTAAATTTTTTTAAAATTAATTTTAAAATAAAAAATGTATAATTCATTAAAAAATATATAAAAAAATATAAATTTTGTTATAAACATTCAAATAAGGATTTTTAAATTAAAACTAATGTTTATACAATTAAAAATTCGCTTATAAAATATAATATTATCCTCAAAAAAAAGATTCATTAATTTCCAATTCAAAATTATATATTAATAATAACACAAAATTCTTTTTATTTGTAAAAATGGTATTTTCCAATATTCACCGAAAAGTCAATCATATTAGAAAAATATAAAAAATTATTTTTAAGATAATACAAGAATAATAAATCCAAAAACAAGTAACACTATATCATCTTAAAATCCTTAAAGTTTAAAATTTGGATTATAAATTATGACACATAAAAAAAAAGAAAACTTCATATATAGAAAATTAATTATTTTTCCTTTATGCGTTCTTAATATTATTTCGCCTCAATTAATAATTATATCAGTGATAATATATATCATTAAAAAAAATTGCATTGTTTCAGGATAATATATTTAATTTCTTAATAAATTTCATAGTGTAAGAAAAATCAATTTTTAGAAAAATACATTTTTGAGTTTAAAATGATATTAAACAAAATATAATTAAAATAAATCATTTTCCTCCCAATCATTTAATTTTTTTCAATATATTTATATTAATTTATTTCTTTCAGTTTTTTCAAAAACAATTTAATAATAATACTTTAGTGCATAAGAATAAAAAATTATTAGAAGATATTATATTTTTGTTTCATTTTTTTTATTTCTAAAATATATTATGTAAACACTTTAATAAAAATAAATAACTCAGTTATACAAATTCTAAAGATTTATATCCAATGACCATTTCTTCAATGACCATATTTTTTATTACCATATTTTCAATGACCACATTTCTTACTGTTCTGTTCCATTTCTAAATTTTTTGTTCCTAAAATCATTGATTTAATTCTCAATTATTATGTCATAATTCTCATTACTATAGTTTTAATTTTTGATATCACAGTAAGATTTCACTATTCATGGTATCATTTATTATGTTAGGTTTTATTATAATAATTGTTATTCTCAATGGTAACATTGGTCCAAGGGAGTTTGTAGTTATAATGATATTTTCCATTTTAATTTACCATCCCCATTTAATTTTTAAAGATTTTATGGATATAATAATCCAAGATGTGTAATAATCAAATGTATATGATACATGGATTCATATAGCTTTATTGTAATACTCCATTATAATTGTATAAAGTGTTATGAGGTTGGTTAATATATTTTATGACCTAGTCTCTAATCATGTATCAATTCTCTTGAAAGAATAGAGAGACAATATTTATAATTATAGGGAAATAAATAATGGATCTTAAAATCATTGGAAATACAATAGTCGAAGAGGTAGGATAGTTCCTGAAAATGGTTTTTCATTAGTTATAGTGGAGAATATATATGAAGAACCTAAAAAAGGAATACCTATAATATATTATAAGATAATATTTCACATTTAAGTATAAATTTATCTAAAATAATAATTACATTTAATTTGATAGTTCTTTATGGTATATTATATTGTTAATCATGTTGTGTAATTATTATGGTTGAGAATCCAAAAACAGATTCAACTTATTATATCAATATATTATCAAATAATATCCCAAAAAATCTCTTGGAGTTTTGAGTTCTAGCACGGTGAAACCTTGGGATTAATATCATTCATGATTGATCTCCATATGATATTTATTTTAATATATCATTTTCTTAATATGGTTGTATCATGATTTATAATTTGGGGTTGAGGTAGATTATTGATTCGTTTTGTTGTTCACAATGACTAATTTCCACTATAATGGAAAATAGGTAAAATGTAATTAGAGTTAATCATTTTATAATTAAACAATAAACCTTTGTCATATATTAATTCTATCTTATTTTCTGTGTCTAATAATTATATTATTATTATTATTAATATTATATAGATTAACAAGAAATTGTTTATATAGGATTTGTTAGATAATTAAATTAATATATATTTTAATTATATTAAATACAATATATCATTTTCAATGATCCCATAAACCATCTCATCAATCATCCTAGTATATTATCGATCCTTGAATAATAAAATACATAATCGAAGAAATATATTATTAATTCAATAATTGAATAAATATTATACACAATTATATCATGAATATATATATATATATATATATAATTTTAATGTAAATAATTAAAAAATTTATATTAATCTATTTACAAAGATGGTAAATAAATAATTATTAAATTGTGAAAAAAAAACACGATATAATATTCAACTGAATTAATATAAACTGGGATATCTAATGATGGAATTTATGTGATCAAATTATCTCAAATAATTATCATTCCCCAAGCCGAGAATAATATTTATTCTTAATCTTTTAATTCAATGGAACATAATGAAAATATATATACTCATAGTGTATGACATTATATGCCTCTTTCTTAGTAACATTTGGTGAACATACCTAAATTCTAAGATTAGTGTCTAGTGACATGTAAAGGAACCCATAGAAAAAGAAGTTAATGTTTCCATGAAAACAACATTCCTATGAATCTAATATATAATATAATAAATTTTCATCGTTATCTCATAATACAAATGCCTACTTATGTCATCCTCCTATGACCTTGATCTATCTTTCTATGAATTTATGAAATAAACTTATTAATGAGCTATCATGGCCATTAATTTAATAAAATAATTCAATTTCAATCAAAGATATAGATACATCATATTATATTAACATAGAAAGGATTGATCCTTTCATGATTATTCAATTAATATCATATCACATATAAATATTTTGACGTATACTACCTTAACATGAGAATAGTTTATCATGGTTTTCATCCATAAAAAAGTGTAATATTCATGATACACATTAATAATAATATCATGTATAAACACTAATACACATTTACATGGATAGAAATATCTAGGAAGACATAAAATATATGGGATTCCCATTAGAGGGTATTCCCTCATAACCTCTCTATCTTAAAGATTAACATATTTAAATTTAATTATAGTAAGTCTTGATATTCTAGGATCATTCGTTCCCTAGTTTTCATAACATCATCTCTGTCATGTCATATAAATGTTATCTAGAAAATACAAATTTTTTAAAAAATATACTAGCATTTTAGGTACCCATTATAGTAATGAAAACCTATAACCATTGGATGAAATAGATACTCTATGTAGATTATCAAATTAATGTTAATCTTATCAAAATTTACCATGTGATAATATATTTATTAATTTTCTAGTAGCCAAAATTATAAATTCTGTATTTCAAGGATATTAACTCTAGTTGAATACGAAATTCACTAAATTAAACTTCTAGCTAATATCTAACTAGATCTCACAAGATAAATATTCTTTATATGAGGTGTGGTTATATTTTTTGGCACAACCACGTTATCCAATGGCTATTTTTCTTGTCACAACTTCAATCCGTTGAGAAAATCTGTAAATGAGTGATATGATTGAGTATTTACATTTTTTCACATGATTATATACTATAAATTTTGGTTGTTACAATAGTTATAAGTTCATAATTATATATATATATATATATATTATGATGATACCTTACTATCTAGATAAAACATTAAATCCTTGATCAAATTATTTCTTAAACTACTTCTTAAGCTATATTGGAAATTACAATGTACTCATTCTAAATACATATGGATACCATTAGCATTAATAAGATTCTATTTCTTATTTACTCAAGTGTACTATGATATTTGTGATCAAACTATCATATAGGGAAAATAGTTGATTGTCATTTTGAAAACTATAATTCCCACTTCCCCATATACCATGAACTTATCATTTTCACATTCTCATAAATTGTTGGATAGTTTTGACTAAGACCCTATGTATTTCTACTATTATATTTTATGTCTTACTATTATTATTTACACATAAAAAACATCAAAGTGCATTAAATATCATGGAATATGTGATAGATTCAAAACTCCTTAGCATGTGTAAGTTTATTCATATTATAAAATATGTGATAGATCTAGAAATTAAAGAATATGTAATGGATTCAATTATTACTAAGACGTGATCTAAGAAAACCCACAAATTTATTTAAATATCTTACTCCATAGAAAATATATTTAAACTTTATTTAATTCTTGGAGAGATACTTTTATAATAGTCATAGCTAACTGAATTATTAAACATTAATTTTTTATATGTTATAAGTATATTCAACTTGAATAACTTTAAGACTATCAATTTCCTCTGGTATACCCATTCCTTACTATTATTCTTAATAAAACAAAACCATCTTATGGTTTTATGAAAATAAATTTTTTATGATACTGATGTTGTCATCAAAACAAAATATATTTCTACAACTCTCATACCCTGTTTTTTTTTCATTTTTGTCACCAAGACTTCCATATGTATAATATTGACATACTCCATAAGTTTTTCATTTAGGAAGATGGTATTGACACAAAATTTAAAAATTAAATGATCATAGAATTTTTTATGAAAATTATAACTATAATGTATTTGTCATAATGATTGGTGAGAAACACTTTGTTATACTTATTCATAGACATTTCTAAAAACCATTAGTTTCCAGTCAAGATTTATTGGAAACAACTTATACCTTCTTTTATAGCTTATTATTTATTATCCAACAATAGATTTACATCAACTAGATAAACTAACCAAATACATAACTATATTTTTATACATGGAATCCATTTTTGAAATCATATGATTTTCCCATATTAGTTTATTTTCACTTATTGTTTCCTAAGAGGATTCATTATTGTTTTCAAATAATATATAAACTAAATTTGATGAGTATAAATGTACCATTTTTTTTATTTCATATGTAATATGTATCTCTAGAATAATCCCTCTGACTAAATATTTTGGGGTTTAGTGTTCTTATGCAGAACCATTTTCATCAAGATAATGGAATTCTTTGAAGTTAATATTTCTCCAACTATCTCAAAATTGAATTGCATCCCTCTAAGAGATCACTTAATTAAACACTATATTTTTTGGATTGTCATATCCCAAGTGGATTTAGATACTTAACTAGTATGAACTATGTGTTTTCATGATTTATTATTGTTTATAAAATTAGAAATAATATATGGTTCTCATAAAAACACATGAATCTATGATATAAGGGATTTCTTACATATTTAAAATTATATGAAATCCATTAGTCAATATAAGTAGAACATGGTTTATTTTTATGCTTATGTATACAAAACATTTATTTAATGGTATTATAGATGAAATTCAATAATTATAAGACTCGTCATCATTACTCCTTTGAACTACCATCATCATAATATGGTGTATTTGGTAATTATCAATGATTTCTTGGTTACGATATTCTCACTATCTCACCAAGAGTATCTTATCTCTTTTTCAGGTATATTCATCGAACCATATGGACTTCTATATATCTCTTAAAGAAATTTTATGATGTATATGTATTTACCTCTAGCTTATATTTAGAATAGTATACAAAAACTGTAACATCCTAACCCAGGATCCACACACTGGTGCCCCGTTCCAGTCGATCACATGACTCCAGGTGCACCTCCACATATTCTAGAGACTTATTATTAGTATCAAGGGTCTAATATATCAGAATGGGTTGAATATACCATATTTATCAAAGATAAAAAATAGCAGAAATAAAAAATAATAAAAAAATAGACAATAAGCAAAAACATAAATAATACAATAACCTAACCAACCAGTATCAAATGATAATAAAAAACTGAAATCAATATCCATAACCAAATTGTATATATGTCATTTCAAAAAGTTTCAACTATCAAAATTAAAACCTAAAATAAAGTAATTGACAACTCCACCAAGTGGGTCCCAACACTATGTTTGGTTCCCTCATCCTCATAACAACTCATCCATCTAACATAGGTCCCTTTCCCATATCATTTTCCACATGCATGAAGTCTATTCAAGTACTGATTTGGTAGCCCAAGTAGGGTGTGAGTATAACTCAGTAGGTCACCACCAATGGAATCTAAAACAATATCCAATCAATAATCGTGTATGTAGTTGTATACACAATAAATTGAAATGCATAAAGTAATTTTTTTCACATTTTATTATTCTTTAAATAACCACATCAATTGTTTATGTTCACAATGGAACCCAACCCATTAATACCTACATCGGCTCATGCTGGAGTTTGAACAATCCCTAAGGGATATCACATATCATAATACCATGTTTATCATTTATCATTTCATTTCAATTCATATCACGACCAATTGGAACCATTGTCTAATCCAAATATCTTTGGTGCACAATTTCATGTATTACCCCTCATAGGTATTTAGATACTCTGTCCCAATACCACACCTCATTGTCACTTGGGTATTTTGAGACGTAGTCTCTATCCCAAACTCGTTATCACTTATGGGTAATTGGAGCCTTAGTCCATATCCCATACATACTAATACATATAGTTATTTAGAGCTTCAGTATATATCCATCACCTCAATGTTACATATATCATAAATATCACAATATCACACAACTCATAATTTCATATACATCAAGGTTATGCATCATTAACCCTCATATCATACAATCTCATTAAAATTCACCCTTTCAGTTTCTCACAACAATCATAATTCTTTATTTCAATCGTAAGGTATATAATGAATAATTAATCATTAATCCATTTATAAACATTTAATAAACTATCCAACTAACCCTTTATGGTTATACCAATCATACCTTTATTCCCATTATTAATTATATACATATCTCAATAATTAACCAATTACACAATCTCATTTAATTGACCAATTCCACAATCCCAATATCCAATCAATTCTATAATCATATTATTATTTTAGGTAATTAACCAATTAATTAACATAAATCAACCAATTAAAATTTCCCCCAATTGGACCCATTAAATTATAACAAGGAAATTCAATTTGGTCAAATAAAATTCCTTATAAAATTTACAATCATGGAAATTTTAATTAAACAATTACGTATAATTAATTTAAATTAGGACTATGGGATTTAAAATTTAGACCACCTACATCAAGATCGTTGGTGGATGACCTCTAATAGAAAATCCCCAAAATGAAGTGCAATGCTTTGTTTCACAATGAAGAATTAAATATTAATCCAAAACAAGGATACAAAAATGAATGAATTAATATCTATCAAAAATGGGATCTATATCTATCACCAATGGAGGAAATCATTCCTTATAAACATGAGAGAAATATAGTATAGAGTTGTGAAAGAAATCAATGCGAGATCTCTTATCGAGAGAGGAAGAGATATCTAAAATGGATATTTCATTTTCTTAGAATTTAGTTCGGGAGCCCTTGAAATTTTTCCAAAGGACTCAAAAATTAGTGAAATGGGTTATGGTTTATCCTGGGTGTTTTGGGATATAATATGGGGGTTTTGTAATTTTTTAAGATTTTTTTACCACACACACAAATTCTTATACGAGGTGCATGGTTTTCCATAACCATGTGCCTACCTGTGTGCCTCCTCCCTGGTGTCACATAGTTACTAATAGATGGGAATAAATTTTGATGAAACATTCCCCAACTATGAGAATCCCATATATATTGGGTTTACATAGTTTTTTAGCCTAGGTGGACGGTTTCAGAAAACAGTATGCCAACAGTGCACTGCACCTCTTCCTTCCAAAATTATACAATTTCACCCAAAAACTCCCAAAAGCAAAACCCATATAAATATACTCAAAGAAAGTAAAAGTGTCACATGTAAATGATATAAAGGTATCATTAGAAAATATAATGATCTTATAATATCCCCACCTTATAAGATCTCATCCCTAAGAATTACTCCCATGAATCTCTAAGATTTCAAGGTAAATATATTGGGCCACTGAGCTCGCATATCTACTTCCCTCTCCTATGTTTCCTTGTGAACATTACCATGTTTCCAAAATACAAGAACTATCAGCATATTTTTTCCCTGCAACAATTTCTCAATGTGATCTCAAACACGTATAAAATAATCCTCAAAGGACGCATTGGTCTCAAGATTAACATTATCCACATCAATCACATGAGAATGTTTGGGGTGATACTGCTGAAGTTATGACACATGAAAAGATTCATGCATATAATTATACCTATATGGATGAGACAATTGATATTAAACTCGCCCCATTCTCTCCACAACCTCAAAAATTACAAAAAACCTGGGCAACAACATACCTTACCTCTGAATCGTACAGTGGCCCTGGCTATGTGACACATGAAGGAACACAAAATCACCCACTTTAAACTCTAGGATTCATCAGCATCTATCAACATACTACAATGGTCCACTCTGATCCATAATCATATGCATGTGAATCCGCTAAACCTATTCCAATGTCTCATGCACTAGACTCATTCCACCCAACTTTGACCTACTTTCCTCCATCCAACATATAGGTGATCTCTATGGCCTATCGTAAAGCGCCTCATATTATTCCATCTGTATAGTTTCCTAAAAACTATTGTTATAGGATAAATCCACCAATTCAAATGGATTTTACTAGGACCCACCAAATATGATTATACACTACCGAAGTATATCCTCCATTAACAATATCATACATTCTAACTTCCCATATGTCTTTGGGTGGAATTTCATACTAATAAAAATATGTGTACCAAAAACATTCTATAAACCCTTCAAGAAGCATGAATTAACATGTGAGTCGCAATTTAAAACTATACATCATGGAACCCTATGAGGATGGAATATCTCCCAAATGATTAATATTCCTATTATATCCACTAATTGTGTATCATGTATAGGTGAGAGATGCAATACATTTATCAGTTGGTCGACAACCACTGAAATTGCATCATTCTTCCAAGGTGTCCCTAGGAGTCCCACCACAAAGTTCATGGTAACGTCATCTCACTCCCATTTCAAAAATGTAAATGGATATAGTAAACCACCTAGGAATTTATGCTTGACCTTCACCTATTTTTAGGTTTTTCATTGTTTCATAGAACGTACAATTTCTTTTTTCATGACCAACCCCCAATACTGTCAACATAGATCATGATACATTTTGGTCAAACCTGAATATACATCTAACTTCGTGGCATGAAATTGATGCATCAACTCATCAATTGTACAAGTAGGTATGACTACATGGCCCCAAACACAAATCATTATGTCCTCATGTATAGTACAATCAGTAGGTGTATCCCCACCTTCAAGGATTTCCCTCAAAGCCAAACACTCTGGATCCTAATACCACCTTCCCTTGATCTTAGTTAAATGGGTGGTGTCTAATTAAAAGGATATTAGGGTCATCATATCTTGGATCTCATGAACCAAAACATGTGTCTCTTATTAAAAATTCACCACCTTCCAATCAGAGCTATTCTTTCGAACTACTAGAGTCAATGTTTTCCTGCTCAAAATGTCTACAACACTGTTTCCCTTTCCATGAATATATTATTGATCAAATTTCAATGAATTAATTATACTAAATATATCTCAAATGTTAAAGATTCATATCTTGATCTGAAATGGTATACATTAAGTTCTTTTGGATGGTATACATAGTAAACTTCTCAAGAGAGAGATAATGTAGCAAACACTTTAATACATAACCCACTATGGCATACTCGAGGTCTTGTATAGGGTAGTTTCGTTCATTTGGCCTCAACTATCATGACACATATTCTAAAAATCGATCACCCTATAACAACATAACTCAAATACTGATTCTAGAAGCATAAAAACACCATATACTCCTCACTCGGCTATGGTAGGATCAATATTTGTGCATTTTTCAATTGCTTCATCAATTCTTGGATGGGATTCTCACATGATCTTGACTACGCAAAATTCACTATCTTTATGTTAAAGACCCATTATTGTTCTTCCATGTAGGAAAAATATTGTATGAAGCTCTTATAATAACCCAAAAAACTACAGATATCAGATTCATTCATAGGCTATCCCCAAGAAACAACTAATTGCACCTTCTATGTGTCCATTGACACACCTTCTTCTAAGATTATGTGACCTAAGAAATGTACCTGATCAATATAGAATTGGAATTAAAATTTCATTGAGTATAACTGATACTCTCTCAATTTACTCAGGAGGATATCAAGTGTTTGGTCATGATCTCCATATTTTATAAAGTACGCGAAGATATCATCCAAAAAAGTACCACAAATTGATCTAGGATGTGTGTAAGATTATATTAATCAAGTCCATAAACACTTTTGGTGCGTACGTCAACCCAAAAAGCATCCAATCGAACTCATAAAGGTCATATTTAATTGTGAAAGTAGTCAAAGGTAGATCATAAGTTCAGACTCTCAACTGATGATACCCTAATCTCAAGTAAATCATGAAGAAAACACAGCATCCTCTCAACTAGTGAAAAAGATCATCAATATAAGGAAGTGGATATAGATTCTTCACAGTCATTCAGTTTGACATATATTAATAAAAATAGAAGCAAATTTCATTGAAAAAAAGTTAGTAGAAATCCAGGGTGATGTACTCAAGTGGATAAACCCCTTATCCAAAAACAATCTAGTTGATTATTAAACTATGGAAGCTCTATTAGTACCATTATAAAAGGTGGAATGGGAACTGGATCAACACCCATCATCAGCTCAATTGTAAATTCCACATGTCTCTTAAAAGGAATCACTGAGATGTTCCCATTAAACACATCCAATAACCAATACATTTTGGGAGTAAGGATATGATTCATTACAACTCCATAATCCATTAACATAATATCAACTTGGGTGGTGATCTCCCCCAATTGCTGATGAACTTTCCCTGCACATCACTTCTGGATATCCCACTCTCCAAAGTGAGTATAATTTTCCCCCTAATGATACATAAAATTCACTCTCTTCTGGTAATAATCTACGTGGGATTGATACACCACTAAAAGATCCATACCCACAATTAGGTCAAACCCTAACATATATAGAATTTAATGATCAAAAATGAAATTATACCCCCCATCCTTGAGAGAATAGACTTTTCTTAAGCATATATATCTAGACTATAATTCAAAAGGTGTATTTATATTTAAAAACCTACTTAAAAACTCCACTTATAGACTTAACCGATTAAAAAGTTGTTCATATATAATTTAACGAGAGTCACCAGTGTCAAATAAGGCACTAGAAAGCATAAAATATCTAATAATAGTAATTATAACTATCAATAGTGTATCCTCACTATCCATAAGTATATGATGAAGTGAAAACAACTATCTTTCCCAACTTCCTTATGATGTAGTTTGAACCCCCTGAGTGCCACCACACTACTAATATGAGAATACTTTCTCGTAATAACCACATCCACTGCATCTACCACCACGACTGATAGAACTCTAAATGCCATGGTGATATGGTGTAGAAGCCCCCTTTTATCAAATTTATTCTTCCTTTTTTCCCATAATTATCCACCTATCAAGGATTCCTATATAACCTATGTATATGTCCCATCCTACCACAACCACTTCACTCTACTAGCGGTCAAGGACAATGTATACTAAAGTGACCAATCCTACCACATTGGTAAAAATCACTCAGATAAGATCCTGTGTAACTAATACCCCCCCCCCCCCCGGCCACACTTCTTTATTATAATCCATTAGACATTATCATAACTAAACTTCCTACCCCAAGAATATGTACCTTCTGATCATCCAAATGAAACCACCTATTCTCTACTAGAATCTTCCTTCAAGTTCCCCTTAGATATGGGATCTTGTTCCACCACTTCAGAAAACTTTTTTGGTGTAATGATATTATCATTGGACTTAATCTCACATTTAATACCATCATAAAAATAAATTTTCATTGCTATATCCTCCCCTTAAAATGTAATATAATATTAATTCAATTCATTAAAGTGATTAGCATAGTCCATAACAAACATAATCCCCAGGGTCAACTATATGTACTCAACTTCCCTCTACTACCTTAGTGTGTCTGGACAAAAGTTCTCCAAGAACTTCTATAAAACTTCAGTCCATACCATACCATTTTCCTTCCCAGTTCGAGCCCAAATATCACACCAATGATCAACTGATCCTCATTACATATAGCATCCAACCTGACCATATTCTCACTAGGATTCCCTAAATGGTCTTGTATTTTCTGTATGGACTAAATCCAAAAATCAACTACCTCTGGTCCAACCACTTTGGTGAATGTATGAGGGTGTTGTGATTGAGACTCCCATGGTATGTTAGACATAATCTTTAAGGCTTCTATTGTCTCTAAAATGGATTATTCGCTGATGATTTATAGATAGCTTATTAGTCTCCTTATGAAAATTAATACCTATATTAAAAACTTTGTCTGGATGGGGAGTATTCTGAATAGAAAACTTGTCATTGTCCCCTTGTCCACCTGTTGTAAACTTATCGAGAAGGGAGGGCTTGGAATAAAAAATCTCAACTTCTTTAACAAATCCCTCCAAGTCAGACTCACTTGGAAATTAATTAACAGTAAATCTGACTCCATTGCCTTCCTCCAAAAATGCTTCCTGGATAAGCTCAAATCCCGCAACCTGACTTATGTTAGATCTTCCCTCTAGCCATCCATTAGAAATTCGTTTATCAATATCATGCACAATTCTAGATGGATGTTTTATTCTGACTCAACTTTGAAATTATGGCTTGACAACTGGGTTGGTGTTCCCATCAATTCGATGAACTCTTCAAACGCTGCTCCCAGTTCTATCAAATCCACCATTAAGGAAGTTATTCAATCCCATATCTTAGAGCTTCCTGATCATATCAAGCATGTAGTTTAGGGATACACCTTATCAAATGATGAGGATAGTCTTATTTGGGATCCAGCTCATAATTGGATCCTAGACTCCAAAGCCTACTACAAGCATTATTTCTCCTCCTCTGAATCCAACTTTTATTGGTTGAAACTTTTTGATAAACCCTGGATTAAGCCTTCTAGGCTTAACCTGGTTTGGAGAATTGCTCACAAGCGACTCCCCACGGAGGTTTTCCTGCAATATTTTGGTGTTAAGCTCAGCTCTAGATGTACCCTATGCCATCAACATATAGAAGACAACAATAATTTATTTTTGTCTTGCGACACAGAATCTGCTATTTGGAATTTTTTTACTGACATGTTTGATTGCAGATGGTTAAATGCCGACTCTATTTTCTCTTTACTCAAAAACTGTGTGTAGATGGATCTCTCGTAACGGATTAAAAACCTATTCCTTTCCATCATTTCAGATCTCCTCCAAATTATCTGGTATGAGAGGAATGATATTATACACAATGGTGTCTCACTTAATCTCAATGCAGGTCAATCGAGAATTCTGATTGCTATCAAGGACACATCCACTATTTAGAAAGCCCCCTGTGCTAACTCGGTTGATGACTTTGGAATTCTTCGTCAGCTCGGAATTAAAGGAATCTAAAATCTTCCCAAGCGCCTCTTTGAAGTGTTCTGGAAGGCCCCGATCCATGGATGGATAAAGATTAACGTATATGGTGCCTCGAAAAGAAACCCTGGTCCTGAAGGCTGTGGAGCCATTTTCAGAGATTACCTTGGTTGGTTTCTTGGATGATTTTTGGTGGCTATGGTTCTGTCTACGCCCTGGAAGCAGAAATGTTGGCAATGATTCATACAGTCGACTTTGTCAGGTCAAAATGTTGGGACAACATTTGGATTGAAAGTAACTCCACCACCATTATCCATGCCATTTGGAATGGTGTGGTTCACCTTGCTTGGTCCCTTACCGCTCGATGGAAGAATTGCTGAAGATCGCTCCAAGAGATTAGGTACATTGCCACACATAAATAAAGAGAAGCTAACAAGGTGACTGATGGGCTTGCTAACAAAGGAATTTACCAGGCCATTACGTGGAGTGATACTTTTTTGGTTGAACTCATTCCGTTTTATGAAAAAGATTATAATAAAATTTCATCCTTCAGACTTTTATAATCTTCTTTTCTTTTATTATATACTTTGTGTCTTGGTTTTTAAAAAAACCTAACTACTCTCCATCTCCTTCACCGATAACTATCTATGCCTTTGGTTCCAATGCTAGGGTATCATTTCCATCTATATCATTTATTCATCCTAGAATCTAATATCATCATAGGGGAAAATATCAACAATTAGAAACACACACATTAGGACACATTTCACAACATTAACAAATTAAAAAAGTGGTATTCAATAATAATTCATCCCCCCTTTCTGACCACACTGTCAAAACCGAGGCACGATCACTACCCTTAACCATCCAATATCTAGGTCATGGTTAGAAAAACAAAACACATTCTCACTTTCTAGTTATTCATTAGACACCCAATTATACTCATTTTCACCATTTAAAAATATTCAATTCCATATTAGGTTCCATTTTTAGTTCAATTACATAATCATTGAGAAAAAATCAGTTTACAAAATTTAACAAAAACCAACATTTCCTTGCATTCCTAAAAATGATGCATGTAAAAATAATTCCTAAGTTCCTAGAATGATGAATGAGTAATAAAATAACATTATATACTAGTACATGATTCAAATATCAGAAAATATCATTAATAATAATCACATCACATAATAAGTGCATCACTCGAAGTGAAATAACATACAATCATAACAATAAAACAACAATAACAACAATTCTACCATGGTTACTCAGGTTTTCCCAATACATCGGTTAGAAAATACCAAGAACGAGCTCATATAAAAGGCCCAACTCTTCCTTGTTTATTATTCAAATTTACCAAATAGTCAGATAAAAGAAAATAAAAAAAACATTGTTTGATACCACTGTGTAATGTCCTGACTCAGGTGCCAAAAATTGGTGCTCTGATCTGGTCAGACACATGACCTCAGTCATGCCACCCCATATGCCAAACACTACCAACTAGTGTCGAGTGTCTAATATATCAAGATAGGGAGACTATACCCTATTTATCAAAGAATAACAACTGCATAAATAACCATGTAATAACAAATAGATAATAACCAACAGCCAAAAAATTACAATAACCAGAACAACCAATATCACATGATAACCCAAAACAAAAAACAATGTCCATAACTAAACAGTAGATATTTCATTCAAAATAGGTGTATATATTCAAAATGAAAACCCCATATAAATACACATACAACTCCCCTATGAAGGTTCTAACACCATGTTTATTTCCATTATCCATGCTTTATCCCAACTCAACCATCTAACATAAGTCCCCTTCCCTTATCATGTCCTTAGAATATAAAGTATATTTAGTTATCAATCTAGAGTCATCGAGTAGGGTGTGAGTACAACTCAACAGACCACCACCATTATTGTTTAAAACAATATTCAGTCAATAAAAGTGTATGTAGTTGTATAAATAATAAATTACAATGCATAAAGTAAATAGTTTTCACATTTCATTATTCTCTAATAAACCACATCAATTCCCTTGGCTGCTTCAGCACATGCTAAAGTCTGAACTATCCAAAGTTTATATCATATATCATAATAAAATGGTTAGAATTTATCATTTCATTTCAATTAATATCATGGCCAATTAGAACCATAGTCCAATTGAAATCTCATTGGAGTAGAACAACATTCCTAACACCCCATGGATATTTAGAGCCTCTTTCCATATCCCACTCCTCAATGACACATCAGTATTTAGAGCCTCTATCCCTGTCCCACACTCCCTATCACATTTTGGTATTTGGAACCTCTTTCCCTGTCACACACTAGATAACACTTATTGGTATCTGGATACTCAGTTCATGTACCACACCTCAATGTCACATATATCCCAAATATCACAATATCACACAAATCACAATTTCACAAACACAAAGGTTATGCATCATTATCCTTCTTATCAAACATTCTCATTAAATTTTAATTATTCAATTTATCCCAATAATCATAATTATTTTTTTCAATAATAAGGAATAATATGAAAAATTATTCATTAAACCATTTAACATTATTTAATCAAATATCCCACTAAGCATTTATAATTAGGCCAATCAACACTTTATTCCCGTTACCAATTCAATCCATATATCAATAAATAAGAAATTACACAATCCCATTTAACTGAGAAATTTCACAATCCCAATATCCAATCAATTTCATAATAACATTATTCCATCAATTAATTAACCAATTAATTAATCCAAATCAACTAATTAGAATTTCCCCAAATTGAACCAATTTAATTATCCCATTGAAAGTAAATTTAACCAAATTAAATTTAATATTAAATTTCCCAATCAATGAAATTGAAATTGAATAATTAAATAAAAATAATTTAAATTAGGTCTATGGGATTTTCAATTTAGATCACCAACGTCAAGATCATTGACAGAAACTCACCAATGGAAAATTCAAAAATTGAAGAAGAAAATTTAACTACATAATGAATAATGAGATGTAGATCCAAAACCTTGATCAATATTTGAATGAATTGTGATCTATAAAAAACTCTATCAATATCGATCACCAATAGAGCAAAACATCCCATAAAAATATGAGAGAAATAAGATATAGGTGGAGAAAACAATTCACAAAGAGATCTATTATCAGTGGAGATGTAGATATGTAAAATGGATCTTTGATTACCCCATAATAGAGATTAGAATCCCATAGAATCTTCCTAGGATCCCCAAAAATTGATGGAAATGAGTTAGGATCATGAAAGGTTGTTTGAGATATAGGAGGGGGGTTTAGAAAAAAATTTATAAACAATTGGGGGTTTATTTTTTCACATGCATGGTTTCATGTACGTTTTTCATGATTTCCCTAACCATGCACCTTACCATGACTTTCCTCCTAGGGGTCGCATATTTACTTATAGAAAGGAAAACTATTTGTTAAACCATGCACTAATTGTGTGAATCCTCTCTATTTGGGTTCACATGGTATACTGGCATGGGTGCACAGTTTGGGAAAACCATGTACCCATCGTGCACTACCCGTATTCCCTGAAAAATTCTAGAATTTTACCCCAAAACATCCCAATGTAAAATAGAACCCAGTATACCTAAAAAAATATTACATGGAAATGAACACGAGACATCACGATAAAAGGTCAGGATATTACACATATCATTCTAAAATAATTCTAGTTTCTTTGTGTCTTTATGAACATAAATATCTATAGGAATCATTTTCTTAAACGTTAATTATTAAATAAAACACCTAATAGTTTTAGCTAAAATTTTTCTAAACACCATTTTTGGAATATATTTTACTTTTAATATTTTTAATTTAAAAACAATTAAATTACCACAACTACATATGATTTATGTCTTATAATTGTTTTCCATTATCAATTGGTGACTTAGATAATTTTTAATTTATGTATCAAAATGTTAAGAGTATAAAATATTCAATTCCAATATGAAATTACATCTCATCCTTTCAAAAATGGCCACTAAGATAAATGTTTTTATAACATTCAACATAAAAAAATAGTTTTATAAGAATCATTTTACTTGGAAATAATTAAATTGCGATATTCTTATAGATAACTTCAAAATCACACTCCATAATATATTTATAATGTTTAAATTACATCATGTAATATTTTTAGACTTCCTTGTTTCCAAATATTTATACAAATATGAGAGTTAAATGTCATATTTAATATCCCAAAAGATTAAATAGAAAATTATATTTATTCATGAATATGTCTGAATAATATTATATTATTTTCTCCTTTTCAATTCATTTTGGTTCCACTTCATGTTACATTTATTACCACGTGTGATGAAGAAACCCCCAAATTAATTACTCTCCCTATAAGTCATTTATATATTTGATAGATATTATGTAAATATTATTGACTATGAACATGTCAAAATTTCTTAAACCTTTTCCTGCACTTCAGTCACTTTAATGGGTGACTAACCAAGTTCCAACCAGTCCTTATTAGTTTAGTGAATCTTATTCAAAATATTCCTGAAAGGTTTTTTTGTACTATTCATTTTATAATTCTAAATTAATATAAAGGATTTTAGTGGTAACAATGATAATATGTGATTAATGGAAAACTTTTAATCCTTATTGAATCCCAAATTTTATAAATAATTAATATATTTCAACATCATAAAAGAAATGTCACTTAATAGGTACCCATCTTCTAGTTTACACTTATTTATTTCAATGAAAACCTCATTTATCTTTATCTTCTCTTTCTCCTTTTCAAGTTCTAAGAGATGAGTTATTATGGTGTAAGCATCTATTTATTTATATTGAAGATTAACATCTCTACATATAGATAATAACCCGATTGAACAATAATTTTAAGCATATTACATATATCTACTATAGGCATCATCTTCACAACTGCTTACACAATGGTATGGATGATTAGGAATAAAAGATTCAATCACATAATATAATTTTTACAATAGTAGTGTAACATACATGAGACTATACTACTATTGAAATTTTTTTCTCATAAGATCGTTTTCTTCATGTCGGAATGATTTTACTATTCTAGTGGTGTTACTTTCTTGTCTCTAAAATTATATATTGTTACATTGTCTATATTACCGATTGTGATGTAATAAAATAACTTTATTTTTCTCATAATATTTTATAAAATATAAAAATCACTCATTGTTGGATTCCAAATACCATATAACATATAAATTGTAATTAAAAGGATATATATTTATCTACAAATAATTGAGATAGCTTTGAAAGGAACTATTGTAGGTTCGATCAAATGATGTGTGATTTTTGGGTAATTTTGTGAAGAAGAGTGGATATGCATGGACATTATCTATAGTAGAGGTAATAAAAATATATTAAAAATATTTTCAAATTAAATTTAAATAATCACACAACTTAAAATGATTTTGATTTTTAATTTGTTTTAAAACTAGAAAATGTTTACCTGAAGAAGATTGAATTTTTTTTCCTTTTTAAAATTTGATTGATAAAACACAATGAGAAGATTTTTTAGGAGATATTTTTTCAAAGAACAATAACTCTAAATATACCTTTTAATATACTTATTAATTATTATAATTTAAATTAAATTCCAATTCAGTATGATACTATAATTTTTTAACCCTTGAACCCTATGAGAATTAAATTAACCACAAAGAATATATTAATTATACCTGAGGCTAGCTTCAGAAAATGAAATCATATAACCCAAATTTTAAGAATATTATAATGATATATTATGGTCATTTCTGAATTATTTAACATATCCATTAAATAAATGAGGATTAATTGATTTTTTTATTATATTTAAACTCTAAAAATTAACCATGTGTTGTTTTTTTACCGATTAAGATCACACTCTTAGAAATCACACATTACCCAACTTCATGAATATAGTGTTAATTTTTCAAATTATTTCTTGGATTATTTTAAAAGAGATCCATTAATGGATAATATTATTTGAATTATAGTGTCTCATTAATTCAAAACATTTAAGTGAATAGGTTTAGAATTAGATCAATTACTAAGAAAACTACTATTACATGGGTTGTGTAGTCATCATAAAAAAATTTTACATATAAAATTATGTATAAATAGTATAACCTAATCATTTTTATACTCTTTATTTATAAGAAAAATAATTGAATTAAATAATAATAAAATTTATCAAAAATAAAATAAATACCAGGGAAACTATGAATTTTATTATGCAAACAAAAACGTTACAATGTGAAGAATAATAAGAAGTATTTAATGAAGGGATCACTTCTTCAAGAGATATACCTATTTAAATGATTGTATAAATGAAGTAAAACCACTTCCCCTATACCATAAACTTCTTAATTCAATTCTATTCCCTTTAAAATAGAAAAATAAACATTTAAATAGGAAGGGGAGGCCAGGGTTATAAAGGTATACAAGTGTGAATCGAAATATTCATCTAAATATTTGAATTAAAATTGCTTTGACTAATTGAACTCAAAAACACATGAATCGTATCCAAACAGAAGGTTTATATTTTTGTAATTATTTTCTCTATCTTGTATATAAATCTTATCCCAATCAAATCCCATAAGAGGATGTTAGGGCCTAAATAATGAATTGGTAACCAACCTGGATAGTCTAGTATTTTTTAGTTCTCATTTTTTATTTACTCCAATAAAATAAAAGATCAATATTAGATATCCTAAATTAAATTTTAACCAGTTTATAGAAGAAATTTTTTAGAAAATGTAATATTTAAAAAAGTCACAAAATAATATTTATGGATGAAATACTATAATGATCTTTAATGTATGAAAAATATAATTTTGGAAAAACTTCAAAATGAATTAACTAATCCAAAATATGTAGTGAAGAAACATATTTAACACAATTTTAGTAAATGGTGTTATTTATTATTAATAAAATATTGGATAATAATGTGTTTTATCGACTCCCCCACTCTTACCCATTGGCACACCTAGGAAAATCCACATATCATGTATTCCAAAATATTATGAAAAGATACGGATGTTCATATTCCCCAATCTTCTATGGAAATATAAGAAAAATAATAATATTATAAAAAGTCAATCTCAATAAATTTGAGATTCATTGTCTTATAAATTTAATAAAATCAAAATCAATTAATATTAATGACACTAATCTTCGAGTTGATTCCATTTTCATACAACTGAAACACACTTTTGAGGTTTTCTGGAGAACTCCACATCACAGTTGAATTAAAATCAAAGTGGATGGAGCCTCTAAAGGATATCCAGGACCATCTGGTTGTGGCACCGTCTTAAGAAAACATTTTGGTCACATCGTTGGGTGCTTTTTTGGAGGTTGTGGTACTGAAACCTATATGGAAGCTGAGATGCTGAGTGTGATTCATTCCATATCTTTCACATTATGCCAAGGCTGGAACAACTTATGGATTGAAAGTGATTCTACTACTGTAGTGCATGACATTTAGAAGGGGGATTTTCATCTAGCTTGGCTTCTTAATACGCGCTATATGAATTTTCTTCAATATCTCCTTGATGTAATCTACATTGCGACCCATACTTATCGAGAAGAAAATATGGTTTCAGATGCTATCAACAATAAAAGATTTTATCATTTCATAACCTGGCTGGAGGAGCTCCCAGAAAATCTAATTCCATTGCATGTTAAAGATTGTAATTTGATTCCGTATTTTCGACTCAAGTAACCATTCTTTTTTGAAAATAAAATTACTTTGTTCTTTTGACCAAAGCTCCACCTATAAAAAAGCATAGTTTAATCCGGGACTGTAATGGAATGAATTATAAGATAAATAAATGTATGTATCAACCATTGAAGTAAGATGAAGTAATAATACCTAACTAAGCTATAATATAAATTTAGTATAAAAAAATTCACAATTCATGGTTGTGTGCAAGGTTGTGTGGAGAAATAAATGAAAAAATTTCCTATAAACCAATATCAAAATGAATGGGTTCATAATCTAATAGTTTTTATAATGACACAACCAATAATATCATTAATTACTTTTTTTTTGTAAAAAATAACCCTTGATTATGAAATCTTGTTCATGATTATCATACTACCAATGAATTTTGAAAACATGCATTTTATGTATGTTATACATAGAAATTATAATGTTGTATGATGTGTGATTTTTTTCATTTTTCCTTTTTTTTAATTAACAAAAAACACACATAAAAGAAACAAATGGAAATGATAAATAATCCACCCTAAAATATTGTTCCCTCCATGACATTTATAATAACACATTGTCCATAATGTAACACTATAAAATAATATATGAACATGAACTTTAGATTTAAAATTTGGAAAAATAAAAAAATGAGAAGTTAATGGATATCTTAATAATTTCAAGTGATGACAAGTTCATATAGTGTGAAGGAATAAACTGCCTGTATGGGGAAACCCTCAAATGTTCTACTACAACCACTGCACATTTATTTTAAAGCACATTTCTTTGGCCTCTTAAGTGACCTCTACTACACTATAGGGAAAAAATGAGATGCAACATAATGTCCCAACCATTTAGAATGACACATACTAAGCATTGAATTAAATCAAGAACTATAGATAATGACATTGTATCCTATATGAAACTTACTTTTTTGGATCATTATTTCATGATCTTCTATTGAAATTTTCTTATAGAGAATTGAGTTATCATGTGATGAAAATCAAATCTACTCGACCTCTTGAATTTGAATCTTCCATTAATCTCTAGCTTTGGCTAGTATATTATGCATTTATTCATAGCCCAATATGCCCGATGCTTGAACTCTATGGGAAGATTGAATGTTTTCCAAAAAAACGGTAAATTAGGGGGACTTACTAATGAGATTTTTGAATGTCATCTGGTAATCGTTTCGCACATGATCAATGTTCTTGGTCAAATCCTTCTTAATTAGCTACATCATTTTCTATAATATCTTCATAAAATCATGATTAGAAACATAAAAAATTCCATTTATTTGTGGTTGTTATGGTGTTTATGTTTTTTGTATCACCCTATACTTTCAAATTATGGAATCTAAATATTTATTTCAAATGTGTGTACCTTGGTCACTAATGATATCCTTTAGTACTCTAAACCGGCATAAAACATTGAGCCTTTCTAAAATCCAATAGAAAATGAGAATCATCAATCATGATGGCATTATCCTCCAACCATTTACAAACATTTTTAATTGGGAAATGAATTTACAAGAATGAAAACTATCTAGTAAACAAACCCATTAAATCAATTCCCCATACATTAAAAATGTCAAAAAAAATATGTTGTTACGGTATCTCAGGTGTCCTCGAAATATTTCTATTATGTTTGAATTGATAGAATGACTTAAAAAATAAGAAGAGATATTAAAATAAGTTAGGATAATATAATGTAGAGTATATGAACTTATTATCCATACTTTGGGTCTAAAGCGTCCCTCACATGATGGTGTATTATAAAAATGAAAAACATACTCAAACTTATGATCATTCACACATCTCCTAATGAATTGGTCACTATAAATGAAAAAATTTAAGTATCATCCCGCACCTAAAACCTATATTCACCCTTAAAATTTTCAACTTGGGGTTTATTTAGGTTTAGATAAACATCAAAGGTTACCAAGTAATTCACTAAATATGCATTCCAAGAATGTGTACCTGATTCGACATAGAGACTCTCATCATGGAAAGTGTCTTCATGTGGTAGAAGGTTATATGGGTCATGATCTAACTTGTGAGTTATCCCATTCATATGGTCATCCACCATGTTCTCTAACCCCTTTTTATCCCATATCACAATGTCAAACTCTTGAAGAAGGAGTATCCAATGAATAATTTATGAATTTTTATCTAGGTTCTCTAGGATGTACCTCAAACATACATGATCATATAAAATAACTATTTTAGATCCCAATAAAAAATTAATTTTTATAAGGAACATATGAACTCAATAAACTATTTTTACATTGTTGTGTAATTTTACTAGGCAGAATTGAAAGCCCTTAATGCCTAATAAATCACATGGGACTGCATTTCCACCCGCTCATATAATACTACTCCAACTAAAATGTTTGAATCATCACATGTAAGATCAAATGGGAGGTCACACCATGGGGGGTATGTTTAGGGGTGTGGTGAGACTCTTATTTACCCCATCAAATAACACCCTACATGAATCAACAAAAAACAAGTCAATATATTTTTGAAGCAATTGAGATAAGGTTAGAGATATATTATTGAAATATATGATGAAGTGTCAATAAAAACCATCATGTATAAGGAATGATTAAACATTAAGACCACATTTGGGAAATTTAAAGGATAAAATAATGTTTACCTTAGATTTATCAACCTCAATTTTATGTAGTGACACTACATGAACTTTGAAAATTCCAATCTCTAAAATGAAATGACATTTCTCAAAGTTTAAAAATTTATTTTCCTCATTCAAAACATGAAATAAATTACACATAATCAAGATAAAATCATAAAATGAGGGACCTTACATATTAAAATCATCCATAAATACATCCATTCAATTTTGAATTAAAATAGAAAATATATACACTATTCATCTCTAGATGGTATAAGGGGAATTACGAAGTCTAAAATACATCCTATGGTATGAAAATGTGCTGAATAGAAAAGTGAATTAAATTTATCTTGGTTCTCTATTGCAATTACAACCTGAAAATATCTTGAGAAACCATCCAAGAAGAAATAGTGCATCCTACCCACAAGTATCTAAAGCATATAGTCAATGAATGGAAGGGGTAAATAGTTTTTTGAGTTGATTAATTCAGTTTTATTTAACCTATTCACACTCCCCAACTATATTGTACTCTCATAGGAACTAACTCATCATTTTCATTCTTTATAATAGTGAACCCAATTTTCCATAGTACAAACTAGACATAACTACCCCATAAGGAGTACAAAATTGGGTAAATGACCCTCACTCAATCCATTTTCCACCTCATTCATTATAACTTCTAATCATGTGTGGTTAAGTCTCCTATGTGTATTTTTAAATGGTTTTTTCCCATCCTCTAAGATAATCCAATGTATGAAAATTGATGGTTTAATAACTAGTATCTCTTAAAAGGTCAACCTTGTTGCCCTAAATTTCTCCCTTAATGGATTTGAAATTTGTATTTCTTATTCATAAAGGGTATTATTAACAATTATTTTAGGAAATTTTTCATCATTTAATATGTATGAATATTATAAATTGTGGGGAAATTATTTTAGTTCAAGTTCAGGTTGATTGTGTATTAATGGAAATGATGTGACAATTGATATATGGTCTCAATAAAAGTTGGGGTCTAAAAATATAACATCAAGATCTGGGAATAATGCATCAAATATGTCTAAAAATTAAACATAGATGTCATAATCAAAAAGTACATGATCCTAATTAGAAAAAGAATCCAAAAAAGAATAAAAAATGTGGTTGTATTGATCCTTGAAAATTTATTTTGAATTATTTTGAAACATCAAACCAAATCCAATTCTCAATATCTCTATAAGTATATAATGATACAAATTTTAAAAAGATTAAAAATATTTATTTTTAGAATCATAACATGATGGTTCAGAATGAGAGATGAATAGAGCGGAATGGTCTTCTAAGGGGTACTTCATAGTGTCTAAAATGGTAATCATATGATATCATTTGCAAACTCTATATAATTTGTACCTTTAGGTAAATTTATGAATTTATTGGTAGTTTTGAGGAATTTTATTCCAAGAATAGTGGGAGAATGAGAACTTACCTTATAATCCTCCATATTCACAATGTAGAAATACATAGTAAAGATCGTGTCCCTTACCCAAACAAATACATATCAATTGAATCCTTTAAATATTACATAGCTCTATTTTCTAACTGCACCAGTACTCTTGTCAACTTAAACTCACCAATCCACAAATAAGATAAAAAAATTTATGAATTAAATTTGTTGAGGCTCCCAAAATCAAATAAATCATTATAAAAGTGAAACTCCCCTATAGTCCCTAGAATGGTGAATATCATGGGGTCCATTCACTCTGTCAGCATTTCCAATGTTGGTGTGATGAGACCAAATAAATTCCTCCCATGTTTGATCCAATAATTTCCCTTTATGTCTCTTATATTTGTATATAGTTCTTCAAAAAACATATAATACCATGGGATTTTTTCAATTTCCTCAAGTAGAAAGATATTGATGTCAATGCACATAAATATTTCCAAAACCTCTTTTTTCAGAACCCTTCAGCTATCCTCTTGGTTTATACAACAGTTCTTGAAAATGTTAGGGGTTTATAAGGATATTTATCATTATTTTTCTTACCTACATCTTTATCCATGAGATTTTCATCAATTGGTCATGAATGGGCCTTCCTAGGATTTGTGGTGAATCTGGGTGGAATGATATGTGTAGATTTATCTCTCATTTTCTTTCCACTTCTCAATCTGATGGAACTATCATTTCCCATGGGATTTAGAGTATGTTAGGAAATAATATTTCTAAAGATCTTAGTTATATTTTAATAGAATTTTTTGTAAATATTGCTTATTTATTTCATTAAATCCCTCAAATAAAAATCTTGAATCTTTATATCATTATAGTGTTTAAAAAAATTTTGTTTCAAAAGTTCATCTATATAAAAATCTACCTTTGGTTGAGAATTCCCTTATTGTTGTTTACTTGTTTATGAATAAATTTCAAATCTCCTTTGGGGTCGTTTAAAACCTTGTTTGTAAGTCAAGGGCTACTAGATATATTTTTTTGAAAATGGGGATTTTTTTGTCCAAAGCCATACCTTATTTCAGAGTGATCTTTTCACCCATGGTTGTATGTTGGTGAAACATAATAATACTTATTTTAGGGATGTGGTTAAATTTTCTACAGATATTTTCTCCTAGGGAATATGGAATCACAATCCACCACCTCTATTAATTAGTGGAAGAAATTAGTATGGTGGTCCATTTCTTGGAAAATTCATCAAGGCCTCATTGGAGTGGGTTAGGATGTATTTTGTTCCAAAAAAATCTATCTTAATATAGTTTTAATTTAATTTATATTATAATAAATTAAATGATTTCAAAGAGAAGAATGGGTTACCTGATGAACTCCTATAATAGGTGGTGTTCCTCGATTGCGATTTTTTTAGAGTTTTATGCCATATATTCAATCAATGCATGTGTAGCTACTAGTGTTTTATTGAAAAATTACCCTTTATCTTTGACATCCACCAATATCCTATCCATTGGCATGAGGCCTTTATAAAATAATTGGATGAGGATTTTATCACTCATTTAGTGATATAGTATGCTTACAGACAACCTCTTGAATCACTCCCAATACTCATACATTGACTCTCATTATGATTGATTGATTCCTATGATCTCTCTTTGAATTGAACTAGTCCCTATTGGTAGAAATAATATCTACAAGAATAGATGCCCAATAATTCCAACTTGTTTTTGCTAGTGGTTATAAATAATAAATCATATATTTTGTTGTTTAATCATGTGATAATGGGAATGATATTTTTATGTTTGATATTCATGGAAATTTCATGGTTACCATGTTGATCAATCGACATTAAATTATTTTATATCCTTATTTGGATCCTCTCTAGAGATGACATGATATTTTGAAATAATATATATCAATCCAAATTTTATTTCAAAGTTTGATTAAAGGTTTGGTTATTCAATACAATTTTGTTTATATTAAATTTCTATATTATTTCATTCTATAATGGTTATATTAATTTTATTTTTATTATTTTCAACCATTGTCTTGGGAATTATGTTTTATTTATAAGTACTTATAATTTCAATGTTCCCAGAATGGAGGAATTCCCCAACTACGTGAATATTGAACCTCCCTAGAGGATGATACTTTTTGACTTGAGCCCTGAGTCTACACATTGTCTTTGGTTCATGATCTAATAAATCATTGAGATTAGTTTGGTTCATTAAACCATTAAAATAATAAAAATGAATTATAATAAAAATAAAAGAATTTAGAATTGATGTTACCAAAAAGAAAAATTGAGAAATGGAATATATATATAGAAGAACAAAAATAGAATAATATAATAAAGTATAACTAAAAAATACATCTAATGTATTGTATAATTTAATTTCCTCCTTGGAAATGATGCCAATTTTGATGGTTTTATAATGGTTTCTCTCAAATAATGTGTGATTTGTGGGTACTTAAGTTTTATAGAGTGTCTAACCATGGTCATTCCCTACAGAGGAAGTACATAAAACAACATATTAATGGTATTTTGAAAATAAAATAAAATAATCACCACATAAAATGCTGTGGGTGATTTAATGATTATAAAACTATAATATGTATAATATAAAAATGATGTATTTTTACCTTTTTTAAATTAGATTAATAAATAAATAATAAAAATATTTACTTTTAGAAAATATTTTTTCAATGAATTATCAGTATAACTCAAACTATTCACTTAATTATTAATAATTATCATTTAAATTAAACACCACTTAATTTTGATCCCCTAATTTGTTAACCCCATAACCCGGTGACAATTACCTTAACCACAAATATGAAATTAATTATACACTAGGCTAGATTCGAAAAACGAAATCATAAGAACATGGTTTGGTTGTTATTATAAGGATAATTCTGGTTATTCGTAAATTAAAGAACTTATCCATTTTATAAATGTAGATTAATTATGTTTTGGGATAGTATTTTACCTTTTTAAATTGATCCTCTATTTTTTGTTTTACTAATTATGTATGTGCTCTCACAATTCACACATTACATGATCTCTCAGGTTTAATCATAATTTTTCAATTGAATTCTTTTTTTCCTTTATGTTAAAAACTAAATTTATGGAAAATATCATGCAAATTATAGTATCTCATTTATTCAAAATTAATAACATAATAAGGTTATAATTATACAAATTACTTAGAAAAACTACTCTTCCATAGTTGGTGTAGTCATTGTAGAAACCTTTTAAATGTGAAGAGTTTTAGAAAGCCTATAAAACAATTAAGTTTCTACTCTTGATTTAAAAACAAAAAAAGTAAATAAATTAGTGCTAAAAATGTTATAAAATTATAAATGGAAGAAAAAATAAGAACATTATTACACAAACACAAACATTACATCCCAACAAAGAAGAATAAGGCTTCAATAAAGGGTTCCTTTAATCAGAGTGATCACTCTTGAAATTCCTAGATAAATGGAGTGAAACCTCTTCCCATATTCCTTAAACTTATGAATTCATGTAAACCCCAATTCATGGGGTAAAATACATATTTATATCTTGTATGTGGGATAAGATTATATGTGGTTATAAGTGTAAATGGTAGAATTCGGTGAAATATTTTATTCCTAATTTCACCGACTGCATGGCTTAAAAAACATATAAACCATCTTTTATTCCATAATTATTATTTGTCCATAATTTTTTATTATCTATTCTTTCAAAATTTGAGCCCAATCCAAGCGTATATGAAGATTTTATGTCACAAATAGTGATGTGGTGTCCAATCTGGAGAGTTCAGTCCATATTTGATTTAATGATCAATTTAATCCAATAAAATGGATGATCCAGCCAACATGTATTAAATTAAAGTTGTATCCTGTCGAGTAAGGAACACTATAAAAAAATTAATTTCATATATGTCATATTAAAATATTTATGGCCAAAATACTATAGTTCACTTCAAAGGCTCAAAAAAATAAATTTAATCAAATTTGAAAATGAATATTCTAATCCCAAATATTCCAAAATATGACATATTTAACACAATTTGAGAAAATTATGTTATTTAATATAAAAAAATAAATTATTTTTTATATCTTTATCCCTAAAAATTATTAAATGGTTTTAGGTAGGATTTACTTTCCAACTACTTTTATTCGATGTTCCGTGATCTGTTGAGTGCACTCCCAAATCCTGAAATCTTATTCTCTAATTTTGATAACAATTTATTCTATGTCACAACATGTATTTATAAGAAAATAAAAACTTCATGATAAATATGTTAATTTAACCTAAGGAATACATTATAACTTTTTGATAATTAAAAGTAAACTAATAAGGACTATATAGGTTACTTGAACTATGACTCAAGTGATAGAAGGAATTTATTGAATTATTAATTTCCTTGAATATTTTTTTAAAATATGTGTAAATATACTCTATTTTATTCTTCATGTGATTCATAATATTGTCTTAATTTTATATAATTAATTAATAACATCTGATAAAATAATTTTTGTACAACCTTTTTTTGTATTTTATTTTATCTTTCTTGTCAATTTTTTACTTTATATATTCATGGTTAATTATCAAATAAACCGTGCATAAATAAATTAATATATATGCACTAACAAATAAAATAAATATGGGATATGATCAAGATATTTTATCTTTTGGTTGGTTAATCAAGGTAAGATAAACCAACCTGGACCCTAAGGGAAATAATTCCTTGAGTCGATGTTGGGATTGAGTTATAAAATTCCTACACTGACCCATGTGTCTCCTGGGTTGGTTCCACCTCGTATTTGGTATTAAACCATATCATCTCACTAAGATACCCTTCCTTAAAAAATGTTTTCTCACTTATAGGTGAGGGGTACTTAAAGATTAGGTAATCAAAAAATAAAACATGGACACGTAGACCCATACCCAATAAAGAGTAATAGATTATATATATCATAATATTTAATTTAATAATAAATTAGCAAATAAAAATTGTTAAATAAATAACAAATAAAATTAAACCCAACACATACATAATTATTTTATGCTGTAGATCTATAATTTCATGCAATGACTACACATTTAAACTTTAGAAAATTCTTTTCCTCTTATTTATATTAAGATTAATTTATTTGAAACAATGAATTAATTTAATGATTTATTTAATAATTTATTTTTATAATAATATATTCAAAAATTCATTTTAGTTACCCTCCCTTCAAAATTTTAATTTAAAGAAATAATTCTAATTTTAATTTAAAATAAATTATGAACACGGTGTGTACTGACGAGGCGATATGGCATGTATCCACCTGGCCTATATAAATTCATTTCAATAAATTAATATATATATATATATATATATATATATATATGACATGTAATTATTATGTGACATGGAATGTACTATCACTATAATTTTTTTGTGAATCGTGTTGTATGTTGTCTCTTTGATATATCACATACTTACATGGCTTGTATTCCCATTTGGCATGTTGTAGTATACCTAACATGTTGTTCCATGGGTCAGCCAACATAGTTGGTGCAATGTAACGCCCCGACCCCAATTACCCAGAGTCGGTGCATTATTACATAACATTAGCATGATCACAATAAAGATCAAATTTCGAAAGACCGATTGGTTTAGTAGCCTTGGAAACACTAGATATATACACAAAGTTTTACATCACATCATAAAGTAAAAAACTACTACAACTACATAATGTCTTCCATAGTCCACACTATTATCCTCTCATAAAATCCCTGCAGGTCATTCATAATTTACTTCTTCACATCCTGGGAAAAACAGAACATAGAAAAGTGGTGAGCTCAAATGCCCAGTAAGAATAACAATATAGCGGAAAATTTCATAAATAAGAATAAACATTTAAGGAAATGTATAACTAAAACAAAAGCCTTTTAAACTTGAACTTCAACATTGTATGGAAAAAGTAATATTAAATAATTCCATTTACTTATTCACATGGATATTCTACTAATTGAATAATCACATGCAATATCAATAACCACTTTCATAATGATGGAATGCATAATGCCAGACTATCATAACCACATAGCCAAGGCCTCGTGCCAAGACTACAAATAAGATTTTGACAAGGCCTTGTTCCAAGACACTAGTTTGTCTAATGAGAACTATCGATGCATCAAGGAGCTATAGCGGGCTCCACCCATCACATATTAATTCCAATGCATTCCCATATGAAAAGGTTTAAACATAACATAAACATTCGTATTAAAACTAGCATACAAAATGTCAATACATTCACCATAAACCATGGATGGTATAAAAATAGCACATCCAAAGTCAAACATATCACAAAACCTTCAATACAATATATAAGTTTTGTATCATAATAAATCAACTTCAAATAAGCGTAAAACCACCAAAGGATGTTGACATAGATGAAATCAAAACTCTTTTAAGAGAAATATCTATTTCTATTTTGAAATCATTTAAGAGTCATATATTTATAAAATAAAAAATTTTCTTTTTAAATATTCTTATAATGTTTTAAGGGAAGCTTTGATTATTTTATAATGGTGGAAAATAGACTCACCCGCCGTATAAGTTAAAAAAACATTCTTACCTTAATTCTGTCAAAAAGGTTAAAAAGCACCTTGTTTAGAAAACGATGGAAATATTTCTTTATAAACCACTTATAAAATTCAACAAGGGTATAAATGACTTTAACCCATATTATAGTAAATATTAAAAATGTTTTGAAATACATTTTTAAGTAATATGGATGTGGATGATAAAGAAATCCCAGTAGATTATTACGTATAAACAACCTCGGATAATGAAGAGATTGTGAAATAAACCCTTACCTTGTACTTTTCCTTGGTTGGGGGTAGGTTAACCTCCTGTATAATGGTAAAATAATTTTTATTAAATTATACAAGAATATTATACCTTAATATGATATCATATATGATCTTTTAACATTGATTTGTTAATAATATCTTAGTATTATCATTTTCGGGTGTTAACTTACTCATTTTCTTTTATATGTTTTCTTATGTAAGCTATGTTTGTCATGTATAGGTTGTATATTAATAATATCTAGAATTATATCAAGTCCTTAGATACTATTATTAATCATCAAATGAGAATTATACTTGAATGGATACGATGGAGAATGAATCTTATCGCGTTCGTGGAGACGGTAGTCCGTACGTACACACGAGCGACAATATCATTCTTATGATATTAAAATAATATATAATTAGATGGTATATCATATATACAGAATCATTGTCATGTTATATTATTATTTCAATGAGATACACATCATTATTATACCCATCCAAATAATAATTTATTGAATAACAATTACAGCACGACGTGGAGACGGTAAGCCGTACGTACGCACGTATTGTGACATGTTATTAAAAGGATGGATAGAATACTGAATATGGTTGTACCATATTTATAATATTATTAAAGTATATAGGAGATACTGGATTCATTATTTTAGAATGGTAATAACAAAGAAAGAAGAAGTGGAAGAAGAAAGGAACTTGGAAAAGGGTGGTGAAATCATTACCTCTTCTTCGGGTTCATCCTTTTGATTTGATCAAAAGGGATCCTTAAGTTGGATTTATGACTAAAGGAAGGCCTATAGGATGAATTGAGGGAAGTTGAGAGAGTATTTGGGCAGAGGTTGGCCGAACCAAAAGGCTTTGAAGGTGTGATTTAATGAGAAGAGGAGTGCCCTTTTATAAGAGGGGTGAGGGGGACCTTTGGAAAAGCTAGAAATATTATTTTATAATAAATTTATATTCAGTTTATAATGGCTCCAAAGTGGATTATTTAATAGTTAAGGTGGGTATAGGTCTAAAACCACTCAACAAATATAATTTAGACAGGTTTGGGTCATTATATTAACCTTATCTTTAAGTATTAACTCTTACTTAATTAGTTTCACTTTTACAATGTCTCTTTGTATTTTTATATTATATGGTTAATAAACATACCATATACATCCAATCAACCCCCAAGTGGTCCATTAATGATGAAACTATCATGATATAAGTCTCTTTTCTGAACCTTAGATTTTAAAAATTTAATATCAATTAATAATATAATATTTGTTTTAAAAACTCTTTTATGTCAATTTTGACACTATTCAATAAATGATTTTTTTAAAAATCATAACAGAATGATTACTTCTAAAAAATTTAATTAAAGAAATCCTAACATATAATATTAACCTAGAAAATTAGTGTAATTCATCAAAAGTCTCAAATTAAATTTATTTGGGTATTTATAATATCAATTATTTTATTTGTTTCACTATTATGGTAATTACTGCATCATCATTGTGTCATAAATAAATTACATTATTTAATATATAAAAATTATAAATAAAATATCATTATGTAGGAAATATTTTTAAATTTCTAATGAATATTTATAGTCAAAAATCCAACATATATAACCCTATGTAAAAATTGTTTTTCTAAAAGCTATATGCTTGTGTCATTTTTGTACTTATTTTAACTTAATTAAAATAAAGTGTCCCTATCACCTACAAGTGGCTCCATGGGGTCCCAAAATCGACCCAAAGATGACCATGGTTGGAAATGTATCCAAAAATAAGGTTAGGACACGTTTTAGGGTAATTTAGTATTATTATAATATTATTTTTTAACCATTATTTTCCGGATTTACCCTTAACCATGGTAAATAAAATATTTACCGCAGTAATTATTAAAAATGTATAAAAATAGAAGTTACCTACTCACACAATATGAACATACTGATTCCAAATATGGAATCCATTTTTCCAAATTCAAAACACAGAAGTGGCAGAAATTAATTTAAAATTAATTACCGCTATTAAAACAAAAAGTGTGTTTTTAAGATATAATAACTATCAAAAGATTGATACTTGTTTATGTTTCGTTTAATTGTGAAATTATGTCCAATGACAAACATTGTATTAAATGGTAAAAATATATTCTAAATATACTTTAAAACCACTCAAATTCATAATTTATCACTATTAAATATTTTGATTAAAAAAGTTGTTTTTAATTAAAATTTAGTAATTTTCACTATTCATCAAAATATTAAAGTTATCCGAAAAGTACCAAAATTTCACCTTAGGCTAAATTCGATACTCCGAGTCCAAAAATGAAGTCCATTGTGAAATATAAAATATATATAATTTCAAAAATTAGGTATTACTATTCATAACGGCTAGTTTGATCGGTTGTGGTGTGTGTTAGAACTCGATGTTGCGTACAACACACGCTATTACATTATTCAAAGGGAAACGTACCGTAGAAGCTTGGGGTGTTACATTCTCCCCTACATCAAATAATTTCATCCTCGCAATTTCTAGAATACTACTGCATGAAAAGACTCGGGTGGTTCTTCATCATAAGTTTTTCGGGTTCCCATGTTGCCTCTTCCATCTTATGGTTTCTCCACAAAACTTTTACCAGACGCGTCGTTCGGTTTCTCAGAACTTGTTCTCTCATATCAAGAATTCTGACGAGATCTTCTCAATAAGACAGATCAAGTTCCAGTTCTAATTCCTCATAGGTGAGTACATGTGTTGGGTCAGGCATGTATTTCCTCAATAGAGATACGTGGAACACATCGTGAACTTTGGAGAGACTTGGCGGCATTTCCAATCGGTAAGCTACAACCCCAATTCGTTCTAGAATTTTGAAAGGTCCGATGTACCTAGGAATCAACTTACCTTTCTTACCAAAACATATGACTCCCTTCCATGGAGATACCTTCAAAAAAACATGATCATCGACTTGAAATTTGAAATCCTTCCTTCTATTATCGGCATAGCTCTTCTGCCTACTTTGAGCTGCTTTGATATGTTTTTGGATTACCTTCACCTTTTCTATCGTTTCCTCCACCAGTTCTAGGCCTACAAGTTTTCTTTCACCAACGTCATCCCAATAGGTTGGTGTGCGACATCTCTTTCCTTATAACGCTTCATATGGGGCAATATGAATACTCGAATGGAAGCTATTGTTATAGGAAAATTCTACCAGAGGTAAATATTGATCACATATACCCTGAAAGTCAAGTGAGCAGGATCTCAACATGTCTTATAAGGTTTGAATAGTTCATTCTGATTGTCCATCTGTTTGAGGGTGGTAGGGAGTGCTCAAATGATGTTCAGTATCCAAGGATTTCTAAAGACTTTTCCAGAATCTTGAAGTAAAACGGGGATCACGATTAGAAACAATCGATAGAGGTACTCCATGAAGTCTCACAACTTCATCAATATATAGTCTTGCTAGAAGTTCCAGTGGTAGAGCTTCTCTTATAGCAAGAAAATGTGATGACTTGTTAAGACGATCAACAATGACCCATATTGCATCGTTCCTTCTAGGAGTCTTTGGTAGTCCCATGACAAAGTCTATCGTAATATTGTCCCATTTCCACTCCGGTATGGGAAGAGGTTACATGACTCCTCCAGGCTGTTGCCTTCCAGCTTTCACTTGTTGACAAACCATACATCTTGACACAAAATCAGCAATCTCCCTCTTCATGTTGTCCCACCAAAAACGTTCCTTCAAATCTCTATACATTTTGGTGCTCCTAGGGTGTATAGAGAAATTGGAAGTATGAGAATCATCCAGTAATTCCCTTTTTAGACCAGGTATATTGGGAACACAAAGTCTCTTCCTGAATTTCAAAATTCCATCTTCATACACAAAGTCTCTCAATCTCCCATCATTCACATATTTAATCTTCTTTTGAAATTCTTCATCATCGGTCTGAGAACTCTTAATCCTTTCTAGTAAAGATAGTTTGTAAACCATTTGAAGAAGAATTAATGTTTCACCTTCCCTGGTTATTCCCATGTCCATCTTCACTAGATCCATGAAAATTGGATCTCTTTCAATTCTCATAATGTTCAAAACTCCATGATCTTTTCTGCTCAAAGCATATGCCACCTTGTTTGCCTTCCCCGGGTGGTAGTGTATCGTGCAATCATAATCCTTGAGTAATTCAAGCCATCTCCTTTGCCTCATGTTGAGTTATTTTTATGATAAAATATCCTTCAAACTCTTATGATCAGTATAAATCTCACATTTTTCACCATAGAGGTAGTGCCTCCATATCTTCAAAGCAAAGATCACAACTGCTAACTCAAGATCATGAGTAGGATATTTTTGCTTATGAATTTTCAACTGCCATGATGCATAGGCAATAACCCTATCATTCTACATAAGGACACAACCGAGTACTTTCTTCGATGCATCACTATAAATAACGAACCCATCATTCCCTGATAGTAGAGTCAATATAGGATCATTGACTAATCTTCTCTTCAGTTCTTCAAAACGTTATTCACACTCTTTTGTCCAAACAAATTTAACCCCTTTACGTGTGAGCTTTGTTAATGGGTTAGCCAACCGGGAAAAATTCTGGACGAAACGTCAATAATAACCTGCTAAACCAATAAAACTACGTACCTCAGTTATACTCATCGGTTCTGGACATTATTGGATTGCCTTAGTCCCTTGGCCTTTTCTGACGTAAGTTCCCCTAATGATTAGGACATTCATTTTCATAATTTCCCATCTCCCTGCAATTGTAGCACTGAACATTGGTAGCTTCCTTCTTCCCTTTGCAATCACGAGCTTGGTGGCCTTTTTCACCACATTTGTAACAGACACCCATTCCCTTCAAGCAAGTACCAAGGTGTTTCTTCCCACATTTACCATAGGATGGATATTCAACCTTTTCCTTCTTCCCCTTATTTCCATTCCCATATTGATCAGAATATCTCTTCGTCTCTTGCATTGCTTTAAAGTCATAAGACTTTGAGAATTCTTTCTCTGCCTTGATAGCACATGAGACAATGTCTTCGTACGACGAGAAGGATTGTGAGACTAATGCTCGACGGATAAATGATTTTAACCCATCAAAGAAATGGTCAATATTACTTCTTGGGTTACGTATATAATCTCTAGCATACCTTGCTAAACTTGTAAAGTTATCCTCATACTTTGTGACATTCTCATCATCCTTTTGTCTCAGACTCAGAAATTGCATTTCCATATCTACTCGACGGTCACGAGGAAAGTATTTTTATAAAAACAGATCATTAAACACCCTCCATTCCATATTTGATAGTTCATCATCTTCCTTCATGATTTGAATCAATGACCACCATTGATCAGCATATCCAGTGAGGCGGTAAAGTACCATGATAACTTTTTCCCTTTCACTACTCCCCAAAGGCTGAAATATTTTCTCTAGGGAATTTATCCATTTCTCAGCTACTAAGGGATTTGTACTCCCATTGAAAGTTGATGGCTGTTGCCTCATAAATCGATCTAACATTGAGCCTCTACGCTGCGGATCAAGGTGCTCCATACGGGTAAGGTTATTATTCATAACCTGAGTGAGTTGTCCCAGTATGTTGATTAGCTGATTGGCACCAATTGCATCACTGGCACCACTATAAGTATCTTGAGCAGGAGGGAAATCCCTACATGGAGTGCATGTATTGATACAGTTTCCATTTCTTCCACTAGGCACCATTTCTAAACAATGGCACAAACTAGATCATTTTATGAATCAAAATACATAATCCCATACTTATAAAACACTTAACATAAATTGAACTATTTTGGATATAATCCATAATCATAAAAATGTTTTCATTTATGAAGTATTTACTCATAAACCCTTCATAATGATTTGTAAATAAAATGAGATTTATCCTAATCATATCCCCCAGGAGTGTCGTAACCAAGAGTACAACATGACCCGTTGTTGTGCACCAATTCTCATTCGAGTCTAGCTCAAAGCGGTGTTTTCAGGCTGTACCCCTAGGTACATCTATGCCAGAGCCGCCTCTACCTACTCGTATCCAGACAGGGATGTATTTCTCAGAAAACTCACAAAATCTCTATAAAACAAAAATTCTAGGTAGTTCTTCTATACTAATCCTCCAAGTTCATCTTAGGTCTACGTTCTCTAATCAGAGTTTATCTAAATCTAGCTTCCAAGGTTTTTACTAAACTTCCTCTGATACCAACTGTAACGCCCCGACCCCAGTTACCCATAGTCAGTGCATTATTACATAACATTGGCATGATCACAAGAAAGATGAAATCTCGAAAGACCAATTGGTTTATTATCCTTGGAAACACTAGATATATTCATAAAGTTTTACATTACATCATAAAGTGAAAAACTACTACAACAACATAATGTCTTCCATAGTCCACACTATTATCTCCTCATAAAATACCTACAGTTCATTCATAATTTACTTCTTCACATCCTGGGAAAAATAAAACATAGAAAAGGGGTGAGCTCAAATGCCCTGTAAGGATAACAATATAGCGGAAACTTTTATAAATAAGAATAATCATTTAAGGAAATGTACAAGTAAAACAAAAGCCTTTTAAACTTGAACTTCAACATAGTATGGCAAAAGTAAAATGAAATGATTCTATTTACTTATTCACATGGATATTCTACTAATCAAATAATCACATGCTGTATCAATAACCAATTTCATAATGATGGAATGCATAATGCCAGACTATCATTACCACATAGCCAAGGCCTCGTGCCAAGACTACAAATAAGATTTTGTCAAAGCCTTGTTCCAAGACACTAGTTTGTCTCATGAGACCTACCGATGCATTGAGAAGCTATAGAGGGCTCCACCCGTCACATATTAAGTCCAATGCATTCCCATATGAAAAGGTTTAAACATAACATAAACATTCATATTAAAACTAGCATACGAAATGTCAATACATTCACCATAAACCATGAATGGTATAAAAATAGCACATCCACAGTAAAACATATCACAAAACCTTCAATACAATATAGAAGTTTTGTATCATAATAAATCAACTTCAAATAAGTGTAAAATCAATCAAAGGATTTTAACATAGATGAAATCAAAACTCTTTTTAGAGAAATATCTCTTTCTATTTTGAAATCATTTAAGATTCATATATTTATAAAATAAAACATTTTATTTGAAAATATTCTTATAAGATTGTAAGGGAATCTTTGAGGATTTTATAACGGCAGAAAATAGCCGCACCCGCCGTATAAGTCAAAAAAACATTCTTACCTTAATTCTGTCAAAAAGGTTAAAAAGCACCTTGTTTGGAAAATGACAGAAAGATTCCTTTATAAACCACTTATAAAAGTCAACAAGGGTATAAATGACTTTAACCCATATTCTAGTAAATAGTAAAAATGTTTTGAAATACATTTTTAAGAAACATGGATGTGGATGATAATGAAATCCCAGTGGATTATTACATATAACCAACCTCGGATAATGAAGAGATTGCGAAATAAACCCTTACCTTGTACTTTTCCTTGGTTGGGGGTAGGTTAACCTCCTGTATAATAGTTAAATAATTGTTATTAAATTATACAAGAATCATATACATTAATATGATATAATGTATGGTCTTTTAACATTTATTTGTTAATAATATCTTAGTATTATCGTTGTTTCGGGTGTTAACATACTCATTTTCTTTTATATGTTTTGTTAAGTAAGATATGTTTGTCATGGATAGGTTGTACGTTAATCATATCCAGAATGATATCAAGTCCTTATATACTATTATTAATCATCAAATAATAATTATACTTGAATGGATACGATGGAGAATGAATCTTAGCGCGTTCGTGGAGACGGTAGTCCGTACGTACACACGAGCGACAATACCATTTTTTTGATATTAAAATAATATATAATTGGATGGTATATCATACATACATAATCATTATCATGTTATATTTATTATTTAAATGATATACACATCATTATTAAACCCATCCAAATAATAATTTATTGAATAACAATTACACCACGACGTGGAGACGGTAAGCCGTACGTACGCACGTATAGTGACATGTTTTTCAAAGGATGGATAGAATTCTGAATATGGTTGAACCATGTTTATAATAATATTACAGTATATAGGAGATACTAGATTCATTATTTTAGAAAGGTAATAACAATGAAAGAAGAAGTGGAAGAAGAAAGGAACTTGGAAAAGGGTGGTGAAATCATTACCTTTTCTTCGGGTTCTTCCTTTTGATTTGATCAAAAGGGCTCCTTAAGTTGGCTTTCTGACTGAAGTAAGGCCTCTAGGATGAAGTGAGGGAAGTTGAAGGAGTATTTGGGTAGAGGTTGGCCTAACCAAATGGCTTTGAAGGTGTGAGTTAATGAGAAGGAGGAGTGAACTTTTATAAGAGGGGTGAGAGGCACCTTTGGAAAAGCTAGAAATATTATTTTATAATAAATTCATATTCGTTTTATAATGGCTCCAAAGTGGATTATTTAAAGGTTAAGGTGGGTATAGGTCGAAAACCACTCAAATAATATAATTTAGACAGGTTTGGGTCATTATATTAACCTTATCTTGAAGTATTAACTCTTAGTTAATTAGTTTCACTTTTACAATGTCTCTTTGTATTTTTATATTATATGGCTAATAAACATACCCTATAAATCCAATAGACCCCCCAAGTGGTCCATTAAGGATGGACCTATCATGATATAAGTCTCTTGGGCGAACCTTAGATTTTTAGGTATTTAATATCAATTAATAATATAAAATCTGTTTTAAAAACTCTTTTATGTCGATTTTGACACTATTCAATAATTGATTTTTGTAAAAATCATAACAGAATTATTACTTAGAAAAAAGTTAATTAAGAAATCCTAAAATGTCATATTAACCAATAAAATTAGTTTAATTCATAAAAAGTCTCAAATTATATTTATTTGGGTATTTATAATATCAATTATTTTAATTTTTCACAATTATGGTAATTACTGCATCATCATTGTGTCATAAATAAATTAACTTATTTAATGTCTAAAAATTATAAATAAAATATCATTATGTAGGAAATATTTTTAGATTTCTAATGAATATTTATAGTTGAAATCCAACATATATAACCCTATTTAAAAGTTTTTTTCTAAAAGATATATGCTTGTGTCATTTTTGTACTTATTTTAACTTAATTAAAATAAAGTGTCCCTATCACCTACAAGTGGATCCAGGGGGTCCCCAAATCGACCCAAAGATTACCATGGTCGGACATGTATCCCCAAATAAGGTTAGGACACATTTTATGGTAATGTAGTATTATTAAAATATTATTTTTTATCCCTTATTTACCAGATTTACCCTTAACCATGGTAAATAAAATATTTACCGCAATAATTATTCAAAATGTCTAAAAATAGAAGTTACCTATTCACAAAATAAGAACATACTGATTCAAAATATGGAATCCATTTTTCCAAATTCAAAACATATAAGTGGCAGAAATTAATTTAAAATTAATTCCTGCTGTTAAAACAAAATGCGTGTTTTTAAGATATAATAACTATCAAAAGATTGATACTTGTTTATGTTTGGTTTAATTGTGAAATTATGTACATTGACCAAAATTGTATTAAATGGTAAAAATATATTCTAAATATACTTTAAAACCACTCAAATTCATAATTTATCACTATTAATTATTTGGATTAAAAAAGTTGTTTTTAATTAAAATTAATAATTTTCACTATTCATCAAAATTATAAAGTTATCCGAAAAGTACCAAAATTTCACCTTAGGCTAAATTCGATACTCCGAATCCAAAAATGAAGTCCATTTTGAAATATAAAATATATATAATTTAAAAAATTTGGTATTACTATTCATAACAGCTAGTTTGATCGGTTGTGGTGTGTGTTAGAACTCGATGTTGCGTACAACACACGCTATTACATTATTCAAAGGGAAACATAATGTAGAAGCTTGGGGTGTTACATGCAACGTGTACACCCAAATGACATTCCATAAATATACATAGTGGGTACCTATATTAATTTTTTTGAAGTATATGGAATGTATGGATTAAATAAATTTCATATAGTTATAGATATTACATAGATAATAATCATTAAGCATTTATATCCACACAAAAAATATAAAATTACCTGGTGTCAACCTAGTATGGAATGAATGTTTTCATATGGAATTCACATATACAAACACTTTATTTATTTTTGTATCACTTGGATTATCCATATGTTAAATCATAGAACATTCTTGTATTGTTGTGTACCTTGATTGAGTTGGTACATGTTACATGGAATGTACAACTAGAAACACACCACAAAATTCATTTTTGTACATCAACACAACATTTATTAAGTCTCAATGTGCATCTCACAAAGGTTATAATGCATTACAAAAATTGTACATCTTATTACATGATTCTTAATTCCCTTAGGTAGATTAAATAGGGATGAAAGTAAATACATGATGTGTAATAACATCATGTATTTGACCACATGGCATGTCTCAATTACATAAAGTCAATACCATTTGGGATTACAAAGCATGTACACTAGTTATATGTTTTGTAATCATTTCCAAAACATGTTCCATGACATAAATCAATGAATGGAATTTAATAACATTACATACCAATCAACCTGATGTATCATGATTGATATGACATGTGACTTCTATGGTTGATTGAGGATACAATGTTTTTAGGATACATTTACATTTCATTTCTCTACTCCTTGAAGCTAGAAACATTCAATAATTTGAATGTGGTATTATTTAATTCGTCATGTTTTCTTTTTTAATTCATAATAATATGAATTTAAACCAACAATTTATATAAAATTTTCAATTAAAAATGTAAAACTATAAATCAAAAATAAAAAATAAACCTAGGAAATTGATCAAATAAATAACAATTCATTGTAAAATATATTGTAACCACTCTGATATACCTTGACGGTTCTTGGGAAAATAAAAATTAGTGGTTCAGTTCCCAGAAATGGTTTTTCATCATTTTCAACTCATAATATCATAAGAACGTGATAAAGGAAGCCCTATAAATTTCTAATAGAGTATCATTCAAATTTAATTTTAAATTAATTTTTAACAATAATTTCCTCAAATGTGATAATTCATTATAGTCAATTTTGAGGAAACTTTTGTTATGTCATCCTTATAGTTGAGAATCCCAACACAGATTCCTCTAGTTATATCTAAATGTGCTCCTTAAATCTATGAAAAATAGTCTCTGTATTATGGGTTCTATAGTGAAAGAACCTAGTGCTTCAAATTATTTATCACAGATCGTAATAAGGGATCTATCTTATTCTCTTTTGTTATTGGGTATGACAGAGGAGGATTTTACACTGGGTATTCATAGAATTTATTTATTATATCTATTATGAACAAAAAATAATTTAATTTAAATTGATATAAGTACAAATATATACTTAGGGTTAATTATTTGATAATTCCACCATCACCTTTTCTCAAATATTAATTCTAATTTATTCCCTATGACAACTAATACTGCGACTTTTATGCCATTATTATTATATAAGTATGACATAAAATTTTAGGAAACCAAATTATATAAAAAATATTAATTTTATTTTTTAAATTAAATAATTTAAACTATTAATTATATTTTAAAAACTAATGATTGATATTTTATAATACAAGTAACATTTTTCTCAATTTTTTTTTTAATATATAACACTTGTGACATATTAAAATAAACTTTTAAAACTTATTGAAATTAAATATAAAAAATGGTTTTAAAAATTAGAATAATTAGTTACAAATTAAATAATTTGGATCACTTTATTTGTAGTCCTAAATATTGAGATACCTTTGTATAAAACTAGTTATCGCGGTAAAAGTTAAAATCGTAAATGTAATAATTCAAGGGTTAAAAGAATTGAAACATGATGAAAAAAAATATATAGAATTTATTTTATGAGGTGTATCTCAAAATCATCTCTACCCTACTCCATTATTTACTATTTTTTAATCCATTTTACATGTTTAACATGTACTCCCATTACAATAAGCTAAAATATTTACAAAAATGTCATCCTCACAAATTATAAAAGAGGCCTCACACAACCCCTTAAAGGAACACAAAAAGTAACATTTATTATATAAATTGTACTATTTTTCCATAACCATGAATAAAATTTCACTCTATTAATCTTTATTTAACATGATATTTTCTAAATCCAGTTTTGCTATGGAATCCTCTAAGACAAACTGAAAGTTCTCAACAGATGTTCAAACTTTTCACAAATGTATTTTCCTTTTACCCTTCCATTACCAATTTATTTTTCAAAATATTATATAATTAATTTATTATTTTTATTATAATTAATTTTTTTGGTTTTATAAATAATCACTAATAATTTTTCCCCTTTCCATTAAGAAAAATGAAACCATCCTTTGAGCATTGTGCGGACTACTGCTCCCACGAACCAGCGTGTTTTGTTTTCCTTCACCACCTTACATGTTTGTATATAAGGATGGGATTAAATGATAAATAATATTTTTATAATATCATTAAGTTTATGTAAATAAAAATTTTATAACCTATTAATGATACGATCAAAAAATGATCATCGTTAATTTAATAGTTTAAAATAAGAGGACTATGAGGGTATAATTTTATTCGAATTGTGTAGTGTTTTCATATCCATAAATTATTCATATAATTCATCCAATTAAGGTATATCACACTAATAAACACTAAATAATATCATTATTCTCTAGGTATAATTATATTATAATAAAACCACCTCATAGTCATTTATAAAATCCGAGTATATTTAAATGTGGGTCGGTTTAGAAACCTAATTGACAAATACTTTGACTTTATATAATTAATTACAATGGGAACATAAATAATGGTAAACTATTTATAAATGACTAAATAATGATTTATTTTTGTTCTATATATGTTATAATAATATTTAATTCATTAATTAAGAAAACCCCCTTTAATAATTAAGAATCCCTAAAAAAATGCTTGTTATCAATTTCATTATCAAGGGAAAAAAATAATCACTAATTAATGTAATAGTAAACATAATAATTAATTATAATTAATCCATAAAAGTAATTTAAATGATCTATTAGTTATAAAAATCAGAATAATACTGAATAGGGACACCACTAATATGAAACCAGTACAAATGATCAACATTATAAACACCAAATGTAGAAAATATTTAGAATTCATATATAGAGTGAGTATTTATAAATAGTATAAATGAAAATGGATATGAAAAAGTTTTTAAAATAAGTTATTTATATAGTTATATTCTTTATACGTGAGTTTAAATTACGTTCATGAAATTCAGGTCAAGAGGTAATAGTTTTCCATCACAAATTTCCCTTTTTGAGACATGTTTTGTATCATGCACCTAATTTCCATTATGACGTGTATATGTGATTCCTAGTTGAGGTTTTATATCATGAAATACATTTATTTTTACAATAATAAAATTATTATGAGGTATCTTTTTAAAAAAAATTATTTTACTTCCATTAATTTGGTTAGTGGAATATATCGTGATGGTAGGAGAGGTCTTGGGAGTGTTCTGGGGGTTTGGGATACAAACATAGTAGAAAAGTGTACATCCAATGCATAATGAATGGTTATTGTGTGTTTAGTTTTAACTACACCACCTAAATATGTGATCTGTTGTAGGTTAATTCATGGTTTGGAAAATATGTTAGGGAGGCCCAAAAAACCATGCAGTATTATCCCCTTAGATAGAGAAAAATGCACATTATGTCAAACCCTATGGCTAGTCAATCTAATTTTGTGGATTGTTTTCCTCTTGGATAGAATGAACTTCAAGTTTGGTGAGTAGTTTTCCAAACCATTTGACCAAACCATGTGCCTCTTAAAAACTGGTAAAATTATATTGTTTCCCTCCCAACCTTTATAAAAATTCACTAGATTGGTCCCCCATATCCATCACCAACAGCAAGGGTTATGAACCAAAAGTTCTCCACTCTTACAAGGATAAACATTTCGAACTTTATAGGTGTTTTTAGTGCCTTTTATTGTGAATTGAATATCCTAGTAAGTATATTAGTCATATATTATCTTTTTATAGAAGAATATTTTTTTGGTTGTTCTTATTATTCTAAATATCTTAAACCCAACTTTTTCAAGGGAATAATTATCTTCGGTATTAGCATCTATATTAGTTTGATCTAACTGACAGTTTTGAGTGATTTCATGACTATGATATTGAATTATGTGGTCAAAAATGCTTCTCTAGAATTCTTGATGTTTCCCAAGTTTGTGTGGTTGTTCCTTTTAATTTCATTTCTACATATTTGTTTTAAATACGGTGAGTAGTTTGTGCCCTAATTTAATGTATGATACCCATCAAAAACCTCATTGGGTTTCTTAATGATTATAATACTGAACCAATGGTCACCCATGGGGTGTTCCACTACCTTAAAAATAGTGAAATGATTTGTGAACTAGAAAATTTGAGGGTTTTGGAAATTGAACTGTTTTTTTGTGTGTTCAAGATGTTGATATGGTATAATGGTTGATTGAATTAAAATAGACTGGTTAAAAGTGTTATGAAATGGGTGAGGGTAAATGTGATAAATTTTTTAAGGGGTATGTCCATATTTTTATATGGTTTTAAGGAATGATTAATGTTTGTTGTTCTGAATAAATAGTAAAATGAACTAGTTAGGTAATTAAGCTAATGGTGCAAAATGAAATGAACCATGGGAGTATAAATGAAAGAAATAGTGTACCCTTGATGTTATTATTTAATAAAAAAATTAATTTATGATTAAATTTATAAATTTGAATAAATGGTGTGGTTGGATGTCCAACTAACTCTCCTCTTCATTGGGGTGGTCTAGACTGATTCTTTAAGCACCAATGATGCACTAAATGGTTTGGTCTAGACTAATTCTCCTAGCCCCACAATTTCATTACATTGTTTATGATTCTAGAATGATTTTCCAAGAACCAATGGTTTGGTTACTAGTAATTACACTCCAAGGTATGGGGATTACATGATATAAGTACCTGGACTAATTCTCTAAGGTATTATGATTACATGGTATGAGTATCTATACTGATTCTCTATGGTCTGATGATTTATATCGTATGGGTACTTGTACAAATTTTATATGTTACAAGGATTATATGGGATTAATTATTTAATTCCCTCTAGATGTAAAGTGTTTTACCCCTCCTAATATATGGTTTTGACTTCCAATGTGTGCTTAATTAGGTATGGTGAGCTGAGTAATAGAATGGAACCTGGGATCCCATGGGAAAAATTGGTAACTTTTAAATTATAAAGACAATTTTATTTATGTTCTTCAATTATTCATTTATTCTTTTTCAAACATTTTTATTAGACAAATTATTTTTTTTTGAAACAATTATTGGTGGCCTACTGAGTTATACCCACATGATACTTGGGATTTCATTGGTACCTGAGTAGATTTCATGGTTGTAGATCAGAACAAGGGAAAAGGCTCTATGATATATTGTTGAGTTGGGATTTCTGGATGGAACATGGATGTGGGAACCACCAAAATATTGAAACCAATTTTGATTAATTTTATTGTTTTTTCATTTTAGGTTTCAAAACCCATGACACTTAAGGAAATCACATGTTTACTGCTAATTGGTTGTGCCCATTTACCAAGTTTAGGGAATTTATTACCAGATTCGTGACTATTTATTGTTACTACTTTGATTTATTTTTAATTAAATTAAACTATTATGCTACTATATTAAAGATATTATAGTATACTCACATGTATTATTATACCCTTGTTTATAGTTGGCTACTTCTGGCATAAAGGGAGGTGTGTATGAGGTCATATGGTAATCTAGACTAGGGCATCAGTTTAGTGGAACTTGGGTGAGGACGTTACAAAGTTGTATCAGAGTGGTTCGCTTTTTTATTTATTTTCTGATTTGTAAAGGTAGTTATGATACTAAGATGTGAAAATACTTTTAAATTATCTCATGAATGGGAGTATCTAACCCATATATAGGGGAAATATGATGTTCCCAAGGTGGGATTATTTTCCTTTATATACATATGTTACATTTGGATGTTATATCACCTTGGGTGATGCACATGTGGTGTGATTTTCTTTTTTTATGATTTTACTCATGGTTTAGTATGGAATGAGACTTTGTATAGATGAAAACTTTTAGGTACACATAGGTTTATATGACATGTATCATGTCAAGAAAATATGGGAGAACATATATGTTTGGGTTGTGGGAATGGAACATTACTCATATGTCTCCATTTTGGTTTCAGGAAAATAAGTGACAAATAAAGAGATTGATATTGTGTAAATTATAATGCTTTCAACTAAAATGGATGAAATAGTGTAAAATGAAAATCATGAAATTATGAAAGTTTCATTTACTCATAGTTTTTCATGGACCAGGATAGGGATGGTTGAGGGTAGTGATAGTGTTATAGTTATAGATGTACAGATCGTGTTTGTGGAGTTATGGTTTAGTGGATAGTGATGAACCACACCATTTTATATCTATCTAACTATATGTTATGATTCATGAGATGTGTGTTTGGATTTATTTATTTATTCCACCATGGCGATGTTTACATGTAGGGTGATGAGAGGGAACTACTAATAATTCAACTATAGTTGTGGGACCATATCCCTATTTAGTTCCATTTGATGGGGAAGAAGGCCAATTCCCTGATAATTTGTCCAATTTAAAACAACTTATGTGGAGAGATATATGTGTTGGGATATTCCATGCATGTCTGAATTGACTACAGATGTTTATATTTTATATCCACAAAAGTTTTCCAGGGAAATTGAGAATGAGGTATCTGAGTTCTGTATTGAGTCTATCCTGATGATTTTAGATCACTTAGAGACTCCTACAAGTAAGAGAGTAAAGTGTGCAACTTATATTTTACAAGTAACACTAAAGAACTGGTGGGATTTTCAAGCTTCATTAGGGTAATTATAAGACATGGTATGGAAGGACTTCCAACAAAAACAAATTGAACAATTTTACCTAGAGACTCTGAGGAAAGTGAGATCTATGGATTTAATGATTTTAACCTAGGGGACTATGTTAGTAATGTATTTTGTATGTCGCTTCACAAATTTGTAGTGTTTTTTCTTGATACTAATGATATATGAGGTAGTTATGACCAATAATTTTCATTATGGGATTACATTTGAGATCAATTCCAAGTTAATTATCGTTCATTGGAATAAGTTCACTATGGTGGTGAATTCGGAACTCGTTTTTTTAGTAGAACCTAAAGGAGGATTAAAGATGAGGCAATATGGGTTTGGCTAAGAAGGTAGGTGTTTCATCTTATATTGGTATTAAGTGTCATTATGTGGGATTTCACTGGGGTGGTGGGGCATAGAGAAGTTAGGGGACAGGATCAGCCTCCCAAGGTAGAGATCTAGGGTTATTCTATCAATTCAGCAGGCATGGCCAAATGTATGATCAATGTACTCAACCACTAGTGGAGTGTCAAACCAATGGTAGTATGGGTCACATACAAAGTTTATATATGAAATATCAACTAATGTGTGGTGATGGAGGACCTTTGCTGATATAAAGCACTAGAATGGGATCTACTACCCTATATCAGTCTAGCGGTTGGAGTTCTACTGGACATACCATTTGGGGTAGCACACATGGTACTTTAGCTCAATAGAATCCATATCAAATGGGACTTGTAGAATAGGGGTACCATACTAAATCTCAGGTTGGATTAATAGGTGATCTACATGAATTTTATCATGCACATTTTGGTTGTGATGTTGGACCATAGACGATATGAGGTACGATTCTTGTAGCTTCCACATTTTATAGGAATTTATTGGATATAACATCCTTACATTGTCTTTATTAACTCATTTGGTAAATTTTGTGACTTTGATAGAGGAGTATTTATGTGGTATAATATTTATTAACATGTATTTTGGATGTCTTCAAAGGAAATCAACCTCTATAATAGGTTTTCTAACAAGGTTGTTGAGTGTTATTTTCTATGGAAGATGTACTTTAATGAAATTATATTCTTTGAGTTTATATTTTTAATGTATTAGTTGGTATCATATGAATGTCACATTGTTTTTTACCAAAAAAATAATGAACCCTGATTAACATACATGGATATTTCATAACTTTTGTGGAATACTTAAAATTTTATACAAACAAACGCCTAAAGACCATACTAGTCTAGTGACTTTGGAAACATGGAAACAAAAAAAGGATACATAAGTGAGCTCTATTATCTCCCACTAGTTTCTTCATGACTAGTAAAATACTTATAAACATAAAACATAATACATATATTCATAACCTAGGAAATGAATCATAAAAATTGGTGAACTCTAATGATCAGTATGCGTAAACAATGAATATATATAAGCATAGTCATGTTCATAAGGTTATGAAAACATGATCTTGAAAATATAATATCGTACCCTACATATCAAACATAATTTACATGAATCATGGCATAAGTCATGGATATTCATAAGACATGAATCATAATGAAATAAAGAACATAATCCATGAAAGTAAAACATAGTAATAAAACATGGAATTATGGTAGAAACATAAGTATGTATAATATGATTTCCATTGTATCCCAGTCATCATTTCCACGACCATGTTGGTGGTATATGTTCACTCCCCAAACCGTCTTGGTAGTCATTATTCACTCCCATGGACATCTTAGTAGCATGAGTTCACTCCATATTCCATATTAGTTGTCATGTTTCACTCTGATGGACATCTTAGTAGTCAAGGTTCATTTCCAAGACCATCATAGTTTATCTAATGAGATATAAATCCATACCCAATGCATTGGAGGCAGATATAGGTCCCACCCCTCTATAAATGTAAGAATACATATATGTTCCTGAATACCGTAAATAATCATATCATAACCCATGAGATGAAATTAGTATCGTAAAAATGTAATAATATCATATACTTTGAAAAATATGTAGGTTTCATAATCATTTCATCATAATCATCACCCATGAAAAGAAGAGCGTTTAAAAGCATATAACCTATAAAAGAAAACAAAGTTTTATAAGAATAATAAAACCTAAACCATTCAAGAAGTAATATGAATGTATCTTTTGGATTATTCCCTAGAAGGAAATTTGTGACATCAATGGATGTCATCTTAGAATGAAAATAACTTTGAAGGATATTTTGAAAACATTTCATGAGAAAAATATCATATCTTATTTGAAAAAATATCTTTAAAATACACAACATTTTGAAAACCATTTCATTTCAAAGTTATTTTAATACATTTAAGGAAATCTTGAGAACATATTGAAATAAATTTTCCTTCAAAAATTGTACAATTAGCTTTAAAATTTTTTTAAAACATTTTCCTTGAAAACATATAAAATAATCCTGATTACATTTTGAATGTGATTTACATTTAATACTTCTAAAAGGATCTTGAATATGTTTTGAAAACCATTTCTTTGAAAATTATTTTTAAACATATAATTGGGTCTTGAGATCATTTTGAAAATTTATTTCCTTGAAAAACTATAAAAGAGGATTTAAAACATTTTTCAAACAATTTTATTTGAAAACTTCTAAAAGAATCATGAAAAAAATTGAAAATCATTTCATTGAAAATATATTTTTTATTTATTTTTTCAAAATTAACCATTAAGAATGAAAATTAATATTCAAAGGATATATGGAAGATAAATCCATAGATATCGTATGAGGTGAAAGGACCATTCTTTTTGCATGGTAAAAATGATAGAAAAATTCCTTGTTTAGAAAGAGAAAAAAACATTCCATTGAAAACATTGTAAAAACGAAAAATGGGTAAAAAAATACTTTTAATGATCATAGGATAATATCATAAAATTCATGGAATCCCTTTTTTGAAAATGTAATTTTAAATGAACATGGATTTCCAACAAAATAGAGGGTAATGTTGAGCCCAAACTATTTAACCAATTTAGTAACTTTTGATACTTATACCCCATAAAAGAAATATTTTAAAATGGATATGTGAATACCCAAAAAATTAATATACATAGAATAAAATCATGTATAGTACATACACCACACAATAGGAAAGAGTTGAGAACATATCATGTATCCTACAGAAATAAAAAAGTGAGATGAAATCCTCTTACCTTGTGTCTTGACTCTCATCGTACTCATTTAGACCAACTGTATAATACTAATAAATATATTATAAATATTTAAAATAAATATATTATTATATATAATACCATGTATGGATTTATTTTGACCTTACATTACCCCACTTGTTAACCATCCTATGTTAAGGTTTCACTTTGGATAATATTTTATTTTTTCTTTGCATGTGTCTTAATTATTTATATCGTGGGTCATTATAATTATATCATGATTACATAATGTAAACCATGATATAAATATCATTTATATCTTGTATATTTGTATTATAATAATCAATATAATATATATTTTTGAAATGTAATTCACATTTCATAGAGATAGTATGTCGTACGTATGCATGAACGATGTTTTCATTTTTATTGTCATATTGAATGAAAGAAAAATATGACATATATTTGTATATGTATATCGTTATTATAGTAAATTTATGATATCATATATATCATATATATTCACTAAACGCATCCTTAATACATTCCATGTAATTTATGAATGAATAATATCGCTTTGGAGGGGCAGTAGTCCACACTTCCTTAAACGAAATTATCAAATTAACACAAAATGAAATTTTAAAAGATATGTGTTGTAAAAGGAATATATAATTTTAAAGTCATAATAAATATAATATTTAATATATATATAAAAATATTTTGAATCAAAATTTCCACCATGAGAGGTGGTAAGGAAAACTGACAATCATCATTTTGTGAGACGGAAGTTCACCGTACACACAAATAATATGTTTGTTACCCATTAGATGGAGGTGTTTGTAAGTGTAGTTCGAACCCTTATCATAAAATAATCCTAGTATATTAATGATAATATTAATTTTATAAAATTATGTAATAATGAGAGTGGAGTGGGTGGAGAAAGAAAATAAAATAATGGATCTTGAGAGAAGATGTTATCTCTTAATTGGGTAACTCCTTTTGGTTTGTGCCAATATTCTTCCTTGGAATTGATTCTAACCAAGTAAAATATTATAGAAGGAAATTAGGGATTTTGGTAATTTTATTAGGTATATATTCCACAAACAAATGACGTTTTTTAGGTTTTAAGAATATCGAGATGTGGTGGCCTTTTATAGGTAAGGGAAAGGACATAATTGGAATTTTTAAAACAAGTTAGGTGTACCCACGTTTTCACCTCAAAAAAATTATACCAAACCAAAAAGTTTAAATATTTTAGGTTTCATGGATTAATAATGTACATAAAATGGGTTTTGGAAAAGTTTATAGGTCATTTTGGGTCTTAAATGTAAGGTTCATTCCTTAGTCATGCATAGTTTTACCTTAACCTATGTAATTAATTTTAATTACTTTCACTAATACTTTCGGTCAGAAAATAAGTCAAAATTAATAGAAAATATTAATTATTATGATTATAAATTTGGAATCCACTTTTACAATTTCTAATCACATGAGTGGTGGAAATTAATTTTAAAATTAATCCGACTGATGGGATGACACTGTGGGTTTTTAAGTAAAAAATGATCCAAAGATTGTTATGTTTTTATATACAATTTCATTGTAAAATTGATTAAAATAACATCAATTTGATTAATTAATAAAAATATTATCTAATTAGACTTATAAAATTAATTAAAATATAATTTATCCTTATAAATAAAGTATATGAAAAATAAGTTTTGAATAAAAATCCAATATTTTTAATTATTCCTTAAAAAATAAAACCTTACAGAAAATTACCAAAATATTTATCCATACCAAATTTTTTTGTTTCAAATATAAATATGATTTTTATTTTGACATATTAAATATATAATAGTTCCAAAATTTTTATTTAAAATTGTATCTCTATTAAAAGGAAATAAAAATACATTTATAAAAAATATATTGTTTTTTAATCAAAAATTGGGTTTGCTATTATCTTATATCTATCGAATCTATTGGATAAATATTAAAAAAGGTTTATTGAATATATAACTTATAAATTATATTAATATCACTCAACAATTGTAAATTAATTTAATTTATTTTCTTAAAACATATTTGTGGCTATAATAATAATAATATTTTTCTTTGTATTCAATCGGTTTTCATATTCATTTATATTTAATTCGTAACCTATGAATTAATATTATATTATGTAAACCATTTGTTTTTTTAAACTAGTTAATACTATTCATGACTTCAAATTTAATATCTAGGTTTTATTTTTTGTTTTAAATAATAACATTTCAATGATATATGATTTTTCGGTAAAACTCGTTCATGCATGTTATGGAAGACATCGAGAAAATTCATTATTGTGTGTAATTCATGCTAACCACAGTGTTCCTTGTAGATATAGATAAAATTTATGTTGTGTGTAGTGCATAATTAACATTGTGTTTCTTATAATTCAATCCAAACAATGTGCTTTCTTATAAAATAAATTATTTTAAGCTTTTTGTGAAATAAAAAATATCAAAACGATTTAATTAATTCAAACAAAAAAATTCCAAAAATTTTAGTGTCTCACATTGTACCCCCCGTAAAATGAATTTATCCCTCAAAATTCTTCTAGTTTATCAATGTTTTAATATTAGAAATTTTAATTCATATAAATCTACATCATACAACTTTTTACTAAAGCTTCCTTCAAAAGGGAGATTTGAAACCATAATGATCACCCAATGTAACATATAAGTTGGTTCGCACATGGGATAAAAAAGGTGGAAAGTAAAAACATGGCCATGGAAAAGAAATCTAAATATTGGTTCCTGATGTATAGTGATAGAGAAAAATATTAGGAGGATGTTAACAAAAATAAATCCAAAAATCTAGGATGAAATGAGGGACAATTTGATTCATAAAAAATATAGGTACTAGGATAAAAGTTGTGGTTTAAAGATCCTTTTTCCAAAATTTTAATGACATTATTGAAATGATACACTTTCGTGACATCATAAAAACCTCATCCTTTATTGTTCCTTGATCCACTTCAACTAATTATCCAAAATGGAATGTGAATTCATCATTTCTAAAGCTCCAACTGATCATTAAATCAATGATATTTTATCCCATATGTCATCAGTTATCATCAAAACCACGTTTTTAAAATAGGTTATCAAATATTCATAAATAATCATGTGGTAATATAATACTTTATTATAATAAACATTAATCTAATGTTTTAGTTAATATTTCTCTAAATTTTAAACCTTTTAACATTTCCAAAATATTATAATCAAAATCTTCACAAATAATTTCATGAAATGAACTTAAAATTGATTACCCAGTATATCATAAAGTAACACATGGTTATCACCTTCTAAAACTGTGAATTCCCTCATCATATATTCTCTTAAAACATGGTAATAACCGAAATTACCATATATAGTTATGGAAAACATGAATTATTACTTTTTTCATAAACTATTGTATTTTTTCCATAAATCCAACATGTTTTGAACATCATCCATGATTGCGTACACTCCATTCTAATAATTACTTAATTAGTACCAAGGTAATCATTACCTTCCAACATACTTATTCATATACCACATATCATTATCCAAACAACATTATAATAACATAACAAGTATATTAAGGGCTATATTTTCCTTAATCATGTGTTTTCTAAGGAAATCACCTCTTCCTTATAACACTTTCTATTCCATTGTAACTATTCAACATGTTCTTGTAAATCAGTAGAAAAAAACATAAACTTAACAATCCTTATATGATTCACCATTTATGTAACATACTTCTTGAATCCAAAAAGAAAATTTTATTATACCACTTCATCCATATTCCATTATAAAGGTTACCACATCCTATTTCAAAATACCTTTTTCCTTTAACATTTCATTTGTCTTCCCTTCATCATCACGGTAACAATTAATCACACCACCTTGTTGATCCTCTTCCAGATCATTCCTCTTTGGACATTAACTTGAATAATGTACATTTAGTCCATAATTAAAACACATAATACTTGATGAGGTATTAAAGAGGCTACTATTATCATACATTTAATTTATAGAACTATTCATTTTTCCCTTGCAGTCACTAGTTATTTTCGCTATGCACACCTTGGTTGACATTATGCCTCTGGTTTTAGTCAATGGGGTGAACCAAAAGGACCTAGATTAACATTTAATGTGATGGATGATTATTTTATGATACTTCAAGTGGGATGATCACTGGAGTCAGAGACTCTATGATCATGCCTTATAAGTTGTCACGAAATATGAATAACATTGTATACCTTAACTATCTCTCATGTAGTCATGAAAATAATTACTTATAGGATGTCTAAATCACGACACATTATTTAATTTATGACACCCTTGGATCATCCTAGGTTATTCATTTCAAATTTATATTTAAATAATTCATTTTGGTTCTTGATGGGTTTTTTAATTCCCAAATCATATCCCCCAATTGTTTCAACCCAGGTATGCAGCAAGGCATGTTGTCATGTACTGGATTTCTATGATTCCAGACCAGAATGTATTCTCATAGTTTTTACCCCTATGTATATATGTGCCAGATCCAGATCAACTTGTATTATCTAGACAAGAATATATGTCTAGGAAACCACTCACTCTATCATTTAACAATATTCAATCAAAGTTTTCTAAATAATGACTCATCTAAATAATTATCCATAGATACATCCCTAGACATATCCTTAGAAATATACCAAGGAATATCCCTAACATTTTCTCATCCTATTTTCCAAAGGACAACTAATCCATTACTTTAGTACCACTTATTTCAACCCAGACTTAACATACATTAATATTTTATAACTTTTTCAGAATACTTCAAATATTATACAAAGAAACGCCAAATACATTACTAGTCTAGTGTCATTGGAAACATGTAAATATAAAAACAGATACATAAGTGATCTAAATTATCTCCCAATATATTGTTCATGACTATCACCCTTATTATACACGTCAACCATAATATATATATTTATAACCTGGGGAAAGCAACATATAATGGTATGAGCTCAAATGCTCAGTAAGGGTAATCAAGGGAGATATGTAAGCATAATCATGAAAATAAGGTTATGAGAACATGATCATGAAAATAGAAGATCATATCTTTCATATCAAAGACCATATACATGAATTATGGAATAATGTTTGGATGTTCATAAGACATGAATCATAAGGAAATAAAAAACATAAGCAATGAAAGCATAACATAGGAATAAACCATGAAATTTTCACAGACACATAAGCATTTATAATATGATTTCTATAGTAGCCAATGAATCCTACCAAGACCATGGTGATAGTATAGGTTTAGTCCCCATAGCATCTTGGTAGTCAGGGTTCACTCCCATTGTAATTTTAGTATAATGAGTTCACTCCTCATACCATCTTGGTAGTCATGGTTCACTCCCATGGCCATATTAATAGTCCATTTTAATTTCCAATACCATCTTAGTCTATCTCATGAGATATAATTCTTTACCAAATTCATTGTAGGGATATATATATCCCACCCAAACAATAACAAAATCATATATATAAATGCCACAAGATCATAAATAATCATATCATAAACCATTATATTAAATGGGTATCATAAAAATGTAATCATATAATAACCTATTGAAAAATATGAATGTTTCATAGTCATTTCATCACAATCATTACTCATGAAAAGAATAAGGATTCAAAAACATATAACCTGTAAAATAGAAACATGATTCATTAGAATAGTTCCATAAAAATGATTCAAGAAGTAATATTAATGGAACCTTTGAATTATATATTATAAATGTATGAGTAACATCAACATATGTCATATCAGAAATAAATAACTTGGATGGATATTTGGAAAACATTTATGGACTAAAATATCATTTTTTCATTGAAAAAAAATAATTTAAAACATAAAAACTTTTGAAAACTATTTCCAATGAAAATAATTTTAAAACTTTGAAATATGGAATCAAAACATTTTGAATATCATTTTCCTTCAAAACTTATAAAATAAGATTGAATTTTTTTTAAAAAAAATCAGTGAAAACACATAAAATAATATTAAAAACATTTTGAAAATCATTTATGTTGAAAAAATATAAAAGTATCACGAAAAATTTTGAAAAACATTTTCTTTAAAATAATTTTAGAACTTATAACCCTTTTCCTTGAAAATTTACAAAATAATATTGAAAAAATTTTTAAAACTATTTTACTTGAAATTTTATAAAATAATCTATATAAAATTTTAATTTTTTTTGACAATATCCTTTAAATAAATTTTCAGAAAAAATTAACTTTAATAATTAAAGTAATGTTTTAATAGATCGACAAAATATAAATCTATACATGTTATATGGGGTAAAAAGAAAATTCCTTTTACACAGTAATAAGGTTAGAAAAATGAATTATTTGGAAAGTGACAAGAAGATTCCTTTAAAAAAATTGAGACACACAAGAGAGGTCAAAATTTAATTTAATGATCATTTTATAATATTAGAATATTATGGGAAAACCTTTTTGAAAAACATGATTTTAAAGGAATAGATATGTTGGATCAAAGAGAGAGTAAAGGCATACATTCTTAAAAATAGTGTATTAACTATATTATGTACCAAATAGTGGAAGAAATGGTATCAATATTTTAATAAATTAATTATATAACATCTAAAATTAAACTACTTACACCTCAAAATAGAATTTAGGTTCATAAAAAACATGAGTCTCAAATAAAGAAAAATAAGGGAAAACTATTTCACCAAAATGGTACTTTGGAAACTTATACCCCATGAAATAAGGATCAAAAAATAGATATGTGAATTCCCATAAATTTAATTATAATATACATAGAATAAACTCATATGCAGTACATGCACCATGCAATATAATATAGTGGTTGACATATTATATATCTCAGAGAAATAACAAGTGATATTAAATCCCTTTACCTTGTATATTGACTCTCATAGTACTCATTAAAATCAACTGTATGATAAATATAAATTAATTATTTATATTGTTCATAATTATATTATTATATCTAATACCATATATGTTTTTATTACGACCTTATATTACACTCTTGTAAACCATCGTATGTTTATGTTTTACTTTTGATGATATTTACGTTGTTCTTCACATGAGTCTTAATTTTTTATATCGTTGGTGCTTATAATTATATCATGATTACAGAATTAAAAACATGATATAAATATCATTTATATATAATATATTTTTATTATAATAGTCTATCTAATATACAAATATTAAATGGAATACACCAATTCATGGAGACGGTAAGTCGTACGTACGTAAGATTATTGCTTCCATTTTTATTATTATATTGAAAGAATGAAAAAAATACATATATGTATATATGTATATCATTATTATAGTATATTAATGATATCATATATATCATATATATTCAATAAACCCATCCTAAATACACTCCATGTAGTGTATGAAGGAATCATATCGCTTTGAGGGGGCGGCAGTCCACACTTCCTCAAACGAAATAAACATATTAACACAAAATGAAAAGTAAAAAGAAATGTGTTCTGAATAAAATAATGAATCATAAATAAATAATATATATAATATATAATATATATAGATATAGTGTCTATAATTGTTTCCACCATGATAGTTGTTAAGGAAAAATGAACAATCATCATTCTGTGAGGCGGAAATTCGTCATACACATAAATAGTATGTTCGTTACCCATTTGATGAGGGTCTTCATAAGTGTAGGTAGAAAAAATAAAATAAAAAAAACCAGTATATTTTTTAATTATTTTTTTATAAAATAATTTAATTAATATAGTGGATTGGTTGGAGAAATAAAATAAATGAAAGGAGCTTGAGAGAAGACGTTGCCTCTTAATCAGGTAACTCCTTTTGGCTTGTGAAAAAAGGCTTCTTGGATTTAAAAATTCCCATGGTAAGGATTATATTAGGAAGGTAGGGATGTTGGTAAGTATATTGGGAGGATATTTTATGAACATAATAGTTTTTATAGGTTTGAATAAATGGGAGAGGTGGTGGCCATTTATGAGGAAAGAAAAGGGCACACTTGGCATTTTTGAAAACATGTTTGTTGTACCCACGTTTTTACCTATCAAAAGTCACAAAAATATAAAATATATTAATAATGGAAGTTTAATGTCTGATTATTATCCAAGAAATGGTTTTATAACATGATTATAGGTCATTTTGGGTCCTAAATTTAATTTTTACTCCTTATTTAAGCTTAATTTTACCATAACTATTGTAATTAATTTTAATTACTCGCAATAATAATTTTGGTAAAAAAAATAAGTTGACCTTATTAGACATTAAAAATTATTCTGATTCCTAATATGAAATCTATTTTTCCAAATTCCAAACATTGGAGTGGTATAAATTAATTTAAAATTAATCTCACTAACGAGATGACACTACTGGCTTTTATAGTAATAAAAAAGATCAAAAATATGCTGAGTTTTTATATCTGATTTCAATTTAAAATTGGTTACAATAACCTAAATTTGATTAATTGATAATAATATTATATAATTAAAATTTTAAACAATTTTAAAATAAATTTTATCCTCATAAATAAATTATATGAAAATTTATTTTTTAATTAAAATATAGTATTTTTAATTACTCCTTAAAAATGAATCCTGAGAGAAAATTTCCAAAAAACTCCCAACATAATTTTTCTATTTCACCTCCAAATATAATGTTTTTTTAAATATTAATTCTTTAAAATTTCCAAAAATACAATTTAAAAATCGGTTATACATTAAAAGGTCATAATAATACCTTTATAAAAAAATATAGGTTTTTAATCATAAAATCGTCAATGTTCTTATCTTATGTCTATCAAATCTACTAGATGAATATAAAAAATATTTTAATGAATATATAACATATATCTTACATTAATATCAATCACTAATTTTTATTAATTTAATTTGTTAAGTTAAAATATCTATTTGACTATAAAAATATTAATATTTTATTTTATATTCAATCAATTTTCATATTCATTTCAAATAAATTGGTAGCCTGTGAATTAATATTATATTCATGTAAACCATAAATTTTCAAACTTTAATTAATAATATTCAAAACCTTTAATTTGTTGGCTTGTTTTTATCTTATTATTTTAAATAATAACATTTTAATGATATACTATTGTTCTGTAAAAATTGGTTATGCATCTAATGTAAGACATCAGGGAAATTCATTATTATGTGTAACTCAAGATAACCTTAGTGGTATGTTTAGAGAAAGATAAAATTTATGTATCATTTAGTGCAAAATTAACTTGTTTTTTTGTATAACGTAATACAAAAATAGTGCTTTTATATAAGAAAAACTATTTTTTGTGTTTCATGAAATGAAAAATATCAAAAAGAATACATTAATTTGAAGAATAATCATTCATAAAATCTCAAGGTTTTACAGTATGAGAGTGACCATTATATCTCCTTTGAGTAACATGTACGATTTTCATGGGGAATATGATATCCATGTAGACTATGAAGGGTTGATTCTTTAGTAACTTTTTAATCTCAAAACCCAAGTTGTGAGATGAATTCTTGATGATAAGGGAGTATATAATGATGTCTTCCCTCTAGCGGTGGATTAATTTCATGATGAGTTTACTAAGAAGTTCTCAGGTTTTACACTAGATATAAACTAAGTTCATTATTGATCAAATTATAGGGATTGATCCAGGTTCTATTCATCCATATATAATGGAACCATAAGAGCTAAAATACATCAATAATCATTCAGAGGCATTTGAGGATAAAGGATTCATCTATCTGAGTATGTCACATTGGGGATCTCTAGTTTTGTTTTCCAATAATTCTAATGGGATTTTTCATTTTTTGTATTTATTATTTGATTTTTTACTAAATGAAAATAAATAACTTGTTTCATCTTCTTTTTATTGAATATTTTTTAACCAATAGAGGGGTAACTATGTTTTCTCCAAGATTGATTTGAGATTAGGGTATCACCAATTGTGGGTGATACCTTATAATATACCTTGGAATGATTTCAAAATATTTTATATCTTATATGAGTTTTTCATGATGTCATTTGGGATAAATATTTCTCAAGAGATGTCTTTAACCTTGATGATCCGAATCTTTCTCCCATTATTATACCAATTATTAGTTTACTTGGTTGATGGACTCATGGTGTACTAGATGACTCATGACTACCATGAAACAAATCATGATAGTGTCTTGAGAAAATTGAGAGAGCATCAATTATACACTAGTCTATATAAGTTCCATTTTTGGATTAAAAAAGTACATTTCTAGGATCACATAATCTCAGAGGAAGTAATGGTTGTGGACCCTAAAAAACATCATGTTGTTTTTCCATTTTTATATCCCAAGAATTTTTTTTATATTCAAATTTTTTTGGGTTTTATGGTCTATTATGTAGGTTCATCAACTAATTTTCTCACATGGATGCACCACCCTTAGGACTAAACAATAATTGTTTAATATTTTAATACTTTGAAGCATATGAGAATGCTTTCTAAAAACTAATAGGGATATTGACCATGGTATTGATTTGTATTTTTATTGATTCTAGTAAGAAGTATACCCAATATTGTTATGCATCAGAAATTTTACTTTGGGAATTGTTGATGCAGGGACAAAATTTAAAGGCATATGGATCATGATAATTGGGGCCACATGACCTGAACTATCATATGCATGATCTATATTTTTCTATAGTGGCTCATTCCTTTTTGTGTTTGTTGAATTATCTTATTAGTGAGAGGTTTGTTAATTATAACGATCATAAGATCATCAAATACCTATTTTCCTAGCATGATTTAAATAACTATTTATAGAGATGGGATGATTGTATAATTTTTTTGTTACATTGAGTTATCTTATAAAATGGGAGACATAATTTTTTTTATGGAAGTGTTTTTTATAAGACAAAAAATCATGAAGTTTGGGACAAATGTTCTGAATCAAAAGTGATGTCCTAGTTCAGTGACATTCATATAGGTGTTAAGAATATTAGTTATAGATGGAACTTATTTCCTTATCGAATCATCACTCTCTTATTAACTAGGTATAGAGGTCTAATTATGAGGACTTAGAGTGCTTGTCACTAAGAAAAAGCCGCAATGGTATGAAGTTACATCCTGATTGGACCATCAACGATGATGACATTATTCATGTCCATATACATGTTATTATTACCACTTGTGTGTACAAGGATATTATGGGTGACTTTCATGCCTCAATGTGGGTGGTTCACCCGGGTATGACTAAAATATAACGTAACCATCATAAATAATATTGGTGTTTGGGAATGAAAAATGATATTGTAAGTATTGTGAGGAAGTGGTACACCTATTAGCATTTGGAGTCCTAGAATCATATTCTTACTAGTTTGTTACAATACTTTTCCATTATTGAGTGTAAATGGGATGATGTTAACATGAGTTTTGTGGTAGTTCTTTTTTAGACTCCTTGAAATAATAATATTATATGGGTGATTATGGACTAATTGACCAAAGTATCCCATTTCTTAAAAATTAAGTCGATGTTTAAAGTTGAAAAGGTTGGGTGAATTTTACATTCACAGGATAGTGTATTTATGTGGGGTTCCCAAAAACATTATTTTACATCGAGACCCTCTTTTTTAGTTTGTAATTATGGAGAGGCTTACAAAACAAGATGGGTAATCAGGTGTTTTTTAGTATAGTTTTCCACATATAGACAGATGGTTTGTATGAATGTACTATCCCATATTAGAGGATATATTGAGAGCATGCTTCCTATAGTTTTTTGGGGGGCTTGGTTGAATTACTTGGTGCTTATTGATTTTTCGTATAAAAATAGTTACCATGTGGCTATTCAAATGGAACTATATGTGGTACTAAAGGGTAGGAAATGTAAATCATATTTGTGTGGGATGAATCAAGGAGATTCAAAGTTATTGGGGAAGATTATCATGTAGGATAGATCTAAATATGTTTAGTTGATAAGTAATAATGTACCTATGGCATATAATTTGAAGAATCCATATTTTTATCGATGTTGTCGAACTTTTAATTTTATAGTGGGTGATAGGGTGTTTCTTTGGGTGTAACTAAAATGGAGATTCTATTAGATTTAGAAATAAAGTAAGTTTGTTCCTGTTTATATGGATTTGTTTTAGATCATGGAGAGGATCAGTCTAATAGTGTATTGATGGTCTCTTCCATAATGTTATAGTGGTCTATATGAAATATTTTATGTGTCATAGAATTTTTAGTATCACCCTGACTGTTCTCATGTAATTTATACTGATGATGTTGAGATTCAATTTGATGCATCCTTTGAGGAGCATCTAGTTCATATTGAGGATCACAATAAGAAAAAGTTTTCTGGAAAGTCTATGTCATTGTTCTCAGTGTTTTTGTGTCTTTTCCAGGTTCAAGAAGAAACTTGGGTGAGGGAAATGATATTCATTCCTAGTGGTCTGAACTATTTACCTTTTAGACTTAACTTTTCTTTTCAGACATACTAGAGGATGGGTTATTATAAGTTAGGGAGGTTGTATGATCAAAAACTTCTTATGAGGTATATTTTTGTTTATGTTTTGGTGTAACTCCAACTAATTTAGTTAATGGAATATCTCTTTGGGGTGTGAAAGGTATTAGGAGTGTCTCAGGGGTACGAGGTATGAAAATGTGGGGAAAGTGGTCATGTGGGGCATACTGAATAGCTAAATCGTGGTTACATCTAAATATGCACCATAACTATGTGTCCTTATAGTGTGTGGTGCATGGTTATGAAACCATTCAAGGGGCCAAGAAACTATATGGCTTGAGACCCTTAAATAGAGGCAACTAAACAGTGAACACAAGGTTTTTCAAATCATGTGTGGATCCAGACTAACTATATGACATGGTTTTCTCTTGTAAAGAGGGAAATATATGGTTGATAGATGATTTGGGAAACCATACATTCAAAAAATGCACCAATAAAAAAGTGGGAAATTTATAAATTTTTCTCCCGACCTTTATACCATTTCACATGATTTATCCCCTATTTTATTCTACAATTGAAAGGGTTGGATTCTAAAAGTTGTCCCATATTCCAAGGATTAATCACCCTTTCTTAATTTCTATTTGGAAACCCCTTTATTTGTAATAAAATCTCTATGTAATTTTATAAGTCTACATTATTAATTATTTGGAAGAGGCTTTGTGTGGTTGTATTACATCTTCCAAAAATCCTAAACCCAATTTCTTCAAGGCAATATATTACTTTGGTCATAGTGATTATTTGAATTCAAAACAAGTTAAATTTTTTGGTTATTTCTTTTTTATGGGATTGAGGTAATGGTTCTATAATATTTCTCCCAATGTCTTTATTTTTTATATGTGTATGTAGTTCATCCTATAACAACATATAATTTTATCAACAGAATTTCCCTAATTATGTCATTAAAAACATCACATCAAGAACCCAATAGAAACAATATTGTCAAAAATTAAGAATGATATATTAGTCAAAAAATAAACCAAACAAAATTCAATATTATAGATAGAAAATAAATATAAAATAAGATAAAAAGAATTATAAAATTTGGATCTCCTCGGTCTACTAGAATAAATGCACTGACAAATAATGATTTTTAAATAAAACATACGGTTAATAAAAAAATATTCATATTCAAGATGAAATTATATATATATATATATATAATCATAATAAATATATATGTTAATTATTAATGAATTAAATAATAGGTAGTTAAAGAAATTAAGGAACCCCAACAACTGGAATAGTAACCTTACTATTGGAATAGTAATATGAATTTTAGAAATAGTAATCTGTCTTTTTGAACAGTAACCTCATCTACGAAAGAATAAAAAAAATTAGGTATATTATAAATAAATTTATGATATATTTATATCATGGAAAAACTAAATATATGTTTTAAAAACGATAAATTACTTGTTGGAATACTTGTAATACATAAATTTCTATTTACAATTTTATATTTAATATTATGATTTAAGAGAAAAAATATTTTTGAAAAATAGATTCATAAATTAATATATATTTTTTATTATAATTATTATATAACTTTATGAGACCTTAATTAGTTTTTTAAAGGATTATAGAATTGATTATAATATTAAAATCAGTCTTTTTTGAATAAAGGATGATTTTATTAAAAAATTAAATTTCTCATATTTGAAAAAAAAATCATAAAAGGGAATTCATTTTGAAAATTAAATTTTTTCTAAATGGTTATGGTGATTTTTTTCTAAAATAGTTTTATTTTTTGTAGATAGTGAAAAACGATAATTTACGGTATAAGCTAAATTCATGAATTTTTGAGTCATGGATGATGTTTGGATGATGTGAGAAACCATTATATTAAAATATCCTAAACTATATACTCTATTAAGTCATATTAATATAAAACTATTTATAGTATTGATCAAAATAGTAAACTAAAGAATATAATAATCAAACTCACCTATCTCCCCTTATAACTACTGCCCATGACCACCCTTCCTCCTTGCACCTTATAATTCATGAATCATGTCCATATTCTACCTAGTTCCCTTCCCAAGCCTCTTCCTAATGTACAAGATCTTCTAGTCTCAACAAAATACCAAACCAATTGCCTTAAAGAGGTTCTTAAGGAGACAACACTCAAGAGGTAAAATCCTCAATCCTTTTCTTTTAATTTCTTATCATTTCTTATCCTCTCCTCACCTCCACTATCTAAAGAATTATTATAAATATAGTAGCATATATATAATTTATTTTTAATTTTTTAAAGGTAATATAAATCATCAAATATCTTCTCTTTTCCTTTTATTTTAAAAATGAAAACAACATCTACAATATGTTGGTTCACCGCCTTTGTTGAGGAGGAGTTTTTTTCTATTACCACCTTCAAGGCTGGTCCTAAAACCACTATTATTGTAAAAAAATATATTTTAATATGTATATTTTAACTTTTTTATTTTTATATAACTATTATATAGATATAATATTAAATTAAATGTAACTATTTCATGATGATTGAAAAACTATAAAATTAAACTAAATCAATTTATCATTAATGTTTTATCAAAAGAATCGCCCTCATATTAGAAAAGAATCTTATATGGGACCATTGAAACATATATAAGTTAATTAAAACCATATAATTTCACTTATTGATAATTATTCTCATTTTAAAATAACATTCATAATTATATTGAATTAAACCGAACATTAAATGTATTTTCACTTAAGTTGGGAATAATTTACCATTATATGTGATTATTTTACCTAATTAATGACTAAATATGATTTAAATCCCATATTTTATGACAACCATTATGATACACCCTTTGGTTATTCCTTATGATATGATGACGACACACATTTCTTTCACGGGGTAACCCTTATGATTATTCTTTATGTTTGATTTCTTTGTGTGGCACACATATACATGAACATGTCATGATGGGTGTTCCTGGATATCTCTCCAATGAATTTGGTAATATTCAGTCACATTAGACATCATGTATGGAATTATATTGTACACCTATTCCATTATAGTACATTGTTAAACTTGGGATATTGTCTTGTTCATTAACTTTCACTCTTGTTTATGTCATGTTATGTGTTTCATCCACATTCCAATATTTCCATGATCATATGATTACATGTTATATATTTTAGGACTCCATATGTTTACTCAGGGTCCATTATTTTTACATTATCATGTTATTTCATTCATATTCATGTGTTATGATTCATTCCCATGCTTATTCCCATACAAGGAATTTTAGCACATCCGTTTTGTCAATGTATTCTACATGTTATCTTATACAGGTGTAAGAGCATTGAGGTAGTTAGGAGCTAATTATGGAAGATTAATAAATATAAGTTTTATTCTAGTTCCATGTTTTTTAATTTATGTACCTTTTATTCTGAAGATAGTATTCCTTATAATCCTTGGTTTTTATTCTATGGATAATTATGCTTAAAATCATGTAATAATATGTGTAAATGGATATAGTTACTATATTTGGTATCATAGAATTATCATGTTATTTTTGTATATTATGACTACGGATCATTATTAATAACCCTAGGTATATTTTAATCACCAAGGATTACCTTGATTTACTTTTAGGGAATCACAATTTAGGATGTATGTTTTATTTATAAGTTTATCCTTTTATGTTTAATGTTTATTAATTATACACCCTTTATCTATGTATTCAATCCCATAATTTTATAGAACATACATTTCTTAGTTAATTGTGGTAAATAAGAGAAACCATGCCAAAAATCAATTTGATAGGAAATGTAATGATTTCCCTAATAAGTTCAATATATTTTTCAACAAAATTATTAGTGAAATAAATTAAAAATAACTACCATTATTAAGAACAAATTAACCTTAATAAATAACTAAACCTTTAACTTAAAGTCCCAAATGACCTATAAACTTGTTAAAAACCCATTTGTAGTTATATATCATCCATAAACCTTTAATTAAATGTTTTTTTTCTTTTTTTTGTTTTTTATTACCTTTTTATGTAATAACATGTGTAAACCTAACTTGTTTGATAAAATTACAAGTGATTCATTTTCATTCCTTATAAAAGTCACCACAATTCCTCATTCCTCAGACCTATCAAAACACTTAGTTTCATCAAATATCTACTTATATTGAGTCAAAACATCCCTACCCTCGACCTTTAATCCTCTTTTTTTGTAGGAATCCTTCCAAGTGATATTTTTGGTACAAACCAGAAGAAGTTACCCAATTAAGTGGTAACGTCATCTCTCAAACTCTTTAGTTCCATTTCTATTATCCACCTTCTAAAATATAATTATTACAAGGTTATATAACAAAACAGTATACAAAATATACTAGTATTTTTTTATGTTAATGGTTAGACCAACTCTTACATACAAATCCACAAAATAGGTTATGAACATATTGTTTATGTGTACAAAGAACCACTACCTCACAAAATGATGATCGTTTAATTTTCCTTTCCCACCTTTCATGGGGGAATTATGATAGAAACACTACATATATATTATATGTATGATATTTATAATGTATATATGCATCTATAATTTTTATTTAGAACATTACTTTAGGCTTTCTATCTTGTGTAAATACAATAATTTTGTTTGAGAAAGTGTGGACTACCACCCTGTCAAAGTGATATGACTCATTTATGCCTTAAATGGAATGTATAAAAGATGGTTTTAATAAAAATATGTAACATAGATAACATATATATTATTATGGAATTATAATATTCATATTTCTTATTTATTTTTAATTCTTTTTGTAAAATTGTGAAATTAAAGTAGTGTTCATGCATACACACGCCCTACCATCTCTATGAACGATGCACTTCATTTATAATCTAAAAATATAATAGACTACTATAAATACATATATAATGATTATATATGAAAATTAATCTATGTTTTACATTAATTATATTATAATACCATGATATATTTAATGAGAACAATAAATAACAAATTAAAACTTACTCAGCAAAATAGGAAATTAACAACTGAAATTGTGAAATTAGTGAAATAGTGTTCCCAAACAGGTAATAAAATATTAAAGGAATTAATATATGATTTTATAAAAAATAATATGGTTATAGTATATGTTAGTAAAATATTTTAAACTACAATATAGGAGGATAAATACAACCCAAAAAAATAAAGGTTAAGGTAAGAGAATTACATCTCAATTTACATTTCATTGAGACTTATTTGTTTTTATGCACAAATTCACATTTATATGGTGTATATAATACATTTTGTTAAAATATAATGAATCACATTATTCTAATTATATTATAAGTTTCATTTGTTTTCAAACTTTTTTTTATATTATGATTCAAATATTAAGTGGTATGGGACACATTGTATTGTTTAAAGATTATTCTCCTCAAGATTGTTCTTAAGGAATACCTTTGAAATCTCACTTCATTGTTTGATTATTAACCTTATCTTGAAGTAATAAATTTATTTTAATCATATTTTGTTGTATATTTACTCAAATATCAATATTCTCATACAATGGAATGAATTTCAGTTTCATACATTTACATCATTTTTACTTAAATAGTATTTTAATGGCATGTGTGATCTGTTATTTAACCTTCCATATTAATTTATTCCCCTAAATTTATTATTGATTCTATTTTATTTACCCTTACAGAGCATTTGATCTCACCCTTATTATATTTCATTTCTCTTGGTTATAAAGAAGAAATATTTGAATAATATTTCAAGGATGTGGTTTATTTCATTTTATTAAATATCATGTTTATATTTCGTATTTCCAAATTTATTATGGGTATAATTTATTTAATCTATCATTCCAAGACTATTAAACTAAATGGTCCCTTGGGATTTGAATCCTTGTAATCATGGAAATGTAATAAAATAATACACCGACTTCGGGCTTCTGGGGTTGAGGTGTTACATGTGTTATAAATAGAACTAATACCTAGATCTTGATAAATATCCAACACAATATATATAATGGACACTATTATACCTTAATACCTAGTAAAGTAACAATAGGAGAATATGGATAAAGGGTTTATACACCCAAGTGTTTCACCATATGGTACAATATTCTTTTTCGTCAAGAAGATGGATAGTTCAATGCACCTATATAATAATTATCATGATCTCAAAAAGACAATGATAATAAAAAAGTTCACACTATAATGAATTTATGACTTGATTCATCAGCTATGTGGATCCCATTACATCATTAAAGCGGATCTTTGGTGAAGAACCTGATGGATTGTTTTCTTGGTTTGAGAATGATTGAAGATCCCATGGTTCTTGGTGAGTTTGGTTTTTTGTATTTGTGGAAAACAATTATTGAGGTGATAATAAAACACGCTGAGTATTAATAATTTTTTTCAAATAAATTTAATTTCTTTGATATCTTGCGTTACATGCCACACCATGTTTATCTTGTGTTACACATGACACCAACTTTTTACGAACCATGATATATTATAAATATTATTATTTAAACATAACCTCTATAACCTAACAATTAAAATTAGTTGTATGAATAGTACTATCTAATTTTTAATTTTTATTTATAATTTTTTTATATAAATAAAATATATCAATAAAATGTAACTAATTTTTATTAAATTCATTATATTTTTTAAAAATACTATTTTCTCAAAAAAATGATTTCATTGTATTTCGTGGAAAAAATATTTAACCCTAATTTTTACAACATTTAGAATATTTATTTTAAACAATAAACAAAATTTTTTAAATATACTTGTAAAAATTATCATTGGGTTAATTATTTGGTTTTTTCATAAAGAATTATTTTTTTCATGATTTGTGTGAATACTGTTTTTATTGAATACCACATTTTCATTAAAATAATTTAAAGATAATTTTTATTTTAATATTGTTTTAAATTTAAAATTATTTTAACTATATATATTAATACAATTTATTTTATTTTAGTCAATTCCATATTGGTTTTTGATATATAAACTTTTTATAAATTTTAAACATTTATATTTGGAAAACCGATTTTTCATCGCGCGTGTGATTATTTTTAAATTAAAATTTTACACTTATATTAATCGAATTAGAATAAATGGATTCTATATTTTTAATCATTTAAATTTATATTATTTAACATAATAAAAAAATATTATAATAAATAGTAAAAACATTAAAAAATTAATTAATGCGGTTAAGGTGAAAATGGAATTACTGGGGGTTAAACTGAAAAGATAAGGTGTAAAATGACCTCTAAAATTTTTAAACACCCATTTTATATCCATATATCTACCTTATCTATTAAATTATCTATAATTTTCTATTTTATATCCTTGTTTCCTGTGAAAAACATGGTTACACATTTTTCTTTTCAAAAATTACAAGTTTTCCACTCATCTCACTTATAATAGGCCACCCCTATCCTCCCCTATTAAAACACCCAAAACTATTTGGTTCAAAAAATAAATACCAAAATTAATTCATCATTTACTTCCTATAATCCTATAAATCTTAGTTTGATCATAAATCCATCCTAGGAAGGATTTTTCGGAAACCCCAAAAAGGTTACCCATTGAAGAGGTAGTGTTCTTCACTGAGATTTTTAATTTTATTTCTTCATCCAACTCGTTAAAATATTTTTTAACCAAGATAATAAAATAAAAAATATATATTAAATATAATGAGAATATATTATACTATTTCATGACTTACATCCATCTCATATTCTCTCAAAAGGTAACTGATAACGTCACTCGTGTGTACGGTATACTACTGCCTCATGAACCAATGCGACATGTTTTCCATCGAAACCTCTTATGGTTGGGTATGATAATGGATATAATGTATATATATTATTATTTTAACATAATTAAACTTTTTAAATTATTATATCTCATATAAATTCATACTTACCATTCTTTGGGGGATATGATAACATCGTTCGTGTGTACAGCAAACTACGCCCTCATGAATCGATGTGTTTCATTTTTCACTAACACTTTTCAAGGAACATAATTAGGGTAAATTTAATGAATATATGTGATATATATGACATAAACATTATTATTTAATGCTAATATATTATTTACCTTTATTTGATTTCATCCATCAAGAAAATTCGCACAACGTTCATGAGTACGTATGGTCCGTGGATGATTTATTTTATTTTCTATCTCTAACTGCTAGGAATTTCTCTAAATAAATAAAGAATAAAAATATATTTTATTTATATAATTTTTTATTATTCTTTAATCCTGATAAAATTAATAGAACTACAAATAAAAAATCAAAACATACATGAAAAATAAATCACTTATTATCCAATACATTACATTAACATGGGATTGTTAATAAATATTTAACAAAATGTCACAAGTAAATAATATATTTAATGATATATATTAGTATGGTTAAGTATGATATTTAAAATATACTTAATTTTATTATACTGGAGGTTCAAATTTGTATGATGTAATAAGAGACTTAAGGTAAGATATTTTTGTCTCAATTTTCCTTCTTTGAAACATATATGTTTTGTTATGTAACAATCTACATTGATGATGTGTATATATATCCCCATTAAATAGAATTTAATTTATTTATTTATACTCATGATATTTTAATCTTTATTTAATTTTATTCTTTCAGGGGTATTATGATTCAATGTTACTAACGTGGTAAGGGTTTTACTATACAATCTCATTATTTATCAAGGTTGTTTATATCTCTATTTTTCATTATGAAAACATATAATATATCTCTCAAGAAACTCATGAATTTACCTATCCCTAGATTAGGTCATGATAATACATAGTTTCCATTCATTTTACACTCTTTTTTAACTTTAGGGTTTATAGAATATTTTTCATAAAAATCATCTTTATTTCTTTGTTCGATTAAAAACCTTTTTATCCTTCGAAACCAATATTTTATAAATATGTTTTAAATTTTTTTTTAACACTCTCCAAATGATTTATTAAATTAATTTTTACCCATATTTAACATTTTAAAAAAAAATTAAAGTATTCTTCATGTCATTTTTAAAAAAATGCATGTTTGGGTTTAATAAAAATGATTAAATGGATATTTTTTAACATGTATGGAATGAAATTTATTTTCCACCATCAAGAACAAATAATTATTTTAAATCTTCCTTTCAAAATTTAAAATTTTATCTTCAAATAAGAGTATATCAAAAATATTTTATTAATATTTAGTAATTTATAAAATAGAAAGGACAGTTTCTCAGGAAATGTTTAAAAATTTAAGGATTCCATTATAATTTTCCAATGATATTTTAAATGAAAATGATTTTCAAAAATTATTAAGTTTTAAAAAGTTGTTTTCAATGTGGAAAGTCTATTTTCATACCAAAATTGTCCAAGTGATCTTTAAAGATCATTTTCATCTAATATGGCATCATTTGATGATACTTATGCATTATAGGGGATAAGATTAAAGGATATCATATTTATTATTTTTATAGATGTTAATGCTTATATTCCTAAATTTTTTATAAAACCCATTTACATTTCTGGAATTTTTTATGGAAAATTAATATTTTTTTTGTGAAACAAGTTCTCTTTTCATGGTTTATGATGTGATGATATGATGAATGTTTTATTATATTGTGTCACACATAAGTATGGTTTAAATTTTTGGATATGTGGGACCTATATCTCCCTATAATGCAGTGCATGAAGCTTTATATATAATGAGATTAATATGGGAAAAATTCTATGGGCTTGATCCACTATGTGAAATATGTGAGACTGGTTCATAATTGTAAATCGATGTCTCCTAGTATACAATAGTAATTAGGTGATACGTACCACTCAACTATGTTGATGGTTTTTTTAGTTAAACTTGAAATATGAAATGTTTTTCTATATTCATGATGGTGACACACTTTGATTAAATGAGTTTATAGTTCATCATTGATTTATAATTATTTCTCACTCTTATGGCCTCTATTTTCTAAAATGATAAAAAATTTCATGAATCCAGTTTATAATCATTGACATGTTGGGTATAAAGATTATAAGTTATGTTCATGATAATAATCCCTTATTCTTATCTTAGGATTTCATATGATCAAATATATATATCTATTATGTTTACCATTATTGTGTATATCATATCTCCCTTTGTTATGTTTTCTTCCCTAGGTTATGAAGGCAGTTTTAGGTATGGTATGCCTATGATGAGTACTATGTGAGAATATCTTTTTGGGAGATGTTGAATAACATTCATAAAATTATAGTATTTTGTTTCTAGTCTCCAATGAAATTGAACTATTAAAGTCATCAAGAATGTGTGTTTTCAATGTATTGAATATTCATCTAAAAAGTTGTTATATTTCTATAAAAAACATGGGTTTATATAGTTGGTATTAGAGTGTAGTTTTGTTAAAACTTTTGAAACTAGAATGAGAAAATTTTAGTTATATCCATAAATATATATATATATATATATATGAGGATATATCAAAGAAAATGTCCATGGATAAGTATAAATATGGGTTAAATTATATGAAATTTTCTTATAATTTTGTTAAAGGATAGAGTGAGTGGTTTTTATGAAATTACTCCCATGTATATATACTACAAGTGGATGTGGCTCTAGCATAGAGTCACCTAGAGGAAAGGAATCTAAAAATGGTTCTTTAACCTGAAATTGATCATTGCCTTGTGCATTACAACTGGTTTTTCTACATGCTTGGTTTGACACTCCTAGGGGATATGCTTTGGAAATTCACAAATCCCTAAAAACCATTATAAAGGATTTAAATAATTAACATGATGACTTAGGATAGGACTAAAGATCCATATATTTTAAAGAAGATGTCATGATTTAAGCATACTATAAATAATTTATCATGATTATATGGTTTTTCACTATGATTTGTATTACTAACACATTAGAACTCAAAGTAATAATGTTAATACAGAATGTGATGGATAATGTAATGAATTTACACCTAAGAGACTAAATTCTATGGGATCTAGGATACAAAACCATATTTTTATGATCGAATAAATTTCTCAATCCATAAAACATGATGAGATTCTAAAAGATCAAAGAAGGAAAAATATTCTATTGAATCATTCATGAGACAACATCCACCTTCTATGGTGGTCCTTAAGATCAACTACTAGTTAAGTGATGAATCTGCATAATTGGGAAGATATTTTATGTTCAACTATGCTTGGAAAATGAAACGTTTTTCTTAGATATTTATCCTTTGTATGGTGAATCAGATCAAAGGTGTAAGATTATTAAGAATACAAGTCAAGTGGATTAAATTGACTTCATTAAATGGGATGAGTTTATTAGGATATTTTTCAATAAGTACTTTAATCATATTCTACATACAGGGATTGAGAATGAATTCCATAAGCTTAAAGAGAAGAATGATGAATTTTTTGAAACTTATGAAGATAATATCACATGGCTTTTACGGTATGTTTCTAATTTTATCATCTCTCCAAAAATAAAAATTGATAGATCCATTGGTTTCATAAAACAATTTCTCCAAAATAAATTGGCTATAATATACTTATTTTTTTATAAATAAATCCTTCCTTTTTCACTCAAGGTATAAATGGAATTTTTATATTCCCACCTTTACCATGGATTTGATAAGAAAATAAACACCGATTCCCATGAAAACATGAATAAATCACATGGTTGAATGATATTCCTTCCATATATATGACAGAAATATGGGAAGATGTATCAAGGGTATTACTTCAACAAGACTGGGAGGTGATTTAAATGTGGAATGATATGTCATATATCTATTGGAGGTAGAAATATGATTAACGGGACAGATAATGAAATATTGAAGAAGAGGGAGCCATCTAATGCACCACCCATGCTCCAATGCTGCATATAAAAGGAGTGTGGAGAGTATACCAACCATTTTATGAATACAAATTTATTTGACTATTAGTGTCAGTAGCCTCTTATTCTCAAAGACAAAGAGAAATACCTTGTGATCATGACTACCAAATTGTGTCACAATAATTTCAAATTTAAAGTTACACTTTTCATCCAATCTTGAATAGATAATGTCTTATCTGATTTTGGATCTAATCACTCTTTTATATATAATGAATTTGAAAGAGTTATTGAATTACCATATATATTATTAGATATTTAGTTAGATGTGAAAACTCTTAATGTTACAATGGTCACATAATTAGTCTATAGTTCAGATCTAATTAAAGTTTGTGGAAAATTCATTCCCACAAAATTTTTTTATTCCCCCGTAGTAAAATTTGATGGTATTATAGTAATGGATTGGAATTATTTATATGGATCCCATATAAATTCCTAATGAAGTTATTTCACATTTTATATTCTAAATGAATCCATTCTCATTTATCATTATGTGGTTGAGTACTGAATTACAATGGAAATTACTTTAACCTTGTGGTTTATTGTTCCTACACATGAAGAGTATTTGTATCAAATGGTTGGGAAAAATCACCATCGAAGACATGCCTATTGTTTAAGAGTTTTTTTTTGTATTTCTAGAGGAATTTTATAGTCTCCTTTTGAGATGTGATGTTGATTTCACAATTCAACTCACACTTGATGTGACACCTAGTTTTAAGAATCTATATAGAGTCACTACTTCAAAAATATCTTTGACTAGTGCTAGAAGTGGCCTTTATCAGCACTAGAAAAGTACTGAGTACCTGAGTGAGGATAAAAGCCCTGGTCTTTTATCGACGCTCGTAAAAGGGACTTTTATCAGCACTGTAATTTAGTGGCACTAAAAGAACCATTTATCCATACATATAAAAGTGCTGATAAGGTATACATTTATATGTGGTTATAAAAGCACTAATAAAGATTTGTTTATTAGTGCCTTTAAAAAGAACTGATAAAGGTCCATATTGTAGTGTGATGTAACAACACACTAAAGCACAACTATAATGTGTTATAAAAACACACTGTAGAACTAGAAACATACCATATATCAAAATAAATAAGTACCAATATAGTATTTAAATGAAATGAAATTTACTGCACAAACACAGTAAAAACACTATATTATAGACATTTCAAACATTGGTTTCTACAACTACATAAATACAAGTTATTACACCAATTCAAAAATATAAATGTTCCTTTATCTTATAATCCTGACCTGAGTCATTCAATTTTCAAACAAAACACCCATGCTTGAGAAAAAATTAACTGGTATAAGAAAAAATATTCTTATTTCAGTAATAATATAAAGAAATAAATTAACAGAAAGTGTTAATTTTATTAAAATTAATATCAATTTTATATAAAAATGACATATTATTAGTCATACCGGTCACACCATGCTTCAAATTGTGGTATCTCTAATTCCAACATGTATCAAATGAATTTTGAATCATTTTAATAAAGTATCAAAATAATATGAATGTGTTTTCTTTATTTTTAGTATGTTAGATGTCTTTTATTACAAAAAAATTATTTTAAACTAGGAACACAAACTTTTTACACATTCTAATCACATACTGTATTAGTTTGATGTGAAATGGATTCCAAAAAATCACAAATTAATTATGAATCATTTTCCTAAATTTTCAAAAAATATAAGAATGTTTGATTGGTTTTTAGTGAGTAACACTTTTAGAACTAAAATATCGATGTTAACATAATACCAGACACGTTGAGTCATACCAAGCACATTATGTATCAGATTGAGGTATGGATGATTCCTACATGTCACAAATGAAATATGGATCATTGTTTTAAATAATGAATACAATATGAAAGTGTTTTATTGGTTTGGAGTAGTTCATTTTTCCATTTAACTAAAAATAATGACAATTTTAAATAAAAAGACACAATTTGAGTCAGACCGATCACATTGTATGTTATATTGAGGTTTTGATGATTCCTACATATCCCAAATGACTTAATGATCATTTTTTAATTTTTAAAATCAATATGAATGTTTTTCTCAGTTTTGAGTACTTCACTTTTCTTTTCTAAAAAAAATATCATTTTAAAATTGAAACACATACTTTGACTCATACTGACCACATTGTGTATCGAATTGAGGTTTGGTTAATTTTTACACATTAAAAATGACTTATGAATTTTATTCCTATATTATTTAAACAATGTAAATGCATTTAATCTATTTTGAGTAGGTCAGTTGGCCTTTTATTAAAATCGATGACAATTTTAAATAGAAAGGATAAATTTGAGTCATACCAATCAAATCATGCATCAAATTGAGGTGTGACCAATTCCACAACATCCCAAAATGACATATAGATAATTTTCCTAATGATTAAAAATAGTTTGAATATGTTTTCTTGGATTTCTGTACAACACTTGTCATTTTAAAAAAAATGTCATTTTAAAATTGAAACATGTACTCTGATTCATACTAACCACATTTTTAATCATATTGGGGTGCGGATGATTCTTACATATCAAAAATGACTTATGGATTATTATATTAAAGTATTAAAAATGTGAATGTGTTTTATCATTTTTGATAGGTCAATTGGAATTTTTACTAAAATTGATGTCAATTTTAAATAAAAACACACACTTCGAGTCATAATAGTCACACTATGCATCATATTGAGGTGCGACTGATTCCAACACATCTCAAATGACATATAGATCATTTTTCATAAATTTTCAACACAAATTGAATGTGTTTTCTCAGTTTTCAGAACATCACTTTTATTTTTTTACTAAAATGTCATTTTATAATGGAAACACGAATATTGACCCATACTGATCACATTATCTATCTAATAGAGGTGAAGATAATTTGTACACATAAAAAATGACTTAGAGATCATTTTCCAAATTTATTTAAATAATTTGAATGTGATATATTTGTTTTGAGTAGGTTAGTTGGAATTTTTACTAAAATTGATGTCAATTTTAAATGAAACATGCACCTGGAGTCATATCAGTCACACTGTGTGGAGGATTGATGTGAGGATGATTTCTACACATCTCAGACGACTTATGGATCATTTTTGTAAATATTTAAAACAATCTAAAATTGTTTGATTAGTTTGGAGTATGTCACATGTATTTTTTACTAAAATGTAATTTTAAAATTGAAACATGTACTTTGACACATAATGATCACATTGTGAATCAGATTTAGGTGCGGCTGATTCCTACTTATCACAAATGACTTATAGATCATTTTCATAAAATATTTAAACAATTTGAATTCATTTTTTTAATTTTGAGTATATTAATTAGCCTTTTACTAAAATTTATGTTAATTTTAACTTAGAACACACACTTGGAATAATACCGGTCACACCATGCATCGTATTGAGGTGTGGCTGACTCATAAACGTCTCAAATCACATATATATCATTTTCCTAATGTATCAAAACAATCTGAAAGTGTTTTCTTGATTTTGAGTATGTCCCTTGTCCTTTTTACTAAAATTTCATTTTTAACTTGAAACACACACCTTGAATCATATGGACCACACAGTGTATCCATTTAATGTGAGATTTATTCCTACACATCACAAATGATTTATGAATCGATTATAAAAATTATCAAAAAAACAATTATAGCACTTTTTCTGGGTTTCTAATGAGTGACACTTTTTAAATTCAAATGAAAATTTTAAACTAATAATAGACACATTTAGTCATATCCGGCACATCATGTATTGGATTGAGTTGTGACTGATTCTTACACGTCATAAATGAATTGTGGATTATTGTCCAAAAGTATCAAAATAATCTGAATATGTTAGCTTTGATTTTAATCTTCTAGTTGTATTTTTTATTATAATTAATGTCAATTATAAATAGAAAGAAGTACATGGAGTCATACCAGTCACATCATGTGTCAGATTGAGTTGCAGCTGATTCTTACACATCCCAAAGTCTCAAAACAATCCTAACTATCAATGTTACCCTGATTTGCAGTGACATTTTTATCGAACTTCCAACACTACAAGAGCTACTTCAAATAAACAACGTTAACTCAAAAAAAGAATCCATGTGTATAAGAAAACAATTATTATGTGTAATATTAGAATGAAATAAATTAAATATAAATATTAAATAATACATTAATTCAATAAGAAATGATTTTACTATACAAATATCAAGATTACCTCTGTGATTAAGTAGTGGAGGGAACCTAATATAAATAGATAAATTTAAATACTATATGGATGAATGAATCTGAGGAAAATATGTTTATATAAGTTTTAGTGTAGATAGGAATGAAATATGGATAGGTTATCCCAAATACAATTAATAAATCCACCTGTATAATAAAAAAATTATTATATGATTTATACTAAAAAGAAATAAATTAAACATAAATATAAAACAATAAATTAATTTTATGGATAACAATTTTTCTTTGAAAAAATCAATATTGCCTCTATAATAGAGAAGAGGTTGCTTCGTTGATCTTATTTCAATGTTAGTGGATGTAACTTGAAAGAATGTTAGGAATTCACCCCTTTAGGGGTGAAAAGGTTTTAAGGAAGAATAATTCTGTGGAAGTTTTTTTTTGTAGAAATCGATGAATGATGGATAGATCACCCCATCTCAAACCAAATAATCCAACTGTATAAGAAAAAAATTGGTATTTGATTAATAATAAAAATAAATAAATAAAACATAAATATGAAAGAATATATTAATTATATGTAAAATGATTTTATTATGAAAACGTCAAGATTACCTCTATAATTGAGAAGAGGTAGTGCCTTTACTCTTTCTACAAAGGTAGTCGTGGTAACATGAAAGGAAGTGATAAATACACCATTATAGGGGTGAACATGTTTTTATGGGGATTATGTTTGTAGAAGTTTTAGTGTAGAAAGGAATGAAATATTGACGAAGAACCCCAACTTGAACAAAATAATCCATCTATATAAGAAATAAATTATTATGTGAGTATTAATAAAAATAAATAAATTAAACATAAATATGAAACAACAAATTAATTATATAGAAAATTATACTATAGTGAAAACATAAATATTACCTTTGTGATTTAGTAGAGGCAACATCATTTCTCTTCTTGCAAAGCATGACACATGGGGAGAAATCATCTAAAATAAATAAACTGTGAAAGGAATAATGAAAATTAAATCAGTGTTCCATCATATAACTTTTCTGTAAAATAGAGAAAGTATATCGTAATGTTAACATTACATATTTCAAAAATGGATTCCTTCATTATAGTTTTTCCTTATGAGGGATTGGTAATATCATCTTGTACAGAAGACATTGTCTTCATGAGTAGTCAAAAATTTAATTTAAATTATATTAATTTAGTAGAGAACATATAATATTATAAGGAAAATATAATATATTAAAAAACACTTTTACCTTCTCATTGGACCCTATTTCATTTTTTATGTTTTCAAGGATTTTGTTCCTCAATCAAGATTCCAAATCCCCTCTTTGAGGACCCCTCTAATGTAAAAAACATTGTCTACATTGGGATGGGCCTAAACTGATTTTTTTTATCCCAATGAAATTGTCATCCTTAATTGAATTTTCATCTAACTCAACATTTTTAGTCACCAGCAGGACAATTGATCAATTATTGTGTTTTTTATTAGAGGCATAAGTTACTTGCATTAAATGTGATTGCATTATGAATGGATCATCTTTTTCCCATTCTACACTAAAAGTCAACTTCAAAAATCCCATTTCATCAACATTCACTCCCTTGATATTTACAACCAAATTGTAATAAAAAACTCACATTAAATGTTGTATAATACAACTCATATATCTATTCAATAATGAAAAAATATAACATTTTTGCATAAATTAAATTTCTATCCTTGGAACCAGATATGTGCATCGCTTCATCCACAAGAATAATTCCACTTTATTCATCATATTTAAGACATCATGTTCTTTTATATAGAATTTATAGTAATTGATTACAAAACTAGTGTAAGATATAATATTTTCATTCGGTCCTCCAGATAGCCGTTGATGCCGTTGGGAAATTGAATTCAGATTTTTTTGTAACTCCTTATTAATTTCATATCCAAACCATCATATATACTATTTATTATGTATATTTTATATCCATCTTTAAAACATTAATGGATTCAAATATATAAGAATTTATTTGTGGGATTCATTGTTTGGATCAACATTTTCACTATTATGTTATATGTAAATATGTTATTACTCATGCTCTATTAAGTTTATTGTAACAAAATCTCTTCCAGAAATCCCTTCTCTCATAATGCACTCATTCTAATAAGACATTGGGATACTGATGCTTTTCAACATCTGGTAGGTAATCGATATATAACTCAATATCTTCTTCAATAATATATCATTATTCAATATATATTCCTAGCCGACATCATTTCTTTGTATACCCTGTCAAAATCATCATATATCATTAAATGGGGTACATCCATCTATAATTGAAAAGACTAAATATTTGAACCTCTCTGACCAATTGAACCATTAGATGGACCATTATATCAAATAATAATGGTGGTAATAATATCTATAATTCAAATAATGTGACTGCAATACCCTTATTTATGAAGTAAAATTTCACCTAAGTCAATAACTTTACAACATATGGATTTGAAAAAAATCATAGTCTAGTTAATGTATTTCATATATTTTGTGGCAAAAAGCAGCAGAAAGAAACATCCATTAAATTTTGCATCAAAACATGATTGTCATGTGATTTTATACCTTTTAACTTCAAACAAGTTATTGAAACGACATTCTTGATGTTTGATAAGTACCCTATATGGAACTTTTACACTAGTAAGTAAAAGTAAAAATTGAAATTTTCATGTCTGGATAGACTGTAATATATTGGAGGAAGAAAAGTACACCTTTTACCCATCAAAAGTTCCAAATCCTCCTTTATCTCCATTTCAATCAAGTTTTACCAAGCCTTGATACCATATTTCATTTTATCCAATAACAATTACTAAAGTGCCAATAACACAATCAAATAAATTTTTTCTACATGTTTGAAATCATGAAAATTTATGACATATATACAATTAGAAAATAGTAATTCAAAGATAATTAATCTATTCTTCCAACCTGATTTTGTAAGGTTTTTTAAAATGGTTTACCAAAAAGGGTTTAAATATTTTTTACATTTTTGTACAGTTGATCTCCCATTATTAGAGAGGGTGTTGTACCTTGTTTGATATTTTCATTGAATGCTATTGTCTAGAATCAGTATTTATGTCATCAAGGTAAAAATTTCTCATTTCCTAAAAACAAAGTCTTCAAGGAATGCTTCAACCAAACAGAGTTTGTGCATTTTTTACAAATAGGATAACCCAACAATACTTTAATGAAATATACCTATAAGTTTCCATCAGGAAGGATTTAATTTATCATTCTATAAAACATGAACCTCAATGTGAATTCTTCACTTCTATGAGCATCATACAATGCAACACATTTATACCACTTCAATTTTAGATCTTCTATAAATAATCCAAATAGACATCAATATCATTACTAGTTTTCTTTAGTCTAGATATAAGCAGAGACAACATAATGTATTTGTGCATCATTAACAACCATGGATGAAATTTATAATTTAAAAACTGAAGGTCTATATACTATGAGTACTAATCTATACAACAACATAATTTATACCATATATATATAATGCAAGACAAAATTTTTTGGCTCATCTCCAAATTCAGGAAACATATAATCAATTTTCTTCCACTTAGTAGAATTTGATAGATGACATAGGTTCCCATCTTTAGTTCTGTATATGCATTCCATGTTAATTTTCTTGTATCTGTTGGATGACCTAGGTTCCCATCTACTATCTCATGGTTTACTGACATCCATATAGTCTTATAAACTATAGAATTATAGGAATGTACCATATAGATTTTAAAGGTGTTGATTCATTTTTCTTTTATCAATCCATGCTATATTTATAGCATTTTTTAGTGATTCAAGGTCCATGAGAAACAATATGAAATCATTTAAAAAATAATGTATTTTTTAGAGATAATTCCCATGGAACTTAACATTCATTTAGTGTCATATTTTTGGAATTGTAGTTCAATTTATTCAAGTAGAATATATTTTAGAATACCATGTAGTTCTTTAAAACTGATGTAACTCCATTCTCTACTATCTTTTAAATTATGTAACATCAATACAGCTAAAAACGTTTTGTATTTAGTAAAACTAGTATAAAATGGATTCTTAGAATAGATATTGAAATCCTCAAATAACTTTTTACTATTTCTATAGTCATATTCAATTTCCATTTTCATTTCTTCCATGAAAACTCCATAATCTTTTTCAAAGTAATTCATATCAAATGATTCATAAACTATAATATCATCCCAATTGTTGTGAACATTATATTTCCCTTTGTGTTTAGTCCAACATTTATAGATTTGATGTATTTTGTAAAAAATAAAATGTTCTTCCAACTCTTCCAGACTTATTTTTATTGAATAAAAATAATGTAAACATGGACAGAGGATTTTAGAAGCATCATATGCATGCCCTCATACAAAATTGATGAACCCTTTATCTCAATTTTCATATTCATTTTCCAAATTATTAGAGTGTATATATTTTTAGTTCATATACATCCTATTCGGTTCATAAAAAGATTAATTTTATAAAATATATAAAAAAATACAGATAATATATTCCAAATAAAAAGTGAATGTTATAGGAAATTCCAATAATAGAATATCATAATTTTATTGTTCTAAAGATCACTAGTATGTTGAATGAAATGGGAAATTGAATTTAGAGAAAAAATTACTCCACATAAATATTTCTTAAATCCTATAAACAAATGAAAATATAATATAGGAAATTAAGGATTAATAAGAAACTAAAATATGATAAAAAAGAATAATAAACTCTCATTCAATCAATTAGATCAGTGGTTTCATGGATTGATGAATAACGGTAATGATAAAGGGGATGAACATTCATTATTTTTTTATAAAGTTGGTGCAGTTGGAAAGAAAGGAATAAATATTGGTTTAAGGGGATTAATACATCATTGAATCATTTATACTAGAACATCTTTGTGCCTAGATATTCCAAATCCTAAAATAAGGGTTGTTGGGATTTGACAAAATAGTTGGAGATATAATATAATCATTAATAACAACACAATCAGCAGTCATTAAAATGTAATAAATATTATATGATTTTTTCAGATAATGGTGTTGGATCCACGACCGTTCTATGCGAGAAATGGAGTATGGTTTGTTTTTGTTTCCAATTCTCATTGGAAATTCATAATGTTTTCAGGAAAGGGATCATACTATTCAAGTGGACAATAATATTAAAGGAGACGTCTTTTCAAACAATTTGAAAAGAAAATTGGCCCTGAAAATCCAAAAATTGAGAAATGGGTGATTGAAAAAGGAAGTTTCATTCAATATTGTATGAGTTTGGGAACCTTGTCCACAAGGCATGTTTTAGGATCAGAACATCGAAAAATGGCAAAGGCATGAGGTGTGTGAAATTTTGGAGTGGTGCGTGAAAAACATAAATTGCGTACTAAATTGTTTTTCCATGAAATAGTGATAGAAAGTTGGTTTCTTCGTGCAAAAGGTGTTTTAGGTTCAGAATGATGAAAATTGTAAAGGCATTAGGTGTGTGGAAAATCAGGAGTTTTTCACAAAAAATTGTTCTTGTGTGAAAATATTTGCATGCAGAAAAGGAGTTTTGCATGCACGGTGGGTTTTGTGTATAGGGTTAGTGACACATATAGATAAAAGGTGACCCCCTAATTAAGAGAGGTTAAATAATTAGAGAAGATCTGAGTTCTTATGCACGTAAAAGTTGCACAAAATAGGACTTGCATGTAAAAGTTGGCATTGTGCTTAAAATTTGATGTTACACGTAATAGTTGTAGTTGTGCGTAAAAGTATTTACTGCGCGTAAAAGTTAAAATTGCTCAAAAAATTTGGAGTTGCATGTAAAAATAAATGTTGCGCAAAAAAAGGTAAAGTTGTGCATAAAGTGTGTTTCTGCGTGAAATATTTTTCACACGAAAATAAAATATTGCACGCAAAAGTGAGATCTTGCGTGCAAATGGTGGGTTTTGCGAGAAATTGCCAGTATAATCAATTTGCACATTCTGAAAACCCAGTTTAGTGGTTCATTTTTTCAAGTGCATCAATTCAGAACTTTGATGTAAGTAGGGTCTCAAGCTGAATAGAGACAAAGACTTCAATTCAAATATATTGAAGAGACCTTCAAGTCAATAAACTGAGTTTGACTTATCTCAAGGTAGTAAGCTTTGGGGTCAATGGAAGTGATCTAAGGGACACAGTGAGAAATCGCTAAACCTTTGTAAAGGCAGTGTTTCTGGCACATAGTGACTATAACCAAATCTTGAAATCCTAAAACTAGTGAAGATTAGTGGAATTAGGTATGACCAACCCATTATCGGTGTATGCTCCTTGGACATATCCCTTTGCGGTGAACCAAGTAAAAGTGATGTGTCATATCCCTTCTTTCATTTGTTTGATATATTTAACAAGCTCCTACCAACATGGGAACAAGATCCACAACTTTAGAAAGAAACATTTGACACCCTGATTCACCCCTCCTCTATCAGGGTGTTCCGGTGTCCTTCAAGTGATTTCAGAGGGATTTTTCTGGTGTTTGATTTAACTTATACCATTCTGGATAATTCATCCAGTGTTAGAGGATTCCCCCTATTTTATGGAAGTTATTTTCAAATTTGGAAGAATAGAATGAGATCTCATCTAAGATCCCTTGTAATGGAAGTCCTATTTTCAACTATGCAAGGAATACATGTTACTGATCCAACAGGGATGGCTATGACTGATGCATATATGAAAATTTGTGATGTAGATACTAAAGTGAAGAATACTCTCACCGCAGCACTTTATGATCAGATCTATATAAAGGTGATGAGTTTCACCTTAGTAATATCCATGTGGGATAAAATTGAAAATATTTATGAAGGATATATCAAACTGAAGGAGGTGAAACATCATGTCCTTCACAATAGGTTTGATAATCTGAATATGCTTCCTGATGAGAATGTAGACTCATTCTTCAATAGATTTACTGAAGTGGTTGGAGCAATTAGGGGTCTAGGAGAAGAAATCAAAGACATTGACATTGTGAAAAAAAAAATATTTAGAAGACTTCCACCCCTGTACAATTCAAAAGTGTTACCCCTTGAGAAAAGAGAACTTTCCAAACTTTCTCTGGATGATCTACTGAGCAGCATTGTGGCATATGAAATAAGAGTCAAACCAGAAGATGCTACGACTTGAGTAAGAAAGGAATTCAAAGCCATAGAGAAACTGAAAATTTCAAAAGATAGTTGTGTTGAAGTTGATCATGGAAAATAAATTCGTTCACTCCTTTCCAAGAAGTTCCAGAAGGGAAAATGGAAATTCAAAGGGAATTTACCTCTTGATTTCTTTCTATGTGGAAAAGTTGGGGACATTGCCTCTCAATGCATAAGAAAGATCGATGATGAAGATAGAGATGCTGAAAACATTTAGAAGCCTCAGAAAAGGTTTTTCAAAAAAGGATACTTCAAATCTAGATAGAATATCTTGAAGTAGATTTTTGTCTTTAAAGAGGAAGATGATGATAATGAATTCTGTGAAGAATAAGAATCGGAATTTAAAACTAGAAACGATGCATCCATGATGGACACTATTGAAAAATCAGAAGATAATGATGGAGGAAATCAGTTTAAAACTAGTTCAAATCCCACGTTTCAACTTAAGGATGTTGTTAGTAATCTTAATATTAAATGTAACTGTTGCAATAAGTGGAAATAAATTGTAGAATAATCAACTAAATATGTTGATCATCTTGAAGTTGAAATTGAATGACTGTAAGGATTTTTGAAAGTACGGTCTAAAATCCTTGAAAGTAATGATGACATAGTAGATCTGAATCTATGAATTGAAGAGCAGGCAAAGGTCATAAATGACATCAGCTACAGACTGGAAGAAAATTCCCAGACTTTTGAGTGTCTTGATAAGGATGCTGTTAATCTTCGGAGTAAACTTGAGAGTGAATTTGTTTCAAAAGAATAATGAAAGAAAATATAGTTTGTAAGGTTCTCATTTGTTGAGCTGTTGGAGAGATAAAAAATGTCTTTAATGGAGTTGAAAAGATTTTTAATGATCATAGACCTGCTTCCATGGGAAATAATGGAATCAGTTGTGAGGTTGAATCATCAAATTCTACAAATAAAGGTGATCAGAAAAAGGAAATTAGAAAGTGGGTTTTGTGAAAAAAAAAACAGCTAAAATGCAGGAAAAAGAAACCCCCAATTCAATCTGAAATAAGGACAAATGAATATCCTTGAGCCTCCTGGAATAATAGATAGTCAAAAAATTATCCCACAGAAGAAGGAATGGGGATAAATAGAAGTGAGAAGACATTTCCACTCACGAAGTGTCAGTTCTGTGGATATTTAGGCCAGACCATGTCTTATTGAGAAGAGGCGAGGATCAATTTGAATGAAGAAGATATGGGAGTTCAACAAAGGAGAAAAAATTCATAACCTAATTATTTTTGAAGAAACAATTTCTATGGATATTGTTATCATTGTTCAAAATTTGGCCGTAAAGATATTTATTGCAGTAGAGGAGTAAAATAGACAACTCATTTCAATATTAGAGAAAATTCAATGTTTATCAACAAGATTGTGTTGCTCTTGAAAATAGGTTTTCCCTTCTAGAAGAAGAGATTCAATATGAAGAACCCATGTACACGGAAGAGAGAGTTGCAAGGCCATCAATTTCCTAAAATCAACATAATAACTCATGGAAGAAAAAGAGAAAAATTGAAAAATCCAATCTTGCAAAAGTATTCCTCAAGGCTACAAAGAAAAACAGCACCAGGATTCTTGATAGAATATTTTCATCACACATGATGAGAAATTCATACCTTTTATAAAATTTCAAGAAAATGGTCGATGGAATAGTTTGATTTGGTAATGATGGTTCTTTGAAGATAAAAGGTTGTGGAAGTACTGATCTAGCAAATGGAGAGATGAAGAAAAACAAAGTTCTTTATGAGGATGGTCAACATCATATTCTGCTAAGTGTGAGTCAACTCTTTGACTCAGGACTTATAGTAACTTTCAATTAGAAAGGCTGCACTATAAAGGGAAAGATAGTAAATTCACTTTTGAATGGATGTATAATAAGAGGCAACTTGTATCAGGTTTATAGTAAATAAAATATTTGTTACATGATTGTTGAAGAAGAACATAACTTGTGTAATTGGAGACTGGGGCACCTCAATCAACAAGACATGGAGAAACTATCAAAACTGATGATTTTCATTGATGTTCCAAACCTGAAGTGTGAACGTGAAAAGTATTGTGATTCTTGCATTCATGGGAAGTTGGTCTACAATTCATATCTGATAAAGAAGAAAAGGGCATCTCATTTTTTTGATCTCATTCATACAGACATATGTGGCCCAATAAATGTTTCCAAACTTATGGAGAAAGGAACTTCATCCTTTTCATATATGATTAGAGTTGGATTCCATGTGTAATGGTTATTCATAATAAATTAAAAGTACTTGACTGCATGAAAACATATCATCGAATCGCTAGGAATGATACTTAACAAACAATCAAAGTGTTTCGATCTGACAATGGAGGGGAATACACATCCATTGAATTTAAAAAATATCTTGAGAAACATGGGATGCAACATGAGGTAGCTACTGTGGGAACTCCAAAAAAAATAGATTTTTTGAACGCAGGAATCAACATGTGAACAACATGGCACGAACTATGCAGATTGAGAGTTGTATTCCACGACATTACTAGAAAGTGGGTTTTCAAGCTATAGTTCATATTCAAAATCGAACAGGGATTTATATGGGCGAGACGAAGACACCATATGAATTGTGGCATAGAAGGAAGCCCTCATTGAAATACTTTCGTGTTTTTGGAATTAAATGCTTCATCAAAAACAAAGAAGGAAATCCAGGGGAAGTACGGTGACAATGCAGATGAAGGAATTTTTCTTGGATACTCAATGAACATAATAGCCTACATGTAAATCAACAAGCACTTAGGAAGGATTGTGGAAAGCAGAAATGTTAATATAATTTAAGAGAAAATGAAAAAGTCTTCAAGTATTTCACATGCTGATGTGATAGATAATGAAAAAAAAATGTGGACATGGAGTAAATGAAAGTACATAAATAGAGGAAGGTGTACAAAACACTCAAGAGTCACATCATGATGTTGACAGAGAAGAATAATATGAAGAGGAAACCATGCCTGGAGAGAATTCAGTTGAATATAAAAGGTGGAATCAAAGAGAATAAATTGATCAAACCAACATTATTTTGGATTATACTACACCCACACAAACAAAGAGAATGAAGAATAACACACAATCTGCATTTCTGACAGTTATGAAACCATCCTCATTTGAAGAAGCTGAAAATGATGAATCATGGGTGAAATTCATGAATGTAGAGTTAAATTATATTGAAATGAATCGGACATGAGATCTTTTAAAAAGACCCAATGGTCACAATGTTATTGGCACAAAGTGGATTTTCAAGAACAAGTATTATGACCATGGAAGTGTTATCAGAAAAAAGGCATGATAGTTATGTAATGGATATTCAAAACTTTAAGGTGTTGATATTGAAAAAACAGTTTCTCTAGTGGTTAGACTTGATTCAATACGGATTTTTCTTTCTATGGAAATACAAAGAGGATAAAAAGTATATCAAATGGATGTCAAAACCACATTCTTTAATGGTTTTCTTGAAGAATAAGTCTACATTGAACATCTATTGGTTTTTCTTCTTGGTACTGATGAAATAGTGGTTTGTAAACTAAACAAGGCTCTCTATGGTTTGAAGCAGGCACCCCAAGCATGGTATTCTTGGCTGGATTCTTATCTCAAGAAGTTGGAATTCAAATAAGGAGGATTAGATCACAATCTCTATGTGAATATTTCTCCGAAAGATCAGTTCATGATTCTAGTTTACGTTGATGACATTATATTTGGTGAAAGCAGACAGAAATCAGTGGATGAATTTTCCAATCACATGAAATCAGAATTTGTAAAGTCAATGATTTGGGAGATCTTATATTTCTTGGGGATACACGAGACTCAAAAGAAATTTTACACTTTCTACTCTCAAGAAAAGCAATCAAGAGAACTGCTGAATAAATTTAATATGCATGACTCCAAAACCAATGTCAACTGTGATTGTAGTTGGAACCAAACTAGGAAATCATGAGGATGGGACCTCAGTAGATCTCACCATATACAAAGGGATTATTGGAAGCTTATTATTCCTAATGGAGAAACAGCCTGATATTGTCTTTGCAACTTGTATGGCTTCCCGATTTTAGTGTAATCTGAAGGAAGAACATATGACAGCAGTAAAAAGAATCATGAGGTACATTAAAGGTACTCATAATTATGGGTTCTTCTTTTCCACAGGAAGAGATAGAGAATTATCAGCATTTTTTGATGTTGACTGGGCTAAATATGTAGTGGACAGAAAGTCCACTAGTGGTGGAGAATTCTATATTGGGAAGAAATGTGTTGTCAGGTTGTGTAAGAAACAAGAAAGCACTCCTCTTTGTACTGTTGAAGTTGAGTATATCTCTACTAAAAAGTCATGTACCCAACTACTATGGATGAAGAAACAACTGGCAGATATTGGTGATGAGGTGAAAAAACCACTGGTGATTTATTGTGATAACAAGAGCATAATTGATCCTACGAAGAATCATGTTTAGCATTATCATAAAAAACATATTTAAATCAGATATCACTTTATCATGGAAAATGTTAAACAAGGAATGATTAAAATAGATCATGTGGGAAATGATGAGCTAATGGATAATATCCTAACCAAGCCACTATCAGTTGTAGTGTTTGAAATACATCGGTTGAACCTTGATGTTCGTCCACCTCCCAGTGTATAAAGAGGTTATGAAATCTCCTCTCCCCAGTTATGTTAACTGTTTTTAATCTATTTGTGGATGTGATGTAATTTTATGGGGGAGATATTATCCAGGGGTGTTGTGAGTTGTAAAATGAAAAAATACTGGTCTTTGGGTTTATTTTCAATGGGGGAGAAGGAATAAATTCAGGATATGTTATAGACATGTATTTCTTCTGTGACACTGTAAGGGTATTTCTTGTGAGTCATTGTGAATTCCGAAACACAGGAACCCAATTCAAGCTTCCCCTCTTGTTTTATATAATGATCATTACTCATGTATACATAGAGTGTTGGAACCATGACTGTTATATATGAGAAATAGAGCATGGTTTGTGTTTTTTGTCAATCCTCATTGGATGTTCAGAATGTTTTTAAGAAAGTGATCATACAGTTCAAGCGGACAACAATATTGAAGGTGGCATATTTTCCCACTGTCTTCCAAATTTTTGGCCCTGAAAATCAAAACATTGAGAAATTGGTGATTGGAAAAGGAAGTTGTGCACACTATTGTTGGAGTTTTGGAAACTTACACAGTAGGCATGTTTTAGGATCAGAATGTCGAAAAATGGAAAAGGCTTGAGCTGTGTGAAATTTTGGAGTGGTGCACGAAAAACATGGATTGCACACTAAATTGGTTTTGCACGCAATAGTGAAAGCAAGTTCTTTTTTTCATGCAAAAGGTTTTTCAGGATCAGAATGCAAAAAAATGGAAATGGCATCAGGTGCGTGGAAAATCAAGAGTTGTGCCCAAAAAATGGTTCTTGCACGTAATGCTTTACGTGTAGAAAAAGAGTTTTGCATGCACAATGGGTTTTGCACGCAGGGGTCGGTGACACCTATAAATAAGAGGTGAACCATCTAATTAATATATGTTAAATACTTAGAGAAGATCCTAGTTCTTATTCTCTTAAAATTTCTTTGAAAAAATTAGTTCTGTGTAAAAGTTATCATTTTGCGTAAAAGATAATGTTGTGTATTAAAGTTGTATCTGCGCGTAAAAGTGGATGTTGCGCATAAAATTTCAAATTGCACAGAAAAGTTGGAGCTAAGTGTAAAAGTTTTAGTTGCACATTAAAAGGTAATGTTGTGCATAAAGGTTGTTGTTGCGTGAAATATTTTTCGTATGAAAATAAAATATTGTGCGCAGTAGTGAGATCTTGCGCGCCAAGGGTTATTGTTGCACGCAATTTCATGTGTAATCTGTTTGCATGTTCTGAATACCCAGTTTAGTGGTTCATTTATTTCAAGTGAATCAATTTCGAACTTCAATGCAATCAGTGTCACATATTGAATAGAGACAAAGACTACAATGAAAATATATTAAAGAGACCTTTAAGTCGATAAACTGAGTTTGACTTCTCTCAAGGTAGTGAGCTAGGGGAGTCAAGGGAAGTGATCTAAGGGACGTAGTGAGAAACCCCTAAACCTTTGTAAAGGCAGTGTGCCTAGAACAGAGAAACTGTGACCAAATCTTGTAATCCAAAAACTAGTGAAGATTAGTGGATTTTGGTACGACCGACACACTATCGGCAATACTCCTTGGACGTATCCCTTTGCGGTGAACCAAGTAAAAGTGATGTGTCATATCCCTACTTTAATTTTTTTGACAGATTTAACAAGTTCCTACCAATGTGGGAACATGTTCCACAACTTTTGAAAGAAAAATTTAACACCCTAATTCACCCCTCCCCTCTCAGAGTGTTCCGAGGTCCTTCAAATTAAAAGTAACATTACTACATCACATTACTTATTATCTAAATTAGATAAAGAGAATCTCATATCTAGGGAAAACTTCTAGAATCTGTACATAAACTAACACATTATATTATAACATGAATAGATATTACATTTGTTGGAATCCCTTATACTAGATTAGAAACCACGTGGAGAGAGTGAGGATGAGAAGAAGACCTATAGAAGGAACATAGGGGATGCATCATATTTCTAATGAATTGTGTTATTAGTTATGTCTACGATATGAGGATACAAGATAAGAACATGGATTGATACAATATGTTGAATCATCTTAGTGAATATGATTATGAGGTGGAGATAAAGGTTGATAATAAATGATATTTTTACTAAACATTATAGGTGTAAACCGAAATATGGATACTGTAATGACCCCAGCCTGAATTACCTAAAAAATACCAGGTCATATCTTTGTATAACCTATCACACACATCAATGTATTTAAAGGATGGCTTAATGTTTGGGTGTAAAAAACCATAAAGGGGAGGTGGTCCCCCCCCACCCAAAATTGAAATAATTAGTACCATAGGTAAAACAAAATTCTAGCGTGACCCTTGGGGTCAATGGACATGCAAACCCAAAAACATCATTACCCGATATAGGCTAACATGTTAGAAAAATAACTAAGGAAATAATTGATGCAATAGCTATATAGACACACATACATGTCACATATAAAAATTCACTTATAGTCTATAAGAAATATCAAACAGATATAAACCTTGTATTCAAACATAACATGAACTGAAGGCACCATAATGATTCAAAAAGTGAAGGCTTGATGTGATAAAACCTCATGTGCTTAACTGTGGATGGCCCCAATGAATCTGCTTCATAAGAAAAATAAGGACCATAGTTAATTTTTTTAGGAACTAGATACTTTGGTACACATAATCAATAGAGAAACGTAAATCACTCCACTATCTTGGGTACTAAAAAATAGCATTTGAAGCTGCATGTCTACTAAAGAGTCCCTGAAAGGTTTCATCATATATATAATCATTAGGGAACAAAAAATGTTCCTCAAATAAGTAGTCCATGAAAAATAATAAACATGAAACATTCTAAAAATTTATATATATATATATATGTAAAAATTATTTAGTAAGAACATATATAACATAGCAGTAAAACAAAAATGAAAAAAAATCCAATGTTCAGTGTCAGATATAACCATGAACATCATATATCGAGAGGGTCCATACATCGAAAGTCAATCAAAAAATGGATCATAAAAAAATAATTATATTCATAATATAAAATCAAAACAGTATACAATCACCGAACCACAAATAATGACATCGTCGATGAAAAAATCATAAATGAAACCAAAAATACACAAAGAAGATCAGAAGGTCTACCTCACTATGTTGAAGAAAATACAAGACCCTCTTTAGAAACACTAAATGAAATCAAACATCAGATGTTAGACAATATGTTTGACCAACTAGAGGTAGTTGAGTGGTTTGATTCGAGTTTCGATTCACTAAGGAGGAGCACCGACAGTGGGTGGATTCCATGGAAAGCTTCTAATATCGCTACAGGTTAGCAAATTGTTATGGTTTTTTAAATAGATCATGGAAATTTTATCAGTTATTGCAAATAAATTCTAATAAAGAATACTTTTATCATCACTTAAGTAATAAGAAATGATAAAATATATCTTTATTATCGCCAATGTTATAGAGCTGAAAAATTCTCATTTAATTAGTGCTTTGTTTAGCATTAATAAAGCCTCATCATTATCAGTGTGAAAAAATCACTGATGAAGATGCCTTTATCCGTGCTTATTACTGAAGTGCTAATAAAGTATTTATAATTATAATTATAAATAAAAAATTATATATTTATATATACGTAATAAATAGATATAAATATAATTATAGTACATATATTACTTTTAAAATATATTTATTAAAATTTTATAATTATTTATTTATAATTATAGAATATTTTTTAAAAAATGAATATTTATATCATTATATATATTTATATAATTATACATATATATTTCATAAATATATATAAATATTAATATAATAAATATATTCAATATTTAAACAAATTTATTGTAAATTATATAATTATTTAAATATATATATTTATTGTTTTGCAATTATATAAATAATATTTAAAAAAATATTTATTTATTTATATTTATAAATATATAATTTTATAAATATAGTAAATGTACATTTATAAATACTTTTTATTTAAATTTTTTTTTACAAATATATTTTTAACATTATTAATTACTATCTAATGTAAACTACATAAATATTTTGTAATATACAACTCATATTTACATACTATAATATATATCTATATATTTCATATATACAATTTAATAAAATTAACTACCATAAAAATTAATTAATTTATTATTTAATATTTAAAAATGAATAATTATTTTATTCATTTCTATCAATAATTATTTAATTAATAAAACTTGTAATATTATTTTAATAAAATCATATTTTCATTATTTATTTATTTAATTATATCATTTTATTTATTCAGACCTTTATCACTACTAAAAAAGTGCTGATAAAATATATATTTTTCAATGCTAAAAATAAAGCTCTGATAAAAATAGCCTTTATGATGCTAAAAATAATGTGCAGATATAGGTTTCCTCTATTAGCACTAAAAAATAAAACACTGATAAAAGGTTAAAATTTTCAGCACTTTCTTTAGAGCTGATAAGGGTTCCATTTATTAGTGATTTTTTTAGCACTGATAAATATCATCGTAGTTAGACAGAGGTTTTGTAGTTGTGAGTGGACCTTATTAAGTTTCTAGAATTTAAGAAGAAACTCTAGGAGAATATTGATATGGGATTTATACACCCTAGTGTTTCACTATGGGGTCTTCATGTTCTCTTTTATAAAAATATAGATGGTCCAATGCATCTTTACATTTATTATCAAAATCTAAAAAATATCACTATCAAGAAAAATTATCTTCTACCTTATATCTATGATTTATTTTATCAATTATGCGAATCTCAATTCTTTTCCATGATTGATTTACCATCTAGATACTATCATTTGAGGTTTAAAATGAAGACATACCCAAGAGAGCCTTTCGTACAAGGTATTGACATATGAAATGGTATTCAATATTTATGATGGTTCCACAATTTTATGACATGATCTTATAGTTCATGATAGATTTATGATGATTTCCCACTCTTATGATCCATGTTTACTAAAAAGATAAATTTTATTCCATCACTCATGTTTATTATCTATGAGAGGTTGGGTATGAATTTTTTAAGTTATGGTCATGATCACATACCCTTATTATTATCTTATTATGTCATAATATTATAGATTGATATATTCTATGTTAACCCTTACTGGTGATCTGAGATCATTTTTCTTATATTTTCATCCCCTGGTTATGAAGAATGATTTAGGTATGGTATGTCTAAGAGGAATAATCTTTGGGAAGATCTTTATGGGAGATATTGAATATCATTCATGAAATAATTGTATTTTTATTCTAGTCTCCAAAGAGACTAAACTATTATGGTCCCCGGGTGATGGTTTATGAAAATAATTGAATATTCATCTAAAAGGTTGTGAAATTTATGTCTGAAAATATTAGGTCACTTTATATCATATGTTCTACTGGTTCTTGATCTAGTTTGTATGGTTTTATATATAATGGATGAAATTTTATTGATTTAAATTTTTTTTATGAGAATGGATGGAGGTTGGATGAAGTATTTATAACTGATATTTAGTGAATTGTGGAATTTAATATACTCATATAGCTGAATTTGTGAATTGAAAGTTAATATATCTGATTTAATATGTCATTTCCTATATACATATAATCCACAAAATTGATGACATGTAGGAGGGTAGTTATGAAGGCAATGAAGAATCCAAAGATATAAAGCTACAAATCTAGAGAATAAAATTTTAACACAACAAAATAGAAGAGGATGAATGCATTGATTATTTCATTACTCATGTAAATGAAATTGTGAGTAATATTAGAGGATTTTTTGAGAAACATGATGATTTCATAATTTTTAATAAGTTGATAAGAAATCTTTTGAATAGATTTAATCTTAAAACAGCAATTATTAAAGATGTATAAGATTATTCTCTTCATGAGTTACAGAATATTTTCATCACTTATAAAATTTTAAAGTTTTCTATATTCATAAATTAAGTGAAATATGAGGTTTTATTAAGATTCATGAAGAATATAAAAAAAATAATGATGAAGATGTTGTTAACTCATGTGATTCTATGAATGAATAAGAATATCAATGATTTATTGTATTGATTTATAAAATATTTTAAATCATAAAAATCAAAAATAATGTTATATTATCTATTATATTTTATAAATATAGTTTTCTTTAAAACTATGTAAATAATTTTCCAAAGAAGAAGGTATTGAATTAAAAATCTAGAAATTATGAAAATAATCAAGGAATTAACTAGATAAAAAATTAAAGATAATATTATACGGAAGGTGTAAGTAAGAAGATAGTTCAAAGAAAATATAATAAATATGGTGAGTAAATAAGTGTAAATTGATCTTATCTCTTTCAAAAACTCATATTAAAAAACACATGAAAATTTTATAAATCTTATTAATCATGTTCAAAAAAACTATTGATTCATCTAGTATTGATAATTATAATTTATAACCAATATATTTTGAATACATACTCAAATATTAACTTGATTTATGTATTTAGAAAAAATAATTCTCAATATAGAGATGAATAATTTGGTAAAAGTGAATAATAAATAATTTGGTGAAAAATGTGAGCAAGATATAAGGGAAATAACTCTTGCAGTAGAAAATAAAAATATCAAGTTGAAAACTATTCAATATCAGAATATAATATGATATCATGAATCAAAATTCATTTTAATGGATGTGGAATTATCTTTGACATAATCAAAGTGTCATTAAACTAATAAATAACTGATAAAGAGAAATACTGACTTCAAAATATCCACCAAAGTAAATTTAGAATCCTCCAATTATGTTGAAGATTTTATGGTAAAGACTTTGTCTAAAAATATATATTTCCAAAAATGTTGGCTCTAATAACATATGGTTAAAAATTAATTATGTTTAAATGTTGACCAAGAAAATGGATAGAAATTGTATATGAGATAAAATAATTATTTAATATGTCTGAATGAAAGTTATATTCCAAAAAAAGTGATAAAATAAATCCCAAATATTTCACCATATATCATAATATGGATAGAAACATTAGGGATATAACTCTATTTTTTATGAAAATTAAGATTTTAGGGTTACTATTTGCGTTTTGGTATGTTTGGACATAAACATTACATTTTTTTTATGAATCTTATTTACTTAAGAGAAGTAAATAATCCTGGGTGAGTAGTTTCAATGAGAAGAAAGTAGATTCTGGAAGAAAGCGTAGTGAAATGGAAACTAGATACAAGGAAAAAACAAACATCATACTTGATTGACTTGGAGATATTTTTGAAATGAGTGATCAACATGGGAACATATAAAAAAATTCATGGCTATGTTACCTGGTCAGTTCACTCTCAATAAAAACCTTAACACAATTTAAGTGTACTGTGTCAGAAATACATGCTTGGAAGAAGTATATTTTAAAGAAACCAAGAAGAAAAATGCATAGACACGTGATAGAGGGTGTTCCTACCATTTTAAATGTGATGTTAAAATTATAAAGTATATTAAGAAACTTGAAGAATGTTTAATAACTTTTTTTAATGACTCTTCCTTAAAATTATAAGCAATTTGAATAACTAATATTGAGTATGATAATTTGAAATTAGATAATTTAATTTATGATGAAGGGTTATAACACAATATGTTGAGTGCTATCCAACTTTTTAGTGATGAATAAGAGTTAAAATTAAGTAGAAACACATTCATAATTAAAATCACAAGTGATGAAGAAACTACCTCTCAAGGTATTTCAACAAATAGAAATTTATTATAGATTGGTGATCTTTCCAATAAATTTTACTTAACCATGATAGGTGATAATATTTCATTGAATAAATTACCTTGTAATATTACCCATAGAAACCTAATAATTATTTTCAAACATGAATTGGTATAACATTTACCTAATCTAAAAATAGATTTGTACGGAATTTGTGGAATGTTTCATAAGGAAAATATAACTCAGAAGGCGCTCAAAAAAGTGGATATTACCTTCATAAGAACACATAAGGTAGTCTACATACATATATATGGGCCCCTGAGATAGAATTATACCTTATGTGACATTTATATCATTATATTCATCTATGACATCACTTGGACGACCGATGTTATTTTCATCAAGAACAAGTCTCAGGTGGTTAGGATATTCAAAATGTACAAAATCCAGGTTGAAAAGAAGCATAGCTTATGTATCAAAAAACTAAGATCCAATAATTGGAAGGAATACATGAGTGATGTTTTTAGAAATAATGTTATAAAAAATGGAATCATGTATTTATATAGAACACCTTTTATCTACAACAAAATGGTGTTACAGAGAAGAAGAATAGAATTATTGTGGAAATAAAAAGAACAATGTTGGATGAGAATAATGCTTCAAAATTATTTTGGAGTGATTAATTGTATACTACAGTGCATATTAGAAATATATTTCTTTTAATACATGAAACTCATACTACACCCTATGATATGTGGTATAAAAATATTTCTATAGTGAAACATTTCAATGTTTTGGAAGTAATTATTTTATAATCAAAGGAATAAGGCTGGAAAAGTTTGAATAAATGAATGATGTTGGAGTATTTATGAGATACATATCAAATGGTAATTTATACAGATTATAGAATAATAGGATGTAAATTTTTTTTGAGTGTTTTTATGTCAAAATTAATGATATTTTAGCCAAACAAGTCAGTGGATTTTGATTCTCCAATAGAAAATAGAGAGCATATTTCTATAAAAAAAGTGGTTGAAAATGTTATTTAAATCACACCAGATAGTGTTTACGATCATTCATAATGGTCCAATGATATTTAATAAGGTTATATTGGTTATAAAAACTAGTTTTATAGGTTAAATAGATATATTGAAATACATAATATCATTGGGGATCACAATAAACTAGTTCAAACTAGGAGGAAGCTAAGATTTGAGAACCAAACAACTCATTTATCATACGTTTAACCTAAAATGGTGGTTGAGTCTATTGAAAATGATGAATGGGTGAAATATATGTATAAATAACTCATTAAAATTGAGATGAACATTAAATTTGAAAATATTTCTTTACTGAAAACTAATGATGTGATTGGAAAAAAATGGGTTTTTAGAAAAAACATGAATGATAAAGGAGACGTAACATGAAATAATAACAGAATTTTTTTCAAGGATATTTTCAAATGGAAGTAATATACATTGATGTGACATTATATATGGTTTCAATACTAGATAAAATAAGAATTTTCTTGGTTTTGGAAACTTGAAAACATTATAGTGTCTACCAAATGGAAGTAAAGTTTTAATTCCTCAATAAGGAGTGTGAAAAAAAGTATTTATTGACAAAATATAAAGTTCAATTATTGAAAATGTTTTATTATTGGTGTATTTATTGAATACATGATTTTATGGCTTGAAATATTCTCCAAGGTTCCAGTATTCTAAACTTGATGACAATTTGAGAAAATTTGGGTTTTTCAATGGTGTTATAGGTAGAAAATTTTACTTGAATAAGGATTAATCAGACACACTGATTTTGATTATATATGTGGATTAAATAAATTTTTCCATTAATAAATGTATATTATGAGAGGAATTTACTATAAATATATGAAACCAATTTGAGATATCTTTATTGGTGGAACTAAACTATTTTTTGGGATTACAATTTCCGTAAAATTCAGATTATGTATTTATTTTACAAGAAAAGTATACTAAATAAATGTTTATAAAGTTTGTAATAAAAGATTTGAAGTGGTTTTCTAAACCTATATCAGTTGGAAAATAGTTGAGAAATTATTAACAAGGAAGAAATGTTGATCAAAATTTATTTCAATGTTGGGTTTCCATCTTTTGGAATCTCATAGTGCTGAGACTTGACATTACCAATGTGGTGACTCTGTGTGAAAGGTATGAACGTGAACCATGGGATTCACAAATTCTTGAAATTAAAATAATATTAAGGTATGTAAGAGGAAAATTTAAATAGGTATTTGTATACAAATTCATTTTATATATAGACTTTCTTGGTTACATTAATAAAAATAGGGGAAGTGGTTGTAAAGATCATACATCCTCATCAGGTTGAGTTTTTTATTATTGGTGATGGTTATATTAGCGGGTATAGTAAGAATAATAGTTTATTGAGCCTTAGTACAAATGAATCAGAGTATGTGGTGGATACTCATGTAGTAACATGATCCATATAGATATAGGTTCATCTATAATATTGGTTGTTTTATGTATAGATACTGTTGAAGAATATTTTTGACAATCAATGTGTTATTGATCTTTTAATAAAAATAAAATTTATCACCCTAGGTCTAAAAATATTAACATTTTATATCATTTTATCAAATAAAAGGTGTATTTATGTGAAAGTAAACTTTTATTTATGGGTATAAATGAGTATCATGTAGTTATATTTACAAACTCTATCATGCATGAGAGGTTTAAAGAGTTAAGGATAAAATTTCATGTCTATACTTCATCGTATAACTAACCCTTTGTCACATTACCCCCCATGGTTGTCTGGATTATGTTTCCAAAGGGGAGAGAAGTTTGAGATGAAGGTTGTTGATAAGTAAAATTTAGATTATAAGGTTCAGATTTATGGAAATATGGAGAGTTTTAAATATGATAATGTTAAATCTGTAGAATAATGGTTACAAATAACGAATGGAATATGTGATGAAGAAATTTACCAAGTGGGGCTAATATAGTGGTTGTTAGGTCCAATAGGTCGAATACCCTGAGAGGTTTGGTGAATCAGGTTATGGTAGATTAAAACATTCTCTCTTTTGGATCATGTTTCATTATTAGAAAAAGTTCAATTATCTCTTCCTTCCTTGGAAATATACAGACTGATATAGAATCATGCACAAGATACAAAATTTTTTACCTGGTTCACCCTCATTAGACTACATCAAAGGATCATAAAATGACAATGGGATGATGTACAAAATTTAAGAAGTCTCATGACCAATAATGAGTAGAATGTTTAAGTTAGATCTTTTATGCCCATGCTCACTACCTTTACAAGGTTTAGGGTCTTCTCACTACATTCCCAAGGGTAGCTCTGTATGCCTCTTTCTCTGGCTCACTGTCGGTGGAAAGGTTCATTGTATTTATCTTCCTTCTCTCACTGCTCTTGGAATGGAATCTAATCAAAGTTTATGGACGTGTTGGTCAAACACAGTTTTTAGACATGTAGGTCCCTTTATTTGCATGAATTCATGCATCCTCAACTATAGGTAGATGCTCAGTTGAAGTTCTGTTTTTACCCATAGATGAAGTCCACCTTTCTGAGTACTACTGGGTACAAGAAAATACTTTCAAAAACTGAATTGAATCTTTTTCAATCTTCCTTGAGAAAACCGTGAACCACCTATTTCTCTCACATACTGAGTACCAGGCTTGGTATGTGGGACACCTTCTTTATGTACTAATGTTGTTGTTGCGAACCTCCCTTCGTCCACAGACTGTCTCCGCATTCGTGATCACGTATCTCTACCGCGTACCGATTCCGCAAACCTCTTCCGTGAAACCCCCTTGTCTACGAATTTTTCTCTATTTGTGGATTGCATTCACTTCCGCATACCAAAACTACCCCTCAGCGTACCACTTTCAGAACTCTCCCACTCGCATACTAAATATTCCTCCTCTATGTATCAAGTAAACTCCTTTTGTGTACCAGACCTCCTCTTCCATGTACCAGAATTCCTTTGCGAGTTCAGAATCCCCACAAACACCTTCAGCGCAAACCAATTTCATAATTTTCCAAATTCCTTGAGCAAAATGTATTCTCTAAAAATGATAAATCTCCACAGTAATAGTTGGGATAAGATTTTTTTATATAGGCAAAGTTACCTTCTTAATCTGCTGAATTGAGATTTACTAAATCTTTAATCTAGCCTCCACCTCTTACCAATTCATCAGCCACCGCAAACCATAATCCATCCACAAACCATTTACCTATTTTTTTTTGCATACCATTTTTACTCCTATACAGTCGAATTCCTCCACCGACTTCTTCCCAACCACGTACCACACTATAGCTCAGCCATAACCCATTTTTGGTTCCTCGAACGGCATTTGCGTACTATTTTCGCCACTCTACAAACCATTCCCAGAACATGGTACGCAGCCCATGAAATATGGTACATGATTCTTACCCTTTTTTGATTTTATTCATCGTTCTCCATACCATTCAACCCTATGATGAAATCCTCCCTCATCCAACACCAAACTCCCGATTTTGAGGTCCTAAAATTTGGAAAACACTTGGAAACTATGCCCCCATAAAAACCTATATTTAGCAAATATCATCCATACTCATTTGTGGTAATATGGCTTTGTCAACAAACACAACCACACCCAAAATATACTGGGAGTATGCATTGAGGGATTTTTCCATAGAAGTGGTCTTATCTAGTTCCATTATTCTCCTAGGAGATGATGAAATGGTTCTTTTGTAATGGAAGAGTGTAAATTTTCACCTCAGATATGAAGAAATGGTTTTGTTGTAACGGAAGATGGTAGTTTTGATAATGAAGTGATTATTGAGGCATGGTATGTCACGGGGTTTTATATTTTTTTTTCAAAAAATACAATATAGGATATTGAATAACCCCAAGGATTATTTTCTTAGTTTCATAAAGATTGATTATCTCATGGTTCTTTGGGAGTTGGGGTTGTTATATTCATGTACACCCTTTATTGAGGTGATCATAAGTTATAATGGTACTTGATCTGGTTTGAAAGGATTTATATATTATGGAAGAAAGTTTCCTGATGATAGAAGGTGTTTTTTATATTGAAAAGAGTTCATATGAAGTGTTTTTGACTGAGTTTGAGTGAATTATTTAATTTACTTGATACATGTAGTCAATTTTGTGAAGTGAAAGTTCACATAACTAATTCACATATCTAAATATAAAATGCACATATCTAATTTTATCCATGTAACAAATTCAATAATGTATAAAAATCAGATAGTTTATTATTTCACATAGTCTAATTCATGTAGATTAATACTGATATGTATCCAGGTGATCCATGTAGCAGTTTTTAGTGATGTATAGTGATGAGTCGCGGGGTTGAATAATTCACGCAGGGGATTTTTTTCTCTTAATAAATTTGAAATAGATGATTGTATGACATTATATAATTGATTAATGTGAACAATTGAATGCTTTTTTAGATTTGGGAAATCATGTAACAAATTTTTATTTCTGGCTATGTAAGGGTTGACAATAATCTGGTTTCCAAAATTCAAATATTCTTAGGATAATTATTTTTTCCAATGATTGGTTAGTTTTGAAAGAATTAAATGGAGATTTAATGATAATATCAAAATTGAATAATTGGTCCATGATATAGTTGTGGTTTTTTACTACATTTATGAATATCAAGGGGAAATTATGAATACATGTATTATTTTTTTAGCATTTAAGAGAGAGGAGAGGAGCTACAATAAAAAACAATCAATATTCATGAGTTTTTATACTATGTGAGAAATGGGAAGAATAATATGAGTCGGAATATTAGGTTATATATTCAGTTATCAATATATATATGATGAATCTCATGGTTTCTGGAATTTTTAATTGAGTTGGAAAATATTTTTTTAGCGCAATTCGAGTCTACACTATAGGAAATTATATATTGTATATTTTGAGGGTTTGAAGAAGGGGATATTTATATTTTGAAAGATACATGGTTTTTTGTGATCTTTTTAATCTTTTAATCATATTTTTTACTACATAGTGAATCTATGATGTTGGTTGTGACTCTCTACAAGTGTTTTTTATGTCATATGAATGCTTGTAAGTGGAACTTCCTTTTTCTTATAGTGAATAAAATTTGTGATTAAGGGGATAACCATCCATTGAAATGATTAATATTCCATGATGGATTTAAAACATGTAAAAAATATGCGTTCCTTTCTCTTTTAAATTTTCTACATGAAAATTTTATAATGAGTTATATATATTTTTGATTTTATAATACTCTAATAAGTCATGGATGTTTATTTCAATGGAAAATAAATTGGATAAGCTTCCCTCCACTGATTCAATCCCGCTTTTAAAGTAGATGAAACTGATTATACTAATAACATAATTCAGTTAGAAAATTATCATTTAAATGTAAATAATGTGGATATCTACGAGGCTATGTAACGTACAAGGTACAAGAAGAAAGTGTTCATAGTAATGCTATTCTGAATCACTAGCACTCAAGCTATATTCTTGGACTTGAAAAATTGAACCTTTAAGAATTACTTCAAAAAAATTAGCAGTAATTATAAATGATATAATTATCTATTGTAAAATAAATGTGAAACATAAGTATAATTTTAATATTATACTAAATACCATTTGAAATGTAATGTAATATGTAAAGTACTATAAAAGATTTTTTTATAGACATTGTTATATTCCTAACACATGTAATCACTAGTAAAAGGATATCTATAAATCCTCCAAAGACTAAGTAAATTGAGGGATGTATAAAAACAACATCTATGATAGATATTTGTAGTTTCCTAGTATTATATGTGTACTATTGTTGATTTTTGAGATACTTCTCATGATTTTGAAACCCAATAATAAAGATAGATCAAAAGGGGGTGAAGTCTGTCTAGACAGATGAATGAGAAGAGCACTGTAGAGAGTTGAAAAAGAAGAACATCATTCCACATGTGCTTACATTACCCCCTAGTGAGGAATTACTTTTGATCAGTAGTGATGCATTTGAAAATTTTTTAGTTTGTTTTCTCATGAAAAATGACAAATTCATATCACATTTTTCATTCTTATTGATGATGCATAGTAAAAAACTACCAACTACATGATCTTTAATTTATTATAGTGATATTTGTATTGAATATTTGTCTACATAATCTCTATAAGTAGAAGACTGAAATTTATATGAATTATAAAGGCCTCAAGTATATATTTACACCAAAGGGTCTCAATATAAACCTATGAAGGTGGTTAGAGATGATCAAGCATTATAACCATTTAATCCATTATCACCCTTGGATAGTGGGGAGAGTGGTAGATTCTTTAAGTAAAAAAGATCATGAAACCCTATACATGATGTGGATTTAAAGGGATATAATATTATTATATATATAAAGGATAGGCATGAAAATCCTAAAAGGAACTTCATCATACCTTGGTCAAATAACTACTCAACTATCCATTCCTAGTAGGATCAAAGAGGCTATAAATGATGATTACGAGCATAAAATTAAGGTATTATATATTCGAGAGTATATGTTTTATAAAGATAGTATTATAAGGTTTATAACCTAGATATGTGTCTTATAAAAACTATAACCGGAGAAGGAACTTATTGATTTTGTGCATATCCCATCCTTATCTATTCATTCAAGAATCACTAAGATGTAAAGATATCTAAATCACTATTTCTAGTGGGAAAATATGAAGATAGAGATTTCAAAATTTATATCATGATTCTAGATATTCCATAAATTCAAGGTTGAATAGTATAATTTTAAGTTTATTATGAATCCATTACTCATATCAGTATGGAAATGGAAAAAACAGACCAGTGATTTCATTGTATGAGTCCCTGATACATCTATAGAAAATGAAACCATTTGAGTGGTAGCTGATTAACTTATAAATTTTGTATATTATATTTCTTTCATGAAAGATTTATCTCTTGAAAAATACACAAATAAATACATAATTGAAGTGGTATGATAGAAATGGGTACCACCATCATAATATCTGATTGATATATGATTTTTACCTTATGGTTATGGATAATACTTCACTAGAAATGGATACAGAGATGGGTTTTAGTATAGCATATCACCGTTATAAGGATGGTTAGTGTAATGACGTGAACTTTGGAAACTTGAAGATGGTGTCTTAATTTGTTCCATTCAAATAATATATAAGGAATATCATCTCAGATGATAGAATAAATTATTAATCTTTGTAAACTAGATGCAAACATGATTCACATATTACATTTGAAAATAAAAATTGCAAGATAATTTTTTTTAAGAATAATGCTTTCTATCTAGCATATCATTTCATATGAATCCTATTACACTTAATGGATTCCTACGAAAGGAAAAAAATAATTGTGATCTTTAATGCTCGGTATGGGTTAAGTATAGAGGGAGATATCATAAATCAATAATAATAATCCACATAGAAAGGTACCAAACTAAACACAGGCCATTAAAATAACTTGACAATAAAAATCAATATGAAAAGATAAATAACTGAAAACACTTGAAATTTAATCAATATCTTGAGTATCATAAATGGATAAGGTATAATTAATTTGGTATTGTAAATAACAAAAAATGTATACCATTTAATCAATTAACTAAGAAAGATATGCTTCCAGATATAATACCATTAAAAAATCACATGGATAATAATAAATAAATTTTTAATGGGAGAAATGATTAATTATTTGATTTCATAGTCTCAAGAATCCTAAAAACCTCTATCATCAAGACCTTCTTGAAGAATGATTAAAAATGAGGGGTATTTATACATGAAAAACCCTTTTAACGAAGTCTATCCAACTGATTCATCCCATTAGACTTTCAATGAATCAAGGTGATATCTATAAATGGGTTACAAATATATATTCAGGTCAAGATCATTACTCACATATCAAATAATTGATTTAGTTCATGAACAATATTCCTTACCATTAAATATCTATACTGACGAAATAATATGAATTATCAATATTTCCCCAGTCCATAAAATAACACTCAAAGTAAAACACCATATGTATAAATGATATATGGTTTAAGAAATAATCATATCGAGGAAAAATAATATATATATTGGGGAAATTTAATGTCTAATGGTCAGAAGTATGTGAATAATTCAGGTATTGTTAAAGACTATAAAAATGAATCATGAAAGTGAGTTTCAATACTATAATTAGTCAAAATAATCAAAAACCATATAGTTAAAGAATAAGGTTCGAATAAAATAAAACATATCCCCATTGGATTATATGTAAAATAAAGTTTTACTTTTTTTTATTAATATATATAACTTATAAAATCTTTAAAAACATTCTTGAGGAAAATAATGTTTTTATTTTGGAACTCACAATTCAAAAGTAACATTTCTCAAAACATTACAAAAATACTTTCCTTTGAATATACACTTCTAAACATATAAATGAATCATTAAAATATTAAGTGGACATGATGACACTAAATTTCATTCATTTCATACACAATTAAATAAGGATTCCTTTCACTATTTCATTAAAACCCAAATGGACATTTTTTGGAAAACAACACAAATATTCCTTTCAAAAAATTATAAAAAATTTAAAAATTGGAAAAAATGAATTTAATAATTAATTTTTAATAATGTTATAAATAATTTTGAAATTAAATTTTTAGAAAACATGGTTTTGGAAGAAAAATTATTTTTTACCAAAGATAGAAATGAAGTCATATTTTACGAAAAAAATAATTTATTCAATCATTTTAAGTACCAATGATTTGTGAAAATAATTTTATTACACAAACATATCATTAATAACTATAATATAAGAAAATTAAAAGGGTTTTCTTAAACAGTTATAAAAAAATGTTTTTTAATGGAAACTCATGTATAAACAATCCAAATTAAAATGAAATTCTGAAATAAACCTGTACAAAGATCATATAGTTGAAGTGAGAATTAATAAATTAATAAATTATGATAATGAAATATAAATAAATATAAAACAATTATAAATACTACATAATATAGTAAAAATTATTTACTCATATAATCATATAAATTCAATGAAAATAAAGAAATAATATAACCCAATGAAAATAAATTGACTTATCCAATTCTTTACCACTTGGTAATTTTTAAGTCAGAATATATTTGGATGAAATAATTTAAATTGAAACCTAAAATAAAATGAATTATTTTGGAATAATGATATTACATGTCAAAGGGGCAGTATATACACCATATAAAATAAAGTAGTTTTACTACATTACAAAATGCCTTGATGATGAGAAATTGAGACGAAGACCCTTATCCAGCGCTTCATTTTTGTTAAATGTAAATTAAACTCATGTATAATGGTTTTATGAATTTTATATATTAATTTTAAAATAATAATAAAAATTAAAATTTCATATATGATCCTATTATAAAATTTTACCACTTTTTTTTAATAATATTACATTATTTTTGTTGTTTTGTGTGTTAATAGACTTGTTTTCTCATGTGTATTCTATAATGAAGGATTCTGTTATTTTATATATGATACAAGTAAATCATCTCCGAAATGTTAATAATTTTATAAATATATCATTTATTTTTTAGATAAACTATCAAAACGAAATTTGAAAGTTGTTCATGGAAAATTAATCACATCATTTTGTAGAGATGGTAGGCTGTGCGTACGCACAAGGGATGAAATCATTCCCATAATAGATGAAAGGGTAATGAATTGTGTGATATATAAAATTTAAAGAATCAAAATCATATAATATATCTCTCATATATTCATTAATTTTATCCTTATTACATTCCATGAATATGATAAGTTAAAACTGGTTTACATCGCTTCGTGAGGTGGTAGTCTATCGTAAACACAGACGAAATTATCATATCTAAAACATCATGGAAATTTAGAAGATATATGTTAAATTATATTTACTTAACAATATTTATATCATAAATATTATACATAAACATTAATTCCATCATTTTATCTAACCAGGAATGGTGTTTATGGAAAATTATTTACATTAGTTCGTGAGGCGGTAGTATGTCAAACACATGATCAATAATTTTTTTCCCATTTGATAGAAGTGGAGAATGATAAATATTATGACATAAAAAGATAAAATATAAGTATATGGGACATAATTGTGTTATTATATTTTAAATTTTAATATATTATTGAATTTGTAAAAAGAATAAATAAAATGAAAGATCTTTGTTAAGACAATTACATTATCTAAGAGAATCCTCCTTAGATAACCTCTTATATACCTTATATTTTGTATTTTGGTAAGAACATTAGTTATAAAATGTATATAATGATTTTGGGGAGTAATTTTTGCTATTGTTTTAAGGAAAATGGATTTTTTGGCGTTAATAATTTAAGGAAGGGTGTTTTCTTTTATAAATGGGGAAGGGAATGCTCTTGGAAATTACATATAAATTTCACAAAAGAACCTAATATGATAAATTCATTCACAAGAAGAAATCTTCCAAATAACCTTATTTTATGATTTTGGAAATTATAAGCTGGAAGTATAGCTCTAAAATAAAATTTTGATAAGTTGAAAGGTTATTTTAACCCTTATATTTATAGTTTAACCCCTCAGTAAATCCATTTTATCCTTAACTGTGCTAATTAATTTTTACTATTTTCACTATTAATTTTTCTCAAAAATTAAGTTAATCTTTTTATATAATATAAATTATTCTGATTTAAAATATGGAGCCCATTTTTTAAAAATTCAATTCACATATGTGGTAGAATTTAATTTCAAATTATACCCACGTACATGATGAAATAGTGTGTTTCCAAAGATAAAATTATCTCACGTATATATGGTTTTAATATCGAAATTAAATATGAAAACAATTAAATAAAAAAATGTTTTCATTTTAATATAATTTAAATTATTTTACTTTAAAACCAATTTAAAATGAAATTTATCCTTGTGAATTACTTAAATGAAAAGGTAATATTCAATAAAAATAAATATTTTCCCCATTCATTGAAAAATCAAACCTTTTAGCAAAGAACACCAAAAATTCACCATAAGATAATTTTGATATATTTATTTCAAAAAAAATAATTTTCTTCAAATAAGGTTTCTAAAATTGGTAAAATTTGATTTCAAATTATGTGCGCATAATGCTACAAAACCATCTTTTAAAAAAAGTTTTTTAAAAAAACATTTATTTTTATTTTAAATGATTCTTATTTTTTTATAAACAATATAAACAATGAATTTTTTTACATCTGTAAACTATAAAATTTTAATAAATTAGTTATTACTATTCATACCATATAATTTAATGGCTATATTATAATTGTATACTATATTATTGTTTATTTAGACTTGAGGTTCTGTGTTCCACAAGAAATCAAAGTGATTAAGTTTAATGTGGTATATTTCATTGGTTTTTAAGGTTAGTGTTTCATGTTTTATATGCTATCAAGTAAAATGTTATTATTTTATAATTACATGGTGTAACATTCTCCCAAACTTAAATAAATTAAATCCTCCCTATTAGATCTTGCTCCCAGAAAAAAAGGGTTGAAAATTCGTGGATTTAAAATGCACATCCTAAAAATGAATAATAAAACATACTATTAATAAGAGAGATAGTGAATTACATAGTTTATTTGTAATAACACATAACTAGTTTTCAAAATTGGGTAACATTGGTTGAAATTGATGATATTTAAATGGAATAAAAACATAAATAATTATAGATAGTGATTGAGGTCATTGGCCACAGGAAAGTGAAAGGTCAACAGAATGTTATGAACACAAAAACCATAAATATGTGAGGATTTAAAAGACTATTTGATTCATCAGATATGAAGGTAATATGATTGAATTTTTGTTTCAATATCATTTTCCAAAATTTTAGTAATTATTTTACTATCTGATAATATAAGGAACAATATATAATTGATATATTTCTTTTTTATAAGTACAATTTCATCCTTTGGTTTTACTTTGATGAATTTCCAAATCATCTCTTAATCTTAATAATGAATATAAAAATATGAATCTTTATTCCTAAATAACAAAAATTCACTTGTAATGGATCATAATATTTATAAATGAGTGACAATCCTTTCTATTTGTCTTTAAATATTTTTAAAACCAATATTGTTAGCTCACGTTATCAAATATAACACATTAATCTGTAAACTTCAACAGTAACACCACCAATTTATCATTAATAGTTATTCATCAATTTTTTTAACTAAAAATAATTATATATTAAATTTAATGTCACATAGGATATCAATAGGCATTTAACCCATTATCATCCTTTAGTTTTATGTTCATGCTCTGTGACCTTGCCAGATGCAATGGGTTTTCACTCATCATATAGGTTTTCCTTTTCCAAAATTTTATTTATATAATTATTATATCATTCCAAAAAAAAAAATTAATGATCCATAATTACTACAAAATAAAAGATATGATATTCCATAATGGTTACCAATACCTTGAATCTTATGTTCAAAAAAATGTAAAGGAATTATTCCTTAATTAAATTTTTCATATACTAAAACAAAAGGTTGTATTCCCATAAATGTTTTTCAAAAATATCTTTAATATTTATAAAATATCATCACTTAAAACCAAAAAATGGGATATAAAGAATTGGAACTTATTATCAACCTTAAATTCGTTACCCTTGATGGTATCTATATCTATTAAGTTAATAAAGACATATATGCTTCTAAAATTTAACATGATCAATATATGTTTCTTGATTGTTATAACCAAAATACCATTGGTAAAAATACTTCTAAAATTTAATTATTGAATCCTAATACATGAATACTTCATTCATTATTTTTCAATATAGTTCCTTCCGTGGTATAGGTGTTCAACTTTAGAAGAGGGCATTGAATCGGATAATTCTCAAATTCCCCGCATTTAAGGAAATGAACTACAAATTTCTACCTAGGATGATATTTTTTTCATGCATCATACTATTCATTTTTTTCTAGTAATTCATTTATTTATGCCATTATTTTACACATAAATAATTTTACCATTCTTTTGATACACATTACTGGGTGTATATTTTCACATTTCTCAAATTAGGTAAATTGAACCTACTTTCCTCTATGGTCTCCACCACTCGTGCTCTTGGAAAACATTGTACATATCTTCTTTCGTGAGTCTGGTAATTTGTTAAGGTATAGGTTGTTAAGAATATTACGGAATAAATAAATAGGAATTATCATGATAGATTTCACACCATTCATCATCCCATTTGGTTTCTCATAGTCTCTATATTTTCTTTTACGGTCAATGTTAGCACGATTACTTTAGTATCCATCTATTGAATAAAACCAAAAATAATAGTGTGAACAATAATAATAATTTTGGAAATCCTTATAATCGTTTATAGGATTTTTAATTCATGAAACCTATTTTTAAAAACAAAACCTTAGGTTTAACCTTGTTTATTCATTGTCATCATCTATTCAAACCATTTTTAATAGTTTGTAAATAAAACATGTATTATCCTAAGCATGTCCCCCGAGAGTATCAAACCAGTTTCATATTAAGGCCATTTTACATGAAATATGTGATTAATAGGTCTTTCTCAATGCACCCTTTTTATATTTGTTACTCCTAGGTAAAATTGTTCTAGAACTATATCCACTTGTACCATATAAACTATTCTGTAACAAAACATTAGGATGTTCTTTTATAATTATCCTCAATGTCTATCATAGGGTTATGTTCAATAATCTATATTTTCCAAAATCTATTTCCCAAGGTTTCTTCTAAAAGCCTTATAATACAAAATATAATTACCCTAGAATCTGAAACCCAGAGTCGGTGTCTTACTTTATTACACTGGCATAAGATATAAGGAATTACTTACTAAAGTAAAAAATATTTTAAATGCCTTAATAAACTAGATACAGAGATGATTCCCATATTACATTTGGGAATAAAAATTGCCGCATTATTTTTTTGAGAATAATGTAATTCCGTCTATAATATCCTTTCATTAAAATCATAGTAATCTTTGGGGATTTTTAGGAATGGAAACAAAATAATATGAGCTCAAATTCATAGTAAGGGTTAATTATAGAGGAAGTTATCATGAATCAATAAGAATTACTAACATGTAAAATTAAATAACTAAAACACATGATAGTTAAATAACTGGAAAATCTTAATCAATATGTAAAGTTAAATAACTAAAAACACATACCATTTAATAAATATCATGAATATTAAAATTGGATAAGTCATAATCATTATAGAAAGGTAAATAACTGAAAACACATTACATTTAATCAATTAATTGAGGATGAAATGCTTAAAAATATAATGTCTTTGGGAAAATATAATTGATAATAAAAACTGAATTATCAATGAAGGAAATGCTTAATTAAGGGACATCCTAATATCATGAATTATGAAAACCTTTACATTCAATACCTTTTTTAATGTAGTTTAAAACTGATGGGTAGATACACACCAAAAACCCATTTAACTAAGACTAGAAAACTAATTTGTCTCCTAACACTACCAATGAATTGAGGGGCATTTTAGAACTAGGACTCACCCATATCTTCATGTAAAAATCATCCCTTATACATCAAATAATCAATTTAATTCATGAACAATATGCCTTACAATTAAATATTCCTATTGAATAAAGAATAAAGATTATCTTTCTTTCTTTAGTAAGTTAAATATCTATTAAAGTAAAACAACATATGTTGAAATGATATGTGGTTTAACCAATAAGAATATCGATGATAAGTAATATGGATATTTAGGGTAAATTTAATGTCCAAATATCAAAGGAAAGTGAATAATTAAAGGGAATGTTAATGACTAAAAAATGAATCAAATAAGTGAGTGTCAATAGTATCCTTGGTAAAATAATCACAAACCATCTAGAAGATGAAGAATGAGGTTATCAATATAATATATCCCAAGTAGAGTATAGGTAAACTAATGGGTTGTTGTTATTGATGAATATAAATAATAGAAAAATTTATTTGTAAAGATTCTTGAGGAAAATAAACATTTTATATTGAAAATTGCCTTTCAAAAATAAAAGTTCAAAAGTTTTTTTAAATATAAATTCATTGAAAATTTACTTTTAAAAATATAATTTAATATTTAAAATATTGACTTGTCATGACAATAGTAAATTTTATAAATATCATATATGTTAAAACAAATATTCCTTTCACTTTTTCAAGTAAAATACAAATAGGAATTGTTTGGAAAATCACCTGAAGTTTATATGAAAACAAATTCTAAAAAATTAAGACATTGGTAAATATTTTATTGATAAATCATTTTAAGTAATTTGAATGATATTTTTTAAAACCTTTTTTAGAAAACAATGTTTTTGAGGAATAAAATTTGATCAAATAGGGAAATAAACATTGATTTTACTAAACAATTATCTAACATTTTATGTTCCAAAGAGTGGTAAAATGGAAATATTACATGAAAATTCTAAAATAACCATAGTGGAAGAAAATTTAAATGGTTTTATTAGACAATGAAAAAATAATTTCCTTCAATTGAAACTCAAGTATAAACAATCCAAATTAAAATGAGATTGTGAAATAAACCCCTACAAATCGTAACATTGAAGTGAAAAAAAATCAATTATGATGGTAAAATGTAAATCCACATAAATACATTTTAAATAAAACATAATATTTTAATATTTATTTACTCACATTATCTTATAATGGCAGTGAAAATGAATAAGTAATATAACCCAATGAAAATAAATTGAGTTATGAAATTCTTTACTACATGATAAATTTTATGTAAAAATATATTTCGATGAATTAATTCAAATTGAATATTTAAATATCATAAATTATCATGTAATAATGATATTAATAGTACAATTATTATTATATATATGATATAAGATAAATTATGTGCATAACATTACAATATTCCTCAGTAAAAAGAAATTGAGACAAAGTTCCTTACCTCAAGCTTCTTTTTTGTTGAATGTACTTGATCCTATTCTATAATGGTTTTAATAGTTTTATTAATTTATACCAGAACCATAATCATATTTATAATATCATACATTTTCCTCTTATAACATTTTACCACCTTTTTGTTAATAATATTTCATTATTTTCATTGTTTCAGGTATTAATTCCCACGTGTTCCCATGTGTGTTTTTAATGAAAGTTACAGTTGTTACATATAGTATATATAAAAAGTCATCTATAGAATTATTATAATATTGTAAATATAATATTTACTCATTACATACCTTATTATACCCACTCTAAAAATTTGGTCACTAAAAATGAATCACATCACTTCACGGATATGGTAAGATCTATGCATGCATGAGAGATGTTATCATTCCCTTAACAGGTGAAATGGTAAGCAAGTGAGTGATGTATTTAATTTAAAAATTCAATATAATCTTATATATATCACATATATTCATTAATTTTATCCTTAATAAATTCCATGTAATGATGAAAAATGTTTTTCATCACTTTACGTTGTTGTAGTTCATCGTACACACAAGCAATGTTATCATATTTTAAACGACATAGAATGTAAGAATTTATATGTTATATTATAATTATTTAGGAATAATTATATCATAAATGTTATATATAAACATTAATTCCATCATTATATCGAACTATGAGATATTGTTTTGGAAACATAAATACATTGGTTCGCCAGGCGGCAGTCCATCGTACAGAAGATCGATGATTTTGTTTCCAAAATGATAGAAGTTGAGATGAATAAATAATATTCCACAAAAATAATTAAAAAAATCATATGTTATATACAATTTATATTATATTGTATGTTTTAATACATAATTTAAGTTTTGAAAATGATAAATAAAATTAAAGAGCTTTGTTAAGATTACTACATTTTCTATGAAAAACCTCAATTGGATCTCCTCTTAATGACCCTAGTGTTGGAATTTTTGGTAGTCCAGTAGCTCTAAAATATGTACAAGGATGTTGGGTGTTAATGTTTCCAGGGATTGTTTTATACAATGGGATTGGGGAATGTAAAAAATTTAAGGGAGGTATTTTCCTTTTATAAGTTGGGAAAGGAAACCCACTTGGAAATTAAATATAAATTTCCTAAAAGATTCCAAAATAATGATGCCAAATACATGCCAAAAGCCTCAAAATAAACATATGATCTAATTTTTAAAAGTATAATTTATAAATATGAAAATAAAATAATATTTTAAAAAAACAAGTTAGTCATTTTAAGCATTTTCATCTTAGTTTAATCCCCCAATACACCTATTTTTACCTTAACTAGGGTAATTAAATTTTATTATTTTCACAATTCAATTTGGTCAAAAATTATGTTGAACATGTTATATAATATAAATTGTTCTATTTACAAATATTTAATCTATTTTTATAAATTTAATTAACAAAAGTGGTTGAATTAAAATTAAAATTATACTCATAGATGCGATGATAAAGTTACTTTCCAAATATTAAATTATCATATGTAAGGATGGTTTTAATATCAAAATTAAAGAATAAATCAATTAAAATTAACTAAATTAGTTAAAATTTAATATAATTTAACTAATTTTTCTTTAAAACCAATTTAAAATTTAATTAACCCTTGTGACCTATTTAAAAAAATGGTAATTTTCAATTAAAATTAGTATTATTCACTATTCATAATAAAATGAAACTTTTCAGCAAAAAACCCCAAAAATTAACCCTAAGATAATTTTGATATTATTATTCTAAAATGAATAACATTTTTTCAAATAAAGTTTCTAAAAGTAGTAAAAATTAATTTTAGAGTTTATGCAAAAAGTGTGATAAAATGTTCTTTCGGAAAAACCATAGTTTTTCAGAAGGCATTTATTTTTATTTTAAATTATTCATATTTTGGTTATAATAAAAACATAACTGGTGATTTTTTTACATGTGTAAATCATATAATTTGCATAATTCATTTAGTACTATACATACATTTTAATTTAATAGCTAGGTTATAACGGTATACTATATTACAAGTCATTAAGACTCAAGGATTCATATTCCACAAGCTATCAAAGAGATTAAATTTAAATAAATATATTTCAAAGAATGTTTAAGATCAATGTCACATATCACATATTATATCGAATATAATTTTATTCTTTTATAATTTTGTGGTTTTACATTATCCCCGACATAAATAATTTTCATCCTCACAATTTGATCTTAACCTCAGAAATTAAGGGTTTGATATTTATACATCCCTTTATTGGAAACCCACATTATAAAATGGGTTAATAAAAAACCCTTAACAAGAGAAAATTAGAATTATAAAGGTCATATGAAATAACACATAAATAGGTTTCTAAGTAAGAGAACATTTGTGTCAAGTGATGATATTTATGTTGAATAAATGAATAAACATTTATTAAGTGATAGAGATCATTGGTCATAATAAACTGGAAGATAAATTTAAATTTAAGGATCTCAAAACAATAAATCTAGTATTTTTAAAATACAATTTTATTTTTCATATATTTATCATGTAGTGATTCACTATTCATTTTCACCCTTATATCCCTATGTTAAACAGATTTTTTATTTTAAATTATAATAATTATAAAATATTTCACTTCATATTAAATTCAATTATTTAATTTTTATCACTATTAAAAATGTAAATTTTAATTTTTTGTTTCTTTCATTGCAGTTGGAGGTGATTTAGGGGGCCCAATATGAAGTTGAAGAAAAATGGTCCAAAAAATGAAAGATTCCAAGCACGAAAGTGGATTCGTCTCTACACTAATACTAAACTGTGTATCCAATTGGGTTTATATATTATTGTATAATCTAAAATTTAATGGGATAAAACTTTTTTGAAGTAAACAAATCCCAATTTGGTCATCTGCTGGACCAACTAGATGTATCTATCCGAGGAACTGAATATCCACATATTTAAAATTTGTTTTTTATATTTCATCCATATACCAGAATTCAATTTTCCAAATGATTCCAAATTTTCTATGGAGATAGTAGATATGTTTGAAAACAACTTTTTAGATTTTTTAAATGTTTTATTATACTCTATATCTATATGAAACTATGGTCTATGTAGTTTCTCAAAATCATGGTTCCCAAAACCACCTTCCACTTTTCTTATAAATTGGAACCCTGGGTAGCCCATTTTTAAGTTCTAACCATGAGAAAATCTATTGCATTTTGGAGACCCAAATGAGTCCTATACTAATCCAAGAAGTTATGGAGGCCCCTATCCTCATATGGAGGGTCAAAGATAAAGGTGAAGTTCCACCGGACCCTCCTCCTCCTCTCGATGGAAAGCCAAATGGTGGATGACCATTTCAAGAGATCTACACATATTCCAAAGAGAGTTACAACACTTTTTATTATAAAGGTTAGATTTAATTTGTGTGTTAAACATTTCAGTTAAGTTTTATATTAACTTTATCCTCCTTTGAATGAATTTCTTTGGTACACTTATCTGTAACACTTTTCATTTCAATACTAACTAAGTTGATATTTACATGGGAATCATGGGTTGTTCCAATTAGATGACCAAACCATCTAATTTATATCACACATACATAATATTTCATTATCCTCTAGTAGCCCCTATTCCTTATTTTAGATACAACTTTTGAAAACATTATTATTGTGTTAAGGGTTAGTCCTTTTTTAATCAGTTTAAAAGTAATTGGGGGAATTGAGATATTTATTACCCTCAATTGATGGATTCCATTAAACCATGTGTAATTTTTATAACAATGAACCTAACAAGATGTGTTTTTATCTTGAAATTACCTCTTACCCTAAAAATTCTTAAAACAACACCATAATTTATCAACTATTAAACAATTTAAATTAAGTTATTTTCTTAAAAACATTTCAACCCCCCTATTTTAGTACATTTTATTAAAAATATACAGTCTATACCTATCAAATCTTCTTGAGAGATTATTAAGGGTATTCCCAAGACTATAAAATAAGCATTAAATCATAATCAATTTGATGTGTCCTGAAAACGTAGTAATATTTTAAGGTAACATGGGAAAAAATTAAGACGTTTTCCCTATATTTGATGATTTATTTTATTTTCTAAAAATATAATGAAATATACTTATTTTATATGTCTCTATTTCGTAATTATAATTTATTGATTGTGTTTTACTTCGATCAATTTCCAATTAATCGCTAACTCCATGAAATGAATAACCAAAATGAATTCATTATTCCAGAATAACTAAAATTATGTTTTAGTGGATCATAATATCCATAAAAGAGTGAAAATAGTTTCCATATATAACTAAATATTATAAAAAACCAATATTTTTAGCAGAAGTTATCCAATATAATACATTAATCTTTAAACCACAATAGTTACACACCAGTTCATCATTAATGTTTATTAATCAAATCATTTAACTAAAAACATTGAAATGTTAATCTAAAAAATGTTATAGGTCAGTGGAAGGAATTAAACCCTTATCATCCTTTAGATTTGGGTTCAAGACCCATGGCCTTACTGGATGCAAAGATTTGTCACCATCTTGTGGGTTATACTTTTTCTAAGACTATATTAATATAATTCCTATAACATTATAAAATTTTGATGAACCATTATTTCTACAACATCAAATATATGATAAAAATTAATGGGTACAAATAAAATGAATCTTATGTCCAAAAAAAGTAAAGGAATTATTCTTCAAATAAAATTTTTCATATACTAAATCAATAAGTTGTATTCTAAAAAAATTTCCAAAAATATGTTTAATCTTTTTCAACTCCAATGAAATAAAACCTAAAAATGGGTTTTTGAGACTTGAACGTTTTATCAACCGTAAACTTATAACACATGATGGTATTCATAACTCTTAATTCAATGAAGACATATATGTTTCTAAAATGTAAAACAATCCTTAAATTTTTCATTGTTCTTATATCCAAAATACCATTGGTAAAAAAAATCTCCAATTTGATTTATAAATACCAGTATATAAATACTTCTTCCTTTTTATTTAAAAATATGAAATTAATTTTCTTGGGGATGACATTTAGAGGGGGTCATTGATTGAGAAAATTACCAGGATCCCCACATTTAATATAACAAACATTAAATGGATCCTTAAGATGAAATTTATTTCCTTCCAATGTACTCTTCATTTTTCCTCCATATTTATTTACTTTATAACCATTTTCACCCATAAATAATTCTCCATTTTTTGAGACATATTCCTATGAGTATCTTTCTAGATTTCCCACATGAAGGAAATCTATCCTTATTTCCTACATGATATCCTCCCTTGATCTCTTAGAAAACTCAATCATTCTCTTCTTTGGTGAATCTGATAGTTGGTTATGGTATATAATATTAATAATATTTTTAAGTAACTAATTTTTAATAATCATAATATCTTTCACTCTTATCATCATCTTATTTTACTACACATAGTCATCACATTTTCCATCATGTTCAATTTTCACATGATGCTTTCAGGTTTCAACCATTGACTAAAACCAAAAATCATAGTGTGGGAAAAACAATCATAGTGTGAAAACTATTTATTCATTTGTAGGATGTTTAAATAATGATAAAAAATTAAAATCCAAGAAACCTTAGGTTTAATAAATTTATTTCATTATAATCATCTTTTCAAATCCTTCATAATGATTTCTAAGGAAAATGTGAATTATCCTAAGCATATCCCCTAGGAGCATCAAACCAAGTTCAAAGTGAGACCCATTTTCATGCACTATGTGATGATTGGGTTCGGCTTAATTCTCCTTTTTCAGAGTTACTACTCCCAGGTACAAATTTTCCAGAACCACATCTAATTATATTATTTATACATGGATGTAGTGACAACAAGAACCACATAATATATTCCTTAACAAGGTTTTATTTTTTTAATATATACTTATCATGAAATTCTAACGTCGGTTTACGTTCCCAAATCATTTTTTACCTATGTATAGATTCCAAGGTTTCTATTAAACCTCCTCTGATACCAACTATAATGATCTTGAATCCAAAAACTAGGAGACTATGTTTTACTTTATTACATTGGAATAAGATACAATGAATCACATCCTAAAGGGTCAAATAGTTTAGTATTTTTGGTACAATAGATACATAAATGGATCCCATATTATATTTGAAAACAAAAATGACAATATCATTATTATTTTTGTTGAGAATAATGTTATTCCATCTATCATATCCTTACATATCAATTATAGTACCCTTCATGGATCCCTGGTAAATGAAACAAAATAAGGGTGAGGTCAATTTCCTAGTTAGGGTTAAATACTATGGAAGTTATCATGAAGAAAGAATCATAATAAAAATGGAAATATAAATAATTAAATAATCATTCCATTTAAATAAAATTAATATCATGATCAATATGGGAGATTAATAACTGAAAATACCATCTATTTAATCAATATCATGGATATCATAACTATATATGTCATAATTAATATGGCGTGATAAATAACTATAAATACATACCATTTAATATATAAAATTATAATTAAATGAATCCAGATATAGTATAATTATGAAAAAATCATGGATAATAATTAATTAATTCTCAATCAAGGAAATTCTTAATTATTTGATGCCATGGTCTCTGGCACATGAAAACATCTAAATCATGTCCTTCCTCAAGATAGTTTAATATTTATGGGTATATATACAATAGAAACCCTTTTAACTAAAGCTAGATAGATTATTCTTATCATGAGACTACCGATGCATTATGGGGAAATTTATAACCAGGAACCTCTCATATCTTCATGTCCAAATCGTTCCTCATATATCAAATAATTTAATTAATTCATGAAAACTATTTATTACCGTTGAATATCTATATCGAATAAAGATTACAGATTATCAATATTTTTTGGGAAAAAATCCCTTATGGTGTCCTCTAGGGGTTTTTGGTGTGATTTTGTTTGTTAAAAAATGTAGATCATAGTGAATTAGTATGGTGGGTGTTGCCGAAGTATATGTCTAATATCGTGAAGTTCCCCAATGTTTTCCAATTTTTTGGGCCTTAAAATCATGATTTTTTTATTGGAAAATGATTTTTTTTCTTCATAGGGGTAGATGAACCTCAGTTCACGCACGATAAAGCATAGTCCACAGACTACAAAGCATGTATTCCATGGACTGCATAGTAGCATAGATGTGATATATGGATTACAAAAGAGTTACAAGGAATGATGAAGGAAAATATACAAGGAAAGTTTTTCTACATAGAAGCATTATACATACCATGAATCAAGATAAAATAACTATATATCCATATCAATTCATGAGAGACTCGACATTTTCAGAATGGAGTTGGTGATTTAAGGAGCCACAAAGGGTTTTTGCATGGGGTAGAAATCAAACACCGGAAAGAAGAAAGGTGTTATGCAGACCACATAGAAATTTTCAGTGAAGATTTTACTACATAAAATTTTTAGGTAATTTGGATTAGTGGGTTCAAGGATATAATTTTCAATATAAATACCCCTAATCATATCATAAAGTAGAGAGAAAATCATTAGAAAAGATTATCTCTAATGGAAGAATTCAGGGTAGTCTAAAGAACTTAGTGAGGGGGAATTCTATAAAGGAGGTAGTTTTTTAGGGATTAATTATGTGAAAGGGGATTTTGAGGCCTAGTATCTCAAAAAATAAAAATGAACCAAAAAGTGATTGTAGAATACAAAGAATCGGGGGTTCATGGTGCATTATTCATTCACAAAGTAGAAGTAGCCCACGAAGGAAATGAGATTTTTGACACACTCACATTATATAGAGCAATGAAGTTTTCATAGGTACTAGGACAGTTCATGGTGAGTACAAGGAATATTAAAAATGGAATAAAATAGTTTTAAAAACAAATTTATGTAAAATAATAGTATGTGGAAAGAGGGATTTCAACCAGGCATCTACCTATAGTTGATAGTGAATTTATTATTGATAATGAAGGTACATACATATCCATAAACTGTGAGTGTATCCTTTTTAGAACATTGAACAAAGGAAGTGGAAGAACATGATCCTTTCCAATGGTAGTGATCCATTAAAAGAGATTTAGGGACTGAATCTTGGGAAAGTAGTGAGCAGGCCCTAAACATTGTAAAGGAATTTATCCAGGACAGAGAAGTGATTTAGCCACAACCTTTTAATTTGGAAATGAGCCTTATGGAATTTGGTACATCCACACATTGAAATTGTATTCTCCATGTATGTATCCTAGTTCAGGTGAAACAAGTAAAATCATTGAGTCTCATGCATGATTTTATTTCATTTCATACACTACTATGGGAAAGCGAGAGAAGTTTGTTTTGTTTGACAACAAAATAGGTTCTGAAGGGGTTGTTTTTTAATATATTATTCCATAATTAACCCCCCCCTCAGATTATTTAATATAGTAGGTATAATAATTAGTATAATATATAAAGGATGAAAGGTAGTGGTTCTCTTTGAGTTAATTAAATGTAATTTTTTCTTCACAAAGGGATAGAAATCCTTGATGGAAACAAATTTACACTATGGAATAACTTAATGCATCACTTCATCCAATATTTGGGTATGGATTTATTTTTAGCTTCAATACATGGTATTTCTGAGATTATGGATAGTAATGATTTGTCAAAAGTATATTATAGGTAATTGGATATTGATGTTAAAGGAATCAATACTTTTGGGGTACCCTTTTCCAATGAAATCTATTCAAAGGTGATGTTGTGTAATTCATCACATGCTATGTGGGAAAAGTTGATAAATATTTTTTACGGTGCCTGAAAAGTGAGATAATAAAAAACTAAAAGTCCTATGGAATAACTATGAGTATCTAATAATACACCCTAATGAAGTTGTTGATGAATTATTTGATCACGTGAATATTATTGTGGAATACATGTGTGGTCTCAAAGAAATTGTCAAAGATATAATGATTTTTATGTATAACTTGAGAAAACTACCACCTTGGTTTAATCTGAATGTTTCTATATTTTATGATAAATATCTGATGGATATTATTTTTGATAATTTTTATAGTAATATTATCATTTATGAGATGGAAAATAATGATAATGATGTTTTGGAAAAGTGGAAGTCCAAATAAGTTGCATTCAAGGACATCATGAATCCCACAATTGCATATAGTCAGGAGAAAGAAAATAAGGATGATTTCATTTCATTTCTCTCCTCAAATTTTCAAAGAGGAATATAAAAGTTCAAAGGGAAACATCCACATTCATGATTTCGATGTGGAAATATTGTAATTCTTATAGAAACGTTTCTTATTAAGATTCTACTTGAGGATGAATATAATGATAAAATCCCTGGGAAGAAGTATTCATCTAATGTTAATGGTAGGATGAGTACCAAGTGAAATTTATTCAAAAATAATAATCTATATTAAAAATAATATGATAGTTTAGAATAATATGAGGAAAAATAATTGGAGGACAGTAATAATGGTGAAGTGCATACTATTGTAGAAGTTGTTAAAAATTCCCAAACAAGGAAAGATAGTGATTATAATGAATCATGATTTGAAGGAAGAGTTGACATTTAGATCAAATTAAAAAAATCATGAAGAGATATATATTTGGAGAGGTAAAGAAAAGAAATCTAACTAGATGGTTAATGATGCAAAACTCTATATTCTAAAATATGACGATGAATATTTTGAACTAGGAGAAGAAATTGAAAGTCTTAAATCATCAATTACATAGAACTCATAAATGGATGTTGTTTACAAACAAAAAAAATCAAAGAACATAAAGTCGATATTGATATTTTGACTAATACTGCAAAATATCAAATCAAACATATCTAAAAACATAAAGAGTATTCTATAAGTATGTAAATAAATGTGAAAGATCCGAAAAAACTCTTGATTCTAGAAAAGTGGATACAAAAAAAATATAAAATTTAAAAGAAGAATTCTGAGTTATAGTTAAATAAGAAATGTATTTCTAGGAAAATAAAATGATTTATTAGAATGATAAATTTGGTGTGGGGCTTGATCTCAAATAGAAATAAGTAATGGATGATGTTATACCACAAGCTCTCACTCTAAGGTTGAAGATTTATTTGGGTACGAATTTGAACCATATGATTCAATGAACCCATGGGAGAATTACTAGTTCAGTATTGCCCCACAGGATTTCACATCACATGATATGTTATAGTTGTTGAAATATTGGACACTCACAAAATGTTTATTCTATAGCTAAGAGGTATATAAGAGAACAATACCAATAGAGGTGTCCATATAGAATGCAATATTACAAAACATCCTTTTATAGTCACTGTTATAGGTGTGGTGTATTTGGTTACATGGAAAAATATTTCTCATCAACATTGTTGAAAATGAACATTAGGAGAATGAATGTGGTTGTAAGTATTAAATCAATGTATCATCAAATGAGATGAAAATAAAAATTTTGTTTTCAACATTTCAAGATGAAGTTGGTCAATCATTATTCTCAGAAGATCAAGTCTATCAATCTGTACTAGGTATGAATCCAAAAAAATGGACTAAAAAAGATAGTTGACATGGATGTGGTTGCAAATATTGTGGTCAAAGAATCAAATCACACTAGAGTATAGATCATAGATTGTGGATATACCTCTCATATGACAAGAAATACGGAACTGGTAATAGGAATCATATACATAACTGAATGTATTTGGAGATTTTTTAATGATAAATTCATGGAAAGTTTTAGATTAGGAAAAGAAAAGTTTGTGGGGAAAGACATGGGATGTGAAAATGTCTTGTTTGTTGATGGTATCAGTCATAACATACTATGTGTCAAACAATTATGTGATTCAGAACATTCCATAAGCATCTCTAAGAAATTTTTCATCATCAATGATGAATTTGGGGTAGTTAGTTTGTATGGAAAGTGTACAAAAAGGAATCAATACCTTATTAGTGGAGAATAAGATATGTTCTTTCTATCAAAGGAAGAATAAAACAATTTATGTCATAAACATATTTGACACTTGATCCAAAGATCCTTTGAATATCCAGTAAAATTTCATGCTTCTCAAGACCTCTCTAGTTTATCATGTGACTATACTCATACATGTGATGCTTTTCAACAATGTAAGATCATTAGAAAGACATATAAAGAAAAATAGGAATGGTTAATAAAATTCTCGAGCTGGTGAATATTGATTTTTTTAGACCTGTTTAGCCAAGAGATATTGATGGAAGGAGATATTATGTTATCTTTTTTAATGATATTAGCATAATGGCATGGTTTTCAGTCATCACTCACAAATCTAAGGTGTTCAGTTGCATAATGAATTAACGAAGGGATGTTGAAAATAATCTATGTCAACAAAATATGAAGATCACATTAGATAATGGAATAATGTTCACATATACATAAGTAGAGGATTATCTCTAGAAACATGGGTTAAGAAACAATGTTTCATTAGTAAGAAATCTTCAATAAACTAGGGTAGTTAAGAGAATAAGTCAAATTATCAACAAAATGGATAGAAAAATGCTCATTGAGAAAGAACTTTGATAGAATTTATGGAATGAAGAAATGATGACATTAGTCTACACATAAAATAGAGCATTATTATGTCCAAAATAAGATAATAATCCTTATGAGATATAGAATGGAAATAATCCAATGTTGAAATACATTTGGTTCTTCAAAAGTAAGTGTTTTATTCTCAATAAAGAGAAGCATGGTGCATTTGAATCCCATAGACATAAATGTATATTTCATGGATACTCAATGAAAATAAAATCATATAAATGATTTAAAATGTAGATGGGAAATGTAATAGAAATCAATAATGTAACTATACTAGATAATGAGATTAATCGTCAGAAAATACATGATCATTTTCATGAGGAGAGTTATGATGAGATAAGAAGATTGGGGGATGTTACAATTCTAGATGATGATTTAGAAGAAGATTCATAAAATGAAAAGGATTTGAAAAAACCGGTATCTGCTCAGTGATCGAAGAGAAAATCTAAAATTGATAAATAAAATGTAATTGATGATCAAAAAATTTCAGTGCATACAATGAAGATGAAGACTTCATAGAATGAATTTTTCTTATCACATGTAGAAGCTAAATGTTTTGAGGAAGTATTTGTGGGTGAAATCTATGACCAAATTATGGATGAAGAGACTCACCAAATTGAGAAGAATCAGTCATGGGAGATTTTTTTGAGTTTAACAGATAAGAATTTCATTAGGACTAAATGGGTCTTCCAAAACAAGATAAATGATGAAGGGGAAGTGATTCGAAAAAAATAATGATTAATGTAAAAAGTGTTATCTTAGATAGATGGTATCGATATTGATGAAACATATTCACCTGCTTCAAGACTAAAATCAATCATATAATTTTTAGAAATAGAATTAAAAATAATGTTTGATGTTTTCTAAATGCATTTCAAGTCAGAATTTCTAAATGTGGTCCTAGAATAAAACATTTATATTGAGAATCCTAATGTTTATCTAATTTATAAAGTTTAAGAAAGAGTTTCTCTACTGAGGAAGAAACTATATGGTATGAAACAATCACTGAAATCATGGTATTTGAGGCTCGATCAGTTTTTGAAGAAACACAGTTTTTAGCATGGTGGAGTTGATTAAAATATAAAAGTCAATAATGAAAGAAATAAAAGGATGATGTTGTTGATATATGTCAATAGAATAATATTTTTTGGATCATACAATGAATAATGGATACATTTCACAGAATTCATGAAAATTGAATTCGAGATGTTAATGATTGGCGAACTAATATTTTTACTTGTATTATAGGTGACAAAATGAAATCATGGAACATTCATTTCCCACTCTAAATATTCCAATGAGGTTTTGAGAAGATTTTTTAATAGGTAATTTCAAAGATTAGATAACTCTGGTGCCAATCCTATTAAAACTATCATGGTATGAGTAAGGTAATGTAGTCAATGTCACTAAATATAGGAAAATCATTGGCAGTCTGTTGTACTTGACAGCAACAAGACCTAATATTGTTTTTCCACATTATAAGAAGAAAGATATCAAATAAATCCCAAGGTAATCCAATTACATTCAGTAAAAAAAATAATTTGTTATATCAAGGGCATTATGGAATTTAGTTTGATGTTTAATGACAAATCTAAACAAAAAATATTGGGTTATATAGATGCAGATTAGGCAAGTTAAATGGATGATAAAAAATTGACATCGGGTATCTCAAACTACCTTGGTATATTGTGTGTTTGTTAGATAACCAAGAAATATTATTTTATTTCATTGACCACCACATAAGCTGAATATATTGCAGCAACTCAAGTGTGCAAACAATTATTATAGATGAAGCAGCAGCATGGTGATCTGGGAGTTGAAGTGAAGTCTCCAATAAAAATCCATTGGCATGGTACATGTGCAATAAATCATAGAAAAAATACATTACATCACTCAAAAAAAATAGAAAATTGATATCATGTATCATTTTATTAAGGACAAGGTGGATCAAGGGATTATGAACTTGAAGTATGTTCCTACAGGACTATAGTTTTCTGACATTTTGACTAAGGCCTTACCCAAAGAAGCATTCAAACAACATTTATTGAATCTAAGGGTTCAGTATACTCCCCACACTTGAAAATTTGAGGATGTGGGACCCCCTCTACCTAAGGTATGATGTTTTTTCCCCATATATGTTGATATGTGTTCTTTACCTTGTTGCAGACCACAACAAACTAACCATTGGGTTCATTGAAAAAGAGGGGAAATTATGGCTACAAAAGGGAATAAAATTTCTTAGTCAATATAGGGGAGAAGCTAATAGGGGGATCCTTAAAGTGGGGGAGTTTTAAATATGATGATTCTAAAGGTGATTGATCAAAGGATAAATGTCATGCCAGATGGAGATTGTGCTGGAAGCAATTTAGTGGTTTTGAATGAAGTGATCTGTTGATGACCTTTTCATGCTACTCTTGATTCTCATGTTGACCATGGATCATGTGGTCTTAGAGTATGTGTTAAGTAAATATTTTAGCCCAATCAGAATCATAAGTAGTAAATTTTTCTATAATATCAAAGCAGCTTTAATGATGTATCAAATTGTGAAGAGTTATCAAGAAATCAAAGGGGGTTGGGAAAAATCCCTCAAGGTGTCATATTGGTGTTTGGGGGGTGATTTTATTTTTTACCTAATAAATAGGAACATGAATTTATATGGTTGGTGTTTTTGAAGATAATGTTTAAGTTTGTGAAGTTTCCTAGTGTTTTCTACATTTTTTAGCCTCAAAATCGGGAGACTATTTTATGGGAATGGAAGGTTTTCGACAAAGGATTTAATGAAAAGTAGTTTGTAGACCGTAAATCATAGTTATTGGTCCACGAATCATGGTGTTTATTGACTACATAGTAGTGTAGCTATTCTTTGCATACAATAAAGGATGTATGCAGAATGGTGAACAAAAATCACTAAAGTAATACTTTCTGCACAGTAGCACTATGAGGGCCACGAAGTGTGATACAAAAACCACATAGAAAAATCAATTCATAAGAGTCACATCATTTTCATAAAGGATGTGGTGGTTTAAGTCTTTAAAAAGTGGTTTTTTGTAGTATACATCGGCCAAATCAATGAAAAAAAGTGATATGTGGACCTCATAGTAGTTCGTGGTTAAGGTTGTACCGCATAAAAATTTTGGGTATTTCAAATTAGTGGGTTTTGTGGATATATTTTCCAATATAAAGACCTCTAATCATATAATTATGTAAATAAAAAATTGTTAGACAACATCATCACAGCTGGAGGAATTTAGGGAATTTTGAAGTAGTTTACAAGGGAGAATTCTTTGAAGGAGGTAGTTCATGAGGGATCAATTCAATGTAAGGGGTTTGTGGGGCTCGATATCTTGGAAAATAATTGTGACCACAAAGAGATGTTGGTCTACAAAGCATCAATGGTTCATGGGAAATCAGCTGTTTGTATAAAATAAGTGTCCCATGAAGGAAAGGAGGTCTGTGAACCACTCATTCCATGTAGTGAAAGGCAGTTAACAGTGGAAATAGGATAGTTCTCGATGAGTAAAAGGATTGTCACAAAGGGACTGAAATAGTCTGCAAAATAAATTTATATAAACAAATTGTACAATAAAAATATGAACTTCAATATAAAATATACCTATAGTTGACGATGCATTCATTATTGTTAATGAAGGGACCTACATGTCCATAAACTATCTATGGATCCTTTCAAGAGCAGCGATCGAAGGAAGAGGAAGAAGGTGATCCTTTCTATCCGAAGTGATCCAACTAAATAGAGTTTTTGTGTGACCCTTGAAGAATCAATGAGTTGACCTTATACATTGAAAATGTAGTGATCCTGACATAAATGTGATCTAGCTCAAACCTTGTAATTTGGTAGGGAGCCTTAGTGGATTTGGTAAATTAGAACATTGTCGTTGTCTACTCCTTGGACATAGCCCTGTGAGGGTGAACCAAGTAAAACCGTTATTTCTCATGCATGATTTCATTTTTTTCATATATTTATTCAGTAAACAAAGAGAATAATTTTTTTTAACAATGAAATAAGATTATAAAGTAAATTTTTTTAATATATCATACCCTGATTTACCCCTAGTTATTTAACCAAGTCAGGCTAACAATATTTTCCTAGTCGATCAAATAAATTTCAAAGTAAAACACGATATGTAGAAATGTTATATTTTTTAAGAAATAAGAATATCCATGGGAAATAATATAGATATTTGGGGAAAATTTAATGTCTTATGATCACAGGAATGTTAATAATTCAAGGGAATGTTAATGGATAAAAAATGAATCAAGTGAGTTTTAATACTATTCCTGGTCAAAATAATCATAGACCACGTCGATGAGGAATAATTATGGTATTAATACAACATTTCCTAGTTTATTATTTGTATAATAAATTTTTATACTTATAGATTAATATATATACCATAAAAACATCATTAAAAATATTCTAGAGGAAAATATCATTTTAATTTTGAAAATCAACTTTGAAAACATAAAGTCCACAAAACATTTAGAAAATAATTTTCATTGAAAATAATATTTGAAACTTATAAAGGAATATTTAAAACATTGAGTAGTAATGAAGGAAAGAAATTAAAAACATTATATACGTATTAAAACAAAGATTCCTTTCACTTTTTTATTAAAAAACAAATGGGAATTGTTTGGAAAATGGCATGAATATTACTTTAAAGAAATTATGAAAAAGTCAAACATGGGTGTTTCATTAGGATTATAAAGATGTAGAATGGTATTTATACTGATTGTTTGATTGCTAGGGATTTAAGGCATTTCTCAATCAATCACATTAGGTTTTCCATTTATTTAGTTTTCCCTAGAAACTACCAATAGTTCTCTAATCTGTAGCTAATTACATACATTCTTTACAAATGTAGGATTTCATCTATTTTTCAGGACTATTGACTCTTGGGGTCTTGTATTGGTCAAGATTATGCGAGGTTGTTCTCATCTCACCCTTTTGGGGGGGAATTATTTCCTACTCCGAGACTCTATGATAGATTTAATATATGTTCGATAATCTCTTCCTAATCCTGATATAGGATCGGTTACCTAAAAAAAATGATCATGGGTTAATTCTCTTTCATATGAAAAAGAGAAAGGTATCTTTATGGAATCCATCTAAATGTATCTCTGGTTCTCTATCATTTTCTAGAAATGATTAGTTTCTTATGTGCTGAATTTGTATAACCAAATGCTTAAGAATGTAAAAATAGTAGATAATCTATAGATTCCCTATGTGGATTCCTCTCGATGCTACTGGATTCCCTAGGCAGTGATGAGCACTGTTCTGACCCATCCCCCCTCTGAGGGGGAGGGTCCTTTGTCGAATCTTCATAATGTATGGAATATTCCTTCTGTTCCCATTTTGAACCCGGATTACATTCCTCCTTTTCCTTAGATTCATGTAAGCCTGAAAGTTTAAGAATGTTTATTAGGCCTCCCACTTCTGCCATGTTCATCTCTAGAATACATTGAGGCGCTTTCCCTTCTAGATCTGACTCTGGTTGCACATTTCAAGTAGCGTCATCTATCGGAGGACTCTTTCGACCGATTGATTTTTATCTCTTTTGGTTTGTAGGAGAGAGACATAGTTGGTATTCTTGACTCTAGGAACATCATGACATGATTTTCCTCAGAAGTCAACTTGATTCTTGCATGGTCGAGTGCTCCTCGCTCCTACGATGGTGCTTGATTCATCCTTTTCAAGTGTTCTTATGATATTCATATGAATCATGATCCTACAAAGATGGAAATATGGATAAGCTTCCAGGAACTCCCTCTCCCATTCCAAAATCCCTCTATTCTTTGATTCCATGGAAATATGGTTGGGCGTTTCCCTTGTACTGGTAGTAGAACTCATGTAATGTGTCACCCAATATCTTCAAGTGTCTATGTCGAAGTCTATGTATCAAAGGCGCATGTTGAGTATTTTTGGATAGTTGTGGGAGAAGAATATTGATATAATAAAACTATTTTTTTTAATCATGGAGTGAATTTTGTCCAACATGAAAGATTTTAGAGCACAACATGGCTATCTGCAGGTGTAGGGTGAGGCATTTGGATGATGATCTAATTTGTTGGGCATACTGGGTCCAGGGCGGTGCTTCTGGTTATTTTGGAATGCTTCTAGATTCATTCGGTGAAGGGCATGTGGAAGGTTTTGGTTTTTCTTGTCAGGGGAATGAAAAGGTTGAGAACTCGCTATTATTGGGTATAACAAGGATGAAGAAACTAGTGAATGATCTTCCTTTAGAGCCTAATGTAGTTAAGATTTTCAAAATACTATGGATTGATTTGGAAAGCCCTCCTCGACACAAATCAGGGGTTTTCTAAGCTAAATAAGTGGTGGAAGAATATAAGGATATTCCCAATGATGGTACTCAGGATCTGGAGGTCCCTGTTAGAGATGCTATTCTAAATTCAAAGGGTGAGGCCGGCTAAAACCCACAGTCTAATGATATGGATATGAATGATGGAGGAAGTAACAGTACTGAAGGGGTGACCCTATCCTATTGAGAGAATAAGGATAAGTTGGGGAAGGAGTGGGAGTAGGATTCAAATGGTGTAGGCAAGTTGCTGATCACCAACCAGGGAACCAACCCAAGGAGGTATTTTTTTGTCTAAATTTTAACAATCGGTTTGAAAGATTGAGTAATGGGGGAGATTTTTAAGGATATTCCAAGTGTCCCTAGGATTCTGAGTTTGATGGAGATGAACTATAATTAGATAATAATGGACTTGGTGGGGCTAGAAAAGGCCTACACAGACAAAGAATAAAGAAAGGTAATTATGAAAACAGGGACCCATGGAGCTGCATTGTATCCAGGAATCCAAAAGTTAAGGGATGTCAATACTAATCATACATCCCTAAATCGATAGAGACCCAATCGGCCAAACAAGAGGGTAACATCAAGGAACACAATATCTATCCAGTGGTAGGAAAGGAGACTCATAAAGACAAGGTAACCTAGTCTCAAAAGTAAGAGAATGAAACCTCAAAGATAGAAGATCAATAGGTGGAGATGTATATAAAATCTAAGGAGGTAATTATGGCGGTGGAAGATTATTTTCCCATAGTAAATAAGTGTGAATTAGGTTCTCCTAACATCTTTTATCACTAGATGAATGTGGATTTAGTGGAAAAAATGGAAATACTCCATACATTCTGGTGAAGAAATGAAGGAGGTAGTCTTGGTGATCAAGGCTACAGGGGATTAGGCTGAGAAAAATGATTGGAAGACCAGTCCAAATGAAGTTACTAGAGAAAAATCCAAATGAATTGACAAGAAAAATTGCATACTGGTTCAAGGATTTAACATATAGAATATTTGGAAAGATGATTACATGAAATATTAGTATTATCTAGAAAGGCACTATGAAAAAATTCTGAAGACCGATCCAAACTACCAGATTAATGCCTTTTCCTAGAAACTGTTTAGGGAATGAGATTTAAATTGCCTTAGAATTGTCTTTAATAAGTTAGTTGTATCCTTTGATGCTTGATTTGTTTTAACTATGAGGGTTCTCACTTTCCCCTGAAAAGTGTTTCAAAGTAAAATTGATAATTTAGAGATGTTTTAGAATGTATTTCCACACAAGAATGTGGTTAGTATTCTGAGGAGGGGATGGATCCATTATAATGTGTCCTACATATCCTGGTTATTACCCAAATCAAAGCTCACATTGTTCTATGGACCCATGTAGTTTAATGATGTGGATAATGGACTTTTATAGGTTCTTTGGGACACTAGGTGCTCAAACACTGGGCCCTGAAGGAAGCCCTACAAATTCCAGTTATAGAGAGAATCATAGTTGATGTGGTTCATTTCATTTCTTATTCCACTAACATCTGAGATAAAGTGATCATTCCATTGGAATGATTGTGTCCCAATAGTTGAGTTTTCATATTTATAGAAGGACCTGCATCATAAGGGGTGATAGTTTGAGATCATACCTTAGAAATGCATTCTACATGTCCTAATTATATAAGGAATTAGAGTTCTTATAGTTTAGTTTCCCACATAAGAATGGCCCTAAGGTGGGTTCTTTTATATTGTGGAAAATATATCATTCCAATCATTAGGGCTTACATACTAGGATTTCCCAATCAAGTGGATATTTGTGATGTGAATGATATGACTATTAAAAATCCATATTTCCACGTGATCTATGCTTGGTGTGAGAAACAAATGATAATAATTACTCATTATCATTGAATATGGATATGGGGAATATGTTTGTGGGATACCCCGTGAGATTTTTAATACAGATCGTGATCCTAAGGGTGGCATCTTACGTATCCATGTTATGGAAGGAGTCAGAGTCATCGTAGTTTGGTTGGTCAGGGCTTACACTCTAAGGTTTCCCTTTATTTAGGGCTTACACAATGTGGATACTCTTGTAACCTAGGGTTTTATAGTGAAGATAACATGACCCATGAAACTCTCTAAGACCACATGATCCATGATCGTTGTGAGTAACAAGGTATATTAAGTGATAAATCTCAATGCTCATAGAAATGGGACACATATGATGGGATCTCCCTAGATGATCAATATAGAGCTAGAACAATGAATAGGTGGCCTACGTATCCTGAATTTGGTATGAATTAGAGTCTTCATAGTTACCTTTATTGGGACTTACACACCAGGATCTTCTTATTGTTCAGGGATTACACACTGAGGATGAACAATGTAATCATGTCCTGGTAGGCCATATTGATTTTGGCTTAACACTGAGGAAGTATGATGTCATCAAGTCATGGGAGGCTCTTGTGACCTAACCTACTTTTCTATAAGATGTAGTGTGAACCAGATGAATTATTCAGAGCACATCACAAGATATGGATGGTTTATTAAATATTCCATAACATAAACTAGTTGACATATCTAGAGATTGTCATGTGATCCATCTGAATTTTCATGGTATTATCACAAGAGCTAGCTGAAAAACATGGAGGGTGTCACAGGATTTAGTATGACATGCCTCATAAGATGTTTCATGTCTTGGACGACATCCCTAGAAGGTGTCAAGATTACTGTACAACATGTAAGGGGGTGCATTGCAAGTCTCGACTAACTCACCAAGTGGGCAGGGCACTCCCTTTCATGAAAAAATACAATCCATTCGTAAACCAAGTAAAAAAGGCATGGAATGCCTCTATCTAACATGCTTCAGGATCTTACATGAGTGTGATATCTAATACAGTCACCTCTACCTACATGTGTTGTGCTCAGATCACATCTATACATCATCTTCTCGGCATCACGTGTCCACATGGAGGCTTTCTATGATCACACAATCCTTATATACATATATTCATTTGATCTACATCATAGACATTCATCATTCCCCATGATACCACACACAGTAATGGTATTTTTTTGTATGCTCCTGAGACCCATGGTACAGGAAACTTCATGCACTGATATGAGAAAATGGTTCTACTATTCTTTGCATGATCATGTGTGGGAAATTTATCTATCTATTTGAAAGAAAATCTTGTGTGCATTATCCATATAACAATGTCTTATGTGGTAGTCTCGGTTGGATGATATATAGTGTGGGGAATCTCATCTGATCCAGATCCATCAAATGTTATATATCAACCACAATCATAAGATGCATGTTCTTGAGGATCTACCGGTGCACAATACCTATCATAGGTGCAGAAGAAGAGATGAAACTCTTGTACCATGAGGTCAAGGAAGATGAAATATGATGTTATTTATTCATTACATGATATTCATGGAATTCTTCCTTCTACGGAAAAGTTTTCAATACATGAAAATGAGCATTAAAAATCCCCCCTACAATTGGATTCGTTCATAATGAAAAGAAATAAATTCTATGGTAAATAAAACAATGTTTACATATATCTTAATGATGATGGATTTCTCCTTCAGTATGCCATTAGTGAATGCATCTTCTAAACTTTATATGTTATTGTCCAGTTTTATTTAATTCATCATTTGCAAGATTTTTAATTTCTCTAATATTATGATAATTTCAAATGCCACCTAACCTTTGCATAATATCAAGTAAACCTAAATTTTTTTCATCTAAATGTTGAAGTTATATAAATATTCTTTTTAAAGAAGTAGTAATTAATTCCCACCAACACGATATTCTCTACTGAATACCATTTCCAATTATCTTGAGATCACCAGATATACATAAGGATTTCTTGGGTAGGATACATGTCCCATAGGGATATTAATTTTTCTTCTTCCAAAAGGATACAGTCTTGTATTATGCAGCTAGATTGTGCTAAGGCCATTTAGTGGTACTTACAAGATTATTCATTCTACAAAACATCCATACTTTAGATTATAGTCAATCATCTTGGACCTTTGTATGTTGTAGTTTCTGGTATTTGATCTCGAACATTTGGTGTGTTGTACTTTAGGATCATTGATCTTGGAACGTTGTGTTCTATAGTATATATTCTTTGATCTTGGACCTTTGGTGTGTTGTATTTTGGGGTCTTTGAGCTTGGAATTTTGGTGCACTATAATTTAGCATCCTTGAGCTTAGACCCTTATGTGCTTTATTTTATAATATTTATGTTTGATCATTATATTAATGACCATTGAATATAGTGAATGAATTCCAGGAATGGCCTAAGACACGATGAGGTGCTTGGTTTTGTTGTGGTGTTTCTAGGTCTCATAAGGATTGGACTTCCTTTCTTATAAGGAAGAGATGCCTTTATTTATTGGGTTGAATCCCTTTTATATTGATAGTGTCGCTAGGAAAAGTTGATCTCCACTCTTTTCCTAGGGTCAAATAATATTTATGGGAGAAAATATGGTTTATAGAGAAATAATAGGTTTTCTAGGTCCACCAAGATAGTTGGAATGTGGGTGATATAAATCATACACTTAAATACTGGGTCTATGGAATGGGATTGGGTAGACATACTAGGCATGTCTCATGGAATTATAATATTTTAGGTTTTGTTGCAGTGTTCCTATGGATCACAAGGATTAATAACCTTTTTTACAAGGAGGATATGCCTTTAATTGGTGGTTCGGGTCCCTTATGTATTGATATCATATCCAATAAAAATATTATTTACACTTATTTATGTGGGTTGTCAATGATTTGTGAAGACTCAAATGTAGAGAAGATGAGGTTGGGTGTGGGATCAGAGATTTTGAGGAAGGGTTCTCATAACCTAGGGATATTTCAATCTTGATTATGAATTTCAATCCCTATGCCATGTGGTTTTGAATTATGAGGTGTGGGACATTAAAGGTTAGTGAATGGAGTGTCACATTTAGACCATGATAAAGAGTACAAAACACGGTGATGTATTATAAAGGATGTAAAATAAACTCAGATAGTCTAGTACGGAGATTGTAAATCATAGTCCAAAGTAAGATCAGAAGGATGATATGGGACATTCCTACTAGAAGTAGTTTATAAACACTTTGGTGTTGAATTATTCCTTGATTATGTTAGTTCTTATGAGGATTGGATGTTCCTTTTTGTAGAGTGAATCATTTTTTTGGTGGTTGTTGGAATATGCAAATGAGCCATATGCATGCAAGAATAAACAAGAAAATGATCCCTTTTAGCTGGATATCTTTTCCAAGGGCCATGAAAGGTTTATGGTGATTTAAGGGACTCAAATAATGAAGTTTGATTTGTGAAAAAATGTAATATCCATGAACGGTTTGAGCGCCCTAAAATTTGTGTCACTACCTAGCGAACATATTTTCATATCGAGGAGGTGTAATGAATCATTACTTTAACTTTTTCATGAACCAGGGGTCCATTGATCATATCTTAGATTTTATTAGGGAAAAAAGTGGGACGTATGAGCTTTATTACTTATTCAATGTAACCTTAATTTTTTCCCAAACTATGGAAATGAGGAGTTTAGAGAGTGAAGACGTGAATGTTTCTTAGGTCTCCCTTTGGGGGTTTTCAACCTGACCAATTTTGTCTCTCTTTCAAAAGTAGTTTAGGGTCTTTATATTTGGACCATTATAGGCTTGAGTTTAACGTCATACAGGTTTGAACAAAGTGCAGGCAGTTTAAAGACATAACACATATTGACATAATATGGGAGATGTTACACAATATCTTAATTAGGATACCCCAGGTCCAGAGCACTCCAACATCCTTTTGGGTAGGATATTGAAATGTTTTAAATCATGGTTCAAGGTTCTCAGGTCATGAGTAATGATATGGGACAGTCATTTCGGGTATGTCTTTTAACACCCTGAGATATTAGGTTCTTTCTCAGTGTGACGTTGTGATCATAGGGATTATAAATCCATCTTTACATATCCAAGATGTCACCGGTTGGTGGGTCTGAAGCCCTTCTATGTCAATTTCATGGATGAACTGAGAGATCTATTTTATTTTACAAGATCAATGAAATATTTTGTGAAACTCAAGGTTATCAGGACATGAAGTGTGGTATATGGATTAAGGTGCTTTTAATAGATGGAATAAGCACCCTATACTCTGGTTGACTAAGGTAAGGTACTTTTTATCCCGTGATATGGGATGAAAAATAGTTGATGTCCTGCATGGTTTATCATCATATGGTGGTGATGTTTTCATGTAGTTTTACATCATACGACAAGGAAATTTTATATGTAGTTTATTGTAACACCTAGATATTTTATGAGATATATTATTTTTAATTTCTTTGATGTCTTTTATTGTACACTACCCCAAGATTAGCTTGTACTATACGCAACACTGTATTAGCTTGCAGTACACACAAAACTATTCTTGGCTCGTGTTACACACAATTTCAAGTTCGTTTTGTGGAAATTATTCTACACAACATTAAGAATAGATTTTGTTTAATGTATAATTGAAATAAGTTTTTATTATGTTATATGCAACACCAAAGGGAGCTTGCACTACATGCAGCCCTGACTTTCCTTGCATTACATGCAATCGTGACCTTCCTTTATAGCGTGTGTAGTACGCAATACCGGGTTTCACTAAACAACGATATGTTATTAAAATGTTATATAAACTAGCTGTAATGAATAGTAATACCCACTTTTTAAAATTTTATAAATTTTATCTTTCAAAATGGACTTCATTTTTTGATTCGGAATATCAAAACTAGCCTAGGGTGAATTTTTGGTATTTTTCAGAAAACATTCAATTTTTGATTAATAGTGAAAACACTGAGTTATTGGTTAAAACCTACTTTTTATTTAAATAATAATTTATTTTATTGAAACTTATTTTTGGACAAAACAGATAAATAATATCTATATAAGTTCAATGTAAGTCATTGGAGTCATTTGATAATAAATTTAGATATATAAAAATTTTATTGAACTTTTCACCGTCTTTTACCCATCTACTAGGAGAATTTGATAATTCACATAAAACATAATTGTACCGCTTCTATGAGTGGAATTTAAAAAATCCTAGATACACAGTTAATATCAAGGATTAAAATGTGGTTCAATAAGATAAAATTAATATTTTGTGAATAGTAACTTTTAACTTTTATTTACCATGGTTAAAAGTAAATAGGGTAATTAAGGGTAAAAATGATATTATTATTACCATAACACATGTCATAATTCTATTGGATAAGTGTAATTAAACAAAAAACAACCTTAGGAATAAAATATGACCATTTAGGTCCACTTGGATTAGATTAGGACATTTATTATTATTTAATTCAAAGAAGAGTTAAAAGAGTTAAAATCAAAGTTTAATAAGTAAAACATTTTTAATATAGGGTTATACATAATATAAATTCGGCTATAAATATAAATTCGAAATATCAAAATATTTCCTATATAATGGTATTTTATTTATAATTTTTATACATTATATAATTTAATTTATTTATGACACAATGATGATTTAATAATTACCTTATTAATGAAATATTAACATAATTGATAATATAAATACCCAAATAAATGTAATTTTAGAGTTTTTATGAATTAAACTAATTTTATAGGTTACTATACCATATTAGGGTTGGTTAGAGGAATTGTTTTTGAAGTAATAAGGCTGTTATAAATTTATAAAAAAAATACCAAATAGTGTCAAAATTGACATAAAAGAGTTTTAAAAAAAATATTATATTATTAATTGATATAATGATCATAAAAATCTAACGTTCATCTAAAATAATTATATAATAATTTATATGACATTAATGAACCAATTTCAGTTCGATTGGTAGTTTACAGTTAGTTTATTAACTATATAGTGTAAGAATACAAGAAGTCATGGTAAAAGTTAAATTATTTAACTAAGAGTTAAATCTAAATGATAAGGTTAAAATGGTAACAAAAAATTGTATAAAACCTATTGGATGAAAGGGTATCTACCCATACCCACCCTATCCTGTAAATAAGTTACTTTGGAGCCATTATAAATTGAATATGAATTTATTATAAAATAATATTTTATGTTTTTTCTAAGGTGCCCCTCACCCCTCTTATAAAATGGCACTCCCCATTCTCTCTAATTCACACCTCCAAAGACATTTGGATCGGCCAACCCATGCCCAAATACCCTCTAAAGTTTCCTCCCTTAATCCTAGAGGCCTTCCTTTAGTCATATATCCAACCTAAGGAGCACTTTTGATCAAATCAAAAGGAAGAACCCGAAGAAGAGGTAAATATCTCACCACCTATTTCAAGTTCCTTTCTTCTTCCACTTCCTCATTATTTATTATTTCCATTCTAAAATAATAAATCTAGTATATTATATATACTTTAATGTTATTATAAAAATTGACCAACCATATTAGTTATTTTATCCAACCTTTTAATGAAAAAGTCACCACACGTGCATATGTACGACTTACTGTCTCCACATCGTGGTGTAGTTTGTTATTCAAGCATTTCATCGTTTGGATGGGTATAATAATGAGTTTAAATGATATAAATAATAAATATTATATTATTATGATTCTTAATATATGATATACCATCCAATTATATACAATTTTAATTTCCAAAGAATGATATTGTCGCTCGTGCGTACGTACGGACTACCGTCTCCACGAACGTGATGAGATTCTTTTTCCATGATTAACCATTCAAGTATGATTATAAAGTATATATAATAAATAATCATGAAATATATTACATAATAATGATACTGTATTTATGTACATATATGTTTCATTTACTTAATTCTATTTAATTCAATAAGAAAATGAAAACAACGTTCATGCGTACGTACGGCCTACCGTCTCCATGAACGGTGTATTTCATTCCATTTATCGATCTATCATATATATTTATATGCTGAATATATATTATATATAAATCATGTTTTAAAATTTTTAATTAAGTAAATCAGGATATAAGTAATAATATCAAGAACAACAAGTCGAAACATGTATGATAAATGAAACGATTTTACCCAAAACGTTGCTTTAACAAGGAATTTACAAAAGTACAGGTAATATAAAGTCATAAGTGAATCATATATGATATAATAAATATTATTATGGTTATTTTACAAGTTAGTAATATTTTTAAACCCACTATACAGGAGTTTCAGACACGTACGGAAGAAATTGGACCTAAGTTAAGGGATAATTATTCCAATCTCATTCTTATTTGAGATTGTTTATTCGTAAGTATTTATTGGGGTTATGTTTATCATACATGTCCATGTTTTCTAAAAATGTTTTCATAAAATTTTTACTATTTTTTCATGTATGTTTAAATTAATTTTTACCCTTTTTTACTTTTTACAACATTTTATGGAAGGAATCATTCCTTTGGTTACCATATAAGGTAATTTTTTACTTTTCCGGAAAAAGTACGAGAAGAATGTTTTTTAACTTATACATAGTGAATGGATTTTTACGATTTCATAATGACTTATTTCAATGAATATTCTTCTACAAAATTTTATGATTATTTTCAACAAAATCCTTTTCATTTAAAATTTCATAGCATTTTGAGAAAAGAAAATTATTTTGAAGAAGAAAGGATATTTTCCTCAAGAATTCATTTCAAGTGTTTTATAAAAACTATTTTCCATCTAAGATGACATTATTTAGTATGTTTATCTTTCAATTATAATGTCTATATTCTTAAAATGGTTTGATTTTTCTTATAATGAAATGACATCCATTTCTTTTATATGGATTATTTTATGATGGGATGAGTTTTATGAAACCCATTTTATTCGTTGGGTTATTTTGAATGATGTATGTTTATTTTGTGCCACGCGAAATAATGATTTCATTATGATATGGGTGGGAAATATATCTCCCTATAATTCATTGGGTAAATATTTATATCTCATGAAATATACATGGCTGGAATGGAAAGTTAATCTGGTTCATTGATACAGGACTGGAATGAGGAGTGAACTCGATTCAGTAAGGGACTTTGTCCACTATGATGGTCTTGTAAGAAATGTCTTTCCTACTATGGAAATCATATCATGTTATTAATGGTTTTCCACAATTAAATGTTTACTTTATCATGTTTAATGTTCCTTTATGATCTATAACTTATGTACTGCCAATATTTAATTCATTGCTCAATATTTTTATGTTTTATGTTCATGTTTTTACGTTCAAATGTTTATGGATTGTTTTTAAGTTCTCCATGTTTAACCTTAATGAGAATTTGAGCTCACCCTTTTTATGTTTTCTTTTCCACATGATATAAAGAAAGGTTTTAGGTAAGAAAACCAAATTAGAAGAACTTTATAGGAGATTTTGAATATCTTTCACCATGATTAAAATATTATGTTCCGAGTTTCGAAAGACACTAAACTAATACGGTCTTTCGGTGTTTGTTTTTTTCATGTATTAAGTATTCCACAAAAGTAATGTAATGACTATGTCTGTCAAGATATGGGTCTCTATAGATGGTGTCAAAGCTAAGGTTTAGTTAACCTTTAGAGACTAGGATGCAAAAACATTAGTGAAATACCTAGAGATATTTCTAACGTATGTCTAGGGATGTCCCTAAGGATATGTATACATATAGGTTATAGTCCTATAATTATAGTAATGATCTTATAATTAAACCTAAGATGTTATATATTGAAGTTACTCCCCCTTTATTATGTTGTTTTCCTAGCATGATTTTTTCCTCTCACACTGTTCTTTTTGGGTTTTAGACGATGGCTAGAACCTGAAAGAACTGTATTGATTAATGTAATGGACAATGCAATGATTTTCCTCCCGAACAACCAAAAGTGATGGGATATGGAGTGTAAAATCTTATTGCTATACTTACACAAGTTAATATTCATTCTGGACTTCCAAAAGAGCAGAGAAAGTAACAATATTCTATTGAGTCCTTCATGAGGCAACTTCCACCTTCTTTCAGTGGGTCTTCAGATCCAATTTTTCCTGAACAATGGATTAGAACCATTGAAAATATATTTTCGATAATTCATTGTTTAGAGCATGAAAAATTCATTTTGGATGTTTACCGCTTAGAAGGTGAAGAAGACCAGTGGTGGACACTAATTAATAATACAAGGCCCCAAGATGAAATTTAATCCATGGAATGGGATGAGTTCAAGAACATGTTTTTCAATAAGTACTTACCTTGTATTCTTACAACAAAGATAGAAAATGAGTTCCTTGAGCTTAAGAAAAAGGATGATGAATCTGTTGGTATATACGAGGCGAATTTTACAAGGCTTGTAAGGTATTCAGCTAGCTTTATCATCCAACTTGAAAGTAAAGTTGATCTATTCTTCAATGGCTTAAAACCAAGTCTTCTAAGGGCATTGGATATAAGATACTTCAGTAGCTATGAAGAAATTGTGTATTGTTCTATCAAGGTAGAACTGGAAGTTGGTGTAACTTATCCATCTCATGGTTTTGATAAGAAACGAAAGATGGAGTTCAAGGAAAAATCTCAAAACAATAGTGAAAATAAGACAAATGTTTCGTTATGCTCAAAGTGTGGAAAGAAGCATGGTGGAGAATGTCCTAAAGGGACTAGAAAATGTTTTAAGTTTGGATGAGAAGGTCATCGAGCAGCTGAGTGTTGAAGTAATTGGAAAAAGGTAGCTAATTGTGTGAATAGATAAAAGACTATAGAAAACACACCACCAACACTTCAATGATTCATGTACAAGGAAATGGGGAATTATACTAACCAATGACCTAATCCAAGGTTTAATAATGATCAACCTTAATAACCTCTTAAGAAAAAGTAAAAAAGGAAGTCACATGTGATCACTATTGGTGAAGTTGAGTATGACAATGATGTGGTGGAATGATTATGTGTTTTTGTTAAAGGATTCCAAAATAATGTTGTGGAATCTCATTTATAGTATTTTGGGATATTGGAATATCTATGTATTGTTTTATTGTGGTTTTCAATAATTATATACTACCAGTTACCATGAAAAGTGATTGAAATATTTTTGGAAAGCTGATGATATGCACGTAATGAAGGGATAAAGAGAAAATAATATGTTTGATTGTATTAATGAGCTCATGACTGATATAAGGACAAAGTGATATCATGGTTTGAGTATATAGAAATTATGGGATTTTGGTATGTGGAAAGATTTAACTTTTGACATCATTCATGTTTTCACTAAGGTTCCATGGGTATTCATTTTTCAAGAGAATACTTGATTAAGGTATTCACATGTTTGGAATGAGACCAACAAGATATATCATATGATAAATGATGGTATTCACATTCTTAGTTGATGACGTTTCTAGTAATCATTTTATTTATACTATGAGCTTGGATAGAAGTATTTTGGATAAGCCTAATGATTTGAAATGGATTATGTTGGACATAAGATAATATTGTTTAAGGATATAACTTTTTTTCGATATTATTTCTCAAATGTTATAATAGTGTAGTTTTAGAAAAAGGACAACCTATAGGACGGGCGACAACCTGTCACGTCGGAAAAGGATGTGGGAATCGAACCCACAACTGAAGTACGAAAGGCTTTTATCGCCTACCACTGGCCTACAGGAAGTCCCTGGTTAGTATAAATTAGTTTTAATTTATTATATGGTGTGATATATTAAGAATAAGTGCATTTTTGGAATCATATACAATTAACCTCACCATAGATGGACTTATGTATATTTAATAACTTTTGCTAACCATTTTTTGAGATAGATGTAATTACCTATCATTATATCGCATGATATGCTAACATTTCAAGAAGTACAAATTCAACTTCAGTTCCTTAAATAAGATATGACATGGAAATTTTTCATGTAATGACCAACGATGATATTACAGTAAAATCAAGTAAGTATTTCTCCTTGTGTAAAAATTTATCAACATTAGGGAAATGATCTTGAAAACAAAAAACATTTCCCAAGAACCCTCATATTTCATGAATCAGATGGTACCTTATATCATCACAAATTTATGGCTTTGTGATTGTTGTCTTTTTCATAGCCAGGTTCTCTACCACTCTTCATCGGAACATGATGGTTAGATTTCTCTTCCATATCCATATTTTCACCTATGTTCTCCTATGTGGAAACCCAGTGATGAGTTAATTTGGGTAACCGTTACATTTCATACTTCACTTTTTAGAATTATGTTTTAGTATTCCATTTTACAATGAGGTTTTCTATGAATGAAACTTTCAAGTAGTGAATGATTTATAACCCCGACAAATTTCAAAGGAAAAATTAATTTTAAGGGGGGTTGAATGTAACACCCCGAGATTTTATGATATATATTCGTTTTAAATTCTTTTATTCCTTATATTGTACACTTCACCAAGATTAGCTTGTACTATATGAAACACCTTATTAGCTTTCAGTATATGCAACACTATTCTTGGCTCGTGTTACACACAATTTCAAGTTCGTTTGGTTGATATTATTCTACAAAAAATTAAGTATAGATTTTGTTTAATGTATAAATGAAATAAGTTTTGATTATGTTATATGAATCACCAAATGTAGCTTGAACTACACACAACTCTTACTTGGCTTGCATTACACGCAATCACGACCTTCCTTGATAGCGTGTTTAGTACGCAATACCGGGTTTCACTAAACAACGATATGTTATTAAAATATTATATAAACTAGCCGTTATGAATAGTAATAACCACTTTTTGAAATTTTATAAATTTTATCTTTCAAAATAGACATCATTTTTGGATTCAGAATATCTAAATTATCCTAGGGTGAATTTTTTGTATTTTTCTGAAAACATTCAATTTTTGATGAATAGTGAAAACACTAAGTTATTGGTTAAAACCGACTTTTTATTTAAATAATATTTTATTTTATTTAAATTTATTTTAGGTCAAATCAGATACATAATACCTATATAAGTTCAATTTAATTCATTGGAGTCATTTTATAATAATTTTAGATATATAAAAAGTTTATTGAACTTTTCACCGTCTTTTACCCATCTCCTAGGAAAATTTGAAAATTCACATAAAACTTAATTTTACTACTTTTGTGAGTGGAATTTTGAAAATCCTAGAGACATGGTTAATATCAAGAAGTAAAATGTGTTTCAATAAGAAAAAAGTAATTTTTGGTGAATAGTAACTTTTAACTTTTATTTACCACGCTTAAAAGTAAATAGGGTAATTAAGGGTAAAAATGATATTATTATTACCCTAACACATGTCTGAAGTCTATTAGATAAGTATAATTCGACCAAAAACAACCTTAGGAATAAAATATGACCCTTTAGGTCCACTTGGATTAGATTAGGACATTTATTATTATTTAATTCAAAAAAGAGTTAAAAGAGTTAAAATCAAAGTTTAATAAGTAAAACATTTTTAATATTGGGTTATACATAAGATAAATTATACTATAAATATTAATTAAAAAGATAAAAATATTTCCTACATAATCATATTTTATTTATAATTTTGAGACATTATATAATTTAATTTATTTATGACACAATAATGATGTAGTAATTACCTTATTAATGAAATATTAACATAATTGATATTATAAATACCCAAATAAATGTAATTTGAGACTTTTTATGAATTAAAATAAATTTTCCAGGTTAATATAATGTAGTAGGGTTGGTTAGATGAATTATGTTCGAAGTAATAATGTTGTTATGAATTTATAAAAAACAAAATAAAAAATTGTGTCAAAATTGACATAAAAGAAGTTTTTAAAAAATATTATATTATTAATTGCTATAATTTTCCTAAAAATATAAGGTTAGGACAAAAGACTTATATAATAATATATATGACATTAAGGAACCAATTGGGGTTATATGTTAAGTTTATAGTAATTTTATTAACCATATAGTGTAAGAATACAAGAATACACGGTAAAAGTTAAATTATTTAACTTAGAGTAAAATCTAAATGATAAGGTTAAAATGGTAACCTAAACTTGTCTAAAACCTATTGGTTGAGATGGTTTCGACCCATAACCACCCTATACTCGAAATATGTAACTTGTTATCCATTATAAGCCGAATATGAATTTATTATAAAATAATATTTTATGTTTTCTCTAAGGTGCACCTCACCCCTCTTATAAAAGGGAACTCCCCCTTCTCTCTAATTCACACATCCAAATCAATTTGGCTTGGCCAAACCCTACCCAAATACCCTACCAACTATCCTCCCTTCATCCTATAGGCCTTAAATTAGACAAAAAGCCAACCTAAAAAGTTTTTTTGATCAAATTAAAAGGATGAACCCGAAGAAGAGGTAAATATATCACCACCTATTTCATGTTCCTTTATTCTTCCACTTCCTCCTTCTTTATTGTTTCCATTATAAAATAATAACTCTAGTATAATATATATACTGTGATTTTTTTATAAAAATTTTACAAGCATATTAGTTATTTTATCCATCCTTTGAATGAAAAAGCCACCACACGTGCGTACGTACATCGTACCGTCTCCACATCATGGTGTAGTTTGTTATTCAAACAATTCATCTTTTGGATGGGTATAATAATGAGTATAAATTATATAAATAATAAATATAACATTATTATGATTCCTTATATATGATATACCATCCAATTATATATTATTTTAATATTAAAATAATGATATAGTCACTCGTGCGTACGTACGGACTACCGTCTCCACGAACGTGATGAGATTCTTTTTCCATGATGAACCATTAAAGTATGATTATAAAATATATATAATAAATAATAATGATTTATATTACATAAAAATGTTACTGGATTTATTCAAATATATGTTTCATTTACTTAATTCCATTCAAATCAATAAGTAAATGAAAACAGCGTTAATGCGTACGTACGGCCTACCGTCTCCATGAACGGTGTATTTCATTCCATTTATCGATCTATCATATATATTTATATTATTAATCTATATTATATATAAATCATGTTTTAAATTATTTAATTAATTAAACTAGGATATAATTAATAATATCAAGAACATCAAGTCGAAACACGTATGATAAATGAAACGATTTTACCCAAAACGCTGCTTTAACATGGAATTTACAAAAGAACAGTTAATATAAAGTCATAAGTGAATAATATATGATATCATAAATATTATTATGGTTATGTTACAAGTTAATAATATTTTTAAACCCACTATAAAGGAGTTTCAGACATGTACAGAAGAAATTGGACTTAAGGTAAGGGATAATTATTCCAATCTCGTTCTTATCCGAGATTGTTTATTCGTAAGTATTTATGGGGGTTATGTTTATCATCCATGTCCATGTTTTCTAAAAAAAATTTCATAAAATTATTTATATTCTTCCATGTATGTTTAAATTCATTTTTACTCTTTTTGACATTTTCCCACATTGTATGGAAGGAATCTTTCCTTTGGTTACCATATAAGGTACTTTATGACTTTTCCGACAAAAGTACGAGAAAAATGTTTTCTTTTTTACTTATACAGTGTGAATGGATTTTACGATTTCATAACGAATTATTTCAATGAAGATTACTCTACAAAATTTCATGATTATTTTCAAAAAAAATCTTTTTATTTTAAAATTTCATGGTATTTTGAGAAAAGAAAATGATTTTGAAGAAGAAAGGATATTTTCCTCAAGAATTCATTTCAAGTGTTTTATCAAAACTATTTTCCATCTAAGATGAAATTATTTAGTATGTTTATGTTTCAAGTAAAATTTCTCTATTATTTACATGGTTTGATTTTTCTTATGATGAAATTATATCCATTTATTTTATATGGATTATGTTATGAAGGGATGATGTTTATGAAACCTATTTTATTCATTGGGTTATTATGAATGATGTATGTTTATTTTGTGGCACATGAAAGAATGATTTAATTATGAGAGGAGTGGGACCTATATCTCCCTCTAATGCATTGCATAAAGATTTATATCTCATTAGATAGACATGGCTAGAGCGTCTAGTTAATCTGGTTCAGTGATATAAGACTGGAACGAGGAGTGAACTCAATTAAGTAAGGGACGTTGTCCACTATGATGGTCTTGGCAGCAGTGTCATGGCTACTATGGAAATCATATCATGTGCTTAATGGTTTTCAACAATTACATGTTTTATTTTATGATGATTAATGTTCCTTTATAATCTACGACTTATGTACTACAAAGATTTATGTCACTGCTTAAGATTTTTATGTTTTATTTTTATGTTTTTACGTTAAAATGTTTATGGATTGTTTTTAAGTTCTCTATGTTTACCCTTACTGAGCATTTTAGATCACCCTTTTTATGTTTTCTTTTCCCCAGGATATAAAGAAAGGTTTTATGTAAGAAAAAAAGGGATGATCTTTATGGGAGATGTTGAAGATATTTTACCATGATTAGAAGATTATGTTCCGATTTTCCAAAGACACTAAACTAATATGGTCTTTGGGCATCTGTTTTTGTCATGTATTAAGTATTCTGAAAAAGTAATGTAATTTCTATGTACGTCAAGCTATGTGTTTCAAAATTTTTCATCATTTGGTAAAGAAGTATTCATTGAAGAGTTTTAATTTCATGTGACCAAGATGTTTGTCTTATATTTTAACATCATAAGGTGACGAAATAATTATGTGCAATTTATCGTCATGGGTATGGACATATTCCCATGCAATTAAATTTCAAGCAGTAAAGATGTGGGAACTGATGTGAATATATAAAAATTTTGTGGTTGGTCCCAAGTTTAGAAGTTATGGAATCACTATGTATATAATGACAATGAGAAACAAAACACATGTAGTTCATAAAAGGCTTGTATTTTAATGTCATGTGATGAGGACATGGATCCCCTATTATGAAATGATGGTATTGCAGCTAGGCCCCTGGAAAACGTTATTGGTTTCACGACATATCCCATGGTAATTTTAATCATGCCACATGTAGTTATTAATTAAGATACCTAGAAAAATATGACCTATACATAAATATGGGGCATATTAATATTTGATTTATTATAATTGGGTCCAGTTTTGGAAATTTGGGAATCACTATGTATCCTATGAAGATAGGAATCATGTAACACATAGTTCTTGAATGGTAAATAGTCTGTGAATGTCTGAACCATATGTATATTTGGGAATTATTTTCATTAAATGTGGTATCTGGGCCCAGGATTGAAGACCCAGGCATCACTACATATCATTTAATGACATGAATCAAGACACATGTAATTATTATGGAAATATTTAGTTTAACATCCTGGGTCAAGGATAAAGATGGACCGATGTGAAATATTAGTGATGTTGTGGCTCAGACCTAGAGTGAAAGTCTAGGTATCACTACGTATCTCGTGAAAATGATAATCAAGCCTCACATAGTTCTTAAAGAACCATATAGTTTTAATGACATTCAACAAGGACAATAACTGTGTAGTTTAACATAATGTGGCAAGGACTAATGGTGTACCTTTTATGGTCTTTCACTTAGGACCATGATGGATATGTCATGTACTTTAATTCATTTATCATGGGGGAAATACATTACTATAATTCCTAAGCTCGGTTGAGCTATTATTGGTGTGAAAAATAAGGAATAAAAAGGGTTTCTCTCATAATGAAGAGGCAGTTGAGGGTACAACAGAGGAATTATGAATCATGTGATGGTAGGACCTAGATATATGATCGAGGATCCCATATATATCTCATTGAAAAATGGGAATCAATTATTACATAGTTCTAGATGGACCTTAAAGTTTAACATCATGTAGTGAGGATGTCACCGGTGTTGTTTAATGTCATCTGGTAAGGATGTGGGTGACTCAACATGAATGAAGATGGATGTTATGGATATGTGTAGTTTTATATCATTAAGTCAGGATGTTATACATATAGTTTAATGTCTTGTAGTAAGGAAACAGATCTCTCATCATGAAGGAAAAGGGAATTTGTGAGTCCATGTAGTTTTACGCCATGAAGTAATGACATGTTCCTTTTAGTTTAGTGTCATGCGGTAAGGACATTAGATCACCCAATGTTAAATGGAATTAATCCTATGGTTTGACCCAATAATAGAGTTTTGGGTGTGACTATGTATCGTATGATAGAATGAATCAATCCATATGTAGTTATTAAGCAACAATGCATTTAAACATTATGCAGTTAGAATGAACTCCATACAGTTCATCATCATATGGTTAGGAAAATATTTAATTTTTTTTACATAATTTGGTAAATACTTATTGATGGGGTTTACTCTAATTTGGAAACCCATTTCATGATTTCTAAGAAAATTATTTCTTCAGAAATCTCGAATTGTTGGGTGGTGTGACATGCTCCCCATCTATGGTGGCCAATGATGAGGCTATATTATCATAATCCTTATGTATTACATAAGGCCCTTCCCACTTGGGTTCTATTTTTTGGGGCTTATTTCCTTGTTTCATTGGGGTTCTGATAGCCATCACCAGCTCCCCTTGTATAAATTAATGGACGGGAACCCTTTTATTAAAGGCATGTGCGATCTGATTCTGATGGACTACCATATTATCTAGTGTCCGAAACCTATTCTCATCGTTCCATTCCATTTCATCTAGTAACATTTGTAATTTTTTATCAAATTATATCTATCTAAAAATGGATTTTTTTAGTGAAGGAAGATGTACCTCTATGCGTAAAACTTCCTCAGTCTCGTACAACAATGATTCTTGTGTTTCTTATGTGGCAGTATGTGTAGTGCTACTGTAGGCCCATAAATAATTTAGGTGATTGTATGACCAAGACTTATAATCCTTATTTACCATATCATGGAGTATATTTTACAGGGTCATATTAAAATCCTCTATCTATCCATTTTCACTTCGTGATAGCGATATGGGTTATTGGACTTGATATTGAACTCCAGGTAGAGTCTCTTTAATTATGTTGAATAGAAGTTTGTGTTATTTCCCATCAATATTGTGTGAGGGACCCCAAACATGGTGATGATATGGGACTTTATGATGTTGATGATATTGTTTTTCCCAACTTCCTCGAGGGGTATTTTCTATTTCCTTTTGCAAAATAAGTCATTTGTAGTAAAGCTGTACTTGAACTGCATAGCTATGGCTTGGAATATTTAAATATATTTAGAAATTTTGGGGGCCGATGGATGAAGATTTCATAGATCTTAAATTCATGACATTTATGGGGGAATTCTAGGAAGTCTTGTATCATGGTTTTCCAGTAATATGGAAACCCCTGATTTGATTGGAGAGCATGGTTCTAAATTGAAGGGTGCCACAAGAGCCTGCATATACTTCTTCCATGATAGAAAGGATCTCTCCATATCTTATGAATCTAAGGAGTATTCCATTAAGGCCTTGTTAGTAGAGTGATTTCTACACATTTAGACCATCCTACATAGTGAAATTTGATGTTCATCACCGAATGTGTTCCCTTTAGGCATGATCTGTTGGGAGAATCCTACTTTAGAGATAACAGGTTATGGGCTCCATCCATCCATGGGTTTTCATTATTCTATTATGCTATTGGGTGGTGTTGACCAAATTTATTTCTTCCATATCACATATATTGATCTACGAGACAATACTTCAATTTGTGATATGGAATATTACTTCCTCCTTATAAGGGTCATCCAGATGATGGTTACATTAGCTTGTTCATCGACACGAGCATTCTATGATTGGGGAACATGATTCAATATAGGATTAAATGGGAACTATGCTATCAGTACCCTGACATATCCAGTGAGGGCGGTTATTCCTTCATTTTGGATGGAATATTAACCATTTATCTTCTTTATAACCAATTTTGAGTCCCCTTTTATTTTCAGGTAGGCTATATGTAGTTGTAGGTCTCGTTTCAATCCAGCGATGAGGGCTTGATATTTAGCCTCATTATTTTTGTAGCCTTAGGATAGTGAGAATGAATAAAGGAAAAATACTTTTTCTAGAGTGATGAATACAATCCCTAGTCCAACCCGATTGAGTTTTGGGTTTTCCATCATTGTTTTAATGAGACTCTATGAGGAACCATAAAATTAAATATCCTATGTCTGAGTAATTTCATGGGAATATAAAACCTCGTCATTTGGAAGCTCAGTCTCCACTAGTGTATTTTCCAAGGTAGGATGTGCTATGAGGAAATCAGTCAGCTCTTACCATTTCACTAAATTTTATGTTATGAACTGAATGAAATATTTCTAAAGAATGACCTCCCATCAGGACAAAAGAATAGTCAATTTAGGGTATACAAAAATGAAATTGAGAGGATCAATATGAGGTACCATATATACTTTGTGGTGCTACATGTAATGCCTCATCTTTTTCACTATGAAGATGAGTGCAAGGATGCCCTTCTTTACAATAGAATATCTAGTCTCAGTTTCTATCATATGTTGGATGAGGTATTATAGACTTTTCTCACTCCCCGTGACATTTTTCTATGCAAGTAGGGTTCCTACTAAGCATTCTATGTATTCCATATATATTATGAGTGGCCTCCCTTCCTCTGGAAGAATTCGGATTGGGAGTTGTAGAAGATAATTCTTAAGACATTCGAATTTTTTTAGTTGTCAATGTCCCATTGATAGGAGTTCCCTTTCTTCATTATCCTAGTTAAGAGAATATATTTGTTAGACTAGTTGGCTATGAATTACCGAATGTAGGAAGGTTCCCTTGGAGTCCCCTCAGTTTTTTGAGATTCCTGGGGGGTTGAATTTCTAGAACAATACTAGTCTTACCTAGGTTAACCTCGATTGTGTGATGGTATATCATAATGCCAATAAACTTCTTTGATGTCACACCAAAAGTGTATTTCAACAAATTCATCATTAGACTGTGATTTTGAAACTTGTAGAAGATTGTTTTAATGTTTGTGAAGTGATCACATCCCTACTAGGATTTGACCACTAAGTCATCGCCATAACATTTAGCTATCCTTACCTTTAATGGATTACAAATTTAAAGCATGAGGAGATAATATGCAGTGCTAGTGATTTTCAATCCAGAGGGCATGACCTGATAGAAGAAGATCCATTCATACACTCTGAAGGTAGTGGCTTCCTCATCATTAGGGGGAATTTTAACATGATTTTACCCTGAGTACCCATCATGAAGGAAAGATATTAGGAGCCAAAATTTGCATCAATCAAGATTTATATGATCAAAAATGAGAATTCATTTTTTGGGAACTGACAGTTAAGGTTGCTAAAATAAATTCAGAACCTGATATTCTCATTCTTACTATTGACGAGGATGACATTGGAAGTAATTCTTGGGTATTTAAATTATTGGACAAATTGATATTTGATCATCTTATCAACTTCAGCCTCTATATTGGTGGCATGATTGGGGTGAATCATCATGGCTGCCTTCTTGAAGCCTCGATGCTCATTGTGTAGTCTGAGTTGGTGTGTAGCCACATTTGGATTGAGTACGAGAATTTCTGTATATTTTCAATAGAATAGAAATTTTTTCTCCTTTAGAAATGAAATTTACATATTGTGATCATTGAGGGGCATGGAGAAAGTAATCCGAGTAGGTCGTGGGTCTTTTTTATTCATAGATTCATCTATCTGATCTCTTCTATGGTGGTGGATACACCATCCTCAAATAATAGAGGGGTGTTCCTAAGATCATCCTCATTTTCCTTCAATTCTGATTATGTGGAGGCATTTTCAAATGAACAAGGCTATCTCGGGTCTTCTTCATCACTATCAACGTGAGGGAGGCCATTAGAAGAGACATTATCATACCTTTTTATTTGAGTCATCATAATGGGATGTTGGAGCTGATTTCTTTCTACACAGTCACTGAGGAAAAATGGGGCTTGGGTATATGGGACAAGACCTGTGACTTTGAATATACTTATGGTTAGTGCATAGTCATTTTCGAATATTCTCCAAATATTTATAGGGATGGTCCCCAAGACAATGTGAGATAAATCATATATATAATCATCCTCCACTGGTTACTTTCTTTTCTTCTTATAGAAATATGCTTCAAGATATATGTATTTTCAAGCCTTTAAGGGTACATTGTCTCTATACAATATGTTGACTTTTCCATTGGTGGGGTACTTCATACACTGATGGAATGTTGAATTAAGCTCCAAGTGGAAATGGTGCTAGGTAATTCGGATAAAGACATTATATGATATCTCTTTCTGGATAAACATGAACCCAATATCAGTTGTGAGCTCCCAAAACTAGGATTTTAGTTTGATCATCTAGAGAGGTCTTTGCTCATGCTTTTCATACCCTTGAATGGTCCGCCTTATGGTAGATAGGTATCCCTCACTATATCCCAAATGTTAAAGAGTTCGAATTAGGATGAGATTGATCCGAGAATCATTATCAATTAGGGCCCTTTGGATGTTGACATTATTTATTTTTTCTGAGACATATAGTGTTTTGATGTTACCTTGGATGGTCTGATCCTAATCATGATTAGTGAATGTGATAAAGACATGAAATTTTGAGTAAATGGTATTCACTCAATAAACCTCATCCATATAGAATTCCATATCAAACTTGTATAGGCTCTAAAGGTCTATAAATAGTGCCTCCCTATGTTCTTTTGAATGATGGGGTGCATCAAAGATTTAGATCTTGGATGGGAAAATAATCAGCTATTTCAGAACTTCATACTTTTGTTCCAAAGGTCCGGGATTCCTAATATGGGGAAGCTCTTGGGCATATGGTTCAATTGACAAAGTATCTAAGGTATATGGTACTAGTTCTTGTGTAGATGTTGATGTGATATCTTCTTCTAGTAGTGTAGTTTTCATCCATATTCCCCATTGTCTAGGTTGATCGGATTGATCCCCCTGGTGGTAGTTATGCAAGAAAATTTGGTGTAGGCGACTTTTAGAGAGCTATGGGGAACCTTCTTACCTCTTTTGGGCCTACTGGAGTGCTTGACCATGATCCTCAGTTTCATATATAACCTATAAGGGAAAATTATTAGAATATTCGATTTGACTATTTCTGTGATGTCCCCCATATCCTTAGCTTCAGTGCATGTGGACTACTATTTCCCAGTGATATATAGGGAACTCGTATTTGGGGGCATACACATCATCTGAGAAGGGGTCTTCAAAGTGTGTCACTTTGACATAACCAAAGATGATCTCTTTATTCGATAAGTATTCCGTTTGTTCAGGTAGTTCCCATGATACAGATGTTGTAGGGAATAAATATGAAAGGGTCATGGCTTATGTTGGAGAAAAATATGATTCTTCCTCTTCTATTTCTTACATATTCCACTAATCAATCTAACCTTTAAGAGGTGAATTTATGTTACTTATTCTGGTGGTGGAGCTGTTTTGGGTCTAAGAAGCTGTGATCTCAGGGTTTCATGATCATGATCTACTATTTTCTGAGTCATCAAGTTTAATTCTAGCACAAGCCAAGACGAAACATTCTACCAACCATCCACTTGTTCTAACCAAACAATAGTTATGCATGCCACATTCTCTTGAAAGTTGCCTAATGCCACCTATCCAAAATCGACCATTATTTGAATGATATAATTTAAGATAAAACACACCTAGATATTATGACCCAGCCTTCTATGGTAAGGGAAGTAGTTGGGAAGGTCAGTGAGGTTGACCTCTTCAGGATTCCAAGGATATGGAAGCTTCAGCATATTTTTTTTACATTACAACTAGAAAATAATAGGGTGTTTGTTCATTCCTAGAAGATTATGCCTTGTTCACACATTCCTCAAATCCCCTGATATCCTCATTTGTCTCTTCTTCTAGATGATTGTGATTTTTTTGTTCACACTGCTCAATATGAGGTGTTTGGTGGTTTGGACCCTGCTTGGGTTCATGGATGGGAATTGTTGTTGTATTGAGAGTGATGGATGCAGCTTCAAATCTTCTTATCATTTTCCTTGTGTTTTGGGCATGAGTTGAGTTTTACATTAGGTTCACTAAATAGACTCTTAAAAATGTTTTTCTATTTCAAAAACTCTTAGATTCCACCTAGATACTTCATAGGGATCATAGGTGTTTTCAAGTAATCCCTGATATTTTTGACAAATATTTCCAATGGTTTCTCCTGTGAGAGAGGTATTCTAAGCAAATAGGTTAAGCCTTTTCATATTTTAATGATATCAGACACCCCCTTATTCTCTCATTTTTTTTAGTTCTTTAGGTTGATAGTCATCATTTTCCACATTGTTGAGATGAACTAATAAAGGGAAAAACTATGAAGGTCTTCCCATTCTACAACTGATCCTACTAGAAGGCTTCTTTACTAAACAACGGCTAGCCCTGACATTATTTTTATATAACACCTCACATTTTTTGCCTCTTATTAATATTGAGGGCCCATCATTGGCCTGCATCAGAATATGAAGTGTGTGAGATGTTGTTAAGGGTCACCAGCACCATTAAAGTTAGTGAAGGTGGGATTGATGATGTTGGGTAAATGTGGAGTGGCGTCCACCCATTCAGGATATGTATTCCTATCAAGATGCATGGGTGCATGTCTCCCTTCCATATATTCTCTTCAAGTATCTAGGGACTCAAAAGCATTAAGTAACTTTGGGGTAATGTCTCCCTGAGCCATCTACCATCCATAGGGAGTGGTCGGGGTCCAATGAGGTGGTTATTCCATCATGGCCTACCGATTCTTGATTTTTCATAAGACTAAGTGGTTACCCTGGTGAGGTATAGGTTGTCTTCATAATAGAGTGAAGTCATGAAAATTTTCAACTTCCTCATTCATATAGACAGGATTCTTGGATCTGGATCATATCTAATTCTATGACGTCACTCTTTTTGGTGGATTAGCTATGGTAAATAGAATATTTTTCTCTACATAAAGACAATACATAGTGGGAATATTTCCCATGAGTATCTCCTCATTGATTTTTCATAGTGTTTTTATTTCTCTCTCATATAGTGACAACTGTTTCTTTGAGGAAGGAACTCAATTATTTGGAGTGAAATTATGGATGTAGTCAAGCCTTTACCTTTTTCTTTGGTAGTGTTCTACCATGGATGTGGAAACTCAAAATTTGGAGGTTCTAGGTTTTGGAGACATCTTTGGTTTTGGTTGAATGTAACCTTATTTGGTGCATCCAACTCCCACTCCTCTTGGGGTATGTTTTCCATGTGTTGGACATCTACATTTTCCACTTGATCCACAACACCTTCCATATTAACAAGGATGACATTCATAATAGCATATCGATCATTGGTGGTTATACCATTACTTTTGAGATAAAAGGATGATTTGACAATACCATCTCTTGGGTCATCACTCAAATCCATGGCCATGTTGGGTTTTTTTGGTTTATGACCTCAATTAGATCTTATTGCCTTTATTATATGGTCATCCCATCTTGGTCTACAAATAGCTACTCTAAGGGAGTTTTCGGTCATGATTTTTGAACAGGCCCCAACCAGTAGAGGATTGTCTTGTAGTGGAAGGTATAAGTGGGGTGTCAACCATTTATTTTTCCCTCCCAAACTAGAGAATACATATAATCTATGAACTGATGATAATGTTAAAAATAAACCCAACCCTATGGGGTGGGGGTCATCTAAGGATGGAATTTTCATTGATTGGTCTCATTGTTGAGGATCTAATAACTCTAGTCAAGGATTTGATGATTCCTGGAACATAGATGATGGTAAAAATTCCCACATACCAATGGGGTGTGGTTAATCTAGAATCACCCTTGATTCGTCTAGGACCCTCTCAGGGGATGATGAACATGGACATGGTGATTAAGATAAAAATTCCCCTCTCTCAATAGGTTTTGGTTCACATACTTCTACTTAGGATTTATCTTGAATCCTCTTATGAATTGTTGATCTGAGGGGTTGAGACCAGGGTAGAAATTCTCCTAGCCGTCGGGGCTATGTCTATTCTTGGTTGGATGTGATAGAAGCTTCTACTATGTCCTGATTGGTGTGGCGTATTTGTACTCATATGGGAGCTGGGTGTGACAACATCCCTTGATAAGAACCATTTTTACGGGATGTTTTTGGGATGATCACAACTTTATTCTCCCTGTATGAATTTCATTCTCTTTTCTTTGGGGTGGAGGGGCTATTTTAATGTATTTTATTCTATCTTCTCCCACTGTTCGTGATGTATGGGCATCTTTGAGGTAGGGTCATTCCATACTAGTGACCAACATTCTCAAGCATTACCTGGTCCCTTGATTTCACTAGAGGCTATAACATTACAGGATGTTGAATTTTATGGGTTATATAGTTCTAGGGGTGTTGAAAACTATAATTATCTATACTATCCCCATCCTCGAATAAGGATGCATGAAATGGATTCATATACTATCTTCTGAAGTGTTTCAATGTAATAGAAGCAAGAATGTTGTAGATTTGCATTATTCTTTTCCAGTTTAGTATAACAGGACATGGATATAGAAGAAAAGTCTAGTTGATAATAGATTATATTGATTTTATAATGGTGACACTCATATCCTAGATAAAAGAGATTCCAATCCTTTAGTCACTGATGATTCACCCACATATTCAAGCATAGATAAGGCAAGGACACTTTTTCTAGCTCATCTAGGATCTCATAGTCAGAAGTAGCAAGGGGCCAAAACATGATGGGGAGGTTGTTTCAGGATAATTCTATCCATATTTCAACGTTGTCTTCCTATGAAACAAACTTATATTCCACTATCTGGTCAAAATACAAAATATGGATCTGATGTCCGACTTCTGATGAGAGTGAAGTGCTACTGAAATTTTATGGGGAACCATATGTCGTTGATGCTGATGTTTTGAGCACCTTTCTATATAGAGGTGTCATATTTTTGAACACCTATCTATATGAAGGATTCTAGTAATGGGAGGATTTATATATCCATGGTAGATATCACCATGGGAAGGTTGACCATAGTAGATGTCAAGAGTAGATTCCATGTGATCCATCTCCACACTACCATGAGGCAGACTATCATGGTAATGAATGTATTATGCTTTTAAATTGATATAAGAGTTGATGGACTATCATGGTGTTGAGAATGTGTCACAAACGACCTCAAGGATAGTAAAATTGAGTGGATTTGGAATATAATCCATGTTCTTCATCATGGACATAATATTTAGACCTACCTTTTCATATTGTGTACTGATATGAGCTAGTTATATTATTATTTCTAGAACTTGTATATAATAATCTAGAATTGTGAGAGTATGAGACCACTACGAAGAATCTACTGGGATATACCGATGAGTTATCTCATTACTGGAAAACAATATGATCTTGTCTTAGGGCATGTTCCATTCCCACTTGGTGAGCCTCAGTCAAGATGGGAGTGTGAGACCAATCTTGAGCATTTTTTATATATCATTGCTCTTTCATGGAAGTAGAATGATCCTACCTTAATGAATGTACCACTCTCACCTGGTGAGACTCTTTTGGAACAAGAGTATGACCATACTTGAAATATTAATTCCCCACCAGAATCTGTTAATGGACCTTTGGATTGGGAGAAGGGGTATGAGCCTCCCATTATATTACATCTAAATGATGTTGGCGCAGTCATTAGTTGTCATAAGTAGGAATTTTAACCTAGATTCTGTGATCTTCTATAATATTCTAGATAGATTCACTGACAGGAATATGAGCTTTTCTCAAGGCATTTGTCATTCTCAATTAGTCAGTCCTAGCTATAATGGGGATATATGCCTAATCTTATGCAGTATGCTTATAAACTTATTTGAAAAGAGTATGAGTTTATCCCAAGGCTTGTCCCCATCCCATGTGGTGAACCTTGACCAGAACATGGATATGATCCTAATCATATGCTTGTATAATATTCCATTAGACTTATTTGACAAGGATCTTTCCTTGTCTCGAGGCATATGTAACTCTTACTTGGTGATCCCTGGTTGGAATGGGTGTATTAGCCCAATCTGATGTCTCTTTCTTTATTAGAATATACTGATAATCCTCTTAGATAGATGAAATACTGTCTGTTTACTCTAGTAAAACCAATTTTTCATAAGGATTAGAGTGTTGTGTTTCTCTGGTTTTAGGGATAAGAATTTTCACATGTTCTCTTTCTCAGTAACAATGATGAAATATGTTGGGGGATTTCTTGAGTTGTTGCTAAAATATATTGGAATTTTAGTAATGTGTGTGACAGATTATAAGCCTACACATTTTTTGTCTCCATTGTAAATTAGAATATGTCTTTAATATAAGAGGGTATATGATCCCACCTATTTCCTCCATGTTCCAATGGAATATGTCGATGGGCTTCATGCACGGGGATAGGGATATGTGCCTCCACCATGTTTGTTGTGTAAATATTCCCACAGACATGTTCCAAGAGAGCATATATATGATCTTGCTTATAGGTTCCTATCATAATATTCTAGTAGACATCATTAGTAGGAGTGGGGGTATGATCCCTCTATTAGATATCCAATGCCTTTCTTATGTGATTTTGCTTCCTTTTTCCCATGCATGGGAATCAGAGGTAGCAGTGAATCTAAAGTCACCCTTAGCAAGTGACTTATTACTAGAGGGATGGTGTTGGTGAAGGAGGTTGATAGGTTCCCACCTCAAGGCCACCTAAACTAAAAGGAATCTATATTTTTCTTCCTGACCCAGCTTCTTCAGAGGCTGAAGGTGGTAGTTGTATGGCTCCATGGATAAGTTATCAAAGTAGTTGGTTGTAGCAATAAGGGATACTAAAATAGTAGCATCCTTTTTTGCGTGATGAGAAATATCCAGTTTCCATGCTTGGATTAACTCTATGTAGCTTCTATGGTTAGGATTGTACCGTGTAGGTGGTACTCTTATACCATCATGGGTTCCACCTATCATTTGATCTATCGAATAGGTGAGATCGCTTTGAGACCCTTGGGGGTTGCAGCTACAGATGATTTATCAGAGTAAACGTTGAATGATGAAGAAATTGTATCAAATCAGGATGTTTTAAATATCTTAATTCAAGCAGAAAAGAAGGAATGAGGACACCAATTAGTGAAATATATTATGTATGATTTCCTCAATCATATATTCATGGTTAACACAATTTTCCTAATATTATTTATTCTCCCATTCCACTCATTTGGACTTGCCAAAATGAGGATGTACTTTTGAGAACCATGGTTATAGATCATTTGTGGTATTACATCAATCTTACTTCTTTGTTATTATAGGGTTTTCAAAAAAATGGCTTTAAAGATTCATTTAATATCTATTATTTTTTTGGTGTATTGAGTGAAAACAAAATGTTATAATGAATTATAAACCAATACTTTTACTATTATAGATATTCACATCTTTTTAAAAATATGTTTTTGCATATGGCGGGAAAAAATGGTCTAATGGATTATAACCCAATCGTTTTTTATTAGATTTCTTTATGTTGAGGTCACCATTTTTTCGTGTAATGGGAAAAAATGGCCCAAAATATTATAACCCAATTGTTTTTTATTACATATCTTTATGTTAGGTTCACCATTTTAGTTTCATTTAGATTCTAAGGATGTGGAATGGTATTCTCCTCTATGGTTTGATTATTGGGGTTTAATCCTAGATTAATTGCTCAAATTGTGTTTTCCATTTGTTTATTCTTTCCTAGAAATTATCAATGGTTCCCTTATCCATAGCTGGGTATAGACCTACTTTCCAATGGTAGGTGGTTATCTAGGTTTTCAGGCCCAATAACTCTTGGGGGCTTGCATTGTTCGAGAGGATGCGCGGTTGGGATCATCTCACAGTTTTTAGTGAATTATTTCCTACTCCAGGACTCTCTGGTAGATTTAAGAAATGTTTTTGAATCTCTTCCTAATCATGATATGGAACCGGTAACCTAGAAAAATTATTATTGGTTAATTATATTTAATGTGTAAAAGACATCAATCATCTTTGAGGAATCTATCTGTATGTATCTAAGGATCTTATTCATTTTATATTAATGGGAGGTAAATTATGTATTGAATTAATATAACTAGATTCTTCAGAATGTCTTTCCATGAAAGGTGGGGGTTAATATTTAAAGGAAGGTATTGATCCATTATGAGGCATCCTATATATCTTTTTTATTGCAAGAATCAAAACCCACATAGTTCTCTAGACCTGTTTAGTTTAATTTAGTGGAGAATTGAGTTTTATAGGTACTTTGGGACCCCATGAGTTCATGCTTGGTTCCTAGAAGAACGTCCTATGCATCCCTAATGTAGTGAAAATCATTGTTTTTGTAGTTTATTTCACATCTTAGTCCACTACCAGATGACACATAGTGATAATCCCATGGGAATGATTGGGTCCCCATGGTTGAGGTGTAAAATTCATAAAAGGACTAACATCAAAATCGATATTAATTTGAACTCTAGCCTTATAAAGGGATTCAATGTATCCTTATTATATTAGGAATCAGAGTTCTTGTAGTTCATTTGCACCCATGGGACTGGCCCCAAGGTTAGAACTTTTATATAGTGGAAAATATATCATGAAACTCATCAAGGATTAAATGATGACATTTCCCTATCAAGTAGATATTCGTGATGTGGATGACATGACTATTGGGACTCCCTAAGCCCATGTGAGATATGGTAGGTGTGTGAAACAAGGGATAATAAAATAATCAAGATTATGGAATTTGGATATAGGGTTTATGTACTTGGACACACCTTTAGGTGTTTAATATAAAGATTAGGGCTTAGGGAGGTGAACAAATTATCCTAGTTATGGAAGTAGTCAGAGTCAATATAGTTTGGTTGGTCAAGGCTTACACTCCGAGGTTTCCCTTTGGTCTGGGCTTACACAATAAGGTTTCCCTTTTAACCTAGGGTTTTATGGTGCAGATAACATGACCACTGCAATTCCCTAAACCCACATGATCCATTCTAATTGTGAGAAACAAGGGAGATTATGTTATCAATGTTGTTTATTGTAGATATGGGACTTATATTATGGGATTTCCCTAGATGGTCAATATGGAGCTCAAACCATGAAAAGGTTGCCTACGTATCTTGAATATGATAGGAATCACATTCTCTATAGTTCCCTTTATCGGGGCTTTCACACTAGGATTTCTCTATTAATTAGGGCTTACACACTAAGGAAGTAAAAATTTATCGTGTCATGGGAGGTTCTATTGATTGTGGCATACACACTTAGGATGGACAATTTCATCAAGTCATGGGAGGACCTTGTGACCTGGACTGATTTTCTCTAGGATATCACATCACCCCCATTGAATTGTGTTGGTCAGAGTGAGTAACTCAAGAGGGGGTGAATTAAGTTCCTAATAATAATTTACATTAGTAATTAGAATAAAATAAAAAAACCCATTTATAAAATAAAATATCCAATTAATCCAAATAGTAGATTGGTATAAGATCTACCTTTTTAAAATATTTCATAAAAGTGATTAAGTATTAGTAAAAATAATATTTAGAAGTACCTTAATGTTTGAAATCAATTTACTTAGAAAAAAACAAATATAAACACGAGTTCAGATTAATTAACAAAGATATGGTTTTTTTTAGATAAAAATTAATCTAGGACATAGTTGTAAAATAAAACAATGACACAATAAAATAAACAAGAGGTTTAGTCTCAAGGTGAGACTTAATCCCTTCCACTTTTCAATCACCTACTTCTAAGAAGATTATAATTATAATCAAATGAATAGACAACCTGAATGTAGGTAAACAATCAACAACAACAAGATGTCCAAGCTAAAAATTTCCCTCCATAGTTATTCGGGGGAAGAAATAATAGTACAGGCCACACAAGGACCTCTTTTGAAATGTTGAGGTAAAATAGATGTAGATAGAGAATATAATAAAAATTGTTCTCTAGGTAGATGTAGGAAACAATGTGATTTGTATAACAAGGTAACAATACACTACATAGAAAAAAATAGACACAACAATAAAGAATATAAAAGCTCACTATAATATATTTTGACTGTTTTTATTCCTCATATTAGAACTGGTGATGAATATGTTCTTCATTTTTGAAATTTCGAGCAAATATAGGATCCTATAAAATCTACAATAATTTTTTAGTTGATCTATGTCAGCATATAGATCAATCTCGGTGAAGAATTATGTGCTCTAGTTTCATTTGATCATTATAGTTCAAGAATTAGGATGCCCATGAAAATTCATAGATTTATTCTCACAATTCTTTTAAATTTTGTGATCATCATTGTAGGTTTGTAATATTCATAACTGTGGTATATTATTTCATAACCCATATCGAAAGAGAGAAATCCTTCATGTATATACAGAAGCATCAGATCCACAATACTCATATCGGGTTATGAAAATGTCATAAAGACTAGTTCAAAGATAACTCAATGAGTAAATAGTCACTAGGCCATTCAAAACTAATTCCTCAGACCACAACGACAACAAGAAGCTGGCGGGGACATAGAATCGGGTGGTGACTCACTTATGGTGGTAACTCCACTGTAGGTAGCTTCTCTAGTTGTACTGGTAACACAAAAATGGAAGTATCTCATTATATATATAATAGTGAATCAGAGCCTAAAAGTGGCTCATTTTGGTGGTACCTCCTCTGACGGTGACTCCATTGACAGTAAAAATTCTGGTAGTGACTCACCTCACCAGTAGCTCCTCTGATGATAACAAGTCATGACGGGCGCTCCCATCTAATGGTGACTCGCCATTGTATAATTATCATAATAATAGTCTAAACATATATAATTCTATCATAAAACATGTGAATCATTATTACAAAAATAATATTGGTCTGTGATAATCAAAATAAGATATTTTCAAACATACCCCACAAGGCAGATCCAACATTCCCCCCTTTTTGATGATAAAAAAACATGGAATTTTATAAATCTTGTACTATATGAGAAATCATAAAAAAATAGACTTGTATTTTATTTTAAAAACAATATTCATATAATTTTATAAGATATATGAATTATAAATATGATTTCACAAAATTATTTAAAATTTAATGATCTTTCCTTGTATAAATATAAATTCCAATTTATCACCAATGTTGTGATTAATAAAAAAACAGTAGTATAAAACACCAAAGTATAAAAACACAAGGATATTTAATTAAATAGGGTCCAAAAATTTGGTGATTACTGATTGATAAGGATGAAAAGACAAATCATGATCCTTATCTAGAAGACCTTATCTAATCAGATTCACTGGTTAGAGGGTGGTGGCTGATCAACCATATCTTCCCCTTTGTCTTTTTCTTTGTCCTAGGAGGAGATAGTAGAAGTGTAAGTTGGTGGAATGTTTTTAATGAAAGGTAGTGTAGTATTAGAAGGAAGTGGATCTCTCATAATAACTAGATTAAGGTTCCTTATGGCATCTACTAGTGACAAACTCATATGTTGAAACTGTAGAGGCATATGACCATCTGACTATGTTATCACTATAGGCCTAAATTGAACTGGCACTGTGGTTTTGGTTGAAAGAAATGATGTGATAGGAATTTCTTCCCTCGCAATAAAAGAAGTATAATGAACATGCTGGAAGTTTTTCATTGGGTTGATAAAGTCAATAATTATATTACCACCCCTTTCCATGGTATTAAATATTTCTAATTTCTCATCCATGAATCCTTGTAGAGATGGTGTGAGAAATTTTAGGTGACATATATATTCTCTAAAAACTGTTTTCACTGGTGGAAATCCAAATTTATCTATTAGAAATTTGAAATTATAATACATATCTTTATTTGTATAAATTCTGGATAGATAATACTTTATCATTTTTTGATGATGTCTTTTTCATTCGTGAGATCAATAGAATATTCACATATCATCTTATAGATATTCTCTCCATGATGATGTATCAACTAAATATGGTCATCATGAGTGGTCACATCACCCCTAACATTTTTGATCCCTTACCTTATAATCTATTGGAGTAGTTGTGTATCAAGTTGCACTAGATATATAGGTACTTCAGTTGATGTAGAGGCAGTAGAAGTCCAGTTTTGAAACTTCTAAGAAATGGACTTCATAAAATATGAAATAATGGATTGTTTTCCCTTTATTTAATATTTTAAAATTTATACCTCTTTTTAAAATCTTCTATTTGATACTTCAAATTCGTGAATATGAAATCTTACTCTTGTTTGGATATGAAATTAACCAATTCAACCAAATAATGAGCTCTCCCTTCACTGAGTTGAGAAATTTTGAAAGGTTGAGAGTTCAAGACTTTTGTAAAATATGAAATTAATGTCCTTATCAAGGAGTCTATGTCCAAATTCACACTATTCATAAAAAAATCCAAATTATCTTGGGTTACTACATCAAGAGATTGAATAGGTTGAGAAAGAGGAGTATTTATTTTCTCATGAGACACTTCGACTCCAGATGAATAATCAGTTTCCATGGGAGTAAAATGATATAACTCCCTAGAATGACTTATTTGATCCACTGTGAATTATTCTTCATTGAAAAAATATTCATTCTCATCATCTGAATCACTGTAAGACGATCCATGTCTAACAAAACATGGATACTTCTCCTATTTTTCGAAATAAAAAACTACAGGTCTAATAAATGTAAGGATTAGAGAGTCTCTAGGTACATGAGAGCTTTGACCAACTTTAGTTATATAAGGCGTATGTTATGTATGATTGGTATGCATGGTTTCTATATGTTTTACTTGAATAACTTGAACAACATGTTCAATAAGATTGGTAGGAATCTCACTCTTACTTATATATTTCATAAAATCTATAGGAACACTTGGGAGATATAGCACCTCAGTATATTCAGGCTAATTTTATTCTTTTTTGGAACTATATTCCACTTCTAAAGAAGTTTTTTGATGAACTGTCTCTTGATCGTGATCAATAGTAAAATCTCTATTCTTATCACTACCCTTATCGTGATCAGTACCACCCTATTTATTTTAATCATCTCTATGATTAGTTCCACCATCATTGTCACTATTATCTGGATCCTCATCAGGATCCTCGTCATCTTTACTTGAACTTATATCTGATTTCTCAAGATCCACAGTGTCAACATTATCTTACTTTAAATAATTATCATAACATCAATTTCCATTAACATTCTGATCATATTATGTTCTAGAATAAGTTAAGATAAACTGATCCTCTACAGAAACATATGTATCTTCATTTTCATATTCATCTAAAAGATATTCTTGGGAATGAATATAAGCTAGAGGGCTGACAGATTTATTATAAACTTTTAGAGGAGATTTTGGAATCTCTAGGATATATCCCAATTCCACTAAAAGAGATTCTTCTTCTTCTTCCACTGTAGGTTCAATTCTATCAATATCTACATTAGATTAATCATCTATCTCGTCCACCTCAGGACTTGGATCACTCATTTCCTTAGGTCTTGTTGGATGATGATAGGATTGAACTCATCAAACACTTTCTCATTATCTCTTACCCATCAGGACTTCCATGGGTTCCAACTCACTTTAACCCTTTTATAAATTGTTTTTTATAAGAAAAAATCACCAAATTTATCTTCAACTTCTTATCCATCTTTGACATATCACATTGCATATAAGATGGATGATATAATTTTAGGATAAATGAGGGAGTTTGATCTTGATATCTTCTTGTTCATATCATACATATGAACCATCAAGAATTTATACATATTTATTCTTTTTCCTTTTTCATCGTAAATAAGTTATAAATATCTTTATACCACATGGTATTGAAATCTCCCTTTCTCAGACATAAAACATGTTACACAAACATGAACAACAATTTACACTCAACATTAGGATCTCCATCAGTAAGTCTAATTTGGTTAATATATCTAGTAAAATGTACGAGAGCCTCTTCATATTTTTCAATTGGTATACTACCTTGAAAATACTCATAAACTCCTTTATGAGAAACTTTTAAGCACTTTTACCATTGCATGAAAGAGAATGAAATATCTTCTCCATCAATATGGATTTGAATCTTCTCCACTTAATTTACAAATATAAATTCCACATTTAATTAAAATAATAGACTAACCTCAAATAATAAACTCATTGATTCAATTTAAACCAATTCATCCATTTTTTCTTTTTGATAACCTTTAATACCATCAAACTGTTAGTTGGGAGACATTGCACATCGATTTTTTTCTACTTTGACAACTCTATTTTCCAAATTAAGGTTCTATTAAACAACATCTATGCTTATTTAATGTGCCTTTTATTTATCAGATGGCCTTATCTCATCAAGATTTGATTCTGCTACTCACTTCATCTGATCCATTCAGATTAGTTGAAGTCTTCGATGGAATAATGAAGAAGGTGATCAGTTCGAGAGGAAAGAAAAAGGTTTGATATTTTAAGGTGTTTAAGATAATTGAATCTATTTAGATTTATCTTGATAGTTATTTCATTTAGGGATTCTATATAAATAATAAATAATAATAAATTTCAGACAATAAAAATTTTATCGATAAAAAAAAGAAATGGTAATAAAACAATGGTAACATAAAAATTAATAATAAATCATTCAATGGTGAATCATAAATGGTGACTCATAAACGGTGAATCATAAATGGTGACTCATCACATTGACTTTTCAATGATGAATCATCAATGGTGAATCATCAATAATGACTCGTCAACACTAACTAATCAATAGTGACTCGTCAATGGTGACTTATCAATAGTGATTCATTAAGAGTGACTCATCAATGGTGAATCATCATCGGCGACTCATCAATGGTGACTCATCAATGGTGAATTATCAAAGGAGACACATCCACAGTGACTTATCAATGGTGATTTGTCAACTGTGACTTATCAACCAAAATTTATCATTCCTAATTCATGTTCTTTGTACTTTAATCTCTCCAAATTCAAAGTCTTTGTGAAGATATCATCAAGATAATGTTTAGTTACAATAAATTCTAATGTTATATCTCACTTTGGATAATTATATCTCAAAAATTTATTTCTTACAACAATTTATTTTTTTTATTAGAGTGAGATACTAGAGTATCCAAAGTCTATTAAAGTATGTTTCATCCATAAGATTTTTGAAAACAAACATATTTCAACTATATATTCTTATTTATTAGTAAATATTACAACATAATTTTGTTTCATACAACACCATGATACTATATATTTTCGTAAAAGATGACATATTCCAGATCTTATTTTTCTATATAACTTGCAACCACCAAAATAAGCATATGAATAACTTAATAAATCAAAAAACTATCTTCTTGGGTAGATAAAATCCCAAATTGGTTGTACAATTAAGGTATTTAAAAGTTCTTTTGATATCTAATTATTGTGACTCTTTTGGATTTTCTTGAAAGCTAGCACACATACACAGACTAAACAAAATATCCGAAAAAACAAGAAGTTATGTACAAATGAATACCAGTCATACCACTATAACTAGTTTGATCTACTTGTTTCATAGATTCAGTAAGAACTAGTTTACATGTGGTACTCATGTGAGTATCACTTCTATTGGTACATTCTAGGCTAAAACATTTTAAAATATATTTAGTATATTTACTTTGATTTTAAATAATTCCTTATCTTTTTTGAAAAATAAGAAATCTGAAAAAGAATTTTATTTTACCCATTAAAATCATTTCAAATACAATTTGCATTAGTTTTGACATAATAAATACACAATATATCTTTAGAAGATCCAAAAATAATATCATCTACATATATTTTAACTATTAAAACATCTTTTGAAATTAATTTTATAAAAATACATGGATCAGATACACCATTTGAAAAACTTGTTGAAGTAAGATAAGAGGTAATCCTATCAAACCAATATCTATAATCCTATTTTAAACCATGTAAATATTTTGTTAATTTAAAAAACAGTTTGGAAAATGTGGATTTTGAAATCTCAAGGTTTGTTCAACAAAAACATACTCAATTATAAATCCATTTTAAGAATACTATTTTGAGATCCATTTGATATAATTTTAAATCCAAATGTGATGTATAGTAAAGTAGTATTCAAATGTCTTCAAGCCTTGCTACAGGTGAAAATTTTTCATCATAGTTGGTGCATTCTTCTTAATTATAACTTTGTAATACTAGTCTATCATTATTTATTACTTTTTGTTCCAAACTCTTAAACTATATTTATAAACACCCACTTAGTTCCAATAGTTAAATTATCTTCAGGTTTATCAACAAGTTTGGAAACATTGTTTCTCTCAAATTGATTAACTTCTTCTTTTATATCCATTACCAAGAATTCATCAATTATGGAATCATTATTTTTCTTATGTTCAATCTATGGAAAGAAGGCATGGTGTTCAATTTGATTTCTTAGGGAATCTATGGTCTGTATACCTCTATAAAGGTTTCCTATTACAGTATCTAATGGGTGGTGTTTATGAGTCCTGATGGGTATTTAAGAAGAGGGGTTGGTAGAATCAAGATCCTTTTCCAGTTTAGGTTCTAGAATATTGTTGGTGTAACTATTTTTTTTAATAGAACTTTAAAAATGTTTAGAAATGAGATTTATATTTAAAATATCATCCTCAAGGTTTTATAATGTTTTATTTGGTTTATTGGGATATGTTTCATCAAATTTTAATGTGAATAAATTCTTCCATTGTTCTGGATATCTTATTAAAAATGTTATAAGATTTACTAGAAGTTTAATATCCATGGAAAATCCCTTTATCACTCATGGATGAAATTTTTTCCAGATTATCCTTTGTATTAAGAATAAGAAATTTTAAACCAAAAACTCTAAATTAATTAAGATTTATCCTTCTATTATTCCATAACTCATAAGGTTTTCTTTTTAAGAGAGGTATAATTAATACTATGTTTATAGTACAATTGACTATATTAATTGATTCAACCAAAAAGTTGATAGGTTGGTCATACTTTTTTAGCATAGTTTGATATATCTCTTGAATAACCCTAATTATTATTTCTTACTAAACCATTTTACTATGATATTTTGGGATCATAAAACTTGTGACTATAACCATTTTGATAGAAATATGATTCAAATTCTTGATTTTCAAATCCTTGACCATGATCGCTTTTTAAGGTCTTAATACTATGTCCAATAAATATTTTCCAAATATTAGGAATACTTAATAAAGTAAAAACAAGTTTCAATTTAGTGAGCTTGAAAAAATACTCAAGTGTATTTTGAGAAGTTACCTATATGTACGTTGATGTAATTTTTTCAATTTAGTCTAGGAACTCTAGAAGGCCTAAATAAGTACATATGATTAAAATATATAGATTGAGAGGTTTGAAATTTCTTTTATTTATTAAAAATAATTCTTACGATTTTTTCCTTTTTGTAGGGATCACAAACTCTATCGTTTGAAAATTGGTGCTTTGGTATGTATCTAACTAACCCTATCCTAGTTATAATTCTTATTGCATGAATATAGAAATGTCTTAGTCTCTTATTCCGAAGCAAATATTCCTTCTGAAATAATCATAAGTAAGAATTATTTTTAGAAGATAAATAATTTAAGTCTATAGAATAAATATTATCATTTCTTAAAGTAGTAAAAATTAAAATGTTGTTATCATTAAAAACATGACATGAATTGTTTTCATATTTCACATAAAATCCCTCTCTACATAATTGAGATATTCTAATAATATTTTATTCCAAACCATCTAAATATAAAAATTTGGAAATTAATACTATATTAAATTTTCTAATTTGGCTAAGGAAAATGATTTTCCCATTTTCATTGTCACCAAAAGTGACATGTCCACCCTAAACATTGATCAAATTCGTGATGTTTTAATACTAACTAGACATATGTATGGAACATCACTTGTCTATATACCGGAGGCCATTGATGGAGATTTTCAAAAAAGTTTTCTATAACAATGATTTTATGCCAAAAATGATTTTGGTTCCCAAATCCTCTTTGTTCTAGATATGTTAGTAACAAGAGATTTTGGAATCCATATTTTCCTAACAAGTTTCTTATAATTAAATTGTATACTTATATAAATAAATTCATTATTAGGTCTGGTTGAGTTTTTATTTGAAATATGTGAATTTTTAGTACTGGTACTCGATGTAAATCCGATTTTTGTAATTTCACTTTTTCTAGGTTGGTAACCTATGCCAGTTATATACATTGGTGAAACTTTCTAGACCAGTATTTAAATTAATGTTTTCTTACCATTGGTAAACATTTCTATGTGTTCCTTCAAATGTTCATTTTACAATTTTAACACATTTTTCTCTTTCAATGGTTGATCAATTTACTCCTTTTCAAAAGAAAGATTGGTTTTAACATTTACTATTAAAGGATGATGTTTCTTAAGTGACATAAATTTATCTTACATCTCATGAAAAGTATATTACATCCTGTTATAGTAATCAAAAATATATTTCCTGTTCATGTTTTCCTTATTATCATAATTTTTATATAGTCTTAGAAATATTTTAAATTTTAGTAGGAGAAGAATGGAGAATATTTTGTACTTATAATGCACTATTTGTAAAGAAAGTAATTTCCATCTCAAGATTATCTTCTTGATTAGTGTCTGAGTCACTCAAGTTATCTTTGGATTCACTCCGTGTTACATTCATGGTTCTCTTGTATCTTATGTCCTTATCCACATACTTCCTTTTATATTTCATTTTTGGGAAGTCAGATTTAATGTGTCATTTCCTCTTACATTCATAGAATGTGATTTTATCATGAGTGTCATCCTTTTTCAAATCCTTTTTCCACATTTCTTTGTTTTCATAATTTCCACTTAAATTTGTATTTTTGAATAACTACTTTTTCCTAAAAATTTCTTGATTCTTTTGGAAATGTGTGTCATTTATTGATCACTATCATCAGGAGATTATTCATTACTGGTATCCTTACATTGTACATTTTCTCTTTGTATGGAGGTAGTATATTTTAAGGCTATTGGTTTTAATTTTGGTTCATATTTATCAATTTATTTATTGAAATTAAGATCTTATTCATACATCATCATCTTTCCTATCAATTATTTTACAGGTAGTTTACCCACATCACATGATTCTCCAATTGACACAGATGTTCCTCCCCATGTGTCGGTTAAGAATCTGAGCAATATCATCACTAGATATTTATCTGTCACTTACATTAAAATTGAATCAATGTTATTAACTATTTTATCGAACAAGAGATACATATTAAAAATAAGTTCATCAAATTTAATTTTAAAAGTATCATACTTGTGTTTTTATGTATTTAATCTCTTTTTATTGACATTTGATGTTATTTATTTTGAAACACAAAAGGAATCCCATATTTCAAATGAATATTTTCAATTGGATATTCTATTAAATTCATCATCACCCAAGGCATAAAACAAATAATTCATAGGTTTACAATTATTATCATAAGAAGATTTTGTAGCATCACTCCATTTAATTCATATAGTTATTGGTATTTCATATATTTTTTCTATAATAGTCCAAATGTCAAAATAATAATTTTTAATGCATTTTCATTTTTATTTTCTATTGAACATAATTTATACCATTAAAATAAATAGGTATGTTGATACCAAATCTTTCTTTTATGTTATCCATAAAAAACTAAAATTTATAATTGACAAAAAATTGAGATCTTTAGAACACAACTTAAATCATAGTTAAAAAGTTTAATTTTAAGAAACCTCTTATACCAAATGTTAGTCAAAGTGAGTAACCCAAGATAGGGTGAATTGAGTTCCCAATAAACATTTCTACTAAAAATTAGACAAAAATAAAAATTCCTTTAAAAAATAAACTATAAAATTAATAAAAACAACATATTGTTATACAATTTCTCTTTTTAAATGATTTATTAATGAGTGATCAAGTCTTAGTTAAAATACTATTTAGAAATACCTTAACTTTTGAAGTAAAATTACATAGAAAAAACAAAAATAAAAACTAGTTAATTTTAATTTTCAATGTAATGGTTTTTTTAAGATAAAAAAGTAATCTATGATATTCGAGTAAATAAAAATAATGACATTGTATAATAAACAAGAGGTTTGGTCTCAAGGTGAGACTTAATCCCCTCCACTTGGAAAACACTTTCTGTCAAGAAGATTATAATTATAATCAAATTAATAAACAACTTGGGTCATGTAAACAATCAATATTAATAAGCTATACATTCTAAAAATCCTCATTTATATTTATTTGTTAAAATAAATAATAGTACATGTGACACAGGGACCTCTTCCACAAACCCATTGGGAAACCAAATGTAGAGATAGGAGAGAATAATAAGTATTCTCTAGGTAGATGTAGGTGACAATGTATTTTGGATAACAAGGTAATAACACACAACTCAAAATAAAATAGATATAAAAATAAAGAAAATAAAAGCTCAGTATAATATGTTCTAAATGTTCATAGTCATCATATCATCACTCGTGAGGAAATTGTGCTTCATTCTAGAAATTTGGATTAGACATAGGATACTAGAAAATATAAAGTAATTTTTTAGTTGATCTCTATGTAACACCCCCTGATTTGATGATAATTATTCTTTTTAATTTCATTGATGTATTTTTTTGTATGCTTCACCAAGATTATCTTGCGCTATATGCAACACCATATTAGCTTGTAGTATACGAAACACTATCCTTGGCTTGTGATTCACACAATTTCAAGTTCTTTCAAATAAAATTCATTTTACACAGCACCATGTATAGATTTTAATCAATGTATAATTGAACTATATTTTGAGTATGTTATACGCAACACCAAAGGAAGATTTCCCTACATGCAACCCTGACTTGGCTTGCATTACATGCAAGAGCGACCTTCCTCAATAGCGTGTGTTGTACGCAATACCGAGTTTCACTAAACAATGATATATTATTATAATATTATTATGAACTAGCCATTATGAATAGTATTAACTGAATTTTGAATTTTATAACATTATAATTTATCTTACACATTTTCTAGAATGAGGTATGAGAAAGTGGGTTTTGTGAAAAAAAACAGCTAAAATGCAGGAAAAAAAAACCCCCAATTCAATCTGAAATAAGGACAAATGAATATCCTTGAGCATCCTGGAATAATAGATAGTCAAAAAATTATCCCACAGAAGAAGGAATGGGGATAAATAGAAGTTAGAAGACATTTCCTCTCACGAAGTGTCAGTTCTGTGGATTTTTAGGCCATACCAGGTCTTATTGAGAAGAGGCGAGGATCTATTTGAATGAAGAAGAGATGGGAGTTCAACAAACGAGAAAAAATTCATATCCTAATTCTTTTTGAAGAAACAATTTCTATGGATATTGTTATCATTGTTCAAAATTTGGCCGTAAAGATATTTATTGTAGTAGAGGAGTAAAATAGAAAACTCATTTCAATATTAGAGAAAATTCAATTTTTATCAACAAGATTGTGTTGCTCTTGCAAATAGGTTTTCCCTTCTAGAAGAAGAGATTCAATATGAAGAACCCATGTACACGAAAGTGAGAGTTGCAAGGCCATCAATTTCCTAAAATCAACATAATAACTCATGGAAGAAAAAGAGAAAAATTGAAAAATCCAATCTTGCAGAAGTATTCCTCAAGGCTACAAAGAATAACAGCACCAAGATTCTTGATAGAAGATTTTCATCACACATGATGAGAAATGCATACCTTTTAACAAATTTCAAGAAAATGGTCGATGGAATAGTGTGCTTTGGTAATGATGGTTATTTGAAGATAAAAGGTTGTGGAAGTACTGATCTAGCAAATGGAGAGATGAAGAAAAACAAAGTTCTTTATGAGGATGGTCAACATCATATTCTGCTAAGTGTGAGTCAACTCTTTGACTCTGGACTTATAGTAATTTTCAATTAGAAAGGCTGCACTATAAAGGGAAAGATAGTATATTCACTTTTGAATGGATGTATAATAAGAGGAAACTTGTATCAGGTTTATAGTAAATAAAATATTTGTTACATGATTGTTGAAGAAGAATATAACTTGTGTAATTGGAGACTGGGGCACCTCAATCAACAAGACATGGAGAAACTATCAAAACTGAAGATTTTCATTGATGTTCCAAACCTGAAGTGTGAACGTGAAAAGTATTGTGATTCTTGCATTCATGGGAAGTTGGTCTACAATTCATATCTGATAAAGAAGAAAAGGGCATCTCATTTTCTTGATCTCATTCATACAGACATATGTGGCCCAATAAATGTTTCCTAAACTTATGGAGAAAGTAACTTCATCCTTTTCATATATGATTAGAGTTGGATTCCATGTGTAATGGTTATTCACAATAAATGACAAGTACTTGACTGCATGAAAACATATCATCGAATCGCTAGGAATGATACTGAACAAACAATCAAAGTGTTGCGATCTGACAATGGAGGGGAATACACATCCATTGAATTTAAAAAATATCTGGAGAAATATGGGATACAACATGAGGTAGCTACTGTGAGAACTCCACAAAAAAAATAGATTTTTTGAACGCAGGAATAAACAGGTGAACAACATGGCACGAACTATGCAGATTGAGAGTTGTATTCCACGACATTACTAGAAAGAGGTTTTTCAAGCTATAGTTCATATTCAAAATCGAATAGGGATTTATATGGGTGAGACGAAGACACCATATGAATTGTGGCATGGAAGGAAGCCCTCATTGAAATACTTTCGTGTTTTTGGAATTAAATGCTTCATCAAAAACAAAGAAGGAAATCTAGGGGAAGTACGGTGACAATGCAGATGAAGGAATTTTTCTTGGATACTCAATGAACATAATAGCCTACATGTAAATCAACAAGCACTTAGGAAGGATTGTGGAAAGCAGAAATGTTAATATCATTTAAGAGAAAACAAAAAAGGCTTCAAGTATTTCACATGCTGATGGGATAGATAATGAAAAAGAATGTGGACATGGAGTAAATGAAAGTACAGAAATAGAGGAAGGTGTACAAAACACTCAAGAGTCACATCATGATGTTGACAGAGAAGAATAATATGAATAGGAAACCATGCCTGGAGAGAATTCAGTTGAATATAAAAGGTGGAATCAAAGAGCATAAATTGATCAAACCAACATTATTGTGGATTATACTACACCCACACAAACAAAGAGAATGAAGAATAACACACAATCTACATTTCTGACAGTTATGAAACCATCCTCATTTGAAGAAGCTGAAAATGATGAATCATGGGTGAAATTCATGAATGTAGAGTTAAATTAGATTGAAATGAATCAGACATGAGATCTTTTCAAAAGACCCAATGGTCACAATGTCATTGGAACAAAGTGGATTTTCAAGAACAAGTATTATGATCATGGAAGTGTTATAAAAAAAGGCATGATAGTTATGTAATGGATATTCAAAACTTTAAGGTGTTGATATTGAAAAAACAGTTTCTCTAGTGGTTAGACTTGATTCAATACGGATTTTTCTTTATATGGAAGTCCAAAGAGGATAAAAATTATATCAAATGGATGTCAAAACCACATTCTTTAATGGTTTTCTTGAAGAATATGTTACACCCAAAGCTTCTACGGTACGCTTCTCTTTGAATAATGCGATAGCGTGTGTTGTACGCAACACCGAGTTCTAACAACCAATCAAACTAGCCGTTATGAATAGTAATACCTACTTTTTGAAATTATATATATTTTATATTTCAAAATGGACTTCATTTTTGGATTCGGAATATCGAATTTAGCCTAAGGTAAAATTTTGGTACTTTTCGGATAACTTTCATATTTTGATGAATAGTGAAAATTACTAAATTTTAATTAAAAACAACTTTTTTAATAAAAATAATTAATAGTGATAAATTATGAATTTTAGTGGTTTTAAAGTATATTTAGAATATATTTTTACCATTTAATATAATTTTGGTCATTGGACATAATTTTACAATTAAACCGAACATAAACAAGTGTCAATCTTTTGATAGTTATTATCTCTTAAAAACACGCTTTTTGTTTTGACAACGGGAATTATTTTTAAATTAATTTTTGACACTTCTGTGTTTTGAATTTAGAAAAATGGATTCCATATTTTTAATCAGGATGTCCAAATTGTTTAAATAGTTAACTTTTTTTTTAGACATTTTGAATAATTACTATGGTAAATATTTTATTTACCATGGTTAAGGGTAAATCTGGTAAATAAGGGTTAAAACAATAATATTATAATAATAATAAATCACCCTAAAAAGTGTCCTAGCCTTATTGGTTGATACATGTTCGACCATAGGCATCTTTGGGTCGATTTTGGGACCCCATGGTGCCACTTGTAGGTGATAGGGACATTTTTTTTAATTAAGTTAAAATGAATACAAAAATGACACAAGCATATATCTTTTAGCAAAACAATTATTACATAGTGTTATATATGTTGGCTTTTAGATTATAAATATTCATTAGAAATATAAGAAGCTTTTCTACATTATTATAGTTTATTTATAATTTTTATACATTAAATTATTTAATTTATTTATGACACAATGATGATGTAGTAATTACTATAATAGTGAAAAATTAAACTAATTGATATTATAAATACCCAAATAAATAAAATATGAAACTTTTAATGAATTAAACTAATTTTCTAGAATAATATTATATATTAGGATTGATTTAATTGAATTTTTTTGAAGTAATAAATCTTTTATGAGTTTCACAAAAATCAACTATTGAATCGTGTCAAAATTGACATAAAAGAGTTCTTAAAACAAATATTATATTATTAATTGATATTAAATTTCTAAAAATCTAAGGTTCGTCCAAGAGACTTATATAATGATAGGTTCATCATTAATGTACCACTTTGGGGTCTCTTGGATGTATATAGTAAGTTTATTAACCATATTATATAAAAATACAAAGAGACATTGTAAAAGTTAAACTAATTAACCTAGAGTTAATACTTAAAGATAAGGTTAATATAAGTACCCAAACCTGTATAAATTATATTGGTTGAGTTGTTTTAGACCCATACCCACCTTAACCAATAAATAATCAACTTTTGAGCCATTAGAAACCGAATATGAATTTATTATAAATTAATATTTCTAGCTTTTCCAAAGGTGCCCCTCACCCCTCTTATAAAAGGGCACTCCTCCTTCTCATTTCTTCACACATTAAAAGCCTTTGGTTCGGCCAAACTCTGCCCAAATACTATCCCAACTTCCCTCAATACAACCTAGGTGCCTTAGTTTGATCGGAAAGCCATCCTAAGGAGCCCTTTTGATCAAATCAAAAGGAAGAACCCGAAGAAGAGGTAATGATTTCACCACCCTTTTCCAAGTTCATTTCTTCTTCCACTTCTTCTTCCTTTGTTGTTACCATTCTAAAATAATAAATCCAGTATAATTTATATACTGTGATGTTATTATAAATATGGTACAACCATATTCAGTATTCTATCCACCCTTTGAATAACATGTCACCATACATGCGTACGTACGACTTACCATCTCCACGTCGTGGGGTAATTGTTATTCAATATAATATTATTTGGATTGGTATAATAATGATGTGTAACTCATGTAAATAATAAATAAAACATGTTAATAATTCTGTATATATGACATACCATCCATTTATATATTATTTTAATATCAAAAGAATGATATTGTCGCTCGTGCGTACGTACGGACTACCGTCTCCACGAATGCGATGAGATTCATTCTCCATCGTATCCATTCAAGTATAATTATCATTTGATGATTTAAAAATGATGTTTAAGGACTTTATATCATTCTGGATATGAATAATATACAACCTATCCTTTACAAACATGTCTTACATAACAAAACATACAAAATAAAACAAGTAAGTTCACACCCAAAACAACGATAATACTAAGATATTATTATCAAATAAATATTAAAAGATCATATATGATATCATAATAATGTATATGATTCTTGTATAATTTAATAACAATTATTTCACCATTATACAGGAGGTTAACCTACCCCAACCAAGAAAAAGTACAAGGTAAGGGTTATTTCACAATCTCTTCATTATCCGAGGTTGTTTATACGTAATAATCTACTGGGATCTCTTTATCATCCACATCCATGTTTCTTGAAAATGTATTTCAAAACATTTTTACTATTTACTAGAATATGAGTTAAAGTCATTTATACCCTTGTTTTAATTTTTATAAGAGGAATCTTTCCGTCGTTTTCAAAACAAGGTCCTTTTAACCTTTTCGACCGAATTAAGGTAAGAATGTTTTTTTAACTTATACGGTGGGTGCGGTTATTTTCCGCCGTTATAAAATCTTCAAAGCTTTCATTACAAGCTTATAAGAATATTTTTTATTTTATATGGCTCTTAAATGATTTCAAAAATAGAAAGAGATATTTCTCTAAAAAGTGTTTTTATTTCATCTATGTCAACATCCTTTGATGGATTTTACGCTTATTTGAAGTTCTTTTATTATGATACAAAACTTCTATTTTGTATTTAAGGTTTTGTGATATGTTTGACTGTGGATGTGCTATTTTTATACCATTCATAGTTTATGGTGAAATTATTGACATTTCTTATGCTAGTTTTAATACGAATGTTTATGTTATGTTTAAACCTTTTTATATGGGAATGCATTGGACTTAATATGTGACGGGTGGAGCCCGCTATAGCTCCTCGATGCATCGGTAGGTCTCATGAGACAAACTAGTGTCTTGGCACAAGGCCTTGACAAAATCTTATTTGTAGTCTTGGCATGAGGCCTTGGCTATGTGGTTATGATAGTCTGGCATTATGCATTCCAACATTATGAAAGTGGTTAGTGATTTTACATGTGATTATTCGATTAGTAGAATATCCATGTGAATGTGTAAATGGCATTATTTCATTTTATTTATGCCATACAATGTTGAAAGTTCATGTTTGAAAGGCTTTTGTTTTAGTTATACATTGCCTTAAATGTTTATTCTTATTTATGAAATTTTCCGCTATATTTTTATCCTTACTGGGCATTTGAGCTCTCCCCTTTTCTATGTTTTATTTTTCCCAGGATGTGAAGAAGTAAGTTATGAATGACCTGTAGGGATATTATGAGGGGATAATAGTGTGGACTGTGGAGACATTATGTTGTTGTAGTAGTTTTTCATTTATTGATTTAATATAAAACTTATGAATATATCTAGTGTTTCCAAGGCTACTAAACCAATCGGTCTTTCGAGATTTGATCTTTCTTGTGATCATGCCAATGTTATGTAATAATGCACCGACTCTGGGTAACTAGGGTCGAGGTGTTATAGTTGGTATCAGAAGAAGTTTAGTACAAACCTTGGAAGCTAGATTTAGATAAACTCTGATTAGAGCACGTAGACCAAAGATGAACTTTGAGGATTAGTATAGAAGAACTTCCTAGAATTTTGGTATTGTAGAGATTTTGTGAGTTTTCCGAGAAATACATCCCTGTCTGGATATGAGCAGGTAGAGGCGGCTCTGGCACAGATGTACCTAGGGGTAAAACCCGAAAACACCGCTTTGAGCTAGACTCGAACGGGAACTGGTGCACGACAACGGGCCTTGCTGCACTCTTGGTTACGACCCTCCCGGGGGATATGCTTAGGATAACTCTCATTTTCTTTACAAATAATTATGAAGGGTTTATGAGTATATAATTCCTCCAAGAAAACATTTTTATGATTATGGATTATATCCATAAACTATTTAATTTATGTTATGTGTTTTACAAGTTTGAGATTGGGTATTGTTATTCATAAACTAATCTAATGTATGCCATTGTTTAGAAATGGCGCCCAGTAGAAGGAATGAGATCTCTAGCAATGCACATGATACAAAGAGAAGGAAGGATCATATCCTTCATGGTCTTAAGATAGAATTTATAAGAGAAATAGTATCCCATGTATTATCATCATATGAAGAAATAATATCATGTGTTGATAAGATAAGTAAAGAGTTTACTGAGTCCTATGGCTTTGAAGGGAAGCAAGAGAAGAAAAGGATGGAAGAGAGAAATATGGATAAAGGGAAGAGGAAAAAGAATAATTTTTCCATATGTGGTAACTGTGTAAAGAAACACCCTGGAACATGCCTGAAAGGAATGGGAGTTTGTTATAAGTGTGGAGGAAAAGGGCACAAAGTACGTGACTGCAAGGGTAACAAAATGATTTCAAATGTAGAATGCTTCATTTTCAAGGAGTTTGGACACTACGCGAACCTATGTCCCAGTCATCAGACTATGTCGCAAATGATGTTATTGGATAATAATCAAGTTATGATACTACCACAGATAAAGATGAATGATTAGAGTTCTTATGTTGATTATTTCAATTGAGTGTTGTATCAACAATGTACTTGTTATAATAATTATGGAGTATATAAGGATTGTACTGCAGTACTATTTCATTAAGGACTTGAGATTGTGTGGAACAAAGAAAAGTGACTCAATAGCAGGATAAATTTTTGGAAAATATATGGTTGAAGGAATGATAAATCATAATATAGTTCTGATACTGAGGTAGTGATTTTTGAATAATACATGATTGTTTTGGATAAATTATATTAGATATTCTTGACTACCTTGGAACTGATTAATGATTTATATATTCCATCATTGTTGGGGTTTAAAACATTTTTGGATTGATGAAGTATATCCAGCATTCTCTATGGAATAAGGGAGCATGAATGTAATCAATAAAGAATATGGTAATTCAGGATGTTTCAGTGTATTAAAAGAATACATGATGAAGGTATTCATATGCTATTACGGGGTAAAAAGGATCTAAATTATGTTTACCTTCCTTATAAATGTTGGACTGTGAGTTTGGATAGAAGTATTTTGGATAGTTCTAGTTTGGATTATTTTGGATTGCCATAAAAGGACAACCCGGAGGTCGGGCGGCAACCCGTCGCGACCGGCAAGGCTGCGAGACTTGAACCTGCAACCGAAGGGTGACAAGGGTGTATCACCTACCACTAGCCCATGAGATGTCCAGGATTAAATAATGTAGTTTTCTTTAAAAAGATATGGTAGATGAATTATAAATTCATTTATTTTGGAACCCTGTACGAATAGTATAAATAGAATTTTTTTTTCTATTATCTTTTAGAGTGAAAGATGAGTTTGTGGTAGAAATTTATTAATGGATAAAACTCTAATTATAAAGTAAGTATATCTCCTTATGATCTTAGCCAATATCATAAATAAATTCCTCAACATTAATAAAAGGAACTTAGAACAAAAATGTTTTCCTAGATGGTACCTTAAATCATCACTAATTTATGGCTTTGGGATTGTTGGCCTTTTCATAGCCATTTTCTCTACCACTCTCCATCAGATAATTGATGGTTAGATTTCTCTTCCATATCCATATTTTCCTACATGGAACCCTAGTATGTGTAATTTTCGGTAATCTTCATACTTTCCACTCTTTATAGAGGCCTCATTAATTCATTTTTCGATGTGGGATTTCAACTAAGATATTTTGAAACGTCAAAAATGTGTTATCCCAATACCCTATGTTTTGTTGAACCGATGGTATTTCAAATCATCGTAGATTGATGAGTTTAAGACCTCAATTTTATACTTGTTTGTGATTGATGACCTCAATAACTACCTATAAATATTTACGTTTTCCCTCCAATTATATGTCTCTAATTTACACCAATGTTCTCCTAATCAAGATCATAATTTGGTGGTTACCCTTTCATTTCTCTTTTCCTCATATTAAGACTAAATTTTAGTAACCCAATTTCCGATGTGGGTTTTCCCACAAATATATTTTCTACTTTCAACCTTTTATTTTCAAAGAACAATTTCAAATTGCGAGGATGCAATTTATTTGAAGGATGGGAGAATGTAACACCTCAAGCTTCTACGGTACGCTTCTCTTTGAATAATGCGATAGCGTGTGTTGTACGCAACACCGAGTTCTAACAACCAATCAAACTAGCCGTTATGAATAGTAATACCTAATTTTTGAAATTATATATATTTTATATTTCAAAATGGACTTCATTTTTGGATTCGGAATATCGAATTTATCATAAGGTAAAATTTTGGTACTTTTCGGATAACTTTCATATTTTGATGAATAGTGAAAATTACTAAATTTTAATTAAAAACAACTTTTTTAATAAAAATAATTAATAGTGATAAATTATGAATTTTAGTGGTTTTAATGTATATTTAGAATATATTTTTACCATTTAATATAATTTTGGTCATTGGACATAATTTTACAATTAAACCGAACATAAACAAGTGTCAATCTTTTGATAGTTATTATCTCTTAAAAACACGCTTTTTGTTTTGACAGTGGGAATTAATTTTAAATTAATTTCTGCCACTTCTGTGTTTTGAATTTAGAAAAATGGATTCCATATTTGGAATCAGGATGTCCAAATTGTGTAAATAGTTAACTTTTATTTTTAGACATTTTGAATAATTACTATGGTAAATATTTTATTTACCATGGTTAATGGTAAATCTGGTAAATAAGGGTTAAAAAAATAATATTATAATAATACTAAATTACCCTAAAACGTGTCCTAGACTTATTGGTTGATACATGTTCGACCATAGGCCTCTTTGGGTCGATTTTGGGACCCCATGGTGCCACTTGTAGGTGATAGGGACATTTTTTTTAATTAAGTTAAAATGAATACAAAAATGACACAAGCATATATCTTTTAGCAAAACAATTATTACATAGGGTTATATATGTTGGATTTTAGATTATAAATATTCATTAGAAAGATAAACATATTTTCTACATAATTATAGTTTATTTATAATTTTTATATATTAAATGATTTAATTTATTTATGACACAATGATGATGTAGTAATTACTATAATAGTGAAAAATTAAACTAATTGATATTATAAATACCCAAATAAATATAATATGAAACTTTTAATGGATTAAACTAATTTTCTAGGATAATATGATATATTAGGATTGATTTAATTGACTTTTTTTGAAGTAATCAATCTGTTATGAGTTTCACAAAAATCAACTATTGAATAGTGTCAAAATTTACATAAAAGAGTTCTTAAAAGAAATATTATATTATTAATTGATATTAAATTCCTAAAAATCTACGTTTCGGCCAAGAGACTTATATAATGATAGTTTCATCATTAATGGACCACTTGGGGGTCTCTTGGATGTATATAGTACGTTTATTAACCATATTATATAAAAATACAAAGAGACATTGTAAAAGTTAAACTAATTAACCTAGAGTTAATACTTAAAGATAAGGTTAATATAAGTACCCAAACCTGTCTAAATTCTATTGGTTGAGTTGTTTTAGACCCATACCCACCTTAAAATTTAAATAATCAACTTTGGAGCCATTAGAAACCGAATATGAATTTATTATAAATTAATATTTCTAGCTTTTCCAAAGGTTCCCCTCACCCCTCTTATAAAAGGGAACTCCTCCTTCTCATTTCTGCACACCGTAAAAGCCTTTGGTTCGGCCAAACTATGCCCAAATACTCTCCCAACTTCCCTCACTACAACCTAGGGGCCTTAGTTTGATCGGAAAGCCAACCTAAGGAGCCCTTTTGATCAAATCAAAAGGAAGAACCCGAAGAAGAGGTAATGATTTCACCACCCTTTTCCAAGTTCATTTCTTCTTCCACTTCTTCTTCCTTTGTTGTTACCATTCTAAAATAATAACTCCAGTATCATTTATATACTGTGATGTTATTATAAATATGGTACAATGATATTCCATATTCTATCCACCCTTTGAATAACATGTCACCATACGTGCGTACGTACGGCTTACCGTCTCCACGTCGTGGGGTAATTGTTATTCAATATAATATTATTTGGATGGGTATAATAATGATGTGTAACTCATGTAAATAATAAATATAACATGTTAATGATTCTGTATATATGATATACCATCCATTTATATATTATTTTAATATCAAAAGAATGATATTGTCGCTCGTGCGTACGTACGGACTACCGTCTCCACGAATGCGATGAGATTCATTCTCCATCGTATCCATTCAAGTATAATTATCATTTGATGATTTAAAAATGATGTTTAAGGAATTGATATCATTCTGGATATGAATAATATACAACCTATCCTTTAAAAACATGTCTTACGTAACAAAACATACAAAAGGAAACAAGTAAGTTCACACCCGAAACAACGATAATACTAAGATATTATTATCAAATAAATATTAAAAGATCATATATGATATCATAATAATGTATATGATTCTTGTATAATTTAATAACAATTATTTCACCATTATACAGGAGGTTAACCTACCCCAACCAAGAAAAAGTACAAGGTAAGAGTTATTTCACAATCTCTTCATTATCCGAGGTTGTTTATACGTAATAATCTACTGGGATCTCTTTATCATCCAAATACATGTTTCCTAAAAATGTATTTCAAAACATTTTTACTATTTACTAGAATATGAGTTAAAGTAATTTATACCCTTGTTTCAATTTTTATAAGAGGAATCTTTCTGTCGTTTTCAAAACAAGGTCCTTTTAACCTTTTCGACAGAATAAAGGTAAGAATGTTTTTTTTAACTTATACGGTGGGTGCGGTTATTTTCCGCCGTTATAAAATCTTCAAAGCTTTCCTTACAAGCTTATAAGAATATGTTTTATTTTATATGGCTCTTAAATGATTTCAAAAATAGAAAGAGATATTTCTCTAAAAAGTGTTTTGATTTCATCTATGTCAACATCCTTTGATGGATTTTACGCTTATTTGAAGTTGTTTTATTATGATACAAAACTTCTATTTTGTATTGAAGGTTTTGTGATATGTTTGATTGTGGATGTGCTATTTTTATACCATTCATAGTTTATGGTGAAATTATTGACATTTCTTATGCTAGTTTTAATACGAATTTTTATGTTATGTTTAAACCTTTTCATATGGGAATGCATTGGACTTAATATGTGACGGGTGGAGCCCGCTATAGCTCCTCGATGCATCGGTAGGTCTCATGAGACAAACTAGTGTCTTGGCACAAGGCCTTGACAAAATCTTATTTGTAGTCTTGGCACGAGGCCTTGGCTATGTGGTTATGATAGTCTGACATTATGCATTCCAACATTATGAAAGTGGTTAGTGATTTTACATGTGATTATTCGATTAGTAGAATATCCAGGTGAATGTGTAAATGGCATTATTTCATTTTATTTATGCCATACAATGTTGAAAGTTCAAGTTTGAAAGGCTTTTGTTTTAGTTATACATTGCCTTAAATGCTTATTCTTATTTATGAAAGTTTCCGCTATATTGTTATCCTTACTGGGCATTTGAGCTCACCCCTTTTCTATGTTTTATTTTTCTCAGGATGTGAAGAAGTAAGTTATGAATGACCTGTAGGGATATTATGAGGGGATAATAGTGTGGACTGTGGAGACATTATGTTGTTGTAGTAGTTTTTCATTTTATGATGTAATATTAAACTTATGAATATATCTAGTGTTTCCAAGGCTACTAAACCAATCGGTCTTTCGAGATTTGATCTTTCTTGTGATCATTCCAATGTTATGTAATAATTCACCGACTCTGGGTAACTAGGGTCGGGGCGTTACAGAATAAGTCTACATTGAACAGCTATTGGTTTTTCTTCTTGGTAATGATGAAACAATGGTTTGTAAACTAAACAAGGCTCTCTATGGTTTGAAGAAGGCACCACGAGCATGGTATTCTTGGCTGGATTCTTATCTCAAGAAGTTGGAATTCAAATAAGAAGGATTAGATCACAATCTCTATGTGAAGATTTCTCCGAAAGATCAGTTCATGGTTCTAGTTTACGTTGATGACATTATATTTGGTGGAAGCAGACAGAAATCAGTGGATGAATTTTCCAATCACATGAAATCAGAATTTGAAAAGTAAATGATTTGGGAGATCACATATTTCTTGGGGATACAGGAGACTCAAAATAAAGTTTACACTTTCTACTCTCAAGAAAAGTAATCAAGAGAACTGCTGAATAAATTTAATATGCATGACTCCAAAACCATTGTCAACTGTGATTGTAGTTGGAACCAATCTAGGAAATCATGGGGATGGGACCTCAGTAGATCTCACCATATACAAAGGGATTATTGGAAGCTTATTATTCCTAATTGCGAAACAGCCTGATATTGTCTTTGCAACTTGTATGTCTTGCCGATTTTAGTGTAATCCGAAGGAAGAACATATGACAACAGTAAAAAGAATCATGAGGTACATTCAATGTACTCATAATTATGGGTTATTCTTTTCCACAGGAAGATATAGAGAATTATCAGCATTTTTTGATGTTTACTGGGCTAGATATGTAGTGGACAGAAAGTCCACTAGTGGTGGAGCATTCTATATTGGGAAGAAATGCGTTGTCAGGTTGTGTAAGAAACAAGAAAGAACTCCTCTTTGTACTGTTGAAGTTGAGTATATCTCTGCTAAAAATTCATGTACTCAACTACTATGGATGAAGCAACAACTGACAGATATTGGTGATGAGGTGAAACAACCACTGGTGATTTATTGTGATAACAAGAGCATAATTGATCCTACGAAGAATCCTGTTTAGCATTCTCATACAAAACATATTTAAATCAGATATCACTTTATCATGGAAAATGTTGAACAAGGAATGATTAAAATAGATCATGTGGGAAATTATGAGCTAATGGATAATATCCTAACCAAGCCACTATCAATGGTAGTGTTTGAAAAACATCGGTTGAACCTCGATGTTCATCCACCTCTCAGTGTATAAAGAGGTTATGAAATCTCCTCTCCCCAGTTATGTTAACTGTTTTTAATCTGTTTTTGGATGTGATGTAATTTTATGGGGGAGATATTATCCATGGGTGTTGTGAGTTGTAAAATGAAAAAATACTGGTCTTTGGGTTTATTTTCAATGGGGGAGAAGGAATAAATTCAGGATATGTTATAGACATGTATTTATTCTGTGACACTGTAAGGGTATTTCTTGTGAGTCATTGAGAATTCCGAAACACAGGAACCCAATTCAAGCTTCCCCTCTTGTTTTCTATAATGATCATTACTCATGTATACATAGATTATTGGAACCATGACTGTTCTATATGAGAAATAGAGCATGGTTTGTGTTTTTTGTCAATCCTCATTGGATGTTCAGAATGTTTTTACGAAAGTGATCATACAGTTCAAGCGGACAACAATATTGAAGGTGGCATCTTTTCCCACTGTCTTCCAAATTTTTGGCCCTGAAAATCAAAACATTGAGAAATTGGTGATTGGAAAAGGAAGTTGTGCACACTATTGTTGGAGTTTTGGAAACATACACAATAGGCATGTTTTAGGATCAGAACGTCGAAAAATGGAAAAGGCTTGAGCTGTGTGAAATTTTGGAGTGGTGCACGAAAAACATGGATTACACACTAAATTGGTTTTTCACGCAATAGTGAAAGAAAGTTCTCTTTTTCGTGCCAAAGGTTTTTCAGGATCAGAATGCTAAAAAATGGAAATGGCATCAGGTGTGTGGAAAATCAAGAGTTGTGCCCAAAAAATGGTTCTTGCACGTAATGCTTTACGTGTAGAAAAAGAGATTTGCATGCACAATGGGTTTTTCACGTAGGGGTCGGTGACACATATAAATAAGAGGTGAACCCTCTAATTTAGATATGTTAAATACTTAGAGAAGATCCTAGTTCTTATTCTCTTAAAATTTCTGTGAAAAAATTAGTTCTGTGTAAAAGTTATCATTTTGCGTAAAAGATAATGTTGTGCATTAAAGTTGTATATGCGCGTAAAAGTGGATGTTGCGCATAAAATTTCAAATTGCACAGAAAAGTTTGAGATAAGCGTAAAAGTTTTAGTTGAACATTAAAAGGTAATGTTGTGCATAAAGGTTGTTGTTGCGTGAAATATTTTTCGTATGAAAATAAAATATTTGGCGCAGCAGTGAGATCTTGCGCGCCAAGGGTTAGTGTTGCGCTCAATTGCATGTGTAATCTGTTTGCATGTTCTGAATACCCAGTTTAGTGGTTCATTTCTTTGAAGTGCATAAATTCTGGAATTCAATGCAATCAGTGTCGCATGTTGAATAGAGACAAAGACTACAATGAAAATCTATTAAAGAGACCTTTAAGTCGATAAACTGAGTTTGACTTCTCTTAAGGTAGTGAGCTAGGGGAGTCAAGGGAAGTGATCTGAGGGACGCAGTGAGAAACCCCTAAACCTTTGTAAAGGCAGTGTGCCTAGAATAGAGAAACTGTGACCAAATCTTGTAATCCTAAAACGAGTGAAGATTAGTGGATTTTGGTACGACCGACACACTATCGGCAATACTCCTTGGACGTATCCCTTTGCGGTGAACCAAGTAAAAGTGATGTGTCATATCCCTACTTTTATTTTTTTGACAGATTTAAAAAGTTCCTACTAATGTGGGAACATGTTCCACAACTTTTGAAAGAAAACTTTAACACCCTAATTCACCCCTCCCCTCTCAGAGTGTTCCGAGGTCCTTCAAATTAAAAGTAACATTACTATATCACATTACTTATTATTTAAATTAGATAAAGATAATCTCATATCTAGGGAAAACTTCTAGAATCAGTACATACACTAACACATTATATTATAACATTAATAGATATTACATTTGTTGGAATCCCTTATACTAGATTAGAAACCACGTGGAGAGAGTGATGATGAGAAGAAGACCTATAGAAGGAACATAGGGGATGCATTATATTTCTAATGAATTGTGTTATTAGTTATGTCTACGATATGAGGATACAAGATAAGAACATGGATTGATACAATATGTTGAATCATCTTAGTGAATATGATTATGATGTGGAGATAAAGGTTGATAATAAATGATATTTTTACTAAACATTATAGGTGTAAACCGAAAGATGGATACTGTAATGACCCCAGCCTGAATTACCTAAAAAATACCAGGTAATATCTTTGTATAACCTATCACACACATCAATGTATTTAAAGGATGGCTTAATGATTGGGTGTAAAAAACCATAAAGGGGAGGTGCCCGCCCCCCCCCCCCCCCCACCAAAAATTGAAATAATTAGTACCATAGGTCAAACAAAATTCTAGCGTGACCCTTGGGGTCAATGGACATGCAAACCCAAAAACATCATTACCCGATATAGGCTAACATGTTAGAAAAATAACTAAGGAAATAATTGATGCAATATCTATATAGACACACATAAATGTCACATATAAAAATTCACTTATAGTCTATAAGAAATATCAAACAGATATAAACCTTGTATTCAAACATTACATGAACTGAAGGCACCATAATGATTCAAAAAGTGAAGGCTTGATGTGATAAAACCTCATGTGCTTAACTGTGGATGGCCCCATTGAATCTGATTCATAAGAAAACTAAGGACCATAGTTAATTCTTTTAGGAACTAGATCATGTGGTACACATAATCAATAGAGAAATGTAAATCACTCCACTATCTTGGTTACTAAAAAATAGCATTTGAAGCTGCATGTCTACTAAAGAGTCCCTGAACGGTTTCATCATATATATAATCATTAGCGAACAAAACATGTTCCTCAAATAAGTAGTCAATGAAAAATAATAAACATGAAACATTCTAAAAATTTATATATATATATATATATGTAAAAATTATTTAGTAAGAACATATATAACATAGCAGTAAAACAAAAATGAAAAAAAATCCAATGTTCAGTGTCAGATATAACCATGAACATCATATATAGAGAGGGTCCATACATCAAAATTCAATCAAAAAACGGATCATAAACAAATAATTATATTCATAATATAAAATCAAAACAGTATACAATCACCGAACCACAAATAATGACATCTTCGATGAAAAAATCATAAATGAAACCAAAAATACACAAAGAATATCAGAAGGTCTACCTCACTATGTTGAAGAAAATACAAGACCCTCTTTAGAAACACTAAATGAAATCAAACATCAGATGTTAGACGATATGTTTGACCAACTAGAGGTAGTTGAGTGGTTTGATTCGAGTTTCGATTCACTAAGGAGGAGCACCGACAGTGGGTGGCTTCCATGGAAAGCTTCTAATATCGCTACAGGTTAGCAAATTGTTAGGGTTTTTTAAATAGATCAGGGCACTTTTATCAGTTATTGCAAATAAATTCTAATAAAGAATACTTTTATCATCACTTAAGTAATAAGAAATGATAAAATATATCTTTATTATCGCCAATGTTATAGAGCTGAAAAATTCTCAATTAATTAGTGATTTGTTTAGCATTAATAAAGCCTCATCATTATCAACGTGAAAAAATCACTGATGAAGATCCCTTTATCAGTGCTTATTACTGAAGTGCAAATAAAGTATTTATAATTATAAATATAAATATAAAATTATATATTTATATATACGTAATAAATAGATATAAATATAATTATATTACATATATTACTTTTAAAATATATTTATTAAAATTTTATAATTATTTATTTATAATTATAGAATATTTTTAAAAAAATGAATATTTATATCATTATATATATTTATATAATTATACATATATATTTCATAAATATATATAAATATTAATATAATAAATATATTCATTATTTAAACAAATTTATTGTAAATTATATAATTATTTAAAAATATATATTTATTTTTTTGCAATTATATAAATAATTTTTAACAAAATATTTATTTATTTATATATATAAATATATAATTTTATAAATATAGTAAATGTACATTTATAAATACTTTTTTATTTATAAATATTTTTTACAAATATATTTTTAACATTATTAATTACTATCTAATGTAAACTACATAAATATTTTGTAATATACAACTCATATTTACATACTATAATATATATCTATATATTTAATATATACAATTTAATAAAATTGACTACCATAAAAATTAATTAATTAATTAATTAATATTTAAAAATGAATAATTATTTTATTCATTTCTATCAATAATTATTTAATTAATAAAACTTGTAATATTATTTTAATAAAATCATATTTTCATTATTTATTTATTTAATTATATCATTTTATTTATTCAAACCTTTATCACTACTAAAAAAGTGCTGATAAAATATATATTTTTCAATGCTAAAAATAAAGCTCTGATAAAAATAGCCTTTATGATGCTAAAAATAATGTGCAGATATAGGTTTCCTCTATTAGCACTAAAAAATAAAACACTGATAAAAGGTTAACATTTTCAGCACTTTCTTTAGAGCTGATAAGGATTCCATTTATCAGTGATTTTTTTAGCACTGATAAATATCATCGCAGTTAGACAGAGGTTTTGTAGTTGTGAATGGCCCTTATTAAGTTGCTAGAATTTAATAAGAAACTCTAGGAGAATATTGATATGGGATTTATACACCCCAGTGTTTCACCATGGGGTCTTCATGTTCTCTTTTTTAAAAATATATATGGGCCAATGCATCTTTACATTTATTATCAAAATCTAAAAAATATCACTATCAAGAAAAATTATCCTCTACCTTATATCTATGAGTTTTTTTATCAATTATGCGAATCTCAATTCTTTTCCAAGATTGATTTTCCATCTAGATACTATCATTTGAGGTTTAAAATGAAGACATACCCAAGAAAGCCTTTCGTACAAGGTATTGACATATGAAATGGTATTCAATATTTATGATGCTTCCACAATTTTATGACATGATCTTATTGTTCATGATAGATTTATGATGATTTCCCACTCTTATGATCCATGTTTACTAGAAAGATAAATTTTATTCCATCACTCATGTTTATTATCTATGAGAGGTTGGGTATGAATTTTTTAAGTTATGGTCATGATCACATACCCTTATTATTATCTTATTATGTCATAATATTATCGATTGATATATTCTATGTTAACCCTTACTGGTGATCTGAGATCAATTTTCTTATATTTTTATCCCCTGGTTATGAAGAATGATTTAGGTATGGTATGTCTAAGAGGAATAATCTTTGGGAAGATCTTTATGGGAGATATTGAATATCTTTCATGAAATAACTGTATTTTTATTCTAGTCTCCAAAGAGACTAAACTATTATGGTCCTCGGGTGATGGTTTATGAAATTAATTGAATATTCATCTAAAAGGTTGTGAAATTTATGTCTGAAAATATTAGGTCACTTTATATCATATGTTCTACTGGTTCTTGATCTGGTTTGTATGGTTTTATATATAATGGATGAAATTTTATTGATTTAAAAAATTATTTTGAGAATTGATGGAGGTTGTATGAAGTATTTATAACCGATATTTAGTGAATTGTGGAATTAAATATACTCATATAGCTGAATTTGTGAATTGAAAGTTAATATATCTTATTTAATATGTCATTTCCTATATACATATAATCCACAAAATTGATGACATGTAGGAGGGTAGTTATGAAGGCAATATAGTATCCAAAGATATAAAGCTACAAATCTAGAGAATAAAATTTTAACACAACAAAATCGAAGAGGATGAATGCATTGATTATTTCATTACTCATGTAAATGAAATTGTGAGTAATATTAGAGGCTTTTTTGAGAAACATGATGATTTCATAATTTTTAACAAGTTGATAAGAAATCTTTTGAATAGATTTAATCTTAAAACATCAATTATTAAAGATGTATAAGATTATTCTCTTCATGAGTTACAGAATATTTTCATCACTTATAAAATTTTTAAGTTTTCTATATTCATAAATTAAGTGAAATATGAGGTTATATTATAATTCATGAAGAATATAAAAAAATAATGATGAAGATGTTGATAACTCAAGTGATTCTATGAATGAAGAAGAATATCAATGATTTATTGTATTCATTTCTAAAATATTTTAAATCATAAAAATCAAAAATAATGTTATATTCTCTATTATATTTTATAAATGTAGTTTTCTTTAAAACTATGTAAATAATTTTCCAAAGAAGATGGTATTGAATTAAAAATCTAGAAATTATGAAAATAATCAAGGAATTAACTAGAGAAAAAATTAAAGATAATATTATAAGGAAGGTGTAAGTAAGAAGATAGTTCAAAGAAAATATAATAAATATGGTGAGTAAATAAGTGAAAATTGATCTTATCTCTTGCAAAAACTCATATTAAAAAACACATGAAAATTTTATAAATCTTATTAATCATGTTCAAAAAAACTATTGATTCATCTAGTATTGATAATTATAATTTATAACCAATATATTTTGAATACATACTCAAATATTAACTTGATTTATGTATTTAGAAAAAATAATGCTCAATATAGAGATGAATAATTTTGTAAAAGTGAAGAATAAATAATTTGGTGAAAAATGTGAGCAAGATATAAAGGAATTAACTCTTGCAGTAGAAAATAAAAATATCAAGTTGAAAACTATTCAATATCAGAATATAATATGATATCATGAATAAAAATTCATTTTAATGGATGTGGAATTATCTCTGACACAATCAAAGTGTCATTAAACTAATAAATAACCGATAAAGAGAAATAATGACTTCAAAATATCCACCAAAGTAAATTTAGAATCCTCCAATTATGCTGAAGATTTTATGGTAAAGTCTTTGTCTAAAAATATATATTTCCAAAAATGTTGGCTTTAATAACATATGGTTAAAAATTAATTATGTTTAAATATTGACCAAGAAAATGGATAGAAATTGTATATGAGATAAAATAATTATTTAATATGTCTGAATGAAAGTTATATTCCAAAAAAAGTGATAAAATAAATCCCAAATATTTCACCATATATCATAATATGGATAGAAACATTAGGGATATAACTCTATTTTTTATGAAAATTAAGATTTTAGGGTTACTATTGGTGTTTTGGTATGTTTGGACATAAATATTACATTTTTTTGTATGAATTATATTTACTAAAGAGAAGTAAATAATCCTGGGTGAGTAGTTTCAATGAGAAGAAAGTAGATTCTGGAAGAAAGTGTAGTGAGATGGAAACTAGATACAAGTAAAAAAAAACAGCATACTTGATTGACTTGAAGATATTTTTGAAATGAGTGATCAACATGGGAACATATAAAAAAATTCATGGCTATGTTACCTGGTCAGTTCACTCTCAATAAAAACCTTAACACAATTTAAGTGTACTGTGTCAGAAATACATGCTTGGAAGAAGTATATTTTAAAGAAACCAAGAAGAAAAATGCATAGAAACGTGATAGAGGGTGTTCCTACCATTTTAAATGTTATGTTAAAATTATAAAGTACATTAAGAAACTTGAATAATGTTTAATAACTTTTTTTAATGACTCTTCCTTAAAATTATAAGCAATTTGAATAACTAATATTTAGTATGATAATTTGAAATTAGATAATTTAATTTATTTTGAAGGCTTATAACACAATATGATGAGTTCTATCCAACTTTTTAGTGATGAATTAGAGTTAAAATTAAATAGAAACACATTCATAATTAAAATCACAAGTGATGAAGAAACTACCTCTCAAGGTAGTTCAACAAATAGAAATTTATTCTAGATTGGTGATCTTTCCAATATATGTTACTTAACCATGATAGGTGATAATATTTCATTGAATAAATTACCTAGTAATATTACCCATAGAAACCTAATAATTATTTTCAAACATGAATTGGTATAACATTTACCTAATCTAAAAATAGATTTGTATGGAATTTTTGGAATATTTCATAAGGAAAATATAACTCATAAGGCGCTCAAAAAAGTGGATATTACCTTCATAAGAACACATAAGGTAGTCTACATACATATATATGGGCCCCTGAGATAGAATTATACCTTATGCGACATTTATATCATTATATTCATCTATGACTTCACTTGGATGTCTGATGTTATTTTCATCAAGAACAAGTCTCAGGTGGTTAGGATATTCAAAATGTACAAAATCCAGGTTGAAAAGAAGCATAGCTTATGTATCAAAAAACTAAGATCCAATAATTGGAAGGAATACATGAGTGATGTTTTTAGCAATTATGTTATAAAAAATGGAATCATGTATTTATATAGCACACCTTTTATCTACAACAAAATGGTGTTACATAGAAGAAGAATAGAAGTATTGTGGAAATAAAAAGAACAATGTTGGATGAGAATAATGCTTCAAAATTATTTTGGAGTGATTAATTGTATACTACAGTGCATATTAGAAATATAAGTCTTTTAATAAAAGAAACTCATACTACACCCTATGATATGTGGTATAAAAATATTTCTATAGTGAAATATTTCAATGTTTTTGGAAGAAATTATTTTATTATCAAAGGAATAAGGCTGGAAAAGTTTGAATAAATGAATGATGTTGGAGTATTTATGAGATACATATCAAATGCTAATTGATACAGATTATATAATAATAGGATGTAAATTTTTTTTGAGTGTTTTTATGTCAAAATTATTGATATTTTGGCCAAACAAGTCAGTGGATTTTGATTCTCCAATAGAAAATAGAGAGCATATTTCTATAAAAAAAAGTGGTTGAAAATGTTATTTAAATCATACCAGATAGTGTTTATGATCATTCATAATGGTCCAATGATATTTAATAAGGTTATATTGGTTATAAAAACTAGTTTTATAGGTTAAATAGATATATTGAAATAGATAATATCATTGGGGATCACAATAAACCAGTTCAAACTAGGAGGAAGCTAAGATTTGAGAACCAAACAACTCATTTATCATACGTTTAACCTAAAATGGTGGTTGAGTCTATTGAAAATGATGAATGGGTGAAATATATGTATAAATAACTCATTAAAATTGAGATGATCATTAAATGTGAAAATATTTCTTTACTGAAAACTAATGATGTGATTGGAAAAAAATGGGTTTTTAGAAAAAACATGAATGATAAAGGAGAAGTAACATGAAATAATAACAGAATTTTTTTCAAGGATATTTTCAAATCGAAGTAATATACATTGATGTGACTTTATATATGGTTTCAATACTAGATAAAATAAGAATTTTCTTGGTTTTGGAAACTTGAAAACATTATAGTGTCTACCAAATGGAAGTAAAGTTTTAATTCCTCAATAAGGAGTGTTAAAAAAAGTATTTATTGAAAAAATATAAAGTTCAATTATTGAAAATGTTTTATTATTGGTGTATTTATTGAATACATGATTTTATAGCTTGAAATATGCTCCAAGGTTCTAGTATTCTTAACTTGATGACAATTTGAGAAAATTTGGGTTTGTCAATGATGTTATAGGTAGAAAATTTTACTTGAATAAGGATTAATCAGACACACTGATTTTGATTATATATGTGGATTAAATAAAATTTTCCATTAATAAATGTATATTATGAGAGGAATTTTCTATAAATATATGAAACCAATTTGAGATATCTTTATTGGTGTAACTAAACTATTTTTTGGGCTTACAATTTCAGTAAAATTCAGATTATGTATTTATTTTACAAGAAAAGTATACTAAATAAATGTTTATAAAGTTTGGAATAAAAGATTTGAAGTGGATTTCTAAACCTATATCAGTTGGAAAATAGTTGAGAAATTATTAACAAGGAAGAAATGTTGATCAAAATTTATTTCAATGTTGGATTTCCATCTTTTGGAATCTCATAGTGTTGAGACTTGACATTACCTATGTGGTGACTCTGTGTGAAAGGTATGAACGTGAACCATCGGATTCACAAATTCTTGAAATTAAAATAATATTAAGGTATGTAATAGGAACATTTAAATAGGTATTTGTATACAAATTCATTTTATATATAGACTTTCTTGGTTACATTAATAAAAATAGGGGAAGTGGTTGTAAAGATCTTAGATCCTCATCAGGTTGAGTTTTTTATTATTGGTGATGGTTATATTAGCGGGTATAGTAAGAATAATAGTTTAGTGAGCCTTAGTAAAAATGAATCAGAGTATGTGGTGGATACTCATTTAGTAACATGATCCCTATAGATATAGGTTCATCTAGAAGATTGGTTGTTTTATGTATAGATATTGTTGAAGAATATTTTTGACAATCAATGTGTTATTGATCTTTTGGAAAAAAATCAAATTTAGCACCCTAGGTCTAAAAATATTAACATTTTATATCATTTTATCAAATAAAAGGTGTATTTATGTGAAAGTAAACTTTTATTTATGGGTATAAATGAGTATCATGTAGTTATATTTAAAAACTCTATCATGCATGAGAGGTTTAAAGAGTTAAGGATAAAATTTCATGTCTATCCTTCATCGTATAACTAACCCTTTGTCGCATTACCCCCCATGGTTGTCTGGATTATGTTTCCAAAGGGGAGAGAAGTTTGAGATAAAGGTTGGTTATAAGTAAAATGTAGATTATAAGGTTCAGATTTATGGAAATATGGAGAGTTTTAAATATGATAACGTTAAATCTGTAGAATAATGGTTACAAATAACGAATGGAATATGTGATGATGAAATTTACCAAGTGGGGATAATATAGTGGTTTTTAGGTCCAATAGGTCGAATACCCTGAGAGGTTTGGTGAATCAGGTTATGGTAGATTAAAACATTCTCTCTTTTGGATCATGTTTCATTATTAGAAAAAGTTCAATTCTCTCTTCCTTCCTTGGAAATATACAGACTGATATAGAATCATGCACAAGATACAAATTTTTTTACCTAGTTCACCCTCATTAGACTACATCCAAGGATCATAAAATGGCAATGGGATGATGTAAAAAATTTAAAAAGTCTCATAACCAATAATGAGTAGAATGTTTAAGTTAGATCTTTTATGCCCATGCTCACTGCCTTTACAAGGTTTAGGGTCTGCTCACTACATTCCCAAGGGTAGCTCTGTATGCCTCTTTCTCTGGCTCACTACCGGTGGAAAGGTTCATTGTATTTATCTTCCTTCTCTCACTGCTCTTGGAATGTAATCCAATCAAAGTTTATGGACGTGTTGGTCAAACACAGTTTTTAGACATGTAGGTCCCTTTATTTTCATGAATACATGCATCCTCAACTATAGGTAGATGCTCTATTGAAGTTCTGTTTTTACCCATAGATGAAGTCTACCTTTCTGAGTACTACTGGGTACGAGAAAATACTTTCAAAAACTGAATTGAATCTTTTTCAAGCTTCCTTGAGAAAACTGTGAACCACCTATTTCTCTCACATACTGAGTACCAGGCTTGGTATGTGGGACACCTTCTTTATGTACTAATGTTGTTGTTGGGAACCTCCCTTCGTCCACAGACTGTCTCTGCCTTCGTGATCACGTATCTCTACCGTGTACCGATTCCGCAAACCTCTTCCGTGAAACCCCCTTGTCTACGAAATTTTATCTATTTGTGGATTGCATTCGCTTCCGCATACCAAAGATACCCCTCAGCGTACCACTTTCGGAACTCTCCCAATCGCATACTAAAGATTCCTCCTCTATGTATCAAGTAAACTCCTTTTGTGTACCAGACCTCCTCTTCCATGTACCAGACTTCCTTTGCGAGTTCAGAATCCCCACAAACACCTTCAGCGCAAACCAATTTCATAATTTTGAAAATTCCCTGAGCAAAATGTATTCTCTAATAGTGATAAATCTCCACAGTAATAGTCGGGATAAGCGTTTCTTATATAGGAAAAGTTACCTTCTTAATCTGCTGAATTGATATTTACTAAATCTTTAATCTAGCCTCCACCTCTTACCAATTCATCAGCCACCGCGAACCATAATCCATCCACAAACCATTTACCTTTTTTTTGCATACCGTTTTTACTTCTATACAGTCGAATTCCTCCACCGACTTCATCCCAACCACGTACCACACTATAGCTCAGCCATAACCCATTTTTGGTTCCTCAAACCGCATTTGCATACTATTTTCTCCACTCTACATACCATTCCCGGAACATGGTACGCGGCCCATGAAATATGGTACACAATTCTTACCATTTTTTGATTTTATTCATCATTCTCCATACCATTCAACCCTATGATGAAATCCTCCCTCATCCAACACCAAACTCCCGATTTTGAGGTCCTAAAATTTGGAAAACAGTTGGAAACTGTGCCCCCATAAAAACCTATATTTAGAAAATATCATCCATACTCATTTGCGGTAATATGGCTTTGTCAACAAACACAACCACAGCCAAAACATACTGGGAGTATGCATTGAGGGATTTTTCCCTAGAAGTGGTCTTATCTAGTGCCATTATTCTCCTAGGAGATGATGAAATGGTTCTTTTGTAATGGAAGAGTGTAATTTTTCACCTCAGATATGAAGAAATGGTTTTGTTGTAATGGAAGATGGTAGTTTTGATAATGAATTGATTATTGAGGCATGGTATGTCATGGGGTTTTATATTTTTTTTTCAAAAAATCCAATGTAGGATAATGAATAACCCCAAGGGTTGTTTTCTTAGTTTCATAAAGATTGATTATCTCATGGTTCTTTGGGAGTTGGGGTTGTTATATTCATGTACACCCTTTATTGAGGTGATCATAAGTTATAATGTTACTTGATCTTGTTTGAAAGGATTTATATATTATGGAAGAAAGTTTCCTGATGATAGAAGGTGTTTTTGATGTGGAAAAGAGTTCATATGAAGTGTTTTTGACTGAGTTTGAGTGAATTATGGAATTTCCTTGATACATGTAGTCAATTTTGTGAAGTGAAAGTTCACATAACTAATTCACATATCTAAATATAAAATCCACATATCTAATTTTATCAATGTAACAAATTCAATAATGTAGAAAAATCAGATAGTTTATTATTTCACACAGTCTAATTCATGTAGATTAATACTGATATGTATCCAGGTGATCCATGTAGCAGTTTTTAGTGATGTATAGTAATGAGTCGCGGGGTTGAATAATTCACGTAGGGGATTTTTTTCTCTTAATAAATTTGAAATAGATGATGTATGACATTATATAATTGATTCATGTGGACAATTGAATGCTTTTTTATATTTGGGAAATCATGTAACTAATTTTCATTTCTGGCTATGTAAGGGTTGACAATCATCTGGTTTACAAAATTCAAATATTCTTAGGATAATTATTTTTTCCAATGATTGGTTAGTTTTAAAAGAATTAAATGGTGATTTAATGATAATATCAGAATTGAATAATTGGTACATGATATAGTTGTGGTTTTTTACTACATTTATGGATATCAAGGAGAAATTATGAATACATGTATTATTTTTTTTAGCATTTAAGAGAGAGGAGAGGAGCTACAATGAAAACAATCAATATTCATGAGTTTTTATACTATGTGAGAAAGGGGAAGAATAATATGAGTCGGAATATTAGGTTATATATTCAGTTATCAATATATATATGATGAATCTCATGGTTTCTGGAATTTTTAATTGAGTTGGAAAATATTTTTTTAGCGCAATTCGAGTCTACACTATAGGAAATTATATATTGTATATTTTGAGGGCTTGAAGAAGGGGATATTTATATTTTGAAAGATAAATGGTTTTTTGTGATATTTTTCATCTTTTAATCATATTTTTTACTACATAGTGAATCTATGATGTTGGTTGTGACTCTCAACATGTGTTTTTTATGTCATATGAATGCTTGTAAGTGGAACTTCCTTTTTCTTATAGTGAATAAAATTTGTGATTAAGGGGATAACCATCCATTGAAATGATTAATATTCCATGATGGATTTAAAACATGTAAAAAATATGCATTCCTTTCTTTTTTAAATTTTCTATATGATAATTTTATAATGAGTTATTTATATTTTTGATTTTATAATACTCTAATAAGTAATGGATGTTTATTTCAATGGAAAATAAATTGGATAGGCTTCCCTCCAATAATTCAATCCCTCTTTCAAAGTAGATGAAACTGATTATACTAATAACATAATTCAGTTAGAAAATTATCATTTAAATGTAAATAATGTGGATATATCCGAGGCTATGTTACTTACAAGGTACAAGAAGAATGTGTTCATAGTAATGCTATTCTGAATCACTATCACTCAAGCTATATTCTTGGACTTGAAAAATTGAACCTTTAAGAATTACTTCAAAAAAATTAGCAGTAATTATAGATGATATAATTATCTATTGTAAAATAAATGTGAAACATAAGGATAATTTTAATATTATACTAAATACCATTTGAAATGTAATGTAATATGTAAAGTACAGTAAAATATTTTTTTGTATAGACATTTTTATATTCCTAACACATGTAATCACTAGTAAAAGGATATCTATAAATCCTCCAAAGACTAAGTAAATTGAGGGATGTATAAAAACCACATCTATGATAGAGATTCGTTGTTTCCTAGTATTATATGTGTACTATTTTTGATTTTTGAGATACTTATCATGATTTTGAAACCCAATAATAAAGATAGATCAAAAGGGGGTGAAGTCTGTCTAGACAGATGAATGAGAAGAGCACTGTAGAGAGTTGAAAAAGAAGAACATCATTCCACATGTGCTTACATTACCCCCTAGTGAGGAATTACTTTTGACCAGTAGTGATGCATATGAAAAGTTTTTAGTTTGTTTTCTCATGAAAAATGACAAAGTCATATCACATTTTTCATTCTTATTGATGATGCATAGTAAAAAACTTCCCACTACATGATCTTTAATTTATTACAGTGATATTTGTATTGAATATTTGTCTACATAATCTCTATAAGTAGAAGACTGAAATTTATATGAATTATAAAGGCCTCAAGTATATATTTACACCAAAGGGTCTCAATATGAACCTATGATGGTGGTTAGAGATGATCAAGGATTATAACCATTTAATCCATTATCACCCTTGGATAGTGGTGAGAGTGGTAGATTCTTTAAGTAAAAAAAATCATGAAACCCTATACATGATGTGGATTTAAAGGGATATAATATTATTATATATATAAAGGATAGGCATGAAAATCCTAAAAGGAACTTCATCATACCTTGGTCAAATAACTTCTCAACTATCCATTCCTAGTAGGATCAAAGAGGCTATAAATGATGATAACGAGCATAAAATTAAGGTATTATATATTTGAGAGTATATGTTTTATAAATATAGTATTATAAGGTTTATAACCTAGATATGTGTCTTATAAAAACTATAACCGGAGAAGGAACTTATTGATTGTGTGCATATCCCATCCTTATCTATTCATTAAAGAATCACTAAGATGTAAACATATCTAAATCACAATTTCTAGTGGGAAAATATGAAGATAAAGATTTCAAAATTTATATCACGATTCTAGATATTCCATAAATTCAAGGTTGAATAGTATAATTTTATGTTTATTATGAATCCATTACTCATATCAGTATGGAAATGGAAAAAATAAACCAGTTGTTGGTCGGAGTGGTTTACTCAAGAGGGGGGTGAATTGAGTACCAATTAAAATTTCTGTATTTAAAAAATAGTGTCTTAAAGACCCCCAAATAAAATAATAAATTAAACTGTAGTGAATTTATATTAAAGTAGAGGTTCTGTCAGATTCTCAAGGGATTGATTAATTCCCAGTTAATCAACACAGGAGTGTGTGATTATCTTTTGAAACTAACTTACCGATCTACACTTAACATAAACACTTGCTAATTTCATTATCAAAGTAACTTTAAAAACAGTATTGGTTTTAAAGTGATTAACAGCGGAATAAAACTTTGAAAGAGATGTCACAACAATGTAACCAAGAGGTTCAGTCTCAAGCCGAGACTTAGTCCTCTCAAAAGTTTATATAAAAATGATCCACACCCTGGATCGGGGTTCAACAGTTTACAACTGTCCAGGTCCAAGACCTCTACCACTGTTCTTCGTGGGAAACAGTACAACAGCAACCAGCTGTCCAGGTCACACACGACCTCTACCACTGTTATCCGTGGGAAAGAAAGAATGAAAGAGTTTGGTAAGGATTTTCAAATCCTTCAGTTTGAGTACAGGAGACAGTGTATGTGTTAGATACAGCAGATAACACACACTGCTCGAAAAGAATGATAATAAATCACAGAACAAGAGATATAGAGTTTAAAAGTGGTTCTGGTGATTTCAGTGCAGCTCTGGACTCCTTTGGATTTGACTAGAAATGAGTTTGAGTCCTCTTCTCGTTTCTGTTTGAAAAACAGAGTGTCGTATGCTCCAGGTTCGTAGGTAGTGAGATGTAGTCGATGAAGCTCTTCGATATTCTTTTGAATGCACAGAACTCTTCTTGAGTAGGCTTGATTGTATATGTGATTCTGTCTTGCTGGGTTCTTCTTGTATGCACAGATCTTTTCTTGAGTATGTCGTATGTATTCCTTTTTTCTGTGTGTGTTGTCTCGCTTCTTGTTGCTGTTCGTTGATGTGTGTCTTGGGCAGTGTAGTCTTCTTGTATTTATCTCCCAACAGGGGACAGAAAATATTTCCTTTCTGCAGGTATGAGGTACGGGTTACTGACATCCGACAACCTTTATCAGATATTTTACAAATCATTAAAATGTACATGATATGACCGTTGGATAGATTAAATATAGGAAATAAGGAAATTCAAACAGTGCGTCGAGTGATCGGTAGGTGATCAACATCGGTAGCTTGGACATCGGTAGCTTGAACATCGGTAGCTCAATGTCATTAGTTTATTTGACTCTCTATCGGTGGCTCTATGCGTCGGTTGGTACATGCTTGTATTGGTGACTTTGTTTATCGGTAGCTCCATGCATCGGTGGGTACATGCATCGGTAGCTCCATGCATCGATAGCTGTGAGTCTGTCAGTAGCTTCGTCCATCGGTGACTCTTATTCCATAGGTAACTACTTATACTTACACCGGTAGCTCTATGTTTGTATCGGTAGCTGTCTGTAAGTCAGTAGCTTACATTTATAAGCACATCGGTAGCTGTGTGTTAAGTCTATCGGTAGCTCTGTGTTAAGTCTATCGGTAGACTGGTTACCGGTAGCTCTTTATCAGTAGCTATAGACAGATTACTTATCTGTTTTATGCAGAACACATCCGATTGTGTTAGAATAAATTTATAACTTGTATAAACATGGATAAATGAGGATTAACATATTTCAAAGACTATTTTAAAGATTATTATTGGTTTGATCATAGATTTGAAATAATTAAAGTATAGATCAATGATACTTAAAAATATCATATAGAATGAAAACATAATTGGGATTTTCAACACATATGAATACATGATTGAGATTATCAAAACAGGTGAGGTCAAAAATCTCCCCCTTTTTGATAATCACAATTTATGATATGGGCATTTAACATAGTGAAAATATGATGGTAAAGAGTATAATATTGAGTTCAATTTTCTTATTGAAAATAGCATCAGAGATAATAGAAATAGTATGATATAGACATAAGTTATCAGAGGTAACAATCATAAGGTACTAAATAGACATAAAGCATCAGAGGTAAAAAAAAATGAAAAGAAGGGTAAAGTGTCTCCCCTTATTCCTTATTTTTCTCCATTGAAAATATTTTTCATTCTCTTTGTTCTCCCCCTTATTCTACTTATTATTCTCCTCCTTATGCTCCTTATTATTCTCCTTATTATTCTCCTCCTTATGCTCCTTATTATTCTCCCCCTTTGTGATAATCAAAAAGTGGGAAAGCATATATATATGAGACAAATAAAACATGAGAAGTAAAAGGAGTTCTTCTGTATTAGAGTAGTCAAAAAGTACAAAAACATATTACAAATGAATTCCTATCAAAAAAAAATCTTGGCCACTGGATCATTCCACCTCTTCCACTTGAGATTTTCCTTTGGGATCAGAAGAAGGTTCGGGTGGTGAGGATGTAGGTGAAGGTTTTGGAATCCCAGAAAAGATCAAAGGAGGCTGGGCCACTGACATAGAGTCAGGCCGGTAGGTTGAAGATCTCTGGGTGATCATTGGTGTGAGGCTTCGAATAGCTTGAGCAGGAGTCAGCTGGACTGTGGAAGCAGTTGAGGCAGAAGCAGGCAAAGCAGGAGGTATAATGACTGGTCGGGCATCAACATGCAAGAAGGGCAGCAACAGATTTCTAAAGTCCATAATAATTCCTCCTCTTCTTTCCATAGCAGAGATGAAATCATCTTTGTTCTCCATAAATTTTTCTAAGGTAGGAGTCAGTTCTCTTAGCTTGCTCACTTGTTCTCTGAAATCTTGAGTGACTGGTGGCAGCTTCATGTTTTCCAACATCAGCTTGAAGTGGTGTTCGAGTTGATGCTTGGTGAAAATTTTGGTGAAGTAGTAGTCCACTTTGCTTTTTATGGCTTCCTGAGAGGCAGAGGCTTCTCTCATATAGTCTTGAACAATCTTCATTATTTCTCTGGCAGAATCTCTTGTAGAAAGCACCACTCGGCTCAACTCTGATGAGTCCACAGAGCCACTAGTTGAAATAGAACCAATCTCCTCCTTCAACATTGCTCGAACTTGATTCAGGTCAACTGAAAGTTTGGATGTGAGAGGGCCAAGAGAGAAGGAAACAGTTTCTTTAAAACTCTTAGAAAAACCACTGATTAGGCTTTGAACTTGAGAGTCTTGTAATTGAACATGATCCTTCACTGAGGTTTTGAAACTTTCAAACACCGAGACAAACTGGCTTACTACACTCTTCACATAAGCTAGGTCCTTGTCAGCTTGAGATTTGGAGCTCATATAAGAATCCAAAGCAGCAACTGATGTCTTGAGAGCTTCAAGATCTGCTTAGATCCTAGAAGACTGAGTCTGGAACTCTTTCACTTCTTCCATAAGCTCAGACATAAAAGAAGATAAATTACAAGCCAGAGATAGCTAGAAGGATCTATCTAACATTTTCATTTCTTCATAAAAGATTTTCTTCATCTCAGAAACTGATGCATTGAATGATTCTTTCAGCTCATTCTTCATGGATTCAAGATCAGATTTAGAGACAAAAACATTTGGGACAGCTGCAGCAGATTCTCTTGCTGAGGCCAAACTAACTACAGAAGCCGTCATTATTGAATTAACTGAGGAAGTAAGAGAGGTTTCCATTAACTTCACTTCTTCAACAAAACTGGTTTTGAGGTCCTCTTTCAGCTTATTCAGATCATGAAATCTGACCACATCATCTGGAAACATCTCAGAAGCAAGATCATAATTGGTCTTCGGTCTATTCACAGACATCTCATTATCTGAATCTGGATAATCCAATCCACAGACTATAAACCCTGGGTCTTCTACCCAGTCTCCAAGCTCAACAGCTACAGTAACATTTCCAAGAACAGATTGATGCTCCCCCTCAATGGGTGCATTCTCATGTATTACAACAGCATTCAGTACTGGATTCTCTTCATCAGAATCTTCTACTACAAGTTCCACAGGTGCAGCATCTAGAAGATATTCTGATACAGGTACAGCTTCTTCTGTAACTCTTTCTATTTCATCAGCAGGCATAGCTGAGTTTCCAATCAAAGGGATAATACTTAAACTACCAGAAGCAGACAATTCAGATACATTCTCCTTTTCCTCTTCTTCTTGGTGAGGTACAGACTGGTCTTCCTCATGAGTAGATACAATTTCCTCTACCTTTCCTTTCCTAGAATAGACCAATTCTGCAACAGGACATGGGGGCAGTTCTGGATCTCCTCCAACATCCATAGGAGTTTCTTCTTCTTCTTCTTCTGTTTCATCACTATAAACAGGTTCCTCTTCATTAGGTCTCAGACTCGGATCTCTCTCATCCTTTGGTCTTGAGGGATGATCCACAGGAGTAAACCTATCATAAATCTTCTGATCATCACTGACCCATTCACCCTTCCATGGGTTCCAGTTAATTTTCATGTACTTACAAACAGTCGAGGTGATGCAGAAATTGTTCTTGACTACTACTGTCTCATCCTGAGACTCAGCTATTCCTTTCACTTTTATCATCACTGAAATCAGCTTGGAAAAGAACAAAGCATTAGTCTTTGACTTTGGTCTAATCATGTCTTCCATTTGAAGCATTAACAGTCTGCATAGATTGATCTTCACACCATGTCTTAGCAAATGAAGAAGATATATATCTTGATATCTCAGATTTGCAAAATCTCCTCACCTCGGTATCAACACATGCTGAACAAAATTGAAGAGCAGTCGATTTTCTCCATCCATTTCAGCAGCAACCACTTGCCTTTGATTTCCATTACCAGTCAGCTCTTTTAAGGCGGTTTCATAATCAAAGATGTCACTGCTAGGTGGCATTGCTCTTGATACATACCCAAAGACACCTTCATGTGGTACTTTCAAACTCTCAGCCCACTCTACTGAAGAAAAAGACATCTCTTTTCCATTTACAAAAGAGCTTACCCGATTCTCATTTTCAGATTTCTCGAAGGTCACAAACTCATAGAACTGTTTTACCAACTTCGGGTAGTATGGGCCATTGTTATTCGAGAAACAATACACCCATTTCTGGTCCTCCAGAATCTCGAGTACTAAAGATTTGCTAGGCAGTAGCCATTCCACGCACAGTTCCTTCTCGATTACTATGTCTCTATTCTGTAAGTGAGGATTCACTGGTCGCCTTCCCGATCGAGTTCTGATTTCACTAACACTGGCTTTAAGCTGTGTCTTCTGCTTCTTAGCGTTTGGTTCTGTACCTTCATCTCTGACGATAGGAAGCTTAGTTTTTTCCATTGCAGGTTTAGGGTTCTTGGTCGATTTGGGAGCTAAGGTTCGAAGGTGAGGGATTTTGAGCTCGGTGAGGTAAGAAGTGGCTTAGACTTAGTTTTATCATTTAGGAATTCCAAATAAACGACTGAAATAGAGTAATAAAAATAATATAAAATGATTCGTATTCTTGGCGGCAGACAGATGTTTTAAAAACATTGCATCGGTGTGAGTTAATCATCGGTGAGAAAAACAAATCGGTGAGAATTTCCACATCGGTGAGAATTTTCACATCGGTGAGAATTTTCACATCGGTGAGAATTTTCACATCGGTGAGAATTTCACGTCGGTGAGAATTTTCACATTAGTGAGAATTTTCACATCGGTGAGAATGTCATGTCGGTGAGAATTTTCACATTAGTGAGAATTTTCACACCGGTTGTAATTAAACATTCCCAATTCGTGTCTTATGTAACTTAGCCTATCCGAACTTAGAGGTTTAGTGAAAATATCAGCCAATTGATGTTCAGTGCCAATAAATTCAAGAGAAATATCACCTTTTTGATAGTGATCTCTTAGGAAATGGTGTCTTACATCTATGTGTTTGGTTATAGAGTGAGATACAGGATTCTTAGAGATGTTTATTGCACTGGTGTTATCACAGTTGATTGAAACATGTTTAAAAACATATCCATAGTCCAAAAGAGTGTGTTTCATCCACAGAATTTGTGCACAGCAACTACCAGTAGCTATATATTCTGCTTCGGCAGTAGATAATCCAACTGAGTTCTGTTTCTTACTACACCAAGAAACTAAGGATTTTCCAAGAAAATGACATGTTCCTGATGTGCTTTTTCTATCTAACTTACAACCAGCAAAGTCATCATCTGAATAACTCAATAACTCAAAGGATTGTCCTTTTGGGTAAAACAAACCTAAGTTAACCGTGTGTTTGATATATTTAAAAATTCTTTTAACAACAAGCAAATGACATTCTTTTGGATTAGCTTGAAATCTAGCACACATACACACACTAAACATAATATCAGGTCGACTAGCAGTAATATAAAGTAAACTACCAATCATACCTCTGTAATTTGTTTGATCAACTGGTTTCCCAGTTTCATCTGCATCCAATTTACAGGTAGTACTCATAGGAGTTTCACTTTCCTTGATACTATCCAGACCAAAACGTTTTAAAAGATCCTTTGTATATTTACTTTGATTCAAAATAATACCATTTTCATTTTGAAATACTTGAAATCCAAGAAAGTACTTAAGCTCTCCCATTAAGCTCATTTCAAATTCATTTTGCATACTTTTTGAAAAATCAGTACATAAAGAGTGTTTAGAAGATCCAAAAATAATATCATCAACATATATTTGTACAACTAAAACATATTTAGAAATTCTTTTAATGAAAAGAGTTGGATCAACAATCCCTTTAGTAAAACCTTTTGAAATAAGGAAATTGCTAAGTCTATCATACCAAGCTCTTGGAGCTTGTTTCAAACCATACAAAGCTTTAGAAAGTTTAAAAACTTGATTTGGAAAATGAGGGTTAGTAAATCCAGGTGGTTGTTCTACAAAAACATCTTCAATTATAAAACCATTTAGAAAAGCAATTTTGACATCCATTTGATATAACTTGAAATCCAGATGTGCAGCATATGCAAGTAAGATCCTAATGGCTTCTAGTCTAGCTACAGGTGCAAAAGTTTCCTCATAGTCTATACCTTCTTCTTGACTATATCCTTATGCAACTAGTCTAGCATTGTTTCTAACTATATTTCCAGATTCATCTACTTTATTTCTAAAAACCCATTTTGTGCCTATTGTCAAAGTGTCCTTAGGTCTATCAAATAATTCCCAGACTTTGTTTCTTTAAAACTAATTTAATTCTTCCTGCATAGTTATTACCCAGAATTCATCATTGATAGCATCATTGATATTTTTGGGTTCTAGCTGTGAAAGAAAAGCTTGATGTTCAACCTGGTTTCTTAGAGAAGCTCTAGTTTGTGTTCCTCTATCAAGATTACCAACAACAGCTTCTAAAGGATGATTCTTTAGAATCCTCGTTGATCTGGTAAAGGTTGGACTAGAAATTTCAGGTTCATCTATAGGTTCGGGTTCAACAGAAGCAGATTCTGGAGAAAGTCCAGAATTGGATGCTTTTATAACAGGTTCTTTAGATTTATCATTAAGGTCCAGAATAGACAAATCTTCTTCAAGATTCTCAAGAGAGTTTTTAGGCTCATGTGGATCAGTTTCATCAAACTTGATGTGAACAGATTCTTCCACACATTTGGTTTTCTTATAGAATACTCTATAGGCTTTACTTGAAATAGAGTAACCCAGAAAAATTCCTTCATCACTTTTGGAAGAAAACTTATCCAGATTATCTTTAGTATTCAGAATAAATACTTTGCAACCAAAAACTTTAAAGTAATTAACCTTAGGCTTTCTATTGTTCCACAATTCATAAGGGGTTTTCTTAAAAACAGGTCTGATTAAGACTCTATTAATGACATAACAAGCTATATTTACAGCTTCAGCCCAAAAATAAATAGGCAGTTCATATTCATTGAGCATGGTTCTAGCAATTTCTTGAAGGGTTCGGTTTCTTCTTTCTACTACACCATTCTGTTGGGGTGTTCTAGGGGCAGAAAAGTTATGAGTATAGCTGTTGTGTGAGCAATAAGATTCAAAATCTTGATTTTCAAACTCACGACCATGATCACTCCTTAAAGTTTTAATCTTAAGTCCACTAAGGTTCTCTACAGATTTGGAGTATTTGACAAAGTAAGAATAAGCTTCACTTTTGTGAGCTAGAAAATATACCCAAGTATATCAAGAAAAATCATCTACAAGAACATAAACATAGTGCTTCCCATTTAAACTAGAAACTCTTGATGGTCCAAACAAATCCATGTGAACCAATTCAAGTGGTTGAGAAGTCGAAACATCTTTCTTTGATTTAAAGGAAACTTTGTGTTGTTTTCCCTTTTGACAGGGGTTACACACTCTATCATTTGGGAATTCTAATTTAGGTAGGTCTCTAACTAGGTTTTTCTTAGAAAGTTTTCTAAGTGAGTGAATGTTGCAATGTCCTAATATTCTGTGCCATATCCAAGATTCTTTATGAAAAGCATTCAAACAGGTAATATTCTGCTTAGCTAAAGAATTCAGATTAACAGCATAAACATTTTCATTTCTTAAGGCAGAAAATACCAAAACATTCTTAGAATTAAAAACTTTGCAAGAATCATTTTCAAATTTAACATGAAAATCATCATCACATAACTGAGAAATAATTAATAAATTGTACTTAAGGCCATCAACAAATAAAACTTTAGAGATCAAAATTGAATCAGTGTTACCAATCTGGCCTAGGCCGATGATTTTCCATTTTGAATTATCACCAAAGGTGACAAAGCCTCCATCAACTTTTATTAAACTCTTGAAACAAGAGAAGTCTCCTGACATATGTCTTGAACATCCACTGTCCAAATACCAGGTCTCTTTACAAAAGATCTTCAAGCAAGTTCCCTACAAAACAGATTTAGATGGAAGATGATTTTGGTACCCAGATTTTCTTGGGTCCAGACAGGTTAGCCAATAACACTTTAGGTACCCATATTTTTCTAATGGGTCTCATATAATTTATAGAATTGACATGCTTTGAAAGATAAACTTTATTAGATCCATAGCTATGTATATAACTAGTTGAAGCATATGAAGTTCCAGAATTACCTTCATTCTGTCCAGATTTAGAAATGAATCTAGTTTTAGCAATTTTCCTTTGTCCAGGTTGGTATCCTATACCAGTAGTATATTTAGGTGCTACTTGCTTTCCTAGCATCTGTGTTAGAGTATTCTTTCCATTTGTGAACTTCTCTAAGTCTTTTCTGAGTTGTTCATTAGACAATTTTAGTTCAGTATTTTCTTTAAGCAACTGAGAATTTTTCTCTTTTTCAATAGTGAGTTCGGTTTTAACTGTAGTGGTGAGAGAATGCTGTTTCTTTAATGACTTTTATTTATCCTTAAGTTCATTACATGTCTCTTCCAGCATATCATAGTATTCAAACAGTTCAGATTTAGACATGTTATCACCTTCAGAATCATCTCCAGAATAATATTAATTTGAAGCAGGAGTTTCAGAAGTTACCTCAGAAGTGTTTGTCATAAAGCACATGTTGGCTCGATTCCTTTCAGAGTCTGAAGATTCAGCTTCACCTGTGCTGTCTTCTGAAGCACTCCAAGTAGCCTTCATGGATTTCTTGTACTTGTTATCCTTGTATTCATATTTCTTTTTATACTTCAGCTTTGGACAGTCTGTTTTTATGTGCCCTTTTCTCTTACACTCATAGCAGACAACATCATCTGATTTGTCATTCTTCTTCCAATCCTTTTTCCATTTTCCTTGGTGATCATACTTACCCTTATAATTTGCTTTTCTGAAGAACTTATTTTTCCTATAAAATTTCTTAAATCTTCTAGCAATGTGAGCCATCTCCGCATCACTGTCAGAAGCACTTCCACTATCTTCACAGCTTGAACTTTCAATTACAGCTTGAAGCTTTTCTTTGCCCTTATTCTTTGAAGTTGAGGATTTGAAAGCGACAGACTTTCTTGCAGGTTCATTTTCTTCCTCTTTATTTACTTTAATCTCTTCTTCATACATCTTCAGCTTGCCAATTAGTTCCTTGACAGGTAGAGCAGCAATGTCACATGATTCTCTGATTGATACAGATGTGCCTCTCCATCTATCAGGCAGACATATCAAAATTCTCATAATTTGTTCCTTCGATGAGACATCCTTTCCCAGCGAGATCATTGTATTGACAATTTCATTGAACCTGAGATACATGTCAGAAATGGGTTCGTCAGGCTTCATTTTAAAATTATCATACTTGATAGTATAAGTGTTCAATCTCATTTCTTTCACATTAGTTGTTCCTTCATGAGAAACAGCTAAGGTATCCCAAATTTCAAAAGCAGTTTTACAAGCAGAAATTCTATTAAATTCTTCATCTCCTAGAGCACAGTACAGAGCATTCATAGCTTTACAGTTGTTATTGTAAGTAGTCTTTGTAGGTTCATCCCAAGTAGATCTAGCAGTTGTAGGCATTTTGTATTCTGATTCAATAGCAGTCCAAATATCAAAACCTATGATTTCTAGATGAATTTTCATTTTCAGTTTCCACTGAGCATAATTGGTTGCATTGAAGAAAGGTGGCCGGTTAGTAGCAGCACCCTCAAGTCTATTTTCCTTGATCAGAAAATTTTAAAGAGATAAAAATTTAGATATAACAGAAATTTTAAGAACTTTAAAATACAACTAAAATCACAGTTCAAAAGAAGATTACTTTTAGAAAGTATTTTCAACCTCTGATACCAAGTGTTGGTCGGAGTGGTTTACTCAAGAGGGGGGTGAATTGAGTACCAATTAAAATTTCTGTATTTAAAAAACAGTGTCTTAAAGACCCCCAAATAAAATAATAAATTAAACTGTAGTGAATTTATATTAAAGTAGAGGTTCTGTCAGATTCTCAAGGGATTGATTAATTCCCAGTTAATCAACACAGGAGTGTGTGATTATCTTTTGAAACTAACATACTGATCTACACTTAACATAAACACTTGCTAATTTAATTATCAAAGTAACTTTAAAAACAGTATTGGTTTTAAAGTGATTAACAGCGGAATAAAACTTTGAAAGAGATGGAACAACAATGTAACCAAGAGGTTCAGTCTCAAGCCGAGACTTACTCCTCTCAAAAGTTTATATAAAAATGATCCACACCCTGGATCGGGGTTCAACAGTTTACAACTGTCCAGGTCCAAGACCTCTACCACTGTTCTTCGTGGGAAACAATACAACAGCAACCAGCTGTCCAGGTCACACACGACCTCTACCACTGTTATTCGTGGGAAATAAAGAATGAAAGAGTTTGGTAAGGATTTTCAAATCCTTCAGTTTGAGTACAGGAGACAGTGTATGTGTTAGATACAGCAGATAACACACACTACTCGAAAAGAATGATAATAAATCACAGAACAAGAGATGTAGAGTTTAAAAGTGGTTCTGGTGATTTCAGTGCAGCTCTGGACTCCTTTGGATTTGACTAGAAGTGAGTTTGAGTCATCTTATCGTTTCTGTTTGAGAAACAGAGTGTCGTATGCTCCAGGTTCGTAGGTAGTGAGATGTAGTCGATGAAGCTCTTCGATATTCTTTTGAATGCACAGAACTCTTCTAGAGTAGGCTTGATTGTATATGTGATTCTGTCTTGCTTGGTTCTTCTTGTATGCACAGATATTTTCTTGAGTAAGTCGTATGTATTCCTTTTTTCTGTGTGTGTTGTCTCGCTTCTTGTTGCTGTTCGTTGATGTGTGTCTTGGGAAGTGTAGTCTTCTTGTATTTACCTCCCAACAGGGGACAGAAAAGATTTCCTTTCTGCAGGTACGAGGTACGGGTTCCTGACATCCGACAACCTTTATCAGATATTTGACAAATCATTAAAATGTATATGATATGACCGTTGGATAGATTAAATATAGGAAATAAAGAAATTCAAACAGTGCGTCGAGTGATCGGTAGGTGATCAACATCGGTAGCTTGGACATCGGTGGCTTGAACATCGGTAGCTTAATGTCATTAGTTTCTTTGACTCTCTATCGGTGGCTCTATGAGTCGGTTGGTACATGCTTGTATTGGTGACTTTGTTTATCGGTAGCTCCATGCATCGGTAGGTACATGCATCGGTAGCTCCATGCATCGATAGCTGTGAGTCTGTCAGTAGCTTTGTCCATCGGTGACTCTTATTCCATCGGTAGCTACTTATACTTACACCGGTAGCTCTATGTTTGTATCGGTAGCTGTCTGTAAGTCATTAGCTTACATTTATAAGCACATCGGTAGCTGTGTGTTAAGTCTATTGGTAGCTCTGTGTTAAGTCTATCGGTAGACTGGTTACCGGTAGCTCTTTATCAGTAGCTATAGACAGATTACTTATCTGTTTTATGCAGAACACATCCGATTGTGTTAGAATCAATTTATAACTTCTATAAACATGGATAAATGAGGATTAACATATTTCAAAGACTATTTTAAATATTATTATTGGTTTGATCATATATTTGAAAGAATTAAAGTATAGATCAATGATACTTAAAAATATCATATAGAATGAAAACATAATTGGGATTTTCAACACATATGAATACATGATTGAGATTATCAAAACAGGTGAGGTCAACACCAGTGATTTCATTGTATGAGTCCCTGATACATCTATAGAAAATGACACCATTTGGTTGGTACTGATTAACTTATAAATTTTTTATATTATATTTCTTTCATGAAAGATTTATCTCTTGAAAAATACACAAATAAATACATAATTGAAGTGGTATGATAGAAATGGGTACCACCATCATAATATCTGATTGATATATGATTTTTACCTTATGGTTATGGATAATCCTTCACTAGAAATGGATACAGAGATGGGTTTTAGTATAGCATATCACCGTTAGAAGGATGGTTAGTGTAATGACGTGAACTTTGGAAACTTGAAGATGGTGTCTTACTTTGTTCCATTCAAATAATATATAAGGAATATCATCTCAGATGATAGAATAAATTATTAATATTTGTAAACTAGATGCAAACATGATTCACATATTACATTTGAAAATAAAAATTGCAAGATAATTTTTTTTTAGAATAATTCATTCTATCTAGCATATCATTTCATATGAATCCTATTACACTTAATGGATTCCTACGAAAGGAAAAAAATAATTTTGATCTTGAATGCTCGGTATGGGTTAAGTATAGAGGGAGATATCCTAAATCAATAAGAATAATCCACATAGAAAGGTACCAAACTAAACACAGGCCATTAAAATAACTTGACAATAAAAATCAATATTAAAAGATAAATAACTGAAAACACTTGAAATTTAATCAATATCTTGAGTATCATAAATGGATAAGGTATAATTAATGTGGTATTATAAATAACAAAAAACGTATACCATTTAATCAATTAACTAAGAAAGATATGCTTCCAGATATAATACCATTAAAAAATCACATGGATAATAATAAATAAATTTTTAATGGGATAAATGATTAATTATTTTATTTCATAGTCTCAAGAATCCTAAAAACCTCTATTATCAATACCTACTTGAAGAATGATTAAAAATGAGGGGTATTTATACATGAAAAACCCTTTTAACGAAGTCTATCCAATTGATTCATCCCATTAGAATTTCAATGAATCAAGGTGATATCTATAAATGGGTTACAAATATATCTTCAGGTCAAGATCATTACTCACATATCAAATAATTGATTTAGTTCATGAACAATATTCCTTACCATTAAATATCTATACTGAAGAAATAATATGAATTATCAATATTTCCCCAGTCCATAAAATAACACTCAAAGTAAAACACCATATGTATAAATTATATATGGTTTAAGAAATAATCATATCCAGGAAAAATAATATATATATTAGGGAAATTTAATGTCTAATGGTCACAAGTATGTGAATAATTTAGGTATTGTTAAAGACTATAAAAATGAATCATGAAAGTGAGTTTCAATACTATCATTAGTCAAAATAATCAAAAACCATTAAGTGAAAGAATAAGGTTCGAATAAAATAAAACATATCCCCATTGGATTATATGTAAAATAAAGTTTTACTGTTATTTATTAATATATATAACTTATAAAATCTTTAAAAACATTCCTGAGGAAAATAATGTTTTCATTTTGGAACTCACAATTCAAAAGTAACATTTCTCAGAACATTACAAAAAAAATTTCCTTTGAATATACACTTCTAAACATATAAATGAATCATTAAAATATTAAGTGGACATGATGACACTAAATTTCATTCATTTCATACACAATTAAATAAGGATTCCTTTCACTATTTCATTAAAACCCAAATGGAAATTTTTTGTAAAACAACACAAATATTCCTTTCAAAAAATTATAAAAAATTCAAAAATTGGAAAAAATAAATTTAATAATTAATTTTTAATAATGTTATAAATAATTTTGAAAATACATTTTTAGAAAAGAAGGTTTTGGAAGAAAAATTATTTTTTACCAAAGATAGAAATGAAGTTATATTTTACAAAAAAACTAATTTATTCAATCATTTTAAGTACCAATGCTTTGTGAAAATAATGTTATTACACAAACATATCATTAATAACTATAATATAAGAAAATTAAAAGGGTTTTCTTAAACAGTTATAAAATAATATTTTTTAATGGAAACTCATGTATAAACAATCCAAATTAAAATGAAATTATGAAATAAACCTGTACAAAGATCATAAAGTTTAAGTGAGAATTAATAAATTAATAAATTATGAGAATGAAATGTAAATAAATATAAAACAATTATAAATACTACATAATATAGTAAAAATTATTTACTCATATAATCTTATAAATTCAATGAAAATAAAGAAATAATATAACCCAATGAAAATAAATTGACTTATCCAATTCTTTACCACTTGGTAATTTTTAAGTCAGAATATATTTGGATGAAATAATTTAAATTGAAACCTAAAATAAAATGAATTATTTTGGAATAATGATATTACATGTCAAAGGGGCAGTATATACACCATATAAAATAAATTAGTTTTACTACATTACAAAATGCCTTGGTGATGAGAAATTGAGAGGAAGACCCTTATCCAGCGCTTCATTTTTTGTTAAACGTAAATTAACCTCATGTATAATGGTTTTATGAATTTTATATATTAATTTTAAAATCATAATAAAAATTAAAATTTCATATATGATCCTATTATAACATTTTACCACCTTTTTTTAATAATATTACATTACTTTTGTTGTTTTGTGTGTTAATAGACTTGTTTTCTCATGTGTATTCTATAATGAAGGATTCTGTTATTTTATATATGATACAAGTAAATCATCTCCAAAATGTTAATAATTTTATAAATATATCATTTATTTTTTAGATAAACTATCAAAACAAAATTTGAAAGTTGTTCATGGAAAATTAATCACATCATTTTGTAGAGATGGTAGGTTGTGCGTACGCACAAGGGATGAAATCATTCCCATAATAGCTGAAAGGGTAAGGAATTGTGTGATATATAAAATTTAAAGAATCAAAATCATGTAATATATATCTCATATATTCATTAATTTTATCCTTATTACATTCCATGAATAGGATAAGTTAAAAATGGTTTACATCGCTTCGTGAGGTGGTAGTCTATCGTAAACACAGACGACATTATCATATCTAAAACATCATGGAAATTTAGAAGATATATGTTAAATTATATTTACTTAACAATATTTATATCATAAATATTATACATAAACATTAATTCCATCATTTTATCTAACCAGGAATGGTGTTTATGGAAAATTATTTATATTAGTTCGTGAGGCGGTAGTATGTCAAACACATGATCAATAATTTTTTCCCATTTGATAGAAGTGGAGAACGATAAATATTATGACATAAAAAGATAAAATATAAGTATATGGGACATAATTGTGTTATTATATTTTAAATTTTAATATATTATTGAATTTGTAAAAAGAATAAATAAAATGAAAGATCTTTGTTAAGACAATTACATTATCTAAGAGAATCCTCCTTGGATCACCTCTTATATACCTTATATTTTGTATTTTGGTAAGAACATTAGTTATAAAATGTATATAATGATTTTGGGGAGTAATTTTGGCTATTTTTTTTAAGGAAAATGGATTTTAGGCGTCAATAATTTAAGGGAGGGTGTTTTCTTTTATAAACGGGGAAGGGAATCCTCTTGGAAATTACATATAAATTTCACAAAAGAACCCAATATGTTAAATTCATTCACAAGAAGAAATCTTCCAAATAACCTTATTTTATAATTTTGGAAATTTTAAGCAGGAAGTATAGCTCTAAAATAAAATTTTGATAAGTTGGTAGGTTATTGTTACCCTTATATTTATAGTTTAACCCCTCAGTAAAGCCATTTTATCCTTAACTGTGCTAATTAATTTTTATTATTTTCACTATTAATTTTTCTCAAAAATTAAGTTAATCTTTTTATATAATATAAATTATTCTGATTTAAAATATGGAGCCCATTTTTTAAAAATTCAATTCACATATGTGGTAGAATTTAATTTCAAATTATACCCACGTACATGATGAAATAGTGGGTTTCCAAAGATAATATTATCTCACGTATATATGGTTTTAATATCGAAATTCAATATGAAAAAAATTAAATAAAAAAATGTTTTCATTTTAATATAATTTAAATTATTTTACTTTAAACCTAATTTAAAATGCAATTTATCCTTGTGAATTACTTAAATGAAAAGGTAATATTCAATAAAAATAAATATTTTTCCCCATTCATTGAAAAATCAAACTTTTTAGCAAAGAACACCAAATATTCACCATAAGATAATTTTGATATATTTATTTCAAAAAAAATAATTTTCTTCAAATAAGTTTTCTAGAATTGGTAAAATTTGATTTCAAATTATGTGCGCATAATGCTACAAAACCATCTTTTAAAAAGAGTTTTTTAAAAAAACATTTCTTTTTATTTTTAATGATTCTTATTTTTTTATAAACAATATAAACAATGAATTTTTTACATCTGTATACTATAAAATTTTAATAAATTAGTTATTACTTTTCATACCCTATAATTTAATGGCTATATTATAATGGTATACTATATTATTGTTTATTTAGACTTGAGGTTCTGTGTTCCACAAGAAATCGAAGTGATTAAGTTTAGTGTGGTATATTTCATTGGTTTTTAAGGTTAGTGTTTCATGTTTCATATGCTATCATGTAAAATGTTATTATTTTATAATTACATGGGGTAACATTCTCCCAAACATAAATAAATTCAATCCTCCCTATTAGATCTTGCTCCCAGAAAAAAAGGGTTGAGAATTCGTGGATTTAAAATGCACATCATAAAAATGAATAATAAAACATACAATTAATAAGAGAGATAGTGAATTAAATAGTTTATTTGTAATAACACATAACAACTTTTCAAAATAGGGTAACATTGGTCTAAATTGATGATATTTAAATGGAATAAAAACATAAATAATTATAGATAGTGATTGAGGTCATTGGCCACAGGAAAGTGAAAGATCAACAGAATGTTATGAACAGAAAAACCATAAATATGTGAGGATTTAAAAGACTATTTGATTCATCAGATATGAAGGTAATATGATTGAATTTTTGTTTCAATATCATTTTCCAAAATTTTAGTAATTCTTTTACTATCTGATAATATAAGGAACAATATATAATTGATATATTTCTTTTTTATAAGTACAATTTCATCCTTTGGTTTTACTTTGATGAATTTCCAAATCATCTCTTAATCTTAATAATGAATATAAAAATATGAATATTTATTCCTAAATAACTAAAATTCACTTGTAATGGACCATAATATTCATAAATGAGTGACAAGCCTTTCTATTTGTCTTTAAATATTTTTAAAACCAATATTGTTAGCACACGTTATCAAATATAACACATTAATCTATAAACTTCAACAGTAACACCACCAATTTATCATTAATAGTTATTCATCAAATTTTTTAACTAAAAATAACTATATATTAACTTTAATGTCACATAGGATATCAATAGGCATTAAACCCATTATCATCCTTTAGATTTATGTTCATGCTCTGTGACCTTGCCAGATGCAATGGGTTTTCACTCGTCATATAGGTTTTCCTTTTCCAAAATTGTATTTATATAATTATTATATCATTCAGAAAAATATTAATGACCTATAATTACTACAAAATAAAAGATATGATATTCCTTAATGGTTACCAATACCTTGAATCTTATGTTCAAAAAAATGTAAAGGAATTATTCCTCAATTAAATTTTTCATTTACTAAAACAAAAGGTTGTATTCCGATAAATGTTTTTCAAAAATATCTTTAATATTTATAAAATATCATCACTTAAAACCAAAAAATGGGAGATAAAGAATTGGAACTTATTATCAACCTTAAATTCGTTTCCCTTGATGGTATCTATATCTCTTATGTTAATAAAGACATATATGCTTCTAAATTTTAACATGATCAATATATGTTTCTTGATTGTTATAACCAAAATACCATTGGTAAAACTATTTCTAAAATTTAATTATTGAATCCCAATACATAAATACTTCATTAATTCTTTTTCAATATAGTTTCTTCCGTGGTATAGGTGTTCAACTTTAGAAGAGGGCATTGAATCGGATAATTCTCAAATTCCCCGCATTTAAGGAAATGAACTACAAATTTCTCCCTAGGATGAGATTTTTTTCATGCATCATACTATTAATTTTTTTTTAGTAATTCATTTATTTATGCCCTTATTTTACACATAAATAATATTACCATTCTTTTGATACACATTACTGGGTGTATATTTTCACATTTCTCAAATTAGGTAAATTGAACCTACTTTCCTCTAGGGTCTCCACCACTCGTGCTCTTGGAAAAAATTGTCCTTATCTTCTTTCGTGAGTCTGGGAATTTGTTAAGGTATAGGTTGTTAAGAATATTATGGAATAACTAAATAGGAATTATCATGATAGATTTCACACCATTCATCATCCCGTTTGGTTGCTCATAGTCTCTATATTGTCTTTTATGGTCAATGTTAGCACGATTCCTTTAGTATCCATATATTGAATAAAACCGAAAATAATAGTGTGAACAAAAATAATAATTTTGGAAAACCTTATAATCGTTTATAGGATGTTTAATTCATGAAACCTATTTTAAAAACAAAACCTTAGGTTTAACCTTGTTTATTCATTGTCATCATCTATTCAAACCATTTTTAATAGTTTGTAAATAAAACATGTTTTATCCTAAGCATGTCCCCCGAGAGTATCAAACCAATTTCATATTAAGGCCATTTTACATGAAATATGTGATTAATAGGTCTTTCTCAATTCACCCTTTTTAGATTTGTTACTCCTAGGTAAAATTGTTCTAGAACTATATCCACTTGTACCATATAAACTATTCTGTAACAAAACATTAGGATATTCTTTTATAATTATCCTCAATGTCTATCATAGGGTTATGTTCACTAATCTATATTTTCCAAAATCTATTTCCTGAGGTTTCTTCTAAAAGCCTTATAATACAAAATATAATTACCCTAGAATCTGAAACCCAGAGTCGGTGTCTTACTTTATTACACTAGCATAAGATATGAGGAATTACTTCCTAAAGTAACAAATATTTTAAATGCCTTAATAAACTAGATACAAACATGATTCCCATATTACATTTGGGAATAAAAAAATGCCGCATTATTTTTTTTGAGAATAATGTAATTCCCTCTATAATATCCTTTCATTAAAATCATAGTAATATTTGGGGATTTTTAGGAATGGAAACAAAATAATATGAGCTCAAATTCATAGTAAGGGTTAATTATAGAGGAAGTTATCATGAATCAATAAGAATTACTAACATGTAAAATTAAATAATTAAAACACATGATAGTTAAATAATTGGAAAATCTTAATCAATATGTAAAGTTAAATAACTAAAAACACATACCATTTAATAAATATCATGAATATTACAATTGGATAAGTCATAATCATTATTGAAAGGTAAATAACTGAAAACACATTACATTTAATCAATTAATTGAGGATGAAATTCTTCAAAATATAATGTCTTTGGGAAAATATCATTGATAATAAAAACCTAATTCTCAATGAAGGAAATGCTTAATTAAGGGACATACTAATATCATGAATTATGAAAACCCTTACATTCAATACCTTTTTTTAATTTAGTTTAAAACTGATGGGTAGATACACACCAAAAACCCATTTAACTAAGACTAGAAAACTAATTTGTCTCCTAACACTACCAATGAATTGAGGGGCATTGTAGAACTAGGACTCACCCATATCTTCATGTAAAAATCATTCCTTACACATCAAATAATCAATTTAATTCATGAACAATATGCCTTACAATTAAATATTCCTATTGAATAAAGAATAAAGAATATCTTTCTTTCTTTAGTTAGTCAAATATCATTTAAAGTAAAACAACATATGTTGAAATGATATGTGGTTTAACCAATAAGAATATCGATGATAAGTAATATGGATAATTAGGGTAAATTTAATGTCCAAATATCAAAGGAAAGTGAATAATGAAAGGGAATGTTAATGACTAAAAAATGAATCAAATAAGTGAGTGTCAATAGTATCCTTGGTAAAATAATCACAAACCATCTAGAAGAAGAATGATGTTATCAATATAATATATCCCAAGTAGAGTATATGTAAACTAATGGGTTGTTGTTATTGATGAATATAAATAATAGAAAACTTTATTTGTAAAGATTCTTGAGGAAAATAAACATTTTATATTGAAAATTGACTTTCAAAAATAAAAGTTCAAAAGTTTTTTTAAAAATAAATTCTTTGAAAATTTACTTTTAAAAATATAATTTAATATTTAAAATATTGACTTGTCATGACAATAGTAAATTTTATAAATATCATATATGTTAAAACAAATATTCCTTTCAATTTTTCAAGTAAAATACAAATAGGCATTGTTTGGGAAATCACCTGAAGTTTATATGAAAACAAATTCGAAAAAATTAAAACATTGGTAAATATTTTATTGATAAATCATTTTAAATAATTTGAATGATATTTTTTAAAACGTTTTTTAGAAAACAATGTTTTTGAGGAATAAAATTTGATCAAATTGGGAAATGAACATTGATTTTACTAAACAATTATCTAACATTTTTTGTTCCAAAGAGTGGTAAAATGGAAATATTACATGAAAATTCTAAAATAACCACAGTGGAAGAAAATTTAAAGGGTTTTATTAGAAAATGAAAAAATAATTTCCTTCAATGGAAACTCAAGTATAAACAATCCAAATTAAAATGAGATTGTGAAATAAACCCCTACAAAATCATAACATTGAAGTGAAAAAAAATCAATTATGTTGGTAAAATGTAAATCAACATAAATACATTTTAAATAAAACATAATATTTTAATATTTATTTACTCACATTATCTTATAATGGCAGTGAAAATGAAGAATTAATATAACCCAATGAAAAGAAATTGAGTTATGAAATTCTTTACTACATGATAAATTTTATGTAAAAATATATTTAGATGAATTAATTCAAATTGAATAATTAAATATCATAAATTATCATGTAATAATGATATTAATAGTAAAATTATCATTATATGTAAGATATAAGATAAATTATGTGCATAACATTACAATATTCCTCAGTAAAAAGAAATTGAGACAAAGTTCCTTACCTTAAGCTTCTTTTTTGTTGAATGTACTTGAACCTATTCTATAACGGTTTTAATAGTTTTATTAATTTATAACAGAACCATAATCATATTTATAATATCATACATTTTCCTCTTATAACATTTTACCACCTTTTTTGTTAATAATATTTCATTATTTTCATTGTTTCAGGTATTAATTGCCACGTGTTCCCATGCGTGTTTTTAATGAAAGTTATAGTTGTTACATATAGTATATATAAAAATTCATCTATAGAATTATTATAATATTGTAAATATAATATTTACTCATTACATACCTTACTATACCCACTCTAAAAAGTTGGTCACTAAAAATTAATCATATCGCTTCACGGATACGGTAAGATCTATGCATGCATGAGAGATGTTATCATTCCCTTAACAGGTGAAATGGTAAGCAAGTGAGTGATATATTTAATTTAAAAATTCAATATAATATAATATATATCACATATATTCATTAATTTTATCCTTAATAAATTCCATGTAATGATGAAAAATGTTTTTCATCACTTTACGTTGTTGTAGTTCATCGTACACAAGAGCAATGTTATCATATTTTAAACGACAAAGAATGTAAGAGTTTATATGTTATATTATAATTATTTAGGAATAAATATATCATAAATGTTATATATAAAAATTAATTCCCTCATTATATCAAACCATGAGATATTGTTTTGGAAAAATAAATACATTGGTTCGCCAGGCGGCAGTCCATCGTACACAAGATCGATGATTTTGTTTCCAAAATGATAGAAGTTGAGACGAATAAATAATATTCCACAAAAATAATTAAAAAAATTATATGTTATATACAATTGATATTATATTGAATGTTTTAATACATAATTTATTTTTTTAAAATGATAAATAAAATTAAAGAGCTTTGTTAAGATTACTACATTTTCTATGAAAAACCTCAATTGGATCTCCTCTTAATGACCCTAGTGTTGGAATTTTTGGTAGTCCAGTAGCTCTAAAATATGCACAAGGATGTTGGGTGTTAATGTTTCCAGGGATTGTTTTATACAATGGGATTGGGGAATATAAAAAATTTGAGGGAGGTATTTTCCTTTTATAAGTTGGGAAATGAAACCCACTTGGAAATTAAATATAAATTTCTTAAAAGATTCTAAAATAATGATGCCAAATACATGCCAAAATCCTCTAAATAAACATATGATCTAATTTTTAAAAGTATAATTTTTAAATATGAAAATAAAATAATATTTTTTAAAAAAATTAAGCCATTTTAAGTATTTTCATCTTAGTTTAATCCCCCAAATACACCTATTTTTACCTTAACTAGGGTATTTAAATTTTATTATTTTCACAATTCAATTTGGTCAAAAATTATGTTGAACGTGTTAGATAATATAAATTGTTCTATTTACAAATATTTAATCGATTTTTATAAATTTAATTAACAAAAGTGGCTGAATTAAAATTAAAATTATACTCATAGATGCGATGAGAAAGTTACTTTCCAAATATTAAATTATCATATGTAAGGATGGTTTTAATATCAAAATTAAAGAATAAATCAATTAAAATTAACTAAATTAGTTAAATATTAATATAATTTAACTAATTTTTCTTTAAAACCAATTTAAAATTTAATTAACCCTTGAGACCTATTTAAAAAAATGGTAATTTTCAATTAAAATTAGTATTATTCACTATTCATAATAAAATGAAACTTTTCAGAAAAAAACCCCAAAAATTAACCCTAAGATAATTTTGATATTATTATTTTAAAATGAATATCATTTTTTCAAATAAAGTTTCTAAAAGTAGTAAAAATTAATTTTAAATTTTATGCAAAAATTGTGATAAAATGTTCTTTTGGAAAAACCATAGTTTTTCAGAAGACATTTATTTTTATTTAAAATTATTCATATTTTGGTTATAATAAATACATAACTGGTGATTTTTTTACATGTGTAAATAATATAATTTTCATAATTCATTTAGTACTATACATACATTTTAATTTAATAGATAGGTTATAATGGTATACTATATTACAAGTCATTAAGACTCAAGGTTTCATATTCCACAAGCTATCAAAGAGATTAAATTTAAATAAATATATTTCAATGAATGTTTAAGATCAATGTCACATATCACATATTATATCGAATATAATTTTATTCTTTTATAATTTTGTGGTTTTACATTATCACCGACATAAATAATTTTCATCCTCACAATTTTATCTTAACCTATGAAATTAAGGGTTTGATATTTATACATCCCTTTATTGGAAAACCACATTATAAAATTGGTTAATAAAAAACCCTTAACAAGAGAAAATTAGAATTATAAAGGTCATATGAAATAACACATAACTAGGTTTCTAAGTAAGAGAACATTGTTGTCAAGTGATGATATTTATATGGAATAAATGAATAAACATTTATTAAGTGATAGAGATCATTGGTCATAATAAACTGAAAGATAAATTTAAATTTAAGGATCTCAAAACAATAAATCTAGTATTATTTAAAATACAATTTGATTTTTCATATATTTATCATGTAGTGATTCACTATTCATTTTCACCCTTATATCCCTATGTTAAAAAGATTTTTTATTTTAAATTATAATAATTATAAAATATTTCACTTCATATTAAATTCAATTATTTAATTTTTATCACTATTAAAAATGGAAATTTTAATTTTTTGTTTCATTCATTGCAGTTGGAGGTGATTTAGGGGGCCCAATATGAAGTTGAAGAAAAATTGCCCAAAAAATGAAAGATTCCAAGCACGAGAGTGGATTCGTCTCTACACTAATACTAAACTGTGTATCCAATTGGGTTTATATATTATTGTATAATCTAAAATTTAATGGGATAAAACTTTTTTGAAGTAACCAAATCCCAATTTGGTCATCTGCTGGACCAACTAGATGTATCTATCCAAGGAACTGAATATCCACATATTTAAAATTTGTTTTTTATATTTCATCCATATACCAGAATTCAATTTTCCAAATGATTCAAAATTTTCTATGGAGTTAGTAGATATGTTTGAAAACAACTTTTGAGTTTTTTTTAAAAGTTTTATTAGACTCTATATCTATATAAAACTATGTTCTATGTAGTTTCTCAAAATCATGGTTCCCAAAACCACCTTCCACTTTTCTTATAAATTGGAACCCTGGGTAGCCCATTTTTAAGTTCTAACCATGAGAAAATCTATTGAATTTTGGAGACCCAAATGAGTCCTATACTAATCCAAGAAGTTATGGAGGCCCCTATCCTCATATGGGGGGTCAAGGATAAAGGTGAAGTTCCACCGGACCCTCCTCCTCCTCTCGATGGAAAGCTAAATGGTGGACGACCATTTCAAGAGATCTACACATATTCCAAAGAGAGTTACAACAATTTTTATTATAAAGGTTAGATTTAATTTGTGTGTTAAACATTTCAGTTAATTTTTATATTAACTTTATCCTCCTTTGAATGAATTTCTTTGGTACACTTATCTGTAACAATTTTCATTTCAATAATAACTAAGTTGATATTTACATGGGAATCATGGGTTGTTCCAATTAGATGACAAAACCATCTAATTTATATCACACATACATAATATTTCATTATCCTCTAGTAGCCCCTATTCCTTATTTGAGATACAACCATTGACAACATTATTATTGTGTTAAGGGTTAGTCCTTTTTTAATCATTTTAAAAGTAATTGGGGGAATTGAGATATTTATTACCCTCAATCGATGGATTCCATTAAACCATGTGTAATATTTATAACAATGAACCTAACAAGATGTGTTTTGATCATGAAATTACCTCTTACCCTAAAAATTCTTAAAACAACACCATAATTTATCAACTATTAAACAATTTAAATTAAGTAATTTTCTTAAAAACATTTCAACCACCCCTATTTTAGTACATTTTATTAAAAATATACAGTCTATACCTATAAAATCTTCTTGAGAGATTATTAAGGGTATTCCCAAGACTATAAAATAAGCATTAAATCATAATCAATTTGATGTGTCCTGAAAACGCAGTAATATTTTAAGGTAACATGGGAAAAAAATAAGACGTTTTCCCTAGATTTGATGATTTATTTTATTTTATAATAATATAATGAAATATACTTATTTGATATGTCTCTATTTCTTAATTATAATTTATTGATTGTGTTTTACTTTGATCAATTTCCAATTCATCTCTAACTCCATGAAATGAATAACCAAAATGAATTCATTATGCCAGAATAACTAAAATTATGTTTTAGTGGATCATAATATCCATAAAAGAGTGAAAATAATTTCCATATATCTCTAAATATTATAAAAAACCAATATTTTTAGCAGAAGTTATCCAATATAATACATTAATTTGTAAACCACAATAGTTACACACCAGTTCATCATTAATGTTTATTAATCAAATCATTTGACTAAAAACATTGAAATGTTAATCTAAGAAATGTTATAGGTCAGTGGAAGGAATTAAACCCTTATCATCCTTTAGATTTGGGTTCAAGACCCAAGGCCTTACTGGATGAAAGATTTGTCACCATCTTGTGGGTTATACTTTTTCTAAGACTATATTAATATAATTCCTATAACATTATAAAATTTTGATGAACCATTATTTCTACAACATCAAATATATGATAAAAATTAATGGGTACAAATAAAATGAATCTTATGTCCAAAAAATGTAAAATAATTATTCTTCAAATAAAATTTTTCATATACTAAATCAATAAGTTGTATTCTAAAAAAATTTCCAAAAATATGTTTAATCTTTTTCAACTCCAATGAAATAAAACCTAAAAATGGGTGTTTGATACTTGAACGTTTTATCAACCGTAAACTTATAACACATGATGGTATTCATAACTGTTAATTCAATGAAGACATATATGTTTCTAAAATGTAAAACAATCCTTATATTTTTCATTTTTCTTATATCCAAAATACCATTGGTAAAAAAAATCTCCAATTTGATTCTTAAATACCAGTATATAAATACTTCTTCCTTTTTATTTAAAAATATGAAATTAATTTTCTTGGGGATGAAATTTAGAGGGGGTCATTGATTGAGAAAATTACCAGGATCCCCACATTTAATATAAAAAACATTAAATGGATCCTTAAGATGAAATTTATTTCCTTCCAATGTACTCTTCATTTTTCCTCCATAATTATTTACTTTATAACCATTTACACCCATAAATAATTCTCCATTTTTTTGAGACATATTCCTATGAGTATCTTTCTAGATTTCCCACATGAAGGAAATCTATCCTTATTTCCTACATGATATCCTCCCTTGATCTCTTAGAAAACCCCATCATTCTCTTCTTTGGTGAGTCAGATAGTTGGTTATGGTATATAGTGTTAATAATATTTTTAAATAACTAATTTTGAATAATCATAATATCTTTCACTCTTATCATCATCTTATTTTACTACACATAGTCATCGCATTTTCCATCATGTTCAATTTTCACATGATGCTTTCAGGTTTCAACCATTGACTAAAACCAAAAATCATAGTGTGGGAAAAAACAATCATAGTGTGAAAACTATTTATTCATTTGTAGGATGTTTAAATAATGATAAAAAATTAAAATCCAGAAACCTTAGGTCTAAAAAATTTCCTTCATTATAATCATCTTTTCAAATCCTTCATAATGATTTCTAAGGAAAATGTGAATTATCCTAAGCATATCCCCTAGGAGCGTCAAACCAAGTTCAAAGTGAGACCCATTTTCATGCACTATGTGATGATTGGGTTCGGCTTAATTCTCCTTTTTCAGAGTTACCACTCCCAGGTACAAATTTTCCAGAACCACATCTAATTATATTATTTATACATGGATGTAGTGTCAAAAAAAACCACATAATATATTCCTTAACAAGGTTGTATTTTTTTAATATATACTTATCATGAAATTCTAACATCGGTTTATGTTCCCAAATCATTTTTACCTATGTATAGATTCCAAGGTTTCTATTAAACCTCCTCTGATACCAACTATAATGATCTTGAATCAAAAAACTAGGAGACTATGTTTTACTTTATTACATTGGAATAAGATACAATGAATCACATCCTAAAGGGTCAAATAGTTTAGTATTTTTGGTATAATAGATACATAAATGGTTCCCATATTATATTTGAAAACAAAAATGAAAATATCATTATTATTTTTGTTGAGAATAATGTTATTCCATATATCATATCCTTACATATCAATTATAGTACACTTCATGGATCCCTGGTAAATGAAACAAAATAAGGGTGAGGTCAATTTCCTAGTTAGGGTTAAATACTATGGATGTTATCATGAAGAAAGAATCATAATAAAAATTGAAATATAAATAATTAAATAATCATTCCATTTAAATAAAATTATTATCATGATCAATATGGAAGATTAATAACTGAAAATACCATCTATTTAATCAATATCATGGATATCATAACTATATATGTCATAATTAATATGGTGTGATAAATAACTATAAATACATACCATTTAATCTATAAAATTATAATTAAATGAATCCAGATATAGTATAATTATGAAAAAATCATGGATAATAATTAATTAATTCTCAATCAAGGAAATTCTTAATTATTTGATGCCATGGTCTCTGGCACATGAAAACATCTAATATCATGTCCTTCCTCAAGATAGTTTAATATTTATGGGTATATATACAATAGAAAACCCTTTTAACTAAAGCTAGATAGATTATTCTTATCATGAGACTACCGATGCATTATAGGGAAATTTATAACCAGGAACCTCTCATATCTTCATGTCCAAATCGTTCCTCATATATCAAATAATTTAATTAATTCATGAAAACTATTTATTACCATTGAATATCTATATCGAATAAAGATTACAAATTATCAATATTTTTTGGGAAAAAATCCCTTATGGTGTCCTCTAGGGGTTTTTGGTGTGATTTTGTTTGTTGAAAAATGTAGATCACAGTGAATTAGTATGGTGGGTGTTACCGAAGTATATGTCTAATATCATGAAGTTCCCCAATTTTTTTCAATTTTTTGGGCCCTAAAATCATGATTTTTTTATTGGAAAAGGAATTTTTTCTTCATAGGGGTAGATGAACCTCAGTTCACGCACGATGAAGCATAGTCCACGGACTACAAAGAATGGATTCCATGGACCGCATAGTTGCATAGATGTGATATATAGATTACAAAGGAGTTATAAGGAATGATGAAGGAAAATATACAAGGGAAGTTTTTCTACATAGAAGCATTATACAGACCATGAATCAAGATAAAATAACTATATATCCATATCAATTCATGAGAGACTCGACATTTTCAGAATGGAGGTGGTGATTTAAGGAGCCACAAAGGGTTTTTGTTTGGGGTAGAAATCAAACACCGCAAAGAAGAAAGGTGTTATACAGACCACATAGAAATTTTCAATGAAGATTTTACTACATAAAAGTTTTAGGTAATTTGGATTAGTGGGTTCAAGGATATAATTTTCAATATAAATACCCCTAATCATATCATAAAGTAGAGAGAAAATCATTAGAAAAGATCATCTCTAATGGAAGAATTCAGGGTAGTCTGAAGAACTTAGTGAGGGGGAATTCTATAAAGGAGGTAGTTTTTTAGGGATTAATTATGTGAAAGGGGATTTTGAGGCCTAGTATCTCACAAAATAAAAATGAACCAAAAAGTGAATGTAGAATACAAAGCATCGGGGGTTCATGGTGCATTATTCATTCACAAAGTAGAATTAGCCCACGAAGGAAAGGAGATTTGTGACACACTCACATTATACAGAGCAAGGAAGTTTTCAAAGGTACTAGGACAGTTCATGGTGAGTACAAGGAATATTAAAAATGGACTAAAATAGTTTGCAAAACAAAATTATGTAAAATAATAGTATGTGGAAAGAGGGATTTCAACCAGGCATCTACCTATAGTTGATAGTGAATTTATTATTGATAATGAAGGTACATACATATCCATAAACTGTGAGTGTATCCTTTTTAGAACATTGAACAAACGAAGTGGAAGAACATGGTCCATTCCAATGGTAGTGATCTATTAAAAGAGATTTAGGGACTGAATCTTGGGAAAGTAGTGAGCATGCCCTAAACATTGTAAAGGAATTTATCCAGGACAAAGAAGTGATTTAGCCCCAACCTTTTAATTTGGAAATGTGCCTTAGTGAATTTGGTACATCCACACATTGAAATTTTATTCTCCATGTATGTATCCTAGTTCAGGTGAAACAAGTAAAATCATTTTGTCTCATGCATGATTTTATTTCTTTTCATACACTACTATGGGAAAGCGAGAGAAGTTTGTTTTGTTTGACAACAAAATAAGTTCTGAATGGGTTGTTTTTTAATATATTATTCCATAATTAACCCCCCCTCTCAGAGTATTTAATATAGTAGGTATAATAATTAGTATAATATATAAACGATGATAGGTAGTGGTTTTCTTTGAGTTAATTAAATGTAATTTTTTCTTCACAGAGGGATAGAAATCCTTGATGGAAACTAATTTACACTATGGAATAACTTAATGCATCACTTCTTCCAATATTTGGGTATGGATTTATTTTTAGCTTCAATGCATGGTATTTCTGATATTATGGATAGTGATGATTTATCAAAAGTATATTATAGGTAAATTGATATTGATGTTAAAGGAATCAATACTTTTGGGGGACCCCTTTCCAATGAAATCTATTCAAAGGTGATGTTGTGTAATTCATCACATGCTATGTGGGAAAAGTTGATAAATATTTTTTAGGGTGCCTGAAAAGTGAGATAATAAAAACTAAAATTCCTATGGAATAACTATGAGTATCTAATAATACACCCTAATGAATTTGTTGATGAATTATTTGATCGGGTGAATATTATTGTAGAATACATGCATGGTCTCAAAGAAATTATCGAGGATATAATGATTTTTATGTGTAACTTGAGAAAACTACCACCTTGGTTTAATCTGAATGTTTCTATATTTTATGATAAATATTTTATGGAGATTATTTTGGATAATTTTTATAGTAATCTTATCATATATGAGATGGAAAATGATGATAATGATGTTGTGGAAAAGTGGAAGTCCAAATAAGTTGCATTCAAGGACATCATGAATCCCACAATTGAATATAGTCAGGAGAAAGAAAATAAGGATGATGTCATTTCATTTCTCTACTCAAATCTTCAAAGAGGAATATAAAAGTTCAAAGGGAAACATACACATTCATGATTTCGATGTGGAAATATTGTAATTCTTATAGAAACGTTTCTTATTAAGATTATACATGACGATGAATATAATGATATAATCCCTGGGAAGAAGTATTCATCTAATGTTAATGGTAGGATGAGTACAAAGTGAAATTTCTTCAAAAATAAGAATCTATATTAAAAATAATATGATAGTTTAGAATAATATGAGGAAAAATAATTGGAGGACAGTAATAATGGTGAAGTACATACTATTGTAGAAGTTGTTAAAAATTCGCAAACATAGAAAGATAGTGATTATGATGAATGATGATTTGAAGGAAGAGTTGACATTTAGATCAAATTAAAAAAATCATGAAGAGATATATATTTGGAGAGGTAAAACAAAGAAATATAACTATATGGTTAATGATGCAGAACTCTATATTCTAAAATATGATGATGAATATTTTGAACTAGGAGATGAAATTGAAAGTATTAAATTATCAATTACCTAGAACTCATAAATGGATGTTGTTCACAAAAAAAAAATCAAAGAACATAAAGTCGATATTGATATTTTGACTAATACTGCAAAATATCAAATCAAACATATCTAAAAACATAAAGAGTATTCTATAAGTATGTAAAGAAATGTGAAAGATCCGAAAAAACTCTTGATTCTAGAAAAGTGGATACAAAAAAAATATAAAATTTAAAAGACGAATTATGAGTTATAGTTAAATAAGAAATGGATTTCTAGGAATATAAAATGATTTATTAGAATGATAAATTTGGTGTGGGGCTTGATCTCAAATAGAAATAAGTAATGGATGATGTTATACCACAAGCTCTCACTATAAGGTTGAAGATTTATTTGGGTACGAATTTGAACCATATGATTCAATGAACCCATGGGAGAATTACTAGTTCAGTATTGCCCCATAGGATTTCACATCACATGATATGTTATTGTTGTGGAAATATTGGACACTCACAAAATGTTTATTCTATATCTAAGAGGTACATAAGAGAACAATACCAATAGAGGTGTCCATATAGAATGCAATATTACAAAACATCCTTTTATAGTCACTGTTATAGGTGTGGTGTATTTGGTTACATGGAAAAATATTTCTCATCATCATTGTTGAAAATTAACTTTAGAAGAATGAATGTGGTTGTAAGTATTAAATCAATGTATCATCAAATGAGATTAAAATAAAAATTTTGTTTTCAACATTTCAAGATGAAGTTGGTCCATCATTATTCTCAGAAGATCAAGTCTATCAATCTGTACTGGGTATGAATCCAAAAAAATGGACTAAAAAAGATAGTTGACACGGATGTGGTTGCAAATATTGTGGTCAAAGAATCAAATCACACTAGAGTATAGATCATTGATTATGGATATACCTCTCATATGATAAGAAATACGGAACTGGTAATAGGAATCATATACATCACTAAATGTATTTGGAGATTTTTAATGATAAATTCATGGAAAGTTTTAGATTAGGAAAATAAATGTTTGTGGGGAAAGACATGGGATGTGAAAATGTCTTGTTTGTTGATGGTATCAGTCATAACATACTATGTGTCAAAAAAGTATGTGATCCAGAACATTCCATAAGCATCTCTAAGAAATTTTTCATCATAAATGATGAATTTGGGGTAGTTAGTTTGTATGGAAAGTGTACAAAAAGGAATCAATACCTTATTAGTGGAGAATAAGATATGTGCTTTCTATCAAAGGAAGAATAAAACAATTTATGTCATAAAAATATTTGACACTTGATCCAAAGATCCTTTGAATATCCAGTAAAATTTCATGCTTCTCGAGACCTCCCTAGTTTATCATGTGACTATACTCATACATGTGATGCTTTTCAACAATGTAAGATCATTATAAAGACATATAAGGAAAAATAGAAATGGTTAATAAAATTCTTGAGCTGGTGAATATTGATTTTTTTAGACCTGTTTAGCCAAGAGATATTGATGGAAGGAGATATTATGTTATCTTTATTAATGATATTAGCATAATGGCATGGGTTTCAGTCATAACTCACAAATCTAAGGTGTTCAGTTGCATAATGAATTAACGAAGGGATGTTGAAAATAATCTATGTCAACAAAATATGAAGATCTCATTAGATAATGGAATAATGTTCACATATACATAAGTAGAGGATTATCTCTAGAAACATGGGTTAAGGAACAATGTTTCATTAGTAAGAAATCTTCAATAAACTGGGGTAGTAAAGAGAATAAGTCAAATTATCAACAACATGGATAGAAAAATTCTCATTGAGAAAGAACTTTGATAGAATTTATGGAATGAAGCAATGATGACATTAGTCTACACATCAAATAGATCATTATTATGTCCAAAATAAGATAATAATCCTTATGAGATATAGAATGTAAATAATCCAATGTTGAAATACATTTGGTTCTTCAAAAGTAAGTGTTTTATTCTCAATAAGGATAAGCATGGTGCATTTGAATCCCATAGACATAAATGTATATTTCATGGATACTCAATGAAAATAAAATCATATAAATGATTTAAAATGTAGATGGGAAATGTAATAGAAATCAATAATGTAACTATACTAGATAATGAGATTAATCGTCAGAAAATACACGATCATTTTCATGAGGAGAGTTATGATGAGATAAGAAGATCGGGGGATGTTACAATTCTAGATGATGATTGAGAAAAAGATTCATAAAATGAAAAGGATTTGAAAAAACCAGTATCTGCTCAATGATCGAAGAGAAAATCTAAAATTGATAAACAAAATGTAATTGATGATCATAAAATTTCAGTGCATATAAGGAAGATGAAGACTTCGTAGAATGAATTTTTCTTATCACATGTAGAAGCTAAATGTTTTGTGGAATTACTTGTGGGTGAAATCTAGGACCAAATTATGGATGAAGAGCCTCACCAAATTGATAAGAATTAGTCAGGGGAGATTTTTTTGAGTTTAACAGATAATAATTTCATTAGGACTAAATGGGTCTTCCACAACAAGATAAATGATGAAGGGGAAGTGATTCGAAAAAAATACTGATTAATGTAAAAAGTGTACTCTTAGATAGATGGTATCGATATCGATGAAACATATTCACCTGCTTCAAGACTAGAATCAATCATATAATTTTTAGAAATAGAATTGAAAATAATGTTTGATGTTTTCTAAATGCATTTCAAGTCATAATTTCTAAATGTGGCTCTAGAATAAAACATTTATATTGAGAATCCTAATTTTTATCTAATTTATAAAGTTTAAGAAAGAGTTTTTCTACTGAGGAAGGAACTATATGGTATGAAACAATCACTGAAATCATGGTATTTGAGGCTCGATTAGTTTTAGAAGAAACACAGTTTTTAGCATGGTGGAGTTGATTAAAATCTAAAAGTCAATAATGAAAGAAATAAAAGGATGATGTTGTTGATATATGTCAATAGAATAATATTTTTTGGATCATACAATGAATAATGGATACATTTCACATAATTAATGAAAATTGAATTCGAGATGTCAATGATTGGTGAACTAACATTTTTTACTTGGATTATAGGTGACAAAATGAAATCATGGAACATTCATTTCCCACTCTAAATATTCCAATGAGGTTTTGAGAAGATTTTTTAATAGGTAATTTCAAATATTAGATAACTCTGGTGCCAATCCTATTAAAACTATCATGGTATGAGTAAGGTATTGTAGTCAATGTCACTAAATATAGGAAAATCATTGGCAGTCTGTTGTACTTGACAACAACAAGACCTAATATTGTTTTTCCACATTATAAGAAGAAAGATATCAAATAAATTCCAAGGTAATCCACTTACACGCAGTAAAAATAATAATTTTTTATATCAAGGTCATGATGGAATTTAGTTTGATGTTTAATGACAAATCTAAACAAAAAATATTGGGTTATATAGACGCAGATTAGGCAAGTTAAATGGATGATAGAAAATTGACATCGGGTCTCTCAAACTACCTTGGTATATTGTGTGTTTGTTAGATAACCAAGAAATATTATTTTATTTCGTTGACCACCACATAAGCTGAATATATTGCACCAAATCAAGTGTTCATACAATTATTATATCTGAAGCAGCATCATGGTGATCTGGGAGTTGAAGTGAAGTCTCCGATAAAAATCCATTGGCATAGTAAATGTGCAATAAATCATAGAAAAAATACATTACATCACTCAAGGAAATAGAAAATTGATATCATGTATCATTTTATTAAGGACAAGTTGGATCAAGGGATTATGAACTTGAATTATGTTCCTACGAGACTATAGTTTTCTGACATTCTGACTAAGGCCTTACCCAAAGAAGCATTTAAACAACATTTATTGACTCTAAGGGTTCAGTATACTCCCCACACTTGAAAAATTAAGGATGTGGGACCCCCTCTACCTAAGGTATTATGTGTTTTCCCCATATATGTTGATATGTGTTCTTTACCTTGTTTAAGACCACAACGAACTAACCATTGGGTTCATTGAAAAAGAGGGGAAATTGTGGCTACAAAAGGGAATAAAATTTCTTAGCCAATATAGGGGAGAAGCTAATAGGGGGATCCTTAAAGTGGGGGAGTTTTAAATATGATGATTCTAAAGGTGATTGATCAAAGGATAAATGTCATGCCAGATGGAGTTTCTGCTGGAAGCAATTTAGTGGTTTTGAATGAAGTGATCTGTTGATGACCTTTTCATGCTACTCTTGATTCTCATGTAGACCATGGATCATGTGGTATTAGAGTATGTGTTAAGTAAATATTTTAGCCCAATCAGAATCAATAGAAGTAAATTTTTCTATAATATCAAAGCAGCTTTAATGATGTATCAAACTGTGAAGAGTTATCAAGAAACCAAAGGGGGTTGGGAAAAATCCCTCAAGGTGTCATATTGGTGTTTGGGGGTGATTTTATTTTTTAACTAATAAATAGTAACATGAATTTATATGGTTGGTTTTTTTGAAGAAAATGTTTAAGTTTGTGAAGTTTCCTAGTGTTTTCTACATTTTTTAGCCTCAAAATCAGGAGACTATTTTATGGGATTGGAAGGTTTTCTACAAAGGATTTCATGAAAAGTAGTTTGTAGACTGTAAATCATAGTTATTGGTCCATGAATCATGGTGTTTACTGACTACATAGTAGTGTATCTATTCTATGCATACAATAAAGGAAGTATGCAGAATGGTGAACAAAAATCACTAAAGTAATACTTTCTGCACAGTAGCACTATGAGGGCCACGAAGTGTGATACACAAACCACATAGAAAAATATATTCATAAGAGTCACATCATTTTCATAAAGGATGTGGTGGTTTAAGTCTTTAAAAATTGGTTTTTTGTAGTAGACATCGGCCAACTCAATGAAAAAAAGTGATATGTGGACCTCATAGTAGTTCGTGGTTAAGGTTGTACCGCATAAGAATTTTGGGTATTTCAAATTAGTGGGTTTTGTGGATCTATTTTCCAATATAAATACCTCTAATCATATCATTATGTAAATAAAAAATTGTTAGAAAACATCATCACAACTGGAGGAATTTAGGGAATTTTGAAGTAGTTTACAAGGGAGAATTCTGTGAAGGAGGTTCATGAGGGATCAATTCCATGTAAGGGGTTTGTGGGGCTCGATATCTTGGAAAATAATTGTGACCACAAGGAGATGTTGGTCTACAAAGCATCAATTGTTCATGGGAAATCAGCTGTTTGTATAAAAGAAGTGTCCCATGAAGGAAAGGAGGTCTATGAACCACTCATTCCATGTAGTGAAAGGCAGTTAAGAGTGGAAATAGGATAGTTCTCGATGAGTACAAGGATTGTCACAAAGCAACAGAAATAGTCTGCAAAATAAATTTATATAAACAAATTGTACAATAAAAATAGGAACTTCAATATATAATATACCTATAGTTGAGGATGCATTCATTATTGTTAATGAAGGGACCTACATGTCCATAAACTATCTATGGATCCTTTCAAGAGCAGCGATCAAAGGAAGAGGAAGAAGGTGATCCTTTCCATCCAAAGTGATCCAACTAAATAGAGTTTATGTGTGACCCTTGAAGAAGCAATGAGTTGAAATTATACATTGAAAATGTAGTGATCCTGACATAAATGTGATCTAGCTCAAACCTTGTAATTTGGTAGGGAGCCTTAGTGGATTTGGTAAATTGGAACATTGTCGTTGTCTACTCCTTGGACATAGCCCTGTGAGGGTGAACCAAGTAAAACTGTTATTTCTCATGCATGATTTCATTTTTTTCATATATTTATTCAGTAAACAAAGAGAATAATTTTTTTAACAATGAAATAAGATTATAATGTAAATTTTTTTAATATATCATACCCTGATTTACCCCCCAAGTTATTTAACCAAATCAGGCTAACAATATTTTCCTAGTCGATCAAATAAATTTCAAAGTAAAACACGATATGTAAAAATGTTATATGTTTTGAGAAATAAGAATATCCATGGGAAATAATATAGATATTTGGGGAAAATTTAATTTCTTATGATCACAGTAATGTTTATAATTCAAGGGAATGTTAATGGATAAAAAATGAATCAAGTGAGTTTTAATAATATTCCTTGTCAAAATAATCATAGACCATGTCGATGAGGAATAATTATGGTATTAATACAACATTTACTAGTTTATTATATGTAAATTTTTTTTTATACTTATAGATTAATATATATACCATAAAAACATCATTAAAAATATTCTTGAGGAAAATATCATTTTAATTTTGAAAATCAACTTTGAAAACATAAAGTACACAAAACATTTAGAAAATAATTTTCATTGAAAATAATATTTGAAACTTATAAAAGAATATTTAAAACATTGAGTAGTAATGATGGAAAGAAATTAAAAACATTATATACGTATTAAATCAAAGATTCCTTTCAATTTTTCATTAAAAAACAAATGGGAATTGTTTGGAAAATGGCATGAATATTACTTTAAAGAAATTATGAAAAAGTCAAACATGGGTGTTTCATTAGGATTATAAAGATGTAGAATGGTATTTATACTGATGGTTTTATTGCTGAGGATTTAAGGCCTTTCTCAATCAATCACATTAGGTTTTCCATTTATTTAGTTTTCCCTAGAAACTACCAATAGTTCTCTAATCTGTATCTAATTACATACATTCTTTACAAAGGTAGGATTTCATCTATTTTTTCCGGCCTATTGACTCTTGGGGTCTTGTATTGGTCAAGATTATGGGAGGTTGTTCTCATATCACCCTTTTGGGGGGGGAATTATTTCTTACTCCGAGACTCTATTATAGATTTAATATATGTTCGATAATCTCTTCCTAATCCTGATACAAGATCGGTTACCCAAAAAAAATGATCATGGGTTAATTCTCTTTCATATGAAAAAGAGAAAGGTATCTTTATGGAATCCATCTAAATGTATCTCTGGTTCTCTATCATTTTCTAGAAATGATTAGTTTCTTATGTGCTGAATTTGTATAACCAAATGCTTCAAAATGTAAAAATAGTAGATAATCTATAGATTCCCTATGTGGATTCCTCTCGATGCTACTGGATTTCCTAGGCAGCGATGAGCATTGCTCTGACCCATCCCCCCTCTGAGGGGGTGGGTCCTTTGTCGAATCTTCATAATGTATGGCATATTCCTTCTGTTCCCATTTTGAACCTAGATTACATTCCTCCTTTTTCGTAGATTCATGTAAGCCCGAAAGTTCAAAAATGTTTATTAGGCCTCCCACTTCTGCCATGTTCATCTCTAGAATACATTGAGGCGCCTTCCCTTCTAGATCTGACTCTGGTTGCAAATTTCAAGTAGCGTCATCTATCGGAGGACTCTTTTGACCGATTGATTTTTATCTCTTTTGGTTTGTGGGAGAGAGAAATAGTTGGTCTTCTTGACTCTAGGAACATCATGACATGATTTTCCTCAGAACTCAACTTGATTCTTGCATGGTCGAGTGCTCCTCGCTCCTACGATGGTGCTTGATTCATCCTTTTCAAGTGGTCTTATGATATTCATATGAATCATGATCCTACAAAGATGGAAATATGGGTAAGCTTCCAGGAACTCCCTCTCCCATTCCAAAATCCCTCTATTCTTTGATTCCATGGAAATATGGTTGGGTGTTTCCCTTGTACTGGTAGTAGAACTCATGTAATGTGTCACCCAATATCTTCAAGTGTCTATGTCGAAGTCTATGTATCAAAGGTGCATGTTGAGTATTTTTGGATAGTTGTGGGAGAAGAATATTGATATAATAATACTATTTTTTTAATCATGGAGTGAATTTTTTCCAACATGAAAGATTTTAGAGCACAACATGGCTATCTGCAGGTGTAGGGTGAGGCATTTGGATGATGATCTAATTTTTTGGGAATACTGGGTCCAGGGGGGTGCTTCGTGTTATTTTGGAATGCTTCTAGATTCATTCGGTGAAGGGAATGTGGAAGGTTTTGGTTTTTCTTGTCAGGGGAATGAAAAGGTTGAGGACTCTCTATTATTGGGTAGAACAAGGATGAAGAAACTAGTTAAGGCTATTCCTTTCGAGCCTAATGTAGTTAAGATTTTCAAAATACTATGGATTGATTTGGAAAGCCCTCATCGACACAAATCAGGGGGTTTCTAAGCTATATAAGTTGTGGAAGAATATAAGGATATTCCCAATGATAGTACTCAGGCTCTGGAGGTCCCTGTTAGAGATGCTATTCTAAATTCAAAGGGTGAGGCCGGCTAAAATCCACAGTCTAATGATATGGATATGAATGATGGAGGAAGTAACAGTACTGAAGGGGTGACCCTATCCTATTGAGAGAATAAGGATAAGTTGGGGAAGGAGTGGGAGTAGGATTCAAATGGTGTAGGGAAGTTGCTGATCACCAACCAGGGAACCAACCGAAGGAGGTATTTTTTTTGTCTAAATTTTAACAATCGGTTTGAAAGATTGAGCAATGAGGGAGAGTTTTAAGGATATTCAAAGTGACCCTAGGATTCCGAGTTTGATGGAGATGAACTATAATTAGATAATAATGGACTTGGTGGGGCTAGAAAAGGCCTACACAGACAAAGAATAAAGAATGGTAATTATGAAAAAAGGGACCCAGGGAGCTGCATTGTATCCAGGAATCCAAAAGTAAAGGGATGTCAATACTACTCATACATCCCTAGATCGATGGAGACCCAGTCGGCCAAACAAGAGGGTAACATCAAGGAACACAAGATCTATCCAGTGGTAGGAAAGGAGACTCATAAAGATGATGTAACCTAGTCTCAAAAGTAAGAGAATGAAACCTCAAAGATAGAAGAGCAATAGTTGGAGATGTACATAAAATATAAGTAGGTAATTATAGCGGTGGAAGATTCTTTTCCCATAGTAAATAAGTGTGAATTAGGTTCTCCTAACATCTTTTATCACTGGATAAATGTGGATTTGGTGGAAAAAATGGAAATACTCCATACATTCTGGTGAAGAAATGAAGGAGGTAGTCTTGGTGATCAAGGCTATAGGGGATTAGGCTGAGAAAAATGATTGGAAGACCAGTCCAAATGAAGTTACTAGAGATAAATCCGAATGAATTGACAAGAAAAATTGCATACTGGTTCAAGGATTTAACATAGAGAATATTTGGAAAGATGATTACATGAAATATTAGTATTATCTAGAAACGCACTATGAAAAAATTCTGAAGACCGATCCAGACTACCAGATTAGTGCCTTTTCCTAGAAACTGTTTAGGGAATGAGATTTAAATTTCCTTAGAATTGTCTTTAATATGTTAGTTGTATCCTTTGATTCTTGAGTTGTTTTAACTATGAGGGTTCTCACTTTCCCCTGAAAAGTGTTTCAAAATGAAATTGATAATTTAGAGATGTTTTAGAATGTATTTACACACAATAAGGTGGTTAGTATTCTGAGGAGGGGATGGATCCATTATAAGGTGTCCTATATATCCTGGTTATTACCCAAATAAAAGCTCACATTGTTCTTTGGACCCATGTAGTTTAATGATGTGGATAATGGACTTTTATAGGTTCTTTCGGACACTAGGTGCTCAAACACTGGGCTCTGAAGGAAGCCCTACAAATTCCAGTTATAGAGAGAATCATAGTTGATGTGGTTCATTTGATTTCTTATTCCACTAACATCTGAGATAAAGTGATCATTCCATTGGAATGATTGTGTCCCAATAGTTGAGTTTTCATATTTATAGAAGGACCTGCATCATAAGGGGTGATAGTTTGAGATCATGCCTTAGAAATGCATTCTATGTTTCCTAATTATATAAGGAATTAGAGTTCTTATAGTTTAGTTTCCCACATAAGAATGGCCCTAAGGTAGGTTCTTTTATATTGTGGAAAATATATCATGCCAATCATTAGGGTTTACATACTAGGATTTCCCAATCAAGTGGATATTTGTAATGCGAATGATATGACTATTACAAATCCATATTCCCACGTGATCTATGTTTGGTGTGAGAAACAAATGATAATAATTCCTCATTATCATTGAATATGGATATGGGGAATATGTTTGTGGGATACCCTGTGAGATTTTTAATACAGATCGTGATCCTAAGGGTGGCATCTTACGTATCCAAGTTATGGAAGGAGTTAGAGTCATCATAGTTTGGTTGGTCAGGGCTTACACTCTAAGGTTTCCCTTTATTCAGGGATTACACACTGTGGATACTCTTGTAACCTAGGGTTTTATAGTGAAGATAACATGACCCATGTAACTCTCTAAGCCCACATGATCCATGATCGTTGTGAGTAACAAGGTATATTAAGTGATAAATCTCAATGATCATAGAAATGGGACATATATGATGGGATCTCCCTAGATGATCAATATAGAGCTCGAACAATGAAGAGGTGGCCTACGTATCCTGAATTTGGTATGAATTAGAGTCTTCATATTTACCTTTATTAGGACTTACACACCAGGATCTTCTTATTGTTCAGGGATTACACACTCAAGATGAACAATGTAATCATGTCCCGGTAGGCCCTATTGATTTAGGCTTACACACTGAAGAAGGATGATGTCATCAAGTCATGGGAGGCTCTTGTGACCTAACCTACTTTTCTATAAGATGTAGTGTGAACCAGATGACTTATTCAGTGCACATCACAAGATATGGATGGTTTATTACATATTCCATCACATAAACTAGTTGACATATCTAGAGATTTTCACGTGATCTAGCTGAATTGTCTTGGTATTATCACAAGAGCTGGCTGAAAAACATGGAGGGTGTCACAGGAGTTATTATGAAATGCCTCATAAGATGTTTCATGTCTTGGATGACATCCCTAGAAGGTGTCAAGATTACTGTACAACATGTAAGGGGGTGCATTGCGAGTCTTGACTAACTCACCAAGTGGGCAGGGCACTCCCTTTCATGAAAAAATACAATCCATTCGTAAACCAAGTAAAAAAGGCATGGAATGCCTCTATCTCACATGCTTCAGGATCTTACATGAGTGTGATATCTAATACAGTCACCTCTACCTACATGTGTTGTGCTCAGATCACATCTATACACCATCTTCTCGGCATCGCGTGTCCACATGGAGGCTTTCCATGATCACAAAATCCTTATATACATATATTCATTTGATCTACATCATAGACATTCATCATTCCCCATGATACCACACACAGTAATGGTAGTTTTTTGTATTCTCCTGAGACCCATGGTACAGGAAACTTCATGCACTGATATGAGAAAATGGTTCTACTATTCTTTGCATGATCATGTGTGGGGAATTTATCTATCTATTTGAAATAAAATCATGTGTGCATTATCCATATAACAATGTCTTATGTGGTAGTCTTGGTTGGATGATATATAGTGTGGGGAATCTCATCTGATCCAGATCCATCAAATGTTATATATCAACCATAATCATAAGATGAATGTTCTTGAGGATCTACTGGTGCACAATACCTATCATAGGTGCAAAATACGAGATGAAACTCTCGTACCATGAGGTCAAGGAAGATGACAGATGATGTTATTTATTCATTACATGATATGCATGGAATTCTTCCTTGTACGGAAAAGTTTTCAATACATGAATATGAGCATTAAAAATCCCCCCCTACAATTGGATTCGTTCAGAATGAAAAGAAATAAATTCTATGGTAAATAAAACAATGTTTACATATATCTTAATGATGATGGATTTCTCCTTCAGTATGCTATCAGTGAATGCATATTCTAAACTTTATATGTTATTGTCCAGTTTTATTTAATTCATCATTTGCATGATTTTTAATTTCTCTAATATTATGATAATTTCAAATGCCACCTAACCTTTCCATAATATCAAGTAAACCTAAATTTTTTTCATCTAAATGTTGAAGTTATACAAATATTCTTTTTCAAGAAGTAGTAATTAATTCCCACCAACACGATATTCTCTACTGAATACCATTTCCAATTATCTTGAGATCACCAGATATACATAAGGATTTCTTGGGTAGGATACATGTCCCATAGAGATATTTATTTTTCTTCTTCCAAAAGGATACAGTCTTGTATTATACAGCTAGATTGTGCTAAGGCCATGTAGTGGTACTTACAAGCTTATTCATTCTACAAAACTTCCATACTTTAGATTATAGTCTATCATCTTGGACCTTTGTATGTTGTAGTTTCTGGTATTTGATTTCTAACCTTTGGTGTGTTGTACTTTAGGATCATTGATCTTGGAACTTTGTGTTCTATAGTATATATTCTTTGATCTTGTACCTTTGGTGTGTTGTATTTTGGGGTATTTGAGCTTGTAATTTTGGTTCACTATAATTTAGCATCCTTGAGCTTAGACCCTTATGTGCTTTATTTTATAATCTTTATGCTTGATCATTATATTAATGACCATTGAATATAGTGAAAGAATTCCAGGAATGACCTAAGACACGCTGAGGTGCTTGGTTTTGTTGTGGTGTTTCTAGGTCTCATAAGGATTGGACTTCCTTTCTTATAAGGAAGAGATGCCTTTATTTGGTGGGTTGAATCCCTTTTATATTGATCGTGTTGCTAGGAAAAGTTGATCTCCACTCTTTTCCTAGGGTCAAATAATATTTATGGGAGAAAATATGGTTTATAGAGAAATAATAGGTTTGCTAGGTCCACCAAGATAGTTGGAATGTGGGTGATATAAATCATACACTTAAATATTGGGTCTATGGAATGGGATTGGGTAGACATACTAGGCATGTCTCATGGAATTCTAATATTTTAGGTTTTGTTGCAGTGTTCCTAGGGATCACAAGGATTAATAACCTTTTTTACAAGGAGGATATGCCTTTAATTGGTGGTTCGGGTCCCTTATGTATTGATATCATATCCAAGAAAAATATTATTTACACTTATTTATGTGGGTTGTCAATGATTTATGAAGACTCAAATGTAGAGAAGATGAGGTTGGGTGTGGGATCAGAGATTTTGAGGTAGGATTCTCATAACCTAGGGATATTTCAATCATGATTATGAATTTAAATCCCTATGCCATGTGGTTTGGAATTATGTGGTGTGGGCCATTAAAGGTTAGGGAATGGAGTGTCACATTTAAACCATGATAAAGAGTACAAAACACGGTGATGTATTATCAAGGATGTAAAATAAACTCAGATAGTCTAGTACGAAGATTGTAAATCATAGTCCCAAGTAAGATCAGAAGGATGATATGGGACATTCCTACCAGAAGTAGTTTATAAACACTTTGGTGTTGAATTATTCCAAGATTATGTTAGTTCTTATGAGGATTGGAAGTTCCTTTTTGTAGAGTGAATCATTCTTTTGGTGGTTGTTGGAATATGCATATGAGCCATATGCATGCAAGAATAAACAAGAAAATGATTCCTTTTAGCTGGATATCTTTTCCAAGGGCCATGGAAGGTTTATGGTGATTTTAGGGACTCAAATAATGAAGTTTGATTTGTGAAAAAATGTAATATCCATGAACGGTTTGAGCGCCCTAAAATTTGTGTCACTACCTAGCGAACATATTTTCATATCGAGGTGGTGTAATGAATCATTACTTTAACATTTTCATGAACCAGGGGTCCATTGATCATATATTAGATTTTATTAGGGAAAAAATTGGGACGTAGGAGATTTATTACTTATTCAATGTAACCTTAATTTTTTCCCAAACTACGGAAATGCGGAGTTTAGCGAGTGAAGAAGTGAATGTTTCTTAGGTCTCCCTTTGGGGGTTTTCAACCTGACCAATTTTGTCTCTCTTTCAAAAGTAGTTTAGGTTCTTTATATTTGGACCATTATAGGCTTTAGTTTAACGTCATACAGGTTTGACCAAAGTGCAGGCAGTTTAAAGACATAACACATATTGACATAATATGGGAGATGTTACACAATATCTTAATTAGGATACCCCAGGTCCAGAGCACTCCAACATCCTTTTGGTTAGGATATTGAAATGTTGTAAATCATGGTTCAAGGTTCTCAGGTCATGAGTAATGATATGGGATAGACATTTCAGGTATGTCTTTTAACACCCTGAGATGTTTGGTTCTTTCTTAGTGTGACGTTGTGATCATAGGGATTATAAATCCATCATTACATATCCAAGATGTCACCAGTTGGTGGGTCTGAAGCCCTTCTATGTCAATTTCATGGATGAACTGAGAGATCTATTTTCTTTTACAAGATCAATGAAATATTTTGTGAAACTCAAGTTTATCAGGACATGAAGTGTGGTATATGGATTAAGGTGCTTTTAATAGATGGAAGAAGCACCCAATACTCTGGTTGACTAAGGTAAGGTACTTTTTATCCCTTGATATGGGATGAAAAATAGTTGATGTCCTTCATGGTTTATCATCATATGGTGGTGATGTTTTCATGTAGTTTTACATCATACGACAAGGAAATTTTATATGTAGTTTATTGTAACACCTCAATGTTTTATGAGATATATTATTTTTAATTTCTTTGATGTCTTCTATTGTACACTACCCCAAGATTAGCTTGTACTATACGCAACACCGTATTAGCTTGTAGTATACGCAACACTATTCTTGGCTCGTGTTACACACAATTTCAAGTTCGTTTTGTGGAAATTATTCTACACAACATTAAGAATAGATTTTGTTTAATGTATAATTGAAATAAGTTTTTATTATGTTATACGCAACACCAAAGGGAGCTTGCAATACACGCATCCCTGACTTGACTTGCGTTACAGGCAATCGTGACCTTCCTTTATAGCGTGTGCAGTACGCAATACCGGGTTTCACTAAACAATGATATGTTATTAAAATGTTATATAAACTAGCTATATTGAATAGTAATACCCACTTTTTCAAATTTTATAAATTTTATCTTTCAAAATGGACTTCATTTTTTGATTCAGAATATCAAAACTAGCCTAGGGTGAATTTTTGGTATTTTTCAGAAAACATTCAATTTTTGATTAATAGTTAAAACACTGAGTTATTGGTTAAAACCTACTTTTTATTTAAATAATAATTTATTTTATTGAAATTTATTTTTGGACAAAACAGATAAATAATATCTATATAAGTTCAATGTAAGTAATTGGAGTCATTTGATAATAAATTTAGATATATAAAAATTTTATTGAACTTTTCACCGTCTTTTACCCATCTACTAGGAGAATTTGATAATTCACATAAAACAAAATTGTACCGCTTCTATGAGTGGAATTTAAAAAATCCTAGATACACAGTTAATATCAAGGATTAAAATGTTGTTCAATAAGATAAAATTAATATTTTGTGAATAGTAATTTTTAACTTTTATTTACCACGGTTAAAAGTAAATAGGGTAATTAAGGGTAAAAATGATATTATTATTACCATAACACATGTCATAATTCTATTGGATAAGTGTAATTAAACAAAAAAACCTTAGGAATAAAATATGACCATTTAGGTCCACATGGATTAGATTAGGACATTTATTATTATTTAATTCAAATAAGATTTAAAAGAGTTAAAATCAAATTTTAATAAGTAAAACATTTTTAATATAGGGTTATACATAATATAAATTCGGCTATAAATATTAATTCGAAATATCAAAACATTTCCTATATAATGGTATTTTATTTATAATTTTTATACATTATATAATTTAATTTATTTATGACATAATGATGATTTAATAATTACCTTATTAATGACATATTAACATAATTGATAATATAAATACCCAAATAAATGTAATTTTAGAGTTTTTATGAATTAAACTAATTTTATAGGTTACTATAAAATATTAGGGTTGGTTAGAGGAATTTTTTTTGAAGTAATAAGGCTGTTATAAATTTATAAAAAAATACCAAATAGTGTCAAAATTGACATAAAAGAGTTTTTAAAAAATATATTATATTATTAATTGATATAATGATCATAAAAATCTAACGTTCGTCTAAAATAATTATATAATAATTTATATGACATTAATGAACCAATTTCGGTTTGATTGGTAGTTTACAGTTAGTTTATTAACTATATAGTGTAAGAATACAAGAAGGCATGGTAAAAGTTAAATTATTTAACTAAGAGTTAAATCTAAATGATAAGGTTAAAATGGTAACCTAAAATTGTCTAAAACCTATTGGATGAAAGGGTATCTACCCATACCCACCCTAGCCTGTAAATAATTCACTTTGGCGCCATTATATATTGAATATGAGTTTATTATAAAATAATATTTTATGTTTTTTCTAAAGTGCCCCTCACCCCTCTTATAAAATGGCACTCCCCATTCTCTCTAATTCACACCTCCAAAGACATTTGGATCGGCAAAACCGTGCCCAAATAACCTCTAAAGTTTCCTCCATTAATCATAGAGGCCTTCCTTTAGTCATAAAGCCAACCTAAGGAGCACTTTTGATCAAATCAAAAGGAAGAACCCGAAGAAGAGGTAAATATCTCACCACCTATTTCAAGTTCCTTTCTTCTTCCACTTCCTCCTTATTTATTATTTCCATTATAAAATAATAAATCTAGTATATTATATATAATTTAATGTTATTATAAAAATTGACCAACCATATTAGTTATTTTATACAACCTTTTAATGAAAAAGTCACCACACGTGCATATGTACGACTTACTGTCTCCACATCGTGGTGTAGTTTGTTATTCGAGCATTTCATCATTTGGATGGGTATAATAATGCGTTTAAATGATATAAATAATAAATATTATATTATTATGATTATTAATATATGATATACCATCCAATTATATACAATTTTAATTTCCAAAGAATGATATTGTCGCTCGTGCGTACGTACGGACTACCGTCTCCACGAACGCGATGAGATTCTTTTTCCATGATTAACCATTCATGTATGATTATAAAGTATATATAATAAATAATCATGAAATATATTAAATAATAATGATACTGTATTTATGTACATATATGTTTCATTTACTTAATTATATTTAATTCAATAAGAAAATGAAAACAACGTTCATGCGTACGTACGGCCTACCGTCTCCATGAACGGTGTATTTCATTCCGTTTATCGATCTATCATATATATTTATATGCTGAATATATATTATATATAAATCATGTTTTAAAATTTTTAATTAAGTAAATCAGGATATAAGTAATAATATCAAGAACAACAAGTCGAAATATGTATGATAAATGAAACGATTTTACCCAAAACGCTGCTTTAACAAGGAATTTACAAAAGTACGGGTAATATAAAGTCATAAGTGATTCATATATGATATCATAAATATTATTATGGTTATGTTACAAGTTAATAATATTTTTAAACCCACTATACAGGAGTTTCAGACACGTATGGAAGAAATTGGACCTAAGTTAAGGGATAATTATTCCAATCTCGTTCTTATTTGAGATTGTTTATTCGTAAGTATTTACTGGGGTTATGTTTATCATACATGTCCATGTTTTCTAAAAATGTTTTCATAAAATTTTTACTATTTTTTCATTTATGTTTAAAGTCATTTTTACCCTTTTTTTACTTTTTACAACATTGTATGGAAGGAATCATTCCTTTGGTTACCATATAAGGTAATTTTTTACTTTTCTGGAAAAAGTACGAGAAGAATGTTTTTTTAACTTATACATAGTGAATGGATTTTTACGATTTCATAATGACTTATTTCAATGAATATTCTTCTACAAAAGTTTATGATTATTTTCAACAAAATCCTTTTCATTTAAAATTTCATAGCATTTTGAGAAAAGAAAATTATGTTGAAGAAGAAAGGATATTTTCCTCAAGAATTCATTTCAAGTGTTTTATAAAAACTATTTTCCATCTAAGATGACATTATTTAGTATGTTTATCTTTCAAGTATAGTGTCTATATTCTTAAAATGGTTTGATTTTTCTTATAATGAAATGATATCCATTTCTTTTATATGGATTATTTTATGATGGGATGAGTTTTATGAAACCCATTTTATTCGTTGGGTTATTTTGAATGATGTATGTTTATTTTGTGCCACGCGAAAGAATGATTTCATTATGAGATGGGCGGGAAATATATCTCCCTATAATTCATTGGGTAAATATTTATATCTCATGAAATATACATGGCTGGAATGGAAAGTTAAACTGGTTCATTGATACAGGACTGGAATGAGGAGTGAACTCGATTCAGTAAGGGACTTTGTCCACTATGATGGTCTTGGAAGCAATGTCTTTCCTACTATGGAAATCATATCATGTTCTTAATGGTTTTCCACAATTAAATGTTTACATTATCATGTTTAATGTTCCTTTATGATCTATAACTTATGTACTGCCAATATTTAATTCATTGCTCAATATATTTATGTTTTATGTTCATGTTTTTACGTTCAAATGTTTATGGATTGTTTTTAAGTTCTCCATGTTTACCCTTAATGATAATTTGAGCTCACCCTTTTTATGTTTTATTTTCCCCATGATATAAAGAAAGGTTTTAGGTAAGAAAACCAAATTAGAAGATCTTTATAGGAGATGTTGAATATCTTTCACCATGATTAAAATATTATGTTCCGAGTTTCGAAAGACACTAAACTAATACGGTCTTTGGGTGTCTATTTTTTTCATGTATTAAGTATTCCACAAAAGTAATGTAATGACTATGTCCGTCAAGATATGGGTCTCTATATATGGTATCAAAGCGATGGTTTAGTTAACCTTTAGAAACTAGGATGCAAAAACATTAGTGAAATCCCTGGAGATATTTCTAACATATGTATAGGGATGTCTCTAAGGATATGTATACGTATAGGTTATAGTCCTATAATTATAGTAACGATCTTAGAATTAAACCTAAGATGTTATATATTGAAGTTAATCCCCCTTTATTATGTTTTTTTCCTAGCATTATTTTTTCCTCTCACACTGTTCTTTTTGGGTTTTAGATGATGGCTAGAACCTAAAAGAACTGTATTGATTAATGTAATGGACAATGCAATGATTTTCCTCCCGAACAACAAAAAGTGATGGGATATGGAGTGTAAAATATTATTGCTATACTTACACAAGTTAATATTCATTCTGGACTTCCAAAAGAGCAGAGAAAGTAACAATATTCTATTGAGTCCTTCATGAGGCAACTTCCACCTTCTTTAAGTGGGTCTTCAGATCCAATTTTTCCTGAACAATGGATTAGTACCATTGAAAAGATATTTTTGATAATTCGTTGTTTAGAGCATGAAAAAGTCATTTTGGATGTTTACCGGTTAGAAGGTGAAGCAGACCAGTGGTGGACACTTATTAATAATACAAGGCCCCAAGATGAAATTTAATCCATGGAATTGGATGAGTTCAAGAACTTGTTTTTCAATAAGTACTTACCTTATATTCTTCCAACAAAGATAGAAAATGAGTTCCTTGAGCTTAAGAAAAAGGATGATGAATCTGTTGGTATATACGAGGTGAATTTTACAAGGCCTGTAAGGTATTCAGCTGACTTTATCATCCAACCTGAAAGTAAAGTTGATCGATTCTTCAATGGCTTAAAACCATGTCTTCGAAGGGCATTGGATATAAGATACTTCAGTAGCTATGAAGAAATTGTGTGTTGTTCTATCAAGGTAGAACTGTAAGTTGGTGTAAGTTATACATCTCATGGTTTTGATAAGAAACGAAAGATGGAGTTCAAGGAAAAATATCAAAACAATAGTGAAAAGAAGACAAATGTTTCGTTATGCTCAAAGTGTGGAAAGAAGCATGGTGGAGAATGTCCTAAAGGGACTAGAAAATGTTTTAAGTCTGGAAAATAAGGTCATCGAGCAGCTGAGTGTTGAAGTAATGGGAAAAAGGTAGCTAATTGTGTGAATAGATAAAAGACTATAGAAAACACACCACCAACACTTCAATGCTTCATGTACAAGGAAATGGGGAATTATATTAACCAATGACCTAATCCAAGTTTTAATAATGATCAACCTTAATAACCTCTTAAGAAAAAGTAAAAAAGGAAGTCACATGTGATAACTATTGGTGAAGTTGAGTATGACAATGATGTGGTGGAATGATTATGTGTTTATGTTAAAGGATTCCAAAATAATGTTGTGGAATCTCATTTATAGTATTTTGGGATATTGGAATATCTATGTATTGTTTTATTGTGGTTTTAAATAATTTTATAATACCAGTTACCATGAAAAGTGATTGAAATATTTTTGGAAAGCTGATGATATGCACGTAATGAAGGGATAAAGAGAAAATAATATGTTTGATTGTATTAATGAGCTCATGACTGATATAAGGACAAAGTGATATCATGGTTTGAGTATATAGAAATTATGGGATTTTGGTATGTGGAAAGATTTAACTTTTTACATCATTCATGTTTTCACTAAGGTTCCATGGGTATTCATTTTTCAAGAGAATACATGATTAAGGTATTCACATGTTTGGAATGAGACCAACAAGATATATCATATGATAAATGATGGTATTAACATTCTTAGTTGATGACATTTCTAGTAATCATTTTATTTATACTATGAGCTTGGATAGAAGTATTTTGGATAAGCCTAATGATTTGAAATGGATTATGATGGACATAAGATAATATTGTTTAAGGATATAACTTTTTTTCGATATTATTTCTCAAATGTTATAATTGTGTAGTTTTAAAAAAAGGGCAACCTACAGGACGGGCGACAACCCGTCGCGTCGGAAAAGGATGTGGGAATCGAACCCACAACTGAAGTACGAAAGACCTTTATCACCTACAACTGGCCTACAGGAAGTCCCTGGTTAGTATAAATTAGTTTTAATTTATTATGTGGTGTGATATATGAAGAATAAGTCCATTTATGGAATCATATACAATTAACCTCACCATAGATGGACTTATGTATATTTAATAACTTTTTCTAACCATTTTTTGAGAGAGATGGAATGACCTATCATTATATTGCATGATCTGCTAACATTTCAAGAAGTACAAATTCAACTTCAGTTCCTTAAATAAGATATGACGTGGAAATTTTTCATGTAATGACCAACGATGATATTACAGTAAAATCATGTATGTATTTCTACTTGTGTAAAAATTTATCAACATTAGGGAAATGATCTTGAAAACCAAAAACATTTAGCAAGAACCCTCATATTTGATGAATCAGATGGTACCTTATATCATCACAAATTTATGGCTTTGTGATTGTTTTCTTTTTCATAGCCAGGTTATCTACCACTCTTCATCGGAACATGATGGTTAGATTTCTCTTCCATATCCATATTTTCACCTATGTTCTCCTATGTGGAAACCCAGTAATGAGTTAATTTGGGTAACCGTTACATTTCATACTTAACTTTTTAGAATTATGTTTTAGTATTCCATTTTACAATGTGGTTTTCTATGAATGAATCTTTCAAGTAGTGAATGATTTATAACCCCGACAAATTTCAAGGGAAAAATTAATTTTAAGGGGGGTTGAATGTAACACCCTGAGATTTTATGATATATATTCGTTTTAATTTCTTTTATTCCTTATATTGTACACTTCACCAAGATTAGATTGTACTATATGCAACACCGTATTATCTTGCAGTATACGCAACACTATTCTTGGCTCGTGTTACACACAATTTCAAGTTCGTTTGGTTGAAATTATTCTACACAAAATTAAGTATAGATTTTGTTTAATGTATAAATGAAATAAGTTTTGATTATGTTATATGCATCACCAAATGTAGCTTGAACTACACACAACTCTTACTTGGCTTGCATTACACGCAATCACGACCTTCCTTGATAGCGTGTTTAGTACGTAATACCAGGTTTCACTAAACAACGATATGTTATTAAAATATTATATAAACTAGCCGTTATGTATAGTAATACCCACTTTTTGAAATTTTATAAATTTTATCTTTCAAAATAGACATCATTTTTGGATTCGGAATATCTAAATTATCCTAGGGTGAATTTTTTGTATTTTTCTGAAAACATTCAATTTTTGATGAATAGTGAAAACACTGAGTTATTGGTTAAAACCGACTTTTTATTTAAATAATCATTTATTTTATTTAAATTTATTTTAGGTCAAATCAGATACATAATACCTATATAAGTTCAATTTAATTCATTGGAGTCATTTTATAATAATTTTAGATATATAAAAAGTTTATTGAACTTTTCACCGTCTTTTACCCATCTCCTAGGAAAATTTGCAAATTCACATAAAACTTAATTTTACTACTTTTGTGAGTGGAATTTTAAAAATCCGAGAGAAATGGTTAATATCAAGAAGTAAATGTCTTTCAATAAGAAAAAAGTAATTTTTGGTGAATAGTAACTTTTAACTTTTATTTATCACGCTTAAAAGTAAATAGGGTAATTAAGGGTAAAAATGATATTATTATTACCCTAACACATGTCCGAAGTCTATTAGATAAGTATAATTTGACCAAAAACAACCTTAGGAATAAAATATGACCCTTTAGGTCCACTTGGATTAGATTAGGACATTTATTATTATTTAATTCAAAGAAGAGTTAAAAGAGTTAAAATCAATGTTTAATAAGTAAAACATTTTTAATATTGGGTTATACATAAGATAAATTCTACTATAAATATTAATTAGAAAGATAAAAATATTTCCTACATAATCGTATTTTATTTATAATTTTTAGACATTATATAATTTAATTTATTTATGACACAATAATGATGTAGTAATTACCTTATTAATGAAATATTAACATAATTGATATTATAAATACCCAAATAAATGTAATTTGAGACTTTTTATGAATTAAAATAATTTTTACAGGTTAATATAATGTATTAGGGTTGGTTAAATGAATTATTTTCGAAGTAATAATGTTTTTATGAATTTATAAAAAACAAAATAAAAAATAGTGTCCAAATTGACATAAAGGAGTTTTTTTAAAAAATATTTTATAATTAATTGCTATAATTGTCCTAAAAATATAAGGTTAGGACAAAAGACTTATATAATAATATATATGACATTAAGGAACCAATTGGGGTTATAGTTTCAGTTTATAGTAATTTTATTAACCATATATTGTAAGAATACAAGAATACACGGTAAAAGTTAAATTATTTAACTAAGAGTTAATTCTAAATAATAAGGTTAAAATGATAACCTAAACTTGTCTAAAACCTATTGGTTGAGATGGTTGCGACCCATACCCACCCTAGACTCGAAATAAGTAACTTGTTAGCCATTATAAGCCAAATATGAATTTATTATAAAATAATATTTTATGTTTTTTCTAAGGTGCACCTCACCCCTCTTATAAAAGGGAACTCCCCCTTCTCTCTAATTCACACATCCAAATCAATTTGGCTTGGCCAAACCCGACCCAAATACCCTCCCAACTATCCTCCCTTCATCCTAGAGGCCTTAAATTAGACAAAAAGCCAACCTAAAAAGTTTTTTTGATCAAATTAAAAGGAAGAACCCGAAGAAGAGGTAAATATATCACCACCTATTTCATGTTCCTTTATTCTTCCACTTCCACCTTCTTTATTGTTTCCATTATAAAATAATAACTATAGTATAATATATATACTTTGATTTTTGTATAAAAATTTTACAAGTATATTAGTTATTTTATCCATCCTTTGAATGAAAAAGTCACCACACGTGCGTACGTATATCCTACCATCTCCACGTCATGGTGTAGTTTGTTATTCAAACAATTCATCTTTTAGATGGGTATAATAATGAGTATAAATTATATAAATAATAAATATAACATTATTATGATTCCTTATATATGATATACCATCCAATTATATGTTATTTTAATATTAAAAGAATGATATAGTCACTCGTGCGTACGTACGGACTACCGTCTCCACGAACGCGATGAGATTATTTTTCCATGATTATCTATTAAAGTATGATTATAAAATATATATAATAAATAATAATGATGTATATTACATAAAAATGATACTGGATTTATTCACATATATGTTTCATTTACTTAATTCCATTCAAATCAATAAGGAAATGAAAACAGCGTTAATGCGTACGTACGACCTACCGTCTCCATGAACGGTGTATTTCATTCCATTTATCGATCTATCATATATATTTATATTATTAATCTATATTATATATAAATCATGTTTTAAATTATTTAATTAATTAAACTAGGATATAATTAATAATGTCAAGAACATCAAGTCGAAACACATACGATAAATGAAATGATTTTACCCAAAACGCTGCTTTAACATAGAATTTACAAAAGAACAGTTAATATAAAGTCATAAGTGAATAACATATGATATCATAAATATTATTATGGTTATGTTTCCAGTTAATAATATGTTTAAACCCACTATAAAGGAGTTTTAGACATGTATGGAAGAAATTGGACTTAACGTAAGGGATAATTATTCCAATATCGTTCTTATCTGAGATTGTTTATTCGTAAGTATTTATGGGGGTTATGTTTATCATCCATGTCCATGTTTTCTAAAAAAGTTTTCATAAAATTATTTATATTCTTCCATGTATGTTTAAAGTCATTTTTACTTTTTTTGACATTTTCCCACATTGTATGGAAGGAATCTTTCCTTTGGTTACCATATAAGGTACTTCATGACTTTTCCGACAAAAGTACGAGAAAAATGTTTTCTTTTTTACTTATACAGTGTGAATGGATTTTACGATTTCATAACAACTTATTTCAATGAAGATTAATCTACAAAATTTCATGATTATTTTCAAAAAAAATATTTTTATTTTAAAATTTCATGGTATTTTGAGAAAAGAAAATGATTTTGAAGAAGAAAGGATATTTTCCTCAAGAATTCATTTCAAGTGTTTTATCAAAACTATTTTCCATCTAAGATGAAATTATTTAGTATGTTTATGTTTCAAGTAAAATGTCTCTATTATTTACATGGTTTGATTTTTCTTATGATGAAATTATATCCATTTCTTTTATATGGATTATGTTAGGAAGGGATGATGTTTATGAAACCTATTTTATTCATTGGGTTATTATGAATGATGTATGTTTATTTTGTGGCACATGAAAGAATGATTTCATTATGAGAGGAGTGGGACCTATATCTCCCTCTAATGCATTGCATAAAGACTTATATCTCATTAGATATACATGGCTAGAACGTCTAGTTAATCTGGTTTAGTGATACAGGACTGGAATGAGGAGTGAACTCAATTCTGTAAGGGACGTTGTCCACTATGATGTTCTTGGAAGCAATGTCATGGCTACTATGGAAATCATATCATGTGCTTAATGGTTTTCGACAATTACATGTTTTATTTTATCATGATTAATGTTCCTTTATAATCTATGACTTATGTACTACCAAGATTTATGTCACTGCTCAAGATTTTTATGTTTTATTTTTATGTTTTTACGTTAAAATGTTTATGGATTGTTTTTAAGTTCTCTATGTTTACCCTTACTGAGCATTTTAGATCACCCTTTTTATGTTTTCTTTTCCCCAGGATATAAAGAAAGGTTTTATGTAAGAAAAAAAAGGGATGATATTTATGGGAGGTGTTGAAGATATTTCACTATGATTATAATATTATGTTCCGATTTTCCAAAGACACTAAACTAATATGGTCTTTGGGCATCTGTTTTTGTCATGTATTAAGTATTCTGAAAAAGTAATGTAATTTCTATGTACATCAAGATATGGTTATCTACATTTATCATCATGTGGTAAATAAGTATTCATTGAAGAGTTTTAATTTCATGTGACCAAGATGTTTGTCTTGTAGTTTAACATCATAAGGTGACGAAATAATTATGTGCAGTTTATCATCATGGGTATGGACATATTCCCATGCAATTAAATTTCAAGCAGTAAAGATGTGGGAACCGATGTGAATATATAAAAATTTTGTGGTTGGTCCCAAGTTTAGAAGTTATGGAATCACTATGTATATCATGACAATGAGAAACAAAACACATGTAGTTCATAAAAGGCTTGTATTTTAATGTCATGTGATGAGGACATGGATCCCCTATTATGAAATGATGGTATTGCAGCTAGGACCCTAGAAATCATTATTGGTTTCACGACATATCCCATGGTAATTTGAATCATCCCACATGTAGTTACTAATTAAGTTACCAAGATAAATCTGACCTATACATAAATATGGGGCATATTAATATTTGATTTATTGTAATTGGGTCCAGTTTTGGAAATTTGGGAATCACTATGTATCCTGTGAAGATAGGAATCATGTAACACATAGTTCTTGAATGGTAAATAGTATGTGAATGTCTGAACCATATGTATATTTGGGAATTATTTTCATTAAATGTGGTATCTGGGCCCAGTATTGAAGACCCAGGCATCACTACAAATCATTTAATGACATGAATCAAGACACATGTAATTATTATGGAAATATTTAGTTTAACATCATGGGTCAAGGATAAAGATGGACCGATATGAAATATTGGTGATGTTGTGGCTCAGACCTAGAGTGAAAGTATAGGTATCACTACGTATCTCGTGAAAATGATAATCAAGCCTCACATAGTTCTTAAAGAACCATATAGTTTTAATGACGTTCAACAAGGACAATAACTGTGCAGTTTAACATCATGTGGCAAGGACTAATGGTGTACCTTTTATGGTCTTTCACTTAGGACCATGATGGATATGTCATGTACTTTAATGCATTTATCATGGGGGAAATACATTACTATAATTATTAAGCTCGGGTGAGCTATTATTGGTGTAAAAAATAAGGAATAAAAAGGGTTTCTCTCATAATGAAGAGGCAGTTGAGGGTACAACAGAGGAATTATGAATAATGTGATGGTAGGACCTAGATATATGATCGAGGATCCCATACATATCTCATTGAAAAATGGGAATCAACTCTTACATAGTTCTAGATGGACCTTAAAGTTTAACATCATGTAGTGAGGATGTCACCGGTGTTGTTTAATGTCATCTGGTAAGGATGTGGGTGACTCAACATGAATGAAGATGGATGTTATGGATATGTGTAGTTTTATATCATTAAGTCAGGATGTTATACATATAGTTTAATGTCCTGTAGTAAGGACACAAATCTCTCATCATGAAGGAAAAGGGAATTTGTGAGTCAATGTAGTTTTACGCCATGAAGTAATGACATTTTACTTTTAGTTTAGTGTCATGTGGTAAGGACATTAGATCACCCAATGTTAAAGGGAATTAATCCTATGGTTTGACCCAATAATACAGTTTTGGGTGTGACTATGTATCGTATGATAGAATGAATCAATCCATATGTAGTTCTTAAGGAACAATGCAGTTAAACAGTATGCGGTTAGAATGAACACCATACAGTTCATCATCATATGGTTAGGAAAATATTTAATTTTTTTACATAATTTGGTAAATAGTTATTGATGGGGTTTACTCTAATTTGGAAACCCATTTCATGATTTCTAAGAAAATTATTTCTTCAGAAATCTCAAATTGTTGGGTGGTGTGACACGCTCCCCATCTATGGTGGCCAATGATGGGGCTATATTATTATAATACTTATGTATTACATAAGGCCCTTCCCACTTGGGTTCTATTTTTTGGGTCTTATTTCCTTGTTTCATTGGGGTTCTGATAGCCATCACCAGCTCCCCTTGTATAAATTAATGGAGGGGAACCCTTTTATTAAATGCATGTGTGATCTGATTCTGATGGACAACCATATTATGTAGTGTCTGAAACCTATTTTCATCTTTCCATTCCATTTCATCTAGTAACTTTTGGAATTTTTTATCAACTGAGATCTATCTAAAAATGGCTATTTTAAGTGAAGGAAGATGTACCTCTATGGGTAAAACTGCCTCAGTCTCGTACAACAATGATTCTTATGTTTCTTATGTGGCAGTATGTGTAGTGCTACTGTAGGCCCATAAATAATTTTGGTGATTGTATGACCAAGAGTTATAATCCTTATTTACCATATCTTGGAGTATATTTTATAAAGTCATATTAAAATCCTCTATCTATCCATTTTCACTTCGTGATAGCGATATGGGTTATTGAACATGATATTGAACTTCAGGTAGAGTCTCTTTAATTTTGTTGAATATAAGTTTGTTTTATTTCCCATGAATATTGTGTGAGGGACCCCAAACATGGTGATGATATGGGACTTTATGATGTTGATGATATTCTTTTTCCCAACTTCCTCGAGGGGTATTTTCTATTACCTTTTGGAAAAGAAGTCATTTGTTGTAAAGCTGTACTTGAATTTCATAGCTATGGATTGGAATATTTGACTATATTTAGAAATTTTGGGGGCCAATGGATGAAGATTTCATAGATCTTAAATTCATGACATTTATGGGGGAATTCTAGGAAGTCTTGTATCATGGTTTTCTAGTAATATGGAAACCCCTGATTTGATTGGAGAGCATGGTTCTAAATTGAAGGGTGCCACAAGAGCCTGCATATACTTCTTCCATGATAGCAAGGATCTCTCCATATCTTATGAATATAAGGAGGATTCCATTAGGGCCTTATTAGTAGAGTGATTTCTACACATTTAGACCATCCTACATAGTGAAATTTGATGTTCATCACCGAATGTGTTCCCTTGAGGCATGATCTGTTGGGAGAATACTACTTTAGAGATAAAAGGTTATGGGATCCATCCATCCATGGGTTTTCATTATTCTATTATGCTATGGGGTGGTGTGGACCAAATTTATTTCTTCCATATCACATATATTGATCTACGAGACAATTCTTCAATTTGTGATATGGAATATTACTTCCTCCTTATAAGGGTCACCCAGGATGATGGTTGCATTAGCTTGTTCGTCGACACGAGCATTCTATGATCGGGGAACATGATTCAATATAGGATTAAATGGGAACTATGCTATCAGTACCCTGACATATCCAGTGAGGGCGGTTATTCCTTCATTTTGGATGGAATATTAACCATTTATCTTCTTTATAACCAATTTTGAGTCCCCTTTGATTTTCAGGTAGGCTATATGTAGTTGTAGGACTAGTTTCAATCCAGCAATGAGGGCTTGATATTCAGCCTCATTATTTTTGTAGCCTTAGGATAGTGAGAATGAATAAAGGAAAACTACTTCTTCTAGAGTGATGAATACAATCCCTAGACCAACCCGATTGAGTTTTGGGTTTTCCATCATTGTTTTAATGGGACTCTATGAGGCACCATCAAATTAAATATCCTATGTCTGAGTAATTTCATGGGAATATAAAACCTCCTCATTTGGAAGCTCAGTCTCCACTAGTGTATTTTCCAAGGTAAGATGTGCTATGAGGAAATCAGTCAGCTCTTACCATTTCACTAAATTTTACGATATGAACTGAATGAAATATTTCTAAAGAATGACCTCCCATCAGGACAAAAGAATAGTCAATGTAGGGTATATAAAAATGAAATTGAGAGGATCAATATGAGGGACCATATATACTTTGTGGTTCTACATGTAATGCCTCATCTTTTTCACCATGAAGATGAGTGCAAGGATGTCCTTCTTTACAATATAATATCTAGTCTCAGTTTCTATCATATGTTGGATAAGGTATTATAGACTTTTGTCACTCCCCGTGTCATTTTTCTATGCAAGTAGGGTGCCTACTAAGCATTCTATGTATTCCATATATATTATGAGTGGCCTCCCTTCCTCTGGAAGAATTCGGATTGGGAGTTGTAGAAGATAATGCTTAAGACATTCGAATTTTTTTAGTTGTCAATGTCCCATTGATAGGAGTTCCCTTTCTTCATTATCCTAGTTAAGAGAATAGATTTATTAGACTAGTTGGCTATGAATTACCGAATGTAGGAAGGTTCCCTTGGAGTCCCCTCAGTTTTTTGAGATTCCTGGGGGGTTCAATTTCTAGAACAATACTAGTCCTACCTAGGTCAACCTCGATTGTGTGATGGTATATCATGAAGCCAATAAACTTCTTTGATGTCACACCAAAAGTGTATTTCAACAAATTCATCATTAGACTGTGATTTTGAAACTTGTAGAAGATTGCTTTAATGTTTGTGAAGTGATCACATCCCAACTAGGGTTTGACCACTAAGTCATCACCATAACATTTAGCTATCCTTACCTTGAATGGATTACAGATTTGAAGCATGAGGAGCTAATATGCAGTGCTAGTGATTTTCAATCCAGAGGGAATGACCTGATAGAAGAAGATCCATTCATACACTCTGAAGGTAGTGGCTTCCTCATCATTAGGGGGAATTTTAACATGATTTTACCTTGAGTACCCATCATGAAGGAAAGATATTAAAAGCCAACATTTGCATCAATCAAGATTTCTATGATCAAAAATGAGAATTAATTTTTTGGGAACGGACAGTTAAGGTTGCTAAAATAAATTCATAACCTGATATTATCATTCTTATTATTGACGGGGATGACGTTGAAAGGAATTCTTGGGTATTTAAATTCTTGGACAAATTGATATTTAATCATCTTATTAACTTCATCCTCTATATTGGTGGCATGATAGGGGTGAATCATCATGGATTCCTTCTTGAAGCCTCGATGCTCATTGTGTAGTCTGAGTTGGTGTGTAGCCACATTTGGATTGAGTACGAGAATTTCTGTATATTTTCAATAGAATAGAAATTGTCGCTCCTTTAGAAATGAAATTTACATATTGTGATCATTGAGGGGCATGGAGAAAGTAATCAGAGTAGGTCGTGGGTCTTTTTTTATTCATAGATTCATCTATCTGATCTCTTCTATGGTGGTGGATACACCTTCCTCAAATAATAGAGGGGTGTTCCTAAGATCATCCTCATTTTCCTTCAATTCTGATTATGTGGAGGAATTTTCAAATGAACAAGGCTATCTCAGGTCTTCTTCATCACTATCAACGTGAGGGAGGCCATTAGAAGAGACATTATCATACCTTTTTATTTGAGTCATCATAAAGGGATGTTGGAGCTGATTTCTTTCTACACAGTCACTGAGGAAAAATGGGTCTTGGGTATATGGGACAAGACCTGTGACTTTGAATATACTTATGGTTAGTGCATAGTCATTTTCGAATATTCTCCAAATATTTATAGGGGTGGTCCCCAAGACAATGTGAGATAAATCCTATATATAACCATCCTCCACTGGTTACTTTCTTTTCTTCTTATAGAAATTTGCTTCAAGATATATGTATTTTCAAGCCTTCAAGGGTACATTGTCTCTATACAATATGTTGACTTTTCCATTGGTGGGGTACTTCATACACTGATGGAATGTTGAATTAAGCTCCAAGTGGAAATGGATCTGGGGAATTCTAATAAAGACATTATATGATATCTCTTTCTGGATAAACATGAACCCAATATCAGATGGGAACTCCCAAAACTATGATTTTAGTTTGATCATATAGAGAGGTCTTTGCTCATGCTTTTCATACCCTTGAATGGTCCGCCTTATGGTATATAGGTATCCCTCACTATATCCCAAATGTTAAAGAGTTCGAACTAGAATGAGATTGATCCGAGAATCATTATCAATTAGGGCCCTTTGGATGTTGACATTATTTATTTTTTCTGAGACATATAGTGTTTTGATGTTACCTTGGATGGCCTAATCCTAATCACGATTAGTGAATGTGATAAAGACATGAAATTTTGAGTAAATGGTATGCACTCAATAAACCTCATCCATATAAACTTCCATATCAAACTTTTATAGGCTCTAAAGGTCTACAAATAGTGCCTCCATATGTTCTTTTGAATGACGGGGTGCATCAAAGATTTAGATCTTGGATGGGAAAATAATCACCTATTTCAGAACTTCATACTTTTGTTCCAAAGGTTCGGTATTCCTAATATGGGGAAGCTCTTGGGCATATGGTTCAATTGATAAAGTATCTAAGGTATATGGTACCAGTTCTTGTGCAGATGTTGATGTGATATCTTCTTCTAGTAGTGTAGTTTGCATCCATATTCCCCATTGTCTAGGTTGATCAGATTGATCCCCCTGGTGGTAGTTATGCAAGAAAATTGGGTGTAGGCGACTTTTAGAGAGCTATGGGGAACCTTCTTACCTCTTTTCGGCCTACTGGAGTGCTTGACCATGATCCTCAGTTTCATATATAACCTATATGGGAAAATTATTAGAATATTCGATTTGACCATTTCTGTGATGTCCCCCATATCCTTAGCTTCAGTGCATGTGGACTATTATTTCCCAGTGATATATAGGGAACTCGTATTTGGGGACATACACATCATCTGAGAAGGGGTCTTCAAAGTGTGTCACTTTGACATAACCAAAGATGATCTCTTTATTCGATATGGATTCCATTTGATCAGGAAGTTCCCATGTTACAGATGTTGTAGGGAATAAATATGAAAGGGTTATGGCTTATGTTGGAGAAAAATATGATTCTTCCTCTTCTATTTCTTACATATTCCACTGATCAATCTAACCTTTAAGAGGTGAATTTATGTTACCTATTCTGGTGGTGGATCTGTTTTGGGTCTAAGAAGCTGTGATCTCAGGGTTTCATGATCATGATCAACTATTTTCTGAGTCATCAAGTTTAATTCTAGCACAAGCCTAGAAAAAAAATTCTACCAACCATCCACTTCTTCTAACCAAACAATAGTTATGCATGCCACATGCTCTTGAAAGTTGTCTAACGCCACCTATCCAAAATCATCCATTATTTGAATGATATAATTTAAGATAAAACACAGCTAGATATTATGACCATGCCTTCTATGGTAAGGGAAGTAGTTGGGAAGGTCAGTGAGGTTGACCTCTTCAGGCTTCCAAGGATATGGAAGCTTGAGCATATTTTTTTTACATTACAACTAGAAAATAATAGGGTGTTTGTTCATTCCTAGAAGATTATGCCTTGTTCACACATTCCTCAAATCCCCTGAGATCCTAATTTTTCTCTTCTTCTAGATGATTGTGATTTTTTTTGTTCACACTGCTCAATATGAGGTGTTTGGTGGTTTGGACCCTGCTTGGGTTCATGGATGGGAATTGTTGTTGTATTGAGAGTGATGGATGCAGCTTAGGATCCTCTTATAATTTTCCTTGTGTTTTGGGCATGAGCTGAGTTTTACATTAGGTTCACTAAATAGCCTCTTAAAAATGTTTTTCTATTTCAAAAACTCTTAGATTCCACCTAGATACTTCATAGGGATCATAGTTGTTTTCAAGTCATCCCTGATATTTTTGAAAAATATTTCCAATGGTTTCTCATGTGAGAGAGGTATTCTAAGAAAATAGGTTAAGCATTTTCATATTTTAATGATATCAGACACCCCCTTATTCTCTAATTTTTTGTAGTTCTTTAGGTTGATAGTCATCATTTTCCACATTGTTGAGATGAACTAATAAAGGAAAAAACTATGAAGGTCTTCCCATTCTACAACTGATCCTACTAGAAGGATTCTTTACTAAAAAATGGCTAGCCCTGTCATTATTTTTATAAAACACCTCACATTTTTGCCTCTTATTAATATTGAGGGCCCATCATTGGCCTGCATCAGAATATGAAGTGTGAGAGATGTTGTTAAGGGTCACCAGCACCATTAAAGGTAGTGAAGGTGGGATTGACGATGTTGGGTAAATGTGGAGTGGCGTCCACCCATTCAGGATATGTATTCCTATCAAGATGCATGGGTGCGTGTCTCCCTTCCATATATTCTCTTCAAGTATCTAGGGACTCAAAAGCATTAAGTAACTTTGGGGTAATGTCTTCCTGAGCCATCTACCATCCACAAGGAGTGGTCGGGGTCCAATGAGGTGGTTATGCCACGATGTCCTACCGATTCTTGATTTTTCATAAGACTAAGTGGTTACCCTGGTGAGGTATAGTTTTTCTTCATAATAGAGTGATGTCATGAAAATTTTCAACTTCCTCATTCATATAGACAGGATTCTTGGATCTGGATCATATCTAATTCTATGACATCACTCTTTTTGGTGGATTAGCTATGGTAAATAGAATATTTTTCTGTACATAAAGATAATACATAGTGGGAATATTTCCCATGAGTATCTCCTCATTGATTTTTCATAGAGTTTTTATTTCTCTCTCATATAGTGACAACTGTTTCTTTGAGTAAGGAACTCAATTATTTGGAGTGAAATTCTGGATGTAGTCAAGCCTTTACCGTTTTCTTTGGTAGTGTTCTACCATGGAGGTGGAAACTCAAAATTTGGAGGTTCTAGGTTTTGGAGACATCTTTGGTTTTGGTTGAATGTAACCTCATTTGGTGAATCCAACTCCCCATCCTCTTAGGGTATGTTTTCCATGTTTTGGACATCTACATTTTCCACTTGATCCACAACACCTTCCATATTAACAATGATGACATTCATAATAGCATATCGATCATTGGTGGTTATACCATTACTTTTGAGATAAAAGGATGATTTGACAATACCATCTCTAGGATCATCACTCAAATCCATGGAAATTTTGGGTTGTTTTGGTTTATGACCTCAATGAGATCTTATTGCCTTTATTGTATGGTCATCCCATCTTGGTCTACAAATAGCTACTCTAAGGGAGTTTTTGGTCATGATTTTTGAACAGGACCCAACTAGTAGAGGATTGTCTTGTAGTGGAAGGTATAGGTGGGGTGTCAACCATTTATTTTTCCCTCCCAAAATAGAGAATACATATTATCTATGAACTGATGATAATGTTAAAAATACACCCAACCCTATGGGGTGGGGGTCATCTAAGGATGTAATTTGCATTGATTGGTCTCGTTGTTGAGGATCTAATAACTCTAGTCAAGGATTTGATGATTCCTAGAACATAGATGATGGTAAAAATTCCCACATACCAATGGGGTGTGGTTAATCTAGAATCACCCTTGATTCGTCTAGGACCCTCTCAGGGGATTATGAACATGGACATGGTGATTAAGATAAAAATTCCCCTCTCTCAATAGGTTTTGGTTCACATACTGCTACTTTGGATTTATCTTGAATCCTCTTATGAATTGATGATCTGAGGGGTGGAGACCAGGGTAGAAATTCTCCTAGCCGTCGGGGCTATGTCTATTCTTGGATGAATGTGATAGAAGCTTATACTATGGCCTGATTGGTGTGGTGTAGTTGTACTCATATGGGAGCTGGGTGTGACAACATCCCTTGATAAGAACCATTTTTACGGGATGTTTTTGGGATGATCACAACTTTATTCTCCCTGTATGAATTTCATTCTCTTTTCTTTGGGGTGGAGGGGCTATTTTAATGTATTTTATTCTATCTTCTTTCACTATTCGTGATGTATGGGCATCTTTGAGGTAGGGTCATTCCACACTAGTGACCAACATTCTCAAGCATTACCTGGTCCCCTGATTTCACTAGAGGATATAACATTACAGGATGTTGAATTTTATGGGATATATAGTTCTAGGGGTGTTGAAAACTATAATGATCTATACTATCCCCATCCTCGAATAAGGATTCATGAAATGGATTCATATACTAGCTTCTGAAGTGTTTCAATGCAATAGAAGAAAATTTTTTGTAGATTTGCATTGTTCTTTTCCAGTTTAGTATAACAGGACATGGATATAGAAGAAAAGTCTAGTTGATAATAGATTATATTGATTTTATAATGGTGAAACTCATATCCTAGATAAGAGAGATTCCAATCCTTTAGTCACTGATGATTCACCCACATATTCAAGCATAGATAAGGCAAGGAGACTTTTTCTAGCTCATCTAGGATCTCATAGTCAGAAGTAGCAAGGGGCCAAAACATGATGGGGAGGTTGTTTCAGGATAATTCTCTCCATATTTCAATGTTTTCTTCCTATGAAACAAACTTATATTCCACCATCTGGTCAAAATACAGAACATGGATCTGATGTCCGACTTTTGATGAGAGTGAAGTGCTACTGAAATTTGATGGGGAACCATATGTCGTTGATGCTGATGTTTTGAGCACCTCTCTATATAGAGGTGTCATATTATTGAACACCTCTCTATATGAAGGATTCTATTAATGGGAGGATTTCTATATCCATGGTAGATATCACCCTGGGGAGGTTGACCATAGTAGATGTCAAGAGTAGATTCCATGTGATCCATCTCCACACTACCAGGAGGTAGACTATCATGGTAATGAATGTATTATGCTTTTAAATTGATATAAGAGTTGATGGACGATCATGGTGTTGAGAATGTGTCACAAACTACCTCAAGGACACTAAAATTGAGTTGATTTGGAATATGATCCATGTTCTACATCATGGACATAATATTTCGACCTACCTTTTGATATTGTGTACTAATATGAGCTAGTTATATTATTATTTATAGAACTTGTATATAATAATCTAGAATTGTGAGAGTATGAGACCACTACGGAGATGCTACTGGGATATACCGATGAGTTATCTCATTACTAGAAAACAGTATGAGCTTGTCTTAGGGAATGTTCCATTCCCACTTGGTGAGCCTCAGTCAAGATGGGAGTGTGAGACCAATCTTGAGCATTTTTTATATATCATTGCTCTTTCATGGAAGTAGAATGATCCTACCTTAATGAATGTACCACTCTCACCTGGTGATACTCTTTTGGAACAAGAGTATGACCATACTTCAAATATTAATTCCCCACAAGAATATGTTAATGGACCTTTGGATTGGGAGAAGGGGTATGAGCCTCCCATTATATTACCTATAAATGATGTTGGCACAGTCATTAGTTGTCAAAAGTAGGAATTTTAACCTAGATTCTGTGATCTTCTATAATATTCCAGATAGATTCACTGACAGGAATATGAGCTTTTCTCAAGGCATGTGTCATTCTCAATTAGTCAGTCCTAGCTATAATGGGGATATATGCCTAATCTTATGCAGTATGCTTATAAACTTATTTGACAAGAGTATGAGTTTATCCCAAGGCTTGTCCCCATCCCATGTGGTGAACCTTGACCAGAAAATCAATATGATCCTAATCATATGCTTGTATAATATTCCACTAGACTTATTTGACAAGTATTTTTCCTTTTCTCGAGGCATATGTAACTCTTACTTGGTGATCCCTGGTTGGAATGGGTGTATTAGCCCAATCTGATGTCTCTTTATTAGAATATACTGATAATCCTCTTAGATAGATGAAATAATGTGCGTTTACTCTAGTAAAACCACTTTTTCATAATGATTAGAGTGTTGAGTTTCTCTGGTTTTATGGATAAGAATTTTCACATGTCCCTTTATCAGTAACAGTGCTGAAATATGTTGGGGGATTTCTTGAGTTGTTGCTAAAATATATTGGAATTTTAGTAAAGTGTGTGACAGAATATAAGCCTACACATTTTTTGTCTCCATTTTAAATTAGAATATGTATTTAATATAATAGGGTATATGATCCCACTTCTTTCCTCCATGTTCCAATTGAATATGTCGATGGGCTTCATGCACGGGGATAGGGATATGTGCCTCCACCATGTTTGTTGTGTAAATATTCCCACAGACATGTTCCAAGAGAGCATATATATGATTTTTCTTATAGGTTCCTATCATAATATTCTAGTAGACATCATTAGTAGGAGTGGGGGTATGATCCCTCTATTAGATATCCAATGCCTTTCTACTGTGATTTTGCTTCCTTTTTCCCATGCATGGGAATCAGAGGTAGCAGTGAATCTAAAGTCACCCTTAGTAAGCGACTTATTACTAGAGGGATGGTGTTGGTGAAGGAGGTTGATAGGTTCCCACCTCAAGGCCACCTAAACTAAAATGGATCTATATTTTTCTTCCTGACCCAGCTTCTTCAGAGGCTGAAGGTGGTAGTTGTATGGCTCCATGGATAAGTTATCAAAGTAGTTGGTTGTAGCAATAAGGGATACTAAAATAGTAGCATACTTTTTTGGGTGATGAGAAATATCCAGTTTCCATGCTTGGATTAACTCTATGTAGCTTCTATGGTTAGGATTGTACCGTGTAGGTGGTACTCTTATACCATCATGGGTTCCACCTATCATTGGATCTATCGAATAGGTGAGATCGCTTTGAGACCCTTGGGGGTTGTAGCTACAGATGATTTATCAGAGTAAACGTTGAATGATGAAGAAATTCTATCAAATCAGGATGTATTAAATATCTTAATTCAAGCAGAAAAGAAGGAATGAGGACACCAATTAGTGAAATATATTATGTATGATTTCCTCAATCATATATTCACGGTTAACACAATTTTCCTAATATTATTTATTCTCCCATTACACTCATTTAGACTTGCCAAAATGAGGATGTACTTTTGAGAACCATGGTTATAGATCATTTGTGGTATTACATCAATCTTACTTCTTTGTTATTATAGGGTTTTCAAAAAAATGGCTTTAAAGATTCATTTCAGATCTATTATTTTTTTGGTGTATTGAGTGAAAACAAAATGTTATAATGAATTATAAACCAATACTTTTACTATTACAGATATTCACATCTTTTTAAAAATATGTTTTTGCATATGGCGGGAAACATGGTCTAATGGATTATAACCCAATCGTTTTTTATTTGATTTCTTTATGTTGAGGTCACCATTTTTTCATGTAGTGGGAAAAAATGGCCCAAAATATTATAACCCAATTGTTTTTTTATTACATAACTTTATGTTAGGTTCACCATTTTAGTTTCATTTAGATTCTAAGGATGTGGAATGGTATTCTCCTCTATGGTTTGATTATGGGGGTTTAATCCTAGATTAATTGCTCAAATTGTGTTTTCCATTTGTTTATTCTTTCCTAAAAATTATCAATGGATCCCTCATCCATAGCTGGGTATAGACCTACTTTCCAATGGTAGGCGGTTATCTAGGTTTTCAGGCCCAATAACTCTTGGGGGCTTGCATTGTTTGAGAGGATGAGCGGTTGGGATCATCTCACACTTTTTAGTGAATTATTTCCTACTCCAGGACTCTCTGGTAGATTTAAGAAATGTTTTTGAATCTCTTCCTAATCATGATATGGAACTGGTTAACCTAGAAAAATTATTATTGTTTAATTATATTTAATGTGTAAAAGACATCAATCATCTTTAAGGAATCTATCTGTATGTATCTAAGGATCTTATTCATTTTATATTAATGGGAGGTAACTTATGTATTGAATTAATATAACCAGATTCTTCAAAATGTCTTTCCATGAAAGGTGGGGGTTAATATTTAAAGGAGGGTATTGATCCATTATGAGGCATCCTATATATCTTTTTTATTGAAAGAATCAAAACCCACATAGTTCTCTGGACCTGTTTAGTTTAATTTAGTGGAGAATTGAGTTTTATAGGTACTTTGGGACCCCATGAGTTCATGCTTGGTTCCTAGAAGAACGTCCTATGCGTCCCTAATGTAGTGAAAATTAGTGTTTTTATAGTTTATTTCACATCTTAGTCCACTACCAGATGACATATCGTGATAATCCCATGGGAATGATTGGGTCCCGATGGTTGAGGTGTAAAATTCATAAAAGGACTAACATCAAAATCGATATTAATTTGAGCTCTAGCTTTATAAAGGGATTCAATGTATCCTTATTATATTAGGAATCAGAGTTCTTGTAGTTCAGTTGCACCCATGGGACTGGCCCCAAGGTTAGAACTTTTATATAGTGTAAAATATATCATGAAACTCATCAAGGATTAAATGATGACATTTCCCTATCAAGTAGATATTCGTGATGTGGATGACATGACTATTGGGACTCCCTAAGCCCATGTGAGATATGGTAGGTGTGTGAAACAAGGGATAATAAATAATCAAGATTATGGAATTTTGATATAGGGTTTATGTACTTGGACACCCCTTTAGGTGTTTAATATAACTATTAGGCCTTAGGGAGGTGACCTAATTATCCTAGTTATGGAAGTAATCAGAGTCAATATAGTTTGGTTGGTCAAGGCTTACACTCCGAAGTTTCCCTTTGGTCTGGGCTTACACAATAAGGTTTCCCTTTTAACCTAGGGTTTTATGGTGCGGATAACATGACCACTGCAATTCCCTAAACCCACATGATCCATTCTCATTGTGAGAAACAAGGGATGTTAAGTTATCAACATTGTTTATTGTAGATATGGGACTTATATTATGGGATTTCCCTAGATGGTCAATATGGAGCTCAAAGCATGAAAAGGTGGCCTACATATCTTGAATATGATAGGAATCACATTCTCTATAGTTCCCTTTATCGGGGATTACACACTAGTATTTCTCTATTAATTAGGGCTTACACACTAAGGAAGTAAAAATTTATCATGTCATGGGAGGTTCTATTGATTGTGGCATACACACTGAGGATGGACAATTTCATCAAGTCATGGGAGGACCTTGTGACCTGGCCTAATTTTCTCTAGGATGTCACATCACCCCCATTGAATTGTGTTGGTCAGAGTGAGTAACTCAAGAGGGGGTGAATTAAGTTCCTAATAATAATTTACATTTGTAATTAGAATAAAATAAAAAAACCCATTTATAAAATAAACTATCCAATTAATCCAAATAGTAGATTTGTATAAGATCTACCATTTTAAAATATTTCATAAAAGTGATTAAGTCTTAGTAAAAATACTATTTATAAGTACCTTAATGTTTGAAATCAATTTACTTAGAAAAAAACAAATATAAACACTAGTTCAGATTAATTAACAAAGATTTGGTTTTTTGTAGATAAAAATTAATCTAGGATATAGTTGTAAAATAAAGCAATGACACAATAAAATAAACAAGAGGTTTAGTCTCAAGGTGAGACTTAATCCCTTCCACTTTTCAATCACCTACTTCTAAGAAGATTATAATTATAATCAAATGAATACACAACCTGGATGAAGGTAAACAATCAACAACAACAAGATGTCCAAGCTAAAAATTTCCCTCCATAGTTATTCGGGGGAAGAAATAATAGTACAGGTCACACAAGGACCTCTTTTGAAACGTTGAGGTAAAATAGATGTAGATAGAGAATATAATAAAAATTATTCTCTAGGTAGATGTAGGAAACAATGTGATTTGTATAACAAGGTAACAATACACTACATAGAAAAAAAGAGACACAACAATAAAGAATATAAAATCTCACTATAATATATTTTGAATGTTTTTAGTCCTCATATTAGAACTGGTGATGAATATGTTCTTCATTTTTGAAATTTCGAGCAAATATAGGATCCTATAAAATCTACAATAATTATTTAGTTGATCTATGTCATCATGTAGATCAATATCGATGAAGAATTATGTGCTCTAGTTTCATTTGATCATTATAGTTCAAGAATTAGGATGCCCATGAAAATTCATAGATTTAGTCTCACATTTATTTTAAATTTTGTGATCATCATTGTAGGTTTGTAATATTCGTAACTGTGGTATATTCTTTCATAACCCATATCGAAAGAGAGATATCCTTCATGTATATATAGAAGCATCAGATCTAAAATACTCATATCGGGTTATGAAAATGTCATAAATACTAGTTAAAAGATAAATCAATGAGTAAATAGTCACTAGGCCATTCAAAACTAATTCCTCAGACCGCGACGACAACAAGATGCTGGCGGGGACATAGAATCGGGTGGTGACTCACCTCTGGTGGTAACTCCTCTGTAGGTAGCTTCTCTAGTTGTACTGGTAACACAAAAATGGCAGTATCTCATTATATATATAATAGTGAATCCTAGCCTAAAAGTGGCTCATTTTGGTGGTACCTCCTCTAACGGTGACTCCATTGACAGTAAAAATTCTGGTAGTGACTCACCTCACCAGTAGCTCCTCTGATGGTAACAAGTCATGGCGGGCGCTCCCATCTAACGGTGACTCGCCATTGTATAATTATCATAATAATAGTCTAAAAATATATAATTCTATCATAAAACATGTGAATCATTATTACAAAAATAATATTGGTCTGTGATAATCAAAATAAGATATTTTCAAACATACTCCACAAGGCAGATCCAACATTCCCCCCTTTTTGATGATCAAAAAACATGGAATTTTATAAATCTTGTACAATATGAGAAATCATAAAAAATTAGACTTTTATTTTATTTTGAAAACAATATTCATATAATTTTATAAGATATATGAATTATAAATATAATTTCACAAAATTATTTAAAATTTCATTTGCTTTCCTTGTATAAATATAATTTCCAATTTATCACCAATGTTGTGATTAATAAAAAAAACAGTAGTATAAAACACCAAAGTAAAAAAACACAAGGATATTTAATTAAATAGGGTCCAAAAATTTAGTTATTACAGATTGATAAGGATGAAAAGTCCAATCATGATCCTTATCTAGAAGACCTTATCTAATCAGATTCACTGGTTAGAGGGTGGTGGCTGATCAACCTTATCTTCCCCTTTGTCTTTTTCTTTGTCCTAGGAGGGGATAGTAGAAGTGTAAGATGGTGGAATGTTTTTAATGAAAGGTAGTGTCGTATTAGAAGGAAGTGGATCTCTTATAATAACTAGATTAAGGTTCCTTATAGCATCTACTAGTGACAAACTCATAGGTTGAAACTGTAGAGGCATATGACCATCTGACTATGTTATCACTATAGGCCTAAATTGAACTGGCTCTGTGGTTTTGGTTGAAAGAAATGTTGTGATAGGAATTTCTTCCCTCTCAATAAAAGAAGTATAATGAACATGTTGGAAGTTTTTCATTGGGTTGATAAAGTCAATAATTATATTACCACCCCTTTCCATGGTATTAAATAATTCTAATTTCTCATCCATGAATCCTTGTAGAGATGGTGTGAGAAATTTTAGGTGACATATATATTCTCTAAAAACTATTTTTACTGGTGGAAATCCAAAATTATCTACTAGAAATTTGAAATTATCATACATATCATTATTTGTATAAATTATGGATAGATAATACTTTATCATTTTTTGATGATGTTTTTTTCACTCCTGAGATCAATAGAATATTCACATATCATCTTATAGATATTCTCTCCATGATGATGTATCAACTAAATATGGTCATCATGAGTGGTCACATCACCCCTAACATTTTTTATCCCTTACCTTATAATCTATTGGAGTAGTTGTGTATCAAGTTGCACTAGATATATAGTTACTTCAGTTGATGTAGAGGCAGTAGAAGTCCAGTTTTGAAACTTCTAAGAAATGGACTTCATAAAATATGAAATAATGGATTGTTTTCCCTTTATTTAATATTTTAAAATTTATACCTCTTTTTAAAATCTTTTATTTGATACATCAAATTCGTGAATATGAAATCTTACTCTTGTTTGGATATGAAATTAACCAATTCAACCAAATAATGAGCTCTCTCTTCACTGATTTGAGAAATTTTGAAAGGTTGAGAGTTCAAGACTTTTGTAAAATATGAAATTAATGTCCTTATCAAGGAGTCTATGTCCAAATTCACACTATTCTTAAAAAAATCCAAATTATCTTGGGTTACTACATTAAGAGATTGAATAGGTTGAGAAAGAGGAGTATTTATTTTCTCATGAGACACTTACACTCCAGATGAATAATCAGTTTCCATGGGAGTAAAATGATATAACTCCCTAGAAGGACTTATTTGATCCACTGTGAATTATTCTTCATTGAAAAAATATTCATTCTCATCATCTGAATCACTGTAAGATGATCCATGTCTAACAAAACCTAGATACTTCTCCTATTTTTCAAAATAAAAAACTGAAGGTCTAATAAATGTAAGGATTAGAGAGTCTCTAGGTACATGAGAGCTTTGACCAACTTTAGTTATATAAGGCGTATGTTATGTATGATTGGTATGCATGGTTTCTATATGTTTTACATGAATAACATGAACAACATGTTCAATAAGATTGGTAGAAATCTCACTCTTACTTATATATTTCATAAATTCTATAGGAACAGTTGGGAGATATAGCACCTCAGTATATTCAGGATAATTTTATTCTTTTTTGGAACTATATTCCACTTCTAAAGAAGTTTTTTGCTGAACTGTCTCTTGATCGTGATCAATAGTAAAATCTCTATTCTTATCACTACCCTTATTGTGATCAGTAGCACCTTATTTATTTTAATCATCTCTATGATCAGTTCCACCATCATTGTCACTATTATCTGGATCCTCATCAGGATCCTCGTCATCTTTACTTGAACTTATATCTGATTTCTCAAGATCCAACGTGTGAACATTATCTTACTTTAAATAATTATCATAACATAAATTTCCATTAACATTCTGATCATATTATGTTCTAGAAGAAGTTAAGATAAACTGATCCTCTATAGAAACATAGGTATCTTCATTTTCATTTTCATCTAAAAGATATTCTTGGGAAATAATATAAGCTAGATGGCTGATAGATTTATTATAAACTTTTAGAGGAGATTTTGGAATCTCTAGGATATATCCCAATTCCACTAAAAGAGATTCTTCTTCTTCTTCCACTGTAGGTTCAATTCTATCAATATCTATATTAGATTAATCATCTATCTCGTCCACCTCAAGACTTGGATCACTCATTTCCTTAGGTATTGTTGGATGATGATATGATTGAACTCATCAAACACTTTCTCATTATCTCTTACCCATCAGGTCTTCCATGGGTTCCAACTCACTTTAACCCTTTTATAAATTGTTTTTTATAAGAAAAAATCACCAAATTTATCTTCAACTTCTTATTCATCTTTGACATATCACATTGCATCTAAGATGGATGATATAATTTTAGGATAAATTAGGGAGTTTGATCTTGATCTCTTCTTGTTCATATTATACATATGAACCATCAAGAATTTATACATATTTATTATTTTTCCTTTTTCATCGTAAATAAGTTATAAATATATTTATACCACATTGTATTGAAATCTCCCTTTCTCAGACATAAAACATGTTACACAAACTTGAACAACAATTTACACTCAACATTAGGATCTCCATCAGCAAGTCTAATTTGGTTAATATATCTAGTAAAATGTACAAGAGCCTCTTCATATTTTTCAATTGGTATACTACCTTGAAAATACTCATAAACCCCTTTATGAGAGACTTTTAAGAACTTTTACCATTTCATGAAAGAGAATGAAATATCTTCTCCATTAATATGGATTTGAATCTTATCCACTTCATTTCCAAATATAAATTCCACATTTAATTATAATAATAGACTAACCTCAAATAATAAACTCATTGATTCAATTTAAACCAATTCATCCATTTTTTCTTTTTGATAACCTTTAATACCATCAAACTGTTAGTTGGGAGACATTGCACATCAATTTTTTTCTACTTTGACAACTCTATTTTCCAAATTAAGGTTCTATTAAACAACATCTATGATTATTTAATGTGCCTTTTATTTATTAGATGGCCTTATCTCATCAAGATTTTATTCTGCTACTCACTTCACCTGATCCATTCAGATTAGTTGAAGGCTTCGATGGAGTAATGAAGAAGGTGATCAGTTCGAGAGGAAAGAAAAAGTTTTGATATTTTAAGGTGTTTAAGATAATTGAATCTATTTAGATTTATCTTGATAGTTATTTCATTTAGGGATTCTAAATAAATAATAAATAATAATAAATATCAGACAATAAAAATTTTATCGATAAAAAAAATAAATGGTAATAAAACAATGGTAACATAAAAATTAATAATGACTCATTAAATGGTGAATCATAAATGGTGACTCATAAATAGTGAATCATAAATGGTGACTCATCACATTGACTTTTCAATGATGACTCATAAATGGTGAATCATCAATAATGACTCGTCAACACTAACTAATCAACAGTGACTCATCAATGGTGACTTATCAATAGTGATTCATTAAGAGTGACTCATCAATGGTGAATCATCATCGGCGACTCATCAATGGAGCCTCATAAATGGTGAATTATCAAAGGAGACACATCCACGGTGACTTATCAATGGTGATTTGTCAACTGTGACTTATCAACCAAAATTTATCATTCCTAATTCATGTTCTTTGTACTTTAATATCTCCAAATTCAAAGTCTTTGTGAAGATATCATCGAGATAATGTTTAGTTCCAATAAATTCTAATGTTATATCTCACTTTGGATAATTATATCTCAAAAATTTATTTCTTACATCAATTTTTTTTTCTATAGTGAGATACTAGATTTTTGGAAATGTTTATCATATTTTTGTTATTAAAATTTATAGGTAAATGCCTAAATTTGTATCCAAAGTCTAGTAAAGTATGTTTCATCCATAAGATTTTTGAAAACAAACATCTTGCAACTATATATTATTTTTTATTAGTAGATATTACAACATAATTTTGTTTCATACAACACCATGATACTATATATTTTCGTAAAAGATGACATATTCCGGATCTTATTTTTCAATATAACTTGCAACCACCAAAATAAGAATATGAATAACTTAATAAATCAAAAAACTATCTTCTTGGGTAGATAAAATCCCAAATTGGTTGTATAATTAAGGTATTTAAAAGTTCTTTTGATATCTAATTATTGTGACTCTTTTGGATTTTCTTGAAAGCTAGCACACATACACACACTAAACAAAATATCCTAAAAAACATGATGTTACGTACAAATGACAACCATTCATACCTCTATAACTAGTTTGATCTACTGGTTTCATAGATTCAGTAAGAACTAGTTTACATGTGGTACTCATGGGAGTATCACTTGTATTGGTACATTCTAGGGTAAAACATTTTAAAATATATTTAGTATATTTACTTTGATTTTAAATAATTCCTTATCTTTTTTGAAAAATAAGAAATCAGAAAAAGAATTTTATTTTACCCATTAAACTCATTTCAAATACAATTTGCATTTGTTTTGACATAATAAATACACAATATATCTTTAGAATATCCAAAAATAATATCATCAACATATATTTTAACTATTAAAACATCTTTTGAAATTAATTTTATAAAAATACATGGATCAGATACACCATTTGAAAAACTTGTTGAAGTAAGATACGAGGTAATCCTATCAAACAAATATCTAGAATCCTATTTTAAACTATGTAAATATTTTGTTAATTTAAAAAACAGTTTGGAAAATGTGGATTTTGAAATCTCAAGGGTTGTTCAACAAAAACATACTCAATTATAAATCCATTTTAAGAATACTCTTTTGAGATCCATTTGATATAATTTTAAATCCAAATGTGATGTATAGTAAAGTAGTATTCGAATGTCTTCAAGCCTTTCTACAGGTGAAAATTTTTCATCATAGTTGGTGCATTCTTCTTAATTATAACTTTGTAATACTAGTCTATCATTATTTATTACTTTCTGTTCCAAACTCTTAAACCATATTTATAAACACCCACTTAGTGCCAATAGTTAAATTATCTTCAGGTCTATCAACAAGTTTAGAAACATTGTTTCTCTCAAATTGATTAAATTCTTCTTGTATATCTATTACCCAGAATTCATCAATTATGGAATCATTATTTTTCTTATGTTCATTCTATGGAAAGAAGGCATGGTGTTAAATTTGATTACTTAGGGATGCTATGGTCTGTATACCTCTATAAAGGGTTCCTATTACAGTATCTAATGGGTGGTGTTTATGAGTCCTGATGGGTATTTAAGAAGAGGGGTTGGTAGAATCAAGATCTTTTTCCAGTTTAGGTTCTATAATATTGTTGGTGAAACTATTTATTTTTTTAATAGAACATTCAAAATGTTTAGAATTGAGATTTATATTTAAAAGATCATCCTCAAGGTTTTCTAATGTTTTATTAGGTTTATTGGGATATGTTTCATCAAATTTTAATGTGAATAAATTCTTCCATTGTTCTGGATATCTTGTTAAAAATGTTATAAGATTTACTAGAAGTTGAATATCCATGGAAAATCCCTTTATCACTCATGGATGAAATTTTTTCCATATTATCCTTTGTATTAAGAATAAGAAAGTTTAAACCAAAAACTCTAAATTAATTAAGCTTTGTCCTTCTATTATTCCATAACTCATAAGGTTTTCTTTTTAAGAGAGGTCTAAGTAATACTACGTTTATAGTACAATCGACTATATTAATTTCTTCAACCAAAAATTTGATAGGTTGGTCATACTTTTTTAGCATAGTTTGATATATCTCTTGAATAAACCTAATTATTATTTATACTAAACCATTTTACTATGATATTTTGGGATCATAAAACTTGTGAATATAACCATTTTGATAGAAAAATGATTAAAATTCTTGATTTTCAAATCCTTGACCATGATCGCTTTTTAAGGTCTTAATACTATGTCCAATAAATATTTTCTAAATATTAGGAATACTTAATAAAGTAAAAAACAAGTTTCATTTTAGTGAGCAATAAAAAATACTCAAGTGTATTTTGAGAAGTTACCTATATGTACGTTGATGTAATTTTTTCAATTTAGTCTAGGAACTCTAGAAGGCCTAAATAAGTCCATATGATTAAAATATATAGATTGAGAGGTTTGAAATTTCTTTTATTTATTAAAAACAATTCTTACGATTTTTTCCTTTTTGTAGGGATCACAAACTCTATCGTTTGAAAATTGGTGCTTTGGTATGTCTCTAACTAACCCTATCCTAGTTATATTTCTTATTGAATGAATATAGAAATGTCCTAGTCTCTTATTCCGAAGAAAATATTCCTTCTGAAATAATCATAAGTAAGAATTATTTTTAGAAGATAAATAATTTATGTCTATAGAATAAATATTATCATTTCTTAAAGTAGTAAAAATTAAAACGTTGTTATCATTAAAAACATGACATGAATTGTTTTCATAATTTACATAAAATCCCTCTCTACATAATTGAGATATTCTAATAATATTTTATTCCAAACCATCTAAATATAAAAATTTGGAAATTAATACTATATTAAATTTTCTAATTTGGCTAAGGAAAATGATTTTCCCATTTTCATTGTCACCAAAAGTGACATGTACACCCTAAACATTGATCAAATTCGTGATGTTTTAATACTAACTAGACATATGTATGGAACATCACATGTCTATATACCAGAGGCCATTGATGGAGATTTTCAAAAAAGTTTTCTATAACAATGATTTTATGCCAAAAATGATTTTGGTTCCCAAATCCTCTTTGTTCTAGATATGTTAGTAACAAGATATTTTCGAATCCATATTTTCCTAACAAGTTTCTTATAATTAAATTGTATACTTATATAAATAAATTCATTATTAGGTTTGGTTGAGTTTTTATTTGAAATATGTGAATTTTCATTACTGGTACTCGATGTAAATCTGGTTTTTGTAATTTCACTTTTTCCAGGTTTGTAATCTATGCCAGTTATATACATTGGTGCAACTTTCTAGACCAGTATTTAAATTAATGTTTTCTTACCATTGGTAAACATTTCTATGTGTTCCTTCAAATGTTCATTTTACAATTTTAACTCATTTTTCTCTTTCAATGGTTGATCAATTTACTCCTTTTCAAAAGAAAGATTGGTTTTAACATTTACTATTAAAGGATGATGTTTCTTAAGTGACATAAATTTATCTTACATCTCATGAAAAGTATCTTACATCCTTTTATAGTAATCAAAAATATATTTCCTGGTCATGTTTTCCTTATTATCATAATTTTTATATAGTCTTAGAAATATTTGAAATTTTAGTAGGAGAAGAATGACGAATATTTTGTACTTCTAATGAACTATTTGTAAAGAAAGTAATTTCCATCTCAAGATTATCTACTTGATTAGTGTCTGAGTCACTCAAGTTATCTTTGGATTCACTCCATGTTACATTCATGGTTCTCTTGTATCTTATGTCCTTATCCACATTCTTCCTTTTATATTTCATTTTTGGGAAGTCAGATTTAATGTGTCATTTCCTCTTACATTCATAGAATGTGATTTTATCATGAGTGTCATCCTTTTTCAAATTCTTTTTCCACATTTATTTGTTTTCATAATTTCCACTGAAATTTGTATTTTTGAATAACTACTTTTTCCTATAAAATTTCTCGATTCTTTTGGAAATGTGTGTCATTTATTGATCACTATCATCAGAAGATTATTCATTACTGGTATCCTTACATTGTACATTTTCTCTTTGTATGGAGGTAGTATATTTTAAGGCTATTGATTTTAATTTTGGTTCATATTTATAAATTCATTTGTTGAAATTAAGATCTTATTCATACATCATCATCATTCCTATAAATTATTTTACAGGTAGTTTACCCACATCACATGATTCTCCAATTGACACAGATGTTCCTCCCCATGTGTCGGGTAAGAATCTGAGCAATATCATCACTAGATATTTATCTGTCACTTACATTAAAATTGAATCAATGTTATTAACTATTTTATCAAACTAGAGATACATATTAAAAATAAGTTCATCAAATTTAATTTTAAAAGTATCATACTTGTGTTTTTATGTATTTAATCTCTTTTTATTGACATTTGATGTTCTTTATTTTGAAACACAAAAGGAATCCCATATTTCAAAAGAATATTTTCAATTAGATATTCTATTAAATTCATCATCACCCAAAGCATAGAACAAATAATTCATAGGTTTAAAATTATTATCATAAGAAGATTTTGTAGCATCACTCCATGTAATTCATACAGTTACTGGTATTTCATATATTTTTTCTATAACAGTCCAAATGTCAAAATAATAATTTTTAATGCATTTTCATTTTTATTTTCTATTGAACATAATTTATACCATTAAAATAAATAGGTATGTTGATACCAAATCTTTCTTTTATGTTATCCATAAATAACTAAAATTTATAATTGACAAAAAATTGAGATCTTTAGAACACAACTTAAATCATTGTTAAAAAGTTTAATTTTATGAAACCTCTTATACCAAATGTTAGTCAATGTGAGTAACCCAAGATAGGGTGAATTGAGTTCGCAATAAAAATTTCTACTAAAAATTAGACAAAAATAAAAATTCCTTTATAAAATAAACTATAAAATTAATAAAAACAACATATTGTTATACGATTTCTCTTTTTAAATGATTTATTAATGAGTGATCAATTCTTAGTTAAAATACTATTTAGAAATACCTTAACTTTTGAAGTAAAATTACTTAGAAAAAAAAATAAAAACTAGTTAATATTAATTTTCAATGTAATGGTTTTTTTAATATAAAAAAGTAATCTAAGATATTCGAGTAAATAAAAATAATGACATTGTATAATAAACAAGAGGTTTGGTCTCAAGGTGAGACTTAATCCCCTCCACTTGGAAAACACTTTCTGTCAAGAAGATTATAATTATAATAAAATTAATAAACAACTTGGGTCATGTAAACAATCAATATTAATAAGCTATACATTCTAAAAATCCTCATTTATATTTATTTGTTAAAATAAATAATAGTACATGTCACACAGGGACCTCTTCCACAAACCCATTGGGAAACCAAATGTAGAGATAGGAGAGAATAATAAGTATTCTCTAGGTAGATGTAGGTGACAGTGTATATTGGATAACAAGGTAATAACACACAACTCAAAATAAAATAGATATAACAATAAAGAAAATAAAAGCTCAGTATAATATGTTCTAAATGTTCATAGTCATCATATCATCACTGGTGAGGAAATCGTGCTTCATTCTAGAAATTTGGATTAGACATAAGATACTAGAAAATATAAAGTAATTTTTTAGTTGATCTCTATGTAACACCCCAAGATTTGATGATAATTATTATTTTTAATTTCAATGATGTATTTTTTTGTATGCTTCACCAAGATTATCTTGCGCTATATGCAACACCATATTAGCTTGTAGTATACGAAACACTATCCTTGGCTTGTGATTCACACAATTTCAAGTTCTTTTGAATAAAATTAATTTTACACAGCACCATGTATAGATTTTGATCAATGTATAATTGAACTATATTTTGAGTATGTTATACGCAACACCAAAGGAAGCTTTCCCAACATGCAACCCTGACTTGGCTTGCATTACATGCAAGAGCGACCTTCCTCAATAGCGTGTGTTGTACGCAATACCGAGTTTCACTAAACAATGATATATTATTATAATATTATTATGAACTAGCCGTTATGAATAGTATTAACCGAATTTTGAATTTTATAACATTATAATTTATCTTACACATTTTCTAGAATGAGGTATGAGAACAAAATCAATTTTTTGGATAAAAGAAGTATTTTTCAAACAATGCAGTTTTGCCGCCTTTTGATGGTGCACCCATTTTAAATCTAATTTTTGAAAATTTAACAAGTTAAATTTTACAAAATAAACTTCTTATTTTCAATAAAGATATAAAAATTTACATTGGATAGAGTTTTTATATTTTTCTGACAACATTGTTATTTTGATGAATAGTAAAAACATGCTAAATTTTACTTAAAAACAACTTTTTTCATTGAGATAATTCATATGGTTAAATTTTAATAGTAAATTTTTTTAAAGTATAAATAGAATATATTTTTACCATTTAATATAATTTATGTGATTAGAATTACTTTTATATTGAATTCATGGGTAATAATATTTCAATCATTGACAATGTTTTAACTTTTAAAACTCATTTTCTTAACAATGGGATTAATTTTAAATTAATTTATGCAACTTCTGGGATTTGAATTTTGAAAAATGGATTTTATATTTGGATTCAGTGGGTCCAAATTATGCTAATAGTTTACTTTTATTTTTTTGATATTATGAATAGTAACTACGGTAATTTTTATTTACCACGGTTAAAGGTAAATCGGGTAATTAAGGGTAAAAATAAGATTATAAAATTACCTCAAGACATGCCAAAATTATATTTGATGAATAAATGTATACCCATATCATTTATGGGTAATAATAGATTCATTTAATGGACTTTTGACCATTAAAATGATATGATTATTATTAAAACCAAAGAAAGTGACAACATGTCACTCTCTTATATCTTATAAGCTTAATAATTTTAATTTAGTGATAAAAATCATAAAACTTAGAATATAAATAGTCTCCAGAAATATAATACAATTTTATACATCATGATAATTTATTTATATTTTTAGGGATTAAATAATTATCATTAATGATGACGCAATAGTGATGTAGAAATTATTTTATTGATTGAAATATAAAATAAATGGTTTTAAAAATATTAAAAACAAATATTATATGAACTAATTAATGTTCTCCACAAATTTTATAAATTAATATTACATGTTAAGAGTCTATTAAATATTTTTTTTTGAATATATCCTCTGTGTGTTTTTTATTTAAATTAAAATAAATGAATAGTGTCAAAATTGACACTACTGTTATTTTATAAAAATTACATATTATAAAATTGTTTAATAATCACAAAAATATTTAAAAATTGTAAATTAAAATTTATATGGTCTAAATGGTCATAAATTATCTAATTATGGACAATTCACAACACATAAGTAATTATTTATAACATATTAAAATTTAGAATATTATTACCACAAATAAAATTAAATAGATTAAATAAGGATAAATCAAGTTGATAAGGTTTAAAATAAATTAACAACATGTCTAAATATATTTGTTTGATTATATTAAAACCTTATATCATCTAATATTTTTATATGAGTCATTTTTTGGTGGTTTTTAAGAGGGTTTTGAGTTTATTATAAATTAATATTTTAGAGGTTTCCAAAAGTGCCCCTCTCCTCTCTTATAAAAGGGCACCTCCTCCATCTCCTCCTCACACCACATTGAGCCATCAAGCTCGGAAAAACCCTTCCCCTTTCTCTTCTCCACTTACCTAGAAACATACTATAGGTTCTGTTCTACTTCAAAGACCAACTTTAGAGCCCTAAGAGGAGGTTTAGAAGAGGCACGTCGAAAAAGAGGTAATATCCTTTACCGATCCTTTCAAATTAATTTCTTCTTCTACTTCATCTTATTTTGTTGTTTAATAATAATGTAATAACATCAGTATCACTAATATACTTATATGTTATTATAAATATGAACCAAACCTATTTCACCATCTATCCATCCTACAGAAAATGAAATCACCGCTCGTGCGTACGTATGGAATATCGTCTCCACATCGTGGTGTAATCTGTTTTTCCACCACCACATTACTTGGATGGGTATAATGGTGTAAATAATACCTATATATGGTTATTATAACATGATACTAATTCTGATATATTATATTATCCACTCTAATTTCATTCAATAATTATGGGAATGATATCATCACTTGTGCATACGTACAGATTACCGTCTCCACGATGCGATGAGATTCAATCTCCATGTTTACCATTCAAGGATGATTATAAAGTATATATAATTAATAATCATGAAATATAAGAAATATTTATGATACTGGATTTATGTATATGTTATTTACTTACTTCCATTCAATTTAATAAGGAAATGAAAACATTGTTCATGCGTACGTACGGCCTACCGTCTCCATGAACGTTGTATTTCTTTCCATTTATCGATCTATTATATATATGTATATTTGGAATATATATTATATATAAATAATTTTTTACATTTTTTAAGTAATTAATCATGATATAAGTAATCATATGAATAATTACATGTCAAAACACGGACGATAAATGAAACGATTTTACCCAAAACGCTGCATTAACATGGAATTGACAAATGAACGGGTAATATAAGGTCTTAAGTTAATCATATATGATATCATAAATATTAATATAAATCTATTACAAGTTAATAATATGTTTAAACCTACTATACATGAGTCTGGGACACATACAGAAGAAATTGGACATAAGGTAAGGGATAATTTTACAATCTCATTTTATCTGAGATTGCTTATACGTAAGTATTTACTGGGGATATATTTTTCATCCATGTCCATAAAAATGTTTTTCATAAAGTGTTTAATATTATTAAATGTATTTTTAAAGTCATTTTTACCCCTCTTTTACTTTTACATTGTCTTATGTAAGGAATCTTTCTTTTGTTTACCATACGTGGTACTTTTTGACTTTTCCATTAAAAGTACGAGGAGAATGTTTTTTAACTTATAGGGCGTGAATGGATTTTTACGGTTTCATAACGCCATATTTTGCATGAAGATTACTATATAATATTTCATTATTATTTTCAATAAATTCTATTTCTTTTAAAATTTCATGGAATTTTGTGAAAATAAAATGATTTTGAGGAAGAAAGGATATTTTCCTCAAGAATTCTTTTCAAGTGTTTTTTCAAAACTATTTTCCATACAAGATGAAATTATTTAGTATGATTATGTTTCAAGTATTATTTCTCTATTATTTAAATGGTTTTATTCTTCTTATGATGAAATTATATCCATTTGTTTTATATGGATTATGTTATGATGAGATGATGCTTAAGAAACCAATTTTATTCTTTGGGTTATGATGAATGATTTATGTTTATTTTGTGGCACAAGTAAGAATGATTTAATTATGAGATGGGTGGTACCTATATCTCCCTCAAATGCATTAGGGAAATATTTATATCTCATGAGATAGACATGGCTGGAATGACAAGTGAATCTGGTTTAGTAATATAGGGCTAGAATGACAAGTAACCTGGTTCAGTAATGGACTTTGTCCACTATGATGGTCTTGGAAACAATGTCTTGGCTACTATGGAAATCATAACATTTTCATAATCGTTTTCCACAATTACATGTTTTATTCCCATGCTATTTTATCATGATTAATGTTCCTTTAGGATCTATACCTTATGTACTGCCAAGATTTATGTCATTTATCAAGATTATGATGTTTTATGTTCATGTTTTTACATTCAAATGTTTTTGGATTGTTTTCATGTTCTCCATGTTTACCCTTACTTAGTATTTGAGCTCACCCTTTTTATGTTTTCTTTTCCCCAGGATATAAATAAAGGTTTTAGTTAAGAAAACGAAAGGGGAAGATATTTATGGGAGATGTTGAAGATCTTTCACCATGATTAGAAGATTATGTTCCGAGTTTCCAAAGACACTAAACTAATACAGTCTTTGGGTGTCTGTTTTTATTATGTATTAATTATTCCGCAAAGGTAATGTAATGTCTATTTACATCAAGTTTGGGTCTCTACAGTTGGTATCAGAGTGAAGGTTTAGTTAACATTTGGAAACTAGGATGCAAAAACTTTAGTGAAATCCATAGAGATATTTATATGGTATGTATACGGATATATCTAAGGTTAATTATAAGTATAGGTCATAGTCCTAGAATTATGGTAACAATATTAGAATTAGACCTATTATGTTATATATTGAAGGTACTCTCCCTTTATTATGTTTTTTTCCTAGCATGATTTTTTCCTCTCACATTATTCTTTTTGGGTTTTAGATGATGGATGGAACCCGAAGGAACCGTGTTCATCAATGTAATGTACAATGCAATGATTTTACTCCGGAAGAAACCAATGTTATGGGAGATGGAGTGAAAAATATTATTGTTATACTTACACAAGATATGAATCATTATGGACTTCCAAATGAGCATAGAAGGGAACAATATTCTATTGAGTCCTACATGAGGCAACGTCCACCTTCTTTCAGTGGGTCTTCTGATCCACTTGTTGTTGAACAATGGATCAGTACCATTGAAAAGATATTTTTCATACTTCTCTGTTTGGAACATGAAAAATTAATTCTATCTATTTACCATTTATAAGGTAAAGAATACCAGTGGTGGACTCTAATTAATAATACAATTCCCCAAGTTGAAATTGAATCCATGGAATGGGATGAGTTCATTTACTTATTTTTCAATAAGTACTTCCCTCGTATTCTTCGAACATACATGGAAAAGGAGTTCCTTGAGCTTAAGAAAAAGGATGATGAATTTGCTGGTATATAGGAGGTGAATTTTACAAGTCTTTCAAGGTATGCATATGGATTTATCATCCAACCTGAAAGTAAAGTTGATCGATTATTCAGTGGATTAAAACCAAGTCTTCGAAGCGCATTAGCTATAAGATAATTCAATAGCTATGAAGAAATTGTGTGTTGTTCTATCAAGTTAGAACTAGAAGTTGGTGTTACATATCCATCTCATGGTTTTGACAAAAAACAAATGATGGAGTTCAAGGAAAAATCTCAGAAAAAATGGTGAAAAGAAGGTGAATGTTTCTTTATGCTCAAAGTGTGGAAATAAGCATGGTGGAGATTGTCTAAAAGGTACTAGAAAATGATTCAAGTGTGGAAAGGAAGGTCATCAAGCTGGTGAGTGCCGAAGTAATGGGAAAAATATTTCTAATGAAGTGAATAGAGAAAATACTACAGAGAACGCTCCACCCACACTTCAATTCTTCAAGTGCAAGAAAATGGGGCATTATGCTAATCAATTACCTAATCCAAGGGTTAATGATTATCGATGTGAGCAACAACTTAAGGAAAAGGACAAAGGGAAGTCACATGCAATCACTTTTTTTGATGTTGAGTATGAAAATGATGTTATAGAATTATTAAGTGTTTATTTAATGGGATTTCAAAATAATATCATTGAATCTCATTTATAGTATCTTGGAATTTTGGAATATCTATGTATTGGTTTTCAATAATTTTATGGTACCGGTAACCATGAAAAGTGATTGAAATGTTTTTGGAAAGTAGATGATGTGCGCATAATGAAGGGATAAGGAGAAAATGAAATGTTTGATAGTATTAATGAGCTCATGACTGATATAAGGACAATGTTATATCATGGTTTGAGTATATTGAAATTTTGGGATTTTCGTATGTGGAAAGAGTTAACTTTTTTCAGCATTAATGTTTTCAATAATTTCCAATAGGTATTCATTTTTCAAGAGAATACATGATTAAGGTATTCACATGTTTGTAATGTGACCGACAAGATATATATTATGATATATGGGAGATAAATGATGGTATTCACATGCTTGCTTGATGACATTTCTAGTAATGGTTTTATTTATACTATGAGCTTGGATATAAGTATTTTGGATAAGACTAAAGATTTGAAATGGATTATTTTGGACATAAGATAATATTGTTTAAGGATAGAACCTTTTTTGATATTATTTCTGGAATGTTATAATAGTTTAGTTTTAGAAAAAGGATAACCTGCAGGACGGGCGACAACCCGTCATATCGGAAAAGGTTGCGGGAATCGAACCCACAACCGAAGTGCGACAGGCCTTTATCGCCTACCACCGGCCTACAGGAAGTCCATGTTTAGTAGAAACTAGTTTTATTTTATTAAGAGGTATGATTGATGAAGTATAAGTCAATTTTTGGAACCATATATGATTAATCTCACCATAAGATGGACTTATGTATATAACGTTTTCTAACCATATGTTTGAGACAAATGGAATGACCTATCATTATATCGCATGATCTGCTAAAACTTCATGGAAGACAAATTCAAATTCATTTCTTTAAGAGATGAAGTGGAAATTGTTCAAGGCACAAACAACAGCGAGATTATACCAAAATGAATTAAGTATTTCTTTAATTCAAAAATTATTCAACATTTGGGAAATGATCTTAAAACCCAAAAATATTGTCCTAGTGCCCTCATATCTGATGAATCAGATGGTACCTTAGATCATCAAAAATTTATGGCTTTGCGATTGTTGGTTTTTTTTGTAGCCATGTTCTCTACCACTCTTCATCCAAACATTATGGTTAGATTTCTCTTCCATATTCATATTTCCACCTATATTCTCCTATTTTGAAACCCAGTGATGAGTTACTTTAGGTATCTGTTATCTTTCTAACATTCCTTTTTAAAATGATGATTTAGTATTCCTTTTTATGATGTGGGTTTCTATGAAAGAAACTTTCAAGTAGAAAACCATTTACAACTCTGACGAATTTCAATGGTGAAATTCATTTTAAGGAGGGTAGAATGTAACACCTTGAGATTTTATGAGAATTATTCTTTTTAATTTCTTTGATGTCTTTTTTTGTATGATTTACCAAGATTATCTTGCGATATACACAACACCATATTAGTTTTTAGTATACGCAACACTATTCTTGGATTGTGATGCACACAATTTCAAGTTCTTTCGAATAAAATTCATTTTAGACAACACCGTGTATAGATTTTGATCAATGTATAATTGAACCATATTTTGAGTATTTTATATTTAACATCAAATTAAGCTTTCCCTACATGCAACCCTGACTTGGTTTGCATTACATTCAAGAGTGACCTTCCTCAATAGTGTGTGTTGTACTCAATAACGAGTTTCACTAAACAACAATATATTGTAACAATATTATTATTAACTACCTATTTTTAATATTATTAACCTCATTTTTAATTTTATACCATTTTAATTCATAGTACACATTTTCTATAATGAGGTATGAGAACAAAATCAATTTTTCAGATAAAAGAAGTATTTCTCAAAAAATGTAGTTTTGACACCTTTTGATGGTGCACCCATTTTAAATATAATTTTTGACAATTTTATAAGATAAATTTTAAAAAATAAACATCTTCTTTTGAATAAATATATAAAAATTTACAATGGATAAAGTTTTGATATTTTTCTGACAACATTCTTATTTTGATAAATAGTAAAAACACGCTAAATTTTACTTAGAAACAACTTTTTTCATCGAGATAATTTATATGGTTAAATTACAATAGTAAATTTTTTTAAAGTATAAATAGAATATATTTTTAACACTTAATATAATTTATTTTATTACCATTAGTTTTACATTGAATTCATGGGCGAAAATATTTCAATCTTTGACAATGTTTTAACTTTTAAAACATGTTTTCTTAACAATGGGATTAATTTTAAATGAATTACTGCAACTTCTGTGTTTTTAATTTTTTAAAATGGATTCCATATTTGGATTCAGTGGGTCCAAAATATGTTTATAGGTTACTTTTATTTTTTGATATTATTAATAGTAACTACGGTATTTTTTATTGACTATAGTTAAAGGTTAATCATGTAATTAAGGGTTAAAATAAGATTATAAAATTACCCTAAGACCTTCAAAAATTCTTTTGGATGAATAAAGGTAGACCCATAGAATTTAAGGGTATGAATAGATTCATTTCATGGAGTTTTGACCATGAAAATGATATAATTTTTATTAAAATCAAGGAAAGTTACAACATGTCACTCTCTTATACTTATAAGATAATAACTTTACATTAGTGATAAAACACATAAAACATAGAATATAAATTGTCTCCAGAAATAAAATAAAAATATCTAAATAATGATAATTTATTTAGAATTTGTAGGGATTAAATAAGTATCATTAATGATGACACAGTAGTGATGTAGAAATTATTTTATTGATTGAAATATCAAATAAATGGTATTAACAATATTAAAATTAATATTATATGAACTAATTAATGTTCTAAACAAATTTTTTAGATTCATATGACATGTTAGGAGTCTATTAAATATTTTTTTTTCGAATATATCCTCTGTGTGGATTTTATTTAAATTCAAATAAATGGATAGTGTCAAAATTGACACTATTGTCATTTTATAAAAATAACATATTATAAAATTGTTTAACAATCACTGAAATATTTAAAAATTATAAATAAAAATTTATATGGTATACAATGTCATACAGTCTCTAATTATGGAAAATTCACATCATATATGTAATTATTTAAAACAATTTAAAATTTAAAATATTATTACCACAAATAAAATTAAATATATTGAATAAGGATAAATCAAGTTGATAAGGTTTAAAATAAAGTACCAACTTGTCTAAATATTATTGTTTGATGATATTACAACCCTATATCATCTAATAATCGGATTTTAGTCATGTTTTGAAGTTTTTAAGGGGGGTTTGAGTTTATTATAAATTAATATTTTAGAGGTTTCCAAAAGCGCCTATCTCATCTCTTATAAAAGAGAACCTCCTCCCTATCCTCCTCACACCACATTGAGCATTAAATCTCGGAAAAAACCTTCCAATTTCTCTTATAAACTTTCCTAGAAACATAATAGAGGTCCTAGTATTCTTCAAAGACCAAATTTATTTCCCTAAGAAGAGGTTTAGAAGAGGCATGTCGAAGAAGAGGTAATATCCATTACTGATTCTTTCAAGTTCATTTCTTCTTCTACTTCCTCTTATTTTGTTGTTTCATAATTATGTAAAAAACATCAGTATCACTAATATACTGATTTTTTATTATAAATATTAACCAACCCTTTTTAACCTTCTATCCATCCTATAAGAAAACGAAATCATCGCGCGTGCGTACGTACGGTATACCGTCTCCACACCGTGGTGTAATCTGTTTTTCCACCACCACCTTACTTGGATGGGTAAAATGGTGTAAAGAATAACTATATGTGGTTATTATAACATGATACTAATTCTGATATATTATATCATCCACTCTAATTCCATTCAATAATTATGGGAACGATATCATCGCTCGTGCGTACGTACGGATTACCGTCTCCACGAGGTGATGAGATTCATTCTCCATGTTAACCATTCAAGAATTATTATAAAGTATATATAATAAATAATTATAAAACATATGACATATTAATGATACTTTATTTATGTATATTTTATTTACTTACTTATATTCAATTTAATAAGGAAATTAAAACAGCGTTCATGCGTTCGTACGGCCTACTGTCTCTATGAATGGTGTATTTATTTCGATTTATCAATCTATTATATATATATATATGTATGTATATTCTGAATATATATTATATATATATATATATCATGTTTTACATTATGGAAGTAAGTAATCATGATCTAATTAATCATATTAATAATTACAAGTCAAAACACGGATGATAAATGAAATGATTGTACCCAAAACGCTCCTTTAACGTGGAATTGACAAATGAACGTGTAATATAAAGTCTTAAGTGAATCATATATGATATCATAAATATTATTATGATTTTTTAAAAGTTAATAATATGTTTAAACCCACTATATAGGAGTCTCGTATACATATGGATGAAATTGGACATAAGGTAAGGGATAATTTTGCAATCTCATTTTTATCCGAGATTGCTTATACGTAAGTATTTACTAGGGTTATATTTTTCATCCATGTCCATAAAAATGTTCTTCATAAAGTGTTTAACATCCTTAAATGTATTTTTAAAGTCATGTTTACCCCTCTTTGACTTTTACATTGTGTTGTGGAAGGAATATTTCTTTTTATTACCATATGTGGTACTTTTTGACTTTTCCATTAAAAGTACGAGGAGAAATTTTTTTTAACTTATAGGGAGTGAATGGATTTTTACGGTTTCATAATGCCTTATTTTCATGAATCTTAATCTAAAATATTTCATGATTATTTTCTACAACATCCCTTTCTTTTAAAATTACATAGCATTTGGTGAAAAGAAAATGATTTTGGGGAAGAAAAGATACTTTCTTAAAGAATTAATTTCAAGTGTTTGGTCAAAACTATCTTCCATCTAAGATGACATTATTTAGAATGATTATATTTCAATAATAATGTCTCTATTAATTAAATTATTTGATTATTCGTATTATGAAATGATATTCATTTCTTTTATATCGATTATGTTATGATGGGATGTTGTTTATGAAACCCATTTTATTATTTGGGTTATGATGGATGATTTATGTTTATTTTGTGGAAAAAGTACGAATGATTTCATTTTGAGATGGGTGGGACCTATATATCCCTCCAATGAATTGGGTGAAGATTTATATCTCATGAGATATACATGGATGGAACAACAAGTTAATCTTGTTTAGTAATACAGGGCTGGAATGGAAAGTAACCTAGTTCAGTAATGGAATTTGTCCACTATGATGGTATTGGAAACAATGCCTTGGCTACTATGGAAATAATAACATGTGCTTGATGGTTTTACATAATTACATGTTTTATTCCCATGCTATTTTATCATTATTCTTGTTCCTTTATGATCTATGCCTTATGTACTACCAAGTTTTATGTCATTTCTCAAGATTTTGATGTTTTATGTTCATTTTTTTACGTTCAAATGTTTATGGATTGTTTTTATGTTCTCCATGTTTACCCTTACTAAGACATTGAGATCACCCTTTTTATGTTTTCTTCTCCCCAGGATATAAATAATGGTTTTAGGTAAGAAAACAAAAGGGGAAGATAATTATGGGAGATGTTGAAGATATTTTACCATGATTAGAAGATTATGTTCTGAGTTTCCAAAGAAACTAAACTAATATGGTCTTTGGGCATCTATTTTTGTTATTTATTAAATATTCCAACAAAGTAATTTAATTTCTTTGTATATCATGTTTGGGTCTCTAAACTCTGTCAGCATATCAATAAATATCAATGAAGAATTATGTGCTTCAGTTTCATTTGATCTTCATAGTACAAGAATCAGTAAGCTCATGAGAATTCAAAAATTCAGGAACACAATTATTTTAAAGTTAGTTATCCTTGTTGTAGATGTGTAAAAATTGTAACTACGTTATATCGTTTTGTAGCCCATATCTGAATATATATATCCATCATTTATATATAGCAGTATTAGATCAATACTCCTCCAATCAGTCTTTGAAAATGTCCTGATGACACGGTTATAAATAACTGTATAACAAAATAGTCGTTGAGCGATTCACACTGAACTCCTTGTAAAACAACGGTAACAATGACTCAAAGTTTGACGATTGCTCATTCTGGTCGTATCTCCTCTGGCGAGGATTCCACTAGTGGTAACAATCCCTTTTGTGACTCGCCTCGGTCGTAACTCTTCTAATCGTATCAATTCTTGGCGATGACTCCCAGCTAATGATGAATCACCATAGTACTTTGCAAAATTATCATAAAAAAATTCTTACCATATAAAATGCTATCATACAACAATTGAAACATTAGTACTAAAATAATATTAGTTTTTTATCATTAAAATAAGACTATCAAATATACTCTACATGGAGGGTCCGCCAACTTTTTTGGAGGACATAGAAAGTTCCAAATGGTCTATTCTAATGGTCATCACATAACCTGGTTGACATTTATAGTGGGTATGTCATTATCCAGACGACTTGTCTTGGTATTATCGCAAGAGATGGATAACACCAATGGAGGGTGTCATATAAGTTATTATGACATTTCTCATAGTGTTTTTCATGTCTTGGATAACATCGATGGAGGGTGTCAACAGTTCTAGCCAACATGTCTAGAGGGATTCATGATTCTCAGATGAATTTCTTATAGGGTACCACGAGAGGTGATTTCCATGCCCAAATGTGACTGCGATACTTGGATGACATGAGATGGAATCATTATATGATTCAAGCGATGTATTTGAAGGATGCCTCAATGTTTGGGAGATAAGGGTAGAGTACTTCATGAGGATAAAGTGGTACACTCAGAGGGGACCATGTGAATTTCCCTAACATGGCCATAGGATTTCTCATTCCCCAAATAACATGTTAAAGGAACGTCATGAGATATGGATGATATGTCCTAGTGCTGTCATGTGTCTTGGATGGCTCAATTGAAGCACATGTTGGTTAGATAATATGTTTTTGTTTAATTATTTCACATTAAGTCTTTTTTCTAGTTCTGTTATTACAAATGCCTTATATTTATTTAGTTTCAGTTTATTTTGAGTCTCACATGATCTAGTAGATGTTGGATATGTTCTTTGTACATCATTCTAGAAGTCCTTTGTGTGTTCTATGAATGATCACGTGATGTTCTTTATGCATTGTTCATGATCACTCATGATATTAGCTGGCATATTACCTGATAGAAGACTTTCTAGTCATGATATTATAATTTTTAATAAATATTCTCTAATTATTGGGTGTGGTAATGTGTCTGATAGAAAAAAAGCGAACCTTTTCATTTGAGAGTTCAACCTTCTTTGAGTCTGGGGTGCTGAATTTATAGGCCTCTCCACCACTATTTTTCACAGATTTTCATAGTGTATCTAGAATTCATTATAGATGGAGTCAGTGAATGTCTCTTTCACCGTGTGTCATCATGAGTTTCTATCATGGATTGTTTTGAGGGAGTCACCTAATTTTCAGCAACAATGAGTCCCTTGGTCAATGCCTTCGTCATTGGATTATGGCCAATTTATGTGGACTTGTTTGATTACATGGGCATGTCGAAGAACTTACATATTGTAATATCGACATATCAAAGGGCCTTCACAGAATCACAATGTCTATTGAAATGAAACCATGAGATACTTTGTGCCTTGCCTAGGACATTTCATGAGGCAATGGTGGCTTGTCTGGGGGTCATTACGAGATCAGGACGACTTGTCTAGAAGTCTCATGGGTCTATGTTGTGGACTCCCTTTGTGAATAATAAGTGAATTATGTCTAAGAGGGGATTATGCATCCTCCTCTTTGATTCCCTTTATTTTGTTTTACGATGTTTGGGGATTCCAAAAAGATTACATGAGTAATGTCAATGGATATTACTATATTTTTTGATGATGTGTCGCATAACCAACATGTTTCATATGGGGGTGTGTGATACTTTCACAGAAATATATGTATTTATATCCTTATAGAGCCAAATGAGAAGTGAATGGTTTCCTAGACATACCCAATTCCTTTCATGCAGTGAGGCTGACAAGACAAAATCCTTTCATGATATGAAGCTAGAATGTCACTGGTGTCTCCCAGTGTCTAATGGGCCGCCAGTGGCATGTCTCATGTCTTTTATGATAGTGAGTGGATCATAAGTTATCCCCTTTTATTTACTTTGTTTCATTTTAAATAGTTTGGGGGTCTTCTGAATTTTCTATAATTTTTTTGAGGACAACTATCCTTCCAATCGGTGATGAGTGGAATTATGTTTATAACCACAAGATGCTCACCCTTTTAGATATTTTCCTCCCTATTTTCCAAGGAAATTTTCATCCCTTGTCTACTGATTATCCTTGAGTGAAATGAATGATCAATATGGGATCTTTCAATGGAATTTTCGCCTTGCCTTTGTCTGTCGTCATATCTTCCTATAGTACGTTGGATGATTAGTGATGGATCTCGCAACAACATACAAACGCTGGCAGAGATAGTTTCTCTTCTTTAATTTGATAGACCACATGTTTTTTGATGTATATAATAATGTTGGGGCGAAATTATCTAGGAAATTCACTTTTATTTCCTTTTATATGTTGCATGTTCATGGTTGTATGATTCCACAACATGACCAAGGGTGTTTACTTGTCAAGGTCATATGAAAAAGCATTCATGGAATGTTTTTCAAGCTATCGCATAAATGTCTCATAATACAATCCCGCGTTACATGTATAAGGAATATTCATCCTCTACACATGACGATATCAAGGGTGGCATGGAGCCTCTCATTTTAACATGAATTTTTCATGTTTGTAGTTTGGATATCTATCAGATCAACATTGTTCAAAGAGTCTTGAATTTCATTTCATACTCGTATTTTACGATACAACTAACAAATTCTGTAGGAATTTATGATAACCAAACACCATGTTTCTATCCACCATTCATCACATAACCTCGTATGTGTAAATTTAATCTTCTTTTAGGTGGAGGCAGGACCATAATCTATATTTGGTACCATGCTCTTCAGATGGAGTATTCCAACTCTTTGTCTTATCTTTGTGGTAGTATGGAGGCCACACGGTATTACAACCCTTCACAAGATGGGATACATAGTGATACTTCCTTTTAAAATATGGATTTCCTGATGAATCAAATTTTCACATGAATTCTTATAAGGAATAGGATTTTGGTATCTCACCCCTTCAATTGAATGAATATTTGAAGGCCTTCTTATATAAGCCACTTCACTTAACCATTATACAGGCTCATGATGCCCTATTTTGAGGGGAAAACAAGAGAACTCATTTTGGATTTGTTGCATCCCTCCCTATATTTTGATCTCCTATTATGTATATACAAAGGATTTGATTTGAATCTATGAACCTGAGTAAGGTGGTGCATCCGATAATCATGCTCCACCACTCTTCACACCGACTAATTCTTCCGTGATATTTTATAATAACACCATGTTGGTCAAAAATCCCTCAAGGTAACATTGAAGTATTTTTGGGTTGATTGTGTTTGTTGACAAAGTTGGTTTTCGTGAAGAAATTGTCAAGTTCCAATTAATTTGTTGACAATCAACGTTGAAAAAAGAACGATGACAAAGGAAAGGACAATCTGGAGGCGGTACAAAAGAGCAGTACAAGGTGGCGCCGTTTTCCAGTGTTTGCCAAATTTTTGGGGTCCAAAAGTTGGAGGTTGGTGAGCATCGCGAAAAGTGGATTTCCATGAAAATAATATTTTAATATGGAAAACGCATGAATTTCACGAAGAAAATATTCATGGTTTGGATTTTGAGAAGACCAGAAGAATGGAGGCGGTGATTCTTCGTGAGTACGACAAACTTCGCGAATGGTAGAGGCTGAAGCGCATCGCGGCGGTGAAGGGATTTGCAAGGGAGCATCGCGGCAATGAAGGGAATTGCGAGGGAGCTTTGCGGAGAAGGCGCGAAGTAATTGACGGGATGCTCCATGATTACGACAAGCTCTCCGATCAGAAAATTGCCGTAGTGCTTCGTGATTTTGAGAGTTTTCTAGCGAGAACTTCGGAGCTTCGTTATTTGAGCTGACGTGGCAATGACTTTGCGTGGAATGTTGGAGGGTCGGTGAAATTGCCTATAAATAGAGGCTGACCCCCTCGAGAGAAGTAGAGAGAATTTCCATAGAAGATCTTTTTCTCTCGTTTTTCGAAGGTTGTTCGCATAGCCAGTGTGCTTCGCAAAATAAGATCTTCACGGTGGCTATTGTACCTCCGCGAAAGGAGAGAGCTCTGCATTGGCTCAGTGAGCTTCGTGAGAGAAGTTGCTCTGCAACGACTTGAGCTTCGTGGTAGTGCATCATTATAGTGCTTCGTGAGAGTGCTTCGCGAAAAGGAAGGACCTTCGTGAAGGCTTGTTTGAGCTTCGCGAAATTGGGAGCCTCGCGAAGTAGGGGGATTTGTGAAGGTACTTTCCAAAGGTAATTGCACAGTGGTCATGGGCAAGGGATATTCATTAGTGGATTAAAGTAGGAATTAAACAGTGCATCTATCAACAGTTGAGGATGTGTGCATTCATGCAAATTAAGAGACCTGCAGGTCTATAAACGGTGAATGGATTCCTTCCAAGAGCAGTGAGCAAAGGAAGAGAAAGAAGGTGATCCTCTCCACCGGCAGTGAGCCAGAGAGAGAGAAACAGGGAGTGACCCTTGGGAAAGCAGTGAGATGACCCTAAACTTGTAAAGGCAGTGAACCTGGGATAGAGTGACTGTGTCTGAACATTGTAATCTACAACTAGTGAATTTTAGTGGACTTGGTACGACCGGCAACCTGTCGGCGTATGCTCCTTGGGCGTAGCCCTTAGCGGTGAACCAAGTAAAATTTCTGTGTCATGTGCTTTCTTTACATTCTGTTTATATTGTGCAACAGGAAAGAGAGAGAAGAGTGTTTTTCTTAATAGTGAAACAAGATCAGAACGGGATTTAATTTTAAATTAGTCATACTGTTATTCACCCACCCTCTCAGGGTATTCAACATTGTGGACCTAACAATTGGTATCAGAGCGAAAGGTTGATAGTTGTTCTTCTCTCAATGGAGGTCACTAATCATAAAGGGGTTATGATTTTCGACGGATGTAATTTTCAGATATAGAAGAATCGAATGAAATACTATTTCCGATCTTTGGGAATGAATGTGTTTTCAGTAGCTATGCTTGGTATCACAGCTGATATTAATAGTGGTGCGTTATCAGAAGTTGAACATAGAGAGTTGGATGCTGATTCCAAAGCGATCATTACCTAAGGGGATCCCTCTATAATCCCATCTATACAAAGGTGATTTGATGCAAAACGTCACATGCCATGTGGGAAAAGCTTTTGAATATATATGAAGGGGATACAAAGGTGAGAGAGGCAAAGCTGCAAGTGTTGTTGAACAAGTATGAAGATCTGAGAATGAACCCGAATGAGTCAGTTGATGCATTCTTTGACAAGGTAAATGCTGTGGTAGAAGAAATTGGGGGTCTTGGAGAAATTATTGAAGATATAAAAATTGTGAAGCGCATATTGAGAAAACTTCCACCTCGGTTCAATCTGAAAGTTTCTGTTTTGGAAGATAAAGACCCAAAAGAACTGACATTGGATAACCTACATAGCACTATTATTGCATATGAAATGAGAAAAAATTATAATGATACTGCAGAAAATGGTAAATCCAAAGAGGTGGCATTCAAGGCTATGAAGAAGCTCACCATTGAAGATTATAATGAGGATGAAGAGACAGATGAGGTGATGTCATTCCTTTCATCAAATCTGCAAAGAGGAAGAGGAATGTTTAAAGGGAAACTTCCACTATCATGCTTTCGATGTGGAAAGGTTGGTCATCTTGTAGCAAGATTCCCAAATAAGTTTCAAGATAATGATAATGATGATGATGATGTCAAAATTCCCAAGAAGAAGAATTCAGCATTTGTGAAAGGGAAGAAACAATTCAAGTAAAATTTCTTCAAGAAAAAAAATGTTCTTTCACAAGAATTTGAAAGTTCAGATGAGTTTGATGATTAAGAGGTTGAGAAAATAGAAAATTGCATAGATCGTGGGGTAAATGCCTTGGTGGAGATTGATGGTAGTTCTCAGAAAAAGGAAGAAGCTGATGCTGAAGAAGAAGAAGAAATTCAAGGGAGAGTTGATATAGAAGCCGAATTGGAAGCAGCTCTTGAGGAGATAGACATTTGGAGAGCCAAAACGAAGAAATCCAATAAAGTGGTTCGTGATGCAAAACTCTATATGCAACAACAGGATGAAGAAAAGTCTAAGATGTTAGAAGAAATTGAAAGACTAAAATCCTCAACACCAGAGAGCTCAGAAAATATTGTTGAGAATAAGCTTAAAATTGAGGAACAAAAGAAGGAAATTGATTATTTGACTAACATAGGAAAGGAATAGGTCAGACGTATCAAAGAGCTTGAAGAAGAAGTGGTCAGTCTGCGATGAAAAAGAAGGATCAAGAAACACTTTTACCCCCAATGTGATATCAGAAAAGCAGGCCATTCAGAAGATAGAGAAGATGAAAGAGGAGGCTCGTAGTTCAGCAGTAGTGAAGCAGCAAGAAAGCTCAAATGCTAAGGTTGATTCAGGGCTTGATAAGAAACCAATATCTGTGGAATTTAATGTCAGACTACAAGCACCCGTACCGAAATCGAAGGTTGATTTTGGCACAAAACAGAATTAGAATATTCAGAGATCCCAAAGGGAAAATCGTAGTGCTGAAGTTACACAAAGGAATGCACCCTATATCAGGTGTTATTATTGTGGGAAGATGGGAAATTCACAGTATGTGTGTTCCATAGACAGGAGATATAAAAGGGAATAGGAACAGAGATGGAATCCAAACAGAGAACGGTTTTCCAGAACATATTTTGAAGGACACTTTTTTTGGTGCGGAGGATTTGGACACAAGGCTAGGTATTGCACTTCGACCATCCATAGAAATGTTCCAAAGCAGAATCAAAATATTCGCAAGCAGCAGATCAATAAACCGACAAGTGAGTTAAAAGTTCATAATATATTTGTAGCTCTGAAAGATGAAGTTGGTCCGTCATACTCTGAGAATGATTATGAGTCTCAATTTGTACCATGTTTGGTGACAAAAATATGGACCAAGAAGAAGAGAACATAGAACGCAGTAGTTGCTGAAATTGCCCTTAAAGCATCAGATCGTTCTGGTGTGTGGATTCTTGATAGTGGTTTTACGTCTCACATGAAAGGCAACAAGGATCTGGTTACAGGCATAAAATATGACAAAGAAGGAGTTGTCAAGTTTGGGAATGATGAATGCCTAAAGATAATTGGATCAGGAAAGGCTAGGTTTGGGGGCAAAGAAATCAGACGTGCTGATGTCTTTGTTGTAGAAGGTCTCAGTCATAATTTTCTCAGTGTCAGTCAATTGTGTGACTCAATACATTCTATACGGTTTACCATGAAGACATGTACAGTCAGGGGAAAAGATGGGGCAGTTGTTCTGCAGGGAAAAAGGACAAAAGGGAATCTCTACCTTGTAAGTGTAGAAGAAGATATGTGCCTCTTATTCAGAGAGGAAAAAAACCAGTTGTGGCATAAGAGACTTGGTCATCTATGCCAACCATCTATGGAAGATCTGGTAAAGTGTGATGCTACTAGAGACCTTCCCAAACTATCACGTGGTCATACTCATACGTGTGATGCTTTCCAACAAGGGATGATCATCAGAAAGACATACAGGCCAAAGGAACAGAAATCAACTAGAGTGCTTGAATTGGTGCATGTTGATGTATGTGGACCTATCTCACCATGATCTATAAATGGGAAAAGGTACTGTGTTCTTTTCATTGATGATTATAGCATAATGGCTTGGGTATTTGTTATTACCCACAAGACAGAGGTGTTCAGTTGCATAAAGCAGTATAAGAGAGAATCAAAAAATATGCTTGGGCAGAGAATTCAGAAGTTTTGTACTGATAATGGTACATAATTTACAAACACTCAAGTTGAAAACTATCTCGAGAAACATGGGATAAAGCATCAAGTTTCATCAGTGAGAATTCCACAACAGAATGGATTGGTTGAAAGGAGAAATCATATCATTAACAACATGGCCCGAACAATGCTTATTGATAAGGACCTACCAGAGAAATTTTGGAAGGAAGTAGTTTTGACATCGGTCTATGTTTCAAACAGGTCTCTGTTGTGTTCGAAGCAAGGGAAGACTTCGTATGAACTGTGGTACGGAAAGAAGCCAATGTTGAAATACTTTCGAATCTTTGGAAGTAAGTGTTTCATTCTCAACAAAGAAAATCATAGGAAGTTTGAGGCACGTGGAGATGAGGGGATATTCCTTGGCTACTCAGGGAAAAGTAAAGCATATAAATCCTTCAACAAAAGTCTGGGAAAAAATGTTGAGAGCAATGATGTCACTATAGTCGAAAATTAAGAGAATACTCGATGACCTAGTGAACATTTTTTGGATGAAAGTGATGATGAGGTAAGTGAAACAGGGGGAATATAAGTGGCAGAGGTTGACTCAGAAGAATACACTGATGATGAAAAAGAAAGTGTCAAGTCTTTTTCTGCAAGGAAGCCAAAGAGTAGAGCTGAAATTGATAGGCAAAATATCATGGGTGATCAGACAGCTCCAGTTCAGACTCGAAGAATGAAGTCATTACAGTAAACATCTTTTTTATCTCAGGTGGAGCCGAAATGTTTTTCTGATACAGCTGAAGATGAAAACTGGGTTCAGTCTATGAATGAAGAGCTTGATTAGATTGAGAATAACCAAACATGGGAGATTGTTTCGAGTCCAGCAGACAAAAATTTCATCGGGACTAAATGGGTCTATCACAACAATTTGAATGAAGATGGAAATGTGATTCGAAAAAAAAGTAGGGCTATTGTGAAAGGGATACTCCCAGATAGAGGTAATAGATATAGATGAGACATTTGCACTGGTTACAAGGCTGGAGACAATCAGATTATTTTTGGCCATAACAGTGCAAAGAAAGTTCAAAGTGTTCTAGATGGACGTCAAATCTGCATTTCTAAACGGGGTTCTAAAATAAGAGGTGTACATTGAGTAGCCAAATGTTTTTCTTATTCATGAGGATGAGAACAATGTTTGTAGGCAAAAGAAGGCATTGTATGGGCTGAAACAAGAACCAATAGCATGGTACTCAAGGCTTGATCAGTACTTGAAAAAGCCTGGTTTCCAGCGTGGTGGAGTTGATTACAATCTCTATTTCAACAACAATAGTAATCAAAGGATAATGGTGTTGTTCTATGTCAATGACATAATATTTGGTGGATCAGATGAAGCTCAGTGCAGAGAGTTTTCCGAATTCATTAAAAATGAGTTTGAAATGTCAATGATTGGGGAGCTAATGTTATTCCTTGGTCTACAGGTGACACAAGGAAGGAATGGAACATTCATTTCTCAATCTAAATATGCTAAAGAGGTCCTGAGAAGGTTTGGAATGGAGAATTCCAAGGAGATGAAGACTCCGGTTGCTACCCGGATGAAATTATCAAAAAATGAGGATATAAAGGCAGTTAATATCATAGAATATAGGAAAATTATTTGAAGTCTGTTGTACTTAACCACAACAAGGCCTGATATTGTTTTTTTCCACATGCCAAGCATTGAGATATCAGAGTAATCCCAAGTAAAGCCACATGTTTGCAGTGAAAAGAATACATCGGTATATACAGGGCACAGTAGATTTTGGATTGACATATACTGAAAAATCTTAGACAGAGTTATTGGGATATACTGATGCAGACTGGGCCGGTTTATCAGATGATAGAAAATCAACGTCAGGTGGTGCATTCTATCTTAGTGGATTGTGTATTTCTTGGCTTATCAAGGAGCAAGATTTCATTTCATTGAGCACCGCAGAAGCTGAGTATATTGCGGCCACTCAAGTATCCACACAGTTGTTATGGATGAAACATCATCTTGATGATATGGGTGTTGAAGTGAAGTTTCCGATCGGAATCCAGTGTGATAACTCAAGTGCAATAAATCTCAGAAAAAATCCCGTCCATCACTCAAGGACAAAGCACATTGAGATAAAGTATCATTTTATCAAGGAGAAAGTTGAGAAGGGAATCATGAAGTTGGAGTATGTGCCAACAGAACTACAGGTTGCAGACATTCTGACAAAGGCCTTACCCAAGCAAGCATTTGAAAGCCATCGACTGGATATGGGAGTCTAGTAGACTCCCAACACTTGAAAAAGTGTGGATGTGGGACCCCCCCTCTCCCCGAAGTATGATGTGTTTTTCCCTGTTGTGATAATATGTGTTCTCTACTCTGTTACAGACTACAAAGGTGTGTCCTTTGAGTTCGTTGACAAAGGGGGAGAAAATAGTTATTGTTCAAGGGGGAGACAGTGTGGAGATTTGATAAATCATGAATGATATGGGGAGAAGCTGACAGGTGGAGCAGCCAGATAGGGGGAGTGCAATGAGATAGGGGGGAGTTTTAAATCTGATGATGCTAGAAGTGATCGATCAAAGGAAATATATCACGATAGCTGAGGATCATGATAAAATAAGCATAGTGAGTTTGGTGAGAGAAGGTTTACAGGTATCACCAAAGGGTATTAGTATGCTTCGACAATTGGTATCGATTTTACAATAGGTTTTAGTTTGGAATCGACAATTGGTGTCTGACATGAAGTGTTTCATTGATGATCTTTTCATACAACTCTTGTTTCTCACGCCGAGCGTTGCTCATGTGGGCTTAGAGTACGTGTTAAGTGAATCCTTGAACGCTATCTGAATCGAAAGAGGCGAATGGTGGTAGATGTTGGAAGAAGAATCAGTGAGGTATCAAAGTACAGAAAATCATTCTGAGCAGAGCTGTGAAGAGTTGTCAATAGACCCAAAGGGGGAGATTGTTGGGAAAAAAATCCCTCAAGGTAACATTGAAGTATTTTTGGGTTGATTGTGTTTGTTGACAAAGTAGGTTTCCATGAAGAAATTTCCGAGTTCCAAAGAATTTGTTGACAATCAATGTTGAAAAACGAACGATGACAAAGGAAAGGACAATCTGGAGGCGGTACAAAAGAGAAGTACAAGGTGGCGTCATTTTCCAGTGTTTGCCAAATTTTTGGGATCCAAAATTTGGAGGTTGGTGAGCATTATAAAAAGTGGACTTCCATGAAGATAATATTTTAATATTGTAAAGGCATGAATTTCGCGAAGAAAAGCTTCATGGTTTGGATTTCACGAAGACCAAAATAATGGAGGCGGTGATTCTTCACGATTACGAAAAGATTCGCGAACAGCAGTGGCTGAAGTGCATCGCGGCAGTGAAGGGCTTTACAAGGGAGATTCGTGGCAATGTAGGGCATTGTAGGGGAGATTTGCACCAAAGGCACGAAGGAATTGACGGGATGCTCCGTGATTACGATGAGCTCCGCGATAAGAAAATTTCCATGGTGCTTCGCGATTTTGAGAGATTTCGGGCGGGAACTTCAGAGCTTCACGATTTGAGCTGACGTGGCATTGACTTCATGTGGAAAGTTGGAGGGTCGGTTAAATTTCCTATAAATAGAGGCTGAACCCCTCGAGAGAAGCAGAGATAATTTTCAGAGAAGATCTTTTCCTCTCGTTTTGTGAAGGTGGTTCGCGTAGCCAGCGTGCTTTGCAAAATAAGAGCTTCGCAATGGCTATTGTAGTTCTGCGAAAGGTGCGAGCTCCGCGTTGGCTCAGTGAGCTTCGTGAGGAAAGTTGCTCTACAATGACTTGAGCTTCGCAGTACTGCTTCGCGAGAGTGCTTCGCGAAAATTCAGGAGCTTCGTGAAGGATTGTTTGAGCTTCGCGAAATTAGGTGCCTCGTGAAGTAGGGAGCTTTGCGAAGGTACTTTCCAAAGGTAATTTCCAAGTGGTTAGGGGCATGGGATATTCATTAGTGGATGAAAGTAGGATTTCAACAATGAATATATCAATAGATGAAGATGCATGCATTCATGAAAATGAAGAGACCTACTGGTCTATAAACTGTGAATGGATTCCTTCCAAGAGCAGTGAGTAAAGGAAGAGAAAGAAGGTGATCCTCTCCACCGGCAGTGATCTAGAGAGAGAGAAACAGGAAGTGACCCTTGGTAAAGCAGTGAGCTGACCCTAAACATGTAAGGGAAGTGATCCTGGGATACAGTGACTGTGTCCGAACATTGTAATCCACTGCTAGTGAAGTTTAGTGGACTTGGTATGACCGGAAACCTGTCAGCGTATGCTCCTTGGACGTAGCCCTTAGCAGAAAACAAAGTAAAATTTATGTGTCATGTGCTTGCTTTACTTTCTGTTTATACTGTGCAATAGGAAAGAGAGAGAAGAGTGTTTTGCTTAACAGTGAAACAAGATCATAACAGGCTTTAATTTTAAATTAGTCATACCCTGATTCACCCCTCCTCTCAGGATATTCAGCCTTGTGGACCTAACACACCACGTCAAGGTATGTCTTTAAATAAATAAATATTTCAGTAGTATTCATGTGACGCACATTTTTATTTGCGCAATCATGTATCTTTATGGAGGCTCCACATAGTCACATGATCCACACCTGGAGTTTCATTCATGTGTTGTGTATATTTCTCATACACATGTGATCATTTAAACTTAAAATAATATTTGTTTCTTATGCTCATATGATGTATATGGTCATAGTGATAACCTTGTAAAATTTCTTCGGGTGATGCTCAATTTTTTTTATGAACTATAAGTTATTATTTTTCTTAATATTAGAACAATGTTTTCCCATGCACCAAGCCAGAAAGGCATGGTGCTCCCTTTCTTCACAAAATGATTTTTATCTGTGCACCAAATCAGGCCGGCATGGAACTTCACAACCTCGCATGCTTTAGGCACATATATAGGTGGTCTATCCAAGTCGGTTTCCAAAACCTATGTGCATCATGTTTCGACATAGAGGCTTTTCATGAACCCACAGTCTGCATATACCAATATTTTCATGATCTACATCCCAGTATTCCAGCATTCCATGTGATATCTTATACTATAATGGTCGCTTTCTTCATGCACCCAAGTCCCATGATATTGGACATGTCATGAACTGATATGAGAGCATGGTTATTCTTTTCTCTGCATGATCAAGTGTTGGGCCTTTATCGTTCTATTTGATAGCACATCAGGCATACAATATCTATATAATAATGTCTCATATGGATGTCTCAGTGGGAGAAGATATGATGTGGAAAAGCATATCTATTCAAGGTCCTACTGGTATTCAATATCCTCTCTAATAATAAGTGGAATTCACTCAATGATCTACTATTTCATAATATATATCCTAGGTGTAACATATGGGATGAAACATCAGTACCATGAGGTTGGAGAAGATGATGTGTGATGTTATTATTCATCATGTGATATGCATGACATGCGTACTTCCATGGAAAAGTGCGTGATACATGAATACGAGCATAAAAAATGAATAAAAATATATTTGATAAATATTTTTAAATAATTTTAATAAAAATTATGAAAACATTTTTTTAGAAATTATGGTTTTGGAAGAAAAAATATTTTTCACTAAAGAGAGTAATTAAGCTTGATTTTAATAAAACAAATTATAAAAAATTTAAGTACCAAAGAGGGGTAAAATGTTGCTATTACTAGAAAAATTCATTAATAAGAGGAGGATAAAAAAATGAAATAGAATTATTAGACAATTAATAAATAATTTCCTTAAACAGAAACTCACATATAAACAATCCTCATTAAAATAAGATTGTTAAATAAACTCGTACAAAGATCATAGCATTGTAGTGAGAATTAATCAATGAATAAATTATGTTTCTTAAATTTAAATCCATATAAATCAATTTGGAACACCGAATATTATATTAAAAATTATTTACTCACATAATTTTTTAATTTCACAGACAATGAAGAAGTAATATAACCCAACATGACCCAGGGTGTAGCTTAGTTGTTAGTTGCCCTTCTGGGTCTCAACGAGGTCTCGAGTTTGTGTCTCACCGAGTTCATCCATTTACTCCATGTTTCATGTTTTTCTTTGTACTTTATCCCCTTACCATAATAATCTGATGCTTTAACCTCAACTATTAATAAAACACAATGAGAAGAAAATATGTTACGAAAATATTTACCACTTGGTACATTTTACGTGAAAATACATTTGGATGAAATAATTCAAATTGAAACATAAAATACCATGAATTATTAAGGAATAATGATATTTCATGCCAAAGTAGTAGTATATACACCATATAGAATAAATTAGGTCCATGACATTGTTATATGCCTATATACTGAGTAATTAAGATGAAGTCCCTTACTTCACGCTTCCTTTTGGTTGAATGTTCTATAACTTCTAGTATAATGGTTTTAAGCATGTTATTAATTTATACTATAACCATAATAAAATTTATAATATCATATATGATCCATTTTTAACATTTTACCACCTATTTGTTATTAAAAATTCATTATTTTCACTGTTTTGGGTGTTAATTACCTTGTATTCTCATGCATATTTAGTAATTAAAGTTCTGTTTCTTGTACATAAGTTATAAATATACATCGAATATAAATAAATCATATAAATAATAATAATAATGTTATAAATTACATATTTAATCAGTATAAAAATTATTATAAGAAATCATAAAATTTGGTGATGGAAAATGAATCACACTACTTTCTAGAGACAATAGGTTGTTTGTATGCACGAGCGATGATATCACTCCCTTAATAGGTGAAAAGGTAAGTAATTAAATGATATATTAAATTTAAATAATAATTATAATCTCATATATATTTCATATATTATATAATTTTATTCTTATTACATTCCATGTAATGTTTACCTGAAAAATGATTCACATCACTTCACGAGGTGGTAGTCATTCGTATACTCCTACGACATCATCATAATATATATGGATTGGAATGTAATAAGGTATATGTGATATTATAATTAATGAATAATATTTGTATCATAAATATTATATATAAAAATTAATTCCATAATTATATTCAACTGTGAGAGGGTTTCATGGAAAAAGAGTTAATGTGATTGTGAGGCAGTATCCCTCTATACACACGATCAACGGTTTGGCTTACTATTTGATGGAAGTGGAGATGGATAAATATTATTACATAAAAATAAAAAAATATAATTATATCAGATATCATATTTATATTATATTATATGTTTTAAGGGATAATTTAAGTTGGATAAATAATAAATTAAACAAAAGAGCTTTGTTAATACAACTACCTTCTCTTAGAGAAACCTCCTCTGGATCTCCTATTAAGAACTATAGGGTTAGTATTTTCAGGAAGAAAATAAGCTCTAAAATGTGTATAAGGATTTTTGGGTGTGAGTTTTTTAGTTTTTTGGTAAATACAATGGACTTAGGAGGTGTAAATAAGTGAATAGTGGGAGTTCCCTTTTTATAAGTGGGGAAAGGAAACCCTCTTTGAAATTACCTAGAAATTTCTGAAAAGAATCCAAAATAATGAATTAATTCACATGGAAAAATCTTTCAAATAACCATAGGATACATTTTTTGATAATATAAGGTGTAAATATGGTCATATAATATTATTTTGATAGGTTGGTATCTCATTTTGACCCTTATCTTCTTATTTTAACACCCTGGTAAACCCATTTTTACGTTAACTGACACAATTAATTACTAATTTATTTAAAATTATTTTTAATAAAACATTTAGGTAACCTTATTAGATAATATATATTATGATTATTAATAATATGGAATCTATTTTCTCAAATTAAATTCTTGGAATTGGTAGAATTCAATTTAAAATTAAACCCGCATTTACGATGAAAAATTTGGTTTCCAAAAAGAAAAATATATTAAGTATAAAAGGTTTCAATATCAAAATTCAATATGAAATTGATTCAAATTACATAAAATACTGAAATTTTAATATAATTTTACTCAAATTTTTTTTAAACCTGATTTAAAATGTAATTTATCCTTATGAATTATTTAAGAAAAATGTTGTTTTCAAAAAATCAGTATTGTTCACGATTCATCGAAGAATGTAACTTTTCATAAAAAACCAAACAATTCTCCCAAAAATATTATTTTGATGATTATTTAAAAAATTGAATTAATTTTTTTAAGCAAATTTTCTATAATTGATATGAATTAATTTGTAATAATGTTTGTAAAGCACGACTAAACTATCTTTTAGGAAAAAATGCAGTTTTTCATAAAACATTTATTTTTCATTTAAATGATTATTATTTTATTTTTTTTAAATATATGACCAGTGAAATTGGTCATACATGTTTAAAAAATATAATTTTCATAATTTAGTTATTACTATTAATACCCACCATTTTAACGGCTAGGTTTTAACAATATAATATATTACGGTTCATTTGGACCTGGGGTTGTGTGTTCCGCAATCGATTGAAGATATTAAATTTTTAACAAATATATAGTGTGGGATATTTAATATAACTATTTTTGTGTCACATAAATTATCTAATACAATGTTATTATTTTATATTTTCAATGTGTTACATTCAGTTTGAGATAACCACTCAAAATCTAGTTGATATGCAGAAATCGTGTTCAATAGATTTCCAAGAATTTTGGGATCAGCACCTTCCCATTGTGGTGTTCTCATAAAACAAAATTTTTTATTATAGCATTCAAATAGAACCTTAAGAGGGATATATAGTTAAAAAGGTTTTGGAATCCAATATGATGGGATGAATTTGGAGAGTAGAAGCTGATGGTACCTAGTCTTTTCTAAGAGATGGTAGAGAAGGTTCAAATTGATTAGTGTCATATAAAATCTGTACAAAGTTGATAGAAATTATATATTGTAATTTTTTTATGAGACCTATAGTTTTAGGTCAATGATATGTTACTCCTTCATATATCACTATTTAATAAATTTATGTGGTTTTAGATGAATGGGATGTTTAGTCCTATATATATCGTCCCCTAAGAGATCCTTGATCGCATTGGAGTTACATACTATCAACTATAACTCCCACCAACCCTATATCAATTAAAATATTTTTTCTATATATCCCTTAAAAGAAATTATATACTAGACCCCTCATATATACAATATCTTGATACAATACATCTAGAGAATGATATTTCATATGATAAGTAGTTGGTGAAGATCTTAGATCACAGAGAAAAAGTTATATGAAATAAGAAAACTCACTAGGTCAAATTGTTATGGCCTAACAATAAGTTTAAGGAGGTCTCATGGGAACTGAAAGAGGTAATGAAACATAAGTTCTCTAATCTATTTTAGTGTATAAAATGAAATTTCAAGGGATAAAATTATAAATGGGGAAGAATGTCATGACCCAAAATTGTATATATGAAATTCCCTTTTATCTATTTCTTTAAATGTTCATTTTACAATTCAAACTCATTATTCTCTTTCAATAGTTGATCAATTTTTTCTTTTTAAATAGTAATTTTTTTTACATTTTCTAATAAATCATGGTGTTTCTTAATTGAATTAAATTTTTCTTTCATCTCATGAAAATCATCTTCCATCATATTACAGTAATCACAAAAAAAATTTCTGGTCATGTTTTCCTCATTATCATCATTTTATATATTTTTAGAAATATTTTAAATATAAGAAGGAGAAGAAGGAAGAATATTTTGTACCTCTAATGCACTTTCTGTAAGGAAAATATTTTCCATCTCAGGATTATCTTCTTTATTAGTGTTTGAGTCACTTGAGCTATCTTTGGAGTCACTCCATGTTACTTTCATGGTTCTCTTGTGTCTTATGTACTTATCATCATACTTCATTTTATATTTCAATTTTGGGCGGTTAGCTTTAATGTTTCATTTCCTCTAACATTCATAGAAGGTGATTTCATTTTGAGTGTCATCCTTTTTCAAAATATATTTACACTTTCCATTATTTTCAAAATTTTCACTGAAATATATCTTTTTCCAGAACTATGTTGACGCTCCTTTCCATCACAGAGTCTAAACGAATGAAAAAGGGAAATAACTTGAACCCAAAGTGATTCATCCTTTGAAGAAACATAAAAAATTGACAAAGGCATGAACAAGGATTCATTTTCACTTGGGTCGTGCAAGTTCCACCAAGGTTACGCAAGTATACTTGCACACCCCCCAATGATCGCATAGGTCACTTGTGCGCCCTCTTTGATTTTTCGCCTAGGGTCTTCACTAGCCTATAAATACCCTCTGTGGGCCCCCCATTTTGGACTGGAAAAATTCCAAAACTCAGATTTGAGCTCCCGATGCCCTAGTCTCTTCTCAAAGCTTCTGAACACTTCTAAGGTAATTTCCTACCTAGAACGAAAGATCTAAAGAGGGGGACTAATGACTAAGTGTTGAAACTCATCAACACTTGCGCGCCTAAGTGGCCATCCCTTAAGGGAAATGGACACACTTGTGCACCACCTTACCCCTTCAACAGAACTTGCGCGCCACCCTTCTGGATGACCTTGGGATTAATACTAAGGGATTGAGCCAAGTCTCTCCCAAGTATTACCTTAAGGGTTGACCGTCGTGCAAGTACCCCTTTGTCGCGCAAGTATACTTGCACAACCAGCACTTGTGTGCCCATGCCGGACCTGCGTTCCCACTTCTTTTTGGGTGCCTATTCTACCTATTTCACCTCTCTTATGCCTATCCACCACTCTTTTTCAATATCAAGCCTTCAAAACCCTCTTTAAAATCATTCCTTTCAGCATGGATTCCTTGTTGGATTCCTTATCTAAAAATAATTCTGTGGAAAATATCTCAAAATCTAGTGATTTACATATCTATATGTCACTAAGATTAAGGATTTCATTCATTTAACCTCATCCTTTAAGATGATAGAATCCTTAATTTGGGCCTCCTTTTCAGGAGTAAGCCACAATCTAATTCCTCTTAATTTGGGCATCCTCCTTAGGACTAAGCCCAAAGTCCTCTAACCTGGGCCTCCTTTTCAGGAGTAAGCCTCAGTCTTTATGTTCCATTAATTTGGCCATCCTCTTTAGGAGTAAGCCCCAAGTTCCCAAAAATCCAAATTTCCTTCTAACCTGGGCTTCCTTTTCAAGAGTATGCCCCATTCATTATTCCTTTTAACCAGGGATTCCTTTTGAGGAGTAATCCCCTGTCATAATTCCTTTTAAGCTGGGATTCTTTTTTAGGAGTAAGCCCCAATCATAATTCCTTTTAACCTGGGCTTCCTTTTCAGTAGTAAGCCCCAGTCATAATTCCTTTTAACTAGTCTTAATTTACTTTTGACTTGGGCTTCCTTCTTAGGAGTAAAACCCAATCATAACTCTCCCCCTAATTTGGGCATCCTCCTCAAGAATAATCCCCAAGTTAGAGTATCCAAATCTCCAAAAAGCACATATACCTTTATAGACCTTGTTCCCAGGTTTCTTCCATAAAGTAAATCCTAATCTTCATCTATCTGGGCAGTCATACATACATAATCCCCACTCATTTCTTATAATTGCATCTTTCATGGAACAATTGTCTAGTTTTACTAATACCTCTTCTTTCTCACATCGAGTATGACTCACGTGATCTTATAGTGTAAAAGTAATTATGACATCTTTCTTTGAGCCATAAATCATGCATAAACCTCATACTTCTTTACTCGAACTACCTAGGTTCTGATTCCTTTTCTAAAACAAAGTATACGTAGGTATCCCATCTGTGGGTATGATATCAACTCTAAAATAATTCATGTCCTTCTGAATGACAATAAAATTCAAGTGCCCCACTGAGTGGATTTAAAACTATTATGGTTATCATAATAACCAAGATATTTCTATATAATGTGTCAAAGGATACCATTGAACAAGAATCTCTAACAAATACAGATGATTCTCTATCGATGAAGAACCTCTAATACATATAAAATATTCTCTAAAGTCTCATACATACTAATCATTGATTGTCATATATAAAGGAAAGCTCATCTTCAAACTTGATAATGTAATAAGGATTCAAGAACAAAACATAAATCTATAAAGAGAGTCCCAGAGTAGACAATAATTCTCCTCAAAAAGGTGTGATGAGTCTTACCTCCTATCCTCTCAACCAATGAAAATTCTTAAGTCTCATCATTTCATAACTAATGAGCACCCACATTGGAACGTAGGTCCAAATGGATATGGAATCATTGGATGTTTCCAGTTCTACGAACAAAACCATTAGAAACCTCTTGGAATGTTTGAATCTTAAATCAATGAGGTCATCCCCAATTCCAGAGGAAACAAAAAATGGTCAACCCGATGTGAATCCTTAACCAAGTAAAAATGATGTTTTACTTATTTATTTGGCCCCTATTTAAAACTCAATGAGAGTTCCAACAGAACAATCAATAATATAGGTTCTCATCCAAAAGATGTAGCAGCCGAACTTATCTTGATTATTTTTGTTATATCAAACAGGCACTCTTTTCCAAGATCATTTTCATTACAAGAATGGCTTTTCTTAAGTTCACATCGGTGAATGTCTCTGCTATAAAAACCTCTGCTATGAATGCATCTCCTGCTACTCTTGCTCGATCTTCGTCCACTCTAAGGACGAAATCACCTACTCAGCATCTTCAACGCTGGGTATCAAATGCAATGGTTAAGGAGTACCGTCAAAACGGTACTATTCTGACTATAGACGCTACTTGATAAGCCCTCCAAGTCAATAATTCACCCTGGTCGTCCGGACAGTGACGACCAGTGATCAAGAAGTAGGCAGTGCTAACTACCATCTCCAACCATTTCGGGTCGTTATCCCCGGAACGCAATGACCATTCCCTCCCATATTCTAAGCAGTTGAATGAGAAGGTCCCTCAGTGCCTTAATTCAAATAGACAAGAGTCCTTCCCGAGGGCTCCCACCAATAATCACTACTAGACTCGTGCGACAGTGCGTCATCAACATGATGAGGGTGTCATCTCCAGGAGTTCGGCTCAGTTTCCTCGAACCCGAGTAGGAAAGACGAACCACCAAAGGAGACAACCGGTTAACAGTGAGTAGGTTCTTATCTCTGTCATTTCCAGAGAAGTCCACCAACCTAACTTGGTGGCAAGAAACAAGCGGGAACACACACCCGTTCGCTTTAATTCTGCTGTCCAGCAGACTCAACTTGCTACAGAATGCTAATCCCACCAGGAAATTCCGGCAGAGTACTATAGACAGGAACATACACCTGTTTATAAATCATCATCTAGTTAGTAGGCTCTTCTGACTACATATGATGGATACTACCAACCCAATGTGCTGACAACTGGTAAACAGGCACATACACCTGCTTACACTCATCAGTCCTGCCAGCAGCCTCATCTGTCAGTATTGAAGGAAGTTCGTCAACCACATTCGGTGGAGTGCAATCTGCAGGCACATACCCCTGCTAGTATTGATCAATCCTACCAACAGTCTTGTTTGGTAGCATTCAGAGAAGTTAGTCAGAAAGCTCCAGCGACAAACAGGAGGTAGACTCAACTCTCTGCCCCCACACATGAGTACTGTCAGAATTCACTAACAGGAAAAGGATGATAGGAGTGGGAACACACACCTTCTCCAAGAACGGAATGGACATATATTCCCATTCTGGTAGCTGTAGTCACCAAGAATATTCTGTCAATGGTGAAAGAGAATAAGAAAATCCCTGCTCATATTCTGGATTCCTATTGGGATATTATAACATCTTCAGCAGCATCACAGGGGAAGAAATGAAAATCTATCCCTACCAGTGGAGTGACACATCAACAGTTCACTCTGGAATAGACACACACCTCTGTTCCAGTCCAAGAGGGTTGTGGGGCATACTCCCCCATATCATACGGACAACAAATTCAGACACAAACACCTGATTTGAGTGGAGATAATCAGCCTAACCTGATCATTTCTCCTAAGAAGGAACATACACCTACCCATAATGACCACATTAGTCAAAAAGTTGTTCCTAAAGTGAGTAAGAAGATGTCTAAGAAGAAGACCCACTCAGCACAGTCAAGAAATCAAGGGCCAATCTGTAATAAGGCCTTACTCGATGCTGGAGTTCTTGATGCACTCAGACAATTATCTGTTGCAACTGAATATTTTACTCTCTCAGTTCCCAATAGTGGGAATATTAATTCCAAAGGCCTGCATCAAAAAATTCTTCATGAAGACTTGCTTCATGACAATTCGGTCGATCTCAAAGTTTCGTCTTTAGAAGAGATCCACAAGAACCCTCTGTGTGGATAGAAGATCAAGGAGAAAAATGTTTCATCTTTTATTGTAACCCACCATGGTGGTCCTCCCCATGATGATGAATATAGGTGAGAAATTCCTCTCCACAATAATAATGCACATTTCATGGAAAATTCTCCAATGGACAATATAGTAACAAGAAATCCCTCTTATCTTGAGGCACTTGAAAATGTGAAGCTAGTCATGTTTGATGCTTTACCACTAGTGGGTGAAACACTTTCTCAATTAGAAGATAGCTCGAGGTGTAATTCATTCTCCAAACCACCCCTGAGTCATGCATCTTCTAGTTTGATCAGTGAATTATCTACCAATCTTGTTGAATCCAATGAAGCAACAAGGAAGCACCAGCTCTGGTCTAATTAGGTAGAATAATCTTCATGGAATGATAAAGAGGAAGTACTGAATATGAGAAAATAGCTGGAGAAAGGTGATGTTCCAGTTATGTTTTATCCTTTGGCTGATTCCTAGTATGACATTCCAGAGATGTTGATGGAAGATGGAGTTAATGTTATTCATCTCAATATATGGAAAAATATTTGTCAATTGAAAAATAAAATATTATCTTATGATGAATAAGAAAATCATGTCAAGATAATATAAGTCTTACAATCCCAAATTGATTTGGCATCTCTCTCAGTTTCTCGATATCCGAAGGTTGAGAAGCAGCAGAGATCCCTTCAGCATTCATGCCTTGGCGCACTAAGAAGATTGCGCCAGTTAATTGCCAATGCCCCATCTGGTATTCATATCAAGGGATGGGGTGTTCATGGAGGACTACATTTCACTGTACTCTCCAGTCAGCAAAGACCGTCGAAAATGGTCTCATGCAATGTTATTTCCCATGGCCGGACATAGCCAATTGCCTTTGTTTGTAATCAAAGGCTCGCTCAAGAACATGCCTCAACTAGTTCCTCTCAAAATCAAGCATACTGAGAACATGTTTTTGAATTACTCATGAATCAATAAAACAAGAATATAGAATAGATCTCTCATTTCGAGCAAGCACATAATCAAGTGACAGAAGTGTCATAAATCATCCAACGATCTTTTGAGCCTGGTGATAAGAGTGAATGAAGGTTAATGCATCCAGACAATTTCTAGACTACTGCCCGCAAGATCAGAAGAGATTTCAAGAAGTTTTTAGATATAGCAACTTAAGAGCCACCCCAGCTTTCCATACTGTGGACTCTTTTAACCTAACCCTCATAATAAACAAATATGATTCGAGGAGTTGAGCAGAAACAGCAGGAACAGCACCAGTCCACAAGACTGGGGACTTTTTGAAATCCTCAATCTCCCCCTCTAAGAAAGTTAGTCTTCTCTCGATTAGGGAAGAATCCGAAAGAGGAAAAAGAGCCAAATTATCAGGATTTTCTTTCCAAATTACGGTTCATCAAGAAGTTCCTGAGGAATCAAATTAGCAAAAGTTAGTGTCTCAATAAGGATTTGGAAGAAGATAATATCATAGAAATTCCAATAAAATAGATGCAGTGCATTATGCATCAATTAATATCATCAATGATGTTGTTGCTGATCCCACAGATGAGGTTAACTCAGAGAGATCAGATAAAGAGGTTCATGCACAATAAGTTGCACTCACAAATACAAATGAAGAAGGTGTGCGTACATGAAATCAAAGGATTACCCATAATCTAGGTAATCCTTCAAGTAACCAATTTACCCCTCTCCGAAAGGTGTCCAATAAGGGGAAATGAAAGAATCATGTTACATACCCTTCCTTTGGAGAAGACCAATTTCTCTCATTAGAGCAAAGATTTTCACAACAGGATGAAGAAATGAAGGAATTAAGGAGGTTGAATGTAGAACAACTTCAGGGTAGTCTTCCTTCTAAGCGTGCTGGAGTCAGTCGCCTAAGGGAATTTGTTGTGGCTATTGAGATGCATCAATAATATCCTCCTATACCAGTACACCCTCATTGGTATAATCATATGGGTCATGTGCAACCACAATCGGCGGTGCTACCATCAGTTGTAGTACCAACCACCACATCTGTCCAAGCTCCGGTCATTGCACCTGCATAGGTCCAAGCTCAACTGAATGTTTCTCAATAGTTAATGACCACCATTGAATCATTAACAGGTCGGTTGGAAGATATAGAAGGAAAGCATGCACCGGTTCAACCGGAGAAGAGATCTTACCCTGAATGGGTTGATGCAATTCCTCCCACATCAAATTTTGCAAGTACCACATTCCCAATCTTTACTGTTTTGGGAGAACCAGAGCAAAACTTAACACATTTTGTTTCTCATTGTGATCCTATGATGGGAACCCCTCAGCAATAGGAAGCAGTTAATCTTAGGTATTTTGTACAGTCATTACAAGGGCATGCCTTTCTCTGGTACACAAGCTTTCAATCCCGGTCAATTACCAGATGGGAGGATCTCCGCCAATGATTCCTTATTCAATTAAGCTCAACTTTTCCAAAGAAAATAGTTTTTGATCTTACAAACTGTAAGAAAAGGGATAATAAAAGGGTTTCGGATTTCATTGCTCACTATAAGGGATTAACATATTCCCTAAGCTTAGCACTCCCTCAAGAATAATTGTTTCCAATTTGTGTGGCAAATTTGCGTGATGAATTGTGCACGCCGTTGATCCCTGTGAAATACACAGGCGGGTTTCGTGACCTTACTTCAATCGCTCAATAGATTGAAGACTCACTTATTAATACTAAGTATAAATCTCATGTAATTACATCATCTCCAGGAAGGAGAATGGGTAAAGGAGAGACTACTACAATTATGCTTAAACAAGCAGCTGTACCTTCTTCTACTTCAAGACCTTCATCTTCTTAAAGGGCTCCACCTCCTGAGCATCAACAATAGAGGTCGTTTCGTCATATGATCAAAGAGATCAAAGACAAAAACAATTTGGGGATTTAAAGATAAAAAATTACTCTTTATGAAATGAACATGTTCCTAGTTACTTCATTTCAGCTCTAGAAAATAATTTGGTTCAATTGCCAAGGCCCAAGAGGCCAAACAAGGAAGGAGATGAAGACCGCCCCAACTATTGCCTGTTTCATCAGATGTTGGGGAATCCCATTCAAGAGTGTTTTGTCTTCAAGGACCTCCTGAAAAAAATGGTGGACTCAGGACAAGTCAAGTTGAAAGGTTCTCCAGCTCAGGTAGCATGTGTTACTGCTACAGATCTAGAGGAAAAAGGCGAGTGGCAAGAAGTCAATTACAAAAATGCGCAAAAATAAGATGATTGGATGGTCAGAAAAACGATCAACCGAACTCATGCCATTTTTCAAACACAACTGAAGAAAACAATTGTGTATTCTTCCATGAATGATACAGAAAAACCCTCTTCATCAGAGGAAAAATCCTCAAAGAAATGGCATAATTCAAAGAAAGAGGAACAATCCGAAAAAGATGAGATAGTGTCAAAGCCCAAATTGTCTTTGACTCTGGAAGATTTTATGCCGTCTACTTCGAAGCCACGGGCACCGTCCCACAAAACGGCATAGTCTAAACTGGCTAATCAGGAAGAGTCTACATTATACGAAGAGTTTATCATTGGTTCTGTTAACATGATTCACTTAATAGATCCATATGCCAGCTGCAGTTTCAATTTTGATGAGCCCGAATTCCCGGTATCAAACAGAAGAATCAGAGGAAGTTCTAGAGGCTCAGGGTACAGGGGAAGTCGTGGATCTTTCAGAGGCCACTATTCCAATTCTACCCCTACTAGAACTGTGTATGCAGCAGAAACTCGTGGTAGAGCCCTTCAATGAGCTCAACAAGGACAAGCAAGTCTTCTACACAAAGAAGATTCAGTCCTGGCATAGTTATTCTGGATGATTGGTTAGAGGTTCCACCTTCTTCCTCTCAGTAAGTAAATAGACCTAATCGGTATATTCTTTCAAATCCAGGAGTATTAACAACTCCTATCCTAGTACAAGATGCGTCACCTTCCAAAGCATCATCTTCTAAGGCACCTGCGAAACCACATGTTCCTATTGGGAAACGCAGACCTTTGGATAAAAAGTATGATGTATTGAAACACTTAGACCAAGTACCAGCCAAGTTATCAATTCTATATGCCTTGAATTTTTCAAAGGATCTTCGGAAGGCACTCATTGAGGCTTTGTCAAATCCTTAGGAGTTTGAAACTGAAATTGTCGTAGCTGAAGCCTACTATGTTGAGAATAATTCTCTAGAATTCCATGTAGTGATATCTTTCACAGATGAAGATTAAGATGATGTCGTGCATGGACATATTAGACCTTTGTACTTATTGGGAAAGGTCAATGGTGTAGACATTCGAAGAGTCTTCATTGATAATTGTTCAGGAGTCAACCTCATCCCCATTCGTACACTTCGTCAATTGGGCCTCACAGAATCTGATTTGTCTCCTTCTACTTTTATGTTACAAGGATATGATATAAATGAACAAGAACAACTGGGCGAGATTACACTCAGAACTCAGTTTGGAGATCTTGTATCCAATTTAGATTTCATGGTTATTGATCAAGACTCAGCCTTCAGCATCTTGCTTGGAAGACCCTATCTACATAAACATGCAGCTATCCCTTCATCATACCGTCAATGTCTCAAATATTGTTTCGATAGTCAAATTGGTACATTGTATGGTGATAATTCCCCGTTCAATACATGTGAATCTCAATACATTGAGGCAGAATTCTATCACATGAATGGAAAGGAGAAATCCACAACAAGGGAGATTACCAAAGTTAATGCTCCATATGGTTTGGAAAAGATTCCTGTAAACCCATTTACACATGTGAGTACATATTATGTGTTGCCTATCAGTCAAATTGACAGGATAGACCCAAATCAAAATACTCTTATGGAAACTTCCATAATTTCAATTACAAAAATCAAGCCAGAAAACATTGGAGATAGTGGTGATCCACCAAGCAATGATGAAAGCTCAAATAAAGATGTATTCATTTCATCTGCTGAAATTCAACAAGTCTATACATTTCCAATACGACCAGAAGAAGTTATAGCAATGTTAGAGGTGAATAATGATGTCGATTCTCAATCCATTATATCCTCTATATTACCCAAGGAAGACCCTTCATCATCAATCGGGTCAAAATGGAAGCTTCTTCTTCAAGATGTTCCAATTTTAACATTTCTTCTGATTATGGAAATTCTACTTCATCATCTACTATGCAAGTAGAAATAGAAGAAATAACCCATGTTGAAAAATAATAGGAAGATCATAGGGATGCTCCTCCGTAATTTTAGGAGGGTATCTCTACCACCATGGATGAAATCAGAGAAATAAATCTGGGTACAAAAGAAGATCAACACCCCACTTTAATTAATGTGGCCATGAATCTTGAAGAGCAATATATGTATATTTCTTTTTTAAAGAAAAATCGAGATATATTTTCTTGGAATTATACAGAGATACCAGGGCTTGATCTTGATGTTTCCACTCATCATTTGGGTTTTCTAGAAGAACATTGAGGATTCAAACAAGCTGCTAGAAGAACACACCCAACCTATGATTCCAAAATTGAGGCTGAAGTGGATAAGCTTATCAAAGCTAACTTCGTCATAGAAGTTAAATATCTCAAATAGTTGTCTAATATTGTCCCAGCGAATAAGAAGAATGGTCAAATTAGAGTTTTCATTGATTTCAGAGATCTTAAACGGCATTGTCCTAAGTATTATTTTCCAGTACCGATTACAGAACTCTTAATTGATGCAACAACTGGCAATGAAGCACTTTCCTTCATGGATGGATATTCTGGATATAATCAAATCTGAATGGCTTCAGAAGATGAATAATCTACAGCCTTCAGAGCCCCTCAGGGTGTGTTTTTCTATCGGGTAATGCCCTTTGGCCTGAAGAATGTAGGCACAACATATCAGCATGCCATGAATTGTATCTTTAAACCCTTTTTTGGGAAGTTGTTTGAATGTTATGTAGATGATTTGGTGGTAAAATCCAAACAACATTCTAATCACTTGGATTATTTGAAAATCATATTCCATAAACTTCGGCAACAAAATTTGAAGATGAACCCCTTAAAATGTTCTTTTGGGGTAACCTCAAGAAAATTTCCTGGCTTCATTGTACGCCATCGTGGTATCGAGGTCGATCCTGAGAAGTCAAAGTCAATCCTTAGTATGTCACCTCCTGAAAATTTAAAGGAATTGAGTGGACTTCAAGGACACTTGGCCTATATTCGACGTTTCATCACCAATTTGGCAGGCAAAAGTTTACCCTTCACCAAAATGAGGAAGAAGGGAGTCACTTACCAGTGGAATAAATAATGACAAGAAGCATTCGAATATCTCAAGAAGTATCTCTTGAGTCCACCGGTGTTAATGCCACCTGTTGAAGGAAGACCACTTATCCTCTATGTGATAGCTTTATAGCGATCATTGGGTGCCTTTCTTGCTCAGAATAATGATTCTGGGAATGAAGACAGCCTCTACTATCTCATTTGGACTATTCTTGAAGAGAAAATTTAATACTCAAATATTGAGAAGTGTTTCCTAGCATTAATCTTTTTAGTTTAGAAGTTGAGACATTACCTACAGCATCACAACATCCAATTGGTATCTCGCAATAACCTGCTCAAATTCATCCTTAGTCTTCCAATGCTTACAAGACGTCTGGCAAGGTGGGCAGTTATTTTGCAGCAATTTGATATTCAATATGTGTCTCGAAAGTCAATAAAGGGCCATGCATTGGCTGATTTCCTTATTTAACATCCTTCAGTAGAAGATACATCTTCAGATATTGAACTTCCTGATGAGGAAGTCTTTTCTATTCAAGAGAGTCTTCAAACACGGGAATTATACTTTGATGGTGCTTCTAGAAGTCTAACAGGGAGGAAAATGGAAAATCCTAAATTCAACAAATTTGGGTTAGGAATTGTGCTCATTTCTCCAGAAAAGGAAGTGTTACCCTATTCCTTCTCAATGTTGGGTGGCGGTACAAACAATGAAGAAGAATACCAAGATCTTATCACAGGATTGGAGTTGGAACTTCAAGAACAAGTGAATCACTTAAAGGTGAAAGGTGATTCAGATCTGGTAATCAAACAAGTCAATGGGGATTATGAAATCAACAAAGAAGAACTAATCCCTTTGTATGATTACGTCAGAGAATTAATGGCGGAATTTCTTACGGAATCGACATTTTCTTATGTCCCGCGATCACAAAATGCCCAAGCTGATGCACTAGCTAATATAGCTACAGCTCTGGTAAATCCAAATCGGGATGAGACAACAATCAGTATTGACCACTGTCATACAATTTAACCTTATGTTCAAACCAGAACAAAGAAAATAAATGAAATTAGTCACATTCATGAACTATATGGTCATACTACAGGATGGATGATACCTATCAGGGAATACCTTCAAAATGGAACAGTTCCACCTGATATAGCCGGGAAATAACAAGTCTAGAGACGTGTGGTCAATTTTACTCTTTATGACAACCCTGATCATCTAGAAAAAATTCTCTACAAAAGTGGTTTTTAAGGAATTCTCTTCAAATGCATTGACGGTGAAGAGACAATGTCTGTTATGAAAGAAGTGTGGTGCCCATCAGTCCGGACATAGACTATCTGATCAAATTCGAAGTCTTGTATACTTTTGGCCTTCAATGATACAAGATTGTATTGATTTAACAAAGAATTGCCATTCGTGTCAAGTACATTCCAACTTCATTCATCAACTCCCAGAGTTTCTTCATACAACTAAATACTCATGGCCATTTTCCACATGGGGAATGGATGTTGTGGGAGCTTATACTTCAGCTACATCCAAGCAGTTTGAGTACATTCTTACTACTATTAACTTCTTTTCCAAATGGGAAGAGTCAATACCCTTCAAAGAAGTCAGTTTTAAATGCATTTTTAGCTTCATCAAGTCTAACATCATTACCAGATTTGGTGTCCCTCATACCATACTGATGGACAATGACACCAATTTCTGTTCATCCAAGGTGAAGAAGTTGTATCAATAATACAACATCAAATCCAATCATTAATCTCGGTATCATGTAGCGGCCAATGGCCAGATAGATCCTTTCAACAAGAATCTTTCAAACATACTGCAAAAGATGGTGGATAAAGATAATAAATCATGGCATGATAAACTCTTTCTTTCTTTATGGGCTTATCTAACCACCACCCACACTGCAACACAGTCAACTCCATATTCATTGGTATATGGAACAGAAGCAGTCTTGCCCATTGAGGTTCAATTACCCTCGCTCAGAGTAGCCATTTGCAATCAGTCATCTACAGATGAACAATTTCAAAATAGATTGGATGAATTGGAATGGTTAGATGAGAAATGATTATGCACCCTGCACCACTTGTAAGTCTATCAGAATCGAATAGCACAATATTTAAACAAAAAAGTTCATCTTTGTTCATTATTTCAGGGATAATTGGTATGAGTTCTTAGAAATCCAATGATACCAGAAAAGAAACCTCCCAAGCTGGAGCCAAAATGGGAAGCACCTTATTCAATACATAATGTCTACTCCAATGGATCTTATTCTTTAATCTCAATGGATGGAGAATGCATCACTACTCTTACCAATGCTATATTTCTGAAGAAGTATTTCTTGTAACGCAAATACCATCGTCCAACATGACGTTAAACTATTCTATCGTCCAGTAACATGTTAAACTACAGAATCCACGGTCCATGCATATGGCCTTAAAATATTTACATCCCTATCATCCAGAAAGACGTTAAACTACAACATCAATGGTCCATGCATATGACCTTAACCATTTTTCACCCTTATCGTCCAACATGACGATAAACTATGACATCCTAACTACATGATGATAAAATGTACAGGAGTCCCTTTGGTCCAGCAAGACGTTAAACTACATAATCTTCGGTCCATGCATATGACCTTAAACTATTCGTAACATCTTCCAACATGACGTCAAACTATGGAAAAAGTCCCTAATACGTCCAACAAGACGTTAAACTATGTCTTCTTTGTCCTTACTGCATGACATTAAACTGCACAATCCCCCTTTCGTCCTACATGACGTTAAACTATATTGTCCTCTTCATCTTAACTACATAACACTAAACTATACAACACCCTTATTGTCCAACATAACGCAAAACTGTGTTCACATCCAATATGACATTAAAATGTGTCCCTATATTTGTCCTATATGACGTTAAACTGTATTTTTTCCCTGCTACATGACATTAAACTGTTCAGCACCAATAGTCCTCACTACAAGACTTTAAACTGCATAGTTCCTTGATATGTCCTACATGACATTAAACTATGCATCATTAAGGTTGTTTCTACCTCTTGTTTCTCACACAGAGTATGACTCACGTGAGCTTAGAGTAAACTTCAACCACAACACCCTCTCAAGGACACTAACCATGCATAAGTCACAACACCATTTTTTAGGTCGTTGTCCCCAAGAACAACTTGATCACTAATTCATTCTTTAATTGAACTACATGGACTTTGATCCTTGACTTCTAGGCTGGGTACGTAGGCAACCTCCTGAGGTTCAAGCCCAAAATCAATCTCTTCACATTGGTTCACCTTTTTCCTTGCTATATAACGTTAAATTGTACAAGACTTTTGTCATGTATGAAAATAAAATACAACATTCTTTGATACCCTTACCAGAGAGGGAATCATTATTTACAATTATCTTCAATCATGTTATATTCTAAAGACTACGTGCATACATGGAAATGCATGAACCTTTTATCTTGGGTTAAACCATCATAGTACTAAAGTCCCATTTTAACCCTTCATATGTAAAAACCAAATTTGTACAGAGGGTATTTCAAGAACTACGTGCGGCTTGATTCCCATCCTTATAGGATACGTAGGAATGCATGAGAATCCCTCGAATCCAGCCCCAAGTCTTTGGGCCTAACCCCAAATTTTACATTCAGTCTTCTGGATGAAAATTCCCTGTGAAAACACACACTATATATTCATTATTATGGTCCGAGTTCTATGACCCTAAACTAAGATTTACCATACTTTCGTCCCACATGATGTTAAACTATATTTCCAGAACTACGTAAGTCTTGATTATTATCCTTATGGGATACGTAGTGAAGTCCAACATCTCAATTCATGACCCAGCCACAACATGATTATTCTTAGCATTGATCTATGTATCTCTTTCATGCATTGAACAATACCCATTTTCACGTGTCATACTCCTAACCTTAAATACTTCCTGATATCCATAACACTTTTCTTGACTTATGGTCACAAAATTTCCAATTTTTGAGATTTCTTTTGCCTGACCATGCAGCACGTGCCCTTAGGAGGCCTTGCATAAACAGTCTACATAACAGACGTGTTAGACAAAACATGATATTATTTGACTATGCAGCCAATTCCCTTAGGAGGCCCTGCATAATTCAACCCTCTAACAGGTTTTTCAAATAGTGGTAACTTAATTATTGGGAAGAAAATATATTTTGTCCTTAGTTTTCTTAATGACAATATGTAGGGATCCGCAAAAAAAATGTCCATCCATAACATATATGTCCTATAATCTTTTTCATGATCTGAAAGTATTCAAGTCTATGGTTTATATTTTCCTTCCCTATGTTTGGGTCAGACCTTCGTAGGAGTGACATTCATCCAGTTCTTATACAATCTTGTTTGGAAATATCTTTTCCATATTCAAATACCTCTCTCCATACAGAAAACTCTATGCTTTTGAAAATTTGAATCCCCATAAACTTCCATGGGTTTTTTAGCAATAGAAAAGTAAATTTTTGAGAGTTCTTTTTCCAGACTATGTGGCATGTGCCCTTAAGAGCCCTTGCATAAACAATCTACATAAAAGACTTTTCAGCCAAAAGATGCTATTAGTTGACTATGCAGCCAATGCCCTTAGGTGGCCCTACATAATTCAACCCCCTAATGGGTTTTTTAAATAATGGTAACTTCATTCTTTGGAACTACTTCTTCTAATGCCTTTTTAGCCATTTTCATATCATTCCTCATATTCAAAATTTCTTAAGTCATTGTTTACATTTTTTCCCCTCATACATGAATATGGTAATATGTTTTCAGATAAATTATCAAGGAATTGAGTCAATTTTAATCCATACGATCAAAACTCTTTTGACCTTAAACATTAGCCTTTTTATGTCCAACGTGAATGACTTTAAACTGCACAAAAAAGACAAGGGAACTCTGAAAAAAAGTCAAGTTCCATCTCACTAAACAAACATATTGTATGATTTTAGGTAATATTGAGAAATTTAAAAGATTAAAAGTTTTTAGGGTTATTCATAAAAATCCTCGAAAAAATCAAACTATGATTCTTTTTCTTTTTTATCTCAGAGTCAAATCCTTTTTTCTCTCTGGATCCAACTCTAAGGGGGGATATCTGATGATGCTCATTTCCGTCACAGAGTCTGAATGAATGAAAAGGGTAAATACCTTGAACCCAAAGTGATTCATCCTTTGAAGAAACATCAAAAATTGAAAAACGCATGAATAAGGATTCATTTTCACTTGGGTCGCGCAAGTTCCACCAAGGTCACACAAGTATACTTTCACGCCGCCCAATGGTTGCACAGGTGACTTGCATTCCCTCTTTGATTTTTCACCTAGGGTCTTCACTAGCCTATAAATACCCCCTATGGGCCCCCCATTTTGGATGTGGAAAATTCCAAAACTCATATTTGAGCTCTTGTCACCCTAGTCTCTTCTCAAAGATTCTGAAAACTTCTAAGGTAATTTCTTACCTAGAAAAGAAGATCTAAAGAGGGTGAGTAAGGCCTAAGTGTTGAAAATCATCAACACTTGTGCACCTAAGTGTCCATCCCTTAAGGGAAATGGCCACACTTACGCGATGCCTTACCCCTTCAACAGAACTTGCACTCCACCCTTTTGGAAGACCCTAGGGATAATACTATGGGTTTGAGCCAATTCTCGCCCAAGAATTACCTTAAGGGTTGACCATCATGCAAGAACCCCTTTGTTATGAAAGTATACTTGCGTGACCAGGACTTGCGCTCCCACTTCTTTTTGGGTGCCTCTACTACCTATTTCACCTCTCTTATGCCTACCCACCTCTCCTATTCAAGATCCAGCCTTCAAAACCCTCTTTAAAGTCATTTCTTTTGGCATGGCTTCCTTGTTGGCTTCCTTATTTGAAAGGAATTTTGTGGAACATCTCTAAAAATATAGTGATTTACATATCTTTATGTCACTAAGGTTAGTGATTTCATTCATTTAACCTCATCTTTTAAGATTAGAGAATCCTTAATTTGGGCCTCCTTTTCAAGAGTAAGCCCCAATCTAAGTCCTCTTAATTTGGGCATCCTCCTTAGGAGTAATCCCCAAGTCCCCTAACATGGGCCTCCTTTTCAAGAGTAAGCCCCAGTCTTTAAGTTCCCTTAATTTGGGAATCCTTCTTAGGAGTGAGCCCCATGTTCCCAAAAATCCAAATTTCCTTCTAACCTGGGATTCCTTTTCAGGAGTAAGCCCCAGTCATAATTCCTTTTAACCTGGGCTTCCTTTTAAGGAGTAATCCGCAGTCATAATTCCTTTTAACCTAGGCTTCCTTTTCAAGAGTAAGCCCCAGTCATAATTCCTTTTAACCTGGGCTTCCTTTTCAGGAGTAAGCCCCATTTATAATTCCTTTTATCCAGTCTCAATTTACTTTTGACTTGGGCTTCCCTCTCAGGAGAATAACCCAATCATAAGTCCCCTCCTAATTTGGGCATCCTCCTCATGAATAATCCCCAAGTTAGAGTATCCAAATATCCATAAATCACATATACCTTTATGGACCTTGTTCCCAGGTTTCTTCCCTAAAGTAAATCATAATCTTCATCTATCGGGGCAGTCATACATACATAAGCCCCACTCATTTCTTATAATTGCATCTTTCATGGAACATTTTTCTGGTTTTACCAATTCCTCTTGTTTCTCACACTGATTATGACTCATGTGAGATTAGAGTGTAAAAGTAATTATAACATATTTCTATGAGCCATCAACCATGCATAAACCTTATACTTCTTTACTCGAACTACATGGGTTCTGATTGCTTTTCTAAAACAAAGTATACGTAGGTAGCCCATCTTTGGGTATGATCCCAACTCTAAAATAATTCATGTCCTTCTAAATGATGATAAACTTTAAGTTCCCTACTGAGTGGCTTTAAAACCAGTATGGTTATCATAATAACCATGATATTTCTATATAATGTGTCGAAGGATACAATTGACCAAGAATCTCTAACAACTACATATGATTCTCTATCAATGAAGAACCTCGAATATATATAAAATATTCTCTAAAATCTCATACATACTAATCATTGATTTCCATATATAAATGAAAGATCATTTTCATACTTGGTAATGTAATAAGGGTTCACGAAGATAACTTAACTCTACAAAGAGAGTCCCAGAGTAGACAATAATTCCCCTAAAAAAGGTGTGATGAGTCCGACCTCCCATCCTCTCGACCAATGTAAATTCTTAAGTCTCATCAGTTCAAACTAATGATCACCTACCTTTGGAATGTAGGTCAAAATGGATATGGAATCATTGGATGTTTCCGGTTCTACGAATAAACCCATTAGAAACCACTTGGAATATTTGTATCTTAAATCAATGAGGTTATCCCAAATTCCAGAGGAAAAAGACAACTTTTTCTTATAAAATTTATTGATTCTTTTGGAAATGTGTGTCATTTCTTGATCACTATCATTAGAAGATTATTAATTTATGGTATCCTTACATTGTACATTTTCTCTTTGTATGTAGGTAGTATATTTGAAGGATATTGATTTTAATTTTAGCTCATCTTCATCAATTTATTTGTTGACTTTAATGTCTTATTCATATATCATCGGTTTTCCTATTAATTCTTTGATATGTAGTTTACTCACATCATATGATTCTGTAATTGACACAGATGTTCCTCTCCATGTGTCTGGTAAGAATCTGAGTAATATCATCTCTTGATATTTTTTTATCACTTACTTTAAAACTGAGTCAATAATATTTACTATTTCATTGAACCAGAGATATATATAAAAATAAGTTCATCAAATTTCATTTTAAAAGTATCATACTTGTGTTTGTATGTATTTAATCTCATTTTATTGACATTTTATGTTCCTTCATTTGAAACAAGTAAGTTATAAAATATTTCCAAAGATTATTTTCAACTAAATATTCTATTAAATTCATCATCACCCAAGGCATAGAACAAAGAATTCACAGGTTTACAATTATTATTATAAGATGATTTTTTTGAATCACTCCAAGTAATTCTTATAGTTGATTTTATTTCATATATTTTTTCTATAAGAGTCCAAATGTCAAAACCCATACATTCTAAATGCATTTTAATTTTGATTTTCATTTGAGAATAATTTATATAATTAATATAAATAGGTACGTTTATACCAGATCCTTCTTTTCCATTACCCATAAATAAATAAAATTTTGAATTGATAAAAAATTGAGATCTTTAGAATAAAACTAAAATCATAGTTAAAAATGATAATTTTAATAAACCTATGATACCAAATGTTAGTCGAAGTGATTAAAATGGGATGGGGTGAATTCAGTTCCTAATAAACATTTCTACTAATAATTAGACAAAAATAAAAACCCCTTCATAAAATAAACTGAACAATTAATTAAAACAAAATATTGATATAATATTTCTCCTTTTAAAAGATTTATTAATGAGTGATCATGTATTAGTTAAAATACTATTTAGAAATTCCTCTAATTTTGAAATAAATTTACTTAGAAAAAACCAAATATAAAAACTATTGAATATTAATTGTCAATGTAATGGTTTTTTTAGATAAAAAGTGAATCTAATATATTGGCCTAAAGAAAAATAATGACATAGTAGAATAAATAAGAGGTTCGGTCTCATGGTGAGACTTAATCCCCTCCACTAGGAAAACACCTTATTCGAAGAAGATTATAATTATAATCCATTGAATCCACAACTTTTATCATGTTAACAATCAATATCAAGAAGCTATACATTCTAAAAATCCTCCTCTATAGTTATTTGTGGGAAACAAGAATAGTACAGGTCACACAAGGACCTCTTCCACAAACACAGTGGGAAAACAAATGTAGAGAGATAAGAGAATAATAATTATTCTCTATGTAGATGTAGGAGACAGTGAATGTTGGATAACAAGGTAAAAACACACTACTAAAAATAAAATAGACAGAACAATAAATAATATAAAATATGATTCTGATATGTTATAAATATTTGTAGTCCTCCGATCATCACTTGTGAGGAATTTCTGATTCATTATAGAAATTTTACGTAGACATAGGATTCCAGAAAATATGAAGTAATGTTTTTGTTGATCTAATTCAACGTCTCAAGAAATATCGATGATGAATTATGTGCTTCAGTATTATTTTATCTTTATAGTACATGAATCAGTAAGCTCAAGAGAATTCACAGATTCAAGTGCACAATTATTTTAAAGTTAGTGATCCTCATTGTAGATGTGTAAAATTTTAACTATGGTATATTATTTGTAACCCATATCTAAGTAGATATATCCTCTGCATATATATATTAGCATCAGATCCACAATCCTCAAATCGGTTTTTGAAAATGTCCTAATTACTCAGTCATAAATAACTCCATAATGAAATATTAGTTGATCCATTCATGTTAAAGTCCTTGTAAAAAAAAATTAACAAGAAGATGATTATGACCTAGCATCTGGTGGTGACTCAACTCTAGTGGTAACTCCTCTGGAGTTAGATCCTCTAGTAGTAATGGTGACTCAATGATGGAAGTAGCTCATTCTGGAGGTAAAGGTGACTTAGAGTTTGATGATAGCTCATTCAAGTTGTATCTCCTCTAGCGATGACTCCACTGGTGGTAACAATCCTGATGGTGACTCGCCTTAGTGGTAACTCCTATGATGGTATCAAGTCTTGGCAATGAGTCCCAGATAATGGTTACTCTCCATAGTCCTTTTCAAAATTATCATAAAAATATTATTACCATATAAAATGCTAGAAAAAAACATTTGAATCATTAGTACTAAAATAATCATTATTTGTGATCATTAAAATAACAGAGTGTCAAATATACTCCACAAGGAGGTTCTAAAAACTTTTTTGGAGGACATCGAAAGATCTATGTGGTCTGTTCCAGAGGTCTTCACATAACCTGGTTTAAATTTATATAGGTTATGTAATTATCCAGTCGACTTGTCTTAGTATTATCTCAGGTGTGGGATTACACCAATGGAGGGCATCGCAAGAGTCAGTATGACAGGTATCATAGGGTGTCGAATGTCTTGGATAACATCCCTAGGGGGCATCAATAGTTCTAGCCCACATGTTTAGAGAGATTCGTGATTCTTGGATTAATTTCCCATAGGGTATCACTAGAGCTGATTGGCATGCCCAAATGTGACAGTGATACTTGGATGAAATGATATGGAATCATTATATGATTTAGTCTATGTATCTGAAGGATGTCTCAAGATTTATGAGATGAGAGTAGAGGCCTTCATGAGGTTAAAGTGGTACACCCAGAGGGGACCTTGTGAATTTCATTGACTTGTCTATACGTTTTCTCATGCCCCACATAACATGTCAAGGAATGTCATGAGATCTGGATGATTTTTCTTGGTGTTGTGGTGTGTCTTGGATAGCTTACGCAAAGCACCTAAGGGTTAGAGAAATTTTTTTTGTTTAATTATTTCACTTTAATTTTTTTTTAGTTCTCTAATTATGAGTACCTTATATTTATTTATTTTCAATTTACTTTGAGTTTCATGTGATCTGATAGTTGTTTGATATGTTCTTTGTACATCTTTCCAGAAGTCATTCATGTGATCAATGAATGATCAAATGAAGTTCTTTAGTAATTTTTCATGATTACTCACGATATTCACTAGCATATTACCTGAAAGAAGACTTTCCAGTTTTGATATTAGCAGTTCCAAGAAATATTCTCTAATGATTGGGCATGGTGATGTTCCTGAATAAGAAAAATAAAACCATTGCACTCGAGTGTTAAACCTTATTTGAGGCTAGGGTGGGGAATTTATAGGCATATCCACCTCGATTTTTCACGGGTTTTCATAATGTATCTTGCATGAATACTAGATGGAGTCAGTGAATGGATATGGAACCACGTGTCATCATGAGTTTCTATCATGGATCTTTTTTAGGGAGTCACCTGATTTTCAGCAATAATGAGTCCCTCTGTTAACGCATCGATCATTGGATTATGGAAAATTGATGGGGATTTGATTGATCACACGGAAATATCGAAGGACTTACATATTGTAATATTGACCTATCAAAGGGACTTCACAAGATCAAAGTGTCTATTAAAATTAAACTATGAGATACTCAATGCCTTGCCTAGGACATTTTATGAGGCAATGGTCAATTATTTGGGGGTTGTCGCAAGATCAGGATAGCTTGTCCAAGAGTCTCATGGGACTATGTTTTGGACTCCTTTTATGTGTCATAAGTGATTTATGGCTAAGAGAGGCTTATGAATCCTCCCCTTTGATTCCCTTTTTTTATTTTACAAAGTTTCGGGATTAAAGAAAGATTACATGAGTAATGTCAATGGATATTACTCCATTTATAGATGATGTGTCGTGTGAACAACATGTGTTAGATGAGGGTGTGTGATCATTTCATGGAAATACACATATTTTTATCTTTATAGATCTAATGGGGAACTGAATGGTTTCCTAGACATACCTGAGTCCTTTTACACGATGAGGCGGATAAGACAAAGTCCTTTCATGATATGATGCTCGAATTTCACTGGGGTCACCTGGTGTCTTATGGGCCACTAGGGGAATGTCTCATACATTTTATAACTGTGAGTCTCTCCTAACTCCTCCCATTTTATTTCCTTTTTTATTTTATATGGTTTGGGGGTCTTCTAAATTTTTTAGAATGTTGTCAAAGACAATAATCCTTCCAATCGGTGATGTTTGATATTATGTTTATAACCACAAGATACTCACCCTTTTAGATATTTTCCTCCCTATTTTCAAATAAAATATTCATCCCTTGCCTACTAATTTTCCATGAGTTGAGTGAATGGTCAATATGGGATCATGAAATGGTGTGTTCACCTTGCCTTAGTTGGTCGTCATGTTTTCCTATAGTACATTGCATGATTAGTGATGGATCTCTCAATAGCATGTAGACATTGGAAGAGACAGTTTATCTTCTTGACTATGATGGACCACATGTTTGTTGATGTATATCATAATGGTGTGAGGAAATTATCAAGTAAATTCACTTTTATTGCCTGTAATATGTTGCATGTTCATGGTTTTATGATTCCAAAACATGACCAAGGGTCTTTACTTGTCAAGGTCATATGAAAAAAGGTTTATAGATAGTGTTTCAAGTTATCACATAAATTTCTCATAAGACAATCCCATATTACATGTACAAGGAATATGTATCCTCTTAACTTGAGGATATCAAGGGTGGCATGGATCCTCTCATTCGCACATAGATATTTCATGATTGTAGTTTGGATCTCAATCATATCAACGTAGTGAAAAGATTCTTTAATTTCATTTCATACTTGTATTTTGTGATGAATCAAACAAATTATTTAGGAATTGATGATAACCGAACACCATGTTTTTGTCCACCATTCATCACATAACCTAGTATGTGGAAGTTTAATCTCCTTTTAGGTGGAGGCAGAGCCATAATCTATATTTGTAACCACGCTCTCCTGATGGAGTATGCCAACTCATAGCCTTATCTTTGTGGTAGTATGAAAGTCACATGGTATTAAAACTCTACACAAGATGGGATACACAGTGATACTTCTATTCAAAAGATGGATTTTCTAATAAATCAACTTTTCACATTAATTCTTATATGAAAGAGGATTGTGGTATCTCACGCCTTCCGTTGAATGAAAATTTGAAGGCCTTCTTGTATAAGAATCTTCACTTAACCATTATACAGCCTTGTGATGCCCTATTTTGTGAAGAAAAGAAGATCTCTACTTTTGGAGTAGTATCAGGCCACCCTATATTCTGATCTCCTAGTATTTATGTATAAAAAATTTGATTTGCCTCTACGCACCCAAGAAAGGAGGTGCATCTGATAATCATCCTCCACCACTCTTCACACCGACTTATTAGGCCATGAGATTTTATAATAACACCACGTCAAGGTATTTCTTCAAATAAATTAATATTTCATCATTATTCATGTGGCACACATTGGTATTTGTGCAATAATGTATCCTCATAGAGGCTCCACATAGTCGCATGATTCATATGTAGAGTTTCATTTATGCACTGTGGATATTTATAATGCACATGTTATCATCTAAACTCAGTATCATCTTAGTTTCTTATGATCATATAATGTATATGGGCATGTTGATAACCTTTTAAAACTTCTTCGTGTGATGATATTTTTCCATTATGGACTATAAGTTATTCTTTGTCTTAATATAAGAACATCGTTTACCTATTCACCGAGCCAGGAGGGCATGTAACTCCCTTTCTTTAGAAATTGTATTTCATTTGTGCACCGATTCAGGCGAGCATGGAACTCCACTACCTCGCATGTTTCCAGAACATACATAGGTGGTCTATTCAAGTTGGTGGACACCAATATCATGCATCTTGTGTCTACATGGGGGTTTTTTCATGAACCCAAATTCAACATATACCAATATTTGCGTGATCTACATCACGAGATTCCATCATTCCATGTGGTATCTCATACTGTAATGATTTCATTATTCATGCACCCAAGTCCCATGATACAGGACATGTCATGCACTAATATGAGAGAATGGGTATTCGGTTCTCTTCATAATCAAGCGTAGGTCCTTTATCGCTCCATTTGATAGCACATCGGGCATACGGTATCAATATAATAATGTCTCATATGGTTATCTCAGTGGGAATAGATATGATGTAGGGTAGTGCATGAATTCAAGTTCCTACTAGTGTTCAATATCTGCCCCAAGAATAAGAGGAATGCGCTTAATGACCCACTGGTTCATAATACATATCCTAGGCATAATAGATGTGATGACACATTAGTACCATGAGGTCAGAGAAGATGATGTGTGATGTTATTTATTCATCATGTGATATACATGACATGATTCCTTCTGTTGAAAAGTGTTTGATACATGAATATGAACATCAAAAATGGGTAAAAATAGATTTTATAAATCTTTTTAAATAATTTAAAAAAAATTCTGAAAGCATTTTTTATAAATTATGGTTTTGGAAGAAAAATTATTTTTCATTGAAGAGAGTAATTAAGTCTGATTTTACTAAAACAATTGTAAACAATTTAAGTACCAAAGTGGTGTAAAATTTTAATATTACCTGAAAACTTCTTGAATAAGAGGAGTATAAAAATATAAGTGGGATAATTAGACAATTAATAAATAATTTCCTTCATAGAAAACTCACATATAAACAATCCTCATTAAAATTAGATTGTGAAATAAACTCTTACAATGATCATAACATTGAAGTGAGAATTAATCAATGAATAAATTATGTGTGAAAAATTTAAATCCATATAAATCAATTTGTAACACATCCTATTATATTTAAAATTATTTAGTCACATAATTTTATAATTTCATATACCATGAAGAAGTAATATAACTGAATGTTCCCCCAAGGTGTAGCACAATTGGTAGTTGCCCTTGTGGGTCTCAGTGAGGTCTCGAGTTCGAGTCTCAATGAGTTCATCCTATTACTTCCTATTGTATGATATCCATTGTATTGTATCCCCTTCCCCAAATAAACAAAGGCTTCAGCCTCAACTTTTAATATAAGCCAATGAAAAGAAAATAAGTTACAAAAATGATTACCACTTGGTAACTTTTACGTCAAAAATACATTTCGATGAAAAAATTCAAATAGAAACATAAAATACCATGAATAATTAAGGAATCATGATATTTAATTCCAAAGTAGAATTATATACACCATATAGAATAAATTAGGTGCATAACATTACTATATGCCTCTATACAGAGTAATTAAGATGAAGTCCCTTTCCTCACACTTTCTTTTGGTTGAATGTTCTATAACCTCTTGTATAATGGTTTTAAGCATGTTATTAATTTATACTATAAACATAATAATATTTAAAATATCACATATGATCCATTTATAACATTTTAACACCCATTTGTCATTAATATTTCATTATTTTCGTTGTTTCAGGTGTTAATTACCTTGCATTATCTTGCGTATTTGGTGATTAAAGTTATGGTTCTTGTACATAGTATATAAATATACATAATATATAAATAAATAATATAAATAATATTGATTTTATAAATGTCATATTTAATCAGTATAAAAATAATTTTAACTAATCATAAAAGTTAGTCATGAAAAAGGAATCACACTACTTTCTAGAGATGGTTGGTTGTTTGTATGCACGAGCGACGATGTCATTCCATTAACAGGTGAAAGAGTACGAAATTAGGTGATATATAAATTTAAATAATAATTATAATATCATATATATTTTATATATTAAATAATTTTATCCATATTACATTCCATGTAATGTGTATGTGAAAAATCATTCACATCGCTTTATAAGGTGGTAGTCTATGGTATACACCTTCGATATCATCATATTTTATATGGAATGGAATGTAATAAGGTATATTTGATATTATAATTAAAAAATAATATTTTTATCATAAATATTATATATAAACATTAATTCCATAGTTATATTCACTCATGAGAGGTTTTTATGGAAAAAGATTTACATCTGTTCGTGAGGTGGTAGTCCACTTTACACTCGATCGACGATTTGGTTTCATGTTTGATGGAAATGGAGATGGATAAATATTATTCCAAAAACATAATAATATATAATTATATAGTATTTAATTTTTTTATTATATTTTATGTTTTAATACAAAATTTAAGGTGTAAAACTAAAAAATAAAACAAAAGATCTATGTTAATACAATTACCTTCTCTTAGTGAATCCTCATATGGATATCCTATTAAGGACCCTGGTTTTTGTATTTTTGGGATGAAAAGAAGATATAGAATGTTTATAAAGATATTTGGGGGTGTTATTTTTAAGCTTTTGGTAAATAAAAAGGACTTGGAAGGTGTAAATAAGTGAATGGATGGAATTACCTTTTTATAAGTGGGGAAAGGGAACCCTCTTTGAAATTACATGGCAATTTATGATAAGAAGCCAAAATGATGAAGTCATTCACATTAAAAAAGCTTACAAGTAATAATAGGATCCATTTTATGATAATATAATGTTTAAATAAGGTCATATAATAATATTTTCACAGGTTGGTAAGTCATTTTGATCCTTATATTCTTTGTTTAAAACCCTGGTAAACCCATTTTTACCTTAACTGATATTATTAATTATTACTTTTTTTAGAATAATTTTGAATAAAAAATTAAGGTAACTATATTATATAATATATTTTATGATTATTAAAAATATGGAATCTATTTTCCCAAATTAAATTCTTGGAATTGGTAGAATTCAATTTAAAATTATACCTGCATTTGTGATGAAAAAGTTAGTTTCCAAAAGAGAACATTATCTTAAGTACATAATGTTTTAATATCAAAATTCAATATAAAATTGATCCAAATTACCAAAAATAGTTAAATTTTAATATAATTTAACTAAATTTTTTATAAAACTAATTTAAAATGTAATTTATCCTTGTGAATTATTAAAATGAAAAAGGTTTTTTTCAAACAAAATAATATTATTCATGAATCATTGAAAAATGGAACTTTTCAAAAAAAAAAAACGATTCACCCTAAAATATTATTTTGATAATTATTTCATAAATTGAATTCATTTTTTAAAATAAATTTTTTAAAATTGATAGGAATTAATTTTTAGTAATGTGTGTAAGGCATGACTAAACCGTCTTTTAGTAAAAAAATAATCTTTTTCATAAAACATTTATTTTTATTTTAAATGATTATTATTTTATTACTTATAAATAGATTACCAATGAAATTTTTTTTACATGTGAAAAAAATATAAATTTCATAATTTAGTAATTATTAATAATACCCACCAATTTAATGGCAAGGTTATAATAGTATAATATATTACGGTTCATTTAGAATCGGGGTTGTGTGTTCTATAATCTAATGAAGATATTAAATTTTAATAAATATATTTTGTTGTTTGTTTAATATCCCTATTTCATGTCACATAAATTATCAAATAGAATGTTACTATTTTCAAATTTTGATGTGTTACATTCAGTTTGAGATAACCATTCAAAATCTAGTAGATATGTAGAAATTGTGTTCAATGGATTTCCAAGGATGTTGGGATCAGCACCTTCCCCTTATAGAGTTCTCATACAACAAAATTTTTCATTATAGAATTGAAAAGGAACCTTAAGAGGGATCTATAGGTAAATATTTTTCAAACTCCAAAATGATGGGATGAATTTAGATAGAAGAAGTTGATGGGACATGAACTTTTATAAGAGATGATAGAGAACGTTCAAATTGTTTAGTGTCATATAAAATCTGTACAAAGTATATAAGAAATCTGTTTTGAAACTTTTTTATGAGACCTAGAGTTTAAATTCAATGATAATTTACTCCTCCATAAATCACCATCGAATAAATTCATGTGGTTTTGTATAAATGGGAAGATTAGTCCTATATAACTCTTCCCTTTATAGATCCTTGATCGCATTGGAGTTACAGACTATCAACTGGCACTCCCACCAGCCTTATATCAATTAAATTATGTGTTCCATATATACCACATAAGAAATTATATATTATACCTCTCATATATACCAAATTATGATATGTTATAGTTGGAGAAGGATCTTTCATACAAGAAGTAATTGGTGAATATCTTAGATCATAGAGACAAAGTTCTATAAAACAAGAAAACTCAATTGGTCAAAGTATTATGGCCTAACAATAAGTTTTAGGAGGTTGCATGGGAATCAAACGAGGTAATGAAACATAAGTTCTCTAATCTATTTTAGTGTATGAAATGAAATTTCAAGGGATAAAATTATAAAGGGGGAAGAATGTCATAACCCAAAATTTTATAAATGAAATTCCCTTTTAAATGAATAAATTCATTACTAACAATGAAATTATAGAAAGCACATGAACTATATTTAATTTGTTATTTTATATTGTTATAAATTATTATGATTATTGTATTACATAATTAAAAGACCATTAAGTATAATAACCATTACTAATATAGTTTTACTAAAGATGCTATTAATAATTGTATTTATTAAGCATTATGGTAAAATTTAGTTGACATAGAAGGAAGAATTTATGGCCTTGACCAGTAGTATTTTGCCCTATGAATCCCATTTATCAGAGCAACTCAGAAAGATGAAATCATTTGGATTTTCCTTTGACCAAGACTAAACTAATATTCAATAATTGTAACATGAAAAAAAGATTATGGGAGAAGTTCAAGCTCATAGATATCACCACCTAAACCATGTTTCTAAAACTACCCTAAAAAAGTACCCCCATCGCACACCTTATCCATAGGGCATGTACTGGCTTAATAATGGGTTATGTATCTTAACCCCGTAAGTATGAATTTATATATTTTATATTTTAATAAAATTATTATTATATTATCCCTTTTCAATATTACTTTATATATATACATTATTATATAATTAGATTAATAGAAACGAGATATTGATACGAAGAAACCAAATTTATATTTTTGGGAAATATATTATTTTAGATTAAATGTTATTTTTGATAAACTAATGATTTTCTAATTAAATAATAATTTCATAAAATATTATTCTTAAATAATATTTTTAAAAATATAAATTATAATGTAATGTAATATAGTTCAGTGTAATTTTCATAATGGTTATAAAGTCTTTAATTTAATAAAAAAAATTATATTTCCTATAAATAATTTTTTTTTATTTAAAAAAATTAATTCTCATTTTTAGAAATTTTTTTGGGTAAAATATATTTTATATTTTAAATCATCTCTTTGAAATTATTCAATGATTAATTTTTAATTATTTTCAAAGACTGTTCAATTATTGGGTAAAAATTAAATACGGAATAAATATACAATGTGTATTATGACATCATAATAGCTTAAAAGCGATGTAATAAATTCAATAAATGGAATCCAAACAAAAAAAATGATTTCTCATTTCAAATAATGTTTTTAATGTTTTTTTAATAATTATAAAAACCTATAATGAATCCTCTAAAACCTATATTATATTGTATTGTTTTTAAAAAATAACAATTAACATGACTCCCCACCACATTGTGAATGGAATTATTTTAATGATTTAGATTATTAACTGAATAAAATAAATAAAATCACTTCTATTTAGAAACAAAATGGGAAAAACTTTAAGAAGGTATCTGGTTGTGATTATTTTATCACTTAGAGTCCAAAATGTATGTTTAGAAATTAATAAATAATTTGTAGAATCTCTCCCTAGATGCCACACAATTGTACCCTAAGATAGTGGGCACAATAACTCAAGAACCCCCCCTCCTAACCCCATAGGCTTCTAACAAGTAGCGATATAATAGGGTTTTTCTATGGTGAGATTATTCCATAATTGATCAGAGTAGATCATAACTATAAATAAGAAAATAGAAATAGTATAATCATAAATAAACAATAGATGGAAGCAAAACAATAATAGTAAAACTAGAAAACTAAACAAACAATAAGAATAAGTTGAATAATAATAATGTACTATTGGTGATGATGTTATGAAAAAATGAATATGAAAGGATAGGGGATATAGGCATATACCATATACTAACAAAATAAACAAAAAATGAAAAAATTGTTATAACTAGTATCTCAAAAATAGACTCGGTCCCATTCCCCCATATTCTATCCTAATGTTGGAAATCAAACATCAGAAGTTTGTCTCTTCCCTATATCTATACATAAAGTTATAAAGTCTACATAGGTACCAAAGGTGGCCCGAGTAGGGTGTGAAATAAAATCCTAGTAGACCACCACCAACTATGTCTAGCTCAATAAAGAACATGCATTTTAAAATGAGTAGTGTTCCATTGTTACAAAATTAAAGACATAAATGAATAGATAAATACATTTGAATTGGTTCCACTTGGACACCCATCCAATTTTCCAACTTCAAGCAAAGCTGGTGATTCTAAATCAACGTATTCTGAAAAGGTAAAGTTAGTGATATAGTAATTGAGAAGGTGGATTATTACCAAGATTTTGATTGGTCTTGGATGAATTTTACATAAATTTTTCTAATACCAAATGACAATTTTTCACTTGAAAATCTTTTTACATTTTAATTCAATTAAAACCCTCCTTAAAAACACTATAGCGAGTCACCCTGAGCCCTTCCATAAAAATTTATAGAGAATTAAAAAGTCTCGCTCGAGGGCTCGGCATATGTCCAATGCTTATGGAGTCCATCCATGGTGACCAAATAATGAAGTCCCAATTTTCACTCTAGGAATGGTTTGATAAATTCAAGAACTAACCTTTATTTTTGAACCTGGTATCACATGTTGGGGCCCAAGTCTCTCTCATGACCTAGTATAACCATCATGCTATCGATCTTGTCTCTCGGGCCTCCCCTAGGGAACCAGTGGCACTCGCCTATATATAAAATAAAATATTGTTTGGCGGTCCTATCCTAGGCATATATAGTGTATATCTAGTCATGTTTAAAAAGAATTCACATTTCTAAAAAGCACTCCAAAAAAGAAGATTAGCGGTGGTTTTTTGGAAGGGGCTCTGCACAACCCCCTCTAAAATAATTTTAGAGGGGGTTCTGCACAACCCCGTATAAAATAATTTTAGAGGGGTTTCTACAAAACCCCCTCTAATCATTGAATTTAGAGGTTGTTCACAACCCCCTCTAATTTTTATAGAATAATTTGTTTTTAATATTTGATTGGATTTTAGAGGCATTTTGGTGAAAATCATAGCAAATTTAATAAGTAGTGGCTTTATATTTTCATTTGGATTTTAGAGACACTGTATATATATATATATATATATTATTCGTTTTGATATATATTAGAGGATATATATACCATGGAAATTGTTTTTAAAGGAAATCATTGGGGTTCACAACCACCTCTAATCTCTTAAATTGGAGGGGTTTCATAAATTGTTGTTACTCCCTTAGATTAGAGGGGGTTTTGAACTGCTTATAATATTAGAAATTAGATGGATTTGTGAACCCCTTCTAATTTATGACATTATGTAGGTGTTTTATCCCCCCACTAACTCAAGAAATAAGATGTGGTTCATGAATCGTCGACAATCCCTTCAATTAGAGAAGTTTTTTAACCCCCTATTAATTTATATTTATTTTTTAAAATAAATCTCATATAAATTAAAATTTTATAACATATATGTGGGTGTTCTTGTGTGTGCACCCACACACATATATATATTATATAAAAACATTATATTAATTTATGTAAATGCATTATAAACATATATATATATATAAAGACATTATATAAATTCATTAAATAAATACTTATACATATAAAACATATATACATATATATATATTGGAATACATAATATAAATGTCATTATAAATATAATTATTCAAATATATAAAATTTATATATGGTTTTATAAATACCATACATTTATATTATAAATATATTATATTAAATACATTTTTATTGTATTTTGGTGTATAAATACATTTATATTATATTATTTATACAAATAAATATAATACGAACAAAATTATATATAAATATATATATATATATATTATATTATATTATAAATATTTTATTCTATATTAATTTTTATATATTATATATTATATATATATATATAATTTAGTATACCATATTAATTATAAATTGATTAATTTTATATAGATATCATTTAACTATATTATATGTTTTCAATTATATGATTGTTTTTAATTGTATTTATATGTATATATAAATATAATTTTATAATTTTATGTACATTTATATATATTTATTTGTAGAATTTTTTTAATATAATATTTATTATATATAAAATAAAATCATAAACATGTCATATAAATATATGCTTAAATATAATTTAATTAAAAAATAAATCATGTAAAAACACAAGTTTGTAATTTTTATAATATATATTACAATAATAATAAATATATTTGTAAATAATATGTTTCTGATTTTATATTATATATAATTAATATTATACATTATTAAATTCCTAAAAGTAAATATATATAAATTTAAACAATATTATACAACTATTTTTATTAAAATACATATATATTAATTTACATAATATGACATAATTATATTTATTGAAATACATATATACTAATTTGAATAATAATAAACATATGTATTGAAATACATTATATAATTTTTTTATAAATTATTTTTAATATAATATTATTTATATAATTGTATAAATTTAATTTCATATAACGTTATATAAATATGTGTATAAATTTTATTTCATATAAAATATTTTTCCAAATTGTATTTCACATAATATTAATTGTATATAATATAATACAATTTATACAAATAAACATATATTAATTTACATAATAATAAATATATGTATTGAAATACATTATATAAATATTTTTTTAAAATATAGAATTTAAATATATTAAATAAATAATTATATATATTTTATAAATAAAAATGTACATAATATATAAATATGTATTTAAGTGTGTAAATAATTTACATAAATATATTTATAAATATATAAATATATGTGTATATACATAACATGAATAGAATTAAAAAACATATACTCAAATGTATATTAATATATGTATACAATATATATTTTATATAAATGTATAAATTTAAATATAATAAAAATGTATTATAACATAAATACATAAATTTATAATATAAAAATATATATAGTGATTTAAATAATTATATATGTATTTAAATTTTATTAAAATAATATTTATTTTCATTAGTTTTGTAATTTATATAAATATAATGATATGTTAACAAAAAAACAAAATCTGATTTTCATAGTGGTATAGTCGCTGCAACTTCATACAGGAGGTCAGGGTATCGAATCTTGCTGGTGATAAATTTTAAACCATGCGGAGGGGTGTGTTCATCATTGAACTGAAAAAGGGGGAGAGTGATTGGCTACACATATGAGATGGAAGGGTTGAAAAGCAGAGGTAGGTAGGGTTACAGGGGTCACACAAGATAAGAACCTGAGGGAGAGTGTCATAGATGGAAGTTCACATAGATCACATGGGAAACTGGATGGTATCGAAGGGTCACTAGAGAGGGGGTGGTCATGTAAACTGGAGGGGTCATGCGACGAGAACCTTATGGATGCACGAATTGAAGGGAGGTGGGTGGAGAATGGGATTTAACATAATATATATTTGTCTAATTTAGAAGTAGGTTAAAGAACTGCCTCTAATATGATACATTTAGAGGGGGGTTTAACCCACGCAAAATGTGAGTATTAAATAGAGGAGGATCTTTAAACTTCCTCTATTATAGCTCATTAAAATCATCTAGCAGTGGTTTCCAACCACCATTAGATTGATCATTAATTTATAGGGGTTAAAACCCCCTCTAAACTGAGATTCTGTAATGAAATTAGAGGGGGGTTTAACCTCCTCTAAATGAACCATTGCTAAATTTTACAGTACTTTACTAGTGGTTCCTCAAAATTACCTCTAATAAGAGTAGGTAGTCACATTAGTGATGGTTCTTCATAAATGTTTCTAATGTGTTTAGAAGGTATTATAACCCCTTCTTATCGGGTAATTTTTTTGTAGTGAAGACGGTATGAAGTGTCTATCTTAGGGGTCCTTAAGTCGAAACCCCTTTTGTCACCATGAGTACTAAGGTGAATGTAGTTAAACAAGAATTACTAATATAAAAAGTCTAATGGAAAGGAAATTTAATTTTTTGAGAACTTATATCATAATAGGCATATATGTAAATGTATTTCTAATGTACATCCCCTTTATCCCATAAGTTATAAGGCAGACGGCCTGAATTCATGGTCATTTGAATTGGTTCATCTTAATTAACTACCTTAGAGAATTAATTGTAAGGAAACACTCTAAAGGTAATTAAAACAACTATGGCCAAAGGGAAAATGGGACTCAAGGTTAATCACATAAATTAGGGTGACATTTATCAAGGTAAACAACCCAAGGGGTTGATTCAATGATAACTCGGTTAGATAAAAGAAAGGTGAGGTGTTCAATTAAATTGAATAAAAAAATAGAGGTGATACAAAAATGGTCCAACTCATGGAACAAATACACAAAATATACAATGAAAAAATGGGGGGAAATAACATAGACCATATACCTTATCCTCATAGAGCTTACCTTTTCCAATATCAGCAAATTATTTGAGATAGATTGAAAGAAATCAAACAACCAATAAAATACCCTAAAATGGGGAAAATGACATTGCATTGAGATAGCACAACAGATGGAAATAAGACCTTGAAATATAAGGTAGAGGATTTATGAGCTTATGGATAGATTTCCAATGAATCCAATGGTGAGAGAAATTAATGTTAAACGATGAAGGTGGCTTGATCCCTAGGTTGAGTAGGAGGTGAACTCCATGTGAAGGAGGATGAGGAGCCTGATAGAAATGAATATTGGGAGGGAGAAAGAAAATTTTAAATAATTTAATAGCATAAAATATAATTTCACCCTAAAATATAGATCCCCAGGGTTTTCCTAGACGGTTGGCCAAACTGTTAACCAAATGTGTGAAAAGCCACTACTTGAAGGGGCACCTCGCGCGTTTAGGATCACAGTTTTCCAAATTGTGCATAAATTGGGAAAAACCTCTTTGTCCAAGATGTATATAGTAATACAAAAATGTGGTCTTGAGGTTGCATGGTGGTAGAAAAATTGTTTTCTCCCAACAACCTATTTTCTTCAACCACACAGTTTAGGGAAACCATATGGGCTCGGTTGCTTCGGTTCTAGTAACCAAACGGCCCAGTCTGTCTCTTTTCATTATAGGAATCCAGGCTTTAAACGATCCTCGAACACCCCCCGGATATTTTATTTAATCTATTAGGAATTATTAATAGGGAAAACAAAATAATTACAATTGAAAATGAATGGTTCGTGCCTTTGAGAAATATATGGGATGTTACAACCTCCCATCTTAAAGATAACTCCCCCCTGAGTTTCCCATCCGAGGGTGGTATAACATATTCAAATTAGAGTTATTTCTACTACACATATATATCTACTTCCCACTCTTAGGTCACATCCTAAACATGTCTTTACTGCCAAAGCACCGATACCAGAGGAACTGACCTTCCTCAAAGAGATTATGTGCACCAAAAAACATATTGTATAATCCTAGAGGGACGTATCTACCTTCATCTCAATATCCCCAGGGTTAAATGAATGAGATGGTTCATGATGATACCATTGAATCCAATATACATGGAATATGTCATGCATGGCAAGGTAAATCTGAGGAAACTACAACCGAGAGGATACTGGCCTAACTCTCTCCACTGCCTCGTAAGGCCCAACATATCAAGGAAATAAATTTCCCTCTCTCTAAATTCATCTATGAACCAATCTAGGTGATGAATTTATAAATAATTGATTTCCCACCTCAAACTGTAGAGTTCTATGATGATTATTAGTATGAGACTTATACCTAGATTGAGTTGTATCGATACACTTCTAAATTATCTAGATATTCTCTAAAGTATCCTAAATGAGATGAGGGCCCAGTAGAGCTGCCTCACCTACCTCTAACCAACACATGAGTCAATAAAATATTCTACCATAAAGGCCCACATATGGATCCATATGAATCGTTTCCTGAGAAATGTTTTGGTAGGAAAACTCAACAAGAGGAATATGATTTTTTTTATGAACCTCCAAAGTAAATAATACAAGATTGAATTATATCCTTTAACACCAAAATCGTCTTCTCAGACTGAATATCGATCTAAGGGAGATATTTTGTACTCAAGATAACCTATGAACCCAATTACTTGTACAAACCATGCAAAAAATGCAATTTAATGTTGGTTTCTCAGTCCTAAATGATAGAATGGGGAACATCGTTAAGTCTCAATATCTCCCAGATGTAAATCCTTCTTAATTCATCAAAAACTAAAGTCTCCCAGATCGATAGGATGTGTAAAACCTTGGAAAACTTATAAAAAACACTCATACCACACGAATTTATTAATGGTGTCTCATAAATTATTTCATGAAATCCATGGTGATATCATTCCATTTCCACTTAGGAAATGGGAGAGGTTGTATAAGTCCAGCAGGTCACTGGTTGTCTAGCTTTACTTACTGATAGGTGGAGAACTGAGTAATGAAACATTCTACCAACCTCTTCATACCTATCCACCAATACTAATGACGTATATATCTATAAATTGTGGTAATCCTGGGATGAACTATCAAAACAGAGGCATGTGATTTTCTCATCATCTCTTCCGTATATCTAAAGGAACCTTACACAGCCATGGAATAGTAAATTTCCACTTCAATAAATGACCCAAATGAAGATGGGTTTTATCCTTTAACACTCTCCCTCAAAATGAGGTCCTCAAAATTATATAATCAACCCATCCATGCCTACTCCATGAGGGATAATTTTACTACTAGAGCAACCCGAATCGGTTGCACGTGTTTTTCATGAACCTCAGGATGCATCTTTGAGAATAGATCCATTAACTGCCACTCACTGCTAGCCTCACCAGTATACATATGATTTATCTAGATCAAGGAATAATCCATAATATTACCTTTCCATGTGTGTATGAAATCACAAAAATTGAATGAATGTAGGTATTCCACCCACCTACGCTGCCCCATATTCAAGTCTCACTAAGTAATGATGTATTTGAGACTTTTATAGTCAGTTTAAATGAAAAAACTCTCACCAAATAAGTAGTGACTCTAGTAGTTTAGATCATGAACTATGGCTACTAGGTCAAGTTCATGTGTAGGATTGTTCTGAGCATGAGGTCTCAACTAGCGGGATCAATATGATACAAATTAATCACTCTACATCAAATCTTCCCCCATCCCGATTTCTGAATCATGAAAGTAAACAATATAGTTTCTTACTATCTTAGTAAAATTTAGGATTGGTGTACAAGTAAATCTTCCCTTTTACTATTGAAAAGTTGTTTAAAAATCTTTCATATAGTCAAATTTCACACCCTTCTTAGTCAAGAATGTAGGCAGTGATTCCAGTAGTTATAATACCTAGATAAATTTCCAATAATATCCATCCATCCCTTAGAAGATGCATATATCAAACATATTATTTGATTTATCCCAATAAACCATGTTTCTCACCTTCTCTAGGTTAATAGATAATATTTACTCTGATATGATATGTCCCAAAAAGTAAACCATACTGATCTAAAAGGTTAATTTTCTGATCATTACATATTTTTGGTTCTTTCTCAGTGTTATCAACATGATCTCAATATGGTAGGAATGGATATTTCTGATGTGGGGATACCTTAATATGTCATCTATGAAGACTACCATGAGGAAAATAAGATATAATTGGAAAAGTGGATTCATCAAACCGATTAAAACTGTCAGTGTGTTCTTCAAACCCAATGGAATGACCAGATACTCATATAGACCATACCTTATCTGGAATGTTGTATTTGGTATGTCAGATTACCTTAATAACACCTAACGGTAGCCTATACTAAAATAAATATTGGATAAAAGAGTTTCCCCTCAATATTAGTCTAAGAGGTTTTTTATCCATGGAAGTGGATACCGGTTCATCACTATGAGATAGTTCATTCGATATAAATCCATGAAAATTTAAAGGGCATCATCTTCCTTCTTGGAACAAAATGATGGGTGAACCCCGTAGTGATTTGTTTGTTATAATAAAATCCTTATCCTATAAATCTTTGAGCATATAATTCAGTTCTTGGAGCTATGTATGTTTCATATTATATGGATTAATTAACACTAGTGTTTCCCCTAGCACGAGCTAGATAGTGAACTCAACCTCTCGCTTAGGAGTTAATCTATAGAAATCATCAGGGAATGTTTCCCAAAAATGATCCAAAGTTGGAGGGAAACACATGAGTTGCATTCCCTGATCTCTCATAAAGAGACTAGCCTATTGGGTTATCACACTACCTGGCCCTATATGGGCATGGTGATAACCTTGTAAAATTGCTTCATGTTATGCTCTATTTTTAGTGTGTACTATATGTTAATCTTTTCCTTAATATTAGAATGCTTTCTACACATGCACCAAGATATGTGGGAACGGCTCTCCTAATCTTCAAAAACTACAACCCATTTGTGCACAAAGTTAGGTGAGCAAGTAACTCCTCTAACTCACATGCTTTAGGAACATACATGTGTAGGCTATCCATGTTGGTGGCCACCACTTGCGTAGATCATGCTTGAATCACATCTGAAGTCCATCTTATCAGCATCACGTGCACATATAGAGGCTTTCCATGGTACCACATTCCACATATACCAATATTTTCATGATCTACATCATAGGATTCCAACATTCCATATGATATTTCATACTGTAATGGTTTATTTATTCATGAACCCAAGTCCCATGATAGAGGACATGTCATGCCCTGATTTGAGAGCATGGTTGTTCTATTATCTACATGATCAAGCAAAGGTCCATTATCTATTCGTTTGATAGCACATCAATAATAACTTATCTATATAATATTGTCACATATGGCTATTTTGGCAGGAGGAGATGTGATGTAGGGAATAATATCTACTCGAGGTCCTACTGATGTTTGATATCATCCCTAAGAACAAGAGAAATTCTCTCAATGATCTTCAGGTGTACAATACCTATCATAGGTAAAATATATGGGATGAAACTTTAATATAATGAGGTTAAAGAAGATGATGTTTGATGTTATTAGACAATTAATAAATAATTCCCTTCAATTGTTACTCAAGTATAAATAATCTGGGTTTTAATTAGATTGTGAAATAGACCCTTACAAATATCATAACTTTGAAGTGAGAATTAATCAATGAAAAAATTATGTGTGTCAAATTTAAATCCATATAAATCAATTTTTATCAAAACATAATATATTAAAAATTATTTACTCACATAATTCTAGAATTTCATAGACAGTGAAGAAGTGATATAACCTAATGAAAAAAAATTAAGTTTTCAAATTGTTTTCCACTTGGTAAAATTTATTTCAAACTCTATTTTGATTAAATAATTCTGATTGAAACTTAAAATACCATTAATTATTAAGGAATCATGATATTACATGCCAAAGTGGAAGTATATACACCATATACAACAAATTATGTGTATTACATTACTACATGCCTCTATGAAGGTTAATTAGGATGAAGTCCCTTACCTCACACTTCGTTTTGGTTTAATGTCATATAACATCACGTATAGTGATTTTAATCTTGTTATAAATTTACAATAGAATCCAAATAATATTTAAAATATCAAATTGTATCCTTTTATAACATTTTATCACCCATTTTTTATTAATGTTTCATTATTTTCATTGTTTCTGGTGTCAATTGCATTGCATTATCCTATGTGTTTGGTAATTACAATTATTGTTCTTGTACATAGGATATAAATAAATCATATAAATAATAATAATAATGTTATAAATTTCATATTTACTCAGTATAAAAATTATTAAAACGAATCGTAAAAGTTTTTCATGGAAAATGAATCACACCGCTTTCTAGAGATAGTAGGTTGTCTCTATGTACGAGAAATTATATCATTCACTTAACTGGTGAAAGAATAATAAATTAGGTTATATATTAAATTTAAATATAATTATAATATAATATATATTTCACATATTAAATAATATTATCCTTATTACATTCTATGTAAAGTGTAAGGGAAAAAGTTTTCACATTGCTTCATGAGGTGGTAGTCTATCGTATACACCTACGACATTATCATATTTTATATGGAATGGAAAGTAAAAAATTTATATATGATATTATAATTAAATAATAATATTAATATCATAAATAGTATATATAAAAAAATAATTCCATAATTATATTCAACCATTAGAGGTGTTTATGGAAAATGAGTTACATCGGTTCGCAATGCAGTAGTCCTTTGGACACACAATCGACAGTTTTATTTCCTGTTTGATAGAAGTATAGATGGATAAATATTATTCCATAAACATAATAAAATATAATTATATGGGATATAATTTTTTTATTAAAATAGATTTGTTAATACCTAATTTAATGTGGAAAATAATAAATAAAACAAATGATATTTGTTCAGATAATTACCTTCTCTAAGAGAAACCTCCTCTCGATCTCCAATTAACGACCATAGGCTTAGTATTTTGGAAGAAAATAAGAAATAAAATATTTATAAGTATTTTTAGGAGTTATTTTCTTATGATTTTGTAAATACAAAGTAATTGGGATGTGTAAATTAGTGGAGGGAGCTAATTCCCTTTTATAAGTGGGGAAATGGAACCCTCATTGAAATTACATTGAAATTTCTGAAAAGAATCCAAAATGATGAAGTCATTCACATTAAAATAAACATCCAAATAAACTTATGATCCTTTTATTTATAGGATTATGTCTAAATAATTCCATAAAATAATATTTTTTTGGTTGGTATGTCATTGTAGCGCATATCTTTTTAGTTTAACCCCCTTGTAAACCCATTCTTACTTTAACTGATGTAATTATTTATTACTTTTTTCACAATTATTATCAGTAAAAAATTAAGGTAACCATATTAGATAATATAAATTACGATTATTAAAAATATATAATCTATTATTATAAATTAAATTTGTGGAATTGGTATAATTCAATTTAAAATTATACCTGTATTTGCAATGAAAAAGTTGGTTTCCAAAGAGAGAATTATCTTAAGTACAAATGGTTTTAATATCAAAATTCAAAATTAAATTTATTAAAATTACCTTTAATAGTGAAATAGTAATATAATTTAACTAAATTTTTCTTAAAACCAATTTACAATATAATTTATCGAGGTGAATTATTTAAATTAAAAAGGATGTTTTCAAAAAAAATCAGTATTTTTCACTATTCATCGAAAGTTTTTTTTCATCAAATATAAATAAATTTACCTCAAAATATTATTTTTATGATTATTTAAAACTTTTAATTCATTTTTTAAAATAAAATTTATATAATTGATAAGAATTAATTTTTAATTATGTGTGTAACGCATGACTAAATCGCCTTTTAGGGAAAAGATATAGTTTTTCATAAGAAATTTATTTTTAATTTAAATGACTATTATTTTATTTATTATAAATATAGAACCAATGAATTTGTTTTTACATGTGTAAACTATATACTTTTCCTGATTTAGTTATTACTATTCATACCCACAAATTTAATGATTAGGTAAAAATAGAATAATACATTACAGTTCATTTAGACTCGGGGTTGTTTGTTCTACAATATATCGAACATATTAAATTTAAATAAATATATTTTTTGGGTTTTTCAATATCATTGTTGAATGTCAAATAAATTATCTAATATAATTTTATTATTTTATAATTTTTATTTGCTACAGTCAGTTTCAGATTACCATTCAAAATCTAGAGGATATGAAAAAATAACGTTCAATGGATTTCCAAGGATGTTGGAATCAGTACCTTCCCCTTGTGGAGTCCTCATATAATATAATTTCCATTCATTCATTCAAACGGAACCTTAAGATGATCTATATATAAAAAGGTTTTGGAATCCAATCTGAGGGGATGAATTTGGATAGCACAAGCTGATGGGACCTAATATTAACTAGGATATGATAGAGAAGGTTTAAATTATTTAGTGGCATATGAAATCTGCACAAAGTTGATAGAAAATCATATATAAAATTGTTGATGAGACCCAGAGTTTCCAGTCCAGTATAATTTTTTCTTCTATATATCTCCATCGAATAAATTCATGAGTTTTTTTATGAATGGGAAGATTAGTCCTAGATACATCATCCCCTTAGAGATCTTTGATCGCCATTGAAAGATAGCCTATCAACTAGAAATCCCACCAACTATATATAAATTAAATTATGTGTTCCATATATCCCTCATTAGAAATTATATAATAGACCCTCACATAAACTAAATCTAGATATGGTATAGTTAGGGAATGATATTTCATAAGACAAGTAGTTTATGAAGATCTTAGATAATAGATATAATGTTCTATGAAACAATACCACTCACATGGTCAATTTATTATGGCCTAACAATAAGTCTAACGAGATATCATGGGAACTGAAAGAGGTGATAGAAGTTCTCTAACGTTTTTTAGTGAATGGAATAAAATTTCAATGGATAAAATTCTAAAGTGGTAAGAATTTCATTACCCCAAATTTTATAAATGAAACTCCCTTTAAAATGAATAAATTACTTACTGACAATATATTTATAAAAAATATATGCACTATATTTCATTTTAAATTTTATATTGTTATAAATTATTTTCATAATTTTCATATATGATTAAAAGACCATTAAGTATCATAACCATAACTAATATTTCATTACTATAGTTAATGTTAATATTTTTATATATTAAGGGTTATAGTAAAATATAATTGGCATAAAAGGAAGAAGAGACAGCCTTGACTAGTAGAATTGTGTACTATGAAGCCCAATTATCAGAGCTTCATAGGAAGATAGAATCATTTGGATTTACATTAGCCAATACCAAACCAAAATTAAATAATTGAAACATGAAAAAAAGATTATGGGATATGTTCAAGCTCATAGATATCACCACTTAAACCATGTTTCTTAAACTACTCTAAAAAAGTACCCCCCCCATCACACACCTTATCCTTAGGGCATGTGCAGGTTTAATAATGGGTTATGTATCTAAACCCTATTAGTAATAATTTATATATTTTATCTTTTAATAAACTAATTATTATATTTAACCCTTTTCTATATTACTTTATATATATACATGATTATATAATAAGAATAATCAAAACTAGTTTTTGATATGAAGAAACCAATTTTATATTGATGGGAAATATATAATTTCTGTTAAATTTCTATTTTTGATAAACTCATGAATTTTGAAATATATTATAATTTCATGAAATATTATAATTAATTAATATTTTTCAAAATATAAATGGTAATATAATGTAATGTAGTCCACTGTAATTTTAATAAGGGTTAGAAAGTCATTAGTATCTGAAAATTAGTAATTTTCTTGTAAATAAGTATTATTATTTAGAAATGTAAATTATCATTTTTAGAAATTTATTTGGGTAAATTATATTTTATCATTTAAATCATCACATCAAAATTATTCAATGGTTAATTTTTCATAATTTTCTAATACTGTTAAATTTTTTAGAAAAAATTAAATATGATATAAATATAGAGTTTGTATTATGACATCATAATATCCAAAAAGTGATGTAGTAAATCCAATAAATGGAATCCAAAACAAAATTCATTTCCCATTTAAAATAATGTTTTTTATTCTTTTTTTAACAATTTTAAAGACCTATAATGAATCCTTCAAAACCTATATTATATAAAAAGGTTTAAAAAAAATAACTGTGAACATGACTCGCCGCCACATTATGAATGGTATTATTTTAATGATTTAGATTATTATCCTAATAAATATATAAAATCACTTATATTTAGAAAAAACAATGGAAAAACCCCTTGGGAAGGTATCTGGTTTTGATTATTTTATCACTTAGATTCCAAAACCTATGTTTAGAAATTAATAAATAATTTGTAGCATCTCGCCCCGGAAGCCACTTAACAGTGCCCTGAGACGGTGGTAAGAAGACCATAATCACCACCCACCCCCCTTGCAAACACCATAGGATTCCAAAAATTAGCAATTTCTTAAGTTATTTACATGGTGAGACTATTCCCTCATTGTTCATAGAAGTGCGCAACCATATATAAGAAAAGGTAAATGGAAGAATCATAAATAATGAATAGATGGTAGCAGAACAATAATAGTAAAACAAGAAAATTGAACAAAAAATATGCATAAGATTAAAAATAATCCTATACAATTGGTGATGATGTTATACAAAAATTAATATGAAATTTTATGGGATATAGGCATATACCATATCCTATCAAAATAAACAAAAAAGACAAAAACTACTACAACTATCATCTCGAACATAGGATTGGTGCCCTTCCCCCATACTCTATACTAATGATGGAAATAAAACATCGGAAGTTGGTTGCTTACCTTTATCTATATATAAAGTCATAAAGTATACATAGGTACCAAAGGAGGCCCAAGTAGGGTGTGAGATAAATTCCCAGTAGGCCACCACCAACAATGTCTAACTCAGTCTAGAATATACATTATAAAATGTGAAGTGTTCCCAAATTAACAAATTAAGGACATAAATTAATATATAAATACATTTTAATGGGTTCTACTTGGACACCCATCCAACTTTCTTGATTTAGCCTAATCTAGTGATTCTGAAGCAAGGGATCCTATGCATGTAAAGCTAGTGATATAATATGTGAGAAGGTGTATTTTCCCCAAGATTGTAATTGATCTTAGAGGAATCATCCCTAATTTTTTATAATAACAAAGGAAATTTTCTCACTTGAAAAATCAATTTAATTTTTAATTCAATTAAAACCCTCCTTATAAAAATATAGCGAGTCACCTTGATCCCATCCATAGAAATACAGAGAGAATTTACATGTATCGCTCAAGGGATCGACAAGTGTCCAATTCCTAGGGAGCCCATCCATAGTGACCAAAGAATGAAGTACCAAGTGTCAATTCAAACATGGTATGCGAAATTCAATAACTAACCTTTGATTTTGTACCTCGCATCGCACGTAGGGGCTTGAGTATCTCTTGTGGAATATTATAATCATAATGATATTGATCCTGTCTAAGGGGTATTCCCTAGGGAACCGTTTTCACTCATCTGGAGGTAAAATGAAAAAATGATCAGTGGTCATGTCCAAGACATAGCTAATGTCTCTCTTGTCATGTTTACAAATCATTAACAATTATAATAAGAAGGCATGAAGAGTATGTACCATGGGTCCTTAATTCAGAACCCAATTTGTCTCCCTCGGCACTAAGGTGAAAGTAGTTAAACAAGCATTACAAATATAACACGTCTAACATAAATTACATTACATTTTTGAGAAGATATATCCTAATAGGCACATATGTAAATGTATTTCCATTTTCTAACCCCTTTATTCCATAAGTCATAAGACACACAACCTAAACTCATGGTCATTTCAGTTGGTTCAACTTAATTAACATCATTATAGAATTAATTGTAAGTCAACAATCTAAAGGTAATGTAAACAACTATGGAAGATGGGGAAATGAGGATTAAAGGTGAATCACACCCATTAGGGTGACATTTGTCAAGGTAAAAAATCTAAGGGGTTTATTTATTGCTAACTCAGTTTGATAATGTTAAGGTGAGGTGTTCAATTTAATTAAATCAAAAAAATATTGGTATACAAAAAAGGTTCATCTCATAGCACAAAGGAGAATAATATATCATGAAAACAAATGACAGGAAATAACATAGAACATATACGTTATCCTCATAGATCTTACCTATTCCAGTCATAGCTAATGATTCAAGCTTGGTTAGGAGAAAACATACAACCTGTCAAATGCCCAGAAAATGGGGTAAATAAACTTGCACCGAGATAGCACAATATATGGAAAGAATAACTTGAAATAGATGGGAGATAAATGAGGATCTTATCGATAGATTTACAATGGATCCAATAGTGAGAGAAACGAATGAGAAATGATGGCGGTGGCTTGATCCCTTATTTGAGAGGGAGGAGATCTCAATGTGATGGAGAAGGAGGAGCCCAGTGGAAATGAATAGGGGGAGGAAGAAATAAAGAGTTATATAATTTAATAGGTAAAAATGTAATTTCAACCTCAAATATATTGCCACATAGTTTTTCCAGACTGTTGGCCAAATCATGCACCAAATGTTCACCAAGCCACTACTTCAAGGGGCACCCTGCATGTTTAGGAGCATAGTTTTCTAAACAGTCCACAAATTAGGGAAACCCACTTTTTACAAGTTTTTGTAGTACCACATAAATGTGTTCCTAAGTTTTCACAGTTGTAGGAAAACTATTTGTCTCTCAGTACCCTATTGTATGCAACTGTACGATTTAGGAAAACTATGTGGGTTGAGATATATGGTTTCTAGTAACTATGAGGCCCAGTGTGCCTCTTCTCATTTTGGGACTCCAAGCTCCAAATAATCCTCAGACAGCCCCTTAGACTTCCTTTAATATATTATGAATTATTAATTTGGAAAAAATAACTAAAATTTAGAATGAATGGTTCAAACCTTTGAGAAAAATGTGGGATGTTACAACCTTCCCTCCTTAATATAACTCCCCCCTAATTTTTCCTTCCGATAGTAGTTTAACATCATCAAAGATGAGTTCTGGCCGTTACACATATACATCGGATTCCCACTCTAAGGTAATATCCTAAACATGTCTTTGATTCCAAAGCACTCAGGCCAGAGGAACTAACCTGCCTCGGAGATCCTTTGTGCACCGAAAAAATGATACATTTCAGATGCTCCTAAAAGGATGCATCTCCCTCCAGCTCAATATCCTCAAGTTCAAATGAATGAGATAGGTCATGATTATACCATCAAATCTAATATATAATTAATAGGTCCTGGATGGCATGGTATGTCTGAGGTAACTACAATTGAAAAGATATTGTCCTGACTTTGTCCACTATCTCAAAAGGCCCAACATATTGAGCCAATAAATTCCCTTCTCTTTGAATTCATCTGTGACATAATCTTAGTGATACATGTATAAAGAATCGATGTCCCACCTTAAGATTTAGAGGTCTATGGTGATGATTAGTATAAAACGTTTGTATCCATAATCTTTTTAATTAGTTGTAATTTCTCTAAATTCTCCAAAATGAAATGAGGGGACAATAGAGATGTCTCACCTACCTCTAACTAGAAAATGGATCAATGAAACAGCCTACCGTAATGGTCCTCATATGGATCCATCTGAATTGTCTCCTAAAAATTATTGTTGTAGGAATAATCTCCCTGAGGAATATGCTTTTCTCATAAACCTCCAAAGTTAATAATGCAAGATCGAAGCATATCCTCTAACACCTGAATCGTCTACTTGGACTGCCCATCGATCTGAGGGAGATATGTTATACTCAAGGGCACATATGAACCCAGTTCCTTGTATAACCCATTCCAAAACTACAACATAAAGATGGTGTCCTGGTAAAAAATGATAGAATGTGGAATACCATTAATTCTCACTATCTCTTTGATATAAATCCTTTCAAACTCATTAAAAAATAAGGTCTCCCAGATCTTTAGGAAGTGTGAATCCTTGGAAAAACAATAAAAATTACTCATACTACATCTCTTCCTTGAGAGGATCTCATAAATTATGTCATGAAATAAATGGTGACATCATTACATTTCCACTTAAGAAATGAGATATTTTTTAGAAGTCCAGTTTGTTTCTTGTGCTCTAGATTCACATGTTGATTGGTCGAGCACCGAGTGATGACACATTCTACCTACATCTTGAATCCTAGACACCAGTAATGATGATTTATATCTCTATACATATTTTTAATCCCAAAAGGATCTATCCAAATATAGACATGTGATCTTCTCATCATCTCTTCACATGTATATGAAGGTACCCATACAAGACCATAGAATAGTAGATTTTCACATCCATGAATGACCCAACTAGGATGTGGATTTTATCCTATAACACTCTCCCTCAAAATGAGGGCCTCAAAATCAAATAACATCCCTATCCAGGCCAACTATAGGAGGAGATATTATAATACTAAATCTACTAGAATTGATTCCACGTGTTTTTCCTGAACCTCGTGATGCATCTTAGTGAATAGATCTATTAACTTCCTCTCACTACTAACCTTTTTGATAGAATTCATATGAGTCTTCTGGATCAATGAATCATCCATGCTATTACCCTTTCCATGCGTGTAATAAATCTCAAAATCAAATGATTTCATGTATTCCACCCACTTACTCTACCTCATATTAAAATCTCACTATGTGAAGATTTATTTGAGAATTTTATGTTCTGTTTAAATGAAAACCCTCTCACCAAAAAATTATTGACTCTAATAGTTTTGATCCTAAAACAAAGCTTCTAGCTTAATGTCATGTGTAGGATAGTTATGATTAGGAGGTATCAGCTAGCGGGATATATATGATACAACTCGATCACCCTACATCAAAACATCACCCATCCTGATTCCTGAAGCATGTAATTAAAAAATATTTTTTTTTGCATAGATCATGACAAATTAGAATTGGTGTTGAATTATTTCTTCCCATTAACTTTTGAAAAGTGGTTTCACAAGCTTCCATATAGTTTAATTTCACACCCTTCTTGTTCAAGCATGTAAGTGGTGCTTCCAGTCATGAGATTACCTGGATGAATTTCCTATAAAATTTAGCAATCCCTAAGAAGATGTGTATATCAAACACATTATTTTTTTTCTCGCAAGTAACTGTGGTGCTCCCCTTCTCTGGGTTAACAGATACTCCTTCCTATGATATGATATGACCCATTAATTGAACCTTACTAATCCAAAATTGGAATTTTTTTAGCTTCACAAATTTTTGGTTCTCTCACATTGTACACAACATGATACCAATATAGTTTGAATAGTTGTATCTGATGCGCAAATACCCTAATATGTCATCTACAAAGACTACAATAAGAAAATCAAGATACAAGTGGTAAATTGGATTCATAAAACCCATGAAAATTATTTGTGTGTTCTTCATACCAAATGGAATGACTAGATACTCGTATAGACCATAACTTCTCTAGAACGTTGTAAATGGTATGTCTAATTACCTCACTCACACCCAATGTTATCCTGAACTCAAATTGATATTTGAGAAAATAGTTTCTCCTCAATGTTAGTTGAAGTTGTTTTCTATCCAAGTAATTGGATACTAGTTCTTCATCTTGAGATAGTTCATTCGATAACATTTCATAAAAAATTGAAGGGAATCATCCACCTTCTTGGAAAAAATGACGGGGGAACCCATTAGTGATTTTTTGGGTCTAATAAAACTCCCTAACCTCTAAATCATAGAGCATCTTACCAGTTCTTAGATATTTTTAGTAGTCATATTATATAGAGTAATGGAAACCAATATCACACCTAGCACAGACTCAATAGTGAACTCAGCCTTTCTCTTTGGAGGTAATCCAAATAAATCATTAGGGATGGTGTCCCTAAAGCGATCCAAAACTCTTGGGAAATAAAAAATTTGTATTCCCTAATTGATCATAAAGAGATTAGCCTACTGATCTATCACTCTACCTGGCCCTGTATGCTTGGGTCGAGCTCAGCCTGCCCAAACACCTCATTCACCCTTATAGATATATGTGTTTCCCTAGGGTGATGTGAAAGATCCTCTCTAGCTATAGAAAACCACTGTGGCACGATATGGTATAAGCTATTATGTACCGAGACTAACATTGAAGTCAGTCATCTTGAGGGTGAAGAAAATCCAAATGAAATGGCACCCACCTATTTCTAGGGTATCTTCTAACACTATCGTATGCACTCTATTATGACCCCTAATAGTGTGTCAATATACATGATGCCACAAAATTACTCAATTGTAAGTACCATACTTCTAAAAACCACAGTAGATATAAAATATTGTGATGAACCTATATTAAAAAGGGAAGAAAATAAATAAGAGGACACCAGAATAGTACATCTAACAATATATGGTCTTGGACTCTACTCCTTAGGAACTATATGCACTGTAAAAATATGGCCTAAACCGTAGCTCAGATATGCTTCCTAACAATCCTGATAAGATTCACTTTGCTGATGTTGAATCTCTAGATCTGGAATACATCAACCACAACCACAACCACCTCATCCTAATCGTATGGTAGAAATCCAAATCCTAGCTTTACATTGAGTCATGGATCTCATACCTAATATAGGTGTTAGTACAAATCCCCTCTCACTAGATGTTGGAGTAAAATACAAAATAAAGCACTGAAGGTGATCCATCCTACTGAAATCATGGAAATCGATCATTTTCCTCATGAAATGATACTTCTTATGGCCTAACATTGCAAACTGGTGACACACTATAGAGATGTCAGTGCATACCACCAATCTGATACTTCCCCTATGTTTCACCTAAAAATGCCATGTTCTACCATGGAAAACCACTACTCTTCTTATGGTTTGAGCTTCCATGATTCACATCCCATGATTCCCTCAGATTCCAGTCAATGATGATGTCTTTGTTCGCTTTCTATTAAAATTGGTTTTCTAAAAGATGTTCACCTACAAGAGGATATAGTATAAAAGCCTTCCCATAAATTTCCTCATAGTAGTCAACACGTCACTGGAAATAGTCGATGTGAAATGCTGCAATTTAGTGAACTAAGAATATTATTCAATCACCAACATGTTACTTTTATAAAGGTGTGTTAATTATTTAATTTGATCTATTTTTAAGGTATGAAGAAAGAAGTTGTTGAATAATGATATATACAAGTCCATCCAGAACATACCCTGATGTCCACTAGCTTAAGTCAGAAAGTCCCACCATTGCTTGATAGTGTCACTTAGAATACAAGTTGTGATCTTAACCCTCTACTCTAGAGGCATCACTACATGCTTGAAAATCGATATCATAGCCTCAATCTAGGACTCAGTATGCTAAGGTCCTCCATACCTTGAAAAAGTGGGAGGATGTTGCTGCTTGAACTCCCTAGGAAACTCTGCCATAGAAGGTGCTGGTCAGGGAAAACCCTTTACTGATTTCATAAAAAGAAATAAGTTATCCTGGAACTAGGCATCAACACCTGGTTGTAGATCTTCAGGTGGTGCCTCATATGTCACTATAGCAGGTATCATAGGTGGATCAGTTCCCACAACCTTTAAAGTATGATCATATCCACATTCATGGGGTATAACATGAGGTCACCTCAGTAGAATATCCCTATAAATTCCAAGTACACACCTCAAAAATAATTTATAATAGATAGGGAATGTGGTAAAGAAAGGATAGGTACAAGCCTATCTATAACATATTACAACCCTTATCCTACTTCAGGAGCTAGGTCTAGGTGATCATAAACGGTTGCCATTAATTCTATAAAAGGTGTGTCCTAATTCTCACTAATGAGGTCAAGAAAGTGTCAAGGTGTCATAAAACTCATATAAGGGGTCCATTTCCATTTAAAGGTCATATTCATTTTAATTTATTTATGTATTTAAATTCTATTTTTAATGGTTAAATTGAATGGATCACCATATCTAATTTATAATGGATCATACAACTTAGAAATAGGTTGTTGGTTTTCATTTTATCTTAACCACAACATGTTCCAGTCCATACAACTGATGGTCTATGGGTCAACATTCCATAATTGGTTGCCCAAGGCAACTGCTTTAACTTATGCTGAAAAAAATTGTTAGGTCAAATTAGATTATTTATATGAAAATTGTGTTGTCGCAGTCATGAAAGAATAATTTTTACATATATATATATATACATATATAAATAAATCTCTGCAAGGAATAACAATCAAGACAAAACAAAAATCACATGAAAAATAGGAAATGCGTGTTGAAAAGTAGATATATAATGGAGTAATTCATGGAATTTTATGTCCCATGGTGCATAGTATGATGAATACTTCGATGTTCCTTCACATCATCGGTCCATGTCCAAATGGACTATCAAAATAATAGTAACCTTAATAATAACCCAAAATAAGTGTGTCACCCAATGGTGAAACCCTGTAAAACCGTAAAAAGTGCAATAAATAACAGTATTCACCCATCTCAAGTTATTTGGGTTTCCCCTATACATGGGGTAGCTACTCTAAGAAATATTATCATTGAAAAATTATAATGTCCTAGTATCCTATACAATCCCAAATAATAAGTCAAAAGAAAAATACTCTCATTCCACTTTCTATCATCCTTCCGCAAATGCCACTTAATGGTTCCTTGAGATGGTGTATACAAGACCTCAAGTGTGCATTCCCCATCACTAGAGGCCATTGACTAGTAGTGAGGGCCTAGGGTGTGTCTGTGGATAGAGTATTCCCACATTGATCATATTATAGTGTATCTATATATAAGAAAAAAGAAATAATGGAAGCTAAAATAAGCAACATATGGAAAAGGGATAATAATACTAAAATAAGAAATATGAACAAATTATAAATGGAAGATGAATACTAAAGATATACTATTTATGATGTTGTTATAAAAAATTAACACAAAAGGAGCAGGGGAAGCAAGCATATAGAACAATTTAACAAAATAAAAAAAATCCAAAACTAGCTACAGCTATCATTTGGAGCAAATGCATGGGCCTCTTCCCCTATACTTTATCCTAATGTTGGAAATCAAACATCAAAAGTCGTTCACTTCACTTTATCTATACATGTAGTCATAAAGTTTATTTTGGAACTAAAGGTTGCCTAAGTACTATGTAAAATAAAATCCCAATAGTCCACCACCAATAGTGTCTATCTCAATCTTGTACATGCATTATAAAATTAGCAGTCTTCTATAGTAATTAAATGAAAAAAATGAATAGATAAATACATTGGACTGAGTTCCACTTGGACACCCATAAAATTTACCTTATTTGACCTAAGCTAGTGAGTCTAATCCAAGGGATCCTATAAAGGTAATGTAATTTATATATTATGTGAGAAGGTGGACTGACCCCAAGCTTGTTATTGGGATTGGAGGAATTTTCCCTACACTTTTTTCAATACCAAAAGATCATTTTTCATTCGAAACATATATTTATAAGCATCTCTCACCTGATTGGCATATTTCAAATTCATATATAGTCTATCCAAGTGACCAAATAATGAATCCCCAAGTGTCACTCTAGGAATAATGTGAAAAATTAAATAACTAACCTCTGATTTCAAACATGGTATCACATTTTTGGGCCCAAGTATCTCTCTTTCATGGTACAACCATCGTTCCATCGAGGTTTTCTGAGGGGTCTCCCCTAGGGTACCCGTGTCACTCATTTTAAGGTAAAAATAAAAATATTTTAGTAATCCCATCATGATAATAGATAGTCTATCTCATAGTATGTTTACAAATCATTAACAATTATAACAATAAGGCACAAAGAGTCCATTCAATGGGTCCTTAATTCATAACCACTAGTATAACCCTCAATACTAAGGTGAAGGAAATTAAACAATCATTATATTTGTAAAAATACTAACGGAAAGTCCATTTCATTTAATTCGACCACTTATATCATAATAGGCATGCTGGTCAAGGTATTTCCTTAAGTAATCTCCTTTATTCTATAAGGAATAATAAATATGGCCTAAAATCAGGACCATTTCAATTGTATTAACTTAATTAATTACCTCAAATCAATAATTATTAGGAAATACCCTCAAGGGAATTTAGACAACTGTAGATGAAGGGAAAATGAGGCTAAAAGGAGAAGCACACCCATTATAGTGGAATTTATATGGAGAGAACAACCCAAGGGGTTGATTCACTACTATCTCAGGTTTATAAAGGCACAGTGATGTGTTTAATTTAATTTTATTATTAAATTATAGGTGGAACCAGAATGTTTTGTCTCATGGAACAAATTCTCATAATATATAACACAACAAAATGTGGTGAAATAATATAGACCACCTGCCTTAGCATCATAGATCATCCCTCATCCAGTCTCAGACATTGATTCGAGTTAGGTATGAAGAAATAAAAGAAACCAAAAAATTCCCTAAAAATGGGGCAAGTGAGATTTCACTAAGATAGTGCAACAGATGGAAAGTGGCATTTTAAATAAAAGGGAGCAGATTGAGGAACTTATTGAGATATTTCTAATGGATACAACAAAGAGAAAAATGAATGCGAATGTAGGGATGTGGCTTGATCCATAGGTTAAGAGTGAGGAGAGATCCATGTGAATTTGGAGGATGATCCCACAAAAAAATAGGGGGAGGAAGAAAGAAATTTTTAAATCATTTAAAAGATAAAAAATTTAATTTCACCCTCAAATACAGGGGACTGTTTTTTGGCTACCCAGTTAGCGGCACGATTTTCCAAACCGTATGAAAACTTTAAAAACCCACTGGGTCCAAGATTTATACAGCACTTAATGTTTTTTCTCTTGTTGTTTCATGGTTTTATAAAAATAGTGCTTTCCCCATCACCCCATTATCTATAACCACACGGTTTAAGTAAAATGTGTGTGCTGGAATGCACCGTTTCTACAAATAATGTGTCCCAATATACCTCTTCCTATTCTTGGGATCTAGGCTCCAAACGAGCCATATACACCCCTAATACCTCCTTTAATATATTACTTAACATTAATAGGTCCAATGAAAATAATTACAACTGAAAAAAATGGTATTTACCTTTGATACAAAGTTGTGACGTTACAGAATTATCCTATCTTTTGTTATAAATACCAACTGAACCTCCCATTCCTGTTCACTCAAGACCCATTGACCATAAATTTCATCTCATAATACCTATCTAAACACCTCCTAATTATTTTATAATCTCTTTAGAATATTTTAACAAGATTTTATAATAAACCACTCAATTAAGGTATTCTCTTCCTCCACCGCTTTATTTAAGTAAATTATTTATAATAATACTATTTATTTCCAATTTTTTGTGTCATTATATTTTTTTACATAACACTTTAATTTCCCTATTATTCCCATATTATTATATTCTACATAATCATTAATCCCTTATTTCATCCTTTATGTACACCTGTTATACTGCCCAAATTTCCCATGATTTTCCACACCAAACTATTGTGTTGTGAATAAAAATCCGCATTTCCTCTCAAGGGAATTCACTTAAATGTAACTATAAATAGTTAATTTGGGAACTACACATATATAAACCACACTCTTTAATCATGGTATTAAAACTAATGAAATATGTTCTTATTTTGTATGATCTATGTGGCATAAAACTACATGTACATGGTATGAATGTGATGGGTGAGACCAGAATTATGTAGCCTTCCAATGTATTGGGTAATGTTTTTATCTCATCATATTCTATATATGGATCATAGAATTTTATCCTATGAACACATTGTTTTTATGTCTTGGTAGTTATCCTTGACTTATGATTATGTTGGAATATTTTTTGTCGTTTCCACATTCATGTGATGCCTTGATGTTATCATCATATGTCAAGATTATATGTTCATTATTATGATACTTACTCTTTTATGTCACCATGATATTCCCTTTGACTCACATATATTACTTTTTTCATTCTATACTTTTATTATTCCATTACTAGGATTTATAGATCACTCATTTCTTATGTACATACTCCGGTTATCCCATACATTTTTAAAAGATCGATATAATTTTAAGGGCATGTTGTAGTGTTTTTGGATAATTTCATCATATCCTTATTTCACATTATTTTGGTATATATATAATTACTGATAGAAAATATTCCTATCAATTTTTTTATTATTTTATTATGTGTATCATGATGTAATAAATCCACAAATAATGTGCATAAAAGATATGGGTTTTCATATAGGTTATGATAGATCATCTTACAAAGATAACATAATTCATTTCTATTCAAGAGGAATTATTTCTTGATCTATTTTCAAGTATATACATATGGGATGTTGTGAGGCTATATGGAATACAACTATCAATTATATCCAATCAGTATTCAAGGTATACCTCTATGTTCTAGACAAAGATTCCAATATTCTCAAAACATAGATTTTAACTTCAATGTAGCTTATAACCCCCAAAATTATGGTTTATCTGATTGAACTATCCAAACACTATATGACATTTTGGGAGTGTTCTAAATGGACTTTAAATGAGAATGGGATCAATATCTTCATCAAGTTGAGTTTTCATGAAATAATGGATTTCACTCAAGCCACCAAATGAATCTAAATGATTACCTTTACTGAAAGAGATGTATAAAACTTAAGTGTAGGTATGGATTCAGTGAAAACAAGATTATAAGATCCAAATTCGTAAATAAATTATAAAAAAGGTCAATCCCAATACACAATACATTAGGGTGGCTCATAGTTACCAAAAGAGTTATGCTGATAATCAATGATGAGACTTGGATTTTGTGGTCAGAGATAATGTGTTCCTCCATATTTCTCTATTATGTTCTAATAAGAATGTTTCAATGATCAATAGTGGTTTAATTGACTTTTTAAAATAATTTTAACCACTTATCGAAGTTATGTTAAGGCAGTGAAAAATAAAGCGAAATAGACATGAAATTTGTTTTAGTATCTTGGATCTAAATGATCTTACCCTAATCTTTACCCCTCCCATGTACTAAGATATGTGTAACCCCATATAAAGGATGATCAAAATTTTTAAGGGAGATCAAAACCCTTTTACAACTACCTTTTTAACCCCTAAAGGCACAACCCAAGATAACAACCATTTTCACACCTAGTGGATTAATGCAATCACCCTTTAATTTACACACCTAGAGGAAATACCCAGAAGATAACTTTTTATGGGGTTGTAGAAATCAAACCTACCTTTTAACCAATTTGAGTTACAATAAAATCCCATCCTTTTGTGGTTATGGTAAAACTCGATTCCTAACTTATATTTGGGAGATATAAACTACTATCCTACCATTTAATGGTTAGTATAAGCCAACAGAATTAAGTGAAGATAAGAATAGAAAAAATTATTGACTATAGAAACTAGATAAAAAATAATGGATATAAGTGTTGGGGTTGTAAGGATCTCTCCAACAGTGATGGATCAAACCATTTATATTTAGTGGAAAGCATTATTTCGTCACCAAGGTGTATCACATAGTATAGTCCATGAATATCCAAATCCACATATATCTGGATCTAGATCTATCTAATCATTCTCTATACTTATTATATGCATATAATATTCAGATAATGAACCCCACTACATTTTATCCTTCCCAAATAAACATATTTTTTATTTATTGAATGTTCATGAAAAATATAACCACGTGGGTCACTTCATTAATATGTAACATTGAAATCATTTTTTATACAGATTACATTTTATTATAATTAATACAGTACTAAAGAAAAATAATAATCAACATTAAAGTCCATTGGGAAACTCCCATAAAGTATGTGAGACAAATTGTTCAAATTATGTTCATATTAAATTTTAAACTCATTTTTTCCAAAGAAACCAGTGTGAGACTTCAACCCACTTGATAATAATTTTATCCTATATCTAATTATTCTAAAAAAAATTCCATAGAACTGAAATAATAAATAATTATTTAAGTAAAAATTAAATCAAGATAAACTTTTAAAACAAACATTCATTAATTTTAAATATATAATTATAAATAAAAGATTTCATGTTTTGAGATAAAATATGAAAAAGTAATTAAGTGATCATATATTATAATGTAGTTTAAAAACTTCCCAAAATTATAACATAATAAGTTAATTTAGACACTTTGTATCCAGTTTATTTTTTTCTTATGGTCAATTAATTTTTCTTCATGTGGTCACTTCATTTTTCTTCAGGTAGTCACTTAATTAATCTTCATATTGTCGCTTCATTTTTTATGTGGTCAATTAATTTTTCTTCATGTGGTCACTTAATTATTATTCATGTGGTCACTTTATTTTTCTTCATGCATTCACTTCATAAGGTCACTCCACTAGGTCACTTCACAAGGCCACTTCACAATGTCACTTCACAAAGTCACTTCACATAGTCACTTCATAGGGACACTTCACAAGGTCACTTCATAAGTTCACTTAAAAAGGCCACTTCACAAGGTTACATCATAGGGTAACTTCACATGGCCACTTCAAAATGTCACTTATTTAAGGTCACTTCCATACTTTTTCAAATTTTAACTTGCAAACTAATCAAATACTAACAACATTTTAAATATCAACCCATGTTATGATTTATTTTTCTCCTACACCAATTCAGAATATTGTAATTAAAAAACTACACTAAGTGGATCAAGGATCCACTCATAATTCTCCCCATTTTTAATAATTAAAAAACAAATAAAAAATAAAAGACTTATCCACTTTTTGAATTTGATAAAAAAGATTTAACAATTGTATCCTTAAATATACTAATACTTTAAGGTTAAATATATTCCTTGTATGATAAATAGTTATTACTAGGAAAGAAGCTATCCTTTCTAATTAAAAATTGAACATGGAAAGCTCCCCCTAATTTATTACTATGAATGAGACTAACCCTTCTAAATATAACATTGAAAAAATATCCTACTTAATAATTAATGGGAAAGAAAATAACCCTCAAATTTACATAAAACACATATGTGGTGTTCCCATAAATTTATATATTATTAAATTGTATGTGAAAAAAATGAAATTCTTGAAGTGTATAATAGTATAAATTCTTTTGAAAAGATATGTTATAATCCTTAAATAATGATGAAAACACTTCAATATTTTCCAAGTATGAATTGTTGATTTGTAAATAATTAAACAATAAATAATTGCTTAATCACATTCTAGTGAGTCAGCAGAATAAAAAAGATACAATATTTATATTTTCCAAAAGAATAAAATTTAAACAAATAACATAAAATCAAGTAAAACTCCCCCCAAATGTATGATGTATGGTTATATTTCCTTTATTACAAGTTCAAATTGTATTATATCAAATTAACCTATGTCTAAGGGTTTAGTAAATATATCAGCTAACTATTTTTATGAAGACATTTATTCCAAACTAATATTTACCTTGTGAACATGGTCTCTAATGAATTGATATATGAAATCTATCTATTTAGTCCTGGTTTATTTTAATGGATTTTTAGAGATAGATATTGTAAACTAATTGTCACTGTATGTTAGAATATTTCATTAATTAAAACTAAACTATGAAAGAGTTTGTTTAACTTATAAAGATTTAGAGTAAAAACATTTAAAAGATACATACTCACTTTCATTAGTTGATCAATCTTTTAAATTATAATTTTTTGAAGTCCATTAATCTATACATTTACCAAGAAAATTACACATAACTAACGTTCATATCCTAAAACTTTTACATCAACTAAAATCATAATTTGAAAAACTTATTAGCTCAAAATATGTATACTTAGGATAAAATAATATAAATTCCACAGAACATTTAAATTACTACTCATTTTACAAAATTTAAATGACTTTATTTTGATTTAAATAGAAATCCAGAACATATACATATTGAAAACATCTAATATGTTTTAGATGTTTTCAAATAAATAAAGTTACCACTCATAGCTCCAAAAATATTATTATAAATTGGTTTTAAAGCTGCGTTGTGGTCTATCGTACAATAAATACTAAATAGAACATTTTGGTGTTTGAAATTACTAAGATGATTCTTCTTAATTAATTTATTAGAATATTTGTTTTCGTTAATAAATATACCATATTTTCTTTAAAATATTTGAAAACCCAAAAATATATTAATATCACCTATAAGGATCATGTGAAATTCTTAATAAATTAACTTTTAATATTCATTATAATGTATATAAAATGAAGAACCAAATATAATATCATCAATTTGTGTTTGGACTATCAAAATATACCTTGAATCTCTTTTGATGAATAAGGATAGATTAAAATTTCCATTTTCCAAACCATTTTTTAAAATAAATAAAGACAACCTCTCTTACAAGATCAGGGAGATTGTTTTAGAAAATAACGATCTTTAGAGATTCTCAAAACATGGATAGAGTTAGATTCTTTCTCAAAAATAGGAGGTGGATTTATAGAATCATATTCACAAATATATCCATTCAGAAATTCCCTTTAGACATTCATTTGAAAAAAAAATTAATTCAATAATGAAATGCATATGCCAAAAGAAATTTTAAAAATTCTAATCAAGAAATTGGGTAAAAATATTCTCCAAAATAAATTCATTTTCCCAGATTTCATCCATATGCTAGTAACTTGGAATTGTTTTTAATTATTTGATGAGACTCATCTAACTTTTCTCTAAAAATCCACTTAGTTCAAATAATATTTTTTCCTTTAGGGGGTTAAAATAATGTTCATAATTTATTCCTATGAAATCAATTTAATTATTAATGAATTTAAATAATCGATTTTGAATCAAATAATGGTTAATTAATAGTTTTCATCACAAAATCAGAAATAAAATCTTGATATATAATCAAAAACATTTATTATGGATTTTATGGTTTTCACAACAGTAGTTATATCAACAATTAATTTGTAAAATGGATTATCTCTATGGGATTTTAAAGTATATTTATGAGACGTAATATCTTTCTAAATATATTCATCCATCTCTGCATTTTCATGTTCACTAAAGTTGAAATATCGAAAATCTTCCTTAAACTATAAAAAATCATATTTCATTTCCTTTAAATTATTTTCATCAAATTTAACATGTATAGACTCTTAAAATACAAATTCCCTTTTTCAAATAACTTTATATTCCTTACTTGAACTAGAATAGCCTATAAAAATATCTTCATCTAATTATTATCAAAAAAATTATTGTAAATAATTAGTATTGAGAATGTGAAATTTTCATTTAAATACTCTGAAATATCCAATTATAATATTCCTTCTTTTCCATATTTCCTAAGGAATATCCTTTAAAAATGGACTAAGTAGAATTCAATTAGAAACACAAAACTTTTTTACTAATATATTTTGTAAAAAATATTATTTAATGAGTTCCCATTTAACATTATCCTGGAAATTTTATGTAAAGTCATTTTTTCCTAATCTACCACACCATTTTGTGTTGAAGTCCAAGGGGAAAAAAATTATGATTATACCCATTATATTCATAGAATTTATAAAATACCATATTTAAAAAATCACAACCTCTATCACATTTAATTGATAAAATTAGATAACTTTCATTTTGGAATTAATTTCAATATAAAAAAATTATAAAATGTATCATATTTCTGTGAATGAAAATAATCCATGAAATTCTACTATGGTGATCAATAGTAACAAACAGACATGATTTGAATCCATGACTTGTAGTTTTCATTGGTCTAAATAAATAAAAATGTAAAAGTTTAAGAAGTATGATAGATTGTACCTCTTGGACAAACATTAATGATTCTTTATGTTGTTTACATTTTAAGAATTAATCACATAAATATGTTATTTCTAGTTTCAAATTATAAAAATAAAACACCTTTTGAATTTTTAAAGCTTTTGTGACAACCAAAAATGTTCATGGACCAATCTTCAATACCAAAAAAAACCTTTTCAGATTTCACATCATTTAAAAATTTTGTATTCTTCTCAGTTAACATAGAAAAATTAATTGAATACATATTTTGTTTTCTTTCTTCATAAAACAAGATAGATTATTATTTTAGAATAATACATTTTTCATTTTCAAATATCATATTAATATTATCAAAGTTTTCAGATACTTATTAAATTAGGTTTCAATAATTTAACAAACAAATCCCTTGAAATAACAAATGAATTATAAAATTTAACTTCACTAAAACCATTAATTTTCGCTTTTAATTTTCACCAAATGTAACACTACCACTATCACACTTTTTAAAGGATACAAAATTAGTAATATCACTGGTCATATTTCATGAACATACACTATCCATGTACCACACATCCATATCGATGATTCCCAGAAATGTTTCCTTATTTATTGAATCCATCAAATGAAGGTTTGATTAACCATTTTTAGTACCATATTCATTACTAAAATTGGATTTGGTTGTGTGAATCCGACCAAATTATATTTCTTTTCATTATTTTTTTTGAAATTTTCTCTCTTTTTATTATTATTAATCCTTGGATAATTAAACTTGATGTGACATATTTCTTTATAATCATAACAAATATCTTCACCATCACCATTTCTCTTTTTTAGTTATTTTGAGGTAATTATTTTATTCCTTCTTACATATAAATTCTTTATTATTCCTCAGGAAACCTATATAACTTGGTCTCTTTCACTTATTATCAATTAAAAATTAGAAGTGTGAGTGAAAACATGAAGTTTTGATTTAAATAAATACCTATCCTTTTTTAATTATCCTCTTGAAAAATATTTTCCAATTGAAATTCATATTACATTAAAGATAAAATAAGATAATCCTAAGTATGTTATTTGAAATATGTTCTTTCATTAATTTCTACCTTTTTATCATGTTATTAATTTAGTAAATCTATTAATCCCCTTTCAATTAGAAAATAATTATCCAATTTTTCTTCCAAATCCCTCATTCCATTTACAAAAATTATAAATTTATGAAACATTTTTTTAACTATTTTTTCTTATCCGATTTTGAATTCCTGATACTTAGATCTTAATATGCATATTTTAGCTCTTATAAGTTTATCAAAATCGATATGAGTAAATTAAAGTACTTTCAAATTTTCATATGTTTTTTCACACATAAATATGGATCTATTAATTTCTATTAATTTCACAATACATGGTATTCATTTCTATATAATTTAATAGATACTTTACTGCATCATTGCCAACTGATTCTGTAGGATCAACATCAAGCAGATTATATGATTTCATCATGATGGTACAAGATTCAATTCTTAGGTGTTTAATAAAAACCTATAAGTGTGATGTCTAGTATCCATAATAAGATCCATCAAAGAGTGGACTTATTTGTGTGTCAATACATCACTCACATTCATTTATTCCATCAAAAATTATATTATTTTCTCAAGACTTCATCAACCCAAATAATAATAAAAAATACACATTATCTTGGAAACCACCCATTGATACCAATTTCTAGGTCCTAATATGAATGTTCAAATGGTCGGTAGGGGGTGAATTGACCTTTTAAAATAATTTTAACCACATATCAAAGTTAAGTTAATGCAATGGAAAAATAGAGAGAAATGAACACTGTGATTTTTATAGTAGTTTAGATTATCATGATCCTACTCAATTTTTTACCACTCTCATGTACTATTGAGATGAAACCCACTATAATAGACTCTATATTTTTAAGGGATATCAAAACCCTTTTTAACTTCCTTTTTATCCCATGGAGGCACAACCAAAGACAAAACCATTTTAGAAACTTGGTGGATTAACTCTAACACCCTAACTTTTTCACACCTGGATCCACAACCCAGAAGATACCTTTTGAATATTTGGTAGAAACCAAACCTTTTTTTAACTAATCCAAGCCACAATTAGATGCCCAGTCTTTTGGTGGTTATGTAAGAACTTGATTGTTGACTTTTATTTGGGCGGGACAACAAACATTCCTACATTTTAATGGGTAATATAACCTGACATGATGAAGTGAACATAATAATAGAAATAATTATATAATACAAAACCATATAAATAAGAATTTATATTAGTGTTGGGGTAGTAATGATCACTCCAAAAGAAATGGGAAAAACCATTAAAGTTTATTGGAAATTGGTATTTGATTGTAAAGTTGTATCATATAGTATAGTTCAGGAATATCTTCAACCACATGTATATTAATTTGGATAAATTTAAATAAATAAATAGATTTCATATATAAACAATAGATTCAAAGCTAAAAAACTCATTCCATTTCATCCTTCCCATAGTAACATATGATTTATTCATTGAATGTTCATGAAAAACATACCTATGTGAGTCATTTCATTAATTTTTAATATTAAAAACATGTTGTATAGTGATAACACATTATAATAATTAATATAGTTCAAAAAAATGATAACAATAAACATTAATGTCCCTTGGAACACTCCCATAAAATATGCAAGATAATCTTCCTAAATTCCAACAACTTTAAATTTGAAACTAATGTTTTCCCAAGAAACCAGCGCGAGACTTCAATTCACATTATAAGAATTTAATACTATATATAATTATTTCAAATAAAATTAATTAATATTTAAATAATTTATAATTATTTAAGGAATAATTAAATCAAGATAATCATGTGAAACAAACACATATTAATTTGAAATATAGAAGTATAAATAAAATAGGGAACATTTTTAGATAAAATATGACAGTGTAATTAAGTGATCATGGGTCATAAGGTAGGATCATCACTTTTCCAAATTTTATATTTATAAGGTATGTTTAACACTTGTGGTAAATTAATTTTTATTCTTATGGTCACTTTATTTTTATCCTTGGGGTCACTTTATTTTTCTTCATGTGATCACTTTATTTTTCTTTATGTGATCACTTAATTTTTATTCATGTTGTCACCACATTTTTCTTCATGTGGACACTTTATTATTTTATGTGATCATTTTATTTTTATTCTTGTGGATGCCTTATTTTTCTTCATGTGGTCACTTCATAAGGTCACTTCACAAGGTCACTTCATTAGGTCACTTTATAAGGTCACTTCACAATGTCACATGATAATGTCATTCCACAAGGTCACTTCATAAGATCACATCATAATGTCAATTCATAGTGTCACTTCACAAGGTATCTTCACTTAAGACCACTTATATACTTTTTCAAAATTCTAAAATAATAATAATAATATACAAATAGCATATATAATATGAATCCATATTATGAATAATTTTTTTATTTTCAGGTCATAATATTATAATTATCAAAACATAAAAAACAAAGTGGATTAAGGATCCACTTAAAATATTTCCTAGAAGGGATTTATGAGATTTGGGAAGAAGGGAAAGATATGTCCTAGGTACATTATCCTCTTTTAGATTCTTAATCACATTATATTTGTGGCATATTAACTAACACTCACACCAACTTTGTCTCAAGTACATGACATGTTCTACATATCCCTCTTGAGTAAGTACATACCAAATCCCTCACAAGTATTTTATTCAAAAGAGGTACGGAAATGATATCTCTTATGAAGTGTAATGGGTGAAGATCTATTACCATAAAGAAAATTTTATACATAGAAAGAAAACTCTCCTAGTAAAATTACTTTCTAGGGACAATAAGTATGAGGAATAATCATGGGAACTAGGGGGAGAAATGAAATAGAAGTTCCCTATCCTATTTTCACCTTAATACAGAAAATGAAGTTTCAGGTTTGAAATTTATTAGGAATGGAAGAATATAAGGAACCATAATTTTATCAATAGAATTTCACTTATAATTATATAATTATTTTATATTTATTAATGTTGTATTATATAGAGAAGATTCACCGCATTATAAAACAAAAAATATGTAAGAATCCAGCCTTAAATATTATAATTTACTTTTCCTAAATTCTCAAATAACTTTTAGGTTTATATTTTTATATATTTAGGTTATAACTCCTACGGAACAAACCCATATATTAAAAATTGGACACTTCTGTTAATTATCTATTTTTACCATAAAAAAAACTTTTAACATATAAAAAATTTTATTTTCATGATATATCTTCACATATTTAATATTGAGCTCATCCTTGTCCCTACTCATCCTTAAACCATGTGAATAAAATTTTAAAATGTTGGATGAACATAAAAATCTTAGTAAGGGACATAATAAGAAATAAATTCATTAGTCCAATCAAAAATATGAAAACCCATGAAACGTTTACCATTATATCAATATTTATTTTGTGTATTAATGAAATCATTTCCACATGAAAATTATAAACACATTTTTTATCGAGGAAAACATTTTAAATGAATATAAATTATAGATAATAAATGTAAGAAACATGGGGTTTCATTTTTAAATCATAATTATTTATGGAGTTACCATTATAGTTACACATGGAATAGCCAACCTAGTAATATTTAGACTAGCCATCATAGTTACACTAGAATACATGATGTAACCATCATAGTTACACTTTAAATAACTATCATGGTAATACTTGGAATTTCTATTGTTGTATACTCCTATAATATCTTAGGAGGAAACTAATTGGTTAACTCCATCTATGTACCCAATTCATTGGAGAGTAATAATGGGGCTCACCCTTCATATAAGTTGTATCGGTATCACCTGTGAGATATAATGGGGATCAACCCATCATAAATGTTGTGTCTAGCTCACACATTTCTCATATATAATTCACAAGTACCATCTCATGGACAAAACATTTAATTTTAGCACATTTCATTGTGAAATCATTGAAAAAACTATTCTAAACTTGTATGAAAAACACTTTTGGATATGAAAAAATCCATTTCATTTAAAAATCCATTTTCAATAGAAAATACCCATTAAAGTTAAAATAGGTTTTCTTTGAATAAAAATGAGATATATTTTAAATGAATCCAAACATCAAATAATGGTTGTGGTGGAAAGAAAATATTTTGACAATGTATACATAAAAAACATTCCTTTTGAAAACCACTGATATAAAGTCAGAAAATACATAAAATTCCCTTACTAATTATTCTATATCAATATAAATACACCCAAAAAATATTTTTTTTAAATATGTACATGGAATAAATAATTTTAAATGAGACATTAAAGGATGTTTTTTTTGAATAACTATTACAATGAGTCTAACTCCTTATGTAAACTCTTTACACTACTAAATAATAAAATAAAATTAATTGTTTAATTTATTATTATCCTTTTGGATGTTTATTATTCCTTTTATATCACATTAAACAATATTATATAAAATTACATAAGCATTCAACTTTATTTCATATGTTTTGATGATATTTTCTACATAAGTCAAAAATGAATTCAGTAGGTTGAATACAGTGAAGTGGGATATTATTTAATAAAATCCAATATAATAATCCAAAAATAACTATAATTTTTATTCATATATTATAATTTTATAGATATTCCTAAAGTATTATAATGAAAAATTAACTACTTAAAATCATGGATATGGTAGACCATTTATACTCATGAGTAATGTTTCCATTTTTAATAAATCATTATGGAATGATGGGAATTTTTATTTTAGATTTATATAATGATAATTTAAATTAAAATATAATATTATTTCTTTAAAAATTAATATATATATCATCCATGTGATGTGGTGATGAAAAATAAATCACATAGCTTGGTGGAGGTGGTAGTCTACAATTATGAACGAATGACATTATCATTTTTCAGTGAATGAAAAGGTAAGAAATTAAATGATATATTATGTTTTAAAAAAGATAAAATTTTCATGAATATAATATTTAAAAATTAATTTCATATTTGTAACCATCTGTGAGAAATGGTGATGGAAAATGAATTACATATGTTCATGAGGTGGTAGTCCACCATATGCATGAATAATTGATTCCACTCCCACTTAATGGAGGTTAGAGCTGGAAATAGTTTATGAAAATAAAATAATAACATATTGATATATTTTGGATAATTTTTTTATTAATTTATCATGTTTTATAAATATTTTAAGAATGTGGAAGATAAAATTAAACTAAAACATGTGGTTAAAAAATAAACCTCTTTGTTGAAAAATATCCACTTTTGAACACTTTAAGACATATAAGATTGGTATTATTCCCAAAATAATGAATATATAACATTGGTATGGATTTTATTAAGGTATTTTTGATGTATTTTCTAATACAAATGGGTTTTTATTAGTGAATAAATGAGCATAATATTTTCCCAATTGTAACACCTCAAGATTTCATAGTATGTTATCTCTTCAAAGTAATTCAATAACTTGTGCTACACGCAACACCGAGTTCGAGCGCACCACGACTTACTAAACTAGCTGTTCAAAAAACAGTTATGGATAGTATTAAATTCATTTTGAATTTCATATACTCCATATAATTTTAACATCCATATTATATGTTTCTTAGACATAATATAAGAACAAATTTAATTTTTTCAGATAAAGTATTTTTTAGAAAATTCAATTTTACCGCCTTTTAATAGAAAACCCTTTTTAAATCTAATATTTGACACTTTAATAAATTAAATTTGACAAATAAACTTCTTCTTCAGAATTAGGGAATAAAAAATTAGTTTTGATAAATTTTTGGTATTTTTCTGATAACTTTCATATTTTGGTGAATAGTGAAAAATACTAAATTTTAATTTAAAAAAAAACTTTTTTAATCAAAATAATTTAGTGTTAAATTTTGAATTTTAATGGATTTGAAGTATAATTCGATTATATTTTTATCATTTAATAAAATTTAGGTCAATATAATTAATTTCACATTAAAATTGGACTTAAACAAGTGTCAATCTTTTGATAGATATTACTTCTTAAAAACACGCTATTTGTTTTGACAACGAGAATTAATTTTAAATTAATTAATGAAAATTATATGTTTTTAATTTTTTAAAATAGACATCATTTTTTAATTTGAAAGATCAAATATATCTTATGCTGAATTTTTGGTATTTTTCTGAGAAACTTCAATTTTTGATGAATAGTGAAACCACTTAGTAGTAGTTAAAAAACCGACTTCTTCATTTAAATGAAATTTTACTTCTTCTGTGATTTGAATTTAAAAAATACGAAAAAAATCGTTGTTATTAGTAAGTAAAATTTGATTCAATAACATAAAAATATTTTTTTTAATAGTAACGTTTTACTTATTTACCGTGGTTAAAGGTAAATAGGGTAATTCAAGGTAAAAAGAATATCATAATAATAAAAAATTACCTTAACACTTTTCCTAATCTTATTTTATGAGTCATGGGTGACCATGGAAATGTTTTGGTCGATTTTGGGACCTCATGGAGCCACTTAAGAGTGATAATGACACTTTATTTTAATTAACTTAAAGTAAAGACAAAAATGACAAAAACAATTATCTTTTTGTAAATTAATTTTTACATGGGGTTATATAAGTTATATTTTCGACTATAAATATTCTTTGGAAAGATAAAATTTTTTCCTACATCATGGTATTTGTTTTATAATTTTTAGACATCGAATAAATTAAATTATTTATGACACAACAACGATGCAGTATTTACCTCATTAATAAATGATTTAAATAAATAAGATTATAAAAATTAAAATAACATACAAAACCTGTCCAATTATTATTGGATGAATTTATTTAGACCATGATTCATCTTATCGTTGAACTTATTGAGTTTTGGATATTTAGAAACAGAAAATAATTATATAATAAAATAATATTTTCACACTTTCCAAAGAACCCTCATTCCCATTATAAAAAGACCTCACTTATAACACATTACTCACACCTCTCAAGCCCCTTGGATTATCCAAAACCTGCCCAAATAATCTCTCAATATCGCTCAATTCCTCCTAGAATCCGTACCTTATACAAAAGGCACAACAAGAAGTCCTTTCCGTTCAAACCAAAGGGAGTTACCCAAATAAAAGGCAACAGTTTCTCTTAAATTATTTTTTTATTTTACTTCTCCAACCCATAAAATATTTTAATTACTTTATTTTATAACAACACCAGTATAATCACTATACTATGATGTTTTTTTGAGAATTATTCTAACTACACTTACATACACCTCTATCTAATGGGTAAAGAACATATTATTTCTGTGGATGGAAAACTAACGCCTCGCAAAACGATGATTGTTCAATTATCTCCTACCACCACTTATGGTGGCCATTATGATGACATTGTATTTATATATATTATGTTTATGTTTTCTTTATGCTTCTGTATTTCTAATTTATAGCTTACCTTTATGATTTACATTATGATTAAACGTGATAAATTCATTTGGGGATGTGCGGACTACTGCCCCCTCAAAGTGATATGACTCATTCTTACCATACATGGGACATATAAAGGATGTATTTATTGAAATTATATATTATATTATACAATAATTATAATATAAATATATATAATTAAGTTTTAATTCAATTAAAATATTAAATAGAAATTAAAGTAGATTTCATGCATATGTACGGCTTACCGTCTCCATTAACGGTGCATTTCATTCATTATCTCCAAATGTTATATGCTATTATAAATTAATATATATACTGATTATATATGATATATATGATATCTAAATCATTAATATAATTTTGGAGATAATGTACTCTTGACCACATGGACAACATGTAATTATAAGGTGTTCATTTTTGACTCAAGTACCAAATATCGACAAAATGACAATTGTTAACTTAAATGATTACATATTTTTTATAACATGGTAATAAGTGATATAAATGGAATAATAAACTTGAAAAATGGTTATTAATCAAGAATAAATTAACTTAAGTTTATTATCCAGGAATAACAAGGAAAAAACATGTCTAGTCGGACACAAGGTATGGGGTTTCTTATCTCACTTTTAATTCCGTGAGATTTCTATTGTTCGCCAATTATTTCATGTGGTGTATTGTGTACTTCCATTTGATATATATTGTCATGATTCTCATTATATTAAGGGTATTCTATGAATTATTTGGTGGTTATTAACTTTTGGTCATATGGCTCGATTGATTACAATGTGGTAAGGCTTAATTCTACAACCTCTTCCTTATTCGAGGTTGTTTATACGTAATTATCTACTGGGACCTCTTTATCATCCACATTCGTGTCTTTTTAAAAAATGTATTTCAAAACATTTTTACTATTTACTATAAAATGGGTTAAAGTCATTTATAACCTTATTTGACCTTATATTTTTTTAAAGGAATCTTTCCGTCGTATTCCAAACAAGGTACTTTATGACCTTTTCGACAAAATTATGGTAAGAATTGTTTTTAAATTATATGGCGGGTGCAGCAATTTTCCGCCATTATAAAATCATCGAAGATTCCCGTAAAAGCTTATAAGAATATTTTCAAAATAGAAGTTTTCTTATAATTATGTGAATCTTAAGTGATTTCAAAATATAAAGAGATATTTCTCTCTAATAGTTTTGATTTCATATACGTCAACATCCTTTGATAAAATTTACACTGGTTTGAAGTTGATTTATTATGATACAAATATTTCATTTTTTATTTAAGGTTTTTTTATATGTTTGACTGTGGATGAGTTTTTTTTATTCCATTCATGGTTTATGGTCAAAGTATTGACATTTCTTATGCTAGTTTTAATACGAATGTTTAGGATATATTTCAACCACTTCTTAACATGAATGTGTTAGACTGGTATGTTCCAGGTTGGGGACTGGTAAAAGTAGGCCCTCCAGGTTGGGGTCCGGTTACGGCAGACCCTCTGGGTTGGAGTCTGGTTACAGAGGCTCTCCATCTTGGAGTCCGGTTATAGAGGATCTTTGGGTTGGAGTCCAGTTACAGAGGCTCTCCTGGTTAGAGTCCGGTTATAGAGGCTCTACGGGTTGGGGTCTTATTATAGTTATCCCCTAGGTCATAGCATGAGGCATTTACACATAAATTAAAGTCATACATTATGCATTCCATCATTATGAAAGTGGATATTGATATTGGATGTGATTATTCGACTAGTATAATATCAATGCAAGTAAGTAAATGGAATTATTTTATCTTATTTTTTCCATATTATGCATAAGTTTAAGTTTGAAAGGCTTTTGTTTTCATCTAATACATTGCCTTAACTGATTAAGCTTATTTATAAAATTTTCTGCTATATTGTTATCCTTACTAAGCATATGATCTCACCCCTTTCTATATTTTATTTTTTTGAGGATGTGAAGAAGTATTTTATTTTTGATTAGGAGGGTTAAGATAAGAGATTAATGGAATTATAAAAGGATCATTTATGTTGGGTTTTATTTTCTAATGTGTAATGTAATGTTCATGTATGTAATCTATTTTCCAAGAATTCTAAACTGATTGGTCTTTAGGGACTTGATTCCTTATAATCATACCAATGTATTAAAATAATGCACCAACTCCTATAACTAGGGCCGGGATGTTACAGTTGGTATCAAAGGAAGTTTAGCAATAACCTTGGAAATAGATTTAGTTAAAATCTAATTAGAGAACATTACCCTAAGATAGAATTTGAGGATTAATATAGAAGAACTTCCTATATTGTTGGAACTGTAGAGATTTTGTGAGTTTTCCAAGAAATACATCCCTGTATAGATATGAGAAGGTAGAGGTGGCTCTAGCACAGATGTACCTAGGGGTAAAACCCGAAAACCCCACTTCGAGCTAGACTCGAACAAGAACTAGTGCATGATAATGGGCCTTGTTGCACTCTTGGTTATGACACTCCCGGGGGACATGTTTAGGATCATTCACATTTTCATTACAAGACATTATGAAGGATTTAGGATTAAATACTTCCTTAAAGAAAAATATTTTATGATTATGGATTATATCCATAAACTGTTCAATTTACGTTAGGTATTTTACAAGTTTGGAATTATGAATTACAACTCATAAACTGACTTAGTGTATTCCATTTTTTAGAAATGGAACCTAGTAGAAATAATGATAAATCTAGTAATACGCATGATCGAAAGATTAAGAAGGATCATATCTTTCATGGTATTAAGACAAAATTTAAAAGGGAAATAGTCTCCAACATATTATCATCGTATGAAGAAATAGTATCATGTGTTAATAAGATAAGTAAATAATTCTCCGAGTTATATGGATTTGAAGGGAAGAAAGAGAAGAAAAGGATGGAAGAAAGAAATATGGATAAAGAGAAGAGGGGAAAGAAGGATTTTCCCATATGTGATAAATGTGGAAAGAATCACTTTGGTAAATGCTTGAAGTTAATGGGAGTTTGTTATAAGTTTGGAGAAAAATGAAACCAAGTACGTCATTGCAAGGGTAAGGAAAAGGTTTAAAATGTACAATGCTTCATCTGCAAGGAGTTGGGACACTAGGAAAATCAATATCCAAATCATCATAGTATACCACAAATGATGTAGTTGTATAATAATCAAGTTGTGATATTACCATAGATGAAGAGTAATGACTAGTGTTCTTATGTTGATATTAAGTAATTATGTCATTTGAGTATTGTATCAACGATGTATTGGTTATAATAATTATGGAGTATATAAGGATTGTACTACAATACTATTTCATTAAGGACTTGAGATTGTGTGGAACCAAGAAAAGTGACTCAATAGAAAGTTATTTTTTTGGAAAATATATGGTTGAAGGAAAGGTAAACCATAATATGGTCTTGATACTGAGGTAGTGATTTTTGAATAAGAGATGGTTTATTTGGATAAATTATATTCGATATTCTTGACTACCATGGAACTGATTAATGGCTTGTTTATTCCATCATTGTTGGAATATTAAAAAATGTATATAAAGAATATATCTAGTATTATATAAGGAATAAGGGATCATGAATGTAATCAATAAGGTTTTATCGTAATTTAGGGTGTTACTATGTTTTAAAAGAATACATGATGAAGGTATTCATATGTTATTACATGGAAAACGAGATCTTCATTTTAATTACCTTCCTTATCAATTTTGGACTATGATTTTGGAAATAAGTATTTTGGATAGCTATAAAGGTTTGAATGGATTAATTTTATCTTGGGATATTATTTATTATAATTATTTTTTGAATATTATAATATTATATTTTTAGAAAAAGGACAACTTGCTGGTCAGGTGATAACTCGTCGCGTCGAAAAAAGCTGAAGAAATTGAACCCACAACCGACGTGAGAAAAGGATTTATGACCTACCACTAGCCTACCAGAAGTCCCTTATTATTATAAATTAGTTTTTTTCATTCTATATGGATAAATATAATATTTTTTGAGTTCTATTATCTTTTGGGGTGAAAGATGAGTTTTTGGTAGAAATTAGTTAAAGGATGGAACTCAACTTGTCAAGTATATATATATATATATATATTATTCAATGAAGAAATTAGTTCTTAAACTTTAGGTAAGGGATATTAAAACCAAAATTTTTTTATCCTAATACCTTGGCTTTTGTTGAACCAGTGATATTATAATTCATCTTAGATTGATGGCTTTGAGGCCCTCAATTTTACACTTGTTTGTGATTCATGACCTTAATCACTCTCTATAAATATTTATGTTTTTTCTCTAATTATGTGTCTTTAATTTCCACCAATGTTATCCTATTCAAAACCCTATGTTTTTGGTGACTTTTTCATTTCTCTTTCCCTCTCATTAAGACTAAATTTTATTAACCCTATTTTCGATGTGGGTTTTCCACAAAGGTATTTTCTATTTTCAACCTCTTATTTTAAAAGAATAATTTCAAATTTCGAGGACATAATTTATTAAAGGAGGGGAGAATGTAACATCCTAAGATTTCATAGTATGTTATCTCTTCAAAGTAATTCAATAACTTGTGCTACATGCAACACCGAGTCCGAGCGCCCCACGGCTTACCAAACTAGCCATTCAAAAATGGTTATAGATAGTATTAACTGTATTTTTTAATTTTATATAGTCCATATAATTTTAACATCCATATTATGTGTTTATTATACATAATATAAGAACAGATTCAATTTTTCAGATAAAGGAAGTATTTTTCAGAAAATGCAATTTTACCGCCTTTTGATGGTGGACCCTTTTTAAATCCAATATTTTACACTATTTTATATTTAATTTGACAAAATAAACTTCTTATTTAGAATCAATACATTAATATTTATTTTTGATAAATTTTTGGTATTTTTCTGATAACTTTCATATTTTGGTGAATAGTGAAAAATACTAAATTTTAATTAAAATAAATTTTAATCACAATAATTTATAGTGTTAAATTATGAATTTGAATGGATTTCAGGTATAATTAGATTATATTTTTATCATTTAATAAAATTTAGGTCAATATAATTAATTTTACTTTGAAATTGGACATGAACAAGTGTCAATCTTTTGATAGATATTGTTTCTTAAAAACATGCTATTTGTTTTCACAACAGAAATTAATTTTAAATAAATAAATTCAACTTCTATGTTTTGAATTTGGTAAAATATTCATCATTTTTGAATTTTTAATATCAAATATATCTTAGGTTGAATTTTTGGTATTTTTCTGAGAAACTTCAATTGTTGATGAATAGTGAAACCACTTAGTAGTAGTTAAAAAAACTGACTTTTTCATTTAAATGATATTTTACTACTTCAGTGAATTAAATTTTAAAAATATGACATACATTGTTGTTATTAGTAAGTAAAATGTGGTTCAATAAGATAAAATTAATATTTGGTGAATAGTAACTTTTGACTTTTATTTACCGCAGTTAAAGGTAAATATGGGAATTCATGGTAAAAAGAATATCATAATAATAAAGAATTAACTTAACACTTGTCCTAACCTTATTGGATGAGTAATGGACGATGATTGGCATCTTTTGGTTGATTTGGGACCTCATGGAGCCACTTAAGAGTGATAATGACACTTTATTTTAATTAACTTAATGTAAAGACAAAAATGACGTAAACAAATATCCCTTTTGTAAATTAATTTTTTATATGGGGTAATATAAGTTATATTTTCAAATATAGATATTATTTGGATAGATAAAACATTTTCCTAAATCATGTATTTGTTTTATAATTTTAAGACATCAAATAAATTAAATTATTTATGACACAAAAATGATGCAGTATTTACCTCATTAATAAATGATTTAAATAAAAAAGATTATAAATATTAAAATAATATCCAAAACCTATCCAATTCTTACTGTATGAATTTATTTCGACCATGATTCATCTTATATTTGACCTTAATGTGTTTTGGACCTTTAGAAACCAAAAATAATTATATAATAAAATAATATTTTCACACTTTCCAAAAGAACAACTCATCCCCTTATAAAAATATATCACTTATAAACCATTACACACACCAATAAAGCCACATGGATAGTCCAAAACCTGCCCAAATAATCTATAAATATCCCTCTATTTTTCCTAGAAGCCTTACCTTAGGCAGAAGGCACATCAAGAAGTCCTTTGGGTTCAAACCAAAAGGAGTTACCCGAATTAAAGGTAACAGTTTCTCTTAAATTCTTTTCTTTTATTTTACTTATCCAACCCGTAAAATATTTTCATTACTTTATTTTATAATAAAACCTGTATCCTTAATATACTAGGATTTTGTTTTGAGAATGATTCTAACTACACTTACATACACCTCCATCTAATGGGTAAAGAACATACTGTTTCTTTGGATGGAAAACTAACATCTCACGAAACGATGATTGTTCAATTATCTCCTACCACCTCTTATGGTGTCCATTATGATAACAATGTATTTATATATATTATTTTTATGTTTTATTTACGCTTCTATACTTTTAATTTATATCATACCTTTAATATTTCAATTATAAGTAAACGTGATAATTTCATTTGAGAAAGTGCGGACTATCGCCCCCTCAAAGTGATATAACTCATTCTTACCATACGTGCGACATATAAAAGATGGAGTTATTTAAATTATATATAATAATATACTGGAATTATAATATAACTATTTATCATTAGGTTTTCATTCAATTAAAATATGAAATAGAAATTAAAGTAGCATTCATGCGTAAGTACGGCATACCATCTCCATGAACGGTGCATTTCATTTCTTATCTCCAAAAGTTAGGTACTATTATAAATACATATTTATACTGGATATATATGATATATATGATATGAAAATCATGAATATAATTCTAGATAAAATTGACTCTTGACCACATGGAAAACTTGTAATTATAAGGTGTTGATTTTTTACTCTATTGCAAAATATCGACAAAACGACCATTATTAACATAAATGATTACATATTGTTTATAACATGGTAATAAGTGATATAAAAGGAATAATAAACTTTAAAAGGGTTCTTAATCAAGTATAAATTAACATAGGTTTATTATTCAGGAATAACAAGGAATAAACAAGTCAAGTCGGACACAAGGTAAGGAGTTTCTTATCTCACTTTTATTTCTGTGAGATTTCCATTGTTCACCACATATTGCATATGGTGTATCGTGTACTTACATTTGATATATATTATCATGATTATCTTTATATTCATGGTATTATGTGAATTATTTGGTGTTTATTAACTTTTTTTCATACGACTCGATTGATTACAACGTGGTAAGGGTTAATTATACAAGCTCTTCATTATCCGAGGATGTTTATATATAATAATCTACTGGGACATCTTTATCATCCACATAGTTTCCTTCTTAAAAATTGTATTTTAAAACATTTTTACTACTTACTAGAAAATGGGTTAAAGTCATTTATACCCTTATTTTACCTTATTTGTTTTAAAAGAAATCTTTCCGTCGTTTTCCAAACAAGGTACTTTATGATCTTTTCAACAAAATTAAGGTAAGAATGTTTGTTTAACTTAAATGGCAGGTGAGGCTATTTTTTACCGTTATAAAATCGTCGAAGTTTCCCTTAAAAACTTATAAAAATATTTTCAAAATAAATGTTTTCTTATAATTTTGTGACACTTAAATGATTTCAAAATAGAATGAGATATTTCTCTCAAATAGTTTCGATTTCATCTACGTCAACATCCTTTGATAAAATTTACAATTTTTTGAAGTTGTTTTATTTTGATAAAAATCTTCCATATTGTATTTATGGGTTTGTGATATGTTTGACTGTGGATGAGTTATTTTTATGTCATTCATGCTTTATGGTCAAAGTATTGACATTTCATATTCTAGTTTTAAAATGAATGTTTATGTTATATTCCAACCTCTTATTAATATGAATGTGTTGGACTAGTATGTTCCGGGTTGGGGAACAGTAAAATTAAGCCCTTCGGGTTGGGGTCCAGTTACAGTAGACCCTCCAGGTTGGAGTCCCGTTACAGAGGCTCTCCGGGTTGGAGTCCAGTTACAGAGGTTCTCTGGGTTGGAGTCCGGTTACAGAGGCTCTCTGGGTTAGAGTCCGGTTACAGAGGCTCTTCGGGTTGGGTTCCGGTTACAGTTATCCCCTAGGTCCTGGCATGAGGCCTTGACACATAAATTAAAATATGGAATTATGCATTCCATCATTATGAAAGTATTTATTGATATTTTATGTGATTATTCGACTAGTAGAATATCTATGCTAGTAAGTAAATGGAATTATTTTATTTTATCTTTGCCATATTATTCTTAAGTTTATGTTTAAAATGATTTTGTTTTTGTCTAATACATTTCCTTAAATGTGTATGCTTATTTTTGAAATTTTCCACTATATTTTTATCCTTACTTAGCATCCGAGCTCACCCCTTTCTATGTTTTATTTTTTCCAGGATTGAAGAAGTATTTTATGATTGATAAGAAGGGTTAAGCTAAGGGATTAATGGCATTCTCAAAGGATCATTTATGTTGTGTTTTATTTTCTAATGTTTAATGTAATGTTCATGTATTTAATCTATTTTCCAAGACTGCAAAACAGATTGGTCTTTTGGGATTTGATTCCTTGTAATCATGCCAATGTATTAATATAATGCACGAACTCCCATAACTGGGGTCAAGGCATTACACCATTTATTAGAGATGGGAGAGGTACTTTTGGAATTTCTTAAAATATTAAATTAACATAAAATAATTTCTCTATCCAAATTGATAAAAATATATAATATTAAAATATTTTATGAATATGAGCCAATATTATTTTATCCAAAAAAATAGATAATTTTAGATCACATTTTTACCCTTATATATTTTTAACCTTTCATTAACCCTTTTCACATATACCATGACAATAAGGTTTTTTACACATTAAGGGTCATAATAGTTACTATAAATGGAAAAAATCCAATAAATAGACCATGGTTGATATTATAAACCATATACTAATAAATTGGACGAATATAGTATTTTTGTAAATTTTAAACCATTTAATAAAATATTATTTTTGTGAAATATAAATAATAAGAATTTTAGAACTATAAATTTAGTTTGAAAGTAATAACATCATGAAAAAAATAATATCTTTTAATATATTAATAAAAGGATATATTTATCTATAAAATTAATTATCCTAAATAATTATTTCAAATTATATATCTTTTAATATCATTTATGATATTTTTTCATTAATTGAATAATTACTGTGTCACCATGGTGTAAACCTTTAAGGTAATTATTTCTTCACTAAAATTTAAAAATAAGTTACAATGATAATTATAAGTCATTTAACATTAAAATTTATATGTTTAAATGAACTTTTTTTCTTTTATACCCACCTTAAAAAATATTATAATTATTAAAAACAAGAGTGTGACATTTTTACTTTAATTTAGATACAATATTATAAAAGTTAAAATCACATACAGATGGAAACAAAGTCATATGAAATAATATTGAATGTGTGTGTCTGAACATTAATCATTCAAAAAAATTAATTTAAGTGTTATGGTCATTCTCTATTCTATATCATAATATTTTTGACCCATAATTACTTGATTTAGCATTTATCATAGTAACAAAATTTACTATGATTACTATTCATAATGAATAAAAATAAAATTGAAAATTCCCTACATTTGGACCTTTTGATTCAAATTATGAAATACAATTTTAAATATTCAAAACATAAAAGTTTCATAACTTAATATAAAATAAAATTGATAAAACTTGATGAAAAATAGTTTTTTCAGGAAAATAACATTTTAAGTTAAAATGTATTTATACAAAATTTAAGTTCAAAGTTTATTTAAAAACCCATATTTTAGTTATTTTAAATAAAAATAAATTAATAAAATATTAAAATTTATTTCAAAAAATAAATATTATTTTAATTCATAAATACTTTAAAAATCATTGGGTTTTCAAAAAAAATTAATATTTTCCCTATTCACTGAAAAATAAGACTTTTCGGAAAATTCTAAAATTTTTACCTTAAGATGATTTTGAAAGGTTTATTTCAAAAATTAATTTAATTTTATAAAATATATTTTCTAATATTTTTAGAGATTAGTTATAATATTTTCTCCTGAAAATCATTTCTGAATAAACATATTTTTGATGAATAAAATGACTTTTCTAAAATATGTGCTCTTATTTCCGAAGCATTTATTAATAAATTTTTTATGATTAGAAATTTAAATATATTTCAAAAACAAATTTACCATATTCATACCCACCAATTCAATGGCTAGGTTATAACGGTTATATTTAAAAAATATTTTTCAGTTCGTTTAAGTTCGATGTTTCTTATCTTATATGATATCAAACATAGTATTTCTTTTCAAATATTTTGATATTACATAAGATATTATTATATTAATTTTAATAGTAAATTTAGAGAATAAATATAGCAATAATAATTGAAAATAATAAATTTTAAAATATATATATATATATAAAGATAAATATAATTTTGTAATTTTGATCTTCTCAATCCCACAGAATAATCTTACTAAAGAACAACACTGTAGAAATGAAGCAGAATATTAGTTTTGAAATATTCATTTTTTTAAAATGAAAATACATATAAACATGAGATAAAATAGAATTGAATGAATAATTAATGATATATGGGGTATTTATAGAAGAGAGAGAACCCATATGATCATTAAAAATCTTACCATTAGAATAATAATTTGATCATTAGAATAGTAATCTAACATTTGGAATAATAATTTGATTGTTACAAGTAGTTACCAAACCATTCAAATAGTACCCTCATCTATTTACTTATAAAATAATATTTAGGTGTCTTATATAATTAAAATATGACATATTTATATCATGATAAAAGTAAATAATTTTTTTAAAAATTATAAAATTAGTAGATTCATTTTTATAAAAAATACATATTTTATATAAATTTTAATAAAACAATTTAATTATTTAAAATAATATTTATTTTCAAGAAAAAAATTATAAAAAAATATTATGATTTTTATAATAATAATTTATTTTTATGAGACCATAAGTAATTTTTTAGAAGGGTTGGAAAATTTATCATAATAATAAAATTTGTATTTTTCAAATAAATAATGATTTTATTTAAACATTAAATTTATTATATTTATAAAATAATTTTCATAAATTTGATTTTATTTTGTCAATATACATGTTGAAAAATGTTTTGGGTGATTTTTTTTTATTTTCAAAAATAGTTAAATTTTTTGTGAATAGTTAAATAAAACAAAATATGATATTTAACATTATAAGTTCATTGCAAGATTAATTGCATAATTTTTGATTTAAGAAACCATTTTTTCAAACTCACATTAACACACTACTTTAAATAGTCACAAGATTCATCACTATTACTATTCCTGAGCCAAAATAACAAACAAATGAATATAATATTAAAAAAACACCTCTCTCCTCGCCTCATAAATATCACCCCTCATCATACAATATAATCCATCTAGATTAATAAAAATCTACCCAAATACCTCCTGATCTCTAGACAAAATCCGTAGAATCCTTCGCCTCATCAATATACCTATCCAAAGTTCCTTAAGTGTAAGCCTATGAGGATAAATCAATAGGAGAAGGTAATTACCTCTATCGATCCTTTTAATTTTTCTTCATCCTCATCCTTCAAATAAATTCCATTAAATATGACATAATGAATCCATTATCATAAATATATTGGAATATTATTATTTTAATGGAATATCTATTACTCATCCTCTTCTATTTTGTTCTCATTCTAAAAAATTAAAATGTTGTTCATATTATGGTGGTTTCACCACCTTCATCAACCACATACTTGGTTTTTCTCCACTACATTAACTAGTGATTATAGAAATGTTATTAGGGTTAAATATAATGATAATAATTAAATTTTTACTTATTTAAAGTTGGGGAATTTAAAAATAATCATTCAATTAAATAAAGTGAATCTATTTTTTGATGGTCTGTAAATTGCAAAATAGACTTATTGTATCATGATAACATTTATAATAAATGAATCATCCCAATGTTGGAAAACAAATGTTTATTTTTAAACAATTAAATTTATGATATTACATGCATATAACTTCATTTCACTTCTGTATTTGTAGTCCCCTTTGATAATAAATTCCATAATTATCCACAAGATATTTGAATTTGGAACCATAAAACCAACGCCCTCAGAACAGCAAAATTAAACTACATATGTCATTGAAAAAGTTTTAGATAAAAATAATATAATTTTATTAAATAAAATATATATGGAAAATGATATTAATTATGTAATTAATGAATGTAATTTTATTATTTAATATTTTCATTGAAAGTTTAGAATAAATCATGTCACAAGGTAAGGGAACTTTATAACCACCCTTATTTATTTTGGGTCATGTCTTTTTCATTTAAAACATACTTCAATGCACTATTATTATCATGTATTTGATTAATATTTTGTATAAAGTTTCCTCTCACATATATATCTAGTTATAATGGCCTTTATTTCTTGGGTATATACATGTTTTTAAGGTTTCCCCCTCACTTTCATTCATTATTAAAACCCAATTAAGGGTAACTTATTTGTTTCCTACCCATTTTCAAGTACCACTCTATAAAGTGTTTTAAAAAATACATGGTTCCTAAAATTTAACCTTTTATTATATAAAAACATTTTTAGTTCATTTCCAGTTTTATTTAAATTATTATTCCCTTACCCACTTTAATGTTTCTTTATCCATTTTCCTAAAACCACCCTTAAAAGGAATATTTCAAAAATTATTTCTCCCCTTCTTTTTATATTATAAATTTAGTTATCATTCACTGTCATGAATTATTCTTATCTATTTATCTAAAAATTTCAAAATATGATTTAATACATAATTTTATAGAATTCATTATTCTTTGACATTTTTTAATGTTATAATATTTGATTATGTGACCAATTTCATTTCTATAGGGTTTTCTAATTCTTAAGACTTATGTATGATTTTCGTATAACGAACACATATGCATAATCATGTTATGATGGGTGCACCCAGATATATCTCTAATGAATTATGTAATGTTTATGTCTCATGAGATGGTATTTATAGGATGATGGAGTAAACTTAATCCATTATGGGACTTTGTCCACCATGAGATGTTGTTTTGATAGTTGTTCAGGAATTATTATTAGGTCATGTTTTATATTGGAGCCACATTTCTATGTTTCCATGATCTTATAATTCCATCTTCTTTATTTCATGCTTCCATATGATTATTTATTAGCCTTTAATTTTATGATATCATGTGTATTTTAACTCTTATGTCATGATTCGTTATCATATTGATTCCCTTACAAAGATTTTTTTAGCTCACACATTTTTTTATATATTAACTAAGTTATATAATGAATTTCTAGGACTACATAGGGATTTAGGATATCATTATCATGATTAAAATAAATGTATTTAATTTTATTTTCATTTCAATGTTTTATATACCTAGTTATCCTGATACATAAGGCCTCTCGATCCTTGGGTTGTTTTTATTATATATTCATGTTAAAAATCATGTAATAATATGTGTAAAAGGCATAGTTCACTATGAAAATGGGGTCCTATAAATGACTGAATTAAATTGGTAAGTGGGTGGTATAAGATTGTTGTAGTTGTATTATTCTCCAATCCTCTCAAATCACCACCTCCTTTTTTTAGTTTTTATCAAGAATATAGTGTCGAAATTCAAAGATACTATAAGATGTGTGTAATGGATTGATATGGTCATATTTTAGTTAATTAATTATTGGGTATGATTTGTGTCCTCTCTTCATGGTTCATCATACTAGATAGTGTAAATCCTAAATAGATTAAATTAATTGTGTTTCATTTGTTTTCAATGTGTTTGATTAATGGAAATTCAATGTTATAGTAATTAAAGAATGGTGTTACTGACATTTAATTATTCTTTATAATTATTAATAAGACAAAAAAAGGTTGTTTTAAATTAAATAGGTGTTGATTTAAATAAAGAAACATTAATTGTTATTATTTTTTAACTATTTTTTAAATTCAAATACATATCAGTAGTGTTGAAAAATAGACTCATTGTATACCAAATGCTTCTAGAATTACAATGAAATGATGGAAGTCTATGAAAAATATATTTTTATAAGTAATTGATGAACAGATGGAGAAATGAGTTTTTCATGAGTAATATTCAAATTAAGAGAAATTATATATTGATAAATTTATTATAAGATAAAAATAGATGCGTAATTATATTGACAGATATTTTGGAATTCTCGTATGGAATGATTCTTAGTGTTTAGTAAAAAAACATTCCAACTACCTATAGCCAGCCAAAGGACCTCATGAATCCATTTTCCATGTGTGTAAAATGGTATACCTAGCTATCCATGGTGGCGAATGATCATAGTGATGGCTAAGCCTAGACATAGTCATGCATAAAGATATGTGTACATGGGTAGGAATAGCGGTTGCATAGTGACTATAAAGGGACAGAAAGTATGCTCAACCCATATGAGTGTGTGGAGGTGTGTCCAAGTGATGACCCTAGTGTCATCTTAGACAGTGTTTTTGGTAGTTATTATTATTAATTCATTCTCCTAATAGAGATCAATCGATGTGGGATATAGTCCTCATGAAACTAAATCCATGTTTAAAAAGATATGTACAAAACATTGGTCATTCAATCATGCCTATCTAAACTGTTTGATCAAGATAAGCACCTATCTTCTACCTTGAGTCTTCATAGGGATTCCTTCCAAATGAATATTTTCAATATGTGAAGATCATGATCAAACCATGATCATTAAATCTAAAAATATTTTTTAATGAGATAATTTTAAGATTTATATGACTTTCAAAAGGTTGTTAAGGAAAGATAATAATGGATATGTGTTTAAGCCATAGATACAGAAGGTGCATCATGTTAAAATGATCTAGTGGTAGTGAGAAGTTCATGAACACTATTTAATGATGTAGTGATGTATGGTTTGATATTGTGAAGTTTCAATGCATCCATGTATTGTGGAGGAAAATACATATTGAGAAGATAGTTATTTTATGAATTTGTGTATACAAAAGATTCAATGTGAATAGAAAAATTATGGTGCACATCACTGTTTAAGGTGGTAGGCTAGGTTGGTGGAAGTTATCTATAAATAATTTGTCCCACCTGATTTTTTTAAAAATCATAACATAAAACATAAGTACATAGAGAGTATGAGAAACCAGAATAGAGACCATGAAGTTATTTGTATTCACATAGGGGGTCTGTGAGATTATTATGTGGTGCATTCCAAAGCCTTAATGATATCATCATAAAGGATGATGAGTTATATTTATAGTGTATAAATATGAGACGAAGAATTTATATGAACCATTTCTTGTTCATTACATATTAAAAAGTTTTTAAAAGAATAATTTATGGTTTAGAATACTATAACTAGTGTGAAGGAACTAGGAGGGTCTTCATGCACTCTATTATGACAAGAACTATGATAACCATCAAAAATAATTATGTGAAGAATAAACTTGTGATGTATTATAATTGTGTGAACCAAGAGGATTTAGAGACTTATCTCATATAAAGTTATGTGAATAAACATAGACAAATCACATAACCCTACATGCATAGATAGATTTTAGTATTCCATGCATGTGAGGATATACCTGATTGAAGGAAGTGAGAAAATATCAAGAACATTGGAATTCCTAGAGAATAAGTGAAAAGAATTATAATTGATTGAGTTTTTTTAAGTATAGTGGAGGAGAAAAAAATATTGTGGATATAAATTTATGTGAAGGAGAAATAAATATTTTATACTCAACCTTACTCAAACAGTATTTTCATGAATAATAGTGCTTGAGATACCATGAAAGAAATGATATTTTCATGGAAATATTATTATAAATAAATATGTATTAATAAAACAAAATATTTATTGGTGATGTTATTGTGTGAATTGGGATTTTTATCTTCTATTTATTCCATAAAATCAAGAATAAATACATCTTGTAATGTATTGAAGAGAATACAATTTATCATTCTAATAATTCAGTGAATTGAAGTAGAAGTGATATCTTATACTTATTCAATAAGATTAGTGATATGAATTGCATATGGTATCTTAAATTAAATTCAGAGATATTTCAAGACATCCAGTGAAAGTATAAAATTATAGAATCATCTTATCACAATGGTTCAAAGAGTAAGAACAATTTTCTATTACAATGGTATCTTAGAGTTTCTCTGATCTTTATCATTGTATTGGTGTTGTGTTTGTGAACATGAGTGGGATATCATTATAAAGAACAATTTTTAGAATTCAGTATAATTCGTGAAGTGATTTATACCATCCCTCCATGGTTTTAGGATGGTACCTGGCTAACCAACTCATAATTGTTGATTGATTTTTAGTGGAGAATATATGTCTCAGTTCATTATTAAAAAATCAACGATGTATTCATCCACATGGGGGAGAGAATTGTAAAAATATTTTCTGTTGTGATTCATTTAATTTATATCATGCATACGGTTTAATTGTACTTTCTAACAAGGAATATATATTTATCCTAATAGGTATAGAGGTTTGAATATAAAATTGTTAAAAAGTTAAAGAAAATAAATATGTAAAACTTTTGTACGCTGATCCCCCCCCCTCTTAGTGAACTTTCACTATCCACTAGTCATTTAAATTGGTATCAAAGTGTAGGTTCCACCTCTAATTTGATCTACCTTTTTGTCATAGTTGTTTTTATCAAATATATATTAAGTGGATATTTGAAATTAAAGAAGTATCATATTTTTCTCAGATGAAAAATTCTTTTCCCATCTCTATCAGTTCCAAAAAAGATATTTTATGTAAACATGAAAAATAGATAGAATAAATTGGTAAAGAAGATGATAAATAGTTTAAATAACAAAGATAATACACCACAAATTGAATACAGTCAATGTGGGGGTCTATAGGTAGTTTCTTATAAATTAGTTGATGATAATTCTTTTTATTATTCTGGTTAATCTGGTGATGAAGAATATTTTATTGAATAAATTAGTTATTTTTAATTAAAATTTACATATTTTATGAAGAAAGTTCATATCGAGGTTTTCACTTACATATTTATATTTATCAAGGAAAATATGATGAAAAATAAAATCTTGAAAATGAACCTAAGGATATAGAGAATAATTTTGAAAATAAGTTTTAAAGGTTCAAACTTCTCACAAAACATATTGAAGACAAATAAGAAACTATATTACATTACAATGAACATATCTTCCATGTTGTAAAAGAGATGCAAAAAAATGTTTGTGAGAAAGTATTGACTGAAGATTTTTGCACTGAGATGAATTATACACTTGAAGATACTCATAAATCTGCCATGAATATCATGAATTATAAGTTGGTAATTAAAGATAAGGTAGAGACTTTAATGTTATATAAATAACGACTCCCCATGTATAATGAATCAAAAATATAGTCTATATCACTTTACAATAAGTTAATAACTCTGGTAAAAGATGAATTTTAAAGGGTTGTATGTGATTAGGATATGATTGGAAAAAAATTACAAAATTGATCAATGCATTATAGGAAATGAACATATCATCAATGAATGTTAATGAAATTTTACTGGATTTTAACAAAAATAGAATTAAAGAGATGATTAATTCTCGAATAGAGGTAAATAAAATGCATGAAGACAAAATTCAAAAAATGATAAAATAGTTGGAAGAAGAATATAAAATAGTTCAAGATGATAAGATTAATATCAATATAATGTGTCTTGAATTAGAATTCAAATTGAAAAAAACTAGAATTGACACAGGCTGAGACTTCTCAATTATATGAGATTAGAAATGCTTCTAAGAGTATTCCCTATAAGATACTTATTTTCATAAAATACTATTTATATTGATAATAAGATCATAGGATTATCTAAAGATAAATATGTGGTACGATTAATGAAATAGGTAACCCTCATCCTAGAATTTTTAGTTTGTACAAATTCTATTTCATTTTCTAGTACAGGTTCTAAGAGGAAATATAGTAAAACAAATGTGAATAGTACTTATTATAAAACCACTATATCATCAAATATGGATATGAAAAGGAGTAGTAATTACTATTCCTAATAGAAATATCAAATGAACAACCATATTATCCAAAAATTGAAAGATGAAAAATCCATCCAAATTGTACCACATAAGAAGAAATCAATATTTTTTTGGATATTTTATGTGTCGTTATAAGTTTGGAAATTAGTTTTTTTATTATTAGTATATTAATTCAATGCATTATAATTATAATTGGATGGTATTATGGGATATAATATTTTGTTGTTGAGAGAAATAATGAAGGCCTTTGGGCCACCGGTTTGGTCCTTGAGTCCTTCAGGACTTTGGTCCACCCAAGCCTTCATGTCAGTAAAGATTTCAGGCTACCTTTAGGCCTTCCGGTCACATAATTTCATTCGGGCCACTACAGGGCCTTTTTGACACTTGATGTGTAGAAGAAACCAGACATATTCTATAAGTAACAATCTCTATATGAGGATTCAGAGAAGGTGTATTCACCCGATCAGAGCTAAATGGATTTTTATTAATGAGTGGGTATGGAAATTTCCATTGGTACGCAGTATGTGCATATCTTCACAAGACTTACCAAAATAGAAATGTGAAGGTGGAGAGATGATCACGAAGCAGACGTAAGGGATGGGTAGTTCTAATTATTCATAGTCTAGGGTGATTTCCTCTAAGACTATCAGGTCATGTAATGTCACGAATACTACAGTCCATGTAATATTTCCAATTTAAACCTTAAAAGGGGTATTATCAAAATTTAATGAAATTTGTAGGCCTTCGGTTCATGGAGGAAAGAGAAATCCTGTAAAAATGAAGCATAATACACAAATTAAGAATAATCTACCAATAAAGAGTATATTTGGGTGTCCTAAAGAATATTTTAATTATTGCAATATGTTTTCCTCGGATTTGGGGAATGACCTCCTTTTGATGGGAGGTTGAAACGTTCCGATCAGTTTCTAACGGGTTTGTTCGTAGAACCGGAAACATCCAATGATTCCATATCCATTCGGACCTACCTTCCAAAGGTAGGTGCTCATTAGTTCATGGACTAATGAGGCTTAGGAATTTGCATTGTTCCAGAGGATGGGAGGTCGGACTCATCACACCTTTTTGAGGGGAATTATTGTCTACTACGGGACTCTCTTTATAGATTTAAGTTATGTTCATGAATCCTTATTACGTTACCAAGTATAAAATGAGCTTTCCTTCAGATATGACAATCAATGATAAAATATGTAGGAATTTTAGAGAATCTTTTATATTTATTCGAGGTTATTCATCGATAGAGAATCATCTATAATTATTAAAGATTCTTGGTCAATGGTACCCTTCGACAAATTTTTATAGAAGTCTCTTGGTCATTATGATGACCATGCTAGTTTTAAAGCCACTCAGTGGGCCACTTGAAGTTTATTGTCATTCAGAAGGACATGGATTATTTCAGAGTTGGGATCGAACCCACAAACAGGCTACATTCATATCCTTTGTTTAGAAAAGGAATCAGAACCCACGTAGTTCGAGTAAGGGAGTATGATGTTTATGATTGATGGCTCAAAGAAGAATGTCATAGTAACTTTTACACTCTAATCTCACGTGAGTCATGATCGGTGTGAGAAACAAGAGGTATTGGTAAAAATTAGACAATTGTGCCATAAAAGATGCAATCATAAGAAATAATGTTGGACTTATGTATGTATGACTGCCCAGATAAATAAAGGTTAGGATTTAATTTAGGGAAGAAATCTAGGAGCAGGGTCCATAAAGGTATATATGCTTCATGGAGATTTTAAATACTCTAACATGGGGCTTATTCCTGAAAAGGAGGCCCAAATTAGGAGAGGACTTATGATTGGGTTTTATTTCTGGAAAGAAATCCCAGATCAAAGGTAAATTAGGACTGGTTAAGAGAAATTAAGACTGGGGCTAACTCTTGAAAAGGAGGCCCAGGTTAAGAGATGTGAAAAATTAAGGGACTTGGAGCTTACTCCTAAGGAGGATGCCCATGTTTGAGACTAGGGCTTACTCCTGAATAGGAAGCCCAGGTTAAGAGAATTATGGTTGGGGCTTACTCCTAAGGAGGATGCCCATGTTTGAGGATTATGACTTGGGCTTATTCCTGAAAAGGAGGCCCAGTTTAAGAGATTATCTCATCTTAAAGTATGAGTTTTAATGAATTAAATCTCAATTTTTTAGTGACATAAAGATGTATAAATCACAAGGTTTTGAGAGATATTCCATAGAATTCCTTTCAGATAAGGAAGAAATATCAAGAAATCATGCCATAAATGGATTTGAAGAGTGTCTTGAAGACTGAATATTGAATAAGAAAGGTGGAATGGTTTAAGAGGGGTGAAATGGGCAAGAAGGGCACCCAAAAAGGCAGGGGCACACAAGTCCTGGTAGGTGCACAGGTACTGTGTGGGCGCACAAGTCCTGGTCGCGCAGGTATGCCTGCGCGTCACATGGGTTACTTGGGCGATGGTTAACCTGCATGGTAATACTTGAGCGACTCTTGATTAAAGCCTTTAGAATCCCCCTGAGGTTCTTCTAGAAGAGGGGCGTGCAAGTTTTATTGAAGGAGTAAGGCGGCACACAAGTGTGGCCTTTTCCCTTAAGGTCTGGCCACCCAGGCGCGCAAGTGTTGATGTGTTTCAACACTTAGGCCTTCCTCCCCCTCTTTAGATATTCCGTTCTAGGTAAGAAATTACCTTAGAAGTGTTTCGGAAGCTTTGAGAAGAGACTAGGGTGTCGAGAGCTCAAATCTGAGTTTATGGAAAAATCCTCCCTCAATGGGGGGCCCATAGGGTCTATTTATAGGTAAGAGAAGACCCCGGGCGGTTATCACTTAGGTCGCACAAGTGACTTGCGCGACCACTAGGTGTCACGTAAGTGGACTTGCGCGACTATGAGGGAACTTGCGTGACCTATGGCAAATGATCCCTTGTTCATGCATTTGTCGATTTTTGATATTTTCTTCAAAGGATGAAACAATTTGAGCTCAGATATTCCGCTTTTCCGATCTTTAGATTTTGTGACGAAATAAGCATCAACATAATAGAAGTGGTCACAGTTATGAAGAGTGTCTGTATATACCAACCATGAACTATTCATATATTTACGAGAATAAAAAACCAAATAAAATACAAAATAAAAGAACAGAACCAAAAAATTCTTCCTTGGAGTATAAGTAGAATAAGGCTGTCAATAAAACTATGAACTGGGATACACCAAATAATAATGATAAAATTGATGTCATTCTAATGAAAAGGTGATTCTAAAATTCTAAAAGATTCTATATCAAAGAACTTTACAAAAAAAGTAAACAAACTCCAGTGTTAGTGGAAGCATACTATATCATAAAATGTAATAAATATCGAAAAAAATTAAATGGTTTATTTAATGAATGATATTCAAGATGAAAATTTTAAATTTCATAATAGTCTTCCATAAAATGATATGTAACACTCCGAACCAAGAAGCCTAGAGTCGGTGTATTATTTTAATACATTGGCATGATTACAAGGAATCAAGTCCCGAAAGACCAATCAGTTTAGCAGTATTGGAAAATAGATTACATACATGAATGTTACATAAAACATTAGAAAATAAAACACATCATAAATGATCCTTTGAGAATTCCATTAATCCCATATCTTAACCCTGTTTATCAATCATAATACAATTCTTGGAATCCTGGGAAAAAACAAAGAAAGGGGTGAGATCAGATGCCCAGTAAGGATAATAATATAGCATAAACATTCATAAATAAACATAAACATTTAAGTAAATGTATAAGACTAAAACAAAAGCCTTTTAAACTTAAACTTCTGCATAATATGGCAAAGATAAATCAAATAATTCCATTTACTTATTCACATAGATATTCTATTAGTTGAATAATCACATTTAATATCAATATCCAATTTCATAATGTTGGAATTCATAATGAGAGACTTTATATAAGGCCCCATCCTTAAACATTAATTAATCTTGAGTTATTTCAAGAATACACATTGAGGATCTTTTCAGGTTTAGAGTTTTAGAGAATTAGAACATAAATCATGCATTACATTCCACATTGAAACAAGGTGGTCACATAAAAGACAATATTCAATTTTCCCATCAAAAGAAACATATTTAAAATAAAACATGGATTCATTCTTGACACTTCCTTGACACTATCATCACCTCATGTACCTTTCCCTTGACCTGTGAAAATCATTTCCAAAACATGGGATGAGCATAAAAAGCTCAGTAAGGGATATAAAAATACGGAAAGAAAACCTTAGTCCATGTATACATAAGAATCAATGAAATCATACTTCACTCATAAAACATAAGAACTTTAACGTACCTCATTAAATCATAATGTTTATGAATAACTCATAGAAATCATAAGACATAAAGGTAACTTGAGGCATTCATAACATTCTTACGTATGGAGTAACCCTCATGGTTATGTTTGGAATACCCATAACCTAATATTCGCTAAATATCTTCGGAGAAACCTTAGCATTTAACTCCTTCGCATTACCCAATGCATTGGAGAGCTATATTGGGCTCACCTTCCATTAGTTTATCACAGAAATACCCATCTTCATAAACAATTCCCTAGAACCATAACATAGTCGTATCAAATAAAACATGCATGAAGGAAACATAACATTCCCACATTTCAATCACAAGATATCAAAAACACATTTATATAATCAAAAAATTATCAATACCATTTTCAATATCACAATAAAAGAAAATTAAAACATGGTATTTATTTTTTATTTTAAAAAAATGTTTTGGCTTGTAGAGGATGTCAAAACTCAAATAATTGTCACGGCGTCGGGGAAGTTGTTGTCGTCACATATGTAAGACAAAAACATTCCCTTTTTTCGTTTAGTAAAATGCTTCATACAAAAATATTCATTTTGAATAAAATTAAAAGTCAAAGGGTTTTATACACCGTATAAAAGTGTCTATAAAACAAAATATGCCTCAATGAAATGAGATTGAGACGAAGTCCCTTACCTCGTGTCCGATTTGACTCGATCGTTCTTTAATCTTCTGAATAATAAACTAGAGTTAATTTATAATTGATTAAGAACATTTTTAAAGTTCATTATCTCTTTTATATCACTTATTACCATGTTATGAACATTATGTAATCATTTAAGTTAATAACGGTTGTTTTTTCGGTCTTTGGTACTTGAGTCAAAAATGACCTTCTTATAATCACAAGTTGTTCATGTGGTAAAATATCCATTATCACCAAAATTATATTTATGATTTCGATATCATATATATCATGTATATCCAGTATATACATGCATTTATAATATTTCATAACTTTTAGAGGTAAGAAATGAAATGCACCGTTCCTGGAGACGGTAAGCCATACGTACGCATGAACGCTACTTTCATTTCTATTTCATATTTAATGGAATGAAATCATAATTATATAAAGGTATATTATAATTACAGTATTATATCATATGTAATACTGTTAAATCCATCCTTTATATGTCCCACATATGGCATTAACGAATCAAATCACTTTGAGGGGGCGGTAGTCCGTACTTCCTAAAATGAAATTATCACGTTTACCCTGAATGGAAACCATAAAGGTATACCATAAATGAAAAAACATAAGCATAAGGAAAACATAAAAATAATATATATCACATATAAATATAGTTACATCTTAATTTCCACCATGAAAGGTGTTAAAAGAAGATTGAACAATCATCGTTTTGTGAGGCAGTAATTCACCACTCACAGAAAGAGTATGTTCTTTAACCATTAGACGGAGGTGTGTGTAAGTGTAAATCAAATCCTTATCATAAAAACATCCTAGTATATTAATTATAATTTTTTTGTTACAAAATAGTGGAATAAAAAGAGTTTAGGGGGATGGAGAAGCAAAATAAAACAAAAGAACATAAGGGAATACATTACCTTTAAATCGGTTAGCTCCCCTTGGTTTGAACCAAAAGGATTTTTTGAAGAGATTTATGCCGAAGGTAAGGCTTCTATGATGAATATAGGGTTTTTGAGATATAAAATGAGCATATTTTGGCTGAGCCAATGGCTTGAGAGGTGTGGGTAAGGGGGTTGAGGTGGGGGCCTTTTATAAGAGGGAGGAGGGGCACTCTTGGAATGTCATGAAATGTTACCTTATTATAAAATGTTTTTAGGATTTTAAAAGTCCCAAAATGATATATTTTGAGGATAATGTGATAAGGGTTCAAAATCCCCCCCATAAAATAGGTTTTTGACAAGTTTAAGTCTTAGATATTATGTTATATTTTCATTTTATTTAAATCGTTCATTAATGAGGTAATCACTACATCATCAGGGTGTCATAAATAAATTTTTTTATATAATGTCTAAAAATTATAACAAAAATACCATGATGTAGGAAATATTTTTATCTTTACAAATACTATTTATAGTCTAAGAGGTCATTTATGTAGACAAAATAATTTTTTTTACTTAGGTGTTACATACTTTTGTTATATTATCCTTTCATTAAAAATAAAATGATAAAATGTCACTATCCCACAAAAGTGATTCAATGGGTCCCCTAAGTTGGAAAATGAAATCCCATGGTCGGCCATGACACAACCAGTAGCATAAGGACACTTGTTGGGGTCATTTTATATTATTATGATACTATTTCATTACTCTTAACTACCCGATTACTAATTAACCACGATAATTAAAGATAATTACCATCGTTACTATTCATAATGTCCTAAAAAAGATTCTTAATTACATAATTTGTACCTTATGATTCCAAATATGTAATCAATTTTACCAAATTACAAACATAGAAATTGCAATAATTAATTTAAAAATAATTCCCGTTGTCAAAATAAATAGCGGGTTTTTTAGAAACAATATCTTTCAAAAGTTTGACACTTGTTTATGCCAAATTACAAAGGTAAATTAATTACAATGATCAAAATTGGGTTAAATGGTAAAAATATATTCTAATTAAACTTTAAACCCAATTAAAAAGATAATCTAACTATATAATTAAATAAGATGAAAATGAAGTTTTGAAGTAAAATGCAGTATTTTTAACTATTCATTAAAAAATAAAAATTGTCAGAAAAATGCCAAAACTTTATCCAAATTAAATTTCAATGTCCCAATTCTAAAGAATAATTTTATTTTGATAAATAGAGCTTATAAAATTGTCAAAAGTTTGATTTTAAAAAAAATTCTAGCAAAAGGCAGTAAAACAATATTTAAAAAATATTAGTGTATTCTATGTTTGAGATTAGATTTATTGTCATTTTAAGCCTCTAAAACACTGTCTAATTCATAAATAGACATAGATATGAAAATCCTTATTTATTTACTTTCTTGGGATGTTACATCCTTCCCCCCTTTAGAAAATTTCACCCCTGCAATTTATTTACTTATCGAATTAGTGGGGATATTTATCCCTCATTGCATTTTCAGATTCCCATGTTGCCTCTTCAATCATGTGGTTTTTTAACAAAATCTTTACTTGATGAATCACCTAATTCCACGATAATTTATCCATGTGTTCAAGAATCTAGACTGTTTGTTCCTCATAAGATAGATTCTCTTCCAGCTGAACTACCTTTGGACTCAAAACATGATATGGATCCGGCATATACTTCCTTAACATTGAAACACGAAAAAAATGTGTACCTGAGATAAAATCGAAGGTAAATCCACTCGGTATGAAACTGATCCAACTCTCTCCATAATTTCATATGGTCCAATAAACCTTTAACTCAGCTTTCCTTTCTTACCAAATCGCAGCACACTTTTCAATGGTGAAACTTTGAGGAATACATGATCAAATACCTCAAAAGAAAGATCCTTCCTCCTGTTGTCCGCATAACTTTTCTGCCTGCTATGAGATGTTCTCATGTGTTTCTGCATCAGCAGAGCTTTTTCTTCCAAATCTTCTACCAATTATGGTCCCATCAACTTCTTTTCACCCACTTCATCCCAAAAAGTTGTAGTTCGACACCGCTTCCCATATAATGCCTCAAATGGATCCATCTGTATACTGAAATGAAAATTGTTATTATAAGAAAACTCAACCAATGAAATATTTAGCTCCCAACTTCCCTAATAATCCATCTAACAAGAACATATCATATCCTCCAAAGTCTGAATTGTTCGTTCTGACTACCCATCTGATTGAGCACGAAAAGATGTACTAAAATTTAATTCAGTACTCAATGACTTTTGAAGGCATTTCCAAAAGTTAGACGTAAACTTGGGATTACGATCAGATACAATGGAGAGTGGAACTCCATGTAAACTTGAGATAAAAACGATAAAGTTGATCTAGGGAAAAACTATCTCGTATAGTAAGGAAATGAGAAGATTTAGTCAAGCGATCAACAACAACTAATATTGCATTATTACCTCGAGATGTCTTCGGTAATCCCACAATGAAGTCCATGGATATATTCTCCCATTTCCACTATGGCACTGGTAAAGGTTGAAGCATCCCTTTCGGTAACTTCTGCTCTGCTTTAACCTGTTGACAAGTCAAACACTTCACAGTAAAATCAGAAATATCTCTTTTCATTCCGTCTCACCAGTAATACTCTTGAAGGAGTAAGGCGGTGCATAAGTGTGGACTTTTCCCTTAAGGCCTGGCCACTCAGGCACGCAAGTGTTGATGTGTTTCAACACTTAGGCCTTCCTCCCCCTCCTTAGATCTTCCGTTCTAGGTAAGAAATTACCATAGAAATGTTTCAGAAGCTTTGAGAAGAGACTAGGGAGTCGGGAGCTCAAATATAAGTTTCTAGAAAAAATCCTCCCTCAATGGGGGGCCCGCAGGGTCTATTTATAGGCAGTAGAAGACCCCGGGCGGTTATCACTTAGGTCTCACAAGTGACTTGCGCCACCACTAGGCGTCGCGCAAGTGGACTTGCGCGACTATGAGGGAACTTGCGCGACCTATGGGAAATGATATCTTGTTCATGCCTTTGTTGATTTTTGATATTTTCTTCATAGGATGAAACAATTTGAGCTCAGATATTCCCCTTTTCTAATCATTAGATTCTGTGATGAAAGGAGGGTCAACAAAAGTACCCCCTCAGAGTTGGATCCGGAGAGAATAGAGGATTTAACTCTGAGGAAATCTAGAATCACAAGGAAATTGGAGCGCGCAAGGTAGGGCGCGCAAATGAGCATTGGGAGTGCAAGGCCTAACGCACAAGGATACGGCCCTTGATCGCCTAGGGTATGGCGCTCAGGGTCTCAACCACATCTACAAATAGAGGGCCTCACTTCCGTACAAGCATTTGGATTTTCGGATTTCAAACCTTCGAGCTCTCGCCACGCAGGTCACCTTAGCCACGCAGGTTTCTCTGTTTTCCGATGTTTCATTGCTGTTGTGCTACTGTATAGGTATTTGTACTTGCACGGTTTATACTTGCACGTCAAAACCTAGCGCGACACATGAACACTTGCGCGTCATGTTTATACTTGCGCGCCTTAATGCCTTAGCAATTGTTTCGACTTCTTTCACAAAGTTTACGAAAAATAAATACATTTTAGAGTTAATTTATTCAACTCTTGTATAGAATCAATGGCTCTTAATGGAATTGGAATGGCTGATGAACTGGATAGCAAGAATATTGATGACATGATGAACATCATTGGCCATGATTATTATGATATCTGCGATAGCACTCTCCCAGATTTTTCTAGGTACTTGAAAAAATATCACCTTAATTTCCCACAGAGCATCTACCTGCCTCTATATGGTCATGGTCATCTGCAAGGAGTCAATGTTCCAGATGCAAAGAACTGTACGCCTGAAGTGCAGCTGCACTCCTACTCCTCTATTTCGGTTATGTTCTGCATTAAGAGCAACAACAATGGTGTGAACTTTCAAATTCTCCTTCCATGCCATTTCCTTGCAGATATGAAAATGGAAAACCTATGGGCTGAAATGTTTTTCTACTACCGATTGGTGGAGAGAAGACAAACATGGAATTAGAGCAATACCTGAAAAGTGTACTCCCTCTAAATGGCTCTTTACTTCCAATGCTCCATTCTCAAATCCATGTATCCATCTTCCAAGTCTCTTGGACAGAAACAGAGTCACTGTTTGATCAGCAGAAAATTTTCTCAAACCGCACTCAAGAACATCCTTTTACAATTGTTCCAAGAAGAGCTGGTATCACTACATCTCTTATTGTATCCAGTTGAATGAATGAATTCCAGGTGGTTGCTGATGAAACTCGGGATGCCGTAAATCAAATGAAGAGTTATGTTGAAAGCCTCTTGTAATTCTTAAAAAAGAGAAGAGACTTTAGTCTGTGGATGTCCTTCTATCTCCTATGTATCAATGAAAAACACATTCATCTTCAATCATTTATACCTGCATTCTCTTTTGCTACATGCTTTAGATTTTACCTAAGCCAATGGGCCTAGTAAGGATAGTTTTATTTTTACTAGGATTAATGTAAATAAACCTACAAACTTCAAACCTTTTAATTTCTCAATGTTACCTAAATCAAAAAAAATGTATGTTTAGTGAGCTGGGAACATGACTTTTATACAGAGTTCCCTTGTCTTTTGTGGGCAGTTTAAATTCATAAACATCGGACATAAAAAGGCTAATGTTTAAGGTCAAAATAGCTTAGACCGAAATGGATTAGAATTGACTCAATTCCTTGAAAATTCATCTAAAAACATAGTACCATACTCAAGTATGAGGGAAAATATGTAAGCTATGACTTAAGAATATTTGAATCCAATAAATGATATGAAAAAGAGTGAAAAGGCATTAGAATAAGTAGTTTCCAAGAATTAAGTTACCATTATTTAACAAACCCGTTAGGGGGTTGAATTATACAGGGCCACCTAAGGGCATTGGCTGCATAGTTAAATAAAATAGTATCTTTTGGATAACAAGTCTGTTATGTAGACTATTTATGCAAGGCCACCTATGGGCACGTGCTACATAGTCAGGAAAAAGAACTCTCATAAATTTACTTTCCTAGTTCTAAAAGCCAGTGAAAGTTTATGGAGATTCAAATCTTCCAAATTATAGAGTTTTCTATATGGAAAGAGGTACTTGAATATGGAAAAGATATTTCCAAAAAATATTATCAAAGAACTGGATGAATATCACTCCTTCGATGGTCTGACCCAAACGTAGGGAAAGAGAATATAAGCCACAGACTTGAACACTTTCAGATCATGAAAAAGGATATGGGACAAATATATTAAGGATGGCTATTTTTGCGGATCCCTACATACTTTCATTTAAGGCAAATAAAGAAAAAAGAGTCATTCTTACCAAGAATGAAGTTACCACTATCCGGCAAACCCATTAGGGGGTTGAATTATGCAGGGCCACCTATGGGCATTGGCTGCATAGTCAAATAATAGTATCTTTTGGCTAACAAGTCTGTTATATAGACTATTTATGTAAGGCCACCTATGGGCACGTGCTGCATAGTCAGGAAAAAGAACTCTCAGAAGTTTGACATTTTTGTGACTAGAAGTCATGAAAAGGGTTATGAGGATCTGAAAATATTTAAGGTTAGGATTATGACATCTAAATATGGGTATTGTTCAATGTATACAGAGATACACAGATCAATGCTAACCATAATCATGTTGTGGTTGGGTCCTGAATTGAAATGTTGGACTTCACTACATATCCCATAAGGATGAGAATCAAGCCACACATAGTTCTTAAACTACAGTTTAATGTCGTGTGGGACAAAAGGATTAGAGATCTTAGTTTAGGTTCATAGATCTTGGACCATTTTAAGAAATACACAGTGTGTGTTTTCATGGGGACTTTTCAGCCAAGGGACTGAAAGTGGAATTTGGGGTTAGGCCCAAAGACTTGGGGTTGTATTCGAGAGACACTCGAACGTTCCTACGTATCCCATAAGGATGGGAATCAAGACCACATAGTTCTAGAAATACCCTTTGTACAAATTTGGTTCATACATGTGATGGGTGAAAGGGGACTTTAATACAATGATGGTTTAACCCAAGATAAAAGGTCTGTGCATTGCCATGTATGCACGTAGTCTTTGAAATGAAACATGATTGAAAAAATGAATGTAAATAATGGTTCCCTCTTAGGTGAGGGCATCAAAGAATATAGTAGTTTATTATCATACTGGATAAAAGTGTTGTATTGTTTAACGTCGTATAACAAAGACGAAAGTGAACCAATGTAAAGATATTGATTCTAGGGGCGGTTTCACGAATCAACATCGTATGAGATGGAGGTAAACCGATGTGAAGAGATTGGTTTTGGGCTTGAACCTTGGTAGGTTGCCTACATACCCATCCTAGAAGGAAAGGATCAAAGTCTGTGTTGTTCAATTAAAGAATGAATTAATGATCAAGTTGTTCTTGGGGATAATGACCTAATAAAAAAAATGTTGTTGGGACTTACACATGGTTAGCGGCCCAAAGAGAGTGTTATGGTTGAGGTTTTCACTAAGCTCACATGATTCATGCTCGATGTGAGAAACAAGAGGTAACAAATACCTTAACGATTCATAGTTTAATGTCATGTAGGACATATAAAGGGACTATGCAGTTTAGAGTCTTGCAGTTAGGACTATTGGTGTGGCACAGTTTAGTGTCATGTAGCAAGGACAAAGTACAATTTAATGTCATGTAGGACTTATCACTGACTTTCTGTATAGTTTAATGTCATGTAGTTAGGATGATGGGGACAATAGAGTTTAACATCATGTTGGAAGACAGGGAGACTGTGCAGTTTAATGTCATGCAGTGAGGACAAAAGAGTACACCATTTAACGTCATGTTGGACGAAAGTGAGAATAGTTTAAGGTCATATGCATAGACCGTGGAAGGTGCAGTTTAATGTCATGCTGGACAAAAGTGTAGTTTAAGGTCATACAGGACCTTTGATGATTATGTAGTTTAACGTCTTTCTAGACGTAAGGGACTTTTATACGGTTTAGTGTCATGTAGTTAGGGCGTCACAGTTTAACGTCTTGTTGGGCGTAAGGGACTTTTATACAGTTTAGGGTCATGTAGTTAGGACGTCACAATTTAACGTCTTGCTGGACGTAAGGGACTTGAAAATAGTTTAGGGTCATATGCCTGGACCGCTGATGATGCAGTTTAAGGTCATACATGACCTAGTTACAGTTTAAGGTCATACTGGACCATTTAGGGAACTTTTTCAGAGTTTAACGTCGTGTGGGACAAAAGTAAAAATAGTTTAAGGTCATATGTATGGACCGTTGCTGTATAGTTTAATTTCATATAGCAAGGATGAAAGAGGGACTTTGAAGTTTATACAAAATACTTCTTCAAAAATATGGCATTGGTTGGAGTAGTGATGAGTTCTCCATCCATCAAGATTAATGAATAAGCTCCATTGGAGTAGACCCTATGTATTGAATAAGGTCCTTCCCATTTTGGCTCATGTTTGGGAGGTTTCTTTCCTGGTATCATTGGAGTTCTGAGAACTAATACCAATTCTTCCTGAGTGAATGAACAAAGATGAGCTTTTTTGTTAAAAGCTTGTGCTATTTGATTCTGATAGACTTCCAAGTGGTGCAAAGTGCACAATCTTTTCTCATCTAACCATTCCAATTCATTCAATTGATTTTGAGATTGTTCATCTGTATATTATTGATCACAAATGGCAACTCTGAGTGAGGGTAGTTGAACTTCAATGGGCAAGATGGCTTCCGTTCCATATACTAATGAGTATGGAGTTGACCGAGTTGTAGTGCGGGTGGTAGTCCGATAAGCCCATAAAGCATGAAAGAGTTTATCAAGCCATGACCTCTTATCTTTATCCATCATATTTTGCCGTATATTTGAAAGAGTCTTGTTAAAGGCTTCTATCTGGCTGTTGGCCACTACATGATACCGAGATGAATGGTTGGATTTGATGTTGTATTCTTGATACAACTTATTCACCTTGGATGAACTTAAATTGGTGCCATTGTCCGTCAATATGGTATGAGTGACAAAAAATCTGGTAATGATGTTAGACTTGATGACTCTAACAATGAATTTAGAACTGAATTCCTTGAGAGGTATTGCCTCTACCCATTTCGAAAAGAAGTCAGTTGCAGTAAGAATGTACTTAAACTGCTTGGCTGTAGCCGAAGGGTAAGGTCCCACCACATCCATTCCCCATGTGGAAAATGGCCATGAGTATTTATCTTTATGAAGCAACTCTGGAGGTTGATGAATTAAGTTGGCATGTACTTGGCATGAATGTCACATCTTTGTGAAATCGTCACAATCTCGTATCATTGAAGGCCAAAAGTATCCAAGCCTTAGAATCTTATCAGACAGTCTATGTCCAGACTGGTGGGCACTACAGACTCCTGCATGTAATTCTTTCATGACAACCGTTTTCTCTTTACCATAAATGCATATGAAGAGAACTCCATCAAAACCACGTTTGTAAATATTTTTCTCTAGGTGATCTGGGCTATCATAAAGAGTAAAATTAACCACACGTCGCCGGATTTGTTCTTTCTCAGATCTATCAGATGGAAGTGTTCCATTTTGAAGGTATTCCCTGATAGGTGACATCCATCCTGTAGTATGACCATACAGTTCAGGAATGGGACAAATTTCATTAATTTCCTCTGTTCTGATTCGAACATAAGGTGAAATTGCACGACGGTGGGCAATACTGATGGTTTTCTCGTCCCGATTTGGATCTGCCAGAGCTGTGGCTATATTAGCCAATGCATCAGCTTGAGCATTTTGTGATCTTGGGACATAAGAAAATGTCGATTCCCAAGGGAATTCCTCCATTAACTCTCAGATGTAATCATACAAATGGATTATTTCTTCTTTTCTGATGGCATAATCCCCATTTACTTGTTTGATTACCAGGTTTGAATCACCTTTCACATTTAAGTGATTCACTTGTGCTTGAAGCGCTAATTCCAAGCCTACGATGAGAGCTTGGTATTCTACTTCATTATTGGTACCACCTTCCCACAATAAGAAGGAATAAGGTAACACTGCCTTTTCTGGAGAAATGAGTACAATTCCTAAGCCAACTTTGTTGAATTTAGGATTTTTCATTTTCCTCCCTGTTGGACTTCTGGAAGCACCATCAAAATACATTTACCACGACTTAGGACTTTCTTGAATAGAGAAGACTTCCTCATCAGGGAGTTCAATATCTGAAGATGTATCTTCCACTAAAGGGTGTTTAGCCCAGAAATCAGCCAGAGATTGTCCCTTTATCGCCTTTTGAGACACATACTGAATGTCAAATTGCTGCAAAATAAATGCCCACCTTGCCAGATGTCCTGTAAGCATTGGACGACTAAGGATAAATTTGGGCGGGTTATTGCGAGATACCAATTAGACCTCGTGATGTTGCAGGTAGTGTCTCAACTTCTGAACTGAAAAGATTAATGCCAGGCAACACTTCTCAATACTTGAATATTGGGTTTCTACTTCAAGCATGGTTCGACTCAGATAGTAGAGACTGTTTTCATTCCCAGAATCATTCTTTTGAGCAAGAAAGGCACCCAATGATCACTCTAGAGCTGTTACGTAGAGGATAAGTGGTCTTCCTTCAACAGGTGGCATGAGTACCAATGGAATCAAGAGGTATTTCTTGAGAATATCGAATGCTTCATGACATTCTTTAGTCCACTGGTATGTGACTCCCTTCTTCATCAATTTGGTGAAGGGTAAACTTTTGCCTACCAAATTGTTGATGAAACGCCAAATATAGGCTATGTGTCCTTGAAGTCCTCTTAATTATTTCAAATTTTGAGGAGGTGACATACCAAGGATTGACTTGGTCTTCTCAGGATCGACTTCAATACAACGATGGCGTACAAAAAAGCCGAGAAATATTTCTGAGGTTACCCCAAAAGCACATTTTAAGGTGTTCATCTTCAAATTATGTTGTCGAAGCTTGCAGAATATGACTTCCAAATCAGCCAAGTGATTAGAACTTTGTTTGTATTTAACTACAAAATCATCTACATAGCATTAAACAAACTTCCATAAGAAGGGTTTGAAGATACGATGCATGGCACGTTGATAAGTTTCACCTGCATTCTTTAAGCCAAAGGGCATTACCCGGTAGCAAAACACACCCTGAGGGGCTCTGAAGGCTGTAGATTCCTCGTCTTCTGGGGCTATTCAGATCTGATTATATCCGGAATATCCATCCATGAAGGAAAGTGCTTCATAGCCAGCTGTTGCATCAATTAGAAGTTCTGTAATCGGAACAGGGAAATCATCCTTAAGAAAATGCCGATTAAGATCTCTAAAATCGATGCAAACTATAATTTTTCTGTTATTTTTCTTTACAGGGACAATATTAGCCAACCATTTGGGATATTTAACTTCTCTGAACAAGTTAGCTTTGATAAGATTATCCACTTCAGCTTCAATTTTGGAAGAATAAGTTGGGTGTGTTCTTCTCACTGATTTCTTAAATCCTTGATGTTCTTCTGGTAAACCCAAATGATGAGTAGCAACATCAGGATCAAGCTCGGGCATTTCTGTTTATTTCCAAGAAAATATATCTCTATTTTTTTTAGAAAAGAAATATACATCTCTTGCTCTTCAAGAGTCATGTCCACACTGATTAAAGTGGGGCGTCGATCTTCTTTTGTACCCAGATTTATTTCTCTGAGTTCATCCACATTGGTAGAGATACCCTCTTCCAATGATGGAGGAGCATCTCTGAGATCTTCCTCTTCTTCTTCTTCATGTGTTATTTCTTCCTTTTCTACTTTCATAGTAGATGATAAAGTATAATTCTCATGATCCGAAGAGATGTCAAAATTTGCATATCTTGAAGAAGAAGCTTCCATTTCTGACCCGATTGATGATGAAGGGTCTTCATTGGGTAATAAAGAGGGGATGATGGATTGAGAATCGACATCATTGTTCACCTCCGATGTTGCTATCACTTCTTCTGGCCTAATTGGCGAAGCATAGAATTTTTGGATTTCAGTAGATGAAATAAAGATGTCACCATTTGTGCTTTAATCACTGATGGGTAGATTACCAATTTCTCCCTTGTTGTCTAGCTCGATTGTCGTAATTGACATTATGGATCTTTCCATAAGAGTATTTTGATTTGGGTCTATCTTGTCAATTTTATTGATATGCAATACATAATCTGTACTCACATGTGTAAATGGATTTACTGTAATTTTTTCCAAACCATATGGAGCATTAACTTTGGTAATCTCCTTTGTTATGGATTTATCCATTTGCTTCATGTGATAGAATTCTGCCTCAATGTATTGAGACTCACATGTCTTGAATGTGGCTTTATAACCATACAATGTCCCAACTTGACCATCGAAAAAATATTTGAGACATTGATTGTATGATGAAGGGATAGCCTCATGTTGATGTAGCCAGGGTCTTCCATGTAAGATGTTGAAGGCTGAGTCTTGATCAACAACCATGAAATATGAATTGGATACAAGATCTCCAAAATGAGTTCTGAGTGTAACTTCGCCCAGTGGTTCTTGTTCATTTTTATCATATCCTTGTAACATCATGGTAGAGGGAGATAAATCAGATTCTGTGAGGCCCAATCGATGAAGTGTACAAATGGGCATGAGGTTCACTGCTGAACCATTGTTAATGAAAGCTCTTCGAACATCCATTCCATTGACCTTTCCAGACAAGTACAATGGTCTAATATGTCCATGCACAACATCATCTTCATCATCATCAGTAAAATATATTATTGCACAGAATTCTGCAAGATTATTCTCTATGTGATAGACTTCAGCTGCAGCAATTTCAGTTTCAAACTCTTGAGGACTTGACAAAGCCTCTATGAGTGCTTCCATAAGATCTTTTGACATATTCAGAGCATCCAGAATTGGTAAATTGTCTGGCACTTGGGCCAAGTGTTTCAATATGTCATAATTTTGATCCAGAGGTCTGATTTTCCCTATAGGAATATGTGGTTTAGCAGGTACCTTAGATGTAGATTCTTTGAAAGTTGATGCATCTTTTATTGGGATAGGAGTTGGAAATATTCCTGGTTTTAGAAGATTAGACCGATTAGATCCATATACTTGCTGAGAGGAAGAAGATGGATCCATCAACCGGTCTTCCAAAATAACTGTGCAAGGACTGAATTTTCTATTGGTAGAACAACTTTCTTGTTCTTGTTGAGCTCGTTGAAGAGCTCTACCACGGGTTTCTGCTGCGTATACAGTTCTAGTAGGGGTAAAATTGGAATAGTGGCTTCTGAAAGATCCACGTCTTCCCCTGTATCCTGAGCCCCTGGAACTTCCTCTGGTTCCTCTGTTTGATATAGGGAATTCAGGCTCATTGAAATCGAAACTGCGACTGGCATATGGATCTGTTAATTGAATCATATTAACAGAACCAAAGATTAACTCTTCATCTGATAAAGACTCTTCCTGATTAACCTATTTAGGCTATGCCGTTTGGTGGGGCGGAGCCCATGGATTTGAAGTAGATGGAATGAAATCCGCCAAAGTCAAAGACAATTTAGGCTTTGACACATACTCATCTTCTTCTGATTCTTTTTATTTCTTTGAATCATGTCGTTTCTTCGAGGACTTTCCCTATGATGAAGAGGGTTTTGCCGTAACATTCATGGAAGAAGACAAAATTGGTTTATTTAATTTTGTTCACAAAATAGCATGAGTTCGATTGATTGTATTTCTGACCATCCAATCATTATACTTCTGTGCACTTTTGCTTTTGACTTATTTCCATTCATCTTCCTCCTCCAGAACTGTAGCAGTGACACATCCTACCTGGGTTGAGGAGCCTTTCAATGTGACCTGTCCCGAGTCGACCATCTTTTTAGGAGGTCTTTGAAGACAAAACACTCCTGGATGGGATGTCCCAACATTTGATGAAAAGGGAAATAATTGGGGTGGTCTTCATCTCCTTTCTTGTTTGGCCTCTTGGGCATTGGAAAATGAACCAAACTATTTTCCAGAGCCGAAATGAAATAACCAAGAACTGGTTCATTTTGGAAAGAGTATGTTTTGCTCTTCAGATCTTAAAATTGTTTTTGTCTTTAATCTCGTTGATCGTCTAGATGAAAAGGCTTTTGTTCTTGGAACTCAGAAGGTGGAGCCCTTTGATAAGATGAAGGTTTTGAGGTAGAAACAGGTAATGCTGCTTGTTTAAGAATAACTCTAGCAGTTTCTGCTTTACCGATTCTCCTTCCTGGAGTTGATCGAATTACACGAGATTTATCCTTAGCCTTTATAAGGGAATCTTCAATCTACTGATCAATTGAAGTAAGGTCTCGAAACCCTCCTGTGTATTTTATAGTGATTTCCGGCGTGCGTAATTCGTCACGTAGATTTTCCACACAGATTGGCAACAATTCTTCTTGAGGGAGTGCTAAACTCAAGGAATATGTTAATCCCTTCCATCAAGCAATGAAATCAGAGACCCATTCATTCTCCATTTGCTTATAGTTTTTAAGATTGAAAACTGTTGTCTTTGGAAAAGTTGAGCTGAACTGAAGGAGGAATTTTTGGTGAAGATCCTCCCATCCGATAATTGACCGGGATTGCAAGCTTGTATACCAAACAAAAGCTGGTCCTTGCAAGGTTCACACGAAGCATCTGAGATTCACTGCTTCTTGTGGCTCCAAAGTTCCCATCATGGGATCTCAACAAGACACGTAATGCGTCAAATGCTGTTCAGGATCACCTGATGCATTGAAAATAAGGAATAAAGGATTCCCAAAACTAGATAGAGGAGAAATTGAATCTACCCATTCAGGGTAAACTTTATTTTCTGGTTGAACTTGCGCACGTTTCCCTTCCATAGTTTCTAACCAAGCTGTTAATTACTCAATAGTAGTTATTAACTTTTGAGAAAAATCCGGTTGAACTTGGACTTCGGTAGGTGCAATGACTGAAGCTTGGACAGATGTGGCGATTGGTATTGAAACTGATGGTAGCACTGCCAACTGTTGTTGCACATGACCCGTAGGATTAAACATGTGAGAGTGTACTGATAGAGGAGGATATTCTTGATCCATCTCAGTAGCTGCAACAAATTCCTTTGGTTGACTGACACCAACATGCTTAAGAAGAAGAATACTCTGAAATAGTTCAACATTCAACCTTCTTAATTCCTTCATTTCTTCCTCCTGTTGTGAAAACCTTTTCTCCAGTGAGAGCGATTGACCTTCTCCAGAGAAAGGATATGTAACCTGGTTCTTTCCCTTCCCTTTGTTGGATCCTTTTTGGAGAGGGGGAAGTGGGTTACTTGAAGGATTACCCAGGTTCTGAGTAATCTTTTGACTTCATGTACGCACGCCTTCTTCATTTGTGTTGGTGTGTAAATCTTCTTGAGCAGGAACCTCTTCATCTGAGTCCCCTGAGTGAGCCTCATTTGGGGGATCAACAATAACGGAATTGATGACATTGATTGATGCATAACTCATCACATCCCTTCTACCAGCATTTCTGTGATATTGCTTTCTTCCATGTCTTTGATGAGACATTGCCTTTTGTTGATTAGATCCCTCAGGAACTTCTTGAAGAACTGAAATTTGGAGAGAATCTCCTGATAATTTGGCTCTTCGTTCCTCTTGAGGTTTATTCCCCAATAGAGAAAAGACCGACTTTCTTTGATGAGGGGATTGATGATTTAAAAAAGTCCCCAGTCCAGTGGACTGAGGCTGTTCCTGGTGTTCTCGCTCAACTCCTCAAATCCTATTTGTTGATTCCGAGGGATAGTTTAAAAGAGTCCCCAGTCATGCGAGCTGGGGTGGTTCTTGACATGCTATGTCTGAGACTTTCTTGAAAGTCCTCCTGATCTTGCAAACCTTAGTACGGAAATTAGATGGATGCATTAACCTGTATCTGCTTTTATCACTCAGTTCAAAAGACCGTTGGATGATTTCTGACACTTCTGTCACTTGGTGACGTGCTTGCTCCAAACAAGAGGCTTGTTTAATATTCTATTTTGCTTGATGCAAGAGTAATTCAACAACTTGTTCTCTGTATTCTTGATTTTGAGAGGAAATAGTTAAAGTCTGTTCTTGGGAAAGCTTTTGATTACAAACAAAGCCCATTGACTGTGTTCGGTTATGGGAAATAACATTGCATGAGACCATTTTCGGCGGGCTTTGCTGACTGTAGAGCACCATGAAATGAAGAGCTCCATTAACACCCTATAATCTGACATGAATACCAGATGGGGCATTGGAAATTAACTGACGCAATCTTCTTAGTGCACCAAGGCATGAACGTTGAAGGGCTATCTGCTGCTTTTCAACCATCAGATATCGAGAGACTGATAGAGACGCCAAATAAATCTGAAGTTGTAACCCTTATATTATCTTAAGATGATTTTCATATTCATCATATTATAATACTTTCTTTTTCAATTGACAATGAGTTTTCCATATGTTCATATGAATATCATGAATTTCATCTTCCGTCAACATTTCTGGAATGTTATACTGAGAGTCAATCAAAGGCCAAAACATGACTGGCACTTCACCTTTCTCCAGTTGTTTTCTCATGTTCAGCATTTCCTCTTTATCATTTGATGAAGATTCTTCTACCTGATTTGACCAGAGTTGGTGTTTCCTTGTTGCTTCATTAGATTCAACAGGATTGGTAGAGAAATCATTGATCAAACTAGAAGATGCATGACTTAGGGGTGGTTCAGAAAATGACCTACACCCTGGTCTATCTTCTGATTGAGAATGTATTTCACCTGCTAGGGATGAAGCTTTAGACATGACTGGTTTTGCATTTTCAAGTGCCTCAAGTTAAGAGGTCTTTCTCGGCACTACATTGTCCACTGAAGCATTTTCTAGGCAATGTGCATCACTACTACGGAGAGGACTTTCGCAGCGAAATTCATCATCATGGGGAGGACCACCATAATGGGTTATAGAAAAAGATGAGATCTCTTGCTCCTTGGTCTTCTGACCACACAGAGGGTTCTTGTGGCTCTCATCTGAAGATGAAACTTCAAGATCGACCAAATTTTCAGGAAACAAGCCTTCATGAGGAAGTGTCTGTTGAAGACCTTCGGAATTAATGTTCCCACTATTGGTAATTGAGGGTGTAGAATCTTTAATTCCAATATATAATTGTCTGAGGGCTTCATGAACTCCAGCGTCGACCAAGACCTTGTTACAGATTGGCACTTGATCTCTTGACTGTGTTGGGCATGTCTTTTTCTTAAACGCCTTCTTACTCGCCTTGGAAACCACTTGTTGATGAAAGTGGCTGCTCTGAGTAGGTGTATGTGCCTGATCAGGAAAGATGGACAAGTTAGGCTGATGATCTCCTCTCAAATCAGGTGTATGTGCCTGACTTGGTTGTCCGTATGATATGGGGGAGTATGCCCCACAACCCTCTTGGACTGGAACAGATGTGTGTGTCTGTTCCGGAGTTAATTGTTGATGTATCACTCCACTGGTAGGGATAGATTTATGTGTCTTTCCCTGAGATTCCGATGAAGTTGTTATAATATCCTGGCAGGCATCCAGAATATGAACATGGATTTGCTTCTGCTCTTTCACCATTGATAGAATATGCTTGGTGACTTCAGCTGCCAGAACGGGAATATACGTCCATTCCGGGCTTGGAGAAGGTGTATGTGCCTGCTCGTGTCCTCCTTTTTGTGTTAGTGAATCCTGAAAGTACTCAAGTGTGGGGGTAGAGAGTTGAGTCTACCTTATATTTGTTGTCAGGGCTTTCCGACTAACTTCTCTGAATGCTACCAACAGATACGTTGGTAGGCTTGATTAATAATAGCAGGTGTATGTGCCTGCTGATTGCACTTCACCAAACGTGGTTGACGAGATCCATCATATATAGTCAGACGAGCCTGCTAACTAGCTGATGACGTATAAACAGGTGTATGTTCCTGCCCATATTACTCCGCCGGAATTTCCAGGTGGGATTGGCGTGATGCTGCTAGACGAGTCTGGTGGACATCAGAATTAAAACGGGCAGGTGTATGTGCCCGCTTATTGCTTGCCACCAGGTTAGGTTGGTGGACTTCTCTGGAGGTGGAAGAGATGAGAATCTGCTCACTGTTGACTGGATTCCACCTCTGATGGTTCGTCTTTCTTGCTCGAGTTCGAGGAAGCTTAGCCGAACGCTTGGAGTCGGTACCCTCATCATGTTGAGGGTGCACTGCCGCACGAGTCTGGCGGCGATTGTTAGTGGGAGACCTTACGAAGGACTCCTGTCTGTTTGAATTAAGGCCCTGAGGGACCTGATCATTCACCTCCCCAGAATAAGGGAGCGAATGGTGATTCCATTCCGGGGATAACGACCCGAAACAGTTGGAGATGGTAGTGAGCACCGCCTGCTTCTTGATCACTGGTCCTCATTGTCTGGACGACCGATGTGAGTTGTTTACCTGGAAGGCTTGTCGGGCAGCCTCCAGAGTTGGGATGGTACCATGTTGACAGTACTCCTTAACCAGTGTGTTTGATACCGCGCGTTGAAGACACTAAGTAGATGATATTGTCCTTAGAACGGACGATGATCTAGCAGGAGTAGCAGTAGTGGCATTTGCAGCAGGAGTATTCAAAGGTGTGAACTTGAGAGCAGCCATTCTAGAAATGCGGAAGATCTTAGAAAAGAGTGCCTGTTTGATATAACAGACGTAATCAAGATAAAATCATCCACTACATCTTTTGGATGAGCACATTTGTCAATGATTGTTTTTTTGGCCCTCTCATTGAGTTTTAAATAGGGGCCTAACAAATGGGTAAAACATTATTTAAACTTGGTTAAGGATTCACGTCGGGTTCACCATTTTTGTTTCCCTCAGATTTCGGGAATGACCTCCTTTTGATGGGAGGTTCAAATGTTCCGATCAGTTTCTAATGGGTTTGTTCGTAGAACCAGAAACAGCCAATGATTCCACATCCATTCGGACCTACTTTCCAAAGGTAGGTGCTCATTAGTTCATGAACTGACGAGGCTTAGGAATTTGAATTGGTCGAGAGGATGGGAGGTCAGACTCATCACACCTTTTGAGGGGAATTATTTTCTACACCGGGACTCTCTTTATAGATTTAAGTTATATTCGTGAATCCTTATTACGTTACCAAGCATAAAATGAGCTTTCCTTCAGATCTGACAATCAATGATAAAATATGTAGGAATTTTAGAGAATCTTTTATATGTATTTGAGGTTCTTCATTGATAGAGAATAATCTGTATTTATTAGAGATTCTTGGTCAATGGTACCCTTCGACACATTTATATAGAAATCTCTTGGTCATTATGATGACCATGCTGGTTTTAAACCACTCAGTGGGGAACTTGAAGTTTATTGTCATTCAGAAGGACATGGATTATTTCAGAGTTGGGATCGAACCCATAGACGTGCTACCTACATATCCTTTGTTTAGAAAAGGAATCAGAACCCACGTAGTTCGAGTAATGGAGTATGATGTTTATGATTTATGGATCAAAGAAGAATGTCATAGTCACTTTTACACTCTAAGCTCACGTGAGTCATGCTCGGTGTGAGAAACAAGAGGTATTGGTAAAAATTAGACAATTGTGACATAAAAGATTCAATCATAAGAAATAATATGGGACTTATGTATGTATGACTACTCAGATAAATGAAGGTTAGGATTTAATTAAGGGAAGAAATCCAGAAGCAGGGTCCATAAACGTATATGTGCTTCATAGAGATTTTAAATACTCTAACTTGGGGCTTATTCCTGAAAAGGAGGCCCAAATTAGGAGAGGACTTATGATTGGGTTTTATTTCTGAAAAGAAATCCCAGATCAAAGGTAAATTAGGACTGGTTAAGAGAAATTAAGACTGGGGCTTACTCCTGAAAAGGAGGCCCAGGTTAAGAGATTTGAAAAATTAAGGGACTTGGGGGTTACTCCTAAGGAGGATGTCCATGTTTGAGACTGGGGCTTACTCCTGAAAAGGAAGCCCAGGTTAAGAGAATTATGGTTGGGGCTTACTCCTAAGGAGGATGCCCATGTTTGAGGATTATGACTGTGGCTTATTCCTGAAAAGGAGGCCCATGTTAAGAGATTCTCTAATCTTAAAGGATGAGGTTGAATGAATGAAATCTAAATTTTTTGGTGACATAAAGATGTATAAATCACTAGGTTTTGAGATATATTCCACAGAATTCGTTTTAGATAAGGATGTCAAATCAAGAAATCATTCCATAAATGGTTTTGAAGAGTGTCTTGAAGACTGAATCTAGAATAGGAAAGGTGGAATGGCTTAATAGGGGGGAAATGGGCAAGAAGGGCACCCAAAAAGGCATGGGCGAGCATGTCCTGGTAGGCGCACAGGTACTGCGTGGGCGCGCAAGTCCTGGTCGCGCAGGTATGCCTGCGCGACACATGGGTTACATGCACGATGGTTAACCAGCATGGTAATACTTGAGCGACTCTTGATTAAAGCCTTTAGAATCCCCTTGAGGTTCTTCCAGAAGAGGGGCGTGCAAGTTTTATTGAAGGAGTAAGGCGGCGCGCAAGTGTGGCCTTTTCCCTTAAGGGTTGGCCACTCAGGTGCGCAAGTGTTGATGGGTTTCAACACATAGGCCTTCCTCCCCCTCTTTAGATCTTCCGTTATAGGTATGAAATTACCTTAGAAGTGTTTCGGAAGCTTTGAGAAGAGACTAGGGCGTCAAGAGCTCAAATCTGAGTTTCTGGAAAAAATCCTCCCTCAATGGGGGGCCCACAGGGTCTATTTATAGGCAGGAGAAGACCCTGGGTGGTTATCACTTATGTCGCGCAAGTGACTTGCACGACCACTAGGCGTCGCGCAAGTGGACTTGCACGACTATAAGGGAACTTGTGCGACCTATGGGAAATGATCCCTTGTTCATACCTTTGTCGATTTTTGATATTTTCTTCAAAGGATGAAACAATTTGAGCTCAGATATTCCCCTTTTCCGATCTTTAGATTCTGTGATGAAGGGAGCATCAACGCAATAGAAGTGGTCACAGTTATGATGAGTGTCAGTATATACCAACCATGAACTATTCATATATTGAAGAGAATAAAAAACAAAATAAAATACAAAAGAAAAGAACAGAACCAAAAAATTCTTCCTTGGAGTATAAGTAGAAAAAGGCTATCAATAAAACTGTGAAGTGGGATACACCAAATAATAATGATAAAATTGATGTCATTCTAATGAAAAGGTGATTCTAAAATTCTAAAAGAGCCTATATCAAATAACTTTACAAAAAAATTAAACGAACACCAGTGTTAGTGGAAGCATACTATATCATAAAATGTAATAAATATAAAAAAAAATTACATGGTTTATTTAATGCAAGATATTCAAGATGAAAATTTTAAATTTCATAATAGTTTTCCATAAAATGATATGCAACACTCCGAACCAAGAAGCCTAGAGTCGGTGCATTATTTTAATACATTGGCATGATTACAAGGAATCAAGTCCTGAAAGACAGACTAGTTTAGCTGTCTTGGAAAATAGATTACGTACATGAATGTTACATAACACATTAGAAAATAAAACACATCATAAATGATCCTTTGAGAATTCCATTAATCCCATAGCTTAACCCTGATTATCAATCATAATACAATTCTTGGAATCCTGGGAAAAAACATAGAAAGGGGTGATATCAGATGCTCAGTAAGGATAATAATATAGCAGAAACATTCATAAAAAAACATAAACATTTAAGTAAATCTATAAGACTAAAAAATCCTTTTAAACTTAAACTTATGCTTAATATGGAAAAGATAAATCAAATAATTCCATTTACTTATTCACATATATATTCTATTAGTTGAATAATCACATGTAATATCAATATCCAATTTCATAATGTTGGAATGCATAATGCGAGACTTTATATAAGGCCCCAGCCTTAAACATTACTTAATCTTGAGTTATTTCAAGAATACACATTGAGGATCTTTTTAGGTTTAGTGTTTTAGAGAATTAGATCATAAATCATGCATTACATTGCACATTGAAACAAGGTAGTTACATAAAAGACAATATTCAATTTTCCCATCAAAGGAAACATATTTAAAATAAAACATGGATTCTTTCTTGACACTTCCTCGACACTATCATCACATCATGTACCTTTCCCTTGACCTGTGAAAAACATTTCAAAAACATGGGATGAGCATAAAAAGCTCAGTAAGGGATATAAAAATACGGAAAGAAAACCTTAGTCCATGTATACATAAGAATCAAGGAAATCATAATTCACTCATAAAACATAATAACTTTAACATACCTCATGAAATCATAAGGTTTATGAATAACTCATAGAAATCATAAGACATAAAGGTATCTTGAGGCATTCATAAAATTCTTACATAGGGAGTAACCCTCATGGTTACGCTTGGAATACCCATCACAGTATATTCCCTAAATCTCTTCGGAGAAACCTTAGCCTTTAACTCCTTCGCATTACCCAATGCATTGGAGATCTATATTGGGCTCACCCGCCATTAGTTTATCACGGAACAACCCGTCATCATAAACAATTCCCAAGAACCATAACATAATCGTATCGAATAAAACATGCATAAAGTAAATATAACATTCCCACATTTCAATCACAAGATATCAAAAACACATTGATATAATGAAAAAATTATCAATACCATTATCAATACCACAATAAAATAAAATTAAAACATGGTATTAATTATTTATTTAAAAACAATTATGGCTTGTAGAGGAAGTCGAAACTCAAATAATGGTCACAACATCGGAGAATTCGTTGTCGTCACATATGTAAGACAAAAACATTAACTTTTTTCATTTTAGTAAAACTCTTCATATAAAAATATTCCTTTTGAATAAAATTAAAAGTAAAAGGGGTTTATACACCATATAAAAGTTTGTATAAAACAAAATATGCCTCAATGAAATGAGATTGAGACGAAGTCCCATACCTCGTCTCCGATTTGAATCGATCATTATTTAATATACATAATAACAAACTAGAGTTAATTTATAATTTCATAAGAACCTTTTTAAAGTTCATTATCACTTTTATATCACTTATTACCATGTTATGAACATTATGTAATCATTTAAGTTAATATCGGTCGTTTTGTCGGTATTTGGTACTTGAGTCAAAAATGACCTTCTTATAATCACAAGTTGTTCATGTGGTAAAATATCCATTATCTCCAGAATTATAATTATGATTTAGATATCATATATATCAGGAATATCCATTATATACATGCATTTATAATATTACATAACATTTAGAGGTAAGAAATGAAATGCACCGTTCATGGAGACGGTAAGCCGTACGTACGCATGAACGCTACTTTCATTTTTATTTCGTATTTAATGGAATGAAATCATAATTATATAAAGGTATATTATAATTCCATTATGATATCATATTTAATAACATTAAATCAATCCTTTATACGTCCCACATATGGCATTAACGAATCAAATCACTTTGAGGGGGTGGTAGTCCGTACTTCCTAAAATGAAATTATCACGTTTACCCATAATGGAAACCTTAAAGGTATGCCATAAATGAAAAATACATAATCATAAGTAAAACATAAACATAATATATACCATATATAAATATAGTTACATCTTAATGGCCACCATGAAATTTGTTAAAAGAATATTGAACAATCATCGTTTCGGGAGGGAGTAATTCACCACTCATAGAAACAATAAGTTCTTTAACCATTAGACGGAGGTGTGTGTAAGTGTAAATCAAATAATTATCATAAAAACATCCTAGTATATTAAATATACTTGTTTTGTTAGAAAATAGTGGAATAAAAATAGTTTAGGGGGATGGAGAAGGAAAATAAAACAAATTAACATATGAGAATACATTACCTTTAAATCGGGTAACTCCCCTTGGTTTGAACAAAAAGGGTTTCTTGAAGAGATTTATGCCTACGGTAAGGATTATATGATGAATAGAGGGGTTTGGAGAGATAAAATGAGCATATTTTGGCCGAGCCAGTGGCTTGAGAGGTGTGGGTAAGGGGGTTGAGGTGGGGGCCTTTTATAAGAGGGAGGAGGGGCACTCTTGGAAATTCATGAAATGTTACTTTATTATAAACTATTTTTCAGATTTTAAAGGTCTCAAAATGATATATTTTGATTATAATGTGATAAGGGTTCAAAATACCCCCATCCAATAGGTTTTTGACAAGTGTAAGTCTTAGATTTTATGTTATCTTTTCATTTTATTTAAATCGTTCATTAATGAGGTAATCACTACATCATCATGGTGTAATAAATAAATTTATTTATTTAATGTCTAAAAATTATAAAACAAATATCATGATGTAGGAAATATTTTTAGCTTTCCAATGACTATTTATAGTCTAAGGGGTCATTTATGTAGACAAAATGATTTTTTTTACTTAGGTGTTACATACTTTTGTTATATTATCCTTTCTTTAAAAATAAAATGATAAAATGTCACTATCCAACAAAAGTGATTCCATGGGACCCCTAAGTTGGAAAAAGGAATCCCATGGTCGGACATGACACAACCAGTAGCATAAGGACACATTTTGGGGTCATTTTATATTATTATGATATTATTTTATTACTCTTAACTACCCGATTACTAATTAACCACAATAATTAAAGATAATTACCATCGTTACTATTCATATTGTCCAAAAAAAGAGTCTTAATTACATAATTTGGACCTTATGATTCCAAATATGTAACCAATTTTACCAAATTCCAAACATAGAAATTGCAATAATTAATTTAAAAATAATTCTCGTTGTCAAAATAAATAGCAGGTTTTTTAGAAACAATATCTATCAAAAGTTTGACACTTGTTTATGCCCAATTCCAAAGGGAAATTAATTAAAATGACAAAAATTGGGTTAAATGGTAAAAATATATTCTAATTAAACTTTAAACCCAATTAAAAATATAATCTAAACATATAATTAAATTAGATGAAAAAGCAGTTTTGAAGTAAAATGTAGTATTTTTCACTATTTATTAAAAAATGAACATTGTCAGAAAAATACCAAAAATTTATCCAAATTAAATTTCAATGTCCCAATTCTAAAGAATAATTTTATTTTGACAAATAGAGCTTATAAAATTGTCAAAAGTTTGATTTAAAAAAAATTCCAACAAAAGGAAATAAAAGAATCTTTAAAAAAATATTAGTGTATTCTATGCTTGAGATTAGATTTATTGTCATTTTAAGCCTCTAAAACACTATCTAATTCATAAATAGACATAGATATGAAAATCTATAATTCTTAACTTACTTGGGATGTTACATCCTTCCCCCCTTTAGAAAATTTCATCCCTGCAATTTATTTACTTATCGAATCAGTGGGGATATTTATCCCTCATTGCATTTTCAGATTCCCATGTTGCCTCTTCAATCATGTGGTTTTTCCACAAAACCTTCACTTGATGAATCACCTAATTCCACAATAATTTATCCATGTGGTCAAGAATCTAGACTTGTTGTTCCTCATAAGATATATTTTCTTCCTGTTGAAATACCTTTGGACTCAAAACATGATATGGATCTGGCATGTACTTCCTTTACATTGAAACATGAAAAAAATTGTGTACCTGAGATAAAATCGGAGGTAAATCCACTCAGTATGAAACTGATCCAACTCACTCTAGAATTTCATATGGTCCAATGAACCTTGGACTCAGATTTCCTTTCTTATCAAAACGAATCACACTTTTCAATGGTGAAACTTTGAGGAATACATGATCACCTACCTCAAAAGAAAGATCCTTCCTCCTATTGTCCGCATAACTTTTCTGCCTGCTCTGAGCTGTTCTCATGTGTTTGTGCATCAGCAGAACTTTTTCTGCCAAATCTTCAACCAATTCTGGTCCCATCAACTTCCTTTCACCCAATTCATCCCAAAAAGTTGTAGTTCGACCCCGCTTCCCATATAATTCCTCAAATGGAGCCATCTGTATACTGGAATGAAATTTGTTATTATTAGAAAACTCAACCAATGAAAGATTTAGGTCCCAACTTCCCTGATAATCCATCGAACAAGCCCATATAATATCCTCCAAAGTCTGAATTGTTCATTCTGACTGCCCATCTGATTGAGGATGAAAAGCTGTTCTAAAATTTAATTCAGTACCCAACGACTTTTAAAGGACTTTCCAAAAGTTAGAAGTAATCTTAGGATCGCGATCAGATACAATGGAGAGGGGAACTCCATGTAAACTGACTATCTCTTTGAGATACAAACGAGAAAGTTGATCTAGGGAAAAACTATCTCGTATAGTATGGAAATGAGAAAATTTAGTCAAGTGATCAACAATAACCCAGATTGCATTATTACCTCTAGATGTCTTCAGTAATCCCACAATGAAGTCCATGGATATGTTATCCCATTTCCACCATGGCACTGGTAAAGGTTGAAGCATCCCTTTCGGTAACTTCTGATCTACTTTAAACTGTTTACAAGTCAAACACTTCACAGTAAAATCATAAATATGTCTTTTCATTTCATCCCACCATTAATACTCTCGAAGATCTCTATACATCATAGTACTGACAGGATGAACTGAAAACGGAGAACTATGAGCTTCACATAACAACCCTCTCTTCAACTGTGAATCACAAGGCACACACAATCTCTTACCAAATCTCAAAACACTATCAATATCAGTGTTGAATTTAGGTAGCATACCCTTCTAAACCAGCTCTACCTTTTTCTGCAACTCAGTGTCTTGCTTATGTTCTTGATCAATTCTTCCTGATAGAGAAGATTTCACTAATACCTGAAACAAAATAGAAGAACATCCTTCACTAACAACTTCTATTCCAAATTTCATCAAATCCATAACCAAAGGATAACATTCCAAACATAACATGGTTAATGAAGCATTAATTTTTCAACTCAAAGCATCATCCGCTTTATTTTCTTTTCCCAGATGGTAATTAATTGTACAATCATAATCCTTGATTAATTCGATCCATCTCCTCTATCTCATGTTAAATTATTCTGAGTGAATATATACTTTAAACTTTTGTGATCAGTATATATTTCACACTTTACACCATATAAATGATGCCTCCAAATTTTTAAAGCGAAAATAATAGCAGCTAATTCTAAATCATGTGTAGGGTAATTTACCTCATGAGTTTTCAACTGACGTGAAGCATAAGCAATTACCTGATCATTCTACATTAAGACGCAACCAAGTCTTTTCAATGAAGCATCATTGTAGATAACAAACTCACCATTCCTAGAAGGTAGTGCTAAAACTGGAGCATTCACCAATCTTCTTTTCAAATCCTAAAAACAATCATCACATTCTTTTGTCCAGATAAACATAACACCCTTCCAATTTAGATTAGTCAATGGGCTGGACAACCATGAATTTTTTTTAACAAACCTTCAGTAATAGCCTTCCAAACCAAGAAAACTACAACTCTTGGTTACATTTGTGGGTCTTAGCCATTTTTCAACAACCTTTGTTTTTCTATGATCAACAGTTATTCCATATTTAGAAACAATGTGACCAAGGAAAGAAATTTATTGCAACAAAAATTCAAACATTCTGAATTTCCCATACAATTTATTTTCTTTTAAGGTTTGAAAAATAACCCTTAAATGACTTTCATGCTCCTCTTTACTTTTATAAAAAACCAAAATATCATCAATGAAAACAGCCACAAACATATCCAGAAACTCATGGAAAATTCTATTCATAAGGTCCATGAATACAGAAGGTGCATTGGTTAACCCAAAAGGCATTACTAAAAATTCGTAATGTCCATATCTTGTATGAAATGCAGTCTTCTTAACATCTGCTTCCTTTACCTTCAACTAGTGGTACCCCGATCTCAAGTCAATATTTGAAAAATACTGAGCTCCCTGGAGCTGATCAAACAAATCATCGATATGAGGAAAAGGATATTTTTTTATAGTGATGTTATTCAAGGATCTATAATCAATGAAAAGTCTCATTGAACCATATTTTTTCTAACAAATAAGACAGGATCACCCCATTGTGATGTTCTAGGTCAAATTAAACCTTTCTCTAATAAATCATGCAATTTATCCTTCAACTCTAAAAGTTCAATTTAAGTCATTTGTTAAGGGCATTTTGAAATTGGATTAGCATCAGGAGCTATGTCAACATTAAATTCAACTTCATGATCTGGTATTATTCCAGAAAATTCATCAGGAAAAATAGCAGGATACTCATTTACCACTGGAACTACATTAATCTGAACAGTTCCTTTGTTTTCAACAATATGTGCAAGGTAACATTCATTTCCATCTTTTACAAGTTTCTTAGCCTCTTGATATATTATCAAAAGTAAGGGTTCATTCTTGTACACAAACTAAAAGTCTTTCTAAAAAGAAACTTCTTCAGCTCTACAATCAATCTTAGCATGGTAAACAGAGAGCCAATCTATACCCAGGATAACATCAAACTCTAATAGAGGTAAAAACAATAAGGTTTGCAAGTATGTTCTTTCCATGGAAAAGGATAGGAATATTCTTATAAATTATTTTTGCCTCAACATTTCCCTAGGTGTTTTTACCACAAGTTCATGAGTCATTTATTGAGATGGAATTCCAAATTTACAAGAAAATTTTTCAGAGATGAAATAATATGTAGAGCCCGAATCAAACAACACATTGGAATAATCTGAAAAAACAAACAAAGTACTTGATACAACTTCATTTGATGGCCCAACATCAACTGAAGTAGTTGCAAAGGATTTCACCACACCTTTCTGCTTGTAGTCTGACTGCTTCCCATCATTTGAGCTCTTTTTCGAACACTCGTGTGCATAATGACCCATCTCATTTCACTTGAAACATTTCACTAACTGTAAATCAAATTTGGACTTACCATCACCCTGATCTTTTTCAGTGCAATCACGAGCCTTATGTCCCATCTTACCACATCCGTAGCACTTTCCAGAATTTAAAAGACATTCCCCTGCACGCTTTTTACCACATTTATCACAAACTGAAAACTTAGTTTTCTTACCATCATACCTTTTTGAATAATTCTTCCCTTTCTCTTTCCACCTCATCCTCTTCTTCTGTTGGTTGTTATCGAACACTTAATCATTGGGAAATTCCATTGCCACCTTCTCTGAACATCGAACAAGCTTTTCATAACTTTTGAAGTTGCGAGAAGCTAATTCCCTTTGATATTTTGGATTTAATCCTGAGTAAAAATGATTGATTTTACTATCAATGTCTCAGATAAAATTTGGATCATACTTTTCCAATCGAGTGATCCTTTCTTCATAAGCAGCCACTGATTCATCCTCTTAACTTAATTCCAAGAATTGTTTTTCCATCCTAAGTCGAACAACCTTAGGAAAATATTTCTCAAGAAACATACCTTTGAATTCATCCCAGTCAAGAGCATCAATCTCATCAGCGTCCCTGATATTTTTAACCATCGACCACCACTGATCTGCTTCACCCTCCAAATGGTCAACAACAACACTAAACTTTTGATTGTCTGAACACCCCATGACATCGAAAATTTTCTCCAGTGCTTTAATCCAACCTTAAACTTGAAAAAAGTCATATGATCCTCTAAATTATGGGGGATGTTGCCTCATGAAATGTTCCACCAGTGACATGTTCCTATGCAGTTGATCTGGATGATCTCATGCATGGATACCACCACCATTTATCGCTTCAGTCAACTGTGACATTACTGCAACAAACTGTTCAGTTCTAATTCTGACCATATCGGGATGCTGATTTGGAAGGTCATTTCCTTCTGTATGCCTTTCTAGCACTGCTTCCCTATTTACTCTATAGAAAACCATTCTGAACAAACATGTCTTAGATGAATCAACATGGTAATCGTTAAATGCTATATTATTTCAATTTGACCATAAAAAAATATTTTTGGATAATAATTTAATAGAATTATAACTCCTAAAGTTATCTAAACCGACCTCTGATATCAACTATAAGGCCCCAGCCTTAAACATTACTTAATCTTGAGTTATTTCAAGAATACACATTGAGGATCTTTTCAGGTTTAGAGTTTTAGAGAATTAGATCATAAATCATGCATTACATTACACATTTAAACAATGTGGTTACATAAAAGACAATATTCACTTTTCCCATCAAAGGAAACATATTTAAAATAAAACATGGATTCTTTATTGACACTTCCTCGACACTATCATCACATCATATACCTTTCCCTTGACCTGTGAAAAACATTTCGAAAACATGGGATGAGCATAAAAAGCATAGTAAGGGATATAAAAATATGGAAAGAAAACCTTAGTCTATGTATACATAAGATTCAATGAAATCAAATGTCTCTCATAAAACATAAGCACTTTAACATACCTCATGAAATCATAAGTTTTATGAATAAATCATAGAAATCATAAGACATAAAGGTAACTTGAGGCATTCATAACATTCTTACATAGAGAGAAACCCTCATGGTTACGTTTGGAATACCCATCACAGTATATTCCCTAAATCTCTTCAGAGAAACCTTAGCATTTAACTACATCGCGTTACCCAATGCATGGGAGATCTATATCGGCCTCACCCGCCCTTATTTTATCATGGAACCACCCTTCTTCATAAACAATTCCCAAGAACCATAACATAATCATATCAAATAAAACATGCATAAAAAAACATAACATTCCCACATTTCAATCACAAGATATCAAAAACACATTGATATAATCAAACAATTATCAAAACTATTTTCAATACCACAATAAAATAAAATTAAAATATGGTATTTATTTTATATTTTTTTTTTAAAAAAGTTATGGCTTTTAGAGGAATCCTAAACTCAAATAATGGTCACGGCGGTGGAGAGGTTGTTGTCGCCGCATACGTAAGACAAAAACATTCCCTTTTGTCATTTAGTAAAATGCTTCATATAAAAAGATTAATTTTGAATAAAAGTAAAATTCAAAGTGGTTTATACACCATATAAAAGAATGTTGTGTATAAAACAAAATATGCCTCAAAGAAAGGAGATTGAGACGAAGTCCCTTACCTTGTGTCCGACTTGACTCGACCATTATTTAATCTCTTTAATAATTAACTAGAGTTAATTTATACTTTCTTAAGAACATTTTTCAATTTCATTATACCTTTTATATCACTAATTACCATGTTATGAACATTATTTAATAATTTAAGTTAATAACGGTCGTTTTGTCGATCTTTGGTACTTGAGTCAAAAATGACCTTCTTATAATCACATGTTGTTCATGTGGTAAAATATACATTATCTCCAGAATTATATTTATGATTTAGATATCATATATATAATGTATATCCATTATATACATGCATTTATAATATTACATAACATTTAGAGGTCAGAAATGAAATGCACCGTTCATGGAGATGGTAAGCCGTACGTACGCATGAACGCTACTTTAATTTCTATTTCGTATTTAATGGAATGAGATAATAATGATATAAAGGTATATTATAATTTCAGTATGATATCATATGTAATACCATTAACTCTATCCTTTATACGTCTTACATATGGCATTAACGAATCAAATCACTTTGAGGGGGAAATAGTCCGCACTTCCTAAAATGAAATTATCGCGTTTACCCATAATAGAAACCATAAAGGTATGCAATAAATGAAAAATACAGAAGCATAAGGAAAAAATAAACATAATATATATCATATATAAATATATTTAAATCTTAATTTCCACCATGAAATGTATTAAAAGAAGATTGAACAATCATCGTTTCAATAGGTAGTAATTCTCCAATCATAGAAACAGTATGTTCATTAACCATTAGACGGAGGTGTGTGTAAGTGTAAATCAAATACTTATCATAACAACATACTAGTATATTAAAAATACTGTTTTTGTTAAAAAATATAGGAATAAACAGATTTTAGGTGGTTGGGGAAGAAAAATAAAACAAAAGAATATAAGAGAAGACATTACCTTTAAATCGGGTAACTCCCCTTGGTTTGAACCAAAATGGTTTATTGAAGAGATTTATGCCTAAGGTAAGTCTTCTATGATGAATATTGGGATGTGGAGAGATAAAATGGTAATTGTTTTACCGATCCAATGGCTTGAGAGGTGTGTGTAAGGGGGTAGAGTTGGGGGCCTTTTATAGGAGGGAGGAGGGGCACTCTTGGAAAGTCATGAAATGTTACTTTATTATAAAATGTTTTTCGGATTTTAAAGGTCCCAAAATGATATATTTAGAGTATAAGGTAATAAAGGTTAGAAATAAACCCATAAAATAGGTTTTTTAAAAATTTAAGTCTTATAATTTACATTATCTTTTCATTTTATTTAAATCGTTCAATAATGAGGTAATCACTACATCATCATGGTGTCATAAATAAATTTATTTATTTAATGTCTAGAAATTATAAAAAAACTAACATGATATAGGAAATATTTTTATCTTTCCAATTACTATTTATAGTCTAAGAGATCATTTATGTAGACAAAATTAAATATTTTTTACTTAGCTGTTACACACTTTTGTTATGTTATCCTGTTTTTAAAATAAAATTATAAAATGTCACTATCATAGAAAAGTGATTCCATGGGGTCCCTATGTTGGTAAAAGGCATACCATGGTCGTCCATGACACAACCAGTATAATTAGTACATATGTTGGGGTCATTTTATATTATTATGATATTATTTTATTACCCTTAACTACCCGATTACTCATTAATCACGATAATTAATGATAATTACTGTCATTACTATTCATAATGTCCAAAAGCAAAAGAGTCTTAATTACATAATTTGGACCTTCTGATTCCAAATATGGAATCCATTTTACCAAATTCTAAACACATAATTCTAAATAATTAATTTGAAAATAATTCTCGTTGTCAAAACAAATAGCAGGTTTTTTAGAAACAATATCTATCAAAAGTTTGACACTTGTTTATGCCCAATTCAAAAGTGAAATTAATTAAAATGACCAAAATTGGGTTAAATGGAAAAAATATATTCTAATTAAACATTAAAACTAATTAAAAATATAATCTAACTATATAATTAAATTAGATGAAAAAGCAGTTTTGAAGTAAAATGCAGTATTTTTCACTATTCATTAAAAATGAACATTGTCAAAAAATACCAAAAAATTATCCAAAGTAAATTTCAATGTCCCAATTCTAAATAAAAAGTTTATTTTAAAAAATAGAGCTTACAAAATTGTCAAAAGTTTTATTTTAAAAATGGTTTTCCATCAAAAGTCAGTAAAACAATCTTTTAAAAATATTAGTGTATTCTATGCTTGAGATTAGATTTATTCTCATTTTAAGACTCTAAAACACTATCTAATTAATAAATAGATATAGATATGAAAATACATAATTCTTTACTTATTTGGGATGTTACTCTTCATAACCACATAGTCAAGGCCTTATTCCAAGACTACAAATAAGATTTTGTCAAAGCCTTGTACCAAGACACTAGTTTGTCTCATGAGACCTACCGATGCATCGAGGAGCTATAAAAGGATCCACCCATCACTTATTAAGTCCAATGAATCCTCATATAAAATGGTTTAAACATAACATAAACATTCTTATTAAAACTAGCATACGAAATGTCAATATTTTATCCATAAACCATGAATAGTACAAAAATAACACATCCCTAGTCAAACATATCACAAAACCTTCAATACAATAAGGAAGATTTGTATCATAATAAATCAACTTCAAACAAGTTTAAAATCCATAAAATGATGTTGACATAGATGAAAATTATTTGTAAAACTCTTTGAGAGGAATATCTCTTTTTCCTAAAAAACATTTAAAATTCACACAATTTAGAAAAGAATCCATTTAAAGACATTTTTGAATCAATGTGTCCCATACTCTTTGAAACTTTTGAAAGGAATTAACATTTCAAAAACATTTTTTTCCATATAAATATATCCTTAAAACCCATTTTGAAAACATGGACATTAATGAGAATGATTTTGAAGAAAAAATATTTAAATCATTTAAAATGATGATCTAGTTAAAAATTCCCTTCCATAAAACCTTAAAATATTCGTTTTGTAAATATTTTTATGAAACATGGATGTGGATGGTAAAGAGGTCATTGTAGATACTCAAGTAAAAACAACCTTGGATATTGAAGAGATTGTAGAATTGACCCTTACCTTACACATTCCTTTGGTCGAGGATACGTTTAAACTCATGTATAATGACCATAGTATGTTATTAAAATATAATAGAACCATATTAATATTTATTATATCATATATTATTCATTTATTACTTTATACTACCCATTTAATAATGATTTTCATGTTAAATTAACATTTCAGGTAATAATCGATTTTTTTATCGTACGTGTTTTAACTTGTTATTATTGATCATATAATTCAGATAATGATTTAAATACTTTTATAATATAAACTTTTATTTATATATAATGTATATTTAGAATATAAATATTTATAATAGATAGATATATGAAATGGGAGGCACCATTTATGGATATGGTAGGTCGTACGCATAAACGCTATTTTCGTTTTCATATCATATTGAACGGATGTAAGTGAATAAGATATATATAAGTATATACATATACATATACATATATATATATATCTAGTAGCATTATTATGTCATATATTACCTACTAATTAATAATATATATATATTTATAATCATCGTTGAATGGGGAATGTGGAAATTAATCTCATCGCGTCGTGGAGACAGTAATCTGTACGTACGCATGAGCGACAATATCATTATATTGATGGTGAAATACTATGTATTTGTATGGTATATCATATATAAAGAATAATTAACATATTATATTTATTATTTACATTAGTTATACTCATTATTATACCCATCCAAATAATTAAGTGTTTGAATAACAAACTACACCACGACGTGGAGACGGTAAGCCGTACGTACGCACGTATGGTGACTTTGTCATTATAGGATGGATAAAATAATGAATATGGTTGTACCATATTTATAATAACATAAAATTATATATAAGGTACTAAAGTAATTATTTTAGTATGGAAACAAAAAAGAAAGAGGAAGTGGTAAAAGAGAAGACTTGAAAGAGGGTGGTGAAATTATTACCTCTTCTTTTGGTGTTTTCTATTGAGTTGATGAAAATGTCTCCTTAGGTTTTATTTCTGAAAAAAGGCCTATAGGATTACGGGATGATAGTTAATAATTTATTTTTTTCATGGTTTGGATGAGTCAAATGGTTTTAGAGGTAAGTTAGAGAAGGGGAAGTGCCCTTTTATAAAGGGGTGAGGCTCACTTTAGGAAAAGATTAAAATATTAATTTATTATACAGAATTATTCTGCTTATAATGGGTCCAAATGAATTTATTTAGAGACTTAGGTGGTTATGGTTCAAACACCTCTCAACCAATAGGTTTTAGACAAGTTTTGGTTACCATTTTAAACTTATCTTTTTATATTTAACTCTTAGTTAAATAGTTTAACTTTTATCGTCCCTTCTTATATTATTACACTATATGGTTAATAAACTTACTCTAAAATTCCAAGAGAAACTAAAGTTGTTAATTAATTAAAAATATAATATTATTTAATCCCTTTGGAAAAACCTTTTATTTTTTGGAATATTTTATCAACCAGTAATATAGTATTTTTTTTAAAAACTATTTTATGTCAATTTTGACACTATTTAGTATTTGGTTTTTGTGAAATTCATAAAAACTTGATTACTTCGAACACAATACAATGAATCAATAATAAAAACTCATATTAACTTAAAAAATTATTTTATGGCATAAAAATTTCAAATTATGTTTTTTTTAATATTTATAATATCATTTATTTGATTCTTTTATTAATAAGGATAATATTGCATCATTATTATGTCATAAATAAATATATTTATTTTATGTCTTAAATTTATATATAAAATGTAATAATTTAGGAAATATTTTTAGATTTAAAATGAATATTTATAGTCAAAGATATAAATTATATAACCCCATATAAAATTTGTTTATAAAAGATACATGCTTTTGTTATTTTTGTCTTTACATTAGATTGATTAATATAAAATGTCATTATCACTACCTAGTGGATCCATGGGGTCCTAAAATAGACCCAAGGATGCCCATGGTCGGATATGTATCATCCAATAGGTTTAGAACACATGTTATAGTAATTTAATATTATTTTAATATTATGTTTTACCCATATTTACCGGATTTACCCTTCAACCATGGTAAATAAAATATTTATCGAAGTAATTATTCATAATGTCTAAAAATAAAAGTTACCTATTTAAACAATTTGGACCTTCTGATTCCAAATATGGAATCCATTTTTCCAAATTCAAAACACAAAAGTAGGAGAAATTAATTTAAAATTAATTCCCATTGTCAAAACAATAAATGTATTTTTAAGAAATAATAACTATCAAAAAATTAATACTTGTTCATGTCCAATTTGAATGTGAAATTACATAAAATTACTTAAATTATATTAAATTATAAGAATATAATATAATTATACTTAAAAACTATTCAACTGTATAATTTAACACTATAAATTATTTCAATTAAAATATTTGTTTTTAATTAAAAGTTAGTAATTTTTCACTATTCATCAAAATATGAAAGTTATCAGAAAAGTACCAAATATTTATCCAAACTAAATTTTTATGTCCATATTATAAAGATGAATTTAATTTCACTAAATTGAATATATAAAAGTGTCAAATATTAGATTTAAAAAGGGTTCTCCATTAAAAGGCATAAAATTGTATTTTTTTTTGAAAAATATCACTTTTATCTTAAAATTTTAATTTTTCTTATATTATGTATAAGAAACACAAAATATGAATGTTAAAATTATATATGATATATAAAATTTTAAATGTGGTTAATAATATTCATAACCTTTTTTTTGAATGGCAAGTTTGGTAAATCATGGTGTGCTCATACTCGGTGTTGCGTGTACCGCAAGTTATTTAAATACATTGAAGAGATAACATACTATGAAATCTTGGGGTGTTATATTCTACCCTCATTCAAAAAATTATTTCCTCACAATTTGAAATTGTTTTTTGAAAATAAAAGGTTAAAATAAAAAAATAAATTTGTGGAAAACCCACATTAGAAACTGGGTTAATAAAATTTAGTCTTAATAATAAGGAAATGGAAATGAAATAGTCACCACCAAATTATGATCACTATTAAGAGTACATTGGTGTAAATTATAGACACATAATTAGGGGGAAAATGAAAATATTTATAGGGAGTGATTGAGGTCCTCAATTTCAAACAAATGTAAAATTGAGGGCCTTAAAGCCATCAATCTATGATGATTTAAAATATCGTTGGTTCGAAAAAACATAAGGTGTTATGATGACACATTTTTGGTTTTAAGATCCCTTCCATAAAGTTTAAGAATTAATTTATTCATAGAATAAGAGGAAAAATATACTTGACAAGTAGAGTTTCATCCTTTAACTAATTCCTACCACAAACTCATCTTTCACTCCAAAAGATGATAGAATTCAAAAATATTCATTTTATCCTAATCGTATAGGGTTCCAAAAATAGTGAATTTATAATTAATTTTTCAGACTATTTAAAAAAACAACATTATACAAACCAGAACATCATGTATTCCAGTGGTAGGTGATCCACCCTTGTCGCCCTTTGGTTGCGGGTTCAAGTCTCATGGCCTTTCCGGACATGATGGGTTTTCACTTGACCTCCGGGTTGTCCTTTTTATAAGAATAGAAAAATAATCTTAAGAAATTATTTGACCTTAATAATAGTATCCAATGTCAAAATTAATCCATTACAACCTTTAGACTTACCCAAAATACTTCTGTCCAAATTCAGAGTCCAAAATTTATATGGAAGGTAAACACAATGAAGAATCTTTTTTCCACGTAATAACATGTGAATACCTTTATCATGTATTCATTTAAAACATGGTAACACCATGAACTACCATAAACCCATATTGATTACACTCATTCTACCTTATTCCTTATTGAATACTAGATATACTCCTTATATCAAAAAATGTTGTAAACTCCAACAATGATGGAATATACAAATAATTAATCAGTTTCAAGGTAGTCAAGAATATCCAATATAATTTATCCAAATTAATCATATATTATTCCAAAATCACTGACTCAGTATCAGAACCATATTATTATTTATCTTTCTCTCAATCATATATTTTCCAAAAGAAATTAACCTGCTATTGAGTCACTTTTCTTAGTTCCACACAATCTCAAGTCCTTAATGAAATAGTATCACAGTACAATCCTTATATACTCTATAATTCTTATAACATGTACATAATTAATACAATACTCAAATGACACAATACTTTAATAACAAAAAAATAAATCTAATCCTTCCTCTTCATCTTCGGTAGTATCATAACTTGATTATTATCCAATAGCAGCATTTGGGGTATACTCTGATGATTTGGATATTGATTCGCTTAGTGTCCCAAATCCTTGCAGGTGAAGCATTGTACATTTGAAACATTTTTATTACACTTACAACCACGTACTTGCTGTCCTTTTTCTACACAATTATAACAAAATCATATTCCCTTCAAGCGTTTACCAAGGTGATTCTTCCCACATTTATCACATATGGGAAAATCCTTCTTTCCCCTCTTCCCTTTATCCATATTTCTCTCTTCCATAATTTTTTTCTCTTGCTTCCCTTCAAAGCCATAAGAGTTAGAGAATTTTTTTACTTGTATTATTAAGACTTGATATTATTTCTTCATATGATGAGAATACATGGGATACTATTTACCTTTTAAATGATGGATTAATTCAATGAAAGATATGATCCTTCTTAATCTTTCGACCATGCGTATTACTGGAATTATCATTGCTTCTACTAGGTGCCATTTCTAAACAATACAATACACTAGGTTAGTTTATGAATCACAATTCATAATTCCAAACTTGTAAAATACCTAACGTAAATAGAAAATATTATGAATATAATCTATAATAATAAAAATTATTCTTTGGGGAATTATTACTCTTAAATCCTTCAAAAAGGCATGTAATTAAAATTTGAATTATCCTAAGAATATCCCCTAGGATTTTCATATCCAAGAGTGTAGCCAGCCCTGTTGTCATGTACTAGGACACCCCAGTTCAAGCCCAAAACTCCTTTTTAGAGTTTTAACACATAGGTACATCTGTGTTAGATCTACCTCTACTTGCTCGTATCCAGATAGGGATGTATTTCTTGGAAAATATACTCAATCCATACATTACCAAAAATCTAGGAAGGTCTTCAACACTATTCTTCAAAGTATATCTTATGGTAATGTTCTCTAAGCAGATTTTATCTAAATCTATTTCCAAGGTTATTGTTAAACTTTCTCTGATATCAACTATAACACCCAGACCCCATAAGCCTAGAGTCGGTGTATTATTTTAATACATTGGCATGATTACAAGGAATCAAGTCCCGAAAGAACGATTAGTTTATCTGTCTTAGAAAATAGATTAAATACATGAATGTTACATTACACATTATAAAATAAAACACAACATAAATGATCCTTTGAGATTTCCATTAATCCCATATCTTAACCCTTTTTATCAACCATAATACACTTCTAGGAATCCTGGGAAAAGTAAAACATAGAAAGGGGTGAGCTTAGATGCTCATTAAGTATATCAATATAGTTGAAAGTTTTATAAATAACCATAAACATTTAAGGAAATGTATAAGAATAAAAAAATCCGTTTAAACTTAAACTTCAGCATAATATGAAAATGATAAATCAAATAATTTCATTTACTTATTCACATGGATATTCTACTAGTCGAATAATCAAATGTAATATCAATATCCAATTTTATAATGTTGGAATGCATAATTCCACACTTCATAACCACATAGTCAAGGCCTTGTTCCAAGACTAAAAATAAGATATTGTCAAGGTGTTGTACCAAGACACTTGTTTGTATCATGAGACCTACCTATTCATTGAGGAGCTATAGCTACATCCACTTGTCAGTTACTAAGTCCAGTGTATCTTCATATGAAAAGTTTTAAACATAACATAAACATTCGTATTAAAACTAGCATATGAAATGTCAATAATTTATCCATAAACCAGGAATGGTATAAAAATAACACATCCACAATCAAATATATCACAAAACCTTCAATAAAATTTGGAAGATTTGTATCATAATAAATCAACTTCAAACAAGTTTAAAATCCATCAAAGAATGTTAAGATATATGAAAATGATTTATAAAACTCTTTGAGAGAAATATCCATTTTTCATAAAAAACATTAAAAGTCACACAATTTAGAAAGAAATACATTTAAAGACATTTTTTAATCAAATTGTACCATACAACTTTGAAACTTTTGAAAGTAATTAAAAATATAAAAACATTCATGTCCATATATATAAATCCTTAAAAACCATTTTGAAAACATGGACATTAATGAGAATGATTTAGAATAATAAATATTTAAACCATTTAAAATGATGATCTTGTTAAATATTTCCTTCCATAAAAACATAAAATATTCCTTTTGAAAATATTTCTATGAAACACGGATGTTGATGATAAAGAGGTCTCGATAGATACTCACATAAAAACTACTTCGGATAATGAAGAGATTGAAGAATTAACCTTTACCTTGCACTTTCCTTTGGTCGAGGATATGTTTATCATCCTGTATAATGACCATAGTATGTTATTAAATTATAAAAAAACCATATTCATATTTATTATAAAATAAATGATTCATTTATGACTTTATACTGTCCATTTAATAATGATTTTTATGTTTAATTAACATTTCGGGTAATAATCGCTTTCTTTATCGTATGTGTTTTAACTTATTATTCATAATCATATCATTTAGATCATGATTTAAATACTTCCAAAATATAAAATTTGATTTATATATCATATATATTTATAATATTAATATTTATAATAGATAGATATATGATATGGGAGGCACCGTTTATGGAGACGGTTGGTCGTACGCATAAACGTTGTTTCTGTTTTCGTATCGTATTGAACAGAAGTAAGTGAATAATATATATGAAATTATATACATAAACACACAAAAACACACAAAAACACACACACACACACACAGATATATATATATCTAGTATAATTATTATGTTATATATTATATACTTATTAATAATACATATTTTTATAATCATCGTTGGATGGTGAACGTGGAAATGAATCTCTTCGCGTCGTGGAGACGGTAATCCGTACGTACGCACGAGGGACAATAACATTATATTGATGGTGAAATCATATGTAATTGTATGGAATATCATATATACAGAATCATTAACATTATATATTTATTATTTACATTAGTTATACTCATTATTATACCCATCCAAATAATGATGTGTTTGAATAACAAAATACACCACGACGTGGAGACGGTAAGTCATACGTACACATGTATGATGACTTTGTCATTATAGTATGGATAGAATAATGAATATGGTTGTACCATATTTATAATAACACCAAATTAAATAGAAGGTACTGGAGTTTTTATTTTAGTATGGAAACAATAATGAAAGAGGAAGTGGAAGAAGAAAGGAACTTGAAAGAGGGTGGTGAAATTATTACCTCTTCTTTGGGTGTTTTCTTTTGTGTTGATCAAAAGGGCTCCTTAAGTTGGATTTATGATCAAATTAAGGCCACTAGGTTGAATTTAGTATTTTTTTTATAAGGTATTTTTGCAGGGTTTGGATGATCCAAATGTCTTTGGAGGTGTGAAATTTAGAGAAGGGGAAATGCCCTTTTATAAGAGGGGTGAGAGTCACGTTAGGAAAAAGAATAAAATATTAATTTATTATACAATAATATTCGGCTTATAATGGCTCCAAATGAATTTATTTAGATCCATAGGTGGTTATGAGTCTAAATACTCTTAAACAATAGGTTTTATACAAGTTTATTTTATCATTTTAACCTTATCATTCAGATTTAACTCTTAGTTAAATAGTTTAACTTTTACCGTGCCTTCTTGTATTCTTACACTATATGTTTAATAAAAATACTATAAACATCCAAAAGAACCTAAAGTAGTTCATTAATGACATATATAATATTATTTAATCCCTTTTATAGAACCTTATATATTTTTTTGGAATATTATATCAACCAATAATATAGTATTTGTTTTAAAAACTAATTTATGCCAATTTTGACACTATTTAGTATTTGGTTTTTATGAAAGTCAAAAAAACATGATTAATTCAAAACAAATACGTTTAATCAATAATAAAATTTCATATTCACCTATAAAATTTGTTTATGGAACCAAAACTTTCAAATTATATTTATTTTAATATTTTCAATATTATTTATTTTATTCTTTTATTAATAACAAAAATATTGCATCATTATTGTGTCATAAATATATATATTTATTTTATGTATAAAAATTATAAATAAAATATAATAATTTAGGAAATGTTTTTAGCTTTCAAATGAATATTTATATTTGAAGATATCAATTATATAACCCCATATAAAAATGCTTTACTAAAAGATACATTCTTTTGTTATTTTTGTCTTTACTTTAGATTAATTAATATAAAATGTCATTATCACTCCCAAGTGGCTCCATGGGGTCCTCAAATCTACCCAAGGATTCCCATAGTAAGATATTTAACATCCAATAGGTTTATGACATGTGTTAGGGTAATTTAATATTATTTTAATATTATTTCTTTACCCATATTTATCGGATTTACCCTTCAACCATAGTAAATAAAATATTTACCGCAGTAATTATTCCTAAGGTCTACAAATAAAAGTAACATATTTACACAATTTGGAACTCATGATTCCAAATATAGAATCCATTTTTCCAAATTCAAAACACATAAGTGGAAGAAATTAATTTAAAATTAATTCCCGTTGTCAAAACAAAAAGTGTGCTTTTTAAGAAATAATAACTATCGAAAGATTGACACTTGTTTATGTCCAATTTAAATGTGAAATTACAAAAAATGACCTAAATTATATTAAATGATAAAATTATAATGTAATTACACTTAAAAACTATTCAAATTTATAATTTAACACTATAAATTATTTCGATTAAAAAAGTTGTTTTTAATTAAAATTTAGTATATTTTCACTATTCATCAAAATATGAAAGTTATCAGAATAAGTACTAAAAATTTATCAAAACTAAATTTTTATGTCCCTCTTATATATATGAATTTAATTTCACTAAATTGAATATATAAAAGTTCCAAATATTGGATTTAAAAAGGGTTCGTCGTTAAACGGCATAAAACTACATTTTTTGAATAATATATATTTTATCTTAAAAATTGAATATTTCTTATATTATATCTAAGAAACACAGAAGATGAATTTTAAAATTATATGCGATATATAAAATTTAAAATGTGGTTAATAATATTAATAACCTCTTTTTTGAATGGCTTGTTTGGTAATTCATGGTGCGCTCGAACTCGGTGTTGCGTGTAGTGCAAGTTATTGAAATACTTTGAAGTGATAACATACTATGAAATATTGGGGTGTTAAAGGATAACCCAAATATTTTTGAAAATGTGTGTTGAATGTGTAATTGTTTTAACACATTCTAAATGTTTTATGACTTGGTCACCTGAAAAAAAATTATAAATTAAAGGGAAAAAATCAATGGTTCCATATCCTAAAAACATTCTTTTCATGAATGAGTATTAAAATTGGAACAATACTATTAATGAACCAGAAGAATATTTATTTACATGTTTCGAATATTTTTAAATGGCTACAAAGTTATAGAAAGAACATAATAATAAAATTTCATTGCTTTCTAATGTGAAGAAACTTATTCTTTATTAGATGAATGTTATAGAGTTCAGGAGGTTCATATTAACCTCAAATGATAAAATAAATAAATTAAAAGAAGTATCAATCATGTATAGTATCTATATATCTAGTGTTAAACTTAACAGATTATCTAGGTTGGGAAATAAATCTTAGACATGCTACTCGCACTAAAAAACATTAAAGAACCACCTTATTTCCATATATATATTTTTTGTATCTTCTATGCAGGTAAATTAAGGTGCGGTATGTATTCTGGGGTAGACCTGAAGAAATAAATGATGAAAAAATATTATATAATCCATTAAGATATCCATCATGGTTTAATTTATTTCAATTGGTGTTCAAAATAATGCTTAAAGTTCATTCCTTAAGAAATCCCACCATGATGAAGAAGGTGGGTCAAGTTCATCCATATTGGGTGAGTGAATCTAAATAACCACCATATTTTAATATCTCAATTGGTATCAAGTAAAAAAATTAATTTTTTGTTTAGGGTTATATCTAATGATTTCAAATGTTGAAATTATAGAAATTGTATCTTACCATTAAAGAGGTATGTTCTCTATCTTAATGTCAAAAATAATTCATAATCTGAAGGTGAAAACTATTTACATGATGAAAAACGTAAACTGAATTTAAAATGGGTAAATTTATTATTCTAAATGAATGTTTTTATTAAATTTTTCTATGAATGTATGAAATTAGTTGAAAATATTTTCAACGTCACCTGAAAGAAGTTTTAGGTGTTGGTGTCACATTTTGAAAATTTATTGACATATTTATTTTCTAGATTGATCATTATTATTTTGTACTCTTGTTAGCCCATATAGAAATATATTTGTCTAATTAATGAATTTTTACTTTTAGAAAAGTAAATTCATCCTTCTCTCTAAAAATGAAATTTGTATCTCTCAAGTGACGTATCTTATGAAATAAAGAGATTGAAAGAGGAAAGATGTAATGTTGAGATGTGGTAGATATAATATGAGTATGATCTTCCCTACCTATTGATATTTTCTATTATTATTAATAAAGGGGGGAATAAAACATTAAATTTAGTATTGAATTATATATTGACCAAAAATATAAAGTGGACATTTAGGAACCCAAATAGATTGAAGTAATTGTGTTGTATTTTTTATCATTTTGTTTGTATGATTTAAAGTCAAAGTGACCATGATTGAATCATGGAGTTACTTCCATTGAATTATTCTTGATAATTATTCTTAGGCTGGAAATTGTTTTTTATTTTAATAAGTGTAACTTTAAATAAATAAACTTTTTTTGATGATTATAGAATCATTCCTAATATCCAAAGACATTTCAATGGTGCTAAAGAACTGAAACATTATTTACAACATGATTATGGAATTATAAAGAGTTTATTTAAGTCTTTGAAAAATATATTTTTCATGAGTAATTGATAAAAAATTAGAGAAATGAGTTTTTTATGAGTAATATTAAAAGGAAGAGGAATTTTATATCGATAAATTGAGTATAAGTTTAAAAATAGATAAATAATTATATTGAGGGATGTTTTAGCATTATTATAGGGTATATTTCAAATTAATTAGTAATACATATAATAACCACCTATATGAAGCCAAAGGGGCCATGTTCAGCCACTACTTAGGTGGGAAAAGGATCTACTTAGCCCACCATGGTGGTGGCTGAGCATAGTGATTTCCATGCCTATATGGAGGCATGGGTGAAGGTTATTATATACAGGAAATCATAGTGGGTGAAGAGTTCCTGTATGGGGAATGCATTTCACTCACCCTATATGGGTGTGTGAAGGTGTGTTTGGGTGTTGACCCCAATGCCAGATCAAATGGTGAATATGGAAGTAATTAATATTAAGCATCACTCAGAAGACATATCTTTCGATATGGGATATAGGACTCATGAAAATTGAGTTTTTTTTTAATGTTAATTATGAAACATGGGTCATCCAATCTAATCTAACTACATCATTCGGCCAAGATGAGTGAGCATCTTCTACATTGATTCATTTGAGGGACTTTTTCTAATCGAAATATTTCATGTTATGATGATAATGATCAAACCAGGTTCATAACATCCATAAATATTATTGAATGAGATATTTTTAATCACTTTCATTATTAAATTGAATAAATATATCAGTGTATATGTTTTCAAGCCACAATTATTGATTGTTTATTATGTTTTAATGATGTAGTGTTAGTGATAAGATCATGTTCTTGGTCACATGATATAGTGATGTATTGTTTGAGATCACGTAGTTTAAGTTCATACAAGTATTGTGAAGGAATATATGTGTTATAATGATGGTGAATTTCTGAAGTCATGTATTTAGAAGATTAAACGAACATAGAATAATGGTGGTGCACATATGGTGTTTGAATCAGTAGATTAGGTCTGTATAAGTGACCTATAAATACTTTATCCCTCCCCTTTTTTGTAATGAGTTGAATGTGAAATGGGAGTACATAGAGAGTGTGAGAAACCAAAATAGATACCTAAGAGTTCTTTATATTCACATAAGGGATCCATGTGGTGATCATGGTATATATTCCAAATCCTTTTTGGAATCTTCCATGATGGTTATCAGTTATTCATTTAGTGTAAAAATATATCATGAATAATTTTTATGAACCTTTTGGAGCTCATTACACACTCAAAATGTTGATAGAAAAAGAAGTGTGTGGTTTTGTATACTATAACTAGCGTGAAGGAAGAAGGAAGTTTTTGATATGCTATGTTATAATAAGAACTAATATAACCATTCAAAATAATTACATGAATAATAAATTTTTGGTTCATAGTTCTTGTGGGAACTGGGATATTTGAGTGACTTATTGAATATATAGTTATGTGAATAATGATAGAGACATCGTGTAGCACCACATGCATATATAGCTTTGAGTATTCCGTGAATTTGATGATATACATGCGCTAAATATGTAATAAAGTCTCGTTATTAAGATACATTAGTAAAAAGAAGTTAAATTAGTATAATTCCTTTATTTTTGAGAAGTACATTGAAGTATAAAAACACATAATGGATACACATTTATATGAATGATAAAGTAATATTGATACTAAAACATAGTTGAAGAGAGTTTTCATGAAAAACATTTATTGAGAATCCCATATGTGAAATGATATTTTCATGAACATATAATTGAAATCCTACATGAATGAACAATACACAATGTAAATTCCTAAAATGATTGAGTGAATTGGAAGTTTTATCTTCCACTTATTCAGATAATCAAGAAAGAAGACAACTTTAGTGTATTGAAGGGAATTTGGTTTATCATTATAATAATTCATTGAATCAAAGTAGAAGTGATATCTTCTACTTATTCAAGAAGATTACTAATATGAAATTCATATAGTATTTTTGATTACATTCATTTGTATTTGAAGACTATTTGTGAAAGTGAGAAAGTGAATAATCAGTTTATCATAGTTTCTCAAAGTGAAAGATAAGTTTTGTGTTTCAGTGGTAGCTTGGGGTTTGGGAGATCTTTCACCTTGTGTTGTTTTTTTTCTTAATTGGTGTTATTTATATAAAAAGAACACTTTTTTTATTCTATTATAATTTTGGAAGTGGTTTATACTTAATATTCATGATTTCAAGATGGTACATGGCCAACTCACGTGTAATTTATGATTTATTTTTAGTAGATAATATGTTATTTAGATCATCTCAAACAAAAAGAGGATATAGTCAACCATATTGGAGAAAAAACTTTTAAAAATACTGTGTTTTTTATTAATTTAATCTATACCTTACATATGATTGTGTTTCCTGATAGGGAATGTCTATTCATCCAAATAGGTGCACAGGTTCAAATTTAAAAGGGAATAAAAAGTTTAATAAAATAATTATAGAAAACTTGCATACACTAATTCAACCCCACCCTTAATGAACTTGCATAAGCAACTATTTATTTTAGATTATTCATGAAAAATTCGTTCATTTTGTATCATATGTTTAAACATTTGAGATTCTATTGGAACCCCTAACAAGTACCTTTTCTAGATAGAGTGTTTCGACTAATATAAAAAGTATTGCACTCATCCATTTCTGGTAAAGTGGGTTTATCATTAGTGGATTAAATAAGACTTTAAAAATATTATTTCATTGTATAAATGATATATATTGGTTCCCACCTCAGTATGGATTGGTTACTAATGATATTACAGTGCAATGATACACAATTGAGTAAGTGAGATGAGGTCCAACCTAGTAGTAATTGTGATCCCCTCACATGTTTTGATTAGATCTCACCCTCATGGGATTGTAGTAATCTACCCATTATATAGTAATTATGGATTTTTTTATGTTAAAGTATATAATTCACTACTTATAAATGTTTAGAAATGTGTGAATGTTTCTGAAAGGTGACTGGTGGTTTCCCTCATCAAGGGACTGATGTATATTTAAAATTCAATTCTTGGGGGTGGTGTTTAAGAATGACTAAGTTAAATGATGAATTCCATTGTGTAATTTATTCATAAACTAGATTTAATCCTTACTTGTGATGGATTAAATGAATAACTTTTATAAAATTGAGGAATTTCTCTTGTTCCACCATGAGAGTTTCAACTGTGTAGTAACCTTTAAAAGTATGAGTTTCATGTTTACATAGTATGGTTGGACATTGTAAACGTAAAATTATAATGAATGGTGATATCAGAGTTGTGAAGAGGTATAATTTTGGTTGACTATTATAATAGAGGATTCTATGTCTAGAAGGTGGTTGAGGTTTTCTTATGTGGTTGATGTTTTTGATCTCTCTAGTTGGCAGGTGTAACCTGGGGAGTAGAGCTGATGGGGTGGGATTATATGAATATTTATTATCATATTTTTTATATTGTACCATATTGGTTCACTCAATTAAAATTATTATAAATAAGAGTAATTCGACGGGGTTGGTGTTGTTCCTTATGTTCTCATTAGTAGATTTCATTAAATAGCAGTGACAACACAACTTCGTTATCTTGAATAGTGTATGAGAACTTGTTGGATATCCGGATATATATAGAGGATTCTCATGAATTATTACAAATAGGTTTAGTAAATAATTCCCATATTTCCTAAATGTCATAATTTAGTGAGATTTTTTCCCCTGCCTTATGGATAAGAGATGATAGAGAAGCCGAGGTGGGTCCATAGGAGTAAGATTCCTTGCAACTCTTCTAATGTCAGTGAATTTTTTTTGAAGTAATTAGTGGTGAATTTTGGTTCATATGGGTTGGTCACATACAAAAATCATTTATAACTCTCTTTAAAGGTGAGGAATAATGTTCTCCCGCAAATGATAACCTTATTGACCAACAATTTTATAAAGGATGTTAGTGGATTATAGTTTCAATTAATTTCTTATAGTTGGGATACCTTTAAGTATAAACGCTTTATAAGATTTTCATATACAATATTTATGTTCTTTTTAGGGTTTTCCTTATATATGAGCTATAGATAATAATTTTCGTGATGGGAATGGGTGCCGTTTTATTGGTATATGGTGTACCCATCTCAGTTTGGGATAAATATTCATTGATAATATAAGTGCCTGAAAAGGTTTTTTTTCCAAACAATTGTTTTTTGGTGATTCCATGTTTAGAAGATCTAGTTATTTAATTTCTGATGATGAAAATGTTTAACAGTTGGTAGGATGTAGAAACCCAAATTTTTCTTGAATGTGAATTAGTTTAATCTTGATTTTTAGAGTCTCAAAACCATTTTATGGTGAAAATAGTAAATTTAACCTTATATATGTCTTCAAAAAAAGTAATTTTTTCATTGATCTTGGTATGATGTGTTTATTCCTATTCAAAATTATTGTTGTTTTCTGAGCATGTTGAATTTTAAATGATTTTTTATATTTATTAATTAAATGAATATGTTTTTTATGGTTGGATAATGATGTATTAGAAACTTTGAACATTTCATTTCAAACCAGTGGAATATTCGAAAAATATTTTTGAGGTTAGTCATTGGTCCCTTTTATAATTTTTAATATCATAGAGGCTAGAAAATAATATATTAAAATAATATATATTTTTTAGTATATATTAATTTAGTTGTAATGAATCATTCAAATATATTATAAATGGAATTGGATGGAAACATTAACTCTTTGGATCCAAAAATAATGGAGATTTTACCCTAATTGGAGTGAAATTTGAGTAAGGACTAAAGCCCCCAGGAAAGACCAATGCGGGTGTCGTTCATTAAATAGTATTTCATTTGGTATGATTTTTTATGTCTAGAACCCTATAATTACCCAATAAAACCCACATACTATGTTCTTTCTAGGGTTATCTTCACAAAATCATAACATAAAACCTAAAAATAGATAGATATAAAGGTATTATATATCCTCTTTAAAGAAGTATCCAACTGACCAAATAGGATGAAGAGATCTAAATTTACAATGACATTAATGATCATGTCACATAAAGAAGAAACATAGAATTATGTAAATGAAAATTAATTTAATAAAATGGTGATTATACATCAAGTTAGCGATTTTCTATTCATAAATATTTATGTTTTTATGATTTCATATCAGTTTTTTGATTGGCTATTTTAATTTGTGGATTTCAATTTCACCCATAAAACTGAATATGGTTCCTAAATATTTAGTCCCTGTACTGAATTTATAGGGAATCTTTTATCCTATAAAACATTATTAAATTTATTGTGAATTTGTTATGGTGATATGAATAATGAATAAATATTCTTGGGTTAAACCCCCACATGATGGAATCTATGTTTAGTAACTTTATTCTAATTATTTTTCATTATTTTTTGGATGATATTTTAATATGAGGAATGAATTAGTGGAGATAAATTCATGATGGACGGTGGTACAATGTTTTCCAGCTTCAATAGTGGTCAATAATATCAGAAATAGTGGACACAACCAAGCTTTTTTCACTATGGAAATAGAGTCATGGATTAAGGCCATGGTGGATAAAAGAGGTCAGAACATCATGTGGAAATATATACATGGCCTATGGTTCTGGTGGCTACGATTGAATGATATCTGGCCATTATAGTGTGATATTTCCAGCTAGTTTGACACACTTTCAAGGCCATCTTGAAAACAAAACCCATCCTAGCATGGTGGGTCATTTAGGTCCACCTCTATGGGCCCTAGGTAGCTAGCCTATACACTGGAATTCAGTGTAAAGAAGACATGTACAGCTGATCGAGTTGGTGCACTGAGTTCTGTCCACCCAACCTAAATCAAGTATCCCATACAACATGCATGGGAAAATGGGTTGTATGAGTATGCCAATGTTTCACACCAAGGTAATTCACCTCCATTCCCAATGCGTCATGTCATAGCCCAAAGGCTACCACATTACCCAGGATGTTTCCTAAGTTATTTTTTTAACTTTTTCACCATATTTCTATTTAAAACATATGAATTTATTATCTTCAGTGTTTTTTCATTTATATCATGATACAATGGTCTTTATTTTATTCAGTTTCATTTTCAAGTAAATATAGTTTGTTCTAGGGTTTATATCTATAGGGTTGATGATAGGGATCATGCATCATGATGGGAGAATTTGGGCCTCATCTACCTCACTCTCATTTTTTGTGATGTTTTAATCTATTGTGCGGTACACTCATTAATTATGTTCTACTCCTGCTTATTTTGTGATACTCTAAACTATTGAGTGTTGTAATGTGACACCGGCCATCTATCTACAGAGTTAAATTCTCCCACATTTTTCAGGTTCTTTTTTTATTCAAATCAAGGTGGCATTCCTCTATCAAGAGAGTTAAATACTCTTTTATCTACTATTTTCTATAGTTCTGGTAAGGTGGCATGGTGTTCTCCTTAGCTGGATGGCAATGGTGATGGGTGATAGTACTCCCTTGGCTGAAATCCATCCTTACTCAAGGTGTGGGTTCCTCTATAAGCTTCTATAGTGGTGATCAAAATGTTGTAAAATAAGTTATGGTGAATCCTTAATTGATGTGTACATGATTCATCAAGGATCATGTCCTCATTTATGGTTTCTAGTTTCAAAATGGATGTCAGAGGGGCTAATAAAATCAAATACTTTGAGACTTATGAGTCTTAAGGTGCCCCTAGTTAGCCTTCAAGATGTGATGTATAGTTGGTTATCAAATTCAAGATTTTTGAGTATTTACATACTCTAATAATCCATATTTTCTCATAATATATGACCTTTTTTAATTATAGTTGATTTGACTAAAACTTATTTACATCCCTGAGAATTTTATTTATAGACAAAATTTGAATCTTTTCTTATCTTCCTCATAATTATCCTCTCACACCAGGGGTTTTGAGGTAACTTATTGTGTTGTTGTTGATTTGTGTGTTTGGGGAGTCTTATTGAGTATATTTATACTCACCCCTATATGAGATTAGTTCTTACATGTGTTGTAGGACATCCTCGACCCGGAATCCACTAACTGGTTCCCTGATCAAGGTTATTGGATGACCCCATGCACACCTCCTCGTACACTAGAGATTTCCAAATAGTAGTGAGGGTCTAATAGAGAACATGCAGAGACTATACCCAATTTACAAGATTAATCAAAAATAGACAAAATATGACATAAAGGAAACAATAAAAAATAATTCAGAAACATGATTTACCAAAACATTTACCAAACATGGTATAAAACATAACCAAATGATAAGTATTCCATGTCATTATAACTATATGAAAAGGGAAGAAAACCCAAAATAATCACTAATAGAAGAATCCCTAAAATAGGTCCTGACTCAATGTCTGGATCCTCATCCATGCAGATCCCAATCCTAACTCATCTTCTGAGCATAGGGAATTTACCCTTATCCTAACCTGCAGCCATGAAATTTGCTCAAGTACCCAATGATAGCCCCAACAGAGTTTGATTACATCTCAGTAGGCCACCACCAAAATTGTCTACAAAATATACAGTCTAAACATATAGTTCATGAAACGAAAAAAATAATGTCAAGGTAAGCAAAATAAAAATCAGGTTCCATTAGATAACAATATTCCTCTTAGACATTTACATAATTCATTCCATTATCATCACATAAACCATTATCATCACTAAATACATGGGTTAGAATTTTACATCATTTACATAATGTCCTACGTCATCCAATTATCATTAATAAGGTTATATTTCACATTCCCAATCCCACTAGGGATTACCATTACATAAATAATTAAAACACACTTACCTTGGAGCCTCAATCGAGGCAGTCTAATCAAATGCAACTATTAGGGACCTAGAGCCTCATTACAACTCCCTAACCAATTAATTCAAGGGTTTTTTTAGAGACTCAGTCCAACTCAACCCATTGGAGGAACCTCAGCCCTTTATCCCACATCACCAAGACAAGTGCACATGTTTTTTATCCATTTACCACATATACGATATCATACCACATTCACAATCAATACAGATAACACATACAATTTATATTTCAATCCACATATAAATCTACATCACACCATAACCCATTATAAATTTTACCATTTACTTAGCATAACCCATTTAACCCATTTTCATTTCATATCTTAACCCATTTCTCATATTCAAAAAAATCCAAACATTAACCCATTTCAATTAGTTCATAAATTCACATGCATTATTCCATTTATTCAATCCCATTATGAACACATAGGTCATTTGACACATTCACTTTATTCCATTTAACCCCTTTTCACATTTTTCCAAATAGTCCTCTATACTAAATCCAACATTTAGGAACATCTACCATTAATTCCTATATACAAACCAAACTAGAATCTCATCACATTTATCATCGGATATACCTTATTATACCTCAATTACACGCTCAACTTTGTAATTTTCCATGTTTGGGAATATCGGTTCACCCCATGGGTGGCCCTAATCAGGTCTAATCAATCTTAATGAATCCCACCGTGATCATGATGGGTCTACATCATTATTTATCAGAACATTTTACCAAATCTCACTAAAGTAGTCAATTTCACAACAAGAAAAAATTAATAACACAACCAAACATACACAAATAAAATTCAAAAATATGGGATATAATTGTAGACCACCTACCTCGAATCTAAAGTTCATCAAACCCTTAACCTTATCCATAGATCTGGATTCAAGAAATATTTGGATCCTCATCCTAAGATCCACTGGAAAAAGAGGGTTTTAGGGAATTGGAAGAATAGGAACAAAACCACAAGTCCTAATCTAGCAAAGAGAATCAATAGAATTATTAGACTCTCTCAGAGATTTAATTCAGAACCAACGACACTCTAAATTGTTTAGAATCAAAAATATTGATCATTGGGAAGCTTGGAAGAGTTTGTTTTTTCATTAAGGCTATAAGAGGAAGAAATCAAGAATAAATCAGGTGAGGAACATAAATTCATGAAGTTGAAATTTGGTAACTTTTCAATTTTAAATGGGTTGAATGGTTTGGCCACACAATTTTTCAAACCATTGACAGACTGTTCGCCTACCTATTTCTAAGAGGGGTGAAGTCACATGATTACCCGAGGATGCCCTCACAATTTGAAAAATGGTGTTCCAACCTTGTGTAATGACTCTATCCAAGTTCAAATGGTTTTTCCTTCCCCCTTACCTGGTTCACTCTAACCACTCACATCTCAACCTTTTTAGCATTGTTTGGGGGAATAGTTACCTCTAACCATCCACAAATAGTGCAATATGGACTGGATGGAAAAATACTCTTTCTTTATTGTCCCGAACCCCAATAACACTCTTGAGATTCCTCAACAATCCAATAAATAATTAATTAAACAACTTTATGAAATTTAAATAAAAATTTAAACAAGAACATACCTCTAATAAGTCTAGGATCTTACAACCTCCCTAGATTATAATAGCTTGTCCTCGAGCCACACATCCAAGCATCATCGAGCTTCTAAATAAAATAGATTGGGACACTAAGCCTGTATATCCGACTCTATTTACCAATAATATTCCCAAACATTACCATGCTTCCACAAAACATGAACTAGAGGCACAATCTTTCCTCACAATAAATTATCACTACGATCAACAACATGAATTTGGATGCTCGTCGGAGGATGAATCAATATCAAGCTCAACTTCCTCAATATCAGTCACATGAGATGGGTCAGGGTGATACTATTGACTTTGTGACACATAAAAGGCATCGTGCATACCATTATACCACTACGGAAGATCCAATTGGTATTCCACTAGTTTGATCCTCTCCACAATCTCGAACAGCCCCACAAACCTGGGTTCCAACTTTCCCAGCTTCTGAACCATAAGGTGAACCAACCTAGGAGACACCCAAAAAAACACATGATCACCCACCACAAACTCAAAAGGTATAAGATTCCAATCCACATATGACTTATGACTACTCTAAGATGTCCCCAAAAATTTCTAAATAAACTAAATCTGTTACGACATTCCTACACGAGACTTGGTCCGAACTACTTTGATTCCCAAACTTCCATCCAACACAATAGAGATCTACATGGTCTACCATAGAGCACCTCAAATAGTTTCATTCTAATTATATCTTGGTAACTATTGTTTTACGAATACTCAAAAGGGATAAATGATTCTACCATGATCCACCAAAATCCAAGACACAAGCCCTTAACAAGTCATCTAGAACCTGAATGGTATGCTTCGACTGCCCATCTATCTGCGAGTGAAAATTCGTACTCAACAACACCTGGGTACAAAGTGTCTTCTTTAATACATTCCAAAATATCAATGTGAAATGTAGATCACAATCTAAAACTGTAGTCTTCATAACCTTGTAAAACCACACTATGTCCCGAACATATAACTCATCCAACTGGTACATAGTGAAGGTCTCTCGAATTGGAACTTAATGATCCACCTTAGTCAATAGATCCACAACCACCCAAACAAAATCATTCATTCAATTTTCCCTTACGAGACCTATCACAAAATTCATCATCATATCATCCCATATCCATTCTGGAATGAGTAATGACTGTAATAGACCACCGGGTCACTAATGCTCTGCCTTTACCTACAGAGAGGTATAGCATCGCACCAAGAAACCAACAACTTCCATCTTCATATCTAGACATCAAAACTGCCTAAAAATATCAGGATACATTTTGGAAAAACCAAGCTGTACCACTCACGTAGATGCATGAAATGTGTGCATCAATTCATCCTGAATATATGAATGTGTGAAAAAACATCCACAAACATAAATGATGTCATCATCTCTAATAGTCCATCACCAACCTTTATGACTTTCTCTAAAGGCCAAACTTTCAGAATCCTCATGCTTCCTATCCTTGATCCTACCCTAAATCACGGACTCAACTACAATGGATGAAAGGGTCATCTTCCCTTGGCCATCCCGCACCACAAGATTCATCTCAACAGTTAACACCATCATCTTCGACTCCAAACTTTTTTCTTGAACCATCTGATTTGATTATATTGAATCATGGAATATACAACATTGTTTCTCTTTCTGGGTGTGTAAACAAGCTAAAAAATCAAAATATTGTATATACTGAACCCATCTTCACTTCCTAAGATTCAAATTAAATTGGTAGAAAATTTACTTGAGGATTTTATAATTTGTATACAAAGTAAATTGTTATCTCAACAAGTAGTGTCACCAACACATTAAACCATACACTGAAATGACCAACACAATTAAATTCGTAATTTAATTTACTTCATGAGGCCTCTACATCATTACCCATATGCCACAACCTAATAATTCATAATCAAATCCACCCCAAGCCCAAAATTAGAAGCATCACAAAACAAGGTATACTTATAACCTAGCTCAGGTAAGATCAAAACCAGTGTGGTTTTCAACCGCCACTTTAATTCATAAAAAGAATTCTCACACACACCAAACCACTCAAACATGAAACCATTATCGTTCAAACCAAAGAGTGGTGCTTCCAAATGAGAAAATAATCTAATGAACATTTGGTAATAGCCATCCAAACCCAGAAAACATTAAAAATAATAAAAAATCTTGGGTTTCTCCCAAGAAAAAAATGTTTTTACTTTCTCTGGGTCTATAGACATGCCTTATTGAGAGATGATGTTACCTAAGAAATTCACATATTCAATCTATAAATGAAATTTGGATAGCTTGGTGTATAGATGCTTCTCCCTTAGTGTACTTAGTACAATTTCATGATTTTTTAATGATCTTCTTGAGTCTTAGTGTACACTAAGATTTTATCAACAAATATGGATATGAAATGATCTAGATAAGGTTGAAATATTCTATTCATTATGGACATAAACACTACTAGTTCATTAGTCAACCAAAATAACATCACGAAAAATTATTCAACCCATACCTACTCATGAAGGTTGTCTGTTGTATATCATAAGATCTCACCATTATCTAATGATACCCTAATCTGAAATCAATCTTCGGGATCATGGTTACACCTCTCAGTTGGTCATAAAGTTCATCGATTCGAGGAAGAGGGTATCATTTCTTGACCATCATCTGATTTAGCCTCCTATAATCAATGCGCAACCACAAAAATATGCAATCTTTCTTGGAAAACAGCCCCGAAAATCCCTAATGTGACGTACTAGGATGAATATAATGTTTATTATACTAGTCCTCCAATATAGTTTTAAAATCCTATAGTTATTCAGGTGTCATTCTATATGGTGGAATCTAAATGGGTTCTACTCCCAGAAGCAACTCTACCATGAATTCATCATCTCTCTTGGGAAGTAGCCCTAAGAAGCCCTATGGGAGCACATCCCAGAACCAGTCCACTATAGGAAGAAATATAGGCTAATATATTTCCCCATCATCAAGCATAAGACAAGACAATTGGGTTTCATGTTTTCCTAACTATTGAAAAACTATCCCTGCATGTCCACCCATAATATCCCATTCACCATGATAGAAATAAGTGTCCCCATTAAGATACTAGACTGTTATTATGTGGTGGTAAAAATTGATATGGTCTCAGTACAATACTAGCCAATCCCTTCCAAAAATCATATTAATACCCAACACCTTCATCATAAAAAATTCCCATATAAAGCAGAACCAAAAAATTTCAAGAGGAAACCCCTTAAACTACCTAACATTTTGTGCCTCATCTTGAATGGTGTATCGATCAAAATATCCTTACACATACATTCCACTATCAGGATAAAAATAAAAACTAAGTAGAAATGATATAATGTGAGTCAAATGTATTAAATAAATCACTAGATATCCTAGAAGATACAATAATCATACCTCAAACCATCGATTTTCTAGCCTCACCACCTCTAGGTGTAGACTAAACTACATGAAGTTGGCCATCACCTCTACCATGGGCTTTAGTATGAGTTCCTAGTGCAGTACTTACCAATTTATATGCATGATCTCACCTTGGAGTACCACATCCATTAACCTGATTGTCACGGCTGGTGGAGCTCAAACAACCTAACTTATATAGGGTTACGGACCCCCTTCCTATACTCTACATCGTATTCGATCCTCCATTAGTACCCACTTATTGAGGGTTCCTCTGGAACATATTCACATGCTCTAACCTACCACATGCTCGACACTCAAATAGTGGCTAGGGACACTAACATTGCATATTCCCCAGCCTTCCGTACTAAAACCAGATAGCTCAGTCACTTCCTTGTGTGGTTAGTTTCCTTTTATAGCTACCCTTTCCACCATAGACCTGGTGTAAACTCTCAAAATGACACATCCCACAATCGAATGTTGCACCACTATATTTACCAATTGGAACTGTATGTCCTCAACCAGATGCGTCATTGAGGTTCCCATCTGAAATGAGGGAATAATCCACTACCTCATGCACCCTCTTTAAACAAAATATATTTACTTGGGAATTAATCTCATTCCAAATTAGATCCTGTAAATTCCTTATTATAGCATCCTCATCACCTACCAATGCCATGAAAAAGTTTGCAAGTCAGTTAAATATCCAGCATACTTCATAACTGAAATAGATCCCTGGGTCAACCTCATAAACAATGTATCATTTTCCTAACTCAATGTATCCAAAGAGAAATGTTCCAAAAAACTTTTCCTAGAAATCATTTCCTTTCGAACATCAACCAAATGGGTTTTAACAAGAACATCCCACCAGCACTTTTCTTATCCTCGCAACATGTGTGTCTCCAACTTAACACTGTTCTCCGAAGGATTCTCTATGTGATCAAGAATAATATGAATTAACTCTATCCAAAATTAAAATGCATCAAGTTTTCCCTATCAAGAAATATTTGATGGTTATTATAGATGAAACTCCCTGTTATCTCAAACATACTTAGCACACCCCTCTCTAGGTCTCGTTCGATTATTTTTATAAAATGGGAAATTTTCTCATGGAACCACCCCTATCCTCTATTACCCTAATCCTTTAGGGTTCCCTGATCCACTTTTAAAGGAGCATTATCGGTGATATACACTTGTCTCCAAAACTGGAAACCTCATCGTTATGGCATTTCTCTACATTTCCAAGAACACATCTTTGAACACATTGCATGAAATATCCACAATTTCAACAAAATAAGGCTCCATACTAAACATAAACTACTCATTTCACATACAGTATCCCAATAGATATCACTATATCTAGAAAACTACCATTTAACATAATTATTGTAGGCTATGTCTAACATGGGTTAATGTAACCTACATAGTCATTATTTTTTCATTAGACACCCCTCTTTAATCCATTTCCACTTTCACGACACAAATCTTTCTTTTTTAGAAACCTTCCCATTTCGCAACTTATTTCAGCCAATATTTTAACTCATTTAAAACCCTTAATTAAACACGATTATTTTACCATTATTTAACATTCATTCCTCTTTACCTATTTGCATCATTTTTTAGTCGCTAGTTTCTTCAAATTGTTCAAGAAGTAAAGTACGTTCTACCTTTCATACCCCACACACCCATCTCATGTGTGTCTAACATGATACATGCAACCTATATCCCTAGGTTCCTATAATGATGTAATAATTCAAAACCTCATTTCAATCCTTCCATGTGAAAAATATTATAAAACTATCACATCACACAATATGTGAATCACCCAATTGTGAAATATCATTCAACTATAATAAAACACATCAAGAGCAATAATCCCCACCCTGAGTGCCTAAGTTTTCCACCATATTTGTGTTAGAAAATCCTATGAAAGAGATCATTTTCAAGACCTAACACATACTAATCTCTTTTCTACCATAAAAAAATAATAATTTCACAAAAAAGAACCATTCTGATACCACTTTGTAACATCCCTGACCTAGAAGCCACTAATGGGTACCCCTAGCTGGGATGTCAACTGACCTGGAGCATACCTCCCCATATGATAGAGGTTTGTGACTAGAAGTGAGGGTATAATAGAACATGTGGGGAGACTATACCATCATTACCAGAGAAAAAAATAGTATATAAAAAATAAAATAAATAAAACAATTAGAAAAAATCTAGAAACATTCATTACCAAAACATTTCCCAAACATGGTACAAAACATAACCAAAAGATAAGTATGCCATGTCATGGTAACTATTACAAAAGTGAAGAAGCCAAAAAATAAAAACTAATATAAGGATCCCCCGAAAACGTTCTTGACTCCAAATCTGGATCCTCATCCATGTGTATACTAAGCCCAACTCAATGTCCTAGCATACGGCCTTTACCGTTGTTTGGACCTAAAACCATGAAATCTTCTTAGGTTCCCAATGGAAGTCTGAACAGGGTGTGAGTGAAACATAGTAGGACACCACCAACGGTGTCTGAAAAATATCTAGTCTAAATAGAGAGTGCATGAAAAGACTAAATAAATGACAAATATAAACGAAATACAACTCAAGTGCTATTAGTTAACAATATTTATTTTTCTATATAAGTCATTTGTTCCATTATCATCACTTACACAATTTCATCAGTAAGTCCATTGGTTATAATTTTACATCACTTAAAAAATGGCCTAGGATAGCCAATTATCATGAATAAGGGTATATTTAATGTTCCCAATCTCACTAGGTATAAACATTTCATAAATAATTACAGAAAACATACCGTGGATCCTATGTCTAGGTAGTCTCATCAAATGGAACCATTAGTGGCTTGGAACCTCATTTTGTCTCCCTTACCCTTGCATTCTAGGAATAGGTTTAGAGCCTCAGTCCAACCCGACCCAAGGGAGGATCCTCAATCCTTTATCCCACACTATATAGCCATGTGAATATTCATATTTATCCATTAACCACATATATCATATGAAAATCCATTCACAAGAATACATGTTACATTTACATTTTACATTTCAATCAATATATATATCACAATCAAGCCATAACACATTATCAATTTTACCATTTACTTATCATATCCCATTTAACCAATTAACTTTTCATACCTTAACCTATTTATCATATTCAAAAATTTCTATACCTTAACCAATTTCACTTAGTTCTCCAATTCACATGAATTATCCCATTTATAAAATTCCATTATGAACACATAAGTCATTCGACACATTGGCATTATTTCGTTTAACACTTTTTCAATTTTTTTCAAAAAAAAACCCTTATGGAACTTCCAACATTTAGGAACAACTAATTCTCATATATAAACTAAAATAGAATGTCAGCACATTTATCATAGTCTCTACCTTACTACATGTAAATTCCGTGCTGAAATTTGCAATTTTAAATGTTTGGGAATATTTGTGCACCACATGGGTGGCCCTAATCTTGTATAATCAATATAATTGAATACCACAGGGATAATTAGGGGTCTAAATTATCATTTATCCAACCATTTTATCAAATATCACTAAATACATAAATTTCACTATAAGAGTGCAGCAATAACACAACCACACAAACACAAATCAACTTCCATACTGTATCATATACTTGTAGACATCCTACCTTGAATCTTAAGTTGATTTAACCCTTAAAATTAGCATTAGATCTAGATTGAATCACTCTTTCAAGCCTCAAACTATGATCTGCAAGAAAAATAGGGTTATAGAGATTCAAAAGAAGAAGAATGAAACCACAAGGCCTAATTCATAAAATAGAAGCACTAGAAGGATTAGAATCACCCAGAGCTTCGATTCTTAACTAAAAGTGCTTCAAATATCTTATACATGAAGGAGGTTGATTGTTTTTAAGCTTATATTAGTTTGGTTCATCACTAGGGATGGAGGTGGAAGAAATGGGGATGAAATCAGGTGAAAATTTTAAAATCCTGAGGGGTAAATTTGGGAAAAAAATTCTTCTTTATTAGGATTCATGGTTTTTCCACACGGTTTTCCAAACTATGCACAAACTATGTGCCTACCTCTATCCAAGAGGGGTTAAGTATCATGGTTACCTGGTGAGGCCCACATAGTTTGAAAACCCATGAAACAACCATGCAGAATGCCTCTATCCAAGGTAGTGTGGTTTGGCCTTCCCCCTCACATGGTTCACTCTAATTGTGAAACCCTCCTCTTATCTAGCATGGTTTGGGCACACTATCACCTCTAACTATATTCCAACCAAGAAACATTAACTTCATGACCAAAATTATCCTTCATTCATGTCTGAAACCCGCAGAACACCCCTAAGATTCCTCAAACACCAGGTAAACATTTAATTAACCAACTTTAAGGTAATTAAATAAAAAATTAAAAAATAACATACCACCATGATGTTCAAAATCTTACATGTCATTTCAATGTCGGTGATGCACATTTATAAAATTGTCTTGGTGGATTTGGAACTAGTGTTCCTTGTTTAATCCAATTCCTAATGACACTTGGTAATGTATGGTGGATCATGGTGTTTCATAATTGAGGTGGTGACCATTGTGGATATATATCCATATAGGGGTATATGTTGTGAGGAGAATCTTTCTACAGTGCTGTGTCTATCATATTCAGTGGCTTATCAGATGTACAGTTCCTTTGATATTTTTCTATCATGTTTTATTTTTGTATTTGATGATTCAATCATATATTGTTTATAGTTAAGTTTCATATACATATATATATATATAGTGTTTTATAATTATATAGGCTAATACATCTCATACTTTTTATATGCCTACATGATGCTAGTCATTAACCCTAGTCTATTAGAGGTGGGAATGGAGTGGCACACCTGACTTACTACCAACTTAGGTTGGGCCCCAGTTGGTCATGTAATTTTATAATGGCATAAAATTGGATCTATAGAAAAGCTATATTGACAAGTAGGGGAAGAACATAAAAAAATTAATTAAGGGATTATGTCTTCTTTAAAGTATCACCATGGAAGGGAGCTATAAATTCTGGTAAGAATGGGAAGCTAAGACGAAGTTATATTAATCATTTTTATATTTTTTTAAAAAATTGAAATGTGTCTTACCATTTTTATTTTCCACCCAACCTCTATAAATTACATGAATTCTTCTATGTCTCACTATTGAGGGCGTACTTTCCAGAAACAATACCTATACTCAAAATTGATGAAATCAAACAAGAGCTAGACATTTTCAAAAATAAAGAGCGTATAAAAATTCATTAATCTAGATAAATTGACTTGTATAATAAGATAACCTGGTTAGTGATGGTACATTAGAGGAATCATAAGATAAAGGAGGATACATGGGATCACATGGAACCATAATGAAAACTTACCAACACTTATTAATATATTTATGTATACCCCAAATTTTGTGGAAGAAATTATTTAAGGGTATATAATTTAATACCTAAAACATGATTATAATCAATAAACATATTATTAAAATATTTATCACATAACACAAGCCCTTTGATTACATTATCATATTAAAATAAAAAAAACTAGAAAAATGCATTCACTATAACATATGTAACTAGTGTTACCAAACACATATGAAAATTAGGTAGCACCATAATCTTGAACTCTGGAGGATCAAACACCAAACATGTTGAAAAATATAAGATATATACTATTATTATGGAGAAAAAAATTAGAAATGAAATAAAAAGGATATTTATGCTTATAAAATTGTTTGAATGGTTTAAGAAATTACAATACAGTGTGTTTATAATGGGTAATGTGATCATTGGAAGGGTGTAGAGCTTGTTGGAATAATAACTTCCCAACATGACCATTATAACAGTAATATAACCCTTATAAACACAATATTCTAATAAATTGAATAGAATCAATTTTCAGAAATATAATTATTAATTATTAATAATAAATATTGATCAACGAATAGTATTATAATAACATAAACATGTCTAGGAATGATATAAAATTCATTTAAAAAATAAATTTTAAATTTATAATGATAAAAGAAAGGTTTTGGAGAACAGAGAAAGTTTTATTTAAAAATTTATTTTCTCATATATAAAAAATATTTTCATAATAAAAGAATTAAGATTTTCTAATTATTAATTGAAATTATCCAATAGAGAATTTTTTATAATTTCCTATGTTAGAAAAGTTTTTGGGTAATTTTTAAAATATATAATAAATATGATGTAATTATTATGATTTCATTTTGTGGTAAAAAAGATATAATAATTAATATAAATAAATTTTGTTAGGTACCTTTCATAGTGATGACATGATAGTGGTGAATTATCAATATTAAAAGTCAGAGTTACTTAAAATATATTTCTAAATATAGTGTATTAAGATATTTAATAATTTATCATTAAAAAATAAAATAAGTGGATGTGTAAAATAATATAAGCAGTAAAGTAAAAAATTTAGAATAAATGGATCTTATAGTAGTCTGTATCCAAATGATTATACGTCTACTCTTTACACACTAATATCGGAGAGTGGAAATACACTATAAACAAAGGCCTTTTATAGATTCTATCCAGACCCAAAATTTTAAAAAGGGATAAATATTAACCTATTTTTTTAATTTGATATCAGATTTAACATGTGGATTCCAAAATAATCAACCCCCAGCCAAAATCATATTTTTATACATTTGAAAACAAAAAACAAGATTTCTATAGGAGTGGCCCAAACCTGGTGATTTTTAACAGGATTAGTCACGACATATGTCACTATCTTTTGGTAAAGTTTGTGAAATAGGGTGGTACCTTTTATGGGTGGTATAAACTATAAAGAGATGTCATGAAGTACAAACAATTCCAAGATAAAAGTAAAAAAGAATGAACTCTTCAGTAAGTTTGAAGAACTTTTATAGAATATGGATGTTCTTCTCAAACCTTCAAAAATGATCGCACAATAATTCTTTGTGTGTACTAGCTATGCTTTAAAAAAATAGAATAATGACGAATCGCCTAGAATTATTGTTAAACTATATAAAACTTTAGAATATAAATAGATTCACATAAATACCATGTATGTATTTTCTTCAACCATTAAATAGAGGAAAAAATAGCTATTTATATATTGAAAATATGTGATCCTCATTAATAAATTATCAATGATCATTATTTACATGGATACTACCTTGAATTTATTGGGTACTCTATATTAAAAACATCTTGTACATCGAGTTGTTAATAATAAAAAATGAATCAATAAGTAATTACACTAATAAATTCTCCCACTATTCAGCCTTTAATCATGTGAATATTTCCCAGAATATATACAAGATTAATTTCCTCAAAATATTTAAAAATATTTTAATTAAAACATATATATATATATAATCATTCATTGGAGATATTTTAAATAAAATTTATAATAATTCAAAAATAAAATCACTTAAAAATACTAAGTATAAAAAATAATGATCATTATTTATATAAGGATTATATATTACTAAGATAATAAATTCAATACGATTGAATAAATTAAAAAGATAATAATTACTTTAATATAGAAAAATGTAGTATGATGCAAAGTTTTTCCTTTGTTATGAAATTTCATATGATATAAAACTCTATAAAGTATAAAATAGATTTCACAAGATAGTAAATTTCATGATATAATAATTTATTAAGATAGGAAAATTTCATAAGATAAGAATTTTTATAAGATACAAAAAAAATTTGTAAGATTAAAAATTTTGTAAGATACAAAATAGTTTTTGTAGGATATTAAATTTTTTGGGATATAAAATTTCAAAAGATAGGAAAATCTATAAGATATGAAATTTTCATAAGATACAACTCTAATTTAATATGAATAAATAGTTTACCAAAAAATTAAAAATATTTATAAGGATATATTGTAACCAGAATAAACATAATAGTAATAATATTAAAAAATAAATAATAATTAATTAATGAATAATTAATCAATAAATAAATAATGAAGAATAAAAAAAGTCAATTTCATTATTTTCTTCTAAAAGTATGGATAGATTCAAAATAATTTTCTTAAATAATTTTAAAAACTCATTTTTTAAAGAATAATATAATTATAAAAATATAAATAATTAAATTAAGGTATTATAAATATAAAAAAAATAAATAAATAGAGTGAAAAGTTTCCACTCAAATATATCTAAGTGGAAAGGAATCTCTCAATAATCTCTTCCTTTTTTATAATTACACAACCAAACACATTTATAAAATTATTACCTTTTTTTAATTGATCAAAATGTTTAAAAATTGAGAATATAATTCTAACCCTTTCTTGAAATCATAAAACCACGCTCTTTTTTTTGAAGAAGTAAGCAATATATTCCGAATTTCTCCCCATTTTGAAAATTTTTCCACTAAAAATGACCTTAAGATTATTAATATTTTACCATAAAATTAAATGATCATGATATCATTCAACAAATATATATTTTTTTTCTTTCACAATGTTAAAAAATATTAAAAAAGAGTTAAAATTGAAAATATTTAAATAAAAGATAAATATAAAATTTCATCACATGATAAGAAGAATAAATAAGAAATCTGCTTTAACCAATCAAAAAAATATTCCATGCTAAATTTAGATGAGAATCAAAACTTTATACTCAAAGATAAATCAAATGATCATATTTTATCATGTTCTAAGGAAATTGTATCCCCTTAAATTCATGAATTTTAAATATATACATAAATAAAAATAACTATAGGTGAGATAGTAAATCCTTCTCTTAAATTTATGCTTCACTCTTTAAGATAAACAAATATTTGTTTCCAATATTAAATTTCATTTTTCATAAAATAGTGAGAACTAATTTTGTATTATAATTTAAAATATAAAAGGAGAAATAAAAACTTGTTAAGATATTAAAATAATTATAAAAATAATTGTAATGAATTAATAGTTACAAATGGTTGTCACAAATACCAGTAAAAAATATTTAAAATAAATTTTCCATCCTCACTATCCACAAGAAATACTATGTAGAATTAAATACATTACAATATAACAAATTTTAAAAATATAAAGTCTATTCATACTAGATATATGAAATATACTTACTTGGGTATACTTACCATCTTAGTTCTAATTGAATTTATGAATAAACAATTAGAAACCTGTGATATATAACGATTACTCTGATTAACTTTAAAAAATTAATTAGAAATAAATTTATTTTTGTGAACAAATGTTTGAACAAACATTAACATGAGATATACATTTATTTTTACCTTTCACATAATGATTTTTTTACATTTATGGTAATCATCCATCCTAAATGAGAAAATATCTATTTATATTTCATCTAGAATTTTTTTGTATTCTCATTAACTTATCTAAAGTATAACTTCAAATATTAACATAAGATTTCATTTATTTCAATTTTTTTATTTTGTTCTTATGATTCATGTTTTTATTTTGTATATATTCAAGATTATCATTATCTGAACTATTATCATCCTTATATTATGTTCCATCAATGAGGAATCACTGAGAGCTTGAGATTAGAAGATGGTTATGTGACTCGCTTATCATAAGCATCACAGATCTGCAACTAGATCTAACTTCAACAGAGTTTTCAAGAAACCCAACAGAAATATGGTGTATCAGAGCATGAAAAATAGATCCAAATGTCATAGATGAGTCGTTATGATAAATAGGATCCAATGGCTTCCCAAAGTACAACATGTTGAATACTAGAGGTCAAGATTATATAGGAATTGGAGGAATGTCAATCAAACATATGGGGGTGTCTTTTCTAGAGGTTCTTTGAGGGAGAGGATTGTTCAATCCTTTTTGGTGTAGTATATGGAATTCATGAAGAAGGTATTGAGGATCAAGGATTCAAAGTAAAATATTTCTCTTATGTGTTAAAATGTTGATCCCAGTCCTTGATTAAAATTTTGGTGTGGATCTAATGAAGATGAAATGTGAACATTTCTTTAAGAATTCCTTATATCTGGAAGAATGGATTATTATTTTGTTTTCTTAATATGATTTATTGGTTTTTATATAATTTCATTGCATGAAATTGAATTTGATATAGTAATATCATCAGAGAGTTTATCTTTTGTACTTAATTAATAATTTTTTAAAATATTATTTTCATTCTTACATTTAGATAAATCAACTAATAAAACATTGAATTTCCTTTATCCTACCTTATTATTCATAAAAATAAAATAATTTATCATTTTATAATCCTCTTTAAGCATATATATTTTGGATCAATCCATTTTAAACTTTTTAACCACCAAATAAATATTCTTAATCTAATTTTAACTTTCTTGATTTTTTAACTTAATTTCTTGTATTTTTTTAAAAAATAAATTTCTTTATGATACTCATAAAAATTTTCACTTAAATATTCAATATTAGGTCTATTATTTTAAAAAATAAAAGAGTATTAATAATTAAAACTATGTAAAACCACATTTTTAATACATTATTTTTAATATAATTCTTTAAAAAAATATTACATTAATAACTTCGAATGATTTGAGGTTTAGTGTCTTGGAATCTAGGTATATAATACATAATTACATAAGTATAACATAAAAATAAGCATTATTTAATCCTATTGAAATATTCCTTTGTTATTACATCGTATTACACCTCACTTAAAGTGACGTTCTAGGGATATACATTAATGGAAGGGTTAGCATAAATCCCTTTAAAGGATAAATAAAGTAAATAGAACATAGTCATTCATCAAGTATAGAACATGGGAAATAAAATTAGAACATAGTTATAAGTATATTATAAATAACATGGATCTGTGTCAAAAATATAAAAAATAAATATTTATATGCATATTACCAAGGATCAAAACAAAATTTTCATAAAACATCTTACTAATGTTATTACCCAAGGTGTCCTAAAATATGTCATTTATAAATATTAATCCATTACATAATTAATTGGATAACTATTAGGGTTCACCCATCATATTACATAATTAATGTATTCTACATAGATCATATATCATAATACATCACTTCAACAATGACCCAAGGAAAATAAATATTAGATTTCATATAAAATAATTGAGTATATAAGTTCTTAGAGACTTGAAATTTTAATCAATTTTAACCCATGAGATGGGAATGTGGGATTAATACATTTAAATAACCAATAAATGAACTATAATTAAATATATATTAATACCATTCAATAGAAATAGTGTTGGGTATTTATAACATAGTAAGAGAGGCATAGAAAATAAAATGACGATTCTGACAGCATAACAGGTATACAAAGTGGTTTATGGAATGAGAAAACTGAGAGAGAATGGAATTATATCATTGATATAAAAAAATTATTATTGTAATGTAATGATAAAAATTTAATGAGAAAATAACAACTTCCAAATTAGAAGACTAAATACCAAGGAAGTACGTGGACAAAAATGAAAAGGATTATACTCCCTTGGCATGCGAGATAGCTTCTTAATGCATGAAAATATTTCCTTGGAACCATAGAAACCACATGGAAGGGAAATATATGAAAACATTTAGAGTAAATTTATATTTAATGTCTTAATAGTGAATTAAATAGGGTGTACAGGTGGGTATTTTTATCAAATGTGGGAGGATTGTTGATTAATTTCTAAATATAGGCCTTTGAAATATATCTTGTGGAAAAATTAAAGACATTGGCCTACCTATGGTTTTGGCTCAAGGTTTATCAAATTAAGAAGGTTTTTTTAAATATAATTTAATTTAAAAATAAAATTTCAATATTTTATATTTATTTTGGCATGGGAAAATTATGTTTTTTGCAAAAAAAATATTTTAAAACCTTAATTTCTATTTTATAATTCGGAAAGTTATTTATAGGTTTGGAAAATCATTTTAATTCCTTAAAATATTATATATTAATAAAATAACTTATTTTTTGTCATGGATTTAGTTTTATTAATTACGATATATTTATAACCATTTTATGAATTCAAAAAACATTTAAAAAAATACAAAATTGTATTCCTTCTACTCCCTAAAAATTAAAGTATTTTAGTAAATTCTCAAAATTTCACCCTAACATAAATTTAATTTTTTAATTTAAAATATAATATTTATTTTATAAAAATTATTTTCTACATTAAATAATTTTATCTTTAAAAAAAATTCCTATTTATTGAAAAATAATTGTTATTATGGTATAACCAACTTTTTGGACCTTATAAAAATTACTAGGGATGTTATAAACTTATATCATCATTTATATAAATAGTGTTTTATAATACTATTTAATAAAAAATCATTTTGAATACCATAATTTATCATAAAAGTATATATTTTTTTAATATACATTAATGTTTTATTTTTATCCAATAAATCTATGTATTATATTCATCTAATATTTATGTGTTTTTTATTTAATAAAATTTTAATGAATATGGGATTGAAGAACCCACTATTTCTTTGATAAAATAAAAATTACACCTTTGTAATACTAATTTATAGATACATAACCCCTTATTACATGGGAACAAATCCTATAGTTAAGGTGTATGATGGTGGTACTTTTGTGGGGTAGCATAACTAACATTAACCTAGTGGTGATCTCCACTTAATTTAACTTAGTTTGAAGTTGGTTAAACTTGATCCTTACATGTTGAATCTATGCTTGGTCTTGTTTAAGTGGGAACCCTAGCGACACCCCCTATTTACCAAGTTCTGAAAAATGGGTTTCAAAAGTAATGATCCTATTGTTTGAGGCCATTGTTTCCCCCTTCTCTATACATTATCATTTGTTATTACAATTTATACACTTTATTTATAATGGTAACATTATTACCAAAAATCATATTGAAAATGATCAGGTAATATTCAGATAATAATGGTAACTTTTCCTATTATATCCTATATATACACCACTATTCCCATACCTCAATATTCATTACTTTTATACAATGTTTCTACACTTACCTTAACAGTTTTTTTCATATTCCTAAATATTATCTTTTTTACTGTATTTATTATAGGGTTGATCCTCATTAGAGAATTAAATATGATGTATTTTACCTTATTGTGTGAATTTCCATTTCTTGTAATCTCTCTGTATTGTTTATAGATATTATTTTCAATATTATTCAATTATACATAATGTTCTTATGAAATGTAATAATATTTCTATGTGATTATATTGTAAAACATAATAAAATAGTCATTGGTAGACAATATTTATTTTATTAAGGAAACTTTTGAGTCCTTACATTCTTCCCCCTTAATAAATTTCATCCTTGAAATTTGTTCCCTACCTAAAAATGTATTTATTTCTCCCTCACTGCTTCTTCAGTCTCCCAATTCTCTTCTTAAGCATTTTTATTTCCCCAAAAAAATCACAAGTCATCTTTTCTTATTACTTAAAACTTGTTTCCTTTCATCAAGAATACATATCGGTTCTTCTTTATATGAAAGGCCAAGTTCCAATTTCATATCATTTGTGTCTAGTACATGTGTTGGGTATGATATATACTTTCATAATGATGACATGTGGAGTATCTCATGAACATATGTAATATCTGGAAGTATTTCCACATGATAGAAAACTAATCCAACATGGTCTAGAATCGCAAATGGTCTAATGTACATTGGAAATAGTTTCTTTTTATTCATGAATTCCATGACCCCTTTCTATAGGTATATTTCAAGGATTATATGATCCTTGACATGAAACTATATTTCCTTCATTTTATTTTCAACATAACTAATTTTTAAAATCTAAGAATCCTTAATATGTTATTAGATCACTTTCATATTCTCTATAGTGTATTTCATAATTTATTGTCCCTATAATTCTCCTTCTCTAACTTCATCAAAGAATATAGGAGGTCTATACTAATTTCCGTAGAGTTATTCATAAGAAGACATTTAAATGATAGAGTGAAAAAAAAATTAAGAATAATTTAATAAGTGGAATATGTTGTTCCCAAATCCATATAAAATCAAGTGATCTATCCCTTAAAATGTCTTATAATTTTTTAATAGTCCTCTTAGACTACCCATCAAATTGTGGATGATAGGCTATGCTAAGGTTTACATCAGTATTCATAGCCTTTTTAAGTGTACTCTAGAATATAGAAGGAATTATTGGATCAAAGTCAAAATAAATTGAATGTGGCACCTCATGAAGTCTTAGAACATCATTAATATACAGATGAAAAATTATCTCAAGGGACAAATCCTCTCATGTAGAAATAAAATGATCATATTTTGTAAATATATAAACAATTACCCATATATAATTGTTTCCCTATGATATAATAGGAAGGAAAACAAAAAACTCTATTGTGATGTTTTCCCACCTCCATATAGTTATAGTTAATGTTTTTCACTCTTTTGGGTAGTTTTCACTCTTCCTTCCCCTTCTAACATACCAAAAATCATACAATATAGTCAGAAATATCCCTTTTTAAGTTATCCCACCAAATATCTTCAATGTCTATTCATTTTTGTACTTCTGGGATATATATGGAATTTATAGTTATAAACATCATCCATAAACTCTTTCTTTAGCTCTGTATCAGATGGGATATTTCACCTTGTACCAAATCTCAGTAGTCCATCATGATCAACATTCAACTCAAAAATTATCTCATTTTTTGATGGATTATATTTTCTTTTTTAACTTAGGATCATTTCTTTTTAATTTCTTGATATTCTATAGTAATATTGGTTGGGAAAGAATTTAGTATTCTATTGATGATTCTTCATCCATTATTAATTACATGTACATCTTTACCTATTACATGATCAGTTAATATCCTTAAATCCTCATCATCATATTATATTGAGTGTTTCTTACTTAATACATCAATGACTTTGTTTTCTTTTATTGGGTGATAATGGATAGAAAAATCATTGTCCTTATGTTCCAACCATCTCCTCTATCACATGTTATATTGATTTCGAATAAATATATACTTTATAAGTGTGAGTTTCGTGTATATATCACACTTTTACCCATAAAGATTGTGCCCTCATATCTTTAATGAAACGATAATTGCATATAACTTTAATTCATGGTTAGGATAATATTTTTCATGAGGATTTAACTATCAAGAATCATAGAAAATCACTTTTTCATTTTTCATGAGTACACATCTAATTACCCTCAAGGATACATCACTATAAGTGAATAATCCTTCCCTATTGGATGGTAAAGTTAGAAGTGGTGCACTAACCAACCTATTCTTTATTTATTAGAAACTTTCTTCACATTCCATTGTCTAGTAAAGCTTAACACACTTTTGAGCTACCTTTTTAAGAGGATTATAAGTCTAAGAAATAATTTTCATAGACCTTATATAGTATCTTTCTTGATTAAGGAATATATGAATCATGGTTATTGATGTAGGATGCGGACACACATCTATGACCTTTGTCTTTACTAAATCCACTAAGATTCCATCACTGTTCAAAATGTGTCCTATGAATGATACTTTTTGTTACCAGAAGTAGCATTTTCTGAATTAAAAGATATTATATTTCCTTAGTGTCTGTAATATTTCCCTTATATAGTCCTCATACTACCCATTACTTTTGGAATATATCATAATATCATCAATAAATACCACAAAACAAATTTCAAGGAAGTCCCTAAGGACCTTATTCCTCAAATCCATAAATATAATAGGAGTATCATTCAAGCCACATGGTATAAAAAACTCATATTGTTCATATCTTATTTGGATGGAGGTATTTGGGATATCATCTTTCTTTACTCTCGGCTGATGATACCCCGATTAGAGGTCAATTTTGGAGAAGAATTAAGCTCTATGAAGTTTTTCTAAAAAATCATGAATCCTTAGAATAGGGTATTTTTTACTTCATTGTAATCATAATAAGTTATTTATAATCAATTTATAATTGTATTTATCCATCCTACTTCTTCTCAAAGATAAGTGGTTCTCCCTAATGAGACCTTCTTGGTTGAATAAAATTGTTCACCAAAATATCTTCAAGATGGTTCTTTAATTCCTCTCACTCCACATATTCCATTTTATATTAGGTCTTTTAAATTGTCTTAGATTTAGGTATGAGTTCAATTGAGAACTGTACATCTCTTTCTAGGGGAGTTCTGTATAACTATTTTGGAAATAAATAAATTTATTCCTAAGAAATTGGTACATGTCCTATATTTATACCTTATCTTTCATATTCTTATTCACCAATAATTTCCATAAAGAAAGAAAAATGAGGTGGTTCTTAGTAATACTAAAACAATGTTATCTCTCCATTGAATATAATTACAATTTTTCCCCTAAAGAAAAATGAAATTTCATTACTTCTATATTTGATCATGGAATTATAATTGGATATAAAATCCATCCCAAGTATTATATAAAATTACACTATTGGAATGACTACCAGGTTTGTGGATAGATTGTACTCACTAAAGTTTGTTAGGGAATACTTATATATATTTGATGCTTTAATAGTTCCTCTAGAATATTTAACTGATAAATATAACATTATCTTTGAGTGATAGATGAGTGTACCTACTGCAATGTTATTTGGATATTCAACTTTAGCTATCATGCTTGAAAAATCATGAACCTTCTCCCTTTACCATTTATAAGGTTAATAGTGGTTTCCCTCTATTATCTTCTAATTTGGGCAATGATTAGTGAAATTATTATGTTCCCCGCACATTAATTTTTTCATGGAATGGTTTGATGGCACCATATTTCCTTTTTCATTGGTATTTAGATATTTTGGTCGTATATCTCCATGATAGTTTCAAGCTATATGGACTTATCCTTCATAGATACAATACTTTCCACTTCTTTCGAGACAATTCCTTGAATCCTTATTGAATGTATTATTGCACATGTGTAGTAGTTTTTTCATTCCTTCTCTTCCATACTAAAAACGTATTCTAAATTTTGGCTTTATCCTTATCTTCTTATCATTAATTCCAGAAGACTAGTGTGAATCTTTAGAATCCATTTTCACTTTGAGGTCACATCAAACAATTTCCTTATAAATACCGAAGTCTTTCATTGAAATAAATTTCTATTTACGAGTTCTTATCCCACTAAATAATTGATCAATTTTATCATAAGAACAAAAAAAATATTTACGAATAACATTATATCCATGTAAATTTAATCAAATAATTACCCATCGATTCATTTTTCCTTTTTTCAACTCAAGTAATTCCCTCTCCATATCGGTTCAAAGGGTATAGGAAAAATACATGTTTAAAAATAATTTTTTGAATTCATCTCATTCCATGGATTCCACCTCATCCTAGGGATTTATGTTCTTGATTAGTGGTTACCATTGATCATATTCTCCCTTTAATTGTAATAATTCCAACATAACATTATCTTTTTGAAAATATTGGAGTATAGAAAATATATTTTCTATATTGTTGATACATTTTTATGAAATTTGTGGATCAATCGTTCCAATAAAAACAATAATATATTGAAAAATAATGTATTCAACTTATATTAATTGCTTGATTGGTGATGTTGTATGCTCCACATAGTTTAGGTTGTTAATCAATACCTGATTTAACTTATTCATCATCATAATGAATTTTTCAACTCCATATTCCTTCATATTAAGAAGACCATCATTATGTTTTACATCGAATCCATTATATACTTGAGTCATTTTCCTTCCTTCTATTTTTCTAGAAGAACAAAACCTAAGTGAGTAATTTTTTTAATATTGAAAATATTATAATAGTAATTCCAAAGGAAATCATAATCCTAAAATTTTCTAATATCATTCTTTTATAATAGTATACTTAATTATTTCAAAAAAAACATTTACATTATTTATATATCCTTCGTGATGGTTTGTAAAAAAATACATGATTGGACCATGCATATCCCATGGGAATGGAAAACTATATGTGCATAAAGGCTTATTTTTACTACACCAATCTACCCTTTTCAAGGTAATTACCCCTTAAAATAATTATTCCAAATCCATATCAACTTATAGTATCAATATATGGTTTTCATTTCTTAGAAACCACTCAAATTGTACTTCACAAAAATTACCAAATGTTTTCTTATATTTGTACATATCATGTATTGGCCCAGACCCTCATGATCCATCCCTTTTCCAAATTCTAGGATCCTAAGGGGCCACACCCTGATCGGTGCGACCGATCGGTGTTGACTAGCCTTAACAGGTTTTCCTTCTACTGTTTTTCCCGTAACCCCACTTTTAGGCCTTTTAACCTTTTAAAGCATTTCAAGTCCATTTTTAAAGCCAATAATTAATACCTAAAAATTCATAGAAACCTCTCTACTAAATAAAAATTAATCCAGTCATGTGTAACCACCCAACCGCGTGGAAGAACCACGATCCGACTTCCAAGGCGTTCAAATTTCTTATCTCGTAACATTAAGATCTCATCTATTTATCACTCTAGATTTTCTTCTCCTTCCTCTTGGATTGTCTCATATTCCTTGTGCTTTTTAAGTCCTTTATTCCCAAGGAAAGTAGCGCCCCTGTGCTGGATCCCTGCAAGTCGCGCATCGCCTGTTCCTAGCACGTGGAGAAAAACTTAGATCATTGATCAATCAAGATGGGATTTTCTCCTTCGCCTATCCTTTCTGTGTATCATGCGGGGTGGGTATGCTTTTTCCCCTGTGGAAATTGATGAAACCGAACTTAATGAAGATAATGAACTGACCTTTAAAGAATGAAAGGGGGTGTGATCGATGTTCAATTGTACTCTTTATATTGATATGTGTTCTGAATTGTACGGGCCTATGCTCACTAAAAATCATGGTCGTTGGTGGTATTTCTCTGTGTAATATTGAAACTCGATGCTCCTAGATGTTTAAATAACCGTTACATGGAATTAGTTAATTACATATACTCGGTTAAATAAATTAGAAGTATCGGGATCAACCCTTTTATGTGATAACCCCGGTTAAAGCACAGTGTAATTGAAACCATGGAGTGTGTTAAATATTTTAAATCTAAAAATACCTACATGGGCCTACCTTGTGTTGGTGGTAGCGGTTTGGTTGTTTCTTTCATGTGCTGATTTCTAGGGTGATGCGGGTGGGGATGGGATCCCCTGTTGTTATACTTTTGCAGATTTGTGTGATTACTCTGCTTATATCACGAATTGGGTGGGATCCTCTATTGTTGAGAAACCGTTGGCTCCTGGATTTTGGGAACATAGGGCTATATCTCGGGGTTTTCTTTGGTTCCAGTTCCTCGAGGGATCTCACTTATCCCTTTGTTGTTGTGACTTTTCAAGAGAACCCGGTGTGATTGCTTAAATTGTTGTTGGCTATAACTTTTCCCTTGGTTTTTTCTTACGCTGTTAGTTTCCCAGTAGTGCAATACTTTATTTAAATGATATTACTTAAACATATAATTAAGAATAGCTTAAATGGGAATTGGTTCTAGGGGTGAGTTGTGACTCGGCTGTGATCAGTGTGCTTCCTATGAATAGGGATGAGTGTGCTTGTGCTTGGGTTGGCTTTGGAAACCCTAGGTTGGGTTGAGTTTTTGTTACTTATTCATATATTTGTAGTTCTTATGTTTCTTATTCATGCCCCACCCAAGTTGAGAACTTAGTGCTGAACACCCCCATTTCATGGGGGAGGGTGTTTTTTCCAACACTTCTATTAGTGGCTGGTTATTAGATCCTTTCTGATCCCTTTCCCGGATAGCCCAAGTATCTTTGGGCAGGCTATGATGGTCTGAGGTCCATTATTAACCCAATAATCTTCATGCGGGGAGGTTGTGGTGGTTGGCCCAGGTGTTTACGAGCAGGTTGTTTCCCATGTATCTTTGGGATGAGGCCCAGGTGTCTTCGGGCGTGATGGTAGCTTTCTGGCCCAAGTGTCTTCGGGTGTGCGAGTGGTTGTTCTGGCCTAGGTGTTTGAGGGCATGGTTACGTGAGGTTGTTGTGGCCCAGGTGTCTGCGGGTGGGATAACGGTTGTGGACCAGGTGTTTGTGGGTAGGAAGTGTGGTTGTGGCCCAGGTGTGTGCGGGTGGGTGTGGTAGTGGGACTGCGGTGAGAATGGCGGGATTAGTTAGATGCATAGGATGTCTTCAATAACCAGTGGGAAAGTGGCATGGGGTACCCAAACATCGATGTTCTATTATTATACATTACTTGACTTGCGTTATTTGGGGAGTGTGCCTTGGTGAGGCTTAGGTGGATAGTTTACCTTGTTAGGTGTTTGGTTATCTCTTTTTCCACGGGGCATTAGAATGTCTCCTCACATGTGCACGAGAGTCTTTGGTTTTCCCTACTGAGTGTACTTGTATGCTCACCCTACATATATAAAACTGTTTTCAGGTTTCTAGGAGGACATCAGGGATCGTACTAGACCGTACTAGCTCGGACCTTGGGGTAGTTACTGTTGTCGTTTTCCTTTTCTTGGTACTTTACCTTTTTGGAGTTTTGTGGCTTGCATCCCTTACTTTTGAAGATGCATATAAGAATGGTTTACTTTTGGCTTTACCTTTACTTTTAGCTTGGGTGTTTTTGGGGTTTCTACCTTATCTCTCAATCTTATAAAAAAAATAAAAAGGGTAATGCCTTCCTTTTTTGTGTGATATTCTATACCCTTGGCGCTGGTCACCACTCTAGGACCTATTGAAGGTTGGTTTCATGGGTCATTATCTCTCCTTAAACTTAAATAAGGAAGGGTTTGTCAATTTACTGACCCTTCCCTCCTTTTGGTTAAGGCGGGTTGTGAAATATCCATATGGTTATTAATAATTTTTTTTAGTTTTAATTTCTAAATATAACTAAAATGTTCCTTTTATTCCAACGATGAAAATACACCTTTTTAATACATGGTTTTTTCATAATTCCATAACAAAATATTATATTAATAACATCAAATGACTTTTTGAGGTTTAGTTTCCTGGAAAATAGGTACATAATACATTAATTACTAAATGGAAACATAAACATAAACTTTATTCAATCATATTTAAAGACTTATTTTTCACTCCATCCTAGTTCACCTCACTAGAAGTGACTTCTTGGGGATATATATCAAAATAAAAGGGTGATCATAAAGCTCATTAAGGGATAAACAAAGAAAATGGAACAAAAGAGATCATCATGGATAAAAAATAAGACCTAACTAGAGATAATTATCATAAGTATATGATACATAACATAGAAATATATATATAATGTGAAAATGATACATTCATAATCATATCACCAAGGTTCAATACCAAGGTTTTATAAAACATATTACAAAGGTTATTCACTATAGTATCATTAAACTTGTTTCCTATAGAGATTAATTATTTAACCAATTCATTGGAGAACTATTAGGGAACACCCTACATATTACTTACTTCATGTGTGCCAAATATATCATATATCATAATAAATCATTTCATCAATATCCCATAGAGAATAATGAACGGGTTTGATATAAAATCATTGAGTACATAAGTTCTCAAACACTTGAACTTTTCATAAGTTTTATCCCATGAGAAGGGAATTTCCATTTTTAACAATTCATTACATAATAAATTATTTGAAATTATTTATTAATACCCTTGAATAAATATATGGTTGAGTATTCATAATACAAAAATAGAATTATTGAAAATAAAAGGATGATTTTGGCAACATAATGGTATACATTGTTGTTTATGGACTTGGGTTAATGAGAGAGAATGGAAGTATCTCATCAATATAACACCATTAGGATAGTGATGGAATTATCTAAAGTGAATGAGATAATTATAACTATAAAATTTGACAACTAACTACAAAGGCGGTACTTAGGTAAAAATAAAGATGAATATAATCCCTTGCCTTCCGAGATAGCTTCTTAAAGCCTAATGAGAGTTCCTTGGAATATTTAAAACTCATTGAAAAATATTTATAGATGTAAAATGAGGATAAATTAATGATTAATTTATTGGTAATGAATTAAATGGTCTGGATTTGTGGTTATTTATAGAAAATTTGGGAGGATTGTTTATTAATTTATAAATATAGGCCTTAGAAATTTAGGTTGTGGAACATGTAAAACCATGGGCTTACTAGTCAATTTGGATCATGGTTTATGAAATTAAGAAGTTTTTTCTTTACATATTTTAGTTTTAGAATAAAACATAAATATTTTATATTACCTTTGTCATGGTAAATTAATTTTGCTATAAAATAATGTTTTTAAAACCTTAATTTCTATTTTATACTTATGAAAGTCATTTAGAGGTTTAGAAATCCATTTAAATTAATTAAAATATAATATATTAATTAAATTTATTATTTTGTATATTAGATTCAGTCTTATTAATTATTATATAATTATTACATATTTAAGTAGTCATAAAATATATAGAAAACACAAAACTTTATTTATACTATTCACTAAAAAAGAAATTATTACATAAAAGTCTCAAAATTTAACTCTAAACGAATTTTATTATGATGATTTTAAATATAATTTTTATTTTTTCAAAATAATTTTCTAAATATGAGAATATTATCTTTTTAATAAAAATAATTATTTATTAAAAATTAACATTTTTATGACATAGTCAACTTTCCAACCCTTATAAAAAATATATGGGACATTATAAAATTATATTATCATTTAAGTAAATAGTTTTTTTAGGACTATTGAATGAAAATGAATTTTATTTTTAATACCTAAATTTATCATAAGGTTTATATGTTTTATAAAAATATAATTATTTTTAATTTTTATATAAAAATTTAATTATCATATTCATCTGAAATTGTTGTGTATTTTATTAAATAAAATAATAATGAAATTGGGGTTGAAGAAACAGTTATATCATTTCTAAAATAGAATTTAAACCTAATATTCATGTTAAAAATTAAAACAATATTTCCATAATTTATAGAAAATTAATATAGTTACATCATAAATTTTTCTACGAAACCTAGATTCAAAATCAAGGGTGAATTATTGGGGTATTGTAGCAGTAATGTTGCATTGTAGCAGTGTAATTACTATTACAGGTATTGTAATGAGGTATTTTAGCAGTGGTGCTATTAATATAAAATTGTATTTCGAGCTATGAATTTGGTTCATTGGTTCATAGGGCCTTTGGGATATCATAGGGCCTTCGGACCATAAGGGATCTTGGCCATGGGATTGGATCAAGGTGGAATGTAGGTGGTAGAGGTCTGATGAGTCTGAACATAATCATTCCATTTAAGGTACAGCGGTGGTGGGAATGGTCACAAATAGAAGAAAAAACAATATACAAATCACTCAATAGATTGATGTAGGAAATATTGTGCTAGAAAACATGGTGAACTTGTGGAGATGGACTATAGGATTACTAGGGGATATAACAGTTTATGCCTTGTTCTACTAGGCCTTCAGGCCATATAATCTTATAGGCCTATGTGACTATAGGATTTCATTTTTTGTATGTAACACCCAGAGATTTTAAGAGATAGATTCATTTTAATTTCATTGATTTATTGTGTTATATGATACACAAAGATTAGTTTGCTCTATACGCAACACCATATTAGCTGGCAGTATATGCAACAATATACTTGGCTTGTGTTGCACACAATTTCATGTTTTATTGATAGAATTGATTACACGAAACATTTAGTATAGATTTTTTTAAATTTATAAATGAACTATGTTTTGATTATTTTATACACAACACCAAAGAAATCTTGCACTACACACAACACTGACTTGTCTTGTGTTACATGAAAAAGTGACCATCCTCGATAGCTTGCATTGTACGCAATACTGAGTTTCACTGAACAATGACATTTTATTAAAATATTATTATTTAATGGTATATAAACTAGACTTTATGAATATTATTAACCACATTTTTAATTTTATAACACTATCATTCATCTTACACATTTTATATTACATTTTATGAGAACAAAATGATTGTTTCAGATAAAAGAAGTATTTTTCAAAAAAAAATGCAGTTTTACCGCCTTTTGATGGAGAACTCATTTTAAATCTAGTTTTTGAAACTTTTATAAGTTCAATTTGACAAAATAAACATATTAATTGGAATTAAAAAATAAAAATTTACTCTTTTTGAAATTATGGTATTTTTATGATAAAATTTGAATTTTAATGAATAGTGAAAAATACTAGATTTTAAATCAAAACTGCATTTTCATTTAATTTATTTATATAGTGAGATTATATTTTTAATCATTTAAAAGTTTAATTGAATTAAGTTTTTATCATTTAATCCAATGTTGTTCATTGTATGTAATTTCACTTTTAAATTGGGCATAAACATATGTCAATCTTTTGATAGTTATTATTTCTTAAAAACCCACTTTTTGGTTTTGACAACAGGAATTAATTTCAAATTAATTACTAGAACTTATGAATTTTTAATTTGGAAAATGGATTCCATATTTGGAATCATAAGATTCAAATTGTTTAAATAGGTACCTTTTATTTTTTGACGTTATGAATAGTAACTTTTGTAATTATTTTATTTACCACAGTTAAAGTGTAAATCTGGTAAATAAGGGTAAAAATAATATTATAATATAATTAAACTACCCTAACACATGTCTTAATCCTATTTTATGAGATATTTATGAAAATGGGCATCCTTAGGTCGATTTTGGGACCCCATTTATTTACTTAGATTTGAAAATGAAAATTTATAAGAATTAATTTAAAGTAAAGATAATTATAACCTAAACATATATCTTTTACTAAATTGATTTTAATAGAGGGATATATAACAGATATCTATGTATATAAATATTCATTATAAATATAAAAATATTTCAAACATCATGATATTTTATTTATATTTTTTATACTCTAGATAATTATATTTATTTGTGACATAATTATGATGTAGTGATTACCTCATTAATGAAATATTCAAATAAATGAGTTTATAAATATTAAAATAATTTTAATTTGAACATTTTGATGTCATAAAAGAATATTTAGGGTTACATTGACATATTATGGATGAGTTAATTACTTTTTTCTAAGTAATAAGTTTGTGATGAATATTTAAAAAAGTAAAGTATGAATAGTATCCAAAATTGACATCATTCATAACTTAAAACATAAAATAGTTTATTAAATGATATTAAATTGATAAAAATAAAATATTTAGAAAAATGGTTAATATAATTTCAAATATTTAATAAATAACTTTTTTTGTTCTTTTGACATGATATGGTAATTACATTAACCCGTAATTTGTAAGTAACATGAAATCACTGTAAGATTAAAAAGGGTAAAATAAGGTTAAAACCAAAATGATAAGGATAAAAAATATTCAAAACTTTTCAAGAAATTAATTAATGATGGGTATTCTAACCAAAATCATATTATATTAGAATTAAATAAGTTTTTTACCATTTTAAATAGAAATTTAATTTATAATAAATTGATATTTTGGAACTTTCCAAAAGTGCCCCTCTCCTCTCTTATAAAAGGGCACCTCCACCCTATCCTCTTCACTACATTGTGAGACTTAAAGCTTATAAAAAACTACCAATGTCTCTTATAAACATCCCTAGTAAAATACTATATGTTTTGGTCATCTCAAAAGGCCAACGCTAGTGCCCTATGATGAAATTTAATGGAGGCGAGTCGAGGAAGATGCAATCTCTTTTACTGATTCTTTCAAATTTATTTCTTCTTCTACTTCCTATTATTTAGTTGTTTAATTATCAAGTAATAACATAAGTTTCACTCATATATTTATATTTTATTATAAATATGAAACAACCATATTTCACCTTCTATCCATCCTATGAAAAATGAAATCATCGCGCGTGCGTACGTACGGATTACCGTCTCCACACCGTGGTGTAATCGTTTTTCACCACCAACTTACTTGAATGGGTATAATGGTGGAAATAATAAATATATATTATTATTATAACATGATAATAATTCTGAAATATTATACAACATCCACTTCAATACCGTTCAATAACTATGGGAACAATATAATCGCGCGTGCGTACGTACGGCTTACCGTCTCCACGACGTGATGTGATTCATTATCCATGATAACCATTCAAGAATGATTATAATGTATATATAATAAATAATAACGAAATATATGAAATAATATTATTTTGTATTTATTTATGTATATATATATATATTTCATTTACTTACTTCCATTCAATTTAATAAGAAAATGAAAACAGAGTTCATTCGTACGTACGACCTGCCGTCTCTATGAATGGTGTATTCCACTCCATTTATTGATCTGTTATATATATATTTATATACTGAATATATATGATATATAAATCATGTTTTAAATTCTTGATGTAATTAAGTCATGATCTAAGTATTCATATGATGAATAACAAGTCCAAATACATACGATAAATGAAACGATTATTACCCAAAACGTTGCTTTAACATGGAATTGACAAATGAACGGGTAATATAAAGTCATATATGAATCATATATAACATCATAAATATTATTATGGTTATGTTACAAGTTAATAATAAGTTTAAACCCACTATACAAGAGTTTTGGAAACATACAGAAGAAATCAGACCTAAGGTAAGGGATAATTTTGCAATCTCATTTTTATCTGGAATTATTTATACATAAGTATTTACTATGGCTATATTTATCATCCATGTCCATGTTTTCTAAAAATGTTTTTATAAAATGTTTAATATTCTTCCAAATATTTTGAAATTCATTTTTACCACTTTTTGACTTTTACTACGTGGTGTGAAAGGAATCTTTCTTTTGTTTACCATAAGAGGTACTTTTTGACATTTCTTGAATAAGTACGAGAAGAATGTTTTTCAACTTATATGACAAGAATGGATTTTTAAAGTTTCATGAATGTTTATCTACATGAATATTCCTCTGCACTATCTCAAGTTTATTTTTATTTAAATTCTTTTTTATTAAATTTGTGCGGCATTTTTGAGAAAAGAAAACGTTTTTAAAGAAGAAATGATATTTTCCTCAGGAATTAAGTTTACAGTTTTAACAAAATTATTTTCCATATAATATGACATAGGGTTATGTTTTTATCCCTATTATTACTTTGGTTTGATTATATTTATTATGTAATTATTTTTATGAAGTCCATTTCTCTTATAGGGATTATGTTATGATGGCATGATGTTTAAGAATCCTGTTTTATTTCATGGGTTTTGCTATGCAGAATGATTTATGTTTTTGTGGTACATGTAATAATTATTTAATTATGAGATGGGTGAGACCTATATCTCTCTCCAATTAATTGTATAAATATTTATATCTCATGATATAGACATGGATAGAACAGAAAGTAAATCTGGTTCAATAATATAGGGCTGGAATGGAAAGTAAACTCACTTCAGTAATGGACTTTCTCTACTATGATGGTCTTGGAAGCAGTGCCCTGGCTACTATTGAAATAATATTATGTGCTTATTATTTTTCCATAATTACATGATTTATTTCAATGCTATTATATCAAGGTTAATGTTTCTTTTTGATCTATTCCTTATGTATTTCCAAGATTTATTTTATGACTCAAGATTTTGATGTTTAAAATTTATGTTCATGTTTTTGCATTCAAATGTATATGGTTTGTTTTATTTTCCCCACGTTTACCCTTTTTGAAAATTTGAGCTCACTCTTTTTATGTTTTTTCCCCAACATATAAATAAAGGTTTTGGTAGGAAAACAAAAGGGCAAGATCATTATAGGAGATGTTGAAGATCTTTCACCATGATTAAAAGATTATGTTCTGAGTTTTCAAAGACACAAAACTAATAAAATCTTTGGGTGTCTATTTTTTCATGTATTAAGTATTCTGAAAAAGTAATGTAATGTCCATGTACATAAATCTTGGTATCTACATTGTAATGGTTCCCTCTCAATCCAATTAAAAATTGGTTTTATCCTAATAATAATAGTAAAATTAAAGGTCTCTTAGACAAGGGCTATAACAGATTCACCAAAATCATTTGAACAAGATTATTGGGAAGGAGAGATATAAACTTCACTATTTTTATTGATAAAATATATAATAATTGATTCCTTTTAAAATAAAAATTCATCACTTGAGTTTGAATATTTTGTTTAACTACAACAAATATCCAAATCCTTATTTTTTTTCTTTTTTTTTTCTTTTTTAATCATATTTTTCATTTTTTACCCTTAGACATTCATATTTGGTATATCCCATATTATTACATTAAAAAATCTATTATCTATATATGTATTACCTTTCCTTTTAAGGTTCTTTATGTACTTATACTTCCATTTATTTTTTTCACCTTGCCTTTTATTCATAATTCTATGTAAACACTTTGCTAATTGACTCAAATCAGTACTCTTTTAGGACTAGATAAACCTAAAAAACACTAATAGATTTAGATGATTTATTTTTATATTTAAATTTTATAACCTTATTCTTTTCATAAAATTCATAATAAATATTCTTTAATTCAAATATATATTAATGTAGTGAACAAATAATATCTTATATGGTATATTCGGTAAAATCCTTTCTTTCTTCAATTACATCATTCTTGAAATTCCATTTCTTAAGTAGATATCAAAGTATTGTTTCAATAAAAATATAATTTTTATGGTTTAATAAATTTTCTATAAGTTATTAAAAATCTTATTAAACCTATTATACATCTCACTAACACTTTCATAATCAAACATCTCAAATTATTGAAATTCTGTTCTATGAAAACCTAGATTGGTTCTCTTTTACTTTTCAGTTCCTTGATGAGTTACTTTTAATGTCCTCCAAATTCTAGAAGGGGATTTATAAGAATAAATGTTACTTTAAACATTTATACTAAATTAAAAACAAATAATGTTTTTTCTTTTTAATTCAAAATTATATTCAGTATAATCATTACTAATTAAAGTATCAAGTTTGAATTTAAGTAATTTATAAGGTCTATATATGGTGTTCCATCATTTAATATATATATTCTTTAAATATTCCACAATTTTGTCGTTCCAATAACTATAATCACTACCATTTAAATAAGGTGGTATCAGAGAATTCAATTTTTCAACCACCAAAATTATTATAATACAAATTATATCTTTCACTTAGTCCTGGTAAGGACAAGGATACAAGTTAGTTAAAATTATATATATAATAATATAAAGCAAAATAATCAATAATAGTCTTAAATAAGGCCTTCTCCAATACCAATTTTTTATTTTTAAGATAAAACATTTTACCAAAAATATATATATCTTCATAAAGATATATTCTATCCAAAATAACCAGAATAATTAATAATTAATTAATTAATTAACTAACTAATTAATATTTGTGAATAAACAAAGTGAACATCAATCATTTCTTCTCTAATTAGTGAAATATTTAAAATGCTTCTCTTATATACTATTCAAAACTCGTGTTAGATGGAATAATGTAATTATCAAATCATAAATATTTAAAGTGGTTAATTTTAATTATCGAAACATAAATAAATGAAGTGGTAAATAGCAACTCAAAAATATTAAAATTAAAACATATATATAAATAATGTTTAATTTATTAATTTTCATTATTTTTATTTAAATAAATTTTTTTAATCTCTTAAAAATATAAAAAAATATTAAAATTAAAAAAATTATATAGATAATTAATAATAAATAACTATTTAAATTAAATAAATAATAATTCAGAAAACAAATCCCCTAAAAATAAAATGTATAAAACAAAAGGATTTTTTCAATAGGGGTGATATTTTCATAAGATAAGAAATTCTGTAAGATAGAAAAAATTTATAATATAAGAATTTCAATAAGATATAAATTTTTTTCATAGCATATACAATTTCAATTTTTAGTAAATTTTCTAAGATATGAAATTTTGGAAGATATAAAATATATTTCATACGATAGGAAATTTCATAACGTAATAATTTCATATGATGGAAAAAATTAAAAAGATAAAAAGTTATGTAAGTAAAAAATAAAATTTCATAAAACAAATTTAGTAAAATACAAAATATATTTCATAAGATAATAATATTCATGTGATATAAAATTTCAAAAGTTATAAAATTTGATAAGATATGCAATTTTTATAAGATACAACCATAATTTCATAAGATATAATAGTTTGCCAAAAAATTAAAAATCTTCATCCAGATAGATTATAATCATGATAAATAGAATAATAGTAATATGAATAAATTAGTGATAGCTATTTAAATAAAAATTAATAATTGATAAATAATTATGAATAAAAAATATATATTATTTTTTCTACTATAAACTATGAAATAATAAAAAACATTTCTTTTATTCATTTCAAAACTCATGAAATAAGAAGTAATATAATTATAAAAGAATAAATATTAAAGTGGATAATTGTAATTATCAAAACATAAATAAATGATGTCTAAAGAAGCCACTCAAAAATATCTAAGTGGAAAGGTGACACTCAATTATTGACCAAAAATATGATAATTATTTTAATTTATTTATTTTAGAGTATTAAAATATATTTAAAATCATGTATTGGACTTTTTAATGTATAAAATTGAAGATTAATTTTTTTTAAAAAAACATTGTGCAATAAATTTTTGTCATGGAAAAAATATTTCTAAAAACATATTTTAATTATAAAAAGAATAAATGTCAAAACCATGCTCTAAATGTCAAATATCGATGCTTAAAATTGTGGGTAAGCCAATGGTTTTCAACTTTCCACAACCTAAACTCCAATGCTTGTGTTTAGAAATTAATAAACAGTTCTCTATAATTTTCTATAAATACCCACCCATCCACATTTTATTTCTCAATAATCCCTCCAAGGGTTTCATAAGATTCTAAAGTGTTATTTCTCAGTATTTAAGAATCTAATTTTCAAGGTGAGTGTTTATAACCACTATTCTTAATTTCTCATTTGTAAACCCTTTAATTCCTTTACATTTCCATATCTAGTGTTGTTATATGTACATATTATAAATCTGTTATTGTATTTTTAATGATGGATCACTCTTCCCTCTCATTATACCATCTTCATAAGACATTATTATGCTTAAACATTATTATATCAAAAAAATACATTATCCAAATACCTATGTATGTGGTATTATGGATGTATTATTTCTAAGAGGTGATATTTTTCTAAATAATGATGATGATAATATAGCTAGTAGATCCTCTATCAGTTCCTAAGTGTATTAAACAATATTTTTTCACAAGATCACCTTTTTATCAATACATACTATCATAGAAGTATGTATTTAAGGGAATTTTTACCTCTAATGGTTATTAAATTCATGTGCACATACTCAAAATTTTTATAGGTGATTTTTATATCATTTTATTGGACTACCAACATTGAAAATTATTGTATTGAACGATTTTTTTATTATCGATATCCTCATACCAAGGAAGTATTAAACACTATTAATTCATTATCATTCCTTTAATAAGGGTACTTTTTGTAGAGACCCGTATCTTGACGTACATGGACATTACATTACATTTGCGGAATACTTAGTACATAACAAAAATACACACACAAGGATCGTAATAGTTTAGTGTCTTTGGAAACTCGGAACGTAATCTTCTAATCCTGGTGAAAGATCTTCAAAATATCCCACAAATATCTTCTTCTTTTTTTACCTAAAACCTTTCTTTATATCCTGGGGAAAAGAAAACATAAAAGGGTGAGCTCAAATGCTCAGTAAGGGTAAACAAAAGAAATATCAATCACATAATTTTCATAAGAACATAACATTTTTGGAAATCTTAACCTGCAAAATAGAGCATAATTTCATAACATGGGATAAATCATAGTAGTGAAAATGAAACCCTTACTTAAAACATTAATCATTGTGGCATACACACATAATCATAGAGAATCATTTCTTGTTAGTCAAGACTCATTGCCAAGACTATCTTAGTGGACAAAGTCCCTTTCTGAATCGAGTAATCCTCGTTTCAGTCCTGTTTCACTGAACCGGTATAACCTACCATTCCAGCCATGTCTATCTCATGAGATATGAAATCTTTACCCAATGCATTGGAGGGAGATATAGGTCCCACCCATCTCTTAATGAATCCTTTCTTATGTGTGCCACAAAATCATAAATCATACATCATTTCATAACCCATGTAATAAAAATGGGATTCTTAAACAACATGACATCATAAAACCATTCATATAAGATAAAGGAATTCATAAACATAATTCCATCACAACATAGTCAAATCAATGTAAAAATATGGATAGAAACAGAACCCTTTATTATCTTATATGGAAAATAATTTTGATAAATCACTTGAATTGAATTCTTGAGGAAAATATCCTTTCTTCTTCAAAATCAATTTCTTTTCACAAAACATCATGCAATTTTAAAAGAAAGAGATTTTATTGAAAATAGTCATGAAATCTTATAGAGGAAGCTTCATGAAAATAAGGCTTTATAAAACAGTATAAATCCGTTCGTGCCGTATAAGTTAAAAAAAACATTCTTTGTACTTTTGTCGGAAAAGTCAAAAAGTACCTCGTATGAAAAAGCGACAAAAGATTCCTTTCATATTCTTTACTAAAAACTCACCGAAGAGTAAAATTGGATTTAAACTATTGTAATTGGATGGAAACAATATTACATATTGAAGGAACATGGATGTGGATGATAAAATACACCCCAGTAAATACTTACGAATAAACAATCTCGGATAAAAATGAGATTGTGGTATTTCCCTTACCTTAGGTCCAATTTGCTTCGTATGTGTCCGAACCTCCTGTATAATGATTTAAATAATGTCATTGACTTATTACAGAATCATATTCATTGTTATGATATCATATATGGTTCACTTATGACATTATATTACCCGTTCTTTTGTAAATTCCATGTTAAAGAAGCGTTTTGGGTAAAATCGTTTCTTTTATCGTAGGTATTTTGACTTGTTGTTATTGACATTATTATTACTTATATCATGATTTACTTACTTCCAGAATATAAAATATGATTTATATATCATATATATTCAGTATATATATATATATATAATAGATAGATAAATAAAATAAAAAACACCGTTCATGGAGACGGTAGTCCGTACGTACGCATGAACGCTGTTTTTCTTTCCTTATTGTCTTGAAATGGAAGTAAGTAGATGACATACATATGTATATATATACATAAATCCAGTAGCTTTATAATGTCATATATTTCATTATTATTTCTTATATATACATTATAATCATTCTTAAATGGTTAACATGGAGAATGAATCTCATCGCGTCGTGGAGACGGTAGTCCGTACGTACGCACGAGCGATGATATCATTTCTATAAATATTGAATTGAATTGGAGTGGATTATACAATATATCAGAATCAATATGATGTTGTAATAACTATGTATAGTTATTCTTTACACCATTATACCCATCCATGTAAGGTGGTGGTGGAAAATAGATTACACCACGGCGTGGAGACGGTATTCCGTACGTACGCACGCGCGGTGATTTCTTTTTCCGTAGGATGGATAGATGGTGAAATAGGGTTGTTTCATACTTATAATAACATATCAGTATATGAGTGATACTGATGTTATTACTTCATAATGAAACAACCTAAGAAGAAGAAGTGGAAGAAGAAATAAAGATGAAAGAATTGGTAACGGTAATTACCTCTTCTTTGAAGTGCCTCTTTGAGACCTCCTCTTAGGGCACTAAAATTGGTCTTTGAGGAAGACCAGAACCTCTAGGATGTTTCTAGGGAAGTGGAGAGGATAAATTGGCAGGGGTTGGCCGAGCTTGAGTGCTCAAATTGGTGTGAGGAGGAGGGGGAGGAGGTGTCCTTTTATAGGGGAGGAGAGGGGCACCTTAGGAATATCTCAAAATATTATTTTAAATTAAAGTAAAAATCGGTTTATAATGGTTCCAAAGGGTCTTATTTAAAAGATAAAGTGGGGATGGGTCGAAATCCTATCAACCAATAGAATTTAGACAAGTTTAGGATATTATTTTAACCTTATCAATTAAATTTAACTCTAAGTTAAATAATTTAACTTTTACCATGTCTTTTTGTTTTCTTTCACTATATGGTTAATAAACTTACTATAACATGCCAAACGAACCCCAAATTGTTTATTATTAATATATATATCCTTATCTAAGTCATTTGGCCGAACCTTAGATTTTTAGGAATACAATAACAATTAATAATATAATATTTGATTTAAAAACTATTTTGTGTCAATTTTGACACTATTTGATATATGATTTTTGTGAAAGTCATAACAGAATTATATGTTCGAACCAAGTTGATTAAATCAACACTAATATATCATAGTAACCTATAAAATTAGTGGAATTCATAAAAAGTCTCAAATTACATTTATTTTGGTGTTTATAACATCAATTATGTCAATATTTCATTAATAAGATAATTACTGCATCATCATTGTGTCATAAATAAATTAAATTATTTAATGTCTAAAAATTACAAATAAAATACCCTTATGTAGGAAATCTTTTTAGATTTCTAATTAATATTTATAGTCGAATTTATCTTATGTATAACCCCATATTAAAAATGATTTACTTATTAAACTTTGATTTAACTATTTTAACCCTTCTTTAAATAAATTAATAATAAATGTCCTAATCTAATCCAAGTGGGCCTAAATGGTCATATTTTATTCCTAAGTTTGTTTTTGGTCGAATTACACTTGTCCAATAGAATTAGGACATGTGTTAGGGTAATATTAATATCATATTTACCCTTAGTTACCCTATTTACTATTAACCGCGGTAAAAAAAGTAAAAAGTTACTATTCACCAAAAATTATTTTCATCTCATTGAACCACATTTTAGTCATTGATATTAACCGTGTCTCTCGGATTTTCGAAATTCCATTCACAGAAGCGGTAAAATTAAGTTTTATGCAAAATTCAGTTTTTAACCTACCACTTAGTGGTTTCACTATTCATCAAAAATTGAAGTTTTTCAGAAAAATGCCAAAATTTCACCCTAAGATATAATTGATATTCCGAATTCAAAAATGATTTCTATTTTACAAAATTCCCAACATATAAGTTGCATTAATTAATTTTATAATTAAATCCCGCTGTTAAAACAAATAGCGTGTTTTTAAGAAACAAAATCTATCAAAAGATTGACACTTGTTTATGTCTAGTTTAAATGTGAAATTACATCCAATGACCAACATTGTATTAAATTGTAAAAATATATTCTAAATATACTTTAAAACCACTCAAATTAATGATTTATCACTATTAATTATTTCGTTTAAAAAAGTTGTTTTTGATTATAATTTGGTAATTTTCACTATTCATCAGAATATGAAAGTTATCCGAAAAGTACCAAAATTTCACCTTAGGCTAAATTCGATACTCCGAATCCACAAATGAAGTCCATTTTGAGAGTTAAAATTTCTAAAATTTAAAAAGTGGTTATTACTATTCATAACGGCTAGTTTTAATAATATTTTAATAGCATATCATTGTTTCGTGAAACTCAGGATTACGTACCACACACGCTATCGAGGAAGGTTGCGATTGCGTGTAATGCAAGGCAAGTCAAGGATGTGTGTTGTGCAAGCTCCTTTTGGTGTAGCGTACAACACAAGACATTAGTGAAATAAAAAAAAAGAATATTTTTCATAAAATCTCGGGCTGTTACATTCTACCCCCCTTAAAATGAATTTCGCCCTCGAAATTCGTCGGGGTTATAAATGGTTTACTATTCGAAAGTTTCTTTAATAGAAACCCACATCGTAAAAGGGAATACCAAAACTTGGCTTTAAAAACTAATGTATGAAATGTAACGATTACCCAAATAAACTAATCACTGGGTTTCCACATAGGTGAAAATATGGATATGGAAGAGAAATCTAACCATCATGTTCTGATGGAGAGTGGTAGAGAACATGGCTATGGAAAAGCCAGTAATCACAAATCCATAAATTTGTGACGATCTAAGGTACCATCTGATTCATCAGGTATAAGAGAACTAGGACAACATTTTTGGTTTTCAAGATCATTTCCCTAAAGTTAAAGAATTTGAATTAGAATAAATACTTACTTTATTTCGGTACAATCTCACTGTTGTTCGTGCCTTTAACAATTTCCACTTCATCTCTTAAATAAATGAAGTTGAATTTGTTATTCGTGAAGTGCTAGCAGATCATGTGATAGAATGACGGGTCATTCCATCTGTTTCAAACAAAAGGTTAACAAAATTATATACATAAGTCGATCTATAGTGAGATTAATCACATATGGTTTCTAAAATGGACTTATACTTCATATATCATACTGCTTAATATAATAAAACTAGTTTCTACTAAACAGGGACTTCCTGTAGGTCAGTGGTAGGCGATAAAGGCCAGTCGCACTTCGGTTGTGGGTTCGATTCCTACAGCCTTGTCCGAAGCGATGGGCTATCGCCCGTCCTGCAGGTTGTCCTTTTTCTAAAACTACGTTACTATAACATCCCATCAATAATATCGAAAATCTTCTATCCTTAAACAATACTAACTTATGTCCAACATAATCCAGTCTAATCATTAGGCTTATACATAATACTGCAGTCCACTCTCATAATATAGTGACATCGATTACCAGAGATTTAATACTGTCGTTGATCCCCACATATCATAAGATATGTCTTGTTGGTCACATTCCAAACATTCAAAGTCCTTAATCGTGTATTCTCTTGAATACCTTAGTGAAAACATGAGTGCAGTTAAAAGTTAACACTTTCCACATACCAAAATCCTCAAAATTCTATATACTCAAACCATGATATCACTTAGTCCTTATATCAATCATGAGCTCATGAATACTATCAAACATTTAATTTTCTCCTTATCCCTTCATTATGCGCATATCATCTACATTCCAAAAATATCTGAATAACCTTTCATGGATACTGGTAACATTAATCATATACTTTCAAAACACAAGGAAAGACAACAGTGTAACAATCCATAGATGTCTCTTTATTCCAAAATTACACATGATAAACATGTAATCATGCCACTACATTCTCAAACCATTGACCGCGCTTCAAAAATTCTTTCATATATCATTTGTAGTCTCTTCATCATCATCCACATAAATACTACCCATATGACCATACTGATTCTCTTCATGAGTCTTTCCCTTAGAGCATTTGTTTGCATAATGCCCATACATTCCACATTTAAAACACTTAACCATTTTTGATGTCTTAGCAATACCATTATCCTCATCCATGGTGTTAACCGACCCTTTTCCTTTGCACATACTTGCTTTGTGTCCTTCTTTTCCACACCCAAAGCATCTTCCAGTTCCCTTGAAACATTCTCCTTGATGCCTCTTCCCACATGATTTACATAGGGGAAATTGAACTTTCTTTCCTCTATGATCATCATGAAACTCCATCTTTCTCTTATTAGCCGAGTCAGGAAACTTACCAAAGTTTACTTTATTGATCAGATTATGAGATTTCTGATTTGGCATAATAATGATGTTTGGACTTCCAAATCCCATTTCATTTGGTTGCTCATAAAGAATATCATTCCATTGTCCATCATATCCTCCATTATTGTGAATCATCTTGTTTCCAGCCATTTTCTAAAACCCAAACAGAATAGTGTTAGATGCAAAAATCGTAATAAAGGGGGAGTAACTTAAATATCTATCATCTTTGGTTTAATCTAATATCGTTACCATAGTTCTAGGACTATATCCTATACGTATACTTATCCTTAGGGGCATCCCTAGACATACCTTAGAAATATCTCTAGGGATCTCACTAATGTTTTCGCGTCCTAGTTTCCAAAGGTTGACTAAACCTTCCCTCTGATACCAACTGTAGAGACCCGTATCTTGACGTACATGGACATTACATTACATTTGCGGAATACTTAGTACATAAACAAAATACACACACAAGGATCGTAATAGTTTAGTGTCTTTGGAAACTCGGAACGTAATCTTCTAATCCTGGTGAAAGATCTTCAAAATCTCCCACAAATATCTTCTTTTTTTTTACCTAAAACCTTTCTTTATATCCTGGGGAAAAGAAAACATAAAAGGGTGAGCTCAAATGCTCAGTAAGGGTAAACAAAAGAAATATCAATCACATAATTTTCATAAGAACATAACATTTTTGGAAATCTTAACCTGCAAAAGAGAGCATAATTTCATAACATGGGATAAATCATAGTAGTGAAAATTAAACCCTTACTTAAAACATTAATCATTGTGGCATACACACATAATCATAGAGAATCATTTCTTGTTAGTCAAGACTCATTGCCAAGACTATCTTAGTGGACAAAGTCCCTTTCTGAATCGAGTAATCCTCGTTTCAGTCCTGTTTCACTGAACCGGTATAACCTACCATTCCAGCCATGTCTATCTCATGAGATATGAAATCTTTACCCAATGCATTGGAGGGAGATATAGGTCCCACCCATCTCTTAATGAATCCTTTCTTATGTGTGCCACAAAATCATAAATCATACATCATTGCATAACCCATGTAATAAAAATGGGATTCTTAAACAACATGACATCATAAAACCATTCATATAAGATAAAGGAATTCATAAACATAATTCCATCACAACATAGTCAAATCAATGTAAAAATATGGATAGAAACAGAACCCTTTATTATCTTATATGGAAAATAATTTTGATAAATCACTTGAATTGAATTCTTGAGGAAAATATCCTTTCTTCTTCAAAATCAATTTCTTTTCACAAAACATCATGCAATTTTAAAAGAAAGAGATTTTATTTAAAATAGTCATGAAATCTTATAGAGGAAGCTTCATGAAAATAAGGCTTTATAAAACAGTATAAATCTGTTCGTGCCGTATAAGTTAAAAAAACATTCTTTGTACTTTTGTCGGAAAAGTCAAAAAGTACCTCGTATGAAAAAGCGACAAAAGATTCCTTTCATATTCTTTACTAAAAACTCACCGAAGAGTAAAATTGGATTTAAACTATTGTAATTGGATGGAAACAATATTACATATTGAAGGAACATGGATGTGGATGATAAAATACACCCCAGTAAATACTTACGAATAAACAATCTCGGATAAAAATGAGATTGTGGTATTTCCCTTACCTTAGGTCCAATTTGCTTCGTATGTGTCCGAACCTCCTGTATAATGATTTAAATAATGTAATTGACTTATTACAGAATCATATTCATTGTTATGATATCATATATGGTTCACTTATGACATTATATTACCCGTTCTTTTGTAAATTCCATGTTAAAGAAGCGTTTTGGGTAAAATCGTTTCTTTTATCGTAGGTATTTTGACTTGTTGTTATTGACATTATTATTACTTATATCATGATTTACTTACTTCCAGAATATAAAATATGATTTATATATCATATATATTCAGTATATATATATATATATAATAGATAGATAAATAAAATAAAAAACACCGTTCATGGAGACGGTAGTCCGTACGTACGCATGAACGCTGTTTTTCTTTCCTTATTGTCTTGAAATGGAAGTAAGTAGATGACATACATATGTATATGTATACATAAATCCAGTAGCTTTATAATGTCATATATTTCATTATTATTTCTTATATATACATTATAATCATTCTTAAATGGTTAACATGGAGAATGAATCTCATCGCGTCGTGGAGACGGTAGTCCGTACGTACGCACGAGCGATGATATCATTTCTATAAATATTGAATTGAATTGGAGTGGATTATACAATATATCAGAATCAATATGATGTTGTAATAACTATGTATAGTTTTTCTTTACACCATTATACCCATCCATGTAAGGTGGTGGTGGAAAATAGATTACACCACGGCGTGGAGACGGTATTCCGTACGTACGCACGCGCGGTGATTTCTTTTTCCGTAGGATGGATAGATGGTGAAATAGGGTTGTTTCATACTTATAATAACATATCAGTATATGAGTGATACTGATGTTATTACTTCATAATGAAACAACCTAAGAAGAAGAAGTGGAAGAAGAAATAAAGATGAAAGAATTGGTAACGGTAATTACCTCTTCTTTGAAGTGCCTCTTTGAGACCTCCTCTTAGGGCACTAAAATTGGTCTTTGAGGAAGACCAGAACCTCTAGGATGTTTCTAGGGAAGTGGAGAGGATAAATTGGCAGGGGTTGGCCGAGCTTGAGTGCTCAAATTGGTGTGAGGAGGAGGGGGAGGAGGTGTCCTTTTATAGGGGAGGAGAGGGGCACCTTAGGAATATCTCAAAATATTATTTTATATTAAAGTAAAAATCGGTTTATAATGGTTCCAAAGGGTCTTATTTAAAAGATAAAGTGGGGATGGGTCGAAATCCTATCAACCAATAGAATTTAGACAAGTTTAGGATATTATTTTAACCTTATCAATTAAATTTAACTCTAAGTTAAATAATTTAACTTTTACCATGTCTTTTTGTTTTCTTTCACTATATGGTTAATAAACTTACTATAACATGCAAAACGAACCCCAAATTGTTTATTATTAATATATATATCCTTATCTAAGTCATTTGGCCGAACCTTAGATTTTTAGGAATACAATAACAATTAATAATATAATATTTGATTTAAAAACTATTTTGTGTCAATTTTGACACTATTTGATATATGATTTTTTTGAAAGTCATAACAGAATTATATGTTCGAACCAAGTTGATTAAATCAACACTAATATATCATAGTAACCTATAAAATTAGTGGAATTCATAAAAAGTCTCAAATTACATTTATTTTGGTGTTTATAACATCAATTATGTCAATATTTCATTAATAAGATAATTACTGCATCATCATTGTGTCATAAATAAATTAAATTATTTAATGTCTAAAAATTACAAATAAAATACCCTTATGTAGGAAAGCTTTTTAGCTTTCTAATTAATATTTATAGTCGAATTTATCTTATGTATAACCCCATATTAAAAATGATTTACTTATTAAACTTTGATTTAACTATTTTAACCCTTCTTTAAATAAATTAATAATAAATGTCCTAATCTAATCCAAGTGGGCCTAAATGGTCATATTTTATTCCTAAGTTTGTTTTTGGTCGAATTACACTTGTCCAATAGAATTAGGACATGTGTTAGGGTAATATTAATATCATATTTACCCTTAGTTACCCTATTTACTATTAACCGCGGTAAAAAAAGTAAAAAGTTACTATTCACCAAAAATTATTTTCATCTCATTGAACCACATTTTAGTCCTTGATATTAACCGTGTCTCTCGGATTTTCGAAATTCCATTCACAGAAGCGGTAAAATTAAGTTTTATGCAAAATTCAGTTTTTAACCTACCACTTAGTGGTTTCACTATTCATCAAAAATTGAAGTTTTTCAGAAAAATGCCAAAATTTCACCCTAAGCTATAATTGATATTCCAAATTCAAAAATGATTTCTATTTTACAAAATTCCCAACATATAAGTTGCATTAATTAATTTTATAATTAAATCCCGCTGTTAAAACAAATAGCGTGTTTTTAAGAAACAAAATCTATCAAAAGATTGACACTTGTTTATGTCTAGTTTAAATGTGAAATTACATCCAATGACCAACATTGTATTAAATTGTAAAAATATATTCTAAATATACTTTAAAACCACTCAAATTAATGATTTATCACTATTAATTATTTCGATTAAAAAAGTTGTTTTTGATTATAATTTGGTAATTTTCATTATTCATCAGAATATGAAAGTTATCCGAAAAGTACCAAAATTTCACCTTAGGCTAAATTCGATACTCCGAATCCAAAAATGAAGTCCATTTTGAGAGTTAAAATTTCTAAAATTTAAAAAGTGGTTATTACTATTCATAACAGCTAGTTTTAATAATATTTTAATAGCATATCATTGTTTCGTGAAACTCAGGATTACGTACCACACACGCTATCGAGGAAGGTTGCGATTGCGTGTAATGCAAGGCAAGTCAAGGATGCGTGTTGTGCAAGCTCCTTTTGGTGTAGCGTACAACACAAGACATTAGTGAAATAAAAAAAAAGAATATTTTTCATAAAATCTCGGGCTGTTACACTTTTCATTACACTGTGAGAATTATATATTTTTTATGTTTATTATTGTACATTCACATAGATATCCATATAATTCCATTTAATAGATAAATATTTATATTATGTATAGTATTTATTTCTATAGGAATAACTATTGATCACGTATCCATGATTTGGTATAAGGTTCCCTAGGGAAGATAATGATATATTCTTTTTATTCATTCTATTCATATAATGGATGCATTAGAATTATTATGAGACATGTAACACCGCAATATTTTATGAGATAGATTCTTTTTAATTTATTTTATGTATTGTGTTGTATTCTACACCAAGATTAGCTTGTGCTATATTCAAAACTATATTAGCTTACAGTATACATAACACTATATTTGGCTTGTGTTACACATAATTTCAAGTTCTTTTGATGGAATACATTTCATGCAAAATAGATTATAGATTTTTTTCAATGTTTAAAATAACTATGTTTGGATTATTCTATATAGAACAACCAATGAAGTTTTCACTAAAATCAACACTAACTTGTCTTTCATTACATGCAAGATCGACCTTCATCGATATCTTGTATTGTACACAATACTGAGTTTCACTCAAAAATAATATATTATTATAATATTATTATTTAATGGGGTATAAACTAGCCGTTATGAATCTTATTAATCAATTTTTGAATTTAATATAGAAATAAAATTCATAGTATGTATTTTCTTGAACATGATATATGAACAAATTCATTTATTCGGATAAAAGAAGTATTTTTCAAAAAACAATACTATTTTACCACCATTTGATGGATAACCCTTCTTAAATCTAGTTTTGGACAATTTTATAAGTTCTATTTGACATTATAAAATTCTTATATGGAATAGGGACATCAAAGTTTACCTTGGTTGAAATTTTGGTATTTTTCTAATGATATTAATATTTTAATGAATAGTGAAAATACAGTATTTTAATTCAGAACTACATTTTCATCTAATCTATTTAAATAGTTAAACTATCTTTTAAATTGGTTTTAAAGTGTAATTGGATTATTATTTTAAATTTAATACAATTTTGGTCATTGGATGTAAGTTTACATTTAAATTGGACATAAACACGTGTTAATATTTTGAGAAGTTTATACTTCTTGAAAACCCACTTTCTGGTTTGGACAACGGGAATTAATTTTAAATTAATTACTGAAAAAATTGCATTTTTAATTTTTAAAAATTGATTAAATATTTAAAATTAATGGGTCTAAATTATGTTAATAGGTTAATTTTACTTTTTGTATATTATGAATAGAAACTACGGTAATTTTTATTTACCATAGTTAAAGGTAAATTAGGTAAATTAGGGTAAAAACAATATGATAAAGATAATAAAATCACACTAACAGCTACCAAAATCATATTAGATGAATTAATTTTTAAAAATACCACCTAAGTGTTTGAATTGATTCATTTAATTTACTTTTTCCATGACATTTATGTAATTATAATAAAAAAAAAATTAAGTGACAACATGTCACTCTCATATATCTTATAAGTATAATAATTTTGATGTAGTGGTAAACTTGAGAAACCTTCAAACATAAATATCATTTAGAACTCTAATGAAATTATCTACATCATTTGAATTTATTTTTAATTTTTAGAGATTAAATAATTTCCATTAATGTTGACACAATAGTGATGTATAAGTTATTTTATTAATAAAAATATCAAATAAATAATTTAAAAATAGTAAAATAAATATAATATGAACTAATTTATTTTCTCCATGAATTTTATATGTTACTATGAAATTTTATGAGTTTATTAAATATTTATTTTTAAATTTATCTTCTGTGAGGATTTTATTTAATGAAAATAAATAAATAGTTTCAAAATTGACACTGTTGAAATTTTACAAAAATAACATATTATTAAATTATATAAAAGCACAAAAATATTTAAAAATTATAAGGTGAAAATTATATGGTATAAATTTTCATAAAATCAATGTACATACAATTTAAAACACATAATTAAATATTTATAACTATTTAATATTTATAATATTATTACCACAAATAAAAGTAAATAGATTAAATAAGGATAAATCAAAATGATAAGGTTTAAAATAAAATAAAAACATGTATAAATTTTATTGGTTTAGAGTATTTCGACACATAGTCGTCTTATCTTCAAAATAAATGATTTTATAGGACAATTATAAATGGAAAATAAATTTATAATAAATTAATATTTCAAGACTTTCCTAAAGTGCCCCTCCTCCCTCTTATAAAAGGCCACAACCTCTACCCACTTACTCAGACCTTTCAAGCCCTTTGGCTCATCTAATCTCTAATAAAATAATTTCCCCAAATCCCTCCCTTCCTTATAGAGTCGACACTTTGGGAATAAAGCCATCTTAGTGAAACCTTTTGTGCAAATAAAGCGGAGGTACTCGAAAAAGTTGTAATTATTTTATAACCTCTTTCGAAATTATTTTCATCTTCTACTTCCACTTTTTATGTTTTTTTCCCAAATAAAGTAATAATTACTGTATATTATACATTATGAGATGTTATTATAATTAAGGGATAACCATATACTTCCTTTTATCCATCCTATTAATTACAATATCACCATGTGTGTGTACGTATGGTTTACCATCTCCACATCGTGGTGTAATTGTTATTCAACAATACAAAATTTGGAAGGGTATATTGTGAGTATAATGAATTTAAATAATGTATATAACATAATAATTATTCTTTAAGATCCATATATTATCATACTCCATACTATTTAACCATCAAGGGAATGATATCGTCACTTGTGCGTACGTACAGCCTACCATCTCCACGGCGCAATGATATTCATTCTCTATGTTAACCATTCAAGAATGATTATAATGTATATATAACAAATAATAATGAAATATATGACATAATAATTATATTTTATTTATAAATAAATAAATATATATATATATATATCATTTACTTTCTTCCATTCAATTCAATATGGAAACTGAAACAACATTCAGGCATACGCACGGCCTACCATCTCCATTAACGGTGTATTCCATTTCATATATCAATCTATTATATATATTTATATACAGAATATAGATGATATATAATTCATTTTTTACATTATAGAAGTAATTAAATCACTATTTGAGTAATAATATCATGACTAACAAGTCAAAACTTGTACAATAAATAAAAAGATTATTACCCAAAACATTGCTTTAACATGGAACTGATAAATGAAAATGTAATATAAAGTCATAATTGAATAATATTTGATTTCATAAATATTATTATGGTTATTTTACAAGTTAATAATATTTTTAAACCCAATATATCAGAGTTCTGGACACATATGGAAGAAATCAGACCTAACGTAAGGGATAATTTTGCAATCTTATTATTTTCTGAGATTGTTTATACATAATTATTTACTTGGGTATATTTATCATCTAAATCCATGTTTTCTAAATAGTTAATATTATTTTTATTCTTTTATAACTTTTTAAAGACAATTTTACCCATTGGTAAATTATTATTAAAAGGTATGAAAGTAATATTTTAGAGTTCTTTGATACGATGTACTTTCTGGCTTCTCTAGAAAAAGTACGAGGAGAATGTTTTTTAACTTATACATCTTGAATGGATTTTTTAATTCATCAAAATTCCTTATTTCTATGAAGATTCATTTACATAATTTCATGTTTATCTTAAACTAAATTCATTAATTTTAAAATTCCATGGAATTTTGAAAAAAGAAAATATTTTTGAATAAAAAATGATATTTTCCTCAAGAATTAATTTCAAGTGTTTTATAAAAGTTATTTTACATCTAAGATTACACTCTTAAAATAGTGTTATGTTTATATCCCTATTATTACTAAGATTTTATTTTGTTAATTATGGAATGATATTTTATATGGATAGTGTTAGGATGGAATGATGTTTAAAAAACCCATTTTATTTATTGGGTTATGCTATGATGAATGATTTATGTTTTTGTGAAACATGTAAGAATGGTCTCATTATGATATGGGTGGGGCATATTTCTCCCTCCAATGTTTCGGTTAAAGATTTATATATCATGAAATAGAAATGACTAAAATGGAAATTAAATCTTGTTTAGTATTACAGGGATGGAATAGTAAGTAAATCTGGTTCAATAATACATGGTTGGAAAGGCAAGTAAACCCAGTTTAGTAATGGACATTGTACACTATGATGTTCTTGGAAGCAATTACTTGGCTACTATGTAAATAATATTATATAATTATTTGTTTTCCATAATTCCATGTTCTATACCAATGCTATTTTATCATGGTTAATGATGGATCTTGAGTAATGGTTTAGTAATAAAGTTAGATGTTTTAGTTTTATATGTTTCTGATTTAAAATATTATGTTATATGAATCATGAAACATATAAGGGTTTTCAGTATAAGTTTTTAATTAAGGACTAGAAATGATATGTTGAATAGTTCTAAGGAGATAGAAAAGTGATTTAAGGGTTATGCAATATATATTGTGAACAAATTATTAAGTGGAAGATAACCCTTAAAATTTATTTTATGTTAAGATAATGATAGATTTGACTAAGTAAATTGGATGATTATTATTTCTTGAGATCTAATTATGGAGTTACTGACAAGAGGTTTATGATATCATGGATTAAGTATACAACGTTTTAGGACTTAAAGAATATATCCAATAAATTTTGGAATAAGGAAACACACATGTCTTCAATAAGGAAATATTGTAATTTAGTTCATTACCAAGACACAAGATAATGAATTATGAATTCATTATAATGTTTGGAATGTGACCAACAAGATATATATTGTGATATTTTGGGGATAAATGAAGATATTCACATTCTTGTTATATGACCTTAATTGTAATTGTTTTTTTGTACTATGAGTTTTGATAGAAGTATTTTGGATAATCTTAAAGGTTTAAATGGATTATGTTTGACATCGAATAGTATTTTGTAAGGCCAATTTTTTTAATATTATTTTTGGAATGTTATAATAGTATAGTTTTAGAAAGGGGAAAACCCACAGTACATGCGACAACTCGTCATGTCGGACAAGGCTATGGGAATCAAATTTACAAATGAAATGTTACATACCTTTATCACCTACCACTAACCTATGGTAATTCCCTAGTTCTTATAAATTAGTTTTATTTTATTTAAGCTGTATGATAGATGAATTATAAGTCCATTTTTGGAACCATATACGATTAATCTCACCATAGATGAACTTATGTATATTTGATAAATTGTCCTAACCATTTTTTGATAAAGACATATAGAATGATCTATCATTCAATTTATGGATCGCATGATCTTATAATGCTTTATGAATGAAAAATTAAACTACATTTATTTGAATTATAGATTTTGTAGAAATTATTCAAGGTACGACCAATGATAAGATTGTAATGAAATCAAGTAAGTATTTCTTCTCATGTTCTTCAACTTTAGTAAAAGGATCTTGAAAACCCGAAATGTTATCCTAGTACCTTATTATCCTATGAATTAGATGGCTCCTTAAATCATCGTAGATTTATGTCTTTTTGGTTGTTAACTTTATCCAAACCTTGTTCTCTATCAGTATCCATCATAACTTGATGGTTAGATTTTTCTTCCATATCCAGGTTTTCACTTCCCACCTATGTTCTCTTTTGTGGAAACCCCATGATGAGTTACTTTGAGTAATAAATATTTTTCTAACTTTCCTTTTTAAAATAAATATTTAGTATTCCTTGTTATGATGTGGGTTTCTAGGAAACAATATTTCATGTAATAAACCTTTTATAACCCTAATGAATTTTTATGGTGAAATTCATTTTTAGGGGTGTATAATGTAACACCCTGAGATTTTATGAGATAGATTATTTTTAATTTATTTTATGTATAGTATTTTATAATACATAAAGAATATTTTTCTCTATATAAAAAATTGTATTAGCTTGCAGTATACGCCACACTATTCCTGGCTTGTGTTACACCCAATTTCATGTTCTTTTGAAAGAATTCATTTCACGTAACACCGAGTATAGATTTTGTTCAATGTATAAAAGAACTATGTTTGGTTTATGTTATATGGAAACCAAAGGAATATTTCACTAAACTCAACACAGACTTGTCTTTCATTACATGCAAGAGTGGCCCTCTTCGATAGCTTGCATTGTACGTAATACCGAGTTTCACAAAATAATGATATATTATTTAAATATTATTATTTAATGGAATATAAACTAGCCCTTATGAATATAATTAATCAAAATAGTAATTTTATATAAAATTAACATTCATATTATGTATTTTATATAACATGATATAAGAAAAAATTCTATTTTTCAGATAAAATAAGTACTTTTCAAAAAAAATACATTTTTACCGCATTTTGATGATGAACTCTTTTTAAAAATAGTTTCAGAAAAATTTACGATTTCTATTTGAAATAATAAACATCTTATTTATAATCGGGACATAAAACATTACCTTGGTTTAAATTTTGGTATTTTTCTAATTAAATTCATATTTTAATGAATAGTGAAAAATACTGTATTTTAATTAAAAACTGTCTTTTCATTAAATTTATTTATGTAGTTAGATTATATTTTTAATTGGTTTAAAACGTTAATTGGATTATTTATTTATCCTTTAATCAAATTTTGGTCATTGGAAGTAATTTTACATTTAAATTAGACATAAACACATGTAAGGTTTTTGATAAGTTTTTAATTCTTAAAAACCCACTTTCTGGTTTTGACAATAGAGATTAATTTTAAATTAATTACTGGTATTTTGAATTTTGGAAAATGTATTCTATATTTTTAATCAGTGTGTCTAAATTATGTTAATGGTTTAATTTTATTTTTTTGGATATTATGAATAGTAACTACATTAATTTTTATTTACCACAGTTAAAGGTAAATCAGGTAAATTAGGGTAACAAACAATATTAAAGATAATAAAATTACCATAACAGTTGCCAAAATCCTATTGAATGAATTGAATTCAACCAATATCACTTATGGTTCTGAATTGAATCATTTAATTTACTTTTTTTCATGAAAGAAATGTAATTAATGGAGCTCTCAGGTGAATAAAGGAAGTTCAATTTTGGTGACGAGGTGAAATAGAAGTTATAAAAGTGCTTGTGTGGAATGCTATAACTTGAACCAGGAATAGATTTGGGAGTTTATTCCCCAAGGTAATTTTTTTGTTTGTAATAGTTTGCATAAAAAATTTATTAGAAAATATTATGGCCAATACAATTAATTTATTTTAATTATATCAGTTGATTTTTTAATTATTTATGGTTATTTAGTCATTAAATAAATTAATTAACATCAAGAAATATAAAAGTTAAAAAGTAAAATATTTGAAAACATTATCTAGATATAGTTAATCACTTAAGTAAAATCCACAAAATATTTAGAATCATATTATAAGATAAAATTTATAGTTTACACATAAAGATAAAAAAAATCCATCTAATCAAATATTAAGTTAGACAGTCCTTCCATTACTTGAATAAGAATGTAACCATAGAACTATGGGTTTGCATAGCCAAAGTCTGGCCACTTATTTTTATCATGGGGAATTATTATAAGGTTTTTTATTCAACTTTACCAAATTGGTATTGGGTGTAATGGTCAAATTCTATCTCATAGAATTTTAGAGGCTTGTGTTGCGAAAATCCAAATCCAAGATTTTAAGATTGGGGAGTCTAATTAATGTATCAAGGTACTGTGAATTAATACATTTGGAAAGTTATGCCTGCCTAAATTTCTTTGAGTAATTCCCATTTATAATTATTGGGTTATGAGATAGTATGGATGATTCATTTTCACTAGAATATCCATGAGATAATATGTTATGAAATAAATAGTGAGGTTTATTATATTTCAACAAAATGGTGGGATATTAAAAAATTAAATTTATTATCTATTTTGGAATCCAAATAAAGTACTAAAAACCATATTGTATTTATTATAGAAATAGAAATCAATATGAATTTGAAAATATCACCTCAATCCATATTATATAAGGATAACCTTCTCATTGTATTGAATTTCTATGAATTTTTAGTTTCTTTCACATTATACAATTCCATGAACATAAATTATTTGTGTTGGAAACACCTATTCCTAAATCACATAGTAAAGAGGCTATTGAAGATTAATTCTATATATATTTATATACTAAACATTTATTGATACCATAGATGTTCAATTTTTTTTGTTTTCATCTATATATATATTAATATTTTAAAACTACATAAGTATATGGATGGGTAGATCATCATGTCTCGCCATCATGATCTTTATAATGAGAAGGCGAAATAAGATAGAGATATAAGATCTCCAATTAACTATTCACATGTAAATGTGCACATTCAAAACCAACTGGGCCTCATATATTCAAGCTAATTGGATACATTGGGCATGGATATATTAATATTTAAGTTACCTAATGACTTGTAAATAGATATAATTTTAACTTCCTTACTTAAGAGCTTCTCCAATTTCATTATCAATTATAATATGAACAATAGTGAGAAGTCTCTCTTGTAACTCCTTAATTTAATTTTCCATGTATACAAGAACAAGTGGTGTGAAAAAACTATTGTCCTTATGGGTAATAAAAGTATTAATTATAAAAATAGCGCCAAGATTCACTCATTTTCTAAGGATCCATAGTATATTACTTCTAAGAAAAGAATGTTCCAAATATTGGAAGAAGAAAGGGACTCAGAATGTTATTCATGTGCCAAGATGGGCCACCAAAATAAGAACTACACCAATTTGTAGGGGGAGATTAAATTGTGTTCATTATTGAGTGTAATCTTTCTATATTTACACATTGGGTATTAGGGATAGATTTTGGAGTGTAAATATGAATTCAAATATAATAACCAAGTAGATTTCAAAATATTATAGGATGAGAGGTGGATTAATTGGTCAAAATTGACTGAGACTAGATTCTCTATCCATCGGATATTACCACCTCACTTCTCTAATAGAACTTTTCTTAGTCTTATGAAACTATCATTATATGCCCATTTTTACCAAGAACACCAATTTTTTTATTGCTATTACATGGATGGATTTATTTTCAATTTTGGATATAAATAATGTTATTTTTATAATAATAAATTTTTTATAGTATATTAAAACTCAATAATATTATTTATGTATTAAATTGTGAAAAATAAGTATTGTAAATTGACAATCAATTAAGTTCACAAGAATTATTTGATAACTAGTTATGGCATAACCATCTTGGTTATGTAAGAAAAAATAATTTGAAAAATCTCTATCAAGAGGGTTACATGGAATTTTTATGCTAAAACCACTTGATAGATTACATGCCTATTTATAATGAAAAACAGATAGGTCATCAATTGATGTACAAGGTGAAAGGGCTATAGAGATTCTATAATTGGTAAACATTGATGTGTCTGGACCTTTTCTAGTAGAATCTAGGTGTGGGTATTCTTACTTCACAACTTTTACTATTGAATTAAGTAGATATGGATATATATACAAGATGATGTACAGCTTTGAATCCTTATAGAAATTCAATGAGTTCAAAAATGAAGTAGTGATTCAACTTAGTAATAAGATAAATAAGCATTGATATGATTGATATGGTGAGTATATTAACCAAGAGTTAATTTGAATTTTATTGGAGTGTGGGATATTATCCTAACTCACTCCTTCTTATACACTATAGGGGTATGGTTTTAGTGAAATGGGTAACTGTAAAATTTTTGGTATGCTAGGTTCAATGATTAGTTGTGAAATTATTCCATTATCCTTTTGGGGATATGCATTACAAACTACAACATACACACTAAATTATGTTCTTAATAAAACATCAAACGGTATCACATACTAGTTTTTTGGATTTGGAAAGAAGTGGTATTGTTAAACTTATGTTAATGGGAGTGTAAGAAAGTTGATAAGGCCTTAACAAGAAATAAACTATAACCATAATGCATGAAGTTTATCATTATAGGATATACTAAGGAGACTAAAGGATATTACCTAGACAACCCTTCATATAAAATAATTATGGTTCAATAACATCCCCAATTTCTAGATAAGGAACACATATTCATGATAGATAGTGGGATCCAGATTTAAATTATTTAATTCTAGGCTTAAGATAAAAAGTATTTGGTATAAGAACATATTCTCAATGTCCCCATGGAATAAGGCTTTCCTTAAACATAAGTATGGTGTAGGTGTAAAGGCCTAGATTTTTTTAAAGCCTTATTTCCAATCCGTTATTATGTTCTAGAGTGTCTGGGGATGTTTTTTAGTGATTTATGGGTTCTATGATGGTTTGTATGCCTGAATTTGTTTTAAAATGGGTTTTCAAAATTATATTAAAAGTAATTTCAATGTTTTGGAATGTTTTTGATAATTTTTATGTTATTTATGAACTATTTTTATTTAATTTATAATTAAAAAATTAATCTAAAATTTTAAATAAATTATTTGATTTTATTTTTATGAAGAAAATTTGATGCATAAAGGTCTTAAACTAGTATAAGGGTAGATAATGAATTTAATCAAGGAGGATTTTTACTTGTATATAGTTTGTTTTCTCATGTTAGGGTTGTTGCATATGTGTTACGCGGGTGATGTGTGATGGTTTTTATGTCATGTGTAGGTAATTAAGATCACATATAGGTAGTTTTTATGGTAGATTTGAATATTTTTAAGTTTCGTATGGGTATGAATAAACCTTTGTAAAGGTAAATTGGTTAATGTTTACATAGGGTCGGTTTACATAAGGGTAAATCTTGACCTACATAAAGGTCATCCAAATTCTCCTAACTCACTTAAAGGTATTTTAAACTTCCTTTATGTGATTTAAAACCAATGATTCATAAGGGTATAGTGAATTTACCCTTATACAAAACTAGCTTATTGTGTTAGGGTAAATATTTTATATATATAAATATCATATTTCATGGAGTTTTGATTATGAAACCTATTTTCCACAAATTTACTAAAAATATTGATAAAATTAAATTAATAGATATATGTTATTAAAATTTTAAAATTTATTCCTTGAAATCCTTTTATATGATTTAAAAGGTATATGCTTTCAAATTAAATTCATTTAGATTAAATTGAAAAAAAATTGACTCCTTTTAAAGTGGAAAATCTGAAAATGCAATCAACATCATTTTATAAACCATATTTTCTCACTCTTTTGAGTTCCAAACTTTTTCCTAAATCATGGATGAACAAGGCTTTATTATTGGAATTTTTTTAAGTATCATATGATAACCCAAACCCCTTCTACATCATCGCCAAACTATAATCACCCTCTCCCTCTCTCTATGTTGTGCAGTGGATCTTGTAAGAAAAATATAATATACATTTTTATTTATGGAATTATTTATGTTGAATGAATTATTTGGATCATCCAAAGAATAAATATATTAAATAGTTATAACAGGATGGTAGGAACAACATGTGTGGCTATATATCATGGTTTTTGAATAATTTTTGATGGGGAAATATGATGTCTTAGAATCAACAAAATTTCTTCTGAATCCCTTAGTGTTCTACTTTAATGATATTGGAATTGAGTTAACTTGGATTAGTTATGTTTGAATTATATGAGTTATGGGATTTATAATAATACATTTATTACTTAAAATTATTAGTATTAACATGTCGTGGATCCTTCTATGTTGCCCAATTGATCCTAAAATACCTTTCTTGCTATCCCCTGTAATTAAATGACTAGAATTATTTTCATTATTATATATTGTTAAAAACCTTCACTTGAATATTTTTTTCAGAATTATCTTAATTGAAACCCACCAATAATTCCTTGAGCCAAATCCTTTTATAGCTCCATTATTTATAAATCTTGCCAAACTTGAGAAGGATTGAGATATGTTATATACAACCCATTCCCCATGCCTAATGTTGAGAAGGTATAGTATAGGAAAATGGTTTCTATAAATTTATACATTCATTTATAAATCTCTAATAGGGCATGGAATTATGATGATTTAGTTCAGAGGGGTGGGTTCCTGTTTTTATCATATGCATTTCCTAACACATCTCTCAGACCCGATGTTGAGGAGTTTAATACATATGAAGGGGATATTGTGTGCTTCCTTTTTATATTTCTTGATTTGTGAATTCTTGTTTGTTCAATAATTTTTTTTCTATTTTATTCAAATATATATTATTATATTTATTTCTTTGAAAGTTAACTTTCAGGGAGGCATAAATTATTTTAAAATGATCAGGTTGGTTCCCAATATTTATTTTCCATAATATATAATTGAGAAATTATATTATTAAATGTTTTTTTGACATAGTAGTTGGTATGAAATATATATGGAATATTGGGAGGGATTTGAACCTATGAATCATGAATAAAATGTGAAATATGGTATTAATGGTGAATATTAAATCAAAAATTAACCTAATTTGATAAAACAATCGCGGAATGAAATTATAGGATGGAAATATAAATTAGGAAACCTATAATTAATATGGAATATGATTAGAGTATTGTTGTTTAAATTTTATAGAGTTGACTTTATTCTAAAGTGATGGGTACTTGTATCCATGTATGATATAGTCTTATGGTGTTTTTATTTCATCAAAAGTTTCCAGGTTTATTGTTTGGGTTATTTGTTGTCTTATAATAGTGTTTAGTTCTAGTTTAAGATTAGAGGTTTATTCTTTATTCACTATCCCTATAGGTTTGTTATGGATTGTTATAACCTAATGTTTATGATGGGAATCATGCTACTACTCCCCTTTAGTATGGTAACAAAATTAATAGTCTCACATTACTATAGAACGATACAATAAACATTAGGTTATATAGGGAGTATTTTGAACACACTTAGTAATTTTGGTTAGTATTTTGTTTCTGGAAGGTACTAATGTTTTAAGGAGGTTGGGTGTGTTTTTAGTGACCTATTATATAAGTAGGATTCAAGTACATGAGGAGGATGAGTTTGGGTTTTCTTTTTTTAAGTTGGGTTAGTTGTAGTTGTGTAAAAAACTTTTATTAAAGAGTAGTTTTTGTAACGGAATAGTAGAAGTAGGACTTGAAATGGGCTACCATGTAATATTATTTTGGGAATAGTGATTTTCATGGTTATATGATTCATTTAATGTGTGTACATGGGGTATGAGGTTTAGTCAGGATGTGTTTCCTAGTCATATAAAGGTGTGATGCTGATTTTGACATTAATTAAATGAATATTAATTGTTATAAACCTCAATTAATTTTCTATTTAATTTAATGTAGACAAATAATTAGTCAATAGAATATTACTTGAATTAATGGTATATATTTATGTTGGAATATATGGAATTCCTAAGTTGATAAATAAAATAATGAAGCTAAATATGGGGAATGTGTGGCTCATAAATTAAAGTATGGATGAATGAAAAGAGGAAGACGTGTTTTCAAAATATGGAAGTAACTAATGAAAACAACATTATTGATAATTGAATTGTATTTTTGTAAAGATATGTATTTCCTTACTTCTCCATTATACTTCCAAGATATTGAATAATATTTTTACATTCTTACATTGACTATATTATAGGATATTTTTTATGATTCACTTTTGGGATTATGTGACTTAGTGACATTTGGAGATAGACTATGATGTGTCAGAGACCAGTCTTTCATGGTAATGGGATGCTAATTGTGATAGCTACATGAGGTTAACGGTGTGATAGACAGTTATATTATGTTATTTGTATATTATTCTATTCTCGGTATCCTAATCATTGATTGATGAGTTCTCTTACATGCTCAGTACCAATTTGAGATAAAAGTACCTTAAATTTAAAATCTATAATTGTGGAAATATATTCTTAGGGACCTAGTTTCTTAATATATATTATGTTGTCATTTACCTTGATTTTTTATGGTTATGATATGATGTAAATGAGATAGTTGTGGAGAAGGTTGAAGAAATTATGGTAATTCGGGATGTTGGATCTCTCTTTATTATGATCGTCTGGGTTGTGTATATTTTTTTATGGTATGGGAAATAATTATGATTTGGTGAAAACATGTTATTCTAAAAAAATTAGTGATTTTAATTTTTTCATTTATGGTTAATTATCCAATTTCATGTTTGGTATTTTTCTTACATATCGTTTCACCACAAATCTTCCATGACACATTTATTTCTCATGATATGTTTTGCTTTAAAATATTATCCATATGAGTACTCCAAGTTCTCACCACTATACAGTGTTTGATGATTATTTTTATAGGATAGTTTAAGGGAGAATGGTAGTCTTTAAGTTAAGGTGGATGAGTTGGGGTATAGGTGTTATATTGGAGCTTAAGATCTCAGTCTTAAATTTCCTAGGTTATATTACATTATGATTCATATAATATTAGCTTGGACTAAAGTTGTTAACTTTTCTATTTATTATAAATAGATTTGATTAGTGAATATTATATATCTTTTTAAATTATATCTCAAGGGTAATACCTCCCATAATTGTGATAGATAACCTTGTCCCTAGTCACCAAACTCGGGACTATTGAAGGAGGGCTTCAAAGGTTATGATCATATTCACTATAGGTCCAAGAGGGGTTCTAGTAGATTGGGGAGTCATGAAATAATGATATTAGAGCTAATTGTTGAGAGATAATATGGAGTTTGAAGTTAGGAACATGTGAGGTTTTCATGGGTCATGTTGGAAAACAGTGTTATCTAAACCTAGCATGTGATGTAATTAGAGGATCTTGGTAATGAAACTAGTATTAGGACCTTTGTGATTTCGGTCAATTCCCTTGTTGGTCTACTAAACATATTTGGGTGGAAATGCAATGATTATGGGGTAGAAATTCAAGAATATCATATATGTCATTCTCATAGATTTCATTATAAGCTATAATTTAACTTTGTGTTTTACCATCTGTTTACTAAACCTAACTTGTGATAATGTGTTTCAAACCTTGTAATCATATTATGTAGCACCCCAAAACTCGAACCTCGTGTATTGATAAGTTTTTGTTTACATTTTGTTTGAATTTCATAACAATTTAACAAAACCTGTTTCTCATGAAGAAGTATTAATATGGTTTTAATTTATATTATAATGTAACCAAGTAAAACACACAAATGGACATAAGGATTTTCATTTAAACAAAGACACCATAGTGTTTACAGTGTTCCATGATCACAAGAAACATTTCTACCCAAATATACCTATTAAAAACCCCTATCATAATTATAGGGAGACCACTTAAAACAACTAGAACCCAAAGAAAATAATATGGGTCCTTAGAATATGACATAATGAATATAAGAATGGCCAAAACCATTGTGGCCACACTAAGCCCCAATGGTATGACGCGAACCATGTTCTTCATTATCTCGAGTTTTAGGACACCCTAAGGCATGTTTTTATATAAGGAAACGGCTTGAACATTGCCTTGGGTGACCATTGAATTCCAACGGCTATAATTATAGTCATTGGACTTGTGGTGAATTAACTAATAACATTTATGTATAACATGGTTTTCCAAAATTTACGAATTGGAAATTATAAGATAAATTTTGATTATGGTGCAATCCAAAATAAACTTGTGAAATAAAAACAATGGATATTTTATCTAATTAAATAAATTTTACTGTTGTTTTAGTTGTCAGAGTTTCAAATCAGACGACCATTAGTGTTTTATTAAATGGATATAGTTATAATTTAAAGACAGTTTCTTGTAAATAAAAATAGAAAATTTATATTGTTTAAATTAAAATTATTTTTACAAAAATTATTTTATTCTTTCTAAATTAGAAATTAATAGAATATTCTAATAATAATTATACTAATATATGAATGCACCTAATTTGTTGCTTGTTTTTCAAATATAGTATATATATATATTCACATATATAAACAATATTTGAATTATAATTATATAAAACTAATACTAAAATTTTATATATGACATTGAGAATTATTGCATTGAAATATTTTAACGCCATTTCTTATGTGAACTAATATTGAATCTATTATATGAACAATTACACGAGTTTTATATATTTTTGAAAATATGATGTATACTTCTTATAAATTTTGATTAGATTAGATTTTAATAACATTATTAAAATTTTGGATTTTGATTAATAAAATTATAAATATATAATATAACTATTTTCAATATAATGATTAAAATTTTACAGATATAAATGATCTTTTAATAAAAAAATTATTTTTACTTTAAATAGTATATATGTGTGTAATATTAACATTTTTACAAATATTTTGTAACAAATTATAACAATTATTTTCAATTTAATACATTTTCAATTATTAAATTAATTTATAACGTTATATGTATATAATATAAAATTTATATGAGTTAAATAATAATAATAAAATATTTACTTTTTAAATAGTAATGTTAAATCATTTTTAATAGAATATTAGTTTTATACAGCCTATGACTTAATACATTAGTGTTAATATAATATATGATAATAAGGATATAAAATATAATTAAATAGTAATAATAATATAAATATAACAATATTATAATAATTACTAAGGAAGGAATCAGATAAAAAAGAAGAAAAAAGGGTAATCCTGTAATGGTATTTGAGAACCCTTGTTAAGGGTGTCACGCCACTGGGGGTCCCATTTTCTACGAACATAGAGTAAGGTTTTGGGTGTTTCATCACAGCGTCAGGGATCTCGAGCAGGCAAGGAAAATTCAAGCTGAAGCTGAGGGAGACTAGGTGTGGTGCTCGAGCAGGGCTGACGAGGGCGTCGAGCAGGGTCCGACGTCGGGTGTCGGGTCGCGAGGCATGCAGTCCGGGTCGAGTAGGTCACCCGGGTTTTTGTTGCAGTCCATGTCTTTAGTGATCCAGGAGGGGGTTTGGACTTTAGTGACATAGGTTCCCTATTAATAACTCATATGTTTGTCATTAATCACAAATTAAGTCTGACCCCCCCCCCCCGCATGTCACATTCCCTATTTTCTGTCAAAGTTTGGGTGTGAATCAGATCTCTCATGAGATTTATTTTCATTCTTTAATCACCACTATTTCCACAATGTTTCTGGGGTAAGGTTCATTGAGTTTATATAGTTATACACACCACTGAACCCATTTACCTCTGTCAACTTATAATCGAATTTGGTGCTTCATTCTGAAGTTTTATTTTAGTACCCTCTGATTTTCGTAATACTTGTTGTTGAGGGTATTCCATACCCTATTTCAACTTCCTAGATTAGTGTTTCAATGCATCGGAAAAAATGTAAGGGTTCATTATACTTTGTCTCGAATGTTTATTTATTTTACGACCTTATGTTTGTAAGGGGAAAATTAGTATTTTTAAAATAGTTCTATTTATTTTGAATTCAAGTAGTATTTTGTTTCAAGCTGTTAATTATTTTCAAGTTAATTTGTATTTAATATTATTTTATTATAAGGATTTATTTTCAAGTGTTTTTATATCCGCAAACTCGATTATACATTTAGTATATAATCATATAAATATATTTATATAAACAAATTTATGTGACTCAAACCAAATCTATTTTATTAATTTTAGAAGACTATTTCAAACCCTTAAATAATGTTTTTGATGCAATAATTTTTAATGATTGTAATATAAAATTGTTTGATCTTGGAAATGCAACAATTTTTAAGGAATAAATTTATTTATAATTATGTTTTATGCTTTAAGAATCCACTGTAAGGGAATATTGTTAATTTTTAAATATTTAATCATCGGAAGTTTTATTTACGTAATTGAAATTGATTTCTCCATTTGTCCCTACAAATCAGTTGAGAAGATTATATATTTTATTAAACAGATTTTATTGTGTAACGGTGCATAGAAAAGAAATAAATTATTTATATTAAAGAATTTTATTATTTATGATAATTATATCCTCTATTTTTCGGTTCTTCATATGAGGAGAATCATTTATTTTGAGATGTATTTTCGTTTAATTAATCAATTTATGTTGGTAAAATTTTAAATCCATGAAAAATAAATATATATACATAAATATAAATAAATAGTCACAAACCTATCTTCACCTTAAAAATATATTTATAAGTACTTGATTGTACACTCGACGACTATTTTTTTTGAAGTGATGTAAGTGGGTGCGACATATATATATTTTATATATATATACATATGGTTATATGTATGCACCTGTAAGTTTTAATCATAATCTTAATTAAAATGGCCAAAAAAACTTCTATAATTAAAGTATATTTATGATATATTTAATTAAATTCTCACGAATGCATGAACTACATAAAACAATTGATACATTGTGAACCAATTGGCCTTAAATTCTATGCAACATAAGGCAATGCCATTTAACATGACATGACCATTTATAAGTGCATGCTTCGTGTACAAATAAATTATGTCTTAATTCAAACTATAAATATTTATTTCCATAAATCAAGGATTTTGAAAACTAGGGAACTATACTTTTATGTGGTAACTCCATCCATTCATTTCTTGCATGTTTTAAATTAATATCGCATGCACATAAAGTGTTTACTAGTTTTCACATGTCGTTGGGAAAATTATTATTTAAATAATAACTAACATATTATAATTTAGTCCAATGTCATTTACATTTATCGGTGCATGAATTGATCATGAATAATATCTATCTAAAGTTATAAACTTGCAATGTAATGCATTGAAATTTTATGGAAGTAGTTGTAATGTTATTAATTTATGTGACAAATCAAACTATTTATTATTCATCACTTATGATAATGAATTGAGAATTTAATTATTTGGGTGGTATGGGACATCCCAAATAAAAGGCATGGAATTAGGTATTCAAAGTGGTATGGGACGCATTGGATACATGGCCTTATTAAGCTTATGAGGAATGTATTGGACTAGTATGTTTCGGGTTGGGGACCGATAAAAGTAAGCCCTTTGGGTTGGGGTTTGATTATAGCAGACCCTCCTGGTTGGAGTCTGGTTACAGAGGCTCTCTAGGTTAGAGTCTGGTTATAGAGGCTCTTCGGGATGGAGTCCGGTTATAGAGACTCTCTGGGTTGGGGTCCGGTTACAGATATCCCCTAGGTCTTGGCATGAGGCCTTGATACAGAAATTAAAGTCCAGCATTATACATTCCCTCATTATGTGTATGATAATTAATTAACCAAAATGATATTATACAAGTAGAATATCCATGGTTAAGAGCCAGTACTTATGAGTATCATAAAAGTAAAATCTTTTGACCTGACATATGTTTATCACTCAGTGATTTAGTATTCAATGTATGAAATTGAAGTTATTTTCTTTATGAACAACTTTGATTATTCATTACTCTTTTATTTTTAATTTGTGATCTCATATGCATATGTAATACATGTTTAGAATGTCTTTTATTTATTACTCCAGATGAGAATTCCTATATTTGAATCATGAATCCTTGTATTCCTGTTAGCACGTTTTTAATTGAGCACTTTTATAATATGTTATATGTGTTACAGATTTTCTTAAAGAGAAATGTTTTTTTTCAAAAGTTATATTTTGGTATAATATGTTATTTTAAAACCCCTTACTAGGCATTCGCATGCTCACCCTATGTTTTTGAAATAAAATTTTCAGGTATCAACTTTTAGGAGAAGAAAAATTTCAGAAGTAGCTGGTTTCTCAGAGCTCAAACTAAATTAGATCCTCTAAATGGAACCGGCATCAGGTACTCGGGAACCAGGGCTGACATTTGGTATAAGAGGATTCAGTTCAGATAACTCTAGACAACCAGAACTAAAACAAAGAAAAATATACTTAAGAAATACTAAATATGAAAGTTTTCTGAAATATCAGACGGAAAATGAAAGTACTAGTCCTCTGTCTCTTCCCAATGAGGCCTTGGAAACCACAATTTTCATAGCCAGCCCGGAAGAGTTTATAAACTAAGCCCATATTTGAATGATCTGTAAGCAACTCTATGACATATCCAACTCTCCCCTAGTACTTTAACTCCACCGAAGATCGAGTCTGAATTACATCTTTATGATGCAAGCCCAATTTCCATCCTACGTACGACGGGGAAAATACTACGAAGGGATTTTAAGATGATTCACTACTGCGAAAGGCATCCCATCCCTCATGAACTTCCAAGAAGCTACAGCAGCAGGAGAACTCCATGTGGCATATATGTGTCATGTCTTGTTTTATATCCTTTTTGGTCAGGTAATAGACTTTAACATCCTTGAATACGAAGCATCATGTTCTGTGTACAAACAACAATTACATACGGACGTCCCATAGTTTCACACCCCACATTTCAGACTCTGAATACAACACAAGTTCACCCATAATATCGATCTATATTTCTCAGGTTGCATATGGTTCAGAGAGATTGAAAGTTTTGAACTATTTTTGGGGTTTCATGTATTAGGGGACTGGGGAAACCATTAGCCTTTCTCTTTTTATGAACAAGTGGTGATATGAGAATTCAATTTGTTATCCCTTATTTATTTCTACTATATAGTATATGTTTATGTTTCTAAATAGGTTTTCACTGATTGATCCTTTATAATTAATTTCTAGATTGAAGGAAAAACCCACATTTTATCCCTTCCCATCAAAATACTGGAGGTTATCATGGTTAAAACATGCGAGAAAAGTACCTACCTTTCACAAATTTGCAGAAAACGTGCAAGCAACTTTACAAAGTTTAAAATAGTCCGGACATTCTCTATTCCTATCAAAATAATGACTATATATAAAATAGGATAGCCATGGTCCAATTGTCTGAGTACAAGCGAAGGGGGAAATATCATGAAGGGATTTTCCTATTCTTTACTCTAGGCCAGAACTTCACTGCTATAGTAATATTTCAAGAGGCCACTTTGGAGGGAAACCTTTGTGTAGCCTATATGTACCAACTACTCAGTTTAAATTTATACAACAATGTCTATGACTTAGATGTTCTTAATTGAGAGTCAGCCCAATGAATTCTTTTAGAGTTGGTCCATTTGGATATCTCCGAACTTTCCACTGTGCAAGCCTCCCTCTGGAAGTCCGAGTGTATGCGGTATGAGTTCAAACCATACTGTCTGAAGTGAATTTGGTCCAGATAAGCTGAAGAGTTGAATATAACCTTGGGAATTCACCTAGACACACTGGAGGACCCTCCACGATAGAGGTTGTGGTAATGTTGGTAAGGGAGTCTTTCTCTTAAGCGTATGTATAATTAATTTCGGGGACATAATTCTTCGTAGGGAGGAATAATGTAGCACCCCAAAACTCAAACCTCACGTATTGATAAGTTTATATTTACATTTTTATTTAATTTCATAACAACTTAACAAAACATGTTTCTCATGAGGAAGTAATAATATGGTTTTAATTTATATTAGAATGAAACCGAGTAAAACACAAAAATGCACACAAGGCTTTTCATTTAAACAAAAACACTGTAGTGTTTACAATGTACCATGATCACAAGAAACATTTATACCCAAATATACCAATTAAAAACCCTATCAAAATTACAGGGAGACCACTTAAAACAAAAAGAACCCCAAGAAAATAATATGGGTCCTTAGAATATGATATAATGAATATAAGAATGGCTAAAGCCACTGCAGCCACACTAATAACCAATGGTATGATGTGAACCATCTTCTTCTTTATCTCGAGTTTTAGGACACCCTAAGGCATGGTTTTATATAAGGCAATGAATTGACCATTTATTTGGGTGATCGTTGAATTCCAATGGCTATAATTATAGTTGTTGTCTTTGTGGTGAATTAACTAAAAACATTTATGTATAACTTGGTTTTCCAAAATTTACGAATTGGAAATTATAAGATAACATCTGATTATGGTGCAATCCAGAATAAACTTGTGAAATAAAAACAAGGCATATCTTATCTAATTAAAGACAAGTGACTGTTGTTTTAGCTGTCAGAGTTTAAAATCAGATGGCCATTAGTGTTTTATTAAATGGATATAGTTATAATTTAAAGATACTTTATTGTAAATAAAAATAGAAAATTTATATTGTGTAAATTATATGTACAGTTTAAAATAATTATTTTATTCTTTCTGAATTAGAAATTAATAGAATATTTTATTAATAATTATACTAATATATGAATGTAACTAATTTGTTTCTTGTTTTCCAAATATGATATATATATACGCATATGTAAACAAGAGTTTAATTATAATTATATAAAACTAATACTATAATTTTATATATGAAATTGATAATTATTGCATTAAAATATTTTAACACCATTTCTTATGTGAACTAATATTGAATCTATTATATGAATAATTACAGGTGTTTTATATATTTTCAAAAATATGATGTATACTTGTTATAAATTTTGATTAGATTAAAGTTTAATAACATTATTAACATTTTGGATTTTTTTAATAAAATTATAAATATATAATATAACCATTTTTAATAGAATGATTAAAATTTCACATATATGAATGATCTTTTAATAAAAAAAATATTGTTACTTTAAATAATATATATGTCTGTAATATTACCATTTTTACAAAAAATTTGTAAAAAATATTAAAATTATTTTCAAATTAATACATTTTCAATTATTAATTTAATTTATAACATTATATGTTTATAATATGAAATTCATATGAGTTAAATAATAATAAAAATAAAATCTTTAATTTTTAAAAAGTAATGATAAAATGATTTTTAATAGAATATTAGTTTTATACAACCTTTGACTTACTAAATTAGTGTTAATATAATATATGATAATAAGGACATAAAATATAATGATATAGTAATAATAATATAAATATAACAATATTATAATAATTACAAAGGAAGGAAGTAGATAAAAAAAGAAAAAAATGGGAATCCCATAATGGGATTTGAGGACCCGTGATAAGGGTGTCACATCACTGGGGGTCCCATTTTCTACAAACATGGAGTAGGGTTTCAGGTGTTGCGGCATAGCACCAAGGATATCGAGAAGGATGGGAAAGCGAAAACCAAAGTTGAGGGAGACCATGCATGGTGCACGAGCATGGATGATGAGGGCGTCGAGCAGGTTCCGACGTCGGGTGTCGGGTCATGAGGCATGCAGTCCAGGTCGAGCAGGCCACCAGGATTTTTGTTGCAGTCTGTGTCTTTAGAGATCCAAAAGGGGGTTTGGACATGCAGCGAGATAGATTCCCTATTCATAACTCATATTTTTGTCATTAATCCTGAATTAAGTCCAACCCCCCCCCCCTCGCATGTCGCATTCCCTATTTTCTGTCAAATTTTAGGTGGTAATCAGATCTCTCATGTGATTTATTTTCATTCTATAATCCCCACTATTTCCACAAAGTTTCTCGGGTAAGATTCATTGAGTTTATATATTTATACACACCAGTGAACCCATTTTCCTCTTTCAACTTATAATCGAATTTAGCACAATATTCTGGAGTTTTATTTTAGTACCCTCTGGTTTTCATAATACTTGTTGATGAGGGTATCACATACCCTGTTTCTACTTCCAGACTAAGTTTTTCCAAGCATCGGAAAAAATGTTAGGGTTCATTATACTTTGTCGCGAATGTTTATTAATTTTACGACCTTATGTTTGTAAGGGGAAAATTAGTATTTTTAAGAGAGTTTTATTTATTTTGAATACAAGCAGTATATTGTTTCAAGCAGTTAATTATTTTCAAGATATTGGTTATTTGTGTAAGGGATTTCTTTATTATAATTAATTTGTATTTAAGGTTATAGTCTTGTAAGGGTTTATTTTCAAGTTCTTTTATATCCGCAATCCTGATTATACACTTAGTATATAATAATATACATATATTTATATAAAAAAATTGTTGTGACTCAAACCAAATCTATTTTATGAATTTTAGAAGATGATTTCAAACCCTTAAATAATGTTTTTGATGAAATAAATATTGAAAGTGTGTAATATCAAATTGTTTGAGCTTGGAAATACAACAATTTTTAAGGAATAAATTTATTTATAATTATGTTTTATACTTTATGAATCCGCTGTAAAGGAAGATGGTTAATTTTTAAATATTTAATCATCAGATGTTTCATTTACGTAACTAAAATTGTTCTCTACATTTTGTCCCTACAAATCAATTTAGAATATTATATATTTTATTAAACAGATTTTATAGTGTAAGGGTGCACAGAAAAGAAATAAATTATTTAGATTAAAGAAGTTTATTATTTAAGCTAAATATATCCTCTATTTTCTGGTTCTTCATATGAGGAGAATCGTTTATTTTGAGATGTATTTAGGTTATGATTAATAAATTTATGTTTGTCAAATTTTAAATCCATGACAAATAAATATAAATACATAAATATAAATAAATGGTCACAAGACTATCTTCACTTTACAAATATAATTATAAGTATTTGATTGTACACTCAATGACTATTTTCTTTGATGTGATGTAAGTGGGTGTGACATATACATATTATATATATATATATATATATATATATATATGGTTATATGTATTCACCTATAAGTTTTAATCATAATCCGAGTTAAATTGTCCGTAAAAAATCAGTAGTTAAAGTATGTTTTTGATATTTTTAATTAAATTCTCATGAATGCATGCACTACATAAAACAATTGTTGCACTGTAAACCAATTGGCCTTAAATTATATGCAACATAAGGCATGTCCATTTAACAAGACATGGCCGTTTATCAACGTATGCTTCGTGTACAAATTACTTCTGTCTTAATTCAAACTTAGTCATTTTAAACTATAAATATTCATTTCCATAAATCAAGGATTTTGAAAATTAAGGAACTGTCATTTTATGTGGTAACCCTATCTATTCATTTCATTCATTTTTTAATTAATATCACATGCGCATAGAGTGTTTACTAGTTTGTGCATGTCATTAGGGAAATTACTATTTAAATAATAACTGACATATTATGATATAGTCTAATGTCATTTCCATTTATCAGTGCATGAATTGAGCATGAATAATATCTCTCTGAAGTTATAAACATGCAATGTAATGCATTGAAAGTTTATGGAAGTAGTTGTAAAGTTATTAATTTATGTTATAAATCAAACTATTTATTATTCATCACTTATGATAATGAATTGAGAATTTAATTATTTTAGTGGTATGGGACACCCCAAATAAAAGACAAGGAATTAGGTATTCAAAGTGGTATGGGAAAATTTGGATACATGGACTTATTAGACATATGAGGAATATATTGGACTACTGTGTTCTAGGATGGGGATCGGTAAAAGTATGCCCTCCGGGTTGGGGTCTGGTTACAGCAGACCCTCTGGGTTGGAGTCCTGTTACAGAGGCTCTTTAGGTTGGAGTCTGGTTATAGAGGCTCTCCAATATAGAGTCTGGTTACAGAGGCTCTCCGGGTTGGGGTTCAGTTACAGTTAGCCCGTCGGTCTTGGCATAAGGCCTTAACACAGAAATTAAAGTCTGGCATTATACATTCTCTCATTATGTGTCTGATAATTAATTAACCAAATGGATATTTGACTAGTAGAATATCAATGGTTAAGATCCAGTACTTATGAGTATCATAAAATTAAAAGCATATGGCATGACATATGTTTAGCACATAGTGATTTAGTATTCAATCTATGAAATTAAAGTTATTAACTTTACATGCAACTCTAATTATTCATTACTCTTAACTATTTAATTTGTGTTATCACATTCATATGTCATACATGTTTAGTGTGTCATTTATTTATTACTTCATATGAGAATGCCTATATTCGAATCATGAAACCTTGTATTTTTGTTATCACATTTTTAATTAAGCACTTTTATAATATGTTACATGTGTTATAGATTTTCTTAAAGAGGAATTAATTTTTTCAAAATTTGTATTTTGGTATAATATGTTATTTTAAAACCCCTTATAGGGAATTCACATGCTCACCCAATGTTTTTGAAATACAATTTTCAGGTATCAGCTTTTAGCAGAAGAAACATTTTAGAAGTAGGTGGTTTCTCAGGGCCCGAACTGAATTAGATCCTTTTAATGGCACCGTCTTCGGGTACTCGAGAGCCGGGGGCGTGACATATTATGTTCCCTTTTTATTTTTTTCTCATTACCATTTTAAACATGAATTATTCATGAATTTTTTAAATATGTCTCCTTTGAAGGTTATAATATGGTTTTATACTTGTTTCTTTTATCCTATAATGTTTAATTCTAACTTAATATTTGATACATAATGAACCCATGGGTTCATGTTTGAAATTGAACATATTATTTTACAATTAAATTAGCATGATAATATGTTTCCAATGATAATGAATTTATTCCAAAAGTATTGTTTTCTAGAACTTTCACATCTAAGAAAGTCATGTTTACTTATATATTATTGTGTGTTTTATGTTAATGAACCTATAAATGAATGTTATTAATTAAATTAAAACTGGATTTATAGTTCATTTAAACTAAAAAGGAATTCTAGGAATCAAAGGAGTGACATTATTTAAATTGGATGAAGGGTTTTTTTCTCCCTGAATTAATAATTCCCTTATTTATTATCAATTGGATTAAAGGAGCTTAAAAAATAAAATAGAAAGTTCCATTATCATGTTTTAAAAAATATCTCCCTTAATGAAATGTTTTGGAAATTTTTTTTGGTTTTAATATTTTTTTAAGATAATTAATTTCTTTTGATAAGTCAGACTCATGATTTCTAAATCTATTGTAATTAAATGAAACTTTTATACATGAGTTTATTTAATTACAAAACATGTTGGACCTATAACAACTTAAATATGTGGTCAAATTGATATGTAGTGGGATGAGAATGAATTGGTTAATATGGACAACATATCTACGATTGTTATAAACATATAAGTAAAATTATTATGTAAGAATTCAATGATTTATATGTTGAAGTGTTCAAAATATTATTTAAAATTGGTTATGGAATTTAATAAGATTGTTGTGTCTAATTTTGTAAGATTCTGACTTCCATCTGAGGTGAATTACTTTTTAATTTTTATTAAATATCATTTTCAAACCCCCTATTTGAGTGTACTTTTGGTATGGTATGGGTAACGGGAGTGAAAAAAGTGTCCTAGAGTAGGATCTAGGAATTTAGTATGTTTTTGCAGTCCCATCAACTAACTAGTGGGCTACTAGGTGATTTTTTTTAAAAGGGGGCCTTATGGCCTATTTACCCACCTTTTCCCCTAAGAATCCTTACCCAATTTTTACCCTCATGTTTCTATATAATAATCCATATGCATGCCCTATCTTCCTCCCCTATACCATTTAAGAAACTCTCTTGATTCTTATTTGTTTGAACTTATTTCTATTGTGATAAAAGTCTTGAGGTAAGTGTACAATTCCACTTTTCTCTTTTAATTTTTTATCTCATTTCCAAGTGGTGTTCCTCTATGTTTATCTGATATTCTCTATTTTAAGGTATATAATTTTCTTTTCCATTTACTCCCATTATAATCCAAACATAAGGCTCATATCTGATTATTGGACTCCTCCAAACCTATGGTAATTGGTACCAAAGTTTCTCCCATGGTCACACCTACTTTTTCTTAGTGCTTTCATTGTATATTATGTCTTTATTCCATGTTTAACCTCTAATTTAAATTCTATGTTTCAAATTGATCATTTTATGATTTATATACCTTTAAAATTACTATATTATAATGGGTAATGAGATTTCATGGGATGTACATGGGAAAAAATCTAATAGCCTTATTCAATTTCTTAGAAAATGGAAACTCAAGTGGTCATGTTTTTATAAAAAGTGGTGATTGGAAATGATAATTGGTTTTGGGTAAATGAATAGATGTGTTTTGAAATTTTATATTATGAATTTTAAAATATTTATAATTATGAAAGTGATAAATAAATATTTTTATTTCAAATATTATACTTATTTTATAAGATAGTTATTTTTGAATTAGTTTGGCTTTAAAATATGTATCATGTGACAATGTAAAATGTTGTTATTGGATTAGGAATCAGATAGATAACACACTTTATGGGTGGTTGTGAATATGACCTATATCGATTGTTATGAATACACACATTATGGGTGGTTTTGAATACACCCTTTTGGGTTATTGAGAAAATACCCCACATGGGTGGTTGTGTTACTACTTTAGTACTTAGGTTGGTATAGTAACGTGATGTACTGAGTGACATCTGGAAATGGATGAAGTAGGTAGGTCTGAACTTAAGTGTAACCATGGATCCTAGGTTTAGATTTTATTATTATTTATTTTATCAATCTTTATAAATTATATAATTACAGCACTAATACATTAACGTTTTCTTCAGAAAATATTTATTTAGGTACATCATTAGTGGTGGCCTACTAAGTTGTATTCAGACCATGTTGAGGATCTGGTTGGTACCCAATAAAACTTCATGATGGTGGGTCAGGAAAAGGCCATGCACCCTATAATAGGTGTTTGAGAAGGGAGTTGGGAAATGGAGGTTGGGCTAGAGCTTAGACCATTTTTGGAGAGTCTTAATTACTAGATCTTTGCCTTTTGTATATTTGGGTACCCTTTTGTTATATAGGCCATGTACATATGGTATTTCCTTTCATTTTATACAATCCTAATTATTCTTGATTATGACTCAGTATTTTACCTTTCCTAGATTTTTATCTGTAATCTGATATGTTGTGTATTGTATTATATTTTCATTATTTTAATTTTTTTATACTCTGACTAAAGGGTATATTCTTCACATGGTATTTTCATAGACACTCATCGATAGTCGAAAAACCATGTCATGTGGGGAGGTGCACCTGAGGTTATGTGGAGCCACCAGTCTGGGTTACTGTTTCAGTGGCTTTTGAGTGGGGATGTTAAAAATTCATAAGTGGTATATAAAAGTAATTCTTTTCATAATTCTATATTAGTCTAGTGAATCATGTAAAAATATTATTAGTAATCATATGATACCACTATTATGTCATCCCTCCAATATATAAACATGAATATTCTATATAGGCTATTATTTTAATTATTGATGAAAATTGCATCTTGGATTTTTCATCTCTATCTTGATTGGTTGTGTTCTAATGATTTTCCTTCCCATACGTCATGTGTTCGGGAGATTATAAATTGATTTATTATTATTTGATATCATTTCTAGGAATGAATTGTTGTGATAATTTTTTTTGTAATTGATGAGATGTAGTAAAAGTGGTGATTGAATTATGAGATGGGGTATATAGAAAGGGTGTCGAGGATAAAACCAGTATGGTTTGACAGATGAGAAATTTGTATTTCACATGTTCCCCAGGTATTATAATTCAAATTATTATAATGGTGGGATAATATTTCTTGTATTTTTGCAGCTAGTTATTATATTTTCCCTACTTGAAGGATATCTGTTTTGATTATTTTATGATTTATGTGTTTATATCTAACTTGGGTATTTAGTGTTGAAATGAATATATTCTATTGAAATGGTATCGATAATTTTCATGAGGAAAAAGAAAAATGAATCTTTAGGTGAATCCTTACTGAATTTTAAATAGTAAGAAGTACTAAAAAAATTATATGGTGCTTCTATCCATGAGGTTTAGAAATGGATTAATAAGGTTGAGGTAGTATTTGATCTAGTAAGGAATATGGATTAGTTTTGGAACACCCTAGTGGTTGTATTGTTTCAAAATGTGGCTCATATGTGGTGTAAGATGATGTGTGGAAACATGAATGGGATACCTTAGAATAATCTCTTGAAATATTCAAGAATATTTTTATTTTTCACCTATAGATGAGCATCTGAATGAAAGATCTTTGAGATAGCTAGTAAGGGTAGTATAGTGTGCATGTATTTGGGAATCATTATTTATACTGCATTATCCAATTTTCACATATCATATCCAATGGAGTAGATTAGGCACAACATTTTGATTCCACCTTATCGCAAGAGATTTAGTGATATTTCATGCCCCTTCAGTTAATTCCTTAGAAAGTAGTGAGAGATCGTGGGGAAGTCATAGTGATAAGACTTTACAAGGGATAAGATCTTGTAGGATATTGTTACTAGGTATTGTTAATGTTCTTGGTGAGTGTATTAAGTGGTGAGTCTCAAGTTCTTGGATGAAAGTGAGTGAGGTAAACCTCCATAGTTAGAGAATGATTTTGAGCCCTGGATTTGACCGTCTCAAGGAGTCCTATGTCATGAAAGTTGATATTGTTTCTAGTAATTTACTGGTGTATTTACAATATGATTTCCCTAAGTTATATCATGAATTTCAGTCCTTGATGGGTGGTTAATTTGTGTTCGGAAGGTGAAGTTTTTTTGGGGGTAGTACTGGTAGTGCTTTAGTCATGTTTGTGCAGTATCTGTCTATGAATTTTGATTTTTTACATTCCTATATTACCTCTATTGGTATTCTTAGAAGGTAAATCATTGAATTTAATTCTATATTATTGTTGAGTTTCCTTATTTATTTTTATCGGGGACCATTTTCCTTCTCCGAGTTTTGTTTTAATTCTCAATGATGAGAATTGTTTGAGAGGTATGTAATGTGAAGTCTTGGATTTTTTCCATGACTTATTTCTATGTAATTTTTTTGGTGTTTATGGGTTGTTAGGTGATATCTATGTTATTGTATGGTCTGGTTTTTCTAAAAAAAAATTAAATTATTTTTAAAAATTTTATTAAAAGAAATGTTATTTTTAAAAAATATTATTTTGGGAAATACTGAATTTATTTTGTGATTTTTTATATGATTAAGAATTAATCGTATTTAATTTATAATTTTTGTATTAATCAGGTATTTTAATGAAATCTATGAATTTTAATTTACGGTAAAACTTTTATGGTGTAAAGGTCCTAAACCCGTGTAATGGTAGATAACACCATGCATCACGGTAGATTTTGACTTGCATATAGGTTATTCTCTAGCATAAGGATAGTCATGTATGGGTCGTTCAAGGGCATAAAGAAGGTATATTTTTCATATGTAGATAGTTCATCTCATGTACAGGTAATTTTGTGAAGGTATCTTATGCTATTTTTATGTTTCATACGGGTGTGACTAAACCTTTGTAAAGGTAAATTGGTTTACCTTTATGTAGAGACTATTTGTGTATGGGTAAATGTAACACCCCAAGTTATTATGAATTATTATTTTTGAATAAAATAAATTTTATTATTATCATACATTACATGCAACAGAAATAGAAGATTATGATATAGGCAACACCATGTTAATCCTGTGTTATACGCAACACTGAGTTTTAACAAAACCACGATATATTATTAATATATTTATTTAAACATGGCCATTATAAACATTCCATTAAACATAATTATATTAATATTAATAACTAATTTTTAAATATTATGTATAATGGTTTTATATAAAAAAACATTTTGATAATAAAATACATAATGTTTTGTAAAGTCTTTAAATGTTTCTAAAATATTATTTTCTAAAAACAATTATGTCTCTTTATGAACAATAATAAAATTAATTTTTATCACTTTTGGAAAATGAATTTTATAAAATAAAATTCATTTTTCAATTAATATTATAAAAATTATCTTATGGTGGGTTTTGGTATTTTTATGAACAGTTTCAGATTTTTATGAATAGTGAAAATTACTATGTTTTAATTGAAAGATTTCATTTCTCCTAAATTATTTAAAATGTTAAATTATATTTTAAATTGGTTTTAAAGTATAATTAGTTCAATAATACATATATTAATCTAATTTATTTCATTGGAATCAATTTCATATTGAAATTTGATACAAAAACTTTGTAAAATTTTGAATATTTTATGTTTTAAAAACCAACTTTCTTGTCACATCTGTAGGATTATTTTTAAATTATTTTTTCCTTTTATATGAATGGAATTTGTAAAAATGGATTCCATATTTTAAATCAGAATAATTTCTAATTTATAATAAGTTCAACATAATTGTTTACCAAAATGAATACTAAAAATAGTAAAAAACAAATTACCACAGTTAAGGTAAAATTGTGTTTACCAAGGGTTAAAATAAAATGATAAGGGTAAAATTTACCTATAAATTTCTCTAAAAAATATTGGATGGATATATTCCAAAACATGATCCTTTAGTGTTTTATAATTTCCTAATTTTGACCCTTTTACATATAAAAAATGTGAGAGAACTTATTTCTTTTCAAAAATACCAAGTGTGTCCTCTTCCCCATTTATAAAAGGACATCCCCTATCCTCTCTTATTCACACATTAAAAAAAATTTGGTTTATAGAGTAACTACCTAAATCACTTCCCAAAATACCTCCCCTAATATTATAAAATGTATTTTGGATATAAATCCAACCTATGAAGGCATTTAGTGCAAACCTAAAGAGGATACCCAAAGAAGAGGTAACATTCATCAACGAACATATTTTTATTTCTTTATCCACTTATTTAAAATATTTTATACCATTATTATATAATAAACTCAATATATTATTTATAATATGATTTTTTTATTTTAATTTCATTACCTAAAACCATCTCCACATCCATCAAATGGGTTACCAAATCATCATTCACGTGTAAGGCGGACTAGCGTATCACGAACCGATGTTGTTTATTTTTCCTTTACCACCTCCCACGATTTGACATAATGATGGATTTATTGTTTATATATGATATTTATTATGTTATTATGATTATTTAATTATTATATCACACATACCTTTATACTCTCCATGTTGTGGGAATACGATAACATCGTTCATGTGTACAGTGGACTACCACCTCACAAAGGGATGTGAATTATTCACACTTTAAATGGAATGTATTTAGGATGGGTTTTATAAATATATGTGATATATTTGAAATAAAAAATATTATTTAATGATACTATATCATCTAATTTTCTTTTTTTCAATACTTTAATAAAATGTAAGCAACATTCATGCATATGTGTGGCATACCATCTCCATGAACGGTGCATTTCATATCCTATCACTAAATTTTATGGATTAAAATAAATACATATATAATGAATATATATGATATTTATAACATGGTTTAAATTCTATATATTATTAAATATTTATCTAAGTAATAGGATGAAAAATAACAAGTCATAACATATATGAAAGTGGTTATTACCTAAAATGTAACTTTAACATGGAATTGTTAGTAAATTGATAATAAAAGTTAATATTAAAATCATATATGGTATGATATATATTTATATATATATCTCTGTGTGTGTGTGTTTATATAAAATATTTATAATAAAAATATATTTATTATAAAGGAGGTTTGAACGAGTATGACGAAATTCAAGACTTAAGGTAAGGGATTTATGTCTCACTTTTTACTTCTATGTGACACATGCCATATTCAATACCTATTTATTTTATGTGGTGTATATATTTAAAATAAATGTATTCAATTATTATTCAAATGAAAATTATTGGTATTTTAATATCCATTTCATGTCATTTATTTTATGTGATTTACAGTTCAAATGTTACCAAATCAATATGGTATTTTGTCTCAATTTGCCTTCTTTGAGACATATGTTATGTTATAAACCTACATTATTTTATAAGGTGTATATACATACACTTAGAAATTTAATATCATGAATTTATTTATTCTCATGATATTTTATTGTTTTATATTATTTTATTCTCTCATGGGTCTTATTATTTGAAGTTATCAAAGTGGTAAGGGTTTTACATTACAATCTCATCATTTATCGGGATTGTTTGTGATTAAATATCCAATGTTGAAATATCTTGATCTACCACTCAATAATACTAATTAATTTTATTATAATATGGCTATTAATTATATATTCAATTAATTATTCCATTTTTTCACTCATTGGTACTTAAAATAATTAATAAAATATTTCTAATAAAATCCAACTTCGTTTCTCTCTTCGATCGAAAATAAATTTTCTTTAAAATCCATTTTTTCTAAAAAAGATTTGAAAAAAAATTAAAATGGTTTTTTCAAGTGGGAGAGGATATTTTCTTCAAGAAATGTTTTAAATTATTTTAAAATCTTACTTTATATATTTTCAAGTTTATTTTCAAATAGAAATGTTCTCAAAATGTTTTATGTTTTAAAAAATCCTTTTTCAAAGAGGAAATGACATTTTCCTCAAGAAATGTTTTAAAATATATTTCAAAATAATATTCTATATAATATAAAATCAATTAGTGTTTCCTATTCCTTATTGGGGATATGATCTAGTGATACTATCCATATTCTTTCTCTTAATTCATTATGCTTTGGTGGAGGGATATTTATGAAACTTGTTTCTCTTCAATGGGTTATACCATGATGAAATGATCATGAGACAAACTTATTTTCATGAGTTATTCTATGATTAAATGATTATTAAACCATTCTATTTTCCATAGGTTATTATATGATGAAATTTTTATGATACCCATTTCATTTCATGGGTTATGATATGATGGATGTTTAGGATCTTTTGGAACACATAAATTTGGTTTTAATTATGTGATGGATGGGGAATATATATCGCTCTAATGAATTGGTTAAATATTTATATCTCATAAGGTATATAATATTGGAATGGGGAGTGAAATGAATTCAATATGATAGGGCTAGAACTGAGAATGAACCTATTTTTGTAACACATTGTTAGAATAGGGAGTCAACCTAGTTCATCAAATGAACTTTCTACTATGATTGATTAGGGAGTGAAATAATTCCAATATTATAGGCTTGGAAGTGATCCTTGACTAATTTGGAATTGATTTTATATTCTTATTTGTATGACACAAATTCCTTGTCTTATACTAATGTTATGCTCTCATAGATCAGGTTCTTGATTTATTATGATTCATGTAGTGTGAACTGCCAATCATAATGTTTAACAACCCCCAATTCGGAACTCTATCACATTGCAAAAAGATTTGGTTATGAAACCTCAAGCATGACTAATCGTACAATAGATGCTACTGACTAGCATTGGGGTGTGAAAATTATATTGGGGAGACTATACCCCCAAGTATGATGTGTCATGGAAGTAGAAAATAACCCATATAGACAAAATAAAATAAAAGTATTGACATAGCAGAAGATACCAATAAGAGCCAACTAAATAATCCAAGAAATAATAAGGAATAATTTAATGACATTCTAGAATGTAACTAAATGTCATTATAGAAAAATTACAAGTAAAAGACTAGAAGACTCAAAGAAAGACTCATAAATTCCACAGTTTTGAAGCCCACATTACTCCCACCTCCAAACTCCAGCCCATCAGCAAACAAGCAATCAACTTCAAGGTCCTTTTCCCTTCACTAAACCTGCATACACATAATCTAATCGGGTACCAAACGGTGGCCTGAATAGGGTGTGAGTATAAATCGGTAGGTCGACACCACCATGCCTAAACTAGTCATTATGACAAGAATTGTTGGAAATAAAGTGATAAATAGGTGTATTAATTAATTCAAAATTTAATAAAATAAAAAACAACCAACTTCAACTACGTTCCATAATATCTCCGAGTATGTCTTACAACTATACCAACCACAACCATATAACCAAGGTAAAATAAACTACTTATATTCCATGCCATAATATATTTGAGTATGTCTTATGACCATGCCAACCACAACAATACAACCATGGTATAGACACAAAAATTCGGTTCAAATCCCAAAAAGAATTATAGCATATAGGTCAAATCCCTATAATCATTATAGTATGGGATTTGGTATAGCCTTCTCTCTATAAAAATTACAGCATAGGACTAGGACAATCCCACTCAATATCAGCATTATAGAATATAAGTGTGAAATTTTTAGGGCCAACCCCAATATATAAGCATTTTAGCATAGAAAACAATTCTTATCATACAGCATGGATATCATAATATCTCATCATATATATAAATGGTTAATTATAAAAATTACAATTTATCTTTAAATTGCCACTTTCAATTTAAATCACAATTTATTAACAATTATATCTACAAGCAACATGTCTCAACTTAGGGATTATATATTAATCAATCATGTATGCTCTCATGTCATGCTGAACACACATTAATACATTATACATTTAATTTATATTCATGTTCACTGACCTCATGGTTAACCATATTCCATGTATGAATCCAACATAAACCAATATACTGAAAAGAATAATCCCATTAATTATTTAATTTATTTGGGAGCATGCTACCTTAGCGTAATCACAATATTGAATAAACATTTTAGTTATTAAACTATAAGGTTATGATTTAGACCCCATACCTTAACTAGTGAAGAATGCAACACTTCTAATAAAAACACCCATGATAAGGAAGGTTCAGATGATGGAAAGATTTTCCTAGATTAAAACTGATCAAGATCAAAACCAACAATGCAATTGGTCAAAGGATTTCACCATAGTTATTGGAAGAAGAGGGAGAGTGGGAAGACACCTAACCTAAAAGACATACCAGGTATTTATATCACAAAATGGACATCCAAAATGGATTTTGGAAGTCTAATGTTTCCTATAAGATGCCCTAGGGTCGATAGGAGAGGCTTTTTGTTGGATTAGAATCAAAATCAGCTGCAAAAAATGTTTAAAATAGTAAGTCAAAGAATTACATAGTGTGTAATGTAGTTATAATTCATGTTAATATTTTTAATAGAATATGATGAAAAGAAATTCACATCATATTTATTTTATTAAAACACCTAAAAAATTAGACGATGTGAAAAACCTTTATATGACATTTAAATTTTCTACTTATGCTTTTTTAGACAATTTTCCATTTAAAAAACATGAACCTCAGTTAAATCTTCTCAACTTACCTAAAACCCATGTTAACACTTAACCCATTTATACTGATAATTCATTAATTCAAAAAATAATAAATCCCTAAACATTAGATCATTTTCCCCAAAAAACACTAAATGTGGATCCACTCCAGTTTTCTCGCAACCTAAGACTATGTTTTTTCAAATGACAGACATACACAATGAAAAAAAACACAATAAAAGTTAAGAAAAATCTTAGAGAGAGACATGCCTAAAAAAAGATGGAATCTTACAACCTCCCCACCTTATAACAGCTCATCCCCGAGCTTCTCCAAGCATCACTGTGAGGTCATAGTGAAATATTCTAGCCACTATATTCCCATATCAGACTCCCTCTCCTTGGTATACTTTTGAACAAAACCATGCTACCACTGAACTCAAACCAACAATATAGTTGTCACGAACCGAATCGGGTCGCCATCAACTCGACGCCCGACCCGGCCCGCAGCAAGGCCCGAAGGGCGCTCCCAATCCCCACGGGCTGGCACAAGTGCCCGGGTATAAATTTATAATTTTTGGGAACGATTTTCCCATATAAAAAATAGAAACAAACCATAAGTAAACTGAAATCCAAAAGCAACATTACAACTGCAAGTTTTAAAACAGCATGACCGAGTCTCAACAAAAAGAGAAACCACAACTCAACCACAACTAACTCCCAGAAGAAGGTGACCTAAAACCAAACCAGCAACAGTCACCTGGTGGAAGAATATCCCGGTTAGTCCTCTGCCACCAACGCCAACTCAGATGAGTCAACTAACAACTTGGGCCATCGTGCTCAAAACCTTGGCATTTCCCTGCATCAGACATAATCAGATCTACTTACACCCAAAGGTGTCAGTAGGGTGTGAGCAACACTCAATAGGTTGGAACCAGAGAAAATATTTGGCATAAAAAGGGTTATATGACCAAAGTAGTTCACAGGTTCAAATTTTAGGGAAAGTAAATAAATGCACTAACATTTTGATGTAAAAAGTTTTTAAAGAAAGGAAGGCAGTTTTAAAATAGGAAAAAGGGGTTTTTCAAATTGAATGAAAAAGAAACATTTTTACCATTTGAAACCACAGAAGTCACCAAAACCAACCAGTGATGAGTATATTATCGCACAGGAGAAAAAAATTGGGAGAGGACAAAGGTACTAAAGCCGTATGGGACCCTAGAACCTCACGTCTCGTTGAACCATATCATACATTTCCCATGCACGAGCCACCGGAAGGGAAACACCTCCTATTGTAGTGGTCTTGAGTCATCATCCAAAGTTTATTTAGTGTTGTAAGAGTCAATCCCGCTATGTGAAACTGGTCCGAGGCCACTCCCGTATCACTAGCACGCTAGTCTAGTCTGCCCACCTAATACCCAGGCTTCCCCTTTTGTGGTCATTATTTCAAGTTCACCCTACTCATCAAGAGCTATGGAATTTTGAGGGTCAAATTAAAGTTTATCAAACATTTGGAACATTGATTTATAAGTTTTAAGAAAATAAAGAAACACAACCAACAGTGTAGAACCCACTCAGACGCACACTAAGACTGTAACAAGGATCAATTTCAACTACTCCATTTGTTCAAAAAACAAGGCACAACACAGTATAGACCCGATAATCTAGACAATCCACTAATAAAAGTAAAACCCATGCTCTACCAGTCCAACCGACAACTCACGGTAGTATTTAAAAAAAGAAATTTTAAATTAATCAACCAGCAGACCAAATAATCAAACACCCTAAGCATGTGAAACCACCTACCTCAAATAGGTGCGTGAAGTGACATGGCGCAAAACTCCCATTGTGCAACGGTCGCACCGTAAGAAACCGTCAAAAGGGTCTTAAAACAGTGGACCAAATACCCTCAATTCCAACCCAGTGAAACATCATCAGTCCATAAAAAAATAAACATCAGCAATTAAATAATTCAGTTAATCATTTAACAGGTTTGATAATAATTAAATTAATTAACAACTAAACCAAAACAATTAAGCAGGTTGATTAATAAATATACAATTCCAAAACTAACTAGATAAATAAATTAACAAGTTAACAATTTCAATTAAATAAGATGATTACAAATTTAACAATAACTAAATTAATTAATTAACAACTTAACAATTTCAATTAAATAAGATGATTAACAAATTTAATAATAATCAATTAAATTAATTAACAACTTACCAAATTAAATAAATTAATTAACAATCTCACCAATTCAAATAAATAATAAAATAATTAACAAATTTAATAACAATAAATTAATTAATTAACTCCTAAACATATGCATTAATAATTAAATAACTCAATATCAATTAAACAAATTAAAACAATTAATTAAAACAAACCCTTGCGGAAAGTCGGGAAGGTGAAGAGGGGGGCACGGCGGTCTGGTAGTACGAGCAGGGTGCAGGAGACCGTCCGGTAGCGCGAGCAGGGCGCGGGAGGTCGTTGTCCGGTGAGAGGAGAATGCAGAGGTTGCTATCTGGCGAGAGGAAGGAGGGGCACTGGCCTGTGGAGTTGCTGTCTAGAAAAAGGAAGAGGTTGTTGCTAGTCGGTCCGGCTAGAAGAGGGGAAGGTGGAGGAGCCGAGTGCGGGGGAGAGAAAGGGAAGACGGAGAGGGAAAGATGGGGGGTGGAGCGCGGTGCGACGCTGGAGGGAGGAGAAGATGGGGAGGCGCACGGGAAGGGAAGAGAAGGGAAGGAGGGAAGAAGAAAGGAAGGAGAGAAGAAGAATAATGAGAGAAAAGAGGGAGAGTTGTGGCCAAACGACGAAGAGAGGAAGAGGGAGAAGGGAGGCCACGGGGGAGAGGAGAAAAAGAGGAGAAGAAGAAGGGGAGGAGGAGAGAATGGAGGCTATAGGAGAGTCGAGAAAGGGAGGAAGAAAAAGAAAAAAGAAATAGAAATAGGGGGTGGCGGCTAGGGTAGGGTTTAGGAGGGGGAGAGAAAGAAAAAAAAGAAAAGAGATAAATTAAAAATAGAAAAGAAGAAAAGTAAAATAAAATAAAATAAAATAAAATAACTAAATGAAATAAAATAAGGATAAAAGACTTTAAAACTAATAAAAATTAATAATAATGGTACTAATATAATAATAATAATAATAATAATAATAATAAAACTGAAATTAATCATCTGGTATTTGAAATGTCTGCGCAACGGACACCGTACGTTAAAATGGAAAAGTCGCACGGCTTCGCCCGTTCCCTGCCCGTGCGCCGAGTGGTGTAAGGCTCACGAACACACGTCGTTGCCACAACGGGCAACCTGAATTGTGTTCAGCTCGTGCTACAACCAAACAATTTAAATAAACAAGCAATTAATTCATGAAATAAAAATTAAAATATTAGATTTGTACCTCAACGGAGTCCGGGTGTGACAATTCTCCCCACCATGAAAACTTTCCGCCCTCGGAAAGTCAGCTTGATGCCTGATCAGAGAATAGAAACGGATACTCCTGCTCAACCCAAGATTTGCGCTCCCAAGTTTCGTGCTCATCACTCCCATGCTGCCAGAGAATACAGACCAAAGGAATGGACTTTCCATGAAGCACCTTCTCTTGAGAATCTACTATCCACACTGATCGCTCAAACACAGATAAGTCGGACTCTATCTCCAGCTCCTCCCAATTCAGAACATGCGACGAATCGTGGTTGTACTTCTTTAGTTAGCAGACATGAAATATGTCATGAATCGATGTCAACTGCGAGGGGAAAGCTAACCTGTATGCCACCTTTCCAATCCGCTCAAGAATCTCAAAAGGTCCAACATACCTCAGTGTCAGCTTCCCCTGCTTCCCCAAACGACAGTGACCCAAGCGAGGGGCCACTCTCAGGAACACTCTGTCCCCCACTGAAAACTCAAGATCCCGCTGCGTCTGATCTGCATAGAACTTGTGGAAACTCTGAGCTGTCAACAACCGATGCCTAATCAGTTTGACATTCTCAGGCGTCTCCTGAACAAGGCTTAGTCCCAAAAGTGAGGTCTCGCCTACCTCATCCCAACACAGAGGAGACCGACAAGGCTGGCCATAGAGCGCCTCAAAGGGTGCCATTCTGATGGAAGATTGGTAACTATTATTATAAGAAAACTCGACCAGTCCCAAATGGCTATCCCATGGGCCTCCAAAATCTAACACACAGGCTCGGAGCATGTCTTCTAGAATCTGATTCGCCCGCTCCGTCTGGACATCGGTCTGAGGATGGTATGTCATGCTCAGCTTAATCTGTGACCCCAAAGCCTTCTGAAGGCCTCCCCAAAACCGAGATGTAAATCGGGGGTCCCTATCAGAAACAACTTCCAATAGAACACCATGAAGTCTGACCACCTCCTGAACATACAAGAGGCCCAGCTCCTCTACCTTCGTTGTATCTCTGATCGGGATAATGTGAGCTGACTTGGTTAAGCGGTCAATCACTACCCAGATAGAATTCATTCCCTGAGGTGTATGATTCAAACCAATAATTAAGTCCATGGTGACCTCGTCCCACTTCCAGGGAGGAATGGGTAATGGCTGGAGTAGGCCAGATGGTCTTTAATGCTCTGCTTTCACTTGCTGGCAAGTGTAGCATCTGGATACAAAGTCGGCTATGTCCCGTCTCATACCTGGCCACCAGAACTAATGGCGAACATCATAATAAATCATGGTGGTACCAGGATTGACGGCCCACTGAGATTGGTGGCTATCCTGCATCACCACCTTTCGTAAGGACAACGGCACCACAACATGGCCCTTGAAGCACAAGACCCTCTGGGAAGACAAAGACCAATCAGAAGGGGTCTCCCCACCATGAAGAAACTGCATAGATCGCTGACACTGCTCATCACCAGGCTTATCCTGTTGAATCAACTCTAGAAGAGCAGGAGTCAACTGAATGCTATCCAATAAAGTACCTCCATTGTGCTCCTAGCTCTCCAAGTGCATCTGGGCGAAGAGCCCCATCAAAGTCCACTCATCGCTGGACTTCCTCAATGCCTGCACTGGTACTTTTCTGCTCAAAGCATCAGCTACCACATAACCCTTTCCAGGGGTATAGACAATATCAAAATCAAAACCCTACAGGTACTTGACCCAGTGGCGCTACCTCAAATTGATATCCTTCTGAGGGAAAATGTAGGCCAGACTCTTATGGTCAGAATAGACCACAAACTTCTCCCCAAAAAGTTAGTGACGCCACATCTTCAAAGCATGCATCACCACTGCCAACTCTATGTCGTGAGTCGGATAATTCTTCTCATGTGGCTAGAGCTGGCGAGAACCATAAGCCAAAACATGGTCATTCTGCATGAGCACACATCCAAGGCTCGTACCTGAAGCATCACAGTAAACCACATAGCCCTTTCACGACTCTAGTAAGGTCAGCACAAGGACGGTGGTCAACCACCGCTTCAACTCCTCAAAGGACTCCTGACACTGAGGTCTCTACTCAAACTTCACCCCTTTACGAGTGAGTGCGGTCATGGGGGAGGCAAGCTGTGAGAAGTGCTGGACAAAGCGCATGTAATAACAATCCAAGCCCAGAAAACTCTTGATCTCAAACACATTTCTCGGCTGATCCCATGACATAACTGCCCGGATCTTATCGGGATCCACTAAAACCCCTTGTTCTAAGACGAAATTCCCCAGAAAATTCAATTCCATGATCCAGAATGTGCACATAGAGAGTTTGGCATACAAGCGGTGATCCCGCAAAGTGCCCAAAACAACGCGCAGGTGATGCTCATGATCCTCCTCAGATCCATAATAAACCAGGATGTCATCCACGAATACCACGACAAATGAGTCTAGATATTGGTGGAACACCCTATTCATGAGCGCCATGAAAACTGCAGGAGCATTCATCAATCCTAAAGGCATGACCAAGTACTCGAAGTGACCGTACCTGCTTCGGAAAGCCGTCTTCGGGATATCTGCTTCTCTCACCCTGAGCTGGTGGTATCCCGAATGCAAATCAATCTTGGAAAGCCACTTTTCCCCCTTCATCTGGTTGAACAAATCGTAAATACGGGGAAAAGGGTATCTATTTTTTACGGTTACCTTGTTCAATTTCTAGTAATCAATGCACAATCGGAGGGTTCCATCAGCCTTCTTCGTGAATAAAATCAGGGCGGCCCAAGGAGAGATGCTCGGGCGAATGAATCCTTTGGATTCCAAATCGTCCAGCTGTATCTTTAATTCCCTCAATTCGGTGGGGGCCATGCGATATGAGGGAAGAGATATAGGATATGTTCCCGGCGCCCACTCAATTGAAAACTCCACGTCCCGCTCTGGGGGTATAGAATCCCGTCATCTAATAACATAAACTTTCCTTACATTTCACAAAACTGAGGATCTTTAAGGTTTAGTGTCTTGGAAACCAGGAACATAATACATGAAAACAACATAAAGCATTCTTCTTAAACACTTGAAAGGATTCTGCTTAAGTTCATCCGAGGTTCATTACTGCATCTCATAACCTGGGGACATACATCAAAAGAAAGGGTGAGCAGAAGGCCCAGTAAGGGAAACAAGAGGAACATTTTACATGTGAACTTGATATACTTCAATAAGGTCATGAAAAGAACATTAAGGCATGAGAATGAAATCATGAGGCATATCATAATAAAAATAACATTTTCATAATTTGAAGATGTGGCTGCAACATTTAATATTGAAAATCGTTTCATTTCACCAAGGTCCATCCCCAAGGTGTCGTTAAAAATTACCAAGGTTATTCACCAAGGCGTCGTTAAAATGGTCATCTCTAGAGATTAAGTCTTTACCCATTGCATTGGATCGCTATCAGGGCGCACCCTTAAATTTGCATTTATTATCATGTGAGCCACATATATCATCATAAAAAATTTCATAAATAACCCATATAGCATAAAATAAATGGGTTTCATTTCATAATCATAACGTTTTAAAAACTTCTTTAAAAACATGATCTTTACGTTACTTTAAAACCCACAGAAAAGGAAGGTGGGTATCATGTATGTAAATACAAGAATTTAAAATAGAAAATTTTGGTATATATGTAAATACCCCTTTAGAAGAAAGAGCATTGAGTATTAACTTAATAATATAAAAGAACTTTAGAAAAAAAGAGAGACATTTTGAGACGGAAATTTTACAGCATAACGACTATGTTACGAGGTTTTAGAAGACATTAAAAAGAGAGGGAAAATGGGTCAAACATTCATAAATGACCCATAAAACAGTAGATGGACAGAATAAGAAGGATACATGATCATGGTAATGAAATTTCAAGGACATACCATTTGAAATGAAAAACATGGAAGGAAGACAAAAATTAGATTTCTTATGAAAGTTCGGCAGCCTAACGGCGTTACTTAAACTTCAAAAAAAAAAATGATTTGAAAAGATAAAATAGGGTCTCTCATCATGTGAACATAAGAGTTCATTATGATAGATATAGAGATAATGCCCCAAAATAATTTAAAAAAAACTTGAAAGACTTGACATGAAAGTAGAACTTTGAAAATAATGAGAAGGGTGAAAGAATCCCCTAAAAATTCGGCAGCCTAACGTCGCCACTTAAAACTTCAAAATAATGAATTGAAGAGATCAAATGGGGTCTCTAATCATATGAACATAAGAGTATAGTACGATAGATATAGAGATCATACCCCAACATATCAAAAAGAAACTTGAAGGAGTTGACATGAACGTAGAACTTCAAAACGAGAAGGGTGAAGAACCACTTAAAAATTCAGCAGCCTAACGGCGCCACTTAAAACTTCAAAATACTGAATTGAAGAGATCAAATGGGGTCTCTAATCATATGATCAAAAACCATCAGTATGATAAATTTAGATATCATACCCCAACATAATAAAAAGGAACTTGAAATACATTACATGAAAATAGATCTTGAAAAATGAGAAGGGAGAAAGAATCCGTTACAAAAATTTCGGCAGCCTAACAGCGCCACTTAAAACATCATAAAACGAAATAATGAGAGTAAGAGGGGATCTATAATTATATGAACATAAAAAGGGAAGTAAGATTAGTATAAAAGAACATCCTCCAACATAAGAACATGTAGCATAAAAGGAATGACATAAAAGAGATTACTTGAAATGAAAGAGAGAGGTCGAATCCCTTACCTTAAAACATAACACTTAAAACTCAAATTTTGGGACCTTGAGGGCTTGGGGGCACCATGGGAGGACTCCTTGGGAGGTAATGAGACCAGAACGTCTTTGGGGGAGAGTGGGGAGTCGAATTGTTGAGAGGATGACTTGGTATTTATAGGGAAAGTGAGGGGACAAGGCATTAATGGCCAAGGGACACCTCATTAGTGGTTTTTGCAAAACCATGGGCTTGCCCATGGTATTTGCCCATGGTATTGGCCACTTGGGACACCTAATACCTTATCTTACTATTCGTAAGTCGACAATATTGATTACATACTTAATACATCATTTAATGATGTCATTAGACACCCGTAACTTAAAAACTGTATTTTCACTATTCATCGAAAATTCAACTTTCTCAGAATAATCCCAAGATTTAACCTTAACCAAATATCAATGCTCTGATTACAAATATGAACTCCATTTTATAAAAATAATTTTTTAAATATTTTTAATTTAATTTTTAAATAAAAACACTATTCACCGAAAATTCATTATTTCAGAAAAAACCCCAAAAATTACCACAGCATAATATCGGTGCTCTGAGTTCAAAAATGAAATACGTTTTATAAAAATAATTTTCTAAATATTTTTAATTATATTTTTAATTAAAAAACACTATTCACCCGAAAAAACTAATACTTGAATAATAATTTATGAAACCGTTATTTAACCATTTTATTGAATCACATTACTTAATCAAGGTGCCTAGATTATATTAATACTTTCTTTAAGTGAGATTACTAATCCATTTGGACATAATACTAATCCTAATCCTAAAATCAATATTCATAATTTACTATTCATCAAAAATTATGTTGATCTTATTAGACTCTAAATTTTGTACTGAACATAATTGTAGAAGACCATTTTTTGAAAATCATTACACATTTTTAATTATTTAAGGTTTACATAAACATTTTTAAAATATCCATTTTCTAAAATTCATCAAAAAATATGCATACTATATTTATCCGGTCATTTGAAAATTCATAAACTTCATCATAATAAGAAATCCCAATTTTTATTTAAAACAAAGGATTACACAAGGAAGTTACAGTCTCCTTACATAGCCCCTTATCACACCAGCATAAGACCTAAGTGTAAGGTGTGGTATGGTGAGAGAATTCGAGGGAGGCTCGGCCAACATCGCACGAGTAGTAATTTCTATCAGTTTGAACTTCTCACAAAGGTGATTCCGTTCTAGCTTCACACGATAAAGTTCGGCTTGGGTTTGGTCCAGAGCAAAGCCCAATGGTGCTAACTCCTTCCCGAGTTCTGTTTGATGGGCTTCGATCGGTCCAAGACAACTGGGTGAGGCCATCGTATCTTCTTTCTATAATAATTAACCAAGATTACATGTATTTAAAGACAATAATCAAAACGTTTAGTTTCCAGTGGTCATATTGACCAATGGTCATATAACAGTCAAAGCCCAACGGTCTCATTTTAATTATACTCATGTTATCAAATGAAACATTTTCGTTGAGTAAAAAAATAAAATAAAATAACACACAAAATTAGGAACCAATATTTATTCAAAATTTCGGGTCGTTACAATCTTCCCCCCTTAAGAAATTGCGTCCTCGCAATTTTTAAAATTTGGTTTTGAAATTTCATTGAAAGTCCCACATCGGAAAAAGAGTCAGTAACACTATTACTTTAAAAGAAAGAAAAGGAAATACAAAGGCCACCCAAGTTGACTCATACTAGGATTCCATGTAGGAAACATGGACATGGAGGAGAAAACAAAGGGTCATGTTCTAAAGGAGAGTGATAGAAAACATGATTAGGAGGAAGCTAACCACCAGAAAATCCCAAAATTATGATGTGTGTAAGCGGTATTTGATTACCTAGTAGAAAACGTAAACCAACAATGTTTTTGTTCTACGTTCCTTTTCATAATTTTGAGGAATTCATTTACAACATAGAATAAAAAAAATTAGTAAATATATCTACCTTCATGTAGAGTTTCATAATTTAATAAGTTTCTACCAAAATAATCTTTTCTCCAAACGATGAGCATTCAAAACTACTTGGTCTCATCAAAACACAAGAATCATCTTCATAATCCACAAAATATTAACTATCTGTTTCTTCTATCTTTAAACATTATCCCAAAAACAGAAAGGGTAAGTTAAAACAACTCTTCAAAAAGAAAGAATCCCATAGGAATGGAATCTACTTTTAAATCTTCAAAGTTCTATGGTACTACCCAAAGTTCATCATAGACCATTCCATAAATAATGGTCCTTAAAATTCCTCAAAATAAACTAAACTAAGATTGAAACCAAAATACAAGAAGGATTTGATAACATAGTCTTCCAAAATAAACTTCATTGTTCATCTCCAAACAACATCAACCACTCCTAACATCTTATAACAAAAGTAGCTAACCTAAACATATTTTACCCAAGATAGGTAAATCATTCTCATAAGTAACCTAAATTACTTTAAGTCCACCTTAAATTCATCGATTCTTCAAAATATAACTCAAACTTACTCCTCAATGAAAATACCGTAGTAATCTATTTACCTCGATCATATAGGGTCCACAAAATAGTGAACGTCTTCCAAAATAATAATCATCCTTTAATCCCCTAATCATCTCTGTCATATTAATACGGAAATCATTGCATTTCTTATCAAATTGGTTATTGGTACATGTTCTTCCATTTACCTCCATTAACTAAGAAAAGAAACTATAATTAGGGGCTTAAATACTTAGCTAATAATCATGAAAAGGACACCTTAAACATAAAAGGATAAACATGTAGAATAAAATTGTATCCTAACTTGTGATCCCCTAGGTTCCAAACTAGGTTATCCATGATCATATATTCTTATGTGAATCTTTATTTTGTTTTATCATTGTTCCTTTAATAATGGTTCATACTAAGCTTATGAATTTACCAAAGCATATCCCCCGGGAGTGTCGTAACCAATAGTGCAGCAAGTCCCGTTTTCGTGCACCAGTTCCCATTCGAGTCTAGCTCAAAGCGGTGTTTTAAGGTTTTACCCCTATGTACATCTGTGCCAGAGCCACCTCTACCTGCTCGTATCCAGACAGGGATGTATTTTCTTGGAAACCCATTACTCAATACTCACCAAAATACCAGGAATATTTCCTATATATAAACTTTTCAATAGGCTTCTTCCTAAAGTTTTCATATCCTAATTTCCATAAATAACTAAACCATCCTTTGATACCAACTATAGCATCCCTTCTTCTTTATAACATAATCTTTCATTACATTTCACAAAACTGAGGATCTTTAAGGTTTAGTGTCTTGGAAACCAGGAACATAATACATGAAAACAACATAAATCATTCTTCTTAAACACTTGAAAGGCTTCTCCTTAAGTTCATCCTAGGTTAATTACTGCATCTCATAACCTGGGGACATAAATCAAAAGAAAGGGTGAGCAGAAGGCCCAGTAAGGGAAACAAGAGGAACATTTTATATGTGAACTTGATATACTTCAATAAGGTCATAAAAAGAACATTAAGGCATGAGAATGAAATCATGAGGCATATCATAATAAAAATAACATTTTCATAACTTGAAGATGTGGCTGCAACTTTTAATATTGACAATCGTTTCGTTTCACCATGGTCCATCCCCAAGGTGTCGTTAAAAATTACCAAGGTTATTCACCAAGGCGTCGTTAAAATGGTCATCTCTAGAGATTAAGTCTTTACTCAATGCATTGGAGCGCTATCAGGGCGCACCCTTAAATTTGCCTTTATTATCATGTGAGCCACATATATCATCATCAAACATTTCATAAATAACCCATATAGCATAAAATAAATTGGTGTCATTTCATAATCATAACGTTTTAAAAACTGCTTTAAAGACATGATCTTTACATTACTTTAAAACCCACAGAAAAGGAAGGTGGGTCTCATGTATGTAAATCCAAGAATTTAAAATAGAACATTTTGGTATATATGTAAATACCCCTTTAGAAGAATGATATTTGAGTATTAACTTAATAATATAAAAGAACTTTAGAAAAAAAGAGAGACATTTTGAGACGGAAATTCTGCAGCATAACGACTATGTTACGAGGTTTTAGAAGACATTAAAAAGAGAGGGAAATGGGTCAAAAATTCATAAATGACCCATAAAACAGTATATGGACAGAATAAGAAGGATACATGATCATGGTTATGAAATTTCAAGGACATAGCATTTGAAATGAAAAACATGGAAGGAAGACAAAAATTATATTTCTTATGAAAGTTCAGCAGCCTAACGGCGTTACTTAAACTTCAACAAAATTGATTTGAAAGATCAAATAGGGTCTCTCATCATGTGAACATAAGACTTCAGTATGATAGATATAGAGATAAGTCCCCAAAATAATTAAAAAGGAACTTGAAAGACTTGACATGAAAGTAGAACTTTGAAAAGAATGAGAAGGGTCAAAGAATCCCCTAAAAATTCGGCAGCCTAACAGCGCCACATAAAACTTAAAAATACTGAATTGAAGAGATCAAATGGGGTCTGTCATCATATGAACATAAGAGTCCAGTATGATAGATACAGAGATCATACCCCAACATAACAAAAAGGAACTTGAAGTAATTGACATGAAAGTAGAACTTCAAAACGAGAAGGGTGAAGAACCACTTAAAAATTCAGCAGCCTAACAGCGCCACTTAAAACATAAAAATACTGAATTGAAGAGATAAAATGGGGTATCTAATCATATGATAATAAAATATCAGTATGATAAATTTATATATCATACACCAAAATAATAAAAAGGAACTTGAAATACTTTACATGAAAATAGATCTTGAAAAATGAGAAGGGAGAAAGAATCCGTTACAAAAATTCCGGCAGCCTAACGGCGCCACTTAAAACTTCATAAAACGAAATAATGAGAGTAAGAGGGGATATCTCATTATATGAACATAAAAAGGGCAGTAAGAGGAGTATAAAATAACATCCTCCAACATAAGAACATGTATCATAAAAGGAATGACATAAAAGAGATTACTTGAAATGAAAGAGAGAGGTCGGATCCCTTACCTTAAAACATAACTCTTAAAACTCAATGTTTGGTACCTTGAGGGCTTGGGGGCACCATGGGAGGACGCCTTGGGAGGTAATGAGACCCGAAATTCGTTGGGGGAGAGTGGGGAGTCGAATGGATGAGAGGATGGATTGGTATTTATAGGGAAAGTGAGGGGACAAGGCATTAATGGCCAAGGGACACCTCATTAGTAGTTTTGGAAAAACCATGGGCTTGCCCAGGGTATTTTCCCATGGTATTGGCCACTTGGGAAACCTCATACCTTATCTTACTATTCATAAGTCGACCATATTAGTTACATACTTAATACATCATTTAATGATGTCATTAGACACCCGTAACTTAAAAACTGTATTTTCACTATTCATCGAAAATTCAATTTTCTCAGAATAATCCCAAGATTTCACCTTAACCAAATATCAATGCTCTGATTAAAAATATGAACTCCATTTTATAAAAATAATTTTCTAAATATTTTTAATTTAATTTTTAAATAAAAACACTATTCACTAAAAATTCATTTTTTCAGAAAAAACCCCAAAAATTACCATAGCATAATATCAGTGCTCTGAGTTCAAAAATGAAATCCGTTTTATAAAAATAATTTTCTAAATATTTTTAATTATATTTTTAATTAAAAAACACTATTCACCCGAAAAAACTAATACTTGAATAATAATTTATGAAACCGTTATTTAACCATTTTATTGAATCACATTACTTAATAAAGGTGCCTAGATTATATTAAAATTTTCTTTAAGTGAGATTACTAATCCATTTGGACACATTACTAATCCTAATCATAAAATCAATATTCATAATTTACTATTCATCAAAAATTAATTTGATCTTATTAGACTCTAAATTTTGTACTGAACATAATTGTAGAAGACCATTTTTCGAAAATCATTACACATTTTTAATTCTTTAAGGTTTACATAAACATTTTTAAAATATCCATTTTCTAAAATTCATCAAAAAATATGCATACTATATTTATCCGGTCATTTGAAAATTTATAAACTTCATCATAATAAGAAATCCCAATTTTTATTTAAAACAAAGGATTACACAAGGCAGTTACGGTTTCCTTACATAGCCCCTTATCACACTAGCATAGGACCTAAGTGTAAGGTGTGCTAAGGTGAGAGAATCCAAGGGAGGCTCGGCCAACATCGCACGAGTAGTAATTTCTATCAGTTTTAACTTCTCGCAAAGGCGATTCCGTTCTAGCTTCACATGATGAAGTTCAGCTTGGGTTTGGTCTAGAGCAAAGCCCAGTGGTGCTACCTCCTTCCCAAGTTCTGTTAGATGGGATTTGATCGGTCCAAGACTACTGGGTGTGGTCATCGTATCTTCTTTCTATAATAATTAACCAAGATTACTTGTATTTAAAGAAAATAATCAAAACGTTTAGTTTCCAGTGGTCATATTGACCAATGTTCATATAACAGTCAAATACCAATGGTTTCATTTTAATTATACTCATGTTATCAAATGAAACATTTTTGCTGAGTATAAAAAATAAAATAAAATAACACAGAAAATTAGGAAACAAGATTTATTCAAAATTTCGGGTCGTTGCAGGGGGTAAGCCAGAAAAATCATCTGGGATGACCTCTGGGAACTCATCCACTACACGAGGTAATCTGCCTTGTAAAACACCACCATCGTCCTCCAGTGCGAGCGACGACAACTGATAAGCAAGATTTTCCAACTCAGGGAGTGGAGGTCCCGCGCGTCCCGACATAGGATCCCATTCTCCGTGAAATATCTGAGGAGCCCCATCTGGTGCCGTAAAACTGACTCGGTGCTGATAGACTGGATGGTGCGCTTCTAGGCGCACACGGTGTTGCCTACTCCATAGAAAACGATAACAGCTCGGTTGGTAGGTTCAGCAGATTCACAAGGCGAGCAGACATGAAAGAAACTGAAGCACCAATATCAAATAAAGCTACATCTATAAAAGATGCAACCAGAATGGTACCTCGAATAGTCGAAGGCCCTGCATCAGATCCCGTTGGTTCCTGGTCCACAGCATGCAGTTGCCTGGTCCCTGCCTGAGAACGACCGCTCTCCTGCGGCTCTACCCTAATCTGGCTCTGCCCAGAAGATGATCTGGTCCTGCCACCACGACCACCGAACTGAGATCCCGGCGTCCTGGTCGGCTCTGACTGCACTGATACACCCATGGAAGCTACGGATCTAGTCCCACTCTGGTAAGGGCATACAGTCCCGTATAAATATTGTAGGTGCCCCATGACTCCACACCCATAGAAAGGTCTGGGAGGATGTGGACATGCAGTTCAGATGTGCCCTGCCTTTCCGCACTGATGGCACACAATGGGCCTCGCATCAGAAGCCTTAGATGGTCTCTTCTTGGAGGGATGGCCTGAGCCACAACCACTCTTCTTCCACTGATCAACATGCTTCCTCTTCTTCTCTGAGGAACGGTCACTGCCGAAGCCTAATGCTGATCCAAAAAACCCCGAATTTCATCTCTGGTCAATCTCAGCCATGCAAGCATGATTGAACACCTCATCATAAGTCTTCATCATGAATAAGAAAACCTAAGAGTGGATTTCTGGTTGAAGGCCCTTCTCAAACTTCCGAGCTTTCAAGAACTCGCTCGAAACTATCTCAGGTGCATACCGCACCAGCTCAGCAAATAGGTTCGCATATTCCATCACTTTCTGATTTCCCTGTGAAAGCTCTATGAACTCTTGAGATCTAGAGTAGACTTGAAACTCTGGAAAATATTGTTCGTTGAAGATACCCTTGAATTCTTTCCAGCTCATGTGCTCATGTTTCCCAGTCTGGACCACTGATTCCCACCATTTTCGACTGGAACCCTCTAGCTGAAATGAGGCACACTTCACCCTGACTTCCTCGGGCGTGTCAAGGAAATCAAACATACGTTCTATCTTTTCAATCCATTCCTCTACCTCCGGAGGTTCTGAACTGCCTCGGAAAGAAGGAGGTTTGTTCTTCAAAAACTCCTGAGCTCTATCCTTCCTGGAGCCAGGTTCTTCCCCTCTAGCTGGAATAGGGGCGGGGGCAGGAGTCGCCCCTCGTCCCAAAGCCTGAACGTCTTGGACCATATCCTCTAACAATCTCTGATCAAGTGGTGCAGGATAACTCTCTCCGACTTCCTCCCGTGGGTGCATGGGAGATCTCTGGGGTGGAATCTTATTGCACAGGGCAATAGTCATAAAGGAGTAACATCAGTATTACATATCTCAAGAGGAACCAAATTTTTCAACAGGTTAAATAATCATCAATAAACCAAACACGCAAAAATTATTTCATGTCAAAACTCTACTTACCTACCTGGTGTCCACGTACAATCTGCAGCCTGTACGTCCCACCTAGGAAAGAAGTAAAACAGGCACCCTGACATCCCATGGTGACTCAGTATCTGTCACAAGGCGTGCTAGCCAGACACCCTACTCGCAACATGAACTTCGATCCCCCCGACAGTCCCAACTTCTGTATAACCAAACTCACCCCAAATAACATAGACCAAGAGTTAACCCCTCTAATACCATTTTTTTCACGAACTTAATCGGGTCGACATCAACTCGACGCCCGACCCGGCCCGCAGCAAGGCCCGAAGGGCGTTCCCATTCGCCACGGGCTGGCACAAGTTCCCAGGTATAAATTTAGATTTTTTGGGAACGATTTACCTGTATAAAAAAACAGAAACAAACCATAAGTAAAAAGAAATCAGAAAGCAACATTACAAATGCAAGTTTTAAAATAGTATGACCGAGCCTCAACAAAAAGAGCAACCAACACTCAACCACAACTAACTCCCAAAAGTAGGTGACCAAAAAACAAACCAGCAACAGTCACCTAGTGGAAGAATATCCCTGTCAGGCCTCCACCAACAACGCCAACTCAGATGAGTCAACTAACAACTCAGGCCACCGTGTTCAAAACCATGGAATTTCCCTACATCAGACATAATCAGATCTACTTACACCCAAAGGTGTAAGTAGGGTGTGAGAAATGCTCAATAGGTTGGAACTAGAGAAATGATTCCACATAAAAAGGGTTAGATGACCAAAGCAGTTCGCAGGTTTAAATTTTAGGGAAAGTAAATAAATGCACTAAAATTTTGATGTAACCAGTTTTTAATGAAAGGAAGGAAGTTTTAAAATAGGAAAACGGGGTTTTTGAAATTGAATGAAAAAGAAACATTCTTACCTTTTGAAACCACAGAAGTCACCAAAACCAACCAGTGATGAGTATATTATCGCAGAGGAGCAACAAAAGTGGGAGAGGCCCTAGGTACTAAAGTCGTGTGGGACCCTAGAACCTCATGTCTCGGTGAACCATATCATACATTTCCCGTACATGACCACCGGAAGGGAAAAACCTCCTACCGTAGTGGTCTCCAGTCATCATCCAAAGTTTAGTTAGTGTTGTAAGTGTCAATCCCGCTATGTGAAACTGGGCCGAGGACACTCCCGTATCACTAGCACGCTAGTCTAGTCTGCCCACCTGATACCCAGGCTTCCCCTTTTGTGCTCATTATTTCAAGTTCACCCTACTTATCAAGGTCAAGGCACAAAACACAACATAGAACCTCACAACATGAAAGAGCTACGGAATTTTGAGGGTCAAATTAAAGTTTATCAAACATTTGGAAAACTTATTTATAAGTTTTAAGAAAATAAAGAAACACAACCAATAGTGCAAAACCCACTCAGACGCACACTAAGACTGTAACAAGGATCAATTTCAACTGCTGCATTTGTTCAAAAACCAAGGCACAACACAGTATAGACCCGACAATGTAGACAAGCCACTAATAAAAGTAAAACCCATGCTCTACCATTCCAACCGACAACTCAAGGCAGTATTTAAAAAAAAAGAAATAATAAATTATTAAACCAGTAGACCAAATGATCAAACGCCCTAAGCATGCGAAACCCCCTACCTCAAACAGGTGCGTGAAGCGACACGGCGCAAAACTCCCATTGTGCAACGGTCGCACCGTAAGAAGCCGTCAAAAGGGTCCTAAAACAGTGGACCAAATACCCTCAATTCCAACCCAGTGAAACATAAGCAGTCCATAAAAAACATAAACATCCGCAATTAAATAATTCAGTTAACCGTTTAACAGGTTCAATAATAATTAAATTAATTAATTAACAACTAAACCAAAACAATTAAGTAGGTTGATTAATAAGTATACAATTCCAAAACTAACTAGATAAATTAATTAACAAGTTAACAATTTCAATTAAATTAGATGATTAAAAATTTAATAATAACTAAATAAATTAATTAACAACTTAACAATTTCAATTAAATAAGATGATTAACAAATTTAATAATAATCAATTAAATTAATTAACAACTTACCAAATTAAAAAAATTAATTATCAATCTGACCAATTCAAATAAATAATAAAATAATTAACAAATTTAAAAAAAATAAATTAATTAATTAACTCCAAAACAATTGCATTAATAATTAAATAACTCCATATCAATTAAACCAATTAAAATAATTAATAAAACAAACCCTTGCGGAAAGTCGGGAAGGTGAAGAGGGGGGGCACGGCGGTCGGGTAGTATGAGCGGGGTGCGGGAGACCGTCCGGCAGCGCGAGCAGGGCACGGGAGGTTGCTGTCCCGCGAGAGGAGAATGCGGAGGTTTCTGTTCGGTGAGAGGAAGGAATGGTGCCGGCCTGCGGAGTTGTTGTCCCACAAAAGGAGGAGGTTGCTGCTGTTCAATCCGGCTGGAAGAGGGGAAGGCGGAGGGGCTGACTGTGGGGGGGGGGAGAAAAGGCAGAGGGAGAGGGAAAGATGGGGGGTGGAGTGCGGCGCGACGCTGGAGGGAGGATAAGATGGGGAGGCGCGCGGGAAGGGAAGAGAAGGGAAGGAGGGCTGAAGAAAGGAAAGAGAGAAGAAGAATAAGGAGAGAAAGGAGGGAGAGGTGTGGCCGAACGGGGAAGAGAGAAAGAGGGAGAAGGGAGGCCGCGAGAGAGAGGAGAAAAGGAGGATAAGAAGAAGGGGAGGAGGGGAGAATAGAGGCCACGGGAGAGAGGAGAAAGGGAGGAAGAAAAAGAATAAAGAAAGATAAATAGGTTGGTGGTGGCTAGGGTAGGGTTTAGGAGGGGGAGAGAAATAAAAAAAATAAAATAGATAAAATAAAAATTAAAAATAACAAAAGTAAAATAAAATAAAATAAAATAAAATAACTAAATGAAATAAAATAAGGATAAAAGACATTAAAATTAATAAAAATTAATAATAATGGTACTAATATAATAATAATAATAATCATCATCATAATAATAATAATAAAACTGAAATTAATCATCTGGTATTTGAAACGTCTGTGCAACGGACACCGTACATTAAAATTGAAAAGTCACACGGCTTTGCCCGTGCCCTGCCTGTGTGCTGAGTGGTGTGAGGCTCACGCACACATGTCGTTGCCACAATGGGCAACCCACAACGGTTTTAGCCCATGATACAACCAAACAATTTAAATAAACATGCAATTAATTCACGAAATAACAATTAAAAAATTAGATTTTTACCTCAATGAAGTCCGGGTGTGAAAATAGTCCTACCATAATGATATTTATCACTATGATCCAAAAAAATGTATTGGATGCTCCACAAAGGATGTATCAGTATAAATCTCAAAATCTACTACATCTATCACATTGGAATGGTCTAGGTGATATCTCCATAGCAGCAACACAAGGAACTCATCATTCATGGAATTATACTGTTGGGGAATGGCTAAACAGTACCCCACTAGACTGGACCATGTTAGTATCTCAAACAGATCAATAATCCTAGGTGCTAACTTTCCCTATATCTTGATACATAATTTCCCCAACCTATGAGAAACCCAAAGAAAAACATGATGACAAACCTCGAATTATATAGTTCATCTTTGATGGTCATCATACGATTTATTCATGCTCTGTATAGTCACCAACCATTATTTGATCAACTAAACCTACTTAGATGTCTCTAGTATGAGACTAGGCATAACAAGTTCTGACTCACCTAGATCTATCCAAAAAATAGGTGAATGGAATATCCTACCATACAAAGAGTCAAAAGGTGTCATTTTTATTGATTCTTGTAAGCTATTATTATATAAAAACCACTTGAGTTCCATATATTGCTCCCAAAAAATACTAAAATCTAAAACATAGGATCATAAAATATCCTCCAGAAAATGAATATTCTACTCACATGTACCATCAGTATGTGGATGATTGGATGTTCTCAAAAGATCACATGATCCTAAATCCTTTTGAATACCATGCTAGAAACACGATGTGAAATGAGGATCTCTTTTTTAGATGATACTCCTTGGAACACCATGAAATTGAACCACCTCACGCACGTAAAGACTACATAGATCATAAACTATGAAGGTTTTCCTGATAGGAAATATGTGGGATACCTTTTTTAGTCGATCCACAACAACCCACATAGCATCATTATTACAGATTATCCTATATAATCCTATCAAAAAATCCATTATGAAATCATCCCATTTCCACTCATGAAGGGGTAAAGGATTCAAAATCCTAGTTGTCCCCTGATGCTTGTCTTTCACCAACAGACAAGTGAAGAATATATCCACAAAGATTTACGCCTCTTTCTTTATTCCTAACCACTAGTAATGTTTATGAAGATCATGATACATCTTTTTTAAACCATGATTCACCTCCCATGTAGATGAATGAAACTCCCTCATCAACTCCTCTTTTAATCATGTAGAAACCCATACTCATCCACAAAAAAGAAGAAAATTGTCACCATCAAGAGACCATCCTAATGGTTTCTTCCCACCATATAATCTATCTCTTAGAACTAATCCCTCTAGAATATACAACTTCTCAGTCTTAATTCAATCCAAAAGCATAGGTGTAATAAATGTCAAATTCAGATTCAAATGTCCCTGACACTCTTGAAAATCTAAATGAATGTCTTCAAAAAGGAACATTATCCACCACTCATTAAAAGACTCTCATAATTACTCTTTCTGTCGACTCTATCATAAATCATTGTAAACAAATTTTACCTTTTGTAGAGTATAATCCAATTCAAATTTGAAAGACTGAAGATACTTGACCCACCTTCTCTGCTAAAGGTTCGGGACTTTTTGATAAAATATGTACCAGAGGCTCTTGTGGTTTATGTATATCACAAACCTCTCACCCATGAGATAGTGTCTCCAACATTTTAGGTCATGTACCACTATTTCTAACTCTATACTGTGAGTAGGTTAATTCCTATAATGTGGTCTCAGCTTCCAAAATCCATAAGTAACCACTCGATCCTCCTATAATAGAACTGCTCTGATTCTAACTCCAGATGCATCATAGTACATAGTATATGATTTACCCATAAAAAGTAAAGTGAGGATAGGTGTTGATGTCTTCCTACATTTTATATCCTAAAAAACTTTCTCACAAGCATCAAACCAAACAAACTTTACTCTTTTCTTGGTTAGTCCAGACATCATTGCTACCAAATGGTAGAAATACTATATAAAGCACCGATAATAACTTGTTAAACCCATAAATATAATAATCTATAAGATGTTCTTGTGATGTTCCCAAGATACCACAGCTGTAAATTTCTCTAGGTCCACTTAAACTACAATCTCTAATATTAACTGGCCCAAGAAGTGAACTTTGTTAATCCATAAAATGAATTCTGTCATCTTCATGTAAAGATGATGTTCTCTCAGTGTACTCAGAATGATGTTAATATATTTGGAATTATCATCTACTAATTTGGATTACACTTAGATATCTTCCAAAAAAACCACCACAAACTGGTCCATAAAAGGATTAAATATCTTATTCATTAAGGGAATGAATATAGTTGGTGCATTAGTCAACCCAAACAACATCACTACAAATTCGTACAATCCATATATGCTCCTAAATGTAGTCAGTGGTATGTCTGATGGTATCACCTTAAACTGGTAGTAACCTAATCCCAAATAAATCTTGGATAAGATCTTATCACCCCTCAACTGATTGAAAATATAATCAATGCATGGAAGATGATATCATTTCTTGACCGTCATCTGGTTCAACCTCTGATAATCTACAAATAATCGCAAATACCCATCAGGCTTCATGGAGAAGTAAACTGGAAAACCCCAAGTAGATATATTGGGTCATATAAATCCTTTAGATTCTAAATCTTCCAAATAAAATTTCAACTCCTAAAGCTCTATTGGTGTCATTCTATAAGGTGTGATAGAAACTAGATCTGCTCTAGGAACAAACTCGATTGTGAACTTGATCTCTCACTTGGGCAGTAAGTTATAGAACTCATCTAGAAATACATTCAGAAAATGGTCTACCACTGATGGAAAAGAATAATGTTGTATTCCACCATTATCTATAGAAATACCAGCTATCTAAGTTTTATACAATCACATATGCACTGAATTGGTCCTGCATGACTGGCCTGAAGATCCCACTCACCTTGGTGAAAATTAATGCCTCCTTCTAGAGATAGAAATGTAATAATCTTCCAGTAACAGCTGATATGATACTGGTATATTACTAACCAATCCATACCAACAATTAGGTTGAAGCCTGTCATTTCTAGCATGAACAATTCCCAAAAGAAATGGTAACCACCAATATCTTGAGAAAACGCCTTGCACCATTTGATATTTTGGGACCAAACTCCCAACGATGTGTTGATGGTCAAAGAACCATCCAAGATTTCCACATCCAATACTAAGTCATTTGAAAAAAGAGAAGATAGAAAAGAGTGTGATGCTCTTGTATCAAACAAAACACAAGCTAAGGTAGATGATATAAGAATCGTACCTCTAATAGTAGACAATCCTACATCCACAATAGTTGAAGTGGTATTCATAACATGAAATTGACTTTTCCCTCTTTACTAGGATCCATCTTAACTAACCTGATCTATTTCTATTTCCTGTTACTAATGATCATGCTTTTGGGTACCACGTCCCCTACTTTAGCCTAAACGGCCAGTGAAACTCCAGCCACCTGCCTACTAAGGTGTAGTTGATCCCCTTCTTGACACAAGTTCCTGTTCTAATCCCCTTAATCTTTTCAACTATAGAAAGTTCATCAAAACCCTATAAAGATGACCCAGTCAACCAAATATACAACATTCAACTATGGGGTGAGGACACTGTGGGAACTTCTGTCTAAACATGGGATGCTAATATCACTAAAATGGAGCAAAGTATTGATATGGTTTTCCACTCTTCTGACTTCTCTTCCCACTACTAACATTGTAGGAACTATCATAGAAGTAATTTTCCGACCCGAAGAAGAGCTCCCAGATTGCCCTACTGATATAGCTAGGCCACATACTAGGGCCTCTTTCATATTCCAATTTTTTATGAGTGCCTAGTTCATAACGTTCTCAAATATACTCAAATAGAAAACATTTACCTACGACCGGATCTCATATTGAAGACTATCCTAAAAACATCTCTCCACAGAGATCTAATCAGCTTCCAAATATGGCACAAAGAGTTATAGGTTGGTGAAATATCCATCATAGTCTATCACTGACATATCCTCCTCTACAGATGCATGAATTCATAAGATTTTTCATCCCTCAACATGTTGAGATAGAAATTTATTTGGATTTTCATCTCAAATTCATTCCAAGATAGCTCATTCTACTACCTATATTCCTTTAGAATATCCCACCAATGATTAGATGGTCTATTGAAAATATATGTAGTAACCTTTACCCTTATATATATAGATATGTCAAGAGGATTTAATATTTTCAAGAAAAAATCGACCAAACAATCAGCTCCATGGGGCCCCTTCCTCAATAAAAATTATCGGATGTATTAGCTGAAACTCTCTTTTCATATTAAACATAGAAGGAACGTCAGAAATAGTCTTCCTTTACATTTATTTCATGACCCCCATGAATCTCTCATGAAGCTAAACATCCATCTTCTCCTCAGGAACTATAGGAAGTTATGGTTCTTCTCTACTAGGAGCATGCATATTTCCACTCTACTGGTGCTCATGTCATATATGAAGAGGATTAATTTTCTCTATAATACAAAAACAAACCTTAGAAGTCTTGATAGAAAAAAGGTTAACCTAAAAAGGTGACTATAATAGTGAAACAATAACTCCTGATATCCATAAATATTGAATTAATGTGTTTTAGCAAGCCATGTGAACTCATTTTCAGTTATCTAGTGAAATGGATATCTCATATCATAGTTCAACATGAAACTATATATCACATGAAAAAAATAGATATTCCCCTTCATGAATAATTCTTGTAAATATATGCATGTGTGCTTATTTTGATGCATGTATTCTCATCTCATTCCATACAGGTCCATGATTACAAATCTCAAGAAACAATAACATCATAAAACAATAACCTCACACAATATGTGAATCTCCAAAGGTGAAATAACATCAAATATAACAAGAACAAAATAAAAATATAAATCCCATCCATGGGTACTTGTATTTTCCCCATACATGTTTTAGATACTTTCATGTAGAAGATTATTAACAAGTTTTGAGACATCCTAGTCTCTTTTCTACATTTCACAAATAGTAAAGTGGAAGAAAATGAAACCTGGTCCTTTGAATCCACATTGTAATGTCCCCCAATCTATAACTCCCTCACGTGGCCAAAAAGGGTTGGTTATGAGACCTCAAGGGGGCCTCCTTTTTTTCTAGAGGCTTTAGACTAGCATGGGGTGTGAATAGTTTAGTGGGGAGATTATACCCCTGGTATGAAGTCTCATTGCAGTACAAAATTAACCATATAAACAATATAAAATTAAATGTATAGAAATAGTGGAAGAAACAAATAAGACATAACTGAATAATCAAATAAATAACATGGAATATTGTAATGAAATGTGGGAATGTAACAAAATGTAATGATAAAAACAATACAACTAAAAGACTAGAATACTAAAATAAAGACTCAAAAGTCTCCAGTCATGAACCCCACATCATCCCCACCTCCAAACTTCATCCCTTCAGAAAACAAGCTATCAACTACATAGTCAATTTCCCTTATCCAAACCTGCATCCACGTAATCTGCTCGGGTACCAAACAGCAGCCTGAATAGGGTGTGAGTATAACTTAATAGGTTGACACCACTCTGTCTAAACTAACTTGTCTGATAAGAATTGTGTGAAATAAATTCATAAATTGGTTTATTAATTGATTCAAAAATTAATAAAATATAACAACCTACTTCATCTCTATATCGGAATATCTCAGACCATGTATTGACACCACCCTAACCACAACCATATAACCAATGTAAAATATCCCATTTCATCATCATTCTAGAATATTTTTGATCACATATTACAACCATGAAAATCTCAACCATATAACCATGGTATAGTAACAAAAATATAGGACAAATCCCTCTAAGAATTAGAGCACCTAGGTCAAATACCTTTAAGCATTACTGCATGGGACTAGGCATATCCTGCTCTCTATAAGCATTAAAGAACGATACTTGTTTTAGCCCCCTCAATATCAACATTACAAAATATAAGTGTGAAAGTGCCAGTGTCTTGCCTTCTATATAATCATTTTATCATGGAACACAAGTCTTGTCATTCAGCATTTATATCACTATATCGCATCATATATCTCATTAGTTAGTTATAAAAAATACCATTTATCTTAAAAATATCACTTTCAATTTAAATCATAATTCATTAAAAATTGTATCAATAAAAAATATTCCACAATTTAGGGATTCAATATCAAGAAATCACTTAAGGTCTCATGTCATGCTAAACGAACTTTAATCCATTATCCTATTAAATTATATTCAGGTTCTCTCACCTCATGGGTAACCATAAGCCATGTCAAAATCCAATTGAAACCCAAGTACTTAAAAGAATAATCTCATTCATTATTTCATATATTTGGGGGCATGCTACATTGGAACAATCACAATATTGCATAAACTTGGAAATTATCAAACCACAGGGTTGTGATTTCAACCCCCAACCTTAACAGATGAAGAAAAAAATGATTCCAATGGAAAATTCCCATTAGAAGGAAGGTGAAGATGATTAAAAATATATTCCTAGATCTAAACTGATCGAGATCGAAACCAATAGTGCAATCAGTCAAAGGATATTACTAAAATTGTTGGATGAATTGGGAGAGAAATAAGAAACATAACTAAAAAAGGCATACTAGGGATTTCTCACACAAACAGGATGTCTAGATGGGATATTGGAACTAAAACTTTTCCTCGATGATTCCATAGGGAAAGTGGAGAGGAGTTGTAGTAGATTATAATTAAAATCATCTGCACATAATGTTTAATACATTTGGTCAGGTAATTTAATATTGTGTAATTTAATTACACGTCATTAAAATATTTTTAATTGAATAAGGAAAAAAATCCCATCACCAATGATTTATTTTATTAAAACACCCAAACAATGAAACAATGTGTAATACCTTTACATAATGGGTAAATTTTCTACATATGGTTTTTCATCCCATTTTCCCATTAAAAAACCCCCACCTTGTTAAATCTTCTCAAATTACCAAAAACTCAGGCTAACACATAACTTATTAATACTCGAACTCCATTAATTAAAATAGGCATACATCCCCAAACATTTGGTCATTTTTCCAACAAATCTCTCCTTGTGGATACTCTCCAGTTTTCTCATGTTTTATAGCAACATAATACTATGTTTATTCAAACGACTAACATCCACATTGAAAAAAAAACTGAAATAAAAGTTAAAAAAAATATCTGAGGGAGATATTCCTAGAAAAAGGAAATATCTTACATTATGCCATGATTCATGATTATGTTCATTGATATGTGGGGTATGCTTTTCAACTGTTATGCTCATGTTCTCATACCCTTATGCTCATGTTATGCTTACACATCTCCCTTTTTTAACCTTACTAAGCATCTGAGATAAACATTCTTATGTTTCATTTCCCCAAGTTATGAATAAATTTATGATGTATGATATGTCAATGAAGAGTGATAGTTATTAATAATATAGTGGCAGGTGATGTATCTCCCCTATAGACTAGTGTTTATGTTTCCAAGTTTCTAAAGGAACTAAACTATTACATTCCTCAGGAAATTGTTTGTGTAATGTAATTAATATTCAGAAAAAATGATGTAATATATATGTATGAAAACAATGGGTCACTATAGTCCGTACTATAATATAGGTTTAGTTAACCTTTTGAAACTGGGATGAGAAGACCATAGTGAGATCTCTAAGTTCATGTTTAAGGATAAGTGACATATACTGTCATTGAAGTTGGTCAAAGTTAAAAATATATATTCCTACTAACTCCTGTATATGTGGCAAGTAGGGTTGAACCAATTGGGAAGGAAAATTTGTCCACCAATCTTCTAAAAACTTTTGAAAACTCCACTGTTGTCAGCAGTGGAGTGATTTTTCTATTTTTCACTTTTTTTTATATTATTTATAAGAAAAGAAGTGACAGAATATTGAAAACATGTATTTAAACTAGATTGAGGCTAGAGATAGTTGAAAACATTGAATAATAGAGATATAGAACACTGATAAAAGTACAATCTATTAAAACGCTTGGGGAAAATCTTCATTCTACTGGTTTTGAAGGTGTTTCAATTCACTTATAGGTTGTTGCAAAGTACCACTATAAAGATTATGACTCATCTCCCTCACCGGGATTTAAGTCACACAAGCCAACCAATTTAAGAGTTCTCCACTCCAAAATTAATCAACTGTGAACTATTTGAAAATTAACAGCAAGACAAACTCACTGTAAGTCTTGGAGTCTTTTGAATCTATTATATTTTAAAAAGTGTTTCCACAATCAATCTCTCCAACTGAATGTGAAATTTTGAAATTAAACTTTGGTGGAACAATGCAATTTAATGAATTCAGTATCGATCTCACCAATCAATACTGAATACATTAAAATGATAAAGTGAAATAAGAATTTAATCATAACCTGTGGAACTTCAATATATCCCCGAACTAAAGGCTTAGCTCGAAATCATCTCTATTACTTATAATAAAACAATTCAATTAAAAAGGAGAATATTTGAAAGAAAACAAAGGAAACTCCCTCTACTAGCATGAATTGCTGCTCTTGGACCTCGGATCTCTAAGGAATGGGTATCCGAGAGCTACTCCAGAATTCACAGCAAGTTTCTTGCTCTACTTCCGAGTGAATGATTGAATCTCTAATGAATGTACTCCCCTAATATGTTTCTTTCTCTATCTTAAGTATTCACCATCTTCTGTTGCTTTTCACTAAACATCTTCAATAGACTTTGAAAGCCCTTCACAAATGCACCGCACAACGTGCGTTTTTTCATAACTGGCATGTCGTGCTAACTTTTCTCACATAACTAACTCCAGCGGAGTTAGTTGCATGCTCCTGGACTTGTTTTCAACCTTGGTATGAACCTGCATAGTAAAAAACAAAGAATAAATAATTAAAATTTAATAAAAAGTGTTAACTATTATAAATACACAATTATCTTACTTAGTCAATTTAAGATAAATGGTCATTTAATATATATTAATAGCTATATGTTAAAAATTAATTAATTTTTTAAATTCTATTTAGAACTATGGTAAATTTTATTAATTAGTTATTTTACTTCATTTATTTAATTAGAATTATTTTATAACATTACTTAAACAACATCAAAGTTATTATTTATAAATATTTATAAATAAACATTTTTAAAACTATTAAGATAAAACAATATTTTATTGTAATGATTTTAATTTAATTCTTCATGTTATTATTAATTAAAATAAATAATAATTATTAGTTAATTGATTCTAATTTAATAAAATTAATTTTAATTTATTTAAATTATTATTATTTATAACTTTATTATTATTATATTTTATTGTTTTTACATTAAATTAGTTAGTTTTTTAATCTTCTTCCTCCCCCTAAATATTGGTGCACAGGGGGGAGGGTTTTTTCGGGTTAGGGTTCTGCTGGACATATTTTCCTTCTGCTCAGCGGCGCGTTGGATCCATCCTGGCTACCCAGAGGCATCCCGACTCCCTTTCTCCAGCGGCGTGGCACAACGGGTGTCTTCTACTTATAGCATAGACCTCATCTACATCAAATCAGTTGTGGAAAATGGACCCTGTACAACGAAGACATAAAGGAAGCAGGTACATGTGTGACTCCAACTTCCTACCTCCACAACTCCTCCTGTTCTAGATAGCAATGAACGAGGACACACATAAATGTAAAAAGGCCTTGAGATAGTGCCAAGAAGGGTTATGTTCATATATTTGAATTGCGGGTGTGGAATTTCAGCTTAGATCAAGGTGGGTTTGGCTTCTTGTAATTTTGTGAATAAACTCTAATTAGCTTTTCTAGTTTTGATTGCGGGTCTGGATTTTGGTGTTTGCGATGGTGTGAAGAATGGTGGGTATTGCCGGGGAGAACAGTGAGATGCAGGGGAGTTGGGCAACTGTGAGGTGTAGCGGAGGTATTATAACAGTGAGGTAGAAAAACCAACAGTGGGGTGATTTGGGAAAGCCCAGGGTCACCGAAATGCTTATAAAATAACAAGGTCACTATTAGTTTAAAATTAGAGAAAAGAGGAGAAGTGGTACAACAATGAGGTGCAGGGTATGTAAATGAATAGAACGGTGAGGCACAGAGGGATACATCCTAATGGTGAGGCGCAATGTCACTGTTAGAACGAAAAAAAAGCCACTGGTATAGCTGCGGGAGACAGCCTAACAGTGAGGCATAAGTTTACTGTTAGAACGAAAAAAAGTCACTAGTATAGAAGCGGGGTAACAGTGAGGTGCGGGGATGGGGGTCATCATTAGAAAAAATAAAAAAATAAAAGGAATAGTACAGCACAAGCTCACCGATATTCTTTATAAAACACAGGTCACCAGTGTAGTTAAAAAGAAGAGGTTACTGGTACTGATAAGGTCACTGTTAAAAATAAAATTAAAATACTCATCATTTCCCCAAAAAGAAAAGGGTCACTGATGCACTAAACTTTAAGGTCACTAGTAGACTTTAAGTGAAAAAAATAAAAAAAGGGTTACTGGTGAAAAAAGGTCACCAGTAGACTTAAAAGTCACCTTTTCCAATTAAAAAAGGGTCACCGTTAGAAGAAAATTAAATAAATAATGGTGACCTTCAAAAATATTAAACGTAATAATTGATCTCAAAATTAAAACTTCAATAAACCAAATAAAAATAATAAAAATAGTTAAATAAAAGAATGTTGAACACCATAAATTAAAAATAGGATTTTTGTAAAACATAAAACATAAAAGTCACAAATTAACATATAAATAGATAATACTTAAATTAAGAACAGATATTTTATAAACTAAAATGATATAATACATAAATCAGGATTACTATATAAATTAATTAAAGGGTAGCATCGAATCAAAAATGAAGAGCATCGGTGACTCAATAGGTTATCGATAGCGCTTGTCTACCTCACCGGTTGACCAAAATCAATAGAAAATGAATATATAATTTAACTGTAAACATAAAATTAAATAATTAATGTTTCAAAACTCTAAATTATTTAATTAAATAACTAATTGAAAACATAAAATTAAAATAAAAATATTTTATTTAATTTAAACTAAAATTCTTAACATAATTAACTAGCAGGATGAATAAACATATTAATAAATAAAGTAAAAATATTTTAATGAATCCATATTAAAGAATAAAATATTAGAATAAAGTCTAGGTTGATTAATTGACAACGTTAAATATAAAAACTACAAAAGTAAAATTATTTAGTATAATGTGATTAAATAATTAATTAAATCATTAAAAATTAAGTAAAAAGATGTGGCAAAACTATGAAAAAATAGAGCCACATCAAATTCCCCCACACTTAATAATTGTTTTTCCTCAAACAATCTCATGCTTTATTATCTTTGAAAAATAGTAAAGTGTATTTATTCTTAATATCACACTATAACATGTGCAGTACTCAAAAACAGAGGAAAAAACATAACAGTAGGCTTTTAGAAAATGAATTAATCATATGAATCATGCCTATAACAAATACTCAAGGGTAATTAAGAAATCAAAGACTATTCTTCAAAGAAGATGTCATGCCTCATACATGATACAACTTAGTGACTAACTTTAACCTAGGCTTATGTCCAAAGTCTGAGAGTGACAAAAGGTAAAATTTATGTGGAATTAAGAACTTAATAGTAAGAACTTTATAATTTGACTTTTTCACCTAGGTTAAAAATAAATATATTTGTTTGGGAATCACCTCAATGATTCAACCTAAATGACTCCCATATAAACCAATTGACCCCTTCTCCTTCTGGCATTCATCATTCCCCTAACCTTAATGAACTCATTTTTGACCCTATACACTTTATTTTATTTTTCCCAAGCCATGAATCATTGTGATGAGCACTGTGCATAAGCACTTATTCAAGGAGAACAGAGGGCATAAAGTTAACAGAAATGCACCTAGCATCTAGGGTCTCAAAGACTCACCGCGGGATCCCAGATGCCAAAACTACTCCGGTTCCAAAAGCTTTATATGAAAATAATTTCCATTGGCTCAATAAGATGATTACTTTTAATAATTAAAAGATAAATGGGTTCCCTAGAATCAGAATAAAACTTAAAGTTCCAAGTGTTATGATCATAATTCTATTAAAAAGATACCAATATCACTTTCAGAAGTAGTTCCTAAACTGAATTTCCATCAAATCACTAAGTAAGATCACTCAGCAATCATCCAACCTCATTAATTGCAGATTCAGAGTAGTTCTTAACTACTAGCAAGGTACTTGTCCTAAGGCAAGACCCAATTGAGTACAGTGTAAAGCCTAAAATTGTGCAAGAATTTTGAAAAAAATTGTCCATTTTTTTACAAAAAGTTTGAAGTGAAGTGGGAATTGATGGGTTCTCATTAAAACACAGTTTAGCACAGTCAAGAATTGACCCCCTAACCCACACTTAAAACCCAAAGTTGTCCCCAAAGTTGACTTCTAAAGTGAAGATGAATAATTTTACAATTTAAGGTTCAAAACATATTTTCAATTTAGTAGATTTATGACATGTATAAAGGGTCTCAATGAAGTACAACAATATTGTTTGCCATAATGAATAAATAATCACCAGGTTCATTAGCAAGTATATGCATTAACATTTATGTCCAGTGACAAAGATTTTCAATATATCTCAAAAGTAGCATATAAGGTGTGGGTGCACAGTTAATAAGGTGAAAGCATTTTAACAAAGTATGATTCAAATGGATGTTCAATATAGCAGAAATATGTGTGTTAAACATCCTATTGACTAAGAGTTTACAATGAAAAGAAAAACTACCAGCAAACATGTCCCCCCCCACACACACACTTAATTTCATGCAGTGAATTGGTTTTAGACAATGAATTTCAGTTCACAACAACAGGCACATGCAGATTTTTTAATAAAACACAGACTTTTGTAGTGGAAACAAACATGCAATAGAATTTTTTAAACAGAATTTTTTTTAAAGCCACAACATCAAGAGAAGACTTTTTTTTATTAAATGCATGCAACATATTTTTAATACAGTTCAAATCATGAAACATAATTTTCAGTACACGTGTAGAAGAATTTTCTAATAAAAGCAGAATGTCTCAGTGAAAAGACTTTTATTAACAAAAAAAGAGAAGAAATAAATGCAGAAAGTTGAAGTACTTCCATGACTATTTTATTGTCCAAAAATGATAATGGGAATTACACTCCTTTATTGACACAAGCAGCAGCAACCTGAGATAGAAGCAGGAAACAAAGAACAATCAATAACAAGTATTTCACAAAAACAGAGCACAGAATCATCATTTTATTCAAGGTTAAAAAGAAACAACATAAAGACAAAAAAACCATGGGTTGCCTCCCATGCATCTCTAGATTTAAATTCTTCATCTAGACTTTATTCAAGAACAATTTTAAAGAAATGTTAAGGCATCCAAGCCCTTCGGTTTTCACTCAAAATAATGTTTCACTCTCTGCTCATTGACTAACATGGGTTTATTTTCTTCACCTACAATTTATAAAGCACCATTCATCATAACTCTCACTATAGTAAACGGTCTAGACCACATGGACTTCAGCTTTCTAGGAAAGAGTTTAAGTCAAGAGTTAAAGATGAGGACCTTCTATCCAGGTTTAAACTCCTTGTTTTGAATGATTGAATCATGAAATATTTTAGTCCTATCTTTATAAATCCTTGAATTATCATAACTCTCTCTCCTAATCTCATCAAGTTCACTCAGTTCAAGTAATCTCCTCTCACCAGCACTCTTAAATTCAATTTTTAGAGCATTAACTACCCAATAAGACTTATGTTGCAACTCCACAGGTAAATGATAGCATTTTCCAAACAACATCCTGTAAAGAGACATACTTATTGGGGTCTTAAAAGAAGTTCTATATGCCTGTAAAGCTTCATCCAATTTAAGAGACCAGTCTTTCCTAGAGTTTGACACAATTTTATCAAGTATTTGTTTCAGTTCCCTATTTGAAATTTCCACATGTCCATTAGACTATGGATGATAAAGAGTGACAATTTTATGAACACATCCATATTTATCCAATAGAGATTTAAATTTATAATTCTTAATGTGTGTTCTATTATCAGTTATAAAAGTTATTGGGACTCTAAATCTTGTAAATATATTCTTCCTAACAAATTTTATTAAATAATTGGATTTATTGTTGGGCAGTGCCACTGCCTCAAACCATTTCGACACATAATACACAACAACAGGAATATATTCATTCCCATGTGATGATAGAAATGGGCCCATAAAATCTAAACCCCAGACATCAAAAATTTGAACTTCTATAATTCCTTTTTGGGGTAACTCTTGCTTCCTACAAACATTTCCTAGCCTCTAAAACCTATTAAATTCATCCACAAAACTTCTAGCATCCTTAAAGAGTATAGGACAATAAAACTCAGATTGTAGGAATTTCTGAGTAGTTCTTTCAACAATATGGTGACCTCCCCAAGGTGAAGAATGACAACATTCTATGATAGGAATCATTTCTTCCTCAGGTATACATCTCCTAAGAATACCATCAGAACATCTCCTAAACAGAAAATCATCATCCCAAAGATAAAATTTATGTTCAGAAATGAATTTATTTCATTGGTTATTAGATAGATTTTTGGGAAAGACACCTACTGCGAGGAATTTGGAAAAATCAGAAAACCAAGAAGATTGCCCGATTGACACAGTGAGCAGCATTTCATCAGGAAAGGAAGATTTTATCTCCCTAGGATCGTAGTAATAGGTAAGATAAAGCCTAGAAAGGTGTTCAGTGACTAAATTTTCAGCTCCCTACTTATCCCTAATTTCTAAATCAAACTCTTGTGGAAACAAAATCCATCTAATCAGCCTGGTTTTAGTTTCATTCTTAGACAGAAAGTATTTTAAGTCAGAATGATCAGTGAAAACAATGGCTTTTGATCCTAAGAAATATTGTCTAAACTTCCCTAGAGAAAACACAATAGCTAAAAATTATTTTTCCAAAGTGCTATAATTCTTTTGGGCATAATCTAGCAGTATATTAGCATTGTACACCACATGCAGCTTCCTATATGTCCTCTATCCAAGGACAGCACCTACAGCCATATCACTATCATCACACATAAGCTCAAAAGGTAGTTTCCAGTCATGTTTAGTGATGATAGGTGTGGTAGTGAGTTTATCTTTAATAAAATTAAATGATTTCAAACATTTTTCATCAAAATTGAAAGGTACATCCTTGACTAGCAAAGAACAAAAGGGCTTAGTTAATTTGGAAAAATATTTTATGAATCTCCGGTAGATACCGGCATGCCCTAGGAAACTTCTAACACCATTCACATTTACAGGATGTGGAAGTTTTTGAATAACATCAATCATAGAAGTATCAACTTCTAGACCTCTCTTCAATACCATATGACCATGAACAATACTTTCTATAACCCTGAATTGTCATTTCTCCCAATTAAGAACAAAGTTGGTTTTAATGCATCTTTCCAAGACTAACTCAAAATTTCCAAGACAAGTATCAAAAGTACTACCCACAATGGAAAAGTCATCCATGAAAACCTCAATGATTCTCTCAATAATATCTAAAAAGATAGCCATCATACAACTTTGAAAGGTGGCTGGAGCTCCACACAACCCAAAGGGCATCCCCCTGTAGGCAAATTTTCTAAAGGGGCATGTGAAGGTGGTCTTTTCCTGGTCCTCCGGATCAAAAATAATCTGGTTATAACCAGAATACGCATCCCAAAAATAGAAAAATTCATTTCTAGAAAGCCTCTCAAGTATTTGATCCAAGAAGTTCATTAGAAAATGGTCCTTCCTAGTGGTTGCATTAAGCTTCTTATAATCTATACCGACTCCACATTTTTTGGATTTCCTAACTTGGAATTCTTCATTTTTTCATTTTTAAGAACAGTGAAACCTCCCTTATTGGGGAAAACCTGGAAAGGGATGACCCAAATACTATCAGATTAATCACTTACTCTCTCACGACTTCTTTCATGTTAGGATTTAATCTCCTTTGACATTCCACCCTAGTCTTATGATCAGGCTCCATAGGTATTTTATGCATACAAAATGAGGGACTAATACCCTTGATATCATCTATTGTCCAGCCTATGGCAGATTTAAACTTTTTCGAAACATTCAATAGCCTTTGTTCTTAGTTTTTATTAAGTTCAGTAGAAATTATAAAATGCAAAGTGGAGTTCTCACCTAGGAATGAATATTTAAGATGACCAGGGATTGGCTTCAGTTCAAGAGTGGGTGGTTCTACACTAGAAGGAAGACTCTTAGTCCTAGGAGGTCCAAGATCTTTAACATATTTCTTGTAAGGAGTATTGAAAGCTGATATATTTTCAATTTCATGCTCAGATTCAGAAGTAACATTACTGTTGTCCAAAGTGGGCAGTACACTGTCCAGATTTTCCAAATTAGATTTCAACAAGTTCATTAGTGAAGAATCATCTAGTTACCTTATAATTTCTCCCTCAACGACATCAACGTGTTCAGTAATATTTGTGTTAACAGAAACACCCATAAATTCACTAAAAAAGATCTTAAGCTCAGAAACAGAGGACCCTTCTACAGCAGAAACTGGAATATTGTCCAGTTCTGAAATATTTTCCAGTTTTGGAGTTTGAGAAGATTTTTCAATTTCTAAGACAGATTCAACATGATTTTTAGCTTTACAATTATCTTCTTTAGTAGAGGATTGATTTTCAAATTCATCAAAGTTTCCAATTGAGTTCTTATCTTCTAAAGACCCTAGTATTTAATTGTTTTCAGAAAAAATTTGTCCTTTAACATTTTTAAACACATTTAACACTTCTTGTTTTTCTCCAATTCTAAAAATTAATTGAACCTTAGAAACGTCAATAACAGCACCACCTGTGGCAAATAAGGGCCTACCTAAGATGATGGGAACCTCTTGATCACATTCCATATCTAAGACTAAAAGGTTTGCAGGAAAAAATAGCTTCCCAACCCCAAGGAGTAAATCATCTACCCTACCCACAGGATGAGTGAAAGATCTATCAATCAACTATAGTATGACTGTGGTGGGTTGAAGGTCACCTAATCTCAGCTATTGGAATAGTGAGTATGGGAGCAGATTAATGCTATCACCTAAATCACACAAACAATTGAGCGGGTCAGAGTTTCCTAGTGTGAAAGGTATAACAAAACTACCTGGGTCTTTCAGTTTTGGTGAGATATTCTTTTGAAATACAGCACTACACTCTTCAGTGAGGCTGTAAGTATCAAATTCTTCCAGGGATTTTTTGTTTCAAAAAAATTTCTTAAGATATTTCAAATAATATGGGATTTGAATTAAATCTTGAATGAAAGGAATTTTAACTTGAAGTTTAGAAAGGAGACCAAGGAACTGAAGGAGTTCAGCCATGGTGTTACTTTGAGGTTTCAGTTTCTCAGGGAAAGGGATGGGTGGGGGGGAAATTTTCAGAACAATATTTATATTCCTCATCTCTTCCTCAAACTTTTATTTTCCCTTGTTCTTTTGATTTTTAAATGAAGTTTCATCTTGAGTTTCAAGTGATAAATTCAAATTTAGATCATTTTCAATACTTTTCTGTGAATTTCTACCATGTGTGCAAAGGAGATTTTAATTACCTGATTGAAGCAGATTTTCGTTTTGGGAATTTTCATGGTCTTTTTCAGCTACATCTTGAGTATTAAGCCCACTTACAGTGACAAAATCTGTGGAATTATCTCAAGGGTTAAGTTTAGTGGTACTTGGAAGTTTACCTTTTTTCCTAGATGAAAAATCTCTAACAAGTTGACATAACATTGTTTCCATTTTTTCATTCTAACATCAGTTTGCATTTTATCAGACACATATTAATTTTGATGTTTGGACTGTTGTGTCATGTATCCTTATTCTTGAGAGTTGATTTTGTTCAAAATTATATCAATCATAGAAGACATGTGATTATCATTATTTCGTTGTATAATTGAAGACTCACCCCTTTGATGATTTTGAAAGTTTAGTCTTGGTTGATTAGAGTAATTAGGGGCATTGGATTATTTAATTAAGCCTTGATCTTTCCAAGACAGTTTTGGATGGTACGTATAGCCTTGGTTATAATTTTTTGAAAATGGATCTTCTTTATGAGGCATTCTAGGACCATAGTTAACAATGTTTTAATTTTCTTGTTTTTAGGCCGGTATATCAAAATTAGGACAGAAGTTTTCAGCATTCCCAAACATACCACATTAGACACACTTTTCCCTTAATTATTGATCGGTATTTTGACATCCTAGTAGGTTAACAGTTTGTTTTGAGTTCTGGTTCATTAAGGATTGAAGTTGGTTGGTGATTTCCGCAAGTTGAGCTTGAGTTTCATTCATTGAACCAGTGTTTGGGTTAACATTTCTATTGACTCTTTTTATTCTTGAATTTTTATGTTGTGAACATAGTGAAAAAATATTAAAAATTTGGCTGAGTTCTTCATCTATTTTATCATTGTCATTACTCCCAAAAGCAATATCTACAAGATTCTATCCAGAGGAGGGAAGCCCTTCATAGAAGGTATCCATGAGAAGGTAAGATGGGAGTTGATGATGGAGACATTGCCTAAGCAGATCCCTAAATCTATCCCAAGCTTCATGAAATGATTCTCCATCCTATTGATAGAAACTAGTGATCTTAGTTCTAAGTTCTCCTTCCAGTCTTTGAGGATAAAATTTCATAATGAAAGAATTATACACTTGATCCCAGTTTTCGAAAATGTTCTCATCTAGACTTAGAAACCAATTCCTAGCATTCCCTTTAAGTAAAAAGGTAAATACTCTCATTCTAAGTTCATTTTCTGTGAGTCCTAGAAGAGTTAACTACTGCATAGTGTTATAGAAGTCTCTAATGAAGGCTAGAGAGTCCTGATTAGAGAGTCCATTAAAAGAAGGAACCAGAGAAATGTGTGACTATTTCAATTCATAATTTATGGATCTAGGAGATAACCTAACAGATGATGGATTACTTGAAACTTGAGGAAGTTAAAACTCCATCATCCTCGGCCTTTCATTTTCATCTAAGAGTTTCGGTTGATTTTGAAGTTTTCCAAGTGTAGGAACTCTATTATCTATGTTTTCCATTTCAAATTTGTTCTTCTTTCATAGAGTAGTGAGATGTTTGTCTATTTATAATTTTAGTGGATCTAGATTAACAGCAGAGTGTCTTGTGCTCATAAAAATAAGAAAAGATGGTATTAAACAACAAAAATTTTAAATTGCAGGTAACATATTTTTTTAAAAAAACAATTTTCAATTTTTTTAATTTTTTAAAGATTTTTAAATATGTGATTTTTTTAGTTTGATGGCTCGTGCCTTCCCCAACAACGGCACCAAAACCATGACATGTACTGTCATTGAAGTCAGTCAAATTTTAAAATTTATATTCCTACTAACTACTGTATATGTGGCAATCAGGGTCGAACCCATAGAAAATGCAAATTTCCCCACAAATATTCTAAAAACATTGGAAAACGCCATTGTTTTCAGCAGTGGAGTGATTTTTCTATTTTTCACTTTTGTTATATTCTTTATAGGCAATGAAGTGAAAGAATATTGGAAACATGTATTTAAACTAGATTGAGGCTAGAGATAGTAGAAAACATCGAATAACAGAGATATAGAACACTGATAAAAGGACAATCTATTAAAACGCTCGGGGAAAAATCTTTATTCTACTGGTTTTGAAGGTGTTTCAATTCACTTATAGGTTTTTGCAGAGTACCACTATAATGATTATGAATCATCTCTCTCGCTCCAAGATTTATGTCAAACAAGCCAACCAATTTAAGAGTTCTCCACTCCAAAATTAATCAACTATGAACTATTTTAAAATTAACAGCAAGACAAACTCACCGTAAGTCTTGAAGTATTTTGAATCTATTATCTTTTGAAAAGTGTTTCCACAATAAATCTCACCAAATAAATGTGAAATTTGGAAATTAAACTTTGGTGGAAAAATGAAATTGAATGAATTCAGTATCAATCTTGCCGATCAATACTGAATACATTAAAAAGATAAAGTGAAATGAGAATTTAATGATAACCATTGGAACTTAAATATATCCCCGAACTAAAGAATTAGCTAGACATCATTTCTAATACGTATACTAAAACAATTCAATTACAAATGAGAATAATTGAAAGAAAATAGAGGAAGGAAACTACCTCTGCTATAAATTGATGCTCCTGGACCTCGAATCTCCAAGGAATGGTTCTCTGAGAGATGCTCCATAATTCGCCCCAAGGTTCTTGCTCTACTTCCGAATGAATGATTGAATCTATAATGAATGTCCTCCCCTAATTTACTGCTTTCTCTATCTTAAGTAGTCATTATCTTATACTACTTGTCACTGAACATCTTCCACCGACTTTGAAATCCCGTCACAAATGCACCACACAACATGCATTTTTTGTAACTGGCACATCGCTCTAACTTTTCTCACATAACAAACTCCTGCTGAGTTAGTCGTATGATCCTAGACTTGTTTCTAACCTTGGTATGAACCTGCATAGTAAAAATAAAGAATAAATAATTAAATATTAATAAAAAGGGTTAACAATTATAAATACACAATTATCTTACTTAGTCAATTTAAGATAAATGGTCATTTAATATATATTAATAGTTATATGTTAAAAATTAATTAATTTTTTAAATTCTATTTAGAACTAAGATTAAATTATTAAATTAGTTATTTTACTTCATTTATTTAATTATAATTATTTTATAACATTACTTATACAACATCAAATTTGTTATTTATATTATTTATAAATAATTTTTTTAAAACTATTAAGATACAAAAATATTTTATAGTAATGTTTTTAATTTAATTATTTATGTTATTATTAATTAAAATAAATAATAATTATTAGTTAATTAATTATAATTTCATAAAATTATTTTTAATTTATTTACATTATTGTTATTTATAAATTTATTATTATTATATTTTATTGTTTTTAGATTAAATTAGTTATTTTTTTTAATATTCTTACTCCCCCCAAATATCGGTACACATAGGGGTGGATTTTTTCAGGTTAGGGTTATGCTAGACATATCCTCCTTCTGCTCAGCGGCATGATGGCTCCAGCTCAGCTACCCAGCAGTGTCCCGACTTCCTTGCTCCAGTGGCGCGGCATAATGGGTGTCTTCTACTTGCAGCACGGACCTCCTCCACAACGGCTTGGTTATGGCGAATGGACCCTATACAGCGAAGACATAGAGGAAGCAGTTACATGTGTGACTATAACTTCCTACTTCCAAAACTCCTCTTTCTATGGATAGCAATGAAAGAGGACCTGTAGAAATGGAAAAAGGCCTTGAGATAGTGCCAGGAAGGGTGATGTTAGGATATTTGAATAGCGGGTGTGGGATTTCAGCTTAGATCAAGGTGGGTTTGTTTTTTTGTAATTTAGTGAACAAACTCTAATTAGAAGATTTTTCTAGTTGTGATTGTGGGTCGGGATTTTAGTGTTTGCGGTGGTGTGAAGAATGATGGGTATTGTAGGGGAGAATAGTGAGATGCAGGGGAGTTAGAAAATTGTGAGGTGCAACGGTGGTAGTCTAACGGTGAGGTAGAAAAACCAACAGTGAGGTGCTTTGGGAAAGCACAGGGTCACCGAAATGCTTATAAAAAATAAGGTCACTGTTAATATAAAATTAGAGAAAAGAGGAGCAGTGGCACAACAGTGAGGTGCAGGGTATGTGCGTGAACAGAACAGTGAGGTGCAGCGGGAGACAGCCCGACGGTGAGGTGCAAGGTCACTATTAGAACAAAAAAAGTCACTGGTATAGCAGCGGGGTAACAATGAGGTGTGGGGATGGTGTTCACTATTAGAACAAATAAAAAAAAAGTAATAGTATAGCGCAAGGTCACCGATATTCTTAAAAAAACACAGATTACTAGTCTAGTTAAAATGAAGAGGTTACCGGTACCGATTAGGTCACTGTTACAAATAAAATTAAAATACTCAATGTTGCGCCAAAAAGAAAACGGTCACCGACACAATAAACATTAAGGTCACCGGTAGACTTTATGTGACAGAAATAAAAAAAAGGGTTACTAATAACCAAAGGTCACCAGTAGACTTAAAAGTCACCTTTTCCCATTTAAAAAAGGGTCACTGTTAGAACAAAAAATAAATAACTAATGGTGACCTTGAAAAATTTTAAACGTAATAATTAATCTTAAAATTAAAACTACAGTGAACTAAATAAAAAGATTGAAAATAATTAATTAAATGAATTATGAACACCATAAATTAAAAACATGATTTTTGTTAAACATAAAACTTAAAATTCACAACTTAAATTATAAATAGATAACACTTAAATTAAGAACAGATATTTTATAAACTAAAAGGATATAACACATAAATCATGATTACTATATAAATTAAGTAAAGGGTAGTAGTGAATAAAAATGAAGAGCATCGATGACCCAATAGATTACCGATATCTCTTGTCTACCTCACCGGTATACCCAAATCAATAGAAAATGAATATATAATTTAACTGCAAACATAAAATTAAATAATTAATGTTTCAAAACTCTAAATTAGTTAACTAAAAAACTAAGTGAACACCTAAAATTAAAATAGAACTATTTTCTTCAATTTAAAATAAAATTCTTAACTTAATTAACTAGTAGAATGAATAAACATATTAATAAATAAATTAAAAATATTTTAATGAATCCATATTAAAGAATAAAATATTATAATAAAGTCTAAGTTTATTAAAACACAGAAAAGTATGTTAAAATATTATTTATTATTAAATTAAAATTATTATATAGTGATTAGATTGGAATTAACACAACTAATAAACAAATAATAAATTTAGATAAAATAATTAAGATTAAAATTATTAATTTAAATAGTAAAAATAATTAATTAATTATAAAAATTGATTAATTGAAAAATTTAACTATAAAAATACAAATATACATTTATTTAGTATAAAGTGATTAAATAATTAATTAAATAATTAAAAATTATGTACAAAATATGTAGAAAAACTATGCAAAAATAGAGCCACATCAATAAGTCCAAGTATGATACAAAATATAAGAAAATATTAAAGAATTGTTTTAAAGGATAGAGTGAGTGGTTTCCAAAAAATTACACCCCTGACTAGATACTCGAAGTGGATGTGGCTCTGGAACAGATGTAACTTGGGGTAATAATCATGAAAACACTATATTAAGATTGACTCAATTGGGAACTGGTGCATGATAATGGGCCTTATTTCACACTTTGTTTGAAACTCCCAGGGGATATGCTTTTTAAATTTGAAAAATATTTGTGAACCATCATGAATTATTTAAATAGAATATGACTATAAATGACCTTGGATAAACCTAATGTGTCATAGATTATAAATAATGTATCATAATTTAGACATCCTATAGGTGTTTCTCAAGATTATGTGGTTCCCTACTATGATTATTGTTTCTTACTCTATGATTTTTAGTTTTAGTTTATGGTTATAACCCAATGGAATTGTGTTAATGTTTAGTGAAATGGAAAATGAAATTATTTTCCTCCTAATAATCCAAAGATTATGGGAGACGGAATATAAAAATATCATTGTAATGATCATGCAGCTTTCTAAAGCTATGAATTATGTTTTAATTCCAAAAAAAAGTAGGGAACAACATTTTTTTGAGTCCTTAATGAGGAAACTTACTCCTTATTTTATTGTAACTTCTAATCCAATAGTTTCTAAATAATGCATTAGTACCAATGAAAAGATATTTTTCATTATCCAGTGTTTAGAACCTGAAAATTTTATTTTTGTTGTCTACCATATGTAAGGTGAAGCGGGTTAATAGTGGACTCTTATCAAGATTACGAGGCAATATAATGAAATTGAATCCATGGATTGAGAAGATTTCAAGAACGTATTTTTTAATAATTACTTCCCATATATTGTCTTTAAAAATATGGAGAAATATTTCCTTGATCTGAATTGAAAGGATGATGAATCTGTTGGTACCTATGAGGAAAATTTTACAAGACTTATTAGGTATAATTTTGGTATTATCACCCAACCTAAAAGTAAATTAGATCAATTATTCAATTTATTAAAACAAAGTCTTTGAAGAGAGTTATCCATAATAGGCTTCATTAAATTTGAAGATATTGTTTGAGGTACTATAAAGGTGAAAAGAGAGATTGAAGTTATGTATCAATCTCATGGTTTTGACCAGAAAAAGGAATATAGATTTCAATGGATAATCTAAAATCCATAGAGATAATAATTTGAGTTTTAATTTATTCTCAAAATGTTGTATGAGAAATGGAGGAAATTGTTCTAAGAGGACTAGAAAAAATTTTAAGTGTGGAAGGGAATTTCATCAGGAAATTGATTATCGAAGTGATGGAAAGATGTTAGCTAATGATATGAATAGAGAGAAATATGTACAGAATGAACCACCCATACTTTAGTGCTTCAAGTGTTAGGATAATTGGAATTATGTTAACCAGTTCCCAAACCTGAGGGTTAATGATGCCGATCAATGTCAGTAACCTCTTAAGCTGAGGGTCAAGGGGGAATCTCATATGATCATTATTTTTTATAAGGGGTTCGATAATGATATGGTGAAAGGAGTATTTTTCATCCAATATAGAACTTTTAATGTCTTATTTGACTCTAGATCTACCCATTATTTCATATATTAAGAATTTTCTACGTGTATAATAAAGATTCTACCCAAACATTAAGATATGGAATTAGTAGTGAAACCCCCTAATGTTATGATAATCATATATCATGTATATAATTCCTCCTGTATTGATGTTGGTGGGAATGTGCTTCTTTCAAATCATTTAGTTCTTCCTCTAGAAGAATTAATGTCATCCTAGGAATGTATTGGATTCCTATACATAAATCCCACATCAATTTTCAATTAATGGAAGTCTCGTTTAATATTAGAAACTAACCTAGGATTTTCTATCAATGTGAAAATAAGTAAAAACATACAATGGAGATCACATCCATTTTTTGGGTCTTAATTCCCATTCATTTGGGGTGTTTATCTCAAAATGTTTTTGTGAAAATTTACATCGATGATATGCCTATTGTGTGGGAATTTTTTGATGTCTTTCTAGAAGAGCTTCCTAGCCTTCCACCAAAACGTGAAGTTGAGTTCTCAATAGAACTCATTCCTAGTGCCACACCAATTTCAATCACTCTATATATAATTTCCCTAATTGATTTATAGCAATTAAATAAGAAACTCTAGGAAAATATTTACATGGGATTCATTCTTCCACGTGTGTCACCATGGGGATAACCTTTTATTTTAAAAAATAGAAATATGGATCGATGAGACTCTACATTAATTATCAATATCTGGACAAGATCAAAATTAATAAAAATTATCATCTTCTCCAAATTGATGATTTTTTTGATCAACTATGCAGATCTGAATACTTTTATAAGATTGACCTTCATTCAATATATCATCAATTAAGGGTTAATAAGGAGGATATAATCAAGACGGAATTATGTACAAGGTATGGACACTATGTATATATAGTAATTCTATTCGGTTTTAATAATTCCCCTACTATCATAAAGGATTTAATGAATATGGTATTTAGATATTACCTTGATTAGTTTGTGGTAGTCTTTAATGAAGATGTTCATATCTATTCAATGAGCAAGGAAGAGCACGAAGACCACTTGAGAGTTGTACTAAAGAACCTAAAGAAGAAAAAACTAAATGAAAATTTTACAATGTGTAAATTTTGACTACATAAGGTTTCATTTTTTGGTCATATAATCTCAAGAGAGGGTATATTAGTAGATTCCGAAAAGATAAAGGTTATTGAATGTTGGTCCAGACCAAACATAGTGATAGTGATCCATAGTTTTCTTGGTTATAGTTTGATATTATTAATGGTTTTTTTAGAATTTATCATGACTATCTAATTAACTCACCAATTTAACTTGGAAGTGATCCAAGTTTTTATGGATAGATTAATGTGAGTAAAATTTCAAGGAACTTATGATAAGATTATACTACACACCTTCGCTTACATTACCCTATAGAGGATAAGGGTTCCTAATATATAGTGATGCATCAAAAAGGGATTTGGATGTGTTATTATGTAGAATGACATGGTTATAGCTTATACATCTTGAAAATTAAAGTTTCATGAGAAATATTACTCAACTCTGGATTTGGAGTTAGTTGCGCTACTTTTTTCATTAATGATATGGAGGCATTATATTTATGGAAAAATTGTGATGTATATAATAATCACAAAATTTTAAAATATATATCCACATATAAGGAGTTGAATGTGATCTTGATAATATGGATAAATCTGATTAAAGATGATGACTGCTCAATACATTACCACCCTAGGAAAGCGAACAATATGGTCAATAATTTGAGTGGAAAGGATCATGCTATCATATCCTTAAGGAGGATTAAAAAATATCAAATATTTCCAGGTACAATAGTAGTACTGTAGCAGGCACTGTAGCATCACTGTAGTAGAATTGTTCACTGTGCGGCTATTGTAGCAAGCACTGTAGCAGTTACTGTTTGGTATTGTAGTAGCTGGAAATATTCACCTTGGGCCACCAGTTTGGGTTGGAGTCCATAAGGATTTCAGGCCACCTTTAAGGCCTTCAGCCCACCTCAAGGCCTTTGGGCCACATACAGTTGCCCCAGACAGACTCTACAAAAAAGGGGCAGCCCCAAAAGAGGATTCAGAGCAGGTACACTCACCAGAGTAGAGCCAAATGGATTTTTCAGAATGAGAGGGCATGGCTATGACATAAGGACTAACATGTTATTGCACAGGAAGCCTTTCTAGACAAACATGCGAAGGAGGAGAGCTATTATCATGATGCAGATGCTGGGGAGGTGCAGTTCCTTGTAGATAATTTAGTTGAATTCCCTGAGACATTCGAGTCATATAATATCTTAAGCCTACGAGACATGTAATATCTGAGCCTACAGGCCTTGTAAGGGTTCCACCTCATCCCTTGAAAGGGGGGCTATCAAAAATCAATAAAAATAAAGTCCTTCTGGCCATTTGGGCTAGCGAATAGATCTAGAAATCTTAAAGGAAGGTAAAAAAATATTATCATTCCCAATTGAATGTTCAACCATCTATCCAAGTCAAGATTAAAGACCTGTGGAAAGAAGATTTAGAGCTGCAAACCAATGTTATAAATGTTCCTAAGTTTAACTATTATCATGATAGAATTATAACATTCAATAATCTTGTATGTGTTCTGAGCAGACAAGATTTGAAGAAGTATTTATTTGAGGAAGATCATAGTTCTTCATTATCTATTAATCCTAGAAGTATGAAGATGTATTGATATTTGAAATAATACTTCTAGTGGGATGGAATGAAGAGAGATATCATAGATTATGTATCCCATTTCTTGATATGTCAACAAGTTAAGGCTAAAATACTAAACTACAAAGGGATATTTCATCAATTTCCCATACTAGAATGGAAATGGGAAAATCACCATGGATTTTTTTCATTGGACTCCCCAAAACATATAAAGGGAATAATTTTATATGGGTTATAGTTTATTACCTTACTAATTCATCACACTTCAACTCTATTGGATATGTTTTATCTAAGGATCATCTTTCTAGAATATACAATAATAAAGTTGTAAGGTTTCCTAGAGTATCCCATCCCATTTTGTATGATTGGGATTTGAGTTTTATCTCAATATTTTGGTGAATTATTCTACTATATCTTGACATGGAATTGAGTTTAAATATTTTTTTTCAACCTCAAATTGGTGGTCAATCTAAAATAAAAATTATAACCCTATATGATATGTTGAGATCTTGTTCATTGGATTTCAAAGGTGGTTTGGATCAACACCTTCCTATAATTGAGCTTTCTTACAATAATATATTTCACTCAAGCATTCATATAGATACTTATCAATTCCTTTATAGAAATAAATTTTGATCTCCAATGTGCTAGAATGAAGTTAGAGAAAGGAAATTATTGGGAAATGAGATATGTGAATAAATGGTAGAGAAGGGTAAATTAATTCAGCAAAACATCATGGTATCTTAGAGTTAGTAGAAAATTTTTGCTAATAATTGTCTATGTGGAATAGAATTTGGATTTGGTTATGAGGTTTTTCTATGAATTTCTCCATGGAAGAAGCTTTATGAGATTTGGGAATAAAGGGAAACTAAGCCCTGTGTATATTGGTCCCTTTGAAATTATTGATCATATTGGGATGGTATCTTATCCCTTGGTGAAATGTTCTTGGTTTTTAGAACTAGTCAAAATTCACTCCTATTTTTAATTTTTCAATTTGTGTCTATGCTATTTTTTTCATTGATCAAAACTCAATTTTGAGAGTTCTTTTTTTCTTTATATGTTAGTTTTTGGTGGGTATAGTGGCTTGGAGTTTCCTAGGGTGTTTTAGTTTTGTTTTTGGGGAATCGGAGGCTAAATGGCCAATTTTGGAATTACAAACCAGAGAACATGGTTTAGGGCTAGGTCACAAGGTTTAGGGTTAACTGTGCGGCCCCTTCTAAGTAAATTTTCAGCCTATTTTTTTTACTTGAGCATGGTTTGTGTAAACCATGACTGGGAGTCACATGGTCGTGTTGGATTCACTACTTTTTTAGAGTGGTTATTGCACAGTTTTCACAGGGTTTGGAAATCTATGTGGAGTAGTCGTGTGGCCTGGAGCATCTGGGAAGTGGCTACCACATGGTTTCTGTATAGTTTGGAAAACTGTGTGGGTAAACCGTGCAACCTACACAGAAGATATTTTTAAAGTTTTTCCTTTATTTTTATTTTTCTCCCTTTTTTCTCTCCTCTCTACCCTTTCTTCTTCCTTGTCATGCACAGTAAGAGGAGGGTTCATCTTTCTCCTCCTCTAATTTTGATCCCACCACATAGTTTTTGATCCAATTTCAGATCTGTTGGAAGCTGGAGACTCAAATCGGTAAGGCTAACCCCATACATATCTCTCTTTGTCATTGTTTTCACCTTATAAACCATTGTTTCTATATAATCCAATTTCAATGCATACAATGGAAACTCAAATCTATGTTAATATGATTTCAATTGTAGCTTTATATTAGACGGTCCTACGTATATGAGTCTATAGTTGGTGGTGTATAGCTTAATTTGTGATTTTGTGGACTTTTGGGTGGTGCGGCTTATAGCATGTTTTGGTCATTTTGAGTAAGAACCCTTTATACCTGTTTCTTCATATCAAAATTACTATGTGACCCCATGGGATTTTTTTGGGAATGCCCTTACCTTTTTTAGATAATCAATGCTGAGGTATAATTCATTGCCCCTTGGCGTATTTTGGTGAGGGTGCCAAATTTTGATGAATTTAATTGTTTTGATTTAAATTGATTCATTTAAATTTTTATAGATTAGTTAGATGAATTACTGGCATTCAAGACCTACATATCATTTTTTTATAGTTGGTGTCTTGTGAAATTCAATCTATTTAAATTGAATTATATGATTAAAGTGTTTTAAATTGAAATATATGTGTGTGAAATGTTGAATTGTATATCTTGAGACCCATGGGGTTGTGATTATATTTTGCTTAAGGTTGGGATGTAATGGCCATCAGTATTGACTGATGTTGATCACTGGTTGTGCTTGACCTAGATATTATTGAGATATTTTGACCATAGGATTGGACATCATGGACATCAGACTGAGGTGGTGAGGCCATTATCTTGGGCATGGCCCGTGATACCGGATGGCATGGTTATCATATTAGAGTGAGTTGGTCACAGGGGCATGGGATTCTAGTGTTGATGTGCCTTAGTTTCATTATTTTGGTGATTACTACTAAATCATTATTTCCAAAGAACCAATTTGAGTCATATACAAATAGGTTGACACCGTTGATGAGGTGGTTTTGACCACTCAAGTGGATTGAGGCTACTGATAGAAGCATCTTAGGTATTTATGGTTTGGGGATGCTTTTCATAGAAATCATCAAAGAAGGTGAGGATCCTTCAGTTGATAGTGATGAGGCTATCTTTTGGGGTATGAGGTTCATTGTGGTTGATTCCATTAGAGTAGATATTTATTTGATGGAAGATATTGTTATGCCTATGATTTTCAGACCATGGGCTGACATGAGCTTTTGAGAAGGGGTCTGAGGGACCGGGGACATGTTTGGGTGTGCCTTTGGAATATCAGTACTGTTTTGAGACATCAGGTTTCATGAGGAAGGAGGTTCTAAGTTACGTGGTTTAGGTGAAACTTGAGGGTTCCCCTAGGCTTTTACATTGGGGGTACCTTGGGCTATGGGCCAAGGACCCTGTTCACTTCTGAGATTCTAGAATTAACTGAAGTAGGTAATACTTCTTGGTGGTTGTTAGAAACCATATAAGTTTTTTGTTTCATTTAAAGTTCATTGATCTAATTTGTGTATTTATTATATCATGCCTACTTAAACCCATATTCTTGGTGTGCACCATTGGATGGTATCCTATTGAGATTTGTTTCACCCATGCACAGGTCCTTTGGTACATGTGTAGGCTTTATAAATTTATGTTCAGGTAAAGGAACAGATTCATAAGATGGATCTTAGTATCTTCTTGCATGGACCTTAAGGTCATCCCTAGATGGAGTTTCCATTTAGTTTCTTTTAGTTTTATCATGTAGTTTTTTATATTGTATATAGATACAATGGTTTTCCATGGGAATCCTTTGTGTACCGAACATGTAATACTTGTTATGAAATGCATTCTTGTTGTGTTGGTAGTTGTTACAAGTGGTATACATTCATGAACTATTTACTTTCCAATGTTTCTGTATTTATTGATTCTTCTATTTATTTGATATTGAATTTTCTTCCGCCAATGGTAGTTTTGGTTTGAGTATGATGCGTCTTATCTTTCCATTTCATTTTATATATTATAACTCAAACCATTATTATATTCTCCCTAGATGGTACAGTCTCCACAACTTGTTTGAATACACCCTAACTATTAGTCGGCATCCTTTGGCATACGGTGATGTATGCCTTGGGCCAATGTCCAACTGGCTTGGAATCACTATTTGGGTGGATATTCGAGTTGGGATACTACAAGTGGTATTAGAACAGTCCTAGACTAGAATTTAGTGGCAGATTTTGACTGGACACTAATGAGATTGAGACTGCTTTTTCTTTATTTCCATTTTTTGTCATGATATTTGTGTCATGGTAGACAGGATTCTAGGTTGTGTCGAAACTAGGTCGATTTCTTGTGCTTTAGTGCCTATACCCCTAAGTACAAGGGAAGGACCAAGTTGTTGGGGTGGGTTATGCTATTCTATTTTTTCTCATATTATAGTTTTCATGATTTCCACCATGGTGGCTCACACATAATGTGATGATTTTGGTTATGATATAAGAGATATACCATTGGCCTAGTATAGAGATGGATGAGTTGGACCGTAGACCAGTGATTTAAGGTGTGATTTCTTGATTTTTTGGATTTTGATATGCACATTTTTGGGTAATTAAATTTTATATTTGTACGTATACTTTGTAAAGTGATTGTACCATTTGATAAATATCAAATTCCTTGTGAAAATGTTAATTATGATATGTAGTTGTTATGTTATGATTTATATATATATATATATAATTGTATGTGATAAATAAAATGGGTCTGGCACTTATAAGAGTACATAGGTGCAATGGTTGAGGTGATTTTGATCACCAGGATTGGGCGATTCAGTCATCGGTTTAAGGAAATGTTGGTTGTCAAGACATGTGAGGCATGGGGATTATATTGATACTTAGATCTATTGAGGGGGGGTAAAGAGTATATAAAGTTGGTATTCCATGGTCCATGGTTGCGGTAAGGGAGAGTAAGGGTAGTGAGTTGAAGCTGCCTTTTATCCCTCGATTCTCTCTCATGGTTAGTATGCTCCGGTCTACTCTTGGGTTCTGTCCTTTTCTTCTTAGGCGATCATGTGGCAGTCCTCCCTCGGATACTTCTTCTTCACTTTGAACTTGTGGTCAGTCATTCCCTTCCTAGTCGGATTGAGAGCTTTAGATTCAATGACTTTTTGGAATTTTCAGTTTGGCGGTCAGGGATCTCCTATCATCTCCATCTATAGTTTTGACCCCCCCCCCCTTTCCTCGTCGTTTTCATTTTCATTTTGTTTTCCCAGTTTCATTCCGGGCTTTCCCCCTATTTTCTTCTTTTTTCTATTTTCTTTTAGGTTTAATCCCTGGTTCCATTTCCTCTAGGAGTCCTTCTTCGATGCAGTGTTCAGTATTTTTCGGGAGTGTTTCGCGGTGGGTTTAGAATGTTATATAGTAGAGGTTTATCAGATGGGGTTTCAAGTTTGTTTGTGTCGGTAGTGATGGTGTTGAATTTCTTTGGCATCGATGGTTCTCAGAGGTTCTTTTCATTGTTTTGTCCTACTTAAGCCTGCTTTCTCTCTTCTCTAGATTCAAGAGTCCACCATTCTCTCCAAGGTGGAGCTACTTGGAGGTCTTAAATGGTATTTCGTATGTTAGTATGAGAGGATGGATTTGTGAGGTTGACGGTGACGATGTTTTGATCGTTGATGGAAAGGTTGTGTTCAACCCCTATGATGTTGAGTGACGGGTTTCAATGTTCTGGCGGTGGACGTTGGTGATGTCGTCAAGGGAATTATGCCGATGAGGACGATACCTTTAATGACGTGTAGACGTGATGGCGGTGACGGATGAGATATCAGGATGGTGATGTGATGATAGGGGCATGGTGTGGTTTGAGGTATTCAAAGATGTTGATCAAGGTGGGTAGCTCATGGTTTGATGTTGCTTTTAGAGGGTATCTAAAATTTGGTATTGAAATTTGAATGTTGTATTATTGTTTCTTGAATTAGTGTAATGTATATGGGGTTATGAATTGTTGGCTATCTTTGTATGGTTCCCACTTTTCCAAAAAGTTCCTTTTAATAAATTAAAAATGGATTTTGGTCTATCTATGGATTTGTGTGTGTGTGTGTGTGCGTGTTGTATGACCATTTATGATATTCATCAGGTTCCTCCTAGATGGCTCAGAGGGAGATTCAAGTAGGTTATGATATAGTGTTGTAGGAGCATGAATAGGTTTATACCCCTTAAGGATAGGAAGAGCATGATCCATAGGTACAAGCTTAGGTTCACGGTCCAATGCAGGCAGGGAGGCTACTAGACTTAACGGTGTTTGGGTTGGGGCTTGATGAGTAGCTCTGATAGAGCCTAGTATGTGACTTATAGGGGATAAACATAGGTTCTCAGGGAGAATATCTATTGATTATATACTTGACTCAGGAGTTTCAGTCATAGTACCCACCACTTTTTCAAGGTGAGGGTGGACAATGGGCAGTTATGAACTGGATAAAGAGAATATAGATGATCTTCGAGTAGCTCGACATGCCTCCAGGTTCAAGGGTCAAGGTGGAAACATACATTCTCAGGGGACCAGGTAATCATTGGTGGGATGTGTAGTTTTAGGCTAGAATACACGAGGTACTATCTTAGAAGGATTTAGAGTCCATGTTCTTCTAGTACTTTTTCCCAAAGATGCTGAGGGTAGAGATAGCTCAGGAATTCTTATGCCTTTAGTAGGGTGACATGTCTATCATGGACTATGAATTTACCTTCAATGAATTATCTCTCTTCATACTTTGTATTCTAAGAGATGACACCTCGAGGGTGAGGTTCCTTGAAGATGGTTTATGGCACACCACTCAGGTGAAGGTAACCATCTTTAGGTTGGCCTCATTCTCAGAGGTGATAAATCAGACATTCATAGCTGAGGGAAACCTGATGAATAGGTTCTACTTGAGCCGGGTAGTGGATTTGGTTGATGTTTTATACATTCATAGATGGGGTCAAGATGATTTCATTTATATAGTTCGGGCCTAGGATTTAGCTAGACCACCTCAGGTTAGATCTACAATTGTTTTCTTTCAGTTTGGGCTGCCATGGCATGTCAGTAATCAGTGTGATTAGCCTCCAAAGTAGTGTTAGGCATGTGAATAGGTTGGAAACCATGATAGGTTCTGTAGGAAGCCTTCTTAGATAGCTAGTAATCAGGGGTTGGGTTAGACTCAACATTATGGGGTCGGTTCAAGATTAGCACAAGGTGATGATAGTTGAGGATCAACTGCACGTGGGGGACGTGACAGAGAAAGGGGACCCAACTGTGGGGTCAGGGGATTGTGGTTATAGCATCACCTCAGGAAGTCTAGGATTCAAGAAGCTGTGTGGTAGTCTAGGTGCATGCCATATAGCTACCATGTTCTGATTGGGCTGGTGAGCTGATGATGGTTAGATGTATATCATGGGTGTGGTTGTGATTCACTTTTGTTTTTATTTTTGAATGTCCTATTGAGGCATGTATATTTTGAGTGCATGAGTTTTACGGGCAATATATATGTAATGACTAAACACAAGTCAGTAGGTTGGCACTAGCTTAAGTGAATGATTATATATATATGATGTTCCTATCATCAGGATTATCATTGGATGTGAGTTTTGAGGTGCTTGGACATTGGGGAATCTAAGGGATATGGGTTACATTAGTTTCCCTAGGAATCGGGTCATTAAGGCTGTGTTTTTTTATTGAGGGGCAATCCATTGGGACTTTTTTAGCATCTTTGAGGATACGAGAACTCTTAGTTCTATGGGAACCATGGGATCGAGGCAGACACTGATGCAGTGCGGGGTGTGAATTGGGTGTATGGAACGACATGAGAGAACCTGTTGAGGTGTGGGGGTGACAATGCATCATAAGAGGCCCATGGGTCCAAAAATAGGTTGATGTACCTTTGTTTGATTTGAGTTTTAGGTCGATTAAGACCAGGTTAGGCAATTCCTAAACTGGGGATCCCCTCCCTTAGTATGTCGAGTAATAATTTTCATAATAGGGAATTATGGGTAAGTTTTTACTAGGTTGATTTTTTTGGTACAATATTCAGGTTTCATTTTATAGCTATAGGATGATCTATGTTAAGGTGGGGAGATTATAATTTACTAGGTTTTTAAAATTGGTCAAAATTCACTTCCATTTTTAATTTTTCAATTTGTGGCTATGATACATTTTATTTATTTGATCAGAACTCAATTCTGAGAGTTCCATTGGCTTTATATGATGTCTTTGGGTTAGTTTAGGAGCTTAGAGAGTGCCTTGGGTGTTTTAGTTTGGTTTCGAGAGTGTCGAAATTTGAGTGGCCTATATTGGAATTACATTCTGGGGTGCATGGTTTAGGGTAAATTGTGTAGCCCCTTCCAAGTAATCTTGTGGCCTAATTTTATAATAGAGCATGGTTTGAGTAAACTGTTCAAGGGAGGTGCATGGTCTTGTGGGTTTCTCTATAGTTTTGATAGTGGGTACCACATGGTTTTGGAAAACTATGTTGGATATTCATATGGCCAGGAGCTTCTGGGAAATGTCTACCACACGGTTTCCCCATAGTTTAGAAAACCTTGTGGGTAAACCGTGTGGCCTACACAATGGGTTTTTATGTTTTCCATTTATTTTTCTTTTTTTCCTTTTTTCCATCCTCTCTCCCCTTTCTTCTACATTGTCATGCACAGTAGGAGGATAGCTCATCCTTTCTCCTCCTCCCTCTATTTGATCCCACCTATTTATTTGTGATATGATTTCAGATCTATCAGAAGTTGGAGACTCATATCAATAAGACTAACTCCATACATACATCTCTTTGTATTTTTTTTCCTCATGGTCCATTGTTACCATCCAATCCAATTCTAGGGCATATGATGGAAACTCAGATCTATATCAATTATCTTTAAATTTTAGCTCGATATCATACGTGCCTAAGTCAACAAGTCTATGGTAGGTGGTCAATACCTTTATTTGTGATTTTTAGGTCTTTTGGGTTGCGCATCTTATAGTTCATGTTTGGTATTTTGAGAGAGACTATGTTATATCTATTTCTTCATATAAAAATGATTGTGTGACTCTATGGGATGCCTTATAGAATAACCTTACCTTTTTTGGATGATCAAGGTCAGGTTAGAGGTTTTTTCTCTATAGGGTATTTTAGTTGGGGTTCCAAATTAGGCTAAATTTAATTATTTTTATTTAAATTGATTTTTTTAAATTTTTATTGCTCATTTAGTTTAATTACATGTATTGAAGACCTCCATGTTGATTTGTTATAGTTTGTGACTTGTGTAATTCAATCCATTTAAATTGAATTTTTTTATTAAAGTGTTTTTATTTTAAATAGATATATGTGAAATGATGAATTGCATATGTTGAGACCCGTAGGGTTTTTATGGGAACGGCTCGATGTTGGGAAGCCATGGACATCAGGATTGAGTGATGTTAATCACTGCTTGGGATTTACCTAGATTTTCTTAAGTGGTTTTTACAATAGATTTGGGCATCATGGACATCAGATTGAGGTGGTGAGGACATTAGGTTGGGCATGGACCATGATAATGGATGGAATGACCATCATATTGGAGAAACATGGTCACATGGTCATGGTGTTCTAGTGTTAATGTGGCTTAGGATACTGATTTTTGTGATTCTCGCTCTCCCATGATGGCCAAAGCACCGATTTGAGTCATGTGCACACAGGTTGACTTTGTTGATAAGGTAGTTTTTACTAATCATGTGGGTAGAGTCCCTCGATAGTTATAGCTTAGGTATTAATTTTTTGGGGGTGATTTCCATATAAATACATGTGGAAGGTGAGGAGCCTTTGGTTGATAGTGATGAGGCTATCCGTTGGGGGATGAGGCTCAATGTGATTGAGGTCGTGGGCCTAGATATTTATTTGAGGGCACATCTCATTTTACCTTTAATTTTCGGGCCTTGGGATTACATGAGTTTTTAAGCAGGGGTCTGAGGGACTGGTGACTTGTTTCAGAATACCTTTGGGACATCAGTACTATTTTGAGACACATGGTGTCTAGAGGTAGGAGGTGTCTGGTTACATGGTTAAGGTGGATCTCAAGGTTTTAGCTAATCTTTTGACATCTGTGGTACCTAGGGATATGGTCCAAGTACTCTATTAACTTCTAAGATTCCATCATTGGCTGAAGTAGATTACACTTCTTGGTGTATTTTGATTACCATCGAATTTTTTTGTTCCCATTCAAATGCATTTAGTTTCTTGTTTATTTATTATATCATTCCTGCTTAAACACGTATTCTTGGTATGCACCATTGGATGGTATCCTTTTGAGATTTGCCTCACACCCTACATGGGTCCTTCAGGATGCGTGTATACTATGAATTTACGTTCAGGTAAAGGATTATCTTCTAGAGCTGTATATTAGTAGCTTCTTACATGGAGTTGGTATAGACCTTGAGGTTGTGCCCTACTAGAGTTTCAGTTTAATTTATTTCAGTTTCAGCCTGATGTTTTTTATATTGTATGTACCTACAGTGGTTATCCATGGGTGCCCTTTTGGTATATAAAATGTAATACTTGTTATGAAATGCATTCTTGTTGTGTTATTAGTTTTTACAAGTTGTATGCTTGAAATAATTATTTACTTTACATTGATTCTTTATTTATTGATTAAATTATTTATTTGATATTGAATGTTCTTTCTCTAATGGGGAGGTATGAAATGGAACCTCATTTTTTGGGGTGATCTTGGGCTCTCTGCTCACTACTAGGGTTTTTCTCTCTCCCCAATGGTGTTGGATCCTCCACTCTACTCCCTTATGGTTCTTTATTCTCTTTTTCTGGATTTTATTAGATTTTTACTCTCTCTAGGTTCCCTCTTCACTCTGGCTCTCCTCTACTCATTTCTCCTCCCATTGCTCCCTGAATGTGATTTTCATTTTCCTCAGTTTCCTATATTGTGATCTTACCTCTTGTTCCATCACTCATCTCTAGGTAATATCTAGAGCGATGGACACATTCAGGTTTTGGGATAAGTGGTTTGGCAGTGGTCGGTCATCTTGTAATATCGTTTCTTCTTTGTTTAGGGTTTTAGACTCTGGTTCCTTCCTAGGGTTTTTTCCCTCATGGCATTTAATTTCAACAATACTTTAATTTATTTTATTAATGTTTGATGATATGTTTTGTGATGAGGTTAAATCTGGGCTTAGTGTATTGTTGTGGATTCCCATATGCTTGCACTCTCTTTGGCCTCTAGGTTCTCTGCTCCTTTCCAGGTTGGTCGAGTGTGCTGTATTGTAGGATGTTTTGGGAGTGTGGTGCGATGTGGTGGGGGATACCATGTGACGCTACCTATTCTCAAGTGACGGTATTCTGTTTTTTGGGTGATGTGGTGTCGACAATGGGTAGAGTTGTTGAAGAGCCTTGGATGGTAACTGTGAAGGTGTAGCGATGATAGGAATACTTTTGGTATTTTCTTCCTCCATCAGGTTCTTCAATGGCACATTGTTTTTTCATGGTACATGAACATCCAAAATATTTTTTAGGAGTTTCATCTCATGGTGCGTTGGTGGGTTTTTGTGGATTTCCTACTCAATTGGATGGTCATCGGTATTTATATTGCTTGGGACTGATGGTGATGGTCGTATAAACGTGTGTATATCGATGAGTCTTGATCTGATATTTGATTTGTTCAGATTCTTTTTCTGATTATCATATACCATTGGATTAAGGTATCCATGGTGGTTACTGGTGGTGTTCTTCTCTGGTGATGATGATCAATCTGGTGTTGGCAGTTGACAGCGACATGTCAGGCTTAGGTGGGCACATATTTTAGGTTAGTTTGTGACCCAAGTTTGGTTATGATGAATTTTGATTTTGGAAATTTGAAATTTAAAAATTTTGGTATGCTATGCAATTATTTGAATTATGAAGTGGGAGGGTTTTGCTATTTTATTTCCTTGATGGTTTTTATTTTGTTGTAATTGTGTTTGGGTTCACACTTAACCTTTAAAAGTGTCATTATAAAATCACTATTGGAAAATGGACCTATACCAATGGTTTTTCCCAAAACTATGGGAATAAGCACCCCTATTCCCACGGTTTTCTTAAAACCATGTGTATAGGTATTGTATAGAATCCTATACCCACAGTTTGACCAAAACCGTGGGTATAGGTATAGTATGGGACATTATACCCACGGTTTTTTCCAAACCATGGGTATAGGCTCCTCTATACCCACGGTTTTTCCAAAACTGTGGGTATAGGGTAGTTTTTTCTAAACCTACACCCGAGATTTAAAAGAACCATTGGTATATGGTTGTTATTTTAATACCTATACCCACAGTTTTACAAAACCATGGGTATATCTTTCCTGCCTTATGGCGCAAAAAAATCATGGGGCACAAAAAAATTCACGAGAACACCTATTCCCTCGGTTTTCTACCTATAGCCACAGTTTATATAAATATATATAAGTAAATATATATCTATATACCAATAATACAAATGGGCTAATGGTTATGTACCGGTTGAATAAACAAGCAGTCTAGGGATCGAATCCCATGACCTCATTTTTTGTCAAAGTTATACCAATGGTTTTAAAATCATGGGTATAGGTTAATTACATGGTGGAATGTTAAGTGACATAGTGGATTGGACCTATACCCTCGGTTTCCTAAACCGTGGGTATAGCTCAGGGGCTATCCCGATGCCTCGGGAGCCCACGGTTCATGAAACCATGGGTATATCCTATACCCACAGTTTCATGGGCTATACCCACGGTTTCAAATGGTGGGTTTTGGGAAAATGTTCAGTAGTGAATACATTAATATTGATTGTGTTAAATATTATTTCGCCAATGGCAGGTCTATTTCAAGTCTCCTGGGTCTTATCATTCCACTTCATGTTATATATTATTACTTATACCATTATTATATTATCTAAAGAGGGTATTGTCTCCCCAACTTTTTCAATTACACCCTCTCTTCTAGTCAGTAGTCTTTGGTATACGGGGAGGCGCGCCTAAGGCCAGTGGCCAACTGGTCCAGAAGCACTGTTCGGTGGCTATTTGAGTTGGGACACAACACTTGGAACTTCTACCAGACATCTCTAAATTACATGATGTGTTCAATGTATATCTCCTAAGGAAGTACATACCTGACCCTTCACATATACAAAACACATAGGTCATACCGCTAGAGAAAGATCTTTATTATGGTGAAAAACTAGTGGAGATTATGGATCATATATTGAATTCACTATGAACATATACCACTCACCTGGTCAAAATGTTTTGGTGAAACCAAAAATTTGATAAATTTATATGGTAACTTGAGTATATGATGTGGTAGATGTATCCTCTTTGTTTTGTATCATAATGATGAATTTCAAGGGTGAAATTCATTTAAAGTGGGGTATAATGTAACACCCTAAGTTTTTATGAATTATTAATTTTTATTAAAGTTTTTTTTATGTCTTGAATTACATACAACACCAATTTAAACTTATGATATACACAATACCAAGGTAATCATTCACTACACGCAAAACTATATTTTAATAAAACCATGATAAATCATTAATATAGTTTCTTAAACATGACCCTTATAATCTAGTCGTTAAACTTATTGATATGAATTGTAATAAGTATTTTTAAAATATTATCTATAATGGTTTTATATAAATAAAACATATTTATAATAAAATTAATAATTTTCTCTAAAGTATTTATATGTTTCCAAAATAATATTTTTTTAAATATGTTTTTTATGTATTTTTGCAAGAAATAAAAAAAATTAATTTGAAAAAATCTTAGAAGATTAATTTGATAAAATAAAATTCATTTTTTAATTCATTCTATCAATATTACTTTAGGGTGAATTTTTGGGATTTTTCTGAAAAGTTTAATTTTTTGATGAATAGTGAAACTACTGAATTTTAATTGAAAATTTTCTTTTCTCCTAAATTATTTAAAATTTAAAATTATAATTTCAATTGTTTTAAAAGTATAATTATTTAAATTATACATATATTAACCCAATATAGGCCATTTGAATCAATTTCTTATTAAAATTAGATATAAAATCTTAGTAAACATTTGAACATTTTTCGTTTTAAAAACCCTCTTTCTTATCACATCTATGAGATTAATTTTAAATTAATATTTTCCACTTATATGAATGGAATATTTATCAAATTATTACATATTTTTATTCATAATAATTTATAATTTTTTATATCTTCATCTTAATTTTTGACCAAAATGAATAATGAATGCAGCAAAAATAATTTACAGTGGTTAAGGTAAAAATAGCTTTATCGTGTGTTAAACTAAAAGGATAAGGTCCAAAATTACATATACAATTGTATAAAAACTATTATTTGGACATATTTTTAAAATTAAACCTCTAAATTTTGATAATGGACTAATTTTTTCCCTTGTTACATGAAAAACGTGGGAGCACTACTTTCTTTTCAAAAATACCAAGTGTGCCCTCTTCCCCACTTATAAAAGGAAACCCCCTCTCCTCTCTTCTTAACACCATAAAACCTCTTTTTTCATCCAATATATTCCAAATACAACTTCTCTTAACTCATCCTATAAGAATTAATTTGGAAATAATACCAACCTAGGAAAGCATTTAATGCAAACCAAAGGAGGATACCCAAAGAAGAGGTAACGTTCATAAACGAGTGTTTTTTTATTCATTATCCACATCCTTAAATTATTTTTATACAATAATTATATAATAAACTCAATAACTTAAATATAATGAGATATTGTTATGTTAAATTCATGACCTTAAACCATATCCACTTCAATCAAATCCGTTACAAAATCATCATTTATGTGTATGGAAGACTACCATCTCGTGAACCGATGTCGTTCATTTTTCCATTACCACCCCTCACGATTGGAAATAATGATGGATTAAAAGTTTATATATTATATTTATTATATTTATTTTGTTATTATGATTCTATCATTATTATTTCACACATACTTTTATACTCTCTATTTTTGGGAATACGATAACGTTGTTCGTGTGTACGGCAGACAACCACATCACGAAGTGAGGTGATTAATTCATGCTTTACATGGAATGTATTAAGGATGGGTTTAATGAATATATGTGATATATTTGCAATAAAATTTATTCTATAATGATAATATATCATTTAATTTTATTTCAATCAATCCAATAAGAAAATGGAAACAGTGGTCATGCATACGTAGAGCCTATCATCTCCATGAACTGTGTATTTCATTCCATATCAATAAATTTTAAGGATTATAATAAATGAATTTATATGATATTTATATAATGTTTTAAATTATTTATATTATGAAATCATTATCAAATTAATCGTACCAAAAATAACATGTCATAAGATATATGAAAAACAAAGCGGTTATTACCCAAAATGTAAATTTAACATGGAGTTGTTAATAAACAGGCAGATAAAATGTAAAATAAAATAATATATGGTATGATATATATATATATATGGGTTTTTAATATATTTATAATAAACTTATATTTATTATATAGTCATTTTAAATGAGTATGATTAATGTCAAGAATTAAGGTAATGGATTTTCATATCACTTTTTACTTCTACGAGACATATATCATATTCACCCCCTATTTATTTTATGTGATGCATATACTAACCATTAATGTATTTTATGATTATTATTATGAAAATTATTTGGATTTGCATATTAATTTTATGAACTCTCTTTCATGGGGTTTACGATTCAAAAGTTACCAAATTGGTAAGGGATTTTTGTCTCAATTTTCATTCTTTGAGACGTATGTTATGTTATGCACTGATATTATTTTAAAAGGAGTATATATAGCACCTTTGACATGTAAAATCATGAATTTTTTTATACTTTTTATAGTTTAAAGATTCATGTTATTATATTATTTCATGGGGATCATTATTCAAAGTTACCAAAGTGGTAAGGGTTTTATGTTACTATCTCACCGTTTATCTTGATTGTTTATGATTAAATATACTATGTTAAGATATCATGATATAACCCTCAATAATACTCATGAATTTTATTCCCCTACTGTTATTCATGATATCTTCATATAATGATAAAATTTTTACACTATTTAGTACATAAAATAATTAAGAAAATGTATTTAAGAAAATATGGCTTTCTTTCTATCTTTAGATAGAAATCTATTTTCATCCAAATCTATGTTCTCTAAAAATATTTTACAAAATGCTTTTGAAAAGGTTTTTTCAATTGAGAAAGGATATTTTCATCAATAAATGTTGTATATTATTTTCAAATCTCCCTTTATAAGTTTTCATGTTTATTTTCAATGAATTTTTTTTCAAATTGTTTTATGTTTAAAAATTTTTTTTTCAAATAGCAAAGGATATTTTCCTTGAGAAATGTTATAAATGATATTTAGAAATCATTTTCCATCTAAGATGAAATCTATAGGTGTAACCTATTCCTTATAGGGGATATGATTATGTTTTTTTGGAATGATGTTTATGAAACCTATTTCTCTTCCATGGGTTATACCATGATGAAATTATTATGAGGCTCACTTATTTTCACAGGTTATTCTATGATGATATGATTATAAAACCGATATATTTTCCAAAGTATATGATATGATCAAATTTTTATGATACCCATTTCATTTCATGGGTTATGATAAGATGAATATTTATGATCTTTTGGTACACATAAATATGGTTTTCATTATGTGATTGGTTGGACCTATATCTTCATCCAATGCATTGAGAAAAGATTTATATCTCATGAGGTAAATAGTACTACAATGGAGAGTGAACTTGGTTCAGTAAAATAGAGCTAGAACAGGGAGTGGACCCAATTCAGTAAGATGGGACTGGAATGGGGAGTGAAACCAGTTCTGTAAAGGGATTTATACACTATGATAGTTTAGGGAGTTAACACATTCCAATATGATAGACTTGGAATTTATCCTTGCATAACATGTAAATGATTTTATATACTTGTGGGTATAACAAATATTCCTTATATTATGTCAATGTTATGGTCTCATAGATCATGTTCTTGATTTCTTATGAGTCATGTTTTATGAAATACTAATATTTATTCCACGATTCATGATTATAATATTTGATATGCTGGGTATAATTTTTAAATGTTATACTCATCTTCTCATACACTTATTATCATGTTATTCTAATATATCTCCCTTTTTTACCATTACCGAGCATCTAAGATCACCCTTTATTATGTTTCCTGTCCCTAGGTTATGAAGAAATTTATTGTGTATGATATGTCTAAGAAAGGTTCTAGTTATGAAGAACGTAGTGGTAGATTATGTAGCTCACCTATGGACTACTGTTTATGTTTCTATTTTTCCAAAGGAACTAAACTATTATGGTCCCAATGCATGTGATTTTGTAATGTAATGACTATTTGTAAAAAATGATGTAATATCTATGTATGAAAAGCTTGTATTTAAATAGTAAAGTTGAACTGACATAAATTTTAGCCGGATTCCCCTAGATCATTTATAGGTCAAGTAAATAACCTTTATGTGAAGTACAAACTATATTGCATAAGGTTACGGTGAAGTTACCTTTATGCAAAACCAACCTACTATGTAAGGGTGGACATTTTATATACAAAAAAATTTATTTAAACGAATTTCGATTCTACAACCTATTTTTCATAAAATTAATGGAATTATTTATTGAAAACAATGGACTAATATATTATATAAAATATTTAAAATGTAATCCTAGACTTCCTAAAATTTGGAATATTTAAATGGGTTGTGAATTCAAATTGAATATTTTCAGATTAAATAGGAATTTTTTGACTGCTTTCAAAAATGAAAATACAGAAACATGATCTGTAACATTTTAAAATCCATATCTTCTACCTCTTTCAAGTTTTTTATTTTTTTAACCTAAATCTTGTACAATCCAAGATTTATTATTTGAGTTTTTGAAGTCTCCTTTGAATACCCAAACCCCTTCCATGTTAGTTCCATGCCACAATAACATTCCCCTCTCTCTCTTTATTATGTATCATGTCTAGTGGGTAAATTTTAATATATATTTTTATTTCTATAATTATTTATTCTCAATGGAGGTTTTGGATCATCCATGGAAGGAATAAGTTAAATAATAATAAAAAGGATTGTGGAAATAGTGCGCATACTAATATATGGTGGTTTGTGAATAATTTTTGGTTGGTGAATATGATGTTGGAGAATCAATGAAGTTTATTCTCAACCCCTTGATGTTCACATTTGGTTCTCTTAGCATGGAGTTATCTTGGTTTGGTGTTTTTTGGATTGTTTTAAGTATGGTATTTATAAACATAAATTTATCTTTATAAATTATTATGGTTGATATTTTTTGGATCCATCTAAGTTACATAGTTGAATCTAAAATCCTTTTCTTGCTAACCCCTTGAATCAAATAACATGAATTGTTATCATTATTATCAATTTTTAAACCTCTTCACTTGAATTCATGGTTTTCCCAACATTATCGAGATTTACACCCAAAAATAATTCCCTAAAAAAATTCCTTACATAGCTCCAACCATTAGCAATCTAGTCATACCTAAGAAACCTTCAGAGATGGTAAGTGCAACCCATTCCTTTAACTCGGTGTTAAGAAGGATTGGTCTAAGGAGAGGATTTATTTGACCTTATATATTCATTTATTACTCTCTCCTTAGGCTCAAAATTGTTGATATATGGTCTGAGGGAGGCACTACCACAAAATGGGGCAAGGCCAGCGCCACCCTTTATCAGCGCTAATGAAAAAGCAGTGATAAAGGGGGGTACCTTTATCAACGCTTTTATTTAGCGTTGTTAAAGGGTACCCCTTTATCAGTGCTTTTTTTAGTAGTGCTGATAAAAGTTCTACTTCCAAAAAAAATAATAAAAAAAATATATTAATATTTAAATATATATATATATAGTTATATTGATATAAATATAATTTATATTTTTTAAATATAATTTTAAATATATTTTAGATAAGTATAAATATACAGTTACACTTAATATATGAGATATTTAGTGAAAATGGATTATAAAAAAATTAAAAAAATATTTTTGATTAATAATTTTATAATTATTATGGATTAATAGTCATTTAATAACAATTTGAAGACTAAAAAATAAAAAAAAATTAAAAAAAAGATCCAAAATATGTTGAAAACACAACTCGAACTTCAAACAGCCACAAATTTTTATCCGAGTGTCCGTTTGAGCTCTACCGCATATCAAATAGAAGCCTACAATGTGATCTACACCCCTTAAACTAGGGAAACCATGGTTAAGGTTTTTTCAAGGCCACAAAAGGCCCTGAGGGCCTCCAAAACTGAGTTTTTAGTCGGGATACCCTGATTTTTTAACATTTTGTGGATTTTCAACCTCGTTTAAGGGGGTATTATTGGATTTTTTTGGTAGGGACTAAATTTATTCCAAGGTATTACATTCATATTGATATTATTTCTTTTAAATTTTATAATGTTTTATAATTCACCGCTATTTATAATCAAATATATAACAATATATACATATTTTTTATATATTCACACATAAAAAATTAATTATAAATATAAATAATAAAATATATTTACATATAAAATATATAATCTTTATCTAAATAATAACTAATATCCATTTTATTTAAAATACCAATATATAAATATTTATATACCTATATATTAATCTAACTATATATATTAATATAACTACATATATATATTGATATAACTATAAATATATATATTAATATCACTATAAATATATATATTAATATAACTATATATATATATTAATATAACTATATATATATAATATAACTATATTAATCTAACTATATATATTAATATAGCTATATATTTGTTTCCTTTGGAAATGGGGATGACCTTGTTTGCTTAAGGTCCAAACATTCCAATCGGTTTCTAATGGGTTTTTTCGTAGAATCGGAAACATCCAATGATTCTATATCAATTTGGACCTACTTTACAAAGGTAGGTGCTCATTAGTTGTGGACTGGTGAGGATTAAGAATTTGTATTGGTCGAGAGGATGGGAGGTCGGACTCATCACAACTTTTTGGGGGAAATTATTGTCTACTCCAGGACTCTCTTTATAGATTTAGGTTATGTTCGTGAATCCTTATTACACTACCAAGTATGAAAATGGGCTTCCTTTAAGATCTGAAAATCAATGATTAATATGTATGAGATTTAGAGAATCTTTTATATGTATTTGAGGTTATTCATCGATAGAGAATCATCTGTTTTTGTTAGAGATTCTTAGTCAATGGTATCCTTCAACACATTATATAAAGATCTCTTGGTCATTATGATAACCATATTGGTTTTAAGTCCACTCAGTGGGGAACTTGAAGTTTATTTTCGTTCAGAAGGATATGGAGTATTTCAGAGTTGGGATCGTACCCGCAGATGGATTACCTACGTATCCTTGTTAGAAAAAGAATTATAACCCACATAGTTTGGGAATTAAGATATAGTTTAACGTCATATGGGACGGATGAGAATTAATGGGTGATGGGCTTGAACCTCATAAAGGCTTCCTATATACTCCACGTTTAAGTTAGAGATCAAAGTCCACATAGTTCGGTTGGGAATTGTGGGGATTACGTATGATTAACAGCCCAAAGAGATGTTTCGTGGTTACTTTTACACTCTAATCTCACGTGAGTCATGCTCGATGTGATAAACAAGTGGTATCAGTAAACCTGAAAATTTGGTCCATGAAATATGCGGTCATAAGGAATGATATGGGGATTATATATGTATGATTTCCCAAATAGATAAATATCAGGACTTAATTTAGAGAAGAAGATCGAAAACAAGGTCCATAAAGGTATATGTTATTTATAGAGATTTGGATACTCTAACATGGGGTTTACTCCTGAGGAAGATGCCCAAATTAGGAGGGGACTTGTGATTGGGTTTTATTCCTAATAAGGAAGCCCAAATCAAAAGAAGTCAAGATTGTTTAAGAGAAATTATGATTGGGGATTATTCATGAGAAGGAGGCCCAGGTTAAAGGGACTTGAGAACAAGGGCTTACTCCTGAGAAGGAGGCCCAGGTTAAGGGACTTGAGAACTGGGGATTACTCCTAATAAGGAGGCCCAGGTTAAGGGAATTTGGGATTTGGGGCTTACTCTTAAGGAGGATGCCCATATTTGGGAACTTGTACTGGGGCTTACTCCTAAAAAGGAGGCCCATGTTAGGAAATTATGACTGGGGCTTACACCTGAAAAGGAGGCCCAGGTTAGGAAATTATGACTGGGGCTTACTCTTGAAAAGGAGGCCCAGGTTAGGAAATTATGACCGGGGCTTACTCCTGAACAGGAGGCCTAGGTTAGGAAATTATGATTGGGGCTTACTCCTGAAAAGGAGACCTAGGTTAGTAAATTATGATTGGGGTTTACTCCTGAAAAGGAGGCCCATGTTAGAAAATTATGACTGGGGCTTACTTCGAAAAAGGCGGCCCATGTTAAGAAATTATGACTGGGGCTTACTCATGAAAATGAGGCCCAGGTTAAATATCTTCTCATCTTAAAAGATGAGGTTGAATGAATGAAATATCTCACCTTAGTGACATGAAGACATGTATATTACTAGGTTTTGAGAGATGTTCCACAGAATTCCTTTTAGATAAGGAATCCAACCAAGGAATCATTCCATAAATGGCTTTGAAGAAAATTCTGATGGCTAAATCTTGAAGAGGAGATGTAGATTTGAAGAAAAGAGATGAATGGACAAGAGGGACACCCAAAAATGATAGGCGTACAGGTCTTTTTGGGGCGCACAGGTCTTGTTTGGGCACGTAAGTCTTGGTCATGTGGGTATACCTGCACGACACTTGGGTACTTGCGCACTGGTCAACCCATAGGGTAATACCTGGGAGAGCCTTTGCTCAATACTTTAGTATCATCTCTAAAGGCTTATGAATGGGTGGCGTGCAGGTTCTGTTGAAGGGATAAGGCGGCGCGCAAGTGTGACCATTTCCCATAAGTTCTGGACACTTAGGCACATAGGTGTTGATGATTTTCAACACTTAGGCATTGTTCCCCCTCTTTAGATCTTCTATTCTTGGTAACAAATTACCATATAAGTGTTCAGAAGACTTCAAGAAGAGACTATGGAACCCATAGCTGAAATATGAGTTTCTGGATTTTTCGTCCTCAAAATGGGGGGCTCACAAGGGGTATTTATAAGCTGCTGAAGTCCGTGGGTGAAAATCATATAGGGCACGCAGGTCACCTGCGTGACCATCTTGGAACTTGTGCGGCCCATGCTAAAGAAAATCCTTGTTCATGCCTTTGTCAATTTTTTATGTTTCTTAAAGGATGAATCACTTTGTGTTAAGTTATTTCCCTTTTCATTCGTTAGACTCTGTGATGGAAAAGGATGGTCAACAAAAGTCCCCCCCCCCCTCCTCAGAGTTGGATTTGAAAGGAATGAGGATGTGACTCTGAGGTAAAGAAGAAAACCAAGTAAGGGAGGTGCGTAGGTGTTCATCGCGCAGATATCAGCGTGCAGGTGAGAGGCACGCAGGCTTAGGCATGTAGGGGTGCGGCCTGGCCTATAAATATGCGGCCATTCTCATGCAAAAGAACCCGGCTTTGAACAGTTCAAGCTCTTTTCGTTCAGGTTGCTCTTATCACGCAGGTTTCTGATTTTCCGCGGTTTCATTGCTTTTGTTCGTGTCGCGCTGCTGCATAGGTATTTTGAACTGCGCGGTGATACCTTCATGCCAAAAACAGGTGCGACACAGTTACACTTGTGCGCCAAAATTGGACTTGCGCACTTTAATGCCTTAGATATTTTTTTAACTTTTCTTCACAAATTTTATGAAAAATCAACTCACGTAAGAGTTAATTATTCGACCTTTGTGCAGATTCAATGGATCCTAGAAGAATTGGAACGGATGATGTACTGTCTAGAAAGTGCATTGATTATATGATGAATGTTGTTGTCCATGACTACTATGTATTCTGCGACAGCACTCTCCCAGATTTGTCCAACTGCTTGAAGAAGTATCAACTTAATTTTCCACAGAGCATCTACTTGCCTCTGTATGGGCATTTTCATCTACAAGAAGTCAACGTTCCAAATGAAAATAACTATATCCCTGAGATGCAGCCACACTACTACCCCTTTATTTTGGTTATGAGGTGCATTAAGAGTAGAAAAAATGGTGTGAACTTTCAAAATTTTCTTCCATGCCATTTCCTTGCAGATATGAAAATGGAAAACCCATGGGATGAAATGTTATCCGCTTCTGGTTGGTGAAGAGAATATTATCATAGAATTAGAACAATATCTGAAAAGATTACTTTCTCTAAATGGCTCTTTACTTCCAATGATCCATTCTCAAATCCATGTATCCATCTTCCAAGTCTCTTGGACGGAAATAGAGTCACTGTTTAATCAGCAGAAATGTTTCTCAAACCGCACTCAAGAACATTCTTTTACAATTGTTCCAAGAAGAGCTGGTATCACTACATCTCTTATTTTATCCAGTTGAATGAATGAATTCCAAGTGTCTATTGATGAATCTCAGGATGTCGTAAATCAAATGAATATTTATGTTTATAACCTTTTGTAATTCTTGGAAAAGAGAAGAGAATCCAATCTGTGGATATCCTTCTAACTCTTGTGCATCAAATGAAAAATACATTCATCTTTAATCATTTTCTCATGCCTTATTTTGCTACTTACTTTAAATTTTTACCTAAGCCAATGGGCCTAGTAAGCATAGTTTGATTTTTTCTAGGATTATTATAAATAACCCTAAAAACATTAAAATCTTTCTATTGCTCAATATTACCTAAATCATACAAAATGTATGTTTAATGAGTTGGGACTTGACTTTTATGCAGAGTTCCCTTTTCTTTTGTGGGCATTTTGAAGTCATGCATGTCAGATATAAAAAGGATAATGTTTAACGTCTAAATATATTTGACCTAATGGATTAAAATTGATTCAATTATTTGATAATATATCTGAAATCATATTACCATATTCAAGTATGGGGGAAAAATGTAAACTATGACTTAAGAAATTTTGAATCTGAGAAATGATATGAAAAAGGGATAAAATGTATTAGAATAAGTATTTCCCAAGAATGAAGTTACCACTATTTAACAAACCTATTAGGGGGTTGAATTATGCAGGGCCTCTTAAGGGCATTGGCTGCATAGTCAAATAATAGCATCTTTTGGCTGATAGGTCCATTATGTAGACTACTTATGCAAGGATGCCTAAGGGAATGTGCTGCATAGTCAGGGAAAAGAGCTCTCAGAAATTTTACTATTCTATTGCTAAAAATCCAGTGAAAGTTTATGGAGATTCAAATTTTCCAAATCACTAATTCTGCTATATGGAAAGAGGTACTAGAATATGGAGATGATATTCCCAATCAAGATTATCAAATAATTGGATAAATGTCACTCCTACGAAGGGCTGACCCAAACGTAGGGAAGGGAAATATAAACCATAGACTTGAATACTTTCAGATCATGAAAAATATTATGGGATAAATATGTTAAGGATGGCTATTTTTGCGGATCCCTACATATTGTCATTAATACCAATAAGGAAAAAAAGAGTTTTTTATCCAAAGAATGAAGTTACCACTATTTAACAAACCCGTTAGGGGGGTGAATTATGCAGGGCCACCTAAGGGAATTGGCTACATAGTCAAATAATACCATCTTTTGGCTGATAGGTACGTTATGTAGACTGTTTATGCAATTCCGCCTAAGGGCACATGCTATATGGTCATGAAAAAGAACTCTCGGGTATCAGACATTTTGTGACCAGAAGTCAAGAAAAGGGTTATGGAGATCCTGAAGTATTTATGGTTAGGATTATGAAACATGAAAATGAATATTTTATAATTCATGAAGGAGATACACAGACCAATGCTAACCATAATCATGTTGTGGATGGGTCCTGGATTAAGGTTTTGGACTTCACTACGTATCCCATAAGGATGTGAATCAAGAAAAACATAGTTCTTGAAATATAGTTTAATGTCATGTGGGATGAGAGTGTAGGAAATCTTAGTTTGGGGTCATAGGGCTCGAACCATAATAAGGAATACACATTGGGTGTTTTATAAACCTGGTGTGAATGAAGACCAAGGTTTTCATACCACATTCATGTTTTCATAAGGGGACTTTTCAGCCAAGGGACTGAAAGTGAAATTTGGGGTTTGGCCCAAAGACATGGGGCTGGATTCAAGGGATGCTTGAACGTTCCTATGTATCCCATAATGATGGGAATGAAGTCGCACGTAGTTCTTGAAATACCCTCTGTACAGATTTGGTTCATATAAGTGAAGGGTGAAAGGGGACTTTAGTGCAATGATGGTTTGACCCAAGATAAAAAGTTCAAGAATTTCCATGTATGCACGTATTCTTTATAATATAACATGATTGGAGATCAATGTAAATAATGATTCCCTCTAAGGTAAGGGTGTCAAAGAATGTTGTAGTTTATTGTTGTATAGGAAAAAAGTGTGAATAGTTTAACGTCATATAACAAGGACGATAGTGAACCAATGTAAAAAGTATTGGTTCTGGGGATGCTTCACAGATCAACATCATATGAGATGGAGTTGAACCGATGTGAAGAGATTCATTTTGTGCTTGAACCTCAGGAGGTTTCCTACATACTCAGCCTAGAAGGCAAGGATCAAAGTCTATGTAGTTCAATTAAAGAATTAATTGGTGATCAAGTTGTTCTTGAGGACAACGACCTAAAAAATTTTGTCGGGACTTACACATGGTTAGCGGCCCAGATAGGGTGTTATGGATGAATTTTACTCTAATCTCACGTGATTCATACTCAGGGTGAGAAACAAGAGGTAGAAATAACCTTAAAAATGCACAGTTTAATGTCATGTAGGACATATGAAGGGACTATGTAGTTTAAAGTCTTGCAGTGAGGACTATTGGTGTTGCATAGTTTAGTGTCATGCAGCAGGGAAAAAATATAGTTTAACGTCATGTAGGACGTATTAAGGGACTTTGTTCAGTTTTACGTCATGTAGGATGAATTAGTAGTACAGTTTAACGTCATGTAGGAAAAATATAGGGACACAGTTTAACGTCATGTTGAAGGTGAACACAGTTTTGCATCATTTTGGACAATAAGGGTGTTGTATAGTTTAGCATCCTATAGCTAAGACTATTTGTAAAATACAGTTTAATGCCATGTTGGACTAAAGGGGGACTGTTCAGTTTAATGTCATGAAGTAAGGAAAAAAGAGGGTATTTATAGTTTAACATCATATAGTGAGGACGACATAATTTAACGTCGTGTTGGACATAAGTACAAATAGTTTAAGGTCATATGCATGAACCATAGAAAGGACAATACAGTTTAACGTCATGCTGAACAATGGTGTGAATATTTTAAGGTAATATGCATGGACCAGCGATTATGTAGTTTAACATATTACTAGACGTAAGGGGGAATATACAGTTTAATGTCTTGCAGTGAGGACAATGGGGACACAGTTTAACGTCATGTTGGACAATTTAGGTAATTTTTCACAGTTTAACGTCACGTGGGACGAAGAGGTGCACAGTTTAACATCGTATAGCTAGGATAATGGTTATAGAGTTTAACATCTTGCTGGATGTAAGATACTTCTATACATTTTAGCGTCATGTAGCTAGGAAGTCACAGTTTAACGTCATGTTGGGTGTAAGGGAATATGAAGTTTAAATTCATGAAGCAAGGACAAAACAGTTTAATGTCATTTTGGACGATAGGGTATTTGTTTTACACAAAATACTTCTTCAAGAATCTTGCATTTGTTGGAGTTGTAATGAGTTCTCCATCCGTTGAGATTAAAGAATAATCTCCATTGGAGTAGACCTTATGTATTGAATAAGTTCCTTACCACTTTGGCTCAAGCTTGGGAGGTTTCTTTCCTAGTATCATTGGAGTTCGAAGAACCAATACCAATTCTCCCTGAATGAATGAACGAATATAAACTTTTTTGTTGGAATCTCGTGCTATTCAATTATAATTGACTTCCAAGTGGTGCAGAGTGCAAAATCTTTTCTCATCTAATCGTTCCAATTCATCCAATTTCTTTTTAGATTGTTCATCTGTAGAGGAATGATCAAAAATGGATACTCTAAGAGAGGGTAATTTAACTTCGATGGGCAAGACAGCTTCTGTTCCATATACTAATGAATATGGAGTTGACTGCGTTGTAGTGCGGGTGGTGGTCTGATAAGCCCATAAAGCATGAAAGAGTTTATCAGGCCATGATTTCTTATCCTTATACACCATCGTTTGCAGTATATTTGAAATAGTATTATTGAAGGATTCTATTTGTCCATTGGCCACTGCATGATACTGAGAGGAATGGTTAGACTTGATGTTGTATTCTTGATACAACTTCCTTGCCTCAGATGAATAGAAGTTGGTTCCATTGTCCGTAAATATGGTATGAGGGACACCAAATCTGGTAATGATGTTAGACTTGATGAAGCTAACAAGGATTTTAAAACTAACTTCTTTGAGAGGTATTTCCTCTTCCCATTTGGAAAAGAAGTCAGTAGCAGTAATAATGTACTTAAACTGTTTGGATGTATCTAAAGGATAAGATCATACTACATCCATTCCCCATGAAGAAAATGGCCATGAGTATTTGGATGTATTAAGAAACTCTAGGGGTTGATGAATGAAGTTGGAATGTACTTGGAAATAATGACACTTCTTTGTGAAATCAACACAATCTTGTATCATTGAAGGCCAAAAGTATCCAAGCCTTCGAATTTGATCAGATAGTCTATGTCTGGACTGTTGGGCACCAAAGACTCTTGCGTGCACTTCTTTCATACAGCCATTGTCTCTTCACCGTCAATGCATCTGAAGAGAATTCCATCAGAACCTATTTTGTAGAGAATTTTATCTAGGTTATTTGGGCTATCATAAAGAGTTAAATTGACCACATGTTGCCAAATTTGTTCTTTCTCAGCTCTATCAGGTGGAAGTGTTCCATTTTGATGGTATTCCCTGATAAGTGTCATCCATCCTGTAGTATGACCATATGGATCAGGAATGGGACTAATTTCATTGATTTCCTATGTTCTGGCTTGAACATAAGGTGAAATTGTATGACGGTGGGCAATACTGATGATTGTCTCATCCCAATTTGGATCTTCTAGAGTTGTGGCTATATTATCCAATGCATCAGCTTTAGCATTTTGTGATCGCATGACATGAGAAAATGTCAGTTCCGAAGGAAAATCCGCCATTAACTCTCTGATGTAATCATACAAAGGGATTAACTCTTCTTTTCTGATTGAATAATCCCCCCATTGACTTGTTTGATTACCAGGTCTGAATCACCTTTCACTTTTAGGTGATTCACTTTTGCCTAAAGCGCTAACTCCAATCCTGTGATGAGATCTTGGTATTCTGCTTCATTATTTGTCCCACCTCCCAACAATGAGAAAGAATAGTGTAACACTTCCTTTTTCAGGGAAATAAGCACAATTCTTAACCCAACCTTGTTGAATTTAGGATCTTCCATTTTCTTCCCTGTTGGACTTCTGGAAGCACCGTCAAAGTACATTTCCCATGTTTGAATATTATCTTGAATAGAAAAGACTTCTTTATCAGGAAGTTCAATATCTAAATATGTATCTTATACTGAAGAATGTTCAGCAAGAAAATCAGCCATAAATTGAACCTTTATTGCCTTTTGAGACACATACTGGATATCAAATTGCTGTAAAATAACTTTCCACCTTGCCAGACGTCCTGTAAGCATTGGACGACTAAGGATGAATTTGAGCGGGTTATTCTGAGATACCAATTTGACCTCATGATGTTTCTGGTAGTGTCTCGACTTTTGAACTACAAATATTAACACCAGGAAGCACTTTTCAATACTTGAATATCGGTTTTCTACTTCAAGCATAGTCTGACTGAGATAGTAAAGGTTGTCTTCATTCCCAGCATCATTCTTCTGGGTAAGGAAGGCACCCAATTATCGCTCTAAAGCTGTCACATAGAGGATAAGTGGTCTTCCTTCAACAGGTGGCATTAATACCGATGGACTCAAGAGATATTTCTTGAGAATATCAAATGCTTCTTGACATTATTCAGTCCACTGGTAAGTAACTCCCTTCTTCATCAATTTGGTGAAGGGTAAAATTTTTCCTACCAAATTGGCGATGAAATGCCGAATATAGGCCAAGTGTCCTTGAAGTCCTCTCAATTATTTCAAATTCGGAGGATGTGACACACTAAGGATTGACTTTGTATTCTCAGGATCGACTTCGATACCACGATGTCATACAACAAAGCTGAGAAATTTTCCTTAGGTTACCCAAAAAGCACATTTTAAGAGGTTCATCTTCAAATTGTGTTGTCAAAGTTTGTGGAATATGACTTCCAAATCAGCCAAGTGATTATAATGTTGTTTGGATTTAACCACCAAATTGTCCACATAACATTCAAAAAATTTCCCTAAAAAGGGTTTGAAGATACGGTGCATTGCACATTGATATGTTGCGCCTGCATTCTTCAGGCCAAAGGTCATTAACTGATAGTAAAACACACCCTGAGGGGCTCTGAAAGCTCTAGATTCTTCATCTTCTGGATTCATTCGGATTTTATTATATCCAGAATATCCATCCATGAAGGAAAGTGCTTCATAGCTAGTTGTTTCATCAATCAAGAGTTCTGTAATCGAAACTAGAAAATCATCCTTGGGAAAATGCCGATTAAGATCTATGAAATCAATGAAAACTATAATTTTCCCATTCTTGTTTTTCATAGGGACAATATTAGCCAACCATTTGGGATATTGAACTTCTCTAACGAAGTTAGCTTTGATAAGCTTATCCACTTCAGCTTCAATTTTAGAAGCATAAGTTGGGTGTGTTCTTCTTGAAGCTTTCTTAAATTCTCAATGTTCTTCTGGAAAACCCAAATGATGAGTAGCAACATCAGGATCAAGCCCTGGAATTTTTGTATAATTCCAAGCAAATATATCTCGATTTTTCTTTAAAAATGAAATATAAATTTCTTTCTCTTCAAGAGTCATGGATGCACTAATTAAAGTGGGGCGTGGATCTTCTTTTGTACCCAGATTTATTTCTCTCAGTTCATCCACAGTAGTGGAGATACCCTCTTCAAAAGATGGAGGATCATCCCTGAGATCTTCCTCTTCTTGTTCAACACATGTTATCTCTTTTGCTTCTACTTTCATAGTAGATGATGAAACAGAATTTCCATGATCATGAGAGATGTTAAAATTTTAACATATTGAAGAAGATGCTTCCATTTCTAACCCTATTGATGATGAAGGGTCTTCCTTGGGTAATAAAGAGGAGATGATGGATTGAGAATCAACATCATTGTTCACCTCTAACATTTCTATAACTTCTTATAGCCTGGTTGGTGAAGTATAGACTTGCTGCATTTCATCGGATGAAATGAAGATGTCTCCATTTGAGTTTTCATCATTGCTTGGTGAATCACCACTTTCTCCCATGTCGTCTGGATTGATTGTTGTAATTGACATTATGGAAGTTTCCATAAGAGTATTTAGATTCGGGTCTATCCTGTCAATTTGACTGATAGGAAACACATAATATGTACTAACATGTGTGAATGGGTTTACGGAAATCTTTTCCAAACCATATGGATCATTAACCTTGGTAACCTCCCTTATGGTGGATTTCTCTTTACCCTCCATGTGATAGAATCCCGCCTCAATGTATTGAGACTCACATGTTTTGAATGGGGCCTTATCACCATAAAATGTCCCAATTTGACCATTGAAACAATATTTGAGACATTGATGGTATGATGAAGGGATAGTCGTGTGTTGATATAGCCAAGGTCTTCCAAGAAAAACGTTGAAGGCTGTATCATGATCAACAACCATGAAATATGAATTGGATAGATGATCTCCATACTGTGTTTTGAGTGTAATCTCACCCAGTGGTTCTTGTTCATTTTTATCATATCCTTGCAACATCAAAGTAGAATGAGATAAATCAGATTTGGTGAGGCCCAATCAACGAAGTGTACGAATGGGGATGATGATTACTCCTGAACCATTATCAATGAAATCTCTTTAGATGTCCACATCATTGACCTTGACAGATAAATACAAAGGTTTAATATGTCCATGCAAAACATCATCCTCATCTTTATCTATAAAATATATCACTGCATGGAATTCTAAAATATTATTTTCTATATGGTAGATTTCAGCTGCAGCAATTTCAGTTTATAACTCCTAAGGACTTGACAAAGCCTCAATGAGTGCCCCTTAAAGATCCTTGGATAGATTCAAGGCATCCAGAATTGATAACTTGGCCAGTACTTAGGAAAAATGCTTCAAGACATCATATTTTTTATCCAAAGGTATGTGTTTCCCAACAGGAACATGTGGTTTCGTAGGTGCCTTAGAAGTTGATGCTTTGGAAGTAGATGCATATTGTATCAGGGTAGGAGTTGGAAATACTCTTGGATTTGGAAGATTAGACTGAATATTTCTATTTAATTTCTTAGAGGAAGAAGGTGGAACTTCTAACCAATCCTCCAGAATAATTGTTCCAAGACTGAATCTGCTATTGGTGGAAGAATTTTCTTGTTCTTGTTGAGCCCGCTGAAGGGCTCTTCCACGAGTTTCTATTGCATACACAGTTCTAGCAGGGGTAGAATTGGAATAGTGGTTTCTGGGATATCCACATCTTCCTCTGTATCCCAGACCTTTGGAACTACCTATAATTCCTCTGTTTGACATAGGGAACTCAGTATCATCAATATTGAAGCTATGACTGGTATAAGGATCTGTTAGATGAATCATATTAACAGAACCAAAAATCAACTCTTCATCTGATGAAGATTCTACCTGATTAGACAATTTAGGTTGTGCCATTTGGTGGGGCGATGCTTGTGGCTTTGAAGTAGATGGCATAAAATCTACCAGAGTCAAAGACAACTTGGGATTTGACACGATCTCATCTTCTTCTGATTGTTCCTCTTTCTTTGAATTATGTCGTTTCTTCAATGATCTTCCCTCTGATGAAGAGGGTTTTGCTGTGGAATTCATAGCAAAAGTCAAAATTAGTTTCTTCAATTGTGTTGGAAAAATGGCATGAGTGCGGTTGATCATTTTTCTGACCATACAATCACCATATTTCTGTCATTTTTGTTTTTGACTTCTTGTCACTCGCCTTCTTCCTATGGATTTGTAGCAGTAACACATGATACCTGAGCTGAAGAACCTTTCAATTTGAATTTTCTTGAGTCCACCATATTTTGAAAAAGGTCTTTTAAGACAAAACACTCCTGAGTGGGATGCCCCAATATCTGATGAAATGATAAATAATTGGGATGGTCTTCATCTCCTTCCTTGTTAGGACTTTTGGGCCTTAGAAATTGGACCAAATTATTTTCTAGAGCTGAAATTAAGTAACCAGGAACTTTTTCATTTTGGAAAGAGTAAAATTTTCTCTTCAGATCCTCAAATTGTTTCTGTCTTTGATCTCTTTGATCATCTTGATGAAACAGCCTCTGTTTTTTGACGCTCATGAGGTGGAGCCCTTCGATAAGATGAAGGTTTTGAAGTAGAAGCATGTGCAGGTGCTTGTTTAAGCATAACTGTAGTAGTCTCTGCTTTACCCATTCTTTTTCCTGGATCTGATGGAATTACACGAGTTTTATCCTTAGTCTTTGTAAGAGAGTCTTCAATCTGCTGAGTGATCGAAGGTCTCAAAACCCTCCGGTGTATTTCACAGGGATCAATGGTGTGCGTAATTCATCACGCAAATGTTTCACACATATTGGCAACCATTTTTCTTGAGGGAGTGCTAAGCTCAGAGAATATATTAATCCCTTCCAGTGAGAAATGAAATATGATACCCTTTCATTTTCCCATTTGCTTACAATTTTTAAGATAAAAAACTCTTGTCTTTGGAAAAGTTGAGCTGAATTGAATAAGGAATCGTTGACGGAGATCCTCCAATCTGATAATTGACCGGGATTGCAAGCATGTATACCAGACAAAACTAGGCCCTTGTAATGACTTTACAAAACACCTGAGCTTAACAGCTTCTTATTGTTGAGGAATTCCCATCATAGGATCACAACGAGAAACAAAATGTGTTAAGTGTTTCTCTGGGTCTCCCGAACCATTAAATATTGGGAATGTGGTAATTGAAAAAATTTATGGGGGAGGAATTGCATCTACCCATTCAGGGTAAGCTCTCTTCTCTGGTTGAAATGGTACATGCTTTCCTACCATAGCTTCCAATCGAGCTGTTAATGGCTCAATGGTAGTCATTAAATTTTTAGAAACATCCGGTTGAGCTTGGACCTGAGCAGGTGAAATAACTGGAGCTTGGATAGATGTGGTGGCTGGTACTGAAACTGAGGATAACACCACCAGTTGTTGTTGCACCTGACCCATAGGATTATACCTATGAGGGTGTACTGGTAAAAGAGGATAATCTTGATCCGTCTCAGTAACCGCAACAAATTACCTTGGTTTACTAACTCCAGCATGCTTAGGAGGAAGACTACCTTGAAGTAGTTCTGTATTCAACCTCCTTAATTACTTTATTTCTTCCTCTTTTTGTGGAAATCATTGCTCTAGTGAGAGTGATTTTCCTTCTCCAGAGGAAGGTTGTGTAAATTTATTCTTTACTTTCCCCTTGTTAGACGCCTTTTGAATAGCGGGAGGTTGGTTATTTGAGGGAATACCTAGATTCTAGGTAAGCCTTTGATTTCGTGTACACACACCTTCTTCATTTGTGTCTATGTGTACAGACTCTTGAAAAGGAACTTCCTCATCTGATCCCTCTGAGTGAGCCTCATGTTCTGGAGGATCAGCAACAATGGCATCAATGACATTTATTGATTCATAACGCATTGCATCTCTTCTATCGTCATTTCTACGATATTGTCTTCTTCCATGTCCCTGATGAGACACTACCTTCTGTTGAGTTAATCCCTAAGGAACTTCTTAGAGAATAGTAATTTAGAGGGAATATCCTGATAATTAGGCTCTTCATTCCTCTTGGGGATTCTTCCCAGCGGACTGGGGTTTTTCCTATTCAACTCCTCGAATCCTATTTTCTAATTCTGAGGGTTGGGCTAAAAGACTCCCCAATCTGAAAATCTGGGGTGGTTCTTGAGCCTCTATATCTGAGACTTTCTTAAAATATCTTCTGATCTTTCATAATTTAGTCTGGAAATTGGCTGGATGCATTAACCTACATCCACTCAAATCACCTGGCTCAAATGACCTTTGAATGATTTATGACACTTATGTCACTTGATGATGCTCTCGCTATAAACGAGAAGCCTATTTGATATTATCATTTTCCTGGTGCAAGAGTAATTTGAAAACTTGTTCTCTGTATACATGTCTTTGAGAAGAACTAGTTGAGGCATGTTCTTGAGCGAGCCTTTGATTACAAACAAAGCCAATTGGATGTGGTCGGCCATGGGAAATAACATTTCATGAAACCATTTATGGCGGGCTTTGTTGGCTGGAGAGTACAGTGAAATGCAGTGCTCCATGGACACCCCATCCCCTGATATGAATACCAGATAGGGCATTGTCAATTAACTGGCGCAACCTTTCTAGTGCACCAAGGCATGAATGTTGAAGGGCTCTCTGTTGCTTTTCAGCATTCAGATATCAAGAAACTGAGAGATAGGCCAAATCAATTTGGCGTTGTAACCCTTCTATTATATTAACATGATTTTCATATTCATCATAAGATAATATTTTCTTTTTCAATTGACAAAGAGTTTTCCACATGTTGGGATGAATATCATGAATACAATCTTCCATCAACATCTCTATCATGTCATACTGAGAGTCATCCAAAGGCCAAAACATGACTGGTACTTCACCTTTCATTATTTGTTTCCTCATATTCAGCATTTCCTATTTATCATTTGATGAAGATTCTTCTACCTGATTAGACCAGAGCTAGTGCTTCCTTGTTGCTTCATCATATTCAACAAGATTGGTAGAGAATTCACTTATCAAAATAGAAGATTAATGGCCCAGGGGTGGTTCAGAGAATGACCTACACCCCGAGTTATCTTCTGATTGAGAAAGTATTTCACCTACTAGCAGTAAAGCATTAGACATGATTGGCTTCACATTTGCAAGTGCCTCAAGATAAGAGGGATTTATCATTACTACATTTTCCATTGGAGCATTTTCCAAGAAATGTGAATTACTACTGCGGAGAGGACTTTCTCATCTAAATTCATAATCATGGGGAGGACCACCTTGGTGGGTTATAGCAAAAGATGAAACCTCTTGCTCCTTAGTCTTCCAGCCATGCAGAAGGTTATCGTGGCTCTCGTCTGAAGATGATAATTCGAGATCGACCGAACTATCATGAATCCAACCTTCATGAGGAAGTGTCTAATGCAGACCTTTGGAATTAATATCCCCTCTATTGGGAAATCAGAGAGTAGAATCTTGAGTTTCAACAGATAATTGTATGAGTGCATCAAGAACTCCAGCATCAAGCAAGGACTTATTACAGATTGGCTCTTGATTTCTTGATTGGGATGGATGGATATTTTTCTTAGACGCCTTCTTACTCACTTTGGGATCCACTTGTTGAAGAAAGTGGTTATTATGGGCAGGTGTATGTGCCTGCTCAGAAGAAAGATTTAGGTTAGGCTTATTATATCTATTCAAATCAGATGTATGTGCCTGAATTGATTGTTCGTATGATATAGGGGAGTATTCCCCACAACCCTCTTGGACTGGAACAAAGGTGTGTATCTGTTTTGGAGTGATCTGTTGATGTTTCACTCCATTGGTAGGGACATATTTTCATTTCTTTCCCTGTGATGTTGCTGAAGCTGTTATCATATCCCGGTAGGCATCCAGAATAAGAGCAAGGATTTGCTTCTACTCTTTCACCATCATCAAAATGTGCATTGTGACTTTAGCTACCCTAACGGGAATATACGTCCATTCCATGCTTGGATTAGGTGCGTGTTCCTGCTCCTGTACTCCTTTTCCTATCAGTGAGTTCTGACAATACTTATGTGTGGGGGCAGAGAGTTGAGTCTGCTCCAATTTTGTCGTCCGAGCTTTTCGACTGACTTCTCCGAGTGCTACCAAAAGAGACTGTTGGTAGGATTGATCAATAATATTAGGTGTATTTGCTTGCTGATTTCACTCCACCAAATTTGGTTGATGAACTTCCTTCAATGCTGGCAGATGAGACTGTTGGCAGGATTGATGAGTGTAAGCAAGTGTATGTGCTTGTTTACCAATTGTCAACACATTAGGTTGGTGGGATTCCTCGTATGTAGTCAGACGAGCCTGCTGACTAGCTGATTATTTATAAATATGTGTATGTTCCTATCTATCGTACTCTTCTAGAATTACCTGGTGGGAATGGTGTGTTGCTTCCAGATGAGTTTGTTGGATAGTGGAATTAAAATGGACGGGTGTGTGTGCCCACTCGTTGCTTTCCACAAAGTTAGGTTGGTGGACTTCTCTAGAAATGGCAGAGATAAGAATCTGCTCCCTATTGACTAGTCGTCGCCTCTGGTGGTTCGTCTTACATGCTAGGGTTCGAGGAACCTGAGCCAAACGCCTGGAGATGACACCCTCATCATGTTGAGGGTGCACTACCGCATGAGTCTGGAAGTGATTGTTGGTGGGACCCTTCGGGAAGGACTCATGTATCCTTGAATTAAGTCCCTCAGTGACCTTCTCATTCACCCTACATAATATGGTAGGGACTGGTGATTGTGTTCCGAGAATAACGACCCGAAACGGTTGGAGACGGTGGTTGGAACCACTTATTTTTTGATTGATGGTCATTGCTGTCCAGACGACCAGGGTGAGTTATTGACTTGGAGGGATTGTCGAACAGCCTCCAGAGTTGGAATGGTACCGTGTCGACGGTATTCCTTAACCAGTGAATTTGATACCCAGCGTTGAAGATGCTGATTAGGTGATGTTGTCCTCAGAACAGACGATGATCCAGTAGGAGTAGGTGTAGAGGTATTCACAACAGAGGCATTCACAGGTGTGAACTTAAGAGAAGCCATTTCTGTAACGCATAAGATCTTGGAAAAGAGTGCCTGTTTGATGTAACAGACATAATCATGATAAGTTTGGCCACTACATATTTTGTATGGGCACATATGTTATTGATTGTTTTGTTGGCCCTCGCATTGAGTTCGAATAAGGGCCTAACAAATAAGTAAAACATCATTTTAACTTGGTTAAGGATTCACGTCAGGTTCACCATTTTTTGTTTCCTATGAAAATGTTGATGACCTTGTTTACTTAAGGTTCAAACATTCCAATCGGTTTCTAACGGGTTTGTTTGTAGAACAGGAAACATCCAATGATTCTATATCCATTTCGACCTACTTTCCAAAGGTAGGTGCTCATTAGTTGTGGACTGATGAGGCTTAAGAATTTACATTGGTCAAGAGGATGGGAGGTCAGACTTATCACACCATTTTGGGGGGAATTATTGTCTACTCTGGGTCTCTCTTTAGAGATTTAAGTTATGTTTGTGAATCCTTATTACACTACCAAGTATGAAAATGAGCTTTCCTTAAGATCTGACAATCAATGATTAATATGTATGGGATTTAGAGAATCTTTTATATGTATTTGAGTTTCTTCATCGTTAGAGAATCATCTGTATTTGTTAGATATTCTTAGTCAATGGTATCCTTCAACACATTATAGAAAGATCTCTTGTTCATTATGATAGCGATACTAGATTTATAGTCACTCAACGGGGCACTTGAAGTTTATTGTCATTCAGAAAGACATGGAGTATTTCATAGTTGGGATCATACCCACAGATGGGATACCTACATATCATTGTTAGAAAAGGAATCAGAACCCACGTAGTTTGGGAATTAAGATGCAGTTTAACTTCATATGGGACGGATGAGAATTAATGGGTGATGGGATTGAACCTCAGAAAGGATTCCTACGTACTCTACTTTTAAGGTAGAGATCAAAGTCCACATAGTTCGGTTAGAAATTGTGGGTCTTACATATGATTAACAACCCAAATAGATGTTTCGTGGTTACTTTTACACTCTAAGATCATGTGAGTCATGATCGGTGTGAGAAACAAGAGGTATCAGTAAACCTGAAAATTTGTTCCACGAAAGATGTGGTCACAAGGAATGATATGGAGCTTATATATGTATGATTTCCCAAATAGATAAAGATCAGGACTTAATTTAGATAAGAAGCCTGGGAACAAGGTCCATAAAGGTATATGTGCTTTATGGAGATTTGGATACTCTAACTTGGGGCTTACTCCTAAAGAAGATGCCCAAATTAGGAGGGGAATTGTGATTGGGTTTTATTCCTGAGAAGGAAGCCCAAATCAAAAGAAGTTAAAATTGGTTAAGAGAAATTATGACTGGGGCTTATTCCTGAGAAGGAGGCCCAGGTTAATGGGACTTGAGAACTAGGGACTACTCCTGAGAAGCAGGTCCAGGTTAAGGGACTTGAGAACTAGGGCTTACTCCTGAGAAGGAGGCCCAGGTTAATGGAATTTGGGATTAGGGGCTTACTCCAAAGGAGGATGCCCATATTTGGGAACTTGGACCAGTGCTTACTCTTGAAAAGGAGGCCCAGTTTAGGAAATTGCGACTGGGGTTTACTTCTGAAAAGGAGGCCCAGGTTAGGAAATTATGACTGGGGCTTACTCCTGAAAAGGAGGCCCAGGTTAAGAAATTATGACTGGGGATTACTCCTGAATAGGAGGCCCAGGTTAGGAAATTATGACTGGGGCATACTCCTGAAAAGGAGGCCCAGGTTAGGAAATTATGACTGGGGCTTACTCATGAAAAGGTGGCCCAAGTTAAAGATCTTCTCATCTTAAAAGATGAGGTTGAATGAATGAAATATCTCACCTTAGTGACATGAAGATATGTAAATCACTAGGTTTTGAGAGATTTTCCACATAATTCCTTTCATATAAGGAATCCAACCAAGGAATCATGCCATAAATGGATTTGAAGAGGATTCTAAAGGATAAATCTTGAAGAGGAGATGTAAATTTGAAGAAAAGAGATGAATGGACCAGAGGGAAACCCAAAAAAAGGTAGGCGCGTAGGTCCTGTTTGGGCGCGCTGGTTCTATTTGGGCATGAAAGTCTTGGTGGCGTAGGTATACCTACGTGACACTTGGGTACTTGTGCACTGGTCAACCCATAGGGTAATACTTGGGTGAGCCTTTTCTCAATCCCTTAGTATCATCTCTAAAGGCTTCTGAAAGGGTGGTGTGCAGGTTCTGTTGAAGGGATAAGGTGGCGTGCAAGTGTGACCATTTCCCATAAGGGCTAGACACTTTGGAGCGTAGGTGTTGATGAGTTTCAACACTTAGTCCTTGTTCCCCCTCTTTAGATCTTCCATTCTAGGTAAGAAATTACCTTATAAGTGCTCGGAAGACTTCAAGAAGAGACTAGGGCGCCGAGAGTGGAAATCTAAGTTTCTGTACATTTCATCCTTGAAATGGGGGGCCCACAATGGGTATTTATAGGCTCCTGAAGACCTTGGGAGGAAATCATATAGGGCGCATAGGTCACCTGCGCACACAAAATGTGGCGCACAGGTACCCTACGCGACCATCTTGGAACTTGCACGTCCCATGCTGAAGCAAATCCTTGTTCATTCCTTTGTCTATTTTGATGTTTCTTCAATGGATGAATCACTTTGGGTTAAGGTATTTCCCTTTTCATTCATTAGACTCTATGACAGAAAGGAGTGTCAAAAATATTATTTTTTGAAGCTCAGTTAAAGGAATGTTCAATCCACTAAATGACAAAATTTCAATTTCCCATGGAATTATACCTTGTATTGAAAACACGGGTCATTACAACCCCCCCCCCTTAGAACTTATCATCCATGAGAAGCCTTTTGGAACAATGAAAATATCACTTGACCTATAGGGGTCTTGAAGTCTCATTCAAATGGTCACATTGAGTTTCTAATATATAAATATTTATATACCATTTACATATAAAATATATTAGCTTTATCTAATTAATAACTAATATCCATTTTATTTAAAATACCAATATATAAACATTTATATACCTATATATTAATCTAACTATATATATATTAATATAACTACATATATATATTGATATAACTATATATATATATATATTAATATCACTATAAATATATATATTAATATAACTATATATATATATTAATATAACTATATATTACTATATGAATAAATATAACTAAATATATATATAAATAAATAGATATGTCATTAAATGGAGAACAAATCAATATGGCAGAGTGGTAAAGGCTTTATGTGTGCAAGGGGGAGGTCTTGGGATCAAATCTTGGTGGAGGAAAGGGCATGCACATGGGGGTGGATTTGGGGGCAAGCGCTGATAAAGGGGGTGGGTGTAGCACTGATATAGGGTGGAGGGGGGGTGTACGGGTGCTTGAGGGGCTAGAAAGCACTGTTAAAAGGGGGCTCAAGCACTATAAAATCCCCCCTATTGGTAGGGTTTTTTTAAATTTTTTTATTTTTTTTAATTTTTTTACTTTTATCAACGCTAAAAAGAAAGCGCTTATAAAGGACCCTTTTATCAGCACTTTTTTTAGCACTGATAAAAGACCCATTTTATCAGCGTTTTTTTAGCCCTAATAAAAGGCGTCTTTATCAGCTCTTTTTGGAGCGCTGATAAAGGGGACCCCGCCCTCCCATCTTCGTTGGCTTTAACAACGCTTTTATAGTGCTGTTAAAGGCCATTTTAGCGCTGATAAAAGGTGTATTGTAGTAGTGAGGGGATCTTGTATGTTATCATATAAATTCCATAACTCTTATCTCAAGCCTGATGCTGTGGAGTTCAATTAGGTTGAAGGGGATGTTGAATGATTCCTTTTTATATTACTTAATTTGTGAATTTTTGTTTCTTGTTTTAATTATGTTCTAAATTATTATATAATATGATGTTATATGTATTACTATGAAATCTGAATTGTATGTGGTATGAATGGATGGTGAAATTATTAGGTTGGATAGCCCTATTTATTTTCCAAAAGATATACATGCTAAATTCTATTATTAAATATTTTTTCTTTAACATGGTAATTAGCCTATATATATATATATATAATATTGCGAAGGGGATGAAAATGATAATCTAGAATAAAATGTAAAATGTTGTCTTAATGGTGAACATGAAATTTTGAATTAATCTAATGTGATAAAAAAACATTGGAATAGAATGGTGAGATGGAAATATAAATGAGCCAACTTGGAATTAAGTCAATTGTTATTATTATTGATTAGTACTTTTCTTCTTATAGGTTCTAGTCTTATGGTGTTTGGATTTCATTGAAATTGTTCATGTTTTTCCTTCAGGTTAGTTGTTGTACTACAATAGTTTTTATGTCAATTTTAGGTTTAGAGGTTTATCCTTTATTCTCTATCCCTATAAGTTTTTTAGGGATAATTATAACTTAAAGATTGGGATGGGGGTGATTTTACTTATCCCCTTTTTTATGGTTATTAAGTTAAGAGTCACCCCTTTACTATAGTACAATACCTTCAACTTTGGTTTGTGTATTAAATATTTAGAATATCATTAATTGTTTTTGTTGGTATTTTAATTTAGGAGGGTTTTACTAGTTTAATAATTTAGGGTAAGTTTTCAGTGACCTGCTAGGTTAATGGGATGTTAGTTTAGGAGGAGTATGAGTTTGGGTTTCCCTTTTGTTATTTGGGTAAGTTGTAGTTGTGTAATATACTTTTATGAAAGAGTAGGTGTTGTAATGGAATGGTTTAGAAGAAAGACTTAAATAGGATACCATGCAATATTATATAGGTAAGTCTCTAACTAGGTGTTTCTTAGAGAGTTTTCTAAGTGAGTGAATGTTGCAGTGTCCTAATCTCCTATGCCACAGCCAAGACTCTTTATGAAAAGCATTTAAGCAAGTAACATTATGTTTAGCTAAAGTGTTCAAGTCAACAGCATAAACATTTTCATTTCTTAAGGCAGAAAATATTAAAGCATTTTTGGAATTATAAACATCACAAGAGTTGTTTTCAACTTGACATTAAAGCCATCATCACACAATTGAGAAATGCTAAGTAGGTTGTACTTAAGTCCATCAACAAATAAAACTTTGGAAATTAATACTGAGTCAGTGTTACCAATCTGGCCTAAGCCGATGATTTTTCCTTTTGAGTTATCACCAAAAGTGACATATCCTCCATCAACCTTTATTAAGCTTTTGAAGCACGAATAGTCCCCAGACATGTGTCTTGAACATCCACTGTCTAAGTACCATACCTTCTTGTAATTGCTTTTCAAACAGATTTCCTACAGAACAGATTAGACAAGAAATGACTTTGGTACCCAGATTTTCTTGGGTCCAGATATGTTAGCAATCAAGGATTTAGGTACCCAGATTTGTTTTATGGGTCCCATACAATTAATAGATGCAACAGATTTATTTCGCTATTATTTTATTCCCAATTTACTGACCATTAAGTGATGGGTTCTCCTCCCATCTTGCTATCGGTATGAGTTAGAAAGGCATTAAGTTTACAGCTTAGAATGGTGGAAATATATTCCTGAGGCCCTAATTTCTTAATATAATTTATTATGTTCTTATTTACCTTCATTTTCAATTATTATGTTATTATGGAAATAAGATTGTTGAAGAGAAGGTAGAAGAAATTTAGGTAATTAGAGATGTCAGACAACTCTCCTAGTTATGATTATCTGAGTTTTGTATATTTTTTTATAAATGGAAAATAATTATGATATGGTATTTACAGGTGATGCTAACAGAAGTGGTGATTGTGATTATATTTAGTTATGTTTGATTAGACTTATTTTTTTCTATCTTTGTATTTCTTAGTATTTCTACAAATAGCTGTCCAGACACATTGATTTCACTTGATATTATTTTCCTTTGAAATATGTTCTTATTGAGTACTCTAAAGTCCTCACCCCTCTAAAAGTTTTACTAAGTTAGTTTATCAGATAATTAAAGATGTAATGAGAGCACTATTTTTCCAGAATCCAAGGTTGATCATAAGATTTGGAGTGAATCTTTGAAGATCATTATTACATTTTATTAGTTATATTTCATTATATTTTAGGTAGTCGTGGTTATAATTTAAATTGTTAAACTTTCTATTTTTTATAATTAGAGTTTATTGGTTGATATTTTCCATATTCTTGGATTATTTATTAAGGGTAATTCCTCTCATACTAGTGATAGATACACTTGATGTTTGTCATTGGCATGAGGATTATTGAAGGTGGGCTTCAAAGGGCATCCTCATATTCAATATTTTCATAGGATGGGTACTAGTGGAGGGGGGTCATGATAGTAGGATCACTAGAGAGGTTATAGAACTAGAAATATATGGTTTTATAGTCATTAAGGATAGTGACTTGTTATTGGTTTACTATAATTATCTTTTTTTTTCTACAAAGAGGTAGTATAGATCTTATAATCTTCAAGATAGAATGAAGCCATGAATTCTGCAATGGGTTCCATGTATCAGAACCATTTAAAGGTATTGGTCGATCTTTCAATCAATAAGAATCTCACTATGTGAAAAGGGGTATTCAATAGAAAACTAGACCTGTATGGAAAAGTGAATATCTATAAAGAAAGTATAGTTTCATAAGACCTTATATAGAACCAATCCATTGAATAAAAATAAACCTTTTATCTATTTCCCATTTTTAAATCAATTATAATTCTACATATCCTGGAATCTTTCCTTGATTATGAGATTTGGAATATATATATAAAAACATATATCCTTAATGAGAACTTTTAGAAAGATGTTAATATGAAATGGCCTATAGGATTTTTGACTTCTGACATTGCCAATAATATATGCACATTATAGAGATCCATTTGTATGTTGAAGAAAGAATTTAGGCCATGGAACATTTTGTTCGACGAATCCATAAATATTTTGGTTTTAAAAATAATGAAAGTGAGTCATGTGTTTATAAGATATTTAGTGGGAGTGTGGTTTTATTCCTAGTAGTATATGTTAATGAAATGTTACTTATTGGAAATGACATACCAGTCTTATAGTCAGTTAAGGACTAGTTAAACAATTGTTTCTTGATAAAGGACATGTTTAAAAAACCATATATCCTTGGAATTAAGATCATTTGTGATAGATTCAAAAGGTTTATTAGACAATTACAAAGTATATATATTGAACAGATTCTAAATAGACTTTGTATGGAATAATACAAGATGGGATGGGTTATAGTGTCACGTGGTATACATCTCTCTAAGAATATGTATCCTTAGAAACAATGGGAGAGATATAGAGAGAGGAAGGGAGGAAGGGAGGGACGGGGAGAGAGAGAATGAGTAAGATCTAATACACTTCTAAAATAGTATCTATCATGTATTGAAAGTTATATACTAGGATTGATTTTTCCTATGCTTTGATCATGGTAGTTATATATCAAGCTGATCCAGGAGAACAACATTTGTATATTGTTAAGGTTATCCTTAAATATTTAAGTCATACGAAGGATATGTTCCTGGTATATAGTGGAGACAAAGATCTAGTATTAGAGGATATATTGATGATAATTTAAAAATAGATTGGAATGATCTAAATTTACACTCATGATATGTCTTCGGTCTCAATGGAGGGGTTGTGAGCTAAAGAGTTCAAAACAAATGGTTATCACTAATTCTATAGTGGAATCTGAGTACATTATGTCTTTTGATGAAGTAAAAGTGTTTTTGATTCATAATTCCACCCAATATATCAATGTGGTGTCAGGTAGTAATGATGTTTTCACATTTTATTATTAAAAGACTACAAAAGTAGCTATCACAAAGGATCAAAGGTTGCATAAAAAGATGAATCACATACTCTGGAAGTATAACCTCTTAAGTTATTTTTCTTATAGTTATTAAGTCATGGTGAGTAGAATTTTAATGGATGAAAACATGGAGGACACCTTAACTAAAGCCTTATCTCAGAAGAAGCATGAGTATCATGTGAGAGCTAGTGGACTGAATATTTCTAACAGTTGGCTCTACTGAAAGTGGTATTCTGTTAGAGTTGGTTCACTAGAACCAACTTTTATATAGTTTATGATTACATTTATTTATGGATATTTAATATTCGTAAATTTTTATCATATCATGATTTTTTTTCTGCATGATGTATTATGAGATAATGTCTTAAAATTGAATGTCGTACTAAAAGTTCATAGTAGTTTCTCGTTATGATGGGAACCTAGAAGTACCATGATAATATTCTTAAAGATAGTTTCTATTAATGTAAAATATTGTTTTATGAAACATAATTGATACAATTTATTATGGTTAGGGGGATCATAAGACATTGAGACTTCTAATCATGAAGTTCATCCTTAGTTATCTCAAGAAATGAGATTATCTGAACTTAACCGACATGTAGGAAATCCCCATTCATGTTTCATTGGGTGTTCCTATATGAAGTCATGTGTAATAGTCCTTATATATTAATTTTATTATTAATACATATCAAGAAACACATTCTTTGATGTATTTTCATAAACCATGATGAAATATGTTTGTGGTGATGTTGAGTGTGTTGGATGAATCAGGATTGAAATAGTATTAATTAATAATGGGAGGAAGGATTTGACATTATTGTTATTTAAAGGATGTTTTCATATCAGTCCCTTTGATGGGAATTTAACTACCTGATTAATTACATGGCCATGGTGTTTTATTGGAAAGTTCATTTCCAAAAATTAATGAAAGAGACATCGAGCATGTAGGTTGACGACACCATCATGTAACCTTCTTTATTTGAGATATCACAATAAATGAATTATATTAAATAGTGTATGTTTGTAAGAGATTTTATATCACTGTGTCATTTACATACCTTTTTATGGGAATATTTTCATGACATTATCTTCTTTCTTTATAGGAGGCTTGGCATGTTGTTTGACACTACCATTGGACTTTAGGCAGTGTTGCCTAATGCCACTGAGAAAGGGGTCTACCTAGAGTGTTACACACTATGTGTATTCCGAACCTTGGTAAAATTCTATATAAATTTAACATTTGGATAAATATTATTCTAATTCATAGTTTAATTATTATTCATGTTAGTTTGATCATAAATTTTCATTCATCACTTATTCGAGAGAATATATATGTGAGTTAGATATTTCTTCGATAGGTAATGTTTTATTTAATTATATGAATATATAATATTTATCTCTTTGATTTATTTTCAAGGTAAAAAATATATTTTTAGTTTTATGAATATTTAATAAATAATTGATCAATAATTCATTTAATATAATATTTATTTATTTATTGGTGAACAATATAGTTATATTTATTTAATTAATTAATTATTCATTATTCAATGTTCAATAAAAATTTAAGGGGATTATAAGACCAAGTTTAATGATCCATAAAAAATGTCATTTTAAATATTATATAAATAAATTTTAAATTATTTTTTCAATGAAATAATATTTATTTTATTCGTGTTTTTGGAGCATTGCAAATAAATAATAATAACCCTATTATTATTTTGACATGGGGTTTGTTGGGTATTTAGAAAATAATGATGGCCCTTGTGAAATTATTATTTTATAATGATAAATTTATTTAAAAATGGTTGTGTCATTTTATGAAACCCTATCCATTTTAATAATCATTATGTGCAATGAGTCATATATAAGAGTTTTTTTGTATCCCTAGGGAGGTATTCCTCTAGAATTATCTCAAGAACAAGGAAAAAGTCTCCTCCACCACCAGAATGATTCCTTATAACCTTTAAGGATTCTTTTACAATCAACAGTGATTGTCTAATGCACTAGAACCATCTACACTAGCACCCAGAGGATTCTATTACAATGATCAGAGGTTCGCTTAACACATTTGGATCACTAATAAATGGAATATACAATTGATTCCTTTGACACAATGATAGTAAACCAAGTGGTATTCATTCAATCATCGAAAACAAAGAATGAAATTCAACATAATATATTTTATTATTAAAATAAATTATTTAAAAATTATATGTGAGAAGATATCATATTCTAGGTTTCATCATTTTTATACATTAATTTTTTTCTTTGATTATGTTTTTTATGAAGTTCTTCATCATGTATATCTTAGATTATTCATAGATTATGAAAAAAGTCAAATTGAAAAATTCCCAATAAGCACTTCTACTGCATCAAGAACCTTTAAGTATATCGCTACAACTGATATACTTATACCATATGTCTCCACACTATATCTCATATAGTGATATAACTATATAGTTTATGTTTATTTTAGAACATCCATATTCCCAAATATAATTATTTTACTCTAGGTGATATACTTATACCATATACCTCCTCATGATATTGCATATAGTGATATAACTAAATAGTAGAAGGGTTTTTTTAGAACATCTATATTCCAAATGCATTAGAAGATAGAAATGAAACTCATACATAGTATCTATCAGTAGAGGAAATGATAAAATGCAATGAAAAACATAAAACAATGCATATCATACTATTTATATTGAATCTTCTATAGAAGTTAATTTCATTCATCTACAGTAATCACAAGATTCCTACCTCCAAAGGTATCCACCAGCCGAAATGGGATCATTGAATGCTTTAGTAGGACCCCTTCTCCTTCAAATGTGTGATATAACCTCTATCATAAATTTAAATTAAGATAAGTTTGAGAGGGTTTTATCTTTAGATAAATGATACCCATTATCCAAAAATGAGGTCCATGAACTCCATTATATATAATTCCTTCATTGAATGAAGTCGAAGTTAAAGTTCATCCATAACATATTTTATCACACATCCAACTCTTTATAACCCATTATAATAATTAAAATAGAACCTAATTTATTTAATAATATTATTAACCTCATTTAATAATCAATAAATGTTTAACACATCATCACATGATGTGTCACAAGCTAAAATTACATGATAATCAATATATGAGTGTTAGTTGAGTGATATCCCATTTAATTCATTAGGAACACCGTATCAAAGTATCAAGAACCATTATATAAAAAAAACATGGAATTGTGAATTTTACCACATTGTGATTTATGATTTAGTGTGTAAATCCAAAAATATTCCACTTACACTAAAAGATCAAATACATTATACACAACTTAAAAACTATTTTTGAATCCATACAAACTCTTTTAGATATGATTATCATAAACACTCTCTTAAATTTTGGATAAAAAAATTATACCAAAATTAATACATATTCCATGGATTAATGTGTAACCATACGGTCCTTTATAAGGTTGAAAAAAATTATAAATTCGTTAATCCATAATTGTATGTAAATATATATCTCTAGGAAAATGTTATTTCTACTCATTCAATTAAGGAGTCTGGTGTGACCTCGATCAAACACACACACATCTCTATATGAACATGTGCACTATAATATGTATCTCTATAAATAATAAGTATACTATATTCCATTTTTCTATGACATAAAGTGAAAATTAGACATGTAATATGAAAATATAGTATTCTCCAACTCCTATATTCTCAATTCACTCAAATAGAATGGTCATATCAAATGAATACAACATGTTCCAATCATCTTAATATTTGAGCACATCACCAGTCACTAAACCAAACATGGTCATGCATTTCCTAAATCTAATTAAAACAAGGAATCAGGTTCCATACTTGTAATATAAATAAAAAAATATCATATTATCTAAACTCAACCAATGAAATGATCAACAATATACCCAACCACCCTCTGATTAGATTAGTCTCAATGATGGCATATGAAAAGTATAAATTTATGAAAGTTTACATGTTAATTATATTATCAACCTATGATCATGGGGATTCATATAAAACATTCACCCATAAGTATATAAATTTTTGAATGACATTACATGTGATATAGTTTTGTTTGTTATTCCAAATAATAAGTTTTTACTTAATATCTCAAGAGACTACTCTGTATCATAGACAATATTCTACTTCGGATAATTTTAACATATCATCCCAACCCATAATTGTAACGCCCGAGACTTTTATGAGAAATATTTTGTTTTTATCAAAGTAATATTTCACTACACACACAACACTAGCTTGTCTTGCTTTACACACAACTGCGGCCTTCCTCGATAGCTTGCGTCGTACGCAATACCGAGTTTCACTAAACAAAGATATGATATTAAAATATTATTAAAACTAGCCGTTATGAATAGTAAGAACTGAATTTTGAATTTTAAAACATTTTAATTCAACTTATACATTTTCTAGAATGAGGTATAAAAGAAAAACCAGTTTTTATTAGATAAAAGAAATATTTTTCAAAAAATATAGTTTTGTCGCCTTTTGATGGAGCACCCACATTAAATCTTGTTTTTGACATGATTATAAGTTCAATTTGACAAAACTAAAATTCTTCTTTTGAATCAGGGTATATAAATTTACTTTGGATAATTTTTTTATATTTTTCTGATAACTTTCATATTTTGATAAATAGTAAAAATACGCTATTTTTTAATTAAAAACAACTTTTTTCATTGAGATAATTTATATGGATAAATTATAATATTGAATGGTTTTAAAGTATAAATAGAATATATTTTTACCATTTGATATAATTTATGTCATTAGCATTAATTTCACATTGAATGCATAGGTAAAAACATTTCAATCTTTGGCAATGTTTTAGCTTCTAAAACCCGTTTTCTTAACAACGTGATTTATTTTAAATTAATTACGACAACTTATATGTTTTGAATTTTGAAAAATGGATTCCATATTCAGAATCAGTGGGTCCAAATTATGTTAATAGACTAGTTTTTATTTTTGGGCATTATGAATGGTAACTATAGTAAATTTTATTTACCATAGTTAAAGGTAAATCTGGTAATTAAGGGTAAATATAAGATTATAAAATTTCCCTAACACCTGCTAAAATCCTATTGGATGACTAAAAGTCGACCCATATCACCTAAGGGTCGGATTAGATTCATTTAATGGACTTTTTCCATGAAAATGATTTAATTATTATTAAAACCAAAGAATGTGATAACATGTCACTTTCTTAAATCTTATAAGTATAATAATTTTAATTTGATGATAAACATAATGAAACATCGAACATGAATAGTCTCCAAAAAGATAATATAATTATATACATCATAGGAATTTATTTCTAATTTTTAGGGATTAACTAATTATCATTAATTATGAAACAATAGTGATGTTGAAATTATTTTATTAATTAAAATATCAAATAAATTGTATTAAAAATATTAAAATAAATATTATATGAACTATTTAATGTGATAATCTAATTTTCTAGATACATATGACATTTTATGAATCTATTAAAGATTTTAGTTCGAACATATCTTCTGTGTATATTTTATTTAAATTCAAATAAATGAATAGTGTCAAAATTGACACTATTGTTATTTTATAAAACTAACATATTATAAAATTGTTTAAAAATCACAAAAATATTTAGAAATTATAAATTAAAATTTATATGGTCGACAATGTCATAAAGTGTCAAATTATGGAAAATTCACAACACATATGTAATTATTTATAATAATTTAAAATTTAGAATATTATTACCACAAATAAAATTAAATTGATAAATAAGGATAAATCAAGTTGATAATGTTTAAAATAAATTCTTAACATGTATAATTTTATTGGTTGATGAGATTACAACTCTATCTCATATATGCTTTGTATATGAGTCATTTTGGTAGTTTTCAAGTGGGGTTGGGATTTAATATAAACTAATATTTCTTATATTTCCAAAGGTGCCCCTCTCCTCCCTTATAAAAGGGCACATACTCCCTCTCTTCCTCACACCAATTTGAGACTTCAAGCTCAGCCAAACCCTGCCCATTTCACTTCCCCACTTCCTTAGAAACATACTAGATGTACTGGTCTCATCAAAAGACCAACTCTAGTGCCTTAAGAGAAATTTTAAAGGAGGCACTTCGAGAAAGAGGAGGTTCGGACACTTACGAAGAAAATCGGACCTAAGGTAAGGAAAAATATCACAATCTCATTTTTATCCGAGATTGTTTATACTTTGGTATTTACTGGGGTATATTCTATCATACACATCCATGTTTACTCAATATGTAATATTTACATCCTTCTAAAATAGGTTATATCCAATTTTACCGTTCAGTGAGTTTTTAGTAAAAGATATGAAAGGAATATTTTCTCATTTTTCGTACGAGGTACTTTTTGACTTTTCCAAAAAAAGTACAAGAAGAATGTTTTTTTAACATATACGGCATGAATGGATTTTTAAAACATTATTTCCAAGAAGCTTACTTTACAAGTTTTCATGTTTATTTTTAATCAACTTCTTTTAGTTTAAAATTGTATGACTTGTTAAGAAAGGAAAATGTTTTTGAAGTAGAAAGGATATTTTCCTCAAGAATGGAGTTCAAGTGTTTTATCAAAATTATTTTCCATCTAAGATAATAAAGGTTTATGTTTCTATCCATATTTTTACATTGATTTGATTATGTTGTGATGGAATTATTTATATGAATTCCTTTATCTTATATGAATTGTTTTATGATGTCACGATGTTTAAGATTCCCATTTTTATTACATGGGTTATGCGATGATGTATGGTTTATGATTTTGTAGCACACATAAGAATGGTATCATTATGAGATGGGTGGGACCTATATCTCCCTCTAATTCATTTGGTAAATATTTTTTATCTCATGAGATAGACATGGCTGGAACGGTAGGTTATACCAAGTTAGTGATACAGGACTGAAACGAGGAGTGAACTCAGTTCAGAAATGGACTTTGTCCACTAAGATAGTCTTGGAAATGATTCTTGACTAATAAAAAATGATTCTCTATGATTATGTGTGTATTCCACAAAGTTTCATGTTTTAAATTATGATTATTGGGATTTCATTTCACTACTATGATTTATCCCATGTTATGAAATTATGCTCTCTTTTGCAGGTTATGATTTCCAAAATGTTATGTTCTTATGAATATGATGTGATTGATATTTATTTTTTTTACCCTTACTGGGAATTTGAGCTCACCCTTTTGTATGTTTTCTTTCCCCCGGTCAGGAAGAAGCTTATTAAGTAAGATATGCCAAAAGGGACTATAGATATGATGAAATAAATGGGAGACAATGTAGACGCTTTATGAACCAGTTGTTTATGTTTCCCATTTTCTAAAGACACTATACCTATATGGTCCTTTTGTGGTTTGTTATATGTTGTAATAAATATGCTTCAATTTTGAAGTATTAACAATGTATGTAAAGTATGGGTCGTTATAGTTGGTATCAGAGGAAAGGTATAGTCAACCTTTGGAAACTAGGATGTGAAAGCCTTAGAAAGAACCCTAAGGATAATTCTAATCATAGAACACAATCTTAGTGTTTTATAAATGGCCATGAATAACCTAGGATAAGACCTTATGTGTGAAATTTTATTCTTGATTATGTGGTTTTCCTATTATAATTTGTGTTTCTCACACTATTATTCTTGGTTTTAGTCAATGGCTGGAACCCAAAGGAACCGTGTTGATGCGGAATGCGACGAGAAATGCAATGATTGTCCCCCTGAGCAACCAAACGTTATGGGAGCTGGAATGCAAAATCTTGTAGCCATGCTCACACAACTTTCTCAAGCTATGAATCATGGAGGACTTCGAAACGAGCAAAGGAAGGAGAAACATTCTGTTGAATCCTTCATGAGGCAGCGTCCACCTTCTTTCAGCGGGTCTACTGATCCATTAGTTTCTAAACAATGGATTAGTAATACTGAAAAGATATTTTCAGTTCTTCAATGTGCTGAACATGATAAAGTCATCCTAGCAGTGTATCGTTTGGAAGGAGATGCTGATCAATGGTGGAATCTTATTAAGAATAAGAGGAAAAGGGATGAAATTGAGTCCATGGAATGGGACGAGTTCAAGAACTTATTTTTCAATAAGTACTTCCCTCGTATTCTCCGAACAAAGATGGAGAAGGAGTTTCTTGAACTGAAGCAAAAGGATGATGAATCTGTTGGTACCTATGAAGCAAATTTTACAAGACTTGCAAGGTACACTTCTGGTATTATTATCCAACCTGAGATTAAGATCGATCGATTCCTTAGTGGCTTAAAAATAAGTCTTTGAAGGGCCTTAGCCATAAGGGACTTCAATAGCTATGAGGAAATCATTCGATGTGCTCTCAAAGTTGAGATGGAGATCGGAGTAACCCATCAGTCATATGGGTTTGATAAGAAGAGGAAAATGGAATTCAAAGGAAAATCTAAAGAGCACACTAAAAATAATATGAGCTTTTCCTTATGCTCAAAGTGTGGAAAGAAACATGGAGGGATTTTTCTTAAAGGGACAAGTAAATGTTTTAAATGTGTAAAGGAAGGTCATCAGTTATTTTAATGTCGTGATGATGGGAAGAAAATGTCTAATGATGCAATCAAAGGAAGGGATACACAGAATGAACCTACTACATTTCAATGTTTCAAGTGCAAGTAGATGGGGCATTATGCCAATAAATTCCCTAATCCAAGGGTTGATGATGATGGTCAACGTCAACAAACTCTTAAGGCTAAAGACAAAGGAAAGTCACATGCAATTTCTATCAGCGATGTGGAGTACGATAACGATGTGGTGAATGGTACACTTACCATCCACACTAAAGTAGAAAATGTTTTATTTGATTCTATATCCACCCACTCTTTTATTTCTGAATAATTTTCTAAGGGTATCACTATATTACCTCAACAATTAAATATTGAGTTAGCTGTGACAACACCTAATGGCACAACAGTCGCATCAAAAGTTTATAATTCTTCCCTGATTGAAGTTTGTGGGAAATTTCTTCCTGAAAATCTTGTGATCCTTCCTATAGTGTAATTTGATGTGATTCTTGGCATGGATTGGCTTTCTTTATATGGATATCATATCAATTTCCAAAGAAGGGAACTCACATATCATATTCCAGATCAATCTATGATCGTCTATCGATGCAAGGATGAACATAACCTTCGAGTGTAAATTTCGTCCATCTTATGGGTCTTGACTCCACTTAATGAAGGTTATTTATCTCAAATGGTTGGTGAGAAACTCACAATTAAGAATATGCCCATTGTACGGGAGTTTGATGATGTCTTTCCAGAGGAATTTCCAGGTCTTCCACCAAATCGTGAAGTTGAGTTTTCAATAGAACACGTACCCGGTGCTTTGCCTATTTCAAAGACACCTTATATAATGGCCCCAATTGAGTTGCAGGAATTGAAGAAGCAACTCCAAGAGAATCTTGATAAGGGATTCATACGCCCTAGTGGGTCTCCTTGGGGAGCACCTGTTCTATTTGTTAATAAGAAAGATGGATCAATGAGACTCTGCATTGATTATTGAGGACTTAACAATATCATTATCAAGAACAAATATCCTCTCCCATGCATTGATGACTTATTTGACCAACTACGCGGAGCTCAATACTTTTCCAAGATTGATCTTAGTTCAGGGTATCATCAATTAAAGGTCAAAAGAGAGGATATACAAAAGATAGATTTCCGTACAAGGTATGGAAATTATGAATTTATAGTGATGCCATTTGGTCTTACTAATGGCCCTACTATCTTCATGGATCTGATGAATAGAGTCTTTAGAGACTATCTTGATCAATTTGTGGTAGTCTTTATAGACGATATTCTTCTCTATTCAAAGTGCAAGGAAGAATGTGAAGAACACTTGTGAATTACATTGAAGACCCTGAGAAAGGAGAAGCTTTATGCCAAATTTACCAAGTGTGAATTTTGGCTTCAAAAACTTTCATTTTTTGGTCACATAATCTCAAAAGAGGGGATATCTGTGGATCCAGCAAAAACAGAGGTTATCGGAAGATGGTCGAGACCAACAACAGTAACTGAGATCTGAAGTTTTCTTGGTTTGGATGAATATTATCGACGTTTTGTGAAAGATTTTTCACGATTATCTAATCCACTCACCAAGTTGACTCAGAAAGGAGTTAAGTTTGTTTGGATGGAAGAATGTGAAGAGAATTTCAAGGAGTTGAAAAGAAGGTTATCCAGTGCACTTGTGCTCACACTACCTTGTAGTGGAGAAAGGTTTGTGATTTATAGTGATTTATCCAAGAACGGATTGAGGTGTGTTCTTATGCAAAATGATATGGTGATAGCTTATGCCTCACGAAAATTGAAAATCCATGAACAAAATTACCCAACTCATGATTTGGAGTTAGCTGCGGTAATCTTTGCATTAAAGATTTGGAGGCATTAACTTTATGGTGAAAGGTGTGATATTTATACTGATCATAAAATTTTAAAGTATATTTTCACACAAAAGGAGTTCAATATGCGTCAAAGAAGATGGTTGGAGCTGATTAAGGATTACGACTGTTCATTCATTACCACCCTGGGAAATAAAACAAGAAGGTAGATGCATTAAGTCGACAAGACCATGCCAGTTTATCCATGATGAGGATCATGAAAGATCCAATATTTATGGATTTGAAAAGGATGGATCTTGGAATTATAATGGAAGGGGGAAAATCGTATCTTTCTCAAATGAATTTTCAACCATCTATACATGTGAAGATTAAAGAGGAACAGAAAGAAGATGTAGAGTTACAAAAGAAGGTGAGAAATGTTCCTGAATTCAACCTTGACTGTGATGGGACAATAAAGTTCAGGAATCGGGTTTGTTTTCCTCCCATCCCCGAATTAAAGAAGGAGCTGCTGGATGAGGCTCATAGTTCTTCATTCTCTATTCATCCTAGAAGCACGAAGATGTATAGGGACCTGAAAGAGTACTTCTGGTGGGATGACATGAAAAGAGATGTTGTTGAATATGTCTCTCGATGCTTGGTTTTTCAGCAAGTTAAAGCTGAGAGACAGAAGTCTAAGGGGATGTTACAACCATTACCCATACCCGAATGGAAATGCGAAAACATCACTATGGACTTTGTCACAGGACTTCCTAAAACATCCAAAGGCAATAATTCTATCTGGGTCATAGTTGATCATCTTACAAAGTCCGCACACTTCATTTCTATTAAAGAGGATTTATCTCTGGATCAACTTTCCAGGATATATGTAAAGGAAGTGGTAAGATTGCATGGAGTACCACTTTCTATTATATCTGATTGGGATCTGATATTTACCTCGATGTTCTAGAGAAGTCTTCAGCATACTCTGGATACAGAGTTGAGTTTCAGCACTGCTTATCATCCTCAAACAGACGGTCAGTCTGAGAGAACAATTCAAACTCTAGAAGATATGTTGAGAGCTTTCTCTATGGATTTCAAAGGTGGTTGGGATCAACACCTACCTTTGGTGGAATTTTCTTTTAATAATAGCTTTCACTCCAGTATTCAGATGGCTCCTTATGAAGCTCTCTATAGAAAGAAATGCAGGACTCCAACTTGCTGGGATGAAGTTGGGGAAAGAAATCTATTAGGACCAGATCTTGTTGATGAGATGGTAGAAAAGGTCCGATCTATTCAAAAACACATAAGAGCAGCTCAGAGTCGACAGAAACATTATGCCAACAACCGAAGAAAAGACCTAGAGTTTGAAGTGGGTGATAAAGTGTTCTTACGAATATCTCCCTAGAAGAGGGTCATGAGATTTGGAAAGAAGGGGAATTTGAGCCCTAGATATATCTGTCCTTTCGAAATACTGGATCGTGTTGGAAAGGTAGCTTACCGATTGGCGCTTCCACAAAATTTCTCTTAAGTTCACGATGTGTTCCATGTATCTCTCCTGAGAAAGTACATACCTGATCCTTCACATGTACTCAGCTCAGAAGTTGTACCGCTGGAGCAAGATCTTTCTTATAAAGAACAACCGATAGAGATTCTGGATTGTAGCGAAAAAGTCCTACGAAACCAGACCACTCGCTTGCTGAAAGTTTTATGGAGGAACCACCAATTAGAAGAAGCTACATGGGAGCTTGAGGATATGATGAGGGAGAGGTATCCTCATCTTTTTCTTACAAAGTGACAAATTTCGAGGGAGAAATTCATTTTAAGGGGGGTAGAATGTAACGCCTGAGACTTTTATGAGAAATATTTTGTTTTTATCAAAGGAATATTTCACTACACACACAACACTAGCTTGGCTTGCTTTACATGCAACTGTGGCCTTCCTCGATAGCTTGCGTCGTACGCAATACCGAGTTTCACTAAACAATGATATGCTATTAAAATATTATTAAAACTAGCCATTATGAATAGTAATAACTAAATTTTGAATTTTATAACATTTTAATTCAACTTATACATTTTCTAGAATGAGGTATAAAAGAAAAACAAGTTTTTTTAGATAAAAGAAATATTTTTTAAAAAATATAGTTTTGCCGCCTTTTGATGGCGCACCCACATTAAATATAGTTTTTGACATGTTTATAAGTTCAATTTGACAAAATAAAATTCTTATTTTGAATCAGGGTATAAAAATTTACTTGGGATAATTTTTTGATATTTTTCTCATAACATTCATATTTTGATAAAGAGTAAAAATATGCTAATTTTTAATTAAAAACAACTTTTTTCATTGAGATAATTTATATGGATAAATTATAATATGGAATGGTTTTAAATTATAAATAGAATATATTTTTACCATTTGATATAATTTATGTCATTAGAATTAATTTCACATTGAATTCATAGGTAAAAACATTTCAATCTTTGGCAATGTTTTAACTTCTAAAACTCGTTTTCTTAACAACGGGATTTATTTTAAATTAATTACTGCAGCTTATATGTTTTGAATTTTGAAAAATGGATTCCATATTCAGAATCAGTGGGTCCAAATTATGTTAATAGACTACTTTTTATTTTTGGGCATTATGAATAGTAACTACGATAAATTTTATTTACCATAGTTAAAGGTAAATCGGGTAATTAAGGGTAAATATAAGATTATGAAATTACCCTAACACCTGATAAAATCCTATTGGATGACTAAAAGTAGACCCATATCAACTAAGGGTCAGATTAGATTCATTTAATGGACTTTTTTTCATGAAAATGATTTAATTATTAATAAAACCAAAGAATGTGACAACATGTCACTTTCTTAAATCTTATAAGTATAATAATTTTAATTTGGAGATAAACTTAATGAAACTTCAAACATGAATAGTCACCAGAAACCTAATATAATTATCTACATCATAGGAGTTTATATATAATTTTTAGGGATTAAAAAATTATCATTAATTATGACACAATAGTGATGTTGAATTTATTTTATTAATTAAAATATCAAATAAATTGTATTAAAAATATTAAAATAAAAATTATATGAACTATTTAATGTGATAAACTAATTTTCTAGATACATATGACATTTTATGAATCTATTAAAGCTTTTAGTTCGAATATATCTTCTATGTATATTTTATTTAAATTCAAATAATTGAATAGTGTCAAAATTGACACTATTGTTATTTTATAAAAATAACATATTATAAAATTGTTTAAAAATCCCAAAAATATTTAAAAATTATAAATTAAAATTTATATGGTCTAAAATGTCATAAAGTGTCAAATTATAGAAAATTAACAACACATTTGTAATTATTTATAATAATTTAAACTTTAGAATATTATTACCACAAATAAAATGAAATTGATAAGTAAGGATAAATCAAGTTGATAATATTTAAAATAAATTCCTAACATGTCTAAATTTTATTGGTTGATGAGATTAAAACTATATCTCATCTAATCTTCAGATATGAGTCATTTTGGGAGTTTTTAGGTGGGGTTGGGATTTAATATAAACTAATATTTCTTATATTTCCAAAGGTGCCCCTCTCCCCCTTATAGAAGGGCACCTCCTCCCTCTCTTCCTCACACCAATTTCAGACTTCAAGCTTGGCCAAACCCTACCCATTTCACTTCGCCACATACATAGAAACCTACTAGAGGTACTGGTCTAATAAAAATACCAACTCTAGTGCCTTAAGAGAAAGTTTAATGGAGGCACTTCGAGAAAGAGGAGGTTCGGATACTTACGAAGCAAATCAGACCTAAGGTAAGGAAAAATATCACAATCTCATTTTTATCCGAGATTGTTTATACATTGGTATTTACTGGGGTGTTTTTATCATCCACATCCATGTTTCCTCAATATGTAATATTTATATCCTTCTAAAATAGTTTATATCCAATTTTACCGTTCGGTGAGTTTTTAATAAAAGATATGAAAGGAATCTTTTGTCATTTTTCGTACAAGGTACTTTTTGACTTTTCTGAAAACAGTATGAGAAGAATGTTTTTTTAACTTATACGAAATGAATGGATTTTTAAAAAATTATTTCCAAGAAGCTTACTTTACAAGTTTTCAAGTTTATTTTTAATCAACTTCTTTTAGTTTAAAATTGTATGACATGTTAGGAAAGGAAAATGTTTTTGAAGTAGAAAAGATATTTTACTCAAGAATGGAGTTCAATTGTTTTATCAAAATTATTTTCCATCTAAGATAATAAAGGGTTATGTTTCTATCCCTAGTTTTTACAATGATTTGATTATGTTGTGGCGGAATTATTTTTATGAATTCCTTTATCTTATATGAATTGTTTTATGATGTCACGATGTTTAAGATTCCCATTTTTATTACATGGGTTATGCTATGATGTATGGTTTATGATTTTGTGGCACACATAAGAATGGTATCATTATGAGATGGGTGGGACCTATATCTCCCTCCAATGCATTGGGTAAAGATTTTCTATCTCAAGAGATAGACATGGCTGGAACGGTAGGTTATACCGGTTCAGTGAAACAGGACTGAAATGAGGAGTGAACTCAGTTCATAAATGGACTTTGTCCACTAAGATAGTCTTGGAAATGAGTCTTGACTAATAAAAAATGATTCTCTATGATTATGTGTGTATGCCACAAAATTTCATTTTTTTAAATTATGATTATTGGGATTTCATTTCACTACTATGATTTATCCCATGTTATGAAATTATGCTCTTTTTGCAGGTTATGATTTCCAAAATGTTATGTTCTTATGAATATGATGTGATTTATATTTCTTTTGATTACCCTTACTGAGCATTTGAGCTCACCCTTTTGTATGTTTTCTTTCCCCAGTTCAGGAAGAATCTTATTAAGTAAGATATTCCAAAAGGGACTATACATATGATGAAATAAATAAGAGACAGTATAGACGCTTTATGAACCAGTTGATTATGTTTCCCAGTTTCTAAAGACAATATACCTATACGGCTCTTTCGTGGTTTGTTATATGTTGTAATAAGTATGCTTCAATTTTGAAGTGTTAACAATGTATGTAAAGTATGGGTCGTTATAGTTGGTATTAGAGGAAAGGTATAGTCATCCTTTGGAAACTAGGATGTGAAAGCCTTAGTAAGAACCCTAAGGATAATTCTAATCATAGAACACAATATTAGTGTTTTATAAATGGCCATAAATAACCTAGGATAAGACCTTAAGTGTGATATTTTATTCTTGATTATGTGTTTTTCCTATTATAATTTTTGTTTCTCACACTATTCTTCTTGGTTTTAGTCAATGGCTGGAACCCGAAGGAACCGTGTTAATGCGGAATGCGACGGGCAATGAAATGATTGTCCCCCTGAGCAACCAAACGTTATGGGAGCTGGAATGCAAAATCTTGTAGCCATGATCACACAAATTTCTCAAGCTATAAATCATGCATGACTTCCAAACGAGCAAAGGAAGGAGAAACATTCTATTGAATCCTTCACGAGGCAGCGTCCACCTTCTTTCAGCGGGTCTACTGATCTATTAGTTGCTGAACAATGGATTAGTACTATTGAAAAGATATTTTCAGTTCTTCAATGTTCTGAACATGATAAAGTCATCCTAGCAATGTATCGTTTGGAAGGACATGCTGATCAATTGTGGAATCTTATTAAGAATATAAGGCAAAGGGATGAAATTGAGTCCATGGAATGGGACGAGTTCAAGAACTTATTTTTCAATAAGTACATCCCTCGTATTCTCCGAACAATGATGGAGAAGGGGTTTCTTGAACTGAAGAAAAAGGATGATGAATCTGTTGGTACCTATGAATCAAATTTTACAAGACTTGAAAGGTACACTTCTGGTATTATTATCCAACCTGAGAGTAAGATCGATCGATTATTTAGAGGCTTAAAACCAAGTCTTCAAAGGGCCTTATCCATAAGGGACTTCAATAGCTACGATAAAATCATTCTATGTGCTCTCAAAGTTGATATGGATATTAGAGTAACCCATCAGTCATATGGGTTTGATAAGAAGAGGAAAATGGAATTCAAAGGAAAATCTAAAGAGCACACTGAAAATAATATGAGCTTTCCCTTATGCTCAAAGTGTGGAAAGAAACATGGAGGGAGTCGTCTTAAAGGGACAAGTAAATGTTTCAAATGTGGAAAGGAAGGTCATTAGGTATTTGAATGTTGCAATGATGGGAAGAAGATATCTAATGATGCAAACAAAGTAAGGGATACACAGAATGAACCTACTACACTTCAATGTTTTAAGTGCAAGGAGATGAGGCATTATGCCAATAAATGCCCTAATCCAAGGGTTGATGATAATGGTCGACGTCAACAAACTCTTAAGGCTAAAGACAAAGGAAAGTCACATGCAATTTCTATCAGCGATGTAGAGTACGATAACGATGTGGTGAAAGGTACACTTACAATCCACTCTAAAGTAGAAAATGTTTTATTTGATTCTGGATCCACCCACTCTTTTATTTCTGAAGAATTTTCTAAGGGTATCACCGTATTACCGCAACAATTAGATGTTGAGTTAGCTGTGACAACACCTAATTGCACAACAGTCGCATCAAAAGTTTATAATTCTTCCCCGATTGAAGTTTGTGGGAAAGTGCTTCCGGAAAATCTTGTGATCCTTCCTATAGTGGAATTTGATGTGATTCCTTGCATGGATTGGCTTTCTTTGTATGGAGATCATATCAATTTCCAAAGAAGGGAAGTCACATTTCATATTCCAGATCAATCTATGATCGTCTATCGATGCAAGGATGAACATAACCTTCCAGTGGAAATGTTTTCCATCTTATGGGTCTTGACTCCACTTAATGAAGGTTATTTATCTCAAATGGTTGGTAAGAAACTCACAATTAAGAATATCCCCATTGTATGGGAGTTTGATGATGTCTTTCTAAGGGAATTGCCAGGTCTTCCACCAAATCGTGAAGTTTAGTTTTCAATAGAACTCATACCGGGTGCTTTGCCTATTTCAAAGACACCTTATAGAATGGCCCCAATTGAGTGGCAGGAATTGAAGAAGCAACTCCAAGAGAATCTTGATAAGGGATTCATATGCCCTAGTGTGTCACCTTGGGGAGCATCTGTTCTATTTATTAAGAAGAAATATGGATCAATGAGACTCTGCATTGATTATTGAGAACTTAACAAGATCACTATCAAGAACAAATATCCTCTCCCACGCATTGATGACTTATTTGACAAACTACGCGGAGCTCAATACTTTTCCAAGATTGATCTTAGTTTAGGGTATCATCAATTAAGGGTCAAAAGGGAGGATGTACCAAATACATCTTTCTGTACAAGGTATGGACACTATGAATTTATAGTGATGCCATTTGGTCTTACTAATGCCCCTGCTATCTTCATGGATATGATGAATAGAGTCTTTAGAGACTATCTTGATCAGTTTGTGGTAGTCTTTATAGACGATATTCCTGTCTATTCAAAGAGAAATAAAGAACATGAAGAACACTTGAGAATTATTTTGAAGAACACTTGAGAATTATTTTGAAGACCCTGAGAAAGGAGAAGCTTTATGCCAAATTTACCATGTTTGAATTTTGGATTCAAAAAGTTTCATTTTTGGGTCACATAATCTCAAAAGAGGGGATATCTGTGGATCCAGCAAAAACAGAGGTTATCGAAAAATGGTCTAGACCAACAACAGTAACTGAGATCCGAATTTATCTTGGTTTGGCTGAATATTATCAACGTTTTGTGAAAGATTTTTCACGATTATCTAATCCACTCACCATGTTGACTCAAAAAGGAGTTAAGTTTGTTTGGACGGAAGAATGTGAAGAGAATTTCAAGGAGTTGAGAAGAAGGTTATCCAGTGCACCTGTGCTCACACTACCTTGTAGTGGAGCAAGGTTTGTGATCTATAGTGATTCATCCAAGAATGGATTGGGGTGTGTTCTTATGCAAAATTATATGGGGATAGCTTATGCCTCACGACAATTGAAAATCCATGAACAAAATTACCCAACTCATGATTTGGAGTTAACTGCAGTAATCTTTGCACTAAATATTTGGAGGCATTACCTTTATGGTGGAAGGTGTGATATTTATACTGATCATAAAACTTTAAAGTATATTTTCACACAAAAGGAGCTGAATATGCGTCAAAGAAGATGGTTAGAGCTGATTAAGGATTACGACTGCTCAATTCATTACCACCCTGGGAAAGCAAACAAGGTGGTAGATGAATTAATTCGACAAGACCATGCCAGTTTATCCATGATGAGGATCATGAAAGATCAAATATTTATGTATTTGCAAAGGATGGATCTTGGAATTATAATGGAAGGGGGAAAATCGTATCTTTCTCAAATGAATTTTTAACCATCTATACATGTGAAGATTAAAGAGGCACAGAAAGAAGATGTAGAGTTACAAAATAAGGTGAGAAATGTTCCTGAATTCAACCTTGACTGTGATGGGATAATAAAGTTCAGGAATTGGGTTTGTGTTCCTCCCATCCTTGAATTAAAGAAGGAGCTGCTGGATGAGGCTCATAGTTCTTCATTCTCTATTCATCCTGGAAGCACGAAGATGTATAGGGACCTGAAAGAGTACTTCTGGTGGGATGGCATGAAAAGAGATATTGCTGAATATGTCTCTCGATGCTTGGTTTGTCAGCAAGTTAAAGCTGAGAGACAGAAGTCTAAGGGGATGTTACAACCATTACCCATAACCGAATGGAAATGGGAAAACATCACTATGTACTTTGTCACAGGACTTCCTAAAACATCCAAAGGCAATAATGCTATCTGGGTCATAGTTGATCATCTTCCAAAGTTCGCACACTTCATTGCTATTAGAGAGGATTTCTATCTGGATCAGCTTGCCAGGATATATGTAAAGGAAGTGGTAAGATTGCATGGAGTACCACTTTCTATTATATCTGATCGGGATCCGAGAGTTATCTCGAAGTTCTGGCGAAGTCTTCAGCATACTCTTGATACAGAGTTGAGTTTTAGCACTGCTTATCATCCTCAAATAGACGGTCAGTCTGAGAGAACAATTCAAACTCTAGAAGATATGTTGAGAGATTGTTCTATGGATTTAAAAGGTGGTTGGGATCAACACCCACCTTTGGTGGAATTTTCTTATAATAATAGCTTTCACTCCAGTATTCAGATGGCTCCTTATGAAGCTCTCTATGGAAAGAAATGCTGGACTCCAACTTGCTGGGATGAAGTTGGGGAAAGAAATCTATTAGGACCTGATCTTGTTGATGAGATGGTAGAAAAGGTCCGATCTATTTAACAACACATAAGAGCAGCTCAGAGTTGACAGAACATTTATGCCAACAACCGAAGAAAAGGCCTAGATTTTGAAGTGGGTGATAAAGTGTTCTTATTAATATCTCCCTTGAATAGGGTCATGAGATTTGGAAAGAAGGGGAAGTTGAGCCCTAGATATATCGGTCCTTCCGAAATACTGGATCGTGTTAGAAAGGTAGCATACCGATTGGCGCTTCAACCGAATCTCTCTCAAGTTCACGATGTGTTCCATGTATCTCTCCTGAGAAAGTACATACCTGAACCTTCACATGTACTCAGCTCAGAAGTTGTACCATTGGAGCAAGATCATTCTTCTGAAGAACAACCGATAATGATTTTAGATCGTAATGAAAAAGTCCTATGAAACAAGACCACTCGCTTGCTGAAATTTTTATGGAGTGACCACCAATTAGAAGAAGCTACATGGGAGCTTGAGGACATGATGAGGGAGAGGTATCCTCATCTTTTTGTTACAAAGTGACAAATTTCAAGGGTGAAATAAATTTTAAGGGGGGTAGAATGTAACACCCGATACTTTTATGAGAAATATTTTATTTTTATCAAAGGAATCTTTCACTACACACACAACACTAGCTTGTCTTGCTTTACACGCAACTGCGGCCTTCCTCGATAGCTTGCATCGTACGCAATACCGAGTTTCACTAAACAATGATATGCTATTAAAATATTATTAAAACTAGCCGTTATGAATAGTATTAACTGAATTTTAAATTTTATAACATTTTAATTCAACTTATACATTTTCTAGAATGAGTTATAAAAGAAAAACCAGTTTTTTTAGATAAAAGAAATATTTTTCAAAAAATATAGTTTCGTCACCTTTTGACGGCGCATCCACATTAAATCTAATTTTTGACATGTTTATAAGTTCAATTTGACAAAATAAAATTCTTCTTTTGAATCAGGGTATAAAAATTTACTTTGGATAATTTTTTGATATTTTTCTGATAACTTTCATATTTTGATGAATAGTAAAAATACGCTAATTTTTTATTAAAAACAACTTTTTTCATTAAGATAATATATATGGATAAATTATAATATTTAATGGTTTTAAAGTATAAATATAATATATTTTTACCATTTTATTTAATGTATGTCATTAGCATTAATTTCACATTGAATTCATAGGTAAAAACATTTCAATATTTGGGAACGTTTTAACTTCTAAAACTCGTTTTCTTAACAATGGGATTTATTTTAAATTAATTACTGCAACTTATATGTTTTGAATTTTGAAAAAATGATTCCATATTCAGAATCAGTGGGTCCAAATTATGTTAATAGACTACTTTTTATTTTTGGGCATTATAAATAGTAACTACGGTAAATTTTATTTACCATAGTTAAAGGTAAATCATGTAATTAAGGGTAAATATAAGATTATAATATTATCCTAAAACCTGCTAAAATCCTATTGGATGACTAAAAGTAGACCCATATCACCTAAGGGTTGGATTAGATTCATTTAATGGACTTTTGTCCATGAAAATGATTTAATTATTATTAAAACCAAAGAATGTGACAACCTGTCACTTTCATAAATCTTATAAGTATAATAATTTCAATTTGGTGATAAACTTAATGAAACTTAGAACATGAATAGTATACAGAAAGATAATATAATTATCTACATCATAGGAATTTATTTATAATATTTAGGGATTAAATAATTATCATTAATTATTACACAATAGTGATGTTGAAATTATTTTATTAATTAAAATATCAAATAAATTGTATTAAAAATATTAAAATAAATATTATATGAACTATTTAATGTGATAAACTAATTTTCTAGATACATATGTCATTTTAGAAATCTATTAAAGTTTTTAGTTCGAACATATCTTCTGTATATAGTTTATTTAAATTCAAATAAATGAATAGTGTCAAAATTGACACTATTGTTATTTTATAAAAATAACAGATTATAAAATTGTTTAAAAATCACAAAAATATTTAAAAATTATAAATTAAAATTTATATGGTCGAAAATGTCATAAATTGTCAAATTATAGAAAATTAAAAACACATGTGTAATTATTTATAATAATTTAAAATTTAGAATATTATTACCACAAATAAAATTAAATTGATAAATAAGGATAAATCAAGTTGATAATGTTTAAAATAAATTTATACCATGTCTAAATTTTATTGGTTGATTAGATTACAACCCTATCTCATCTAAGCTTCGTATATGAGTCATTTTGGAAGTTTTTAAGTGGGGTTGGGATTGAATATAAACTAATATTTCTTATATTTCCAAAGGTGCCCCTCTCCTCCCTTATAAAAGGGCACCTCCTCCCCCTCTTCCTCACACCAATTTGAGACTTCAAGCTCGGCCAAACCCTACCCATTTCACTTCCCCACTTCCTTAGAAACCTACTAGAGGTACTGGTCTCATCAAAAGACCAACTCTAGTGCCTTAAGAGAAAGTTTAAAGGAGGCACTTCAAGAAAGAGGAGGTTCGGACACTTACGAAGCAAATCGGACCTATGGTAAGGGAAAATATCACAATCTCATTTTTATCTGAGATTGTATATAATTTGGAATTTACTGGTGTGTATTCTACCATCCACATCCATTTTTCCTCAATATGTAATATTTACATCCTTCTAAAATAGTTTATATCCAATTTTACCGTTTGGTGAGTTTTTAGTAAAAGATATGAAAGGAATCTTTTGTCGTTTTTTGTACGAGGTACTTTTTGACTTTTCTGACAAAAGTATGAGAAGAATGTTTTTTAACTTATACAGCATGAATGGATTTTTAAAACATTATTTCCAAGAATATTACTTTACAAGTTTTCAAGTTTATTTTTAATCAACTTCTTTTAGATTAAAATTGTATGACATGTTAAGAAAGGAAATTGTTTTTTAAGTAGAAAGGATATTTTCCTCCAGAATGGAGTTCAAGTGTTTTATCAAAATTATTTTCCATCTAAGATAATAAAGGGTTCTGTTTCTATCCCTATTTTTACATTGATTTGATTTTGTTATGATGGAATTATTTTTATGAATTCCTTTATCTTATATGAATTGTTTTATGATGTCACGATGTTTAAGATTCCCATTTTTATTACATGGGTTATGCTATGATGTATGGTTTATGATTTTTTGGCACACATAAGAATGGTATCATTATGATATGGGTGGGACCTATATCTCCCTCCAATGCATTGGGTAAAGATTTTTTATCTCATGAGATAGACATGGTTGGAACGGTAGGTTATACCGGTTCAGTGAAACAGGACTGAAATGAGGAGTGAACTCGGTTCAGAAATGGACTTTGTCCACTGAGATAGTCTTGGAAATGAGTCTTGACTAATAAGAAATGATTCTCTATGATTATGTGTGTATGCCAAAAAGTTTCATGTTTTAAATTATGATTATTGGGATTTCATTTCACTACTATGATTTATCCCATGTTATGAAATTATGCTCTCTTTTGCAGGTTAAGATTTCCAAAATGTTATGTTCTTATGAATATGATGTGATTGATATTTCTTTTGTTTACCCTTACTGAGCATTTGATCTCACCCTTTTGTATGTTTTCTTTCCCTAGGTCAGGAAGAAGATTATTAAGTAAGATATTCTAAAAGGGACTATATATATGATGAAATAAATGGGAGACAGTGTAGACGCTTTATGAACCAGTTGTTTATGTTTCCCAGTTTCTAAAGACACTATACCTATACGGTCCTTTCATGGTTTGTTATATGTTGTAATAAGTATGCTTCAATTTTGAAGTATTAACAATGTATGTAAAGTATGGTTTGTTATAATAATACTCTATGATGATCACCATTTATAGATAAATAAAATTAAAACATAGAGATGGTTTTAGCATTCTATTGTGTATGTAAAACAGGTAGTACACTATTAGAACTAGGGAGGGTAGTTTGATAATTTTTCCCCGACCATAGATATTAAACACTTGTGAGAGAAGGAGTGATAAATAATCTTTTATTTAGTTATTTTCAGGTATAAAAGAATATATATTTTGCAGTTGAGCATGGTGAGATAGAATATAGGTCATCCTACTTAGTAGCAGCTGCGAGGAAAAGTGAACATTCTCCTATTACTCCTTATCTAAATAGGAAATGGTAGGTCCTGAGAGTAGAATTCTCATATGTTATCACATTCTATGATTCATATTGTTTCTCTTTATTCCCATAAAAAATATTATATAGGTCCTTCACAGTGAATAAAATAGATAGTACGAGTGTTTTCTAGTGTTGGATTCCATTGTACTAACATATTTTGGAAACTCCATTGGGAAAGAAAACATTTTATGGGGATAGTGTAAGTCGAATGAGTTTCGATAGAAGTAGAGAGACACATAATTCTATAAGACTGGTACTACAATTAATTTAGTTTAAAAACATATGATGCAGGGGAATAGATGTGTAGTAGGAAAGGTGTACATGTTTAAGAGTTATGGAAGAGTTTTATTATGTTGATATAGATAAGAATGGAGTCAAGTATTGGTTCAGTGAAATCATATTTTGAAAGTTTCTAATGATGTTATAAGGAGTGAGAGTGTGAATGTAATCACAACTTTTTGTGGATACAAGAAACTTTACTCAATCTTGTATGAGGTCGGAACAAAAGTCAATAGAGGAAACATGAATAGTTGAAACAAGTTGAAGAGAAAGTATCTATGTGAATGTAGAATTTGGAGGAACATACTATATACAAACTCAGGGATCTCGAGTTTCAAACTAAGAATGGTTATATATTTTGGAAACAATATAGAATAGCGTCATAAAACTATTGTGTTATTGGACATGGAAAAATAGCCAATAGTTTTTTCTATATTAGAACTACAATTCTAGAATACATTATCCATGAAGAGGAAAATAAGAATGTGATGAGGAATTTGGAACTTCCATTTTTTATAGAATGTATCTGTTTATATAGTTTCTAGAGATGATATATGTTTTATGGTAAATTTTACATCATAAGACATGAATATTCATTTGATTAAAATTATTTTAGAGAGTCTTATGCAATATTTTGTTTGTCTTGGTAGTGTGTGAATACTAGAATGACTTAGGAATAGTTCAAACTGCTCTTATAGATCCGTTTGGGAAGGTGACTAAAGGTAAGTTTTTCAAATAATCTAGTTTCATGTATGAGTATGTAGAAGAGTTTGAACAAGTGGATTTGTTGATAACATGGTTTCCATATCCAAGGTATATGATCCTATTCATGGGAGGATTATAGCTATAGATTGAGAATCGAGTGTCAAAACATGATCTAGTTAACAAATCTAAGGTATAGGTTTTTTCTAGGAAGGTGGAAAAGGAGATGACTATAGAAGGAGTTATTAAAAATCAACATGGAAGACTTTTTATTCTTCCAGATCCATGAGTTTATAGCACTATGGTTCCCTAGTTGTTTTTCAGTAGGATTGTTGTAGACTAGGGAAAAAGGAAAGAGGATAATAGGAGAGTTATGGGTGATGATTACTAAAATGATATGAAATGAATTATATGGAAGGAATGGGAAGATTAAAAGTTAAAGGGACTTTTTTTTCAATGTGGCTACCATTTTCACCCATGCATCATTTTTCATACATACATTTATGATTATTTTTTTGGATATTGAAGATACAAACTCAAAAGAAGCTGTAGAAGTTGATTTCTAGCAGCATTTGGATTGGATTTCATCTGGTGTGGGAACACATGTAGTGTCTGAGTAACAATCAAAGGAACTGTTATAGATTTAGTGTATGGGAGAAGCTAGAACTGATTTGATGATTTTTATAAGACATGCTTTAGGAATACTAGTGAAAGTTCTTATGGATAGTGGCATAATACAGTGTTTTATTTCTAAAAATCTTCTAAGAATGGAAAACATATATGTCATTCTAACCAAGACTTTTGGTGTTAGGTTGGGTGATGGTAACCGAGTTATATGATATGGTGTTTTAGGAATGTTGAGGTTAATTTAGAGAATTTTACAATAGTTCATAAAGCTTATGATTTTTGTACTATTAGCCCAGATCTTGTGCTTGTAATGAACAAGTTGAAAAGTTTGGAGTTCATTGTGAAAAATTAGAATGAAAATTCTATGGAGTTTGTGTGGTAGGGAAAGGAGGTTATGTTTTTGGGAATTATAAATGAATAGTAGTCACCTATAAAGTGGGGGCAGCATTTTATTTTGAAAACATTTCCATTGGATGGGTTTTTATATCATATATAACTAAAAGGGATATCCATGATGACATATCACGAGGTGGATAATGGACAACAGCAACTAAAGAAGATTATGTAGGAATTCCATGTCCTATTTGATGAACAGAGGTGGGATCCTATCTAGTTGGATTACAAACCATGTGATGACTTTGATTAAAGGAGTAGAACTAGTTAATATTCATCCATACAAACTTTCTCATTACCTAGAATATGAGGTTGAGAAGACGATTTGGGAGATGTTATCAAGTGGAATTATCCATCACAGTAATAGCCCATATGTCATTTCCATTACTTTAGTCTAGAAAAAATATGGAATCTGGAAAATGTGAATATATTATAGATCTCTAAACATACTCACATTATTGGATTGATTCCAGATTCCATTTATCAATAAATTACTGTATGAACTTTGTAATACACGTTTCTTCACTAAACCCAGCCTAAGATCTAGGTTTTATCATGTAAGGGTGAAGATTGAAGATTCCAACATGGAAAAATTTGGAACTCATGAGGTCCATTATGAATTCCTTTTTATTCCATTAAGGCTTATGAATAATCTGGCTAATTTTCACTCTACTATGAACCCTCTAGTTAAGGATGTATTGAGGATATTTTTTCTAGTCTTCTTTGATGATGTATAAGTCTATAGAAGGATGTGGTATTCATATCTGGAATATTTTTAGTTATTGTTCCATATTTTATAGGACAATCAACTGATGTCCAACTAGGAAAAAAATGTTGTACAATAAATAGTGAAATACCTCAGCCATTCAATTTTCGTAGAAGGTGGTGTGATGTATCCTAAGAAAATTGAACATGTTGTTAATTGTCCAAGTCCAAAAAATGTGAAAGGAAAGAGATAATTTTTGGGACTCACTGGATATTATATAAAATTTATTAATGGTTTCAATAATATTTCTAAACATTTGACTAATTTAATGTAAAAATCATTTCAAGTGGGATTCCAAAGCAGAGCTTGCGTTTGAGGAGCTAATGAAGTGGTTTATTTTATCACCATTAATAACCTTTACAGATTTCCAAAATCCCTTAATTATTTAATGAAATGATTTTGGAAGGGTAATTGGAGTTTTTATCATACATGATGGATGGCCAGTTTCTTATTATAGTAAGGATTTAGCTGAGTCAAACCTCTCAAAATTTGTTTATGAAAAAATAATTATGGCCCTTATGTTGGATTTGATTCATTAGAGACAATACTTTTTAAGGGAGGATTTTCAGATATTTATAGATCATAAGTCCTTAAAAAATTAATTATTCAAAGTGATAATATATCATACCAATTTAATTGGAAAGATAAGTATTTGGGATTAGATTTTGAGGTAGTTTATAGAGCTATCAGAATAAATTAGGTAGTAAACTCTTAATAAGGATTGATATACGAGGGTATGGAGATCCATGTAGTTGATAAAATTCTAGGTATTGTAGTATTTGAGGTGTACTGGTTGTAGGATTACACCCTCAAGTAAGAGTTGCATCATGTTTCAGAAACATCAGGAGCCAAAAGAACAAGAAGAAGATCAAAGGACACAGTGATTTATGTGGTTCATGAAATTATCCCTATGACCATAAAGAGGCGGTAATTTCACTATGATCAAGAGAATAATTAAAAATAAATTCAAGGTTTCAGACACACATAAAAACCCTATTTAAATGAGATAATAAAGAATATGATGTAATTGTGCCACAAACCATACAATAAGTCCACTCGACTACAGTGACTAGTGGTTGGAACTCTACGAAACAATATTAATACTATCTCCAAAGTCCTAGAAACTATAATAACCATGTCAACTACTACACTAATATAGTTCCCTATCAGTGTTTCCTTGTCATCTCGTCTATAGTCTGGTCAGAGTTGCTACAATGCCCAAAAAAAATTGGTTTGGCCTTCGACCCCCAACCCCTGAGTAGGGGTTTGTTACCCCCTACAACCCCCATTAACCTCACTATGGTGGTTGAGCAATGATATTTTAAGTTTGGTGTATAGTATGGGCCACTAGAATTCAACCCAACATTATCCAAACAGATCAGGCTACACCATTCCAACACAACATGACCCTAAGCTCTCAGGTATAATTACTTCTCTCAAACATCAAAATGGATCCAAAATTGGGTACACATTTCAAAATTGGATGTTGTATTTTCAATTTAAAAGTGGTTTTTTCTAGTCAATATATTATTATACCTATGTTATTGCATTACTACCATACTTATCATTTTGGTGGTCATACAAGTTTCTTCCAAACATATAAAATATTGGATGTTAGTTTGTTTTTGAAATGAATGACATGACGAATATTACAATATGTTTGATAATTTAAAATGATTCATCATAAAAAGTTTCTATCTATGTCACTAGCTGAATTATTACAGTTGTTGTCTATTTCATCCAAAGTTTCATTAACAGGTTATTGGAAACTTATATTTGGTGTTTTTCATTAGGTATTCCTCTTACATGGGTTCATTGGGTTTCATGGGTAGAATGTTATTATAATAAAACTATGCATTCTTCCAACCAACTCACTATTTTTGTGGTTTTATGTATCTTGAAACAACCTACTTTCAAACATTTAATAGGAGATTCACATGTAAACTCTACTATAGAGGCTCTTGTGGAGTGTGGTACAGTGTTAGGACAACTTCAGCAGAACCTTCGACAAGCACAATAGTCGATTGTAATAATTTCAAACAAACACATGAGGGATATAGATTTTGTTTTTGGTGAGTCAGTGTATGTTACAATGAATCCTCAAAGCCAAACTTTAAAGTCCAGCCATTTATTTCCTAAGTTTTCTTCTCATTATTAAAAACCTTTCAAAAAATTCCTAGATTGTAACTACTGATTATAAACTTGTTTTACCTGAGGCTACGCGGCTAAACCCAGTGTTTCATGTGTCATGCCTCAAACAGGCTATGAGATATTCAGTTGTGAAAACAATTCATCATAACATATTGAATACAAAATCCACTTATTTGGTTGAACTGATTTTTCTCTTAGATATGAAATAAGTTCTTGGTCATCCCCATGGGATGTGGCTCATGATATAGAAAGAAAAACTAGAATACAAGACTACATTGGAGGATGATGTGTATATTCTTGAATAGTTTCAAGGTTTTATCCTTTGGGACAAAGATAAATTTTTCGAGGGGAAAGTTATTATAACTAGGGAGGGTGGTCCACTAATTTTAATCTAGATATTGATATTACACACTTACAAGAGTATGGGTAAAACTATAAGTTATAACTAGATGAATATTTTAGTTATTCAGTTGTGGGTACAACTGAATATATATTTGGAGTCTGATATTAGGGAGAGGGATTTGGTATTTTGGCATGTAGATCATCCTTCATGGTAGTAGTTTCTAGGATAATTCTCATCCAAAATGGAAGTGGTACTACCTAAGAGTGGACTTATCACATGTTATCTCATTCTATAATTCATATTGTATCTCATTATTCTTATAAAAATGTTGTATTGTTCCTTCACAATGAATAAAATAAATAGAATGAGTGTTTTCTAATTGTTAGATTTCATTATCCTAACATACTCATTAATGATTGATAAATAGATATTTCCTTTATTATAAAACCTATATATATTTATATTGAAAACAATCATTACATCTATCACTCGCGTATCTAATACCCAAATAATTTTCTTGACTCTCAATATTTTACTATAATAATGGACCTGAAACATTTTCTTTTGTATCAACACAAAGTATCTTTATATCAACTCTCTCAATGGTTTCTCAAATGAGATAGTATTTTTGAATAATGTGTTTAGTCCTCTAATGATACTAGGGTTTATTTCCCTGAGTATTAGCTCCATTTTTGTTATATTACATCTCAATTACTCTTAAAATGTTAAGAACCACTCAATGTTTATCGATTAACTTCATAGTCCAAACACCTTATTTAATTACATTAGATGTGAGAATATATTGTGACCCACTTCCTCTTTTATCGATTCCTTCTATGTGGGGTTTTTGGAACCTTTTAAATTTATAGGACTATTGAAATAGGATTTATGTGACCCTCTTCAAACAATATTTTAATATCCCAATGGGTGCAATATAGTGGTGACCCAAGGGTTCTCTCCAAGAGAGTCTATTGAATTCATGTCCTCAAGTTGAGTGTCACTTGTTTATGTTTTTTGTCTTTCTAATAATAAAAACAAGTCGAGGGAATGAAATAGTTGTGAAAATGAAAAAAAAATAAAGAAATGAATTGTTCTTGTTAATGATAGAGGAATGATCCTAGGAATAGAAATGGATTCCTTCATTATTCTCTTTAGTTGTATTATTTCATTTCAATAATAAATTTAATATCGTTGATTTATTAATCACCTATATAAAGGTTGTGTAACTTAATAGGCTTGGAAAACCTCCCAAATATCCTATTCCATTTCTCCATGATACATGGGTGGTGAACACGTTCAACTATAACTGAATCACCTTCCATGTATAAATCTCCAACTATATTTCATCTACATCTACTTCAGTTTCCATACTGTAGTACTAAGTGGAAGCTTAAGTTGTCTCATAACAACCTCATTACCCATCTTTTCTTAGTCTCGCCACCTATCCACCTTGAATGCACGATCTAGCTATGTAGTGAACCGACCACCACTAAACTCAATCAAGTAACCCAACTTGGTAGCTCCAGTGTAGTCAACTATAATTCTAGAAAATATAATTCAATAGCCAATAGAACTCCACAATTTTTATAAATGAACCCATCCACTAAGAATAAAACACCAATTATAAATACCCGAACATAAACATTACATAATATAGTTAATTCAAATATAATTCACTTTCTTACATTCCCAAATATATTTTTGGTTTAGAGTTTTAGAAAATTATGAAATAATTCAAACATATCAATCCACAAGAATAAAAATTGTACAATACTAAAATAGTATCCATTTTTTCCATAATACAAACATTATAAATAAAAGATGAGTTATTTTTATGAAAATTTTCACAAAGATCAGCTTGGCATCTTCTTTTCACTTACCAATCCGTAATCTGTGAGAAAAACATTTAATAAGATTAGTCTTAATACAAAAAATATCAGTACGGGACATAAAAGAGAAATTAACTATTAGTAAATGAATACATATAAACATATGAGGTTATTTTCACTAGATATACTTCTCACCCATAAAGTATCTTATACATACTTTTTGAAAACATGAGATTACCATAAAACATAAAAAATACATTTAGGTAAATTGGTGAATTACTTACTTGAGATTGTAACCCATATGGATACCATATGATTTATAACCCTCATTAATACCTTAAAATGTAACCCTCATGACTACCTTATGATGGAACACTCAGGGATACCTTATGGTGTAACCATCGTGGTTACACATGGAATAACCATTACAGTCGACTTCGAACATAAACATACCCAATGCATTGGAGGGAGAAATAGTTCCCACCCTTCATCATGAACAATTCCCATGAATGATTACATAATCATAAAATAATAATACTTTCATCATAAAAATATTACTTTTAAATTTTGTAAAAATAGAAATTAAAAAAGATGATTTTTAAATAAGAGTCCCTTACCTCGGGTTTGTCATACATAAAATGTGTTCAACCCTCCTGTATAATGTTTTAAATGGTGTTATTAATATATTATAGAAACATGTTAAATTTTTTAATTCTTTATATGATATTATTATAACATATTTTCACCCATTTATTAATAATATTTTGTTATTTTCATTGTTTTTGGTGCATTTATTTTATGGTTTCCGTAGTTGGTTTATTATGGATTTTTATTTTGAGTGGAATAAAAATACCAAAAAGTGGAAAAAATTGTATTAATATGTTTCTATAATTTTAAATGATACCATATATCATTTTTTCTGATATGAGGATGATTCATTATAAAACATCATTGATGAAAATGATTTAATTTATTTTGGCAGTTTTTACGACGATCATGAACTTATATCATTTTATTTAATATAAGGTTCATATATTGGTTCCAAATCATTATATAAATTATAATAAGTATAATAAAATATAATGTATCCATAATAACTGTTTTATGATCAGTATTAAAGGCGATAAAGGAAAATAAAAACACATCATCCACGATGACGGTAAATCGACACATCACAGAAGATGTTTTCATTTTTTAGAATAAGAGAAGAAGAGGAGAGGTTTTATTATGGGTATTACAATAACACAGTAAAATTACATAATATATAATATCTTGGAGTTATCATTTCACTTGGATGAGAGGAGGTGAGAGAGGAATAAGAAAAAAAATTGAAAAGAAAATAAAAGAAAATGAAAGGTAATTTTACCTCTTGAATTATTCTCCTATAGAACCTCCCTATGGCAGTTGGTTTTTTCCTTTAGGTAATAAAATCGGGTCTTAGACATGGTAAAGATGCTTGGGATGTAAATTTGGAAATATTTAAACAATCTACAAGGATTTGAGGTCTGAGGAGAAGGGGTGGTGAGGGTGGTATTTATAGTGGAGGAGAAGGGTGTTTTTATATTATTTTATTCTTTAGTTTATTATTTTGGATCATTAATATGAATAGTGTAAAAATTATCAATGATTATATTAAAATAATGAAGTATGATTCAATATTATGGTTCTTACATCGGAGATAACTCAAGGAATTGTGTATTTAACTTACAATGTATATATACCATAAACTACCATATTTCATTGTTCAACAAAAAATAAACTATTTTAGAAAAATAAAAAAAATCACCCTGACCATTTATCAATGTGTAGAATTAAAAAATGATGTCTATTTTATGAAAATAATTTTCTAAATATGATAAATTTTATTTTTAATTAAAATCATCCTTTATTCAAAATATACCAATTTTAAAATTATAACTGATTTTATAACACCATAAAAATTAATTATGGTCTCATAAAATTATATTAAAATAATAAGAAAAAAAATATTAATTTATGAATATATTTTATGAAGATAAATTTTTTTAAATGATTATATTAATTATAAAATTTTAAATAAAATTTTATATATCACAAAAATACCAACACTTAATTTCTAATTTTTAAAAAATATTTTTACTTAATCCATTATATAAATATATCATATTTTTACTTATAAGATACATAAGATTTATTTATACTCTCATATATGATGTTACTATTATATTAGTATATATTCCTTAATTTCTATAAATACCACTTATTTCATTATACATTTATAATGAATTTTACTATTTAATTCAAGAATGAAAACAAATTATTTTATAAGTTCCTAGGTTGTTACACCAAACTCAAAGAGAAAGCAGCGGTGCACCATCATACTTACTTTTAACTCAACTAGCTCACTGCCTTGTATAGATTATAGTGAACTAGTTCAAGGAGTGAACGCATCGAGTAGCTGACTGTAACCTAACATTTCATCGAGAAGGATGTATGCATTAGCAGCACCGAAATCTTGGAATTAGCATATATTATCCCAACCCAACCCACACACCATAAAACCAACAAATAAAATTTATGAACACATCCTCTGAGCCAATGAACCATGAACTGGCCATCCTCTACATATCATGATTACAACTGTCAACTCAAACAAGAAAAAACCAAAACAATAGTTGTATCCTCCAGTAAATTTTAGTTATGGGTCTCAATAGATAGTGAACCATAAGTACACTTCCAAAAACCAGGTGTTTCAACTTTGTATTTGATCCAATAGTTTGTTTTTCCCCATAACAAGCAATAGTGGATTGTGAATCATACAAGACCATTCAAAGGAAAATATGAGCTTGAATTGGTTATCTCCTTTGTCTACATACATTGCTGGGCAGGCCCTGCCCCACGTAATGTATTAGCATGCATCAAATACAGTCCAATATCCAATGTAAATAATTTACTTCACACAAAACACCATGATAATAGAAAATTTCATTATATAACCATATATAATTTCAATGTTAATTTAACAAAATTTCAAAATTTCACTTAAAAGGGAATCATTTTTATAAAATATAGATTCAAATATCTAGTAAAACTGCCAAATGATCATGAAAATTCAATTTCTCTATAAAATAAATCCAAATTATAAAAAACATATAATTTAAATTTAATTTTCAAACCATATTAAAGTTCATTTATGAATTAATATTTAAAAATAAAAATAATCTTGAAATATCAATTATACTCGGTACGATGTGAAACAATTATACTTTCATCTTGTAGCTTTTAAATTTCAAATTGAAATTCTTTGATTTAAAAATTAAGCTTAATTTAATATATTTACATTAAACATGTGAAAAAATAAAATATTAATTTTAAATGGATTATAATTTGAAATAAGTGGCTTTAATGAGTGAATAATGTTGTTTGGATTATATTACTCAAGAGGGGGGTGAATTGAGTATCTATAAAATTTCTGTTTAAAAAGTATTCTTATAAAGGTTCCCCAATAAATTTAAATACATTCTATTTAATCAAAGTGACACGGTTATGAAATTTTAACTCTTTAAATAACTTCTCATAAGATTGATTAATTCTCAGTAGTCTTAATATCAGTTATTAACATTACTTTTGAAGTTATTCTAATAATGCAAAACAATTATAACTTCTTTCCAAGATTAACTATCAAAGTAAATTCAGTGATTTTTTAATTATACACTAAAATACGGAAAACTAAATTAAACAGCACAACGGATATAAAACAAGTCATTCAGTCTCAAGCCGAGATATAATCCACTCCACTTGAGGATCACCTCCCACTAAGTAGTTTATATAAACAAACTTGATCCACACCCTGGATTATGGTTAACAATGGTACATAGGAATGTCCTGGTCACACGACCTCTTCCATAGTTCTTTGTGGGTAAGAACTACTAGGTAAGACAAAGACCTCTTCCACACTTATCCGTGGGAATACACAAGTGTAAAAAGATTTATGAGAAAGGATATCTTGTATCCTTCAGTTTAATGTAGGAGACAGTGCATGTTTTTATACAGACACACACACACTGCTCGAAAGATAAAAATAATACACAATAGAGAAAAAAATGATGAGATAAGGTTATAAGTACTCTGAGTGTTAGTATATGCAACTCTAGACTTCTAGGATGAATTATATGCATAAATTGAGTTCTCTTGAGGAAAATAGAGTATCACAAGTCAGCTAGATCTAGCTCTTGTTCTTAATGAAGTTGATAGTGTAAAAATTTTATCGACTCTAGGATTCGAGTATGCTTCGTGTGTTTATCATCAGTGCCAATTTGCATGTGTTTGTTCTTCGTTCAAGAATGCTTGTGCTTCTTCATTATCACACACACATTTGTCTCTCTGTTGTCACTATTGTCACTATTTTTCACGCTTTGCTTCTAGCCATGTTACTCCTTTTATTCTTATAATGCATGTGTTGGAGCTGATAGAATCCATGTATTTTGTACCTCGTACCTCATACTATTGTGTGACATGTTTACAAAGAAATATTAATTATGTCGGTGCATTTAAAAGATTAAAATATGACCGTTAGAGATTAAATTGAAAAAATGACAAAACAGATTAAGAAACGGTGTCGTATTTTGTCTGGAAACAATATCTTCTTGAAAAAGTGTCTCCTTGAAAGAGTGTCTCTTTATTTTCCTTTAAGCGGTGAGATAGCTATAACGGCACAGTTGTATAGGGATCAAGAACCGGTAGCACAGATGTGGTGTTAGGATCACGGTGTCTGATCACGATATCGGATTCACAGTGTATGGTCACGGTGTCTGGTCATAGTGTCTGGTCACGGTGTCTGGGTCACGGTGTCTCGTCACAGTTTCTGGGTCACGGTGCCTGGTCACGGTGTCTGGGTCAGGGTGTCTGGGTCAGGGTGTCTGGTCTTGGTGTTTGGGTCACAGTGTCTGGTCACGGTGTCTGTGTCACGGTGTCTAGGTCCTTTTCTAGAAAAACATAACTGGTGGCAGACTCCTAGTTTCTTAGACTTAGCCAAATATCTGTACACAGACTTAAAGAGTGATATTCATAGAATGAATTAAACTTAATCATTCATAAGAGAAACTCATTATAAATAAAATAGTTTACAATAATTAAATAATTCATAAAGAGACTAATCATTTGTACAAATGATTTTATATAGATTAAATAGGATTAACAAACTTTAAAAAATGTATAGGATTTTTTATCATTAAAAAATGATTAACACATGAAGAGTCCAAAAATATCCCCCTTTTTGATGATCACAAATCAGGTAAGTGAGAGATATATTTTTAGGTAATGTTTCTCTTCCTTAGTGTGCATATAGAATACATATTTATCCCCCTTTTGGTATTATCAAAAAGAGTAAATAATAAATAGACAATAAAAGTTCACAATGCATTAGATGGATAAAAAGTGTCATTACAAATAGTAAGTAAAAAGAATATAGAAATCATCCCTATCAAAAGATAGTAGTCACTTTTCTTCAACACTGGCTTGTCTTCTCTTTTCCCTTGGCAGCAGCATTAGAAGAGGAAGCCATAGGAGCATAGGTAGAAGTGGAAGAGGGAAGTGAACTCGTTGACAGAGAAGGTAAAGGGAGTCCTTCAAAAATAGAAGGGCCATGGTAGGTTCAGTGGAAGACCAAGGCAACTTTTGATCAAGGATAACTAGTCTGGTCTGACTCAAAGCCTAAGATACAGACATAGATATAGAGGCAATGGAAGAGGATGAGAAGGTAAGAAAACTATATATCAGGAGAGCATCTACAGAAGTGACAATGGCAGTACTTTGGACATGAAGATAAGGCCACAAAAGCTTTATGAAGTCAGCAATGATCTCACCACCATAAAACATGGCTTTCTCAGTGTCATCCTTATTCTCCATAAACTTATCCAAAAAAGGAGTGAAATATTTGAGCTTTTGGACTTGAGTTTTGAAAGCCTCAGTGAGATGAGGGATTCACATATTCTTTACAAGGTACTTGAAGTGGTTGTTCATGTCATTATTAGAGAATATTTGATTGATGTAGAAGTCCACCTTCTTAGAAATTTCTTGCTGAGAATCATTTGCAATATTGGAATGAATTATCACCAAATCAAGAACTCTGTCACTTTTCTTGAAAATTTCATATAGACATTCTTTGTCAAAACCACTGAGCACAACCTGAAATTCTTCATTGATAATTGATCTGAGAAGATCACTATCTAATGAGGGTTGAGAGGATTGTATAGAGGCACAAGAAGTAGTAACAGCTAATGTAAGGGACTTTAGTTGATTCAAAACTTTCTGGAGACATCCCATATACTCATCAGTCAACTTTTTAAGACCAATAACAAGTTCACGCATCTCTTGAATAGTATTCTTGTTTCTTTTAGCTATCATGCCAGAAAAGGAAGTAGGATTAGGTTGAATTTGGGAGGCTACTTCCTATGGAATCTGACTAAAAAAATCCTCAATAGGATAATAAATAGGTTCTGGTCTTTAGTTCATCACACTCTGCATATCTTCAACCATACCTCTGAGAGTTTTTACTTCATCGCTGAGCTGTTTGTTCTCAACTCTGACTTCTTGAATCTCATGAAGCATCATGGGTTGAATATTACATATGATCTTTTCCAACAACAAGGAATCATATCTTTCACTTAAATTGGTTACAGGATTCTGTTGGGTATTCATGAGATTTTCAATTACAGCTAATAGGGTAGCTCCAAATGCTTTCAGATCATCCTTATTCACCAATTTTGGAGGTTCTAGTGAAGGCTTGGGAATATGGGCTGAGATAATCTCATGATATTTGGTAGAGATAACATCAAGAGTAGATACTAGCTTCAATTAAAACACAGTAGACAAACCTATACCTTTCACTGAGGCTTCCTAGGAGTCAATTACATCAAAATAACTATGAAATTTATACCATGTATCCATAGAGCATGAATCAACTAGATTTGGCACTTCAACATTTTCCAAACTAGGGGGATTCTCCCCCTCAACAGGTGCATCTTTCTCAGGACTAGGAGATTTAGATCTTTGATCTATTTTCAAGATTTCTTCCTTGATATCCTCAACCATTTATTTTCTATCATGCTGAAAAGCTTGCTCCATTATCTCTTCAGTAGATGGAATAATTTCAGGAAAATCTAGTTCCTCTACATGTTCCTCAAGAGCAGCTTCCTGCATAAAAGAAATATCTTCTTCTATATTCTCTTCTACAACATCCTTTTTAGTTACAACAAAAACATATTCTTCTTTGGAAGTAGGTTGTTCTTGAAGATCAACAAATTATTTAGGAACAAGTATTTCCTTCTCAGTTATGTCTTGGAGAACAAGTTCACTGTCTTTCCCATCCAGAACATTTTCCCTTGTAGGTTCAATAGCATCTTCTACTTCTTCCTCATCAGAATACTCAACAATTTCATCTAGTTTCAAACTAGGATCAGAAATATCCTTAGGTCTTAAAGAGTGTTCCACCAGATTAAACTTTCATAAACCATGTCATTATCTTCTACCCATGCTTTTATCTATGGATTATAACTTATTTTCATTCTATTTGATATAAATTTTGAAAGAAAAAACTCATAATCCTTAATCGATTATTCATCTGGTCCATCCAGCCCTTTGGCATGAAGCATAGCTAAGATAATCCTTGTATAGAATAGGGAGGTTGATATGGAGGTTGTCTTGATCAACCCACACATATAAAGTATAACATATTTTCATAGGTTGATCTTATGTCCATTTTTCATGAGATGTATCAAAAATACATCTTGATACTTGAGTGTAGAAAAATCACCTTTTCTGAGGCTAATTAGATTTTGAAAAAATTTAAATAGAAGTCGGGTTTCACCATCTTGCTTAGCAGTTATGGCTCTACGCTTTGTTTCATTCCCAATTAAGTTTCCCAATTCTTCTTCTAAGACAAAGAACTAAGTTTGAGGTGGAGGTCCTATCTAGTAGTCCTCACAAATACCCTCATGAGGTATCCTAAGGCATGTATCCCATAACCTCAAAGAAAAGGTACAACTCTATCCATTGATCCATCTTCACACAACATATCCATCCTTTGTATCAAAATATAATTGAACATACTGGTAAAACTCTTCAACTAATTTCAAGTAAATAGGCATATCCTCCTTTGTGAACCAATCTATCCATCCTTTATCACGAAGTAATTTCAATACTAAAAACTTACATGATAGAAGACACTTAGGGAATACCTCCTTTTCGGGTACCACTATTATGTCTACCAGATTTGGATTCAGAGGTCCTTCGGGTGCTAACTTTGACACAATTTTCAACTTCTTATTTGAACTGTGATTATCAGAAGTTGATGACGATGTGCGTTTCATCCTGGGCATTCAAAGTAGGTTCGAGAGAGAGAGATAGAAAATAAAATGGTTGAGAGAGGGGATACAGTTTGAGAGAAGAGAGCTCGAGTGGAGAAAGAGTGAAACTTCTTTTATTTTATCATTTAGGGATATCAAGCATCGCTGGATTAAAAACATGGGAAAGTAAAAGGGTAAAATAATTAATTACCATGATATGAGTTATAATTTATAAATAAAACAATAAAGAGTTTTTACGGTGAGACCGTAATCAACTTTCACGGTGAGACCACAATTGGATCCATGGTGAGACCGTAACTGGATTTCACGGTGAGACTGTAACAAGCTTTCACGGTGAGACCATAATAGTGTGATTTATAAAATGTGTGACCGTATTGTTTGAGATAGTAAGTGCCATACAGTAATAAAGAGAGAGAGAGTAACTATGATATGGTAAACATGAAACAGTAATTCCTAAGACAGTAAAATTATAGAACTGTTAGATAGTGACTTGTGAAACTGTAAACAATGAAACAGTAAGCTGTGAAACCGTATATTTATTATTTAAGATTTATGATTCTGAATTCATGTATGATGTAATTTATTATTTTATAATTTAATGGTTTGGTGAATATATCAGCAAGATGATATTCAGCTCCAATGAATTCGAAAGTGATGTCACCTTTTTGATAACGATATCTCCAAAAGTGATGTCTTACATCAATATGTTTTGTCCTAGAGTGTGAAAGGGGTTTTTTGAGATGTTAATAGCACTTGTATTGTCACGATTTATAGGTACATGTATGAATTGATATCCATAATCTAGTAATGTGTGTTTCATCCAAAAAATTTGTGCACAACAACTACCAGAAACTATGTATTCAGCTTCTGTAGTAGATAATGCAACCGAATTTTGTTTCTTACTACACCATGATACTAGTGACTTTCCTAAAAAGTGACATGTTACAGAGGTGCCTTTTCTATCAAACTTACAACCACCGAAGTCAGCATCAGAATAACACACTAACTCAAAATATTTTACTCTGGGATAGAACAGTCATAGATTGGGTTAATGCTTAAGGAATTTGAAGATTATTTTAACATAATTTCAATGATATTCATTAGGATTTGATTGAAAAAGGGCACACATAAACACACTAAAAATAATGTCAGGTCGGCTAGTAGTTAAGTAGAGTAAGCTTTCAATCATCCATCTATAAGTGGTTTGATCAATAGATTTTCCATCTTCATCAAGATCAAACTTACAAGTAGTACTCATTGGTGTGTCACTATTTTTAGTGTTATCGAAACCAAAACATTTTAGAATATATCTAGTATATTTTTCTTGGATTTAAAATAATACCATCATTATTTTGAATGATTTGAAATCCAAGAAATAATTTGAGTTCACCCATTAAACTCATATTAAATTCGTTTTTCATCATTTTAGAAAATTCAATACATAAAGAATTTTTTGAAGATCCATAGATAATGTCATATACATAAATTTGAACTACTAAAACATCATTTGAAATTCATTTTATAAAAATGGTAGGATCATAAGTTCCTTTTTTAAACCCGTTGGAAATAAGAAAAGTACTTAATCTATCATACGAGGCTCTTGGAGCATACTTTAAACCATATAAAGCTTTTGATGATTTAAAAAAATGATTTTGGAAATGAGGATTTATAAAAATAGGGGGTTTACCAACAAAGACATCATCAACCATATACCCATTTAGGAATTCACTTTTAATATCCATTGGATATAGTTTGAAATTCAGATGTGCAGCATAAGCAAGAAGAATTCTGATGGATTCAAGTCTAGCTACCGGTGCAAAGGTCTCATCATAGTCAATTCCTTCTTCTTGACTATATCCTTGTACAACCAATATATCTTTATTTCTAAATATATTACTAGCTTCATCTACCTTATTTCTGAACACCCATTTAGTGCCTATGGTGAATCTGTCTTTGGGTCTTTCAACAAGTTTCCAAACTTTATTCCTTTCAAACTGAATAAGTTCTTCTTGCATAGATATCACCCAAAATTCATCATTTATAGGATAATTAATGTTTTTAGGTTCATGTTGTGACAATAAGACTTGATGTTCAACATGATTCCTAAGAGAAGCTCTAGTTTCAGTTCCTTTATCTAAGTATCCTACGACAATATCTAAAGGATGATTCTTAAGAGTTCTAACAGCTCTAGAAAAATAAGGACTAATGATTTTAGGTTCTTCTACAGGTTCAAGTTCATCATGACTTGAATCTAAAGAATTTCTATAACTGGAAGTTTTTCACAGATTCATTCACAAGATGGTTATAGGATTCTGAATTAATGTCTAGATTTGATACATCATCCTCCAGGTTCTCTATAGTGGTTTAGGATCATGTGGATCTGTTTCATAAAATTTTACATGGGCAAATTCTTTCACGCATTTAGTTATTTTCTTAAACACTCTATAGTCTTTACTAGATATTGAATATCCTAAAAATATTCCTTCATCACTCTTGGAGGTAAATTTTTCAGGATTTTCCTTAGTATTAAGTATATAGACTTTGCAACCAAAAACATAGAAGTAGCTAACTCTGGGTTTTATATTGTTCCATAACTCATATGAAGTTCTTTTAAGAATAGGTATAATAAACATTCTATTGATAATATAGCATGCTATATTTACAACTTCATCCCAAAAATAAGTAGGTAATTCATATTCACTGAGCATGTTTCTAGCAATCTCTTACAAGGTTATATTTCTTCTTTCTAAACTCCATTCTGTTGAGGTGTTCTAGGGGCAGAGAAATTATGACTATAGCTATTTTTTGAGAAAAAGGATTCAAACTCTTGATTTTCAGACTCACAGCCATGATCACTTCTTATGATTTAATTCTATGTCCACTATGATTTTCTATATTTTTGGCCTATTTGGTAAAATGAGAGCAGGATTCACCTTTGTGAGCTAAAACGAAAGTCCAAGTATATCAAGAAAAGTCATCTACAAGAACATAAACATAATGATTCCCATTTAATCTAGAAACTCTATATGGTCCAAAAAAATCCATGTGAACCAATTTGAGAGGTTGAGAAGTTGACACTTCTTTCTTTGGTTTGAAGGAAATTTTCTGTAGCTTTCCCTTTTGACAAGGATTGCACACTTTATCATTTCGAAACTCATGTTTTGGTAGGTATTTGACTAAGCTTTTTCTAGTTAACTTTCTAAGGGAGTGAGTATTACAGTTTCCTATTCTCCTATTCCAAATCCAAGATTCATTGTGAAATACACTTAAACATGACACATTTTTAGATACTAAAGAATCTATGTTAACAGAATAAACATTTTCATTTCTTAAATTAGAAATACTAATTCATTTTTAGAATTGAAAACATTGAAAGAATCATTTTAAAATTTTACATGAAATCCATCATCACATATTTTTGAAATACTAAGTAGATTATATTTCAATCCATCAACAAAAAGTACTTTGGAAATTAAAACTGAGTTAGAGTTACCGATTTGGTCAAGCCCAATAATCTTTCCTTTGGAATTGTCATCAAAGGTGACATGTCCTCTGTAAATTTTTGTTAAATTATAGAAGCATGAATAGTCCCATGTTATGTGTCTTGAACACGCACTATCTAAGTACCATAAGCTTTTACAGGAGATCATTAAGCAGTTTTACTACAAAATAGTCAAATCAAAACAGATTTTGGTACCCATATTTTTTTGGGTCCAGTAATATTAGTGACTAGTGCTTTAGGAACCCATATCTACTTCATAGGTTTCCTATAAGAATTATGTAAAGTACTTGAAACATAAACTCTATTTGGTCCAAAAAATCTTTAAATAGTATAAAGTGTATCATAACTTGAACTAGATGAATATTTTTAAGAACTAGGAGTAAAGTTGTATGTCCTAGATTTAGAAACAAAATTTTTTCTTCCAAAATTTCTTTTACCAGGTTGATAGCCAATGTCAGTAGTATATTTAGGATCAATCCCTTTACTTAGCATTTGTACCATGGTATCTTTAAAATTAGTAAATATTTCAAGATCCTTTTTTAATTACTCATTAGATAGCTTTAATTCATTATTTTCTTTGTGTAATTGAGCATTTTTCTCCCTTTATATACTATGTTTAGTTTTAAAACTTGAGGTAAGATCATGTTGTTTCTTAAAAGACTTGTATTTATCTTTTAATTCATTATATTTCTTTTAAATCATATTACAGAATTCCAACATTTCTTTATTAGACATATTTTCAGAGTCACTCTCATCTCTAGAATAATAGAAATTGTGTACAGAAGATTCCAGTGTTACCTCAGATGTGTTTTTCATAAAACACATATTGGCTTTGTTAGCCTATTTATCATGTGAATATTCTAAGTCACTTGAACTATCCTTAGAGTCACTCCATGTTGCTTTCATTTCCTTTTTATACTTTCAATATTTTTCCTCGTATTTCTTTTTGTACTTGAGCTTTGGACAGTCAAACTTTATATGTCCCTTTCACTTACATTCATAGAAAACTATCTCATCAGACATGTCACTTCTTTTCCAATATTTCTTCCAGCTTCCTTTTTTTATCATATCTTCCCTTGAAGTTAGGATTTTAAAAAAAAAATCTTCATGTAAAATCTCTAAAACCTTCTAGTTAATTGATCCAACTCCTCATCACTATCAGGTGATGATTGTTCACTGCTGGAAGTTTCTACAGAGACTTCCAATTTTCCTTTCTCCTTGTGTTTAGAGGTGGTGGTCTTGAATGCAACAGATTTTCTTTTGGGTTCATAATCCTCTTCGTTGTTGACTTTCAACTCCTCTTCATACATCATCAGTTTCCCAATGAGTTCTTTTACATGTAATTTTCTGATGTCACGTGATTCTCTAAGAGAGACAGAGGTTTCTCTCCATCTTTCTGGTAGGCATCTGAGAATACTCATGATCTATTCTTTAGTAGTGACTTCTCTTCCAAGAGAAATCATTGTGTTGACAATTTTGTTGAACCTAATATACATGTCAGAAATAGGCTCATCTGGTTTCATTTTAATGTTATCATATTTAATAGTATAAGTATAAAGTCTCATTTATTTCACACTAGAAGTTCCTTCATGTGAAATATACAAAGTATCCCAAATTTCATGGGTAGTTTTACATGAATAAATTCTATTAAATTCCTCATCTCCTAAAAAGAAATATAAATCATTCAGGGATTTACAATTTTTATTGTAGGTAGTCCTGGTAGGGTCATCCTAAGTGATTCTCTCAGTAGTAGGAATCTTATATTCATCTTTAATTGAAGACCATATTTCAAAACTCATACTTTCTAAATACATCCATCCATCTATCCATCCAAATAGATTTTTTCATTTTCAAAAAGCTTCTTTATGATTAGCGGAAAACCTAACATTTCAAACAAAAGCAGTTCCAAATTCCATAAAATTCAATTTTCAATTACAAATTTCAAAATACATCATCACCCATATTGGTTCCTGTGAATCTTGAGTCCCTATGCCTGCCTCGAGTCGCACACATATCCTGTCGAACATCTCCTTTCTCATCCCCATCATCACCACGCCGGTGAGGCCCCCCGAAATTCCCATCACCAGAGTGCACCATCGTAGTATTTATAAGTCAACACCATTAACCAGCATGAACATCAACAACGTCATCATCATCGGAACCACAATCCAGAGAGTCTTCATCGAAACAACCAGGAACCAGCCCAGCAAAATCATTCCAAAAACAATCAACAACAAAGCCATCCAAAGAAAAGCAATAAAATGAAAAAAAAATAAACGGACCATCATCACTGTCATGAAACAACATCAACCCAGAACATCAGAACCAAAATATGCAGTCTTCCATAGAGACGACTCCAACCAACACTGCATTCACCATAACCAGAAGAGCCAACGGAACTGGAAAGATCTGTCGTAGGTCACACCGCTCGGAACCTCATACCACTCCCCATATACATCCCAAAACTTCCATTAGTAATCTTCACACCCAACCGACCTTGGAGGGAGCAAAGAACCAGGAATCCATAGTAGAGAGGAACAAAAAAGAGGGGGATAGAACAATCTGATGAAATAAAAACCCAGAACAAATATAGGTAGCATGAACCACCATGGACAGAGAAAGGGGGGGACTTGGGGATGAAACCCTAATAGAACCATTGTTTGAAAGAGATAACCGGGGATGAAACCCTAAGAAAATGAACCACATCCTTGAACAAAAATAGGTAAAGTTGGGATAAAACCCTAATAAATATAGGATAAAAGTGGAAGCTGGGATTGAAACCCAAATAAGTGACACCGATCAGGGAGAAGTGATTAACAGGGGCGAGAGAATCCAAGGAAAAAATCCACCGAATGGAAGAAAACCTATAGAAAGGCCCATCGACGCTGGAGAGAAATCCAAACCCTAGAAGAAAGTGCGATCCAGTAGAGCAGGAGCCAATAAAAAAGAGGGTGAGGCCAAAAGAAGAGGATGGGTGTCGGGCGAGTGAGGCGCCATCACTATCACGAGATTGGTGTAACCATGAATGATCATACTTTCTAAATAAATTTTCATTTTAATTTTCCATTGGGCATAATTTGTTCTTTTAAAAAATGGTGGTCTGTTTATTGTAGAACCTTCCAATCTATTATCTATGATATGGAATTACTTTAAAAGGGCTATAAATTTATAATTAATAGAAATTTATAGATCTTTAAAGTAAAACTAAAATTATAGTTGAATAGGGTAAAAAATAAAGTCTTAATAGAAATAATAAATACACTTTGATAACAAATGTTGGTTGGAATAGAGTTCTCAAGAGGGGGGTGAATTGAGTATCTATAAAAATTTCTATTTAAAAAGTATTCTTAAAATGGTTGCCCCAATAAATTAAAATACAGCCCAATTAATCAAAGTAATATGGTTATGAAATTTTGACTGTTTAAATAACTTCTCAGAAGATTGATTAATTCTCAGTAATCTTAATATAAGTTATTAACATTACTTTTGAAGCTATTATAATAAGGAAAAAAATTATGAATTCTTTCCAAGATTAACTATCAATGTAAATTTAGTGATTTCTAAATTATATAGTAAAATAGAGAAAACTAAATTAAACAGCACACCAGATATAAAACAAGTGGTTCAGTCTCAATATGAGACATAATCCACTCCACTTGGCGATCACCTACCACTAAGCAGTTTATATAAATAAACTTGATCTACACCCTGGATCGGGGTTAACAACAGTACATAGGACTGTCCAGGTCACATGACCACTTCCACAGTTCTTCATGGTTAAGAACCACCAGGTCACATAGGGACCTCTTACACACTTATCTGTGGGAACACACAAGTGTAAAAAGATGTATGAAAAATGATATCTTGTATCCTTCAGTTTAATGTAGGAGACAGTGCGTGTTTTTATACAGACACACACACACTCCTCGAAAGATAAAAATAAGACACAATAGAGAAACAAATGATGAGATAAGGTTAGAAGTGATCTGATTTCTAGTCTATGCGGATCTGGACTTCTAGGATGAAGTAGATGCAGAAATAGATTCCCCTTGCAGAAAAAAGAGTATCACAAGTTAGCTAGATTTGGATCGTGTACTTTTTGGAGTTGATAGTGTGGAAATGTTCTTGACTCTAGGATTAGAGTATGATTCATTTGTTCTTTTGTAGTGTCAGGATGCATGTGTCGGTTATTCTTTCAAGAATTCTTGTGCATTTTCATTATCGCGTACACACTTGTTTCTCTGTTTTCACTATTGTCACTATTTTTCACACTTTGCTTCTCGCTACACTGTTCTTTTTATTCTTGTAATTCATGTGTTGGAAACTAAATGATGCATGTATTTTGCACCTCATACCACGTACTATCAAGTGACATACCTACAAAGAAACATTAATTATTTCAATGCATTTAAAAGCTTCAAATATGACTGTTAAAGATTAAATTGAAAAACAACAAAACAGATTATGAAACAGTGTCACAGTCTATCTAGAAATAGTGTCTCCTTGAAAAGGTGTCCCCGTGTTTGCCTTTAAGCAGTGATATAGATATGGTAGCAGAGTTGTATAGGGATCAGGAACTGGTAGCATAGATATGGTGTTAGGATCACAGTGTCTGGTCACGGTATCGAATTCACGGTGTCTGGTCATGGTGGTTGGTCACAGTTTCTCATCACGGTGTCTGGTCATGGTGTCTGGTTCACAGTGTCTGGTCATGATGTCTGGGTTATGATATCTGGTCACGGTGTTTGGGTCACAGTGTCTGGGTCACAGTATCTGGGTCACGGTGTCTGGTCACGGTGTGTGGGTCACGGTGTCTGGGTCCTTTTCCAAAAAAAAATTACTGGTGGCAAACCCACCGTTTCTCATACTTATCCAAATAACTGTACATAGACTTAAACTGTGATATTCATAGAATAAACTAAACTTAATCATTCATAATATAATTACATTATATAAAAATAGTTTACAATAATTATTTAAGGAATAAAGAGACTAATAATTTGTACGCATGATTTTAGATAGATTAAATTGGATTAACAAGATTTAAAAAATGTAAAGGATTTGTGATCATTAAAACATGATTAACACATGAGGAGTCCAACATATCAAAATTAATGTACGAAAGAAAATATGGTTTTATCACTCCCCCACACTTAATTTTTTCAATCTAGAAAAAAAATCATACATTCAAACTAGAACCGACAACTAAATAAAATTTGGTAGATTTTTCAAGATTCTTTTCAAAGTGAAATTCATCATCTCTCATTTATAAAACCAACTTCCCTTTTATTTTTTCTTCTCTCACATTAAAATTCATTGAATTTCATTTATTCACTCAAATAAAAATATGTAAACTTCATACCAAGGAACTAATATCACTCTTATCTCAAGTGTTAAAATAATGGAAAGTTATACCCACCTCAAAAAAATTTAATTTATACCATAGACTTGGTTAAATTCCAACTCTCTAAACTATATAAAAAGCATTTTTTTTTCAATCAAGAGGATTTTCAAGGGTCTACATTGTGGTTTCAGATTAGTGGGTTTTATTTGACAAATATAAGTTCTCAAAGATGAGGGTTTCCTCTTAGAATACAATGCAAGATAAATTATTCAAAGTTAATCAAGATTCATCACTCAAAGATCCCTTCCATAAATCACCCAACACAATTGCCCATTTTCCAAGCTAGTCCCAAAAATCATAGAAAATAAAGTGCGATGAAATTTTATTCCCCTTTTTTCATTATTGTTTTCTTTATTTTTTTATATAATATGATTAAAAGTAAATATATTTAATGAAAAACAACTCGTTCACTTTTTTATTAGGTAAAGGGTCATGCAAATAAGTTTTATAAATTATTTAATATCATTCAATATTTTTTCATTATTTTCAAGAGGAAAACAATGAATTTAAAATGATATATTGACTTTTGAACCTTCCCTAAAATGATTAATCAACCCCACATTTCCATACAATATAACTCTCTCCAAAATAACACATGAAATATCCTGATTCTTTCACACTCATAATAAACTTTTACTATGAAACATACACAATGGTGATGGCAGGTAGGGAAAGTGGTCTCGAAATATGGCTATATAAAAGATATTTCATAACTACCAAGGGATTTTAAGGGAGGATGTAAAGATATCTCTCATGGAGAAAACAAGTACTCTATTCCAAAGGCACCTCAATACACAATCACATTTCATTTTTCTTAAAATAATTGATAAATGATAAAACCAAGATCTAGATAAACAATATAATATGAGGTCACTTGAGAATGAAGCGTACTAGGATGAATATGAAAAAGTGGTCTAGACAACCTCTTGAGATTGGAAAATTAATATTGGTTAGTGTTAATGAGGCATGTATTTCAAAAAATCAAACTCTTCAAAATGTTTTCAAAATACAAAGTCTAGAAAAAGATTCCATATCAACACTCAATTGAATCTATTTATTTCAAAAATTAGGGTAATACCTCATAAGTTAATAAACTATGAAAATTGATTTTGGGCATTAAATTTAAGGTCAATGTTTTCCTAAAATCAAATAAAAATAAAACACGCCAAAAACTCTAACCTAATGACTCAAGAATCACCCCCCACATTAATTTCATACTTTATCCTCTATGAATGAAATATATGATGTTTTCAATATATCACATAATGTAAAAATAAAAAATTAATGAGATAATAAGATCGAGAGATGGAACATGAGTATAATATGTTGTCCACTTCTTATTAACTATAAAGAAAAAACATAGATTGTTATTCTGAAATTAAACAAAGAAATATACCTAAATTCTCATTTTTAGGAATCAGAAGTAGCATATATCTGACTTAAATAATATGTACAACATTTTTAATCATTTACATTTATAAATAAAAACACAAAAATGGTTATTGAAGAAATAATAAACAAAATGAAACTAAAAATTAAGAATAGGAAAAGGAAGTTTTGGGTATAACCCCCTAATTGGGTGGTGTGGTTTTGAGTTCCAATAGTTGGGAGATCCATGGTTTATTCATAGTATAAAAGTGGGTTAAGCTTCTTTGATAAGAACCACCACATCCTTGTGGTTCCCAAATGCTTCCATGTGCACTTATTTTTTAGGACCCATTGTATAAAGTACATGTTGTCCACTTTAACTTTCATGTTGAATCTATTAGAAATATAGGGTGAAATGATTTATAGGCCGTCTTCTATTATATCTTGAGGGGGTTTTATGTCATCCACTTTAACATAATCTATAATATTATGTTGCATAGTGAGATCTACCTTCTTTTCTTCAGATCTAGCCATTTCTCTAGTGGCTTTATCTTGTTCTTCTTTAGCCATGAGATTAATCACTAAAGATGGTTCTACATGGGAAAAGAAAGGGTATCCAAATTTTAAATTAGTTTCTGTTGATTCAATAATTTTCCTTATGAATTTTTCCATTCCATTATGTTTTGAAAATCAAAAACACTTTTTCTTAAGTAAAATTAGCTTTCACTAAGAAACATTCCCTTAATGAAAATTTTTCTTGTCTAAAAATGTTTTTATATTTACCTATGGTTTCCATTTCCTTATCTAATGTTTTCTTAAACCATGTCTGACCATCTTTTTCATAATTCAAAAATCAGATCCTTATCTAACTTATAATCTTTTAGTTTCTTAGAATCTGATTCCCCTAGGATTGAGAATCTGGTTTTATCTAAAATCAGACTCTGATTTCTCCTCAAATCAGACTTTTATTTCTCCAAAAATCAGAATCTGGTTTATTTTGAAATCATACTATGATTTATCCTGAAATAAGACTCCAACTTCTTCTAAAATCAGACTCCAATTCCTTCTAAAATTAGACTCTGATTTCTTCTGAAATAAAACTCTGATTTCTTTTAAAATCAAACTCCAATTTTATGCTGAAATAAAACTATGATTTCTTCATAAATCAGACTTCGGTTTCTTCGGAAATTCAACTCTAGTTTATTTTGAAACTAGTCTCCGATTTCTTCTAAAATCAGACTCTGATTTATCTTGAAATTTGAATCTGATTTCTTCTCAAATAAAACTCTGAATTCATCATAAATTAGATTCTAAATTCATAACTAATCAGATTCCAAATTCCTTAGAATTCAGACTCTGATTCTCCCTTTCTTTAGAATCTAATTAAATGTTTTTCTTAAACTTTCCTCATTTAATTAATATATCATTTCCATTTATCAGATCATATTATGATTATGTTTCATGATAATGTTTTTATTTCATATTATTTTTTCTTACACGTGATAATTTTTCTCATGTTTTCTTACATGAAACGATATCATACAATCTATTTCAAACTAACTATTGTCTAAGTGATAGCTGTACAGGTCCCTCCAAAATTTAAGGAAAAATATGACCATTGGAGGAGGAAGTCGACTGTTGGAATTCATTCCTATAAATACCCAACCATTTGAATGATGATTATGTGGAACTCCTACATGATAAATTATAAAGAGAGAATTTGGGTTGTGAGAGCTCTGCTCAAACCTACCTTGTGCGAATGCTGTGAACAACTTGTTCATGTTGTGAACTTCTTGTTCAGCCTATTTAGAATGATTCTGATTGTTGTTGATTGATTGAAGGATTCTAGGGATAGGAAGACATAAGTGTTGATCACCTTAGAGATTCAGGGATTGTGGTGATAGCAAGATAGATTCTGATATTCTTATCGAGGTATTACCCTAGTGTGGGTAAGACAAACTTTCATGAAAGTATAAATCAAGGGAAAATTAACCAGGGATGTTGGTTACCCTTCTCTCTGGGTTAAAAAATTTCTTATACTTGTTTAATTTTTGTTGTTACATGTTTTATTTCCACTGCATTTTTTTTAAAGAAATAAAGTATAACTTTCTTAATCTTTCTTATACTTTCTTATACTTGTATACTATGTTATAGATAAGATTCTATATGCTTTAAGGTAGAATATTTCCCTTAGTAAAATTATCTTAAGTTTCATTATTGAATCCATCATATTGGATTCTAAGAAAGTTAGTTTCTTAGTTTAGAACTAAAGAGGGTTTGTGAATCCATATTGTTTAACTTTTTTAAACATGTATTTTCTTAAGGATAAAAATGAATGTTTTTAAACCGATAATTCACTCCTCCTATTGTAATTGAGCATATTCATCTACATTTTGATCCTATAATTAGTATCAGATGAGGTTTCTAAAATAATTGTACTTACATATTGGTTTTCTTGATCAAATTTACTTGTACATATTTTTCTTAAAGATTTTATTTGTTTATAGACTTTTACTACTAACAAGTTTTGTGGAAAATGCATTTTGTATTTTATTATAGAATGGAAAGAATGAACATTGGATCAATAAAAAACCTAAGTCTTTCCATACCTCTAATATTTTATGTAAATGATTATGAGTATAGAAGATATAGGATGAAGACATTAATTATCAATACTAGGGTTGATGACTTTGTTATGCTAACTGGATACTATAAGATTCCTGATAAGGAAATCAGACAATTCACCAATCAAGAAATACAGGAGTATCAAATTAATTTTAAGGTATGCAATAATTTATTGTGTTATATTACTAGGAATATATATAGTAATATTTCATCCTATGAAGTTTATAATAGCATCTAGAAGAAATTAGAAGTTACACATTTTGGCACATCCAAAGTCATTGAAATAAGAAGAGTTATGCTTAGAGCTGAATATCATGGTTTTATGTTTCCTTATGGAGAACCAGTTTGAAATGAGAAATAGAGATTTATGACTATCGTCAACAAGCTTCAATCTATGGGAGAAAAAAGACTTTATGATGAAATAATTGTGGATAAAATAATATATATTATTCCCAATGAGTAGGAATCTAAAAGAATTGTGATTGATGATAATAGGAAAGTTTCAAACATTACTCTTGATGAGTTATTTGGGACTTTACTTCAGCATAAAACTATAATGAAAAGAGATATAGAGATCAAAACGAAAAATAATGGTAATGGCAGTATTGCTTTCACTACTACATCAAATCATATGAAATTCAAGACTCCTGAAAGAGTTACTAGATGAAAAGCCAAGAAAGATGCTGTTATATCTGAATCAAGTGATAATGATCATTATCATAATGAAATTACCTATATTTATCTAAGTATGAATAAAATTGTGGGAAAGAAATATTTCCAATATAGATACAAGACAAAATATGGAAAGGATAAGAAAAAATCAGAAGTGACTTGTTATGAATGCAAGATATAAGGTTATATTAGACTAGACTTTCCTATACTCAAAAGGAAATAAAGAAAGGATCAGAATTCAGAAAGAAATAATAATAAGTACCAAAAATCTATGTTCAAGAATGTTTTGAAAGCTAATTACTCCTAGAGTTCTAGTGGTGGTGACTCTTCTGATGAATCTTTTGATATTGAATCTTCTGAACAGAAGAATATTAGTCTAATGTCCAAAATTCCTATTGAAAATCAATGTTTCATGGCTAAGGTAAATACTGCTGAATCTTTAACCAATATTTCATTAAGTGATAATTCTCCTAATGAAGAATATTATGAGTCTTTGGATGAAGAATCTTCCTCATCAGAAGATAATACCTTACCTTCTTTTGAAGAAGTATCTACTTTTTCCAAGTTTATTTAGAATCAAAATAGTAATATATAAAAAACTTAACATGGTAAATTCTAGAATTTCTATTTTAACAAAATAAGTATCATATCTTTCAAAAGATCTTGATTAGAAAATCCTTGATTTTGGAAATGTTTCCAAAAAAATTGAGGAAGTAAATTAGGAGAAGGATAAGCTATATAAAGATCTTGAAAATGTTATTTCAATGAAAAATATTTTAAAGACTAAACTAAATTCTAAAACTAATGATTATGAGGATAAGAATTTATTCATCAAAATATAAGATGAAATTTTTTTGCTTAAAGAAACTTTTGTCAAAATTTACACATGGAAAGAAAGGTTTTGACAAAATGTATTCAAAACTTCTTCCTCTAAAAAAATGTAGATACCTAATATTTTACTTTCTAACAATTATGAATCCCAGAATGTTTGGATTCAGAAAGTCTAACAATTTTATTTTCGAGAAAACAAATGAAGTATCAACAAAAATACATGGTACATGGATAGTGGATGTTCTCGACACGACTAGTAACAAAAACCTCTATGAAAATATTATAAAGATGAAAGGTGGAAATGTAACTTTCAGAGATAATGCTCAAGGGGAAATTATTAGTATATGTAACATTATTCTTCTTGGAAAATACTTAATTTAAAATGTATTATTTGATAAAGGAGATATAATTCTTCAATTTATCAGAACACAAGATCAACATGCTAATATATTTGAAAAATATTTAGCAGTCGATATATTTGAATACATTAAACAAAAGTTAGGAATGATAACTATAAGGTAATCATCAATATTAACTTCTTGTTGAAACAATATACTTACATTAAATTACACTTTTTTATAGGGGGACTACATATGTTTATATCTTTTACTTTTCCTTTTCATATTTTTTAGAACCTAAAATTTTCTTTCCATAATAAAAATTTTTATAACCTAAGTTCTTCAAGAAGAATCTTATCAATGTTGAAAATTCTTTCTGAGTAATCAAGAATGTATGTTTCATTACTTGAATCTTCATAATTGAATTTTTTACTTGTTGGTATTCTTGTCTTGTTTTAAGAAAACATTATCAAATTCACTTTCCATAATATCATATTTTTCCTTAAAATCTGATTTTTCCTAAAAACCTCATAAGATTGGAACCTATAAATACTTATTTGGAATTTATATAAACTATTATATCAAATAAAGATAATATCAACTGTTGGATTTTTTGGGAATACGAAATCTCTCCGCAAATCCTATATAAAGGACCCCCCATATTTGCGTCCCACATCAGTTTATTTTAGTGTTTTTGTGTTGAAGCTTTGCCGCTATTCAAAGTCATCGTTCAGTTTTCCCTGTTTCTTTAAGATCTAAATGTCCCTTGATGTTTCCTCATAGACTCTGATGGACTCAAACAAGGAACTCAAGAATTTTTTTAATTTATAGAGAAAGGTTGGTGGATCCAAATTTCATTGTGAAGTATGATTCTCTTATCTCAAAAATCATAAAAAAATAGTTGTGAAAGTCTATGCGTTGTCAAACTGAAGAATCGGGATCTGTTTTATCCTCTTATTCTTATAGAATTCTATGATATAGTTCATTTTTATAAACAATGTGGAATATAGATGTTTTCATTCAAGAGTTATGGAAAAACTTATTCTTTACTTTTCAACAAGGCTGTTGGTGTCTTGGATATACCTTATGAAGAGGAAATATTTTGATCACAAAAATTACTAGAAAAGGAAGGAACATTTGATAAGATTAAGGAAATTTAGTATCTTGGACTTAAAGGAGTAAATTCAGGAAATATTTCTCATCTTGTAACTAATTATAGATTGTTAGCTCTATGGATGCAAGGTTTTCTCATTCTGATAAATGGAGACGAGTCTTCCCTTAAGAAATGTGATATCTTCATGATAGAATTTCTTAGTGAATCTAAGGAAGGTAAACCTCTTCAAGTAAATTCTTTTTACAATATTCTATGTAAATAATGGAACCATAAAGTCTCAGATCATAATGTACCCTGCGATCTTGTCGAAGATAATTGTCATGTGCTTAGAATCCTTCAAAATCCCATGCATCTCAAAGCCCATAGTTTTCAAGATAATGTTTTTAAGTGATCATACCCTGAGAAGAATGAAGATTGGTTTTAATGTTAAGATAGTAGAGTTCTTTAAACATTAGGATATGGTTGATCTAGCTATTAGTAAGAAATGTGAAATAAGATAAAGATCCAAGAAAACTCCAAAGAAAAGAAAACACAATGAATTGAAACCAAACAAGAAATTACCAAAACCTAAGTCAGTATCTACTCCACCCAAGAAAATAAGTAAAAAACCCTTTCTGATGAATTTGTTGCTAAATGGAGAGAGAAAAATAAGAAAAATAATGTGAGAGATGCAGTTTTTGGATTCGACCCAAATAAGGCTAAGTCCTTAAATATTCAAGCAGTTGAAGAGCTTGACAATCAAGCTAAATAGAACAAGTTAAAGAATAAGATGTCAGAATCTAAGATTGTTTGAGATTTTCTTAGAGATATATAGAAGGCATATGAACAAGTTCAGGTAAAAGAATCCTTCTTGCAAGAACCAGTGGAAATTGAATCTATGTGTGATGATAAGAGAAAGAAAGTTATTTCGATTCCAAAACCCATTGTTGAAGAAGAGTAAGTACAGTAAGAAGAAGAAGAAGAGGAGGAGGAGGAAGAGGAAAGTGATGATGTAATAAAAATGGTGGAATAATTTCAGGAGGAGAGACCTTCTAACAAGATATCTATAAGAGCATACCAAGATGAATCCACTAAGATAATATCATAAGGTCAATCAGTTCTGAAAAATGATGATGCTCAAGATGAGGCTGATAAACCTTTAGATGATAAAGTTAGTAATCATGATTTTATTCACCCTTATAATAATAATAAAATTGGTGAAAAGGTTGATGATAAAGTAGTTGATGATGTTGATAAAATAGTCCAAATTTATGATAGTGAGCATGATACTTAGAAAGTTGAAAATAAATCTCTAAAGATGAGAATAGTAAGAAAGTGGTTGTTGATTCACCAGAGAAATATAAGGTTGAAAAATACAAGAAGGAAGTTTTTGTTGGAATATATAATAGAAAAGAAGATGTGAAAGATAATGTTCCCTCACCAACAAAGGAATGTACTTCATAATCTTCATCTTCCTTAGGACATTATTTTTTTGTTCAGTCCTTGAAGAAGCTTGTGAATACCATTCCCTTATTTCCAAGTTTTGATTCCATGTACCAGATGCATCAATAAAAACTCCATAAAAATTCAGATTCAACGAGAATTATCATGGAAAAGTTTGTCAAAATTGAAGCCAATTTTAAGAATTTTCAAATCGATTATGATGCTCATAGAATATATTGAAAAAAGATAACCCAGTGGTCTTAGTCAGTGATTGATAACCAGAAAATTATGGATGATTTCAATGATTTAGTTAAGGATGACTTTGATAAGTCTGATGAAACAATAAATATCCTTTAAATAAGTCTTTTAGAGAAGTTTAATTAAGAGAAACCTGGCTGGATCCAAGAGCATAAAAACCTAATTGGAAACCGGAATTCTATTGCTTTAAATTTGAAAATGGAAAGGGAACTCAGGGAAGAAATGGCTAAAATTTTCAAAGAGAAACAATAAGTGACAAAGCCTGAAGGTGGATTTCTTAAGCCTCTAGAATACTGAGTAAAAGATCTAGAAAATAAAAACCAAGATCAGGAATAGATGATCAAGAAATTTTAAGATTATCATAAATAGTTGAAGAAGCTGAAGGTAACTCTGAAAAAACTGATGCAGAAGAATAAAAAGAATGATGAAAGATTTTTAAACTCCAATGTTTTGTTTATTTTTTCTTAGTAACAAATTTGTGATCTTAATGAAATTTTTTATCTTTTTATAGTTTTTTATGTATGATCCTAACATTTCAATTACAATTTTTTTCTTTTCCTCCATTCCTTTTTAAAAATCCTAAAGGGGGAGAAAAGAATGACCAAAAGGAATATAAAGTTAAATAAAGTGAATAACTAAGTAAGTGGGAGATTACTTAAAGAAAAAATTCTTATGTGAGGAAGAGTTATTTCACCAAGAAATTCAAGAATATAATCCTTAGTAATTTCAAAACCTAAGGGAGAGTTATTCGTATTCACCTTAAGTCATAAACAAAGGGAGATAAGTATTTATTTTAAAAGTTCAAAAAATAAAACCTTTGTCCTTATATTATTTTATGAAAAGTTGTTTGTTATTTGAAAAAAGGGGGAGATTGTTGAGTCAATAAGTTTCCTTGTGAATTTTCCCATTCCTCTCTGTTTTGAAAATCACAAACACTTTTTCTTAAGGAAAATTTTATTTTTCAATGAAACATTATATAAAAGAAAATTTTCTTTTCCTATATATGTTTTTATCTTTACCTATGGTTTCCATTCCCTTATTTAATGATTTCTTAAACCATGTATGACCATATTTTTCTAAACTCAAAAATCAGATCCTTATCTGAATTAGAACCTTATAATTTAATGTAATATGATTTCCCTAGAATAGTGAATCTTATTTCTATGGAAATCAGACTCTGATTTCTCCTAAAATCAGAATCTGATTTCTCCTGAAATCATACTTCTATTTCTTGTGAAATCAGGCTCTGATTTCTTCAGAAATATGACTCTGATTTCTCCTAAAATCAGAATCTGATTTCTTCTGAAATCAGACTCTGATTTCACCTGAAATTTGACTCTGATTTCTTCTGGAATCAGACTCTAATTTCTTCTGAAATCCAACTCTTATTTCTTATTAAACACAACTTTGATTTCTTCTAATATCGTACTATTATTTATTTTAAAACCAGACTCTGATTTCTTCTAAAATACAACTTCAATTTCTTCTGAAATCCTGCTCTGATTTCTTCTAAAATTAGACTCTGATTTCTCTTAAATTTAGACTCTGATTTATTCTAAAATCAGACTCTGAATTCATTATAAATCAGATTTTGAATTCATCATAAATCAGATTCCAAATTCCTCAGAATTCAGACTCTGATTCTCACTTTCTTAAGAATCTGATTAAATGTTTTTCTTAAAATTTTCTTATTTCCATAAAGTATCATTTCACTTCATCGGATCCTATTATCCTTAAGTTTCTTGATAATTTTTTTCCTTCATATTTTTGTTTCTTACACATGATACTATTTCTTGTGTTTTCTTATATGAAATAATTCCATACACTCTATTTCTAACTAGCCTTTGGCTGAGTGACACATGGACAGGTCCCTCCAATATATAATGAAAAATGTTACCATTGGAGGAGGAAGTCGACTGTTGGAATTCATGCCTATAAATACCCATCAATTTTAATGATGATTGTGTGAAACTTCTACAAGCTAAATTCTAGAGAGAGAATTTTCACTGTAAGAGCTCTACTCAAACCTGACTCCTGTGAATGTTGTGAAAAACTTGTTCAGGATATGAAAATATTATTCAACTTGGTTAGTGTGATTCAGATTATTTCTTATCAATAAAGGACTTCTGAGTATAGGAATACAAAGGTGTTTATCACCTTAGAGATCGACGTCTTTTGAGGATAGTAAGACATATTCTGATATTCATATAGAGGGATTACCCTAGTGTGAGTAAGATAGGCTTTCTTGAAAGTATAAATCAAGGGACCTTTATCCAAGGTTGTTGGATACACTTCTCTAAGGGTTAAAATATTTCTTATACATGTTTACTTATTTTGATACAAGTTTTATTTCCAATTCATTTTGTTAAATAAAGAAAGTATAACATTCTTATACATTCTTATACTTGTATAATATGTTATAAATATGATTTTATATGCTTTAATGAAGAATCATTCCCTTAGTAAACTTTTATTAAGTTACTTTATCAGATCCATCTTATTGGATCCTAATAAATTTAGTTACATGATGAGAACTAAAGAGGATTTTTGAATCCACCTTGATTAACTTTGTTAGACATAGATTTTCTTAAGGATAAAAATGAAAGTTTTTAAACCAAAAATTCACCCCCAACCCCTTGTAATTGAGAATCTACATCTATATTTTGATCCTACAGTTTCAAGAAGTTAAGAATAAACTAAATTAAAATTTGGGTTATCTTCTTAATAATATTCTATTAGTATCTCCTTCTCTTTATGAAAATCTCCTTGAAAGTGTGTAGTTTTAGGAGGTATTGGGTATTTTAATTTTTTCTTCAAAATACACCACTTCTAATGTTTTTTTCTATTTATCCTCTTTATCTAGAGCATGCAATCCATCTACTTAATGTACACATATAACATAAAGATATTCTTATTTTAATTTATTTTTAGTAAGATTAAACCAAAATAAATTTATGTTTACATCATCTCCAAGTATTTATTTAGTGGATAACCCATAATCATCTTGTAAAGCCTTTAGAATGAGAGTTGTAATGCTTGGATGAGAGAAATTTAATGTTTTTCTTCCACCATCTAAATTTCTCCATTGACAAAGTCCATGGGATGTACAACCTCTTATTTTAGTTTTGTTCCTCACATAATGAATTTTTAGAGGGTGGGATTCATCATTTCCATTTTATTCATCAACTCCTCAATCTCCCATTGATTCACATTGTTCATAACCAAGGCTAAGAGTTGTTTCATGGTGTTGTTATCCACTTCTTCAACTTGAGGGCATGGTGGCCTTTGATTTGGGTATTGATTGGGTTATTTATAGTATTATTATCTTTCATTCTCCCATTGTATCCATCCAATATATTCTTATGTGGGAACCTTCGGGAAGAAAGAGTGGTCAAATGATTATTGGTTGATTGAAGTGGATAGAATATCCACTCTTTTTAACTTGAAAAAGAAATTGTGATCAATTATAAATGAATGTTCATTAGTTATACTTTCTTCGGTTAAGATAAAAAAGATATATAAGAATGAAAATAAATAAAATCAAAGGAAAAAAATGAAAATTATTTAGAAAGTGGTAGAAGAATGAACCAATCAAATTGAAATCTATGGTAACTGCAATAAATTTGAAAGATGGTTTCTATAAGCCTCTTAAAATATTGTTTTTGAATCTAAATGGGTTTAGCCTAGTGGAGACCCAAGGGTTGCCTCTTAGAAATTCAACTTAGTTTCTGTCCAGAGGTCATGTAAGTTGAATTTCCAAGAGACAAACAATTATATGAAATGTGTATTTTAGAAAGAAGGGGAATGATCCTATGATTGGAAATGGATTCCTTAATTATACTCTTTAGTAGTCTTAATTTATTTCAATAATGAATTCAATACCATTAATTAATTACTTCCTTCTTTAAAGGATCAAAAACTCAATACATGTTGAGAAGAAGGATCCTAAACAACCGATTCAAACACCATAATGTTGAACCTTGATTTCACTAGAAATTCTAATCCATAAATAGTTAATAGTACAGTGAAAATGAAACTACTAGTTCTTCCTTTTTTTCTTGAAGCACTGGAATTAGGAAGACCTATTTCACCCAAATATTCCCTTTATAGAAAAATCACACACTATAAAAGAAGATCAATGGGAAAAGAAAATTGAAACATGAGATTTATGTGGTTTGTAAATTTTTCTTACATCCATAGGAGAACTCTACAAGATCTTCGTATTATTGGAATTACAAGAACTAAAAAAATTATTTCCAGTAACATTACATTACACTTTTTGCAGTTCAGTGTGATCCACTTCAGCAGTTGGTCCCACCTCCTTTTATAGAGGTTCATTATCAATCAAACTGGTTGAATCGTTATCCGACATTTGCGGTCAGTCATCTATTTACTTATTCGTTCAAATGGGGATTCTACCAACTCAATCGTCTTAGTTAGTACATTGTTCACCATGCCCAAAGACCAGTCTGCACATCCATTGGAATCATAGTGAACATATGGTAGTCGAAACCTTATGCTGAAGGTTTATTTTATCATTTCTCTAAACAGACTGAAGTGAACTACCAAAGAATGAACTTCCATTGAGTGAACTTCTGATGACTTGAAAAGAATCACGGTCCCAACAATCTCTCACTTGAAGATTTCTTTAAATAACTTATTCAGTATCCTCCAAATCTTTTCTCAATCCAACTACTTTTTCCATGAACATGCAGTGTTCTCCATCCTATCATTCAGACGAGTCCCACTGAGACACAATGTTACCTCAATATATCTTGGACTAACTCATTTTGGAACATGTCTACCAAATTTTTATTCCCTACAATATTATATAACTCTAACACCTTGTCCTCCAATGAATTCCAAATGAACTCGGATTTCAGGTTAATGTATTTCATTCTCATATGAAATTTTGTATTATTGTCAAGGTTTATACCACTCTAACTGTAATTTGAATAACATTTATCCATAAAATTATTCACCCAACTAATTTAGTAAGAACTTTAACCAAACAAAATCCTTTTCAGATTCTATAAATGTTATATACTCTGCTTCAGTTGTAGACAATGTCACCACCAGCTATGGTCGTGACATCCTGCTGGTCATAATTTCAAAAAATGTAAATGAAAAACCCATAGTTCTTTTTTAAGTGTCAGAATCACAAGAAAACTCTACATTAACAAAACATTGTAGAGTATCATCTTCACCGAAGAACAATGCTGAATCTACTGATCCTTTCAAGTATCATATGATCTACTTCACATATTCCTAATGCTCTTTCCTAGGGTTAGACATGAATTGAGTCACCACTTCCATGGAAAAGGAAATGCATAGCCATATACATATCATTTCATGGATCAAGATTATGATAGATGAAGCATATTGTACTTTTTCAGTGTACCGAACTTCATCTTCTGTTAAATGTAAATTTTTCTTGGATAACTTAAAGTACTCAACAGGAGGAGTTCTGACAGATTTACATCTGATCATTTTGAATTTTTCAATATTTAAAATGTATTCTTGGGATAACACGAGTGTATCAGATTTTTGATCTCTCTCTACTCTCATCCCTAGATTTTCTTGGCTTGGACATGATCTTTCATTTCAAATCTTTCGAATTTTCTCTTCATCTCTTGAATCCATTGAATCTATGGACCATACAACAATATGTCATTTTCATAGAGTAAGATTTGAACATAAGTGTCATCATTTAATAATTTACAATAACAAAAATGTTCGGATTTTCTCCTTGTGAAACCTTCTTCAGTCTTGAAAGCGTCAAACTTATGGTTCCACTATCGAGGTGTTTACTTAAATCCATAGAGACATTGATTCAATTTATAAACAAGGCACTCCTTATGGTCTTCAACTTCCTTGGGATACATCATGAAAATTCCCTCCTCCAAATCACTATGAAGAAATGAAGTCTTAACATCCATCTTCTTCAAGTGTAAACCATCAGATGAAAAAATTTGTAGCACCATTCAGATGGTAGTATGCTTAACTACCAGTGAAAACAATTATGGGAAACTGATGTCTTCTTTATATTGGAATATTTTCACCACTAACCAAGTCATATATATTTTTCATCAATTGGATTATTTCAAATAGTATACTTATTTTTTATCCAATGTTCATTTCCCCATAAGCAATTCAGACATCTCCAATGTTCTATTTTACTTTAAGGAATTCATTTCTTCATCCACGGTTGAATCTCACTACTTTGGATTCCTGGGTATTTCTGATTCTTCTAAACATTTGGGTTCCCCAAAATCCATTAGAAGTAAGAATTTCATGTCAACCTCATGTCATCATATTGGTCGTATAACTCTAGAATATTTCTCAAAAAAATTTCTGCATTCCACAAATCATCAATTTTTGGTGCCTAAACTTTTTGTGCTCCTACTATGGATTCCATTTCTACAAGAGATTTCCCTCAGGATTTTGCAGTTCTCGATCATTTTTTTACACCTGAAATTGGTTGAATTTCTATTGTATTTGTTCTAGTGTTCATTATCACTAGTAATTGTGAATTTTTGATAGTTTCATCCAAAACACCATGTATTTCATTAGTTGGCATCTTTTACTCAAATTTCGATTCAAAAAAGTTCGGATCCTTCAATTAGATCTTCTCATTGAACATTACATCTTGACTTTTGATGATCTTCAGTTGATCATCACTCCATAGTTGATAAGAAAACTCTTAATTTTCATATCCTACAAAAAATAGTCTTTGGACTTTTCCTCCAACTTATCTCTATCCTTTACATCAATAAGAGCATAAGAAATGAAAATGAATATTTTGAGGTATTAAAATTTTGATAACTTATCAGATCATAGCTATTATGGTAGAATTTGTCCCATTATAAAGGCTATACTTCTATAAACCAAGTATGATGTCTTGTTAATTGCTTCCACCAAGATGGATTTGGTCATACCAGAGTGCACACACATGTATCTATAAATCACTGTCAAAATATAGTTTTTCCACTCCTCCACTCCATTCTATTGTGGAGTTTTAGGTACTATTTTCACAAGCATGGTCCCCTTATCCCAAGAGAAGTTTTATATGTTGCTACTACTGTATTCACAACCATTATCAAATCAAAATAACTTCAATTTCTGACAACTTTCCAATACCACCACTATTTTCCACTAAACAAAGCCACCAAACATATCAAATTTAGTTTTATGAAATTAAACTTATACCTTCCCCATAGAAACCTTAATGAATTTGATGAATTACCATGATCCTTCATGATATTGAACTAATGAAAGTACGCAGACATCTTCATGAACTAGCTCCATCTTCCAGGATCTTAAATTCAGACCATTCTAGTTGAATGAAAGTCTCTTTTTCTTTCAAAGCACACATCTATCACAATATTTTATAGTTGTATGATCGAGATTCATAAAACCCTTTCATGAACCTTAATATTTTTTTCACTAAGGAGTCCAAGTTTATAATGTAAGACCTCCATATTTTTAGAGGGTGAGTTTTCAGTCATTTCACTCTCATCGGAACTTCTTATCAGATAAAGGGTCTTGTCATTTACTCCTCACACCACAACTATGGATCCTCAAGTCACTTTCTAGACTCCATTTTTGAAAGAAGTAGTGAATTGTTTTTCATCTAATTGTCACACTAAAATGTGATTTAAAAAACTTTGTGATGTTTAGTTTTTAACTAAGTTTTGTATTTTTTGACAACTAACCTTTTTTGTAAAATAAAATTATTATTCTTTAGGATCAAAATCAGACCATTGAAATGAGTTTTTTTAAGAAATCTAAATGTTGCTAAATGATTGAGAAGGTTGTTTTTTGGACCTTGGTTTTCAGAATGATCAGCACCACATGCAGAAGGTGTAAGGAAGATGGAATCTATAATTTATTCAAATTTGGTGATCGAATGCACTATCAGACTTAGATTCATTAGCCTGAAGTTCAAGATTCATTGGACTTGGCATTGGTTATAAATTTAAAAACTATAAAGTGAGGGAGTTAGAATGATCCTAAAGAGACTGAAGGAAGACATTGATGTTAGGAGTTATAAATTTATTAAACTTTCTAACCTAATGTCAAATGATGTTTTGTTGGTTATCGAGTTCTCATAAATCGTGAATCATTCTCTTGATAAAATATTTTGAAGAAATGGGGGAATAATAAATATTGTATTGATTCCATAGATCATGACAAAGTTTGTATCAGATCCAAAAGTATCAAAAAAATAAATCATCAGATGTATGAATGAGTTATAGCTGATAAGGTTTGAAGAATTTCAAATTTTATATGTGGATTCATCATTGAATACTTTTCATCGTAATAGGAAATTACATCGTAATGAAGTTCTATTAGACTGGGTCTGAGGAGGAAAGTCAATTGAACCGACTCTAGGGAGGAAATTCAATTAGACTGCCTCTAAGGATGAAATTCAAATCAGACTGAGTTTCAATAAGAAAGTACAATCATAATGAGTATAAGAAGAAAGTCAGGACGTAATGAGCATAGGAATAAAGTCGGGTCGTAATGAGCGGAGGAAGAAAGTCGAATCTTAATACATAGGAATAAAGTCATATTGTAAGGAGAAGAGGAATAAATTCACATCATAATGAGTAGATGAAGTTTCATCATACTGAAGAAAATTTGGGAAGTTCAAGAAGGCTAATTACTAAGAATTCTAAATACTATTCATATCTTGATAAGGTTTGAAGTAATCAAAGATGAAGTTTACATGTGAATATTTTTTGGAGATTTGAAATTTGAGTAAGCGGGAATTTTTTTTATGTTTCCTAGATTTTTCTTTATGTGATTACTATAAATAAAAGCATAGTACATTTTTAATTCAAATCTTTTTTATGAGAGAAGAAAAGTTGAAGAACTGCAGAATTCATGTCAAAGTTTTCTCTCCAGATAGAGATCTCATTAGAAGATCAGACAGCTGAAAGTTTTCTTACCAGACTAAGGAAGATTGGACTCAGGAAGATTAGGCTGAGAAGTTGAACAAAGTTTGAGGAGTGCAGCTTTGGAAATGGTTTCATCGTAATGAGACAATAGGACTAAAGAAACCGAAACTAAGGTCATCAAACTGAAGTTATAGGTAGATTTTTTTGGGGAAAATGTTTTTTTCAATATTTCTTTTATGTATCAAATTATTTGTAAGAAAAAATATTAAACTGATAGGAGTTTGTGTATCATTCATATCAGGATATTGAAGGTTTCTAATGGGAGTTGGCAGAAGTTGTATTCAATTCTTCATAATATTGAATTTCCATAGAACCATAGGAGTTTATATAGAAGAGATGTAGGTTCTCATACTGAGGTTGAACCTTATAAATCTCATGTTCTTTACATTCATTCCTAATTTTTCATGCATGATTTTTTACAAAAATGTGATAAGTATATAAATTTTAACAGGTTTCATGGGTTATGTTTTTAATATTATTAAAACTTATAAATGTGAACAATTGATTCACCCCCCAGTTGTTATTTGATACTTTGAGACTTCAATTGGTATCAAAGCAAAGGTTCCCTTGTTGAATACTTATCAAGGATAATCTCAATTCTTTCAAAAGAAGAGGAATTTCAATATTTGATTAAAATAATGTTATATAATAAAAATATGGTGATTTATTATCTCCTATATCATTACATTGAAGTTGTTTATACTACTACTATTAGTTTTCCACCTATTGAGAAAGATTCCCCTTTTAATATTACTGATAAGAGAAATATGTAAGTTTATGTAAAGTCTAGAAATTATATCCTTATATACTTAATATAAAATGTTTATATGAAGGTGATGGATCTCAAAAACTTCAAATAGTATGTGGGATAAGCGTGAAAGTATATTAGAAGGGAATACTAAAGTGAAGGAAGAAAAGAAATAGATCTGGCATAGTGAGTATGAGAATATAAGAATGAGAGACGAATAATTCATTGATGAATACTTCACCAGAATAAATGAAATTGTTTTCAATATTATAGGATTTGAATATATCCAAAAAGATTCTATAATTTTGAAGAAACGTATGAGAATCTATCCAGACATGTTTGATTCTAAAATTTCCTCTTTAGAAGATAAGGATGATTTATATATTGATGAATTTCATAACTTTATTTTTGATTATGAAATGAGAAAAGCCCTAATGTTCAAAAATAAGATGAAAGATTAAATTTATTTTGATGCTATGAGAAAGATAAAAAATCAATATTTTAAAGATAATAATCCTTGTGATTTAAAATATAAAGATAATGACGAGTTGGATGAAAAAAATCATGTCTCTTATATCTAAGAACTATCGAAGAGAAATAGGAAAGTATGGAGGTAAAACTTATCTAAATTTTTTTGATAGTGGTAGAATTGGACACTTTTATATGAATTTCCCCAAGAATAAAGTTGGATAATATTTAGAAGATTCTGATAAAAACCTCGATGGTAGAGGTGGAACAAAATTTCTAAATAAGAAAATTCATCCAACAAATATAATATGAATTTCACTAGAGAAAAAAGGATTATGCTGAGTAAGAAAACTAAATCAGACTCAAATGAAAAAAAAATATTTACAAAATGAAAGTTCATAAAATTTTAGAACCTTCATTTAAAAAATTTAGAAAACAAAAGATTATTCGGATAGCGAAGAAGTTGGTGCGAAATCATATAGAGAGTATCAACTCAAAATATAATTTGTTGCATCTATTTAGCATAAAATACCTCTCATGAAAGAAATTATTGTAATAATAAAAGATTATGAATAAATTTTTTGAAGGAAGAAAATATGTCATCAAGGAGGAGAAAGAAAAGATTCAGGAGATCTTAAGTTACAAATTAAGAATTGTTGAATAGGGAAAGATGGATGAATATCACAATATGAAATTAGAAGCTAAGGAAGAAGAAGTCAATAAGTTTAAATATAAACTTCTTGAGTCTGAATGTACCTTGATGAAGTTAATGAAAACTTAAAAAAATATTCATAAGTAAAAGTTGATACTTCTAATTTTTTTAAAAAATCTCAAATCAATAATCAGGTGAGTTTATCACCCTCCAAAAATATTGTTTTATCTATTTTTTTCTAACATTTTGGGTTATAATAAAAGTACTGGGAATGTTTGGGCCGAGAAAGGATGTGATAAACCTATCACATCTAAAAAAATTGAAAACTCACTCGAAGGAAAGATGGTTTTTAGGTCCACTAGGTAGAATACCCTGAGTGGGGGCTGAATCTGGGTATGGTAGATTAAAAATTTCACCCTTATGGATCTTGTTTTGTTGTTATACAAAAATCAATTATATCTTCCTCCTGTATAAATATATAGGCATATATGAAATCATGCACAAGACACTGCAATTTTTACATGATTCACCCTCATTGGGCTATGTCCAAGGAGCATACAACAGCAATGATCCGATGTACTGAATTCACTAAGGCTCATGGCCAATAATGAGTACAATGTTTGGGTTAGATATTTTATGCCCAGGACCACTAAATTTACAAGGTTTAGTGTTTTCTCACTGCATTCCCAAGGGTCACTCCCGATGCCGCTTTCTCTAACTCACTGCCAGTAGAAAGGGTCACCATCTTCCTCTTCCTTCACTCACTACTATTGGAATGGAATCCACTCATAGTTTATGGATGTGTAGGTCAAACACAGTTTATGGACATGTGAGTCCCATCATTTTCTTGAATTCATACATCCTCGAGTGTAGGTAGATGCTCTATTGAAGTTCCTTTTTCACCCGCAGATGAATTAAACCTTACGAAGTACTGTTAGGTACTGGAAAATACTTTCGCAAACTAAATTGAATATTTTTCAATCTTCCTCGAGAAAATTGCAAGCCACCTTCCTCTCCTGCATACTGAGTACTAGGTTTGGTACAAGGGACGCCTTCTTTTTATACCAATTTCACTGCCACGAACCGCCCTTCATCTGCGGACTACCTCTGCCTTCTCGATCGTGTACCACTACCATGTACCGATTTCTTGAACCTCCTCTATGAATCACTCTCGGTCCGAAAACCATTCGTTGTTTGTAGATAGACTTTTCTTCTATGAACCAGATCTCCACCTCCACATACCACTTATGGAATTCTCCATCCCTTGTACCATAGATTCCTCCTCCACATATCGAGACAACTTATTTCACGTACCGGACTTCCTTTTCGGGTAAAGAATCCCCACAAACACCTTCAGCGCGAACCACTTTTGGACTTTGTCGAATTCCCGAAGCAAATTGTATTCTTTAATAATGTTCAATATCCACAGTAATTGGTGAGATTATCAATTCCTATATAGGAAAAGATACCCAATTAATCCGCGAAAAAAAGATTTACCAAATCTTGATTCGATACATCCCCCACCGCGTACTGAATCTTCTGCCACCGCAATCTGAAACCCATCTGTGAACCATTTATTTACGCAATCTAGGTACCGCCTTTGCTCATACGCAGTTGATTTCCTACGCCAACTTCATCCCATCCACGTACCGCACCGCAATCCACCACGAACCATTTTCAGTTTCGCGAACCGCATCCGCATACCGTTCCCACTGCCTGGTACGCAGTCGTGTACCCTTCCCGGACATGGTATGTGATCCATGTCCCAGGCTCCTCATTAATCTTCCTTTTCCGATTTCATTCGCCATTACTCACACAACTTCCTGATTTTGAGACCCCAAAATTTGGCAAACACTGGAAAATTGTGTCACCTTAAAAACTTGTCTTCGACAAACACCAACCATTCTCATTTGTGGTCATCTGGCTTTGTCAATAAACACAACCACATCCAAAACATATCGAGATGATTCCTTGAGGGATTTTTTCCCAAAAATATCCCCCTTTGGGTTTGTTAAAAACTCTTCCTAAAAAAATTCTTTGTATTTTGATATCTTGATAAAGCTCCTTTCATCTTTAATCCATCATTCACTTTACATGATTAAGATAGTGAACAAGGGTTTACTCAACACATACTCTAAGCCCATATGATCAATTCTAGGTGTGAGAAACAAGAGTAAATGAAAGTTCATTAAATAATCACTTCATTTATGTCACCAATTGTTGATACCAAAATTATAAAAATTGCTAAGTGCTGTAAACCTTCTAACACCATTCCAACACCCTTCATCTAATTTTATCACGATTCTCATCTGTCATGATATCTATTCTTTGATTGATCACTTTTAGTATTGTTAGATTTAATGCTCCCCCGATTTTATAGCACTTTAACTCCCTCTGTCTCACTACTCCACTTAACAGCTTCTCCCCATGTCTTTTCTCCCCCTAGAAGTCGCACTTTCTCCCCCTTTGTCAACGAACCCCAAGGGAACTTCAAGGTTGTCTACAACAGGGTAAATAACACATGTCATCCTATTAGGGAAAAACACACCATACCTCAGTGAGAGGGGGACCCACATCCACACTTTCTTAAGTGCGGGAAGTTGATTGGACTCCTAGAGCCAACTAATGCCTTTCAAATGCTTCTTTGGGTAAGGCCTTTGTCAAAATGTCTGCAACCTGTTGTTTTGTAGGCACATAATCCGACTTCACAAGCCCTTGCTCCACCTTCTTCTTGATAAAATGATATTTGATTTCAATGTTCTTTGTCCTTGAGTGATGGACTGGATTTTTTCTCAGATTTATTGCACTTGAATTATCATAATGAATTCTGATAGTAGATTTCACTTCAATTCTCGTGTCGTCAAGTTGTTGCTTCATCCAAAATAGTTGTGTGCATGGTTAAGTAGCTGCGATATATTCAGCTTCTGTGGTGCTTAATAAAATGTAGTCTTGTTTCATGTTTAACCAAGAAATACACAACCTTCCAAGATAAAAGGAACCTCCTGATGTTGATTTCCTGTCATCTACTGAACCAGCCCAGTCCGCATCTGTATATCCCAATAACTCTAGCTAAGATTTTTCATTATACATTTAGCCAAAACCCATTATTCCCTTGATATACCGAAGAACTCTTTTTACTGCAATCATGTGTATATCCTTTGGATTTCGCTGATACCTCACTACTTGGCATGTGGCAATTACAATATCAAAACTTTTCACTGTCAGGTACAAAATACATCCAATGATTTTCCTATATTTTCTGATATTAACTGGATTGCCTTCATCATCTCGTGAAAATTTCAATCGGGTAGCAACTAGAGTCTTCATCTATTTGGAATTATCCATTCCAAACCTTCTCAAAACCTCCTTGGCATATTTATATTGAGAAATAAAAGTGAAATTCCTTCCTTGTGTCACCTTTAATCTAAGGAAAAATGTCGGCTCTCCAATCACTGACATTTCGAACTCACTTTTTAGAAACTGAGAAAATTGTCTGCATTGTGCTTCATCTGATCAACCAAAGATTGTGTCATCGACATAAACCAGCACCATCATCCTTTGACAATTTCTTTTGTTGTAATACAAATTGTAATCAACTCCACCACATTGAAAACCGAGCTTCTTTAGAAACTGATCAAGCCTTGAATACCATGCTCTTGGTGCTTGCTTCAAACCATACAAAGTCTTCTTCAGTCGACAAACTATATTCTCATCTTCATGAATGATAAAACCATATGGTCTCTCAATGTAGACTTCTTCCAAAACTCCATTTAGAAATGTTGACTTGAAATACCGCTGGAATACTTTAAACTTTTGTTTCACGGCTATAGAGAAAAATAATCTAATTGTCTCCAGCCTTAAAATAGGTGCAAATGTTTCATTGACATTTATAACCTCTATCTGAGAGCACCCATTGCATACAAGTCATGCTTTGATTCGAATCACAACACCTTCTTCATTCATTTTATTTCAAAAGACCCATTTAATCCCTATGACATTCTTTTCTTCTCGTCTCGAAACAATTTCCCACATTTGATTCTTCTCAATTTGGTCAAGCTCTTCATTCATTTCTTGAACCCAACTCTTATCTCTAGCTGCTTCATCAAGGCATTTAGGATCCACTTGTGATAAGTATGATGATTTCTATAGAGACTTCATCCTTCTTGTCTACACTAGTGTTGTCTCATTACCATTTATGTTATGTCTATAAATTTCAACTCTTCTTAATAGTCTTTGGGAAGACATTGATTTATTCTCATCATATGAGTATTCTTCTGAATCAATCTATGGAGCTAGCGTGTCTCCTGATCTTCTCTACTCTTTATCGCTATCCTCGTGATTCTGATCATGTATTTGCTAAATATTCTGTTCATTTTCTACAATATCCATATCTTGACTTTCAACTATCTTTCCCAACTGCTTATTGAAGAATTTATACACTTTTCTTTTCTTTTAGTAGCCAAAAAATATCCCTTCATCCCCACGGGATTCAAATTTCCTATGTTTCTCTTTATTGAGAATGAAACATTTACTTCTGAATATTCGAAATTACTTTAATGATTACTTCTTTCCATACCATAACTCATATGGAGTTTTCACCACTTTTGTAAAAAGTATAGCTCTATTTGAAGTGTATATTGTTGTCCTCACTACTTCTTTCCAAAATTTCTACAGAAGGTCTTTCTCAATGAGCATTGTTCTGGCCATGTTGTTGATAATTTGATTTCATCTCTCAACTAATCCATTCTTCTATGGAGTTCTTACTAATCAAACTTGATGTTTTATCCCATTTTTTTTGATATAATCCCCACTTGGATATTTGTGAACTCTGTTCCATTATCTGTTCGGATTTTCTGACCAAGCATCGTTTCACATTCCCGTCGATATTTTGTAATGAAACTGAACAATTCATATTTGTGAGTGATTATTGAAACTCATTCCATTATACTATAGTCATCAATGAATACAACATAATATCTCATACCATCAATATCTCTTGAGTAAATTGGCCCACACACATTAATATGCCCCAGCTCAAGGAATCTTGTTGACTTTTTCTCCTTTTGCTTATATGTCTTTTGAATGATCTTCCCCGATTGGCAGGCATCACACATATGAGTACGATCACATGATAATCTAGGGAGATTTCAAGCTGCATCATATTTTACCAGATCTTCCATGGAACACTAGCTAATGTGCCCAAGACGCTTAGGACATAGCTTGTTTTCTGCATCCTTGGATAGAAAGAACATATCTTCTTCTCCACTTACGAGGTAGAGATTCCCTTTCGTACACTATCCCTGTAACACAAAAACACCATCCTTTTCCTTGATGATATATAATTTCATTGAAAAACATATGGCATGTCCTGAGTCACACAATTGACTAACACTAAGAAAATTGTGACTAAGCCCCTCAACAAACAATACATCTTCTCATCTCATGTATTTTCCTACAAACATAGCTTTGCATGAACTAATAATTTTCAAGCCCTCATCATTATCGAATCTTACAATACCTTCTATATCATACCTGATTCTGGTTACTAGATACTTATTTCCCATCATATGGGAAGTGCATCCACTGTCAATTATCCATATCCCTATGCGATTTCATGCCTTGAATGAAATTTCTACAACCACGGCCTGCTCAGCCCTTCTATTTTTGACCCAAGCATTTGAATTCATAATTAGCTTGGAATGATAATATTTATCTCCCTTAGTATATGATGGGTTAGCTTTTACTTGAAAATCAGCAAGTCAATTTTGTATTTACATCTCACTTGAAGATACTTTTAGGTGCTTCTTAGGAACAAATTCAGTTTGCCTCAGAACATTCCTCTACATTGTTGATATTCAATATCTTTCCATATGTCTGAGACCTTTATGCCTGAAACAATTACCATCAAATGATGAATTGTAATTTTGAACTCTGTACAACCACCTATGTTGTTCTTGTTCCCTTTTATATCTCTTTGCTATGGAATATACATTTTGAGAGTGTCCTATCTTACCACAAAAATAGCATCCTATGTGAGGTACATTCCTGTATGGTAACGATGCACCATTATTTGTGTCTTGGGATCTCTAAATCTTATGATCTGATTCATACCTAAATCTGTCTTGAATCTTGGAATGGGTTCTTGTGGTCTGACTCGAACCATAACTACTTCCTATTTTAGATCAATCCCCTTTTGTTCTAATGGGCCATTCCACCCAAATATCATCTTATTTGTTTCTTGTATGATCTTCTTTCCTAATGTTGAACCAAGAGATAACAGTTTCTTTTGATCTTCAATTGTTCGTCATAGACTGACGAACTCTTCTTCTAGATTCTTGATACATTTGATTTGATCTTTTCCAGTTTTAGTCAAACTATCAATTTCAATTTTATATTCTTCAATTTTGAGTTTGTACTCAACCACCTTTTAGAATATTTTTGTCATTGAAGACCTCAAATTTTCAATTTCTTTATTCAGCCCAAAATTCTCTTCTTTCTGTTGTTTCATAAAGAGATTGTTATTCTGAACAACTTTGTTTGATTTCTTCATTTTGGATCTCAAAATGTCAATCTCTTCAAGGGAAGATTCTAATTAAACCTAAAGATAAACTCTCCCTTAAATTAGTCCTTCTTCATTTTCACTTTATTGTCTTGTTAAATAATTTCTAGTTACTACCACCAAAGCATCTACTTTATGATCTGTGTAGTCCTCTATCTCTTCTGCCTCATATTATTCTGAACATTCATCCTCTCTTGAAAGCAGATTCTTCTTTTTGAAGAACATTATCCTAAACTTATCCTCCCTTTCTCATTTGATGAATACTTCTTTTGGGTAATTTCATCATTTTCATCATCAAACTTATTAGGACACTTTTATGAAAAATTCCTAATCTTTCCGCATCAAAATCATGAAAATGGAAGTTTACCTTTGAACTTTCCTTTTCCTCTTTATAGATTAGAGGATAGAAATGACATGACATCATCCATATTTTCTTCCTCCAGACTATCTTCAATGGGGATACTCTTCATGGCCTTGAATTCCACTTCCTTTTTCTTCATCTTTTCCACTGCATCGTTTTCATCATTTCTCATTTCATATGCTACAAGGGTATTTTACAGGTTATCTAGTGTCAACTCTTTCGGGTCTTTGTCTTCCAACACTAAAACCTTTGGATTGAATCATAGTGTAAGTTTCCTCAATATATGATTCACAATATTTATATCTTCAATGACTTATCAAATACCTTTAATGTCTTCTACAATAATATTTATCCTATCAAATAATGCATCAACAGTCTCATTGGGATTCATTATGAGATCCTCATACTTCTTCCACAGAACCTGCAGCTTTTCTTCAAGAAATTTTATTTCACCCTGATAAATTTTCAACAATTTTTCCCACATTTCATGTGATGTTTTATAGGAAATCACCTTCATATAGATTGCATTTGATAGGGCTCACCCTAAAGCATCGATCCCTTTAGAATCAACATCTAGTTCTCTTCTTTTATCTTCTGATAATGCACCACTATTGATGTCATCTGATATTCCATGCATATTTGATGTGAAGACATCCATCCCTACTGATCAGAAGTAGTGCTGCATTCGATTCATCCATAGTTGAAAATTATTTCCATAAAAATTTGGAAGTCCTTTATGATTGGCCACCTCCATTTATTCTTCTGAGAGAGAAACACTGACTTTCAACATTTCCCTCTGATACCAATTTTTAGGTCCACTAGGTCGAATACCCTGAGAGGGGGTGAATCCAGTTGTGGTAGATTAAAACGTTATCCCTTTTGGATCATTTTTCGTTGTTAGAAAAAACACAATTCTCTCTTCCTCCTATAGAAAAATTCATACATATATGAAATCATGCACAGGTTACAGTGATTTTTACTTGGTTCACCCTCACTAAGCTACATCCAAGGAGCATACAATGACAATGTGCCAATGTAAAAAATTTAATAAGGCTCACAACTAATAGTGAGTATAATGTTTGGGCTAGATCTTCTATGTCCAGGCTCACTGCCTTTTCAAGGTTTAGGGTCTGCTCACTACATTCCCAAGGGTCACACAAACACTCAATAATGTTTTTTTATTGGATTAAGAAGACAAAAACATAACGAGAACCCTACCGCCTTCAAGGAGGACGAATATGATGAAGGCCAAGGGCATCCCCTTGGACAATACTCTTACACTCAATAGGTAGCGAGTCCAGATTATGGTAAACCACTAGATCCTCTTCCGGTCTTCCCATGCGAGACAGAACATCCGAAGCAAAGTTTGTTTCCCTCCAGATGTGATGTATCAACTGACCTTGATTGGTTTCCATAATGCATCTGTGAATAATGTAGGTCAAATCCCAGGGCATCAAATGTCACCCTTGAATAGCCTTAACAAGAACTTCGGAATCTGATTCAATCTCTGTCACCTGGAATCCCATCCTTCGAAAAATCCTCAAACCTGTAAGAAGTACCCGAGCTTCCGCACCGAGCGAGTTACCAGTACCATAAAAGGCATTGAATCCCAAACAAACAGATCCCCTAAAGTCCCTCAGAACTCTGCCACCCCTCATGATTTCTTCCAAGCAAGAACCATCCACATTGAGTTTGAGACCATTGGAAGGAGGCTCCCATTTAACCCACTGTCTGCATACCCTATTCTGAATGCGGGGAGTGCTAATGAGATTTTCGATCATGATAGAATTTTGGCCTCCCTTAAAAATCAACACCAACTCTACAATAAGGGATCGAGACCGCATCTGCATGAATAATAACGAATGACTAGAGCCGAGTCGAACATGGTTGCAGGCCTCCCATATAGTCTAGCATATCGAGGATAAGATAACGATACGCACCTTGCGCTCCATGATTCTTCTTTCATATCTTCAAAAGCAAGATGTTAAGAAGCCCTGTAAGGAGAAAGGGTCGCCATCCATGCATGGGCGGGGGGAGAATAATGACCAAAGATGCGCAGCCCAAGAACTCTGAAAAAATAAGTGAAGCATTGTCTCCACCTTCAGATTCGCACAACAAAAGCATCGAGATTCCATTGAAATTCCCTTCCTTTGGATATTATCATCAGTCAGAATTTCCCTGTTTCTGATTCGCCAGATCAGGAAATTCATGCTAGTAGGAATCTCAGTGCACCAGGCGACTGGAGAGCCCTCATCCGAAGCAGCCTCTTCATGGAGAAGACCTCTATAATCCCGCAAGTTAAACCTGCCCAAACTCGGCCTGCTGAAATAGCATTTATCGGCGGTATTGTTCATCACAACACTTTCAATGACCTCCATATAATTAGAGTTCAGTGTCGTTTGGATCAGTCCATAGTGCTCCGTAGCTTCGTTGAAGGTAATGTTCGGAGAGGGGCATCCTGGAAAGAACAGCTTCTCGCCCGACCAATTTATATCCCAGAAATTGATATCCCCTTTACCGATGATCCATCACGTGTGATTTTCAAGATGCTCCAAGTGAGAAAACACGCAGTGCGCCAGGTCCGAAGAATGGGAACTGCAATTTCCAAGTGCTAGACCAAAACGAGTACTGAAAAATTTTTCCCACAGAGACTCCCCAACTAGAATCTCCCACGCTAACCATTCCTGCATGCCCAAGATGGCTTCCTTAATATCCCGGAGACCAACACCCCCTTCCAAGACCGGTTTTTTCATGCGAAGCTACGAAGCCTAGGGGCAGTGCCCCATTTGGTTAGAGTCCCACAAGAATGAGTTTAGAATTCTTTCCAAGGGTCACTCCATATGCCTCTTTCTCTGGCTCACTGCTGGTGGAAAGGGTCACTGTCTTCCTCTTCCTTCACTCACTGTTCTTGGAATGGAATCCACTCATAGTTTATAGATGTGTAGGTCAAACATAGTTTATAGAAACGTAGGTCTCATAATTTGCATGAATTCCAACATCCTCAATTATAGGTAGATGCTCAATTGACGTTCCTTTTTCACCCGTAGATGAATTCAACCTTCCTGAGTACTATTAAGTACCGGAAAATACTTTCACAAACTGAAATAAAGCATTTTCAAGATTCCTTGAGAAAAATGTGAACCACCTTCCTCTCCTGTGTACTGAGTAACAGGTTTGGTATGAGGTACACCTTCTATACGTACCAGCACCACTACCACGAACCACCCTTCACTTGCGGACTGCCTCCGCCTTCTCAATCGCGTACCGCTACCGCGTACCGATTCTGTGAACCTCCTATGAGAATCACTCTCTGTCTATGAACTATTTTTTGTTCGCGGACTACCTTCGATTCCGTGAACCAAATATCCCCGTACGTGTGACACCTGCGGAATTCTCCCTCTAACTTACCAGAGATTCCTCCTCCACACACCGAGACAACTTCTTCTACATACCAGACTTCCTTTGTGGGATAAGAATCCCCAAAAACACCTTCAGCGTGAACCACTTTCAGACTTTGCCGAATTCCTGAAGAAAAATGCATTCTCTAATAATGTTAAATCTCTATAGTAATCGGTGGGATTATTGATTCTTATATAGGAAAAGATACCCGCTAAATCACGATTTACCAAATCTTGATTCGATACAGCCCTCACCGCGTACCAAATCTTCTGCCACTGTGATCTGCAAGCCATCTGTGAACCATTTTCCTACATGCTCTGTGCATCGCCTTTGCTCCTACGCAGTCGATTTCCTCCACCAACTTCATCCCATCGGCGTACCGCACCACCATCCACCGCGAACCATTTTCGGTTTCGCAAACCACATCCACGTACCATTCCCATTTCCTGATACGTGTCCTCATACCCTTCACAGACATGGTACGTGATCCATGTTTTGGGCGCCTTATTCCTCTTCCTTTTCTGATTTCATTCACCATTACTCACAAAAATTCCTGATTTTGAAGCCCCAGAAATTGGCAAACACTGGGAAACTGCACCACCTTAAAAATCTATCTTCAGCAAACACAAACCATTTTCATTTTCGGTCATTTGGCTTTGTCAACAAACACATCCGCACCCAAAACATACCGAGAGGATTCCTTGAGGTATTTTTTACCAAAAAATATTCATGCCCAGTGTATGTTAAATCGGGAAGAAGTTATCAACCTCAACAAGGTTTGTATAGAGAAAGATCATAAATCAATATAAAATCAATATTTGATAGTTTTTTTTAGTGTTGTTGAATCTATAAGCTTAGATATTATAGTTATTGTAATAAATTATCACTTCTCAGAAGATGTTTTTAATAGAGTATAGGAAATAATGAAAGCACAATGAGTAACTTTCCTAACACACAAGAAGTTAGAAAAGAAAAATCTTGAGATGTTAGAAACTTTCCAAAAAATCTGTTTAAATGTCTGGAATAATTTTGGGAAAATGTGATCAGGTAGGTCGTTATGTAGAAATATGTATGAAACTCCTTTCGGACCATGTTTCTTGTGGGAGAAAAGAAAAGAAAGATGGAAAGAATAAAGTTGAGCAAAGAGATTTCATTATTTAGGATTCCTTAAAAGTAAGTGAAAAATAAAAACACATGGATATTTGATATCAGTTGTTATTAACACATTAAAGATGATTAAAAAATAATAAATCATGTTCAAAGTCATGATATAGGTATTTTTACCTTTTTTAATGATAGTTCCTTAAAAATCAGAGACTGTAGAAATGTTCGGGTTTTTTAGTAAAAAAGTTAAGAAACAAATTGTGGTTTATATAGAGAAGTTGAGAACAGATAATGGTACCGAGTTAACAAGTAGTACTTTTGAAACATATATGATAAATCATGGTATCAAACATCAGTATAGGTCTCCCTACACTCCCCAAAAAATTGAGTAATAAAAAGAAATAATAGAAGTTTGGTGTAAATGGGAAGAAGTATGTTAGAAAAATACAAACTTTCAAAGTTCTACTGGAGAGAAGCTATTAGTACTGCTATAGATATTTGGAACATATATTTGTTGAGACTAAAATTCAACATGACTTCATATTAAATGTGGTATACCAAAAAACCTTCTTTGACGTACATTAATTTTTTTGGAAGTCCATGTTTACTTAAAATCAAAAATCTAATTCTTGTAAAGTTTGATGAGAATTCCAAGGAAAGAACATTTTTGTGTTACTCACCAAATGGAATAAGATACAAATGTTGGAACAAGAATTTAAAAAAGTTGGTGGACACATATGATGTGAAAGTTATTGATGATCCAGCTTCTTGAACAAAAATTTTGGGAATGTTGAGGAATAAAAACTAAAAGTTTCCAACAAAAATGAAAGTTAGAAAATTAATGTGCATGAAGATTCAAATGAATTGTGTAATGAGGAAAGTGTAGCTAGTAGAGGAACTTTAAAATTTCCTCCCTTAAAAAAATATGAGACCAAAAATATTATAGGGAATCATAAGGCTCCAATTCAGACCAGAAGAAAGATGATATTAGAAAACCAAACATCACTCATAAGTTGAGCCGGAATCAGTTTTAGTATCTATTAAACACAAAGAAAGAGTGGATTTGTGAATGAATAGTTGGTTAAAATTGAGAAAAATGAAATATGGGAACATGTTCCTTGTCTGAAAGGTAAAAATGTAATCAAAACAAAATGGGTATACATAAACAAGTTGAATGAACATGGAAATGTTTCAATAAAAAATCAAGGCTTGTTTTTAATGACTATGAATAGGTGGAAGTTGTGAATTTTGATGAAACCTTTTCCCCAATTGTAAGGATACAAACTATTATAATGTTTAAAGAAGTGGATGGTCACTAGAATTCCAAAGTATATCAGATGGATGTAAAGTCATCATTTCTCAATAGAGAAATTAAAGAAGAAGTTTACATTAAACAACCTTGTGGGTTTCTACTTCATGGGGATGCGAATAAAGTTTGTAGATTGAAGAAAAATTTGTATCGGCTGAAAAAATATCCACATTATAGTATTCTAATCTTGAAAATTGTTTGGGAATATTGAATTTTTCGAAAGGAAAAGTTGATAGAAGCTTATATATGAAAGATTTTTTAACTTCAGAACTCTAATTCTAATTCTTTTTGTGGATGATATAATTTTTGTTGGGTATTGAGAATATTTTTGTAAAACATTTTCTATATAAATGAAAATTCACTTTGAGATTTCAGTGTTAGGAGAATTAACATTCTTCCTTTGTTTACAAGTATAATAAAAAAGAAAAAAACATTTTCATATATCAAGAAAATAATGTTAAGAAACTGTTATAAAATTTTGGCATGGTAGGTTCCAAAGTATTTTTCACTCCTATCTTAGTGGTAATGAAGATGATTAAAGATGATTCTGAAAAAAATCAATTATAAAGACTTCCATAAGGTGATAGAAAGTCTACATTACATTATAGCCTCAAGTCCTGATATTATTTATGATGTGAATTTGTGTGTCAGGTATCAAAGTAGTATGAAAGAATCACATATGTTGGAAGTAAAGGGAATTTTGAGACATGTCAAAGGAATAACTTCACATGAGTTGTTATAAAAAAGAAATTGAGAGATAAAATTTCATGGTTATATTGATGCTGATTGGGCTAGAGACTGTAATGATAGAAAATAAACCTTAGGATGAAAATTTTTCTTAGGTGAATATTGTGTATGTTTCCATAGAAAGAAATAATGTTCAGTAACCTTGAAAATAACGGAATCCGAATATAATGTATCTACTCAGGCTTGTACTCAGATGTTGTGGATGAAATTTCAACTAGAATATTTAAAAGAAAAAGTTTCTAAAAAATTTAAGATACATTGTGATAATCAAAGTGTAATTGATCCTTTTAAAAAACATTTCCAACATTCATGATAACAACACATTGATATAAAATCTCACTTCATAAATTTGAAATTTGTTGTTAGAGATTTTTTGTTGGAATATATCTCTACGAAGTACCAAATTTCTAATATCTTCACAAAGGCAATGCCAAAAGAATGTTTTGTTATGTTGAGGCTACAACTTCATGTCCATCCTCCTCCAATGACTTCCTAAAACTCATAAGGAAGACCCCCACCATGATTTGGATTACAATGACAAAGGGGGAGAGAGAGTAACAACTTTCTACATTTTATATTTCTTTTATAAATCTAATGTTGTGGTTATCAGATAATGGGGAAGATAACAATCAAGGGGTATAGAAAAATAAAAGTGATAAAAGATAAAAGTCATTGGGATTTTTATCTTTACATGGACACAAAATTAAATTGTCAATGAGGGATGAAATTCCGTAAAAAACATAATTTTAACTAGTGGTGTGGTTTTAGGATACTCTCTTTTCATAAACTCTATATTTTGATAAAAGTTGAAAACATTGATATTTTTAAAAACATGAGTTGTTAAAAAATTATGAGAGTGGAAAAGATTATTAATGTGTGTCGTTAACAAATAAAAAAGCAAAGATTGAAAAACCTTTGTGATTTTTTTAACAAATTTTTTTTCAACAAATTTTTTTTGTAAAAGAATATTTTTATTATTTAGGATCAGACTTAGACCATCAGAGTGATTTTTTATAAGAAAGATGGAATTGTTTAATTTTCGAGAAAGTTGTTTTCCAAACATTGGTTTTCAAACTGATCAGTACAAAATGTAGAAGGTGTAAGTAATATGGAAGATAAAAGTTCTATAAATTTGTTTATTGGAGGCATAATTAGACTCAGATCCATTGGCATAATGTTTAATATTCATTAGACTCAATGTTTGTTATAAAGACAGAATTTGTGGAGTGAGAAAGTCAAAAATATGCTGAAGAGATTGAAGGAAGATCATGATGTCAGGAGTAAGAAAGTTTTTAAACTTGATAACCTTATGTCATGAAATGTTTTATTATTCATGGAGTTATCATAAATCATGAAACATTCTTCTGATAAAATATTTTGAAGAAATGGAGGAATCTTAAAGAATTTATTAGATCCAGAGATCAAGAAAAAGATCGCATCGGATCACAAAGTACCTAACACAGAAATAGTTAGAAGTCTGAATGAGTTATAGCTGATAGGGTTTGAATAATTTCAAAGCTTCTAAGTGGATTCACCATTGAATATTTTCAATCATAATGGGAAATCCATCGTAAGAGGAAATTCTATCTTAATGAAGTTTCATCAAACTGAGTCTGAGGAGAAAAGTTAATCAAACCGACTCTAAGGAGGAAGTCGAATCAAACTAATTTATTGCAATAAATTCAGGTTATAATGAGAAGAGGAAGAAATACAAATCATAATGAGATGAGGAAGAAAGTTGAATCATAATGAGTAGAGGAAGAAAGTCATATTGTAATGTAGAGTAAGAATGTAAGATCATAGTGAGAAGAAGAAGAATGTCACATCATAATGAGCTGAGGAAGTTCAATCATACTGAACAATGTTTGGGAAGTTCAATATGTATGATAACTATGAAGACTCAAGATGATTTAAATCATGAGAAGGTTTGAAGTAGTCAAATTTTAAGTTTAAATGTGAGTATTTTTTGGGTATTTGAAATTTTAGTAAGCGAGAAAAGTTTTTCTTTTTCCACCTTTGTAATTCTGAGATTCCAATAAATAGAAGCAATGTACATTCGTACTTTGAAAATTTATGATAGAAGAAAATGATGAGCATTGTAGAATGTGAGGTATCAGAATGGGTAGAGGAAGCCGATGGGCCGGGAAATTAAATTTTTTCGCATCACTGGAGCAATGTTACGACGTCGACTCCGGTGAGATATCCTGGTACAGTTCGAGGACCACGCGTGGATTTGAAAAAGCACAAAAATATAAAACTAACAAGTACCTTTTTTGAATATGATGTGAACAAGTGCATCGTAGGATGTCGGTGACCATTACTCGAAGACTCTGACGTCAAATTCCTCTAGATCGTCCACAAATGCCTTTCAAATCTGCATGCACGTCGTTCTTTTGAATCCGGATGCTAGCGCGGTACACCAACGATCTCTTCAACATAGTAGTGATCACGGCAAGGAAAGGGACTTCTATCCAAGAAGGATTATCTTGAAGTTCATCCATGCTTTAGATAATCTCTCTCTAGAATCCAGGAGGAGAGAGAGTCCCTCAAATTTAACACATGAATAGTTACATGGGGAGAGATTCTCTCTTACCTATATAGGGGATATCTATAATACCTGGTATGGGTTCCCACCCCCCATGTATTAGATATTCTCTGTGTATCCAGACTGCTTCCTTTGCTACATCGGAAGCTACAATATATGCTGACTCTGCTGTAGAATCGGCAACCACAGCTTGCTTCAAGCTTCTCCAGCTCACTGCACCACCATTTAGAAAAAAGATGTAGCCCGACTGTGATTTCAGATCAGCATGATTTGTCTAAAAACTATCATTAGTATATCCTCTCACTACTAGTTCTTCATCTCCTCCATACACCAGAAACATATCCTTAGTACGCCTCAAGTACTTTAGGATGGTTTTAACAGTTTTCCAATGTAGCTCTCCTGGATTGGCTTGATATCTACCCACTTTGCTTAAAGAAAAGGTGACATCAAAACTAGTACATAGCATGGCATACACGATAGAACCCACTACCAAGGCATAAGGTATTCTACTCATTCTGCCAATCTCCTCCAGTGTTTTGTTGACACATTTTCTTGGTGAGATTTATACCATGTGACATAGGCGATAATCCTCTCTTCGATTGTTCCATATTGTACCTTTTGAGTACCATGTCAATATATTTACTTTGACTTAGCACAATAATCCTTTGTGATCTATCTCAATAGATCTTTATCCCTAGAATGTAGGATGATTCACCTAAGTCCTTCCAGGAGAAGCATTCATTTAACCAAGTCTTAACTGACTATAAGACTTGCATCTCGTTTCCCATAATTAAATGTCATCAACATATAATACTAGGAAAATGATGGCATTACCTTCAACATTTTTATTTACACAAGGCTCACTTTCATTTTTGAAAAAAATCAAAATCTCTTATGGCCTCATCAAAACAAACATTCCATGATCGTGATGTCTGTTTCAACCCATAAATGGATCTATTCATATTTTACACGTTATTGGCATTCTTCGGCTTAACAAACCCTATGGTTTGAGTCATTTAGATGTCTTCAACCAACTTCCCATTTAGAAAAGTAGTTTTGACATCCATTTTCCAAATTTCATAATCATGAAAGGTTACTATTGCAAGAAATATTCTTTTAGATTTAAGCATTTATAATGGTGAGAAGGTTTCATTATAGTCAATGCCTAGACATTTCCTGAAATCCTTTGCAACCAGTCTTCCTTTAAAGGTATTAACCTCACCATCCATGTCTAGATTCTTCTTGAATACACATTTTCTTCCAATCGGATTTACATCAGCTGGAGGGTCTACCAAAATCCAAACTTTATTTTGGTACATGGACTTCATCTCAGAATTCATGGATTCTTTCCATTTAGCCGCTTCTTTGCCTTATACTACTTCCTTGTAGGTTAGAGGTTCATCATCCTTAAGGACTAATGTGTCACCTGACATGGTGAAAAGAAAACCATGATGCTCCGGTTCTTTAACCTCTCACATAGACCTATATAGAGTCTGTGTCTCAGAAACAACTTCTTCTTCCACTTACTCTTGTAAAGATTATTCCTCTACCAACTCTTGTTCATCTAGAGCATTAAATTCATCGAAGTCAATCTTGCTCCCACTATTTCTAATAGAAATGTGTTCCCTTTCTAGAAATATGGCATATCTTTCCACAATAACTTTTCAATCTAAAGGGTTATATAGGTAATATCCTCTAGTTTCCTTAAGATAACCTATAAAGATGCACTTGGTGCTCTTGGATTCTAATTTGTCACTTTGTAAAGTCTTGAAAAATTCCTCACACCCTCATACACATATGTGTGCTAGACTGGGTTTCTTTCCATACCATAACACATATGGAATCCCATCTGCAGCTTTAGTTGGTACTCGATTAAGGGTATATGCTGATGTCTGCAAAGCGTATCCCCAAAAGGATAATGGAAGAGTTGCATGACTCATCATTGATCTGGCCATATCAAGTAAGGTCTTATTCCTCATTTCACCAACACCATTACATTGTGGTGTAAAAGGAGGAGTGAGTTGATATACTATCCCACACTCCTTCAAGTGATCAATGAAAGCTTGGTTAAGATATTCTCTACCTCAGTATGAGCGGAGTGATTTTATCTTTTTACCAAGTTGGTTTTCTACTTCATTTTTGTATTCCTTAAAATCTAAAAGGAATCAAACTTATACCAAATTAAGTAGATGTAGTCATACTGACTATAGTCATCTGTAAAAGTAATGAAGTATGAAAAACCACCCCTTTCCTCTACAGGAAATGGATCACATACATCAGTATGTATTAATTCAGTACTACATTGGCTCTTTCTCCCTTTCCTGAGAAAGGTGATTTGGTCATCTTTTCTTATTATCAAGCTTGACATACATCCAAGGGTTCTAATTGATACCAAGTCTAAATGCCCTTCTTGATGTAATCTTCATAATCGCTTCATGTTTACATGACCAAGCCTGAAGTTCCATATGCGGGTGATATATGATTCATGTTGGCTATTTTTTGTCATTGATTTTCATTACAGGGTTCACAAGTTCCAGCATGTATAAACCATTGTTAAGATGTGTCATACCATAACATATGTTATCCCTATAAAAGAGACAACATTTATTTCCAAACTTGAAATAAAAACCCATATTGTTTAAACTTGACACAGAGATAATGTTATGGATTACAGAAGGTATATAATAGAAATTAATTAAAACTAGAACCAAACCACTTGTCAAGGTTAAGTGGTAGTTTCCCACTGCCAAGGCTGCCATACTTGAACCATTTGAAGCTCAAAGATCCATTTAACCTTTTTCAATCTTCTTGAACCTACTTGGTTTTTGTATATGAATACAAATGTGTGATCCACATGCCATATCCAATTCCCAACTTGTAGATAAAGATATATTTCATTCAATGAGAAAAATACCTAATGTAGAAGCATCAGTTTGATTCTTCTTCCCAACTCTACAATTCTACTTTCAGTAGCCTGTATTACCACATCCAAAGCAAATAGCTTCTTTCTCATTATTCTTCCTATGAATCTTTGGCTTCTTTTCAGGATGATGCATTGGTTTCTTCGGCCTTGACTTGGCCTTAGACACCTTTTCCTTGACCTTTTTTTATTGTCCACCATAAGGACAGCTGAATTTGTATTTTTCATATCCTTGTCAGCTTGGAAAACTAAATCCAAAAGGTCTGGGAGTGACTTTGTCATATCATTCATGTTATAATTGACCATAAAAGTTGAGAAGCTTGATGGTAAAGAGGCAATAATGAGATCCACTACTAGTTCTTGGTTCAATTTGAACCCAATGGCTTCAAGCCTCTCAATATACCCAATCATATTGAGTACGTGAGGACTGTCTTGGTTCCCTTCTACTAGCTTGCACATATAAATGGCACTACAGATCTCATATCATTCCTTCCTGACCCTCTCCTGATTTAATTCTTAGAGATGTGATAGAACCTTGTAAGAATCTTCATCCTCATGCATTTTTTGCAATTGGCTGGACATGGATGACAACTTGATTCATTGTACATAAAGCACATTGTCTACATTCTTTCTCCATTTATCTTTTTCCATCTTTCTTTCTCCTTGAGGAGGCTTAGTATGAACTGTGGATTCCAGCACATATAACTTTCTTTCTTGGCGTAGTATTATGTGCAAGCATCTGTACCACTCCTGGAAGTTATTGATGGTTAGGATATTTTCTTTATCAAGAATCAATCGGAGTGATAAAGTACTTGTGGTGTCGGTGATTTCCATCTTAAATCTAAATTAGATAAACATTTAGTAGTTAGTACTTTGTCTTGATTACCTTTTTAAATTTATGATTAATAAATTATCATATCATTTTAATGTCTCCCACTATTTTTGTGAACCTTAATATCCCTCGCTATTAGATTTAGAATAATCTGTCGCTCAAGTACTCTAGTGGAAAGGATCCTCAAAACCTCCCTCATATTCTATAAGATATGATTATGCCCCTACTCGGAGGGTTTCAAGGTAGGCACTAGGCTGGACAAGCACTTGACTTGTGGTTCCTTGTTTTGTTGAGTAAAGTCCTAGCTTTTCGAATCCAAACTTGATTCCCTCAACATCTTGCCTCTAAAGTGATAGAAAGTTAGCTATAGATAATCATTGACTACTCACTTTAGTTAAGTCGACCCATTTCTCTCATGAAAAATGCCCCAGTAGTAAGAGGCACTCTCAATTATGGAAGACGGGCACCCTAAACACCCCGTTTTGTTTAGATATGAGAAATGGAAGACTTTTGGTCATAATATATCTTTTAGGGATTTTAATATTTATTGATGAATAATCATTTTTTCTATCTATATGTTCAAACTAGATTTTCATGCTCACAACTGAACATGCAATGGAAATATATATTTGTCACTTCTTTATGAATTTTTTATCTTGATTATTATTCTATGTGATCAAGCAATAATCATGCACTCGTATAAAATAATAAACAATGCATAAAGGTAAATCATGCAATCTGACTGGTCTTTATCATTTTATTAAGATCGATCAATAATGGATAAATCTTGACCATGGGGAATCCGTACCTGAGTAGACACTTGACTCACGTCACAGCTAGCCCTAGTGCAAAGCGCTCTACTCCCGTCTATATTACCACCTCGACTTGGCGGGGTCTGTATTTCGGATCATCACCGTTTAATTAAAAATATACTTGCATGCAGGCGAGGGGTCTAGGGGTACAAAATACAGCTTGTGCATTGGACACATAGGACCATATATATATTTGAATTCAAAGATGATTCACAGACCTTCATTTGTCTAATTAATTGTTACAATCATCGCATGCATTGAATAAATAATTAAATAAACAAATAAACCAGACATGCATAGTTCGGTCACTAGCTAAAGACCAGTCAGTATATAAAGTAAGCGTAATTAAAAATTAAACTATAATAAAATTTAAACAGTATGAGGGCACTCTAATAAATTAAATGAATTTCAATAAATTCAATTAATTTATTTTTATCAGTTCCATTTTTTTAATTTAATTTTAATTTCAAAAATTAAATTAAACCATTAATTTAATTTTAACTATAAAATTAAATTAAACTATTAATTTAATTTTAATTCTAATTAAATTAATTTTTCGGATTAAATTAAATTTAAACCCCAATATAATTCTAATTAATTTAATTTCAAAAAATAAATTAATTAAAATTAATTAACGAGGTTACTTCTAGCTAGGAAGGAGTCTGGAAGGGCTGTGAACCGTTGTGGGGTGTCATCCTCGAGCAGGGCCAAATCACGGCATAACCACGACGCAACCGCGGTGTTACCCCGACGTCATCGCAGCATGACCGCACAGTCTAGTAGTACCCGCGGTGACAGCCTCTTCCGGATGGCTGTAGACTCCTCTAGTAGGGTGTGGAGATAGCGTGGCACCACTCCGGCCAGCTGCAAGGGAGGCTTCCTATTGATCCGGCAAGCAACAGGGGCGGCGGCCCAGTCTGGCGTGGCCTACTCAGGCTGCGGCAAGCCGGAGGCGGTCTGGGTCGGGACTTCCAGGACAGTGCGAGGTAGGCGGGGTAGCACGGTCCGACAGTGGGGAGCTTCACTGATGAGTGGGGCGATGGTCCTGTGGTTGGAAGTTGGTCGGATGCTTGGAGTCTGACCTTCACAGGAAAGAGGCGGCGCACGAGGGCTCTAATAGAGGGAGGAGCTTGGGTGAGTGGGGCGGTGCGGTCCGGCAACCGGGAAGGGAGGCAGCTAGGGTTTCTCCAAGGGGGGTACGCCTTGCTCTTGTGCATGGAAGAAGACTTAGGTCTTCTTCCTCCCTTTTTTTAATTATTTTGTTTTGTCTTTTGAAAAAATAACCCCCAACACCTTTCCCTTTTTTTAAAAACGAAATGGAGAAGACCCAACTTGGGGACTTGGTCTCATTAAAGTTTTTTAAAATTTAAAGTCTAAAGACTTTAAATTAATAAAATATGACTTGAATCCAAGTCTTCAAAGACCGTTACTTAAAAAATATTTTTTATTTGAGTAAAATAAAATAAAATTATCTCATAATATTTTTTTATTTAACATCAAAAATAAAAAACCAATGGAAATATTCCGGTGACCGGATTCCAAAAAAGGCATGGATGGATTTCGGTATTTTGAAGAACGCATAATTAAAATTAAAATGCATTCTTTATAAAATTAAATCCGAAAATTTAAAACTAATGACTTCGATCCCATTAAAATTTTCAAATGGACATAACTTGACAATTAAGAAATGGATTGACGTGCAGTTGGATCTGTTGGAACCAATTTAATTCCCCGTACTTAAATTTATTAAAATATAATTTTACTTTGGACTCTGAGAAATCACGCGTACCTCTGATACCATTGTGAGGTACAAATATGGGCAGTGGAAGCCGATGAGGCAGGAAATTAAAATTATTCACATCACCGGAACAACGTTACGACATCGGCTCCGGTGAGCTATCCTAGTACGGTCTGAGGACCACGCGTGGATTTGATAGAGCACAAAAATATAAAATGAACTAATACCTTGTCCGGATCTGATGTGCGTATGTGCCTCGCAGGATTCGGGCGACCGTTGCTCAAAGACATCGACATCAAAGTCCTCTAGATCGTCCACACACGCCTTTCGAATCTGCATATGTGTCATTCATTGGAATATGGGTGCTAGCGCAGTACACCAACGATCTCTTCGATGCAGTAGTGATCACCGCAAGGCAAGAGACTTCTATCCAAGAAGGATGATCTTGAAGTTCTTCCTTTCTTGAGAGAATCTCTCCCTAGAATTCAGGAAGAGAGAGAGGCTCTAAAATTTGACACATGGATACTTATATGGGGAGAGCTTCTCTCCTACTTATATAGGGGATATCTATAATACCCTGTATGGGTTCCCGACCCCCGTGTTTTAGATATTCTCTATATAAGTTTTATAAATATTTATTTATGTGAAAATAAATTATTCCATAAATGATATTTATAATTTTATCACTAATTTCAATATATATTAAATGTATATTGCGTGATAAACATGAGTCTATAACTTGACTCATTTGTCCTAAAAATATTAAATGAACTCTGGATATTTAAATCCATTTGAATAATATTTTATCTCTGTATTTACTAATAACTTATAAATACATGTTATAAATAAATTCATCAAATTATTCCAAACATGAATAATTAAAGAATTTATTTATTACTTAGTGATCCATATAACTTGGATAATACTCAGACTAATTGGACGGGCCCATCAAGTTCTATATTACTATTCCCATAATAGGGTAGATTCTCAAAACACTATAGTGTGTGACCCTCTAGGCCCTTATCTCAATAGCAGCGAATAATATCCACCGACCAAGAGCGGGGTCTAGAAACTCATCGAGGCCCCTATAGAGATAAGGTAAAGTCAAAGCAACGAATACCTTCCTACAAATATGGTCCGTGTAATATAATCTCTTCATTTTCAATCTCTTAATAAATCAGAATGCACACTATTGTCATCATCCTTTATCTTGCTTTATTTTATTTGTCGATTTTTCTGGACGGTCTTACCTTCCACTACCATGGCCATGGATTTAATGAAGGTGCAACCATCCTAATCATCCAAGACCAATATATATCTTCCTAAAATCAGAAGAGACAATTCATATCTTGATCATTCAATCATTTCCAAGTCACCAAAGACGTACCCAACACAAACTACCTCGCTATGACGTTATCTCCATGGTTTTCCCCTTGCATCAAAGTACACAATTAAATGACATCCATTGATAATGATCTCAAGTCTGAAGACCATTACACGTGTCCATAGATAGGAACGACCAATGACACATGAAACATGTGGTGTTCTTATTATGCAGGTCTATCCTCATGATCTCAACTACTAGAGATCATCAAGTGCGAACTTCATGAGAAGAAGTCTCAATGCTTATGAGCCCCCAACACCGGATGGTCACACATCATTTGTGTCCTTTTAGAATGGTGTAATTGGACTATAGGACATTACTTTAAGATTATTGTCATGGAATCTCAGGGTTCTCATTATATCCTAGAATTTAATATAACCCTTTGACACGACATGTAATCTAAAGACATTGTCATAAAAAAAGTGGATGCAGAAGTATCTACACTATTATGGAAAGATAAACCCATGTATATATGACAAAATGTATACATGTAGTGGTAATCCAAGTACAATACAAGTTGGGACTAGGGAACCCAATTTCAACATAAAATTCATTTTAAAGTTATCTTTCTAGAAAAAGATCTCTTTAGAAGATCAGACAGCTGAAATGTTTCCTACCGTACTAAGGAATATCAGACTGAGGTAGATCGGATTGAGGAAGATCGAACTGTAAAGTTTAATAGAGTTTGATAAATGTAGTTTGAGAAAATGGTTCATCATAATAAGACCATAAGACAGGGGAAATCATACCCATGGTAATTATCCTCACCCGAATTTACACATGTTTTTAGGGTTGAAACATTCACTTGTAGTGTAGCTTTAGTTGTTGAATCCTTAGAGACCCAAGAAGAAACCTAGAAACACGTACATTCTATGGATTGTTTTTGGCTATGATGTGGATAACATTGGGTTGATTTTAGATGGTTTTAAATGATCACTAGGATAACTATGTGAATTCAAATTACTATAAAGTGTTGATCCTAGGTTATTACAAGTAATGGATTCGATGAAATTCATTTTTAACGATTTCAATTTCTTAGACTCGATAGTGATTCATTTAAATAGATTAAAATAACTTCATAACTTATTGATTTAATGACAACTAAAACCTAATGTTAATCTTCTATACACTTGGAGGACCATTGTTATGAGAACTCCAAGGTAATGATTCTTATTTGAATTTGAAATGTGTGTCCTTAAAATTCAACAAGGATGAAGAAGTATTAAGGTTTTCAAACGAAAATATCAATTAAAAGAAGTGATTGAACATTAATATATTGAGAAATAAAATTCAATATAGACCTTTAATACTCCCTCAGATCAAACTATAAGAGGGTTATCCCTCTATTGATGTTATCCTCTCAATGAAAGTGGGAAGTAGACTCGTGAGGACAGAATTGAAGAAGTAAAAAACAATGAATTAATGAACACTCCACCGCTGTTTGAAGGATTATCTCTTTGTTGTGTGAATAAATTCAAACCTTAATGAAATGGTATCAACATATTAATAAAAAGAACATAAAATGAGATGAAGAATAAGTTTTATTAAAAGACTATGGTGATTCAAATAACTTACAATTGAAAGAAGAACATTACAAAGGAAAAGAGACGGAATAAAATTACAATGAAACAAAGCACAAATCATAATTAACTCCTTCACCGTCACTGCATTAAATATGCATTATGGAAGTCTTGTGTAGAGCCCCAAATAGTCCAAGTCTTGAAACTTCATTATGGTATACCTAGTGTGCTGAAATGTTTGTGGAATGTGGACTTTTCCACCTGTAACAAAAATCTAAGCCAGCTTGCATCCACGAAACATAGGAACCAAAATGAACTTTTATATGGATAAATTGATGTGAGACATAGAAGACAAAAAGGAATCTCCATATTTCCCTTGAAAAACTATAAAATTTCATCCTAATTTGCTATATATTGTTTTAGATATTATGGAAATTGTGGGTTATTTTTCTACGCCACAGAATCTGGCCTAGGGTTTTATCATCAACTTGGGATGACCGGAACTCCATTAAAACATCAGAATTATCTCTTGAAACTATTTAATGAAATACTCCCCATAATGTTATATAACTATTGTTAAAATTTGAGCATCGTTATTCAAGGATATTGGACGCTATAATATTTTTATTGGGCTATTTTCCAGTTCACTTTTCCCATAATGTTCTTGGTTAAATGCCAAATTTGGTCATCTTCCCAATTGAATATTCAATAGATCGAGAAGTATAGAATGTTACCCATATCATGGGAGACCTAAAAATGAAATATGAAAATAAAACCAAAACCATTGGTTGTTTTAGAAGGTGTTCAAGAATATACTATGTAATATTGTGTTTTAAGAAGAAATTAAAGTTATAATGTGAAATAATGATCAATTTGTAAAATGCAATAAAAATTGTGTTTATGAATAATGAAGCACTTGAAAATTGGATATATCAAAAATGAATATCATCCTCTTTCGGTGGCTAATAACACCCCCAACTTGAGTTTTTATAGTCCTGAGAAAAAATTATCTCAAAAATATGAAAATGAATTCCCTTTTCCAAGCACATTTTAACAAACAATGCTTACCATTTTAAATTCACATCATACAATCATCAAACCTATAAAAATAAGTTAAAACAAGATAGTTTCAAAATCATATCTCAAGCCCAAGCCCATTCCTTTATTCAAATTCATCATCACATTTCATCATGTTTCAATTAATAATAGTTATGTAATGTACGTTGCAATAGACATGGGGGTTCATTTTTATTCAAGTGGGAAAAGATAAAAGCACTAAGTGGAATCACATTTTAATATTAAGTTGATCGTTTATTATTTCTTTTTTTTTCAATTTTTCCATGGTAATTGAAATTTTACTCAATCAACTTATCCCATGCAGTGAGACTTTTGTTATGACTTTGAGGCTCAAAGACATTAGGGCACCAAGTGAAGCTCACATACTCAGGAATCATCTCAAGTTAACTCAATCAGAAATAAATTCAAATTACCAAAAATAGTGATAAAATTCCCTACTCTAGTTTATAAAACTATGGATTCATGATCCTTAAGTGTTGAAGGACACACATTAGGTCAATCTATTTCTCTACATGCATTTGTATATTTTTTTGAGGTTTTTTTTGTTTTTTTAATACTCATGTGAACAATAAAATGATCAGGAAACTTGTGCTATTTATTGAGGGACCCATGAACTCAAACTAATACCCCAAAATCCAAATTATGTGCAAAGTGATATTTTGATTAAATATAATGAAAATGTTAATGGTAAAAAATAACTTCAGAAAACTTCACTTTCTAAAATATATGCTTGTGTACTTAAAATCACAATAAAATAAGAATCAAGGAATGTAAAATTAGATGATATTCAGTTTTAAAGTTTTAAAAATATATTATCATGTAAATGGATAAAAAATACTTTCCCTTAAAACACATTTTTTCAATATTATTTTTTTGACTCGCACAAAAAAAATTCACCCCCCCAAACATAGAATAACATTGCCCTTAATGTTGAAATACAAGATAAGAGAGAGTTCAGAATTGAGAAGAAATAAGGGTAGGGATTTGAAATGTAGTCACGGAACAAAATCACCTAGTTTGAGGTTGATGAGCCATCAAAAATAATTTATCACTTTGTATTCATGTCACAATTTGAATCCTCAGGGATGATTGAAGGTTAGGTTCAAACTCTGGAAGACATGTGATAAGTGTACTTCATGCATGTATTTTACATTGTTTTAATATGAAGTTTTTTGTATTTAATTGATATTATTTCCAATTTCAGTGCGTATTGACTTGTTTTATGACTATTGACCGGAAACGACTAATGTATGTAATATCAATGATAATGGATGAAATTTGGAGAAAAAAGACACTTAACACAGCAAGCAAAGAGAAGCGGTGTGACACTATGTTTTTGGAGTAGGAGAAAGATGGAAAACTAGAAAAAAAAACATGATTACAAATCGTGTAACATGATTACACGTTCTGACTTCATCAAAGGAAACTACCACTTCCAGGAAAAGTCGTGAAGTTGATACATGTTGTGAAAGACAGTTACACGTCTTGTAACTACATTACATGATGTGACATTTTTTTAGAGTTGTTTTTGGAGAATAAATATGATGAGATTCATAGGATCTGATGATTTAAAGATTACACATCATGGGTCATGATTTCAAATCGTGAAATGAGTCAAAGATTCAACGTCGCGTACAAGATTTATGCAAATTCAGAAATCAAGGAGGAAAACTCAAATCTATATTACACAATGTGTAATTAAATTACGTGTTATGAAAATCCTAGGGAAGGTCCAATCCATAGCCTATAAATAGAGACACTTGGCCACACATTTGAAAATTCTAGATTGAACCTTGATAAGGGACGATGCTAGATGAAGGTGCACCTTTTACAGCACCTACTTTGCCACATTCTTTAGGATGTTTATTTATTATTTTTCTACACTCACTCATGTTTAGAATGTATGGTTGATTTATTTGTACCAATTCATGTGTGATGAAAGGGAATTGAATGTGTGAGGTATTTTATACTTGAATTCATTTCATGTTGGGATTTTATATTCGTTCTTCATTTTTATCTTTTCCCTGATTCTTTTTGCATGACCATTGTGATTACTGTTAGGAAAATGGTTTAATTTCATTCTTTCCTAGTGTATGAGCATTACCAGAGTGGATGGAATACATTTTCTTAATGTGAGATCTAGGGTTTAGAATTCCACCATGATCATTGGGTTTTTCCTTTCATTATATTTAAATAAGGTTTTGGGTTACCCATCATTTTCAATCTAAAGTATGTGACCATGAGAAAATGAGAGTTTGGGATGGAGTATGTTTATCATGCCCGTTGAATTTTCAAGGACCCAATTTTGACAACTACATGATTTTTATTGAATTGTTTCATACCTTATCATCCCAAGAACCAAGAATCATTGCATCCTGGAACCCATTTTATACTTTCTTCTCCCACTTCTTCAACAAATCACAAGCTCAGTAGCTTAGATTTAATTTCATCAAATCATAATTAGTTAAGCTTTATTTTATTTAATTAGTAATTTCTCTAATCCTGTCTCTGTGGGTTCAACCTCTAACTTTCATATCCTATACTACCCTATAGTTTAGTGGTTTGTTTGTTTCTTATTTATTAAATATCTAAATTTGGTAACCCGAAGGTAATTAACAACACCTATAGGTCGATCAAAATGTGTTTCATTTGAAAAATACTAAACTACTTCAACTACTAAATCTCACCCACAAGAAACATTAGATCAAATTGGAAACCAAAAGGTGGTTCTATAAAAAAACAGAAAACACACAAAAAATAAAAATAAAAATAAAATCAATGCAAAAGTCAGGTTTCCACCTGGAAAGTGATTTGTTTAAAGTCATTATCTTGACTTTGATCCCCCCAACATACCCAATACCAACTTTCAACATTTTAAGAACCAAATTTTTCTCCACTTCTGTGATATTTAAATTGATTATTTATTTATAATTTGATTCATGTACAATCCTATTTTCTACAATGGGTGGGAAAAGGCAAGGAATGTCAGAAATGGTTGATCCGATTGCTTCTATAGTCCTTCCTAATACATCAAGGATCATTCATACTTTATTGGTTTCAAGAGAAGAATGAATGTGAAGTTCTAAAGGATTGAATAACAATTGAGAAGCGGGGGTTGAATCAGTTGTTCACGTTTATAAGTTTCAAAACCTTTAGAAACATAACCCATGTAACCTGTTAAGATTTATTTACTTATCAAATTTTAGTAAATAATCATGCATGAAAAAGTAGGAAAGAAAGTGAAGAACAAAATATTTAAAAGGTTCGTCCTTAGTGTGAGATCCTGCATCATTACCACAACCACTCTCGTGGTTCTATAGAAATACACTATTATGAATAACTAAATGCAACTTGTGCCAACTCCCGTTAGACACCTTCTATCACCTGATGGAAAATATTATACTGAATCCCATCAGTTTACAAAGATTTATTATAATAAAATTGAGTCAAACAAAAGAATAAAGACTTTGTAGAAACTGCACCACAATTGCTCAGTCCAAATCCTCAGTCTGATTTAGCTAGATCTGATTTTCTCAATCTAATGAATCTAGATCTAATTCTCTCAATTTGATGAGTCTGGATTTTATTCTCTCAGTATGATGATTCTGAACCCAATTCTCTAAATATGATGGACTCAATACAATGAACTCAATCTCAATTTTCAAAACACAAACTCTTCTTAAATTCCCAATACAATATTTCTCAGTCTGATCGACTCAATATGATCTTCTCTATATGATATTACTCAATCTAGTAAACAAGCATTCATTTGTCTTATCCTACTCATGAGATCTCTAGCCGGTAATGAATTTCACTTTTGATTTCTTCTGTACCCCACCTTTTCTGCTTGCCTGAAAGTTTTGATAGGGCAAATGATCTGAGCAATTTTTTATAGGCGACTTAGAAAAGAAAAGTGGGAAACTTGAAAACATTCCCAACTTCCTCAAATTTAAAAACTCCAAAAATATCTCACATTTTAAACTTAAACATTGACTTCTTTTAACCGCATTAGATTTCTCCAAGATTTATGAAAAAATGAATTTCATGTTTGACCTCCTCAACTATTGATAAAACGTTTGGAATTTTCTTTTTGGGTATTCTTCATAATCAGCTCAATATGATTACTATTTATTTCTCAATGAATCCAATTTCTGTTTCTTTCATAGTGAATCTGAATTTTGTTTCTTTATTAGTGAATCCAATTTCTCTTTCTTTCTTAGTGAATCTGAATTTTATTTCTTTCTTAGTTAATATAAATTATGTATCCTTCTCAGTGAATAAAGATTTTTTATCCTTCTTATTGAATCTAAATTTTGTATCCTTATTAGTGAATCCGATTGAATTCTCATTATGATGGAATTTAAATTACGAGGGATGTCCCATTATGAGGGAATCTCCATACTACAACTTTGAAATTCTTCAAACCTCTCCATTATTTCATCAAAAGCTTTTATCATGAAATCGTTTTATGATTTCTGAGAAATTTATGATCAGAAAAGATTTATCTAACCTTGTTTAGAAAGATTTAGAACTTTCTAACTCTTTACTTCACATTCTTCAAAAAACCTCTACAGCTTCAATATTACTTCATCACTCAATAGCTACTTTATTTCTCTAATTACAACAAAGGAAAACATCCAGCAAACAATAACTTCTACCTCCGGTTCTTTTGGATCCAATGAGATTAATATGATGCAGATGGATCTGATTCCTAGATAAAAAAAACATTCTTATACAAAAGTTCTAGTTGTCAAAAAATACAAAAACTTTTTTTAAAAAAATTTAACCACAACGGTTCTTCAATATTGACAACCCTTGTTGACAAATTTTCAACTCTTGGAATGTTTTCAAAACTCAAATTTTGACATTTATCAAAACATAACATTTCTCAAGAGAGAGTGTCATGAAATCACAATACTGGATAAAGTAATGTTTTTTAAGGAATTACATCCCTCTATGGAAAGAATATTTTGTGTCCATTTAAAGATAAACTCCCCCTAACTTTTGTTTTCACTCTCTCATTTTTCTTTTTCTCTCACTTTTATTTTCCTCGCACTACTCTTTTTCTCTCACTTTTATTTTTCACTCACTTTTCTTTTTCTCTACCCCATTCTATTATAACCACAACTTCATATTCATAAAATAAAGATAAGTAAAAACTTCTTATAAAGTACAAAGTTGTTACTTTATCTCCCCCTTTGTCAACATAATCCAAAGAACAGTGGGGGTGTTCCTTATAAGGTTTAGGAAGACATGGGAGGAGGCTAAACATGAATTTTTATCCTCAATTACACAAAACATTCTTTCGTAATTAGTTTTGTAAACATATCATAAATCTAATACTTTATTGAAATGTATTCCAGCAAAATATCTCTAGTATGAACTTTATCTTTTATAAAGTGAAACTTTATATCATTGTTCTTTGATCATGAATGTCAGATAGAATTCTTAGAAAGATCAATTGCACTCTGATTATCACAAAGTATCTTCAATGGTTTAGAAACTTTTACTTTTAAATCTTCTAACTGAACTTTCATCCACATCATTTGAGTACACGCTTGAGTAGATGTAACATATTTGGATTCAGCTATAATCAAAGTTATTGAACATTTTTTCTTACTATTCCAACTCAAAAAACATTCACCCAAGACAAATTTTATTCCTAAGGTTGATTTTCTATCATTACAATCTCCAGACCAATCAGCATTAGTATAACCATGAAACTTCACCTCACTATTTCCTTTGTATAACAACTCATGTGAAGTTGTTCCTTTGACATATCTCATAATCCTATTTGATGCCAGCATATGTGATTCTATTGGATTATTTGATACTTGGAAAACAAAGTCACATCATAAACATTATTAGGGCTTGAGGATGTAAGGTAGAGAATACTTCCTATCAGCTTCTGAAAGTATTTCCGATTCACGCTTATTCTGAAATCATATTTACTCAACTTTGTGCTCACTGAAATGGGAGTTGAAACTTCTTTGGATTCTGTCATCCCAAACTTCTTTAACAATTCTCTAGCATACTTTTCATGAGATTGGAATATGTATTTTCCTTTTTTAAAACATGTAATCCAAAGAAGAAAGTTAATTCTCCCAACATTGAAATTTCAAAATTATTCTTCATTTCCTCACTAAATGTTTTACAAACATCTTCTCTATCCCAATAGAAAATTATATCATCCACATAAACAATTACAATTAGACCTATGGAGTCAATAGATTTCACATATAAGTTGTTATCAACTTCTCCTTCGGAAAATTTCAACATTATCAAACAATTTTCAAGTTTAGAATACCAGACATGTGGACCTTATTTTTATCCCAAACAAAGCATTCTTGAATTTAAAAACTTTGTTTTCATCCTCATCAAGTAGAAACCCACAAAGGTTATTCAATGTAAAATTCTTCCTCAATCTCACTATTTACGAAATATAACTTTACATCCATCTGATAAACTTTTTAATTCTGATGTGCAGACACTCAAAGAAACATTCTATTAGTTTCTAATCATGAAACTGGGGAAAATGTTTCTTCAAAATCCATAACTTCCACCTATGCACACCCTTTACAAAAAATCATGGCTATGTTTCTTGAAACTTCTCCATGTTCATTTTAATTTTTTTCTAAACCCACTTGGTTATGATAACATTTTTATTTGATGTTTTTGAAACAAGTTCGCATGTTTATTTTTTCTCAATCAGATCTAATTCATCATTCATAGAATCCACCCATTCTTTGTGTTGAATAGCTTATGAAACTAATTCTATTTAAACTTTTGAGATAAGTTAACTCTTATTATATAATCTCAATATTATCCTTGTCTAGTCTAGAGCCTTCTGATTCTCAATAATATTTTTGGATTCAACTTGTTTTTGAAAGGTGGGAAATTTCAATGTTTCTTTCAAAACTGAAATTTTCTCATCACACGATTCTTATAAATATTGATAAATATGTTTTGAATTACTTTTACTATGGTTTGAATTCTATAGTTTATCCTCCTCATAATTCTCAACAACTTTTGTTAAGGAACATTGATTTTCAATTACCTTCACATAATATGATCCCACCAGCTTTTGTAAAAATTTGTTCCAACTTTTTGTAACTTCTTTCATTTGGTGAATAGCCCATAAAAGTTCATTGCTCATCTTTCTCATCAAACTTTATCAAATCCGGATTTTTTATTTTGAGAAAACATAAAAATACAAAAACCTTGAAGTTTTTCAATGAAGGTTTTTTGTTATACTACATTTCATAAGGATTCGTGATAGTTTTTAGTCTCAACAAGAATCTATTTTGGAACATGTACAATAGTACTAACAACTTCTCTCCAATATTATTTTGGAAGTTTGTATTATGCTAATGTACTTCTTCTAATTTCCACCAAACTTATATTCTTTCTTTCTGTTAATACATTTTATTGAGGATTATAGGAGCACTATACTGATGTTTGATACCATGATTTCCCACATAAGTTTCAAAATTATTTTTTGTGAATTTTGTACCATTATCTATTCTCAACTTCATTATGGAAACCCTTGTATCTTTCTCAACATTGTTTCTGAAGAATTTGATCATTTCAATGGCCTCTGACTTTTGCTTCATAAACATGATGTTTTTGATTCGAGTGAAATAATCAATAAAAGTGATAACATATAAATCTACTTTTTTAATGATGTCTCATGAGCCCACATAAATTGGGATGAATAAGTTCAAGAGGTCTTTTTTATTGAACCTAATTTTTCTTGTAAATTTTGTTAGTCATCTTTCCTTTTTGGAAAGTAACATAAACATCTTCATCTCTTCTTTTCAATTCTAGAAAAATCTAAATAGAATCAACTTTATAAAGTTTGTTCGTAATTTTCAATATAAGGTTCCCAAGTCTTTGGTGCCACAATTTTTTTCATCTTTCACACTCAAGTAACAAGAGTTATTAAATTCTACTATTTTAAATAGATTCCCGCTGGTTCTTTCTCCTTTTGCAATGACTTTTCCATCTTTCACACTTTTGATGATACAAAAATCTATTCTAAAATCATCTTCTTTTCCATCATCATAAAGTCGACCTATACTAAGTAAGTTATGTTTTAATCCATAAACAAATAAAACTTCCTTAGATTTTAACTTTTCAACTTCAATCTCAGTCGTTCTGATTCCTTTGATTTTTAAGGAACTATCATTACCAAATGTAATTGCTCCTCCATCATGACATTCAATATATTTCAATATGTTTATATCACTTTTCATGTGTGAAGAAAAACCAATGTCAAGTATCCATGGTTTGTTTCTTTTACTTTCATTCAAAGTTATCTCAACAACAAAAGCTCTTTCTTAAACTTTCTTATGTTCAGCTTTATTTTCTTTTCTATCATAAGAAACTTGTTCTGGAAGGAGTTTCATAAATATTTCAGTATGATGACCAGCTTGATCACATCTTCCACAAAATTCTTCCAGAAATAAAAATTTATTTCTTATTAGAAAGTTTCTAACATCTTTAGAATTCACTTTTTCAACTTTCTGTATGTTAGGAAAGTTTCTCTTTCAACATTCATTATTTATTCCACTTTTATCAAACCTTCTTATAGGTAATAATATGTTGGGATAAAAATAAGAATCCCTATTCCCATATATTACACAACATAAATAATAACCATCAAATATTTATTTTCTATTGAAATAAGATCTTTCTCTATTGAATATTTTTTGAGGTTGGTAACTTCTTTCACCTCTAACATACTATGGAAGTGGACCATCTTTTCTTTTGAGTGAGTTATCTACTTCTGTAGATTTGATAGGTTTATAACATCCTTTATCCACCAAATATTTCCCAATACTTTTTTCGAAACATGAAATGTTAAAATAATTAGATGAAACATTATTTTTGGTAAGAGAATATTTTACCTGATTATTATATTGAGCCTTATCATCATCTTTAGAAGTCTCAGCTTTTGGTTTCGATGTTTTATTGAAGTTTTAGTTCATCTTTCTCAAGGTAATTTTAGACTCTATGTTTTTATTGAAACTTGTTAACCTCTTCTTCCTTAGCTTCTAACTTATTACTAAGATATTCAATCATCTTTCCCTATTCAGAAATTCTAAGTTTGTAACTTAAAATCTACTGAATGTATTTATCCTTCTACTTAATGACATCTTTTCTTCTATCAGAAAATTCTTCACAATCATTCTACATTACTCTAATTTCTTTCTTGAAAGTTTGGTTTTTATCAAGACATGCAAAAAGTTCTATTCTGAGCTGATACCCTCTATAAGATTCTTCACCGCCTTCTTCACTCTCCGATTAATCTTTTGTTTTCTCAACTTTTTCAATGAAGGTTCTAAATTTTTCTAAACATTCATATTTAGAAGAATTATTTTCAGTTTAGTTTGATTAAAAATTCATACTCAACATACTTATTTTGTTTCCAGTAAACTTTTTCTTGTATCTATTGGAAGACTTTTCTTCTTTATCATTTTTGTTCCATTCTTGCATCAAGGTTTTTCATCAAAATCACCTCCATATTCTCCAATTTTCATCTTAGGGAAATTCATAGCAAAGTTTCTGATTCCACCACACAGAAACCCTTTGAGATTAAATTAACCTCTATAATTTCATTTTCCTCTTCGATAGTTCTTGGTTAAAAAAGACATGATTTTTTATTCAACTCATCATCCTGTTTTTCTTTGGACACATTTCGATCAGGTTTTTCAACATCTTGGATTTTCATCTTTCTCATAGCATAAAAAAATTCATCATTCATCTTCTTTTTTAAAATTGATGATTTCTTCATTTTATAAGGAACAAGAAAGTTATGTAATTCATCAAGATATAAATCATCCTTGTCTTTTAAAGAAGAAATTTTATAATCAAACATGTTCAGAAAGTTTCTCATAAGTTTCTTCACAATTATATAATCTTCTAGGACATCACAGAATCCTCAGATGTTACAAAAAATTTCATTTACTATGGTGAGGTATTCATCAATTTTTTCTTCATCTCTCATTCTGATGTCTTCGTACATACTACAATGTATTTTTATCTTTTCTTCCTTAACTTTTCTATTACCTTTGAAAACATTTTTTAGCTTGTCCCACATACTTTTTGAAGTATTGAGACCCATCACCTTTTGATAAACACTCTCTAATAAGGACATAATGATTGAATTTCTATCCTTTCAGTAAACTTATATATTTCACTTATAATAAAATTTCATAGGATCGTCTTTCTCAATATATGAAAACTCAATAGTAGTAGTATCAACAACTTCTAGGGCAATAGATAGGAGATAAAAAACCATCCTATTTTCTATCCTTAATAATTCTTCCCAACAAACGTTCTAATTCCTCTATTGTTGATAGAATTGATATTATCCATGATAAGGATTCAACAAGAGATCCTTCACACTGATACCAAGTGATATTCCAAAGGATCAAATAACAACTGAGAAGGGGGTTGAATCAATTGTTCACTTTTTATAAGATTCAAAACTTTTAGAAATTTAACCCCTATAACATGTTAAGATTTATTACCTTATCAACTTTTAGTAAATACTCATGCATGAAAAAGTAGGAAAGAAAGTAAACCCAAATATTTATAAGGTTCAAAATCAATATGAGAACCTACATCCTTTCCATAGCCACACATGTGGGTCTAAGGAAATAAACTATTATGAATAAGTGAATACAACTTGTGTCAACTCCTGTTAAACAACATCTATCTCCCAATAGGAAATATTGTACTTACTCCCATCAGTTTAAAAAGATTTATTATAAAACAATTGATCCAAACAAAAGAATTATGTCTTTTTTTAAGCTGCTCCACAATTTCTCAGTATTAATCCTCAAACTGATTTGGTTGGATCCGATGAATCTGGATCTGATTATCTCAATCCGATGAGTCTGGATCTGATTCTATCAATACGATGAGTCTGAATCAAATTCTCTCAATATGATGGACTCAATACAATGAACTCATTCTCAATCTATGAAACTAAATCTTTTCCAAAATTCCTAATACGTGTTGTGGAATCGTCATAGAGACACAACAACATAATAGAGAAAATGAAAGAAAGAAAGAAAAAAATGGACACAATGCTTTACGTGGTTCGGGAAAAATACCTACGTCCACGGGAGAGGCAGAATTCACTATATCGGGAGCACAAAAAATTACATAGGATTTCAGTAGAAAACCCTAGCCCAAAATGGGCTGCATATGAAGAAGACGGTCCACTATTCCGAATAGTAAGTTCACGTCGCTACAGTGAGCGGCGGCTGGCTTTGTCAAAAGCGCTACAGTGGATGTCGGCTGTTAGTCAAAAGTGCTACAGTCCAGTTGACCCCGAAGTCTACACCGCTACAGTGCCTGTCGGTGTCGGTCGGTCAGCTCCGCTACAGTTGCAAGCCACAAGCATTCGGCCCAACCGGATCGGGCAACACCAATCCAACAATATGATCTTTCTCATTCTGATTAACTCAATACAATCTTCTCTATATGATGTTGCTCAATCCAGTAAACAAACATTCAGCTGCCTGATCCTCCTTATGAGATCTATGGCTGACAATGACTTTAAATTTTTTCTTCTTCAATGTTTCACCTTCTATGCTTGTGTGAAAGTTTTCACATAGAAAATTATCTAAGCAAGTATTTATAGGCGACTCATAAAACAAAATCGGGAAACTTGAAAATATTCCCCGCTTCCTCAAATTTCAAAAACTCAAAAAATCTCTCGCATTTAAAACATAAAATTTTTCTTCTTCAAACCTCTATAGAATTATTTGATATTTATGAAAAATTCAATTTCAAGATTTACCTCATCAACTCTTCATAAAACTTCTGGAATTTTCTTGTTGAGTATTCTTCGTAAATAGCTCAATACGATTTCTGTTTATTTCTTAGTGAATTTGATTTCTTTTTATTTCTCAGTTAATCTAAATTATGTTTCATCTTCATTGAATCTAATTTCTATTTCTTTCTCAGTGAATCCAAATTTTATTTCTTTCTCAATGAATCTTAATTTTGTTTCCTTCTCATTGAATCTGAATTCAGTATCCTTCTTAGTGAATCTTAATTTTGTATCCTTCTCAATGAATCTCGATTATGTATCATTCTCAGTGAATCTAATTGAATTCCCCTTATGATGGAATTCACATTATGATGGAATTTCCATTATGATGGATATCCCATTATAATGGTATCTCCATACTGATACTTTGAAATTCTTCAAACCACTCCACCATTTCTTCAAAAATCTTTTATTGTTAAAGTTTTCATGATTTTTTGAGAACTTTATGATAAGAAAAGTGTCATCTGACTTTGTTTAGAAAGTTTGATAACTTTTTAAATCCTGACATCACTTTCTTCAGAAAACCTCTTTAGCATCAATATGACATCATCACTCAGCAACTTCAGTCTTTCTATGATTACAAAAAAGCTAAACTTCAAACAAACAATAAAATCTACCTCTGATTCTTTTGGATCTGACAAGCTAAATACGATGCAAATGGATCTGATTCTTGGATAACAAAAATATTCTTATACAAAAATTTTAGTTTTCAAAAAATACAAAAAACATTGTTTAAAAAAAACTAACCAAAAAGTTTCTTCAAAATGACTACCACAAAGTTCTGGTTGTCACCTGTAAAGGGATAATTTAGAGGGGAAGAAAGGATAATAATTTTGTTTTGGGTTTGATTGAAATTTCTTAAAGAAAATTGGAAATTTGAATCAAAATCAATTTCTTTTCCTAAAACATTTGAAAAAGTTTATTCCATTATAAAAGATGTTTCAACCCCCAAATTTTTCATATTAGTGTAAAGAATGGGTATGAACTCCATGTTTGTGATTTCTCCCAATGGTTCAGTGATCGATGGTCTTGAAAAGTCATCAATGGAGCTGTATTCTGGAACCTCAATCCATGATGTAAAATTATCCTCTTCTGAATAAAAATGATCAGTTTCCTCTTGATTTAATCATCGATAAACAATTCCTTCATCCCCTTCAACTATAACAAATCCAATGGTTGGTTCATTAGTAAAATCATGAGAGGTTTGTGGGAAATCAGACACTCCACATAATTTTGTAGAAGGGTTAGTCAGTGTATGGATGGGTTCCTCACAAGTTTTAATGCTTTTTTGTTCTAATCTCAAATAATAAACCTAGAAATTAATTCTCTTCATTTGAATACACAATTTTTAATAAATGTTTGCAAAACATATTGGATACGAGGTTGAACATCATGTACATCCCTATGATTTATATCTTCGACCATCCTTGGGAGGGTGGGAAATTGATCCTTTAAACAGTCATCATCAAAATGATTTTACGTCTCACCAGGTGTGGGGTAATCATTAAAGTATTGATCAAATAAATACCCTAAGTTAGGGGCTTCCAAATATTAATTTTCCATTTGATTCCATCATGGGTTTATGATGAGGTAATTTTGAAGAGGCTCCATTGGAGTAGACTAAAACTAGGATTTGGGATTTTTAGGACACACACAAATAGAAAGGGGAAAACATAAGAGAAATGGAGGGAGAAAAGGACTCTAATGTCTAAGATAACATACTTAGGTCCCCAACAACAATTCCAGAATTTGGTCTTGCCCAAATTAACATATGTTTTTAAGGTTGAAGCGGTCATTTTTAGTGTAACTTGGGTTGTCAGATCCTCAGATACCTAAGAAGAAACCTATAGACACATACATTCTATGGATTTTATTGGGTATGAAGTAGCCAAAATTGGGTTGATTTAATATGGGTTTAAATTAGAACTAGGATACCTATGTGAAATCAAATTATTATAAAGTTTTGATCCTAGGTTATTACAATGAATAGATTGGATGAAATTATTTTTTAATGATTTCAATTTCTTAGACTCAAGAGTTGTTCATTTAAAGAGATTAAAACAAATTCATCAGTTATTGGTTTAATAACAACACTAACCTAATGCTAATCACCTATACACTTTGAGGATTATTTTATGAGAACTCAAAGGTAAAAGTTCTGGTTATCAGTTGAAGTTTGTGGCCTTAAAATTCAATAAAGACGAAGAAGTATTAAAATCGTCAAGAAAAACTCTCAATGACAAAAAGTTATTAAACATTCATAGAGTAAGAAATAACATCCAATTCATATCTTTCTACTCACTTGGATCAACGCATAATAAGTTTAGCCCTCCATTGATTTTATTCTCTCAGTGGAAGTAGGAAGTAGACTCATGAGTTTAGAATTGAAGTGAAAAAAAATTAAATAACAAACACCCCACCATTGTTTAAAGAATTTCTCTCTTCGTTGTGTGAATAAATTCACACCTTAATGAAATGGTATCAATTTTTTTTTAAAATAGAAAATGAGATGAATAAGGAGTTTTATAAAAAGACAAAGTTGATTCGAATTAAAAACAATTGAAAGAAGAACATTATAAAGACAAAGAAGTTGAATACATTACAATAAAACAAAGAAAAAAGCATCAATAACTCCTTCACCACCACTACCTTAAATAGAAATTTTGGAATCCTTGGGTTTATCCCCAAATAGTCCAATACTTCTTATTTTATTATGGTATGCCTAGGGTGGTGGAATGTTTGTGGAATATGGAATTTTTCACCCTTGAAAAAAATATGAGGAAACTTGTATCCACCAAACAGAGGAGACAAAATGACCTTCTAGATGGATGAATTTGGGTGTTCCATATAATAAGAAAATAAAACCCATGAAATCTGGCTGAGGATTTTATCTAAAAATTTGGTGGGCTATTTTTCTGGGCCATGAAATATGGCCGAGGATTTTATCTACAAATTTCTTTTCCTATAACTCCCTTCAAAAATCAGAATTATCTCTGAAAACTATTTATTGAACTGCTCCCAATAATTTTATCTAGATCTAATTAAAATTTGAGCATCATTGAGCTTGAATCTTGTCCACTACATAATTTTTATTTGGTTGTTGTCCTATTCACTTCACCCAGAATGTTCTTAGTTCAAGACCCAATTTGTCCATCTTTCCAATTAAATCATCAATAGCTTGAAAAGTATAGAATGTTACTCATAGCATGAGAGACCTGAAAATGAAATATGAAAGTAAAATCAATACCATTGGGTGTTTTATAAGGTGTTCAAAAAAAGTACCATGTAATAGCGCATTTTAAGAAGAAATTGCAATCATAGTGTGAAATAATGTTCAAACTGTAAAATGAACTAAAAATGGTGTTTATGAACAATGAAGCATGTGAAAATATATATTAAAAATTTATATTATCCACTTTAAGTGGATAATTATTTATCAGAATATGTTTATGAATATATTTTTGTGGTGCAAAGGTTTTTTGTGATCTTTTCTTATGTAGCTCAAATTGTTTGTAAGAAATCTTTGTAAACTGATGAGAGTTAGTATAATCATTCCTATCAGGAGATAGAAGGGGTCTAATGGGAGTTTTCACAAGTTTTATTCACTTATTCATAATAGTGAATTTCCATAAACCCACAGGAGTGGCTATGGAAAGGATGTAGGTTCTCACACTAAGGTCGAACCTTATAAATATCGTGTGTTTTACTTGCTTTTGTACTTTTACATTCATGAGTATTTACTATAAGATGATAAGGATATAAAATTTAATAAGTTATAGGGATTGATTTTTTAAATTTTTTGAAACTTATAAATGTGAAGAACTAATTCACCCCCCCCCCCCCCTCAGTAGTCATTCGGTCCTTTAAAACTTCAAGATTCGTCTGGAGACTAGGTATGTATCTCACTCCCTTCAGTTGAAAAATACTCTCATTCTGTATCTGCGGATTTACTCCTCCCTTTCCAACTACTTCAAAAGATTCATCATCTTCCAGACAGAAATTATCAAAGCTTCCAAATACATAGTTTTTCATGAATCTATGATCATCCCTTGAGTGGAAAGAATGCATTAGAGTTAATGAATCATGACTCCACTAGATTATGAATAGTGAGCAGTAGATCAATAACATCTTCCATTACATTAACAGTGAAAAATAATCAAAATCATACATAGGGATTAACATCAAAGTACGCAAAATAAATAAACTAAAAAATCATATCATAATAAATGAAATACAATATACAGTCATACAATCTCATAATCATGCAAAACATACAACATACAATCACTCACTCGGTCAATCACATATACAAAATAAAAAAACTGGAATTAAATACAATTGGATTTACTACCAACACCACGAAAAACCACATACACGGTCTCCACGATGCTCAGGCTGCACCAACCCATTCTTGAACTCCACACGAGAGGCTCCACTCGATCATGCAACTCTGGACCTCAGCCCCATCCATTATGTAACTTGTGATCCAACCTGAAAGCAGACATCCGGTTGTAACGTACACCAAGATGCGAGTACATAGGGGTAGAAAACACAAGGAAAATAGCCAACTGTGGTTTCTAGTCTTACACTTAAGGAAAATCTACCCCCACTCTGGCCCCCGCCAAATGATTTACAGCACGTGGCTCACCCATTCACACGAAAATCAGTGCATCCACCAGATCTACACAGGATCTCTAAGATTCCTAAACAAAACAGGCATTAATATTGAACCCCATGGTGTAACCATGGGTATCCACATGAACAAAATGCATCTATCAGGCTCTATGACTGCAATAGCACAATCTAAACTAGAGATAGGAACATCTAGGTTGACACAACTTGAGAACTTTTCAGTCACAAAGGTTCTTCATAACGAATTGGGCACCAGCTATGGACCCAATAAATTAGGATCCATAAAAAACTGGGAGCGCACAACTTCCATGGCCCCAAGATCCCAACAGTATCCATCGAACACAAAACCCACTCCATGAGTTCCTCGACACCTCATGATCCTGAATCCACACTAGTTAGGACCAACACCTGATCCAACTCCTCAAACCAAATCCCTGAGAAGTAACTTCCTCAAATGTCATGTCGGCCAACTGATTATTGGTCGATCCTCCACTCAAACCCGCTGTCCAAACAGTTGAACTAGTAGTGTCAATCTAGTCTCATCTGACAAAGCATGGGGCCTCTCTCATCACCCTAGATCTCAACATCCAACAAAACATTCACCACAGGATCTCAATGACCCAACTCAAGGTTAAACCAAAACTTAGGGCTCCCATGGTCACATCAGCCATAGCATAAAGCAACGTTCAACTAGGGACACCCCTACTGCACCCAAGCTCTCAAGGCACGCCCAAGGAAACAAAAAGAGTGGGACACCCTATGAGGGGTTCCTCTAGCTCATCCTTAATCATGGGACACACCCAGTATAGAAACATCCCAAATGACCCTTAGTGGCCACTAACTAATTCTCAATCAACAACGCACCCAACGAGGCATCCAAAAGCACAATCACACCAATAGGTGCATTCACAACAATCCTCAAGACCACCTCAAAGAAAGACCTCGTACAAGGGCTCCTCAGTACAATCAAAACCTTAGGGAAAATCTCACACACAAAAAAACCTCAACTAGCATTCCCGGAAAACAACCCATCCACAGGTGTCAACTCACCTGCAAGGGGATCCAAAGAACAGTAATGCGACACGAGCATTCTCAACAGCCGACTATGGTAACCTCTGATCACTAGATTAGGAACCATCCCACATGGGAATCCAAAGAATAACACAATGGAACCTCACTGTAACCTCCATCCAAAGGTGTCATCCCCACCCAAATGCTCCAACAGCTCTGATCCACAAACACAGGAGCTAAACCTCAACTACTATAACCTCGAGCAACTGATCCCAACACATAGGGAAAAACCAATATTTCCTAAGAGATACCTCTCAATCACAAATTATGGGATCCTTATAAAAGAACCTCGAAAAACACTAATCAGCATCCACAATTCAGACCCGCTAATGATCTCACAACCCTCACCCGGTCCTCGCATCTCACAAACAACCCACTAGAGGATTCTAAAACCAATCCTCAAGGAAATCCTCCTAGTGAAATATCATAGTCCACAACACCATCCATACAGACTCTAAACACTTAAAAGGATTCCACCAATGTGATCAACATGGAAAAATTCTCAAAATAGACTAATCACAAGTCCAATTCTAACACCAAGGTCAAAAACTAGAAAAACAGGCTAGGGTAGGAAATGTAAATGGAGCCCACTTAGGGTACACATTGTGTGACCTCAATGATCCTCACAGGTTGTGCGTCTCATTCCACTCGGCATGTACTTTCCCAAAGTTCATGGTGTGTGAGACAAGTATACAACATGTACCCCATCATGGGTACATTCCCATGTACCTCAGCCCCACTCAGCATGGAAAACGCCCCAGCATAAGGTGTGCACCACTTGTACACAGCATGCAACCCCACATGGCATAACTTTCGATGTACCTAGTCATGCACACCACTAGGGAGTGCATTCCCACATGGCTTGAACCCCACATGGGCATTGGTCGTGTAATTCTACATGGCCAAGTACCCCTACATGGGGTATCTAGCCGAGTACTCATCCACACCCTAGAAGACCACTACATGGCGTTTACCCCCGATACACAGTGTTTAGTACCAAAAACATCATCTTCCCAAGATAGGAATAACACATGGCATGTTTTCCCTAAACCACACACCATGTACATGGGTTTTCCTGAATGGAAACCCCTCAAATTTGCCTACATTGCTCGATTCTTCCCCAAAAGCCATAGATCAACCTCCCCAACAACCCAAAGATGGGATTTAAACTTAAAAACAACTACACTATTGGGTTTTACTTTGAAAAACATAAAACGGTCCTACTTTTGAGTGAAACTGCTAAAGATTCAATTTGATTCACAATTTTTAGCTGTTGCACAACGATCTAGCATGACTCGTGCTATGCGACGACCCCTCCTCCTCTACATATCCCTCTCTTATCTCCATATCTTATAGAACCCCAAAGGATAAAGAAAGCGGGGGTGTACGCATGAATCCAAGAGTGAAAAGAAAGAATAAAAAAGAAAAAGGAATAAAAAATGAAAAAGAAAATGAAAAGGGGGCCAAGCCCAGCCCCAACACCCGACACATGGTTATGCCCCACCTAGAAAAAAACCCCTTATTAAGGAATAAAAGGCAGAGGTGGAATCTCAATCCAATGTTCCATTTAAAAGATATGAATGAATGAACAAGTGAATAAATTAATATTTAATTAATTAAATATTAAATATTCTATAAAAAATTGAATTGCTTGGATTTTCACCAAACTCATGTCCTAGGGTAAACACTGCATTTCAAGACAAACAGAGTGGTCAGAAAAATTATCTAAGATCATCTCACAAGATAATTTACCATTTTCCCCATAAACACTCTCGGGAATAAAAAGATTTTAATTTCCCCTGATTTTCACAACTCATAACGACGCCTGCCATCACAACTTGGACCTAAATTATCTTAATATCCTTATTGAGGATCAAATTCTAGACACCTAATAACACAAGATCAAACTTTCTACAATAATTACATACCATTGCAACCATTTCATCCCAAGATTACAATAAAGATGAAAGCATTAGTATAGCCCACACATCATCTACGAAAGTCGATTTCACTGATTCGATCTTACATATGATCATGTTGAAATCATCCATATGATCGTCTACTAACCATCCATTCGATATCCTTAAGCTAAACAAACAACTCATCAGGAAAACTTTGTTTAAGGTTTTCGGTTTATCATACATCTCCTCCAAGGATTCTATAAGTGTAATTGTGGTCTTCTTCTCCCAAAAGTTGAAGGTCATATTCCATATCAATGTCATCGCCACAAAAACAAGCACTTTTCAATCTAACTTTTCTCATTGACCTTTCTCCATCTTATTGGGTTTCTCACCTACCAAAGTTTGAGATCCTTCTAGATGAGATAGTCCTCTAGCTTCATGTTCTAGAAACCAAATTAGACTATGTTGAACTGAATAATCTGAACCTTTCCTTCTTATATTTTCATATCTCCTGGTGAAATTATTGCCATCTAAAAATTAATATGACTATGAGACACAAGAGAATGTTACCTAGGTTATCGAGTGATAAGTTTAAAATAGAGACACAATGTATTCTAATAATATTAACATCACTACTGATGGGAATTACAAAAACATTGTGGAAGAAGGAAAATGAAGATGAAATTGGAAGAAGGAGAATCTTTCGTAGATGTTTCAATGAGAGTCATAAGCTACATATTCCAATATGCATAGAAAATTATTGATGATGTTTGTGGTTTCATGGTGTTGGCTTCATCACGACTCATTGTGGAGGTCATATTCTCTCCTCTCTACTCTAGCTTCCAAGTCGGTTGCTCCTTCCTAGGTTGGTTGGGTGAGATGGTTTTTAGGAGGTTTTGGGATGTGTTGGTGCAAGTGCTAGTGTGTTTCATGAGGCGCAACATGTGGTTCCTTTATCCGGTTTTTCTCGACAATGTTGGAGGTTTTTTTGTATGGACTTTGGAGATGAAGGTGAAGGTGTGATGGGTTTTTCTGGTTTTTCTTTTCTTCTTCCATCATCGATTTCTCTCCATGTAGAGTTGGTGATTCTATTCTAGTGGTGTCGATGTCGGCTGGTGTGAGTGTCGGTAATTGAGTGTTGAAGGTGGCGTGAGGGGTGAGGGATGATCTAATTGGCTTGGGGCTCAAGTTATCAATTACACACGAAATTCGGTGTTTTGCGGACCAAGGTGGTGTGATTGTGGTTCGTTTGAAATTTTCAATTTGAAGTTTGAATTTTGAGATCATTTTTTGGATCAGATTTTTCATTTTGAAGTCTTACGGTGTTTTCTTGGTTCCCACTTAACCATAAAGTGGTTTATATAATAGATAAATAAAATGTATTGTGTTTTAATACCCCTCCAACCACTAAAAACTCCCCTAACTATAAATTGAAATTACACAACTGCCCCTAGGTAGTTACACACCTCTATCAACCCCACCCTACGCTCCCTTCCAATTCAACCCTGTTATAACTAGCATGTCCTTAAGGCGATTTATCGGGTGGCTTTAGCAGAGGCCTCAACTATCCAGTGTACACAGTAGCAGTTGCAATCATCGATCAATAATGCCAACCTTGTAGTGTGGTTATATCACAAGAATCTCCATCTCGTGATTCTCTCGAATCGTCAGTCCACCCATAGTCAACCTCATTCTAATGAGGTGAATCACGATTCCCAGCTCTGACACCTACCTTTAGAAGCTATTTCAAACTCCCTAATGTGTCCCTGGACAACTTTTCTTCGTGCATCCACTTCTTCCAGCTAACATCTAATAAAGGGAATTGGGTTATACTACCTGTGGAATTAAAAGGTAAGCATCCCCACCTAGATCCCATTGTCAATACCTCCTTGCATCCTTCCACTGCATACTCAGTTTGGTCACCACAAACAGGGGTTTCTAAAATCCAGTAGAATGTCAAGCAGTTAGCTCCATAGGAGCATGGGCCGGTACATGCACAGAATAAATAAGATTGAAAACATTCAGTGCCTCTGCATCTCAACGCACCAGTGCAAGAGTCTCTATACCAAAAACACCCTACACCCCCTATCAATTACACCCTATTATAACCATCTTGTCCTCAAGGTGATTTATCGGGTGGCTTTGGCAGAGGCATCAGTCAACCAACATATGCAATAGCAGTTGCAATCATCGAACAGTGATGCCAACCTTGCAGCATGATTATATCACAATAATATTCATCCTATACTTCTATAGAACTGGTAGTCCTCCTATATTCATCCTCATTCAGATGATGTGACTCAAATTTCCCAGCTATGACACCTACCTTGAAAAAACTTTTCCAACTCCCTAATGTAGCCCATGACTGCTTCTCTTCATGCATCCACTTCTTCAAGCTAACAACTAATAAAGGGAATTGTGATATACTACCTCTAGAAATAAAAAGTAAACAGCCCTTCCTAGCTCCCATAGCCAACCCCTACATTCATCCTTCCACTGCATGCTCGGTTTGGTCACCACATATAGAGGTTTCTGAAATCTAGTAGAATGTCAAGTAGTTAGATCCACATGAGTATGGGCTGGTACTTGCACAGACTGAACAAGACTGAAAACTTCCAGTGCCTCTGTAGCTCAAGGAACCAGTGCAGGAATCTCTATATCATCATCCTTTACTCCCTCTATTTCAACATCATTTTTAACTTGAGGAAACTCCTTTTTGGTGTGGTGGTTCTCGTGCCTCTATGCCTTCTTTTTGGTCCCTAGTAACCCATGAAACACCAATCTGGTTCAGCCTCTGAACCTCACAAAAAATTTTAATTATACTAGGCCAACTATTGGTTTTTGTGGCCTGGAACCAAGTAGTAACAGTACAACCCTCCCTTCCTACAAACAGTATTCTAGCCTCATTGTTAGGTCCACTAGGCTGAATACCCTGAGAGGGGGGGGGGGGGTGAATCAGGGTATGACTAATTAAAAATTAAAGCTCGTTCTGATCTTGTATCGCTGTTAAGAAAAACACTCTTCTCTCTATTTCCTACTGCACAATATAAATAGAAAGTAAAGCAAGCACATGACATAGCAATTTTACTTGGTTCACCGCTAAGGGCTACTTCCAAGGAGCATACGCCGGCAGGTTGTCGGTCATACCAAGTCCACTAAACTTCACTAGCTGTGGATTACAATGTTCGAGCTAGATCACTTCTATGCCCAGGCCCACTGCCTTTACAAGATTTAGGGTCAGCTCACTGATTTCCCAAGGGTCACTCCCTGTTTCTCTCTCTCTAGCTCACTGCCGGTGGAGATTCTCTTCCTAAGCTCACTGCTCCCGAAGGGAATCCACTCACAGTTTATAGACCTGTAGGTCTCTTCATTTGCATGAAGGAATTCATCTTTCTCTGTTTGTAGATGCTCTGTTGAAGTTCAACTTTCACCCGTAGATGAATACCCCTTTGCCACTATCCACTGGGAAAAATACCTTTGGAAAGACCTTCGAAAAGCACCCTATAATGCGAGGCTCCCAATTTTGCGAAGCTCAAACAATCCTTCGCGAAGCTCCTGCCTTTTTGCAAAGCTCACTCGCGAAGCTCCCTCACGAAGCACTCTCGTGATGCTCAAGTCGTCGCAAAGAAACGACCCTCACGAAGCTAAGTATGCCAACACGGAGCTCGCAGGTTTCGCGGAGCTACAATAGCCACCGCGAAGCACCTCTTTCGTGAAGCACACTGGCTCCGCGAACCACCTTCGCAAATCGAGAGCGAATTATCTTCTATAAAAATTCTCTCTCTACTTCGCTCGAAGGGGTCAGCCTCTATTTATAGGCGATTCCACCGACCCTTGACCTTTCCGCGCGAAGTCAACGCCACGTCATTTCAAATCGCGAAGCTCCAAAATTTCCGCCAGAATTCTGTCCAAATCGCGAAGCACCACGGCAATTTTCCGTTCGCGAAGTTTGACGTAGTCATGAAGAATCACCGTCAACATACCTTCGCGACATCGCCGCGAAGCTCCCTCATGAAGCCCAACATTCCTTCGCTCCTTCGCCGCGAAGCTCCCTCGCGAAGCCTAGCATTCCTTCATGCCATCGCCGTGAAGCTCCCTCGCAAAGCCCTTCACCGCCGCGATGCACTTCAGCCTCTGCCGTTCGCGAAGCTTGACATAATCGCGAAGCACCACCGCTTCCATTCTTCTGGTCTTCGCTATTTCCAAACCATGCATCCTATATTCGCGAAATTCATGCCTTTTCCAAATTAAATTATGCTCTTCATGGTAAACCTCTTTTCGCGATGCTCACAAACCTCCAAATTTTGGACCCCAAAAATTGGAAAACACTGGAAAATGGCGCCACCTTGTACTGATCTTTTTGTACTGCCTCCAGATTGTCCTTTCCTTTTTCATCATTCTATTTCAACATGGAATGTCAACAACTTCTCAGGAACTCGACAATTCTCCATGGAAACCTACTTTGTCAACAAACACAACAAACCCAAAAATATTGCAATGTTACCTTGAGAGATTTTTTCCCAACACTCATCATCACACTTGTTGTATCCTACATATGAACCAGAAACCAACTGATGAACCTCTAGTTTCTATTTGGCCCATTGATGAAGCCCTTGTGGTAATCTGACAAGATTTCGTTGTGTCACTACATCCTTATACTCCTTTATTTGTACAACAGAATATGTACAGTATAATTTGATAGCATCTTTGTGACACTCGTCATTCCGACCACCTTTTCTAGTATTACGGGTGTTACTCCCATCACCCACCTCGCTAAACTCTCTAAAACTGATCATCTTTTTTAATGTTCTTTCCTAGAAAATCTATGCCTGAGTTTGGGGATGTAATTTCCTCTTCCATCCATCTTGAACTTATTTCTAGCTGCTCTAGTTCCATTTGAATTTATGATTATTCATTAGAAATATTTGTTTGCTTCGACAACTCATTTTGAATCCCGAACTACAGTGTTGAAGAACATGAATGATGTGGTTGATCAGATAGTTCAACAGAAGCTTGAGCTAGTGCTAACACCTCATGCAACTTCATTCTCTACATCATTACTATTCTATAATGCCATGTAGCTTCCACAATTGTGCTACCAAATCTCTCAAACAAATCTTCTTTCAACTAATTTTAGGTTTCCCCATAATTATTTGGATCCAACAAAAAATTTCAAATCCTAGTTGTACCTTGAATACATAATGTCGCCATTAGTTTCTTCATTTATTCTAGAGTTTAGCATATCATAAAATAGTCTTCATCACTTGTGATCCAAGTCTCTGGTTCCTCCCCAAAAAATTTTGGCATCATTTTTTTCACATGTTCCCAAATCCTGGTCAGTTTATCTATTGATGTCCAAAGCTCCTTCATTTATTCTACCATACATGTGGAAATAGGTGCAAGATTCCTCCAACTACCATGAGCCAGTTTCCAATGTTGCACTCTCTTGTAAAGTTTAATGATGAAAATGGTCATGAAGTTGTTGTGCCAGGTTTCATTCGCCTTGGGTTCCTATCTCTATTTCAAGTTGTATTAGTCTGCCTCAGCCGCTTCCTCTGCAAATCATTTTTTTCACTACTGCCATCATTTTTCCTCTACAACGTTGATTTTTTTCCTTCTGTTGTTTCAAAATCTACATCTTCTTGAATTTTTTTGGACAATAAACACTTTTTTGATTACCTCTCTCAATGTTATCTCTCCCTTGTCGATTCTAGTCTCTCAATTGGAAGCATTAAATGACAAGTTTGCGTGAGAGAAACAATGTATTATAATGATATTAACATCACTACTAACTGGAATTATAGTAATAGTTTAGAATAAGAAGGAAAATGGAGAAAAATGGGAAGAACACAAATCTTCCATAGAAGAATCAATAAGAGTTGTATGCTGCAACCTCCGATCTGCACAGCAGATTACTACAAAATATTTGTTCCCCCACCAGTAGAAAACACCATATTTAATAACCCCCTCCTATCTAACAACTTTTCCCGCTATCATCCTACTAAGTATTTACATCACTACACCTAGAAGTTGAGAATATACTATCTCTTTTAATACATCTCAAACCACTAACAACTCCCCCAACAACTGTAAAAGGAAATTACACAGCTTTCCCTAGGCAGTTACACACCTCTGTCAGTCCCACCATATGCTCCATGTCATCAAGTGTGTCCAACAATGTTCTCTTTGATACCACTAGTTGAGAAGAAGGTGCCTGAACAACAATACAACCACCCAATGTTTGAACCATGAGTTCACTAGAAATTTGTATCCATCGATATTTCACAGTAGAGTGGAAAACCAACTACCAGTTCTCCCATTTTATTTTGAAGCACCGAAATTAAGAAGACTGGTTGCACCCTAGTCACCCCTTCAATGAATAATAACACAGCCCATCTAAAATAATATCAATAGGAAAAGTAAATGTAAGTACAAGATTTATGTAGTTCAGATATTCATCTTGCATCTATAGGAGAAAACTGCAAACTCCTCACATTACCAAAATTACAAGAATTACAAACACTATAGCTCATAAACCAGTGTTACACTTTTTGTGGTTCAATACAATCCACCTCAGTAGCTGGTCCCATCTCCTTTTATAGAGGTTCATTGTTGGATAAATAGATTGCACTACCATCTGACATTTGCGGTCAGTCATCGATTGACTTCTTCGCTCAACTGAGGCTTCCACAGACTCAATCGTCCCAGTCAGTACACTGTTCACCATGCCAAAAGAATAGTCTTCACATCCATTTTAAGTATATAAAACTTCTGGTGGTCTGGACCATGTATTGAAGGTTCCTACTATCGTTGCTCAGACAAGACCGAAGTGAACCACCAAAGTCTGAACTTTCAGTGAGTGAACTTTCAGTGACTTGAAGAAGCTTCACGGTCCCAACAATACACTTGGAAAATCTCCCAAGTATACTAATCCACACCTCCTCCATTATATAAGGGTATAAAACATGTTTAACTAATATTGAATCTCTTTCTAAGCATCGAGCTCCAACCATCTTCCATTAAAACTCCAACTCTATCAATTTCACCAAATATTAGATAAGTTGGAAAAACGAAGGTAGAATAGATAGTATAAGGGGAAGAGTGAAAGCAAGCACGCAAGAATTGAGGGGTTACAACAGCCAACTTGAGCCCTTTCATGCTCATGGTCACACCATAAAAATAGATAAAACTTTGAAGAAATGACACAACCTTCCTCAGCGATCAAATACTTTTGTTAATCACCATGGGCATAGAGAGAGCACAATAGGGGAACACAAAGAACAAAAGGGAAAAGAATGAAGAAGACAAAGATCACTTAACAAGAAAACAAATAATTAATAGAAATCCTCAGGTGCTCCTGCGGTGTGAGAATGGCTATACTAATATGAGTATAAAGGTATTTATAGATAGATAAAAAGAAAAGAATTCACATCTATATGATCTTCCATATTGTAGAAGCTTCAGTTGGATCATAACAAATTAATTACCTCTCTCTTTGATTCATCTGAGCATCCACCCTCTTTAATTCTTCTTTAATTGCCCCATAAAAATATTCAACAAACCATGAACCTGAGGCAGGAATATAGTGAACATACCATTACCAAACTCAATTTGGTCCCCTAACTCAGTAGAGCAAGTGTAGCCAACCGTAATTCCAAAAATCTCGATTGCAGTAATCAATTGAACTCCACATTTTGTTGGGAAATATGTTGGCAAATGATGAAGATAGATTGAACCTTGATGCATGAATTTAATTCACTAACCAAAAGGGATTGATCTACCCCTACGTTGATGGTGTAGCTTCTCGATGAAAGTTTCCCTTGAGAATTTAACCAAGAGTTGGGAAAAATTGAACACCAATTTTCAATTGCCTCACAGCACTAATGTTGGGAAACTCTAGAGAATTTCATGGATTGAAAAATTATTAATTTTGTTATATATATATATATATATATATATATATATCAAAACATTTTTTAAAATAAATATTTTTTAGAACACTTAGTATTTAGGCAAATATATATTTTATTAATAAAACCAAATCCCAAGGCTTTTTTATAGGGAATGAGCTATAAGAATTATACCCACATTTCCAATGTGGGATTCCTGTTTCTTAAGCCACCTCATCAATCCATGTGAAGGGTGTTTTGACCAATAAGTACATTCTATTCCTTTTTTTAATAAATATTTTTTAATAAAAATAAAACAATCCCCCACTTTTATTCATAAATATCAATTCTCTAGACCCCAAGTGAGTTATAATACATAATAAAGGTATATTTTGATTTATACATTTACTTTGTATCAATATCTAAAAGTTTTATCAAATTTATATGTTGTCGAAACATTAAAATTGTTAATCTTATTATAAATCCGAGATATCATACATAAAATGATCTTTCCATCCAACATCTCATTCTGTAGCACTTTTATGATCATGTGATTATATCCATTTTATGAACTCTCTAAGGAGTAAAACCATTAAATCCTGAAAGAAGCGGTGCCACATATAAGTTCACATAGGAAAAATATTACAATATGCTTCTATTATTAGAACGAATAACTCATCAAGTCTTATTATTTTGTTACGAGTTTATAACTCAACCTCTAGTCATAACAGACGACATTTACACCAAGTTGTTGGGGTTATAATTTTCAAAATCAACAATAATCTTCATAACCTATTTTTACCTATTAAACACTTTAATTAGAATCTACCAAAGAAAGTGTTGGGTTTCCATTACTGGAATGATTTATTCTATGGGATTTAATCCCATCTCCTTATTAGTTGCACGAAAGATCTCTCTTGACATAGATTTTGTAAACGGGTTCTCAAGGTCTTTACATGATCTCACATAGAAAGTTGTTATGGTTTCATCTTGTAAGAATTGTCTCACATAATCGTGTATCATACTTATATGTCTAGACTTTCCATTGTACATGCAATTATATTTCCTTGATAATGTTGATTCACTATCGTAACTGATAAATATTGGAGGCATCAGACTAGGCAACAATCTAATATCCAATAATAGATTCATAATCCATTCATCTTCCTTTTCACATGCCACTGAGGCAATAAACTCTTACACCATGGTTGAATGTGAATTAAATGTTTGTTTCCTACTCGCCCATGAAACAACACAACCTCCAAGAATAAACATCCATCCATATGTAGATTGGTTATCACCAATATTGGTAATCCAACTTGTATCGGTGTATCCTTTTAATACAACTGGATAATCATTATAGTGTAAAGTTAAATCTTTGGTCTTTATTAAGTATCCAAAGATGCTCATTATACATCTCCAATGATTCATGTTAGGATTACTAGTATATCTACTCATTTTACATACCACAAAATCAATATCAAGTCTAGTGTAATGCATTGCATACATTAAAGAACCAATTTCACTACCATACTCAAGTTGTGCTATAGCTCTACCCCTTTTTATAAAAAGTATAACACTATAATCAAATGGAGTATTGGCATCCTCAAAACCAAGATGATCAAATTTATTTAACATTTTTCTATATAATTAGACCAACATAAAGAATAACCCCCACTATGCTTTCGAACTATAATACCTAGAATAATATCAACTATTCAAAGATCATTTTAAACATAGAATATATGTAATTATTTTTCTCAATTACATCAATAAAAGTGGTTCCAAAAGTTAACATATCATCTATATATAGACACACAATAACTCCATATTCTTTTTTAATCTTGGAATAAACATATTTATCCTCATTTTTATGATTAAATCCATTAGATAAAATAATAGAATCAAATTTATCATGTCATTGCTTCAGATATTGTTCATGTCCGTAAAGATATTTAACTAGTTTACATATTTTTTTCATTTACTAGTAAAATAAACCCTTTTGTTTGTTCCATGTAAATATATTCATTTAATTCTATATTTAAAAAATCAGTTTTGACATCAATTTGAAGAACATACAAATGGTTAATTAAAGATAAAGCAAATAATATCCTTATTGAAGTAATCTGAGCTATAGGAGCATAAGTATCAAAATAATCAATCCCTTCTTTTTGTCTAAAACCTTTGGCAACCAATCTAGCTTTAAAAGCTTGAATTTTACCATTGAAATCATACTTCTTTTTTAAAACTCTTTTTCAACCAATAGGTTTTGAACCTCTTGGTAAATCCATAATGACCCAAGTATTATTCCTCATAATGGAATATGCTTCATCATTAATTTCTTCTTTCCAGAAAGCAACATCTCTAGAAGTCATAGCCTCATTATAAGTCCTTGGGTCATCTACTATAGTCAATATCATAGGATACATATTCATAAGATGATTATTTTGATCACATTCAACAAGGAAAACTATGGAATCGTGATAAATAAAATCTAGAAGACGATGTTTCCTCTTCCTAAGTCTTGTACTCCATTTAGGTTAAACTCGATAATCATTTTTATTCTCTATTATTGTATTTGAATTAGATGGAATACATGAGATAGAACTATGATGAATAACTTCTTCAACGTCATGTTTATAAAATTTATTTTCAAAAAACTCTATCTCTTGATTCAATAATTATATTAGATCCCAAATCCATGATTCTAAATACACTCTGCTATTTTTTATGTAGTCAGGTGAATTCCACTTACCTCAATGTGATGTGAGGATATTATTTTATAGATTAGGAAACCAACATACAAGACGGGTAAGTCCGATGTGGGACTCACCCATTTAAACTTAAATGGGTTCCAACACTCCCCCTCAAGCTGGACATGCCCAAATTGGATAGAGTCCCACATAAAAAAGAATAACAAGACAATCTCAAACTCCCCCTCGAGATGGGCCATGGAGGCTGTGAATACCCAGCCTGGAAGTGAGAGACGCAAGACGAGCTCCAGAAAGACCTTTGGTGAAGAGATCGGCAAGCTGATCGGCCGTCGGGATATGGCCGAAACCGATATGGTGCTTCTCCAGATAGTGGCGGAGAAAGTGACAGTCCACATCAATATGCTTCGTTCGTTCATGGAATATGAGATTCGAGGCAATCTTAGTGGTGGCCTGATTGTCACACCAGATATGAGCAGGAGTCGATGCTGGGAAACCGAGCTCCCGGAGAAGATGACGAAGCCAGAGGATCTCAGTAGTGATAGTGGCCATGGCTCGATACTCGGCCTCGACACTCGAATGGGACACCACAGTCTACTTCTTGTCGCGCCAAGAGATGAGATTACCGGCGAAGAATACGGCGAAACCCGAAGTATACTTGCGGGTAGCGAGGCAACTGGCATAGTCCTCATCACAAAAAGCTTCAACATCCAGGTGAGCATGATGTGAGTACCGAAGGCCACGTGCAGGTTCTTTCTTGATTTACTTGGAAATGTAGAGGACAGCATCCCACTGAGAGCAGGTGGGATGCTCCAAGAACTGGCTTACTTTGCCAACGGCACATGCAATGTCGGGATGCATCATGGTGAGGTAGTTGAGTTTACCGACCAAGCGTCGATAGCTCTCGGGATGAGGAAAGAGTTCTGAGTCGGCATGAAGGGAGCGTTCCCCAGGCTCCAGGGGAGTGTCAACTGAGGTGGTGGTGCTCAACCCGGAATCCTGCAAGATATCAAGAGCATACTTGCACTGGTAGAGAGAGATAGTGTCCGTAGTTCGGGAGACCTCGATGCTAAGAAAGTAGGTGAGGGGACCATGATCTTTGGTGTGAAAGTGCTGGTGAAGATGCGTCTTGAGGCTGGCGATGCCTCTGGAGTCACTCCCTGTGATGATGATGTCATCAACATACACTACAAGCAAGATACAGTCGTGTGCCGTCGTACAGAATAAGGCGGTGCGATCATTCATACTCCGAGTGAGGCCAAAGGCGGTGATGACAGTGCTGAAGCGGCCAAACCAGGTGCGAGGAGACTGTTTGAGGCCATAGAGGGAGTGACGAAGACGACAGACATGGGAGTCGGCACCAGAGGCAGAGAAACCAGGGGGCTGCTGCAGGTAGACTTCTTCGTCAAGATAGCCATGGAGAAAAGCATTCTTAACGTCGGGTTGATGAAGCGGCCAGTGGTGATGAGCAGCCAGAGAGATGAAGAGGCGGACAGAGGCCATCTTGGCGACGGGAGAGTAGGTCTCAAAGTAGTCGACGCCATATGTCTGAGAAAACCCCTTGGCGACAAGCCAGGCTTTGAGGTGGCAGAGAGAGCCATCAGGATTGAGACGGATTGTGAAGATCCATTTACAGCCGACCTCTTATTTGTTTGCCGGAAGGGAAACAAGATCCCAAGTATGGTTGGCATCTAGATCCTGCAATTCATCCCTCATTGCGGATAGCCACCCGGGGTGATACTTGGCTTCACCGACCGTTCGAGTAAGCGACACGGTCTCCAGAGCTGATAGACCCCTGTAAGAAGATAAAAGTAGAGGAGTAGTCTGACATGATTGACTACCTTTTTGGAGCGCAATCGGCACATCGTCGGGAGCTGTGTCAGGAACATCAGTCGAAGCGTGAACAATGGTTTCCTCGGCCTGGATGGGAGGTACAACGGAAGGATGACGAGAGTAGGTCTGGCCAAAGAGATGACCGGTCGGAGGAGTGACCAGAGGTGGGTGAAGCATGAGCCGAAGGGAATCATCGATGGTAGTGTCAGGAGGAGGAGAGGGTAGAGTGAAAGGAGAGATCTCGACAAATGATATATCGGCAGAGGTGATATACCGGAGGAGGTATGGAGAGAAGCATCGGTACCCGCGCTGAGTGCGGGAATAACCGAGAAAAATGCAGCGAAGGGATTTGGGAGATAGTTTGGAGAGATTTGGGCGAGTGTCATGGACATAACAGAGACATCCGAAGATGCGGAGTGAAAGGGAGTGAGGAGGGAGAGAGGGAAACGAGGTATGGAAAGGAGTCTCCCCCTGAAGGATGGAGGAGGGAAGACGATTGAGAAGGTAAGTAGCAGTGAGGATGGCATCCCCCCAGAAGAGAAGAGGTACATGGCGGTGGAAGAGGAGGGAACGGGCAATTTCTAAGATATGTCGGTGTTTTCGCTCGGACACCCCATTTTGCTGAGGGGTATCAGGACCAGAGGTCTGATGGATGACGCTGTGGGACCTCATAAACTGCTGAAAATGAGTGGATAAGTATTCTCACCCATTGTCAGATCAAAGACATTTCACAGCGATAGAAAACTGTGTCTGGATTTCTTGAAAAAATGTCTGAAAGGTTGAGATAACCTCTGTTTGATCTCGAAGAATGTATAGCCATGTCATACGAGAATAATCATCGATGAAAGAAATGTAATATTTATAACCAGATTGAATCGAGGTGGCACAGGGACCCCATACATCAGAATGCACCAAATCAAAGGGTTGGGCGGCCCGTGTGTCAACTCAAGGAGGATAGGATGTGCGATGGTCTTTCGCAAACCGACACGACTCACAAGGAAAAGATAAATGGGGGCTAATATTGGGAAAGAGCTGATGAAGAGCAGTGGCATAGGGGTGGCCCAACCGAGAATGGAGGTCAGCGGCACGAGCAGGGACAGATGCGCAGGAGATGGAAGTCGGGCCATCGAACATGTACACCCCATCCCGAAGCTGGCCCCTACCAAGTTCCTGGTTCGTCGTCCGTTCCTGAAACACAACAGAAGAAGAGGTAAATATGGCATTATAGTTGAGGTCCTTGGTTAGCTTGCTGATGGAAAGTAGGTGAAATGGACTACGGGGAACATGAGACACCGAGGAGAGATGAAGGGAGGAGGAGAGGGAACAGGTGCCAAAGCCGGTGATGGGGAGAGTGGAGCCATCAGAAACAGTGATGGCTGAGGATCCACTATAAGGGTGGTATTCGGAGAGTATACTTGCATCCCCGGTGAGGTGGTCAGACGCACCTGAGTTAAGCATCCATGCAGGGGTGCGATGACTGAAAAGAGCAGTGGGACCCCCGGAATGGGAAAGAGAAGCGGATGAAGAGCCCGACATGGTGGTGGTCCGGTGATCGTGAATCAGCTGGAGCTCATCCAGTGAAAGATCTAATGATGGGGGAAGAGCAGTAGGTAATGACACAGCGCAGATCGCAGTCTGGCCCTGTCGGGGGTGCGAATCAGGACGACCATGTAGGACCCAGTAGCGGTCTATTAGATGGACGAGTTTGCCGCCGTGCTGGCAGAGGGGGCGAGGTCGACCATCTCCACGGCCGCGTCCTCGTGGGCCGGTAGGGCGGCCACCACCACGGCCTAGGAGTGCAGTGTGATCCAGGATGGGAATGGGTGGGGCAAGGGCCCGATGAGCCTTCTGCAGGCGATGATAGACTTGCGGGATATCCAGTGTAGACGGGTTGGTGAGCATCTCAGTAGCCATCGTGGCGTAGTCCGGTACGAGGACATTCAAGAGATTGAAGAGTCATAACTGGTCCCGTTGAGTCTGCGCCTCTGTCGGAGTCTGAGGAATAGGCCAAAGTTCTTGCAGCTCGTCGCGGAGACCCTTCCATTCCATGAAATAGTTTGGAAAGGTCCAGTCCTGCTGGCTGATGTGGGAGAGACGCTATAGAACATCAGAGACCCGAGCCAAGTTATTGGTCTCAGAGAACATTACAATCAAGGAATCCCATAGCTCTTTGACTATGTTGGCAGTCCTGGTGACATCCTTCATGGACCGGTCCATGGAGTTGACCAGTAAGGTGAAGATTTTGCTTTCCACCAGCTGCCAAGAATCGAATTTGGGGTCAGTGAGGGCAGGGGGGGTTTCTCAAGATTAGAATGAAGTCCCATGCTGCGGAGGGACATCAAGACCGTCTTTCGCCAGATGGAGAAGTTTTTGTCATCCAGGAGGTCATCAACAAGCCATGAGGAGGCCGTGATCAGGGACAGAAGAACGGAGGAGGCGTCCATGGGGGATGGGCGGTGGACCCGGCAGCCGGGAGTCGCCAGGTGGAAGGGAAGCAGCCTGGTAGGGGCGCTGCGTTGGCGCAGGCGTAGGGGCTAGGGCGCGGGCGCCGGGCGAGAGGCCGACAAGGTTGAGGGCGCGGCTGGGAATGGGCGCGCTGTGGGAGGGCGCCGGGACCGGGGCCGGGAGCCACGCCGAGAGAAAGAGCGCCCTGAGGGGGGGCTGCTGGGGCTAGGGCGCGGGCGCTATGGCGTCGCCGAGGGCGGGGCGTCAGGCCGAGGGCAGGAGGCCGGGAAGCTGGGAGGGCACCGCCTGGACTTGTCCGCCAGGATGGAGCCGCTGCTGGGAAGGCAGCCGCTGCGGGGGGGTTGGTCGCAGGAGGAGCCGCGGGCAGAAGAGTCCCGAGCGGGAGGAGCCGCGCCATCTAGGAGGAAGTCCGCAGGGAGGAGGCGCGGCGTGAGCCGTCATGGAGGAGGGCCCGTCGGCGGTCGTCGCGCAGGAGCAGGGAGGGCCGCGACGGAGGAGGCGCGGGCCGCGTCGGGGAGAGAGAGGGCCGCTGGGGAGAGAGCCGCCGGGAGAGAGGGTCGCCGGGACGGGGGACGCGCAGGTGAGGGCGTCGAGAGCCGCGGGGAGCCACTGGGTGGGAGCACCCTGGGAGGGAGAGCCGCCGGGAATTGGCAGGCCGGAGAGGAGCTGCGCCGAGATAGGAGGGGAGGCCCGCCGGGAATGGCTAGGGCAGTAGGGAGAGAGCCGGGGCCGGGAGAATGCCAGGAATCCACAAAGGAGGGAGGGTTCGGGATAAAAATCCCTCTAATACCATGTAGTCGGGTGAATTCCCCTTACCTCAATGTGAGGTGATGATATTCTTTTATAGATTAGGAAACCAACATACAAGATGGGTAAGTCCGATGTGGGACTCACCCATTTAAACTTAAATGGGTTCCAACATTTTACATATCCAACAAAAACACCATTAATTTCTCTAGGACCAATGTTAGTTCTTTTATGATCAGAAACACTATAGTAAGCTAAATACCCCCACACTTGAAGATAAGAAAAATATTTGATATTCTACCTCTCTAAATTTCATAAGGGGATAACTTAGTTTTCCTAGAGGCAATCCTATTATGAATATGATATGCATCCAATAAAACTTCACCCCATAAATTTAGTGGTAACATAGATTTATTAATCATGAAATTTATCATTTCTATTAAAGTATAATTTTTCAATTCATCTAAGGCATTTTTTTGAGGTGTGTAAGGAGCATTACTTTGATGAATTATACCATTTTCTTCACAAAACTCATTAAACTCGTCAATGAAGTATTCTCCACCTATATTTAGTCGTAATACTTCAATATTTTTGTTTTAATTATTTTTCAACTTCTGTTTTATACTACTTAATCATATTAATGGCTACATCCTTTGTTCTAAGAAGATATATATGTAAATATCTACTATAGTCATCAACAAAAGTGATAAAATATATTTTCCTCCACAAGTTAATAAATCATTTAATTCCCAAATATCAGAATGAACTAATTATAATATATTCGAATTTATTTCAACACAATGAAAATAATTCTTATTTATTTTAGATTCTCCACATGTTTCACATTTGTTAATTTCATTTCCAAAGTTAATTAAGTTTAATTTCTTCATTACTTTTATTAAATTATAATTCACATGTGCTAAACGATCATGTCATAAATTATAGGACTCAATATTGTAAGCAAAATATTCAATCATATTATTAATCGATAGCTGATATATTAAATCATTTGAATACCCCTTTCCACACAAACATGTCTCCTTTCGATAAGATAAACTTTTCAGATTTGAATGAAACTCGAAATCCATTCTTTCACAAAAGATCGGCATAAACTAAATTCTTTCGAATTTCGGGTACATACAACACGTTAAGAAGAATCAACTTCTTCCCAGAAGTAAATTCTATCACCAAGATTCCTTGTCTATTAACATTGATGCATGCATTATTTTCATGGTGTACATCCTTCACGGTAGTACAATTATCAAATGATTTTAACATCGAATGATCCTTTCAGACATGCACCATTTCTTCAGAATCAATTCATCATCCTATCTTCATCGAAGTCATATTGAATTCAGATATCATTGCGACTAGATTCTATTCAATCAGCATATTTTCAACGGGTTTATAAACTTTTCTTCGATAGAGACATTCCCTTGAAAAATGACTTGGTTTTCCACAGACAAAGCATTCTACTTTCTTCTTGGAAGGATTGGATTCCTTCTTGAATTGATGACTTTTCTTTTTGACATGTATGAACGACTTTGGTTGTGTCTTTTCCTCAATGATATTAATCATGGTATCAAATTGCGAAGACATACCCATGTCTACTAACTTGGATTCTTCATCAATGCTAAGAAGCTTTTGCAATTAATCCAAGGAAATATCATCACTCTTTTTCTTTATTGATTTACTAAAATCATTCCACATAGGTGATAATTTAGCAATAATTTCACCAACATGAAACGTTTATGGTATATTAATATTTTGGGAAAGATGTTTATTTTTTATAACATGAAGCTCATTAACGTGCTCCAACACTGGCTTGTTACCAACCATCTTGTAGTTTAGATACATTTTAATAAGAAATTTATTTCCACCTTCTTCCTTGGAATTGTACTTGAACTTGAGTGCAATCTATATCTCTCGATCTATCTTCATTTGGCGGCAATAGTCATATAAATGATTTGATAATGTGTTGAGAACATTTCATTGACACAAAGCATCATCGTCTTCATGTTCCTTCCTCATTTTCTGAATGTGATCAACTTGAATCTTGTTAACGGGTGTTCTGTCGGGATTTACATCATGCTCATCGATAATGAGGAAAATTTGGTTCTATAATGTGAAAAATCTTCAACACTGTAAGAAGAAACTTCATCTTGTCTTGTCACCGGAAGAATTTTTTATCATTGAAATTTCCACGTTTGACCATGTCTTGATTTATCACTTTGAGGGATTCGTAATCCATATTATAAGTTCTTCCTTGGATCTCAAACCCATTTGATTATTGGAAAATATGTAGGCAAATGAATAAGACATATTGAACCTTGATTCGTGAATTTAATTCACTGTCCAAAAGGGTTTTATCCACCCCCGCATTGATATTGTAGGGTTCTCGGTGGAATTTTACCTTGAAGATTTCATCAAGATTTGGGGAAAATCGAAAACCAGTTTTCGATTTCCCCATAGTACTGATGTTGGGAAAATCTAGATAATTTATTGAATTGAAAAAATAATTAATTTTGTTATATATATATATATATATATCAAAACATTTTATTAAATATATATTTCATTAAAACACTTTAATAGAATTTAGGAAAATATATATATTATTGATAAAATCAATTCCCAAGTCTCTTTTATAGTGAATGAGTTATGGGGATTCTAACCACATTTTCGATGTGGGATTACCATTTTTAACGCCACCTCATCAATCCAAGAAAAGGGTATTTTGACCAAAAACACTATTATTCTTTTTAATAAATATTTTTGAATAAAAATATAACAAATTTTGTGTGAACCAACCCAGTCACCAAGAAACAAATTCCATGTACAAGGAGAGAGCAGTGTTGCACCACTGTCTCAGCTAGCACACTGTGTCTCACAGACTGTAACATCATGCCATCTTGAGGAGTGCACACATCGATCGGTTGACTGTAACCAATAAACCCAACTCCACATTTAATTAAAAAGTTTGCATGCAGCAGTTGCCTGGACTCATCCCGTATGGTTCTGCCCTAACCCACATGTCATCGAACCCGAAACAAATAATTATGAACATAACCTATGAGACAGCGAACCACTAACTAGTCATCCTCTTCAAATCTTTATTGCAATGACTGGATTCAAATAGGAAAAAACCTTAACAATTGTTGCATCCTCCACCCAACTTGTTTTCCAAGATTGTGCAGATGGTAAAACTTAAGAAAACTTCCATGAACCAGATGCCTCTTCCTTTGACTCGATCCAACTGTTTAACGATCACTCTCATAAGCTACAACGGATTAGGGATCATATGAGACTATTTAAAGGGAGTAATGATCTTAAAACGAATGTCCCCTTTGTGTATTAGTTTCACTTGGTCAGCCCAACACCTTCTATTGGCCCAACATGCATCAAATCCAAATCAATGTCCAATATGCAGTATTTCTTACATGGAAAACATGAATACAATAGTAAATTCTATTGGAAATCCAAATACTAATTCAATGTTAATTTAACAATATTTAAAAATTTTCTCTAAAATAGATGTGTTTTGGAAAATATTAATGAAAATTTTTAGTACAGATGTTATTCGATCATGAAAAATCAATCTAAATCCAAAATAAATCTAGTATATTAAAAATAAATATATTTTAGAATTGTTATTCTAAATAAATCAAAGTAAATTTTCAAATGAATAGTTAAATATCAAAATAGTCATGGATTATTAATTCAACTGGGAACAATGTGAAATAATTATTCATTTATCTTTTGACATTTAAATTTCAAAATGATATTTTTAAAATAAAAAATTAATTTAATTGAATTTATTTACTCTAAACACTTGAAAAATGAAAATGTATATTTTACCCAGATTATAATTTTAAAAGAGTGATTTTAAATAGTGAATAGCAATTAATGTATGTAAAAAACCAAGTTTTATCATCCATTGTTAAGGTAAAACATTAAACCAATTGAGTTCTTATATCATCCTTATCGATTTGGAAAGGATCATCAGTGTAACCCCTTATATTGATCTTTTCTTCACCTCAAAAGATCAAGAAAAAATCCTTACTTATTCTTGGGTACTTAAAGATGTTCTTCACTACCAATGAGACTCTCAGTAGGATCAGATTGGTATCTACTAGTGATGCTCAAGACACAAGAGACATCTTGTCGGGTATACAACATGGCATGCATGATAGATCCTACGACAAATGCATAAAGAATCCTATCTATGTTTCTTCTTTATAACTCTTTAGGAAATTTTATTTTTTTTAAATAGAGCATAACAATTAAAGTACGTAAGAATAGTCACACACTATAACACACATACACACATCACAACACATACCATAGCACATAACATATCATTTTTCAAATTCTTTGGGTTTTGCATCAATTACACCTTAATTGTATTCTCACGCAAGAAACGTTTATAGGAGAAACCATTTCAATTACCTGTCATAAGTGGTTTTAGTCAATTTACATTTAGGGTGACATAAAATAATCACAAAAAATAGGGGTTCCATAAAATCACAACTATAGCGCAAACAAATCCCTCAACGACCATGATTTTTAATAAGGAATTAAGCTTGTATAATCACAATATTAATAATAATGTCAAACATATAAAAACATGTGATTTAATTCCCATTCCCCATAAATTCAATTAAAAAAATTTATTTTATCATTGTTAAGATGAATGCAAACCATCTTCCCAAAGATAATAAGAACATACCCCTGCCACATGATACAACATTGAGAGAGATGAATGATCCCCTACCTGGAAGAATGAATCTTCAGTTGATTCACTACACCAAAAATAAGGGGTGTGCACATAGGAGGGAATCTCTATAGGAAGAACTTGAACCAACACTAACAATAAGGTTCCACGACTCGAAGGGAAAGGCATTGGAACCACCAGTCTTCAGAGAAAGCAAGATGGAAATAGCGAAGGAAAGGACTTCGCTTAAGAATGAATAAATATGAAACTAGTGGGAGATGACATAGTATTAAATGATCATTAAAGGAGGATCTCATCAAATCCATGTGGTATAGCCATTCAAAAGGATACAAAATTTTAATAAATGTAAGATATAATTATCCGCCTATAAAATTGATTTTAATTCCATTAATTAACGATTTAAAACATTTTTCATCAAAAATAAAAGTCAAAAGTGAAAAACAAAAAAATATGGAAGATCCTGAACATGATACTATTGGGTGCTACTGTAATGACTCGTATTTTTTCTGATTTATTTTTATAAATTAATTAGGAAAATTTCGAGACTAGGCGTTGAGACAGCATGAAATTCTGAGGCCCGGTGTGCCCAAAACGGATCGACGAAAACTGTTATGTTTTTAATGGCGCGCATAAGTGGTTTTCCTGAAAAAGTAGAATAAACCCTAAATTGGTGCCTGGATAAAAAATATGAGGGCATTGTTGCATTCAGAATGACGATTTTACCCCAGGTGCGACTTAACATTAGTCAATGCGGGTCTTTAGTGAGAAAACCTGAAAAAGACGTAACCATAAATAAAATAATTAAATTATTTTATTTTATTTTAAAATCCTAATAACTGATGAATGGTGACTCGGATTGGAAATATGAGATCACTGTTAAATTTTTAATGTGGCATTTACTTAGGTAGGGCCTAACATCAACCGGTGCAGGTCGACTACGAAATATAATTTTTAGACGTTTTAAATGAGAATAAAATAATCTTAAAAAATTTATTTTATTTCTTTTTGATGTTTCGCAACGATGTTGTGATGTTGTGATTCCACGATAGGGAATCCCACTTTATTTCCTAAATGAAATATCATGGTAACACTACAACACAACAACATGGAAATGTTGAAACACATTTTCTCCATTTAACAGCTTGACAGGGAAACGAGATTAGATTCTCAATCCAGGAGAAATTCCATCGAAGCTCTGGAAAAAAGATGTTGGAAGATGATGAACGATGATGACTGATGAATTGCCAATGACAACAATCCCTCTTATTCAAAAGATAGTCAACGATGATGACACTGTGATCGATCTTCGTCATCAACTGATTCAAACTTAGGTAGGGGTTGCCTTTTGAATTTTTTCCTCATTCTTGTTTTCAACGACAAAAGCAGACAAACCTACGAATAGGTTGATCTGCATTTCAATAATTCTTTCGGGATGGTTAGATAGTGGAATTTAAAGGGATTAAACCTTAGTAATTATCCTTTTGGTTTCATCCCCCTTTTCTAATAGGACGAAACGAACAAGTCTGATGTTCGTTTTTCGGGTGTTCCTGGTGTTTCCTCCTACATTGTTATTACGTTCTTCGTCGACGGACCCACGTGGTCACGTCGAGCTTTTCCGGGAGGTTTCAAATGTGGTCGGACCCCTAGAGTGACGAAAAGTCATTTGGAGCCCACATCAGTGAAGAGGACGACATGAGAATCGCAAGGTTGTCCCCATTTTGAAAAATAGGGAATCGAAGGAGACGAGGCTGTCGGTGGAGAAGATCCTGCTAGCGGGCGGTGCTAGCGGCGGTGATTGGCGTGATCCAGTGGGACCGCGCTAGTAGAAGGCTCTTGCAGTGCATGGCTGTGGGCGACGACCAAGGCCGCCGGTGGGAGGCCGCATCATGCGGTAGGAAGATGCAGTCCAGTGAGACTGCTGCTAGGTGGGTCACGCGGCGGTTGGCCACGTTGAATGTAGCAACCAACTGCGTTGATTTATCGAGGATGAAGTAGCGGCTGCGTTGACCAAGTGGGTATGCGGTAGTGGCCGAGTCCAAGTGAACCGAACTGGTCCGCTCGAGCGGGCCGAGATGGAGGTGGTGGGTCGGGCCGACGGCGGGCTAGGTCAGGTCGGGCCGGTCCGACCGAGTCGGACCAAACCCGGTCCCAACAGGCCCCTTTTCATTAAAAGGCTTGTAACATTCAAACCGTATGTCAGTTTGACGAGACTTTTACGGTGTTGGGACCCTAGTGACGAGGCGGTCCTTTTGAGATACTCTAAAAGAGTTTTCGTGAAGGTCGGAATATGAACCTTTTGGATCGAGAAGTAGGTTCTCCCAGAATGAACCTGCTAAGAGAGGAATCTGGTAGCTAGTTGTGAACTATACAGAGTGTCTCATTTGACCAACACAGAGTGTCTCTTGTAACCTACACGAAGTGTGTCTCCTATGGCCTACATGGAGTGTGTCTCCTGTACCTATGAGAAGTGTGTCTCCTACGAAGACCCAGAGTGTCTCCGTATATTTGAGTATGCCTGGACTTTCTTCGTATAAGTATGAAATATACATATACTGGTTTGAGCTAACTCTAGTGACTCTCTTGACTGTACTTATTAAATGATACACTTTTTTTTACCTCTTGGTATTCTAATTTGTGTATTTCTTTGTGTATTGATTTGTGTATTGCTTTGTGTATTGCTTTGTGTATTGCTTTGTGGTATACCTTTGTGGTTTGGGGTCCCTACTGAGTATTGTTTTACTCACCCCTGCACGTACTTTTCTCACACGTTTTGTTTCTTGTTCAGACGATCGATAGCTTAGACAGGAGCCTTGGTGGGCCGGAAACATGTGGTAATTAGTGGGAGGCCCGATAGACGAGGTTCACTTCAGTGACTTCTACCTACCCTTCAGGTAGGTTTTTCTGTAGATGGATTTCAGGAGCTTGTACTTTTCTTTTGTCGGGCATGTATACTATCCCCATTTACTTTCAGTTTGTACTATTTACTCTGTGTGGGTTTTCACAGTACTATTCATGAATGTCTGCTTAATGTTTTCGATTTCAGCACTTTTTCTTGGAGACAATTGTGTGTGTACAGGTACTTGGGAAAATACCTCAATTGTGGGATATGCCTACTCGGCACTATTTGTCACCCCCTAACCTATGGGAGGTGGGATTGGGGTTGTCACGACATGGGCCCTGGGGGATAAGTCATGATAGAGTGACATCAGATCCCAGGATGGTTCTATCTTAAGGACCAAGAGTCTGTGAATTTGTTTTGTGGCAAGAGTCTCGAGTGTTTTGAGTTCGGCTTTCAGGACAAGGAGTCCAATGTTGGTGCGGCGGCCAACGTATCCAAACACAAGGACCCTGATTTCTGGTTTTTGATTCAGTACATGAAAACACTAGTTGCCTGCATTATATAAGAATTGAGTGTTTTATTATATAAATCTTGAGTCGTAGTCAGCTCACCATGTATACACTATTTAACATGGTACATACTCTTGTATTTTAGGATGCTTCCACATAGTCAGTCAACTAAGATTCTGGTGTAGAACCATAAGGATAGTTCCCTGAGCGATGAGGCATTAGTACAAGGACCGTTTCTGAAGGTAGATCCTCCTAGTGGTGTACTAGCGATACCACCACCCAGAGAGCAACAGTTCCTACCGGCATTACTGGTGGAGAATGCATGCAGGCTCAGCATATTTCATGATTTTTAGAGATAGAAACCTCCCAGGTTTTGAGGTGAGATAGATCCCCAGGTAGCTGAGGATTGGATAGAGGCGGTTACGTGAGTTTTCCCCCTAATGAGGAGGCCTCTCGAACAGATTGTTGTCCAGTTGTGATCCTTCTTCAGGGCTCGGTAAGGAGATGGTGGAGCTTGATGATCCAAACACATGAGGGGCAACCCTCTCACGGACAGACTTTGAGCACCTCTTCCAGGAGGAGATCTCCCCAGTGATGTTACGCTTTGTACATATACAGGAGCTACTAAACCTACAGCAGGGTAGTCAGACAGTAGTGGAGTACCCAGCGAGATTCACAAATCTTTCTTGCTACTCCACTGACATGGTTCAGGAATAGTTCTAGGGCTTGAAATATGCTAGGAGATCAGGGTGTTGATGATATCCCTTAGCATTCCGACACATGCTGCGGTGCTGGAGCGAACCCTACTTTTAAAGAGATTTACGAAGGAGCAGGCACCGGTGGTAGGAGATACCACTGGGCATCAGGTAGCTAAGTCATCGGCAGCAGGTAGCTGACAGCTGACAAAGGTTTCCAAGAGGACCAGACAGTCCGGGGGACGACCCTAGGATTCAGGATCAGCAGTGCAGGGTTTCCAGGGTAGAAAAGGTTAGCCAAAGGAGAGATTTTGCAACTCGTATGTCGGCTAAGGACATATGAATAGAGATTGTCTGACCGTCCGTACGATCGATCAACAGATAGTCGAGGGACCACATAGGTAGCGGTGGAGGAAGGAACTGGGCGGTCTGCCGAGGTGGCAGACGTGGCAGAGGGGGAGGACGAGCAGTAGAAGGTGGGTGGAGGTTCGAGGTTCTACCACCACCACCACCCCCAGGTGGTCCACCACGGGCTTAGGGAGATGGTGGACATGGGAAAACCTAGATCCAGGCGATAGAGGTTTATGACCCCGGTGATCCAAATATGATTAGAGGTACGATTTTTGTTTTCTTCACCCTAACTGCAGTTCTTATAGACACAGGTTCCAATGAATTCTTCCTTACCATGGACCTTGTTCAGAGCTCAATGTTTTTGGTGGAGTCGTTGGCTCGATCCTTATGTTCAGAGACTCCTATGGGAGGGGATTCGAAAATCACACACTAATTTTGGCAGTGTGAGCTTACTCTTGGGGCGAGAGATTTGACTAGGATCTCATAGTAGTAGCGTCGAGACCTTACGACGTCATAATGGGTATGGACTGGTTATCTATAATTCATGCTCAGATTGATTGTTTTAGGCGCAGAGTGGAGTGTGTCCACGGAGATGGGACCATGTTTTCCTTTGTTGGAGAAAGGGAAACACACGCAACACAATATGGACTTCCTCATAGGAGGGTGTACCTGATTACTCACCAGTTGGCTAGCATCACCCTTAGCATAGTAGATAATGAGAGTCTTCGGTTTTCTTCAATGGAGGAGGAGATGAGGAAATGTTTCTCGAGCATGTCCCCAGATTACCTTCCCATAGAGATGTAGACTTCTGTGTTGATCTGTACCCTAGGACAACACTAATATCTACACCTACATATCCGAGGGCTCCAACGGAGCTTTGTGAGTTGAGGGTACAGATGGAGGATTTGTAGAGGAAAGTCTTCGTGAGGCTCAGTGTTTCACCCTAGGCGGACCCAGTTTTGTTTGCCAAGAAGGCAGATGGAAATATGAGGCTATGTGTGGACTTATGGCATCAGAACCAGGTCCGGCTATCATCATCTTCATATATGGAGTGAGGATGTACTGAAGATAGCCTTTAGATGTCAGTATGGCCACTACGAGTACATGGTAATGTCATTTGGCATGACCGACTCCCCATAAGTGTTCATGGGACTCATGAAAAGTATCTTCCAGCTTTATCTAGACCAAATCATCGTGATCTTCATTGATGACATCCTAGTGTACTCGATGTCTGAGGAGCATGAAATACACTTGAGGATGGTCCTGGATACACTCTGAGAGCACCAAATTTATTGGAATCTCTCTAAGTGTCAGTTCTGGATTCAAAAGGTCCACTTTCTATGACATGTCATTTCGGAGGTTGGAGTTGTGGTGGATCCAGTGAAGATAGAGGTGGTGCTTTCTTGGGATCTACCCCAGAGTGTGACCGAGGTGAGGAGTTTCTTGGGTTTGTCTCAGTACTATCAAAGGTTTTTTCCTGGATTTTACAAGGTAGAAGCACCATTGGCTACCTTGACATGGAATTGACATGCCTTCATGTAGACGGAGAAGTGCCAGCAGTGTTTTCAGGAGCTGAGGTAGAGGCTGACGAGCACCCCCATCTTGAGACTTCAAAATGAGGGTGTTGGGTATGTAGTGTTATGAGATGCGTCGAGGACTGGACTGGGATGTGTCTTGATATAGAGGCAAGCGGTGATTGCCAACGGTTCACAACAGTTGAGACAATATGAGCAGAACTATGTAACCTGTAATCCTAAGCTAGCAGCAGTGGTCTTTGCTTTTAAGGTGTGCCAATGTTACATGATGGGTGAGCGGTTTACCATCTAATCTGACCAAAAAATACTCACGTATATATTTTCCCAGAAGGATTTGAATTTGAGACAATGTCGGTGGCTAGAGTTCCTCCAAGATTGTTACTTTGAGATTTTTTATACTCCAGTAAAGGGAAACGTGGTGGCAGGAACACTCAACAAGAGATCCAGTTTGCAGTTACTATGTGAGGTGTTGGAGTAGTTATCCTCAATGTGGATTTCCTTTGTGAATGATGATGAAGAAGATTATCTTCATTCGATGGTTCTCACCCCTCCACTCTTACAGCGAGTCAGGGAGGCACAGCTAGGGGATATCGATTATGAGGCTTGACTTGCTCAGTTGTCCACAGGTAAGGCCCCTGATGAATATTCAATAGGTGGGGGGCACGTCGTCCTTTTCAGAGGGGGTATCATTGTACCAGTGGCGCAGTGGGAGGAGGTACTAAGGGACTTCCACACATCCCCTTTGGGGGTACATCCGGGTGTGGAAAAGATGTACTAGGACCTCTAACGTCAGTACTGATGGTCGGGGATGAAGATGGTGGTGGCAGAGTTTGTTTCTCAGTGCCTCACTTGTCAGCAAGTGAAGGTAGATCATCGGGTTGCAGCAGTCTTGACTCAGCCTCTTGAGGTGTCAGTGTGGAAGTGGGATGGAATATCGATGGACTTCGTGACAAGTTTACCACGCACGTATAGGGTACATGAAAGAATCTGGGTGGTTGTTGATTGACTCTCCAAGTCGGCCCACTTATTACCAATCCGATAGTAGAGTTCCATATAGAGCTGGGGATACCTCTACATGTATGATATTGTTCGACTCTACAGAGTTCCCCCGACGATATATTCAGACCATGATGCTTGTTTCACATTCCAGTTGTTAAAGGGACTACCGGAGGTGTTCGGGACTCAATTTCACTTGAGCACGACATTTCATCCCCAGACGGATGGCCAGATGGATAGGACCATCCAAGTTCAAAAGGACATGCTATGTGCTTGCATCATGGACTTTGGTCACAGTTGGGAAGATCACCTACCTCTGGCAGAGTGCGTAAAACAACATCTACCACTCCACCATTGATATGGAACCATATGAGGCCATGTACAAGTGACCATGAAGGTCACCACTATGCCGGATGGACCCAGGAGATTTAGCACTCATGGGTCCAGAGTTGGTATGGGCTACCACTGAGAAGAAGTAGATCATCCAAGAATGGATAAGGACTACACAGAGCTAGAAGAAGTCGTATGCGAATAGTAGATGGAGGCCCTTGGAGTTCGAGGAGGGAAACCATGTTTTTTTTCAGATCTCCCCTCGATGGGGATTGTGGAGATGTGGCCAAGGCGGTAAGTTATCTCAAAGATACATCAGCCCTTTTCATATTTTGAGTAGATTAGGTGAGGTGGCATACCGCATAGCTCTACCCCCGCAGATGCATCAGGTTTATGATGTCTTTCACGTGTCGCAGCTAAGGAGGTACGTGTATAATACATCACGCGTTATTGAATTGGGTGAGCCAGATATTGACGATGGGTTGATGTTTGCGGAGTACCCAGTGGAGATAGAGGACCGATAGGAGAGGATCCTTCATGGGTGGTTGATTCCTCTAGTGCGTGTTCGGAGTCATCATGGGAATCTCTAGGATAGCACTTGGGGGGAGGGAGGCTCAGGTTTGTGCTCAGTACCCCATCTTTTTATTGAGTAGCCCTTGTTTTGGCTTTCATGGATGTAAATCCCAAAGGTTGAGAGAATGTAATGACTCAAATTTTTCTCTGGTTTATTTTTATAAATTAATTGGGAAAATTCTTGAGGTCAAGCGCTGAGACGGCGTGAGATTTTGAGAATAAAACATGATTTTTTTTGAGATATTAATATCACTTTTCTCTGGTTTATTTTTGCTAATGATCTCTCAAAAAGTGATGTCTTACATCAATATTTTTTTTCCTAGAGTATAAAACATGAATTTTTTGAGATATTAATAGCACTTTTATTGTCACAATTTATAGGTACATGCCTAATTTGATACCCATAATTTAATAATTTGTGTTTCATCCAATAAATTTGTGCACAACAACTACCAACAGCTATGTACTCAGCTACGACGGTAGATAATGAAATAGAGTTTTGTTTATTACTACACCATGATACTAGTGACTTGCATAAAACATGACATGTTTCAGAGGATCTTTTTCTATCTAACTTAAACCACTGAAGTCATAATTAGAATAACTAACTAACTCAAATGATTGTCCTCTATGATAGAATAGTCCTAGATTGGGTGTATGCTTGCGGTATTTGAAAATTCTATTAACAACATTTAAATGAGATTCCTTTTGGTTTTCTTGAAAATAAGCACACATACATACACTAAACATAATATCAGGTCAGCTAGCAGTTATGTAGAGGAAGCATCCTGTCATTCCTCTATAAGTGGTTTGATCAACAGATTTTCCATCTTCATCAAGATTCAACTTAAAAGTAGTACTCATTGAAGTGTCATTGCTTTTATTGATATCCAAGCCAAAACCTTTTAGAAGATCTCTATTATATTTTCTTTGATTTAAAATAATACCATCATTATTTTGAAATATTTTAAATCCAAGAAAGACTTTTAGTTCACCCATTAAACTCATTTCAAATTCGTTTTGCATCATTTTAGAAAATTCAATACATAATTTTTTTTGAAGATCCAAAGATAATATAATCTACATAAATTTTAACTACTAAAACAACTTTGGAAATTCATTTTAAAAAATGGTAGGATCAGCTATTCGTTTTGTAAAACCTTTGGAAATAAAAAAAGTACTTAATCTATCATACCAAGCTCTTAGAGCTTGTTTTAAACCATAAAAATCTTTTGATAATTTAAAAACATGATTTGGAAAGTGATAATTTTTAAAACCAAGGGGTTTCTCAATAAATAAATCCTTAGCTATATACCCATTTAGGAATGCACTCTTAGCATCCATTTGATATAGTTTGAAATTCAGATGTGCAACATAAGCAAGCATAATTCTTGATGGCTTCAAGTATAGCTACTGGTGAAAAGGTTTACTCATAGTCAATTCCCTCTTCTTGACTATAGCCTTGTGCAACCAATATAGCCTTGTTTATAACTATGTTACCAGCTTCATCAACCTTATTTATAAACACCCATTTCGTGCCTATGGTAAATGTATCTTTGGGTCTGTCAACAAGTTTCCAAACATTATTCATTTCAAACTCGTTAAGTTCTTCTTGCATAACCATCACCAAAAATTCATCATTGATAACATCATTAATGTTTTTAGGTTCAAGTTGTGACACGAAGACTTGATGTTCAACCTGATTTTTAAGATAATATCTAGTTTGAGTTCCTTTATCTAAATCTCATATAACTGCATCTAAAGGATGGTTAATAAGAGTTATAACAGCTCTAGAAAAATAAGGACCAGTGATTTCAGGTTCTTCAACAGGTTTAGGTTCATTATGACCTAAATCTAAATAATTTATAGAACTAGAAGTTTTCACAGATTTCTTTATAGGATGGTTAGAGGATTTTGAATTGATGTCTAGATTTGACACATCATCCTCCTGGTTCTCTAGAGTGGTCTTAGGCTCATGTGGATCTGTTTCATCAAATTTGACATGGACAGATTCTTCCACACATTTAGTTCTTTTGATAAACACTATATAGGCTTTACTAGAGATTGAATATCCTAGAAAGATTCCCTCATCACTCTTGGATGAAAATTTGTCAAGATTGTCCTTAGTATTAAGGATATATACTTTGTAACCAAAAACTTTGAAGTATCTTAATTTGGATTTTCTATTGTTCCATAACTCATATGTAATTATTTTAATAATAGGTCTAATCAAAACTCTATTAATAATATAGTATGCTGTATTTATAGCTTCAGCCCAAAAATAAATAGGTAAGTTATATTCGCTGAGCATGGTTCTTACAATTTCTTCCAATGTTATATTTCTTCTTTCTACGACTCCATTTTGTTGAGGTGTTCTAGGGGCAGAAAAATTACGACTACAACCATTTTTTGAGAAAAAGGATTCAAACTCTTGATTTTCAAACTCACAACCATGATAAATTCTTAAGGATTTAATTGTAAGTCCACTAAGATTTTCTACAGTTTTAGCATATTTGGTAAAGTGAGAGTAGGCTTCACTTTTGTGATCCAAAAAGAAAGTCCAAGTATATCTAGAAAATTCATCTAAAAGAATATAAACATAGTGATTACCATTTAAACTATAAAATCTAGATGGTCCAAACAAATCTATATGAACTAGTTCGAGAGGTTGAGAAGTTGACACTTCTTTCTTTGGTTTGAAGGAAATTTTGTGTTTCTTTCCCTTTTGACAAGGATTACACACTTTATCATTTGAAAACTCATGTTTGGGTATATCTTTGACTAAGATTTTTCTAGTTATCTTTCTAAGGGAGTGAATATTATAGTGTCTTAGTCTTTTATTCCAATGCCAAGACTCTTTGTAAAAAACAGATAAACATGAATCATTTTGAGAAACTAAAGAATCTTAGTTAAAAGAGTATACATTTTCATTTCTCAATACAGAAAAAAACTAATTAATTTTTAGAATTAAAAACATTACAAGCATCATATTCAAATTTAACATGAAACCCATCATCACATTGTATTGAAACACTAAGCATATTATATTTAAATCCATAAAAAAAGTACTTTTGAAATTAAAACCGAGTTAGAATTACCGATTTGGCCAAGGCCAATGATTTTTTCTTTGGCATTGTCACCAAAGGTGACATGTCCACCATCAATTTTTCTTATGTTCTTGAAGAATGAATAGTATACTGTCATGTGTCTTAAACACCCACTGTCCAAATAACATATCTTTTATAGGATCTCTTTAAGTAACTTTCTTACAAAATAGTCCAATAAAAACAGATTTTGGTACCCATATTTTTTTGGGTATAGTAATATTAGTGACTAGTACTTTAGGAACCCATATATGCCTCATAGGTTTTCTATAAGCATTATGTAGAGTGCTTGAAACATAAACTCTATTTGGTCCATAAAATCATGAGACAATAGAGAGTGCATCATAACTGGAACTAGCTGAATGTTTTCCAGAACTAGAAGTGAAGTTGTATGTCCTAGATTTAGAATCAAAATTAGTTCTTCTAAAATTTGTTTTACCAGGTTGATATCCAATACCAGTAGTATATTTAGGAGCAATATATTTACCTTGAATTTGTACCATATTATCTTTACCATTAGTAAATCTTTCAAGGTCCTTTTTCAATTGATCATTAGATAGATTTAGTTCATTTTTTTCTTTGAGTAATTGAATATATTTCTCCATTTCTATAGTAAGTCCAGATTTAACATTTGAGGTAAGAACATGTTCTTTCTTTATAGACATGTATTTATCTTTTATTTAATAACATGTCTCTTCAAGCATATTAGATCACTAAAACATTTGTTCATTAGACATATTCTCAGAATCACTTTCATCTCTAGAATAATAGGAATTGTGTACAGGAGATTCCAGTGTTATCTCAAATGTGTTTATCATAAAACACATATTGTCTTTGTTAGCCTGTTCATCATGTGAAGATTCTGAGTCACTTGAACTGTCCTCAGAAGCACTCCATGTTTCTTTCATTGATTTTTTATAATTTATATCATTGTCCACATATTTCTTTCAGTACTTGAGCTTGGGATAGTCAGCCTTTACATGTCCCTTTTGCTTACATTCATAGCATACTATCTCATCAGACATGTCACTTCTTTTCTAATCTTTATTCCAGCTTCATTTTTCATAATATCTTCCTTTGAAGTTAGGATTTATGAAAAATTTATTCTTCTTGTAAAATCTCTTAAATCTTCTGGATAATTGAGACATCTTCTCATCATTTTCATGTGATGATTATTGATTTCTGGAACTTTCTACATTGGCTTCCAATTTCCCTTTTTCATTGGGTTTAGAGGTGGTGGTCTTAAATGCAACATATTTTATTTTGGGTTCATCCTCCACTTCCTTGTTGACTTTCAACTCCTATTCATACATCATTAGTTTCGCAATGAGTTCTTTTACAGGTAACATTCTGATGTCGCATGACTCTCTAATAGAGATAGAGGTTCCTCTTCATCTATCAGGTAGGCATATGAGACTCCTCATGATTTGTTCATTGGTACTAAATTCTCTTCCAAGAGAAATAATTGTGTTGAAAATTTCATTGAACCTGAGATACATGTCATAAATAGGCTCATCAGGTTTCATTTTAAATTTATCATATTTAGCAGTATAAGTATTAAGTCTCATTTCTTTCACACTAGAAGTTACTTCATGTGAAACAGACAAAGTATCCCAAATTTCATGGGTAGTTTTACATGCAAAAATTATGTTAAATTCCTCATCTTCTAAAGAGAAATATAGAGTATTCATGGGTTTGCAATTGTTATTTTAGGAATTCTTGGTTGGTTCATCTCCAGTGATTCTATCAGTATCAGGAATCTTATACTAATCTATAATTGAAAACCGAATTTCAAAACACATACTTTCTAAATGCATTTTCATTTTAAATTTCATTTGGGAATAATAAGTTTCATTAAAGAATGGTGGTCTATTTGTTGCAGAACCATCCAGCCTATTATCCATGATAAAGAAATACTTTAAAAGAGATATAAATTTAGAATTAAAATAAATTTACAGATCTTTAAAGTGAAACTAAAATCACAGTTGAATAGTTTCAAAAACAGAGTCTTAACAAACTCCTCTAATACCAAATTTTGGTCAGGGTAGAGTACAAAAGGGGGGGGGGGGGGTAAATTGAGTATCTATAAAAATTTCTGTTTGAAATTTTTTCTTAAACGTTTCCCCAATAAAAATAAATACAACCTGATTAATCAAAGTAATAGGGTTATGATAGTTTGGCTATTTAAATAACTTCTCAGAAGATTGACTAATTCTTAGTAATCTTAATATTAATTATTAATATTACTTTTGAGGCTATTCTAATAGGGAAAAAATTAATAACTTCTACCCAAGATTAACTATGAAAGTAAATCTAGTGATATCTAAATTATACAATAAAACATAGAAAACTAAATTAAACATCACAGCAGATATAAAACAAGTGGTTTAGTCTCAAGTCGAGACTTGATCCACTCCACTTGGTGATCACCTGCCACCAAGTAGTTTATATTAATAAAATCGACCCACACCCTGGATTGGGGTAAACAATAGTGCACAAGATTATCTAGGTCTCACACGACCTCTTCCATAGTTCTTCATGGGTATGAACTACTAGGTCACACGGGGACCTCTTCCACACTTATCCGTGGGAGTAGACCAGTGTAAAAAGATATGAGAGGAAGGATATCTTGTATCTTTCAGTTTAGTGCAGGAGACAATGTGTGTTTTAATAAAGACACACACACACACACACACACACACTTCTCGAAAGCAAAAAACAACACACAATAGAGCAAAGATGATGAGATATGGTTTGAAGTGCTCTTAGTGTTATTCTATGCATCTCTAGACTAATAGGATGAAGCAGATGTAAGAATCGATTCCTCTTGCAAGAAACAGAGTATCACAAGTCTGGTGCTCAAGTTTCCAGTTAGATCTGGATCGTGTTCTTCATAGAGTTGGTATTGCGAAGATTCTCTTGACTCTGATATGCAGTATCCCAGTTTTTGGATTCGCGAATGCTTTGTGTATTCTTCAGATGTACCGTGTTTCATGTGTTGGTTCTTTTTGCAAGAATGCTCATGCTTCTTCGCTATCTTGCCACACTTAGTTTTTGGGACAAACTTTTCTTTTTATTCTTGGAGTGCATGTGTTGGAGCCGACAAGATGCATGTATTCTACACCTCATTCCTCATACTGTTAGGTGACATGTCTACAAAGGAATATTAATTATGTCAGTGCATTTAAAAGACTCAAATACGACTGTTAGAGATTAAATTGAAAACGACAAAACAAATTAAATAACGGTGTCGCAGTCTCTCTAAAAATGGTGTCACTTGGAAACGGTGTCTCCATGAAACGGTGTCTCCATGAAGCGGCGTCTCGATGACACATGTCTCCTTCTATTCCTTTGAGCGGTGCGACAGTTATGATGGCATAATTGTATAGAGATCAGGAACCGGTAGAACAGATGCGGTGTTAGGATCACGATGTCTGGTCACGGTGTCTGGGTCACGGTGTCTGTGTCACGGTGTCTGGGTCACCGTGTCTGGGTCACGGTGTCTGGTTCCTTTGTCAGAAAACCAAAATCGGTGGCAGACTCACAGTTTCTCAAACTTAGCCAAATATCTGTATAAAGACTTAAGCAGTGATATTCATAGAATGGATTAGACTTAATCATTTATCAAGGAAATCCATTATAACACAAAGTTAAATATAGTTTACAATAATCAAACATAGCACTTAAGGTCTTAGATAAGTTTATTTAAAGTACAAAGAAATCAACCATCTATACACATGATTTGAGACATATTAAACAGGATTATCACGCTTTACAAAATGTATAGGATTTGTGATCATAAAAACACGATTAACACATGAGGAGTCTAACACATTAGAATTAAATCATTTTATTTTACATTATTTATTATTATAAATAATTACATGTGATTAGTATTAATTAATATTAATTAATAGTTATTATATTAATTATTATTAATTACTAGTTGTTAGTAATAATTAGAAAAATTATTAATAAATAAAATTAATAGTCTTAAATAGCGATAAATTGTAATAATTAACGATATTTATGAATAAATAGTAATAATTAGCAATAATTAGTAATAAATAGTAATAAATAGTAATAATTAGTAATATTTAGTAATAAATAGTAATAATTACTAATAAATAGTAATAATTACTAATAAATAGTAATAATTAGTAAAAATTAGTAATAAATAGTAATAATTTAGTAATGAATAGTAATAAATAGTAATAAATTGTAAGAAATAGTAATAAATAGTAAGAAATAGTATAATTAGTAATAAATACGAATAATTGGTAATAAATACAAATAATTTGTAATTATTAGTAATAATTAGTAATAAAAAGCAATAAATAATAATGAACATTAATAAATAGTAATAATTAGTAAAAAATATTAATAAATAGCAATAAATAGTAATAAATAGTAATAAATAATAATAAATGGTAATAAATAGTAATAAATAGTTATAATTAGTAATAATTAGTAATAATTAGTAATAACTATTAATAATTATTAATAAATAGTAATAAACAGTAATAAATAATAATAAATAATAATAAATAGAAAAAAATAGTAATAATTAGCAATAGTTAGTAATAATTGGTAATAAATACAAATAATTAGTAATACTTATTATTACATAAAATAATTAGTAATAATTAGTAATAAATATGAATAATTAGAAATAATTATTAAAAAATATGAATATTTAATAGTAATTAGTAATAAATACAAATAATTAGTAATAATTAGTAATAAATATGAATAATTAAAAATAAATATGAATAATTAATAATAATTGGTAATAAATATGAATAATTAATAATAATTAGTAATAAATAAAAATAATTTGAAACAATTATGAATAATTAGGAATAAATATGACTAATTAGTAATAAATAAAAGTAATTAATAATAATTAGTAATAAATATGAATAATTTAAAATAATTATTAATAAATATAAATATTTTGTAATAATTACGAATAATTGGCAACAATTAGTAATAATTAGTAATAATTAGTAATAATTACAAATAATTAGTAATAATTATGAATAATTAGTTATAATTAGTAATAATTATTCATAATTAGTAATAATTAGTAATAAATACGAATAATTAGTGATAAATAGTAATAAATACAAATAATTAGTAATAATTAGTAATAAATACGAATAATTAATAATAAATATGAATAATTAGCAATGATTAGTAATAAATACGAATAATTAGTAATAATTATTAATAAATACTAATAATTAGTAATAGTTAGTAATAAATTTGAATAAATAATAATAATTTTTAATAATTAGTATTAATTAGTAATAAATATGAATAATTAGTAATAATTAGTAATAATTAGTAATAATTATGGATAATAAGTAATAATTATTAATAATTATGAATAATTAGTAATAATTAGTAATAACTACGAACAATTAGTAATAAATATGAATAATTAGTAATAATTAGTAATAAATAGTAATAAATAGTTGTAAATAGTAATAATTAGTAATAATTAGTAATAATTAGTAATAAATAGTAACAATTAGTAACAATTAGTAATAATTAGTAATAATTAGTAATAATTAGTAATAATTAGTAATAATTAGTAATAATTAGTAATAATTAATTATAAACAGTAATAAACAGTAATAAACAGTAATAATTAGCAATAAATAGTAATAATTAGTAATAAATGCTAATAAATAATAATAAATAGTAACAAATAGTATTAATTGGTAATAAATCAACATAATTTTCAGCAGAGTAAGAATTACTAATAAATTGGCTCAATTTACAGTGGATTGAAGGGAGATATTTTTTCAAACACTTAATCTCCTTATAATTTTCTCCCGCTGAAATCACTATAAAAAATATACTCTCACGTACAAATATCCATTTTCATATGCACGAGAATGGAGAGAAGCGCAACGATACCTTATTAATCTCTATTCTCGTTCATATGAAATGGATATGCGTATATCAGAGTAGTTTTTTTATACTGATTTCAGTCCAAAAAATTTGTAAGGAGATGAGTCTTCGGGAAAAGAGGCTCTTTTTCTGGACAAATCGTCTCCTTGCAACTTTCTCCCACTGAAATCTCTATGAAAAATCTTCTCTGATGTACAAATATTTATTTTCTTATGCATTAGAATGAAGAGAAGCATGACGAGGCCTCCCTGCTCTCTATTATCATGCATATGAAAATGGATATTTGTACATTGAGGCGAATTTTTCATAGTGATTTTAGTGGGAGAAAGTTGCAAGGAGATGATTCATCGGAAAAAAGATTTACCACCAATCCACTGGAAATTGTGACACCTGTTATTAGTGTAAATTAACTACAATTACTAATAATTTGTGGTAATTAGTATAAAATATTATAAATTAGTGTATATTTTTATAAATTTTTAAAAAATACTATAAATAATAATGAAAGAGTATAAATTATTATAAATTTCTAGAAAAGTGAATTTTTATTTCTTCTCTTTTTGGGATAATGTTTTCATTATATCAAATTATTTAAAAAAATATTTTTTTATATTTTTTGGAGAAATATAGAACAAGGAATTCAAAAATAGTCATTATTAGATGATCACGCTTGGATAAATCAGCATTGGAATCCAAACAGTTATGGTTTAAATCATGTATATATTGAGGGTGTTGAAACTTTCATATCATTTTAATCATCAAAACCAAAATTTGTTTTAGAGGGGACAATTAAGTGTCCTTGTGAAACATGTTCTATGAGGACATTTGAAATATTTGAAAATTTTGGGTTTCATCTATTGCATTTTGGTTTTCAACCAGATTATGTTTTTTAGTATCAACATGGTGAACACAGTTCTAGAGAAGATAATAATAATTTGGTTTTGGATCCATCATGGTTTCAAAATTTTGTACATGATATGGTAGGTTCGTCTTTCTAAAACACTAAAACTCAAAATGATATTGATTTAATTCCTCAGTTGTAACCATCTCAATTTTATGATTTGCTAAGGTTCATTAAGGATGCCATATATTCTGGTTACAAGATAAGAAAATTTGAAGTGGTTTTAAAATTTATGGCTATTAAATCAGATAATAGAATTTCAAATAACTGTTTTGATCAGATATTCTCTTTGTTTAAAACACTGTTACCTGATGGAAATGTGTTTTCTACAAATTTTTATGAGAGCATGAGGCTGGTTCATAGTCTGGGTCTCGGTTATCAGAAGATTCATGCATGTTTAAATGATTGCATCTTATATTATGGTGAAATGAGTCATTGGATAGTTGTCCCACAAGTGGAAAATCAAGGTATAAAGAGGCTCAACTAGGGAAGTCTGGAATGATTCCTGTAAAATAGATGAGATATTTCCCGATTACACACAGATTGCAACATTGATGTCATGAAATAAAACCAATATTTCAATCAGTAGAATCTTAAATCATCCCTCTAGTAGTGATTCATGGGATTATTTTGATCAAGTGCATCCATATTTCTCTTTAGAATATCAAAACATGTGATTGGGTCTTTCTAATGATGGTTTCTATCTATTTGGTTCTTATGGTAGTCAGTATTCATGTTGTCCTATCATTATAAATCTGTTCAATTTACCTCCTTGGATGTTAATAAAGGATTCATATATATTTTTGACCTTATTAATTATAAGACATCTTAAAAATAATATTGATTTTTATTTCAAACCATTTAATGATGAGTTAAATTCATTGTGGGGTAATGGTATCAATACATATGATGTTGTTGCGAAACAAACTTTCCTACTGAAAGCTGCATTGATGTGGACAATTAGTGACTTCCTATAATATTGAATGTTATATGTCTAGAGTAAACATGGTCCAAAATCATGTATATACTATATCTGATACAAAAAATCATTTATGCTCATCAATGGGAAAAAACTTTTTTTTGACTATCATCACAGATTATTTCCAACTGATCATCCTTTTCAGAGGAACAAATATCATTATAGAAAAGAAAAAATTGAAAGAGATGGACCTCTAATAATGATATTAGTTACAGAGTTAAAATCAATTCTCTTTTCATTACCTCCCATTACATTTTGACCAATAATAAACTAATAGAAAATTGACGGCTTTGTGAAAGAACACAATTAGATAGAATGGTGCATTTTTTGGGATCTTCCATATTGGTCTGATTTGTTGGTCTGTCACATATTGTATGTCATGAATATTGAGAAGAACTATTTTGATATTTTATGTCATACAGTTTTGGATACACCATGTAGGACCAAAGATAATGTAAATTCATGATTAGATCTTGCCCAAATTTGTAGGCGACAAGAACTTGAACTATTTGAAAATTTTAGATCACTGAAGTTAATAAAACCAAAATTATCTTATAAATTATCCAAATAAAATCAATTATTATTTTGTTAGTGGATTACAGATTTGTGAATTCTATATGGTTATGCTTCTAATTTGGCCAGATGTGTCAGAAATGGTCATATTACCAGATTAAAAAGTCATGTCTGTCATGTTATAATGGAAATAATTTCACCATTTGGATTATGAAGTTTGTTTAATTCTATGATTTGGGATGAAATAACACATATATCATATTATTTATGAGACATATGTGCGGTGACAACATACTATGATGAACAAAGTAGACTGTAAGAATATGTTGTTTTAATTTAATGTAAACTGAAAAAAAATTCTTGTTATATTTCCTTGGATAAATGGAAAATTTGATATTAAATTTGTCACATGAAGAAAAATATAGATGTCTCGTACAATTTTGATTGATTTACCCATTCAAGAGATGCATGCCGAAATTGATGAAAAAAGTACACAATAAAGCATCTGCTAAAGTCTCAATTGCAGAAGATTTTTTACAAATTTTTTTTTTGTTTTTTTCTCTAATTATTTTCAATATGAATATCCTTGTAAACAAAATTGCATGAGTTGTAATGAGGTAAATTTTGAAAATGAAATGATCAATCAATTATCAATTTTTAATCATCCCAAACATGGCTTTAGTGGAGTTTATGAATGATGGGTTTCAGATGATGAACATCATAGAGTTTATACATATGATCTACTCAAATTTAAAGAAATGACACCTTTTATACTGCGAGTGATCTTATAAATTATTCTACAATATTTGTTATAGAAAATTTATCTTATTTTATTTATAGGTTGTATGATAATTATATCTAGAAACAACTTCCATAAATTACAGTAGCTGCTCTTGATGAACGTCGACAAAATAATTTTTCCTAATAGTTTCAAAAACCGGTAACATTGATTATTTATGGACTAACATATAAAATCAATTTATTATATGTTATATTGATATTGTTTTTACAAATTTTTAATTATCATAACATGCTGATAAAATTGATAATCAATTGTGTTTATTGAGTAACTCACCATCCAAAATGGTTAAATATTATAGTGTATATATGGTGAATGGTTTTTGATTTCATACACATGCATATGGGGAATAAAAAAATAATGAATTGTGGTGTTTTATTTAGAGGATATCATTATAGAGAACTTGAAGTGGACTTTTACGGCATGTCGGAAGAAATTATTGAACTATGTTATCTAGGATAGAATTACGTAACAATGTTTAAATCTCAGTGGTTGGATACTGATATAGGATTGTGTGTTCATCTGAGCCATGGAATCATTGATATTAAATATAAATGTAATCTTATAATAAATGAACCATTTTTATTAACTCATTAGGCACATCAAATTTATTATGCATATTACTGTTCTACTTTAAGAGAGTTGGTTGATTGGTGGAGTATAATAAAAATGAAATTTTAGGAAAACCAATTTACTTAATGTGAATGTGGTTCCACTAAAGTGCAAGGAATTGAGATTTTTCAGGAGACTTCTCTAAATCCATATTTTTCATGAAGAGATATGAATATTGACGATTAAACCCTAAAGTTAAGGGTCAATGGTGAAAATGATGTTTATGATGTTACAAATGAATTTTAAATGACAAGAGATGATGAAAATAAAACTCTTATAGAAATTTATGATGCTGAGGAGGAATATAAAGACATTGAAATTTTCAGATATGAAGATGAGGATACATATGAATATTGACATGGTTAAATGATGGTTATAATGATATATAATATATATCGATATATAATAGTTATTTTTAACTTTTTTTTTCTAAAAATAGTCATTTTGTGTTTCAGATGGATGAGGATCAGTTTCTTCACTTACAGGAGGTTTATCTAACTTTGGATGATTAGGATGTTGGATCATCTGACCCTCAGGATACTAGCGGTTCAGGGAGGACTGGGAGGGGGCATGGTCTTGCTCGATTAATGATTACTTACCCTATCTCGAAGCGATGACCATATCATGGATATGATTCACACATGCATAAGTATGTTTACCTATGTATTTTAGTAAGTTTTCATTAATTTATTTATATACTAATTGTTTGATTATCTGTTCTTTTTTTCATACCTTTTCACATATAACCATTGAAAGGGGAGCGCTATATTGCGCACATATTTTTCTGAATCATCGGTCACATGAGATCAGATTCCCGTTGATGTTCAACACTGTATGTTCAATCATTGGCTAGTACGTAAATAAATAATATTTATTTTTAATTTTATTTAATTAAAAACTTTATATTATAATTTATTTGTAGGGTTTATGGTATCTCATCAATGAGAGCATGTGTAGAGCTATCTGGAAGGCATGGGAGGGGTTTATGCGTGAGAATTGCCATCATCTTTTGTACAATTTGAGAAGTAAAGAAAGGAAGAAAGCATGAGTGATAAAGTTTGATGAGACTTATCGCACCCACTGACCTGATTACAATTCATCTCAGGTTTGGGATAGATTATGTTCATAATGGATGGGTGGTCATTTTTATTGGAGATCATCAGTAGGAGAAAAAAATTGTGGGAGACAGGAGGTGACATATTGATTCAGTAGACGTATATTCAGTATGCATAGGAAACATATGGTAAGTACTTTTTTTAAAATAATTTATATATCTTTAAATGTAAATTGTTTATTTTATATTCATATAGTCAGTCAAACAACCTGATATTATAGAGTTTTACATTTATACGAGGTTGTACAACTATCACGACCCACCTTCACCAAGATGAGGAAAGGGACAATAGATTTTCAGTCCCTTCCTCCCTCAATTTTAAGGAGATATAATAACCCCTGAGACCCGCATTTAATAGGTCCTGAAGTGGTGACTAGCACCAAGGGTATAGAATTACTAAAAATATGGAATGAATTACCCTTTTTATTTAGTAGGATTGGAAGATAAGATTGTAAATCCCAAACAACACCAAAATTGGAAGTAAAAGTAAAAACAAAACAAACCATTCCCATATGCATGTTCAAATAATAAGTGCTATAAAAAATACAAGAAAAATCCAAAGGAAGTTACCAAAAGAAAAGAAAAGAAGCAACACCAACGGTCCCAATGTCTAAACGAGTAGGGCCCGACATGGTCCTCGAAGTACTCCTGGAAACTTGAAAGCAGTTTTATATACGTAGGGTGAGGATATATTTATACACAGTAGGGAAAACCAAAAGCTCTCATACACAAGTGGGGAGGAATTCCAATGCCCTGTGAGAAAATAAAAATAACCGAAGCACCTAGCAAGGAAACTATCCACCCAAACCTCACCAAGGAACACTCACAAAATAATGCAAGTAATGTAAATTTATTTTAATAAAACATCGATGTTTGGGTACTCTGCATCAATTTCCAACTAGTTATTGAAGATATCCTATGCGTGAGACCTCCCCTCCATTCTTACTACAGTCCCACTACCATCCCCCGCCTGCACACACCTCGGCACCACAAACACATATCCCTCCCAAAAACACCTAGTCCACAACAACCACATGTAACCATGGCCACAGACACCTAGTCCAGAACAAATACCGCCATGCCTGAAGACACCTGGGCCAGAACAACTACTGTCATGCCTGAAGAAACCTATTCATCATCTCGAAGACACTTGGGAAACAACATTCCCCCACACACCTAGGAAAACCATCACAAATACCCTACCTAAATAATATTGGGCTATAATGAACCTCAGATCATCACATCTTGCTCGAATAGTCCTGGGCTACTTGGGAAAGGAAGCAGAAAAGGAGCCAAAAACCAAGCACTCATAGGAGTGTTGAAAAAAAACCTCCCCCATGAAATGGGGTGTTTGACATGAAGTGATAAACTTAGGTGGGGTGCGAATAAGAAAAATAATAACTAAATTATACATATAGGTAAACAAGAACTCATCCCAACCTAGGGGTTCCAAAACCATCCCATACACAAACACCCTCATTAATATTCATTCATAAAAAGCACTACAGCCAAAACCAAGTCACAACTCATTATTGGAAAGAAATTTCCCATTGAAAACATTCGTGTTATCAAATTCAAGTGATCCCATTTGGATAATTCTTCACTACCAGGAAACTAAAAGGCATAGCCACAAGCCAAGAAAGGAAAAACAACCAAGCAGCAAATTAAGAATTCACACCTGGTTCTCTTGTAAAGTTACAACAACAAAAGGGATCTGTGAGATCCCTAAAATTACTGGAACCAAACCAAGCCTAACATACTTCCCCACACAGCCTCAGTTCCCCAAACCAACAACTTCACCACAATAGGGGATCACATCCCCATCTATGTCACCCCACAAGCATCAAGCAAAACAACCATACACATCACGAGAACAGTGCAAGGGAGTTTTAAGATTCAACCACAATATTTCTTTAGTTACCTATTTCCTTTAGTTTAACTGGGGTTATCACACTAGGATTCATATTCATTGGGCATCCATTTAATCGACCGAGTTTATGCGATTAACAAGTTTTCATGTAACATCCATTCAATCACAAAATTATCCAGAAAACAGAGGTTTGTTAGTGCGCAATAAAGGACCACCAATGACAATGAGTTTTAGTGAAAATAATCCCATATAATTCCCAACATATGATAAAAGATAAAAGAGTACAACAACATCATCAAACACACCCCTTCATTCCTTAAAAACCATTTATTATCTTCATTAAGGTTTAGTTTCATCCATCCCCAGAGGAAAAATTGACACACCCACCCCACATGATACATAATAAAGAGAGACAAAGGAATAAACCTATCTAGATGATCAGCAATCAAAGTTTTATCCTCACACCAATAACTGAGGATGCACAACTTGTAGGAAAGGAACTCCGGGGACCCTAAGAGTAAATAGGAAAGGCTCCAGCACAGGTGCTCCACTATCCTTGGGAAGGGGGACTCCAAACGTAACAAGGAAAGAAAAATATACCATCCAAGAAGAGGTAATAATTATCGTGTGGTAAAAGGTGAGATCCTATAGTTACGAGATATGAAATTTGAATGGCATTAAAGGAGAATCGTGGTTTCACCATGCAGTTAGACAGTAGCACACGATAGAATTAATTATTATTTAATAATTCTTTTTGGAGAGGTGGCCATAACAGTTGTACATTAAAGGAATTCATTTAAAGAGAGTAAAATGGGTCCGTTTAGGGTCTCCCCACTCTTAGGGGATTAAAAAAATTGTTTATGGGGATAAAAACAACCTTATACCACTTTAAAATGGTTAAAAGACTTAAAAATGGTGTTACAAGAAATTGGGGAAATAAAACCTCAACAACCTCCCCCATGGCACCAATTAGGTGTGGCACCGATCGATGACTCATCGATCAGGGACACACAGATCAGGGACACACCGATTGGGGACACACCGATCGGTGACATCCTGCCACCAAAACGCCTCCCTCTTGATCTGGACATACTGATGGGGTCCAGGGAGTACCAAACACCAGAAATTGGCAAAGTAAGGGACCAGGAGGGTCCGAGCCATTACATTAGATACCTCTCAAACTATTCTCATCCTTGAGAATCAAAACTAAACCTGGTTCTACATATTGGGGTCTAAAAAACCACCTCAAAAGATACCTCTCACGGCCAAACCACCCTAAACATCTAGGAACAACTATCCCACAAGTGACCACAAAACATATAAGGTTCACACCATCCAGTCTTATAGATTAGGGAGTCCCTTCCCCCTTGTCAAGATACTATCCACTTTGGGAGGCACTAACTCACCCACACGGGTTTAATCGCATCCACTTTAATTCATCTTTATTAGGGATCAGATCCTCTATTTTCTAGAGTCAAGACTCTTCACACACATACACATGACAAGGAAAACAACACATTTAATAGTTAAAAGGTCAACCATTACATCAAAAACAAGTACAAAACAAAATAGATCAAAACTCAAAAGAACTCTAGGTACTGGGAACACATCTATGCCTCCCGTTCCCAGGTACTCTCCTTGAGGCCACCATGCCTTCACAACACATGAACCAAGGGAATGGTGTGTCCACAAAGCACCTTCTCCTCACGATCCTCAATCCTACCCGGTCTCTCTATGAACATTGTGTCTTCGTCCATATCCATCATTCCCCAGTTGAGGACATGTGAATCATTGTGTAGATACCGATAGAGTTGAGACACATGGAAGACATCGTGTACCCTCAGGTTCGGCGGTGGTAGTGCTAGATGATAAGCCACTTAGACGACCCACTGCAGCACCTCGAAGGGTTCAACGAACCTCAGAGAAATCTTACTCCCCCTACCAAACCTCTGTTTCCCATGCCAAGGGGAGACCTTTAAGAACACATGGTTCCTGACCTTGAACTCCAAGGATCTCCTCCTATGATTGACATACAACTTCTGCCGATCCTGAGCCACCTTCATCCTCTCCCGTATAAGCCGAACCTTCTCTGTCGTGCTCTGCACCACCTCAGGGACAAGAACACCTACTTCCTTGATCCCTACCCAACACATGGGTGGCGAAAATACCTCCCTTACAAAGCTTCAAACGGAGCCATGTCAATGGTAGAGTGATAGGTATTGTTGTAGGAAAACTCTACCAGAGGCAAGAGTCATACCCATGATCTTCCAAAGTCCAAAACACATGCCCGTAGCATATCCTCCAATGTCTAGATGGTTCATTCTATCTTCCCATCTGTCTGGGGATGGAAATCAGGGCTTAGGCATAGTTGGGTTCCCAAAATATGTTGCAATCCTCTCTAGAACCGTGAGGTAAACCGAGTATCCCAATCAGAGACTATGGACCTCAGAACTCCATGAAACCGCACCACCTTATCCACGTACCTCTATGCTATGGAATCCACCGCACTCGTCTCCTTGATTGCCAGGAAGTGATCTAACTTCATCAGCCGGTCTACCACTATCTAGATAGCATCACAACCCCCTTGAACTCTGGGTAGTCCTGTAACAAAATCCATCGATATTCCATCCCACTTCCACTCGGGAATATCTAAAGGTTGTAACAAACCTCATGGGATGCGGTGTCCGGCCTCTAACTACTGATACATGAGACACTTTTCCATAAACTCTGCCACTAGCTTCTTTAAACCAGGCCACCAAAACTGACCCCTCAAGCCCCGGTACATCTTGGAAACTCTTGGGTGTACCTCCAGGGGTGAGTTGTGGAACTCACCAAGAACTCTCTCATGCATTTCCACTAGGACGAACAACTTTCCATGAAACTGCATCTGATTCTTTCCATCTTCCAACCATCCTCCCAGAGCATCACCCTAGCCAACACGATCGTGCATTACTTCACTCTCTAAGTCTCCCCTCTAAGACTCTTCCACTTGCTGCAAAAAAGAGGACTACACTATCATCTGAAACAAACAACCTCTACCATCCTCCACCCTTAAATCTAGGTATAGGGAAGCCAAGTCCTACATTGCCTTCAATGCATCTACCGATTCTTGAACCAAATCCTTTTGTGACTTCTTGCTTAAGGCATCAGCCACCACGTTCCCCTTTCCTGAGGTGTAGGAAATTTCAAAGTCATAGTCTTGAAAAAACTCCATCAAAATCTGCTGCCGTAAGTTTAGGTCTTACTGAGAGAAGATATAACTAAAGCTCTTGTGATTTTTGAATACCACAAAGAACTCCATGATGAGGTATTGCCGCCAAAATGTGAACACAACTACTGCGAGCTCCAAGTTGTGGGTGGAATAGTTATACTCATGGGGGCGTAACTAACTAGACCCATAAGATATAACCCCTGATGTTGCATCAGCACACACCCCAAGCCTTGGACTGAAGCATTGTAGAACACCTCAAACATAACCCCTTCTTCTGGAAACCTTTGCACTGGGGCACTAACCAACTTCACCTTCAGAAAACTGAAGGCTACCTAACACTGCTCACTCTAAACAAATTCCTGGTCCTTTCTTGTCAAAGCTGTTAAATGATCTAAAACTCAAGAGAAGTTAGGCATGAACCTCCGATAATAGCCTTCCAAAACTAGGAAACTACAAACCTCTGTAACATTCTTAATTGCTTCCCAATAAACAACTGCTTCAACATTTGATGGATTAACCGCTATTACTTGCTCAGACACCATGTGTACAAGTAAGTGCACCTCTCATGTCATGAACATACACTTGGACAACTTTCCATAGAGCTAGTGCTGTATGAGGACCCCTAAAACCATTCTCAGATGCTTGGCATGGTCCTCCTCTAATCTTGAGTAGATCAGGATGTCATCAGAAAACATGACTACGAACCGGTCCATATATTCCCAAAATACGTAGTTCATGAGTCCCATGAACATGACTGGTGCATTCATAATGCCGAACGACATGACCATGAAATCAATGTGACCATATCTGAATCAGAAGGCAGTCTTCAAGATGTCACCCTTTTTCACCCTCAACTGGTGGTATCCTGACCAAAGGTCGATATTGGAGAACCATCATGCCCCCTTCAACTGATGAAAAAGGTCGTCTATCCTCGGGAGAGGGTAACGGTTCTTGACCGTTACCTGATTCTGTCTTCGGTAGTCTATGAATATCCTAAGACCAACATATGCCTTATTCATGAAAAAGACCAGAGCACCCCATGGTGACATGCTTGGTTAGACAAAACCCTTCTTAATCAGATCATCAATCTGAATCCGTAACTCATGCAACTTAAAAGGAGCCATCCAAAAGGGATCCATTGAAATCAGACGGGCACTAGTTTGTAAGTCTATCCTGAACTTGACATCACATCGGGGGGGGGGGGGATAGAGTCACCACCTATTTAGGGAATACTTCTATGAACTCACTAACAATTCCCGAAGCTTCCACCATCTCTGAGTCTGCTGACTCTATTAACTGCTCAGCTAACAAGGAAACAGGGGGCTCCAATATCCAGATGCCCACCTGGAAACCCCATTCACCGATGAAAGCTACACGCTGGCCACCCATATCTGAAAACATGATCCTTATTTGGAATCAGTCGTTAACAGAACATATAAGGAATAGCCAGTCAATGCCTAAGATGACATCATACAACTACATCTGCAGAAAAAGAAGGTCCCCACTGAACTGATGTGGTCCTAACATCAGTCTACAACCTCAGAAAACATGAGACAAGATGGTATGACCCCCGACTAGCGTACTCAAAACCAGGGGTATGAGAAGTCTCTCTACATCTAGACCCAAAGCTTGGGATATAATGGGTGAAAAAAAGGAGTGTGAATCTCCTGAATCAAACAAGGCACATGCAAGAGTACTAAACAAGCTGATTGTAACTCAAACGACTTCCATCCCTACTGAAATTGCTACCTATGCGGCGTGCAACTGCCCACGCCCATCTCCTATGCCCCTTGACTATCAACCACCTCTTCAACCATGCCCTGGTCGAGGTCCATAGGGAGCGCGCTGAGGTCAGCCTCCTCCTGCAAAATATACTCTAGGAGGAACATGAGTTTTCTATCCCTACTGCTGCTATTGAAATGGCCTGGCAGGAAACTGCTACTGTTGAGGTGGACGCTGAACCTGCCCCCCCCCAATATATTACACTTGGTCCAAGAATTTATTTCAAAGGTGCCCATGACTACCACGGATGAATCATCTCAGTCCTGGGCCTGTAAGGAAAGGGTGAGGATCAGAAGATTGAAACATGAACTACTGGTGCCTACTCCCCACTGGCTGAAACCTCGAAGGCCCTGACGCTGGAGGCCTGCTACAGACAACCTTCCACTTTGATGAGCCTAATTGGATCCCCTATCATGACACTCCTCCTAGTGTGTGCATCCTTTCCACCACATAATCCTTCTTATAGACCTCCATGTATGTCAGTAGAGTGAATGGAGTAACAACATACTGAATAGAAGGTTAGAGTGACTTATCTAAATGTCTCACCTGAGACTCCACATCTGGAAAGAGGTATGGAGTAAAGAGAATATGATCCTTGAACTTGATCCCTAACTCCATCACTGAAATGCTCGCCTATTGAAGGGGGAGTATCTCCTGCCTATTCTCTACCTTCATCGTGGAAGAGAGTAATTCTGACTGGAATTCCCTCTCGAAGTTAGTCCATGAAACCTTATCCTCCCTCTTCTCCCCAAGATAGAACGTCCACCACTGACGTACCACTCCCCACATCTAGATTACAACTAGAGGAACCCTGTACTCCATCAGAGACCAGATCAAGCTGAAAGATATCACCAGATCCTTGATCTAGCTCTCTATCTCCATGTCTGAGATGCTACCCTTGTACTTCTTGAGGTTTTGTCGTTGAAAGGTGTGTAGCGTCCTCTGCCACTGGTCGTCCTCCTCTTCTCGATCAGACCTCCACTGATCAAAAAAATCAACCTCATAGGCCTCGATCTACCACACTACCCATGGTTTCCGTTTGTGTGCCATAGCTGCAAGGTAAACAAGGAATTCCTAATCCCAAGTAGTGTAGAAGATTGATTTAAATTTTTCTTAAACTTTTTTATTTATCATAAATCCCCAAAACACCCAAGATAAAAAAGAACACAAGTCCTAATAATGCATGTACCTTTCCTAGGGTCTCTACCCTGTAATTGGTGTAGCCTCACTTGGTCGTTTGGTAGGTCCAGAGTCCATGCATCAGATCACGGGGGGGCGGGGGGCTAGAATCCCGTGTCATAGTCGGTCTTCCCTAGACTATTTCTCACACCAAGATTTCCTAACACTATTTCCCTACCATCCCATGAAATCCTCATTATGACAAACCCCAGAATCCATCATATCTCTCAACCATCTCCTCTAATACCATTATGTCATGACCCACCATCACAAAGATGAGGGAAGGGATAACAGATTGCTAGACCCTTCCTTCTTCAAGTTGAAGGAGAGATAATGACCCCCAAGACCTGCCTTCAATAGGTCCCAAAGTAGAAACTAACACCAAGGGTATAGAATCACATGAAATATCGAAGGAATTACCCTTTTTTATTTAGTAGGATCAGGAGATAAGATAGTAAATCCCAAACAACACCAAAATTGGAAGTAAAAGTAAATCCAAAATAAACCATTCCCATATGCATGTTCAAATAATAAGTGCTACATAAAAATAAAAGAAAACTCCAAAGGAAGGTACCAAAAACAAAAGAAAAGAAGCAACACCAACAGTCCCAACATCTGAACTAGTAGGGATTGGCATAATCCTTGAATTCCTCCTGGAAACCTAAAAGAATTTTTATATACATAGGGTGAGCATACATGTATACTCAGTAGGGAAAACCAAAAGCTCTTGTGCACAAGTGGGGAGGCAATCTAATGACCTGTGAGAAAAGGAAAATAACCGAAGCACCTAGTAGGGAAACTATCCACCAAAAACTCACTAAGGCACACTACCCAAATAATACAAGTCAGGAAAAGTAATAGTAATAACAAATCAATGTTTGGGTACCCCACACCACTTTACCACTAGTTATTGATGACATCCTACGCGTCATACCTCCCCCGCTATTCTTATCGCAGTCCCACTGCCATCCCCAACCTGCACACACCCGGGATAACACAACCACACATCCCACCCGCAAACACCTGGGCCACAACAACCACATGTAACCACACACACAGAAACCTTTTCTAGAACAACTACTGCCACGCCCGAAGACACCTGGGCCAGAACAACTACTACCACACCTGAAGACACCTGATTCTCATCCCAAAGACACTTGGGAAAAAACCTTCCTGCACACACTTGGTAAAACCAACACAACTACCCTGCTCAAAGAATCTTAGGCCATAATGGACATCAGGCCATCACAACCTTCCTGAAGATTCTTCGGCTACTAGGGAATGTGAGTAGAAAAGGAGCTAATAACTAGCCACTCATATGAGTATTGGAAAAAAACCCTCCCCTATGAAATGGGGTGTTCGGCACGAAGTTCTCAACTTGGGTGGGGCACGAATAAGAAACATAATAACTAAATTATACATATAGGTAAACAAGCACTCATCCCAACCTAGGGGTTCCAAAACCATCCCATACACAAACACCCTCATTACTCTTCATTCATTAAAACCACAACAACCACAACCAAGTCACAACTCATTCTCAGAAAGCAATTTCCCATTGAAGCCATTATTTTTATCAAATTCAAGTGATCCTATTTAGATAATTATTCACTACCGAGCAACTAACAGGCATATCCACAAGCCAAGGAAGGAAAAAATAACCAAGCAACAAATTAAACATTCACACCTGGTTTTCTTGTAAAGATATAACAACAAAAGGGATTCGTGAGATCACTCGAAGTACTTGAACCAAACCATGCCCAACATACAACCCCACACGAACTCAGATCCATAAACCAACAACTGAACCACAATAGGGGATCCCATCCCCATCCATGTCACCCCATAAGAATCAATCATGACAACCATACAGATCACCAGAACATAACAAGGGAGTTTTTGGCATGAAGTGCTCAACTTAGGTGGGGTGTAAATAAGAAACATAATAACTAAATTATACATATAGGTAAACAAGAACTCATCCCAACCTAGGGGTTCCAAAACCATCCCATACACAAACACCCTTGTTACTATTCATTCATAAAAAGAACTACAACCACAACCAAGCCACAACTCATTTCTGGAAAGAAATTTACCATTGAAACCATTCTTGTTATCAAATTCAAGTGATCCTATTTGGATAATTATTCACTACCAGGAAACTAACAGGCTTAGCCAGAAGCCAAGGAAGGAAAAATAGCCAAGCATCAAATTAAGAATTCACACCCAGTTCTCTTGTAAAGTTACAATAACAAAAGGGATCCATGAGATCCCTTGAAGTACTGGAACCAAACCAAGACCAACATACATCCCCACACAATCTTAGATCCCCAAACCAACAACTTTTCCACAACAAGGGATCCCATCCCCATCCATGTCACCCCAAAAGCATCAAGAAAAACAACCGTACACATCATGAGAACAGAGCAAGAGAGTTTTCAGATTCAACCACACCATTTCTTTAGTTACATATTTCCTTTAGTTTAACCAGGGTGGCCACACAAGGATTATTATTCATTAGGAATCCATTTAATTAATATAATTTATGTGATTAACCAGTTTTCATGTTACATCCATTTAATGATAGAATTATCCAGAAAACAAAGGTTCGTTAGTGCGCAGGAAAGGACCACCAACGACCACAATTTTCAGTGGACATAATCCCATATAATTGACAACATATGAGCAAAGATAAAAGAGTAGAACAACATCATCAAACACACTTCTTCATTCCTTAAAAATGATTTATTATCTTCATTAAGGTTTGGTTTCATCCATCCCCAAAGGAAACATTGTCATACACACCCCACATGATACACATTAAAGAGAGACGTAGGAAGAACCTTACCTAGATGATCAACGATAGAAGTTTTTCTCCCCACACCAACAACTGGGGATGCACAGTTTTTAGGGGAGGAACTTTGGGGACTCCAAGAGTGAGTAGGAAAGGCTCCAGCATAGATGCACCCCTAGCCATGCGAAGGGGGACTCTAAACGTACCAAGGAAAGAGAAAGAAACTAATCAAGAAGAAGAAATAATTCATGTGAGATAAAAGGCATGATCTTGGAGTTACGAGATATGAATTTTGAACGACATTAAAGGCGGATCATGGTATCACCATGTGGTTGGAGGATTGCACACAATGGAATTAATTTTTATTTAATAATTCTCATCGCAGAGGTGGCCAAAACAGATCTGCATTAAAGGATTTCATTTAAAGAGAGGAAAACGGTTCCGTTGAGTGTCACCCTAATCTTAGGGGATTTAAAACATTGTTTATGGGGATAAAAATGGACTTAAACCACTTTAAAAAGGTTAAAAGACTTAAAAGTGGCATTATGGGAAACTGGAGAAATAAAACCCCAACAACCTCCCCTGTGGCACCGATCGGGTGTGGCACCAATCAACGACTCACCGATCGGGGACACACCGATCGGTGTTGCCGATGGGTCACACCACAATGACATTCTACCACCGACACGCCGCCCTTCAGATATGGACATACTGATGGGGTCTAGGGAATCTCAAACACCAGAAATTGGCAAATTAATGGACCAAGGGGGTTTGGGCCATTACAAAAATGATCCGATCACTAGAGACATTAATGCTGACTTCCAGTGTTAGATTGTGGTCTGTGTAATATCTTTTTGAGTTTAAAAATTTTCTAAAAATAATATTTTAACTATTTTAATTTTAAATTTCAATTAAAAGAGTCATATGAGGTCGTGAGGTCTAAGACACATACTGAGAGTCAGGCCAAGACCGAGGTTCAAACTAGTGCTCACTGATTTGATGAGGCATCATGGATGCAGGTGACCTAGTATGGATTTGAGAAAGACTGAGTTGTTGGTATCAACTCTCAGTTGATGCCTATAAGTTATCATGGGACCGCTATGATGTCAACATCTATCTTGAGAAGAGATTATGGAGATTCATCGTCATCTGCTGCACATTATCAGAAAAAAATACAAGCTCAGAGTGATCTTATAGAGAGTATGCGTAGAGATAAGGAAGAGATACATTGACAACAATAACAACAGTATGAGGAGATGTGTCGATGATACCAACAGCAGCACGAGCAGACAATGGAGTACATGAATCGTCTGACTCATGGTTTAGAGATGGAGTTCCCTCCACCATCTCCTACAGCTCCTCTAGCTTATCCAAAAGACCCCCTAGGGATGTCAGCTCCTTTAGAAGACCCCCAGTGATGTCAGCTCATCCAGAAGACTCCTCCCCTATTGATATATTTACATTTAATAATAAAACACTTGAATTTCATTTTTTTTGTAATATTATATATTTACATTTATACAAAGTGAGTTTTTTATATCGTTACTAATATTGTGGTTTTTTTATTTTTTTATTATATTACTTCATTATTATTTTTTACTTATTTATTATTTGAATAAATTTATAAATTAATATTATTTTCTTTAATTATTATTATTGTTGTTGTTGTTATCATAATTATTATTTATATTATTATTATTATTATTTATAATAATATTATTTAATTATTATTATTATTTTATTAATATTATTTTATAATAATAATAATAATAATTTAGTATTATTTAATTATTTTTAAGATTATTTTATTAATATATTGTTTTATTTTTTAATAGTTTTTGCGACGGGTCAGTCACGAATAAGTATTTTTTAAATACCACGGGTTAACTATTTACAACGGGAGGAGTTGCCATCACAAATATGGTTTTTTGTGACGATTCATCACAAGAAAACCATATTTACGATGTGATTTTCTACAACGAACCATTTGCGATGGGATCCTGTTGCAAATGGTCTACCACAAATAACTAGATTTTTAATAGTGTAACTCTTTGGAAGGACATTGAGTTTTTGTTAGACTCGTTCCATATAATACTGGTGATGACCCCTTGTTGGAATTATTCATGTTAAACATATTTAGAAAATTACTTGTAATACTGAGATTTTAAATGAAACATTATCTTAGATAATATACAAGATACTCAACACCGAACTTAAAAAAACTAGAAAATATTATTATTTAAATATGTTCGTTATAACATAGCGGTTGAATTGGAAGGTATAAATAAAATTAACCACATTATGAATTATATATAATTATTATAATAGATACAAATGTTGATTAATACATGGTAAATAAGCACTCAATTTTCAAAAAAGTTATTTTATTCTTCAAAATTATGATTTCTTCAAATATGGTTTTTATTGCTTTTTGTGAGCAGATATTATAATTAATTTTTGGAACATTTTAATTTTTTTATAAAATAAACATCATTTTTTAAACCATTATGTAAAAATTAACTTAGAGTTAATTTTTGATATTTTTCTAAAAATAATGATTTTTCCAGTGAATAGTGAAAAATATTGTTTTTTTATTGATAACTATATTTTTATTTCAACCATTTACAAAGTTTAGTTTTATTTTAAAATGGTATGAAAGTAAAATTAGTTCTATTTTATTATTAATAAATAAATTATGTTTATTTTAAATAAATTTATGATTTAATTTGGAATAAAATCCTTTTTATACTTAAAAAGACATTTATATGAAAAATTGTTTTTCATTGCACTCTACATCTTAATCATAAATTAATTTCTACCGCTTATATAAATCGAATCATGAAAAAAGGGTTCCATATTTTGAATTAGGAATTAATAATTTGGTAAATATGTCCTTTTTATTTTTGGTCATCATGAATAGTAACCATAATAAATAATTGTCACCACGGTAAGGGTAAATCAGGTAATTAATGCTAAACATAATAAGATAAGGACAAAACATTACCTTAAAACTTACTTTTATCCTATTGGATGTGTGGAGTTCGGTCATGTCCGTCTATTTTTCAAAAAATATGGTAACTTGGGGTCATATTTATTTGATTTTGACATTTATAATATTTAAGTAAATGATAAAGTCAAAAGTGTTACCCTCTAATTATTAATATCTATAATATTTTTTGTTAGGGATACAAATAGCTTACGTTTGATTATAAATAATTATTTTAAATATAAATTATTTTTTTCTATCATAATAATTTTTTTTAATTTTAACATATGAAATAATTACCTTAAATTCTTACGCAACACTGACATAATATTTATTCAATTAATACAAAAATGAAATAAATGATTATAAAAATGCTAAAAGTGATATAATTTGATTGAATAATCATGTTCCAAAAATTTTATAGTTAGAAATAACATATTATATAATTGTGAATGTATTATATTCTAACTCCATTATTAACATGTTATTTTCAAAATCAAATTAAATGAATAGTTAAAAAATGACATTAATGTTTTTTTATAATAAATAACATTTAATTAAATGATTTAAAATACTTAAAAAATCATATAATTAGCCAAATGATTGTTATATATTTTAAAATATCAACTATTGTCCTTTTATAGGACAATTTTCCTTTTATAGTAACTATATTTACCAATAAAGAGTAAAAACTTCATTATCATGATAATTGTCAAAAAAGATTAATGCTGGTAAAAACAAAGAGATAAGAGTAAAAACATAATCTAAACTTTCCCAAATTTAATTTTATTATATGATTTCAACCCATCGTTATCCTATATTCAAATTATATCAGTTTAGCTCCTTTAACTTAAAAATTAATTTATATTATTTTAATATTTTATGTAATTCCTAGAGTACCCCTCCACTCACTTATAAAAGGGAACCTCCTATCCATATTTATTCATACTTAAAAATCCTTCTAGTTCAGAAAATTTCTACCAAAACTCCTTCCTAAAATCCTTCCCCATGTTCTAGAGGTCTATTGGAACCAAGACTATTCTTGGATGGAAATGGAGTTTGGTTTGTGTTTGTTTTCAATCCACAATGGGTTGATCAAGGAGTTTAAAGACATGTGATGTTACAGTACATGCTGACAATATTGTTGAAGGTGGTTTAATTTCCCAGGGTTTGCTAAATACTTGGACTCAAAATATGAAGAAAGAGGCTAGCATCATGAGAAGTTTTTCTCCTGAATCACCTCTTCATAAATATGGTAAAGGCATGGGTTTCGTGAAGACTTGGTTTCACAAAGGTGATGTATGCGAGTTTACGATGGGATGAAGATGTTCTCCACGACTCCGAGAAGTGAAGTATCATGAATGAGTGATGAGTTGATAGTGATCTTTGTGACTATGATAAATATCACTAGAGCTTCATGGATGGAGAAGCTACATGAAGATGTTTTTGAAGGATCTGAGAAATCCATTGGAGGGAGTAGAGCATTGAAAAGGGTCAATGCTATATATATGAGGCTAACCCCAATTCATTTGACATGAAAAGAATCTGAGAAAACCCAGTTGTGCTCTGATTTTATGAAGGTAGAGATCTTTTCAAATATGGATTTCTATGTGAGCATGAGCATCACGAAAAGACTAGTTAAATATTAACTGATTCCAATACTTTTGATTAATGGGTTCTACATGATGATGAGGTATTATGTGATGGCTCAGTGAGATTCAAGAAGGCAGTTTGTTCCGATTAGGGGGTTTGCTTCACGAAGGTAGTGTGCATAATGAAGGAGCTTTATGAAATGCAATATTGAACATCAGGGCTAAGTGAATACTGCTTTTAGAGTGCATCAACTCAGGTATATGGTGAAAGAAGAGTATCGTGCTAGTTAGAGACATATACTTAAATGCCAATCTACTGAAGCAACCTTCAAGTCGATAAATTGAGTAAGAATTCACCCAAGGCAGTGAGCTTGTGGAGTCAACAGAAGTGTTGTGAGGGATACAATGTACCATCCCTAAAATATTGAAAAAGTAGTGTGTCTGGAACTGAGTGATTTTGTATGAACTTATGTATTCCAACAACCAGTGAAGATTAGTGGATTTATGTCTGACCGACACACTATTGAAATATGATCCTTGGACTACCCCTTAGTGGTGAAGCAAATAAAATTGTTGTGTTATATCCTTGCATGTGATTATTTTTTTATTGATCATTACCATCAGACTAGTTAAATAGGTTCATACCAATGTGGGAACAAGATCTGTCACTTTTGAAGAAATAGTTGACACCCTGATTCACCCCTCCCCACTCAGGGTGTTCCAGGGTCCTGCATGTGTTTTCAAAGACAAGTTGTTGGAGTTAAATCTACAATAAATTGTTGTTATGGATAATTCATTAAATTTTAGGGGAGTACCCCTCATTGATGAAAGATACATTCATATTTTCATGAAAAAGATGATATCTCATCTGAGATCTCTTGTAATGGAAGTTCTCCTTTCACCCACACAAGGAATACAAGTCACTAGTGCAACATGATTGTCTATGACATAAACCGACAAGAGAATACTTGATGAATATGATAAATCATAGAATTACCTTAGTATATCTATATCTGATCAAATATATCTAAAATTGATGAGTTTAACTTCATCCAAGTCTATGTGGGAAAAAATTGAAACATACATGAAGACGATAATAAAGTAAAGTAGGTGAAACTCAATGTTTTTCATAATAGGTATGATGATATGAAAATGTATCATGATGAAAATACAGATACCTTTTTTTAATCAAATTACTAATGTTGTTGGGGAAATATGAGAACTTGGTGAAGAAATCAAAGACATTTACATTGTGAAGAAAATTTTGAGAAGGCTTACACAACTCTAAAATCAAAAATTGTTAGCCATTGGGGAAAGATATCTTTCTAAACTTTCTATGGATTATCTGTTGAGAAGTTTGATGGCTTATAAAATGACAATCAAACAAGATTATGAAATAACTCATGTTGGAAAGGAAATGGAATTCAAATACATATAAAAACTTGAGGTTTTTGAAGATAGTATTGATAAATACAATGAGGAAGACAAACATATTTCCCTATTTTCCAAGAAATTCAATATAATAAAAGGACGAGTTGAAGGAAAGCTACCTCTAGCCTATTTTCATTGTTCTATAGTTGTGATCATTACCTCTCAGTGATCAAGGAAGTTTGATGATGAATAAAGTGAAGATGAAAACATGAAGAAGCCTCATAAAAGGTTTTCTAAAAAGGGAGATTTCCAAATCAGAAATAAATTATAGAGAAAGAGTTTTGTTTGTAAATAAGAAGATGATGATAATAATTTTTTTTGAGGAATAAGAATCAGAGTTTAAATATGGAACCCAAGCATTAATGATGGATATCATTGAAATGTTAGAACCATTAAAAGATAAATATATAGATAATCAGTTCATTGGTTATTCTGATCTAATGTTGGAACTTGGGGATTATTTTGGTAACATTGAGAATCAAATAAATAGAAACAGAAAATGGAGAGAAATTTGGGAAGAGTCATCAGAATATGTTTATTAGATTGATGTTGAAATTGATTGACTAAAATAAACATTAAAATAACATCTAAAAACTTTTGAGATCTCAAAAGATGTAGAAGAATTGAATATCATAATTTAAGAACAATAATAGTTCATCAATGAACTTACATCCAGAGTAGAGGAGAACTCGAAGACTATTGAGTGTCTTGAAGAAAAATTTTTTACTCTAAAGAGTAAACTAGAAAGTGAATAAAATTAAAAGGAAACAAAGAAGAAAATATAGTTTGGAATATTATCATATGCTAAGCTATTAAAAAGAGCTAAGCATGGTTCAAAAGGGGTAGAGAAGGATTTTATTGATCAATGATCCATATGAATGGGAAAAAGTGGAATTGGTTGTGATTCTGAAACATCAAAGGATATAAATAAGATGAGACAAAATTAATGGAAGCTGAAAGTTGGACATATCACAAAGGCACCTAAATCCCTAACAAAGAAAGCCTAAAATCACACCGAAAAGAAGAAATTAAAACCATCCACAAGTATACATAAATGATCTTCAATCAAATAATTTTCATAAAGATGGGTACATGAGGAGGAATAGAAGTGAGAAGACATTTCCTCTTATGAAATATAAATTTTGTGGCTATTTGGGTCATACCATGTCATATTGTGAAGAGGCGAGGAGATATTTGAATGGGGAAGAGATAGGAAGTCAACAAAGAAAAATGAAATCATATACTTTATCTTATATAAGAAATGGTTTTTATGGATGTTGTTTTAATTTCTCTGACTATGGCCATAAATTTGTTGATTGTATGTAGAGTAAAGACATGAATTTCACCTACAAAAATCATAGAAAAGTCAATACCCACCAACTAGATGAAATTTCTATTTGAAACAAATTTTCTTTTTTTGAAGAACAATATGAGTATGATGAACTAATACACATGGGAAAGAGATGGAGAAGGTCATCATTATCCTAAACTCAATCAAATATTTTGTGGATGGAAAACAAGAAAATCGAGAAATCCAACCTTGCAGAAATCACTCTCAAAGCCACAAAAAAATAATAGCACCTAGATTCTTGACAACAGGTTATAATCCCACATGACGAGAAATGAAGTATTATTGAATACGTTCAAGAAAAGGGTTGATGGAAAAGTTAGTTTCAATAATGATGGTCTATTTAGGATCAAAGGTAGTGTAAGTATAGAACTAGTAAATAACGAGTTTAGAAAAACTGATGTTTTTTATGTGGATGGTCTATTTCATAATCTCCAATGTGTGAGTCAACTACGTGACTCCAGATTGATAATAACATTAAATAAAAAGGGGTAAACTATTAAATGAATGATATGTAATTATCTCATGAAAGGATACAAAATAGATGACAATTTATACTAGGTAGAGAGTAATGATAAAATTTGTTACTTAACTGTTGAAGAAGAAAAAAAATTGTGGCACTAAAGGCTATGTCAAATTAATAAAAAATGCATTGAAACGATATATAAGCTGAATATAGTTAGAGATATCCAAAATATAAAGCCTGAACAGGAAGAGACATGTGATAATTTCATATGAGGAAAGTTAGTATGCTTTTAATATCATCCAAAGAAGAAAATGGAATCAAATATTCTTGATCTCATCCACACAAGTATATTTGGTCTAATAAATGTTGTTGGGACATATGGGGGAAGTTACTTTATTCTTTCAATTGATGATTATGGTAGAATGGCTTGTGTTATGGCTATACATAGGAAATAACAAGTGCTTAATTTCACGAAAAGTTATTATCAAATAGCTGAGAATGATACTATTCACACAAACAAAGTTCTATGATCTGACAATAGAGGGGAATACACATCCATTGAATTTTGAAAATTACCTAGAAAAACATGAAAAAATGCATGAGGTAGCTATAGTGAGAAACCCATAACAAAATGGAGTCATTGAATGTGGAAATCGATAGGTAAACAATAAGGCCAGAATGATGCTGACTGAGAGTAGTATCTCTCACCACTACTGGAAAGAGGTTTCTCAAGCAGTAGTGTACACTCAAAACTAAACATGGATTTATATGAAAGAAAACACGACCCTATATGAGTTGTGTCATGGAAGGAAGACCTCTTTTAATGTACTTTCATGTGTTCAAAAGTAAATGTTTCATCCAAAACAAAGAAGGAATTCAAGGGAAATATGGTGATGATACATATGAGAGAATATTCTTTTGATATTCAATGAACAGTAAATCATACAAAAGTATCAATAATAATCTTAGAAGAATTGTGGAAATTAGTGATGTTAAAATCATTGAAGATAAGACCAAAAATACCATGAGGAGGTCATATGAATATACAATATATGGTGAAGTAGAAAGTTGACATTAAATAGATTCAAATGAAGAAATAGAGGAAGGAATGTGAAACATTCAAGGGGTACAAAATGATGATGATTTAGATGAAGAATCAGAAGAGAAATCCATGGATGAAGAAAATTCATTTGAACCTCAAAGGTGTAATATAAGAGTAGAAATTGATCAATCCAACACCATTGGGGATTGGATAGCTCCCACATAGATAAGGATAATGAGGAGTAAAGAATATAATGACATCTTATCAAATATATAACCAACCTCATTTGAAGAAGCAGTGAAGGAAGAATCATGGTTTAAGGCCATGAATGAAGAATTGGACCTGATTGACATGAACCAAACATGGGATCTATTTAAGAGACCCAAAAATCAAAATGTTATTAGAACAAAGTGGATCTTTAAAAAACAACAATGAGTATAGAGATGTGATAAAAAATAAGGCATGATTAGTCTGTAAATGCTATGTATAGATTAAAGGTGTTGAGGTTGAATAAATGTCTACTCCAATAGAAAGACTAAAATATATTGGGATTTTCATTTATATGAAAATTCAAAGAGAATATAAAGTTTATCAGATGAACGTCAAAACAACATTATTAAATGGAGTTCTTGAATAATATTTTCTACATTGAACAACGAGTGCGATTTATGATTATAAATGATGAAGCAAAGGTTTGTCGATTAAAGAAGGCCCTCAATAGTCTAAAGATGGTACCATGTGCATGGTATTCTCAATTGGATGCTTAATTTAAGAATATATAATTCAAAAGAGGAGGTGTTGATAATAATGTATATGTGAAGAATTCAATGTATTATCAATCTATGGTGATTTTGTACATGGATGATATTATATTTGGTGGAAGCAGGTAGGGATCAATTGTAACGCCCCGACCCCAGTTACCCAGAGTCGGTGCATTATTACATAACATTGGCATGATCACAAGAAAGATCAAATCTCGAAAGACCGATTGGTTTAGTAGCCTTGGAAACACTAGATATATTCATAAGTTTTACATTACATCATAAAATGAAAAACTACTACAACAACATAATGTTTCCACAATCCACACTATTAACCCCTCATAAAATCCCTGCAGGTCATTCATAACTTACTTCTTCACATCCTGGGAAAAATAAAACATAGAAAAGGGGTGAGCTCAAATGCCCAGTAAAGATAACAATATAGCGGAAACTTTCATAAATAAGAATAAACATTTAAGGCAATGTATAACTAAAAAAAAGCGTTTTAAATATGAACTTTCAACATGGTATGGCATAAATAAAATGAAATAATGCCATTTACTTATTCACATGGATATTCTACTAATCGAATAATCACATGCAAAAATCAATAACCACTTTCATAACGTTGGAATGCATAATGCCAGACTATCATAACCACATAGGCAAGGCCTCGTGCCAAGACTACAAATAAGATTTTGTCAAGGCCTTGTGCCAAGACACTAGTTTGTCTCATGAGACCTACCGATGCATCGAGGAGCTATAGCGGGCTCCACCCGTCACATATTAAGTCCAATGCATTCCCATATGAAAAGGTTTAAACATAACATAAACATTCATATTAAAACTAGCATATGAAATGTCAATACTTTCACCATAAACTATGAATGGTATAAAAATAGCACATCCACAGTCAAACATATCACAAAACCTTCAATACAATATAGAAGTTTTGTATCATAATAAATCAACTTCAAATAATCTTAAAATCCATCAAAGGATGTTGACATAGATGAAATCAAAATTCTTTTTAAAGAAATATCTCCTTTTATTTTGAAATAATTTAAGATCCATATAAAATAAAACATTTTCTTTGAAAATATTCTTATAATCTTGTAAGGGAAGCTTTGAAGATTTTATAACGGCGGAAAATAGCCGCACCCGCCGTATAAGTTAAAAAAACATTCTTACCTTAATTCTGTCGAAAAGGTTAAAAAGGACCTTGTTTTGAAAACGACCGAAAGATTCCTTTATAAACCACTTATAAAAGTCAAAAAGGGTATAAATGACTTTAACTCATATTCTAGTAAATAGTAAAAATGTTTTGAAATGCATTTTTAAGAAACATGGATGTGGATGATAAAGAGATCCCAGTAGATTATTACGTATAAACAACCTTGGATAATGAAGTGGTTGTGAAGTAAACCCTTACCTTGTACTTTTCCATGGTTGGGGTAGGTTAACCTCCTGTATAATGGTGAAATAGTTGTTATTAAATTATACAAGAATCATATATAATAATATGATATCATATATGATCTTTTAACATTGATTTGTTAATAATATCTTAGAATTATCGTCGTTTCGGGAGTTAACTTACTCATTTTCTTTTATATGTTTTGTTACATAAGCCATGGTTGTTGTATCTTATTCATATCCAGAATAATATCTAGTCCTTAAACATCATTTTTAAATCATCAAATGATAATTATACTTGAATGGATATGATGGAGAATGAATCTCATCGAGTTCGTGGAGACGGTAGTCCGTACGTACGCACGAGCGACAATATCATTCTTTTGATACTAAAATAATATATAAATGGATGGTATATCATATATACAGAATCATTAACATGTTATATTTATTATTTACATGAGTTACACATCATTATTATACCCATCCAAATAATATTATATTGAATAACAATTACACCACGACGTGGAGACGGTAGTCTGTACGTACGCACGTATGGTGACATGTTATTCAAAGGGTGGATAGAATACTGAATATGGTTGTACCATATTTATAATAACATCACAGTATATGTGAGATACTGGAGTTATTATTTTATATTGGTAAGAACAAAGGAAGAAGAAGTGGAAGAAGAAATGAACTTGGAGAAGGGTGGTGAAATCATTACCTCTTCTTCGGGTTCTTCCTTTTGATTTGATCAAAAGGGATCCTTAGGTTGGCTTTCTGATCAAACTAAGGCCTCAAGGTTGTAGTTAGGGATTTTGGGAGAGTATTTGGGCAGAGTTTGGCCGAACCAAAAGGCTTTGAAAATGTGAATAAATGAGAAGGAGGAGTGCCCTTTTATAAGAGGGGTGAGGGGCACCTTTGGAAAAGCTAGAAATATTAATTTATAATAAATTCATATTCGGTTTCTAATGGCTCCAAAGCTTATTATTCAAAGGTTAAGGTGGGGATAGGTCGAAAACCACTCAACCAATAGAATTTAGACAGGTTTGGGTACTTATATTAACCTTATCTTTAAGTATTAACTCTAAGTTAATTAGTTTCACTTTTACAATGTCTCATTGTATTTTTATATAATATGGTTAATAAACTTACTATATACATCCAAGAGACCCCCAAGTGGTAAATTAATGATGGAACTATCATGATATAAGTCTCTTGGCCGAACCTTAAATTTTTAGGAATTTAATATCAATTAAGAATATAATATTTGTTTTAAGAACTCTTTTATGTCAATTTTGACACTATTCAATAGTTGATTTTTGTGAAACTCATAACAGATTGATTACTTCGAAACAAGTCAATTAAATCAATCCTAATATATCATATTATCCTATAAAATTAGTTTAATTCATTAAAAGTTTCATATTATATTTATTTGGGTATTTATAATATCAATTATTTTAATTTTTCACTATTATAGTAATTACTGCATCATCATTGTGTCATAAATAAAATAAATTATTTAATGTCTAAAAATTATAAATAAACTATCATTATGTAGGAAATCTTTTTAGCTTTCTAATGAATATTTATAATCTAAAATACAACATATATAACCCTATTTAAAAATTGTTTTTCTAAAAGATATATGCTTGTGTCATTTTTGTATTCATTTTAACTTAATTAAAATAAAGTGTCATTATCACTTACAAGTGGATCCATGGAGTCCCAAAATAGACCCAAAGATTCCCAAGGTCGACCATGTATCAACCAATAGGGTTAAGACACGTTTTAGGGTAATTTAGTATTATTATAATATTATTTTTTAACCCTTATTTACCGGATTTACCCTTAACCATGGTAAATAAAATATTTACCGCAGTAATTATTCAAAATGTCTAAAAATAAAAGTTACCTATTTACACAATTTAAACATCCTGATTCCAAATATGGAATCCATTTTCCTAAATTCAAAACACAGAAGTGGCAGAAATTAATTTAAAATTAATTCCCGCTGTCAAAACAAAAAGCGTGTTTTTAAGAGATAATAACTATCAAAAGATTGACACTCGTTTATGTTCGGTTTAATTGTAAAATTATGTCCAATGACCAAAATTATATTAAATGGTAAAAATATATTCTAAATATACTTTAAAACCACTCAAATTCATAATTTATCACTATTAATTATTTTGATTAAAAAAGTTGTTCTTAATTAAAACTTAGTAATTTTCACAATTCATCAAAATATGAAAGTTATCCGAAATGTACCAAAATTTCACCTTAGGCTAAATTCGATATTCCGAATCCAAAAATGAAGTCCATTTTCAAATATAAAATATATATAATTTCAAAAAGTAGTTATTACTATTCATAACGGCTAGTTTGATTAGTTATGGTGTGTTAGAACTCGGTGTTGCGTACAACACACGCTATCACATTATTCAAAGAGAAGCGTACCGTAGAAGCTTGGGGTGTTACATTCTCCCCTCCTTCAAATAATTGCGTCCTCGCAATTTCTAGGGTATTACTGCATAAAAAGACTCGGGTGGTTCTTCATCATAAGTTCCTCGGGTTCCCACGTTGCCTCTTCCATCTTATGGTTTCTCCACAAAACTTTTACCAGACGCGTCGTCCGGTTTCTCAGCACTTGTTCTCTCGTATCAAGAATCTTGACGGGCTCTTCGCAATAAGACAGATCGGGTTCCAGTTCTAATTCCTCATAGGTGAGTACATGCGTCGGATCAGGCATGTATTTCCTCAATAGAGATACGTGGAACACATCGTGAACTTTGGAGAGACTTGGCGGCATTGCCAATCGGTAAGCTACAACCCCAATTCGTTCTAGAATTTCAAAAGGTCCGATGTACCTGGGACTCAATTTACCTTTCTTACCAAAACGTATGACTCCCTTCCATGGAGATACCTTCAGAAAAACATGATCACCGACTTGAAATTCCAAATCCTTCCTTCGATTATCGGCATAGCTCTTCTGCCTACTTTGAGCTGCTTTGATGTAATTTTGGATTACTTTCACCTTTTCCACCGTTTCCTCCACCAGTTCTGGGCCTACAAGTTTTCTTTCACCAATGTCATCCCAACAGGTTGGTGTACGACATCTCTTTCCGTATAATGCTTAATATGGTGCCATCTGAATACTCGAATGGAAGCTATTGTTATAGGAAAATTCTACCAAAGGTAAATATTGATCCCACATACCCTGAAAGTCAAGTGAGAAAGATCTCAACATGTCTTCTAAGGTTTGAATAGTCCATTCTGATTGTCCGTCTGTCTGAGGGTGGTAAGCAGTGCTCAAATGAAGTTCAGTATCCAGGGATTTCTGAAGACTTTTCCAGAATCTTGAAGTAAAACGGGGATCATGATCAGAAACAATCGATAGGGGTACTCCATGAAGTCTCACAACTTCATTAATATATAGTCTTGCTAGACGTTCCAGGGGTAGATCTTCTCTTATAGCAAGAAAATGTGCTGTCTTGGTAAGACGATAAACAATAACCCATATTGCATCATTCCTTCTAGGAGTCTTTGGTAGCCCCATGAAAAAGTCCATCGTAAAATTGTCCCATTTCCACTCCGGTATGGGAAGAGGTTGCATGACTCCTCCAGGCTGTTGCCTTCCAGCTTTCACTTGTTGACAAACCATACATCTTGACACAAAATCAGCAATCTCCCTCTTCATGTTGTCCCACCAAAAATGTTCCTTCAAATCTCTATACATTTTGGTGCTCCCAGGGTGTATAGAGAAATTGGAACTATGATCATCATCCAGCAATTCCCTTTTTAGATCAGGTATATTGGGAACACAAAGTCTCTTCCCGAATTTCAAAATTCCATCTTCATACACAAAGTCTCTCAATCTCCCATCATTCACAGCTTTAATCTTCTTTTGGAATTATTCATCATCGGTCTGAGAACTCTTAATCCTTTCTAGTAAAGATGGTTTGGCAACCATTTGAAAAAGCATTGATGTTTCACCTTCCCTGGTTATTCCCATGTCCATCTTCACTAGATCCATGAAAATTGGATCCCTTTCAATTCTCATATTGTTCAAAACTCCATGGTCTTTTCTACTCAAAGCATCTGCCACCTTGTTTGCCTTCCCTGGGTGGTAGTGTATCGTACAATCATAATCCTTGAGTAATTCAAGCCATCTCCTTTGCCTCATGTTGAGTTCTTTTTGTGAGAAAATATACTTCAAACTCTTGTGATTAGTATAAATCTCACATTTTCACCACAGAGGTAGTGCATCCATATCTTCAAAGCAAAGATCACTGCTGCTAACTCGAGATCATGAGTAGGATAGTTTTGTTCATGAATTTTCAACTGTCGTGATGCATAGGCAATAACTCTATCATTCTGCATAAGGACACAGCCAAGTCCTTTCTTCGATGCATCACTATAAATAACGAACCCATCATTCCCCGATGGTAGAGTCAATATAGCAGCATTGACTAATCTTCTCTTCAATTCTTCGAAACATTCTTCACACTCTTTTGTCCAAACAAATTTAACCCCTTTACGTGTGAGCTTCGTTAATGGGTTAGCCAATCGGGCAAAATTCTGGACGAAACGTCGATAATAACATGCCAAACCAATAAAACTACGTACCTCAGTTATACTCGTAGGTGCTGGCCATTCTTGGATTGCCTTGGTCTTAGAAGGATCAACAGAGATTCCATCTTTAGAGACAATATGGCCAAGAAAAGAAATCTCCTGAAGCCAGAATTCACACTTGCTAAACTTCCCATATAATTCATGCCTCCTCAGAGTCTTCAAGATAATGCGCAAGTGATTTTCATGATCTTCGTAGGTTTTGGAGTATACCAAGATATCATCAATAAATACCACCACAAATTCATCGAGATACTCCTTGAAAACTCTATTCATTAGATCCATGAATACAGAGGGTGCATTAGTCAATCCAAACGGCATTACAGTAAACTCGTAATGCCCGTACCTGGTTCGAAATGCTGTTTTCGGAATGTCTTCCTTCTTCACACACAACAGATGGTATCCAGATCGAAGGTCAATCTTTGAAAAGTATTGATCTCCATGCAGTTGGTCAAATAAATCAACAATACGAGGTAGGGGATACTTGTTCTTTATCGTTATAGCATTGATCTCCCTGTAGTCGATACATAACCTCATAGATCCATCTTTCTTTTTAACAGAAATAACAGGGGCTCCCCATGGAGAAACACTAGGGCGAATAAATCCCTTATTACTCAATTCCTCTAGTTGTTTCTTTAGTTAGACTAACTCTACAGTGGCCATTCTATAAGGGGTCTTCGATATAGGCCTTGATCCAGGAATCAAATCAATAGAAAACTCAACTTCTCATTCTGGAGGATGTCCAGGTAAATCTTCCGGAAATACATCTACAAATTCTTTCACAACAGGTACATCCTCTATTTGAACATTCCTTTCCTCACCGACAGTTATTTCATTCTCTTCCTCCCCAATAATTGAATTAAGTTGAGCTACTGGGGGTGGATCTAAATAAGAATTAGGTGGTGACGATTCTGCTCTAAAAATAAGGTGCTCCTTATCATTATCATCAAGAATCGTAACCTCTTTCTTCTTACAATAAATCTTCGCATCATAGTCCGAAAGCCAGTCCATACCGAGGATTATATCAATCTCAATCATAGGTATGACGATGAAATCAGCAGATAAAGAAAATTTATGTGCTCTAATGGGGACTGATTCACAAAACTTTGATGCAACGATACTTCCCTTAGGAGTTTTAACTGACAACTCCCTTATTAAATCAAATTGGAAATATCTAATTTTCTTAGCAAACTGGGAAGATATCAAACAATGCGATGATCCAGAATCAAATAATGCATTTGCTAAACTTAAGGAAACAATTAAATTACCTGCCACCACGTCTTTCGGAGCTTCTACCTCAGCAGTAGTGATAGCATAAGCCTGGCCTTGATCCCTTGGCCTTTTCTGAGGTATGTTCTCCTGACGCTTAGGACATGCATTTGCATAATGCCCCATCTCCCTGCAATTATAGCACTGAACATTGGTAGCTTCCTTCTTCCCCTTGCAATCATGAGCTTGGTGGCCTTTTTCACTACACTTGTAACAGACTCCCATTCCCTTCAAGCAAGTACCAGGATATTTCTTCCCTCATTTACAAAAAGATGGATATTCAACATTTCCCTTCTTCCCCTTATTTCCATTCCCAGATTGATCAGCAGGTCTCTTCTTCTCTTGCTTTGCTTTAAAGTCATAAGACTTAGAGAATTCATTTTCGGTCTTGATAGCACATGAGACAATGTCTTCGTACGATGAAAAGGATTGTGAGACAAACGCTCGACAGAGAAATGGTTTTAACCCATCATAGAAATGATCAATCTTACTTCTTGGGTTACGAATATAATCACCAGCGTACCTCGCTAACCTTGTAAAGTTAGCCTCATACTTTGTGACATTCTCATCCTCCTTTTGTCTCAGACTCAGAAATTGCCTTTCCATATCTGCTCGATGGTCACGAGGGAAGTATTTTTCTAAAAACAGATCTTTGAACTCCCTCCATTCCATATTTGATACTTCATCATCTTCCTTCGTATTTTGAATCAATGACCACCATTGATCAGCATCTCCAGTGAGGCGGTAAACTGCCATGATAACTTTTTCCCTTTCACTGCTCCCCAAAGCCTGAAATATTTTCTCTAGGGAAAATATCCATTGCTCAGCTACTAAGGGATTTGTATTCCCATTGAACGTTGGTGGTTGTTGCCTCATGAATCGATCTAACATTGATCCTCCACGTTGCAGATCAGGGTGCTCCATACGGGTAAGGTTATTATTCATAACCTGAGTAAGTTGTCCCAGTATAGTGATTCGCTGATCAGCACCAGTTGAATCACCAGCCCCACTATAATTATCTTGAGCAGGAGGGAAATCCCTACATGGAGTGCGTGCATTGATACGGTTTCCATTTCTTCCACTAGGCACCATTTCTAAACAATGGCATAAACTAGATCAATTTATGAATCAAAATACATAATCCCATACTTATAAAACACTTAACATAAATTGAACTATTTATGGATATAATCCATAATCATAAGAATGTTTTCTTTGAGGAAGTATATACTCATAATCCCTTCAAAATGATTTGTAAAGAAAATGAGAGTTATCCTAAGCATATCCCCCGGGAGTGTCGTAACCAAGAGTGCAGCAAGGCCCATTGTCGTGCACCAGTTCCCGTTCGAGTATAGCTCAAAGCGGTGTTTTCGGGTTTTACCCCTAGGTACATCTGTGCCAGAGCCGCCTCTACCTGCTCGTATCCAGACAGGGATGTATTTCTTGGAAAACTCACAAAATCTCTACAATACCAAAATTCTAGGAAGTTCTTCTATACTAATCCTCAAAGTTCATCTTAGGTCTACGTGCTCTAATCAGAGTTTATCTAAATCTAGCTTCCAAGGTTTGTACTAAACTTCCTCTGATACCAACTGTAACGCCCCGACCCCAGTTACCCAGAGTCGGTGCATTATTACATAACATTGGCATGATCACAAGAAAGATCAAATCTCGAAAGACCGATGGGTTTAGTAGCCTTGGAAACACTAGATATATTCATAAGTTTTACATTACATCATAAAATGAAAAACTACTACAACAACATAATGTTTCCACAATCCACACTATTAACCCCTCATAAAATCCCTGCATGTCATTCATAACTTACTTCTTCACATCCTGGGAAAAATAAAACATAGAAAAGGGGTGAGCTCAAATTCCCAGTAAGGATAACAATATAGCGGAAACTTTCATAAATAAGAATAAACATTTAAGGCAATGTATAACTAAAACAAAATCCTTTTAAATATGAACTTTCAACATGGTATGGCATAAATAAAATGAAATAATTCCATTTACTTATTCACATGGATATTCTACTAATCGAATAATCACATGCAAAAATCAATAACCACTTTCATAATGTTGGAATGCATAATGCCAGACTATCATAACCACATAGCCAAGGCCTAGTGCCAAGACTACAAATAAGATTTTTTCAAGCCTTGTGCCAAGACACTAGTTTGTCTCATGAGACCTACCGATGCATCGAGGAGCAATAGCGGGCTCCACCCGTCACATATTAAGTCCAATGCATTCCCATATGAAAAGGTTTAAACATAACATAAACATTCATATTAAAACTAGCATATGAAATGTCAATAATTTCACCATAAACTATGAATGGTATAAAAATAGCACATCCACAGACAAACATATCACAAAACCTTCAATACAATATAGAAGTTTTGTATCATAATAAATCAACTTCAAATAATCTTAAAATCCATCAAAAGATGTTGACATAGATGAAATCAAAATTCTTTTTAAAGAAATATCTCCTTTTATTTTGAAATAATTTAAGATCCATATAAAATAAAACATTTTCTTTGAAAATATTCTTATAAGCTTGTAAGGGAAGCTTTGAAGATTTTATAACGGCGGAAAATAGCCGCACCCACCGTATAAGTTAAAAAAACATTCTTACCTTAATTCTGTCGAAAAGGTTAAAAAGGACCTTGTTTTGAAAACGACCGAAAGATTCCTTTATAAACCACTTATAAAAGTCAAAAAGGGTATAAATGACTTTAACTCATATTCTAGTAAATAGTAAAAATGTTTTGAAATGCATTTTTAAGAAACATGGATGTGGATGATAAAGAGATCCCAGTAGATTATTACGTATAAACAACCTTGGATAATGAAGAGGTTGTAAAGTAAACCCTTACCTTGTACTTTTCCTTGGTTGGGGTAGGTTAACCTCCTGTATAATGGTGAAATAGTTGTTATTAAATTATACAAGAATCATATATAATAATATGATATCATATATGATCTTTTAACATTGATTTGTTAATAATATCTTAGAATTATCGTCGTTTCGGGAGTTAACTTACTCATTTTCTTTTATATGTTTTGTTACATAAGCCATGGTTGTTGTATCTTATTCATATCCATAATGATATCTAGTCCTTAAACATCATTTTTAAATCATCAAATGATAATTATACTTGAATGGATACAATGGAGAATGAATCTCATCGCGTTCGTGGAGACGGTAGTCCGTACGTACGCACGAGCGACAATATCATTCTTTTGATATTAAAATAATATAAAATGGATGGTATATCATATATACAGAATAATTAACATGTTATATTTATTATTTACATGAGTTACACATCATTATTATACCCATCCAAATAATATTATATTGAATAACAATTACACCACGACATGGAGACGGTAGTCCGTACGTACGCACGTATGGTGACATGTTATTCAAAGGGTGGATAGAATACTGAATATGGTTGTACCATATTTATAATAACATCACAGTATATGTGAGATACTGGAGTTATTATTTTATATTGGTAAGAACAAAGGAAGAAGAAGTGGAAGAAGAAATGAACTTGGAGAAGGGTGGTGAAATCATTACCTCTTCTTCGGGTTCTTCCTTTTGATTTGATCAAAAGGGCTCCTTAAGTTGGATTTCTGATCAAACTAAGGCCTCTAGGTTGTAGTGAGGGATGTTGGGAGAGTATTTGGGCAGAGTTTGGCCGAACCAAAAGGCTTTGAAGGTGTGAAGAAATGAGAAGGAGGAGTTCCCTTTTATAAGAGGGGTGAGGGGAACCTTTGGAAAAGCTAGAAATATTAATTTATAATAAATTAATATTCGGTTTCTAATGGCTCCAAAGCTTATTATTCAAAGGTTAAGGTGGGGATAGGTCGAAAACCACTCAACCAATAGAATTTAGACAGGTTTTGGTACTTATATTAACCTTATCTTTAAGTATTAACTCTAAGTTAATTAGTTTCACTTTTACAATGTCTCTTTGTATTTTTATATAATATGGTTAATAAACTTACTATATACATCCAAGAGACCCCCAAGTGGTACATTAATGATGGACCTATCATGATATAAGTCTCTTGGACGAACCTTAGATTTTTAGGAATTTAATATCAATTAAGAATATAATATTTGTTTTAAGAACTCTTTTATGTCAATTTTGACACTATTCAATAGTTGATTTTTGTGAAACTCATAACAGATTGATTACTTCGAACAAAGTCAATTAAATAAATCCTAATATATCTTATTATCCTAGAAAATTATTTTAATTCATTAAAAGTTTCATATTATATTTATTTGGGTATTTATAATATCAATTATTTTAATTTTTCACTATTATAGTAATTACTGCATCATCATTGTGTCATAAATAAAATATATTATTTAACGTCGAAAAATTATAAATAAAATATCATTATGTAGGAAATCCGTTTATCTTTCTAATGAATATTTATAATCTAAAATCCAACATATATAACCCTATGTAAAAATTGTTTTTCTAAAAGATATATGCTTGTGTCATTTTTGTATTCATTTTAACTTAATTAAAATAAAGTGTCATTATCACTTACAAGTGGATCCATGGGGTCCCAAAATAGACCCAAAGATTCCCATGGTCGACCCTGTATCAACCAATAGGGTTAAGACACGTTTTAGGGTAATTTAGTATTATTATAATATTATTTTTTAACCCTTATTTACCGGATTTACCCTTAACCATGGTAAATAAAATATTTACCGCAGTAATTATTCAAAATGTCTAAAAATAAAAGTTACCTATTTACACAATTTGAACATCCTGATTCCAAATATGGAATCCATTTTCCTAAATTCAAAACACAGAAGTGGCAGAAATTAATTTAAAATTAATTTCCGCTGTCAAAACAAAAAGCGTGTTTTTAAGAGATAATAACTATCAAAAGATTGACACTCGTTTATGTTCGGTTTAATTTTAAAATTATGTCCAGTGACCAACATTATATTAAATGGTAAAAATATATTCTAAATATACTTTAAAACCAGTCAAATTCATAATTTATCACTAGTAATTATTTTGATTAAAAAAGTTGTTTTAAATTAAAACTTAGTAATTTTCACTATTCATCAAAATATGAAAGTTATCGGAAATGTACAAAAATTTCACCTTAGGCTAAATTCGATATTCTGAATCCAAAAATGAAGTCCATTTTCAAATATAAAATATATATAATTAAAAAAAATAGGTATTACTATTCATAACGGCTAGTTTGATTAGTTATGGTGTGTTAGAACTCGGTGTTGCGTACAACACACGCTATCACATTATTCAAAGAGAAGAGTACCGTAGAAGCTTGGGGTGTTACATCAATGGATGAATTTTTTAACCACATGAAATCCGAATTTGAAATGTATATGATTGGTAAAATCACATAATTCATGGGGATATAACTTATTTCAAATATGGATTACACCTTAATTTCATGGAAAAAATATACAAGGGATATTCTGAAAAATTCATCATATAAGACTCCAAACCAATGTCGACTATGATTGCGGTTGGGAAAAAACATGGAAATTAAGAGGATGATATTTCTATGAATCCCCCATGTACAAGAGGATCATTAGAATCTTATTATACTTAACTACAACATGACCAAATATTTTCATTGTAATATGCTTAGTAGACAGATTTCACTATAATCCAAAGGAATAACATATCGAGGAAGTTAAAAGAATCATAAGGTACATTCAAGGTACTCACAATTATGGATTATACTTTTCTGTAGGAAGAGATAATAAACTATCAACATTTTTTGATGCTGACTGGGCTAGAGATACGGTGGATAGAAAGTTCACATATAGAATATCATTGTTTACTAGAAAGAAATGTGGGGGATGGTTGAGTAAAAAACAATAAAATACGTCTCTTAGTACTACTAATGTTAAGTATATCTCTTATATATAGGCTTTCACTCAACTATTGTGGGTGAAGAAACAAATGACTAATATTGGTGATAAGTTTAAACATCCAGTGGTTATTCACTATGATAACAAGGGAGTGATCGATCTTACAAAGAATCTAGTTCAAAATTCTCATATAAAACATATTGAGATCAGATATCACTTTATCAAGAAAAAAGTTGAATAAGGTATTATTAAAATGAAGCATGTGGGAACTAATGATCAAGTGGATGACATTATGACTAATCCATTGGCATCACATGTGTTTGAGAAAAAACCATTGATCCTTAGTGTTCAGTCATCTCCTAATGCATGAGGAGGTTACAGTTTTTCCCCTCTCCCTATTTATGTAAACTGTTTTAATATGTTTGTGGAAGTGATATATTTTTATAGGGGAGTTTTATTTTGAGCCCAATAAGTAAAAATCAGGTTCTTTGGGTTTATTTCTAGGCAGGGGGGGTGGAAAAATTCAATGTTATAAAGGAATGGATAAATTCAATTTTATAAAGGCTTTCTATAACCATGAATGAAATTCTTCCATGACATGATGAGAATTCAGTGTCATGAGAGAACTATGAGAGATTAGATAATAATTCAGTGTTATGAGGAAATAGTACAAGGTATGCAGATAAAAATGCTTATGTGACATGATCAGTGCTTAGGTTGGTCATCTTTAAGAATTAAAAAACATGATAACCCAATTCAATCTTATCATATTTTTTTCTAAAATTATATTTTCTCACATATAATTAGAGTTTTGGATGAGTTTTTTCTTGCGTATTATCTTTTGAGAGCAACTGGTGATTTTTTGAATTTATCTATAGACTGCTAACAAACCAGAAGGGAGGGATTGTTGAAACCAAGGATGTTCTTATTTATAATTAGATTTTGGTTTCTATTTTTTGTCAATCCAAACTAGGTTGATCAATTATTTTTCATGAAAATTTATCTTACAGTATAGACTGACAATAATGTTGAAGGTGGTGTCATTTCCCCCTGTTTTCCAAATTTTTGGGCTCAAAATTCAGAATAAGAGGTTAGAATCGTGAAAGGATTTACTCTAGAATTAAATCTTCATAAATATAGTAAAGTAATGAGTTTCATGAATACTAGGTTTCACAAAGGTGTGGTTTGTGAGTTTTCAATGGGATGATGGTGTTCTCCACAACTTTAAGAAGTGGAGCATCGTGAATGAGTGATGAGTTGACAGTGATCTCTGCGATTATGAAAAATCTCAATGGAGCTTAGTGAATAGAGGAGCTATGAAAAGATGTACTTTAAGGATCCAATTTTTTTAGAGGTGGTGGAGAATCGAAAATGGATGAGCCTATATATATGATGTTACCCCACATCATTCGAAACAAAAAGAATCAAAGAAAACCCAAAATCCCTCTAATTTCACGATGTTAGAGAGATCTGTGAATCTAGATTTCTATGTGAGCTTGATCATCATGAAAAAGAACAATTGAGTCTTGAATGATGCCAATTATTTTGAGTAATGGGTGATCTGTGATGATGAGGTATTGCACGATGGCTCATCGAGCTTCGTAAAGGCAATTTATTCTAGGAAGGTAGATTGCTTCACAAAGGTAGTGAGCTTCATGAAGAAGATCCATGAAAGGTGGTATTAAACATTAGGTTTAAGTTAATAGTGATTTCAGAGTTCATAAAATTAGGTCTACAGTGTAATATGAGTCTCATTATAGTTAGATACAAAGACTTAAATTCCAATATATTGAAGCAACCTTCAAGTAGATACAGTGAGTAAGACTTCACCCAAGGTAGTGAGCAAGGGAGGTCGACAGAAGTGTTCCAAGGGATATAATGTGCTATCACTAAAATCTTGTAAAGGTAGTCTTCCTGTAATAGAGTGACTATGTATGAAATTATAAATTACACAAAATGGTGATAATTAATGGATTTATGCATGACCGAAAAACTATTGTCATATAGTCCTTGGACTAACCCTTAGTGGTGAAACAAGTAAAATTGTTGTGTTGTATCCTTGTATGTGATTGTCTGTTTATTGATTGTTCCCATAAGAATGTTTTAATGTGTTTCTACCAATGTGGGAATATGATCCATCAATTTATTAGAAGAAGCTGGGACCCTGATTCACCCCTCCCCTCTCAGGGTATTTTGGGGACCTAAAAGGTATTCATTTGGGCAGTAAATCCAAGGAAGTTCCCTAAAGAATAGGTATAGTCTTTAACTGAATATTTTAGTTTTCTTTATTATTCTACCTCCTTCGAATCCTCTTAAAATATTCTGAAATAATAACATGATAATATTCTATATATAGAGATGTTATTATGTTAATGTGATTGTTGGCACCGAAATACGTGTCCCACGGGAATAGTCCAGGAGGGCATGATTAGTTTGAAGAGAATATGAGCAAAAAAAGATCATAATCACTCTAAAGGACCTGCTTCATGAATCCCAACTGCATTGAGAATAGATGGAGCTTACGAATCTCCTTATTAGACACATCCCTTTGCGAGCACGTGAAGTTTTGACGGTAACTCTCCATGTATCTACATACGTAGTTGCAGAGTGCTTCACGAACCCATGAAGTACTAACAATGTACTCATGAATACAAATCCAGAAATCATAAAACCATGAACATTTTTGAATCCCATAATTCTTCATGGAGTCCTACGATCTTTGTGAAACCCTTTTCTTATAAATACCCATTCATTCTAACATTTTAGGTATGGTTACCAAACTTTTCAGCTTCTAAATTGCTCCCAATTTTCAAACCTTTTAAGAATCATGAACCAAAGAAAAATGGATCACCTAAGCTATCTAGAAATCTCAATACCCTTGTCCTCATGTTATTAAGATCCTCCACCCTAAGTGGATATGGATTTTGTGAAGGATTATTCCCTTCCTGAAGGAAGAAGACCCAATAGGGAACTTGAGGCTCTGTAAAGCATTCGTCCATCATGAATCACTCCCTTTCCAAACTATAGATTCCTCTTGAGGTAGGGGAACCCTATTTTGAAAAGCGTACCCCTTCATGAAGCCCTTGAACTCCAAGATACACCTGATCTTCACAAAGACTCCCCTACAAGGTCCCAAGCTTCGCAAAACTCCTCTTATGGTCCACCCCATGGTCTCTCCATTCTGCTGGCCCTCTTTTGAGAAGGTTGAGTGACTAGGAACCCCACACCCATCCAGGACTGGTCTAGTTTCACCTCGAGTCCCTATGTGATCTGTTCCCCAAACTCCTATGTATTCCCACTACATACCAAGTGTTTCTCAAGATTCCTACTATCCTTTTACTTATAAGAATAGGTATCATAACTCCATTTTATTATAAGAACATATATCATAAATTGGAACTTATGATTACACAATACTCTCATTTTTGTACCCTAATAGTGCCAAATTCATGCCCCACCCAAAGAAACATTATACCTAGTCACATAATCCATATGGTTAAGGAGTGAGCCTGCCCACATCCAAGTCGCATGACGTAAAACATTAAAACTCGACATCCTAGTTGTACGATGTTGAACTACATACAAAATACCTCAGTACATGACATAAAACTATATCCTTACACTACACATCAGACTTACAATGCCCTATTTACAATTGAAATTAGATTACCCCACCTCCTAACTTGTGCCAAAAACACAGGATTGTCCCTGTATGATCATCATGGGACTCATCCCTCTCTCCCATCGCGGTACACATACCTTCCATACCGATCATATAACATGCTTAATCCAAAAATCATATCCTAAAGATAAATAATCTTATGAACGGAAGATTCCATGTGTAAGCCCCATCCACATCATCATTTCTCATAGAAGCACCTGAGAATCTCAATGTGTAATCAACACACCACTTCAACCAAGAGAAACCCTCTTACGAAGGGAATCTTCAACGTGTAATCCCCATATCATCCATCATTGATGATCCATTCATGATAGGAACATCCTTACCACATGATGTTAAACTACATGGATCATCCCTATCACACGACCTTAAAATGCAACATCAAACTATGTGGGTTTTGATCCTTTTACTCTAAATAGGTTATGTAGGAAGCCTCCCTGAGGTTCAATCCTGACCAATGGTAAAACATGGTGCTCCCTCATAGGGACAAACCTCCCCGATCCTCTATGAGGAGTTAGATCCAACCATCTTGGTTCTGCCTCTACGAGGTTTCAGATCCAACTATCCTGGTTCTACTTCCATGGGGTATTAGATCCAACCATCCTGGTTCCACATCCATGGGTGGTTAGATCCAACCATCATAGTTTCATATCCATGGGGGGTTATATCCAACCATCATGGTTCTGCCTCTATGGGGTATTAGATACAACCATATTGGTTCCGTCTCCATAGGGCCTTAGATCCAACCAACATAGTTCCACCTCCATGGGGTGTTAGATCAAACCATCCTGGTTCCACCAACATGGGGCCTTAGATCCATTTACCCTTGATCCACCTCAACTAGGTGTTAGATCATTAGTAAACTAGGTGCTCCCTTATAGGGATGCACCTACTTGATTCTCATCAGAAGGGAATTATGATAAACCATGTTCCTATCTCTATAAGATGTTAAACTTGTGACCTGAATCATGATGCTACCTTATGAAAAACATGAGATGCTTTAGGTGAAAGCCTTGGAAGATATATGCCCATGGTGTCATATACCCTGTAAAAAATATGATATACCTGATGCGAATGCATTGGAATATATACACACTAGAATCCATTAACTCATGATCAACATAGGATACCTTGTGTTCCATGACTAGGACACCTCAATGTGATTCCATCATAAGATGAATAATTACAGGTTACCAATGCCCCCAACATTTAGACAAGCATAGCGATTACCAATATGACTACTCTCCTGGAAAAATATTTCTACCCTATCAAGATGGAATCATAATGTTCAAATAGAAGCAATGTAATTAACTGGTGTCCATAAGGAGATGGAACTCGTAATGAGTTCCACGAATACGAATTAACTCTATGAGGGAGACTTGGACCGGGCAACAAGTTATAAGGAGAAATCCACAAAAGGAGTGGAATGACATCCCGAAATTCCATTTTGATTAAGGATTAAACATAACTGATGAAATTGATGAAATATACTAACATTTGGAAAGTGGGAATATAGGGAAACATAGACACATGTCGCACATGGGCCCCAAATAAAGCATTAGAAACATAAATGGTGAACCTGATGTGAAACTATTCTCCTTAGCATGGGGACTAGTAGAATTTGAGACATCAAAAAATTAGTATTCCACCATATTTAATCTTCTAGTTCCAAGACCCACCAATAAAATGATATTCCCATCATGGAACTCACCAGAAATTTGGGTAGTAAATGTTATAAATTCACAATCTATGTCATCATTAGTGCAGAACCTTCTCTACTTTAGAGAATTTTATAGTGTTGGGAAATTAGGCATTGATTTCCTTATATCCATATTGACAGCTGAATCCACCTACATTGCATGATACTAGCTATAGGAAACCAGTCACCCAGTGCCTGAAGGTATAGGGGAATGAAAAATGTTAATGAGGTAAACCCACACAACCCAACCTCTTCCATAACTTCTTCCAAAACTATGACTACTCAGAGCCCATGCCCCATCTCACCCATAAAAATCATCCATTGGAGGGTGATGTAGATTATCATGCATCTGTACGACCAAGAGGGGGTCAATCCCACAATGTATATGGCCTTCTAGGACATTGAGGCATCAAAACCTCACCGACATCACTACCCCAAAGGGTCGCTTAGGGAGTAACAAATCCCCATTTTGATGAAAAACTTCTTCGAAAGACATTCCTCAGAGATATCCCTGGACTTTACCCCCTAATAAAATGAGGTGAGGGATGCTCAAGTCATCCCAACTGCGAATACTGCTCGGGATCCACCAAAGAGGGATCCTACTATGCCCTGCTAGCACCATAAATCACCTATCTTTCAGGCTGGAGAGCAGTTGGACATTACCACCGCTCTATTGACCTCAGTCTGAGCCACCTGATTCCAATGTCAGGCGCAATATTATGAGAATTAAAAACAAGGGGAATCATATTATATGGCTCCAGTGGACCCTTCCACCACGGATTCATTCCACTAAATCCCCATAGTAGGCTAACAAGGATCTGTCTTTGCCCAATTGGGATTGAGACCCCATCCATCTCACATGTAGTTTGGGTTGACTCTGTTAATCTCCAGCACCACTGAAAGCCATTAAATGCCAACTTTTAATGATTAATTTTAGTGTGAAGGTCATCCTTGCACTATCACCAACAAAAACTGAGGTCATTCCCACTCTTTAAACAACCAGCAAGAAGTTACTCCTTGTTCCATTCCTAGATCAAGCAAAGGTCATCCCCGCTCTAGCACCAACCAGGGAGAAGGTCCTCTCCACTTCATCGACCATTAATACAGAGGTCCTCCTAGTATTTTTTCATCCCAACATAGAGTTCCTCCTAGTGTTGCAAACTATAAAAGTGGAGGTCCTCCACAATTCATAAAAAATAAATATGAAGGTCCACCTCATGTTCCCATTAACCAAAGTGGAGGTCCTCTCCCATTCTTCACCAATTAGTATGGAGGTCCTCCCTGTGATCCCACTGGTGAAAGCAAAGGTCCTCCCCACTTCTTTGAAAACTAGAGTGGAGGTCCACCCCCACTCATTTTTCAGTCAATGCAGAGGTACACCCCACTATGACAATAACCAATGTGGAGGACCTCCCTATATCCCAACCTACCAACATAAATTTTCTCCCAATATCAAATAAGTTCCCTACCCCAAATAACCATCTTGGGGAAGAAGGGATAAAAAATACCGCCAGAGGTGGAATCTTGGGAAACACCAATTCATCATCGACGTCGTCGACCTATACAATTACAAGGACATGGAAGACTCGATAATAGCCCCTCCACCTTGACTTTCAAAGTCTAGGGTAGGATACCAGTAGGTGATGTTCACCATCCTGAAAGTTGAAATCCACAGGATACCTAGATCCCTCTGTAGGTACATACAGGTGGAGGAAGTTTAGGCTCCCTTCCAAAATCTCATAGTGTATCCATCCCCATCACTTTTAGTCAACCACCTCTCAACAAATTTATTAGATATAGGATAGATGATGTGGATTGGGATTACTCCCCCAGATGGAGAGCACCCATCTAACCCACCAATGAGAACCACCACCCATGTGTATGAGGTAGAGGCAAACACACCGTCCAATATGGATGTGAGGATGTAGTTGGTACTACCTTCAAGAGACGACCCGAAGAATAGTTAGAAGATGAATCAATCTATAGATTCTCTTTCATACAACCCCCCTCCAGCACTCATCCACATCTATGATGCCACGTATCTCCCAGCTAACTCTAATTGATGTTTGGAATGACCAAGAGAAGAGCCTATGGGAGATCCTAGATACTAACCACTTGTTTGTGGAATTTTGGCCGAATGAAAAATCCCAACAATAACATACCTAAGCCCCTCATTGAGGGTTAGGATTCATGTTTATGTCAAACGAAATGGGTTGGGTTTCATTGAATATTTGATCATTAGTTGGATTTCCCAATAAGCCATGGGTACCTCAAAGACATTGATCACTACTGCCAAAGGGTTGGGTTTGCAACACTCCCAATAGCTCAGAACCTTGAGTAACTTGGCTACCATAAGACCCACCAAAAAAGTTGTTCCAAGAGGCTCATAGTGCTCTGCCAAATCACTGAAGAGGCATCTTTTCATATGCAGATTTGGGGTTAGGGATAGTACATTGTGCTCCGCTTCAGCCCTATCATGCGACAACCCGACTTATCGGCCGATGAGGACAATTCTACTATGAGTATAGTCACAAAATACATTGTTATTCAAGAATTTCCCAAGGGAAGGGAATTTGATGTAGGGTTTGATGGAGAAAACTCACTCTAGGGGTAGCACAATACCAGATAGACCCTCATACAGGTGTCCATACTCGAATATAGAGGCAGGTACAAGGCCTCAGGAATCCCTCACAGACATTGCCTACCAGTCAAAAAAATGACAAAGGTAAGAAACATCTTGGAATCTCCGATCAACCCAAGTTCAAATAAAATATAGAGGTCGATCCCATGGTTTATTCCTTGCTTCAACATGTTAAAGAGAAGAAACGTAACATCTATGAGCTCATTTTTGATCAGCACTCAGATTACGGTGATTCCCATTGAGATCTCATTTCTACCCCAATAGGGTATTATGTCCTACATGGATAGTTTTACCATCGATATATGTAACCCCATTTATCTAGATAGAGTAGAAGAATGAGTTCATAGAAATTGATCAAGATATGAGTCACTGAACCCCCCTGTGCAGTGTGATTATCTTTCTCAAGATTCAGGTTGTTTCTCTCCCTGAGTTGTTGAGCCCACCTACCGAGTTGATGAGCCTATGAACATACTAGTGTTGAAATAGTGGGTGCCGTAGACCCATCTATGTCATACTTTGATTACCATACCATGTGTAAAATTAGTTATACATGATGTCATCTTACCATTATAATGTAGAATTTTCTACGTCCATTATTATAATGGTAATATCCAAAGGTTAATTATCATGTCGGGAGGTTATATAAGATCCCAGGCTCTAATAAGAACCTCTAGATACTATGAAATTAATCTTAAATATATGTTCTATGGTATAGATACATCTTACTGACTAGACATAGTATATGTTTGACTATCAGGTGTTGGGGGATCATAAGCATTGATACTTCTTCTCATGAAGTTCGTACTTGGTGATCTCTAGTAGTGAGATCATGTGGATAGACCCGCCAATAGGAACACCACATGTTTTGGGTGTCATTGGTTGTTACTACCTATAGACATGTGTATTGTTCTCCTGACTTGAGACCATTACCAATGTTTACCATTTTATTACATACTTTTATGCAAGGAGAAAACCATGGTATTGAAATCTTTGCAAGATAGATTGTGTTGGGTGCGTCGTTAGTGGTGTAACATTGGTTGAATGGTCAAGAAAGGATTTTTCACTTCCAAGTTTAGGAAGTTTTATATCTTAGGCCTGGTTGATTAGGATGGTACAAACTTAAATGAGTCTTTGTCCAAAGCAGTACAAAGGTAAATCCATCCGGTAAGGTCAACAAATAATAAAGAAAGAAAAGGAAAATGACACAAACATGCATCCTGCTTTATGTGATATTTAATGACAAAGATATTATAGTACACAATCAGTGTTCATTGGTTTGTTGTCATTGCTATGACAATACTTAAATTTTTAGGGTCCATTATGGGTTTCTAGAGTCCGCTCTTGGTCTGTGTATTTATTCACTTCTATCGAGATAAGGGCCTAGAGGGTCACACACAACAGCATATTCAAGAATCTTCCTTATTCAGTTGTATAGGTATATGGACATGGTGGGCCCTTCCACGGGGTCCGAGTGTTGTCTAAAGTATTGATCACCAAAAGAATTAAATAAATTCATTAATATTCAAGTTATGAATATTCTGGATTGAATTTATTTAATGTATCTAAAAGTTTAGTTAATATAGGAAAATAATAATCGAACGAATATTATTTTAATATTCAAGGTTCATTTAATATTAAGAAGGAAAATGAGTTGAGTTAAATGGATCAGATTTTATCACGTAATATATTTTATATTTATTACAAGTATGTGATAAAATAATAAACAATATTGATGCAGTTCAGTTTGTTGAAATTATTTATTTAGTAGACGTTGAAATAAATGGGGGATGGAGAACCCAACTGGGTATTTTTCAACTCCACTATAAATATAGGAGAAGGATCTCCCTTATGGTGTGAAATTAACTATTCATTCATTCATGGAATGAAAAATTGAGAGCCTCTCTCTCCTCCCGCTTCCTAGAGAGAGAAGTTGTTGATCCAAGAGTTCAGATCATGATCTTCATCAAGCATCAAAGGCATCTCGATGGAGTGATCATTGGGACATTAAAAGCATTTCCAGATCTCCATACTAGCACCCAGAATTTGACAATTGACACTCCTGTGGGTTTTTGAAGTGTGTGTGGATGATCTAGAGGGTTCATTCTTTGGATCCTTCAAGCGACGATCGCCATCGACTAGTTGCAGTCGACCGCGACTTCGGATTTGAAACATGTATGTTTTTAATTTTATTTTGTACTCTTTATAATTTACGCGAGATCCTCGAACCTATTCAGGGCTCATATCATTGGTGATGACAAGTTCCGTTGTCCTGCTGATGAAAATTTTAAAATCCCCGGCCCACTAGCTTCCACTATAGGCCCCAAAACCTAATAGTGGTATTAGATAGACCACGTAAACTTTCTGAGCCTAGAAAATTAAATTTGAATTAAAATTAAGTATATGGTTCAAAAACGGTCCCAGTGGATCAAACTGTGTGTCGATCCGATCTCGAACGGCCATGTTATGGCCATTTGAAAATTTTGGATTGGTTTGATTTTGCATTTGATCGCGGGTATTAAAATTTTTTTCAATCGTTTTCGATCATCATTTTTTTTGGTTTTGCCTAAAACCCAAACAATTATGATAATTATTATTATTTATTGATAATAATTATCATCATAAATTAATAATAATAATAATTGTTTTATAATTATTATAATAATAATAATTTTGTTATTATAATAATAATTATTAGTATAATAATAATAATAATAATTAAAGGATAATATTTATCCTTTAGAATTTATGAGGAGACCAAGACCTAAAAATAAAAAAAATTAAAAGGATATGAGACTTGACTTTTAAATAAAAAAATGGGGGTGGTATAAGAATTAAAAAAAGTATTAAAGAAAAAACTGAAAGGAGAGGTGGGGTGGGATGGAAAAGCAATCAAAAAATAAAAAAAAAATGAAAAAGGGGTCCACGATGACCCCTTCGGTCCTCCCCCCCCCCCCCCCACGCTGCACAGGCGGCTCAACCATGACCAGCCCCTCACCCAGCGGGCCACCTCCACACTAGGTCCGTATCGCCATCCCACCTACCACATCGAAGCAGCCGCACCTCCAGTCACTAGCGACCAGAATGCCGCACAAGGGGAGCCGCCCTAGCTCCCCCCACAGTGTGCCCGTCGTCAAGGCCATGAACCTCAACACACCACAACGCCCAACCACCTCAAAAGCACCTCTGCACAAGGCCTCCTCCCGACTCATCGCTGCACTAGACCCAGGTTGCCGCACTTCCTCAGGCTCCCCATAGTAGCCCACTTCAGCACCGCACCAGGCAATGCACACGCCTCCCGACTTCCCACTCGGTCCGAAGGTGGTATCTCCATTGTGAGTTACTAGGAGGAGCAGGCGGCTAGACTACCAGTGAAGCATGAGGTTGGCTCTTCTTTTTCTAGAGGCAGACAATAGAACCAAGTCCAACTACCATAGCCCTCCCAGCCATCCCGATGCCCTCACCCCACGCACAGCAGGTCGCGGTGCCACATTAGGCCTCCGTCCTCCCTCGGGATGCCAAGCAGCAGAGACCGCTTCTCTACCCGACAACGTCGCGCTAAGGCCGTCACGCTGCTCAGGCCACGCCAAATCCCATCCATCCCATTCTCCTCCCATGGGTGGTCTCCACGCAGCCGACTCCCCTTGAAGGCATGCACAAGAGCCCGACCGCTGCACCGATCAGTTTTCGGAACCGCCGACCCCTCTCGCATCAGCTGCCAGGTACTCGTAAACAGCTCGACCCGCTTTATCCCATAAATGGCTTGGACGGTTTGGCCAAATTCAAAACGAATTTGAGCAGACTTATATTGCCCTGAAATGCCAAGAACATGCATTGTATGGCCCAAAATGGGTTTTTTGTGGGTTTAGCGTGACCCACTTTGGGCCTGATCGGTGTTGTAGTGCCTGGTTTTTCCATAATTAATATAATTAATTAATATAATTAATTAATTAATTAAAATGTTAATTTATTGTTTAACTAATAATAATTTTAATACCTGAGTCAGATTAATTCAATTTAAATATTAAATTAATTAATTAATTTAATTTTTATAGTAAAATTAAATTAATTAATAGAATTAATAATAATTAAATTATTTTAATTATTAAATTCATTTAATTTAATTATTTTACCCTCATACTTAATTAATGAAATTTAATTTTTTATCACAGATTATTTTACCCATCTATTGGTCTTGATCACCGACATGTGTATGTTACCTTTTATTTAATTAATTATTTTGACTACATGCGATGCTTGTAATTAATTAAATAGATGGTCTGCACATCGTCTTTAATTTTTGGTTAAAATGTATAAAGTCATGCGTGCCCAATTTTTACCCAATGTACAATTATCCCACTAGTCCCCCTCGCCTGCACGTGAGTATTATTGTATTTCGGATGAAGACGATGAACGATGTGGACCCTTCCAAGATGAGGTGGTGCACGTTGATCAACATAGTGCGAGATGACACATGGATTCTGCCAAGAAGTGGTGGTACTCCAAGACATGATGTGGACCCCCGCTAAGATGAGGCGATACTTCAAATGTGAAGCTAAAATACAAGACGAGGGAAAGCTACATTTTGAGTCAAGATTCGACTCAGGCATGATGCCATTAGGTTGTTTAGATGCTCAAGAATAGTTAGGTAGTAGTTTGATTTTATGCATTTATTTATTATTTTATGAAATTTAGAACAGCGGGAAAATGCATAAAATAATAGATAATAAAATTCATAAAGAAGTGGTGTATGTTTTTCTATTAAAGTTTAGTTGTGAGCACGACAACATAGATGAAAATGTTTAATAGAAATGGTTTACATTCGTCAAGAGGAAATCACAAAACCCTCAAAGTAATATTAATTCATTATGGACATCGTTCATTCAAGTTTGAAAAAAACCGAGTGTTCGGGGTGCCAATCATGCCATAGCTGAGGGTGCCTCTTACTACTGTGGAGTTCTTATTAGAATGGTGGGTTGACATAACTAAAATTGCAGCAAAGAAATATCCATAGCTAGCTTGTTGTAATTTTATAGGCAAGCATTGAGTAAATCAGTAGTGATTTTTGAAGCTGGGACTTCACTCATCATATCAATGAACCATGAGTTAATGCGGTTGGCTAGCCAAAATCCCACCTTGAACCCTCTGAGTAGTAGCATAGCCGTAGCTTGTAGACTGTGAGGGGTGGTTTGAGGATCCTTTCCACTATAATACTCAATAGTATTCCGATTCTAGTACAGAGGGTTCCTATAATTCAAAAAATTAGTGGGATACATTTAATGATAAAATTAATCAGTAATGTAACATTTGTTAATCAACATAAAAGGTACTAATCTTCTAAAGTTTAATTTGTAAAAATAGAAAGCAATACCACAAGTAAAACTGTGATAAATATTGGACAAAGTTAATGTCTAAACTAAGCATCAATTTCCAAAGAGTAGTATAGAATATCACACACATTACTACTATATCAGAAATTCAAGGTGTTTGTGTCCCAACCTATTAAGCCACCTTAGCAAGAGAGGGTATAAAAATAATTACAGGAGACACATGAATCAATCATATGATGGTTCTGTCATAATTCTCTCATCAACGCCTGATGTTATTTACGGTTGCCACATCATGACATGAATGATGTTACATGTAGTCTCATCTCTAAAATGTTTCCAGGGAGAAAGTGAAGCAAGATTTGAATGTGATGATTGCACTCGGATTGTGTAAAGTAAAAGATAGTTCACATTATTTCATGTCATCCCATTATTATACCTTTTTACACCTAAATACTCTTGTTTTGTTTAAAGAAACAAACGAATGGTATAGAGTAAGCACTTCATTACATTTATGGTAAAATTCACCAAGTGATAAGAATATTAAAGGCAGCACAACATTTTTTTCTTATGGAGAATATATTAAAAGACATAGCTGAAAGGCTTATGGAAATTTACGTCAAAAATGACTCTATCATTTACTTCAAAGAAGGAGGTTGGCTATTTAACAAGAGGTTATTTTCATCACATAATGAAATAAATTTATGGACGTTTAAAAATGCAATGAACTGAAATACTGGAAGCAAGTACCCGCTTCTTGTTTAGTTAATATTAATCAAATAAAAGTATTGTTTTCTCACATACTTCTTGGGTATTAAAATACAATATGATTTTCACATATATGTATTGAAATACAGTAACCAAGTAAGTAGAGAAACATTACTAGGAGTAAGGTGTCTTCTCCAAGCAGTTGAGAAATGGTGATTTCTAGGTTAGCAATGAGAAACACATTACTTCAAATTGCTAAATAATTGACTCAAACTGAACAAGTTGTTGAGTATAACCAAAAAAAATTATCTCATGTGCCCATTTGGACATGATGAGAAATTATTCCAAGTTTTGGAATGAATTTTTTTTGTGGTAACATATTCAACAGAAAATTCAATTATACTTGAATTAAAGGCAATACATGATGAATAAAAAATGTAAGACCTACCCAGTTGTGGAAATATAGTTCTTTGTCAAGTAAAACTAAAAGTGGACATCGAGAATATAATCCAGTATGGTATTTAGTTTCTACATATCTAAACACCTTTGGTATTATTTACATTCTTAGTTTAGAAAAATAGACCTTTAGAAATAAAGGTATGCCACAAAGCTTCTAAGTTTAGTTCAATAAGACAGTGTGAACTATTCCAATAGGAAAGATAGAGGTTAAGATACATCATAAGACTCCTTTAAGCTATTAAGGAATGTAATAGAAAATTATATGCATGGTTAGAAGATATGAGTTGATTAGGATTGGTATACCGAAGAATATTTTGACCAAGAAATCATCGATCATAATAATGTAGCATAGAGTAATTTCTAATTGCATGTTACCTTATTTACATCAATGTATTGTTGTTCATAAGGAGTATCAATGATAAAGTCTTACTTGTTAACATTGATTAAAAAAATGTACCATGGATCAATTCCAAAATGAAAATTTTATACATCAATGTTATGATGTAAGTTATATCAATGTTACAACCTGCAATAACTTCCATCATATTTCAAGATGTGCTTTTCAAATAATGGCGAAATCCCATAACCTATATGACAACTAAAATAAAAAATGGATATCATATGAATCATAGTTTTATGAAAACCCACTATGTAATAGATCATGTGTTAGGATGCAAAAGGTTTGTTACGATATAAAGAAACATTCATCAAGCTAAACACATAGTGCATCTATGTAATTATCCTAACAGTTTATTAGGATATTACATAAATTCATAACATAAAAAAGTTGTAGTCAAGTATTAGACTACAATTCTATATAACGACACACATATCTATTAGAGATAGTGGGAGATGAATTGACTTGGACTTAGTCAATCATCTAGATGCATAAATGACAGGAATATGAACATGTTTCACAAGTCCTGGTGGAAGATACATGTTCCAGAGAAACATACTACGTAGGAAGAATGAAACGACGGTAATGGTTTTTCACCTTGGGTTGTGATAATTTATTCATTAAGAGTAATAAATCTTATAAGTAAGCAGTATATGACAATTAGCTAAGATTGAAAAGATCAATTAAAATTAAATAATGGATTCCATGTATCAAATTGAAAAGGGGATTATAAATTGAATACTGCAGTGAGTATTCAAATGAGAAGATACATGGATGGTACAATTTTGGTACTGATAAGGCTCGATTGGTTATATCAAGTTGGTATGCCTAAATCCATTAGAATTTTTCTTGTCATAGATAACTTATAAGATCATTCTGTTGGTCATTATATGTCATGATCATCTTTCGTGGAAGGTGTCTATATGATGCAACCAGAAAGGGATGATGACACGATCAAATGACAATGAAGGTTTCAAGTTACTAAAATCTAGTTCTAGATTAGAGTAAGAAACAAAGATCTTAGAGCATTCATTATAAATTAATATTTTCCTTATATCTACCAAAGGTTAGTGGGAGTGCCAAAGTTTTCCAAGAAAAATATGTTCAGAAACATATGGAAAACATATCTTGATCTTATTGTTAGATAAGATCAGGATAAAAGTAATTCTCTAAAGATTGGCTTAAAGTAACAACCTAAGTTCTAGGGAACAAGATCTACTGAGGTAAATCTAACAGTTTCTTGGTCCTAGTCAATTTTATATATATTGACACTATGTTGAAAAATACAAGTTAGAATAACTGAATGTCAAAATTGTTTCTAATGTCACACAGATTAATCTCTCTAGGTTAACATGTTCGGAGCATGGGAAGAGATTAATGTTGTGAATTGATACCATACCCTTCAATGATGGATCAATCACATATGCAATGTTATGTAAAATAATTAATATTTCCTGGATATACATTATTGTAGGAAGATATCAATTATTTCCTGGAGCACTGCAAGTGATGCAGTCAGAGCTATCATCTTGTACATCGGCGAGTACAAATGATATGTACCTTGTGTAAGGAGAATAAGGTATACTAGTTATGGTGGGACACATAATAGTAATCCTTATATCAATTTGATCTAGTATTGCAGTTAGGCAAAGGTGATGAGTGAGTCAAGCTCATAAAAGATAGTGGTAGCCATACCTACAAATACTGAGTATGTTGTAGCTTCTAAGGCAGCTTCTAAGGCAGATAAGAAGTAGTTAAATACAATGATTTGTTCCAGTTCTTGGAATCACACCTAGTGAGAAAAGTATTCTCATAATGTGAATTATGATATTCTTACTAGCCATGTTGTCATGTTATGACAATGAACAAAAGTGATATACTCAAGGATACCTTATCTTGAGAAGTTTTACTCAAGTAGATGAGGTCACATATAGTAGATATGCCACATAGTGAAAACATGGAAGGCCCAGTAGTTAAATCCATTACTCAGTAGAAGCATGATATTTATCATGTGAGTAGCTAAAAAGTTTGGTTATAAAGTTGGATCTAGTGAAAGTGGGAGTGCTGAAATAGTGGGTGCCCTAGACCCATCTATGTTGTACTTTTTATTACTACATCATGTGTACAGTTAGTTATACATGATGTCATCTTACCATTATAGTGTAGAATTTTCTGTGCCCACTATTATAATGGTAATATCCAAAGGTTAATTTTCGTATTGAGAGGTTATAGCAGATCCCAAGCTATAATGAGAATGTCAATATACGATGACATTAATATTAAATATATGTTCTATGTTCTAGATACATCTTAATGACTAGACACAGTAGATGTTTGACTATCATGTAGTGGGGGATCATAAGCATTGAGACTTCTTATCATGAATTTTGCACATGGTGATCTCTAGTAGTGAGATCATGAGGACATACCCTCCAATAGGAACACCACATGTTTTGGGTGTCATTGGTTCTTCCTATCTACATACATGTGTGTTGGTATCCTAACTTGAAACCATTACCAATGTGTACCATTTTATTACATACTTTGATGCATGGTGAAAACCATGGTATTGAAATCATGGTGAGGTAGCTTGTGTTGGGTGCGACGTTAGTGGTGTAACATTGGTTGAATGGTCAAGAAAGGATTTTTCACTTCCATGTTTAGGAAGTTTTATATATCAGGACTTATTTATCAAGATGGCGCTACATTCAATAAGTCTTTGGACAAAGCAGTAAAAAGATAAATCCATCCAGAAAGGTCAACAAATAATAAAGCAAGAAAAGGACGATGACACAAGTTTGAGTCCTTCTTTATGAGATATTTAATGACAAAGTGATTATAGTACATAGTTAGTGTTCATAGGTTGGTTGTCATTACTATGACAATCCTTATCTCTTTAGGGGACATGATGAGTTACTAGACTCTACTGTTGGTTTATGGATTTATTCACTACAATAGAGATAAGGGACTAGAAGGTCACACACAATAATGTATTCAAGAATCTGCCCTTTTCAGTTGAATAGGTATATAGACATGGTGGACCCTGCAATGGGTTTCGAGTGTTTTCCAAAGTATTGATCAATAAAATAATTAAATAAATTCATTAATATTCAAGTTATGAATATTTTGGAATGAATTTATTTAATTTATTTAAAAGTTTAGTAAATACATGAAAATATTAATTGAACAAATATTATTTTAATATTCACGGTTCATTTAATATTAAGTGGGACAGTGAGTCGAGTTAAATGGCTCAGATTTTATCACGTAATATATTTTATATATATTACAAGCATGTGGTAAAATAATAAATAATATTGATGCAATTTAGTTTATCAAAATTATTTATTTAGTGGATGTTGAAATAAACGGGGGATAGGGAACCCAATTGGGTATTTTTCAACTCCACTATAAATATAGGAGGAGGCTCTCTCCTATGGTGTGAAATTCACTATTCATTCATTCATGGAATGAAAAATTGAGAGCCTCGCTCTACTCCTGCTTCCTAGAGAGAGAATCTATTGATCCAAAGTTCAGATCATGATCTTCATCAAGCATAGAAGGAATCTCGATGCAGTGATCATCGGGATGTCGGAAGCACCGTCAGATCTCCGCGCTAGCACTCAAAATTCAATGATCGACACTCCCGTGGGTTTTTGAAGCATTTGTAGATGATCTAAAGGGTTCCCACTTTGGATTATTCAAGCGATGATCGCCATCAAATAGTTTCAGTTGACTGCGGATTCAGATTTGAAACAGATACATTTTTCATTTTATTTTGTGCTCCTTATAATTTAAGTGAGATCCTTGAACCTATCCGGGGCTCGGATTGTTGGTGACGACATGTTTTGTCATCCGGCTGATGAAAATTTTAAAATTCTCAGCCCACCGGCTTCCGCTGCGATCCCCAAAACCTATCAACTAGTGTCTAGGAACCTTTTACAAGATAAGGACCCTCTATAGAATGATTTGATAGCCACCCTCACCACTCACCTTGAATGCCTAAAAATATGAAAAGTGGAGATCCCACATAATGGTAAGTCATACCCAGCATATGTGGACGACATGAAAGTACCCCTAAATTTTGGAAACCTAAAATTTACCCCATTCAATAGAATGGTTGAACCATTACATCATTTTACACACTTCAATTTATGGTGCAGGCTTATGTTGGGAACCCCATAGCAATAGGAGCTCGCCAAGATCTGATGTTTTATCTAGACATTGGAAGGACCTACATTTTTCTGGTATAACTAGTTATTGATAGGTTCTATCACTAGATGGGAATTCTTTCACAAGATGTTCATATACCTATTCAGCTCCACTACACAAAAGAAAATTATTTTTAACATCTTAAGGTGATAGAAGATTCCAGACGAGAGAGTCACAAAAATTATAGCTTTGTGGAAAGGCTTCATGTATTAACTTGACATTCCGTTGAATCAAGAGAAGCTGTTAACAATGTACATAGGAAATTGTAAGACTGAGATGGTCCCTACCCTCATCACTCAAAACTTCCTAGGTGGGTTCTGAGATTTTTTTGAAAAGGCACAATTATTGGAGGAATCTTTGTAGCTGGCTAATCAAACACACCAACTACCTCATACAACTTCCACGAGAAGAGATTTAAAATCATAGACTAACACCGAAGAATAGGTAGGGACCCTTGAGCTTCTAGAATTGTTGTACCTTCTAACAAAAGACCCTCACTGAGTGCAGCCACCCTACAAGGAATATCCTCACATAGTGCATAACTATTAGGCGCCAACTCGCCAAGCTCAACTGACCAGATGATAGAATGCGACTCCAACCTCTCATCAGGATCTAAGCCCTCATCATGACTAGGATCCCTAAGTTACCTTCCCAGATAAGATGAAATAGACCTATTTATTCAAGGATGAACAGGTACCCTATTATTTACATAGTGCCCTAATGTAGGGGATCCTAAAGCTACCAGAGTGTAAGAGGACCCAGGAAGATAAACACCCTGAACACCCAGATCATTTCCCTTACTATAGGGTGCTTGAAAATATGAACAAGGACTATTATGTATTCATGTAATGGATTGAGGACCAAGTAGATAACTATTTGGTCATGTTGGTAAACATACCAGGACAAGTTACACACATGTTCAGCAATCCTAGTAGTGACAGTTAGGGTTCAGGTGAATTCCCGCATACTTATGGTCATGAGACCCAGAATTATCAGGACTAGTTGACCTGCAGAGCAGTTTATCTCACCCATAGAGTCATATATGCCCCTTAGGTAGGTCAGAACCTTATGTCGTCACTTTTCCTTATCCGTCCCCCACTTCTGCATCTGCATCATAGCCTCCAAAATCCCATAGAAGTAGGTACCGACGACAAAGGGGAAATAAGAGTCTACCATTGGTGCCGAATCCATATCACACATTATGATATTTCATGCATCCAATATTGGGAATCAACCCCAATATATAACCAGTGCTAGAATACCCCATTAAAGGGGAGCAGGAATATGCCTCTATGAGTACCATTGAATTTGTGGACCACTTCACCATTCTCGACGATGGGAGATACCATAAAAATTTCTTGAATGCCTCTAGTCAATGTCATAGAAGGGAAGGTCAAGGAAATGAAAACCACCTGAATAATTAGGTCAGTGCTTCAAACCAATCCATGCATTTAAGCAAAACCAAGAAGCAGATGATGTTCATATCTTAGCAAGCGCAGTCCTCCCAACTCTCTCTATCAGTCACAACTCAAAAATTGGCCATGTTAACTGATCAAGTGGATCAACTGTAGCTGATCATGTTAACTAATTTGGTAGAGCATCCACGATCACACCATGATCAGCTACGTCTAGTTAAAGCTAGACCTTAGCTAGCTGATAATTAGCAGTTAATGGTTTTGGGTGAGTTAGTTGGTCAACAAAAGGATATTCCCAGCACCAGCTATAGCCCAGTTGTAACAACCTAGAAATCCATCAATGAAATTTTCCTTCTTATAATTATTTCCTATAGTATAAATCACATAAAACCACTAAGTTAACTCAATAAAAACTTTATAAATTAATAATGAATGAAATAATAGGTATTTCTATAAGTTAAGGAACCTATACTGATTAAATAGTAACTCGACCTTTGGAATAGTAATATAAACCTTATGAATAGTAAACTGACCAAATGAATAGTAACATGACCCATGAAAGTATAAATAAAATTTAGGCATATTATAAATGAAATTATGATATAATTATATCATAGTTTCTGTAAATTATTATTTTTAAAAATTATTAACTAAGTGTTGGTTTTTTTGAAAGTTGTAAATATTTAATTACAATTTTATAATTAATAAAATGATTTATAAGAAAAATTATTTTCATAAAATATATTCATAATTTAATATTTTGTTGTCTTATGTTTTTTGGATAATTTTATGACACCTTAGTTAATTTTTTATAGTGTTATAAAATCAGTTATAAATTTAAAATCAGTATTTTATGAGTAAATGATGACTTTAATTAAAAATTAAATTTACCATAATTTTAAAATTATTTTCATAAAATGAAGTACATTTTTTAATTCAACATATTAAAAAATAGTTAGGGTAAATTTTTGGGATTTTTCTAAAATATTTAAATATTTGGTGAATAGTAAAAATGATAATTTACGATAATTGTTAAATACTTGAATTATTGAGTAATAGGTGATGTATGGATTATATAAGATTATAATATCGAACTATCGTTCATTATTTTAATATATTTGGTTATAATTATCAAACTATTTATATTATTGATCCAAAATAATAACTTAATGAATAAAATATTTAAAAACTACCCCTCTTCTCCACTATAAATACCACCCATCACCACCCCTTATTCTCACACCTTCTGAGCTTTGAGACTTGCCATATTTAATCCCGATAATCATCCAAAGATTATACCCCACATCCAAGAGCCATTGGCCTCACCAAAAGACCAAAACCAATCTATATAAGGAGGTTCTCAAGGAGGAGAATTCCAGAGGTAAAAATGACCTTTCTTTTTATTCATTTTCATTCAATTTCTTTTATTTTCTTATCCTTCCCTCACATAACCTATACAAAGAGACATGATAACTCCAATATCATTTATATTATATAATTATATCATGTTGATGTAATATCCACCATCAAACTCTTTTCTATCTCTCTTTTATTTAATAAATGTAAACATCACCCGTGATATGTCAATTTACCGACATCATGGATGATGCATTTTCATTTTCCATTAACATCTTCAAAGCTGGTCATAATACCATTTTCATGGTTAAAAAATTATAATAAGTGTATTACATCATATTTTGTATTATGGAACCATTATATACACATGATATTAATTAATAAAACAAAACTATTTCATGATGATCAGAAACCTACCAAAATGATCTAAACAATTAGTATTAAAGTTCTATCTAACAAATTATCCTAATATCTGGAAAAATAATAATACATAAGACTGTTAAATATTATTTAATTTCATAAATAACTTAAAATTCCAATTATGTATAATTATACCCATTTTACATGAACTTCATTACTTATAAACAATTAAATTGATCTTGAAAACTAAGGAAACAAACACTCCCGAACGGTAAAGATATATCTTATAAATCATAAAAAAGACCATAAATAAACATAATAAAACTAAAATGAATAAAATGACTGTATAAAAGGTTATATATATTTACTTAATTAATTTTATTTGATTATTCATGACATTAAGTACAAGTGAAAAACACTTTCGTATATAATGTATGGATTTCTTCCTGAACCTCTATTTTCATTTGGGTTATGCTTTATTCCTCTATAAAACAATGTAATTATTCATTATTTTTATATATTTATTATAAATTATGTGTATACATTACAAAATCATGTATACATATCATTTTATTTTTTTATAATAAATACACGTTTTTGAAGGTTCCCTTCTCAATTCTTCCTGATACGCAAGCCTGATTAAAGGGAACATCTTGATTTCTTACCCATTTTCAAGCACCATACATAATATATTTTAAGAAACTATTATTTTTTTTAAATCAATAATTTTGTAATGAAAAACTATAATTTTTCTTTTATGGGTTTATACAAATAATTATGACCGACAAAAATTATTTTTCCAAAAGAACTATTCTTTGCAAAGTAAAAAAGGGTATTTATCTCAAGAATTATCAATGATTTTTTAGAGTATTTTCCTATATTTAAACACATATATTGAATTTTATTCTTTAATGATATTTATATCTTATTATTATAATCTAACATATTTTATTAAATGGTTCATGATCAGTTTTATTGTGGATGTGCTAACTTGATATCATTCACCATACTACTCAGAATTGTTAGTGATTATGTTTAAAAATTAGGGGAAGTTATTTACATTTCATATATATATATATATGTTATTTTTGTTTGAACCCATTAATATAAGAAATTAATTGGAATTATTAAGTGATATGTGGTGCCTTCTATAGCCCCTCTATGCATCGGTAGGCATCATAAGAGAAAAAATAGATTTTGGACGAGGCCTTAACCATTTATTTTAAGATTTCGTGGCTGAGGCCTTGATGATATGTTTAAGAAGTTAGAAATTATGAAATCCCACATTATGATATTAGTAGTTTATAAATAATGTTATTATTCAGTTAGTATAATATCCATTATTAAGTTTCATGTTATTTTTTATATGGAATTATTTATTCCACTTTTATTCCTTCTATATTATGCTCAAGATTATGTTTTAATGGAATGTGTCCTTTTATGCTTCTAATGTATTAATTACCATTACTGACCATCTGAGATCACCCATTTCTTGTTTTTTATTTTCCCACATGATGAGTATATGTATATTATGAATGAATTTTAAGAATAATCTAAGAGTATATGGGTGTTTCCAATGAAATTTCTTTGTTGTATTTACTTTTATGTTGTAATGTAAAGTTCATGTATGTAATATACATTTCAGAACTACTACACTAACCGCTCCTTTGGGATTATTGTCTTGTATCTATGATAATGTAATAAAGTAAAACATCAAATATGGGTTATTGGGGTCGGGTTATTTATTGGTGGTATCAGAACAAGTTTAGTAGAAAACTTGGAAACTGGATTTAGAAAATATTGATTATCGAACAAGACCCTTATACAGACCTTGAAGATAAACATATAAGAACATACTAGAATCTTGGAAAGGTATATATTATGTGGGTATTCCTAGAAATACATCCCTTTATGGATACTTCAAGTGTATGTGGTTTTAGAAAATATATACCTAGGGGTAACAACTCTGACAAGGTGTCCCAGTCCTAACTCGGGGTAACCTAGTACATGACAATGGGCCTTACTACGCACCTGGTTTGACAGTCCTAGGGTATATTCTTAGGATAATTCAAATTTTATTTACAAACCATTATGAAAAATTTAAAATTAATCACATTCAGATTGAATCCATGTTTTTTAGTATGAGATTATCTATGCATAAATTTCCCATTTATGTTAAGTATTTTTCTAGTTTGAAAATTATGCATTATAATTCATAACATAATTTAGTGTGTGGTTTTTTTTATAAATGGATCATAGTTTAAGGGATGGAAACCATATCAATTCATATATCCCATGTAGGTATTTCCCTCCTATTTAAGATAATGATGTTTTAACTGAAGCTGCAACTAGTGTTGACCAACTTATAACTATAATGGGACAACTGGCTTAGGTTATGAATAATAACCTTACCCATATGGATAATCCTAACCCACAAATTAGATGATCAATGTTATACTTCATTATATGAAAATAGAATCCATCATTCAATGGGACTATAAACCCATTTTCCGTCCGTGTTTTGACTTGTAATTATTCATATGATTACTTAGATCATTATTACTTAATTCCAGAATATAAAACATGATTTATATAAAATATATATTCATAATATATATATATATATATATATAATAGATCAGTAAATGGAATGAAATACACCGTTCAAGGAGACAGTAGACCGTACGTACGCATGAACGCTGTTTTCTTTTCCTTATTGAGTTGAATGGAATTAAGTAGATGACATACATATATATACACATAAATCCAGTATCATTATTATGTCATATATTTTATTATTACTTATTATATATACTTTATAATCATTCATGAATGGTTAACGTGGATAATGAATCTCATCGCGTCGTGGAGACGGTAGTCCGTACGTACGCACGAGCGATGATATCGTTCTCATGATCATGAAATTGTATTGGAGTGTATGTATACTATTTTAGAATCAATATCACTTTACAATAATCATATATAGTTATTATTTACACCATTATATCCATCCAAGTAAGGTGGTGGTGGAAAATAGATTACACCACGGTGTGGAGACGGTATTCCGTACGTACGCACGCGCGATGATTTCGTTTTCCGTAGGATGGATAGATGGTGAAATAAGGTTGTTTCATACTTATAATAACATATCCGTATATGAATGATACTGATGTTATTACTTCATAATGAAACAACCTAAGAAGAAGAAGTGGAAGAATAAATAAAGTTGAAAGAATTGGTAACGGACATTACCTCTTCTTTGAAGCGCCTCTTTGAGATCTCCTTTTAGGGCACTAAAATTGGTCTTTGAGGAAGACAAGAACCTCAAGGATGTTTCTAGGTAAGTGGAAAAGGGAATTTGGTAGAGTTTGGCCGAGCTTGAAGACTCAAAGTGGAGTGAGGAAGAGAGGGAGGGGGTTCCCATTTATAAGAGAGGAGAGGGGCACCTTTGGAATAACTAAAACATATTATTTTATTATAAAGCCAAATTCGGTATTAAATAGCTCCAAATTGATTTATTTCGAAGATAAGGTGGGTATGGGTCTAAATCCACTCATCCAATAGAAGTTAGAGAAGTTTAGGTTCCTATTTTAACCTTATCATTTATATTTAACTTTAAGTTAGATAATTTTACTTTTACCGTGTCTTCTTGTTTTCTTACACTATAAGATTAATAAACTTACTATATCAAGCCAAAAGAACCCCAAGTTGTTTATTATTAATATATATAACCTTATATAAGTCATTTGGCCGAACCTTATATTTTTAGGAATAAAATAACAATTAATAATATAATATTTGTTTTAAAAACTATTTTATGTCAATTTTGACACTATTTAGTAATTGATTTTTGTAAAACTCATAACAGAATGATTAGATCTAAAAAAGTTAATTAATCAATAATTACATGTCATATTTACCTATAAAATTATTGGAATTCATAAAAAGTCTCAAATTACATTTATTTGGGTATTTATAACATCAATTATGTCAATATTTCATTAATAAGATAATTACTGTATCATCTTTGTGTCAAAAATAAATTACATTATATAAAGTCTAAAAATTAAAAATAAAATATAATTATGTAGGAAATACTTTTAGCTTTCTAATGAAAATTTATAGTCGAATTTATCTTATGTATAACCCTATATTAAAAATTATATACTTATTAAACTTTGATTTTAACTATTTTAACCCTTCTTTTAAATAAATTAATAATAAATGTCCTAATCTAATCCAAGTGGGCCTAAATGGTCATATGTTATTACTAAGGTTTTTTGTGGTCGAATTAAACTTATCCAATAGAATTAGGACATGTGTTAGGGTAATAATAATATAATTTTTACCCTTAATTACCCTATTTACTTATAACCGTGGTTAAAAAAAGTAAAAAGTTACTATTCACCAAATATTATTTTCATCTCATTGAACCACATTTTACTTACTGACATCAACCGTGTCTCTCGGATTTTTGAAATTTCACTCACAAAAGCGGTAAAATTAAGTTTTATGAAAAATTCATTTTTTTGACTACCACTTAGTGGTTTCACTATTCATCAAAAAATGAAAGTTTCCAGAAAAATACCAAAAATTAGGCCTAAGCTATATTTGATATTATGAACTCAAAAATGATGTCTATTTTACCAAATTCAAAACATATTATTTATATTACTTAATTTAAAAATTAATTCCCGTCGTCAAAACAAATAGCGTGTTCTTAAGAGATAATAACTATCAAAAGATTGACACTTGTTTATGTCTGGTTTAAATGTGAAAATACATCTAATGACCAAAATTGTATTAAATTGTAAAAATATATTCTAAATATACTTTAAAACCACTCAAATTAATAATTTATCATTATTAATTATTTCAATTAAGAAGGTTGTTTTTAATTAAAATTTAGTAATTTTCACTATTCATCAGAAAATGAAAGTTATCCAAAAAGTACCAAAATTTCACCCTAAGATAATTTCGATATTCTGAATCCAAAATTGAATCCATTTTGAAAATTAAAATTTACAAAATTTCAAAAAGTGGTTATTACTATTCATAACGGCAAGTTTTAATAATATTTTAATAGCATATCATTGTTTAGTGAAACTCGATATTGCGTACAACACACGCTATCGCGGAAGGTCGCACTTGCGTGTAATGCAAGTCAAGTCAGGGTTGCGTGTTGTGCATGAATCCTTCGTTGTTTCGTATAACACAATCCAAACATATTTCATTTATACATTGAATATATATCAAAATTGTGTGTAACACGATCCAAGAATAGTGTTGTGTATACTGCAAGCTAATACGGTGTTGCGTATAGCGCAAGGTAATCTTGGTGTAGCATACAACACAAGACATTAATGAAATTAAAAAAATATTTTCCATAAAATCTCGGGGTGTTACATTCTACCCCCCTTAAAATGAATTTCGCCCTCAAAATTCGTCGGGGTTATAAATGGTTTACTATTCGATAGTTTCCTTAATAGAATCCCACATCGTAAAGAGGAATACCAAAACCAATCTTTAAAAACAAAAGTATGAAACGTAACGGTTACCAAAATAAACTAATCACTGGGTTTCCACATAGGTGAAAATATGGATATGGAAGAGAAATCTAACCTTCATGTTCTGATGGAGATTGGTAGAGAACATGGCTATGGAAAAGATAGAAATCACAAAGCCATAAATTAGTGACGATCTAAGGTACCATCTGATTCATCAGATATAATAGCACTAGGACAACATTTTTGGTTTTCAAGATCATTTCCCTAAAGTTGATGAAATTGGAATTAGAAGAAATAATTTCGTGATTTTGGTATAGTCTCACCGTTTGTGGTTCTTTGGACAATTTCTACTTCATCTCTTAAAGAAATGAAGGTGAATTTATCATTCGTGATGTGATAGCAGATCATGTGATAGAATGATGGGTCATTCCATCTGTCTCAAAAAAAAAAGGTTAGGAAAGTTATCAAAAAATACATAAGTCCATCTATAGTGAGATTAATCATATATGGTTCCTAAAATAGACTTATACTTCATATATCATACTGGTTAATATAATAAAACTAGTTTCTACTAAACAGGGACTTCCTGTAGGCCAGTGGTAGGCGATAAAGGCCAGTCGCACTTCGGTTGTGGGTTCGATTCCCACAGCCTTGTCCGACGCGATGGGCTGTCGCCCGTCCTGCAGGTTGTCCTTTTTCTAAAGCTATATTACTATAACATCCCATCAACAATATCAAAAAAAAAAGTTTTATCCTTAAACAATACTAACTTATGTCCAACATAATCCATTCCAATCTTCAGGCATATCTAAATTACTTCGGTCCAAGCTCATAGTATAAAGAAAATAATCACATGAATGCCATCATTTATCCCCCATATATCAGAAGATATATCTTGTTGGTCAAATTACAAACAAGTGAATACCTTAATCATGTATTCTCTTGAAGAATGAATATCCATTGATCCTTAGTGAAAACATGAATGCAGTTAAAAGTTAACACTTTCCACATACCAAAATCCTCAAAATTCTATATCCTCAAACCATGATATCACTTAGTCCTTATATCAATCATGAGCTCATGAATACTATCAAACATATTAGATTCTCTTTATCCCTTCATTATGTGTATATCATCTGCTTTCCAAAAATTTTTCAATCACTTTTCATGGTTACCGATTCCATAAAATTATTGAAAACCACAATAGACCAATACATAAATATTCCAATATTCCACGATACTATATACAACATTATTCTGTAATCCCATTACATAAATACTTAATCATTCCACAACATCTTTGTCATATTCAACATCGCCAATGGTGATCGCATGTGACTTCCCTTTGTCTTTTGCCTTAAGTGGTTGCTCATGTCGATCATCACTAACCCTTGGATTTGGGCATTTAATAGCATAATGCCCCATTTCGTTGCACTTGAAGCATTGAAGTGTAGTAGGTTCATTCTGTGTATCCCTTCCTTTGTTTGCATCATTAGGCATCTTCTTTTTATCATTGCGGCATTCAAATGCCCGATGACCTTCCTTTCCTCATTTGAAACATTTACTTGTCCCTTTAAGACAATCTCCACCATGCTTCTTTCTACACATTGAGCATAAGGAAACATTCATCTTCTTTTCACCATTATTCTAAGATTTCTCCTTGAACTCCATCTTTCGTTTCTTGTAAAAACTATAAGATGGATAAGTAACACCAACTTCCATTTCTACCTTGATAGAAAAATGCACAATTTCTTCATAGCTACTGAAGTCTCTTATAGCTAATTCCCTTCGAAGATTTGGTTTTAAGCCACTGAAGAATCGATCAACTTTACTTTCAGGTTGGATGATAAATCCAGATGCATACCTTGCAAGCCTTGTAAAATTTGCTTCATATATACCAACAGATTCATCATCCTTTTGCTTTAGTTCAAGAAACTCCTTCTCTATCTTTGTTCGAACAATACGAGAGAAGTACTTATTGAAAAATAAGTTATTGAACTCATCCCATTCCATGGACTCAATTTCAACTCTTTTCCTCGTATTCTTGATAAGATTCCACCATTGATCAGCTTAACCTTCCAAACGATATACTGCTAAGATGACTTTATCACGTTCAGAACATTGAAGAACTGAAAATATCTTTTCAGTGGTACTGATCCATTGTTCAGCAACAAGTGGATCAGAAGACCCACTGAAAGAAGGTGGACGTTGCCTCATGAAGGACTCAATAGAATGTTGTTCCCTTCTCTGCTCATTTGGAAGTCCAAAATGATTCATAGCTTGTGTAAGTATAGCAATAAGATTTTGTGCTCCATCTCCCATAACATTTGTTTGTTCAGGATGACAATCATTGCATTGTCCATTACATTGATCAACACGGTTCCTTCGGGTTCCAGCCATCGTCTAAACCCCAAAAAGAATAGTGTGAGAGGCAAAAATCATGCTAGGGAAAACAACATAATAAAGGGGGAGTACCTTCAATATCTAACATCTTAGGTTTAATTCTATGATAATTAGCATAATTCTAGTACTATAACCTATACGTATACTTAACCTTAGGGACATCCCTAGACATACCATAGAAATATCTCTAGGGATCTCACTAAAGTTCTCGCATCCTAGTTTCCAAAGGTTAACTAAACCTTTCCTCTGATACCAACTGTAGAGACCCGAAGCTTGACGTACATGGACATTAGATTACTTTTGTGGAATACTTAGTACATAACAAAACCACACAAACAATGACCATAATATTTTAGTGTCTTTGGAAACTCAGAATATAATCTTCTAATCGTGGTGAAAGATCTTCAAAATCTCCCATAAAGATCTTCTTTTTTTATACCTAAAACATTTCTTTATATCCTGGGGAAAATAAAACATAAAATGGTGAGCTCAAATTCTTAGTAAGGCTAAACAAAAGAACTATCAATCCCATCATATTCATAAGAACATAACATTTTGGAAATCTTAACCTGTAAAAGAGAACATAATATCATAACATGGGATAAATCATAGTAATGAAATGTAATCCCAATAATCATAACTTAAAACCTGAAACTTTGTGGCATACAAAAATAATCATAGATAATCATTTCTTATTAGTCAAGAATCATTTCCAAGACTATCTTTGTGGACAAAGTCCCTTTCTGAACCGAGTTCACTCCTCGTTTCAGTCCGGTTTCACTGAACCGGGATAACCTACCATTCCAGCCATGTCTATCTCATGAGATATATAATCTTTACCCAATGAATTTAGGGAGATATAGGTCCCACCCATCTCATAATGAAATCATTCTTACTTGTGCCACAAAATAAACATACATCATTCATAATAACCCAATAAATAAAATGGGTTTCATAAACATCATCCCATAATCACATAATACATATAAAAGAAATGGATATCATTTCATAATAAGAAAAGTGAAACCATGTAAATCATAGAGACATTATAATTTAAACATACAAATATGAAATAATGTCATCTTAAATGGAAAATGGTTTTGATAAAACACTTGAAATGAATTCTTGAGAAAAATATCCTTTCTTCTTCAAAATCAATTTCTTTTCACAGAATGTCATGCTATTTTAAAAGAAAGAGATTTTTTTGAAAATAGTCATGAAATTATTTGGAGTAAGCTTCATGAAAATAAGGATTTATAAAACCATAAAAATCCTTTCATGCCGTATAAGTTAAAAAAAACATTCTTCGTACTTTTGTCAGAAAAGTCAAAAAGTACCTCGTACGAAAAACGACAAAAGATTCCTTTCATATCCTTTACTAAAAACTCACCGAAAGGTAAAATTGGATTTAAAAAATTTTCGGTGGATAGAAATAATATTACATAATGAGGAAATATGGATGTGGATGGTATAATATACCCCAGTAAATACCAAAGTATAAACAATCTCGGATAAAATGAGATTGTGATATTTTCCCTTACCATAGATCCGATTTGCTTCGTAAGTGTCTGAACCTCCTGTATAATGATTTAAATAATGTCATTGAATTATTACATAATCATAATCATTGTTATGATATCATATATGGTTCACTTATGGCATTATATTACCCATTCTTTTGTAAATTCCATGTTAAAGAGCGTTTTGGGTAAAATCATTTCATTTTCCGTCCGTATTTTGACTTGTAATTATTCATATGATTACTTACATCATGATTACTTAATTACAGAATATAAAACATGATTTATATATAATATATATTCATAATATATATATATATATATATATATATATAATAGATCAGTAAATGGAAAGAAATACACTGTTCATGGAGACGGTAGACTGTACGTACGCATGAACGCTGTTTTCTTTTCCTTATTGAGTTGAATGGAATTAAGTAGATGACATACATTTATATACACATAAATACAGTATCATTATTATGTCATATATTTCATTATTACTTATTATATATACTTTATAATCATTCATGAATGGTTAATGTGGAGAATGAATCTCATCACGTCATGGAGACGGTAGTCTGTACGTACGCACGGGCGATGATATCATTCTCATGATTGTGGAATTGTATATGAGTGTATGTATACTATTTCATAATCAATATAACTTTATAATAATATTATATAGTTATTATTTACACCATTATACCCATCCAAGTAAGGTGGTGGTGGAAGACAGATTACACCACGGCGTGGAGACGGTATTCCGTACGTACGCACGCGCGGTAATTTCATTTTCCGTAGGATGGATAGATGGTGAAATAAGGTTGTTTCATACGTATAATAACATATCAGTATATGATTGATACTGATGTTATTACTTCATAATGAAACAACCTAAGAAGAAGAAGTGGAAGAAGAAATAAAGTTGAAAGAATTGGTAACGAACATTACCTCTTCTTTGAAGCACCTCTTTGAGATCTCCTTTTAGGGCACTAAAATTGGTCTTTGAGGAAGACCAGAACCTCTACGATGTTTCTAGGGAAGTGGAGAAGATAATTTGGCAGAGGTTGGCCGATCTTTAAGGCTCAAAGTGGTGTGAGGAAGAGAGGGAGGGGGTCCCTTTTATAAGGGAGGAGAGAGGCACCTTTAGAATAACTAAAACATATTATTTTATTATAAAGCCAAATTCGGTTTTAAATAGCTCCAAATTGATTTATTTCGAAGCTAAGGTGGGTATGGGTAGAAAGAGTCTTATCCAGTATAATTTAGACAAGTTTAGGTTCCTATTTTAACCTTATCATTTATATTTAACTTTAAGTTAGATAATTTTACTTTTACCGTGTCTTCTTGTTTTCTTACACTATAAGGTTAATAAACATACTATATCAAGACAAACGAACCCCAGGTTGTTTATTATTAATATATATAACCTTATCTAAGTCATTTGGCCAAACATTAGATTTTTAGGAATAAAAGAACAATTAATAATATAATAGTTGTTTTAAAAACTATTTTATGTCAATTTTGACACTATTTAGTAATTGAATTTTGTAAAAATCATAACAGAATGATTAGTTAGAATAAAGTTAATTAAATCAATAATAACATGTCATATTAACCTATAAAATTATTGGAATTCATAAAATGTCTCAAATTACATTTATTTGGGTATTTATAACATCACTTATGTCAATATTTCATTAATAAGATAATTACTGAATCATCTTTGTGTCAAAAATAAATTAAATTATTTAAAGTCTAAAAATTACAAATAAAATATCATTATGTAGGAAATATTTTTATCTTTATAATTAATATTTATAGTCGAATTTATCTTATGTATAACCCTATATTAAAAATTATATACTTATTAAACATTGATTTTAACTATTTTAACCCTTCTTTTAAATAAATTAATAATAAATGTCCTAATCTAATCCAAGTGGGCCTAAATGGTCATATTTTATTCCTTAGGTTGTTTTTGGTCGAATTAAACTTATCCAATAGAATCAAGAGATGTGTTATGGTAATAATAATATCATTTGTACCCCTAATTACCCTATTTACTTTTAACTATGGTAAAAAAAAGTAAAAAGTTACTATTCACCAAAAATTATTTTCATCTCATTGAACCACATTTTACTTACTGACATCAACTGTGTCTCTCGGATTTTTGAAATTCCACTCACAAAAGCGGTAAAATTAAGTTTTATGAAAAATTCAATTTTTTTAACTATCACTTAGTGGTTTCACTATTCTTCAAAAAATGAAAGTTACCAGAAAAATACCAAAAATTAGGCCTAAGATATATTTGATATTATGAACTCAAAAATGATGTCTATTTTACCAAATTCAAAACATATCAGTTATATTACTTAATTTAAAAATTAATTCCCATCATCAAAACAAATATCGTGTTCTTAAGAGATAATAACTATCAAAAGATTGACACTTGTTTATGTCTGGTTTAAATGTGAAATTACATCCAATGACCAACATTGTATTAAATTATAAAAATATATTCTAAATATACTTTAAAACCACTCAAATTAATAATTTATCACTATTAATTATTTCGATTAAAAAGGTTGTTTTTAATTAAAATTTAGTAATTTTCACTATTCATCATAAAATGAAAGTTATCCAAAAAGTACCAAAATTTCACCCTAAGCTAATTTGAATATTCCGAATCCAAAAATGAATCCATTTTGAAAAATAAAATTTACAAAATTTCAAAAAGTGGTTATTACTATTCATAACGGCTAGTTTTAATAATATTTTAATAGCATATCATTGTTTAGCGAAACTCGGTATTGCGTACAACAAAAGCTATCACGGAAGGTCGCGCTTGCGTGTAATGCAAGCCAAGTCAGGGTTGCATGTTGTGCAAGAATCCTTCATTGTTTCATGTAACATAATCCAACCATATTTCATTTATACATTGAATATATATCAAAATTGTGTGTAACACGATCCAAGAATATTATTGCGTATACTGCAAGCTAATACGGTGTTGCGTATAGCGCAATGTAATCTTGGTGTAGCATACAAAACAAGACATTAATGAAATTAAAAGAACATTTTTCATAAAATCTCGGGGTGTAACATTCTACCCCCCTTAAAATGAATTTCACCCTCAAAATTCATCGGGGTTATAAATGGATTACTATTCGATAGTTTCTTTTATAGAAACCCACATCGTAAAGAGGAATACCAAAACCAATCTTTAAAAAAAAAAGTATGAAACATAATGGTTACCCAAATAAACTAATCAATGGGTTTCCACATAGGTGAAAATATGGATATGGAAGAGAAATCTAACCATCATGTTCTGATGGAGAGTGGTAGAGAACATGGCTATGGAAAAGCCAGCAATCACAAAGCCATAAATTTCTGATGATCTATGGTACCATCTGATTCATCAGATATAAGAGCACTAGGACAAATTTTTTGGTTTTCAAGATCATTTCCCTAAGGTTGATGAAATTGGAATTAGAAGAAATACTTTCATGATTTTGGTATAGTCTCACCGTTTGTCGTTCTTTGGACAATTTCCACTTCATCTCTTAATGAAATGAAGTTGAATTTTTCATTCGTGATGTGTTAGCAGATCATGTGATAGAATGATGGGTCATTCCATATGTCTCAAACAAAAGGTTAGAAAAGTTATCAAAAAATACATAAGTCTGTCTATATTGAGATTAATCATATTTGGTTCCTAAAATGGACTTATACTTCATATATCATACTCCTTAATATAATAAAACTAGTTTCTACAAAACATGGCCTTCCTGTAGGCCAGTGGTAGGCGATAAAGGCCAGTCGCACTTCGGTTGTGGGTTCGATTCCCACAGCCTTGTCTGACGCGATGGGTTGTCGCCCGTCCTGCAGGTTGCCCTTTTTCTAAAGCTATATTTCTATAACATCCCATCAACAATATCAAAAAAAAGTTTTATCCTTAAAAAATACTAACTTATGTCCAAAATAATCCATTCCAATATTTAGGCATATCTAAAATACTTCGGTCCAAGATCATAGTATAAAGAAAATAATCACGTGAATTCCATCATTTATCCCCCATATATCATAAGATATGTCTTGTTGGTCAAATTACAAACATGTGAATACCATAATCATGTATTCTCTTGAAGAATTAATATCCATTGAACCTTAGTGAAAACATGAATCCAGTTAAAAGTTAACACTTTACACGTACCAAAATCCTCAGAATTCTATATCCTCAAACCATGATATCACTTAGTCCTTATATCAATCATGAGATCATGAATACTCTCAAACATATTAGACTCTCTTTATCCCTTCATTATGTTCATATCATGTACTTTCCAAAAATATTTCAATTACTTTTCATGGTTACCGATGCCAAAAAATTATTGAAAACCACAATAGACCAATACAAAAATACTCCAATATTCCACGATACTATATACAACATTATTCTAGAATCCCATTACATAAACACTAAATCATTCAACCACATCGTTGTCATATTCAAAATCACCAATGGTGATCGCATGTGACTTCCCTTTGTCCTTTTCCTTAAGTGGTTTCTCATGTCGATCATCACTAACCCTTGGATTAGGGCATTTATTAGCATAATGCCCCATTTCCTTGCACTTGAAGCATTGAAGTGTAGTAGGTTCATTCTGTGTATCCCTTCCTTTGTTTGCATCATTAGGCATCTTCTTCCCATCATTGCGGCATTCAAATGCCCGATGACCTTCCTTTCCACATTTGAAACATTTACTTGTCCCTTTAAAACAATCTCCACCATGCTTCTTTCCACACTTTGAGAATAAGGAAACACTCATCTTCTTTTCACCATTATTCTGAGATTTCTCCTTGAACTCCATCTTTCTTTTCTTGTCAAAACTATGATATGGATAAGTAACACCAACTTCCATTTCTACCTTGATAGCACAACACACAATTTCTTCATAGTTACTAAACTCTCTTATAGCTAATGCCCTTCGAAGATTTGGTTTTAAGCGACTGAAGAATCGATCAACTTTACTTTCAGGTTGGATGATAAATCCAGATGCATACCTTGCAAGCCTTGCAAAATTCGCTTCATATATACCAACATATTCATCATCCTTTTTCTTTAGTTCAAGAAACTCCTTCTCTATCTTTGTTCGAAGAATACGAGGGAAGTACTTATTGAAAAATAAGTTCTTGAACTTGTCCCATTCCATGGAATCAATTTCATCTCTTTTCCTCGTATTCTTGATAAGATTCCACCATTGATCAGCTTCACCTTCCAAACGATATACTTCTAAGATGACTTTATAATGTTCAGAACATTGAAGAACTAAAAATATCTTTTCAGTGGTACTGATCCATTGTTCAGCAACAAGTGGATCAGAAGACCCACTGAAAGAAGGTGGACGTTGCCTCATGAAGGACTCAATAGAATGTTGTTCCCTTCTCTGCTAATTTGGAATCCCAAAATGATTCAGAGCTTGTGTAAGTATATCAATAAAATTTTGCTCTCCATCTCCCATAAAATTTGTTTATTCAATAGGACAATCATTGCATTGTCCATTACATTGATCAACACGGTTCCTTTGGGTTCCATCCATCGTCTAAAACCCAAAAAGAATAGTGTGAGAGGAAAAAATCATGCTAGGGAAAACAACATAATAAAGGGGGAGTACCTTCAATATCTAACATCTTAGGTTTAATTATATGATCATTAGTGTAATTCTAGTACTATAACCTATACGTATACTTAACCTTAGGGACATCCCTAGACATACCTTAGAAATATCTCTAGGGATCTCACTAAAGATCTCGCATCCTAGTTTCCAAAGGATAACTTAACCTTACCTCTGATACCAACTGTATATACCCGAAGCTTGACGTACATGGACATTACATTACTTTTTCGGAATACTTAGTACATAACAAAACCACACACACAAGGAATGTAATAGTTTAGTGTCTTTGTAAAATCAGAATATAATCTTCTAATTGTGGTGAAATATCTTCAACATATCATATAAAGATCTTCTTTTTTTATACCTAAAACCATTCTTTATATCCTGGGGAAAAGAAAAAATAAAATGGTGAGCTCAAATGCTCAGTAAGGGTAAACAAAAGAACTATCAATCACATCATATTCATAAGAACATAACATTTTGGAAATCTTAACCTGCAAAAGAGATCATAATATCATAACATGGGATAAATCATAGTAGTGAAATATAATCCCAATAATCATAACATAAAACATGAAACTTTGTGGAATACACACATAATCATAGAGAATCATTTCTTATTAGTCAAGACTCATTTCCAAGACTATCTTAGTGGACAAAGTCCCTTTCTGAGCCGAGTTCACTCCTCGTTTCAGTCCTGTTTCACTGAACCGGTATAACCTACCGTTCCATCCATGTCTATCTCATGAGATATAAAATCTTTACCCAATTAATTGGAGGGAGATATAGGTGCCACCCATCTCATAATGAAATCATTATTACTTGTGCCACAAAATAAACATACATCATTCATAATAACCCAATAAATAAAATGGGTTTCATAAACATCATTCCATAATCACATTATCCATATAAAAGAAATGGATATCATTTCATAATAAGAAAAGTGAAACCATGTAAATCATAGAGACTTTATACTTGAAACATACACATATGAAATAATGTCATCCTATATGGAACAAGATTCTGATAAAATACTTGAAATGAATTCTTGAGGAAAATATCATTTCTTCTTCAAAATCAATTTCTTTTCACAGAACGCCATTCTTTTTTAAAAGAAAGAGATTTTGTTGAAAATAGTCATGAAATATTTTGGATTAAGCTTCATGAAAATAAGGATTTATAAAACCATAAAAATCATTTCATGCCATATAAGATAAAAAAACATTCCTCGTACTTTTGTTGGAAAAGTCAAAAAGTACCTCTTACGAAAAACGACAAAAGATTCCAGTCATATCCTTTACTAAAAACTCACCGAAAGGTAAAATTGGATTTAAAAAATTGTAGGTGGATGGAAATAATATTACATATTGAGGAAACGTGGATGTGGATGATAAAATACACCCCAGTAAATACCAAAGTACAAATAATCTCGGATAAAATGAGATTGTGATATTTTCCCTTACCTTCGATCCGATTTGCTTCGTAAGTGTCTGAACCTCCTGTATAATGATTTAAATAATGTCATTGACTTATTCCAGAATCATAATAATTGTTATTATATCATATATGGTTCACTTATGGCTTTATATTACCCATTCTTTTGTAAATTCCATGTTAAAGAGCGTTTTGGGTAAAATCGTTTCATTTGCGGTCTGTGTTTTGACTTGTAATAATTCATATGATTACTTAGATCACGATTACATAATTACAGAATATAAAAAATGATATATATATATATAATATATATTCATAATATATATATATATAATAGATCAGTAAATGGAAATAAATACACCGTTCATGGAGACGGTAGACCGTACGTACGCATGAACGCTGTTTTCTTTTCCTTATTGAGTTGAATGTAATTAAGTAGATGACATACATATATATGCACATAAATAAAGTATCATTATTATGTCATATATTTCATTATTAATTATTATATATACTTTATAATCATTCATGCGTGGTTAACGTGGAGAATGAATCCCATCGCGTCGTGGAGACGGTAGTCCGTACGTACGTACGAGCGATGATATCGTTCTCATGATTGTGGAATTGTATTGTAGTGTATGTATACTATTTCAGAATCAATATCACTTTACAATAATCATATATAGTTTTTATTTAAACCATTATACCCATCCAAGTAATGTGTTGGTGGAAAATAGATTACACCACGACGTGGAGATGATATTCCGTACGTACGCACGCGCGGTGATTTCATTTTCCGTAGGATGGATAGATGGTGAAATAAGGTTGTTTCATACTTATAATAACATATCAGTATATTATTGATACTGATGTTATTACTTCATAATGAAACAACCTAAGAAGAATAAGTGGAATAAGAAATAAAGTTGAAAGAATTGGTAACAGACATTACCTCTTCTTTGAAGCGCCTCTTTGAGATCTCCTTTTAGGGCACTAAAATTGGTCTTTGAGGAAGACCAGAACCTCTAGGATGTTTCTAGGGAAGTGGAGAAGATAATTTGGCAGAGTGTGGCCGAGATTGAAGGCTCAAAGTGGTGTGAGGAAGAGAGGGTGGGGGTGCCCTTTTATAAGGGTGGAGAGGGGCACCTTTGGAATAACTAAAAAATATTATTTTATTATAAAGCCAAATTCGGTTTTAAATAGCTCCAAATTGATTTATTTCTAATCTAAGGTGGGGATGGGTCGAAAAACTCTCATCCAATAGAATTTAGACATTTTTAGGTTCCTATTTTAACCTTATCATTTATATTTAACTTTAAGTTAGATAATTTTACTTTTACCGTGTCTTCTTGTTTTCTTACACTATAAGGTTAATAAACATACTATATCAAGCCAAACGAACCCCAAGTTATTTATTATTAATATATATACCCTTATCTAAGTCATTTGTCCGATCCTTAGATTTTTAGGAATAAAATTATAATTAATAATATAATATTTGTTTTAAAAACTATTTTATGTCAATTTTGAAACTATTTAGTAATTGATTTGTGTAAAAATCATAACAGAATGATTAGTTAGAAAAAATTTAATTAAATAAATAATAACATATCCTATTAACCTATAAATTTAGTGGAATTGATAAAAAGTCTCAAATTACATTTATTTGGGTATTTATAACATTAATTATGTCAATATTTCATTAATAAGATAATTATTGTATCATCTTTGTGTCAAAAATAAATTTAATTATATAAATTATAAAAATTACAAATAAAATATCATTATGTAGGAAATTGTTTTAGATTTATAATGAATATTTATAGTCGAATTTATCTTATGTATAACCCTATATTAAAAATTATCTACTTATTAAACATTGATTTTAACTATTTTAACCCTTCTTTTAAATAAATTAATAATAAATGTCCTAATCTAATCCAAGTGGGCATAAATGGTCATATTTTATTCCTAAGGTTGTTTTTGGTCGAATTAAGCTTATCTAATAGAATTAGGACATGTGTTAGGGTAATATTAATATCATTTTTACCCTTAATTATCCTATTTACTTTTAACTGTGGTAAAAGAAAGGAAAAATTTACTATTCACCAAAAATTATTTTCATGTCATTGAACCACATTTTACATACTGACATCAACCGTGTCTCTCTGATTTTTGAAATTCCACTCGCAGAAGTGGTAAAATTATGTTTTATGAAAAATTCATTTTTTAACTATCATTTAGTGGTTTCACTATTAGTCAAAAAATGAAAGTTTCCAGAAAAATACCAAAAAATAGGCCTAAGCTATATTTGATATTATGAACTAAAAAATGATGTCTATTTTACCAAATTAAAAACATATCCGTTACATTACTTAATTTAAAAATTAATTCCCCTCATCAAAACAAATAGCATGTTTTTAAGAGATAATAACTATCCAAAGATTGACACTTGTTTATGTCTGGTTTAAATGTGAAATTATATCCAATGACCAACATTGTATTAAATTGTAAAAATATATTCTAAATATACTTTAAAACCACTCAAATTAATAATTTATCACTATTAATTATTTTGATTAAAAAGGTTGTTTTTAATTAAAATTTAGTAATTTTCACTATTCATCAGAAAATGAAAGTTATCCAAAAAGTACCAAAATTTCACCCTAAGATAATTTCGATATTCAGAATCCAAAAATGAATCCATTTTGAAAAATAAAATTTACAAAATTTCAAAAAGTGGTTATTACTATTCATAATGGCTAGTTTTAATAATATTTTAATAGCATATCATTGTTTAGCGAAACTCGGTATTGCATACAACCATATTTCATTTATACATTGAATATATATCAAAATTGTGTGTAACACGATCCATGAATATTGTTGCGTATACTGCAAGCTAATACACTGTTGCGTATAGCGCAAGGTAATCTTGGTGTAGCATACAACACGAGACATTAATGAAATTAAAAGAATATTTTTCATAAAATCTCGGGGTGTTACATTCTACCCCCTTAAAATGAATTTCGCCCTCGAAATTTGTCGGGATTATAAATGGTTTACTATTTGATAGATTCCTTAATATAAACCCACATCGTAAAGAGGAATACCAAAACCAATCGTTAAAAACAAAAGTATGAAACGTAACGGTTACCCAAATAAACTAATCACTGGGTTTCCACATAGGTGAAAATATGGATATGGAATAGAAATCTAACCATCATGTTCGGATGGAGAGTGGTAGAGAACATGGCTATGGAAAAGCTAGCAATCACAAAGCCATAAATTTGTGACGATCTAAGGTACCATCTGATTCATCAGAAATAAGAGCACTAGGACAACATTTTTGGTTTTCAAGATCATTTCCCTAAAGTTGATGAAATTGGAATTAGAAGAAATACTTTCGTAATTTTGGTATAGTCTCACCGTTTGTCGTTCTTCGGACAATTTCCACTTCATCTCTTAAAGAAATGAAGTTGAATTTGTCATTCGTGATGTGTTAGCCGATCATGTGATAGAATGATGGGTCATTCCATCTGTCTCAAACAAAAGGTCAGAAAAGTTATCAAAAAATACATAAGTCCATCTATAGTGAGATTAATCATATATGGTTCCTAAAATGGACTTATACTTCATATATCATACTACGTAATATAATAAAACTAGTTTTTACTAAACAAGGACTTCATGTAGGCCAGTGGTAGGCGATAAAGGCCAGTCGCACTTCGGTTGTGGGTTCGATTCCCACAGCCTTGTCTGACGCGATGGGCTGTCGCCCGTCCAACAGGTTGTCCTTTTTCTAAAGCTATATTACTATAACATCCCATCAACAATATCAAAAAAAAGTTTTATCCTTAAATAATACTAACATATGTCCAACATAATCCATTCCATTATTTAGGCTTATCTAAAATACTTCGGTCCAAGATCATAGTATAAAGAAAATAATCACGTGAATGCCATCATTTATCCCCCGTATATCATAAGATATATCTTGTTGTTCAAATTACAAACATGTGAATACCTTAATCATGTATTCTCTTGAAGAATGAATATCCATTGAACCTTAGTGAAAACATGAATGCAGTTAAAATTTAACACTTTCCACATACCAAAATCCTCAAAATTCTATATCCTCAAACCATGATATCACTTAGTCCTTATATCAATCATGAGCTCATGAATACTCTCAAACATATTAGATTCTTTTTATCCCTTCATTATGTGCATATCATCTGCTTTCCAAAAATATTTCAATCACTTTTCATGGTTACCGATGCCATAAAATTATCGAAAACAACAATAGACCAATACATAAATATTCCAATATTCCACGATACTATATACAACATTATTCTGGAATCCCATTACATAAACACATAATCATTCCACCACATCGTTGTCATATTCAACATCGCCAACAGTGATCGCATGTGACTTCCCTTTTTTCCTTTTCCTTAACTGTTTCCTTATGTCAATCATCACTAACCCTTGGATTAGGGCATTTATTAGCAAAATGCCCCATTTCCTTGCACTTGAAGCATTGAAGTGTAGTAGGTTCATTCTGTGTATCCCTTCCTTTTTTGCATCATTAGGCATCTTCTTCCCATCATTGCGGCATTCAAATGCCCGATGACCTTCCTTTACACATTTGGAACATTTACTTGTCCCTTTAAGACAATCTCCACCATGCTTCTTTCCACACTTTGAGAATAAGGAAACATTCACCTTCTTTTCACCATTATTCTGAGATTTCTCCTTGAACTCCATCTTTCGTTTCTTGTCAAAACTATGAGATGGATATGTAACACCAACTTCCATTTCTACCTTGATAGCACAACGCACAATTTCTTCATAGCTACTGAAGTCTCTTATAGCTAATTCCCTTCAATATTTGGTTTTAAGACACTGAAGAATCGATCAACTTTACTTTCAGGTTGGATGATAAATCCAGATGCATACCTTGCAAGCCTTGTAAAATTCGCTTCATATATACCAACAGATTCATCATCCTTTTTCTTTAGTTCAAGAAACTCCTTCGCTATCTATTTTCGAAGAATATGAGGGAAGTACTTATTGAAAAATAAGTTCTTGAACTCGTCCCATTCCATGGACTCAATTTCATCTCTTTGCCTCGTATTCTTGATAAGATTCCACCATTGATCAGCTTCACCTTCCAAACGATATACTGCTAGGATGACTTAATCATGTTCAGAACATTGAAGAACTGAAAATATCTTTTCATTGGTACTTATCCATTGTTCAGCAACAAGTGGATCATAAGACCCACTGAAAGAAGGTGGACGTTGCCTCATGAAAGACTCAATAGAATGTTGTTCCCTTCTCATCTCATTTAGAAGTCCAAAATGATTCACAGCTTGTGTAAGTATAGCAATATGATTTTGTGCTCCATCTTCCATAACATTTGTTTGTTCAGGAGGACAATCATTGCATTGTCCATTACATCGATCAACATGGTTCCTTCGGGTTCCATCCATCATCTAAAACCCAAAAAGAATAGTGTGAGAGGAAAAACTCATGCTAGAAAAAAATATATAATAAAGGGGGAGTACCTTCAATATCTAACATCTTAGGTTTAATTCAATGATCATTAGCATAATTCTAGTACAATAACTTATACGTATACTTAACCTTAGGGACATCCCTAGACATACCTTAGAAATATCTCTAGGGATCTCACTAAAGTTCTCGCATCCTAGTTTCCAAAGGTTAACTAAACCTTTCCTCTGATACCAAATGTAGAGACCCAAATCTTGACGTACATGGAAATTACATTACTTTTATGGAATACTTAGTACATAACAAAACCACACACACAAGGACTGTAATAGTTTAGTGTCTTTGGAAACTCGGAATATAATCTTCTAATTGTGGTGAAAGATCTTCAACATCTCCCATAAAGATCTTCTTTTTTTATACCTAAAACTTTCTTTATATCCTAGGGAAAAGAAAACATAAAATGGTGAGCTCAAATGCTCAGTAAGGGTAAACAAAAGAACTATCAATCACATCATATTCATAAGAACATAACATTTTGGAAATCTTAACCTGCAAAAGAGATCATAATATCATAACATGGGATAAATCATTGTAGTGAAATGTAATCCCAATAATCATAAATTAAAACATGAAACTTTGTGTCATACACATATAATCATAGAGAATCATTTCTTATTAGTAAAGACTCATTTCCAAGACTATCTTAGTGGAAAAAGTCCCTTTCTGAACCGAGTTCACTCCTCGTTTCAGTCCGGTTTCACTGAACCGGTATAACCTACCGTTCCAGCCATGTCTATCTCATGAGATATAAAATCTTTACCCAATGAATTGGAGGGAGATATAGGTCCCACCCATCTCATAATGAAATCATTCTTACTTGTGCCACAAAATAAACATACATCATTCATAATAACCCAATAAATAAAATGGGTTTCATAATCATCATCCCATAATCACATAATCCATATAAAAGAAATGGATATCATTTCATAATAAGAAAAGTGATACCATGTAAATCATAGATAATTTATACTTGAAACATACACATATGAAATAATGTCATCTTAGATGGAAAAAGTTTTTGATAAAACACTTGAAATGAATTCTTGAGGAAAATATCCTTTCTTCTTCAAAATCAATTTCTTTTCACAGAACGTCATGCTATTTTAAAAGAAAGAGATTTTTTTGAAAATAGTCATGAAATATTTTGGAGTAAGCTTCATGAAAATAAGGATTTATAAAACCATAAAAATCCTTTCATGCTGTATAATTTAAAAAAAACATTCTTCGTACTTTTGTTGGAAAAGTCAAAAAGTACCTCGTATGAAAAACAACAATAGATTCCTTTCATATCCTTTACTAAAAACTCACCGAAATGTAAAATTGGATTTAAAAAATTGTAGGTGGATGGAAATAATATTACATATTGAGGAAACATGGATGTGGATTATAAAATACAACCTAGTAAATACCAAAGTATAAACAATCTCGGAAAAAATGAGATTGTGATATTTTCCCTTACCTTAGATCTGATTTGCTTCGTAAATGTCTGAACCTCCTGTATAATGATTTAAATAATGTCATTGACTTATTAAATAATCATAATCATTGTTATGATATCATATATGGTTCACTTATGGCTTTATATTACCCATTCTTTTCTAAATTCCATGTTAAAGAGCGTTTTGGGTAAAATCGTTTCATTTGCCATCCGTGTTTTGACTTGTAATTATTCATATGATTACTTAGATCACTATTACTTAATTCCAGAATATAAAACATGATTTATATAGAATATATATTCATAATATATATATATATATAATAGATCAGTAAATGGAAAGAAATACACCGTTCATGGAGACGGTAGACCGTATGTACTCATGAACGCTGTTTTCTTTTCCTTATTGAGTTGAATGGAATTAAGTAGATGACATAAATATATATGCACATAAATATAGTATCATTATTATGTCATATATTTCATTATTACTTATTATATATACTTTATAATCATTCCTGAATGGTTAACATGGAGAATGAATCTCATCGCGTCGTGGAGACGGTAGTCCGTACGTACGCACGATCGATGATATCGTTCTCATGATTTTGGAATTGTATTGGAGTATATGTATACTATTTCAGAATCAATATCACTTTAAAATAATAATATATAGTTATTATGTACACCATTATACCCATCCAAGTAAGGTGGTGGTGGAAAATAGATTACACCAAGGCGTGGAGACGGTATTCCGTATGTACGCACGCGCGGTGATTTCATTTTCCGTAGGATGGATAGATGGTGAAATAAGGTTGTTTCATACTTATAATTACATATCAGTATAGTATTGATACTTATTTTATTACTTCATAATGAAACAACCTAATAAGAAGAAGTGGAAGAAGATATAAAGCTGAATGAATTGGTAACAGACATTACCTCTTCTTTGAAGCGCCTCTTTGAGATCTCCTTTTAGGGCACTAAAATTGGTCTTTGAGGAACACCGGAAACTCTAAGATGTTTCTAGGGAAGTGGAGAAGATAATTTGGAAGCGTTTGGCCGATCGTGAAGGCTCAAACTGGTGTGAGGAAGAGAGGGAGGGGGTTCCCTTTTATAAGGGAGGAGAGGGGCACCTTTGGAATAACTAAAACATATTATTTTATTATACAACAAAATTAGGTTTTAAATAGCTCCAAATTGATTTATTTCGAAGCTAATGTGGGGATGGGTCTAAATAATCTCATTAAATAGAATTTAGACAAGTTTAGGTTCCTATTTTAACCTCATCCTTTATATTTAACTTTAAGTTAGATAATTTTACTTTTACCGTGTCTTCTTGTTTTCTTACACTATAAGGTGAATAAACTTACTATATCAAGCCAAACGAACCCCAAGTTGTTTATTATTAATATATATAACTTTATCTAAGTCATTTGGACGAACCTAAGAGTTTTAGGAATAAAATAACAATTAATAATATAATATTTGTTTTAAAAACTATTTTATGTCAATTTTGACACTATTTAGTAATTAATTTTTGTAAAACTCATAACAGAATGATTAGTTCTAAAAAAGGTAATTAAATCAATAATAACATGTCCTATTAACCTATAAAATTAGTGTAATTTATAAAAAGTCTCAAATTACATTTATTTGGGTATTTATAACATCAATTATGTCAATATTTCATTAATAAGATAATCACTGTATCATCTTTGTGTCAAAAATAAATTAAATTATTTAAAGTCTAAAAATTACAAATAAGATATCATTATGTAGGAAATATTTTTAGCTTTATAATTAATACTTATAGTCTAATTTATCTTATGTATAACCCTATATTAAAAATATTCTACTTATTAAACATTGATTTTATCTATTTTAACCCTTCTTTTTGATAAATTAATAATAAATGTCCTAATCTAATCCAAGTGGGCCTAAATGGTCATATTTTATTCCTAAGGTTGTTTTTGGTCGAATTAAACTTATTAAATAGAATTAGGACATGTGTTAGGGTAATAATAATATCATTTTTACCCTTAATTACCCTATTTACTTTTAACCGCGGTAAAAAAAGTAAAAAGTTTAATATTCACCAAAAATTATTTTCATCTCATTGAACCACATTTTACTTACTGACATCAACCGTTTCTCTCATATTTTTTAAATTCAACTCACAGAAGTGGTAAAATTATGTTTTATGAAAAATTCATTTTTTTTAACTACCACTTAGTTGTTTCACTATTCATCAAAAAATGAATGTTTCCAGAAAAATACCAAAAATTAGGCCTAAGCTATATTTGATATTATGAACTCAAGAATGATGTCTATTTTACCAAATTCAAAACATATCAGTTACATTACTCAATTTAAAAATTAATTCCCGTAGTCAAAACAAATAGTGTGTTCTTAAGAGATAATAACTATCAAAAGATTGACACTTGTTTATGTCTGGTTTAAATGTGAAATTACATCCAATGACCAAAATTGTATTAAATTCTAAAAATATATTCTAAATATACTTTAAAACCACTCAAATTAATAATTTATCACTATTAATTATTTCGATTAAAATGGTTGTTTTTAATTAAAATTTAGTAATTTTCACTAGTCATAAGAAAATGAAAGTTATCCAAAAAGTACCAAAATTTCACCCTAAGATAATTTCAATATTTCGAATCCAAAAATGAATCCATTTTGAAAAATAAAATTTACAAATGTTCAAAAAGTGGTTATTACTATTCATAACGGCTAGTTTTAATAATATTTTAATAGCATATCATTGTTTAGCGAAACTCGATATTGCGTACAACACACGCAATCACGGAAGGTCGCGCTTGCGTGTAACGCAAGACAAGTCAGGGTTGCGTGTAGTGCAAGAATCCTTCGTTGTTTGGTATAACATAATCCAACTATATTTCATTTATACATTGAATATATATCAAAATTGTTTATAACACGATCCAAGAATATTGTTGCGTATACTGCAAGCTAATACGGTGTTGCGTATAGCGCAAGGTAATCATGGTGTAGCATAAAACACAAGACATTAATGAAATTAAAAGAATATTTTTCATAAAATCTCTGGGTGTTACATTCTACCCCCCTTAAAATGAATTTCACCCTCGAAATTCGTCGGGGTTATGAATGGTTTACTATTCGATAGTTTCTTTAATAGAAACCCACATCGTAAAGAGGAATACCAAAACCAATCATTAAAAAAAAGTATGAAATGTAACGGTTTCACAAATAAACTAATCAATGGGTTTCCACATAGATGAAAATATGGATATGAAAGAGAAATCTAACCATCATGTTCTAATGGAGAGTGGTAGAGAACATGGCTATGGAAAATCTATAAATCACAAAGCCATAAATTTGTGACGATCTAAGGTACATCTGATTCATCAGATATAAGAGCACTAGGACAACCTTTTTGGTTTTCAAGATCATTTCCCTAAAGTTGATGAAATTTTAATTAGAATAAATACTTTCGTGATTTTGGTATAGTCTCACCGTTTTTCGTTCTTTGGACAATTTCAACTTCATCTCTTAAAGAAATGAAGTTGAATTTGTCATTCGTGATGTGTTAGCAGATCATGTGACAGAATGATGGGTCATTCCATCTGTCTCAAACAAAAGGTTAGAAAAGTTATCAAAAAATACATAAGTCCATCTATAGTGAGATTAATCATATATGGTTCATAAAATGGACTTATACTTCATATATCATACTGCTTAATATAATAAAACTAGTTTCTACTAAACAGGGACTTCCTGTAGGCCAGTGGTAGGCGATAAAGGTAAGTCGCACTTCGGTTGTGGGTTCGATTCCCATAGCCTTGTCCAACGCGATGGGATGTTGCCCGTCCTACAGGTTCTTCTTTTTCTAAAGCTATATTACTATAAAATCCCATCAACAATATCAAAAAAAAAGTTTTATCCTTAAACAATACTAACTTATGTCCAACATAATCCATTCAAATCTTTAGGCTTATCTAAAATACTTCGGTCCAAGTTCATAGTATAAAGAAAATAATCCCGTGAATGCCATCATTTATCCCCCACATATCGTAAGATATATCTTGTTGGTCAAATTACAAACATGTTAATACCTTAATCATGTATTCTCTTGAAGAATGAATATCCATTTAACCTTAGTGAAAACATGAATTCAGTTAAAAGTTAACACTTTCCACATACCAAAATCCTCAAGATTCTATATCCTCAATCCATGATATCACTTAGTACTTATATCAATCATGAGATCATGAATACTATCAAACATATTAGATTCTCTTTATCCCTTCATTATGTGCATATCATCTGCTTTCCAAAAATATTTCAATCACTTTTCATGGTTACCGATGCCATAACATTATTGAAAACCACAATAGACCAATACAAAAATATTCCAATATTCGACGATACTATATACAACATTATTCTGGAATCCCATTACATAACACATAATCATTCCACCACATTGTTGTCATATTCAACATCGCCAATGGTGATTGCCAGTGACTTCCCTTTTTTCCTTTGCCTTAAGTGGTTGCTCATGTCGATCATCACTAACCCTTGGATTAGGGCATTTATTAGCATAATGACCCATTTCCTTTCACTTGAAGAATTGAAGTGTAGTAGGTTCATTCTATGTATCCCTTCTTTTGTTTGCATCATTAGGCATCTTCTTACCATCATTGTGGCATTCAAATGCCCGATGACCTTCCTTTCCACATTTGAATCATTTACTTTTCTCTTTAAGACAATCTCCACCATGCTTCTTTCCACACTTTGTGCATAAGGAAACATTCATCTTCTTTTCACCATTATTTTGAGATTTCTCCTCGAACTCCATCTTTCGTTTCTTGTCAAAACTATGAGATGGATAAGTAACACCAACTTCCATTTCTACCTTGATAGCACAATTCACAATTTCTTCATAGCTACTGAAGTCTCTTATAGCTAATGCCCTTGGAAGATTTGGTTTTAAGTCACTGAAGAATCGATCAACTTTACTTTCAGGTTGGATGATAAATCCAGATGCATACCTTGCAAGCCTTGTAAAATTCACTTCATATATACCAACAGATTCATCATCCTTTTTCTTTAGTTCAAAAAACTCCTTCTCTATCTTTGTTCGAAGAATATGAGGAAAGTACTTATTGAAAAATAAGTTCTTGAACTCGTCCCATTCAATGGACTCAATTTCATCTCTTTTCCTCATATTCTTGATAAGATTTCACCATTGATCAGCTTCACCTTCCAAACGATATACTGCTAAGATGACTTTATCATGTTCAGAACATTGAAGAACTGAAAATATATTTTCAGTGGTACTGATCCATTGTTCAGCAACAAGTGGATCAGAAGACCCACTGAAAGAAGGTGGAAGTTGCTTCATGAAGGACTAAATAGAGTGTTGTTCCCTTCTCTGCTCATTTGGAAGTCCAAAATGATTCATAGCTTGTGTAAGTATAGAAATAATATTTTGCGCTCCATCTCCCATAACATTTTTTTGTTCAGGAGGAAAATCATTGCATTGTCCATTATATTGATCAACACGGTTCCTTCGGGTTCCTGTCATCGTCTAAAACCCAAAAAGAATAGTGTGAGAGAAAAAAATCATGCTAGGGAAAATAACATAATAAAGGGGGAGTACCTTTAATATCTAACATCTTAGGTTTAATTCTATGATCGTTAGAATAATTCTAGTACTATAACCTATACTTATACTTAACCTTAGGGACATCCCTAGACATACCTTAGAAATATCTCTAGGGATCTCACTAAAGTTCTCGCATCCTAGTTTCCAAAGGTTAACTAAACCTTTCCTCTAATACCAACTGTAGAGACCCAAAGCTTGACGTACATGGACATTACATTACTTTTGTGGAATACTTAGTACATAACAAAACCACAAACACAAGGACCGTAATAGTTTAGTGTCTTTGGAAACTCGGAATATAATCTTCTAATCGTGGTGAAAGATCTTCAACATCTCCCATAAAGATCTTCTTTTTTTTATACCTAAAACCTTTCTTTATATCCTGGGGAAAAGAAAACATAAAATGGTGAGCTCAAATGCTCAGTAAGGGTAAACAAAAGAACTATCAATCACATCATATTCATAAGAACATAACATTTTGGAAATCTTAACCTGCAAAAGAGATCATAATATCATAACATGGGATAAATCATAGTAGTGAAATATAATCCCAATAATCATAACATAAAACATGAAACTTTTTGGAATACACACATAATCATAGAGAATCATTTCTTATTAGTCAAGACTCATTTCCAAGACTATCTTAGTGGACAAAGTCTCTTTCTGAACTGAGTTCACTCCTCATTTCAGTCCTGTTTCACTGAACCGGTATAACCTACCGTTCCAGCCATGTCTATCTCATGAGATATAAAACCATTACCCAATGCATTGGAGGGAGATATAGGTCCCACCCATCTCATAATGAAATCATTCTTACTTGTGCCACAAAATAAACATACATCATTCATAATAACCCAATAAAGAAAATGGGTTTCATAAACATCATCCCATAATCACATAATCCATATAAAAGAAATGGATATCCTTTAATAATAAGAAAAGTGAAACCATGTAAATCATATAGACTTTATAATTGAAACATACACATATTAAATAATTTCATCTTATATTGAAAAAGGTTTTGATAAAACACTTGAAATGAATTCTTGAGGAAAATATCCTTTCTTCTTCAAAATAAATTTCTTTTCATAGAACGTCGTGCTATTTTAAAAGAAAGAGATTTTGTTGAATATAGTCATGAAATATATTGTAGTAAGCTTCATGAAAATAAGGATTTATAAAACCATAAAAATCCTTTCATGCCGTATAAGTTAAAAAACATTCTTCGTACTTTTGTCGGAAATGTCAAAAAGTACCTCGTACGAAAAACAACAAAAGATTCCATTCATATCCTTTACGAAAAACTCACCGAAAGGTAAAATTGGATTTAAACAATTGTAGGTGGATGGAAATAAGATTACATATTGAGTAAATAAGGATGTGGATGATAAAATACACCCCAGTAAATACCAAAGTATAAACAATATCGGATAAAATGAGATTGTGATATTTTCCCTTACCTTAGATCCGATTTGCTTCGTAAGTGTCCGAACCTCCTGTATAATGATTTAAATAATGTCATTGAATTATTTCAGAATCATAATAATTGTTATTATATCATATATGGTTCACTTATGGCTTTATATTACCCATTCTTTTGTAAATTCCATGTTAAAGAGCGTTTTGGGTAAAATCGTTTCAGTTGTCGTCCGTGTTTTGACTTGTAATTATTCATATGATTACGTAGATCATGATTACTTAATTAAAAAATATATAAAATGAATTATATAAAATATATATTCATAATATATATATATATATATATATATATAATAGATCAGTAATTGGAAAAAATACACCGTTCATGGAGACGGTAGACCGTACGTACGCATGAACGTTGTTTTCTTTTCCTTATTGAGTTGAATGGAATTAAGCAGATGACATACATATATATACACATAAATCGAGTATCATTATTATGTCATATATTTCATTATCACTTATTATATATACTTTATAATCATTCATGAATGGTTAACGTGGAGAATGAATCTCATCACGTTGTGGAGACGGTAGTCCGTACGTACGCACGAGCGATGATATCGTTCTGATGATCGTGGAATTATATTGGAGTGTATGTATACTATTTCAGAATAAATATCACATTACAATTATCATATATCGTAATTATGTACTCCATTATACCCATCCAAGTAAGGTGGTGGTGGAAAATAGATTACACCACGGCGTGGAGACGGTATTCCGTACGTACGCACGCACGGTGATTTCGTTTTCCGTAGGATGGATAGATAGTGAAATAAGGTTGTTTCCTACTTACAATAACATATCAGTATATTATTGATACTGATGTTATTACTTCATAATGAATGAACCTAAGAAGAAGAAGTGGAAGAAGAAATAAAGTTGAAAGAATTGATAACGGACATTACCTCTTCTTTGAAGCGCCTCTTTGAGATCTACTTTTAGGGCACTAAAATTGGTCTTTGAGAAATCCCAGAACCTATAGGATGTTTCTAGGGAAGTGGAGATGATAATTTGGCAGAGGATGGATGAGATTTAAGGCTCAAAGTGGTGTGAGGAAGAGAGGGAGGGGGTGCCCTTTCTTAAGGGAGGAGAGGGGCCCCTTTGGAATAACTAAAAAATATTATTTTATTATAAAGCCAAATTCGGTTTTAAATAGCTCCAAACTGATTTATTTAGAATCTAAGGTGGGTATGGGTCTAAATACACTCATCCAATAGAATTTAGACAAGTTTAGGTTCCTATTTCAACCTTATCATTTATATTTAAGTTTAAGTTAGATAATTTTACTTTTACCATGTCTTCTTGTTTTCTTACACTATAAGGTTAATAAACTTACTATATCTAGTCAAACGAACCCCAAGTTGTTTATTATTAATATATATAACTTTATCTAAGTCATTTGGCAGATCATTAGATTTTTAGGAATAAGATAACAATTAATAATATAATATTTGTTTTAAAAACTATTTTATGTCAATTTTGACACTATTTAGTAATTGATTTTTGTAAAAATCATAACAGAATTATTAGTTCAAAAAAAGTAAATTAAATCAATTATAACATTTCATATTAACCTATAAAATTATTGAAATTCATAAAAAGTCTCAAATTACATTTATTTGTGTATTTATAACATCAATTATGTCAATATTTCATTAATAAGATAATTATTGTATCATCTTTGTGTCAAAAATAAATTAAATTATTCAAAGTCTAAAAATTACAAATAAAATATCATTATGTAGGAAATATTTTTATCTTTATAATGAATATTTATATTCGAATTTATCTTATGTACAACCCTATATTAAAAATTATCTACTTATCAAACTTTGATTTTAACTATTTTAACCCTTCTTTTAAATAAATTAATAATAAATGTCATAATCTAATCCAAGTGGGCCTAAATGGTCATATTGTATTCCTAAGGTTGTTTCTGGTCGAATTAAACTTATCCAATAGAATTAGGACATGTGTTAAGGTAATAATAATATCATTTTTACCCTTAATTACCCTATTTACTTTTAACTGCGGTAAAAAAAGTAAAAAGTTACTATTCATCAAAAATTATTTTCATCTCATTGAACCACATTTTACTTACTGAAATCAACCATGTCTCTCATATTTTTGAAATTCCACTCACAGAAGTGGTAAAATTAAGTTTTATGAAAAATTCATTTTTTTTAACTACCACTTAGTTGTTTCACTATTCATCAAAAAATGAAAGTTTCCAGAAAAATACCAAAAATTAGGCCTAAGCTATATTTGATATTATGAACTAAAAAATGATGTCTATTTTACCAAATTCAAAACATATCAGTTACATTACTTAATTTAAAAATTAATTCCCGTCGTCAAAACAAATAGCGTGTTCTTAAGAGATAATAACTATCAAACGATTGACACTTGTTTATGTCTGGTTTAAATGTAAAATTACATCCAATGACCAACATTGTATTAAATTGTAAAAATATATTATAAATATATTTTAAAACCACTAAAATTAATAATTTTTCACTATTAATTATTTCGATTAAAAAGGTTGTTTTTAATTAAAATTTAGTAATTTTCACTATTCATTAGAAAATGAAAGTTATCCAAAAAGTACTAAAATTTCACCCTAAGATAATTTCGATATTTCGAATCCAAAAATGAATCCATTTTGAAAAATACAATTTACAAAATTTTAAAAAGTGTTTATTACTATTCATAATGGCTAGTTTTAATAATATTTTAAAAGAATATCATTGTTTAGCGAAACTCGGTATTGCGTACAACACACGCTATCGCGGAAGGTCGCGCTTGCGTGTAATGCCAGCCAAGTCAGGGTTGCGTGTTGTGCAAGAATCCTTCGTTGTTTCGTATAACATAATCCAACCATATTTCATTTATAAATTGAATATATATCAAAATTTTGTGTAAAACGATCCAAGAATAGTGTTGCATATACTACATGCTAATACAGTGTTGCGTATAGCGCAAGGTAATCTTGGTGTAGCATACAACAAAAGACATTAATGAAATTAAAAGAATATTTTTCATAAAATCTCGTGGTGTTACAAAGCCCTTGATTGAAAGGAAAATAATGAAGTTACCAACATTATGTGCTACACTTTTAAAGAGATGAGACATTATTCAAATTATTGTCTTAAGTGTCAAGGAAAATTTCTCTAAAAAAGGCCAGGTTTATGCGATCAAAACTACAAAGGTTGAATTTCACAATGATATGGTGGAAGATAATTTAATTGTATCCACAAACTTATCCAATGCTTTATTTGATTTGGAATCATCTCATTATTTTTTATATTCCTAGTTTTCTAATAAAATTATACATTTATATTTTGATTTAATAATTGATCTATCAGTTAAAAGTATTACGGGAAGTATAGTTGCAACAAATATGTGTCGGTCAGTCCCCTTCATAACACATAAACATGCTTTAGTTGCTAAAACTTTCATCATACCTATGATTGAATTTGATATAATCCAAAGTGTAGATAGGATTTCAAAATAATATGTGGAAATCTATTAAAAAAAGTAGGAAATTATTATTATTGAGGAATATACAGAATATCTTATCTTTAGAGAAGAAAATGTGTCATCTGAGTCATATTTGGATCAAACTATAGTATCTATTATAAATTAAATTATTGGGTAAGAAGATAAAACATCATCAATGGATGAGGAAAAAAATCTTCAAATTTAATATGTACCTATTGTTCAATAATATATTGATGTATTTCTATAAGATTTACCAGGACATCCTCTAGGGAGGGAAGTTGAGTTCTCTATTTAATTAATTCACGATGAAAGATCTATATCAAATAATCCTTATAGAATTTCCATAATGGAATTAGTAAAGTTGATGAAAAAACTAGAAGATTTGAATGATAAAGGATTTATTCTCCCTAGTGTTTCTCCATGGGGAACCCTTGTTATTTTTGTCAAGAAGAAAGATGGATCCATGAGGCTGTGTATTTATTATCGGGTAATCAATGCTATTATAATAATAAACAAGTATCCTCTGCCTCACATTGATGATTTATTTGATCATCTTTATGGAGCTCAATACTTCTTGAATATTTAATTTCGATTTAGATATCATTAGTTTCGTGTGAGGAAGGAATATATTCCAAAGGCAACATTCTGAACTAGGTATGGACATTCTGAGTTAACAATAATTCCATTTGGACTGACTAATGCACCCTTTGTTTTTATGAATATAATTAATAGAGTGTTCAAGGAATATCTTGATGATTTTTTTGGTATTTATTGATGATATAGTGATATATTTCAAAATATATGAGGGCCATGAGAACCAATTTTGGGTTTTTCTGGAGACTCTTAGAACAAAATAATTATATGGGAAGTTTAGAAAGTGTGAATTTTGGATTCAAATAGTATCTTTTCTAGGACATATTGTCTCTAAGGATGGAATATCAGTTAATACTATGAATCAAAGGTAGTTTAGGAATGTCCTACACCAAGGAACATAATAAAGGTACATAGTTTTATTGTTTTATTAGGTTATTATCAGCATTTCATTCAGAACATTTCCCAATTAGCTAACCTGTTAACCTAGCTTACCCTTAAAGGGGTTAAGTTCATATGGGAAAATGAATGTGAATAATTTTTTTAAGAATTGAATAAGATATTAGTGAATGATTTGATCTTGACTCTACCATAATAAAATTGTGTATTTGTGATTTATTATGTTTCATCAAAGAAAGGACTTGGTTGTGTCCTTATGCAGAATGATAGAGTTATTAACTATGCATCAAGGCAGTTAAAAACTCATAAAAAAAACTATCCAACTCATGATCTCGAGTTAGCAGATGTAATATTTTCTAAAAAAATATGGAGACACTAACTATATGGTGAAATATGTGAGATATATAATGATCACAAGAGTTTTAAAAAATATATTCTTATAGAAGGAACTCAACATGAGGCAAAGGAGATGGCTCGAGTTTCTCAAGGATAAGTATTGTTCAATACACTAGCACCCAGGGAAGGAGAACAATGTAGCAGATGCATTGAGCAGGAAGGATCATGGTGTTCTGAACAAAATAAGGATTAACAAGGATCCTATGTATATGAATCTACCAAATATGGATATGGGAATTATCAAGTAAGGTGAAACATCATTACTTTTTCAATTGTTTTCCCAACCATATTTGTTGTAAATAATTAAAAGTTCCCAGTCTGATGATGATAATCTCCAAAATAACTATGAATTCTGGGAAGTTTCCAAACATCATGTGTGAGGATGGAAGTATAAAATTTGGGAGGAGACTATGTGTTACCTTAATACATGAGATAAAAGGGAGTTATTGGGTGATTCCCATAGTTCAAATTTTTCTATACATATTGGTAGCACTAAGATGTATATATATTTTAAGAACATTTATAATGGGATAATAAGAAGCCAGAAATTGTTGATTATGTATCAATATGTTTATTCTGTCAATAGGTGAAGGTTCAAAGACAACTTCTTAGAGGAGTAATGATAGAATTTATTATTCTTACATGGAAATAGGATGACATCACTGTGTATTTTGTCACTTTGTTGCCAAAAACTTCAAGAAATAATGATTCAATATGGGTAATTGTTGATTGAATTACCAAATTTGAACATTTACTTGATATAAGGGAGAATTTTACACAAGATAACCTTGAATGACTCTATATTAATGAATTTGTAATACTTCATGGAACACCAATCTCAATTGAGTATGATCATGATCCATGATTTACATAAAAATTCTAGAAAAGTAATTATAAAGATTTGGATACTAAGCTTGATTTGAGTATTTATTATCAACCTCAAACTGACAGGCATTCGGAAAGGACCGTTCTAACATTATAAGACATGTTGAGATTATGATCACTCAACTTTTAAAATATGTGGGATTAATATTTTCCTTTGGTATAATTTTCCTACAACAATAGTTTCCATTCTAGTATAAAAATAGAACCATATGAAGCATTTTATGGAAACAGATGTCATACACCTACTTGTTAGTATGAAGTTAGTGAATGGAAGATTGTAGGCCCAAAGATTGTAGAGGAAATAAAGGAAAAGGTAAATAATATTAAAACACATCTCCAAGCAGCTCAAAATAGGTAAAATATCTATGCTGATAATGAAAGAAAGGATTTGTAATTTCAAGTGGGTGATCATGTTTTCTTGAAATTATCTCTATGGAAGGGTTTTCTAAGATTTGGGAAGAAAGGGAACCTCATCCCCAGGTACATTGGTCCTGTTGAAATTCTGGTGAGAATTGGAGTTGTGACTTATCATTTAGAAATTTTGCATAGACTTTCTAATGTACACAACATGTTCCACATCTTTGTGTTAAGGAAGTACAAGCTAGACCCAACACATGTCCTCAATTTTGAAGAAATATATTTGGCACCTGATTTATCTTATTGTGAAGAGCCTATCTAGATTTTAGACACTAAAGAACAGGTACTGAGGAATTGGAAGAATCGACAAGTAAAGGTACTTTGGAAAAATCAAAAAATTGAAGAGGCACCGTCCAAGCATAAGGAACTTATGATGAAGAACTACCCAAATAATTTAATGGGGTTTCAATATGGAAATTTTGGGGCTGAATTTTTTTATAGGAGGGGAGAATGTAATGACCTAGAATTATATCAATGAAATTTCCCTTCTTATAATAATTTAATGTAGTATAAATCACATAAAAACACTTATACAACACAATACAAATGTTTTAAATGAATAATTAATGAAATAAGAGGCATTTCTAGATTTTAAGGGACATATACCGATGAAATAGTAACTTGACCTTAGGAATGGTAATATAAACCTTATGAATAGTAAACTGGATAAATGAATAGTAACATCACCCATGAATGTATAAATAAATTTTATCCATCTTATAAATGAAAGTATGATATAATTATATCACAGTATAAGTAAATGAATATTATTAAAAATTATTAATTAAGTGTTGGTATTTTTTTAAGTCATAAATATTTAATTAAAATTTTATAATTAATAAAGCGATTTAAATAATTTTTTTTTCATAAAATTTAATCATAAATTAATATTTTTTTGTATTATTATTTTTGGATAATTTTATGAGATCTTAGTTAAATTTTTAGAGATATTAAATATATTATAAATTTAAAATCTTTATTTTTTTTTTCAGTAAATAGTGATTTTAATTGAAAATTAAATTTCTCATATTTAGAAAATTATATTCATAAAATGGAGTTCATTTTTTAATTCTAAACATACATAAATGTTTAGGGTGAATTTTTGAGATTATTCTAAAATACTAGAATTTTTGTTGAATAGTAAAATACGATAATTTACGATAAATGTTAAATACATGAATTATTGAGTCATAGGTGATTTATGGATTATATAAGACCATAATATTGAACTATAATTCATTATTTTAGTATACTTGGTGATAATTCTCAAACTATTCATATTATTGAGCCAAAATAATAAACTAATGAATAACACATTAAAAAAACCCCTCTCCTCCACTATAAATACAACCCCTCACCACCCCTTCTTCTCAAACCTTCCAATATTTTATCCTTTGTAAAATTTATTCCCAATCCTCTTCCCAGGATTTACACCAACTTACAAGATCTTTTGTTCTCAACAAAATACCAAAACCAATCCCCTTAAGGAGGTCCTCAATCAAAAGAATTCAAGAGGTAAAAATCCTCTTTTCTTTTATTTTCTTTCAATTTCTTTTATTTTCTCACCCTTCACTCACCTACCCTATATAAAGAGAAATGATAACTAAAGTATAATTTATATACTATAATTATATCATGTTAATGGAATATCTATCATCAAACACATTTTTCTCTCTCTCTTTTATTCAATAAATGAAAACATCATCTGTGATGTGTTAATTTACCGACATCATGGATGATGAATTTTCATTTTCCATTAACATCTTCAAGGATGGTCATAAAACCATTTGTATGGTTAAGAAAAATTATAATAATGTATTAGAGACTATGTCCTCCAATGGCCTTCATTTTTTTATTGATTTTTGATAATCCACCTTTCAAGGGGTGAGGTGGAACCCTTCCAAGGACTGTAGGAGTAAGTATTACATGGTCCGTATGCCTTAGAGTAATTAATTTACCATAGAATTCAAACATTAAATATAACCTAGAATAACTACTTGGATCTTCTCCTATAAAGTATCTTCATCATGAAATCAGTTCTCCACCTTCGCACGGCTGTTCGGCTAGGCTTTCTCGTGCATGCACAGGCTTGTCCTAATGGTAGGTGCCATAACATCTCATTCTTGTAATCCATTTAAATTATACTATGGTGAACTCCCCTTGATCATCCTCCTTTTAGAACTTGTTCCTTGTAGGTTTTCTGGTTTGAATCATCACTTAAGGTGGCCTGAAGGCCTTTAGGTGGCCTGAAGGCCTTGAGGTGGCCCAAAGGCTTTATAGACCCGAAGGCCTGGGTGGCCCGAAGGCCTTAAAGGACTCAGGGAACAAATCGGTGGCCTAAAGGCCCAAACAGGGTAATATTCTTGGCTTCTATAGTAACAAATAGTAGTTTCTAAAATTCTCACTAAAATACATGCTACAGTACTACTATTGTTCCCACTACATTATTGCTACCGTATGCTACAGTATTGCTATAGTCCCCCCCAGAAAAATTATTCCTTCGCCTGTATTTGATCTCAGGTCACCTGGATGCACTTAAAGAGTCCTCACCAACTAGACTAAGGCTCATGTTCTTAGAGCCTATGTAATATTCTGTAACCATTATATACAAATGATATTGATTAATAAGGCAAAACTATTTCGTGATGATAAGAAAACTGAAAAAAAAGATCTAAATGATTATCATTAAAGGTCTATCTAATGAATTATCCTCATACCTGGAAACATAATAATATATAAGACCATGAAATATTCTATATTTTCATTAATACAATATAATTCCAATTCTGGAGAATTATACCCATTTTACTTGAACTCCATTACTTATAAACATGTAAATTGATCATGTAAGACAAAGAAACAAACACTCTCAAACGATAAATTTATATCTTATAACTCATCAAAAAGACCGTAAATAAACTTAATAAAAAATGAATCAAATTCATGTATAAAAGATTTTGGAGTTTTTAATTAATGAATTTAATTTGATTATTTAGTATGTTAAGTACTGGTGAAGATCACTTTTTTAGATAAGGTAAGGGTTTCTTCCCAAACCTCCATTTTCATTTGGGATATACTTTCTCCCTCTATAAACCAATTTAATTCTTCATTATTTTTAGATAATTATTTTAAATTCTTTCTATACATTCCAAAATAATGTATCGAGACTAGTTTATCTTTATTTTATGAGAAATAATGTTTTTCAAGGTTCCCTACTAAATTCTTCCAGATACGCAAGCCTGATTAAAGGGAAAGTCTCTATTTATTACCCATTTTAAATTAACATCCATATTATGTTTTAAGAAACTATTATTTTTATAAAATCACTAATTTTTCACGAAAAAAAATATTTTTTTTTCTAGTTTTTTATAAATATTTATGACATACACAAATGATTATTACAAAATAACTCTTCTTTACAATGTAAAAAGGGTATTTCTCTCAAAACTAAATCGATGATTTTATTAGGGTATTTTTATCTATTTCAACACCTATATTAAATTTTATTATTTATTAATATTAATATATTATTATTATAATATAACTTATTTTTTTAATGGATTCAGATCTGTTTTATTGTGGATGTGCTATCTTTATTTCATTCACCATACTACTCATAATGGTTAGTGATTATGTTTATAGATCGGGGGAAGTTATTTACATTTCATATGTATATGATGTTTATGTTTAACCTCATTCATATGTGGAATGCATTGGTCTTATAAAGTGATAGGTGGGGATTTATATATCCCCTTGATTCATCAGTAGGTTTCATTAAACATAATAAAAATGGATTTCGGCCGAGTCCTTAACCATTAATTTTTAGATGTGTTGTTCGAGGCCTCGATGATATGTTTCAGATGTCCAAAATTATGTATTACCTTGTTATGATATTAGTAATTGATAAATCTTGTGATTATTTTACTATTATAATATCCTTAGTTAAGTTTCATGTGATTATTTTTATGGAATTATTTATTCTTATTTAACTCTTATCATATTATGATCATGATTATGTTTTAATGGCATGTGTTCTTTTAGTTATTCATAAAGAATTATTATTTATGTTTTTGCTATATTAATTACCCTTACTGATCATCTGATCTCACCAATTTCTTATGTTTTATTTTCCCCATGATTCAAGGATGTATATTATGAATGTATTTGAGGAATAATCTAGAAGTATATAGGTGTTTCCAACAGAATTTATTTTTTATATTTCCTTTCAAGTTGAAATGTATAATTGATGTATATAATCAGGATTACAATACTACTAAACTGATAAATCCTTTAGGTTTCATGTCTTGTATATATTCCAATGTAATAAAGTAAGAAACTGGATCCAGGATACTGGGGTTGGGGTCTTTACACCTATGGTACAACTGACATCATCTGTAACGCCTTATTCTAAAGATCATCCCATTATAGGAAAAAACACACACCTGTAATAGAAGTTCAACGTATTGATGAACCTAACCAGAATACCTACAATGTTCCCAATCTATGAGGAAAAATTTCTATCAGAAGAAATATGGTAGGTCCTCACAGAGGCCTTGAATATCCCTCTTCTGTTTGAAACAAGGGTAACTATTGTAGAGACCAACTATGCAGTTGAGGCTGAGCAAGTGGAATTTCAAGACATCATATTGTTCTCTGATGAAGATGTGGGATCCCTCATGCATGGTAACATATGCTTTCTATACATAATAGGATAGTTCAATGGCATGAAAAATCACCAATACCTGGTGGACATAGTTTCTAGTCTTAACCTCACCCCGAACCAGATGCTTTATAAGCAGGGGCTGACAGAAGTAGATCTGACTCCTTCCAATATAAAAATTTAGGGTTATGATAGGATTGAGCAGAGACCATGGCGAAAAATTAATTTGAATAATTAGTTCATTGGATTGATAGAAAACACTGAATTCGTGGTGATACCTCTAACAATACACCATTGGTTAAACCCTAGCTTCATCTGTATGCAACAATCACCTTCTCATAATACAAATGCCTCAAGTACTCCCTTAACAGTCATGTAAGGGTAATATAAGGTGATGCACACCCCATAGACTCTTAGGATTCCTGAAATATGGATATTAGGTATTACAAGAGAGAGGGAAATCATTTTCATACCAACGAGGTATAGCACACAACTATCATAGCCGGCCCATGGGAAGACTTGGATGATGCTTTCATTATACAGATCTACAAGTTGGAAGCCACGACCCCAGATTTGGGAAGTTACTTTGTTGTTTCTGAGATAAAGTCAGGTCACATACCTAGGTATAAGAAGCTTTCATATATTACCTTTTACTCTTACATTGGTCATGCCTGGGTTATACCAGAAGGCCCTTCCCCTATTAAGTACCAAGATATTATCCCTATGACCACCATTCCATGAAATTCTCACATGTTTTGTAGGGTAGGGTGGAATCACCAGAATTAAACTGACCACCTTTGCATTAACATAAAAAATATACTCCATAGTCAAAGTCCTGATGTAATTGACTTCATAGACTCTATATAAATGGTTTCATCAGTGCAGAAACCCTTCAGTGGTGATTCAGTGTCCGCCCAAGTAGGCATCAATGCTCTCCTCAAGACAGTTGGTCCAGCTGAAATATATCCTCCCACTAATTCTACAACCTCATATGATGAAGAGGATTTGTAATATGATCCTCCTACATTATAGGAGGATGTCTCCACCACCATCGATGAGTTGATTCATGTTAACCTTGACACTGAGACATATCTGATACTGACACTAATCAGTGCAACTATTTCCCTAAAGGAATAATAGTAGTATGTGGATTTCATATCATAGCATCCTGACATGCCCACTTTGATATATGAGGATATTACAGGACTAGAACATAATACCATATTTCATATGGTTGGTCTTCTATAAATTCACCACAGATTCAAGAAAACTCCTAGGAAAATGCACCCTTCCCATGATGTTGTGGTCAAGGTCTAAGTTGATAAGATTATCAAAGACAAATTCTTCTATAAAGTCCAGTACCCAAAATGGATATCAAAAATAATTATAATCAGGAAAAAAAATGGTAATATTAGCGTTTTTATCAAATTTCATGACCTCAACCGCCATTTCCCAAATGATGATTTTCCCCTTCCAGTGACAAGTTTTTTATCGATTCTATAGTCAAGTTCTAATCCCTCTTCTTTATGGATGGATACCTCGAGTAAAATATGATCTAAATAGACCCTAAGTATGAGGGTTATACCACCTTAATGGCACCCCAAGTGACATTTTAATATCTGGTTATTCCCTTTGACTTGATGAACACAGAAGATACTTATTAATGGGCCATGAACGACATCCAAAAACCAATCATTGGGACGTTGGTGGAATGCTATGTGGATGATTTAGTGGTCAAATCCCACCAGTGTATGGACTATATTAGAGACCTTGAGAAAGTGTTTGGATTCCTTTACTCCCAAAATTTGAAGATGATCCCTATGAAGTGTTCTTTCATTGTTACCTCTAGGAAGATTCTTGGATTTGTTAAAGAGTTATCGAGATTAACCTAGAAAAAATAAAGGTAATAATCTAGATGCATCCCCTGAACAACCTTTAGGAGCTCTAAGGCCTCCAATTTCACTTAGCCTATATACGCTAATTCATCATGAATCTGGTTAGCAGGTGTAATACCTTTTCAAGGCTCATGAATAAAGGAACCACTCATGAGTGGAATGAGGAATTACATACCACATTTTCGGAAATAAAGTAGTATCTTCTAAAATGTTCGGTTCTGATGCCTCCCATTTCTGGGAATCCTTTGGTACTCTACATGAACACCCTAGAGAGATCTCTCAGTTCACTTCTTTCCCAGAAAAATAATGAGGGCATAGATAAAAGTTTATAATATCTCAGTCACACACTCCTTGAGAAATAGCTGGTGTCCCAATGAATCTTCTTAACTATATCTTGAATCTCCCCATGTTGATAGGATGTTGGAACAATGGGAAATGATCCTCACGAAGTTATAAATTAGGTTTATTTAGTAGAATGTTGTCAAAGGTCATTCATTGGACAACATTTTGGCCACTCAACCTATTTTTGAAGAATTTACTCTGGAAGTCATCTTACCAGATGAGTCCATCCTCTTAGTGGATCAGGATTTGCCGTGCTAGCAAATGCATTTTGATGGTGACTCTTAAAACCCAACCAGTAGAAATATCACTGATCCCAACCTCAATAGAATATTCACGGGGATCATCTTCATCACCCCAACATAAGAAGTCGTTCCATACTCATTACTACTATCATAGGGATACACCAATAATGAGGTAGAGTATTATGATCTCATCATTGGTCTTGATCAATCCCTAGAGATTAATGTTGCCTGCTCTCATGTGAAGGGAGACTCTGAGTTGGTCATACAAAATATTAATTGTGAATACATCATTAAAAATCCACATATCATGCCCCTATTAGAGTGCACTATATAGCTTATGGCACAATTACCTTCTCATCTGTAAGTGACACACATCCCTCAGTCATAGAATGGTTGATCCAACACCTTGTCCGATTTGTCCAAATCTCTTACAGATCCTAACCAGGATGAAATGTTCATTCATGTGGTGTATTAGATGGTTGTCACACCTATCATCCAACATGATAATGATGACAATGTATACAACATCTGATTACCTGTGCTTCTATGTCAGGACCCCCGAGCTCCCCCACAGTAGAGGAAACCTCCAATTGGTCAACTCCATTCACTGAGTACCTCAAGCATGGTATTCTCCCACCAAATCGAGCCGAGAATGACTGAATCCATTGGTTTACAATATATTTTACCCTCTAGAGTGGTTTTAAACATGAGAAAACTCTCTACAAATGTGGATTTATGGAATTATCCTTCATTGAATCCAATTAGTTTCGATTCCTGATGTTTTGAAAGAAGTTCATGTTGGGTCCTATTGTTCCTATCAGGCAGGATTAAAGATCTCCTACCAAATTCTAAGGATGGGATACTTCTATCCCACCATGGTCTATAAATTCATCATGTTTTAAAAGAGGTCTCCTTCATGCTAAATATATGAAAAAAATTTCATACCAAATCCCCTCCACACCACCAAGTATTCTTGTCCCTTTTCAGTATGGGGACTTGATGTTATTGGCCCTTATCCTCCAGAAATAGCTCACAAGTGAATTATTATCAAGACTAGGACAAATTTCTTCTCCAAGCGGGTAGAGTAAATTATACTCAAGGAGTCCAAGACCCACTCCATGATCAAATTCATGAGTTATCTCATCATTCATTGATTTAAATTTACTCACACTATTCTCAATGACAATGTCACCAACTTCTGAGCTTACGAATTTAAGAAATTGTACAGCATGTATAGTATCAAGTAAAACTATAATTCATGATACCATACATAAGAAAATGGAAATATTTAGGCATTAAAAAACCCTCAATAACATTTTATAGAAGATGGCGAGTCAAAAAAAGAAGATCTTTCCAAAAACTCTACCCAACACCCATTGGGTATATCAGACAATGACTCAAAATTCCACCCAGGTGACCCCATTTTCCATGGTGTATAGATCAGAAGTAGTCCTACCCATTGAGGTTCAATTATCATTTCTAAAAACAACTTTCTACAACCGACATATGATAGATATAATGGGAGAAGTCCATCTAGATGAGTTGGAGGCCCTTGAAGAAAAATGGTTCCAGGCCTTTCATAATCTAGAGAGACACTATAGTAGGATAGAGAGATAATTCAACAAGAATTATTCCTTTGATCCTTACTTTAGGGTGACAAGTTATTGGCTCTTAGGATACTAATGATGCTTGGAAAAAAGCCACCAAAGTTGGTGTCCAACTATGAACAACCTTATATCATTCATAAGTTCTATTCTAATGGTGCATATTCTTTGATCACCACAGATGGAGAGTATATCACTCCTCTATCCAATGCCACTTTTTTCAAGTAGTACTTCACATAATGATCTTACTATATCCTTGACACATGACATTAAACTGTGATCTAGGTACAAACTCTACAACCTTAAACTAGGAGTTCAAGTCCATGAATCATGAATTTATACTATATGTGAGTCTCATTAAGAATTTTTTGTGTGGTGTTGGGTCCCCTTGGGGGCACATTCAGTTTAGGTTTAGCATTAAACTATACTAAACATATCCTCCTAAGACACTCCTATCATGGTCTAAATTTATGAATTTAAACTAATAGCCTATGGTCTAATCTTTAAGACCTTAAAATAATAATACACCCTACGGTCCACATAGCACAACATTAAACTATTCACATATGGCCTGGGATCTATGACTTTAAACTCAAATCATCCCTTATATTCTAATTTTTATATCATTAAAGTAAAAAGTCCACTATTATCAATGGACAACATTAAACTGTGATTCTACCCCGCACAAAATTGGGATTCCGCTTAAATAAGAAGTGATGTCAACTCCATGCCTCAAACATGATATGCCTCACAATAACCATCAAAATCCTTTATTACCATCTCCCTCTTACCACACCATGTTTTAGAGCTATGTATAGATTGATTACCATCCTTATGGGATATGTAGCGACACCCAAATTTCTCATCTTCAGGACCAACCAAAAATTCACCAACCCTTTGGACCATTAGCCTCAGTAATGTTCCAAGAATTATGACATTAAACTATATGAATATTGTATTAAGGCATGTATGTAGTATGTGAGCCTTTTTTTATCCATTAACATGAAGTTTTACCTCTTGCGTTCCATACATATACCCTTGAAACAAGCATCCCCCATAGTGAAAACTATATGAACTTAAACTCTACACAACCAGCTCTAGGATCGCTTCACATTGTGAAGGGTCTCATTGGATCATTCATATTAGGTTTTAACTCTTACACCATGCAAACATCCTTGAATTCCCCCTTTTCATGGTCAAGAGCATATTACATTAAACTATGTGTTCCACCTTCTAGAACTACATGTGTCTTGATTCCTATCTTTATGGGATACATAATGATTCCCAAACTTCTCATCTCTAGACCTATCCACAAATTCATTAAATCCCTTAGCCCTGAGGATCCATCATGGTACTATCCTTAAGACCATAAACTAGTGGATTACTTATGGTCCTTTCAAGACAACCTTAAATAATTTTCAACATCTAGGTTCGAATCCTACTGCCATACACAACTAGAAAATGGAGCTACTTCCATAGACATATAACCACGGTTTTAAAATCATGGTTATAGGTGGCTATAGCCATGGTTTTGTGGCCTTTAGCCATGGTTTTAAAACCATGGATATAGGCCTATTTTATAGGTCCTATATCCATGGTTTTCAAAACCGTGGATATAGGCCAATTTTTTCAATGCCCTATAGCCACAGTTTTCCAAAACCATGGCTATAGGGTTCCTGTGCTTCCGTGGGAACAAAAATTCCCACCAAAAATTTGGTGGGTAGCCCTATCTCCATGGTTTTGAGTCTATTACCATGGATTTTATTAATATATATATCATAATATATATATATATATACTTGAATTGTGGCGCGGTGTGGTGGTAAGTCCACTGGATTGCAAAGTGGAGTTGTAGGGATCAAAACCCTCTTGGGACATTTTTGATTTAGGCTATTTCCATGGTATTCCAAGTCTATTGCCACATTTAAAACCATGGATATAGGTCAACTACCACAGTGTCAAATTTGGATGCCTTTGGCATAGTTTTCAAAACCATGAAAAAAGGTATCTATTGCCACGGTTAAAACCGTGCCAATAGGTTGGGACCTACTACTATAGTGATAGCGGCCACAGTTGGCCAAAACCGTGGTCGTAGCCTAGGTCCACAGTTTTGGGGCCTATTTCCACCATTTTGAACCATGGAAATATCCCTTTTTTCTAGTTTTGATATTTCACCCATTGGCGTACCTAGATGTGCTATGCTGTGGAACCTAGATTGTTAATTATCACACTGATGTTCCCTCATTCCATTTCCATACTTTGAGTCTTTCAAGGTTTGAATTAACATCATCTTTCAAATATAAAAGACCCCCTTTATGGTGATAATTATAGGTCAAAATGGATCACATCAGATCCTGGTCCAATGATCTAATGGATCTCTAGAAAAAAATGTAGGATTCTTTGTTTTGAACTTTGTCAACAGTCAATCCTCCATTTTATCACCCCATTTTTTACTGGTGTGACTATGGTCCCTGTATTTTGATCATGGTCAAAAGTCAATCCCTTCCCATCAGTCTCCCCTTATACAAACCTTGGAAGTCTTGAATTTTCTCCTATTCACCTCTTTATGTTTTAGTGGAGTTCCTACCCCTTAGTGTTACCCCACCAGGAATCTGTGCACGTTGAGTAAGCGGGTTAATGTTGTTGAGACAATCTCAACCTGAAATCTACTTTCCCACAATGTACACTTATATGTGTCAGTTAATCTCCCTCACCATTCATTTTTTCCCACATCGAGCATGGATTACATGGACTTTAGACTCTTTGTAGGGTGTGTACCTATGTGGTTAAGCTTCACAAATCCATGGACCATGAAATATGACCTTTAAACTATTTTCAAGGGTCTGATATTTATGACTTTAAAATGAAAATATTCCTCATGGTCCAAACTATACAACCCTAAACTGGTAGTTAGAGTCCAAGAATCGCAACTTTAAACTATGTATGAGCCTTTTTAAGAGCATGTGGTGTGGAGTAGGACCTCCTTGGTCCTCATTCACGTTGGTTTTTTTTCACTCCACCATGATATATATTTCTATTTGAGAAGATACTTCCCATGGTTCAAACTCTATGACATTAAACTAGTAGCCATCTTACAGTTAACAAAACATGACATTAAAATACTCACAACAGTTCCAATGCATTATGAACATAAACTTTTTTCATCCCCTAGAGTCCAATAAGAACAACAATAAACCAAAAATCCTAACATCCTTAGTGCATGATATTAAACTTCAATATTACCCCAAACTAGTTTGGGATGTCCCATAAAAAAAATATGGAGTGAACAAACTAGTCTAAGAATCATGATGTTAAACTATTCAATCTCTTTTCCCTGGTGTGATAATTATGACCCTAAACTATGTACCATTTTATTTTTGATATTTTCGTGTTATGCGAGCCTCTTTTGGCTCATTCACATTGGGTTTTACCATTTTTTCTCCATGAGTACCATCTGAAATAAACACTTCTACAATCCAAACATCATGAATTTAAACTAATTTCCTCTAGGGTCCAAGATGTACGATTTTAAACTATTTTCAACCTTCCATTTATGTTTTTATGGAAAATAGGACTCCCAAACCCACCATTCAAGTTGGTTTAGTACTCTTTCATGCTATATTTAACACCTTAGGAAACCCCATGGTCTAAATTGTATGACCTAAAACTAATGTAAAATCGTTGGTCTAGGACACATGACATTAAACTGTGGGATTCATCCCGATCATATGACATTAAACTATGTGATAGATCATCCTCACCATATGAATTTATACTGTGTGTATAATATCCTCATCGTATGATGAGAAACCACAGGCTTATCATCTTCATTTCATGATTTAAAACTACAAGGAATCCTAGTAACTTTCCCAAGAATCCCTTTCTGCTTGTGTTGGTTACCTACCACTTCATTCACGTTGTTCAACCATCACTCGATATCCGAGATGATGCTCCCCCTGGAAGATGTGTCTAACTTTCATTCAGACTGATATACCTACCTAACATGCTCTAAAAAATAGTGGTGTAATTCTAGGAGTGTTGGAATCCATTCAAACATTCCATAACCTCCTGTACACACTTTTTGTGCCCCTCATTTGAATACTTATCCCCTTCTATTTCTAAAGGGCCTCCATAATAGAATGGTGTCTTGACAAGGCTCACATACTTTCTTGGGATAATTCCTTGGAGGACATTGGATTACATTCTAAGGAAATATCTCTTTTTTAAACATGGTCAGTGATAGACCCTCATTTATTTCCCCATTACCAGCTACAAAATATGAATAATATTTTTGGAATATGGTAAAAAATTATCCTAGATTGTGACACCACTCTCGTTGTGTTCCATACTATGGGTATTGTGATTCACACTTTTCATTTCCCTTTGTTCGGGTATAATTCAATGCCTCTAGAGTTTTTCCATTTGTGAACTTGCACACATTAGAAAATCAAGTCATCTATTCTAAGAACTATTTTCTCTAGCCACAACCTCTCTAAACCTGAACACTCTTGGTGGCCACTCAACAAACTCTGATTATTCAATGATTACCTGAAACTCTTATACAAATGAGAAATAATAGTCATCCCTTATTTTTCACACTGAGAAAGGATCACATGATCATAGGGATTATTCATTAGTTGTCTCAGAAATATGATCTAAGTGTGATAATAAATTATAAAGAAGCACTTTAAAGCATGAATAAACAAAACTACCCAAAGTTTCAGAGGGCCATCCATGTATTAGAGCCTCTCATTTGAAAAAACCTTCAAAATTTGACCTTGAAAATTGAGTGGTTAAGCTCATCTAGCCTCTATTGAGTGTCCTATAGGATCATTTTCTACAATTATAGGTCTTATTTCTCTTCATCATCCTTATTAAGGATATCCTCTACCTTGATACACTTCTAGTTCTACTTAGCCCGACACTCATCCACCAAGGATCTTGCTTCTATTACCTTATCCTTGGACACTTCTAGCTGGGTTGTTAGGATGTTAATCACATCATCCTGAGTATCCATGACCACCTCATTCTCTTAATCTAACCTTTACATATGGGAAATCTATTTCTCATCCTCCTCAAGTGATTTTGAGCCCTTGGCCTTGTGCTTCTTCCAAGTGAGGTCAAGCTTCTACCATTCATCACGTGCCCTCTCAATAATGAAGTATTGAGATATCACATGTAGGTTTATAGAGTTCCTCCCACATTTCCCCATAATAAATAATTAATGACATATAGATCCCACCCTCTATGGTAGTTCATCTATCTGAGTGCAGGTGATGAAATTCCTCACATAAATCTATTCCTTATAATGCACAATTTGATTTTCCTCAATAGACTCTTAGTCAGAGTCTTCCAAATATTCATGTGGTGTAAGATATTATGGAGGAAATATTCCCAATATATTATTATATGTATCCTCTATGAAAATATCTTAAGCCATGTGTGAACGAAGAACTATCTATGGCAGTAGGTCCCCACCACCCTCTTCACCAGTAGCAGAAGCCTCCAATGCCGCTAGTGGAACCCCTGAGGTGGAATAGATCATTCCAGCTTCCTTAGATACCCCTTTTGGTGGAAATACCTTATATTCTTCTCCCAATACTACCAAAATTGGAAATTCCAAGGTGGGTGCATCCAATGCAGCCTCCCCAATCACCTTGCCTCCTAGCATGATGGCTTCCTCCCCCATCGGAACATTAGTTCCAACAGCCACCTTCGGTGGCACCTTTATAATAGGCTCAACCATCATAGTCTCCCCATACATTCCTACTATAGGTCCCTCCATCAAAGTTATGGTCTTGGATGTACCCTCTATTGGAACCTCCATGGTTGGCTTGACAGCCATGATTTCCATAGCCACACTTAATGGGGGAGCAACATCCTCCATCACCAACTTGGTCCCAGGTGTTGTTAATGTAAGTGTTAATGATGGTGGATGAGTCTCAAGAAATATTAAAAATATTGTCCCAAAATGTGTTAGTGAATCATATAAAGGAAATTAAAAGGATTCAAGGGAGTAAAGGAAGAAGCACGTTACATGAATTGTACACTGAAACATGGAGTTCTTGGAGATTAATAGGTATCCCCCTGGGTAAGGCTCTCTCCATGCACACTACCTTAGTTGTATGAATAAAAGGTTTTCCAATCATGGCCACATCAACAAGAATGAACCCCATCACATTCCCCTTGAAGGGATGAGGTACCCTCACCTTTCTTTTCAAGTCACTCACGGATCTCCCCCTCCCATGTGTTTGATTCATGTTTAAGTGGAAAGGTGTTAGGAAACATTTCTAAAAGTATGTTATATCTAACACACATAAAAGTACAAATATTTACCTAGTAAACAGTAGTGATTAATCCCATGGAGGAGCCTCAGTAGGCATCATTACTAAATATTCATCTGACTCCTTAGGCATAGGTGAGAACAAAGGTAGCTCTTCCATCGACAGTTGTGTGGGAGAGGTCATGTAAAACAACACCTTTATCTGACGAGTCATATGGAGTGTGGTGTCTCTGGAATGGATCAGGTCCTCCATCTTCTCCACATATTTCACTGCCTAGTCCAAGGAAACTAGCCTTGGAATTACCAATCCCAATGATATACATCCTATCCTTATTGAGATGCTTTCAAATCCTGTAATCACCAGAGAACTACATGAAGACGTCCTAGTTGTCCTAGGATTTTGGAAAGATGACATCACTGGGGATATCCAAGTGGCACAACCACTTCATGGGATCTTGAAACATTTTCCTTGAGACCTCCCTAGAAGGTTCACCTTCTTCCCATGATCACATTCCCAAAGCTATAGAGACTAATGTTGCTGCTCCTCTTGCTGCTGCTCTTTCCTTTACAACCCCCCAAATTGCTGGACCCATTGCTCCTGCATTTCCCTTTGGGACAGATCTTCCACCATGATGTGCACCAACCTGTACTCATCCCTAACCCCTTAGATAAAGGTACACCCCTTCATTGATTCATTGGGGGGGCATCACCACAGTATCTCCTGATGATATGCACTCAACCATCTTTTCTCACAGTCATGAACCATCCCATATGTGGACGTGGGTGGTGGAAAATAATTCTACATTAATCTATCCTCACATTTAAACTTGCACCAGATCTATCTCATCACTAAAGGGTGAAACTCATGATATACCTATGATTGTACCTCCAGTGTCAACCTTTGCAAACACCTTAACTCCCTGGAAAAAAAATCTGGGTTATACGATTCCAAGATTGGCTTTTAGTCAACCCTCTTTATGAGTACCCTACCTTTAAGTCTAGGAGTTATGAAACTTGATTGAATATCCTTGTACCTTCATCGATCACCATCCCTTTTGGGAGGGGGAATGGGTGAAATGTAAAGTGCTCCTCTACCCCAACCTTCTCCAACACCTCATCCATGCCTAACTTGAAAGGGAGAATCCCCATGATATTTAAGATTTATGGATAGAAGTTTTTAGAATTAATTGTATTAGGGTTCCGGTACTCATAACCCTCCATGTTTGTGGTTACCCAGCTATACAGAAAGTGTATGGGCCCACTCGCATGCAGTGGGGTCTCCCATTCAATAATATAGAAAATTACCTCTTACAACTTCACCAGTACTGGGATAACCAAGTGGACATGTTGCCCCATCACCAACATCACCTTCATAATGAAAGTTCTTGGCCTAACCCCCATGTGTGCATCCCTCACTGGGAGCATCCAACCACATATAAGTGTGATGATGAACCACACCAGCTTGACCATTGGAGATGAACTAGGTTTGATGTTTTATTCTCATAACTACCACTAGATATCCTCCAAAATTCTTCAATAGGTGTGATACTTGATTTGTTGGAATGAAATTGGGAATGTATGTGACCTCATTAGTAGACTTTACACTGGATCTTCCAGGAATTAACCGAACCATTACATAAAGAGGATATCCCTCATCCCCAACTTTTCTTTGCTGGTTCCCTGCACCAGATCTAGCAGTGCCTTTACTAAATTTGGCCACTTCTCTTGGTCCCCCATAAATTCTCTATAGGGAGGAACTCATCATGAATTTCCTCCAAAATTAGGATCTTAAAAATTTGATAAAGGTCCCATAGGCTGATTCCGACCTCTCCGTGATACATGTGAAATGTGTTGGTCCTCGGTGACTATATACTCAACATCTCGGGCATGATTTACTTGGTCTAGTAGACATGAAACTATGAAACCCATAATGCTTAATAAATCCCTACCCACATTAAATCTACCTCAAGCATAGCTCATGATGTAGATGCCCTATAGTCCTAGGATCACTCATCTCTAACGTTTACACCCTCACGTAAATCGTAGCTGTCATTTTGTCCCTTTTGTGAATCCTCCAAACCCACCTTGAGGATCATCTGATACTATGATGGGGATGCATCAACTTATAGATTCCACCCATAATTTTTTTGATATGGTTATAGAGAAGGCCCACTATATGTGGCACATGATCGTTTCATATGTGGAACATTATCCTTTCATATGTGGCTTGTATGAGCCCTATTTCTCTGGTAATGCCTTGGTTTTCCTATGAACCAGTAAGTCGATTCATATCTTCTCATCGTTTGGATGAAGAAAAAATCCCTCAAACTGAATCCATGAAGTGGAAACCTCTTGCATAGAATATATTCATTATGATCCCCTATCAATTGTTTGAGAAATAGTTTTTGGTCTGAGACGCTTTAGACACACTCCCTGATCATTATCATTTCAGCTATATCTTCCCTTTGAGAAGCATCAATGTTGAATCACAAAAAATCCATTGGATTCAAGACTTAAGTGTGTTATTATCTGGGTTCATGAAGGAATTTTGTGAATCTTGTCCACAGATATTGGGTTTTCGAAAAATTGGTTTGTGGGGGTCACTATGTGAAGCTTCGATTCATTGAGACTGAATTTCCAATAAGATTTTGTCGAGTAGAGTTCAAGAAGTCCAATTCACTAAAGTATCTTTCATGGAGAATATTCACAGAGAAAAGGAGCTTCATGAAAAGAGAGAAAGTATATTTTCTCATTATAGATGTTTGGTGCCTTTGAGGGTCCTCTTTCTATTTATAGGTGTACAGTCGGTCAGGGTTTCATGATAACCTTCACACATGAAACCATTAGTAAAAGGGTTTACCAGTGAGATTTTCAAACAAGAGTTGATTTCCAATATATGGTTATTATAAATGAGAATATGACCCTCCTTATCGACCCATTATCTTTTATACTGAGGGGGAATTTCTTATTATCAAAATATATGGCCCACAGGAATGGATGAGAAAGGAATGGCCAGCTCGAAGAGAATCTGAGCCAACACAGTTCAAAATCCCTTAAAAGCATCTACTTTGTGAATCCCAACCCCTCTACAAATAGACAGAGTTTGTGAAGCTCCCTGTTCAATGCATCCCTTCGTAAGCGCATAATGTGTTGATGGTAACTATCCACACAATGACATTCAGATTCGTGAAGTGATTCACAAAACCGTGAAGTATTGAGAGTGTCTTCAAAAATATGAATATTAGAATCATAGATCCATGCCCATTTATGATGAATATAAGTCATCACATAGACCTTTTATATTCATGAAATACTTTTCCTATAAATACCCCTTCAGTCCAAAATTTTAGTGACAGTTACTCAACCGTTTAGCTTATGAATTGCTCGTAATTCATGTTCATCTTGAACATCATGAACCAAGTCAAAATGGATCACCTAAGGTATCCAATCATAAGAAAAACATTATCCTTGAATTATTAATATCCTCCAAACTGAGTGTATGTTCCTTTCGTGAAGTCCTGCACCCTTTACAAAGGAAGAAGGCCCCATAGGGTACTTGAGGCATCATGAGGAATTCAGCCTTTAAGAAGCACTCCCTTTCGGAACCAGGACATACTTCTAAGTTAGGGGCACCCTATTTCATGAAGAATACCCCTTAATAAAGATCCTATCATTTTCAATACACTTGAGATTCATGAAACACCTTTGTTAAAGGTCCCAAGCTTCACACAACTTCTCTCTTGGGACACCCCATGCATCCTCCCTCCTAATGACACTCTTTCATGAAGGTTTAGTTCCAAGGACCCCCACACCCACCCAGGACTTGTCCATTTGTACCTCAAGCCCCTATGTGACATGTTACACCAACTCTTGAGTCCACCCACCACATCCCAAGTGTGGGATGATCATCCCACATTACTTTTTTTTCTAAGAATATGTATCATAACTCCATTTGATTCTAATCATAGGGATAATAATGTAGACCTCATTATTTGACAATCCCCTATTTTTTATACCCTATTAGTGAAAAACCCATACCCATACAATATCACATGAGACATGGTCATGTAATCCCTAGGGGTAAGGAGTGAGCCTACCCACATCCAATTTGTGTGACATAAAACTGCCTAACTTCATTCCATAATCATATGATGTTAAACTGCATGACAACATCCTGATAACATGATGTAAAACTACAACATTACCCTACAAATCATGAACAATATTACCTTTTTACAATTTACATGGGATGAACCCACCTCATACCTCATGCGATAAGCACAGGATGCCCCATGAATGATCATCATGGGATGCCAGCCTCTCACCCCCTTCGACACACAACACTTTTATACTGGTAAGATAACATGTGTTTGCTAAAACTCCTTCCCTAAAGACAAATCCTCTTTTATGAGGATTATTCAAAATGTATGACCCATCCACATCATCATTGCTCCTAGAAACACCTGGGTAGCTGAATGTGTAATCCCCACACCAATTCAACTAAGAGAAATCATCTTGTGAAGGGGATATTAAATGAATAATCCCCATACTATCCCTCATCAACACTTATTTTTTGAAATGAACATCCTTTATAAATAATTTTTAACTGCATGGATCAGTCATGTCACATGAACATAAACTACGACATCGAACTACATGGGTTTTGATCCCATCCCTCTAAATAGGGTATATATGAAGCCTCCTTGAGATTCGATCCTAACCAATAGTAAAGTTATTTGATCCCTCCTAGGGACACAAATACCTGATCTACCATGAGTAATTAGACCTAAACATCCTATTTCTTCCTCCATGGGGAATTATAATCAACCATCCTGGTTTCATCTCCACGGGCATTAAATCCAAACATCTTGGTTCCACCACCATGGGGAATTAGATCAAATCATCTTGGTTATGACTCCATGGGGAGTTATATCTAACTATATCAGTTCTAAATACATATTTAATTAGATCCATTCACCCTTGATCATCCTCTATAGGGTGTTAGATCATTGTTAAACTATGTGCTTCCTTCTAGGGATTCTCCTCCTTGATATGCCTCTAAGGGGTGTTCTGATCAATCTTTTTCCCATATCTAAAAGAAATTAAACTCATGAATTTTCCCACGATTCTACCTAATGAAAAACATGATATTAATTAAGTAAAATATTTAGAATATATACACCCATGATGTCAGCTATTCCATTAAAAACATGAGATGCCTGAGGTGAAAACCTTTTAATATATACCCCTCTAACATCCATTACCTCGTGATCAAAACAGGATGCCTTGGGATATGAAACTAAGACTCGTCAATGAGATTACATCATGAGACAATGAATTATAGGTTACCAATTCTACTAGTGTTCATACATTACAAGAAATACCCATCATGACTATTCCCATTACCAAAGGTTGCTTCTCTATCAAGAGAGAATCCAAAGGTCTAGATAAAAGCAATGTAATTAACCACCCTCCATAAGAATATGTGAGTGAGAATGACTTCCATGAACATGAATTAACTCTATGAGGGAGACCTAGTCTGGGAAATGAGTTTCAATGAGGAATCCTCAAAAGAAGGAATCGACATCCCATCATCCTATTTCGATCAAGGAGAAGACATTGCTGATGAAAGTGATGAAAGGTGTCCACATTTAGAAAGTGATAATAAGAGGAAAAAAAGATATATATTATGAACGGTCCATGATGAAAGCATCCAAAATAGTGATCACCTAAATCCATATCCTCTTCCATCAAATGAAAAACAAAAAAAATTTCTGTGTGTATGGTGGACTACCACCTCACGAACCAATGTAATTTGTTTTCCATCATTGACTCTTATGGGTGGTTATAATGATGGAGTTAATAATTATATATGTTATTTATTATATTATTATTATTTTTAATGTTTAATTATTATTTAACTTTATTTAATTCCATCTATAAAAAATGAAAACAACTTTATGCATACGTACGACCCACCGTTTCCCTAAATAGTGTAATCCATTTTTTATATCTAAAGTTTATATAAGGATATAAATTTATATATATATATATAATATATAATATTAATATCATGGTTAAATTTTGGATATGATGAAACCATTATCAATGTATAAAGGCATAGACCATTGAACCAAAACATGCATGATAAATGAAGAAATTATCACTTAAGACAGTGAGTTTATTAAATAATTGTTAATAAATGGGTGGTATTATGTTTCCATGATCTTATGATACACTTTTTTATGTTATGATATCATTTTATTACTAATGATCCTTCTATTTTATGATATCATTTTATACCTTTTACTCAATAGTATCGCCGAAATTTACCCATGTTTTTAGGGTTGACGTGGTTGTTTGTAGTGTATCTTGGGTTGTCAAATCCTCAGAGACTTAAGAAGAAACCCAAAAACACATTTATTATATAGATTTTAAATTAAGTGGCCAACATGAGTTTTATTTGAGATGGTTTAAATTAACACTAAAATACCAAAGTGAATTCAATTTGAGAGAATGAGTTAATCTGAGGTTATTTATTGAGGTCGTTTGTACGAATTCCCTTTTAAATTATTTCAATTTCATTAACTTGAGAAGGATTAATTCAATTAAATGAATATAAACCCATCAATTAAGGGTTTAAAACCTTAATATACACATTGTAATCACTTATAAAATTATATATTCATTTTCAATAGCACTCCTATGTAAAGGATCTTATTATAACAAGAAAAGTGTGGTGAAACAAATAAGGAAGAAGAAGATAGAAAATCATTGAATGAAAAAATAAAATAAAAGAAATTATTAAACATTCATAGAGTGATAAATAACATCTAATACATACAATTTAAACTCCATTGGATCAAACCATAATAGGGTTAAACTTTCATTGATGATACGCTCTCAATGGAATTAGGAAGTAGACTCATGAGGGCAGAATTGAAGAAATAATTAATGAAATAATGATCACTCCACCATTGTGTGAATAATTTTAAAAAAATTGTGACTAAAATAAATAATTAATGAAATGGTATCAATGAGATATAGGAATAAAAAAATAATTCAAAAAGAATAAATGTTACTAAAAACCAAGGGGATATAAAAATATTACATGTGAAAGAAATGCAATTACAAAGACAATGTGGTAACATAACATTATAATGAAACAAACACCATAAATCCCCCATAAAATTCACTAAAATTACCTTAAATTGGAATTTTGGAAGGCTTAGGTAAATCCTACAATATTTATTCGCCCCAATTAATGATGGTAGGCCTTTGTGGTTGGAAATTTAATGGAGAGGAGACTTTTCCACCCATGAAAAAATCTGATCCATCTTGCATCCACCAAAAAGAGGTTCCAAAATGTGCTTATAAATGGATGAATTTGGGTGGTCCATATAAGAATATATTAAACCCCCATAAGTCCCCTAACATCCTATAAAATTTAATACTATGTTTATTTTGGGTTTTGGAGATATGATCGTAATGGTGGGATTTTTTTGGGCCACAGAATCTAGCCCAAAATTTCATCTTCAGCTTGGGCCACCTAGAACTCCCATAAAAACATAGAATTAGCACTAGTAACTAATGAATTAAATTTTTATTCTTTATTTACTATTCTACACTAAAAAATTAAATACATTAGGCTTGAATTATTTCCACTATAGTGTTATTATTGGCCTGTTGTTGAGTTCACTTGCCATGAATTTCTTGGGTTGAATGTCCAAAATGGTGGTCTTCCAATGTGAATATACAAGTACTCCAAAAGGATGAATTTTTACTAGTGTAATGAGAAACCTGAAGATTAAATATGAAAATAAAATCAATATCATTGTGTTTTTTGGAAGTTTCCAAAAATATGCCAAGTAATAGTGCACTTTAAGAAATAATTACAATCATAATGTTAAATAATGTTCAAAATTGTAAAATTCACTAAAAATGGTGTTTATAAAAAATGAATAACATGAAAATTAAATATTATAACAATGAATATAATCCTCATTCAGTGGATAACCACACCCCCAACGTGATTTTTTCTAGTCCCAAGTAAAAATTCTCTCAAAAATATGAAATTGATTTCCATTTTCTAAAAACATTTTAATATACAATGCTCACAAAAGTACCTTATACAATAAAATTACAAAACCCATAAAAATAATTTAACACATTATAAGTTCAAAAGTATATCCGAAACCCCAGATCAATCATTTTTTTAAAATTAATCATCACATTTTAATCAATTTTAATTAAGCATGATGATGTGTCCTGCATAAAAATAGACACATGGGTTCCTTTTTATTAAAAGAGGAATTGATAGAAGTGCTAGGTGGAATCACATTTTAATATTAAGACGAGTATTCAATTTTTTGTTTTCTTTTTTCACATTTTCTATGGTAGTTGAAATTTCACTCAGTCAAGTAAAACCCTATAGAGATACTTTTCTGATGACTCCCATGCTCAAAGAACTTAGCACACCAAGTGAATTTCACATAATCTAGGATAATCTCATGTTAAATAAATCAAAAATAAATTCACATTAATATAAATAGAGATAAAATTCCTAAATTTGGGCTAGTGAATTATGGGCTCATGATCCCTATGTTTTGAAATCCACACATTAGGTCAATCTATTTCTCTATGCACAAATTTATTATTGTTTTTATTTACATTCTTCTTGATGATTTTATTTTTTTTTAATAATAATTTTAAAATTAAAATGATCACCAAACCTATTTTATTTATTACGAGACCCCATGAAATCAAACTAATAACCCATAATCCAAAGGATATGCATTGTGATTTTTTATTAAAAGGAAGAAAATGTAAATGATGAAAAATTACATTAAAAAACTACAATTTCCAAATGATATGCTTATGATAATAAAATTTTATTAAAATCAGAATCAATGCATGAATAATTATTTGATATTAAGTTTCAAATTTTGAAATTTTTATTATCATGTTCAAGGTTAAATAATTTTTTATTTCCATTTATGTCTACATTTTTTTTGAAAGTGTATTTTTACTCCCACCCAAATTTGAATGAAACTGCCCTTAGTGTTTGAAAGAGAAGAAAATAAAGAGTTCAGAATTAGAAAGAAAGTGGGGGGGGGGGTGGTGATTTGAAATTAAATCATGGAAAAAAATCACATGGTTTGAAGTTGACGACCAATCAATATGAAATTGATCACTTTTTCATCATGTCACAATTAAAATTACTGGGGATGATTAAAGGTTTGGTTTAAACTCTAAAAGTTACGCATTTCATTTGAAAATTATAAACTGATTAAAATATCAAATCACACACACAAGAATCATTAGATCACATTGGAAACCCCAAGTTGGTTCTTTTAAAAACATAAACATAAAAAATTAAATAAAGTAAAATTAATGCAGAAGGTGGGTTTCCTCATAGAAAGTAGTTTGTTTATAGTTTTTTTCTCTACTTGGACCCCATAACTTACCCAATATTATATTTTAATATATTAAGGACTTTATTAAGTAACCCTTCCATTATATTGGTATCATTACATCATTTAAAATATAATTTATTTAAAATACTATGAGTTCAAATGAGTGCGATAATCCATGGAATATCAGAAAATGTTGGTCCAATAACTTTCATACTCTTTACTAATCCATCAAGTATCATCCATATATTATAAATATCAAGAGAATAAACAATTGAAATCATAAGGTTTTCAAAATCCCCAATGAATAAAAACACGAGGGGGGATATAAAGGACATATGTTCAAGTTTGTTTTGGTAGAAACTTTCAGACACAAATTGGGAATTTGAATATAACTCAGTCTCATTTTCAAAATTTCTAAATAGAATTGGATCCTTTTAAATAGAATATTCAGCCATAAAATTGGATAATTCAGTGTTAGGAATGGTAATGGACTAAATGTTTGTGATTTATTTAAAGATTCCATTTAGTGGTGGTCTTGAAAAGTCTTTATTAGATCCATAAAAAATAGATTCAAGACAAGGATACATGTTTCCCTCAAGTGAATAGAAAAAAATTAATTCTGCTTGATTTAATAACTCGTTAATAGTTTCCTCATGTTCCTTAAAATGAATTTAAATATTCCCTTACCAATTCACATTATTTTCCAAATTAGTTTTCTCATATTCTTAGGTTTGTTCTTTTTTATTTTTTCAGAGATTGTGAAGCCTATGATGGTTTGGAAAAAAATGGTTAATGTTTTTCATTAGTTTTTTCACTCTTCAAAATAGTCACAACTTGTAGTTGTTCTTGAGAAGTTTTTGGGTAACATGATTCTCCTCTAAATGTTGAGGAAGGGAAAACCTGAGTGGGAATGGGTTCTATAACTATTACAATACTCTTTAGTTCTACTATCAATGATGAAACCATAGAAGTAATTCTCTACAATTGTTGATATAGTTTATCCAGTAATGGTTATGGATCAAGCTGGATAAGGTGTTGATCCAAATGGTCTATTACAGGAATATTATTATATTATTGGAATTGCATAATAGTATGATCATATTGAACTTATTGGAATCAAAACTCAATATAATTTGTAATTTTTTTTGTATCATAAGAGTTCAAAAATTGTGGTTCATTCATCTATTTATTATCCCACCAATATAAATTTGGATGTATATTGTACATTACACTTGGTGTGGGGTAGTCAAAGTATAGAGAGGTTCACCATGTTTGTATTTGTTCGAAATAACCTTCCATATGAGTGAACCCGAGGGTGAGAATTTAGAATTGAGGTGATAATAATAATTGAGTGTATAAGATAACATTCATAGGTCCACAAAAATGGCTCCAAAATTTTTTCTTTCACAAATTTACCTAATTTTTTAGGGTTTAAGAAGTCATTTGTAGTGTATCTTGGGGTTTCCAATCCTTAGAGACCTAGGTAGAAACTTACAAACACACACATTCTATGAACTGTTTTGGGAAATGAAGTGAAAAACATGATATTTATTTGATATGATATAAATTAACACTAAGATAAATAATTGAATTGAATTTGATAGGATGATTTGAACCAAGGTAATCACTTAGGGTTGTTTGGATGAATTCCTTTTTCAAATTATTTAAATTTCATTAACTCAAGAATGATTCATTAAATTAAATAAATATAACCTCATTACTTACTAGTTAAACACCTTCCAATATACATGATAATAACTTATAAACTTAGTGTATCATTTTCATGATCAATACATGGTAAAGTATCTTATTACCACATGAAAAGTATGGTACAAAAATTTAATTAAGAATAGGAAGAGAGAAAATCATTGAATGAAAAAAAATAAAATAAAATAAATTATTAAACATTTATAGATTGATAAATAACATCCAATACAACCCCTAAAGTCCCTTACATCAACCCATAATATGGTTATCCCTCCATCGATGCTATACTCTCAATGGAAGTGGGAAGTAGACTCATGAGGATGGAATTGAAGAAGAAAAAAAGTAAAATAAAGATCAATCCATCGTTGTGTGAATAATATCACAAAAAATTTGGAATAAAATATCTACTTGAGTAAATATTATTGATTTAATATAGGAATAGTATGATAATATAAAATTATTAACTTTTATTAAAAACCAAGGTGATTTGAAAAACATACACGAGGAAGAAACGTGGTTACAAAGATGAAGCAACAACATAAAATAACAATGAAACAAACACCTTGTATCCACAAACTACTTCAAAAATACTTCATTAAGTAATATTTTTTAAGTCTTGGGTCAATACTAAAATACTTAAAGTCACCCCATTTAATTATGGTGGGCCTATGTGGGTGGAAAGTTAATAGAGAGAATAATTTTCCACCCTTGACAAATATCTGAGGCAGCTTGCATCTAACAAACATAGGTGCTGAAATGAGATTTTATATGGAATAATTTGGGTATTAAATATAATAATAAATTGAGTCCCATGATGTTCCCTAAAGGTATATAAAATTTCAACCCAATTGGATTTTGGGTTTTGGAGATGTGATCAAAATAGTTGACTATTTTTCTGGTCCACATAATTTGGACCATAATTTCATCTTCAAATTGGGCCACATGCAACTACCATATAAATTAATATTTAGATATGGTAACTATTTAATTAAATGTTTCTATTTATTTAATATATCTACAGTTCAAATTTTAGATTTATTAGGATCAAATCTTGACCACTACAATGTTATTATTGGGCTGTATTCGAGTTCACTTTACCCATAATTTCTTAGGTGGAATATCCAAAATGGTCGAATTCCAATGTGAATCTCTAAGTCATACAAAAGGATGAATTGTTCCAAATGGAATTATAAACCTGAAAATAAAACATGAAAACAAAATCAAGACCATTGGGGTTGTAATAAGTACCAAAAAATGTACTAATTAATAGCGCACTTTATGAAAGAATTACAATCATAATGGGAAATAATATTTAAATTGTAAAATACAATAAAAATGGTGTTTATTATTAATTAATAACATGTAAATTATTTATTATAATAATTAATATTAGAATCTTTTAGTGGATGATCACTCACACCTTATGCTTCCTTATCATGTTTATTACCTTACCGATCTTTTTAGATCACCCCTTTTGTTTATGTATTCCCTAGGTTATCTCATATATTTTTATAAGATCAAAGGGATTTAGAATCTCATTATGTATATTAAAATAAATACATTTTATTTTTATTTTAATGTTTTATGTACCAAGTATTCCAACGACACTAGGCCTTTTGATTCTTGTTTTGTATTTAATGGATATCTATGTTAAAAATCATGTAATATTAAGTGTAAAAAGGATTGGGTATATATATTACGAATATAAGTGTTAATACCTAATATTAACATCATTTTAATCCATCTTTATATATTATAATATAAATGTATTCAATATGTGTTTCTAATGCATTTCATTGAAAACCACTTTCCCAACCATACCTTTACAGAATGTAAAGTTGGGACATTATTTTAAATGAGAAATATTTCATCCATATATAACACTAAAAAATAATATAAAACTCTAAAAAATCATTTTTACACATAAGAATCATCCAAATTATTAATTAAACCAAAAAATTTAATCACATCATCAAAATGGATGTTCCAACTCTAAGAAGATTACTTCAATTCAAAAATAGATCATTACAACTATAATTCCCTGGCGATATCATTTGGAACTTCAAAACCCTCAAGTTGAATTTGATAAATTTCCTTGAAAAAAAATCTTATTAAGGAAAGCGATTTTCATATATTTGATATATCTCACAATAAAAATGAGTTATTATGGAAATAAATGGTCAAATGACCTTTAAAGTTGTTTTCATAATTAATACCATAAATTTATTAATAACCATTTTAATACAAGCTAGATTTTTATATAGACAATCTACCATTTATGTTATTTTTCATATAAATACCTAATTCCACATTATTGTTCTCAAACCTTCAGGTGAATCCTTTATCTTCCAAAGCTGGTTAGTGTGTATGGGGTCAACGTTAGATCTCATTTCCCATAACCATTTCTCAAAATTATAAATCTTAATATCCACTTGAAAGGTAGTGTGTTATTTATCAATAATTATTACTTAATAACCATTTTAAATAAGAAAAATATATATCTCAATCTTCTAGAGAATCATACCAGACATTTGAGGTTCTTGGGTAACCTAATTCAGTTAAATTTTTATAACCACTTGTGGAACAAGGTCTCTTTCCATCTCAAGAACCATTCCTTTTTTGTCTTGAACTTATCCAAGTTCAAAATCATCCTAATTAAAGATCAATTAATGTCATTATTCTTAAAGAAAGCATCACATCAATCCATAAATAATTTTTTTGAGTATGATTATAAAAAAATATCCTATAGTATTTTTGGGATAACTAATGTTTTTATATTATTCACGATTTTTTTATCTAAAAACAATCATTGCAAGTTTCATTACAACCCCAAATCCTCAAAGAATATAAAATGGGATGTATCCTATTTCATTTCTCATAAATATTCTCTATGACTATCATAGATGGAATGTGGTTTAATTTGAAAGATATCTCTTCATGAACATATCTTTAGAATAAAATAGGAATGTTACACAGACTCATCATTGATTGAACCATGCCTATCTATTTTTGATTCCTCCCATAATATAAATCATTCCATTGCGGGGTTATAGTAAGAGCGTTTTTTGAAATAATTCCAAAATATATTATATGGTTAAAAAATTCCTAGATTAAGTATTAACTACCACGATCTAATCAGATAGTATAAATAATTATTTCCAGTTGATTATAAAATACATTTTTTAAGTCCTTAACATTTAAAAGGTTTGAAACCTATTAAACATAAGAAATATATAACCATAATTATTGAAGTTGTTAGTAAATGTCCTAAATTACATATAACCTCCATTTTTTCATGAACCCATCGTTATACATACATCACTATGGGTTACTTCCAATGGCCACTATATCTCTCAAATTTTCCATCAAAAGGTTCTTTAGTCATTTTCTGAAAAAAAATACATTCAAAAGATTCATAATTGAATGATTCCAACAATATATCTTCATATAGGTTTTTATTTCATTTCTCATTTATATTATAAGGGAACCAATTCTAATGATAAAGAGTGTTAGAATCAATTTCTTTGACCTTATTATAAAAAACATTATAGAACGAGTTATCTATATATAGAATGTATAAAATATTAATTACATTACAATTGTCATAAATTTTTTAATTCATTTATATATGTATTTTTTTTTCTTAATCAAGAATGAAAAATACATTCTTGTACAAATAGGATATAAAAATAAAAAATTTTATGGTTAGAATATTATAGTAGTTATACATTCTAAAACTAATCCATTAGGTTAAACTAGATTATAATTATTTACTTCTAATGCATAAAACCATTCTCAATTTCCAAAAAATATATCTTCTTCTCATTTAATCAATTCAATACTAATTCTATGTCTATGTAAATTATCACAAATGCATGAAAAATATCTGATAAATAATAACTGTTAGTCAGAATTTGAGAAATTTATTTATATATCATTCATATCCTTATTCTCAAAACAGTTCATTATGAAATCATTTCTCATCCTAAGATATAGACTAATTAAAACATTGGTCAAACCAATAATAGTTATCAAAATGATATTTATAATGCATGTTAGAATCTAAAAAAATACACATCTTTGGGTGAAAATTATGTTCTATATCAATTAAAAATATACTTTTATTTAATATGATCTATCTATAATGATGTACCCATGCATAATATCCATCAATGGTTCAATATTTTTTTTCTGGACTTACCAAAATAATCTAATAAATTAATCTATGATTATATTTTGTAGAAAACCATTTCAATCATATCACATATACCTCTTAGAGAGTTTGGTTGAAAAATCATTTTCCAATTCATCATGTACATCATCTTAACTCTATTAATATATGAACTTACTAGTTATAATTCCCTTAATAAATGTAACCTAAATATTGCATCAGATATAACCACCTAATAGTTAGGGTATCCTATAATTTTCTTACCTTACTAAAAAAAATTCTTAGACACCTAACAGTTAGGGTCACCCATATTGAATCATTATGGTTCTTGACAAGTGTTCACCTTGAAATGAATCTCACATTCAGTATTTAAAGGGGTTTTTTATAGTGCCAAAATCTCAATATGCCTCTTATGCATATCATATGTAACCATTTCATCTCATTAAATATTTATATCTAATGTAATTCTATATGAATGTATTCTTATAATGGTTTAGTTTTATACCATATTCTTCTAACCAAATTAATATGGTTCAAACATATTAATTTATAACACATTATACAACTCATGATTTCTATTACTCACCCAATAAAAATAGATAATTAAATACACAAAAATTTAAAGGAATCATATTCATATGATACTTAAAACCATTTCATGTAAAGTATTATAATCATATGAAACCAATATCACAACAAAATAAATTATGATGAAATAGTATACAGCCTCAAATAATAAATATAGAGTATAATACCCTAGTCTAGGGATAATCTTACCCAATGTCCCACTATCCTTATGTCAATACTCAAGAGAGGCCTCAACTTTAATACAATCCTAGCACCTAAAATTTATAAATCATAATCAAACTTTATTAGTGAATTTATAAAGACAATAAAAAATCATAGCCAAGATCTAATGAAATTAAATCATTATGTCACACCTAGAATGTAACTCTTATATTCATGTAAAGAATATTATAATAATTAATTTAAATAATTTTAATTAAATCATGAAACATTCATAATATAAATAATTTATATACTTGAATATTAAATAGGTACTTCATAAATAAATGAAAATTTAAAATATTTATCATGGGAGATAATAACTTTAGGAAATTATAATGATAAAAACCATTCTTTATACAATCCAAAGTCATGTGGATTCAATGTTGGACCTTCATGTTTGTAATGGAAAAGGTTTTTGAGAAAATATTTTTTTTAAACCAATGGTCATGAACCATGATGTGATCTCTCTATATATGTTTTTTTAGAAAAACAATTTCTTAAATTTCATACCTTAAACCATGTAGAAGTTATTTAGAATAAGTATTTTTTAAAGGCCATACGATGAATTATGACTTGTTATAATTTTCCTCATCATAGTGTTTCTTTAAGGAAATATCATTTCTTGGAACCCTAACCATTTTTGTTTAAACTAATATGTTAAAAATATAAATTTTATGATGATTTTTGAAAACAAATTACAAATTTTTATAAAAAGCATTCCATTTTTCTAAAACAGTTTTTAATCCATTATGTTTTTATATAAACCACATTCATGGTTCTGAAAAATCTCTAGTATTTTTTTTTTCATTTTTTGATATTTATCATATTGATTGTTCATCAAGACTCACTATAATACCAATAAAGGGTATTATAGAAATTCTCATTGACCAAATATAATAAAATAAAAAAACAAAACTCATCACTAATATTTATCAGAAGAGAAAATGATAAAATTAAATGAAAAACATAAAACAAATAATGCGTCACTCTCTATAATGAATTTTACACAACAGAGAGTATGAATGAGATCCCTAAATTATTTTCAAAGTAATCATACCTCCAAAGGTATCCATTATCCATAATTATGTCACTAAATGCTTCAATGGGACCCCTATTCTTCAAAGTCCTACTATCAACACCTTTTCAAAGGCACATGTTGAGAATAGAATAACATAGATTCAACTTTAGAGAAATGAACTCCACTATAAAAATTTAGAATATGGGCTCTATTATAATGAAGTAATTAATTAAACAAAATATTATATAGAATTATATCTATTTTATAGGTTATAAAGTGCCTAACTATTTATTTACCATTGTAATAATTATAATTTCTTCCCATTTATGTGATGTGATTATCAAACTATTTTAATAATCAAAAAACCATTTAAACATCATCACATGATATATAAAAATCTTAAAATAACCTGATATACTATATAATTAATTTTTAAAATCACATAACAATATCAAAAAACATGACATAATTAAACCATGAGTAGTGGATTTCACAACATCATTTAGTATATAAATGAAAAAATAGTTCATTTCACACTTCATTCACTATTTTAGGTGTGTTTTTGTTTTAAATATTGTGTTTTTTATATAGTTTTTAGTTTTTCATGTTAGTTTATTTATTTTTTATACTTTTAGAATAAGATATGAATATAAAGTAATCATGTTTTGATTTAGATTCATTTAAGCTATAATTTAAACCTTAATATATTTCGGGATGAATCATTGATGTTTAGATGTTTTTGGATGAAAGGAGTTATATGAAATGAAATAATAAATGGAATAGAGTTTCATAAAATTCACATTTAGAACACAAATTTAATAATAGTTCATTTCACATTTCTATCATTGTTTTAGGTATGTTTTTATTTTTCATCTTGTGTGTTTTCCTATAATTTTTAATTGTTTATAATAGTTTATAAAATGTTTTAGTTTTGGAATTAGTTTTTCACAATAAACATTCATGTTTTTATTTTTATCCATTCAAGATATAATTTGAATTTTTATATATTTGGAGATTAATCATAGATATTTGGATTTATATGGATGAAATATAATGATTTATAGATGAAGTAATAGTAGGATAATAGAGTTGTATAAAATTCATATTTTGGAGTTGAGACTATGTTAGGGGATAATAAATTTTGTGCTATGTCCCCTAACCAATATAATATCATCCCTCCACCTTATGAGACGTTAAGATGAAAAATAATGTCACAGAAAACCCTAAACATCCATTAAAACCAATGTAATATGGAATAATTGATCTTGAGAACATGTTAGGGATCAGAAAGCCACACATTAATCCCTCTGAGTTCATTAGCACACTAAAGAGATCATCATTGTAAGATTATATGAGCTCATCAATGGAAAGTGCATCCCCAAAATGGGAATATATCTATTACAATATCATGTAGTGAATATTCTCAGTAACCTCTCACTGCCAACATTGTCTCATTAAATCCAATAAATGATCCATTCAAGACCCAATTTAGTGTGAGGATATAATTAATGTTACAAAATTGAGGCAATGTAATAAGTGTTGTGAAACTCTATTTGACAGGAATCAAAAATAGAGTAAAATTCATATATATTGGAACTCAAATAGATTCTTATATTTTATTGTAAGGTTGAATCCAAACTAACATGATATGAATCATATACTAAGTATGTGTGCACACTCTAACATAATGTTGGGCCACAAAACATGCTCTATAAAATCTCAAATAAAACTTATAGGGAATCAGCTTAAGATAAAGTTAACAAGACAACATAATATTGAGAAGAAATAAAATATTTTTTGAATCAAACGTATGCTTATGGATTAAAATTCAAAAAAAAGTTGAAATTAAAATTTTAATATTTCACATGTATTCCAAAAGTATTTATGTGGACACAAATTACTTGTGATGAATCTTTAAAACTTAATGAAGAATGAGGTAAGGGAAACTGGTCATTGATATACATTGATCAAGTGAGTTTCTATATTGAGAACATGCATGGAATGTGGGGACCAAGGAAATCCCCACACAAAACTATCTCACTAGATCAAGAAATGTATTACCAAGATGGAAAATGGAGGTTCTTGGTAACATTATATGAATTAAGTGGAGGCCCAATTATTTTCATCAATATTAATAGATAATAATCATATAATTTGAAAAATAAACCCCACAATCTCTAGAGCGGGTCATACACATTTAATTTATAATTGATTTAAATAATAATTTCTTCATTCATAGTAATCCTATTGATCGATTTTCATTGATGATCGTGTTGCATTGTTTAATGCTATGGATAATTTAAACGAGGATTCATATAGACATATCCACACATGCTCTAGAAATCTATAAACAATGTTCTTGAAAATTTGGGTTCTAATGAGGTATAATGTAGTGTTTTTCACCATTATACATTGATCACAATAATGATCTTTTATTTTTTCTCTATTTTCTTGAGATAACTTGAGACAATGAATAAATAAGTATATATCTCTATGTATTGAGATAATTCTAAATAACGTGTCTCCTTCGTGTTTGAACGAAACCTATGATACTAGTAAGAATAAATTTGAATGTGGTGAATTAGGGAATTCACATACCTTTTTAAGTTAAAAAAACTATTTGTGCCTGCTAAAATGAATGACTAGTTCATTATCACACACACTAAAGCACAAACAAAATAGACACAACGTATTTTTAAAAGGTTTTCCACTCAAAACAAGTAGCTACATCCTTGGTGTAATCTTGTATAACCCATGATTTGAGTTGCATTAGAATCATAATGTTCGATATAATGAACAAGGTTTTATCCTTGAACTCTTGATAAATAAAAATATCTCCTAACTTCTGTAAAATGCTCCCATAGAAACAAAAATAATTATTTTTTTTGTGTAAATTAAATACTAATTCTTTAACAAAAAAACTCAATGTTGTTTTTGTTTTTCATTCTCATTCACACTTCTCACACTTATGCTAAAATATATAAACGGTGAGTGGACCTGATTAATTTTTCTCTTTTACTTCCACTTCTTCTTATTTTAATTATTATCTTATTACTCCTTTAATATTTTCATAGCAATAATAAAAAATAATCTCCAATAGAAAATAAATTTCTATTCAAATTAGAATTTTAAATTTGAAATTCTCAGAAGTAGCTACCTTAAAATACTTCTCAACTTCTTCTCATTGAAATATGATCCCTAGGATCATCCCATAATTTTAAGTAACATTTTATTTATTTATGAGACTCTTTGGGTGAATTTTGATTCCATATGGTTCATCCATTGTGAATGTGACAGTTTTCAAATAAAATTTATTCAAATATTTTTCTTCCTATCAAAATCAATTTTTAGAAAACTATAAAACCATATATATCTGGTAAAAAACTTACATATAGAAAATATTATATATAGAAAGCCATACATATTGAAGATAAATCCATATATATCACAAATAAAATCTATGTATGGAAGATATTACATATAGAAAAATTTATCACATTGAATATAAAACCTTATATATCACAGATTAAATATTATGTATGGAAAATCTTATGTATCATAATTCTATAAGTTTTGTGGAATATGAAATTTTTTAGATCTGATTCTTCTAAACTTCAAACAGATTCTAATCTTCTTCCAACAAAATCTAGACTTATTTTAAACACATATTTAATTCTAAACAACCATCACCTCACTTTATAAACTATATGTTATATTTTTTTAACATGATTTATGTATTGATAACAAAAGAAAACATGAGAACCATATCCACTTATTCTCTCCACAAATTATTTATCTCTTGATTCTGAACTTACAAAAATTCCTGTTGGTCTTAATAACCACCTCAGGGTTACAACCACTCCAAATTTCAACATCTTCTTCTTTTGTGGTCTCAACAATTCTAACATACCACACACAAAAAATGATATAATTTAGAATATATAATTAGGGTTAAATAATGATAATTTCATAAAGTGCCTCATTAATTATTTAATATTTGTTATTATTCATCTCAAATAAGAATAAGACTATTTTTATTATATCTCATAAAATGTGTTTATTATAATATAAATTCTTAACTAAATAAATTAGTATTTATTTAAATGATATTAAATAAATATATAACTTTCATTATTTCATTAAACTCAAGTCATATCCTCTCTATAATTTATTAAACCTTTTAATAATAAAATATTCATTAAATAAAATATAATAAATATTATATTCACTAAAATTTTGAATAAATATGTACATTAACGTCCACCTAATATAAATAATTATTTAATCTATTCACTAAATTACTAAATAAATAAATATTTACTTATTTTCTTATGATTAATTAAACAAGATATAATATTCTAATTGAATATAACATGATTGAATTTATGCAATAAAATTTAGTTGAATAAATATTTTTCCAAAATTTGGGAATAAATTTATTCTTAATATTAAATTCAATAGAAATTAATGATATTTTGGATGCACATAGTGCATGAGCCTATAGTCTCCTTTCTCAATGGAAATATGTGAACATACGTAAAGTCCAAGACTAGTGTCTAGAAACATGTCAAGACACACATAGAGAAAGATCTTAATATAGAAACTACAAAAAACTTCTAATGAATTTTACTATGTAATATAATCCCTTTATAAAATGATATCTCATTAAAGAAGATGTATACTTGTGTCATCACCCTATATGTTTGATTTACCCTTGTTTGAATTTTCGAAATGAACTCATCTATAAACTAACATGACAACATATTTTTCTGATAGATATATTTAAATCAAAGGGATAGAGATATCTTCTTCTATTAATATGAAAGGGACAAATCCTTTCTTGACTTATTTGATTAATTCCATATCACTTATGATTCATAAAACACATGCTACCACTTAGTGAGTATATATCATCACCATTTTCATATATACATCAAAGTACATGATTCATGATAATAAATAATAATAATCACAAGTATATGGACTAATTCACACATTCATAGATAGGAATATCCAATGAAACATAAAACATGTGGAATTCATATTCATAGGTATTCCCTCATGATCCCACTTCTTGGAGGTCAATAAGTGAGAACTTCATGAGAAAAAACATCAAAGTACTATGATCCTATAGTACCTGATAGTATTAAATCATCCATGTCATATTATATTGATATATTTAGACAATGAGACTTATTTAACAATATTATCATAATATTTTACTATTACATATTCATATTTATTCAGCAGTATCCTTTATGATCACTAAAACATCTATGATGAAAATAACTTTGAATAATTTAATTTATATATACATATTCATATATTTTAAATTTTATTTATATGCTAATAAGTATATATATATTATTTATAAATACTATATATATATATATGGAACCATGGTTTTATATCCTTAATGGTAAGGTTGGGACATGCAATTAGCTATAAGGAGGTCTCTAACAAGGGTGATTGTTGAACTAAAAATGATGAACCATCCCTACCACACATGGGGGTTTATACCACCAGATATCCTTCCTAAATCTATAAACTGGACTATTCACCCTATAAAGAGTACCTAGGCCCACGTGATATATTTTTCCATACATATTTGTTTATTATTAAATATCATTTATATAAAGATAAGTAAATATATATATATATATAATATCTCATAAACTATATAAATATATGTATGTATGTATGTGTATGTGTATTCATACGTGTTTATGTGTATCTTTATGTGTGTATGCGTGTATGTCTATGTATGTACATATGTGTACGTCTCTCTCCCTATCTCCCTCTGTGTGGTTAGATACATTTAAGTGTGCATTGTTGACCTATATAACACACAAACATACATGTCTTTCGGTTCTTCAGACATGCATTCACACAAATACACACACATTTACATATAAATAAATGGATATATATATATATAAATTTATTTAATTGAGAAAAAAATTCAAATATTTAAATTTATTTAAATTATAAATTGAATTTATATTTAGAGTTTTAGTAAATTTAAAATTAATTTTTTATATTGTTACAATAATAAAATTATTAATTAATATATATATTTAAGTAATCAGAAATGTATATTTTAAATATTTTTTTCATATATAAATATATAAATATTTATACATTTAAATGAATAATAATATTTTTTATTATAGTTAAAAATGTTAAACACAATTAATAATTAAATATATTTTTATATACAATCAAAACAATACATACATCCACAATCCATTTTTTTTATTATTAAAGACACTTTATGGGTAAGTGGAAACCTTATAGAAAGCTCAAATTTTCAATAGCACATATCCCATAAAGACATTAAAAGACAACATACCAAAATCAAACATCAACAACCAAAATGAAACATAAAAAAAATATGAGACCATCACTATGTGGACCAAACTAATAGGGTCAACCATTCTACATTGCTGGAACAACAAAACCGATTAAAAATTTGAAATTCAAAAGAGGTAACCATCATACCACCACGAGACCAAACCAAAACGAACTGATCACCAGCTCCATCGACAGATCACCAACATAATCACCTCGAAACAATTATCACATCATCAACATATCGTCACTTACGTTACCACCATCAATGTATGTCACCAAACCTCACCAGTGAGACTCACTGGAAACTATCAACATTGAAAGGGGACCATTCTCATCATTGTTGAGTCACTCTCATAATCATAGAACAGTTGATGTCACTATGGAACTGAGAGGACAAACATTAGAAACTCGGACTATTAACCTCCCTAGGCAGCTCACCCAGAAGCACCAAACACCTCAACACCAAGCCAAAAAACCACTGACGACGTCCGATGTCCACCGGAACCCACTAATAGTGCATGATTCCTCTGAAAAATAGAAATCCACACAAGGGACATCACCATAGGTACCAACACTGCCCAACTAACACCACCAGGAAACAACTGACACAAACACCAAAGAGATCAACAACACATGATAACGGGGGAAAGAACGAATCACAGGAAGAAACCCAAAAGGAACTAAGTGGAAAATAAAATCTAGGGACGAAAACTGAGAAGAAACCATAATAGGAAGAGAGATAGGATACCCTAGGGTTGAAACCCTAATGAAAATCGAGTCCAAAAACTAAAAGAGATGGCAACGACATTGAAAATCTAAGATGAGAATGGGAATAAACCCCTAAAGTGAAACACAAAAATAAACATAAGATCTGAAAGAGGGATCCACCAACAAAGAGTCTCCGAATGTTCCACTCCCACTGATATAGTCCCAAAACAATTAAGGAAACCAACACATACAACTAGGGAGGGGTTGTGTTCATTGGGATAGATCGGCAGAGTATGGGTAGGGGGAATAAAATAGAGAAACCTCAAAGGATTAGAGGATAACGAACCCGAGAGACTGAGAGGAGGCACCAGGAAAGAAAGAGGCACCGCCGAGAGACCAAGAAAGGAGTTATCTAAGGGGAGGATAAGAAAAAGGGGATCCAAAGACGATGGGAAGAGAATGATTCCCTAGAAGGAAGAAACAAAGGTGAGATCCTGAGAGCGGAATCTAGGGGAGTGAGGCCCCATTATGTCAATACATACATATATTCAATTAAATAATAATAAAATTATATATCTATATATTAAAATTTGTAAACATATTTAAATATAATTATTAAAATTATTTTATTTAAGTTTATTATTTTATAATTATTGATATATTGTTTAAATCATTTATACATTATATTACTATTTATACATTTATCAATGATGATTTATAAAAAATTTATTCACTGACATAAAAACATTAAATTCAAGCCCCTTTTATTAAAAATAAGAATAATACAGGAAAGGATATGGGGTTAGATATGGAGAACTGCCCTCATCTTAAAAATAGAAAAGTCACAAAGACATATAATGAAGGATTCCATGTTTATCTAAAACTCATCCTGTGAGTGAAGGCTCATATTAAACCCTCACCAATTACCCCAACCACTAGGGTTACCTTTACCACATGGATGATGAATTCTTCTCCATGTCTTGGGTTATTGATACTAATTTTTTTGACCATCAGATTCCCCCTCCCTAAAGGATTTTTCAATGATAAAATCCCCAACCACCTTATTAAAAGACACATCATGCCTCACCCCATAATTATGAGGAGATCAAGAATATTTTAGATTATTAGAAATAACATGAAGAGGTTCAAACATTGCTTTATTCCCATATTCCATTAGAGGTACTCCTTAGTCAAGTGGAACATCAAGAAGTTCATGCAAGAAAAATGTATTAGATAAAAACACCCCAATATTCATAATACAAATAGATAGTGCACTCTTAATAGAAGACACATTCATGAAAGAAACTGGCTCATTCCTCCCATTTGATAGACCACCTGATGCACCAGACACAATATTGGTAACAATAAGTTTATTCCCCATGGAATGTGTATTTGGATATGAGACTTTTCTATGATCATCCAAAGATATCTAAATAGATCAAATATCCTAAGATCCATAATTGAATTTTTTTTGTAATCTACCCATTGTAGGTGGTATCCTTAATAGATGAATCCCATTAGATAAAATGAGTATAGAAGAACTACTCCTACCTAGTGGGATTATCCTGCATATTATAAACCCACCCATAAGAAGAGATAACTCCCTTGACCACCTCAAACTTATTAGTGATAAGAAAGTTAGTTGGACTCCATTATTGAATGAAGGCTGTAGAATGATCCTATTCTGACCCAACTATTAATCCATTATTATTTTTGGATCTCTTAAAATAATTATATGTCAATTCCATTTTCACTTTTCAACCCATTGATGTTATCAGCATATGATCTTGCTGTAGAAATTAGACAACCACTACCTATGCTTCAATTTCATAATCAATTTGTAGAACCTCAAAATAAATTTTTTTATCATCCAACAATCCATTATCTAGAACACCCTTGATGAAAGAAGATTTACCCCCTCTTCTGATAAATCATCCCATAAAACCTCATTAGGTTGCTGAGCTAAAATTCCCATATCACTGCCCAAACAATTTCCTTTCTCTCGAGGGGTATGAAACATTGTACCAATGAAAGCCTTCAAATTTTAACCCAAATTCTCAACTATATAGGGATACACTATAAGAGGGTTTTGTTCCTATAGGGAGGAAGAAAAATTACTAATGTTTTATGACTTTAAAAACATTCAATGAATACTTCTCCAAGTGTTTTCCATTTCTTCCTTACCATCATAAGCTTAGGAAATTCCAATAGTCTCATTTATTCTTAAAAAAATGGTCTAAATCATGTCCCTCTAGATGAAAATTCAAGAAAAAAATGTCAATCCTATGGTTAGATGTCAAATGTATACTAATTCTATAGGTAGTGTAGAAAGGGGGAACCTTTTCATATTAGATTTTATGGGTAACCGAATCGTGGAGAGTAAGAGAGAATTACTATATCTATTAAAGTATAGCAGATATCTACTTCAACTAATACCCTCACCAAATAACCAAAACTAGATAATTAAGTGGTGCTATCCATTTTAATTGGAATTTTTATTGATGATGAAATATCATACAAGATCTTTGGATGTAATAAAACCCAATTCAACCCATGCATCTTAACTCATACCCACACACAGGTTTCTTTATACTCATTAAGATTGATGGTTAAGATTCCATTCATGAATTATTAAAATTAAGGATTTCAAATTTACCTAACCATAGCCCAAATAATTTTCTTTCAATTATTCAGAAGTAAAAATAATTTGGTAAGAAACCACAACTAAAGGTTATGTACTTCTAGGTTTGAAATCCCCAAATCAAAGATAAATGATTGAATAAATCAGTTTTATTCCATGAACTCATGACTTTATCTAAAGAAACAAGAGAAATAATATATTACTTACATATATAAAGTCTTTCATTAAGTGATTAATCATTTTATAGGACATGTACTATAATTACCTTCTTAATGATCCATTATAAAGCCTTGACTTTTAAATATGTGAACAAATCACCCAAGAAATCCGATGTCTTCCCCTAAACCTCTATCATTTTCTTCTTCACAACATCTAAACCTAACCACACATGAATGGAATCTCTAATCCCCTTCAATGGTCTAAAAATACATTGTTAGGATTTAAGTATCATCTTGGATAAAAAACCATCAGGTAAAATCCTTAATCCCCATTCATACCTTGAGAGAGAAGCCCTCAAGAAAACCCCATTCTTCTTTAAAATTAATTTTTTAATTATAATTAATACATTCAATAGTACATTTATTAATAAAAAAATAGAATAATATTAATAAATTTATTAATAAATTTATCATAATGTCAATACATTTATAATACATTTAATATTAATAATATTTTTATTCATTTTTAATTTTTCTAAAATTTATACATTTTTATTTGTTATAATATTAATACATTTATTCATAATATTTATTATAATATTAGTAAATTTATTTACACAATTATAATATATTCATTTTTAATTAGCAATTAATTATAAATATTTTGTTTTTAAATGTTTTTTTTAATATCCTTTCATTCTTATTTTAATATTTTTTCAGTTTTAATTATTATATTTAATATTATTTACTCATTTATTAATACTTTGGTAATTTATTAATTTTTTATATTTATTAATTTTATATTATTTATTCATTTTTAATGTATAAATTATTCATTTTTTTGTAATTCATTCCCTTTTTAAATATATATCTAGTAATTTTCACTACGTTTGAAATTTATATAATTAAAATTTATACACTTTATATTTATTCATTTTTTTTGGATTTAATTTTTTTTAAAATTGTTACTTATAATTTACTTTCTATTTTTAAATTTAATTTTTAATCTTTAATTACTATTAATTTAATATATAGAAGGTATATAGTAGCGTTAAAGTTAGCACTGATATTAATTTAGAGATGATATAAACTCCCTTTATCAGTGCTTATCCATTTAGTGCTAATAAAGGTGTCCTTTATCTGTGTTTTTTTACTAGTGTTGATAAAAATATTTTATTATTTTAAATAAACCCTCATTTCACCACACCCTCTTTCATCATTCAAGATTTTGGTGGAATCCAAACTCTATTGCAACTTTTTTGAACATTTTAGATGAATCCATGCCCTCAAAATTGAAGGCATGATATTCCAATCTTATTTTTATGTATTTTTCAAATATGAGTCTCAATTTTTTGTTGTTCTTCCTGAACATTGATGCACACAACACCCCATTTATATATACCATCATCACTATTTTCCATTTATTAAGATTCATATTTTCATATTTTTGTGGTAGATAATTTTCACTTTCTTTCTTCCATTATCTTCCTTGTCTTTGTTATCTTCTCAAATTTACCCACTTCCCACCACTTCATTGGTTTCAAAATATTTTTCTATCTAATAAAAATACATGTAGCCTTTTTAATTTGATGCATAATTGGTTTTTATTTGGATTAATTAATTAATCTATGATGATATTTTAAGAAATATTTAAAGTATCCTTTCATTGTATTAATGGGTTATCAATACTAAATAAAATAAATCATGGTGAGATAATAATTATATATTAGGATTGAAATTATATATCTATTTATAATAAGTGTAAAAGAATAAATTCTAAAATCTATTTGAGTTAGAATGTTTAAAAATTGAGTTTAGAATCCATGGTTCTTATTTCGATAGGTTTCTGTTGGAATAGAGATCAACAAAATTATTTTTGAGGTATGTGAGGGTGAAAGAAGGAATTTGGAATTTATTTTTTGAAATTATGATGTATGTAATGAAATTTTACATTAGTTTATGACCTTGTGGTGAATTATGGTATGAAAGGAGGCATTATTTTTTAGGTTAAGAAAAAATATTCTTAAGTAGATCCTAGGTGTGAGAACCATAAAAAATATGGATGTTTAGAAATATAGGTGCAAAAAAATGGCATGACACACACATTACCACTAAATATATTATGTGATACTCACTCAAACAAATAAATTTAATGATTGAGTACAAAGGTATGTACATACCGATAGAAGAAGTGGATTAGAGCTCCATGTTATATATTATTTCTCACACACCGAAGAGTGAATATTTCTGAAAAATGTTTCCATGTATGGTTGTCTGGTGAGGAGAGCCTTATTCTAGGAGTAGGTTACAGATTTAATAATTTGGCGATACAAAGGTACATGAATCCATTAAACCAATTTTTAGGGTCTTTTAAGAACATTTTGACCTTAGGAAACACCATTATTGAGTGTATATAACTTATCTACGGGCATATTCCAATTCATAGGCTTTGATTTGATTGGACATGAACCCAATGCATGCTTATGGATTAAAATTTGTAGTCATTTGAATTTTTTATTCATAAATGTTTCACTATGAGGTAAATATCACAAAGTATCTCAACTATGAGGTCAAACACATAGATCCACTCCATCACATAGTCCCCTCACCTCTCCATGAGGTCCTACCTTAAGGTGAAAGAGTTTCATTTTGATACACTATGTGTGATCCTTTCTTGAATCATTACCAAATCACAACGTAACATCTCCACATTCCCACATACTTCATGAATTCACTGACTTGGGGATGCCTACAAAAACCAAAACACCCACCATAATTAAATTACTTTTATTGGGAGAAAATCCTTTGACTCTTAGTGATATACTCAGGTAATTCCTGAATATAAACTAGAAAAAGGGATATAATTCGTGAAGGGAGGCCCATTAAGGACACTTCCTGATGTATCCCCATGATATTAAGTATATAGAAGCATCCCTCTATGAAATCATGTGCATATAGGCATCCCTTTGTGAGCTCCAATATGCAGATCCATACCATCAAGAGCTCCGATCTGCAAGGTACCTCTACCATTCACAAACTCAACTACATGGGGTATCCTTTTATGAGATCCGGTATGTGAGGCCAACCTTGTGAAATTAAAATATTATTACACTTCCCATGTCATGACCCCCTCCCCAAGAGATACCGAAATAAAGGGATAGAGATAATTACCCTGAGTCCCGCCTCTTATAGGACTCAGTTTGGGGATAACACCATGGGTATAAAAATCTCATGAAATGGGAGGCATTAACCTAAAAAATAATCTTATGATTGAGATATTGGAATAATTAACCACAATAAACTCCATGAAAAATATAAAAAGAAAAACTAAACCATTCAAAAAATAATTTATAAATAAATCAGGTATAGATCAATTTCTCCAAAGTAAATACCAAAAGGTAAAACATAAAGTAGGGACATAATTTATATCCAAATGTGTGGGATATTAATGTCTAGAACAACCAACCTAATATTTCTATAAACCTTAAAATTAGTTTATATACATATAGTGAGCCTATAAGTATACTCAGTAGGAAAATCAAATTCTCTAATGAAATTTCATTCCCCTTCCCATTCAATTAAATTAAACCAATTAATTTATCTTTGTTGATACAAATGAAATAAATATCCCCTATAAAATACCCTAACTGCATAATAAAATATAGAGAGAGTTTAAGGATACACTTCATGGAAGAAAGATGCTCCAGTCAATTCGCTACACCAAAAATTGGGGGTGCTCAAACATGAGGGAACCTCTTTAGTAAGAACTCAAACCAAGAGTAGACACAGGGTTCTATGACTCCAAGGTAAAGGATTCAGAAACATTTGTCTTAAGAGAAAAAAAAATTATAAAGAACAAATAAACTATCTTTACTTTTGAATGAATAGATTCAAAACTGGTGGGACTTGAAATGTTTTTAAATGACCATTATAATAATATCTCATAAAATCCATGAAGTGTATTCATTTAGAGGACTACATAATTTTATGAAATTAAAGATATAATTATACTCCTTTAAAAAAATGTAATTACATTAATTAATATTTTAAAACTATTTTTCTTAAAAAAACATCAAAAAGTAAAAATTGGATATTCTGGAAAATATTAAACATGCTATTGATGGGTGCTACTGTTAGGTTATACTGTTACAAGTTATTGGTAAGTGATATAGCTAGTGTGATACTATAAAGTGTTACCATTAGTGTGATACCATCGGTGTGCTACCATTAAGTGACACTTCTAGTGTGCTACCATCAGGTGCTACCACCAGGGTGCTACATCCAATGTGCTACCCTCAGATGCTACCATCAGTGTTCTACCATCAGGTCATATAGGTGGTACCATTAGGTGATACCACTAGTGTGATGCTATTGGTTTCTACCTCTAGTGTTCTATCGTTAGGTGTACTGCCAATGTGCTACCACAATGTGATATTTCTTGTGTAATATTGGGAGGTTCTAACATCATTGTGCTATGGTCAGGTTCTATATCCATGGTTCTACCATAAGGATCAACCACCAATGTGATACCACCAGTGTGATACCTCAGGCAGTACTGTCAACCTCAAAACACATATTTTCACCCCAAAAAACCTCCAAAATCCTCTCTTCCCCCTCCAAAAACCTCTTGACTTCCCCATACACCTTGATCACTAGATTTACCATAAATAAATGGGCCTAACGGGTTGTGTCATTATAGAATATACCTCTTAAACTATTCTCACAATAGATAATAAAAAATAACCCAAAAAGAATGAGGGAATAGTTCTAAACATTTATCCCTCGAGATACCTCTCAAGAATCATATTAAATTTGAAACACCACTATTAACCAATCTCACCAACCAAACAATAACATTCATAGTATCTCATAAAACCACTATATGACAATTTTAGACTCCATATGGTATAATCCAATAACCACCACAACCATATCATTATAGATCCCTAGGAACATAAATCAATAAATTACATATCCCATGTCATGATACTATCCTATTTGGGTGGAACTAACTCACCTGCATAGTTTGAATCATGTCAAAGTATAACAAATCTTGATTAAGAATCAGGTTTTCCCTAGTTTTTATTCATTGAAGTATTAATCACACATCATACCAATAAGGTATATTCACATCTCATATAAAATAATAATGTAAAAACATCACATCAAAGCATTATAAGTAAAGGAAAATCTTCAAATGACTCAAAACAACTTCAAGTACTAGGAATACATATGTTTTTCACCCCCTAAAATACTTTCCTCCATGTCACCATGCCCCCTCAACACACACAATAATAGAATGGATCATCCTTGTATTACCTTTTCTTAATGATCTTGATCTCTTATGACACTCCCCAAACATTGCATCATCCTCAATATCAAAATCCCCCTAGTTAATGACACATGATTCATTATGAAGACACTGAAAAAGTTGAGAGATGTGGAAGACATACTGGATCTAGTCCAGCCATGGAGGAAGTGACAAATGATAATTTACCTCACCAACATACCCCACCATCTCAAAGGGTCTAAAAAACTAGGGCTAGATATTACTCCCCTTGTTAAACCTCATCTTCCCACATCAAGGAGAGAACTTCAATAACATGTGGTCATCAACCTCAAATTATGATGGCATCCTTATACAATTAACATAAAAATTATGTCTATCCTATGCTACTTTCATCCTCTCTAAAACCAAATAAACCTTCCGTATCTTGATTTCCACCACATCAGGTCCAAGAACTGCTGACTCCGTTACTTAATCCCATCACAACATAGAATGACATGATTGCCCATAAATTGCCTCAAACAGGGCCATTACAATGGATAATTTATAACTATTGTTATAGTATAACTCATCCAAAAGAAAATTCTTTGTCCAACATCCACAAATATCTAAGATGCACACCCACAACATATCCTCTATCATCTGGATAGTTTGTTCTATCTGTCCATTCATCTGAGGGTCAAAAATAAGTGTTGAGGAATAAATGAGAGATAAAATAATTATTAAATCCTCTCTATACATGTGAGAAAAAATGAGCATAAAATTTTGAGACAATGGACCTTGAGCATCCATGCAGCCACACTACCTCATCCAAAAACCTGTTTTCCAAAAGATCCACTATGCCCAACTCCCTGACCACTAAGAAGTGAGCTAATTTTATAAAAAAATCCAAGATTACCTTGATATAATAACCAAATCATAGATATTGGGGTAATATTGTGATTAATTACATGGATAATTCATCCCATTTCCACTTGGTAACATCCAAGGATTAAAAGAAATCACTTGGAACACGATGCTCATCCATTACCTACTAGAAAACGAGACATCAATCCAAAAACTCTACCACAATCCATTTCATATCGGGCCACCCAAATTACATCCTCAGACTATAATACACCTTAGACACTCCTAGTTGTTCCACTAAAGGATGAATATGAAAATCATGGAGGAATCCTTCGTGTATCGCCACTAGAATAAATAGAACACCCTAAAACAATATTTGGTTTTGACCATCCTATATCTATCCATCTAAAACATCATTATGGAAAACATAATCACACATCCACTCTGCCTGTATGTATCCCCACTAAGAATCTTCTACCTACCACATTAGAGGGGACTACACTACTAAATGAAATAAGAAACATCCACGATCAACCACCCCCACAAATCTAAGTGCATGGATTCCATCTCATCTATCACTTTCCTAGCATCCATGGAGTCCCAAACCACATCCTTTTATGACATATTTCTCAAAGAATCATCCAAAAAATTTCCCTTTATTGAGGTGTAGAAGATATCAAAATTGTAATCGTGAAAAAACTACATCCACCGCTATTGATGTGAATTCTAAAAATACCTAGGAATTATATACCTCAAACTATTATGATCCATGAATACCATAAATAACTTCCCAATGTGGTAATGTAGCCATAGCGTCAGCACAAAAACTATCGCTACTAGCTCCAGATCATGGGTGGCATAGTTATGATCAGGAGGATGTAAATTCATAGAACCATAATAGATAATTGACATTTACTCCACCAACACACATCCGAATCATGGATAGGAAGTATAAAAAACACATCAAACATCACCTATTCCTGTGACACTTGAAGCACTAGAGAAATGACCAATTTCCCCTTTAGGGAGTAAAATGATATTTGAAACTGATCAGTATAGATAAAATCATAGTCCTTCCTAGTCAATTCTATCAATAGAGACACAATCTATGAGAAATTAGATACTAACCATTGGTTATGCCCAATTAAACCAAGGAAACTATGAAACTGAACCATGTTCTTGGATTCTGCCTAAGAAATAACTTCCTTGAACTTATATGGTTCCACGACTATTCCTTGCCAGGAAACAAATACATAAGGAAATGTACCTCCTATGACTACATATTAAACTTGGGAAACATTCCATAAAGTAGGTGGCATCGAAGAACCTAAAGGATTAATCTATGATGATCGTCGTGCTCCTTCATATGACCTTGAGTAGATCAATATACCATCGATGGACACGACTACAAAATGGTCTATGAATTCAAGTAACACGGAGTTCTTGAGTCCAATGAACAAAAATGGAGTATTGTGACACCAAATGAAATGACCAAAAATGTGAAGTGCCCATACCCATATATAAAGGTAGTCTTTAGGATATAATCCTCCTTCACCCTCAATTATTGATTTCCATATTACATATTTTTATTGGATTACCAACTATCTCCACTAAAATGATCAAAAGGATATTCAATCCTCATAAGAGGATAGAGATTATTGATTTTCACCTTTTTTAACATCCAATAGTCTATGCACAACCTCAGATTACCATCATAATTTTTGGAGAATAACACTGGAGCACCCTGGGGAGAAAAACCAGGGAATATGTAATATTTTTGTATTAGATCATCTATCTGAATTATCAACTCTCACAACTCAAAGGGTTCCATACAATAGGGATCCATTGTAATTAGAGAAGCAATAGGCTACAAATCAATCTCAAACTAAGCATCACATGAAGGGGTAGTGTCATAAACTCCTTGATTAAAACATCTATAAACTCCCTAAAAACTATGGTAACCTCCATCATCCTATCCTATATTGATTCCACAAACATCTCATCTATCAATGAAAGAAGAGGATCTACATGTCTACTACCCACTAGATGGATTTTCTCACTAATGAAAGAAGCACACTGGAAATACACATATGAGAACAAAAACATCCTATGTTAGTATTAGATTATAATATGTACATAATACAACTAATCAATGATAAAGATGACATCATAAGAATAAATTTGATGTAAGAAAAGATCCCCACATTACTAATGTGTCCCCATCATCTATCTAAATCTCCAAAATACATCAAATAAGTTAGTTTGTCCTCTGACTGGCATAGACCACACCCAAGGAATAAGAATCCTATTTATGTCTAGTAAAAAATCATAGACTATAGTAGGAAAAACAAAGGAGTGTAAACCTCTTGAATCAAATAAGGAATAAATAATGGTACTAAAAAAATAGATTGTACCTCTAACGATCTATGGCCCCTCCGATGATGTTACCTCCACTGTATGCAACTAACCATGACCAATTCCTCCACCTTTATAGTAATAGACAAATCCATGACCATGCTTGGGTAGAGGACCCTGAACACAAATAACATCTTGAGTTAGGACTCTACTTTATCCATCCACTCTTAGTAGATCATAAGTGTACTACCCCTACTATTGGAATAGCCTCACTAGAAACTACTACTGAGGCTGATGCTGAACTTATCCACCTATACCAAACTAAGATCAAGGATCCACTTGGAACTGAAAATAATTATTATCATAAACACCATAAAATAAATAAATTATAACCAAGCCCCTATGAAAATCAGGGAAACCGCTGGCCTCAGATAGTAAGAAAGAAAACTACTGAGTTCGACTCCCTACTAGTAAAAAACATGAAGGTCCTTGAACTTGAACCTTTCAATGACAACTATACCCCTTATGTAACCATACTGGATCCCCTCTCATGGAAAACCTTATCATGAGTTCATCTTGTTGAACACTTCTACCTTATTTTGAACCTACAAATGAATCACCAATGTAAAGTGCATAACTTCATACTTGATAGAAGGACATAGTGACTCCTAGAGACATATCACATGGGTTTTGTCATATGGAAAAAGTTCTAGTGAAAATCATAGTAGGTCCCTAAAATTGATCCCCAGATCTTGCCCAGAAATACTTACCCACTGAAGGTAGAGTAGCTCCTACCTCTTCACGGACTTTATAGTTGATGAAAAGAACTCTACTCAGAACTCCTAGAATTAAACCCATAAAACATTTTCTTCCTTATACTCACCAAGGTAAAATGTACACCAGTAACACACAACTACTCACATATGACTGATAGATATAGGGACCTAGTACTCTACTGAAGCCTAGATAAAACTAAAGGTGATCTTATGACTGTCCAACCATCCCTCTATATCCACATCCAAAACACTACCCTCACACTTCACCAAATCCTACTACTAAAAGGTGAACATTTTTCTTTACCATTGATCCTCATTTTCAATTGGGTCAACCCTCTGACAAAAAACTAGATAATATTACTGAACCTATACTACGTGATCCACACACAAATGATGACCAAGATTCATATCTAATAATGAAAAAAGAATTTTTTCTAGTAGTATGGAACTTTATTAAGATTCATTTAATTCATTTTAACTTCCCCCAAACCAAAACCAACCAATTCAAACAAGAACACAAGTCAACATGATTCAAGTACACCTCATATGTATCTAACTTTCAAGTGTTTTCCCCTCACGTGGTCATTAAATAAGCTCAATGTCTTTGCACTGGATCATGGGGGTACCTATAATCCAATGCCTTGGCCCCTCTCTTTAACCTTTGTCATGCACGAAGATCAAATGACATCTTTTCCTTACTAACCCATGAAATCTTCATGATTCCTAACTCCAAACTCCATCCTATATATCAACCATCAACTTTTACAACACTCTATAATGACCCCCTACCCACAAATATATCATAATGAAGGGAGAGAGATAATTCCCCATGTGTACCACCTCCATTAAGCCCTGGGTTAGCGACTAGAACCAAGGGTATATAAATTTCATAAAATGGGAGGCATTAAACTCAATAATAATCATAGTATTGGGAGATAGGAATATCCAACCATGAGAAACTCCATGAAATAATATAAAAAGGAAACCAAAATCAACCCAAAATGCATGTGTAAATAAAATAGGTATAGATAAAAGTCTGCAAAGTAAATACCTAAAAGTAAAAGCTAATGTAGAGACACAATAAATGTCCAAAGGTCCGAAATAGTAATGTCCAACATAACCAATGTAATACTCCTAGAAACCTAAAAATATGTTTATATATGTGTTGATGCTCCTTTCTTCACAGAGTCTAAATATTGGAAAAGGGGAATAACTTAGCTCAAATTAATTCAACCTTTGGACAAATATTAAAAATTGGAAAAGGAAGGAATAATAAGAACATTGTGAAATGGTCGCGCAAGTTCTAACATGGTTGCGCAAGTACACTTTCGTGCCGAAGTTGGTCACGCAAGTCACTTGGATGCCCTCTTTGAAACCACTCAGGGTCTTCTCCAGCCTATAAATACCCTCGGTGGGCCCCCCATTTGAGGGAGGAATTTTTCCAGAATTCAGATATAGAGCTCTAAATGCCCAAGTCTCTTCTTCAAGTCTTCAGGACACTTATAAGGTAATTATTTACCTATAATGGAAGGTCTAAATAAGAGGAATAAGGTCTAAGTGTTAGAAATCACTAACACTTTTGCGCCTAAATGTTTTTCCCTTAAGGGAAATGAACACACTTGTGCGCCTCCTTACCTATTCGGTGAACACTTGTGTGCCACTCTTCTTGAAGTTCCTCAGGATGATTCTAAAGGCTTTGGTCAAGAATCGCCCAAGTATTACTCTACAGGTCAAGGATAGCGCAAGTACCCATGTGTTGTGCAGGTATACCTACGCGACCAATACTTGTGCGCCCACGCAGTACCTGCGCGCCTGCCAGGAATTGCACACCCCTCTCTTTTTGGGTGCCTTTCCTGCCCATTTTACCCCTCTTATGCCATTCCACCTCTCCTATTCAAGATTCAGTCTTCAAGACAGTCTTCAAAGCCATTTATGGCATTTTTTCTTGATTGACTTCCTTATCTGAAAGGGGATCCATGGAACATCTCTCAAAACTTAGTGATTTTCACATCTTTTTGTCACTAAAGTTAGAGAGTTCATTCATTCAACCTCATCCTTTAAAATGAGAGAATCCTTAATCTGGGACTCCTTTTCAGGAGTAAGCCCCAGTCCAAATCCTCATTACTTTGGGAATCCTCCTTTGGAGTAAGCCTCAAATCCTCATTAATTTGGTCATCCTCTTTAGGAGTGAGCCCCAAGTCCCCTAACCTGTGCCTCCTTTTCAGGAATAAGCCCCAGTCATAATTCCCCAAATTTGGGCATCCTCCTCAAGAGTAAGCCCCAAAACTTAATTCCTTTAACCCGGGCCTCCTTTTCAAGAATAATCCTCAGTCTAAAATATGAGCATCCTCTTTAGGAGTAAGCCCCAAGTCCATTAATTTTCAAATCCCTTTAACCTGGTCCTCCTCCTTAGGAATAAGCCCCGGTCTTAATTTCTCTTAACCAGTCATAATTTTTTTTGATCTGGGATTCCTTCTCAGGATTAAAACCCAATCGTAAGTCCCCTCCTAACCTGGGCATCTTCCTTAAGAGTAAGACCCAAGATTAGAGTATCCAAATCTCCATGAAGCACATATACCTTTATGGACCCTATTCATGGATTTCTTCCCTGAAGTAAATCTTAATCCTCATCTATTTGGGCAGTCATATATACATAAGCCCCACATCATTTCATGGCACAATTGTCTGGTTTCACCAATACCTCTTGTTTCTCATATCGAGCATGAATCACGTGTGCTTAGAGTGCAAAAGTAATCATGACATATTTTCTTTGATCCATCAATAATGCATAAACATCATACTCCCTTACTCGAACTACGTGGGTTCTGATTCCTTTTCCAAAACAAAGGATACGTAGGTAGCCCATCAGTGGGTACGATCCCAACTCTGAAATAATCCATGTCCTCCTGAATGACAATAATCATCATGTGCCCCACTGAGTGGCTTTAAAACTAGTATGATCATCATAATGACCAAGATACTTTTATGTATTTAAGGATACCATCAACTAAGAATCTCTAACAAATAAAGATGATTCTATATCAATGAAGAACCTCGAATACATATAAAAGATTCTCTAAATTTCCTTCATATCAATCATTGATTGTCAGATTTAAAGGAAAGCACATTTTATACCTGGTAATGTAATAAGGATTCACGAACATAACTTAAATCTACAAAGAGAGTCCTAGAGTAGACAATAATTCCACTAAAAAAGGTGTGATGAGTCCAACCTCCCATCCTCTCGACCAATGGAAATTACTAAGCCTCATCTATCCACAACTAATGAGCACCAACCTTTGGAAAGTAGGTCCAAATGGGTATGGAATGATTGGATGTTTCCGGTTCTATGAACAAACCCGTTAGAAACCGATTGGAACGTTTAAACCTTCAATCAATGAGGTCATACTTAATTCTAGAGAAAACAAAAAATGGTGAACCCGATGTGAATCCTTAACCAAGTTAAAATGATGCTTTGCTTATTTGTTAGGCCCCTATTTAAACTCAATGAGAGGGCCAACAAAGCAATCAATGACATATTTTCTCATCCAAAAGATGTAGTGGCTAGACTTATAGTAATTATGTCTATTATATCAAACATGAACTCTTTTCCTAGATATTCTGCATTTTTAGAATGGCTTCTATTAAGTTCACATTCATGAATACGTCTGCCGTGAAAATCTCTATTGTGAATGCCACTGCTGCTACTTCTGATGGATCATCATCCGCTCTGAGGATGACATCACCTACTTAGCATCTTCAACGTTGGGTATCAAATGCACTGGTTAAGGAGTACCATCAAAACAGTACTATTCCAACTCTGGAGGCCACTCAACAAGCCCTCCCGGTAAATAATTCAACCTAGTTGTATGGAAAGTGACGACCAACGATCAATAAGCAGGCGGTGCTAACCACAGTCTCCAACCGTTTCGGGTCGTTATCCCTAGAACACAGTTACCATTCACTCCCATATTCTGAGTAGGTGAATGAGAAGGTCCCTCAGGGCCTTAATTCAAGGAGACATGAGTCCTTCCCAAGGGCTCCCATCAACAATCGCCGCCAGAATCATGCGGCAGTGCGCCCTCAACATGATGAGGGTATCAACTCCAGGAATTTGGCTCAGGTTCCTCGAACCCGAGCAGGCAAGAAGAATCGCCAGAGGTGAAATGCGGTCAACAGTGAGCAAGTTCTCATCTCTGCTATATCTGAAGAAGTCCACCAACCTAACTTGGTGGAAAACAACGAGCAGGCACATACACCCGTCTGTTTTAATTCTGCTGTCCAGCAGACTCGTCTGGCAGCATCACGCCGATCCCACCAGGCAATTCTGGCAGAGTACTATAGGCAGGAACATACACCTGTTTATACGTCATCAACTAGTCAGCAGGATCGTATGACTACATATGATGGATCTCGTCGACCACGTTTGGAAATGTACAATCATCAGGCACATACACCTGCTAGTATTGATCAAGCCTATCGAAAGTCTCGCTTGGTAGCACTTTGAGAAGTCAGTCGGAAAGCTCCGATGAAAAATAGGTGGCAGACTCAACTCTTTTCCCCCACACATGAGTAATGTAAGGATTCACTGACAGTAAAGGAGGATAAGAGCAGGCACACACACCTACTCAAATCACGAAATGAACATATATCCATGTTCTGACAGCTGAAGTCACCAAACATATTCTATCAATGGTGAAAGAGCAGAAGCAAATCCCTACTCATATTCTGGATTCTTTCCAAGATATTATAACAGATTTATCAACTTCTCAGGGAAAGACACATAAATCTATCCCTACCAGTGGAGTGAAAAATCAATAGTTCACTCCAAAACAGACAAACACATCTATTTTAGTCCAAGAGGGTTGTGGGGCGTATTCCCCTATATCATACGGACAACCAAGTCAGGCACATACACCTAATTTGAGTAGAAATTGTCAGCCTAACCTGGCCATCTCTCCTGATCATGCACATACACCTTCTCAGAGTAGCCACTTTCATCAACAAGTGGTTTCCAAGGCAAGTAAGAAGGCATCTAAGAAGAACACCCGCCCAACACAGTTAAGAGATCAAGATCCAATCTGTAATAAGGCCTTTCTTGATGCTGAAGTTCTTGAAGCCCTCAGACAGTTATATGTTGGAATCTAAGATTCTACTCCCTCAGTTCCCAATAGTGGGAATATTAATTCCGAAGGTCTTCAACAAACACTTCCTCATGAAGGCTTTCTTCATGAAAGTTTGGTCGATCTTGAAGTTTCATCTTCAGATGAGAGCTACAATAACCCTCTGTGTGGCCAGAAGACCAAGGACCAAGAGATCTTATCTTTTGCAATAACCCACCATGGTGGTCCTCCCCATGATGTTGATTTTTTCTACGAAATTCCTCTCCACATTAGTGATGCACATTGCCCGGAAAATGCCCCAGTGGGAAATGTAGTGTTGAGAAATCCCTCTTATCTTGAGGCACTTGCAAATGCGAAACCAGTCATGTATGATGCTCCATCGCTAGTAGGTGAAAGACTTTCTCAACAAGAAGATAACCCTGGGTGTAGGTCGTTCTCCAAACCACCCCTAAGTCATGCATCTTCTAGTTTCATCAGTGATTTCTCTACCAATCTTGTTGAATCCGACGAAGCAACAAGGAAACACCATCTTCGGTCAAATAAGGTAGAAGAATATTCATTGAATGATAAAGAGGAAATGCTGAACATGAGAAAACAACTAGAGAAGGGTGAAGTGCCAGTCATGTTTTGGACTCTGGATGACTCTCAGTATGACATTCCAGAGATGTTGATGGAAGATGGAATTCATGATATTCGTCTTAACATATGGAAAACTCTTTGTTAGTTGAAAAATAATGTATTATCTTATGATGAATATGAAAATCATCTTAAGATAATAGATGGGTTACAATGTTAGATTGATTTGGAATCTCTATCGGTCTCTTGATATCTGAAAGCTGAAAAGCAGCAGAGAGGCCTTCAACATTCATGCCTTGGAACACTAAGAAGATTGCACCAGTTAATTTCCAATGCCCCATATAGTATTCATGTTAGAGGATGGGGTGTTCATGGAGAACTACATTTCACTGTACTCTCTAGTCAGGAAAGCCACCCAAAAATGGTATCATGCAATGTTATTGCCCATGGTCGGCCACAGTCAATCGGTTTTGTTTGTAATAAAAAACTTGCTCAAGAACATGCTACAACTAGTTCCTCTCAAAATCAAGAATACAATGAACATGTTATTGAATTACTCCTACATCAAGAAAATGAGAATATTGAACATGCCTCTCGTATGGAGCAAGCACATCATCAAGTGACATAAGTTTCAGAAATCATCCAACGGTCTTTTGAACTGGGTGATAAAAGTGGATATCGATTGATGCATCTAGGTAATTTCCAGACTAAGGTCTACAAGATCAGAAGAGATTTTAATAAAGTATTAGACATAGCATTTAAAGAGCCACCCTAGCTTACCGGACATGGGACTCTTTTAACCCAACCCTCGGAATCAACAAATAGGATTCGAGGAGTTGAGTAAAGGCAGCAGGAATAGCCCCAGTCCAACGGACTGGGGACTTTTTCAAATCATCAATCCTCTCCTCAGTGAAAGTCGGTCTTCTCTTGACTGGGGAAGAAGCCACAAGAGGAACGAAAAGCCAAATTATCAGGAGATTCTCTCCAAATTACGGTTCACCAAGAAGTTCCTGAGGGATCAAATCAACAAAAGGTAATGTCTCATCAGAGGCATGGAAAAAGACAATATCACAGAAATGCTGATAAAAAGGATATAATGCGTTATGCATCAATTAATGTCATCAATGTTGTTGTTGCTGATCCACCAGATGAGGCTCACTCAGGGGACTCATATGAAGTGGTTCCTACTCCAGAAGTTGTACGCACAGACAAAAATGAAGAAGGTGTGCATACATGAAATCAAATAATTACCCAGAATCTAGGTAATCCTTCAAGTAACCCACTTCCCCCTCTCTGAAAGGGAGTTAAAAAGGGGAAAGGAAAGAATAATGTTACATATCCTTCCTCTGGAGAAGGCCAATCACTCTCACTAGAGAAAAGATTTTCACAACAGGAGGAAGAAATGAAGGAATTGAGGAGGATGAATGCATAATTACTTCAAGGTAGTCTTCCTCCTAAGCATGATAGATTCATTCAGCCAAGGGAGTTTTTTGCAGTTAATGAGATGGATAAAGAATATCCTCCTCTATCAGTACACCCTCACAAGTTTAATCATACGGGTCAAGTGCAACAACAATTGGTGGCACTACCATCAGTTGCAGTACCAACCACCACATCTGTACCAACTCCAGTCATTTCACCTGCCCAAGTCCAAGTTCAACCGGATGTTTCTCAAAAGTTAATAACTACCATTGAGTCATTAATATCTCAGTTAGAGACTATGGAAGGGAAGTGTGTGTAGGTTCAACCACAAAAGAGAGCTTACCCTGAATGGGTAGATTCAATCCTTCCCCCGTCAAGTTTTGGGAACCCTGTATTCCCTATTTTCAATGGATCAGGCGATCCTCAATAGCATTTGATGCATTATGTGTCTTGTTGCAATCCTATGATTGGAACTCCAGAACAAAAAGAAGTAGTGAAACTCAGATGCTTCATGCGAACCTTGAAAAGACCAGCTTTTGTTTTGTACACAAGCTTGCAATCTCGGTCAATTACTGGGTGGGAAGATCTTTTCCAAAAATTACTTCTTCAGTTTAGCTCAAAGTTTCCAAAGACAACCATTTCTGATCTTACAAACTGTAAGAAAAGGGAGAATTAAAGGGTATCAGATTTCATTGCTCGCTGGAAGGGATTAACATATTCCCTAAGCTTAGCACTCCCTCAGGAAGAACTATTGCCAATCTGTGTGGAAAATTTGCATGACGAATTACGCACGCTGTTGATCCCTATGAAATATACAGGAGTGTTTCGAGACCTTACTTATATCGCTCAACAGATTGAATATTCTCTTATAAAGACTAAGGATAAGGGTCGTATAATTCCATTAGCTCCACGAAGGAGAATGGGTAAAGCGGAGACTGCTAAAATTATTCTTAAACAAGCACCTGTATCCACTTCTACTTCAAAACCTTCATCTTATCAAAGGGATCCACCTCCTGAGTGCCAAAAACAAATGCCTTTTAGTCAGGATGATCAAAGAGATCAAAGATAAAAAAAACTTGAGGATCTGAAGAGAAAAAACATACTCTTTATGAAATTAGCAAGTTCCTGGTTACTTCATTTAGGCTCTGGAAAATAATTTGGTTATGTTTCAAATGCCCAACAGGCCAAACAAGGAAGGAGATTAAGATCGTCCCAATTATTTCCCCTTTCATCAAATGTTGGGGCATCCCATCCAAGAGTGTTCTGTCTTCAATGACCTCCTGAAAAATATGGTTGACTCAGAACAAGTCAAATTAAAAGGTTCATCAGCTCCGGTAGCATGTGTTACTGCTATAGTTCCAGAGGAGGAAGGCGAATGGCAAGAATTCAAAAGCAAAAATGCGCAAAAATATGATGATTGGATGGTCAAAAAAATCATCAACCAAACTCATACCATTTTACGAATGCAATTGAAGAAACCAATTGTGCCTTCTGCCATGAATGCCGAAGCAAAACCCTCTTCATCAGATGGAAAACCCTCAAAGAATTGACATGATTCAAAGAATGGAAAATAATCAGAAGAATATGAGTATGTGTCAAAGCCTAAGTTGTCTTTGACTCTGGAAGACTTCATGCCATCTACTTCAAATTCACAGGCACCGCCCCACCAAATGTCACAACCTAAATAGGCTAATCAAGAAGAGTCTTCATCGGATGAAGAGGTTATTTTCGGTTTGGTTAATATGATTCAATTAACAGAACCATATGCCAGTCGTAGTTTCGAGTTTGATGAGCCCGAATTCCCTATATCAAATAGAGGAATTAGAGGAAGTTCCAGAGGCTCAGGATATAGGGGAAGACATGGATATTTCAGAGGCCACTATTCCAATTCTACCCCTGATAGAACTGTGTATGCGGCAGAAACTCATTGTAGAGCCCTTCAACGAGCTCAACAAGAACAAGAAAGTTCTTACACACAAGGTAGACTCAGCCCTAGAACAATTATTTTGGAATATCTGTTGAAGGTTCCATCTTCTTCCTCTCAGCAAGTAAATAGACCTAATCAATCTAATCTTCCAAATCCAGGAGTATTAAAAACTCCTATCCCAGTACAAGATGCATCAAATTCCAAAGCATCAACTTCCAAGGAACCTGCTAAACCACATGTTCCTGTTGGGAAACACAGACCTTTGGATCAAAAGTATGATATATTGAAACACTTGTCCCAAGTACCGGCCAAGTTATCAATTCTGGATGCCTTGAATTTATCAAAGGATCTTTGGGAGGCACTCATTGAGGCTTTGTCAAGTCCTCAGGAGTTTGAAACTGAAATTGTTGCAGCTGAAGTCTACCATGTGGAGAATAATCCTGCAGAATGCCATGCAGTAATATCTTTTACTGATGAAGATGAAGATGATGTTGTGCATGGAAATATTAGACCTTTGTACTTATCTGGCAAGTTCAATGGTGTAGACATCCGTAGAGTCTTCGTTGATAATGGTTCATGAGTCAATCTCATCCCCACTCGTACACTTTGACGATTGGGCCTCATCGAATCTGATTTATCTCCTTCTACTTTGATGTTACAAGGATATGATAAAAATGAAAAATAACCACTATGAGAGATTACACTCAGAACTCTGTTTGGAGATCTTGTGTCCAATTCATATTTCATGGTTGTTGATCAAGACTCAGCCTTCAACATCTTTCTTGGAAGAACCTGGCTACATCGGCATGCAACTATCCCTTCATCATACCATCAATGTCTCAAGTATTGTTTTGATGGTCAAGTTGGGACATTATATGGTGATAAGGACCCGTTCAAGACATGTGAATCTCAATACATGGAGGTGGAATTCTACCACATGAAGGGAAAGGAGGAATCCACAACAAAGGAGATTTCCAAAGTTAATGCTCCGTATGGTTTGGAAAAGATTCCAGTAAACCCATTAGCACATGTGTGTACAGATTATGTGTTGCCTATCAGTCAAATTGACATGATAGACCCAAATCAAAATACTCTTATGGAAAGATCCATAATGTCAATTACTGCAATCGATCCAGACAACATGGGAGAAATTGGTGATCCACCAAGCAATGATGAAATCTCAAATGGAGATGTCTTCATTTCATCTGCTGAAATCCAGCAAGTCTATACTTTTCCAATCAGGCCAGTGAAAGTTATAGAAATGTCAGAGGTAAACTATGGTGTCAATTCTCAATCCATCATCTCCTATTTATTACCCAAATAAGATCCTTCATCATCAATCGGGTCGGAAATGGAAGCTTCTTCTTCAAGATGTGCAAATTTTGACATCTCTTCTAATCATGAAAATTATGCTTCATCATCTACTATGAAAGTGGAGATAGTGGAAATAAATCATGTTGAAGAAGAAGTGGAAGATCTCAGGGATTCTCCTCCAGCATTTGAAGAGGGTATCTCTACCAGTATGGATGAACTCAGAGAAATAAATCTAGGTACAAAAGAAGATCCATGCCCCACATTAATCAGTGCGGCCATGACTCTTGAAGAACAAGAGATGTATATTTCCTTTTTAAAGAAAAATCGAGATATATTTTCTTGGAACTATACAGAGATTCCAGGGATTGATCCTGATGTTTCCACTCATTGTTTGGGTTTTCTAGAAGAACATTGAGGATTCAAACAAGCTGCTAGAAGAACACACCAAACCTATGCTTCCAAAATTGAGGCTGAAGTAGATAAGATCATCAAAGCTAAATTCATCAGAGAATTTCAGTATCCAAAGTGGTTGGATAATATTGTCCCAGTGAAAAAGAAGAATGGGAAAATTAGAGTTTGCATTGATTTCAGAGATCTTATTCGGCATTGTCCTAAGGATTATTTTCCAGTTCCGATTACAGAACTCTTTATTGATGAGATAGATGGACATGAAGAGATTTCCTTCATGGATGGATATTATGAATATAATCAAATCCATATGGATCCAGAAGATGAATAATCTATGGCCTTCAGAGCCCCTAGGGTGTGTTTTTCTATCAGGTAATGCCCTTCGGCCTAAATAATGAAGGCGCAACATATCAGTGTGCCATGCATCGTATCTTCAAACCCTTTCTGGGAAAGTTTGTTGAATGTTATGTGGACGATTTGGTGGTCAAATCCAAACAACTTTCTAATCACTTGGCTGATTTATAAGTCATATTTCGCAAGACTTGACAACATAATTTGAAGATGAACCCCTTAAAATGTGCTTTTGGGGAAACCTTAGGGAAATTTCTTTGCTTCGTCGTACGCCATCGTTGTATCGAGGTCGATCCTGAGAAGACAAATTCAATCCTTGGCATGTCACCTCCTCGAGATTTAAGAGAATTGATAGGACTTCAAGGACACTTATCCTATATTTGGTATTTCATTTCCAATTTGGTAGGCAAAATCTTACCCTTCACTAAATTGATGAAGAAGGGAGTCACTTACCAGTGGACTGAAGAATGTCAAGAAGCATTCGATATTTTCACGAAATATCTCTTGAGTCCACTGGTACTTATTCCACTAGTTGAAGAAAGACCACTTATCCTATATGTGACAGCTCTAGAGCGATCACTGAGTGCCTTTCTTTCTCAGATGAATGATGCTGGGAATGAAAACAACCTCTACTATCTCAGTCAGACTATGCTTGAAGCAGAAACCCGATATTTAAGTATTGAGAAGTGCTGCCTGGCATTAATCTTTGCAGTTCAGAAGTTGAGACACTACCTGCAACATCATGAGGTCCAATTGGTATCTCATAATAACCTGCTCAAATTCATCCTTATTCGTTCGATGCTTATAGGATGTCTGGCAAGGTGGGCAGTTATCTTGCAGCAATTTGATATTCAATATTTGTCTCAAAAGGTGATAAAGGGCCAAGCTCTGGCTGATTTCCTTGCTGAACACCCTTTAGTGGAAGACACATATTCAGATATTGAACACCTAGATGAGGATGTTTTCCCTATTCAAGAAAGCCATCAAACATGGGAAATGTACTTTGATGGTGCTTCCAGAATTCCAATAGGGAGGAAAATGGAAAATCCTAAATTCAACAAAATTTGGCTTAGGGATTGTACTCATTTCTCCAGAAAAGGCAGTGTTAACTTATTCCTTCTTATTGTGGGAAGGTGGTACAAATAATGAAGCAGAATACCAAGATCTCATCGCATGCTTGGAGTTGGAGCTTCATGAACAAGTGAATCACTTAAAGGTGAAAGGTGATTCAGACCTAGTAATCAAACAAATCAATGGGGATTATGCAATCAGAAAAGAAGAACTAATCCCTTTTTATGATTATGTTAGAGAGTTAATGGCGGAGTTTTCATTCAGAACCGACATTTTCTTATGTCCCAAGATCATAAAATGCCCAAGATGATGCACTAGCTAATATAGCCACAATTCTGGAATATCCAAATCGGGATGAGAAAACCATCAGTATTGCCCACCGTCATACAATTTCACCTTATGTTTGAGCCAGAATAGAGGAAATCAATGAAATTAGTCCCATCTCTAAACCATATGGTCAAACTACGGGATGGATGGAACCTATCAAGGAATACCTTCAAAATGCAATACTTCCACCTGATAGAGTCGGGAAAGAACAAATCCGGCGACGTGTGGTCAACTTTACTCTTTATGATGGCCCAGATCACCTAGAGAAAATTCTCTACAAGCATGGTTTTGATGGAGTTCTCTTCAGATGCATTGATGGTGAAGAGACAATGGCTGTCATGAAAGAAGTGCATGTAGGAGTCTGTGGTGCCCACCAGTCTGGACATAGAATGTATGATCAGATTCGAAGTCTTGGATACTTTTGGCCTTCAATGATACAAGATTGTGTTGATTTCAAAAAGAAGTGTCATTCATGACAAGTACATGCCAACCTCATTCATCAACCTCTAGAGTTGCTTCATACAGCTAAATACTCATGGCCATTTTCCATATGGGGAATGGATGTGGTGGGACCTTACCCATCATCTACGGACAATCAGTTTAAGTATATTCTTACTGCTACTGATTTCTTTTCCAAATGGGCAGAGGTAATACCTCTCAAGGAAGTCAGTTCTAAAAGCATTGTTAGCTTCATCAAGTATAACATCATTACCAGATTGGGTGTCCTTCATACCATATTGACGGACAATGGCACCAACTTCTGTTCATCCGAGGTGAAGAAGTTATATCAAGAATACAACATCAAATTCAATCATTCATCTCAGTATCATGCAGTGTCCAATGGCTAGATAAGAACTTTAAACAAGACTCTGTAAAATATATTGCAAAATATGGTGGATAAAGATAAGAATTCATGGCCTGATAAACTCTTTCATGCTTTATGGGCTTATCAGACCACCACCCGCACTACAACGCAGTCAACTACATATTCACCGGTATAGGGAACAGAAGTAGTCTTTCCCATTGAAGTTCAATTACCTTCACTCAGAGAAGACATTTGTGATAAATCATCTACAGATGAACAATCTCAAAAGCAATTGGATGAATTGAAATGGTTAGATGAGAAAAAATTGTGCACTCTTCACCACTTGGAACTCTATCAGAATCGAATAACACGAGCTTTCAAAAAAAAGTTTGTCTTCGTTCATTCGTTTAGGGAGAATTGGTATTAGTTCTCATAACTCCAATGATACCAGGAAAGAAACCTCCCAAGCTTGAGCCAAAATGGGAAGGACCTTATTCAATACATAAGGTCTATTCTAATGGAGCTTATTCTTTAATCTCAATGGATGGAGAACTCATCACTACTCCAACCGATGCCATATTTCTGAATAAGTATTTTTTATAAACACAAAATTCATAATCAACAGTCTATACATATGACCTTAAACTATTTGTATTACTTTCGTCCCACACGACATTAAACTGTGATGTACTAACTACATGACACTAAACTGTACATTAGTCCCTTACATCCAGCAAGACTTTAAACTACATAATCAACGGTCCATATATATGACCTTAAACTATTTGTATTACTTTCTTCCCACATGACGTTAAACTGTGAAAAATTTCCCTAATTCGTCCAACATGATGTTAAACTGTGTCCCCTTCATCATCTTTGCTATATGACGTTAAACTATACAACAATGGTCCATACATATGACCTAAAACTATTTTCACTTTTGTCCAACATGACATTAAACTATGAAAAGGTCCTTAATACGTCCAACATGACGTTAACATGTGTTCTCTTTTGTCCTTACTGCATGACATTAAACTGAACAGTCCTCTTTTTGTCCAACATGACATTAAACTGTGTTGTCCCCATTATCCTAACTACATGATGCTAAACTGTACGGAAAGTCCTTTGATACGTCCTATATGAAATTAAACTATAATTTTTCCCTGCTACATGACACTAAACTGTCCATCACCAATAGTCCTAACTGCAAGACTTTAAACATCATAGTCCCTTTATATGTCCTACATGACATTAAAATGTGCATTGTTAATGTTGTTTTTACCTCTTGTTTCTCACACCGAGTATGACTCACGTGATCATAGAGAAAATTTAAACCATAAAACCCTCTCTGGGCCGCTAACCACACGTAAGTCCCAACATCATTTTTTAGGTCGTTGTCCCCAAGAACAACTTGATCATTAATTTATTATTTAATTGAACTACATGGACTTTTATCCTCACCTTCCAGGCTGGGTATGTAGGCAACCTACCGAGGTTCAAGCCCAAAACAAATCTCTTCACATCGGTTCACCTCCATCTCAAACGATGTTGATTCGTGAAACCATCCCCAGAATCAATATCTTTACATTGGTTCACTTTCGTCCTTGCTACATGATGTTAAACTGTACAACATTTTTTGTCTTGTATGACAATAAACTACAATATTCATTGATACCCTCACCTAAGAGGGAATCATTATTTACATAGATTTTTCAATCATGTTTCATTCCAAAAACTACGTGCATACATGGCAATGCCCGAACCTTTTATCTTGGGTTAATCCATCATTGCACTAAAGTCCCCTTTCATCCTTCACATGTACGAACCAAATTTGTACAGAAAGTATTTCTAGAACTACGTGGTCTTGATTCTCATCCTTATGGGATACGTAGGAATGTTCGAGTGTCCCTTAAATCCAGCCCCAAGTCTTTTGGGCCTAACCCCAAATTCCACTTTCAGTCCCTTGGCTAAAAATTCCCCATGAAAACACATACTATGTATTTCTTATAAATGGTCCAAGCTCTATGACCCAAAACTAGGATCTCTTATATTTTCATCCCACATGATGTTAAACCGTAGTTTAAGAACTACGTATGGCTTGATTCCCATACTTATGGGTTACGTAGTGAAGTCCAACATTTCAATTAAGTATCCATCCACAACATGATTATGGTTATCATTGATCCGTGTATCTCTGCATACATTAAAAAATACCCTTCTTTATGTGTCATAATCCTAATCTTGAATAATTCTAGATCTTCATAACCATTTTCTTGACTTCTGGTTACAAAATGTCCAATTTCTGAGAATTATTTTTCTTGACCATGCAGCACGTGCCCTTAGGCGGCCTTGCATAAACAATCTACATAATAGACGTGTTAGCCAAAAGATGATATTATTTGACAATGCAGCCAATTCCCTTAGGCGGCCCTACATAATTCAACCTCCAAGAGGGTTTGTCATATACTGGTAACATCATTCTTGGGAAGAAAGCCTCTTTTGTCCTTATTGGTCTTATCAAAAAAACATGTAAGGATCCACAAAAAATAGTTATCCTTAACATATTTATTTCATGTTCTTTTTCATGATCTGCAAGTATTCAAGACTATGATTTATATTTTCCTTCCCTACATTTGGGTCAGAACTTCGTAGGAGTAATATTCATCCAATTCTTAGACAAACCTATTTGGAAATATCTTCTCCATATTCAAGTACATCTCTCCATACAGAAAACTCTATACTTTGTAAAAGTGGAATCCCCATAAACATTCACTGGCTTCTTAGTAGTAGAAAAGTAAATTTTTGAGAGTTCTTTTGCCTGACTATACAACATGTTCCCTTAGGCAGCCTTGCATAAGTAGTCTACATAACGGTCCTATCAGCTAAAAGGTGCTATTTATTTGACTATGCAGCCAATGCCTTTAAGTGGCCTTGTATAATTCAACCCCCTAACGGGTTTGTTAAAAAATGGTAACTTCATTCTTGGGAACTACTTCTTCTAATTCCTTTTTAGCTCTTTTTCATATAATTCCTCAGATTCAAATTTTCTTAAGTCTTAGTTTACATATCTTCCCCATACTTGAGTGTGGTAAAATATTTTCAGATAAGTTTTCAAGGAATTGAGTCAATTCTAATTCATTTGATCAAATCTATTTCTACCTTAAACATTATCATCTTTATGTCCGACGTTCATGAATTTAAACTGCCCACAAAAGACAAGGGAACTCTGAATAAAAGTCAAGTTCCAGCTCACCAAACATACATTTTTTATGATTTAAGTAATATTGATCAATTAAAAGATTCAAAGTTTGTAGGGTTATTTATAATAATCCTAGTAAAAATCAAACTTTTCTTACTATGCCCATTGGATTAGGTAAAATTTAAAGCAGGTAGCAGGAAAATACGTGCACAAGTGATTGAAGATGAAAGAAATATTTCCATTTGATACACAAGAATTAGAAGGACATCCATAGATTGGAGTCTCTTCTCTTTTCCAGGAAATTACAAGAGGCTGTCAACATAAGTCTTCACTTGATGAACAACATCCCGAGATTCATCAATAGCCACTTGAAGCTCATGCAACCGATCAACTTCACTCTTTTCAGCCTAATGGAGTGATTTCTTGGCATCCACGATGGCTTTAATAGCATTTATTTGAGCTCCCTCCAGTGAATTATTGAGTTGGTCACGTTCCCCAGTAACAACGTCTAACTGTTGATGAAGATGCATTTGTTGGACGACTTTATCTTTTATCTTATGCTTCAGCTCCTTCATCTTGGCATCATAGTCAGCCTCATCTCGGGGTACTGCAGCATCAAATTCACCAATGTTGACTGACAGCTTCACCCTGGCCAGATCTTCACGACACTTTTTCTCCTGATCTCTTCTTAAGATGACTTGTTTCACCGCGGTATGGATCTCTTGGTATCCAAAACCGCCAAGTCCTAGAATGACGAACTGGGATGATAACTGGGAAATCATTGATGACATCTCATCAAGAGGCACTTTAGATATGATTTTCCATATGTTGTTCCATGCCTTGCGTCGTGAAAAGCTATGTGCCTTAAGCACCTCCGGGTCTGATTCGACATCATCATCACAGGGGGGCATGTAATCTGGGATTAATGCACTTAAGGAAGTTCCCTGTTATAATCCTTCCCCCCTAACCCTAGTTGCTTCACCTTCTACTACTGTTTGGGAAGAGGTTGAGACTTCACCTCCAGTTCTATCCATTGAAGTTGATATCCCTGTTTAATCAATTAAAAGTATGGTTAGTTTCATAGAATAATGAAAGTTGGTTGTCTATCTTGAAAACTTAGTACAATCATTACCTAACAGTATATCAACAGCATGAGAAGACTCCTCCACATATTTCCCAGTATCAACAGGATCTTCAAGATGGGTCTCATGAGGGTTTACTGGGTTTAGCTCCACTTGAGCTAATGTTTCTGCAATGTTAGGGTTGACATCAATGTCCACACCCTCTTTAGGCATTGACAGTTCAACAACTTCTATGGATGGAACTGCATATTATTTTCAGTCATGATTATAAGTGTAAATTATAAAAAAAATTACTGGATGAAGGATAACACTCACTCCCAAAGTCTTCTAAATCACATGATAACTTAGCATTATCATAAAATTATTCGAAAGAGATGCCACGATTCATTATTTCATCCAATGATATTTCTGAATCCTGGTTAGTCTCACCAGTGGGAGCATTTGATGTGTCCTCTTGGAAACCCTCATTCTGTGGCCCCTGACCCTGGATAGCTTCTTCATGAAGGAAGGCAGATTCAGTTGTTGCGGCTGCCAATGATTCTGGTGCAGGTTCTTATCTACTTTTAGTAGCAGTAGGAGCAGTACTAGGAATAGATATTGGCTCTTTTTTAGAAGAAGCCAAGTCAGCCTGAATTTGCGTTTGTTCCACAGCACCCTCTGTGGTCCTTAGAGGAGGATCAGTCCTTTCCCTCAGAGGGGAAATTGAAGAATCCCCTACAATCCCAAGTAAAATGATCAATATTTTTCATGGTTTAAAATTCATGATTATCTGAAGGACTTACCACTAATGATAAATCATTTAGCGGTGGACTTCCTCCTTCGTTACCTTTGTCCTTTTGGCTTTTTGGGAGTTTCAACATTCTCCCTTATTGGCACTTGAATTGGTGAATGGAAAGCCATGCCCAACTCCTCATTCATGGCCTGTTGGCCTAGAGATATCTCACCCGGTTCACGAGGAGATTCAGAAGTAGCCCCGATGGCAGTACAACCAGGGCTATACTGTGGCGAAGGAACCTCAGTAGTTTTGGCAAGCTGCAAGATGAAGAAAAAAATTTCCTTGAATGAAAAATCTTCGACTGAAATCAAGTTGAAAAGAAAATAAGGAAAGAAAACTTACATCTTCAGGAGCCACATACTCATGCCACTCCTCATCAGTGGCATCGTGATCCATCATTTCCTTCACCCTCTTGGTGATAGGGATAGAATAATTGGTGTTATATATGTAGGCCTTCAACTCTTTGACATAGGATCTTACTTCATCAGGGTTATCCGTGAAATGAATATTTGTAGGAGCCCAAAGAGTCCCTATTCCAAGAAGACGTAACCCTTCACATAGCTCCAGCCAGATAGTTTTTGTATCGCATTATACATCCCGACATGCCTGGATGGCCTCTGGTCGTAGATATATAGGTGTACTAGAAGGCTACGAAGCGGGTCTTACAACCATGGATTTTAATTTATTTATAGCTCCTGTAACTATAAAAATAGAATGAAAACTTGTTACTCTATAAAGTTACTTGCAATTAAAATTGCCTCAATAAAGTAACTCACCAGGAGTTGATGGAGTGGCTCTCTTGATTATGACAGGAGGATTATATACGACACGTGGCCACTTTGACACGTGTTGTATCTCCTGAGAATCTAATGAATCAGCCTCGGTTGAAGAACTCGGTGAACCAGCTTCAGGAGTGGAAGAATCACCTTCCACCTGAATTATATCTTTCTCAATGGTTCTCTTCTTCTTCCCAACCCAATAAATAGGTTTATTCAATATGGCCTCAGGATATGATGCTATCCAGTTTTTATCATACCATATGGTCAAATTGCTTACCGCTTCAGTATCTGGTAAGTCAAAGACTTCCCCAGTCCTTTCCATAGCCATTAGAAACCATATTTTCCAAGAAACCATTGGATGCTGCTCTGATATGACGTGTAATGGAGGAGATACAACATTCGTCTGCAGACACTTGAATTGGCGTGCAAATCGATATGGACCATAGGACTCACATATAATTTCCCCATCAATTCTAGTGGGCATCACACCATCTCTGCAGGCCAGCATGTAAGACCTCTATTCCAAGCTATCTGATCCATCATTAACAAATCGCCCTGTCGGCGGATTTCCGTAGGGAAAGAGGTGTAATTCCTTATGCATACCCAGCCTTGGCCTACTATCATAAGCATTGAGGGACAAAGGACAAACTCTAGAGAAGGCCTGAACAGACGGCCTGAAAGAACTTCTGGGAATCTGTATTCCATTCTGAATAGCATATGTCTGGAAGTGAGTGGCGATCCATCCCCATAAAACATTGAATGGTCCCACTAATCTCAAAGGATATTTACCCATATAGACATGGAGTAAGTTCCTGTGAATCTTTGCCAGAACCGGGTTAGCCAATCCCACCATCTTCCTCTCATGCAACTTGGCTGCGATAACGAAGGTCCCTGGCCTGACGCCTCCCTTCGAATCTCTGATGAGCAAGAGATAGACACTGATCCATAAGGATAAAAAGCCTGCCAGATAGGTTTTCTCTCGGATTTTATGATTCACTTCATACCCCCATTTCTCAAACTCTCCTACATCCATAGTTGGCGACAATGTGCCAGGAGAACCTCTCTTATCCTCTCTAGGGTAGCTAGTAGGACGAGTAGAGGTGGGACCCTTTTCCCTCTTCTTCTTGAGAAACACATCCATCCATTCCTCTAGATTAATATCCCTTATAGACTGATTCTTTTAAGTCATTGGGATTTTGAGCTTATGGTAAATCTTCAATAACTATCGAACCAAATTCGGAGTCTTCTCTGGATCATTCAAGGTTGCCTTTGGAGGGACAAATTCATCATACATATCACCACGGATTGGAACCCCTGACATCTTGTAGACATCCCACAAACTAATTCCTACTTATCCATGGGTCAGATGGAAGGAATTAGTATCTGGGCTCTAGCGGCTAAGAAATTCCGGTGCAAAATTATCATTCCTATAAACATACGTCTGCCCAGCCCAGACAGCTTCATAAATTGCAGCTCCCTTCAGATCCTCGATAAACTCTTCACAAGTTTGTCGCACCCAATATGCCCACATCCAAGTTGTCTTCACCCCTCCTCCAGAACATAATTCCCATTTCTTCTTCCAGCCTTTGGATTGATCCATCTGAGAGTTTTTAAAGATTGAGGGATAACAATGTGGTTGCAGCTCAGGTTTGTGAGGTTTCAGATCTAGTGCACACGAGCTATGATGCATTATATAGGCTTTCTTTACTGTTCCAGCATTAGAAAATGTTCCTGCGATTGAGAAATTTTCTGAAGAAAACTTGGTATATGACTTAAACCAGGAATGCATCGGATAATTCTTTGCTTCTGGAATATTGACGTCTTGTAAGTGACCATGGATATACAGAGGCAGATAGATGCTGTGCGGGAAGTTAATATGAAGCTTCTTCAAGTACTTGGATAATTCTGGGAGAGTACTTTCACATAGGAAATAATAATCGTGGCCAACGATGTCCATCATCTCATCAATTCTTTTGCTCACCAGTTTATCAACCGTTCTGATTCTCTTTGGAGCCATTTGATCTGCACAAAATTTGAATAATTAACTCTTAAAGTATGTTAATTTTTCATAATGTTTTTGAAGGATTTGAGGAAATTTGTTAAGTCATTAAGGCGCGAAAGTCCCATAGTTGGCATGCAAGTCTCCTTCGGTCGCGCAAGTATTGGGCATGCAGGTTTCACCGTGAAAGTCTAAATACCTTAACAGCAGCGCAACACAAGAAACAGAAGTGCAATGTAAGAAGCAAGAAGCGCGAACAAGTGAAAACAAAGATCCAACTTGCGCACCGAGAGAAAAAAAACAAGCAATATCTGGGTGCTTTGTGTGACGTGAGGCCCTCTATTTATAGACAAAGCTGTACCCCTGCGCTCCAGACCCTGCGCGCCTAAATCTCATTTGCACGCCATACCCTGCACACCCCAATTTTCTTTTGATTCTCGATTTCCTCAGAGTCAAATTCTCATTTCTTTTGGATCCAACTATGAGGGGGTACTTTTGTTGACACTCCTTTCATAACAGAGTCTAAATATTGGAAAAGGGGAATATCTTAGCTCAAATTAATTCAACCATTGGACAAATATCAAAAATTGACAAAGGAAGGAATAAGATGAACATTGCGCAAAGGTCTGCAAGTTCTACCATGGTCACGCAATTACACTTGCGTGCTGAAGTTGGTTGTGAAAGTCACTTGAGCGCCCTCTTTGGAAACCGCTCAGGGTCTTCTCCAGCCTATAAATACCCTTGGTGGGCCCCCCATTTGGGGGAGGAATGTTTCTAGAATTTAGATATAGAGCTCCAAACACCCAAGTCTCTTATTCAAGTCTTCCGAACACTTATAAGGTAATTCATTACCTAGAATGGAAGGTCCAAACAAGAGTAATAAGGTCCAAGTGTTAGAAATCACTAACACTTGCGTGCCTAAATGTTTTTCCCTTAAGGGAAATGAACACACTTGCACGCCTCCTTACCTATTAGGTGAACACTTGCGTGCCACTATTTTGGAAGTTACTCAGGATGATTCTAAAGGCTTTGGTCAAGAATCGCACAAGTATTACTCTACAGGTCAAGGATCACGCAAGTACCCATGTGTCGCGCAGGTATACCTGCGCTGACAATACTTGCGCGCCCACGCAGTACCTGCACGCCTTCCAGGACTTGCACTCCCCTCTTTTCGGGTGCCTTTCCTACACATTTAACCCCTCTTATGCCATTCCACCTCTCCTATTCAAGATTTAGTCTTCAAGACACTCTTCAAATCCATTTATGGCATGTTTTCTTGATTGACTTCCTTATTTGAAAGGAGCTCTGTGGAACATCTCTCAGAACATAGTGATTTTCACATCTTTATGTCACTAAAGTTAGAGAGTTCATTCATTTAACCACATCCTTTAAGATGAGAGAATCCTTAACATGGGCCTCCTTTTCAGGAGTAATCCCTAGTACAAATCCTCATTACATTGGGCATCCTTCTTAGGAGTAAGCCACAAATCCTCATTAATATGGGCATTACTTTTTAGGAGTAAGCCCCAAGTACCCTAACCTAGGATCTTTTTCAGGAATAAGCCCCAGTCTCAAATATGGGCATCCTCTTTAGGAGTAAGCCCCAAGTACCTTAATTTTCAAATCACTTTAACCTGGGCCTCCCCCTTAGGAATAAGCCCCAGTCTTAATTTCTCTTAACCAGTCATAATTCCTTTTTGATATGGGCTTCCTTCTTAGGAGTAAAACAAATCAGAATTCCCCTCCTAACTTGGGAATCTTCCATAGGAGTAAGCCCCAAGATTAGAGTATCCAAATCTCCATGAAGCACATATACCTTTATGGACCCTGTTCATGGATTTCTTCCCAAAATTAAATCTTAATCCTCTTCTATTTTGGTAGTCATACATACATAACCCCCACATCATTGCATGGAAAAATTTTCTGGTTTCACCAATACCTCCTGTTTCTCACACCGAGCACGACTCACGTGAGCTTAGAGTGTAAAAGTAATCATGACATCTTTTCTTTGAGCCATCAATCATGCATAAACATCATACTCCCTTACTTGAACTACGTGGGTTCTAATTCCTTTTCCAAAACAAAGGATATATAGGTAGACCATCAGCGGGTAGGATCCCAACTCTGAAATAATCCATGTCCTCCTGAATGACAATAAACTTCAAGTGACCCACTGAGTGGATTTAAAACTAGTATGATCAACATAATGACCAAGAGAATTTTATGTATTTAAGGATACCATCAGCTAAGTATCTCTAACAAATACAGATGATTCTCTATCGATGAAGAAACTTGAATACCTATAAAAGATTAACTAAATTTCCTTCATATCAATCATTGATTGTCAGATTTAAAGGAAAGCACATTTTATACCTGGTAATGTAATAAGGATTCACGAACACAACTTAAATCTATAAAGAGAGTCCCTAAGTAGACGATAATTCCCCTAAAAAAGGTGTGATGAGTCCGAACTCCCATCCTCTCGACCAATGAAAATTCCTAAGCCTCACCAGTCCACAACTAACGAGCACCTACCTTTGGAAAGTAGGTCCAAATGGATATAGTATAATTGGATGTTTTCGGTTATACGAACAAACCTGTTAGAAACCGATTGGAATGTTTGAACCTTCAATCAATGAGGTCATCCCCAATTCTATAGGAAACAATATGTAGGGTGAGAAAAAATGTTTACTAAGTAGGAAAACCAATGTCTCTCATGAACATGAGGAAGAAGCAAACTAATTCACCTATGAGAAAACAATAAAACCAACAACACCTAAGTAATTCAGCTATCAAAGACCATACTCACCATAACATTCTCACCAAATAATGAAATATAATTATAATATCATAATATAAAGAATATTAATAATACGTTACCCTGCAACACTTTACCATTGATTATCCACTCTCAAAACCCAATGAAATATGTCTTAGTGGTCCCACAAATTCTGTATAAAATCTCATCACATCACATCACATCACATAACATCACCTCATGTTCCACCTAAAAACACTTGGACCAACACCTCACTTCACAACCACAAGCAGAATAGTAGGGTATCATGAACTTGAAGGGCATAAACCTAATTCCATCCTCCTACCATGCATGACCCCTACCATAATCCATCTCATCACCTCTCCTGAAACCACATGGGTCATGACATCACACCTCACATAAAGACACACATTCCATCATATCACATCACATCTCAACAATGCACTTTTGAATTTTTTCTAGCACAACCCGTGAAGATCATCATTTCCTAGAAGAGGGTGCATGTAAGCATGGATGGCCATCCATCCATCCCCACTACCAAATTTTGGGAAAACACCACCAAATGTGTTAGTTATTAGCACTTGGTTCTCGACCTGGGTGGGAATTATATAGAAAATTAAAATGAAATAATATATATATATATAATAGCACACAAGCTCAACCTATGGGTTCATAATAAGAATATCTTCCCAACTCTCATCCTCACCGCATCACCTCACAACATCCACTGCTTTCAATACCAACACTAACTGAATACCACCACCCCACAAAACATAATCCATATTTCATATTCATTCTTTATTAAATCCATTTTTCCATATTTCACATTATTAGTCAATTTTCTTAAAAGAACACATTCATTTCATATTTCCATACTATTACTTTTAAATTTTGAAGCCCATTAACTCATGTATGAACAATATCCATTTTAACTACACAAACCACTTCAATTTAAGTGTCATTATTCATTTCAAACCATATTTCAAACCAGCCCATACCATTTTGGTCTCAATGTCATCATTTATTAAATTATACTACTACTTAGGAAATTAGCATAAAACAACACATCACACCAATAGAAAACCCATCATCCTCGTACCAAAATTTCCACACAGTCATTATCACAGCCATAGTCACCTCCCCATCACTCCCACTACATCACCACCACTTTCTATCACAACTGAACAATATACCACATCCAATTCTCATCATATCACCACCACAAAACATGGTCACACACACCAAAATACACATCTATACATCACAAACCATACCATATCACATCACATGTCATTTTTTATATTCTTAAGGGGATTTTAAACAATTACACTTTACATTTAAGAATATTCTCACACATACAAAATTTTCTAGGGGAAACCATATCATTTACTAGACATAAGTGATTATCCAATTTCCATTTAGGGTGATATCAAAAAATAATAGAAAAAGGGGTTCTATAATATCAAAAATATAGTACAAAAAAATGCACTAATTACCATGATTTTTAGTAAGGAATGAAGACTATACAATCACTATATCATTAATAAATTATAAGATATAAAAACATACAATTTCATTCCCCTTCCCATTAAATTCAATTAAACCAATTAATTTATAATTGTTAAGATGAATGAAATAGATATTCCAAAGGATAAAAATAACATACCCCTACTTTATAATACAATATTGGGAGAGTTGAAGGATCCACTATATGGAAGAAAAATGATTTAGTGAATTCACTACATCAAAAATAGGGGGTGCAAGCAAATGAGGGAAACTCTATAGGAATAACTCAATAAAAAACCAACAACACGGTTCCATGACTACATGGGAAAGACTTTAGAACCACTAGTCTTTAGAGAAAGAAATTTGGAAAGAAAAAAGTAAGGATCTTTACTTTTGAATGAATAGATTCAAAACCGGCGGGATTTAACATGGTTTGAAATGGCCATTATAAGAAGATCTCATAAAATCCATCAAGTATATACATTCAAATGTATCCATAATATTATCAAATGAAATATATAATTATAATCCTTTAAAATTTATAATTATATTAATTAGACCTTTAAAACCATTTTTATTCAAAAAAACATCAAAAGGTAATAATTAGAAATTATGGAAAATCTAAAACATGCTACTATTGGGTGAAACTATTAGGTACTATTGTTAGAATTTATGGTTAGGTGATACGATCAGTGTGTTACTATGATGTGTTTCCATCAAGGTTCTATATTCAGTGTGTTACCATAAAGTGCTACAACTAGTGTTCTACCATCAGGTGCTACCACCAATGTGCTACCGTCAGATGCGACCTCCAACGTGCTACCTTTAGATGCTACCATAGGTGTGATACCATCAGTATATATAGATAGGATGATAAAATTATGTGATACCGCAAGTTTGATACGTTCATGTGCTATTTCTTGTGTTCTATCATTAGGTGATGTCGCCAATGTGCTACCATAAAGTGATGTTTCTTGTATGCTACTGGCAGGTGCTACAATCAGTGTGATACTGCTAGGTGCTATCACTAGGGTGCTAAATTTTGGTTCTTCCACTAGTGTGCTGCCACCGGTGTTTTACCTTAGGTTCTACCACTTGGTGATTCTATCAACCTCCTCCAAAACAACTCCAAACTCTTCTGTTCCTCCTCTAAACACTTGTTGAATTCCCTCAGAAACCTCAATCACTAGATTTACCATAATGTAATGGGCCTAAAGATTTGGTCCATTACATTGGATACTTATAAAAATATTATCACCATATATAATCAAAACCAACCCAAAAGGAAGGAGGGAATATGTCCAAACATCTATCCCTTGAGATACCTCTCATGAATATTATTACATTCGAAACACTACTACTAATGAAACTCACCAACCAAAAAAACATTCACAGTACCTTGGACAAACACAAAATTACCATATTAGACTCTATATAAGATTATCCTAAAACTACCAAAAAAAACTCACAATAGATCATCGTGCACAGAAATTAAGAAATTACATGTCCTATGTCAAGAAACAATCCACTTTGGGTGGTACTGACTCACCTACATAGTTTCAATCATGCCAAAGTATAACACATATTGATTAAGAATAAGATTTCCCACAATTCTTATGAATTGAAGTCTTAATCAAACACCATACCAATCATTAATATGAACATCTCATAGAAAACAGTAAGGTCAAAACGTCACATCAAAGAAAAAAATGAAAGAAAAAGTTTAAAATGACTCAAAACATATCTGGGTAATGAGAATGTATATGTTTATCACAATATCAAGTACTATTATCTACGTCACCATGAATCAATAATAAAAAAACCATGGGAATGTTTCATCCTCATATTACCTTCTCTTAATGATCTTGGATCTCTATTGGCCACTCTATAAACATCACATAATCCTCGATATCCAACTCTCCCAAGTGAATGACATGTGATTCATTGTGAAGATAATAATTTTTTTTAGTGATTTGGAAGACATAGTGGATTTGGTCCAGTCATGGAGGTAGTTCCAATCGATAATCTACCACACCAATGTTCCCCAACACCATGAAGGGTCCAAAAAATTTGGGCGAGAGGTTACTTCCCTTTTCAATCATTCACTTCCTACATCAAGGTGAAACCTTCAATAAATTGTGTTATTTATCCTCGAACTCCAAATGCCTCCTCTTCTGATCATGTATAAGACTTATTCCTATCCTATGGTTATATCATCCTATCTCAAACCAAATGAAACTTTTCTATCCTAATTTTCACCAAATGAGGTCCAAGAACTACCAACTCCTCAACTTCATCCAAAAACAACATAGAATGACATGACCGCCTATATAATTCCTCAAACGGGGCCATTCAAATGGATGAGTGATAACTATTATTGTATAATAAATCATCCAAAGTAAAATTATTTGGCCAAGATCCACAAAAATATAAGATACACACCCACAACATATCCTACAACATCTGAATAGTTCGTTCTGTCTATCCACTCATCTCAGGGTGAAAATAAGCGCTGAGGCATAGCTAAGAGATAAAATCATACTGAAATCATCTATCTAATAGTGAGGAAAAACAATCATCACATTCTGAGATAATGGACATCCAATCCCCATGATACTACACCACATCATCCATGTAACTCTGTTCCAAATCATCCACTGTGCTCGACTCCTCGATCACTAGGAAGTGATCTGATTTCATAAAAAAATCTAAGATTAACAAGATAAAATCACGACCTTCTAGCGATTGGGGTAATATTGTGATGAATTCCATTGATATTTCATCCCATTTTCACTCGATAACATTAATGGACTATAAGAAACCACCATGAAGATGATTCATATCCTTTACCTACTGGAAAAAAAGACATCGAGCCAAAAACCCTACCACAATCCATTTCACCTCGAGCCACCAAAATTACATCCTTATACCCTAGTATATCTTAAACACTATAGGGTTTACCATTAAAGGAGAGCTATAAAAATCATGGAGGACTCTTACATGCAACACCACTGAAAGAAAAAACCTCACCTAAAACAAAATTTGGTTCTAGATATCCTCTGATTATCTGTCCGAAGCATCACCATGGACAACATAATCACACATCACCTCTACATATAAGTCTCACCACATTAGAGAAAATTGTGCTATCAAATGAAATAAAAAACCACCCCCATAAACCACCATCCCATATAAGTGCATGGATACCATTTCCTCCATCAAATTACAAGAATCCCTAGACTCTCAAACCATATCCTTTTGTGACTTCATTCTCTAAGAATCAGCCACACCATTCCCCTTTCCTAAGGTGTAGGAGGTCTCAAAATTGTAATCTTGACCAATCTCCATCCACATACATTGATGTGAATTCAAATAATGTTGAGAAAATATATACCTCAAACTCTTATGATCTGTGAATACCACAAAGTGCTTCCTAATGTGGTAATGTATCTATAGATTCATCACAAAAAGACCACTACTAGATCAATATCATGGGTGGAATAGTTACGCTCATGGGGATGTAAATTCCTAGAACCATAATAGACCATTTCCTTTTACTGCACCAACACACACCCCAATACTAGATGCGAATAATCAAAAAACACCTCAAACATCACCCATTCCTATGAAAATTGAATCACTAGTGAACTAACCAATTTACCCTTTAAGTAGTTAAATTCTATTTGAAACTAATTAGTCCTGATAAAATTATCGACCTACGTAGTAAAGGCTATCAATAGAGACACAATCTATGAGAAATTAGATACAAACATTTTGTAATGTCTTATAAAACCAAGGAAATTTTGAACCTCTACCACATTCTTGGGCGATGCCTAAGAAATAAATGACTCATCCTTAGATGGGTCCACAACTATTTCCCGCTGGGACACTACATACATGAGGAAATATACCTCATATTCTTAGAACTTAAACTTAGAAAACATTCCATAAATTAAGTGTCATCGAAGAACCTCAAGGATTAATCTGAGATGATAATCATGATCCTACTATGATCTCAAGTATATTAATATATCGTCGATGAACACTCCTACAAACTGGTCAAGGAATTCAAAGAGCATGTAGTTCATGAGTCTAATGAATATAAATCCTATGTTCGTGACACCAAATGAAATGACCACAAACTTGAAGTGCCCATACCAAAATTTGAAAGAAGTCTTCATGACATCATCCTATTTAATCGTCAATTGATTATATCAAGATTACAGATATTTATAAAATAACCAACTAGATCCCCTCAACTGGTTAACAATATATTTGATCCTCAAAAGAGGATATTGATTCTTGATCGTCACCTTGTTTAACCTATGGTAGTCTATGCACAACCTCAAAATATAATTAGACTTCTTAGATAATAAAAATGGAGAAACCCATGATGGAACACTATGCCGGATGAAATATTTATGGATTAGATCTTATATTTTAATTATCAACTCCCAAAATTTATAGGGTTCCATCTGATAGGGAGACATCAAAATCAGAGAAGCATCAGGTTTAAGATCTATCTTGAACTAAGCATCATGTCGAGGGGGTAATTTCATAACCTCATTAAGATAAAAATATAAAAACTCCATGAAAACCTTGGTCACATCCATATTTATAGCCTATAATTATTCCACAAACAACTCATACATCAAATAAATAAGGGACTACACATGTCTAATACCACTTGATAGCCTCACTCACCAACAAAAGATGCATGGTGGCCATCCACATATGAGAACACAAATCTATTATAGAAGTATTTTATAATGATATGTACATAATACAACCATTTGATGCTAATGATGACATTATAATACTACATTTTAATTAATAAAAGATCCCCACATGACTAATGTGGCCCCATCATCAGTCTACATCCTCGAAACACATCAAATAAGTTGTCATGTCCTCCAAATTTCATAGTCCACACAAGGGGAATAAAAATACTCTTTATGTATAGTTCCAAATAACATATTAGATAGGATTAAACAAAAGAATATGAAGCTCTTGAATCAAACAATTAATAAATAATGGTACTAAACAGACTAATCGTACCTCTAATGATCTATGACCCCTCCGATGCTGTCGCCACCACTGCATGAAAATGAACACACCCAGATCCTATAAATTTATTATAATATCCAAATACATGACCATTATTGGGTCAAAGACCCAGAACATGAATAAAATATTTAGTTTGGACTATATTTTCTATGTCCCCTCTTAGAAGATAATAACCCCACTACCCCTACTGCTGATATAACCTCACTAGAAACTACTACTGAGGATAGTGATGGACCTGTCCACCTCTACCAAACTAATCTCGAGGAGCCACATGTAACTAATACTAATGATGATCATGAATCCCATAAAATAAATACACTAGACCCCATCCCCATGGAAAATCATGGAAACTACTAGAATCAGATGTCTGGAAAGTAATCTGCTGAGGTAGACTCCCTTCTAGTAAAAAACAAGATGGTCCTGGCACTTGAAACCTTACACTAATCACTTTACTCCTCATGGAACCCTAATGGATCCTCTATCATGGAAAACCTCCTCATGAGTGCATCTTCTCAATCACATACAACTTATTCTAAACATACATATACATCAATAATGTAAAGGGAGTAAATACTTGATAGAAGGATAAAGTGACTCCTCCAGACATATCACATGGGAATCGTCATCCAGAAAAGGTTTAGTGAAAAGAAGAACATGTCCCAAATCTTGATACCCAGATCTTGCACAGATAGACTCCCCTAATAAAGGTAGAGTAGCTAATACCTATTCAATACCTTTATATATTATGAAAGGAACTCTTCTTGGAACTCTTTATGGAAGTAGACCCACAAAAAATCTTCCTCCTTATGATAACCAAGGTTCAATGTCCACAATTGACACACAACTCCTCACATCTGACTGACAGCTAGTGGGACAGAGTACTCTTCTAAATAATAGATAAAACTAAAAGTGATATCATGATCCTCTAACCATCCCTTTGTATCCACATCCAAAACACTACCCTCATTCTTCCATAAATCCTTCTGCGAAAATGTGAAAAATTCCATTTTCCACTGATGATGCTCCTCAATAGGGTAAAACCTCCAATGATAAACTAGATGAGCTTACTATAAATGCACTTCCAGAGCTACACACGAATTGTGACCAGGATCCATATCTAAAAGTGAAACAAGTATTTCATTTGGTTGGTAATTTTTAACTTTATTATGATTCATTTAATTCATTTTAACCTCCCAAAAAACAAACCACCCAATTCAAACTAGAACACAAGCCATCATGATTCATGTACCTATCACCAGTCTCTACCCTGCAAGTGGTTCCACCTCACTTGGTCATTCAGTAAGCTAAGAGTCCATGCACTGGATCATGGGGGTCTCTAAAATCTCGTGTCTTGGACACTCTCCCAAACCTATGTCATGCACCCATATCAGTTGACATAATTACCTAACTAACCCATTCAATCCTCATAGTTCCTAACTCCAAACTTCATCCTATCTCTCAACAATAAAATTTGATAACACTATGTTATAACCCCCTCCCCCAAAGATATCATAATTAAGGGAGATAGATACTGACCCTCTAGTCCCTCCTCTATTAGGCTCTATATTTTCAACTTGAATTAAGGGTAAAAAACATAAAAAATTGGAGGCATTTACCTCAATAATAATAATAATATCAAGAGATATAAATATTATACCGTGAGAAAATCCATGACATAATATAAAAAAGAAACAAAAATTATCCCAAAATTCATGTATAAATAAAATAAGTACAGATAAAAGTCTCCAAATTAAATACCGAAAAGTAAAAGATAAACTAGAGACCCAACAACTGTACAAAGGTCTGAGATAGTAATGTCCAACATGACCCACATAATTCTCCAAGAATCCTAATAATCTATTTATATATGTAGGGTGAGCATAAAAATTTACTCAGTAGGACAACAAAAGTATCTCATCCATATGAGGAAGAAGCATACTAACACACCTGTGAGAAAATAACATAACCAACAGCACATAAGAAGGTCAGATATTAAAGACCATCCTCACCATAGAATTATCACACAATAATTAAATCCAAGTATAATAACATAATATGAAAAATATAAATGATATGGTACCTATAAAAATTTCCCATTTACCAGCTTCTCTAAAACCCCAACAACATATGTCATAGTGATCCCACCACTTATGTATAAAATATCATCAACCACATCACATAACCTCACATTCCATGTGTAGACACTTGGGACATCACCTCACATCATAACCATAACCATATGGTTTCATAAACATGAAGGACATCAACCTCATTCCATCCCCATACCATGCACGACCCCCACCATAATCTATCTCATCATCTCACCTGAAAACAGATGGATCATCACATCACACCCCACATAAAGACACCTGGTCCATATCATCACATCACATATCAATAATCCACTTTTAAATTATTTCCAGTACATCATCGATTCCTAGAAGAGGTAGCGGGGAAGAACATGTGACCATCCATCCATCATTACCAATGGGTTAATGAAAAAAAATCTCCCAAACTATTGGTTGTCGATAGTAGGTTTTTAAAATTGGTGGGGGGAAATGTATAAAATAATAAGTAAATATACTTATATATATATAATAACATATCAAAAAATCCCAACCTATATGTTCATAACAAGAACATCATCCCAACTCGGAACATCACCACATCATTTCACAACCTTCAGAACTTTCACTGACAACACTAAATGAATAACACCACCCATTAAAACACCATCCATATTTCATATTATTTCTCAATTAAAGAAAAATATTTTCATATTTCACATTACAATACAGTTCCCTTAAAACAACTCATTTATTTCATATTTCCATACTGTTATTTTCACATTTTCCATCTAATTGATTCCTATATAAACATTAACCATTTAAACTACACAGTCCACATAAATTTAAGTGTAATAATTAATTTCAACTCATATTTCAAATCCTAACATACCATTTTAGTTTAAAAATTATCATTTATTAAATTACATCACTAATTAGGCTATTAGAATATCACAACACATAGCAACAATAGACAACCCATCATCCTCATTCTAACATTCCCACACAATCACCATCGTAGTCACAATCAACTCCTCATCACTACCATCATGTCTCTAGAACATTACATAATAACCTACCTATATACCACATCCACTTATCATCATATATCCACCCTATAGTATGATCACCCAACACAACACACATTCACACATCACATACCATACCATAGCATATCACATATCATTTTTTTGGATTGTTTGATGGAATTTTCATCAATTACACTTCTATTTTAATTGAATTCCCACAAAAGAAGTATTCTCTAGAGAAAAACATTTCATTTATCATAGATAAGTGATTAACCAATTTATATTTAGGGTGAAATAAAATAATCAAAAAAATAGTTGTTCCATAACATCCCAAATACAACACAAACAAAAATACTCAACGATTATAATTTTTAGCAAGGCATTAATCCTGTATAATCACAATATCAATAATAATATCAAATCAATAAAAACATGTGATTTAATTCCCCTTCACCTTCAAATAAATTAAAAAATAAATTTATCTTTGTTATGTTATATTCAAACCATATTCCCATTGATAAAAATAATATACCCATCCTATATAATATAACATATAGAGAGATAAAGGATACCCTACCCATAAGAAATAAACTTCAGTCGATTACCTACACCAAAAAAAGGAGTATTCACAAAGGAGCGAACCTCTATTAGAAGAAGTAAAACAAAAAATTGAAGTAGGGTTCCATGAATCCAAGGGAAATGATTTGGAACCACTAGTCTCAAGATAAAGAATGATAGAAAGAATGAAGGAGAGATCATTTCTTTAGAATGAAAAGATTTGAAACTAGTAGGATTTGATATGATTTTAAATGGATATTAAAGGAGGATATCATCAAATCATATGAATATAACCATTTGAAAGGATCTAAAATTTTAATAAATTGAAGATATAGTTATACTTATTTAAAAAATATTTTAATTCCATTAATTGGGTATGTAAAACCATTTTTCATCAAAAAAGATGTCAAAAGGGAAAAACTAGAAATTTTGGAAAATCTAGAACATGCTACTATTGGGTGATACTATTAGGAGCTACAATTAGAAGTTACTGTTAGGTGATACCACTAATTTGATGCCATAAGGTGCTACTTCCAGTGTGCTACTAGTATGCTATAGTTAGGTGCTACTACCAGTGTACTATCGTCAGGTGCTACCGTCAGTGTGCTAACACCTATGTGTTACCATCAGGTGCTACCACAAGTGTGCTACCATCAAAGTGTTATACTCAGGTGCTACTGATAGGGTGATACCATCAGGTGTTACCACTAGTGTGTTACTATCATGTGATACCACTAGTGTTCTACCTTACGATTCTATCAATAGTGTGCCATCGTCAACTGATACTACCCATGTGCTACCATCAGGTGCTACCACCATTATGTTATTATTAGGTGCTACCAACAGTGTGTTTATATCATGTGCTACAATCAGTGTGATACAGTTAGGTTCTATCAATAAGGTGATACCATTAGGTTCTATAACCAGTGTACTACAATTAGGTTCTACTACTTATTTGATACTATCAGGTGCAACATCTAAGTGGTATTGTGAACCTCAAAAACACCCCTTTCCTCTAAAACACCTCCAAACTCCTTAATTCCTCATCAAAACACCACTAGATTTTTCTAGGAAACCTCAATAACCATATTTCCCACACTTTAATACAACATAAGGTCCAATACATTACATAAAACCATATGGTCTAGCTACACGATGAAAAACATCCTTCAAATGAACTTTTAGTGGTCCATTTTCAACAATATGGCTTGACTCTGTGATGATAGTAATACATTATAAAATTCCATGAGGCCCTTCATGGGACTCTTATTAGACACATGGAATCATACCCATCTTTTTTGATAAGTCAATGACTTCAAGTTTTCTATAAAAACCCCATTCCATCTCTAAAAAGAGACAGATAGAGAAGATCATGGAGAAAAACAAGAGATATGGTCTAGAGACGAGGTTTTCCTCTTTTAAAAATTCTGAATGTATGTAACCAAAAGAGAAATAACATCTAGTGTGGAGTAAATATATCCATGTGGAGGCGAAATAAACCATTTAGATCCCAAATAACCCCACAAAGTCCTATAAGAAAGGTCCATCTCAGGATATTCACTCTTTAAACTCACTATTTTTAAGGAGGTGCCCTCCCCCTATCCTAGCACTATAACATCCTTTGATATTTTATGTCAAACCTATAAAATTTAGAAGGCCTCTATTAATATCATATATTGATGTAAAAACTCCAAGAAATACAACTTTAAGCCTCATCCAAGACCACTTGACTCACAAAATTAGAGAATAAACACAATTGTTCACCCCTTTGATCATTAAATCCATTAATAAAAGTAGGTTCCATGCTACCATCCGAGATAGGTAGAACCTTCTGGGGGATCCTGATTGTAGATTACCTTGATAACAATGATCCTTATAGATATGTAACTGGAGTAGTCTCTTTTAGATCGATGATAGATTTATTCTCTATCCATTGGGATGGATCATACAAGGTATCCCACGTATATGAATCCCCTTATATTTCTTGTATAAAACCATATATCTAATGTGAACATCCTAAAACTTACCTATGATTAATAAGGAACATGGGAGGATGGTTTTCTATTCCAATGTGAGACCCAATATGGTTCCCATTGGACCAAAGATAGTTCCTAGTTGAATACCATCGATAAGTAAGGGGTATGTCACATTAGGTTTCCTCCCCAAGTGTAATTCCCAACTAAATATAATCACAAAATGTTCTTGATCATCCTTTTTATCTTTTTTCTCACACTAAGAATGAATCACATGGTATTAGATATCTGGATTAATTATTCCATTAATATAATTAAAATATATATCCATAATGGCACTTCTTATGAGGTGTAATCCCTAACACATCATTCATCATGGGCCTCCTTCTTAGGTTTACTAATAAACACATCTTTCATCATGGGCCTCCTTATTAGGGGTAATTCCCAATACATCAATTATCACAGGCCTTCTAATTAGGTGTAATCCCTAACACATATTTCATCATAGGCCTTATACTTAGTTTTAATACCCAAAACATATTTCTTCATGGGTATTCTTCTTATGTGTAATCCCTAATTATACCTTCTCCTTCGCAAAGGGACATCTTTCTTATGAAAAATTCATTTAAAGGGTTATATTCCTAAAGAATCATATAATTGAAACCATCTATTAATAATCCACAATCAATTATTTATTTAATCATATTTCATGAAACATACGCCCCCACAACATGTCATTAAACTATGTGACCAACATCTTAGTTTAATGATGTTATAATACTTGACTACAAATTTTCCATATGATCTTAAACTGTATGGTATTTTCCCGCCACATAACCTTGTACTATGAAACTCAAACTACATAGTCTCTAATTCAAGTCTCTAAAAGGATACATAGGATGCCTCTTCAAGAACCAAACCCAATATCCCTATATATCCATCGATTTCTAAGTTACCACACTTGGGATATACTCTTAACATAACTATATCCCTTCATTAGGCTATATCTCCAATTAATCGTGCCTATAATAACCCTAGTTTTAGGTAATTTAACAATGTTTTTTATATTTTGAATTTATTTAATAATGAGGTTAAGTATTATGAATTTTTGGAAGGTTTTAGGATATTTTGGAAGTGTTTCATGACGTTAACATTTAGTAAAAACCATGAACTACCTTCAAGGAACCATGCAAGGAGATGTTGGGAGTCATAGGGTAGGTGCATGGTTAGGGCATAGTTTTTCCAATTTGTGGGTATTCCAAGGGAAAGAGTGTGAAGGGAGATAATGGGAGATTAAAAATCATCACATGGTTTATTAAATTTCACAATACAACCATTATAGGGTGTGGACTTTGTGTTGTAACAACACACTATTAGTGCACAGTTTTCCAAACCGTACAACACAAACTCTGTGGCTCTCTAGATCTTATCCAGCAGCACACACATGGTTGGAAGACCATTTGAAAAAATGTGTAACCTAACCATGAAATGTGTCTTTAATACTATGAAAAATATGTTTTCATTAGGATTAAGACCTCTATAAACACATTTTATTCTATATATTTTAGGGTCTTAAACTCATTTTCTCCCCTAGGATCCTAAGACAATACCCTTCAATCTAGAAGCTAATTTAAGATGAATAAAAGTGCATTGGAGATCCAGAATCATTGGAAAATCATTTTTCTTCCTTTTTACTCTTATATATACTCTTATCATATCCATTAGATCCATACATCTTGCCTTTTATAGATATTTATATGTGATATTATGTGAATATTTATGGGATCTTGATGGATCTATAGAAGGGAAGGTGTTGTGATCCAGGATCCAGAATTTATTAATGTCATTATTTATTTTATCCATCCATTGACAGATGGGTGTATTCTCTCCCATATTTAATTACTCCATAAATTCAAGAAATTTTTTTATTAAAAGGTTTCATTGGATTTTATATGGAAATTATGCGCAATTTCATGAAGAAAACCTTGTTTGTTTGTGTTTTATAAATCTAGGGAAAATAGGATTGAAACACTATTTGTTTATAATTTTAAAAGGTTGGTTTTAAAATTATGGAATAGTTTTGATTAAAGATATATATCTGATGAAATGTCTTCAAAGTAATAATGATTTTGTGGGAAATAGTTTGGAACTAAAATTTTAATATTATTGTGGGCATGTGTTCAAAGTGTATAGGTGTGGTCAGAAGTTGCACAATCAAATATGGATGAGTCATGGTCATGGAGTACCGCTATCAAAGGTAAAACCAATATTGAGAATATGTATGGATGTGTGTGTGTATGTGTGAACATAGGAATGTTAATTCCAAGTATTAAATAACAGTAATGTTTTTTATGGTTTTATCACATGGATTTCACTAATGGTTCTATATAAACTCTTTAACTATCTTTCAAATATTTTATATGAAATTTTATAACCTAAACGTTTCCTAGTGGTGTGTGTTGGGAAGTCTTTGGGGAATTATTATTGAGTTTATACTGACCCCCACTTAGGAATATTAGTGTATTTATAGATTTCATATATCAGGATACATGAAATGGAATGCTATATTATTTCTCAAGTGATGCATCATGACACTATGGGAATAAAAGGTAGTGTTGGAGCATGGAATTAGTTCAGAAGATGATTGGGGTGACGCCACTTTAGTGTCATGGGGTCATGTCACATTTTGGGTTTTTTATATTTATATTTCTTATTTTTTTACAATTTTATATTATTGTGTTTTTATTTTTATCTTTGAATTGTTTATATTATGATCATGCATAATATAATAGGATCATATGTTTATATTTTACATTGTTATATTATTTATTCTCTAAAGGTAAAATCATCACCCAATATTTTCTAAGACCATGGAATTTATTTCTATCCTTTGTTGTCATGGATTTTCACCTATGGTAAGTGACACTTCATATCTTATCAAGCCAATGATTTATGGTAGGATATTACAATGACTCTACCTATAGGGATATATTCCCTCAATTTATCACCATAACTCTTTTATTTCTCCTTGTCTATAACCAAATCATATTTTTTTATGGTTTTATGTATTCCTACTATCCAATAACACCCAATGCTTATTAGTCTATATGTCCTATGAGGTTAATTAGAATTGACTACTCATGAATAAGTCCCACACCAACCATCTCTAGACACCATTCTACTAAAAATTCCATTCCACATGACTTTAAAATGCTTAAAAACGGTCCTTATCACAATACCTTAAAAGGTACAACATTTCATATGATGTGACATCGAACTACATAGTTTATGTTTCCCTTTATAATGATACATAGGAATCCTATTTAAGAAGCTTTATCCCAAAAAATAAACACTAATTATATCATTAGACAATGTTAAATTCTAGAGTTTTCAATAATATGGATTTAAACAAAAATATCAACCCTTAACCAAAAAATGAAGGACATAAATACGTGTTATCATTTATTTAAACCCGTAATTAATTAACCATCATTCATAGGGGTAACCCTCAATGTTATTAATATTACCAAGAAATATTAATAAACATGTCATAAATCTATAAGAGAACACTAGTGTTGAAAATAATTTCCCCCAAAATGGTTTGATGATCCCAAAATCCCATCCTCCCAACCAACGTGCATTCCTCTCCATCACTGGAAAGAAACCCCAATGTTATCCTACCTTTGGAAAGTAGGTCAACAATGATGTTCCCATCAAAATTTCACTAATAATGGATTTTGTTTTAGTTTTCATTTGAAATGTCTCTAATAAATTGTTAGTGTTCATTTCTTATAAACCATTCTTTTGGGGAAATATTATTCAGTTGTTAATGTTTTATTTAGTTTCATTTATAATTTCAATGGTTCAGCTATTTCTAAACTCACTTTAAATGGAAATAAAGGCATGAATATTTAGTTTTTATTAAATAAAATATATTTTTAATTTCAAATATTCTTAAATATTCTTCTTATTTTTTCTTACCTCTATGAGTATTTTAAATTAATAAAGAAATTAAAATGGTTTGTCACACCTTATACCTTCTTTTAAATTTTTTTATAAATCTAAAAGTATTCAATAATATTATAAATTAATTATTATAAAATGTTCAAAACATTAATTGGAACAAAGGTTCAAACATCTTAGGGATGAGTTAAAATGATGAATTTCAGAGATACCTCTTTCAGGATGCTAGTTTTTGGAAGGAATATGATATATTTAAAAAATTTAAAAATGTAATAACCACAATCAATGTGATTTTTTTATTTTGAATATATTTTAAAAAAAATAAAAATAAGTAATTTGTTTTGATATATGTTTTGATAATGAAATATTATTATACACACCCTAATACATATCAAGTTATAGAAATCCATTGGTTTCTTATGCACATTTATAGTGATAGGGTGTGAATTATCTTCCTCAATGAATCCATTCCAAAAATATATCAAATTAGGATATGTGTCTTCTAGGAATAAAAAACAATTATTATTATAATTTTTATTCATATAATTATTTATCTTCATATGTTCTTACCGGTTTTTAATGAAATCAAAATTTATATAAAATATAATGATTATATGTATCTGTAAATAAATAATAGTCTGTTAGGATTCTAAATTACACCTTATATGCTTTTTTATTATTTATTTAATATGAATATTAGTAAACCAAATAGGATGGATGTGGATAAAAAATGGATGGATTCCAATCAAATGATAAAATACTAAAAGAAAGGGGTTAAATAGTTTAATAAAGTTACAACAAAGTGTTTATATGATCCTTGTAAAATCATTTGATATTTACATTATTTTTATTAAAGAAAAATTTCTCTAGAGTAGTTGGAAGAATAATTGATCTGTAACATAATAGTTTGAAGTTATAAATGTTGGACTAAGTAAAAAAGAAGAATTGAATATTGATGGAGACTAGTTTAACACTATGGATTTTGGACCACCTTATATGATTAAAAGTGTAAATGATAATGGAGGTAACAATATGGTTTATAGATTATATGATATCATTCTAAGTGTGAATAATGATGAAGATCATATCGTATAAATGAAAATTGTAGTTAAATTTAAACTTATTTATTATACAAATCTATTTAGAAGTTAAAGAAATATGAAACGATTCCACTATATACTATTTGTACAAAATATACAATATTTTATACCATAATAAAGTTATATAATTTTAAAGTTGAAAATATATAGAGTGAAGTTAGTTTTATAGAACTAATTTATATCTTGAATGAAATGATATTATAATATAATGTGATTCATTATTGAAAATATAATTCTAAAAAAATAATATGTTCAATTAGTATGATATTTTAAAGAATACATGCCTATCCAAATGATTCTACAATTTTTCACAAATAATATGAATCACTTTAAAACTTCCCTAAGTGTGGTGTGTCTCGATATAAGAATAATGAATCAATTCCTTTGAATGTTTTATGGTACTTTACAATCATTCCAAGGTTTAGATTCATATATAGAAGCAAGGACACTACAAGGAAATTGAAATGTCATGTAGATATAAGAATTAAAGGTGAGAAACTTCATCACCCAGTAGCCTCTCCTTAATGGATGAAAATTGATCACGAGTTTCCTAAATTTGGAAATAATATGAGAAACCTTTGTTTTGTGCTATCTATAGATAGAATTAATCCTTTTGGGGTACAAATTTTCACTCGTAGTACATGGATAGTTATGTTCGTAAATTATAACTTTATACTATGGTTATCCATGAAGTGAAAATACAATATTTCTTCTATGATTATATTAAGACCAAAACAATCGGGTAATGATATTGATGTTTACTTGGTTACATTGATCAAAGATATGAAATTAATAAGGGATTTGTGTGTTACATTGTATATTGATCACATAAATGAATATTTAACATTTAGTGTCATCTTTCATGGGATGATAAATGAATTTCCCACTTATAGAAATTTTATAGGGTATAACATTAAATTAATTACAGGGTTCCCCATTCATGAAGAAGGTACCCACTTAGTTATGTTAACAAATTCCTTGAAGATTCTGTTTCTATAATATCACAGTTTTTCACCCCTAAAATATAAATACTGATCCTAGATGACATCATTTGATAATAATTTAGAAAAAATTACAACACTACCTCCAATAATAGTCGATAAATAATATGATAAAGTGAAGGATATTGTAACTAATTTTAGTAAACTCATCTAAAAAAATTAAGAAAAAGGGATGGAAAATGTTGTTAGTTTTTCTTGAATTACTGTACTAGAATTATTTAAATGTCAACCATTTTCTTGATTTGATTTATATAGAAAAAATGCATATGGTAATGTCATTAACACATTACTAAATGAAATCGAGAAAACAAAGGATGACATGAATTTTAGTTTAAAAATGATTAAAATGGGGATAAGGGAAGATTTGACACCAGTGAAGTGTGAATGATGAACCATTCTTCCTCAAAAAACTTACACTCTTTCTATTCAAGATAGTTTCCAATTTTGAAACTTATTGAATGGTATAATGGTTCCAGAGGTATTAATAAAAAATATAGAATGTTGTGTGAATGATTTATTTTAATTTAAAGGGAATAATATCATTTGACTATCATTTTTTAATGAAAAATTTAATTCCCTTGGTTTTATCTTGAATTCTACCTAAAAATTACAAACAGAAATTAACCAAGATTTTATTCTTTTTCAAATACATATACAGTGTTTTTATAGACCATTTTATGTTTCTAACTATGGAAAATGAAATTTCTATCATATTAAGTGAATTATAGATGTTATTACCTTTCAATATAATGGCTCACTTGGTTAGAGAGATCCTACTCTATGGTCATGTACATTACAAATGGATTTACCCCATTGAAAAATATATGAATATTTTGAAAGGGTACAAAAAAACATTAGACTAAAATATTTTATTATATAGAGATATATTATTAAGGAATCCATTGAATTCTATACCAACTACTTATCTAATGATTATAGCATTAGTCTACTAAAATATATTCATAGTGGGAACCTTGAGGCTGAAAGAGATTTTGAAAGAGATGCAATCATGATTACTATTACAAAGAAGGAGGAGACTCACCATACATTTAATATAACAATATTGAGGCCTCACCACATGTTGAAACCCACAAAGTAATTTTTAGGAATTAGAATCCATTAAAGACCAAAATATGGATAGTAAATACACACAATAAACAAATTATATGATGTTTTAGAGACCATATTTTTAAGTATTTATCTGAAAATATGAATTTATTTTCAAAAAAACATTAATGGATAGAAAAAGGTCCAAGTATACATGTATTATATTATAATGGTTTTGTATTTAATGTTTATATGTTATATATAATGAATCACGATCAATAAAATACAATAAAAAATATTAGAGTTACACTTGTAGAGAAAGATATGTATATATATGATTCTAAAGATATAAGTATAATCTACACGAATATTTCATAGTTTGGAATCATCTAAGAAATATGGAAGTTTGATTATATAATACTATGAGTGTTTATTTTTCAATATAAATGGTTTTATAATAGGATTATAGTTAAAATTGATGATTTGGGATTCTTGAAAATAAATTTCAACATGTAAGGGTATAAGGAATAACCGCTCATAATGGTATCATAGAAAATCCTATTATTTTATTTCCTAATCCATATAAAAAAAATCTATCAACTATTCTGTTATCAACTAAATCAATTTAGGGTAAAATGAAAATTTGATTGAGGATAACCCTTTCATTAGGAAATAACCATCATTTTAAAGTGGTATAAATATGGTTAACATCATGTATGTCAGAGGTGACTACAATGAGGGGATTTGGATACTTAATAGAGGGGCCAAATTCCTTTAACATTTAATGAAAAAAGAGATAGGTCATGATGATATTATAGTTTTTTTAACATAAAATGTGTTACCTCATAATAATTTATTTTCAATACTACATTTAAATAATATAAATTAAATGTTAATCTACATTTATAGATAATTGATTCTTGATATATGGATGCTACCAATCCTAAGTAAGAATAAGTTTCTCTACAATTCGATGTTACCAATCCTATGGAACAACTAGTTTATCCACATGCTAATGCTACAAATCCCAAGGAACAATATATTGATAATATTAAAATCAAGGTAATTGTAGGAGGATAGAAACATATGTTGGAGAAAAATAAGGATAATAATACCATGATAATATTAATAAAACTTATTAATGTTATAAGTAAAGGAATAAAATTTGAGGTTATACAGAATGCACACTGGCTAGACTGTTGACCCAAACAAGTCTATTTTCATTAGTAAAACTGGGGTAAAAACTTAAATTCACTTGTTGATTTATGTAGATATATGGTATAATGTTGTTTCTATATTGAATATAATAATTTGGGTAGAAGTTAGGGTAACATTATGAAATAAATAATAAATTTTATTGAAAAAAATATAGTCATTAAACATTTATTTACTCTTCATTTTATTTTGAAGAGTATATTTATATTAGATGATTATCAAATGAAATTATTATAAATTGTTTCTGGAATGGATCAAGGAACCATTTGGAAAATTTTAATTATGAAGCATCTCAATGATGTTTAGGGGTAGGTAAAACCCTCCCACTAGCCATGTATTCCCACAAGATAAACCAAGAAACTTTTAATGATTTCATTAGACATCATATGAAGGAATCATTTTAGGTATATTGTAATTGGTAATATTTTATTTTAAATTACATGTATTAATCACTCTTATTTAGAATTTTTAATTTATAAAACAATAATAGAGTGCTGAAAATAAACAACATGTATCAAAACCAATATACTCTTATCATAAATAATGTATGGGGTTCCCTTTCCTAGAATAAATGTCATGTACTTTAAATATATATTAATACTTTTATATGATATAAAACAACAACATAATTATATTTCTTTGCATATATATATATATATATTGATGAATTAAATTATAATTAAATTCCATCCCACACATTTGTTGTGGAAGGTGGATCTTGTAAATAAAATAAAGAAAAATAATGGATGAAAACATACAAAGATTATGTGAATTATGTGTAAGTGTGACATAATATAAATTTGTTCCACTTTAAATCATCATTACATAATAATGTATAATTATTATTTATTATTTTCTTATCTTGTTTAGAAAAAAGAATTTTCCTCAACTACATCTGATTGATATCTCCTTTCAATAGCCTTGAACTAGCCAGAATAATATGGCCACATTATATGTGAATATTTTAGAGTTTCATGTCCAATATTATTTGAGAAATAAATGATAGAAGAGATAGAGATAAGAAAATATACTTCATGCATGAACATATAGATGACATCAGAGAAAAATTTAACTGGTCTTTAGTGTTGTTAGATAATTTATGGGAAGGGATCAAGGAGAAGAAACAAAACAACAAAAACTACAACATGAAGAGTTACTCCACCTAGATTTTATGCTAGAAATTTGTGATGTCCCAGACCCACACCCCCATGTTTAATGCTCATAGATACACAATTTATATACTATCTTTGATATCAGCTATAAAATATTGGATATAACCGTGCATAATTATAAAACCAACAACCATTATTGAATCTATTATATTCAAAAGTTTTTTTAGGCTTATAGATGTAGAGAATTAGGACACACAATATAATAATAAAGCCCATGTATTTCTCAAAAAATGGATTTTTTTCATTTTATATATGAAAATACATAATTCATGATAAGTCATAAAAAACTTTCATAAATTCTTCTATATTATCCATCCTTTTAAATATGTCATGTGTAATACTTTTCTTCATAAATTGGAGAAAGTAAACATTATAAAAGGTGAACTAAAAAATAAGTAATAGAAATGTATAATTGATGAAATCATAGAATAAAAATGGAATAAATATTACGGCAACAATAAGTAAAAAACATGAATCCATATCCAATTTTAAACTGAGAGCATTATATATCCATAAAAATAAATGAAATATGGATATTAATAATATTTATCTAATACTAATGGAATCCATAATATTGGACATTAAATACATACTTAAAATGTATTATGAAAAGAAAATTTAATTTTATTTGAGACCAAATTCAATACATCTTTATGAATTGGGTAGGAATTCACCAGATACCAAGACCCCTTTTGTCTCATGAGACATATCAATTTATCAAGGGGAGATATAATTCCAGGCCCCACACATCCCCTGATTATGTCTAATTCATTAACTATAAGAGTCATCACAACCTTTAATACCACTCATTAAGGAACCTATTACATAAATAAATTTTTTACCTATATAATTATAAATACAGAAATCAAATACATAATCAACTTTCATCAATAGTCAATAATCATCAAGAATTCCAATATGTTTACCCATGTTAATAAAATAGTTTACATGAACATAATCCATTTAGAGTAAGAAGGTGGATGGATAAAAAATACATATTAAACTTTACAATAACCATCCATTTTGAAATATCAATATATAAAATTCTAATACATTCCCATTTTCAATTGAGTAATATTCTTTATAGTTGAATATCATCAAATATGAATTATATAAGATGTGATGTTTACACCGTATAGGGAAATAACTATATGTTTAATAAAATATTTGAAAAACATGATCATTATCCATATATGGGAAGGATTTGGATGGATTCAAAAAAAAATATCCTCAATATAATAATGGAAACATATAAGGATGTTTATATGGATGCAAAACATCATTGGAAACTGATGATTTAAGAATACCACCCAATAAGGGATCATGAATTGGATTGTCTGATGTCATGAGTTAGTTATCCTAATATATATATATATTAGATTATAAATAGTGAAACATAAACCCTATTAGGGTAAATCCTTTTGAAAATAAAAAGGAAAATGGAATTGAAAACTTAAAGAGATTTTAGAAAACCTTTTTAACATCAATTTAAGAGAGGAAGTTACAGGATACATCGAAAAGTATTTTTAAAAAGGTGTAGTTAAGAATCATTAAAAAATTTTACTTTTAAAAGAATATCAAAAAGTGAATCCTTGAAAATTAAATAAAATTTTATATAGGAATTTTGGATCCAAAACATTTGATTTTGGAATGTACATTTTTACCACTTGAAATTACATTTTTTAAAAACCCACATTATAAAATGAGTGATAAAACATTATTTGTATTAAAACCAAAATTTCACAAAGGGGATCATAAAATATATTATAATAAATATTTTTGTGTGATAAACTAATAACAAAAGAAAACATTTCATGATAGAACATTATAACTCAAATAAGGGGATTTGAGTTACAAAAAACACTTACTATTAGGGAGTTTTTTTTATCAATATCCACATGAATAAGTGAACATGATTTGATTTTGAAAGATATATTTTTAACACTTGAAATTTCCTTTTTTTTTGAAAACCCACATCTTAAAATGAGTGATAAATCCTTTATTTTATTAAACATTAAATTTAAAAAAGGGGATCATAAAATACCATATTATAAAATATTAGGTTGGGATAACATAAGAATTGAAGAATAATGTTCATGATAAAACATTATAACTCCAATAAGGGGATTTTGGTTACCAAAAATCCATACAATCAGGGAAAATATTGCATCAAAATCCCCTTGAGTAAGGGAAAATGATTTGGATAGTAAATAACATGAAATACAAAGCATATGATAAAAAATATCTATGGGAGTGAATACACCATACAAAGGAAACATTGTTCTTAACAAGTAACATTTTTCAAAAAATAAGAATTATGACCAAGAATAATATTGCGACTTCAATAAAAATTTAATAAAGACCCCTTAAAAGTGAGGGATTGTAACTTCACTTAAATAAAATTATTAAAAAATAATTTATGATATGATTTTTCAAATAGGCAGTATATACAATACATAAATGAAATTAGGTGTATAATATTAAACATGTCTCAAAGAGTGGAATTTGATATGAAAACCCTTACCTGTTGTTTCTGAATTCCATGGACATACTTTTACCTCAATTAAAAAAATGTTTATCTTAATCACATAACTAGTAACCATATACATATCCATTTTCATCCACACCATTCATTTATCTATATTATTTATTTTGATTTTCCACATTGGGTGTTTATAGTCTTAATCATTTGTACTAGTTTCATAGTTGTGATGAACATATTAATTTTTTTATAAATTTAATTATTATTAACTCATTAATTTTACTTATAGGTATGTTTTATATTACCATTTAATATGTTACAAAATCCATCCATGAGTGTTTTAGTCTTATCATTGAAGATGAAATTGTTAAGAAACATATTTCAGTGATTCTTAACAATTAAAATGTGTTTACTTAATTAATGATTTAAATATTGATATAAAATATCCATAAAAAAACTTATTTACTAATTTATAATATATTAAAATATAATTATGTTCCCAAAGTCATTCATGATATAAATTTAGAGTATTGTTTATGTAGGTGGTTAAACTTACCCAAAATGAACATACCATGATTTAATGAATGATTATGAGGCGGTTTTGTTTCAATATAATTATACAAGAAGAATTAGGATATTATTATGTTTTCATAAGTATGATATATAATAATTTTAAGGAATTATAACAATAATAAATGTATATAAAAATAATACATGATTTTAATAAAGATCACCTTCTTAGCATGCTTATTTTAAATTAATAAATTAACAATGATCATTTATCGATCATATAATTAATAAGATACATAATTTTCTATAAAATAAATTTAATTATATCATAATAATCATATTTATCCTTTAATAAAATCCTTATATCCAACCTTGTAAATTGGTGAAGAAAAAAACACGTTTACATTATGGAGGTGGTAGTCAGAACGATGCACGAACAATTTTTGTTTTCTTAATGTATGTGGTATATAAATAAATAATGATAATATACTTAATATAGTAAAAGTTTATTATAAAAATGAAAATAATATAATTATATTAGTTTTTATATAATAAATTTGAAAGAATATAATTAAGAAGGATACTAAGTGGTTGATAATACTCATGTTGGGACTCGAGTTTTCCTTAGAAGACTCTTTAGAAATGATGGTCTTATACTAAGTAGTGGTGACTAGAAGAATTTAAAAGTGGGAGAGAGAGATAGGAAGAGAAAAATGGAATATATTTATGGATAAATTCAAATGATAAGTGATTATTGATGTGGTTAAGATTTTAACCTTTTATACGGGAAGATAAGGGCAGTTTTGGAAAAAACAATTGAATTTAAATAATTTTATTTTATTATTAAAGGTTAAAGGGATTAAAAAAGGGATAAATGAGTAAATATGGTGATTTTTGGTTGACACAAACCTCAAAAATCTATTTCTAATCATGTTTTTAACATTTTTTGGCCTTTCCCCCATAGTAAGATACCTTTTACCATTTTTACTTTTTTCAGAGGTAAATACCTTTTAACATTTATTATTAATTTTAATGTACAAAATTCAAATTGAACTAATTAAAAAATTTGATCATTTTGATTTAAAATTTAAAAAAAATTATCTAATAAAATTCTACACATATGAAAATGTAATTTTAAAATATGAACACTTAAATACCTAAAACAATTTTTAGATAAATAACATTTTTAAGTCTTAAATTTATATATAAGGTAAAATTATCTTGGGAACTAATTATAATGAAATAAATTGGATTATTATAAAAAAAATAGAGTATATGAGGCTTAATATACAAGCCCAAATTGAATATCCCTTGATATATACTCGATTCAAAGAAAAAACCGAAAACTATTTTTTATATCAAAGAAACTTTTTAATTTGTTATAAAAATCTTTTCCATAGGTTTTATAAATTCAAAGAATATTTTAAAATGAATTATTTTATTTCTAAAATTATAATTTTATTATATAAAATGTCTTATAAATTTCTAGTCCATTCTTATATAATGATAAAGTCATATAAATTATATGTTTTTTGAAAATCGTATATTTCGACGAAAAACAACCTTTTCAAAAAAAGATCAAAAATTAAAACTTAGTAAATTTTGATATGAGTAATTAAAAATTGAAGATATTTTTTTTATTAATTTAAAATTTCAAAACTAATAAATTTAGTTTTTAATAAAATAATAAAATAAAATTGGAATAAATTTTAATTAGAAAATTCCATTTTCAAATATTAAATGTTATTATTATTATTTCATATCATCTACAAACAAAATTATTTCTAACCAATTATTCACATAAAAATATTTTTTCATTAATCATATATTTCTTTAAATATAAATGTGTATCATAAAGAAGGAAGAAAATTATTTTATTAGTGATTTTAAGAAAACCAATAATATTTCATTCGTATTTAATGTAGGATTTATTTTCTATGTGAATATAATTCAAAAAAATGGTATTCATATTCTTTACTACTAATTCATTTACTATGTTTTTAATAGTTATACTTCGATATTTATATTTATCTAAATATATCATGTTTTTTTATGTTCGGTGTTTTATGTGGAGAAAATTGTTAAACACATTGACTAATTTAAATCCTATCATATATTATAATTTCATATTGTTACATTATCCCCCACTAAATAAATTACAACCTTGAAATTTAACTCATACTAATTTTTATAGGGAACTCATAATTAATCTATACACCACTAGATGATCATGAGTTTATCTATTATGTAGAATGATATTTATCTATATGGAAAAATTATTATATGCACTTTATAAATAGAGATAACTCATTACTAATTTCACACAGATTTATACTAAGGGAATATGATCTATATACATAAGGAATAACTCCCCACAAACCCTGAAAATGATTTATAAGATAATTATACCACTAGGGAGTTTTCATAACTCAATATTTAGTAGTTTTTGAAAACATATATTACATAGGATAAATAATATCTATATTTAAAACTAAATATCTGATTTATTAGTAGTAGTTTCATTGGATTTTAGTTGTTCAGATGGTTTTTGGGGACTATTTCCCTCATTGTCCCTTGGATTGGGATATTGAGTAGTATATTTCCCAAAACTATTGCAATTGAAGAAATAGATTTTTATGGCTTCTCAAATTTCATTTACACTTGTGAGTCTGATAAACAACATAACCAAAATTATAAAATTTACCTATACTTTTAAAGAAATTTACCCCATGATTATTGTCTTGTTTTTAACATATAGAAAATTGAATTCTCTTTCCTTTATCACCATCACGATCTATTTATATTTAATGATCCAACATATTTCTTTTCGTCAGTGTGTTTAACAATTTTAATATATTGACATTTTTAATCATATTTCATGATAGCTATTTTTTCATAATTATATGGTTGATCACTCTATCTCCCATTCCGATGTGATATTCACTGACGTAATCTCTACATTATCCCTAACACCCCTGATTACTTATATTTCCATCCATTATTAAAACCAAAAGATTTAACATTATTGGTGATCATTATATATTAATTTTCATAAATTACCATGGGAAAATTTAAAATTAAGATGTATCACTTTATAAGACTATTATGTCATCCTATAGTTCTTACAACTCAACTTTAATCAGACTTAGTTCAACCTATATCACTCTCAATTTAACATATATCATTCTTACTTCAACCGAGGTCACATTGAGTTGGGTTCTCCAAACTTTTGTAACCTAATACATGAAATAGAGATCCCAAATTACCATGAACATTAAATTATTCTTAACCTAATAATCATTGATTAATATTCTCTCAAAATCAAATTTTTTCCATCCTAAAAGAAATTAGTTATTCCTAAAATCATATACCCAAGTATGTATTTAGCCTAATCATATATTACTAAAAACGTAACATTCCCTACTTCATTTTTTTTTTATTTTACCACCAAATAATAAAATCAATGTTATTATGATAATATCCAAAATATGAATAGAAAAACATTAATCTAAAAATGTATTCCCTTATAAAACCTTTGTTTTAATATATAATACTTTTGGATCAACCTATGCCTCCCTTTTCCAATCCTTATTTATCCATCATTATTTCTTATATTAGGTAATGAAACCCAATTAGTTAACATCACCATTAAGTCCTTCATAATGGTTCATAAAGAAAATGTGATTAACCAAAGAATATCCCCCAAGAGTGTTAAACTAGGTGTGTAGTTAGGCCTCTTTGTAACACATGAAGTGATGACCAATCTAATACCCAATGCTCCCTTATCGAGGTTATTACCCCTGGGTACATCTATTCTAGATCCAAAATCCACTTATAGTATCTAGATAGGGATTAAACAATAGGAAAAACTAAAGAATATATATTTTACCAAAACATCAAGATGTTATCCAATAATTAAACTTATTCTTAGGGTTTTGACTGATGTTCCCTTATCATAATCACCAGATAAAATGTGCATTATTACCTTAAAATTAAATCATATACCTATCACAAAGTGTTTTCTATACCGCTGAAACTATGATCAACCATAACTTATCAATCCTTAAATTATAATAAAATAATATCATAATCTTCAAAGTTTTCTAAAACCTTATTTTGATACCAATTATTATGCCCTATACTTTCACTCCTAAGTCCAACGATCATCTAAATATACTTTATATAATTAATTTGATACCAGCTATAAAATCCTAGATATAACCATCCATATTTACAAAATCAATAATGATTATAAAAATCATTTATATCTTAAAGATATTTTTAGGTTTATATCTTTATAAAAGTATGAGAAATCATAAAATAATATAGCCCATGTATCTCTTAACTAATGGACATTTTTCAAATTCAATATAAAAAAATTTAATTCATGATATATCTTCAACATATCCCATAAATTCTTTCACATATTCTATCATTATAAACATATCACATGTACTTATTTTCTTCATAACCCAAAGAATGGAAACATAAGAAGGTGTTATCATTAATTCTTAGTATGGGAAGAATATAATAGAAGTAGTCCTAACATAAATATTATGGAAGAAATAGGTAAATAACATGAATCTATAGTTAACTTGAAACTAAGAGTATCCTATATCCATGATAAAAATGAAACATGGATATTAATAATAATGATCTCATACTGATGGAATTCATAATGAAGAACCTCACAAACCTACTATCAAGGACTTTATCCAAGAAACTTTACCTATCTTTGAGAACATGGTTAAGACAACTTATTGAATTGGACATGCATACAGCAAATACCCAAACCTATTTTCTCTTATGTGACCTGTTGATTCATCAAGGGAATATATAATTCTAGGCCCCACCCATAACATTATTATTTCTAATGTATTTACCATAAGAGTCATCAATAACATTCATAAAACTCACTGAGTAACCTCTTACTCAATAAAACATAACTATATATATAATGAGAATTATGGAAATAAAAAACATAATCAACCAATGTTAGCAGTCAATAATTATACAAAATTTTAATACCTTTCTCTATATCAATAAAAGGAATAACATGATCACAACCCATAAAATAGAAGAAAGAGGGAGGATAAAAAATATATAGTAAAATTTCTAATAATCATTCATATTGAAATAGAAATATACCAAATGTTAGTACTTTTCCTCTTATCAATAAGATAACATTATTTCTACGTGAACATCATCTAATCTTAATTATGTAAAATGTAATGATCACACAGTATAGGGAAATAAGTATATGGTTAAATAAATAATTTAAAAACATGATCATGATATATTAATTAGAAGGATGTGAAATGTTTTAAAATAATGTGTCCTTGGTGTAATAAAAAAATCCAAGAAGGATGTTGACATAGATGAAAAACATATGTGTAGACTGATGCTTGAGCGATACCACCAGATATTGGATCATGAATTGAATTATTGGGTATTGTGAGTTAATTCCCCCTCAAAAAGACACATATATATATATTCGATTGTCAACATTGAACATAAACCTTATTAGGGTAAATAGTTTTTAAAAGGAAAAGGAAAATTAATGTTAAAACTTAAATTGATTTTGGATTTTTTTGACATTAACATAAAATAGGAAGTTATGTGTCACTTAAAAAATCATTTTTCAATAATTGGATTAAAAAATCATTAACAAATTTTAAATTTAAATTTATATCTAATAATTTCAACTTGAAAATGAAATATATATTTTCTATATGAAATATGGATCCAAAACATTTTTTTATGAAAGGGACATTTTTAATACTTGAAATTACCTTTTTTGAAAACCTAGATTATAAAAATAGTGAAAAATTATTGTTTGTATTAAAAATTAATTTTCCTAAATCAGATTTTAAAATAATTTATAAAAAAATATTAGTACAGGAGAACCAAATAATGGAAGATTAATGTTCATAATAAAACATTATTACTCAAAGAAAGGGATTTGAGTTACTAAAAATCCATACTATCAGGGAAACAAAAGTATCAATAAAAACTTGAATAAGGAAAATTTATTTGAATATTAAATCACATAAAATAAATATATTATTATAAAAACATATCTGTGGGTAGTTAATACACCAGATAAAGTAAAAATGGTGCATAACATGCCACGTGTCTCAAAGAATCAGAATTGAGACTAAGAAAAATATTTCACCTTCAATTCCATGTTAATCAAAACCCCTAAAAAGTTAGATATTTTAATTGAAAATTAAATATCATGATTAAAATATAACTCATGGTATGTTATCTCAAATAATAATTGTAAACAAAAAGTAAACTAAATTAGGTTCATAATATCAAACATGTCTCATAGAGAGGAATTTGAGATGAAAAACCTCGCATATTTTTCCCAACATCCTCAGATATACTTTAACTTTCTATATCAAACAAATTATTAAGTACTTAATTAATACCTTACCCAAATTCATTTACATTTATACTTTCATAAATATTTATTCTCATCATGAATTATTATGATTTTCCACATCAAGGGTTTATGTTCTTGATCATTTATACTAGTTTCATAATAATAGTGTCCATATTCATTATTATTCCAAATGATAATCATTACCAGGTCATTAATGTTTCTGATATGGATTTTTTTAGTTATTAAATATGTTTTAAGATCCATTCTTGAGTTTTTTAGTTTTTATCAATGAACATGGAATTGATATGTAGCATGTTTTAGTGATTCTTAAAAATTGAAGAGTGGTTTGTTAATTAATGAATTAAATAATGATATAAAAACTCTAAAAAATGATAACATTATTTACTCATTTGTATCATATTATACTTTTAATTGTGTTCCCATATTCGTTCATGATATGAATCGATAATATTGTTCAATTAGGTGGTTAAACCGACCTATATACGAACATACCCTGATTTAATGAATGATTATGAGGTGGGTTTTTGTAATATAATTATAAAAAACCATAATTATATTATTTAGTGTTTATTAGTGTGATATATTATAATTTTAATGAATTATAATAATAAGAAATTGATATGAAAACCTTACATGATTTCAATAAATATTATCTTCTTAGCAAGCTTATTTTAAATGATTAAATTATTGATTATCATTTTTTGGTAATATTATTAATATGTTATCTATTTTTTCATAAAAAAACCTTAATTATATCATAAAAATAATATTTATACTTTAATTTAGTTTGTATATAAAACCTTTTAAAATGATGATATAAAATGAAACATGTTACATCATGGAGGTTGTAGTCCACACAATGCCAGAACAATGATTTTATTTTTCTTAATAGATTGTGTATATGAATAAATAATGATAATAACATTAATATAGTAAAATATTAGTATATAAATGAAAATAATATCATTATAATAGTGCGTCTATTGTAATTTTGAAATAATATAATTTAGAAGGAAATTATGTAGTAGATAATACTCACTTCGGGGGCTTGAATTTTCCTTAGAAGTCTCCTTGAAAATGAGGGACATATGCTAAGTATTGATAAAAAATTATTTTTAAAGTGGGATAGGGTTATAGGAAGAGAAAATTTGAAGAGTTTCATGGATAAATAATAATTACAATCATGTATTTATGTGATGAATATCTTACCCTTTTATATGTGAAGAGAAGGGTAGTTTTGTGAATACCCATTGAATTTTAAAAATTAAATTTTACTATTAAAGTGATAATGACTTCAAAAATAGATTTTTTTAAATAGGGTGATTTTTTGTTGAGAAAAACCTAAACCATTCATTTGGAAACATTTCAAACATATTTTGGTCACCCCCATTAGTAAAATAACTTTTATCGTTTTTAATTTTTACTAAGGAAACAAAGTTTTAAACTTATTAATTAATTTTAATTAAACAATTAAAATTGAGGTAATGACCTAATTTGAAACTTCATATTTAAAATTTGAAAACATTTTATCAAATAAAATTTATATAGGTATGAAAAGTTAATTTTAAAATAAAAATACTTCTAATGTTAAAGCCATTTTTATAGAAATAATGTTTTAATCAATAAATTTATACATATGGTAAATTATCTTGGATACTAATTATAATGACATAAATTGAATTATTATAATAAAATCAAAGGATATGGGTCTTCCAAGTTATGAAAAAACAAAATCTCCCTTAAAAATTACTTGATTCGAAGAAAAGAATGAAAATAGTTGTTTTATATTAATGTAACATTTTAATTACATATAAAAAAATTTCCATAGGGTTTTAAGTTAAAAAATATTTTTAAATAATTAATTTTATTCCTAAAAATAACATTTTATTAAATAAATGGTTTTATAAATTTCTAGGCCATTATTATGTAATGATAAATCAATAAAAATTATAAGTTTCCGGAGAGCTGTATTTTTTCAATAAAAATGACCCTTTAGAAAAAGAGAAAATATTTATTAAAAGTACATTTTGATATGATGAATTCAATAATTTAGTTATTTTTTATTAATTTCAAACTCCAAAATATATATATTCAATTTTTGAATAAAATTATAAAATACCAATAAAAAACTATTTTAATAGGAAAATGACATTTCTAAATATTAATCATCATTATTATTATTACCTATCATCTAAAAACTAAATTATTGTTAACCAATTATTAATATTAAACATAATTTATCATTGGTTATTTGAATCTTGAAATAGAAATTTTTATCACCTAAAAGTCAATAAATGTTCTTATTAGTCATTTTATGTAAAGTAATTTAATTTCATTCAAATTTAATGTTTACTTTATTTTTATTATAAATATAATTTATAATTTTGTTACAAATATTCACTCCCACCATTTCAAATGCTAGTTTTTTAATAGTTATTCTTAAATATTTATATTTTATCTAAATATATCGTGGTTTTTTTAAGTTTAGTGTTGTGCATGGAGAAATATATCATACACATTAACTTATTTAATGATGTTCATATAATAGAATTTCAAGGCGTTACACTATTCCTCTCAAAATCCCACTAAACCTGAGGTAATATATTTTTTATAACTATTTATACTAAATATGAATTAGGCAAATACTGATACCTATCATATATATACAAGATGAAATTCATTTCAATATATTTCTATCAGCACTCACTCATCACCTTGTTAGGAGTGGTATATTGTAAAATATCCAAGGATACTACTTACAAAAGATCATGTGAGAGTAGGGATTCATATATCTATTGATTCAAGTGATGAGATGCATATTCCCCTTAATGATATGTATGTACACATAATTAGACTTTCTATTATAACTTTCAAAGCATGACTCTATAATCTTAGAAAGATACATGATGATAATTAAGTATGTCCTTTATAATTTATTTTATATTAAAATCATTTAACAAATAATGAGAAAGGTCTAAAATGATGAATGTTATTACAGTCTGGGAAAATTATGGGGAAAAAGAAGGTCGAACCAAAACAACCTTGAGGATCAAACAATAAATAAAAATACCTTATGAGAGTACCTTTAACCCACCAATTCAAATATTTTATTTACTAACATTAAAAGTTATTATAGTGATAATATTCTAAGAAAACAATACAACATAAAATTAATTTGAAGAAAAAATATATATAAAGGTCTTTCCAGGCATAAAAAGTATTGACATTGTAAATGAAATACTCAAGCATTAATTTTTAGAAGCTTTATTTGTGAATGTCTACATGAGGTACGTTTTAAAAATATTTTTTCTAATAGTTGATCAAATATGTTAGTTATAGTTAAATACTATTCATGTTTTCTATATGTGTATATATTACATATACATAAAGGGAAAACCTTGCGAAGAAAAATTCAGACTCATTAGTCCTCATATAACTTCTATAAAAAAATATGCATTGGAAAAAACATATTTCATTAAAATTTGTTCAAGTTGATGAAATGTTAAAAAACTAATATATGAAAAAATCATCTTAATAGCTGCAATATAGGGGTAAATCACTACAATCTAACCATATAACATTAATTTTCATTATTTATTAATTTTTTTCTTATAAGCATTGGATGCTTATTACAATCAATTTTGATACTTCATATATTTATTTTTTGGGATCCAAAGCATGGATTCCAAAAAAAACAACCACACATGATATCATTCATCAATTAATAATACAATACATTCAAAATTTTACTAATAAACATAAAATTATATGTTTTATATTAAATTTTAATGAGAGTTTTGATATGATAAGGTGATGTTTAAATATTTTCAAAAGCATGGTATGAGGACGAACAATGAGCACAAGAAGCCTGTTGACTTCTGCAACTGGATAAATATTAAGTTATATATAATATTTTTTCACTGTAAAAAAATATATCAAGAGAAATTACATATTTTAATCAATGTTTATATAGTTTTTGAAACAAAATAATGATAATGATTTTGGTTATTTTGTTTTTAAATTTTTGAAAGATATCATATTCCATCAACAAACACGCATCCCCAAAGAGGTATATTCGATGAAAATTACAAATTTATATAAAATATTTATTAATCATTTATTATTTTATTTCTTTAAAGTACTACTAGATAATATCCATATATTTAAAATAAGATGTATATTTTTTTAGAAACATGTGGGATGATTACATGGTGCCAGAATGTTTTCACACATCATTAAGAGCTGATTTTCTATCATGTTTAAATATTATTTATTTTACAATGTTCATAAAGAGTTGGTTTATGTACATCGTATTTGTTTTATTTTTCTTATCATATTATATATTTAGTATTTAATTAATTTTTTTATAATTTATTATCTGCTACTAATTTAGTTAATTTCTATAGATACCTTGAAGAGGTCAATTCTTACTAATTTTATCCATGCATTTAGTGCCTATGAAGAGAAAAAAAGGCCTCCACATAGTGTTTATGGTTCTTATTTAAGGATAGAATAATTTATATTGAGAATAAACCAAAACTACAAAGTGTAAATGACTAATTAACATAGAGTGTAATTATAAAGGGTAACTTATATTAGCCTTTAATATATACTATGGACTCTGTATAGAGGCCTTTTGTTCACATCCTAGGCATAAAATGTTTAGAGAAAAAATAAATCTTAATGAAGGTTTTATCAAGGATGATGCACTAAGGTATTATTGAATTTTCTCTCTATTTAATTATTTTTTCTTTTTTTTGAGTTTTTTATATTCAATGGATATATAATGAACTCTCTTTTGGGTCAAAGCCCTTTTAATAACAAAATGATGAGATAAATTTGTGTTTTACTGATATAAGATCAGGATATTGAATTTATTATAATAGGTTATTTGGTCCTGACATTATCACTTGTATAAATATTTTACTACTCCCTTTTCATATCAATTTGACACATAGTGTGGATGATATGACTCAAAGATCATGTTTTCATTTTTAAAAGTGAAATTTTAGCTCACAAAAAATATCAGATAGTTAGAACTAATAAAATACACTCATATTGCCTTTATTCTTTTGGAAAATTATACATAATTAGTTTATGATGTGTAGGAATAAATAACACATGAATCTAACACAAGATGTGTATAATATGTCACAAAATGTGCGTATTTAGTATAAAAGTAACATTTTAGTCTCAAAGTCATGTCACATACTCAAAACTAATAAAATGTTCTTATAATGTCTTGATATTTTTGGAGAATGATCTATTATTCATTTTAGATGTGTAGGAATTAACATCATGTAAATATGATACACTTTATGTCCGATATGACTCAAAGTATGTGTTTTTATTTAAAATCGATATTTCAGTTCAAATCATAAATCATATACACAAAACTATAAACATTCACTCTTATTTTATTGATACTTTAGGAAAACAATATGTGATTTAATTTTGAGGTTTAAGAATCATCCACATGTCAATCTTATACACGGTGTTATCGATATAACTCAAAGTATATTTTTTTCATTTAAAATAGACATTTTAGTTCAAAACATGCATCTCATAATCAAAATTGATGAAACAAACTTGGATGTTACTAATATATTATTAAAAATATATATTATTCATTTGTGATGCATATAATCTAAATACATTTCAATCCAATACATGATGTGGATTGTATGATAGACACATCAAGTTTTCATTTTGAAGTGATGTTTTAGTTTAAAACAAAGGTAAAAAGATCAAAACCAATGAAAAACACTGATATTGTATTAATAATTTAGAAAAATTATTAGTGATTCATTTATAACATGTTTAAATTAACCACATACCAATTCGTCGCATTGTGTGGCTGAAATGACTCAAAGCATGAATTTTAACTTTTAATGTGACAATTTAGTTCAAAAAACATGTCATGTACTCAAAACTAAGAAAATGTTCTTAGATTACCTTGATACATTAGGGAAATGATCTTTAATTTATTTTTGTTCTGTAGGAATCAACTACATGTTAATCTATTTCATTGTGTTTATAGTATGACTCAAAGTATGTGTTTTTATTTGAAATATACATTTTAATTCGAAATGATTATTATATACTCAAAACTAACCATACACACTTATATTGTATTTATATTTTATGATAATGAATTATACTTCATTTACGATGCATAAGAATTAACCAAACATCAATTCTAAACATGATGTGGCCAGTATTACTGAGAGTGCATATTTTTGTTTAAAAGTGACATTTTAGTTCAAAACGTTTGTCATATATTCAAAATAGATAAAAAATTATTATATTGTCTTATGAATTTAAAAAAGTTATCCATACTTTATTTTTTATGTGTATTAATTGACCACACATTAATCCAACACATAGTGCTTATGATATAACTCAAAGTGTGTGTTTTCATTTAAAATTAAAATTTTTGTTCAAAACCATGTCACATACTCAAAAATAAGAAAACAATTATATTGTATTCATATTTTAGGAATTTTATTATAATTCATTTTCAATGTGTAAGAATTAACCGCATTTGAAATCAACGGAGAATGTGGCCCATATGACTGAAAGTGGATGTTTTCATTTAAAAGTGAAATTTTAGTTGAAAAAAAGTGTCACATATTCAAAATTGATAAAAATTATTGATTTTTATTCATAATTTATAATAAAAAATCATGATTCATTTATGAAATATTAGATTTAAACACACACCAATCCCACATGCGGTGTTGCTGGACTGACCAAAAGTGCTTGTTTTTATTTTTAAATGTAACGTTTTAATAAAAAATGATATTCACATGATCAAAACCAAGATAACATGATCATATTGTCTTGATAATTTAGGAAAATTATCCATGATTCATTTTTGGTGTGTAAGAATAAGCCGAACATCAATCTGACAAATGATTTTTCCGATATAACTCAAAGTGCATGTTTTTATTTAAAATTAAGGCATTATTTCAAAACAAACTTCACATACTCAAAACTAATAGAATACCATTGAATTATCCTGATATGTAATTTAAATATTGATAATTCATTTGTGACATAAATTAATTAACCACATGTCAGTTTGTCACATGATATGACTGATATGATTGAAACTGTGAGGTTTTATCTAAAAGGGACATTTTAGTTCATTACACATGTCACATATCAAAACCAAAAATACAAGCTCAAATTGTCTTTCTAATTTAGGAAAATGATCCATGATTAATTTTTGACATGTATGAATTATTGACACATTAATCTAACACACAATGTTGCTATGATTACTGAAAGTGTATGTTTTCAATTTTAAAAGTGACATTTTAGTTCAAAACACCCATCGCATACCCAAACTATAAAAATGAACCTGTATTTTATTGAAACAGTTGGATAATTATCCATGATTTTTTTGATGTGTAGGAGTTAACCATATATCAATTCAATACTTTGTGCTGTCGGTATGACTCAAAGTGAGTGTTTTAATTTAAAATTGACATTTTAGATCAAAACATGTGTTATATACTCAAAACTAAGTAAAATCACTAATAGTTTCCTATTATTTTAGTAAAATTATTAATAATTCATTTTTTATGTAATAATTAACTTCACTTCAATCTGAAAAACAGTGTGTCCGATATGATTGAAAGTGTGTGTTTTCAATTATAAGTGACATTTTAGTTAAAATCTCAATTCACAAACACGCACACTCACTCAAAATTGATAAAATACCCTATGATTTGTTCATAAATAATAATAATAATACATAATTCATTTGTGTGACCCAGGATCAAATCCAGGTAGGGGAGAATTTCTACGTTACTGTAGCAGTACAATACTAGGGCACTGTAGAAGTACTGTAGTAGCAGCAGAACTGTAGCAGCGGCAGCACTGTAGCGGCGGAGGGGCTATAGTAGTTACTGTAGTAGCACTGGTACTGTAGTAGTACTGTTCACTGATGGGTCCTTTGGGAAAAAATGGTCTTTCTAGCCTTCTATTCATGCCACATGGCCTTGGGCCTTCGGGCTATGTAATGGGTCTCCCTCTACCCAGTCTAAAGAGGTCTTTGCTTTAAAATTATAAATTGAGGCTTCGGCCCCAAAGTTTTAAAAAAATAGAATTCATTTGTGATGTGTTGGAATTAACCACATTATAATTCGACATTCGGTGTGGCTTAAATGATGGAAAGTGCAAGTAAAAACACATACCACATACTCATATCCAAAAAAATGATAGGATTGTATTGAAATTTAGGAAAATGCTTGTTGATTCATTTTAGACTTGTAAGCGTCAAGATCACATCAATCCATGAATGTTCAAGAAAAAACACACACCATATACTCATAACCAAGAAAACATGATATGATTGTCTTGAAACTTTTGGAAAATGATGTCTGATTCATTTCAGACATGTAAGAGTCAAGATCACATCAATTTGACACATTGTGTTTTTAGTATGATTTTAAGTGCATGTTTTCATTTAAAATTGACATTTTAGTTCAAAATTAATTCACATAATCAAAATTTAAACAACAAACTTAGATTTTTATTATATATTTTTTATAAATATTGATAGTTCAATTGCGACATGTCGGATTTACAAAACATCAATTTGACACACAACGTGACCAATATAACAGAAAGTGTGTGTTTTCATTTAAAAGATAAACTTTAGTTCAAAACACCTGTAACATATTGAAAACTAATCAAACATGCTCATAATGTCACGATTCTTTAGAAAACAACTGATTTTTAAATTTTGAGTTGTAGGAAGTGACCTCATATAATTATAACCAAAATATATAATGGATTATATAACATTTCAATTATAATTTGTTTTTATTACATTTTGTAATATTAATGAAATAAACATTGTATTTATTTCAAGAACATGCTTTTTTTTTATAAGGTTGATTTGATCATTGGAGAAGGCCTGTTATGAGAGTTTTATTTTTTATATTGTTTTTAATTATTATTTTTTGTTTATATCAATCAAATTGTTTGTATTGAAATTATTTAATGTAATATTTTAATTGGGATGATGGTGCAATGTGAATTTTTTTATATTTATTTTCATATATTCACTGTATTTTCTTTATTCTATCATGTAGAAATAGCTATTAGAATTATCAAACAACTAAAATTGGATTTTATAGATGCTAGAATTATCACTAATAAATCAATATTCTATCATAACTAAAAAAGTGATGATAATGAAACCATTTATTAGTGCTAAATGAATCACTAATAAAGGAAGTATTTATTAGTATTATTTAGCACAACTAAAGAGGTCATTTATTAGTGCTATTTTTATTGTGGATAAAAGAAATGAGATTTTAAGGGTGCACGACACTTTAAAAGTTTTTTAGTGGTGATAAAAGTGGTTTCTAGTGATTTTAAATATTCAATATGCAGTCATGTTTCTAGGTTCTCATTATAACAAGGTTCTTCTTTATCCTATAAATGAAATTAATATTCTAAAGACACTATCACATTAAAGTTATATAGAAGAATAATCACTATGTTATAATATTGTTTATATATATATATATATATATTCCAGTGATTGAAAGTATAAACTCCATTTTTTCTAGGGAACCAAATACAATAGAATTCCACTTTCATTAGAGACAACTACTAACATTTCATAATTTTTAGCACTCACATGATATCCATTATTTTACTATGGTGTTATTATTGTCTTTTGGTTTGCCATATCGTTCTATGTAGACACTCTTCTTAATGAATCTTCAACTCTCTAAGTAAAACTCATAATAGGATATATCTCTAAGTAGCATAATTATATGATTATCATAATACATATTGTCATAATACATGACTTTCTAGGTAAAATTCCAAAATCTATAACAAAATGTTCGGTATTTTATATTTCTTCTTTATCAACATTTAAAATCTAAATATACATGATTTTTGTCAATATAGATACCATATAATTCTAAAATATTTTCAAGATCATATCTTTAGGCATACTATGATATAGGATCTAATGGATCTATAAAAATAACAAGTTTTATGTCAAAATGATAAAAATAATTCCAAATTCTCTATATATTTGGAACTTATTTTTTTTACTATATCAAATACTATTGGATAGTTTTAACTACCACCAAAAATTGTTCTCCAAGTTCTATTCAATATTTACCAACCATGATTTATAAATAAAAAATATCAAATATTATTATATATCATGTCATACATGATATATCCCATTTTAGAAACATATGAATGTATACTATTATCTTAATGTACTCATGTTTCTTTAACCTATTATCATAGAGAGATTTATTCATTATGAAAAGTCTATAATTATCTCCTTAAATTGTTCAATATTTTATTTTTCAGTAATTTTTCAATGTATGTACTATGACTTAATCTAATAAACCCCATAAATCTATATGTATATATCTTGTACCCTAGGTCACTACATTAATTAATGCTAAGATAAATAAATATATATTTGGTTCTTGGTGGTATAATTATATTCAAACGCACACACACACCACCAAAGAAACGGTCCCAAAAAACGGAAGGCCATAGCCCCCCAAGGGGATAGCCCACCCATGACTCCTTATTTATTTAGTACATGGATTATAAGACTAGTGGATATGAAGCCCAAAACATGGTCCAAAAGCCTATTGTAGCATCATGATTGCATCATCATACTTGATTCATGATTTCGTCACTACCTGACCACATCATCGTCTGTGTCACTACCTTTATTGTACTATAATAGTACCTTCTCCCACTCAGATTTGTTCCCTGGTATGATACAGAATTATGATGAGCCTATTCCACTCAGGTAATCCCACCAACTTCCTAAGAGAAATATATTTTAACTTAGTATTAAATAACTTTAAGACTAATATCTACTTTCCTATATATTAAAAACATATTTTATTTAGAAAACTATAGTGATCTAATTAACCTATTATTATCGTAATGTTCAAATTAATTATTCATAAAACCAAACTCTCTTATGTCTTTATAAAAAACAATATTCTATGATCTTTATTCTTGTTTGAACACATAATTGAATGTCTACAACTTTTATACTTTATTGGTATTTCTTTTTTTCAATCCCTTTTTATTATGTCATATAATCAAATTCCAAAAAGATTCCATCAAGTAAAGTTTTCTTGAAATTTATTTTACAAATATCATAACCATGGATAATTAATATGTTAAATAGAATTATAGTAAATTTTATCATAGATATTAGTCCATAAAATGTTTATTTTTTATTACAAGTGGGAATTTCCCATGATAAGACAAAACAAAGGAATGTCATGGTGGTTTAAAATAATAAAGATTACGATAATCTACATTAACAGAGCTACACACCTCAAGAGTAAGATAACCTAGGATAATTATTTATATCAACCTAAAAATATTATTTTATTTACCTTTTGTTTTTTATAATATAAGAATTTATTATTCTCAATGAATAAAATATAACTTAACAAAGTGATTATAAAGTGATATCACTTTAGTTTTATCTTTCTTATATAGTATGTGTCTATGGAATAACTCTTCTCAATAAATCTCATGGAGTTTATGTTCTCATTCTAACTCATGTGCATTTAGAGCCTTACTTTTATTAAATTTAATCTTACTCTAGCAATATCAAATAGATATTTCCCCTTAATATACAATAATATTCATTATCTTTAATAATAATTTTCTATTTTAGGGATAGTAAAATCCTTAGTAACTTAAGATAATTATCTAATATTCAATTTTTATTTTTCATGATGTTAATTTGTTGCTAAAATCGAAATTAAAAAATAGTACACATCAATACAAATAATTTTTTTATATAATAGATTTTTTATATTATAACTTATATGATATGCATTCATAATTTTAGTTTGAATATGGTTATATGTTAATGAAACTATTATCAAAGAAATTATTGGAAGGAATAATATAAGACTTTCAATACTTATAAGACTTAACATCAATTCCCCTATTACTTACATCACATCTCTGATGTGCATAAGGAAATGAGAGTTTAGGAATAACTCCACTCTACATCTGATGATTGATGAATGTATGGTCAATATATTATTTGATAAACCCACCCAAAGAAAATTATATATTTTATTAAGCATATTCTTTAATTTACTTTCACATAACATAAATATCCTAAAGTAATGTCATAATGTATATGAATTAACATATGGATTCTTTTTAGAATAGTTTACACATGTCTTTCTAAACTGATTCTAAAATCCTAGCAACATTACCACATTAATTTATAATGGGTTTATTCTTCAAAACTAATAATTATGTCAAATATATAATATTTTTAGCTTTAAATAGTCCAAAACAATTTTGGTAATTTTCTTAATAATAAATTTTAGTTTTACTTGACTAAGAACTATCTTTATAAAATTGGGTATTATTTGAGTCTTAAATATTATATTCATCATCAATTTTCAATATTAGGTATATATTAAACAAGTATTGTTAAATTATAACTTAAGTACAATAAATGACAACAATATTAAATTCAAACATTAAATAATGTATTTTTATGTATAAAATTAGACACTAAAATAAATGTTTTGGTAACAAACTAAATAAAATAATAATTTTATGAGAATCAACACACATGGAAAATTTGAAAGAAAAAATATTCTTTAGATAATGTATGACTCAAGTCCCATCAACATCTTAAAGATCAAATTCACTTCTGTAATCTTTTTACTCTTCTTTGGTTATTTTATTTTGAATAAAAATATGCGAGTCACACATTGTGTTAAATAACAATGAATCTAAACAAAAAAATTACTTGAAATAATGATTATACATTAAGTATACAATATTTATTACTTTATTCCACATATTTAACAACTCCCATCAACCCTGACCATTAGATTTTGAATATCCCATCACTCATATATCATAGTGGAAAGGATTCATATTTCCCTTTAAATAACCTAGATGGTGGATTTATTAAATTATTTGAAGGTATTATGGAAGTATTTTCTTAGAAAATGAATTAATTTGTTGTTCATTGATCCATTGAGTGGAATCCCAAATCCTAAAATCTTACAAACTAATTTCCTCTATTTTTGCTTCTAGGTTATACCAAGTCATGCTATGAAAATCTAACCTTATTTATCACTTGGTTAAGTTGAACTAATACATTAATTAGAGTAACAATATAATTTAAATAACCCTAATAGGGGATAGAAAATAAATTTTATCTATTATTGTATTCTAACTCAAGAGATGGATTTAATGATATAATATTTTAGTCAATGTTTTTTTCTTATGAATAAAAACTTTTTATTTTATACATCACATGATTGTAAATTTTATATGTAATATATATAAATAATTTACCATGTTTGATAAAATATTTTTTAGATATGGGTTTTACCCATATAATTTATCTCATTTTTAAAAATATTAATTAATGTTATGCGGGATTTACATAAGTAATCATCTATACATGAAACAAAATGAATAAATTATTTTTAATTTATCGAATTCTTTCATTAGAGTACCTAGATAAGTTAGCTTTTACTTTGGATAAATAAATATTTGATATTTTTATAATATAAATAAACCATGTATCACTTAAATAAATAAAAAACTATGCATTGGAAATATAAAATAAAAGAATGAAACGATCATATGATTTTATCTAATAGTTGGTTTATCGAGTGATGATAAAACATCCTTGAAACTAGGGTAAATAACTCCATTAGCCTATGATTGGCATGAGTTGAAGCATTTAACCATTATCCTATGTATTTCTTTATTTTTATTCAACTTGGGTTAGGTCTTGCACTATCTTTTCTACATGGGAACTCCATCCTTGAAAAATGTATATACACATTCAAGTGTGAGGTATTAGGATTTTTGGAATACATAAAATAATCCATGGATACTGTAACACCCGAGACTTTTATGTTATATAAATCATCAAAGGAATCTTTTTCTACACAACACTTGCTTGGCTTGCTTTACACGCAATCGTGACCTTCCTCGATAGCTTGCGTCGTACGCAATACCGAGTTTCACTAAACAACAATATGCTATTAAAACTAGCCGTTATGAATAGTAATAACCACTTTTTGAAATTTTATAACATTTATTTTTCAAAATGGACTTCATTTTTGGACTCAGAATATCGAAATTAGCCTAGGGTGAAATTTTGGTATTTTGCTGAAAACTTTCAATTTTTGATGAATAGTGAAACCACTAAGTGGTAGGTTAAAAACTGAATTTTGCATAAAACTTAATTTTACTGCTTCTGTGAATGGAATTTCGAAAATCCGACAGACACGGTTGATATCAGTAAGTAAAATGTGGTTCAATGAGATAAAAATAATTTTTGGTGAATAGTAACTTTTTACTTTTTTTACCGCTGTTAATAGTAAATAGGGTAACTAAGGGTAAATATGATATTAATATTACCCTAACACATGTCCTAATTCTATTGGACAAGTGTAATTCGACCAAAAAAAAACTTAGGAATAAAATATGACCATTTAGGCCCACTTGGATTAGATTAGGACATTTATTATTAATTTATTTAAAGAAGGGTTAAAATAGTTAAAATCAAAGTTTAATAAGTAAATCATTTTTACTATGGGGTTATACATAAGATAAATTCAATTGTAAATATTCATTAGAAAGCTAAAACGATTTCCTACATGATGATATTTTATTTGTAATTTTTAGACATCAAATAATTTAATTTATTTATGACACAAAGATGATGCAGTAATTATCTTATTAATGAAATATTGACAAAATTGATAATATAAATACCAAAATAAATGTAATTTAAGACTTTTTATGAATTCCACTAATTTTCTAGGTTACTATGATATATTAATGTTGATTTAATCAACTTGGTTAGAACATATAATTCTGTTATGACTTTCACAAAAATCATATATCAAATAGTGTCAAAATTGACACAAAATAGTTTTTAAATCAAATATTATATTATTAATTGTTATTGTATTCCTAAAAATCGAAGGTTCGGCCAAATGACTTAGATAAGGATATTTATATTAATAATAAACAATTTGGGGTTCGTTTGGCATGTTATTGTAATTGTATTAACCATATAGTGAAAGAAAACAAAAAGACACGGTAAAAGTTAAATTAATTAACTTAGAGTTAAATCTAATTGATAAGGTTAAACTAAAACCCTAAACTTGTCTAAATCCTATTGGTTGATAGGATTTCGACCCATCCCCACTTTAGCTTCGAAATAAGACCCTTTTGAACCATTATAAACCGATTTTTACTTTAATATAAAATAATATTTTGAGATATTCCTAAGGTGCCCCTCTCCACCCTTATAAAAGGGCACCTCCTCCCCCTCCTCCTCACACCAATTTGAGCACTCAAGCTCGGCCAACCCCTGCCATTTTCTCCTCTCCACTTCCCTAGAATAATCCTAGAGGTCCTGGTCTTCTCCAAAGACCAATCTTAGTTCCTTAAGTGGAGGATTCAAAGAGGCGTTCCAAAGAAGAGGTAATATCCATTACCGATCTTTTCAATTTCTTTCTTCTTCAACTTCTTCTTCTTTAGTTGTTTCATGATAAAGTAATAACATCAGTATTACTTACATACTGATATGTTATTATAAATATGAAACAACCCTAATTCACCTTCTATCCATCCTACGGAAAAATGAAATCACCGCGCGTGCGTAAGTACGGAATACCGTCTCCACGCCGTGGTGTAATCTATTTTCCACCATCACCTTACAAGGATGGGTATAATGGTGTAATGAGTAACTATATATGATTATTATGAAGTAATATTGATACTGAAATAATATATATATATATACTCCAATACAATTCCACGATCATAGGAACGATATCATCACTCGTGTGTACGTACGGAATACCGTCTCCACGATGTGATGCGACTCGTTCTACATGATCTTCATTTCATAATGATTATATAAATGAATTGAATGAATGAATATGGTATATAATACACTAATACCATTCTGTAAATGAATTATCTATAACCTAAAGATAAGAATAAGAATTTATTCGACAAAACATGCATAAGAACAAAAAGTTATAAAGACCCGAGTAACAAGTAACAATGAAATATTACTAACAAGAAGCTAATAATATGACCATATATGATATCATATCAATATGTATGATTCTGGAATAAGTCAATAACATTATTTAAACCATTATACAGGAGCTCTGGACACGAACAAAGCAAATCAGACCTAAGGTAAGAGAAATATCACAATCTCATTTTTATCCGAGATTGTTTATTCGTAAGTATTTACTGGGGTGTATTTTATCATCCACATCCATGTTTCATCAAAATGTAATATTATTTCCATCCACCTACAATTGTTTAAATCCATTTTTACCCTTCGGTGAGTTTTTAGTAATATGTATGAAAGGAATCTTTTGTCGTACGAGGTACTTTTTGACTTTTCCGAAAAAAGTACGAAGAACGTTTTTTTTAACTTATACGGCATGAATGGATTTTTAAAACATTGTTTCCAAGAAGCTTCCTTTACAAGTTTTCAAGTTTATTTTTAATCAAATTCTTTTATTTTAAAGTTGTATGACATGTTATGAAAGGAAAAAATGTTTTTTAAGAAGAAAGGATATTTTCCTCAATAATGGAGTTCAAGTGTTTTATCAAAATGATTTTCCATCTAAGATAATAAAGGGTTCTGTTTTTATCCCTATTATTAAATTGATTTGTTCATGTTGTGATGAAATTATTTTTATGAATTCCTTTATCTTATATGAATTTTTTTATGATGTCATGTTGTTTAAGAATCCCATTTTTATTACATGGGTTACGTTATAATGTATGGTTTATGATTATGTGGCACACATAAGAAAGGATTCATTATGAGATGGGTGGGACCTATATCTCCCTCCAATGAATTGGGTAAAGATTTTATATCTCATGAGATAGACATGGCTGGAACGGAAGGTTATTTCGGTTCAGTGATACAGGACTGAAACGAGGAGTGAACTCGGTTCAGAAAGGGGCTTTGTCCACTAAGATAGTCTTGGCAATGAGTCATGACTAACAAGAAATGATTTTCCATGATTATGTGTGCATGCCACAAAGTTTCAAGTCTTATGTTATGATTATGGGGATCTCATTTTCACTTTTATGATTTATTCCATGATAAGATATTATGATCTCTTTTGCAGGTTTTGATTTTCAAAAAGATATGATATGATTTTTATTTCCTTTATTTGCCCTTGCTGAGCATTTGAGCTCACCCTTTTATGTTTTCTTTTCCCCAGGTCAGGAAGATGGATATTAAGTAGAATATGCTAAAAGGGACCCTAGATATGATGAAATAAATGGGAGACACTGTAGAAGATTTATGAACCAGTTGTTTATGTTTCCCAGTTTCTAAAGACACTATACCTATACGGTCCTTTGTGGTTTTGTCATATGTTGTAATGAGTGTGCTTCAATTTCGAAGTATTAACAATGTATGTAAAGTATGGGTCGTTATAGTTGGTATCAAAGGAAAGGTATAGTCAACCTTTGGAAACTAGGATGTGAAAGCCTTAGTAAGAACCCTAAGGATAAGTCTAAGCATAGAACACAATCTTAGAAATGGCCATGAATAACTAAGGATAATACCATAAGCATGAAAATTTTATTCTTGAATTATGTGGTTTCCTATTATAATTAGTGTTGCTCACACTATTCTTCTTGGTTTTAGTCAATGGTTGGAACCCGAAGGAACCGTGTTAATGCGGAATGCGATGGGCAATGCAATGATTGTCCCCCTGAGCAACCAAACGATATGGGAGCTGGAATGCAAAATCTTGTAGCCATGCTCACACAACTTTCTCAAGCTATGAATCATGCAGGATTTCCAAACGAGCAAAGGAGGGAGCAACATTCTGTTGAATCCTTCATGAGGCAGCGTCCACCTTCTTTCAGCGGGTCTACTAATCCATTAGTTGCTGAACAATGGATTAGTACTACTGAAAAGATATTTTCAGTTCTTCAATGTTCTGAGCATGATAAAATCATCCTAGCAGTGTATCGTTTGGAAGGAGATGCTGATCAATGGTGGAATCTTGTTAAGAATACGAGGCAAAGGGATGAAATTGAGTCTATGGAATGGGACGAGTTCAAGAACTTATTTTTCAATAAGTACTTCCCTCGTATTCTCCGAACAAAGATGGAGAAAGAGTTTCTTGAACTGAAGCAAAGGGATGATGAATCTGTTGGTACCTATGAAGAAAATTTTACAAGACCTGCAAGGTATGCTTCTGGTATTATTATCCAACCTGAGAGTAAGATCGATCGATTCTTTAGTGGCTTAAAACCAAGTCTTCGAAGGGCGTTAGCCATAAGGGACTTCAATAGCTACGAGGAAATCGTTCGATGTGCTCTCAAAGTCGAGATGGAGATTGGAGTAACCCATCAGTCACATGGGTTTGATAAGAAGAGGAAGATGGAATTCAAAGAAAAATCTAAAGAGCACACGGAAAAGAAGATGAGATTTTCCTTATGCTCAAAGTGTGGAAAGAAACATGGAGGGAGTTGTCTTAAAGGGACATGTAAATGTTTTAAATGTGGAAAAGAAGGTCATCGGGCATTTGAATGCCGTGATTATGGGAAGAAGATGTCTAATGACGCAAACAAAGGAAGGGATACACAGAATGAACCTACTACACTTCAATGTTTCAAGTGCAAGGAGATGGGGAATTATGCCAATCAATGCCCAAATCCAAGGGTTGATGATGATGGTCGACGTCAACAAACTCTTAAGGCTAAAGACAAAGGAAAGTCACATGCAATTTCTATCAGCGATGTGGAGTACGATAACGATGTGGTGAAAGGTACACTTACCATCCACTCTAAAGTAGCAAATGTTTTATTTGATTCTGGATCCACCCACTCTTTTATTTCTGAAGACTTTTCTAAGGGTATCACCGTATTACCTCAACAATTAGATGTTGAGTTAGCTGTGACAACACCTAATGGCACATCAATCGCATCAAAAGTTTATAATTCTTCTCCGATCGAAGTTTGTGGGAAAGTGCTTCCTGCAAATCTTGTGATCCTTCCTTTAGTGGAATTTGATGTGATTCTTGGCATGGATTGGCTTTCTCTACATGGAGCTCATATCGATTTCCAAATAAGGGAAGTCACATTTCATATTCCAGATCAATCTACGATCGTCTATCAATGCAAGGATGAACATAACCTTCCAGTGGAAATTTCTTTCATCTTATGGGTATTGATTCCATTAAATGAAGGTTATTTATCTCAAATGGTTGGTGAGAAACTCACGAGTAAGAATATGCCCATTGTACGGGAGTTTGATGATGTCTTTCCGGAGGAATTGCCGGGTCTTCCACCAAATCGTGAAGTTGAGTTTTCAATAGAACTCGTACTGGGTGCTTTGCCTATTTCAAAGACACCTTATAGAATGGCCCCAATTGAGTTGCAGGAATTGAAGAAGCAACTCCAAGAGAATCTTGATAAGGGATTCATACGCCCTAGTGCGTCACCTTGGGGAGCACCTATTCTATTTGTTAAGAAGAAAGATGGATCAATGAGACTTTGCATTGATTATCGAGAACTTAACAAGATCACTATCAAGAACAAATATCCTCTCCCACGCATTGATGACTTATTTGACCAACTACGCGGAGCTCAATACTTTTCCAAGATTGATCTTCGTTCAGGGTATCATCAATTAAGGGTCAAAAGGGAGGATATACCAAAGACGGCTTTCCGTACAAGGTATGGACACTATGAATTTATAGTGATGCCATTTGGTCTTACTAATGCCCCTGCTATCTTCATGGATCTAATGAATAGAGTCTTTAGAGACTATCTTGATCAATTTGTGGTAGTCTTTATAGACGATATTCTTGTCTATTCAAAGAGCAAGGAAGAGCATGAAGATCACTTGAGAATTATATTGAAGACCCTGAGAAAGGAGAAGCTTTATGCCAAATTTACCAAGTGTGAATTTTGGCTTCAAAAAGTTGCATTTTTGGGTCATATAATCTCAAAAGAGGGGATATCTGTGGATCCAGAAAAAACAGAGGTTATCGAAAGATGGTCAAGACCAACAACAGTAACTGCGATCCGAAGTTTTCTTGGTTTGGCTGGATATTATCGACGTTTTGTAAAAGATTTTTCACGATTATCTAATCCACTCACCAAGTTGACCCAGAAAGGAGTTAAGTTTGTCTGGACGGAAGAATGTGAAGAGAATTTCAAGGAGTTGAAAAGAAGGTTATCCAGTGCACCTGTGCTCACACTGCCTTGTAGTGGAGAAAGGTTTGTGATCTACAGTGATGCATCCAAGAAGGGATTGGGGTGTGTTCTTATGCAAAATGATATGGTGATAGCTTATGCCTCACGACAGTTGAAAATCCATGAGCAAAATTACCCAACACATGATTTGGAGTTGGCTGCGGTAATCTTTGCATTAAATATTTGGAGGCATTACCTTTATGGTGAAAGGTGTGATATTTATAATGATCATAAAAGTTTAAAGTATATTTTCACACAAAAGGAGTTGAATATGCGTCAAAGAAGATGGTTGGAGATGATTAAGGATTATGACTGCTCAATCCATTACCACCCTGGGAAAGCAAACAAGGTGGCAGATGCATTAAGTCAACAAGACCATGCTAGTTTATCCATGATGAGGATCACAAAAGATCCAATATTTATGGATTTACAAAGGATGGATCTTGGAATTATAATGGAAGGGGAAAAATCTTATCTTTCTCAAATGAATGTTCAACCATCTATACATGTGAAGATTAAAGAGGCACAGAAAGAAGATGTCGAGTTACAAAAGAAGGTGAGAAATGTTCCTGAATTCAACCTTGATTGTGATGGGATAATAAAGTTCAGGAATCGGGTTTGCGTTCCTCCCATCCCCGAATTAAAGAATGAGCTGCTGGATGAGGCTCATAGTTCATCATTCTCTATTCATCCTGGAAGCACGAAGATGTATAGGAACCTGAAAGAGTACTTCTGGTGGGATGGCATGAAAAGAGATGTTGCTAAATATGTCTCTCGATGCTTGGATTGTCAACAAGTTAAAGCTGAGAGACAGAAGTCTAAGGGGATGTTACAACCATTACCCATACCCGAATGGAAATGGGAAAACATCACTATGGACTTTGTCACAGGACTTCCTAAAACATCCAAAGGCAATAATGCTATCTGGGTCATAGTTGATCGTCTTACAAAGTCTGCACACTTCATTGCTATTAGAGAGGATTTCTCTCTAGATCAGCTTTCCAGGATATATGTAAAGGAAGTGGTAAGATTGCATGGAGTACCACTTTCTATTATATCTGATCGAGATCCGAGATTTACCTCGAAGTTCTGGCGAAGTCTTCAGCATACTCTGGATACAGAGTTGAGTTTCAGCACTGCTTATCATCCCCAGACAGACGGTCAGTCTGAGAGAAAAATTCAAACCCTAGAAGATATGTTGAGAGCTTGCTCTATGGATTTCAAAGGAGGTTAGGATCAACACCTACCTTTGGTGGAATTTTCTTATAATAATAGCTTTCACCCCAGTATTCAGATGGCTCCTTATGAAGCTCTCTATGGAAAGAAATGCAGGACTCCAACTTGCTGGGATGAAGTTGGGGAAAGAAAGATATTAGGACCTGATCTCGTTGATGAAATGGTAGAAAAGGTCAGATCTATTCAACAACACATAAGAGCAGCTCAGAGTCGACAGAAAAGTTATGCCGACAACCGAAGAAAAGACCTAGAGTTTGAAGTGGGCGATAAAGTGTTCTTACGAATATCTCCCTAGAAGAGGGTTATGAGATTTGGAAAGAAGGGGAAGTTGAGCCCTAGATATATCGGTCCTTTCGAAATACTGGATCGTGTTGGGAAGGTAGCTTACCGATTGGCGCTTCCACCGAATCTCTCTCAAGTTCACGATGTGTTCCATGTATCTCTCCTGAGAAAGTACATACCAGATCCTTCACATGTACTCAGCTCAGAAGTTGTACCGCGGGAGCAAGATCTTTCTTATGAAGAATAGCCGATAGAGATTCAGGATCGTAGCGAAAAAGTCCTACAAAACAAGACCACTCGCTTGGTGAAAGTTTTATGGAGAAACCACCAACTTGAAGAAGCTACATGGGAGCTTGAGGATATGATGAGGGAGAAGTATCCTCATCTGTTTGTTGCAAAGTGACGAATTTCGAGGGCGAAATTCTTTTTAAGGGGGGTAGAATGTAACACCCGAGACTTTTATGTTATATAAATCATCAAAGGAATCTTTTTCTACACAACACTTTCTTGGCTTGCTTTACACGCAATCGCGACCTTCCCCGATAGCTTGCGTCGTACGCAATACCGAGTTTCACTAAACAACAATATGCTATTAAAACTAGCCGTTATGAATAGTAATAACCACTTTTTGAAATTTTATAAATTTTATTTTTCAAAATGGACTTCATTTTTGGACTCAGAATATCGAAATTAGCCTAGGGTGAAATTTTGGTATTTTTCTGAAAACTTTCAATTTTTGATGAATAGTGAAACCACTAAGTGGTAGGTTAAAAACTGAATTTTGCATAAAACTTAATTTTATCGCTTCTGTGAATGGAATTTCGAAAATCCGACAGACACGGTTGATATCAGTAAGTAAAATGTGGTTCAATGAGATAAAAAATAATTTTTGGTGAATAGTAACTTTTTACTTTTTTTTACCGCGGTTAATAGTAAATAGGGTAACTAAGGGTAAATATGATATTAATATTACCCTAACACATGTCCTAATTCTATTGGACAAGTGTAATTCGACCAAAAACAAACTTAGGAATAAAATATGACCATTTAGGACCACTTGGATTAGATTAGGACATTTATTATTAATTTATTTAAAGAAGGGTTAAAATAGTTAAAATCAAAGTTTAATAAGTAAATCATTTTTAATATGGGGTTATACATAAGATAAATTCAATTGTAAATATTCATTAGAAAGATAAAAAGATTTCCTACATGATGATATTTTATTTGTAATTTTTAGACATCAAATAATTTAATTTATTTATGACACAAAGATGATGTAGTAATTATCTTATTAATGAAATACTGACAAAATTGATAATATAAATACCAAAATAAATGTAATTTAAGACTTTTTATGAATTCCACTAATTTTCTAGGTTACTATGATATATTAATGTTGATTTAAGAAACTTGGTTCGAACATATAATTCTGTTATGACTTTCACAAAAATCATATATCAAATAGTGTCAAAATTGACACAAAATAGTTTTTAAATCAAATATTATATTATTAATTGTTATTGTATTCCTAAAAATCTAAGGTTCGGCCAAATGACTTAGATAAGGATATATATATTAATAATAAACAATTTGGGGTTCGTTTGGCATGTTATAGTAAATGTATTAACCATATAGTGAAAGAAAACAAAAAGACACGGTAAAAGTTAAATTAATTAACTTAGAGTTAAATCTAATTGATAAGGTTAAAATAAAACCCTAAACTTCTCTAAATCCTATTGGTTGATAGTATTGCAACCCATCCCCACTTTAGCTTCGAAATAAGACCCTTTGAAAACATTATAAACCGATTTTTACTTTAATATAAAATAATATTTTGAGATATTCCTAAGGTGCCCCTCTCCTCCCTTATAAAAGGGCACCTCCTCCCCCTCCTCCTCACACCAATTTGAGCACTCAATCTCGGCCAACCCCTGCCATTTTCTCCTCTCCACTTCCCTATAATAATCCTAGAGGTCCTGGTCTTCTCCAATGACCAATCTTAGTTCCTTAAGTGGAGGATTCAAAGAGGCGTTCCAAAGAAGAGGTAATATCCATTACCGATCTTTTCAATTTCTTTCTTCTTCAACTTCTTCTTCTTTAGTTGTTTCATGATAAAGTAATAACATCAGTATTACTTACATACTTATATGTTATTATAAATATGAAACAACCCTAATTCACCTTCTATCCATCCTACGGAAAAATGAAATCACCGCGCGTGCGTACGTACGGAATACCGTCTCCACGCCGTGGTGTAATCTATTTTCCACCATCACCTTACAAGGATGGGTATAATGGTGTAATGAGTAACTATATATGATTATTATGAAGTAATATTGATACTGAAATAATATATATATATACTCCAATACAATTCCACGATCATAGGAACGATATCATCACTCGTGCGTATGTACGGAATACCGTCTCCACGATGTGATGCGACTCGTTCTACATGATCTTCATTTCATAATGATTATATAAATGAATTGAATGAATGAATATGGTATATACTACACTAATACCATTCTGTAAATGAATTATCTATAACCTAAAGATAAGAATAAGAATTTATTCGACAAAACACGCATAAGAACAAAAAGTTATAAAGACCCGAGTAACAAGTAACAATGAAATATTACTAACAAGAAGCTAATAATATGACCATATATGATATCATATCAATATGTATGATTCTGGAATAAGTAAATAACATTATTTAAACCATTATACAGGAGCTTCGGAAACGAACAAAGAAAATCGGACCTAAGGTAAGGGAAATATCACAATCTCATTTTTATCCGAGATTGTTTATTCGTAAGTATTTACTGGGGTGTATTTTATCATCCACATCCATGTTTCATCAAAATATAATATTATTTCCATCCACCTACAATTGTTTAAATCCATTTGTACCCTTCGGTGAGTTTTTAGTAATATGTATGAAAGGAATCTTTTGTCGTACGAGGTACTTTTTGACTTTTCCGACAAAAGTACGAAGAACGTTTTTTTTAACTTATACGGCATGAATGGATTTTTAAAACATTGTTTCCAAGAAGCTTCCTTTACAAGTTTTCAAGTTTATTTTTAATCAACTTCTTTTATTTTAAAGTTGTATGAGATGTTATGAAAGGAAAAAATGTTTTTTAAGAAGAAATGATATTTTCCTCAAGAATGGAGTTCAAGTGTTTTATCAAAATGATTTTCCATCTAAGATAATAAAGGGTTCTGTTTTTATCCCTATTATTAAATTGATTTGTTCATGTTGTGATGAAATTATTTTTATGAATTCCTTTATCTTATATGAATTTTTTTATGATGTCATGTTGTTTAAGAATCCCATTTTTATTACATGGGTTACGTTATAATGTATGGTTTATGATTATGTGGCACACATAAGAAAGGATTCATTATGAGATGGGTGGGACCTATATCTCCCTCCAATGAATTGGGTAAAGATTTTATATCTCATGAGATAGACATGGCTGGAACGGAAGGTTATTTCGGTTCAGTGATACAGGACTGAAATGAGGAGTGAACTCGGTTCAGAAAGGGACTTTGTCCACTAAGATAGTCTTGGCAATGAGTCATGACTGACAAGAAATGATTTTCCATGATTATGTGTGCATGCCACAAAGTTTCAAGTCTTATGTTATGATTATGGGGATCTCATTTTCACTTTTATGATTTATTCCATGATAAGATATTATGATCTCTTTTGCAGGTTTTGATTTTCAAAAAGATATGATATGATTTTTATTTCCTTTATTTGCCCTTGCTGAGCATTTGAGCTCACCCTTTTATGTTTTCTTTTCCCCAGGTCAGGAAGATAGATATTAAGTATAATATGCTAAAAGGGACCCTAGATATGATGAAATAAATGGGAGACACTGTAGAAGATTTATGAACCAGTTGTTTATGTTTCCCAGTTTCTAAAGACACTATACCTATACGGTCCTTTGTGGTTTTGTCATATGTTGTAATAAGTGTGCTTCAATTTCGAAGTATTAACAATGTATGTAAAGTATGGGTCGTTATAGATACATAGGCTCAAACATAATAAATGAGGTAGGAATGATTCATAAATCATCATATTTAATTTAATAATAAATATAATATAAAACCATGTAATAAATATTTAAATTAAGTAAATATATCCAAGACATCCACAGGTTAGTCAAAGCTCATGATCATTCACAACATGCAATGGAAAACACATATAGAATTGCTACCATTCATTTAGAAAATGTTATATTTTAGATAAATTTAATTGAATTAATATGTTAACAAACTATTAATAAAATAATAATGTATCTTATATTCTTTTTAATTTATGGTCCTTGAAACTTTCAATAAGCCCATTAGTTATCTTTAAATAAATTGAATAAATTAAATAAATTAAATAAATTAAATAAATTAAATAAATTAAATAAATTAAATAAATTAGATAAATTAGATAAATTAGATAAATTAGATAAATTAGATAAATCAGATAAATCAGATAAATCAGATAAATCAGATAAATTAGATAAATTAGATAAATTAAATAAATTAAATAAATTAAATAAATTAAATAAATTAAATAAATTAAATAAATTAAATAAATTAAATAAATTATATAAATTATATAAATTATATAAATTAAATAAATTAAATAAATTAAATATATCAAATAAATTAAATAAATCAAATAAATTAAATAAATCAAATACATTAAATAAATTAAATAAATTAAATAAATTAAATAAATCAAATATCAATTTAAAATTATTTAAGTACATGACATGTAATTTTAAGGTCGCATGGTGTGTATTGTCTACATCATATTAAAAACCATTTCTACAATTTAAAATTTTCATGGTGCGTACTATCACTCAACATGTTATACCCTTATACTTTATAAGAAAACTATGTTAGATAGCTTATGTTGCACAAAACACTGAGCATAAACAAACTCTAAAATATCATTATTTTTAATCCGACCATTATAAATTATTCATTAAATTGATGCATATGAATAAGATTAATTATGTTATGAAATAAATATGAAGTTCATATTCAATACAAATTTAATTATTCTTAGGAAATTACCACATAATTTTTTAGTAATGTCATTTTATTCTTTAAATACACATTCTATTTAATTGTTTTTTATTTATTTATATGATAAAATATATATAATTAATTTTTAAATCTTTTATAAAAATTATTTTAAAAAATAAACTTCACTTTTTGGACTCATCATATCAAAATTAACTTCGGGTAATTTTTTGAAATTTCTTAATAAATTTATTTATTTTTGTCAAAAAGTGAAACTATAGTTTTTATGAAATAATATAACACTTATGAAATAATTATTATATGATCATGAGTTAAAATTAATTAAACGTTATTCATGAGAAAATTTTATTTAATTAATGAAATAATATATAAGGTGTTACATTGAGAAATATATACTTAACAATTTTGAAAACCATGATTTTAACCTTAAAAAAATTATGAGTTATACATGTAATATATTTAGAATTGATTTTTATCAAATTTATAAATTGAATCAAGTTAAATGGATAAAATATTTGGAATCATGAGGTCCAAATTACAATTCATTTTCATTTTAGTCCTAAAAATGTTACCATGGTAAAAAAAAGATTTACCAAAGTATAGGTAAAAAATTGTACTGAGTTAAAGTTAAATGAAAAATTATTAAAATACATAAAAAACATTAAGTGGGATTTTAATCTTTTTATCAAAATTAACCATACTTTAAAAAATCAATTATCATATAAATTTGTTGGAATTAATTCCACCCAAATGTGGTTGGATTTAAATTTAAAGTAATCATTATTTAATCACTTAAAAACACCCCTCCTCAAGTATAAATACCACTTATCACCACCCCATTTATCCTCAAAAGATGTTTATATCTTAAAATATATACCAAAACATCTCCTACCCACAATCCCCATGTAAAGTTTTTCTGGTATCAGCTAAATACCAATTCCAAGTTCATTAAGGGGTCCTTTAAGAAGGTGATACTCAAGTGGTAACTTTATCAAAAAACCTCTATTCATTTTTTTTCACCTTCTATTCACTTCCTTCATCCATAAAGGAATAATTAATCTAATATTATGTATATAATTTAATTTTTTATTTATAATGTAATATATTATATCCATCCTTTCTAATACCTCCTCTTATTCAAAGACAGGAAACCATTGTCCCAATTATGGTAGTTAATCATCTCTGTGGAAAATGTTATTGTGTTCTCCATTACCGACATGAAGGATGGTAATAATAGTATTATTATGGTTAAATTATATTTTAATAGGTATATTATTAGATATTTCATGTTCTTTAACTAATATATATACATAATATTAAATAAAATAAAATTAGTTCGCAATGGTTATAAAAACTGCCAAAATAAACTAAACATTTATCATTAACATTTATCAAATGAATCATCCAAAAATAGATAATAAAAAATATCTATGGAAACATTTAAACTTATGTATTTACATTAATACAATTTCATTTCACCTTTGGTGTTTTATTTCAATTTTACAAGAACATCCATTATTATACACGGTTGAACCGACCATGAAAACATGAAACGAATGCACCCAAATAAATGAAAATAATGATATATTATTAATAAACATGTTTCAAGATATTATAAAAGGATCATAAAAGGTATTATAAATATGAATATGGTTATTTAATTAATAAAAAAATTCCTTAAAACTTTATACATGAGGTTAAACTTTAAAATTCTAAATGAAATCCTAAGGTAAGGGTTTCTCATATCAATTTTACTTCTCTGAGATATATTCCTTATTCAAAACTTATTATTTGTGTGTGGTTTATATATTTCCATATGATATATCATATCATAAATCAAATTATATTCATGTTATTCAATGTTTCATTTAATAATTATTACTTTTATGGGGCATACGATTTATCTGATGACAAATTGGTAAGGGAATTCTTAACCCAATTTCGATTCATTAGGTTAATCTTATACTTCCTTGATTGTATCATAATAAAAATATTTTCATAATGAATTTTAAATATATTATTCTGTATTTATACTTGTTTTATGTGTCATTATAGTAGACACACATTCTTAAATCATCTGATTAATTCTCAATTCAATGATATGATATTTGTCAGGGAATTTCTTTTAAAAAATTATCTTTTTAAAATTTCCCTTTGAACTCTATTTTATTCCATGTACATGTTTCGTAAAATTGTTTGAAAAATTGGGTTTAATATTATCTTATAATTGTTTTAATTTATTATTACTCATGTTTTACTTTTTTCAAAATGTTTTGAAAAGTTTATTTTTCTTTTTCTAAATGAGGTTCTTTGTGATTTTTCTGACATTAATACAGAAAGATTTTTTTTAATGTATACCACATGAGTAGATTTTACCACTGTCATAACGATTTAATGATCTAATGTGTCCATTAAAATTTTACATGGTTATATTCAAATAAAAAGTTTCCTTTTATAAATTTGAATCATTTTAAAAATAAGTGAAAAATAGCATTTTCCTCAAGATTTTATCAATGATACCATTTAAAGTATTTTAATATATGTCAACATACTTTGTTGATTATTATGCTTCAATGAGTTTGATATCATATAATATAATCAAAATTATTTTTTTAAATGTTTTAAGATCTGTTTGACTAGGGATGAACTATTTTGATACCATTCACCATATAAATTTAGATGGTTTATTATTATGTTTATTGATTTAGAAAATTATTAAAATTTAGTATTCTAGTTTAGATATTAATTTTTATGTTGACTATGTTTTTCCCATTTTGTATGAGTAATGAATTGAACTTAGTAACTATTGGGAGGGGCCCACTGTAGCACCTCAGTGAATTAGTAGGTATCATGAGATAAAATAGTTTGGTTATTGGATGATGTCGTACCCGTTTATATATAGTGTCTTGGCTAAAGCCTTGATGTATGTTTATGATGTCCCTCATTATAAATTACATCATCATTAGATTATTTATTGATTTATATTTGATTATTATAATAATATCCATGGTTAAGTTTTCAAGATCATATGATTATTTATAGAACATTATTTGATGATGATTTATTCTTTCAATATAATGCTCAAGTTATTGATTAAATATAAATTGTATTTTTTAATTTACCTTTCCATTTTATTTATTCTTATTGATTCATGATATCATCCATTATACATAAATCTTACTGAGCATTTGAGCTCACCCATTTCTTATGTTCTATTTTTCCCCAGGTTTCAAAGAAGTTTATTATGATATGCTTGGAGATTTGTGGTATCCTCAAATTATTTTAAATGTTATATTTTATATTTTCAATTGTAATATAAGGTTCAAGTATATATCTAGTTTTTCAAAAATTCTAAAATAATTGGTCCTTAAAAATGCAATTCCTTGTATTTTATTCTAATGAAATAAAGTAACCACTAACTTTTGGCTACTATGGATGGGGTCTTTACTATTGGTATTAGATCAAGTTCAGTAAAAAACTTGGGAACTAGATTTATGAAAACATAGATTAGTGAATAATAACCTATAAATATTTTTTGAAAATACATCCAAATAAACTATCATTATTATTTACAGATTAGTTATACATAAATTTTCAATTTATGTTAAATGTATCAATAGTTTTGAGATTATAAACTATGTTTCATAGTGTAATTATATAATCTAGTGTATGCCATAATTTTAAATGGGTGACTAACATAATGAATGGGAACCACATCAATGCACATGATCCAAAGATTAATAATGATCATTTTTTGGTTGGGATTAAGATAATATTTTTAATGGAAATATTATCCTAAAGATTATCATCATATGGAGACATAGTGTCATGTGTTAATAAGATAGAGAAAGAATTATATAAGTATTGGGTATTTTCTGGGAAGAATGAGCAGAAGAGGATGTCTGGGGATAAGATGGATAATGGGAGGAAGGGAAAGAAGGATTTTCCAACATGTTATAATTTTTTGAATGAAACAACTTGGAAAATTCCTAAAAGTAAATTTATTTTTATTCAAGTGTGGAGAAAATGGACACAATACTCATGGTTACAAGGTAAAGAAAGAATTTTCCAATGCTTAATTTTTCAATTTTAGGGATATGGGGAACTACATAAATAAATTCCTCAGGTTTCAAAAGAATATACCTAATATGAATACAAGGGATCAAGGTCAAGCTTATACTGTTGATATAGCTAAAATGGAATTATTATTGTGCTTGTGTTTTTATTTCCAAGAAATCTATTGTATGACATTATCATAATTATAATTTTAAAATGTATAATTATTTTACTATAGTACTTTTTCCTTGAGGATTTGAGATAATATGTTGAATGATCCCAATGACTTGAAAAAATGATTTAATGGAATGTTGATCATTTTGAAAACGCATGTTTGAAGGAATGATCACCCTCAATATTTTTTTAATGTTGAGATAATGATGTTGAGATGAAGAGGTGATTAATATAGGTCATGTAAATTGGATAGTACTGACAAATTTTGAGATGATTAATGATTTTTGACAAATTATTTTATGATACTATTAATAGATGTAACTACATGACCCAAAAAGCATGGATTCAGTGCCTTAATTTATTTCATTGACATGATTACAAGGAATCAAATTCCTAAGGACCAATAAATTTTACATTTTAGAAAACTATATTATATAAATTATACCCATAACACATTGGTAAATAGAAAATGAAATATGACACATAATAATGTGAAATGAACTGCATCCTTGAAATCTCATTAAAATATTTATTCTTATTATCCTAGGGAAGGTTAACAAAATAAGGTTGAGATAAAATGATTATTAAGGGTAAGTACAATAAAAGTAATAAATATTCAATGAGAATAATCATAATTTAAAGGTAAATAACTAAACACATATTACATATAAATATCTTGATAAGGAATAATAAATACGTAATGATAGATAACTAAAACACATTCCATTTAATCAATAAATCGATAATGAAATGAATCCACATATATGTCAAAGAAAAAATCTCATGAATAATAATAATAACTGAATTCTAAATAAATAAATTTTTTATTTATTTGATGTCATGTTTACCAATAACATTATACCTTTATCATCAATATTTATTCTTAATACAATCTAAACTACTTTGATTTGGCTAATTAATTTGTCTCATGAGACTATCGATGCATCGAGGGAATTGAATTAATTGGTCCCCAACCAGTATAGTGGATTTCTAGAGCATTCCTCTTATATATAATAATATATTTAATTAATGAAAAATATTCTTTATCTATTATATTTATTGAATAAAAGATACATATTTATCAATAATTCCCCAGTTAGTCAAATAACTATCAAAGTCAACACTGTATGTAAAAATGGTATATAATTTAAGAAATAATAATATCCATTTAATGATAATATGAATATTTAATAAAAATATAATGTATAATAAAAATGACCAGAAGGAACTGATTATTTCATGATAAATTTAAAAATCACAAAAGAAAGTGATATGACAAAAATAACTTTTACCACTTGGTAATTTTCAAGTCAAAACCCCTTGAATGCGACAGTTCAAAGTGAAACTTAAAATAAAATAAATTATGAGTTAATCATGATATTAAATTTCAAAGGGACATTATATACATCACATTAAAGTTCATTTGTGTATAATAACTAATAAATCTCAATGGAATATAAATTGAGACAAAATCCCTTACCTTGTGTTCCTTTTTGGGTGAACATCCTTTAACCTATAATATAAGGGTTTCAAACATGTTAAAAAATTATACCATAAAAATAATCATACTTATAATATCATATATTATCTTCTTATAATATCTTACTACCCATTTGTTATTGATACATCACTATTTTCACTATTTTGTGTGCTAATTGCCTAGTTTTTTGAGTATGTTTAGACTTTTTATTTTTGTTCTTCTAATATGGATCATGATTTAATCATCTCTACAATGTAAAACATGATTTAATTATTATATATATATACACTAAATATATATTTATTTAGAATAATCCATAATATTTTGATATAGTAAATCAAATGCATCATTAATGGAGACAGTAGGCCACACATACACATGAGCACTACTTCCATTTATTTTTGAAATTTAAAAAATAAGTTTTATATATGTATATTATCATTACAATATAATATTTTTGTAATATATTTTACATATGTTTATTAAAACCATAATTAATAAATTCTATGTATAGAATGAATGAATCACATTTTATTGAGGAGGCAGTCATCCACACGTCCACAAACAAAGTTACCATATTTCCACCATATAGAACACAAGATGGTATGTGTTATATAATAATTACCAAAGAATAAAGAAATTATAAATATCAAATACATAATATATGTACTATAAATACATTATTATTTCCAACCTTTAATGGTGGTAATAAAATAATAAATGACACCAGTTCATGAAGTCATACTCTATCGTACACACGAATGATGATTTCATATACCATTTGTTGGATGCATATTAAAGTGTAGATATAACTATAATTATAATAAAATTATATTATATTTTTGATACTTATGTTATCATATAGTAATTATATAATAATAATTTAAGGGGTGGATAAATAAATGAAACAAAAGTGATCGTTGAAGAATGTTACCTTTTTTTAGGTAACACCTTTTTAGTTTATACCAAAAGACTTACTTGGTTGATTTTATTCCAAAAGGGGTGATTCTAGGAATATTGTATTTATTTTGGGATATTATATGGTTAGGGTTTTACGAGATAATGGTCTTGAGAGTTGTGAATAAATATGGCATGGTGAGTGCCTTTTTATAGCGGAGAAAGTGGACACATTTGGCATTTTTGAAAAGAATTGTTTGATCCCCAAACTTTTACTTACCAAGAGGCTTCCATAAAACAAAAATTATATAAAATGGAGTATAGGGTGTAAATATATCCTTTAAATTTCTTTTGGAAAATTTTATTAGTTATTTTTCCTTTAAGTTTAAGCTTTAGTCACTTGTTAAGTTAATTTTTCCTTTCATTACTGTAATTAATTTTAATGACATTCTCAAATATTTTTTTTTGCAAAAAACTAAGTGTAAATTATTTTAAATTTTAAAATATAATGATTAAAAATATGGAATCCATTTTCAAAATTTAAATCACATATGTCTCATAAATTAATTTAAAATTAATCTCCCAGACGGGACGACAAAGTAGGGTTTTAAAGTGAATATGTCCAAAGATTGAAATGTTTTTATATCCAATTTCAATGTAAAAATTGTTATAATGGACTAAATTGGTTAAATTTATATATTAGTGATCTAATATTACATTAAAAAAATTTAAAATATAATTTAACCTTATCAATTATTGATATGAATAGTCAGTTTTTAACTAAAATTAAGTATTTTCACTATTCATTAAAAAAACCAAGCTTCTCAGAAAAATACCAAAAATTACCCCTAGTATAATTATGATGTTTAAGTTTCCAGAATTAAGTTTATTTTTTCAAATAAAATTTATTAAAGTTTCAAAATTCAGTTTTAAAATAGGTTCTTCATTAAAGGGCGGTAAACCTACCTTTATAAAAATATTGGTTTTATGTGTAAGATTGGGTTTGTTCATATATTATGCAAAAAATATATTGAATGGATGTCAGAATTTATTATTGGATATATAACCTATAAATTTACTATATAAATTCTATGAAATTATTATAATTTAACAAATTGTATAAAACGTGACTAAATAGTGTTTTGTTTAAACTGGGTGTTGCAAGCATTGCAAATTAAATTAGTATTGCATGTTTTGAAAGATATGAAGAAAATTTAATTTATTATAAATGAAAAATATAGTAAAGACTTGGGGTTATACATTCATCCATTCTATAAAAATTTCACCCTCTAAATGTTTGGGGTATTACCTTATTAAAAGACGTGAGTAGTTCATCTTTATAGAATCCTCTGAATCTTATGTTGCTTCTTCCATTATGTGATTTCTATAGAGTACCTTTACCAGATGAGTTGTTTGATTCCTCAATACTTTCTCTCTAGTATCAAGAATTTGGATGTGTTCTTCACAGTATAAAAGTTCAGGTTATGAATCTATTTCATCATAGGCAAGCACATGCGTTGGGTCAGGAATGAACTTAATTCAAAGATATATATGATACACATCATGTAATTTTGAATGATTTTGTGGAATTTACAAATTATATGAAATAATTAAACTCTTTAAATAATTTCCAAGGGTCCTATGTACTAGGGAATCAAATTATATTTCTTACCAAACCTTATAACACCATTCCAAGGATTTACTTTCAATAAAACATGATATCCTACTTGGAACTATAAATATTTCCTCTGATTATAAGCATAACTCTTTTTCCTACTTTGAGATTCTTTAATTTCATCCTGAATGTCCTTTAACTTTGTCTTGGTCTCTTAACAAGTTCTGGTCCTACAAGTTTCCTTTCACCAACTTCATCCCAACAAGTTGTAGCACAACACCTCTTTCTATATAATGCTTCATACGACAAAATTTATATACTCTAATGAAAACTATTATTATAGGAAAACTATACCAAAGGTGGGTACTGATCCCACATAACTTGAAAGTCAGGTGAGCATGAACTCAACATGTCCTCCATTGTTCGAACTGTTTTTTCAGACTCTCCATCAATTTGAGGATTGTTGGAAGTGCTCAGTATTCATTGTACTGGATGACCCCTTCTGTTCCGTCTCTCCCCATCCCACTCTTGGCTCCGCCTAGGGTTTTCTTCCCAAACACTTTGCTATGGTGTCAATGGGGAATCTGAGCACCATTTCTCTCTCTTTTCTTCCTTTATTTACCTATTTACCCTCCTCCATCCATCTTCCTACTCCATGATTTAATCATGGGGGTTTTCTTGGTGTAAGTATTACAAGGATATATTTTTTGATCTCGATAATGGTAGTAACTATTGAAGCCCCCAAATGCTTCTACCCTAATCTAACCTTATGTTTCACTACAACTCTTCTTGTTAGATCTATAGAGATGGTAACAAAATGGTTTTGTGTTATGTGGTTCATTGGTCTAGGGGTTTTTAGGTGATCCTATTTTAGCTCGCTCTTGTATTTGGATACAAGATTTATTTTCATCATGATGAAAAAATTCAAATCCCTTCCGTGACCTCAAGTACCTATACTTCTCTCCAAGTTGGATTTGGACTAGTGGTTCTATATTGGTTTTGGGAGGTGGGGTTTGGTAGCCGACGGTTCTCCTCACATGCCCTGTTTCGGTTTGCATCTTTATTGTCATTTTGGTTTTTCTTTATATTTTCTAAAAGAGGCTTTCATAAGTTGAAATAGAAGAAATATCCGAATCATTTCAGTTTTCCACATTTCTTCCTCATATTATTTATGAAAGTTTTTTTTCTTATTTTATTGTGGTTGATTTGTTTGATGTTTTCTTGGTTTAACTATATCTAGTTTTTAATAACATGGTTTTTTCTACAGTAATGATAGACTCTGACAACTTCTGGTGATTGGTGTGGGGTTCAGACAATGACGATGATGATAATGCTTGGATGGTGATGTCCGTGTTGGTAATTTAGATCATGATGAATAGTGATTGGACTCAGCTAATGTGGTTGGTGATGATAATAAATTTTATAGGGATGAAAACATGATGGATGAGGCATGATGAATGAATTGGACCTAGCATGATGCATGTGATAACTCGAGGCACTAATCTTGCAGTCCAAAGTGTTTTTTAAAATTTTGATTTCATGAATTTGGGTATTTCAAAATTTTAATTTCATTGATCAGTGGATTTTTTTTGAATTTTGGATGATGCTGTTTGTGGGATTTGTTTTTTGGTATGTTCCGTTCTCACTTAACCTTATAGTATTTTTTTTAGAAAATATAAAAAAATGCATTGGAGGTAGGAAGTACTCAAATGAAGATCAATATCAATGGAATTATGAAAAATCTTCCAAATATTTGATATAAAGAAGGTATCTTGATTAGAAAAAATTGATATAGGCGTGTCATTAAGTCTTACAACTTCATTAATATAGATCCTTATGAGGAGTTCAACAGGTAGTTCTTCTCTTATAACAAGAAAATGTGCAGATTTGGTTAGGCAATCAACAATAAAACATATTGCATCATTCTTCCTAGGAGACTTTGGTAGTCCCATGAAAAATTCCATAGTAATTTAATCCCATTTAATCATAAGAATAAGAATAGGTTGCAGAACACATTTAGGATACTATCTCATATCATTATTTGTTGACAAACCAAACATCAGGACAAATAATCCATAATTTATCGCTTCATGTTATCCCACAGAAAATGATCCTTAAAATCCAATATATATTTGTGATACCAGGGTGTATAGAGAAATTTGAGTCAGGATAATCATCCAACAATTTCCTTTTTAGATAAGGTCTAGATGGAATACATAATCTCTTTCAAAATTTTATAACATCATATTCACAATCAAAGTATGCTAATTTTCAATTGTTCACAACTTTAATTTTTTTCTAAAAGTGCTCATCATAAGATTGAGAATTCTTTATCCTCATTTGGTTTATAACTCCATGATCCTTTATAATCAATACATATACTATATTATTTTCTTTCCCTAGGTGGTAGTGTATTAAAAAAATCATAATCTTTGAGTAGCTGAACCATTAACGTTTCCTCATGTTGAACTATTTCAGTGTGAATATTAATTTCAAGTTTTTATGATCCATATATATCTCATATATTTCACTATAGAGATAATGTGTCCATATTTTCAAAAGAAAATATTACAACCACTAACTCAATATCATGGGTTGGATAGCTCTATTCACGAGTCTTTGATTTACTTGATGCATATGAAATAACTTTATCATTTTTCATTCGGACACAACCAATTCCATTCTTTGATGCATCACTATATATGAAAAACCCATCACTTCCAAATGGTAGAGTCAAAAGTTGAGAATTTACTAATATTATCTTTAGTTCATCAAAGAATTATTCTCATTCATTTAATAAAACAAACTTAACCCTTTACGTGTAATCTTGGTTAACTGGTTAGACAATCAAGCAAAATTTTGAATAAATCACTGATCATAACTTTCCAAACCCATGAAACTACATACCACAATTATTTTTTTGGTATAGTCCATTCGTTGACTACCTTTGTCTTTGTGGGATCAAATGATATTCCATCCTTGGAGAAAATATTTCCAATAAAAGAAAATTATAGAAGCTAAAAATTTCACTTACTAAATTTTACATATAACCCTTTCCTCTAATGATTCATAAGAATGATTCTCAAGTGATTGCATATTCTTCATAGATTTTATAATACATCAGAATATCATCAATGAATACCAAAAAATAAATTATCAAGATATTACTTGAATATTATATTCATTAGGTCCATAAAAATAACATGTGAATTAGTCAATCCTAATGGAATTACTGTATACTCATAATGTCCATACCTCCTCCAAAAATATATATTTAGAATTTATTCTTTGTTTACCCACAATTGGTGATACCCAAAACAAAGATCAATATTTTAAAAATATTGGTCTCCATGAAGTTGATAAAATAGGCCATCAATGCGAGGTAGAAGATACTAGTTCTTTATTATAAGAGCATTGATTTCCCTATAATCAATGTGAAAACTCATGGTTCTTTCTTTCCTCTAAACAAAGAGGTCAGGGGCTCTACATGGTGAAACACTAGGTCGAATAAATATAATATTACTCAAATACTATAGTTTTTATTTAACTCTATTAATTCCATAGTGTCCATTATATTGGGAGTCTTTTAAAATGACCTTGAATTAGAGATTAAATCAATGGAAAATTCGACTTCACACTCTAGGGGGGTTCAGGTAATTCCTTAGGAAATGTATAAATATACTCCTTCACAATAGGCACATCCTCAATTTTATGATTACCCTCTTCATCACTTGATATAGTTTATTTCTATTTCCCAAGAATTTAATTCAATAGATCTAATACAGGTTTCTCTAGATAAGAATCAAGTGAAGAAGATTCTACTCTAAAGATAAGTAATTCTAAATATTTATCAGAAATCATAATTTCATTTCCCATGAAATAAATTTTTTACATCATATTTTGAGATCTAGTCCACATTGATGATTGTATCAAATTAAACCATAGGTTAGATAACAATTTTATCAAGTAAAGATTGTTTATTTTTCATAATGGGGGACGCTCAAAACATATTTATTTCAATGAAACATCCCTTAGGAGTATTGAATGACAACTCTCTTATTAAATCAAAAGGGAAATATATAATTTTTTATGAAAAATGGGTAGATATAAAATAATTTTATGCTCAAGAATCAACTACATAATTGGGTAAATTTGGGGACAATATTAACGCCCCTACCACCAAATCATTTGGAACTTATACCTTCACTTTAGTGATCACATAAACATGGACATCTTATCTTGGCCTATTTTGTGGTATATTAACTTATCTCCAGGGGATTATTTACCCATATACCTATAGAAAAAACATCATATACCAATATTTTCCTCTTTCCCCTTCCATTATTCAATATGATTACCCTTTTTCCACACTTATAACAAACTCTGATTCCCTTAAAAAATTTCCTAGAGTGATTCATCCCGTAGTTCTCATTAGGTGGGAACTTATTTAATACATTCTTCTCCATTAACACATTCCCTTTTCCATGATGTTAAGAAGAACTATTCTTATATTGGTTTCTTTTAAATATGTACTGTCTCTAGAATTACTTCTTTCTTTTTATGGAACATAAAACTATCTCATCATATGATGAAAAAGTACGAGAATTCAAAGATCTTTAGATATTTGGATTAAGTCTATGAAATAGGTGCTCAATCTTGTATGATGTGTTGTGTATATAATCCATAACATACCCAGATAACCTTCTAAAGGTAGCTTCATAATTTCAACACTATCTTCTTCCTTTTTCTTTATGCTAAGAAACTTTCTCTTCATCTCGACTTGTTGACCATGAGGAAATTATTTATCAAATAATGTACCCTTAAAATCTATATATTCCATGAGTTCTATTTTTTCTTCTTCTCTATTATTCTAGATCAAGGAGAAACATTGACCAATATCATCATTGAGAAAATACACTACAAGTCTAACCTTTTTTACTTCACTACATCTCAAGAACATAATTATCTTCTCTAGAGACTTAATCCATTACTCAGTTACAATTGGATTAGTAGTCCCCTTCAAATTTTGGGGATTCAGTCACATAATGCGATCTAGTAAATGAGATTATCTCCATGGAACAGGTTGCTCTATTCAGGAAAGTTTTTTTTTCATATCCTGATTAAGTTTCCCTAATATAGCCATAATTTTCTCTTTTTTAATATCAGCTATATTGTTTTCCTCAACAGGGAAATCTCTACGTTTTCCATGAGTATTGATACCATTCGTCCTTCAAGGAACCATTTATAAACAATTTATTACAATGTATTACCCCATAAAATCATAATGTATAATTCCAAATATGATATAACACATTAAATAAATTTATGCATCTTAAATATTATAATCATAATCTTTGGTTTCACTGGGAACATATTAACTTTTAAATCCATCATAATGGTTTGTAAAGAAAATGTGAATTATCTGAAGTGTATCCCTTGGGAGTGCCAAACCAAGTGCATAGTAAGGCCCATTATTGTGTACCATGTTACACTTGATTTAGGAGCAACCCATATTTTCAATGTTGTTACCCTTAGGTACATCTCTTCTAGAAACACATTCACTTGTAGTATCCTGACATGGATATATTTCCACAAATTCCCACATAATCTCTACCTTAACAAAATTCTAGGTTGTTCTTTATTACTTATCCTAAAAATATATCTTAAGGTTATGTTCCCAAATCAATGTTTTCTAAATCTAGTTTCACAGATTTCTAATGAACATCTTTTGATACCAACTATAACACCATCACCCTTAAATCTCAGAGTAAATACATTACTCTAATACATTGGAATTTTTAAAAGGAATAAAATCCCAAAGGACTAATCAGTTTAGTAGTTATGTAAAACTAGATTATATAAATTATACCCATAATACATTGGTAAATATAAAATAAAACATGATACATAATAAAATGAAATAAACCTCACCCTTGAATGCTTATTCAAATATTTCTTCATCATATAATGGGGAAAGGAAGACAAATAAGGATGAGCTTAAATGCTCAGTAAGGTTAACTAAAATAGAACAAATAAATAGTCAATGAGAATAATCCTCATAGAATGGTAAATTACAGAGAACATATTCTATATAAATATATTAATATGGAGTAATCAATATGGAAAGTTATATAACTGAAAAAAATACCATTTAATCAATAAACTGAGAATAAAATACTTATGTGAAAGAAAAAATATCATGGATAATTATAATAATAATTGAATTCCCAATAATTTTAATGATTAATTATTTTACATCATGTTTCTAGGAACATGATACCTTTACCATCAAGATTTATTCTCAAGAATGTTTAAACTACTCTGATTTGGCCAATTTATTCATCTCATAAGACTATTAATGCATCAAGGGGATTGAATTAACCAACCCCAAAACCATATAGTAAATTTAAAAATTATTCCTTATATATCAAATAATCAATTTAATTAACGAACAATTTGCCTTATTAAATATCTGTATTGAATTAAAGATATGGATTTATAAATAATTCCCCCGTTAGTCGAATAACTATTAAAGTGAACATTGTACGTAAAAATGGTATACAATTTATGAAATAATAATATATATTTCATGAGATTATGTATATTTAATATAAATTTAATTTACAATAAAAATTTTCATAGGTATGTGATTGTATTAAGATAAAGTTATGAATAAAAAAAAGTGATATTGCAAAAATAAAATTTACCACTTGGTAATTTTCAAGTCAAAACCCCTCAAATGAGATATTTAAAATTATATCTTAAAATAACATGAATTTTGATTGAATCATGATATTAAATTTAAAATTGGTATTATATACAACACATTAATTTTAATTGGTGTATAATAACAAATAAGTCTCAATAGAAGCAAATTGAGATGAAATCCCTTACATCGCATTTTCTTTTGGGTGAACGTCCTTTAAAATCACGTATAAGGGTTTTAATCATGTTTATAACTCATAATATAACCATAATAATATTTATGTTATCATTTATTATCTTCTTATACTATATTATTAACAGTTTGTTAGTGATCTTTCATTGTTTTCACTATTTCAGGTGTTAAATGCATAGTTTTTTCGACTATGTTTTGACTTTTTTTTATACTTATGTGTATCATGATTTTAACATAAAATTAATTTAAAACATGGTTAAATTATCATATATATTCAATATATATGTATTTATAATAATCCATAATATTGGGAGATAGGAAATGAAATTCACCATTCATAGAGATTGTGGGTTGTATGTACACATAAACACAACTTCCATTTATTTGTCATATTTAAAAGGTAAGTAATATATATGTATATATTATAATTATAGTATAATATTTATATAATATATTCCACAAATTTGTATTAAAATAATTCATAATATGTTGTACATATTTCTTGAATGAATCACATTGCTTTGAGGAGGTCGTAGTCCACACATCCACAAATGAAGTTATCATATTCTGACAATATTGAACACATGAAGGTATGTCTTATATAAGAATTAAAAAATCATAAAGACATTATAATTATCATATATATCATATATAATCTAGAAATACATCATTATTTCCAACATTGGAATGTTTTAATGGAATAATGAATGACTTTTGTTTGCGAGGCGGTAGTCCACCATACACACGAATGATGATTGCATATCCCATTTGATGGATGTCTATGAAAGTTATGGTAAAACTATTATCATATAAAAATTATAGTATATTTTTATACTTATTATATTATATGGTAATGATATAATAATAATTTAAGGGGTGTATGAATAAATGAAACAAAAGTGATCATTGAAGAATGTTACATCTTTTTCAGGTAGCTCCTTTTTGGTTTATAAAAAAAGGATTCCTTGGTTGGATTTATGACCAAAGGGAGGATTATAGGATGATGGGATGGATTTTGGGATATTAGTTGTTTATTTTTTGGAAAATAAAATGGTCTTGAGAGGTGTGAAGTAATGGGGCAGGATGAGTGCCTTTTTATAGTTGAGGGAGTGGACACACTTGGCAGTTTTGAAAATAATTATGTGATCCCCACGTTTTTACCTATAAAGAGTCTTCCATAAGAACAGATTTATATAAAATGTTGTATATGGTTTATATATGTATATAAAATTTATTTTGGGCAAGTTTATATGCTATTTTGGCCCTTAAGTTTAAGTTTTGGTGCCATGTTAAGCTAATTTTCCTCTTAATCACTATAATGAATTTTAATTATTTTCAGTAATATTTTTTTGTAAAAAACTAAGTTGAACATATTATAAATTTTAAATTATTATGATTCCAAATATTTAATCAATTTTCCAAATTTTAATCACATAAGTGACGAAAATTAATCTAAAATTAATCCTGCATATGAAACGAAAAAATAATTTTTAAAGTGAAAATGTCTAAAAGTATGAAATGTTTTTATATACAATTTTAAATGTGAAATTGGTTATAATATCATAAATTTGTTTAATATATGTATAATTGATATAATTTGACTCTAAAAAAATTTTATATATAATTTATGCTTATAAACTATTGATATGAAAAGTTAGTTTTCAACTAAAATTCAGTATTTTAACTATTCATAAAAAAAATTAAAATTTCATAGAAAAATACAAAAAAACCTAACCGAATCATGATGTTTATATTTAAAAAATGAAGTTTGTTTTTTCAAATAAAATATATTAAAGTGTTAAAATTCTATTTTAAAATATGTTCCCCATTAAAAGGTTGCAAAACTACCTCTAAAAAATAGATTTTTATGTGTAAAATTGAGTTTGTTCTTATCATATGACTAAAATATATTGGATGAATGTAAAATTATTTTATCAGATATATAAAATATAAATTTACTATATAAATTCTCTAAACATGTTATGATTTAATATATTTTGAAAACGTGACAAAATAGTGTGTTGTTTAAACCGGGTGTTGTGTGAATTGTAAACTAACTTGGCATTGTGTGTTTTTATAGCTATCAAGAAAAATAAATTCATTCTAAAGGGAAATATGGTAATTTTTTGGGGTGATACAATAGAGTTGATTTTTTTTTGTATTTAAAGAAAATATCCAGCAATATATGTTTTAATTAAGGAATAACGAAGCATGCATGTTTTAAATAAGGATTTATGGAAATTAATATTATTGCCATGTTTTAAGAGAATAAATGATGATGATATTCAAATGTTTGGTATGTGATGACTAAGATATACTTCATATTGTTTTACAGATTAATGATATGTTAATTTTTTAAATTTAATAAACTATTTTTTAAAGTTTTTTGATCTTAATCTTTTAGAAGGGTTTTAAAGTTAACCATTTATGAAATGGTTTAAGTTGAGCTTTGGATGATTTTTTAAATAATAATGTATTTATTAATATTGGATAACTTGGGCCAACAATATTGGTTTTAGAAAATACTTAGAGATAGAAAAAATAAATTGTCACTCCTTATGGATCTTATGATTCATTAAAAATGAATTTTTGTTCTTTAGGAAAAAAAATTCATTTTTGGATTTTCATTTGTTGGAGTAAGAGATAAAATTAGTATGGACATTGTCAATGATTTAACATAGACTCTAAGGAATAAAAATGCAATATGGGTTAATATATTTTTGGAATGAAAAATGAAATGCATATGATAACCGTTTAGGTAAAAAAAAATTAATGTTGAATATGTTATGTTTATTTTTTAATTTTGTAAGGATTATATTAATATTGTTTTAGGAATAGGATAACCCGCATGTGGGCTAACAACCCGTCACATCCGATAATGACATGAGGCTTAAAACCACAACTGAAGGGAAACAAGCGTACATCGCCTACCACTGGCCTAAATAATGTCCTAATTGGTACAAAATATTTATTAATTATATAAATTGTATGATATATAAAGTATATGTTTATTTTTTAAACCTTTTATGAATAATATGAGTAGAATATTTTAGGATTTTATTTTGGGAATAAATGTTGAATTCTATTTTAGATAAAAATGTGAGTTTGTGGTGAAAATAGATTAATATACCAAACTCTACTAGTCAAGTAAGTATATCTTCCATATGTTAATACTCTAGGAAGTTTGATAATTACTCAACTCTATAAAATGTATTTTGTAAAAAAAATGATACTCATTTAATTTTCCGAAAGAGAAATCAATGTCCATTTAACCAATTTTTTTTATATTTTTGTGATGGTACAATTTCTAATAAACATGTTCTATATCACTCTCCTTCAAAACTTGATATTTAAATTTATTTTAAATTTCTATGTTTTTAGTTCCCATAATGTCTTACTATTCATAAACCTAATTTTTAGTGAAATTCTCATTTTCCTTTGCTTCTTTTTAAGAGTATGTTTTACTAACCCTTCGTATGATGTGTGTTTCCCACAATGTAATCTAAAAATATCATAATTTTTTTCTATGTACAATTTAAAATTTTGAGGATGAAATTTATTTAACGAGGTAAGAATTCAACACCCCATGATTTTAATAGATCATTATGTTTGATAGCCTACATTACATAGAACACCAAGCGTAAATAAACTCCAAAATATCATTATTTTAACATGTCTGTTAAAAACTAGTAATTAAATTGGTGGGTGTTAATAGGATTTATTATATTATGAAATAATTATGAAGTTCAAATTCAATAAAAATTTAATCATAATTTGGAAATGAGAACATAATTTTTTAGTAAAGTCATTTCATTATTCAAAATAATGTTTTCTTCAAAAAGAGATTTTTGTTGATTTCTATGATAAAATAAATATAATTAATTTTGAATATTTTATAAAATTTATTCTAAAAAAAATATTTTTGGACTCATCACATCAAAATTATCTTAGGGTATTTTTTTGGAATTTTCTAAAAAAATTATTTTTTTGGTTAAAAATTGAAAATATTGTTTTTACAAATACCGTAACTCCTATGAAATAATTATTATATTATCATGATTTTAAATTTATTAAAACATATTCAAGATAAAAATTTAATTAATTAATTAAATAATACATAATTTTTTTCATTTAGAAACACTTGCTTAATAATTTTGAAAACCATGATTTTAACCTTAAAAAACTATTTTTATGAGTTATACACATAAAATATTTAGAATTTATTTTTATCACATTTATAAATTAAATCAAGTAAAATTGATTAAATATTTTGAATCAGGAGTTTCAAATTATTATACAAGATCATTTTCATTTTTTAGGCATAAAAAATTACCATTGTAAAAATAGATTTACCACATTATGAGAGAAATAATAGAGCTGGTTAAAGTTAAAATGTAAAATATTAAAATATCTAAAAACTACAACATTAAATGGGTGTTTTATGTGTTAATTGACATTAAAAATCCTCTAAAAATTTAATTATCATAAATAATCATTGGAATTAATTCCACCCAAATGCGGTTGGCCTTAAATATAAAATAATCATTATTTAATCACTTAAAACTACAACTCTTCAAGAATAAATACAAATCCTTACCACCCCCTTTCTCCTCACAAGCCTAAAAAATCATAAAATATCTACCAAAACATTTCCTACCCATTCTACCCAATTCCATGTTATTCTGGTCTCACCCAAATACCAATGTCAAGTTCTTTAAGTGGTCCTTCAAGGAGGCTATATTCAAGAGGTAACTTTCTCAAACAACCACTCTTAATTTATTTTTATTTTCTACCTTATCTTCACCCACTTCAGCCATAATGGAAAAATAAATTTAGTATAATTTATATATATGAATTTTATATTTATAATTTAATATATTAAATCTATAACTTTTAATTACTCCTATTATTGAATGTAACGAAACCATTGTTCAAATTAGGATGATTACCCATCTACATGGATAATTATTTTGCATTTTGCATTAAAACTTTCAAGGAAGGTCATAAAAGTATTATTTTGTAAAATTAGACTATAAAAGGTATATTATAACCTATTTCATGTTCGAGAACTAATATATATACCTAATATTAAATAAAACTAAACTAGTTAGTGATGGTCGTAAAAACCACCGAAATAAACTAAATATTTATCATTATCTATTATCAAATAAATAATATTTATTTAAGAAATAAAAATGATATATGAGAAAATTTAAACTTATGGATTTAAATTCATACAATTTCATTTAATTTCTATATTTTTATTTCCCTTTAACAAGAACATCCATAATTATACACAAGTGAACCGACCATGAAAACACGAATAGAACACACGTAAAACAATGAAAATAATGAAATACTATTAACAAATAGGTGGTAAGATGTTACAAAAGGATAATATAATGTATTATAAATATTAATATGGTTATTAAATTAATTAATAACATTTTTTAAACCTTTTTAAATTAGTTTAAAGTATATAAAACTAAAGGTAAGCATGGGGTAAGGGTTTCTCATCTCACTTTTACTTCTGTGAGAGATATGCCTTATTCATGACTTATTAATTTTTTGTGTTGTATATACTTAACTATGATATATAATATCATTAATATAATTATATTCATGTTATTAAAGGTTTTATTGGATAATTATTACTTTTATGGGTTATATGATTCGACTGATTACAAAGAGGTAAGGGAATTCTAAACCCAATTTCCATTCTTTGGGTGAAACTTCTACTTTCATGATTATGTCTTACTAATATTATTTGATAATTGGATTTTAAATATATATTTTTTATTTAAACAATTTTATTGGTATTTATAGTAGATACATATTTTCAACTCATTGTGTTAATTCTCACTTCAATGATTTGATATTTCTAAGGGACTCTCTTATTAAAAATATCTTTTTTTATATTTCCCTTAAAACAATATTTTATTAAATGTCCATGTTTTATAAAATTATTTCCAAAAATGTTTTTAATATTATATTTTGATTGTTTTAATACATTTTTAGTCAATTTTTACTTTTTACAAAATGATTTTAATGGGTTCTTTTTTCCATTTTCTAAACGAGGATCATTGTGACTTTTCCATCAAAAACACAGAAGGAAAGTTTTTTTTAAATTATATGGAATAAGTGGATTTCACTTATTTCATGAAACTTTAATGCTCTTATTTATCCCTTATAATTTTATAGGGTTATTTTTAATGAATGTTTTTTCTTTTATAATTGTATATCATTTTAAAAATAAGTTAAAAATGTATTTTCCTCAATAAATTTTCAATGATCTATTATAAATTATTTTCATATATTTCAACATTATTTATTGATTATTATGATTCAACGAGGTTGATATATTATGATACCATCTTCAATATTTTATTAAATATTTTTTGATCATTTTGATTGGAAAATACTATTTGGATACCATTCACTATATTACTCTAGATGGTTGATGATTATGTTTATTGATTGAGAAAATTATTAACATTTCATATGATAATTACAATAAAATTATTTACATTGACTATGTTTCACCTGTTTTATATGATTAATTCATTTAACTTAGTAAGTGATGTTTGGGGCCCACTATAGACTCTCGATGCATTGGTAGGTCTCATGAGACAAATTAGTTTGAGTATTAGTTGATGTCTTACCCGTTTATATATAGTGTCTTAGTAAAACCCTTGATGGTATGTTTATGATGTATCAAATTATGAATTCCATCATTATAAGATTAGTTATTGATCTCCATATTATTTTTCAATTTGTAAAAAATTCATGGTTAAGTTTTCATGATCTTGTGATTATTTAGATGACATTATTTGATGATTATTTATTCCTTACATATTATGATAAAGTTATTGAATAAATGGAATGTGTATCTGGTTATTTACATTTTATTATTGTTTATTCTAATTTATTATTGATATATTCTTCCATACTCAACCCTTACTGAACATTTGATCTCACCCATTTCTCATATTTTATTTTTTTTTGTAGGTTTCCATGAATTTTATTATGATAATATAGGTGAATAATGGTGTCCCCAAAGGATTATCTAGGTAGTATTTTATATTTTCAATTGTAATGTAAGGTTCAAGTATGTATATAGACTTCAAAAAATACTAAACTATTTGGTCCTTTGGGATCCAATTCATTGTATTATGAGGATAATAAAATAATGTAACCACCAACTTTTGGCAACTGGGGTCAGGGTCTTTACACAACATGTTGTGTGACACAAATTATGTGTGTTCTGTGTCATGTACCTTATACTTACACAACATGAATCCTATATAACATTTTGTAATATTCATGGAATATTTTTTCATTTGGTTAAACCATGTAGTGTATGTGGTGTGTATGACTATATGAAACACTATAAATATACAATGTGTTTACCACTAACAAAGAGCTCATAGTACATAATGCATATGATTATCGTTACTATCACGAACCGACCTACCGTGGTACGACACATGACTACCCCAATCTCACCTCCAATAGGCCAGAGGCTAGAGACTGGTGCTAAGTAGGCATATCCTATAAATGGGAGGCATTATCCAAAATTACCTATAAAAATTCACACATATCCAATCCCACACAATTATGAATTGCAAATAACTAAAACAATGCATTCATACATCTAAGACCCCACAACAGAGTTCGACAACATAGTACTAAAAACATAAAAATTGACCAAATATAGTAAAAAAAATAATAAAGATTCAAACTTGTTCCACGAGTGAGGACTAAGTCAAATGAAATATCATAGTAAAGCACCTTTTTTTCAAGATCAATCTATAATCCACCCACTCCATGTCCTCCCAGTAAACCTTCAAATGGGTTGTCATCTGCTTAATATAGGATATGTATGGGAAAATCCCATGTAGGGGTGAGTATAACAATACTTGGTAGGAAATCCCAAAAACACTCAACATGAAATACCATGTAAAATAATCTCAATACAATATATAACCATCAACATATAACTGAAACACATAGATATCCTCAGAAAAGATACCATGCCACCCGGCGGTCATAACCAACTGCTATACACAAGATTCTTCTTATAGGTGCACTCGTTTAGAGAGAATTCACTCCATGCGCCATGATATCATCAGAGACACTCGATAGAGAGGTATCTATCATTTGGTACAACCCAAAGATAACTCAATGGTATAAGAAGACCCTAATACACAGATAGGGGGTCACTCCCAAAACTACTGGGGGACACTACAAACCCAGAATAGATCAAACTGCTACACAAAAGATCACATTCCAATGATTCCAAAAACCCTACTGATACAATATTATAGATAAAGGATCAACTCCATGATCATGGAGGTCACATTAATTCCAAAAACGCCACCCAGGAAATAAAGGATTATTAAGGATCACATTCCAGTTTCATAGAGGGAAACTACAACTATATCTAAGACTCAACCTATAAATTGGATCATAATAGTTTGATATAGATGTAATACTGTATTTTACCCTTGAGGGAATGGACCAATGGAAACCCAATCAACCTATACTGGTCAAAACTAAGAAAATGAAGAGCCAAAATCACTCTTGAAGGGGGTACATGATGTGTACTAGGGGGTACATGGAGTGTCCAGTTATCCATGTGTCTTCCCATGTGAAAGTGACTCAAATGACCTATAGTATCCATATATAAAATTTGTAGAATAAATGCACAAAATGTAGAGACACACGTTATCATGCCCGTGTTTCCTAGTCATGTCCACATACTGTGTTCATGTTTTCATATCGGCCCATGTATGTAAATTTGTGTCCATGTATAGGTATATGGCTTTCCATTTGGCTATGTACCCTTTCATGTGTCCATGTAATCTCTAAATTACATTCGGATCCACAAGGAAGGGGACACACATTGTGTGATAGGGGTCACACTCTATGTGATCCTTATCTTCATCTTGAAACCCCATCCACCATTGGAAAATCCCTACATGTTGTGTAATCCCTATTTACATGTCATGTTTCATAGGATTTTCCAGATCTATAGTTCTACCTCTGTTCTTACTTGTGTTCTAATTCCACTACTATTATTAATAAGAATCACTCCATAGATCATAGATCTACATCGACTGGGCATCAAAGTCACAGATCGTTGGAATCCAACCTCAGAATTCACCACGAAAGACCACCTACATCATTTTCTTTCCACACACCACCCGAGAAGATAAATAAACCTTGATCCAGTCTCATTATCCCTCAATCTAGCCACCATTATCATCAGTCCTCAATCCACAATCTCCATGACGTTCTGCACCAATGGTTTTGATCTTTTACACTAAAGAATGGTCATACAATGATCAATAACTGGGTATTTGTTGAAATATTGACCAAATTAAATACCAATGATGATCACATGATGAAATTAGAGAGAAAACCATAAGCCATAAAAATAGAAGAATTAATATTGTTCTTTGTTTATTTGGACTTGATTCATTATCATAGAAAAGATCAATGAAGAGGGATAATCAAGATGAAAAATCACAATTCCATTAAATTAATTCTACCAATGATGTACGAATCAATTATATTTTTGGAATTGATCTATATTTTTCGAAGATTAATAAAAAGGATAAATATCATAAAGAAAAACACCCTACCTAAATTTTTGATTAATCATTAATTAAGAAATATTATGTTATCACAATTGATGTGATCCTATAACTCCATTGGCATAACGATCCATGATCCAAACACTGATCCATCATCATCCTCCAAAAAATATATGCAATGGTTGTATGTACCTCTAGGGTTTGGGTGGACAACCCTAAGGAAAAACATATAACAATATATTTAAACGAGAAATAGTCACTACGTCAAAAACTAAACAAAATAAATCAATTATTTAATTTATTTCATTTAATTATTCCTGCAATGAATTTTTCAAAAATGGATCATGCTGACAAAGATTATGTTTCCCCTAGAGTAAAACCCATGTTCTGAACTCAACTATTCTTTCAAATTTCCATTATAGATCCCTAATTTTGAGTTATTCAACTTTGTTTAGGAATACTGTGTACACATGCTCATTAATAAATTTCAAACATTTATTCCAGGTACACTATGCCTCAAAATAACACAGTGTCTGAGCACATGGTCTTGAAAATAATCCACATAATTCCCATAAAATAATAAATGGAAAATACAAGAAATTACATTTTCCCCACCTTAGGTATTTACATCCTAAAAATAGAAAAAACTACTCAAAAAGATGAGCGTACTGGGCTCGCATCTAGGTCTCCCACTCCTAGGTGATCTCCTAAAGAATCTTCTGCTTCTATTGAACATGTACAAAGGGAATTAAATGCCCATAACATATTCTCTTCTACTAATCCTTGATCACCACCAGGTACTCTAGAAAGGTAGCTCTATCCTCGATGTACAGCTCTCCCTGGTAAATAACGTGTGATGGGTTCTGCACGTACCTACACATCTTTGACATGTGGAAGATGTCATGTACCCAATCCAAATGTGGAATTAGAACTAAGTGGTACTACACCTTGATAACTCTACATAGTATTTGGAAGGGGCTAATGAATCTCCAAGATAAATTTCCTCCATGGAAAAATATACTCAATCCAAATCGAGGTGAGAATCTCAGGAACACATGGCCTTCTTCCTTGATCTCAATAGGTCTTCATTGACAGTTTGAAAAAGACTTATGATAGCTTTGTGATGTATTCATCTGCTCCTAGATGATGTGCACCTTCTCTGTAGTAGTTTGCACCAAATTCGGTCCCATAATTGCTGACTTTCTAGGACTATTCCTACAAAGTAGTGACTTATAGGGTTTCCCGTAAAAAGCCTCAATTTGTTCCATACCAATGGTGGAATGATTTTTTTTTGTTGTAGAAAAATTCTACCAAAGGTAGATGATTCTAAAAACTATGGTCAAGGTCCAACATGCAAGGCCAAAACATGTCATCCAATACGTGAGTGAACCACTATGTATGTCCATTAATCTTGGGATGAAACGTCGTGCTCAAGTGTAACTCAATCCTGAAAGCTTCCTGTAATCTTCTCCATAACTAATAAGTGAAGAAATTATCATTATAAAAGACAATCACTAAGAGAAATCCATGGATTCTGATTATATCATACACGTAAAGGCATCCCAAGATCTATACTAAACTCTACTATGGAATAACTTGGAAGTGGACCGACTTAGTGAGTCGATATACGATCACCCAGATAGAATCATTTCCCCTAGATATACATGGTAATATCATCAGTTATTCCATAGAAATCCCATACCTCTTATGCTATGGAACCTAGAGGGGGTGAGCAAAACCCATTGGAACTTGGTGCTCTACCTTCAACTGCTGACAAGTGAGGTTCCAAGAGACAAACTCTATAACCCCCTTATTCATACCTGGCCCCCAAAACTGACATCGGAGGTCCTGGTACATATTTTAAACACTTGAATGTACCGCCAAATGGGATGTATGAAACTACCACAACACCTCCTCCCACAAATTTAATGGTACCATCATCTATCCTCTAAAAAGGATGACGTGCTCCCCACCTTAAAAATATCCACCAGGATTATTTCTAGTGGATATATGATTATGTAAGGTATCAAAGTCGATATCTCTACACTGAGCATCCTTGAAATGCTGTTAAAGCGGTGGGGAAAAACCATCGACTGAAGATATGAAAACTATTACAAAACTGGGTTTATCCAACGCTAGCTAAAAACAACGATACAGATCCCCTTTGTTAGTGCTTTTTTAGAATTAATGATAAAGGTTGCGTTTTTATCAACTATTTATTAGAAGCACTAATAAACCCCATATCAGTGCTTTTTTACAAGTGCGGATAAAAGTATAATTCAAAATTATAAAATATATTTTAGATAAGGTAAATAGATATTTACACTTAATATGTGAGATATTAAATGAAAATGGATTATAAAATTACTAAATAATATTTTCAACTAATAATTTTATTAGTATTACATAGTAATAGCAATTTAATATCAATTTTAAGATAAAAAAATTTAAAAATAATAATAATAAAAGATCTAAAATAAGTTAAAAACGTAACTCAAACTTCAAACTCCATAACTTTTGATTCGGGTGTCCGTTTGAGCTCTACCACATATCAAATCGAATCCTGTGATGATCCTTACTCCTAGAGACTTAGTGTAAATTTTACATCATGTTTTTAAATTCGAAAAAAGGCCCAAAAGGCCTCTAAAACTGAGTTTTTAGTTGGGATGCCCCGATTTTTTAACATTCGATGGATTTTCAGCCACATTTAAGGGGGTATTTTTTCCATTTTTTAATGAGGACTGTATTTATTCCTAGGGATTATATTCATATTGATTCTATAGATTTTAAATTTTATCAATTTTCATAATGTAATTTTTTTATAATCAAATATATAAAAATATATTCATATTTTTTTATTTATTCACAAATATAAATTTAATTTTATAAATAAATAATTAAACATATTTACATATAAAATATATTCATTAATATTAAACATATATATAATCATATATATAAATATATGGATAAGAAATGTGATGAAATATATATAAATATACAGATATATCATAAAATCTGTAAGAAAATAGTATAGCGGAGTGGTAAAGTTACTGGTGTATAACATGGAGGTCTAGGGTTCGAAACTCTTTAGTGGGAAGGGAACATTTAGAAGGCTTGGATTATCTAAAGTTCTAATAAAGTGGTGGGGAATCACTATTAAAGGGGTGGGAAGCACTGACAAAGGGGTGGGGGTGGGTTGTGGAAAAAAATTTATATACCCTTTATCAGTGGGGCCTTTATCAGCACTAAAAAAGCACTGCTAAAGGACCCCTTTAATAGTGCTAAAAGATCACTGATAAAGGGATCCATTAACAGATATAAAAATAAATATTAAAGGACCCTTTTAACAACACTTTTTTGTGATGTTAAAGGGACAATTCAGTAGTGCTAATTAAATTTTTGGGATTTTAACCACACTTCGATTATCATCACATTTTTAGTGCTGATAAATGATTTTTCTAGCACTATTAATGGATGATTTTGTTGTAGTGGAATCATCATCCTTGTCCATAAAGAAAATTTTTAAGGAGGATAACTACTCTGAATCATCAATCAAAATCTAAGAACAAGATATCCTACTGAGAGCATCTGCCACTACACTCCCCATCCCAAATTTATACACAATCTAAAAGTCATATTCCTTGAGAAACTCTATCCACTACCTCAATATCTAGTTAAGATCATTCTATGAGAAGATATACTTGAGACTCTTATGGTCTGAGTAAATGTTAAACTGCTCTCCCATTATGTAGTGTCACCACATCTTCAATGCGAAGACCACCACTACTAACTCAATTTCAGGGGTCACGTAGTTCTGCTCATGTGGTCTCAACTAGAATGAGAAAAATAACTAATTTAATATGAATCAAAAAACAACTAAGTTTGGTTCCTGATGCATCGAAAAATATTATGTACTTGACCCCCTACTTTAAAATCTCAAGACGGGAACACTCCTCAACCTCTATCTCAGTTTCTGAAAGCACTAATGGAACCTTTTGATTTACAAAAAAGGCATTACCTTTTTGGTAAAAGCTATCAAGGGTGATTCCACTCTTCGAAAATTAGGTAAAAACCTCCTATAGTACCCTGCCAACCCATGGAAATTACATACCTTGGTAACACTATTGGGTGATTCCCAAGTAAGAAATGCCTCTACATTTCCTAGATCCACTACTACTCTAACCTCTAAGATGACAAGTCCTAGAATGTGGACCTTCAAAATACAAAATTGAGACTTTGAGAGATTCTTGTAAAGAAGATGGTCTTAGAATTTTTCTAAGACCCTCCTCAGGTGTCTCATATGCTTCTTCTCAGATGTTGAATACACTAGGATTTCATCAATGAAGACTACTATGAACCTATGGAAGAAGGGATGGAAGATCCAGTTCATGAGTCATATAAACACTACCAGGGTGTTCATCACACCGAACAAAATCACCAAGTACTCATAGTGATCATAACTACATCAGAATGTCATATTCGATATATCCTCTCCCCATACTCAAAGCTGGTGATAGTATGATCTAAGGTTAATCTTTGAGAACCACTAATCCCCTCTCAACTATTCAAAGAGGTAGTCGATCCTTTCTTCATGATCAACCAATTTAAGTACTTATAATCATCACATAACCACAATCTATCATCCACTTTCATGGAAAAAAAACACTAATATTCTTAGTGGGAAACAATGGGTCTCACAAAGACCTTCTCCTTTATGTTTGGAAACTACATCCTAATCCATTGAAGCTTTGTAGGAGTCATCTAATATTCTAGTAAATATATCGATGTTATCCCAGGATGAAATTCGATGCATAAGTACAGCTCTTGGTGGGGAGATAAACCCGATACATCCTCTGGAAAGACATTCTTATACATTTCCACCACTATTGAAAACTAATATCCCAAAGCATCCACTTCTCTAAGAGTCATACTAGAAAAATCAGGAGTAATAGTGTAACACCCTGAGCTTCTACGATATGCTTCTCATTCAATAATGCAATTGCTTGCATTGTACGCAACTTCGAGTTATAACACACCGCAACTAATCAAAGTAGCCGTTATGAATAGTAATAACCACTTTTTAAATTTATAGAAATTTTATATTTCAAAATGGACTTCATTTTTGTATTCCTAATATTGAAATTAGCCTATGTTGAATTTTTGGTATTTTTCTGAGAACTTCAAAATTTTTATGAATAGTGAAAAATACTTAAAACAACTCTTTTAATAAAAATAATTTATCGTGATAAGTTATACTATTTATTGGTTTTAAAGTATAATTAGAATATATTTTTACCATTTTATCCAATGGTGTTCATTAGAATTAATTTAACATTGAAATTGGACATAAACAATTGCCAATCTTTTGATATAAATTGTTTCTTAAAAACATGCTATTTGTTGTGACAACGGGAATTAATTATAAAATTAATTAATGCAACTTATATGTTTGGAATTTTTTAAAATAGACATCATTTTTTAATTCAGAATATCAATTATAGCTTAGGGTGAAATTTTGGCATTGTTCTAAAAAACTTCAATTTTTGATGAATAGTGAAACCACTAAGTGGTAGTTAAATAACTAATTTTTCGTTTAAATGAAATATTACCACTTCTGTGTTTTGAATTTCAAAAATCCGACATACATGGTTGTCATTAGGATGTAAAATTTGGTTCAATGGGATAAAATTAATTTTTTGGTGAATAATAACTTTTAAGTTTAATTAATCGCGATTAGAGGTAATTAGTGTAGTTTAAGGTAAAAATAATGTTTTAATAATATGAGATGAGCTTGAAACATGTACTAACCTCATTGGATGTTCCATGTCCGAACAAGACAATCCATGGGTCAACTTGGGGACCCCATGGAGCCACTTTAGTTGGAAAATGACATAAATAACTTTTATTTAACGTTAAAGTAAAAATGACACAAACATGAAATGTTTTACGAAAACAATTTTTACATAGGGTTATACAAGACATATTTTTGACTATAAATAGTAATTGGAAAGATAAAAATATTTCCTACATCATAGTAGTTTTTTTATATTTTTTATACATTAAATAAATTAAATTATTTATGACATCATTATGATGTAGCGATGACCTCATTATTTAACGATTTTAATAAAATGAAGAGATAAGGTAAAATCCAAGGCTTACACTTGTCCAAAGACTATTGGATGGGTATATGTAGAACCCTTATCACCTTATCCTATAATTATATAAGTGTGGGACCTTTAGAATCCGAAAAGAATTTTATAATAATGTAAAATTTCCTTACTTTCCAAGAGTGCCCCTCCTCTCCACTTATAAAAGGCCCCCACCTCTACCACCTCATTGACACTTTCAAGCCATTTGGCTCGGCCAAACTCTTCCCAAATACTCTCCCAACTTCCCCAGCTTACTCCTATAAGCCTCACATTGGTCAGAACTCTTCCCAATGAAGCCTTTGGCTCAAATCAAAAAGAGTTACCCGATTTTTAGGTAATGTCTTCTCTAATGTTGTTTTGTTTTATTTTTCTTCTCGAACAACATAAACTCTTTTTATTCATTTCTTTTGTAACAACACCAGTATCCTCAATATACTAGGATGTTTTTATAAGAAGGATTCGAGCTACACTTACACACACCTATATCTAATGGTTAAAGAACATACTGTTTCTGTGGATGGAGAATTTCTGCCTCACGAAACGATGATTGTTCAACACTCATATAACACCATCAAAAGTGGCCATTAAGATGTCAATATATTTATATATGATATATAATATGTTTATGTTTTACTTATGCTTCTGTATTTCTCATTTATGGCATACTTTATGATTTCCATTATGGGTAAACGCGATAATTTCATTTTAGGAAGTGCGGACTACCGCCCCCTCAAAGTGATTTGAATCGTTAATGCCATATGTGGGATGTATAAAGGATGGAGTAAATGGTATTATACACTACATTATACTGGAATTATATTATACATTTATATTATTATGATTTCATTCCATTAAATATGAAATAGAAATCAAAGTAGCGTTCATGCGTACGTACGGCTTACCGTCTCCATGAACGGTGCATTTCATTTCTTACCTCTAAATGTTACGAAATATTATAAATTAATGTATATACTGGATATATATGATATATATGACATCTAAATCATGAATATAATTCTGGAGATAATGGATATTCTACCACATAAACAACTTGTAATTATAAGAAGTTTATTGTTGACTCAAGTACCAAAGATCGACAAAACGACCGTTATTAACTTAAATAATTACATAATGTTCATATCATTGTAATAAGTGATATAAAAAGGATAATGAAATTGAAAATGGTTCTTAATAAGGTATATATTAACTCTAGTTTATTATTCAAGAGGTTAAAGAATGGTTGAGTCAAGTCAGACACGAGGTAAGGGAACTTCTTAACCCAACTTCCATTCTTTCGGTTAATCTCCTACTTTCAAATTATGTCATAAATATTATTATGTATTATTTTGTATTTTTACTTTCTCTATTTGTACCTATAGTGAGTACACATAATAGATCTATTTTATTTTAAAAATGATCTTTTTAAGGACTTCATCTCAATCTCCTTTCATTGAGGCATATTTGGTTTTATACACAACTTTATTTTATACGTTGTATAAACCCCTTTGACTTTTACGTTTATTCAAAAGGAATATTTTTATACGAATCGTTTTACTAAACGACAAAAAGGGAATGTTTTTATTTCCATACATATGCGGCGATAATGAATTCTCCGCCGCCGTGACCATTATTTGAGTTTCGGCTTCCTCTACAAGCCATCATTTTTTTTTGAAAAATAAACACAAAGTTTTAACTTTCTTTTATTTTGGTATTGAAAATGGTTTTTAAAGAGTTTTTATTATATCAATGTCTTGTATTGATATCTTGTGATTGAAATGTGGAAATGTTATGTTTCCTTTATGCATGTTTTATGTGATACGATTATGTTATTTTTTATGATATGTTTAAACCTATTCATATGAGGAATGCATTGGACTTAATAAGTGACGGGTGGAGCCCGCTATAGCTCCTCGATGCATCGGTAGGTCTCATGAGACAACTAGACATGGAATTGGACGAGGCCCTTTCCCAATTTGATTTATGGTTTTGGCTGAGGCCTTAATCATTTTAGAGGTCTTGGCCAAGGCCTTGACAAAATGTTTCAGAATGTCTGGCATTATGCATTCCATCATTATGAAAGTGGTTATTGATATTGCATGTGATTATTAGACCAGTAGAATATCCATGTGAATAAGTAAATGGCATTATCTCATTTTACTTTTTCCATATTATGTTGAAGTTCATGTTTAAAAGGCTTTTGTTTTAGTTATACATTGCCTTAAATGTAGATGTTTATTTATGAAAGCTTCCGAAATATTGTTATCCTTACTGAGCATCTGAGCTCACCCCTTTCAATGTTTTAATATTTTCTAGGATGTGAAGAAGTATTTTATGAATGACCTGCAGGGATAGTCAGAAGAGGATATGAGTGTGGACTATGGAGACTTTGTTGATGTAGTTTTTCATTTTATGATGTAATGTAACATGTATGAATGTATCTAGTGTTTCCAAGGCTACTAAACTAATCGGTCTTTCGAGACTTGATCTTTTGTGATCATGCCAATGTTACGAAGTAATGCAACGACTCTGGGTAGCTGGGGTCGGGGCGTTACAAATAGACTGCACTCTCCTATGATTGAGCTCTTCCCACTCTGCTGAGGTTTCCTTTTCACCAAAAAAGTAAAACCATGTTCCTTCACTATGTACACACAATATTGTTCTCCTAAAAAAATCAATCTTGGCATGAATTATAGACATCTAGTCTATACATTGGATGAAGTCATACAGCCTCATCATTAAAAAGAAGATATCCTATAAATAACTATTTCCTACAAGTGTCATGTCTCACAATTATCTCAAGTGTGAAATCATTTTACTAACCACCTGTTGGAGTCTCTAACCAAAATGGTCAAGCCAAAGGCTCAACCAGAAGTTTCAAACTATAGTAGTGGAAAGGGAAGAATGACTAGAAAATGTGTCTATAAGTACTATAGATAAATTATAAAAGACATTGATCATACATCTTATCATCCCCAGAGCCTCGGAGTCATAGGCCTCCATAGCTTGTAGTTGGACTCATCCCTTCCAACCAGCTCCCTTTGCCTAGTGCGGACCACCTAGTGGTGGTGGGGGTAATAGGTCGAACCTCCAACCACCTCCTATGGCCCTTTCAGACCCTATTACACATATTCCACCCAAAATAAAACCCTTTCACTTCCTCTATCTATGTCTCGACAGTCCCCTGACCATATAATGATCAATTGTACATCAGGTTGGACAATACTAATCCAGATGTCCCCAACTATTGTAAGAGAAACACAACCTACCCTTCGGATGACTCGAGCCACCCTGAGCCCTGCACCACTATCCTTGAGTTTTGGGATTTCCTTTTAAAGCATTTTAAATTCTTCATTGAAGGTTCTGGGTGCATAGTAAGCATGTGATGGTGTTTTCCCAATTTTTTTTCATGCTCATTGATCAATCCAAGATTTAAAAAATAATAAATTTCATAATATATGGAATTTAATAAAATAATATAGAAAAGGGAAATCACATTGAAAGAAGGATCAGATCACCATATACTATTAACAATTATTTTAATTAATTACTAATTACCTTGATGGAATGATTTATTCATTGATGGATCTAGAAAAATATATGTGTTTCTCTATCATTTCATTTGATGGAATCAAGTGAATATTTTACCTATAAATAATCCAAATGAGTTCCAAGAATCTACAGACATCACTGAAGGAATCTCTGGGTGCTATCATGGAAGATACTTTCTCTTACATCATATATCTTTCATCGCCATAAGAAGTGCTTCTAAATCATTCTCCATGATCTCTCTTGACTTGAGAGGATTTGGTGGAGGAAGATCACTCTCCATTCTTGGGAGTATTCTTAGAGAATGTAGTTCTCTAGGTCTTGATAATATTATCCAAATCCGTTATTCACAACCAAGGCAAATGAAATATCTCTCTAAAAGAATAATATAATTGGGCTTATATACTACTAGAGTTAAAATAAAATAATTACACAAGTTCCCTTTATTATTTATTTAATCCCTAAATAAACCCATGCCAAATAATAATAATAATAATAATAATAATAATATTTCTCGACATGCACTTATCTTGATAATTAAATTAAATATTATTTAATCAAATAACATTAAATATTTTTTTTCTAACCAGACCATTAAACTCAGTCCACTATTCCTCCACCATATTTATTGGACCTTGAATAATAACTATTTATATATTAAATAATGGTCACTCTATTATTCTATAATAAATGAATAAATATTATATTCACTAAATAGAAAATAAATATTTATATCCGAACAATATAACATGAATAGTTATAAAACCATGTGTGGGAATAATACATTATTCAGCTTTTAAAATAATAAATAACAATATATTATTTAATAGAGACCCTGGATACAATTAGTATGTGACGATCTAGGCCTCTTTCTCAGTAGAATTAGGAGAAGCAACCTATAGTATAAGGTTAGCTTCTAAGAACATGCCAAAACATCCATAGAGAATCAAGTTAATGATGAAAATACACAATATCTAATATGAATGCTTAGTATGTGATATAATCCCTTTATAATGATATCTCAAATCAAGCAGGTTTCATGTTAGTGTCATCAAACTATGTGATTTATGTCTCTTTCTTTGACTTAAAATAAACCGAACTTGCCTATATAACACCGTGGCCATGGATTCTCTTAGGCTATATCATTTCCATCAAAGGCCCTTAGATATCATTTTTTGTCAAATAATATAAGGGAAAAATCCTTCCTATTATTATTTATTAGTGAAATATTACTCATGACACGCCCAATATTTCCTACCTCACCTAAAACACTTGTCTTCATAGTTTTTGGAAATAAATAAATGTACTTTACTCATAATCATCATTAATAATAATCTTAAATTATAAGGATCAATACACATGTTTGCAGATTGGAAAATCTAATGACACATATAAATGCCAATTTCCTACTGGTGGGTTTCATTCTCATAATATCCTACTATATATTACTAATGCAGTACACCATGAGAAGGTGCCTTAATATCCTATGAGTCTGCACCCATGATATCAGGTATTATTTATGTGCCTCAAATGATATCATCCAGCTGTAGAACATATATTAAGAATATTGGTGTAGCAATTTTGGGTTCTGATCATAGTGGGTATGTGATATAACCATTTAGTGAGACAACTACTCTTGATAAATTATCACAAATAATGTTACATAGAAGAACAATCATGATGCTATAATAAGTTTGTTAATATTTAAAACTATGAATATAGGTTATCATAATGTACACAAAAGTTGGATTGAAGGAACCAACTTTAACAAAACCCAACTTGGACTAGAAAAACCTGCTAATGACTTTTAGTTCTCTAGCTCTCACATGATACTCATGCTTATACTGAGATAAGCCTTTAGTCAAGAGGACCATGACATTATATTTCATTGGTACTCTACTCACTACCAATTCACCCCTCATATAGAAATCCCTCTAGAGGTAATACTTCCAGAGTACATGCTTTTTCTATTGGTGTGACCTTGGATATTTTGTAGGATACAACACTCCAGTATTATCATAATATAATATGATAGGGTCCTTACTACTAGGTACCACATCAAGTTATTATTAAAAGTTCTAAATCTAAATATATTCCTTGGATATATCCAAATATTTTGTATAATAATACTCTTCTATAGTGGTGAAAACTAGATGGTTTGATCTATTATAGATCATAGATCCTTTGTTGAGATAGAAAACATATTCTGATTGTGAATTTAGATCATTATAATCTATCTAAAAACTAGAATCTGTATAATCTCTGATGACCAGGTCATTTTCGTATACATACACCAAGAAAATATCCTTAGTTCTTCTCAAATACATATGGATAGACTTAACAGAATACCAATGGTATTCTCTTAGATATTATTGATATCTTCCTACCATGATTAATGTATAGGCAATATCAAATCTTGTAAATAACATGGAATACATTGTTGATCTTATCACTAAATCATATAGGATCTTACTCATTATATATTTCTCATGTTGTTTCTAAGGAATAATTTTCTTAGAAAGATGTGATCCATGTGACACTAGAACCAATCCTCTCTGTTATTTTTTATACTAAATCTATTTACTATCTAGTCAACATATGTAATTTGACATAGTCCAAGAATCCTCTTGGATTTATCAAGAATTATCTTGATCCATGGAATATTGGTAGCTTCGCCTAAGTCCTTCATGAAGAGTCACATATTTACCCAATCCTTAATATACTATAAGACTGGTATGTCATTTACAATAAGTAATATGCCATCAAAATATACTACATGGATAAAGAATACATTCCCACAAAACCTATTGTAAACACATGGCTAAAATTAATTATTAATGAAACCAATTTATTTGATGGATTCATCTAACCAAATGTTCTATGATCTATAAGCTTTCTTCAATCCATAAATGGATCTATGAAACTTTCAAATTAATTTAGAATAACATAGAGTCACAAAACCTTATGTTGTGTCATATAGACATTTTCCTGAAGGTTCCCTTTAAGGAATACAATTTTGATATCCATATTCCAAATCTCATAGTCATGGTAAAATACTATATGATGTAGAATTTTGATGGATTTAAAAATGGAAACTGATGAAAGGGTTTCATCATAGTTAATTCCTTAACTCTTTTTAAACCCTTTATCTACTATCCTTTCTTTATAGGTATTTACAATACCTTTCATGTGTAGTTTCCCCTTTAATACCTATTTTCATAGAATGGGATTTACATCAATCGGTGTGTTGATCAGAACCCAAAAATGGTTCTGATACTTGGAATCCATTTTAGAATTCATAAATTCTTTCCATCTCAAATATTTTGAGCTCTCTATTGCCTCCCTATAAGAGATATGTTTATCATTTTCAACCAATAATGGGTTATCGTCTTTAGTGAATAGAAAAACATATCAGTCTAGTTCTCTTACCTTTCTTATGATCCTAAATAGTACTTATCTTTCAGGAACTACTTCTTCCATGGGGACATATAGAATATATTCCTGTACAAACTCTTATGTATCTTAAGCATAAAATTCATCAAAGTCAGTCTTTCTCCCAATATTATTTTTGGGGATGTGATCCCTCTCAAGAAATACAACTTTTTTGGAGATAATCACTTTTTTGTCTTAGGGGTTGTATAGGAAGTATCCTTTTGTTTCTTTGGTATACCCTATAAAGATACACTTTGTGCCTCAGGGTACTATTTTGTTGTTTTATATGGCCATACAAAACTCTTCACAACCCCATGAACGTGTATGAAACAAAACATGTTTCTTTTCACTCCATAACTCGAAGGGAATTCTATTTTCCTCTTTTGTTGGTACTAAGTTTAATGTGTATGCCATAGTTCAAAATGCATATCCCCAAAAGGATAATGGAAGATACGAATGAATCATTATCGAACTTACCATGTGTAAAAAGATATAGTTTTTTATTTCACTAACACCATTCCAATATGGTGTATAAGGTGGAGTGAGTTGATATAGAATGCCAAACTCTCTTAAGAAGTCGATAAACTTTGGTTAAGATATTCACCACCTTGATCCGATCAATTTTTTTTATCTTTTTTCGAATTTGGATCTATACTTCATTATTATATTACTTTAATTTCATGAAGGACTCAAACTGATTACTCATTATATAGAAATATTCATATCTACTCAAGTTATCAATGAAAGTTATGAAGTAAGAATATCCACCTCTAGTTTCTTTTGGAAATGGTCTACACACCCATGTGTGTACCAATATTAGAAACTATCAGTCCCTTTCAACATGTACATATAATGTTGGGTTGGTCATTTTTCCTCATAAACAAGAATGAAATCTTTCAAAAAGTTAAAATTGAGATGATTGAAGATAACAATCTTGACATATCTTTGTCAAACACTTCACATTTACATGACCAAGATGTTGATGACATAGCTTAGTGTTATATGAGTTGTGTGAATATGATTCGTTATAAATTTACAATAATTGGTTTTTATAATTTAATACATAATGACCATTTTTTAAATATTCCATACCATAACATATGTTTTCCTTATAAAATAATCAAATTTTATTTGAATACATGAAAATAAACCCATTCGTATCTAGGCATGGTACACAAATTATGTTCTTGGTAACTATAGGTACATAATAAAAATATTTTAAAACCAACATCACTCTAATTATAAATTAATGGAGGTAGTCACCAATGACTAGAGTATCAAGACATGCACCATTAGTATCTCTCAGATCTACCTCTCCTCTGTAAATCTTTTGGAATCAATTTGGTCCCTAAATTTGGATATAGATGTGAGCACCACAATATTTATCTAATAACCAAAGCATAGATATTGAAATATTACAGTTGATAATGGACACACCATTAGCTTCCCTTAACTTCTAGCTACATTTCCTATTCTAGTGGCCTATCTTGCCACGCAATAAACACACTACATACTTTTCTTTTCTCTGCCTCTAGATCTTATTCTTCTTGGAAGGATGGTGCTCAGTAGCTTTATACTATTTACTTGTCTTGGGGGAATTTTCCTTGTTATTCCTTTTCTTGTTAACCATAAGGACAATGATTTTATCATGCCCCATGTCCTTATCCACATGGAGAATAAAATTAATAAGTTCCAAAAGAATATTCTCAATATTGATCATATTATAATTAATAATAAAACTAGAGAAGGTCTTGGGAAGTGATGAATGTATGAGATATATACAAAACTCATTTGGTTATTTAATCCCTAAAAATTCTATTTATTATATATAGGTAATAAGCTTGAGTACAAAAAACCCATCTAGAACAGACTCTCCAAGAATAGTTGTAAACAAAGCATTGGAGATTTCATGCCTCTCTTGTCTCACATTCTCTTGATAGAGATCCTAAAGGTGAGACATCATGCTATATGCATCCATGTACTCATGTTGATTCAAAATATAAGTGGATATGGATGATATAATGAAAAAAATAACATCTTTATCATAATTATAATGATTCTCATCAGGATATATCTCTTCATCACTCGCCTCCTTACCAAGTGAAACTAGAAAATTTTCTTCCATTACATATAATTTCCTTTCATGATGAAGGATAGAAAGTAGGATCCTTTTCCACTATTGGAAATTTTTTATTGAGAGAATGTTTTCCATATCAATTTGGGTCAAAATGATCTGTTTTAAGTCCTTTTAATAAAGTTTCTAAAAAATAGGATGAGCATAATTTTACTACTTTATCTGATAAAATTTAGATAAAAAAATAAATATTATATTTATTAGTCTCCAACTATTTTATCAAAAACCAATATCCATCACAATTGGCTTCAAAATATAATGTTTCTTGGATATCCTAGTAGAAAGGATCCATATTCCCCTTCTCAATACCCAAACATTGGTTGGTCTATAAACTTTAATGGTTTTAGTTAGGCATTCCAAATTCCAACTATATTATCTCACAATTACTTGATCTGTTGGGTGGACTCCCTAATACTAAAACCCTTAAATTGGATTTCCTCAAACTTTTCATCTCATTTACACCAATTCCTACTTTAGTAATCAACCCTATATGTGAACGAAGCTATGGAATCCCAAAAACATCATGTTATAATTTCTCGATAATTGAAAGCACCCCAACATTGGCTAGTCAAGCACTTTGAACTGTGGTTTTATTTTAACTAATATAGTGGAAGGATGTGACGACTAAATATATATAACTGTGGGATTTTATCATTTTATGTGTAAATTTATAATTACTATCTTTATTACATAATATTTAATATTATGTGGGTTTAATTAAGTGATTAACCATTCTTTATATAATATTTATTCATAATCCAATGTTTTTTAGTTCTATATTGGTTGTCTGTTAATTTCATTAATTAATGTGATCACAAAAAAAATATATAATGAAACAAACATGAAACTTGATAGAATTAAAATAATAAATTGGTATGATCAGGAGCTTATACTAATGGTTATTTTATCTAGTTTTTGATAAACTAACCAATAAACTAGGGGAAAAACACCTTGAACCAATTAAGTTTTGTGTGACTAATTTCCACATGCCCACCAATGTATCTCTCTTGGATTGGTTTCACCTAGGCCCCAAACATTAACCGCCGTCACTATCTTGGGAGATCCATCCATTACATATAATTTTACTCACACAAAGGTGAAGAGAAAAAGGTTTTACATAAAAGAAACCATGGTAACACTGTTCAAAAATTTAATTTAATAATAAATTAAATGAGACCAATCACATACAAAGGTTTTTTCTAGTTCATTATCATCCACATACATTCAAAAAATTACGCCTTTAATAAAACAATAATTCAATTCTAAATCATTCATATTTAAGATAAATCACACTCTAATAAATTAATTATCATCTTTAATTAATTAATTATTTTGTCTTAATTCTCATCCAATTTTCCTTGAGATTCTCATCCATTATAATTTTAAACAAATTAAATAAATTCATTTAAAACTAATAGTTTACATAAATGTACCTTGGATGCAATATAGTGAATACCCATTCGAATCTACCCAAAACGTAAATACTCTTATATTGTTTACTCTTGTGACATATGGAATACATGACTTGTCATGTAATTTCATGACATGTATTTCAACGATTATTACACTAATTACATGATTTTTTGGTCATGTGTTATGCTTCAATACACATAGAGTAACAACATGCAATGAGACTCATACATGATATGAAGATCTAAACATTATATAGATATTAATTTAAACACAGACACACACACACACACACACACACACATATATATATATTTAAAACTATCACGTGGAGTGTACAATCTATATGACCACATGCAAGTATAAACCTCAAGGATTACAAAATATAATAAATAAATTTTAAAACTATGTAATTCGATATAAGTAAACAGAATGTGAATTTGAGCTACATGGAAAGTACATCTCTCAACATCTATCTGAGGTATATACCTAGGGAATCAGTGTGTAAATTGTTCCTCATAAACTATACTAAATAGCATGTCCAATGGGCTACATACCATGTGATATTCTAATTACATGATCACCAGTCAAGTAGGTTATGTATTGAAATACATGACCCTTATTTGACTCAAAGGGACTAAATTATTTATATGTGGACTACACAGAATGTACATTGATTGACTACATACCACCCTATCTCGATCTACACCTGATGAATTAATTAACTATACAACATGTCATGAATGTTCACAGTTTGAGTAATTACCGAATTAACTCATGGGACATTGAACACAACTACATGGTGTGAAATTATGGTGACATGGTGTGTACTGCTGTGTTATATGGCCAAAATACTTGGAACCTCTGGATGAGTTCCTCAATTTTATTTTATTCAAAAAATTATTATTCTCATTTTGATCTATGAGAAATGAAGGAGGAAGAAGTAGATCTCACAATTTAGTTTAAAATAATGTTTAAACATGAATTGAAAAACTAAATTACAAATGCATCAATCAATTAATGATATTTAAATAATTATAAATAATTATGTGACCTCTCTGATACCACTTGAAAGTTCGTGGCACAACCGAAGCCTATGATGTTGTTTTCCCAATGTTTCTTTTTGTTGTGATTGATGATCAATACAAGATTTACACAACGATAAACGTCATGATCTACAGAACTGAATCAAAGAATATAGATAAGGGAAATCATGAAAAAACAAATAGAGTATCATCAAATATTATTTATATTCAATTTAATCAATTAAGAATTACCTTGATGGAATACTTTCTTTGTTGTTTGATCTAGAAATAGATATACGTTGATTTGTCTTTGTGTTTGAAGTAATCAAGTGTAGATTCTCTCTAGAGGTGATCTATACACGTTCAATGAATATCCATACATCACTGAATTAATTTTTAGGTTCTAGCATGAAAAAGCCTTTTTCTTGCATTGTCCGCCTTTGATTACCATGAGAACCACTCCCAAAGCATTATCCTTGATCTATCTCAACTTGAGAGAATTTTTTGGATGAATATCGCAATCTATTCTTGGGAGAGTTCTTCAATAAGTGATCTCTCTAGGGATTTAGAGGATTCTACAAATCTGTGGTGCAAAACCAAGACAAATTAATTGGATCTATGATAAAATAGCATACTTCTAGGGTTAAAATAAAATAATTGCATAAGTGCACTTTATTATTAATTTAATCCATCCAAAACCCAATGTTAAATAATAATAATAATAATAATAATAATTGTTGACATGTTGATAATTAAATTATATATTATTGAAAAAATTAAAATCAAATATTTATTATTTCGCACTGGTTCATTAATCTCAGTTCTCTATTACTCAACAATATTTAACTATCATTGAATAATAAAAATTTATTTATTAAATAAATATCATTTCATTATTCACCAATAAAAAAATAAATATTATATATGATAAATCACAAATAAATTTTTATATGTGATCAATAAATCATGAATAATTATGAAAACACATACAAGAATAATATTTATAAAAAAATTTATATAATAAATAATAATATATTATTTAACTGAGATTCTGGATACACTTAGTGTGTGACCCTCTAGGCCTTTTTCTTAGTGGCATGAGTAAAAGTAGCCTAAAATTCAACATTATCATTTAGAAACATACCAAGCCACCCATAAAAAATGATGTTAATTATTAAATGACATAATACCTCATATGAATGCTCACTGTGTAATATAATCCATTTACCATGATATCTCGAATCAAACAGGTTGCATGCTAGTGTCATAAACCCATGTTCTCAATGTCTCTTTATTTGACTTCCTAGAAATTGAACTCGAATACAGAACACCATGGAAATGGATTTATATATTCTATATAATTTCCATCAAAGGTGCCGATATATCAAATTCTATTCAAGAATAGAGGGGAAATATCATTTCTCACATTATTCATTTATGCAATATTACTCGTGACACACCCAATGCATCCTACCTCAACACAAACATATGCCGTCAATTATTTTTCCAATACATCAAGGTACATGACTCATAACACACATTAATAATAATATTAAAGTATAAGGATCAATATAAACATCCATAGATAGTAATATCCAATGACACATATAAATATGGATTTCCTACTAGGGGGTCTCATTATCATAATATCCTACTAGATTTTACCAAGGGATTACACCATGAGAAGGTGCCTAAAATTCCTATGGGTCTCCACCCCTAATATGTTGTATAATTTGTGTCCCTAAAATGACATCATCAAGGTTTAAAACATAGACTAAGAATAATGTCATATCACTTCCGGGTCCTCAACATAATGGGGAACTACTATGTCCTTTTAGTATGACAGCTACTCTTGGGACATTATAAAATACAATGTTATGTAGTAGAATAATCATGATGTGATAATAAGTTTATTAATATTAAAAACTGTGAAGAAAAGTTATCATAAGGTACATAGAAGTTGTTTCTAGATCACTAACTTCAACATGGATCCCTGTGGATGTCTTCGTCTACCTGATACTAAGGTCTCACTTGTTAGGTGTCCACTACTAGATTTCAATACTGATGTATTCTCTTCCATAAATATCTCTACCAACAATGATTAGTCAAGAACTCCAGCATAGGTTGGAATGAAAAGAGATACCATTGAAGCCCTAATGTTCTAGAGCAAGCCCTGTGTAAAGGTTCAATATCCGAAGAACTAATATCACACCATATCCATGGAGTAGCATGAGAGATAATTAAACCTCTATGATTATTCTACCATGATCATATTTCCCTACTAAATATATATAAGTTATTGTATTCATATGAATCTCAATGTGGCTGGATATAATTCCTCCCTAAAGAAACAATCAATGTCTGTCCAGGGGAGAGTTGTATCATTGTGTGACTGAGTCACTAAGCTCCACCATTACCCAAAAAGTACCAAAAAATTTAATTTCTACATGGACTTCCATATAGTCTATGGGCACCCACACTAAGAGGAAAAATGAGTGTCTACCTCTAGAAAATCATTAGCCACCTAGGGGTCTGGATCACCTTGCAACCTGGGTGGTCACTACCTATGAAGCTCATGAAACACACTCAACCTGTGTGAATCCTCAGCTGGTACTCCTAGCTCTAGCTACGAATCAATAGGTGGTGGTATAGTTTCTAAACCACCTAGAGGTGCTATCTTTGTAAAATTTCCCTATACTGATGCCTTTTAACTAGGGGAATCATCCTCTTTATTATGAAGTGGAATACCAGCTGGCTGTCTGCGTGAATGTATCTATAAATTAAACAAGATGTTCCATAGAAAAAAGAGTATATATGGAGAGATGACTCAATAAAGACTTGGAAAACAAATCCATATATATGATTCATATGCCAATATTTTTCCCTACAACCAATGTTTACATGTACCAAGTCTAAAGGTAGGTAATTAGTGTCCTAGTGTATGGATATATGAGTCGTCACACTAATAATGGAATCCATGCTCTAAAAGGCAAGCTTGAAAAACTAAACACTATTTCTAAAAACAAATCTCACCAAATTTGGCCCTAAGGTAGAACCTTGATATCTGATATCACTCTATAATTACACGACATGATGATGTTTGACCCGTGACTACCCCACACCTACCTACAACATACTAGGGGATGCGACCAGTGCTTAGTAGGAATATCCCACAAATAGGAAGAATTCGCCTAATGTACCTTCACACACACACACACACACATCTCCAATCCCACATAATGTTGATATGTAAAACAACTGAAAAAACTTATGAATGCATCTAAAATCCCCCAACATAGTATGATAATAAAGCATTAAAAGCAGAAAAGGGGCCAAATACAAGCCCTAAAAATATATAAAGAGTCCACCCTTCTCTAAGGGTGAGGAAAAAGTACAATTCAAGATCCCAGTAAAACACATCCATTTTTTAAGATCCATATATGTACCATATTCTCCTTGTACTCTCAATAAACCATCAAATGGTCGATCGTCTGCATAAGACACGACATGTGCAGGAAAATCAAATGCATGGGTGAGTATAACAATACTCAGTAGGACACCATGAAAACCCTCAACAAGAAACATAAAATAAAATCAGCTCAATACAAGATATAATAATGAATTCATAAAAAAACCCACATATACACTGGAATGACACCACACCACTAGGTGGTCATAACCAACAACAATTAATAGGATTATACATAATGAAACTATCTTTCTAGGATAATAAACTCCATGAGCCATTCTATCATCAGAGGCACTCGACAAGGAGGTCTAGATCAATGGGTCACAACCAATGAAAACTCAATAGTCTAAGAAGACCATAATATATAGATAGGGGTCATGCCCAGAATCACTAGGGGACACCATGAACCCAATATGGATTAAACCACTATATAGGGGATCATATAAAAATGATTCCCCAAACCCTACAAATATGAAATTCCAGATAGAGGATCAACACCCTGCTCAGGGAGGTCATACTGATTCAACAAACTCCACCTAGGGAACAAATAATGATATAGTATTGAGCTCCAGTCTCATGGATGGACACCAAAAATATATTTGAGACTCAGAATATAGAGGGGATCACAATAATGTGATATTTATGAAATTTCACAATGTACCCTTGAGATAAAGGACTAAGGGAAACACTCTCAAACTATTCTGATCAAAACTGAGGAAATGAATAGCCACAATCAATCTTAAAGGGGGTAACCAGGGGGCATAGGGCATGTATAACTATCACTGTGCCTTACCATGTGAAAAAGCCTCACACAACATGTAGTCTCTATAAACATGAAATGTAGAAGAAGTACACAACATATAGATACACATGGTATCCTTCCCATGCCTCTTGTTTGTGTATATGTACAATGGTCAGGTTTGTGTACCGACCCGTGTATGACAATCCGTGTCTGTGTAAAATCTCACAATATTCCATCTGGGAATTTACTTTTTATCATGTTCATGTACTCTCTGATGTAAAAACTAATCCAAATGGAAGGGGTCACATGCCATGTTATAGGGGTCATACGCTGTGTGATCCTTATATTTATCTCGAAACCCTAGTGATCGTATAACGATTCACAATTCATTTTCACCCTTACACCAATGTTCTAAACTGGTTTTGTAATGAATATTAAAAATATAATAATAAATTGAAATTCATGTTTTATTCAATAAATTAATGTTTATAACTGTTTAATATAGAAATTTTACTTGTTTTAGTGTTTACATTGTAGGAGGAGGTGATTTGGAGAGCCCCTGATTGAATTCAAGAAAAACAGGCCAAAATGCATGAGAGCTCGAGAACACTTATGGAGTTAAATATCTATTGTGGATAATCCATCCATAAAATTGGGATGATAATTTGTTTTAGTGTTTAAAAATTAATGGGATACATTTATCAAGAAAATGATAGATCCCAATTCTTCCATTTAGAGGCCCAAAAGAGGTCGACATTGTGAAGAAATTTTAGGCAAGCCGGATTGGACCACCCTTCTATATTGGGGACATAACTTAGGCATTAGAACTCCAAATGGGATTATTATACATTCATTGAAAACCTAACTTGAAGGTATGACTCTCTATCTAATTTTAAGTCATTTTCATGTGTTTTTGTTTAGTTAACCAGTCTAATAAAGATGGAGTAAAAATTATGACTTGAATAGTATACTAGCCCTTTAGATACTTGACCACTTTTGTGGAAATTTTGATGTAATTGTCCATAAAATCACTCCTCCCCCTAAATCCATCTTGTTTCCAGACCATGGGTAAGGGTGAGTTGAACTTGGGAGCTCTCTTCACCCATTTTTGTTCTCTTCTCACTCATTTACTTCTAAAACTTTTAGTGATCAATTTGGGGGGTGTCCTTTGTTGTAATCTTGAGATCCATGATTTTAATCGACATAAGTTAATTGAATTTATAGTTTTTTTTGTCAATTTTTCTTCATTTATATCTTCTTAATTTATTTTTATTCTGTTATGATCAAATACAAATCAATGAAACAATAATCCTCATGCTTCTATGCATAACCTGGATCTTATGACGATTAGAGTACGGTTGCCTCTTTTCCCACCCCTTCCCTTTCATGAATGTGTGAATGGATTATGTGGGTTGATAAATTATAGAATCGTGAACTCATGAATATTAATTTATTATATTGTGTAATATTTTATCATTGACATAAATCTGGTCACATCATTATATTGTTGATGTGATGCCTTGATTGAGTTCCCTTTCTATATCGATTCAAGATTGTTGATTTTGGCCAATCATCTATAATCAATATCATTAGTTGATAAAATCCTATGTGGTAACCTAGTAAAATCTCATATACTACACCAGTTTTAGTATTTATAAATCAATGAATCAAGGATCCTTCCCATTCTTTTAAGAGCGACGATGGATTGAGCAACAAGGGACACTTACTCGGGTTGATCACAATTTCTCCATCTTGTTTCTCTCGCATACTAGTATAGTTTTAATTTATCTTTTTAAATAAAAAACCCAATGTTTTATAAATCAAAATTATTATTTTATTTTCATAATTGGAACCTTATTTTTAAATTAATGATCTAAGGCTCCGTTGAGAGACAACCTAGGGTTGCTGATATACTGCTGAAATTATTATTAAAAATAAACATCTAATTTGACCCGCATGACAACACAATCAAATTTTTCCGTTGTTATTGTGGAACCAATATCATTTTTTATTTTTATATTTTATTTTTTATTTCTTACATCTTTAAATATTCCCCTCATTCTCCTTTCATTATTATTTTTTATTTATTTTTATTTATTTTTTTATGTTCTTCCTCTCTTCTTCTCTTATTATTTTATTCTCTATCTCTTTCTCTCTCTCTCTATAATTTTTTATTATAAAATTATATTATTCATTCAACATTATTAATTTTTTTTATCCATATCCAATCATAAAAAAAAAGAAAACAAAATTCGCAACATATTTTCATGACCCGATCAGGAAAGGAGTAATTGTTTGAAATAGACCTTGAAACTGAAAAGACACTTTACTCAAAAATTAGGTCATCAAAAGTAAAACAAATAAGTCACATAGAGTAAACCATTTGTGAACATAATGTGGTATTAAAACAATAATAAATTGAACCAAATCAATCCCCAAAAATCATGACTATAAATAACTAAACTTTTAAATAACTGACCACCCTGTATCTGGAGTACCAACTTGCGTACATCCAATATCATGAAAAAGTAGCCAACTTTGAGCTGAGATCTGACCTCATCCACCGTCTTTTTAAATTCCATGGTCTTCTCAGTGAGGACCCTCATAAAAAAATTATGGAGTTTCACATAATGTGCTCCACCGTGAAACCCCAAAATGTGCCTGAGAACTTAATTAAGTTTAGGGAATTCCCTTTATCCCTTGACGATGTAGCCAATGACTGGATATACTATTTTACTACCAAAAGTGGGGGCTCGAATGACCTGAAAAGATTATTTTTAGATAATTTCTTCCCTACCTCCCGAACTGCATCAATTAGGAATGAAATCTATGGAATTAGGCAATCACAAGGTGAGACCCTTCATGAATACTCGAAAAGATTCAAAAATACTTTTCTAAAGTTGTAGAAACCATTATATTAGTGAACAACTATTAATCCAATACTTCTATGAAGGTCTTATTCCCATGGATCATGGAATGATTTATACTGCAGCTGGTGGTTCCCTTGTTGATAAAACGCATTCCATTGATCGTCACATAATAGCCAATATGGCTCAAAATGCACAACAATTTGGTACACGGGCTATTGCACCAACATGATGAGTTCATGAGGTAATTAATTCTTCCCTATAACAAAAGGTACATAATAAACTTGATGAGATCCATACCATTCTAATGAAATTAACTCAAGAACATGGTAACCCACACTCTTCTTCAGTTCCATTACAATGTGGTATTCGTTCCAAAAATACTCATTTTTCTGACCATTACCCACAACTTCATGATTCAATTGAGTCTTGTACAACCATGTTCTCATGGCATCCATTCCAACAAGAACCTACCTTCAATCAAGAACCTTTTAGGCCAAATCTAATCCCCAGGTGGCAAGCATAGCCCCAGTACTGATAAGGAGGAATCTCAAGATACCCGAAGATGAATAAGTATAAACAAGGATAATGTATGAAACCTTATTATCCCTCACCTTCTTGAAACAATCATCACAATCCTCCGAAATTTGAACTAAGACTTGAGGATATGGTGAAGAAAATGTAAACCTAGAACCTTCAGTTACAACAGACCACACAATATGCTATTCAAGACCTACAAAATCAAGTGGGACAATTGGATAAAACCATCAGTGAGATAAAGTTGCATGGTTCTAGATAATTACCTTCACAACCTGTTTCCAATCCAAAATACAAAGGTAATGTTTATACAATAATAATTCTTAGTGGTAAGGAATTTTCAACGTCTAATGATTCTACCCAATAGGTATGTACCCCTCTTGAAAACATTCTTTCTACACCTATAAAATATTCTGATGAAGAAAAAATAAAATAAAAAGGGTAATCAAATTATCATTGATGATTCAAATAAACAATCCATTCCTCCTCCTTTCACCCAAATACTCTCTAAATCTAAGAAAAATTTTGATAATGACATTGATATAGAAATAGTGGAAACATTAAATAAAATTTAGGTAAACATTACTATATTAGATTAAGTTAAATGAATACCTTGATATTACAAATTTTGTAACGATCTTTGCACCCACATACAAAGGATGAGGGGGAATAAGAGAGTGAACCCGTGAAGGAATGTCTCAGCCTCTATTCAACTAGAAATTCCAACCAAATACAAGGATCTAAGCACTTTCACGATACCTTTTACTATAGGGGATACATTATTTTCAAATTCTATATAATATTTAGGGGCTTCTATTAATGTAATTCCTCAATCTGTGTATACTTATCTATAGGTTGGAGAGATTCAATCAATAGGCATTGTCTTGAAAATTTCCAACCGTAGTACTACACATCCAACAAGAGTGATTGAGGATGTCCTTATATGAGTGAAGAATCTAATCTTCCCCGCTAATTTCTACATTCTTGAGATGGAAGGTACATGATCCCAAGGACATGATCCTATCATATTTGGAAGGACATTCCTTAAAACAATAAAGATTATCATCAATTTTCACAATAGTATGCTGTCTATGGAGTTCGGTGGAGAAAAGGTAAGTTTTAATATCTTTGATGAAATGAAACACCCAGTTGAAGAGAACTCCACTCTTCCTATATATTTAGTGGAAGTTCTCTTGAACGACACACACATAAACAAAAATTTCTCGTCAACCCATACTCTAACTCATTTTCCTCTTCTTCACCCTTGGATAATTTGAGTTTTGTTTCATGTTTTACATATTGTGTGGGTTTTGAAAAAAGTAAATTTTGTGATTAAATTGATGAGTGTGTTCATTATTAGGTACCCTTAACTATCAATGATTTTTCAAATATCATTTCCATAGATTATATTTCCTTAGAGAATAAACATGAGAAGATAGATAGTTTCATGGACCTCACTCCCCATAAATCCCCTCCCTCAATACCAAAACCACCGGTGTTGAAACTTAAACCAACTCATTCTAATTTAAAATAACCATATCTTGTGGGTATTGACCAATTACCCATCATTATTGCCAATAAAATCTCTCTACAGAAGGAAAAAAATGATCTACCTTTTGAGAGAGCTTAAAAACGCAATAGGATAGACATTGGCTGATATTCTTGGGATTATCCCTTCTATATGAATGTGCCATATACTTTTAGATGATGAGGCTAATCCTGTAAGACAATCTCAAAGCCGGTTGAATCCCTCTCTCCTTGAAGTGGTAAAATTAGAAGTCATTAAATTACTTGTTGTTGGGATCATTTATCTTATATCTAATAGTAAATGGGTTAGTCCTATACAAATTGTGCCTAAAAAACTAGAATAACAATTGTGTAAAATGAACCAAATGAGTTGGTCCAACAAGTGTGCAAAATAGTTGGAGAGTCTATATTGACTACCGTTGACTGAATCAAACCCTGTGGAAGGACCACTTTCCTCTACCTTTCATTGACTAAATGTTATAAATATTTCCTGGAAAGTCCAATTATTATTTCCTAGATGGATATTCAGGTTATTTTTAAATCCATGTAGCCAACGAGGGATGCCTTTCAGTGTATTAATGCTCGTGGTAATTTTCACTGATGTATGTTGAGTATTTTTTCCGAGTACCTTGAGTGTTTAATATAAGTATCTATGGATGATTTCATGGTATATGGTTATTATTTTGATGATTTTTTATAACAACTAGGTTCTATCCTCCACCACTACATTGAAAAAGATCTTGCTTTAAATTATGTGAAAAGCCATTTCATGGTTGAGGTGGAGATAGTTCTTGGGAATGTTATTTCAAATGAGGGAATTCAAGTGGATAAATAAAAAATCGAATTAATTTCTACCATTTCATATACAAAATGTGTTTGTGAAGTGAAATATTTTTTGGTTCATGTTTGGTTTTTTTGTCAATTCATTAAATACATTAGAAAAATCCCACTTCTATTTTCCTAGATATTATAAAAAGATTATAAGTTTCTGTTTGATAAAAATTTTTATGATGAATTCAATCCACTAAAAAGGAGTCTCACATCACCTCCCATAATCCAACCACCAAGGTGGTATCTCCCCTTATAACTTATGTGTGATGCCTCTAACTTTTCAGTTGGGGCAGTTTTATGATAAAGGGTTGAGAATGATTCTCTTGTCATTGCATATTCCTTACATACCCTTCACATTGCCTAGGTAAACTACAAAACCACTAAAAAAGAACTCCTTTCTACTATGTTCACCCTGGAATGTTTTTTTATATATTCTTGGGTAAAAGCCATTGTGTTTTCTGGCCATGTTGCACTTCATTTTCTCTTAAATAAACCTAAATCTAAGCCCTGCCTCATACGATTGATGATCCTCCTCCAAATGTATAACCTTGAGATTAGAGATAATTGGGGAGTGGAAAATGTTTTATCTAACCACATTAGTAGGATTTATCCACCATTGGACCACCATGTTGACTCATCCCTCCTAATTAGAGAATTATTTCTTCATGAGAACCTTTGTGAAGTTGTGGAACTTACCCCCTGGTATGCAGACTTTGTGAATTTTCTAGGAACATCTAGGGTCCCCACTAATTTCATAAATTCCCAATTTTAGAGACTTAAACATGATTCTCAGTGGTACATTTGGGATAAACCATATTTGTGGAGAATTTTTGGTGACCAATTAGTTCATCGGGGTGTCCCTGACCATGAGTTCACCTCTGTTTTGACCTTATGCTACACTTTGTCTTGTGGGGGCCCCATTGGATCTCAATGTACAGCTCAAAAGGTCCTTGACTCAAGAATTATTTGGCCAATATTTTATAGGCATTCCCATATATTTTTCAAGTCATGTAGTCATTTTCAATTCACATGGAATTTATCTAATAGGAATGAAATTCCCCCACAACCCATGTAATTTTGTGAATTATTTGATGCATTGGGCATTGAATTCATAGGGCCTTTTCTAAATTAATTTGTATTTGTGTACATATTATAGGATGTAAACTATGTGTCTAAATTAATGTAATAACAGGCTACTAGGATCGATGAGTCTTGAGTTGTTTTTGATTTTTTAAGGTCCCAGATTTTTAGTATGTTTGGTTTGCCGAGATTCATCATTAGTGATCAGGGTTCACATTTTTTCAATTGCAACATGAAAAATTTGATTTGTTAGTATGGGTTTGATCATAAAGTATCCACTGTATATCACCACCAAACTAACAAACAATAAGAATCTAAAATCATAAGGTTAAGAGGTTCATGGGAAAAATAGTACAACCTAACAAGAAAGATTAGATTTTTCTCTTGGATGATGCTCTTTGGGCATACCATACAAATTTTAAAACCTCAATCAAAATGTCACCATAAAGAATTTTGTTTGGAAAGTCTTGTAACCTCCCAGTGGAGGTATAATACAATGAATATTGGGATGTTAAACAATGTAATATGAATATTTTAGATGTAGGTGATCATAGGAAGCTACAAATTCAAGATTTGGAAGAAATTAGATGTGATGAATATGAGAACTCCCGAATATATAAAGAGAATATAAAGGCTATCCAATGTAGCATGATTTATCAATAGAAGTTCCATATTGGTTAAAGGGTCCTCATGTAAAATGCATTGCTAAAGCTCCACCTAGGTGAGCTTCATTCCAGATGGCTCGGTCCTTATACTGTTACTGATGTTTACCCTTTTAGTGAAATACATATTTTTCATGAGCAGAGTAGAGTAAGTCTTATCATTAATTGGAAGGAACATAAAAACTTATATGAGGATTTTACAAAGCCTTAGGTGGAGGAAATACACCTTATATAAGAAATATAATAGTTAAACACACCACATTTTATCCTTCCTTCTCACATTCTCAATTATTACAGTGAGGGAACTACACATTTTAGGTGTCTGTGTGGGGGGGGATACATTTCTGGGTTCATTAAAAATTTCATTATCTTTCTTCATTATTCTCCTTTTCACCTTCTTTATGGTATTTTCACTTTTCCACATCTTCCTGGGTTCATTAGGTTTTTCATCGTATTTCTTCTTCATTCTCTTTTTCACCTTATTTATGGTATTTTTTCTTTCCTCCCTTATGGTCACCAAATCATGGATCTTACTGAAAATGTTTTTTGAAATTTTTTATTCCATGTTGTTTTAACATATTATGAAAAATTCCCTCTGTTATGGAATGAATATTTGTATAAATTTAACATTGGGGAGTTATTTTTAGTAAAATGGTTTTCTATTAATGATTTAAATAGTTCTATCTCTGTGAAAACTTTTAGATGATTGAAACCCCTTATGTGAGTAGTTTTTGGGAAAACTTTGTCACTAATATCTCCACACATCTTTTCTCCAAACCACAAAGTGTGAATATTTCTTACTTAACATAAGGTAAATATATGTTAGGTTAATATTTTTCAGCTTAAAATTATTTTTCTATACATTTTTTCCTTATTCGATCCGTTTCATTACTGTATTAGATTGAACTATATATGTGTACCTAATATCCAACTATTGTACACCCTTAAAAAAATTTGGCTGTGTCTTGGGTAGGTCAAAAACCACTTCTCATAAACCTTTTATCTTGTTATAACTGTTATAATTAGTGTCACGAGGAGATCAAAAAAGGATTGAGAGATGAGTTTGAGATCTGTTCCAAATGAAAATTATGAAAAAAATGAGGGGAGTGATAAAATGTGCAACATATTGGGATATCTAGGTCAAGAACTTAATGTTTGACTTATGGTAATGCTTATGTGAGTGAGTCTTGAAATATTATTTTAATTGATGTAGGGCTGGTTTGGTGGACAAAATCATTTAAGCTGAAAAATGTTAAAATAACATATATTTACTGGATAGAGAGTGGAAATAATAACATGGAATGGTTTTCACACACACACCTGGGGAGTTAATGGCATGGTTGGATTTTTAATTCCTTGATCAATTTGGTATCATGAATCTCTTTAAATTTCACTGTGATATTAATTTATGCGACATATTTTCCCATTTTCACTAAGAATAACACCTTAGTGTGGTTTGTGCTTTGATCACATTAATTTAATAAAATAATATTTCCTTAAATTTTAAAACTTCATGATGTTGGGAATATATACATGCATCATGTTTTTAGATATGTGAATTTTCCCAAGAGTGAAAATGTTTAGGTGTGGGGGTGTGATCGCATAACGATTCACTCTTCATTTCCACCCTTACACCACTAATTTAAACTGGTTTTATAATGAATATTAAATATATAATAATAAACTGAGATTCATGATTGATTGAATGAATTAATTTTTATAACTTTTTAATATCTCAATTTTACTTTTCTTAGCGTTTACATTGTAGGATGAGGTGATTTGGAGAGCCCAGGATGGAATTAAAGCAAAATAGGCCAAACTGCGCGAGAGCGTGAGCACAGTTATGGAGTTAAATATCTATTGTGTATAATAAATTCATAAACATATGTCTATAATTTGGTTTTAATATGAAAAAATGTGTGGGATACATTTCTCAAAAGGACTCAAGAGCCCAATTCTTCCATTTGAATGCCCAAAAGAGGTCCACATTGTGAAGAAATTCTAGGTAGGCCAGATTGGACCACCCTTCTATATTTTTTCCATAACATGGGTCTAGAAACTCCAAATGAGATGATTCTAAATTAATTTGATAAATATCCCAAAGGTACGATGCTTTACATAATTTTAATCCATTTAAATGCGTTTTGGTCAGCCAACAAGCATGATAAAAATGGAGTAAAAGTTTTTCCTTGAATAATCACCTAGCCCTTTAGACACTTGACCATTTTTTGTGGAAATTTTGATGTAATTGTACTAAAATAACTCTTACCACTCATTATATCATGTTTAAAGACAATATTTAAGGGATATTTGAACTTTATATCTCTATTCACATATTTTAGTTCTCTTATCCCTCATGTACTTCTAAACCTCTTGGTGAACAATTTTGGGCGTGTCCTTTGTTGTAATACCGAGCTCCACGCTTGTAATCTTAATATGGTAATTGAATTTTCAGGTTCGTTTTCAATTGTTCTTAATTTATATATTTTTAATTTATGTTTATTCAAGTATGATCAAATAAAAATTAGAGTAAAAACAATCCCCATGCTTCCATGCATAACCTGGATGTTGTGATGATTTGAGTGCAGTTGCCTCTTTTTTCACCCCATCCCTTTCATGAGTGTGTGAATGGATTTTGTTAGTTGATAAATTATAGGATCTTAAATTCATGAATATGAATTTTATTTTCTTGTTTAATATTTTATCATTGACACAAATCTGGTCATCTCATCATGTTGTTGATGTGATGCCTTGTTTCAGTTCTGTTTTACATCGATCCAAGTTTGTTGATTTTGGGTGGTCATCAATACTAAATATCATTGGTCAATCAAACACTAGGTGGTAACCTAGTATGAACTCACATAAAAAACTAGTTTATGTGTTCATAAATCAATGAATTAATGATCCTTCTCATTCCCTTGAGAGCGATGATGGATTGAGCATCAAGCGGCACTTACCCAGGTTGATCACAATTTCTCTATCTTCTTTCTCTCACTTAGTAGTATAGTTTCAATTTCTGTTTTTAAATCAACAAAACCAAAGTTTTTTAAATCCATATTCCTCCTTTATTTTCATATTTATAACCTTATTTTTAAATTAATTATCTAAGGATCCACCGAGAGATGGCCTAGGGTTGCTGCTATTTTGCAGAAATTCTAGTTAAAAATAAACATATAATTTGACACACTTCAAAACAAAATCACCAATAATCCAATTAATTGGGCATACATGGAATTTAATCTTGATTTACAAACTATTTTTCTCAATATTTTCTAGATCTAGAGTTCCTTCTCTGATCTTCATCGCGCACCGTTTCCACCTTGATTTATTCTAGGAATCACTTTGAAAATACTAGATCTACATTGACCGAGCCACGCTGCCAATCTGTCACCAAATTATACCATCATAACACACAAGAAAAGACCACCTCAATCATTAATTTGATGTGAACAACCCAATAATACAAAAAAACATTGATATGGTCTCATATTACCTTGATCTTGAAACCATCATTGTCAATATTTGATCTGCAACCGCCATCATGTTATATACTTGTAGTTTTGATATGTTGCTCTGAAGAATAATTGTGAAATGATCGAGAACCAGGTACTTTTTGAACTGTTGAAAAAATGGAATACTATTGATGATCACATAATGAAATTAGGGAGAAAACCATAAACTGTAAAAAGTAGGAAACAGAACTCGACCGTTGTCCATTCAGAATCAATTTTTTATTGTAGAAAAGATGAAAAAAGAGGGATAATCAAGACTAACAATCAAAATTACATCAAATTATTTCTAGAAATGATGTGATAATGAATTATTTTTGTTAAATTGATCCATGTTCATCTAGGAATAATAAATGTGATGGCAATCACAAATAAAAACATCATACCTAGAGTTTAGATCGATTGTTAATGAATAACTAGTGTATTTCAATCATTGATGCGATCCTTTAACTTTGTTGGTGTTACAAACCATGATATGAACACCGATTCATTTTTGTATTCCAAAAAATCATTCCAACGGTAGTATAAACCTCTGGGATTTGAGTGGACAACCCTAATGAAAAACCTATAACCTTACATTTAAAGGATAAACAATCACTTCATCAAAAACAAAACAAAATAAATAAATTATTTCATTTAATTATGTCCATAATGATATTTTCACAAAAATCCAACACCAATAAATATTATATCGTCCTTAGGATAAAGCTTTTTTTCTAAACAGAATAGTGCCATTAGATTTCTGATATGGGTCCATTTTTGGTAATTATTCCACCTTTTTAGGAAATGTATGCACATGTTATATTTAAATATATTTAATATATTTGAAACATTTATTCTAGGCACACCGAGTCTTGGAATAAAATTTTGTTTTATCCCCTGGTCTCAAAAATAATCCATATAATATCCAAAAATAATACAAAAAAAATCTGAGACATTACAGTTACACTTCATGTAATTGTAGATTTTGCACAAATAAAACCTATTCTGTGTCTGGATCCACATTATATTATAAAAATCAATCGACATGTACATGCTATGTTGTGTCTTTTATCACATGAAATGTAAATCTTACTACACACCATTTAGTTCATGACTCTAATTAAACTTCATGTTGAAAAACATGACATGACTTAAAATTCTTAGAGAGTACTTTGGGTGGAGTAATGCCTGTCACACAACATGTACATGCTAACTAAACATTGTGCAGTCTGTGTCTTGCTACATTCTCTATTAGAAGATAATATTCTATGAGTATTGATGCTGCATATAGATCCATATGATGTCTCACAGTTTACATCACATGTAATTAGTGTGAGGTTATAGAACATGTAAAATCCATCTATATGTCATATATATTTTTTCAAACTAAATTTCATGCTAAATATCAATACCTAACATGTAATGACATCATATATTGATTCATGTGATGCTTTATGATTTATGCGGTGTGTTCCTTATGTGATAAAAAACAACATACATGTAATGTAATTTATTATTAAATATCATGAACCTTTTGTATATAGATAGAAGCCTTAAACCCTTTGGATGTGATCATCAAGTGCTATTCATGTGTTTTAGCCCTTCATTGTCCATAAAAAATTGAAATAATCTTCCACCATGACTTTGGTAACTATAAAAAAACAATGAGAATACTAGAAAACCAATGCATAAAATTCATCAAATAAATTATAAATAATAATAAATTAAAGTGTTACTAATTTGATACCACTTGAATGTTTCATGGGGTAGTGGAGGAACTGAGTGAAAGATTGTTTTTCATCCATACAGATGGATGATATATAATGAACATAATTCATACACCATAGAATCACAATAGATGATAATTCACATTTAATTTATAATTATTTTAAATAAAAATTACCTCATCCATGATAATACCATGGATTGATTTCCATTTCATCTCTTGTCACATTTTCATTATTATAGAGAATAAAAATGTGGATTAATCTATACATCACCTCTAAAAAATAGGCCTTTAACAATGTTAAAAATTTCCTCATTCAGTGTCAGATAAGTGCATACTACCGGAGTGAGATTAAGATCTATAGGATTTTATCAGTGCTTTTATTTTGTGATGATGATTGGGAACTTTATTAGAGTTTGTAAAAGAGTTGATAATGTTCTAATAAATAGGCATACTATAGTGTGCTGTAATAGCACACTACAACCCCATAAACACCACCGAATGTCAACAAGATCACGTACCAATACATTATTTAAATGAAATGAAATTTACAACACAAATACAAAAAACACTATATTATAGAAATTAAAATCATTAGTTTATACAATTACATATGTAAAAATATTTACATGAATTAAAAAACATCAATTTTTCTTTGTATTTTGAACTGAATTCTACTCATGCTATTGTCAAACAAACCACGCCTACTTGACAAAAATAATGCACCTATATAAGAAATAATTATTATGTTAGTAATAATATAAGTAAATAAATTAAAAAAGTGTTATTTTTAAAATAAACTTTGAGTCATAACAGGAACATTGTGTATTGGATTGATTTGCATTTGATTCCTGCACATCACACCATTTCTTTTTCATCTTCAAGAATTATATCTATGAAAATTAATTAAATAAGTATAATATAAAAAGGTTAATGAAATCTATTAATAATGTAATATATAATGATGAAAAAATAATCTAGGCATGTATTATAAGATTTGGAAACCTAATGCGTGTTTTAAACTAAAATGACACTTATATATTGAAAATACACACATTGAGTTATACTGGTCACACCATTCAATAGATTGTGATGCGGATGATTCCTACATGTCCCAAATGACTTATGAATCATTTTAAAATGTATCAAAAAAATAGAAATTGATTTTCTAGGGTTTTAGTGTGTCACATTTCTTTTTACTAAAATGCCATTTTAAAATAGAAAAATGAACTTTGACTCATACTGGTCACGTCTTGTGTCAGTTTGAGATGATAATGATTCCTATACATCAAAAATTATTTATGAATAATTTTTTTAAATTATCAAGAAAACCTGAGTGTGTTTGCTCATTTTTTAGTGAGTGACACTTTTTAACTAAAATGTTGATTTTAAACTGATAACAGACAGTTTTAGTCATACCTGGATCATTGTGTATCACTTTTTGGTTTGACTGATTATTACACATCTTAAATTACTTATGGATTGTTTTTTAAATTATCAAAACAATATAAATCCATTTTCTCAGTTTTGACTGGATAAATTGTCTTTTTTACTTAAATTGATGTAAATTTTAAATAAAAAGTTGCACTTGGAGTCATACCATTCACACTATGCATTGGACTGTGGTGAGGATAATTCCTACATGTCTTGTAACACCATGAGATTTTGATAATTTTTTCTAATTAATTTAATATTTTGATATTTTCACTACATGAAACACTGAAAATATATTTTCACTAATTTAAATACTCCTTTCACACACAATACCAAATTTTTTTATTCTACATGCAACAACAACTTGTCTTGTGATGCACACAACATTAGTTTCTAGGAATCATAGATATATATATATATATATAATTATTCAAATGTGATAATTTTAACCTAACTATTATACATAGTTTTAGGAACAGTAATAACTACGTTTTAAATATTTTTTTTATAACTTTTTATATAAATAAAACATATTGATAATGAAAAAATAAGACTTATGGTAAAGTCTTTTTATGTTAAAAATACATGTTTCTTGAATGAATCAATTTTAATAATAAAATTAATTTTAGACACATTTAGAAATTTAATTTGACAAAATAAAATTCATTTTTTAATTAAAAACTTGAAAATTATATTAGGGAAAATTTTTGGGTTTTTTTGAGAAGCATCATTTTTTGATGAATAGTCAAAATTACTAATTTTTAGTTAAAAACTACCTTTTTGTATAACTAATTATTAATAATAAATGATATTATAATTCTGTTTTAAGGACACATTAGAGAAATATCACATCTATTAAGACATTTTAATTCATTATATTAAATTTAACTTTGAAACTTAATTTAAAATATTAACAAACTTTTGAACTTTTTCCTAGTTTAAAACCTTGTTATTTCATCCCGTCTGCAGGATTAGCACTAATATTAAATTTTTTATTCTATAATGTGAATTTTAAAAATCTGAAATAAACCATTATATTCTGTCTAATATTTAGAGTCTAATGATACCATGTTAATTTTTAAACAAAATGATTAGTAAAATTGATTAAAATTAATTACAACGGTTAAGGCCAAATTAAGCTTAATTTGGGACTAAACCTTAAAATTAAGGACCCAAATGACCAAGACAATTTTCAAAAACCCATTTTATATCCTTATTTAGTCTATAAGCCTTCCATTATCGAGTCTAGTTGGATTTTTATGACTTTTTTAGTAAGAACATGCACACCTAACTTGTTTCTTAAAATTCAAAGTAAGTCCTTTCCCTTCCCTATAAATTTCCACCACCTTTATATTGGAACTGGGCATGTATCGAAATCTCCAAAGAGGCGGGTTTTTAAAAAATTTCTTTTGAAGATCAATGTAAACTTCTCGATGTCTGTGAACAACAGCCTGGTCTTATCTAGAGACCACATGTGAAGGATTTTAAGCACAAAAATAAACAATAAAAATACCTGGTTTAAATCCAAAGTCACGCAAGATGTATACACATCATTGGAGATAATTTCTCAAAGAATATGAACATAAATACCTATATATTGTCCACACGCTCTTAAAAGAATCTGCAAGAGCATTGTTCGTCATAATCTGGGTGCTAGCGTGGAATTGTGATGACCCCTTCGACGCTCCAACTATCACCACATCATTTCGCTAGCGACACCTGAGAGAGAGAGAGCTCGATCTGAGATCTTTGGATCTATAGAATCTCTTTCTAGATCATGGGATAGAGTATAGGAGAGATAAGTTCCATAAATAGTCCTTGGAGATCTCCTCTCCTCTTATATTTATAGTGGTTAATTAAAATACCTGGTATCGCCTCAATGACCCCCAAATACTTAACGCACTATCAGCACCATTTTATGACTACTAAACTGATTCATAAATATTATTATCTCTCACCTGTAATATATTAAAATATATTATGTGATAATAATTGAGTCTTTAATCTCGAATCGCCACTCCCATAAATATTAATTGAACCTTGAATAATTTAATATTCATCAATTAATATTCTTTCATACATTTAATTAAAACTAATAAATACATTTAATAAATATATTCTATAATCATTATTATAAACTCAAATAATATGAATTCATTTATTTCATTGCTGATTGATTTACCTTGGACAAATCCCGGACCCCAGTGGTGGATCCCACTATGTCCAAAACTCCTATTCAAATAAATAGGGCAGATTATTGAATACGCTATTGCGCATGACTCTATAGGCCCTTATTTCTACAGTAGTGAATAGTATTCACAGACCAAGAGCAGGATCTAGCAACCCATCATGCCCCCAGAGAAATAAGGATTGTCACAGTAGCGACAACCAACCTACGAACACGCACTGTGTAATATAATCTCATTATCTGTAATAACTCATAAATCAGGACGCACTCATGTTTCATCGACCTTTTATTACTTTATTTTTTATTGATTTAACAAGACAGATTTACCCTTGACTTCCATGGCCATAGTCTTATAAAGGTACTTCCATTCAAATCAACATGGCCAGAGATATATTACATTCATAACTCGAAAGCAACAAATCATTTCTTGACCATTCAACCAATGTCATGCCACCAATGACACACCCAAAATAAACTACCTCACCACGACTTTATTGCCATGGTTTTCATCTTGAATCAATGTATGTAATCAAATGAAATAAATTGTAAATGATCTCATGTCAGGAGACCATTACACATGATCGTATATAGGAACATCCAATGACACCCAAAACATGTGGTGTTCCTATTGGGGGGTCACTCCTCATGACCTCACTACTAGAGATCACCAAGTGAAAAAATCTTGAGAAGAAGTCTCAATGCTTATGATCCCCCATCACCTGATAGTCAAACATACACTGTGTCTAGTCAGTAATATATATCTAGACCATGAAACATTTATTTAATATTAGTGTCATATTATCTAGAGGTTCTCATTATATCCTGGGAACTACTATAAACTTTTAATAAGATAATTAATCTTTTAAAATTACCATTTCAATAGTGGATGCAGAAACATCTACTCTATAATGGTAAAATGACATCATGTATAACTAACTGTATACACAATATGGTAATAAAAATCACGGAATAGTTGGGTGTAGGGCACCCACTATTTAAACACTTTACCCATTACTCACACCCTTAAAAAAATTTAATTTAGTCCAAGATCTTCCCAAGTAGCCTCCAAAAAATCATCCCTTCAACCATGATTCCTCCCTTTGGGCATAAATCCTCTAAAGGAACCTTTTGGCATAATCTGAAAACAGTTACTTGATTAAGAGGTAACATCTTCTCTCAGGATCCTTTACATTATATTCACTATTCACCCAATCCAATATCTTTCTTTCATTATTGTGTGAAAACACCAGTATCTTACATATACTAGGATGCTTTTATACAAAGTGTTCTACCTACACTTACACACACCTCCATCTAATGGTTGTTGAACATATTATTTCTTTGTACGGAGAACTACTATCTCACGGAATGATGATTATTAATTTCTCCTTTACCCCCAATCATGTAGACATTATGATGGATAAAATATTTATATTTGTCATATATTACATTAATTATGTATTTAATCTTCTTTATTCATTTTACAACACACATCTCTTTACTTTCCATTTTGTTTTAATTCGATAATATCATTTGAGGACGTGTGGACTTCCACCCCTCAAAGCTATGTGATTTGTTCACACACCACATGGAATGTATTAAAAATGGTTTTAATGAAATTATATTATATTATATATATAATATTAACGTTACTAGAATAATGATATATGTATATATACATACATACATACATATATAGATACATATTTTATTAAATACTTTCTTTCAATACGATAATAAAAATGGAAACAACGTTCATGTGTATGGTGTATTCCATTTTGTACTTATTTAAGATATAAATTATTATAATATGAATATAAAATACATAAATGATATTTATATCATTATTTACATTTTTGAATCATGATATAATTATAAGTACAAATGATATAACAAATTAATACACATGTGAAGATCAAAGAGAATATTACCCGAAGTGAAATATTAACATATGATCATTAATAAGAGGGTAATGTAAGGTAATAATAAAAACATATATGGTAATATATATTAGAATAATAATCTATAAAATATGTATAATAAACTTATATTTATTATACTGGATGCCTGTATGAGTATAGAGAGAGTCAAGACACAAGGTTAGGGGATTTCATCTCACTTTTAATTTCTATGAAAACAAGATATGTTCGCCACTCTTTCGTTTTGTGTGGTGTATCTAATAAACATAATTATATTCTATATAACTTATTATTCAATTTCATGATATTAACATGTCTATATTATGATCATTATTTCTTGGTATTTAACTTTCAAAAGTTACCAAATCATTAAAATTGTTTTTCTCAATTTTCCTTTTTTGAGACTCATGTTTGGTTATGCACCTAAAATCATTTTCAAGGTGTATATACATCAAATTTTCATGTTATTTAATTAATATAATTATTTTTATGATATCTTAATCTCCATGTAATTTCATTTTCTTACATGGAGAATTTGATCCCAAGTCACCATGTTATAAGTGTTCATTGGGACAATCACATTGCTTTTCAGGATTTTTTAAGTTTATGATTCTTTTGATGAAATATTATGATCCATATCTCAAGAATATTCTGGAGTTTCCTTATCTTCTATTATATAATGATATAACCATGTATTGGTACCATTCATCGGTAAATAATATAGTTAAGAAAGTGTTTTGAGGAAAGCCTGACTTTCCCCTTTCTTTGGTCAGAAATCTATGTATTCTAAAAAGGGTTTCCGAAAATATTATTCTATTATCCTATAATAATTAAAATAAAATTTTACCCTTTTTTATTTTAACAATATATTCAAGGGAATATTCTTCTCACCTTCTGAAAAAGGAAATTTTCTAACCATTTTACCATGAAAAAGATATGTTTTTTGACCACATATGACATATATGTATTTACCCACCATCATTTCATCGATGCTCCATTTTCATTTTTAAACAAATAATATTTAATAAAATGTTTTTATAAGACATTTTAAATGAAAATGGTTTTCAATATTTTTCCAGTATTCTTTTAAAAATTTTGAATAAAAATGGGATTCAAAATGTTTTCAATCTTCTTTTATAAGTTTTCAAGAAAAATGTTTTTGAAAATGTTTTAAAGATTATTTTATAAGTTTTCAAGTAATGTGGTTTTCAAAACATTTTTAAGATTCCTTTGAAGGTTTTAAATGTTTTTTCAAAGAATATAGTTTTTAAAGTGTTTGGAAACTTATTTTATAATTTTTCAAGGAAAAAGTGTTTCAAAATGATTTTAAGTATTCATAATAAGTTTTCAAAGTTATTTTCAAAGAAAACTATTTTCAAAAGGTTTTATGTTATAAAAAATATTCTTCAAAGAAGAAAAGATATTTTCATCAAGAAATTATTCAAAAGGTATCTCAAAATTATTTCCCAACTTAGATAACACCCATCGGTGTTACTCATGCTATTATGTAGAAATCATTAAATGTTTCCATTTATATTATTTCTATAAATTGATTATGTTTTGATGGTATGATGTAATCAAACCCGTTTCTCTTTCATAGGTTATATGATTTTGAAAACCGCTTCATTTCAAGAGTAATTTTTATGATTAAAGGATTATGAAACTTGTCTCTTTACACGGTTTATAATGTGTTTACATGTTTATGCTACACATTTTATTTCATGGGTTTTGATATTTTTATTTATGATCTTGTGGAACATGTATGTAAGATTTATTTATGTGACAGATGGGACCAATATCTCCCACCAATGCATTGGGTAAAGTTTTATCTCTCATGAGATAGATTTATATGGTCTTGGGAGTTAACCTTGACTACTCTAATGGCCATGGGAGTGAACCATGACCACTAATTTGGTATGAGTAATGAAATCCTGATACTATGATGTCCATGGAAGTGATACATGACCAAAAAATATGGTATGAGGAGTGAAATAATTCTACTATGATGGATATGGGAGTGAACCATGACTTCTATTATGGTATGGGGAGTGAACCCATACTAATAATATGGTCTTGGAAGAAATGTCTTGGCTACTATAGAGATCATTACATGCTTATGTGTTTGGCACACTTCCATGTTTTATTACTATGTTACGCTTTCATGGATTATGATCTCTATTTCATTATGATTAATTTCTTATAAACATCAAATATTTATACCATGGTCTCTATTATGATATTTTATATGCAGGGTATGATATTCTATTTTCAAGATCACATTATCATAACCTTATGATCATGTTAATACATACATGTCTCCTTTATTTGCCCTAACTGAGAATTTGAGCTCACATATTTTATGTTATATTTCCTCCAAGTTAGGATGATATGTAATTTTTTTGATATGTCTAAGAAGGTTTCTTGTTAATAAGAACCTAGTGGGGTATAATATAGCTCACTTATATACCGGTGTTTATGTTTCCATATTTCTAAAGGCACTATACCAACTATAATCTTTGGGAATCTACTAGTATAATGTTTATGTAATATGAAAAAGTTATGTAATGTTAATGTTTTGAAAAGAGAGGGTCACTATAGTTGGTATCAATTAAATTTTATAGCTAACATTTTGAAACTAGGATGAGAAAATCGTAGTGATATCCCTATGAATATTTATAAGTATATGTCTAGGTATGTCTCTATGTATAAGTATAATGACGAGTTAACATTTAGAAAAATGTATTGGAATTTTGTTAAAGGATAGAGTGGGAGGTTTCCAAAAAATACATACTTTTTTGGATACTATAAGTGGATGTGGCTCTGGAACAAATGTACCTAGGGCTAACAACTCCAACAAGATGTTCCAGGCTTTTCTTGGGGAAATGTGGTACACAACAATAAGCTTTGCTACACACTTGGTTTGAAGTCCCAGGGGATATGCTTTGGTAATTCACAAACTCTTCATAATCCATCATGAAGGATTTAGATATAATTTAGATATGAATAAACTAGGATAAACCAAAGGTCCCATAGATTATGAAAGGTTTCATGATTTATAATTCCTATAAGTGATTATTTTCATGGATATGTGGATTTCTTCTATGATAAGTAATGCTCACACAATTCGTATGGTTTTAGTCAATGGTGGGAACTAGAAGGAATTGTATTATTATTGAATGCGATGGAAGCTTTTCTGATAAGCAGTCAACTGGGATGATCACTGGAGTGAAAGATGTCATGATCATGCATAATTAGTTTTCTTATAACATGATTAACAATGTTTACTTAACCAACTCTCAGACTCACTAAGGAAGAGAAAGAAGGAGTTTGCTATGAGTTCGGGTATTAGAGTCCATAGAGGAAAGAAGATTCAGTTTCTTTTGTGATAATAATGTGGAAAGAATCACCTAAGTGAACGTCTTAGAGGAACAAGAAGGTGTTTCGACTGTGGAAAATAAGGACAAAAAGCATGTGACTTAAAGGGGAAAATGAAGAGTCCGATTAATGAAATAGAATGTAATTTTGGGCTCCCTAAGTCATCCTAAAAGGTTACATGTTTTATGTGTGGAGAAAATTATCATTGTATAACCCAATGTCCCAAGATGAACGTTTATTAAGAGAATTGGAATGGTGGTGTGGGTAATAGTTGCATTATGGATGATTACAAGAATATAAATGCAATGTGAAAGGAAAGAGGTATTATTATAAATGGATTAAGGATGAAGTAATTAAAGTATTTATATTTTGGATTTAAATGTTATTAATGATGAAATATATAGGGATTGTTATACTTATGTTTTTTTCACTTAGTATTTACAATTTCATGTTGGACTCATGAAATGATTTATTGAAAAGATGATATTTTGACTAAGGTAAGGTTACCCTTAATATGTTTTTTATTAAACGTTAATGTTGTATGGATAAATATATGTGGGATATAAATAAGTAAATTGGATAGTATTGATTACCTTAGAATTATTTAAGGACTTGTTTATAGGTGGTTTATGCTTCCACTAATGAAGTTTACAACATTTTTGGATTTAAGGAGTAAGTTCAATGTACTTTGGAATGAGGAAGCATCCATGTTTTACAAAAGAATTTATTGTAAGTCAGGTTGTTACCATGTTTCAAGAGAAATATGATGAGGGTATTAACATGTTTGGAATGTGACAACCAAGAGCTATATTTTGATATATAGGGGAATCAATGTTAAGCTAATTTTTTACTCTCTTTCTAATGTTTTGGATTTTTCATCTTCAAAAATGTTAATAAGGTTAACCGTTCATGATAAGATTAAGTTATACTTCAGAGTAAGTATTTTTGCACCGAGTTTGTATTGAAAAACATGGTTAAAATTATAATCAGTGATTAACCTTATTTCAAGTATGTCCATGTTATATATTTTATTATTATGGTTTTTAAAAAGGACATAATGTATTTCGGGTGACAACTAATCAAGTATGGTAAGGCTGCAGGTCATGAACCCATGACCGAAGGATGATAAGGGTTTCACACCTACCAGTAGCCTATATTCTGTCATGGTTAATGTATATTTATATTTTATAAATAAATATTTATGATTAATTATTAGTGTTACTTTTTATGTTTATAGATTAATGCATGTTTATTTTAAGAGACAAATAGATGGACTTTTCATTATTTTATAGGACTATAGATCCAATAAAAGAGTATTTTAGTTATTTATGTATCAAAGTTAATTTATAGAAATTAATTCCATGAGGTAATAGATGTATAATAATTTTTTCAAAGCACAGCCCAAGAATAAATTTTTTATATAAATTTATCAAGAATTACTCAACATTTTGAAAGTGATAAAAAAAAGTGTTGTCCTAATACCTCAATTTTCATTGAAACGATGTAATTTTAAATCCTAATAGATTTATGACTTTTAGGACATCAAAATTAATTCACTTGTTTGTGATTGATGACCTCAATCACTCCCTATAAATATATACACCTTTCCCCCATCTATAATCATTAGTCCCAACCTATGTTCTCCTATGTGGAAACCCAGTTATATGATACTTTGGTTAACTGTTATGGTTACAAATTTCCATTTTGAAAAGATGTTTAGTTTCCATTTTTACAATGTGGGTTTCTCTGAATGAAACATTACATTATTAAAACTTTAATAACCTAGATGAATTTCGAGGGAGAAATTCATTTTAAGGGGGTAGAATGTAAAAACCAAATATTTTGATTTTTTTCAAATAAATTTAAAATTTTTATTTTTTTCACTACACATAACACTAAAAATAAATTTTCACTAAGTCAAACACTCCTTTCAGATGCAATACTGACTTCTCTTGGGCTATACACAACAACAACTTGGCTTGTGATGCCCACAACACTGAGTTTCTATGAAACGTATATATATATATATATATATAATTAATTAAACAAAATAAATATAACATAAACATTAAAAATAATTATAGTAATATTAATAAATACTTTTAAAATATTTTTTATAATTTATTTACATAAATAAAACATATTGATAATGAAAAATAAGATTTTTGGTAAATTCATTTTTGTGTTAAACATATCATTTTCTTGAATGGGACAGTTTTTATAATAAAATTAATTTTAAACATACTTATAAATTTAATTTGATAAAATGAACTTTATTTTTTAACTCATAACATCAAAATTATCCTTGGGTGAATTTTTTGGATTTTTATAAAAAACTTCATTTTTTATGAATAGTGAAGAATACTACTTTTTAGTTAAAACTGCCTTTTTTCTAATTAATTATTAATGATAAATGATATTATAAATATTTTTTAAGGCCAAATTAGAAAAACAATACATATATGAATACAATTTAATTCATTATAATCAATTTTACTTTGAAACTAAATATGAAATCTTAACAAACATTTGAACTTTTTCCTACTTTAAAACCCCGTTATTTCGTCCCGTCTATGAGATTTGCACTAATCATAATTTTTCTGATTCTGTAAAGTAAATTTAATTTATTTTATATAAACCAATGTATTATGTATAATATACTGGATCTAATAAGACCATGTTAATTTTTGACGAAAATGAATTGTAAAAGTGATTAAAATTAATCACAACATTTAAGGACAAATTAATCTTAATTAGAGACTAAACCTTAAAATTAAGTGCCCAAATGACAAATACAAATTTCCAACACCCATTTAATGCCAATATTTCGCCCATATACCTTCCATTATTGAGTTTTGTGGGTTTTCTATTACTTATTTAGGCTAAAACATGTGCACACTTAACTTGTTTCTAAAAATTCCAAGTATATCATTTTACTTCCCCATAAAAGGCCACCAACTCAACCCATTCCTAAATACATTAAAAAAAATTTAAGTTTTTCCATGATCTTCCCAATTATACTCCCAAAAATCCTCCCATTGATCTTTATTCCTACCTTTGGTCAGAAATCCTCTCAAAGAAGCCTTTTGACGTAAACTAAAATGAGTAACCTGATTAAGAGGTAACAAATTCTCTCAAGATCCTTTCCATTATTTTTCTTATTAACACCTCCAATATATTTATTCAATTATTGTGTGAAAAAACCAGTATAAAAAATATATTAGGTTATTTTTATAAGAAGTTTTATACCTACACTTACACACACCTCCATCTAATGGATGTTGAACCTACTGTTTCTGTGTTCGGTGAAATGCTTCCTCAAGAAATGATGATTGTTAATTTCTCTTTTAACACAAATAATTATGGAAATTACAATGGAAAATATATTTCTATATGTATTATATTATATTTATTATTTATTTAATCTTATTTTTTAATTTTACAAAACACATCTCTTTTCTTTCCATTTGGTTTTAATACAATAATATCATTTGAGGAAGTGTGGACTTCCGCCCCCTCAAAGCGATGTGATTCATTCACACACCACATAGAATTTAATAAGGATGGTTTTAATAAAACTATATGATATATATGAAATATTAATGATAATTATATAATTATATATATACATATAAATAAATATGTATACATATGTCATTTTCATACTTTCTTTCAATACGATAATAAAAACAGAATCAATGTTCATGCATACAGGGTGTTACATTACATTGTTATTTATGATATAAATTATTATAATATTAATATAATGTACATACATGATATTTATATCATGATTTAAATTCTATAATCATGATATAATTATAAGGAACAATGATATAAAAAATTAATACAAACGCAAAGAACAAAGAGAATATTACCTGAAGTGAAACCTTAACATAGAATCATTAACAAGAGGGTAATATAAAGTCATAATAAAATCATATATGGTAATAGATATAATAATATGGTTCTATAAAATATGTATAATAAACATATATTTAGTAAATATGAATATTTTAAGAGTACAAAGAGAGTCAAGACACAAGGTATGTGGATTTCATATCACTTTAAATTTCTGTGAGAAACAAGCTTTGTTAGACACTCTTTCCTTTTGTGTGGTGTATGTACTGCCCAAGATTTTATTATATTTATATTCTAATTCTATTTTAGGGTATTAAAATGTGAATTTTACTATCCATATTTCATGGGTTTTAATTTTTAAAATTTACCAAATCGGTAAAACAGTTTTTTCTCGATTTTGTTTATTTGAGGCTCATGTTTGGTTATGCACCTAAAATCTTTTTTAGGTTTATATACATCCATTTTACATGTTATGTATATAATATAATTATTTTAATTATGTATTAATCATAATTTTATTTTATTTTCTTACATGGAGAGTATGATCCCAAGTCACCAAGTTATAAGAGTTTTTTGAGATAATCTCATTGCCTTTCGAGATTGTTTTTGTTTATGATTACTTTGACGAAATATTATGATCTATATCTCAAGAATATTCCTGAGTTTACTTATCCAATATTATTTAAAGATATACCCATGTATTGTTACCATATTATACTCTTTGGTATATAAGATACATAAGAAAGTGTTTTTAGGAATGCCCGAATTTATCCTTTCTTCTGTTGAAAATATATATATTTCCTAAAAAGGGTTTCTTAAAATATTATAGAATTTTCCTATAAGAATTAAAATAAATTTTTGACTTTTGTTTTTTACCAATATATTTAATGGAGTCTTCTTGCCTCTTTTCTAACAAGGCACTTTTATAACCTTTTTACTCTGAAAAAGGAACATTATTTTGACCTCATACGACATGTATGGATTTACCCACCATTATTTCTTCATAGCTTCCTTTGAATTTTTAAAAGTATAATATTTAAGAAAATGGTTTCAAAAAATGTTTTAAAATAAAATGGTTTTCAAAACGTTTCCAATCTTCTTTGACACATTTTCAAGAAAAATGGTTATCAAAATGTTTTCAAGATTCTTTTATAAGTTTTAATGAAAAATGGGTTTTAAAACCTTTTAAATCATCCTCTGAAGGTTTTAAAAATGTTTTGAAACTTATTTTATAATTTTTCAAGGAAAACTGTCTTTAGAATGATTTCATGTATTATTTGTATGTTTTCAAAGCTATTTTTAAAGAAAAAGGGTTTCAAAATGTTTTATGTTATAAAAATAATTTTTTAAAGAAGAAAGGATATTTTCCTCAAGAAATGTTTTAAAAGAACTTTCAAAATTATTTCCCAACATATATAATACCCATTGGTGTTACTCATGCATTTATGGGGAAATTAATCAATATTTCCATTCATATTATTTCTATAAATGGATTATGTTTTGATGGAATAATTTTATGAAAACCATTTCTCTTTCACGAGTTATATGATTTTTAAACCCACTTCTTTTCACAGGTTATGTTTATGATGAGACGATTTTGAAACCCATCTCTTTCCATTTGTTATGATATGTTTACATTTTTGTGCTACCAATTTCATTTCATGGTTTATGATTTGTTTATTTATGGTCTTATGGAACATGTATATAAGATTTCATTATGTGAAGGGTGCGACCTATATCTCCCTATAGTGCATTAGGTAAAGTTTTATACGTACATGAGATATATTAAGATGGTCTTGGGAGTGAACCTTGACTACTATGATGGCCATGGTAGTAAAACATGACTATTAAGATGACATGAGTAGTGAACTCATGATACTTTTATGGACATGAGAGTGAACCATGACTACTAAGATGGTATGAGTAGAGAAATAGTGGTACTATGATGGACATGGGAGTGAAAATGACTACTATGATGGTATGGGGAGTGAACCCATACAACTAAGTTGGTCTTGTAATCCCTGACTTGGCAATTATGGAAATCATTATATACTTATGTGTTTTCCAAAATTCCATGTTTTATTCCTATATTATTATTTCATGGATTATGATCTTTATTTTATTATCATTAATGTCTTATTAATGTCCAATATTTATGCCATGATCTCTATTATGACCTTTGATAAGCAAGGTATGATCTTTTATTTTCATGATCTAATTCTCACACCCTTATGATCATGTTTATTCTTACATGTCTCTCTTATTAAACATTACTAATCATTTGAGATCCCCACTTTTATGTTTCCTTTCACCCAGTTTATGATGATGTGTACTATGTTTGATAAGTCTAAAAGGGGTTTTAGTCAAGAAGAACCTAGTGGGAGATGATGTAACACACTTATGTACCAGTGTTTATGTTTCCATGTTTCCAAAGGCACTATACCAACTAATGTTTTTGGGCATCTACTTATTTAATGTCTATGTATTCCAAAAAAGTTATGTAATGTTAATGTTCTGAAAATCAAGGGTCGTTATATGTCTCAAATTAATTATGGATCATTTTACTAAAGTAAAATAATCCAAATTTGTTTTCTCCATTATTAGTATTCCACTTGTCTTTTTTACTAAAATGTCATTTTAAACTAAAAACACGCACATTGACTCATGCCAGTCACATAATGTGTCAGTTTGATGTGAGACTAATTCTTGTATGTCACAAATGACTTATGTATCATTGTACTAAATTATAAATACAATAAATGCATGTTTTCTCAGTTTTTAGTGAGTGAAACTTTTTAAACTAAAATATTGAGCGTAAACTAGTAAAAAAACATTGAGTCACACCAGGAACATCATGTATCAAATTGAGGTTTGGATGATTACAACGCACAAATAATTAATTATAGATCATTTTACTAAAGTATCAAAATAATCCAAATGCATATTCTTGGTTTTGAGTAGGTCAGTTGTGTTCTTTACTAAAATTGAAGTCAATTTTAAATAAAATGATGTACTTAGAGTCCTACTGTTCACACCGTATGTTATATTATTCTGTGGATAATTCCTACACGTCTCAAATGACTTATGGATGATTTTAATAAAGTATCAAAAAAAAAATAATGCATTTTATCCATTTTTAGTATGTCACTTTTATTTTTTACTAAAATGTATTTTTAAAATAGAAACACACACTTTGAGTCATACCTGTCACATCATGTGTCAGTTTGGTGTGAGACTGATTCCTACACATCAAAAGTGATTTATGAATTGTTTTCCAAAATTATGAAGAAAATATGAGCATGTTTTATTATTTTTCAGGGAGTGAAACTTTTTGAACTAAAATATCGATTTTAAACTAATAATGTACACTTTGAGTCATACCAGACACATCGTGTATAAGATTGTGGTGAGACTAATTCATAAATGTCACAAATGACTTATGGGTCAATGAACTAAATCATCTAAACAATCTAAATGCATTTGATCAGTTTCGAGTAGGATAGTTTCCTTTTTTACTAAATTTGACATCAATTTTAAATAGAAAGATATACTTGGAGTCATCTCGGTCACATCGTGTGTCAGAATTAGGTTTATCTGATTCTTATATGTCCCAAATGAGTTATGGATCATTTTCATAAATTATTAATAAAATATAAATGATTTTTATCCATTTTGAGTATATCACTTATATTTTTTTTACAAATATATCATTTTAAACTGGAAATATGCACTTTGAATCATACCTATCACATCACGTTCCAATTTGATGTGAGAATGATTCTTAAATGTCAAAAATAATTTATCAATCATTATACTAAATCATCAAGGCAATATGATCATGCTTTATTGTTTTTTTAGCAAGTGAAACTTTTTGAACTGAATTATAGATTTCAAACCGACAATGGACACATAGATTCATACCAATCACACTATGTGCTAGATTAAGGTTTGGATGACTAATACACATCACAAATTATTTATGGATCATTTTAATGAATTATCAAAATAATACAAATGCATTTTCTCAGATTTTTGTATGCCGATTGTCATTTTTATGAATATTGTTGTCAATTTTAAATAAAAAGATTCACTTGGAGTCACATCGATCACACAATGTGTCATATTGAGGTGTATATGATTTCTACATGTCTCAAATGTCTTACTAATCATTGTACTAAAGTATAAAAACAATAAAACTATGTTTTCTCATTTTTTAGTACATCACTTTTCTTTTTTACTAAGAAGTTCATTTTAATCTGGAAACACACATTTTCCTCATATCAATGACATAAAGTATCAGTTTTATGTGAGACTAATTATTAAACATAAAAAATTATTTATGAATTTTTATCCTAAATTATCATGATAATCTAAGCGTGTTTGCTCAGTTTTAAGTGAGTGACACTTTTTGAACTAAAATGTTGATTTTAAACTAATAAGAGACACTTTCAAGCATACATGGAACATAATGTATTAGATTGTTGTAAAACTAATTACTATACATCACAATTTACTTATTGATAATTATATTAAAGTATCAAAACAATATTAATATTTTTTCTTCATTTTGAGTATATCAGTTTTATTTTTTAATAAAATTAATTTCAATTTTAAATAAAAAGAAGCACTTGGATTCATACTGGTCACACTTTGTGTCGGATTGAGGTGTGACTGATTCAAACACATCACAAATTCTGAAAATTTTACTTTTTTCTAATGTTTCCATGCTTTCTATCATGTTTATTTGTATAACATACAACATTTCAAATTCACCTAATGTTATTAACAAAAACATCCTTTTTTTGGCTACAAACATTGACTCAATCTAAAGTGTTTCAATTCGACAAATAAAGGAAATTGAAATAATGGAAATATTATAAGAAAATAAGATTTTATCATTTTTCGGCATGTTATAGTTAGTTGAAAAAGAATATGGCTGAAAAATATTTATGAAAAAAATACATATTAGATAAATATGACATGGAAAATAACTTAAATAAAATACATAAAATTATCACAAAATTAATTAAATTAGTAGTATAAATTAAACTTTTTATGATTGTTGTATGAATTCTTCATGAATTTCCTTATTATCATTATCTCAATTGTATGCTTGAAGTTATATCTCTCATAAGAATGGGTAGCTATGAACAAACCACCCCAACTCAAACAAAATAATCCACTTTTATAAGAAAAATATTATTATATGAGTAATACTAAAAATAAATAAATATAACATAAATATGAAATGATAAAATAATTATATGGAAAATGATTTTACTATGAAAATATAAAGATTATCTCTATGATTTAGCATTGGAGCAAACATGAACGAAAGTGATAGATTCAAAACAATGTAGGGGTGAAAAGTTTTTGAGGGAGAAGAAGTATGTGAATGTTTTGGTGTAAATATGCATGAAAGATGGATAGAACACTCCAACTCAAAGAAAATAATAAACCTGTATAAGAAAACAATTATTTTGATATTAATATTAAAAATAAATAAATAAAACATAAATATTAAATAATAAATTAATTCTACATATATTGTTTTCTATGTGAAAACATCAAAATTAAATCTATGATTAAGTAGAGGAAACATTGTTGCTCTTCCTAGAAAGGAAATTGAGAGAACTTGATTGAATGTGAAAAATTACAACATTGTAAGGGTGAAAAGGTTTTGAGGAATAATAATTATGTTGATGTTTTGGTGAAAAGTCATGGAATATGGACCAAAATATTCTAAAATAAACAAACTATGTAAGGAATAATGAATGTTAAATTAATGTTTTATTATATATTTTTTTTGAAAAATAGAGAATATGTATTGTAACATTTGTTTTAAATCCTCCAAAGGGTTTCATTCATTATAGTTTTTTATGAAGGATTGGTAAAATCATCATGTGTAGAATACAATATCTGCATGAGTAGTCAAAAATTTAATTTATATTATGTTAATGTAGTATAGAACACATAATATTATGAGGAAAAACATAGTACATTAAAAACCAAGTTTACATTATAATTGAATACACTTTATTTTTTTAATGGTTTTAGGGATTTTGTTTCTCTATCAAGAATCCAAATCCCCTCTTTGTGGTCCCCTATAATGTATAAGGCATTTTATACATTGAGAACGATATGTAATATCCCAATGAAAGAGTCATCCATGATTGAATTTTCATCCGACTCAACATTTGTTTTAGTCTCCATTAGGATAATCGACCAATTATTGTTTTCTGGATCTAAGATATAAAATACTTGCACTACTTACAATGCCATTATGAACAACTCATCTTTTCCCCCTTCCACACTAAAATTTACCTTCAAAAATCTGATTTCATCAACATTTACTGCACTCATATCATCAACCCATTTTGAATGGAAAATCAAAACCTAAAATATTATATAATAAAAATCATATATCTGTTTCATAATGCCAAAATATGAGATATTTGTATAAATTGGATTTCTATCCTTGGGACCTAATATGTTCATTACTTCTACCACAAGTACAACATCACTATTTTTCATCACACTGCAGTCATCATTTCATTTTATATAGAACATATAACCATTGATTACAAAACCAGTATATAATATAACATTTTCATTCAGTCCCTTGTCTACATATTGAATTTGTTTGACTTTTGAATTCAGATTTTCAAAAAACTCCTTATAAATTTGATCTCGAAACCATCCTATAAACTGTTGATTATGTTTATTTGATATTCATCCTATAACCCTTGATGGATTCAAATATCTAAGAATTTATTTATTAGATTCAATGTCTAGATCCAAATCATCACTATTATTTAACATGTAAATGTGTTCTTTCTCCTTCTCTATCGAGGTAATTGTAATAAAATATCTTCCATAAATCCCTCCTCCCATTAGGCATCCATTATGACAAGACTTTAGGAGACCGATGTTATCAAAATCTAATAATTAACTAGTACATAATTCAACAACATTTTCAAAAATATATCATTCTTTAAAACAACCTTATGGCCAACTTTTATTCTTGACATACCCTTTCAAAACCAACATATACCGTTCAATGGAGTACATCAATCTGTAATTTACATGACCAAATATTTGAACCTCTATAACCACAAGAACCATTATTTGGACCACTATATCAAATAATGATGGTGGGAAGGACATATATAATTCATATAATATGTATATAACTTCCTTATTCATCATTATAAACTTTATGTAGTTTATAAATTTACTGTATGTGGATTTGAAAAAAGAAGAAAATTATGGTCAATGTTTGCCATTAATTTTGAGGCAGAATGCAACATAAAGAAACATGCATCAAATCATTCCTCAAAACATGATATTTGTGTGATTTTAATCCTTCTAACATCAAATTAGTCATTGAAACGACATTCTTGATATTTGATGAATACACTTCTATAACTTTTACACTAGTAAATAAAAGAAAAAAATTCAATTTTTCCTATCTGGATAGAGTGTATAATACTAGAAGAAGAAAAGTCTTCCCTTAACCCATAACTAGTTATAACTCTTCCCTTATCCCCAAGTAAATCATGTCTATCCTATAATTGATTAAATATTTATTTTTTATATGAACATTTAGTATCATGCCAATAACATTATAAAATACATTTTTTCTACATGCATGACATCAATAAAATATCTAACATACAAAAAAATTCCAATATGGTATTTCTAAGAAAATTTATCTCTTATTCCAACCATACTAAATAAGGTTATTTGAAAATGGTTTACTTAAAATAGTTTCAATATATTTTACTTTATCAAATAGTTGATCACCCATTACTGGAGATGGTGTTGTAATTTGTTTGATATTCCAATAAAATAATATCATCTAGGATCAGTATTTATACCATTGAGGGAAACAAATTTCATTTCCTAAAAACATAGTCTTTGAGGATTTTTTAATCAAACTGAGTTTGTGCATTTTTTACAAATGTGACACCACAACATTTCATTAATTTCATATCTAGATAAATTTCCATAAGAGGGTAATAGATTTATCATCCCATACAACATGGCCCTCAACGTGGATTCCTTACTTCTATAAGCATCATACATTGTAACAATTGTATCCCACATAAATTTTAGATCTTTGATCAATGGAGACAAATCGAAATCAATATCATTACCAGGTATATTTGGTCCAGATATATGCAAAGACAACATAATGTATTTTCACTTCATGAATAACCATGGAGGAAGGTTATAATTTACCAACAGGACAGAACATGTAATATGTGTAATACTCTATACACCAAAATAATTTATTCCATCTGTAGATAATCCTAGATGAATGTTTATCAGCTCATTTCCAAATTTAAGACAATCGTAATTAATTTTCTTCCACTAAGAAAAATCTGGTGGATAAATTAGGTTCCCATATTTAATTATGGTTTCTTCATTCCATGTCATTTTTATCATGTTTTCCAGAAATTCCCATAGTATTATAACCCATGGATTTATAAGAAAGTACCATACATATTTCAAAGGACTTTATTCATTTTTCTTATATCGATCTGCACCACACTTAGTTAATTTTATGAGTGATTCATGGTACTTGATAAAAAAGGTTAAATCCTTTAGACAAGAATTTATTTTTTAAATATTATACCCATTTAACATAGAATTCATTTAGCATAGTATATTAAATGTGGTAGTTCATTTTTTATGGTTTCATATCATTCAAGAGACCAAGTGGTTCTATAAAGCTGGGGTCACTCCATCCACTGCCGGCTTTTATATTATATAACTTTAATATAGCTAAAAATGTTGTGTATTTAGAGAAACATGTATACAATGGTGTCTTATTACAACTATTTAACTTCTCAAACGAATTTGGACAACCATGAAGGTCATCTATAATTTCCATTTTTATTTCATCAATGTGATATCCATTATCATTTACACTGGTATTCATATCAAATGATCCATAAACCACAGTATCATCCCAAGGAGTGTGCATGTTTAGTTTTTCCCATTTTTAGTACAACATCTATATCACTCATCTATTCCATGAAAAATTAATTTTTCTTCCAACTCTTTCGGACCAATGTTTCCTAAATAATAACAATGTAAACATGTAAAAAGGATTTGAGAATGGTCGTACACATTATCTATTAAAAAATTGATGAACTATTTAACTCCATATTCTTAATATTTTGTTAAACGATTTGAGTCAATCCATTTTTGATTCATATCCATCCGATTGGTTTCATAAAATATGAATTTTTTACAATAAAAAATAAATACTAATAATATATTCACTATAAAAGTTGAAAGTTATAGATAATTCAAATAAGGTAAACCCAACATTTTATTGTTTCAAATAATTTAGGTATTCTATAATGAAAATGGCTAATTGAATTTAAGAAAAGAATTACTCCACTATGGTAGGTGTTATCCTATGAATTCATTCAAAGGTGAATGTTATAGACAATTATCATCTTCATCATCTCTCTCTCAAACATTAATCATTGATTTTTTTTATTTGACACACATTCTCCCTATCTTGTGGACATGAAAATATGTTACTTGAATTACTCTAATATGCAGTTATCCATGGGATGAATAATTCTTAGATTAAAACAATAAATAAAAAAGAGATGAGTGATGAGTCTCAATCAATAAATTCAAAAAATAACTATTCGGGAGATGGAGCTGATGAGGATGACATTTGTACTACATTGTGTTCTCTAAAAGGGGTAATTCCCCCCTTTGTGTTAATTAAATCATTTTAAATAGTTATTAACTCATGGCATATTGAAGGTGTGATTTGGGGGGGAGGGGTATAAGAATTCTTCTATGTGATTCAGCGGGTCTTGATAGGAACATGTTATGATATATAAATCTTTGGGTCCTCTATATATTCTATATTTATTGGAGAAATCCCACTTTTAATACTTTTAGTATTATAAGTATGATTATTCCTACATCTATTAAAATGAGACATCAAGTCTTTCTTAAATCCACTAAACAAATGTAAATATAATATAAGTAATTTAGGAGTAATTAGAAACCCAAATATGATTAACAAGAATAATATACTCTCATTAAATCAACTAGAAGATATAAAAATGTATTGATAAAACAATTCAATAAATAAAGATTTATTTTATATACATTGATGATAATCATAGATTCTTAGGGGTGGAACCAATACATGTAGACATAAAATGATTAATACCTAAAAATAGTTTCTAATAATTATTCCAATATATATAGAATTTGATAACCTCTATTTTATTTTTTGGAACATGTTATATAATAACCTAAATAATGATTAAAATTAATATTAATGGTATATCAAATATTTGAAAACATACAAAAGTTAAAATTTCAATTCAAAAACTACAAGCAATGGAAAAAATAATTTTTGGAAAAGAATTTTACTATTAACGATAAAGGTTTCAGACATCTCAAATTTATAATTTAATAATTTAATTCAAGAATTATGTCTAAATAGGTTGAAAATAATAATTATTTTTAAGAAGATGAAGAGTATTATTTATAAGAAAATTTCATTTTCATGGACATTATGGATTCTATGGTGATTTTGGGAATATAGTATAAACTTTTTGTCATAATAAAATAAATATTATAAATGTTTGGTTGAATCACCATTTTTAATGGATTATCAAAGAGTATGGGCCATGACATAATAATATTAATGTGATTTTTTATATTATAAAGTTTGGTGTGGCCATTGGTGATGATTGCATGAGTGGTAAGGTAATAGTATTACATGAACCCAATATGTGACGCAGAATAAAGAAAATGGAATGATGTAGAAGGTCCCATGTGAATTAAGAGGGAACTCTATAACTTATGGATATAAATATAAAGAATAGATTTTAATTGAAAAAAACATGATTTGGATGGATTAATCAAGTATATAGTTATAATTCATGATTATTAATCTTTTTCTGTATTTAGATTAATTTTCCATATAGGGATGATTTATGTGATAAGTTTTTTAAATTCATGGTTGATATAATAATGTTTTTAGAAATTAATAGTTTATATATCAGTATCTTATGAATGTTTTTTGTATTGGTAGTTATTCAATTATCGAATGCCAATGTGGGGTTCAGTTGAGAGAGGTTCAATAGGAATAAGAGGCTAAACATTAGAGAGTGAAAACAATAGTTGGGAAATAATTGAATATAAAAATGAGTGAGTTCCGAAAGAATATATTTACAAAGTATTGGGGGGGGGTTATTTCATTTCATGAAACTAAGAATGGAATGGGTTATGTAGTTGTGAGTTGATTATAGAGAATGTTCGATTATTATTTTTTCAAATAATGTTATGAATACAACACAAGGGTAATATCCCAATATAATCATATTTTATATAACCTTGCATTGATTATTGTAGAAAAAATATAATTTTATATATTTATAGGATGAATGTGTTGTTTTTGGGGAAGGAGATTTCTATTTTAGGAAAATACATATTTTTCCATAGATTATTACATCAAAGTTAGTGAAATTGATGCTTAGTGCATTTAATATAGAGATGAATAAGATTATAAATGTGGTGAGGGATAATATTGAAATATTTCTAGAGGAGGTTATGATTTTTACTCTTAAATTAATGATTTATATTAGTATTTATCTCTCTCTCAAGTTACTCATAGATTTTAATTAGAATATATCGATGAGATATTGTAATTTTTGGAGGAATATGGTCCTCCCCTAAAGTTGTATTTCTATTCTAGATTTTCATTTCATTTACCTTGGACCATCGTCTAACATAATTTTGGCTAGGACATTCATTCATAAAGGTGGCACATTTCATTTTAATGGAAGGTGGAATCTTGAGGGTGTCAAATATCCCCTCAATTTTCTCCACCCAATCCTCTATCTCTTTAGAATCATATCCCCTTAAAAAGATGGAGGCTTATGGTGAAGAAACTCTTTACTAGGATCCTTATCTCTATAAATTTTTTAATTAAATCAAAAATAAAATAGATATAATAATTAATGTCACTCTATAAAATATAGGGAATGTTCACGATTGATGGATCATCTCAAATGGAAGGATAAAAAAATCATCAATTAAAATATTATTCCCAACATCACCTAGAAACTCAAGAGAGGAGGATAAGAGTTTTGTATAGACACTCCTTCACACCAATTACTCAAGCACTGACAAGCCTATCACCTTTCAACCAAACATCCCATATAGACATGGGTGAACATAGGGATATGACGATAATAAAGAAATAATGATGATAAAAAACAAAAATATATATCCCCAAACAGGCAATCAATGAGTGAATATGAGGAGGAGAAAATAAGGTACCTTGGATTTAAGCTTTGAATATTCCAAGAGAAAGTATAGATATCAAAAACCTGGAAAATGTTTAATCCTTGGATACATTCGATCCTTGAATCGTTTGAGCCTTGGATTTGATCCTTGGAATTGTTCAAGCCTTGATTCAAGCTTCGATTCACCAAGGAGGAGCACCGACAGATAGTGGATTCCACATAAATCTTTGGATATCAGGAAGAGTTTGTGATTGGTTAGGGTTCTTTAAATATATTGTGACACTTTTATTAATGCTTCCAAAAAAGTGTTTATAAATATCTCTTTTATAAGTTCTTATTACTCAAGCGCTGATAAATGATTTATAATTATAATCATAAATAAGAAAATTTGTAAATATATTTTAAAATTATATATATATAATAAATATATATAAGTATAAATATAGTAAATATATTATTTATTTAAATATATTTATCATAATTTTATAATTATTTAGATATAGAATTATTTATTTATAATTATATAAATACTTTTTAAAAAAATAATATTTATATCCTTATATTATATATATAATAAATATATATAAATATAAATATAGTAAATATATTCATTATTTAAATAAATTTGTTATAATTTTTATAATTATATAAATATAAATATTTAAATATTTATAATTATTTAAAATATTTTTTAAAAATAATATATTTTTATTTATAATTATAAATATATAATGTACAAATATAGTAAATATATATTTATAATATATATTAATTTATAAATATATTTTTAAAATTATTAATGAATATTTAATCTTATGTACATGCATGTTAAAAAGGAGTGAATTTAATAATTACAAATCAGCACTAATAATATTGAAAAAATGGATAAGTTTTATTAATTAAATATAAATGATTAAAATATATGTATATATATTGAAATAAATATGAATACATATTAAAAATATTAAAACATTGTAAATAAATATATATAAAATATATAATAAAAATTGATTGAATTCTTAAAAATATAAAAAATAAAAAATAAAAAATAAAATGTATTAGAAATGAGTTAATACCGAAATTTAATAAAAGTTAATATAAATAAATAATATTTACCATGATTAAATTCATGATATATTAAATGTATCAGGTTATATATACATTCTAAAATGAATTCTAAAATTTGAATAAATTACATTAATATGAGGTGCATGTGTTTCTATATAAGATTTCATTAATTACAAAAATATTTTTCAATGTGAATTTTATATAAAAATTAATTAATTGTGTATATGTGAAATAAATATAACACACATTTGATCATTGTTAAATTGAAAAATAAAATGACATTCAATTATGTCCATTACTCGATACGATTAGTAATTATTTTTAACTCATATTAATTTTCAATTATAAACCATTATTCACTAAATATATAACTATTTAATGTAAATAAAAAATATTTTTTATTATATAAATCATATTAATATACATTCATATATATCTATATATTTATTATTTACCTTTTATTAACATTATGAATAATTATTTAATTAGTAAAATGTTAAATATTTTTTCTAAATTTACATATTTTTAATTTTTAATTTGTTTAATTTTCATTTTAAATATACTTATATATTAAATATATACTATTTATTTGTATTTATAATGTATATGTAGTATAATAAATTTAGTCATTTTTGTCAAAAATTATTTAATTAATAAAATTTTTATCTTTTTTTAAATAACTCATTTTTATTTTTTTTATTTAATTTTTTTATTTTATTCGGACCTTTATAAGTGAAAAAAAATGATAAAGGATCTGTTTATGAGTGCTAAAAATAAATAACCTATAAAAAGTACTATTTATCTGCGCTAAAAATAAAGCACTGATAAAGGGTACCGTTTATGAGCACTAAAAAAACAAAGATAAAGGATTCCCTTTATCGATGTAAAAAAGTGCTAATAAAGGGTACCGTTTATCAGAACTAAAAAATGATGATAAAAGGTACATTTTATGAGATCTTTTTTCTAGCACCGATAAAGGTCAGTGCTATTGAAGGCCTGTTTTGTAGTAGTGAATATTCACATGTGTTCCGTGAATCTCTAGATGATGTTATTGAAACTCTAGGTTCTATCATGAAAAAATTAGGTTCCTTACATCATTAATTGTGGACCACAAATATGATATCTTTTTTTCACTCTAAGTTATTAATAGAAAAAGGAAGAGAATATTCCTCTCTACATCTTGAGATATTTCTAGATAATTTTTCTCTACTGGGTCAACACCTTATACACTAAAAATTGATAAAACATAGAATATAGACTCAGTGTTAAATAATGATAATTGCACAAAATCTTTTATCCGTTATTAAATCTAAGTTATTCATTATGTCAAATTTTAATAATATTAATATTACTATATCTCATGAAATGTGTTTATTATAATATCAATTCTTAAATAATCAAATTAATATATTTTTAAATGACATTAAATAAAATATATCATTTCCACCAGGTCATTAGATTTTAATCATATACTCCAAATGAATTTATCAAACCTTTAAATTTTAAAATATTTATTCAATAGTGTATAATATATATTATGTTCACTAAAATTATGAATAAATATTTATTTTTATATTCATATAGCATAGATAATATTTAATCTATTTAATAAAATGATGAGTGGATATTTATTTATTTAGTACACTGTGAATAATTAAATAAGAGATAATATTTAAATCATATATTCTAAACAAGAATATATTGTGATTTAGTTTATGAGATAAACTTTACATGAATAAATATTATCCCACATTCTAGGAATAAATTTATTATTTATCTTAAATTTGGTATAATTGAATGACATTCTGGAGAAACTTAGTGTGTTACCCTCTATGCCACTTTCAAAATGGTAATAAGTGAACATACCTAAATTCCAAGACTCTTGACAAGAAACAATTCAAGGAAACCATATAGAAAGAAGTTAATATATCAACTATAAAAAACATTGTTCGAATGCTACTGCATAATATAATTTTTTTTTCAACTGATATATCATTAAACTAGATTCATACTTGTGTTATCACATTATATAATCGATCTATGTTTCTTTGAATTTATGAAATTAACACCTCTATAAACTACCATGAACAATGATTTTGTCAGAATATTTTGTTTCAATGAAAGGGTAAGAGATATATTCCTCTATTAATATGAAAGTGATAAATCCCATCTTTACTTATTCAATTAATTCCATATAATTTGTGATGAAAAAACTTATATTACCTCACTCTGATCATATATTATCATGGTTTTCATTCATATATCAAAGTATATGATTCATAATAAACATTAATTATATTCTATAGTGTATATAACAATACAAAAATTCACATATAATAATATCCAATTACACATAAAACATGGGTAATTACTATTGGAGGGTCTATCCCCATCACCTCATTTATTGGGGATTATAAAGTATGATCTTCATGAGAAGAAGTCTGAATGTATTACGAGCCTCCATCACCCAAGAGCATGAAATCATATGTGTCCCCCATTATATGGATATATCTAGACCATAATTATTATTTAATAATATCATCATAACATTTCATGGTTCTCAATATAGTGGCTAACGATTATAACCAATTAATGTGAGGAATATTACAAGGACATCATCACGTTCATATTACATATAAGAACAATCATTATGTGATAAAATATTATATATATATATATATATTGGAAATAAAAAGTATAAAATCAGTTGGTTTTAGAGTTCTAACTCCAATAGAAATATGAAAACCAATCTATGGGAGAGAGAAGAATATCCACATGGGTAGGGTAGTGGTGATTAACCAAAAGAAGGTGTGTTTTTGTTCAACATGTGATAATCTATGAATTCAATGTCTACATGTAATGATCACGGAAGTAAGGAGGAAGTACAAATGGGAGATCCGTAATATAGGGAATAGAGGTCATCACATTGTTGTACAAACTACATCTTATGATCTTACCTTTAGAGGGTGTTATATCCAAGGATCTCTATTATAGAATAATTTTCATAAAAATTTTATTTTGTTTGTAAAGAAATGAGAATGTGTGGATAATAACATAGTGGGGTTTGGTTGAGGTGTAATTATTGAATTAATCAGATTCTACCTATATTATTATTCTACTCTTAATGATTTGGTAGCTTTATCGCTTATTAGATGATCATAGGAGAATTAAATAACGGAGTGTAAGGGGAAGTTAATTATAATACATTTGAAGAAAATATTTGGTTATCAAAATCATTAGAGTGTCCTAATAGGCTTAGGTATACACAGATAAAAACCATACAGAAGTTACTTATTTTGGTGTAATTAGAATAAGAGACTTTATGGGGACCTGTGATTATACCATAAAGTAGTATAACTACTCATGAGAGTGATTGGAAAGATTGAGTGAGTGTTCTTGGAAATAACTGATGAATTTAATCAAAGGAAATATAAAACAATGAACCTAATCCCAACATCCCCATTATTTCCAACTTATTTAGCAAAACTTGTTTTCTTACTCTTATTATCATCCTAATTTCAACCTTTATTACATATGATATTTAGTTTTGTTACTCAATTATATGTTAAAACACATAACTCAAAACTAATTTACAATGCTCACCATAAGTCAACATCAGTCAATGAATTTTTCCTGCTATCCTTATGGAGACAAGCTAGGTAACTCTTAGTTAATGTGTTTCACAACCCTTTTCACTTACATTGAGGTTTTAATAGATTTATTGGTAGTTATAGTTATTTTTAAAGTTTTTATTATATATATAAAACACAAAATAAATCATAATATTGACACATAATTCTTATATACTCATAATTATCATCGATTTTACACTATAGCTCACTTACAAATACAGTTGTTCAGTTTTTGAGGTATATATACACTAAGAGTCTATGTTCAGGCTTATTTCCCCTTATGCATGATATTGAAATGAATTTTCAATTGAGTATAGCTAGAACAACCAAATACATAAAGGAATCTAATTTTTAAATAAGTAAACATGACAAAGAAAAAAATCAATTTTTTGATGTGTTTATCTAGAATGAGTAAGGGCCTCCTATGTTAAGGGATTTATTAGTCCCTTGGATCTCTAAAAATGCTACTTTCATTACATTAGCACTTAATTCTAGGAATTATGATCTAGAACACTACTATATGTTTCAATTTCAAGTTTTTGATGGATTACCATTATAAGATTCCCTGGAATTAATTAAGGATTTTCTATCAATTGTTCAATACTTTCCTATCAATAGAGAGATAAATTATGGATTGAGAATGATATATTTCTAATGTCCTCAAATGTATTTGAGATACTAGTGTTGTATTTTTTGTCAATTTTATATATTGGTAGTCAATTCATGATTGGGGAACGTGTGGGAAAGATAAGAGTTATCTTTTATTGGATATGGAAATGAAAAGAATAATCACATGAAAAAAGGGAAGTTTAGTTGCAAGGATTCCTTAGAACATGTGGTCGGATATGTTATAAGGGTATCCATTTTACATGTGAAGGTTTTTGAGTTGTTCCTCATGTATAATTCAATAACTAACGTAGTTGAGTGTTTTCTACAACATTTTAGGAAGTCTTGAATCACTAGAATGGGAATAAATATTTTTATATCTATTTCTATATATTTTAAAGGGTATCTTTATATATGAAGAATTATGTCCTGTGTTTTGGATAATCCATTCCTATATACTTGTGAATGTATATTCTAAAATTAATAATGAAACACCCTTGGATGAATAATTAATTGAAGCTAAAGTGATGTTTGTTGTTATCTATATTAAATAACTCAAAGTGGAGTATTTTATTTACTAAAAAGTGTTTGGGAAAGTAGATTAGGTGTTTAAGTAAGTTCGATAAATTACAAAAGGTGTTTTGAATTGTTTATGATTATATGAGAATGGATGGAGATAAACTGAAAGTGTTCTCTATTAAAATGTTGGAAATCTAGAAAATTATCCTCACTCTATGATTCACATAGTAAACTTCACAACACATGATAATCCATCACATAATAAAATTTGAAATTGTGAAGATCGATACACGGGAATTAAATCCATGTAGGATAATTTAAGTTAAGGTTCTGGTGGGCATATGAGAATCCACATAGAAGAATTCATCACATAATAGAATCCACATATCCAAAGTAACTGATGAATGGGAATCAATTATGTATCCATGTATATGTATGTTATGTTGATATTCATGTAACTGAATTTCCACCACATTTTGGGTAAATATTTTTGATTTTCCAAAATGATTATTCTCATGATAAATTTGTTTATGATGTTGCTGATGTGGTTCTTCAAGGTTATAAATATAAAAAACACTAGTATGTCTATGTGATTCAAGATTTATATATTGATTTGTTAATATTTATTCAATGAGATAATAAGATAAAAGTTTTAGAGAAGTTATGGAATTACTTATAAGTCAATATTAAATTAGAAATAAAATTAGATGATGAGTAAACCGGTTTCAAGAATTTTTAATATAACATATTTAACTATGAAACAAGATAAAATGTGAGGAAAAAAGTCAAGAAATAATATATTGAAAGTTACATTCCAAAAATCACAGAGGATGTATGGTATTAAGCATTCATAAATAACTACATTAGATTTTATGAAAAATAAAAAATAATTAAATATACTGAGACCTAAAAATTTTAAATGAGAAATTAAATATAGAGTTTATTGGTATATTTAATTGAGAAGTACAAACCTATGTTTGAATAATTTTAAATGTAATATTAGAAGATATGAAATCCTTGAGGTCAACTAGAAGAAGATAGAAGATTATAGAATACTAAATTCATTCAAGATATTAGTGAGAAATAAATGAGAAATAAATGAGAAATAAAAAAAGAAATGACAATCCTATAAATATACAGGATACAATAATTGAGAAAAAAATAATAACAATATAATGAGTGAATACCAAATATAAAAAATGTGCAGTGGTTGATAAAACCATAGGGAATTGAATCACATGGATATATTCTATATCTCAAATATATAAAATATTATTTTTAGTGAGCTATATGTCAATAGAAAAATTATAAGGAGAGATTTGTGCTCTTGAACTGAGAGCTTGTACTCAAAGAATATTTAAGAAAAACTATTGATGAATAATAAGATGGATTTTTATATATACTGAGAGGTTAGATCATTTGGTAATTTAATAATAAGTGAGTAAAATAGGATCCTACAATAGCCATTTTTGGAAAATATTGAATAGAAGATAATATAAGAAAGGGTGACTTACTGGCATCTTAATATTTATTTATGTGAATTCAAATCACTTAATGAAATGATGAGATTTATCGTTTGAATATCACAATATATTATCAAGTGAGACAACCAAGCCAGTAAATATTGTATCAATTCTATGACGATAATCCATGATCAATGATCACGATGATGAGTTTTCTTAAATACATTTGAGTATTTTAAGACGTTGTTACTGATTTGAGGGAGATCAATACTATTGATGGAGATGAATACTTTTTAGATAATTTAATCTAATTATAAAGAGGAGAGATAAATAAAAACTTGAATATATATAGTTCAAATACATAGAACTTGTATGAATTAGTATGTATAGGGTAATCACAATGAGAATCTATGACTATAATGTGAAGAAGTTGAAGGAAGTCCAATGTAGTAGGCAAGTGGATAGTGTGACTATATTCATGAGGAATTAGTGAGACTATGATATGATCCACTTGTAATTTATGATATTTTTTATATAGGAGAATCCATGTTGGTGAATCTAAATAACCATACACTGAGTAAGGATTAGTAAAAAACCCTATAAATTATTATGTTTTTGTGACTTTAGTTATTGAATTATCTGAGTGAGGTTATGAGGCACTAGAGTACATGAATAGATATTTAACAACTCTTGGAGGTTAAATTGATTAAGAAATAATTTTTAAAAGTGACTACTGATTCACCCATCCCCTCTTAATGGTCTATCGGTCCTCTAGGAATTTCAATTGGTATCATATCAATACGATGTTTCCTTCGAAAACATTAGAATGAATTGTGGATTTTAGATAATTGAAAATTATTGTTAGATCATCAAATATATCACTACTGGTATAAAATATGAAATGTTATTCTCCTATAAAATATTTCAAAATATGTTTAAGGATGTATTTAATGTAAAAAATATATAAAATAGAAGAAGTGTCTTCTGCCATTTGAGTTTGAGAAAATTGGTAAGTGATTATATAATGAATTCATTGATAGATATCATTTTGATGATTCATGTTTAAGCTATGAAGGTAGTGAGGAAAATAAATACATTATAATAATTGAAGATTTTTACTCACTTTTTTGGAATTATCTAAATAAGTTTCCCACTGATTTTGTTACCAATATATTAAATTTTATCAAGGACCTATTCGATGAAATATCATAACTATGGGAAGAAGCTAATTCTATGGATAATACAATATATCAGAATGTTGAAGTATGTAACAGCCTCACAAAACTAGTGATATCAAAATATGGAAATATCTCACATTATAATGATATAAAACTTTGATATGTTGAAGACTTAAAAAGAATAGTTCATGAACATTATTTTTTTAAGATATTTATCACTGAACAATTCCATGCATTTGAAAATCTACAAAAAAATCACAATGAATATAAAATATAAATAGATGTATGTGAAAGAGAAAGGAGTCAAAGTGCTAAATAGTTTACTAATATAGGTTACGAAGATTCATAAGGAACATGATTATAAGTTTAAGATATATTGGGAATATAGATTGAAGTCAATTGAGGCTAAGAAATATTCACTCAACATGAAGTATTTAATTCAAGAAATCAATTTGAAGAATCTCGAGTCAAACCAAGATGAACCTTCCTAATGAAATAATAAAATAAGTGTCACCGCTCAAATATTAGTGATAATTTTTCCCTTATAAAAGACTCATGGTGATATTAATGAGATTTTTATATCATGTGGTGAAGTCTCAAACTAATCCTAATTCAAAAAGATACCATAAATACTAGTTCATTCCACTAGTGTTAAATTTTCCTTCACTAGATAATACATGATATGGATAAACACTATAAAAATTGTGTGATTAAAAATTATGATAAACCCACCACAACATCAATAGTCTATGTGATAATATTTACCAAGATAATTTCCCCATCCTAAGATCAAAAAGTAGCGAAATCATTCAAAAATATAATGCATAAAAAAGGAAAATTGGAACTATAAGTTAGAGAAGAAGATTTGTGGTCTACTACTAGTATTGATGGATGTTTAGACATAGGGTGATAGATTCATGGTATAATCTACTAGAATATTATAGTAAAATAAGGCCAATAGGTAGGGGAGAAAATATGAATCAATAGAAAAACCTATTGGGTTGAAATATAATATATTGAATGTAAATGATAAATAAAAAATTTGAATCCCTTGGAATGTTATTGAATTATTCAAACACTAATGGCCAAACCTATGATGATTGTATGTATGTTTTATTAAGATATATCTCATATGCTAATGAATGAAGAAGGAAAAAGTACTATAATAATATAAATATGGACAATTTTCACTTAAAAAAATACTGCTTCAAAAAAGACCAAGAAGGTTATGGAGGATATTTAATCCTTTATGAGAAAATCAAACACGATAGAATATGAATCTCCTCAGAAAATGGATGTCACATTAGATAGAAAAAGACGATTATATTATTATAATTGGGGAAACATCATAAATTATTATAAACAATCCAAGGAATTAAAATCTATATAGATCAGTCTGAAAACAAACATCATGTTACTCAAATAAATAGATAGTACAGCTGACTTGGTTTTTGAAACTCATTGTGAAGAAGTTGAATTGAAACCTAAGAAGGGAAAATCTAAAGTTGTTAATGAACTGCATGGAAGGTGTAAACTAGCTATATAGATTCCAAGTAAGTGCATTATTAATTTAGTAGGACAAATTGATATGTTCAAGAGTAAATATTAATAAATTTACTTTAATTTGAAAAATTTGATTCTTCAAAGAAGAATTCCATACTATTGAATATTGATGAATATGTCAAGAAGGAATGCTTAGTTATAATGAATGATCAACTAAAATTGTCTCTAATATTATATAAAGTTAAAAAGAATCAAAATATCTAGTTTCCTATGTAAAGAATCCTAATAAATCTTAGAAACAAAATGAGGTGCAGACCTTTATGCCCAAATTCAAACAAACCCTGAAATCTAAGGGTAGAGGAATGGAAAAAACTAGAATTGAATATCATGTGTTGAGAAATCTATCTCAAAACTCATGATCAATGTGATAATATATTGGAAGAACAACCATATTACACAAATCAATATGGTGGTTATTTAATTCTAGGTAATTGAATGTGATGTTTTATGTAAACCATCCATTGAGGGGGAGTTAGAAAAAGAATCAAATCTACTAGAGATATTTCATTAATGCTAAAAATGGAATTATGGATATATTTGAAGAAACTAATGTTTTAGGTATTATTTTTACTATCCTAAACATATTTTAAATTATATTGGTTTCATTATTAAGGGGGGTTTATTATCTAATATAATTGAGAGAAAAACATACTTACAGGTGATCATTCTCATATGTTTTGGGAAGATGAGTGCAATTTTACAAATTGTTTGAAAATTGGGTTTATAAAACCCCTTTTAAATTATACTATGGTTTAGTAGCACATGGAGAAGTGTGGATGGATAAATTTTATATTGGGGTAATGAATTTTTGTTTTCCACACCAGGTTTTCCTATTTATACTTAGAAGGATTAACTGATGACACAGTACTAAGAACTCTATGGCGCCTTTATTCACTAAGAACAATTGAAGATAATGAGGAGAATAATTTGGTATAAAAATTGATAAGACCCTAACATTTAGGGGGAGAATATATTTTCCATATTTTTATTTATTATCAATAAGTTGGAGTAAAACATTGTTATCTTTGGAACTGATGCTGTATTAAAAAATCTAAAGGGGGAAATTAAAGTGACCAAATGGATTTGAGACACCTGTATTGTATTTATTTTTAGTGTGAGATGTTGTTTGTTAATGTATTATTAGAGATTATGGGTGAATGATTTAATTTATATACCATTAGATACAGAAAAATAAAGAATGTTGAGTGGATGCTTAATCCACTTTGTTTTTCTGATTATTACAATAATGATTATTATGAATTAATTTCAGAGAAAAATAAAATATTATTTGGGTTGGTATTTTATATATTATTAGTATGTTATTGTTATTATCTTAATAATTTAAAAAATTATATAAATGAACTTGAGTGAAAATTTAGCAAAGCCTAGAACAAACTATTGAAGAAAAATGAACTGATAACATGATGAAATTTGAACTGATCATATGAAGAAATATTAATTGACCACATAAAGAAATATTAAATGATCTCATAAAGAAAGAAGAGTTGAATTAATGAAGAAAAATGAACTAATTATAGGAATAAAAATTAAATGACTGCATAAATAAAAATAAACTGATTGTAAGAAGAAAAATGAACATACTGTAAGTGAAATTTTATAAAAGTATTGAACCATTTTTGTAAATTTTAAAATTTTGAAAGTGTTGAATCTACCTTATGAATTAAAATTTATGAAGTTTTTGAAACTGAATTATGAAGTATAGATTTAGAAAATAATTGAACCGGTCTTATAACCTATAGTAACTTAATTACATTGTAATATTTTATCACAAAACATGCTCTGTTTTATATATTCTTATATATTATGAAATACTACATATATTTTTCATATATTTTTATCGATTTAATTATTATTTAAATATTAAATAATTATTTTAAACCCGTGTAAATTTATTTGTGATTATTTTATGTTGTATTTAAGCTACATTAAAAATGATTATATGTGTATTATCAAAACCACTGTTTTCTTAGAACATCTGATATTTGAATTAAAATTATTTAAAATACGAAAAATCAATATTTCATGTGATATGGGAAGTTTTTATGTACACTTATATTGATTTTTATGACTTCAATTATATCTGTATTAAATTTTATAATAAGTTTTTTTCTATAATATGTTTCAATTTTATAGACCATCAAAGTAAACCCATGTTATGAATAATTTTCATGTGCATTCAATAAAGAAATCATGTGTTTCATTTGAAAGGATGAATGCATTGGGATTTATACTCTGAATCTTCTATATAGTGACCCTATCCTTTATCACATATTATAATATGAATTTAAGCATAATTATCCATTAAATATAGACTAAGGATCGAATTGTGACCTCTCGGATCCGGATGTCACTTAATAGGTGCCCTGAGCTTGGTGGGCCACATGACCTCAAGTTCATATACTCAAGTGATAGTGGATGCCGACCATTAGCGAGGGCCTTATGTGTGTCCATGGGGAGACTATGCCCTCATTACCAGAGTAGAGAATAATTGAAAACTATAAACAAAGGGTAAGTAGTGGAAACAATATAAGTAAATAGAAGGCACAACAGAAATAGACAAGGATCACAATAACTGATATTAGATGAATAGAACCTAATAATTCAACCACGGATGGTTATATGTCATGTCACTAGGAAGATAGAAGACATGTCTGCAAGTATCTGGCATACATGCTAAACCCAATGTAATAAAAAGGAAACACATAAACTATCCCAAGAATCTTGAGCCATAGCTTGTTTAGCTTCTACTAGATCCATCCAAGCATATAAAACAATCAAGTGTCTAAAGCATTAGTCTTACCTTTATAAACACCTTCATACATGTAAGATACTCTGGTACAAATGGTTCCCAGATTGGATGTGAGATAAATCTCATTCGGCCACCACCAACGATGTCTATAACATTCATCCCGTGTAATGGAAATGTAAGTATAGGAAAGAATGGATATATATAAAATAAAGAAGTATAATGTAACTAAATATCCAAGTAACTGCATCATACCTTGAATGGTGTCTGAACATGTAGCAAGTGAATTATTTTATTTCTACCATTTTATAAATAAGTCACATGTTAACAATAGTGAAGGTTCCAAGATGTAATAAGGTAACACGTAATGATATTTAAAAATGAAGTTACAAGGTGATAAATAAGGCAACACATACCTCAAGGGTCACCAAATCCATAATGAACATATCTTTTCTAAGGGTAATAGTGTAATCCAAGGATCATTGTCCAAGGCATTCCACAATAAGATGCTTAACGAGTCTAAGGAGTTCATCCAAGTAAAAACGGGGATAAGCAATGACTGGGACCGAGGGACTTTAACCATGGAACCTACTTGTCAATGATGGATCCAAGGAGTGTATCCAACACATCCTATAGTACTACATAATAGATCCTATGGTGTTATACTGATCATAACAATTTATACAATTTTTGGGTTGTAGGTGGGTCTCAACCTAATCAAGTTATATCCTCGAATTTGGAATGGGGTCTTCAAGTGCTCAAAGCATTCCCTCAAGAATACAAGACATGATTGAGTTAAGACACTAATATTTTGATAATAAAGTCATATATAATTCACAAGGTTCAATCTATTACCTTTCATTAGTGGGACAAGGCTAATTGAGCATTCAACCATTTAATCAAGTCATAATTAATCAATATGTCTGTTTGCTTCTAGCCTTGACATTCATTAGTGTGACAAGTCCAAGTAGCACGAAACCATTAAATTTAATCCATTTAAGTCATTTTAAATAATCAATATTTACTCCTCTACCTTTCATTAACATGGTAAGGGGTTCTACATATTTGAAACCTATTAAAAAACTACATTTAATTAGGCCAAGTCATACACTTAGTATAATTTCCAATTTCCATTTCACATTTAATTATGGAATTGAAACACTTAACTTAGGTGGGTAAATTGGTGATAATATATTGTAATTTCCATTATTAAATTAAAAACTTAAAACAACCTATTTAGTATTTAAGAGCTTACCCATAGAAAGGTCAAGCCTAGGAACACTCGAATGGTGGCTCAAACGTGTTAAAACTCTAAAACGAAAATTATTGAAAAATATCCTACTTGGGAAGGATGTATTTGTGGGAATAACCACTAAAAAATAATCACATATTTTGAAATATCATAACCATATTATTCTAATTATTATAATAATGGAATATAAATTCAAAAAATGGAACCTGATGAAATTGGAAAGACACAAACATAATTTCCAAAATCAAAAAACTTGATGAATGAGTTATAGACCACCCACCTTAGGCTTGTAAAAATCCTAATCTATTATTAGCCTATAATTCGACTTGTAAAAAATTAGATTTGAGAAAAAGGTAAAAATAATCCCACATAGATAACTGGGATTAGAGAAAGAGAGAAAAATGATGACTAAAAGAGACTCGAGTACTTATAGTTGCAAATCAAACATGATGAATAGAAGGCTCGATCAGATCCCAGATGAAGGAGATCTCTTGATCCTTATTCTAGGCCTTAAAAATATACAAAATGAGATAAATGAAGGTTAATCCTGATGGGGACATATTAGGGAAGAATGAGGGTCTTAATTAGATCATTAATATAAAAAATGTAAAATTACCCAAAAGTTGGCATGTGCATTGTTTTCCACATGGTTTTCAAAAAAATGAGTAAAACATGCACGGGTACCTATAGAAGAGTAATAACTCACATGGTTAGGCCAAACAGTTAGGTAAACTGTTCACTAACCATGAGAGATGGGTCTTCCTAAAAATGAAAAAAAAACTCCACACAGTTAGATATAACCATGTGGCCTCCCCGCACGATTTACTAAAAACAGTGTACCAAGCCTATTTCTCCAAAAAATATGGGGTTTGGGATCCAAAAATCCTAAAAAACCCTTTATACCTTTCCAAACTGATTAGGTATCCACGATAAGTCCAAAATAATTAATTATACTAAAATTTAAAGGATCCATAATAGAGTGAAAACCGGGTTCTTATAGTCTTCCCCCTTAAAAGAACTTTTCCCCGATTTCACCTTCCAAAGGTGGTGAAACACTATTTTAGAAATAATCTTTCCACTGGGCATGCATGTCAACCTCTCTATCTTAAGTATCATCCTAAAAATGGTCGTTCTATCGAAGCACATGTAATAGAGGGATAGAGTGGCCTCAGAGAGCCTCCATGCTTTAGTCAATGGTACATATTGGATACTCCTCAAAGGTAGCATCAGTATCTCACAAAAATTATTCAGGATCAATGGTATGAGATGCGTTGACATGATATTGGTGAATCTATGAAACATGTAAGACTTCGTTCATGGCACAGTTCCTCTGAGGTAGTAGAAAATGTTAAGCTATTGGCCCAACTCTCTCTAGAATCTCAAATGTCCCTATATAATGAGGATAAAACATCCCTTGCTTATGTAACCATATCTACCCTATCCTCGGTGATACCTGAAGGGAAAAAGGATCCCCAAACTCAAAATCTAGAGGTCATCGATGAAGATCAACATAAGATTTTTTTTCTATATGAAGTAGTACTCATATGTTTTTTGATCATTTGAACCTGCTATAAAGTCTCTTATATGAGATGAGGACCTAGTAGGGCTGACTCACCTGACTTTATCCTTCATAGGGGAGAACAACATGACCTACCATACAAGGCCTCAAAATGATCCATCTAAATTGTTACCTGAAATCTATTATTATAGGGTAACATAACGAGAGGGATATGCTTCTACCAAGAACCCCAAAATTCAAGGGATCATGATCAGAGATTATAATCTAAAACCTATATTGTTTGTTCTGATTTTATATCAGTATAAGGGTGACAATATGTTTTTAGAAGTACCTGTGTACCCATAGTTTTTACAACCCCTACTAGAACCATGACATGAAATGAGAATCCCTATCTGAAACTATTGTACGAAGGAACCCTTTTATTTATATGATCTCATGAACATGAATTATTCCTAGATCATCAACTGATAAAGTCTACCGAATAGGAATAAAGTGGTATTCTTTCATTAGTTAGTAAATAACAACTCGTACCCTGTCACTACCTCTAAGAGACCTATGAAAACTAACTTCAAAGTCCATGTAAACATCTTCCCATTTTCATTCTTGGAATGTAAACGAATGTAAGAAGCCTGAAGGTCTCTGGCACTCCTCATTCACCCGTTGATAGGTGGAACACCTAGTAATATATCATGTAATCTAACATTTCATCCAAAGACAACAATATTGGTGTTTCATATCTCGATATATTTTGGAGATGCCTGGATGAACTGCCCACTGAGATTTATGGTAATATTTCATCAACTCCTATCTCATATATTTAGGAACCTAGAAATGTCCATGTATGTGATAGATGTCATCTTTTTCCATAGACCAGTCTGGAGGTGTGTTATCTCTTGATATACTATCACAAAGAACTAATAAATCAATATCTAAAAATTATATACCCTTCACCTTCTCAATAAGATAAGAGGTAACTATTAAGACTGAGAGGAATATATTATTGTGACTATCATGAAACCTTATATGTATACTATAAAATAGTTTCATTAACTTCCATTCATCACTGGCGTCCCATATGGCCTATTCCTGAGTTTTCTAACTCACTACATCTGTAACCATGTTTCCCATCCCCAGCGTATATGCAAGATCAAAATCAAAGGATTTTAGATATTCTAACAATCTTAACTATCTGTGGATGATGTTACATTGAGTAAAGATATATTTGAGCTTATTTTGGTCTATGTAAACCACAAGTTTCACACTTAACAGATAGTGTCTCCAGTAATATAAGGTATGGACAAAAACTTCTATCTATGGGTCATGCTTTGGGTAGTTTCTCTCATGAGGTCTCAACCACCAAGATCCATAAATAATAACTATATCATTGAGAGTGTGGACCACCTCCACATAAGAAACCCTATTATTTTAAAAAGTTCAGAAATTGGATTTATAAAATATTGTTTTCCACTCCCTTTTGGAAAAAACCATGGGAAAAAACCATGTGATGGTCTGTGGTTTTGATTAGATTAATGTGTGGTTTCCGAAACCTAAATAATATAGAATTCTCTATCCTTTCCTATATAAACCCACCCAAGAACCCACTTCCTCTTCACTAAAATCTTTTGGAGTTCATCAAATATCTTCCCTCCTCTCTCTATAATCCTCCCAAGGTTCCCCAAGCTCCTAAGAAGCCTCTCTCAAGACTCTCCCAAGCCTTTGAGATCACACTTCCAAGTAAGGGATTCCTTCCTTTCTCATTTTATACAAGTTTATTAATATTTTTATTGCATTTTATTTTTAGTTATAATTGTTGGGGTATGATTTTTCACCTCCCCATAATTCCCTCTTCATGTTTGAATGATGAGAGACCCATTTATCTCTCATTCATGCCTCCCATATACACCCGTTACCATGCTGGAATTCCGTAAGGAATTTCTCTCTCCTCATTTACATTAACCCAATATTTTGTATAATGAATCAAAATTTCATTAATTATGTTGGGACATGTATCTATATGACACCCTTACAACACATTTCATGTAAATATGATGATACACCCCTTTCTCTCTCATGAACCATTTTTGTGAATTCTTATGTCACACCGTTATGCTGCCGAAATTGCACTGCATTTTTTCAAGCCAAAGTCATTATGTAGTGAATACCATGCCCATTTATCTATAAAGGGTATTAATTTTTTTTCAAATTCACTTATTGATTATAGAGTTTCATGTATGAATTCCACAGTTCTTTATCATGGGATAAATGATGATAAATCCATGTTTTATGATCCATGTGGCGCACTTATGCATGAAATGAAATGTTTAAGAAGGGTGTGCCCAGATAGCTCTCAAATTCATTGGATAAAGATTAGTATCATGATACATCAAGTGCAATGAGTATTTACTCATGATAATTCAAGTGAAATTAGGATTTACTCATGCTAATTCAAGTGCAATGAGGGTTTACACATGCTCCATGCGCAATGATCCTTGGCTCATACTAATTTCACATTAAGCATTATTGCCACATTTCCATTTTATAATGATTATGCTATATCATGCCTTTATGTTAATGTTTCTTTTATGCTCCATTGATATGCATATTTTCTAACATGTATTGTATTGTTCATGTTATGCCTTGTTTACTCCCTTTCTGGGGTTTATATCTCACCTTTTTCACATGTATGTCCTCAGGTTATCTTATGCAATGTTAAGTATGAGAAAATGGCGTGGTTATGTAAAGGAAGTTTTCAATAAATATGTTGTGTGTTTTATGTTTTATGTTGTTATTTAATGTTCTTAAGCCCCAAAGACACAAGACCTCTCGATCTTCCATGTTGTATCAGGTGAAGAGTTTATGCAATAAATCATGTTTAAGTGTGTAATAAAAAGAAGGTTTGTTATAGAAATTGTATGTGAATAATCATCGATGGACATTTTCATTTGAGGTGAGTGATCATGTGTTGTTGGGAATCTATCCAAGGCTTGGTCATTTAAATTTTATAAAGTAGCCTAATTATATCTCTGATACATATGCCCTTTTGAGATCTTAAATGGGTTGGTGATGTGGAATATAGGTTGGATTTTCCACCGCCATTAAATGTAGTGTATAATGTGTTTCGGGTATCTCAGGTGAAAAAGTATATTCCTGATCCTGAAAATTTTATTTGACAGGATCATGTTGACATAGATCTAGATGTTTCAATGGTTTATTTGCCAGTATAGATTGTGGATAGGTAAGAGAAAGTCTTGATTTAGAAAAGCATCGGTCTAGTGGGGGTTTTATGGAAACATGATTAGATTCATGGAGAGACCTGGGAGCATGATAAGGAAATGGTTGAGAAATATCCCAAACACTTTCAGGACAATGATGGTTATCTACTTTCTAGGGAAAGAAATTAAAATGGTGGGAAGAATGTAGCACCCCCAATTTCAACTAACTAACCCTTTGATTATTTATTTTATGTATTTATAGTGTTTGGGTGATGTTTTAGAAGGTTTGGATGATTTTTGGAATATTCTGGGTGATTTTTGGGAGGTTCATGGTTTGAGAACGGTTAGTAGAAACAGTGAAAAACCTCTGGGAAAACATGAAAAAATAGTAGGGCATATAGATTGGACAAACTATGTGTCCACCTAAAAGTGATCATGTGAAGTGGCATAGATGTATTATGAATGGTTGGTGCATAGTTTATCTAACTATGTGGGATAACCATGAGAGGTTTCTCTTTAGGTAGATTCCTATTCATGGTTAGCACATGGTTTTCCTAATCATGTGAGATAACCATGTATGTTAAAAAGTGAGATCCGAAAATTTTGCATCTCACTCAGTTTAGCCCCTTAACCCCTTGTTTTCCTCTATTATATCCCTAAATAAATTTCATATCATACAAAAGGCTATGGATAATCATCCATTCAATCCAAGAGCAATCCGTTGTAGATTCATGGTGTGTTGAATCCATAGGTTGCTTGGTAAGTCTCTGTTCTTGGTCGTTTTCCTTAGTTATATTCTTATTCCATCTATTAGATTCATATATCAAGTTAATTTGGGATACATATATGATATTTTATGACAATCATGATGATATTAAGCTATATTGAATGTGTTTAATGAGATATAAGGTGGGTTTTTAGAGATTCAACCTAGTTTTATTGAAGAATTCATTCTGTTCTTCATTTTTCCATAGTTTCTGAGGTTGGTGGATTTAATCTCAAAACCTCTTATTATAACTTGAAGGATTAGTTTCAATTTTTTTCAATTTATTGAAATTTATTGTGAAATTGATGTGAAACACATGATATAAACTCTCTTTAGTGACAATTTGTGAATTCATAAAATTTGGTTGTTGTTGAAAGTGAATGGTTTATGTATTTTTAAAATATGGCATTAAATTATGAACTGTTTTGATTCATGGAAATGGTTTGATGGAAATGTTTTCAACAAATAAATTTTTTTACTAAAATTCACTGCAATAGTTGATTTGTAAATGGTTTTTTTTTTGAATAATGGATTGTGTTTGTTCATGTGCATTGGGAACGAAAATAATAATTTTTTTACACATCATTAGGTGGAAGGATAAGGGTATAAACCGTCCTCTGTCAATATGGTTAACCAAGTGATAGCTTGGTGAAAGGATTTATCACCACTCATGTGTATATATATGTCCATGTTTTCATGAAGAGTGGGATTTTTTGATATGTGTAATGGAATTGGTTATTCAAAAATATATTTTTTAAAATCGTTTTAAAGTATTTTTGTGTTTCATTCCTTTGAAAAGGATTTGGATTTACGAAAACTATTATTTTATGGAATTTTTTTTATATTAAAATAGACACTATTAGAAATTGAATTATATAAATTTAGTTATATAGATTTTTTAACTTTTTCTATCATAGTGGTGTGACTATGGAATTCATTTATGGAAAACCTATTGATCTTCATTACTCACCCCCTTATTTAGAACTTTGTTGCTTTTTCAAATATCATTTATCATGACACAGGTAAAGGAAATGTATCTAATTTATTTAGTGATGCATCATGAGACTTTGAGTTGTATTGTGGATTTTTATATTGGATCATATTGGTATCTATGGAGTTTTTTTTTTTCTTTAGAGTATTTATATTTTTGGTTTTGTCTTCCACTTTTTACATTGATGCTGGTAATCTTCTACTTTAGTACTATAGTATATTTTGGTTTTGATATTAGTTTCTATCAATTTCAGTTGTATAACATTTTTTTCATACATCATATAATGGTATTGGTTATGGAATGCTTGTTTGTGGTAGTTTTTATTTTCAAAGGTAAAATCATCCACCAATTATATTGAATCCCTTAGCATTTATTCTCAACCATTGGCTTCTTTGAGATGTTGCCTAAGGCCATAATGTGACCCCACCTTGACTCAATACAATGAGGAGGGGATGGATGTTCCATGTATAATGGTTTGAAGAATGTTATTTACTCATTAAAAACTATGTTCATAATTATAATACCTTATGTGTTTTTATAACATATTATTTCTCATTAATTAATAATATTTAATTATTTTTATGGTTCAAGGTATGTTCGTTTCATAGTTTCATGATCAGTTCATTTGTATATTTTTTTTGACATTCTTGAAAAATGGGATTGAAACTCCATAAGTGGAATGAAATATTATTAATTAAATTATAGAAGTATAAATGGTCCCATATAAAATCTTTCTTTCTTGTATGAGTATGATTTATTTGATAAAATGTTTATGATAAACATTTACTTTATTTTGGGGGGTTTTCCAAAGAGAATGAACTAGTTTCATTTTATTTAATATTATGAATATATATTAGTTACATAAAATGAAATTGGTTATAATATACCTATTAAAATTTTATTTAACAGTAATATTAGTTTTATGACCATCCATGAAGGTGTTAATGGGAAATGAAAAAAATCATTATTCATGGATGTGATTAATTGGAATAATTTGGACAATAGTTTCATTTATTTGGATAAGATGAGGTAATGAAAGGAATAAATATAAGATATTTCATATAAAAATAAAATTAAAGTATATACATTGTTATGGAGTTATCTTTCCTTGATGGATGAAGGAGGTGTGGATAAAGTAGAAGAATACAAGAAATTAAGATAGGTCTTTATATAAAATTACCTATTGGATCTCACTTGCTTGGAGGACCCCATGAGGACCTTAGATTTTTTCTATTTATAAGACCTTAAAAATTGAACATTTGGAGAGTGGGTAGGATATATATTTTCAAATATTTTATTATATTCAAGGATTGTGAGTCTAAATGGGGTGGTATTTATACATGAGGAGAGGTGAGTTTAACTGATTAAATAATGATTATTTATGTTTAAATACAACCACATTGAGGCATAATTAAATTCCACTAATTTAGTTGATCATTATTTTTATAAAGTTAATTTAAGGCCTACCAAAACCTCAAAAACAGATTTAATGTTTTATTTTTTATTTATTTTAATCCTTTACCATTTGATTTTAATCCTTTTCATTATTTTACCTATACTGCGGTAAATAATTTTTTACCATGGTAAATTTTTATACATAAAAATGAAAATTTTAAATACATTTTATAAAATAATTTTTACCTTATTATTCCAAATATTAAATACATTTTACCAAATTTTATATACATAATTAGAAAAATTATATTTAAAATCAATCCCACGGACGCAATGGGAAATAAAATTTTTAAAGTGAAAAGGTTTAAAAATTTGAAATGTTTTTATATACAGTTTCAATGTGAAATTGATTCCAATGACAAAAATTGGACTGATTTATGTATAATTTAAATAATTACTTTTTAAATTCAATTTAATATATAATTTAACTATATAAATAAATTATAATAAAAATTATTTTTAATTAAAATTTTGTATTTCTCACTATTCATCAAATAATGAAACTTCTCTGAAAAATTCAAAAATTTCATAATAAGATAAATTTCACATTCCAATTTAAAAATTGATGTTAATTTTTTCAAATAAAATTTATAAAATTCTAAAATGATAATTTTAAAATAGGTTCACCATTAAAACGCAGGAAAATTTCCTTTTTGAAAAATATAACTTTTTAGGCATAAAATTTGATTTATTCTTATCTTAAGCCTATCAAAATTATTGGATGAATTCAAATTTTTTTGAATATATAATATATAAATTTAATTAATATATTTATATGATAGTTATTAATTAAATTTATTAATATAAAATGACATTGTGGGCCTAAAAATAGTTTTTTATTAAAAAATACATACTTTATGTGTAATAAGTATTTATTTTCATTTATAATTAATTGGTAACCAATGAATTAATTTGATAAACATGTGTAAAATTTATTTTCATTATTTAGTTAATCTCATTTATTCCCACACTTCTAATAGTTAGGTGATAACAAAAAAAATTATTGCAAAAGATTGAAAAATAGGAGAATCTAAGAAAGGTCAACTTATTGATATATTTATATTTATTTATGTGAATTTGTGTCACTGAAAGAAATGAGGAGCATATGGTTTTGTAGATCACAATAAATCATCGAGTGATATAACCAGGTTATCATATACTTTGTACGTTTTGTGATGGTGAGTTGTAACCAGTGGATGAGTTATGGATTTTTCTTTAAGACTTTCATGCATTCAAATATGGTGTTGTTGAGTTGAAGGAGGTCCATAATATTGAAGTAGAAATATACTATGAAGATCTTATAGTCTACTTCCAAGGAGGAGTCTCAATTAAACACTTTCATATTGATTTTATGAAACCCTAGAACCCATGTGACTCAGGGTATGCTTGTAGATCACATTGTGACTCTATGATTATAACGTGAAGCTATTGGAGGAAGTCATGTGTAGTGGACAAGTGGCTAGTGTGACCCCTACATGAGAAAATCAATGTGACTCTTATATTTTCCACTTGTATTTAATGTCATTGATTATAGTAGAGAATCTGTGTTGGGGAATTTTGCTAATATGCGACGGAGTAGGTATCAATATTGAACCATGTAAATTCTTGTATTCTAATGCCTTTATTTACTAAAATATCTAGGTGAGGTTTCAAGACACAAGAGTTATTGGATTAATACTAAGCATTTATATAAGGTAAAATTGATTTTTTTGTAAAAGTAACTACTAATTCACCACTCCCCTCATAGTTCTCTATCATTCCTCTAGGAATTTTAGTTTCCCTTACACCCTAAAGGGACAAACAAGAACTTCAATTCTATAATGATAATAAAATTCATTAAACACATGATATGAGATCTATAATTCATTTATAAGAACATTTTACTGCACATATATAATAAAGGGTCTTAGGACCTGACTATCCACATTCATAATGAAAAATCAAGATGATTTACATGAGATTGGGGAAGGATTCAATGACTAATACCAAACATTTCCCCATTATCAGTTCCCACATTCACTTTTAATATAATCTATATATTAAGTATTGAGTGAAATTTGTTAAACCTTAATGGATATTGAGTTAGGAGTTGACTATAGTGATAAGGATAGTGATGATCTTAAAAATATTTATATTATGCTAGTTTTAAATTCAAAACAAAAGGAGATTAGGGGAAGAAGATTCATTATTAAGTGGTGGAAGTGAATGATGATTTCAATGAACAAATTGCTATTATGAAAAGGAAGATACAAGTTATAGTATCCATGAACCAATAAGTAAGATTGAAATGTAATTATTATTATACTTTCTCAATAGTTCTACTAACTATATGAATTTTTACATTCTGGATCTTGATTCACCACCCTCTTAAGTTGAGGAAGCATGATCCATATGAAATTATAGGAGACATACCATGAGAAATGATCTATTCTCCGACATTTAAAATCCTAGATAGAAAAATCACTCATATCTATCTAATAAAAATAAAGGAAACTTTATAAAGGGATGATAAAATGTGTTTTAGTTGAATCAATAATCTTTTTCCCAATCCAGAAACACACAAGGAGCTTATGGGAAGTAAACTATAACTTTCAAGAAAACAAATTCTAGTAAAAATAATATTTTCAAGAAAAATTGGTAGATCATGGTGCATGGAATGAAGATGAATGATTTTGTTCTAATCTAAAATTTAAACTCCTCAATTATTGATCAATAGATTCAAGGAATCCAGGATACTATACAGGATATAGAAATGTAGGTTGGAAAACTTTATTAAAGACTAAGTGACTTGGGGAAATTTCTAAGTATCACTTAAATAAATCCTATAGATTCTGTTGTGTCCTAACTCATTTAGCCACTCGAATAGTGCTATGGGCCAAGTTCTACTAACCTTTGGTGCGCATCTTATAACATCAAAGGATTATAACTAGAATAAAGAGTGTAAATGAATGATATTGGGGAAACTTCACTCTCTAGTGATGATATAATAATGGTCCAAATATATATAATATTAAGTGGAAAATAAAAACAAATAGACACTGGATCAGTAACCCTCCCATGGTGGAAACATAATTGATATCAAAAGCAATAATAATAAACAAATCAATACCATTTTCAGAATTAAACATCAAAATATACCATTTGTAGCTATTGAAATAAAACATGCATACAAGATAGGTCATATATATCAATAAGCATAAGGGTCTCCAATGGATAAGCATAACACATACATATATAATAAAATAATGATACAAAAAATTAACAAAAAGGAAATTTTAGATGAGGAAAGAAACCATGGTCCCTTTCCTTCAATCATATGATCAATCAATTGATAAGATCTAGCTCATGATCCTAAACCTTTACTTGACCACAATTCCATAAAATCTACACGCATCCCGAAGGGGTCTTGTAGGGTGTGAGAAATTATTCCAGTAGGCCACCAACAATGTGTTTCTATCTTAAATATTTTATTACATAGGTGTGTATGAAAATAAATTAAAGAAAAACATCATATAAATAAACATTATTTCATTTTTCTCAACACCTATAATGAAGCTATCACCTGCTTTGGCCATCATTGGTACAATAGTAGTGAAGAGGATCCCTATCCTCAGCCAAATGCATCCTCTGATGTAAGTCAAACTAGGTGAACCCTCAAGTTCCACCTCTAATAGAATCATCAAGAACCTCATTCCAATTGAAACCTCATGTCCAACCAATATTCAACATCCCAAATAAAAGCCCCAATAATTAGTTGTTTCCCTATGGAATCGGGTATGACCTCGTTGATTTAAGGTTCAAACATTCCAATCGGTTTCTAACAGGTTTGTTCGTAGAATCATAAACATCCAATGATTCCATATCCATTTGGACCTACTTTCCAAAGGTAGGCGCTCATTATTTGTGGACTGATGAGGCTTAAGAATTTTCATTGGTTGAGAGGATGGGAGGTCAGAATCATCACACCTTTTTGAGGGGAATTATTGTCTATTCCAGGACTCTCTTTATATATTTAAGTTATGTTCGTGAATCCTTATTACATTACCAAGTATAAAATGAGATTTCCTTTAGTCTGAAAATCAATGATTGATATATAAGAAATTCATAGAATCTTTTATATGTATTCGAGGTTCTTCATCGATGCAGAATCATCTGTATTTGTTAGAGATTCTTAGATGATGGTATCCTTAAAATACATAAAAGTCTCTTGGTCATTATGATGACCATACTGGTTTTAAAGGCACTCAGTGGGGCACTTGAAGTTTACTATCATTCATGAGGACATGGATTATTTCAGAATTAGGATCGTACCCGGTGATGGGCAACCTACAAATCCTTTGTTTTGAAAAAGGAATCAGAACCCACATAGTTTGAATAAGGGATTATGATTCTTATGGATTATTTATGGCTCAGAGAATGAATTCATGATTACCTTTACACTCTAAGATCACATGAGTCATGATCGGTGTGAGAAAAAAGAGGTATTGGTGAAACCAGACAATTGTGCCACGAAAGATGCAATGATGTGGGGCTTATGTGTTTATGACTGCCCAAAATAGGTGAGGATTAAGATTTACTTCAGGGAAGAAATCCAGGAACATGGTCCATAAAGGTATATGTACTTTATGGAGATTTGGATACTCTAATCTTGGGGCTTACTCCTACGTAAGACGCCCAAGTTAGGATTGGACTTATGATTGGGTTTTACTCCTGAGAAAGAAGACCCAAATCAAAAGTAAATTAGAAATGCCTAAGAGAAATTTAGACTGGGACTTACTCCTGAAAAGGAGGCCCAGTTTAAGGGACTTGAAAAATTAAGGGACTTAGGGCTTACTATTAAAGAGGATACCCATATTTGAGACTGGGGATTACTCCTGAAAAGGAGGCCCAGGTTAAAAGAGGACTTGGGGATTACTCCTAATGAGGATGCCCATATTAATGATAATTTGGACTGGGGATTACTCCGGAAAAGGAAGCCAATTTTTGAGATTGGGGCTTACTCCTGAAAAGGAAGCCCATATTTGAGATTTGGGCTTACTCCTAAAAAGTATGCCCATATTGGGATTGGGTCTTACTCCTGAAAAGGAAGCCCATATTTGAGATTGGGGCTTACTCTTGAAAAGGAATCCCATATTTGAGATTGGGGCTTACTCCTAAAAAGGAAGCCCATATTTGAGGTTGGGGCTTACTCCTGAAAAGGAAGCCCATATTTGTGATTGGGGATTACTCCTGAAAAGGAGGCACATATTTGAGATTGGGGCTTACTCCTGAAAAGGAATCCCAGCTTAAGGATTTTCTCATCTTAAAGGATGAGGTTGAATGAATTAAATCTCAATCTTTAGTGACATAAAGATCTATAAATCACTTGATTTTTGAGATATGTTCCACGGATTACCTTTCAGATAAGGAAGACAAATCAAGAAATCATGGAATAAATGGCTTTGAAGAGTGTCTTGAAGAATGAATCTTGAATAGGAGAAGTGGAATGGCATAAGAGGGTTGAAGTGGGCAGGAAAGTCACCCAAAAATGTAGGGGCACGCAAGTCTTGGAAGGCGCACAGGTACTACGTGGGCAAGCAAGTCCTGGTCACGCAGGTATACCTGCATGACACATGGGTACTTGCGCAATTTTTTAGTCTTTGAGTAATACTTGGGTGAGACTTGGCTCAAACCCTTGGTATTATCCCAAGAGGATTTCCAGATGATGACACGCAAGTTCTGATGAAGAAGTAGGGTGGCGCGCAAGTGTGTTCATTTCCCTTAATGGTAAAACACTTAGGTGCACAAGTGTTAGTGAATTACAACACTTAGACCTTACTCCTAATGTTTAGACCTTCCATTCTAGGTAAAGAATTACCTTAGAAGAGTTCGGAAGATCTGAAGAAGAGACTTGGGCATTCAGAGCTCTGTCTGCAAATTCTGGAAAAATTCCCCTCCGAAATAGGGGGCCCACCTGGGGTATTTATAGGCTGGAGAAGACCCCGGGTGGTTATCCTTTAGGGTGCGCAAGTCACTTGCATGACCATTAGGTGGTGTGCAAGTATACTTGCGCGACAGTGATGGAACTTGTGCGACCCTTGTGCATTTGAAGCCTTGTTCATGCCTTTGTTGATTTTTTATGTTTTCTTCAAAGGATGAATCAATTTGTGCTAAGTCATTTCCCTTTACATTCTTTTAGACAATGTGACAAAATGAGAATCAAAAAAAAATCCCCCCTTAGAGTTGGTTTTGAAATAAATGAGGATGTGACTCTGAGGAAAAGAAGAAAACTAAAGGAAAGGTGGCGCACAAGTGTTCAGGGCGCAACACTTGGCACGCAGGTTTGAGTTGTGCAGGGCTGGAGCACACTGGATGGAGCACGCTAGGTGTAGGCATGCAGGTGGGCCACCTGCCCTATAAATATGCGGTCATTGTTCGTGCATCGCATCTGATTTCAGGATTTTCGAGCACTTGCTACGCAGGTCCTCTTCGCCGTGCAAGTCGCTCGTTTTATGCCGTTTCTTCGCTGTCGCGCTGTTTTCAAGGTAATAGGACTTGCACGGTGATACTTACATGCCAAAAACTTTCACGACACATTAACACTTGTGTGACACATCCATACTTGTGCGCCTTAATGCCTTTTCCATTTTTTGAAATTACATCAAAAAATTTATGAAAAATCTACTTACTTAAAAGCTAATTTACTCAACTTTTGTGCAGAATCAATGGCTCTTAGAACCGGAATAACTGATGAACTGGCTAGCAAGCGGATTGATGATATGATGAACATCATTGGTCACAATTATTATACCATCAAAAGTATAACTCTTCCATATTTGTCTAAGTATCTGAAGAAATATCATCACGACTTCCCCCAAAGCATTTATTTGCCTTTGTATAGATATGGTCATCTGCAAGGAGTCAATGTTCCATATGCAAAGAACTATACACTTGAGATATAGCTGCACTGCTACTCTTCTATTTCGGCTATACTGTGCATTAATAGCAACAACATTGGGGTGAACTTTAAAATTTTTCCCCCATGTCATTTCCTTGCAGATATGAAAATGGAAAACCCATGGGCTGAAATGTTTTTCGCAGCCGGTTGGTGGAGAGAATACAAACTTGGTATTAGAGCAATATCTGAAAAGAGTAATCTCTCTAAATGGATCTTTACTTCCAATTCTCCATTATCAAATCCTTGTATCCATCTTCCAAGTCTCTTGGACAGAAACAGAGTCACTGTTTGATCAGCAGAAAATTTTCTCAAACCACACTCGAGAACATCCTTTTACAATTATTCCAAGAAGAGCTGGTATCACTACATCTCTTATTGTATCAAGTTTAATGAATGAATTCTAGGTGGTTGCTGATAAAGCTCAGGATGCCTTAAATCAAATGAAGAGTTTTGTTGAAAGCCTTTTGTAATTCTTGAAAAAGAGAAGAGACTCCAGTCTGTGGATGTTTTTCTATCTCTTTTGTATCAATGAAAAACACTTTCATTTTCAATTATTTGTACCTTCATTCTTTTGATACATGATTTACATTTTACCTAATCTAATGGACCTAGTAAGTATAGTTTTATTTTTACTAGGATTATTATAAATAAACCTACAAAATTTGAATCTTTTAATTGCTCAATATTACCTAAATCATACAAAATGTATGTTTAGTGAGATGGAACTTGACTTTTATTCAGAGTTCCTTTGTCTTTTGTGGGGATTTTAAAGTCACGCACGTCGGACATACAGGGTATAATGTTTAAGGTCGAAATAGCTTTGACCGAATTAATTAGAATTGACTCAATTCCTTGAAAATTTATCTGAAAACACATTACCATAATCAAGTATGAGGGAAAATATGTAAAGTATGGCTTAAGAATATTTGAATCTGAGTAATGATATGAAAAAGAGATAAAATGAATTAGAAGAAGTAGTTTCCATGAATGAAGTTACTATTATTTGACAAACCTGTTAGGGAGTTGATTATCAAGGGACACCTAAGGGAATTGGCTGCATAGTCAAATAAATTGCATCTTTTAGCTAACAAGTCTGTTATGTAGACTATTTATGCAAGGATACCTAAGGGCACGTGCTGTATAGTCAGGCAAACGAACTCTCAGAATTTTACTTTCCTAGTGCTAAAAAGCCATTGAAAGTTTATGGAGATTCAAATTTTCTAATGTATAGAGTTTGTTGTATGGAAAGAGGTACTTGAATATGGAGAAGATATTTCCAAACAAGATTATCGAAGAACTGGATGGATATCACTCCTACGAAAGTCTGACCCAAACGTAGGGAATGAGAATATAAAATGTAGACTTGAAAACTTTCATATAATGAAAAAGTAATGGTACAAATATGTTAAGGATGGATATTTTTGTGGATCCCTACATACTGTCATTTAAGACCAATAAGGACAAAATAGGATTTCTTCTCAAGCATGTAGTTACCAGTATCCGACAAACCCGTTAGAGGGTTGAATTATACAGGGCCACCTAAGGGCATTGGCTGCATAATAAGATAATAGTATCTTTTGGCTGAAAAATCTATTATAGAGACTGTTTATGCAAGGCCGCCTAAGGGCACATACTGCAAAGTCAGGTTAACAAACTCTCAGAAATTTGACATTTTTGTGACTAAAAGTCAAGAAACGGGTTATGAAGATCTAAAAATATTCAAGGTTAGGATTATGACACAAAAAGATGGGTATTATCCAATGTACATAGAGATACACAGATCAATGCTAACCATAATCATGTTTTGACTGGGTCCGGAATGGAAATGTTGCAATTCACTACGTATCCCATAAGGATGGGAATCAAGCCATACGTAGTTCTTAAACTACAGTTTAACGTCATGTGGGACAAAAGGATTAGAGATTTTATTTTAGGGTCATAGAGCTTGGACCATTATAAGAAATACACAATGTGTGTTTTCATGGGGACTTTTCTACCATGGGACTGAAAGTGGAATTTGGGGTTAGGCCCAAAAGACTTGGGGATAGATTTGAGGGACACTCGAACGTTCCTACGTATCCCATAAAAATGGGAATCAAGCCCACGTAGTTCTAGAAATACCCTCTGTAAAAATTTGGTTCGTACATGTGAAGGGTGAAAATGGAATCTAGTACAATGATGGTTTATCCAAAGATAAAAGGTTTGGGAATTTCCATGTATGCATGTAGTCTTTGAAATGAAACATGATTAAAAAAATCAATGTAAATAATGGTTCCCTCTCAGGTGAGGGTATCAAAGAATATTTTTAGTTTATTGTCATACTGGACAAAATAGTGCTGTATAGTTTAACATCGTATAGAAAGGAATAAAGTGAATCAATGTAAATATATTGATTCTAGGGGTGGTTTCAAGACTCAACATCGTATGAGATGGAGGTGAACTGATGTGAAGAGATTGGTTTTGGGCTTGAACCTTGGGAGGTTGCCTACGTGCCCATCCTGGAAGGAAAGGATCAAATTCCTCGTAGTTCAATTAAATAATGAATTAATGATCAAGTTGTTCTTGGGGACAACGACCTAAAAAAATGATGTTGTTGGGACTTACACATGGTTAGTAGCCTAGAGAGAGTGTTATGGTTGAGGTTTGCTCTAAGATCACGTGAGTCATACTCGGTGTGAGAAACAAGAGGTAATAACAACCTTAACGATGCACAGTTTAATGTCATGTAGGACATATAAAGGGACTATGCAGTTTAAAGTCTTGCAGTTAGGACTATTGGTGCTGCACAGTTTAGTGTCATATAGCAGGGACAAAGTATAGTTTAATTTCATGTAGGACGTATCAAAGGACTTTCTGTACAGTTTAGCGTCATGTAGTTTGCACGATGGAGACAACACAGTTTAATGTCATGTTGGACAAAAAGACGACTGTGCAGTTTAATGTCATGCAGTAAGGAAAAAAGAGTACACCATTTAACGTCATGTTGGACGTATTAGGGAATTTTTTCATAGTTTAACGTCATGTTTGATGAAAGTAAAAAAAATTGTTTCAGGTCATATGTATGGACCATTGATGATGCCGTTTAACATCATGCTAGACATAAGGGATGTTTTCACAGTTTAACGTCATGTTGGACGAAAAAGGGACGATACAGTTTAGCGTCATGTCGGATGAAAGTGAGAATAGTTTAATGTCATATGCATGGAACGTGGATGGTGCAGTTTAATGTCATGCGAGATGTAAGGGACTTATGTACAGTTTAGCATCATGTATTTAGGATGTTACAATTTAACGTCATGTGAGACGAAAGGAATACAAACAGTTTAAGGTCATATGTATAGACCGTTTCTGTATAGTTTAACTTCATATCGCAAGGACGATGAAGGGGACACAGTTTAATGTCATGTTGGATGTATGTGCAAATAGTTTATGGTCATATGCATGGACCGGTGATGGTGAAGTTTAACGTCTTGATGGACGGTAGTGCAGTTTAAGGTCATACCGGACCATCGATGATATATTTTGTGTTTGTACAAAATACTTCTTCAAAAATATGGCATTGGTTGGAGTAGCGATGAGTTCTCCATCAATCGAGATTATTGAATAAGCTCCATTAGAGTATACCCTATGTATTGAATAAGGTCCTTCCCATTTTGGATCAAGCTTGATATGTTTCTTTCCTGGTATCATTGGCGTTCTAAGAACTAATACCAATTATCCCTGAGTGAATGAACGAAGAAAAACTTTTTTGTTAAAATCTCATGCTATTCGATTCTGATAGACTTCCAAGTGCTACAAAGTACACAATATTTTCTCATCTAACCATTCCAATTCATTCAATCGCTTTTGAGATTGTTCATCTGTAGATGATTGATCAGAAATGGCAACTCTGAGCGAGGGTAGTTGAACTTCAATTGGCAAGACTGCTTCCGTTCCATATACCAATGAATATGGAGTTGACTAAGTTTTAGTGCGTGTGGTAGTCCGATAAGCCCATAAAGCATGAAAGAGTTTAACAGGCCATGATTTCTTATCTTTATCCACCATCTTTTGTAGTATATTTGACAGAGTCTTGTTGAAAGCTTCTATCTGGCCGTTGGCCGCTGAATGATACCAAGATGAATGGTTGGATATGATGTTTTATTCTTGATACAATTTCTTCACCTCGGATGAACAGAAGTGGGTGACATTGTCCATCAATATGGTATGAGGGACACCAAATCTGGTAATGATGTTAGACTTGATGAAGCTAACAATGCATTTAGAACTGACTTCCTTGAGAGGTATTGCCTCTACCCATTTGGAAAATAAATCAGTAGCAATAAGAATATACTTAAACTTCTTTGATGTAGCTGAAGGGTAAGGTCCCACCACATCCATTCCCCATGTAGCAAATGGCCACGAGTATTTAGTTGTATGAAGAAACTCTGGAGGTTGATGAATGAAGTTGGCATTTAGTTGGCATGAATGAAACTTCTTTGTGAAATCATAACAATCTTGTATCATTGAGGGCCAAAAGTATCCAAGCCTTCAAATCTGATCAGACAGTCTATGTCCAGACTGGTGGGCACCATAGACTCCTCCATGCACTTCTTTCATGACAACCATTGTCTATTCACCATCAATGCATTTGAAGAGAACTCTATCAAAACCACATTTTTAGAGAATTTTCTCTAGGTGATCTGGGCTATCATAAAGAGTAAAATTGACCACACGTCGCTAAATTTGTTCTTTCTCGGCTCTATCAGGTGGAAGTGTTCCATTTTGAAGGTATTCCCTGATAGGTGACATCTATCCTGTAATATGACTATACGGTTTAGGAATGAGACTAATTTCATTAATTTACTCTCTTCTGATTCGAATATAAGGTGAAATTGCATGACGGTGGGCAATACTGATGGTTGTCTCGTCCCGATTTGGATCGTCCAGAGCTGTGGCTATATTAGCCAGTGCATCAGCTTGAGCATTTTGTGATCGTCGGACATAAGAAAATTTCAGTGCCGAAGGAAATTCTGCCATTAACTCTCTGACATAATCATAGAAAGGGATTATTTCTTATTTTATGATGGCATAATCCCCATTGACTTGTTTTATTACCAGGTCTGAATCACCTTTCACCTTTAAGTGATTCACTTCTACTTGAAGCGCCAATTCCAATCCTGCGATGAGAGCATGGTATTCCACTTCATTATTGGTACCACCTTCCCATAATAAGAAGGAATAAGGTAACACTACCTTTTCTGGTGAAATGAGAACAATTCCTAATCCAAATTTGTTGAATTTAGGATTTTCCATTTTCCTCCCTGTTGGACTTCTGGAAGCACCATCAAAATACATTTCCCATGCCCGATTGAATAGGGAAGATTTCCTCATCAGGGAGTTCAATATCTGAAGATGTGTCTTCCACTGAAGGGTGTTCAGCCAAGAAATCAGCCAGAGCATGGCCTTTTATTTCTGTTTGAGACACATACTGAATATCAAATTGCTGCAAAATAACTTCCCACCTTGCCAGACATCCTGTAAGCATTAGACGACTAAGGATGGATTTGAGAGGGTTATTGCGAGATACCAATTGGACCTCGTGATTTTGCAGGTAGTGTCTCAACTTCTGAACTGCAAAGATTAATGCTAGGTAGCACTTCCCAATACCTGAATTCCGGGTTTCTGCTTCAAGCATAGTCTAACTATGGTAGTAGAGGCTGTTTTCATTCCCAGCGTCATTCTTCTGAGCAAGAAAGGCACCCAATGATCGATCTAGATATGTCATGTAGAGAATAAGTGGTCTTCCTTCAAATGGTGGCATGAGTACCGGTGTACTCAAGAGGTATTTCTTGATAATATCAAATGCTTCTTGACATTCTTCAGTCTACTGATAAGTGACTCCCTTATTCATCAATTTGGTGAAGGGTAAACTTTTGCTTGCCAAATTGGCGATGAAACGCCGAATATAGACTAAGTTTCCTTGAAGTCCTCTTAATTATTTCAAATTTCGAGGGGGTGACATACCATGTATTGACTTTGTCTTCTCAGGATCAACTTCAATACCACGATGGCATACAACAAAGATAAGAAATTTTCCTGAGGTTACCCCAAAAGCCCATTTTAAGGGGTTCATCATCAAATTATGTTGTCGAATCATGAGGAATATGACTTCCAAATCAACCAATTGATTAGAAAGTTGTTTAGATTTAACTACCAAATCGTCTACATAGAATTCAAAAAACTTCCCTAGAAAGGGTTTGAAGATACGATGCATGGCCCACTGATTTGTAGCACGCGCATTCTTTAAGCCAAAGGGCATTACCCAGTAGAAAAACACACCCTGAGGGGCTCTGAGGGCTGTGGATTCCTCATCTTCTAGGGCCATTTGGATATGATTATATCCAAAATATCTATCCATGAATTAAAGTGCTTCATAACCAGATGTTGCATCAATTAAAAGTTCTGTAATCGGAACTGGGAAATCATCCTTAGGACAATGCCGATTAAGATCTCTGAAAGTGATGGAAACTCTATTTGTCCATACTTCTTCTTTATAGGGAAAAAATTAGCCAACCACTTGGGATATTGAACTTCTCTGAAGAAGTTATCATTGATAAGCTTATCCACTTCAGCTTCAATTTTGGAATCATAAGTTGGGTGTGTTCTTCCCGCGGCTTTCTTAAATCCTCGATGTTCTTCTGGTAAAACCAAATGATGAGTAGCAACATCAGGATCAAGCCCGGGTATTTCTATATAGTTCCAAGCAAATATATCTCTATTTTTATTTATAAAGGAAATATACATCTCTTTCTCTTCAAGAGTCATGACCGTACTGATTAAAGTGGGGCATGGATCTTCTTTTTTACCCAGATTTATTTCTCTGAGTTCATCAACGGTGGTTGAGATACCCTTTTCAAATGCTGGAGGAGCATCTCTGAGATCTTCCTCTTCTTCTTCATCATGTGTTACTTCTTCCATTTCTACATGCATAGTAGATGATAAAGAAAAATTTTCATGACCAGAAGAGATGTCAAAATTTTCACATCTTGAAGAAGAAGCTTCCATTTCCGACCTGATTGATGATGAAGGGTCTTCTATGTGTAATAAAGAGTAGATGTTGGATTGATAATTGACATCATTGCTCACCTCTGATATTTCTATAAATTCTTCTAGCCTAATTGGCGAAGTGTAGACTTTTTCTATTTCAGCAGATGAAATGAAGACGTCACTATTTGGGCTTTCATCACTACTTGGAGAATCACCAATTTCTCCCATGTTATCTGGATTGATTTCCACAATAGTCATTATGGATATTTCCATAAGAGTATTTTGATTTGGGTCTATCTTGTCAATTTTACTGATAGGCACACATAATCTGTACTCACATGTGCAAATGGATTTATTGGAATCTTTTCCAAACCATATGGAGCATTAATTTTGGTAATCTCCTTTGTTGTGTATTTCTCCCTTCCCTTTATGTGATAGAATTCCACCTCAATGTATTGAGAATCACATGTCTTGAATGGGGCCTTATCACCATACAATGTACCAACTTGACCATCTGAACAATATTTGAGACATTGATGGTATGATGAAGGGATAGCCACATGTTGATGTAGCCAGGGTCTTCCAAGCAGGATGTTGAAGGCTGAGTCTTGATCAACAACCATGAAATCTGAATTGGATACATGATCTCCAAACTAAGTTCTGAGTGTAACATCGCCTAGTGGTTCTTGTCCATTTTTATCATATCCTTATAACATCATGGTAGAAGGAGATAAATCAGATTCTATGAGGCCTAATCAACGAAGTGTATGAATGGTCATGAGGTTGACTCATAAACCATTGTCAATGAAAGCTCTCCGGACGTCTACGCCATTGACCTTGCTAGATAAGTACAAAGGTCTAATATTCCCAGACACAACATCATCTTCATCTTCATTAGTAAAAGATATTATTGCATGGAATTCTGCAGGATTATTCTCTATGTGATAGACTTCAGCTGCAACAATTTCAGTTTCAAACACCTGAGGACTTGACAAAGCCTCGATGAGTTCCTCCCGAAGATATTTTGACAGATTCAAAGCATCCAGAATTGATAACATGGCTGGTACATGGGCCAAGTGTTTCAATACATCATACTTTTGATCCAAAGGTCTGTGTTTCCCAACATGAACATATGGTTTAACAGGTTCCTTGGAAGTTGATTCTTTGGAATTTGATGCATCTTGTACTGGGATAGGAGTTGGTAATACTCCTGTCTTTGGAAGATTAGACCAATTAGAATTATTTACTTTCTGAGAGGAAGAATATGGAACCTTCAACTAGTCCTCCAAAATAACTATGTCAGGACTAAATTTGCTATTGGTGGAAGAACTTGCTTGTTCGTGCTAAGCTCGTTGAAGGGCTCTACCATGAGTTTCTGTTGCGTACACAGTTCTAGCAGGGTTAGAATTGGAATAGTGGTTTCTGAAAGATCCATATCTTCCCCTGTATCCTGAGCCTTTGGAACTTCCTCTGATTCCTCTGTTTTATACAGGGAATTCAGGCCCATAGAAATAAAAATTGCAACTGGCATATGGATCTGTTAATTGAATCATATTAACAGAACCGAAAATTAACTCTTCATCTGATGAGGATTCTACCTGACTAGCCAATTTAGGTTGTGCCGTTCGGTGGGGCGGTGCCCGTTGATTTGAAGTAGATGTAATGAAGTCCGCTAGAGTCAAATACAACTTAGGCTTTGAAACATACTCATCTTCTTTTGATTCTTTCTCTTTCATTGAATCATGCCGTTTTTTTGAGGATTTTCCCTCTAATGAAGAGGGTTTTGCTGCAGCATTCATGGTAGAAGGTCCAATTGGTTTCTTCAATTGTGTTCTCAAAATAGAATGAGTTCGGTTGATCATCTTTCTGATCATCCAATCATCTTATTTTTGTGAATTTTTTCTTTTGACTTATTGCCACTCGCCTTCCTCCTCTGGAACTCTAGCAGTGACACATGCTACCTAGGCTAAAGAGCCTTTCAGTTTGACTTGTATTGAGTCGACCATCTTTTTTAGGAGGTCTTTGAAGACAAAACACTCCTGGATGGGATGCCCCAACGTTTGATGAAAGGGGAAATAATTGGGACGATCTTCAACTCCTTCCTTGTTTGGCCTCTTGGGCTTTGGAAGCTAAACCAAATTATTCTCTAAGGCCAAAATGAAGTAACTAGGAACTTGTTCATTTTGGAAAGAGTATGTTTTTCTCTTTAGATCCACAAATTGTTTTCGTATTTGATATTTTTTATCTTCTTGACGAAACGGACTTTGTTGTTGGCACTCATTAGGTGGATCCCTTTGAAAAGATGATGTTTTTGAGGTAGAAGCAGGTACAGGTGCTTGTTTAATCATAACTATAGCAGTTTATACTTTAACCATTATCCTTTCTGAATCTGATGGAATTACATGAGATTTAGCCTTAGTCAATATAATAGAATATTCAATTTATTGAGAGATTGAAGTAAGGTCTCAAAACCCTCCTGTGTATTTTAAAGGGATCAATGGTGTGCGTAATTCGTCACACAGATTTTCCACATAGATTGGCAACAGTTCCTCTTGGGGGAGTGCTAAGCTCAGGGAATATGTTAATCTCTTCTAGCGAGCAATGAAATCAGAGACTCTTTCATTCTACCTTTGCTTACAGTTTGTAAGATCGAAAAATATTGTCTTTGGGAAAGTTGATCCAAATTGATGAAGAAATCATTGACAGAGATCTTCCCATCTGGTAATTGACCGAGATTTCAAGCTTGTGTACCAGACAAAGGCTGGTTCTTGCAAGGTTCGCATGAAGCATCTGATTTTCACTGCTTCTTGCTGCTCCGAAGTTCCCATCATAGGATCTCAACAAGACACGTAATGCGTCAAATACTATTCAGCGCCGCTTGATCCATTGAAAATAGGGAATACAGGGTTCCCAAAATTTGATGAAGTAGAGATTGAATCTACCCATTCAGGGTAAGCTTTCTTTTCCGGTTGAACCTGCGCACGCTTCCCTTCCATAGTCTCTAACCGAGCTGTTAATGACCTAATGGTAGTTATTAACTTTTTGAGAACCATCCGATTGAACATGGACTTGGGTAGGTGCAATGACTGGAGTCTGGACAGGTATGGCAGCTGGTACTGCAACTGATGTTAGCACTACCAATTTTTGTTGCACTTGTCTCGTAGGATTAGAACTGTGAGGGTGTATTGAGAAATGAGGATATTCTCGATCCATCTCAGTAGCTGAAAAAAACTCCCTTGGTTGACTCACTCCAACACGCTTAGGAGGAAGACTAACCTAAAGTAGGTCTGCATTCATCCTCCTCAATTCCTTTATTTCATCCTCCTGTTGCACAAATCTTTGCTCTAGTGAGAGTGATTGTACTTCTCTAGAGGAAGGATATGTAACATGATTCTTTCCCTTCCCCTTGTTTGATTGCTTTTGGAGAGGGGGAAGTGGGTTATTTGAAGGAACACCCAGATTCTGGGTAAACCTTTGATTTCATGTATGCACATCTTCTTCATTTGTGTCTATGCATACAACTTCCTAAGCATGAACTTCTTCATCTGAGTCCCCTGGGTGAGGCTCATCTGGTGGATCAGCAACAACGGCATTAATGACATTGATTTATGCATAACGCATCGAATCCCTTCTACCAGAATTTATGTGATATTGTCTTCGTCCATGTCTTCGATGAGATGTTGCCTTTTGTTGATTCAATCCCCCAAGAACTTCTTGACGAACCGTAATTTGGAGAGAATCTCCCGATAATTTGGCTCTTCGTTCCTCTTGAGGCTTCTTCCCCAATCAAGAAAAGACCGAATTTCTCTGAGGAGGGGATTGATGATTTGAAAAACTCCCCAGTCTGGTGGACTGGGGCTGTTCCTGCTGTCTTTACTCAACTCCTCGAATCTTATTTGTTGATTCCGAGGGTTGGTTTAAAAGAGTCCCCAGTCTGGGGAGCTGGGGTGGCTCTTGACATGCTATGTCTGAGACTTTCTTAAAAGATCTCCTGATCTTGCGGACCTTAGTCCGGAAATTAGCTGGATGCATCAACCTGTATCCACTTTTATCACTTGGTTCAAAAGACCGTTGCATGATTTCTAACACTTCTGTCACTTGATGATGTGCTTGCTCTATACGAGATGCATGTTCAATATTCTCGTTTGCTTGTTGCAGGAGTAATTCAACAACTCGTTCTCTATATTCTTGATTTTGAGAGGAACTAGTTGAGGACTATTCTTGGGAAAGATTTTGATTACAAACAAATCCCATTGAATATGGCTTTCCATGGGCAATAACATTGCATGAGACTATTTTCAGCGGGCTTTGCTGACTGGAGAGCAACGTAAAATGTAGTGCTCCATGAACACCCCATCCTATGACCTGAATACCAGATGGTACATTGGCAATTAATTAGTGCAATCTTCTTAGTTCACCAAGGCATGAACGCTGAAGGGCTCTCTGCTGCTTTTCAGCCTTTGGATATCGAGAGACTGATAGAGATGCCAAATCAATCTCACGTTGTAACCCCTCTATTCTCTTAAGATAATTTTCATATTCATCATAAGATAATACTTTCTTTTTCAACTGACATAGTTTTCCATATGTTGAGATGCATATCATGAATCCCATATTCCGTTAACATATCTGGAATGTCATACTGAGAGTCAGCCAGAGGCCAAAACATAACTGTCACTTCACCTTTCGCAAGTTGTTTTCTCATGTTCAGTATTTCCTCTTTATCATTTAATGAAGATTCTTCTACCTGATTTGACCAGAGTTGGTGATTACTTGTTGCTTCATCAGATTCAACATGATTGGTATATAAATCACTGATCAAACTAGAAGATCCATGACTTCGGGGTGGTTCGAAGAATTACTTACACCCTAGGCTATCTTCCGATTGAGAAAGTATTTCACCTGCTAGTGATGAAGCATCAGACATGACTAGTTTCACATTTGCATGTGCCTCAAGATAAGAGGGATTTCTCAGCACTACATTGTCCACTGGAATATTTTCCAGGCAATGTGAATCACTACTACGAAGAGGAATTTCACAGCGAAATTCATCATCATGGGGAGGACCACCATGATGGGTTACAATAAAAGATGAGATCTCTTTCTTCTTGGTCTTCTGACCACACAGAGGGTTCCTATGGCTCTAATCTGAAGATGAAACTTCACGATCGACCGAATTTTCATGAATCAATCCTTCATGAGGAAGTGTCTGTTGAAGACCTTTGGAATTAATGTTCCCACTATTGTGAAATTAGGGAGTAGAATCTTGAATTCTAATAGATAACTGTCTAAGGGCTTCAAGAACTCAAGCATCGAAAAAGGCCTTGTTACAGATTGGCTCTTGATCTCCTGACTGTGCTGGGTGGGTCTTCTTCTTAGACGCCTTCTTACTCGCCTTGGAAACCACTTGTTGATGAAAGTGGCTACTCTGAGTAGGTGTATGTGCTTGATCAGGAGAGATGGCCAGGTTAGGCTGACGATCTCCACGCAAATCAGGTGTATGTTCCTGACTTGGTTGTCCATATGATATGGGGGAGTATGCCCCAAAACCCTCTTGGACAGGAATAGATGCATGTGTCTGTTTCGGATTGAACTGTTGATGTGTCACTCCACTGGTAGGGATAGATTTATGTGTCTTTCCCTGAGATGCTGCTGAAGCAGTTATAATATACTGGCAAGAATTCAGAATATGAGCAGGGATCTTCTTCTACTCTTTCACCATTGATAGAATATTCTTGGTGACTTCAGATACCAGAATAGGGATATACGTCCATTTCGTGCTTGGAGTAGGTGTATGTGCATGCTCATGTCCTCCTTTTCTTGTCAGTGAATCCTGACAGTACTCACGTGTGGGGCCAGAGAGTTGAGTCTGCCTCCTATTTGTCGCTGGAGCTTTCCGACCGACTTCTCCATGTGCTACCAAGCGAGACTATTGGTAGACTTGATTAATACTACTAGGTGTATGTGCCTCATGATTTCACTTCACCAAACGTGGTTGATGACCTTCATCATATGTAGTCAGACGAGCCTGATGACTAGCTAATGATGTATAAACAAGTGTATGTTCCTGCCTATAGTACTCCGCCAGAATTTCCTGTCAGGATTGATGTGATTCTACCAGACGAGTCTGCTGGACAGCAGAATTAAAACGGGCACGTGTATGTGCCAGCTCATTGCTTGCCACCAAGATAGGTTGGTGGACTTCTTCGGAGATGGCAGAGATGAGAACCTGCTCACTGTTGACCTAATTCCACCTCTGGCGGTTCGTCTTTCCTACTCGGGTTCAAGGAACCTGAGCCGAACACCTGGAGTGGGTACCCTCATCATGTTGAGGGCGTACTGCTGCATGAGTCTGGTGACGATTGTTAATAGGATCCCTCAGGAAGGACTCCTGCTTATTTGAATTAAGGCCCTAAGGGACCTGCTCATTCACCTCCCCAGAATATGGGAGTGAATGGTGATTGCGTTCCGGGGATAATGACCTGAAATGGTTGGAGATGGTAGTTAACACTGCCTGCTTCTTGATCACTGTTCGTCGTTGTCTGGACGACCAGGTTGAATTTTTCACTTGGAGGGCTTGTCAAGCAGCCTCCAGAGTTGGAATGGTACCTTGTTGATGGAACTTCTTAACCAGCGCATTTGATACCCAGCGTTGAAGACGCTGAGTAGGTGATGTCATCCTCAGAGCAGATGATGATCCCGTAGGATTAGCAGTAGTGGCATTTGCATTAGTGGTGTTCACAGTAGTGGTATTCATATGTGTGAACTTGAGAGCAACCATTTCTTAAAATGCCGAAAATCTTGAAAAAAAGTGCCTGTTTTATGTAATAGACGTAATCAAGATAAATTCAACCACTACATCTTTTGGATGAGTACATATGTCAAGGATTGTTTTGTTTTCCCTCTCATTGAGTTTTAAATAGGGGCCTAACAAATAAGTAAAACATTATTTTAACTTAGTTAAGGATTCACGTCAGGTTCACTATTTTTTGTTTTCCTCTGGAATCGGGGATGACCTCGTTGATTGAAGGTTCAAACATTCCAATTGGTTTCTAACAGGTTTGTTCGTAGAACCTGAAACATCCAATGATTCCATATCCATTTGGACCTACTTTCCAAAGTTAATCGCTCATTAGTTGTGGACTGATGTGGATTAGGAATTTGCATTGGTCAAGAAGATGGGAGGTCGGACTCATCACACATTTTTGAGGGGAATTATTGTCTATTCCGGGACTCTCTTTATAGATTTATGTTATGTTCATGAATCCTTATTACATTACCAAGTATAAAATGAGATTTCCTTTAGTCTGACAATCAATGATTGATATGTAAGAAATTCAGAGAATCTTTTATATGTATTCGAGGTTCTTCATCGATGAAGAATCATCTGTATTTGTTAGAGATTCTTAGTTGATGGTATCCTTAAAATACATAAAAGTATATTGGTCATTATGATGACCATACTGGTTTTAAATCCACTCAGTGGGGAACTTGAAGTTTACTGTCATTCAGGAGGACATGGATTATTTCAGAATTGGGATTGTACCCATTGATGGGCTACCTACGTATCATTTGTTTTGGGAAAGGAATCAGAACCCACGTAGTATGAATAAGGGAGTATGATTCTTATGCATGATTTATGTCTCAAAGAAAGAATTCATGATTACTTTTACACTCTAATCTCACGTGAGTCATGATCGGTGTCAGGAGAAAGAGGTATTGGTGAAACCAGACAATTATGCCATGAAAGATGCAATGATGTGGGGATTATGTGTCTATGACTGCCCAAAATAGATGAGGATTAAGATTTATCTCAGGGAAGAAATCCAGGAACGGGGTCCATAAAGGTATATGTACTTTATAGAGATTTGGATACTCTAATCATGGGGATTACTCCTAAGGAAGATGCCCAATTTAGGAGTGGACTTATGATTGGGTTTTAATCCTAATAAAGAAGACCCAAATCAAAATTAAATTAGAACTGGTTTAGAGAAATTAAGACTGGGGCTTACTTCTGAAAAGGAGGCCCAGTTTAAGGGACTTGAAAAATTAAGGGACTTGGGGCTTACACCTGAGGAGGATGCCCATATTTGAGACTGGGGATTACTCCTGAAAAGGTGTCCCAAGTAAAAAGAGGACTTAGGGAATACTCCTAAGGAGGGTGCCCATATTAATGAGAATTTGGAATGTGGATTACTCCTAAAAAGGAATCCCATATTTGATATTGGGGCTTACTTCTGAAAAGGAAGCCCATATTTGATATTGGGGATTACTCCTAAAAAGGAAGCCCATATTTGAGAATGGGTCTTACTCCTGAAAAGGAATCCCATATTTGAGATTAGGGCTTACTCCTGAAAAGGAAGCCCATATTTGAGATTGGGGCTTACTTCTGAAAAGAAAGCCCATATTTGAGATTGGGTCTTACTCTTGAAAAGGAAGCCCATATTTGAGATTGGGGCTCACTCCTGAAAAGGAGGCCCATATTTGAGATTGGGGCTTACTCCTAAAAAGGAAGCCCATTTTAAGGATTCTCTCATCTTAAAGGATGAGGTTGAATGAATGAAATCTCTATATTTAGTGACATAAATATCTATAAATCACTATATTTTTGAGAGATGTTCCATGGAGTTCCTTTCAGATAAGGAAGCCAAATCAAGAAATCATGCCTTAAATGGATTTGAAGAGTGTCTTGAAGACTAAATATTGAATAGGAGAAGTGGAATGACATAAGAGGGGTGAAGTGGGCAAGAAAGGCACCCAAAAAGGTAGGGGCGCGCAAGTCCTGGTAGGCACGTAGGTACTGCGTGGGCACGCAAGTCGTGGTCGCACAGGTATACCTGCGCGACACATGGGTACTTGCACGATTTTTTAGTCTTTGAGTAATACTTGGGCGAGACTTGGCTCAAACCCTTGGTATTATCCCTAGAGGCTTTCCAAGAGATGGCGTGCAAGTTCTGATGAATAAGTAGGGCGGCGTTCAAGTGTGTTCATTTCCCTTAAGGGTAAAATACTTAGGCGTGCAAGTGTTAGTGAATTCCAACACTTAGACCTTACCCCCCCTGTTTAGACTTTCCATTATAGGTAAAGAATTACCTTTGAAGAGTTCAGAAGATCTGAAGAAGAGACTTGGGCGTTCAGAGCTCTGTCTGTGAATTCTGGAAAAATTCCCCTCTGAAATGGGGGGCCCATTGGGGGTATTTATAGGCTGGAGAAGACCCTGGGCAGTTATACTTTAGGGCGTGCAAGTCACTTGCGCGACCACTAGGTGGCGCACAAGTATACTTGCGCGACAGTGATGGAACTTGCGCGACCCTTGTGCATTTGAAGACTTATTCATGCCTTTAACGATTTTTTATGTTTTCTTCAAAGGATGAATCAATTTATGCTAAGTCATTTCCCTTTCCATTATTTTAAAAAATGTGAGGAAAAGGAGCGTAATCATTAGTACCTAGTCCCATAGAACTCATCTCATAAGAAATCTTGTTGACACAAAGCATGATGTTCTAGGAATGGTGATACCTATCCTCCAATAATAACATCATCAAATAAATATCTAACATTCTGAGGAATAGAGATTCCCATCCTCCAAAATAGTTTTGGCCCAACAACCTCACGTATGACGCCCCTGACACCCCAACTGATGTCCTGAACACCATCAACTGATGGTTCATCACCATCCATGTGGATTTCTATGTCAAGAACCTCAAAACATCATCCTATGTTTAATATAATGGAGTCATATACCAACATGAGTGGTAAATAACACATTATAATCTGAGTCCTTCAACGTGCACACGAATCCTAATGACACATTGGCCTATACGGGTGAGCAGAAATCATCAAGTCCCTAAGCCATACCATCTTTTATGTCATGCCCATGCGACCATGTCACCCAACTAGATGATCATCACCATCTCATATCCCATGAGCCATTCCCATAACCTGAAAGAATTTTCACCTCAATTGATGACTGTTTCACCCAACTAGTGATCAACATCACTCAAAATATGTATACTGGACCACACCCAACCTGATGATCACATCACCTCAAATCGATATCTAACATTGTCTCAATCCAGAGGTCAAGCCCATCACATTCCCATGGGACTGATAAATTCAATATAAATAAATTAAATAGTTTAATTAAATAAAACATCACCCACCCTAATCTACCCAAGGTCTGAATCCTCTCAATGGGTTTAAACCATTTGTAATATTGATTTATCATGTGAATATCCATCTTATGGGATCAATTAATTAATTAAAATAAAACCATTAAATTATGAGGGTCTTTATTGGAATACCCAATGGTGAACTCAATGATGAACACCCAAAACAACCACTAAATCATAGATACAGATAATCACCACCTACATTGTCTTGGTACACATTATCTCATCATATCTTAGCCTCTAACTTGAGTTGATTTGGAAGAAATATTCATTTTAGATGAATACAAAGAAAATTGGGTAAATACGCTCACATGAATTTAGAACTCTGTATGGTGATAGAAAAGTAAAAGAGAAGAAATAAGAGTTTTATCCTTACCAGTACGCATCCAACACCGTTGAAGGATGAAAAATATAGGCTGAATGGATAAGATAGCTCAACACCTGGAGGATGAGAAATGGTTCTCTCCTATGCTGTGCGTGTAGTGGAGAAAAAGAAAAAGTGAAATATAAAAAAAATATAGGGAGGAAAAATTGTTATTTTCCTAGTTTTAAATGGCTCCACAGTTTTCTTGTATAGCTGGGAATATCGTGCATAAACCATGCGGAACCCACTTCCCAAGCACCAAGCTCTCATGGTTTTCCATACCGTGAAAAAATATTGTGTGATCCCTATACAAAAAATTTCCGACATGGATGAATGGGTGTATTCCCCCACTATAATATTTTGAATAATTATTTCCAGGAGACCTGGAGGGCCACAAGGGTTCCCCTTGGAGGGTACACAGTTTGTTCAAACTATGCTACCCGGTCTTCGCACCCTAAAAGCATTGTTTTTTGGCCTCTAACATACCTGAAATCGAACCACACCCCCATGAATCTTTTCAACCCTTAATCCATGACTAGAAAAAATGAACTGAGTTAAGTAAAATCTCATAATTGAGTTATTACAATGAATAAAATAGTTTTTATACCCATAAAACTCTAAAAAATTATAATGGATGAGGAATTCAACTCACTCAGAAGACCTCAGACATTACAATATCTCCACTTTAACATATATCATCCTTGAGATATGACATAAAACCTAGATAAACATACCCATACCATTAATAACACCCCAGTCTACCCGGGTCATAAAGGTTACATGTCAATTACTTCAAGGTCTCCCCACCATAGGAGTTACCTACACTGGCCGCATCCCTTACCAAAACCCAATAAGATCGATGGTCCATCAGCCATCCCTAGACTAAAAATTCCTCCTGTGATGCATCATCACTCTTGAAAATCATCAACTTCTCACATTGTAACCATGTCACGTTTGAAACCCCTTAGGTACCATATCTCAATAGAGTCCTACCTCATTTTCTTATTGCACATGAAACCTATGAATTCATGAATCTCATCAGATTATCAAATAAGTCCCAGTGGAATACACCTCAATCAAATCCTACATTGTAACGATGCGCCGATACTAACAAACCTCAAAAGTCACACATCCAATGATTCCATTAGACAAATCCTAATTCCATGGACCTCATATATATATATATATAGTGAATCTAATATAATTTAAACCTACTAGTCATGATCTGATTAGTACATAGATATATTTTGGGAACCCTATGCATAAAAAACACATACCTATGAATATAACTGGATCCCCATATTGCTCTTCACCTAGAAGCTATAATACATGCATCTGTCCTAGAGATTGATTACATGAGGAATGGATTCTTTATAGTTCTAAGCTATCCATTATCCACTAACCCCACTAATAGGTCCCCCTCTCTATCACGACCTCTCCGTGTAGCTTATTCCCAACAACCAGATCCTGGTACCACTCCTGGTATAATATTAGAATCCTACGATTCCCCAATCCCTAACTATCAGTTATCCGATAAGGACTCATGTATAACCTATCGAGATGCATGACCAATCTTCATTATTGGAACTCCTTCACCACCAGATGACATTATGTCCGAACATGACTAGGTTTCCTGCATTTGAATCACACTATGGAAAACCAACTCTGATGTGGTCTACTCAATCTCCTAGCCTAAACGCCATACTAGAACTCTTCTAGGCCTCACTTCTTTCCATCTAATGTGTCACCACTATAGTCACCTAACACCATCACCCAACTGGAATAAGACCGGTCCATCAATTTTTCCTCAGATGTTAGTGCCTGATTCACTACCTTTGAGAATGAGGCCAACCTGAAAATTTTTACATGCACCCAAATGGTATTCCATAAACTATCCTCAAAATTTCTCACCATGGAGGAATCATTTCCCACCATATCTAGTGTTTAAAAAGACAACTAGGTGAATGTTGTTTCATAGTACATGATGAACAAGTCACCATGCTATAGGCCCAAGAACTCCCAAGCTCTCTCAACCCTCAGTGTCTCTGGAAAGATGTTTTCAAATAACCTATCCTTGATGTCCTTCTAGATCAATCCATCAGGTCTTCCCACATAAGCATTCAAGTACTATTAGTGCTTAGTCGGTCCTCTTAGCATATATGTAGCTAGATTTATCCTTCACCCCGATGGTGTCTCAAGCATCTCGAAGATCACTTTCATTAACTCAATTCAGTTCTTAACCTCCTATGGTCTGCACTCACCCTAAAATTGTGGTGGATTCTACAACTAGAACTATCAATTCATGTATTTTGTGGAGGGATCTTCTCCTTGATCGCCCCTATCAATCCCCTGGATGACAAGTACTAGACTTTCTCTGAGAAAATCATGAAGACATTATCCAAATTATACCAAATCCATAGTCATCTCCACCTACACCTGAGACTGTACATATTCATGTACCTATAGACCATGCTCATCCTGACACTCCGGGGCCTTATGCTGACCGCCATGGGTCTGAAATTGTTCTCTCTCTTACAGAACCACATCAATACCTACCTGGAACTCGATAAGAATATGTCTAGGTGGAAACCCTCTGAATACCAATATAATTGAAAGACAACCATAATAAAACTTATATAACATAGATTGGGAAAGTAGTAACATAAAGAACAACGTCACTAACCTTACCATCCCCCATCATAGCCCTTTCTCACAACATACGGGCTCATGAAACCTTGATCCACACCTATCATGATAAACCATGATGCCTCAAAACGATAACCACACCCCCAAAATTGGTGATAAACCTCACCCCATATCATCACCTCTTCTTGGTCCTATAAGAACCAGACACACACAAGTATATATATCACATATCACATCACATACAGATTTCATTAGGTCCACTTTCCTAGGATGGTTGAGTAAGAAGCCACAAAAGTGAGTCTAGAAATGAAAACATTGCTTAGCTTCATTTTTTGAAACTTTATACAAACCAATCCCTATTATAATGATCCAGTTCCCCAATAAAAATTACAATAAATTTATGATGTAAAATTCATACATATAAATTCACATGTTCCTATAAATAGTATAAATATGAATAATAAAACACCCCTTTCCATACCAGGCCAAGGGTCCATATCACTTCCCTTTCCATACCAAGACAAGGTCACATATCACAATAGGTAACAATCACATTCCAAGTCCACCACTCTAAGTGGAAACCACATCATCTATAAAATGATAAAATCATAATATAATTTACCACCTCTGGAAACTTGGTCTACCCCCTAAGAATAAGGCTACATGAACCCAAGCAAGAGCTCTAAACCTAGTTTCGACAGCATCCTAATCCTTAGTCTACCATAGCCCAAATAGTAATAATAAAAAAAATTAAAGAAAGCACTAATACCATTAGTATCCAGATGAATTATGCTACTAATTAAAATTAAAGAACTGCTCTATTACCATTTCTAGTTCCCTGCCCCATTTAGCCATCCAAACAGTGCTATAGGCTGAGTGAAACTAACCTTAAGTGTGCCTCCCGATACACCAATGGATTCTGACTAGTATCAAGGGTATAAGGGAATGATAGTGGTGAGAATATACCATCTAGTTATGAAATAATAATGGTCCAACAATATATAACATGTAGTGTAAAAGAAATACCAATAGTTACTTGACTAGTAACATATCGATGGATGGATAACAATAGACATCATAAGAAATAATAATATACAAGCATAATATAACTTTCATAATTAAACATCAAAACTTTACATTTTTAGATATTGAAATAGAACATGCATACAATAAAGGTCATACGTATCAATATGTAGAAGGGTCTCTAGGGGAAGACCTTTTTACATACAGATATAATAACATGCTGATACAAAATAAAAAAAAAAGGAAACTAGAGCCTAAGAAATAACCCATGTTCCCTTTCCATCCATCCCATACTAAATCAATCACTATGATCTATATCTTGATCCCTAACCTTTACTTGGTTGAAAATCTATAAAATATACAAGAATCCCAAAGTGACCTTGTAAGGCGTGAGAAAGAGTATCAGTAGGCCACCAATTTTTTTTCTATTTTAAATTTGTTATTACGTAGGTTCATACTAAAATAAATTAAACAATCGCACCATATAAATAAACTCACTTCCCTAGTTCTCAACAGCCACAAAAAAGTTATCTCCTGCTTTATCCATCATAGGTATAATGGTAGCTGGGAGGATCCTTAGCCTCAGCCCAATTCATCCTTCAATGTAAGTAAAACCAGTTGAACCTTTGGGTTCCACCACTAATAGAATCACCTAGATCCTTGTTCCAATGGAAAACTCATGTCCAACCAATATACAACATCCCAAAATAACACCCCATTAATCTGTACATGGTTCCCTAGAACTCATCTCATAATTAACCCCATTGGATCAAAGCATGATGTACAAGGCACAATGATACCATTCCTACAATAATAACATCGGTGAATCAACATCTGATGTCTGAAGGAATGACAATTTCCATCCCCCCAAATAGTCTCGAACCAAAAACCTCAAGTACGGTGAGCCTCCACCCCAACTAATGATCTAAACACCATCAACTAATGGAGCCTAACCATCCCCATGATTTTCTATAGAAATCACCCCGATAATCATCCTATGGTGTATCTAATGGAGGCCTCTACCCACATGAGTTGTCAATACCAGCTCATCAACTAAGCCCTTATATGTGAATGTGATTCTTAAAAACACATTGGTCAACACTGGTGAGGTGAAATCACCATGTATGTCCCTAAGACATAATGTCTAGCACCTCGTTCCCCTACCACTGTGTTTCTCAACTTGATGGTCATCACCATCTCATACCAAATGATCCATGCCTATAACATGACAACCATTTCACCACAAATCAGATATACCATGCTATATTAATCCTCATACTGATCCCCTCAAATTCCCATGGAACTAAAAAATTCAAGATAAATAAATTAAATAATTTAATTTTAATATAACATGACCCTGACATAATATTCCCAAGGTCTAAAGCCTATGACTAGGATTAAACTATTTTTAATCTTGATTGATCATGAAAATAGGAATCACATGGGTTCAATTAATTAATTAATATAATCCCATTAAATTATTAGTGTTTTTCTTGCACTACCCAATTATGAAATAAAATCCACACCCCAAAACAAAAAATAAATCTTGGAAAAAGATAATTACTCCCTAATTCATGTTGGTACATGTTTTATCATCTGATCTTAGCATCTAGTTGGATCTGATTTGGAAGAAATTGGCGTTTTAGATGTATGCCCTAAAATAGGGTCACTCAGATTACATGGATTTAGTTCTTCATATAAAAATGGAAAAGGAATATATAATCAAGAATATTTTTAGCCTTACCGATATAAATCCAACATTGCAGATATATCATGAAATGAATCTCAGACAGAGAATATAGATCAACACATAGATGAGGATGAAAAATGGTGCTCCACACTGCTGTGCATGTAGTGGAGAAGAAGAAAAGGAGGAATAAAGAAAGAAAATAGTTGGAGGGAAAATGGGTAATTTATAAATTTTAATGGGTCGTTTGGTTTTCTCGCATGGTTTGGAAACCCATGTGAATATTTTGTGGTTCCCACTACCCATGCATCATGATCACACTATTCATGTGCATGGTTTTCCAAACCACGCATGATCACTTTGTAAAAAATTGTAGACATGGACACACGGTCATGTGCCCCCACTATCATGGTTTTAAAAATCATTTATAAGTGACCAGATGGGCCACACTATTTCTCCTTTAAGGCTACATGGTTTGTTCAAAACATGCACCCAGATCTGCATACCCTGGACACTTAGGTTTTCAGCCTCCAATAGACTCAAATCCCTTCCAAAACCTAATGAACCTTATGAATACTTAAACCATGACTAAAAAAGTAATTAGGTGAAGGAAAACCTCATAATAGAGTTTCTATATTCAATAAAAGAGTTTTCCCAACAACCAAAGTCTGAAAAACTCAAAATGGGTGAGGAATTTGACATGCTCCAAAAAACTAAGACATTATAGAGGGATTAATGAAAATAAAAACAATACGAGGAATAACTTTTAAGGTATAAGGTAAATAATAATTTTTAATACCTGAATTGGATGTTTATAATATTAAGAAAATAACTTCCTAGAGGATAAAAATTAAAGTGACAAGAAAAAAAGGAAACTAAAATCGATGATAGTTGGAAAACATAAGACAACAAAGGAAATACTCTGGGAGAGTGATTAATAAGAATATTGATAGTAATTTAAATAAATATAAACCACCCACTCTATTACTAAAAAGAAATATTGAACATGATAATCATAGAGGAAAATATTTCAAAATGTTCAACTAAATATTCTAGAAGAATAAAGTTGATATTCCATATACAGAAAAACTTTCTAAAATTCCATTTTATTCTATATTATTGAAAAATTTAATCTACAAAATAAGGCATTATTATTTTATCATTTTACCACTCATCGAAGAGATTAGGTTCTTTAATTAATAGGAATATACCACAAAAGATAAAAATTCTTGTAATATTTAATATTTCTTATCATGTTTAATGAAATGGACCATTAACTTTTTTGGTAGATTTGAGAGAAAGTGTAAATTTAATTCATCTAGTTGTTTATAAGGAACATATAATTAGTTAAATTAAGTGAATAGTTATTTAACTATAATTAGATAACACATCCCTTATATACCCATTGAGAGTGATTGGAAATTTACTAGTTAGAGTTGGATTTTTTATGCTTTTAGCTAATTTCTTAGTGTTAGATATGAAAAGTGATAAGTAGGAACATTTAATATTAGAAGGAATATTCTTATCTATTAGGGGTGCCTTTATTGATGTTAACTAAAGGGATTTAACTTTTCTATTGGTAGAGTATAGTGATATTCGCAATGCGTTTCATGTTGTAAAAAACTCATTTGACTTAGATGACTATTTTTTAATATTTTTTTTGATGAGGAGGTGAAAAATGAATTTTATATTAAAATTGGCTATGAGTATCCATAATTGGATGATATTATTGAAAATTATATAAATAACACATAAATTTGGTGTAATATACGGTAATTTATGGATTAATATGTCAAGAAAATTTTGTTTGAGAGTTTTAAGAAGAACTAACTGATGATAGATTGATTCTACATCCATTTGTTTAACAACCAAAATTTTTGAAATTGAAAGTGTTTCCTCTCAAACTAATGTATGGATATTTGAGTGAGAAGACATTTCGTATTATTATTTAATATATATTTTAGGATCAATATGAATAAAAAATACTTTAAGTTTTTATAAGGAATATGATATCTATTTCTAAGACTATATAAGAAATCAATGGGATTGGTCTATACATTGGTATATAGAAAATTACCATTGAGGATAAGATTAATTACATTTTTTACTGTTGAATAAGTCTTAATCTAGATTTAATGGATGTTATCAAGGCTTAAGTAATAAAAACTCTTGATGAAGGGATAATATATCCCATTTCTGATAATACATGGGTGGACCTTATTCATATGATACTTTAATAATGGTGGCATGGTTGTGTTCACTAATGAAAAGAATGAGAAAATTTCAGCAAGGTCTATAAATGGATAGAGAGTATATATATACTTTATAAACTTTAGAAAGTCTATAAGGAAAGATTATTTCCCTCTATCATTCATTAATTATATGCTTGAATGAGTAGTTGGACACTCATTTGTTTCTTTTTTGATATTTAGTTGGGGTACAACCAGTTTCCAATTAATCCTTATGATCAAGGGAAGTCAAATTTTACATGTATTCTTGATATATTTTAATATAATAGAATAACATAGGGATTATGTAGATCACCTACCACATTTTAGGGATACATGATTGTCATATTCTCAAATATGATTTTATGAATCATTGAAGCGTTTTTGAAGGAATTTTTTTATTGTTTGGACGGAATTTGAATTTTGTTTTGAGAACCCATCAAGGGATCATACTCTACATTATCCCTCATTGGATAAATTTATTTTATTTCAACAAGGTAAGATGTAAATATTTTTTGAGTAAATGAGAATAAATAATGAGTAGTTTATGATGCATATAGGGTTGTTATGGATACATTCTCAAAATAAGTGTGATGATTGATGTGTTGATACTCAAATAAATTAATGTTTAATTGTTATAGGAACATAATCTACTACATGTTATTATTTATTATTAAGTTTCACAAGAAATTATTGGAATCAATTTGGAGGATTTTGAGTAGCTATGTAAATGTAATGGAATATTCCAACAGGCTGTGTAAAGGTAATGATGAATTTCTATAACCACATTAAGGAATGGAGTGCATTTAACGAGTTTATTAAATTTATTCTATGTAGATAAATACTTATATAAAGGACATCCTAGAAATGTAATATCTAAAGAAGGTTTAGTTGAGAGTTATACTGGTTATGTAAGGGAAGACATAGATTTTTGTTGGATATGTAAAGGTATTTACACTGGTAGTAAAAAGGATGATCCATGCATGAATTAAGTTAAATAAATAATCATATATCAATTAAAGGGTAACAATTAAAGTCTATAAGATGCTTAAAGGTATCCCAAAAAATCTACCATCTAAATAAGTGTACACCGTAATTCTATATAAAGGTAAAAGAAATCATGTGTAAGGGTAATGTGTCCTATTTAAATGCCATCATATAATTTTATAAGATACATAATGGTAAACCATTATGTATCTTGATGGTAAGATTTTTAACCTAATGGATATGTAAATTTTATCTTTGTATTCAAGGATATATGTATAAGTAAAATATATAATACTTTTATATGGAATTTATAAGTTATTCAGAGTTCTTATTTTGAGTAAATACAGAATTAATTATAGTAACTTTAATGTTGTTGATTGAAATTTTATTCAAGATTCACAAATTATAATAAAACAATGACCATAATTAAAGAGGTAATTCAAAGTGGATAATGTTAGTATGTTATAAAATACAATCATATGATGTAAATTACATCGGTCATGAGGTTTGGTAGATCGAAAATGAAGACCTACCATGAAGAGTGATGGACCGCATGATGTTTCAAATCGACCGAAAAGGACTTATTGTGAGTAATTTGTGGTCAGATTATTGACCATATTATGAGGTATTGAAAGTAGAGAAGATGAATTAACATACATGCAAAATAAAACACATATCACACCTAATTTTGTGTGAGTCCCAAGACCAACTTAATCAATAATTAGAGATCTTAAAAACGTTTTTAGAGGTACACTTGATTCGGTTGGTTCATGGTAGATTATCATAAGAATAATATAAATAAAAAACCTTCAAAAAGTGGTATTATTTTATCAATTCTTCAAAAATAAAGTATATTGTGGTTTGGGTGTATAATTAATCACTCAAATATTTTTATTGGGGGTGTCTAACCAATCATATAAAGAGTGCAGTTGGGGTGTCTAACTAATTTATAAAGAAGATGGAGTTGGGTAGTTTAACCATCTGATGATTATACTTGGGTTATATAACCAACTTCTCTACCTCTTGTGTATATAGTCGGGAATCTATATTGGGGTGTATAATAAATATATATAGGAGTATTATTTTAAGTTGATCCTTGTAAATATCATGTTTTATTCCCTAATTTATTATAATTTTTCACGAGGTGGGGTTCTGAGATATTAATGAGTTGATAAACAACCTTAAAAAGTTTGAGGGGTTGATTTTAAAAGAAATTAATATATAAAATAATTTACCACCAATTTGACCTCCCTCCCAGAGGTACCTATCAAATCCTTAGGATATACAATTGGTATCAGAGCATACAAGTTCCCTCTAATGATTTAGGTCTTTCTTGGATTTCTTCCAATAGATATAGTGAAGAATAGATTTTAGGAAGTGTTTTATTGGACTCAGATGGAGAAAAAGGAGGACTCTCTTGATGATAAAAATCTATATATTTATATCAAGGCCTAAAAATTTTTTAAGAAAAGAGAGATATAGAAGTTGAAGAAGAATATAAAAGTAAATGGAGGAACACCACTAAATGAATGAAATCATAGAGGTATAATTTTTTTTATAATTATTTTGATTATGAATATTCTAATGAAGTAAATTCAATTTGTAATGATTATGTATCACATAGTAATACTTATTCTAAATTTAAAGAAAAATATAAAGAAATTTCTTAGAGAAGTGGTAAATCATATTGTTAATACAATCAATGAACTTCTCATTAATACATCACAATTAGAATAATAATGTAAAGAATTAGATAATTCACTAAGTTATAAGTTTTAAAATTTTATTACTCTCACAGACCTTACATATGAAAATAATTATTCAAGATCACTTTTAAAAAAAATATTTTCCTTTACTAAAGAATAATTGTAATAGTATTTATGTGATAAATTTGGTTTTGAAATTGTATTTGTAGAATAATTATAGGAACTTGAAACATGGAATAAAATCTCTATGAATTCCAATTATGATAAATTAGAGTTCATAGAAAAAAGAATAATAGATCTGAATAATTAAATAAAAAAATTAATAAAATTTCATGAATAATAAATAAAAATGATAAAATAAGATTAATAAGACAACCTAAGATCTTTTTATCATGACAAGAACTTCATTAACATGAAATAAATAGATCTTGAAGTAATGTTTGAAAATATGAAACCATTATAATCTAGAATAACTCAATCTATTGAGAGTAAATATACAACAACATATATTTCCATTGATATTCATGGATCTAAGAGGTATAAAATCAATCATAAGAGCATGAGATCATCCTCTAATAAAGTGATAATATCATCCAAGAATAAGGTATTCAATACACCCAAAACTATTTATCTACAAATTATGTTTTACTTAATGATATAGGTTTAAAAAATTCTAGGAAAATATGGATGGTAAAAAAATACTATAAAACCACCACATCATCAATGATGGATAAGAGAATATTTATAAAGAGGTATTCCATAACAAGTGTTTAAAAGGGTGTTGGTTTCACTTAAAAGCATCAATTCACATTACCTATTAAATCTAGTTAAATCACACTAGAAAAGAAGAGAAGGATGTTCATAAGCTACTGTTAGTGTTTCTAGATGTTTGAGAACATAACTCTGTAATGATGACACAACATGTCAATTCATAAAAGTCATAGAAATCCATAAGAATGGGGGATAAGAAGCTCAAAGAGAATATCATCATTCAAAAGGAAAAATTAGAAAAGAAGCAAGTCAGGGTAAACATGAAGGTTACATATTGATTTTTTGTAAGGTGTAATATGTTAAGATATAAACAAGAAAATTATTATCATAGAAACCTAAAAAATTAGACCCATTAAAGAAAAAAAATAACCTAAAGGCTCTTGTACTCAAATGGATAAAATTGAAAAGGTAATTTTACATAAAAAAAATTTAAGTTGAGAAAAAACTCTCAATTTTAGTGTTAGTTCTAAGGAATAAAATATTTTACTCATTATTTTATATCATTATTATTTATTTGTGTCAGTATGTAGGAAATTTAAAAAGAATATTAAGGATATCACTGATTTATAAATAGGAAAACTAAACCCCTTAGATTTTCCTAGGTACCATGAATATATGTAAGTGAATCCATTTAGGGGGAGAAATAATGAAGATTAAGAAGGATATCGAAATCAAGTATTGAATGAAAACTACAATTTCTGGATAACTCTATCTACTGTTGAGAAAAGGGTATTTCAATCAAACTCATAACCCTTATACTTTATTATACAAAACATATTTTACAGTGGGAGTGTTTTATGAAGAAAAGATTTTACAAAGGGGGAATTTTATGTTTTTCACTTAAAATTTGTGAATTTTTTTGTTGAGATATGGGAAAGATACAATTATTTCTTTACAAATATGATTTTTAGAAACCCTAAAAAATATATTCTGAACATGGAATTATATATTTTTGAATTTATGGACATCATATATAATATTTTTTATTTACATATTGTTTTTTACTCCAGGTTTTCCCCTGTTGAGATAGAGTAGAATAATCAAAGTAACATTTCTAAGAAAAAAATATGATGATATCCTTCTCTCAAGAAGATATAAAATATTATTCATGTATTAAAATAGATAATAGTGTGAAAATTATTTAAGGATTAAAGATACATAAGAAAACCCCTACATTGTTTTTTTCATTTGATTGTCAATAAGGGGAGAAAAAGAAGATCACATATTAACATTAGATTTTTGATGTATTGAAATCAAACCAAAGGGGGAGATTTGTATGCCCATTGAATTAATTTAATTTGTTTTCAATAAGGTAATATGTCCATATGTGTTTAGTAACTAATAATAAATGATGAGTAGTTGATGATTCTTATAGTTTTGTTATGGATACATCCACAAAAATAAATGTGATGATTGATGTGATAATATTAAATGAAATTAATGACTAAGTGTTGAGGGGAATCAATCTATTATGTTTAAAGTATGTTTTAGTTTCTTGGGAAAGTCATAGAATCAATTTAGAGGAGTTTGAGTAGCTATATAAAAGTAATGAAACATTCCTATTGTATTTGTAAATGAAATAATGAATATATATACCTATGTAAATCAATAAAATATTTTCAGGAGTTGCATAAATTTATTATGTGTAAAGAAATACCTATGGAAATTTTATACGATAAATACAATAGCTATGAAAGGGTATGATAAGAGTTAAACTGGATAAGTAAGGGAATAATCAAATTTATGTCACCCATGTAAAGATATTTATACTAGAAACACAAAGGTCAATCAGTACCTGTATATGAGTAAATGAAAATATTATTTCCCCATAAGGGTAACCTATAAAATTTACATGATGCATAAAGGTAACCCAAAAAACATTCTGTCTATGAAGGTTATGCTAGAATTCTATTTAAAGGAATTAAAAGATCTGATTAAGGTTATGTTTACCTATTTAAAGGCCAACCATGAATTTTGGAAAATGCCTAAATGTAAATCAGTGCGATGTATGGATGTAAATTGCTAAACCTGAATGATACATAAAGTTCATCTTAATATTTATAGATCTACACAAAGGAAAAATTCCGAATTATTCCATGGGGAATTTATTAGAAATATATAATACTTATTCAATATAAAATAATAATTAATTGGAGTTATTCTTAAATTTGTAATTAAACTATGATTCATGATTCAAATATTATGATAAGAAATTATCGTAATTGAAGATGAAATTCAAAACTGATTTGGTTCTCATGGTAAGACAAGCTAACATATGAAGTAAGTTTCATAAACCATAGGGTGACATGAACCAACCATGTGGACCTAATGTAAAGTGTGATCAAACACTTGATGTTGCTAAAAAATGTAAAGAACCTACATTGATTTGTACATGGTCAAATTATTTACCCCATGATGAGATACTGATATTATATAAGTTGAATTCATAGATATTTAAAATAATGTTGATTAGAAATTGTGATTTTATGTAAATGAAAAAATGTGGTGTATATGTAGGACACACAAATATGAATGAAATATCCAAAGAGATGTCCACCTTTGAGAAATAGGGAACTTGACTAGGTCGTAATGTATGGGGGACTGTTTTGGGATGTTCCTAATGTTGAAGGATTTGATAAGTTCCCCACATCACAATATGCATGCATGAGAATTTACTGATGAATGCATGCAATTTCAAATGCAAGAATGTGAATCAATAGATAAAAACAAAAGTCTTGGAAGAATAATGTTCCATTAAAATTTAATAAAAAATATTTTTTAAGTCATGTGATCTATGGAGAAGATGAAGATGTAGTAATTTAGATACTTCATGGAATAATTAATCATAGTTTTTTATGGATTTAAATGAGTTTTTAGAAGATATAATTTAAGAAAATATTTAATTGAGAATGTCCAAGTTTTCAAGTCTTTTAGTAATAAATTAAAATTAAAATTAACTGATCCACCTAGAGATTTGATGATCAAAGAAGAAGAAGAAATTCATGTTGATATTTCTAATATTTTAAACATTAAATAATATATATACAGAAATGAGAAATAATATCCATGTATTATTCTATAAAAATATATTCATGTAGGTATTAGAGAAGATTGATTTTGGAATTATTGTGAAGTCACATACAATGTGTGATAGATTTATTGGAGAGTGATGATATATAGAATCTAAGAGAGGAATATGTGATACTAAATCCAATACATTTCATGAAAGAGATATATTTGAAAAAATATTTCAATAATAAGAAATCATTTATCAAATTTGATATTTTTTTGAGTGTCATGAATAATAAAATAAGTTGTTCATGATCTTAAATAATTTTACATAGGCAGATGTTATCTAGTTGTATCATGGAGGGGGATCATTAGAAGAAGGCATAGAAGCAGCCATAAAAAAGGGTATTAGTTTATCAACAAATAAAAATCAAATTAGATTGTGGTTGTAGATTCTGACTAGTCATTGAGGTCTTATGATTGGGGTGTCAAACCAATCATTAAAGGAGTGTTGACTAAGAGTTTAACTGATTGCTAAAGAAGTTATATCTAACACCCTAACTTGAACCACTACGTCCGAGAAAAAGAGTCACGTCACCTCATGCACACCTCCCAATTTTCAAGAGGCATACAACTAATAGTGAGGGTCCAAAGTCCATCAATGAGGAGACTATAAACTTAGTATCATGTCCTTCTAGTAATAAAGTAAACATAATATAATAATCAGTGTCACATGAGGAACATGAGCCTCAACCCATTTGGTGAGGACTCGTTAAGTGCATCCAAGAGACCTGGGATCAAATCCAGGTGGAGGCTAGTTGCTGGGTTACTGTAGCAGTACCGTGTAGAACTGTAGCAGTACTATAGCTGGAACTGTGTAGAACTATAGCAGGTACTGTAGCGGGTACTGTAGTGGGAACTGCTTGGCATTGTAGTAGCAAGGAATATTCCCCCGTCTGGGCCTTCAGGCAACCGATTTTTTCCACGAGTCCTTTATTTCCTTTAGGCCACCCAGGCCTTCGGGTCAGCAAGGCCTTTGTGCCACCTCAAGGCCTTCGGGCCACCTTAAGTGTAGAAGTAAACCAGAAAACCTACAAAACAAGATTCAAAAGGAGGAGGAGCAATGAGCTTTTAACATAGTAGAAGCTAAATGGATCGCAAGAATGAGAGGGTATGGCACCTGCCATCGGGACAAGCCTATGCATGCATGGGAAATCCTATCCAAACAGCCATGCGAAGGTGGAGAGATTATTTCATGATAAAGATGCTGGGGAGGGGCAATTCTAAGTAGTTAGTCTGGGTTGTATGTAATGTTTGAAGCCAACAGGCAATTAATTCCTCTATGTCCTATGGGTTATGTAATACTTACGCCTATGGGCCTTGTAAGGGTTCCACCTCACGCCTTGAGAGGTGGATTATCAAAATCAATAAAAAAATGAAGGCCTTCAGGCCATTGGAGGAGTGTCAAATGAGAAAAGATAAATAATATAAAAATACACTCAAGTCATAAAATGAATAAATAAATGATCCCCCTCAGTGGAAATACAATCCAGAGTAATTGTATAGGTAGGTAAATAATATATAAATATATGTTATACTCCAAAGTAGGACCTAGTACCACTCCTAGATCCAGGATCCTTAGCTCAATCGTCTACCATAAGATCCTTTACCTTATCAATATCCCAATACTTGAAGTCTTCACACATGTCAAATTTCTCATACATGGTGTGATTAATAAAAAATATTCAGAAAACACCAATAAATCCATAACCTAAGTTCACATTTATAATAGTTTATAACATGATAATAAATAAAAGAGCACACAAGTAAAAAAATTCAAAGTGTTTGTGTACTACCCAAGATGCCAAAAACCTTGATTGTACCATCTTTGTCTCCTTCTAGGAAGAAATACACAATGGTCATAGAAACCTCATAAATGTGGGATCCATCCTTGATGATACTCAAAAACTGTATAGGCATAAGGCCTCAAAGTCAAGAAATAATAGGCCATTATTTCATATTGTTATCTCTCAGGTCAGGTCACATTGACCTTCATTCCCAATACTGCCTCACAGGTTATATCACTTGGAAATTCATGCCTCAATTCCCAAGCACACTAGGTCGTTATACCCTTTTATCCAACCAACATTAGTCATCATGTCATATACAACATCAAGCACACTCCCCCTCTAGGTCCATCGATCCATGATTGGTCTACCCATCACTTTGGTACTATGAATTTAATAACAATACAATATATAACAAGTAAAAAAATATAAACATGAAATAACTTATCAAGGAACACATAGAATATCACGAGAGTAAAAATATATCCAAAACATGCACACATCTGATCAAACTCAACATGATCTAAATCACATAAAAACATAATTTCATATCATTCTAACAAATATATACATGACCTTTATATATTATAGAGATATCTACATAAAGGTTTATGATAAATAATTTCAAGTCACATCATGTATTGAATATTGAACATGTTTCAGATCAATAAAAAACAAGATCACACATCAAGGATTTCAATTATGGTTCAAGAGATAGGTTTATAATGAGACTAAAGGATATTCATGTTAATAATTTTATTCTAAAATCACATACCTTTCAGTGACATTAAATGAATCCAAAAATAGGATATATTGTTGGAAGGGATGAAAATCCACCATATCCATTATCAATAAAATAAATTATAGTGAATTAATTGTTGATTCAAGAAGATATCCTCAGGTATATCCAAAAAATATAAATCTATAAAAAATACATCAATGAAAAATACATCGAATATAAATAAATTCTAACAATGATCATTCTATAAATACTTACCTAGATACATCACCATTCATAAGATCCCAATCTCATGTAAAGGGGGATTTCAATGACACATCAATTTTTCCATCAATATACCATGTAAACATCATCATATTAGTGTTACATAATCAATCCTTCATCAAGAAAAATTTTATGAAGGTGATTCATAAAAGCATACTCATTGAATGTTTGTTTTCAATTGTGGATCTTTATTTGATCAATAAATGACCTTAACATGATAGATACACAACCTATCTATTAGGAGAAGAATAAAACAGTATTTGATCTTTATGGAATTCACATATCTGACATACATCTCTACATATATAAAAAGTAGGAGGAAGAATTTGAAATTGATCTAAAGAAAAATCTCTAATTAAGTATTTTCATGTTTTTACAATAAATAATATCCAAAGTGAGAATAATGGGAGTTTCTATATTAAATAGAGGAGGTTTAAAATTATAATTAAGGCCATTAAGTTTGGAATTCAGTGTTAAAGGTGGTGAAAACCACACACAATTAAAATATAATTAGATACATTAATTGGACCCTCCTACAATGTGAACTTGCTATCTAATGTCCCTTATCAAGAAGCTGGTGGGGTATTTTGTAGATAGCAGACTCACTAAAAAATAAAAATCTATTTGGCGGATTCCACTAGCCACTTGGTGTCTATTTTTTAGCCGCCCCAAGCCAAAGCCTCAAACCACCATTCTAACTTTTGGTTCTCAGACCCTTTCCATATAAAATTGTCCTCCTACACTCACATATTATGGATGAAACATCATAAGAAATGAGATATCAATAACCTTAACATCTCATATAAAAAAATAAGAGGGGATGTTAAAATTTTCCTACTCTAACTTCTTACTATACCTAATTTTATATTCAAATTCTCTACTCCAATAAATTGAGGCATTGAACCTAAACATAATCCTCTCACTCCAATGTCTACTCTTGGACCTATCCATGACACCATAGAATACAAACTAGTGGCACAATATTCTCTGGTAAGACTTTCTCACCCTAATTAACAATATTCACTAGAAAAAAGGTATGATGCATCAAGCTCTAGCTCAGTATCCTCGCAATTGATGAAATTTGTAGAACTTGGTATGTACCTACATAGATGAGACACATGAAACATATCCTTCATATCTCCATAGTGAGAAGGAAGATCTAGATTGTACACCACAATCCCAACCTACTTTATGATCTTAAAGGGTCCCACATAGAATGGTGTTATCTTCCCTTATTTTCTCAAATTCCACTGACCTAACCAAGGAGTCACTCTAAAAAAACCTATCTTCTAGAAAAAACTCCAAAGGTATTATATGATTAGCATACAACTTCTGATAGCTATGAGCTGTGATAAACCACTTTTGAATCATTTTCACTCTCTTGAAGGTCTCTTGTACCATACTAGGACCCACAAATTCCACCTCACCATCCTCATTCCAATAGAGTAGTGAAATACATGGCCTAATATATAGATCCAAAAAAGGTTATATTTGAATCAAATCCTGGTAACAATTATTTTATGTGAACTCAAAAAAGGGAGTTGATAATTTCATGCTGCACTGAAGTCTAGGATTGGAGCTTTTAGAATATACTCTAGTGTGAAAATCATTCACTCACACTATCCTTCTTATTGAGGATAGAACATTGTACTAAATCTCTATTAAATATCTACGGATTTATGAAAGACCTTCCAAAATCATGAATTAAGACATGTCTCTTTGTCATATAAAATTCTCAATGGAACTATATGTAAGAATAAAATCTCAAGGGAATAAATATTTCCTAGCTAATCCACTGAGTGAATCTCACTTATCAATAATAAATGATAAACTTTAATTAGTCGATCAAAAATAACCGCAATAGAATCATGGATCCTCACACTCCTAGTTAATCCCATAAAAAATTCTATCATGAAATTATTTTACTTCTACATGGGTAGAGGAATTTTTCAAAGTAGTATACTAGGTTTGTAGTGATTGACCTTAATCCTCTAATAAAGAAGGCATCAGGAAACAAATCCAGCAATGTCCCTCTCCATCCTTGGACACCAGGACATTCTCCTAAAGTTTTGGTACACATTTGTTTCTCTTTGATGTGTTACCCACATAGAGGTATGAAAGTATCTAATCATATCTTCCTAGTTGGATGTAATTACTTAAAATCTACTATCAACAAGGATCAAATCATCAGTATCTAATGACCTCTCTGGTATCAATCCACCTTCATCTAGTTGTTACTAAATAAAAACATACACTGGGTAAATCTAATATCCTGTCTTTAACCGGTCTACTAAAAAATATGTGATCACCAAATAGGTATTTTCCCTTAATCCCCAGTTGTCCAATAAACTCATCTAGAACCACTATTACTCTAAAGATCATTCACCAAAATTTTGAGATATCTGTGTCTCATGGATAAGAGAATCTGCAACGATGTCGCCCTTACTAGGTGCATAGCTTATATCAAAGTCAAATGTCTTCAGTTAATCTACCAAAAACTAATACTCAGATTTAGGTTCTTTTTTGTGATGATATAAAGAAGTTTCTTATGGTCAGTTTAGATAAAAAATTTCTTGCCAAATAGGTAGTGTCACCAACACATCAAATCATGGACAATGGACGCTAGATCCTAGCCATGAGTATGATTGTTTTTCCCATTGGTTCATAGATGAAATGGACTATAAGCTGCTACCCACTCCCTATACATCAATACTACTCTAAAAACAATACATGATGCATTGAAATTTATAGAATATCTAATCCTAGGATCAGGTAGGGTCAGAACTAGAGTTTTAAAAAACCAACTCTTTATATCAAGAAACACTTTTTCACACCGGTCTGACCATAGGAACTTAAATCTCTTAAATTTTAGTGTATTCAAGGGGTCTAATAAATAATAGAATTCCTATATAAAACATTAGTAGTATCCTAATGAACATATAAATATCCCAATATAGAAAAAGTTTTTAAGATGTCTCCAAGACATCATTACCTCAATATTCATTGGGTCCACAGATATACCTATCTCAGACACCACATGCCAAAACAATTTAACCTCCTATTATGAAAAGTTAATGTTTGATAGATTAGAATAAATCCAATTTTATTGTAGTGTACCCATGAATATCTAGATATATCTGTCATGTTTCTCTAAGGATAATGATTATATGTGGATTTCAACAACAAAAATCACAATAAATGAGTCAAGATATGGGTAGAAGATCATGTTTATGATATCCATGAACACTTCCTGTGCATTTTCAGTCAAACAATCTTCACCATGTACTCGTATAGACTATACATACTCTGAAACAACATTTTTTAAATTTCCTCCTCTTTTAACCACAAGTGGTGATATCCTAATCTAAAATCAATCCTAGTGATCCAATGGGATTCCCATAATTGATCCAATTGATAATAAACTAGGAAAAAATATATCTATTATTCACCGTCACCTGATTCTGTTTCCAAAACTCTATGGAGAGTTGAATACTATCGTCTTCCTTCTTGGAATAAAAAATGGGTTCACCCCATAGTGAAGTACATAGAATGATAAATACCACCTATTATAATTCCTTAAGCTACACATTGAGATCCTTCAATTCATACAACATCATATGTTTAGGTGGTATTGAACTGGATTGCACACCTGGTTCGAGATCTATATCAAAGTAAAATTCTATTTCAGGAGGATATCCTGTGAATTGATCTTGAAAGATGTCATGATAGAGATCCAAAACTGGAGGAAAGGAAGCGGGGTAGCTAATGAACCTATTGAAATATCCAAGACTAAAATCTATGTCATCATCATCCTAAGCTGACTCATGTCTGGACTGACTCTTCCTTCTTCCAATTCCCACTCTCCTACCATCAAGTACTTCACTCCCTTTGGTAATGTAAATGATACATATCCCTGATATAAATATTTGTGGGATAAAAATATATATAGAAAATCTATTCCAGGAATCACATCAATGCTCATAATCTACAGAGTCATGAATTCACATAGATATCCATAGATAAAAATGAATATAAGATACTCCAGGAATCATTGAAGAAAATACAATTTTATTCCCAATGGTGTATGGAGGGAAAGTAATATGGAATACAACATTACATGTATGTAAATTCCAATAATAACTTGTAAAATATGAAGGAATGAGAAGCACCAATATCAAACAAGGAAGTATAAAAATATAAGTGATAAAGACCATACCTCGAATAATGGATTTCCCATCACTACTATCTACTAGAGTCTAGTCCATCGTGCAAACTCGTCTTTACTCAACTTCATGGAAAGGTCCCTAATATGCATGAATCACTTGATTCATCATCATCTTATTGGTATAAACCTATTGTTGAGGATTATAGACTATCCCATGGACCAATGGAAACATATGAATTGAACCCTCATAAGACCCCTTATGTGACACCTTTAACCATAAATCCAATAGATGCCCTACATTTACACACCAGTGACACTTTATCAGAGGTTTTGGGCATAATGTATGATAATTCCCCCACTATCGACAATAAAATAAATGATGAACTCCTTCCTCCATAGAATTTTTTAAAGAGCCTATGCTTAGATCTATATTCTTAACACCATTCTAATAATAAACATCATCCTTTCTATTTATAATAGTGAAAGTATCACTAGGAGTTCCTATGAAGGTTAGAAGAAGACCAACAATTATATCCTCCTTTAAAACCTACTTGATTTTCAATTCCTTTTTAAAAACCTATTTATAATTTTTTAATTGATGTTCCTAACATGGTTCCTCAAATCCCATTGAAGTCCAATATAAAACATCCTAGATTTTCATACTTCGTCCCCATCCAAGAGAGTATTGATGTGTATTAACTCAATGAAATGATATAAGTAAGAAGCCACCAAAATTATTCCCTGACAAATTTCCATGAATTTATATTCTTGGTCTAGCGTTATCAGATCCATGAAGAACTACTTGAAAAAAGTTCTATAAAAGTAACCAATGTGAGACCTTCATATCTTTCAACATGAATCATAACATCGCACTAGTATCCAACAATTCCTTAAATCATAATGGCCCCAAGATTAACCTCTTATTCTTTTGGGGTCTCTACCATGTTGATGATCCTCTTGAAGATCAATATTTATTCCTCTAAATAATAAGGGACAATAGTTCCCTATAAAGATAGAGGGTACTAGAGATGGAAGACTCTTTAATAGTCGACCATAGTTTTTCTAACTCCCATTCCTTGGATAATAATTAATAATAAAACTCTTGGAGGGAATGGTTCTTTTTTCCTGAACCTGTGGGGTGGGTGTGGGAGAATTATATTACATGAAAGGTGGTATGACTAGACATCTTTTATCATTATAGAATTTTAGCATGCTACAAAACGTGGTCTAGTCATGAATCTTCAAGGATTCCTTTTTTGGAAAGTAAATGAAACATTTTTAATAACCATATACATTAGGATAAATCCTAAAACAATCTATCAGATCACACACATGTTCTTCTATGAGTCTACCCATAACCCAATTTATATCACTTATATCCTAAACATGGTCTCCATCCTCACACATTATTCATAGTCACATATATATACAAAACATAACAACAATTATAGGTTTAACTAATTAACACCAATAGATATATAACAATAGAAATATAACACATATATTACACAATAGAGAATACTAGTCACTCCCAAAAAGATAACATAATTCAATGTATTATATTAATGAACTGATTCACTTCACAACAATAGGTATATATATTTCATTTGATCCAACATGCCTATTCATTATTAATCAATGCACCCAAAAATCCATAAAACATTAACAACAATATCACCAATAGTGACTCGGTGTTCCATTACACATGTGATTTTTAGGCACATAAAAACTATCATAACCTAGTCCCACACAATTATTTTTTTTATACCATGTCCCATGTCAGTCCAAAAATAAAATAAAAAAATTGTTCTATAATAAATTTTTTTAATGCCCTAATGTGAACCATCTAGTCGAAGACAGAGAGTTACACGACCTCATGCGTGACACTCCTTCTACAAGAGCTTGTCGATGATCTGTAAGGGTATAAAGTCCATTAGTGGGGATACTATACCTTCTGTATCATTTCTTTGCACCAATAATCTAAACATAATATTATAATAAGATTAATATGTGGAAATCTAAAAAATATCAAAAGGCACACAAAAAATATATAAAAAAATAAATAGTATCCCTTAGTGTAAATCCAAACAAGATTAAATGTGAAGGTTGGTAAAAAATAAATAAATAAGGTATCCTATAGTGTGTATATTGGTACCAATCCCAAGGCATGGTCAAGTGCATCTCGTAACTTATATGGTTTCAGGTTTTTTCTATTTCGATGGTCCTTAAATTGGAATATGAAGTGCGATCATTCAACTATGGTGACTTGGGTAAGTTTTCCAAATATCCCCCTACCATTTCAAAATCCATCTGTTATGCATATTCTAGGGAATTTTCTCAGTAGGTACATGTGTTCAGATATCCGAACAAAATAATTCTATCACCCTATCAATCCACGAGTCTGTGTCGAAGAGGATGATTCAAGGGTTCCATTTGAGTTTGAATGGATCACTGTGGGTGAGGAATACAGCTGCAAACAAAGGGTGGTCTATGAAAATTGGACTAATTTCTGTTCTGGACGAAATCGATTTGATCATTCACTGGATGTCTATCATAGGGGGTCTCAGTGCGCTTTGAGGAGGGGAAATTATCATGGGATGGAACATGGGGGACATGGAAAGGGATAGACAATGAAGAAGAAGTCTATAGTAGAGGAAGGGAATATGGGTGGGGGATATACTTCTGGAAGTTTTCAATTGGAGGAGGAAACTCTCAATAATTCATCTACGTGTGAGGGGGATTTTGTGGCAGTGTCTAGTCAGCCATCTAGTTCTCAGTATCCTATGAAGAAGACTTTGGTGCCTCAAACCAATCTTTTAGTCACTAATGTGTTTAACAGGTTGAGGCTGGACCTGGACCAACCTACTACCATGCTTGGTGTGGAAGAGTGTAGTTTGGTTCTGAATGACTTGGTTAGTGTGGAAACCTAGGATTCTAGAAGTCAGGTGGCTGTGTTGTAGATAACGGAGAGGGGGGAGAATAATCTGGATAAGCCAACAGGGCCGGTTAGTGGTGTTCTCCAACAGGGGTTGTAGAGTCTTGCATTGGAGGAGGATTGGAGTTCTAGTGTGGGGAAGGCAAGGGGTCCTGATTCCAAGTCACATATCTCTATTCACTTGGATAACAAATTTGGGAGGCATGATGAGGTAACTTGAGTGATTTTCCCAGTTACTCACTGGAGGTAGTTCGAGGATGCGAACATGAATGCAAGGAAGATGAGCAAATCCATTTGGCAGATGAAACACCAAGCCCGAAGAATAGGGGACATAGGAGGAGGGAAGCTATGAAAGACTACTCATCCTTACCTCCCTCATTGGAGACCCGTTCTTCCATGATGGTTAAGTTAAAAAAGGTTGTCAATGAAGAGGTGAGTCTTCAGGGATTAGAGGACCAGGGGGAGCAGCACTTGGAACTACTATTGTGTTCTGAGGAGGAAGTAGTTGAGCATATCTTACACCTCAATGAGACTAAAGAAGAGGCAGCTAAAATGATGGGGAGACCTCTAGAGGCAACACTCAATGAAGAGAAATATGCTTGGGTGGACAAGCAGGATCCAATTCTTATCGAGGGGTTCAACAAAGGGAAAATTATCATTGAGAATTATATACAGACGTGGGACCAACTGGCCACTAAGTTTGAAAAATTGGTGACAGAGACGCAAAACTTGCAGGTAATATCTATTTCATGGAATTTGTTTACATAAAAATACTCTAGTAATATTAAGTTTATCTTCAATTATTCTGGTTAATTTAGTGGTGGTTTCTATCTAGTTTGGGTGCATTATGGGTTGGTTATAGTCTGCTTCTAGACCAGCTTATCATGTGTTTACTGAAGTGATTATGGTGTGATGCATCTCAACTTTACTAGATCTACCTCAGATGGGGTTTAGAGCATGAAGCCTGTAACTGTTCATGCCATTGGGATTTGGAATACTGAGAGGGAATGGATTCGCCATCGGTACCAGGCCTAAGACTTGTGCGGGACAGTTAGCTGAGTGGTATTCATTGTTGAAGGTTTGTTGACACGTGGTAGGTGTTGGGGAGAGGCAGATCTAGTTTCTATGTTTGGGTCTTGTTTTCCCTTATTTTTGTTATATTGTTAGAGATTGCAGTTTCTCACTTTTCCCTTAAAAAAGTGTTTTGATAATAAAAAATTTAATTTTTATTCAGAACCATATATAATAAATATATAGACACATCAGAATTATCACACATGGTATGAGTAATAAAACCTAGTTAGACAACTTCAATTTATCCTTAACAAGAGTTCACATTTATATGAGTGTATAACATGATAATAAATAAAATATCATGGAGGAAAACAACAATACCACGTGTCTACATACTAACCAATCCACCATAGACTTTGATTGTGCCTTCCTTTGCTCCTTGCTGAAAAAAACCCGATTGTTCATAGAAATGTCACAAGCATAGGAGCTAGCCATGATGCTTATCAATAGATATATTGGCCTATATACTATATGCCAAACCACAATAAGATTTCATTTACTATTACCATATATAGATTCATGTCACATAGACCATCATTAACCCAATTCCCTCAGATGTCATATTGCATGGACCATCATGTCCCTAGGCCAGGCCACACTAGGCCATCATGCCCTGTTTTCCAAGCCAGTAAAATTACTATGTCATAAACATAACCAATAATGCTACCCCTCGTGATCCACTAAGCTAAAATGATTCAACTTATCACTTTTTGACTCTATATATAATAAAAATACAACATATACCAAGAGAAAACACATTGAAACATGACCTAAGATGTCAATGAGAACATATCATATCATGAGTGTGAACCAATATCCAAAACACAGACACATGTGACCGAACTCAACATGGTCAAAATTATATCGACACACAATATCATATCATGATAAAAAAAATTCACATCCTATAAATATTTATAAACTTCATACCTTTAGGTTTTGGATGAATAATTCTAAGGTTCATTGAGGATCTAAGATCGAACACATTTCACTCCCAAGGAGAATGATCCCACACATCAAGGATTTCTATTATAGTTCAATAAATAGGTTTAAAATGATACTTAAATATATTACATGTTAAAAAGGTGACTTCAGAATCAGATAACTTCTATTTTCCTTCAACAATAGAAAAAATGAGATATGTAAAATGAATGGACTCTAATACATCAGATCTATGTTCAATTAAAGAATGTATCATGAATTAATTACCAATTCTAAAATAGATCCTTGGGTCTAGCTAACACAGATTAATATATAAATAATACATCATCATATGATATATTCAAGAATAATAAGGTCTCGTGACGATGATTCTATAAATACTAACCCAGATATGTCACCATTCTTGAGAGTTTTATCTCTAGTCAAGCGGGGTTATAATTGAAACGTTAGATCCTTAGCAAATATTCCTAGGAAAAATTATCAGATTATGGTTCCATCATCAGTACACCATTAATAATAATTTTAGGAAGTCTATTCATGAACACTTACCCTTGGAACATTCATTTTCGGTGGAAGATATTTATCCGAACATGAAATGAATTGAACTCACTAGATCCACCACTGGTCTACGAAAAGAGGAAGAAAAAAATATCTTCATTTAATTCATAGATAAAACATATATCAATGAACATATCTCAAAGATTAATAATAGTTTTGAATGGATATAAATAACAATAACCAATTAAGCATTATCATATTGTGTAAACAATGATGTTAAAAGGGGAGAATAATGGGAGTTCCTAAATTAAATAGAGGAGGTTTAAAATTTGAATTAAGGATACTAGGATTGGAATTAGGTGTCAATAATATACTATCACTTGTATTTATTTTCAAAACCATGGAAAGCATCAGACTTTTCAATTTTCACATTGGATTATTGAATTCACTGCATGTGCTGTTTTGATTTCCACTAGAGGATGAGTATCATAGATTTTGGACTCAAGGATACTGGTCTTTTGGGGTTTATGGAATGAAAGTTATAAAATGTTCTATATACTTCTATTTATATTCTGAGACCACATTTTCCATTTTTTTCTAGGGTTCCCAAACTTACCCTTACACTATTTTAAATAGAATGCCTAATTTTTCATTACTGGAGGTTCTGCTATCCCCCCTCTCCAATGGGTTTCATTGAATTTGGTGTTATGGATTGCTTTCAATCTCTTTTGCTACTTTTTTTTTGTTTTTTGGAAGAACCTTTCCTTATTTGTTTACAACTTATTTTTTTCTTTTCTTTTTGTTGATAAGATGATCCCTACTCTGCTAGCACAGACTATATATCTTTCAGATTCATGTTTTTCTTTATCCAGTTTTGATGCACCAGACTTTATTATTGATTTAGTTTCATGCATCAGGTTCCATCTATTGTCCCAATGGTTTTGTCTAGAATATGGATTGATGATCTGTATTTTGGGGACACCACTATTGAATTGTAACATCTCTAGATGTGGTTGTTTCATTTTTCCTTTGTATTTCTTGGAGCATAGGTGAAGTAGTTTGGAAGATTTAAATTTTTGTTTGAGTCTTAATGTTTTATTATGTTGTTTTTGTAATTTTATGATGCTTTAAGTGAATTACACCTCGATCTTACAATTGAGAATTTTTTGATTTAATAAATTTCATTGGTCATGAATTGGGTGACCAATTCATGTAATTCTTCAAAAAAACAAGGGAGGATGTTATATTAGAGATGGGGAGTATAACCACCTGATGATTTTAGTTGGTATGTATAACCAATTAATATACCACTTGCATATATAATGTAGAATCCAGGTTGGGATTTCTAAATAATAATAAAATATTATTCTTTCATGCCAAACCAAATAAATACAATGTTTTCTTCTCTCATTTGTATAATTTCACATGAGGCGAGGCTATTAGATAGTATTGGGTGGTTTGAGAACATTAAATAGTTTGAGAGGTTGAATTAAAAAGGTAAAAATTCATAAAATAGTGAACCACTAATTTACCCACTCTATATTGTATATAATTGGTCCTTGGGTCTACATATGTGAAGAGATAAACTTGAAACTCAATTTGGATAAATTACAATTCATAGTTAGAGAAGGAATTGTGTTAGTCCATAAAATATCCAATGATGGAATTTAGGTGCACAAGAAAAAAATAGAGGTAATTTCGTTATTTATTCTACCAACATTAGTTAAAGTAGTGAGAAGCTTACTTGGGAATTTTTGGTTTTAAAAAAGTGTTATTATGGTCTTCTCCAAAAAATGATATACTACAGTGATAATTACTAGAAAAGGATATGATCTAGGCCTTTCATGTTTCCTAATTCAATAACATTTTCAAAACTATTGAATGTAACAGAGTAGTTGATTAGGGAAATCTTTATGGCACATTGGTATTAATTTCAATTAGATCCTCTTTTATTGGTCTTTTTTTTGTCTTTTTATCTTAAAATAAATTAAGCAAAAAATATGGGGTTTTGGTTGTGGTTGTTAAAATGTGGAGATTGAAAATTCAGGCAAGCCAAACTTACATAGGATAAGAATAAAGTGCAATGATCCTAGTTTACATATATGGAATCCTTCATTGATTATATACTGTATATTAACTAAATTCATTGATTAATTTAATATCATTCATTAATCTCACACATATACTTATGCTAGTGAAAAATCAATGCATCTTGGATATCTTCTTGGTACATCATATTCCACTTCCTACACAATGGAGAGTTAATTGAAAACTACAATTTCTATATTTTTATACCTCAATAGCCAAATCCATCACATTTGTTTCATCATCCAAATTCACTAAGATCATCATAAATTAAATAATATGAGTGAAGGAAGATGAAATCTATTTGATGGAGGAAGATGTGAGGGTATAGACATGTGTATATGATTGACGATCACCAAACCAAACTCATGAAATATCACTATCTCATTATGAAATGTAATGAAAATATAAGAAATGAAGCACAATGGCTGGAACGCCACATACTCCCCCAGGATATATTCCTTGGGTTACTTCTCCACTATTGTAGAGTTTAGATATCATGATAAAAAATTAAAAAAGTGATTGAGAAGAAATAACAAACACAAAATTCAGATAAAAATAATGAAATTAGAATTACCATAAAATGAACCTATAAGAAAAATGAAAATCCAAAATTATAATACATTTATAGAATTAATAAATTTTTATTTATAAGTTCCATATAAAATTTGTCAATTTATCTCCCCAAATATGTATTATCATATATGGTCTCCACATAGATTTCATCATCTCTAAGTTTCAATTACCATGATCACATTATCTTCTGTCACTAAGATATAGCTCCACGTGGACTCTTTATTAGGAAAATACAAAATTATCTTAGTAATATTCATGTTGAATATTAAATGGTCAAACATCATGAAAAATTGTGTTACACAGGATATTATACTTCTCAATTCCAATGATAAATCTATTCTAGATTAAACTTTGAATCTTTTGGAGGCCTTTTAGAGTGGTAGTGTTGGCCTCCCAATATATCCTATGTTGGCATGCATGGGTTCATTGAGGTGATAAAATCATCTCATAATTTTTATTGGTACTATAATAATTATTGGAATAATGATTAATTATTGTTAAAGGAATCATTTCGATATGATTCTATGTTTGTTGGATGCTTGAGACTATATTGGCGGCTAACAACTGATGTATTGTTCATGTCGGTTTTCCTTCCCCAAAATAGAGCATCAAAAATATTATTATTCTAGTTCAAGTTCATAACCTATAATTGGATCTTGAAATAATGTTGAGATAGATAATTAATATTATCTTTGTGTTGATACAATGTTTGGTGATTGGATAAGGATCTATTGGAGTGCATGTCTACATTTTAATATGAATGGAATGTGGTGTCATGGGTTGATACTACATTATTTCATCGAGACTGTCTTGATAAGCTAATATAGAATCCATTTTATATTGACATAACAATAGGTTGGAGATTAATAAAGAATAATATACATAGATATTACATCCTTTCACATAATTAAACATTAAGTGTCACAAATAACCAATACCTAATGATTTGTATCCTTGGAAATTAGTTACGTAAATGTATCATTCCACATTATCACTTCAACATATCAAAAAAAATATTTACACATGGATTCACCTAGACATAATCCTTTACACAATTTCATGGAGAAATGGGAAAATATAAGGAGTGATTTTAAAATTTTAGTAAGGGAAAACATATCAAAGATTAATTGAGGATTAAACTATAAAAATGTGAGAAAACATGATCATGGGAGAAGTATATGATTAAAAAGAATATATATTCAAAATATTTTTTCATAAGGCATGATATAATAACATAGAATAAATAATAATGACATATAACCTCAAACATATTATCACAAAATCATATCATATACCATGGAATAAGAATATAGAAACATGGGACAATAATCATGAGCCATGGGGTGTAGCATAGGAACATGGAACAAAGATTAGAATATAAAAGCATAACATTATGAACATAGATAACTGTAACAATGTCCTTGTAAAAATTTGTGATCATAACTAACTATATTCTTTCCCATGTATAAATATGTAAATATAGTAAACCACAATCATTTCCATAGACAATGTTGTGAATATATCTGAAAAAAATGATGTCAACACATACCACCATTATCACAGGAGATATAAAGATTTAACTAATTTGTTAGAGTAATATATCAAACCTATCAAGAAAGTAAATATAAAAAAACATATGTGTGCCACATGAAATAAATAATACATCTTATCATGAAAACCCCATAGAAATAAAATTTCTAACAAAACATTGTCAAATGGTATTATATGATATAAAGTTAATAATTGGATAAGTTAGAAAAAAATTAAATCACCCTAAAGATTTTTATCATAAGATAAATTAGAGGGATATTCATGAAGGATAACTCTATAAGTGATAGATATTTTTGATATAGAAAATTAAATTGAAACAAAATCATAAAAATAATTTTCTTAAATCTTTTCAGACAATGTCATAAAAGAGAAGTTGTCAGTCACATTCAAAATCAATTTCAATGAGTGAGAATAAGACTTTTTAATTTTTTTAAAAAAATTAATTTTCCTAAATATATAACCTTTAAAATAAAAAAGGTTAATTATAATAAATATGTATTATAAGATATAAAATATATGGAAGTAGAAAGAAATTTATTCATGAGGGGTTTAAACAATTTTAACAAAAATCGACATCCATAAAAGAATTATAAAATATCATTTTGAAATATAAATAAAGATTAATATGAGTGATAATGTGTAGTAAACATGTATATATTTCAAAATAATAAAATAAAACATTTTTGGTAAGAAATAATATGGACATGAAGTAGAAAGAGGCAATAATGAGGACAATAATTATTCTAACAATTCCATACTTTTATAAAGAAATAAATACTTCTATGAAGAAGAATTTATTGTCAAAATTATTTTTTAATATTTATTAAAATAAAATAAAATTTTCAAAAGGAACTCAGTAAAATACCTCAAATTATTAATAAAATAGTCAAATAGAAAGGACTATGAATTCAATAATAGAGTTTGAGTCAAGAAAAACCCTTATGAATTTGGTAATGAATAAGGAAATTGTAAATGAAATAGAGAATAAATAATGGAACATTAAGTGGTATGAATAATATTATTATTATGGTAAAATATATAAAAAAATTATATACATCATATAAATTAAAATAGTCGCATAATACAAAACATGTCTCAGTGAAGGGAAATTGTGATGAAAACACCTTACCATGGATTCCTTCTTTGGAAAATGTCCTATAAAATAATGTATAATTAGTTAAGGTTTATTATTAATTTATATAAGTAAATTATTTATATTTATATTAATTAAAACCATTAATTTATAATTTTTTATTACTTATTTATTTATCATTTTAAGATTAAATTAAAATTCAAGTGTTAATTTAATCATTTGTTTTATGATAGCTTTAACATTGAGGTTCTGGTCCTTACTCATATCCAATGTGTTCATCACCTTCATAATGTTAATAAAGATTATAACCACTTGTATTATATATTTTTGAATTCTAATGTTAAATTTATGGATCTTAATGGGATGGATTTTAAATAGAGGTTAAACTCTATTTATTTTTGTGAATTTCGATTCAATAAAAATAAATTATTTTTAACAAATATTATTAATTAAAATGACTTTAAAAAATTAAGAAAACATATTATTTTCATAGTTATTCAAATATATTACCATTATTTGTCTTTTATCAATCCTTTATGATATAGTCATTATAACAACATTCATATTGGTAATAAAATTGACCCAAACAACAATATTTTATGAATAATAAGTGAATAATAATATATTATAATATAGAAAGAATATCATCTTTATAGAATAATAATGATAATTTATTTTACTAAATTAATAAATTATATTTGATAATAGGTGCTTGAAAAATATAAACAAAAAATGATTAGGGATAACATAACACTTATGTTGAAGACTTGAATCTTCTCTTATAGAGCCTCTTGGAAATGAAGGATTTATGACTATTTTTTATGAATAGAGGTTCAAAAAAATGTAGAGGATTATTTAATAGATAATTTGGGTAGGTATTAATGAGTAAACTAAAGGAGAATTTTTCTTTTATGTGGGGATAGGAGGGGTATTTTTATAGGTGATTTTGAGCGGCATTTTTGTGAACACTCATTCTTTAATGCGCAAAGAATATAATTTATTAGGGAAATTGAATCCAAAGTAAAAATATAACAGATATAGGTCAATATTCCTCACCTAAATTCAATATAGCTATTTTTTATAGATATTTTAGGATTTCACCCCTTAATATAACTATTTTACCTCATTTTACCTTTGTTGTGACAACTTTCTTTTTTTTACCTTGCTAACATAATGTATTTTTTTGAAAAAACTAAAACTAAAATTTTTACTTAATTTAGTCTTGATGATCGAAAATATGAAATAAATTTTATTAGATTAATTTTTTAAAAGTGATGAGAATTAATTATAATATAAGATTAGATAACACATAAAAATATTTTTTTAGAAAATTGTATTTTTAAGAAGAAAATTGATTTTATTTTTTTCATTGATATTTAATAATAATTAGACAAATTTATTTTTAATTTTTATATTTATTATTGATAAATTTAATTTAATTATTAATTATTAGGTATTAATTTAATTATATTAAAAAATTTATTACTTATAAACAATTCTTTAAAAAAATTATCTTTGAAATTAAATTATATAATTATTAATTAAATAAAACTAACTATTTATTTACTAACCATTTATTTAATTTTATCAATACATTTCTATTAAAAACATCATTTCTCATTCTATTAAACTCACTCTTTAAAGTAAATTTAATAAAATTTCTAAATAAAAAAATAATTGTAATAATATATATAGAGATAGATTATAAATATCATTTATTAACACTATTAAATGTATTTAATTTAAAAGAACTATAAATTGGATTTAATAACACTAAAAATCATTGTTAATATAAGAATTTTCAAAGAAACGCCTTTGTCAGTTCTAAAAAAGGGATGATAAAGGGGCCCTTAATCAGTGATTTTTTAGTGCAGATAAAAGGGCCTTTTTAGTGCTTTTTTAGCACTAATAATAGGGGTTTATATAAGTGAAAAAATTCAATGATAATGGTTCCCTTTATTAGGTATAGAAAATAAGCACTGAAAAAAGTGGGGTCTTTGTTAGCACTAACAAAAAAGCACTGATAAAGGAGATCTTTATTATCTCTTTATTATGTGCATAAAATTATAAAAAAATAAATTTTGGTTATGCTACTCCTATACATTTTTTTAAAACTTTACAACCCTTTATCAATTATTTTCCCATTCCCTCTTAACCCCACTAGTGCTAACTCATCCACCACTCCCTTTCTCAACACTTATAAAACCCCTTTATAATTTTCTTTCTATAGCACATCCTCATTTTCACCCCATGAGCATTCATGGATTCGATCTATAGACCGCCTTTTAAAATTTTAATTCCTTTACCACTACAAAAAACTTATTTTTTGTATATTTTAGGATATTCCTTTTTATTTATATATATATATATATATGCATACATATGTTTTATTCATAAATTTATATAATTATTTTTAAATTTATTTATAAAATATATGTTTATTTGTGTGTGTAATATATATATATTAAGTTATATTATTTTAAATATATTATATATTAATATTAATTTTCATATAATAGAAAATAAATATAAATATATACATATTTATCAATACAAACACATATGTATATTTATGGTAAATAAAATGGATAATTTTTTATTTCAAATAAAAAGAATAACTAATATATATTTTCATTTGGTTTATATATTTAAAAATAAAATTTTATGTAATTATATTTAAATATATGTATTTATAAATTTATTTATTATAAGTAAATATAATAAAATATTCATATATTTATATAAATAAAACTACAATATGATAATTGATAAAATTTAAAAACCATAACATATACATGAATATTATCCATGGGAATAAATCTAGTCACCACTAAAAAAGGATAAAATGAATCTCTAAAATGAAGCCAAAATACTATAAAATTTTTAAAAAATTAGGGTATCCCACCTAAAACCTTAGTTTTGGAGGCCCTCTAGGACTTTTTTGACCTAGAAAATATAGTTTCTAGGGTATCCCTAAAACACCATGGCATAAATCCATTTGCTAAATTCAATTTAATATGCGGTAGAGCACAAAAAGACACCCAAATCAAAAGTTACAACTATTGGAAGTTCAAGTAATGTTTTAAACTTATGTTGGACTTTCCATTAATGTATTTAATTTAGATTTCATCCAATTGTTATTAAATGACTATTACACAAAAATAATTAGCAAATTATAAATTAATATTATTTTTTAAAATTATTTTATAATTCATTTTGACTAAATATATTATATGTTAAGTGTAAATGAGTATTTATGCTTATATAAATCATATTTCATAAAATATAATATTTATATATCAATATAAATAAAATTATATATTAATATATAATTTTTAATGATTTATAATTTTTTTTATGAAATTTAGCCTTTATGAGAACTAGTAAAAAAGCGCTGATAAAGGGTGGCATTTATCAGCACTAATAAAAAAACCATTGATAAGGGCCCCCCTTTAATAACACTTTATTACTAGCACTGATGAAGGGCCCCCATTGTCATCATTTTTTATAGTGCTTACAAATGACATCATTTATCAGTGCTACTAAAAATTGCAGATAAAGGGGGCCTTATCATCGCTTTTTTGTCATTGATAATGACACCCCATTATCAACACCACCAAAAAAGAACTGATAAAGGTTGGAATTTATCAGTTTTAGTGAAAAATTTATAATAAAGTGTGGCCTTTATTAGTCCACTTTTAGTAGTGATGATAAAGGGCACCCTTTATCAATGATTTTTTCTAGAATTGATAAGGTGTCCTTTATCAGCACTCTTTTCTAGCACTAGATAAACCCAAATATTTTTTAGTGTAAATCACTTATTATATATTTATATCATCCTAAATTATACTTTTAAAACCTATCAAGACATTATAAAGTGACCTAATGGTGATATATGCAATGGTGGCAATCACATGTGGTGATTCACCTAACATGGATCTTGTTGTTACTTACATAATATTAAACTTCTCATGTAAATGATTTTTCTCTAGATATAATTTTTGAAGTTCAGTTTGAGCTTAGTTATTAGAAAACCCCAAGGATTCTACCCAATTTTTAATATTATATAAATAATCCTCATATAGAATAATTAAACTAAATTATTTCATTGATTATCATTTATTTATTGATTTAATAACAAACTTACTTGTATTTATGCTCACTAATTAAATGGATATGTTATAATGGTCACATTGTAATCGAATAATACTTCCAATAAACATATAATTTATCTTATTAAATATTCTTATATCTAATTATGGTTTCAATGGATATATAATCCCAACCAACACATAACACCAGTGACCATATAATCCCAACGACCACATAATCCCAATAACTATATAATCCCAATGACTATATATATTGTTCATATTACATTACTATATAAGACATTACAAACTTCATGAAAATAATCAATCTCATTACCTTATTTATATGCTAAATATGTTTATCATCTTTATGACATGTTTTTTTTCATAGTTGATATTGATGGTGTGATCCTAAAGGAAGATATGGATTAGGATTATTTCATTATTTTTGTATTTTTATTTTTTTATAGTTTTATTAATTTTGTATTTTTGATAATTATGTTTAATTGAGATATCTGGTAATATATTTCTTTTTACTTTTATTTTCCACCTTAATGAAATAAGGTAATGTGTATTTTAGTCAGATGTTTTATATAGTACAATATTTCATGGTTTTAAAAGAAATTTAATACTATACGTTTGGGATGTTACATTCTTCCCCATTAAAATAATTTCACCCTAAAAATTTCATCACTCAAGTAAACAAAAGAGGGTGATTTTTTCTCATTACATCTGCAGGTTCCCATGTAGCTTCCTCAAACTTTTAATTTCTCTGCAGAACACGGTCCAGGTGTGTGGTCCTGTTTTGTAGTACTTTGTCTTTATTATAAAATATCTCAATTACTTATTCCTCATAAGATATATTATTTTCTAGTTCGAAAATTTTTTAGTTTAGTGCAAGTAATTTATTAGGTATGTACGCCCTCAATAGTGATATATGGAACACATAATGCACCTTTGAGAGGTTTAGTGAAAGTTTTAAGTGATAATGTATAGTCATCCACACAATCAAGAATCTATAAGGGGATATATATCTAGGGGATCAAATTTACCTTATTATATAATCTCATAACCGTATTTCAAATATATATTTTAAATAATACCTTGTCACTAACCTTAAAATCTAGATCTTGTTTATGATTTTAAACAAAAATATTCAGTCAAATTTAGGCTGTAATGATATACCGATAAATAGTTTGAACATTGTTTATTTATTTCTTAAATAAGATCAAGTTCTAATAACCTCTTATCTTTGACTTGATCATAGAATGTTTATGTTCTAAACCTATTACCATATAAATCTATATATGTTACCCATTAGATTCTACATCAAAAACTTTTGTTATATGATAACTCCACTAGTTGAATATGTTGATCCCAAATGCCTTTGAAATGTTTTGAGAAAGGTAATACTATATATTATAAATTAAAAAATTTAATTTCAAATATACCATCAGTTTTAGGATGGTAAATAGTGTGAAAGATAATCTCTATATTCAATTTATGTTGAATAAATCTCTAAAAAATTTCATGTGAACCTTAAATCTTGATTAGATACAATTGAATGTGGTACACCATGTAACCTTACCACTTCATTTATTTATAACATGTAATGTTGATTGAGTGTGAAATCCTATTGAATAGAAATAAAGTTTGTTTGATTCATAAGTCAATCAATCCCAACCAAAATTGAGCTATAGACTTTAGAGGTATTGGGAAGACTAATATTGAATTCCATGGCGATGTACCAAAATATTTATACAGGTAGAGGTAATGGTTTAATCATCCCCTTAGACCTCTGATCTCTAGCCCTAACTTTTTATCTGACTAAGCATCGATATTTTTAAACTAAAAGATCCCTCATTATGTTATCCCATTAATAAAATCTTCTTGATATCTTTATATGTATTTATGCTTCCTTGGTGGATTAATAATGATAGGGAATTCATATCATCCCAAATCTCATCCATTAATTATGTTTTGAAGGTATACATATTCATATATTATATCATATAACTCCATCATTGATAAGGATGAAATTTGAACTAAATTTTAAGTTCTAATATATCTCTATATCTTCATTATGTGCATTATTGATCCTCACATATATTGATGGTTTATCAATAATTTTAGAGATGTGGGTTTCCATCCCTTCCATTATGATTTACATGTATATTCTCTGAAAATCCATGAGTATTAGATCTCTTTCAGTCCACATCATGGAAAAAAATGTGTGATACTTTCTACTTAGAGTATAATCCTCCTTGTTTTCCTTCCTAGAATGGTAATTTATTGAGAAATAATAATATTTTATTAACACTAACAATATCTTTTAGTGATTGGTTAATTACTTAGTTGTGAATATATATTTTGATCTATTATAATATATATATATATATATTAGAATTTCCACCATAGATAAAATGACTCTAAATATTTAATGAAAAAATTATAGCCTCTTTCACAAGATCACATTTAAATTAGTTTTTATCATGGATCGTTAATTGATGTGAGGAATAAGGTATCACATTGTCAATTTTTATAAGGACACATCCCAAAACATTTTAAATATATCGCAAAACCTACTCCAATGAATGGTAAAGTGAGTACATGTGATGTTACCAACCTCTTATTAAGATCAATAAATATTTATTCACATTTATCTATCAATATAAAATTTATTTCCTTCCACATCAACTTGGTTTTTGGATTTTAAAATCATAAAGAATTTCCCAATAAATATTGATAATATCTAGATAATCCAATAAAAATAAAACTCTAGGTTAATAATGTTAGTATAGTTCATTCATCAATCACCTTTTTGTTTAAAGGATTTATAGATATACCAACGATTTTGATTACATAACCCCAGGAGGACACTTTTTATAGAAAAAAAATAATTTTTTAACTTTGTATATAGTTTCTTCCATTATAGAAACATTAAAACAATCCAAAAATTATCTTCATGTACTACCTTGATCTTAGAATATATAATAATTTATTTATCAAATTCAAGAAGATAACATGAAAATTTATAATCTTGAAATACATTACAAGGAATTTATAGTTTACATGCCTTTTATTAAAGGTTTTATAGGGTATATACTCCCTATACCTTGAGTCGATGATATCCACATCCAGGATACACCTTCAAGAAGTATTAATCCCCACTAAGATGATTAAAAAAATACTGAATTTGGGGATTATGGTAATTTTTCATAATTATGATCTTATTAAGTTTATGATAATCAATGAAAAGATACATTGATCCATCCTCATTCCCAACAAATAGTACTAGTGATCCCCAAGGTGAACCACTTGAGTTTGTAAAATTATTTTCTATATTTTCTTGTATCTACTTATTTGATTTTTATAATTAAATGTGCATCATTCTGCAAGTATTATTTGATATAGTATTTGGTCAAGGTATCGTTTAAATTGAAAGCTCAACCTCATGATCTAGGGGAAGACCAATAATTTCTCTATAATATACATCAAAATATTCTCATTTAATTGGTATGTATTCAATACTGAGTTCCTCCCCAAACATTTGATCCAAGTATTTTTCATTATTGTCTATTAATACCAATATTAAGGAATTAATTTCCAAATGGATATCATTACTTAACATTCATCAATATTTGATCACGAGATGTTTTGGGATATAAAATGAGATATCCCTATCATGAAAATTTATGTGATATCTATATAGGATGAGCCAATACATACCTAAAATCACAACAAATTATAACAAGGGAAGAAGAACTATATTTATAGGATCCATATTTTCCAAAACCTTGATTGGATAAGAGTTATATACATTAGATTCAACCATCATAGAACTAGGTGTTTTTAATGATAATTCAATATGCAATGTTTGAGGAGGTGAATTAATGTTCTAAAAAACATAGGGGACATTAAAGAATATAAATAACTAGAATCAAATGATTAATTCATAGATATTAAGTGGATAATAAGTTCACATTTCATCACATCATTATCATGATCCAATATGATGGTAGTGATGTCATAGTCTCTTTCTTTCCCTTAGTCTTGGAGGTTATTTATATGAATTATCCAATTTGTCCCTTGTATTGGGGAATTGATTTTTATAATTCCAAAAGTCATTGAATTTAAATCATATATGTTTTGGGGATGCATTAATTTTTTATTTCTTATCCTCAATTTCATTTAATAACCTATTCATATCCACTCAAAAATCATGAGATTTATGTCTAACCAATCCTCACTTCAAACATTTTCAAATTCCATTGAGGTAATTTTCCAATTGCTTCCTCTAATATTTTTGGAATGTGGGGAACTTAATTTTCATCACTCTTTAATATTTTTTTTATTTAAATTCCATGATAATTAATTTTTTTTTCATAAAATTCCTGAGAATAATGAGACTCTCTAGTTTCCATTTTAACCATAATTTTAACTTTAACAATTTCTTCATAGCTAACAAAGTCTCTTATTGATAATTCTTTTTAGATAAATCGTTTTAAACTACTACTAAAATGATTGATCCTAATTTTTAGTTCAATAGTAAAACCAAAGGGGTAACTTAAGGTTCTCATGAAGTTTTATTCATTTTAATGAATAAATTTATCCTTATTTTTCTTTAACTGATGGAAGTATTACTATATTTATAGGTATGGATTTTGGGGGAAATATTTAGTGGAGAATAGTTTCTTAAAATCCTCCAATTATATAGAGTCTCCTTCTTCCATTTTCCTCATGTTATCTATCAATTTCAAGTATCTGTTAGCCTCAAATTTCAAATAATGAAAAAAAAAGATTACAGTATCATGTTTTATGAAATTAAGAATAAAAAATTTCATTTATATAATGTATATATGTTGATCAATAATTAGTAGATCATAAGAACCAATAATGGACATAACTCATTGATATATGAAAGAATAGATACCATGTTTCTCATTATTTTGAACATTTTACTTCTCAAAATGGTTAATGTTATTTCTTATAACATGAGATAGAATTTACATAAAGGTTTTCACTCCATCTCTAATCCAATTTAGTTTCTCTTTGAGACAATCACTTTATTGTCCATTTAACTCATCCTTAACTCAGTTCCACTTTGTTCTAACTATTTATTAATACTAGATAGGTTATATTGAGTATTAAATAATAATATATTAATATAAATAGTGTAAATAAACAATTGAATATGAAAATACAACCTTATGACATCTTACTCTAAGAAAAATTCATTTTCTATTATGATATGTTTAGTTCAACCAAATTTTCTTTAAGTTGGGTTCTCCTATAATTCTCATCCTAATACTAAAAAATAATTAAACCCTGCTCTAATTTCAATTTATATGACTTAAATATAACACACATATATATCTTATATCGTTTCACATTATTAAGAGCATCATATCTCAAATAAAATTCACAATCTGAGAACCCAAATTTTAGTGTATTTGGAGATTAGTTACATAAATTTATTATTACACCTTATTGTTTCAACATCTACAACAAAATTTATCATCCAAGAATTCCTTAAATACATATTACTACATATATTTTCCTTAAGAAATGAGAAAGAATTATAAGGATTTAACTCAAATACATGATAAGTTAAAAACATATTAATGATTCATAGATTAGTAGACTGTAATCATGTAAGAAAACATGAACATGGGATAAATTAATAATTAAAAATAACATGTAATCATAAGTGTTTTACATAAGGAAAGATAATATAATGGAGATCATGGAATAAGGTCATATAACATCAAAAGCATCATTATGAATTAATATCACATAACATGGTATAATAATGGAGTCACATGGGACAATAATAATGATTTATGTCCTATATCATTGGTAGGTGGAAAAAATATAAGCACAGGAAATCAAAAAATTGCGAACATAATGTAAATATAAGTATTGAAAAGTGGTTGTAATACTTTAACAGTGTTATTTGTTTGGATAAATTACTCTCCCTTAATATTTTATTAAATTATAAATTAATTTAAACAATTAATAATGTTTTCTATAAGTTTTAAAAATTTTAATTTTTTATTAATTATTATGTTTCTAATTTTTCTTAATATTTATTGAATTTTTACTTTTTAAAAAACGATAAATCCTTTGATCCACCTAGGATTTCCCTCAACCACACTAATGGGACCCCAAGGGTCAACCCCATGGGAGATCCTACTATAGGTAACCCACTAGGAGGCAGTGTGGCTATTCCATGCATAGTGAAGGCCATTTTTAAGAAGGAACATGTATAAGGACCACATAGAATGCCTTGAAGGGGAATTTTATGGGCTTGGTAATCCCCCTAGGCCTATTTATAAGGTCCATGTTTGTGTGTGTGTTGGGTTGCTGGTGATGAAACCCACTGATATCTCAGAAACATAATCCCAAATATTGATTATTAAACAACTCATTCCTTACATAGTGAAATTGACATGGGATAGTGAACTATAGTCAGTATTCATCTAAGTTAAAAATCACGGATAGTGCTCAGTTTTTGGATCAAATATATATCCACCAATATATATAATTTTGCTCTCCCATTTTTATATTTTAACTCATGCGCATATCTGGGTTCAATTTCCAGTCATCTTCCTCCTTCTATAATTTAATGACATACCTATTCACCAAAGTTCGTTGAGGTTTCCTCAGTTGAACTATGTGTATTCATACCAATGGATCGGGTTAATTTTCTCTCTCTTATCTAGCACTGACATATAGATCCGTGAATTTAGTCATGTTTATCTTGATCTACCATTATATCTATTTTTAAGTTGTTAGTTCTTGTTATTACATTCCTCTTCATATCTATGGCATCACCATACTACTTTGGTAGACCTGTATTCTATTTGAAAATAGTCCAACCATCAACGGAAGCACCATTGTATCTTTACAATAGTCAACCATTAGACCCTAACGATAGAATAATTCTTTTTTTTACTTTTGAAATACAATAGTAGATCAAATATTCACCAGTGGAACCATTCTCTATTTTGGTAACGTTGGACATCCAATGGTAGAATAAAATCCTTTGGTAGATCAAATATTTTCTACCATTTTACATTTGATGGCAGAACCTTTAAGTTGATTCAATAAGGATTTAAAGTGTCCCTCTTCAAATTGGATTTTATTTTTATTTTTCCAAATCTCATTATTTCACAAGAAGTGACTAAAGTATTCTTCCGTATGATCTCTTTGCTTTGATTTTGAGTTTTTCACTTATTTTAACATTTAATGTTTTTTTAATAGTGGTAGTGTATTTTTACACGAAAGGTAGATCATCTTCCACCATTGGACACCCAATGGTAGATTATCTTCCACCACTAGACATCCAATATTAGCATATTATTCTTGATTATATAGAATATTTTGGTTTCACAATTTCATGTAAATAACTTTATTTTCATTGGAATTTATTACTTTTTTCTTCTAAGTAAATTGATAGATTTCTTTATTTTATAAGGATATATCCTTTCACTAATAGACGAATATAGTACTATTATTTGTTTCAACAATAACAAAATTATACAACCTATCTATTTTTTCAATGGTGGATCTAGATTAATGGTAGTAGAGTCGATCATCCTCAATGAATTTTAATACAACATTTCTTCAAAAAAGTTTTTTTAAAAAAATATTTTTTTAATTGTTGTTATTAAAATAAATTCTTTTCTTAAATGTTTTATTTTATTTTGTTTAAATACAATTATAAGGTGTGTGAAAATAATTGTAAGCATGTTTTACGTACACATATTTATGAAGGTAGTGGTAAAAAAATTTATTGTTACACACTAACAAGTGTTATGCAGTTATTGGATCGGGAAACATTCTTAATTGATATCTGTCTTAATGTTCCAAAAGAAATATTTAAGGAATAAAAAAATTCTAGTAAATAATATTCTATATATTCTTTAATGATACCACTTCAACACATTCTTACTACTCTCATTTTTAATTCTAGACACATTAGTGACTTCTTTAATCGAACTTTCATCATAAGAGAACTTCATCGTTATTCATTTATCCATTCAAGTGATTAAATTTCATCATGATTCAAAATCTTCCACATTTTTTATCAAATTCAAATTTCTATATATTTTTTTATTTGTGTAATATTTATTCATATATTTGTATTTATTCATCTCCAATTTATGTTTTTACCAATAAAAATAAATTATTGCATCATTTGGTAATTCCACCACCAAATAAAGAAGTCTAGATTATGACTCCCTAAAAACATTTCGGTAAACAGACATGGTTTATTATCTTCTAAAATAAGAGTTTGTGCCTCAAAATTATTGTAAAAGGGAGTGTTTCTAACATGGTTCTCACACCTTTAAAAGTGAATTTCATAGTGGGTACCAATATTTTTTAGGATTAGGGAAGATTGGTGAGTGGTATTGGATCTTTCTAATACGAACCTTTATAAATATTGGTGTTCCTTGTTTTTATTTCCACTGTAATTCATTTCAAGAACACTGCACTCAAAATAAATAATTATTTTATAAACATTTATTGTTTTTTTAATTTATAAAAACAACTATTCACCCCCTATAGTCATAATTTCCATCATTATTGATCCAAAAATTGGTATCATAGGAGGTCTATGATTAGTTAACATCATTACCTTTATTAATAATTAAGGATATTTTTTCAGCTATTTATTTTTTACTGTATGCTAACCTCATATCCTATAAATAATAGTTTAAAAAATAAAATAAAAGGTTTATTTTAAGATGGTAGGTATCAATGTGAACGATGGATGGATTCCACCTAAACACCCATTCATTGGTGGAAGTGATTAATGTTACAGACAAGACATAATAGAATCCTACATCAAATAGTTAAGATTGGATCACTAGACTATCATGGATAATCCATATGATCTTCCAAAAGTGGATTTTAAGACACTCTTTGGTAATTACATGATAAAATATATTCTTAATTATAAAGTTTAAAATATTTTGTACTATTTTATAAGTATAAGTGTCTATGGACATGTTTCATCTTGTAATATATCCCATGATCTATAGAGGATACTTTAAGCAACTCAATATGGGATTGAAAAGATAAATATAACCAAGTTAATAATGCACCATGTGGAATACTAGACTTAATCATGGTAGATAAAGAATCTATAATCCAAATATTCCATTGGTTTACTAGTATTACTAATGGAATGAGTGCTCCTAGAAAATATTTGAACAACACTAATCAGGTTTGATGAGTATTGATATGTGATCCAAAAATATTTCATGAAAAGAAGGTGTCCATTGATGAGAGTAATAATTTCAAGGATTATACTCTAGATGAATTAATATGATCTCTAGTGTAGTATGAGTTAGAAATGAAAAATATTTCTAATGGGAATTCTACAAAAAATAGTATTTAATTTAAATCTAATATTTTTTATACCTCTAATACCTCTAAATCATAATTACAAGAAATTGATAAGAAGATGGATCACTTTATTAAGAATTTTTTCTGGTTCATGAAAAAATATGGAAAGAAGTAGTTTATGAGGAAGTTCTATAAGAAAGGTAATATTAGTAACAATAATGATGTTTTAGAATTAACATGTTATGAATGTTGGAAAAAGGTCACATAAGGACTAATTTATGTAAACTCAAACATCCAAATAAAAATTAAGAGAAAATAATAAAAGAAAAATATATTTATTTGGATGATGGGATTTCTTAGATAGTTTTGACTCTGGTAGTGATTATGGAAGTGAAAAGTATATAGGGAATATTTCCCTGATGGGTATATAGTGTGAGGTAAATTATTCTATCTTTACTCGGTTAATAATAAATGAACATTCTGATCATAATTATTTATCTAGAAATGAAACTAATTTTTTTATAAATCATGTTTTCATTATGATTATATGAATTATAAAGTTCAAAAATTTCATAAAGAGAATAAATAATTAAAGAAATAATGAGTCAGGATAATTTATAAGTATGATGAATTAAAAATTAAAAATAATAATTTAATTAATGGAAATGATAAAATGAAAAGGGAATGTGATAATATGAAATTTTTTGTTGTCTAGAATAAGATATCTAATAATAATTTTGATTCTGAGCTACTAAAACTAAATGATTAAAATGAAAGGGTTATAAAATTTCTGGTTGAAAATGATAAATATAAAGAGATAAGATTTAATTTAGTTTTGGATGGTCTAACTAATTTATAAATTGAATACATTAAAATAATGTAATAAAATAAAAATTTAATAAAGAAAACTTTTGGATCAAATGAAAAAGATTACAAATTTAGAAACTACTCAAAATGATAATATGGATATGAAAAATGAAATTGTTACTCTTAAAGGGGATTTATATCATTATGTTGAAGGTAAATAAAAATATTATATAATGGTGTATTTTATGAAACTAAAAACAAATAAAAATGGTTTTTGGATATAATATTTTAACAAAAAATATAAATAAAATAACTTTGTTAAAATCTCAAAAGGAAACGTTTCTAGTGTAACCTATTTTAAATTTAAAATGAAAGAGAATTATTCCAATGAGTGTTCACTGAGAATATAAAAATCACTTGGGAATTCTATAAATTAAATTTATAGAGATTTATTTTGTAATAATGACACTAATAAAGGCATCAAATCAATTTTTTCTCCAATATATTCTGCTACTAATCTAGTTGTCTCAAAGTTAGCATGGGGACCAAAACATTTTGGTTGACCATTTAATTTTAGGAAATATACTTTAAAAGATTTAAAGAATCATGGTACTTAGATAGTGGATTCTCTAGGAACATGACAAGTGATATTTCAAAACATCTATCTTTTAATTGATGTGATGATGACCATGACACATTAGGTAACAAATCTAAAGAACATATTAAAGGTATTGGTAAAGTTGGTTTCTCTAAAATGGTTATTATTTAAATATTATTATATGTAGTAGGTCCATAACATAATATAATAAGTATATCATATTTATTTTATGATGGATTAAATGTTGTATTTGAAATTGATAAATGAACTATTATGAAAAATAAATTACTTCTATTTTTTCTAATAAAAAAGAAAATGTATACACTATTGAATTTTATAGTATAAGTAAACAAAATGTTAAGTGTTTAAATGTTGTTGAATTAGATGAAATTACTTGGAATATGAATTTTGGGAATGAAATATTCAAATTATTACACAAAATATCCAATCATTAATAGGTTTGGAAAATGCCAAAGGTATATAAAAGTAAGTATTTCATGTGTGATTCCTATTTATAAAGTTAAGTAACACAATGAATGATTTAAATCTACAATTGATGTTAGTACTGCTAGATTATTATAATTATAACTTCTTGACCTGTTTGGACCTATACAACTTTTTATATGTGGAGGACAAAAATTATATATTTTAAATTGTGTTTGATTACAATAGATTCTAATGGATTTATTTACTATCTCATAAAAATGACACTTTATCCAAATTTTGTGCTCTCTATAAACTTATTCAAAATTTAAAAAATGTATAAATCATCACCAAAAAAAGTTATATAGGTGGTGAATTTTGTTATTTTATAATTTGATATCATTTCTGCATCAATTTTTTATAAACAATATTTCTCATCCCCTAGGACACCGCAAACAAAATTGTGGGGTAGATAGAAAAATTCATCCATTCATGAAATGGCTAGGTCAATGATAATTGAATTTAGTGTACTTGAATATTTTTGGGAATAACATGTATACACAACTTTCCATGTTTTAAATAGAGATTCTATTATATATTTCTTAAAAAATCCCTTTATGAACGTTTCCAAGGCTATTAACCTAAATTTGGTTTTTTCATGGTCTTTGGCTGTGAAGTGTTTATCATAAATAAAGAAGATAATTTAAAATTTGATTCTAAATAATATGAATGTATATTTTTTGGTTATTATAATTCTAGAAAATCTTATAGAGATTTCAATAAAAAATATTTAGTTTTTGAAGAATATATTCATGTTAAGTTTAGTTAAAAATTCTAAAATGTAGGATTCTGATTTAAACCAAGAAAATAAAGAATTTAGAGAATTTAATCTTGGTGAAAATAATGACCAAGATAATGAGAATGCATAAATTGAAGGGTATAATATTTATTCTCAAACTAATAAAGAGGTATGGAAAACACATAAAGAACACCCTATTGAAAAAGTAATTGGTAATGTAGAATTTGGTATTCAAAAAACAAAAATATATTTCACATTACTGTGAAAACTCTAGTTTTGTTACTGATTCTTTTTTCTTTCAATGTTAAAAATTATTTAATTATTTAAATTTGGGTAAATTAAATTCATGATGAATCAAATAAAATTTAAATTAAAAATTTTTGGGATTGAGTTTATTTTACCAGAGACAAACCTGTAATAGGAACTAAATGTACTTTTGATAATAAATTTGATAAAGCTCGAAATATAGTTAAAAATAAATAAATAATGGTAGCTCAAGGTTAGGAAGAGGTAATTGACTTTGAATATTATTTTTCTCTTGTTTCTATGATAAAATAAATTTTAATTCCACTATCCTTTATGATTTTTAAAATATCAAATTATTTAAAATTGATGTAAACGAATCCTTTTAAAATGGAATTATTTTAGAAAACGTCTATATTTGACAACCCCCGAGTTTTGAAAATGATAACTTTATAAATCTTGTTTTTAAGCTTAATAAATACTTATATGGTCTTAATAAAGGTTCAAGAGATTGGTATGAAATGCAAACAATTTTTTTTTATAAAATGATTTTGTTAAAGGTAAGGTTGATCTAACCTTGTTTATAAAAATGATTAAAAATGATATAATGATTATAAAAATATATATTTATGATATAATATTTGGTCCAAAAAATGATTCTCTATGAAATGAGTTTTATAAAATTATGACAAGTGAATTTGAAATTAGCTTAATGGGAAGAAAAAATTCCTTTGTAAATAAATTAATCATTGGAAGGATGGTATTTTCTTCAATCAAGATAAGTCCGCTAATGAACATGAAAAGAGGTTTGAGTGGATTCTATTAAGTCATTGAAAAAACCAATGATTTCAGATTCAAAATTGTAATTATATATGTCTTTAAAGTCATTTGATATTGAACTGTATAGAGGAATGTAGGAAGTCTTTTGTATATCACTACATTTAGACCATACCTGATGTTCTTAGTTTTCTTAAGTGTAAGACTTCATTCCAATCCTAAATAAAGACACCCTAAAGATGCTAAAAGATTAATTATATATATCAATGGTATTTTTAGTAATGGGATATTCCATTCTAATTAGTTTTTTATTTACTATCTTACATTGATTTTATCTTTGGAGGCTGCAAACTTGACTAGAAAATAATAACATATATGTGTCATTTTTTATAGAAAGTTAAATTTCATGCATTTATAAGAAACAACTTCCAGTATCACTATCCTCATCTATGTATGAATATGTTATCTATACTAGTTGTTGTTCACAAATAATTTGGAAAAAACAAACACAATATGAGTTAAATATGAGTTTTGATAAAATTATTATTTATTGGGATAATTTTAGTGCTATTTCAATATCTTAAAACCCTCCTCAACACTCTAGGAAAAAAATAGATGTTCGATTTCATTTTCTTATGGATTATGTAAATAATTGTAATATCTATCAATACTCTTCATCCCTGTATTCGCAATATGGTTTTTTTATTCTCTTGGAATGATGATGATTTAGTGCAGTGAGCTGTTTCATGGCGGATTTGGTTTCCGAAGATCTCTGGCGACTGGTTTTTGTGGTGGTTAGAAGATGATGTTGACTCAGTGATGGATGTTGATGGTGAATGACGATGGCTGGTGGCAAGGTGATGCGGTTGATCTTCAAGCATGATTCTCGGTGGTGGTGTGCTTTTTGAATTTTGAATTTTGAACTTAGATGTAGTTGTTTTTTTCTGGGTTCCCACTTGTTCTGTCTGTAGGTTATCGCTAATCCATGAAAGCAGCTTTGGAAAATAAAATAAAAAACTTAACTTTCAAGTATTAATAATGTTTTCCTAATGATAACTAGATAGAATAAAATTTCTCAAAACTCATAGATTCTATTAAATTTGAAAAAAATGAAATTTAAAATGGGTGTGTTAGAGGACTAAAATCATTGTTTTGTATAGTCAATGATCATAAATATCTATTTACAAGTGTTATATAGTTGAATTTTAGTTCATTATTATAATGAATTGATTTTCTATCAATGTAAAATTTGTTCTTGAATTATATCATATTTTATAATCACATAAAATCACATTAACAAAAAAAATTAAAATTTTATAAATGATGAATGAGTAAAATAAAATGTATTTCTAAAAGCTAAAGAACAAATACCGATGAAATATTGACTTGACCTTTGGAATAATAATATGACCCATATGAGTAGTAAACTGGTCAATTGAATATTAACGTCACCAATAAAATATTAATGAAAATTTATCCGTCTTATAAGTTATAATATGGTATAATTATATTATAGTATAAGTAAATAAATAATTTAAAAGTTATTAATTAAGCATTTTTATTTTTTAAAATGTCATAAATATTTCATTACAATTAAATGAATACTATAAAAATTTAAAAGTAAATTTATTTTCATATAATTTATTCCTAAATTTTTATTTTTGTTTCTTATTATTATATGATAACATTATGAGACCTTATTTAATTTTTCAAAGTGTTAAAAAATAATGTATAATTTTAAAATTTGTATTTTTCAAGTAAATTACGATTTAAAAAAAATTATAATATTTAGACACATATTTTAATAAAATGACGTTCATTTTTTGTTTCTATATATCTATAAATGGTTAGAGTGAAGTTTTGGTATTTTTTGAAATACTTGAATTGTTGGTGAATAGTAAAATACAGTAATTTGAGGTATATATACATTATAAGTTAGGTAGACTATTTCTTGAGTCACCGCTAATATAAGTAACCAAATACAGAACTTTACTTCATTTTTTTTAATATTTTTTATGATAATACTCAAACTATTTGTAGTCTTGAGCCAAAATAATAAACTGATGTTAAAAATAATGAGAAAACAGCCCTCTACTCCACTATAAATACCACCGCTCACCCCCACTTCTCCTCACACCTCTCAAGCCTTATTTATTTTCCAAATTCTACTCAAATATATTACTAAACCCCTACCATACATCCATTAGCTCTTGTTATTCTAAAAGGACTAAAGCCTTTTCCCTAAGGAGGCTCTAAAGGAGGATAGATTCAAGTGGTAAATTGCTCTTTCTGATTCTTTTATTTTCTTTTTGAGTTCCTTTAATTTCTTTTTCTCTCCTCAAATCACCTCATCAAAATGGTATGATAACTACATTACATTAAATATAATATTATTTTGTTATGATAATGGAATAATTTATCATCATCTCTTCTTTCTCATCCTTTTATACTAAAAATGGAAACATCATCTAAGTTGTGTTAATTTATCACAACCAAGGACGACAAAGTTTTAAATTTCCCTTAACATTTTCAAGGTATGGTCATGAAACCAATTTTATTGTTGAAACAAATTATAATATATGCATGTAATTTATGTAAGGTTATAGAATCATTTTTTAATCCTGATATTAACACAAAATGAGTTCGTTGTGAGAAAAAAACTACCAAAGTAAAACCAAACAATTATCTTCAACTATTTATATAATGATTCATTATCATGTTATAAAACAAAAACATATAAGATAAATTTAACCCCAATAATATCATTAATAACATAATGTTTCAATTTTGGATAATTAACCCACCTTTACATGACCCTTCGTACACGTATACAAGTAAACCCATCATGAAAACCACAGAAACCAAGACTCCCAAGCAATTAAATTATATCTATTAACCCATAAAAAAGGCTATAAATGAACATAATTAAGGTATTATAAATAAAATTCATATATAAAATGTTATAAAATTATTAATTGATGAATATAGTTTGATTATCTAGGATATTAATATCGTGTGAAGAACACCATTGAAGTAAAGGTAAGGGATTCTACCCAAACCTCAATTATTCTTTCAGTTTATTCTTCTCTATTTTTACTGAAATAAAATTCTCTTTTATTCATATAAAAAAATTATAATTTTTGTATATGTTACAAAAACTTGTATCATGATCAACTTATCCTTAAATTTTTGGGATATACATGTTTTAAAAAGATTTCCCACTCAATTATTCCCGATTAGCAAGCCCGATTTAAGGGAACTTCTTGAATTTTTACCCATTTTAAAGTGCACTCTTAAATCTGTTTTGAGCCGATATTAATTTTATAAAACCACTATTTTTATTATGAAAACTTTATTGGTTCACTTATTGTTTTATATAAGATAATCTTCAATGTTCTATTTTTAACGATCTTCAATATTTTCCTTAAAACCGCACTGAAATGCTTTAATTCTAAAGAATCTTAGATACTATATTTACATGTTATTACTTAAGTTTGAGATATATTATCTTTAACTATGACTATTTAAATTATTAATGTCCATTTATGATTTAAATCCTTTTTTTCTTGGACCCCATTAATATATTACCTTATGTTATGCCTTTTGAAAAAATTATGATACCCAATTCACACCATGGTTAAACCATATGTTTATGATTAATTACTTATGTATGATTCTTAATGTGGAAGAAATATTCATGATAATTTTATGATGGGTTCACCTGGATTTATATTCAATTAATTGGGTAAATTTTAGACTCTTGAGATGTTATGTGTAACGATCTGGGTGGTTAGTCTAGACTCATGTTCCTTGTGCAATAGTCTTGGTGGTTAGCCTACACTAATGTTCCTCTATGTGAAATGAGCCTTGACTCATTATAAAGTCATGTTTTATGATTCATCCACATTACTATGATTCCATGAATATATGATCCATTTTTTTATATGTTCTGATTCCTTATATCTTGTTTCATGCCTATTTTATATCTTTATTTCATGCCTTCTAAGCCATGTGCTATGATTTATTCTTATGATTATTAATTTACTGGGGGTTTTAGATTATCCATTTTTTCATGTTATCTCCAAGTTATCCTATGCAGATTTATGAGCACAATGGATGTTATGAGCTATTTATTAACACTAAATAAATAAATGTTTTATTTAGTACAATGATTTCAGTTTTATGTACCTAGTCTTCCAAGGCACTAGAATTAATGATCCTTGTCTTGTAATATGATGTTTAATTTTTCCTAAAATCATGTAATGATAGGTGTAAAAGGCTAGGATCTCTATAGTTGGTATCAGAGGAAGGTATAGTTATTTTTTATGATTTTAAATAGAGCTCTTTAGTGAGAACCTTAGGTATAAGACAAAGTCCAAGAAAACATCCCAAAATATTGGTATATATAGAGTAAGTGGTTTATAAAGAAAATAAATCTTTTCTTGGATACTACAAGTAGACATGGTTCTCCAATAGATGTGCCTAGGAGTAGAAACACTGACAAGGTGTACTAGGCCTAACTCGGGGTGACTTGCAACACAAAAATGGGTCTTATCATGCATTTAGTTTGACACATCCAAAGGGATATGCTTTGGTAAATTCATAATCTCATTACAAACTATTATTAATGGAAAAAAATACTATAAGAATATATGTTAGTAAATAGATCATGGATAACCTGAATTGAAACCTAGGTAATCACAAGTTAGGATATAATTTCCTTTAATATTTTATCCTTTTATGTTTAAAGTTTCTGTTTTATGATTATTAGTTAAGTATTCATGCCCCCTAATTGGACTTTATTTTTATTAGTTAACATATGAAAATAGAATAACCCATGCCAACAATAAATTTTATTTAAAATGTGATGATTTCCCTAATGATGTGCCAAATATGATGGGAATGGGGATCAAAAATTTATGATAATACATTCTCAACTCTCTCAAGTTATGAATAATAACTTGAATTATATAGAACAACCTCCTCCTCTAAGTAAAGAGAAAGTTGTAGTTGAATTCTTCCCATGGCATAATCCTCACATGTTTAGTGGATCTTATGATCCCCTCCTCAAGGAAGATTTTATTAACTCCATTGAAAACATATTCTCTATCATACAATTCTTAGAAGAATATAAATTTGTGATTAAAGTCAATAATTTTGATGGGGAAGCTGATTAGTTGTGGTCACCGATCAAAACTACAATGTCCAAGGAAGATATTGATTCAATGGAATGGGTGTAATTCAAGAAAATGTTTTTCAATAAATATTTTCCTTCAACCCTCTATCTCAAGATAGAAAGGGTGTTCCTCATACTTATGCATAAGTATGATGAGTCTATCAGGGTTTATGAATAAAACATTATATGGCTTTCAGGATATGAATACAGCTTTGTCCGGAACACTAAAAGAAAGGTGCATCACTTATTTAGTAGACTAATGTCGAGTTTATGAAAAGTGTTGGTAATTCATGATATTTCTAGTTATGAGAAGATTTTCCATTATTCCCTCAATATTGAATTGGATATCAAATAATATCAATGGTCTCATGGGAGCAGTGAAAAAAAGTGGAAAATGGATTCCAATATGGGCGGTTCACCAAATAAATCCCATGATGGGAAGAAGACCAAACATCCCACGTGTCAAAATTATGTGAAGAATAATACTAAGAACTGTCTAAGGGAACCAATAATTAATTCAAATGTGGAAGAATGGGATATCTAGATAAGAACTACTAAATGGATATGAATAATTACAATAATTTATAAGAATAAAGGAAGTTTTATATCAATGCTCAACTAGTACTGCAGTGTTTCAACTGCATGGAAAAAGGGAATTATGAGAACCATTTTCCTAAGACAAGGGTTATTTGGAGAAATTAACAACAACCTACAAGTAAAAAAGGAAGTTATTATGCCATTACTATAGCTGAGGTGGATCTAGAAAATAATGCGGTGGTAGGTACATGGGTTATTCATTCAAGAATAGTGAAAATACTATTTGATTATGAATCTTTGAATTCTTTCATATCTTTCAATTTTATTAGAACTATTCAACCACCACCTAAAATTATGGAGGTTGAGTTATCTTTCATAAAAACAAATGGGGAAATTATTTCATCCAAGTATTATAACTCCTCTCCAATAAATGTTTGTGGAATGAACCTCCCAGTAAATGTATCATACTTCATATAGTGGAGTTCGATGCTATTTTGAAAATGTATTGGTTATACTTATATGAAGCCAACATAAACTATCAAGAAAGGAAGATCACTCTTCACATAATAGAGAATCCTCTGATACTGTACAAGTCTAAAGAGGAAGATGAATCACCTTTAGAATCATCATATCAATTTTGGATATTGTTTCCTTTTGATCAATCATATCATTCATAAATTATTGAGAAAAGGAGAGAATCATGCTCGAAGACATGCCTATCGTGAGGGATTATATTGATGTATTCCCAAAATAATTGGCTGGTATTCCTCATAATAAAGAGGCTGAGTTCTTAATTGAGATTATTTTTAGATATCTACCTATATCAAAGACACCCTATAGTATACCCCCTTTAGAGATAAAAGAGATGAAGAAGAAGTTACAGGAGAATCTGGATAACGGTTTTATATGCCTGAGTGCTTCACCATGGGGTACACTAGTCCTATACATTAAGAATAAGTATGGATTAATTACCATATACATTTATTATCATGAGATAAATAAAATGCCGATAAATAATAACTATCCCCTACCGTTGATAGACGACTTGTTTGATTATCTATGTGGTTCCAGTTATTTTCTAAGGTGTGTCTTCGGTCAAGATATCACCAATTAAAGGTTAGGAAGGAATATATTACTAATAATTCTTTTCGAATAGGGTATAGAAACTATGAGTTCAGAGTGATACCCTTTGGACTTACTAATACTCCACCAATTTTCAGGGATTTAATGAATTAAGTCTTTATAAATTACCTCGACAAATTTGTGGTAGTTTTTATCGATGACATTCTGATATACTCTAAGAGCAAGGAGAAATACAAGTAGAATTGTAATATTCTGCTGATGACTTTATGAATAAAGAATCTATATGAATAGTACAATAAATGTTTGTTTTGGATGGAGGAAGTATCATTCTTAGGGTATGTTATCTCTTTCAAAGGGATACCTATGGAGCCTTCCAAAACAAAGGTAATTGAACAATGGCCTAGGACACCTTTTGTAATAGAGATCCATAGTTTCTTTGGTCTAGCTAGGTATTAACGATTATTTTTTAAGGAATTATCATGATTTCCAAACCCAATAACCAACATGACATATAAGGGAGTGAAGTTTTTATTGACTCATGAATGTGAAGAATTATTTAAGGGGCTCAAAAATAGGCTTATCGTTGTGCCAATAGTCACACTCTTAAGAAGTGGAGAACTATTTTTTCTGTAAAAAGATGATTCAAATAAAGGCTTAGGATGTGTGATAATTCAAAGTGATAAAGTGATAGCCTACACCTTATGGTAGTTTCAAATCCATGATCCAAACTATCCCATGCATGATCTGGTGTTGGTAGTTGTGAACTTTTCATTGAAAATCTGGCATCATTATCTCTATGGGGAGAATTATGATATATATACTGATCACAAGTGTCTCAAATATATATTCAAAAGGAAAGAGATTAATATGTTCCAAAAAAGATGGTTGGAGCTCATCAAGGATTATGACTGCTCAATCCAATACCATCCTGGTAGTGAAAGTAAGATAGAAGATACACTAAGTAGAAAGGATCCTACATATTTATAAATGATGAGAATTGAGAAGGATAGAATATTCTTATATTTGAATAGGATAGACATGAGAATCATTAAGAGAGGAATATCATCAATCCTTTATCAAATTTTTTCTCAAATATACCTCATGGATAAAATAAAGTATTATTAAAGAAAAGATTTAGAAATTATAGAAAGGGTTGAATATATTAGAAATGGGAAATCCTATGAGTTCAAGATTAATGTGGAAGGAGTTGTAATATTTGGGTCATGATTATGTGTACCATCCGATCCAGAGATTAATATGGAGCTTCTGAATGATGCACATAGATCAACCTTCTCTATTCACTAATGGATCATACAGATGTATCGAGATGCCTGAGAGAACTATTGGTGGGACAATATGAAGAAGGATATTGTTGAATATGCATCAAAGTGATGGGTATGTCAACAAGTGAAGGTAGAAAGAAAAATTTATAAGGTGAAAATAAAAATACTACCCATACCAACATGGAAGTGGGACAATATTACCATGAAATTCGTCACTAGACTTCCAAGGACATCTAGAAGAAACAATTCTATATGAGTTATTGTGGATCATATTATAAAGAAAATCACTTTACTGAAATTTGATATGACTTTTCATTAGATTAACTTGAACAGACATATATCGAAGTGGTGGTAAGGCTACATGGAGTACCACTATCTATTTTATCTGATCAAGATCCGAGATTCACCTCAATGTTCTAGAAAAGTCTCCAATATTCTCTAGGCACATAGTTGAACTTTAGTATGACTATCATCCTCAAACTGATGGACAATATGATAGAACTATTAATACACTTGAATAAATGTTGAGAGTGTGTTATATGGACATCCAAGGAGGATGAGACCAACATCTTCCTCTGGTTGAGTTATCATATAACTATAGTTTCCACTACAACATCCAAATGGATCTATATAAATCCATTTATGAAAAAAGGTGCAGAACATAGATGTGTTGGGATGAGGTCTATGAATGTAAGTAGTTAGGATCTAAAATGGCCAATTAAATGGTGGAGATGGTGAAAACCATTAAGTAGCACATCACGAAATCCCAAAGTTGATAGAATAGATATGCATACAATCATCTATGGGACCTTGAGTTAAATGTTGTAGACATGGTATTCCTCCACATATCTCCATAGAAGAAGTTCATGAGATTTGGGATGAAAGGAAGGAGAAGTCCTAGGTACATTGGCCCATGCGATATCCTTGATCATGTTGGAGTTATGGTCTATTGACTAGACATTTCACCTACCATGTCTAAAATACACGATGTATTGCACATATCCCTCTTATAGAAGTACATACCAAATCCTTCACATATATTGTCTTTAGAGGTGGTATAGTTGGAGAAGGGTATTTATAATGAGGAGTATCTAGTGAAGATCATGGATATTAGAGGTAAAGTTCTATGCAGAAATACTACTCACCTGGTCATAGTACTATCGAGGAATTATAAGTACTGAGAGGCAACATCAGAACTCAAGGAAGTGATGGAGGAAAAGTACTCACACCTTTTTTCATCTTAGAATGTAAAATGAAATGTCGAGGGAGTAATTTCAATGGGGATAAGAATGTAGTGACCCGAAGTTTTATCAATGGAAATTCCCTTCTAAAATTATTTCATATTGTATAATCACATAAAATAACATTAAAAATACAATAAAAACTTTATAAATGATTAATTAATAAAATTAAAGGCATTTCTAAAATCTAAAGAACCAATACTGATGAAATAATAACATGACCTTTGGAATAGAAATGTGATCTTTATGAGTTGTAAATAGACCAATTGAATAGAAACCTCACCAATAAAAGTATAAATAAAATTTATCCATATTATAAGTGATAAATTGATATAATTATATCATAGTATAAGTAAATAAATATTTTAAAATTTATTAATTAAGTGTTGGTATTATTTTAAAAGTTGTAAAATATTAAATTAAAATTTTATGACTAATTTTATAATTTAAAAGAAAATTTATTTTCAAAAAATTTATTCATAAATTATTTTTTGTTTTCTTATTATTATATGATAATTTTATTATTCCTCAGTTAATTTTTCAAAGTGTTACAAAATGAGTTATAATTTTTGAAATCTGTAGTTTTTAAGTAAAATATGATTTTATTTAAAAGTTAAATTTACCATATTTAGAAAAATATTTTCATAAAATGAAGTTCAATTTTTAATTCTACATATCTAGAAATGGTTTGCGTGAATTTTTGGGATTTTTCTGAAGTACATTTATTTTTGGTGAATAGTAAAATACGGTAATTTACGGTATATATACATTATAAGATAAATAAACTATTACTTGAGTAATCACTTATGTAAGCACCCAAATATATAACATACCATAATTATTTTAATATTTTTGATGATAATTCTCAAACTATTCATAGTCTTGAGCCAATATAATAAACTAATGATTAAAATAATGAAAAACCACTCCTCTCCTCCACTATAAATACCACTCCTCAATACATGTTATCCTCACACCTCTCAAGACCTGTTCCTTATAAAACTTATACTAAAATATCTTCCCATACCCTCCCCTACATCATTTATCTCTTGGTCACATAAAAATACCAAAACCTTTTCTCTAAGGAGGCTCTCAAGGACGACAAATTCAAGAGGGAAATTCCACTTTCTGATTCTTTTATTTTCTTTTTAAGTTCTTTGATTTTCATTTTCTCAACTATAATCCCTCATACAAATAGTATGATAATTCTATTACCTTAGATATACTAATTTTTATTTGTTTTAATGTAATAATTCATCATTATCTCTAATTTATCCTCCTTTTATACTAAAAATGGAAACATCGTCCGAGATGTGTTAATTTATCACATTCAAGGATGAAGAATTTTTCAATTTCCTTTATCTTATTCAAGGGATCATCATGAAACAATTTTTATGGTTTAAAAAAATTATAATATGTATATTATACCTTAAATAAGGTTCTTTAATCATTTTTTAGTCACTATATTAACACAAAATGAGTTCATTGTGATAAAAAAACCTCTAAAATAAACACAAATTATTATCATTAACTCTTTATATATTTATTCATCCTGATATCCTAAAACCAAATGATATAATATCAATATGACCAATCTAGGATCAGTAATACTATAAAGGTTCAATTTTGAACAATTGACCCCAATTTACATGACCCTTCATACATGTATACAAGTAAACCGATCATGAAAACCAAGGAAACCAACACTCCCAAACAATGAAATTGAATCTATTAACCCATAAAAAATCCATAAATGAACTTAATTAAGTTATTGTAAATAAAATTAATTAATAAAAGGTTATTTAATTATTAATTAATGAATACAATTTTATTATCCAACACATTAAGATCAAGTGAAGAACACCATTAGACTCAAGGTAAGGGATTCTACCCAAACCACCATTATTCCTTCAGGTTATTCTTTCTATATTCTAAACCAAATTAAATTCTATGTTATTATTATATAAATCATATAAATTTTGTTTGTATGTTCCAAAATCATGTATCAATATCCAATCATCCTTAATTTTTGGGTATATACATGTTTTTAAAAGGTTCCCTATTCAATTCTTCCTGATAAGCAAGCCCGAGTTAGGGGAACTTCTTGAATTACTACCCATATTAAAGTGAACTATAAAATAAGTATTGATCCCCCATTATTTTTATAAAATATCTATTTTTATTATGAAAACTTTCTTAGTTCACTTTTAGTTTTATATCAAAGATTATTCCATTTTATTTTCTTAAAATCTCTTTGATATTTTCTTTAAACCAAACTAAAATGTTTTAACTCTATAGATTATTAAGTAATCTTTTTACATGTTATCATTTTACTTTGAAATATATTATCATTATCTATCCCAATTTTACCTTATGAAAGTCCATTTATGATTTATAACCATTTTTTCATGGACTCCATTATGATATTCTTTTTGAAAATATTATGATACATAATTCTAACCATGGGTAACCATTATGTTTATGATTGATTCCTTATGAATAATTATTCAAGTGGAATACATATTCATGAACAGGATATGATGGTTTTACCTAGATAACACTGTAATTAATTGGGTAAATTTTTGTCTCATGTGACTTTATGTGCAAGGGTCTTGGTCGTTAGCCTTGACACGTGCTCTATGTGTAACAGTCTTGGTGGTTAGCCTAGGCTCATGCTATTCTATATGCAAAGAGCCTTGAATCATGATAAATTATTGTTTTATGTTTATACCACATTTCAATGATTCCAAGACTATATGATCCCATTTTTTATGTGTTCTGATTCCTTATATCATGTTCCATGCCTTTTTTTATATTCATGTTATGCCTTCTAACCCATGTGCTAAGATTTATTCTTATAATTATGCCTTTACTGGGATTTTTAGCTCATCCCTTTGTTCAAGTTATACCTTGGTTATCCTATGAAGATGTATGAGCACAATGAAAGTTAGGATCTCTTTATGAATATTAAATAAAGAAATGTTTTTTTAGTCTAATGTTTTTTATTTTTATGTACCTAGTCTTCCAAGACACAAGACTTTACAATCCTTGGATTTTAATATGATGTTTATTTATCCCTAAAATCATGTAAGGATATGTTTAAATGGACAGGTTCACTATATCAATTATTATTAAATTCTAATTATATATTAATATTTACAAAATTCATTGTTAAACTATCATATTGTCTTAATTATACTTTCATTGATTACTAGATCTATCCGTTTAATCTTGAAAATATATTACTCTATTAATATTAATGTAGGTGATTTTAATTAAAATGATGACTATTTTATAGAATAAATTCTAATATACTTTTTGAAAAAATTAAAAAATAGGGGATATTTATGTTGAATAGTTAATAAATGTTATTTTTTTATAATTTACAAATGGGGTAGTTGTATAGTATTTAAAAGTGGTTATAATAATTAACAATATTATTTGTTTTGTTAAATTACTCCCTGTCCACATTTTATTAAATTCAATAAAAATAAAAAATTAATAATTTTAGTTTGCAAGTTTTTAAAATGTTAATTGTTTATTAACCATTATGTTTCTAATTTTACTTAATATTTATAAATATGTTTTCTCTTTTTAAAGAAAGGGATATATTTGTGAGCCTCATAATATAAACCTCAACCACACTAAGGAGGCCCAATGGGTCAACCCCATGTGAGAACCTTCCATAGGCACCCCACTAAGAGGTATTTGTTCTCAACTATGCATTGTTAAAGCCTTTTGTGGGTGGGAACATGTATAAGGATCAGATAGTGTATCTCAATGGTGCATTGGTTGAGATTTATAAGCCTTCTAGGCCCATGTGTGTGTGTGGTGTCTTGCAGGTGTTGAACCCTGCTGACAACATAGAAGAAACATCCCATGGATTGATTGTTAAATATATCATTATCTATGTCATGAAATCAATGTGGGACAGTGAACTAAATTAACTATTCATACAATTCCAAAAAACCTGAGATAACACTCAGTTTTTTGATCAAAGATATCTCCACGGTTCGATATCCTTTCGATCTCTTGTGCCCATATTTCAATTCTCACCTTCCTATAAGTTTTATTTTCCATCATATTCTTCATTATATACCCTGTTGAAATCACTATTCTCCAGAGTTCATCTTGGTTTCCTTATTCATACTATGTTAATTCATACAAAAGGATGGATTTAAGTTTCTTTCTCATATCCAACACTAATAGGTAGTTCTATGCATTGATTAATTTTCATATCGATCCATTGGTAGATCTTTTTTAGTCATTATTTCTTCTGATGGTAGTCATCTCTTTCTCTGTGGAATCATCATACAACTTTTATAGACCTGTCTTCGTTTTGATATTAATTCTACCTTAAATGGAATCATTATTGGATCTTTAAAATAGTAAAATGGTGGACCCCAATGGTAGTAATATTTTCTATTTTTCAACCAATGACAGGAAATGATACATCAACTATCCAACAATGCCACCATTCTTTGTTTTTCTACCATTAGACATCTAATGGCAGGATAAACTCTACTGGAATATCTTCTATATTTTACTTCCATTATACATCTAATGGTATCACCATAATTATTATTAGAATGGATTTTCAGTATCCTTATTTACAATTTTTACAAAATCTCATCATTGCACAAGAAGCGGAGGAAACGTTCATCACTAGGATCTATTTACTTTGATTTTGAGTTTTTTTTCTTATTTTAACAGTAATTTTTTAACAATGGTATTTCATTTTTATACCAATGGTAGATAATCTTCCACCATTGAACATATAATAGTAGCATATTCTTATTGGTTCTCCAGAATCTTTTGGTTTCACAATAGCATTAAAATAACATTATTTTCATTTACAATTATTATTTTATGCTTATAAGGGAAATGGTAGATTTCTCTATTTTGAAATGATAGTTCATCTGACCAGTAGTATAATATTACACTACACTCTATTTCACTAGTAGTATATTTCTTCCACTACTCTCTATTTCAATGTTGGATCTGCACCAACGATAGTAGATTAAATCTTCCTCCATGGATTTTAATCCACTATTAGTTTGAAAAAACTTGTTTCAAAATTTTTTATTCATTGTTTTAATTATTATTATTAAACTAAATTATTTTGTTAAATATTTTATTTTATTTTTTTGAAATAAAATTTAAAGGTGTGTAATAATAACTTCAAGAATATTTTTTGTACACATATTCATGCATATTGAAATTATATTAATTATCAATTTTATAAATTTTTAATATCTTATTAAACTAGAAGTTTATCCATTCTAATTTTAACTATTGTGTATTAATGAATCATTTAAATTTGTAATAATTATTATTTAAATTATCTTATATTTATTTTTCAGGAATAAATATAAAGCACAATTGTTCTCTATTATTCAACACAACTTTAATAAACAAAGGCATTAATTACATTGTTTTATAGTTATACACTAACAAGTGTTATAAAAAAAATAAACACGGTTACCCTCCTATAAGATCTTTTCCATAGTGGTTAGAGATATACCTTCATGGAATAAAATCAATTCTAGTTCATATAATTCAATAGATTATTTTGTGATACAACTTTGACACATTCTTTTTCTCTCATTTTTCATTCAAGAAACTTTTGAAACTTATGTACTCTAGATGTAATCACAGAAGAACATAAACTTTTGATATTGTTCCATTCAATTAACCAAGATTATAGAGCTTCATATTATTCAATATTTTTTATAAACTGCTAATTTATCATTTTTTTTAATATTTATTATTATTTTTATTTATTCGAGTTTGGTTTATGTTTATTATAATAAATAGAATGTCTTACATAGTTTGGTTATTAAACTACCAAAATGGAAGTCAATGTTGTGAATCACTATAAAAATTGAGGTAAACAAACTAGGTTGATCCTATTATAAAAGACTAGTTTGTGCCTCTATGTTCCTATAAAAGGCATTGTCTATAACAAGATTCTCACAAATTTAAAAGTGAATTTCATAGTTGGTATTGATCTTATTGAGGATTGGAGAAGGTTATGGAGTGGACTATGATAATTTTTTATTTGAAACACTATAAATATTAGGGTTCTTTATTTTTATTTCCACTACAATACATTTCAATAAAACTATAATCAATGTAAATCATTATTTTATAAACTCTTATTGTTTTGTATTTAAAATTTTAAAATGACTATAACCCTCCCCCTCTAGTCATAATTTCCATCAATATTGATCCAACACTGCACACATAAATTTGTGAGAATATATATCTGCAATCATTTCCATGTATAAAGTTGTGAACGTAGCTAACTGCAATCTTGTCTATCCAAAATATTATGAACTTAGTGGACCAAAATCATTTCCTAGCATAACATCATTATCTCATGAGATATATAGATTTAACCAATGAATAAGAGGGTTGTATTAGACCCACTAATCACATAATGATATACTATACATATGTGCACCACATGAATTCAATCACACATATTATCATGAAAACCCTAAAGAATGAATATGTGTTACATTATATTTTCAACTTGTATCACATAATTTGAAATAAAAAATTTCATCAGTTGAAAACAAAAAATTATGTCACCCCAAATAGGTATATTTTAAGAAAGCATACATGTAAATTCCTGAAATATAACTCTATATAAGATATATATTTTATATATATATAAGAAAATTGATGATAAATCACAAAGATAATTTTATTATGGGTTTTAGGATGTCTTCCTAAAAGTGAATTTTTAGGTTACTTTCAAAATCCATTTCAAGGGGTGATAAGAATAATTTTTAATACATTATTTTCAAAGTAACATCTCAATAATGAAGCCTCAAAAATAAATAATAGTTAAGTGGATTAAATGTGTATTTTAAAGTATACAATATATATACATAGAAATAAATTGATTCTTGATGCGTTTTAAACAATTTTAATAAAATCTCATATAGATAAAATAATTATCAAATTTTGTTTTGTAATAGAGATAAAAAATATGAAACATACCTAATATAACATATTAATATATTTTAAAATAATAATATAAACCTTTTTTAAGAAATAATATAGGCATGGGGGAGAAATATGTTATTGTAAGGATGATAATTACTCTTAACAATGTCATTTTTTTAAAGAGAGAAATCCATTAAAGAAGAAGAATTTGAAATGAAAATTTAACTTACTAATATTAAAAGAGAAAAATAAATATTTCAAATGGAATCGGAAAAATATTTCAAACTTAGAAGAACATAGTAAAAAATAAAATATTATTACTCAAATAATGGATTTTCAGTTAAGAAAATCCTATACAACTTGGTAATGATTAAGACAATTAAAAATTAAAGAGAGAACATAAAATGGAAATTTAAATACCATGAATAAAAATATAAGTATGATAAAATATTTCAAACAATTATTATATACACAATATAAGTGAAAATTGGTGACCAAAATTAAACTTGTCTCAAATATTGGGAATTATGACGAAAAAACCTTATCTTGGATTCTCGCTTGGCTGGACACACTCGAACATCCTGTATAATCAATTTAGGATTATTATTCATCTATATTATAAAATTATTTCTATTTATTTTTTTAATAAAATTAATTTAATTTTTTTATTAACCTTTAATTAATCATTCTTTTATTAAATTAATATTCATGTGTTATTCGACCAGTTTGTTCTATGCTAGATTGTTTTATGGAGGATTCCATACTTTTTCTTTTTATATATTTTAATCACCTTGAGAATGATCATGAATATTATATAGGTTTTTTGTATATATTTATGAATTTCAACGGAAATTTTCCAGATGTTTTGGAGATAGTTCATAAATAGAAGTTAAAATATATATTTTTTTATGAATTTTGATTCAATAAAAAATGATTTTGTTAATGAATATAATTATATATATTTCTATTAAATAATCCTTAAATTATTTAATTAAAAAATTATTATAACATATTAACAATATTTAATTCTTATTATTTATTCATATTAAAAACTTTTTTACATTGTTCATGTAGGTGGTAGATCTCATTGAAATAAAAACACACAATAACAAATGATTAAATAAAAACCTGTAATTTTATAGAAATAATAACAACATTAGAAAATAATAATTACTGAATAAAAATTTAATTAAAATGATGAATAAAAATTAATAATATTTTTATGAAAAATATAAATAAAAAATAAACATTAGGGGATAACACTTATGTTGAAGAGTTGAATATTCTCTAAGAGAACCTATTGGAAATGAAAATATTTGGACTTTTTCATATGACCAAAGGTTTCCAAACAAAGGATACAATTATTTTTGAGATAATTTTATTATAAATTCAAAATGGAACCAAATTAATGGTTTTATATAAAGTTTCTAGAGGATGATACATTTTATAGGTAAACATAAATGAGTTTTTTTTCAAATATACATTCTTTAATGTGCAATGAATGTAATTTACCATTGAAAAAAGATTCAAAGTTGAGAAATAATGCATAAAGATTTATAATCCTATCATCATCCAAAAAAATATATATAGTTTTAGATAGTTTAGTATTTTACACTATAATTTAACCAAGTTAACTCATTTTTTATTTACCAAGATAACTTAATTTTTTACCTAATTAACATATTTTTTGGGGAAAAAGGGAATTAACCATATTATCTAATTTGGAAATTATGATTCTAAATATGGAATCTATTTTATAGGATTCGATTTCTGAAATTTATAAAAAATAATTTTAATATTATAGTTTCTAATGCATGAAAATAATTTTTTAGAAAAATATCTTTTTCAGAATAAAAATGATGTTATTCTTATTCATTACTAATTAATAATAATTATTATATATTTATTATCAATAAGTTTCATTAAAAAAATTCTTTAGTAGTGATTAATTTAATCATTTTAAGAAATGTTACACATAAAAAAAATTCTTTGAAAAATATCTCTTCTAACATGAAATGATTTTATTCCAAATTAATTAAGATTAATTATTAATTTATTGACCATTCATTAAATTCATAAATAATTTTTTTTAAAAACATCCAATCTCATTTTATTAAAATCTTTATTTAAATTAAATGTCATAAAAATACACATAATAATATATATACATATAATCATTTATTATATTAATAATTATATGTTTATATCATACAAAAATACACTTAAAATCCCATTCAATAACTCTGCATTAGATCCAAGGATAATATATGTAATAATGGTAGTCATGGGAGGTGATTCAAAAGACATGGATCTTATAGTTATTTCCCTGATCTTGAACATCTCTCATAAATGATTTCAATTGACCTATACATGTTTAATTTTTTCTTAGACTTGGTATTGGGAACACCCCAGTGATGATACCTCTTTTTCATTATTGAACAAATGAGAATTATAAGTTATAATTATATTTTACTTGATTTTATTTCTTCGCATTTATAAATATATTTTTATATTGAAATTAATTTTATTTATATGCACTAATTCAATATCTATATTCTAAATTTTATATTTTAATCAAATATAGTTTCAAAAAAACATATAATTTATCTCATTAAATATTAATATATCCAATTATATTTTCAAATATCATATAATCCCAATGGCCACATAATACCAATGATCACATATTCCCAACAACCATACAACCCCAAAAAAATTATATATAATAATTATATTACATTACTTTACATAACATCACAAACTTATTAAGAGTCTTCCATATCATTATCTCATTTTTATTGTAAATATGTTTCTTATATGTTTTGCATGATTTATTATATAAATAGTTTTTATAAATTATTTAATATTCAAGGAAAATGTGGATGAGTAATATTAAAATCTTATGGTATTTTATTTACATAATTATTTATTTATTCATCAATTTTTTTAATTTTGTTTCATTAAATTATATTATAAATTATATCATTTTTTATTTTAATTTTATAACTTAATGAAATATGGAAATTTTATTTTCAATGTGATGTTTCATGTAATATATAAAATCATGGATTTAGAGGTGATTTAGCACTATAAGTTTGGGATATTACATTCTTCCCCCTTAAAAAAATTTCACCTAAGAAATTTCTTTAACCAGATGAAAAATGGGGGTCATTTTGTCTCAATACATCTTCATGTTCCCATATAGCTTCCTCAAACCAGGTGTGTGGTCATATTTTGTAGTACTTTTCCTCTTTGAAACATAATCTCCATAAATTATTTATTATAGGAGAGATCAAGTACCAGTTGAATAAATTCTTATTCCATTATATGTGATGGATCATGTATTCACTTCCTCAAAAGAGATACATGGAACATATCATGGGAATGTGGGTGTTTTGGTGGAAGAATTAAGTGATAATATACAGTGCCCACATGATTAAGAATCTTGGAGGGACTAATGTACCTACAGAAAAGGTTTACCTTATTCCTAAATTCAATAACCAACTTTTAATGATAATTTTTAAGGAATACCTTCTCACCAATATTAAACTCTATATATCATCTAGGATTATCAATATATCTCTTTTGTAAATTGTTTTCTTTAAAATCTCACCAAATTTTTTGAAAAATCTGTGTTATTTCTTGAACAAGATTAGGTCCTCAATAGCATACTCTCTCTAACATTCTCTCAATATGTTGGATCACTATATTTTTTACTATATAGAACCTCATATACCATTATTTAGATACTAGATTGGAATCTTTTATTATATAAGAACTCAACCAGAGGAAGATATTGACCCAAATTTCCTTTAAAATATAGTGATATATAATATAATATAAATTTTAAAGCATAAATAATTCTTTTAGATTAACCATCAGTTTGAGGTTGATAACCCATACTAAAGTTCATCTTTTTTATCCAATGAATGTTAGATACTTCTCTAAAACTTTTAACAAAACTTTGTATATCGACCAGATATAATTGAAAGTGGTACTCCATGCAGTCTTTCCACTTCCTTAATGTATAACATGGAAATTTGATAATGTGGGAAATATTATTGAATATTAATAAAGTTTTATGACTTCATGATTCAATCGAATATTACTGAAATAGAATTATATGCTTTAATGGTCTTGGGAGGACCTATTTTAAAATTAATTACAATTAAATTTATATACAAGTATTCATAATGGTTTCATCATCCATTAGACTTATGACATTCAAATTTTCGTTACTAGAAGACCCAAAATCGAGATATGCACTCTAAAATATCCTTCTTCTTGTTATCCCACCACAAATTATCTTTTGGATATCAATACATATTTCTTTCCTAGGTGGGTAAAGACTGATGATCTCTACATATTATAAAAAATACCCTTCATCAATTATCATTTTTAAGGGACACATATTCATTTATTGAATCCTATAACTATACCATTAACAAGTTGGAAATCTAGAATACTTATTACCTTTATTTATATCTCCATGTCTTCCTCTTACACCTACTTGATTCTCACAGGGATGGATGATTGAGAAATAATTTGAGAAACATAGGATTTCATTCCTTTCCTTGTGATTTATAGGTTCATCCTTTTCAAATCCATAAGTGGGTATCTTTCAATACTCATCGTGGATAGAGGATCATGATTATTCATACTTAGAGAATCATCCAACATATTTTACTCCCCGTTATGGTAATTTATTAAGAAATCGTAGTATTTTATTAACATTAACCACTGATTTTAGCATATGTTCAATTCTTATGTGATAATATATACATTAATATCTTGTGATATATATATTTATATCTCATTTTTTACTATATATATAATACCTCCAACTATTTAATGGAACAATTACTATCTCCAGCTATAGATCATCAGATAAGTAATTTTTCCCTTGGGTTTTAATTGACATGAGGCATAAGACACTACTAAAAAATGTGTTTATCCAGTGTTAGGTTTTTAATAGTGCTGGATAAAAATGATGTTAAACACCCCTTTGTCAGCGCTAAGAATATCATTATTAAAGGGGGTCTTTAATAACGCTTCTTTTAGTGATATATCAGCGCTTTCAAAAAGGAGCGGATAAATTGGGTCTTTGATCAATGCTTTTTTACAAGTACTAATAATATTATAATTAAAGAATCATTAAAAATAATATATTAATATATTATATATAAATATATTTATATTCATATAAATATAAATATATTTATATAAATATAATATATATTTCTTAAAATATGTTTTAGGTAAGGTAAATAGTCATTTACACATAATATATAAGATATTTAGTGAAAATTGATTATAAAATAACTAAAAAATATTTTTAATTAATAATTTGATTATTATTACCAATTAATAGTCATTTAATATCAATTTGAAGATAAAAATAATTAAATTTTTTTAAAAAATACCTAAAATAATTTTGAAACATAAACCAAACTTCAAACAAACATAACTTTTGATCTGGGTGTCTCTTTGAGATCTACCACAAATCAAATCGAATATTCTGATTATATCTATGCCCTTGGAAACACAGGCAATCCACTGTCAAATTTTACAAGGCCAAAAAAGGTCTAAAAGGCCTCCAAAACCGAGTTTTTAGTTCTGGTACCCTGATTTTTTAACATTTGATGGATTTTCAACCTCGTTTAAAGAGTTATATTTTCCCTTTTTCAGTGGTGAATGAATATATTCCTAGGTATTACATTCATATTGATATTATGGGTTTTAAATTTTATCATTTTTTACAACATAATTTTATTTATAATTAAATATATGCATGTTTAATTATATTTACTTATAATAAATCACTCATATAAATACATATATCAACATATGTATGTAAAAATGTATATTCTAATATATCTAAATAAATACTTATTTTAAAAATATATTTAAAAAAATATATAACCAGTTTTTACATTATACAAATATAATTATAATTTATATATAATATATGTAAATGAATATAATATATAAAATATTTAAATAAATATTACATATATCACACACACATATATTGTATAAATTTATTAAAAATAATTATAAAAATATATGTAAATATATATGTAAATATGAATATAAATAAACATAAATATCATTAAACAGATATAAAAACAACATAGTGTAGTGGTAAAGGCATTTCATCATTGAAGGATAGGTGTAGGTTTCATATCCAGGTGGGCACCCATGAGGCTATGAATTCTCAAACCAGTGATAAAAGTTTGGGTGGGGTGAAAAGCACTAATAATGCGAGTGTGGAACTATGTAAAAGGGGTCGTGGAAGCACTGATAAAGAGGCTAGGAACATAGGTGTCTGAAAAAATTACCCCCTTTAACAAAATTCCCTTTATCTAGACAAACATTTTTTGTTAAAGGGTTCCTTTTACATTGCTTTTTTAGCACTAATAAAAGTTTTAGTATTTTTACCACACTTAGATTATTAGTGATATTTAGTGTGGATAAAGGCCTTTTATAAAACTCTTAAGGGCCTTTTTGTAGTAGTGAGATATCACCTTGAAATTTTTATATAGACACATCCCAATCCATTCAATGCGGCTTTATTTAATATCATACACCTTTCTCCATTATAGGGTTGTATGAGCATATGTGTTGTGACCAACTACATTTTAATATCCTTGAATCTATTTTCACATTTATCTTCCTATAGAAACATTAATCCCTATAAAAATCATGATAAATGTATCACAAAGTATTGATAGTATAATGATAATACATGAAAACTTATGTTAAAAATATTGGTCAAGGACCTTCTTTAATCAACACTTTCTTTAAATTATCCAAATATCTACCATCTGTTGTGATTATATAGCCTATGAAGGACACTTTCTGTATCCAAAATTAACACTTTTGAACATTTCATTTAGATTCTCTCTTATTTATATCTTCAAAAAAATCCTAAAATTATCTTCACAATCTTTCTTATTCTTAGAATATATTAGAATATATCCAATAATGACCACTAAAAATTTATCAAGGTAATCTCTAAGGACTAAAAATCCATGAATTTAACATGAGAATTTCTAAGGGATAATGGTATTACTATGAATTTATATTGTCTATAAAATGTTATAAATGGTGTATTAGGGATATTTACCTCATTAAATTAAGTTAGTGTTATCCAGATCAAATATCAATACATGATATGTATTGAGAATATTTATGTTCATAAAACAAATAAAAAATAAATGGTTGAGGATAATTTTTCTTGATCATGATCTTATTAAGTTCATTATAATCAATGAAAAGATGTATTTTCCATTTATTCTTCTTAACAATGAGTATGGACACGGTTCCTGGAAAAGAAATTGGGCATATAAAACCCTTGAATAGATTATCTTATATCTGTTTCTCAAATTCTGGTAATTCAATGGTGTATATTCTATAAGGACTCATTGATATAGGAATTGATCTAAGTATAATTTCAATTGAAAACTCGACCTCATGATATGGGGGAAGACTTGATAGTTCCCTAGAAAATACATCAATATATTTTAATACAATTTGAATGAATCCAATATTGAGTTCCTTCCTATCCATTTGAGTTAAATATCCATATTTGTTGGGTATTAAGACCCATATTAAGGAAATTGTTTCCAAATGGAGTCCATAGTCATACTTTCATCGATATTTTTTCATGGAATAATTTAGGATATATAATGAAATTTACATATCTCAATAATTAATATGAGATCTATAAAGATAAATCCAATTCATGACCAATATCACTTAAATTTCTAGAAAGGAACGAATAAAAAATTTTGTAGATATTATCATCCAAAAAACCAATAAAAAAGTGTTATATATATTAGATTAAATCATCAAGATACCATGTTTTTTCAATGAAAATTCAATATCCAATTCTTAAGGTGCTCAATCAATGTTCTTACCAAACATGTAGGATATGAATTAATATAGAGAACTAGAATCAACAGATGAATTTATATATCATAAGTAGATAATAATTATACCATTCTGAACTTCATTATTATGATTTATTTCAGGGATTTTGATTTCATTGGCCCCTCTTTATTCCTTTGATCTTATAGGATTCTAATTTCTATTATCATCATTAGTATTTAGATTATGGGGTTAATTTTCATATTAACCAAACACCTTGGATATGAATAGTTGAAGTGTAGGTGGTATATAAGGTTGGAATTTATTCCCTCCATTTTGTTAACCTAAATCTTTATCTCTCTTTGATAATCATGAGATTTATGGCCAACCCTTCCTTCCAAGATGCATTTTCCCATTCTATTAAGCAAATTTACTGGTTGATTCCTCCATCATTTTTGGAATGTAGAGAGATAAATATTCATCCGTACCTAAGCAATATTTCATTAAATTACATGATACTCCATTTTCCTCTTATTATCATCAAATAAAAGAGAATAATGAGAGTCTTTAGTTTCTATTTATACCTGAAGTATAAATCAAACAAATTATTCATAGCTACCAAAGTCCTTTATAGCTAATGATTTTTAGATACTTTGTTCTAAAACACTAATGAAATGTCCAATATTTCTTTTTTATTCAATAATATAACTTGATATATATATATTGAATTACTTGTGAAGTTTTCTTTATATGAGATAACTGATTCATTATCATTTTTATTTAACTCATGGGATTCTTCATCTGTTTTTAAGAGAATAATTTAGTGAAAATATTTGGTGAATAATAATTTCTTAAACTCCTCCTATTCCATAGAGAGAACTTATTCCATTTTTATGTGTTTTTTAACAAAACAACAATTATAATTCTTCACTATGTAATTGATACAATTCCAAGATCACTTTTCATGTTATTGTTTTTGAATAATGGAAGATATATGTTCTATCATGTTGATCCATTACCTAGAAATTAATAGTTCAGAACATCCACTAAAGGACAATAGTAATTGATGCATGAAGGACTTAATAAAATGTTTTTACTTCTTTTCTGCAGTCTGGAGATCAACTTGGTTTATTTTATTATTCATGACCTAAGAAAAAATTATATAAATTATTTCACTCCATCTCTCACCCCATTTGGTTTCTCATTATGAAAATAATTGTATTGTCCATCACACCCATTTTTGACTCAGTTCCTCATGGTTTCACACATTTAATAAAACCAAAAGGGTAAAATTAAGGATTAAAGAATAGTATCTTAATAAAATTAGTATAAATAACCACATGAATATAAAAATTCAACTATATAATGCCTTACTCTATAACACCTTCAATTTATACTATGATACTTTCAATACAAACTAGGTTCATTTAAGTTGGGTTATCTTATACTTCTTATTGTAACCCACAAAAATAACTAAACCCCACTCTGATAGAAATTTTCATGACCCAGGAATAACATACATAGATCATATATGATTTAACATAAATAAAAATATTATATCATAAATAAAACACATAATCTTAGAACACAAAGGTTTAGTGTCTTAAAAGATTAGTTGCAGAAATGTATTATTAAACATTATTGCTTCAACATATCCCACAAAATTCTACATACATGACTTCCTCTAAGACATATTACTATAAATAATTTCTCTGGTAAATCTGAAAACATAAGGAGTGATATCAAATTCTCATTAAAAGAAATTCATTTCAATGAATCATAGAGTATTATACCACAAGAATGTGAGAAAACAAGAACATGGGATAAATATCTAATTAAAAAGAACATAGGATCATAAGAGTTGTCTCTAAGTCATTATTAAAAAAACATTTATCAATGAATAAGGATATAGAACCCCAAAAGGATCGCCATGAAAGAATAACACATACCATCGAATTTGAGTGTGGAAACATGTGATAATAATCATAATCCATAGGGAATAACATAGGCATATGGCATAAACATAAGAATAAAAAATCATAACATTAAGCTAACTGAAATCTTGTCCATGAATAATGTTATGAGTGTATATAATCAAAATAATTACTAGAAAAGTTGTGATAATATATAACCACAACAATATATATTTATAATTTTATGAATATAGCTAACTACAATCATATATATACATAACCCCATTATCTCATTAGATATATAGATTTATCTGATATATCAGAGGTTTATATTAGACTCAGCCACACATAATGATAAACCATACACATGTGATCCACATGAATTCAATTATACATATTATCATTAAAATCCTTTGGGAAAAGGGAAATATAAAATTTTAAAATATAATCACATAAGATGAAATCATGAATTGGATTTTTTGATACCAAAAATTTAATCACCCAAAAGAGGTATTTCATAAGTTCATTTAAAGTTTGGTTCATGGAACAAATCTCTATAAAAGATAAATCTTTTGGGTATAGAGTGGAAAATGGAAGTGAAATCATAAAATGAACATTCTCAAAGATATTGTGATATTAAAAAAAATAAAAGTTATAAGTCACTTTCAAAACCCATTTTAAGTGGCACTAAGAAGATTTTTAAAATCATATTTTAAAATTAATTAAATAAATAATGTAAAAATTAAAATAAATAATGTTAAATGAGAATAAATTTAGAGTGGAAGATATAAATTATAATAAAGTGGATAGAAAATCATTCACTATCCTTTTAAAAAAAATTAAAGAAATATTACATCGATAAAGGAATTATAAAAATATATTTCTAAATATAGATAAATAGAAATATGAAATATACATAATGGAATACATTTCTATCTTTCATAATAAGAAAATAAAAATTTTATAGTAAGAAAGAAAATGGACAAGGAGGAGAAAAAGGAAATAGTGAGTGTGAGAGTTATTATTAATAATGTAATATTTTTATGAAGAAGTAATACCATCAAATAAAAATAATTAGACATAAAAATATAATTTCTCTAAGAGTAATAGAAATTAAAATTCTAATATGGGAATGGTTATAATATCTCAAAATTATAAAAATATAGTCAAAGGGAAAATATTATGACTCAAAGAAATGATTTTGAGTCAAGAATACAATTATGACTTTGTTAATGAATAATGCCATTGAAAATGAAATATAAAACATCAAATAAAACATTAAATTATATAAAAAATATAACAAATAAGTAGTATATAAATAATATAAATGAATATTGATGTATTATAAGAAATTTATATCAACGAAGGAAAATTGAGATGGAAAATTATTACCTTGGATCCCTAATTGGTTGGAAATGATCTAATATATTGTATAATTAGTTTGGGTTTATTATTTATCCATATAAATAATATATTTATATTTATTTTTCATGATACTATTCAGGTATAATTTCTTATACACATTTATTATTCATTTATTGGTAAAATAAATATTCAGGTTTTATTTGTACTGCTTTTTATTTGTTAGCTCCAGTATGGAAGTTCTAGTTTTTTATCATTGATCATGTTTACATCACATCTATAATTTTTATGGATATTATATTGGTTTTTTTATATATTTTTGATATATAATGGTCATTTTATAGATGTTGTGGTAATGGTTCATAAATATTGGTTAAAATCTCATTTTTGTGAATCCTAGTTTAATAAAAATAAATAATTTTATTAATAAATATAATTATATATATTATAATTCCAACAGTGTAAAAACATTTTATATTCATCATTATTAAAAAATATTACCAAAATTTATGTTTTTTTGAATCATTCATGATATAAACATTATCACATTGAAAATATAGGTGGTAGAACTGACAAAAATAAGACCTCGTTATAATGAAGAAATGAATATGAACATTTTTTATATATCTATAATATTTGAATGAAAAATATAAATAAAAATGATTAGGGATAGGATAAATCTTATGTTGAATACTTGAATCGTCGCATAGAGAGACACTTGGAAATAAAGGATTTGGGACTTATTATTATGTAAAAACGTTCCCAATGTGGGAGAGAGCTATTTTTGGGAGAATTTAGTTATGATTTCAAGATGAAACCATATAAAAGGTGAATTTTGAGGTGATTAGAGTATGGTTCAATTTATAGGCATTATTGAGTGTCATTTTTTAAATATTCATTCCTTAATGTGCAAGGAATGTAATTTCTTGTGGAAAGTAGTCCCAATGTGAAAACATTATGGGGATAGGTTGAGAATACAATCATCCACACAATATAGTGATATAATTTGAGATATTTTATGATTTTCCCCATAATTTTAACCGTTTTATCTCATAATACCCTTAAAATTTTAATTTACTTTACCTTGGTAACTTAATTTTTTAGGAAAAGATAAAAATTAGTTATATTACCTAATTTGGACAAACTAATTCTCAATATAAAATAAATTTTACTGGATTCAAATTATAAATTTGTTATTTTTGAAATATAATAAAATATAACACATAAAAAATAATTTTTAGAAAAATAAATTTGGAAGAATAAAATGATTTTATTATCATTGTTTTTTGAATAATAATCATGATATAAATATTAAATTTTTTTATATTTATTATCAATAAATTTCATTGAAGATATTTTTCATAGATATATATTTTATTATGTTAAAAAAAATATGTGGCATATTGTTTTTGATAGAAATGGGACTTCATCTTAGGAATTACTATTTATAGATGGTTTCTGACATGTCTTTTTCATGGAAATAGAAACACCCAACAGTTCTATATCCAAGGGGACCTGATTTCCAAATGTAGGTGCTCATCGATAGGTTTGTCCAATGATTCCTATGAACTCACATTGGTCGAGAGGATGGGAGGTCAGTCTCATCACACCCTTTTGTGGAGAATTATTTCCTATTTTGGGATTGTCTAATAGATTTAAGACATATTCTCAAATCTATTATCAAATCCCAAGTATGACATGGATTAACCTATAATTAAAAATCATTTATTAGCCTATATGGACTGTAGAATCATCTATATATATATGTGGTTATTCATCAATGGAGACATATGTATGTATCTAAGGTTCTCCACAAATGGTATCTTATTATATATATATATTAGTGATTCTTTGGTCGTTATTATGATGACACAGGTTTTATATCCACATAGTGGGGCATATGGAGTTTATTATCATCTAATGAGACTGGTGTTACTTTGGAGTTTTTCGTCATCTAGTGAGATGGGAGTTGTTAAATGTTATGATCGAACCCATGGATGGGTGTTGACACTACTCAAGAATAAAAAAGGCTATGAAGATATCTCTGGATATTTCAAAATCCTAAGGTGAGGTTCAAAGAATTCAAAGGAAGGCCAAACCCCCCAAAAGGATGCGTGACATACCTACACAGAAGTCCTAGGTAGCATACATGCACGACATACCTACGCGATGGATACTTTTTTGTACCCCTACGTGACAGACCTGCATAGAGTACTTGTGCGGAGGACATGTGCGGAAAACCTCCCTTCGTCCAGGCCCCATCTATACCCCTTAATAAGATCCTTGGGCTCCCCATTTAATGGACCGAAAAAGATAAAAGACTCCCTAAAGCTCCAGTTGCATAGATCTTTCACTAAGATCCCTCAAATTGTCTTAAGCAGCTCTCTAAAATATGAGATAAGATATAATTAAACAGAATAAGCATGCTTTAAAAGTCTTTCACAATTTTTACATAGGGTTGGTTCCCCTATGTGAAATATATTGTTCAATAATCATACAAACCTGTGCATCACACCTACGTGGTACAACTACACAACACAACAATGTGGGGTACCTACGTGGCACACTTGGGTAAAGTACCAATGTAATAGAGTTTGGTATAAAGCCTACATACCAAATTAAGTACCCACTTTAAATCTATTCATGGTAGGGTATCTTCTTCCTTGGTTCCCCCACCAAAACCTCCTGACTTATCAAATCCTTGGGAAAGGCACATCAGCATGTCTCATATTTGGGTATGTATTTTTGCAGTTAGAGGATTCCCACATTTCTTTCATAATGGGGTCAGGATTCATGAAGTGTTTGTGGATTTGTATATTTTCAGTCACATAGGCATTTCTCCTAGGAATAGTGTTGGGAAGTTCCCAGTTTGGGGAAGGGTTTTGGTCATGACCTCTCCCTTCTCAAATAGACCTGCAACCTTAGTTATTTTGGTATGGAAGGTACGATTCACACCTACATTTCATTTTGAACAAAGTAAAAGGCTCATTCCCCTACCAGGATCAATTTTAGGGTATAAATCCTTGTGTAAGACCTGAAACCTTCATCCTTTCTTCCTTTCATTGGACCCTTATCCAATGTAAAGAGAATAGAAGGAAAGCTCATCGCCTCACCCGCATCCACCCTCACCGCCGTAGGCACACCCTCTTCCACCAAAGGAGGAGGAGAAGTGTATGTGAAATTGTTGAATCTTTCATATCCTCTTGTTTCTCACACCAATAATCACTCATGTGGTCTTATAAATTCATGATAATCACAACATTTTCACAAACACTCACGGTGAATGAACTACCCGAACTCTTATTCCTGTTCAAACTAGGATACATAGGAAGCCTTTATAGGGCCCAAGCTCATTAAATATCCCCTCTTGGAATCCAAACCTAATTATATTAATTTTGGAAACCTCCTAAGGAATAATCCACAAATTAAACCCCCAATATCTTCAAGGCATCCTTTTCAGGAAGTGAGCCCAAACTCATTTCTCACAAAAGAATATATTCTCAAATGAGATCTAATAAACTACGTGGTCCTTGATTCCCATATAAATGGGATACATAGTAAGATTCATTGTGGTTCAAACCCAACATCTCAAATAAACCCTATTCTCTATGGACAATATTCCCAATAGGGTTTAATCTTACTTGGAAACCCATATCCTTTCCAAGTTCATTGGGTTGTTTCGACATAAGTCCCACACCAAACTCTAATTAAGAAACATTATCTGAGATGTATATACCACAGGACATTAAACTATATGGTTAGGTACTTATCACATGAACATAAAAAGTATGATGTGTACCATTAAGTAGCACCTAACTAAAAGTGTTCTGATTCCTTTCACAATGAAACGTAGGTAACCCATTTCATGGGTAAGATCCAAATATCAAAACAAACCTTCGTCTCCCTGGATGAAAATAAATTCCAGAGTTCCCCACTATGTGCCTTAAAAACCAGTATCATCATAACGATGATTAAAAGAATCTCTACATTCTATATGATAGGATAACATTGACAGAGAACCTAAAATACATACAGATATATCCCTTAATGAAGAACTTTGAATAAATACTGATGATTCTAAATTTTACACATGTTAATAAGTGAATAAAAATTACAAGGGAAACATACGTTATATATGGTAAATTTATATGGATTCCTTAAAATATCTTAAATTAAAAAGAGAGTCCTGAAGTAGACAATATTTTCCCCTAAAAGGGTATGATAAGTCCAACCTCCCATCCTCTCAACCAATGAATGTTCCTCAGTATAGTCAAGTTCAAACAAAATGAGCACATGCCATTGGAAAGAAATCCCATTTTGGATAAAGAACTATTGGAAGTTTATTGTTCCATGAATAAATCCAATGGAAAATTCCTAGAAGTAGTGATTTTAAAAACTAGAACACATTTGTTCAAGGAACTACGAAACAAACTGGTGAACCCGACTTGAATCCTTAACCAAGTTAATAATGATACCAACCTATTAGGCCCCAATCAATGGATAAAGGAAGGCCAGAAAAAGGAATCAATCATGAATGCATCCATCTAAATAGATTTTTCATTAATAGAGTTTATTTCTTTCGTTCTCAGTTTTCTATAAGAACTCCCTTCAGTCCAAAATGGATTTCTTTATGACGACATCTGTGAACTTACCGACCGCTACTCAAGCTGGATCCTCATCCAAAAGAAGGACGTAATCACCCACCCATCATCTTAAACACTAGGTCTCCAATGTGATGGTAATGGAGTACCATCAGCACGGTACAATCCCAGCTTTAGAGACTGCCTGTCAGACCATCCAGGTCAATAAAAATCCTTGATCATCTGGAAAATGACGACCGATGATCAAGAAGCAGACGGTTCCAACCACCATTTTCAACCATTTTGGTCCTTATCCATAAAACAAACCAACCATTCCCTACCATAATATAGGTAGGTGAATCAAGAGGTCACTCAGGGCCTTAATTAAATGATGTAGGGATCCTTCCTGAGGATTCCCACCAATAATCATCACCAGTAGAATCGTGTGGTAGTGAACCCCCAACATGATGGGGGTGTTCCCTCTGGAAGTTCTTCCCAAATCACTCAGAATTAGGAATGCAATATTAACCACAAGGGAAAATGTCCGGTCAATGGGGAGTAGGTTCTTACCTCTTCCCCCTTCGGAGAATCCAATAAACCTAATTTGATTGTGGAAAATGAGCGGGAACATATAGTTTTCTATCTTAATTTTGCAATCCAACAAACTCATCTAGCAGTAACCCACCAATCCCACCAAATAAATCTGATGGAGTACCATTAATAGTCACATACACATTCTTAAATGTTATTATCCAGAAAACAGGCTCTTATTAATGCCTTTAAAGAAGACCACCAATTCAATGTGGTGGTAACTGGTAAACAAGAACATACACCTGCTTACAATCACCAGTTCTACTAGCAGTCTCATCTGATTGTATTGAAGGAATTCTATCAACCATAATTTAAGAGAAATATCCAGCAGGCATATACACCTTCCAGTATTCATCAAGGCTTCCAATAGTCTCATTTGGCATCACCTAAAGAAGTCAGTTGGAATGCTCCGATGAAAAATATGGGGCAGACCCAACTCTCTGACCCCATACATGAGTACTGTCAATACCCATTGACAAGAAAAGGAAGAAAAGAGTAGGCACATACACCTACTCCAAATATGGAATGGATGTATATTCCCATTCCAGCCGTTGAATTTACCAAATACCTCTTATCAGTGGTTGAAGGGAAAAAACAAATTCATGCCCATATTCTGGAAGCATTCTAGGATATTATAAAAACTACTTTAATTGTACCAGGGAAAAGAACATAAATCTGTCCCCACACATGGGAAGAAACATTGACATGCCATCCTGGAGAAGATACACACATTTTTTCTTGTCTAGTAGGGTCATGGGGCAAACTCCACCATATTATACGGACAACAGGATCTGAAACATACACCCTTTCCAATTGGAGGTAATCGGTCCATTCTGGTAACCACTCAAGGGTAGACACATACACCAACCCATGATAACAACTTCTCCTAGAAATTGGACCCAAATAAGTGTTAGAGAACATACAAGAATAATTCTCTCCAAACATAGTTGGAAAATCAATATTAAAGTTGCAATTTGGATCCTCTTAATGTTTGAGTTCTTGAAACCCTCAGAAATGTATTTGTTGCAACTCAAGATCCTACCCTCTCATTACCAAATTATGGGAGCGGTACCAATAATTATGAAGTTCCCCATTGGAAAAATCATCATGAAGTCTTTATTCATTAAAATTCGGTCAATATAGAGAGCCTATCTCCAGATGAGAGCCACAAAAACCCTCTGTGTGGCCTGAATACCAAGGAGTAAGAGGATTTATCCCTTGATATAATCCACCATGGTTGTACGTCCAATGATAGAATTCACATCGAATGTCCTCTCCAAATTATTATTATGCATTGTCAAGATATTTCTATAATTGAAAATGTAGCGATAAGAAAGCCCTCCGATTTCAGGGAACTTGTAAACACAAGGACAATCATGTATGATGCCTTGTCATTGATGGGTGAAGCAATTTATCAACTAGAATACATCTTAAGAGAATAGTCATTATAATAACCTCCCTTAGGTCATTTATCTTCTAATATAGAGCTTCCACTTTGGTCAGACAAAGTAGGGGAACCTCTAGTAAAAAACTATGAATATTTGTTAAACATAAGAAAATAATTGGATAAATGAGAAATACCAATCATGTTCTAACAATTAGAAAATTCTCAGTATAATGTTCTAGAATTGATGATAGAAGATGGAATTCATGATATCAACCTCAAATTATGGAAGACTCTTAATCATTTGAGAACCGAACTATTACCATATCATGAATATCAAAATCATGTAAAGGTAATAGAAGGTTTGCAATGCCAAATTTACTTGGCATCTCTCTCAGTTTCCCAACATACAAAGTTTGAAAAGCAGTAGATAATCCTTCAGCCTGCATGTATTAATGCTCTAAAGAGGCTATTCTAGTTAATTTTTGATTCCCCATATAGTGTTCATATCATAGGATGGGGTACACATGAAGCATTGCATTTCATTGCACTCCAGAATCAAAAAAGCCCACAAAAAGTGGTGTTATGCAATGTTATTGACCAAGGATGGCTATAATCAACAGATTTTGTATGTAATAAAATTTATGATCAAGAAAAGGTATCAACTAGCTCTCATCAGGGTCAGGACTAAAGAAAACAAGTTGTTGAGTGAATTTTACATCAATTATCATAGAATCTTGAGCAGGCCTCCCACTTAGAGGATATCAGCCATCGGATAACACAAATTTCTAAAATAGAATAGTGATCTTCCAAAACAGGTGATTTGAGTGGTTGTCAGATAATGAATCTATCTAATGTCTGAACCAAAATTTTGAAAATCAGAAGAGAAGCTCCACAAATATCAGCCATAGCAGTCCCAGAACCACCCCATCTGGCAAGGCTAGGGGATCATTTAATTAAACCTTCAAATTCGTTAAATAAAGTTCAAAGGTTTAAAGAATTAGAAGATTAGGAATAACCCCAGCCTATAAGACTGTGGGATTTTTCACATCTACAAACCCCTGCTCAATGGAAGTCAGTTTTCTCCTACTTAAGGAAGAAGAGACGAAGAGAGCGCACAACTGAATTATCCAAGGATTACCTTCGGTTTAATGACTGTTAAATAGATCATGAGAATCCATCATATAGGAGAGAAGAGTCTCATGGAATATACAGAGGGATATGATCTTACAAAGATACTAAAAAATGAAATCAATGCATTATGCATCTGTAAATTTCATTAAAACCGTTATATAAGATCCTCCAGGAAATAAGTATAGTTCTGAAGAATCATATGATGAAGTAATTATCCATAATACAGTACATGATGAATCAAATGAGGAAGGTGTACATACCTGAAATCAGAGGGTTATCCAGAATCTAGGTATTCCTTCAAATAACCAACTCCCACCCCTCCAAAAGGCATCTAAAAAGGGGGAATGTAAAAGTAAGATTGTATCTCACTTTTCCACTAGATAAGGTCAATCTATTTCACTTGAAGATATATTTTCACAGTAAGAATAGGAGATGAAAGAGTTTAAAAGAATCAATAAAAAGTTACTTTTAAGTAGAATTTCTGATGGACGTACTCCCCAGATAGATACTCATCTTTCACATCTTGTAGGAGCTCCTCAAAAAATTTGATTTGTGGTAACAATTGATGTAGATAATGAATTCCATCCATTGGGTACACAGCTAGGGAAGGATCAAACACATCCTTATAGGCCAATTCTGTGTGTTATCCAAGGAAAATACCAGCATCATCACCAGTGGTTTTCTGGTTGTTACACCATATTTTGTACCTATACAGGTCCCGATTCATCTATATATTTCCCAAGTTCTTTTTTAACACAATTGAGGCATTAAAAACTCAATTGGAAGCTATGGAGGAATGACATGCGCCAGTTCTGCTGGAAAATAAATCTAACCTTGAGTTGGTGGACTTGATTTTTCCCCCACCAAATTTTGTGAATACCACATTTCAAATATTTAAAGTTTCGGGAGATCTGGAACAACACATAATGTATTTCATTTCTCATTGTGATTCCATGTTTGGAACTACTCAACAACAATAAGCCGTAAAGATTAGTTGTTTTGTGAAATCATTACATTGACCATCTTTTAAATGGTATAAATGTTTGAAATCTCGATCAATTACTGGATGGGAAGATCTGCGTTAGAAATTCCTTCTTTAATTCAGCTCAACATTACTGAAGACAACAATTTGTTATCTTAAAATTTTCAAACCAATGGATAATGAAAGAGTTTTAGATTTCATTTCTTTATGGAAAGGATTAATGTATTCCTTAAGTCTGTCATTCCCTCAAGAAGAGTCGCTGCCAATTTGTGTGACAAATCTATGTGATGAGTTACAGACACCACTGATCCCTGTAAAATACACACGAGGGTTTTGAGACCTTACTTTAATATCACAACAAATAGAAGATTTTATTATAGAAACACATGCTAAAACTCTTGTAATTCCATCAACTATGGGAAAGAGAGAAGGGAAAGCATAGGTTGCTACCGTTACACTCAAGAAAACACCTATACTTGCTTTCACTTTAAAACCTTCATTATATTGAAGGGTTCCTCCCCTAGAGCATCAACAAAAATTATTTCCTAACCAATAATATTAAAGAGATCAAACACAAAAATAGTTTGAGGAATTAAAGACCAATGTTTATTCCTTTTAGAATGAACAGGTTTCCGGTTACTTCATCTCAACTCTGGAAAATAATTTGGTTTAGTTGAAAAGACCAAAGAAACCAAACAATGAAGATAATGAAGATCTTATGAATTATTGTCCCTTTCAATAGATATTGGGGCATCCCATTAAGGAGTGTTTTGTCTTCAAGGACCTCTTGCAAAAAATGGTAGACTCTGGACAAGTGAAACTAAAAATTTCATCAGCTCAAGTAGCATGTGTTACTACTACAGATCTAGAGGAATAAAGTGAATAGAAAGAAGTAAAAAGTTAAAATGTTCAAAAATACAATGATTAGATGATCAGGAAAATGGTCAACTGAACTCATGCCATTCTATGAAAACAGTTGAAACAACTGATTGTGTCTTCCACCACTCTTTCCACAGTAATCCCACCTTCATCAAAAGGTCAATCCTCAAAGAAGTGAGGTGGTCAGAAGGAAAAAAGAGAAGTAAAAAAGAAGAAGAGATAATGTTAAGGGAAAATTTGTCCTTTACCCTAGAAAATTTCATTCCATCTACTTCAAAACCACTGGCACCACCCCTCCAAATGGAACAAATATAACTAACCTTTCAAGTAGAATCTTCTTCAAATAAAGAATTCGTCTTTGGTTCTATCAACATCATCCACTTAATGGATCCCTATGCCAATGGTGATTCTGATTATAATGACCATGGGTTACATGAATCTAAATGGGGAACTAGAGGAAGAGTGCAAGGTTGAGGATAGAGGGGAAGACATGGGTATTCTAGAAGCCACTATTTTAACTTTTCCCCTTCTCGAACCGTATATGCGGTAGAAACTCGTGGAGGAGCCCTTCAGTGGGCTCATTAGAAACAAGGATATACTTCCACCCAAGATAGGTTTGGCCTTAACATTATTATTTTGGAGGAATGATTAGAAGTCACACCATATTCCAATCAGTAAGTAAATAAACCTAGTCAGTCTAATCTACTAAATCAAAGAGTATTTCCAACTTCTTCTCTGACACATGGTATATCAACATCGAAAGAATCAACTTCTAAGGAACCTAAAAAACTGCATCTCCATGCTAGGAAACACAGACCTCTAGACCAAAAGTATGATGTCGTGAAACAATTGTCCCAAGTAATATCCAAGTTTTCATTTTTTGATGCCTTAAATATGTCAAAAGATATTCGAGAAGCACTTATTGAGGCTTAGTTACTTCCTCAAGAGTTTGAAACCGAAGTGGCTACTGCTGAAGTTTACCATATAGAGAATGACCCTACAAAATGTCAGGCAGTCATATATTTTATGGATGAAGATGAAGACGACGTTGTACATGGACATATTAAACCCTTGTATCTATCAGAAAGGTTAATGACATAGACATCTAACAAGCCATCATTGATAATGGCTTTGGAGTCAGCCTCATTCCTATTCATACACTTCGATGATTATGCCTTATGGAATCCGACTTATCTCCTTATACTATAATGTTTCAAGGATATAAAATGAATGAGAAAGATCCTATAGGTGATATTACACTTAGAACTCAGTTTGGAGACCTTATGTCTAATTCAGTTTTCATGGTTGTTCGTCAAGACACAACCTTCAATATTATATCTTAAAAAGCCCTGGCTACATCAACACGCGACCATACCTTCTTCATACCACCAATGTATTAAGTTTCATTTCAATGGTCAAATAGGGACATTGTATGGTGATAAGGCTCCATTTAAAATACGTGAATCTTAATAAATTGAGGCAGAGTTTTATCATGAAAAGGGAATGAGATCCATGATAAAGTAGATAACTCGAATTAATACTTTGAATGGACTAGAAAAGATCACAACAAACCCATTCATACAATTGAGTACATATTATGAGTAACCTATCAATAAAATTGAAAAGTTAAAACCAAATACAAGCACTTGTTCAGTATCTTCCATAATGTCAATCGCAACAATCGATCCTGATAGAATGAGAGAAATTGTTGATTCACCAAGTAGTGATGGAAGCTTAAAGAGAGATGTCTTCATTTCATCTTCCGAACTACATCAAACCTCTACTTCATTAATCATAATATAAGAAGTTGTATTAATGCTAGATTAAGACAAAGATATTGACTCCCAACCCATCATCTCCTCTTTATTACCCTAGGAAGACCCTTCATCATCAGTAGGGTCAGAAATGGTGGCCTCTTCTTTATGATGTCCAAATACTAACTCCTCCCTTAGTTCCATATATTTCTCTTCGTCATATACTATTAAAGTGGAAACAAAAGAGGTAACATGTATTGAAGAAGAAGTGGAAAATATTAGGGATGCTCCTCCATTATTTGATGGGGGTGTCTCTACCACTGTCAATGAGCTTAGAGAAATAAATCTAGGTACAGAAGAAGATATACACCCCACTCAAATTAGTGCGGCCATGAATTATGAAGAGAAAGGAGTGTATAATTAATTTCTATAGAAACATCAAGATATATTTTCATGTAATTATAAAAAAATTAGGTCTTAATCATGATGTATCCACTCATAATTTAGGTTTTCTAGAAGAACATCTAGGATACAATCAGGCAGCAAGAAGAACACACCCAACTCATGCTTCTAAAATTGAAGCTGAAGTTGATAAGCTTATAAAGGAAAATTTTTTCAGTGATTTTCAATATCTCAAATGGCTGGAAAACATTTTCCCAATGAAAAAGTATAATAGAAAAATCCTAGTTTTCATTTATTTCAGATATCTTAACCAGCATTGTCCTAAAGACGACCTTCCATTTCCAATCACAGAGCTTTTAATTGATGTAACAACTGGTTATGAATCAATTTCCTTCATGGATGGATACTCTGGGTATAATCAAATCTGTATGGCCCCAGAGGATGAAGAATTTACAACCTTTAGATCCCCTCAAGGAATGTTTTTCTATCGGGTAATAACCTTTGGATTACATAATGTAGGTGCAACATATCAACGTGCCATGCACCATATCTTCAAACCCTTCTTAGGGAAATTTGTTTAATTTTATGTGGATGATTTGGTGGTCAAATACAAACAATGTTCCTATCACTTGGCTGATTTAGAGACCATATTCAATAAACTTCAGCAACATAGTTTGAAGATGAACCCCTTGAAATGTGCTTTCGGGCAAATATCAGGAATGTTACTTGGCTTCATTGTACGCCATTGTGGTATTGAAGTTGATCCTTAGAAAACAAAATCAATCCTTGGAATGTAACCTCCTTTAAATTTGAAAGAATTAATAGGACTCTAAGGACCCTTGGCCTATATTCGGCGCTTTATCACCAATTTGAAAGGAAAGTGTTTTCCCTTCACCAAATTAATGAAGAAGGGAGATACATATAAATGGACTAAATACTACCAAAAAGAATTTGATACCCTCAAGAAATATATCTTGAGTCCACTGGTATTAATGCCACCTATTGAAGGAATACCAATTATTATCTATGTGTTATATTTAGAGAAACCAATGGTTTCCTTCCTTTCCCAAAAGAATGATGCTGGGAATGAAAAAAACTTTACTATCTCAGTTGAACAATGCTTTATGAAGAAATTTGGTATTCAACTATGAAACAATGTTGCTTAGAATTAATATTTGTAGTTTAAAAATTTAGGCACTACCTGCAACATCATGAGGTCCAATTGGTATCTCGCAGTAACCCTATCAAATTTATCCTCATTCATCCTATGCTTACAGGGCGTCTCGCACGGTGGGTAGTTATTTTGCAATAGTTTGATATCCAGTTTGTGCTTCAGAAGGAAGTAAAAGTCCAAGATCTAGCCAACTTCGTTTATGAACATTCATCTGAAGAATAAATATCATTGAATAATGAACTTCCTAATGAAGAGGAATTCTCTATTCAAGATAATCCCCAAACATGGGAGATGTAATTTGATGGTGCCTCCAGAAGTCTAACAAGAAAGAGAATGGAAAACCCTAAACTCAACAAAGTTGAGTTAGGAATTGTAATTATCTCCCAAGAAAAGGAAGTATTTCCTTATTCATTCCTATTATCATAAGGTGGTACCAATAATGAAGTAGAATATCATACTCTCATTGTAGGATTGGAATTGGAACTTTAGGTGAAAGTGAATCACTTGAAAGTGAAAGGTGATTCAGAATTGGTAATTAAAAAGATCAATAGGGAATATTTTATCAGAAAAGAATAGTTAATCCCTTTGAATGATTATGTCAGAGGGTTAAGGGATGAATTTCCCTCAGATCTGACAGTGTATTATGTACCATGACGACAAAATGTCCAAGATGATGCATTGGCTAACACAACTACAACCTTGGAAGATCCAAATATGGATGAGACTGTCATCAGCATATCTCATCGTTGTGTGGCCTCACCTTTTATTAAAACCCTAATAGAGTAAATTAATTAAATTAGCCCTATTTCTTATCCATATGGTCATACCATGGAATGGAGAACACCCATCATGTAATACCTTTAAAATGGAGACTTCCACCAGATAGGGTTAAAAAAGAATAGATCTGAAGATAGGTGGCCAATTTTACTGTTTATGATAGTCTTGATCACTAGAAGATCCTCTAAAAACAAGGCTTTGATGGGATCCTATTCATATGTATTGATGGAGAAGAAATTATAGCTATCATGAAATAAGTACATTCAAGAGCTTGTGGTGCTCACTAGTCTGGTCATAGGATTTCTGATCAAATATGAATGCATAGATACTTTTGGCCTTCAATGACGCAAGATTGTACAGATTTCACTATGAAATTTCATCCCTACCAAATTCATGCCAACTTCATTCATCAACTCTCGGAGTTTCTATATACAGCTAAATACTCCTGGACATTTTCCACATGTGGAATGGATATAGTAAGACCTTATCCTCCAGCTAAGGCTAAGTAGTTCAAGTATATTCTTACTACTACTGAATTTTTTTCTAAATGGGATGAGGAAATTCCTCTCAAAGAAGTGGGATCCAAAAGCATTGTTAGTTTTGTCAAACCTAACATCATCACTAGATTTGGTGTCCCTCATACTATATAAACAGACAATAGAACTGATTTCTATTTTTTTGAGGTAATGAAGTCATATCAGGTGCACAAAATCAAATCCAACCATTTATATAACTATCATGTGGTGGCCAATAGACAGATATAGGATTTCAATAAGACCTTAACAATATATACTCTAGAAGATGGTTGATAAAGATAAGAAAATTTGGCCTGATAAAATTTTTCATGCTTTATGAGATTATCGGACTACCACCTATACTGCTACACAAGAAACTCATTATTCATTAGTATATGGAATAGAAGCAGTTTTTTAAATTGAAATGCAATTGATTCCACTTAGAGTTGCAATATGTGATTAGTTTTCTATAAATGAGATGTCTCGAAAATGGTTTAATGAGATGGAACAATTATATGAGAAAAGATTGAATACATTGAATCATTTATATGTCTATCAAAATAGAGTAGCGTGAGCCTTCAATAAGAAAGTTTGCCTCTGTTTATTTCTTTAAGGAGAATTGGTATTGGTCCTCATTACTGCAATGATACTAGGGAAAAAACCTACAAAGCTTGAGTCAAAGTGGGAAGGACCTTATTCCATACATAAGGTCTAATTTAATGGATCTTATCCCTTAATCTCAGTGGATGCAGATCTTATTACAGCTCAAACCAATGCAAAATTCTTCAAGTAATACTTTGCATAATTTCCACATCATTCTCACTGCAAGAATGAAAACTTCACAACCCCCACATCCTTACTACAAGACTTAAAACTGCACAGTAAAAATTCCTAGTTGCAAGATGTTATACTGCTCAACAACCATAAACGTCCATGTTTCACGACGTTAAAATAAGTAGTATCTTTTTCCTTGTCGCACGACATTAAACTACATGACACCATTTTTCCTCATTACATGACATTAAACTATACGGATAACATCTTCTTTACTTGATGTTAGGAGCTTCCATAAGAAAGCACCATTAACATCATTTCTAATCTTTAATGGCACATGAGTCCCTCCCTTTCCTCTGTCCGAGTCAGATCTGCATAGGTACCTTGTTTCAAGAACTACATGTGGCTTGATTCTCATATATATAAGATACATAGATATTCTTGGATCTAAAATATTGAGCCCAACCACAACCACATAATTTTTATTTCATTTTCTCCTTCCGTAAATAAATCTAGATCTATACAGAGTTATCTTTTAAGATACATGATTTTATTTCCATACCATCTTGTGTCTTAAATTTAACCATTATTTTAAAATGTGTTAAACCCCCCATCTCCCATATCAAACTAGACTGGTGTGGGAAATAATTGTTTTAAGAACTACGTACAACTTGATTCTCATCTATATGAGATACATAGAGATGCCTAGATCTCAAATATTTGGCCAAACCACGATATTAAAAACCCCCTTTATTCCTTATATTTAATAATAAAACATGCATAGGGAATATTTAAAGAACTATACATGTCTTGATTCTTTCCCCCAACAAGACACGTAGTGACACTTGGGTTTTATCCCTTTGTCTATCTATGACATGTCTTTATTTTCATATTGGTTCATATTCATCCTTACTACATGACGTTAAACTACATGGAAATCTAAGAACTACGTTTGGATTGATTCTTGCTACAATAAGATACATAGTGAGCCTGGATCATATGCCTTGGCTCAGCCATCACATAATTATAGTACTCATTTTCCACACATGTGTTGCCTTTTGTGTTATAGAATAAACCTTTTACTACTCTTTATTTTTGACACTGAGCATAGATCATGTGGGATTAGGTATTGGGTAAAATACTTATCTGTATAAATAAGTGTCTCAATTCTATTCGGGATTATTAATGTCATCGATGCAGGACTTTAAACTACACATCACAATATTAATTCAAATGAAACAAAGAAAGTCTCAATTTTACATAAGAGTAAGATCTATGTAAAGGACTTCAAAATCATGGACAATATTGGTTCAAATAATTTTCATGTGCATTGAGAATTACCCCCACCAAATGTCACACTCTTAATCTTGAATATTTTTAGATCTTCATAATATTTCTTGCAGTTTCTAGTGACAAAGTTTATAATATCTGGGATCTCTTTTTCTTGACTATGCAGTATGTGCCCTTAGGTGGCCTTGCATAAGTTTCCTACATAACGGGCCTATTAATAAAAAAAATTCCACTATTTGGTTATGCATCATATGCCCCGGTTGTACCTATATAACACATCTCGATAACGTGTTTTTCAAATGATGGTAATTTCATTCTTGGTTATAGTGTCTTCATCCTCTTCAAACTTTGATGAAAATATAAAAGAATCTGTATTTTAAAATAGTAATTCATGAATATTTTTCCCATTATATTTTATTCAATCTTAAAGACTTAAAGAACATGGTTTACACATCCTTATCTCCATTTTTTCAAAGTAATAGGAAATAAACTTTGATCACCTAACCACATTTCATATATTTTTTCCATTTTTGCTCTTAGTTATATGACCTAAAACTACAAACACCATACTCCCTATGTTTTAGATAGACCTTCATAGAAATCTTATTCCTTCAATTCTTTGGAAATCATGATTGGAAATAATCTCTTCATATTTAGGTACCATTCTTCATAAAGAAAACTCTATGCTTTGGAAAATATGAATCTATATAAACTTTCTTCATCTTTGATTAATATAATTTTAAACTTTTGAAAGATCTTTTTCCTGACCATGCTGTACATGCCCTTAGGTGGCCTTGCATAAGTTTCCAACATAATAGGCCCGTCGGTAAAAAGATGCCACTACATGGCTATGCAACATATGTCCTAGTTGGACCTGCATAATACATCCCTTATAATGATTTTGTCAAATAATGGTAAATTATTTCTTAAAAGAGACTTCCTCTAATGCTTTTATCCCTTTTCTAATATCATTATTCAGATCCAAAAATTCCCAAATCATAGTTTACAATTTTCCCTTCCATAGCTGAATATGGTAGTATGTTTCTAAAAAAACTATCAAGAAAATTGGGAGAGTATCATGCCTTTGTTCAAAGATGATGACTTTAAATTAAAGCCACACAATTTCCTCATTATATGACTTAAAACTACACAACACAATGTCCTCAATGTATGACTTAAAATTACACAACAAAATTTCCTCACTGTATGAATTAAAACTACATAGTACAATGTCCTCACTACATGACTTAAAATTGCATATCCTGACTTCATAAATTCCACTTTTTGATAAACTTTGACCATTCCTCATACACAAAATTTGTGTAGAATTGATTTTACTATTCATGAAATATGTTGGTATAAATAACCCTTTATTCTCCAAATCCCTTTTCTTGGAAAAACCACCCACTGTGGTCTTGAGTCACCAAAATTTTATTTTTGATTTTCTATGAAGAGTAAAATGTTAAATTCCTAAGAGCTCTTTTTCTTGACTATGCAGTATGAGCCCTTAGGTGGCCATTCATAAGCTGCCTATATAACAGGCCTGTTAGTCAAAGGATGTCATTATTTGGCTATGCAGTATATGCCCTATTTTTCCCTATATAATAAAACCCTCATAACGGGTTTTTCAAATAATTGTAACTTTGTTATTGGAAGAGACATATCTTATATTGATATAGGTTTTAAATTTGGTGACCATAAAAATCTTGACTCAAGATTCCCCTTGGAAATATTTAATGAATTTAGAGTAATTCTTAGTCATTGAGTTTTTTTGGGATTTAATTTAAAAATTTATGGTCAAAACTATTCGACCTGAAACATTATCTCTTTACAGTCCAACATACATGACTCTAAACTTCCTATAACAGGAGTCGTGTTACTCACCAGACTAAAACCCGCAAAGGGAACTCTGAACAAAAGTCGAGTCCCAGCCCACTAAACATATATTTTGTATTATTTAGGTAATATTGGGCAATAAAAAGTCAAAAGATACAAAGATTGTGGGGTTTTTCATATAACCCTAGCAAAAATCAAACTATGGTAATTAGGCCCATCAACTTAATAAGAAAATTATGAGCACCCCCATTCATTTTATTGTAATATTAATTATATGACATGAAGGTTTGATGTGTTTTTTTAAAAAATCATCATCATTTTTACCTTTAATATTGAAAGAAAAAAAATGCAAGAATTAGAACATATATGATTGAAGAAAAAATGTCTTTCATTATTATGAAATTATAGGGACATCTACAAGATGAAGCCTCTCTATCAAATTTTAAAATAGACTCTCAATATGAATTCTCATTTGTTGAAAGACCTCATGAGCCCTGTCAACCATTTTCTAAAGTTGAGATTGGTGAGCAACTCTAGCCTCCTCAGCTTGATGAAGTACTTACTTAGTTGTTAAAATAGAGTTTATCCCCTCTAATTAGGTTTCTCCTAATGTTTGGTTCAATTTATCATGATTTTTTTGAACAAAATCCTGTTGTTGTTGAAGATATAATGACTCATTCATGGTTTCTTTAATTTGTTGGCTGATTTCGACCAACTTCTTGATATGATATGCCTCTGACTCAGCTACCGCATCTTGGAAGCTCTCAATATTGATAAGTCATTCAGACTTTTCAAAATATTTCCACAACTTATGAACCTACTCCCGTTAGTGAATGATCTCTTCCATTGCATTGTAGACTGGTTCATACTTCAAACTAGCAAATCCCAATACGCAGAATAATGCTGGGAGTTTGGAAAAATGGGATATCAGATCATCCAAAGGCTTCTCAACAATTATTCACCACATATGTTGGAATGTCTTCTTACGTTCCATTTCGAGAGAATATTTCATCTCCAAGTATGAATCTGAGTCACTACCATGAGGTAAAATGTACTTTGGAAATAGATCACTTAAATATCTTCCTTGCTCTGCTTCTCTCGGAACAGTAGAAGCTTCACCTTCTGTTGATGCCTGAGCCAACATGGAATCTTCAACTTCTGATCTTACTATGGGAGGTGATAAAAATAAATAATAAATCAAGTTCATTATCAGTTTTATAAAAATGGAATAAATAGATTATGATCCAGACAGCAGATGACATTTACCCAATAATAAGTTAGTCACTTGATTGGATTCATCCCTGGTATTTTTAGCATCGGCAGTTTGAGTTGATATTTCTTGAGAAGGTTCACTCTCATGAGTTTTCCCAATTTTTATAATTGAAGGCATTGGAAATTCTCTCGATAGGGGGTCCTTTGTAGTTATTCCTCCATCTTCATGATAAGGATAGAGTGGAATGCCCTGTTCCTGATGATCCTTTGCAACATTTTCTGCAGATAAATCTGCATAATGTGAACTATGATGTAAAATATCAAGTAAAGAAAAACATTTATATATGGAATGTGAAAGCATGAGAACTTACATCCATACAATTTGTCATGAAAATCCCCAAACTCCTTGATGGAAACTAGAATATCAGTATATGGATTAAGGGCTTCCATTATTTCAATGTATGCGTCTAAGAATGTTATAGCATCCTCGCCATTTAAGGTATCCAAAAAACGTTGGTTGATTCCCAAATTGGCTCTACTAACATTCTGTTCCATTGGTTATTCAACTGGTAAAACATCGTCAGATATTTTAAGGTTTGGGCCAACATAAGTATTTATTTCATATTTCCCTATCTCTTCATTCCATTCTTCTAAAGGAATACAAATATCAACATTGGTTATTACAGGACCCATTGGAAAAGGAAACTTATCTAAGATATGTTGAAAAGAAGAATATTAGAAAATACTTTAATATTAATGAGAAATTTATTTGATCTTACCATGTATTTTCTCTCTCTCAGTAGAGCCAAGAGCGGGTACAGATGGATCTTTTGATTATTTATATTCTAAGATAGTAGATCCATCAACATGAACTTGGGTTTCTATAGGTGTTTCCTTCTCTGGTCTGGAAGAATCAACTCTTATTCCATTGAGAGAAAAGAGAGACACAATTGCTGAAAGAGGATAAGTGTAATTACCAGTGTGTATGATAATATTATAATTACTTTATTACAGTACACATACTTACTCCTTCAGTGAACAATTTGGACCAATATCATTGCCCTCTTGAATTTCATTTCATAAGCTTGGGGAGAAATCGAAACACTCCTCTTGGCAGGAGAAACTTGAAGTAATAGATAAGGATTATTCATCGCCATTACCTAGACATGATTCTCACTCTCGGATAAAGTTTTAGAGACTTGGGAGGATCATTCAATGTGTTTATAGGATAGCTTGCAGGCCCATACTTTGGGGATTAAAGAACTAGTCTAGAGTTTCCTTCCCTATATTAATGATGCAAAAAATTCAGTTTCATAAAGATTAATGATGATGAATGATAAATAAGAGTTTAGAAAAAAGAAAAGGAAAATATGTTCTCAGTATTATCATAAATATCCCACTCCTCCTCAGGGTCAATAATTACGCATTCATGTATCCCTAAGTCCATCATGCGAGATACTCATTTAGTGGTTGTGATTGTTCATTAGTTGAATATATAAAAGACTCAATCTCCATAATATACTCTTGTACTTCATCCAGGTTATTATATGGATTATAATTAGAAGGTTACTTAATGTCACCCACATCTGGTATTCAAATGTCATGCTGGAGGAATTCCCATACATCCCTAAGATCACAGGTCAAACTCTCCCAATGGTGAATGGATGAAGGTCGCACATAACTCAATCTCATTATGGTTGATTATAGAGGAGATTCAACAAACTCTAACTGGTGATCCTCTTTAAGCCTCCTTTATTCTTCAGAAAGTTCAACAGATGGAATATAAATCTATTTTTGATGGTGCTGACTAGATCACATTGGAATCATAGGTATTGCTTCACTAACCATGGTATTCCTGGTATACCTTCTACAGGGATGTTTTGAAGGCTCTAAAACCTCTGAAACTACTTCATCATATATGGCCTTAGACTTTTACCATGATTGCAACGTGCAATAGTCCTTGTAGCTGCCAATCGATATATTCCTTTAGTCAAATCCCCATGAGGATATGAAGAATCCCAAGCTTTGGAATATCCAGCTTCCAATCTGATTGACGCATCTAATGGAGGTAACTTAATCAACAATTTGGATGCCTCTAAATCCGTTTGAATCCATAATTGTCTCTCTACAATTGGATGTTTCTCATGTCTCACATACGTGGGTGGAAAAGTGTTTGATTGTTGAAGACAATTAAACTGATGAGCAAATCTATAAGGGATATAAGCCTCATAGATAATTTCACAATCAATTCTAGTACATAATACACCATCCCTAAATTCCATCATATAAGACCTCAACTCATAATAATTTTCTTGACCATCATTAATAAATGTTCAAGTTTGTGGGTTACCAAAATGAAAGAAACTTACTTCTCTGGAGACATTCAATTTATTTAGCACTACATCAGGTCTCACATTTTGAGGCGGAATACCAGAAACATTCTGTAAAAATAGATTGAATCAACCATTGGGGACTCTAACTAAATTAAACACTGAGTATAAAGAAAAGTGTGATGTAATCTATCCCCAAAACACTTGAAATGACCCTGCTATTCTAAATAAAACCTGCACATTGTATAAATGCAGTAGGGAGTAGTAATTTCTTTCCAATGTAAGAGTTGCTAACCCAATATACTTTCCTTCTACTAATTTAGCTATGATGTCAAAAGTCCTTTTCCTTACACCACCTTGGGAATCATGAACTGGAAGCAATTAAATGCTTAGCCACATGGCTAGAAAGGTGGATAAACATATCTTTGCATCAATTTCAGATTTTACTTTGTAACCCTAGTGCTTATAGTCACCTCTCTCCAATGTAGGTCAATATGTTCCGGATCTACCCCTGTTACCTTTAGAAGGATAAACAATAGGACATCCACAGGTGGGACCTTTCTCTATTTTTGGTTCTGAAAAGGTTTCCATCCACACCCTATCATGAATATCTTTATTGTCTTTGGGTAATTTCTTTTTCTATTTTAAATAGTTCATAAGAAAAATGTGGTGTTTTGGTAGCATCACACCATGTTGTAGCAAGTATAATAAACTCGTCACACATTTCCCCGAGAATGGGAACCCCAACTATTTGGTAGATATCCCACAAACTAATGCCAACTACACCATGTGTCAAATGGAAATAATTCATTTGTAGACTCCATCATCTCAACAATTCAGGAATGAAATCATTTTTATAAACATAAGTTTGTCCCATCCAGAAAGCTTCATAAATATAAACATCTTATAACTCGTTACATAATTATGCACATGTTTGGTGCACCCAAAATTACCACAACCATTCAGGTTTCACACCTCCTACAGAATTAAGATCCCAATCTTCCTTCCAACCATTTGACTGATCTGTTTGGGAATCATGAAAAGTTGAATCACAACGATGTGGTCTTGTCTCTAAAACATGATCATTCCTATCATAAGTACAACCATGGTGATGCAATATGCAACCAATAGGGATTGTTAATTCTTGTACTATAACCCCCCTCCACTAATATCCATGCAGTTACTGTTGGAGAATTGAAGAAAACAATTCTTTGGAAAGTAATTCTTAACAGATGGAACATTTCCATATTATAAAAGCCCATGCCTGTATAGGGGTAGGTATGGAATTTGTGGGTATTCAAGTTAATACGGAACTAAACCTTTCTATATTCTAGGAAGATTACTTTCAACAATATCATAATAATCTAGTCTGATGATCTTCATTATCTCATTTTCACGAGCCTTATATTATTTAGAAGAGGTTATCATATGAGCCATTTTTTCCTACAAAATAATTACCAAACTCATCCTATTAGGTTGTAATTTTGACTTGAGAAAAATAAAATTTCAACTGAAAGGAAAAGAAAATCAAAAAGTTTTTCCAAGGAAATTTTTCTCATTGGTCCTTCAACGAGGTCTGTCACATCGGTCTTTCGACAGGGGTCCTATCGAAACTCCTTCAACAAAGTCCTTCCATGTAGCTCTATCACTAAAGTATTTTTACCTTGAGAAATTTTCAAGGAGACTACATGAGAGCACAACATGTTTTGGTTACATGAAATGGATAAAAAATGAGAGATAGAAAAATTTTAAGAACTGATGAAGAAAATCTCAACTGATTGAACCTATTTTCAGCCAATTGTGAACCTGTGTGAAAATACCACACAAAATAACTACGCGAAGTAGCTCCATGGGAAACCTTCACTATCCAGCAATTAACCCATAATCTTTTCCCCATAATTTTACCTCAGGACTCAACCCTCTTTCTAATCGAATCCAATCTTGAGGGGGTGATTTTGTTGACACTACTTAAGAATACAAAAACTATGAAGATATCCATGGATATTTCAAAATCCTAATGTGGGGTTTAAATAATTCAAAGGATTTCCAAATTCCCCAAAGATCTATGCGATATACCTACGTGTAAGTCCTTCGTGGTAGACTTGAGCGGCATACCTACGTGACAGATTATTTTTTTTACCCCTACACAGAGGATCAGCATAGAGGACCTATGTAGAAAAACTCACATCGGCCTGGCCCCATCCATGCCAATAAATAGGACCCTTGGTCTCCTAATTTTAAGGACCAAAAAATTTTAAAGACTCCAAGGAGCTCCCATTGTGTAGCTCATTTGCTCAGATCCATCAAATTTCCTCAGTTAGCTCTCTAAATTTTGAGAGAAGAGATAATTAAACTAGATAAGAATGTTTTGAATGTCTTTCAAAAAATTTACATTGACTTGGTTCCCCTATGTGAAATATATTCTTCTATCATCATACAAACCTGCATGGAACACCTGCACGGTACAGCTATGCGACACAGTAATGCAGGGTACCTACATGACACACTTGCATGAAGTACCTACGCGGAAGAGCTTGGTATAAAGCCTACACACCCAATTAATTACCCTCTTTAAATATATTCATTATAGGGTATCTCCTTCCTTGGTACCATTATCTAAAAGGGACTATGTTAAAGCCTCCACAAAAATTTCTTGACTTATCAAATCATTAGGAATGGCACAACAATGTGTCTCCGATTTGGGTTTGTATTTCTGCAGCCAGTGGTTTCCCAAATTTGTTTCACAATGGGGTTAGGATTCATGAAGTGTATGTGGGTATGTATATCTACATTAACATGTACCTTTCTCCCAGGAATAGTGTTGGGAAGTTCCTAGTTTGGAGGAGGGTTTGGTACTCACCTCTTCCTTCTCAAAGAGACCCAAAAACTTAGGTCTTTTGGTAGGGAAGGTATAGTTCACACATACTTTTCCTTTTGAACAAAAGAGAAGTATCTTTCCCCTACCAAGATCAATTTTAGGGAATCCATCATGGTGTAATCCAATAAACCTTCATCCCTTCTTCCTTTCATTGGAATCTTGTCCAATGTAAAGAGAATAGAAGGAAGGCCCATCGCCTCTCCCTCGTCTACCCTCTCTACCATAGGCACGCCCTCTTCCACTAGCGGAGGAGGACAAGTGTAGGTTTCATTGTTGAATCTTTCATATCATCTTGTTTCTCACACCGTGCATGAATCACGTGGGCTTAGAGATTAATGGTGATTACAACATGTGTACAAACACTCATGGTGAATGAACTATGAGAACTCTAATTCCTATAAAAACTAGGATACATAGGAATATTTTCCAGGGCCTCAGCTAATTGGATATCCTCTCTAGGAATACAACCCTAATTACCTTAATCTGGGCATCCTCATTAGGAATAAGCCCCAAATTAAACACCCAAAATTGTCAAGGCATCCTTTTCATGAAGTAATCCCAAACTCATTTCTCTCAAGGAACTACACTCTCCTATGATATATAAAAAACTACATGGAATTTGATTCCCATATACATGGGATATGTAGAAATCCTCCTTGAGGTTCAAACCCAACATCTCAAATCAACCTTGTTCTCCTTGGGCCATATTACCAATAGGGTCTAATCTAACTTGGAAACCCATATCATTTCCAAGTTCCTTGGGATGTTTTTCCATAAGTCCCACACCAAACTCTGACTAAACACATTTCTCTTAGATGTCCTTACCACATGACATTAAACTGTATGGTTAGGTCCATATCAAATGACCTTAAAAGGTATGATATGTCCCATTAAGTGGAACCAAACTACAAGGGTTATAATTCCTTTCAAAAGGATATATAGGTAACCCACTTCATGGGTATGATATCAATATCAAAACCAACCTTCATCTCCTGGGATGACAATAAATTCCAGATCACCCCATTTAGTGGCTTAAAAACTAGTATCATCATAACGATGATTAAAAGAATCTCTAAATAGTATATCAGAAGATACCATGGATGGAGAACCTAAAATACATTTAGATATCTCCATTTATGAAGAAACTTAAATGCATACTAATGATTCTAAATTTTACACATGTTAATAAGGGATTGAAAATTCCAAGGGAAATGTATGTAATACTTGGTGAATTAATAAGGATTCATGAAAATATCTTAAATTATAAAGAGAGTCCCAGAGTAGAAAATAATTCCCCCTAAAAGGGTGTGATGAGTCCGAACTCCCATCCTCTCAACCAATTCACATTCCTTAGTATCATAATTGTTAATCTTAATGAGCATCTGTCTTTGGAAAGTAGGTCCCTTTTGGATAAAGAACTGTTGTAAGTTTCCGATTCCATGAATAAATCAAATGGAAACCGCATGGAAGTAATGATTTTTAAAACTAGAACACATGTTTCAAGGAACTACGAAACAAAAATGAAAAGGACTACACTCTCCTATGATATTTAATGAACTACATGGGATTTTATTCCCATATACATGGGATATATAGGAATCCTCCTGGAGGTTCTAACCCAACATTTCAAATCAACCCTGTTATCCTTGGGCTATATTCCGAATTGGGTCTAATATAACTTGGAGACCCATATCCTTTCCATGTTCATTGTGTTGTTTCAGCATAAGTCCCACACCAAACTCTGACTAAGAACCTTTCCCTTAGATTTCCTTACCACCTTACATTAAACTGTATGGTTATGTCCTTATCACATGACCTTAAATGGTATGATGTGTCCCATTAAGTGGCACTGAACTAGGAGGGTTCTGATTCCTTTCACTAGGATACATAGGTAACCCGCTTCATGGGTATGATCCCAATATCAAAACAAACCTTCATCTCTATAGATGATAATAAAATCTATAGTGCCCCACCGAGTGGCTTAAAAACTAATATTATCATAACGATGATTAAAATAATCTCTAAATAGTATATGAGTGGATTCCATTGATGTAGAACCTCGAATACATATAGATATATCTATTAATGAAGAACCTTGAATACATACTAATGATTCTAAATTTTACACATGTTAATAAGTGAATTCCAATTATATGGTAAACTGATGTTATACATGGTAAATTAATAAGGATCCCTGAAAATATCTTAAATTATAAAGATAGTTCTGGAGTAGAACATAATTCTCCCGAAAATGGTGTGATGAGCCCGACATCCCATCCTCCCAACCAATGCACGTTTCTATGTATCGTAATGTTTAATCTTAACACTCGCCTACCTTTGTAAATTAAGTCCCTTATGAATAATGAACTATTGAAATTTTCTAGTACCATAAATAAATCCAATATAAACTGCCTTGATGTAGTGATTTTTAAAACTAGAATACATGTTTCAGGGAACTATGAATCAATGGGCTTCCTACATATCCATGTGTAAGGAATTCAAAACCCTTTTAGTTTGGTGCCTCTTAATAGGGAATATCCTACCTTTTAAGTTCATTTGATAAGGACCTACCCATATAGTTTAATTTCATGTGTCAAGGAAGTCTAGGTAGAAGATTCCTAGTAAAATTTTGGTGTGGGAATTACGCCTTACACTCCTAAGAAACCTAGAAGAGATATGAATTTCCACGTTGAATTGGACCCTATTGGGAATATGTCTCATAGATAATCATGTTGATTTAGAGATTTGGTTTTAGAAACCATGGAGGCTTCCAACCACTACTACAAAAAAGGCCTCTAATAGAACTAGAAAAGGACTTTATCAGCACTAAAATAATGATAATAATTGAAGATAAATTAAAAGCCGGAAACTTTTAGCAGAACTAAAAAATATTTATTAAAGTCACCCTTTAATATTTCTAAAAAATCACTGTTAAAAGGGCCCTTTAATGATTATATTGTAGCAATGTTAAATGGAATGCTGTTAAAGGTGGTAAAAAAATATGTAGAAACCTATGCACCTGACAGCTTTATCAGTGCTTCCACGACCCTTTTAACAGTTCCCCACAACCCCTTTATCATCTCTTTTCATCCCACCACCCCTTTAATCATTACTTATAGGCCTCATGCACACCCACCTATATTTGAACCTGGTATGTCTCCTTTAAATATGAAACTCTTTTACCACTACACCACATTGTTTGGATGTTTATTTAATGATATTTCTATTTATTTATATATATATACATATATTTTTATAATTATTTTAGATACATTTATACAATATATGTGTATGTGTTTGATATATTATATTAATTTAAATATATTATATATTTTATTAATTTACATATATTAGATTATAATATATATATATATATATGTTTAATAATACACATATGTATATTTAAGCATTATAAATATATTTGTATAACATAAAAAATGGTTAGATATTGTTTTAAATACATTTTTAGAATATTTATTTATTTAGATACATTAGAATCTACATTTTTATGTAATTTTGTTGATATATTTATTTATATGAGTGATTTATTATAATTTCAATATAAGAAAACATGAATATATTTAATTATAAATAAAATTGAATTGTGAAAAATGATAAAATTTAAAAACTATAATATAAATATGAATGTAAGACATGGGAATAAATTCAGTATCCACTTAAAAATGGTAGAAATACCCCTTAAAAGAGGCTGAAAATCCATCCAATGTTAAAAAATAATGGTTCCTAGACTAAAAACTAATTTTTGAGGCCTTATGGGCCTTTTTTACGTTGAAAAATGTTACATAGGCTTACATATGTCACTAAGTGTGTAGAGATCTTCATAGGATTTGATTTAATATGTGGTATAGCTCAAACAGACACCCAAATCAAAAGTTATGGCCATTGGAAGTTCCAGTTACATTTCTAACTTATTTTCAATTTTTTTAGTTTTTTGATTTTTGTTTTCTTCTAATTGATATTAAATTAATATTAATTAGTAATAATAATCAAATTATTAATTTATTTTTTTGTTATTTTATAATCTATTTTCACTAAATATCTTATATATTATGTGTAAATTCCTATTTACCATGTCTAAAACATATTTCAATATATATATATATATATTATATTCATATCAATATAAATATATTTTTATATTAATATATCATTTTTAATGACAAATATTTTTTTTAGGTATACTATTTTCAGTGCTTGTAAAAAATCACTAATAAAGGTGTCATTATCAATGCTTCAAAGAAAGCACTAATAAAACCCCCTTTTATCAGGGATTTTTTTTACAAGTGCTGATAAAGGTAGGCCTTTAAGAAAATTAGGACTGTAAAAGACCCACTTTAACAGTGCTAAAATATGTTCATTTAAAGTTCCCCTTTAACAATGCTCTTTTTAGTGCTGAAAAAGGGTTCCTTTAACAACATTTTTAGCTAGCACTGTTAAATCCATAACACTAGATATACCTAGTTTTTTAGTACTTTATGTATCTCATTTGGATGGTAATCAAAATACCATACATTTCGGTCATGTCTCTTAGGGGAGTATGACCCTTTGAGCAGATTGAGTTGGGGATTATTTCTAAGGAGGATGCCCTTGTAAAAGAGATCATGAAGAATTTCTTAACTCATGGTAGTTTGGGGGATTAATTTAGGGCTTACTCCAAAGGAGGATGCCCATATTGACAGAATTATGGTTGGGTATTACTCCTAAGTAAGATTCCCATTATGTTTGGGCCTTAGATAGGCTTCCTATGAATCCTAGTTAGTAAGAATCATATTTCTCATAGTTCAATACGTTGCATTAATCGTTTGGATGTTGTGATCATCGTTACCTCTAAGCTCATGTGAGTCATGATTGGTGTGAGAAACAAGGAGAAACAGAAGATCCAAAAAACCACACAATCTATTAGGGTCTTCTAGTGGACATGGAGATGAAGACCAAAGGGAGAGAGGATGGGGCATTGAGTGTGCCAATTTACTCTAACCTTTCTCTACTTATGGAAGAAGATGGGGATGAATGTGGAAGAGGTTGATGATACAACAATTCCCTCTCTTCCCTTTAACCCATTAATGGATATAATTTAAAGTAAGAAGAGGTTGAGAGGAGTAAGAATGAAACCACCTACAAGAAAGGCTAGGGGATTAATCAAGGAGGGATACCCTATAATCAGTTCTGCAGTGGGATGAGGATCTAATTCCATGTTGAATATGGAAAATAAAGAGTAATACTCACCCTCCCTATTAGGAATTAGAGGCTATTGATCTTAGATATGACAATGGAAGGGCATGTCCCAAACCCAAATCTATAGGACTGAGAACTCCCTAACACTCTCCTTATGGTAGGGGTCCTCATGACTATAGGGATACAAAACCACATGCACCCTGATTACCCTGAACAAACAACCAAAAAAGTGCGGTAAAACTATAACCATATGAATACACACCCAAATGGAGGCTAGGATAGTGTGTCACTCACTATGGTTGTTCAAGTCCTAAGGTCTTGGTGGAGTTTTCAACTTGGTCCCTTTCAGACAAGGGATCCAAATAATGAGAGGCCCTATCATTGATGGCATTAAAGAAGTCCTCATGAATGGCTCACACATGATGGAGGCTAGGTAGAACTGAGGAGGCTCACACAAGGGGTGCTTCACCGAGGCAGGTCTGGGTGATTTTTTATCACCTTGGGTGATAGACCACCTAGGTTGATACACTTGGGAAAGACCCTAGTCAATCCTTCAAGGGTCTCCACATGTCTTCCCAGAAGTAATTCACATAGGTACCTATTTGAGTAAGGGTACTTCACACTGGTCTTAGTTAATCAATGTTTGGGTGAATACCTCATATAGGTGTTATTAATTTTAAACCATAGAAGAAATTTAGTTTCACTATTCCCCTTTAATTACCTCTTCTTTAGGTGTTATAGAACTACCTATAAGGTTACGGAGGGCTTTATCAAAGCATTAGGGAAATCAGAGCATCGAATGGACATTGGGGAATTCCATCCATGAAAATGAATACTTCAAGGTCCTATTTATAATAAAATATAGGACCTTGGGTTAAGGTGTAATCTTGCATAGGTTTTGCGTGAAAGTCGGTCGTGCAGGGTTCAGCCCAGGTAGCTTTCATGCTGACAGTACTTGGGGGGGCTTGTGTGAATGAACTTTGGGGACTTTGAAAAACATGACCTTTTACACATATTTTCTTATCTTTTCCCTAATATATTTCACTCATTTTCCTTTTCATCCATGTGACAACACATATATTCAACAAAATCTTCCCCTCATGATTGGATCTGATATGAAATATGAGGGTCTGATCCCAAGGTAAAGGGATGAAAATGATGAATGGTTCACACAAGGTATTAATGCGGGGATTATATGATAGTGGCCTACATTAGTCTTCCTTATATTCATATCTCTCATGTGGATTACATAGTGAGTCTTACTTTCCTATAAGTAGGGTCCCTATTTCAGTGAACATTTCTCGTAACATGGAAATTTTGGATCTCCCTACACAAGTCTTCCACTCTAGTCTTGCACATAAATATTTCACTATTGATTTTTTGAAGGATTTATTCATCAAAATAGTATGTATATAGTTGTTTTAAGAAAAGTATTGGGTGAGTAACTTGCATGGGTATCATGAATGATGTTGTTGCATGAGGAACTTGCATGATTCACTTGATTGAGCCACTAGTGTGAACTCATGCCTTTGCCAAAATTTCATATTTTCATGGTTTTATTCAAAGAGAACCTACTCTGAAATGAATTTGACACTTACATGAAGGTTAAATGGTCCCCATGAATATTTCATTTTTTGGATGAACAAGCAAGTAAACACATTGACAAGATGATGAAAGTCGTAGTGAATTACTATTACGACATCTAAAATACAACTCTTCCTGATCTGGGGGGGTCTTTGAAGAAATATCACAATGATTTTATAAAGAGTGCCTATATACCACTTTATTGTCCTGGATTTATTTGGGATGTACTCACATTGGCTCCAAAGAACTACCTCTTGGTCTTTTGGATTCATGATCACAAGAATTTCACAACTACCAATATTTCCTGCATGGGTACATATATTAATGCAGGTAGATCCTCTGTGACCTAATTTAGGATTCATAGAACATGAACTCTAGATCTTAAACCACAAATTTTTGAGTTATATCCACATTTATATTCATCCATATTTCAGGACTCATACATAGATTAGCCGAAGGAATGGAGGAAATTTTGGGACTTTTGCCCAAGATGGGGTGTTAATCCTAGATGGATGTGGGCCTACTGGGCATGCGAAGCCTATATAAAATTAAAAAAGGATCTACGGTACATCTGAATTTATGAGGTCTTGTGATTAGGGGAAGACTTATGTGTATAGGAATGATAATTTTATTCAAGAGTTTTTGATCTGGTGGAGTCTATAGATGAATTCTTTCCAACTGATTCATGGAGAAGTTGGCATCATTTTGTGCTATGTCTACAGGAAATCAGGGGCTCTGACCCTTGGATATATGTATGATGAATTCATTACTTTAAAGGTGATGTGGGATAATACCAATTAGAAACCATCTTTAGCACATGAAATTCTGAAAATATATCATGATATTAATGTGGGACAACCCCTCTTAAAAGAGGATATTCATCCGTAGATGTGAATTAACACATTATTGGAGAAGAAGGGTTAACACCCCACTTCCATGCGCCCGATGATCTATCCCAAGGCGATGAATAGAAGTGTACCCGAAACCTTATGGCCTACATTGGAAAAGAGAGAATTTGATATGTGTGGATATGACATCAAGCCCAACGTTCCAGGTAGGACACATCTTGTGGGATTTGAGGCCATGTGTATTAGTATATATTTACTATATATCTATAATTTTAATGGAAACATAAGGCTAGGAACATTCATTATAGTGACCAAGCTAGTCTGATATGTATTTTCATATCATCTTCATAACAGTCTGATATGTTTGTAGAATTCATGCGGCCATTGGTAGACCAATTTTAGTACGAGATGTATTTTGATGATAAAATCATATGGCTTCTTCTTTTCTATGGGTTGTAGAATCCAGAGATATGAGACACCTGAGATCCATCTGATCTTCACTTTGAAGATAATGCTTTTGAGGTGAGGATTTAAATTCAATAGATAGATATTCTAATCCATTCAATTGATGAATGTATTCCTATTATGAGACAGGTTAAGTATATGGTGAAATGGGGTGAGGATGAAGGGGTTGACCAACCTTCTTTTGAATAATGTCTTGAGAATGTTGATCCCAAGGAAGTGAATTCATTTTACTTCTTATCATTTTAATTCTAATCACTTCAAAAAAAAATATGGTTGTTAAGGTGGAATATAATCCTTGTTTGTATCGAAATGGAGGAAAAACAATTGATGTCCCCTCACCATAATATGACTCAATTAGAATCCCAATTTGGGATGTTAAATCACCCCCTGAATCAGGAGATCTATCCCCATAGCATTTATAAATGGCATATGATATGGCGGGAGACATTCCATTCCCACCTATAATACTTATTTTTGAGGAGTTTGAGGTTATCCATCTAAAGACGATGAATAATAAGGAACATTGAATGATAAAACCCTTTTCTAAATTCCTTTCCAGTATATGTAAGTCATCATGGTGTAATTACTTTATTCCCACGACAAGTTTATAAACTTCCTTCAATTATAGGAACTCTTTACATTTCCTCTCTCAAGGAACTTAAAAATGAGGTTCCATGAATTGAGGAGGGAACTTCAAACTAAGTGCATATCAATATGAGTGAATTGGATCCCTAAATTAAAGAAGTAGTGAGCATCAATAATTCATCATCTTCTCTTACCACTATTCTTTCTATTTTTGAGATCGAGGATGATTCCAGTAATGTCGAAGGTTCCTCGTAATGTGTTATAGGACAGTTGCTAACTTTTTTACTAATGATATTTTAGGTTCATCCCATGCCCAGAAGAACCCAACGATCATTGATGTTGACCCTACAACTATCAATGGGGAATCTTTTTGGGGTATCAAGTTGTTGAAGGAGGGTTTTGTACTCCGATCCGAGCAAAATATTTTGGTCGTCTCAATGGGTGAGATTATTATAGGGCCAGGGATGTCAGTAGAATCCATGATAAATCGTGGAATGTCCATTGGTGAAATAACATGACATATTAATATTCATACTACTTTACCATAATTTGAGGCACCAAAAATTGAATTTCAAGAACGTGAGCCTTTATTTTTCATCCAATCAATATTTTAATGCCTGATTCCCTAATAATGATTGGTTGGAATACATATTTCCATTCATGGAGAATGTTGATGTGACAGTGCATAGAAAAGACATTTAAGTTCATCTCATTCCAACTGAAGAGGGGGGCTGCTTGGTAGAACTTTAAAAGGGAATTCCTCCTGAAACTCATTTAGAATATCTTAGTAAAATACCAATGAGTTACCCAAAGTAAGAGGTTCTGGTTCAAACTGCCAAAGTTATGGATACTTGGGAGGAATCCTCCAAGGCTGTTGACCTATTATTAGGTAAGAGTCACCAACTGTCATGATTATGACCCAATTATTTCTATCCCTTTGAGGCTAAAAATGAATCTAAATTGTTATGTAGGATTATCATCATTTATGAATAGGTCTGAGGGTGGTTCTATTAAACCAATTCATCCAGGATTGAGATTCAGGGTTTCCACTATTTTGGGGAGAGAAGAGAAGAGAAATTCTCTGATTGAACTGATCCTAGAGTACATCTCTCTCTGATAGTGATTTTGATTCATATCGAGAGTTTCATAATTCTCTCTACATCACAAGTCGCAAGGCCTAGTAGGATATGTGGATGAAAATATCTGATATTCCATTTTAGGGCATGCTTTTTGAAATCTGATGACTTTCAGTTCTATTTTGCATTTTGGTATTCAGTGGGTTTGATTACCATATGATCCACACTACTTTGAGGGAGATTGTTTGAGGGCAGGATGAAGAGTACAATATTTAAAAATACCTCATAAATTCAAAACTTTTGGCCAATTTTAATGACTTATGAGCTATGTTATCCTAAAAGGAGTCCAATAATAACACAAAGATGTAAGAATTCAAGTATCAGATCAAGGGGAAGACTATCCAAGTGTCGCACTTTAAGAAAGAATTGGATGATGCTTAGGGAGAACTTAAAAAACTCCACTCGTCATTAGAAGAAGCCCAGATAGATGGGTCAAATTACATTACATCTACAAAAAAGGCACTTATCCTTAATGAGGAGACTGAAACATGTTTATTTACTAAGCTTCAATGAGTGTATGATGGGGATTAGGAGGCCATTCAATTGATTAATACTTATGTTTAATGTCTTTTGTAATATATGACAGAGAGACACCACATTTTGGATGTTATTATAAGAGTATTTTCTTCTTTTTCTCATAAATAAAAATAATTTTTTTCCAGTTATCAATTCCCTGATTCCTAATTTCTTCCTACAGTAATAATTTAACATTGAAACAAATCTGCAAGAAAATATTATATCATCTAATTGTAATCACAGTGATGGGATGGGGAAATGGTCTGATTTTTTTCCTAATCCATGGGGATTAGTGAACATATTTTGACAAGTTATTTGGTCATAATGAAAACCCCAAAAAAATTGTGTCTTTTTTATTTCATCACACTAAACTTTTTCTAATCTCAATATAATGGATACTTAGTGGGAAATAATTGACAATTTCTTTGGAGACACTTTTTGGGTTTTTATCCTAACATGTTTTGTGAATTTTATCTTTTTAATGATCAATATTGAATAAACCACACAAAGTGTAGGTCGAGTGAGCTAATACTTGACTTTGGTCTAGAGTTCCCTTTACAGGTTTTCAATCTAGTGGGTACTATGTCTCTTTTCATATGGGCAGTTTAAAGTTATAAAATTTTGACTAATGAGACTGGTGTTTTAGTTATAAAGTATTTGACCATAAATTTAGAAATAATGACCCAAATAATGATTGTGGTCTAATAAAGTTCTGAAAATATTCAGATATCTTGTGGGGAATATTATGCCAATATTTTGTGGTACGAGAATCTAAAAAAGATATAATAGAATATATGAGTTCTCAAAGGAGGAAAAAGTTACCAATGGTTGAAAAGCCTATTATAAGTGCTATTCTATGTAATGCCAACTACAACACATACTACATAGTCAAATAGAGGATTCCTTAGGATAGAAGACCCATTACATGGGAAACATATTCAAGGCCAATTGGGGCACATACTGCATAGTCAGATAAATGAGTTCTCTGGAGTTCTGACATTCTATTACTAATGATCTAAGTTTAAGATTCAGATTTATCAAAACTGTGACAGGTGGTTTTTCAAAAGGGGGTGTCTAAGAATGAAGATAATAATTGTATTGGTAATGTCTATGAATGAGAAACCTCTCTTACACAAATTATGATTGAGTGAATGAGGGTAATTTTTAGATGTTCAATGTCATGGGGAAGGCCTATTTCTAAAAAAGTTAAAGGAATGATGTAGTTTAATTTCATGTGACTAATAAATTGACCGTGACATTTAACAAATTATGGTAAGGACATTATTCTATGAAATTTAAGGTTTTCAAGTAAGGACATTACACTGTGTGGTTTGAATTCATACTACAAGGACATTGTGCAATGAAATTGAAAGTCATGTATAGAGGACATTAAATCGTATAGTTTAAAGTCATATTGGAAGGACAATATTCCATGCAGTTTAAGGTTGTGTAGAAATTAAATTATTTTATGTAGATTAAAGTAAAACTATAAGGAAATTATTCTATGTAGTTTAAATTCATGGATCAAGGACATTATGGTGATATAATTTAAGGTCATTAGATTTGACCAGAAGATTGATGATTCTCCCACTCTTTGTTTGAAAATGTACTTATATATTTAGGAATAAAAGGATAATGTTTTAATATATGATTTGGGTTTTATCGGATCCAAAGAGTGGTATGGGAAAAGGTATTATGGAATTAGAGGAGGTCTTTCCTGAGGAGAAAATTACCACTGCTTGAAAACCCTTTTATGGGGGTTGTTTTATGCAAGCCCAACTAGGGAGTGTACTACATAGTTAGTTAGTGGAATACTTTGGATGAAAACCCCATTATGTGGGAGACTTATGAAATTCCAACCAGGGTACGTACTACATATTTAGGAAATGGAGTTATAAAAATTTCTAACATTCTATCTCTAAAATCCAATGAATGTTTATAGATATTCAGATCTCCCTAGGCACATATTTTGGTTTGTAGAGAAAATTACTAGAATGTGGAAAGGGTATTTCAAGTCATGATTTCTAAATAATCTTAGGTAAATGATCTTCTATGAAGTTCTAACACAAGAATAGTATGTACGGTGGTTATAGTGTTATGTAATATGACTAGGACCATCACACCAAGGAAATTAGATATATGAATGGTCTTTTGGATCATGATTATCCCAATGAGATTTGAACACATGGAGAATTAAATTTTAAACCATGTTCTTGGAGGTTCATATATTAAGAGAGAGAAAATAGGATAGATATGCAGGATAACCACATACATTTTTTTAAATAATGGGTTTCAACATATTTTCATCAGTTCTCACAAGGATAGAGGAGACTTCTCCCAAGGATGGAGTTACTACTGGTTGATAAACCTATTATGAGAGATATTTTATAAAATTACAACTATTTCACGTAATTTATAGTAAAATAGTGGTATCCTTAGGCTAACAGACCCATTATGTGGGTTAATTATGTAAGGAAAACTAGGGAATGTAGTACATATCCATACAAATGAGCCTTCATTTATCATTCATTCCGTCACTAAGAGGTGAAGAAAGCTTATGAAGATCAAAAAGTTTCAATATTAGGAGTTTGACGTGTGAAAGAAATGCTTTTGAGCCCAAAAGAAGAATCTTGATTGATATCAACCAGGATTTTGAAATCCCTTTCATAGATCTAAATCATATTTAGAAGGGGACATTTTGGTTTCCATGGTGGGTTTTAGTAATGAGGGGGACCTCTATTATAACTCAATGCACAAATCTCTAATTGTACATAGGATAGGGGAATTTTTCATTTCCTCGGGGATGAGACTTGGATCAAGTCCTAGGTGTCACTATGAATCTCATTAGGATTAGAATCAAGCCACATATAATTCTAACTATAAAGGTCTCTCATACTGATTAAGTTAATGAGTGGAGGACTTAGGGGTTTGGATAAGGGTTCTTGCATAAGGTGAGAAGTCATATCAAACCTTCTCATGTATATCTAACTCATAAATGGGAGATTATAGGTTTTTTCAATGTTGTTTTGTGGTTGGGCCTAGGATTGAAGATCTAGAGTTCACTATATATCTCATAGGGGTGAGAATCATGCCACAAGTAGTTATTGTAGGACCATGCATTTTACCATCAAATAAAAAAGACATAGGTGATTTCTACAGTAAAAGGAATATGACAGATGGAAAAATGTGTAAGACCCATGTTTCACTACATATATTCATAGGGGAATAATCAATTCACATGTAGTTCTTAAATATATTGTACAGTTTATTTTCATGCCTAGAGCATAGGGAATCCCTTGTTCAGAGCAAGAGGCATCCTATGTTTGGAACATAGGGCGTACTATATTTTAGAGTTATATAGAGAGGAATGTTGTAATCTCATTCTTTTAGCATAAGTAATCTATTTTTTAGAGCAAGGGTCATCCTATGTTTGGAACATAGGGAATACTACAGTTTAGATTCATGTTGAGATGACTATTGACATCTCATGTTGGGAGCATAAGGCATCTCTTGTTTGGAGCAAGAGGCATCCAATTTTTGGAAAATAAGGCATACTACAATTTAGAGTTTTGTAGAGTGGAATGTTACCATCTCATGATGGGAGCATAAGGCATCTCTTTATTGGAGAAAGAGGCATCCTATTTTTGGAACATAGAGCATACTACAGTTTAGAGTCATGCAGAGAGAACTTTTGGAATCTCATTCTTAGAACATAAGGAATCTCTTGTTTAGATCAAGAGGCATCCTATGTCTGTAGCATAGGGTGTACTATAGTTTAAAGTCATGTAGATAGGAATGTTGGCATCTCATTACTTAATCATAAGGCATCTCTTGTTTGGAGTAAGAGGTATCCTATGTTTGGAAGATGGGGCGTACTATAGTTTAGAGTAATGTAGATAATACTGTTGGAATCTCATTCTTGGAGCAGAAGGCATCTCTTGGTTGGACCAAGAGGCATCCTATGATTGAAACATAGGGTGTACTACAGTTTTGAGTCATGTAGAGAGGGCTGTGGGCATCTCATGCTTGGGACAGAAGGAATCTCTTGTTTGGAGTTAGAGGCATCCTATGTTTGGAACATAGGGCGTACTATAGTTTAGAGTCATCTAGAGAGGACTGTTGGCATCTCATTCTTGGAGCATATGGCATCTCTTCTTTGGAGCAAGAGACATCCCAGGTTTGGAACATAGGGCGTACTATTGTTTAGAGTCATGTACAGAGGTCTGTTGGAATCTAGTGCCTAGAGCATAATTCATCTCTTTTTTGGAGCAAGAGGCATCCTATGTTTACAAAATAGGTCATACTATAGTTTAGAGTCATGTATAAAAGATTGTTGGCATCTCATGCTTAGAGCATAAGGCATCTCTTTTTTGGTGCAAGAGGCATCCTATCCTTGGAACATAGGGATTACTGCAATTTAGAGTCATGTAAGGAGGACTGTTGGCATCTCATTCTTGAACCACAAGGAATCTCTTTTTTAGAGAAGGAGGCATCCTATGTTGGGAAAATAGGGCGTACTAAAATTTAGAGTCATGTAGAGAGGACTATTATCATCTCATGCTTGGAGCATAAGGCATTTTTTTAGTTCAAGAGGCACCCTATGTTTGGAACGTAGTCCGTACTAAAATTTAGATTCATTATAGAGGAATTTTGGAATCTCATGCTTGGAGGATAAGGCGTATCTTGTTTAGAGAAAGATTCATCATATGTATGGAACATAAGGTGTAATACTATTTATAATCATGTAGAGAGGACTCTTGGAATCTCATGCTTTGAGCATAAGGCATCTCTTTTTTGGAGCAAGAGGCATCCTATGTTTGGAACATAGGTTGTACTACAGTTCAGAGTTATGTAGAGAGGACTGTTGGCATCTCATGCTTGGAGCATAAGGCATCTCTTTTTTGGAGCAAGAGGCATCCTATATTTGGAACATAGGGCGTACTACACTTTAGAGTCAGGTAGAGATGAATGTTGGCATCTCATGATTGGAGAAAAAATAATATCGCATTTGGAGCAATATGCATCCTTTGTTTGGAACATAGGACATACTACAATTTATATCCATAAAGAGAGGACTATTGGAATCTCATTCTTGGAGTATAAGGCATATCTTTTTTGAAGAAAGAGCCATCCTATGTTTGGAACATAGAGTATACTACTATTTAAAGATATGTAGAGAGGACTGTTGGCATCTCCTGCTTGGAGCATAAGGCATCTCTTTTTTGGAGCAAGAGGCATCCTATTTATGGAACATAGTGCATACTACAGTTTAGAGTCATGTAGAGAGGACTGTTGTCATCTCATTCTTGGAGCATAAGGCATCTCTTGTTTGGAGAAAGAGGTATTTTATGTTTGGAACATAAGACGTACTATATTTTAGAGTCATGTAGAGTGGACTGTGGGTATCTCATTCTTGGACCATAAGTCATCACTTGTTTGGAGCAAGAGGCATCCTATGTTTGGAACATAGGAAATACTACTGTTTAGAGTAATGTAGAGAGGACTGTTGGAATCTCATGCTTGGAGCATAAGGAATCCCTTGTTTGGAGCAAGAGGCATCCTATGTTTGGAACATAGTGAGTAATATAGTTTAGAGTCATGTAGAGAGGAGTGTTGGCATCTCATTCTTGAAGTATAAGGAATCTATTGTTTGGAGCAAGAGGCTTCTTATGTTTGGAACATAGGTCAAACTACAGTTTAAATTCAGGTAGAGAGGACTTTTGGAATCTAATGCTTGGATCATAAGGCATCTCTTGTTTAGAGAAAGAGGTATCATATGTTTACAGCATAGGGCGTACTACAGTTTATAGTCATGTATAGAGGACTATAGGAATCTCATTCATGAAGAATAAGGCATCTCTTGTTTAGAGCAAGAGGCATCCAATGTTTGGAACATAGGGCATACTACAGTTTAGAGTCATGTAGAGAGGACTGTTGGCATCTCATGCTTAGATCAAAAGGAATCTCTTTTTTGGAGCAAGAAACATCCTTTGTTTGGAACATAGGGAGTACTACTGTATAGTGTCATGTAGAGAGGACTGTTGGCATCTCATTCATGGATCATAAGGCATCTCTTTTTTAGAGAAAGAGTAATCCTATGTTTGGAACATAGGGCATACTAGTGTTTGTAGTCATGTAGAGAGGACTATTAGCATCTCATTCAAGAATCATAATGCATCTCTTGTTTGGAGCAATAGGAATCCTATGATTTGAACATATGGCATACTACTTTTTAGATTAATGTAGAGGGGACTATTGGCATCTCATGCTTGGAGCATAATGCACCTCTTGTTTTGATAAAGAGTCTTCCTTTGTTTGGAACATAGGGTGTACTATAGTATAGAGTCATATAGAGAGGACTATTGGAATCTCATTCTTGGAGCATAAGGCATCTCTTGTTTGGTGGGAAAGATGCATCCTATGTTTGGAACATAGGGAATACTATAGTTAAGACTCATGTAGAGAGGACTGTTGGCATCTCATGATTGAATCATAAGGCATCTCTTTTTTGGAGAAAGTGGCATCCTATGATTGGAACATAGGGCATAATATAGTTTATATTCATGTAGAGAAAACTATTGACATCTCATGCTTGGAGCTTAAGGCATCTCTTATTTGGAGAAATAGGCATCCAATGTTTGGAACATAAGGAATACTATAGTTTAGAGTCATGTAGAGAGGACTGTTGGAATCTTATACTTGGAGCATAAGGAATCTCTTATTTGAAGCAAGATGCATCCTATGTTTGGAACATAGGGATTACTACAATTTAGTGTCATGTAGAGAGGATTGTTGGCATCTAATGCTTGGAGCATAAGGAATCTGTTGTTTTGAGCAAGAGGCATCCTGTGTCTGGAACATAGGGAGTACTATAGTTTAGAGTCATGTAGAGAGGATTATTGGCATTTCATGGCTGGGGCATAAGACATATCTTGTTTGGGGAAAGATTCATCCTATTTTTAGAACATATGACATATTAAAATTTAGAGTAATGTTAAGAGGACTGTTGGAATATAATGCTTAGAGCATAAGGAATCTTATGTTTGGAGCAATAGGCATCCTATGTTTGGAACAAAGAGCGTACTATAGTTTAGATTCATGTTGATAGGACTGTTGGAATCTCATTCTTGGAGCATAAGTCATCTCTTATTTAGAGTAAGAGGCAGCCTATGTTTGGAACATAGGACGTACTACAGTTTATAGTCATGTAGAGAGGACTGTTGGCATCTCATGCTGGGACTGTAATCCATCTCTTGTTTGGAGAAAGAGGCATCCTTTGTTTGGAACATAGGGAGTACTACAGTTTAGAGTCATGTAGAGAAGACTATTGGCATCTGATGCTTGGAGCATAAGGAATCTCCTGTTTTGAGAAAGAAGCATCCTATGTTTGGAACATAGGGAGTACTATAGTTCAGATTCGTGTAGAGAGGACTATTGTCATATCATGCTTGGAGAATAAGGAATATCTTGTTTGAAGCCATAGGCATATAATCTTTGGAATATAGGGCGTACTACAGTTTGGATTCATGCAGAGAGGACTGTTGGCATCTCATTATTGTAGCATAAGGAATAACTTGTTTTGAACAAGATGCATCCTATGTTTGGAACATAGGGAATAATACAATTAAAGTCATGTACAGAGGAATATGGATATCTCATGCATGGAGTATAAGTCATTTCTTGTTTGGAGTAAGAGGCATCCTATGTTTGGAACATAGGGTGTACTACAATTTAGAGTCATGTAGAGAGGACTGTTGGCATCTCATTCTTGGATCGTAAGGCATCTCTTTTTTGGATCAAGAGGCATCCTATGTTTGGAACATAAGGAGTACTATAGTTTAGAGTCGTGTAGAGAGGACTGATGGCATCTCATTCTTGGAGCTTAAGGTATCTCTTGTTTGGAGCAAGAGGCATCCAATGTTTTGGGACATTAGGTGTACTACAGTTTAGAGTCATGTAGAGAGGACTGTTGGTATCTCATGCTTGGATCACAAGGAATCTATTGTTTGGATAAAGATGAATCCTATGTTTGGAACAAAGGGATTACTAAAATTTACAGTCATGTAGACAAGATTGTTGGCATCTCATGCTTGGACCATAAATAATCTCTTTTTTTGAGCAAGAGGCATCCTTTTTTGGGAACATAGGGAATACTATAGTTTAGATTCATGTAGAGACGACTGTTGGCATCTCATTATTGGGGAATAACACATCTCTTGTTTGGGCCAAGAGGCATCCTATGTTTAGAACATAGAACGTACTACAATTTAGAGTAATGTTGAAAGGACTACTAGAATCTAATGCTTGGAGCATAAGGCATCTTTTGTTTTGAGAACGAGGAATCTTATGTATGGAACCAACGGAATACTATAGTTTAGAGTCATGTAGAGAGGATTGTTGGCATCTCCTTCTTGGAGCACGAGGCATCTCTTATTTGGAGTAAGAGGCATCCTATGTTTGGAACATTGGGTGCACTATAGTTTATATTCATGTAGAGAGGACTATTGGCGTCTCATGGTTGGAGAAAAAGCCATATCTTGTTTGGATCAAGAGGCATCCTATGATTGGAACATAGGGAGTACTACAGTTTACAGTCATGTAGAGAAGACTGTTGGCATATCATTCTTTGCGCATAAGGCATCTCTTGTTTTGAGAAAGAGGCATCATATGTTTCGAACATAGGGCATAATATAGTTTAGAGTCATGTCTATAGGACTGTTGTCATCTCATGCTTGGAGAATAAGGCATCTCTTGTTTGGAGCAAGATGCATCCAATGTTCAGAATATAGGGCGTACTGCAATTTAGAGTCATGTAGAGAGGACTGTTGGAATCTCATGCTTAAAGCATAAGGCATATCTTGTTTTGAGAAAGATGCATCCTATGTTTGGAACATAGAGCATACTACAATTTAGAGTAATGTAGAGAGGACTATTGGAATCTCATGCATGGAGTGTAAGGCATCTTTTGTTCGGAGTAAGAGGCATCCTATTTTTGGAACATAGGGCGTACTACAGTTTAGATTCATGTAGAGAGGACTGTTGGAATCTCATTCTTTGAGTGTAAGGCATATCTTTTTTAGGGTAATAGGCATCCTATGTTTGGAAAAAAGGGCATAATATAGTTTAGAGTTCAGTATAGAGTACTATTGGCCTCTCATGCTTGGAGAAAAAGGCATCTCTTTTTGGAGCAACAAGAATCCTTTGTTTATAACATATGGCGTACTATAGTTTAGAGTCATGTAGAGAGGACTATTGGCATCTCATTATTGGAGTATAAGGCCTATATATTTTAGAGAAAGAGGCATACTATGTTTGGAATAGTGGGCATACTACAGTTTAGTGTCATGTAGAGTGGACTGTTGGCATCTCATGCTTGTAGCATAAGGCATCTCTTGTTTGGAGTAGTGGGCATCCTATGTTTAGAACATAGGGTGTACTATAGTTTAGTGTAATGTAGAGAGGACAGTTATCATCTCATTCTTGAAGCATAAGGAATCTCTTTTTTAGATCAAGAGTCATAATTTGTTTGGAACATACGATATACGACAGTTTAGAGTCATGTAGAGAGGACTGTTGGTATCTCATGCTGGGAGCATAAGGAATGTTTAGTTTGGAGCAAGCGACATCCAATGTTTGGAACATAGGGTGTACTATTGTTTCGAGTCACATAGGGAAGACTGTTGGAATCTCATTCCTAGAGTATAAGGCATCTCTTTTTTGAGCAAGAGGCATCCTATGTTTGGAACATCGGTCGTACAACAATTTAGAGTCATGTAGAGAGGACTATTGGAATCTCATTCTTGGAGAATAAGGAATGTCTTGTTTAGAGTAATAGGAATCCTATGTTTGGAACATAGGGCGTACTATATTTTATAGTCATGTAGAGAGGATTGTTGGCATCGCATGCTTGGAGAATAAGACATCTCTTTTTTGGAGAAAGAGGCATCCTATGTTTGGAACATATGGATTATTACAGTTTAGAATCATGTAGAGAAGACTATTAGCATCTCATGCTTGGAGCATAATGCATCTCTTGGTTGGAGCAAGAGGCATCCTATGTTTGGAACATCTGGAATACTACGGTTTAGAGTCATATTGAGAGGACTGTTGGAATCTCATGCTTGGAGCATAAGGAATCTCTTGTTTGGAGCAAGAGGCATCCTATGTCTGGAACATAGTGCGTACTATAGTATAGAGTCATGTAGAGAGGACTATTGGAATCTCATGCTTAGAGAATAATGCATCTCTTTTATGTATCAAGAGGCATCCTATGTTTAGAAAATAGGGTTTACTATAGTATAGATCCATGTAGAGTGGACTATTGGCATCTCATGCCTGAAGCATAGGGAATCTCTTGTTTGAAGCATAAGGAATCCAATTTTTGGGACATAGGGATTACTATAGTTTGGAGTCATGTTGAGGGGACTGTTGGTTTCTAATCCATGGAGCATTAGGTATACTTTTTTTGGAGCATCAGGAATCCTATGTTTGGAACATAGGGACTAATACAGTTTAGATTCATGTACAGGGGACTGTTGGCATCTCATGCATGGATCATAAGGCATCACTTCTTTGGAGCAATAGTCATCCTATGTTTGTAAAATAGGGTGCACTACAGTTTAGATTCATGTAGAGAGGACTGTTGGCATCTCATGCTTGGAGCATTAGGCACCTCTTTTTTGGAGCAGGAGGCATCCTATATTTGGAACATTGGGTGTTCTTCAATATAGAGTCATGTAGAAAATATTGTTGGCATGTCATACTTAGAGAATAACGCACCTATTGTTAGGAGAAATAGGCTTCCAATGTTTGAAACATTGGGAACACTACAGTTCAGAGTCATGTAGAGAGGATTGTTAGCATCTCATGCTTGGAGCACAAGACATCTCTTTTATGGAATAAGAGGCATCCTTTGTTTGCAACATAGGGCATACTACAATTTAGAGTCACGTAGAGGGGACTATTTCCATCTCATGCTTGGAGTATAAGGAATCTTTTGTTTGGAGAAAGTGTAATCATTTGTTTGGAACATTGGACATACTATGTTTTCAGTCATGTAGAGATGACTTTTGGCATCTCATGCTTGGCGCACAGGGCATCTCTTTTTTGGAGCAAGAGGCATCCTATATTTGGAACATTGAGAGTGCTATAGTTTAGAGTCATGTAGAGAGTAATGTTGGAATCTCATGCTCTGAGCATAAGGAATGTCTAATTTGGAGAAATAGGCATCTTATGTTAGAAAAAAAGGGCATACTACAGTTTAGATTCATGTAGAGAGGACTATTGTCATCTCATGCTTGGAGCATAAGGCATCTTTTGTTTAGAGAAAGAGGCATCCTATGTTTGGAACAAAGGGCATACTATGTTTTGAGTCATATAGATAGGATTGTTGGGATATCATGCTTGGATCATAAGGAATCTCTTGTCTGGAGCAAGATACATCCTTTGTTTGGAACATAGGGCAGACTACAGTTTAGCCTCATGTAGAGAGGACTGTTGGCATCTCATGTTTGGATCATAAGGCCTGTCTTGTTTGGAGTAAGAGGCATCCTATGTTTGGAACAAAGGGAATACTAAAGTTTAGAGTCATGTACGGAGGACTGTTGGAATGTCATGCTTGGAGCATAAGGCATCTTTTGTTTGGAGCAAGATGCATCCTATGTTTGGACCATAGGGCGCACTATAGTTTAGAGTCATGTAGATTGGACTGTTGGATTATCTTTCTTGGAGCATAAGGCATCTCTTGTTTGGAGCAAGAGGCATCATATGTTTGGAACATAGGGAATACTACAGTTTAGAGTCTTGTATAGAGGACTCTTGGCATCTCCTTCTTGGAGCATAAGGCATCTCTTGTTTTGATCAAGAGGCATCCTATGTTTGGAACGTAGGGAGTACTACAGTTTAGAGTCATGTAGAGAGGACCATTGGTATCTCATGCTTAGAGCACACAGATTCTCTTGTTTGGATCAAGGGGAATCCTATGTTTGGAAAATAGGGCGTACTATAGTTTAGAGTCATGTAGAGAGGACTATTGCAATCTCATGCTTGGAGCATAAGGAATCTCTTGTTTGGAGAAACAGACATCCTATATTTGGAACATAGGGCATACTATAGTTTAGATTCATGTAGAGAGGACTGTTGGAATCTCATTCTTATAGCATAATGCATCTCTTGTTTGGAGTAAGAGGCACCTTATGTTTGGAAGATAGGGTGTACTACAGTTTAGAGTCATGTAGAGAGGACTGTTGGCATCTCATTCTTAGAGCATTAGGAATATCTTGTTTGGAGAAAGATGCATCCTATATTTGGATCATTGGGCATACTATAGTTTAGAGTCGTGTAGAGTGGACAATTTTCATCTTATGCTTGTAGCATAAGTTATCTCTTGTTTGGAACAAGAGGCATCCTATGTTTGGAACATGGAGCATAGTACAGTTTAGATTCATGTAGAGACGACTGCTGGCATATCATTCTTGGAGTATAAGGAATCTCTTTTTTGGATCAAGAGGCAATCAATGTTTAAAATATAGGGTGTAATATAGTTTAGAGTCAGGTAGAGAGGGAATTTGGCATCTCATTCTTGGAGTATATGGAATCTCTTGATTGGAGCAAGAGGTATCCTATATTTGTACCATAAGGCATACTAAAGATTATAAATATGTATAGAGTACTATTGGCCTCTCATGCTTGGATCAGAAGGCATCTCTTGTTTAGAGCAAGAGGCATCCTATGTTTATACCATTGGGCGCACTACAGTTTAGAGTCATGTAGATAAAATTGTTGGCATCTCATGCTTGGAGCATAATGAATCTATTGTTTTCGGCAAGAGGCATCCTATCTTTGGAACATAGGGTGTAGAATAGTTTAGATTCATGTTGAGAGGACTGTTGGCATCTCATGCTTGGAGCATAAGGAGTCTGTTGTTTGGAGAAAGAGGAATACTATGTTTGGAACATTGGGTGTACTAAAGGTTAGAGTCATATAGATAAAACTATTGGCATCTCATGTTGGGACCATAAGGAATCTCTTGTTTAGAGCAAGAATCATGTTATGTTTCGAACATAGGGCATACTATAGTTTAGAGTCATGTAGAGAGGACTGATGGAATCTCATTCTTGGAGCATAAGGAATCTTCTATTTGGAGAAAAAGGAATCCTATGTTTGGAACATAGGGCGTACTGAAAATTATAGTCATGTAGAGAGGACTGTTGGCATCTCATGCATGGAGCATAAGGCATCTCTTGTTTGGATCAAGAGGCATCCTATGTTTGGAACATAGGGCGTACTAAATTTTAGAGTCATGTAGAGAGGACTATTGGCATCTCATGATTGGAGCATAAGGCGTCTCTTGTTTGGAGCAAAAGTAATCCTATGATTGGAATATAGGGCATACTATAATTTAGAGTCATGTAGAGAGGATTGTTGGAATCTCATGCTTGGAGCATAAGGCATATCTTGTTTGAAGAAAGAGGCATTCTATGTTTGGACCATAGAGAGAAATATAGTTTAGAGTCATGTAGAGAAGACTGTTGGCATCTCATGCTTAGAGCATAAGGCATCTCTTGTTTGGAGTAATAGGTATCCTATTTTTGGAACATAGGTCGTACTATAGTTTACAATCATGTAGATAAAACTGTTGGCATCTCATGATTGGATCATAATGCATATCTTGTTTGGAGAAAAAGGCATCCTATGTTTGGAACATAGGGTGTACTACAGGTTATAGTCATGTAGAGAGGACTATTGGCATCTCATGCTTGGAGTATATGGAATCTCTTATTTGGAGCAAGAGGCATCCTATATTTGGAATGTTGGGCGTACTACAATTTAGAGTAATGTAGAGAGGACTGTTGGCATCTCATTCTTAGAGAATAAGGCATCTCTTATTTAGAGCAAGAGGCATTCTATGTTTGGAACATATGGCATACTATAGTTTAGAGTCATGTAGAGAGAACTGGTGGCATCTAATGTTGGGAGCATAAGGAATCTCTTGTTTAAAACAAGAGGCATCCTATGTTTAGACCATAGGGAGAAATACAATATAGGGTCATGTAGAGAGGACTGTTAGCATCTCATGCATGGACCATAAGGCATCTATTGTTTCTAGCAAGAGGCATCCTATGTTTGGAAAATTGGGTGTACTATATTTTAAAGTCATGTAAATAAATCTGTTGGCATCTCATGCTGGGAACACAAGGCATCACTTATTTAGATAAAGAGGTATCCAATGTTTGGAACATAGGGCGTACTATAGTTTAAAGTCGTGCAAAGGGGACTGTTAGAATCTCATTCTTGGAGCATAAGGCATCTCTTTTTTGGAGCAAGAGGCATCATATGTTTGGAAAATAAGGCGGACTACAGTTTAGAGTCATGTAGAAAAACCTGTTGGCATCTCATGCTTGGAGCAAAATGAATCCCTTGTTTTGAGCAAGAGGCATCCTATTTCTGGAAAAAGGACATACTACAGTTTAGAGTCTTGTAGAGAGGACTGTTGGCATCTAATTCTTGGAGCATAAGGCATATCATGTTTGTAGCAAGAGGAATCCTATTTTTTGAGAATAGGGTGCACTACAATTTAGAGTCATGTAGATAAAACTGTTGGCATCTCATTCTAGGAGCATAAGTCATCTCTTGTTTGGATCAAGAGGAATCCTATGTTTGGAACATAGGGTGAACTATAGTTTAGAGTCATGTAGAGAGGACTGTTGGTATCTAATTCTTGTAGCATAATGCATCACTTGTTTGGAGAAAGAGGCATCCTATGTTTGGAACATAGGGCACACTACAATTTATAGTCAGGTAGAGGGGACTGTTGGAATCTCATGCTTGGAGCATAAGGCATATCTTTTTTGGAGCAAGAGGCATCCCATGTTTGGAACATAGGAAGTACTATAGTTTAGAGTCAAGTAGATTGGAATTGTTGGCATCTCATGCTTGGAGCATAAGGCATCTCTTGTTTGGGGAAAGAGGCATCCAATGTTTGGTACATAGGGCATTCATTAGTTTAGAGTCATGTAGAGAGGACTGTTGGCATATCATGCTTGGAGAATAAGGCATCTCTTGTTCGGAGCCAGAGGCATCCTATATTTTGACCATAGGGCGAACTACAGTTTAGAGTCTTGTAGATAGGACTATAGAAATTTCATGCTTGGAGCATAAGTCATCTCCTGTTTGGAGAAAGAGGCATCTTATGTTTGGAACATAGGGCGTGCTACAGTTTGTAGTCAGGTAGAGAGGATCGTTGGCATCTCATGCTTGAAACATAAGGCATCTCTTGTTTGGAGAAAAATCCATACTATGTTTGGAACATAGGGAATACTACAATTTTGAGTCATGTAGAGAGGATTGTTGGCATCTCGTGCTTGAAGCAAAAGGCATATCTTATTTTGAGTAAGAGGCATCCTATGTCTGGAACAAAGGGAGAACTACAGTTTAATGTCATGTAGAGGGTACTGTTAGCATCTCATGCTTGGATCTTAAGGAATCTCTTTTTTTTGGAGCAAGAGGAATCCTATGATTGGAATATAGGGAACACTATAGTTTAGAGTCATGTATAGGGGACGTTTGGAATCCCATTCTTGGAGCATAAGGCATCTCTTTTTTGAAGCAAGAGGCATCCTATGTTTGGAAGATAGGTCACACTACAGTTTAGAGTCATGTAGAGGGGACTGTTGGCATCTCATGCTTGGAGCATAAGGCATCTCTGGTATAGAGGAAGAGGCATCCTATGTATAGAATATATGGCGTACTACAATTTAGAGTCATGTAGAGAGGACTGTTGAAATCTCATGGTTGGAGAAAAAGGCATCTTTTGTTCGGAGTAAGAGGCTTCCTATGTTTGGACAATAGGGCACATTACAGATTATAGTCACGTAGAGAGGACTGTTGGCATCTCATGCTTGGGGCATAAGGAGTCACTTGTTTGGAGTAGGAGGTATCCTTTTTTTGGAACATAAGGCGTACTACAGTTTAGAGTCATGTAAAGAGGAGTATTTGAATCTCATGAATGGAGCATAATTCATCTCTTGTTTGGAGCAAGAGGCATCCTATGTTTGTAACATAGGTCATACTAATGTTTAGAGTCAGGTAGAGAGGACTGTTGGCCTCTCATTCTTTGAGCATAAGGCATCTCTTGTTTGGAGCAAGAGGCATTCTATGTTTGGAATATAGGGTGTAATACAGTTTTGAGTCAGGTAGAGAGGACTGTTGGAATCTCATTCTTGGAGTATAAGGAATATCGTTATTAGAGCAAGAGGTGTCCTATATTTGGACCATAAGGCACACTAAAGATTATAAATTTTTAGAGAGGACTATTGGCCTTTCATGCTTGGAGTATAAGGCGTCTCCTGTTTGGAGAAAGATGAATCCTATGTTTGGACCATCGGGCGCACTACAGTTTAGATTCATGTAGATAAAATTGTAGGCATATCATGCTTGAAGCATAAGGAAGCAATTGTTTGGATCAAGAGGCATCCTATTTTTGTAACATTGGGCATAGAATAGTTTAGAGTCATGTAGAGAGGACTATTGGCATCTCATGCTTGGAGCATAAGGAATATCCTATTTGGAGCAAGAGGCATCCTATTTTTGGAACATATGGCATACTAAATTTTTGAGTCATGTAGAGAGGACTGTTGGAATCTCATTCTTGGAGCATAAGGCATCTCTTGTTTGGAAAAGAGGCATCTTATGTTCGGAACATAGGGCATACTACAGTTTAGAGTCACATTGAGAGGACTGTTGGCATATCATGCTTCGAGCATAATGCATCTCCTGTTTGGAGAAAGTGGAATCCTATGTTTGGGACATAGGGAATACTAAAATTTAGAGTCATGTAGAGAGGATTGTTGGAATCTCATTCTTGGAGCATAAGGCATCTCTTGTTTGGAGCAAGAGGCATCCTATGTTTGGAACATAAGGCATAATACATTTTAGAGTCACGTGGAGTGAACTGTTGGTGTCTCGTGCTTGGGGAATATGGAATCACTTGTTTGGAGAAAGAGGCATCCAATGTCTAGAACATAGGGCGCACTATAGTTTAGCGTCACGTAGAGGGGACTTTTGGCATCTCATGCTTGGAGTATAAGGAATCTATTTTTTGGAGGAAGAGGCATCCTATGTTTGGAACATAGGGTCTACTACAGTTTAGAGTCATATAGAAAGGACTGTTGGCATCTCATGCTTGAAGCATAAGTCATATATTGTATATAGAAAGAGGCGTCCAATGTTTGGAAAAAAGGGTGTACTGTATTTTAGAGTCATGTAGAGATAACTATTGACATCTCTTGGTTGGAGAATACGACATCTCTTTTTTGGATCAATGGGCATCCTATCTTTGGAACATAGGGCGCACTATAGTTTAGAGTCATGTAGAAGGGATTGTTGTAATCTCATGCCTAGAGAATAATGCATCTCTTGTTTAGAGAAAGATGCATCCTATGTTTGGAACGTAGGGATTACTACGGTTTAGAGTCATGTATAGAGGACTATTATCTTCTCATGCTTGGAGCATAAATCATCCCTTGTTTGGAGAGAAATTCATCCTATGTTTGAAACATAAGGTGTGCTATAATTTAGAGTCATGTAGAGAGGAATGTTGTTATCTCATGCTTGGTGCATAAGGAATCTCTTCTTTGGAGCAAGAGGCATCCTATGTTTGGAACATAGGGAACACTACAAATTAGAGTCATATATATAGGACTATTAGGCATCTCACGCTTGTCGAATAAGGAATCTCTTGTTTGGAGAAAGAGTAATCATATGTTTTGAACATTTGGTGTACTACAGTTCAAATTTGCATAGAGAGGACGGTTGGCATCTCATGCTTGGATCATAAGGCATCTCTTGTTTTGATCAAGATACATCCTATGTTTGGAACATAGGGCTTACTACAGTTTAGAGTCATATAGAGAGGACTGTTGGCATCTAATGCTTGGAGCATATGACATCTCTTGTTTGGATTAAGAGGCATCCTATGTTTGGAACATTGTTCATACTACAGTTTGGAGTCATGTAGAGAGGACTGCTGACAACTCAGGCTTGGAGCATAAGGCATCTCTTCATTGGAGCAAGATGCGTCCTATGTTTGGAACATAAGGAACACTATAGTTTAGAGAAATGTAGGGAGGATTGTTGTCATTTCATGCTTGGGGCATAAATAATCTCTTATATTGAGTAAGAGTAATCCTATGTTTGGAACATAGGGTGAACTACAGTTTAGAGTTATGTAGAGGGGACTATTGGCATCTCATGCTTGGAGCATAAGGCATCTCTTGTTTGGAGCAAGAGGCATCCTATTTTTGGAACATAGGTCACATCACAGTTTAGAGTCATATTGAGGGGACTGTTGGCATCTCATTCTTGGTGTGTAAGGAATTTCTTGTTTGGAGAAAGAGACATCCTATGTTTAGAACATAGGGTGTAATATATTTTAGATTCATGTATAGAGGACTAGTGGCATCTCATGCTTGGAGTATAAGGAATATCTTGTTTGGAGAAAGAGGCTTCATATGTTTGGAACATAGGGTATACTACATTTTAGAGTCTAGTAGAGAGGACTATTGGCATCTCATTCTTGGAGCATAAGGAATATCTTGTTTGGAGCCAGATGAATCCTATGTTTGGACCATAGGGCGCACTACAATTTAGAGTCATGTAGATAGGACTGTTGGAATCTCATGATTTGAGCATAAGGCATCTCTTTTTTGGAGCAAGAGGCATCCTATGTTTAGAACAGAGGGCGCACAACAGTTTAGATTCATGTAGAGGGGACTGTTGGCATCTCATGATTAGAGCATAAGGCATATCTTGTTTGGAGCAAGTGGTGTCCTAGGTTTGGACCATTGGGAGCACTATAGTTTAGAGTTGTGTAGATAAAACTATCGGCATCTCATGCTTGGATCATAATGAATCTCTTTTTTGGATAAAAAAGCATCATATGTTTTGAATATAGGGTGTATAATAGTTTAGAGTCATGTAGAGAGAACTGTTGGCATCTCAAGCTTAGATAATATCGAATCTCTGGTTTGGAGCAAAAGTCATCTTATGTTCGTAACATAGGGAGTACTACATTTTTGATTCATGTAGAGAGGATTGTTGGAATCTCATTCTTTGATCATAAGGCATCTATTGTTTTGAGCAAGAGGCATCCTACTTTTGAAACATATGGTGAACTATAGTTTAGAATCATGTAGAGGGGACTGTTGGCCTCCCATGCTTGGAGTATAAGGAACATATTCTTTGAAGTAAGAGGAATACTTTGTTTGGAACATAGGGTGCACTACAGATTAGATTCATGTACAGGGGACTTTTGGCATATCATACTCGAAGCATAAGGCATCACTTGTTTGGAGAAAGAGGGATCCTTTGTTTGGAATATAGGGTGCAATACTATTGAGATTCATGTAGAGGGGACTCTTGGCATCTCATTCTTAGAGAATAGGGCATATCTTGTTTGAAGAAAGAGGCATCCTATGTTTGGAACATAGGGTGTACTGCAATTTATATTCTGGAAGAGAGTACCATTGGCATCTCATGCCTGAAGCATAAGGCATCTCTTGTTTGGAGCAAGAGGTATCATATGTTGGGACCATAGGGAACACTACAGTTTAGAGTCTTGTAGATGGGACTGTAGGCATCTCATGCTTAGAGCATAAGGCATCTATTGTTTGGAGCAATAGGAATACTATATTTGGAACATAGGGAATACTACATTTCAGAGTCAAGTAGAGAGGACTGTTGGCATCTCATGCTTGGAGCATAAGGCATCTCCTGTTAGGAGTAGTAGGCATCCTTTCTTTGGTACATAAAACTTACTACAGTTTAGAGTCATGTAGAGAGTACTGGTGTCATCTCATGCTTGGAGAATAAGGTATATCTTGTTTGAAGCAAGAGGCATCCTATGTTTGGACCATAGGGTGAAATACAATTTGGAGTCATGTAGAGAGGACTTTTGGAATCTCATTCGTAAAGCATAAGGCATATCTTGTTAGGATCAAGAGTGTTGATGCTTCTTTTTTGTCACAGAGTCTAAACAAATGGAAAGGGAAATGCCTTATCATAAATTGATTCATCCTTAGAAGGAAACATAAAAATTTGACAAAGGCATGAACAAGGGTTCTTTTCCCTATGGGTCGCGCAAGTTCCCTCATAATCGTGCAAGTACACTTGCGCGCCGCCTAATGGTCGCACAGGGGACTTGCGAACCTCTTTGAAAATTCACCTAGGGTCTCTCTAGCCTATAAATACCCCTGGTGGGCCCCCCATTTTGAGGACAAAAAATTACAAAACCTCACATTTGAGCTCCTGGAACCCTAGTCTCTTCTCAAAGATTCCAAACACTTCTATGGTACTTTCTTACCTAGAACGGAAGATCTAAAGAGAGGGAGGAAGGCCTAAGTGTTGAAAATAATCAACACTTGCGCGCCTAAGTGGCCAGCCCTTAAGGAAAATGGCACACTTGTGCGCCGCCTTACTCTTTCAACATAACTTGCGCGCCTCTTTTCTGGAAGTCTTTAGGGGTAGTATTAAGGGCTTGAGCCAAGCTTCATCCAAGTTCTACCCTAAGGATTGAAATTCGTGCAAGTACCCATATGTGGCGCAGGTATACCTACGTGACCAGGACTTGCGCGCCCATGCATTACTTGCACGCCCACGCAGTACTTGTGCGCCCCTATCTTTTTGGGTGCCCTTCCTACTCATTTCACCCCTCTTACACCTATTCACCTCTCCTCATTAGGATTAAGCCTTCAGAATTCTCTCCAAATCCATTTATGGCATGTTTTTCTTGTTGTATTTCTTATGTGAAAGGAATTCTGTGGAACATCACTAAAAACCTAGTGATTTACACATCCTTATATCACTAAAGAGAGAGAGTTCATTCATTCAACCCCATCATTTAAGATGAGAGAATCCTTAACCTGGGCCTCCTTTTCAAGAGTAATCCCTAGTCCAAATTCTCATTAATTTGGGAATCCTCCTTAGGAGTAAGCCCCAAGTAATAATTAATTTGGGACTCCTTTTTAGGAGTAATCCCCAAGTCCCCTAATATGGGCATCCTCCTTAGGAGTAAGCCCTAGTCACAAGTCCCTTAACCTGGGCTTCCTTCTCATGAGTAAGCCCCAGTCTTAATTTCTCTTAACCCACCTTAATTTACTTTTGATCTGGGCTTCCTTATCAGGAGTAAAACCCAATCATGAGTCCCCTTCTAATTTGGGGATCTTTTTCAGGAGTAAGCCCCAAGTTAGAGTACCCAAATCTCCATGAAGTACATATACCTTTATGGACCTTGTTCCTAGGTTTCTTCCCTGAATTAAAACCCAACACTCATCTATTTTGGGCAGTCATACATACATAAGCCCCACATCATTGCATCTTTCGTGGAACAATTGTATGGTTTAACAAATACCTCTTGCTTCTCACACTGATCATGACTCACGTGAGCTTAGAGTGTAAAAGTAATCATGAAATATTTCTTGGAGCCATCAATCATGCATAAACATCATACTCCATTACTCGAACTACGTGAGTTATGATTCATTTTCTAAATAAAGGATACGTAGGTAGCCCATATGCGGGTCCGATATCAACTCTGAAATAATACATGTACTTTTGAATGACAATAAACTTCGAGTGCCCCAATGAGTGGCTTTAAAACTAGTATAGTCATCATAAATGACCAAGAGACTTTTATGTATTGAAGGATACCATTGACTAAGAATCTCTATCAAATACAGATGATTCTCTATCAATGAAAAACCTCAAATACATATAAAAGATTCTATAAATTTCCTTCATATCAATCATTGATTGTCAAATCTAAAGGAAAGCTCATTTTATACTTGGTAATGTAATAAGGATTCACGAACATAACTTAAATCTATAAAGAGAGTCCCGAAGTAGACAATAATTCCACTCAAAAAGGTATGATGAGTCTGACCTACCATCCTCTTGACGAATGAAAATTCCTAAGCCTAATCAGTCCACAACTAATGAGCGCCTACCTTTGGAAAGTATGTCCAAATGTATATTGAATCATTGGATGTTTCCGATTCTACGAATAAACCAGTTAGAAACCGATTGGAATGTTTTAACCTTCAATGAACGAGGTCATCCACAATTCTAGAGGAAATAAAAAATGGTGAACCCGACGTGAATCCTTAACCAATTTAAAGTGATGTTTTACTTATTTGTTAGGCCCCTATTTAAAACTCAATGATAGGGCCAACAAAGCAATCAATAACATATGTTCTCATCCAAAAGATGTAGCAGCCGAATTTATCTTAATTATGTGTGTTATATCAAACAGGCACTCTTTTCCAAGATCTTCTGCATTACAAGAATGGATTTTCTTAAGTTCATGTATGTGAATGCCTTTGTTGTAAAAACCACTGCTGTGAATGCATCTGCTTCTACTCCTGCTGGATCGTCGTTCGCTCTGAGGGAGACATCACCTACTCAGCATCTTCAACGTTGGGGATCAAATACGCTGGTTAAGGAGTACCGTCAAAACAATACAATTATAACTCTGGAGGCTGCTTGACAAGCCCTCCAAGTGAACAACTCACCCTGGTCATCTAGACAGCGATGACCAGTGATTAAGAAGTAGGCAGTTCTAAATAAACTCTCCAACCGTTTCAGGTCATTATCCCCAGAACAAAATCACCATTCTCTCACATATTCTGAGGAGGTGAATGAGAAGTCCACTCAGGGCCTTAATTCAAGGAGACATGAGTCCTTCCCGAGGGCTCCCATCAACAATCGTCACCAGACTCATGCGACAGTGTGCCCTCAACATGTTGAAGGTGTCGTCTCCAGGAATCCGGCTCAAGTTACTCGAACCCAAGAAGGAAAGATGAACCACCAGAGGTGACAACCGGTTAACAGTGAGTAGGTTCTCATCTCTTCCATTTCCAGAGAATTCCACCAACTAACTTGGTGACAAGCAATGAGAGGGCACATACACCCATCCGTTTTAATCCCGTTGTCCGGAAGACTCGTCTGGAAGCATCACGCTAATCCCACCAGGCAATTCTAGTGGAGTACTATAGACAAGAACATACACCTATTTATAAATCATCAGCTAGTCAGAAGGCTCGTCTGACTACATACGATAAAGCCTGCCAACCCAATGTCTTGACAATTGGTAAACATGCACATACACCTGTTTACACTCATCAATCCTGCCAGCAGCCTCGTCTGTCAGTATTGAAGGAATCTCATCAACCATGTTCGGCGGAGTGAAATCAGCAGACACATACACCTACTAGTATTGATCAAGCCTACCAACAATCTCGTTTGGTAGCATTCGGAGAAGTCAGTCAGAAATCTCCAACAACAAACAAAATGCATACTCAACTCTCTTCCCCTACACATGAGTACTGTTAGGATTCAATGATAGGAAAAGGAGGACAAGAGTTGACACATACACCTACTCCAAGAACGGAATGGGCATATATCCCCATTCTAGCTACTGAAGTCACCAAGCATATTCTATCAATGGTGAAAGAGCAGATGAAAATACCTGCTCATATTCTGGATGCCTGCCAGGATATTATAATAGCTTCAGCAGTATCTCAGGGAAAGACACATAAATCTATCCCTACCAGTGGAGTGAAAAATCAACAGATCACTTTGGAATAGACACACACCTCTGTTCCAGTCCAAGAGGGTTGTGGGGCGTACTCTCCCATATCATACAGACAACCAAGTTAGGAACATACACCTAGTTTGAGTGGAGATAATCATCCTAACCTGATCATTTCTCTTGAGCAGGCACATACACCTGCCAAAGTGAGTAAGAAGGCGTCTAAAAAGAAGACTCGCCTAGAATAGTCGAGAAATCAAAGGCACATCTATAAAAAGGCCTTAATCGATGCTGGAGTTCTTGATGCACTCAAAAAACTATCTGTTGCAACTCAAGATTTTTCTCTCTCAGTTACCAATAGTCGGGACATTAATTCTGAAGGTCTGTATCAGACACTTCTTCATGAAGGCTTGCTTCATGACTATTCGTTCAATCTCAAAGTTTCATCTTTAGATGATATCCACAAGAACCCTTTGTGTGGTTAGAAGACCAAGGAGAAAAATGTTTCATCTTTTGATGTAACCCACCAGGGTGGTCCTCCCCATGATGATGAATTTAGCTGTGAAAGTCATATCTGCAGTAGTGATTCACATTGCTTGGAAATTTATCCAATAGACAATGTAGTGATGAGAAATCCCTCTTATATTGAGGCACATGAAAATGTGAAGCCATTCATGTATGATTCTTTACCAATAGTAGGTGATATACTTTCTCAATCAGAAGATAGCCTAAGGTGTAGGTCATTCTCCGAACCACCCCTAAGTTATGCATCTTCTAGTTTGATCAGTGATTTCTCTACCAATATTATTGAATCCGAGGAAGTAACAAGGAAGAACCAGATCTGGTCTAATAAATTATAAGAATATTCATTGAATGATAAAGAGAAATTACTGAATGTGAGAAAACAATTGGCAAAAGGTGAAGTGCCAGTTATGTTTTGGCCTTTGGATGATTTTCAGTATGACATTCCAGAGATGTTGATGAAAGATGGAATTCATGATATTCGTCTCAACATATGGAAAACTATATGTTAGTTGAAAAAGAAAATATTATCTTATGATGAATATGAAAATCATGTTAAGATAATAGAAGGGTTACAATGCCAAATTAACTTGGCATCTCTCTCAGTTTCTCGATATCCGAAGGCTAAAAAGCAAAAAAGATCCCTACAACGTTCATGCCTTGGCACACTAAGAAGATTGCGCTAGTTAATTTCCAATGCCCCATATGGTATTCATATCAGGGGATGGGGTTTTCATGGAGTGCTAAATTTCACTGTACTCTCTAGTCAGCAAAGCCCGTCGAAAATGGTTTCATGCAATGTTATTTCCCATAGCCGGCCATAGTCAATGGGTTTGGTTTGTAATAAAAAGCTTACCCAAGAATAGGCCTCAACTAGTTCCTCTCAAAATCAAGCATATAGAGAGAAAGTTGTTGAATTACTCCTACATCAAGAAAAATAGAATATTGAATAGGCCTCTCGTTTGGAGCAAGCACATCATAAAGTGAAAGAAGTGTCAGAAATCATCCAACAGTCTTTTGAGCTGAGTGATAAAAGTGGATGCAGGTTGATGCATCCAACTAATTTCTGGACTAAAGTCCACAAGATCAGGAGATATTTCAAGAAGGTCTCAGATATAGCATGTCAAGAACCACCCCAGATCTCTAGACTGGGGACTCTTTTAACCCAACCCTCAAAATCAATAAATAGGATTCGAGGAGTTGAGAAAAGATAGTAGGAACAACCCCAGTCCACCGGACTGGGGACTTTTTCAAATCCTCAATCCCACCCTCAGAGAAAGTCATTCTTCTCTTGATTAGGGAAGAAGCCTCAAGAGGAACAAAGAGCCAAATTATCAGGAGATTCCCTCCAAATTATGGTTCGTCAAGAAGTTCCTGAGGGATCGAATCAACAAAAGACAATGTCTCATCAAGGATATGGAAAAAAGAAAATATCAAAGAAATGACTATAGACGAGATGCAATGCGTTATGCATCAATTAATTTCATTAATTCCGTTGATGCTGATCCACCATATGAGGTTCACTCAGAGGGATCAGATGAAGAGGTTCTTTCTCAAGAAGTTGTACGCACAGACACAAATGAAGAAGTTTTGCGTACATGAAATCAAAGGATTTCCCAAAATCTAGGTAATCCTTCAAGTAACCCACTTCCCCTCTCCGAAATGGAGCTAACAAGGGTAAAAGAAAGAATTAGGTAACATAACCTTCCTCTGGATAAGGCCAATCTCTCTCACTAGAGAAAAGAATTTCACAACATGAGGAAGAAATGAAGGAATTGAGGAGGTTAAATACAGAACTACTTCAAAGTAGTCTTCCTCCTAAACGTGATGGAGTCAGTAAACCAAGAGAATTTTTTGCGGCTACTGATATGGATCAAGAATATATTCCTCTACTAGTACACCGTCACAAGTCTAATCCTAAGGGTCAAGTGCAACAACAATTGGCGGTGCTACCATCAGTTTTTGTACCAACCACCACATCTGTACCAGCTCCAGTCATTACACCTATTTAGTTCCAATCCCAATCAGATTTTTCTCAAAATTTAATAACTACTATTGAGTCATTAACAGCTCGGTTGGAATCTATGGAGGGAAAGCGTGCTCAAATTCAACTAGAAAAGGGAGCTTAACCTGAATGGGTTGATGCAATCCCTCCCCCATCATGTTTTGGGAACCCTGTATTCCCTATTTTCAATGGATTAGGCAATCCGGAATATCATTTGACACATTATGTGTCTTGTTGTGATCCTATGATGGGAACTCCAAAACAGAAAGAAGTAGTGAAACTCAGATTCTTCGTGCGAACCTTGCAAGGACCAGCTTTTGTTTGGTATACAAGCTTGCAATCTCGGTCAATTACCAGATGGGAGGATCTTCGCCAAAAATTCCTTCTTCAGTTCAGCTCAACATTGCCAAAGACAATAGTTTTTTTATCTTAAAAATTGTAAGTAAAGGGAGAATTAAAGTGTTTCATATTTCATTGCTCGCTGGAAGGGATTATCATATTCCCTAACCTTATCACTCCCTCAAGTAGAATTGTTGCCAATCTGTGTAGAGAATTTACGTGATGAGTTGCACACACCACGAATCCCTATGAAATACACATGAGGGTTTTTGAGAACTTACTTCAATCACTCAACAGATTCAAGACCCTCTTATAAAGACTAAGGATAAAGCTCGTGTAATTCCATCAGCTCCAGGAAGGAGAATGGGTAAAGTAGAGACTGCTACAGTTATGGTTAAACAAGCACATGTACCTTCTTCTACTTCAAAACCTTCATCTTCTCAAAGGGCTCTACCTTTTGAGCATTAGTAACAGAGGCCATTTCATCAATATGATCAAAGAGATCAATGACAGAAACAATTTGAAGATCTGAAGAGAAAAACATAATCTTTCCGAAATGAACAAGTTCCTGGTTACTTAATTTCGGCTCTGGAAAATAATCTTGTTCAATTATTAAGGCCCAAGAGGCTGAATAAGGAAGGAGATGAAGAACATCCCAATTATTACCCATTTAATCAGATGTTGGGGAATCCCATTCAGAAGTGTTTTGTCTTAAAGGGCCTCTTGCAGAAAATGGTTGACTTGGGACAAGTCAAACAGAAAGGATCTTCATCTCAGGTACAATGTGTTACTGCTACAGATCCAAAGGAGGAGGGCGAGTGGCAAGAAGTCAAGAACAAAAATTCTCAAAAATATGATGATTGGATGGTCAGAAAAATGATCAACCAAACTCATGACATTTTGCGAACGCAATTGAACTGTTATGAATTCTGCAGCAACACCCTCTTCATTAGAGGGAAAATCCTCAAAGAAATGGAATGATTCAAAGAAATAAGAGGAATCATAAGAAGATGAGTATGTGTAAAATCCTAAGTTGTCTTTGACTTTGGAAGAATTCATTCCACCTACTTCAAAGCCATGGGCACCACCCCATCAAACGGAACATCCTAAATTGGATAATCAGGCAAAGTTTTCATCAGACGAAGAGTTGATTTTTGGTTCTATTAATATGATTCAATTAATAGATCCATATGCCAGTCACAATTTTGGTTTTGATGAGCTCGAATTCCCTGTACCAAATAGAGGAATCAGAGGAAGTTACAAAGGCTCGGGATATAGGGGAAGACGTAGATCTTTTAGAGGCCACTATTCCAATTCTACCCCTGATCGAATTGTGTATGCGGCAAAAACTCATGGAAGAGCCCTTCAACAAGCTCAACAATAACAAGAATGTTCTTCCACACAAGGAAGACTCATCCCTAGCACAATTATTCCGGAAGATCGGTTGAAGGTTTCACCATCTTCCTCTCAGTAAGTAAATAGACCTAATTGGTCTAATCTTCCAAAGCCAGGAGTATTGTCAACTCTTATCCCGGTACAAGATGCATCAACTTCCAAAGAATCTATTTATAAGGTACCTGTGATACCACATATTCCTATTGGGAAACGCATACCTTTGGATCAAAAGTTTGATTTATTGAAACAATCATCCCAATTACCAGACATGTTATCAATTCTGGATGCCTTGAATTTATCGAAGGATCTTTGAGATGCACTCATCGAGGCTTTGTCGAGTCCTCGGGAGTTTGAAACTGAAATTGTTGCGGTTGAAGCCTACCATGTTGAGAATAATCCTACAGAATTCCATGCAGTGATATCTTTCACAGATGAAGATGAAGATGATGTCGTGTATGGACATATCAGACCTTTATACTTATCTGGAAAGGTCAATGGTGTAGACGTCCACAGAGTCTTCATTGATAATGGTTCAGGAGTCAACCTCATCCCCATTCGTACACTTCATCGATTGGGCCTCACAGAATCAGATTTATCTCCATCTACTTTGATGTTACAAGGATATGATAAAAATGAACAAGAACCACTAAGTGATATTACACTCAGAACTCAGTTTGGAGATCTTGTATCCAATTCAGATTTCATGGTTTTTGATCAAGATTTATCCTTCAACATCTTTCTGGGTAGACCCTGGCTACATCGGCATGCGACTATCCCTTCTTCATACCATCAATGTCTCAAATATTGTTTTTATAGTCAAATTGGGACATTATATGGTGATAAATCGCCATTCAAGACATGTGAATATCAATAAATTTAGGCAAAATTCTATCACATAAAGGGAAAAATAAAAATCCGCAACAAGGGAGATTACCAAAGTTAATGCTCCATGTGGTTTGGAAAAGATTCCAGTAAACCCATTTACACATGTGAGTACAGATTATGTGTTACCTATTAGTCAAATTGACAGGATAGACCCAATTAAAAATACTATTATGGAAACCTCCATAATGTTAATTACCGAAATCAAGCCAGACAACACGGGAGAAAGTGTTGATCCACCAAGCAATAATGAAAGCTCAAATGGAGATGTCTTTATTTCATCTGCTGAAATCCAACAAGTCTATAATTTTCCAATTAGGCCAGGGAAATTTATAGCAATATCAGAGGTAAACGATGATGTCGATTCTCAATCCATCATCTATTCTTTGTTACCCAAAGAAGACCCTTCATCATCAATTGGGTCGGAAATGGAAGCTTCTTCTTCAAGATGTGCAAATTTTGACACCTCTTTTGATTATGGAAATTCTGCTTCATCATCTACTATGCAAGTAGAAATGGAAGAAATAACACATGATGAAGAAGAAGAGGAAGATCTCAGGGATGCTCCTTAAGCATTTAAAGAGGGTATCTCTACCACTGTGGATGAACTCAGAGAAATAAATCTGGGTACAAAAGAAGATCCACGCCCCACTTTAATTAGTGAGAGCATGACTCTTGAAGAGCAAGAGATTTATATTTCCTTTTTAAAGAAAAATCGAGATATATTTTCTTGGAACTATAAAAAAATTCTAGGGCTTGATCCGGATGTTTCCACTCATCGTTTGGGTTTACCAGAAGAACATCAAGGATTCAAACAAGCCGCTAGAAGAACACACCCAACCTATGCTTGCAAAATTGAATATGAAGTGGATAAGCTCATCAAATCTATCTTTCTCAGAGAAGTTCAATATCCCATGTTTTTGGATAATATTGTCCCAGTGAAAAAGAATAATGGGAAAATTAGAGTTTGCATTGATTTCAGAGATCTTAATCGGCACTGTCCTAAGGATGATTTTCCAGTTCCAATTACAGAACTCTTGATTGATGCAACAACTGGCTATGAAGCACTTTCCTTCATGGATAGATATTCTGGATATAATCAAATCTGAATGGCTCCAGAAGATTAGGAATATACGGCTTTCAGATCCCCTCAGGGTGTGTTTTTCTATCGGGTAATTCCCTTTTGTCTAAAGAATACAGGCGCAACATATCAGTGTTCCATGCATCGTATCTTCAAACCCTTTATAGGGAAGTTTGTTGAATGTTATGTGGAAGATTTGGTGATTAAATCCAAACAATGTTCTAATCACTTGGCTGATTTGGAAATTGTTTTCCACAAACTTCGGCAACATAATTTGATGATGAACCCCTTAAAATGTGCTTTTGGGGTAACCTCAGGAAAATTTCTTGGCATTGTCGTACGCCATCGTGGTATCGAGGTCAATATTGAGAAGAAAAAGTCAATCCTTGGTATGTCACCTCCTCAAAATTTTAATGAATTGAGAGGACTTTAAGGACACTTGGCCTATATTTGGCGTTTCATCGCCAATTTGGCAGGAAAAATTCTACCCATCACCAAATTGATGAAGAAGGGAGTCACTTATAAGTGGACTGAAGAATATCAAGAAGCATTCGATATTATTAGGAAATATCTCTTGAGTACCCTAGTGTTAATGCCACCTGTTGAAAGAAGACCACTTATCCTCTATGTGACAGCTCTAGAGCGATCATTGGGTGCCTTTCTTGCTCAGAAGAATGATGATGGGAATGAGAACAGCCTCTATTATCTCATTCGGACTATTCTTGAAGCAGAAACCTGATATTAAAGTATTGGGAATTGCTTCCTAGAATTAATATTTGAAGTTCATAAGTTGAGACACTACCTGCAATATCACGAGGTCCAATTGGTATCTCGTAATAACCTGCTCAAATTCATCCTTAGTCGTCCAATGCTTACAGGACGTCTGGCAAGGTGGGAAGTTATCTTGCAGCAATTTGATATTCAATATGTGTCTCAAAAGGCAATAAAGGGCCAAGCTCTGGCTGATTTCCTTACTGAACACCCTTCAGTGGAAGACACATCTTCAGATATTGAACTCCCTGACGAGGAAGTATTCTCTATTCAAGAAAGAATTCAAACATGATGGTGCTTCTAGAAGTCCAACAGGGAGGAAAATGGAGAATCCTAAATTCAACAAAGTTGGGATAGGAGTTGTACTCATTTCCCCAGAAAAGGAATTGCTGCCGTATTCCTTCTCATTATTGGGAGGCGGTAAAAATAATGAAGCGGAATACCAAGCACTTATTGTAGGATTGGAGTTGGTGCTTCAATCACAAGTGAATCACTTAAAGGTGAAATATGATTCAGACATGGTAATCAAACAAGTCAATGGGGATTATGAAATCAGAAAAGAAGAAATAATCCCTTTGTATGATTACATCAGAGAGTTATTGGTAGAGTTTCCTTCGGAACCATCATTTTATTATGTCCCAAGATCACAAAATTCCCATGCTGGCGCACTGGCTAATATAGCCACAGCTCTGGAAGATCCAAATCAGGATGAGAAAACCATCAGTATTGCCCACCGTCGTACCATTTTACGTTATGTTCAAGCCATAACAGAGGAAATCAATAAAATTAGTCCCATCTCTGAACCATATGGTAATACTATAGGATGGATGACACCTATCAGGGAATACCTTCAAAATGGAACACTTCCCCCTGATAAAGCTGTGAAATAAGATGTCCGGAGACGTGTGGTCAATTTCACTCATTATGATATCCCAGATCACTTAGAGAAAGTTATCTACAAACGTGGTTTTGATGGAGTTCTATTCAGATGCATTGATGGTGAAGAGATAATGGCTGTCATGAAAGAAGTGCATGCATTAGTCTGTGGTGCCCACCAGTCTAGATATAGCATCCCGCCTTTTTATAACATAAACATTCATTACATTACACAAAAATGAGGATCTTTAAGGTTTAGTGTCTTGGAAACCATGAACTTAAAACATGAAAACATAAAACATTATTCTTAAACACTTGAAAGGCTTCTCCTCATGTTCATCCTGGGTTCATTACTACATCTCATAACCTGGGGAAATACATCAAAAGAAAGGGTGAGCAGAAGGCCCAGTAAGGGAAACAAGAGAGACATTTTACATGTGAACTTGAGATACTTCAATAAGGTCATGAAAAGAACATTAAGGCATGAGAAATAAATCATAACATATATCATAATAAAAATAACATTTTTCATTAATTGAAGATGTGGATAAAACATTTAATATCGACAATCTTTTTTTTCACCAAGGTCCATCCCCAAGGTGTCATTAAAAATTACCAAGGTTATTCACCAAGGTATCAGTCTAAATGGTCATCTCTAGAGATTAAGTCTTCACCCAATGCATTGGAGCGCTATCTGGGCACACCATTGACATGTATTTATTATCATGTGAGCCACATATATCATCATTAATCATTTCATAAAAAACGCATATAGCCTAAAATAAATGGGTTTCATTTCATAATCATAACTTTTTAAAAACTGCTTTAAAGACAGTATCTTTATGTCACACTAAACCCACGAAAAGGGAAAGTGGGTTTCATGTATGTAAATCCCAGAATTTAAAATAGAACATTTTGGTATATATGTGAATACCCATATAGAATAGAGAGATTTGAGTATTCACTTAATAAAATAAAATAACTTTAGAAAAATAGAGAGACATTTTGAGACGAAAATTCTGCAGCATAACAGCTATGTTACAGGGTTTTAGAAAACATTGAAAAGAGAGGGGACATGTGTCAAACATTCATAAACGACCCATAGAACAGTATAGGAATAGAATATAATGGATTTAAGAACATGGTATTGATATTTGAAAATATACCAAATGAAATGAAGAACATGAAAGGAAGACAAAAATAAGATTTCTCTTATGAAAATTCCGCAGCCTAACGGCGTCACATAAACTTCAACAAAAAATGAATTGATGAGATAAAATAGGGTCTCTCATCATATGAGCATAAAAGATCAGTATGATATATGTAGAGATCATACCCCAACATAATAAAAAGTAACTTCCATGACTTTTCATGGAATTAGAACATTGAAAATGTAGAAAGGTGAAAGGACTACTTAAATATTCGGCAGCCAAACGGCGCCACTTAAAACTTCAAAATACTGAATTGAAGAGATCAAATGGGGTCTCTCATCATATGGTCATAAAATATCAGTATTACAGATATATAGATCATTCCTCACCAAAATAAAAAGGAACTTAAAAGACTTGACATGAAATTAGAACTTGAAAACGAGAAGGGTGAAAGAACCACTTAAAAATTCAGCAGCCTAACGACGCCACTTAAAACGTCAAAATAATGAATTGAAGAGATAAAATGGGGTCTCTCATAATATGATCATAAAAGATCTGTATGATAAATATAGAGATCATGACCCAACGTAATAAAAAGGAACTTGAATGACTTTACATGAAAATAGATCTTAAAAAATGAGAAGGGAGAAAGAATCTGTTACAAAAATTTCGGCATCCTAATGGTGCCACATAAACATTCATAAAACGAAATAATGAGAGTAAGAGGGGTCCTCTCATCATATTAACATGAAAAGTGAAGTAAGAGGAATATAAAAGAACATCCTCCAACATACGATCATAGAGAATAAAAGAAATGACATAAAAGAGATTACTTGAAAAGAAAGAGAGAGGTCGGATCCCTTACCTTAAAACGTAACTCTTAAAACTCAATGGTTGGGACCTTGAGGGATTGGGGGAACCTTGGGAGGACTCCATGGGAGGTAATGAGACCAGAACATCGTTGGGGAGAGTGGGGAGTCGAAATGGATGAGAGGATGGCTTGGTATTTATAGGGAAAGTGAGAGGACAAGGCATTAATGGCCAAGGGACACCTCACAAGTGGTTTTCTCAAAACCATGTGCTCTCCCATGATTGTTCCCATGGAGTTAGGCCACATGGGGCTCCCAATACAATAATTCATCACCTTTGGTCGGCCAACCCATAAAATATCTCATGACATCATCATGACACAGTTATGATGTCATTAAACATACTGAAACCCTAAAACTTTATTTTTACTATTCACTGAAAATTCAACTTTCTCAAAAAAAATCCAAAAAATTTCACCTTAACCAAATATCAATGCTCTGATTTCAAAAATGAACTCCATTTTATAAAAATAATTTTCTAAATATTTTTAATTTATTTAAATAAATACACTATTCACCGAAAATTCAATTTTTCAGAAAAATCCCCAAAAATTACCTTAACATAATATCGATGCTCTGAGTTCAAAAATGAAATCCATTTTATAAAAATAATTTTCTAAATATTTTTTAATTTAATTTTTAATTAAAAAAACACTATTCACCTGAAAAAACTAATACTTGAATAATAAATTATGAAACCGTTATTTAACCATTTTATTGAATCACATTACTTAATCAAGGTGCCTAGATTGTATTAATGCTTTCTTTAAGTGAGATTACGAATCCATTTGGTCACATTACTAATCCTAAGCATAAAATAACTATTCATAATTTACTATTCATCAAAAATTAAGTTGATCTTATTAGACTCTAAATTTCGTACTGAACATAATTGTAGAAGACCATTTTTTGAAAATAATTACACATTTTTAATTATTAAAAGTTTACATAAACATTTTTTTAAAAAAATATATCTTTTCTTTAAAATTCACCAAAATATGCATACTATATTTATCCGGACATTTGAAAAGTCATAAAAATCATTATAAGAAGAGATCCCAATTTTTATTTAAAACAAAGAATTACCCAAGGTAGTTATGGTCTCCTAACATAGCCCCTTATCACACAAGCATGGGACCTAAGTGTAAGGGGTGATAAGGTGAGAGAATCTCAGGGAGGCTCGACCAACATCGCACGAGTAGTAATTTCTATCAGTTTGAACTTCTCGCGATGGCGATTCCATTCTAGCATCACACGATGAAGTTCTGCTTGGGTTTGGTCTAGAGGAAATCCCAGTGGTGCTACCTCCTTCCCATGTTCTGTTAGATGGGCTTCGATCTGTCCAAGACTACTGGGTGAGGCCATCATATCTTCTTTCTATAATAACTAACCAAGATTACTTGTATTTAGAGACAATAATCAAAACGTTTAGTTTCTAGCGGTCATATTGACCAATGGTCATATAATAGTCCAAACTCAATGGTCTCATTTTAATTATACTCATGTTATCAAATGAAAAATTTTTGTTGAGTATAAAAATAAAATAAAATAACACATAAAATTAGGAAACAAGATTTATTCAAAATTTCGGGTCGTTACAATCTTCCGCCCTTAAGAAATTGCATCCTTGGAATTTTTAAAATTGGATTTTGAAATTTCATTGAAAGTCCTACATCGGAAAAGGATTCAGTAAAACTATTACTTTAAAATAAATAAATGGAAGTACAAAGGTCACCTGAGTTAACCCACACTAGGATTACATGTAGGAAAACATGGACATGGAGGAGAAAACAAAGGGCCATGTTATGAGGGAGAGTGATAGAAAACATGATTAGGAGAAAGTTAACCATAAGAAAATCCCAAACATCTGATGTCTGTAAACGGTCTTTGATTACCTAGTAGGAAACGTAAACCAACAACATTTTTGTTTTATGTTCTTTTTCATAATTTTGAGGAATTCATTTACTACATAGAACAAAAACATAAGAAAATATACCTACCTTCATGTAGAGTTTCATCCTTTAATATGTTTCTACCAAAACTAATGTTTTCTCCAAATGATGAGCATTAAAAAATACTTGGTCTCATCAAAACACAAGAATCATCTTCTAGAGAATCACATAATCCACAAAAGATTAACTATCTATTTCTTCTATCTTTAAACATTATCCCAAAAACAGAAAGGGTAAGGTAAAACAACTCTTCAAAAAGAATGAATCCCATAGGAATGGAAACTACTTTTAAATCTTCAAAGTTCCATGGTACTACCCAAATTTCATCATAGACCATTCCATAAATAACGGTCCTTAAAATTCCTCAAAATAAACCAAACTAAGATTGAAACCCAAATACAAAAAGGATTTGATAACATAGTCTTCCAAAATAAACTTCATTGTTCATATCCAAACAACATCAACCACTCCTAACATCTTATAACAAAAGTAGCTAACCTAAAAATATTTTACCCAAGATAGGTTAATCATTCCCATAAGTAACCTAAATTACTATAAGTCCACCTTAAATTCATCGATTCTTCAAAATATATGTCAACCTTACTCCTCAATGAAAATATCGTAGTAATCTATTTACCTCGATCATATAGGGTCCCCAAAATAGTGAACATCTTCAAAAATAATAATAATCTTTTAATCCCCTAGTAATATCTGTCATATTAATATGGCAATCGTCACATTTCCTATCACATCAGTTGTTGGGACATGTTCTTCCATTTCCCACCATTAACTAAGAAGAGAAAGTATAATTAGGGGATTAAATACTTAGCCAATAATCATGAAAAGGAACTTAAATCATATAAAGATAACTTGTAGAAGAAAAGTATACCCTAACTTGTGATCCCCTAGGTTCCCAACTCGGTTATACATTATCATATATTCTTATGTGAATCTTTATTTTATTTTATCTTTGTTCCTTTTACAATGGTTCATACTAAGCTTATAAATTTACCAAAGAATATCCCCTGGGAGTGTCATTACCAAGAGTGCAGCAAGGCCCAATGTCATGTACCAGTTCCCATTTGAGTCTAGATCAAAGCGGTGTTTTCGGGTTTTACCCCTATTTACATCTGTGCCAGAGCCACCTCTACCTGCTCGTATCCAGACAGGGATGTATTTTCTTGGCAACCCATTACTCAATACTCACCAAAATACAAGGAAGATTTCCTATATATAAACTTTTCTATAGGATTATTCCTAAAGTTTTCATATCCTAATTTCCACAAATAACTAAACCATCCATTGATTCCAACTATAGCATCCTGCCTTTTTATAACATAAACTTTCATTACATTACACAAAACTGATGATCTTTAAGGTTTAGTGTCTTCGAAACCAGGAACTTAAAACATGAAAACATAAAACATTATTCTTAAACACTTGAAAGGATTCTCCTCATGTTCATCCTAGGTTCATTACTACATCTCATAACCTAGGGACATACATCAAAATAAAGGGTGAGCATAAGGCCCAGTAAGGGAAACAAGAGAAACATTTTACATGTGAACTTGAGATACTTCAATAAGGTCATGAAAAGAACTTTAAGGCATGAGAAAGAAATCATAAGATATATCATAATAAAAATAAAAATTTTCATAACATGAAGATGTGGCTACAACATTTAATATCGACAATAATTTCGTTTCACTAAGGTCCATCCCCAAGGTGTCATTAAAAATTTCCATGGTTATTCACCAAGGTATCAGTCTAAAAGCTCATCTCTAGAGATTAAGTCTTTACCCAATGAATTGGAGCGCTATCTGGGCGCACCCTTGACATGTCTTTATTATCATGTGAGTGACATATATCATCATCAATCATTTCATAAACAACCCATATAGCATAAAATAAATGGGTTTCATTTCATAATCATAACATTTTAAAAACTGCTTTAAAGACATGATCTTTATGTCACTTTAAACCCACGAAAAGGGAAAGAGGGTTCCATGTATGTAAATACCAAAATTTAAAATAGAAAATTTTGTTATATATGTGAATACCCATATAAAAGAGAGATCCTTGAGTATTCACTTAAAAAAATAAAAGAACTTTATAAAATGAGAGAGACATTTTGAGATGAAAATTCTGCAGCATAACGACTATGTTACAGGGTTCTAGAAAACATTGAAAAGAGAGGGGACATGTGTAAAACATTCATAAATAACTCATAAAATAGTATAGGGACAGAATATAATATATTTAAGAACATGGTAATGAAATTTTAAAATATACCATATGAAATGAAGAACATGAAAGGAAGACAAAAATAAGATTTCTCTTATGAAAATTCGGCAGCCTAATGGCGTCACATAAACTTCAACCAAAAATGAATTGATGAGATCAAATTGGGTCCCTCATCATATGAACATAAAAGATCAGTATGATAGATATAGATATCATACCCCAACATAATAAAAAGTAACTTGCAAGACTTATCATGGAATTAGAACATTGAAAAAGGAGAAAGGTGAAAGGACTACTTAAAAATTCGGCAGCCTAACGACGCCACTTAAAACGTCAAAATTCTGAAGTGAAAAGATCAAATGGGGTCTCTCATCATATGGTCATAAATGATCAGTACTATAGATATAGAGATCATACCCCAAAAAAATAAAAAGGAACTTGAAAGACTTGACTTGAAATTAGAACATGAAAACGAGAAGGGTGAAAGAACCACTTAAAAATTCGGCAGCCTAACAGCGCCACTTAAAACATCAAAATACAGAATTGAAGAGATCAAATGGATTCTCTCATCATATGATAATAAAAGATCAGTATGATAAATATAGAGATCATTCCCCAACATAATAAAAAGAAACTTGAAAGACTTCACATGAAAATAGATCTTGATAAATGAGAAGGGAGAAAGAATCCGTTACAAATATTTCGGCAGCCTAACGGGGCCACTTAAACGTTCATAAAACGAAATAATGAGAGTAAGAGGGGGCCTATCATCATATGAACAGGAAAAGGGCATTAAGAGTGATATAAAAGAACATCCTCCAACATAAGAGCATGGATCATAAAAGAAATGATATAAAAGAGATTACTTGAAAAGAAAGAGAGAGGTCGGATCCCTTACCTTAAAACGTAACTCTTAAAACTCAAAGTTTGGGACCTTGAGGGCTTGGGGGAACCCTAGGAGGACTCCTTGGGAGGTAATGAGACCCGAACTTCGTTGGGGGAGAGTGGGGAGTCGAAATGGATGAGAGGATGGCTTGGTATTTATAGGGAAAGTGAGGGTACAAGGCATTAATGGCCAAGGGACACCTCATAAGTGGTTTTCTCAAAACCATGTGCTCTCCCAGGATATTTCCCATGGATTTAGGCCAAACAGGGCCCCCAATACAATAATTAATCACCTTTGGTCTTCCAACCCATAAAATATCTCATCAAATCATCATGACACAGTGATGATGTCATTAAACATACTGAAACCCTAAAACTGTATTTTTACTATTCACTGAAAATTCAGCTTTATCAGAAAAATCCCAAAATTTTACCTTAACCAAATATCAATGCTCTGATTTCAAAAATGAACTCCATTTTATAAAAATAATATTCTAAATATTTTTAATTTATTTAATTAAATACACTATTCACCGAAAATTCATTTTTTTTTCAGAAAAATCCCCAAAAATTACCTTAACATAATATAGATGCTCTGAGTTCAAAAATGAAATCCATTTTATAAAAATAATTTTCAAAATATTTTTAATTTAATTTTTAATTAAAAAAAACACTATTCACCTGAAAAAAGTAATAATTGAATAATAATTTATGAAACCGTTATTTAACCATTTTATTGAATCACATTACTTAATCAAGGTGCCTAGATTATATTAATATTTTCTTTAAGTGAGATTACGAATCCATTTGGTCACATTACTAATCCTAAGCATAAAATCACTATTCATAATTTACTATTCATCAATAATTAAGTTTATCTTATTAGACTATAAATTTCGTACTAAACATAATTGTAGAAGACCATTTTTTGAAAATCATTACAAATTTTTAATTATTTAAGGTTTACATAAACTTTTTTAAAAAAAATATCCTTTCTCTAAAATTCACCAAAAATATGCATACTATATTTATCCGGACATTTGAAAAGTCCTAAACATCATTATAAGAAGTAATCCCAATTTTTATTTAAAACAAAGGATTACACAAGGACGTTACAATCTCCTAACATAGCCCCTTATCACACTAACATAGGACCTAAGTGTAAGGGGTGCTAAGGTTAGAGAATCCAAGGGAGGCTCGGCCAACATTGCACGAGTAGTAATTTCTATCAGTTTGAACTTCTCATGAAGGCGATTCCATTCTAGCTTCACACGATGAAGTTTGACTTTGGTTTGGTCCAGAGCAAAGCCCATTGGTGCTACCTCCTTCCCAAGTTCTATTAGATGGGCTTCGATCGGTCCAAGACCACTGGTTGAGGCCATCGAATCTTTTTTCTTTAATAATTAACCAAGATTACTTGTATTTAGAGACAATAATCAAAACATTTAGTTTCCAGTGGTCATATTGACCAATGGTCATATAACAGTCAAAACCCAATGGTCTCATTTTAATTATACTCATGTTATCAAATGAAACATTTTTTTGAGTATAAACATAAAATAAAATAACACATAAAATTAGGAAACAAGATTTATTCAAAATTTCGGGTCATTACACTAGACACAGACTATCTGATCCAATTCGAAGGCTTGGATACTTTTGGCCTTCAATGATATAATTTTGTGTTGATTTCATAAAGAAGTGTCATTCATGCCAAGTACATGCCAACTTCATTCATCAACCCCCAGAGTTTCTTCATACAGCTAAATACTCATGGCCATTTGCCACATGGGGAATGAATGTAGTGGGACCTTATCCTTCGGCTACATCCAAGCAGTTGAAGTATATTCTTACTGCTACTAACTTTTTTTCCAAATGGGTAGAGGCAATACCTTTCAAATAAGTCAGTTTTAAATGCATTTTTAACTTCATCCAGTCTAACATCATTACCTGATTTGGTGTCCCTCTTACCATATTGACGGAAAATGGCACCAACTTCTGTTCATCCGAGGTGAGGAAGTTGTATCAAGAATACAACATTAAATCCAATCATTCCTCTCGGTATCATGTAGTGTCCAATGGCTAGATAGAAGATTTCAATAAGACTCTGTCAAATATACTGCAAAAGATGCTGGATAAAAATAAGAAATCATGGCCTGATAAACTCTTTTATCCTTTATGGGATAATCAGACCACCAATCGCACTACAATGAAGTCAACTCCGTATTCATTGGTATATGGAACGGAAGTAGTCTTTCCAATTGAGGTTCAATTACCTTCACTTAGAGTAGCCATTTTTGATCAATCATCTACAGATGAACAATCTCAAAAGCGATTGGATTAATTGGAATGATTATATGAGAAATGATTGTGCACCCTTCACTACTTGGAAGTCTATCAAAATCGAATAGCACGAACTTTCAACAAAAATATTCTTCTTCGTTCATTTGTTCAGGGAGAATTCGTATTAGTTCTCAGAACTCTAATGATACCAGGAAAGAAACCTTTCAATCTTGAGCAAAAATGGGAAGGACCTTATTCAATACATACGGTCTACTCCAAAGGAGCATATTCTTTAATCTCAATGGATGGAGAACTCATTACTACTACAACCAAAGCTATATTTTGAAAGATTTATTTTGTGTAACGCAAATACCATTTATGTCAAACATGATGTTAAACTATGATATTGTCCAGCACGACATTAAACTTCACCATCCACGGTCCATGCATATGACTTTAAACTATTGGCACTTACGTCCAACATGACGTTAAACTATGACGTCCAGACTACATGACGCTAAACTGTACAGAAGTCCCTTATATCCAGAAAGACGTTAAACTGCATAACCAACTGTCCATGCATATGACCTTAAACTATTCGCACTTTCGTCCAACATGACGCTAAACTGTACTGTCCTTTTTTTGTCCAAAATGACGTTAAACTGTGAAAAAGTCCCTAATACGTCCAACATGGTGTTAAAATGTGTCCTCTTTTATCCTTACTTCATGAAATTAAACTGCACAATCCTCTTCTTGTCCAACATGACATTAAACTGTATTGTCCCCATCGACCTAACTACATGACGCTAAACTGTATAGAAATCCCTTAATACATCCTACATGATGTTAAACTTTATTTTTTTCCTTGCTATATGACACTAAACTGTGTAGAACCAATAGTCCTAACTGCAAGACATTAAACTGCATAGTCCCTTCATATGTCCTACATGACATTAAACTGTGCATCGTTAAGGTAGCTGTTACCTCTTGTTTCTCACACTGAGTATGACTCATGTGATCTTAGAGAAAATTTCAACCATAAAACCCTCTTTGGGCTGCTAACTACGCGTAAGTCCCACCAATTTTAAGGTTATTTTCCCCAAGAACAACTTGATCACTAATTAATTATTTAATTGAACTATACAGACTTTTATCCTTTCCATCTAGGCTGGGTACGTAGGCAACCGCCCAAGGTTCATGGCCAAAACCAATCTCTTCACATTGGTTCATCTTTGTCCATGCTACATGACATTAAACTGAACATCACCTTTTTTCCTGTATGACAGTAAACTACAAAATTCTTTGATGTCCCCAACTGAGAGAAAATCATTCTTTATATCGATCTCTGATAATGTTATATTTCCAAGAATATGTGCATACATGGAAGTACCTGAACCTTTTATCTTGGGATAAACCATCATTGCACTAAAGTACCCTTTCACCCTTCACATGTACGAACCAAATTTTTACAGAGGGTATTTCTAGAACTGTGTGGGCTTGATTCCCGTCCTTATGGGATACGTAGGAATGTCCAAGCATCCCTCAAATCCAGCCCCAAGTCTTTGGGCCTAACCCCAAAGTCCACATTCAGTCCCCTGGCAGAAAAGTCCCCATGAAAACACATAATGTGTATTTATTATAATGGTCCGAGTTCTATGAACCTAAACTAAGATCTCCCACACTTTCTCCCCACACGATGTTAAACTTCATTTCAAGAACTAGGTACGGCTTGATTCCCATCATTATGAGATACATAGTGAAGTCCAATATTTCAAATCAGGATCCAGACACAACATGATTATGGTTACCATTGATCCGTGTATCTCTGCATACATCAGACAATACCCATATTTATGTGTCATAATCCTAGTATTAAATAATTCCTGATCTTCTTAACCCTTTTCTTGAATTCTGGTCACAAAATGTCCAATTTCTGATAATTCTTTTGCCTGACCATGCAGCACGTGCCCTTAGGCGGCCTTGCATAAATAGTCAAAATAACAGACGTGTTAGCCACAAGATGCTATTATTTGACTATGAATCCAATTCCCTTAGGCAGCCCTGCATAATTCAACCCCCTAATAGGTTCGTTAAATAATAGTAACTTTATTTTTAGAAAGAAAACTTCTTTTGTCCTTAGTTTTCTTAACGACAATATGTAAGGATTCACAGAAAATAGCAATCCTTAACATATTCTCCCCATGTTCTTTTTCATGATCTGAAAGTATTCAAGTCTAAGGTTTATATTCCTCTTCCGTACGTTTGGGTCAGACCTTCGTAGGAGTGACATTCATCAAGTTCTTGGATAATCTTGTTTGGAAATATCTTCTCCATATTCAAATACCTCTCTTCATACAGAAAACTCTAGGCTTTGGAAAATTTGAATCCTCATAAACATACACTGGATTTTTAGCAGTAGAAAAATAAATTTCTGAGAGTTCTTTTGCCTGACTATGCAGCACGTGCCCTTTGGCGACCTTGCATAAATAGTCTACATAACAGACTTGTCAGCCAAAAGATACTATTATTTGACTATGCAGCCAATTCTCTTAGGCGGCCCTGCATAATTAAACCCCCTAACAGGTTTCTTAAATAATGGTAACTTCATTCTTGGGAACTACTTCTTCTAATTCCTTTTAGCATTTTTTCATATCATTCCTTAGATTCAAAATTTCTTAAGCCATAGTTTACATGTTTTCCTTCATATTTGAGTGTGGTAAAATGTTTTTAGAGAAGTTGTCAAGGGATTGATTCAATCCTTAAAACATTATCCTTTTTTAATGTCCAACATGCAGGACTTTAAAACTGCTTAAAAAACACAAGGGAACTCTGAATAAAAGTCATGTTCCGTCTCACTAAACATACATCTTTAATGATTTTAGGTAATATTGAGAAATTAAAAGATTCAATGTTTGTAGGGTTATTTATAATAATCCTTGTAAAAGTAAAACTATGCTTACTAGGCCCATTGGATTAGGTAAAAATCTAAAGTAGGTAGAAAAGGAAAATGCATGCACAAATGATTGAAGATAAGAGTGTTTTTCATTTTGATACACAAGAATTAGAAGTACATCCACAGACTGGATTCTCTTCTCTTTTCCAGGAATTACAAGAGACTGTCAACATAAGTCTTCACTTGATGTACAACATCCTGAGATTCATCTGCAGCCACTTTAAGCTCATGCACTCGACCAACTTCACTCTTTTAAGCTTGATGGAGTGATTTCTTGGCATCTGTGATGGTTTTCATACCACTAGTTTGAGCTCCCTCCACTGAATTGTTCAGTTGGTCAAGTTCCCCAGTAACAACATCTAACTGTTGCTAAAGGTTCATTTGATGGAAAACTTTATCTTTGATCTTGTGCTTCAAGTCCTTTATCTTGGTAGTATATTTAGCCTCATATCGGGATACCGAAGCCTCAAATTCACTAATATTGGCTAATAGCTTCACTCTAGTCAGATCTTCACGACACTTTTTCTCCTGCTCCCTTCTTATGATGACTTTCTTCACTGCGGCATGGATCTTTTGATATCCAAAACCACAAAGTCCCAGTATGACAAATAGGGATGACAGTCAAGGGATCTTCGATGATATCTCTTCTAAAGGCACTTCAAATATGATCTTCCATATGTTTTTCCATGCCTTGCGTTGTGAAAATTGGAATGCCTTCTGTATTTATGAATCTAACTCAGCATCACTGTCATAGGGGGGAAAGAAAATCTAGGATTAATTCACTTAAATAAGTGCCATGTTCTACTCCTTCCCCCCTTCACCTGTTCTTCTTCACTTTCAATTCCCGTTGGGGCGGAGCCTGAGGCCCCCTCCAGATCTAGCCACTGAAATTGATGGACCTACATAATCAATTTAAAGCTTTGGTTAGTTTCAAAGGATAACAAATGTTAGTTGATTGTCTTGAAAATTAAGTACAGTTGCAAATATTGTTATCCCTTACTAAAAATTAGATCAGAAACCTAAGAAGGCTCCTCCACATATTTCCTATCTTCGACACGATTTTCAGGATGAGTTTGAGGAAGCTCCATTGGGTTCAGCTCCACTTGTGCTAATGTCTCTACAATAGTAGGGTTCTCTGTACCCCCTTCAGGCATGGTTAGTTCAGCAGCTTGCTCAGATAGAACTGCACATTTGAACCAATCATGATTATACATGTAATTAAAAGTTATTTTTAATAGGACTAAGGATAACACTCACGTCCATAAACTTCTAAATTACAGGGTAATTTAACATGATTTATAAAATCTTTGAAAGATGCACCAAGTTCCATCATTTCATTCTATGTCATCTTAGAATCCTGGTTAGTCTCACCAGTGGGAGCATTTGATGTGTCTTCTTAGTGACCTTCATCCTGCAGTCCCTGACCCTGGATAGCATCTTCAGATAAAATTGTGGCATCATTTTCAATAGCCGCCAAAAGATCTAATGTAGGGGTTGAACCTGAAGTATCACAGAATGGAAGTCAGTCGATGTTTCATTCAACATTTTATGAAGCATTGTTAACTTACCCGAAGAAGGTTCTCCTCTTCTTACAACAGTATCAGGAGGGATACTGGGAACAGATGCTGGTTCTTCTCCAAGAGCAGCCAAGTCAGCTGGATTTTGCAATTGTTCCACAGCACCCTCTGTGGTCCTCAAAGGAGGATCAATCCTTTCCCTCAGAGGGTAAATTAAAGAAGCCCCTGCAATCCCTATAAATATGAGCAAACTTTTCATGGGTATAGATTCATGATTATCCGAAGGACTTACCGCTACTAATGAAGATTTTAGCTATGGATTTCCTCCTCCGTTGCCTTTGCTTCTTTGGTTTTTTGGGAGTATTAGAAGTCTCCCTTACAGGAACATAAATTGGAGAATGGAAGGCCATGTCCAACTCCTCATTCAGGGCCTACTGTCCTGGAGATATCTCGCCTGATTCGCGAGTAGATTCAGCAGAGGACCCAATGGTAGTACCACCAGGGCTATATTGTGGTGAAGGAACCGCAGTAGTTTCTTTCTTAGAAATCTCCAGAATGAAGAATATAATTTCCTTGAGTAACAGAGAATTGAAAAATCAATCTTCAAAGAAAATAATGAAAGAAAACTTACATCTTCAGGAGCCACATAATCATGCCACTCCTCATCTCTGGAAGCATTAGTCCCCTCAGTGGCACCATGATCTATCATTTCCTTCACTCACTTGGTGACAGGAATAGAATCGTCAGTGGCATATATTATCATTTCCAGCTCTATGATGTAATCCCGCACTTCATTGGGGTTATCCTCGTAATGGATATCTGTAGAATCCATAAGATTCCCTATTCTAGGGAGTTGTAGCCCCTCACACAAATCCAGCCATGCAGTTTCAGTACCACAATATATACTCTGCCATGTATGGACAGCCTCTGGTCGTAGATATTCAGTATGTGTATCAGAAGGCTATGAGTAAGTTCCTACAATCTTCGACTTCAATTTCTTCCTAGCTCATGTAACTATTGATATAATATAATAAAATAAGACTCATTTCATTATAAAGTAATGATGATTAAAATTGAAACAATGATGTAACTCACCAAGAGTTGATAGAGTGGGTCTTTTGATTCTAACCGGAGGATTACATTGGGCACGAGGCCGCTTTTCCACTTGTTGTGACTCATCATCCCCATCTTGCGAATCCGGTGAATCAGTCCAAGATGAGGAATCTGGAGAATCAGCTTTAGGTGGGGAAGCATCACCTTCAAGAAGAAGAGTTTCTTTCTCTACAGTCCTCTTACTTTTCCCCACCTGATAAATCATATGATTCACTACCCCTCTAGAATATGCTGTTATCCAGTGCTCAGTATACCATGTAGTCATGTTATATGCCGCTTTTTTAACCGATAGCTCAAACACTGCCCCGGTCTTCTCCGGAGATGTCAGCAACCATAGTTGTCCGGAAACCATTGGATGTTACTCTGACCTGACATGAACGAGGGGAGACACAATGGTTTTTTGTAAACACTTTAATTGACGTGAAAATCAATATGGAGCATATGCTTCGCATATAATCTCTCCGTCAATTCTAGTAACTAGCACACCATCTCTGCAGGCCAGCATATATGCCCTCAAATCTAGGATGGTTCTTCCATCGTCAACAAACCACCCGGTTGGCGGATTTCTATAAGGAAAGAAATTAAATTCCTTATACATGATCAGCCTCACCTTCATGTCATAGGCATTGAGATCTAGTGGAGCAATTCCAAATAATGCCTTCACTGATGGCCTGAAAGCACTTCTGTGGATTTATACTCCATTTTGTACATTATACGTCCTGATGTGAGTGGCTATCCATCCCCATAAAACTCGGAATGGTCCCACTATTCTTAAAAGAGACTTACCCATGAAGACATAGAATAAACTCATGTGAATCCCTGCTAAAATGGGGGTAGCCAACCCAACCATTTTTCCCTCATCCAACTTTTCCGCAATAACGAAGGTCCCTGGCCTGACGCCTCCCTTCGAGTCCCTAACTATCAGAAGATAAACGCTGAGCCACAAGTCCAAGAAGCCCGTCAGATGAGTCTTCTTTGGGGTCCTCGGATTCACCTCATATCCACACTTCTCAAATTCTCCAACCTCTAGGGTCGGCCAAAATGTGCTAGGAGCACCTATCACGACCCATCCTCGGGACCCGTGCCGTGACTACCCCAAGCCTGCCTCCCATAGGCTAGGGACTAGTGACTAGCACCAAAGGTGTAAATCCCTATAACTGGGAAGGCATTTCCTTTATGAAACATAAACACACACAAAACCAGAGTACAAGCAAAAGATAACACTATGTAAAGCAATATAACAAGTGTTCTGAAAGTACAAAGGGGGCTGGAAATACAATCCCAACATTAAAGTATAAGAAAAAGAAAAAACAACAGGAAGGTGTCAAGCTGCTCCTGGATCATCCTCCAGAGTCCCTACCTGAAGGGTTGGTACAGATGGCCACCTCAGATCTCTACGTATGTTTGTCACCTCTGGGTACCGTCTCGTCATGGGGTCCACCTCCGGGTACCCTCTCGTCGTCATGTCCACCTCTGGGTACCGTCTCATCGTGAAGTCCACCTCCGGGTACCGTCAAGCTCTACAAGCCTCATCCTCGATCAGTGATGTCCATCGTCTGCATCCAACACAACATAGTGCATGCGAAGCCCGTGTAGGGGTGAGTATACGATACTCAGTAGGGACCCCGAGACCCCCTAAGGTCTCCCGGAATCCACCAAGGATACACCACAAATAATAATATACATTCACGAAGTATTACTCAAAACTACTTAGGTATATGCCCATACATATACCTAAGTCATTAAATCCAGTTCAGATCCAACTCATGAGCTCAAGTACAATCCAGTCCACACAGGATAGTACAACCCAATCCACAAAGGAAAGCACAACTCAATCCACATAGGAAAGCACAACTCAATCCATATAGGAAAGAACAACCCAATCCACAAATGAAAACACAACCAATCCACGTAGGAAACAAGTCAATCATATTGAATATAATGATTGGAAGTCAAGACTCAGCTCACACGGGTATACTTCTTCGTAAGGTGAGTGATGATAAGATGTAGTTACTGATTCATCTAGCTGGGAACCACGTAGGATACTAGACCAGCTAAGCTGTCGGGCCCATGTAGGATACTACAACATAGGTCAATATTGTCGGACCCACATAGGATACAAGTACTGCAGTTGTCACCGCTGAACCCACAAAGGATTCCAGTACAGTTGTCGTAGTCGTTGAACCCACGGAGGATTCCAGTACGATAGTCTTCACCATCGAACCCATGGAGGATTCCAGTATGGTTGTCATCATCGTCAAACCCACGGAGGATTCCAGTACGAAAGTCTTCACCGTCGAACCCACGGAGGATTCCAATATGGTTGTCATCGTCGTCGAACCCATGAAGGATTCCAGTACGAAAGTCTTCCCCGTCGAACCCATGGAGGATTCTAATACGGTTGGAATCTTCGTTTAACCCACGGAGGATTCCAGTACGAAAGTCTTCACCGTCGAACCCACGAAAGATTCAAATACGGTTGTCATCATCGTCGCAGCCAGCACTAGGGTTCCCGCACACAACATGCTTGTTTCTTTGATGGTCCACTCCACGAGCCAAGGGGTAGATACATAAAATGATATGTAGTCTAGATTTGATGTATCCCAATGTTCCGTCTTGTTGATAGGAACTTAACACGATAGACGGCGCATCAATCGGATGCCCGGTCTGAGAGTTATCGGCTTTTTCGTCTTAGGGTCCCGGTTGGTTTTTAAGTCAAAACCAACCCGACCGTACTCCAACTGCATCCAAAACTCGATTGGAGTAAGCCAAATGGTCCGTCTCACTAAGAGTAATCCAAAAAAGTTGACGGCACGTCAATCGGACGTCCGGAGCTCAAGTTATAAGCGTTTCTGCTCCGAGGGCCCGGTTGGTTTCGTGTTTGAACCAAACTAGCCACACCCGAAGTTCTCAAAAACCTTGAGTGTAATATACTAAAATGATCTTCTCGATCCAAGGATCTCATCGCAACTGACGGTACGTTGATCGGAGGTCCGTAGCCTAAGTTACGGGCGTTTAAACGAACCTGCCCGTTTTTAGGAGGTTTTGGGCCCGAACCGACCCGGCCCGAGACCCCCTGGGTAGGCCCGAACCGGGTCAACTCGACCCGGGTCCGAGTCCAGCCCGGCCGGCACGGCCATCCACATCTCGGCCTTTGTGGCAGAGCGGTTTTTGCGGAGCGGGGGGGGGGGGGGGGGGGGGGTCGTTCCCCCCGGGATGATTGATCTGGCGCGGCTTTTAAGTCGCGCCTCCCCAAAACCCGGAATAGTTTTTCCATTCCGGTCCACCGTGGCTCAGCTGCAGTGGTCTTCTCCAGAGTTTCTCCACCACTACTGGTCTCCGGCACCGCCGCGCTGGGGTGGCACACCGCTGCAGCTTTCCGCGGACCACCGGACGCGCACTGGTGGTCCATTTCGCATGTCGTCTGCGCCTACAGTCACTACATGACCCGTATTACACTGCGGAGACTTCAAATTACCATTGCGGCCCATTCCGTCGTTTCCCGTCAATCCACACATCAATAAACAAGCTGCAGAGGGTTGTCGGGCCTTGTTTGTTCGTCTCGCGCCCTCCGTGTTAGGTGTTATCAATTCAAAATCATTTTAACACAAGCTTTTAATCATTGACGAGGGTATAATTTATTCCAGTAAAAATTATACTAACATCATATTATTAAACACTCATGCTCTTGAGATAAAACCACTCAATTGGAAATTAAACAAAAATTCCCCTACCTTAATCCATAATACGTCAGTGACTAGGGTATAATTTATTCAAATAAATTATACAAACACCCTCCAATTAAATACCCACACACGAGGGTATAATTCACTTAAACACTATATACAAAAACCCTCTACCTCAATTATGATGCTTGTTGATGATGTCGCGGAAAGGGGATGGAGTTGACATCGATCATTGTGTCCACCTCTCACTTCATATCCTAGATTGAGCGTCGGAGATTCGTCGAATTCCGCCCTCCGTTTGAAGGATCGTTCTTCGTCGGGAGAAACGCTCTCTTTCTAACTCTTGAAGGATTTCCCCATCACAAGATTTTCCAACCAGAATTATAATAATGATTTTCCATATTTAATAAAATTTCCAAGCATTCAAAAATCAAATCACCTCATTAATTAATTGAAGAGGACTCAATTTATTAATTTGAGTGTTGGCATAATTAATGGAGAGGAGAAGGTGAAGAGATTCCATAAATAAGAGGGTCGAAGAATTAAACAAGGGAGTTCACAAATTATTGAAGGGGGTTTAAAGGGGGCTAAGGGAAAGTTAAGGGAAGGTGAAAGGCTAGGGCTCATGTGGGACCCACCTTTCAGGTATCCACCCATGGGAATTTGGTTGGTTGTGGGCCCCACCATCAACTTCCCATGGAAGAGAAAAGTTTCCAAAGTTATAAAATAAAATTGTTCACACAACTTTATTTAATTAAACTAAATCCCCAAATATTAAAACTCAACCCGCTTAAAATGCAACTGCGGTAAAGGTCCCATTAAGCAATTACCGAAGCTGTGAGTTCATCGGTGCCCTTAGAATTTAATTCCGAGCATCGGTTCAAAAGATAGAAGAACTCACTCGTTCGTTCACTGAATGTACCTGAGCTAAAAAATTGGAAATTGATTCTAGGCACACCGGGCCTCAGAATCAGGTTCCGTCAGAGGCCACAGATTCGTAAAATTCCAAAGAATTTAAGAAAAAAATTTCCTTGAAATTTTTGGGTCTTTAAATTACTCCCACCTCTGGGATTTACGTCCCCATGAAGCTATAACACAAACTAGGGGAACAAAAGTGGTACTGAGAACGCAACTGAGACTTCCGATCCCATGTGCTCTCCTGGAGAATTTCGTACTGCTAGTGAAAGCGCACCTGAGGAATCGACCATCCACATAGGACTCGCTCCTATAGATCCTCATTCTCCACTAGAACCTCTGTGAATATCGTCCCTTCGTCGATGTCCAACTCCCTGCGGTCGATGATGTGTGAAGGGTCATGCAAGTATTTCCTTACCTGAGATACGTGGATGACATCGTGCACCCGGTGCAACTGAGGTGTAAAGGTCAAGCGGTAAACCACCTCGCCTTCCCTGCTGAGGACCTAGAAAGGTCCGTTGAAACTTGGAGATAACTCACCACCTTGGCCACATCTCCGTAAACCTCGTCAATATGAGACCTGTATAAGAACATGTTCGCCATCCTCGAACTCTAGAGGCCTACAATTCCTTATTAGAACTGAAACTCAAAACTCCTACAACCATGAGGGTAAGGTTGGCCAACCAAAGAGTGATTGGATACACCCTCCTAAGCATGAGTTTATCTTGTGCTACCTGGGGTTTCCTTTTCGCCAACCAAGGAAAATCCATCCCGACGTTGTAGATAGACCACAACCTTTTTTCCTAATACCGTAAATTGGTGTATAAATTGTGATTGCCCAGTCCATACTCAAACTAACGTTGTAAGGCCTTGACGATGCCACCAAGAGGTTCCAACAGAAACTCTCTCTTCAAGGGCCAGATCACACCATCGGCGTAAGTGTGATTATTGAGTCTCCTCCCAAAGGTATCTCCATATTTGAGGGTCAAGTCAATGGCTTAACCGAAAACTCTTGGTCTGGGACAAGATTCATGGAAGGAAGGGATGATTTGTATCAATGTCTTGTTGTTATGGCAGCTAGTAGAAGACACAGTCCGTACTTCGAATCATCCTTAGAGCCTTTCATTCACATTTCTTGACCGCATGCAGCTACTCTTTCCCCCACCCTCCAGCTCCCTGAGCCTAGAGGAAATTACAATGGTTGGTGGTTGCAACATGTCAAAATGTTCACCACCCCATGTTGCTCTCCTAGCTCATCTCCCAAGTCTACTGCCATGCAGATTCATCTGTCCTTTTTTAATTCCTCTACTTGAAACATTTTACATGCCCAAGTCTCCGAGACTGGTGCTAGTTTCCTGCTTTCCCACAGCCAACCTTCACTGACTGCATTCATTCAGTAAAAGAATTCTCAACCACAATGGTTCTTCCTAGAACCCTAACAAAAGTAGGAATGCATAGAGAAAAGGTGCTGGCTCGGATGCCCTTAAATATAACTCACTGGGATGTCCGAGCCCTGAAGCACCGATCGCATCGTATTCATCGAGTACCAGGAATGGTTTGGTACGACCTGATGAATTCTCAGCTACCAACATGTTGTCCTGCCGAAGCTTTATAAACTCTAGAAAACTCTCTACCACCTCCTCAAGCCAGTCCTCAGCTGCCTGCCAGTTGGGATTTCCTTAGAACTTGAGGGATATCTGGTGCTGGAACACGTGTAAGGCAATAAGCCTAAATGTGTCACCTACTAGTACCGTCGTTTGTAACTACTGACCAACAGGTAGTGATGTATAGCTAACACACTACCCTAAGGCACTATCTCAGGCATCGGTCCACATACCGAAGCCTCATCACTATGCAGACCATCCTCATGGTCACTCACTGGAAAAAACTAGTAGCCAAGTCCACCATCCACTCTACTAATGTCTCAGCTAGGTGGAAAACTCTAGCAATCATCTCCAACCAGTCCTCTGCTATCTGGGAATCTTCCTCGCCTCGTAACCTCGGAGGCCTCTACTGCTGGAACTCATGCATCGTGCTCTGCCAGCGTGCACCATCTGCTAGTATGGCAAGTGGCATTCACTTCCCAACAGGTGGTGGTGCTGCTGATACACCACCTGAGGTTTCCAATATAGCAAAAATGGCCCCGTACCGGAGCCCCATCGCTCAGTGGGCCATCATTGTGTACTATCTCAGAACTCCAACTGACTGTCTGCGTGAAGAAATCCTGAACAGATGCAACACGGTCAACGTTTTATACCTGGTGAGCTGACATAAAGTAATCACAAAGAAAAATTTTGAAACACACATGCAATCAGTGTTTTCATGCACTGAGTCGGAAATCAGAAGTCAGGGTCCTTGTGTACGGATACGTCGGCCGCAACACCAACACTGGACTCTCTGGACTGATAACCACACTCAATAGCCTTAACACTATTGCTTCACATAGAAGGAAGATCAGAGTCCTGAGTTCTGAGGTAGAACTGAACTCCTCTGATACCAATTTGTCACGACCCGTTCTCGGAACCTGTTCCGCGACTACCCCAAGCCCGCCTCCCATAGGCTAGGGGCTGGCGACTAGCACCAAAGGCGTAAATCTTAATAACTGGGATGGCATTTCCTTTATGAAACGTAAACACACACACAACCAGAGTACAAGAGGAAGAAAACACTAAGTAAAGCAATATAACAAGTGTGCTGAAAGTACAAAGGGGTCCAGAAATACAAACCCAATAGTAAAGTACATGAAAAAGTCAAAATAGTAGGAAGGTGTCAAAATGCTCCTGGATTGTCCTCCGGAGTCCCTACCTGAAGGGTAGGTACAGATGGCCACCTCAGCTCTCTACATCCATCTGTCACCTACGGGTACTGTCTCGTCGTGGAGTCCACCTCCAGGTACCCTCTCGTCGTCACGTCCACATCTGGGTACCGTCTCTTCGTGAAATCCACCTCCGGGTACCGTCAAGATCTACAAGCCTCAACCTCGATCAGTGATGTTCATCATATGTATCCAACACAACGTAGTGCGGGCGAAGCCCTTGCAGGGGTGAGTATACGATACTCAGTAAAGACCCCGAGACCCCCGAAGGTCTCCCTAAATACACAAAGGATACACCACAATGAAAAATATACAATCACGAAGTATCACTCAACACTACTTAGGTATATGCCCATACATATACCTAAGTCATTAAATCCAGTTCAGCTCCAACTCATGAGCTCAAGTACAATCTAGTCCACACAGGATAGTACAACCCAATCCACAAAGGAAAGCACAACTCAATCCACATAGGAAAGCACAACTCAATCCACATAGGAAAGCCCAACCCAATCCACAAAGGAAAACACAACCAATCCACATAGGAAACAAGTCAATCATATCGAAGATAATCATTGGAAGTCAAGACTCAGCTCACACAGGTATACTTCTTAGTAAGGTGAGAGATGATCATATGTAGTTACTGATTCATCTACCTGGGACCCACGTAGGATACTAGACCAGCTAAGCTTTCGGGCCCACGTAGGATACCACAAAAGAGGTCAATATTTTCAGACCCACGTAGGATACAAGTACTGTAGTCGTCACCGCCAAACCCACGAAGGATTCCAGTACGATTGTCGATGTCGTCGAACCCACAGAGGATTCTAGTACGATAGTCTTCACAGTCGAACCCACGGAGGATTCCAGTAAAGTTGTCATCGTCGTCGAACCCATAGAGGATTCTAGTACGAAAGTCTTCACTGTCGAACCCACAGAGGATTCCAATATGTTTGTCATCATCGTCGAACCCACTGAGGATTCCAGTATGAAAGTATTCACTGTCGAACCCCACTGAGGATTCACATACGGTTGTCGTTGTCATCTAACCCACAAAGGATTCCAGCATGAGAGTCTTCACCATCGAACCCACGGAGGATTTGAATATGGTTGTCATCATCGTCGCAGCCAGCTCTAGGGTTCCAGCACACATCATGCTCGTTTCCGGGAGGGTCCACTCCACATGCCATGTGGTCGATACATAAACTGATACGTAGTCCGGAGTTGATGTATCCCAAAGTTCCGTATTGTCGATAGGAACTCAACACGACAGACTGCGCGTCAATCAGACGCCCGGTCTGAGAGTTATCGGCTTTTTCGTCCCAAGGGCCTGGTTGGTTTTTAAGTCAAAACCAACCAGACCGTACTCCAACTATATCCAAACCTCGAGCAGAGTAATCCAAAAGTTCCGTATCACTAAGATAAATCCAATAAAGTCGACGACACTTCAATCGGACGTCCGGAGCTCAAGTTATAAGCGTTTCCGCTCTGAGGGCCCGGTTGGTTTTGTGTTCAAACCAACCTGGCCATACCCAAAGTTCTTCTAAACCATGAGTGTAATATAATAAAACGGCTGTCTCGATCCAAGGATCACATCGCAACTGACGGTACGTCGATCGGAGGTCTGTAGCCCATGTTATAGGCATTTAAACGAACCTGCCCGTTTTTAGGGGGTTTTAGGCCCGGACCGACCCGGCCTGAGACCCCTTGGGTCGGCCCAAACTGGGTCGACCAGATCTGGGTCCGGGTCTGTCCCACTAGGGCATGGCCCAACCCGGCTGGCGCGGCCCGGCCCAGCCGGCGCGGCCTGGGCTGATTGAACCGGCGCGGATTTTAAGCCACGCCTTCCCAAAATCCGGAACGACTTTGTCGTTCTAGTCCCTAACAGCTTAGCCGCGGCGGTCTTCTCCGGCGGTGCACTGCCGCCGCTGGTCACTGGTGCCGCCGCGCCGGGGTGGCGCGCCGCTGGAGCTTTCCGCGGACCACCGGACGCGCACCAGTGGTCTGTTTCGCCTGCTATCTGTGCCTACGGTCACTACGGGACCCGTATTACACTGCCGAGACTTCAAATTACCATTTCGGCTCATTCTATCATTGCCCGTCAATCTGCACATCAATAAACAAGCTTCGGAAGGTTATCTGGCCATGTTTATTCGGCCCACTCCCTCCGCTTTAGGTGTCATCCATTCAAAATCATTTTAACACAAGCTTTTAATCATTGACGAGGGCATAATTTATTCAAGTAAAAATTATACAAACATCATATATTTTTAAAGGCTCATGCTCTTGAGATAAAACCACTCAAATCGAAATTAAACAAAAATTCCCATACCTTAATCCATAATACATCAGTGACTAGGGTATAATTTAATGAAATAAATTATACAAACAACCTACAATTAAATACCCACGCATGAGGGTTTAATTCACTTAAACACTATATACGAAAACCCCCTACCTTGATTATCATGTTTGTTGATGATGTCACGGAAAGAGGATGGAGATGAAGTCAATCATTGCATCCGGCTCGCACCTCATATCCTAGATTGAGCATCGGATATTCATCGAAGTCCGCCCTCCATTTGAAGGATCGTTCTTCGTCGGTAGAAAAGCTCTCTTTCTAACTCTTCAAGTATTTCCCCATCACAAGATTTGCCAACCAAAATTATAATAAGGCTTTTCCTTATTTAATAAATTTTCCAAGAATTCAAAAAAAAATCACCTCATTAATTAATTGAAGAGGACTTAATTTATTAATTTGAGTGTTGGCATAATTAATGGAGAGGAGAAGGTGAAGAGATTCCATAAATAATGGGGTTGAAGAATTAAACAAGGGAGGTCAAAAATTAATGAAGGGGGTTTAAAGGGAGTTAAGGGAAAGTTAAGGGAAGGTGAAAGGCTGGGGCTCGTGTGGGCCCCACCTTTCAAGTATCCACCCATGGGAAGTTGGTCGGTCATGGGCCCCACCAACAACTTCCCATGGGAGAGAAAAATTCCCTATGTTATAAAATAAAATTGGTCACACAACTTTATTTAATTAAACTAAATCTCCAAATATTAAAACTCAACCCGCTTAAAACGCAATGGCAGTAAAGGTCCCCTTAAGTAATTACCAACGCTGCGAGTTCATCAATGCCCTCAGAATTCATTTCCGAGAACCAGTTCAAAATATAGAAGAACCCGCTCGTTCGTTCACTGAACGTACCCGAGCTAAAACTTTAGAAATTGATTCTGGGGACACCGAGCCTCGAAATCAGGTGCCATAAGAAGACACAGACTCATAAAATTCCAAATAATTTAAGAAAAAAAATTTCATTGAAATTTCTGAGTCTTTACAGCCCCCCTCTTCTCTGTTTTGGGGCAAGTGGTAGGACAAGTGGGCATCTTCTCCTTGGAACCCTTCTTCTTGGATCCCTTCTCCTTTGATTCATTCTCCTTTGGCTCCTTCTCCTGCTTATCGATAATAAATACATTCATCCATTACTTTGGATGAATATCCTTTCTAGAATGAGTCAAGGAGGTTTCTATACTCTAGATCATGTGAAATATTTTCAATAATTCCCGAGCCAAAGTCGGGGTCTTCTTAGAATCATTCCAAGTCACCTTGGGAGGAATGAGTTAATCATAAATATCACCCAAAATCAGAGCCCCTAATATCTTGTGGACATCCCATAGATTGATTCCTAATTCTCCATGATTCAGATGGAAAGAATTTTTTTCTGGGCTCCAATGGCTGAGTATCTCCGGCACAGAGTTATCATGCCTATAAACATATGTTTTCCCAGCCAAGACGACTTCATATATCGCAACCCCTTTCAAATCCTCGATAAACTCTGCACAGGTTTGTCACACCCAGTATGCCCACATCCAGGTTGGATTCACACCTCCTCTAGGATGGAAGTCCCATCTCTTCTTCCATCCTTTGGATTGATCCATCTGAGAATTTCGGGAGATTGAGGGATAACAATGTGGTTGCAACTCGGTCTTATGAGGTTTCAGATCTGGAGTACAAGGGCTATGATGAATCATATGGGCCTTCTCTACTATTACAGCACTTAGAAATACTCCTCCACATGAAATATTTGTTGAAGAAATGTTGGTATAATTATGAAACCAAAAAATTGGGAGATAGTTATTTGCCTCTGGAATGGTAACTTCTCGCAGATCACCATAGCCATACAAAGGTAGATAAATGCTCTGAGGGTATTCATTATGATACTTCTTAAAATACTTAGCCAAATCTGGGAGAGTTTTGTCGCAGACGGTATAGTAATCATGGCTAATGATGCACATCATATCATCAATCTGTTTTCAAGCTAGTTTTTCAGTAGTTCTAATTCTCTTGGGATCCATTGAATCTGTAGAAAAGTTGAATGAATTAACTCTTAAATGGGTTTATTTTTCATAAAATTTGTGAAGAAATTTGAAAAAAATTTGCAAAGGCATTAAGTCACGCAAGTCTAATCTTGGCACATAGGTATGAATACGTCACGCAAGTATGATGTGTCGCGCTGGTTTTTGGCGTGCAAGTATAACCACGCAAGTCCAAATACCTTGACAGCAGCGCGACAGTGAAGAAATAACTGAAAACAGAGCAACTTGAACGGTGAACACAACTTGTGCGACGAGAGCTCGAAATCCTGAAATTCGATGCTTTGCGCGAGAACGGCCGCCTATATATAGGCCAGGCCACACCCCTACGTGCATAAAGCCAACGCCCCTAAAGCCAGTGCACTCAACACTTGCGTGCCGCCCTCTATGTGCTCAACACTTGCACGCCGCCTTTACTTTGGTTTTCTTCTTTTCCTCAGAGTCACATCCTAACTTATTTCGGATCCAACTCTGAGGGGAGACTTTTTTTGACGCTCCTTTTTTGTCACAGAGTCTAAAAAATGGAAAGGGAAATGCCTTATCATAAATTGATTCATCCTTTGAAGAAAATATCAAAAATTGAAAAGGGCATGAACAAGGGTTCTTTTCCCTATGGGACGTGAATGTTCCCTCATAATCGCGTAAGTAAACATGCGCGCCGCCTAATGGTCGTGCAGGTGACTTGTGCTCCCTCTTTGAAAATTCGCCCAGGGTCTCTCTAGACTATAAATACCCCTTGTGGGCCCCCCCTTTTGAGGATGAAAAATTCCAGAACCTCACATTTGAGCTCCCGGTGCCCTAGTCTCTTATTAAAGCTTCCGAACACTTCTAAGTTAATTTCTTACCTAGAACAGAAGATCTAAAGAGAGGGAGGAAGGCTAAAGTGTTTAAACTCATCAACACTTGCACGCCTAAGTGGCCAGCCCTGAAAGGAAATGGCCACACATGCACACCGCCTTACTCCTTCCACATAACTTGCGCGCCTCTTTTCTGGAAGTCTCTAGGGGTAGTATTAAGGGCTTGAGACAATCTTCGCCCAAGTTATACCCTAAGGATTTAAATTCACACAAGTACCCATATGCAGCGCAGGTATACCTGTGCGACAAGGACTTGCACGCCCACACAGTACTTGCACACCCCTATCTTTCTAGGTTCCCCTTGTCTCATTTCACCCCTCTTATATCTATTCACCTCTCCTCTTTAGGTTTAAGACTTCAGAATTCTCCCCAAATCCATTTATGGCATGATTTACTTATTGGACTCCTTATCTGAAAGGAATTTTTTTGGAACATCTATCAAAACCTAGTGATTTGCACATCTTTATATCACTAAAGTTAGAGAGTTCATTCATTCAACCTCACCCTTTAAGATGAGAGGATCCTTAACCTGGGCCTCCTTTTCATGAGTAAGACCTTGTCCAAATTCTCATTAATTTGGGCATCCTCTTTAGAAGTAATCCCCAAGTACTCATTAATTTGGGCCTCCTTTTCAAGAGTAATCCCCAAGTCCCCTAATATGGGCCTCCTTTTCACGAGTAAGCCCCAAGTCCCCTAATATGGGAATCCTCCTAAAGAGTAAGCCCCAGTCACAAGTCCCTTAACCTGGGCTTCCTTCTCAAGATTAAGCCCCAGTATTAATTTCTCTTCACCTGTCTTAATTTACTTTTGATATGGGCTTCCTTCTAAGGAGTAAAACCCAATCATGAGTCCCTTCCTAATTTGGGCATCTTCCTCAGGAGTAAGCCCCAAGTTAGAGTACCCAAATCTCTATGAAGTACATATACCTTTATAGACCTTGTTCCTGGGTTTCTTTCCTAATGTAAAACCCAATACTCATCTATTTTGGGCAGTCATACATACATAATCCCCATATCATTGCATATTTCATGGCACAATTTTCTGGTTTCACCAATACCTCTTTTTTCTCACACCGAGCATGACTCACATGATCTCAGAGTGTAAAAGTAATCATGACATCTTTCTTGGAGCCATCAATCATGCATAAACATCATACTCCCTTACTCGAACTACGTGGGTTCTAATTCATTTTCTAAATAAAGGATACGTAGGTAGCCCATCTGTGGGTCCGATCCCAACTCTGAAATAATCCATGTCCTTCTAAATGACAATAAACTTCAAGTGCCCCACTGAGTGGCTTTAAAACTTGTATGGTCATCATAAATGAACAAGAGACTTTTATGTATTGAAGGATACCATTGACTAAGAATCTCTAACATATATAGATTATTCTCTATCAATGAAGAACCTAGAATACATATAAAGTATTCTTTAAATTTCCTACATATCAATCATTGCTTGTCAGATCTAAAGGAAAGCTCATTTTATACTTGGTAATGTAATAAGGATTCGTGAACATAACTTAAATCTATAAAGAGAGTCCCAAAGTAGACAATAATTCCCCTCAAAAAGGTGTGATGAGTCCGACCTCCCATCCTCTCGACCAATGAACATTTCTAAGCCTCATCAGTCCACAACTAATGAGCGCCTACCTTTGGAAATTAGGTCCAAATGTATATGGAATCATTAGATTATTCCAGTTCTACGAATAAACCTGTTAGAAACCGATGGGAATGTTTGAACCTTCAATCAACAAGGTCATCCCCAATTCCAGTTGAAACAAAGAGGCATCAATTTTTTGGAACATAGGATGCATGACAGTTTAGATTTATGTAGAGAGTACTATTGGCATATCATACTTGGTGCATAAGGAATCTCTTGTTTGGACCAAGAGGCATCCCATGTTTAGAACAAAGGGTGTACTAAAGTTTCGAGTCAGGTAGAGAGGACTGTTCGCATCTCATGCTTGGAGCATACAGAATCTCTTGTTTGGAGCAAGAGGAATCCTATATTAGGAACATAGGGCTTAATAAAATTTAGAGTCATGTAGAGAGGACTGTTGGCATCTCATTCTTAGAATATAAGAATCTCTTGTTTGGATCAAGAGGCATCCTATGTTTGGAACATAGGGCATACTACACTTTAGAGTCATGTAGATAGGACTGTTGGCATATCATGCTTGGAGGATAAGGCATCTCTTTTTTAAAACAAGAGGCATCCTATGTTTGGACTATAGGGAGAAATACAGTTTAGATTCATGTAGAGAGAACTGTTGGTATCTCATGCATGGAGCATAAGTAATCTCTTTTTTGGAGCAAGAGGCATCCTATGTTTGGAACATTGGGTGTACTACAATTTAGAGTCATGTAGATAAAACTGTTGCCATATCATGATGGGAGAATAAAACATCTATTTTTTGGATCAAGAGGCATCCTATGTTTGGAACAAAGGGCGTACTACAATTTAGAGTCATTTAAAGGGGAATGTTGGCCTCTCATGCTTGGAGCATATGGTATCTCTTGTTTGGAGAAAGAGGCATCATATGTTTGGAAAATAGGGCGTACTACAGTTTAGAGTCATGTAGATAACACTATTAGCATCTCATTCTTGGAGCATAAGGCATCCCTTTTTATGAGCAACAGGAATCCTATGTCTGGAAAAAAGTGCATACTATAGTTTACAGTTATGTAGAGAGGTCTGTTGTCATCTCATGCTTGGATCATAAAGCATCTCATATTTGGATCAAGAGGCATCCTATGTTTGGAACATAGGGTGCACTATAGTTTAGATTCATGTAGATAAAACTGTTGGCATCTCATTCTTGGAGCATAAGGCATCTCTTGTTTAGAGAAAGAGGAATCCTATGTTTGGAACATAGGTTGAACTACAGCTTAGAGTCATGTAGAGATGACCATTGGCATCTAATGCTTGGAGCATAAGGCATCTCTTATTTGGATGAAAATGCATCCTATGTTTGGAACATGGGGAACACTATAGTTAAGAGTCATGTATAGGGGACTGTTGGAATCTCATGCTTGGAGAATAAGGCATCTCTTGTTTGGATCAAGAGGCATCCTATGTTTGGAACATAGGAAGTACTATAGTTTAGAGTCAAGTAGAGTGGACTGTTGGCATATGATTGTTGGAGCATAAGGCATCTCTTTTTTGGGGCAAGAGGCATCCTGTGTTTGGTACATAGGGCATACTATAGTTTAGAGTCATGTAGAGAGGAATGTTGGCATCTCAGGCTTGGAGCATAAGGCATATCTTGTTTGGAGCAAGAGGCATCCTATGTTTGGAACATAAGGAGTACTACAGTTTAGAGTCAGGTAGAGAGGACTCTTGGAATCTTATGATTAAAGCATAAGGCACATGTTTTTTAGAGCAATAGGAATCCTATGATTGGGACATAGGGAATACTACAGTTTATATTCATGTAGAGAGGACGGTTGGCATCTCATTCTTGGAGCATAAGGCATATCTTGTTTGGGGCAAGAGGAATCCTATGTTTGGACCATAGGGTGCACTACAATTTAGATTCATGTAGATAGGACTGTTGGCATCTCATTCTTGGAGCATCAGACAGTCTTGTTTGGACCAAGAGGCATCCTATGTTTGAAACAGATTGCACACAATAGTTTAGAGTCATGTAGAGGGGATTGTTGGAATCTCATGATTAGAGCATAAGGCATATCTTTTTTGGAGCAAGTGGAATCCTTTGTTTGGACCATTGGGAGAACTGTATACTGGATTCATGTAGATAAAACTATTGGCATCTGATGCATGGATCATATGGAATCTCTTGTTTGGAGAAACAAGCATCATATGTTTAGAATATAGGGCGTACAACAGTTTAGAGTCATGTAGATAGGACTGATGGCATCTCAAGCTTGGAGAATAAGGCATCTCTTTTTTAGAGAAAAAGGCTTCCTATGTTTGGAACATAGGGAGTACTACAGTTCTGAGTCATGTAGAGAGGATTTCAGGCATCTCATGCTTTGAGCATAAGGCACATCTTGTTTTGAGAAAGATGCATCCTTTGTTTGGGACATAAGGTTCACTATAGTTTAGATTCATGTAGAGGGGACTTTTGGAATCTCATTTTCAGAGCATAAGGCATCAATTATTTGTATAAAGAGGGATCCTATATTTGGAACATAGGGTGCACTACATTTGAGAGTCATTTAGAGGGGATTGTTGGCATCTCATGCTTGGAGCATAAGGCATATATTGTTTGGAGCAAGAGGCATACTATGTTTGGAACATAGGGTGTACTACAATTTATATTGAGGAAAAGAGGAAAATTGGCATCTCATGCCTGGATCATAAGGCATATCTTATTTGGAGAAAGAGGCATCCTATGTTTGGACCATAGGGCACACTAAAATTTAGAGTTATTTAGATAGGACTGTAGAAATCTCTTGCTTGGAGAAAAAGGCATCTTTTGTTTAGAGCAAGAGGCATCCTATGTTTGGAACATAGGGAACACTACAGTTTAGAGTCAGGTAGAGAGGACTATTGACATCTCATGCTTGGAGCGTAAGGCTTATCTTGTTTAGAGAAAAAGGCATCCTATGTTTGGAACATAGGGTGTACTACAATTTTGAGTCATGTAGAGAGTACTATTGGCATCTCATGCTTGGAGCATAAGGAATCTCTAGTTTTGAGCAAGAGGCATCCTATGTTTCGAACATAGGGAGAACTACAGTTTAGAGTCATGTAGAGGGGACTGTTGGTATCTTATGATTGGAGCTTAAGGAATCTCTTGTTTGGATCAAGAGGCATCCTATGTTTGGAACATATGGTGCATTAAAGTTTAGAGTCATGTAGAGGCAACTATTGACATCTCATTCTTGGAGAATAAGGAATATCTTGTTTGGAACAAGAGGCATCATATGTTTGGAATATATGGTGCACTACAGTTTAGAGTCATGTAGAAGGCACTGTTGGCATCTCATACTTGGAGCATAAGGAATATCTGGTTTGAAGAAAGAGTCATCCTATGTATGGAACATAAGTCATACTACAATTTCGAGTCATGTAGAGAGGACTGTTTGCAACTCATGGTTTCAGCATAAGGCATATGTCGTTTGGAGAAAGAGGATTCCAATGTTTGGACCATATAGCACACTACAGGTTATAGACATATATAGAGGACTATTGACATCTCATTCTTAGAGCATAAGTCGTCCCTTATTTTGAGAAAAAGGCATCCTATGTTTGGAATATAGGGCGTACTACATTTTAGAGTCCTGTAGAGAGGACTGTGGGCATCTCATGCTTGGGGCGTAAGGCATATCTTGTTTGGAGAAAGAGGTGTCCTTTTTTTGGAACATAGGGAGTGAAATAGTTTAGAGTCATATAGATAATACTCTTGGCATCTCATGCTTGGATCATAATGCATCCCTTATTTGGAGCAACAAGCATCCTATGTTTGGAACATAGGGCGTACTATAGTTTAGAGTCAGGTAGAGAGGACTGTTGGCCTCTCATGCTTGGAGCATAAGGCATCTCTTGTTTGGAGAAAGTGGCATCCTATGTTTGGAACATAGGGCATATGACAAATTATAGTCTTTTAGAGAGGACTGTGTTGAGCAAGTGTTGTTTTCAACAATACATAATGTTTTATTTAAAGGTGGAGTATCTTGAGAACAATACTCTATCTCTTTATGACAATTTTGATGCCTCACAAATACCCTTAATTATTTTCTAATGATTTGATTTGTTATGTATATTTCAAGAATTTATTATTAGTAATAGTTTTATTTAATGATGAAATATTTATGTTCTGGAACAATGAGGTTTTATTTCTATAGTATTCACATTTAGCGTGTTCTGGAAAAACTGTTCATACCCTAATTATTCAGGATCTTCTTTAGCGTGTTCTGGAAACACTCTTCATACCATACATGGAGGAACATAGCGTAAGGATATAATTCAGCATATACCTTATGAGATAATAGAAAAGTATGAAAAATAACCCTACGTTAGGAAGGAACCCTATGTTAGGGATATTTGAAAAGAATGGAAGGGGAACTGTACGTAAGTATTAAACATTATGTTTGTTTTTAAAAAGTATGGTTCATCAACCATACTTTCGTAAATAAACATACATTATTGGAAAAGTATAGATCAAGTAAAAGTATGTATATTTTATCATATGTTTGAAAGTTAAAGAAAAAAGTATGGATGACCAACCCTACGTTTATGATCAACCTTACGTTTGAAGAAAGTGACATGAACCTTACGTTTCTGATCAACCCTACATTGTCAACTCTGTGTTTGAAGACTATGTCATAAAGAGGATTCATACAGTATAAATCAACCTTATGTTTGGTGTTGGATAATTTAAAGTCGATATTTTTATGTAACGGTCAACAATCTGATTTTTATGCAGATTTCAAGCCGGATTTAAATCTGATTTTAAATTATGAATTTGACTGATTTAAATCTTTTTTATCAATGGTTTTAAGATCTAATTATAAGGAGATTTTTATGCCGAGTTTTTAGGGATGTTACGACTACTCTCTAAATTTAAATGTTTGAATATCGCGTGTTAAAAGGAAACTCTTGTGGATCTAAATTTGTAGGAGAATTAATTGTCGTTATTTTATATATATGAGCTTTTTTGAACAACATATAATGATCTTATGTGATCTCTCAATCAATCTGAGAAAATGGAAGAAAAACAGAGACTATCAAGAATTCAGATATGCTGATTCAAGATAACGACAAAGCTCTGTTTTCTAGAGTATAAAAATCACGATAGAATATTCATTTCTTCTATATCAAAGATCATTTGTGAATCTGCTACTGCTAAAGTTGTAAGTTATATTTCTATATTTACTGCAACGAGATCAACTCAGAATGACTCTTTTGTGAAGATCGTTATTTCTGAAGGTGAAAATCTATCTATTGTCAGTTGAATGCTATTGCAATTGTGAAGAATATCTGGAAAGTATTTTCAGAATACAGATATATTTCTTTTTTATTCTTGAGTGACCGGCTTCTCGTACTAAGCTGTGTAGCTTCTGTGAGTGAACCAAAAGGCTTTTTTTTCCTTAGATTGTAAAGGCGTCAACTGCCTATACTCAGTTGTTGCAAGGTCTGTTGAAACAAGGATTAGATATTGAAAATCACCAAGCTCGTGGAGTAGAGCGTTGGTGGAGTGGACTAGGGGCCTTCTATTCCCCGAGCCACTATATATCTTGTATATCTAATATTTAAAGTTCCACTGCATCAATTCATATGATTAAAGTTAAAAGGCAGAACACAATATCGTAATGATTTTTGAAAAGACACAATTCACCCCCCTCTTGTTTATATTTGATATAATTTGATCCGACAATTGGTATCCGAGGTCGAGCTTTCTGATACATCCATAACAAGCTTAAAGTGATTATACACATATAAATATGACTGATACAAGAGACTGAATGTCTATGGTCAGAGTATAATTCTTCAATGGAGAAAAATATGGATGTTGGAAATCATTAATGATTATCTATATGAAAAACCTTGGATACAGAGTATATTCTAAGATTCCGACTCCATATGAAATACCAGAAAAACCTGAAACATGGAGTGCAGCTACTGAAGCAGATTATGATATGAACTCGAAGGTAATGAATGCAATTATATGTGGTCTAGGACCTGATGAATTTAACAGAGTATCTCAATGCCCGACATCATATGTAATGTGGAAAACTATTGTTGTTGCTTATGAAGGAACTGACAATGTGTATACCCCGGATTTAAATTCATTCTGTAAACAACAAGTAAACTTCTTAACTGATAAAGTAAATGAATCTTGGATCTGGAATAGGAGACTTGGAAATTGTAATGTATATGTTTTACATAAGTTATCTAAGAAAAATTTAGTTTCTGATTTTCCTAGTATCAAATTTGAAAGTGAAAGATTCTGTGATTCAGGTCAACCTGGAAAGCAACACATGTCATCCTTCAAATCTGTTAACAGAATTTCTACATATAATCTTCTAGAACTTATCTATATGGATTTTTTTGGACCACCAAGAGTAGCAAGTTTTGATGGTAAATAAAATGTATATGTTTTATTTGATGACTATTCAAGATTTACATGGATTTTCTTTTTAAAATTTAAAAATGAAGCTTTTATTTTATTTGAAAGCTTTTTCAAAGCTGTTGAAAATTAAAAAGGTTTTAAAATAATTTCATTAAGAAGTGATCATGGTGGAGAATTTGAGAATCAATAATTTAATTCCTTCTTCTCAAATATGGGTGTTAAACTCACATTTTCTGCACCAAGAGAACCTCAAAAAAATGGAATTGTTGAGAGAAGAAATAAGACTATTCATGAAATGGCTAGGACTATGTTAAATGATTACAGTCTTCCTACCTATTTTTGGGCAGAATCTGTAAGCACAACCTGCTATATAATGAATAGAGTTCTAAATAGACCAATTTTGAAAAAGACACCCTATGAACTTTGGAATAACAGAAAACCCATAGTAAATTAATTTAATGTTTTTGGATGTAAGGTTTACATATTGAACACCATGGAAAATCTTGGAAAGTTCGATTAAAAATATGATAAAGGAATTTTCTTAGGATATTCAGATACCTCCAATGATTATAGAGTCTATAATAATAAGTCAAGGATTATTGAAGAATCAATTCATGTGAAATTTTATAAATTTGATCCATTTGAGAAAAGGACATACCAAATGGATGAATATGACTCTAATGATAACATGAGACTTGAAAACATGAAAAATGATTTTGAAAAATATATAAAAGAAATTCAGTCTAGTTCAGAAGAAAATGATACTAGAAAACCTATGAGTGTGCTACCTAGACAAAATATAACTCTAAGGAATCATCCTTTAGAGATTATAATACTCGATTTAGACACAAGAATAAATACTAGAAGAAATATAGGGAATATTGTCGAATTCTATACCTTTCTATCCCAATTAGAACCCAAGTCTATAGAAGAAGGTTTAGATGATGAAAAATGGATGATAGTAATGAAAGAATAATTAAACCAGTTCAAAAGAAATGAAGTCTGGGAATTAGTTGAAAGACCACGGAATTATCCAGTGATAGGAACCAAATGGGTCTTTATAAATAAGCATGATGATCAAGGAATAATAACGAGAAATAAAGCTAGACTTGTAGCTAAGGGATATAATCAGGAAGAAGGTATAGATTATGATGAGACCTTTGCACCTATAGCTAGATTAGAATCTATTAAAATCTATTTAGACTATGCATCTCATATGAACATTAAATTATTTCAGATGGATATTAAGTCTGGCTTTTTAAATGGTTATTTAATGGAGGAAGTTTATGTTGAGAAACCTCCTGGTTTTGAGAATTCTCAAAAACCAGATTCAGTTTTTAAAATTAATAAATCTCTTTATGGCCTGAAACAAGATCCAAGAGCTTAATATGAAATATTAATCTTTTTTCTATTGAAAAATGATTTTACTGTTGGAATGGAAGATCCAACCCTTTTTAAAAAACAGTGAATTATAATATTTTATTAGTTCAAAATTATGTTGATGATGTAATTTTTGGATCAACTAACAAAACCCTTTGCCATGAGTCTTCAAAGTTAATGCAAAAAGAATTTGAAATGAGTATGATTGGAGAATTAAATTTCTTTTTAGTAATTAAAATTTATCAAAAAGATTTTGGAAATGTTTTGAATCAAAGAAAATACATTACTGATTTATTAAAGAAGTTTGGACTTCAAAACAACAAGACATATACAACTCCTATGTGTACTAATTTAGAACTTGATTTGGATGAAACTGGAAAATCAATTGACAACAAGTGATATAGAGGTATGATTGGTAGTTTATTATATCTTACTAATAGCAGGACAGATATAATGTATTCAGTATGTCTTTGTGCAAGATTTTAGTCAAATCCTAAAGAATCTCATTTGACTATTGTTAAAAGATTTTTTATATATTTAAAAGGAACTATTTTTCAATCTATTATTTATCCAAAAACTTATGATTTTAATTTGATTTCGTATTCAGATGCAGAATTTGGGGGTAGTATATTAGATAGGAAAATCACTTTAGAAACATGTCACTTTTTAGGGAAATACTTAGTGTCATGGTCAAGTAAGAAACAACATTCAGTTGCCCTGTCAACAACTGAGCCAGAATATGTTTCTGCTGGCAGTTGCTGTGCACAAGTTTTGTGGATGAAAAAGACTCTTATGGACTTTGGAATAAATTTTAATAATACGCCTATTTTATGTGATAATACTAGTGCTATAAATATTTCAAAAAATATTATTAATCATTCTAAAACTACGCATATTGATATCAGACATAATTTTCTAAGAGTTCATGTTCTTAAAAAGGATATATATTTGAAATTTGTAAGTACTGAAATTCAATTAGTTTATATTTTTCCTAAACCACGTCACACTGCAATGTTTGATTTTACTAAGGGGGGATAGGTTTATTTAATTTTAAATAAAGTTTTATTTTAACTATGTTATTTCTTTATTTTAATTCTGTTTAAAGTAATTTAGCTATTTGTTTTATTTCAAACAGAATACTTTTATTTTCCCCACGTAATTAATTTTATTTATTTTTAAATCTATGTATTGATTACTCAAAACATGGGAATCAAGGCTGCCAGAAACCCTTTTGACTTCTAAACCATTTCATTTCTACCAAAACCTTTTCAAACACATAAAACAGCACCACTTATCATCAACCATAATCTTTGATCCTCTGAAACCCTAACCTTCAAACCTTCAAATATTCTAGAAAACATGGAAAATACTAAGAGAGCTAATGAAGCTGAGACCATCACTACCGAGAAACAGTGCTTCGAAGGAAGAAAAATCTTACAGGGAAAGGTAATTGATCTCGAATGGCTATACAAGAAAAATCTCTTATTGAAACAAGCATTGTCATTTCAGAATCTCAAAAAGACTTTCAATAGTGAGAATAAAAATTTTCTGTATGAGGTATAACTTCGATATTTGTTCAAATCTCTAATGTTTAGTCTAGGAAACAATGAGGACACTATACTGGCTAAGATAGAGGATATGGATTTTTCGATCTCTTCGATTGAAATTGGTCAGATTTTGAACTGCACTCATGAGGGAGTCTTTCATTTGGATTTGAAAAATATAGGATATTTTGTACATAAATCAGAGGACATTATGTATTTTCTTTTTTCTACTACATCTATAAATAAGATGTTTATAAATGACCTGGAGTCCGATCAGAATATTTTCGTAAAGTTTGTGAAAACATGGATTGCACTAAGGATGTCTGAGATGAAGAAGATATTATATCCTGACATGTATATAATGTATCTTTTTCTCAGTGATATCAAACTCAATTTTCCTAGATACATGGTGAGGTATCTGAATTACTTTTATCATAGTGAATCCATAATGAACTTCTACCCTTTTGGACGATTCATTTCCAAACTGTTGTTTAAGAAGGATATGGTGAGACTGGTGGATTCCAGAGTGCATTGTCATCACTGTAATGTTTTTAATGCTGGAACTTTAAGAATGACTATCTATTTATGGAGCACTTTAAAAGGAAAACTATTACCAGTACGAGATAAGGATGAAACAGAGAGTGCTCAGGCTCAATCTTCTATGTCCAAGGAGGGACATGCTGAATCAAGAGAAAGCACTACTATGAGGAGAATAAGATTTTACATGGAAGAAACTGAGGAAGAAAGAAGTTAGGAAATATTTCACACTTAGAGGAAAATAACTGTTAATGAGGAATCTATTTCCCCTGTACTGACCACAAGAGATTTACTCTCTTACAACATTGTTAGAGAAAAAGTTATTGAACAATCTCAGAAACAAGATGTGGTAGTTACAGAACATGACCTTGAAATAATTGAAGTTGAAATATCAGAACCAAAGATTTAAGTTGATGTTGAAGTTCCACTTCTATAAGAAAAGGAGGCAGAGCATGGTGAGGAAGTGGCCAGACCTTAGGACACTCTAGAAGATAGTATCTCAGAAAATCCATTGGATAAACAAGTTGGTGATGTTTGTGATTAAAATATTTTTGAATCTCAAACAGAATTACTTCAAGAAGATTTTTCTATGGAAGAGTCTGGAAAAGACTTTAAGGAAAAATCTGTGGTCCAACCTGTTTGAGAAAAGGAAAAAGACAAGTCTGATGCAGATTCAATACCTTTAGTATTGTTGCATCGCACTGAACCTGAGAATGAGAATCAAGCATAGAGTGCCTCTAATTCAGGGAATAAGGAAATTGAAGAGCTGTACAGAAAGGTGTCTCAGTTGGAATCTGAAAATGTTACTTTGAAGAGAGCATTATAATCAGAGTAGTTGAAATTTCAGAGAAATAATAATAGTACTATTCCACGACAAGAAGTTGAATATTTTAAGAAAGATCTGCTGATAGAGGTTTCAAATCTGAAATCATAAATGGTAAAGAAGTCAATTCTCTTAGAAATTAAAGGATATCTGGAGACACAGTTTTCATCTACTGGAACTAGTGCTGCTAGTGGATCAGGTCCTTCACCTGATTTACTCAGAAAGTTTCAGGCTATCACAACTACAATGAGAAATATGAGTGACAGATTTCATGATCTTCAATGCAACATTTATCCTTTATCCTTCATGTAATACAATTGTTTCCCTCAAAATTTGGGGATAACCTCCTTGATTGAAGGATAAAACATTCCAATCGGTTTCTAATGGGTTTGTTCGTAGAACCAAAAACATCCAATGATTCCACATCCATTTGGACCTACTTTCCAAAGGTAGGTGCTTATTAGTTTGTGGACAGATGAGGCTTTTAAATTTTCATTGGTCGAGAGGATGGGAGGTCGGACTCATCATACCTTTTTGAGGGGAATTATTGTCTACTCCAAGACTCTCTTTATAGATTTAAGTTATGTTTGTGAATCCTTATTACATTACCAAGTATAAAATGAGATTTCATTTAGTCTGACAATCAATGATTGATATGTAAGAAATTCATAGAATCTTTTATATGTATTCGAGGTTCTTCACTGATGAATAATCATCTCTATTTGTTAGATATTCTTAGTTGATGGTATCCTTAAATTACATAAAAGTCTCTTGGTCATTATGATGACCATACTGGTTTTAAAGCCACTCAGTTAGGCACTTGAAGTTTATTGTCATTCAGGAGGACATGAATTATTTCAGAGTTGTGATCGAACCCGCAGATGGGCTACCTACGTATCCTTTGTTTAGAAAATTAATCAGAACCCATGTAGTTTGAGTAAGGGAGTATGATTCTTATGCATGATTGATGGATCAAAGAAAGAAGTCATGATTACTTTTACACTCTAAGATCACGTGAGTCATGCTTGGTGTGAGAAACAAGAGGTATTGGTGAAACCAGACAATTGTGATAAGAAATATACAATGATGTGGGGCTTATGTGTTTATGACTGCCCAAAATAGATGAAGATTGGGATTCAATTCTAGGAAGAAATCTTGGAACAGGGTCCATAAAGTTATATGTACTTCATCGAGATTTTAATACTCTAACTTGGGGCTTACTCCTGAAAAGGAGGCCCCAAATTTGGAGAGGACTTATGATTGGGTTTTACTCCTAAGAAAGAATCCTAGATCAAAGGTAAATTAGGACTGGTTAAGAGAAATTAAGACTGGGGCTTACTCCTGAGATGGAGGCCTAGGTTAAGGGACTTTAAAATTTAGAGGACTTGGGGATTACTCTTAAGAAGGATGCCCATATTTGAGAATTATGATTGGGGATTATTACTGAAAAGGAAGCCCAGGTAAAGAATTATGGATGGGGCTTATTCCTGAAAAGGAGACCGAGGTTAAGAATTTTGACTGGGGCTTATTCCTGAAAAGGAGGCCCAGGTTAATGAGTTCTCTCATCTTAAAGGATGAGGTTGAATGAATGAAGTCTCAATTTTTAGTGACGTAAAGATGTGTAAATCAATAGGTTTTGAGAGATATTCCACAAAATTCCTTTCATATAAGGAAGTAAAATCATGAAATCATGCCATAAATGGCTTTGAAGAGTTTCTTGAAGACGGAATCTTGAATACGATAGGTGGAATGGCATAAGAGGGGTGAAATGGGCAAAAAGGGCACCCAAAAAGGTAGGGGTGCACAAGTCCTGGTAGGCGCGCAGGTACTACGTGGGCGCACAAGTCCTGGTCGCACAGGTATACTAGCGCAACACATGGGTACTTTCACGACGGTTAACCAGCAGGGTAATACTTGAGCGACTCTTGGTTAGGGCCTTTAGAATTATCGTGAGGTTCTTCCAGAAGAGTGGCACACATGTTCTATTGAAGGAGTTAGGTGGTGCGCAAGTGTGACCATTTCCCTTAAGGGCTGGCCACTCAGACGCGCAAGTGTTGTTGAGTTTCAACACTTAGACCTTATTCCCCCTCTTTAGATCTTCCTTTCTAGGTAAGAAATTAGCTTATAAATGTTTCGGAATCTTTGAGAAGAGACTAGGGCACCGGGAGCTCAAATCTATGTTTCTGAAAAAAAAACCTCCTGAAATGGGGGGCCAACAGGGTATATTTATAGGCTAGAAAAGACCCCAGGCGGTTATCACTTAGGGCGCACAAGTTTACTTGCGCGACCATTGCGGCGTGCAAGTGTACTTGCGCGAAAATGAGGGAGCTTGTGCGACCTTTGTGCTTTTGAAGCATTGTTCATGCCTTTGTTGATTTTTGATGATTTCTTCAAAGTATGAATCAATTTGTGCTAAGTCATTTCCCTTTCCATTTTTTAGACAATGTGACGAAAAGGAGCGTCAACAAAATTCCCCCCTCAGAGTTGGATCCGAAATAAATGAGGATGTGACTCTGATGAAAATAAGAAAACTAAAGGAAAGGCGATGTGTAAGTGTTCGGGGCGCAATAATTGGTGCGCAGAATGTGGCGCGCAAGGTACGGCGTGAAACATCTAGCTGGACAGACTTCGGTGCGCAGGGTATGACTGTGGCCTATAAATATGTGGCCGCATTTCCATACAAAGCATCCGGATTTCAAACGTTCGAGCTCTTACCGCACAAGCGGCCTTCTCCGTGCAGGTTACTCTCTTTTCCGCTGTTTCTTTATTGTCGCGCTGCTGTAGAGGTGTTTATAATTGTGCGGTTTATACTTGAGCATCAAAAAATAGCGCGACACACTAACACTTGTGCGCCTTAATGCCTTTTCCATTGTTTTTTGAATTCCTTCACAAATTTTATGAAAAATAAACCCATTTAAGAGTTAGTTTATTAAAATTCAGTGCAGATTCAATCAATCCCAAGGGAATTGGAAAGGCTGATGAACTGGCAAGAAAGCAGATTGATGACATGATGAACATTGTTGGCCATGATTACTATGATATCTGCAACAGGACTCTCCCAAATTTGGATAAGTAATTGAAGAAATATCATCTTAATTTCCCACAGAGAATCTACCTGTCCCTGTATGGTCATGGTCATCTTCAAGGAGTCAATGTTCTAGATGTAAATAACTATACACTTGAAATGTAGCTACACTGCTACTCCTCTATTTCGGTTATGCGGTGAATTAAGAGCAACAACAATGGTGTGAACTTTCAAATTTTCCTTCCATGCCATTTCCTTGCAGATATGAAAATGGCAAACCCATGGGTTGAAATGTTTTCCACTACCAGTTGGTGGAGAGAAGACAAACATGGTATTAGAGCAATTTCTGAAAAGAGTACTCTCTCCAAATGGATCTTTACTTCCAATGCTCCATTCTCAAATTCATGTATCCATCTTCCAAGTCTCTTGGACAGAAACAGAGTCATCGTTTGATCAGTAGAAAATTTTCTCAAACCACACTCAATAACATCATTTTACAATTGTTCCAAGAAGATCTAGTATCACTGAATCTCTTATTGTATCTAATTGAATGAATGAATTCTAGGTGGTTTCTGATGAAGCTTGGGATGTCATAAATCAAATGAAGAGTTATGTTGAAAGCCTCTTGTAATTCTTGAAAAAGAGAAGAGACTCCAGTCTACGGATGTCCTTCTATCTCCTATGTATCAATGAAAAACACTTTCATCTTCAATCATTTGTGCACCTATTTTCCTTCTACCTGCATTAAATTTTACCGAAGCCAATGGGCCTAGTAAGAATAGTTTGATTTTTACTAGGATTATTATACATAACCCTACAAACTTTGAATCTTTTAATTTCTCAATATTACCTAAATCATAAAAAATGTGTGTTTTGTGAGCTAGAAATTGACTTTTATTCAGAGTTCCTTTATCTTTTGTGGGTAGTTTAAAGTCGTACACATCGGACATATAGAGGCTAATGTTTATGGTCGAAAATAGCTTTGACCGAATGAATTAGAATTGACTCAATTCTTTGACAATTTATCTGAAAACATATTACCATACTCAAGTATGAGGGAAAAAATGTAAACTATGGCTTAAGAATATTTGAATATGAGGAATGATATGAAAAAGAGATAAAAGGCATCATAAGAAGTAGTTTCCAAGAATGAAGTTACTATTATTTAACAAACCCTTTAGGGGGTTGAATTATGCAGGGCCACCTAAGGGCATTGGCTGCATAGTCAAATAAATAGCATCTTTTGGATAACAAGTCTGTTATATAGACTGTTTATGCAAGGCTGCCTAAGGGCACAGGCTGCATAGTCAGGCAAAAGAACTCTCAGAATTTTACTTTCCTAGTGCTAAAAAGCCCGTGAATGTTTATGGCAATTCAAATTTTCCAAAGTATAGAGTTTTCTGTATGGAAAGAGGTACTTGAATATGGAGAAGATATTTACAAACAAGATTATCGAAAGAACTGGATGGATATCACTCCTACAAAAGTTTGACCCAAACGTAGGGAATGAGAATATAAACAATAGAATTGAATACTTTAATATCATGAAAAAGGATATGGGAAAAATATGTTAAGGATGGCTATTTTTGTGGATCCCTACATACAGTAATTTAAGACCAATAAGGACAAAAGTGGATTTCTTCCCAAGAATGAAGTTACCAATATCCGAAAAACCCGTTAGGGGTTGAATTATACAGGGCCACCTAAGGGCATTGGCTGCATAGTCAGATAATAGTATCATTTGGCTGAAAAATCTGTTATGGAGACTGTTTATTCAAGGCCGCCTAAGGGCATGTGCTGCATAGTCAGGTAATAGAACTCTCAGAAATTTGACATTTTTGTGACTAAAAGTCAAGAAGGGGGTTATAAAGATCTGAAAATATTTACGGTTAGGATTATGACACATAAAGTGGGTATTTTCCAATGTATACAGAGATACACAGATCAATGCTAACCATAATCATGTTGTGGCTGGGTCCTGAATTGAAATGTTGGACTTCATTACGTATCTCATAAGGATGGGAATCAAGACATACGTAGTTCTTAAACTACAATTTAACATCTTATGGGAAAAAAGGATTAGAGATCTTAGTTTAGGGTCATAGAGCTTGGAACATTATAAGAAATACATAGTGTGTGTTTTCATGGGGCCTTTTCAGCCAAGGGACTAGAAGTGGAATTTGGGGTTAGGCCAAAAAGACTTGGGGCTGGATTCAAGGGACACTCGAATGTTCCTACGTATCTCATAAGGATGGGAATCAATCCCACGTAGTTCTTGAACTACCCTCTGAACAAATTTGGTTCGTACATGTGAAGGGTGAAAGGGGACTTTAGTACAATGATGGTTTAACCCAAGATAAAAGGTTTGGGCATTTCCATGTATTCACGTAGTCTCTGAAATGAAACATGATTGAAAAATGAATGTAAATTATGGTTTCCTATCAGGTGAGGGTATCCATAAATATTGTAGTTTATTTTCATACTGAACAAAAGTTTTGTATATTTTAACGTCGTATAAGAAGGATGAAAGTGAACTAATGTAAAGATATTGATTCTAGGGGTGGTTTCACGAATCAACATCATATGAGATGGAGGTAAACCGATGTGAATAGATTAGTTTTGGGCGTGAACCTTGGGAGGTTGCCTACGTACACAGCCTGGAAGGCAAGGATCAAAGTCCGCGTAGTTCAATTAAAGAATGAATTAATGATCAAGTTGTTCTTGGGGACAATGAACTAAAAATTAATGTTGTTGGGACTTAAACATGGTTAGTAGCCCAGAGAGAGTGTTATTGTTAAGGTTTTCTCTAAGCTCACGTGAGTCATACTCGGTGTGAGAAACAAGAGGTAACAACAACCTTAACGATGCACAGTTTAATGTCATGTAGGACATATGAAGGGACTATGAAGTTTTATGGTCTTGTAGTTAGGACTATTGGTGCTGCACAGTTTAATGTCATGTAGTAGGGAAAAATTACAATTTAATGTCATGTAATACATATTAAAGGATTTTGTGTACAGTTTAGCATCATGTAGTTAGGACGATGGGGACAATACAATTTAATGTCATGTTGGACAAAAAGAGGACTGTGCAGTTTAATGTCATGTAGTGAGGACAAAAGAGTACACCATTTAACATCATGTTGGACGTAAGTGAGAATAGTTTAAGGTCATATGCATGGACCATTGGTTATATATTTTAACCACATATTGCAAGGACAATGAAGGGGGACACAGTTTAACGTCATGTTGGATGTATTACGGAGTTTTCATAGTTTAACGTCATGTTGGACGAAAGCGTGAATAGATTAAAGTCATATGCATGGACCGTGGACGATGTAGTTTAACTTCATGCTGGACGTAAGGGACTTGCAAATAGATTAGGGTCATATGCATGGACTGTTGATGATGCAGTTTAATGTCTTGCTGGACGGTTGTGCAGTTTAAGGTCATACCAGACCATGATAATATATTTTGTGTTTATAAAAAATACTTCTTAAAAAATATGGTATTGGTTGGAGTAGTGATGAGTTCTCCATCCATTGAGATTAAATAATATGCTCCATTAGAGTAGACCATATGTATTGAGTAAGGTCCTTCCCATTTTGGCTCATGCTTGGGAGGTTTCTTTCCTGGTATCATTGGAGTTCTGAGAACTAATACTAATTCTCCCTGAGTGAATGAATGAAGACGAACTTTTTTGTTAAATGCTCGTGATATTCGATTCTGATAGACTTCCAAGTGGTGGAAGGTGCACAATATTTTCTCATCTAACCGTTCCAATTCATTCAATATCTTTTGAGATTGTTCCTCTGTAGATGATTGATCACAAATGGAAACTCTGAGCGAGGGTAGTCGAACCTCAAATGGCAAGACTACTTCCGTTCCATATACCAATGAATACGGAGTTGACCGCATTGCAGTGCGGGTGGTAGTCCGATAAACCCATAAAGCATGAAAGAGTTTATCAGGCCATGAACTCTTATCTTTATCCACCAACTTTTGTAGTATATTTGAAAGAGTCTTATTGAAGGCTTCTATATGGCCATTGGCCTCTACATGATACCAAGATGAATGGTTGGATTTGATGTTGTATTCTTGATACAACTTCTTCACCTCGGATAAACAGAAGTTGGTGCCATTGTCCATCAATATGGTATGAGGGACACCAAATCTGGTAATGATGTTAGACTTGATGAAGCTGACAACGCATTTAGAACTGACTTCCTTGAGAGGTATTGCCTCTGCCCATTTGGAAAAGAAGTCAGTAGCAGTAAGAATGTACTTAAACTTCTTGGTCATAGCCGAAGGGTAAGGTTCCACCACATCCATTCCCCATAAGGAAAATGGCCATGAGTATTTAGCTGTATGAAGAAACTCTAGAAGTTGATGAATGAAGTTGGAATGAACTTGGCATGAAAGAAACTTCTTTGTAAAATCAACACAATCTTGTATCATTGAAGGCCAAAAGTATCCATGCCTTCGAATTTGATCAGACAGTCTATGTCCAGACTGGTGGGCACCACAGACTCCTGCATGCACTTCTTTAATGACAGCCATTGTCTCTTCACCATCAATGCATCTGAAGAGAACTCCATCAAAACCACATTTTTAGAGAATTTTCTCTAGGTTATTCGGGCTATCATAAAGAAAAAAATTGACTACACGTCACCAGATTTGTTCTTTCTTGGCTCTATCAGGTGGAAGTGTTCCATTTTGAAGGTATTCCCTGATAGGTGACATCCATTATGTAGTATGACCATACGGTTCAGGAATGGGACTAATTTCATTAATTTCCTCTATTCTGATTTGAACATAAGGTGAAATTGCATGACGGTGGGCAATAATGATGGTTGTTTCATCCCGATTTGGATCTACCAGAGCTGTGGCTATATTATCCAGTGCATCAGCTTGAGTATTTTGTGATCTTGGGATATAAGAAAATGTTGGTTCCAAAGGGAATTCCACCATTAACTCACTGACGTAGTCATACAAAGGGATCAGTTCTTCTTTTCTGATGGCATAATCCCCATTGACTTGTTTTATTACCAGGTCTAAATCACCATACAACTTTATGTGATTCACTTGTGCTTGAAGCATTAATTCCAATCCTGTGATTAGAGATTGGTATTATACTTCATTATTGGTACCACATTCCCACAATAAGAAGGAATAAGGTAACACTGCCTTTTTTGGATAAATGAGCACAATTCCTAATCCAACTTTGTTGAATTTAGGATTTTCCATTTTCCTCCCTGTTGGACTTCTGGAAGCACCATCAAAATACATTTCACATGCCTGAGGACTTTCTTGAATAGAGAAGAATTCCTCATCAGGGAGTTTAATATCTAAACATGTGTCTTCCACTGAAGGGTGTTTAGCCAAGAAATCAGCCATAGCTTGGCCCTTTATCGCATTTTGAGACACATACTGAATGTCTAATTGCTGCAAAATAACTTCCCACCTTACCAGACGTCCTGTAAGCATTGGATGACTAAGGATGAATTTGAGTGGGTTATTGCGAGATACTAATTGGACCTCGTGATGTTGCAGGTAGTGTATCAACTTCTGAACTGCAGAGATTTATGCCAGAAAACACTTCTCAATACTCGAATACCGGGTTTCGGCTTCAAGCATAGTTCGACTGAGATAGTAGAGGCTGTTTTCATTCCCAGTATCATTCTTTTGAGCAAGAAATGCATCCAATGAACGCTCTAGAGCTGTCACGTAGAGGATAAGTGGTCTTCCTTCCAAAGGTGGCATGAGTACCAGTGGACTCAAGAGGTATTTCTTAAAAATATCGAATGCTTCTTGATAGTATTCAGTCCACTGGTAAGTGACTCCCTTATTCATCAATTTGGTGAAGTTTAAACTTTTGCCTACCAAATTGGCGATGAAACGCCGAATATAGGCTAAGACTCCTTGAAGTCCTCTTAATTCTTTCAAATTTTGAGGAGGTGACATACCAAGGATTGACTTGGTCTTCTAAGGATCGACTTCAATACCATGATGGAGTACAACAAAGCTGAGAAATTTTCCCGAGGTTACCCCAAAAGAACATTTTAAGGGGTTCATCTTCAAATTAGGTTGTCGAAGCTTATGGAATATGACTTCCAAATCAGCCATGTGATTAGAAAATTGTTTGGATTTAACCACCAAATATTCTACATAGCATTCAAGAAACTTCCCTAAGATGGGTTTGAAGATACGATGCATGGCACACAGATATGTTGCACATGCATTCTTTAAGACAAAGGGCATTACCCGGTAGCAAAACACACACTGAGGGGCTCTGAAGGCTATGGATTCCTCATCTTCTGGGGCCATTTGGATCTAATTATATCTAGAATATCCATCCATGAAGTAAAGTGCTTCATAGCCAGCTGTTTCATCAATTAAAAGTTCTATAATCAGAATTGGGAAATCATCCTAATGCCGATTAAGATCTTTGTAATCGATGCAAACTCTAATTTGTCCATTCTTCTTCTTTACATGGAAAATATTAGCCAAACACTTGGGATATTGAAATTATCTGATGAAGTTATCTTTGATAAGCTTATCCACTTCAGCTTCAATTTTGGAAGCATAAGTTGGGTGTGTTCATCTTGTGGCTTGCTTAAATCCTCGATGTTCTTCTGGTAAACCCAAATGATGAGTAGCAATATCAGGATCAAGCCTGGGCATTTCTGTATAGTTCCAAGAAAATATATCGCTATTTCTATTTAGAAAAGAAATATAAATCTCTTGATCTTCAGGAGTCATGGACGTACTGATTAAAGTGGAGCGTGGATCTTCTTTTGTACCCAGCTTTTTTTCCCTGAGTTCATCCACAGTGGTAGCGATACCCTCTTCAAATGTTGGAGTAGAATCTCTAAGATCTTACTCTTCTTCTTTATCATGTGTTATTTCTTCCATTTCTACTTGCATAGTATATGATAAAGCATAATTTTCATGATTAGAAGAGATGTCAAAATTTTCACATCTTGAAGAAGAAGCTTCCATTTCCGACCCGATTGATGATGGAGGGTCTTCTTTGGGTAATAAAGAGGAGATGATGGATTGAGAATCGACATCATTGTTCACCTCCGATGTTGCTATAACTTCTTCTAGCCTAATTGGTGAAGTATAGACTTGTTGGATTTCAGCAGATGAAATGAAGACGTCACCATTTGTGCTTTCATCACCGGTTGGTGGGTTACCAATTTCTCCCATGTTTTCTAGCTCAATTGCCGTAATTGACATTATGGATATTTCCATAAGAGTATTTTGATTTGGGTCTATCTTATCAATTTTACTGATAGGCAACACATAATCTATAATCACATGTGTAAATGGATTTACTGGAATCTTCTCCAAACCATATGGAGCATTAACTTTGGTAATCTCCTTTAATGTGGATTTCTCCCTTCCTTTCATGTGATAAAATTCCTACTCAATGTATTGAGACTCACATGTCTTGAACGGGGCCTTATCACCATACAATGTCCCAAAATGACCATCTAAACAATATTTGAGACATTGATGGTATGATGATGGGATAGCCGCATGTTGATGTAGCCAGGGTCTTCCAAGCAAGATATTGAAGGCTGAGTCTTGATCAAAAACCATGAAATCTGAATTGGATACAAGATCTCCAAACTGAGTTCTGATTTTAACTTCACCCCATGGTTCTTGTTCATTTTTATCATATCCTTGTAAAATCATGGTAGAAGGAGATAAATCAGATTCTGTGAGGCCCAATCGATGAAGTGTATGAATGGGCATGAGGTTGACTCCTGAACCATTGTCAATGAAATATTTTCGGACGTCTACGCCATTGACCTTTCCAGATAAGTACAAATGTATAATATGACCATGCACAAAATAATATTCATCTTCATCAGTAAAAGATATTATTGCATGGAATTCTGTAGGATTATTCTCTATGTGATAGACTTCATCTGTAGCAATTTCAGTTTCAAACTCCTGAGGACTTGACAAAGCCTCGATGAGTGATTCACAAAGATCTTTTGACAGATTCAAAGCATCGAGAATTGATAACTTGGATGGTACTTGGGCCAAGTGTTTCAATATATCATACTTTTGATCCAGAGGTCTACATTTCCCAACCAGAATATGTGGTTTAGCAGGTACCTTGGAAGCAGATGCTTTGGAAGTTGATGCATCTTGTATTGGGATAGGAGTTGGAAATATTCCTAATTTTGGTAGATTAGACCGATTAGATCCATTTACTTGCTGAGAGGAAGAATATGTAACCTTCAACCGATCTTTTAAAATAATTGTGCCCAGACTGATTTTTCTATTAGTAGAAGAACATTCTTGTTCTTGATGAGCTCGCTGAAGGGATCTACCATGAGTTTCTGCTGCGTACACAGTTCTAGCAGGGGTAGAATTGGAATAGTGGATTCTGAAAGATCCACGTCTTCCCCTGTATCACAATCCTCTGGAACATCCTCTGATTCCCCTGTTTGATACAGGGAATTCAGGCTCATCAAAATCGAAACTGCGACTGGAATATGGATCTATTAATTGAATCATATTAATAGAACTGAAGATTAACTCTTTGTCTGATGAAGGCTCTGATTGATTATCCTGTTTAGGTTGTTCCGTTTGGTGGGGCAGTGCCCATGTCTTTGAAGTAGATGGCATGAAGTTTGCCAGAGTCAAAGACAACTTAGTCATTGACACATAGTCATCTTCTTCTGATTCTTTTTCTTTCTTTGAATCATGTCGTTTCTTTGAGGATTTTCCCTCTGATGGAGAGGGGTTTTCCGCAACATACATGGAATAAGATACAATCAGTTTCTTTAATTGTGTTCACAAAATAGCATGAGTTCGGTTGATTGTATTTCTTACCATACAATCATCATACGTTTGTGAATTTTTTCTTTTGACTTCTTGCCATTCGCCTTCCTCCTCTGGAACTGTAGCAGTAACACATGCTACCTAAGCTGAAGAACCTTTCAGTTTGACTTGTCCTGAGTCAACCATCTTTTGTAGGAGGCCTTTGAAGACAAAAAACTCCTGGATGGGATGCCCCAACATTTTATGAAAATGGAAATAATTGGGCCGGTCTTCATCTCCTTCTTTGTTTGACCTCTTAGGCCTTGGAAATTGAACCAGATTATTTTCCAGAGCCGAAATGAAGTAACCAGGAACTTGTTCATTTCAGAAAGAGTATGTTTTTCTCTTCAGATCATCAAATTGTTTTTGTATTTGATATATTTGACCATCTAGATGAAACAAACATTATTGTTAGTGCTCAAGAGGTGGATCCCTTTGAGAAGATGAAGGTTTTGAAGTAGAAATAGGAACAGTTACTTGTTTAAGCATAACTATAGAAGTTTCTACTTTAGCCATTCTCTTTCCTGGAGCTGATGGAATTACATGAGATTTAGCCTTAGCCTTAATAAGGGAATCTTCAATCTGCTGAGCGATTGAAGTAAGGTCTCGAAACCATCCTATGTATTTCACAGGGATCAACGGCGTGCATAATTCGTCATGCAGATTTTCCACACAGATTGGCAACAATTCCTCTTGAGGGAGTTCTAAGCTTAGGGAATATGTTAATCCCTTCCAGTGAGAAATGAAATCTGAGACCCTTTAATTCTCCCTTTGCTTACAGTTTGTATGATCAATAACTGTTGTCTTTGGCAAAGTTGAGCTAAACTGATGAAGGAATTTTTGGCGAAGATCCTTCCATCCGGTAATTGACCGGGATTGCAAACTTGTATACCAGACAAAGGCTGGTCCTTTCAAGGTCCATACGAAGCATCTGAGTTTCACTGATTCTTATTGCTCCGGAGTTCCCATCATAGGATCAAAACAAGACACGTAATGTGTCAAATGCTGTTCAGGGTTGCCTAATCCATTGAATATAGGGAATACAGGGTTTCCAAAACTGGATGGAGGAGAAATTTAATATACCCATTCAGGGTAAAATTTCATCTCTGGTTGAACCTACACACGTTTCCCTTCCATAGTTTCTAACTGAGCTGTTAATGACTCAATGGTAGTTATTAACTTTTGAGAAACATCCAGTTGAACTTGGACTTGGGTAGGTGAAATGACTGGAGCTTGGACAGATGTGGTGGTTGGTTCTCCAACTGATGTTATCACTGCTAACTGTTGTTGCACTTGACCCATAGGATTAGACCTGTGAGGGTGTACTGATAGAGGATGATATTCTTGATCCATCTCAGTAGCTGCAACAAATTCACTTGGCTGACTGACTCCAGCACGCTTAAGAAGAAGACTACCCTGAAGTAGTTCTGCATTCAACCTCCTTAATTCCTTCATTTCTTCCTCCTATTTTGCAAACCTTTGCTCTAGTAAGAGCGATTGGCCTTCTCCAGAGGAAGGATATGTAACCTGATTCTTTCCCATCCCTTTGTTGGATCCTTTTTGGAGAGGGGGAAGTGGGTTACTTGAAGGATTGCCTAGGTTCTGAGTAATCCTTTGATTTCGTGTACGTACACCTTCTTCATTTGTGTCAGAGCATACATCTTCTTGAGCAGGAACCTCTTCATCTGATTCCCCTGAGTGAGCCTCATCTGGTGGATCAACAAAAACATCATTGAAGACATTGATCGATGCATAACGCATCGCATCCCTTCTATCAGCATTTCTGTGATATTTTCTTCTTCCATGTCTTTGATGATACATTTCCTTTTATTGATTCGATCCCTCAGGAACTTATTGACAAACCGTAATTTGGAGAGAATATCCTGATAATTGAAGATGAAATATCATAACCAAAGATTGAAGATGATGTTGAAGTTCCACTTCTACAAGAAAATGAGGCAGAGCATGGTGAGGAAGTGGCCAGACCATAGGACACTCAAGAAGATATTATCTTATAAAATCCATTGGATGAACAACTTGGTGATGTTTGTGATTAGAATATTTATGAAGCTCAAACAGAAGTACTTCAAGATGATTTTTCTATGGAAGAGTCTGGAAAAGACTTTGAGGAAAAATATGTGGTCCAACCTGCTCAAGAAAAGGAAAAAAGAAAAGTCTGATCCAGATTCACTACCTTTATTAGTACTGCATCACACTGAACTTGAGAATGAGAATCAAGCACAGGGTGCCTCTAATATAGGGAATAAGGAAATTGAAGAGCTGTACAGAAAGGTGTCTCAGTTGGAATCTTAAAATGTTATTCTTAGGAGAGCCTTAAAATCAGAGTAGTTGAAATTTCAAAGAAATAATAATAGTACTGTTTCACGACCAGAAGTTGAATATTTTAAGCAAGATCTATTGATATAGGTTTCAAAGCTGAAATCATAAATGGTAAAGAAGCTAGATCTGTTAGAAATTAAAGGATATCTAGAGACACAATTTGCATTTACTGAAACTAGTGTTGCTAATGGATCAGGTCCTTCACCTGATTAACTTCGAAAGTTTCAGGCTATCATAGCTGCAATGAGCAATATGAGTGACAGATTTCATGATCTTCAATGAAACATTTCTCCTTTATCCATCATGTTATACAATTGTTTCCCTCAGAATTCAGGGATGACCTCCTTAATTTAAGGTTCAAACATTCCAATCGGTTTCTAACGGGTTTGTTCATAGAACCAGAAACATCCAATGATTACACATCTATTTGGACCTACTTTCCAAAGGTAGGAACTCATTAGTTTTTGGACTGATGAGGCTTAGTAATTTTCATTGGTCGAGAGGATGGGAGGTCGGACTCATCACTCTTTTTGAGGGGAATTATTGTCTACTCCAGGACTCTCTTTATATATTTAAGTTATGTTCGTGAATCCTTATTACATTACCAAGTATAAAATGAGCCTTCCTTTAGTATGAAAATCAATGATTGATATTTATGAAATTCAGAGAATCTTTTATATGTAATCAAGGTTCTTCATCGATGAATAATCATCTGTATTTGTTAGAGATTATTAGTTGATGGTATCTTTAAACTACGTAAAAGTATCTTGGTCATTATGATGACCATACTGGTTTTAAATCCACTCAGTGGGGCACTTGAAGTTTATTGTCATTCAGGAGGATGTGAATTATTTCAGAGTTGGGATCGAACCCGCAGATGGGCTACCTACGTATCGTTTTTTTAGAAAAGGAATCAGGACCCACGTAGTTTGAGTAAGAAAGTATGATTCTTATGCATGATTGATTGCTCAAAGAAAGAATTCCTGATTATTTTTACACTCTAAGCTCATGTGAGTCATGATCGGTGTGAGAAACAAGAGGTATTGGTGAAAACTGACAATTGTTCCATGAAATATACAATGATGTGGGGCTTATGTGTTTATGACTGCCCAAAATAAATGAATATTAAGATTCACTTCTGGAAAGAAATCCAGGAATAGGGTCCATAAAGTTATATGTGATTCATAGATATTTGAATACTCTAATGTGGGGATTACTCTTGAAAAGGAGGCCCCAAATTAGGAGAGGACTTATGATTGGGTTTTCCTCTTGAAAAAGAATCCCAGATCAAAGGCAAATTAGGACTGTTTAAGAGAAACTAAGACTGGGGATTACTCTTGAGAAGGAGGCCCAGGTTAAGGGACTTGAAAATTTAGATGACTTGGGGCTTACTCCTAAGGAGGATGCCCATATTTGAGAATTATGACTGGGTCTTATTTTTGAAAAGGAGGCCCAAGTTAAGAATTATGACTAGGGCTTATTCCTAAAAAGGAGGCGCAGGTTAAGAATTATGACTGGGGCTTATTCCTGAAAAGGAGGCCTAGGTTAATGAGTTCTCTCATCTTAAAGGATGAGGTTGAATGAATGAAGTCTCAATCTCTAGTGACGTAAAGATGTGTAAATCACTAGGTTTTGAGAGATATTCCGTAGAATTCCTTTCAGATAAGGAAGTCAAATAAAGAAATCATGCCACTAATGGCTTTGAAGAGTGTCTTGAAGACTAAATCGTGAATTGGAGCGGTGTAATGGCATAAGAGGGGTGAAATGGGCAATAAGGGCACCCAAAAAGGTAGGGGTGCGCAAGTGCTGGCAGGTGCCCAGGTACTACGTGGGTGCGCGCGACACATGGTTACTTGCGCGACGGTTAACCAGTAGTGTAATACTTGAGCGACTCTTTGTTAGGGCCTTTAGAATCATCGTGAGGTTCTTCCAGAAGAGTGGTGCACAATTTATATTGAAGGAGTTAGGAAGAATGAAAGTGTGGCCATTTCCCTTAAGGGTTGGCCACTCAGACGCGCAAGTATTGATGAGTTTTAACACTTAGTCTTTCCTCCCCCTCTTTAGATCTTCCGTTCTAGGTATGAAATTGCCTTAGAAATGTTTCTGAAGCTTTGAGAAGAGACTAGGGCGCCGGGAGCTCAAATCTGAGTTTCTGGAAAAAATCCTCCTAAAATGGGGGGCCCACAGGGTCTATTTATAGGCTGGAAAAAGACCCCAGGTGGTTATCACTTAGGGCGCGCAAGTGTACTTGCACGACAATGAGGTAACTTGCGCGACCTTTGTGATTTTGAAGCCTTGTTCATGGATTTGTTTATTTTTGATGATTTCTTCAAAGGATGAATCAATTTGTGCTAAGTTATTTCCCTTTCCATTTTTTAGACAATGTGACGAAAAGGAGAGTCAACAACAATCAGAAATTTTTGGTTGATTAGTTGACATCTAGTGAACTAGGAATCAGTTCTATCTTAAATAAATTCACATAGAATCTATCTTTGTTTCTGGAGAAGGAAGAAAGAATTCACGAGTTTTTCAGAGTCAATCTCATTTAAGGCATTCATATGAATGAAGAGACTAGAGATCTTATCATTCAGCTTAGTGATGGAATGATGCGAAGACTCAGGGAACAGTTAACAGAAATCAAGTCTATAGTTCAGCGGAGATAGAACCTATTTCATACCCTGATCAAACCTTGATTCTGGTGATCATCATAATTGTATCTATTCCATAATTTCAATGAAATTTTTTAATCCTGTATTTATAAATTTTTTCTTAAAATATGCTTATATATATATATATTTTACTGTCTTTGTTTCAATATGCCAGTAATCCAAATTTCATTACTAAAAAATAGTTACATAGCATTTACTTAAGTTCAGTGCTACATTAAATGTGTTATATTCCATCTTTTATCATTCTTTTGGATATCACAAAAAGGGGGAGATATTTGGATAAACACAACATTTTTTTGTTTGTTTCCTTTTATTAGGGGAGTAATTAAAATGGATAATTTAAAGGGAGAAATTACTTTATATATAATATTTTTTTTAAATTCAAAACTATATGTAATTAAATAATTTTTGTGTAAGTTAATTTCATTAATTATTTTATGGGTTTTGTGATCATTAAAAAGGGGGATATTGTTGAGTAAGTGTTGTTTTCAACAATACATAATGTTTTATTTAAAAGGGGAGTTTGTTTACAACAATACTCTATCTCTTTATAACAATTTTGATGCCTCACAAATACCCTTAATTATTTTCAAATTATTTTATTTGTTAAGTATTTTTCATGAATTTATTATTCATTATATTTTTATTTATGGATGAAATATTTATGTTCTTGAACAATGAGGTTTTATTTCAAAAGTTTTCGCATTTAGCATGTTCTGGAAACACTGTTCATACCCTACTTATTTGGGATCTTCCTTAGCTTGTTCTAGAAACACTATTCATACCCTACATGGAGGAACTTAGTGTAAGGATAAAATGTAGCATATACATTATGAGATAAGGGAAAAGTATGGAAGAAAAACCATACGTTATCGACAAAGTATGAAAAAGATCCCTACGTTAAGAAGGAACCCTATGTTTGGGATATTAGAAAAGTATGAAAGGGGAACCGTACGTATGTATTAAACATTACGTTTGTTTCTAAAAATTGTGGTTCATCAACATTAATTTTTTAAACAAATATACATTCTTGGAAAAGTGTGGATCAAGTAAAAGTATGGATCTTTTATCATACGTTTGAAAGTTGAAACATATGGATGAACAACCCTACGTTTATGATCAACCTTAACTTTGATGAAAGTGACATGAAACTTACATATGTGATTAACCCTACGTTGTCAACTCTATGTTTTAAGACTACGTCATTCAAAGTATGCATACAGTACAAATCAACCTTACATTTGGCATCAAAGAATTTAAAGTAAACATTTTTATGCAACGGTTAGCAAGCTGATTTTTATGCGGATTTCAAGCCGGATTTAAAGATGATTTCAAATTACTAATTTATCAGATTCAAAGCTGTTTTATCAATGGTTTAAAGATCAAATTATAAGGAGCTTTTTATGCTGATTTTTCAGGGAAGTTACAACTACTCTATAAATTCAAATGTTTTAATATCCCGAGTTAAAAGGCGACTCTTATGGATCTAAATTTGCAGGAGAAGTACTTGTCATTATTTTATATATATGATATTTTTTTAATATAATATAATGATCTTATGTGATCTATTGATCATTCTGAGAAATGGTAATAAAAACAGAGACTATCAAGAATTCAGATATGCTGATTCAAGAGAATGACAAAGCTCTGTTTTCTAAAGTAGAAAAATCATGATAGAAGATTCATTTGTTCTACATCGAAGATCATTTTTGAATATTTTAATTCTGAAGTTGTGAATTATATTTCTATATTTACTACAACGGTATCAACTCAGAACAAATCTTTTGTGAAGATTTTTATTTCTGAAGGAGACGATCTATCTACATTCAATTACATGCTGTTGCAATAGTGAAGAATATCTGGAAGGTATTTTTAGAATATAGAAATCTTTATTTTCTATTCATGAGTGACCGGCTTCTCGTACTAAGCTGTGTAGGTTCTGTGAGTGAACTAGAAGGCTTTGTTTTGTCTTAGATTGTAAAGGTGTCAACCGCCTGTACTCAGTTGTTGTAAGGTCTGTTGAAACGAGGACTAGATAGGGAAAATCACCAAGCTCATGGAGTAGAGCGTTGGTGGAGTGGACTAGGGGTCTTATGTTCCCCAAACCACTATATATCTTGTATCTCTGCTATTTAAATTTCCGCTGCATCAATTCATCTGATTAAAGTTAAAAGGTAGAACACAATCTCGCAATGATTTTTGAAAAGACACAATTCACCCCCCCCCCCCTCTTGTGTATATTTGATATAATCTGATCCAATAGACTGTTGGCATCTCATGCTTGGAGCATAAGGCATATCTTGTTTGGATCAAGAGGCATCCTATCATTGGAACATAGGGCGCACTAAAGATTATAGATATATAGAGAGGACTATTGGCCTCTCTGGCTTGGAGCATAAGGCATCTCTTTTTTGGATGAAGAGGCATCCTATGTTTGGACCATTGGGCGTACTACAGTTTAGAGTCATGTAGAAAAAACTGTTGGCATCCCATGATTGGAGCATAAGGCATCTCTTTTTTGGAGTAAAAGTCATCCTATGTTTGTAACATAGGGCGTACAATAGTTTAGAGTCATGTATAGAGGACTGTTGGCATCTCATGCTTAGAGCATAAGGCATCTCTTGTTTGGAGAAAGAGGCATCCTATGTTTGGTATATAAGGCATAATACAATTTTGATTCATGTAGATAGTATTGTTGTCATCTCATGCTTGGAGTATAAGGAATCTCTTTTTTGGAGAAAGAGTCATCCTATGTTTGGAAAATACAGCATACTATTATTTAAATTCACATAGAGATGACTATTGGAATCTCATGCTTAGAGCATAAGAAATATCCTATTTGGAGAAAGTAGCATCTTATGTTTGGGACATAGGGAATACTACAGTTTATAGTCATCTAGAAAACAATATTGGCATCCCTTTCTTTGATCATAAGGCATCTCTTGTTTGGAGAAAGAGGCATCCTATGTTTGGAACATAGGGCATAATAGATTTTAGAGTCATGTAGAGAGGACTGTTGGCATCTCATGCTTGGAGCATAATGCGTCTTTTGTTTGGATCCGGAGGCATCCTATGTTTGGATCATAGGGTGTACTATAATATAGATTCATGTAGAGAGGACTGTTGGAATCTCATTCTTGGAGCATAATGCATCGCTTTTTTAGAGCAAAAGGCATCCTCTGTTTGGAACATAGGGTGTACTACAGTTTAGAGTCATTTAGAGAGGACTGTTGTCATATCATGATTGGAGCATAAGGTATATATTGTTTAGAGAAAGAGGCATGCTATGTTTGGAACGTAGGGAATACTACAGTTTAGAGTCAAGTATAGAGGAATGTGGGCATCTCATGCTTGAAGCATAAGGCATCTCTTGTTTAGAGGAAGATGCATCATATTTTTGGACCATAGGGTGCACTACAGTTTAGAGTCATGCAGATACGATTGTTGGCATCTCATGCTTGGAGTATAAGGAATCTCTTGTTTGGAGAAAGAGTCATCCTATTTCTATAAAATAGGGTGTACTATAGTTTAGAGTCGTGTAGAGAGGACTGTTATCATCTCATTCTTGGATCATAAGTAATCTTTTTTTTGGAGCAAGAGGCATCCTATGTTTAGAACAGAGGGCATACTAAAGTTTAAATTCATATAGAGAGGACTGTTGGCATCTCATTCTTGGAGTATAAGGCATCTCTTGTTGAGAGCAATAGGCATCCTATGTTTGGAACATAAGGCGTACTAAAACATAGAGTCATGTTGAGAGGACTGTTGGAATCTCATGCTTAGAGCATAAGTCATATCTTGTTTGGAGAAAGAGGCATCCTATGTTTGGAACATATTATGTACTTCCATTTAGAGTCATATAGAGAGGTCTATTGGAATATCATGCTTGGATTATAAGGCATCTCTTGTTTAGAGTAAGAGGCATTCTATGTTTGGAACATCATTCTATGTTTGGAACATTGGGCATTCTAATTTTTAGAGTCATGTAGAGAGGACTGTTGGCATCTCATGCTTTGAGCATAAGGAATCTCTTGTTTGGAGCAAGAAGCATCCTATGATTGGAGTATAGGGAGTACTACAGTTTAGAGTCGTGTTTAGAGGACTATTGAAATCACATGCTTGGAGTATAAGGAATATCTTGTTTGGAGAAAGAGGCATCCTATGTTTGGAACATAGGGCTTACTAGAGTTTAGATTCAGGTAGAGAGGACTGTTGGCATCTCATTCTTGGAGCATAAGGCATCTCTTATTTGGATGAAGAAGCATCATATGTTTCGACCATATGTCACACTACAGATTATAGTCATGTAGAGAGGGATCTTGGACTCTCATGCTTGGACCATAAGGCATATCTTTTTTGGAGCAATATGCATCTTGTGTTTGGAATGTAGGGCGCACTACATTTTAGAGTCATGTATAGAGGACTGTTGGAATCTCATGCTTGGAGCATAAGACATATCTTATTTGGAGCATGAGGCATCCTATATTTGGAACATAGTTTATACTACAGTTTAGAGTCATGTAGAGAGGATTGTTGGCATCTCATTCTTAGAGCATAGGGTATCTCCTGTTTAGAGTAAGAGGCATCTTATGTTTGGAACATAGGGCATACTACAGTTTAGAGTCATGTAGAGAGGACTATTGGAATCTAATTCTTAGAGCATAAGGCTTCTCTTGTTTGGTGTAAGAGGCATCCTATTTTTTTATCATAGGGAATACTATAGTTTAGATTCATATAGATAGGTCTGTTGGCATCTCATGATTGGAGCACAAGGCATCTCTTGTTTGGAGCAAGAGGCATATTATGTTTAGACCATAGGGCGCACTACAGTTTAGAGTCATGTACAGAGTACTGTTGGCATCTCATTTTTGGATCATATGGAATCTATTTTTTGGAGCAAGAGATATCATTTGTTTGGAACATAGGGAATACTATAATTTGGAGTTGTATAGAGAGGACTGTTGGAATCTCCTGCTTGGAGCATAAGGCATTTCTTGTTTAGGAAAAAAGGCATCCTATGATTGGAATATAGGGAATACTACAGTTTAGAGTCAGGTAGAGAGGACTATTGGAATCTCATGCTTGGATTATAAGGCATCTCTTGTTTAGAGAAAGAGTCATCCTATGTTTGGACTATAGGTCGAACTATAGTTTAGAGTCATGTAGATAGGATTGTGGGCCTCTCATGCTTGGAGCATAAGGCATCTCTTGTTTTGAGCAAGAGGCATCCTATGTTTGGAACATAGGGTGTACTATAGTTTAGAGTCATGTAGATAGGACTGTTGTCATCTCATGTCTGGATCATAATTAATCTCTTGTTTGGATCAAGAGTCATCCTATGTTTGGAACATAGGGCGTACTACAGTTTAGAGTCATGTAGAGAGGACTGTTGGCATCTCATGATTTTTGCATAAGGAATCTCTTGTTTGGAGCATGAGGCATCCAATGTAAGGACCATATGGGTTACTACAGTTTAGATTCATGTTGAGAGGACTGTTGGCATCTCAATTTGGGAGGATAAGGCATCTATTTTTTGGAGCAAGAGGCATCATATGTTTAGAACATAGGGCGTACTATAGTTTAGATTCAGGTAGAGTGGAGTATTGGCATCTCTTTCTTAGAGCATAAGGCATCTCTTGTTTCGAGCAAGAGGCATCCTATGTTTAGAACATAGGGAGCACTACATATTATAGTCAGGTAGAGAGGGATATTGGCCTTTCATTCTTGGAGCATAAGGAATCTTTTGTTTGGAGCAAGAGGCATCCTATATTTGGAACATAGGGCACACTACAGTTTAGAGTCATGTAGAGAGAATTGTAGGCATCTCATGCTTGGAGCATAAGGCATCTCTTGTTTGGAGAAAGTGGCATCCTCTGTTTGGAATATAGGGTGCACTATAGTTTAGAGTCATGTAGATTGGACTTTTGCCATCTCATGCTTGGAGTATAAGGCATATATTTTTATTGGAGCAAGAGGCATCCTATATTTGGAAGGTAGCGTGTTCTACAATATACAACCATATAGAGAGGACTATTGGAATCTCATGCTTGGATCATAAGCCATCTCTTTTTTGGAGCAGGAGTCATCCTATGTTTGCAACATAGGGGGTAATGCTTGTTAGAGTCATGTAGAGAGGACTGTTGGAATCTCATTCTCGGAGCAGAAGGCATCTATTGTTTGGATCAAGAGGCATCCTATGTTTGGATCATAGGGGGTACTATAGTTTAAAGTCATGTTGAGAGAACTATTGGCATCTCTTGTTTTTAGAAAGAGGCATCCTATGTTTGGAGAAAAGGGAATACTACAATTTAGAGTCATCTAGAGAGGACTGTTGGCATCTCTTGCTTGGAGCATAAGGCATCTCTTGTTTGGAGCAAGAGGAATCCTATGTTTGAAACATAGGGCGTACTATTTTTTAGAGTCATGTAGAGAGTATTGTTAGCATCTCATGCTTGGAGAATAATGCATATCTTGTTTGGAGCAAGAGACATCCTATTTCTGGAACATAGGGCATACTACAGTTTAGTGTCATGTTGAGAGGATAGTTGACATCTCATGTATGGAGCATAATTCATATCTTGTTTGGAGCAAGAGGCATCCTATGTTTGGAACACTGGGCGTACTACAATTTAGAGTAATGTAGAGAGGACGATAGGCACCTCATGCTTGAATCATAAGGCATCTCTTGTTTTGAGAAAGAGGCATCCTTTGTTTGGAACATTGGGCCCACTATAGTTTATAGTCATGTAGAGGGGACTGTTGGCATCTCATGCTTAGATCATAAGTCATCTCTTGTTTTGAGGAAGTGTCATCCAATGTTTATAACATATGGATCACTACATCTTAGATTTAGGTAGAGAGGACTGTTGGCATATCATGCTTGGAGCATAAGGCATCTCTTGTTTGGATCAAGATGCATCCTTTGTTTGGACCATATAGAACACTATAGTTTAGAGTCATGTAGATAAAACTGTTTCCATCTCATGATTGAAGTATAAGCCATTTCTTTTTTAGAGCAAGAGGCATCCTTTGTTTGGAACATAGGGCATACTGCGGTTTAGATTCATATAGAAAGGATTATTGGCATCTCATGCTTGGAGCATACATCATATATTGTTTGGAGAAATATGCATTCTATGTTTGGAACATAGGGCGTACTACAGTTTAGAGTCATGTATAGAGGACTGTTGTCATCTCATTATTGTAGAATAAGGAATCTCAAGTTTACAGTATGTGGCATCCTATGTTTGGAACATAGGGCACACTACATTTCTGAATCAGGTAGAGAGGACTGTTGGCATCTCTTGCTTGGAGCATAAGGAATCTCTTGTTTGAAGCAAGGGGCATCCTATGTTTGAAACATAGGGTTTACTACAGTTTAGAGTCATGTAGAGAAGACTATTTACACTTCATTCTTGGATCATAATGCATCTCTTGTTTGAACAAAGAGGAATCCTATGTTTGGAACATAGGGCATACTATTGTTTAGATTCATGTAGAGAAAAATTTTGTCATCTCATGCTTGGAGAAAAAGGAAAATCATGTGTGGAGTATGAGGCATCCTATGTTTGGGAAATAGGGCATACTAGAATTTAGAGTTAGGTAGAGAGGATTGTTGACATCTCATGCTTGGAGCATATGGAATCTCTTGTTTGGAGCAAGAGGCATCCTATGTTTGGACCATAGGGTGCACTAAAAATTATAGTCATGTAGAGAGGTCACTTGGCCTCTCTTTCTTGGAGCATAAGGTGTCTCTGTTTTGGAGCAAGAGGCATCCTATGTTTGGAACATTGGGTGAACTACAGTTTAGAGTCAATTATCAATTAGAGGGTACTTTTGGCATCTCACTTTTGAAGCATAAAGGAATCTCCTGTTTGGAGCAAGAGGCATCCTATGTTTGGAACATAGGGTGCATAATAAATTATATTCATGTAGATAGTTCTGTTGGAATCTCATGCTTGGCACATAAGGCGTCTCTTGTTTGGAGCAAAAGGGATCCTATGTTTGGAACATTGGGCGCACTGCAGTTTAGAGTCATGTAGAGAAGACTATTGGCATCTCATGGTTGGAGAAAAAGAAATATCTTATTTGGAGGAAAATACATCCTATGCTTGGAACATAGGTCACACTACCAATTATAGTCATGTAGATAGGACTGTTAGCCATCTCATTCTTGGATTTTAACGCATCCATTGTTTGGAGTAAGAGGCATCCCATCTTTGGAACATAGGGTGTAATATAGTTTAGAGTCACATATAGGGGACTATTGGAATCTCATGCTTGGAGCATAAGGAATCCCTTGTTTGGATAAAGAGGCATCCTATGTTTGGAACATATGTCGTAATATATTTTAGAGTCATGTAGAGAGGACTGTTGGTATCTCATGCTTGGAGCATAAGGTATCTTTTGTTTGGAGTAAGAGGAACCCTATATTTGGAACATAGGGTGTAGTAGAGTTTAGTATCAAGTAGAGTGTATTGTTGGCATCTCATTCTTGGAGCATAATCCACCTATTGTTTGGAGCAAGAGGCATCCTTTGTTTGGGACATAGGGAATACTACAGTTTTGAGTAATGTAGAGAGGACTTTTGGCATCTCATGCTTGGAGAATAAGGCATATCTTGTTTGGAGCAAGAGGCATCATATATTTGGACCATATGGTGCACAATAAGTAATAGTCATGTAGAGAGGACTGTTGGCATCTCATGATTGGAGCATAAGGCATCTCTTGTTTGGAGCACGAGGCATCCTATGTTTGGAACATAGGGAATACTGCAATTTAGTGTCATGTAGAGAAATTTGTTTCCATTTCACGCTTGGAGCATAAGGCATCTCTTGTTTAGAGAAAGTGGCATCCTATGTTTGGAACATAGGGTGTACTACAGTTTAGATTTATTTAGAAGGGACTGTTGGCATCTCATGCTTGGATCATGAGGCACCACTTGTTTGGAGTAAGAGGAATCCTATGTTTGGAACATAGGGCTCACTACAGTTTAGATTCAGGTAGAGAGGACTTTTGGTATCTCATACTTGTGGAATAAGGCATCTCTATTTAAGATAAAGAGGCATCTTGTGTTTTGAAAATTAGGTGTATTACAGTTTTGATCCATGTAGAGAGGATTGTTGGCATCTCATGCTTCGAGCATAAGTCATATCTTGATTGAAGAAAGAGGCATCCTATATTCGGATCATAGCATGAACTAAAGATTATAGTCATGTTGAGAAGACTCTTGGCATCTCATGCTTGGAGCATAAGGAATCTACTTAATAGAGCAAGAGGCATCCTATGTTTGGAACATATGGTGTACTGCGGTTTAGAGTCATGTAGAGAGGATTGTCTGCATCTCATGCTTGGAGCATAAGGCATATCTTGTTTGGAGAAAGATGCATCATGTGTTTAGAACATAAGGCATACTATTGTTTAGAGTCATGTAGAGGAGACTGTTGTCATCTCATGCTCGGAGCATAAAGTATCTCTTTTTTGGAGAAAAAGGCATCCTATGTTTGGAACATAGGGCATACTACAGTTTAGAGTCATATAGAGATCACTATTGGCATCTCATGCTTGGAGCATAAGGCCTATCTTGTTTGGAGAAAGAGACATCATATGTTTGGAACAAAGGGAACACTATAATTTAGAGTCAGTTAGAGAGGACTATTGTCATATCATGCTTGGAGCATAAGGCATCTCTTTTTTGGAGCAAGATGCATCCTATTTTTGGGTCAAAGGGTGTACTACAGTTTTGAGTCATGTAGAGAGGACTATTGGCATCTCATGCTTGGAGCATAAGTCATATCTTTTTTGGAGAAAGAGTCATCCTATGTTTGGACCATAGGGCACAATATAGATTATATTCATGTAGAGAGAACTATTTTCATCTCATGCTTGTAGCATAAGGCATATCTTATTTGGAGCAAGTGGCATCCTATGTTTGGAACAAATGGCATACTAGTGTTTAGATTCATGTAGAGTAGACTATAGGCATCTCATGCTTAGAGTATAAGGCATCTCTTATTTAGAGCAAGAGGAATCCTATGTTTGGAACATAGGGCTACTATAGTTTAGAGTCATGTAGAGAGAACTATTTGCATCTCATGCTTAGATCATAAGGCATCTCTTGTTTGGATAAAAAGGCATCCTATGTTTGAATCACAGGGAATACTACAGTTTAGTGTTAGGTAGAGAGGATTGTTGGCATCTCATGCTAGGGGCATAAGACATCTCTTGTTTGGAGTAATAGGCATCCCATGTTTGGACCATAGGATGAACTACATATTATAGTCATTTAGAGAGGACTATTGGAATCTCATTCTTGGAGAATAAGGCATATATTTTTTGGAGTAAGAGGTATCCTATGTTTGGAACATAGGGTGGACTATAATTTAGATTCATCTAGAGAGGACTGTTGGCATCTCATGCTTGGAGCATAAAGCATATCTTGTTTGGAGGAAGAAGAATCCTATGTTTGGAACAAAGTTCATACTACAATTTTGAGTAATGTAGAGAGGACTGTTGGCATATCATGCTTGGAACATAAGGCATCTCTTTTTGGGAGAAATGGGAATCATGTTCTTTGAACATAGGGCATACTACAGTTTGGAGTCCTTTATATAGAACTGTTGGGATCTCATGATTGGAGCATAAGTAATATTATGTTTGGATCAAGAGGCATCCTATGTTTAGAACATAGGGATCACTAAAGATTATATTCATATAGATATGAATGTTAGGTATCTCATGGTTGGAGCATAAGGCATCTCTTGTTTGAAGCAAGAGGCATCCTTTGTTTGGAACATAGGTCGCACTACAATTTAGAGTCATGTAGATAGTACTGTTGTCATCTCATTCTTGGAGCATAAGTAATCTCTTGTTTGGACCAAGAGGCATCCTATGTTTGGAATATAGGGAATACTACAGTTTAGAGTCATGTAGAGTGGACTATTGGCATCTCATGCTTGGAGCATAAGGCATATCTTGTTTGGAGCAAGAGGAATCTTATGTTTGGAACATAAGGAGTACTATAGTTTTGAGTCATGTAGAAAGGACTGTTTCTATCTCATGCTTGGAGCATAAGGTATATCTTGTTTGGAGAAAGAGGAATCCTATATTTAGAATATAGGGCGTACTACAATTTAGATTCATGTAGTGAGGACTGTTGGAATCTCATTCTTGGAGTATAAGGCATCTCTTTTTTGGAGCAAGAGGAATCCTATGTTTGGAAAATAGGGTGTACTACAATTTAGAGTCATGTAGAGAGGTCTGTTAGCGTCTCATGCTCGGTGTATAAGGAATCTCTTGTTTGGAGCAAGAGGCATCCTATGTTTGGAACATAGGGTTCCCTACAGATTATAGTCTTGTAGATAAGAATGTTAGGCAAAATGTTCCAATCAATTAATGGTGTTAGGAATTATGAAAGGGCGACCCTTTCTAGTTCAACCTAGCATATGTGCTAAGTGATGGGGTTTGGATGAGCTACTTGAGGAATGGGTCGACTAAGGTACTCGATGAATTGATGATGAGAATCTCAACTCACGACATGGGAAATTAACCAAGAGGAATATGTGGACTCAAGGTGTTTCATGGTTATAGAGGAGAATATCAAATAATGGCATTATATAGGTGGAAGGTGGGTGCTCATAAGGGATCAATGGAAAATGCTGACATCCCAACCCAAAACTGTAGTACGCCCCATGTTCCAAACATAGGAGGCCTCTTGTTCCAAACAAGAGATTCTTTATGATCAAAGAATGAGGAATCCTATGTATGGAACATAGGGTATAATACATTTTAGATTAATATAGAGAGGACAGTTGGCATCTCATGCTTGGAGCATAAGGAATATCTTGTTTGGAGCAAGAGGCATCCTATGTTTGGAACAAAGGGCGCACTACGAATTGTAGTCATGAAGATAGAACTGTTAGGTATCTCACGGTTGGAGTATATTTCATCTCTTGTTTGAAGAAAAAAGAATCCTATGTTGGGAATATAGGGCATTCTACATTTTAGAGTCAGGAAGAGAGGACCATTGGAATCTCATTCTTGGAGCGTAAGGCATCTCTTGTTTGGAGCAAGAGGCATCCAATGTTTGTAACATCGGGAGTACTACAGTTTTGAGTCTTATAGGGAGGACTATTGGCATCTCATGCTTGGAGAATAAGTCCACTCTTGTTTTGAGCAAGTGGAATCCTATGTTCGCAAAATTGGGAGAACTATAGTTTAGAGTCATGTAGAGGGGACTATTGGCATCTCATGCTTGGATTAGAAGGCATCTCTTGCTTGGAGAAAAAGGAATCCTGTGTTTGGAACCAAGGGAACACTATAGTTTAGAGTCATGTAGAGGGGACTGTTGGCATCTCATGCTTGGAGCATAATGCGTCTCTTGTTTGGATCAAGAAGCATCCTATGTTTGGAATATAACATGTGCTATAGTTTAGAGTCTTGTACAGAGGTCTGTTGGCATCTCATGCTTGGTGCATAATGTATCTCTTGTTTTGAGCAAGTGCCATCCTATGTTTGGAATAAATGGAGTACTACAGTTTAGAGTCATTTAGAGAGGAATTCTAGCATCTCATGCTTGGAGCATAAGGAATCTCTTATTTAGAGAAAGAGGCAACCTATATTTGGAACATAGGGCATACTACAGATTATAGTCATGTAGATATGACTGTTAGGAATCTCATTCTTGGAGCATAAGACATCTCTTGTTTGAAGAAAGAGGCATCCTTGGTTTGAAACATAGGGCGTACTACAGTTTAGAGTCATGTATAGCAGACTGTTGGCATATCACTTTTGGAGAAAAAGGCATATCTTCTTTAGAGCAATAGGAATCCTATGTTTGGAACGTAGGGAATACTACAATTTATATTCAGGTAGAGTGGACTGTTGGCATCTCTTTCTTGGAGCGTAATGTATATCTTGTTTGGAGGAAGAGGCATCCTATTTTTGGAACATAGGGCACACTACATTTTAGAGTCAGGTAGAGAGGACTGTTGGCATCTCATGCTTGGAGCATAAGGCATCTTTTGTTTGGAGCAAGATGCATCTTATGTTTAGAACATACAGAGTACTATAATTTAGAGTTATGTAGAGAGGACTATTGGAATATCATGCTTAGAGCATAAGGAATCTATTTATTGGAGAAAGAGGAATCCTATGTTTGGAACATAGGGCGTACTACATTTTAGAGTCATGTAGAGAGGACTGTTGGCATCTCATGCTTGGAACATAAGGCATCTCTTGTTCGAATCAAGTGGAATCCTATTCTTGAAAAATTTTGTGTACTAGAGTTTAGTGTCAGGTAGATAAGACTGCTGGCATCTCATGCTTTGACCTTAAGGCATCTTTTTTGGAGCAAGAGGAATCCTATGTTTGGACCACATGGCACACTACAAATTATATTCATTTTGAGAGGACTGTTGGAATCTCATGCTTGGTGTATAAGGAATCTCTTTTTTGGAGCAAGAGGAATCATATGTTTGGAACATAGGGAATAATACAGTTTAGAATCAGGAAGAGAGGAGTGTTGGTATCTCATGCTTAGAGCATAAGGAATCTCTTTTTTAGAGCAAGAGGCATCCTATGTTTAGACCATAGCATGCACTACAGATTATAGTCCTATAGAGAGGACTGTTGGAATCTCATTCATAGAGCATAAGGCATCTCTTTTTTGGATCAAGATGCATCATATATTTGGAAGATAGGGCATACTACAATTTAGAGTCACATAGAGAGGATTTTTGGCATCTCATGCTTGGATCATAATGTATCTATTGTTTGGAGCAAGAGGCATCTTATGTTTGTAAAATAGGTCATACTACTATTTGGAGTCATGTAGAGAGGTCTATTGGCATATCATGCTTGGGGGATAAGGAATCTCTTGTTTGGAACATATGGCATACTACAATTTAGAGTCTTGTAGGGAGTTCTGTTGGAATCTCATTCTTGGATCATAAGGCATCTCTTGTTTGGAGCAAGAGAGATCCTATGTTTGGAACATAGGGTGTACTACAGTTTAGAGTCATGTAGAGAGGACTGTTTTAATCTCATGCTTGGAGCATAAGGAATCTCTTTTTTAGAGAAAGAGGCATCCTATGTTTGGAACATAGGGCGCACTATAGATTACAATCATGTAGATAGGACTATCAGTCCATAAGGTGCCAAGTAATGAATTATGTCGGTACTTATTCAAGAGTGGCCCTTTCTGGTTCAACCTGTCATATGAGCCAAGTGATGGGGTTTGGATGAGTTACTTGAGGAATGGTTCGACTCAAGGCACTCAGAGAATTGATTATGAGAATCTCAACTCATGACATGGGAAATGTCCCCAGAGGAATATGCCGACTCAAGGTGTCAAAAAAAGTCATGGATTGAAACAGGATCACCTTTTTGCATTTTCTTTTTACCTTTTTTCCTATATCTATTTTTGGAGGATTTTCTTTTATATTATTGAGTTGTTGACAGAGTTGTTTATGCTGTGGTGGAAGTAGAAGGAGGCACATTTGGATTTTTAAACTATGTTTTTAGAATAGTGTGAGTCTAGTTGATCATTGTTTTGACCATCCAATCACCGAAATTACATGAAATATTACTCTTAGCTTCCTTATTTATTATTTTAATACTATTCTAGGATAGTTGTAGAAACTTATGCCACCAAAAAAGTTGAATTATTACACTTCAATTTCTTAGAGTATTACATATTTATAGGGTATATTTGAAAAGAAACCAATCCTATATGTGGTACTCCAACATCTAATAGAAGTAGAAATAATTTGGTAGATCTTCATCTCTGTCCTTGTATAGATTTTGGGATTTAGAGACATGATTAAGTTGTTTTCCAATGTCGTGATGAAGTAATTGGGGACTTGGTTATCCAAAAAAGAGTGGACCTTTTTTTCAAATCCTCAACCTATTTTCACTTCCAGTCTCTCTGATCGTCCTAACGAGGTGGGTGTTGCTTAAGATTCATGGAATGTAGAGCCATGCAATATTATGTAGACTTTGAAGTAGGAGGGGGTATAGGAGCCTTCTTAAGTGCAACTATACCGGCCTTAGATTTTCCTATTATCCTTCACTGATTTGATATAATTTCTCATGTCTTGAAATTGGTCATTTCAATGGTGTTTTCCACATATTAATAAATTAAGGCCAGATCCTGAAACCCTCCTATACAGTTTATAGTGATCAGTGGTGTGAAAAAATCATCGTAGATATTTTATACATAGATGGGAAACAATTCTTTTTAGGGAGAGGTTTCTTTAAAGAGTATGATAATACTTTCCATCGTGTAATGAAATATTAGACACTTTCATTATCCCATTGTTTTAATTTTGTGAGATCGAAGACTGTTGTCTTATACAGAGTTAATCTAAAATAAAATATTATTTTTTTGTGAAGATCATCCCATCGAGTAATCGGCCATGGCTATAAATTTGAGTACCACATGAAGGTTGGTCCTTTTAGTTACTGTATGAAGCATGAGTGATTCACCACCTCTTGTTGTTTAGGGGTACCCATCAAGGGATAACTATAAGATATTAAATGAGTCAAGTGGTTATTTGGATCTCCTAATCCGTTAAAGATTAGAAATGTATGATTCCCACATTTGGGATGGGGAAGAGTTTGATCTTTCAATTCAGGGTAACCCTTCTTTTCTGGATGTATCTATTCCCACCGTCCATTAATGGATTAACATTGAGTCATTAATGACTCAATGTCGTTTGTATTCCTTCATGTAATATCTGGATAAGCTGAGACCTGAGTAGACATGGTATATGGAGCCTGAATTTATGTAGTGACTGGAGCCTGAACATGTGAAATCACATGTAGGACCATTAGTGGCGGCACAACTAGCACTTCCCATGGGTAACCCATAGGGGTGGGCCTATAAGGATGTTCCTGACCATGTTCTAGCTGTGCACCCAATGGAGGAAATTCTTGATCTACTACTATGGGGTACAAATATATTGTTGGTTTTTTCCCATGTTGAGAATATATTCCAAATCTACTTTAGTTTCTATGAAAAACTCTCTTTTTTGAGGTGTTCCAATTAGAAGCACTAGGTATAATATTCTTGGAGAACATATCTATAAAGAAGTCTATTGGGTAACCTCAATTATTTCATATATTACTCCTATTATGAAAAGAATTCTTCATAGAAAGGTTCTTAACCCCTATTGGGAGGGAGGTGAGACATGATTTTTATCTTACCATTTTCCATGTTCGATACTATTCAAGGAGGTAATGGTGGATTATTTGGGGAATTCCTACATACAGAGAAATCCTATGGCTTTAGGTACGTACATCCTCTTCATTTGTTTCAGTGTGTACCACATTATAGACTATAACCACTTCATATAACTCCTTGAATTGGACTCATGTTCTAGAGTATTTTTACTGATAGCATTGATGACATTCACGATGCATAATTCATTCTGAGAATTTCATCAATATCTCTATGAGATCTCCTTATTTTGGGTCCTCCTTGAGTCCTTGTCCTATCTTTTGTTGATTTCCTAGGAGATTCTTGTCAAACAGTAACATGAAGTGAATCTCCAAATAGTTCATTCATGCATATTCCATATAATAATACCAGATAAAAGGATGAAACAAACTAGGATGATTAATTTTATCATATCTTCCATAATAGGGAGAAAATTGATTCCTGCTAAGGAGGTGACTGTTGAGGTGAAAAAGTAACTAGGATTTAGGGTTGGGGCCATTCCTATTCTTCTATCACTACCCTTTAGTCCAAGATGGCTGAACCCAAGGGTTGGATTAAAAAATCCCCCCGCCCTACGGGTTTGGGTTGCTACCGAAATGTTGTGACTAATATTACCACAACTCCTCTTCTGACTTTATTATTTCATTCTGGTATGGGTTTGATGAATATTTCGGAATGCACTTAAATATCCCATTTTAGAATACCATTGATTTATTTATTACATTTGGACTATGTCGTGGAGAACATCCTCTAACCGGGATGCTTGCTCGATGTTCTCAAATGCTTGATGAAAAAGTGTCTCAATAGCCAACTCTCTTCTAACACGACATTGATGAGAGTCATTCAGGGCCTGTTCTTATTGATCATATATTCAGTCTTGGATAGGGTTTTCTTGTTTAATCCATCTTGAGTCTATATCATTGCATGCTACATCCTTCAGTTGGCTTTTCTAATTAGGGGATGTGGTAAAATGAAACACTCTAGGTGCACCTCATAATATAATATTAACACAATATGGGAAACTTGTGACCATTTATCACAACCTAATTAACGCATCTAGGCATTCATGTTCAAGGAATCCTTATTATTTCTCAATATTTGGATGTTGCAAATCCAGGAGGGATTCCAAGTCTATTTGGTGATGAAACCCTTCTATTTCATTGACATTATTTCGATACTCTTTATAGGATAATACTTTTTCTTTTAGGTGATGAGGAGTCTTCAATATGTTTAAGTGGATGTCATGCATATAATTTTCTTCTAACACCTCTAGAATTCTATATTGAGGAGTGGGTAAAGGCTAGAACATGACTGGTATGTCAACATTAGATAGTTATTTACTCATGTTTATCAAATCTTCTTCATCTATAACCATAGGTTCCTTGACTTAGCCTAACCATAGTGGAAGATTATCGATTGTTTTACCATAAGAAATGGGATTGGTTGGGATTTCCTCTACTATGTTGTAAGGAATGAAATCCAAAGGAGGTTCGAAGAATGTCCATTTCCTTGGGATATATTTCTTTTGAGAAAGTATTTTCCCTACCAGTGAAAAAGAATTAGATATTACTAGACTTGTGTTTTCATGTAACTCATGATAGGAGGGATTTCTCATCACTATATTTCCAATTGGAGAATTATCTTGACAATTAGAAACAATTCTGTACAGAGAACATTCATAGCGAACGTCATCATGGGAACGACAACCATGGTGGATTATAGAAAGGGTAAAAACCTATTTATCCTTAGTATTCTAGTCACAATGATGGTTTCTATGGTTTTCATCAATAGATAGGCTCTCAAGATTGACTATATTGATATCATGAAGCAAGATTTCATGGTTAACTATCCATAATGGTCTTTCAGAATTAATTTTACTATTTATATAATTTAGTAACAAGAGGGTAGGATCTTGATCTACCAAAAATAAATGTCTGAGGTATTCAAGAACTCTATCATTATTAAGAGCTAGATCATAGATCGTCTATTTATCTTCCAATCACATTTGTTGAAGACTATTTTTGGGTGCCTTATTATGAGTGATTGGGGCCACTTGCTAGGATAAATATTTTTCATGTGAAGGTGTTTGTGTCTACCTTAGAGTGGATATTGGAATAGGACAATTATGTCTTATTGGAGCAGGTGTATGTTATCAATATGGTTGTCCATATAATATGGGAGAGTTTTCCCGATGACCTTTATAGTCTGGAGAATATGTGTGTGTCTACTACGGGGTGTTATGCAGATGAACCAAACCATTTGTGGGGATAGAGTTAAGTTTCCATCCCTTGGGCACCACTATCATCACCGTTAAGAAATCCTATAAATAATACGAAATATAATAAGAATTTTTCATCTTCCCTTTTACCATTTCTAGAATATTCTTTGTAACATCAACAACTGTAATGGGGATATACTTCTATTTCATATATAGAGTAGTTGTATGTTCTTGGTTCTTTATTCCCTTTTATACTAGTGGATACCGATAGTAATCGTGCTTTGAGGAATAGAGTTGATTCTTCCTCCTGTATTTCATCAGGAAATTTTGACTGACTTCTCCTGGTGATACCAAATGAGGTTGCAGGAAAGCGTGATAAATGATGGCAGTGTGTGTACATGATTATTGCTTTCTGCAAAACATAGTTGGTGGACTTCCTTGAGTGCTGATAGATGAGTCTGTTGGAAGACTTGGTGGGTTCATGTAGTTGTATGTTCCTTCTTGCAGTTTTACACCATATTTGGTTAGTATGCTTCCTTTAATGTTTTCAGGTGAGTCTACTGGCTAGCTGAATGAGGGTGAACAAGTGTATGTTCTACTCGCATCTTTCTGGAAAATTTGGTTGGAAATATTCTTCTGAGGGAGAAAAGGTGTGACCTTTCTACCCATTAGTTGATTGTCATCCCTGATAGGCCATCTTGTATGCCTGAGTTTGAAATAACTAGGACAAACAGTCGATAAAAACTTCCTCGTCATGTTGAGGGGTTACAATCATGCGGTTTTGGAAGTGGTGGTTGTTGGTAGGATCCCTTGATAAGGATACCCATGTCTCATAGATGAGGACATATGTGGACTCTTGAACCACCACCCTGAGATACGGGGGGGGGGACTAGTTGTTGTGTTATGGGAATAAGATCCCAGAATGATTGAAGATGGTAGTTGGAGTCGTCTGCTTCAGGACCACTGGTCATCATTGACCGAATGATTGGTGGAGGTTACTGAGATGAAGGGCCTTTCGGGAGGCCTCTAGGGTTGGGATTATACCATTTTTATGATACTCCCAAACCAGCGAGTTAGATACCCAGTGTGGAAGACACTAGGTTAGTGATGACATCCTTCCCATGGATGATGGAACGTTTTGAGTAGTATCCAAAGAGTGTATTGGTGAAAAGTTGAATGAAATCATTGGATTGAGGGAATTTATAAGAGTAATTTCCTATATATATGACAAACACAAACACAAAACTCTGTAAAATCAGCATCTTATCTGAATGAATATATGAATAATTGATTATATTTTCGGGCCTGATTTTATCAAGTGAAAAATGTCATGACTGATGGATGCCATTATTTTCTTGGTTAAAGATTCATATCTAGTACACCATTTTTTTCTAAAGGAAATGGGACCTCGGGTTAATAATTACTATTTAGAAATATTTTCAAATGGGTTTATATGTGGAACCATAAACATTGATTTTTTTTGTATCCAAGGGGACCTACATTCCAAAGACAGGTTATCATCAGTAGGTTTTTCCAATGATGCTTAAGAACTCACATTTTTTAAGAGGATGGGAGTTTGTGCTCATCACTGCTTTTTAGGTGCAATTATTGCCTACTCTAGGACTCTCTCATATATTTAAGATATATTCTCAGATTCATTATTAAATAAAAATAATGATGTGGATTATCAAATAATTAACAATCAATTATTATCATGTATGGAATGTATAATAATATGTATATATCTAAGGTTCTTTTTAAATGGATACATCTATATGTATATGAGGATATCCATAAATGGTATCCTATTTTATATATATTAGTGATTATTTGGTCATTATTATAATTATTCTAGTTTTATATCCACACAATGGGGCACTCTTGAGTTTATTATCATCTAGGGAGAATGGGGTAACTCTAAATTTTATCACCATCGAGGGATATGTGAGTTGTTTTGAAGTTGGGATTAAACCCATGGATGGGATTCCTAAATATCCCTGTGAACTGAATCCATAACCCACATAGTTTGGTACCTATTAATGGAGAACAACCTACCTTTTAGGGTCATGTGATAAGGACCTAACCATATGGCTTACCTACATGTTTCAAGGATGTTTAGGTAGAATATTCTTAGTCAACATTTGGTGTGGTACTTATGACTACGCAACCCAAGGTACCTCAAAGAGATTTGAATTTCCATGATGAATTAGACCCTACCAAGAACATGGCCCAAATAGAATTGGGTTGATTTAGGGTGTTGGGTTTGGACCTTAGGGAGGCTTCCTATATATCCCATTTGGATGGGAATCAAAATCCCATGTAGTTTAGTTATGTCTTGTAGGGGATTATGTTCCTTTGAGAAGATTTGGTTGGGGTTTATTCCAGAAGAGGATTCCATTATAAAAGAGACCATGTGGATTTTATTAACTCATGGTTGTTTGGGGGATTAACTTGGTGCTTACTCTTGAGTAGGATTCCTAGATTATGGGAATTATGATTGGGACTTACTCATAGGGAGGATTCTAATTGATCTTAGGCCTTATCTAGGATTCTTACATATCTTGGTTATAAGGAATCAGAGTTATCATAGTTCATTACATCACATGGATCGTGCATATGTTGTTATCGTTGTTACCTATAAGCTCACATGAGTCATGATCGGTGTGAGAAACAAGGGGAAACTGAAAAATCCTTAAAACCAGACATTCTTCCAGGGTCAACTGGTGGACATGGTGAAAAATCTCAATGGGAGAGAGATGGGGTGTTGAGTGCTCTAATTTCCTCTATCATTTATACACGAATTTATTAGGAGGAGGAGGATGGTGGAAGAGTCTGAGGTTACTACACATCCCTCTCTTCACTTTACCACATGGAAGGTATTAAGGTAAAGAACACAAAGGTAAAGGGGAGAAAGGATGAAACTTCCTACAATAAAGGATATGGGCTTACTATAAGAGGGATTCCCTATAATATGTTCCAAAGTGGGATGAGGATCTAATTCCATGTTTAATGGAAAATCAAGTGTAGTCCTCACACTCTCCAACAGGAACTAGAGGCTCTAGATCTTAAATACAATAAAGAAAGGACATTGTCTAGACCCTAATCTACAGGACTAATAAATCCTTGAAACTATACCTGGGGTTGGGGTCCTCGTTACCACGGGGATACAAATCCACATCCACCTTGAGGAACCGGAACATACAACATGACAAGTGTGGGAAACCTCAAACCACATGCATACAAAATCCAAATGGATTCCATGTTGGTGTTCCACTCACTATAGATGTTCAATTACAGAGGTCTTGATGGAGTGTTAAACTTCGTCCCTTTTAGACAAGGAATCCAAATAAAAAGAGTCCCTTCTATAGATGGATTTGATGAATTCCACATGAAACCTGTAACACCCGAGACTTTTATGTTATATAAATCATCAAAGGAATCTTTTTCTACACAACACTTGCTTGGCTTGCTTTACACGCAATCGCGACCTTCCTCGATAGCTTGCGTCGTACGCAATACCGAGTTTCACTAAACAACAATATGCTATTAAAACTAGCCGTTATGAATAGTAATAACCACTTTTTGAAATTTTATAAATTTTATTTTTCAAAATGGACTTCATTTTTGGACTCAGAATATCGAAATTAGCCTAGGGTGAAATTTTGGTATTTTTCTGAAAACTTTCAATTTTTGATGAATAGTGAAACCACTAAGTGGTAGGTTAAAAACTGAATTTTGCATAAAACTTAATTTTACCACTTCTGGGAATGGAATTTCGAAAATCCGACAGACACGGTTGATATCAGTATGTAAAATGTGGTTCAATGAGATAAAAATAAATTTTTGGTGAATAGTAACTTTTTACTTTTTTTACCGCAGTTAATAGTAAATAGGGTAACTAAGGGTAAATATGATATTACTATTACCCTAACACATGTCCTAATTCAATTGGATAAGTGTAATTAGACCAAAAACATCCTTATGAATAAAATATGACCATTTAGTCCCACTTGGATTAGATTAGGACATTTATTATTAATTTATTTAAAGAAGGGTTAAAATAGTTAAAAATCAAAGTTTAATAAGTAAATCGTTTTTAATATGGGGTTATACATAAGATAAATTCAACTATAAATATTCATTAGAAATCTAAAAAGATTTCTTACATAATGGTATTTTATTTTTAATTTTTAGACATTAAATAATTTATTTTATTTATGACACAATGATGATGCAGTAATTATCTTATTAATGAAATATTGACATAATTGATGTTATAAACACCAAAATAAATGTAATTTGAGACTTTTTATGAATTCTACTAATTTTCTAGGTTACTATGATATATTAATGTTGATTTAATTAACTTGGTTCGAACATATAATTCTGTTATGACTTTAACAAAAATCATATATCAAATAGTGTCAAAATTGACACAAAATAGTTTTTAAATCAAATATTATATTATTAATTGTTATTGTATTCCTAAAAATCTAAGGTTCGTCAAAATGACTTAGATAAGGATATATATATTAATAATAAACAATTTTGGGTTCGTTTGGCATGTTATAGTAAGTGTATTAACCATATAGTGAAAGAAAACAAAAAGACACGGTAAAAGTTAAATTATTTAACTTAGAGTTAAATCTAATTGATAAGGTTAAAATAATATCCTAAACTTGTCTAAATCCTATTGGTTGATAGGATTTCGACCCTTCCCCACTTTAGCTTCGAAATAAGACCCTTTTGAACCATTATAAACCGATTTTGACTTTAATATAAAATAATATTTTGAGATATTCCTAAGGTGCCCCTCTCCTCCCTTATAAAAGGGCACCTCCTCCCCCTACTCCTCACACCAAATTGAGCACTCAAGCTCGGCCAACCCCTGCCATTTTCTCCTCTCCACTTCCCTATAATAATCCTAGATGTCCTGGTCTTCTTCAAAGACCAATATTAGTTCCCTAAGTGAAGGATTCAAAGAAGCGTTCCAAAGAAGAGGTAATATCCATTACCGATCTTTTCAATTTCTTTCTTCTTCAACTTCTTATTCTTTAGTTGTTTCATGATAAAGTAATAACATCAGTATTACTTACATACTGATATGTTATTATAATTATGAAACAACCCTAATTCACCTTCTATCCATCCTATGGAAAAATGAAATCACCGCGCGTGCGTACGTACAGAATACCGTCTCTACGCTGTGGTGTAATCTATTTTCCACCATCACTTTACAAGGATGGGTATAATGGTGTAATGAGTAACTATTTATGATTATTATTAAGTAATATTGATACTGAAATAATATATATATATACTCCAATACAATTCCACGATCATAGGAATGATATCATCACTAGTGCGTACGTACGGAATACCGTCTCCACGATGTGATGCGACTCGTTCTACATGATCATCATTACATAGTAATTATATAAATGGATTGAATGAATAAATATGATATATGTTACACTAATACCATTATGGATATAAGGTATCTATAACCTTAAAAGAAGAATAAGAATTTATTCGACAAAACACACATAAGAACAAAAGGCAATAAAGACCCGAGTAACAAGTAACAATGAAATATTACTAATAAGAAGCTAAGAATATGACCATATATGATATCATATCAATATTTATGATTCTGGAATAAGTCAATAACATTATTTAAACCATTATACAGGAGCTTCGGACACGTACAAAGCAAATTGTACCTAAGGTAAGGGATAAATTTTCAATCTCATTTTTATCCGAGATTGCTTATACTTAAGTATTTACTGGGGTTACGTTTAACATCCATGACCATGTTTTCTAAAAATGTTTTTATAAAATGTTTACCATTCTTCCATGAATGTTTAAAGTCATTTTTAACCTTTATTGACTTTTTACCACATTGTATGAATGGAATCTTTCCTTTGGTTACCATATAAGGTACTTTTTGACTTTTCCGACAAAAGTACGAGGAGAATGTTATTTTTAACTTATACGGCGTGAAAGGATTTTTACGGTTTCATAACACCTCATTTTCAAGAAGCTTCATCTACAATATTGCATGATTATTTTCAACAAAACCCTTATCTTTTAAAATTGCATGGAATTTTGTGAAAAGAAAATGATTTTAAAGAAGAAAGGATATTTTCCACAAGAATGGAGTTTAAGTGTTTTATCAAAATTATTTTCCATATAAGATAATAAAGGGTTCTGTTTTTATCCCTATTATTACATTGATTTTATCATGTTGTGATGGAATTATTTTTATGAATTCCTTTATCTTATATGAATTGATTTATGATGTTTCAAAAATCCCATTTTTGTTACATGTGTTATGCGATGATGTATGTTTTATGATTATGTGGCACACATAAGAAAGGATTCATTATAAGATGGGTGGGACCTATATCTCACTCCAATGCATTGGGTAAAGATTTTATATCTCATGAGATAGACATGGCTGGAACGGTAGGTTATACCGGTTCAGTGAAACAGGACTGGAACGAGGGTGACTCGGTTCAGAAAGGGACTCTGTCCACTAAGATAGTCTTGGAAATGAGTCATGACTAACAAGAAATGATGTTCCATGATTATGTGTGCATGCCACAATGTTTCAAGTTTCATGTTATGATTATGGGGATCTCATTTTCACTTCTATGATTTATTCCATGTTAAGATATTATGATCTCTTTTTCAGGTTATGATTTTCAAAAAGATATGATATGATTTTTATTTCCTTTATTTGCCCATGCTGAGCATTTGAGCTCACCCTTTTATGTTTTCTTTTCCCCAGGTCAGGAAGATGGATATTAAGTAGAATATGCTAAAAGGGACCCTAGATATGATGAAATAAATGGGAGACACTGTAGAAGATTTATGAACCAGTTGTTTATGTTTCCCAGTTTCTAAAGACACTATACCTATGCGGTCCTTTGTGGTTTTGTCCTATGTTGTAATAAGTGTGCTTCAATTTTGAAGTATTAACAATGTATGTAATGTATGGGTCGTTATAGTTGGTATCAGAGGAAAGGTATAGTCAACCTTTGGAAACTAGGATGTGAAAGCCTTAGTAAGAACCCTAAGGATAAGTCTAAGCATAGAACACAATCTTAGTGTTTTAGAAATGGCCATGAATACCCTAGGATAAAACCTTAAGTGTGAAATTTTATCCTTGATTATGTGGTTTTCCTATTATAATTAGTGTTGCTCACACTATTCTTCTTGGTTTTAGTCAATGGCTGGAACCCGAAGGAACCGTGTTAATGCGGAATGCGATGGGCAATGCAATGATTGTCCCCCTGAGAAACCAAACGATATGGGAGCTGGAATGCAAAATCTTGTAGCCATGCTCACACAACTTTCTCAAGCTATGAATCATGCAGGACTTCCAAATGAGCAAAGGAAGGAGCAACATTCTGTTGAATCCTTCATGAGGCAGCGTCCACCTTCTTTCAGCGGGTCTACTGATCCATTAGTTGCTGAACAATGGATTAGTACTACTGAAAAGATATTTTCAGTTCTTCAATGTTCTGAGCATGATAAAGTCATCTTAGCAGTGTATCATTTGGAAGGAGATGCTGATCAATGATGGAATCTTATTAAGAATACGAGGAAAAGGGATGAAATTGAGTCTATGGAATGGGACGAGTTCAAGAACTTATTTTTCAATAAGTACATCCCCCATATTCTCCGAACAAAGATGGAGAAAGAGTTTCTTGAACTGAAGCAAAGGGATGATGAATCTGTTGGTACCTATGAAGCAAATTTTACAAGACTTGCAAGGTACGCTTCTGGTATTATTATCCAACCTGAGAGTAAGATCGATCGATTCTTTAGTGGCTTAAAACCAAGTCTTCGAAGGGCGTTAGCCATAAGGGACTTCAATAGCTACGAGGAAATCGTTCGATGTGCTCTCAAAGTCGAGATGGAGATTGGAGTAACCCATCAGTCACATGGGTTTGATAAGAAGAGGAAGATGGAATTCAAAGGAAAATCTAAAGAGCACACTGAAAAGAAGATGAACTTTCCCTTATGCTCAAAGTGTGGAAAGAAACATGGAGGGAGTTGTCTTAAAGGGACAAGTAAATGTTTTAAATGTGGAAAGGAAGGTCATCGGGCATTTGAATGCCATGATAATGGGAAGAAGATGTATAATGATGCAAACAAAGGAAGGGATACACAGAATGAACCTACTACACATCAATGTTTCAAGTGCAAGGAGATGGGGCATTATGCAAATCAATGCCCAAATCCAAGGGTTGATGATGATGGTCGACGTCAACAAAATCTTAAGGCTAAAGACAAAGGAAAGTCACATGCAATTTCTATCAGCGATGTGGAGTACGATAACGAAGTGGTGAAAGGTACACTTACCATCCACTCTAAAGTAGAAAATGTTTTATTTGATTCTGGATCCACCCACTCTTTTATTTCTGAAAAATTTTCTAAGGGTATCACCGTACTACCTCAACAATTAGATGTTGAGTTAGCTGTGACAACACCTAATGGCACAACAGTCGCATCAAAAGTTTATAATTCTTCTCCGATCGAAGTTTGTGGGAAAGCGCTTCCTGCAAATCTTGTGATCCTTCCTTTAGTGGAATTTGATGTGATTCTTGGCATGGATTAGCTTTCTATACATGGAGCTCATATCAATTGCCAAAGAAGGGAAGTCACATTTCATATTCCAGATCAATCTACGATCGTCTATCAATGCAAGGATGAACATAACCTTCCAGTGGAAATTTCTTCCATCTTATGGGTATTGATTCCACTAAATGAAGGTTATTTATCTCAAATGGTTGGTGAGAAACTCACGATTAAGAATATGCCCATTGTACGGGAGTTTGATGATGTCTTTCCGGAGGAATTACCGGGTCTTCCACCAAATCGTGAAGTTGAGTTTTCAATAGAACTCGTACCGGGCACTTCGCCAATTTCAAAGACACCTTATAGAATGGCCCCAATTGAGTTGCAGGAATTGAAGAAGTAACTCCAAGAGAATCTTGATAAGGGATTCATACGCCCTAGTGCATCACCTTGGGGAGCACCTGTTCTTTTTGTTAAGAAGAAAGATGGATCAATGAGACTCTGCATTGATTATCGAGAACTTAACAAGATCACTATCAAGAACAAATATCCTCTCCCATGCATTGATGACTTATTTGACCAACTACGCGGAGCTCAATACTTTTCCAAGATTGATCTTCGTTCAGGGTATCATCAATTAAGGGTCAAAAGGGAGGATATACCAAAGACGGCTCTCCGTACAAGGTATGGACACTATGAATTTATAGTGATGCCATTTGGTCTTACTAATGCCCCTGCTATCTTCATGGATCTAATGAATAGAGTCTTTAGAGACTATCTTGATCAATTTGTGGTAGTTTTTATAGACGATGTTCTTGTCTATTCAAAGAGCAAGGAAGAGAATGAAGATCACTTGAGAATTATATTGAAGACACTGAGAAAGGAGAATATTTATGCCAAATTTACCAAGTGTGAATTTTGGCTTCAAAAAGTTGCATTTTTGGGTCAAATAATCTCAAAAGAGGGGATATCTGTGGATCCAGCAAAAACAGAGGTTATCGAAAGATGGTCAAGACCAACAACAGTAACTGAGATCTGAAGTTTTCTTGGTTTGGATGGATATTATCGACGTTTTGTAAAGGATTTTTCACGATTATATAATCCACTCACCAAGTTGACTCGGAAAGGAGTTAAGTTTGTTTGGACAGAGGAATGTGAAGAGAATTTCAAGGAGTTGAAAAGAAGGTTATCTAGTGCACCTGTGCTCACACTGCCTTGTAGTGGAGAAAGGTTTGTGATCTACAGTGATGCATCCAAGAAGGGATTGGGGTGTGTTCTTATGCAAAATGATATGGTGATAGCTTATGGCTCACGACAGTTGAAAATCCATGAGCAAAATTACCCAACACATGATTTGGAGTTGGCTGCGGTAATCTTTGCATTAAAAATTTGGAGGCATTACCTTTATGGTGAAAGGTGTGATATTTATACTGATCATAAAAGTTTAAAGTATATTTTCACACAAAAGGAGTTGAATATGCGTCAAAGAAGATGGTTGGAGCTGATTAAGGATTATGACTGCTCAATCCATTACCACCCTGGGAAGGCAAACAAGGTGGAAGATGCATTAAGTCGACAAGACCATGCTAGTTTATCCATGATGAGGATCACAAAAGATCCAATATTTATGGATTTACAAAGGATGGATCTTGGAATTATAATGGAAGGGGAAAAATCATATCTTTCTCAAATGAATGTTCAACCATCTATACATGCGAAGATTAAGGAGGCACATAAAGAAGATGTCGAGTTACAAAAGAAGGTGAGAAATGTTCTTGAATTCAACCTTGATTGTGATGGGATAATAAAGTTCAGGAATCGGGTTTGTGTTCCTCCCATCCCCGAATTAAAGAAGGAGCTGCTGGATGAGGCTCATAGTTCTTCATTCTCTATTCATCCTGGAAGCACGAAGATGTATAGGGAACTAAAAGAGTACTTCTAGTGGGATGGCATGAAAAGAGATGTTGCTGAATATGTCTCTCGATGCTTGGTTTGTCAACAAGTTAAAGCTGAGAGACAGAAGTCTAAGGGGATGTTACAACCATTACCCATACCCGAATGGAAATGGGAAAACATCACTATGGACTTTGTCACAGGACCTCCTAAAACATCCAAAGGCAATAATGCTATTTGGGTCATAGTTGATCGTCTTACAAAGTATGCACACTTCATTGCTATTAGAGAGGATTTCTCTCTAGATCAGCTTGCGAGGATATATCTAAAGGAAGTGGTAAGATTGCATGGAGTACCACTTTCTATTATATCTGATCGGGATCCGAGATTTACCTCGAAGTTCTGGCGAAGTCTTCAGCATACTCTGGATACAGAGTTGAGTTTCAGCACTGCTTATCATCCCCAGACAGACGGTCAGTCTGAGAGAACAATTCAAACCCTAGAAGATATGTTGCGAGCTTGCTCTATGGAATTCAAAGGAGGTTGGGATCAACACCTACCTTTGGTGGAATTTTCTTATAATAATAGCTTTCACTCCAGTATTCAGATGGCTCCTTATGAAGCTCTCTAAGGAAAGAAATGCAGGACTCCAACTTGCTGGGATGAAGTTGGGGAAAGAAAGCTATTAGGACCTGATCTCGTTGATGAAATGGAAGAAAAGGTTAGATCTATTAAACAACACATAAGAGCATCTCAGAGTCGACAGAAAAGTTATGCCGACAACCGAAGAAAAGACCTAGAGTTTGAAGTGGGTGATAAAGTGTTCTTACAAATATCTCTCTGGAAGAGGGTTATGAGATTTGGAAAGAAGGGGAAGTTGAGCCCTAGATATATCGGTCCTTTCGAAATACTGGATCGTATTGGGAAGGTAGCTTACCGATTGGCACTTCCACCAAATCTCTCTCAAGTTCACGATGTGTTCCATGTATCTCTCCTGAGAAAGTACATACCAGATCCTTCACATGTACTCAGCTCAGAAGTTGTACCGCTGGAGGAAGATCTTTCTTATGAAGAACAGCCGATAGAGATTCTGGATCGTAGCGAAAAAGTCCTACGAAACAAGACCACTCGATTGGTGAATGTTTTATGGAGGAACCACCAATTAGAAGAAGCTACATGGGAGCTTGAGGATATGATGAGGGAGAAGTATCCTCATCTATTTGTTACAAAGTGACAAATTTCGAGGGAGAAATTCTTTTTAAGGGGGGTAGAATGTAACACCCGATACTTTTATGTTATATAAATCATAAAAGGAATCTTTTTCTACACAACACTTGCTTGGCTTGCTTTACACGCAATCGCGACCTTCCTCGATAGCTTGCATCGTACGCAATATCGAGTTTCACTAAACAACAATATGCTATTAAAACTAGCCGTTATGAATAGTAATAACCACTTTTTGAAATTTTATAAATTTTATTTTTCAAAATGGACTTCATTTTTGGACTCAGAATATCGAAATTAGCCTAGGGTGAAATTTTGGTATTTTTCTGAAAACATTCAATTTTTGATGAATAGTGAAAACACTAAGTGGTAGGTTAAAAACTGAATTTTGCATAAAACTTAATTTTACCGCTTCTGTGAATGGAATTTCGAAAATCCGACAGACACAGTTGATATCAGTATGTAAAATGTGGTTCAATGAGATAAAAATAATTTTTTGGTAAATAGTAACTTTTTACTTTTTTTACCGCTGTTAATAGTAAATAGGGTAACTAAGGGTAAATATGATATTACTATTACCCTAACACATGTCCTAATTCTATTGGATAAGTGTAATTCGACCAAAAACAACCTTATGAATAAAATATGACCATTTAGGCCCACTTGGATTAGATTAGGACATTTATTATTAATTTATTTAAAGAAGGGTTAAAATAGTTAAAAATCAAAGTTTAATAAGTAAATCATTTTTAATATGGGGTTATACATAAGCTAAATTCGACTATAAATATTCATTAGAAATCTAAAAATATTTCCTACATAATGGTATTTTATTTGTAATTTTTAGACATTAAATAATTTAATTTATTTATGACACAATGATGATGCAGTAATTATCTTATTAATGAAATATTGACATAATTGATGTTATAAACACAAAAATAAATGTAATTAGAGACTTTTTATGAATTAAACTAATTTTCTAGGTTACTATGATATATTAATGTTGATTTAATAAACTTGTATTGAACATATAATTCTGTTATGACTTTCACAAAAATCATATATCAAATAGTGTCAAAATTGACACAAAATAGTTTTTAAATCTAATATTATATTATTAATTTTTATTGTATTCCTAAAAATCTAAGGTTCGGCCAAATGACTTAGATAAGGATATATATATTAATAATAAACAATTTGGGGTTCGTTTGGCATGTTATAGTAAGTGTATTAACCATATAGTGAAAGAAAACAAAAAGACACGGTAAAAGTTAAATTATTTAACTTAGAGTTAAATCTAATTGATAAGGTTAAAATAATATCCTAAACTTGTCTAAATCCTATTGGTTGATAGGATTTCGACCCTTCCCCACTTTATCTTCTAAATAAGACCCTTTGGAACCATTATAAACCGATTTTGACTTTAATATAAAATAATATTTTGAGATATTCCTAAGGTGCCCCTCTCCTCCCTTATAAAAGGGCACCTCCTCCCCCTCCTCCTCACACCAAATTGAGCACTCAAGCTCGGCCAACCCCTGACATTTTCTCCTCTCCACTTCCCTAGAATAATCCTATAGGTCCTGGTCCTCTTCAAAGACCAATATTATTTCCCTAAGTGAAGGATTCAAAGAAGCGTTCCAAAGAAGAGGTAATATCCATTACCGAACTTTTCAATTTCTTTCTTCTTCAACTTCTTCTTCTTTAGTTGTATCATGATAAAGTAATAACATCAGTATTAATTACATAATGATATGTTATTATAATTATGAAAAAACCCTAATTCACCTTCTATCCATTCTATGGAAAAATGAAATCACCGCGCGTGCGTACGTACGGAATACCGTCTCTACGCCGTGGTGTAATCTATTTTCCACCATCACTTTACAAGGATGGGTATAATGGTGTAATGAGTAACTATTTATGATTATTATTAAGTAATATTGATACTGAAATAATATATATATATACTCCAATACAATTCCACGATCATAGGACTGATATCATCACTAGTGCGTACGTACGGAATACCGTCTCCACGATGTGATGCGACTCGTTCTACATGATCATCATTACATAGTAATTATATAAATGAATTGAATGAATAAATATGATATATGTTACACTAATACCATTATGGATATAAGGTATCTATAACCTTAAAAGAAGAATAAGAATTTATTCGACAAAACACGCATAAGAACAAAAGGCAATAAAGACCCGAGTAACAAGTAACAATGAAATATTACTAATAAGAAGCTAAGACTATGACCATATATGATATCATATCAATATGTATGATTATGGAATAATTCAATAACATTATTTAAACCATTATACTGGAGCTTCGAACACATACAAAGCAAATTGGACCTAAGGTAAGGGATAAATTTTCAATCTCATTTTTATCCGAGATTGATTATACTTAAGTATTTACTGGGGTTACGTTTAACATCCATGACCATGTTTTCTAAAAATGTTTTTATAAAATGTTTACCATTCTTCCATGAATGTTTAAAGTCATTTTTACCCTTTATTGACTTTTTACCACATTTTATGAATGGAATCTTTCCTTTGGTTACCATATAAGGTACTTTTTGACTTTTCCGACAAAAGTACGAGGAGAATGTTATTTTTAACTTATACGGCGTGAAAGGATTTTTAAGGTTTCATAACACCTCATTTTCAAGAAGCTTCCTCTACAAGATTGCATGATTATTTTCAACAAAACCCTTATCTTTTAAAATTGCATGGAATTTTGTGAAAAGAAAATGATTTTAAAGAAGAAAGGATATTTTCCTCAAGAATGAAGTTTAAGTGTTTTATCAAAATTATTTTCCATCTAAGATAATAAATGGTTCTGTTTTTATCCCTATTATTACATTGATTTTATCATGTTGTGATGGAATTATTTTTATGAATTCCTTTATCTTATATGAATTGATTTATGATGTTTCAAAAATCCCATTTTTGTTACATGTGTTATGCGATGATGTATGTTTTATGATTATGTGGCACACATAAGAAAGGATTCATTATAAGATGGGTGGGACCTATATCTCCCTACAATGCATTGGGTAAAGATTTTATATCACATTAGATAGACATGGCTGGAACGGTAGGTTATACCGGTTCAGTGAAACAGGACTGGAACGAGGGTGACTCGGTTCAGAAAGGGACTCTGTCCACTAAGATAGTCTTGGCAATGAGTCATGACTAACAAGAAATGATGTTCCATGATTATGTGTGCATGCCACAAAGTTTCAAGTTTCATGTTATGATTATGGGGATCTCATTTTCACTTCTATGATTTATTCCATGTTAAGATATTATGATCTCTTTTCTAGGTTATGATTTTCAAAAAGATATGATATGATTTTTATTTCCTTTATTTGCCCTTGCTGAGCATTTGAGCTCACCCTTTTATGTTTTCTTTTCCCCAGGTCAGGAAGATGGATATTAACTAGAATATGCTAAAAGGGACCCTAGATATGATGAAATAAATGGGAGACACTGTAGAAGATTTATGAACCAGTTTTTTATGTTTCCCAGTTTCTAAAGACACTATACCTATGAGGTCCTTTGTGGTTTTGTCATATGTTGTAATAAGTGTGCTTCAATTTTGAAGTATTAACAATGTATGTAAAGTATGGGTCGTTATAAAACCCATGGTGGCTCGCAAAAGGTGTGCTCTATGTAGGCAGGTCTGAGAAATTTGGTTGCACCTTGGGTGACAGACCACGTAGGTGACTACACTAGGGAGACACCCTACTCAGGCCTTCATGGGTCAGCACAGGTGTTTCCAGAAGTAATTTGCACAGGTCCCTATTTGAGTAAGGGTACCTTACACTAGTCTTCATTAATCATTGGTTGGGAGAATTTATCACATATGTGTTGTTATTTTTTAAACCCTGAGAGGAATTTAGTTTCACAATTACCCTTTCAATGAATATTCTTTAGGTGTTAGAGAACTACCTATTGGGATACGGGGGGCTTGGGCGAAGCTCTAGGGAAATCAGAGCATTATCAGGTCTTCGATGAAATAATTTTATTCAAATGAAATCCCAAAGGGTCTTATTTATAGGTGAAATACTTAGGTATCTTTCATGTCGACAATTCTTGGAGGGCTTGCATGAGTGAAATTTGGGGCCATTGAAAACCTTGAACTTTTCCACTTCTTTCCTTCTCTTTTCGCTAAGGTATTTCCATTTGTCTCTTTTTAATCCATGTGACAATATTGAGTTTCAACACATATAAAAATAAATTATTTGTAAAACCTATCTTTTAACCTTAAATTATTTTCTTCCAAATTATCTATAACTAATTATTTATTTTATAAACACTCATTGAATTTTATTAATAAGTTTTTATTAAAAATACACTTTCTTATTTTATTAGATTCATTTTTTATAAGAATTATATATATTAAAATACACGTTATATATATATTGAAAGGACTTTGGGCCACAGGGCCTTCAGGCCATTAAAGACCATGAAGTATCACAGTTCACTCAAGAGCAGGCCCCAGAAGAGGATTATAGAAACAATAGAAATCACCAGAAGCAGGGATAACTAGATTAGAAGAATGAGAGGGTATGGAAACCGCCATCATGACCAGGCACCTTGCAACGTTGTATGGGGAAATACAAGCTGATCAGCAATGCAAGTGGGGAGGTAAAGGCGATCAATGATGCAGAAGCTGAGGAGGGGCTATTCGAGTGGGTTGGGTCTACAGGTAATGTATGGGCATGGTATTCCTCTGGGCCTTCAAGTCATGTATTATGGGTCATGATGGGACTTGTGCCTTGGGTCTACGGGTCATGTACGGGTTCCCCTTCAACCCTTAAAAGGGGTATTATCTATAATAATAAAAAAAATAAGGCCATCGGGCCATTCAGATGGAATTCTCAAGTGGTGATTCAATTAATATGGATCTTATTGTGATTTATGCATGATTGAAATTCTTTGTAAAGTGATTTCAGTCAATCAATACTTGTTAAATTTTATATTGGACTTGGTTTAGGGTAATTTTTAGTTATTCTATAACCCTTACAATCTCAAAAAATTATCCTCATAAGGAATACTTATACTAATTAATTCCATTTCTTCTCCTTTTTAAATAGATTTCATAATGTGGTTACATCTATTTATACTGAATAATTCAATAGTTTTGTTATAATTTTAACATTTTAATAGAATAATGATTCCCATAAACACATAATTGTCACATTAAATCTTCTTATGTCTAATGATAGTTTCAACAACCATATAATCTAAACTTCTATATAATCAAAAGGTATATATAATCCCAACAACCATATAAGACCAATTCCCATATATATAATTATTATATTGCATTCTTATATATAACCTTATATACATCTTGAAAATAATTCATATCATTATCTCATTTATATTCTAAATATATTTTATATCTTTATAATGTGATATATTTTTTCAATAGTTTTTATTAGTGGCATGATCCCCAAGGAAGAATAAGATGAGGTATATATCAATCCTGTTATATTTTTATTGACTTGTGGTTTTATTCTATTTGTATGTTTTTGAATTATATTTCATATCTCTATCTTATAATGCATTTTTTTAGAAATTTATCACTATAAGTTTGGTATGAAAAATGGTTTTTTAACATAGAAATATTGGTGATGGTATTCCTTGTAGTTGAATATTATAAGTGAATGAAAGAGGCATGGTATAGCGTTATGACTCTCTGAAATATTTCATTGGTGATATGATGCCTTCTTGTGAGTTAATAAACGGTCTATTGGGAATATAAGGGAACATTTAGGGTTTAGAAATTCTGGATCATCCATTTTGAACATAAATTTACTCATGTATTTTCTTGACTCCTTCACTAGAAAATTATCAAAACATAAGAACCAATGTATATCCATGGTACTAAATCATAGAATATCCAATTAATCCTTGATTTCAATGTTTAGGTTGTTTTACATTAAGATCCAAAATATCCCAAACTAATGAATATTTTGTAAATACCATTATATTCTGATTTTAAATTAATATTAACAATTAATTATCTAAAAATATGGAAATTTAAGGCTCAATAATTCTTTCACACTTATCTATTTTCTCTCATTTGAAATGAACTTGTACCAAGATTTATATCCACTCCAAATTTTCACAAGGATTAAACTTTATCCCAAGTAAATCAATATATAATTAAATTTTTAATGAAAATAGATTGGTTGAATTATAATTCTAACATGAAAAACCTTATTTGTGAAATCTCGACTAGGTAACCATATAAAAGGTTCCCCTAGCTGGTTGGTCACATGACCTCAAGCACATATCCCCATATTTAGTAGGCCTCCAACTAGCATCAAAGGTCTAAATGAGGTTAGTGGTTATAATATACTATATATATTAATACTAATTAGAGAGAAATCATAAATAATGAAATGAAAAAGGTGAAATGATAATTGGAAATCAACACAAAACAACAAACTGAGCTAAAGAAAAATAATCCAACTGGCGTAAAGATGTTATGATGTATATATCAGAATATGTAGAACAAGTAATACATAACAAGAGAGTTAGACTGAAAAAAGGAATAAATAAATAAAATAATCAGAAACTATATCCAATAGCATCATGAACACCATCTCGGTCCTCTACTCCTATACTCCACCCTAGAACAAAATGATTATTACAAAAAGAACATTCCCAGATCCTAAACCTGTAACTATGAGGTCTGTTTGGGTACCAAATGATGGAACAAATATGGTGTGGGATATATTCATTAGTTATCCACCAACATTTTATAATGTATATATAGTCTGTGAGTATAAAATAATGTAGTGTGAAATTATAATAGATATTGAAGTAATGAATAAATGTAGACAATTCAGGCTTGGGATCCTCAATGGACACCTGACAAATCATACCTACTTTTGACTAAGTTTGAATACCTCTGAACATGATGATATAAATATATATATATATATATATATATACAAGATATGTAGTTATATATATTCATATATATATATATTAGGACTATCTAGGACCTGAGGTGTAACTTAGGTGTCCATGCGCAGCCATAAGAGCCTCAGAGAGTGACATGGGTCTCCATCACTGAATATCATTATCCAAGATGGACTCCATTCCTGATCATCGAAATTTATAAGGCGATGACATGCCCATAATAATAAGGGACACCATGCTCTAAAATAATAGGGGAATACATGATCGTAAATAATAAGTCACACCATGCCCAAGTATAACAAATTATAAGGGATTACATTCCCATTTATCACAGTTCACTAGGGATTCCATGCTCATGTTTCCCATGTTATACGGGACACTATTCCTAGGTATCATGAATAATAAGGAGAAGTTTCATGCCCAACGTCCTACTTGAGGGAGTATGGAATGTTATTTCTATCATCCCATGTTATAGGAATCAACATATACAACATCCTCAAAAAATGGGTTTAAAATCCAATGTCGACAACCCTAATCAAGGAACCTCTATAAAAATACAATATGAGTTGGCATCAATTTCCCTACGAGCAATTAGACAATGAATTCTATAAGTTGAAACCTAACATTGTTCAAGGTGAAATGTACCTTTATCATCATAACCCATTTAAAAATTAATTTCAAGACATGATTTTATCTATGCAATATTATTTTTCATCAATAACACACAATTCAAGTTCAAGCATAACAATTAAGATGGAGTATTTATATAATAGTTTTATAATATTAAATAAAGACTAGGCATACAATTCACTTATAATAAGGAGGCCATGAGAAGAAACCATGCCATAGAAAAACAATGATAACTATTTTGAACATTCCATTTTATATTTATATAGTGTGTCTCAAAGGTGGTTTTATTATATAAAAGAACATGACAAACATAATATTTCATTCATTTTAGTTTAATCATCTTCTCCGTGAAAGATAATTCAACTCACCTCAAAAGGTGATTTAAAGTAAAATAGGGGAATTATAATCACAAGAAACTTATAATTTATAATATACATTAATAAAACTATCCCTATGTGGTGGTTTGGGTCGGGGTCATCAACCACTGACCATGGTTAGGGTCTAAGAATCATCCTGGTCATGGTATAATAATTTAATTTAAGACATTTTTTATTTTAGAAGAAATCTACTTTGTGTGATGTAATGAAATTATCATATAAATGAGAAGGAAATTAAAAAAACCATAAAAAATAGAACATGATTAATATTTTCCAATCATATAACATCAAGACTTGATTCAATAAAAATGGTATAAATTAGAAAATTATACATATTCCTTAATAATAGGTCGAAGTATCTCGCATGTAGATATTGTGAAAATTGAGAACAGAAACTGAAATAAGATATTTGAGGGGCTATAGACTTACTAATATGCTTCCAATGCAATTATAAATGTTCTATTTGGACTAATAATGGAGTATATCCCACCATGTTAGAAAGATAATGAGGATATGTGTGAGTGTCGGATGACTCCTTTGAAAATGAGGAGGAAATGTGGGAAACCCCATTTAATAGATATGGGGAAAATTTTCATTTTCCCCATTTAAATGAGTCGCATGGTTAGGAAACATGCCCTGGATAACTGGTCACCAACCTTTTAGCTCTCACTACCTATGATCCACACCACTCATGGTTTGGACACATGGTTTGGGCTAACCGTGCACCAACTATCCAGTGCTACTAGTTATGTGACACTAACCCTGTGGACTTGGTGACCTTTTTGGAAAATCATAAGTAGGATATGTCCCCCCCTTATAACTTATTTTAGACATATTTTAATTTCATTAATTCAACATTTCATGTTAAAAAAACACAGTGAAACCCATTACAGGACCACATGGTTTATCATAGGGGGCTCATGGTTTAAGAAAACGACGAACCCCTATCTTTTTCTCTTAGAAAGTGATTTTTCAGATTTCAAAGATTCTGAAACTGATAAAAACTTTTGAGAAACATCTCAAGCCTTGATAAATTTCTAAAACCACACTTTTAAGTGTTCTAACTCCTGAATTTATATTCTGAGGCTTAGTTTAAGATTCATCCTTTCCACCAAATGGAAAAAACTAAAAATCATTTGAAAAATTAAATGGGTCAAAAATATAGGATCTTACATTATTAAATCCATACCTGGGGATTTTCACAACCACTAATTAGTTTCCCACTTCCTTAATATAACTTATTTATAAGTATGATATATCCTTTTTTCCTTATTCATTTGAGTTTAATGTTTCCCTCACTCGCTAACTGTACTTTCCCTAAGTCATGTCTGTGAATAACACTTATTGGATGATTAAGGATAATTTTTATTGAATTAATTACTAATTGTATGCATCCCATGGAATATCATGATTTTTTTTTAAAATAAATACAATGTTCTATAGCATGAAAATATGTGACACCGAGCCTAAACAAATCGTGAAATAATATTATTTAAATAAGACTGTTATAACAAAGCTGTTAAATTAAGGGCATGAATAGGATTAAAAAATTATGAAACATATACAAAGGACCCCATCAATAAAAATAAATTTATTAATTATTATGAAATTAAAACTCTATTTTAGAAAAGTCATTTTCTACTTCAAATATACATTTTCATCAAAAATAGTTTTTTTTGCTCATTGTGAGAGTATGTTTTAATTAATTTATAGAAATTTTAGAAACATTATTTGATAAAATGAAATTTATTGTTTAAATCATCATATGAAAGTTATATTATAGTGAAATTTTGATATTTTTTCTAAAATGTTTTATTTTTTATGTGAATGATGCAAAATACCGATATTTATTGAAAAATGTATTTTTATTTTAATGTATTTAAACATTAAAATTCTATTTTAGATTAATTTTAAAATATCATTATTTTATTTTTATTAGGCATAATCCCATTATATTATTTTTAATTTAGTTAATACTTGAATTTGGTATAAAAATATTTTTGTACTAAAAAGGCATTTTTCTAAAAACAAAGTATTCATTGCGTTTTGTAGGTCTCATTCTAAAGTAAAATTGGAAACTTATGTAAATTGAATTTTCAAAAAATGATTACATATATTTAATAAGTGAGTAATTAAATGTTAAATATTTCCCTTTTATTTTGTGACATTATGAATATTATCCTTAATATTATTTGTTACCACGATAAATGGTGAAATCAGGTAATTAGTATTAAAAACAAAATGATAAGGAAAAAAACCAGAATTATTTCCATAATTTTATTTGTCGAGTATACCTCATCCAAGATTATCCAAAAGTATAATATATGTAATTTTTCCATTTGGCCATGTTTTTTACATTTACATTATATTATTAAATAAAAGTAAAAAATGACATTCAATTTGTTTTATTATCTCTAAATTGTTTACATTAGGATTAAGGAAGGATATGTTCGATTAAACTTTTTAATTTTAAAGATAAGTTATTTTTAAATCATAGAAATATATTTATAATTTTAATTAATTAATTAATTGTCTTAAATTCTTACACAACATCGACACAATGCTTGTACATGCTGTTGAAAAATCAGTAAAATGATTTTAAAAATATTAAAAATAACATTATTTGACTAATTTGTTCACTAAAATGAATTTTTTAGATATATACATATAATATTTTTGGGTGTGTTAAACGAAAATATTCTAATTAAATATTTTTATAAGTATTTTTATATAAAAATTAAATGAATAGTTCCAAAATTTACATTAATGATGTTTTATAATAAATAATATTTTATTAAATGAGTTAAAATTCCAAAAAATATTTTCCTTGGAACAATTTATGGGATATAGTTTAAGAAATGAACCATTGTCTAATTATAGTACTTTTTTCCTTTTATTTTAATTATATTGACCATTAAATAGTAAAAAAAACTTTGATTCCATATTATTGTCAAATGGGTTAACAAGGGGTTAAAACAAAAAAGATAAGGGTGAAAACATCATCAAAGTGGTCCAAATTTTATTGAATTATATTATTTCATCACTTAATCATACTATATTCTAAATAAATCAATTTTTAGTCATTTGGAGTAACAAATTAATTTATATTTATTTAATAATTTTTTAAATTCTAATAATGTCCCTCCCCACATTATAAATGGGAACCCACTATCCTCTTATCTATGCACAAAAAGAACAACTTTTTCATCCAATACCTACTAAAATACGTTAATTTAATCCCATAAATCATTATATTGGACTTATTTTTGGAATAATTCAAACTTTAGAGGTCTTAAGGTCTAAAGTAAAGGATGTTGCCCGAAGAAGAGGTATAACTTTTAACTGGTCGTTTAAGTTTAATTTCTTCTTTTACCTCTATAAAAATTTATTAAAATTTTTCAAAATGATAACACAAGTACAATATATATAATAGGATGTCATTATTTTAATTTCATAACCTATATCCATCTCATTTTATATTGTATTAGACTGTCATTCGAGTGTACGACGGACTACCGCCCCACGAACCGACATAGTTTTTTTCCATCACCGCTTCTCATGACTTTTTATAATGTTGGAATTAATGTTTATATATTTTATTAATGAAATATTTATACTTAAAATATAATATAGCATCTACTATCTGATCATTCCATTCATTGAAGAATAAAAACAACGTTCGTGTGTATGTATGGACTACTAGCTCCACAAAGTGATGCAATTTATTTTTTAATCACCACATAAAAAGGTTGATATATATATATATGTATTTAATGAAATTATATTGTATTTATGATATTTTTACCATTATTTAATGTTAAAATAATACTTACATTCATTACATAATAATCATTGAAAATGAAAACGTTACTCATACATAGGTACAACCGACTGTATCTATGTTTATAATGTAGTTAATTTTTCATAACATTATTTAATGGTTTGTTATTAAATTATATTTTATATATAAAAATTATTATTATATAATGATTTTTTTATAATGTAATAATTTACATTTGACCATGGTCAACACACTGAAGTTGTTTTAAAATTTATGAATTGAACATCCTCAAAATAATAGATGTATATTAAACTGATTAAGAAATTAAATATATAATTAAAATAAATTAAATAAATGGTTTTAATATATGGGATTAAACCTTTAAAATTACCTTAATAAATCAAATAATTGATATGAGTTTATTATAAAGGAGTTAAAATGACATACATGGAATGTTTGGACTCGAGGTAAGGGTTTTCGTCTCAACATCCATTCATTGAGGTGTATTTTAATTTTATGCACCTAATTAATTTTATGAAGTGTATATAATTCTTGTTTTATATGTTATGTCATATATCCTTAATTATTCATGGTATTTTAAGTATAAATTCAAGTTATTTCACCGTAGTGTATTTTACTTTAATGTTACAAAGTGGTAAGGGTTTCTTAACTCAAGTTCTTTTCATTAGATTATATTACTTATTCAATTATTATATTATTCCAAGATTATGTGTGAAATAAACTTTTTTTGATTTATATTTTATTTACACAAGTATTTTTTTGGATTTAAAATTTTTACACATATTCTATCCATTGATTAATTCTCAATTCAATGATATGATCTTTATAAGGGTTATTCGTCTTAGATTACCTTTATTTAGAACATATGTTTATGATATGAAATTATATTGTTTTATGAGATTTATATTCTTCATATTTTACATTTTATAACATGAATATTTAATTTTTCATGATTTTTAATGTTTTATTTAAAGTTATTTAACACGGAGCATATGATTGAAAAGTTACCATAGTGGAAAATGTTTTATGTTATAATCTCATTTCCTTCCAGTATAATTTATGTTGAAGGTTATTTTATAATAAATTTAATGCTATTAAATTATTGAACCAAATATCCTTTACTTTACTTTCATTATGAATTTGGTTCACTTGTTTAATATCAATTTCTTCCCTTATTGTTTGAATAAATATCAATAATGTTGTTTGTAAGTCAAACATATATTATATCTTCCCTTAGACTGGGAATCCATATCCATGTTTTCAAAAAAAAAATATTGTATGTTCTTTTCCAAATATAAATTATTTCATAATGTTGTTATACATGATCTTCTACTTTAATTTAAAAAGTTTTATATGTGAAATTTCTTAATATTTTTCAAATGGGTCACTTTAGACTCCCTTCACAAAATGTTTAAAAATAAGGTTTATTTTGAAAAAATATACTAAGAAAGGATTTTCCCACATCCATGATCATTATTTTCTTTGAGGATTAACCTATAATATTATATTTTAAGATAAATGTTTTTTCATAATAATTTTTGATTTTTTAGTTTTTAAAATTGATTTTAAAAGTGAAAATGTTATTTTCACCAATAATGTCTTTGATGATCTTTTAATGTTATTTTCATTCATTGGTTCCAAAAAACCTTGATGTTACTTATTATATACTATGGATATTTTATAATGACTCCATCCTTATTATTCTATGTATGGATTATGATTGTTTCTAAGATAAATTCATGGATCCAGTATCTTTTCCACAGTATATTCAAGTTATTGAAGGAATAATGGTCGTTCCTATGAATTTTATAATGAAATTCACGTTCTATGTACTTGATTAATTTTATGTTTCTTGGATAATGTTTATAATGTAAGGTGATTCCATTATAAACCAAATATTGGTGGTTTTTTATAAACCAAAGATGTATTGTTATTTTATAAACCAAGGATTGGTGGTTCTATTATAATCCAAGGATGGGTGGGTTCATGATAGTCCTCAAATGCATTAGGTATATAATTTAACCATATTGGTTATCAAATTTGTATGATTGATATGGAAAATTATGTCCACAGTTAACAATAATATTTATTTATTCTTATTATGGGTTTTAAATGATTCCTTTGATCAATATTAATATCTCATGGTTCATAATTGTTGTTTCCAATGACTCTTTTATTTATTAAAGCTTCATACAATTTTTCATATTTGATGATCCAAGTATTTATGGGTTTTAATTCCCTTATGTTATGCTTATTCACTTTTATAATGTCATTATACACTTATGATCATATTTTCTCACTGATTACATTCAACTATTAATTTATATGTTTACCATTACTAAGAATTTGAGATCACCGTTCATATATTTCTAATTCACCAGGTTATGAAGAATGTTTTTAAGTGATATGTATCTAGAAAGGTTTCATATGTGAATAATTATGTGTAATATGTTGAATAATTAATTTGTAATATAAAAATTTTGATATATTGATAAGGATACTCTCTTGAAGTCATAGGTATTTTTTATATAATAGTTTTCCATAAATCTCTAAAACTCTAATCCTAAAAGGTATTCTTGTGTGTAACTAATCCAATAGTTCCTTTTCAAGTTTAATGTTTTTGTATGGAAACAAATTTGGTCACATTTATAATTTAAAAATTCTTAAATTTAATGATTATGTTTTTAGCTCTGGATTTGGGATTTAAGGTTCAGGGCCTTTACATTTGGTATCAGAGAAAGTTTTAAAAAACATTGGATATTAAGATGTTTTAATGGGAGACTATATTAAGAGTTATGGATACCATCATGAGTATATATGTTTTAGTTTGATCATAAGTTGAAATTATTATATACTCATTTTGAGGTTTTATGTGATGGATTTTTGAGTAGATTAATGATATTTTGTGAGATGTTTTATTGGTTTGAGGTATATGTAACCTCTAAAAATAACTTGATGTATTATTTGACTAAGAATGAGTTTAAATGATTGGGTCATAATATTTAAAAAAATATAACTTTTAGGGTTTATATGATATTTTTAATCTAGGTAATTAAGGGTTATTATAATTTAGGAACGTATATATTTTTAATATAGATTTCCATTGGATTGAAAAGAGATTTCATGATTAAGTGATTAATGTTATTTTGGAAAATGATCACTATAATATTAAGGGATATTATGGTATATTTTGGTATTTTATTTGAGGATTAAATATTGAATTATATTTTGAAGTTGTATTTGATATTAATGTGACATTATGGTGATTCAGGTAATTTTTTGAAATGATTAACATATATTAGAGATTAAAATATTAAAGAATATACATTTTTTGTATAAAAATTTAAGAGCTATTGATTTTATTTTAAGATAAATGTTAATTTATCTTGGTAGAATATTTCTTAAAATCATTCAAATCTTTAGGTATTACAATTGAATTTTTGAGACAAAGGTATTATTTCTTTGAATGAAGGTTTATTTATTTTGGGAATAGTCTTATCTTGTACTAAATGTTTTGGTTTTGGTTAATTTATAAAGATAGGAGGGATTAAAATTTATCCATTTTTAGATTATTTTATTTGTTATCACATTATTCTAGTTCTCAAGGCATGGAATTTTCGTCTTGAATACTCATCATTTGGATAAAAAGATGAGATTGTAGTGAAAATGTATTAAAGGATGAAATTCATCTTGTCATGTAAGTATATTTCCTTATGTTATTTTTAGGGATGGTAAATATATTACTAAACACTCGGAAAAGTATCATGAAACAAAAATTCTATCCTATTACATTAATTTATGACGAACTGATGGTCTTTTTCAAAAATCTTTGGTTTATGATTTTTTGGTCATTAACTTTCTCCATACCATGTTATCTATCACTGTTATCAGCCCTTGGGAATTAGTTTTCTCTTATAAGTCAATATTTTCAATTCCCACTAATTTTATTCTATTAATAAACCTAGTTTTAGGTTATTTCAGATGAACTTTTTATTTCTCTTTCCCTTCTTTTAAGTGGATGTTTTATTAACCGTTTTTAAAATGTGGGTCTCAAAAAAATAATTTTCAAATGTAATACCATTGATTTCTAAGAACAATTTCAATTTTTCAGAAAACTTTTATTAAATATGGGGGGAGATAAATTAATATCCTGATATTTTTTAAAAAATAAATACTATTTTTGATAATATAAAAAATACGCAACATCGAGCTTAACCAAATTGTGAAACATTATTATTTAAATATGACCATTATAACCTTGTCATTGAATTAGAGAGTTTGAATAGGATTAATAAATTTATTAAATATATATAAATATTCTAATCCATGAAAATTTATCGATTAATTATTAGTAAATAAGAAATAATATTTTAATTAGGTCATTTTATTCTTTAAAAATACATTTTCTTCAAAATGGTATTTATTTATTTTTATGAGAGAATATTATAATTAATATATAGAAATTTTAGAAAATATATTTGATAAAATTAACATAATTTTTGATGCTATCATATCCCAATTATCTTTGGTTGAATTTTTATATTTTTTAGAAATGTTTTATTTTTTCATGAAATAATGAAAAATATTGATTTTATTTGAAAATTGTATATTATTTTTAAGTATTTATAAACTGAAATTATATTTTGGATAAGTTTTAAAATTTTATTAGTTCATTTTTATTAAAAATAATCCAATTATAGTCCTAATAATCAATTTTATAATTTGATTTATTTTAAAAAAAATTATACTAAAAATGTATTTTATTGAAAAATATTTTTTTCATCATGTTTGGTGGGTTTATTTTAAATAAAATTATGAGATTTTTTTAAATTGATTTTTTTAAAAAAATTAATATATGGAAAAATTGTTTCAATTTATTTTAAATATTTCTTTTATATTTTTAGACATTATTAATTATAGCCTTAGTAATTTTTGTTTCCACGGTAGGGGTAAATCGAGTAATTATGGTAAAAAAATGATAGGGACTAAGAAATCACCCTAAAACATTCCTTAATTTTATTTAATGAGTATATCTAATTTATAATAATCTAAAAGAAGAATATGTGGAATTTTTTTAATTTTTAAATTATTTTTATCTTTACATTATTTTATAGAAAAACGTAAAAAATGTCATTCCCTTTGTTTTATTATCTATTAATTTTTTACTAAGGATATTCATGGGACATATTTGGTTATAAATAATAATTTGAAATATTTTTTTTTGTAACTTTTATTTATTTATAATTTTTAGTAAATAAATAATTACCTACAATTGTTATGTAATACTAACACAATGGTTGTTCAATGAGTAGAAAACTAAATTAAATGTCAATAAAAACTATAAAGATAGAATAATTTGGGTTATTTATAGTTTACCATGAATTATTTATATAGGTATAACAAATGTATGGTGTTTTAAAGAATTATACTATAATTAAATATTTTTATTTATATTTTAATGTCAAATTAAATGAATAGCTCCAAAATTTACATTAATGATATTTTATAATAAATACTATTTTATTAAATGATTTAAAATTCATAAAAAAATTTATACTCATAAAGTTTAATGGTATATGGTTTATTACATCAACCATGGTCCAATTATGTTACTTTTTTCCTTTTATAGTAACTCTATTGACCCCTAAAGTGTTAAAAACCATTGTTTTGTGGTAATCACCAAAAGGGTTTACAAGGGGTTAAACAAAATGATAATGGTGAGAACATTAGATAAGATTGTAAAATTTTATTTTATAAGAGTATTTTGACCATAATAATCCTATATTATAAAAAAATATGTTTTGAGTTATTTTGGAATGAAAATTATTTTATATTAATTTAATATGTTTATATATTTTAAAAATGTCTCTCTTCTCAAAATGAAAGGGAACCAACTCTCCTCTTCTCAACACACATAAAGAACCATTTTTTTGGAAAATAAATAAAAAGATACAATAATATATAACTCTTAACTAATTCTAGATTCATTATTTCGGGATTAATCCTGACTTTTTAGGTCTTAAGATGTAATGAAAAGGAAGTTGTCTAAAGAAGAGGTATAGTTATTAACTGAGAGTTTTAGTTTTATTTGTTATTTTACCTAAATAAAATCTCATTAACTCATTAGAAAATGTAAACAAAAATATATTACATATACTATTATGTTATAATTTTAATGGAATAACCTACATTAATATCATCTTACATCAAGTGGAAAACAAAATAGTCATTCGTGTGTACATCAGACTGCCAACTTACAAACCAATGCAATTCGTTTTCCATCACCACCTATCAGTAATGGTAATATATATGTAATTATTGTTTATATATAATATTAATGAAATATTTATTCTTCAAATATAATATATCATCTACTTCCTCAACTTTATATTCATTGAAAAATGATAATGTCATTCGTGCATACATGTGGACTACCACCTCCACGAAGAATGTGATTTTTTTCATCACTACATCACATGGATGATATATATAAGTTTATTTAAATAAATAATTTGTCATTTATGATATTATGAAAATTATTTAAATATTACTTAACACTAACATTCATTCTATCATAATATTTCAAAAATGGAAATGTTACTCATGCGTACGCAGGACTACCCATCTCCATGATTGTATCGTGGTTCATTTTTCATAACCATATTTCATGGTTATTATTAAAAGAGTAATTTATGAACAATAATGATGATTATTTCATGATTATTATTCTATATATGATGTAACAGTGACCCCTTTTACCATGGTAACAACACTGAAGTTGTTATGAAAACTATGAACAAAAAATCCTCAAAATACATAACACACATTTAAATGATTATTTAATTAAAAAAGTAATAAAAATAAATGAAATAAGTGGTTTAAGGATAAGTTATTAAAGATGTAATTTTTTATTAATAAATAAAATATTTTATATGTGTTTACTATACATGATTTAAAGGAAAAACATATAATGTTTGGACTCAAAGTATGTGGTTTTGTCTCAATTTCCTTTAATTTTGGAATATTTTAATGTTATGAACTTAATTTATTCAATAAGGTGTATATAATTCCCATTTTAAAAGTTATATAATTAACTATCACAATTTGAGGTATTTAAATATATAATTAAAATTATTTCACCCAAGGGGATTTTACTTGAAAGTTACGAAGTGGTAATGTTTTCTTAAATCAATTTCATTTCACTGGGCTATATAACATATTGATTTATTAAATTATAGAAATATAATGTGTGAAATGACCTTTTTTTATGTTTTATATAAACTTTTATTGTGTGGATATACATTTATTACACATAATCTATCAATTTATTAATTTTCAATTCAATTATATGATCATTACAAGGTTTATTCATCTCAAATTCCCCTTCCATAGGATATATGTTTATGATATTACTCTATATTAGTAAGAGGTGTATATAATTACCATTTGAAATGTTATATCAGGAATATCCCTATGTTCATGATACTTAATGTTTCATTTGATGTTATTCTTTATGAGTTTTATTATTTAAAAGTTACAAAATTTGTAATGGCTTTATGTTACAATCTACTTTCTTTCCGAGATTGTTTGTATTAAATGTTATTTTGGAGGAAATAATATAATCATATTTTCTTAAACAATATCTATTTTATTATCATCTGGTTATTAATGTGTTTCACATTTTTACATTATATTACTACCTTTATTTATTGAATAAACATCAATATATTTATTGGTAATTGATACAAATATTATTTCTTTTAGATCAAGAATATTTATCCCCCATATCAATGTTTTCTAAATTTTGTTCAAGTATCCTATTTTTTAAACATAAATGATTTACTAAATTTATTTTACACAACCTTTTACTTTCTTTTAAAAAAATATTAAAAAGAATTTTTTTAACTCTTTCCAAATTGATCACTTAAGAATCCCATTACAAAATGATTAAAAAGAATATTTATTTTAAACATTTATAACATGAATAGATTTTACTACCATACTAACCATTATTTTACATGAAAATTACTTAATAAGTTTTCATTCAAAGGGAATTATTTTCACAATATTTTATGAATTTTCAGTTTTCAAATGAGATCTTCAAATTAAATAAGGTATTTCCATCAGGAATGTTTTTCATAATCATTATTAGTATTTCCATTCATCAACTCCAACAACCATTGATGTAAATTATGATACATTGGGGATGTTTTTTAATTAATCCATCATTATTCTTATCTAGATGGATCAAAATTACTTCAAGAATATTTTCATGGATCCTGTTTCTTTTTCCATGGGCTCATCATGTTATGGAAATAATAAGGGTTGATCCTATGAATTTGATGATGAAATGAAAGAGCTATGTACGGTATTCATGTTATAATTATTGTAAATTGTTTATTATGATGTGTGGTTCTTTTATAAACCAATTATGGGTGGTTCCATTATAAAACAAGGATGGGTCGTTATGTTATTAACAAAGGATGAGTGGTTCTGTTGCAATCCAAGGATGGGTGGGTCTGTGATAATCCTTCAATGCATTTGTTATGGATGTTTTTTGTATTATTTATTACATTTGTAAGAGTGATATGACAAATTATGTCCCAAGTTACCAATATGTTTTTTCTATTCTAGTTATGGTTTTTTAATGATTCATTTGATGAATATTTAAATCAAATGGTTTATGATTATTATTTCAAATGATTCATACTATTATTAACTCATTATCTATATTTCATTATTGATGATCCATATATTGATAGGTATGGATTCCCTTATGTTATACTCACACACATTTATTATGTAATTGTACCATTATCACCATCTTATTCTCACTAATGAAATTCTATTTTTAATTATTATGTTTACCCTTACTAAGAATTTGAGCTCACTGTTATTATATTTCATATTACTTAGGATATAAAGAATGATTTTAAATGATATGTCCCTAGAAAGGTTTCATATATGAATAATTTAATTTGAGGTGTTAATGAATTAATATAAAATATAAAAATATGGTTACAATATAAAAATACTCTCTTTAAGTTATAGGTATTGTTAATGTAAGGATTTATAATAATACTATAAAACTCCAAACCTAAAAGGTTCTTGGATATAAAAGTAATCTAATACATCCTTTTGAAGTTAAAAGTTTTTTTATTTAAAATTTAGGTCACATTTATCTGTTTCAAAGACATAAATATAAATTTTATGATTTTAACACCATATCTAAGAGTGTGGGTTATTGGAAATTACATCCCATATGGTCATTTGTGATAAATGATGCTTAGGAGAATTATTTGTGCAACCAATAATATGATTTCTATTTAACACTTATCATGGAATTTATTTCCCACATATACACATTGTTTTAATTTTAACATAGAAAATATTCAATCAGATGCCAATTTTTCATTTTACTCTATATCATGTGATTTTTTTATTTAAATTTAAGTTAGATCCTTGAGGTGGTATTTCTTCATAGTAAACAGTTCAGCTGATTACAAGTTCAAAAAAACAATATATATATATATAAATATCAAAATACAATCTAAAAAAACATTTTAATTAAATTACACTCTACGATTTAATTATAATAGATTTCATGTAATAAATGTGATTTATCTCTAATGTGAAAAATGATCTAGATATAATTTTATCACAATGTTTCACTAAAAAGCCAAAATTAAAAAATCAAAACAAAAATTAAATTCCTATAATTGGCTATTATATATCCCCTAAATTTTCCTAAAATTATCCTCATTATGATATAGTAAAATACAAGAAATATAGAGATAATAATTGAATAGTGAGGTAGGATGGATATAACTTAGTGATTCTTTCCCAGTGTAGAATAATTTAATCTCTTAACTATAAACTAATTATTCTAAATATTACATTGAAAATAATACATATTTAATTATTAAAAAATGGATTGAAGAGAAAGTCTATAAGTGAATGAATCTTGGTAAATTCCTCATAGTGGGTGATGAATATATATTTTCATTATTCAGTAAGTACCAAATATCACCCAAAATCTAATAGGGTATTTAGTTTGTGTGATAGGAACCACCAAATCCCCTTACGTAGTGTTCTTATCCATACGAATTGGTTTTTGAGGTCCCTTAGTTTGAGGTTTTTTGTGTCCCCCCATTTTTAAGTAAAATATAGCTCAAATTGTGGGGGTATGAGGACATACATGGTATCCTCTATCACATTATAAGAGTGGTGGTTTCTACTAACTGGTCAATATCAATTCTTAGGAGTTGATCTTCTGATTTATAATGACTGAGAATTTCTTAATGTATGTGAATCTTTATACAAATTCCATTTTCAATATTTGTAGTGAAACACATTGGATTCTTCATTACTTATGGAAAATAATAAACTTAATCTTCTACTAAGACATGTAATAAATATACTAAATTTGTAATTATAGTATAAAGGATTTCATTTTATAATTACGGTTTTATAAATTAAAAATAATTTCTTTCTTGGTAAGTATATTAACATTATTTAATTCACATTTTAGACCATTGTCTCTATTAAAAATCTCTTGAAACTCTTTATTAATTCACCCATTTGGTTCTATGTCTTCTTAAAAAATCACCACATTTTCTATAATGTTTTCCTCTTCATCACCTTACTCCTCCAAGATATTCCAAGGATCTACTAAGTATATAATATCAGAATAAGTAGAGTTAGTTCTAAATATTTTTTATATAAAATCATAATTTATTGAATTAAAAACTTTTATATCTCCTTTCAGTTTATCATCATATATCTCTACTTCACTAAATAATTCTTTTGGGAGGTGATATAATTTAATTATCAGTAATAAACCATCCACCCGGAACCCGCCTTTGGGGTTTTCCTCCACCTTTTACATAAAAAAGTATAAAGGGTTCACTTATTTATATGTTTCAATATAAAAATTGGTTAAATTATAATAATATTATTCATAAATAAGTTTAAATTGAATATCTAACTATCATTACTTTATAATTAAAATGAGTTGTTTCTATTGTATCTTTATCTCAAGCATATCATATAAAAATTTCTTTATATGGTTGTTACCTACTTTATAATAATCTTCTTACATAGGTGATTATTCATCCCATACATAATATTAATTTGATTAGATTATATACATATTTATTCAAATAACTAAAATAAATTTCATAAATGAGAAACATTCTGAACAAATCACCAATCTACTCCTCAATTATGATGGTAAATTGAATTATTGCTATCATATTTCATGATTCAATAACATTTTTAAAATTGTTAAATGAAACACAATGGTTTCCCAGGGTCATCTCCAAGTATTATTATTGTTAGATTCAAAGGTATTCCATTTTATTGGCCAATTTTTGTGTTTTTATCATAAAAATAATTATAAGTTGTCAACTAGGTCTTTGGTTGTGTGTGGTAAAATTTTGAGAATGAATATTCATGAAAGATAAAAGAACACAAGTTAGAAAAAATGGTCATAATACTATAATTGGATCTTGAAATTATATTGGGACAATAATGTATGGTGAGTTGGGTGTTGAGGTTATATTGGTAAATTAATGGAGGGCCCATTAGAGAGTGGGGATACGTTGGCATGAAAAAGATACGTGGAATCATATGTTGAGAAAACATTGGCCTATAAATGTTGTCCTTTATAATTGATGAAACTTACATCAGATGATGGCATAAACTTGGGTTTGTGGATAATAATGTTTTTTTAGCAGCCCTAGTTTCAAGTATGTAACCCTCTATTTATTCTATTTATGTATGTAAATTCTATGGTTGAATTTTGAGAGCGTTTGGAGATCTTTTAGAGTTATTTTGGGGATTTTATAAATGTTCATGGTTGGTAAAAGTTTTGGGAAAACGATGAAAAAATTATAGTAAACCATGAACAATGAGACATGTGATAAAGGGAAGGCATAAGATGGTGCATGGTTTGTCCAAAACATGCAGAATTCTACGAGAAACTGTGCTATGCTGGACAATGAGATTTGGCATAGTTGGTTCACATTTTTTCTAACTGTGCAATCCAACTGTGTAAGGTCCCCCCTTGATATAGAAGATGCTGCATGGTTAGCTCATGTTTTTCTAATTGTGTAACTAACCATGTATGGGTTAAATGAGTGTAACACTCATACATTTTTATGAAATATTTTCTTTAACTAATTTTTATTCTTCATTAGATTGATTTTCATGAAATATTCAGTTTAAATGAATCATGATATTCCCTTAATATAAAATTACCATTATAGCCTAGCTATTAGGTTAACAGAAATAATTATAACTAACTTATGAAAATACATTTTGAATTCATTCACTATTAATTATTTATTAAAATTACAAATCAATTAGATATTTTTATTTTTGAGGGAATTACATTTGGTAAGGAAATTAATGAGATATATTTGTTATATACTTAATAAAATATTTTTTTATATTCATACAATAGATATTTTAGTCATAAGGTATGAATAAAACCCTATTTTATGTATAAGAACCTATTTTTATGGGTTAATTTTAAACCTATGAATTGTAAACCCATTTTAAATTAAGATTTTGAAACATTAATAATTTAAATATGAAAACATGAACATGTTATTTTTAAATGGTATATTAAAATTTAATTTGTATATATTTTTGATATTTTTCTGATAAATTTTTTGTTTTGATGAATAGTAAAAATATGCTAAATTTTAATTAAAAATAACTTTTTCATCGAGATAATTTATATAGTTAAATTATAATATTGAATGGTTTTAAAGTATAAATAGAATATATTTTTACCATTTAATAAAATTTATTCCATTATCATTAATTTTAAATTTAATTCATAGGTAAAAACATATCGATCTTTTGCAACGTTTTAACATTGAAAACTCATTTTCTCATTTCAACAATGAGATTAATTTTATATTAATTACTACATCTTCTGTGTATTCAATTTATAAAAATGGATTCCATATTTGGAAGCATAAGGTCTAAATTTTTTGAATAGGTACCTTTTATTTTTGGACATTATGTATTGTAACTTCAATAATTATTTTATTTACCATGGTTAAAGTGTAAATCTGGTAAATAAGCGTTAAAAAAATTATTTAATAATATAAAAATACCCTAAAATGCATCCAAATACTATTGGATGAGATATTTCCAACCATGGGTATCCTTGGGTCAATTTTGGGACCCCATGGATTCACTTGGATGTAAAAATGACATTTTATAAGAATTAATTTAAAGTAATGATAATTGTAACATATAAACATATATTTTAATAAATCAATTTTAATATGGGGTTATATATCTGATAACCATGTCTATAAATAATAATTATAAATCTAAAAATATGTCCTAGATCATGGTATTTTATTTATATTTTTTATATATTAGATAAATATATTTATTTATGAGACAATTATGATGTGGTGATTACCTCATTGGTGAAAGATTAAAATAAATGAATTTATATATATTAAAAAAATGTAATTTGGTTATTTTGATTTCATCCATGAATTTTATGGATGATATTGAAATATTATATTTTATTTAATGTATTAATTTTTAAATAATATGGTTGTAATTAATTTAAAAAAAAAGTCAAATATGAATAGTATTGAAAATTGACACAATGCATAACTTAAAACATAAAATAGTTTATAAAATGATATTAAATTCCAAAAAATCTAATATTCTAAAAAATGGTTAATATAAGTCTAAATATGTCATAAATAACTTTTTCTTGGAATGTTTGACATTATAGGTTAATTACATTAACCCACAATGTGTAAATAACATGATATCACGATAAGATTAAAAAGGGTAAAAAATGGGTTAAACCAAAACAATAAGGATAAGAAATATTATAAACCACTATAAAAATTATTTTATGATGGGTATTTGAACCAAAATAATTTTATATTTTAATTAAAAAAAATTTGGTCAATTTTTAGTTGAAATTTAATTTATAATAAATTAATATTTTGAGTGTTTCCTAAAGTGACCCTCTCCTCTATTATAAAAGGGAACCTCATCCATCTTTTCATCACTCCATTTTGAGCCTTAAATAGTGGAAAAACCCTACCCATTTATCTTATCATCTTTCCTAGTTACATTATAGAGGTTCTGGGGTTCTCAAATGACCAGGTCTCGTGACCTAAGTGTAAATTTAATGGAGGCACGTCGAGGAAGAGATAATTTATTCTACCGATTCCTTTAAATTTATTTCTTTTTCTACTTCCTATTATTTAGTTTTTTCATTATAAATTGATAACATAAGAATCAATAAAATAATAATATGTTATTATAAATATGAAACAACCCTATTTTAACTTTTATCCATCATACGAAAAATGAAATCACCGCGCGTGCGTGAGTATGGCTTATCGTCTCCACACTGTGGTGTAATATGTTTTCACCACCACCTTACATAGATGCATATAAAGCTGGAAATAGAAAATATATATTATTATTACAATATGATACTAATTATGAGATAATATACATCATCCACTTCAATTCCATTCAACAATTATTGGATTGATATCGTCGCTCGTGTGTACGTACGACTTACTATCTCCGCGGTGCGATGTGAGTCATTCTATATAATATTTATTAAACCATGATTATATAAATGAATTTAATGAATAAATATGATATATATTAAACTAATAACATTATGTAAATGATATAACTATATCCTAGAAATAGTAATAAGAACTTATCTGACAAAACATACATAAGAACATAAAGTAGTTAATACCTGATTAGCGAGTAACAATGAAATGTTACTAACAAACAGATGAAAATATGATCATAAATGTTATAATGAAAATTATTATTATTAGGGAATAAATAAGTAACAATATTTAAATCAACATACATGAGGTTCTAATACATACGAAGGATATCAGACCTAAGGTAAGGGATAACTTTGCAAATCTTGTTTTTATCCGAGATTGTTTATACGTAAGAATTTATCGGGGGTATATTTATCATCTATTTCCATATTTCATAAGAATATTATAATAATATGTTTACTATTATTCTATGTATGTTTAAAGTAAATTTTTTCTCTTTTTTACTTTTACAATATGGTTTGGAAGGACTCTTTCTTACGTTTACCATATGAGGTACTTTTCGGACTATTCCAAAAAAAGTACAAGAAAATTGTTTTTTTTTCTTAAACGACTTGAATGAATTTTTATTCTTTCATAATGATTTATTTTATTGAAGATTCCCATATAACATTTCAATTTTATTTTCAGATAAAACTATTTCTTCTAAAATTATGTGATATTTTGAGGAAGGAAAACATTTTTGAAAAAGAATGTATATTTTCCCCAAGAATGAAGCTCAACTATTTTATAAAAATTATTTTCCATCTAAGATTACATAAGTTTATGTCTATATCCACATTATTAATTTTATTTTATTGTAAAATTGATGAAATTATTGTTATGAATATCCATTTATATATTATTTCATGATGGATTGATGTTTAAGAAACCTATTTTATTTCATGGGTTATGATATAGTGAATGTTTTTATGTTTTTGTGGAAAATGTAAGAATGGATTCATTATGAGATGGGTGGGACCTATATATCCCACCAATGCATTGGTTAAAGACTTATATCTCATAAGTTAGACATGTATGGAATGTAAAGTTAATCTAGTTCAGTGATACAGGTCTGTAATGAGGAGAGAAATCATTTTAGTAATGGACTTTGTCTGCTATGATGGTCTTGGAAATAATCCTTGACTAATATGAAATTATTTTCTATTATTTCGTGTATATGCCACAAAATTTCATGTATTAAATTATTACTATTGAGATTATATTGCAATTTTATTATTTATCCCATGACATGGTATTGTGGTCTTTTATATACAGGATAAGATTTCGAAATGTTATGTTCTTATGAATATGATATGATTATTATTTCATTTGTTTACCCTTACTAAGAATTTGTGCTCACCATTTTATGTGTTTCTTTTCCCCTGGACTTGAAGAAGGTTATTAAGTAAGTTATGCCAAAAATGAGTCTAGTTATTATGAAATAAATGTGAGACAATGTAGATGTTTTTATGAAGTAGTTGTTTATGTTTCCCAGTTTCTAAAGACACTATACCTATACAGTCTCTTCATGGTTTTGCTATATGTTTTAATAAATATAATTAAATTATAATGTAATATCAATATATGTAAATAAAGGGATTCTATAGTTGGTATCAGATGAAATGTATAGTTAACCTTTGGAAACTAGGATGATAAATCCTTAAGGATATATCTAAGTATATGATACAATCCTAGTGTTTTAGAAATGACTGTGAATAACCTTGGATAAAACCTAATGTGTTTTAAATTAAAATTTATTCTTGATTATGAGTTTTTCTGGTTATGATTATTGTTTCTCATACTATGATTCTTATTTTTAGTCAATGGATGGAACCCGAAAGAACCATGTTAATGATGAATGCGACTGACAGTGCAATGATTGTCCCCCTAAGTAACCAATTGTCATGGGAGATGGAATGAAAAATCTTACAGCCATGCTCACACAACATTCTCAATCTACGAATCATGTCAGACTTTCTAACAAACAAATGAGGGAGAAAAAGTCTACTGAATCTTTCATGAGGCAACGTCCACCATAATTCGGTTGGTCTTCGGATTCATTAATGGATGAATAATGGATCAGTACCACTAAAAAGATATTTTCAGTTCTACAATGTTCTAAACACGATAAAGTCGTCTTAGGAGTATATCGTTTGGAAGGTGGATCTGATCAATGGTTGAATCTTATCAATAATATGAGGTAAAGAGATGAAATTGAGTCCATGGAATGGGATGTGTTGAAGATCTTATTTTTCAATAATTTCTTTCCCTGTATTCTTTAAACAAATATGGATAAGGTGTTCCTTGAACTTAAGAAAAAGGATGATGAATCTGTTGGTACCTATGAATAAAATTTTACAAGACTTTCAAGGTACAATTCTAGAAATATTATCCATGTTGAGAATAATGTTGATCTATTTTTAGTGGCTTAAAACCAAGTCTCTTAAGGGAATTATCCATAAGGGACTTCAATAGCTATGAGGAAATTGTTTAATGTGATATAAAGGTTGATATGGATATTATAGTAACCCATCAGTCATATGGGTTTGATAAGAATAGAAAAATTTAATTTAAAGGAAAATAAAAAAATGACACTGAAAAGAAGATGAGTTTTACCTTAAGCTCAAAGTGTGGAAAGAAACATATATGGAATTGTCTTAAAGGGAATAGTAACTGTTATAAGTGTTGAAAAGAAGGTTATCGATAAATTGAATGCTGAAGTGATGGTAAAAAGATGTCTAATGATACGAACAAAGGAAAGGATACACAAAATGAACCTCCTATACTTCAATGTTACAAGTACATGGAAATGGAGAATTATTCCAATCAATGCTCTAGTCCAAGGTATATTGATGACGATCGATGTCAAAAAACTCTTAAGGATAAAGAAAAATGAATGTCACATGAAATTACTATCGGTGATATGAAGTATGATAATGAAGTGCTGAAATATACACTTACCATACACTCTAAAGTAGAATTTTTTTATTTGATTCTGGATCTACCCAAACATTTATTTATAAATAATTTTATAAGGGTATCATTGTATTACCTCAACAATTATATATTGTGTAAGCTGTGACAACTCCTAATGGCACAACAACCACATTAAAATTTTACAATTATTATCCAATTTAAGTTTGTGTGTAAGTGACTCCTATAAATCTTTTGATCCTTCCTATAGTGTAATTTTATGTGATTCGTGGCATGGATTGGTTTTCATTATATGGATCTCATATCAATTTCCAAACCAGGGATGTCAAATTTCATATTCCAGATCAATCTATGATCATCTATCGATGAAAGGAATAATATAACCTTCCAATAGAAATTTATTCCATATTATGGGTCTTGATTCAAATAAATTAAGGTTATTTATATCAAATTTTTTGGGGGAAACTCACGATTAAGAATATGACCATTTTATGAGAGTTTGAAGATGTCTTTTTGGAGTAATTTCACGGTCTTCCACAAAATTGTGAAGTTGAGTTTTCAATAGAATTCATATCGGGTGCTATGCCTATTTCAAAGATACCATATAAAATATCCCCAATTTAGTTGTTGGAATTTAAGAAAAAATATCCATATAATCTTGATGAGTGATTAATACACCCTATTGTTTCACCTTGGGGAGCACCTGTCTTGTTGGTTAGGAATAAAATAAATCAATAAGATTATGCATGGATTATCGAGAACGTAACAAGATCACTATCAAGAACAAATATCCTCTCCCACGCATTGATGAATTATTTAACCAACTATGTGGAGTTCAATACTTTTCCAAGAATGATATTTATTTAGTATATAATCAACTAAGTTTCTAAAATGAGGATACACTAAATAAGAAATTCTGTACAAGGTAAATACAATATAAATTTATAGTGATTTCTTTTGGTCTTACTAATTCTCCTGATATATTTATGGAACTAATGAATTGTGTCTTCAGATACTATCTTGATCAATTTGTGGTAGTGTTTATAGATGATATTATTTTATATTCAAATAGAAAGGGGGAATATGAATATCACTTGATAATTGTATTGAAGACCCTGAAAAAGGATAATATCTATGAAAAATTTACCAAGTGTGAATTTTGGCTTAAAAATGTTTCATTTTGGGTCACATAATCTCATGAGAGGGGATATATGTGGATATAGAAAAAATAGAGGTTATTGAAAACAGGTTGAGACCAATAACAGTAGCTAAGATCCGAAGTTTTCTTGGTTTGGATGGATATTATCGACGTTTTGTGAAATATATTTAATGTTTATCTAATTCACTCACCATGTGGACTTGGAAAGGAGTTAACTTCATTTAGATGGAGGAATGTGAAGAAAATTTCAAAGAGATAAAATAAAGGTTAGCCAGTGCACCTGTGCTCATAATTCCTTGTAGTGGAGAAAGGTTTGTGATCTATAGTGATTCATCCATGAAGGGTCTAGGGTGTGTTCTCATGAAAAATGATATGGTGATAGATTATGCCTCACAACAGTTGAAAAATCCATGAGCAAAATTATCCAACTCATGATTTTGAGTTAACTTCAATAAACATTGATTAAAAAATATGGAGGAATTATCTTTATGGTGAAAGTTGTGATATTTATACTGATAATAAAATTTTAAAGTATATTTTCACACAAAAGGATCTCAATATACGACAAAAAATATGGTTAGTGTTGAATAAAGATTATGACTGCTCAATACATTACCACGTTGGGAAAGCGAACAAGGAGGCAGATACATTGAGTTGAAAAGACCATTATTGCTTATCCATGATGAGTATCACGAATGATTAAATATTTATGGATTTTGAAATGATGGATCTTAAAATTTCAATGGAATGGGAGAAATCTTATCTTTATCAAATGAATGTTCAACCATCTATACAAGTGAAGATTAAATATGCATATAAGGAAGATATAGAGTTACAAAAGAATGTGATAAATGATCCTGAATTCAACCTTGATTGTGATGAAATAATATGGTTTAGGAATCAAGTTTGTGTTCCTCCCATACCAGAATTAAAGAAGGATCTGTTGGATGAGGCTCAAAGTTATTCATTATATATTCACCTAGAAGCACAAATTAGTATTCGGAACTGTAAGAGTACTTCTGGTGGGATATCATGAAAAGAGATGTCGTTGAATATGTATCTTGCCACTTGTTTTGTCAGTAAGTTAAGGCTGAGAGACAGAATTCTAAGGGGATGTTACAACCATTACCTATACCAGAATGGAAATGGGAAAACCTCACTATGGAATTTCTCATCGGACTTTTGAAAACATCCAAAGGAAATAATGTTATCAGGGTTATATTTGATCACCTTACAAAGTTGGCACACTTCATTTCTATTAGATAGGATTTACCTCTTGATTATCTTTCACAGATATATGTAAAAGAAGTGATAAGATTGCATGGACTACCACATTACATTATATCTAATCAGGAACCGAGGTTTACCTTGTTTTTCTGGAGAAGTATTCAATATGCTCTGGATACAAATTTATGTTTCTGTACTACTTATCATTCTCAGAAAAATGTTCAGTCTGAGAGGACAAATCAAACTCTCAAAGACATGTTGAGAGCTTACTCTATGGATTTTAAGGATGGTTGGGATCAACATCTACCATTAGTGGAATTTTCATAATAAAAATATCTTTAACTCCAGTATTCTGATGTCTTATTATGAATCTCTCTATGGAAATAAGTTCAGAACTCCAACTTGTTGGGATGAAGTTGAGGAAATAAATCTATGAATATATGATCTTGTTGATGAAATGGTAGAAAAGGTTAGATCTATTAGACACCACATAAGAGAAGATCAGAGTGGAAAAAAAATTTATGCTGACAACCAAAGAAAAGACCTAGATTTTGATGTGGGTGATAAGGTGTTCTTGTGAATATCTCCTTGTAAGAGAGTAATGAGATTTGTAAATAAGGTCAAGATGAGCCCTAGGTATACTGGTCCTTTTGAAATACTGGATCGTGTTGGGAAGGTAGCTTACCGATTGGCGCTTCCACCGAATCTCTCTGAAGTTCATGATGTGTTCCATGTATCACTCTAGAAAAAGTACATACCCATTCTTTCACATGTACTAAGCTCAAAAGTCATACCACTGGAGCAAGACCTTTCTTATCAAGACCAACCGATAGAGATTCTAGATCATTGAAAAAAAGTTCTACGAAATAAGACCTCTCTCTTGGTTAAAGTTTGATGGAGGAATCACCAATTTTAAGAAGTTAAGTGGGAACATGAGGATATGATGATAGAGAGGTATCCACATCTATTTATTTCAAAGTGAAGAATTTTGAGGGCAAAATTCAGTTTAAGGGGGGTAGAATGTAACACCCAGAGGTTTTTATGAAATATTTTCATTAAATAATTTTTATTCTTCAATAGATTGCTTTTCACACAATCATGAGTTTAAATGAACAGAGAGATTCCCTTAATATAAATTTACTATTATAACCTAGTCGTTAGGTTAACAGTAGTAATTATAACTAACTTATGAAAATGCATTATGACTTCATTGGATATTAATTATTTATAGAAAATATAAATCAATTAGATATTTTTTGTTTTTGAGTTAATTGTATTTGGTAATGAAATTAATTATATATATATTTGTTATATACTTAATAAAATATTTTTTATATTCATACAATGGATATCTTAGTCATAGGGAATTAATAAAACCCTATTTTATGTATACGATCTTATTTTTTAATGGTTAATTTTACACCTTTGAATAACGAACCCATTTTAAATTAAAATTTTGAAACATGAATAATTTATATATGAAAACATGACCCTATTATTTTGAATTTGTATATAAAAATTAACATTGGATAAATTTCCGATATTTTTCTGTTAACTTTCATGTTTTGATGAATAGTAAAAATATGCTAAGTTTTAATTAAAAACATCTTTTTCATCAAGATAATTTATATGGTTAAATTATAATATTGAATGGTTTTAAAGTATAAATATAATATATTCTTACTATTTAATACAATTTATTCCATTATCATTAATTTTACATTGAATTCATAGGTAAAAATATTTCAATATTTTGCAATGTTTTATCTTTTAAAACCAATTTTCTCAATTCAACAATGAGATTAATTTTAAATTAATTACTGCATATTTTGTGTTCGGAATTTGAAAAAATTGATTCCATATATATAATCAGAATTTCCAAATTGTGTGAATAAGTACCTTTTATTTTTGGACAGTATGAATAGTAACTTCAGTAATTATTTTAATTACCATGGTTAAAGGGTAAATTTGGTAGATAAGGGTAAAAAATAATTTATTAATGTAAAACCATCCTAAAAAATGTTCTAATCCTATTGTATGAGATATTTCCAACCATGGTCATCCTTGGGTCGATTTTGGGACCCCATGGATTTATATGGATATAAAAATAATATTTTATAAGAATTAATGTAAAGTAAAGATAATTATAACCCAAACACATTTCTTTTACAAAATAGATTTTAATATATGGTTTTATAACTAATATCAATGTCCATAAATAATAATTATAAATCTAAAAATACTTCCAACATCATGGAGTTTTATTTTTAATTTTTATACATTAGATAAATATATTTATTTATGAAAAAATTATGATGTAGTGATTACATCATTAATGAATGATTCAAATAAATGAATTTATAAATATTAAAACAAATGTAATTTAGTTATTTTGTTGTCATCCATTAATTTTAATGATTATATTGACATATAATCTTCGATTTAATGCCTTATTGTTGAAGGAATTAGGTTTTTATGCATTTTTTACGCAAGTCAATTATGAATCGTTTCTAAAATTGACACAATTCAAAAAAAACAAAAAATAGGTTATTAAATGATATTAAATTCCATAATATATAAGATTTGACCAAATGGTTAATATAAGTCAAAATATATCATAAATAACCTTTTATGGGTCGTTTTACATGATATGGTAATTACGTTAACCCACAATTTGTAAATAACGTGATATCACTGTAAGATTAAAAAGGGTAAAATAAGGGTAAATCCAAAAAGATAAGGATAAGATATTATTTTTGAAACATGTCTAAAAATAACTGCATGATAGGTATTTGAACCAAAATAATATTATCTTTGAATTAAATATTTTTTGGACCATATTTAGTCCAAATTGAATATATAATAAATTTATATTTTGAGAGTTTCATAATGTGCCTCTCTCTGCTCTTATAAAAGGGAACCTCCACCCTCTCCCCTTCATTCCATTTTGAGCCTCCAAGCTCAGATAAACCCAAAAAAGTTCTAATCACAACTTCCCTTGTTACATTCTAGAGGTTATGGTATTATCAAAAGACCAACTCTAGTGCCTTAAGTGGAAATTTAAAGGAGGCACATCGAGGAAGAGGTAATATCTTTTACCGATTCTTTCAAATTTATTTCTTCTTCTACTTCCTCTTCTTCAGTTGTTTCAATATAAAGTAATAAAATTAGTATCACTAATATAATCATATTTTATTTTAAATACTAAACAACCCTATTTCACTATCTATCCATCCTATGAAAAATGAAATCACCATGCGTGCGTACGTAAGGCTTACTGTCTCCATGTCGTGGGGTAATCTGGTTTTCACCACCACCCTACATGGATGGGTATAATGGTGGAAATAATAACTATATGTTATTATTATAATATTATACTTATTATGAGATACTATAAACCATTGAATTCAATACCATTCATCAATTATGGGAACGATATCATCACTCATGTGTACGTACGACTTACCTTCTCCACGATGTGATGTGATTCATTCTACAGAATATTCATTAAACCATGATTATATAAATGAATTGAATGAAAAAATATGATATATATTATACTAATAGAATTATGTACATGATATAACCTAAAAATAAAAATAAGAACTTATCCAAAAAAACATTCATAAGAACATAAAATAGTTAATACTTGAATAACGAGTAACAACAAAATGTTACTATCAAACATATGAAAATATGATCATAAATAGTATCATAAAAATTATTATGCTTATGGAATAAATAAGTAACATTATTTAAATCATCATAAATAATTTTTGGATATATACGAAGGATATCAGACCTAAGGTAAGGGATAACTTTGAAAATATCATTTTTATCATAGATTGTTTATACATAAAGATTTACTAGGGATATATTTATTATATATTTCAATTTTTTATAAGAATATTCTCATAAAATATTTAATACTATTATATTTATTTTTAAATTAATTTTTACCCATTTTTACTTTTACAATATGGTTTGGAAATAATCTTTCTTACGTTTACCATACGAGGTACTTTTTGGAAATTTCCAACAAAAGTACGAGAAGAATGTTTTTATTACCTTGTACGGCATGAAAGTATTTTTACACTTTTATAATGATTTATTTACTTGAAGATTACCCTAAAATATTACAGGGTTATTTTCACATAAAATTATTTCTTCTAAGAAAGTGTGATATTTTTAGGAAGGAAAACATTTTTAAAAAAGAAAATATATTATCCTCAGGAATGAAACTCAACTGTTTTATCAAAATTATTTTACATCCAAGATTACATAGGTTTATTTTTATATCCATATTGTTACTTATATTTGACTATATGAATGATGAAATTATTTTTATGATATCCATTTATGTATTACATAATGATGGATTGATGTTTATGAAACCCATTTTATTCATGGGTTATGTTATAGTGAATGTTTTTATGTTTTTGTGGCACACGTAGGAATGGTTTCATTACGAGATGGGTGGTAACTATATCTACATCCATTTCATTGGATAAATATTTATATCTCATGAGATACACATGTCTCTAACAACAAGTTAATCCAGTTCAATGATATGGGGCTGGAATGATGAGAGAACTCAGTTCAGTAACAGACTCTGTCTGCTATGATGGTCTTGAAAATTATCCTTGACTAATATAAAATGATTTTATATTCTTATGTTAGTATGCCACAAAATTTTACATCTTATGTTATTACTATTGGTCTTACATTTAACTTTTATGATTTATCCCATACATGATATTGTGATCTTTTATATATAGGAATATATTTTCTAATGTTATGTTCTTATGAATATGATATGATAGTTATTTAATTTTTTTACCCTTACTGAGCATTTGAGCTCACCCTTTTATGTGTTTATTTTCCTCGGGACATGAATAAGGGTATTAAGTACGATATGCGGAAAAGGATTCTAGTTATGATGAAATAAACGAGAGATAATTTAGTTGTTTATGTTTCCCAGTTTCTAAAGACACTATACCTATATAGTCCTATCATGGTTTTTTATATGTTGTAATAAATATAATTCAATTTGGAAGTGATATCAATGTATGTAAAGAACATGTTGTTGTAAGGATAGATCCTAAAATTGTGAATCCCACACATTTTTACATATAAGAGACTAGTTTGTCTATATATGTGGCCCTGGATCGATGTTCTCTCTTCCTAATGTCTAAGAAATCTTCTCCCCTTGATTCAGAGGTGATTAAAAGGGTTCTCTTTGTTTTTTGAATCCATATTCTCATAGTAAGTCAATATTCTTGGTTTTTTTACTTGGTTTTCCTAAGATATTCTTCTCCCTCTCTCTTAGTTTCATAAATCTACATCATCTTTGGATATATATATATGGTTTTTTATTCCAAATATGATTTTATTTGGACTTTTTGATAATAGGTGAAGACATCAATGCTGGGTTTTTGGAGTTTCAACCTGGTTTCATGGATGTGTTTTTATTTTGTTCATCATTATTGTAATAACAACCAAGGTAGGTGTCTTCAAAATCGACTACTATACATAGAAAATGAAGGAATGATTTCAAATTGAGTGTTTTATTTAAATATGTTGTGAATTTGGTGTGAATTTCTTGTAAAAAACCCTCTTGAGTGATAGTTTGTAAAATTTGGGTGTTTTTTTGGAAATTGAAATTGATAATTAGATTTTAAAATGGATATTTTAAAATGGTTTTCCAATTTTGATATGTGGAAAAGATTTTTCAATAAAATGGGTTGATTTCATTTAAATGGATTGTGGTTATGGTTTTCCAGAAAAATTTCGTGTTTTTGAAATGGTTGTTTTGGAATTGGGTTTTTGGTATAATGGTTGAGTGTGTTCATGTGAATTCAAGACAATTAAGGGGAAGGATTATACACCATCACAGTGGGATGGATAAGGGTCATGGATCTCCCCGATTAAATGGTTAATTAAGTGATTAATTAGTGAAAGGATGACTCACCACTAATGAGTATAGGGAGATCCTAGTTTCATGCATGGTTGGATGTATAGATTTGTGGAAAGGAATGGTTATGCCAAAATGGAACTTGTAAAATGGTTTAAAGGAATTGTTTGGTTGGTTTCTTGGTGAAATGTATTTCTTTGGAAAACTATTTGATACGAAATTTTTTTTATATTCCAATATAAACAATTTTGATGTTTGTTATATAAATTGTTTTATTTAAATATTATGACATGTTCTATACTAGGGGAGTGAGTAGGGAAGTTATTTGTGGAAAACCAACTTAGTTTCATTACTCACCCCTATATTTCAATGTTGGTGAGTTTGCATATTTAATTTATTAGGATACAAGAAAATATAAAGTATCACACATAATTAGCGGTACTTCATGATACTTGGGGCTGTTTTGTGTTTTTTGAGAATGGATAATGTTTGGAGCTTGGATTTTTTCATTTTATTCTTTGAGTTTTGTCTTATACTGTGTACTTTGATATTATTTTCTTCCTCTATGGTACATGGTTTTAGTTTTATTTATATATATCAGTGGTTGATTTGTGTATTCCTTCATTAATATCATTCACCATGTAGTGGGTTATTTGGTTTTGTCTTGTTTGTTTATTTGTTTTATTTCCAAATGGAAAATCATCCCTTATCTGATAATGAAGCCCTTGGAATCTTGGGATGTCTCATAATTCCAAGTAACGTTCCACCACCTTCTAAATCCAATGAGGAGGGCAGGGGTGTTACAGTGTTGGTGCTGGTATTACTTATGGGGGAACATTTTGGGATCATGATGGAGGTTTTACATAGCCTTAAGTATCTCAATAATATTTAATTAGTGGTCTGACACCTTCCCATAAGACAATATAGGATCTATTAGGAAACTAACAGAACTTTCATTATGCATCAATTCCAAATTAGCTTTTTTATCTTCAAATTTCTCTGGGTGTATCTTAGTTTCATTACCTACAAATCATAAAAACACAAGATTCAAAGTATATACATTGAAATAATTCATATAATATCTAATTCATCATTAAAATAATTTTTTTCATTGTTTTGACATTATGTTCTACAATATCCTAAAATAATGAATATATAGTAAATCCCATTATATTGTGAAATTAATAGGGATGTTAATAATTAATTACTATAGAAAAATATTTAAATTTCATGATCAATTAGGATACTAAATTATATTTTGATAACCACTACCTAGAATATTTGATCATATTTAATAAGGGGTGTGTTTTAACACTTATCGTCATAATACCTAATAGGAACCACCATTTTAAATCATGTTTGATGCTAGTGAAATTTTTATAGAAGAAATTCATAGATATAAAAGATAAAGGAATTTATTTTTTATAGACTATGAAAGTAAGTAGTTTAATGGAGAAAAACTCAATTATTCCACAATAAATAAGGAGAAGCTGGCTGGTGTATATGAAATGAAGACTTTAAATCCATATATTATTGTATTTATTGTGACTATATACATGGATAAATTAGATTTAAAATATCAATTGTCAAATAAAGAAGAAAATATAAGTTTTATTAAGGGTTATACTTGTACGAGAATTTTATTTGTATATTTAGGATAAAAAAGGAGATGATAATCATGTTATTATCCAATTATATAAACTAGTGTACTTAACGAAAGATATGAATCCTAATATTAAGGGTGATTTAATTGATAAAAACTATTTTCTATCATAGTAAAAGTGCTTCTGTAGTATTCAAAATTTAAAAAATAATTAGATAATGAGAGAATCCAACAGGGGATGACATGGAATGAGAATACGATATTTGAAGTAGATATGAATTTCAACCTTTGGGAAGAACCATTTCTATACAAGAAAGGGTCAAATAATATTTTTCATGGATTTTAGCACAAAAGAGGGTGTTATCTATTCTTAACCACTACCACACACTTCAATTTAGTGACATTATAAAAATATAAAAATAGCTACTAAGGGTTTTCAATGTGGATTCTTTGAGCATAAACTTTTCAATGATACATAAGAATTTTTGAAAAACTATGATAGTTTCCAAATGACAACAAATACATGGAGAAGGCATGATATGCCTAATTGATAATTCTATAAGATCCAATTTTTTATGTTTGAGGTATGGAATTCATGGGAAAATTTAGAAAATATCCTGGGAATGTGTAAACATTGGTGGCATCATATATTGAAAAATTCGTATGAAAAACAAATTCAATAGTTTACGATTTTTAAAGTTCATTTTAAGTGACAATGGTGTAAAATTTTAGAATTTATAATTAATGGTTCAAATGGAGATGTGTAAATATATACACAAAAATATAATAGTATACCATCCATGTAAATAAACAACCTAAATAACCTACTAAACCAATACCTGAATCAATATTGAAATGTCCTGAACGACTTTCCAAATCCATACTAGCTTATGAATATCACCATGGAATAAGAAAAAAATAAAGAGTGAATATATTTTCCACAAGAACTAAAAAATAATAAGAAATTAGTAGAATGAATATATAAATAGTTGATATGGAAAATAAACATCTAGATAATTGTATTGTATGTATACAAGTACAAGTCCCATAAATGGGACATTAACCTGAGTCATCACATAACCATAAGAAAAATGATCTAAATGAATCTATGTAACAACTAGATATCATGATCCACTAGTCCCCAACAACACCCAAATTACCAATATTAAAGAACAACCACCACCTCCATGAAGTGATTTCCCTTTTCAAGGACATGGATTAAGAAACTCTATAAACACCCAAAGGAAAAAGTAGGGTGTGATAATTACAAACCTAAAAGAATATCCCCATTAATTTTATAATAAATATATATCAAATAAAAAAGATCAATTTTTAATAAATCATGGTATGCTAATCTTTTCAAAATTCATTGTTAAACATGATTTTCAATTACTCCAATTAAAATGTTAAAATAGGTAAAAATGTAAATTTCCATCAAAACAAGTATAAATATACATTTCTATCAAGAATAGCATGAATAATAATTTTTATAAAAACACTACCATGCATAAATAATTATTAATTATAGAACCATGGTTAGTAGTCCTGGGTTATGATAGTACAAGGATCCTCACACATTATAGTGAAGTATGTCTCCAGGTGTTTACACATATCTAGATCATAGGACTAGGGGGAATAGAAGAACACCAAAAATAATAAACTCCCTGCTATAAAAAAAAGTTTAGTTATAATTATTATTTTTAATACATTTATAGGTAGCACCAATACATTCCTAATATGTGTTCTTCCCACCTAACTACCATGGATACCATGTGCTTTAACAAAAAAACATACAAGGGTTTATCTTTCATTTCAACCAATCATTCAAAATTATCCACAAGTTTATGTTTCAAAACATGTCATTTCATTTCAAAAAAACTAAAATCAAATGGTTTTTATCAAAAATCGTGTATTTAAAATAAAAAAGTCTTTTAAATTCAAAATATAATTCTTTTCATGTAATCTTTTCATAAAATCAAAATAAGATTCTTTCATCAATTCATTAATTTATTTCAAAGACACTATAAAAAAAATTATTTATTTGAAAATCCAATCCCAAGAAGTTCAATACATGCACACCATAACGTTTAGAAAAAATTAATAAAGGAACTCAAAACAAGATTTAGAAATAATTTATAAACCCCATTCAAAATCAATAAGCATAAAAGGTTTTAATTGAGAATAATTTCCTTACAAAACCACATTCCTCAATCAATGTACTAATAACACCCACATGGGATCCTAAATCAAAGAGTCAAAAGGAATTGAATCAACTAAGAATATCTCTAAAATCATAAACACCAAATTATGATTTTGGTCAGTCAATGACACGGGGATCTATTACTCTAGAAGAAGGTAATATATGATTTAAGAAGGATTTAACAAAAGATACAAGAAACACTAAAAAAGAAAGATAAAACTCTACAAACTAAACATTGATACATGAAGAAACAAGGTTTTAAAGGATAAATTCACATCTAGAGAGTCTCTAAAGTCAATTAGATCAAGTTTGGTTTTTGAGAGAATATTAGAGAAATAAAATAAATTTTAAAAGGAAAAAAATTATGATAGTACCCTAAGTTTACTCACCTTGATTTGTTTAACCAATTAGTCATTTGATCCCACTTACAAGATATTGGTGGAAATCACTACACTTATAGGTCTATGAACCCCATTATCTAGTTGGTGTAGTTCATATAGAAACTATTATTTGGTATAAATCCACCGACTATCGAGTGGGCTTCCTATAGGAATACCCTACACCTAGCCATCCACCGACTAGATGATGTACCTATCTATCTAGATGATGGTCCTCCTATTGAATTTTCTAGATATATGCTGATATCCACCCTTGGATAAACCCTAAAAGAACTTACTCACCCCTACAAATAATAATAAATTAATATTGACCTCTTTAAAGGCTAAAATGATTAGTAAAAACGATGAATAAATAGGTACAAATAGATATCATTATGAAAAATAAAAATATCCATGTTAATTATAAAAATTTACTTGAAATTATGGGAAAATTTATTATAAGTTTCCCCATCATAAATATTTTCTATCCCTAGTAATCCTTTCAATTATATTGATACCTAAAGGGATGAGAACACTTATCTCTCAACATTATTTAATTCTTCCACATCTTATAAGAATCATAAACATTTTTCCATAGCACCTGAACCAAAGGTATGGACTTACCATGAATAATATTTATCATTGAATATATAATTTGAACTAGCTGTTTGGTCATGGTCATATCAAGTTCCCCAAAAAAATCCTACCAATTTAATAAATGAGATAAGTTTTAATGGTGTTTTCTAAGCTGCAACACATGAATCACATTATGGATCAATGTAATTAGAGGTTTAAAGATAAACATTAATATAGGTTCCAAATTATCTCAACTCCCTCAAATGGTCCCACATTTATCAGTTCCAAATTCCCCCATTTTCAATTCTATTGACAACCCAACTGAGGTGAGACTCTCAAAAACACCTTGAATCCAACCAAAAAATCAAAAGTAAATTCACGATGATCCATATAAGGCTTAGATCAGACCTTGGATATCACTAACCTCATTCAAAAAAATTTCATTTCCATTGTAATTTCTTATAAAAATCTAGGTCGCAAAAGGGGATATTCACTAATCTCTAATCAATATACTGGAGATTTATAAGGCTTGTCATACGAAGTCTCAAAAAAATTCCATCTTAATAGATGAATGGAATTTGAAATTGTAGGAAAACTTGGCTATCCCTAAATGGTAATACCAATATCCACCAAATTCAAGGACACAATATCAAATAATATCCTTAAGAATCTATACAGCCCATTCCATTCAGACATCTATATGATGATGGTACATTACTCTCAACTTTACCTAGGATTCCATCACCTTATAGTGGACTCTCTAAAAAATGAGATGAAAAGCAAGGATCCCTATTAAGAACAATAAAATATGAAACACAATGCAATATAATGATCTCCTACAAATATCGATTTCCCAAACACTTAACATTGGTCATATCACAAATTGGAATATGTGAGATGATTTTGTTCATCAATATATTACAACCCAAATTGCGTTATTTTATTGAGTATTATATGAAAAACCAACCATAAATTTCATAGATATATCATCACACTTCCAAGCCAGTAGAGGAAGCAGATGAAACAAACCCGAAGGATTATGATTCTCGACCATGATTAGTTAACAAGTGTAGCAATAAGAAAAACAAATTGTAAGGTACCAATTCATACATGGAAGCTATAATTGATGCCTCATATTATAAAAAACATTCATCATTCCTAGGTGAACTTACCACTAATAATGAAAATGATATCCCATCACATCCTTCCTCAAAGGTGAATGAATGACATAATGGTTCCAAAAGCAAAGGATACCCTATAAAGAAAGATACCATTAATTGATGGTCTCCCCACCATATAAATAATTCCTAATGATTCAAAAATCATCATAAAGATATTATTCCAAGATTATTAGATCAATAAGAGAGGAAATCAACTGAACAATAGCAAAAGAAAACTCATACCAATACTTTTAGACTCCCAAATGCATGTGAGCAAAAAGATCCATGAGATTCTATTCCTCCAAGGATTCCATTAGGGATTGGAATAGATGTTTCATGATCAAATTATCAATAAAAAAATTTCTTTTAATAGGGGTGTAGGAAATATCAAAGTAAAAAAGATTTCATGTACTCCTTTATCACCTTTGATGGAGATTAAAATATTTTTATAAAAAGATATAAATCAATATTTTGTGATTAGAGTAAATGGAAAACCTTTCTCTAATAACATAGTGTTTCAAAATCATATGAGTGTGCATCTTAGCTACAAGTAAACGATCATGAGTGGGATATTTCTTCTCATGAGGCTAAATATGATGAGACTCATAAGCCACCACATGATCAACCTACATGATAATGTATCCCAAAATTGAATATGATGGATCATAAAAGACAAAATATCCCTCTACAGCCTCTAGACGAGTCAAAAATGGAGTTAAAGTCAAAAAAACACTTCAATTCATTGATGTAATCTTTAGATATAAAATCCTACATGAAAATCCCTCCCTTACAAGTGAGACAATTCAATAGAGATCCTATCTTTGACCAATATTTAGCAAACTAGTGGTAATACCCCACTAAACTGAAGAATCTCTAAATCTACAAGGAATTCTACATTTCCTCCCATGAAATAACAACTTTCACTTTCTCAATATCACAAAAGATACCATATTCCATGGCCATGTGCCCTAATAAATTCACTTACCAATAAAAAACATGCATGTGGACAACTGGGCAAAAAATGGTTGATTTTTTAGTATATCCAAAATTACACTGAAATGATCCACATGATCTTCCTTGGTCATAGAGTAAACCAAAATTTCATCCCTGAAAACCATAATGAAATAATCGAGATACTAGTGGAAAATAATTTTTATCAACACCATAAATGTAAAAGGAACATTATCAATACCAAATGGAATAACTAGGTACTTATAGCATCCATAACTTCTCATGAATGTGGTTTTAGGGATGTTAGACTCCTTGAGCCAACGTTTGTAAAAACTGAAACTAAGATTAATCATATAGAACCACTTTTACCCTTCCAATTGATAAAAAAAAATCATCAATTCTATGTAATAGGTACTTACTCTTTATCATAACCTCGTTGATCATTAGCTAGTCAATACCCAAAGGAAAGGATCCATCAAATTTATTTAAAAATATATTGTTCTTCCCAAGGAGATACACTAGGTTGAATGAATCCTTTTAAAATCAATTAATTTGATTAGATACTTTACTCAGTCAGCTCAACTGGTCCTATTCAATAAGACGGAATTGAAACAAGTTATATACCTAACACTGAATCAATAGAGAACTCCCCATCCCTCACCAGTGGTAAACAAATATTTTTTGACTAAACAACATTATAAAACATTATATATTCTTAAGAAATATCACCACATGCAGATTCATACTCTATTTAAAAATATAAAATGGATATATCTTTACCTAAGTCTAGAAGAGGAGGAATGTATCAACTCAAACTCGAGTCTTATTCTCCTTAAAAAAAATAGTACTCCCCACCAGGGGTTATAAATGAGACCCACTGAAGATAAAAATCAATATGAGATTTTTTTATACACCAACCAATCTATTACAAGGGTGAAATCTAGAGGACTCTTAAAAATAACTAAAAATTCTGAAATGATCTTGATTTATAAAAGAGAGAAATTATAAGAAGGGAATTAGATACCCTGTTATCTCTTCATCCCAAGAGGCATTGTAATATCCATAACATAAGGCATGTGGTCCATACTATATTCAACAAGTCCATGGTGGATGTAGATATGAAAGAATGAGAGACACTAATATCAAATAAAGTAGTTAGTAATGATGAAGCAATAGTAATGGTATATATCACTATCACATGACCCACATCAGTTACCATTGTAGAATCATATAATGTGTGAAGAAGATTCATTCCTAGTGACTATGGACAAAACCCATTTGTATTAAAGAATCCAACTAAACCATATATCCTCTCTGTATTGATGAAACTATACCACTATAAAAAGTAGTATAAATATAGAAAACCCATTATAGGTTTCTTTAGAATCAATATGATCTACAAATATTGGGTGCCTCCATGCAAGTAGACATTGAGTTCCCACATTTTCTATACTATAAAAAACATAGTTGTCCTTTAACAAATACTACAAACGATCTTGAAAAGTCTATTGTCAAGGACCACCACTAATATTTCCACCATTAGACTTATTATACATTCTAGCTCCATTAAATTAACCACTAATAATTCCACTCTATGTATGTGGAAATACCATCATCTTGGACTTACCAGTCATATCAATTTCAACCATAAAATACCTATCCATAACATCCAAATAATATTTAAGATTCATCAAGAAGACCTATTATGGGATATTTTATTTAATCCCCATCTAAAACCTTAGGGTCTTCATCTTCTCATTCGACACTACCATGTGTGAGAACTGGGAATGTTTAGAAAAATGGGTAGCATACGAAGTCACTGAACAATAACTTTGGTAAAGTTCTAGAAATTAAATTTATTTATCCAAAACAATTGACTGTAGATATTATTTGTTTATGAAATTATTATTGAATTCTTTCTTCTCAAAGACCCCATTCTTCTTTGTTAAGACTATAGTATCCCCCATATCTCACTAGAACCTTAAAGTTCGAAGATGACACATTTTTGTTTTATTGAATCTGGCATCTCCATGAAATCAAAGATTCATTCAATATTTACCAAAAAATCCTCGACATTCTAATGATCATTAGTCACCTAGAAAGATGATATTTTATTAAGAATAAAATTATGGGAAATATATCTACTATAACCCCTTAAAGGTAACAACTTTGGTACCTGAATAGGAATATTTGTGGCTCTTTATCCTAGATATTTGATTGCATGCACTACAACCTCTATAATGTTTTGAACAACTAGTGTGTTTTATTCCTATAGTAAATTAGTATATCCCACCTAAATTCTATTCAAATATATTATTTGTGGCATGGTACTATAAAACACCATTAGATAATAAGGAAACATCAGTCAAGAGACACAACAACATAAACTCTATAAATCATAATTAAATTTATGAACACAAATATAAAATCAAATTTTTTATAAAATTGAATAATTAGATAAAATAACTCCTCAAAGACTAATTTGTCAACTACCCATGGTAACATAAGACTTGTTATGATGAGTTCTCGTCAGGAATTAAATCATAATATACCCCTTAATTTCTGAAAATTTTATCTCTTATCTACAAAGACATTGATTCACGCTCAAATTTAACCAAGAGAAGAAGGTAGAATTGTCTTTTTAGTCTATCATGGGTTGTCGAATCCTCAGAGACCTAAGAAGTAACCTACAAACACGTACATTCTATGGATTGTTTTTGGCTATGAAGTGGCAAAATTGAGTTGATTTAATATGGGTTTAAATGAACTCTATGATAATTAAGTGAATTAAATTTAAAAGAATGAGTTGATCCTATGTTATCACTTGGGGGTGGATTGGACATATTCCTTTTTCAATTATTCCAATTTCCTATATTTTAGATGAGTTCATTTAAGGAGATAAAACAACTTCATAACTTATTGGTTTTATACCACCACACCATAATAGAAATCACCTATACACTTGGAGGATCAATTTTATGAGCACTCCAAGGTAAAGGTTTGTATTATCATTTGAAGTATTTGGCCTTAAAATTCAACAGGGACAAAGATGTTTTAAAATCATCAAATAAAAATACAAATTTAAAAAGTGATTATACATTAATGGGGTGATAAATAAATTCAAATATAGCCTTTTTATACTCCCTTGTATCAAAACATAATTGGGTTATCCCTCAATTTATTATATTGTTTTAATGGAAGCTGGAAGTAGACTCATGAGGGAGGAAATGGAGAAGTAAAAAAACAATGAAATAACAATCACTCCACCATTGTGTGATAATTTCACAGGGTTTGGTGTGAATAAATTCACACCTTGAACCGAAAGTATCAAAGTGATATTAATAACAATAGAACATGATGATAAGAATAACTTTTATTAATAAACTAAAGTGAATTGAACAACTTGCATGTGAAAGACAAACTCGAGACAACAAAATCACAACATAACATTACAATGAAAGGAAGCTAAAAATATGATAAAATTATACACCACCACTGCCTTAAATAGTAATTTAAAGTGTCTTGGGTCGGGATACCAACATTACAAAGGATCCCACTTGTGTATGGTAGGCCTAGGGTGGTGGAATGTAAGGGAGAGAAGACTTTTCCACCCTTGACCCAATGTTGCATCCATCTTGCTTCCACCAAACATAGGTTCCTGGAAGACCTTCTAGATTTCCAAATTGGAGTTTTCCATAGAAGACTAAAATGAATCTCCAGACGTCCCCGAGCTCTATATAGACTTTCAGCCCAAATTAATATGCGGTTTTTTTGATATGATTAAATTGGTGGGATGATTATATGGGCCCCAAAATCTAGCCCAAAATTTTACCTCCAAATTGGGCCACCTTAATAACCACCATGGAGGCTGAATTATCTCTATATCATTAAGAATTATTTGTTCTTATATATATCTTATAGATTCCCATGAAATTTGGGCTTCATTGGGCCTATATGGTGGGCCCCATATTCTCATTAGTGGGCTGCTGTCCAATCTACCTTTCCAGAATTGTTTGCATGAAATCCCTTTTTGGTGGTCTTCCAATTTGAATCTTCCAACAATCCACAAGTATGAATTGTTCCAAATATAATTATAAACCTGAAAATTAAATATTAAAATAAAAATCAAGATCATTTTGTACTTTAAATGTTGTTAAAAATGTACTATATAATAGTGAATTTTCAGAAAGAATTACAATCATAATGTAAAACGATGTTCAAAGTGTCAAATGCAATAAAATGGTGTTTATGAATAATAAAGCACATGAATATTGTATATATTAATAATTAATATTATCCTAATTTAGTGGCTAATCAAACATCCCAAACTATACACCAGCATCCAAGAATGAAAAAAAAAACTTCCCTTTGATACCAATTTTTTAGAAACCAACCTGGATAAACCATTAAACTGTTACCCAAATCAATCCTAACATGGCCTGATGGGAATTACTGATCCCCATGGTATGGAGGCTAGAAAATGGGCCTTAAAAAATCAAGGGGGATGATTTCAACAAAACAAAAACTCAACAGGATAAAACTAATGGAAAAATCATAAATAGTCGATATTCTAAATAATCATCAAGTGAAAGGTACCAAAGGAAGAGAAGTACAATAAATATAAATGGTACATCAAAACTATTCATCACTTAACCATAAAAGACATGATCCCAAGATATTGTTCTCTTAAAAATTACCCTTTCTGTTTTGATATTCCTATATCCTATCTATTGAGTCATCCAAAACTGCAAACATATATCTAATAAATGACATGACTTTCCCTTTGATTCAAATATTTCGTGAACCAGCCTAGATAACCCACAAAACTAGTACCTGAATTAGTCTTGACATGGCCCAAAGGGCTTTCCCAATTCCCATAGACTAGATTCTAGTGCCTAGGAATCAAAAATAATAAATAGGGAATAATTTCACCATAAAAAATCTCCATAAGATGAAAGTGGTGGAAAGAATACATAAAAAATCATTGTTCCAAACATTCATCATGATAAATGTACGATAGGAAGACAAGTACAAGTTCTATTAATAGTACATTAACCCAAGTTATCATAGAACCCTAAATGAAATGATTCTATGATATTCATGTAACGAGTGGATCACACTCTCCACCTATCACCACGAAAAACCAAATTCCCTCTAGTCAATAAAACCTACAACCTCTAAGCTATGCTTTCCCTTTTTAGATGATCTGGTCTAAGAATGTTTACAAATTTTCAAAGTCAAAATTAGGATGTGAGAAATAGTATCATAGTAGTATCCCACCAATAATTTAATAACAAATCTATATCAAATAAACCAATTATTGCAAATTTTTAATAAAAAATGGAATGATATTATTTTCATAATTCACATCAAAAAATGTATTTAAACATTCCAATGGAAACTATAAAATAGGAACAAAAGTAAATTTCCATCAAAACATGCATTAATAGACCTTTTATCAAAAAAATGCATAAAAATGAATTTTTATCAAAACATTCATGAATAATAATTTCTATTAAAACAATAAAATGTATAAATCATTTCGAATCATAAATCCATGGTGATAATTAATAGGTTTAGATTATAAGAGGATTATCACCTATATCAAGTAAGTAAGAGTCTATGTGTGCACACATATTTAGATATTAGGTTCAGGGGAATGGAAGAACACCCTAAAAAATTAATTCCATGCCCTTATCATAATTTATTTAGAATTTCCATCATCAATCAATTTCTTGGTATAGCTAATACATGTATACCACATGTTCTTACCTTCTAACTGCTCATAATTACAAGAGTATTAGGGAAATCAGACATAGAAGGGTTTATATTTCATTTTAGCAAATAATTTTTAATTTTCACTTGGTTTATGTTTTTTTAAAAAATTATTTCATTTCAAAAATCAAAATCAAATGTTTTTCATAAAAAAGAACACATTTTCATGAAATAATTCATTACATTTCAAATAATAAATCATTTTATTCCGTATTTTCAGGAAATTATCATCAAAGTATTTTATTTATTCATCAATTCATTCCAAATCCATTTTCATGAAATCATCACTTTATTTGAAAATAAATTACTAAAAGGTTCAACACACACACCATTACATTTATAAAACATTAACCAAGGAACTCAAAACAACTTTGGAAATAAATTAGAAACCAAATTCAAAAATAAAAAAGAGATAATGGTTTCATATGATATGAATTTTCGTACAAAACCACCTTAATAAATCAAGATATCATCAAACACCCACATGGAATCCTAAACCGGAAAGTCGAATGAGAAAGAACAAATAAAGGAAGAAACCTAGAATAAAAATAACCAATTAAATATCTATATATATAAAAAGCATGAGGATACATCAGTATTATTGAATGATAAATATGATCAAAGAGGAATTCAAAAAAAAAATCTAATCCAAACTCACTAAGATAGATCAAACACTTAAAACGACACATCGATCTATAAAGAAACAAGGTTAGAAATAATAAATTAGCCTATAGAGAGCCTCTAAATATTTTTGGGTAAAATTAGGTTTTATGTGGAATAATAGAAAAATAAAATGGAGTTTAAGAAGAAAACAGTTATGATAATTGATGTGGCATATTTTAGATGTACTTTTTCATATCAAGTCTTACAAAATTAATGTATTTTTAATTTTATTATTTGATTTAAATGATTTTTTGAATATTCCCTTAATTTTTATGGATTTGTACTTTCATTTAATATATTAATTAAAATGTTTTTTTTGGAGATTAAATAAACATATTTTCATCGTTCATATTTTTAAAAAAAATGGACAATAATTTAGTTCTTTTCATTGATAAAATATTTTTCAGATGATTATAATGAATTTTGTAGATATCAAAATTCAATTATTTTATTTAATTCCATATTTTTATTTTGACCAATTTTTAAAAGGAATTTTTCTTTTTAATTACATTTTTTCTTTAATTTATTTTGTTTATCTAACTTGGTGACAATTTTTTATGGAAATTATTTTTTTAATTTTACCAAGTTATCAAAAAACTATGTTCTTACTTCCTACTACCATCCTATTTTCTACTATTGAGGTCTGGACATGATTAATAATTCTCCTACCATTTATAATACCCTGCTATTATCACTCATATGTTATAATTAAATAATCTACTATTTTGAGAATAAAAATAATTTGCTACCATGAGAGATCACCTCCCCTACCACAATAAATCCCCATATGTTCTATCATTCCCCTATTTTTGGACTACTTCCCTTTCTAATTACACTACAATTCACCCCCTCTACCATTAATCCACTGCATCCATATAAAAATAAAAAACATTTTACTCTTGAATACATATATCTAATGATACCCCCCACTCCACTACAACTACCACCCACTGCTATTGATGCAATATTCTACCACTTAATCCTATATCCACTATCCCCCCATTTTACTTTAACTAGGTCCACACCAATCCTACTACTATTGAAACTGATGCTTGATCTATGCATGTTTTCCTATAAAAAGTATGTAACAACTTGATGTTGAGGCTAATTGAAAACTAACACTTCATTACACAAGGATTAAAAAGTGTAAAAACAGATTAATTTAAAAAATAATCATATACTTGTAGAATGAACTACCTTGTTGGGATACAATATGTTTCGATATTTAAATAAGAACCAAATATATAATAAATTAAATCATGCTATATTGAATATTTTTTTAGAAGACAAGTATAAATACCAATACTTAAACATTAGGTAATATTTATTTTTAATTCGACAATTAAATATTTTATATTTTGAAGTTCTTTTTATTTTTTATTTTTAAATAATTAGTTCATCACCCTTACATAAGAAAATTCTACATCATAAGGTGTACACTTTGAATTGGTATAAATGTTTCCTACACTACAATAATTTTAATATATAACAATTTTTATTTTAATGACATATCTTTATAATATTAATCATAACCTCATAATTGTACCTACTCATCCTTAAAACCACATGAAAATATTTTAAAACATGGGATGAGAACAAAAATCTCAGTATGGGACATATAGAATGAAAGAAATAAACATGTTAGTCCATGAATACTCATAAAACATTCCTATTTCAACATCAATTTTGAACTAAAAAAATATTAGTATGCATTTGATCAAATTTTATACCCAATTATTCTCATAAAACAATTCATAATAAATCATAAAGAAAAAATTAAACTCATAATGTTTTCTTTTCAATCATGAAAATCTCAAGATGTTTTTTTAAGTTAAATTTCACCATTAATAAGTAGCATAAACTTCCCTTTTAAACATATGATAATTATCTTACCTCATGAAATAATAAAATTTCTATAAAAAACCATATAACTCATAGATAAATAATATAGTAAACCTAGGAAAAAAATTCCATATCACAATAAAAATCACTATTACAAATATCCAATGCATTGGAGAGATATATCAGGCTCACCCATTATTAGTTTGTAAAAAAACAAATCATAATTAGTTTATAATGGAACCAATCATACTTAATTTATAATGGAACAAACCTTAATCATAAATTATTCCCAAGAACTATAATTTAACCATAATATAAGAAATATTATATAAAAATATTCTTTACACCCATAAGGAAAACATTTATAGATATCAAAATGTCCATTATATTCTAAATATATTTTTAAAATGGTTAAGAACAAAGAGAAAGATGGGTTTTATTTGAATAAAACAAGACCAATTTTAAAGGAATAAAAAAAATTATGTTACGGTGGTGATAAAAACTAGTGACATCGTATATGTTAAAATAGAATTTTCATTTTTCCCTTTTGTCAAAACGTTTTGTATAAAATATGTAAGAATATTATTTTTTAAAAACATTGAATGAAAGTAAAAATTGACATAAAATTTCCATTATAATTCATTTATGCACATATAAATTCATATATAAAATAATTTTAATAATTTTTAAATGGAATAAAAATACTTACAAAATAAATATTAAAAACAATTAAAATGTGATTTTAAAAGTAAAGTATCTCTTACCTTGAGTCTGACTTGCCACTTATGTTACCTATATTCCTGGATAATAAAATTATTTTCATTATTTAATCTCTTAAGAACATATTTCATGTTTATTATTCATTATTTTTAATTTATTACAATGCTTTATACATGTAATTAATCTATTAAATTCAAATCAAATTTTTTGATAATATTCAACTCATATGTACAAAATGACTTTGGTAGTTGACTATGGTCAACAGTCTTATTATTCCACCATAAACATAAAAATAATCATAGAATAATTTTCATTTATATAAGATAATCAAACTTTTAAATCTAAACAAGAATAATCATTATAAAAATGAATTAAACAACAATCATGGAGATGGTAGGTCGTACATACGCATGAGTAACGATTCCATTTTTCAACGATCATGATATAAAGAAGGTAAGTATTATTATATCATTAAAAATTATTATTATATCATAAATATCATATTATATATTTAACAAAACTTATATATATCATCCAAATGATGTGGTGATGGAAAATGAATCCCAACCCTAATTGGAAGTGGTAGCCCACATGTACACACGAATAACGTTATCATTTTTTTAATGGGTGGATAGGTAAGAAAGTAGATGGTGTATTATCTTTATATAGTGATAAATATTTAATTAATATTATATATATATATATATATATATATTCAATACATTTTTATAACTAGATATGAGAGGTGGTGATGCAAAAATAATTACATCGGTTCGTGAGGTAGTACTTCGTCATTCATATGAACAATAATTTGATTTTTCATTTGATGAAAGAGGAGATGGATATTGGTGATTAAATTAAATTAATGACATATAAATATATGTAATAAACTAATGTTATTACTTTATTATGTTGTTTGAATATTTTCAGGAGATAAAATATGAAATAAAATGAAAATGCTTGGTTAAGAACTATACCTCTTCTACAAACAACCTCATTTGGTTTACACCAAAAGCTTTATTAGGTTTATTTTCTGATAAATCTAGGGCCTATAGGATAGCTTATATAGATTGATAAAAATGTTTGAGGAATATAGGAGGGTAGGTACCCTTGTATAAGTGATAATATGGGGTTTTAAAAAATTTCTAAAAAGATTAAATAATATATATATCATATTCAAGTAAAGTGGAACCAAGTCTCACCAAATTATTTAATAAGGTGATATAGGGATGAAATAAACTTAGCCAACAAAATTTAGAAATATTATGGTTATATTTTAATCCATAACACATTTTTAAACCATATTAATTTCAATTTAACCTTGACCATGATATTTTAACTTTTACCATGATAACATAATTATATGGACAAAAATAAATGGGTATTTATAAAAAACATTTTAAAAGATGATTGAATTTTTTAGTTAATTATATCAGTTTCAAATTTTACAGTCAAAATAAATTAATTTTAATATGATAACACAAAACACATGAAAAATAATTTTTAGTAGAATACCTGATTTATGCCTAAAATATATTTTACCTTAAAATCAAGTAATAAATTGGTTTCGAGGAGTTTTATTAGTAAAATAATACAAAATAAAGATTTTAATACTTTTTTATCAATATAAAAATGAATTCAATCTTCCTAACATTCCATTAAGTGTAAAACCCCAAACATAGATTTTAATTTGAATAAAATATAACTTATCTTCTCAAAAGTCAATCACGGGTTCGAAAATTCAAATTAATGTTTTAAAATACATTATTTAACTCAATAAATAGATAATTTTTCAAGTAAAACTCATATAATAGGATAAAGTAATGTATTACAATAATTATAACATGTATCTTTTTTGTGTAACCCTTTGGTAAACATGTTTTGACCTTAATTGTGGTAATAGATTTTTAAAATCTTTACAATTAATTATGAAAAAAATAAGTTAAAATTAATAAATTATATTTATTATTATGATTATAAAAATTTGATCAATTTTATAAAATTTAATTCATATATGTAGAATAATATAATTTTAAATTAAATCCGCAAAACATAATAAAAATCAGTTTTCAAATTAATCTATTTTAAATATAAAAATTTTTATATACCAAATTCAACCATAATTTTGTTTAGAATGAAATATATTAGACTATGTTTAATCAAAAGAAACTAATAAAATTTTAAAAATAATCCAAAATAGATTGCATCCTTGTAAATACTTGAAAACAAAAATAAGTTTTTCACAAATATAAGTATTTTTATTAATTATTAAAAAATAACACTTTTTAAAAAAAATTCAAAAATTAATCCTAAGATAATTTTTATTTAATGATTTAAAAATTGAAATTCATATTTTTCAAATAAACATTGTAAAATTTGGAAATCAGGTTTTTAAATAAAATCATATAACGCAAGATAACCCAATTTGTTTAAAAATAATTTTTATTTAACTTTTGATTGAAAAAATACTTAATATTATTATAATGAATATAACTCTATAAAATATATTTAATTATTATTAAATAAGACATGAAAATTATTTTTTTAACATTTTCTAGGTTGTTAAATTCTTCCCCCATTTTGTAAATTACATCCTCTCAATTTTAACCATTACTTAAATATGTTGGGATATTTTTCCTTCATATAATTTTTTGATTCCCAAGTTGCTTCTTAAATCAAATGGGTTTTCCAAAAAAAACATAACATGGTAAGTCATCCTATTACCCATGACCTTCTCAATAAAGTCATGAATTTAACAAGTTATTCCTTATAAAAAAGTTTCTCTTCCAACTATACTAATTTAGGTCTCAAAACATGAGATGAATTAGGAACATATTTTCATTACAATAAAACATGAAATACATCATGTACCGAAGATAAAATCATAGGAAATTCCCCTTAGTAGGGAATTGATCAAAAATTAATTAGGATTTCATATGATCTAATGAACTGTTGACTTAATTTTCCCTTTTACTAAAATACAAAACACTTTTCCATGGAGACACTTTAACAAAAACAAGACTGTCTACCTTGAAAGAAAGAGCTTTTATATGGTTATATGCATATATTTTCATCCTTATCTAATCTATACTCATGTGTTTCTGAATCATACTAACCTTATTAACCATTTCATCTACCAGTTCGGGTCCCAAAAACCATATTTCCCCAAATTCATACCAACAAGATGGATTTAGACACCACTTTCCATAGGAATTGTCAATAGGTCCCCTCTGTATACTGAAATGAAAAATTTTATTTAAAAAAAACCCATCCAATGTAAAATTTTGATCTCAACATATCTAATAATCCATTGATTAATCTCAAATAATATCCTACAAATTCTAAATTATTCATTCTGACTATCCATCATATTGAGGATGAAGAATTATATTAAAATTCAATTAATTACACAAATAATGATGAAGTCATTTTATTAAATTAGATGTGAACCTAGGATCATGATTAGATATTATGGAAAGAGAGAATCTTTGTATTCTAATTATCTATTTAATATAAATTCAAGTGAGTTGATCCAAATACATATTTTCTCGAATAAGACAAAAATTATTATATTTATTTAATAGATCAATAATTACCCAAATCACATTAGTATCTTGAGATGTATTCGGTAATCCCATTATGAAATATATTAATATATTCCCAAATTTCTATTTTAACCCTAGATAATGATGAAGCATCTCCTTATATAATTATTTTTTGAATTTAACTAATTGATAGGTCAAATATTTCGTAGTAAAATAAGCAATATCTTTTTTCATTCCTTTCCACCATAAATGGTTCTGATGATCTCTATACATTTTTTATTACTAGGATGAATAAAAATTGGAGATCTATAAACCTCACTCAATAATTATTTCTTCAAATGGTGGTTTCATGAAACAAAAATCCTTTTACTGAATCTCAAAACACCTTATTTGTAAATATTAAATTTAGGAAACTTCACATTCCAATACAATTCTACCTTTTTCTCTAAAACAATATATTTTTTCTAAATTTTCTTTATCTTGTTTGAAAAATATGATTGTACTGACACTTAAACAATATATGGAGTTCCTACATGAATCATTTCTAATCCAAAATTAATCAAATCATTAACTAAATGACCATGTTCTAGACGTAGAATATTTAATGATGTATTATCTTTTATACTAAAAGAATTATCTAATCTATTTAAGTTACCTATATTGTAATGAACTGTACAGTCATAATCCTTTATCAATTATAACTATTTACTTTGTATCATGTTCAATCCTTTCTAAGTGAATATATAATTTGAAATTTTATCATTAGTATATATTTCACACTTTACTCTATATAAATTATGTCTCCAATTTTTTAAAGAAAACACTATATATTCTAGTCCAACGTCATGTGTAGGATAATTTTTTTCATGGTGTTTTAATTTACTTGAAACATAAGAAATTACAAGATCATTATTCATTAAAACACATCCCAGTCCCTTTAAAAAAACTTTACTATAAATACAGGTAGATAATTTGAATTCTTTTCATGTGAAAATGGTTAGTTAGCTAGATAACCTGGTAAATGTTTCAAAAAACCACCAGTAATAGGCTATTAACACAAGAAAATTGTGCATATTAGTAATTTTTTTTTGGAATTGACCATTCATCAACCAATTTATTTTTAGTAGGATAAACAATTATACCATCTTTATTTATGATATATCCAAAGAAAAAAAATATATTGTTACGAAAAATTTAATTTTATAAATATTTCATATAACATATTTTCTTTAATGGATTACAGAATAATCCTTATATTTTTTCATGATCCGCATAACGTTTTAAATAAACCAAAATATCATCAATATAGACAACAGAAAACTTATCAAAATATTCATGGAAAACTCAATTAGTAAGATCCATTAATATAACATGAGAATGTGTGAACCCAAAGGGAATAACCACAAACTCATAATACACCTACCTAGTACGAAACCATGTTTTTGGAATGTTATCCTCCTTTACCATTGGCTGATACAACATAGACCATAGACCAACCATTGAAAAACAATGAGCTCCCTAGATCTGATCAAACAAGTCATCGATATTAGGAAACAAATAATTTTTCTTAAAAGTGATGTTATTCACAACTTTATAATCAATGAAAAGACTCATGAAACCATCTTTATTTTTAATAAAAAAATAGGGGAACCCCACAGATAAGGGCTAGGATGAATGAAACATTTATCAATTAAATCCTATGAATTTTTTTAATCCTATAAGTTATACATGACACATTAGATAAGTATTTTTTTAAATTTTCTAAACATCAGGTATTAATTAAATAGAAAATTCAACTTCTTGATTAGGTAGAGCGTTGGAAAACTCATCAGTATACATATCTAGGTATTTTTTTTACTAGTAGTACATTATTAATCCAAACAATTCCCCTATTCTCAACAATATGAGAAAGGTAAGTTTCATTTCCATATTTTAACCATTTATCAAATTCTTGTTATGTTATCAAATGTATAAATTAATTCTTATATAATAATTAAAACTCATTTAAGAAGATATCTTCTTTGACTCAACAATATATCTTAGAATTATAAACTAAAATCCAACCAATAACCAAAATAACATCAAATTCTAAAATGGTAAAGATAATAAGGTTTTTAGGGAAACACTTTCACATATGATAATAGGAATATCTTTGGAAATTCATGTTATCTTAATACTACCCTAATGTGTTTTTACCAAAATCATTGTCTTTTTTTCTTGGGGTGAATTTTTCATTTTACCAATAAATTTATCATAAATAAAATAATGTGTAGACATAGAATTAGATAAGACATTAAAATAATATGAATAAACAATTAATGTACCTATTACCACTTTTTTTAATGTCCAACATCTATTGAAGTAGTTAAAAATTATTTCACCACTCCCATATTCTTATATTCTTTTTTTTCTTTCTATCATTTGAGTTCTTCTTTAGAAACTAATCCAAATAATGACCATTATAATTCCATTTAAAACACCTTACTACCTGCTTATCAAAAGCAGATGTACCACCATTAAGATCTTTTTATTTACAATCACAATCCATATTTCCAAATATTCCACATTGGAAGAACATACCAAATTTTATAATACATACCCCATAGTAATTATTATAACACCAATAATAGACTTAAGACTTGATTTTCTTACCATTATATCTCTTCAATGACTTCTTTCCATTTTCTTGCCACATAAATCACTTTTTATTATTTTTTTTCAAAACACCTAGTCATCCACAAAATCCATTCATACCTTTTAACTAGAATGAAAATGTTTCTTATAATTTTAAAAACTCACTAGAAGAAAAATATCTTTAGTATATTGGCATTAATATTGACTAAAAATTATTAATTTCACTATCAATATCTCTAAAACATTTTGGTGTGAACCTTCCCAATTTGGTAAAGTTTGATTCATAACCAGACACTGATTCTTCCTCCTTATTCCTCAATTCCGAGAATTTATTTTCCATAAAAATTCATAAAAACTTTAGTAAAATACTTCTCAAGGAAGATATTATAAAATTTATCCCATTCTATGGTGTTAATATGTTCTATTTCTCTAGTAATATTAAACATTGATCTAAATTGATCATATTCAACTTCAAAAATAGTAAATATAAAGAGTTTACTTTTTATAAACCAAAAACAACAATGAATTTTATTATCTTGTTAAAGGCTTTAATCCATACCTCAACTTCCATTGGTTCAGAAGATTAACTAAATGCTTGAGGGAGTTATCTCATAAATGATCCTCTGGTGACATGTTTCTCTATGATAGATCCAACTGATCTCTAAGATGGATACAGCCACCATTTATATCCTATATGAACTGATGTATCATAACAAAAAAAATACTTAGTTCAAATTCCAATTATTCTAGAATTCTTATTTAGAATGATATTATCCTCTTGGTGCCTTTATACTTTATCTTCCCTATTTACTCTGTGTGAAACCATTCTGAACAGACATACATAATATGAAAAAACATGGTAATAATAAAATTATACATCACAATAACAATAAATTATAATCTATTTATATTATTTACTTATATAATCATAATCTCTAAAATTATTTTAACCATTCCTTAGGTACCAAAAATAACGACCAAACCCTCAACATTACATAATCTTGAGGTTTAAGTAAATAATTTACTATTTTACATTTTTATGATCCAAAATATTTATATATTTATATAATTAAGTCATAACCATTTCATAAATAAAGGTTACATGATAAGTTGGACACCTTATCTTAATATCCATTTTCCCAACATTAAAAAGTCTAAGATATAGCAAGCCTTATTTTCATGAAATATATTCAAAATATTCATATTGAGATAATCCATTTCCCTACTATTCCTTAAAATAATATGAAAAACTTTTTACAATATCTGGTGAGAATAAAAATATCAGTAAGGGACATATAAAAATAAAGAAAGAAACATGTTAGTCAATGAATACTCATAAAATTTCCCCTTTTTTAAAATAAATTTTAAATCAAAATAAAAAATTTTATACCTAATAAAAAAAATTCTGTACACAAATATATTCATAAAACAATTCATAAGAAATCTTAAAGTCAAAAGAAAACTCATGAATCATTCATTTAAATCATGGAAAACTCATGATTTTTTTTCAAAAAGTAATACGTTTCACCCTTAAAAAGTAACCTAAACATCCCTTTAAACATAAGCTCATTAATACTGTTAATAAATAATAATATTTCTAAAAATTATATAGAAATAATAGATAAATAATGTAGGTAGATTGGGACATCAATTTTATATCAATCTTATAATCACTCTTTCCATAATTCTTACTAATACCTAATGTATTAGAGAGTTATATTAGGCTCACCCATTCTTGGTTTATAAAAGATCCACTCATCTTTGGTTTATAATATAAAAATCCATAATTAATTTATAATAGAACCACCCACCATTATAAATAATGTCTATGAACTATAACATAATCATAACACATGAAAACTTGTATAAAAATATTCTTTCACCCATTAGAAAATCATTTAATGATACCAAAATATTCATTCCATTTGAAATCCATCTAGAAAATGATTAGAAATAAGGGAAAGAAGGTTTATATTTTAATTAAAAAATAATATTATAGAGGAATAAAAACATAAAATAATAGTTATGGTGGTAGTAAAAACTATTAAGATTTTATATATTAAAATAAAATATTCCTTTTGATTTTCTTTTCAAAATGTCACACCCCAACATCAATTTTCATTTGTTTTTGTTTATTTCTCAATGTTGGATCTATTAGTCGATGTTTGAGTTGAGTGTCAAATAAAAGTCTCTATTTTTTGGTGGTTTTGATTGTATTATAGACCTATTCATGGTTATTGTGAATTTTATGGTGATAAAGTCACTTGTTGAAGAGTTTTTGACGCCCATGGTGTTTCTAAATTGTGTTTAAAACATTCAATGATCATTGGGTGTGATTACCAAGTGTTTAGGGGTTACATTTATGTTTTTTAGAAAATTTTTAAGGTCACATGGTTTTATCATAGTTTTCCCAAACCTTGAAACTTAATCCTACAAAGTTGATGATGTTTTCTAATAGCTATCACATAGTCTTCACACGGTTTAAAAAACCGTGAAACAAAACCATGCATCCTATTACGGGAATTATAACATTTGACCTAGAGATTTATTTTAGGTTATTACACCTCCAAAATAAATCCATACCAGTTGGGAATCAACTATAGGCACCTCCTCCTTTGTTTTCCATCGTTTTGGGTCATTTTTTGGGTGATTTCTCACCAAACATAACTGGTTCTCCATCAAATCTTCCCCATTCCTCCTCTCCTCTTCCCCCTAAATCATTTAATTTCTATATCTTTGCTTGGATATTGTTTGGATGAACCCTAGGGTTTGGTTTGGATGACTTTGGTTCGTTTTATTGTGGATAGGGTGTTCGGATCATCCGTAAGCCTCGATTCTTCCTCTCCTTGGATTTTTGTCCCATCCGCACATGGTTGAGGTAGGAATTTACAACATTTTCCTTTCTAGAACACTCCTAGAGAAATTATGTGTTTTCATTTAATTTTAAATTTCTTTCAAACCACTTATATATCTTTGTCTCGATGAAAATGGTGATTTCGTGTTAATAAAATTTACTAAAAATAGATTTTCAAAGGGATTTGTGTGAAATGCCTAGGTTTATAACACCGAGGGTTATTGTTTAAAATTCCATTGTTTGTTTAAAGTTAAAATAGGGTTTTTTATTAAATTTTTACCCTTTATTATGGTGTTATGGTTATTTCTTATTTGTGAACATGATTTGGTGTGTATGGTTTGGTAATTTTTAACCCGTTAAGTGTGTTAAAATGTTTTAAAAAGGGTTTTATGGTTATAAGGGATTTTTTTGTTATATAAATAATATGGATGGTTGGATGTGGTGTTAAAGAAAATTTTGGGTTTTGTGTAAATGGTTTTTGGGGGTTCTCTTAGATGTTTTGGGTACCATTGGATGTTGTCACAGCCATGAGTGATTTAGGTGAACACATGGTTGTGCCCTCAAATGAAGATGGTGCTTTAAATTGGTGTTACTTGAAATATTGGTTTCCTAATTGGATATTTTTTTTCTAAATAATGTTGGACCCATCATGAGTTTTCTAAATGTGGTTTTAAATAGAATCCTAGGAGGTTATTTGTGTCTGTATTTTGGTGTGTGTGTTTTCAAAAAATTTTGGCTTTAGAGGATATTTGAAAATTCAAACTTTAAGATGGTTTTAGAAATGATTTGGAAATGTTCTGGTAAATGTATTTGTCTGTGTAAACATAAAGGCCCATTTGTCATGTTTTTAGAGTTGCACGTCTTTCCTAAAATTTGGAAAGGCTTGTTTAGACAATTATCGATGGAGTGGTGTTCCTCATAGTTTTATAAATGATTTTTAAATATTTTGGTGTGCATATGTTTTCAAGAATGGGTTTGTGATATGAGAGTGGTGGTTTATGAAATGTGATGCTTGGTTAGGTTGATAAATCTTGTAAGTGGTATCATGTGATGTGGAATATTTTATTGAGCACAAAAAGGGAATCTTGGGTATCTGGGTGGGTTGAATAGGACTAGTATACTAGTGATATGGTAGTGGAATCATCCTTATTTCACTTATAAAGATTGGGGATGACAACACTAACTAAAATATGCTGATGATTGGGTGCCACTTGGACATTGGGGTTTCCTGTCTTAGTAGTGCACAAGAAGTTTATATGTTATGGGGACCACTAGGTCATTGGGGTTTCCCCTCATAGTGTCTCCTGAATGGGAAGGTTATTGGAGGTGGTTACCTTTACATCACGATATGATGTACTTAGGGACCCACAGTTAGCTAGTTCCTTGAGGTATTTCATGTGACTAGTGATTAATGATTATATTACACCTCCCTTTGGCATACGGTAGGTTGAGCTGGTAATTTAAAAGTAAATTACTTTGTCTTTGAAGTGGTATTCTTTGGAAATATTTTCCATTTAAAGTTTTTTCCATAGAGAATTATTCCTAGTACTGTTTGGTTTGGATTTTTGTTAGAAATTGGAGTTTTCTTGAAAAATGGATGGTGTCATGTTCTGGACTTTAAAACAGTAATGTTGTGGTTATTTAATAGTGTAAAATATCTATTATTATAACTGTATTTCAAACATGAGTTAATGGATTATTTCGTAAAAAATACACTACAACAAAAATTGACTCTAGCGGCGGTTCTGGGAACCGCCGCTAAACCCTTTTTAAAAATGGTTTCACGGAGGTTTATAATAAACCACCGCGAAACATTTTTTTACAACGCCGAACCTTCCCCCCCACCCCGACCCCCCTTCTCACCCCACGACCCCACTTCCCCCGCGACCCCAGCCCCTCACGACCCCAGCGATCCCGCTTCCCCCGGCGACCCCGCTTCCCCCGGTGACCCCGCTTCCCCCGGCGACCCCGGCCCCCCGCGACCCCGGCAACCCCGCCTCCCCCGGCGACCCCGCTTCCCCCAACGAACCCGCTTCCCCCGGCGACCCTGCTTCCCCCGGCCCCTCATAACCCCGGTGACCTATACGAACCATAAGGTTTGAAATAAGTTTTTTGAATCTTTTTTAAACTCAATTTCATTACCAACCCAGGTTGTGTTCTTGAAGAATCGAGTCATGATAGAGGTATTAGAGTTAATTACTAATGATATTTTGGTTTTTTTATTAAAACTAGGTAGTGGTGTTGGAGGTATTAGACTTTAGCCTTATAGGATAGATAATCCAGTATATGTTATGATAGTTGAATCATTCTTACGTAAGGATACTAATTATATATTGTCTAACATGAGTACTTATATCCTTAATTATAGAATACTATTGGATCAGTGAAAGCATTATATAGTGATCAAGATTTGATTTATATGATTGTTTTCATGTGATAAATGAACTACCATAGGATAGATAGTCTTGGAATTACAATGATATATTCTAAATGATTTTCTTTATTCTATTTTGAAACTATTGAGATTTTTTTCTTCTTTTATATTTGATATTTTATCTTGTAGAAAACATCTATGTGAATTTATGAACTGAACATGACTAGGTTTACACCTATATAAGTGCCACTCTAGATTCATCATGAAGATGATGAGAAATATTTATAGGTAAATGAGTATGAGGGGAATCTACTTATATCCAAGTTAGGAATTTATCTCTATGTAGATTCAATTTCCATGACTTAGATGATAATTTAAGATTATTTTCTTACACATCATCATAAAAAATTCATGTATTCGATAAAATTTCCATAAATAAGTGTAGGTTTGTTAAATCACGCTACCTACATTCCTATTGATCTATATTAATCAATTTTACTAAATGGATATCTATTTTCTTACTAATTATAGGATAAATATTTTAAGTGATGCCTTAATGATAAATAAATGTGATATTAGAAAAGTGTTTCAATATTATATTGGAATGTTGTGACTTTTGGGGGATCACATGGAGATGTTTTGAGTTGTGAATATGGTTGTGATTTTTTTTGGGAAATTTTATTGTGAGATAGTTCAACTAGTTTTATTTTTTATTTTTATTTTATTTTTATTTTCTTTCTCTATATGTTATCCAAACTAGATGATTTTTCATTAATATGTATAGTCTTGGATGAAAGTAATCACTTTCATTGAATATGTATCTTTGTATTTTTCATTATTTTTTGAAATTGATAACCTATTTATTTATAAGGCCTACTTGAATATAATGAATTATGAAAATTAGGTATGGAGTTCCTTATACTTTTGATACTCGATCATGGAGTCCATGAAACATGTGTTACTCAATAATAACACCCCTTTACTTTTCATAAATTTATTTTTTGTGTTAAAGTGAATGGAATTGAATTCATTCTAACTTATTATAGTGGTTTGGATGAATATAATTCTTCCAAGTTCTTGACTATAATGTTTAGAGAGAATTCCTTCTGGGATCTATTTCCACCTATGTGATTCTGATTATCTTATTATGTTGTCCTGGATGATAGTACCAACACCCCAAATTTCATCTCCAGATTCCCAATATGATTCTACTATGAAACTCCAAACACTGAGCCCAAACACATCAACTATTCTTCAAATACCCTAGTTTGATCCCCAAACCACATCAGCTGCATCTTGAACGCCATTTATGATGTGGTCTCCACCTTACCACATCAATATTTATAGAAAACACTAGTACGTCCTTCTTTAGATGAATTAAACCAAAGGTGCTCAATCCCACCCACCAATGTGCTAGCATATCCCAACCACGATGCCTTAAAACTCAAGGAATAACAAAAATGTTCAATTCCCACACAGAATTCTGTATCTGACCCTTAGTTCAACTCCATGGTCAGATCCTCGGTCATCCCATTTAACCATAATTCTCCACTCATGAGAACTAACACCTATATGATCCAAATCACCCTCAAGTCACACCACCACTCTTTTCTATGTGAATACACCAAAGAGAGGTCTAGGAATTCAATCCACACAAGGTTCGTAGAACCTCAAAACCTAATCCCCCAAGTTATTTCATCATGCATTTCCAGGAAGACTCGATAGAGAACATAGGTTGGGGTTATTACAAATTAACTATGTGCTTTGGTTTTCATGGTATAGTAGCTACCACGTTGTTAGCACACTGTTTCTCTTTACCAAAGAAACTTCCCTTATCCCAAACACTAGAGGGTTCATATCTAACTCAGGGGCTCACCATTATTATATTATGATTATGTAATCTTATACCATCGTATATATGAATCTCTTTATCTATTTAGTAGTAACTATGTGTTTTAATTTTTTTTATTATTATGTAGGCACATTGTGATATACATGGATAAAAGCTGGATCACATTACCAAGGAACACACCTCAGTATGTTAAGGGATTTAATGAGTTTTTAGATTTTGAAAATTCTAATCGATCCATTGAAGGGAGAATAAAATTTCCATGTCCTAAATGTAAATTTAGAACATGGTTAAATAGAGATGATGTTTATGAACATTTAATACAAAAGAAATTCCCTGGTCAATATTTGTGTTGGATTTGGCATGGAGAATCAAACGTTACAGAAAGATTGAGCACTGATGTTAATCCCTATAATGAGGTCCCAAGCTCATTGAAAATGTAAAATGGAATGCAAACCCTCATAAATGATGCATTCGGCACTGGAAGACACCACTATCAGTATCAAAACATATCATAACAACCATGAGAGGTTGCGGAAAATTCAAATGTGACAAGTGATGTTTTTGAGACTGTAACACATGCAGATCAAGATTGAAACATATCATTGGATCCTCCTCTTGATTATGTGGAGACAAATGTAAGAGAAAACTTCACTGAGGAAAATCTGTTTCATGATTTAGTTGATGATGAAAATCAAGAGGTGTATAGTGGGTGTTTGAAATATTCAAATAATTCATTTCTACTTAAGTTGCACCATATAAAATGTCTATGTGGAATTACACATAAGGCAATGTCCATGATATTGGAATTGACTCGTGATTCATTTCCTGAAGCAAAAATCCCAAAATATTTTTATGATATGAAAAAAGTTGTTAACAAGCTTGGTCTAAATTATACAAAAATACATGTGTGTCCCAATGATTGTGTGCTTTATTGGGGAGAGGATTCAAGTAGACAGAATTTCAAGAAATGTTATTCTTCTAGATGGTGGGAAAAGGGTGATGTTGGAAGTCTGAATGAACATAATTTCATGGAGAAGAATAAAAGGAACACACCTGCAAAGGTTTTGCATTACTTTCCTTTGAATCCTTGATTTCAAAGATTATTCATGTCATCGAAAACTGCTGAATACATGAAGTGGAATTCTGTAGATAATAACAATGATGGTTTAATGAGACATACACGATATTCCCAATCATGGTAGACATTTGATTCATTACATCTAGATTTCATAGATGATCCTAGGAATGTTCGATTGGGATTGGCTGCCAATAGATTCAACCCATTTGGGACTTTGAGTACCAGTTATAGCATTTGGCCATTTGTTTTGATCCCTTATAATCTGCCTCTGTGGATGTGTATGAAACAAACATCTTTTATCATTTCGATGATTATTCCTAGAAAACAAATGCCTGGAAATGATATTGATGTATACTTTCAGCCTTTGATTGATAAATTGAAGGAGTTATGGAGCAACTGTGTTGAGACATTTGATGCTTCTTTTAAAACAATGTTCAAAATGCATGCTGCTTTAATGTGGACCATTAGTGACTTCCCTGGGCTTGGAAATTTATCTGGTTGGAACACATACATGGTTTTGGCTTGTCCCATTTGTAACTTTGATTTTGAGCCCAAACGGCTACCTCACAGTAGAAAATGGTGCTTTTTGTGTCATCAAATATTTCTCGATGCATCTCATAGATTTCGGCTGAACATATCAAAATTTAATTATTCCATTGATTATAGACCACCTCTAAAGTTGTTAATTAGTTATAAAATATTAACACAGCTTGAAAATGTTGAAACAAAATTTGGTATGTTTCGTCATTTGAATGATAGAGGAAAATGGGTCTGAAGTGCATCGTCATGCGAAATCGGAATGCAACAATGGAAGAAAAATAATATATTCTTCAAAAATCCATATTGGGAATTTAATTTGTTGCGGTATAATATTGATGTGATGCTTTTTGAGAATAATGTCTATGAAAATATGATTTTCACATTGCTTAATGAGCATGGAAAGTAGAATGATCATCTCAATACTCTCAATGACTTACAAGAAATGAACATAAAATGCGATCTCTGGCCAAATGAGACTGAAAAGTATCCTCTGACAATTTTTTCAATGAAAAATATGGATAAAGATACATTCCTTTGAATTTTAAAGAATGTTAAGGTATCTGAGGGGTATTCAAGTAACATCTCTAGGTGTGTTGACTTGAATAATCGTAAGTTGCCTGGATTGAAAAGTCACGATTCACATATTTTGTTACAATAGTTACAACCATTGGCATTGTGTACATTATTACCTGAAAATATTTCTGCTGTTGTACTCCAATTCTGTACATTTTTCAGACAACTATGTGAGAAATATCTACATCCATTTTATCTTGACGACCTCTAGGAGAGGTTTTTATTGACCCTTTGTGCAATTGAGATGATCTTTCCTCCATTATTTTTTACTACAATGACGCATTTAACTGTGCATTTGGTTGAGGAAGATAAATTAGGAGGCCCCGTTCATTATAGATGGATGTATCCAATTGAGAGGTACTTTATTTATAAGTTTTTCAGTTAAGTAAAAAAAAATTGGTACTTAATTAAATGCATAATTATTTTTATTTTATTTCAAAGATATCTTGGGCATTTGAAATCATACGTGAGAAATAAAGCTCAACTAGAAGGCTCTATTTCTGAAGGCTATTTGGCTGAGGAGTTTCTTACCTTTTGTTTTTGATTCTTGGATGATATTGAGACAAGATTTAATCGAGTTGGATGTGTTGACGACACATCGAATAAATTTAAAACACATCAGAAATCCAAAATATTTCCTGCTATTGGACGATCAGTTGGGATGAACTCAAATGTGAAACTAACTAAATTGGAATTATTACAGGCACATAGATACGTGATGCAGAATATTGAAATTTCAGATCCAATTATAGAAGAGTTGAGCATACAAAAAAAGAGACGAATGAGAGGTGGAACACGAAATGAGAAAGATATAACGAAAGCTGTTAATAAAGATCTTGTATAATGGTTTGCACGACGTGTATGTTCATAAATATTGCAATAAATATGAATATTAGTTTGAAACATACATTTTGTAAATCTAATAAATTATATTTCTTTTTTTAGATCGTGAATACCTATACTTGAGTAGAGGTGTCAGGAGATTTAAAGTTTCTTTCCAGAGGTCCTCTAAAACAAGTTAGAAATTTCGACGCTTATAATGTGAATGGATTTAGATTTCGTACAGTCGATTGAGAAGTGGGTTTGAAAACATAGAATAGTGGTATATTTACATTTGATGAAGTGGGATACTATGGAAAGATGAAGATTATTATTATTGAATTAAACTACCACAGACATTTTTTTTGTTTTATTCAGATGCAAATGGGTCGATATTATCAGAGGTGTTGAAATAGATTCCTTGCAATTTACATCTGTGAACTTCTCTCGCTTGATGGATGTTGGTCATCATGAACTGTATGATCCATATATCTTTGCATCGCAAGAAAAAATAGAATATTATGTGAATGATGTTGTCGATGAATGTTGGAGTGTAGTTTCTAATGTAATACAAAGAGTTTTTTATGATATGGGTGATGAAGTGTAAAATTTGACCTCTGAAATTGAATTTAATCAACAGCAGGAAGAAAAATTATTTGACCATCATGATATTGAAAATATTAGTCTTGAAAGTATGAATGAAGTGGATGAAGAAATGGATCAAGAAAATGACATGATTGAAGGGGAAAATGACTGTATGTACAATTATTTATTTATTCAACAACCACTTGTTTCATTTCTACAGTCATTCATTATCATTGTTATATAAATTTTTTCTGTTAGTACTGGTCATCTATTATCATTTTTAATTTTTTTTCTGCATATTTTCATTGAAATATATATTTTGAACTTAATTTTATTTTATTAAATGATAGGAATGGCAAAGAGGAAGCGGTACACTATTTCATCTAGTTCTGCGATATATGACGATCCATCTGGCTCCCTCCCCATGAAATCTGAGGCACCAGCTGCCTACACCCCTTCACCGTCTCCCCCTGCACCATCTCTCACACCATTTGTGGATGTCCCATTATAGGCTGATTTTTCGACTCCCCCTTCAGGAACCTTAGCAGTGGGGCAGTGACACACCCCTTCAAGTTCATCACAGGCATACTGGAGTGTCACTGTCATAGGTAAAAATTTTAATTAAATGAATTTATTACATTTGTTTTATACAAATTGTTTTCTCATTGAAGATGAAAAAAATTCAACCATGGAGAAAAACATAAAAAGTTCAGATTTTTGTAATATGACTGGTGATAAGATAGTTGTGCCATTGGATTCTTATGGGGTCCCTACGGATGACGTTGCGGGGTTACTTGGCCAGATTCCCGGCCAGCTAGCAGCGAATCCCATTTCCCTTCCTATTTCTTATGATGATTGGAGACATATGACTCCAATCTGGAAAAATTTAGTTATTGATTCTCAAATAAAGTTAAATTTATTACATTATGGTTTAATTGAATGTCATGTTACTAATATGTTCAAAATGAATTTCTGTATACAGATGTTCTTCCACTTTACAGTGGTTGATGCAATATCATGGAAGTGGACGTTGAAAAATCTAGGTAAGAAATGGAAAGATTTCAAATGGAGATTGTGGTGTGATGTCAACAATACTTCATTGACCGTGCAACAAATGTATGAGAAGCTACCCAGTGGGGTATAGAATGAACAGTGGAAAGTTTTTATTGACATACATCATGATGAGAAGTGGATGGTATTGAAATATATATTATTATATTATCTTCATTTTACATTTATACATGTATATAAAGTGGACATGAAATTGAATACATTACTATTAAATTCCATTTTATTTATTTCAGGATCTCTCAAGATAGAATGCATCAAACCGCTCTAAGCAAGTCATCCCTCACACTGCGAGCTCAAAAAGCTTTTCTAGAAGCCGAACGACATTGGAAATATTTTTGATTAGTTTAAATATTTATAAGAAAATATTATCTGTTTAATATATTGAACTATTGATTTATCTTTTATTAATGCAGTCATAGAGTTTAGGGAACGAAGCATCCTGAACTGAACTGTGGTTGGATGTTTACAAGAAATAAGATGGAAGTTTTGTTAATGATCCTACTAAAGTAGTTGAGGTTTGAAGTCAATTTCTTATTATAATAACTTATTATCAGTTTTAACTGTGTTAATATATATTGATATTTTATTTATAGGTAAAAATTAAAGAACTATGGGATGCCAATCCTGCACAGTCCTACTCAGTCTCCCAGGATGACCCGGTTGCTAAAATCATTGGGAAGGTGAATCCTGGTAGAGTGTGCTGGATGGGTTTGGGACCCATACCATCTGAGGTTTTTAGTAGGCCACCGGGGATGGAATCTACTTCTGCTCCTAGATTTAGTCATCCCCTACACAGAGATTCTAAGAAAGAGATTGTTTCTCTATGAAACATTGTTCACTATCAGAGGGATCCGATATCTTCTTTGTAGAAAGAGTTTACTGAAATACGTTAGCAGATAAGCAGATATTCCCCTGGTGGTAGTGCATCGACTGGTGGTATGCAGGTAAATCTCAAAAAATAAAAATCATTTATTTTTCTAACTTTCATTGGTTTGAAGTTTTAATATTAATATGCAACTTTATTTAATTTTAAAATAAAATGTTCTTACAGGTGACAGAAGAAAGTGGAGATGAAGGTGGAGAGGGTGATGATGCATCATCGGACCGTGAGTAGTTGTATTGTTGATTTGTTGATCAAATATGGGAACATTTGGTTTGTATATGTAACATTTGTGGCACACAGTTGCCACTAATCATTTTCATGTCCTAAAATTTCCTTGATTTATCATGTTTCTTTTTATGCATTTTATTTATTTTTGATGTTTCTTTTTATGTCTTGATTTATCGTGTGTGGTATACATCATTCCATTTAGGCCTGTGTTTGAATTTCTCGTTGAGATTTTAGATGAATAGGAGTTAAACCCATTGTTGATGTGTTGAACAAATTGTGTCATTTCATAGTGATCAAGGGGATAGTGTTGTGGACACTTTGGTGAGGCCCTTGTAATTTGTCTTACTAGGAGGCCCATGTGAGTGTTAATTGACCCGCATGATAGGTTTTTTGTTTTTAATGTGTCTAGGTGTGACCTATGGGTCATGATAGTTTTGTGGGTATAAACTATAGACCTAGGATGACTGGTAGTGTTGTGTATCTATATATTATGTTAATGATTTTGGTTGATGAGATTTGTAAGGGTGGTTATTTTTTGTTGTATGTGTTACCCTCTTGGAGAATGCTAAGTTGGGATGTAGAATGTTGTATGGGATGAGACCTCACCCTAAGTGAGAGCATGGTAGTATGAGATATGGTTTTAGATGAGATTTGTGATATAATGTAAGAAATAACCTTTAGTGGAGGTTAGAGCTGTGAGATGTAATACATTACTTGTTCTATGGCCACATCCTAAGTGGCAAAGTAGAGGTATGAGATTTTGTTTGAGATATTGTATGGGATCTTACATTGAGTTTGAAAATATTATTATGAGACTTGATGTGAGATCATGATTTTGTAAGATAATGTACCCTAAGTGAGAGGGTAGAGGTTGATACTCAGTTATGAGACCCTACACTAAGTTATAGGGTACCCGTTTGGGTTTGTATAATGGGACGCCTTCTCTTTCAATATTGGATGATGAATGTGATGTCTAGAATATTTGTGTTTTAGTTAACACACAATAACCAAAAGTGATTGTTTTCATGCTATATATTGATGAATAATTTATATTATAATAAAATTATACAGTTTATAGGACGGTGATATGAGGTTCACTAGGTGATACCCAACTGTGTTTTATGCTCACTCCCTATATGGGAACACCGACACACATGTAGATATAATGTTTTATTTTAAAGTGATATATATTTTGGGGGATCAAGAAGGATCAGCTGGATGTATGTTTGGAGAGTATTCAAATAATGGACCTATGTTTTATAGTTGATTATATCATATATATTTTTTTCAATTTATTCTATACTGATTTCCTAGGTTGATGTTTCTTGTTGTATGTTGGTATATAAAATATGGTTCATTCTTATATAGCATGTCAATGTTTACTTATTTTTTTCAATTTATTCTACATTGATTTCCTAGGTTGATGTTTCTTGTTGTCTATTAGTATGTACAATATGGAATTTTTGGATTGATTAGTTTTTCTGGGCAGTGGTGCAGTGGAAGAAAAAAATTTATTTATTTTTTCTAGTCAGCTTTTAGCTGCGGTTTTAACTGCCGCGAAATGTAAATTGGCGGTGGTTTAAACCGCCTCTAAATGGTGAAAACCACCGCTTAACGTAAATTTGTTTTTACGTTTTGTGTCTTTTTAACTACCTCTACATAGTCGCATCGTAGCTACCTGATTCCATGGCGGTTCTCATTACTTCAGTGGTGGTTTTACGGCCACTGGATTTGAGTTTATTCGTGGTGGTTATAACCACTGCAAATAAAGTGATATCGAGGGCTTGTAAAAAATGGCCGCAAAACTCAGTAAAACTGCCTCAAAATGAGGAAACTACAACGCTTTCCTTAAACCACCGCAAAATAGAAATAACCACCACTAATAGATTGGAGATGCCGTATTAGGCGGCGATTTACAGAAACCACCGCCAAACCATGTAGAGGCGGTTTAAACCACCACCACACACAAAAATAACAGCCGCTAAATGGCGTTTCTCTTGCAGTGATATTTGGATTCATTGGTGGTTGCATACTGGGATGTTTACCTCACACCATACCTATACAACATGGTGTCAGTAGACCCGAGCTATAGGTATAGTACCTTGTTCAAGTTTTTTTGGTTTGAACTAGCTCTTAGAGTGGTTCATTCTTGAAGATGGTGGTGACACTATGGTTACATAGAGGTATGGTAGGTATCAGTTTAGTTTTTTTTTGTTTCCATTTCAATTTTTTTTTATACTATATCTTGTAAATGAATCCATTTATTATAATTTATTGAATATTCAGTTGTGGTTATCTCTTCTACTTGTTCAGTATTTTATTTGATCCTGGATATTATTTGGGATAAAATCATTCCCACTGGTTTCTTGTTTTGATGTCTGGCACTAGTTTACAACCCATAGGGATTGAGAAGTCCCTTCAGTCCTTGTCTCGAACTAGGTCGAGTGTTGGTTTGGATGGAATCCCATGCTAGTTTGTGAAAAAAGGCATCTGATGTGCCTCTTGTTATTTGGGGTGACTGGTAGTTGAAGATTAGGGTTGTTGAGACTCAGGAGGTAGGTGAAAGAAGGGCATCATGAACCCTTTCTCGTATAAATCCATGAAATTGATCCTTTTGTCTTTCTTTTGGATTGAGTGATGATAGTAGAGGCAATCTGGTGTCACATTGTGATCTCACAAGGAATAGTGACCCATGTGGAGTCCAAGTTCATGGTTAATGGTCCTCTTAATGTTATTCCTTACATGGGTTCATGGATCACTACCATGTCACCTGGGTTAGGTATAGTCACTAGTTACTCAATCTAGTGGTTCATTATTGGTTGTGTTTCATTTTGGTTTCGGATGGTGTAAGGGTGTGTTGAAAAAGAAAATGGATTTTTAAATGAAAATAGACCTAAAATGAATGTTCTTTCCATCAAATGATTTTTAAACTACTAATGTATATTCTTAAATTGAAAGTGTTTTGGGTTTCAAAATTTGGTGAAAATTTGGATTTGATAAGGAAAAGAGATGTTTGAGCCTTGGTACTCTTTATGAAAGATCACATGTGTGTGGGTATGTGATAAAAGTGCACGGGGTAACTTGTTCGTGGATGGAAATGGAATTAAATACATGTGATTGTTCATAGGATTCTATATGTGGGTGATTGAAGTTAGAGTCATGGCCTTGTCTTTCCAATGTGAATTTGAAATTGAAAAAAGATTCTGGATGTTGGTTTTTGTTTTATAATATATACATTGTTTTGTGAAAAGTGGGTTTTGGCCTTAGGAATGGGTTTTTAAGGAAGGAATTTTTTAAACTTGAATGAAAATTGTGGTTTTTTAGAAGGGATATTTTGGTTTTGTTAGCATTTGTTTGGCTTCATGGCCAGTTTTCTCACATTAGGATGTTCTTTTTTATTATATTTAAACTTGATGTTGGTTTTTGATTTTTGTTCCTCATGTTGTTCGGAGTATGCCACCCAGAAAGTTCCATAATTTTTCCATTTATTCATGCCTAGTTTTCAGTTCTTCTAGAATGTTGCATGTACTTTGAGATGACTGATGTTTTTCAGAGGTAGTGATGTGGCATGATAATATCAAGTTTATCTTCATATCATTTGGAACTCCCAAATTTATCAGAGTTTGTCTCTTCTTGGGTTTTTTTGAGGGTCCAGGTTTGGAACAATAGATGTTGGTTGGCTCATCATCATTGTAAGTATGGGGTGATATGGTAAATGTCCAAGGAATGTGGAGGAGATGAGGTATGTTTGTTTGAATCAGCGGTCAAAAAGTCAATACTGACCTGTTTGAAGAGTTTTCTCCTCATTTCTTTTAAATATTCTCACACGTATAATATGGAAAAGTGCACCCATCCAGTGAAACCTTTTTCAAGAAGTTATTATATGGTGAATTTTTAGTGGGGTAGGTTCTTGGGATGTTTTTAATAGTTTTTTGGATTTCGTGAGGGTTCTCTATTTAGCGAGAAGTGCATGTCGGTGGAACCTATCTACAAGAAGCTATCCTTGTTGGTCCTAGCATCTAGTTATATATAACGCTACCTGTTGTTCCACCGGTGTGGGGGGTTTGAGTATTTGAAGTTGTATTATCGCATCCCTCTAAATTCTTTCTCTCATAAGGGTTGTTGAGGTCATTGGGATAAGTCTTGTAGGAATCATTTCATGAATAATTAGTTGTGATTGGGGGATGGTTGTGCATAACTATGATGTTGGAGATGCTTCATCCATCAAAGGCCTAGCCATAGGTCTCAGGATGAATCATTCTCATAGTCAGGAGTTGTCAGGTGTTTTGATTCCCCATCATGGTTTTCCATTCTATATTGGTATGGAGTTGTTTAAGGTTTTTCTTATTCTTTTTTTCCTACTTCTATTTGTTTATTGTTACGTTGTAAAGATATGATGCACTTTTTCTTTTGTAACCCAATTATTTGAGTCTATCTGAATGTGGATTATTGAATTTTTCATTCTCCTTTGAGTGTGTATTTCCTTTTTTGTATACTAGTCTCAGTTATAATTTTCATCCATGATCATTTGGAGATTCTTGAGTTTGGTAGAATTGATGTATTGTGGGTTTTGTTTATGTAGGAGGTTTCTTATTTTGATGGTAGTCATGTATAGAGTGTACAAGAATGTTTGGGTGGAGTCCCAGTTAAAATTTAATATTTTTTGGAAGTTTCAGGTGAATTTTTATCATGTGCATGGTTTTCACATGGTTAGAGGAAGTTGTGCACCTTTCCCAGGTAACAAGGCATATTGGTTTCATTTTTATACAGAGGGGTTGGTACGGTTAGGACACAGTTTTTAAACCATTCAGACAAACCATGCATGGTTGCCCTTCATTCCAGTATCTCGCATGTGGTTGGATCACTGTTTGGTAAATCGTGTGGCCAAACCATGCGAGCTTCCCAAAAACATTAATGTATTTAAATCTCTAGTTCCTGGATGTAGTGAGGGTGTTTTTTGGGGATTTAATATTGTTCGTATTAACCGATTTATTATGGTGGGGAGCCCCCCCCCCCCCCACCCATTCTCTCATCACTATTTTTCTACAGTTTAATCTTGTTTAGTTGGGTGTGACTTGTGTAGTGAATAATCATCCTCGATTCATGGTTTCCTTTAGTTTTGACCAGGCATAGATTCACGTTTTTTTTTAACTATCAGTTGGGTGACATTTTGGGGGATAAAGTGTTTGTGGTGGGGATAATTGTCCCACCCCAACCACTGTTTTCATCTGTTTTTGTTTATTTATTGATGCTAGATATTTTTGTTTATGATCAGGTTGAGTGTCCAACAAAAGTCTGTGTGTTTTGGTGGTTTTAATTGTCCTTTTGACCTATTCACGGTTATTTTAAATTATATGGGGATAAATTGGAATGTTGGAGAGTTTTTTTATGCCAAAAATGTCTCTAAATTGCGTCTAAATCATTCAAGGGTTGCTGAGTGGGATTCCATTGTGTTTGGGGTGTCATTTAAAAGTTTTTGGACATTTTTTCAAGTCACATGTTTTGAGCACACTATTTTAAAACCATACAACTTAAACCATAAAAGTTGAAGAAGTTTTCATGTATCTATAATGTAGTTTCCTAATAGTTTACAAAACCACACAGCAAAACCATACAACCCATTATGGGCTTAATAAATTTTGACATAGAGATCTATTTTGGGTTATTTTTCCTAAAAAATGAGTCCCTATATATTGGGAATAGACCATAGGTTCCTCCCCCTTCATTCTCTATTGATTTGGGTCATTATTTAAGATATTTATCTCCAAATTCCCATCTTTCTCCATCAAATCATACCCATTCATCTTCTCCTCTTCCCCCACTATCATTTCTCTACTCTCTCTTGGCTTGGTTCTTGTTTGGATGAACCATATGGTTAGGTTTGGCTGCTTTTTTTGTTTTCTTATGCCTAGGGTGTACAGATCATATGTAAGGCTTGATTACTCCCCTCCTTGGAGTTTTTTCCAATCCATACATGGTTGAGGTAGGTGTTTCCAACATTTTACTTTACAGAACAAAACACAAGAACCTATGTATTTTTATTTTTTTTTTATTTTTTTGAACCTCTAATATATCTATAGCTTGATGAAAATGGTTATTTTGTGCTATTAAAATTTTCTAAAAATAGGTTTTTAATGGGATTTGTGTGAAATGTACAGGTTAATAACACCTAGGGTTATTGTTTAAAATTACATTGTTCTTTTATAGTTAAATTATAGGTTTTTATAAAATGTTTATCATTTATTATTTTGTGGTGGTTATTTCTTGTTTGTGAACTTGAGTTGGTGTGCATGGTTTCATGATGTTTTATATTTTTGAATGTGTTAAATTTTTTTAAAAATGAATTTAGGTTATATGGATATTGTTTTAGGTTCTCTAAATAATATGTATGGCTGGATGTGGTTTTAAAGAAAATGGTGCGTTTTGTGGAAATAGTTTTTCGGTGTTCTATTTGACATTTGGTATACAATTGGATGTTGGCTCAACTATGGGTGATCTAGGTGAACACATGGTTTTTCCCTAAAATTAATATGTTTCTTTAAAGCAGTGTTCCTTGAAATATTAGTATTCTAAATGGTTCTTTTTTTTAAATAAGGTTTTATCCTTCATGTGGTTTCTAAATGTGTTTTAAAATGGAATCCTAGGAGGTATGCCAATTTAAATTTTGGTTTCTGTGTTTTGGAATGTGTTTAGATTAAAGGGTTATTTCACATGCACGCTTTAAAATGGTTTTAGAAATGATTTGGAAAATTTTTGGTAAATTTATTTGGGTGTGTAAACATAAAGGATTGTTTGGTATGTTTTTAGAGTTTCATGTTTTTCCTAAAATTTGGAATGTCTTGTTTTGAAAGTTTATGGGGAAGTAGTGTTTCTCATGGATTTAGATGTGATTTTTAAATGTTTTAGTGTGAATAAGTTTTCATGAATGGGTTTTTGATGTGCAAGTGGTGGTTTATAACATGTGATGCTTATTTTGGTTGATAAATTTTGTTAGTGGTATCATGTGATGTGTTAAAGTTTATTGAGAAAAAAGGGAAGCATGGGTATTTCGGTGGGAAGACTAGGACTATTATGCTAGTGATTCGGTAGTGGCCTCGTCTCTGTTTCACTTAGAAATATTGACGATGAAAACACTAACTAAACTATGATGATAATTGGGTACCAATTTTCCATTGGAGTTCCCCCTCCTAGTGGCTCATGCATGAGAAGGTTATTTATTATAAGGACCACTAGGACATTGTGTTTTCCCCTCCTAGTGGCTGGCACACGGGAAAGTTATTGCAGATGGTTACTTTTACACTGAGATATGATGCACCTAGTTCCCTATAGTTATATAGTGGATAGGGGTATTTACCATGACTAGTGATCAATGATTGTATTGCACCTCCCATCTGCATATGATAGGTTGGTTTGGAAATTTTAAAATAAAGTTCTTTTTATTTAAAGTGTAATTAATTGAATCTATTTTATATTTAAAGTTGGTTCAATTGAAAATTGTTACTAGTATTTTTTGGTTGGTGTTTTTTTTATAAAATGGTAGTTTTCTTGAAAAAGGATGGTGGTGTGTGTTGGCCTTGAAAACTATTAATTTGTAGTTGTTTAATAATGTCTTAAAAATATATTCATATAACATTATTTCGAAATACTGTTAATGGATTGTTTTGGGAAAGGAAATATTTTGATTTTTGGTGGTTTCCTATTGATCTGTCTAGCTCACACCCTACCTATACAACTGGGAGTTGATAGACCTGATCTATTTTTCAGGTCTTGTTTTTTGTCTAGGTTTTTCCATTTTGAGCTGGATCTTAAAGCAGTTCGGTCTTGCGGATGGAGGTGATATTATAGTCACATTGAGGCCTTATTGGTAGCAGTTTGTTTTTTTTTTGGTTTTTTCCCATTTCATTATTTTCTATTCAGTTGTATCTAGTAATTGAATATGTTCATTGGTATTTATTAGAGAATTAGTTGTGGTTAGCTCTTCAGCTTGTTCAGTGTTTTATTTGATCTTGGTTATTATTTGGGGTAAAATAGTTCAATATTATTTTGTTTTGATGTCTGCAACTAGTTTCTAGCCTATAGGGATCGAGAAATCCCATCGATCCATGTCTTAGATTAGGCTGGGTGTTGGGTTGGATGACATCCCAGGCTTGTTCGTGGCACAAAATATTCTATGTAAAATATAGAAAATAATTCATTTTAAAAACCACTGAAAGAAAGTAAAATGTGATATAAAATTTCCTTTATAATTTATTTTTATCCACATAAGTATATCCATAAAATAATTTTAAGAATATGGATATGGAAGTAAAATATTTAATAATTAAATCTTAAAATAAATTAAAATGATATTTTAAAAGCAAAGTGTCACTTACCTTGAGTCTGACGCATCACGTACATTTCTTATATTCTTGAATAATAAACTAATGTTAATTATTTACTTTATTAGGAATAATTTTAATGTTTATTATTATTTTTATGTTATTTATTACCATGTGGTAATTAATTACTTAATAAATTAAAATCACATTGGATTTTTTAATGATATTCAACCCATATATCTAAAATGACTTTGGTAGTTTGACTATACTGAAAGAGGTCCTTATAACAAAATACACCTAAAAATAATTATGAAATAATTATCATATTTATACATTAAATTTACTTTTAAAACAAACCATGAATTATGGTTATGAAAATGAATTATGCTACAATCATTGATATGATGGGTCATATATATGCATGAGTAAAGTTTCCATTATTCAATGATCATGATAGAAAGATGTTAAGTACTATTTCATGTATTCAGAATTATTATTATGTCATAAATATAATATTATACCTTTAAATAAATTTACATATAACTTTCATATTATGTGGTGATGAAAAATGAATCATATTGCTTTGTGAATGTGGTACCCACACGTACAAATGAACGACATTATCATTTTTTTAATTGATAGAAAGGTAAGAAAGTAGATGATATATTATCTTTATTGAATGAAAAATATATCATTAATATCATATATATATATATATATATAAATTAGATCCATCCTTATAACTATTTGTGAGAGGTGGTGATGGACAATGATTTACATCGGTTCATAAGGCGGTAGTCCATCTTACACATGAATGACTGTTTTTCCCATTTCATTTAATAGAAGATGTATATAAGGGATTACATTAAAATAATAACATATCAGTATATTTAAGATATTAATTTTATTATTTCAGCACGTTTGAATAATTGTTTAAGGATATATAAGAAGAAATAAAAAGAAAATTCTCAGTTAAGAACTATATCACTTTTTCATACAACCACTTTTGGTTTTCATCTAAAGATTTCCTAGGTTGGTTTTATGGTCAAATTAGTGACTATAGGACATGGGTAAGGATGTAATTAAGTAATCTGGGTAAAAATTGTGTTATATAGAGTTCTCAAAATGTTTGATTAATAAAATAGGTAAGTTCTCTTTTATATGTGAGGAGAGGTGTATTCTTGGAATTTATTGAAATATTTACTAATATATATATCATAATCATGTCAAGTGGAACCAAGTCATAAAGAATTAAAATATAAGGTGTGATAAAGTCTAAATAAACTCCACCAATTACATTTAGAAAAGTTTTGGTTATATTATAATTTTTATCCCCTAGTTAAACCAATTTAAACTCATTTTAACCCTAACCATGATTACTTATCTTTTACAAAGATAACTTAATTATATGAAAAAATAAAATAGGAAATTCTAAAGAACTAAACATGAGGATTAAAAAAGTTTAATTATTTTTATTAGGTTCATATTCTATAGGTCGAAGAAATTAATTTTAATATAAGAATACAAAGCACATGAAAAATAATTTTGTTAGAAAATTCATGATTTATGTGTAAAAAACATTTTAACATTAAATAAAGCAATTAATTGGTTTCTATGATTTTTTTAACACCCCGAGATTTTATGAAAAATATTCTTTTACTTTCATTAATATCTTGTGTTTTATACTACACCAAGATTACCTTGCGCCATACGCAACACCGTATTAGCTTGCAGTATACGCAACACTATTCTTGGATCGTGTTACACACAATTTTGATAATAGTTATTCTACGCAACATTGATTATATATATATATATATTAAATGTATAAATGAAATATGGTTGGATTCTGTCATACGAAACAAAAAAGGATTCTTGCACAACACACAACCCTGACTTGACTTGCATTACACGCAATCGCGACCTTCCTCGATAGCGTGTGTTGTACGCAATACCGAGTTTTACTAAACAATGATATATTATTATAATATTATTATGAACTAGCTGTTATGAATAGTATTAACTAAATTTTGAATTTTATAACATTATTATTCATCTTACACATTTTCTATAACATGGTATAAGAACAAAATAAATTTTTTGGGTAAAATAATTATTTTTAAAAAAATGTTGTTTTGTCGCCTTTTAATGGCGCCACAACTTTAAATCTAGTTTTTAACATTTTTATAAGTTCAATTTGACAAAATAAAATTCTTCTTTGGAATCAAGAAATAAAAATTTACTTTGGATAAATTTTTCATATTATTCTGGTAACTTTAATATTTTTATGAATAGTAAAAACACGCTATATTTTAATTAAAAACAACTTTTTTCATCACAATAATTTATATGGTTAAATTATAATATTTAATGGTTTTAATGTATAAATATAATATGTTTTTACCATTTAATATAATGTATGTAATTATCATTGATTTTACCTTGAATTCGTAGGTTAAATCAATTCAATCTTTTGCAATGTTTTAAACAAAAACTCATTTTATTTCGACAACGGGATAAATTTTAATTTAATTTCTGCAACTTTTGTGTATTGAATTTTGAAAAATGGATTCCATATTTGGAATCAGTGGGTCCAAATTATGTTAATATGTTACCTTTTATTTTTGGAAATTATGAATAGTAACTACGGTAAATTTTATTGACCATAGTTAAAGGTAAATCGGGTAATTAAGGGTAAATATTATATTTTAAAATTACCCTAACACATGCCAAAATTATATTGGATGACTAAAAGTCTACCCATATCACTTATGGTTCAGATTAGATTAATTTAATGGACTTTTGTCCATGAAAATAATTTAATTATTATTAAAACCAAAGAAAGTGACAACATATCACTCTCTTAAATCTTATAAGTATAATAATTTTAATTTAGTGATAAACTTTATGAAACATCTAACATGAGTAGCCTCCAGAAATCTAATAAAATTATCTACATCAAATTAATTTATTTATAATTTTTAGGGATTAAATAATTATCATTAATTATGACACAATAGTGATGCAGAAATTGTTTATCTAGTGAAAAATCAAGAATATAGTTTTTATTAAACTAATAGTGACCATAAAATGCACAAAACCCTGACCAAAACTTATTGGTCATGTAAATGTAAACCAAAATCATCCAATGGTCGAATATTTGATCATTTAGAGCGTTATAAAAATGATTACGACACTTATATTATTATTTTTTAAATGATGTCAAAGTTGTCACCTTCATAATTTAATAAATATAACAATTTCAATATTGTGATTTTATGATGATAAATTTGAGTAAATGTATTATTGTGAAAGGTAATAGATTTATCTTTATCATAGGATTTTATTTTTATGCAAGAAATAAGTATATTAAATAATTATACTAAAATGTTGTAGTATTTATTTTATTAAGAGATAAACCAAATAAATGGTCTTAAAAATAATAAAATAAATATTATATGAACTATTTAATGTCCTCCACTAATTTTCTAGACACATATTACATCTTATGAATCTATTAAAGATTTTAGTTTGAACATATCTTCTATATTTATTTTATTTAAATTCAAATATATGAATAGTGTCAAAATTGACACTATTGTTATTTTATAAAAATAACATATTATAAAATTCTTTAAAACCCACAAAAATATTTAAAAATTATAATTTTAAATATATATGGTCTAAAATGTTATTAATTATCCAATTATGGAGAATTCATAACAAATAAGTAATTATTTGTTATAATTTAAAATTTAGAATGTTATTACCACGAATAAAATTAAATTGATTAAATAAGGATAAATCAAGTTGATAATGTTTAAAATAAATTCCTAACATGTCTAAATTCTATTGGTTGATGATATTACAACCTTATATTATCTAATATTCTAATATGAGTAATTTTTGGAGGTTTTTAATTGGGGTTAGATTTATTATAAATTAATATTTTTAAGATTTCCAAAGGTTCCCCTCTCCTCCCTTATAAAAGGGCACCTCTTCCCTCCATTCCTCACACCAATTTGAGCCTTCATGCTCGGCCAACTCCTGAAACATTCTCTTCTACACTTCCCTATAAACATCCTAGAGGTCCTGGTCTTCTTCAAAGACCAATGTTAGTGCCCTAAGAGGAGGACTGAAAGAGGCGCTTCAAAGAAGAGGTAATGTCTGTTACCGATTCTTTCAAATTTATTTCTTCTTCCACTTCTTCTTCTTAGGTAGTTTCATTATGAAGTAATAACATAAGTATCACTAATATACTGATATTTTATTATGAGTATGAAACAACCCTATTTCACCATCTATCCATCCTACAGAAAATGAAATCACCGCCAGTGCATACGTACGGAATACCGTCTCCACATCGTGGTGTAATCTATTTCACACCACCACCTTAAATGTATGGGTATAATGGTGAAAGTAATGAATATATATGATTATTGTAAATTGATATTGATTCTGTAATATTATACATACACTTTAATACAATTCCACGATCATGGAATGATATCATCGCTCGTGCGTACGTACGGAATACCGTCTCCACGACGCGACGAGCTTCACTCTCCATGATAACCATTCAAGAATGATTATAATGTATATATAATAATTAATCATGAAATATATGACATAATAATGCTACAATATTTATGTATATATATATTTATGTCATCTACTTAATTCCATTCAATTCAATAAGGAAACGAAAACAGTGTTCATGCGTACGTATGGCCTACCGTCTCCATGAACGGTGTATTTCTTTCCATTTATCGATCCATTATATATATGTATATTCTGAATATATATTATATATAAATCATGTTTTTAATTATGGATTTAATTAATCATGATCTAAGTAATCATATGAATAATTACAAGTTAAAACACGAATGATAAATGAGACGATTTTACCCAAAACGCTACTTTAACATGAATTTACTAAAGAACGGGTAATATAAAGTCATAATTGAACCATATATATGAATATGATTCGGTAATAAGCCAATGAAATTATTTCAATCATTATACATGAGTTTTGGATATGTACGAAGCAGATCAGACCTAAGGTAAGGGATAATTTATCAATCTCATTTTTATCCGAGATTGTTTATTCTTAAGTATTTACGGGGGTAATCTTTATCATCCAAGCCCTTGTTTTCTAAAAATGGTTTCATTTATGTTTAATGTCCTTTTTACCCATTTTTTACTTTTACTACATGGTATGTGAGAAAGTTTTTTAAACGTTACGAGGTACATTTTTACTTTTCTGACAAAAGTATGAGAAAAATGTTATTTTTAACTTATACGGAATGAATGGATTTTTACAGTTTCATAATGCCTCATTTTCATAAAGCTTACTCTACAAGTTTTTGGGATTATTTTCAACAAACCCTTTTCTTTTAAAATTACATTCCATTTTTTGAAAGGAAAATGATTTTGAAGAAGAAAGGATATTTTCCTCAAGAATTCATTTCAAGTGTTTTATCAAAACCATTTTCCACCTAAGGTGAAATTATTTCATATGTATATGTTTCAAGTATAATGTATCTATGATTTACATGCTTTCAATTTTATTATGATTAAATATCCATTTATTTTATATGGATTATGTGATGATGATATGATGTTTATGAAACCCATTTTATTCTTTGGGTTATGATGAATGTTTTAAGTTTATGTTGTGGCACAAGTAAGAATGATTTCATTATGAGATGGGTGGTACCTATATCTCCCTCCAATGCATTGGGTAAAGATTTATATCTCATGAAATAGACATGGCTAGAATGGAAAGTTAAACCAGTTCAGTAATACAGGACTGGAATGAAGAGTGAACTCAATTCAGAAAGGGACTTTGTCCACTAAGATGGTCTTGGCAGCAATGCCTTGGATAATATGGAAATCATATCATGTACTTAATGGTTGTCACAATTACATGTTTTATTCCCATTCTATTTTATCATTCTTAATTTTTCTTTATGATATATTCCTTACGTACTTCCAAGATTCATGTCTTTGCTCAATATTTTGATGTTTAGAGTTTATGTTCAAGTTTTTTCATTCAAATGTAATGGATTGTTTTATGTTCTCTATGTTTACCCTTACTGGGCATTTGATCTCTCACCTTTTATGTTTTCTTTTCCCCAGGATATAAAGAAAGGTTTTAGGTAAGAAAAAAAGGGAAGATCTTTATTGGGAGATATTGAAGATCTTTCACCACGATTAGAAGATTTTATTCCGAGTTTCCAAAGACACTAAACTATTACGGTCCTTGTGTGTCTGTTTTTATTATGTATTAAGTCTTCCTCAAAAGTAATGTAATATTCATGTACGTCAAGCTTCGGGTCTCTACAGTTGGTATCAGAGGAAAGGTTTAGTCAACCCTTGGAAACTAGGATACAAAAACGTTAGTGAGATCCCTAGAGATATATCTATGGAATGTCTAGGGATGACCCTAAGGATAAGTATACTTATAGGATATAGTCCTAGAACTATGGTAACGATCATAGAATTTAACCTAAGATGTTAGATATTGAGGGTGCTCCCCCTTTACTATGTTGTTTTCCTAGAATGATTTATTTTCGTCTCACACTATTCTTTTTGGGTTTTAGAAAATGGTTGGAAATAGGACGATTCATGATAATAGAGGATATGATGGACAATGGAATGATATTGTTCATGAGAAACCAAATGAAATGGGATTTGGAAGTCCAAACATTGTTATTATGCCTAATCAGAAATCTCATAATATGATCTATAATCTCAACTTTGGTAAGTTTCCGGACTCAGATAATAAGAGAAAGATGGAGTTTCATGATGATCATATAGGAAATAAAGTTCAATTTACCTCATGTAAATCATGTGGGAATAGGCATCGGGGAGATTGTTTCAAAGGAAATGGAAGATGCTTTGGGTGTGGAAAAGAAGGACACAAATCCATTAAGTGTAAAGGAAAAGGTTCAGTTAACACCATGGATGAGGATAATGATATTGCTATGACATCAACAATGGTTAAATGTTTTAAATGTGGAATGTACAGGAATTATGAAAACCAATGCCCTAAGGGAAAGTCTCATGATGAGAATCAGTATGGTCGTATGGGTAGTATTTATGTTGATGGTGATGAAGAGACTACAAATGATATGTGATATGAAATAATTGTTGAATCTCGGTCAATGGTTTAAGAATGTAGTGGAATGATTACATGTTTATCAAGTGTAATGTTATATAAGTAATCTCATGGTACTATGGAATAAAGAGACATCTAAGGATTATTACACTATTGTCTTTCCTTAAGTTTTGAAAGTGTATGATGAATGGTACCAGTAACCATGAAAGGTTATTCAGATACATTTGGAAAGTAGATGATATGCGCATAATGAAGGGATAAGGAGAAAATTAAATGTTTGATTGTATTCATGAGCTCATGAATTATATAAGGAGAAGGTTATATCATGGTTTGAGTATATAGAATTTTTGGATTTTGGTATGAGGAAAGAGTTAACTTTTGATAGCATTCATGTTTTCACTAAGGTTTAATGGGTATTCATTTTACAAGAGAATACATGATTAAGTTATTCACATGATTGAATGTGACCAACAAGATATATGGGGGATAAATGATGGTATTCACATGCTTGGTCGATGACATTTAAAGTAATCATTTTATTTATACTATGAGCTTGGACCGAAGTATCGTAGATAAGCCTAATGATTGGAATGGATTATGTTGATAATAAGTTACTATTGTTTAAGGATAAAACTTTTTTTTGATATTATTGATGGGATGTTATAGTAATGTAGTTTTAGAAAAAGGTTAACCTGCAAGACGGGCGACAGCCCATCGCGTCGAACAAGGCTATGGGAATCGAACCCACAACCGAAGTGCGACTGGCCTTTGTCGCCTACCACTGGCCTACAGGAAGTCCCTGGTTAGAATAAACTAGTTTTATTTTATTATGTGGTATGATAGATGAAGTATATGTCCATTTTGTAACGATATACGATAGATGGACTTATGTATATAAATATTGCTAACCTTTTGATCAAGACAGATGGAATGACCCATCATTCTATCACATGATCTGCTAACACTTCACAAACGAAAAATTCAACTTCATTTCTTTAAGAGATGAAGTGGAAATTGTTCAAGGCACGAACAACGGTGAGATTATATCGAAATAAAGTAGGTATTTCTTCTAATTCAAAATTTTCAACTTTAGGAAAATGATATTGAAAACAAAAAATGTTGTCTTAATGCTCTTATATCCGATGAATCTGATGGTACCTTAGATCATCACAAATCTATGGATTTGTGATTGATGTCTTTTTCATAGCCATGATCTCTACCACTCTCCATCAGAACTTGATCCATATTTTCACCTATGTTCTCCTACGTGGAAACCCAGTGATGAGTTAATTTGGGTAACCATTATATTTCATACTTTAGTTTTTAAAATCCATGTTTGGGTATTCCTTTTTATGATGTGGGTTTCTATTAAAAAACTTTCGAGTAGTAAACCATTTATAACCCCGACAAATTTCAAGGGCGAAATTCATTTTAAGGGGGGTAGAATGTAACACAGTGAGATTTTATGAAAAATATTCTTTTAATTTCATTATTTTATTGTGTTGTATGCTACAACAAGATTACCTTGCGCCATACGCAACACCGTATTAGCTTGCAGTATACGCAACACTATTCTTGGATCGTGTTACAAACAATTTTGATAATAGTTATTCTATGCAAAATTGAGTATATATATATATATATATTCAATGTATAAATGAAATATGGTTGGATTCTATTATATGAAACAATGCATGGATTCTTGCAGAACACGCAACCCTGACTTGGCTTGCATTACACGCAATCACGACCTTCCTCGATAGCGTGTGTCGTACGCAATACCGGGTTTTACTAAACAATGATATATTATTATAATATTATTATGAACTAGTCGTTATGAATAGTATTAACTAAAATTTGAATTTTATAACATTATTCTTCATCTTACACATTTTCTAGAACATGGTATAAGAACAAAATAAAATTTTCAGGTAAAATAAGTATTTTCAAAAAATGCAGTTTTGTCGCCTTTTGGTGGCGCACCCACATTAAATATAGTTTTTGACATGTTTATAAGTTCAATTTGAAAAAATAAAATTCTTCGTTGGAATGAAGAAATAAAAATTTACTTTGGATAAATGTTTCATATTATTCTGGTAACTTTCATATTTTGATAAATAGTAAAAACACGCTTTATTTTAATTAAAAACAACTTTTTTCATCGCAATAATTTATATGGTTAAATTATAATATTGAATGGTTTTAAAGTATAAATAGAATATATTTTTTCCATTTAATATAATGTATGTAATTATCATTGATTTTATCTTGAATTCCTAGGTTAAATCAATTCAATCTTTTGCAATGTTTTAAACAAAAACCCATTTTCTTTCGACAACGGGACTAGTTTTAATTTAATTTCTGCAACTTTTGTGTGTTGAATTTCAAAAAATGGATTCCATATTTGGAATTAGTGGGTCCAAATTATGTTAACAGGATACTTTTTATTTTGGGAAATTATGAATAGTAACTACGGTAAATTTTATTTACCATAGTTAAAGGTAAATCGGGTAATTAAGGGTAAATATAATATTGTTAAATTACCTAACACATGCCAAAATTCTATTGGATGACTAAAATTTGACCCATATCACCTATGGGTCAGATTAGATTCATTTAATGGACTTTTTTCCATGAAAATAATTTAATTATTATTAAAACCAAAGAAAGTGACAACATGTCACTCTCTTAAATCTTATAAGTATAATAATTTTACTTTAGTGATAAACTTTATGAAACATAGAACATGAGTAGTCTCCAGAAATATAATAAAAATATCTACATCATATGAATTTATTTATAATTTTTATGGATTAAATAATTATCATTAATTATGACACAATAGTGATTCAGAAATTGTTTATCTAGTGAAAAATCAATAATATAGTTTTTATTAAACTAATAGTGACCATAAAATGCACAAAACCCTGACCAAAACTTATTGTTCATGTAAATGTAAACCAAAATCATCCAATGGTAGAATATTTGACCGTTTTGAGCCTTATAAAAGTGATTATGACCCTTATATTATTTTATTTTAAATGATGCCAAAGTTGTTACCTTCATAATTTAATAAGTATAACAATTTAAATATTGTGATTTTAAGATGATAAATTCGGGTAAAAGTATTATTGTGAAATTTAATAGATTTATCTTCATCATAAGATTTTATTTTTATGCATGAAATAAGTATATTAAATAATTATACAAAAATGTTGTAGTATTTATTTTATTAAGATATAAACCAAATAAATGGTTTTAAAAATAATAAAATAAATATTATATGAACTATTAAATGTGATCCACTAATTTTATAGATACATATGACATTTTATGAATCTATTAATGCTTTTAGTTCAAACATATCTTCTGTATTTATTTTATTTAAATTCAAATAAATGAATAGTGTCAAAATTGACACTATTGTTATTTTATAAAAATTACATATTATAAAATTCTTTAAAAACCACAAAAATATTTAAAAATTTTAAATTTAAATTTATATGGTCTAAAATGTTATTAATTATAAAATTATGGACAATTCACAACAAATAAGTAATTATTTGTTATAATTTAAAATTTAGAATGTTATTACCACAAATAAAATTAAATTGATTAAATAAGGATAAATCAAGTTGATAATGTTTAAAATAAATTCCTAACATGTATAAATTCTATTGGTTTATGAGATTAAAACCATATATTATCTAATATTATAATATGAGTCATTTTTGGAGGTTTTTAAGTGGGTTTATATTTATTATAAATTAATATTTTTAAGATTTCTAAAGGTGCCCCTCTCCTCCCTTATAAAAGGGCACCTCCTCCCTCCATTCCTCACACCAATTTGAGCCTTCAAGCTCGGCCAAACCCTGCAAAATTACCTTATCCACTTACCTAGAAACATCCTAGAGGTCCTGGTCTTCTTCAAAGACCAATTTTAGTGCCCTAAGAGGAGGACTCAAAGAGGCGCTTCAAAGAAGAGGTAATGTCCGTTACCGATTATTTCAACTTTATTTATTCTTCCACTTCTTCTTTTTGGTTGTTTCATTATGAAGTAATGACATCAGTATCACTAATATACTGATATGTTATTATGAGTACGAAACAACCCTATTTCTCCATCTATCCATCCTATGGAAAATGAAATCACCGCGCGTGCGTACGTACGGAATACCGTCTCCACGTCGTGGTGTAATCTATTTTCCACCACCACCTTACATGTATGGGTATAATGGTGAAAGTAATGAATATATATGATTATTGTAAAGTTATATTGATTCTGTAATATTATACATACACTTTAATAAAATTCCACGATCATGGGAATGATATCATCGCTCGTGCGTACGTACGGAATACCGTCTCCACGACGCGATGAGATTCACTCTCCATGATAACCATTCAAGAATGATTATAATGTCTATATAATAAGTAATCATGAAATATATGACATAATAATGCTACTGGATTTATTTATATATATATTTATGTCATCTACTTAATTCCATTCAATTCAATAAGGAAACGAAAATAGTGTTCATGCGTACGTACGGCCTACCGTCTCCATGAATGGTGTATTTCTTTCCATTTATCAATCCATTATATATATGTATATTCTGAATATATATTATATATAAATCATGTTTTACATTCTGGATTTAATTAATCATGATCTAGGTAATCATATGAATAATTACAAGTTAAAACACGAATGACAAATGAGATGATTTTACCCAAAACGCTACTTTAACATGAATTTAGAAAAGAACGGGTAATATAAATTATTAAGTGAACCATATATATGAATATGATTCTATAATAAGTCACTGACATTATTTAAATAATTATACAGGAGGTTTGGATATGTATGAAGCATATCGGACCTAAGGTAAGGGATAATTTATCAATCTCATTTTTTTCTGAGACTGTTTATTCGTAAGTATTTACTGGGGTTATCTTTATCATCCAAGCCCATGTTTTCTAAAAATGGTTTCATGTATGTTTCATGTCCTTTTTACCTATTTTTGACTTTTACTACATGGTATGTAAAGAATTTTTTTTATGTTTCGAGGTACTTTTTGACTTTTCTGACAAAAGTTCGAGAAAAATGTTATTTTTAACTTATACGGCATGAATAGATTTTTACGGTTTCATAACACCTCATTTTCATAAATCTTCCCCTACAAGTTTTCACGATTATTTTCAACAAACCCTTTTATTTTAAAATTACATGCCATTTTTTGAAAAGAAAATGATTTTGAAGAAGTAAGGATATTTTCCTCAAGAATTCATTTCAAGTGTTTTATCAAAACCATTTTCCATCTAAGATGAAATTATTTCAAATGTGTATGTTTCAAGTATAATGTCTCTATGATTTACATTCTTTCAATTTTATTATGATAAAATATCCATTTATTTTATATGGATTATGTGATGATGATATTATGTTTATGAAACCCATTTTATTCTTTGGGTTATGATGAATGTTTTAAGTATATGTTGTGGCACAAGTAAGAATGATTTCATTATGAGATGGGTGGGACCTATATCTCCCTCTAATGCATTGGGTAAAGATTTATATCTCATGAGATAGACATGGCTTGAATGGAAAGTTAAACCGGTTCAGTAATACAGGACTGGAACAAGGAGTGAACTCGATTCAGAAAGAGACTTTGTCCACTAAGATGGTCTTGGCAGCAATGCCTTGGCTTATATAAAAATCATATCATGTGCTTAATGGTTTCCACAATTACATATTTTATTCCCATGCTATTTTATCATTCTTAATGTTTTTTATGATATATGCCTTACCTACTTCCAAGATTCATGTCTTTTCTCAAGATTTTAATGTTTAGATTTTATGTTCATGTTTTTGCATTCAAATATTTATGGATTGTTTTATATTCTCTATGTTTACCCTTACTGGGCATTTGATCTCACCCCTTTTATGTTTTATTTTACCCAATATATAAAGAAGGGTTTTAGGTAAGAAAAAAAGGGAAGATCTTTATTGGGAGATATTGAAGATCTTTCACCATGATGAGAAGATTTTATTCCGAGTTTCCAAAGACACTAAACTATTACGGTGCTTGTGTGTCTATTTTTCTTATGTATTAAGTATTCCACAAAAGTAATGTAATGTCCATGTACTTCAAGCTTCGGGTCTCTACAAGTTTTAATTTTTAAATAATAAAAAATTAATTCTTTTAGACCTTTTAATCAATTCAAAACCTTATTTAATCTTATAGGCATGCAATTAAATATAAATACCCAAAAATAATTTTTAGTTCGAAGAAAATATAACTTATGTTCTCAAAAGTGAATCATGGGTTCCAAAATTCAATTACATGTTTTAAAATAAATTATTTTACTCCATAAATTTTTTATATAAAAAAACTCATACAGTAGTATAAATTCATGTTTTTGTTATAATTACAACCCTTATCTCTTTTGTTTAACCCTCTGGTAAACTTGTTTTAACCATAATTGGGGAAATATATTTTTACTTATTTTACTAATAATTATGACAAAAAACTAATCTAAAAGTATTAAATTATATTAAATACACTCCTTAAAAATATAGAATCTATTTTATAATTTTTTTTCATAAAAGTGGTTGAATTTAATTTAAAATTAAACTAATAAAATGTGATGAAAAAAAGTTTTCCAAAAAAATTTCCTTTAGAGTATAATTTTTTATTAAAAAATTAAATTAGAATATTGATCACATTGAAAATTATTGAATTATATTTAATAAAATTTAAATAGTAAATACTTATAAATAATACAAAATATAATGTGATCTTGTAAATACTAGAAAATAAAATACAGTTTTCTATAAAAATCAGTATTTTTCATGAATCATTAAAAAACAAATATTTTCATAAATTTATCAAAAATTCACACTAAACTAGTTTTAATATAATTTTATCAAACAATAAAATATATTTTTGACAATAAATTTTATAATTTCATAATAATTATTCTAAATAAAACCATATAATTCATGAAAACCTAATTTAGTTAAAAATAAATACTTATAATTGTTGACTAAAAAATTACCTAATATTTATATATTGAATATAACTCTATAAAAAATAAAAAATAAATATTAATATGAAATGAAAATGGTTTATTTTAACATTACCTGAGTTGTAACAATAACTGAATCTATGCACGAAAAAATCCGGAATAGATTAATAATGATCCCACAATACATGCTAGTGAAGATGTGTAACACCCTGAAATTATAATGTAATAAAATTGTATTCAATAGGGTGTATGACATGCAACACCAAGTGTAAAATGTAATATAATATCCTGATGCATTATAATTTAATTATTATTTTAAATAAATTGAATATATTATTTATCTTTCTCTACATGGAATACTGATTTTGGCATCTATTACATGTAAAAATGGATTTTTTCAATGGATTATTTTGTATTCAATAATATGTTTTACCGAAATCTATTAATATTATTTTTAAAATATTATGATAGTCATCAACCACCCATTAGAATGGATGTAATTAATAAGATTAAATAAAATTGTAAAATATCATTTACATTTGTTTATATTATTCTTCGGTGATAAATTAATTAGAAATGAATATGGAAACCAAAGGAAATATTTTTATAACAAAACTATTTTATTCACCCAAAGATGTTTTATCCGAATAAATTAAATTAATTAATGTTATTGAATTATATTAATTAAACTTATATAGTATCTATTCAATGAAATATTTTTAAATTCTTCCAATATATTTTATAGGCATAAGATAAAAAAATCCAATTTTATACATAAAAAACTAAATTTTTCTAAAGGTAGTTTTTTCACCTTTTAATAGAACACCTATTTTAAATATAAATATTTGGAACTTTTATAAATTTTATATTAAAAAATAAACTTAATTTCTGAAAATAATAATTTCAAAATGATCTTTGGGTAAAATTTTGAAGTTTTTTTTTGATGTTCTATTTTTTTATGAATAGTGAAAAATATTGAATTTTAATTGAAAACTGGCTTTTCATATAAATAATTTATAGTTTTAAACTATATTTTTAATTACATTTAAGTATTATTTTATAAAATTTACATATATTTATATAATTTAGGTCATTAGAATCATTTTTTATATTGAATTTTGATATAAAAACATAGTGATCTTTTGAACATTTTCACTTTACAAACCCATTTTTCTGTCCCATCTATGAGATTAATTTTAAATTAATTTCTATCACTTACGAGGTTTTAATTTAAAACAATGGTTTCTATATTTATAATTATAATAAAAATTTATAATTTATATTAATTCAAACTAATTTTTTATCAAAAATATTAATGAAAGCAATTAATATTAATTATGTGATTAAGGTAAAAACACGTTAACTTAGTGGTTAAACGTTGAGAATAAGGTATAAAAAATGACCACAAACATGTACAAAACCCATTGTATGGAAATATTTAGATCTTAAACCTTAATTACTTTAATTTTTGGTGTTATTTAATCCTCTTGGTTGGTAAAAATGTGGGGAGCACACAATTCATTTCAAAAATTCCAAGTGAGCCATCTCCCCCATTTATAGAAAGGTACTCACCCCCTCACTTATTCACACATATCAAGAAATTTATCTCATCAAAATACTATAAAAATAATATCCAAACATCCATCCCATAATTTTAGAGGACCTAAACTCTGAATAAATCTAACCAAGGAAGTCTTTTGGTATAAACGAAAAAGAGATTCCTGGAAAAGAGGTAACGTTCTTCAAAGAGAACTTTTATTTTATTTCTTTATCAACCCCATAAAGTATTATTATATTTTGATTATATAATAAATTAACTATAATTAATATAATTATATTTTATTATCTTAAGGTTATGAACTAAACCTTTTCACACTTCCATCAAATGGGATACACAATCCTTGTTTGTGTGTACGACAGACTACAACCTTACAAACTGATGTTGTTCGTTCTTCCATTACCACATTTCAAGTTTGGGAATAATGATGGATTTATTTTTTATATTATATATATAATATTTATAATTTATTTATGATTATGGAATTATTTAATAACATATAACTTCATTCTTTCACTTTTTGGGGAATACAATAACATTATTTGTGGACGTGTGGACTACCACCTTCTCAATGTAAAGTGATTCATTCATGCATTACATGAAATGTATTATGGATATTTTAAAAAAAAATATATGATATATATCACATAAAAATGATTCTATAATTATAATATAAGTAAATATTATTTACTTTTCATTATTTTAAAATGATAAGAAAATGGAAACAACATTAATACGTATGTACGACGTACCATCTCCATGAACGGTGTATTCCATTTCTTATCACTAAACATTACAGATCACTATAAATAAATATATGATTAATATATGTTATATAAATTACATACTTATTTTATTCAATACATAATTACCTTTCTGATAATATAATATATCATTTTCATTAATACCCTTTCACACATAGAAAAAGTGATAAGGTCATTCGTGAACATGTGGATTACCGCCTCCTCAAAGTGTTGTGACTCCTACTGAATCACATGAATTATATATAAAATTATATATGATTAAATAATATTTTATTTAATATATAATTATCAATCTATAGTGATAAATTTTACCTTCCTTTTTTCCTTTATGATCATAGAAAAATGGAAATGTAACTCATGCGTACGTACGACCTACCGTCTCCATGATCGAAATGTTTGTTCATTTTTCATATCCATATTCCATGATTTGTTTTAAAGGTATATTTTATTTTTAAATATGATTATTTTTCATTATTATTATTTTTTATATGTTTAAATAATGTCCCATTTGACCATAGCTGACATACCAAAGGAATTTTTGAAAAATTAACTAAATATGGTCAAAACATCTAACTTAAAAATAATTGATTAAGTAATGGTATGTAACTTGTTAATATATAAAAAAAAGTAATAATAAACTTGTAAAATGTTCTAAAAATAAAAAAAAAATTTATTATTTATGAATATAGAGATACATGTGAAAATTCAGACTCAAGGTAAAGGATTTCATCTCAATTTACATTCCATTGAGAAATAGTTTTTATTTATATACCAATTATTGTATATGTGGTGTATATACTATTCCATTGTAATATAATATCATTATTTATTCATCATTCATGTTATTTTAAGTTTCAATTTTAATTATTTCATCTAACTAATTTTGAATTGAAATATACCATGTGGAAAAAGTCATTGAACAATATCACTTTGATTTGTGAATGCTAAATTTATTTTTAAATACTTACTTTATTTTAATAATCTTTAATTGTACATTACATTTCCCTCAGAAATACATATTCTTGTATGATGGATATAATTATTTCCAAAACTGTATACCACTTCAACATATGGTTTTTACTCTAAATGTTATTTAATTAACTGGGGAAATATTAATAAATCTGAATCTGAAACTCTATAAGGATATTTGATAAGGCACATTGTTCATGAATTAAAAATAATATTTTATACAGAAGGAATAATTTTTACGAGTACGAAATGATTTGGGGACCGATTAATATAATCCCCTCGATGCATCTGTATTATAATGAGATGAATTTAGGTTGGATATACCCTATGCATTTATTACTAGTTTGATTTAAATTATCTTATGAAAGGTCATTACAGTAGAGTTATGGTTGGAAAAACAAAATCTATTTTAACCTAGTATGTTTTAAACTATCTTATGAATGGTCTTGATGGTAAAGGTGTCATGTTCTTGGGAAACATGAAATCCTAAAATTAATCATTTTCTTTTTCTAGTTATTGTTATCTAGAGGATTTTCAGTATGAAAAATATCTATGGATAAATTTCATTCTCAATTTATTAATTAAATTAAATACCTGATCAATTATTTTCCATTCCATATTGATTATTCTCATTTATTAATTATTACTTCCAATTTATTTAATCCTTATTGGGAATTTGATCACACAATTATTTTGTTTCCTTTACCTAGTATATGATGATGATTTACTGGAATGGGTTTCAAAGAAGTTGAACTTTATATTTTTATGCATTGTTTTATATCTCCAATGTAAAATAGGTTTCATGTTTGTAAGATTCTTTTCCAAAACTATTAAAAAAAATTTATCCTTCATTATTTTATTCAATATAATTACGAAAATTTAATTAATTAATGCACCGACTCCGAGAATTTGGGGTCAGGGGGTTAAATTTAGTATCAAAGGGAGTTTATTAGAAACCTAGGAAACTATATTTAGGAAATCATAGATTAGGGAACATAACACTGTGATAAACATTGAGAATATATATATATATAATAACATCCAAAAGAAACCATGTTTATTATTATGAGTTCATCTATGAATCAATAATTCAATTTATGATAAGTATTTCACTAGTTTTTGGATTGAACATTATGTAATATAATGTTACGATCTAATTAATTATATTCCATTTTTTAGAAAAGGAACATGTAATGGAGAATTGTTTCAATACTCATGACCAATATAGATAATTCCCTACCATGGAAGCCAATGTGACTTGTATTATAAGTGAGAAAGTTTTGGATATATTTGGTAGCTCGATCAAGTTATAAAAAATAACCTTTCTCAAAAGCATCAACTTGTTCCGTAGAAAAATTATCCTATGTGGGGTCACTATATGTGAAATTGTCCCACATAATTTAATGGGGAAACTAATATGATTATATTTGAGTAATGTATTAAGTCTCTATAGAAGATATGTATTTCCCTATTATGTGATGAAAAAGAAAATGTTACGTTTATGGTGTACTGTCTCAAAGGTGATGTTGATAAATGGTGGTCGTTGGTCCAGAATACTGGGGAGGAAGAGGAAATATAACTCATGTAATATAAAACTTTTAAAGATATATTCTATGAAAAATAATTCCCTCCTGAGAAACATACTGAGATGAATAGAAAGTTCCCCAGATTAAAGAAAAAGGATGAAGAAAGTGTTGTGTAGTATGAGGATACCATTATATGGTTATCTAGGTTATAATATACGTTACATACGAAACATATATAGCAAGATTGAAAATTTCTTTTAAGGTATTAATCCAATTCTTTGAAGGGTGATAATTTCTCAAAAAATTCAATATATGATGAAATAGTATTATGTGCTATAAATATAAATAAATAATTCTCTATGTATTATTGATTCAAAGGAAATCCATATAAGAAGAGGATGTTAGATCAAAAAAATAGATAAGGTAACGAAGAGAATTTAGTATTTTCCTACATGTGATAATTGTGGAAAGAAACACCTCATTACTTTCTTGAAGGGAATGTGATTTTTCTATAACTGTGCAGAAAAAAGCCACCAAGTTCATGATTGGAGGGTAAGAAAATAAAATACCAATGTTAAATGGTTCAAATGTACGGATGTTGGTCACTCTTAAATTTAATACCCCAAACTTCAAGGGAATATAACTCAAAATAAGATAAGGTATCAAGTTCAATATTATGTTATTGATATAGTTAAAGTGAATTGATTAATGTGTCTGTGTATTTGGATCCTTGATTAATGTTGTAAAATTATTTTACCAATGATTTATTTGTTATATAAATTATGAAATATATAATTATTTAACTATAATAATTTATCCTTAAGGATTTTAAATTGTATGTTCAATGGTACCGATAACCAAGAAAAATGATTTAGGAACAGGTTAAACTTTTTAGAAAAAAAAATGATTGAGGGGAAAAATCCCTTAATGTGTTCCTAATGTTTAGATAATGATGGTTTGATAATGAGATGATACATATGGATGAAGTAAATTGGATTCTACTAACTACCACAAAAATGATTCTAAAGTGTTGGGTCATAATATTTTTTTGAACGGTTAACCATTTATGAAATGGTTTAAGTTGAACTTTGGATGTGGTTTTAGATATTTACGTATTACTTCACCCTATCATTCAGCTTGTCCATATAGATAAAGTTAAAATAGTTCAAGGAATAACAAAATGATAATATTTTGATTATGAAATAAAAACATATTAAGTAATTAAATTTCGTTACATTCATATACAGTGAAACAAATACCCTGCTCTACGAAAAGTTTATTGAAACAAAAAAATTGTGCTATTATCATCGTTTTTGATGATATCAATGTCCTTTTTTCACACATATTTATTTTTGATTTGTGGTCAACAAATTTCTCTTGAACATGCTCTCTATCACTCCCCATAAGAACTTGATAATTATATTTTTCTTTCATGTTCATGTTTCCATTTCCCACCTATGTTCTCCTACTTATGAACCTAGTTATGTGACCATTGTACTTCACTTTATACCTTATTAGAAAGATATTTTATTAAAAAATTTATGGTTTGGGTTTTTCAACAAATGAAATTTCAAACCCCATATTACCAATATAATGATTAAATTGCGAGGATTCAATTTTTTTAAGGTGGGAAGAATGTAACGCCCTCAAATTATAAAGTAATAACATTGCAAAATGGAATATAATATCCCAATAATTTACAATTTATTAAATCTTTTAAATAAATTCAATCAACAATTTATATTTCTCTACAAAAAACAGAATGTTGTTATTGCATTACACACACACAATGACTTTCTTTGATAGCTTATGTTGCACGCAAGACTAAGTTTTACCGAAGTATTATTATTATTATTATTATTATTATTATTATTATTAAAAAATTATTACAGTTGCCATCTAGACATTGGAATAGAGAAAATGAATAAGATTAAATAAAATTTAAAAAAAATTAAAAAATTTTATATTATTATTTGGTGACCAATTAATTATAAATTAATATGGAAACTATTTAATATAAAGGAAATATTTTTATAAGAAAACAATTTTATGCACCCAAAGACATTTTATCCTAATAAATTAAATTAATTAATTATATTGAATTAATATAATGAAAATTTTATATAATTTATTCGGACAGATATTTTTACATTCAACCAATATATTTGATAGGTATAAGATAATAACAAATCTAATTTTATGCATAAGAAGTTACATTTTTTCTAAATACAGTTTTGGTGCATTTTAATGGCGCACCTATTTAAAAACTAAATTTTTGAATGTTTAAAAATTTTATATGAAACAATAAAATTAATTTTTCAATAATAATGTTGAAATTAACTTTGAGTGAACATTCATTATTTTTCTATGAATTTTCATTTTTTTGTTAATATTAAAAAATATTGAATTTTAATTGAAAACATCTTTTTCATCTAAAATATTTGTAGCATTAAATTATATTTTTAAGTGTTTTTAATGTATTATTTCATAATTTTTATATATATTAATAAAATTTAGTTCATTGGAAATATTTTTATATTGAATTTGGATTTAAAAAATTACTTAACTTTTGAAGATTTTCACATTAAAAACTAATTTTCTACCCTGTCTGTGGGATTGATTTTAAATTATTTTCTATCACTTATGGAATTATAAATTTAAAAAATGGATCCAATATTTGGAATAATAATAACAGATTATTTATATTTAGGTCAAAAAAATTTTTTACCAAAAATATTAAGGAAATAAATTAAAATTAATTACAGCGATTAAGGTAAAAAACAAGTATACATAGTGGATAAACATTTAGTATAAGGTGTAAAAAGACTCTAAACTAGTCCAAAACCCATTTCATGTCCATATTTATACATTAAACCTTCATTTGTCTATTTTTTTGTGTTATTAAAGACTCTTGGTCAGTAAAAATTTGGGGAGAACATGATTCTTTTAAAAAATTCCAAGTGTGTCATCTCCCCCACTTATAAAAGGGAAATTACCCGCATCACTTCTTCATAGATCTCAAACCCATTGGATCATACAAAAAATGTCCAATTAAGTTCTGAAATTTCATCCCCTAATACTAGAGTCATAACTTTGTGCATGAATCCAACTATGAAAGTCTTTTTGGTATAAACCAAAATGAGTTACCCAAAAAGAGGTAACATTCTTTAACGAGCACTTCTGTTTTAATTATTTATCCACCCCATCAAATATTATTATATATTTATTATATGAAAAAATAATTATAACTAATGTAATTAAATCTTTTTCTATTAGTTTTATGACCTACACCTTTACACACTTACATCAAATAGGAAACACAATCGTCAATCATGTGTATGGCGTCCTACAGCCTCATGAACCGATGTCGTTCAATCTTCTATTACTACCTTTAAATTTTATGAATAATGATGGATTTATTGTTTATATATGATATATATAATTTTTAAAAAAATTTATTCTTCTGTATATATTTAATAACACATAACTTCAAGCTTTCCAATCTGTGGGAATATAATAACATCATTTATGGATGTGTAAACTACCGCCTCCTCAAAGTGATGTGATTCATTCACACATTACATGGAACGTATTAAGGATGTGTTTAATAATCATAAGTGATATATATGAAATAAAAATTATACTTTAATTATAATATATATATATATATATCATTTAATTTTTATTCTATTAATAAGATAATAAAATGGAAACATTGTTCATGCAAACTTACGACCTACCGTCTCCATGAATGGTGTATTCCATTTCCTATCACTAAATAGTATATATTACACTAAATAAATGTATAATTAATATATATTATATATATTAAATAATTATTAAATTTAGGACATAATTAAATTTCTAATAATATAATATATCATTTTCATTACTACCCATCTACACACTGAAAAGTGATAACATCGTTCGTGGATGTGTGGATTACCACCTCTCCAAAGCGATGTGATTCATTTTGAATCATAATAATTATATATAAAAGTATATATGATTAAATAATATGGTATTTCAGATATAATTATCATTATATAAAGATATATTTTACATTCCTTATTTCTATAATGATCATTGAAAAATGGAAACATTACTCATGTGTACATATGACCTATCGTCTCCATGATTGTAAAGTTATTCCATTTTTCATAACAATATTCCATGATTGGTATTAAAAGTCTAATTTATGTATAAATATTATAATTATTTCATTATTATTCATGATATCTTGAATCACTCATTATTCATGATATCTTATGTTTCAGTTTGAATTATTTCATCTAATGGATTTTTAATTGAAAATTACCAGGTGGTAAAAGTCATTGAATAATATCACATTATTTTGTGATTATGAACTTTATCTTGAAACAATAACTTTATTTTAATCATTTTTAGTGGAAATTAAATTTCTATTAGACATATATATTCTTATATGAAGGATATAATCCTTTACTATATTGTATACCATTTTTACATATTGTTTTGACATTAAAATTTGTTTTATTTTGTGGGGAAATATTGATAAACCTATATCTTTGACACTACATGGATATTTTATAAGGAAAATTGTTTATGAATTAAATAAATTATTAGATATATAAGTAATTTTTGGGACTGGTATGACATGGGTGGGGTACTGGTTAATGCAATCCCCTTGATTCATCAATATTCTTAGGAGATGAAATCAGGTTGCACAAACCCTATGCATTTAAAACCAGTATGTTTCAAAATGTATTTTGAAAGGTATTAAGAGTAGAGTTATGGTTGGACAAACCAAATCGGTTTATACCTAGTATTTTTAATCCATATTTTGAAATTTCGTGATGATAAAGGTTTCATGTTCCTGGGAAACATGACATCCAATAATTATGAATTTACATCATTTTAGATATTATTATCCAGAGTATTTTCACTATGATCAAATCTATAGATACATTTAATTCTCATTTTATTGATTAAATGGATTGTGTATTCAGTTATTTACCTTTCAATATTGATCATTCTCATTGATTCAATATTACTTCCACTTTATTTAATCCTTACTAAGAATTTTATGTCACCCTTATTTTGTTTCCTTTCCCAGATATGTGATGATGAATTCTTGTAATGAGTTTCAAGGATCATAAACTTTTACTTCTATTATGAATTATTTTCTACCCCCATTGTGAAATGGTTTTCATGTATGTAATCTAGTTTTCAAAAACTACTAAAATTTTTTGTCCTTTGGGATTTGATTCCTTGTAATCATGCCAATGTAATAAAGGCATTGGTTCCGGGATTCTAGGGTTAGGGCATTACATGTTGGACCAAAATAATGAGATGATCACTACTAAAGAAGGATTAATCAAATAGAAACTATTTAATGGACCACAAATGCATTGATTGAGAAGAAAAATTATAGATGAATACTTTTTCCTTGCTTGTGAGTATAAATTCTATTTTAGTTTAAAAATTGAGGTATCTTCACATACATGATTCCATAGGTTGTGAAGATGAACATGGTCACCAAATTAGTGTTTGATTAATGGTCATAGTGAACCAAAAAAGGTAGATACAGAATTGTACTATGGTTAGAATTGGGAGATGAGATTTACTATACACTAACATGAAGACTCTAATTTTTTTAATATAGTTAAAAAATACCATGACAAAAATTAATTATTACCAAGAAGAAACTGATCCCCTAAATAAATCAGAGTGTTTATAATCTTGAATTTCATGGATAAGAAATTTTGATACAATAATTCCATGAAGGATTCTAATTATGTACCAAATTTAGGATAATCTAAGAAAAACATGAGAATTTGATCTAATAAAAATTGTTATGAAGTGATAATAAAGGGAGGATCTTGAGGCTAATAAATCATGTTGTTGGGAATTATTGATATTCTATTCAGGGTTGGTTATCACAAGCATGAAATTTTAGTAACATTGATGATGGTATGGGCCGTATCAATATTTCATAATGGATATAGACAAAATAGTGAATGGAATTAGATCAGCTTGAATTGATCAGGAAGAAAAACCTAAGTGGTGAATTATATTTCATGATAAGTTCACAATAAGAAGGAAATCTCAAAGACCAAAGAAACTATAAAAATTTAAATTAAAAAAATAGTGAAATCTAGACCCAAGAGAAAGGCTGGGCCCAAAAAATGCAACAATTCCTATTAAACTAAATCAAATGAATTAGGAGACTTTAGGAAGAAATGATAATTTCCCAAAATGGAAAACATTATCTCAATTTAAACTTTTCATGATTTTTGTTCACCTGGATTGATTAGGGAAGGATGATTCAAGATTTACTCTTCTGTTAATCATAAACCTTGAGATTTTCCCATAGAGAGCATCTAGGATTTGGATTGTTGTCACTATTTGTCACATAATATAAATAAGTTTCACATTAAATTATAGGGGCATGTACTTGTGTCACTAGTGGGGAAGAAAATTCATAGTAAAAGTGCTACATGGAAGCCAACAATGAAATCATAGAGTAATGGTGGTGATCACGTGGGGGGGGGGGGGTTAGAAGACTTTTTATTTTTAAGATAATGAGAAATTGATTGGGATCCATTGGGAGACACTATAGGATATTCTAGAGTTTATACTTCCAACAGACCAGGCATAAAACCATCAATGGATCCTCAAAGGAAGGCTTATCTCTCCCAATGGGAACATATTTTATACATTTGTTTATTTATTTCCTATATAAAAATGATAGTTCTTGAATTATTAAAACATTTTAATAAAATAATTTATCATTGGATATACCTAATTTTTGGGTCCTAAAAAATTTCATGGGAAATAAAATACTCCCATGAATTTGGTAAAGGAAGAAAACAAAACAGAGGATGAATTCAAAGAAAAATATTCAAAGGATCAAAATCAGCAAAGGGAAAAAAGTCATACTGTGAAGGGAAAATTTTTTTACAGACCACTACTCCACAAGGAGATCTACTTTATGAGGACAACCGTGAACTAATTAGCTCACTATAGGAAGATAGTGGTTCCAACTCAACAAATGTTGTCATTTGTGGGATGGGGGTGGATAAATTCACCTAGTATACTACATTTTATATGTACTGAAATAGTCTACCGAAATGTTGAAGTAGATAGAACCCAGAGAATGAAACAAAGTCATTCACAGGATCAAGGCAATTATTTTCACAACTAAAAATCACAACCCAGCAGGGATCTACTGACCAAGTCTTTTGAGGTTCGAGTAATGGCCATATGATTATAAAAAAGGTGGATTACGGCCTTGTTGCAAGGAATTGACTACAATGGTACCCAGTTCCTCTATTCTTTATAAATAAAGCTCAAGGGGAGCTGAGAAAGAGGAGGATTGTTTGAGGAGATCAATCAGAAAAATCATGGAAGAGGATATCACCAAAATGATAGAATATATCACTGATCTTATGAAGGTATAATCCACCGCATAGAATTAATGAAGGAAATATAATACTAATTTCAAGACTGCAAACTCAGAATCCTTCACAGATGAATTTCTCATGAAGAATAGAACCAACACCACTTCTTAAATCTAGTGTCTTTCATAGACATATTATATATAGGTAGAACCCTGCACCATGTAGAAAATTTCTACACAAATGGATCCCAGCCCCACATTGAATCACACTACAGGGACAGAACTCAGCAATGTGTTACAAATCTCTATGTGTACGGAACCTGATTCTATATAGAAAAACATTACACCTACTAAATCTCGATATGTGTACCATCATAGTACACAGATGAACCCTTCACCTTCATAGCAACGTGCTGTGTGGGGGAAACCCTATCCTGTATAAAGAAATGGTATGCAAAATGGGGTATTCACGGGTGTTCCAACCTCTATCTTTAATCATTTCATTTCATTCCCACTGCATCATCTTTAGACCTTCCCCGAACCAATCCAATAGAACTAGGCCAAATACTCTTCCAAAGCCACTTAATCCTTATGATAAAACCATTGGGTGCAACAAAACACCCTTCTGAGTTTAAATACACATGGTATTTGGAGTAACATGGGTAATTCCCATAATAAGGAGGATCCATGGAATGTTCCCTTGTTTAAATTTCCATAGTAACCCAGGTCTAACTTTGGGATACTCAAGTGAAAGATCTTTTTATGGGTATTAAGGGTATTCATCGACCTTTTCCTTCGATGAGGGATAGTGATAAATGAATGATAACACACTTTCTTTCCCCTTTGAGTAATAATGCTCCTCCCATTTCTCAGAACTAGATTTATGGAACTCCATATAAGGTAAGACCATAGATTCTCTTTAGGGAAGTTTGTATCCCTGATCTCTCACATCGTCTTCCTCCTCCTTTTTACTAGTGGAGAGGGGAAAGTGTGAGGTTCTTTGATTCTACCACTTCCTCTTATTTCTCACACCAATAATGACTCATTTGGGATTAAGGATTAGTAAAAATCATGGAATCTTCATGATCCACCCAGAAATTGAACTATGAGAACTATAATTCCTATTCTAAATAGGATGCGTAGGATGCCTACCTATGTCTAGTGCCCAAATGGGATTTCCTTCTGGATGTAAGCCCCAAATCATGCCTCTTTCAGGGGATTCTTCATTGTGTAAGCTTAAAATTTCATAACTATATAGACATTGATTCTCAATTAAATGAGATACGTTGGGATCCTCCCCTAATTTATGGTCAACACTTTCATTATCATGTTGGTTCACATTCATCTTCACTACATGACATTAAACTTCATGGGTTACCAAACACTGTGGATTTCAATTCCAAAATATATTTGGATATGTAAAAAGCCTCTATCAGGCCAAACATCGGCTCCCATATCAACCATAATGCTCTATGGGCCACATCCCTAGTAGGTTCATACCCTTCCAAGAGACCACATCCCTTCCATGTTCCTTGGTCCACTTCAGTTTAAGTACTACATTAAATATTGACTAGGAATATTCCACCTATATTTCCTTGACACATAATGTTAAACTATAGAGTTGGGTGTTTTTTGCATGAACTTAAAAGGTAATGTGTCCATCTATGTGGAATCGAACTACGTGGGTTTTAATTACACTCATAATAATACATAGGAATATCATGTTATGGGTTTCATCCCAACATCAAAATATTTCTTGTCCCCCCTAGATGATGATTAACTCTAGAGCACGTCATCACATGGTTTAAACTGGTGCTATCTCAATGATATACCAAGAAATTATTTATTTTCCCACAAAAGGGTTTTCATTGATGGAAAACATTGGATACATATAGATGATACCAAATCCATGTATTCATGGTTGATCTAGTGACCTAGGAGTAATCCACAGACACATGCTAGGGAATGAACCAACGATTTATGAACATATTGTTTCATAGTTCCTTGAAATGTGTGTTCTAGTTTAAAGAATCAATGCTTCCAGGCAGTTTCCATTGGATATATTCATGGAACCGGAAAATTCCAACAGTTCTTTATCAAAAAAAGACCTACTTTCCAAAGGCATTCATTTGTTATGTTTTAACTTTACGATACTTAAGAACATGCATTGGTCGAGATTATGGGAGGTCAGACTCATCCCACCCTTTTTGGGAGAATTATTGTCTACTATGGGACTCTATTTTTAAATTTAAGATATTTTCATGAATCTTTGTTAATTTAACAAGTATAAAATAAGTTCCCCTTGGAATTTTCAATCACTTATTAACATGTGTAAATTTTAGAATCATCAGTATATATTCATGGCTCTTCATTAATGGAGATATCTATATTTATTTGAGATTATCCATCAATGGTATCCTCTCATATACTATTTAGTATTCTTTTAATCGTCTATATGATGATAATGGTTTTAAGCCACTCAACGGGGAACTTTGGAATTTATTTTCATCCAAGGAGATGAAGGTTTGTTTTGATATTGGGATCGTACCCATGAAATGGGTTAGCTACGTATCCTTGTGAAAGGAATCAGAAACTTCGTAGTTCAGTGATGCTTAATGGGACACATCATACCTTTTAAGGTCATGTGATTAGAACCTAACTGTACTGTTTAATGTCATGTAGTAAGGACATCTAAGCAAAAGGTGTTTATTCAATGTGTGGTGTGGGACTTACACTGTGGCAGCCCAAGGAAAATGGAAAGGATATGGGTTTCCAAGTAAGATTAAACCCTTTTGGGAATATGGAAAAAGGAGGACATGGTTGATTTGAAGTTTTGGGTTTGAACCTCAAAGAGTCTTCCTTGGTATTCTATGTGGATGGGAATCAAATCCTACATAGTTCAAAAAATATCAAAGGATATTACAGTTCCCTGAGAGAAATGATTTTGGGCTTACATACCAAAAAGGATTCCTTGATGACTTGGGGCTCTAATTTGGGCATTATTTCTAAGTAGGATTCCCAGATTAAGATAATTATGGTTGGATTCATGAAGAGGATATCTAGTGATCTTGGGCCCTAAAAGGGTTTTCTACATATCCTGTTTGGAATAGGAATGAGAGTTCTCATAGTTCTTTCTAGTGAGTGTTTGTGCACATGCTTCCATCATCAAGAGTCTCTAAGACCACACAAGTCATTCTTGGTGTGAGAAACAAGAGGATTTGGAAGATTAAATAATGAAACATACACTTTTCCTCCTCTGTTGGTGGAGGAGGGAAAGCCTATGATATCTAAGATGGATGAGAGAGAGGAAAAGATCCCTCCCTCTGTTCTCTTCACATTGGAAATGGGTCCAATGAAATGAAGAAGGGATAAAGGCTAGGGGCTTACACCCAGATGGCTACCCTAAAATTGATCCTAGTAGGAGATGGAGACTTCTCCTTTTCTTGTATGGAAAATAAAGTGTGAATTTTTCCTTTCCTACATGATATCTGAGGTTCCTGGTCTTAGAGACGAAAAGGGGTGGAAATAACCTAAACCCTAATCATCCAAATCGGGAAATTCCCAGCACTGTACTTAGGTGAGTGTCCCATGTGACTGCAGATATACAAACCCACAGACATTCCAAGAATCCTCACCCCACTATGAAACAAATATGAGAAACCTATGACTGCTGATATAAAATCCCAAATAGGAGACACACTAATGTACCTTTCCCAAAGGTTTGATAAGTCAGGAGGTTTTGATAGAGGTTTCAACATAGTCCCTTTCAGATGATGGAACCAAGGAATGTGATACCTTGAAATGAATTTATTTAAATATGGTAATTAATTTGGTATGTAGGCTTTATATGAAGCTCTTCTGCGTAGGTACCTCGTGCAAGTGTGCTGCGCAGGTACCCTATGTAGCTACGCAGAGCATTTGTACCGCACAGGTGTGTCACAATGGTGTGCCACACAGGTTTGTATGATGATTAAAAAATATATTTCACAAAGGGGAACCAAACCTATTTAAAAAATTTGAAATACAATCAAAACATTCTTATCCAATTTAAAAATCTCTTCTCTTATACTTTATAGAGCTACCTGAGAAAATTTGAGGAATTTGGGAAAAAGAGCTACGCAATGGGAGAGTTAGGGAGTCTTTCAAATTTTTTAGTTCTTGAAAGGGGGAGACCAAGGGTTCTATTTATAGGAATGGATGGGGCCAAGTCAAAGGGATGGTTCTTGCGTAGATCCTCCACCCATCTTCTCCACACAGGTCTGTCACATAGTGGTACAAAAATTATGTTGTCATGTAGGTATGTTGTGTAGGTCTGTCGAACAGGTTTGTCGTGTAAATCTATAGTGAATCCCTTTGTAGGGTTTGTATTTTCATTGAATTATTATAACCTTGACTAGGGATTTTTAAATATCCAATGGAATCTTCATAGTCTTTTTGTATTCTTAAGTGGTGTCAACAAAAGACCCCCCCCCCTTAGGATTGGATCCAATTAGAAAGAGCATCGAGTCTTGAGGTAAAGTTATGAGTAAAATACTATGGGTTAATTATTCGATAGTGCATGTTTTTCATGGAGATACTTTGCGTAGGTATTCTGCATAGTGTTGTCACACAAGTTCATAGATCTCTATAAATATGTTTGGTCCTTTGTGGTTTTCTTCATCTATACCTCCAAATTTTATAGCTCTCGTTGCATAGCTTCTTTTACTAGACTCAACGCATTGTGATCTCATGTAGTCTGGTTGAAATTTTCCCAAGACGAAACTACTTTGGCGATGGAGCTATGCATAAGGACTTCATCGAAGGAGTTTCAAGAGGATCCTTGTCAAAGAACCTACGTGACGAACCTTGTCAAAGGACCTACGCGAACAACTTGCTTTGCAAAAACTTTTTTGATTTATTTTCTCTTTAAATTGAAATTTAAGTAAAAAAAATCAACCTAATAAGGGATTTTTGGTAATTATTTTGTAGAAAACGACTCAATTGATGAACTCCACTAAAGAATCTAAGGCTCATCAAAATTAAATGATGAAGATCATTAGACCAGACTATTATGACATTATTGAAAGTACTCTTCCTTAGCTATGGATGGGTTTAATTCCATATCAACATGAATATCCAAAAAGTACTTACCTAACCCTGTATAGTCATGGGATTTTACATGATACCCATGTTCCTTCTGTTAAGAAGTACTTTCCAAAGAATTGGATTCTTCAATACTCTAATTGTAACTGCATGGATAATAGTGCAAGGGGGTTCCAGTATAGAAAGGAACAATCCCTATTGGTTGTATACTTCATCACAGAGGTTCTAGTCATAATATGAAGGATAATTTCGTAGATACAAGGCTACATTGCTATGATCCAACTATTTGGGATTCCTAGACAGATCATTCTAATGGTTGTAAGGAAGACTGATATCTCTATTCTGTAGGAGGTGTGAAACTTGAATGGATGTGGGAATTTTGGCTGTCCCGGAATTGTGCAGAATTCAGAAAAGAGTTATCAGATGTTTATATTTATGAAGCTATCTAGATGGGACAAACTTATGTTTATAAAAACAATTTCACTCTTGAATTGTTGAGATGATGGATTCCATATATGAATTATTTCTATTTTACGTATGATGAAGTTGGCATTAGTTTGTGGGATATCTACCAAATAGATGGGGTTCCCATTCCCAGGGAAGTGTTTGATGAGTTTATTCCACTGGATAAAACATGGAGTAATGTTTCCATAACACTGTCGTTGGCTCATGAACTATTCAAAATAGAAACGAAATTACCTAAGGACAAGAAAGATATTCCTGTCAGGGTGTGGATGGAAGCCTTTTTAGAACCAAGAATAGATAATGGTCCCACCTATGGACGTCCTACTATTTTCCTTCTATAGATAACCAGGGTAGCTCAGGCACATATTGGCCTACAATGGAGAAATTTGACTATAATCATTGGGGATACAAAGTCAAATCTGATATTGATTCCAAGATATGCTTAGCTGCCTTCCGTGCTATGTGGAAAAGCATTTACTTGCTTCCAGTTCATGAGTTTGGAGGTAGTGTAAGGCCAGGTAATTTTTTTTATAGTAGATAAATTAGTAGGGGGGAAGTATATTGGGTTAGGAACTCCTTTATTAAAAATAATTTACTATTCTATGCTACACTTATTTAATGGGAAGTCTCTATTTATAATTTTTGGGCTATTACAAGTGTTATGGTGCTGGATTGTAGTACACTTTTCTTCATACTTAGTGTTGAATTCAGTTAGAGTCCCCAATGGTCAACTCAACCCATTTTTACAAAAATTTTCTGGTATTCATCCTCAAAATTTAAGACCTGATGTAGTTCTAAAGGCATTTAATGTGTCAAAAATAATTCAGCTTCTCTCATTTTGGTAACCCAAAAACCGGAACATTTATTGATGATGGTAATGAAAATAATTATGAGTTGAGGTATTATATGATGGAATTTGAGGAGGGTGTATTATCAACCAGGATTGATGGTGAAATTATCTATGAGGCCTACATCCCTTATATGTTTTCTCATCAGTTCAAATGTCTTCAACAATCAAAAACTATTTTAAAAATGTATGTTAGACACGAGAAACAACCAATGGTAGCAAGAAAATTATGGATTTTAACAGTTTTAGAGGATTCCAAATTGTCAATTATGTTTCCTCCACCATATGCATCAACTGGATTGGATGCTGGATATTACAAGTCCTGGGATTCTTCATATCCTCATGGTTTTTTGATGAAAGGAATATATCTAGTGGTAGCTACAATGACTATAGTGTGTGGAAATCATGGTAAAAGTCCTAGGCTTGAGATAATGTATAAGTTTCACAGGTTTCAGTACCTTCCAAATATCCTCGTAGGAGGTATATCTGGAAGACCAGGGCTATAGAATCAATACCTCCGATGCTAAAGAAATACAGTTTCCACCATCAAAAAGAGGTTATTATTTCATCTATTTTACTTTTTGAAGAAGAAGGGAGGCCTGAAGAGGATCACCTATTAGAAGGTGTTGAATCTCCTTCACAATCAACCATACCAATATTGAATTATGTGCGACCTTCATCCCTTCATCATTGGGAAAGTGTGACATGTGATCTTAGGGATTCATGGGCATTATTCCTACATGGAATTCGAATACCAGATATAGGTGACATTAAGAAACCTTTTGAATGCAATCCGGATAATAACATGGATGAAGTATAGGAGTATATTATGAATATGGAAGCTTTTATATATAAAACTGATGAACAAATCCTTCCCTGTAAACGAGTATCTCATATGATGTACTTAGGAGTACATGAAGGGGTAATTATCGACCCTGAGGAGGAGTGGTATATTTATGTTCACAAGGATAATTTATTTTCATTTACTTTTTCCTCAACTATGCTTTACAATTAATCATCATTAATCTTGAGGAAAATGCATTTCTGTGGATTAAATGTAGGGAAGGAAAATCCAGACCGGTTCTTGAATCACCAAAGTATGGGCCTACATGCTCTTCTATCAACACATCAAATGATCCTACCAGGTCTCCAAAACATTCTCTAGGAGCTAGAATCCTGACCGGGGTAATGGTGACAAATAATCCTCATCCATTACCTCAAGTTTCTCCTACCTAGAGGAGTGTTTATATTTCTCCCAAAGCTTATGAAAAAAAAATGTAAGAGAGCAATGAGATTGGTATGAAGTTTTCACCAAAGGATTAAGTATTTGTAATATCATAATGGAATTATAATTTACTCAATACACACTAGTAATCAAATTCAACCTCTTGTAGAATATGTGTCTCACTATTATCTCAAGGGACTTAGAGCTGATTCTTGTAGACTGGAGAAGGAAACCCCAAGAGAAACCCAAGTTCATATTGATGAATCTGCTATCTTTGTAGATAAACCATCAAAATATTATTCTGTACCCGCTCTCGGATTTATTGATAGAGAGGAAAGTCACGGTAATATCAAATAAATTTCTCATGAATATTAAAAAAACATTGATAATATTACTTTTTTTAACATATCTCAGATCAGCTGTATTTTCCAATGGGTCCTGTAATAACAAATGTTGATATTCCTATTTCTATAAATGAAAGGAATGAAGATCTGGGGAAATCGGACATAAATACTGATATTGACCCGAACCTAGAAATATTTAATGACATGGTACCAATTGAAAATCCAACAGAACATAATGCCAGTAGAGCCAATTTGGGAATCAACTAACATTTTTTGAATACCTTTAATGGTGAGGATGCTATAAAATTCCAAGCCGCATACACTAAAATGATGGAATCCCTTAAACCAAATATTGATATTCCTGGTTCCATCAAGGAATTTGGGAATTTTCATGGAGAATTTCAAATACTTAAGTCCTTATTCATGCATTTTACACACACAATTGTTCTTCTTTACATGATTATTTACATAAATGTTTACCTTATGCAGCTTTATCTGCAAAAAATGTTTCAAAGGCTCTTTAGGAATGGATCATTCCAATCTATCCTTCTTCTATTGGATCTGTAGAAATAACTACAGAGGACTGTACATCAAGAGATGCTCCAAATCATTCAATTATGATAACTGGGAAAACTCAAGAGAGTTCCCCTTCTCAAGAAACTTCTACTCAGCATGATGAAGCTGAGAATACTAGGGTTGAATCCAATAAAGTGGCCGACATATTATTGGTTAAATGTCATAAGTTTTCTAGATCATACTATGTTTCTAGAATTTTTCCGAAACTGACAATGGCCTTGATTTATCATTTAGGGTTATCAGCTTCCACAGTAATATCAGAAGGTGAAGCTTCCATGTTGCCTCAAACATCAACATAAGGTGAAGCTTCTACTATTATGAGAGAAGCAGAACAAGAAAACTCTTTAAGTGATATTTTTCCAAAGTACATTTTTCCTCATGGTAGTGACTCATATTCAAACATAGACATGAAATATGCTCTTGGCATGGCACGTAATAAGACATGGAGACATATCTAGAGCATAATTCCTTAGAATACTTTAGATCAACTGTTATCCTATTTTTCCAAACACCCAAGAATTTTTTTGAGTATTGGGATTTAGTATATTTCATTATTTACTAGTCTACGATGTGATGAAAGAGACCATTCGCTGATGGGAGAAAGAGGATAATCTATAGTATGATTTAGAAAAGGCTAAATGAGTCATCGATATCATGAGCTTCCAAGATGTAGTAGCTGAGGAAAAGACATATCATAATAAGAAATCAGCCAAAATCAGCCAACAAATTAAAGAATCTAATAAGGAGTCATTATATCTTCAACAACAACAGGATGATGTACATAACAAAACTGATAAATTGAACCAGAAATTGGGAGAAACCCAATTAGAGGGGATAAACTCAATTTTAACTACAAAATAAGCACTTCATCAGGCCGAGGAGGATAGAGTTGCGTAGCTATATCAACTTTAATAGTCAGCTGCTAGGGATTATAATGATTTTCATCAAATTAAGAGTCATGTTGAGAGTTTATTTTAAAAAATGATAAAGAGGCCCCATTTTGTGGATATCCTTCTGATTTCATATGAATGAAATAAATTTTGTCTTTAATCATATATTTTCTCATTCTTTCTTTTTTTATTGAAATATTAAAGGTAATTTTGATGATTATTTTTTTAAATATAACATATAATCATGATTACAATGAAAAGAATGGGGGCGCTCAGAATTTTCTTATTAAGACAACGGGCCTAATGAGAAAAGTATTATTCTTTTCTAGGTTTGTATGGAAAATCCCATAAAATTCATATTTTTTGACTTTTTTATTGCTCAATATTACCTAAATAATACAAAATGTATGTTTAGGGAGCTAGGACTCTACATTTTCCCAAAGTTCCCTTTGTGGGTAATCAATCTGGTGAGTACTACGTCTTTTTTTATTGGTAGTTTAGTTTCATGCATGTTGAACTATAAAGGGATAATGTTTAAGGTCGAAATAGATTTGACCATAAAATTTTATATTAGATCCCAAACAAGACTCAACATCTAAGAATTGATTTAATATTCTTTAGATATTTTCATGAGGAATCTTGAGCCAAGATTTTTATGGTCACCACATTTAAAACGTTTATCAACATAAGGGGATTCTCATCCAATAACTAAGTTTCCATTATTTGAAAAACCCATTAGGGGAGTTGTGTTATGCATGGCCAACTGGGGCATATACTGCATAGTCAAGTAGTTGCATCTTTTGACAAACAGTCCTGTTATGTAGGTAACTTATGCAAGGACACCTAAGGGCACATGCTGTATAGTCAGGTAAAAGAGTTCTTAAGAATGTAACATTTTGTTGTTGATAGATAAGGAAAAATAATATTTGGGTGATTCAAGACCATAGTGAGTGGATTTACCAAGGAAAGGGATTTTAAGAATAAAGGTATATTTTATTCTGGCATATTACATGAATAAGAAAACTACTTCTATAAAAATTTTGTGTATGAAGAATGGTTAAAATTTATCAGAAAGGGGAATATCTTATATAAAACTGTGCATGTTCATGTCATGCAATGTGAACATTGTACTATGCAGTTTTAATTCATGCAGTGAGGACATTATGCTATAAATTTATAAGTCATGTAGTGAGGACATTGCGTTGTGCATTTTTAATTCCTTCGGTGAGGAAATTGTCCTATGCAGTTTTAATTCATGCTATGAGTAAATTCTATGACATTAATTTAAGGAATTTAGCTTCGACCAAAGGAATTAAACTCTACCAATTTCTTGATTATTTGTTTGGAAACATACCACCATATTCATGTATGAAGGGGAACATTGTAAACTATGATTTGGGAATTCTTATATCTGTGTAATGATATAGGAAAAGGGTTAAAGGAATTATAGGAAGTATTTTCCTAGAATGAAGTTACCATTATTTGACAAACCCGTCATGGGGCTATATTATGTAAGGAAAACTCGGGCATATGCTGCATAGCCAAATAGTGGAATATTTTGACTAAAAAGACTATTATGTAGGAACATTTTATGCAATTCCACCTTAGGGTATGTGTTTCATAGTCAATAAAAAGTGATCCTAAGAATTCTGCCATTCTATTGCTAAAAGTCGAAGAAAGTTTATGGAGAATTGGATTTTTTGAAGTAAAGTGTTTGGTTTATGGAGAAAGATAATTGAATATAGAGAGGTTATTTCCAACCATGATTTTCATATAATCGTAGGAATATGACTTTTATGAAGGTATGACCCAAACAAAGGAGTTGTGCTATCTATAGGTTTAAGTCATACTACTTGGAAAAGAAATGGAAACAGTATATGATATGTGGCCATGTGATTCCCAAGTTATTTCATATTGCTTTGAACACATGGAGAGGGAAATATTTAAACCATGGTCTTGAATATTTTCATTTATAGATAAATAAAATGGAAAAAATATACCTGAACGACTATTTTAAAATATAGATTTTTGTATATTGTCATCAATGTTTGATGGGGGAAAAGACACTATAACCAAGAATGAAATTAAAACCATTTGAAAAACCCATTATGGGGGATGTATTATGCAGGGCCAACTAGGGAATATGTTTCATATCCAAATAGTGGCATATTTGGAAAGACATGCCTGTTTTGTAGATAAAATATGCAAGGCCACCTAAGGGCACGTGCTGTATAGTCAGGAAAAATAGTTCTCAGGTATTAGAAACTCTGTCATCATAAAATCTAAGAAATATTAAGAAGATCTAGAAATATTCAATATTAAGAGTGTGAAATATATAAGGGGGTTATGCTCAATGCATGTAAAAAATATTTGAATCAATATTGGATATGAGTTTGACGTCCTTTCAATAGATCTGACCTGTATATAAAATGGATACTTTCTTTGTTTCTTTTTGAATTGACATTATGATGTGCAGTTTAAAGTCATGCAATGAGGACAATATACTGTGTAGTTTTAAGTCATGCAGTGAGGACATTATACTATGCAGTTTTAAGTCATGAAGTGAGGACATTGATAGTCTCACAAGAAATTGAGACAGCTTATTTATATAAATAATCCATTTATCCCAATTCCTAAGCCCACGTGAGCTATTCTGGAGCTGAGAACCAAGGAGAAATACGGTTTTCTTCTATTACACAAAGGTGACAGAAGTGAAGAATGTGGGTGTTAGATTTCCATGCAGTTTAATGTCATTTGATAATGATGAAGATGAAATGATGCAAAATGAAATAAATATTGTAACTGGACTAAGGGATAAAACTTAAGTGTCACCATGTGTATTTCTTGGGGAAAGAATCAACCCATACTTAGTTCTTTAAACATTCCCTATGTAGGTTTGATTCTTATATAAGAAATAAAGGGGTTTGGTTTTTTTAACATTGATGGGCCCAAGATTGAAGATCTTCGAATCTCTACATATCTTATATAGACTAGTATCAAGCCATATGTAGTTCTTTAAATAATCATTTCCCACACCAATAAAATTTGACATGGGAGACAGGGGGACTTAACACATTCTAGAAGAATGATTAAATTTAAGACACAAGATGGTATGAAAATAAAATCATGTATCTTAAAAGTGTACTCTGTATAGATCAAGTTCATATACAGGAGAAGAAAAAGGGAAATACATTTTTTTTGGTAGGTGGGCCCGAGATTAGAGATCTAGGCATCTCCACGTATCTCATATAGATGAGAATCAATCCATACATAGTTCTTTAAACAGGGTCCCTATGTAGATATGACTCAAATATAGGGAAGAGAGGGACTCATGTCCCACTAAGAGTTAGAAATGATGTTCATAATGATTTCTTATATAAGCTCCAAATATCAAGTAGAGAAGACATTAGTCGTATAGTTTGATGTCGTGTAATACGGAAAAATGGTGCTACGCATTTTAACATCAGGCAACATGGACACTTATGGTTGTTATGTAGTTTAGTGTCTTACAACTAGGACTTTTTACTATGCAGTTTTATGTCTTGCAGTATGTAAATGGGGGATGTTCAGTTTTTATTCTTGTAGTGAAGACGATTGTACAACTACACAAATTATTTCTTCAATATTCTCGCATTGGTTGTACTTGTAATAAGCTCTCTTTCTATTGAGATTAAACCATAATCTCTATTTGAGTAGACCTTATGTATGGAATAAGGTCCTTCCCACTTTGGCTCAATAATTGAAGGTTTCTTTCCTGGTACCATTGGAGTTCTGAGGACCAATACCAATTATCATTGATGAAATGAATGGAGGCAAACTTTCTTTTTAAAAGCTCGCATTATTCAGTTTTGATAGAATTCTGAATTATGAAGAGTATGCAATCCTTTTTTGCCTAATCATTCAATCTAATTAAACAGTTTCTGAGACATCTCAAATATAGAAAATTGATCATAGATTGCAACTCTGAGTGAAGGCAATTTCATTTCAATTATAAATAATACTTCTATTTCGTATTCCAATGAATAAGGGGTTTCCTGAGTGGTAGTACGAGTAATAGTCCGATAAGCCCATAAAGAATGAAAAAGTTTATCTGGACAATATTTCTTATCTTTATCCACCATATTATGGAGTATATTTGAGAAGGTCTTATTGAAAGCCTCTATCTATCCATTGGACACCTCATGATAGTGAAATGAATGGTTGAAGTTGATATTGTGCTCCTGATATAACTTCTTTACCTCAAAAGAACTGAAATTGGTGCCATTTTCCATTAATATAGTTTTAGGGACACCAAATATTGTGATGATGTTAGTTTGGAAAAAACAAAAAATTCTTTTGGATTTGACTTTTTTTAGAGGAATTGCATCAACCCATTTGGAAAAGAAGTCAGTAGCAGTAAGAATATACTTGATCTACTTAGTTGTATCCAGAGGATAAGGTATTAGTACATTCAATACCCATGTGGTAAATAGACAACAATATTTAGCTGTATGTAGAAACTTTGGGGATTGATGAATGAATCTTGAATGCATTTGGAATGGATGAAATTTATTAGTGAAATCTATGCAATTCTATGTCATTGAAGTCCAAAAGTATCCAAGCCTTTATATTTGATCTAAATGCGTATTCCCAGACTGGTAACCACCACAAGATCCTGAATGTACTTCTTTCATGATAGCAAATGTTTATTCCCCATCAATACATCTGAATAGGATTCCCTTAAAGCCTCATTTGTATAGCATCTTCTGGTGATCTGGACTATCATAAAGAGTGAAATTGGAAGCTCTCAATCAAATCTATTCTTTTTCCGCCCTATCTGGTGGAATTACTCCACTTTGAAGATATTCCATTATGGGTGTTCTCTATCCCATGGTATGACTATACAGATCAGAAATTGGGCTAATTTCATTAATTTCCTCCATTTTGGTTTCAAAAAAAGGTGATACCATACAATTATTAGCTATGTTAATGACTGTATCATCCCAATTTTAATTTTACAAGGCTGTAGCTGCATTAGAAAATGCATATTCTTGGGAATTTTATGATCACGAGACATAAGAAAATATCGGCTCTGAGGGAAATTCTGCCATTAACTCTATGACATAATCACACAGAGGGATTAAATCTTATTTTATAATAGAATATTCTCTATTGATCAGTTTTATTACAAATTCTGAATCATATTTTACTTTCATGTGACTCACTTAACCCTGAATTTTCAATTCCAAGACTTTTATGAGAGCTTGATATTCTGATTCATTGTTGGTATCTCCTTCTGATAACAGAAAAGAATAAGGTAATACTTCCTTTTTTAGGGAAATAAGGACAATTCTTAAACCAAAATTTTTGAGTTTAGGGTTTTCCATTCTCTTACTTGTTGGACTTATTGATGCAACATGAAATTAAATTTCCTAGGTTTGGGGATTATCTTGAATAGAGATGACCTATTCATCAGGAAGTTCAGTATTCAATGATGTAACTTCCGAAGATGGATGTTCAATAAGGAATTTGACCAGATCTTGGCGTTTTATTGCCTTCTGGGCAAAACAATATATATGAAACTATTTGAAAAATAACTGCCCACTATGCTAGACTCCTAGTAATCATTGGAGAACTGAGGATAAATTTGAGCATGTTATTGCAAGATACCAATTGGACCTCATGATGTTGCAAGTAGTGACTTAATTTCTGAACTACAAATATTAATTCTAGGCAGCACTTTTCAATACTTTAATATCATGTTTCAGCATCAAGCATAGTTTGAATGAGATATTAAAGGTTGTTCTCATTCCCAGCATTATTCTTTTGGGAAATGAAGGCACCCAGTGATTACTCTAAAGATGTCACATAGAGAATAAGTGATCTTCCTTTAATTGATGTCATTAATACCAGTGGACTCAAGAGATATTTCTTGAGGGTATAAAATGTTTCTTGGCAGTCTTTATTCCATTGATTAGTGACTCCCTTGTTCATTAATCTGGTGAAGGGAAAACACTTTCCTGCTAAATTGGAGATAAAATGCCTAATATAGAATAAGTGTCCTTGGTGTCCTCTTAATTCATTCAATTTTCAAAAAGGTGAAATTACAAGGACTTATTTTTTTCTCAAGATCAAATAAGACACCAAAATGGCATACAATGAAGCCAAGGAACTTTCCTGAGGTTACCCTTAAAGCACATTTCAAGGGGTTCATCATCAAACTATGTTGCCAATTTTTCTAGAATATGGTTTCTAGATTAGCCAAGTGACTGGATTTTTTTTCTGAATTTGGCCACCAAATCGTCCACATAACATTCAAAAAAAATCACTAAAATTGGATTGAAGATATGGTGCATGGAGCATTGATATGTTGCACCTACATTATTGAAGACATAGGGCATTACCCGATAGCAAAAAATCCTTCAGGGGCTCTAAAGGATGTAGATTATTCATCCTCTAGGTCCATACAAATCTAATTATACCAAGAGTATCCATACATGAAATAAAGATCTTCATATCCAGCTGTTGCATCAATTAAAAGATCTATGATTGGGACTGGAAAATCATCTTTAGGACAATGCCTATTAAGATCTCAGAAATCAATGAAAAATATGATTTTCGCATTCTTATTTTTTACTGGAACAATATTGGCCGGCCATTTGGGAAATTGAACTTCCTTAAAAACATAGCCTTTATAATCTTATCAACTCCATCTTCAATTTTAGAAGCAAGAGTTGGGTGTGTTCTTCTTGCTACCTTCTTGAATCTGTGATGTTCTTCTGGAAAACCCAAATGATGAGTGGCTATATTGGGATTAAGATCTGGAAATTCTGTATAATTCCATGAAAATATATCTCAATGTTTCTTTAAAAATGAAGTATAAACCTCCCTCGTTCTCTTTATAAGTAATGTCCGTACTAATTATAGTGGTGCGTGGATCGTCTTTTGTACCCAGATTTATTTCTATGAGATCATCCACAATGGTAGAGACACCTTCCTCAAATGTTAGAGGATCATCCCTAAGATATTCCTCTTCTTCTTCATTGTGTTTTATTTCTTCTATTTATACTTTCATAGTAGCTGATGAAATAAAACTTTTTGAGTTAGGTGAGGAGTCTGTATTTGAATATCCTAAAGAAGAGGCCACCATTTTTGAACCAATTGATGATAAAGGGTTTTTATGGGGTAATAAAGAGGAGAATATGGAATGGGAATCAAAATATTTGTCTTCCTATAACATTTGTAAAAAATCTTCTATTATAATTGATGAAGTATTGACTTGTTTTAGTTCTTTAGATGAAATTAAAACATCTCTATTTAAACTTCCATCACTATTTAGTGAATCAAAAATTTCTCCCATTCTATCAGACTCGATTGCCGCAATTGAAATTATGGTAGTTATTAGAAAAGTTCTTTGATTTTTATTTACCCTTTCAATTTGATTGATAGGCAACACATAATCTATACTCAAATGTATAAATGGGTTTTATAGGATCTTTTCCAGTCCATTTGGAGCATTAAATCTGGTTATCTCTTTTATTATGGACCTCTTTCCCTTTGTGTGATAAAACATTGACTCAATGTATTGAGATTCACAGATTTTAAACAGAGCCTTTTAACCATAAAATGTCTCTATTTGACCCTTGAAATAGTACTTAAGACATTTTTGTTATGGAGATGGTATGGCTATATGTTGATGTAGCCAAGGGCTTCCAAGCAGAATGTTGAAGGCTGTGTCCTGATGAAAAATGATGAAATTTGAATTAGATAAAAGATCTCCAAAATGAGTTCTGAGTGTAATCTTGTCCAGGGGATATTTCTCATTCTTTTCATATACTTATAACATTAATGTAGAATGAGATAAGTTAGATTCAGTCAGACCCAATCGTCGAAGTGTACGAACAGGAATGAGGTTGACTCTGAATCCATTATCAATGAAGCCTCGTCAGATGTCTATATAATTGGCCTTTATAGATAGATAAAACGGTCTAATATGTCCATGTTAAACATCATCTTCATATTCATTAATAAATGATATGACTTCATTACATTCTGCAGTATCATTCTCTACATAGTAAACTTTCATATCATCAACCTTAGTTTCAAACTCTTGAGCACTTAACAAAGCCTCAATAAGTGCTTCTCAAATATATTTTGACAGACTTAAGGCATGAAAAATTGACAACATGGTTGGTACATGGGACAATTGTTTCAAGACATTATACTTTTGGTCCAAAGGTCTGTGTTTCCCAGTTTGGAGATGCGGTTTTACATGTGCCTTGGAAATTGATTCTTCTTATGTAGATATACTATGTGTTAGATAAGAAGTTGAGAATACTCCTGGGTTTTGTATATTAGACTAATTAGGTTTATTTACCTTCTGAGAGTAAGATTGTGTGACTTCCAATTAGTCCTCCAAAAAAATCATATCTAGACTGAACCTATCTTGCATGGAAGAATTTCCTTGTTCTTGTTGATCTCACTGAAGGGCTCTTCCACAAGTTTCTTCTGCATACATGGTTCATGTAGGGGTAGAGTTAAACTAGTGTCTTCTAGAATACCCAAATCTTCCCATGTATCCTCGACCTTGGACTATTCCTTTAGTTCCCCAATTAGGTACATGGAACTCAGGCTCACTATAATTAGAATCACCATTGGTGTTGACATAACAGAAGATTAATTCTTGATCTGATGAATATTCTACCTAAGAGGTTGGTTCTGGTTGTACTATTTGATGGGGCAGTGCCCATTCTTTTGAAGTGGATGGCATGAAATCTTCCATGTTCAAAGAAAACATTGGCCTTAACACAATCTCTTCTTATTATAAATAATATTCATCCTTCTAATCACCTTGTTTCTTTGAGAATATAACTTTTGATGAAGGTGGTTTTATTATGGAAGAAGTGAAAGAAGACACGTTCATTTGTTTCAATGGTGTTCATAGAATGAAATGAGTTTGGTTGATCGTTTTCATGATCATCCACTTATTATATTTCCACACATTTTTACTTTTAACTTCCTGTCATTTTCCTTCTTTCTCAGGATCAGTAGCAGTAACACATGCTACTTGATCTGACAAATGTTTCAGTTTCACTTGTCTAGAGTCTACCATTTTTTATAGGAGGTCTTTGAAAAAAATGTCCTGAATGGGATTCCCCAACATCTAGTGAAAAGGACAATAATACAGAATATATTCATCTCCTTCTTTGTTTGGTTTCTTTAGCCTTGGAAACCGAACCAAAATTTTCTCCAGATCTGAGATAAAGAAACCAAGAACTCGTTTGTTCCAGAGGGAATAAGCATTGCTTTTTAATTCATCAAAAATTTTCCGCCTCTGATCTATTTGATCATCATGACGCGGCAGTCATTTCTGCTAACACCCTAGAGATGGAGGCCTTTGATACGATTAAGGGTTTGAAGTGGAAGTAGGTGCATGTACTTGCTTGAGTGTAATAGTAGCAGCCTATGATTTCCCTATTCTCCTTCCCATAGTTGATGTAATTACATGAGTTATAGCCTTAGTTTCTATAATATAATTTTATATCTATTTAGAAATTAAAGTAAGGTCTTGAAACCCTCATATTTATTTTATAGGGATTAGTGCTGTGCGTAACTCGTCACGCAGATTTACCACAAAAATTAGAAGCAACTCTTCTTGGGAGAGTTCCATACTTAATGTATATGTTAATTTTTTTCATCGAGTAATGAAATATAAAAATAAATCATTCCCCATTTGTTTTAAATTGGTGAGATAAAAAAATATCATATTTGGTAGTGTTGAGATAAATTGAAGAAGGAATTTTTGACAAAGATCTTCCTATCTAGTAATTGATCGATATTGTAAACTTGTATACCAGATAAAAGCTGGTCCCTATAATGAATTTACAAAACACCTGAGTTTTATTGCTTCCTTCTGTTGAGGAGTTCTCATCATGGGATTACAATGAGAAAAAAATGTGTTAAGTATTGTTCAGATCTCCCAAACCATTAAATATTGAAAGGGTGGTATTCACAAATTTTGGTGGGGTAGGAATCAGGTCCACCCATTCAGGGTAAGCTTTATTTTCCTGTTGAACTGGCTCATGTCGTTACTCCAGAGCTTCCAATAACGTTTTTAATGCCTCAATTGTGTTCATAAGAATTTATTGAATATCCAAATGAGCTGGAACCTGTACAGGTACAACAACTGGATCTTGAACTGGTGCGATGACCAGAAAAACAGCTGGTGACGGTGCTGTTATTTTCCTTGGATAACCCATTGGAATACGCTTACCATGACGTGTTTTATCCTACCTTGGTTGTGTACCCAATGGAGGGAATTCATTATCCACATCTATAGTTACCACAAATCCTCTTTATTGAGGATTTCTACAGGATATGCAAGTTGAGGTTATGCATGGGGAGTATGTCTAACAAAAATGCTGCTTCGATGTAACTCTGTATTGAGTCTTTTCAATTCATTCATCTCCTCTTTTTTTTATGAAAATAACTCTTCAAGAGAAATAGATTGAGCTTATATAGTCGAAAACTGAGATACAATCTGACTTTTACCTTTCCCCTTGTTAGATGTCTTTTGGAGGGGTGCGAGTTGGTTATTTAAAGGCATACAAATATTTTGGGTAAGCCTTTGATTTAAAATACATATGCCTTCAACATTTAATTCTTTGTATACCAAATTTTGGATAAGAACTTCATCTTCTGAGTCCCCTAAACTAGACCCATTTTCTAGAGGATCTTCTGTAATAGTGTTAATTACATTTACTGACTCATAATTCATTGATGGTATTCCATCAGAATCTTTGTAAGATCGTATCCCTATGTATATTCCATCAGACTATGCTCTCTAATATTATTATTATTATTAGGAGTTTTTTGATGTACAATAACTATAAGTAAATCCTTAGATAGTTCAGTTTTGTACTTTCTTTGTAGCTTATTCTCTAATCAGGAGAAAAGTGAATTCCATTGAGGAGGCAATTGTAGATGTGAAAAATCCCCCAGCCCTATAGGGTGGAGATGTTCATGTTATTCTTCTTCAAACATTTGAACATTGTTTATTGATCATGAAGGTTTAATTAAACGAGCCCCCAGCCCTGCAAGATGGGGTGGTTCTTGAACTGATATGGATGAGATTCACGCAGCTGCTCTTCTGATATTACGAATTTTGGTTCAGACATTAGATGAGTGCATTATCCAAAAACCACTCAAATCACCTATTTCAGAAGATCCCTATTCTATTTCAGACATTTTTTTATCTAATGGATGACATCCTCTAAGAGGGAGTCCTGTTCAAGATTCTCATATACTTGATTTAAATGTAACTCAACAACTTATTTTCTTTAGGCTTTACTCTAATGAGTGCAGTTGAGGCATACTCTTGATCATAAATTTGATTACATATAAAATCTATCGATTGTGGCTAACCGTGGGAAATAAAATTTCATGAGACAACTTTTGGTAGAATTTTTTGATTTTGGAGTGTATGGAAATTTAATGCTCCATGTTCAAACCATCCTCTAATACAAACACTAGATGGGGAATCAGAAATTAACTGGTGTATCCTCTTTAGGGAATTGAGGCGTGCACACTAAAGGGTTATTTGCGGTTTTCAACCTTTGGATGTTGGGAAACTGAGAGAGATGCCAAGTCAATTGGGAATTTACAACCTTATATTACCTTTAAATTATTTTTATATTCATCTTTTGGTAATACTTTTTTTAAATGATGTAGAGTTTTCCATAAGTTGAGGTAGATATCATGAATGCAATCTTCTTCCATCAATTCTGGAATGTTGTACTAAGAATTTACCAAAGTCTATAACAGGACTGGTATTTCTCCTTTAGACAATTATCTTATCATGTTTAACATATCTTTATCATCGTTCACTGGAGGTTTCTCCACTTGGTCTAACCAACGTAGATGCTTTATATTAGAAGATAAATGAACTAAGGGAGGCTTGGAGAATGACCATTCCCTTAAGATGTATTCTGGTTGAGAAATTGCTTCACTTATCAATGACAAGGAATCAAAAATTAATGAAATTGTGTTTGAAAGTTCCTTGAGATAGGAGGGATTTCTCATATATTCATTATAAATTATAGAATTATCTTGACAATGCAAAATACTATTGCGGAGAGAACTTTTGTAGTGAATTCCATCATAGGACGGATGACCATGGTGTATTATAAGAAGGGATGAATCCTCTTTCTACCTGGTCTTATGGCCACACAATGTGTTGTTGTGGCTCTCATCCAGAGATATTCTCTCTAGATTGACTCAATTTTCATAAATAAATCCTTCATGATGAAGTTTCTAATGGAGAACTTCAGAATTAATGCTACCACCCCAATAATTTGGTATTGAGAGGGTAGGATCTTGAGCTGCAATAGATAAATGTTTGAGGGATTCAAGAACTCTAGATTGACTGAATTTTCATGAATGTTTTCTTATACATAGTTTGGACCACTTGTTGGGAAAAGTGGTTATCATGGGCAGGTGTATGTGCCTTATTTAGAAAGGCCACTAGAATGGTGTGATTACCTCTAATTGGAAAGGGTGTATGTTCGTGATCCTATTGTATGTATGATATAGGGTATTATGCCCCATGAACCTCCTGGACTGAAATAGAGGTGTGTATCTGCTTCGGTATGGCATTTTGATATGTCATCACATGTGTGGGCATGGATTTATGTGTCTGTTCCCCGTGTACTGCTGAAGTAGTTGTTAAAATATCCTAGTATGCTTCCAGAATATGGGCAGGGATTTGCGTATGCCCTTTCACCATTGATAATATGTGTTTGGTGACTTTAGTGGCCAGAATGGGAATATACGTCCATTCTAAATATGTAGTAGGTGTATTTTCCTACTCTTATCCCCCTTTTCCTGCCAATGGTTATTGATAATACTCATTCATGGGGGCAGAGAGTTGGGTCTTCCTCAGATTTGTCGTTGGAGCTTTCTGACTGACTTCTCTGGGTGCTGCCAAATGATATTGTTGGAAGATTTGATAAAAGTTGGTAGGTTTATGTGACTACTGGATGTTTCCCATAAAATATTTTTAATGTACTTCCTTCAATACTAAAATATGAGACTACTAGAGGAATTGAGGATTGTAATCAATTCTATATTCAAGTTTTCTAGTTTCCAAAACATTGGATTGGTTGACTTCTTTAAATGCAGTCAGACGAGCTTGATGACTGGTTGATAACTTGTAAGTAGGTGTATGTTCCTATTCATTATATTCCACTAGATTTATCTAGTGGGTTTGGTGGGGTTCTTCTTGATGATTCCACTGAACAGGAAAATCAGGACAGATGGGTGTATATTCCCTCTTGTTCTTTTCCATCAAGTTAGGTTTATAGACTTCTCCAAAGAGGGTAGAGGTAAGAACCTACTCCAAGTTTACTAGAAATTGCCCCCAACATTTTTTCTTGCGTGCCCGAGTCTGAGAGACCTAGGACGAATGCCCTGAGGCAACACCCCCATTATGTTTGGGGTTCACTACCACATAATTTTTCTGGCAGTGATTATTGGTGGGAGTCCCCAAGAAGGATCCATGTATCATTTAATTGAGGCCTGAAGTGACCTCTTGATCTACCTCACTGTAGTATGGGATGGACTGGCTATTGCGTTTCGGGGATAAGGACCTGAAACGGTTGAAAATAGTGGTTGGAACCATCTACTTCTTGATCGTCAGTCATAATTGACCAGATGATCGAGTATTATAATTGAATTAGAGGGCATGTTGGGTAGCCTCCAAAGTCAGGATTGTACCATGCTTGAGAAAATCCTTTAAACTAGGATATATGCCCTAAAATTGATCCTATTATGGGAGGGAGACTACTCCTTTTCATGTATGGAAAAGCATATGTGAACTTTACCATCACTACTAGAGATTGGGGCTTCTGGGTCTTAGAGATGAAAAGGTGAGGATAGACCCCAAACCCTAATCCTCTAAACTAGGAGATTCCTAGAACTATTCCTGGAAGAATGGTCTATGTGACTATAGATATACAAACCCACAGACACTCCATGTATAGGGTCTGGTCAAAGATATGGTTCCTGCACAGATTCTCTACGTCGCTTCATCATGCAAGTTTTCTGTGTCGGGGTACAAAAATTATATTGTCATGTAGGTATGCTTCGCAGGTCTATCGGGCATGTCTGTTACACAAATCTATGGCTTATCCATTTGGAGGCTTTGGATTTCCTTTTAATTCTTAGAACCTATCCTTGGGATTTTGAAATATCTAGGGCTATCTCCATAGAAGTTTTGTATTCTTAATTGATGTCCCCAAATGTACGCATTAAGGATTTGATCCGATTAGAAAGAGGGTCGAGTACTAATGTAAAATTACAGGGAAAATACTATGGGTTAATTGCTTGACATCATAGGTTTTCTATGGAGCTACTTTGTATTGGTATTCCATGTAGTGTTATCATATAGGTTCATGGATGGATATTAATAGTTTTGGTCCTTTGTGATTTTCTTCATCCGTACCTCTAAATTTTCCAGGTCTCGTAGCGTAGCTCTTTCATCTAGCCTCAATGCGTTGTGCTCTCGCATAGTCTCCATGAATTTTTTTCAAGGTGAAACAAATATGGAGATGGATCTACACGGAAGTACTTCGTCGAAGGAGTTGTTTTAGGATCCTTGTCCAAGGACCTACAAGACGGGCCCCATTAAAGGACCTATGCGAACAACTTCCTTTGCAATTTTTTTATTTCCTTTTTCTTTAAGTTGAAATTTAAGTAAAAAATTCCAACATAATAGGGGAAGTTTGATAATTATTTTTCAGGAAAATGGATCATTTGATATCCTCCACTAATGAAGCTAAGGATCGTCAAAATTAAATGGTGAAGATCATCGGACCAGACTATTATGACGTTGTTGAAAGTAATCTTCTTAGGATATGGAAGGGTTTAATTCCATATCAATGTGAATATACACAAAGTCATTACCCTCCTCTATATGGGAATGGGCTTTTACAATATGACTGTGTTCCATCTGTTAAGAAGTTCTTTCCAATTAATATTTTTCTTTAATACTCCAACTATAATTATTGAATATTAGTGCACAGGGGTTCCAGTATAATAAATAACAATCCCTATTGGTTGTATCCTGCATCACAATGGTTGTACTCTTGATATTGATGATCATGTTTTAGAGAAAAGAAAACATTTCTATGATTCAATTTTTTGAGCTTCCGAGATAGATCAATCAAATGGATGGAAGGAAGACTGGGATCTTCGTTCAGGAGGATGTGTGAAACCTGAATGGATGTGGGCATTTTTGGTAGACTAGACATGTGCAGAATTCAGGAACGAGTTTTCAGATGTTTATATTTATGAATCTGTCTGTATGGGAAAAAATATATGTTTATAAAAATGATTTCAATACTGAATTTGTTTTCCGATGGTGTCCGCAAATAAATTATTTCCATTAGATGAATGGTTAAGTTGGCATTAGTTTGTGGGATATCTACCAAATAGATGGGGTTCCCATTCTATGGGAAATGTATGACGAGTTTATTCCACTAGCTACAATGTGGGGAAATGTTACCAAAACACCATAGTTGGCTCATGAACTATTTAAAATAGAAAATAAATTACCCAAGGACAAGAAATATATTCATGCCAGGGTGTGGATGGAATCCTTTTTAGAACCAACAAAAGATAAAGGTCCAACCTATGGACATCCTACTATTTGTCCTTCTATAGATAACTAGGGTAGATCAATAACATATTTTCCTATATTGGAGAAAGGTGACTATAAGAACTGGGTCTAAAAATTCAAATATGATATCGATGCAAAAATGCACTTAGATTCATTCCTTGCCATGTGACTAAGTGTTTACTTGCTTCCAGTTTGTGAGTCCGGAGGTGGTGTAAGGGTGGGGAATTTTGTTATTGCAGCTAAATTAGCAGATGGGAAGTATATTGGGTTAGAAACTTATACATTATAAAGAATTTACTATTCTATGCTACATTTATACAATGGAAAGGCTCCATTTAGAATTGAATTTCCATTCCAAGTGTTGTGGCGCTGGATTGTAGAACCCTTTTTTTCATACTTAGTCTTGAATTTAGTTAGAGTCCCCATTGGTTGATTCACCCCATTTTTATATAATTATTCTGGTATTCAGCCTCAAAATTTGAGACCTGATGTAGTGCTAAAAGAAATGAATGTCTCAGGAGAATTTAGTTTCTTTACTTTTGGTAACCCACAAACTGGATCATTTATTAATGATGGTAAAGAAAATAATTATGAGTTGAGGTCTTATATGATGACATTCAGTGATGGTGTATTATCTAACAAGATTGATGGTTAAATTATCTATGATTATTACATCCCTTATAGGTATTCTCGTCAGTTTAGATGTCTTCAACAATCAAACTCTTTCCTACCCACATATGTTGGACATGAGAAACACCCAATGGTAGCAAGACAATTATGGATTCTAATGGATCTAGAGGCATCCAAATTTTTTATTACGTTACCTCCACCAGATTCATCAATCATATTGGTATCTAAATATTCCAAGGCCTGGGATTCTTCATATCCTCAATAGGCTTTGACAAAAAGAATATATCGAGTGGCAGCTACAATGACTATTGTGCGTGGCAGTCGTGGTAAGAAGTCCAAGGACAGAGATGATGTAGATGATGTAGAGGTTTTAGAGCCTTCAAAACATCCTTGTAGGAGGTATATCAATATGGCCAGGGCTAGAGAATCAGTACCTCTGATGCCAAGGTGATCTAGTTGCCGCCATAAAAAAAGGTTCATATTTCCTCTGTTTAACTTTATGAAGATGAAGGGGGGACTGAATAGGCTCACCATTCAGACGATGTTGAATTTCCTGCACAATCAACCATATCTAGATTGAATTATGTGCAACCTTCAACTATTCATCATTGGGAGAGTGTGACCTGTGATATTATGGATATATGGTAATTCCTCCACCATGGAATTTGAATACCAGATGTGGGTGACATTAAGAATCTTCTAGATGCAGTCTAGATAATAACCTGGATGAAGTACTTCAGTATATTACAAAGATTGAGGTTTCTATATATGAAACTAATAAACAAATCTTAGCCTCTAAACGAGCATCTCATATGATGGACATAGGAGTAAACGAAGGGGTAATTACTGACCCTGATGAGGAGTAGGATATTTATGTTAATACTAAGAATGTATTTTACTTTTATTTTGTGTCAACTATACTTTACCATTCATCATAGTTAATCATGATTAAAATGAATTTGTGAAGCTTGAATGTATAGAAGGAATCACCAAACTTGTTCTTGAATCACCAAAGTATAGGCCTACAGGCTCTCCTATCAACACATCAAACGATCCTCCCAAGTCTTCAAAACTTTCTCCCGGAGTGAGAATCATGACTGGGGTAATGGAGACAGATAATACTCATCCATTACCTTATGTTTCTCCTTCCAAGAGAAGTGTTTTGATATCTCCCCAAGCTTATGATATGAAATTCAAGAGAGAAACGAGACTGGTCCAAAGTGTTCTCCAAAAAATTATGTATATATACTTTCCTAAGGGTATTATAATTTACTCATTACACTCTTGTAATAACACTTATCCTCTTCCATAATCTATGTCTATATCTTCTCTCAAGGGACTAAGAGCTGATTCTTCTATACTAGATAAGGAAACCCCAAGAGAAACCCAAGTTCATGTTGATGAATCTGCTATCATAGTAGATAAATCATCAATATATTCTTCTGTACCCACTCCTAACTCTACTGAGAGAGAGAAAAGTCATGGTAAGATCAAATACATTTCTCATGAATATTAAAAAAATTGCTAATATTATTGTTTCTTAACATATCTCAAATTAGTTGTATTTTCCAATGGGTACTGTAATAACCAATGTTGATATTCCTATTTCTCTAGAATAAATGAATGAAGACCAAGGGAAATCTGACATAAGTACTAATGTTAGACCAAACCAAGAAATATGCGATGATGTTGTACCAATTAAAAATTCAATAAAACAAAATGTCAATAGATACAATTTGGGAATCAACCAACATTTTTTAGATATAATAAATGGTGAGGATTCTATAACATTACAAGCCACATACACTGAAATGATGGAATCCCTTAATCCAAATATTGATATTTCAGGTTCCATCAAGGATTTTGGGGATTTTCATGAGAAATTTAAAGGATTTAAGTCCCTATTATTTCATTTTCCATACACATTTGTTCTTCTTTACTTAATTATTTACATCAACGTTCACCTTATGTGGCTTTATAAACAAAAAATGTGGAAAAGGATCTTCTGGAATGGGGCATTCCACTCTATCCTTATTTTGATGGAGTTGGAGAAAACCTACACAGAACCCACTATCAAGTGATGATCCAGAGCCTTCAATTATGATAACTAGGAAAACTCCGGAGAGTTCTTATTCTCAAGAAACATCTACTCAACATACCGAAGCTAAGAATACCAAGGATAAATCCAATCAAGTGGCTGACTTATTATTGGGTAAATGTCATCGGTTTTATGGATCATACACTGTTTCTTACATTTTTCTAAAACTAACAATGACCTTGATTTATTGTTTAGGATTATTAGCATCCACAGTTAGATCAGAAGGTGAAGCTTCCTTGTTTGGTTAGACATCAACAATAAGGTGAAGCTTCTACTGTTATGAGAGAAGTCGAACAAGTCATCTATTTAATTGATTTGTTTCTAGAGTACAACTTACCTCATGGTAGTGGTTCAGATTTAGACATAGACATGCAATATGCTCTTGGAATGGCATGTAAGAAGACATGGTGACATATCTGAAGAATTATTTCTTAGAATCCTTTAGATGAACTATTGTCCCATTTTTCTAAACTCCCAGTATTATTTTTCATATTGGGATTTGGTGGATTTAATTATCGACAAGTCTATAGTGTGATGAAAGAGACCATTTGTCGACAGGGGAATGAGAATAAGCTACAGAATGATTTTGAAAAGGCTAAATGGGTCATCAATATTGAAATATTTCATGCTACAGTAGTTGAGGCAGAGGCAGATCATAACAAGAAATTGATTGAAATCACCCAACAAATTAAATAATCGAAGGAGTTTTTATATCTTGAACAACAACTAGATGTTGTTCATAACAAACTTGATCAATCGAAGCAGACATTGGGAGAAACCCAATTAGAGAGGATAACCACCATTTCAACTACTAAGGAAGCACTTCTCTGGGCCAAAAAGTCTGAAGTGGCTTAGCTATCTCAACATCAATAGGCAGCTGATAGGGCTTATGAATATTTTCTACAAATGAAGATTCATGTTGAGAGTTTATTTTAAAACATGATAAAGAGGCTTTATTTTGTAGATGTCCCTATGATTTTATATGAATGAAATAAATTTTGTCTTCAATCATACATGTTCTCATTCTTGATTTTTTTATTTCAATATTAAATATAATGATCATGATGACATTTTTTTAAACATCAAACCTTCATGTCAGGTAATCATGATTTCAATGAAAATAATGGGGGTGATCAGAATTTTCTTATTATGAATATGGGCCTAATGAGTATAGTTTGATTTTTTCTTGGATTGTATGGGAAATCCCACAAACATAATATCTTTTGAATTTTTTTCTCAATATTACCTAAATCATACAAAATGTATGTTTTATTAGATAAGACTTGACTTTTGTTCAGAGTTCCCTTTGTTGGCTTTCAATCTGCTGATTACTACGTCATTCATTGTTGGTAGTTTAGAGTCATGCATGTGGGACTATAAAGGGATAATGTTTAAGGACAAAATAGATTTATCCATAAATTTTAAAATTAGATCACAAACATGACTCATCGTCTAAGAATTTATTTAATATTCTTTAGATATTTCCAAAAGGAATCTTCAGCCTTGATTTTTAGGGTCACAAAATTTAAAACTCGTATCCACATAAGGGAAGTCTCTTCCAAGAACAAAGTTACCATTATTTGAAAAAACCATTATGGGAGTTGTGTTATGCAGGTCCAACTGGGGAATATGCTGCATAGCCAAATATTGGAATCTTTTTACTAACAGGCCCGTTATGTAGGGAACTTATTCAAATGACACCTAAGGGAATGTGTTCCATAGTCAGGAATAATAGTTCTTAAGAATGTAACACTTTACTATTGAAAGACATGGGAAAACAGGATTTTGGTGACTCAAGACCATAGTGGGTGGATTTTCCAAGGAAAGTAATTTTAAGAATAAAGGGATATTTTATGCTAACAAATGTCATGAATAGGGAAACCACTTCAATAAAAATTTGGTGTATGAAGAATGGTTAAATTTTATCATAATGAGGAATTTATAATATAAAAGTATGCATTTTTAAGTCACACATTGAGGACATTATATAATTCAGTTTTATGTCATATTGTGAGGACATTTTACTGTGTTGTTTTAAGTCATGCAGTGAAGACATTGTGTTGTGCAGTTTTAAGTCATGCAGTGAGGATCTTGTGTTGTACAGTTTTAAGTCTTGTAGTGAAGAAAGTGTGTGGATTTAATTTAACATTTTTAGCGTCGACCAAAGGTATGAAACTCTCCCAATTTCTTGATAATTTGTTTGGAAACATACTACCATATTCCGGTATGGTAGGGTAAATAGTGAACTATGATTTGAGAATTTCTAGATCTGAATAATTATATCAGAAAAGGGCTAAAGGCATTAGAGGAAGTCTTTTCTAAGAACGAAGTTACAATTATTTGACAGAACTGTTATGGTGGATGTATTATGCAGGGCCAACTGGGGCATGTGTTGCATAGAAAAATAGTGTAATCTTTTGACATATAGGTCTGTTATGTAAGAAAATTTTATGCAAGGCCACCTAAGGGAATGTGCTGCATAGTCAAGGAAAAGATCTCTTAATAATTTTGACATTCTATTCCTAAAAGATGAAGAAATTTGATGGAGATTCATATTTTATGATGCAAAGAGTTTTGTTTAAGGATAAAATTACCTGAATATGGAGAGGGTATTTCCAACCAATATTTTCAAAAAATCAGAGGAATATGACTTTTACGAAGGTCTGGCCCAAAAATACGAGTTGCGGTGTCTATAGTTTTAGGTCATACAACTAGGATCAGAAATAAAAATAGTATATGATATGTGGCTAAGTGATTCAAATGTTATTTCATATCTCTTTGAACACATGGAGAGGGAAATGTGTAAACCATGGTCTTGAAGAGTTTCATATCGAGAGAAAGATAAGGGGACAAATATACCTAAATGACTATTTTAAAATACATTTTCTTGTATATTTTCATAAAAGTTTGATAGAGACAAAGACACTATAAACAAGAACAAAATTACCATAATTTGAAAAACCTTTTATGGGAGAAGTATTATGCAGGTCCAACTGGACCATATACTTCATAACCAAATAGTGGCATCTTTAAACTGATAGGCCTGTTATGTAGGAAACTTATTCAAGGCCACCTAAGGGCACTTGCCGCATAGTCCGTAAAAAGAGTGCTTAGGTATTAGAGACTCTGTCACCAGAAACCGTAAGAAATATTATGAATATCTGGAAATATTCAAGATTTAGAGTGTGAAATATTGAAGGGGGTTATGCTCAATGCATGTAATATATATTTGAATAAATATTGGCTATGAGTTTGAAGTCCTTTACATAGATCTGAATTTTAAATAAAATGGATACTTTCTTTGTTTCCTTTTGAATTGACATTATGATGTGCACTTTAATGTCATGCAATGAGGACATTATACTGTGCAGTTTTAAGTCATGCAGTGAGGACATTATATTGTGCAGTGTTAAGTCATGCAGTGAGGACATTGATAGTCTCACAAGAAATCGAGACACCTTATATATATATATATATAAATAATCATTTTACCCTATTCCTAATACCATGTGAGTTATTCTTGGTGTGAGAAACAAGGAGCAGTAAGGGTTTCTCCTATAACACAATGGTGACACAAGTGAAGAATATGGGTGTTAGATTTCCAGGCAGTTTACCGTCATGCAGTAAGGAAGAATATGAAATGATGTGAAAAGAATGACATATTATAACTGGACTAAGGGATAAAACCCAAGTGTCACTATGTGTCTTTTTGAGAGAAATAATCAAGCCATACATAGTTTTTAAACATTCCCTATGCAGGTTTGATTCTTATATAATGAATAAAGGGGTTTTGTTTTTTTTATCGTGGATGGGCCCATGATCGAAGATCTTGGTGTCTGTACGTTTCTCATATAGATGAGAATCAATCCATACATGGTTATTAAAACAATCATTTCCCACACCAATCAAGTTTTACCTGGGATACAGGAGGCTTTAACACATTATAGAAGAATGATTAGATTTAAGACCCAAGATGGTATGAAAATCAAATCGTGTATCATAAAAGGGAACTCTGTATAGAAATAGTTCATATACATGAGAAGAAAAAGGGAAATAAGAATTTTTTGGTTGTATCTAAGCCCAAGAATGGAAATCTAGGTGTCTATACATATCTCATATAGATATGAATCAAGTCATACGTAGTTTTTTAAACAAGGTCCCTATGTAGATCTGACTCATATAAAGGGAAGAGATGGAATCATGTTCCACAAAGGAGTAACAATGATGTCCATGATTCTTGCTAATGGAAGCACCTAACATCACATAGAGAAGATGTAAGCCGTAAATTTTAATTTCGGGTAATGAGGAAAAATGGTTCTTTTCATTTTAACATAATGCAGCATGGATGATTACGGTTTTTATACAGTTTAATGTCTTGATACTAGGACTTTGTACTGTGTAGTTTTAAGTCCAGCTGTAAGGACATGGGGGCTATGCAGTTTTTAGTCCTATAGTGAGGATGACTGTGAAACTAAACAAAGTATTTATTCAAGAATCTCACATTTTTTGGAGTTGTAATAAGCTCCCTATCCATTAAGATTAAGTAATAAAATCCATTTGAGTAGACCTTATGTATGGAATAAGGTCCTTCCCATTTTGTCTCAAGCATTGGAGGTTTTTTCCTGGTATCATTGGATTCTTGAGGACCAATACCAATTCCCCTTGAAGAAATGAATAGAGGTGAACTTTATTGTTAAAACCTCATGATATTATATTTTTATAGACTTTTAAATTATGCGAATTATGAAATATTTTTTCATGTAATAGTTCCATCTCAATATACTGTGTCTGAGACCCCTCATCTGCAGACAATTTATCACAAATTTAAAATCTAAGTGAAGTCAATTACATTTAAATATTCAAGAATACTTATTTTCCATATACCAATGAATAAGGGGTTTCTTGAGTGGCAGTATTGGTAGTAGTCTGATAATCCCATAAAGCATGTAAAATTTTATTAGGCCAAGATTTAATTTCATTATCCACCATCTTCTGGAGTATATTTGATAATGTCTTATTGAGAGCCTCTATCTATCCATTAGGCATTACAAGATAGCGATATGAATTTTTGGACTTGATATTGTGTTCATGATATATCTTCTTTTCCTCAACATAACATAAACGGGTGCCATTTTCCATTAATATAGTATGAGGGACACCAAATCTAGTGATGATGTTAGTTTTGAAAAAACTAACATTTCTTTTGGATCTGAATTCATTGAGATGAATTGACTTAGCCCATTTAGAAAATATGTCAGTAATTGTACGACCTTAGCTAGAGGATAAAGTCTTATTACATCCATTCCTCGTGTGGAAAATGGCCAGAACTATTTAGTTTAATGTAGAAACTCTAGGGGTTGATGAATGAAGTTGGCATGCATTTGGAAAGGACGACAATTCATAGTGAAATCTATGCAGTCCTGCATCATTGAAGGCCAAAAGTATCCAAGCCTTTGAATTTGATCCAAAAACCTAGTCCTAGACCGGTGAGCACCACAAGCTCTTGAATGTACTTCTTTCATGAAAGCTACTGTTTCTTCCCCATCAGTACATCTGAAGACGATTCCATCAAAGCCTCATTTTTAGAGGATCTTATGGTGATCTGGACAATCATAAAGAGTTAAATTGGGTGCTCACCATCAAATATGCTCTTTTTCATCCCTATCTAGTGAAAGTACTCTATTTTGAAGATATTCCATGATGGGTGTTCTCTATCCTGTGGTATGATCATACGACTCAGAAATAGGGAAATTTTCTTTAATTCAATCCATTCTGGTTTGAACAGAAGGTGAGACCATAAAATGATGAGCTATGTAGATGACTGCCTCATCTCGATTTGGATCTGTCAAGGTGGTAGCTGCATTAGGCAGTGCATCAGCTTGGGCATTTTGTGATCGCAGGACATAATACAATTTCGGCTCTAAGGGAAATTATGGCATTAACCCTCTGATGTAATCACAAATAGGGATTAACTCTTCTTTTCTGATAGAATATTCCCTTTTGATCTGTTTGATTTCCAATTCTAAATCACCTTTTACTTTCAAGAGGCTCACTTGCACCTAAAGTGCCAATTGCAAGCCTACAACGAGAGCTTGATATTCTACTTCATTTATGGTACCACCTTCTGATAACAGCAAGCAATAAGGTAATACTAGATTTTCTTCGAAAATAAGGACAATTTTTAACCCAACATTGTGGAGTTTAGAGTTTTCCATTCTCTTACCTTTTGGACTTATGGATGCACCATCAAAGTACATTTCCAATGTTTGGGGATTATCTTGAACAGAGAAGACCTCTTATTTTAGAAGTCTAGTATTCAATGATTTGTCTTCCGAAGATGGATGTTTAGCAAGGAAGTCGGATAGATCATGGCCTTTTATTTCCTTCTAGGGGAGAAATTGGATATCAAACTATTGTAAAATAAATGCCCACCATTCCGGACACCCTGTAAGAATAGGAAGACTGAGGATAAATTTGAGTGGTTTATTGCACTATTCCAATTGGACCTCATGATGTTACAAGTAGTGCCTTAATTTTTTTACTACAATGATTAATGTCAGATACAACTTTTCAATTACTAAATATCGAGTGTCTGCATCAAGCATAGTTTGAATTTAATAATAAAGGATGTTCTAATTTCCATCATCATACTTTTGGGAAAGGAAGGCACCTAGGGATCGCTCTAAAGCTATCACAAAGAGAATACATGGTATTACTTAAATGAGTTTCATTAATACTTGTGGACTCCAGAAATATTTCTTTAGGGTATCAATTTTTTCTTGGTAGTCTTCATTCCATTGATAAGTGACAGCCTTTTCCATTAATCTGGAGAAGGGAAAACACTTTCCTACCAAATTCGAAATAATACAATAAATATAGGCCAAGTTTCTTTGGATTCCTTTTAATTCATTCAAATTTCTATGAGGTTACGTTCCATGAATTGATTTTGTTTTCTTAGGATCAACCTTGATACCATGATGGCGTACAACGAAGCTAATGAAATTTCTTGAGTTTACCTTGAAATCATATTTCAAGGGGTTCATCTTCAAACTGTGTTGCAAATGTTTAATGAATATGGTTTCTAGGTCACCTAATTGATTGTAAAATAGTCTCTATTTGACCAACAAATCATTCATATAACATTCAACAAATTTCCATAAAAAGGGTTTGAAGATATGGTGCATGAAATGCGGATATGTTATACCTGCATTCTTTAAGCTAAAATTCATTAAACGATAGCGAAAAACACCATTAGGGGATCTAAAGGATGTATATTATTAATCCTTTGGGTCCATATAGATCTGATTATACCCAGAGTATCCATCCATGAAGGAAAGATCTTCATATCCAAATGTTGCATCAATTAAAATATTTGTTATTGGAACAGGAAAATCATCTATAGGACAATGCCCGTTAAGATCTCTAAAATCAAGGAAAAATATGATTTTTCCATTCTTCTTTTTGATTGGGACAATTTTTTCTATACATTTGAGATATCAAACTTCCTAGACATAGTTATCCTTTATAATCATATCAACTTCAACATCAATTTTAGAAGCATGAGTTGGTTGTGTTCTTCTTGTTGCCTACTTGAATCTGTTATGTACTTCTAGAAAACCAAAATGATGAGTGGATACATCATGATTAAGACCTGTAATTTCTATATATTTCCTATAAAATATATCTCTATGTTTCTTTAAAAATAAAGTATATACCTCTTGGTCTTTAGAAGTCACAGCTGGACTAATTACAGTGGGGCTTGTATCTTCTTCTATACCAAGATTTATTTCTCTATGATCATCCAAGGTGGTAGAGACACCTTCCTCAAATGATGGTGGAGCATCCCTAAGATATTATTCTTCTTCTTCATTACATGTTATTTCTTTGGTTTCTACTTTCATAGTATATGACAAAAAAACATTCCGAGTTATGAGAAGAGTCAGTATTTGAACATCCTGAAGAAGAGGCCACCATTTCTGACCCTATTTATGATGAAGGGTCTTTCTGGGGTAATAAAGAGGAGTTGATGGATTGAGAATCGACATATTTATATTCCTATATAATTTCTATAACTTGTTTTATTATGATTGATTTGGTAGAGACTTGATGTAGTTCTATATATGAAATGAAAACATCTCCATTTAAGCTATCATCACTACTTGGTGAATCAACAATTTCTCCCATTCCGTCAGGCTTGATTGCCACAATTGACATTATTGAAGTTATTTGAAAAGTGATTGTATTTGTCTTTACCCTTAAATTTTATTGATAGGTAACACATAATCTTTACAAAAATGTATAAATGGGTTTGCTGGGATATTTTCCAGTCCATTCAGAGAATTAACTCTGATTATCTCTTTTGTTATGGACCTCATTCCATTTGTGTGATAAAACTCTGCCTCAAAGTATTGAGGATAATCACATATTTTAAAAGGATCATTATCACCATAAAAGTTCCCGATTTGACCATTGAAATAGTAATTAAGACATTGGTGGTATGACAAAGGTGTGGTAGTATGTTGAAGTAGCTGAGGCCTTCCAAGAAGAATGTTAAAGACTGTGTCCTGATGAACAACCATGAAATCTGAATTAGATACAAGATTTTCAAACCGAGTTATGATTATAATCTCTCCCATAGGTTCTTTCGCATTCATGTCATATCCTTGCAACATTAAAGTTGATGTAGATAAGTCAAATTCAGTCAGGCCCAATCTTCGAAGTGTTCAAATGTGAATGAGGTTGACTTCGGAGCCATTATCAATGAAGTCTCGTAGGATGTCTATATCATTGAACTTTCTAGATAGATACAAGGGTATAATATTTCCATGCACAACATCATCTTAATCTTCACACATAAAACATATGACTTCATGACATTCTGTAGGATCATTCTCTATATAGTAAACTTTAGCAGCAGCAACTTCGGTTTCAGACTCATCAGGACTTAACAAAGCCTCAATAAGTGCTTCTCAAAAATATTTTGACAAACTCAAGGCATCCAAAATTGAAAACATAGTAGGTACTTGGAAAAACTATTTTTAGAAATCATAATTTTGGTCCAAAGGTCTGGGTTCCCCATTATGGAGATGTGGTTTTAAAGGTTCCTTGGAAATTGATTCTTTTGACGTAGATATACCCTATGTCAGAGCAGAAGGTGGAAATACTCCTGGGTTTAGTAGATTAGAATGATTAGGTTTATTTTACATACTAAAATAAATATGGTGTGACTTCCAATCATTCCTCCATAATAATCATGTCATGGTCGAATCTGTCTGGCGTGGAAGAATCTCATTGTTCTTGTTGAGCCCGCTTGAGGGCTCTTCCATGAGTTTCCATCACATACACAGTTTGAGTAGGGGTAGAATTAAAATAGTGTCTTCTAGAATATCCACATCGTCCTCTATATCCTCATCCTTTTCCTCTTCCTATGGATTCCAAATTAGGTATAAGGAACTCAACTTCATTATAATCAATGTCTCCATTGTCATAAGGATCTATTAAGTGGATTATGTTAAAAAAACCAAAGATTAATTCTTCATCTATTGAAGATTCTATCTAATAGGCCATTTTTGGTTGTACTATTTTATGGGGAGGTTCCAGTGCTTTTGAAGTGGGTATCATGAAATCTTCCAGGGTCAATGAAAACTTTGGCCTTAATCGGAGCTCATCTTCTTCTGACTGCTCTTTGTCCTTCTAATCATCTAATTTCATTGAGGATAGACCTTTTTGGTAAGGTTGTTTTACTGTGACAGAAGTGGAGAAAGTGTAACGTCCCAACCCCAGTTACCCAGAGTCAGTTCCTTATTACCTAACATTGGCATGATCACAAAAGATCAAGTCTCTAAAGACTGATTAGTTTAGTAGCCTTGGAATAACTAGATACATTCATAATGTTTACATGACATAATAAAGTGAAAACTACAACAACATCTTGTCTCCACACTCATATCCCCTTATATTATCCCTGAAGGTTATTCACAAAATACTTGTTTACATCCTGGAAAAAAATAAATCACTGAAATGGGTGAGATCAGATGCTTATTAAGGATAAAAATATAGTGAAAGCTTTCATAAATAAACATCAACATTTAAGGAAATGTATAACTAAAACAGAAGCCTTTTAAACATGAACTTCAGCATAATATGGCAAAGATAAAGTGAAATAATTCCATTTACTTATTCACATGGATATTCTACTAGTCGAATAATCACATGCAACATCAATAACCACTTTCATAATGATGGAATGCATAATGCCAGTCTATCATAACCACGTAGCCAAGGCCTCGTGCCAAGACTACAAATAAGATTTTGTCAAGGCCTCGTGCCAAGACACTATTTTGTCCCATGAGACCTACCGATGCATCAAGGAGCTATATCGGGCTCCACCAGTCACTTACTAAGTCCAATGCATTCCTCATATGAACAGGTTTAAACATAACATAAACATTCATATTAAAACTAGCATACGAAATGTAAATACTTTCTCCATAAACCATGACTGGTATAAAAATAACACATCCATAGTCAAACATATCACAAAACATTCATACAATATGGAAGTTTTGTATCATAATAAATCAACTTCAAATAAGCTTAAAATCCCTCAAAGGATGTTGACATAGATGAAATCAAAACTATTTGAGAGAAATATCTCTTTTTTTGAAATCATCTAAAAGTCACATAATTATAAAATAAAACATTTAATTTGAAAATATTTTTATAATCTTTCAAGTGAAGCTTCAAATATTTTACAATGGTGGAAAATAGCCACACCCGCCGTATAAGTTAAAAAACACATTCTTACCTTAATTTTGATGAAAAGGTTAAGAGGACCTTGTTTGGAAAATGGCATAATGATTCCTTTATAAACTTCTTATAAAAATTAAAAAAAGGTCATAAATGAATTTAAATCATATTCTGTAAAATAGTAAGAATGTTTTGAAATACATTTTTAAGAAACATGGATGTGTATTATAAAGAGGTCCCAGTAGATAATTACGTATAAACAACCTTAGATAATGAAGAGATTGTGAAATAAACCCTTACCTTGTACTTTTACTTGGTTGAGGGTAGGTTAAACTCCTGTATAATGGTGAAATAATTTTTATTAATTTATAAAATAATCATATACATTAATATGATATCATATATGGTCTTTTAACCTTGATTTGTTAATAATATCTTAGTATTATCATCGTTTCAGGTGTTAACTTACTCGTTTTATTTAATAGGTTTTGTTACATAAGCCATGATTTTTGTGGATAGGTTGTATCTTATTCATATACAGAATGATATAAAGTCCTTAAAAATTATTTTTAATCATCAAATGAGAATTATACTTGAATGGATACGATGGGGAATGAATCTCATCGCGTTTGTTGAGACGGTAGTCCGTACGTACGCACGAGCAACAATATCATTATTTGATGTTAAAATAATATATAATTGGATGGTATATCATATATACAGAATCATTTTCATGTTATATTTATTATTTACATGAATTACACATCATTTTTATACCCATTAAAATAATAATGTATTGAATTACAGTTACACCATGACGTGGAGACGGTAGGCCGTACGTACGCACGTATGGTGACATGTCATTCAACGGATTGATAGAATACTGAATATAGTTTTACCATATATATAATAACATAAAATTATATATAAGATACTGGATTTATTATTTTATAATCGAAATAACAAGGAAAGAAGAAGTTGAAGAAGAAAGGAACTTAAAAGAGGGTGGTGAAAACATTACCTCTTCTTCGGGTTCTTCCTTTTGATTTGATCAAAAGGGATCCTTAGGTTGTCTTTATGACTATAGTAAGTCCTCTAGGATTAAGGGAGGATAGTTGATAGGGTATTTGGGCAGAGTTTGGTCGAAAAAAAGGCTTTGAAGGTATGAAATACTAGTTAAAAGTGGCATCCTTTTATAAGGGGGATTAGGGGCTCTTTAGGAAAAACTTAAAGTATTAATTTATAATAAATTCATATTCACTTTATAATGGATTAAAAGTACATTATTAAAAGTATAAGGTGGGTATGGGTGTAAAACCACTCAACCAATATATTTTAGACAGGTTTGGGTCACTATAGTAACCTTATCTTTGATATTTAACTCTTAGTTAAATAGTTTGACATTTACCATGTCTCTTTGTATTTTTATATTATATAGTTAATAAACTTACTATATAATTCCAAAAGACCCAAAAGTGGTCATGTAATGATAAACATATCATTATATAAGTCCTTTGTCTGATCCTTAGATTTTTTGGAATATAATATCAATTAATACTATAATATTTGTTTTAAAAACTCTTTTATGTCAATTTTGACACTATTGGGTATTTTGTTTTTGATAAATTCATAAAAGAATTTTTACTTAGAATAAAATTCATATAACCAATAATAATATGTCATATTGACCAGGAAAAGTATTTTAATTCATAAAAAGTCTCAAATTACATTTATTTGGATATTTATAATATCAATTATTTTAATATTTCATTAATTAGGTAATTACTGCATCACCATTGTGTCATAAATAAATTAAATTATTTAATGTCTAAAAATTATAAATAAAAAACCATTACGTATGAAATCTTTTTATCTTTATAATGAATATTTATAATCTAATTTATCTTATGAATAACCCTATTTTAGAAATGTTTTAGTTATTAAACTTTGATTTTAACTCTTTTAACTCATATTTGAATTAAATAATAATAAATGTCCTAATATAATCCAAGTGGACCAAAGAGGTTCATATTTTATTCCTAAGGTTTTTTTTTCTAATTATACTTATCCAATAGAATTGGGACATGTGTTAGGGTAATAATAATTTCATGTTTACCCTTAATTACCCTATTTACTTTTTACCATTGTTAAAAAATTAAAAAGTTACTATTCACAAAAAATTAATTTTATCTTATTGGACCACATTTTACGCCTTTATATTAACCGTGTCTCTTGTATTTTCAAAATTCTACTAACAGAAGTGGTAAAATTATGTTTTATTTGAATTTGCAAATTCTCCTAGGAGATGGGCAAAAGTCGGTGAAAAGTTCAATAAACATTTTGTATGTCTAAAATTATAATAAACTGGATCCAATGAATTAAATTTAACTTATATAGGTATTAAGTATCTATTTTGACCTAAAATAAATTTAAATAAAATAAATAAATATTTAAATAAAAAGTCGGTTTTAACCAACAACTCAGTGTTTTTCACTATTCATCAAAAATTGAAAGTTTTCAGAAAAATACCAAAAATTCACCCTAAGATAATTTTGATATTCTGAATTCAATAATAAAGTCTATTTTACCAAATTAAAAACATATAAGTTTCATCTAATAATTTAAAATTAATTCCTACTGTCAAAACCAAAAGGCTATTTTTAAGAAATAATAACTATCAATGGTTTGACACTTGTTTATGTCCAATTTCAAAGTGAAATTACTTACAATGACCATCATTGGATTAAATGGTAAAAATATAATCTATTTATACTTCCAAACCCTTAAAATTTATAATTTAACACTATAAATTATTTTGATTAAAAAAAGTTGTTTTCAGTTAAAATATAGTATTTTTCACTATTCACCCAAATATGAAAGTTATCATAAAAACACCAAAACATTATTGAAACTAAATTCTTATGTCACAAATCTAAAGAAGAAGTTTTTTTTGTCAAATTTAATATATAAAAATTTCAAATATTGTATTTAAAAAGGCTTCACCATTAAAAGGCAGTAAAATTGCATTTTTTTGAAAAATACTTCTTTTATCTGAAAAAAAATTATTTGTTCTTACATTATGTATACGAAACTCATAATATAGACTCTAAAATTATAAGGATAATATAAAGTTCAAAATTCAGTTAATACTATTCATAACCGCTTTTGAATGGCTAGTTTGGTAAGTCATGATGTGCTAGAACTCAGTGTTGCGTGTAGTGCAAGTTATTGACTTACTTTGAATAAATAACGTACTATGAAATATTGGGGTGTTACATTATTCCCTCCTAAAATAAATTGCATCCTTGAAATTTCAAATTGTTCTTCAAAAATAAAAGTTTAAAAATAAAAAATACCTTTGTTGGAAAACCCACATCGGAAATTGGGTTTATAAAATTTAGTCTTAATAAGAGAAAAAAGGGGAATGAAAAAGTCACCCCCAAATTATGATCTCGATTAAGAGAGCATTTATGGAAATTAGAGAAACATAATTAGGAGAAAAACGTAAATATTTATAGAGAGTGATTGAGGTTATCAATCACAAACAATTGTATAATTAAGGGCCTCAAAGCCATCAATCTATGATGATTTAAAATATCATCAGTTCAACAAAACATAAGGTATTAGGATAACACATTTTTTGTTTTAAGATCCCTTACCTAATGTTTAAGAATTAATTTCTTCATAGAATAAGAGATGAATAATATATATATACACTTGAGAAGTAGAGTTCCATCCTTAAACTAATTTCTACCACAAAATCATCTTTCACATTAAATGATAATAGAAATAAAAAAAATTATTATACATTACTATTCGTATAGGGTTCTAAAAAAATAAATTTATAATTGATATACCAGAACATTTAAAAAAACTACATTATTCAATCCAAGACATCACGTGGGTCAGTGGTAGGTGATACACCCTTGTCGCACTTCGGTTACTGGTTCAAGTCTCGCGGCCTTACCAAACGCGATGGGTTGACGCCCGACCTCCGGGTTGTCCTTTTATGGCAATACAAAAATAATACCAAACTAGAATTATCCAAAATACTTCTGTCCAAACTCGCAGCAAAAAATTTATAAGGAAGATAAACAAAATGAAGATCCTTTTTGCCACGTAATAACATGTGAACACCTTCATCATGTATTATTTTAAAACACCGCAACATCCTAAAATACCATAAAACCTTATTGATTACATTCATGATACCTTATTACTTATAGAATACTGGATATACTCATTCTATCAAAAAATGTTGTAAACTCCAAAAATGATGGAATATACAAATCATTAATCTGTTTCAAGGTAGTCAAGAATATCCAATATAATTTATCCAAATCAATCATGTATTTTTTCAAAATCACTACCTCGGAATCAAAACCATATTATGGTTTATCTTTCTCTCAACCATATATTTTCCAAAAAAATTAACCTGTTATTGAGTCACTTTTCTTGGTTCCACACAATCTCAAGTCCTTAATGATGTAGTACTGCACCACAATCCTTATATACTCCATAATTATTATAACTAGTACAATGTTGATACAACACTCAAATGACATAATTATTTAATAAAAACATAAGAACTCTAATCATTCCTCCTCATCTATGGTAGTATCATAACATGATTATTATCCAATAACATCATTTGGGGAATACTCTGATGATTTGAACATTGGTTTGTGTAGCCCCCAACTCCTTGTGGATGAAGAATTGTCCATTTGAAACCTTTTTCTTACCCTTGTAGTCACGTACATGGTGTCCTTTTTCTCCACACTTATAACAAACTCCTATTTCCTTCAGTCAGGTTCTAGAGTGTTTCTTCCCAATGTTATAACATATGGAAAAATTCTTCTTTTCCATCTTCCCTTTATCCATCTTTATCTCTTCCATCCTTTTCTTCTCTTGCTTCCCTTCAAAGCCATAGGACTAAAGTAATTATTTACTTATCTTTTTAACACATGATACTATTTATTCATATGTTGAGAATACATGGGAGACAATTTCCCTTTTAAATTTTGGCTTAATACCATGAAAGATATGATCCTTCTTACTCTTTGGATCATACGTTTTACTGGAGTTCACATTCCTTCTACTGGGTTCCATTTCTATACAATGGCATAAACTATGTGAGATTATGAATTGCAATGAATAATTCCAAACATGTAAAATACCTAACATAGACTGAACAGTTTATGGATATAATAAATAATCATAAAAATGTTTTTTGAGGAAGTATATACTCATAAACCCTTCATAATGGTTGTTAATGAAAATTAGAATTATCCTAAGCATATCCCACGTGAGTGTCGTAACCAAGAGTGCTACAAGGCCCGTTGTCGTACACTAGTTCCCGTTCGATTATCGCTCAGAGTGGTGTTTTTGAGTTTTACCCCTAGGTACATCTGTGCCAGAGCTACCTCTACCTGCTCGTATCCAGACAGGGATGTGTTGCTCGAAAAAACACACAAAATATCTACAATACCAAAATTCTAGGAAGTTCTTCTATACTAATTCTGAAAGTCAATCTTAGGGGTATGTTCTCTAATCAGAGTTTATCTAAATCTAGATTCCAAGGTTTGTACTAAACTTCCTATGATACCAACATTAACGCCCCGACCCCAGTTACCCAGAGTCGGTGCATTATTACATAACATTGACATGATCACAAAAGATCAAGTCTCAAAATACCGATTAGTTTAGTATCCTTATAATTACTAGATACATTCAAAAATTTTACATTACATCATAAATTGAAAAACACAACAACATATTTTCTCCACACTCATATCCCCTTATACTATCCCAATAGGTCATTCATAAAATACTTCTCCACATCCTAGGAAAAAATAAAACCTTGAAAGGGGTGAGCTTAGATGCTCAGGAAGGATAACAATATAGCAGAAGCTCTCATAAATAAACATAAACATTTAAGGCAATGTATAACTAAAACAAAAGCCTTCTAAACTAGAACATCAACATAATATGGAAAAGATAAAATGAAATAATGTCATTTACTTATTCACATGGATATTCTACTAGTTGAATAATCACATGCAATATCAATAACTACTTTTATAATGATGGAATGCATAATGACAGACTATCATAACCGCATAGCCAAGGCCTCATGCCAAGACTACAAATAAGATTATGTCAAGGCCTCGTTCCAAGTCACTAGTTTGTCTCATGAGACCTACCGATGCATCGAGGAGCTATAGCAGGCTCCACCTGTCACTTACTAAGTCCAATGCATTCCTCATATGAACAGGTCTAAACATAACATAAACATTTGTATTAAAACCAGCATACGAAATGTAAATAATTTCTCCATAAACCATGAATGGTATATAAATAACACATCCATAGTCAAACATATCACAAATACTTCAATACAATATGGAAGTTTTGTATCATAATAAATAAACTTCAAATAAGCTTAAAATCCCTCAAAGGATGTTGACATAGATGAAATCAAAACTATTTGAGAGAAATATCTCTTTTTTTAAATCATTTAAAAGTCACATAATTATAAAATAAAAAATTTACTTTGAAAATATTTTTATGATCTTTCAAGGGAAGCTTCGAAGATTTTACAAGGGTGGAAAATAGCCGCACCCGCCGTATAAGTTAAAAAAAAGACATTCTTACCTTAATTTGGTCGAAAAGGTTAAAAGGACCTTGTTTTGAAAATGATGTAAATATTCCTTTATAAACTTCTTATTAAATTTAAAACAAGGGTATAAATTATTTTATCCCATATTCTGTAAAATAGTAAGAATATTTTGCAATACATTTTTAAGAAACATGGATGTGGATGATAAAGGGGTCCCAGTAGATAATTACATATAAACAACCTCGGATAATGAAGAGATTGTAAAATAAACCCTTAATTTGTACTTTTACTTGGTTGAGGGTAGGTTAACCTCCTCTATAATGGTGAAATAATTGTTATTAAATTATACAATAATCATATACATTAATATTATATCATATATGATCTTTTAACATTGATTTGTTAATAATATCTTAGTATTATCATCGTTTCGGGTGTTAACTTACTCGTTTTCTTTAATATGTTTTGTTACATAAGCCGTGTTTGTTGTTGATAGGTTGTATCTTATTAATATCCAGAATTATATCAAGTCCTTAAACATTAATTTTAATCATAAAATGAGAATTATACTTGAATGGATACGGTGGGGAATGAATCTCATCGTGTTTGTGGAGACGGTAGTCCGTACGTACGCACGAGTAACAATATCATTCTTTTGATATTAAAATAATATATAATTAGATGGTATATCATATATAAAGAATCATTATCATGTTATATTTATTATATACATGAAATAAACATCATTATTATACCCATCCAAATAATAATGTATTTAATAACAATTAAACCATAACGTGGAGACGGTAGGCTGTACGTACGCACGTATGGTGAGATGTCATTCAAAGGATGGATAGAATACTGAATATGGTTGTACCATATTTATAATAACATCATAGTATAAAGAAGATACTGGATTTATTATTTAATAATGTAAATAACAAAGAAAGAAGAAGTTTAAGAATAAAGGAACTTGAAAGAGGGTGGTGAAAACATTACCTCTTCTTTGGGTTATTCCTTTTGATTTGATCAAAAGGTCTAATTAAGTTGGATTTATTACAAAAGAAAGGCCTCTAGAATTAATTGAGGATATTTGAGAGGGTATTTGTTCAGAGTTTGGCCGAACCAAAAGGCTTTGAAGGCATGAAGAATTGGTTAGAAGTGGTTTCCTTTTATTAGGGGGAGGAGGGGCTCTTTAGGAAGAAACTTAAAGTATTAATTTATAATAAATTTATATTCGGTTTATAATGGCTTAAAAGTGGATTATTCAATTTATAAGGTGGGTATGGGTCGAAAACCACTCAACCAATATATTTTAGATAGGTTTGGGTCAGTATAGTAACCTTATCTTTTAGATTTAACTCTTAGTTAAATAGTTTGACATTTACTATGTCTCTTTGTATTTTTATATTATATAGTTTACAAACTTACTATATACTTCCAAGAGACCCCCAAGTGGTCAATTAATTATACAAATACCATTATATAAGTCCTCTGGCCAAACCCTAGATTTTTTAAAATATAATATCAATTAATACTATAATATTTGTTTTAAAAACTCTTCTATGTCAATTTTGACACTATTGGGTATTTTGTTTTTGATAAATTCAAAACAGCATTATTACTTCGAATAAAATTCATATAACCAATACTAATATGTCATATTAACCTTGAAAATTATTGTAATTCATAAAAATTCTAAAATTACATTTATTTGGATATTTATAATATCAACTATTTTAATATTTCATTAATTAGCTAATTACTGCATCACCATTGTGTCATAAATAAATTAACTTATTTAATGTCTAAAAATTATAAATAAAATACCATTATTTAGGAAATTATTTTATCTTTATAATGAATATTTACAATCGAATATATCTTATGTATAACCCTATATTAAAAATGTTTTAGTTATTAAACTTTGATTTTAACTCTTTTAACTCTTCATTGAATTAAATAATAATAAATGTCCTAATCTAATCCAAGTGGACCAAAGAGGTTCATATTTTATTCCAAAGATTATTTTTTGTAGAATTATACTTATACAATAGAATTCAGACATGTGTTAGGCTAATAATAATTTCATTTTTACCCTTAATTACCCTATTTACTTTTAACCGTGGTAAATAAAAGTAAATAGTTACTATTCACCAACAATTATTTTTATCTTATTGATCCAAATTTTAATCCTTGATATTAACCGTGTCTCTCGAAATTTCTAATTTCTACTCATTAAAGAGGTAAAATTATTATTTTTTTGTTAATTTTCAAATTTTCTTAGGAGATTGGCAAAAGAGGGTGAAAAGTTCAGTAATATTTTTATATGTCTAAAATTATTATAAACTGACTCAAATGAATTACATTGAACATATATAAATATGAAGTATCTATTTTGACCTAAAATAAATTTAAATGAAATAAATAAATTTTTAAATAAAAAGTCGGTTTTAACCTATAACTCAGTGTTTTTCACTATTCATCAAAAATTGACTGTTTTAGAAAAATATCAAAAATTCACCGTAAGATAATTTTGATATTATGAATTCAATAATGAAGTCTATTTTACCAAATTCAAAACATAGAAGTTTTATTTATTAATTTAAAATTAATTCCCGCTGTCAAAACCAAAAGGCATATTTTTAAGAAATAATAACTATCAAACGTTTGACACTTGTTCATGTCCAATTTCAAAGTGAAATTACTTAAAATGAACATCATTCGATTAAATGGTAAAAATATAATATATTTATACTTACAAACCATTAAAATGTATAATTTAACACTATAAATTATTTTGATTAAAAAATTTGTTTTTAGTTAAAATATAGTATTTTTCACTATTCACCCAAATATGAACGTTATCAGAAAAACACCAAAACTTTATTGAAACTAAATTATTATGTCTCGATTCTAAAGAAGAAGTTTATTTTGTCAAATTGAATATATAAATGGTTCAAATATTGCATTTAAAAATTCTTTTCCCTTAAAAGGCGGTAAAATTGCATTTTTTAAAAAATACTTCTTTTATCTGAAAAAATGTATTTGGTCTTAACTTATGTCTAAGAAACTCATAATATGAACTATAAAATGATAAGGATTATATAAAGTTAAAAATTCAGTTAATACTTTTCTTAACTGCTTTTTAACGGCTAGTTTGGTAAGTAATGGTGTGCCAGAACCCGGTGTTGCGTGTAGTGCAAGTTATTGAATTACTTTGAAGAAATAATGTACTATGAAATCTTGGGATGTTATAGGGAGACACAATTGGTTGTTTCAACTTTGTTCATAGAATTTAATGAGTTTATTTTATAATTTTATTGATAATCCAATCATCATATTTCTGCACATTTTTACTTTTAACTACCATTCACCTTCTTCCTCTAGATCAGTAGTAGTAACACATGCTACTTAAGCTGACATAATTTTTAGTTTCACTTGACTAGAGTCTACCATTTTTTTGTAGGAGGTCGTAAAAAACACTTTTGAATGGGATGCCGCTACATTTGGTGAATGGGACAATAATTAGGAAGATTTTTCACTCCTTCTTTGTTTGGTTTCCTCAGTCATGGAAATTGAAAAAAATTGTTTTCTAGAGTTGAGATGAAGTAACTGAGAACATGTTCATTCCAACAAGGAATAAACTTTGCTTTTTAATTAGTCAAATTGTTTCTGCCTTTGATCTCTTTGATCATCTTGATGAGTTTGTCATTTCTGCTGATGCTTTTAAGGTGGATCCCTTCGATATGATGAAGGTTTTGAAGTGTAAGAAGGTACAAGTGCTTGCTTGAGTGTAATAGTAGCATTATCTACTTTCCTTGTTCTTATTCATAGAGCTAATGGAATTACAAGTGTTTTAGCCTAATTTTCAATAATAGAATCTTATATCTGTTGTGAAATTGAAGTAAGTTCTCAAATCCCTCCTATGTAATTTATATGGATCAGTGGTGTGTGTAACTCATCATACAGATTTTTTATAAAAATTGGCAGCAACTCGTCTTGAGGGAGTGCCAGACTTAAGGAATACATTAATCCTTTCCATCGAGCAATGAAATCGGAAACAATTTCATTATCCCTTTGTTTTTAAATGGTGAGATTAGAAACATACATATTTGGTTATGTTGAGCTAAATTGAAGAAGAAATTTCTGATAGAGATCTTCCCATCCAGTAATTGATCGAGATTGTAAACATGTATACTAAAAAAAGATGTTCCCTGTAACGACTACACAAAACACCTGCATTTTACTACTTATTTTTATTGAGGAGTTCCCATCATGGGATCACAACGAGAAACGAAATGTGTTAATTCTTGTTCCAGATCTCTCGAACCATTAAATATTGGAAACGTGGTATTCAAAAAAATTTGGTGGGGTTGGAATTAAGTCCATCCATTCAGGGTAATATTTCTTTTCCAGCTGAACTGGTGTATGTTGTTCCTCCATATTTTCCAATTGATTCATTAATGACTCAATTGTGTACATAATAATTTGGTGAATATATGGATGAGCTGGAACCTATTCTGATACAATAACTTGAGCTTGAGCTATTGCAATGACTGATAAAACCACTGGTGAAGGTGTTGGTATTTGCCTTGGAAAACCCACTGAAACATGCTTATTTGGATGTCTTTGATCCTTCCATGGCTATGTACCCAATGGAGGGAATTCATTATCCGCATCTGTTGTTACCACAGATCCTATTTTATGAGGAGATCCTACAATATGTGAAAGTTTCTGATCTTCCCCGGGTGTACATCAAGAAAAAATGCTTCTTCGAAGTAAATCTATATTGAGTCCTTTCAATTATTTCATCTCCTCTTCTTACTGTGAAAATCTCTCTTCAAGAGAAAGAGATAGACCTTCTCCAGTGGAAAAGTGGGATTCAATCTATCTTTTACCTTTCCCCTTGTTAAATGCCTTTCAGAGGGGTGGGGGTTCGTTATTTGAAGGCATACCTAGAATTTGGGTAAGCCTCTAATTTTGAGTATGTACACCTTATTCATTTACATCAGTGTGTATTGTATTATGGATAAGAACTTTATCTTATAAGTCCCCTGAACTAGACACATTTTCTGGAGGTTCTTCTGTAATGGTGTTAATTACATTTACTAACACATAATTCATTGAAGACATTCTATCAGTATATTTATAAGATCATATCCCTCTGTATCTTCCATAAGACTCTTCTCTCCTATACGATGGATTATTAGGATATTTTGGATGGATAATAAACCAAAGGAAATTCTCATATATTTCAATCTTGTGCTTTCTTTGGGGATTCGTTCCTAATTGGGATAAAACTGACTTCCATTGGGGAGGGGATTGTAGATTTGAAAAATCCACCATCCTTGTAGGCTAGGGTTGTTCATGTTCTACTTCTTCAAAACATTTAACATTGTTTAATGAACTTTATGGTTTAACTAAACGATCCCTCATCCCTTCAAGATGGGGTGGTTTTTGAATTTCTATGGCTGAGATTCAGGCAGTTGCTTTTTGATTTTACGAATTTTTGTTCAGAAATTTACGGGGTTCATTTTCAGACAACTACTCAAATCACCAGTTTTGGAAGATCATTGCACTATTTTAGAAATTTTTTTCTCTGATGTTTAACATCCTCTATGTGGGAGGCCTTTTCAAAATTCTAAGATGCTTGATGTAAAAGTAACTCAAAAGCTTCTTTTCTTTGGGCCTGACTCTAATGAGAGATGTTTGAGGCCAGTTCTTGAGCATACATTTGATTACATATAGAATCTATTGATTATGGCTGACCGTGGTAAATAACAGTGCATGAGACCACTTTTGGCAGACATTTTTTATTATAGAGTGTAGTGAAATGCAATGCTCCATGTGTACCCCATCCTCTGATACGAACACAAGATGGGGAATCAAAAATTAACTATAGTAGCCTCTTTAGAGCATTGAGGAATGAACACAGAAGGGTTCCATGATGTTTTTCAACCTTTGGATGTTGGGAAACTGAGAGAGATTCCAAGTCAATTTATCATTTCGAACCTTCTATTACCTTTACAAGATATTGATATTCATCATATGGTAGTTCTTTGGTTTTAAAATGATGAATAGTTTTTCATAAGTTGAGGCAGATATCATGAATTTAATCACCATCAATTCTGGAATGTTATATTAAGAATTTGACAAAGTCCAGAACATGAATGTTATTTCTCCTTTAGCCAATTGTCTTCTAATGTTTAACATGTATTCAGAGTCTTTCACTAGAGGTTTCTCCACTTGGTATGACCAAAGTAGACGCTCTGTATTAGAAGATAAATCACCCAAGGGAGGTTCGGAGAATGATTGTTCCCTTGATATTTCTTCTATATGAGAAAGCGTTTCACCCGTAAATGACAAGGCATTCGACATGAATGTCCTTCTGTTTTAATGTGCCTCGAGATAGGAGGGCTTTCACATCGATACATTATCAATTATATAATTATCATGAAAATGTGAAATAATTCTATCGAGAAGACATTCGTAGTGAATTACATCATGGGGAGGAACACCATGGTGGATTATAGAAAGGGATGAATCCTCTTTCTTTCCGGTCTTCTGGCCACATGGAGGGTGGTCATGCATCTCATCCAGAGATAGGCTCTCTGGATTGACCGAATTTTCATGAAGCAATACTTCATGATGAAGTTTCTGATGGTGAACTTCAGACTTACTGCTACCACCCTCATAATTTGGTAATGAGAGGGTAGGATCTTGAGCTACAATAGATAAATTTTTGAGGGCTTCAAGAACATCAGCATTATGAGGAGCCAAATTGCAGTTTGACACTGGATTTTCCAATCATGTTTGATGAGACTTCTTCTTGGATGTTTTCTTACACTTAGTTGGGGCCACTTTCTAGGAGAATTGGTTATCATGGGTAGGTTTATATGCTTTATTTGGAGCGGACACCATAACAGGTCGATTATCTCCAATTGTAAAGAGTGTATGTTCCCAATCCTTTTGTTCATATGATATGGATGAGTATGGCCCATGAATCTATTAAAATAGAACAGAGGTGTGTATCTACTCTAGGATGGAATTTTTTTTGTGTTTTCCAATGTGTGGGGATGGATTTCTGTGTATGTTCCCCTGTTACTACTAAAGAAGTTGATATAATATGCTGGTATGCTTCCAAATTATGGGAAGGGATTTCTTCTTGGCCTTTCCCCATTGATAAGATATGTGTGGTGACTTCAAAGACTGTAATAGGAATATACACCCATTACATATTGGGATTAGGTGTATGTGTTTTCTCTTTTCCTCCTTTTCCTATCAACGGGTATTGACAGTACTCATGCATGGGGGTAGAGAGTTGGGTCTGCCCCAAATTTTTCATCGGGGCATTCCAACTGACTTCTCTGGGTGCTGCTAAATGAGACTGTTGGAAGGCTTGATGAACTCTAGAAGGTGTATGTGCATACTAGCTATTTCATGTCATGTATGGTCAATGGAATTCCTTCAATACTGGAAAACGAGACTACTAGAATAATTGGGGATTGTAAGCAGCTGTATGTTCCTGTTTACCAGTTTCCAACACATTCAATTGGCAGGCTTCTTTAAATGCAGTCAGACAAGCCTGCTAACTGGATGATAACTTTTAAGCAGGTTTATGTGCCTATTCATAGTAATCCATTGGATTAATCTAGTAATATTGGTGGGTTGCTTGTAGATGATTCTATTGGATAGAAAAATTAGAACATACGGGTGTATATTCATGCTCGTTGTTTGCCATCAAGCTAGGTTGATGGACTTCTACGGAGGGGGTAGAGTTAATAACCTACTCCCTATTGACCAGACGTTTTCCCCAACATTTTTTATTTCATGCTCGAGTTTGAGATACAAGAGCCAAATGTCCAAAGGAAACACCCCAATCATGATGGGGGTTCACTACTGCGCAATTCTTCTAGCAGTGATTATTGGTGGGAGTCCTTAGGAAGGATTCATGTATCCTTTAATTAAGGCCCTGAGAAACCTATTGATCTACCTCCCTATAGTATGGGAGTGACTGGTTGTTATGTTTTAGGGATAAGGATCTGAAACAGTTGAAAACTGTGGTTGGCACTATCTTCTTTTTTATCACTGATCGTCATTGGCCAGATGATAGAGGATTGTTATTGAATTGGAGGGCCTATCACGCAGCATCCTAATTCATGATTATACTATTCTGGTGATACTCCTTTAACAACACGCTGGAGACCCAGTTCCTAAGATGTTGTGTGGATGACGAAGTCCTTCTCGTCGATGAAGATCCATCTTGAGTAGCGGTTGGGAATTTTGCAGATGTCATCTTGAAGAAATCCATTTTGGACTGAAGGTAGTTCTATAGAAAACTAAGAAAATGAAATAAACTCCATTAAAGAGACATTTGTTAGATGGATACATGCATGATTTATTTCATTGTACAACCTTCCTTTATCAATTGATAGGGGCCTGACAGGTGGGTAACATTATTAACTTGGTTAAGGATTCACATCGAGTTCACCATTTTTGTTTTGTAGGTCCTTGAAATGTGTGTTGTAGTTTTAAGAATAACTACTTCCAGGAAGTTTCCATTGGATTTACTCATGGAAACATAAACTTACAACAGTTCTTTATCCCCAAGGGACCTACTTTCCAAAGGTAGGTGTTCATTAGGTTTGAACTTTATGATACTTAGGAACGTGCATTGGTCAAGAGGATGGAAGATCAGACTCATCATACCCTTTTGAGGGAAATAATTGTCTACTCCAGGGAACTATTTGTAAATTTAAGATATTTTCATGAATCCTTATTAATTCACCAAGCATAACATAAGTTCCCAATGGAATTTTCAATCACTTATTAACATGTGTAAAATATAGAATCATCACTATGTATTCAAGGATCTTCATTAACATCGATATCTTTATGTATTTGAGATTCTCCATCAATAGTATCCTCTCATATACTATTTATAGATTCTTTAAATCATATTTATAATGATACTAGTTTTAATCCACTTAGCAGGGCACTCTAGAATTTATTTTCATCTAGGGAGATGAAGGTTTGGTATGATATTAGGATCATATCCATGAAATGGGTTACCTACATATCCTTGTGAAAGGAAGTAGAACCCTCCTTGGTCAGTGTCGATTAATGGGAAAGATCATACCTTTTAAGTCCATTTTATTAGGACCTAACTGTACAGTTTAATGTCATGTAGTAATGAAATCTAAGCAAAAGGTGCTTAGTCATGGTTTGGTGTTGGACTTATATTGTGGCAGTCCAAGGAACTTGGAATGGATATAGGTTTCTAAGTAATATTAGACCCTTCTGGGAATATGAACCAAGGAGAATAAGGTTGATTTGACATTTTGGGTTTTAACCTTAAGGAGGCTTCTTAATTATCCCATGTGAATGGGAATTAAAGCCCACGTAGTTCAATAAATCTCATAAGAGAGCATAGTCCTTTGAGAGAAATGAGTTTGGGATTACTTCCCAAAAAGTATTCCTTGAAGACTTGGGGGGATAATTTTGGGAGTATTCCTAAAGAGGATTCACAAATTAATGGAATTAGGGTTGGATGATTTAAGAGGATATCTAGTGATCTCGGTCCCCAGAAGGGCTTTCTACGTATTCTCGTTTGAACAAGAATCAAAGTTCTCATAGTTCCTTCTAGTGAGTGTTTGTGCACATCTTGTAATCATCATGAATTTCTAATCCCATGTAATACATTATCAGTGTGAGAAACAATATGATGTTACAGATTCAAAAATGTAACATACACTTTTTCTTTTCTTCTGGTGTAGGCGGTCGAGCCTACTGTGGCTAGGATGGACGAGGGCGAGGCGATGAGCCCTCCCTTTGTTCTCTTCATATTGGACAAGGGTCCAATGAAAGGAGAAGGGATGAAGGTTAGGGGATTACACCAAGATGGATGCCCTAAAATTGATCCTAGTAGGGGAGGGATACTTATAATTTTATTTTATGGAAAATAAATTGTGAACTTTAACTTCCCCATCAGAGATCTGAGGATCCGAGTCATAGAGACAAAAAGGGGATCATAGACACAAAACCCTAATCCCCCAAACTGGAAGCTTCCCAGCACTATTCCTGGTAGAAGGGACCATGTGACTACGGATATAAAAACCCATAGACACTCCATAAAGCCTAACCCCATTGTGAAATAAATGTGGGAAACCTATGACAGCGGATATACAAACCCAAATAAGAGACACGCTGATGTCCCTTTCTCAAAGGTTTGATAAGTCAGGAGGTTTTGGTGTAGGTTTCTACTTAGCCCCTTTTAGATGAGGGAACCAAGGAAGGATATACCATTCCATGAATGGATTTAAAGTGGGTACTTAAGTTGGTATGTAGGTTTTATACCAAGATCTTCCACGTAGGTACCTCGTGCAAGTGTGCCACGTAGGTACCCCGCATCGCTGCACCACACAGCTGTACCGTATACATGTGTCCCGTAGGTGTTCCATGCAGGGTTGTATGATGAATGAAGAATAAATTTCACATAGGGGAACCAAAACTACATAAAAACTATAAAAGACTTTCAAAACATGCTTATCCCGTTAAATTGTCTCTTATCTCATACTTTAGTGAGCTACCTGAGACAATTTGAGGGATCTGGGCGAAAGAGATGCACAATGGGAGCTTCAAGGAGTCTTTAAACTTTTTTAGTTCATGAAATGGGGAGCCCAAGGGTCCTATTTATAGGAATGGATGGGTCCTTGGTGAAGGGATAGTGCTCATGTATATCCTCCATGCATCTTCTCCATGTAGGTCTGTCACATAGTGGTACAAAAATTATGCTACTGTGTAGGTATGCTTTGCAAGTTTGTCGCACAGGTCTGTCATGTAGATCTATTGTACAGGTCTATATCACATATGAACATGGATTAAATCTATAATAGATTCCCTAAAAAGGAAACAATTCCCTCCAAAAATGTGTGATGTGCCTGAGTTCCAATCCTCTAGACCAATGTGAATCCATAAGTGTTGTTGGATAGATCATCCAACGAGCATCTACCTTTGGTAATAAGGTCTAGGATTCATGGATACGGGGGTGTTGGGTATTTATGGATCCATGAATAAACCTCTTGGAGACCATCGGAAGACATTGTACCTGATGTGTATTGATTTCATAAACACTTGACCCCTACAATAACTCCTGAATCCTAACATGCTTCAAGTCTTAACAAAAATTATGAGTTCGGAATGAAACACTTTACTATGACACCACCCTCATAACATAAAAAAAGGATATACTTCCCTTTCCTCATGGGACCATTTCATCATAGGTACAACACACGTCTTTAAGTATAACAAAAATGGTGAACCCAACGTGAATCCTTAACTAAGGTAGTGGTGTTACCCCGATGAAAACCCCTCTATGAAAACAAATGGTTGATTATTCTCCATTAGACTATTTTTTTACTCATACGCAAACAAAAATGGTGATCCTGATGGAAATACATAACCAAAGTGGTGGGGATACCCCACCACAATCCACATTCGCATCCAGAATAAAGAGGGCCAAGCAAGACCATAAATTATACATGTGTTCAGGAGAAGCTACTATTGTAGGGATTTGTTTTCTATACTTAGTACATATATTTTAGGTCTTCAGAGCAACCTTCAATCCAATGATGTCTTCAATGTTCTTTCAAATATGTATGATAATCAATGCTCTAGCTGAGACTTCCATAAAGTGAAGGACACCGTGTAATGAGCAAAGGTTTAGTCAATGGATACTTTCTTCTTATAATTATGTCATATAGTATAGTCAAATGAAATCACAAAAAATGAACTACTAAGTATTATGTGACCTTTAAACATAATAATGTCACTTTATTGATTTGAATTTCAAATATATGATATACACGGTTGTGATTAGTATGATGTTTAGAGTCTGATAAGACAAACATAATTTTTGGAGAATAGTAACTGACCCATATGAATAGTAATGTTACACTAATGAATAGTAATACTATTCTTAGGAATAGTAAATAATTCAAGTGAATATGTAACCTTACCAATTAATGTATAAATAAAATTTATCCATCTTATAAGATACAATATGATATTATTATATCATAGTGTTTGTATATTTGTGAGTCATTTATATTTAATTACAATTTTATGATTAATTTAATAATTTAATATAAAATTTATTTTCATAAAATCTATTCAAAAAAATTATTTTGATGAATTAAAATTATATTATAATTTTAAGTGACCTTAATTAATTTTTAAAAATGTTAGGAAAATAGTTTTGATTTTAAAATTTGTAGTTTTCAAGTAAATTATGATATTAATTCAAAATTAAATTTCACATATTTATAAAATTATTTTCATAAAATGGAGTTAATTTTGGAATTATACACTTTGAAAAATGGTTGGGTGAGTTTTTGGGATTTTTCTAAAATACTTGAATTTTTGGGGAATAGTAAAATACGGTAATTTGATGTATATATACATTATATGTTAAATACACTTTCTTTATTCATGGATGATTAATGTAACTTGGGTTATAAATCACAAGCACATATTACTATTTATTTTCAAAATAATAAATTATTTTTCTTGTCTTCAGAAAAATAAATAAATAATGAATAAAATATTGAGAAAATCCCTCTCTCCACTATAAAAACCTCCCTCAACCCCCTATTCTCTTGACACCTCTCAAGCCTTATGCCTAGTCCACATTTTGCTCACATCCTTCCCTAATATCATCTCCCCCTTCTAGAATGCTTTATTATATTCAAAATACCAAATTCTCACCCTTAAATATGTTCTCAAGGAAGATTTATTCAAGAGGTAAATTCATTTTTTCATTTCTTTTTATTTTCATTCAAGTTCCATTCCTTTATTTTTCTTTCCCTACCATCTTTCATACAACTATTATGAAAACCCCAATACCTTACATATACTAGAATTTTTTTTATTTTAATGGTATAATTAATCATCATCTCTCATTTCCCATCCTTTTATACTAGAAATGAAAACATCATCTGAGATGTGTTAATTTCACAAATAGAAGGATGATGGGTTTTCAATTTCTATTACCATCTTCAATTCTGGTCATAAAACCATTTTTATTATTAAAAAACCTATAATATTTTTATTCTTTATAATTTATTATAATGGAGTTTTGTGTACACATGATATTCATTTATAAATAAAAATGTGTTCCATGTGATAAAAAAATCACCAGTTAACAAAAACAGTTATCATTATTTCTTTATATAATGATGTATCTTTATGACAAATAACCAAATGAATTTTATAACCAAGTAATATAATTTAGTATCAATAATAACATATAATTCCAATTCTGTACAACTATTATCATCTTACATGTTTATCCTTACATGTATATAAGTAAACCAATCATGAAAACCAATGAAACAAACAATGAAATTGATCCTCTTAACCCATCAAAAAGGTCATGAATGAACATAATAAGGTTATAATAAATCAATTAAATAAATAATAGTTTATATAAATATTAATTAATGAATTTAATTTATTTATCCAAGATATTAATATCATGTTATGGACGCCATCAGACTTAAGTTAAGAGATTCTACCCGAACCTCCATTATTTATTCAGGTTGATCTGTCTTACTTTTAACCCAAATTAAGGTATATGTTTAATTTATGTACATATTATAAATGAATTTTAAATGATCCAAAATCATTTATCATGTTCCATTCATGATTATTTTTTGTGGATATAAATGTTTTATGTGGGTCCCTTATCAATACTCCCCGATAAGCTGACTGTTTTATGGAAACTTCTTTAATTCTTAACCAATTTCAAGTGAGCTCTATCATCTATTTTAAGAAACCATAGTTTTTATAAAATCTGTATTTTTTTATGAATTTTTTTTGGTTCACTTATGGTTTTATATAATATATTATTCCTTTTCTATTTTAAATTCTCTTTAGTACTTTCCTTAAACCCTCACTAAAATTTTTTAATGGTAAAATTTCCTAAAATACTCTTCTTACAGGTTGTAACTTATATTTAACATCACTTACCATGAAATATTCATATTTTTCCTTATTAATTCCCATGTATGTCTCAATTCCATTCTTTTATGGACACGTGTATGATACACCCATCTATTATGATTTATGACATGATTATGATACACATTTGTTTCCATGAGTACCCTTATGTTTATGTAGGAATAATTATGTATGATTCTATATGTGAAAGAATATTCATGAATATGTTATGATGGGTCAACCTAATTAATTTTCTATTCAATATTGTAAAATTGAGTCTCATGAGACATTATGTGCAATGGTCTAAGCGATTAGCCTTGACTCATGCTTCCATGTGCAATGGTCTAGGTGGTTAACCTTGACTTGTGCTCCTCTGTGTGAAACGATCCATGAATCATGAAAAAGTCATGTTTTATTCTGCTTCCACATTACAATGAATCCATGTTTATATGATCCCATGTTTATCTTTTGTGATTGCATATATTATATGCCTTTTTATATCATTATTTCATTCCTTCTAACCCATGTTCTAAAGCTTTATTTATATGTTTAATCCCTTACTGGGATTTTTATCTCATCCCTTTGTTCATGTTATCCCTAAGTTATTCTATGAATTTTTATAAGCATAATGGAAATTATGATCTATTTATAAAAATTAAACAAATAAACTTTTTATTTCATCCCATGTTTTAAGTTTTATGTACATAGTCTTCCAAGACACTAGACTTTACGATCCATGACATTTAATAGGATACTTTACTATTCCTAAAATCATGTAATGATATGTGTAAAAGTATAGGGTCACTATAGTTGGTATAAGAGGATGTTCAAGTTATTTTTGGATATTAGGAATAAAAAACCTTAGTGATAACCTTAGGAATGATACTAAGTATAATAATACACCCCTAAATTTTTGTAAGTATAGACTATGTGGTTTATCAAGAAAATAAATCCATGTCTAGATAGAAATAAGTGGATGTGGATCTAGCACATTGGTATCAAGGGTAAAACCCGAAAACACTACATTGAGTTAGAATTGAATGGGAACTAGTGCATGACAATGGGACTTACTGTACTCCTGTTTTGACACTACCAGGGGATATACTTTTGTAAATTTATAAGATTAGTATGAATAATTATTAAGAGAACAAAAAATACCATAAGAATATATGTTAAGTAATAGATCAATGATAACCTATATTTAAACCTAGTGAATCACAAGTTAGTATTTACATTTAATTTAAGAGTTTATCCTTTTATGTTTAATTTTTTTAGGATTAATATTTAATTATTCAATACCTCTAATTTTACGTTATTTTTCTTAGTTAATGTCAAGAAATAGAAGAACACATTCCAATATTCAATATGATTAGGAATGTGAAAATTTCTTTAATTATACGACATGTATAATGGGAAGGGGTGCCCAAAACTTTATTATAACACTTTCTTAGCTGGATCAAGTTATGAATAATAACTTAAATTGTATGGAACTCCCTACTCTTCCAAGAAAATATCATGTTTTTGTCAAATACTTCATAAAGAAAATGAATCCCATGTTTAGTGGATCTTATGATCCCCTCCTCATAAAATATCAGTCTAAGACCATAGAAACAATATTCTCTATCATTCAGTGATCAGAAGAATAGAAATTCCTACTAGTGGTCTATAATTTTAATGATTAAGATGATCAGTGGTGGAAATTGATCAAGAATATGATGTCCGATGAGGAAATTGATTACATGGATTGGGAGGAAATTAAGAAAATGTTTTCTAATAAATATGTTCCCCAGACCCCCCCCCCCCATCTCAAGATGGAAAGATAGTTACTCGGTCTTAAGTAGAAGGAATATGAGTTCATTAGGGCGTATGATGAAAACTTCATTAGGCTTCCAAGATACTTCTCTGGCTATATCATGAAAACATAAAGCAAGGTGGATCGCTTCTTTAGTATACTAGAGTCTATAAAAAGTGTTTGTGATTAATGACTTTGACGGTTAAGAGGAGATTGTCTATTATGACCTTATGTTTGAAATAGATATCAGAGACTCTCAATAGTCTCGTGGGACCAATGAAAAAAAATTTGAAAATGGAGTCTAATGTGGGTGGTTAAGAAAATAAATCACATGATGGAAAGAAGATTGAACATCCCATATGTCAATGTTGTGGGAAGAAGCATCCTGGGAGCTATCTAAAGGGAACCATGAATTGATTCAAATGTTGAATAATGGGACATCTTGCTAAGAACTTCTAGAGGTATATGGAGAATCCCACTAATAAAGAAGAATAAAGGAAGGTTCATATAAATTCTCAACTTGTAGTGCAGTCATACAACTGCAAGGAGAATGGTCCTTATGTGAAAAATTTCCCTAATCCAAGGGTTGTCAGAGGAAATCAACAACAACCTCTAAGGATATAAAAAATGTATTATGCTATCACTACTACTGAGGTGGATACAGACAATGATGTGGTTATATGTATGTTATTTATTCATTCAAGAATAAATAACATACTATTTGATTCTAGTTCTATGTATTCTATCATATCGTTCTAGTTTATTATAACTATTAAAACACTACCTCAAAATGTGGAGGTTGATTTATCTGTGAGATCAAAAAATGGGGCAATTACTGCATCCAATGTATATAAATCCTCCCTGGTTATTATATGTGGAATGAACCTCCCAAAAAATTTCAACATACATTCTTTAGTGGATTATGATGTTATATTGGGTATGTATTGGCTATATTTATACAAAGACAACATCCACTATTGGGAAATGGAGATCACTCTACACATCCTAAAGAATCCTCCAATTATTTACTAGTGTAAGGAGGAAGATGAATCTCCTTTAGAATCATTGTCTCAAGTATGGATATTATTGAATTATGATAAAGCATTTCTAGCTCAAATGATTGAGAAAAAGGAGAAGATACTTCTGAAAGATATTCCCATCGTGAGGGATTACCCTGATGTATTCCCTAATTAATTTAACAGTCTAACTCCTAAGTGATAGGTTGATTTATCAATTGAATTTATTCCAGGATCTCTGCCTATATCAAATACACCTTATAGAATGGCCATCATAGAGATGGAAGAGCTGACGATGTAGTTATAGGAGAATCTCGAGAAGGGTTTTATATGCCAGACTGCTTCACCGTGGGGTGATCCAGTACTCTTTGTCAAGATGAAGGGTGGATCAATACACCTTTTCATTGATTATTTTGAGCTCCATAAAATCATGAAAAAGTACAAGTATCCTCTTTCATGGATATATGACTTGTTTGATCAGCTTATTGGGGCTAGTTATTTCTCAAAGGTGAACCTTCGGTTGGGATATCACTGATTAAAGGTAATAAATGAAGATATTCCCAAAAATACCTTTCGAATGAGGTATGGCCACTATGAGTTCATCATGATGCCCTTTGGAGTCACTAATTCTACTGCAATATTCATGGATTTAATGAAAAGAGTCTCTAGATATTACTTTGACAAAGTTTTTGTAGTATTTATCGATGATATTATGATATACTCTAAGTGTAAGGAGGAACATGATGAGAATTTGAATACCGTGAGGATGACTTTATGAAGGGAGAAACATTATGAATAGTACAATAAATATGATTTTTTGATGGAGGAAGTATCATTCTTGGGGAATGTAATCACCAAAAAAGGGATATCTGTTGACCCTTCTTAGACAAAGGAAATCGAAGAATGCCACAGCCTAACATATGTGGCCGAAATCCACAGCTCTCTGAGTCTATAAGGGTATTATAAATGATTTTTAAGAACTTATCATGAATGTAAAACCCAATGAAAAAGCTGAAATATAATGGACTGATGTTTTTATGGAATCAACAATGTGTGGAAAGCATTATTATGCTCAAAAAAAGGCTTATCACAGTGCCAGTACTCCCACTACCAAAAAGTGGAGAACTCTTTGTGGTGTATAGTGACACTTCAATGAATGTATTAGGTTATGTGTTGATGAAAAATGATTAAGTGATAGCCTATTACTTGAGACATTTAAAAATACATGAGAAAAACTAACCCACACATGATCTGGAGTTAGATGCTGTGGTATTTTCTTTGAAAATATGGTGGCATTATCTCCATGTGGAGAAGTGTGAGATATATACTTATCACAAGAGCCTCAAATATATATTCACACAGATGTATCTTAATATATTCTAGAAAATATGGTTATATCCCATTAAGGATTATGATTTATCAATCCACTACCATCCTGGTAAGGCAAATAAGGTGGCAGATTATCTCTGTACAAAGGATCCATCATCTTTATCAATGATGAGGGTTTAGAAGGATCCAATCTTCTTAGATTTTCAGAGGATAGACATGGGAATTATTAAGGGAGGAACTTCATCAATCCTTTATTGAATGGTTTCTCAACCATCCATCATAAATAAAATAAAGTATGCGTAGAGAAAAGATGTGGAAATTTTTAAAATGGTGGAAGCTATTGGAAATGGGAAATACCTTGAGTTAGAGATTGATGATTAAGGAGTTGTAAGACTTGTGTCACAATTAGATAGACTATCCGGTCCAGAGATAAATAAGTAACTTTTGAATGACTCACACAGCTCAACCCTCTCTATTCTCCCAGGGAGAAAAAATATTTATCAAGACCTCTGAGAGAACTTTTGGTGGGACAATATGAAGAAGGAGATTGCTCAATATACATTAAAGTGTATTGTATGTCAACAATTGAAGGTTGAAAGACAAAAGTCTAAGGGGGTGATGCAACTGCTATCCATACCAACATGTAAGTGAGAGAATATTACCATGGATATTTCCATTATACTTCCAAGGAAATCTAAAGGAAACAATGATATATGGGTCATTATGGATTGTTTTTCAAAGAAATTTCACTTTATCATAATTCGAGATAACTTCTCCTTGGATCTACTTTCAAAGATATATATCAAAGAGGTGGTAAGGCTTCATGGAGTACAATTATCTACTATGTCTGATAGATATCCTAGATTAACCTCAAAATTCTTAAAAAGTCTCCAACATGCTCTAAGAGTTGAACTGAACATCAGTATGGCCTATCATCCTCAAACTGACAGCAAATCTAAGAGAACAATTCAAAATCTAGAAGAAATATTTAGAGTGTGTTCTATGGACTTCAAAAGAGGATGGGACCAACATCTTCCACTCATAAAATTCTCTTAGATCAATAGTTTCCACTCAAGAATCTGAATGGAATCATATGAAGCCCTTTATGAAAAAAGGTAAGAAACCCAAGTATATTGGGATGCAGTCAGTGACTATAAGCTTCTAGGGCCTGAAACGGTCTAAGAAATTGCGAAGAAGGTGAAAACCATTTAGTAACACATCAATTTATCCCATAGTTGACAGAAGAGTTTCGCAGACAATCATCAATGAGACACTGAGTTCAATGATTGAGACATAATATTCCTCTAAATATATCCATGTAATAATGTCATGAGATTTGGGAAGAATGGAAATCTAAGTACCATGTAAATTGGCCCCTTAGAGATCATTGATCATGTCAGAGTTGTGGCCTATCAACTATCACTTCCACCTAACAAGTATAAATAAAATTTATCCATCTTATAAATAGTAATGTCACCATTATGAATAGTAATATGACCCTTATGAATAGTAAATCTTTCAATTGAATATGTAACATTACCAATGAAAGTATAAATAAAATTTATCCATCTTATAAGTGACAATATGATATAATTAAATCATAATACTAGTATTTTTGTAGGTCATGTATATTTAATTACAATTTTATGATTGATTTAATAATTTAAAAGAAAATTTATTTTTATTAAATGTATTCATAAATAATTATTTTGATGAATTATGATTATATCATAATTTTAAGATACCTTAATTAATTTTTCAAAATGTAAGAAAATAAGTTTTAATTTTACATTTTGTATTTTTCATGTATATTAGGATTTTAATTAAAAGTTAAATTTAAATTATTTTGAGAAATTTTTTCATATAATGTATTTCATTTTTGAAAGCTACACATCAAGAAATTATTAGGGTGAATTTTTGGAATTTTTCTGAAATACTTGAATTTTTATGAATAGTACAATACGGTAATATTTTGTATATATACATTATATGTTAAATAGACTATTTATTGAGTCATGGCTGATGTAAGAACCTTGGGATTGAACTCACATGCACATATTACAGTTTTTTTCCACAATAATCAATATTATTTCTTTTCTTGAGAAAAATAATAAAAATTTGAATAAAATTTTGAGAAAACCCTCCTATCCTTCACAATAAAAGAACAACCTCATCCCCTCTAATATTCACTCCTATAAATCCTTCTTCTAAGTCCAAATTCTTCTAAAATACCTCCCTAATACCCTCTCCCATTTTAATCAGCCCTTGGTCCCGTAAAATTACCTAATCATCTCCCTTAAAGAGGTTCTCAAGGATGATATATTCAAGAGGTAAGTTCATCTTTTCATTTCTTTTATTTTTTTAAGTTCCATTATTTTATTTTTCTTTACTCACCTCATTTCATCCAAATTTTATGATAACTAAATTAACATATATGTACTATAATCTTTTTATGAGAATGGAATAATTCATCATCATCTCTCCATTTCCATCCTTTTATACTTGAAATGAAAACACCATATGGGATGTGTTAATTTCTCACATTCAAAGATGATTGGTTTTCAATTTATATTACCATTTTAAATTATAGTCAGGATAACATTTTTATGGTTTAACCAGACTATAATATATGTATTATGTCTAATTTAATTTTCTGGAACTTTTTGTACACATGATATTAATTAATAAAACAAAATGTTTCGATGTGATAAAAAAACCACCAATTAACCAAAACAATTATCACTAAAGTTTTATATAATGATTCATCATTAATAGAAATAACCAAATTAATTTTATAAAAAATTAATATTATTTATGATCGATAATAAAATATAACTCCAATTTTGGAAAACCATTCTCATCTTACATGGTTGTCCTTACATGTATATATGTAAACCAATCAAGAAAACCAATGAAAAAACAATGAAATTAAACCTCTTAAAAATTCAAAATGGTCATTAATGAACCTAATAAGGTTATACTAACTAAATTACCTAAAAAATAGGTTCTAGAAATATTAATTATTGAATTTAATTTTGTTATCTAGGACATTAATATCAAGTGAAAGACGCCATCAGAATTAAGGTAAGGGATTCTACACAAACCTCCATTATTCCTTCAGGTTTATTTATATTTATTTTTAGAAAAATTAAGTTATTTTTAATTTTTATGTACATATTTTAAATTATTTTTAGATGATCCAAACCCATATATCAAGACCTATTAATTATTATTTTTTAGGTATATACATATTTTTAAGTTGTTCCCTCCTTAATAATTCCTGATAGGCAAACCCATTTTAAGGGAACTTCCTAAATTCTTACCCAATTTAAAGTTCACTCTATCATCTATTGTAAGACACCATAATTTCTATAAAATAAGTACTATTATTATGAAAACCTTCTTGGGTAACTTTTGGTATTCTATAAAATATTATTCCTTCTCTATTTTAAATGATATTTAGTACTTTCCTTAAACCGCACTAAAATGTTTTAATGATAAAATTTCCAAAAATATGTTTATTACATGGTTTCAATTCTATTTTACATCACTTAAAAAGACTCATTACACTTTTTACTTATAAGTTTCCATTTATGTTTTAATTAGTTTCTTTCAATAACACATGTATGATACACCCATCTATTTTGATTTATGACATGATTATGATACCCATTTCTTTCCATGGGTACCCTTATGTTTATGTATGATTGATTAAGTATGATCCTATATGTGAGAAGAATATTCATGAACATGTTATGATGGGTTCTCCCATATAGTTCTCAAATGTATTGGGTAATGTTGAGTCTCATGAGATGTTATGAGCAACGATCTTGATGGTTATCCTTGACTCGTGGTACCATGTAAAACAGTCTTGGTGGTTATCATTGACTTGTAATCCTCTATAAAATTAGAATATAATCATTATAAATTCATGTTTTATGTTACTACCACATTACTATGAATCTATGTTTTTAGGATACCATGTTTATATGTTACTATTCCATGTGTTCCATGCCTTGTTATATCATAATGTCGTGCCTTATAATCCATTTTCTAAAGCTTTATTCTTATGTTTATTCCCTTACTAGGATTTTTAGCGCATTACTTTATTCACGTCATCCTTAGGATATCCTATGAATATGTCTGAGTAAAATGTAATTTTGGATCTCTTTTTGAATATTAAATAAAGTAATGTATTATTTATTTCCATGTGTTATGTTTTATGTACCTAGTCATCCAAGACACTATAATTTATGATCCTTGGCTTGTAATATGATGATTTAATATGCTTAAAATAATGTAATGATATGTGTAAAAGGCTAGGGTCTATATACTCCATCACCCCATCAGGTGTCTTAAATGTTGTGTGTAAAATGTGATGATTATGGAGTACCATAAAAATGGCAATCTCCCCACCCTAGACGCAATCAGGTAGGCCATCTAGGACATGAAGTCCTTCCAGCAGCTCCTTCAATAGTGGCTGACATTGCAGAGTAGGGTGGATCCCCTGACCATCTCTAGTCATTTTGAGAGCATGTACTAAGAACATGACAACAATAACCTATCTTATATTAGAGACATAGATGAAGTCAACACTAATGACTTCATCCTTACTGTATAGGGGTTTCCCTGAAAGAACCTTTCTAGAAGACGTCGCCTCCATCACCGTGCAACCCTGTATCCTCATTTTGAATAGGATACCATTGGGATAGATCCTACTGATGTTTAATGAACATGGGTCCAAGGGATTCCCACCAAGGGATGAAAACATATAATCAGAAGTAGGACATTATTTTGGTTTCTACGTAAGAGATCCACCTTGAAAATGTGGGAGCATACTATGGGAAGACATGCAATCCCTTCTCCTCTTCTGATGTCCTCCACAAAAATATGGTGGAAACCTACGAGTGGAAGCATATCCTCACTCACCCTTATGAATACCATCATTTAAGCATAGTGGAACATTATGAGAAATAGAAAATTCCCGATAATGCTTTCCAGTGTCACCATGATAAGATGGTGGAAAATTATAGGTAAAAGTTAATCCATACCAGTACACATGAAGTTCATCATCCAAATAGGATGGAAAACTATAGGAAGGTGCACATCTCGTCCAATGAATTTGAATACCGCCCGTAAAATATAGTTGTTATCACTTATGGGAAGTGTCAAATACCTTATCTCTTATATCAATCCCATCAGCCAAATATGGTGGAAATCATTTATATAAAGGGTCAAATTTTTTCTTCCTCATATCAAGTCCTTCATCCAAATATGATGGTAATCAAATATAATAAGTTTCAAAGTTCTGCAGATTCATATCAAACGTACGAGACAAAAATATTGGAAAAAGAGAATATGCATGTCACATCTCAAAAATATTAATATCTTCATCCAAATAGGATAAAAACTAGAAAAAATAACTAGTGTATCTTAGTTATAAACTAGGGACAGAGTCATTACTTTCCACCAAAATAAGAGAATTTCCAGTGCTCACTAGCAAACAATGGAGGACCAGGGTAGGTGCAAAATCTTTCTCCATCATCCGAATGAGAATTTATCCCCATTCCATCCAAAGAAATATCTCACCATGTCCTTGAAATTATGGAGTATCATACGCCAATTCCCAATCATATCTTCTGGACCTATAAATATGTAATCATGTATGTGGAAATATGTAACACATCGAGATTTTATGAAAACTATTCCTTTTAATTAATGTCTTGTGTTGTACACTACACTAAAAGGAGCTTGCACAACACGCATCCTTGACTTTCCTTGCATTACATGCAATCGCGACCTTCCTCGATAGCATGTGTAGTACGCAATACCGAGTTTCACTAAATGTGATATTATTATAATATTATTATGAACTAGCTCTTATGAATAGTAATACCCACTTTTTGAAATTTTATAAATTTTATATTTCAAAATGTACTTCATTTTTGGATTCAGAATATCGAAATTAGCTTAGGGTGAAATTTTGGTACTTTTCGGATAACTTTCATATTATGATGAATAGTGAAAATTACTAAATTTTATTAAAAAAAACTTTTTTAATAGAAATAATTAATAGTGATAACTTATTAATTTGAGTGATTTTAAAGTATATTTAGAATATATTTTTACAATTTAATACAATGTTGGTCATTGGATGTAATTTCACATTTAAACTAGACATAAACAAGTGTCAATCTTTTGATAGTTATTATCTCTCAAGAACACGCTATTTGTTTTGATGACGGGAAGTAATTTTTAAATTAATTAATGCAACAGATATGTTTTTAATTTGGTAAAATAGACATCATTTTATAATTCTTAATATCAAATATAGCTTAGGCCAAATTTTTGGTATTTTTCTGGAAACATTCATTTTTTGATGAATAGTGAAACCACTAAGTGGTAGTTAAAAAACTGAATTTTTCATAAAACATAATTTTACCACTTCTGTGAGTGGAATTTAAAAAATCCGAGAGACACGATTAATATCAAGGACAAAAATGTGGTTCAATGAGATGAAAATAATTTTTGGTAAATAGTAACTTTTTACTTTTTTTACCACGGTTAAATGTAAATAGGGTAATTAAGGGTAAAAATGATATTATTTTTACCCTAACACATGTTCTAATTATATTGGATAAGTGTAATTTGGACACAAACAACCTTAGGAATAAACTATGACCATTTAGGCCCTCTTGGATTAGATTAGGACATTTATTATTAATTTATTTAAAGATGGGTTAAAATAGTTAAACTCAAAGTTTAATAACTAAATCATTTTTAATATAGGGTTATATATAAGATAAATTCAACTATAAATATTAATTAGAACGCTAAAACTATTTCCTAGATAATTGTATTTTATTTGTAATTTTTAGAATTAAAATAATTTAATTTATTTATGACACAACGATGATGCAGTAATTATCTTATTAATAAAATATTGACTTAATTGATGTTATAAATACCCAAATAAATTTAATTTGAGATTTTTTATGAATTACAATAATTTTATAGGTTAATATGACATGTTATTATTGATTTAGTTAACTTTGTTCTAACTAATAATTCTGTTATGATTTTCAAAAAAATCAATTACCAAATACTGTCAAAATTGACATCAAATAGTTTTTTAAAAAAATATTATATTATTAATTGTTATTTTATTCCTAAAAATCTATGGTTCGTCAAAATGACTTATATAAGGTTATATATATTAATAATAAACAACTTGGGGTTCGTTTTTCTTGTTATATTAAGTTTATTAACCTTATAGTGTAAGAAAACAAGAAGACACGGTAAAAGGAAAATTATTTAACTTAAAGTTAAATCTAAATGATAAGGTTAAAATAGAAACCTAAACTTGTCTAAATTCTATTGGATGATAGGATTTAGACCCATACACACCTTATCTTCGAAATAACTCAATTTTTAGTTATTAAAACCCAAATATGACTTTATAATAAAATAATATTTTTAGTTTTTCCTAAGGTGCCCCTCTCCTCCCTTATAGAAGGGCACCTCCTCCCTCTCTTCCTCACACCATTTTGAGCCTTGAAGCTCGGCCAAACCCTACCAAATTCTCTTCTCCACTTCCATATAAACATCATAGAGGTCCTAGTCTTCTTCAAAGACCAATTTTAGTGCCCTAATAGGAGGCCTCAAAGAGGCAATTCAAAGAAGAGGAGGTTCAGATACGTACGAAGCATATCAGACCTAAGGTAAGGGATAATTTTGCAAATCTCATTTTTATCCGAGATTGCTTATTCATAAATATTTATTGGTGTTATTTATATCATCTAATTCCATATTTTATAAAAGTGTTTTCATGTATGTTTAATGTTTTTTTACCCATTTTTGACTGTTACTACGTGGTATGTAAGGAATCTTTCTTTTGTTTACGTTACGAGGTACTTTTTTTGACTTTTTTGACAAAAGTATGAGGAGAATGTTATTTTTAACTTATACAGCATGAATAGATTTTTACGGTTTCATAACGCCTCATTTTCATGACGCTTACTCTACATGATTTTATAACTATTTTCAACAAAATACTTTTATTTTAAAAGTTCATGACATTTTTTAAAAAGAAAATGATTTTGATGAAGAAAGGAAATTTTACTCAAGAATTCATTTCAAATGTTTTATCAAAACCATTTTCCATCTAAGATGACATTATTTGATATGTGTATGTTTGAATTTTAATGTCTCTATGATTTACATGGTTCACTTTTCTTATGATGAAATGTCCATTTGTTTTATATGAATTATGAAATGATGGGATGATGTTTATGAAACCCATTTTATTCTATGAGTTATGATGAATGTTTTATGTTTATTTTGTGGCACAAGTAAAAATGATTTCATTATGAGATGGGTGGGACATATATCTCCCTCTAATTAATTTAGTAAAGAATTATATCTCATGAGATAGACATGGCTGGAACGGTATGTTAATCTGGTTCAGTACTACAGGATTACAATGAGGAGTGAACTCGATTCAGAAAGGGACTTTGTCCACTAGGATGGTCTTGGAAGCAATGCCTTGGATACTATGGAAATCATTACATGTGCTTATTGGATGCCACAATTACATTTTTTATTCCCATTCTATGTTATCATGATTTATGTTCTATTATGATCTATGCCTTATGTACTTCCATGTTTTAAGTCGTTTCTCAAGATTTTGATGTTTAAACATTATGTTCACGTTTTTAAGTTCAAATGTATATGGTATGTTTTATTTTATCCATGCTTACCGTTACTGAGAATTTGAGCTCACCCTTTTTATGTTTTATTTTCCCCCAGGATTAAAATAAAGGTTTTAGGTAAGGAAACAAAAATTGGAAGATCTTTATGGGAGATGTTGAAGATCTTTCACCACGATTAGAAGACTACGTTCCAAGTTTCCAAAGACAGTAAACTATTACGGTCCTTATGTGTCTGTTTTTTGTTATGTATTATGTATTCCGAAAAAGTAATTTAATATCTACGTACGTCAAGATTCGGGTCTCTACAGTTGGTATCAGAGGCAAAGGAGGTAGGAATGTATCAGATCCTTGGGAACTCTCACATGTGAGCATTGGACGAATCATGGATCTCCGCCCAAGGACTTCATGAAGAAATGGTTTCCACTAGAGATGGTGGTGTGTCCCGCCCAGGGGGTGTAGCCGCCCATGGAGTGCCCTGATAGGTATCAATTATAGTCCACTGGAAGTTATTCTAGACCGTTATAGTTGGTATCAGAGGAAAGGTTTAGTCAAACTTTGGAAACTAGTATGCGAGAACTTTAGTGAGATCCCTAGAGATATTTCTAAGGTATGTCTAGGGATGTCCCTAAGGATAAGTATAAGTATAGGTTATAGTCCTAGAATTATGGTAACGAACTTAGAATTAAACCTAAGATGTTAGATATTGAAGGTACTCCCCCTTTATTATGTTGTTTTACATAGAATGATTTTTGCCTCTCCCACTATTCTTTTTGGGTTTTAGACGATGGCTAGAACCCGAAGGAACCATGTTGATCAATACAATGGAAAATGAAATGATTGTCCTCCTGAACAAAAAAAATTTTATGGGAGATGGAGTGAAAAATATTATTTCTATACTTACACAAGCTATGAATCATTCTGGACTACCAAATGAGCAGAGAAGGGAACAATATTCTATTGATTACTTCATGAGGCAACGTCCACCTTCTTTCAGTGGGTCTTCTAACCCACTTGTTGTTGAACAATGGATTAGTACCACTGAAAAGATATTTTTAGTTCTTAAATGTTCTTAACATGATAAAGTCATCTTAGTAGTATATCGTTTGGAAGGTGAAGCTTATCAATGGTGGAATATTATCAAGAATACGAGTCCAAGAGATGAAATTGAGTCCATGGAATGGGATGAGTTCAAGAACTTATTTTTCAATAAGTACTTCCCTCGTCTTCTTTGAACAAAGATGGAGAAGGAGTTTCTAGAACTAAAGCAAAAGGATGATGAATCTGTTGGTGTATAAGAAGCTAATTTTACAAGGCATGCAAGGTATGCATCTGGATTTATCATCCAACCTGAAAGTAAAGTTGATCAATTCTTCAGTGGCTTAAAACCAAATCTTCGAAGGGCATTAGCTATAAGAGACTTCAGTAGCTATGAAGCAATTGTGCGTTGTGCTATCAAGGTAGAAATGGAAGTTGGTGTTACTTATCCATCTCATAGTTTTGACAAGAATCGAAAGATGGAGTTCAAGGAGAAATCTCAGATGAATGGTGAAAAGAATATGAATGTTTCCTTATTCTCAAAGTGTGGAAAGAAGCATGGTGGAGATGTTCTTAAAGGGACTAGAAAATTTTTTATGTGTGGAAAAGAAGGTCATCGAGAAGATGAGTGTCGAAGTAATGGAAAAAGGGTTGCTAATGATGTGAATAAAGAATAGACTGCAGAGAATGCACCACCAACACTTCAATGCATCAAGTGCAATGAAATGGTGCATTATGTTAATCAATTACCTAATCCAAGGGTTAATGATGTTCAACATGAGCAACCACTTAAGGAAAAGGACAAAGGGAAGTCACATGCGATCACTATTGGCGATGTTGAATATGACAATGATGTGGTGGAATTATTAAGTTTTTATGTAATGAGATTCCAAAATAATGTTTTATATAGTATCGTGGAATATTGGAATATTTATGTATTGGTCTATTGTGGTTTTCAATAATTTAATGGTATCGGTAACCATGTAGTGATTGAGATATTTTTGGAAAAAATATGATATGCACATAATGAAGGGATAAGGAGAAAATGAAATTTTTGATAGTATCCATGAGCTCATGACCAATATAAAGAAATAGTTATATCATGGTTTGAGGTTTTGGTATGTGAAAAGAGTTAACTTTTGACAGCACTCATGTTTTCACTAAGATTCAATGGGTATTCATTTTTCAAGAGAATACATGATTAAGGCCTTAGAATGTTTGTAATGTGACCAACAAGACATATCTCATGATATATTGGGATCAATGATGGTATTAACATGCTTGTTATATGAACTCTTTGGTAATCGTTTTCACGATAATATGAGATTGGACATCAGTATTTTGGATAAGCCTAAAGATTGGAATGGATTATGTTGGACATAAGTTAGTATTGTTTAAGGATATAAGTTTTTTCAATATTATTGATGGGATGTTATAGTAATGTATTTTTTGAAAAATGACAACCTGCAGGATGGGCGACAGCCCATCTCGTCGGACAAGGCTGTGGGAATCGAACCCACAACCGAAGTGCGAATGGCCTTTATCGCCTACCACCGGCCTACAGGAAGTCCCGGTTTAGTAGAAACTAGTTTTATTATATTAAGAAGTATGATATATGAAGTATAATTCTATTTTAGGAACCATATATTATTAATCTCACTATAGATGGACTTATGTATTTTTTGATAACTTTTCTAACCTTTTGTTTGAGATAGATGGAATGACCCATCATTCTATCACATGATCTGCTAACACATCACGAATGACAAATTCAACTTCATTTCTATAAGATATGAAGTGGAAATTTTCCAAAGAATGACCAACGGTGAGACTGTACCAAAATCATGAAAGTATTTCTTCTAATTCCAATTTCATCAACTTTAGGGAAATGATCTTGAAAACCAAAAATGTTGTCCTAGTGCCCTTATATCCGATGAATCATATGGTACCCTAGATCATCACAAATTTATGGCTTTGTGATTGTTGGATTTTTCATATCCATGTTCTCTACCACTCTCCATCAGAACATGATGGTTAGACTTTTCTTCCATATCCTTATTTTCACCTATGTTCTCCTATGTGAAAAGCCAGTGATTAGTTAATTTGGGTAACCGTTACATTTCATACATTAATTTTTAAAGCCATGTTTTGCTATTCCTTTTTACGATGTGGGTTTCAATTAAAGAAAATTTCGAGTAGTATACCATTTATAACCCTGACGAATTTTGAGGGCGAAATTCATTTTAAGGGGGGTAGAATGTAACACCCCAAGATTTTATGAAAAATATCCTTTATAATTAATGTCTTGTGTTGTACGATACACCAAAAGAAGCTATCACAACACGCATCCTTGACTTGCCTTGCATTACACACAATCGCGACCTTCCTTGATAGCGTGTGTAGTACGCAATACAGAGTTTCACTAAACGAGATATTATTATAATATTATTATGAACTAGCCGTTATGAATAGTAATACCCAATTTTTGAAATTTTATAAATTTTATCCCTCAAAATGGACTTCAAATTTGTATTCAGAATATCAAAATTAGCTTAGGGTGAAATTTTGGTACTGTTCGGATAACTTTCATATTCTGTTGAATAGGAAAAATTACTAAATTTTAATTAAAAACAACTTTTTTAATCAAAATAATTAATAGTGATAAATTATTAATTTGAGTGGTTTTAAAGTATATTTAGAATATATTTTTACAATTTAATACAATTTTGGTCATTGGGTGTAATTTCACATTTAAACCAGACATAAACAAGTGTCAATCTTTTGATAGTTATTATCTCTTAAGAACACGCTATTTGTTTTGACGACGGGAATTAATTTTTAAATTAATTAATGCAACTGATTTGTTCTGAATTTGGTAAAATAGACACCATTTTTTAATTCATAATATCAAATATATCTTAGGCCTAATTTTTGGTATTTTTCTAGAAACTTTCATTTTTGATGAATAGTGAAACCACTAAGTGGTAGTTAAAAACTGAATTTTTCATAAAACATAATTTTACCGCTTCTGTGAGTGGATTTTTAAAAATCAGAGAGACACAGTTAATATCAAGGACTAAAATGTGGTTCAATGAGATGAAAATAATTTTTGGTGAATAGTAACCTTTTACTTTTTTTACCACGGTTAAAAGTAAATAGGATAATTAAGGATAAAAATGATATTATTATTACCCTAACACATGTCCTAATTCTATTGGATAAGTGTAATTCATCCAAAAACAACCTTAGGAATAAAATCTGACCATTTAGGCCCACTTCGATTAGATTTGGACATTTATTATTAATTTATTTAAAGAAGGGTTAAAATAGTTAAAATCAAAGTTTAATAACTAAAACATTTTTAATATAGGGTTATACATAAGCTAAATTAGACTATAAATATTCATTAGAAATATAAAACAATTTAATACATAATGGTATTTTATTTGTAATTTTTAGACTTAATATAATTTAGTTTATTTATGACACAATGATGATGCGGTAATTATCTTATTAATGAAATATTGACCTAATTGATGTTATAAATACACAAATAAATGTAATTTCAGACTTTTTATGAATTACACTAATTTTATAGGTTAATATGACATGTTATTATTGATTTAGTTAACTTTTTTTGAACTAATAATTCTTTTATGATTTTTATAAAAATCAACTACCAAATAGTGTCAAAATTGACATCAAATAGTTTTTAAAACAAATATTATATTATTAATTGTTATTTTATTCCTAAAAATCTAAGGTTCATCCAAATGACTTAGATAAGGTTATATATATTAATAATAAACAAATTGGGGTTCGTTTTCCTTGTTATAGTATGTTTATTAACCTTATAGTGTAAGATAACAAGAAGACACTGTAAAAGAAAAATTATTTAACTTAAAGTTAAATCTAAATGATAAGGTTAAAATTGATATCTAAACTTGTGAAAATTATATTGGATGAGATTATTTTGACCCATCCCCACCATAGCTTCTAAATAACTCAATTTAGAGTTATTAAAAACCAAATATGACTTTATAATAAAATAATATTTTTAGTTTTTCTTAACGTGACCCTCTCCTCCCTTATAAAAGGGCACCTCCTCCCTCTCTTCCTCACACCATTTTGAGCCTTGAAGCTCGAACAACCCCTGCCAAATTCTCTTCTCCACTTCCCTAGAAACATCCTAGAGGTCCTGGTCTTCTTCAAAGAACAATTCTAGTTCCCTAAGAAGAGGTCTCAAAGAGGCGCTTCAAAGAAGAGGAGGTTCAGATACGTACGAAGCATATCAGACCTAAGGTAAGGGATAATTTTAGAAATCCCATTTTTATCCGAGATTTCTTATTCATAAGTATTTACTGGGGTTATTTATATCATCCAAGTCCATGTTTTATAAATGTGTTTCCATGTATGTTTAAATTCCTTTTTACCCATTTTGACTTTTACTACATGGTATGTAAGGAATCTTTCTTTTGTTTACGTTACGAGATACTTTTTTGACTTTTCTGACAAAAGTACGAGGAGAATGTTATTTTTAACTTATACAGCATGAACGGATTTTTACGGTTTCATAACGCCTCATTTTCATGATGCTTACTCTACGTGATTTTATGAATATATTTAACAAAATACTTTTATTTTAAAAGTGAATGGCATTTTTTGAAAAGAAAATGATTTTGACGAAGAAAGGATATTTTCCTCAAGAATTTAGTTCAAATGTTTTATCAAAACCATTTTCCATATAAGATGAAATTATTTGATATGTGTATGTTTCAAGTTTAATGTCTCTATGATTTACATGGTTCACTTTTCTTATGTGAAATGTCCATTTGTTTTATATGGATTATGAAATGATGGGATAGTGTTTATGAAACCCATTTTATTCTATAGGTTATGATGAATGTTTTATGTTTATTTTGTGGCACAAGTAAAAATGATTTCATTATGAGATGGGTGAGACCTATATCTCCTTCCAATGCATTGGGTAAAGATTTATATCTCATGAGATAGACATTGCTGGAACGGTATGTTAATCTGGTTCAGTATTACAAGACTGGAACAAGGAGTGAACTCGATTCATAAAGGGACTTTGTCCACTAAGATGGTCTTGGAAGCAATGCCTTGGCTACTATGGAAATCATTACATGTTCTTAATGGATTCCACAATTACATGTTTTATTCCCATGCTATGTTATCATGATTTATGTTCCATTATGATATATGCCTTATGTACTTCCATGTTTTAAGTCGTTTCTCAATATTTTTATGTTTAAACATTATGTTCATGTTTTTAAGTTCAAATGTATATGGTATGTTTTATTTTATCCATGATTACCCTTACTGAGCATTTGAGATCACCCTTTTTATGTTTTGTTTTCCCCCAGGATTAAAAGAAAGGTTTTACGTAAGGAAACAAAAAGTGGAATATCTTCATGGGATATGTTGAAGATATTTCACCACGATTGGAAGATTACGTTCCAAGTTTCCAAAGACACTAAACTATTATGGTCCTTGTGTGTCTGTTTTTGTTATGTATTATGTATTCCGAAAAAGTAATGTAATATCTATGTATGTCAAGCTTCGGGTCTCTACAATTGGTATCAGAGGCAAAGGAGATAGGAATGTATCTGATCCTTGGGAACTCTCACATGTGAGCATTGGACGAAGCATGGCTCATCGCCCAAGGGATTCGTGAGGAAATGGCTGCCACTGGGGATGGTGGTGTGTCCCGCCTAGGGGGTGTAGCTGCCCATGGAGTGCCCTGATTGGTATCAATTATAGTCCACTGGAAGTAATTCCAGACCGTTATAAAATAGTAAGGAGTTGTCCCCACAAAGTCATCTCCCCAAGTGAGGTGACACATCCACAAAATAATATAATCACTTCAGAGTATACCTACATCCCTACACTTGTCTAGGAGCATCGAAATCCATATTCCACAATACAAGGACAACCAGATTGGGAAGAAACACCCATTACAACTAGGGGACACCAGTCCACCATGGTGGAAACTATAGGGTAGGCATATATCCCTTTCAAAACTCAAGATTATTTTTGGTGTATCTCTATGGAATCATAGGCACTATCCAAATAGTATCTCGAATATAAAAGACATTTCTAATAGCAGGAAACCCCAGTTTCCTACAAGAGAGAACCCAAAAATGAAATGTGCCAACGAAAATTGTAAAATGAAGAGGACATTCATGATCCTGCTCTGCTAGAAGCTATAGTTCTTGATACCATCAAGAACCTATTGATAGAATCTCAAGATCCTTTAAAACCATTAAAAATTTATAAGAGTTGTATTAGTTGTTGTGAAGGTCCTACGCACAATATTTTTACCATCAATTCTAAAGGTCCTCCATAGATAACCCATGAGCGCTTAATTTTTGGAAAAGAGACGATCGATCAAGAATACAATCTCTTAATGAGGGTCATGGTATCCATCACCATAACCAAAACATTGGAAATACAGAAGGTACTCCCCTTTCTGTAGTCTTCCCTGATGGTCCTCCCCATTGTGTATGCTACAAAAATTATCCCTACAGTCAGATTTCATACTATGATGGAATCCCTCTCTATGATGGAAATCACTGTGAAATCCCTCCCTATAGTGACATAAAAATGTAAGAAGGTCCTCCCCTCATTAAGACCCATCCTAAAGGTCCTCCCCAGGATTCACACTGCATATATTCTCCCTACAGCCTGAAATCAAGCTATTATAGAAGTCCACACTATGAAGGCAGTCACTGCAAAGGCCCTCCCAATAGCGACATCAAGCTAAAACTTGGTCCTCCCTTTGTTTCAGTCCACCATGAAGGTGCGCCCTAAGGTATACACCGCGAAACATCCCCCTAAAGTTGAACACAAATCTGTGATGGTATTCCTCACCACCACAATATCAGCTACAGAGGTCCTCCCCCAATCAATATTTACACTGGTAAGAAAGCCCTCCCCTCACCGATCCATACTCAAGAAATCCCTCATATTCTGAGGCACATAGAAATATGGATTCAGATATGTTGGATACTCTGTCTATGAAAAGTGAGAACCTTTCTCAGCCAAAAAAATTTTCTAGGTCTATGCTCATCTCCAATACACCCCCATACCATTAATATATTGATGAGACTCCTACTATCCCTAATACTGGGGACGAAATAATTGATAAGCATCCATGTTGCGTAGATCAAGAAGACGATTCTATGGAAAATGAGTAAAATGATGTGATTCTTCTGAGAATAAAATTATCCATGGATGACATGCCAGTTATGTTTTGGCTCACAACCACTTCTCAGTTCAACATACCAAGATATATGTCCATGTAATGCATATATAAAATTCATCTGAATATCTAAAAAAACTCTCTTAAATTTGAAAGAAATTGTTTTACACTATGATGGGTATGCAGACCATATCAATATATTGGGGGATCTTTTCCATCAATTTTACCTATAAGATCTTCTATCAACATGATGACCATAGTCTGAGAGGAGAAAGGATGATCTCAAACTTGTATTCCTCCACTCACTTCACATGTTGTGCTTCATTTTCATAGATGCACTATATGGTGATCAAATCTGGGGTTGGGGAAATAATGGGGCATTAAAAATCACCCCACTTCCCTTAAAATAGATCCCATTGGAAATGAAATCATGTTATTTCATTATCCCATGATGATGATCAAATTAAATCACTATTCAAGAAAGGCGGCACACTCAGAAAGAAACCTCCTTGAGTAAGTCTCAAAAGTGGCAGGCCAGATGAGTGAGATCCATTAAAAAACATATAATCTAGGAAACCAAGAACATTTTGAATGCTTATCACCCAAGGGAATCCAATCATCAAGATATTATCTTATCCTTGGAAACAACTAATGCATGTTCAGACCCTGCACCATATTTGTATCACCCTCAAATAAGAATGCACAAGATCAAGAAAGTGGAAATAGCAGTAGTGACTACTGCAGTATGGGATCTTCCTCTTCCCACAGATATGGGTGAAGTTTTAACAAAAAATTCCACTATATGATAGAGAAATCTAGGCTGGGGAATAATAAAAAATGAATAAGAAAACCCCCATCCCATAGAGCTAGATTCATTATTACCTCAACTGCCTACCCAGCAGATGTTTGTCTTTTCCCACCTATATAGAACAACAAATAGAGAGCCAACCCATTCCATCTCATCCCATGATTTATTTCCCCTCTAGGGGATTCATATTTCCAGGTCATATAAGGGCTACCTCTGAGTTACCCTTTTCAATGAAAATTAAAGAGGGTCATGGAATGGAAGGACAAAATCCCGTAAAGGAAGAAAAAAAAACAATCCTACTCTTCTGCAACTGGTACAAAACCTGCAATGTTTTATGAATCAGTGAACATTGTTTACATCAATACTATGGACCACATCAAAAATGTTGAAAATGTGGATGACCAGGGATATGATGGCTCCACCAATAATTTGTTTCACACTGAACCTGGAGGTGTGTGCAGCAGGAACCAGAGGGCTGCCCAAAATATGGGTTCCCCCTTAGTCAATCTCTCCTTATCTCCTCTATGAATCCTGAACAACCAAAAGAATAAAAACTAGGATGAATACAACCCACCTCCCCCATTGATAATGAGTCTATTATGCGCAAAGAAATATTTTATCAATAGGATAATGAAATGAAATATTTAAGGTGAATCAATGTTGATCTTCTCCAAGGAAGTCATCATATCAGATACATTCCACAGAAAGAGATTCAACATACCCTTCCAGTAGGTGTTCCTCTTCCACAAGGGCTTATCTCGGTAAAAAAATAAAACCAGAAAGCTCATAAAAAATAGTTTCAGGACCCTCAGTCTACCTAAACCAAATCCCAAAAGGATATCAAGATTTCCCTCCATTGTGGAAACAACTGAAAAAAATTCAAGCAAATACACAATGAATGCCCTAGGTCAAGTATCCACCCCCCAAGTGCCAACAACACCTGTCCGAACAAATTTTACCCCTTTCATACCAACCTATGATCAGGTCCAAAAATTCATGAATCAAGGGATCATTAATACCCTTGAGTCATTGGAAGATCGATTGAAAGCCACAAAAAAAAGAGGCATTCTCCAATACAACCAGAATGGAAACTTGACCCCAACTGGGTGAGTAATTTTCCTCCACCACCAAACTTCAAAAACCCCATCTTCCTTGTATTCAATGGATCAGGTGACCAGGAATAACATTTGATTCATTATGCATCTTATTTTGATCCCAAGATGGGGACCCCAGATCAAAAAGATGTAATAAAACATAGATACTTCTTGTGAACCCTATAAGGTTCAACCTTTTTATTGTATACTAGTTTTCCATCACAGTCAATAACAAGATGGGAGGATCTTGGAAGGTGGACCCTTTTCCAGTTCAACTAAATGTTTTCAAATACAACAGTCAATGACCTTATGAACTAAAAACAATGGGAGAATGAAAGATTCATAGAATTCATTTCTAGATGGAATGTTTTGACCTAACCTATGAACTGACCTCTGCCCCAATATGAGATTCTTGCTATGTGCATTGATAAAATTCTCAAAGATATATGAAAACTACTTATCTTGGTGAAATATACTAGTGGGTTTCAATATTTCTCTTCCATTGATCAATGAATAAATTATTACTTATAGTAGACTAAAACAATACGTGCTTGGTAGCCCTATCATCCCTAAGGAAAAAAAGTGGAAATAACTGATGAATATTCCGTTATGCATAAGACACCCCTACACTAGCCCCATCTTGAAGGCCTACATTGAATCATGTAGGGCCCCCTGGAAATAAACAACCACCCCTAACTTGAAAAGATGAGTGGAGGGTACCTAGAAGAAATAAATTCAAGGAATATAGGAATAAAATTTATTCATTCCGAGATGACCAGGTTTGTGGATAATTTGTTGCCACCATGAACTGCAACATTATCTAGCTACCAGATCTAAATATGGCTGATGAAGTCGGTCTCGATTATCGGCCAAATTATTTTCCCTTCCACCAGATACTGGGACACACCATTTTAGATTGTTTCATCTTCATGGTCCACCTATAAAGAATGATAGGTTCTGGTAAAGTAAAATTGGTAGGATCACTATCACAAGTGGCATATGTTTCCACCACTAACCCATGTGAAGGAGAGGATTGTTAAAATTTGGTTATGAAAATATAATAGATGTTTTATAGTTGGATGGATAAAAAAATAGTCAAATGAGACCATGGAATACTCCAAGAATAGTTGAATTAACCTACTATTCCTCCAACATTTTTTGATGCATCGTAACCGACATCCTTGGCCCCACAATCCTCCAATGGTAGAGTTTTTAAAAAGTTATCCAACCAAAAATATAGAGATAAAGTGAAAGAATATGAACTTTTTCCAACTCCAAAGTTATCTTTTACACTATAATATTTTATACCATCATATCAGAAAGCATGGTCACCACTCCTCCAAACAATGCAACTAGAGGAAGTCAATCAGGCAGACTCATCAATAGATGATGAATTGATCTTTAGCCCCATTAATGTCATTCACTTAGTGAATCCATTCTCTGGTGAAGAACATTGTTACAAACTAGAGTTACCTGAACCCAATCTAGGAATCCAAACAAGATACCATAGAAGCCACGTGTACCCAGGGAGACATAGTCATGATAGAAATCAAATGTTTGGCCGCAACCCAGCTCAAATTGTCAACATTGCAGAAACCCATGGAATATCCCTTCACTGAACCCCATAGGGAGAGGAAACATACCTTATCCCAACTAGAAGACATTCTAGTGAAATCATCCAGGAATATCCATCTAAAGAAGAATTAATGCATAATATTTCATGATGTGATGGAAGACCGTCTTGGCTAAACCCACCGAGTACATAAGCACCACCAGCTCCTGTCCTAGGGACTGGTCCATCATCATCCAAGGATAAAGAACCTAAAGAACATGTGAAAGAGAATACACAGGTTGGGATGTTCCATCCTTTAGATCATAAATATGAAAATTTTAAATAATTTGCTTCAGTACCATCCATGTTTTCAATCCTAGATACCCTAAATTTTTCAACATATCTTAGAGAATAAATTATAGAATCTTTACTTAGACCCCAGTAGTTTGAAGCTAAAGTAACTGATGCTGATGTTTATCAGATGAATATTGATATGTAAGAATGTCATGAAATCATATCCTTCATATATAGAGATTAAGAATTCATCATTTAAGGATACATCTAACCCTTATATGTATTTAAAAAGATAAATGATGTCGATAGCTGAAAAGTTTTCATCGACAATGGATCTGGAGTTAATCTAATTCCACTTTGAACACTTTATTGACTGGGTTGTAAATAGAAAAACCTGATACCCTGCACGACAATCCTATTAGGTTTTTATAAGATTGAGAATAAACCACTAGGCACGATCAAGATTAAAAAATTGTTTGGTGACCTCGTTCCTGACTCAGAATTCTATGTGGTCCAGAAAAACATGACCTTCAACGTCCTACATGGATGACCTTAGTTTGATCATCACATAGAAATTCCCTCATCAAACCATCAGTTTTTCAAATTTTTCACAAATGGACTGAGTGGAACACTACACATCGATAAATCCCCATTCAAATCATGTGAGTCACACTATATCGATGCATGATTCTATGAACAGGAAGGGAAGCTACCCATAGTTGATGGGATTGATTGGGTCACTCTCCCAAATGGTTTGGAACTATTCCTTGATGAACCCTTCAGGAATATATGTCAAGAAAATTCAATTCCCATTATTTAGTTGGAGTACATGACTCTCAATTCAGATGCATATTAAACAATGCTCATGATTTCATTCATGGCCACCAAGCCTCATACTGTGGAAAGTTCCACTGGTCCCCCATACAATTATGAATTATCAAATAGAAATCCCCTCAATCCATCCTCATGGATCTAAATAATTCCTTCATAAACCATTAAAATAGACTATAAATATGACACTTGTCATTTCCTCACTCCATCGTCTCCATAAAATTCCACATTGTAAGTTGGGTGAGAAGAAGTCACCTCAACCTTCGAATGCCAAAATTGTGAGTCTTATCTAAATTACAGAGAGCTTATCTCAAGATTTTTTTCTCTATAATAAGAGGAACATGATGAGGGGGATGTAGAATAGGAAGAGGAATAATACGATAGGTATTCCCCTCCATTATTTTAGGGGGGTGTCATGACCACCATTAATGAACTCAGGGAAATAATCACTAGTACCAAAGAAGACTCTCTTCCCACTCTAATCAGTGTGGCCATTTACTACCAAGATAATGAGGTATACACCTCCTTAATAATTTAGAATTTATATGTTTTCACCTAGAATTATCAAAAAATTCCCGACCTCATTCCCAAGGTGGTCACTCACCACTTGGGCCTTCCAGAAGACCGCCTTGGCTACAAGAATCATCAAGAAGGATGCACCAGACATGTGCTTCCAAAATAGAGGCTGAATTATACAAGGTGATCGTAAAAAAAATTTATTCAAGAGGTCCAATATCACATATTGATGTAAACTATAGTCCCCATTAAAAATAGTAACAAACAAATCATATTTTTCATCTATTTTAGGGATCTCAACCATAGATTTACAAAAGATGAATTCCCCATCCTGATCATAGAATTGTTGATCGATAAAAATTTCAAATATCAAGTTATCTATTTCATGGAAAACTATTCAGGATATAAAAAAATACAAATGGCCTATGAATATAGATAATCTTCCACCTTCAGGGACCCTCATAGAGTATTTTTCTATAAGGTAAATCCCTTCGTACTGAAGAACTATGGTGCCACATATCAATGCACCATGCATTGAATCTTCAATACCTTCCTAAAAAAGTTTGTTTGATGTTATGTTGATGATATTGTGGTTAAATCACCACAATTCTTGGACCACTTGGCAGATCGTGAAACCAACTTCAATAAACTATGACAGCATAGTCTGAAAATGAACCCCATAAAATGTGCTTTTGGTGTTACCTCAGGGAAATTCATTATCTTTGTTGTATTCCATTGTGGAATAAAAGCAGACCACAAGAATAAAAATATTATCCTTTTCATGTAACCTCCTCTAAACCTAATAGATTTTAAAAGACTTTAAAAAAAATTGCCAAAATTTTGTGCTTCATATCCAACCTTGTAGGAAAACCTTTTCCCATCACTAGGTTGATGAAAAAAGGGGTTTAATATCAATGGAATAATGGTTGTAAAGAAGAATTTGAAATACTCAAGAAATATATCTTCACTATTGTGGATAATGTTTCCCATCAAATGAATACCACTAATTATGTATTTGACTACCTTAGAGTGATCCCTAGGAACATTACTTAGATGAAATAATTACCCTGGAAGTGAAAACAACATTTATTATCTCAATTGCACTATGATTGATGCTAAGACTCATTATTTAAATACTGAGAAGAGATTTATAGACCTGATCTTTGCGGTCCAGAATTTTAGATACTATCTAAAACACCACGATGTCCATTTGGTTTCTCCTAGAATCACGCTCAAGTATATTCTTAGTTGTTCGATGTTGATTGGATTCATCTCACAGTGGGCATTCGTCCTAAAACAGTTCAATATATAGTCCATACCTCAAAAGTCATCAAAGGATAGTCATTAACAGATTTTCTAGTAGAGCACCCTTAAGAAGATATGAATTCATTGGATGTCAAAATACCCAATGAAGATGTGTTCCCTTTTCAAAAGAAATACATAATAGGGAGATGAATTTTGTTGGTGAATCTAGAGGATTGAAAGGAATAAGGATGGAAGACCCCAAGCTCAACCAAGTGAGGCTGGGAGTCATACTCATATCTCCAATAATGTAAGTCATGTCTGACTCCTTCCTACTATTAGAGGGGTTCCCAAACAATGAATCAGAGTATCAGGATCTCATTGCGGGCCTAGAACACACACTCCAAGTTCAAGGAGAACACTTGAAGATAAAGTTCCACTTAGAACTGGTAATCAAGAATGGAAATGGTGATTATGAAATCAAAAAGGAAGATCAAATACCCTTTTTGACTACATGTGAGGGTTAATGGTATAATTACCTTTAGATCTGATATTAATTCATGTTGAATGTTCAGAAAATAGACTTGCTAACAAATTATCAAATGAAACTACAACTCTTGCTGATCCAGACTGGGAGGAAACATTCATCAATATTTCCAATTAACAGATGGTCTTGTCATTTGTTCATGCCCACACAGATGAAATATATGAGATTAGTATCATCCCAAAGTTGTATGGTCATACCACCATTTGGATGACCCCCATCACAGATTACCTCTAAAAGGGAAAACATACACTAGATAGGTATGGAAGGGAAAAAATATGGAGATGGTTAGTCATATTTTTTCTCTATGATGACTCAAACCAACAAAAGGCCCTCTATAAATCACTATAAAATATTTCATTTTTTCCAACAGGGCCATATCTGTTGGTAATGGTGTATTTTCTGTTGGTAAAAAGTTTTACAAACATATTTTCTCCTGTCACTAAACTGTCAGTAAAAACTCTGTCACTAAATATTTTTGTGGCAGATAAAATAGTTCTGTTACAATTATAATAATACCAATAGATAATAGATTTATCTCTATTTAAGTAATAACAACAACAATATATGTTTCTAATATATTTTTTTAATTAAAAAATATATATTTTTTTTTTGTTACCATATCAGTTACATTATATGAAAAAATATAAATATATATAATACGAATAATATAATTATTAATAATTAGAAAATTAGTTTGAATTAAACTATTCGAAGTCGGTTACTTGGAAGACAATTTTATAAATGATCATTCCCTCATGGTCAACAGTAACGGGACAATCTTGTGAAAATTTCTCATCACACAAATATAGAGTCTCTCAATTCAAACAGATCAACTTCAATCAAAATGTCATCATATTAGAGTACACAAATGATAGCCACGGAACATTCAAACCCTATCACCACGAATCCTCCTCGCCAGCTAAATGTTTTGGGCATAATTGTCACCCTACTCCCATGGATGGCACACATATTGGTGTCCTATAATAGTCCCAGTTGGAATGCCTCCCCCGCCTCCTGAAGCACCGCCACTATGGAGCTCAGGAACCTCATATCAGTCTTGAATTCCTAGACGATTTCACGGACTAGTCGCTGAAATGGAATACTACATTTATGGTGTGTATAGTGATGGAAATTCTCATAGATACCAGCATAGGTCCTCCTTGACCAGGGGATGCACATGATTGGGGGTCATCAAAGAAGTTGTGTTTATGGTCACCACCAAATCTGTCATTATCACCACCATTCTCGTTAATTTTGTTCAAACCTATAATAGGAAAAAATATCTATCAAACACCCCCATTCATTCCATGAAATAAAAAAAATAATAGAATGATACAATTTATAATACCCCACCTTGACCATGAGTTAAATAATTATAGAAAATAATTCATAACACTACCTACTCATGTGGTCCCACACATCTTGAATAGATGCTCTACAGCTTCAGCAATAGTCTTGAAACAAAAATAGTGAGCCCAAAACTAAGAGTTCACATATAATCAAAAGATCCTAGAAATAAAGTATTTATCTAAAAAAATGTTATAGAATACATTTTAAATTGGTTAGTTGGGTTTAATGAGTCCTTAAATCCACCTTAACAAATTTTTGCATACCTACAGTAGCACTAAAATGCAATCAAACTTACACTTTCATTCAATGACATGAAAAAGAATAAAATGATACAACATAAAAGACCCTAATTACTGAAGAATGATGAGTCCAACTGTTATCACTGCACTCCATAATTCTCTAAGGGATGCTCACTTAGCCCCCTTGCTGCATGTATGACTACTCAAATAGTAGAATAACCACATAGTAGAATTGTCAAAGTTACAATGAAAAATTTATCACTTAAGAAGAAACTTATAAAAGATCAATTACACTATCAATATAAATTCTCAATATACATTTGACAAGAATATGAAAATACTTCATCCGAGTGATTTGATCATCATAAAGACTTTCTGATAAAATAATAAACTTGACATTCATCCAGCCTGTTTTTTCCAATGTTTTTCCAATAATTTATAAAAAATGACTATAATTATTGCAAGAGTTTAATAATAATAAAAGGACAACAACATATTCTATATTTTTTACAATATTCTCATTATGAAAAATAATAAAAAGATCATATGACAAAATTAAAGGATGAAAAAAGTCAGTAGATCATATGTATTACTTATCATCAAGATTTTCTCTAATTATTCCATTATGTTTCATTATAGATCAACCCTTTTATTTATATAATTCCCTTAATTCTCTTTATAACACACCCCTTTTGTTCACTCTTGTGATCATTCCCAAGTTGAGTCACATTGCCTTGAACTAGTATTGGATTATATATATTTTCAATTTTCCTTAAAAATTAATGGTTTCCATCATTAATAGTAGACTATAATTGATTCGTTAAAACATAATTTCAGAAGAAAAACAAGAATTCATCAAAGGGAGGTGTATCCAGGGATCGATTTGTCTACTAAAGTGATGATAAGTGATATCAATAAGAAATAAATGGGAGACAATGTGGTTTTCAAAGAGGATATGAATAAGGATTATGATATAATGTTGTGGAACATCATTCCTAAAACCATGTAGAGATACGACTTCACAGACTAGGTCAGCATTTTTTTATGCTTCACTTCCTCACGGTTCTCTATCTCTCATATGGGTTGCATGAATGGATGTTTCAAACTAGGGTGAGGGTTTCAAAAAGTATATCCTTTATCTTGAATTTTGTTTGTTTTTGGATCAAGTTTTCCTCAATAACAACATCAAGTATAACATTGATATAAGGAAGATTGTGATATAAAGAGGTAGGAAATAATTCTCTAGGGTATCACACTTTTTTTCACTGATAAAACGTTATTCATAAAAAAACAAATATCCATTCAAGTTTTAAATAGGTTCATGAAATAATAAAGAAAATTAAGTGAGAAAACACTAGACTCGGAGAAAATAAGTGTGTACATTTCCTAGATGTGCACTCCCAGACATTCCAATCAAATAGAGAGCTGGATGAGAATTGGAAGATGACCATTCCCCTTAGAGTAGTTATGTGATCCTCTAGCTTTGGGGAGTGTTCACAGTCACCATTTTGAAGAGATAGTGAATAAAATTAACACTTGAATCATCAAATTGAAAAATAAGTTCTTCTATTTTAGTGGTAGAATTACATTTTTTAATTTTATACTCTCTTCAAACCCATGCACATTATCTTGATTCTCATAGTTCCTAAATCTGTAGTGTGGAAAATTAAATCCATCGTGAATGGTTCGATTTGGGAATCTCATCAATAAGTAAAATTCCTTTATGAAAGTTAGGAATGTGTGGCTAGAAATATTAAAGTGAGAGGTATTAATATTAAAAATGTTGAAGAGCCCATGAATGACATGCAGGAGAAGTTATCATGGGAAGAGATAAAAGGGAAAAATCCCCAAGGAAAGATTATCAAGGAAAAATATTGCAGGCATGAAAGCATTCATCCAGATGTGAATAGAACCCCTCTCATGAACAAAATTCAACAGCCTCTTGAGAATCTTCATGAGTTGTTCAGATGGATTGTGGGGAAAGACATCATCATCTTGTGGTCTGACTATTAGTATAGTCTCCTTCATTTTACAGTATTTTGAGTCCCAGACATCACCCTCTGAAATTTTTGAAACTATCAGATCTTCATGAAAGTTGTCTTTGACAAAAATAGAAGGTCCTGAGGGATATTATCCAGTTTATAGAGGAACTTGATTGTTATAGGTTCACAGATTCTACTTCGGGATGCCTCAAGGTAGTGGAAATTCAGAGGTTCACATGTTTCCAATAGGAGACTATGGTCAAGGAAGATAATTTATGGGATATATCAATTCCACCAAAATTCTGCTTCCTCATTTAGATAATTCACAACGAGGCCCTTCCCAAAGATGAATAAGTACGATGTGATGTCATTTAGTTATCTTTAAAATGAACATGGTGTAGCTAGAAAAAATTCAAGATCACTCACCATTTATCCATGGAGGAGAGAAGGCGTGATTCATCTGGAATATTTTTGGAAACATCATTGGCATAGAGGTTTAGGCTCTATCTATAATTTATTTTATTTCTACATGGTTCAGAACTCCGGAAACTCTAAAACAGAGATCCAGAAGAACCATATGATTATTGTTGTTAGATGTCAGGTCATCTAGGAGGCCCTCAATGAATATAGATGCAATGGTAATAAAATATCGTCAAATCATATAGAGGTGAAAGACTAATCACTCACAGTAGATCTTAGCTCCTTGTTAAAGTAGATGGATCATTTCCTACTCTCCAGAATCATAATCCACCTCTGATTAGAGGTAATTATATCAGATATAATCTTGGATGGTGGGTGAGAAGGAGTTCTCCAACCACTAGGTTTATATTTAATTAGGATGCTGCATGTATGTAGGGCACCGTGAAGGGTGGAGGAATCACCCATGAATCAGAAGGGATCGGTGGTATTGGCCTTAGATGTATTTTATTAAAAGATAAATTCCCTAAAATCTGAAGGAAAATTAACACTAAATTGGCATTTTCTTTACAATCAAATAAATTTCAATCCCTCTGTGGTAGAAATAGACTCTTCTTTGGTGTCCAAATTTCATTGGGGTACCAAAAAAATCCACTGGTTCATTGTTTACGAAAATAGAGATTTCACAGGCCTGACCAGCTAGGGCATGGTCATTAGTCACCCTTGGAGAGAGTGTATCACGGAAGTAGATGACCTGGCTTCAAAATCCAAGCAGGATGACACCTTCATCATCTATACAAACATTATCTCTCTTCCTTCAGACTGTACTAAAATTATCAGAGGAGATTCCCACGGGCTCCATCACTATTGTCCCCCATGAAGGCTTGGTTTTATTTTTTATCATGAACTATATCATCTTTTTCATAATAAAAAATTTAAATTTCTATTAGTCAGTAAATGTTTCACTAGTGTATTCACTATAATGTTTATTATTCCTTGAAAACTGAGTCTTATGTTAAATCAATTTGTAGTTTTAAATCTTCTTGAAAGGCTATGAAATTTAATAGGGACCTTAGATAAAGCGAACCAAGCTTGATTCCCTTTAAGGACAAAATTCATAATAAAGGAAGAAAGGTAGGTTTAGTATAACCTCACTAATAAGATATTGAAATGTCACTTCCATCCCAGATAGCTTCATGAAAATCCCAAAAAACTTCTCTAGCTTGTACCCTCTCACTCAGGGACCTGGGTTCCAAAAAAACATACTAGTTCAGTTAATATCATAACTTCATATTCCATAACATGAAAATTCAAGAAAAATAAATAGACTATAGGATATCACCCTTCATTTACCTTCATTAAATTTTTCCCATCAATCCAATAATTTATGAAAAATCAATAGAGGATAACTGGAATTCAATGTCACTACCTGAGTTATCATACAGATCCAAGTATACCATAGTAGTAAGGTTAGAGTTATGGCTTCCTCATAGAGACACATATTGTAACTGTGAGAGCTTGGTAGAGACCATTCATTGGATAATTTACTTTTGAATAATGTGGAGGTGGACTTCATTGTGTCTTTCAAAAAAGGTATTACCTGTACAATAGGGAAATAAACATTCAAATTTAGCCTTTAATTTATAAAAAATGTGGACTTGGAATTATGTTTGAAATAATAAATTGTATAAAGTACCCATTATATCAAATTCTTCTAGTCAATGGGCTTAATAGTATAAATAACCTTCTTTATAGTAATCATATCCATGAAAATTAATCCAAATATGTACCATCTTACTTAGTAGGCAACCACCCAGCCCATGCATACCCAAGAGAAAAATATAGATAGGTCCTCATCACCATTGTAGAAACTTGGTTTTTATCCAATGTTGGAAATATCTATTAAAGACTAAAATCAAAGAGATTTGGATTGAATTCATCATCAATAAATATGTTCAATGCAATGAAATCAAGGTATATTACTTGTGAGTAAATCAATTCAAGTAAAATTTGAAGATGAGTACTATGAAACTTGGGTGAGAGTAGAATTGTAGACTGGGATTTATCACATAGCCTGTACATGACATGATGTAAAGGAATATGTTCAGAATTGTATAGAATTGTACATGCCATGTATTCAATCCATGAGTACTTGAACACATGGCCTCTACAGAATCATTCACACGGTCATGAGTAATGTTAAATGATGTACCTGCCTGTAAGGATTCTATGACAGCCCATGTTGTATAGTTTTATACATGCCATGTCTTAGTGAAAATCAATGTGTCACAAGTAATATACCATGATGTACATACCTTTACAGGATATGTGTTCAATTAATGAAGAATTTAACACATGGATTGTACATAGGAGGCAGTGGAAAGAGATCGAGGTCTATTGTTGATGAAGGTTTTTCTGAAAATATACAATTGGGTGATCTAAGAACATAAATAATGCAAAGGGAGTGCAGTGTAGAACAATGGAGGGTTATAAAATGGTAGTAGAAATGTTTAGTCTCTTGAGAGAGGATATATGTGTTCCCATGTCTTTATTGTAAGCTCATTCATGGCATGTGAATGATGTGGAATTGTTGGAAATTGGTGGTTTTGATCCTCAAAAGACACTTGGGGGTCCTCATATAGGGGAGGCACAATCCAGTAGAGGTAATAACCCTACATTAGATTAACTAACAGTTGATGATGGAGGGATCAAGTATCTCATGACTACATAATATGATGATACAATACATTCAGGGAATAATACCAGCGGTAGAGGTCAGAAAGATGCATCTAACGCACCATGGGAGGGGGGCACTTCATGTGCAAACACATTGGATCATTTCATGGGGTGAGTCCTTGATTAAGACAAGTCTAATATTGTTGGTAGTAATTATTGATCTTGTCAATAAATTTTATGGATTGGTGAATTATGATTTGGCTTAGAATAATGAAGCAGCTCAGATTGTGCCTTCCATGGATGAGTTGGGGGTCTTCATGAATGAGTCCAGCGAGGAGTTTTCAGATCATTTTTCAAGTGATACTGCAAATGATTTACAGAGTACCATGCTTACTAGTCCTAGGAGGAGGAAAATACAAGTGGTAAATATAAAACTGAGAAATGGCTACTCATTTTTTTCTATACTCATGGAAACATGATCCACCAAGAAATCGAAAGACAATATGTTGGACAGTGATTATAAGGATCCTAAACTTTATACTTTGGAAGAGACTATGGATCATGGGGCTGTATTCCCCAAGGGTTCTTCATCTTGTTAGCAGTGGATGTTAGGTGAAGCACATGAAAAATATATTGGATTCAATTTCACTTGGAAAAAGAAATGGTTGAAACTTTTCTAGTGATTAGTTCTTCTAATAATGATGCCAAGAGGATTATGGGAATGTGGTTATGGGTAAATTCCAATGAAGAACAGAGAACATGGATAGAAAATAAATATCTAATATTGATATGGGGATACAATGATGGGATGATCAGCCAAAATGAGTACATGAAGTCTTGGGAAAAGATGATGTATCCATTTTGAAGATTTTTTAAAGGGCGGTCCAGAGACTCTATTAAACACTCTTGCTTCGAAACCAAAAAACAATTAGGAGAAATGAGACATGTTGTCCACCCAACTCAAACCTCTAAAACATTATTAAATAAAAAAAGTTGCAATTAATACACATGGGTTAAAGAGGTTACCCGGAATTAAAATTGAAAATTGTTTCAAAAAGACCAAAAGCAGCAAAGGAAAATCAATCACCTCATCTCCAAAGAAATAAATCCTATAGTATATATTGATACATGATTTGATAGTTTAGATATAATGTATCCTTTTAATGTAAAACTAGATCCACATATAAACTGACCACTCAGATCAGAGGTTACCATCATATGAAGGTGTACACCGAAATTGGTTTTCACTATTGTATTCTTCATTATTCCGCTATCCATGAAATATTGACATTCCATTTTAGAACGGGATACTTTCTTTGACCCAATAGACTTCAATACCATAAGAAATAAATCTTTTATGATTTCATTCATATAAGAACATCAAGATCAGAAGATACATATTCAGTAGAGACCTGAAATCTTAAAATGATGATAAGGGAAGAAGCATACACCACGAAGTGAATGTGAAATGGATCAATTCATCCAAAAAAGAAATAATCCTTCTACCTTTAGAGATCCAAAATATGAATTTTAGAAAAAAATACGATGCCATTTCCAAAGGTATGTCCATTGATCATGAAATTTGATGATCTAGGGAGATCATGACTATGTTGACCCAGGTACAGCGAGATTTCAAACAAGTTTTTAGCCTTCAAACCGAGTCGAGAAGAAATAGAAATTTCAAATCTAAATAGTCCAAAAAATACTATACTATCAAACCATCTTCAAATTGCTTCATCATACACAAAATTAGTTAACATTACATTGAATGTAGTGCAATTCCATTCCATTTATAGCACTAGTATATGGAGTTGGAAAATCAAACACAAAATATAGCAAAAACAAGACCCCCAGAAAGACCAAAAATCGGGTTTGGAAGCTCAATACAACCACCAAAACTATGGATCCAAAACAATATTTTGATCCCTCCATAGCTCAGAAATGCCAAACAATCCATAAAACATCAAAAAATGCACTTTTAAAACTAATTAATCACTCAGTATCATCTGTTGATGTTCCTTGATCTAAAATTTAGCATAAATATGAAAACAATTAATCCAAATTTATATACTAGTGAGTTCCATTAGAATAATGTTTTCAAATAAAGATAAATCACATAAAACATCTAAAATATTAGAATCTCGATAGTACTAAAATCTAAGACTTATTCATCCATTAAAACTAATTCTCCCATTCTTCAAATCCATCAGAAAATCTGTATACATCCATCAAAAAATAAGATAAGCAGAGTCATTACCATGGAATTCTTGGAGCTAGGGTGGCGAGTGCGGAATCTGATGGGTCATTACCATCAGGTGCGGTGTCTGCTGGCGAAGCGTCTGTTGGTGTGAGGGCGGTAGGTGCAGGTCTGGTAGTGAGGCGAGGGCGGCGTCTGCTTCGGTGAGGGCGGCGGGTGTGGTGGCTGCCGGGAGATAGGGCGGCAGGTGCGGCAACGAGGGCGGTGGCTGATGGGGAAGGAGCGGGGGGTGGGGGTGCCCTCGGGTTATCAGGTGGGTGATATAGGGTTTTTTATTTATATAAAACATATTTATATATAAAAAATATTATGTATATATAAAAATTATTAATTTTGTAATATTAAATAAATATAATATATAATAATGGATTATATAAAAAATTCAATCTCTAAATACCCATTACTTAATTACTTAATTTATTGTTATATAATGAATATAAAAAATAATAAATGTTAATATTTTTTCTTTATGATATAAAATATAAACATTACTTAATTACTTAATTTATGGTTATATAATGAATATAAAAAACAATAAAATTTAATATTTTTTTTATTATATAAAGATTTTCAATATGTGAATATCAATTATTAATTACTTATATTTAAATTATGTTTATTATTTCTTTATCCATTACCATGTTTTTATTTATTATGTTTATTAAATTAAAATATTATAATGATTTAATTTTTTTATGAAAAGCATCTAAATGTTTATTATAATGAAAGACATTGGAAAATATAAGCAGTGTATATATTCATATATATGATATGTTTTTAATAAAACCTTTTTAAAGTGAATATTTACTTTTATCATAAAAATAATAATATATAAGAAAATTCATTTCTCTTGGTTATTATCAATGAATGGTTTATTGTAACATATTTTATTGATGATAAAATATTTGTTGGTAATGATTATTATTAATAATAGATACAAGTGTTGGGATAAATATTTTGGTATTACTATGATAAAGTAATAGATTTTACTGTTGGAAAAAGATCTGTTGGTGTTAATTGATCAATACCAGCAGATATATTTATTGGTAAAAACAAGTTTTAGTACAAAAAATTAATACAGATAAAATTTAATATCTATTGGAATTTCTCATTTTTACCAACAGATATATTGTCTATCAATAAATTTCTGTTGGTATAAGTAATTTTTTGTAGTGAATGATGGCTTGAGGGGTCCTTCTTATGTGCATTTATGAAGAAGAAACCTATACTATCATGAAATAAGTGAAAGAAAAACTTATGGGGCACATCAAGTAGCATCCATGATCTCTCATCAAATTAGAAGGCTTGAATACTATTGGCCCACCATGATGCATCAATACACTATGTTCACCAAGAAATAACAGTCCTATCATGTTCATGACAATTTAATCCATCAACCCCAAAGTTTCCTCACATATCCAAGTACTCTTGACATTATTCATATGGGGAATGGACATTGTAATACTATATCCACCTACAATGTCCAATAATTTGAACTATATTCTCATATAAAATGACCTCTTTTCCAAATGGGAATAAGATATACCCCATAAAGAGGTCAGAGAAAGAAGCATTGTCAACTTTGTGAAACACAATATCATCACCAGACTTGGTGTCCCTCATACAATACTGACAGTAAATGGTAACAATTTATAATCGGTTGAGTTGGAAAATATATATCAGGAGTACGGTATCAAGGCCAAATATTCATCCCAATACCATGCAACAACCAACAAATAGATAAAGTATTTCAAAAACACCTTATCCAATATAATCCATAATATAGTAGACAACAATAAGAAACATGGCAAGAAAATATCCTCCATTATCTTTGGGCTTACCGGACCATGACTCGCACTGCCACTCAAGCAACCCCATACTCATTAGTATATGAGATAGAGGTCGTTCTACCCATAAAATTTCAACTACCATCACTTCGTGATTCAATTTGTGATCAATTATCCACTGATCAGCAATCCAAAAAATGGATTGATGAGTTGGAGAAACTGGATGATAAATATTTCTATACCTTTCACCATTTGAATGTCTATAAAAATGGATTTTACGAACCTTAAACAATAATGTTCACATTCGGTCCTTCATTGAAGAATAATTAGTACTAGACCTTAGAACCCTGATGATACTCAGGAAGAAACCCGCATAATTATTGAAAAAAATTTAAGTACCATATTTCAAACACAAGGTATACTCCAATGGATCATATACCATAATTTTAATGGATGGAAAACTCACCAAATCTCCCACCGATACAAAGTCATTGAAGAAATATTTAAAGTAGACAATGGAAAGTCATTGTGATCACATGATGAAAAATTGGATGATAATACATTCTAACCACATGATGTTAAACTGTGAGGTACTGTTTCTTAAGAACATGATGTTAAATTGCATGGCCATAAATATCCTTATTTCAAGATGTTAAACTGAAAGATACAACATGCATTCCCCTTCACATCAGGTGATCATTGTCCATGCCTAAGGATGTTAAACTACATGGTCAAATCATTATAACCAAATGACAGTAAACTATATGAGTCCATTGTGTTCTAACAAATGATTCATCACACATTATTAAAATCTGTGTAGTAGATGGATAAAATTCCCCTATTCCTATGTGATGGTCAGATCCGCATAAGAAGCTCTATTTCTGAAGAACTATGTATGGCTTGATTCTCAATATAATGAGGTACATAGTGACACCCAAACTCTATGTCTCAAGCCCAACCACCCTAAAACAAAATCCCCCTATTCAGGTATGGGAGAGACCTACATGGAGAGGTCTCTTCAAAAACTATGTTTTACTTGATTCTCAATATAATGAGATACGTAGTGACGCCCATACTCTATGTCTTAGGCCTGGCCACTCTAAATCAAAATTCCCCCTCTTCATGTATGGGCTAGACCTATGTAGGGAGGTCTCCTCAAGAACTACGTATGGATTTATTCTCAATATAACAAGATATATAGTGACACCCAGACTCTATGTCTCGGGACTATCCACCCTAGAACAAAATTCCCCCTCTCCATGTGTGAGATAGACCTACATAGGGAGGTATCTTCAAGAACTATTTATAGATTTATTCTCAATATAACGAGATATTTATTGATGCCTAGACTCTATGTCTTGGGCCCGTACACCCAAAAAAAATTACCACTCTCTGTGTATGGGACAAAGCAACGTGGGGAGGTCACTTCATAGAACTATGCATGGCTTGATTTCTATATGTCAATGAGATAATTAGAGACACATAAATCATAGATCTTGGCCTAGACACCACATGATAAAAAATGACTCTACTGTACCCTAAAAACCCTCTTCATTATGAGAATAAGTCCCTACTATTCCTTTTTTTCTCACACAAAGCATAGCTCATGTGAGATTAGGAATGGTGATAAGGGATTTCCCCACAAAATAAGAGTAAAGGTACATGATAGGGCCATTACCTCAAAATAATGGTTTAATAATTCACCTTATCTCTATGTAAGGACTAAGATTATATAGGGAGAGTACATTTAGAACTTTGTGTGGATTTATTTGTATCCACACAGAACATGTAGTGATGCCTAGATTAAATATCCTAGTTTAGACACTATTCAAAAAAAATATACCCATATCCCTACATATAAACCAATCATATGTAGTGAGACTACATTTAGAACTTTGTGTGGATTGATTCTTATCCTCATAGGATACATACTGAGGCCCAGATTCTATATCCTAGTCCGGATTACATTGAAAAAAATGCCCCCTTTTATGCATGGGTTAATCCAATATAGGGGCCACACTTTTAGAACTAGGTGTGACATGATTCTTGCCCTCATAGGATGTGTAGTGATGCCCAGATTCGACATCCTATTCCAGTCAACATTTAAAAAAATGATCCCTCCCTATGCATGAGTGTGACTAGTATAGGGATAATACTTTTAAAACTATGTGTGTCTTGATTATTTTCCTCACTTGATACGTAGTGATACCCAGATTCTATATCCTGGTCCAACCACCATTAAAAAAATTCGTTTTCCCTACATATGAGCTGGGATTGAAAAAGTTGAATTCATAGATCAATGCCCAGATTGATTCCTGTTTACATAAGGCATGTTTTAATACTAGGGTCTTCGAACCTAGGCCAAGATGTGACAAAGTATCACATGTGAAATGTCCCCATTCTTTATTATGTTACCCTTCTATGGAGGAGTAATCTTTTTCAACCCCTTTTTTCTCACACTGTGTATATCATACATGGGATTAGGAGTTTCACCAGAAAATTCCCCTTAGATGTAGCTATCCCCTACAGGCCAATGTCCTAACAATAGGACAATAAACTACAAGGTACCTCTATTACTATGTATGTCCTAATTCCTACCCTCGCAGGAGACCCAGTGACACCCGAATTATACATCCTAGTCCAGTTGCCACCTAAAAACATGCCCCTAATATCCTGAATGTAGATTGAAAATTGATGCAGGAGATCCCAAACATTGATTCATACAACAAGGATTTTCGAGAAGATCATTCCCCCCCCCCCCCGCAAATGAGTCAGATCTATGTAGGGGTTTCTATACCTCACACCTAATCATGGTCTAGAAATTTCTTGTGTACCCAGATATCCCCTCTCAATCCATCAATCTCTATGTCTTAGAAAATATCATATCCACATAATCATCTAGGTCTGTCAGATGTGGTTGGTTAGTTTCACATGGACACCTTTGTTTGACTATGCACACAATTCCCCAACATCTTTACATAAATTTCCCACAAAAGGCCTATAAAACAAAGGAAATTCATCCTCAGGAGAGGTTTTTCCTACCTCTGTACACTAATTGTCTCCCAATCCCCATATCATTCATCCCAATCTGATGGACACCAAAATCATGGTTTAAAAATTCATTACTCGTTCATTTCTGGGGCATGCTAGAATATCCCAGCCCGATTAGCACATACTTACTCATGATTTATCTATCAATTCATCCCTGCAATATGACATTAAGTTGTGTTGTCAACATACTTCCCACAAGATGTAAAACCACATGGATCCAAAATATCCATCTCCATTCACATAAATTCACCTAAATCCATACCAAATGATGTTAAACTACATAGAATAATAGGGTTCTCACCTAAGAGGAAATTTCCTCCCCCCCCCCCCATAGCAGTCACCTACCATGCCACGTCACAAAACTATGTATGGATTGATTCCTTCCCGTATATGATACATAGAAATGCATGTAATTTTATCCTTGTTCATCCACCTATAAGAAAGATAAATCCCCCCCCCCTCATATAGGGGATAGACCCACACAAGGGGTTTATATAAATATCTAAATGCAGCTTGATTCCTATCCCAAGGGATACATAGTGACGCCCGAATCCTATGACACAAACCCAGTCACAGAACATATAAAAATTTCCCGTCATCTACATGCAAGATAAGTCAATGAAAGAGACTCCCACACATTCCATGTTTGAGAGACCATTTCAATAAAAACCACATGTCCTTTCTTTCATGTCATGTCATCCACATCATCACGACACGATGATAAATTGCATGGAATCTACATCCTTTCCCCATGATGCTGAACTGTAAGGCAATTGTAATAATATAATGATATTATATTGCACGATAAAATTACATTTCAATATGATGTTAAACTATAAAATGTCATATTGACTATAAAATGTTCCCCTTCTTTATTACACCATCCATAGTTAGGGGATTTAACTTTTTTGGCCCCTTGTTTCTCACACCAAGAAAAGCTCATGTGGGCATAGGGACCTCGAAAAGGGATTTCCCACAAACCATGGGAAATTAGTCTAAAATGGTTGTCCCTATAGGAACAACCTTAAAAGACATGTCAGGGTTTTACCCTTAACAATTGGGAAATAAAGGTATTGGAAACATGATGTTAAATTGCATGGTATTTCAAGAACTATGTCTGGATTTATTTTTATCATCATAGGATACATAATGACTTGGGAACAATGGACCTTGGACTCGTCCACACTCGAAGGAAAAAAATATAGCTATGATTCCCCCTCCCAACTTATGGACCAAACTTATGCAGGGAGTCTAATTTCAAGACACCAAGATCTTAAAACCCATGTCCAGCTCCAACAACAGAATCAAAATTCCACACCCTACATATGAGTTAGAACAATGTAGGTATGTTCCCAATTCCATGGGTAATCACGGCCTGAATGCTTCTGAGTTGTTCAGAAGCATTCTTTCCATCCATTGAACTCTGTTCTTTGAATGATCTCATATCCCCATAAACCTCCATGGCCATCAGAAATGGAAGTTTAATTTTCCATGGACAACTCTATTTGACTATGAACACAGTGCCCTGGTGGCTCGATATAAGTTTCCCATAAAAGTCTTGTCAACCAAAGGAAAAATCATCCTCAATAGAGGATTTTCCTACCTATGTATTCCACAACAGCTTCCAATTTGCATACCATTTCTCCCAAAATGAGATCCCTCAAATCCATGGTTTAAATTATCTATCCTACCGACATGTTTCACATGTTGGGATATCCTGGTCCTCTTATCCTCCGGTTACTTGTGGTGTCTATCTCAATGTCCTAATCACATAACATTAAAACTACAAGATGCTTGAATCCCAATGTTCACTCTTCGGTCTAGACATTTCAAAGAATATATTCCCCCTACATTCATGTGTGAAAAATAAATCCACACCAGAAAGTTCATTATGTGTCCCGCCTCATTAGTGAGATTTTATGTAAGACACAAATGCTCTATTCATTTGTGTGAACCATATCAACTTATGGATAATATATAAACCTTAAAATAACTAAGTCAGGATCAATTCCTATCATCATGATATATGTAGTGACCCTTGAATCTCATATCTTGGGTCCAATCATGAAACAAATTTCCCTCTTCTTTGCTACTAAAGGACAAAACCTATATACGGAACCTCCTCATGCCTGTATGGGAAGAACGTCTCCACCCATTCCTGAGAAATTTTGTCTTCAAATTACCATTTCTTTTTTAGGAACCTCCTTTTAAAAAATCATACTCTATGTCCATAAAGGTCTAAATCCACATAATTTTCCATGGCCATCATAAATAAAAGGTCAATATCCTATTAATACACCTTCGTGACTATGATCACAATGCTATGTCATCTCTACCTATGTTTCCCACATAAAAGGAATTTCATCCAAAAGAAATTTTTTCCTCATGATATACTTTTTAAACCTCTTTATTCCTTATGAATTTTATGTCCCACCTCACTCTTAATTTCAGAAACCCCCAGATTATAGTTTACATCTTCTCTCCCATTTCATGTACAAAGATGTTAGAAAATTTCTGGTCATACTATTGTGAAAAAGATGAATCACCCCCTTTGGTTATATTAAATTACATTATATCATAAATCTCAAATTTCTCGGTTTCACAACGTTAAATTTCACCATGCTTCAGCCCTCCTTTACACAATACAAATTCATGTGGGAGTGGTTTCTTGACCAAAGTCGATGAAAATTTGCCTACTACTTTTAGACATCATTCCATCAAAGGGACAATCACTATGTCCGTCAATAACAAAAAAATTCAAATCCTCATAAAATTTCTTGCCCATCGGAAATGGACAGAAAGTGTCCGGAAGACACCATTTCTTAATTATGTGCACAATGCCCAGGTGGCTCTGCATAATTTGACAAAAAAAGGGTCTATCAACCAAAGTCAAATTCATACTCAATAAAGGGTTTTCCTACTTCTCTATTCCCCATGGCTTCCATGCCTCATATAGTATCCTATATCCCAAAATTGAAAAATCAGAGTTAAGAAAAATTACTCATTTATTAATAAAAGAGATAGGGAAATCCTAGGTTTATGATTCCAAAATTGGGCCCCTTTATCTCTAATTCATGGCCTATATTCTTTGACCTAAAACATTAATCTCAGTCAAATCTATTTAGACTAAAAAACATCATTAATTATATTCTATTTTTCAATACTTTAAACTACCCATGATGAAGAAACAAAACTCACTAGGATAAAAACCCATAAAGGGAATCCTAGAAAAACGTCAAGTACCAGATTAATAAACCTACACTTGGTATGGTTTAGGAAAAATATCAAGCTATAAAAAATATAAAGAGACACAAGGCCGTCTAGGTTGAAAACGTGGAATTTTCGGCCTAAGAAAAAGTTTGGCTATACCCGCTAAGCCCACACCAAATAGGGACTAAGAAAAATTTTGGATAATATTGGAAAATATTAAAAGTTTGTAGGGTTTTCCATGCAGTCCTAGGAATAGACAAACTATGCTCATTGATTCGCTTGGATCAGTAAAAAATTAGAGCATGATTTGATTATTTTAATTTGATTATCCCATATCAAGATTCATATCGATATCTAGTGAAATATTATCATTTGAATTGTAGTCAATTATAATTGACTAACATTACAGGAGAATATGAAAGAGAAATGTTGAAGGAAAAGTAATTTTTCTTTTTATTCAATGATAGTTGGGAAAATCCACAATCTAGAGTCTCTTCATAATGTCAAAACAATGATGTAATATGATAACTCAAAAGATTACAATAAATCACAATAGGATCTTTCTAGTAAATTTATAACCACCTGACATGGGTCATTACAGGCTTATTCTAAAGAGGTTGTTTGTTCATATTCATCCTTGACTATTGAAAACTCTCATTTAACAATAGCCCTAATATTAATCCATTTCTGTTTAATGGGATCATAAATGGCACATGTTGATTTCGGTTGTGATTTCATCTGGGCTATATGAGCCTTGCACTCTAGTAAATCTTCTATTAAGTCTATCACATGGTCAGAAACATTTTCTTCCTCAGCTAACTTGTTGTGGAACTGCATAGTTATATCCCGGAAGGACATTGTCTGATGACGTGAGGCATTGAATTCAATATGGTTTCCATCACAAGAATCTAGGTCCTCACGAACTATGACAATCTAGTGTATGGGAAAGCATAGGTTTCGGTAATCAAATACTCCTAAACCCAAGTAAATAAAAAATCATTGAAGGGTTTAATCCAAATCAGAAAATTTATCCAAGGGATTTTCTGTGTCATGGTTACATATTTGAATCCATTCCCATATCTCCACAACTTAGTGTTTTCTAATGATGTTAGGACTTGGTTTTTTTAAAATTTTCCATGATCGGAATATAATTAGGAAGAACCATAACAATAGAGGGAGCCACCCTTAGTTGATTTACCCATGCAGGAGAACTCTCTGGCTCTGCAAGTGGTTTAAGCTCAAAAGCTCAACTTATGGGGATGGCTAAAATTTTAGGAATGTTTGGTGATGTCCCTCTCAGTCCATATACTTTAGAACTATAGACCATGCCCACCATAAATATGGGGCACAAGTCACTCTCTATAGGGATATATTGTGTGAGAAAAGTCCCTTCTAAATGCATGTGATGACGAATAGAATTCCTTCTTATAGTGGGAATGGAGGAAGATGGAGTTGAAGGCATAGTCTGGATAGGACTAGAAGCAATCCACAGTCTCAAAACTCGTTAAATTAGCCTTGCCAATATGCTATTAGGATAGCATTAGACCCACAATTTGGAATACTCCAATGATAATTATGTGGAGACCGTTGTGGGAGGAATATGTAATTTCATTCTAGGGTGATCTCACATCCTCACCAACCATAGTTGGAAAAGTATTACTAGATGAGATTCCCTCTTGAGCTAAGATAATTGGAGTAATGCAACTTGTTGCAGGAATCTGAATTAATTAGGTAAATTTTAAGGAGTATAAGGTCCATTTATGGTTTCTGTGTCAATATGAGTAGTCAATATTCCATCTCAAAGTAAAATAACATAAGAACATTATTATAAATAACAGATTCCTGCATTTAACATTACTCCATGATTCTTAAAGAAGGTTGAAAAGGAAAAGTGAGAAAAATAACTCAACAATTTGATCATGCAATCAACATCCAGGGTTTTCGAACGAACTATGGAAATACTGAGTAGAGTAGAGAGGAAGTTAGAATGAGGAGTCATCGTGAAATGTCAATACTCATTGTTGAAAAATCATGATTCTATCTAGCTGTATACAAATTTAAATGGACCTCTAAGATGGTGTGGGGGGATTTCCCACCTGTATATAAACCAACAGTTCGTAAATACAAACAAGGTTAGGGATGGATAAATTGAAATTTTGTCCCTATGATAATGTCATTTCCATTATTAAAGTGAAAACACAAACACCAGTATAAACATCACAGGAAGGTAAATGTCATCTACTAATGAACTTGGAAAGGAAACCTACTTGTCTGAGTTCAGGAGATACGTATGTCTGGACCTCCTAAACCTAGGTGGTGTATTGACCTTCTTCAAGTATAGAGTAGTAAAATGTGGGAATAATACATGACTTATAGGTTTGATGGGTTTGGCTATAGATAATTCTTGACCTCATCCAGTTCACATACATTAATAGCCACATCAAATACACAAATGAAATATGTGAGTGAGTATGAAGAGGTTGGACAAGTAGTCTCTCCTCCATGATTAATAATTCCCCAACCAATGGGGATTCTTATTCAATATTCCTCCATGTTTTTTCCATAGGTAAATAATCATTTTATATATTTCCAAGGATGGGAAGTCCCCCTATCTAGTAAATATCCCAAAAAACTAATCCCCACTTCACCATGGGAAAAGTGAAGGGTATTGGTTAAAAAACACCAATAACTAAGAAGCTCAGGTAGTATCTGACCCGGTGAATAAATAAAGAATTGGGAGACCCGCACCACATGGTATAGGTTGAATGAATCTAGAAGATTAAGGGCTTCTAAGTAGTTTTGATGAACCCAAAACTCATATACCTATTCATTTTAAAATCACCCTCTAGACTATAGATAACATTTGGAGCTCTACCCTTCACAAGGATCATTCCAAGAAATGTTGAAAATGGATGGTTTTTCATAGAAACCTGATTCCAATGATGTGTTTTGGCTATAATGATTAATCTGAATACACATGGAGCCATTAAGGATGAATAATTCCTTCCGAATAGAGTCGGATTTTATTTTCCCTATAGCAGAGATGTGGGCTCGATCGTATCTCCTGGATATCTCTAGGAAAACAATAGGGATGTTCTTATCAAACAAAATAAGAGGGGAATTGTTATGAAGACCAAAGTTATAAAGTGGAAGGTAACTTGAAAATGGGTAGGTGATGAGCCCTGGATAAATAAGGTATTTCATAATACTCTCCTATGGGATAACAGAGGACCGATGATCTTTTGAAACATTATCGACCATAGATGCCCTTCTTCCAACCACACTCGTTGAATTAAAAACCAAATACATCTCATTTATATATAAAAATACCCTGAAAGAAAATAGTTATCCTACAAAAACCCTAAAAGGACTAAAATTAGTCTACATATAAAAAGGACTGCGAAATGATTGTCTACATAGGGCACTGTCCATGAAATGATAGTTTTTGGAAGCTCATGAGGCACTGGCCCGTGAAGCATTGCCAAAAAACTGATAGTTTGTGGAGTAAGTGAAACACATACAAACCCACACTATGAAGTAGACCAAACACACCATTCACAAAAATAAGTTGTTCAGTTCGCAGATGCAAGGTTCAGTTTGTGGGAAAAGGGAATCCACAAAGGATACGGTTCATGGAAAAAAATTATCTGGGAGAATCGAAGGATCACAACATTCATCGAGAAAAATGACAACCTAAAAATTACACGTCCCCTTATATATAGGTGTGGTGCCAAAAATGATTCCACCATTAAACCACAAAATAGTTCAAGTCAGGGATGCTTTCTACATCAAAATAGCCTCTTATTCATCCTGACTGGGCGTCATTCCATTAGGGGGTATTTTTTGTGTCCTAAAAAATGAAAAGTGAAATTAAATACTCCCATGAATTTGGAAAAGGAATAAAACAAACTAGAGGAACAATTTAAGGAAAAATATTTAAAGAAAAAAATGGAAAATTAACAATTCCAGACTATAAAGGGAAACATCCTTCAAGGATAGCCGCTCTACACGATGATCTTCTTCATGAAGACATCCATAAAATAAGTTGTTCATGGGAGATAGAAGATGGTTCCAGATTTGAAAATTCTTTAGTTTGTGGGACATAGGTAGAGAAATTCTCCCCATGTAATACATTTTCCATAGACTAAAATTGTCACGACCAAAAAAAATTCAATGGAAATTTCCTTCTTAAAATTATGTTAAAAAATCACATTAAAACACAACATAACTAAAAACTAAGTGAAACGTGACCTTTAAACATACGTTTTTCACTTATGTGTTTTGTATTTTGAAAATCTTACATACACGGTTGTGTTCAAGATGATTTTTGGAGTCTAATAAAACAAAAATAATTTTTGGTGAATAGTAACCTACCGTTATGAATAGTAACATACCATTATGAATTGAAATATGACCCTTATGAATATTAAATCATCTAACATAAGAGTAACCTTACCCATGAAAAATTAAATAAAAATTTAAACATCTTAGAAAGTGACAATTTGACCTTTGTAAACGTTTTGGTATTTTGTAAGTAATAAATAAATAATTATAATTAATTAATTAATTTAAAAGAAAAATTATTTTCGTAAAATGTGTTCATTAACTATAAAATAAATGTCTTATATGTTTTAGATAATTTTATAAGACCCTACGTAATTTTTGAAAGCACTATAAAATCAATTTTAATTTTAAAAACTGTTTTTTATGCAAATTATGATATTAATTAAATATTAAATTAATAATATTTAAAAAATTATTTTTGAAAAATGGACTTCATTTTTGGATTCTACACATAAAAACATAGTAGGGGTAAATGTTTGGGATTTTTCTGAGATACATGAATTTTTGATGAATAGTGAAATACCATAATTTATAAAATAAGCTAAATAAGCTATTTATAGGGTCATGTGTGATGTCCTGCTGATGTAAGCCCACTTGGTTGGGGATAATATGATACAATTACTATTAATGGTCATTGAATACTCACTATTCCTTGTCTTGGGGGAAATTAATAAACTAATGAATGTTATATTAAGGAAACCCCTCTCCCCTCCACTATAAAAACCACACTTCACACCCTCATTTCCTCACACCTCTCAAGATCCAATAAATCTATAAACTCTGCCCAAAAATCCTCTATAGCCTCTCTCCCACGTTCAGGAGCTTCTAGTCTCATCAAAAGACCAAGACTGGCTTCCTTAAAGAGGATCTCAAGAGGAAGATTTAAGAGGTAAATTCACTCCCTCTTCGCCTTTAATTTCCTTTCATGTTCAAGTTCATTTCTTGATCTCTCCTAATATATCATCATTCAAATGGTATTATAATTCCAGAATTATATATGTACTGGAATTTTAATAAGCAAAACGGGATATTATACCATCCAACCCCCTTTCCCTCTTCCTTTTATTTTATTAAGGAGAACGTTGTTCGTGAGGTGTTAATTTCTCACCTTCAAGAATGACAAGTTTTCTTCTTCCACTTCTACCTTCAGATATGGTCATGAAACCATTTAGATGGTTGAACCAGAAACTTTTATATGTATTATGTCCTATTTAAAGTTCTTTAAATAAGTTATGGACATATTACTAGTGATAAAATAAAACAGGGTCATTATTATCGAAAAACCGTTCAAATTAACCCAAACTATCATCATTTAATTCTTATCTAATGATAAATCCACATGGATATAATATAATTCATTATAAGATCATTAAAAATCCTTAAATATTATTAATAACATGAAATATAAGTTCTGGATGTTTTCCTTTGTTCTACCCGAACTTCAATTTAAGAATACAAGTGAACCACTCAAGAAAACCATAAAAACAAACATTCCCGAACAATGTTTTTTAAATTCTATAACTCGTGCAAAGGAACATAAAATCACTTAATAAAACCATAATGAACCATATTAGTGTACAAAAGGTTCTAGATTTCTAATTAATGAATATAATGTCATTATATAGGACATTAATGAGAAGGAAGCATTCAGATAGAAGGTAAGAGGAAAAACTCGAACCCGATTTTCATCCTTCAAGTTCTCACTCTTTCACACAATTTTTGATATGGTTACTCCTAAAAAATAATTTTTTCATTAATTTATTTTCTTTTGAGGGATATACATGTTCACCACAATTGTTTATGTAATAAAAATGTTTTCCAAAAGAACTCCTCTTCTAAGAACTCACCTTTTACTTTCATTCAAGGTTGATGGTTCTTGTATCAAGTATGTTATTCCCTCTTTGTTTTGGGAACCCAATGTTTATGAATGTGTTATTATGAGATAAAACCCAGTAATTTCTATGGTTTAGTTATGTTCATCATTTATTTATGTTTTATGTGTGATATTGATAATGTTATGATCTGACGGGTGCGCCTGAAATTATATAGCGCAATATGAATGTTTGAAAGTGGCGGGTGTGCCCTAAATTATACAGTGCTCCAATGCATTGGGTAAATTGATGAATCTCGTGAGTAAATGTAAAATGATGTGGACAAGATTCTATATTTTTTCACAAGTATGTGTTGTATTTAACCACTAAGACATGATGTTTTATTTTTTTATGCATTGCCACATTTCAAGTCTTATATTTATGCTTCCTCTCATGTTCATGATCTTTTCCCCATGTTATGATTATACTCACCCCATGTTGTATCATTCTTATATATCCTATTACTGGTCATCTAGATCACCCCTTTTGATGTATATCCTCAGGTGGGTACATGTACTAAAGAGAGGACAAGTGCCAATAAGAAGCTAGAGAAGAAGAAATTAAATAAATGTTTATGCTTTATATTGTAATTGTTATGTATGGTCTTAATTTTCCCAAGAAACTAAACCTTTGGATCCTCTATGTGTTATACTATTATATTTTTTATCTTTACAATTGTGTAATATTAATGTAAGAAAAGGCAGGGTCGCTATAGTTGGCATCAGATGAAAGGATTAGTTAATTTGGGAATTAGGATTAGTGAACCCTAGAAAAAACCTCTAGTATGAGACTAAGTACAAATATGCACACAAGAGTATATATATAAGGATCCCATATCTTTTGATTTTAGTATAAATTGTGAAAATAAATAATTTATTTATTCATGAATTGTTGACTTATGTTTTTTTCTAACCTTTTCTATTTTAGAAAATGGTGGGAACCATGAGAAATCAGGCCAACAACTCTTGCGAGGTCCAATGCAACGATTGCCCGAACAACATCCCCAATGATTTGGGAGGTGGAGTTCAAAACTTCATGGCGATTCTTACCCAATTATCTTAGGTTATGAACAATAACCATAATAATGGGGAACATCATCCTTCACCAATGAGAGAGAAACTGGCTATCGAATGTTTTATGCGGAAATGACCACTGACGTTTAATCGATCTTTTGATCCACTAGCTGTGGAATAGTGGGTAAACTCTATGGAGAAAATCTTTTCTGTTCTTCCATGTTCTGAGAAGGAGAAGGTTACCTTAGCCGTTTATCGTCTAGATGGAGAATCCAATCAATGGTGGTATTTGATTAAGAACACCAAGCCAAGGGGGGAGTTTCAAGAGATGGAATGGGAATACATTAAGATAATGTTTCTTAAAAAGTATTTCCCAATAACTATTCAAACGAAGATGGAGAGAGAATTCATAGAGCTCAAGCAAAAAGAAGGAGAATCTGTCACAACCTATGAAGTGAATTTCACAAGGCTGGAAAGTTACGCTTTGGGTTTTGTTATCAATAATGACACAAAAATTGATAGATTCTTTAGTGGATTAAAACCACACCTTCGAAAGGCTCTAGTAATTTGAGACTTTGGGAGTTATGAAGAATTTGTTTGGTGTGCTCTCAAAGTGGAGATGGAGTTTAGATAATGGTTCAATGACTATGGTGATAAAAAATGAAAGAAGGATTTTCAAGCCGTTGGATCTAATGATAAAGGTGGGAAGAAAACTCAACGACCGACATGCCAAAAATGTGGAAAGTTTCACCATGGGAACTACCTCAAAGGGACGAGGAAATGCTTCAAGTGTGAGAAAGAAGTACATCATGCTCAAGAGTGTCAAAAAGAAATGAAATGGAAGGAGAATGTAACTGATGAAAGGAGACAACCACTCATGGTTCAATGCTACAACTATAGGGAGCTAGGGCACTATGAAAACTGGTGCACTAAACCTCGAGCTGTCAAGGGTAATCAACGTCAGCAACCACCAAAAACAAAGGAAAAAAGGGAAGGCTTATTCCATCACTACTACAGAAGTGGATCAAGATAATGAAGTCATATAGGGTACACTTCTTATTCACTCAAGAATGGAAAAAGTCTTATTTCATTATGGTTCTATGCATTACTTTATATCATGCAAGTTTGCGAGAACTATAGAGTCAAAGCCCTGAAACCTTGAAGTAGAGGTATTTTTAAAAACACCAAATGGTGCAATAATTGCAACCCAAGTGTTTGACTCATCTCCTGTTGGCATATGTGGGAAGATTCTTCCTGTGAATCTTGTAATACTTCCCTTGGTGAAATTTGATGCTATAATGGGAATTGATTGGATCTAGTTATATAGAGTACATATCAACTGTTGGGAAAAGGAAATATCTTTTCATATTCTGAACCATCCCATGCTCCTCTACAAATGCAAGGAAGATCATGAATCTCTTTTAAAAAATCCTTCAATGGTGTGGGTGTTGATTCCCTGTGATGAATCATACCTCACCCAAATGGTTGAGTCGAAGGAAAGTGCCAACCTTGAGGAAATGCCCATCGTGAGGGAATACAACGATGTATTTCCTGAAGAGTTACTCGGAATTCCCCTAGATCGTGAGGTTGAGTAATCAATTGAACTCATTCCCGGAGCTACTCCTATCTCGAAGTGTCCCTATAGGATGGCTCCTATAGAACTAGAGGAGTTAAAGAAGCAACTGCAAGAGCATCTGGACAAAGGGTTCGTATGCCCTAGTGCATCACCTTGGCGTGCACCAGTGCTCTTTGTGAAGAAGAAGGATGGAACAATGCAGTTGTGTATCGATTATCGGGAACTCAACAAGATCACCATAAAGAACAAGTATCCTCTCCCTATGATTGTTGACTTGTTCAATTAGTTAAGAGGAGATCAATGATTCTAAAGGTGGATTTTCATTCTAGATATCATCAGGTAAAGGTGAAGAAAGAAGATATTCAAGAAGACTGCCTTCTATACAAGGTATGGGCACTATGAGTTTTTTGTGATGCCCTTTAGACTTACTAATGTAACTACAATCATCATGGACTTGATGAATAGAGTCTTCAGACATTACCTTGAAAAATTTGTGGTAGTGTTTATTAATGATATTCTCATCTACTCCAAGAGCAAGGAGGAACATGAAGAACATCTAAGACGTGTTTTGGCGACATTAAGAAAGGAGAAGTTGTATAATAAGTTCATCCAGTGTGACTTTTGGATGAAGCAAGTCACATTTTTGGGACATGTGATCACAAGTGAGGGAATTTATGTGGATCCTTCAAAGAAAAAGGCAATTGAGGAATGGCCCAAGCCCTCTATTTTCACAGAAATACGTAGTTTTCTTGGGTTATCTGGGTACTATAGACATTTTGTGAGAAACTTGTCATGATTGTTAATCCTGCCAACTAAGTTAGCAAGGAAAGGGGTAAAGTATGTCTGGGAAGAAGAATGTGAGGGAAGATTCAAGGATCTAAAGAGAAGGTAAATCACTGCACCTATACTCACACTTCCAAAAAGTGGAGAAAGTTTTGTGATATATAGTGATGCATCAAAGAATGTCTTCAGTTGTGTACTCATGAAATAATTTGATAGCCTATGTCTCACAAAAGTTGAAGATCCATGAGAAAAACTACCCGACGCATGATCTAGAGCTGGAAGCTGTGATTTTTTCCTTGAAAAAATCTGGTAGCACTACCTTTATGGAAATAAGTGTGACATATACACCGACCACAAGAGCCTAAAGCATATATTCATACAAAAGGAGCTCAACATGCATCAAAGGAGATGGTCAGAGCTAATCATGGATTATGATTTCTCTATTCATTATCATCCTGGAAAGGAAAAAAAAGGTAGCTGATGCACTAAGTAGAAAAGAACATACTACTCTATCCATGATGCGGGTTGAGAAAGACCCCATCTTCTTGGATATGAAAAAAATGGACTTGGAAATCATAAGTGTAGGGGATAAATCTTGCCTTTCCCAAATTATTGTGCAACTATTCATCTAAGAGAATATTAAAGAAGCACAAATGGATGATGTGGATATAAAAAGAGGGTGAATGCAGTAATGGAAGGGAAGCTGCAAGAGATCCATATCGATGATGATGGTGTGATTCAGTTTGGAACGCAGCTTTTTGTGCCATCATCACCTGGGATAAAGAAAGAGCTATTAGACAATGCACATAGCTCAACATTCTCTATCCATCCTGGGAGTACCAAGATGTACCGTGATGTCGAAGAAGACTTCTGGTGAGATAACATGAACAAGGAGATTGCAAAATATATATCAGGGTTCTTGGTATGTCAGTAAGTTAAAGCTAAGAAACAAAAGTCCAAAGGTATGATGCAGCCATTGCCTATGCCCATGTGGAAATGGGAAAATGTTACTATCGAATTTTTCACGGGTCTCCCAAAGACGTCAAAGGGAAATAAAGTGATATTGGTTGTTTTTGAAAGACTCACCAAGACTACCCATTTTATCACTATTCAAGAAAGATATCTCACTTGAACAACTTGCAAAGATATATGTGAAGGAAGTGGTGAGACTGCTTGGAGTTACACTCTCGATTGTCTCTGACCCTGATCCAAGGTTCACATCCAAATTCTAGAGAAGTCTTCAACATGATTTGAGTATTGAATAAAATTTCAGCACGGTCTATCGCCACCAAACTGATGGCCAGTCTGAAAGGACTATTCAGATGCTTGAAGATATGCTAAGAGCCTGCTCTCTAGAATTGAAAGGTTGATGGGATCATCGTCTCCCATTGGTTGAGTTCTCATACAATAATATCTTCCACTCTAGTTTTCAGATGTCTCCATATGATGATTTGTATGGAAAGCGATGTAGAACTCCAACCTGTTGGAATGAAGTTAGAGAAAGAAAGCTACTTGGACCTGATCTTGTGCAAGAGATGACAGAGAAGGATCATGTCATCCAGAAACAAATCAAATCTGCTCAGAGTTGGCAAAAGTTCTTTGCTGACAACCATCGAAGGGACTTGAATTTCGACGTTGGAGATAAAGTCTTCCTATGAATATCTCCATAGAAGAGAGTCATACGATTTGGGAAGAAAGGGAAGCTAAGCCCAAGGTACATTGGCCCCTTTGAGATCCAGGAATGCATAGGAGCTGTGGCCTATCGACTTGCACTTCCACCAAATATGGCTCAAGTTCATGATTTGTTTCACGTATCACTCCTGAGGAAGTACATACCGGACCCCTCACATGTACTAAACTCAGAGCTGGTATATCTGGAAGATGATCTCTCTTATGAGGAACATCCAGTAGATATTTTGGATTGGAGAGATAAAGTGCTACGCAGCAAGACAACCCACCTTGTCAAAGTGTTGTGGAGGAACCATAAGTTTGAGGAAGCTACTTGGGAATCGAAGGAGGTGATGAAGGAGAAGTACCCTCACCTGCTTGTGTAAAGTGAAATTTCGGGGGTGAAATTTCTTAAGGGGGGAAGAATTTAACGACACAAAATTTTTCAATGGAAATTTCGTTCTTATAATTATGTCATAGAATCACATGAAAACACAACATAATGAACTACTAAGTGACCTTTAAACATAAGTTTGTCACTTCTGTGTTTTGAATTTTGAAAATCCGACATACACGGTTGTGTTCCAGATGATTTTTGGAGTCTAATAAAACAAAAATATTTTTTTTGTGAATAGTAACCTACCCTTATGAATAGTAACATACCCTTATGAATAGTAATATAAACCTTATTAATAGTAAATCATCAAACATAAGAGTAACCTTACCCATGAATAATTAAATAAAATTTAGACATCTTAGAAAGTGACAATTTTACTATAGTAAACGTTTTGGTATTTGGTAAGTCATAAATAATTAATTATAATTAATTAATTTAATTAAAAGAAAACTTATTTTCTTAAAATGTGTTCATTAATTATAAAATCAATGTCTTATAGTTTTTATAAAATTTTATAATACCCTACGCAATTTTTGAAAGCTCTATAAAATCAGTTTTATTTTTAAAAATAGTTTTTTAAGTAAATTATGATTTTAATTAAATATTAAATTAATAATATTTAGAAAATTATTTCTGAAAAATGGACTTCTTTTTTGTATTATACACATTGAAAAATGATAGGGGTAAATTTTTGGGATTTTTCTCAGATACTTGAATTTTTGATGAAGAGTGAAATACCATAATTTACAAAATAAGCTAAATAAACTAATTATAGGGTCATGTGTGATGTCCTACTGATGTAAGCCCACTTGTTTCGGTATCACATGATAAAATTACTATTCTGGGTCATTGAATACTCACTATTCCTTTTCTTAGGGGAAATTAATAAACTAATGAATTTTATATTAAGGAAACCCCTCTCCCCTCCACTATAAAAACTACCCTTCACACCCTCATTTCCTCACACCTATCAAGCTTCAAGCCTTCTTTATATGCTGCACAAACATCTTACCTAGCCTATCTCCTACGTTAATGAGCTTCTAGTCTCATCAAAAGACCAAGCCTAGCTTCCTTAAGGAGGATCTCGGGAGGAAGATTTAAGAGGTAAATTCTCTCCCTCTTCTCCTTTAATTCCCTTTCAAGTTCAAGACTATTTCTTGATCTCTCCACATATATATTCATCCAAATGGTATTTTAACTCCATTATTATACATTTACTGTAATTTTATTATGCAAATGGGATATTACATCATCCAACCCCCTTTCCCACTTCTTTTATATTTTATTAAGGAGAACGTTGTTCGTGAGGTGTTAATTTCTCACCTTTAAGAACGATAAGTTTTCTTCTTCCACTTCTACCTTCAGATATGATCATGAAACCATTTATATGGTTGAACCAAGACATTTTATATGTATTATTTCCTATTTAAATATCTGGAAATAACTTATGGCCATATTACTAGTGATAAAATAAAACAAGTTCATTATGATCGAAAAACCATTCAAATTAACCCAAACTATCATCATTTAATTATTTTCTTATGATACATCTACATGGATCTAATATAATTCATTATAAGATCATTATAACTCCTATAATATTATTAATAACATGAAATACCAGTTCTTGATGTTTTCCTATGTTCTACTCGAACTTAAATTTAATAATATAAGTGAACCACTCACGAAAACCATAAACAAAAATTCCCGAAAAATGTTTTTTAAACTCTATAACTCATCCAAAGGCACATGAAATCACTTAATAAAGACATAATGAACCATATTAGTGTACAAAAGGTTCTGTATTTCTAATTAATTAATATAATGTCATTATACAGTACATTAAAGAGAAGGAAGCATTCAGATACAAGGTAAGAGGAAAATCTCGAACCCAATTTTCACCCTTCGGGTTCTCACTCTTTCACTCCATTTTTGATATGGTTACTCCATAAAAATCATTTTATCATTATTTTATTTACTTTTCTGGGATATACATGTTCACCACTATTTATTATTTCAAAAAACAATGTTTTCCAAAAGAACTATTCTTCAAAGAACTCACCTTTTACTTTCATTCAAGTTTGATGGTTCCTGTATCAAGTATGTTATTCCCTCTTTGTTTTGGAAACCCAATGTTTATGAATGTGTTATTATGAGATGAAACTCATTCCTTTTCATGGGTTATTTATATTCATAATTGATTTATGTGTCATTCATGATAATGATAATATTTTGATGTGACGAGTGCAACCGAAAATATATAGCGCAATATGAATGTTGGAATGTGACAGGTGCACCCGGAATTATACAGCGCTTCAATGCATTGGGTAAAGTGATGAATCTCATGAGTAAATATACAATTATGTGGAAAAGATGATAGCTTTTTTCACAAGTATGTGTGGTATTTAACCACTAAGACATGATGTTTTATTTTTTTATGCATTTCCACATTTCAAGTCTTATTTTTATGCTTCCTCTCATGTTCATGAACTTTTCCCCATGTTATGATTATGATCACCCCATGATAAATCATTATTATCTATCCTCTTAATGGGAATATATATCTCCCCTTTTTATGTATATCCTTAGGTGGATACATGTACTAAAGAGATGATAATTGCCAATAAGAATCTGGAGAAGAAGAAATTAATTAAATGTTTATGGTTGATGTTGTAATTATTATGTATGGTCCTAGTTTTCACATGACACTAAACCTTTGAATCCACTATTTGTGATACTATTATAGTTTTTATCTTTATAATTATGTAATAGTAATTTAAGAAATGGTAGGGTGACTATAAAAGTGGTCCACAGGCAAGGCGAAGCAGATAACAGCCCACAAATAAAATGAAGTCATTCGCGGGGATAAGGTGGTGATTTTGACCCCTACAAATTGCAACCCCATGAGCCTCCTTTGAAAATGTCATCTGTAGTCCAGGTAATGGCCATTGGCTTCCATAAAATGGGGATTGTGTCCTTGTTGTATGTAACTGGCTGCACCATTACCCAGTTCCACTCTTCTCTTTAAATAAATCTCAAGGGGAGATGAGAAAGTGGATTCTTTTTAGTGGAGATCAATCGGTGAAAGTATGGTGTAAATGATCACCATAATCAGACAACTCATTCATTGATTATATGTATTTATAACCCGCCACATAGTACTAAATGATGAAATATAATACTAATTGGCATGCTGTGAACCCATATTCCTTCGTAGCTGAATTTCTTGAAATGTGTAGAAGAAATTCCCATTCTTTAATTCAACATCCTGCATATCCATATGTAATGAGGGTGGAACCCTGCATCATGTAGAAAATTTCTACATAGATGGATACCAGCCCCACATAGCATCGTACTATGTGTACAGAGCTCAGTGCTGTCTAGCAATGCACTACAAAGACAGAACCTTGTTTTTCATAGAAATGTGATATGCAGGGGAAACCTAATCCCTTATAAAAAAATTGTATGAGAATAGGATATTCTCGAGTGCTCGACCCTTAGGATTCAATCATTTCCTTCCATTCCCATTACATCATCTATTTCCCCTCCAAGAACTAGTCTAATGGCACTAGGATAAATCCTCTTCCAAATCCACCAAACTAGTATGATAAAACCATCAGCCGCATCCACACTCCCTTACGAGTTTATTTAACCATCGTATGCAGAGTCATGTGTATAATCCTCGCAATAAGGAGGATCTCCGGAATGTTCCTAAGTTTCCATTACCATGGTAACCTGGTTCCAAATTTAGGATACTAATGTTAACCTCCTAATTCATGGGATTTTGGGTAATCTTTGGCTTTTGCCTTCAAGGAGGGATAGTGATAAATAAGGGAAATCACATATACATTCCCCATTGAGAAATAATGGTACTCCCCTTACCTAGAACTAAATTTAGGTAACTCCATTTGAGGTAATCCACTAGCCTCTCATCAGGGAAGTGTAATATCGCAAACCTCTCCCACCATCCTCCTCTACCTTTTCCACCAGTAGAGAGGCGAAAGTGTGTGTTTCCATGGATCTACTACTTTATGTTGTTTCTTACACCAATAGTGACTCACATGGGTTTATATATTTGTGGTGATCTTGGAATCTGCTCAACCCACCTAGTAGTTGAACAACAAGAAATCTGATTCCTACTCTAACCAGGTTACATAGGATGCCTACCAAAGGTCTGAGCTCAAATGGGAATTCCCTTAGGTTGTAAGCCCATATCATTCATTCTTCATGGGTCACTTCAATATGTAATCCCCAATGTTTATAACTATGTTGAATTTTATTCCCAATTAAATTGGATACTTAGGAAACCTCCCCAATGTTCAATCCAGCCACTATCATTATCATAATGATTCACTCTCGTACACACCAAATGAAATTAATCTACATGGGATACCAAAACCCATGGATTTAAATTCCCAAATAGACTTGGAAACATAATAAGCATCTATCATGCCCAAACCCAACTCCCAGATTAACCCTAATGTTCTCCAAGCCACATCTTCAGTGGGGTCATACCTATCCATGAGACTACATCTATTTTGGGTTCCTCTATCCGCTTCAGTAGAATTCACATAATAAATATTAACTAGGAATCTTACACCTAGTCAACCTTTCCACATGATGTTAAGCTACACTATTAGTTTATTTGAAGATGACCTTAAAAGGTAATGTGTCCAATTAAGTGGCACTAAATTATGTGGGTTCCGATTCCTCTCATGAGGACACATAAGAAGCTCATCTTATGGGCTCTATACTAACATCAAAATAGTTCTCATCTCCCATGGATGATGATAAACTCCAGAGTGCCAAATCAAAAGGCTTAAACCAAAACTGTCTCAATGAGAGACTTAAAAATTTAGGATTTTTCCATAAGAGGTTTTTTATTGATAGAGAACCTCATATACATACAGATGATCCTGAATCTATGTTTATTCACAATTGATTTTACGACATTGGATTAATCCATAGACACATTCTTGGTAATGAACAAATAATTCAAGAACATGTGAAAATTTCTTTAATCTATAAGAGATTCCCATAATAGGAAACAATTCCCCCAAAAATGGTGAGAGGATCCTGAGTTCCCATCCTATTGACCAATGTGAGTGTTGAAATGACATTGAAAAATTCATTCAACGAGCACCTACCTTTGGAAAACAGATCCATGAATCCTAGATAAGGGGGCATTGGGTGTTTCTTGCTCTTGAAAAAACCCTTTGGATACCATCTGAGGATATTTTACATAATGTGGATCAATTTCACAGACACATCACCCCCTAAAATCACTCAGTATACCCAACACACTTTATGTCAGAACAAAAATGTTGATAGTTCGAACCGAAACACTTAACTATGGAACCACCTTCATAAGATAAAAAATATATAATTCCCAATACCCATTAGTCTATTTTGTCCCAGGTACAACACATGTCTTTATGTCGAAACACTAATATAAGTTAATGAGATTGTTTTGATTTGTAATATAACATCATTTATTATGAAACATATTGCTAGAAGCTATAATTTTTTTTAACTCTTTGAGTATGAAATGTTTTTAAAATATTAGAAACTAGTGAGAACTATTCCAAGATGTATTTTTGTAACTGCTTAGTCATATGAGACTCCATATGAGAAGGATAAGGATCATCGATCATTGTATATTTGGATATTCTGATGAGTTTATAATGTTATTAAACTACTATTATAATTGTTTGGAGTATTGGATGTTATATATGAGAGACTATAGGATCTATTACCCCATAGGGTGGTAATTCAAGGGAATGGTTCATCCTTTTTCTACCAAATCCTGCAATATATGTGCATGAATGAAGATAGAAAAAAATCAAAAAAATAAATCAAATAAAACCCATCCAATTGAATTCCCCTACCCCACTAATAGATTATTTATTGTTTCTATATGATCTTTCTATATTTATTAGGTTATTTATTAGTTATTGGTTATTATTACTCACCTTAATCATCCCCTTCAGTCCCATTAAACTATTTTCTTTCTTTTCATGAATGTTTTTTATTATCCACTTGGTCACACACATATTTGATGTACTTCCCAATGGATCAATACCTACTCACTACTTTACTTGTTTTAAATATGGTTATAAATAATTAATCCCCCTAATCCTAGTTAGAGACCTAGTTTTCAGTTGGTCTAATTTCATCACCATTTTAGAGGAAGGTATGTGTAACCATGAACACTTAAAAACAAACAGAAAATAAAAAATAAAATAAAAGAAACAAAAAAACCAAAACACAACGTCAAAATTGTATTAAAAAATGCTGTTGAAAATATGTTAAATTTTTTAATGAACATAAGGTATTCTAGGAAACACATAGTTTATTTTATTTTGGAAATCAATAAACCTTTATGTGAATTTAAACTCAAGAAGAAATTTGAGATGGAATGTCTTTTGGAAAACAGAGAGAATCAGAATAATCAACATCCTTTGTACCTTAATAAAACTAGTATTGAGCTAACAAAGTGGCCGAGGCTGAGAGAAATTTTATTATGAAATATATATAATAATACATCATTCATTAGGATTTCACCATGATCTAATAATTATTAGATGAAATGATCATTGGTTTCCCAGCATTCAATATTCAATATCATTCTTAATGATGACTCTCTTGATTTTATTAGGGATTTTTAATACAGTGTTCAACAACTGGCTCTAAGAGGACTAAGTGATGAAGGAATAAAGTAGAGAGTATTCCCATTTTTCCTTAAGGGAAATTATAGGACCATGATGAAATATATTTAAGAGGAAATACTTTAAATTTTGAATCAAATTTACAATTATTTTGTAATGAAATTATATTATAGAAGACTAATTACTAAAGTAAGGCACAAAATCATTGGTTTTCTTCAAGAAAACAATTATCAATTCCATTAAACATAGTTAATATTTAGGGGTATACTTAGGTGATGTATGAATTAAAAATTCTCTCCATAGAATATGATGGATATATTTTACAATAGCCTCACCCCATACACCCAAAATTTAGTGGGTCATATTTCTTGAGGAAACTTAGTGATAAAACTGGTGCGGAATTGAAACATATTTTTAACAAAATGGATTTCAAGTCATAGAACAAATGATCAAGAATAAAAACAAATATTAGCAAATAGACTAGGCTTTTATAATAATTTAAGGTTTAATATACTTGGTTTTAAAATGAAAATAATCAAAACCCTTTTAGGGATAAATTTCACCACTGTGAAATGTTTGGTCATTTACAATATTACTATCCCAATTCTAATATGCCTACCAAAAATATTGGAAATGAAACTTTTGAGGGATATAGGCCCATAATTAAACCCAAAGGTGACCCATTTTTAAATATTTTTAATTTTTTATAGGAACTCTCCAAATCTTTCCTAGAGAGAACAAGGTATATTGAGACCTGATGCTCCCCCTAGTTTCCAAAATCCTAGGAAATAATTACAAATACAATATAGATATAAATCAAATAATTCACAAGATAATTTAAATATACAAATATCTTCCAAGTTAGATCATATTTTAAAAAACAATATAATCTAAATAGGTAATACTTAAGGATCAATTAAATAAACAAAGTTCCCAATATGATACCGAAAAAGGACATATTGTTTCTATGATGAAATAATTTAATAAAAAATTGTATATCTAGAAAGGGGATCACACTAATGTGGGAATGGAAATTTTATAAGAACAATTGAAGATAATTCTAGGGAGAATGTAATTCTATTCATTATTAAGAGTCATTTTCAAATAGGCCAAGATGTTAATAAATACAAACCCCTTCACAATGAAAATATGGATGAAAATAAAACACCAAATATAGAAAAAAAAGAACATGGAAATATATTAATCCCCACTAAATTTAAATTGAACCATATTATAACTTTTACAAATCAAATTTAATGAGACTGAAAAATAAATATAAAAAAGGGAAGAAGAATCTTTGGGAATAGACTGAGGGAATTTCATCCATTGTGAAGAATCCCCCCACCCCAATTCGTTTTCCTTAGATAAAAGAGTAGAAAAATCATGTAAAATTTCTTCAAAAATTTTAAAATTATTTCATTAAATTGAACATCAATATTATCATGTCCTGAGTTTTGGGATTAGGATGAAATCCTCAACCCATTTGAAAATTTGGATTTGGGGAGCGGGCCAACATTTTTATTAATTATAAAAACCTAATTTTGAGAGTTCATTTGACACAAGGGCTTATTTTTATATGGTTTGTAATATTTGGAAGGTGAATTAGGGTTTTAGTTGGGCTTCAGGTGAATAATTGGCCAAAATCAAGACTTTTTAGGGTGTGAAGTCTAGGGAGTAAGATTTGGAAAACCCATACAGTTCCCAAGGAAAACTGTACAACCATCTTTCTTCACTAGATACAGTTTGGAAAATAGTTGGTGGGTGCACAGGTATGAAGTTAACTCTTTATTTTTTAACATACACTCATGCATGGTTGGAACAAATTTTGGGAAGCTAGGAGGACCAATCGTGCAAGGTGTGGTACCTACGTAGTGTGTACCACCCGGTTTGTGAACGTTTCTCTGAACTGTTATATAAGCATGTGACCTTTTGAAACTGGTAAAATTAAAATTTTCCCCTTATTTTCTTTAATAGTTTTCCTTTTTTATATTCCTTTCATTCCTTACCTCTTTATTAGACATGGTATCTCTCCCTCCTTCTCTAGGCTTTGAGCCATAACCTTCACATGATGTCTGATATTCTCACCATTGATGCGTTAGAACTTAGTTGGTAAGGGATTTAATTATATTGTTTCCTTTCTTCTTTTCTTTTACCATATGGTGTGATAAATATTTAAAAGATATTTTACCATATATTTCAATTCATTTTTGTAAAACATTAATTTCTTCCAAATCAGCTCCGGTTGGAGGCTGATATCAGGAAAGCGAGAATCTACTAACATGAGGTAGGAGGTTCCTAGCTTTCTCTTTTATTTTTAACATGTTTTTGGGGTGTTTTCTTGAGTGAATCATTGTATTTTCCAAGAAAAACCCTATAAACTAATTGATTTAGTCTAAATTAATTACTTGATTTCATGATATGCCTATGGGCATGCTCCTCTATGACTAAAAATGTTATGATCCTAGTGAGAGGCTTCTGGCCTTAGTAATATTAGTCTTGGGTGTTTATTTTTTAAAATTAAATTATTTATGATGTTGGGGATGGTTCCATGGGAACATGATAGACACTACCCGAGGATTGAGATGGTATTGATCATCTGGATGAGGCGATGTTCTTCGTATGGTTAGGCTTGTCTTGGATAATCTGGGTCATGTTGATCACTTGTTGGGTGAAATGGTTGTTGGATTGAGTTGGAAATATTTAATGGTTATAGGAATGGAACTTGTGATATTGAATAGTGTTGAGAAAAATATTGAGTGACATGATCGCAAGGGAATGAGGTGCAAGGATGATATGGATTAAGTGCTATGTTGGTGACTACTTATCCTCATGATTGGCCAATGAGCCATTGGATTTCTGTGGACACAGATAGAACATAGATGACTAGGTGGTGTTGATCACTCATGTGGGTGGGGGACTTCATTAGATATCGATTATGATAGTGTTGACCATCAGTATGGTTGATGGTTCTTACCATAGAAATCCACGTGGATGGTGAGGATCCATTGGTAGATAGTGATAAGACCATTAGTTGGGGGGTTAGTCTTGCTGTGTATTGAGGTCATTAGGCCGAGATTATGTGGGAGGATGGATATATCCATTACTTGAGATATTGGATGTTGAGACGAAGAAGTTATTATTTGGAGTAAAGACATTGTTATTCCTCAAGAAATCGGGCTTTGAGCCATTGGGAGAATTCGTGTAGGGGTCAAAGGGATCAATTATTTATTCATGGTCAAATGTTTTTAGACATCAGTTACTTGATTATGTCTTGAGGTTTTGGGTGGTATTATTAGAGGTGGTACCTGATGATTCACCTGGGATGATTTTTTTCAAGGGATGCCTTGGACTTTATGTTAAGGACCCTATCAACCATAATTATAATAGAAATGTATGAAAAGGTTGATTTCATTCTTGTGTCCATTAGGAACAAGGTAGGAGGGTTAATTATATTGATGTTCAAGTGTTTCTTTATGTATTTCTAGTCCACACCTTCTTTGTCACAAATGTCATATAGGAACACGTTGGTGCTTCCCTATTAAGATTTATTCGTACACCCTAAACATGCCCTTTAAGACGAATGGTTATTTTGATATTTGTTTGATCATGTAAAGGTTTGGGGTTAGGATATGGACCATAGTTATCATTTCATATTTCTTATCATGGGATGGATGGGTAGGTCCTTGGGTTCCTGCATCAGTTGGAGTTTACTTTTGAATCTTATTTTTTATTAGCATACTTATATATATACTGAGGTCAGCCATGAGTGAACCATTTTTTGTTATTTTCTTGTATGACATGAATGGGATGCATGTTCTATAAATGCTATCTTGTGATATTTTATTCTATAGTTAGTATGTTTGAGCTTTTTTGGTATTATTGTTGTTGTTGTATGTTCTTCTTATTTAGTGGGTTACAGGTCCAGTTTTGTTTATAATCATGCTTATGATGCTACAGTTAACTAAACACCATTATTATTATCATCACCATATGATATATTATCCACAATACCACCTCTTTACACCCTTACTTCTAGTCAGAAACTTTTAGTGCATGTGGATGCATATTTAAGGCCCAATGATTCTCCGACCCTAAGCACAATTTGGGTAAAAATGGGCCAGGGTTCTATAATTGGAATCAATGTAGTTTTTTACCTCTTTTTATGTGTTAGTATTTGGGCTATGGTAGACTAGAGATTAGTATGTTTTCATAATTGGGTAAATATCTCGTGTTTGGGTGCCTACAGCCCCATGTACGGGGGAAAAACAAGTTTCTAGGGGTTGAAAACTATTGTTATACTTTACTCTTTTGATAGATGATATGAATTACACCTTGAGTGGTGCACTTTGGTGTGGTTCCTATTTATTGAATATGTGACCCTTATCTTGGTATAGTAAGTGGGGATTTTTGGAACCTAGGCCCGATATGGCAAGGGATGATTTATTTATGCTTTCTTGATAGGCACATTGGATTGTTATTTTTATATATATGTTATTTTTATAAATTTATTATGATTTTAATTGGGAACCTAGATTTCACTAAGAGGGGTTTGTTTGATTAAAGTTTCAATAAAATAATCTTAATAGTGATTTCCTTCCTAGCCTCTCTTTGGTGGCATTCTACTTGTCCAACCCAACCATGTGGCTATGATGAGATATGTATGTGATATGATATGATCTGTGATATTTGTATATGTATGGACTTGGCTATGATAAGATAAGGTAGGGATGATGATAGGGGGTGAGCTCTTAGAAGGGTCAATAAAGGGATGATAGACAGTGTTTTATGGCTTAGTCTCTCTTTGGTGTCATTTTACTCAGCTATCTCAGATGATACATGACACTTGACACTACTATGTGTAAGAGATGAGCTGTGATTCCTAATTTATATGTGATACCTAGATCTAATATGGGAGGGTAAGGGGGTAAGAGGTTGAATGTCATGAGACATGGTTGCGATAAGGGAGTGTAAGTGTAGTGATATTTCATTTCTTGTTACATATTTCCATAAATATATATATATATATATATATATATATATATATGTTATTATAGTTATCTGATCATGGGATTGATATTTAGGGGGTTTCTACCTAGGAGGATTCTGATAGATCTCCATCTGGGTTGTGATTTAGTGTCGTAGGACCATGCACATGTTAAGGACCTTGGGGGTTGGGATGAGGCCCCATAGGGATGGGTAGATCATGACTTTTAGGTACATTATTAGGTATAGGGTCTAGTAAAGGTAGGGTAGCTTCTGAATTAGATATATTTTGGACCATGGATTAAAAATAAGCTCTGGCAGAGCCTGATATGTTCCATTCAAGGTATCTATAAGGGAGATCGAGGAGAGGATCCTTCAATTCTATCCATGACTCATTATTTCTAGTAATAGCACCGACAGATATTTTAGGGTGAGGGTGGACCACAAGAGAAAAAAACATCAAGATTGAGGTAGTTCATGTGATCTTAGAGCATCTTGAGACACCAGCAAAAAGTAGGGTGAAGCTGGTGATATACATGATCATAGGAATGACTAAGAACTCATGGGATGTAAAAGTTCAGGTGGGAAAACATGAGGGACTAGCTTATAAATACTTTGAGTCCATGTTATTTGACCAATCCTTTCTTGAGAAGTTGAGGGCATAGAGTGCTTGGTAATTCTAGAGCCTATAATAGAGAGACATGTCCATCATGGACTATGCAGGAACTTTCACAGAGTTGTCTCATTTCTCACATAATATGGTTGGAGATGAAACATTGAAGATTATATTTCTCTATGATTGTTTATGACATTCTATTTAGGTGGAGGTAAACATATTCTAGTTGGCCTCATTCTCTAAAGTTGTGAATCAAGTGCTGATAACCAAGGGTATTGTTAAAAATCAGTCATACTCAAGTCAGGTGGTGATATATGGTGATTACAGTGTAAATCCTTTATATATCATGGAATGAGGATGATAGGAATTAAAATAGGGAAGTCAGGCCAGATATTCCAGTATGCCACTGTGTAGTGGGTTTTCTATGGTGTTCTTCCTATATGGGAATCCGGAACATGTTTATATGTAGTGTGATCAGGAACTAAAGGAGTGTTGATCTTGTATATATATCAAGCATCTTGGGAGGTTCTACGGGAAGGCTTATCAGATAGACAATAGTTTGGGACTGGGGAAGACTCAGGGATTGATTGTTAGAATAGAAGTTGTACAAAGAGCTGGTAACCAGGATTCTATTGCACACAGAGGTTGTGAAAGAGATAACATGACCATATAGCAAGTTTTGTGGCCCATGGATAGTGCAACACAATGGGGAGGATACTTGTAAGGTATTTGGGCTTCAGGATAGATGCACACAATGAAGCTTCCATGTGTAGAGTAGGTTGGGGAGCTGACTATAGTCAGAGGTACATTGCGGAAATGACCAGGGAGATTTTTATTTTGGTACATAATATTTATATGACATGTTTGTTTTTTGGCGAAAAAGGTTCAAAGGTTGTTTATGGACTAACCAAAAACTAGTTAGAAGGTTTGTATGAGCTCAAATGCATTTTGTATATATATATGTATATGAGGTTTTTGGAACTATGATTATCTATGGGAATCAATGTGATGCCTGATTACATTAGGTGAGTTGGAATTTGGGGAATTGGTGTGATGTGGGTTTCTTTGAGGTATGTAGTAATATGGGAATCAGTGAAATATGGCTCTATGTGAGGTATGAGGCACTGGTATTTCTTATAGGAATTTGATGAGATGTCATACCACATAGGTTCCACGTGTGACATGGCAACAATGCAGGTATATGATGAGATTTAGTACATGATGAGTGTTTGGTGTGATATGAGCACAATTTTATCACATGTTGAGTTGAAGGTGTGATTCATGGGAGGAATTTTGAGTCTAGGTATGTTTGGTGGACCTTCAATATTATTTGAGTTTTGGGCCCGGATATGACTGAGGTAGGTAACTCTTAAGGTGGGGAGCGCCATGACGTAGTTGACCTATGTCACGACCTGTCCTCGGGGCCCGTGCCGTGACTACCCCAAGCCCGCCATCCATAGGCCAGGGGCTGGTGACTAGCACCAAAGGCGTAAATCCCTATAACTGTGAAGGCATTACCTTTATAAAAGTAAACAAAACACCACAGAGTATAAGCGGAAGTAAAACACTAAGTAAAACTGAATCAAGCTGTGCTGAAAGTAAAGGGGCCGGAAATACAAGCCCAGATGTAAGTACAAGGAAATAGATAAAACAGCCAGAAGGTGACAAACCGCTCCTGGATCGTCCACCAAGGATCCTACCAGATGGGTAGGTACAGAAAGCGTAGCTCCGGGATTTTCCACCATGGATCCTACCTGAAGGGTAGGTACAGATAGCGCAACTCCTGGATCATCCGCCATGGATCCTACCTGAAGGGTAGGTATATAAAGCCACCACAATTCTCTCTCCCGTAGACCTCCTTCGAGTATCGCCTCACCGTGAAGTCCACCTCCGGATACTGACTCATTGTGAGGTCCACCTCCAGGTACCATCCAGCCCTCGAACACTCAGCCTCTGTCAACGCTGCCCGTCATCTGCAACCAACACAACGAAGTGCGGGCATATCCCGTGCATGGGTGAGTATAACGATACTCAGTAGGGACCCCGAGACCCTCAAGGTCTCACTAAATCCAACAAGGGTAACCACAAAGAATGATCTCAACAGATAACCTCTACTTAGATATATTCCCATACATATACCAAAGTTATCAAATAACCCATCTCAATCATGAGGAAATACAAAGATTATGAAATCCACGCATAACCACTACCTAGGTATATTCCCATACATATACCCAATTTATCAAGTGACCCATCTCAATCATGAGGTAATCACAAAGGTCATAGACTCAGCTCAAACCAGGATTTTCAATTATCCAAATGATAACTGCTGAAGAGTCCCGTCTCTGGAGTGTACAGTGATCCTGTCACGACTCTGAGGTACTAACCTAAGACTGTTGAGGTACTCCACCTGTTGAGTACCGTGGGCCTCCTGCTACAACCAAGCGCTTCCCACCATGAGTCTACCACTACAACCAAGCGCTCCCCCTCATATCCTCCAGAGATACTCCTTCTATTGAGTACCGCTGGTCTACCGCTACAACCAAGCGCTCCTCTGCCATGGGTCTGCCGTTACAACCAAGCACTTCCCACCATGGGTCTGCCGCTACAACCAAGCGCTCCTCCTAATAGCCTGCAGAGGTACTCCTTCTGTTGAGTACCTCAGGTCTTCCACTACAACCAAGCACTCCTCCGCCATGGGTCTGCCGCTGCAACCAAGCACTCCCCAGTGGGCTATCCGAAACTCACCGAGTCGATCGATCAGCCGTCGTCAAGTCTCAGTCGGCTACACTGTCTTCGTACTCCACATGCTCATCTCTAAGAGGTTCCACTCCATGAGCTACTGTTCGATACTCCAAGTATCACTAAGTCCCACAAAAATTTATCTCGAAGGACCGCCTCGTCATAGGGGTCTCAACACAACAGACGGCGCGTCAATCGGACGCCCGGTCTGTGAGTTATTAGCCGTTTCGTCTCAGGGGCCCGGTTGGTTTCGTGTGCGAACCAACCCGAATGTATCTCAAGTGTACCACGAACTCTCATAGGGTATACTCATAGGGACCATTTCTCAACGTGATCACCAACACCGCTAATGGTTCGTCAAACAGACGTCTGGTCTGGAAGATATCAGTTTTTCCTTTCTAGGGGCCCGGTTGGATTTCAGGTACAATCCAACCCGACCATACACCAACTAAATCCAAACCTCGGGATAATTATTCCAAAAGTTCCATCTCATCAAGAGGAATCCAACAAAGTTGACGACACATCAATCGGACGTCCGGTGCTCAAGATATATCCATTTCCGCTCCACGGGCCCGGTTGGTCTCATATTCAAACCAACCCAACTGAACCCAAAGTTCTCTGAAACCTTGAGTGTAAAATACCTAAACGACCGACTCGATCCAAGGATCACATCTCAACTGACGGTGCGTCGATCAGAGGTTCGTATCCCAAGTTATGGGCGTTTGAATGGAAAGTGCCCGAAAATAGGGGGTTCGGGCCCGGTCCGACCCGGCCCGAGACCCCCCCTGGGCCGGCCCGAACCGGGGCGACCCAACCTAGGTCCAGGTCTGGCCTGATTGGGTATGGCCCAGCCCGACTTGGCCTGGGCATCCCAGCCTGGCGCTAGCGCTGCTGCGGCACGGTTCCCACGTGGCCAACATGTGCGGGGGGGGGGGAGGGGGGTTACAACCCCCCACAGACGACGAACTGGCGTGGCTTAAAGTCGTGCCGCTTGGCCTCTAGAAAGGATAAGCTGTTCTGGTTCGTCCCACCACCACGGCTTAGCCGCGGCGTGCCACCACCTTCCACGGACCACCGGATGCGCTCCGGTGGTCCGTTTTTCTCGCCGCCTTCGCCAACGGTCCACCCCGGACCCGAACTTCACTGTGGAGGCTTTAGAAAAAGACTTTGTTGCCCCGTTCATCATCACCCATCAGTCCGTGCACAATTTTCAACCAGCATAGTCTTCAAATCGCCTTCGCGGCCCCGACTCCGGCTGCGGTTTCGTTCGGCCTCAACGACGTGGCACGATGGTGTCGCGCATCCTTGTCGTAATTCTTTATGTTTCCACGCGGTGTCATTGAATCGCGCCGCCTTCGTTCAAGCCGCAACATAGTCAACAACAAGGCGGAGGAGGGTCGTCCCTGTTTGTGCGGTCTGACCTCCTCTCGTTATAATGATAGCAAGCAGCCAACAAATATAAGTCGACGTACGACAAAGAAATAATTCACGGGAAAAAAAATAATCCTCATCATCAACCCACATGAACGAACAATCCGCGGATCAACTGGGAAATGGTTGGTTCGTGCTCGTCATTATTTTCTGAAAAGATAAAGAGAATACAAAATAAACTCCCCTACCTCATGTCGTTTGTCGTTCGTAGTGTCGCTTCGTCAACGTTGGAAGGAAAGACATTGACGATGTTCTACGCGGGCGGCGTCTTCTCCCTTGACACGAAGGAAGAGGAAGAAAATCGGCGTTCCTTTTGGGCGTCACCTCACGCTCTTGCCTCGGATGAAGGAAGAAGGTATACACGTCATCGATCTTCAGTGGAGTTGGCGTTCATCGATGAGATAATGTCATTCTTCCAAATTCTCCCAAAGTCTCCCAACCAATATTTTCCAAGGCAAATAAAACATTAGGCTCCCCAATCTTATAAAAAAAGTCATGCCTTTAAAATTAATTCAAATGAATAAATTAATTAGGGAGCATAACTAATTAATTTAAGGTGTTGGAACATTAATGAGAGGAGATAGAAAGGAAAAGGAAGGTTACTCAATTTAAGATGAGTTACAAAATTAAAGAGGGTGGTTTTAAGGAGTTTTGGGGAAAGTGAATAGGCGGGGGCTCGTGAGGGCCCCATATCACCTTTAATAATCCCATGGGTAGTTAGGGGCTTGTGGGTCCCACCCTAACTACCCCATATTGGATATACCCTCTAGGATAAAGAATTAATAAAAAATTGTTCCACAGTTTTTTTATTCAATTCATTATTAATCCACAAATTTTTAACAACTCCTCCTGAGCAAACACATCTTCGCTAATGGTCCTCTTATGCAATTAACGGTGATACAGTTTCAACGGTGCCCTCGGATTTTGATTTCAAGCACCGGTTCAAAAGTTAATAAAACCCACTCGTTCGTTCACTGAACGTACCCGAGCTAAACTTCGTAAATTTATTCCGGGCACATCGGGCCTCGGAATCAAGTGCCATCAGAAACTGCATTCTTGTAAAATCCCAAAAAAATTAAGAAAAAAAAATTCACTTGAATTTTAAGGGTCTTTAAATTACTCCCACCTCAAGGATTTATGTCCCTGTAAATCTATAAAAAAAAACTAGGGAAACAAAAGTGGTACTGAGCACGCATCTGAGCCTTCCGCTCCCATGTTCTCACCTGGAGGTTCCTGTGCTGCCTACGAAAACGCACTAGAGGAATCAACCATCCTCGTAGGACCTGCTCATGTCAATCCTCAACATCTACTGGAACTCTAAAAAAGTCACCCAATCGCCAATGTCCATCTCCCCATAGTCGATGATGTGCGTTGGGTCAAGCACGTATCTCCACAGTTGAGATACGTGGAAGTCGCCGTGCACCTGGTGCAACTGAGGTGGATTGGTCAAGCGGTAAGCCACCTCGCTTACCCTGCTGAGGACCTGAAAAGGTTCGCTGAACCTCAGAGATATCTCGCCGTCTCAGCTACATCTCCGTAAACCTTGTCGAGGTGAGACCGTATAAGAATGTGGTCGCCATCCTCGAATTCTAGAGGTCTCCCTTTCCTGATTAAAACTGAAACTCAAAACTCCTGCTGCCATGAGGGTAAGGTTGGCCAACCCAAGAATGATCGGCTACAGCCTCCCATGCACGAGTTTAACCTGTGCTGCCTGGGGTTTCCTTTTCTCTAACCAAGTAAAACCCATCCCGACGTTTTCCTAATACCGTCAATTTCAGTATGAATAGTGATTTCCAAATCCATACTCAAACTAACGTCGTAAGGCCTCAACGCTTCCACCAATAGGTCCCAACCGAGACTCTCGCCTCAAGGGTTAGATCACACCGTCAGCGTAAGTGTGACTATTGAGTCTCCTCCCAAAGGTATCTCCAGAAATGAGGGTCAATTCAATGGCTTAACCGGAAACTCTAGGTATGGGACTAGATACATGGAAGGAAGGGATGATTCGTATCAATGTCTGTGGCTATGGCAGCAAGTAGAAGACAAAGTCCACACTTTGAATCATCCTTAGAGCCCTTTCAGTCACACTCCTTAACCGCATGCAGCTACTCTTTTCCCCTGCCCTCCAGCTCCCTGAGCCTGGTGGGGACAACAAAGGCGGGTGGTTGTAACATGTTGAAATGTACACCACCTTATGTTTCTCTCCTAGCTCTGCCTCCACATCTGCTGCTCTGCAGATTTATCTATACTTAACATTTCCTATTCTTGAAACATTCGCACGCCCATGTCATTGAGACTGGAGCCAGCTCCATGCCTTCCAACTTCTAACATTCTCTAGCTGTATTCATTCAGCCAAAGAACATTCAACCACAAGGTTCTCTCTAGAACCCTAACGTGAGTAGGAATGCATAGAGGAAAATGTGCTGGATCGAATATCCATAAACACACCACGCTCAGAGGTCCGAGAACTATAGAACTAATCAAATCGAATTCATCGAGTACACGGGATGTTCGGTATGCCTCGATGAATTCTCAACTACCGACATGTCATCCTACCGAAGCTGTATAAGCTCTAGAAAACTCTCTTCCACCTCCTCAAGCCAGTCCTCAGATGACTGTAAGTCTGGTTCACCTCAGAACTTGAGGGTATCTAATGTTGGAACACGTATAAGGCAGTAAGCCTACACGTGTCACCTACTGGTACTACCGGTTGTATATTCTGACCAACAGGTAGTGATGTATAGCTGACACACTACACGAAGGCACTATTTCAGGCATCGGTCCATATACCGAAGCCTCATCACTATGCGGACCATCCTCATGGTCATTCACTGGAAAAAACTAGTAGCCAAGTCCACCATCCACTCCACTGATGTCTCAGCTAGGGGGAATACTCTAGCAATCGCCTCCAGCCAGTGCTCTGCTGTCTGGGAATCTACCTCGCCTAGTAACCTCGGTGGCCTCTACTGTTGGAACTCGTGCAATGCGCTCTGCCAGCGTGCACAGTTCACTAGTATGGCTGGTGGCATCTTCTTCCCAACAGGTGGCGGTGTTGCTGGTACACCACCTAAGGGTGCCAACATAGTAAAAAGGGCCCCGCACCAGAGCGTCGTCGCTCAGTGGGCCGTCATCGTGTACTATCTCAGAACTCCAACTGACTGTCTGCATTGAGACATACTGAACAGATACAACATGGTCAAAAAATTTATACCTAGTGAGTTGACCTGGTTTGAGCTGACTTTATAACTTTTGTAAACACACACACAATCAGTGTTTTCGTGCACAAAGTCAGAAATCAGAAGTCAGGGTCCTGGTGTACGGATACGTCGGTCACCGCACCAACAATGGACTCCCTGAACTAAAAACCACACTTGGTACCCTTAACACTATTGCTTCACAGAAAGAAAAATCGGAGTCCTGAGTTTTGCGGTAGAACCGAACTCCTCTGATACTAATTTGTCAGGACCCATCCTCGGGGCCCGTGTCGTGACTACCCCAAGCCCACCTTCGATAGGCCAGGGGATGGTGACTAGCACCAAAGGAATAAATCCCGATAAATGGGAAGTAATTTCCTTTATAAAAGTAAACAAAACACCACAGAGTACAAGAGAAAGTAAAACACTATGTAAAACAGGAACAAGTTGTGCTGAAAGTAAAGGGGCTGGAAATACAAGCCCAACTGTAAGTAAAAGGAAAAATATCCACCAAGGATCCTACATGAAGGGTAGGTACAGAAAGTGCAGCTCCTGGATCGTCCACCATGGATCCTACTTGAAGGGTAGGTACAGATAGCGTAACTCCTGGATCATCCACCATGGATCCTACCTGAAGGGTAGGTATAGATAGCCACCACAACGCTCTCACCCGTCGACCTCCCCCGGGTATTGCCTTGTCGTGAAGTCCACCTCTGGATAGTGACTCATCGTGAGGTCCACCTCCGGGTACTGTCTAGCCCTCGAACACTCAGCCTCTGTCAACGCTTCCCGTCGTCTGCAACCAACACAACGAAGTGCGGGAATAGCCCGTACAGGGGTGAGTATAACGATACTCAGTAGGGACCCTGAGACCCTCAAGGTCTCACTAAATCCAACAAGGGTAACCACAAAGAAAGATCTCAACAGATAAACTCTACATAGGTATATGCCCATACATATACCTATGTTATCAAATAACCCATCCCAATCATGAAGAAACACAAAGATTATGAAATCAACGGATAACCACTACCCAGGTATATGCCCATACATATACCCAAGTTATCAAGTGACCCATCTCAATCATGAGGTAATCACAAAGGTCATAGACTCAGATCAAACCAGGATTTTCAATTATCGAAACCGTAACTATTGAAGAGCCCCGTCTCTGGAGTGTACAGTGATCATGTCACGACTCCGAGGTACTAACCTAAGACTGCTGAGGTACTCCAACTGTCGAGTACTGTGGGCCTGCTGCTACAACCAAGCGCTTCCCACCATGGGTCTGCCACTACAACCAAGTGCTCCCCCTCATAGCCTCTAGAGGTACTCCTTCTGTTGAGTACCGCGGGTCTGCCGCTACAACCAAGCGCTCCTCCGCCATGGGTCTTCTGCTACAACAAATCACTTCCCACCATGGGTCTGCCGCAACAACCAAGCGCTCCCCCTCCTAGCCTCCATAGGTACTCCTTCTATTGAGTACCGCGGGTCTGCCACTACAACCAGGCGCTCCTCCGCCGCGGGTCGGCCTCTACAACCAAGCGCTCCCCACTCTGCTATCTGAAACTCACCGAGTCGATCGATCAGCCGTCGTCAAATCTCAGTCGGATACATGGTCTCTGTACTCCGCATGCTCTTCTCCGGGAGGGTCTGCTCCATGAGATACGGGTTGATACTCCAAGTATCACAAAGTCCCACAAAGAAGTATCTCAAAGGACCGCCTCGTCATTGGGGTCTCAACACAATATACGGTACGTCAATCGGACGCCCGGTCTATGAGTTATTAACCTTTTCATCAAAGGGGCCTGGTTGGTTTCGTGTGCGAACCAACCCAGCCGTATCTCAACTGTACCCCAAACTATCATAGGGTATACTCATAGGGACTGTTTATCAACATGATCCCCAATGCCGCTGACGGTTCGTCAAACGGGCGTCCGGTCTAGAAGATATCAGTTTTTCGGTTCCAGGGGCCCAGTTGGATTTTGGGTACAATTCAACCCTGCCATAATCTAACTACATCCAAACCTCGGGAAAAGTATTCCAAAAGTTCCGTCTCATCAAGAGGAATCCAACAATGTTGACGGAACGTCAATCGGACGTCCGGTGCTCAAGATATATCCATTTCTGCTCCGCGGGCCCTGTTGGTCTCGTATTCGAACCAACCCGACCATACCCAAAGTTCTCCTAAACATTGAATGTAATATACCGAAATGACTGTCTCGATCGAAGGATCGCATCAAAACTAATAGTGCATCGATCGGAGGTTCGTAACCCATGTTATGGTCGTTTGAACGGAAACTGCCTGAAAATAGGGGGTTGGGGACCAGTCTGACCCGGCCCGAGACCCCCTGGGTCGGCCCGAACCGGGTCGACCCGACCCAGGTCCGGGTCTGGCCTGATTGAGCATGGCCTGGCCTGGCCAGCGGGTGCGGGGGTGTGGTGGGGGGGGGGGTGGGGTGGGGGTGGGGTGGTGGGGGTGTAGGGGGGGAGGGGTGGGGGTGGGGGTGTGGGGGGGGGGGGGGTTACAACCCACCGTGGATGACGAACCAACGCGGCTTAAAGCTGCGCCGCTCGGCCTCCAGAATGGCTAATCCATTCCGGTTCGGCCCGTGGCGGCGGTGGTTCCTGTTCCGGCGGCAAGTCGCCGCCTCCGTCTTCCGCGGACCACCGGACGCGCTCTGGTGGTCTGATTTTCTCTCCGCCTTCGCCAATGGTCCTCCTGGGACCCGACCTTCACTGCAGAGGCTTCAAAAAAAGACTTTCTGGCCCCGTTCATCATCACCCATCAATCCGCACACAACGTTCAACCAGCGGAATCTTCGAATTGCCTCCGCGGCCCCGACTCCAGCCGCGGTTTCGTTCGGCCTCAACGGCGCGACGCACCCGGTGCCGCGCATCCTTGTCGTAATTCTCCATGATTCCGCGTGGTGTCATTGCACTGCACCGCCTTTGTTCGAGCTGCAACAAAATCAACAACAAGGGGGAGGAGGGTCGGCCGTGTTTGTTCAGTTCAACCTCCTGTTATAATGATAGCAAGCGGCCAACAAATAGAAGTCGACGTACGACAAAGAAATAATTCACGGGCAAAAACAATAAACCTCAACATCAACCCACATGAACGAATGATCTGCGGATCATCCTGGAAATGGTTGGTCCGCGCTCGTCGTTCTTTTCTCAGAAGATAAAGAGAATACCAAATAAATTCCCCTACCTCGTGTCGTTCGTCGTTCATAGCGTCGCTTCGTCAACGTTGGAAGGAAAGATGTTGACGATGTTCTACACGGGCGGCGTCTTCTCCCTTGAAATGAAGGAAGAGGAAGAAAATCGGCATTCCTCATGGGCCTCACCTCACGCTCTTGCCTCGGATGAAGGAAGAAGTTAAACACGTCATCGATCTTCAGTGGAGTCGGCGTTCGTCGATGAGAGAATGTCGTTCTTCCTTATTCTACCAAAGTCTCCCAACCTATATTTTCCAAGGCAAATAAAACATTAGGCTCCCCAATCTTATAAAAAAAGTCATGGCTTTCAAATTAATTCAAATGAATCAATTAATTAGGAGATTAACTCATTAATTTAAGGTGTTGGCACATTAATGAGAGGAGAGAGAGAGGAAAATTATGGTTACTCAATTTAAGATGAGTTACAAAATTAAAGATGGGGTTTTTTAAGGAGTTTTGGGAAAGTGAATAGGTGGGGCCCGTGAGGGCCCCACCTCACCTTTAATCCTCCCATGGGTTGTTAGGGGCTTGTGGGTCCCACCCTAACTACCCGATGTTGGATATAACCACTAGGATAAATAATTAATAAAAAATTGTTCCACAATTTTTTTATTCAATTCATTATTCATCGAAAAAATTTTAACAACTCCTCCCGAGCAAACACATCTTCACTAATGGTCCTCTTAAGCAATTATCGGTGTTTGTGGTTTCATCGGTGCCCTCGGATTTCGATTCTGAGTGCCGGTTCAAAATTTAGGAAAACTCGTTCGTTCGTTCTCTAAACGTACCCGAGATAAACTTCGGAAATTTATTCCAGGCACACCGGGCCTCGGAATCAAGTGCCGTCAGAAACTGCGTTATTGTAAATTCCCAAAGAAAATTAAGAAAAAAAATTCCCTTGAATTTTATGGGTTTTTTCATTACTCTCACCTTAGGTATTTACTTCCCCGTAAAGCTATAACACAAACTGGGGAAACAAAAGAGGTACGGAGCACGCATCTGAGCCTTCCGCTCCCATGTTCTCACCTGGAGGTTCCTGTGCTGCCTACGAAAACACACAAGAGGAATAAACTGTCCTTGTAGGACCCACTCCAGTCGATCCTCAACCTCTACTAGAACTCTACAAAATTCACCCCATCGCCAATGTCTAGCTCCCAATAGTCGATGATGTGCGTTGGTTCAAGCACGTATCTCTTTAATTTGAGATACGTGGAAGTAGTCATGCACCTAGTGCAACTAAGGTGGATTAGTCAAGCGGTAAGCCACCTCGCTTACCCTGTTGAGGACCTGAAAAGGTCCGCTGAACCTCAGAGATATCTCGCCGCCTTGGCTACATCTCTGTAAACCTCGTCGAGGTGAGACCGTATAAGAACGTGGTCTCCATCCTCTAACTCTAGAGGTATCCCTTTCCTGATTAAAACTGAAACTCAAACTCCTACTGCCATGAGGGTAAGGTTGGTCGACCCAAGAATGATCGGCTACACCCTTCCATGCACAAGTTTGACCTGTGCTGCCTGGGGGTTTCCTTTTCACTGACCAAAGAAAACCCATCCCAACGTTTTCCTAATACCGTTAATTTGAGTATGAATAGTGATTGCCAAATCCATACTGAAACTAATGTTGTAAGGCCTCGACGCTGCCACCAAGAGGTCCCAAATGAGACTCTCGCCTCAAGGGTCAGATCACACTATCGGTTGTAAGTGTGACTATCGAGTATCCTCCCAAAGGTATCTCTAGATGTGAGGGTCAAGTCAACGGATTAACTGGAAACTCTAGGTCTGGGACTAGATTCATGGAAGGAATGTATGATTCGTATCGATGTATGTGGCTACGACAGAAAGTACAAGACAAAGTCCGCACTTAGAATCATCCTTAGAGCCCTTTCAGTCGCACTCCTTGACCGCATGAAGCTACTCTTTTCCCCTGCCCTCTAGCTACCTGAGCCTGGAGTGGACAACAAAGGTGGGTGGTTGTAACATGTTGAAATGTACACCACCTCATGATACTCTCCTAGCTCTGCCTCCACGTCTGCTGCTCTGCAGATATATCTGTCCTTAACATTTCTTCTTCTTCAAACATTCGCATGCCCAAGTCTCTGAGACTGGCGCTAGCTTGCTGTGTTCCAACTTCTAACATTCTCTAGCTGTATTCATTCAGCCAAAGAACACTCAACCTCAAGGTTCTCTCTAGCACCCTAACTTGAGTAGGAATGCATAGAGAAAAAAGTGTCGGCTCGAATATCCATAAACACACCACGCTCAGAGGTCCGATCTCTATAGCACTTATCAAATCGAATTCATCGAGTACCCAGAATGTTCGGTACGCCTCGATGAATTCTCAACTACCGACATGTCATCTTGACGAAGTTGTATAAGCTCTAGAAAACTCTCTTCCACCTCTTCAAGCCAGTCCTCAGCTGCCTGTGAGTCAGGTTCGCCTCGGAACTTGAGGGTATATGATGTTGGAACACGTATAAGGCAGTAAGCCTACATGTGTCACCTACAGGTACCACCGGCTGTAACTGCTGACCAACAGGTAGTGATGTATAGCTGACACACTACTCGAAGGCACTATCTCAGGCATCAGTCTACGTACCGAAGCCTCATCACTATGCGAACTATCCTTATGGTCATTCAACGGAAAACACTAGTAGCCAAGTCCACCATCCACTCCACTGATGTCTCAGCTAGGCGGAATAATCTAGCAATCACCTTCAGCCAGTGCTCTGCTGTCTGGGAATCTACCTCGCCTCGTAACCTCAGAGGCCTCTACTGCTGGAACTCATGTAACGCGCTCTGCCAGCATGCACAGTTCGCTAGTATGGATGGTGGCATCTGCTGCCCAATAGGTGGTGGTGCTGCTGGTACACCACCCGAGGGTGCCAACATAGTAAAAAGGGCCCCGCACCGAGCCTCTTCGCTCGGTGGGCCGTCATCGTTGTACTATCTCAGAACTCCAACTGATTGTCTGCATAGAGACATCCTTAACAGATACGACACGGTCAAACGATTTATACCTGGTGAGCTGACCTGGTTTGAGCTAACTTTAAAACTTTTGGAAACACACACGCAATCAGTGTTTTCATACACAAAGTCGGAAATCAGAAGTCAGGGTCCTGGTGTATGGATATGTCGACCATCGCACCAACATTGGACTCCTGAACTGAAATCCACATTCGGTACCCTTAACACTATTGCTTCACAGAAAAAAATCAGAGTCCTGAGTTCTGGAGCAGAACCGAACTCCTCTAAAACCAATTTGTCACAACCCGTCCTCAGGGCCTGTGCCGTGACTACCCCAAGCCCGCCTTCCATAGGCCAGGGGCTGGGGACTGGCACCAAAGGCGTAAATCCATATAACTGGGAAGGCATTGCCTTTATAAAAGTAAACAAAACACCAGAGAGTACATGAGGAAGTAAAACACTAAGTAAAACTGAAACAAGCTATGCTGAAAGTAAAGGGGCCGGAAATACAATCCCAACTGTAAGTACAAGGAAAAAAGATAAAACAGCTAGAAGGTGACAAGCCACTCCTGGATCATCCACCAAGGATCCTACCTGAAGGGTAGGTACAGAAAGTGCAGCTCCTGGATCGTCTACCATGGATCTTACCTGAAGGGGTGGGTACAGATAGCGCAGCTCCTAGATCGTCCACCACAGATGCTACCTGAAGGGTAGGTACATATAGCCACCACAATGATCTCACCCGTCGACCTCTCCGAGTTTCGCCTCGCCGTGAAGTCAACCTCCATATACTGACTCATCGTTAGGTCCACCTCCGGGTACCATCCATCCCTCGAACACTTGGCCTCTGTCACCGCTGCCCATCGTCTGCAACCGACACAACGAAGTGCGGGCATAGCCCGTGCAGGGTTGACTATAACGATAATCAGTAGGGACCCCGAGACCCTCATGGTCTCACTTAATCCAACAAGGGTAACCAAAATGAAATATCTCAACAGATAACCTCTACTTAGGTATATGCCCATTCATATACCTATGTTATCAAATAACCCATCTCAATCATGAGGAAACACAAAGATTTTGAAATCAACGAATAACCACTACCCAGGAATATGCTCATACATATACCCAAGTTATGAAGTGACCCATCACAATCATATGGTAATCAAAAAGGACATAGACTCAGTTCAAACCAGGATTTTCAATTATCGAAACTATAACTGCTGATGAGCACTGTCTCTGGAGTGTACAGTGATCATGTCACGACTCTGAGGTAATAACCTAAGACTGTTGAGGTACTCCACCTGTCGAGTGTTGTGGGCCTGCTGAGCCTACCACCATACCAAGTGATTCCCACCATGGGTCTGCCGCTACAACCAAGCGCTCCCCCTCATAGCCTCTAGAGGTACTCCTTCTGTTGAGTACCACGGGTCTGCCGCTACAACCAAGCGCTCCTCCGCCATGGGTGTGCCGCTACAACCAAGTGCTTCCCACCATGGGTCTGCCGCTACAACCAAGCACTCCCCCTCATAGACTCCATCGGTACTCCTTCTGTTGAGTACCGTGAGTCTGCTGCTACAACCAAGCGGTCCTCCGCCGTGGGTCTGCCGCTACCAACCAAGCGCTCCCCACCTGGGATATCCAAAACTCACTGAGTCGATCGATGAGCCGTCGTCAAGTCTCAATCGGCTACATGGTCTCCGTTCTCCGCACGCTCGTCTCAGGGAGGGTCCCACTCCACGAGCTACTGGTAAGATAATCCAAGTATCAGAAAGTCTCATGAATAAGTATCTCAATGGACCGCCTCGTCATAGGGGTCTCAACACAATAGACGACGCCTCAATCGGACGTCCGGTCTGTGAGTTATTAGCATTTTCGTCCCAGGGGCCCAGTTGGTTTTGTGTGCGAACCAACCTGGCCGTATCTCAAATGTACCCCAAAATCTCATAGGGTATAATCATGGGTACCGTTTCTCAATGTGATCACCAACGCTGCAGACGGTTCTTCAAACGGACGTCCGGTCGGGAAGATATCAGTTTTTCCATTCCAGGGGCCCGGTTGGATTTCAGGTACAATCCAACCTGGACATACTCCAACTACGTCCAAAACTTGGTAAAAGTATGCCAAAAGTTCCGTCTCATCAAGAGAAATCCAACAAAGTCGATGACACGTCAATCGGACGTCGGGTGGTCAAGATATATCCATTTCCGCTCTGCGGGCCCGGTTGGTCTCGTATTCGAACCAATTCGACCATACAAAATGTTATCCAAAACCTTGAGTAGAATATACCAGAATGACCGTCTCGAAAGAAGGATCGCATCGCAACTGACGGTGAGTTGATCGGAGGTCCGTAGCCCAAGTTATGAGTGTTTGAATAAAAAACTGCCCGAAAATAGGGGGTTCGGGCCCGGTCCGACCCGGCTCGGGACCCCTCTGGGTCAGCCCGAACCGGGCGACCCAACCCGGTTCCGGGTCCGGCACAATTGGGTGCGGCCCGGCCCGGCCTGCACGGCCTAGTCCGGCCTGGGCGTGGCCCGGTCTGGCCGGGGTGTGGCCCGTACTGGCCTGGGCGGCCCAGCCAGGCGCTGGCGCTGGCGCGGCGCGACGCTCGCGTGGCCAGCGGGTGCGGGGGGGGGGGGGGGGGGGGGGGGGTTACAACCCCCCGTGGATGAAGAACTTGCGCGTCTTCCAGCCGCGCCGCTCGGCCTCCAGAATGGCTAAGCTGTTCCGGTTCGGCCCGCCGCCACGTGGGTTCCTGTTCCGGCGGCATGCCGCCACCACCGGTCGCTAGCGCCGCCGCCTTCCGCGGACCACCGGATGCGCTCCTGTGGTCTGTTTTTCTCACCGCCTTCGCCAACGGTCCTCCGGGACCCGACCTTTACTGCGGAGGATTCAAAAAAATACTTTGCGGCCTCGTTCATCATCACCCATCAATCCGTGCACAACATTCAACCAGCGCAGTCTTTGAATCGCCTCGGCGGCCCCGACTCCAGCGGCGGTTTCGTTCGGCCTCAACGGCAACTGCGCGCCGGGGCCGCGCATCTTTGTTGTAATTCTCCATGTTTCTGGGCAGTGCCTTTGCACCGCGCCACCTTCGTTCGGTCCGCAACATAATAAACAACAAGGGGGGAGGGTTGGTCGTTGTTTGTGCCGTCTAACCTCCTCCCGTTATAATGATAGCAAGCAGCCAACAAATAGAAGTCGACGTTCGGCAAAGAAATAATTCATGGGCAAAAACAATAAACCATCAACATCAACCCACATGAACGAACGATCTGCGGATCAACCTATAAATGGTTGGTCCATGCTCGTCATTCTTTTCTCAAAAGATAAAGAGAATACCAAATAAATTCCCCTACCTCGTGTCGTTCTTCATTCGTAGCGTCGCTTCGTCAACATTGAAGGAAATACGTTGACGATGTTCTACGCGGGCGGAGTATTCTCCCATGACATGAAGGAAGAGGAATAAAATCGGCGTTTCCTCATGGGCGTCACCTACCGCTCTTGCCTCGGATGAAGGAAGAAGGTAAACACGTCGTCAATCTTTGGTGGAGTCGGCATTCGTCGACGAGAGAATGTCGTTCTTCTTAATTCTCCCAAAGTCTCCCAACCAATATTTTCCTAGGCAAATAAAACATTAGGATCCCCAATATTATAAAAAAAGTCATTTCTTTCAATTTAATTCAAATGAATCAATTAATTAGGGAGCTTAACTCATTAATTTAAGGTGTTGGCACATTAATGAGAGGAGAGAGAGAGTAAAAGGAAGGTTACTCAATTTAAGATGAGTTGCAAAATTAAAGAGTGGGGATTTAAGAGTTTTGGGGAAAGTGAATAGGTGGGGACTCGTGAGGGCCCCACCTCACCTTTAATCCTCCCATGGGTAGTTAGGGGCTTGTGGGTCCCCACCCAAACTACCCCATGTTGGATATAACCACTAGGATAAAGAATTAATAAAACATTGTTCCACAATTTTATTTTATTCAATTCATTATTAATCCACAATTTTTTAACAACTCTTCCCGAGAAAACTCATCTTCACTAATGGTCCTCTTAAGCAATTACCGGTGTTGTGGTTTCATCGGTGCCCTCGGATTTTGATTCTGAGCACTGGTTCAAAAGTTAGGAAAACCCGCTCGTTCGTTCACTGAACATACCCGATCTAAACATCAGAAATTGATTTCGGGAACACCGGGACTCAGAATCAAGTGCCTTCAGAAAACTGTGTTCTTGTAAAATCCCAAATAAAATTAAGAAAAAAATTCCATTGAATTTTATGGGTCTTTACAACCTATGACTATATTAATAGGGTAGAACAAGTTAATTTTATTTATATGGGTATGTTTGGTACCATCTTTGGGAAATTATTGATTGCTTGGGGATGAGCTGTGTTAATGTGGGAGATTTTAATATCTTAGATTTTTGGATGGGCTGAAATCCTCAACCCATTTGAAATTTTCATGTTGGTGAGTGTGCCAAATTATTTATTTCAGGATTATTAGAACCAAATTTTATAGTGTTATTTTGACACAAGGCCTTTTTTATGGTTTTTAATGCTTCGAAAGATCCTTATGTTATTTTTTGGGTTTTATGTGCATCAAAGGCCAAAAGAGAAACTTTTCAGGGTGCACAGACTGAGGAACACAGTTTCGACAAAACTTACGGCTCCCAGGGAAACTGTTTGGCCCTACTTATTCATTAGAAATAGTTTGAAAACCCATTTGGGAGGGGTTGAATGGACATTTTGGGAACCTTGTAATTTTTTACAAAGGATCATGCACAATTGACACATGGTTTGGATAGCCGGTGAAGTCTAACCATGAAAGTGGTGGTACCTAGGTAGTGTCTACCCCATGGTTTTTGCATGGTTTTCCAAACCATGTGGTAACTATGTGGCCATTTTAAAAGGTAAAAATTTTTAATTTACCCTTATTTTATTTAAGTGAAATTTCTCTATTTTCTTATTTATTTAGTGGATCTCCTCTATAGTGACCATGAGAGCATTTTCTCCTCTTTCCCATGGCTTTGAGCCACACCTTTTTTCTGAGATCTGGTCTTATCATTGTCGAGTGTTTTGGAACCATGTTTTTAAGTCCTTTTATTCTCTTTATTCCTTTATTAGTTTCACTATCCATACAATGTGCTAAATCTGTGCAAGAAATTTTACCCTATATTCTATGAAGTTCTTCTAAAATACAAATTTCTTCCAAATCATCTTGAGTTAGATACAGATATCGGGAGACCAGGTGTTTTCCAACATGAGTTAGGGGGTTTGTAGCATTCTATTTTATTTCATCATATTTGGGGGTGCTTTATAGGGTACTCCATTGGGTTTTCTGATAAAGACCCTATAAATTAAATGATTTCTTTTAAATTAATTATTTGATTTGTGAGATTCCAATGGGCGCTCTTTTTTGTGACTAAATATGGTATGATCCTGATGATAGGGTTTGAACCTTAGGAATATTAGGTCAGGGTGTTTATTTATTTAAATTAAATTATCTATGATGCTTGTGATGGCTCCATGGGAACATGATCAGTTTGGCACAAGGATTGATATGGTATTGTCCATTTGGATTATGTAATGTGGTTCATCGGGTTAGGAATGAATTGGATACTTTAGGTGATGTTGATCACTGCTTGGCAGACATGGTCATCAGATTGAGGTGAAAAGGTCATAAAGTTATGGGAATGTACCATGTGATATTGGATGGTATTGACCATCAATTGAGAAACCCTATCACAGGTGTACAGGGTTCTAGTATGATGTGTCTTATGTACTTTTTTGGTGATTTCTACTCACCGCTATTGGATGACATGTCATTGAATTCATATACACATAAATAGGACTGAGATGATGAGGTGTTGTTGAACACTCATGTGGGTAGAGGCCTCTGTTAGATATGTATTAGGATAGTATTGACCATCAGTATGGTTGGGAGGTTCTTTCTATATAATTCCATGGGGATGGTGAGGATACATCCGTTGATGTGATGAGACATCGGTTGGGGCTGAGGATTTTCATGTACTGAGGACATTAGGTCGATATTAGGTGTAGAATAGATATCTCAGTTCCTCAGGTCATCAGATACAGAGCTGATGGTGTTATTAATTGGAGGATAAACATCGTTGTGCCTTAGGAAATTGGGATTCAAGATGACATTCACTATTGAGAAGGGGTACAAGGGACCATGTATTTATTCTAGGGCATTCCATTTTGGATGTTGGTTTCTTGATTATGGAATGAGGTGTTAGGTGACATTGTTAGAGGTGGAACTTGAGGGTTCACCTAGGATGATTTTTCTTTAGGTATTCTAAGGGAATTTATTATAAGGATCATATCCACCACAGTTATACTAGCAATGGTCGAAGAAGGTTAGTGATCCTTGTGGCCATTGAGAACAAGGGAATAAGGATAATTATATTTATCTGCATGTGTTGATTTATTTATTTTTAGTACAAGACCTACATTATCATATATGTAATATAGGAACATGTAGGTGGTGGCCTGTTGAGATTTATTATCACACCCTACATGGGCCCTTTAGGACATGTGTAGATTTTATGCTTCATCGATAAGGTAATGGTTTAGGCTATGGATATGAACCTTAGTGATCATGTCATATTTTTTAGCATGGGATTGATGGCCAGGACCATGGGTTGCTACATTAGCTGGAGTTTAATTTTGAGTCTTCTTTTTTATTAGCATGCTTATATGTATATACTGAGGTTGGTCATGGGGGAAAATTTAAATTTTTTTATTGAATAAGCTAAATTGAATGCATGTTCTATAAATGGTATATTGTGATCTTTTATTCTAAAAAGAACATGTTTGATCTTTTTTGATATTATTACTGTTATTATATGTGCTTCTACTATGGTGGGTTACTAGTTTAGTGTTGTTTATGGTCATTCTTCTGCTACTATATATATCTAAAGACCATTAATATTATCATCATCAGAGGGTATGGTCCCCCCACTATCACCTCTTTACACCCTCACTGCTAGTTGATATCCTTATGCATACCTAGAGGTACCCTTAAGTCCCATTGGCACTCCAACCGTGGGCACTATTCTGGGGGGTGGGATGGGTTTGGGTGCTATAAACATTAATTTCATTGGGTATTCAATTTAGATTCCATATTATTTAAAATCACTAAATAAAATATTTTTAAAAAAGAAAACCTCAGAATAATTTAAAACTTATAATATCACAGTGGATGGTAACATTGTCTTGAAAATAATGATACCTCCAAATTTTCAAGACACAAGAAGCTTTGTCATCCCACATTCCTTAGAAGATAGTGTCCTATACAATAATCATTTTTATCTTTATACTATAATTAATTTTAGTCCTTTCTCACTACTTCAACAGCTGAGGTTATGAAAAATCCCAACCACCATAGTTATCCATTAGTTATCTAACTATTCACTTACCCACCCCATCAGGAGGGTGGATTTCCTACTAGTTTTAGTTGGGAATCTATTTCTTCCTAGTGAATTTCTAATTCAATATATAGAGTGTGATAATAACTTACCAATTATTTTAGGTTGGCCCTACGTAGACACTAGGAGAGATATCATTTATGTGTAAAAGGGTAAGATGATTTTTAATCATGGGGAACAAAGGGATAAATTTGATGACTTTAAAAATATTTGGCAACCCACATTAAGATAAAACAATTCAATTTATGAGATGATGGGGTTTTAAGACTCAATTTATTATTATGAAAATGAAATAAAATAAAGACACAATGATTGGGAAAACCATTTAGAATCTAAAAATGAAAATAAGACCTTGGAAGCCTATTTTTTCCCTATTGATAGAAATTTTTTGAGTATGAATACATTTTTTCTTATATAAAAGAACTTTTTGGAGAGTTTTGGGATGATTTAATTACTTCTAACATATAGGAGGAAACTTTTTTATGTATTAGGAACATTTCTTGGAATACATTGTAATCTTTGATGATGAAATTTTTCTAAAACAATATCCATACATACACAAAATAGTGGGTTGTCCAATTTGTCTAAAAATTATGAGAAATTAAAATTTGGAATTGAAATTCATAATCTTTATAGTTTTCACAATAATTTCAAGAAAAAAATTAAATATTATATGCCACTGTGACACATGATTATGACTTCTTGGGAGAAATCACCACAACCAAAGCTCAAACCCTTCCTACTCATATGAAATATTCTTTTCTTTGTGATTAACCTACACTTAATTTTGTCATCTTTATTGGTTTAGATTAAAGTAAACAGTAAGGTTTCATTTTATTATTTATTAATTTTAAATATTTCATAGCTTGGTCCATAATAGGTATTATGGCTATAATTCCATCTTATATCATGCGAAAAATTCACATGGAACTAGAACATAAAACTAGACATAACGAAAATAAAAGATTGAATCCGAACATGAAGGATGTGGTTAAAGATGAAGTGATTAGATTAATAGATTCTGGGATCATTTTTCTCATTTTAGATAGTCCATGGGTGATCCCTATCTAATTGGTCCATAAAAAAGTGGATTCAAATTTGTTATAATTGAGAAGAATGAACAAGTTTAAGTTCGGATAAAAAAAAAATAAAGATACTCCATTTATTATAGAAAACTAAATTCTTACAATAAAAGACCATTTTTTCAATTACATTTTGGATTAAATTGATAAAATGTTGTATGGTAATGAATTTCTCTTCTTACATGTAGGTTATAATGCATACAACCAGATTTCAATAGCTCCTAAGGATCCAAATAAGACTAGTTTCACTAAACCATTTGGTACTTTTTCATATCGACGAATTTCCTATTGAGTTTTTGGATCTTCAGCCACTTTTATGGGATTCATGATAAAACTTTTCTCTGAAAATATTAAATTTATAATTAAAATTTTTATGAACTATTTCACAATACATGGAAGTGATTTTGAAAACATCTTGAAAAAATGAAAAAAAATTAGAATGTTTTGAGGAAACAAATATAATTTTAATATGGTAAAAGTTCTATTTCATAGTCATTAAAGAAGTTGTTTTAGGTCACATGGTTTCTAGGAGAGGTATTTATGTTTAAAAAACTAAAATTGTGGTGATACAAAAGCTACCACAACCTGATAATGTAAAGGTGATTATAATATTTTTTTTCCATGTTATTTTTCATAGGAGATTCATAAAGTATTATTCCAAAATCACTATTCCCTTGTGTTCACTTATTATTAATGATGCACCCTTTGTGTTTGAATAAAATTTCATAGAGTCAATTATCCTTCTTAAAGAGGAGCTCACATATTCACCCATTATCACTTCCCCTGAATTTATGTTTCCTTTTGAAGTTATTTGTGATGATAGTGATGTTGTTATAGGTGTTTTATTGGGGAAAACAAAGGTAAAGAATATACATGTTATTTATTATTCTAAAAATCTATTTGATGATTCCCATAAAAATTATTATATAACTGAAAAGGAATTGGCTACTGTGATTTCTTCCTTGTAATTTTTTTGAATATATTTGATTGGGCTTAAGGTTATCATTTTCATATACCATTTTCTCTTAAATAATTTTTGGCTAATAAAGAGTCAAAACCAAGGCTCGCGATATGAACACTCTAGTTTCAAGAATTTGAAGTGAAAATTATGTAAAATAAAGGATCTAAAATGTGACTAAGAACCATTTTTTCAGTTTACCTAATACCCAAGATAAAGGACCCAAATAAATAAACAAATATTTCCCATATGAGCAATTTTTTAATACCTATGTGAGGAAATATACTTGGTTTTATGATTGTGCTAATATTCTCTCACTAGGTGTTATTCCCAATGATATTTAGCAAAACCAAAAGAATAATTTTATATGTGAGATGATGTAGAATTTTTGGGATGATTATATCCTCTTTAAAAGTTACTCTACCATTATTTTGAGGAGTTGTTTTCTTGGGGATGAATTGTTACCCATCCTTATGTTATATCATTTATCTCCATGGGGTGGACAGTACAGAGGATAAAGGAAATCCTAGAAGGTCTTGTAGAAAGGATTTTACTGTCCAATATTTTTCAAAGAGTTTATGAGAATTGTGATTAGTTGTCACAAATTCCAAAGGCTAGGAAATATTTGTAGAAGGTATAATCTATTATATAAAATAATTATAGATGTCTAAATTTCTGATTTATAGGGTTTTCCCTTCGTGGGACCATTTCCTTATTCATATAGGAATGAATACATACTTATAATTTTGGACTATGTGTCTAAGTGGGTTAATCATGTTTCTCTTACAAACAACTTTCTACTAGTTTTTTCAAGTTTATTAAGAAAAATATCTTTTCAAGATTTATAGTTCCCAAGTCATTCATCATATAAAATGACATCCATTTCCTGAATTATAAGTTTAAAAATTTAATGGGGGAATTATTGGTGTTTTCACAAGACTAGAATCACCTATAACCCAAAATTTAATAGATAAGATAAAATTTTAAATAGATATATAAAACAAATTTTGTAGAAGATAGTGTCATGTTCTAGGAAATACTACTGAATAAAATTACATTAAGGATTTTGGGATTATAAGAATGTATAAAAGAATTCTATAGGGATGTCTCCTTATATGGTTATATTTGGAATGAAATTTCATCTACTCGTAATATTTCACTACAAGTATAAATAGGTAGTGGAGGCCCTGAACTATGAATATAATTTTTATATAGATTGAAAGTTTCTATATCATAGCGCGATAATGGAAATTATGAGGGAATCAAATGAAAATTTTTATATTTAAAAACAGAGTGAAAAATAATTTCATGACTCTATAATCTAGAATAGGGACTTTAATTTTAGACAAAGTGTTTTATATTCAATTATAAGACAATTATTTTCCCTAGGATACTGAGAACCAACTATTATATCCCATTTACCATTTTGAGAGATCTTTCCAATGGCTCTGTTGAGTTTTTTGGGGATGATGACATGCCATTTTTTGTCAATGGTAAGAGAATAAAGAATTATTATGATGGGTAACTGAACGTATTGGTCTCATTCTCCTTGTTTAAAGGATTATCCATTACAGAATTCAAATGAAGGACTATTATTGTTACCCTATCCTTTTACACATATCATTAAATAATTTTCAGCATAATAAAGAATCATATTACAATCCAATGATCCTAAATTCTAGTTTCATGGTATACTAGGAGCATAAAACAAAAAATATTGGACTAAATAAAACCTTTATTTATTTAATATTCATAAAGAGATCATAACTTCTATTTTTCTCATACATATTCATTGGATAATCTAGGAATAACATAAACAAAGGGTGATCTAAGAATCCTAGTATGGGAATAAACATAAGAATACAGATTTAGCACATGGGTTAGAATACATGACATAATGATATAAAAATTCATGGAACATATGGGTTCATATAATCATGGATCCATAGTAATGTGAAAGAAACATAAAACATGAATTTATTAATAGTCAAGGATCATTGCACATAGAGGATCCCAAGTCAATGTTAACCACCAATATTGTTGCATATGCTATCATGAGTCAAGGTAAACCACCAAGACTGTTGCATATGGTAGCATGGGTCAAGGCCAACCGCAAAGGCCTTTGTACATAAAATCTCATGCGACTCAATCATACATAAACATAAGGGTACCTATGGAAATAAATGGGTATCATAATCATGTTATAAAGAATAATAGATGGACGTATCATACAACTATCCATGAAAGAAAGGAATTAAAACATGCATTGAAATTTATAATGGAAAATAGGCATATTTCATGGGAGGTGATTTGAGATAGAAGTGACAACATGTTAGAAGAGCATTTTAAGAAATTTTAGCATTAAAACATTTTAGTGTGGTTTAATGGAAAGTATTAAAGATCAATTAAAATATAAAAGAAATAGTATTTTATATAAAACTATATGTGAAAAAAATAATTTATTTATAAAAAAATTAATATTTTATAAACATTATGGTGTCTTAAAATAGATTATAGAGTACACTTGAAAGTGGGTAAGAATTCAGGAAGTCCCCTTAAAGCAGGTTTTCTTATCGAGAAGTATTGAAGACGGAACCACTTAAAAACATGTATATCCCAGAAAGAGAATAATGAATGGATATTTTTTCATGACTTTTTAGAATGTAAATATAATTTAGAATATGTATATGAAAATAATAGATAACTTAATTTGGGTAGAAATTAAGAGAGAGTAACCTAAAGGAATAATGTAGGTTTGGGTAGAATCCATTACCATAAGTCTGATGGTGTCCTTCAATTGATCTTAATGTACTAGAGAAAAACATTAAATCCATTAATTAATATTTACAAAACCTAGTATTTATGTGATTTATTTATTATAACCTTATTAAGTGCATTCACTACCTTTTTGACAGGTTAAGCGGTTCAATTTCATTGTTTGTTTCAATGGTTTTCATGATTGGTTTACATATATACATGTAAGGATAAACATGTAATATGGGAATGGTTGTCCATAATTGGAGTTATATGTTTTTAGTAATCATACATTATATTACTTGGATTAAAAATTCATTTGGTTATTTATAGTCAATATGAATCATTATATAAAACTTTAATGATCACTATCTTGTTAAATTGGCGGTTTTTTAATCACATCAAACACATTTTTATTTATAAATTAATAACATGTTTAAAAAATATTATAGAACCATAAATAATAAATAATACATATATTATAGTCTGGTTCTACCATAAAAAGGGTTTCATGATCATAATTGATGATAGTAATAGAAATTGAAAACTTGTCATCCTTAAATGTGAGAAAATAACACATCTCAGATAGTGTTTTCATTTCTAGTATAAAAGGAGGGGAAAAGAGATATGATGATAAATTTTTACATTATAATAAAAAATTTGAAGTAAATTTAAGGTACTGTATTTATCATCACATTTTTATTAATTTATGTGAGGAAATTAAAATAAAGGAATGGAACTTGAAATAAAATAAATGAAATGAAAAGAGGAATTTACCTTTTGAATATATCATCCCTGAGAAACTCTTTGAGGGATAATATTTGGTTTTTGGAAGATAAAAAGGGATTATGGAACTATGAGAGATTATTATTGAGTTATTTGAGAAGAATTTGGACTAGGAAAAATGCTTGAGAGGAGTTAAGAGAAGAGTGGGCGAGGGTGGTTTTTATAGTGGAGGAGAGGAGGGTTTTCTCAATAATTTATTCACTATTTTATTATTCTGATCAAGAAAATAAATAATGATGATTATTGTGACAATGAATGGAAATATGTGCATGTGATTTAGAACCCAAGGTGTTTACATCATCCATGACTCAATTAATAGTGTATGTAACATATAATGTATATTTTCAGCAAATTACTCTATTTTACTATTCACCAAAAAAAATTCAAGTATTTCAGAAAAATACCAAAAGTTCACCCCTACCATTTTTAAATGTTTAGAATTAAAAAATTAACTCCATTTTTTAAAAATAATTTTCAAAATATGGGAAATTTAATTTTTAATTAAAATCATAATATACATGAAAAATAAAAATTTTAAATTTAAAAATGTTTTTCTATCATTTTTAAAAATTAATTAAGGTCCCATTAAATTATAATATAATCATAATTCATAAAAATAATTATTTATTAATACATTTTATGAAAATAAATATTCTTTTAAATTTTTAAACTAATCAAAAATTGTAATTAAATATACATGACTCACAAAAATACCAACATTATGATATAATTATGTCATATTTTCACTTATAAGATGGATAAATTTTATTTATAATTTCATTGGTAAGGTTACTTATTCACATTGACTACATTCTAATCATAAGGGTCGTATTACAGTTTATAAGGTTAACATTACTATTCATAAGGGTTATTTACTATTCTCCCAAAATTATGTTTGTCTTATTAGACTCCCAAAATTTTACTGATTGCAACCGTGTTTGTCAAATTATTGAAATTCAAAATAGAGAAGTGAAAATATTATGTTTAAATGTTACATAGTTCTTAGTAATTTATTTTTTGGATATTTCATGTGATTATACTATATGAAATAATTATATGAAGTGAATTTACATTGATTAAACTTTGGGTCCTTACATTATTCTCCCCTTATGAAATTTCACCTTAGAAATTTCGTTTTAAATTCTATGTCTTAAATAGGTGTTGGTACTTTTTTTCATTTCTTCCTCTAGGTCCCATATTGCCTCTATGTACTTATGGTTCTACCATTGTACTTTTACCGGATCACTAGTCTTATTGTGTAGAACTTTATCTCTATGATCTAATATCATCACTTGAAGCTCCTCATAATAAAGACCATTACCTAACTGTACCACCTATGAAAAAAGAACATGTAAAGGATCTGGTATGTACTTTCCTAAGAGAGATACGTGGAATACATCGTGCATTTTCGACAAGGTAGGTGGAAGTGCTAGTGGATATGCCGCATCTCCGATATGATCAAGGGTCTCTAAGGGGTTGATGTACCAGAGACATAGCTTTCCATTCTTCCCAAATCTCATGACCTTATTACATAGAGATATCCAAAGGAATAACATGTCTCTAACATTAAAATCAAAGCCCCATCGACGATTATACGCATAATTAGTCTGATATCTTTGGTCTTCCTTGATGTTCTGGTGAATGGGTTTCACCTTATCCATCATTTCTTTGACCATTTTAGGTCCTATCATCTTACACTCACAGATTTCATCCCAACATGCATGTGTTATTCACCTTTTCCAATAAAGGGTTTCATATGGTGCCATTCGAATTCTCAAGTGGAAACTATTGTTGAAAGAGAATTTGACTAGTGGAAGATGTTGGTCCCACCATCTTTTAAAGTCTGTAGAATACAATCTCAATATGTCTTCTAGTTTATAAATAGTTCAGTTAGATTAGCCATAATTTTGAAGGTGATAAGTCATACTGATGTTTAGTTCAGTGCTTAGGGCATGTTGAAGACTTTTCTAGAACTTTGAGGTGAATCTCAGATCTCTATCAAATACAATAGATATTGGTACTCCATGCAGCCTTACCACCTCTTCGATATATATCCATGCATGTTAGTCCAATGATAATTCCTCACAAATTTTAATAAAGTGATCTGTCTTTGTAAGATTATCCACAATGACCCATATAGAATTGTTTCCTCTAGATGTCCTTAGAAGTCATGTGACAAAGTCTATGGTAATGTTCTTCCACTTCCATGTTGGTATAGATTGTAGTTACATCATCACCTTATATATTTTTCTTTCATCCTTAAATTATTGACATACTAGGAACTTTGATGTATATTTTGTAATCATTTTCTTCATATTTTCCCACTAAAATTTCTCTTAGAGACTCTGATGCATCTTTTTACTCCTTGGGTGAATAGAGAAGGTTGATCTATGTGTGTCATTCAAAATCTCCTTCTTTATTTATAGATCAGATGGTACACATAATTGTACCCAAAATATTATAACTCCTTCTTCATCAATCATGAACTCAAAAGATTTCCCATTTATAATATCTTCCACCACTACAATATTAATAACATTTTGCGGTGGTTTTTAGTGGTGGTTTACTAAACTGCCGCTAAATCATTTATTAATGATTTAGTGGCAATTTTTTATAAATCACCACTAAAACTTTTATTCTTCTACCCCGACACATCCCCCAACTGCCAGTGCCCCCCCCCCCCCCTTCTCACCTTGACCCCTACGAGACCCCCCCCCCCCAGCAACCCTGAAATCTCTAGCCCCTCACCGACTCTTTGTGCCTCGTCACGCCTCACCGATTCTCATCATAGGTTGTCTTTTCACCTTCAAATTTATTTGAAACATATGCACCAATTATGTTTCATAAACTATATTCATCTATGTTTACTTCAAGTAAATAAAATTCCATAAAATTCTCTTTAATAGAGTTGGTTTGATATCCCAAAAAATATAGGTAGTCTAAGACCAATCCAAATGGTATGTTTAATTATTAATAACGTGTAGTATAAAAAATTTTCCAGCACAATGTTGACATTAATTAATTGAATTATTAATGATTATAAATCATGGGCAGGATTATTCCTTGGATCCCTTAAGATTAAATGCTATTGTGGATGAACTTGTGGCTACTCATGGGTCTGGATATCATTAATTAATAACGAATTGAAAAATAGATTAATCTATTTTTATCATGATATAAAACCTTGGTGATTTCATGATATAACATGAATTTGGTAATAGATTATTTTTAATAGAAATTAATGGACAAGATTTGTTATGAAAATGAATATTAAATTTAAAGACATATTGTAATTTTTAGAATTAATCATTGAGTCATATGATATAATATTGTGATATGATTACTATTGTGATCTATTTTTAGTTTCATGTTGTAATTAATATATAGAAGGCTAAGAAAAAATTCACTCTTTAATGCCTGTATAGAGAGATTTTCCTAGTTTAATTTTTTAATGCTTATGTAGGGGGATTGGATGAACTTCCTATTGTAATGATTATATAAAGGGATATGAATAGATATGATACTTCTTATAGAGACAGATATGTTTGGGATGGTGAAATGATTATCTGGAGGGATTAGACATGATGTTGAAATGCGTATACAATGGTATTTTCCCAGACATTTTATCATTCCATGGTTCTAGGGTGATGGTTGGAATGGATTTCATACTTTCTCAAATATATTTTGGAATGGTTATGAAGTAGTTTTATAGTAATATTGTATTTATTTATTAATTAATAGACCTATTTATCGGTTTATTACATGAAATTATTATCAAACCAGTTTTGATTATAAATGGTGGTTTCGACATAATGAGTTGTAATAATACTATATTTGGGATACCAATTGTTGGTAGAGAATATTATATATATATAGTATTATAAATGGTAAATGGACCTTGTTGTTGATTCATTATTATTAGGTGGGATAGATTTTGGAGATGAGACCGTCATGGGGCCTAGGACCGAGGTATTTTGAGTTTATATTTTAGATGGTTCTTTTATTTGTATTACCTTTAGTTTTCCATTTTGATAAATTTTATCATGATATTAAATTATTTATTATTAATTTCTTATAGGTTCACCATTTTTTCCAAGTATTATGTCATACTCTTCAATTTATTTCCATTAAAATGATATTTATTTATATTGTTTATTTCCACTATATTGTAAATATACAAAAGGGGTATAGTATCCATGATATATAATCACACCGTTGAATCTAGTTAGAATCCTATGAAATATGAGGAGGCATGCTTGATGTCCCATAAGTGACCTGATTTCACTACATGATAGAGTTCTAGATTTGGTGACAATACGGGATAAATTCTATAATAATTCTGTGTCCAATATTATCAATTTATATCATGAAATTAGAGAAAATTAGGATCCATACATTCTGATATCAAGCATTATTTATTTATTTATTCTTTTAATAACCATTCTAGATTATCATAACCTCTAACATGGCCACAAATATTTTGATGGTATTTATAATATTGTCAATTGTGCTGAATATTTTTCTTCCTCTACTCAGAAGTAAGAAATTAAATTTTGATCTATTTTTAAAATAAATTATGGGGAATTGGTAATAAAAAATTCCTTATTATTACAACTTTTATTAACCCATGAATATATTATCTTTAATATCCACCAATAATAATACTTAAATTTGAGAAAAAAATAAAATAAAAAAGTAAATTTCTCATTTTGGAATCCTTTATTGAATTAATATTGAGTGGTTAATCATGACTTGTTAAAACATAAAACTCTATATAATATATAAATTTTATATTATAAAACAATAAAATATAACATATGTTTTGAATATAAAAACATATCATGTTAGTTTTATCTTTCTTATATAGTATGTGTATCTGTATAATTACATTTCTATGACCTCTTATGAAACACAATCAATTACCTTGGGGATTTTTACTGAATGGATATTTTTTTACACTCAAATAACATAGAAAACATAATCATCAAATCATTTGATGGTATTTTGGTAGGCATTTTAAAAAACTGCATAAAATCACTAAAAAATGGCCTACTGAGTATACTACCCAAAGTGGATGTCTTATTCTTATAAATACACAATGTGCACATGTATATTAAACCATGTATTTTGATGGATATTACTCTAGTTAATAAAATGGTTATGATAACCCAAAATTTTCATTAGAACCCCATGATAATATAAATTATCTTTACTAGTGATGGATCAATACATTTGGTTCTGGTTTCATTCATGCATTACTAATATAATGTGTGTTTACAGATGTATAATTTTAATTGGGTGATTTTTCTAACATATGAAAAAATATTCTATATATTACACCATGTGTCCATTCCTATAGCTCCACCTATGACACTTTCCCATCAACCCAACATTTATTTCCCTTCCTCAATGATTCCTCTATCTCAATCCTTTATCACACAAGTATATCTTCCAAAATATAATATGCCTCTATTTTATCCCCCTCATTCTTATTTCTTTTTTATGTATCCATTCATCCATGAAATCTGTGATCTATATAAAAACCCTATAATATGTCACTTAGGCAGGTTATCTAGGATGGTTTGTGACAAATTGGTATCAAAGGAATTCATGCCTCTTCTTTGAAATTTATATTTAGTTTGGGATGTCTTGGTAGACATGAGATAGTATTTTTTAGACTTAATAGGTATATTATGAGAAATTTATTGTCTAGATATCATCTTAATGTTCCTTAATATACCATGGGATATCGGGAAAAATTGTTTTTGAGGATTTTTCTATCCAATCATATACTTTTTCCAAATATTTAACATATTTATATATTTTTTCAACTAGAATATATGAATCTATTTCCCTATTTATTAATAGTTAGGTGTTTTAATTTTATTTAATATTGTGTAGGTACATTTTGATTTACATGGATAAAAGCCAAATCACATTATCAAGGAACACACCTTAGTATGTTAAGGGTTTGGAAGAGTTTTTAGATATCTTAATTTACAATCGATCCGTTTAAGGGAAAATAAGATGTCCAAGTCCTAAATGTAAATTTAGAAGATGTTTGAAGAGAGATGATGTTTATGAACATTTAATATTGAAGAAATTCCCTGGTCTATATTTTTTTTGGATTTGGCATGGAGAATCGAACGTTACAGAAAGTTTGAGCACTAATGTCAATCCATAGAATGAGATCCCAACTTCGTCAAAAATGGGAAATGAAATAAAAAACCTTATAAATGATGAATTTGGCACTACAAGACACCTCCATCAATATCAAAACATATCAGAACAACTAGATGAGGGTGCTACAAATAGAAATGTGACAAGTAATGTTATTGAGACTTTAGGACAACCAGATAAAGATTGTAACATATCATTGGATCCTCCTCTTGATTATGTCGAGAATAATGTAAGAAAAAACATCAATAATGAAAATACGTTTCATGATTTAGTTGACAATGAAAATAAAAATTTGTATAGTGGATGTTTGAAATATTTAAATTTTTCTTTTTTGCTGAAGTTGTACCATATAAAATGTCAATATTGAATTAAAAATAAGCCAATGTCCATGATATTAGAGTTTTTGTAAGATTAATTTTCAGAAGTAGACATCCCCAAGTCATTTTATGATATGAAAAAAGTATTTAACATGCTTAGTTTGAATTATACAAAAAATACATGTGTGCCCTAATGATTGTATTCTTTATTAGCAAGAGGACTCAAGTAGACAGGATTGCAAAAAATGTTCTTCCTTTAGATGGAAGTCAATGGGTGATATTAGAAGTCTGAATCAACATACTACCATGAAGAAGAATAAAAGTAACACACCTACAATGGTTTTTCATTACTTTCCATTAAATCCTCAATTTAATTATTATTCATGTCATCGAAAACCACCGAACACATGAAGTGGAATTATGTAGATAATAAAAATGATGGGTTAATGCGACATCCATGAGATTCAAAATAATTGAAGAAATATTATTCATTACATCCATATTTATCAGTTTATCCTAGTAATGTTCAATTGGGATTGGCTGCTAATGGATTCAACCTATTTGGGACTTTGAGTACCAGTTACAGCATTTGGACAGTTTTTTTGATCCCTTAAAATCTGCTTCCATGGATGTGTATGCAACAAACGTCATTAATCATTTCGATGATTATTCCTCAAATAAAAATTCTTATATATGATATTGATGTATACTTGAATCCATTAATTGATGTATTACAGGAGTTATGGAGCAACGATGTTGAGATATTTGATGCCTCTTCTAAAATAATGTTCAAAATGCATACTTCTTTAATGTGGACCATTAGTGACTTCCCTGGGCTTGGTAATTTATCTGGTTGGAACACTTTCATGTGTTTGGCTTGTCCTATTTGTAAAATTGATTTTGATCCCAAATGGATACCTCACAGTAGAAAATGAATCTTCTTGTGACATCGAAGATTTATCGATGTATCTCATAGATTTCAGCTAAATAAATAAAAATTTAATGGTTTCATTGATCGTAGATCACCTCTATTGTTGTTAACTGGTTATAAAATATTGACACAACTTAAAAAAGTTGAAACATAATGCAAGAAGTTTTATCATTTGAGTGATAGTGGTAAATGTGTTTGAAGAGCATTGTCAAGTGAAATTGGAACACAATAATGGAAAAAACTATATTATTCAAACTTCTGTATTAGGAATTTAATTTTTTGTGGAATAATCTTAATATGATTCATATTGAGAATAATGTTTGTGACAAATTTATCTTCACATTTCTTAATGATCATGGAAATTTAAAGGATCATCTCAATGCTAAGAAAGACTTACAATTAAAGAACATAAATCGTCATCTCTGGCTAGATAAGAATGAAAATTATGCTCTAGTAATTTTTGCAATGAAAAATATGGATAAAGACACATTCCTTCGAATTTTAAATAATGTGAAAGTATCTATTGTGCATTAAAGTAATATCTAAAGGTTTATTGACTTAATGAATTGTATGTTACATGGATTGAAAATTCATGATTCACATATTTTGTTACAACAGTTACTACCATACCCATTGCATACATTATTACCTAAAAAAGATACTACGGTTGTACTCCAATTCTACACATTTTTCAGGAAACTATATAAGAAATCACAACATCCATTTGAGCTTTAAAACCTTCAAGAGAGGTTTGTATTGACACTTTGTGCAATGGAGATGATATTTCCTCTATCATTTTATACTATCATGTTGCATTTAACTGTGCATTTAGTTGAGGAAGCTAAATTAGGAGGACTTGTTCATTCTCGATGGATGTATCCAATTGAGAGGTACATTATTTATATATTTTTCATTTATGTAAACCATTTTTTCACTTAATTAAATTCATAATTATGTTAATTTTTTTATTTCTTAGATATCTTGGGCATTTGAAATCATATCTGAGAAATAAATCTCAACCAGAAGACTCTATTACTGAATGATATTTGGAGAAAGAGTGTCTTACCATTTATACTTGATACTTGGATGATATTGAGACAAGATTTAATTGATTTTAATGTGTTGATGACACATCAAATCAATCTCAAATACATGGGAAATCAAAAATATCTCATGTTATTGGTTTATCAGTTGGTAGGACTTCAAATGTTACACTAAAAGAAATTGAATTATTACAAGCACATAGATATGTGTTGCTGAATAGTGAAATAGAAGATCCATTTATTAAAGAGTTAAGGATACAAACAAAGAGAGAAATGAGAGGCCTAACATGAAATGATAAATATATAATGAAATCTATTAATAAAGAGATTGTATAATGGTTTTCACGATGTGTAAGTTCATAAATATTGAAATAAATACGAATATTAGGTTAGAACATATATTTTGTAATTATATTAAAGTATATTTCATTTTTCAAATCATGAACACTAATACTCGAGTGGAGTTGTCAAAATATTGGAAGTTTCCTACTCGAGGTCCTCTAAAACACATTAGAAAGTTTCTATATTTTAATGTGAATGGATTTAGATTTTGTACAGTTGATCGAGAAGAGGGTTTAAAAACTCAGAATATTAGTATATTTAAATTTGATGAAGTGGTTTGCTATGGAAAGCTAACCGATATTATTGAATTAAACTACCATAGTAATTTTCAGTTGATTTATTCAAATGAAATTGGGTAGATATTATCAGAGGTGTTAAAATAGATTCCTTGAAATTTACTTATCTAAACTTATCTCCCTAGATAGATGTTGGTGGTCAAAAACTACATGATCCATATATCATATCATCACATGAAAAATGGTATATTATGTGAATCATGTTTTGTATTAATGAAGGATTGTAGTTTCTCACATAAAACAAAGAGATTTGTATGATATGGGTGATGAGGTGGAAGATTTGACCTCTAAAATTTAATCTCAAAAACAACAAGAATAATAATTATTTTTCCACAATGATATTGAAAATATTTTTCTAGAAAGGGTGAATGAAGTGGATGAAGTAATGGAGTTGGAAACAGACATGATTTATGGAGAAAATCATTGTATGTACAGTTTTGAATTCATTTAGAAACCACTTATTCCATTTGTGCAATCATTCATTATCATTGTTATGTATTTTTTTAATTATTGTGCATATGTTATCTTTTAAATTTTTTTCTGCATAATTTTTTTGAAATATATGTTCTGAAATTAATTTTATTTGATTAACAAACATGAATTCCAAGGAGGAAGAGATATACTATTTCATCGACCACTACAATAGATGATGATTCATCAGCCTCCCTACCTACAACATCAGAGCCGCCATTTGCCTACCCCCTGTACCATCTCCCCCTGCACCATCTCTGGCACCCTTTGTGTGTATCCCTTCAGAATCTCAATCCTTGCCTCCCGCTTCAGGACACTTAGTAGTGGGGAAGCAGAGCGCCACTTCTAGTTCTTCACGAGGATACTGGGGGGTGACTTTTATAGGTACAAAATGTAATATGAATACATTTATTACACATTTCTTATATTAAATATTTTTCCATTAAAGATGGAAACAATGCAACAATGGAGAAAAATATAAAAATTTCAGATGAATGGAATCTGACCGGTGTGAAGATAGTTTGTCCCATTTTATTCATATGGGATCTCTATGGATGATGCCATAGGATTACATGGCCAGATTTTAGGCCAGCTGGCTGCGAAGCCTGTTTCCCATCCTATTTCATATGATTATTGGAGACATATGCCTGCAAGTTGGAAAAATTATGTTTTTGATTCCCAAATAAAGGTAATTTTAAAAAATTATGATTTCACTAAAATTCATGTTATTAATATTTTTAGAATTTAATTTCTATGTATAAATGTTTTTACAGTTTACATTTTCTGATGTGATAGCATGAAAGTGGACATTGAAAAATCTTGGCAAAAAATGGAAATACTTTAAATAGATATTTTGGGATGATGTACATTATACATAATTGATTTTTCAACAGATGTATGACAAGCTACCCGATGGGGTACCAAAGGAGAAATGGAAAGTTTTTGTTGACAAACATCATGATGAGAAGCAGATGGTATTTAAATATATATTACTATAATAATATCATTTTACATTTATACATATATATTAAGAGAAGATGACATTAAATACATTAATATTAAATTTCATTTTATTTATATCAGGATATTTCAAGAATGAATGCATCAAGTTGGGATGAGCAGTTCATCCCTTACACTACAACGTAAAAGAGTTTTTCTAGAAGCCGATATTCTCAAGTAATCTTTTCATCAGTTTAAATATTTATAAGAAAATATTTTTTTAATATATTAAAATTTTAATTTATGTTTGTCTAAGGGAGTCACAAAGTTTAGGGCATGAATCATCCCAAGAAAAAGTGTGCTTTAATGTTCACCAAAAATATGATTAAAGTTTTGTTAGTGAGCCTACCAAATAATTTGGGGTATGAACTCATTTTTCATTATAATAACGTATTATCAGTTGTTAATATGTTAATATATATTTCTTTTAATAGGAATGCTATTTGATTTATGGGTAAAAATTAAAGAAATATGGGATGCCAATCCTGCATAATCCTACTCAGTCTCCCAGGATGACCCGGTTGCTAAAGTCTTTGGGAAGGAGCATCCCGGTAGAGTGTGCGGGATGATTTTGGGACTCGTACCATTTGAGGACTTTGGCATGCCACTGAGGATTGCAGCTGTATCTACTCCTAGTTATAGTCAGTCAATACCCCCGAGATACTTAGAGAGAGATTGTTTCTATATGAAACACAGTTCATGACTAGGGGGCTTAGATATCCACTTTGCAGAAAGCATTGATTGATTTATATCAAAAGACAACCAGATCTTCCCCCAGTGGTATTGCATCAACTAGTGGTGAGTAGGTAAATCACACAAATTCAAAATCATTTAGTTTGAAAATTTTTATTGGTTTTCTATTTAAATATAAATATACAACTGTATTTAATTTTCAATATGATGTTCTTTCATGTGGTAGAAGAAATTATAGATGGAGGTGGAGAGGGTAACGAGATTTGTTCATTATCAGACCATGATTAGTTGTTTTTTTGATATATTGGAAAATATTGTAATAGTAGGTTTGTGTATGTAACATCTATGGAACATAGTTTCCACTATACATTTTCATGACCTAACATTTTATTAATTTATCAAGTTTCCTTTTATGTATTTTATTGATTTTTGATGTTTCCTTTTATGTCTTGATTTCTTGAGTGTGGTATGCACCATATATGTCGATTATTTTTTTATCATGAATCATTTGTTTGATTCATTTTTCCTAAATTTAGTAGGTTTTTTCCAATGAATAATGATAAAAAACATGTCTTATAGTAATAAGAATCAATCCAATCATAGTTCTTGGAAAAGATCCTCTATAAAAATTTGTCTCATGTATAGGGGGAGAAGGATGAGATATATGGGAACCATTATGCGACAATGAAATAAAAAAATTTATGTGAATGAAGAAGGGTATCACATTTAGTGTATACCTAGTGTGATTATAATTTTCACCAAGGCCTACTATAGCAGATCCCAATATCATTACATATATTTAAATATCATGAATCAATCCACATATAGTTTTTATATAATACCCCTATGCATATTAGGTTCTTCCCTAGTGTAAGATTCATTTTTTTCATAACATAAGTTTATGGATAAAGAACCACATGATAAGGATCCTTATGTAGATTTGGATAATATGTAGAGGAAGACAGGTCTTACTAGGTAGAATGATCTAAGAAGTTTCAAGTCTTACAAGATGGACCATGCATAACATAGTTTAACATCATATGAAAATGAATAAAATAATCAATAGTTTAAGATCATATGAAAAATAACTTATTATATGAGAATTAATGTAGTTTAAACTGATGTTTAAAATGTAATGAACTTGTCTTGATGCCAACCCTATTGATATAAAACCAATGCGAATGAAAAAACCCAGTCACTAATATAAAATGGGGGGATTTGATATCGATTTTTTTGGGTTTGAGATAGGAGATCTTGGAATCACTATGTATCCTAAGAAAATAAGAATCAATCAACATAAAGTTCTTATAATTTTGTGGAAAATATGATCACCTTGAATTAGAATTGAGAAATAATAAGAAAACCAAAATAAATAGAATGAGTGTAATGGTACATAATCTTTATGAACTTCCCTTTGTGCATTATGAAGTCTGGGGGATGTTTTGGGATAGTTTTGTGGTGATTTTGAGGTTTTACACGGTGTTTTATCTTTTTGAAGGCCACCACGGCTTGTACAATGACTTGTCCAGATATGAAGGAGGTACTTTTATGATGGTCGTGCTCTTATGTAAAATGGGATATATAACCATGACTTGGGGATGACATGGTCAAATGAGTGTTGTTCTACTGGGGTTCCTATACACCATGATAATATTTAAATGCCCATGGGTGGGAATGGAATATTAGAGGACCTCCTATCCAAAATAAGATACCCAAGTTCGCCACATTGTAGCCTTGGGTATGGTGAGGGTAAAATGGTTAGGAAACAAGAACTATGTCATGGATTCTATATATGAAAGAATATAGAAGAACCACTATGGCTTAGGCCACTCTATGTTCTATGATTTAGAAATATAATGATTTTTTATTTCATTGGTTAAATGGTATATATCATCTTAATAAAGATAATGAACAAGATTAATTGAATTTTAAGGGGAAGAGAGAAATCACAATATTTTTACTTATTCTTGTAATTTCTTCTTATATAGACACACTTACATGGTTTTCTAATTATGACTTATTTTGAGATAGTGTGTTGTTTTGGTTTTTATGAAACATGTTTTGTATGTTTGTATAACCTCACAACATATGAAAATGACTAATAATATATATCGAACTATTAAATTGGTTTCCCATACATTATTGTATTTTGGTGTGAATACCCTTCATAATAATTTAGTAATTATGATAAAAACCCTTATTAAAACTAAATTATGCGTAGTGGTTGGGATGGGTAGTGGTTATGAATTGTGGTGGTGGTGATGTGTGGTAGTTGTGATGTGGGGTGGTAGGGATGTGTTGTGGTTGTGATGTGTTATATTTTATATCAATTGGAATGGTTTTTTTCAGGGCATTGGTAATAGGCCTGCAGTATCAGTTGATTTTTTTTTGTAAATCTGGATTTAGCGGCAGTTTTAACCACTCCAAAATAAATATAACATATTCAGCTATGGTGAAAACCACCACTACAATTAAGGTACCTTTCTATCCTCTGTGGTTAAAACCACCTCTAAAAACAATAATTTAGTGGCAGTTTTAACCGCCGCCACAGAATTTCATATTTATTTATTATTCCATGGTGGTTTTTATTGATTTAGCGGGGGTTTACCTAGTGAAACTGATATTTGTTTAGTGGTGGTTATAACCTCTGCTAAAAAAATATCAGTTTCGCCCAGAAAAACTGCCACGTGTTGTATCCTGACACACACTTTAGCAGTGGTTTTTGAAAACCACCTTAGAATCCTAAGGCGGTGGTTTAAACCACCGTGGAATCAGGGGTCGGTGGTGTAAATCTCCTCCATTTCAAAAAAAACTCTTTAAAATTGTCATTTTCTTGTAGTACACCCTTCTCAAAATTTTCACATCTTTTCTTTGAGCATCCTTTATTTTCTCCATTGGAGATGGTTGAGAAAACATTTTGGAAAGGGATAATGATGATCCTCCCTTAATAATTCCCCTGTACATCCTCTAAATATATAAGAATATTGGATCCTTCTCATCTCTCATTATTGATAATGGTGTAGGATCCTTTCTACTTAGAGCTTCTTCCACCTTAGTTGCCTTATAGGATGGTAGTGGATTGAGCAGTCATAATTCATGATGATCTCTAACCATATTTTCTAGTATATATTATTCTCCTTCTATGTGAATATATATTTGATACTCTTGTGATTAGTATATATCTCACACTTCTCCCCGTAGAGAAAATTCCATCAGATTTTCAAAGAAAAGATCACAACTGCCAACTCCAGGTCATGTGTGGGATAGTTTTGCTCATGTATTTTCAACTGTTCTGAGGCATATAGTATCCCTTTATTAATTTGCATCATCATTCATCAAAATCCTTTATTTGAAGCATCATTTTAGACCATAAATATTTCTCCATTTGTTGGGAGTGTGAGTACTAGCGTAGTGATAAGCCTCTTTTTAAGCTCCTTATAGATTTCCTCACATTCTTGGATCTCAAAAAACTCCACCCCCATCAATGTAATCTTTTTCATTGGGTTTTAAAATCATGATAATTTCATCACAAATCGTTGATAATAACCAGCTAGACCTAGAATGTTGCGGATATCTATTACAGATGTTGGCATGGGATATTCATCAATTGCCTTTATCTTGAAAGGGTCTATAGATATACCATTGATGGTGATAAAATTCACTAATAATGATAATTCCTCCTTACAGAACACACATTTATTGTACTTTGCACAATGTTTCTCCCTTCGCAATGTCATCATCACAGTATTAAAATCATTCAAATGTTCCTCAATGCTCTTGGAGAATATTAGAATATCATCAATAAAGACTACCCCAAATTTGTTGAGGTAATCTGTAAAGACTATATTAATTAAATCCATAAATATTTTTTGAGAATTAGTGAGTCTGAAGGGCATCAATATGAACTCATAGTTTCCATACATTGTTCAAAATCATGTTTTGGGAATATCTTCCTTCCTCACCTTCAATTGGTGACATCCTGACAGAAGGTCCACCTTAGAGAAATAACTGGCCCTACAAAGTTGATCGAACAATTCATCTATATGTGGAAGGGGATACTTGTTCTTTATCATGATTTTATTGAGCTCATGATAATAAATAAAAAGTTTCATTGATCCATCCTTCTTCTTGATGAAGATGACTGGTGCACCCTATGGTGAAGCATTCGGGCATGTAAAACCCTTCTCTCGATTCTCTTGTAACTACTTCTTCATCTCTTCCATATCTAAGGTGGTCAATCTATAAGGTGTATTTGATATTGGCAGAGATCCTAGAATAAGTTCAATTTATAAATAAATCTCTTGATCAAGAGGAAGACAATGCAATTTTTCAGGGAATACATTAGTGTAATCCATCACGATGGGCATATCTTCATGAAGTATCATCTCTTTTGTCTCAATAATTTTAGCTAGAAATGATTTCTCATAAGGTAGTAATATCCATACATGATACAATGTTTCTAAAGAAAATTCATCTTCCTCATTACACTTGTAAATAATTGGAGGATGCTTCGGGATGTAAAGAGTGATCTCCCTTTCTGGACAGTTGATGTTGGAATTTTATAAATATATCCAATCCATGCCCTAGATAACATCAAACTACACTAAAGGATTAATGACAATATTTTTTTGAATTTCATTCCAAAAATGTTAAATAGGGGGATTTATTTACATTAGATACAATAATTGAACCAATTTTTATTCTCATAGATAACTCAACCTCCAAATTTTTAGGTGGTGTTTGAATAATTCTACTGAACATGCAAGATATGAAAGAATGTGCAAAACCAGAATCAAATAGTAAGTTCGCTATTCCTAAATGAATAACTAGCATACCTGTAACCACATCATTGTTTGGATCCACCTCAGTAGTAGTTATATCATAATTCCTTCCTTATTTCCTTGTAGGTTGTTGTTGATTTTCTCTAACAACATTTGTCTTAGGGCAACTGTTCGAATAATTCCCATGCTCCTTGAAGTTGTAATACTACACTATAGTATGAGTGTTGATATCAACATTCCATTAATCTTCCACATTAGGGGGATTCTACATATCCCTCAAGAAGTTCATAGAAAGATGTCTCATTCTTCTACATTTGATGAATTTCCTGGTTCCCTTAACAAAATTCCTAGGATGCTTCTTTACACAATTTTGACACGCGAGATGTTTGATGTTCTTTCCATCATGGGATTTATTTTCCAAACCACCCAAATCAAACTCAATTATTTATTTTTTTTCACAAGTCCCATGATACCATTGAGAGTATCTGATATACATTTCAACATTAAGGGAACAACAGACAATCTCTTCATAACTATCAAAGCCTCGAATCAACAATGATTTTCATAGCCTCAAATTTAGTTTTCTAAAGAAGTGATCAATCTTAATTTCGGTGTTCATGAAAAATTCAGAGGTCTATCTTGTACGAATTTTGTGGTTTCCATCTTATGACCCAACAAAAACATATTCCTTTTGCTTAAGTCTAAGGAACTATCTTCCCATCCTAACATAGAGGGTTTGGGGAAAATATTTGTTGAATAAATTTTTCTTTAATTACTCCCAATCCATGGAATCAATTTATACCTAGGAATTCATATTATTAATAAATTTCCACCATGTATTAGCTTCCCCATCAAAATGATATACTTCCAGTATGTCGTTCTCTTATTCTGAGCACTAGAGGCTAGAAAATATATTTCAATAGAGTTAATTAATTTTTTCGTTAGGAGGGGATCAAAATATTCACTAAACATGGGAGGCCTTTGCTGCATGATGGATTCAATAGCAACATTCTCTTTCTTTGGAGGAGGAGTGCATTCCACATGATTCAAGTTTTTATTTATAACTTTTTCCAGCTGAGCAAGTACTTTCAGGACATTTTGAGCACCCTTTCCCATAATATTTGGAATATCATTTGGGAAATATTAAAATTCCATATCACATTGATTGTTGGCATGTGTTCTTCTATATTACACTATTAACTAATAAAAAATCATATAATTATAGTTCTTTAATACTTAGCTATTAATCATAAAAAGTAAACTTTAAACAAAAGAGGATAAACTCTTAAAGGAAAAATATATCCTAACTTGTGATTCTCTTGGTTTCTATATAAGTTATCCTTTATCTATTACTTAACATATGGTCTTATGGGATTCTTTTTTTCCTTAATAAATGTTCACACTACTTTTATGAATTTACCAAAATAGATCCCCCAGAGAGTTTCAAACCAGGAGTGCAACAAGTCCCATTTTCATGGACCTGTTCCCATTTGAGTCTAGCTCAAAGCAGTGTTTTTGGGGTTTACAACTAGATACATTTGTTACAGATCCATAACCACCTTTTCATATCCAGTCAAGGATTTATTTTATAGATAAATAACGTACTATATACTTATCAAAATTTAGGGATAGTTTCTTATACTTAGTCGCATCCCTATGTTTATTAGTAAAGTGGTCTGTTCCTAATATCTAAAAATAAATAAACAATTCTATGATACCAACTATAGAAAGCCCTGTGTTTTACACATGTCATTACATGATTTTATGCATAGTAAATCATCATATTAGAATCCAAGGATCATAAAATCTAATGTCTTGTAAGAGTATGTACATAAAACATAAAACATGGGACTCAATAAAACATTTCTTTATTTAATCTTCATAAAGAGATCCTAAATTACATTTTTTCCATAAAACATCATAGGATAACCTAGGGATAACATGAAAAAAGTTATGAGCTAAAAATATTAGTAAGGGAATAAACATAAGAATAAAGCTTTAGCACATGAGTTAGAAGGCATGCCATAATGATATGAAAAGGCATGGAACATATGAAATCATAACACATAAAAATGGGATCATATAAAAGTGGATTTATAGTTATGTGGAAGCAACATAAAACATGATTTTACCATGATTCATATCTCATTTCTCATAGATGATCCAAAGTCAATGTTAACCACCAAGACTGTTGCACATGGTAGCACGAGTCAAGTCTAAACACCAAGACCATTGCACATAATGTCTCACGAGACTCAACTTTAACAAATTCATTGGATAACTCTCTAGGATGACCCATCATAACATGTTCATGAATAGGGTTTCCACATATAAAATCATACACAATCAATCATACATAAACTTAAGGGTACCCATGGAAAGAAATGTGTATCATAATCACGTCATAAAGCATAATAGATGGATGCATCATACAAGTTTCCCTAAAAGAAAGGAATTAAAACATACATGGTAATCCATAATTGCGAATAGGCACATTTTATGGCACATGATGTCAAAAAAAAGTGACAACATGTAAGAATAGTATTTTAGGAAATTTTAGTATTAAAATATTTAAGTGCGGTTTGAAGGTATGTACTAAAGATAATTTAAAATACAAAAGGAACAATATTTTATAAAAAACCATAAGTGAACTCTGTTTTTTTCTTAATAACAAAATAATTTTATAAAATTTATGGTATTTTAAAACCAATTATATAGTTCACTTGAAATAGGTTAAAATTTTAGAAAGTTCACTTAAAACAGATTTTTTTATCAGGAAGTATTAAGGAGGGAACCACTTAAAAACATGTATATTCCCAATATAGAATAATGAATGGATAATGATACATGAGTTTGGATAATATACAAAACATTTAGAGTATATACATAAAAATAACAGATAAATTAATTTGGGTGAAAAGAAAGATAGAGAAACCTGAAGGAATAATGGCGGTTCAGGTATAATCCCTTACCATAAGTCTGATGGTGTCTTTTACATGATCTTAATGTCCTGTATAACAAAATTTAATTCATTAATTAATATTTCCAGATCCTCTTAGTTATTTAATTGATTTATTATAACCTTATTATGTTCATTCATGACCTTTTTGATGGGTTAAGATGTTTAATTTCATTGTTTGTTTCATTGGTTTTCATGATTGGTTTACTTATATACATATAAGGATAAATATTTAAGATGTGAATGGTTGTCTAGAATAATATTTATATGTTATTAGTGATCATAATATATATTACATTGTTATAAAATTCATTTGGTTATTTTGAGTGAAGGTGAATCATTATATAAAACTTCAATGATAACTGTTTGGTTAATTGGATGGTTTTTTTTATCACATCAAACACATTTTTCATTATAAATTAATATCATGTATGAAAAAGATTAAAAAAACCTTAAATTAGACATAATAAATATATCATAGTTTGGTTCAACCATAAAAATGGTTTCATGACCATAATTGAATATGGTAATAGAAATTGAAAACCCTTCGTCTTTGAGTGTCAGAAATTAATACATCTTAGATGGTGTTTTCATTTCTAGTATTAAAGGAGGGGAAATGAGAGATGATGATGAATCATTACATTATAATAAAAAAATTATAGTACATTTATGTTATTTGAGTTATCATAATATTTGGATTAATGTAGGTGAGTAAAGAAAAATAAAATAATGGAACTTGAAAAAAATAAGGAATGAAAAGAGGAATTTACCTCTTGAATATATCTTCCTTGAGACCCACTTTAAGGAAGTGAATTTGGTGTTTTAAATAGAAAAAGGGATAATGGAAGTGGGAGAGGTTCTTAGAGAGGTATTTGAGTAGAATATGGACTATGAACAAGGCATGGGAGGAGTAAAGAGAAGAGGCGGTGAGGGTGGTTTTTATAGTGGAGGAGAGGAGGGTTTTCTCAATATTTTATTCATTGTTTTATTATTTTTCTCAAGGAAAAAATAGTATTGATAATTATTAAAAAAATATTAATATTTGAATATTAGTTCTAACCCAAGGTTCTTAAGTCATCCATGACTCAATAAATAGTGTATTTAACATATAATGTATATATACTACAAATTACTGTATTTTACTATTCATAAAAATTAAAGTATTTCAGAATAATTCTAAAACTTCACACCAATTTTTTTTTGACGTGTAGAATTCAAAAATGAACTCCATTTTATGAAAATTATTTTTCAAATATGTGAAATTTAATTTTTAATTAAAATCGAAATTCACATAAAAATTACAAATTTTGAATTTAAAACTACTTTTCAAACATTTTAAATTAAAACTATCATATAATTATATTTAATTAAAATAATTATTTATGAATACATTTTAGAAAAATAAATTTTATTTTAAATTATGAAATTAATCATAAAATTGTAATTAAATATACATGACTCATAAAAATTCTAACCCTATGATAAAATTATATCCTATTTTCACTTATAAGATGAATAATGTTTATTTATACTTTTATTGGTAATGTTACTTATTCACTTAGAAGATTTACTATTCATACGGGTCATATTACTATTCATAAGGGTAACATTACTATTCATAAGAGTCATTTATTATTCTCCAAAAATTAAGTTTTTCTTATTGGACACCAAACATCTTACAGATCGCAACCGTATATGTCAAATTTTAGAAATTAAAATCACAGAAGTGACAATATTATGTTTAATGGTCACATGGTAATTTTTAGTTCTTTTTGTTGTGATTTCATGTGATTATACCAAATGACATAATTATCAGAAAGTAATTTCCATTGATTAAACTTTGGGTCCTTACAACTATAAACTGAGTTTTCCATGGGAGACAACCAACAATTCATTATGATATGTTCATTGTCTTCTTATTTTTGGAATAAAATTGAGATTGATTCTTGTCTTCTTTATTCTAATCTCATCCACCCAGAACTTTAATGAAAATAAACCTACTATGTAGTTCACCGGAGAAAAAATTCAATTAATCTCAAAGAATCATGGGAGCTGTTTTCTGAGGATTTTGGGATTTAATTTTAATAATGTCAAACATTGGGTTATTTTATTTCTCAAATTTCAAATTCTAAAATATAATATTATTTTGTTCAATATTTAGGAATGGTATCTAGGTGACTATATGGATGTTTTAAAATATAAAATGGATACCGAATTTTACTAAAATGATATAATAAAATCCCAATATTCAGGGGAGTATTGATCTAATTTATCAAAAATTTAATTATGACCATTCATATTGAATGTTGTTACATACTATGTGTGGAGAAATATTTCCTGATATATTCAAAATTGTGAATCTTATTTCTTGCTTGGATGTTAGCTTACTAATGGATAGGGTTTTAAAAATCCATTTGAGAAAATTTTCAAAATTTGTTAAACCCTTAAAATATATTTGGCTTGAAAATACAACTTTTTATGCACAAAAACTATTTATCATTATTTTATTTGAGATTAATTGGGAATTACTATGCCTTTTTTAGAAAATATAAGCATAAATGTTTTAAAATTTTAGTTATCAAAGCTAATCAGATGTGTTGAAAATGTGATTTTTGAACTTTACTATAAACATTTAAACATTCTATGAACATCTGAATTGTCAATATGTTTTGAATAAAAATGTTCTACCACCATAGGATTAAATATTTTGGGAAATATAGGATTTTAAGTGAGGGGAATAAATGCCTTTCTCGATGATAACTTGTGCTTCAATGACTCTATACATCAAACCTCTTAAAAAATTAAAAAAAAATCATAATTTTTTTAAATCATAGAGTATTTGAGCTTCCATTTTCACTTTAATAGTATCATTCCTTGTGGATAAAAATATTTTGTCTACCAAGGATTACATTGACACTGAAATAACTAGGGGTATATTATTATTGAGTTATGTTGTCCTTTTTTATGTGGACATTCTATTTACGATGTAGGAAAAATATTATGATAGGAGAGATCTTTTGTGGAATTTCAATTAGAACATGAGGAAACAAGTTCATTGTACTTGAACCTAAGAGACTTGCTATTTTTGAAACAAAACACCAAAGGGATCCAACTCAAATGATAATCATACATGTCTTATGAAGTTAGAGTAAAATGTGAAATGGGATCCCATGGTAAATCGTTGAGACTTTATGTTGTGAAAATATTGTGTAAATAAATAAAATCCAAATTCAATAAGTGATTTGAACAGTGCTATACACAAACCTTTAGATGTGAATTTTTTAAATAAAGTACCTTTTGTTAAAAAATAATTCATTAAGGTGAGGGGAATGTTGAACACTAATGAATCATGAAACAACTAACTTATATGACAATGATTTGAGTTGTATCAATGATGTGGAAAATAAATCATTGATTTTAATAACCTATGGGAGAGTTATAATTAAAGGTGACCCTTGTTAAGATTTTAATTCCAATTAATTGTGACTTGTTTCATTCATGGAGCTTGACATGAATTTAAATTAATAGAGAGTGAGTAACTTAATATTTTGAGTCATAACATTTACAATAGAGAATGAATGTGTTATATTTTTTTCTAGTGTGCATTGGAATTTTGGAAGGACTTTTTTTATATATCCATTAATAAATTTTGGCCTATGTCAAAGTCATCTCCCTTATAACTAAGTTTTTTTAACATGCTTTATTGAGAACTCACTATGGAATATTTTTTTATTATTTAATTATGAAATTATGGATTGTTTGAGGAAAATAATGTTTTAAATTGTGGTGGGAGTTTGATGTGGCCTATTTTAGATGCGATTTTCCACATCAAGTTTTAGGAAATATATGGGGTTTTCAATTAGATTCTATGTTTTAAATAATTTTATTAATATTCTATTTATTTGTGTTGATTTATTCTTTCATTTAATATATTAATTAAAATATATTTTTTGTGAGATTAAATTAATTTATTTTCATCACTTTAATTTCCAAAAAAAATTACAGACAATAATTTAGTGATTTTTATTGAAAATAGCTCTGTCAATTTATTTTTATGATTTTTTTAGATTTGAAAAATCAATTATTTCATTAAATTCTAGGTTTTTATTTTGAACAACTTTTCTATGAAATTTTTATTACTAATTATATTTTTCCTAGAATATTTTTTTTAGTTAAATCAGTGATAACATTTTTATAGAAATAATTTTTTATTGGCATTGAGTCAACAAAAATCTATGTTTTTCAGTCAGATTTCCACCCTGTTATCTACCTATTAGGGCATTCTACCATTCATAATTCTACTACAGTTGATAATCCTCTTATACTATCACTCATCTACTACCATAAAAGAACCTACTACCATGGGAATAGAAAAAATATTCTACTATTAAATATCATCCTTACTACCATCAAGCACTAAATGGGTTACCATTCCCTAATTTTTATACTTCTCCCCTATCTTCTTCCAATACCAGTTCCTTATTTTCCTACTGCTCCCCTATCTACTTCCACTACTATTTAGATGAGATCCATTATGGTTCAATTCTAGAATAAGAACCAAATATGTGATAAATCAAACTATGATATGTCAAGGCTTGCTGGAGAAAAAAAGTGAATTCTCATAATAAAACATCCAGAACTAATTGAAGATAACCACACTAAACTTTATAGAGAAGATTACTAGAAATTATATGAATATCATTCCTTAAGAAGGATAAAATGACCAAAAACGACTGAATTAGGCTCCACATGAACTTGAGATGAGTTTTTGAAGCTCGAGATTTTCTTTTTTTTCTTTCTAATTGGTTTTAATTATATTGCATGTCTAACAATGAATGGATAATGACATACCTTATTCAACTAGTTGTGATGATGAACAAGGTCTCACAATAAGTATTTGATGAATAGTTGTAGTGAACCAAACAAGGAAGATACAAACATGTACTATAGTCCAAACATGGAGTCTAGATTAATTGTACAGCAACTTGAAGAATCTGATTTTATTTTGGAATTTAATCAATGAAGACTCCAACAAAAATTGATATTTATAAAGAAGAAATTGTGTCCCAAGTGAAATGTGAGCTTTTTCTTATCAATTTCACAAATAATGATGTAGGAATATAATAATTCCATGAAGTTTTGAAAATGTGAACAAGATCTAGGAGAATTCATGCCGAACATGAGATGTTGTGCCAAGGAAAATTGGTCTGAAGAGAGAATGTAGAAAAGATCATAAGGAAAGTCAATATATTTCCTCAAAAGTATGGATATGTTGTTCATGGATGGTTATTACACACATAAAATTTAAGTAACATAGAATTTGGGATGGATCATTTATTTGTTTCCAAATAGAGATAGATAAGGTAGTTCTTGGAATTATATGAGATCAAAGTGAGCATGATGAAGAACCAATGAAGTGATGAAGATTTATTCATAAGTTCCTCATAAGAAGTAAAATCCCAAAGACCCAAGCAACCAAAAAACTTTGATTTAAAAAAATAGTGACATCGAGACCCAAGCGCAAGGCTCGGCTCAAACCAATAGCAATGAGATTCAAGAAAATTAATCAAACTAATCTGGAGACAACAGGAAGGATTGGTAATTTCTCCAACTAAAAAATCATATCTCAAAGTCAAATTTTCATTTTTTTTGTTCGTTTGGATGAATTAGGGAATGAAGATTCAAGCATTCCATTTTCTGTTTATTATAAAAATTGATATTTTCATATTGAAATAATGTTATATTGGGATCATAGCTAATTTTTTTCATAGAATTTCATAGAGTAATTCATTTTATTAGAGGATCTTGTACCTCTGACACCAATGGGGAAGAAAATGAACATTAAAATTGCCATGTGGAGTCCATAGAGGAAATATTTGAGCTATGAAACTAAGTTTAAGGAGACATTGCAAGGATTTTATTATGATTTAGAGACTATGTAAGAGACAGAGAGAGAGAGATATCTCTAAGAGACAACATAACATATTTTCAAGTAAAGATTACTATAGGTGTAAGAAGCAGAAAATCAATGCACCTTAGGAAGAAGATAGATTTATCATGATGAGAACTTATTTTTTCTTTTTTTTAATTTCCTATGTTGGAATTTATGCTCTCAACATACTGAATTTTTTTTATAATATAAGCATATTTTTTGACAAAAATCTGGGAAATATATTTTACTATATAATAAAATAAATTCAATTAATATGAACTTTATTATTGGAAGCTACTATTATTTTCAACCAATGAGTAGTAATCCCATTTGAAATATCAAGAAATAGTGGAAACTATTCCTAGAATCATTTTTTGTAACTACTTGGTTATCCGATATTATATCTAAGAAAGGGACATCTCATTGAGGGTAGAACATTATGAATAATTGAGATATTTATATTGGTGTAAAATTGGAATCTTAATTATGTAGATTAGTTGATGATATAGTTGAGATACTATAGGATACATTCACCCATAAGTTGGTCATTTGATAGAACATGTCTTCCACTTTCCACTATATCTAGAAATATTTATGCATGAATAAATACAGAAAAATAAAAATAAAAAATCCATCCAACTAAATTCACCTACTTTAATTATGAACTATTCTTTTCTACTCTATGCTTGTAATTTCTTTCTTTTGTTGTTTCTTATTTACTTTTTTTTCTTTCTCACCTTCATCATCTCTTGCATTCCATTTTGACTATTTTATTTCTTTTCTTGAATTTTTTTTCATATCTACATAGTCCCAAAAATATTGGAGATCCTTCACTATGGATCGAATCATATTCACTACTTTACAACACTACTACAAAACATTCCTTTAACAGCAAAGATATTTATCATCAGTAGAAAAAAGCATTGATAAATGAAAAATTTATCAGTTTTAGATAAATAAATGATAAATTTAACCTTTTATTTGTACCTTTTTTTAGCGCTCATAAAATAAACCCTTTATCAGTACTTTTTTTAGTGTTGATAAAGAGACCTTTTATCAACACTTTATTTTTAGCACTAATAAAGTGTACGCTTTATTCGTGCTATATTTTTAACACTCATAAAGGAATCCTTTATCAGCACTTTTTTCGTGATGATAAAGGTCTGAATAATTATAATGAAATAATTAAATAAATAAAGAATAAAAATCTATTTTATTAAAAAAATATTGCAAATTTGATTAATCAAATAATTTTTGATAAGGAATATTAAATTTATTATACTATATATAAATTATAAATACTAATAAATGGTATGTATTAAATATATAGATATATGAAAAATGAAAATTAAACAAATAAAAATTAAAAATAAGTAATTAGAGAAAAATATTAAACATTCTATTAATTAAATAATTATTAATAATGTTAATAAATAGTATATATTAAATATATATATATATATATATATATATATATATTAATGTATATAAATATTATTTATATATTACAGAATATTTATGTGTTTTACATTAAATAGTCATATAATTAGTTAATAATCGTTTATAATTAAAAATTAACATGAATTAAAAATACTGACTAATTGCGTAGAGTAGTGGACATATAATTCAATATTGTATGATTTTTCAATTTATCATATATCAAATGTGTGGTATATTAATTTCAAATATATATAATTAATGAATTTTTATATAAAATGTACACACATAAAAACTATCCATTTTTTCAAAATCTTTAAATTGTACTTATTTAAATTTATTTAATTTCACTCATTTTTAACATGCATGCACATAAAATTAGATATTCATTAATAATGTGAAAAATATATTTATAATAAAATATTTATAAATAAATATATTTATAAATGAACATTTACTATATTTATACAATTATATATTTATAATTATAAACAAATAAATATTTTTTAAAATTATTTATATAATTATAAATAAATAATTATGTATATTTAAATAATAATTAAATTTTTAATAAATTTACTTAAATAATGAATATATTTACAATATTTAAATTTATAAATATTTATTAAAAAAACACACACATACACAGATATATATACATATATATATAATTATATAAATATATATAATGATAAAAATATTATTCCTTAAAATATTTATATAATTATAAAAAATATAATTATATATTTAAATAATTATAAAGTTATGTTAAATATATTTAATTAAAGAATATATTTACTATATTTATATTTATATATATTTATGAAATATATATGTATATATATTTACTAATTTTTATTTATAATTATAATTAAAAATCATTTATCAGCGCTTAAGTATTAAGTGATGATAAAAGTATAATTTATCAATGTCTTTTTAGCACTGATAAAAGATATCTTTTTTAGATCTTTTTTTAAAAGCACTAATAAAAGTGTCTCTATCTATTAAAAATCCTAACTAGTTGTGAACCCATCATGATATTAGAAGCATTCCATGGAAGCCACCCACTTTCGTCACTCCTCCTTAGTGAATCGAAGCTCAAATCAAGGCTTGAATCAAGGCTAAAACAAATCCAAGGATCAAACAATTCAAGGGTTGAAGGAATCGAAGGCTAAAACGTAAGTCTTTCTCTACTTTCTCTCAAATGTAAGTCTTTATCTACTTTCTATTGGGGAACTCGGGGTGTAAAAAATCAATTGTTATGGTCATGGTGGAGGATTTTTTTCAACTAAAAGTATGGTGAGTTAGCTATTTTGGAGATTTGGCCGGGGAGATCATCCATTTTGATGCTTGTAATTTTTACAGTGTGAAACACCTATACTGTGAGCCTTCCTAACTTCATTCCTAGACCATACAAGAATCTCCTACCTTCTCAATTACAACTGTGAGTTGATGTTGGGGATTTGTGAGCTACTCTTTTATTTATGTGAATGTGTTGATGAATCATGCTTTATTTTTGTTGGATAAATAGTGGAACTAACCATATGGTAGAAGTCTAATACCATTTTTTATCATCTATATAATTTTATTTGTATCAATTTCCATGATGGTGTTTGGGTAGCCTGTGAGACTACTTCCTATAACATTATTATTTTTTTATTTTTGTATTTGTGTTGTAGAGACATTATACGGGTATTCATGTTTTATACATCTATTAATTTTATCATTCCAATTAGATATCTTAGTGAATTAAGTATATTCTACTTTGAAAATGTAAACTCATAGGATTCATTCCATCTTGGTAGAGGCCGGTTTGTATGGGATATATGCAGTAAGTATTGGAGTGTTTTCCTCCCTTTTTGGTGATATATGTTGTTGTTCTGTATAAGTTTTTATGCGAACCACTTTATGTACCTCCCTAGAATATCAAGGAAGTGTCAACATGTGTTATATGAAATCCCTATAATCCTTTACATGGATAGATATGATGTGAAAACCTCCCTATAATCCTTGGTATGGGTCGGTGTAGTGAAATGATGTAGCTCCCCGACTCCAGTTACCTAGAGTCGGTGCATTATTACATAACATTTTCATGATCACAAAAGATAAAGTCTCGAAAGTCCGATTAGTTTAGTAGTCTTGGAAACACGAGATATATTCATAAGTCTTACATTACATCATAAAGTAAAAAAACTACAAAAACATCTTGTCTTTATATCCCCTCATACCATCCCTACAGGTCATTCATAAATTACTTCTTCACATCCTGGGAAAAATAAAACATTTAAAGGGGTGAGCTCAGATGCTTAGTAAGGATAAAAATATAGCGGAAACTTTCATAAATAAGCATAAACATTTAAGTCAATGTATAACTAAAACAAAATCCTTTTAAAATTAAACTTCAACAAAATATGGAAAAGATAAATTGAAATAATTCCATTTACTTATTCACATGGATATTCTACTAGTGGAATAATCACATGCAATATCAATAACCACTTTCATAATGATGGAATGCATAACGTCAGACAATCCTAACCACATATTTAAGGCTTTGTGCCAAGACAACAAATCATATTTTTTCAAAGCCTTGTTACAAGACACTAGTTTGTCTACTGAGACATACCAATGCATCGAGGAGCTATAGAGAGCTCCACCCATCACTTATTAAGTCCAATTAATTCCTCATATGAATAGGTTTAAACATAACTTAAACATTCATATTAAAATTAGCATACTAAATGTCAACATCACTTGTTTTACTTTTATAAAATTGTCTCTTTTTTTAAATAATTTAAAAGTAACAAAATTATAAAATAAAACATTTACTATTAAAATATCCTTATAATCTTTTAAGGGATGCTTGGATGGTTTTATAACGGCAGAAAATAGCCGCACCCTCCGTATAAGTTAAAAGAGACATTCTTACCTTAATTTTGTCGAAATGGTTAAAAAGGACCTTGTTTGGAAAATGACAGAAAAATTTCTTTCAAACAATTTTATAAAAGTAAAACAAGGGTATAAATGAATTTAACCCATATTCTAGTAAATAGTAAAAATGTTTTGGAATACATTTTTAAGAAACATGGATGTGGATGATAAAGAGGTCCTAGTAGATAATCACATATAAACAACCTCAGATAATTAAGAGATTGTGAAATAAACCCTTACCTTGTACTTTTCCTCAGTCGATGGTCAGTTAACCTCCTATATAATAGTTAAAAAATTGTTATTAAATTATACAATAACCATATACATAATTATGATATCATATATGATCTTTTAACATTTCTTTTTTTAACAATATTTAAGTGTTGTCGTCATTTAGGTGTTAACTTACTCGCTTTATTTAATATGTTACTTAAGCCGTGTTTGTTATGGATAGGTTGTATCTTATTCATATCCAAAATGATATCAAGTCATTAAATATTATTTTTAATCATAAAATGAGAATTAGTCTTGAATGGATATGATGGGGAATGAATCTCATCGCGTTCGTGGAGATGGTATTCCGTACGTACGCATGAGCGACAATGTCATTTCTTTGATATTAAAATAGTATATAATTGAATGATATATATTATATACAGAATAATTATCATGTTATATTTATTATTTACATAAGTTATACTCATTATTATACCCATCCAAATAATAATGTATTGAATAACAATTACACCACAACGTGGAGACGGCACTACTACGAACACGGTCTTTATCAGCGCTAAAAATGGCCTTTATCAGCACTAGAAAAGCGCTGATAAAGCCAGCATAGATAAAGGGGGGTCCCCTTTATCAGATCTCCGAAAAGCACTGATATAGGACCCCTTTATCAGCGCTTTTTTTAGCGCTGATAAAGGGGTCCTATATCAGCGCTTCCTTTATCAGCGCTTTCATTTTAGCGCTGATAAAAGTTAAAAAAAAATTAAAAAAAATTAAAAAATACTGCCAATCGGGGGGGATTTTATAGCGCTTGACCCCCCCCCCCTTTACAGCGCTTTTCGGCCCCTATACAACACCCCACGCACCCCCCTCCACCCTTTAACAGCGCTTGCTCCAATATTCCCCATGCGCGCGCACCCTTGCCTCCACCAGGATTTGAACTCGAGACCTCCCCCTTGCGCGCCTAAGCCCTTACCACTACTCTATTTTGATTTGCTTTCCAATTCATGATATCTCTCTATATATATTTATATATTTTGTTATATTTATTCATATAGTACTATATATATATATTAATATATATATATATAGTTATATTATAATATATATATATAGTTATATTATAATATATATAGTAATATTAATATATATATATAGTGGTATTAATATATATCAATATCTATATATATATATTTAGTTATATTTATTCGTATAGTAATATATATTTATATTAATATATATATATATATAGTTATATTAACATATATATAGTTATATTAACATATATATAGTTATATGTGTAACACCCGAGACTTTTATGTTATATAAATCATCAAAGGAATCTTTTTCTACACAACACTTGCTTGGCTTTCTTTACACGCAATCGCGACCTTCCTCGATAGCTTGCGTCGTACGCAATACCGAGTTTCACTAAACAACAATATGCTATTAAAACTAGCCGTTATGAATAGTAATAACCACTTTTTGAAATTTTATAAATTTTATTTTTCAAAATGGACTTCATTTTTGGACTCAGAATATCGAAATTAGCCTAGGGTGAAATTTTGGTATTTTTCTGAAAACTTTTAATTTTTGATGAATAGTGAAACCACTAAGTGGTAGGTTAAAAACTGAATTTTGCATGAAACTTAATTTTACCGCTTCTGTGAATGGAATTTCGAAAATCCGACAGACACGGTTGATATCAGTAAGTAAAATGTGGTTCAATGAGATAAAAATAATTTTTGGTGAATAGTAAGTTTTTACTTTTTTTACCGAGGTTAATAGTAAATAGGGTAACTAAGGGTAAATATGATATTAATATTACCCTAACACATGTCCTCATTCTATTGGACAAGTGTAATTCGACCAAAAACAAACTTAGGAATAAAATATGACCATTTAGGCCCACTTGGATTAGATTAGGACATTTATTATTAATTTATTTAAAGAAGGGTTAAAATAGTTAAAATCAAAGTTTAATAAGTAAATCATTTTTAATATGGGGTTATACATAAGATAAATTCAATTGTAAATATTCATTAGAACGCTAAAAAGATTTCCTACATGATGATATTTTATTTGTAATTTTTAGACATCAAATAATTTAATTTATTTATGACACAAAGATGATGCAGTAATTATCTTATTAATGAAATATTGACAAAATTGATAATATAAATACCAAAATAAATGTAATTTAAGACTTTTTATGAATTCCACTAATTTTCTAGGTTACTATGATATATTAATGTTGATTTAATCAACTTGGTTCGAACATATAATTCTTTTATGACTTTCACAAAAATCATATATCAAATAGTGTCAAAATTGACACAAAATAGTTTTTAAATAAAATATTATATTATTAATTGTTATTTTATTCCTAAAAATCTAAGGTTCGGCCAAATGACTTAGATAAGGATATATATATTAATAATAAACAATTTGGGGTTCGTTTGGCATGTTATAGTAAGTGTATTAACCATATAGTGAAAGAAAACAAAAAGACACGGTAAAAGTTAAATTAATTAACTTAGAGTTAAATCTAATTGATAAGGTTAAAATAAAACCCTAAACTTGTCTAAATCCTATTGGATGATAGGATTTCGACCCATCCCCACTTTATCTTCGAAATAAGACCTTTTGGAACCATTATAAACCGATTTTGACTTTAATATAAAATAATATTTTGAGATATTCCTAAGGTGCCCCTCTCCTCCCTTATAAAAGGGCACCTCCTCCCCCTCCTCCTCACACCAATTTGAGCACTCAAGCTCGGCCAACCCCTGCCATTTTATCCTCTCCACTTCCCTAGAATAATCCTAGAGGTACTGGTCTTCTCCAAAGACCAATCTTAGTTCCTTAAGTGGAGGATTCAAAGAGGCGTTCCAAAGAAGAGGTAATATCCATTACCGATCTTTTCAATTTCTTTCTTCTTCAACTTCTTCTTATTTAGTTGTTTCATGATAAAGTAATAACATCAGTATTACTTACATACTGATATGTTATTATAAATATGAAACAACCCTAATTCACCTTCTATCCATCCTACGGAAAAATGAAATCACCGCGCGTGCGTACGTACGGAATACCGTCTCCACGCCGTGGTGTAATCTATTTTCCACCATCACCTTACAAGGATGGGTATAATGGTGTAATGAGTAACTATATATGATTATTATGAAGTAATATTGATACTGAAATAATATATATATATACTCCAATACAATTCCACGATCATAGGAACGATATCATCACTCGTGCGTACGTACGGAATACCGTCTCCACGATGTGATGCGACTCGTTCTACATGATCTTCATTTCATAATGATTATATAAATGAATTTAATGAATGAATATGGTATATAATACACTAATACCATTCTTTAAATGAATTATCTATAACCTAAAGATAATAATAAGAATTTATTCGACAAAACACGCATAAGAACAAAAAGTTATAAAGACCCGAGTAACAAGTAACAATGAAATATTACTAACAAGAAGCTAATAATATGACCATATATGATATCATATCAATATGTATGATTCCGGAATAAGTCAATAACATTATTTAAACCATTATACACGAGCTTAGGACACGAATAAAGCAAATCGGACCTAAGGTAAGGGAAATATCACAATCTCATTTTTATCCGAGATTGTTTATTCGTAAGTATTTACTGGGGTGTATTTTATCATCCACATCCATGTTTCATCAAAATGTAATATTATTTCCATCCACCAACAATTGTTTAAATCCATTTTTACCCTTCGGTGAGTTTTTAGTAATATGTATGAAAGGAATCTTTTGTCGTACGAGGTACTTTTTGACTTTTCCGACAAAAGTACGAAGAACGTTTTTTTTTACTTATACGGCATGAATGGATTTTTAAAACATTGTTTCCAAGAAGCTTCCTTTACAAGTTTTCAAGTTTATTTTTAATCAACTTCTTTTATTTTAAAGTTGTATGACATGTTATGAAAGGAAAAAATGTTTTTTAAGAAGAAAGGATATTTTCCTCAAGAATGGAGTTCAAGTGTTTTATCAAAATGATTTTCCATCTAAGATAATAAAGGGTTCTGTTTTTATCCCTATTATTAAATTGATTTGTTCATGTTGTGATGAAATTATTTTTATGAATTCCTTTATCTTATATGAATTGATTTATGATGTCATGATGTTTCATGAATCCCATTTTTATTACATGGGTTATGCGATGATGTATGATTTATGATTATGTGGCACACATAAGAAAGGATTCATTATAAGATGGGTGGGACCTATATCTCCCTCCAATGCATTGGGTAAAGATTTTATATCTCATGCGATAGACATGGCTGGAACGGAAGGTTATTTCGGTTCAGTGATACAGGACTGAAACGAGGAGTGAACTCGGTTCAGAAAGGGACTTTGTCCACTAAGATAGTCTTGGCAATGAGTCATGACTAACAAGAAATGATTTTCCATGATTATGTGTGCATGCCACAAAGTTTCAAGTCTTATGTTATGATTATGGGGATCTCATTTTCACTTTTATGATTTATTCCATGATAAGATATTATGATCTCTTTTGCAGGTTTTGATTTTCAAAAAGATATGATATGATTTTTATTTCCTTTATTTGCCCTTGCTGAGCATTTGAGCTCACCCTTTTATGTTTTCTTTTCCCCAGGTTAGGAAGATGGATATTAAGTAGAATATGCTAAAAGGGACCCTAGATATGATGAAATAAATGGGAGACACTGTAGAAGATTTATGAACCAGTTGTTTATGTTTCCCAGTTTCTAAAGACACTATACCTATACGGTCCTTTGTGGTTTTGTCATATGTTGTAATAAGTGTGCTTCAATTTCGAAGTATTAACAATGTATGTAAAGTATGGGTCGTTATAATATGAATATATATTTATATAGTTATATGAATATATATTTATATAGTTATATGAATATATATTTATGTAGTTATATTAATATATATATAGTGATATTAATATATATATTTATGGTGATATTAATATATATTTTTATAGTAATACTAATATATATATATATATATATATATATGTAGTTATATTAATATATATATAGTTATTAGATTAATATATATATATATATAGTTAGATTAATATATATATATATAGTTAGATTAATATATAGGTATATAAATATTCATATATTGGTATTCTAAATAAAATGGATATTAGTTATTATTTAGATAAAGCTAATATAATTTATATGTAAATATTTTTAATTATTTATTTAAAAAATTTAATTTTTTGGTGCGAATATATAAAAAATATGTACATATAGTTATATATTTGATTATAAATAGCAGTTCATTATAAAAAGGATGAAATTTCAAAGAAATAATATCAATATGAATGTAATAATTGGAATGAATTCAGTCCCCGCCAAGAAAAGCCAATAATACCCCCTTAAACGAGTTTGAAAATCCACAAAATGTTAAAAAATCTGGGTACCCTGACAAAAAACTCTGTTTTGGAAGCCTTCTAGGCGTATTTTGGCCTCAAAAAAACGCTTGAACAAGGGACCCCCTGTCATAATGATGTATAGCTCGTCGCAGGCTTAGATTTGATATGTGGTAGAGCTCAAACGGACACCCGGATCAAAAGTTATGGCCGTTTGAAGTTTGAGTTGCGTTTTCAACATATTTTGGATCTTTTTTTAATTTTTTTAAATTTTTTAGTCCTCAAATTGTTATTAAATGAATATTACTCCATAATTATTATCAAAATCTTAATTAAAAATATTTTTTTAATTTTTTAAGAATTCATTTTCACTAAATATCTTATATATTAAGTATAATAAGTGTAACTGTACATTTATACTTATCTAAAATATATTTAAAAATTATACATTATATTTATATAAAAATATAACTATATTTATATATTAATATATTAATATATTTAAGTTTTTTTTGAAGCCGACCCTTTATCAGCGCTAAAAAAAGTGGTGATAAAGGCCCCCCTTTATCAGCGCTACTAAACAAGCACTGATAAAGGGGGACCCTTTATCAGCGCTAACAAAAGTGCTGATAAAGGGGGGTCCCTTTATCAGCGCTAAAAAAAGCGCTGATAAAGGGGTGCCTTTATCAGCGTTTTTTTAGCGATCATAAAGGAACCCTTTATCAGTGCTTTTTTGAGCGCTGATAAATGGACCCCCCTTTATCAGTGCTTTTTCGTTAGCACTGATAAAGGGGGGCGCTGCGAAAAACTGTTTTTGTGGTAGTGCGGTAAGCCGTACATACGCACGTATGGTGACATGTCATTCAAAGGATGGATAAAATACTGAATATGGTTGTAACATATTTATAATAACATCACAGTATATAGAATATACTGGAGTTATTATTTTATAATGGAAATAACAATGAAAAAAGAAGTGGAAGAACAAAAGAACTTGAAAGAGGGTGGTGAAAACATTACCTCTTCTTCGGGTTCTCCCTTTTGAATTGATCAAAAGGGATCCTTAGGTTGGATTTATGATCAAACTAAGGCCTCTAGGTTGAATTGAGTATACTTGAGAGAGTATTTGGGTAGGGGTTGGCTGATCCAAATGGCTTTGAAGGTGTGAATTAAAGAGAAGGGGGAGTGACCTTTTATAAGATGGGTGAGGGGCACCTTAGGAAAAGCTAGAAATATTAATTTATAATAAATTATTTTTAGGTTTCTAATGGCTCCAAACTAATTTATTTTGATTCTAAGGTGGGTATGGCTCGCAAAACACCCAAAAAATATGTTTCATACAGGTTGGGGTCACTATATAAACCTTATCATTTAGTTTTAACTCTTAATTAATTAGTTTCACATTTACCATGTCTCTTTGTATTATTATATTATATGGTTAATAAACATAATATAAAATTCCAAGAAAACCCCAAGTGATTAATTAATGATACACCTATAATTATATAAGTCTCTTGGCAGAACCATAGATTTTTAAAAATATAATATCAATTAATAATATAATATTTGATTTAAAAACTCTTTTATGTCAATTTTGACACTATTTGGAATTTTATTTTTGTGAAAATCATAACAGAATGATTACATCAAAAAGTTAATTAAATCAATCCTAAAATGTCATAGTAACCGATAAAATTATTTTATGGCATCAAAACGTTCAAATTATATTTATTTTAACATTTATAATACCATTTATTAGATTCTTTCTTTAATAAGTAAAATAATGCATCATTATTGTGTCATAAATAAATTTAATTATTCGATGTCTAAAAATTATAAATAAAATACCATTATGTAGGAAATATTTTTATATTTATAATTAATATTAATATTCTAAGAGATAACCTATATAACCTTATGTAAAACTTGTTTTATTAAAAGATATATGCTTATGTCATTTTTGTATTTATTTTGACTTAATTAATATAAAGTGTCATTTTCACTTACAAGTGGCTCCATGGGGTCCCCAAATTGACCCATGTATGTCCATGGTCAGAAATTCATTAGAAAATAGGGTTAGGACACGTTTTTGAGTAATTTTATATTATTATAATATTATTTTGTTACCCTTATTTACCTGATTTACCCTTTAACCACGGTAAATAAAATATTTACCAAAGTAATTATTCATAATGTATAGAAATAAAAGATACCTATTTACACAATTTTTATATCATAATTCCAAACATGGAATCCATTTTTCTAAATTCAAAACATAGAAGTGGCAGAAATTAATTAAAAATTAATTCTCACTGTCAAAACAAAAAGCATGTTTTTATGAAATAATAACTATCAAAAGATTGACACTTGTTTATGTCCAGTTTAAATATGAAATTATGTCCAATAACAAACATTGGATTAAATGGTAAAAATATATTCTTTTTATAATTTAAAACCACTCAATAGTATAATTTAGCACTGTAAACTATTTCGATTAAAAAGGTTGTTTTTAATTAAAGTTTAGTATTTTTCACTATCCATCAAAAATTGGAAGTTCTCAGAATAATAACAAAAATTCACCCTAAGTTAATTTTGATATTCTGAAACCAAAAATGAAGTCCAATTTTAATAATAAGATTTATAAAATTTCAAAAAGTTGGTATTACTATTCATAACAGCTACTTTTATTAGTCATGGTGTGTTAAAATCTCGAAGTTGCATACAATGTAAACTATTGTATTATTCAAAGAGAACCGTACTATGGAAGCTTGGGGTGTTACATTCTCCCCTCCTTTAATAAATTTAATCCTCACAATTTTAAATTTTTCTTTGAAAATAAAAGGTTGAAAATAGAAAATACCTCGGTGGAAAACCCATATTGGAAATAGGGTTATAAAAATTTAGTTTTAATAAGATGGAAAGGGAAGTGAGGATGTTACCACCAAATTAGGGTTTCAAATAGGAGAACATTGGTGGAAAATATAGACACGTAATTAGAGGGAAAACGTAAATATTTATAGGGAGTGATTGAGGTCATCAATCACAAACAAGTGCAAAATTTAAGGCCTCAAATCATCAATCTATGATGATTTAAAATATCATCGGTTTAAAAAAACATAAGGTATTAGGATAACACTTTTTTGGTTTTAAGTTACCTTACCTAATGTTTAAGGATTATTTTCTTAATAGATTAAGATATATATATATATATACTTGGAAAGTAGAGTTTCATCCTTCAACTAATTTCTACCACAAACTCATCTTTCACTCCAGATGATAATAGAACTAATAAATATTATATTTATCCTAATAGTATAAGGTTCCAAATATTATCACATACCATTAAAATGAAGAAAAATATTTTCTAATAACCAGGGAATTCCTATAGTCTAGTGGTAGGAAATAAAGGCATGTCGCACTATGGTTGTGGGTTCGATTCTTGCAGCTTGGTCCGACGCGACGGGTTATCGCCCGACCTATAGGTTTTCCTTTTACTAAAACTATAGTATCATAATATTCCAAAAATAATCATAAGAATTGTTTTAACCTTAAAAAATACTATCCAATGTTCAACTTAATCCATTCCAAACATTATAGTTATCCAAAGAACCTCTTTCCAGACTCTCTGTAAAAGGTATCTAAATTCTTAAATCTATTGCAACATCAGATTCCCCAAATAAAGTAATGTTTCTCTTATTGTCACATACTAAAAATAAGATTACCTTTTTCATATTAAAACCTATATTAAAACAACAAGTACTGCAATACAATCTTTATATATATCACATTATTCTCATAACCAGAATATAATCCATGAGTCCAAAAACACAAATACATTAATTATTCCTCTTCAACTATAGTAATAGCATAAGCTTGGACTTGATCCCATGGCCTTTTCTGAGGTAAGTTTGCTTGGATCTTAGGGCATTCATTTCCATAATGCCCCGTTTCTCTATAATTTTAGCATTCAACATTGAAAACCTCTTTTTTCCCTTGCAATCACAAGCCTGGTGACCTTTTTCTCCACATTTATAACAAAATCCCATTCCTTTTAGGCAAATACCGGGGTGATTATTCCCACAATTATCACATAATTTAAAATAATTCTTTCCTTTTTTCCTTTTATCTATCTCTTACTCCACCATTCTCTTCTTCTCTTACTTTACTTTATTGTAATAAGATTTAGAGAATTCCTTTTCTGTCTTGATATCACATGAAAAAATATCTTCATATGATGAGAAGGATTGTGAGACTAATGCTCGATGAAGAAATGTTTTTAACCCATCAAAGAAATGATCTATCTTACTTCTTGGGTTACGTATATAATCTGCATCATAGCTTACTAACCTTGTAAAGTTAGCCTCATACTTTGCGACATTCTCATCTTCCTTTTACCTCAGACTGAGAAATTTCCTTTCCATATCTGCTCGATGGTGATGAGGAAAGTATTTTTCTAATAATATTTCTTTAAAATCCCTCCATTCCATACTTGATACTTCTTCATCTTCCTTTTTATTTTGAATCAAGGACCACTATTGATCAACATCTCCACTGAGGCTGTAAAATTCCATGATAACTTTTTCCCTTTCACTACTCCCCAAGGCATGGAATATTTTCTCTAAAGAATTTATCCATTTCTTAGCTATTAAGGGATTTGTACTCCCATTGAATGTCGGTGGTTGTTTCCTCATGAAGCGATCTAACATTGATCCTCCACACTGTGGATCTAGGTGCTCCATACAGGTAAGGTTATTATTCATAACCTGAGTGAGTTGTCCCAGCATGGTGATTAGCTAATCAGCACCAGTTGTATCACCAGCTCTACTATAATTATCTTGAGCAGGAGGGAAATCCGTACATAGAGTGTGTTCTTTGATATGGTTTCCATTTCTTCCACTATGCGCCATTTCAAAACAATGACATAAACTAGATCAATTTATGAATCAAAATACATAATTCCATACTTGTAAAACACTTAACATAAATTGAATTGTTTATGGATATAATCCATAATCATAAAAAAAGGTTTTCTTTGAGGAAGTATATACATATAAACCCTTCATAATGATTTGTAAAGAAAATGAGAATTATCCTAAGAACATCCCCCGGGAGTGTCATAACCAAGAGTGCAGCAAGGCCCATTGTCGTGCACCAGTTCCCATTCGGGTCTAGCTCAAAGCAGTGTTTTTGGGTTTTACCCCTGGGTATGCTTATGCCAGAGCTGCATCTACCTGCTCATATCTAGACAGGGATGTATTTCATAGAAAACACACAAAATCTCTACAATAGAAAAATTATAGGAAGTTATTCTATACTAATCCTCAAAGTATATCTTAGGTCTATGTGCTCTAATCAGAGTTTATCTAAATCTAGCTTCCACGGATTGTACTAAACATACCCTAATACCAATTATAACGCCCTAACCCTAGTTACCCAGAGTGGGTGCATTATTACATAACATTGGAATGATCACAAAAGATCAAGTCTCGAAAGACTGATTAGTTTAGTAGTCTTGGAAACACTAGATATACTCATAAGACTTGCATTACATCATAAAGTGAAAAAAAACTACAACATCATCTTGTCTTCATATCCCCTCATACTATCCCTGCAGGTCATTCATAAATTACTTCTTCACATATTGGGAAAAATAAAATATTGAAAGGGGTGAGCTTAGATGCTCAGTAAGGATAACAATATAGTGTAAACTTTCATAAATAAGAATAAATATTTAAGGCAATGTATAACTGAAACAAAATAATTTTAAACATAAAATTCATCATAATATGGAAAAGATAAAATGAAATAATTCAATTTACTTATTCAAATTGATATTCTACTAGTCAAATAATCACATGCAATATCAATAACCACTTTCATAATGATGGAATTCATAATGCCAGACTATCATAACCACATAGTCAAGGACTTATACCAAGACTACAAATATGATTTTGTCAATTCCTTGTGACAATACACTAGTTTGTCTCATGAGACCTACCGATTCATTGAGGAGCTATAGCGGGCTCCACCCATCACTTATTAAGTCCAATGCATTCCTCATATGAACAAGTATAAACATAAAATAAACATTCGTATTAAAACTAGCATACGAAATGTCAATAATTTCTCCATAAAACGTGAATGGTATAAAAATAACACATCCACAGTCAAACATATCACAAAAACATCAATTCAATATGGAAGTTTTGTATCATAACAAATCAACTTCAAATAAGCTTAAAATCTATCAAAGGATGTTGACATAGATGAAATCAAAACTATTTGAGAGAAATGTATCTTTTTTTGAAATCAGTTAAAAGTCACATAATTATAAAATAAAACATTTAATTTGAAAATATCCTTATAATCTTGTAAGGGAAGCTTTGATAGTTTTATAACGGCAGAAAATAGCCGCACCCGCTGCATAAGTTAAAAGAGACATTATTACCTTAATTTTGTCGAAAAGGTTAAAAAGGACCTTGTTTAGAAAATGATGGAAAGATTCCTTTCAAACCATTATATAAAATTCAAAAAAGGGTATAAATTAATTTAACCCATAGTCTAGTAAAAAGTAAAAATGTTTTGGAATACATTTTTACGAAACATGGATGTTGATGATAAAGAGGTACTAGTAGATAATCACGAATAAACAACCTCGGATAATGAAGAGATTGTGAAATAAACCCTTACCTTGTACATTTCCTTATTTGATGGTAAGTTAACCTCCTGTATAATAGTTAAAACATTGTTATTCAATTATACAAGAACCATATACATAATTATGATATCATATATGATCGTTTAACATTGCTTTGTTTAATAATATTTTAGTATTATCGTCGTTTAGGTGTTAACTTACTCGCTTTATTTTATATGTTACTTAAGCCGTGTTTGTTATGGATAGGTTGTATATTATTCATATCCATAATGATATCAAGTCCTTAAACATTATTTTTAATCATCAAATGAGAATTAGTCTGGAATGGATACGATGGGGAATGAATCTCATCACGTTCGTGGAGATGGTATTCTGTACCTACGCATCAGAGACAATATCATTCTTTTGATATTAAAATCGTGTATATTTGAATGGTATATCTTATATACAGAATCATTATCATGTTATATTTATTATTTACATAAGTTATACTCAATATTATACTCATCCAAAAAATAATTTATGGAATAAAAATTACACCACAACGTGGAGACGATAAGCCATACGTACACACGTATGGTGACATGTCATTCAAAGGATAGATAGAATAATGAATATGGTTGTACCATATTTATAATAACATCAAAGTATATAGAATATACTGTAGTTATTATTTTAGAATTGAAATAACAAATAAATAAGAAGTGGAAGAAGAAAGGAACTTGAAAGAGGGTGGTGAAAACGTTACCTCTTCTTCGGGTTCCCCCTTTTGATTTGATCAAAAGGGATCCATAGGTTGGATTTAAGATCAAAATAAGGCCTCTAGGTTGAAGTTAGGATATTTGAGAGAGTATTTGGGTAGGGGTAGGCTGATCCAAATGGATTTGAAGGTGTGAATTAATGAGAAGGTGGAGTGACATTTTATAAGAGGGGTGAGGGGAACCTTAGGAAAAGCTCAAAATATTAATTTATAATAAACTAATATTCGGTTTATAATGGTTAAAAACTAATTTATTTTGCATCTAAGGTGGTTATGGGTCTCAAACACCCAAAACATAGGTTTTAGATAGGTTTGGGTCACTATATTAACCTTATCTTTTAGTTTTAAATCTTAGTTAATTAGTTTCACATTTACCATGTCTCTTTGTATTTTTATATTATATGATTAATAAACATACTATAAACTTCCAAGAGAACCCTAAGTGGTTAATTAATGATACACCTATCATTATATAAGTATCTATTTCTAACCTTAGATTTTTAGGAATATAATATCAATTAGTAATATAATATTTGTTTTAAAAACTCTTTTATGTCAATTTTGACACTATTTGGAATTTGATTTTTGTGAAACTATTAACAGCATGATTACTTAAAATCAGTTAATTAAATCAATACAAACATGTCATATAAACCTATAAAATTCTTTTATGGCATTAAAACCTTTCAATTATTTTTATTTTAACATTTATAATAACATTTATTTTATTCTTTATTTAATAAGGAAAATAATGCATCATTATTGTGTCATAAATAAATGTAATTATTAAATGTCTAAAAATTATAAATAAAATAACATTATGTAGGAAATAATTTTATATTTCTAATTAATATTTATTTTCTAAGAGATAACATATATAACCTTATGTAAAAATTGTTTTACTAAAAGATATATGCTTATGTCATTTTTGTATTCATTTTAACTTAATTAATATAAAGTGTCATTTTCACTTATATGTGGCTCCATGGGGTCCCCAAATCAATCCATGGATGCCCATGGTCGGAATTCCATTATCCAATAGGGTTAGGACACGTTTTGGGGTAATTTTATATTATTATATTATTATTTTGTTACCCTTATTTACCTGATTTACCCTTTAACCACGATAAATAAAATATTTACCGATGTAATTATTCATAATGTATAAAAATAAAAGTTACCTATTTACACAATTTTTACATCATGATTCCAAATATGGAATCCATTTTTCTAAATTCAAAACAAAGAAGTGGCAGAAATTAATTTAAAATTAATTCCCGTTGTCAAAACAAAAGGCGTGTTTTTATGAAATAATAACTATCAAAAGATTGACACTTGTTTATGTCCAGTTTAAATGTAAAATTATGTCGAATGACCAAAATTGGATTAAATGGTAAAAATATATTCTAATTATAATTTAAAACCACTCAATAGTATAATTTAGCACTATAAAGTATTTTGATTAAAATGGTTGTTTTTAATTAAAGTTTAGTATTTTTTACTATTCATCAAAAATTGGAAGTTCTCGGAATAATAAAAAAAATTCACCCTAAGCTAATTTTTATATTCCGAATCTAAAAATGAAGTCCAAATTTGAATAATAATATTTATAAAATTTCAAAAATTGGGTATCACTATTCAGACCGGCTACTTTTATTGGTCGTAGTGTGTTAGAATCAAGAAGTTGCGTACAATGCAAGCTATTGTATTATTCAAAGAGAAGCGTAAAGTGGAAGATTAGGGTGTTAAATATTACATCCCAAGAGCCTTGAAATGTTTTCAAATATTTTACATACCAATAATTTTAAATGCAACAATTCCTTAGGATAATACATCACTTGTTCCAAAAAATAGAACGGAAGTTATCAAATTCTATATATTATAAATAACTTTTAGGTATTCGTTATTTTAGGTCTACATATATTGGTTCCACCCCTAGGAATATATGATTACTATCCATGTATATGAAATAACAATTTATTTATTAAAAAATTTTACCAATACATTTTCATATATTTTAGATGATTGAATGAGAGTTTATTATTCTTGTTTATCATATTGGGGTTTCTTAAAACTACTTAATAGAATATATTACTATTTAATTTATTTAGGGGATTTAATAAAGGAATTATTTGTGTCAAATAACAATTATTATTGCAATTTGTTTCTTGAGACTCATCCCCCATCTCTTTTATAGACAACTGTCATCCTCATCAACTTCATTACCCAAATTATTATTATTTAAATGTGTTTCTTGTAACTCATACCCCATTTAATTCATGCTTCTTATAGTACTATTAGAATTAGTCATCATATGTATGACTACTACTTATATTATTTCAAGAAACATATGTGCATGTCCACCGAAGATGGAGGAGGTGTTCCAAATAACAAAATAAAATGATAAATTTCTGAGAGATGAGTTGATGAGGATGATAATGGTCTATAACTTTCACCTTTGAATGAATTCATAGGATACCACTTTCAATAGTTGAGTAATTATTTTCTTAAATTTAATTACCCACTTTATTCAACATACTGGAATTCTGTGAAAAAATTAAATGTTGAGTTTCCCTTATTAGAATTATCTATAACTTTCACATTTGATAATGAATATCTTATGTGTATTAATTTAATTATTGTGAAAAATTAATATTTTCTGAACCTAATAGAATGGATATGAATAAAAACTGGATTCACACTAATCATTTGGAAAATGAGTATGATGATGGAGTTAAAGAGTTCATCATGTTTGTAAGAGAGCATTCATACGACCCTTCTCAAATCATGTATCTGTGTTAATGTTGTTGTTATTCAAGTCAAATTAGTCTAGAAGAGTTAGAAGAACATTATATATTTCATGGAATAGATCAGATCTATAAATTTTGAAGTAAACATGGGAAAAACATTAATGTGGATACTAATTATGATGATATTGTGGTTTATGGATCATTTGACATGAATACCAGTGTAAATGATGATGGAGATCACATGGAAGAAATGATAATAGAAATTGATGAAGAAAACATTTATTATTGCCCAATGTTTTTTGAGGAGTTAAATAGCTATTTTGAGGAAACCATTTTATACTGGTTGTATTAAATACACAACATTATCAGTTATATTGAAGTTATATAATTTGAATGTTGGAAGTGGATGGAGTGAATAATTTTACAGAACTACACAATATTTTACATTATATGGTACCAAAAAAAATTAACTACCATGATGAACATATGATGATAAAAGTGTGTTATGTTCAATGGACATGATCTCTAAAAAATACATTCTTGTCCAAATGAGTTTTTTTCAAGGACCATGAATAACTCATTAAATTCCTTAAGTGTTGTGTATATTGATACAAGAAAAATGAATCATGTAATTCAAAGTATGTATGGTACATTCCTATCATTAACTGGTTTCGAGGACTATAAAGATGTTAGTAAACCATGAGACAATTGAAATGTCATGAAAACAAAAGAATTAAATATCATAACCTAGGTCATCTAGTAGATTCTCCTCAGTATAAGAAAATTGGTTAAGAGTATCCTGAATTTGTAAATGATCTGAAAAAATTTCATATTGTGTTATCTATAGATGGAATAAATCCTTTTGGGGTATAGTGTTGTACTCATAGTACATGGCCATCATGTTGGTAAGTTATAAATTGCCTCCATGGTTATACATGAATCAAAAATAAATAATGTTGCCTTTGCTTATATCTAGACCAAAGAAACTTAGTAATGATATTGATATCTATTTTGGATCCATTGATCGGAGATATAAAATTGATTTTTATACAATTTTTACAATGTATGATGCTCATAGAAGTGATGTATTCACATTTAGGGCCACACTACTGGAAAATTTTCCTATACCTGTTGTTTTAAGGAACTGTGGAAAACATATGCATTATTGTAGCATTGAGGTATACCTATGGTCTTGGAAACCGTGGGTATAACTCTACTCCACAATTTCATTAACCAATTCCCATGGTTTGTAAAACTGTGGATATAACTTTGAAAAAATACGCGGTCGCAGGATTCGATCCCTAGACCGCCTATTTACTCTTCTAGTGCCTTACCACTACCCTATTTAGCTTATTGTTAAATAAATATATATTTAAGTATATATATTTATATAAACTATAGCTATAAGTATAATACTAGGTGTTCCCATGAATTTTTTTTGTGACCTGTGAAATTTGTTTACCCGCCATAACGTGGGAAATCTATACGCATGGTTTTGAAAAACTCTGGGTTTAGGTCCTCAAAATACAACATTATACTCATGGTTTTACAAAAAATGTGGGTATAGGTCTTGAAGACAACCCTATACCCATGGTTTAGAAAAACCTATGGTAATATGTCTTGAAAAAAAACCTATATCCACAGTTCTCCTAGAATAGTTGGAATAAGGTGGACTATACACCCAGTTTTCTAAAATCGTGGGAATAGGGCTATTTTCAAGTAGTTACATGTTGTATGAGATGATAAATTAATTCCCCACTTATGGAAATTTATCAAGAAATATCATTAAAGGAATGTTGGGGTGTAACATTTGTTAAAAAAAATCACACTGAGTTCAGTTGAAACATTCCTCGAAGGATTAGATTTTTGGACATCATGAATTTTTATCATTACAACATAAATACCGATCCTGGATGATTTCATTCTATGAGAATATCAAACAAGTTACAAAACCTATCTACTAATGGGTGATCAACAATAAAATAAATTAAAATATATAGAAGCATTTTTTGGTAAACCATTTTCTAAAACCTTCCCAAAATCATGTTGGATGAAGAGATCAATTTTCATTGAATTGTCGTATTGATTTTTTTTTGTATTTCATACATTTTCTTGATGTAATACATATAGAAAAAAATTTATTTGATAATTTTATTATCACATTAAAACAAATTTTCATAAAAATGAAATATGGAATCAAGGCTAGGTTGAACTTGATTGAAATGGGGATATTGGTATTTTTGGCACCGGTGAAGGGTAAAAGAAAGAATTTTCTTCCTCTAGTTACTTACACTCTATCCAGATAAGAAATTTTTTTATTTTTTTCATTTTCATTAATAATGTAAATGTCCCATAGTGGTATTCATAAAATATCAAGAATGTTTTTTCAATGACTAATTTTAAGTTAAAAGGACTAAAATCACACAACTTTCTTGTTTTGGTGTAATATTTAATGCCTGTTTCTTTCCATTTCATTCTACCTAAAAATGTATGACAAACACTAACCTTACTCTTATTATTTTTTAAAGACATATAAAATAAAGTTATATATTAAAAAAACTTCCTCATAATGAATAAAGATGTCATAATCATATTATTTGAATTAGATATTTTCTTCTCACCATCATCCTTTGATATAATGGTCCACCTCATGGTTCACTTGGTTAGAGAGGTTCAAATATGTGGTCTTTTCCATTACCGATTGATGTAACCAATTCAATGGTATATGAAGATTTTGAAATGGTATGACATGATCAAATTTTACTAGAAGGTTACATTGCATAAAGATATATTATTGAAGAAGCTGTTGAATTATATAGTGATTACCAATGATATGTTAAAAACATCGATCTCCAAAAATCTCGTTATAGAAAACTCCTTATGGGAAAAGAAATTCCCAAAAGGGATGTTGTTACAATTACCTTTATAGAGAGGTATAAATCACATCTTTAAATTTTACATAATAGTGAATATTTTTATCTATAAATTAAATCCCACAAAGAAATTCTTGTAGATTTGAATCCATCAAGGGATGATAGATTTATATCAAATAAACATAATCAATAGTTTATTCGATGGTTCCAATATCAAATTTATAATGTTATTTGAAAATATGAATTCATTTTCTAAATGACTTTAATGGCTATCCAGGAGACTGAATAAAATTTTTATATCTTACATTGTTTTTTTAATCAATGGTTATGCATTCTATACAAAAGAACATGATGGTTGTAGAAAAATGAAAAATATTGGTGTTATGCTTATGGCTGAATCGATGTAAGTATCTAGTTCCAAGGATAAAAATAAAATTTATGAAAATATGTAATATTTTTTCTTAATAAAATAGAAAAAAGAGGTTTATTATATAAAATTTGAAATTCCATTTTTTCATTACAAATAGGATAAAATTATGAGTGCAGTGAAAGTTGATGAAATGGGTTTTGTCAAGGTAAGTTTCAGTATGGAAGGGGAAAAGGATGATCCAATCATAATGTCATCACAAGTAGTGAAAGTATGTTATGTCTTTGATCCAACAAACAATAATTTTTCAATTTTTCAGTTGGATACTAAAATAAATTTCAAGTGAGATGAAAATTCAATCGAGGTTGACCCTTTCATTGGTAGATAAAAATAATTTAATGTTAATCCCAATATAGAAAATTTATTTTAAATTATAGGGGACCAAAAAATGGGGTTTTTATTCTCGATAGAGGAACCAAATCCCTTAACCCTTTAAAAAAATAAATACATTTCAATAAGAAAAATAAAGTGTTTTTTCAATATACCATATTTTACCTATAATATTATATGTTCTCTACTACATTAAAATAGTCTAGAATAAATGTTTTTCTAGTCATTCATATTGTTTTGATACTTTATTAAAACGATCCATATGTCATTAGAGACATGTAGGAATCAACCCCACCTCAGTCCAATGCACGGTGTGACCAATATGACTTCATGTGAATCTTTTTATTTAAAATTGACAACAATTCAAGTAAAAGGACAACTGACCTACTCATAACATATAAAACTGATTCATATTGTATAAATAATTTAGTACAAAGATCCATATGTCATTTTTGATGTTTAGTAATAAGTTGCACCTCAATCTGATACATTATGTTTCTGGTATGACTCAACGTATCTGTTATGAGTTTAAAATTGAAATTTTATTTCAAAACATGTCACTCACTAAAAACAAAGTATAAAATGCTTGGATTTTCTTGAAAATTTATGAAATAGATTAATATTTAATTTTTTACATGTACTAATCAGTCTCATGTCAAACAGATACACAATGTGATTGGTATGAGTCAATTTGCATGTTTTAATTTTAAAATGACATTTTAGTATAAAAGATAAGTGACGTACTCAAATCTGAGAAAAAAATTCTTATTTTTTTGATACTATAGGAAAATGGTCCATAAGTAATTTTAAATGTGTAGTAATAAGTCACACATAAATCCAATACACGATGTGACTGGTATGACTTAAAGTGCATCTTTTTATTTTAAAATTGAAATCAATTAAAGTAAAATGGAAAACAAATCTACTCAAATCTGAGAAAATAGATTCAAATTATTCTGATACATTAAAAAATAATCCCTAATTTAATTTTGATGTGTAAGGATCATTTATACCTCAATATAATACATGATGTTCTCAGTATGATTCAAAGTCTATGATATCACTTTATAGTTTACATTTTAGTTAAAAATGTGTCACTCATTAAAAACCAATCAAATAGACTCCAGTTTTCATGATAATTTATGAAAATTATTCATAGATAATTTTTTATTTGTTGGAATTGGTCTCACATCAAAATGATACATGATGTAATTAGAATGAGTCGAAGTGTGAGTTTCTAGTAAAAAAGTGGTATTTTAGTAAAAAAAACCGACCTGTACAAAACCAAGAAAACACATTTATATTATTTTGTACTTTTGAAAAATGATTTACAAGTCATTTGAGACAATAAGGAATCATTATTACCTTATTCAGACCCATAGTTTGACTGGTATGACTGAAAGTGTCCATTATCAGTTTAAAATTAACATCAATTTTTGTATAATGGAAAACTGGCCTACTCAAAACTGAGAAAACAATTTTTAATTTTCCTCATTCTTTACGAAAAAAATAAATAATTCATATGTGACATGTTGGAAATGGTTTCAAGTAAAAATCATACACGATGTGATTAGAATGTGTCAATGTGTATGTTTCTAGTTTCAAAATAAATTTCAGTAAAAAAGACAATTGATATACTCAAAACCAAGAAAATTCATTCAGATTATTTTGATACTTTAGGATAATGATTCAAATGTTATTTTCTATGTGTTGGAATCAAAATCACCTAAATATGTTTCCCGGTGTGACTAGTATAACTCCAAGTGTGTATATTGTTTTAAAATCAGCATAAATTTTAGTAAAATTAACACTTTATGTTAATTTATTTATTTATATTATTACTAACATAATTATTTTTTTTATATAGGTACATTATTTTTCTCAGTCAGGGTTGTTTTGTTCAGAATTTTCATGATTCGGGGTCAGGATTAAAAGACAAATTAATATTGATGTTTTTAATGTATATTATTATTTATATTTATGTAATTATATAAATAAATCTTTGAAATAGCTATAATATAGTTCTTTTTCTTGTATTTTGTTTCAATTTAATGTCATTTAAAGTATTTATTGGTACATTTTTTGTTGGTCTCTAGCGTGTTTTTGGTGTTGTGGTGTACTATTATATGACAATGCACCGATGTTATAGTGTGCTTTTGCATAATAATACAATATGGACCTTTGTCAGTGATATTACAAGAACTAATAAATTCCCCATTGATCATCACATCTATAAGAACTAATAAAATACTATGGATTTTAATCTCACTCAGGTAGTCATCACTTCTCTAGCACTAATAAAAGCCATTTCTAGCACTGTTAAAGTCCTATTTTTTTGTCGTGCTTGTTTTTACATGGGTTGTGAGAGATAAATTTTCCTCTAACATATTCAATTACCTATTTTTCATTTTGTCAAAACTACCCTAGGTTTCCACCCCCCATATTAGTGTTATTGGCTAGCCGATAGATCACATAGGCATTCCAGTGGTTCCATGTAGAATACCTATAGGTCTATGAACCCCACTGGTTGTCCAGTGGAGTTCTTATAGGAACTCATCTCTTCTATCCATCTACCGGCTAGCCATTGAGATTAATATAGGAAGACCATACCTATAACCTTCCACTTGCTAGCCTGCATCCCTTATCGTTTAGTCGGTGGACATTCTATATAATTTTCAGCTACGAGTTGGAATTTACCCACAACAAATCCATTAAATCAATTCAATACCTCTCAAACTAGAATGAAAACTCACTCTATACCCCCTAAAAGGCTAAAAAAATTAGTAAAACCCATGAATCCATATTTACAATAAGATAATTAATTGAAAAACAAAGAGATACAATATTAAATAAGGATTGTATCTAAATCCATGTGACAGAATGTCATAATAAAAAACCAGTAGAAAAATTTAAAGAAAAAATATGTCTTTAAATGAAATTTTGGAGAATATAGTGATCAAATAAAATAAATATTAGATATTCATGTTTAATAATTTTCTTTGGGAAAACAAAATTTCATACAAAACACCCATTAGTATGTATCTTTTTAGATTTCATTTTTAAATGAATTATAATTTTCTCATACAAGTTGAACTCAAGTAATTTTGTGATGTAAAGGATTTAAATATATATTACATTAATTAAACAAAGAAAGTGATTTTTGATCTAAATGAACTAGAGTAAATCTAGAGATAATAGTTTGAGAATTCAAAAATTGAGAAAAAAAGGTAAAATTCATGATAGGTTGAAATAAATAGATAATTTTAACAGTGGAAAACTAGTACTTTTATTAAATTCGAGTATGAATATATTTATAAGGAACATAATTCTAGGTTTTATAGACCATTAAAGGTAAAAGAGGTATATAAATATATATTTGTAAATATAGTTGGAGATAAATAATATTCATTCCCTACAAATGGCTAGAGACTGTAGTTGTAATTTAAAAGAGGAATGGTGGAGAAATAAAAAACTTTAGAAATTATATATTGAGGGGTTAATTACTCAGGATAAGAAATATAAACCAATAAATCTTTTTAGGCATCCAATAATTTTTTCTTTTCCTTTCTTATTTGATTTTGAATAAGCATCATTTCACCTACTGGGTTTTTTTCATTCCATTTTCTAGGTAAACAAAAGAATACAGATTGAACTGAATTCAAAGACATACAGCACATAAGAAGATATATCAAGGAAGGGGTATATTATAATTACCCAATATATTATATTTTATATTTCTATTATATTATATTTATAATCTTCTACACCTATACATATTGAGTTTTGATAAAAAAACAATGTCTGGGGGAGTGTGGTGTGTGAATTATTAGAGTTGAAATATAATAATTCAATCTATTTTTCCTCTATGATAAATATCTCTTATTAATCACTAAGATTTGTATTTTTGACCATGATTAGTGAGGTTTTCAATGAAATATTTTATAGGGGTCATAATCTAACTTGTATACACTGAATTCCTGAAATTTAAATGGGATGATTTGTCTTTTGTAATGGAATAAAAACTCAAGGTTCAAACTTAAAATGAAATTAGATAATTAAAATTAAATGTATTAATATTTTCAATTAGGATACCACTTAAATAATAAAAGATTATGAGGGACATGGTTTGTGTTTATGTGTGGTAAATTCTATAAATAACAGTGAAATTGAATAATGACAGTAAAAAACCCTTATCCTACTTTCACACCCTATATATCACAGATAACATTAAGGTATTCCTATTATAAGGTAGTTTTTAGTTCTATATTATTCATAGTTATCCAACAAGTTACAATCATAGGTTATATCGTGAAATAGAAAAAAATAGTGTGTATGCCTAGTTATGAAAGGGAAAAGATAGTGAGGTGAATATTATACCCAGATGAAGAATGAGAAATTAAATTATAAAGCTTTCATCTATCTAGTAAAATAGAAATGATTTAATTAGATTAAACTAAGAAACCAAAAAGTGGATAAGGAAATAAAAATAAATTTATTTCTTAATATGTTTCATGTTAAAATAATTATTGAACTCAATTCTATTCATTTAACCATAAATGAATCATGAATAAAACTTGAGATGATTTGGTATCTTGGTGAGAGAAATTACTTGAGGAAAATTAATTACTTAATTATGGGTGAATCTTCATTATAAATTTCAATAATTTTTTTATTTTTTTATTTTATATCATGTATTTTTGCTATAATTTTTACTTATTTATGGTAGTTTGTAATTGTTTTTATGTTTTGGAATAAGATCTAAATATAAATAATTCATTATTTTATTTTCATTCATTAAAGATATAAACTGAATCTTAATATGTTTTTACATGAATTACTAATGTTTGGATGTATTTGAATAAAAGGTAGTGAGTATCTAATGAAGGAACAAAAATAGAATAAAGTTTCCAAAAATTTACATTTTTTGGTAGAGATTACTTTGGGTGAAGCATATCATGCATTTGGAACATTAAGGCTATATCTCCCAAAAAACATAGTCTTATTACATTTCCATAAATGGAATTATAGAAAAAGTTTAGTGTTATGGAAAATCCTAACAATTTTTTTGTTCCAAAATAATATGGAATAAGTGGTCTTGGAAAAATATTAATGCTAATAAAGCATCAAATCATGTTTCAAGAGTATGCTCTAATTAAAATGCAATACCATTTATTGAGTGTATGTTGGAATGCTAATTCAATCTCATGTGCATCATTTCACAATGCAGTGTTAGATAAATTCTCAATAATCTTTCGTTACCAATGATATATCATGGAAACCAACATAATATCTGATCAAGACCTAACATTACATGAGGATACAATGAATGTTATAAACATGAGGAGACATAATAAAAGTTTTAAAACTATATTTGATGGGAATTTGAAAAGTTAAGAAGATTAGGATACATTGTCACTTCAATAGAATATCATGCTATATTTAAAGGTTGTGTCTACAACAACACAACCATGTTATCCCTTGAGTATGTGTGAACCCTCCAACTTAATTTTAGGACATGATGAATGATCACTCAACACTCTAACATGACATATATGAAATCAAATTGAGGTTCACTTTCAAATCATGTAAATATCACGAAGAAATGATAGATTCATTAACTTTAATGGATTCTTAGGGATTAAAATTTATAAAAAATTTAAATTCTTTGTGTTATGTTTTAAAATTGTTCCAAAGGTTCTTTGGTGACATAAAAACACTTGATATTAATCTTTATTGTATAATGAGGTAGTAGGGAATCCAAAATGAGTACTAAGATCCATTTATAAAGAGGGATTCTATATGGTGAACATGCATAGGATGTGGGGACCAAGGAAATCATCATGAAAAACTATCGAACCATTTATAAAATATAATAAAAATATTGAATGATTTTTTCGGATGTAAATGGGACTTCAGGTTAGGAATTGTTATTTCTGAATGGTTTCTAACTGGTTTGTTCATTGAACTAGAAACACCCAATGGTTCTGTATCCATGGTGACCTCCTTTCCAAAGGCATGTACTCATCAGTAGGTTGGGAAATTGATTCATAAGAACTCACATTGGTCGAGCGGATGGGAGTTTAGGATTGGGGAAATTATTACCTACTCTGGGAATCTCTCATAGATTTAATCCATATTCAAGAATCCTTTATTAAATCCCAAGTATGATGTGGATTATCCTGAAATTAGAAATCAGTTATTAGTATGTATGGAATAAATAATCATTTGTATCTATCTGAATTTGTTCATCAACGGAGACATTTGTATGTATTCGAGGTTCGCCATAAATGGAATCTTCTTATATACAGATTAGTGATTCTTTGGCCATTATTATGAATATTCTGATTTTATAACCACACAGTGGGGAAATCTAGAGTTTATTATCATCCAGGGAAGCTGGGGTTACTATGGAGTTTATCATCATCTAGGGATAAAATATTTTTTTGATGTTTGGAATGAACCCATGGATGGGCTTCCTACATATCCTTGTGAAAGGAATCGGAACCCACATGGTTTGGTGCTATATAATTTGGAATATCCAACCTTTTAAGGTCATGTGATAAGGACTGAACCATATAGTTTAACATCATATGTCAAGGAAATCTAGGAGAAATATTCCACTTCAAAGTTTGGGGTTGAACTTAGGCCCTATTTTCCTAAGGAACCTAAAAGAGATATGAATTTTTAATTTGAATTAGAACCTACCGAGAATATGGCCCAGAGAGAACAAGGTGTATTTAGGTTATTGGTTTCGGAGCTCGTGGAGGCTTCCTACATATCCCATTTTGATGTGAATCAATAGCCCATGTAGTTCGGTCATGTCTCGTAGGGCAGTGTGGACCGTTGAGCAGATTAAGTTGGGTATTATTCTTGATGATGATATAATTGTAAAATTGTCCAAAAGTGATTTCTTAACTCATGGTGGTTTTTGGTCTTAACTCAGGGAATAATCATGAGAAAGATATCCGGATGAATGGGATTTTGATTTGGGATTACTCTTATGGAGGATGTCCATTGATATTGGGCCTTATCTAGGCATCCTACATATCCTAGTTAGCAGTATTCAGAGTTCTTATAGTTCAATATGTAACATGGATCATGCATATGTTGTGTTAATTGTTACCTCAAAGTGCACATGAGTGAATATCAGAGTGAGGATCAAGGGGAAACTAAAGATCCACCAAACCACGCATTCTTCTTGGGTCTACTGGTGGACATGGATACAAATCCCAAAGGGAGAGGGATGAGGCATTTAGTGTTCCCATTTTCTCTAACATTTCTATGCCAACAGAAGATGAGGGGGATCATGGTGGAAAAGTCCTAGGTTATGATAATTCCCTCTCTTCACATTACCCTAAGAAAGGGGTGAAGTTAAAAGATGCAGAGTAATAGAGGATAAATAATACACCCTCTACAAGAAATGAAAGGGGGTTACTCTAGGAGGGATTCCCTATAATAGATTCCATATTGAGATGAGGATCTAATTCCATGTTTAATGGAAAATCAAGAATAATCCACACCCTCTCCACTCAGAACTAGAGGCTCCAGATTTTAGAGAAGATAAGTGAAGGGAATGGTATAAACACTAACCTCCTTGAATAGAAACTTTGTGACATTGTACCTAGGCTAGGGATCCTCATGACCATGGGGATACAAACCCACATGTGCCCTAAGGACCTTGACCATCCAACTGGAAAGGTGTGGGAAACCTCGATCCATAGGAATTGAAACCCAAATAGAGGGAACAATAGTGTGTCACTCACTATGGGTGTGAAATTCTGGAGATCTTGGAAGATGTTTCAACTTGGTCCCTTTCAGACATGGAATCACAAAAAAGGAGATATTGTACCATGGATGTATTTGAATAAGGCCTCATGAATGGATATCACAGGCTGGAAGTTATAGAGGACCAACGAGGCTCACACAAGGGGTGATTAATGTAGGTAGTTCTGGGAAATTTATTAGCACCCTTGGGAGACATACCACCTAGGTGAATAAACTTGGGAGAGACCCTAATCAATCCTTCAAGGGTCTCCATAGCTGTTCCCAAAATTAATTCGCATAGTTACCTATTTTAGTAATTTAACCTCATGATAGTATTTGTTAATCCAGGGTTTGGAGAATGCCTTGTGCAGATGTGGTTTTTAAAACCCTTTAAGAACCTTATATCCTCTATTTCCCTTTAATTCCCTCATTTTTAGGTGTTAGATAACTACTTAGAAGGTCACAGAGGGCTTGAGAGAAGCACTAGGGTGATCAAAGAATCATTTGGACATCACGTAATTTAATCCATGCAAAATAATACCCAGGGGGTCCTATTTATAGGTGAATATAGGATCTTGGGTGAAGGAGTAATCTCATATAGATCGGCCGTGCAAGGTTCTGCATAGGTACCTTACGTGCTGATGGTACTTGGGGGGCTTACACAAATGGCCTTTGGGAACTTTGCATTCCTTTACCTTTTCTATATATTTCATTCTATTTTCCTTACGGTATTTCCATTTTTTAACTTTTCATCCATGTTATAATATAGAGGGTCAACAAAAGCCTCCCTTGGGACTGGATCTGATCTAAAAAAGGATTGTCTAATCATGAGGTAAAGGGATGAAAATAATGAATTGTTTGTGAAAGGTATTCACCTATGGCTTCCACATTAGTGGTCTAATATAGTCTACCATGTAGGAAGAGTGCACATGTGGATCGCACAGGGAGGCTTCCTTGTTTATAAATTGGGTCCTCATTTTGGTGAACTTCCCTCACCTCTCGAAAATTTAGGATCTCCCCACTCTAGTCATCCATGCTAGTCTTTTGCGCAGATATGTCTCTAATGCTTTTTACTAAAGTTTTCATTTGTGTAGACAATATGTATCTATCTGCATTAAGCAGAGGCTTGGGCGAGTGACTTTAACTAGGATCAGGAATTATGTTCTTTCACAAGGCACTTGTGGGATGCACTTGAGCAATCCACTTTAACGAACTCATGATTTTTCCAAATTTTCTTATTTTTGTGGTTTTATTCTAAGTAAACCTACTCCGAAACAAATTTGATACTTCTTTGCTGGTTCAATATCCACTAGGATGATTTTAGTTTCTTATAAAAATGATATTAAACACATTGAGGATATGATGAAAGTCATAGGGAAAGACGATTACAATGTCTGCAATGCTACTCTTCCAGAACTGGTGGGGTCATTGAAGAATTATTACAATTATTTTATAGTGAGTGCCTATCTACCACTGTATGGTCATGAACATCAGTGGTAGCACCTTACACAATCTCTAAAGAACTACATTCTAGTATTTTGGTCTCAAGAACACAAGAATTTCACAAATGCCAACAATTCTGACATGGGTATATACATCAATGATGGGACATAATCTATGGAATGCTTTGTGCATCACATTTCATATACATTAAATCTAAAAACAGACACTATTGAATTAAAGCTACATTTCAATTCATCCATCTTTCGAGACTCACAGACACATCAATTTAAGGTGTTGAGGAAATTTTGGGGCATCCGTCCAGTAGGGGGTGTTAAGCCTGTATGGATGTGGGAGTGGTTGGTGCACCAAACTCATGAAAATTACGAAACTTATATTCAAAATGATGAAATTTATGAGTCTTTGTGGATATGTAAGACTAATTTGTATAATAATAATGAGTTTTTTTTTGGATCTATTGAGTTGAGGGAGTACAAAGATGATGTTTTTTCATATGATGCATGGAGAAGTTGGCATCAGTTTGTGGGATATTCACAAGATCTTTTGGGCTCCGATCCTAAGAGACATGTATGAAAAATTCATCCATATAAGAGTGACATGGGATGATACCAACAAGACACTATATTTATTGTGTGAGCTACTAAAAATAGCTCACGATATTAAGAAGGAAGACCCCCACTTAAAAGGGTACATTCTTCCAGATATGTGGATGGAGACGTTCTTGAGGAAGAATAGGGAAGGCCCCACTTACAAATGTCTGACATGCTTTCCCAATCTGTTGAAGAGAAGTGTACCTTGAACCTTCTGGAGGATGTTGAAAAAGGGATAATTTGATAAGTGGGGATATTAAATCAATCCCAATATTCCAGATAAGACATGTGATAGAGCTTATATTTCCAATATTTTTAATTTCTATTTAAATGATTTAAACCTCACAAATTTAACAATTTTATCTTATTTGTAACAATTTTGGATTTAGAGTGTGTTTTGGGATAAAAAGTTTAAATTGCATAATTCTGGATTTTTAACAGATTTTTATCACAGGGGTATTTTGGTCATTTATCATAAAATACATTTCAAAATTTTGTGATTCGAATTTATTTAAAATCTTTATTGTATTTCCATCATCTTTTTCTTCAGGACCAGGAAAATATTCATGCATCTTGATGCCCAAAAAAAATCAATGAAGTTGACATGTTTTCCGGGCAGACTGCATGGACTCCACCATAGTAATGGATGAAAATATCGGCCTAAAACCTCCAAATTATTTGATTCCACCTGGATATGGAAGATCACTCTAAAAGGTGTCTCCACAATGAATTTCAAGCCGTTTGGAATCCTTTATGATTGTTGTTTAGGGATAGATTGTTGAAGGAAGCTTCTAGGAAGCTTCATCCAGAGAAAGCGATTTTCAATAGAAAAATAATAACGCCTTCAATATGCGTCAAATTAATCTGATATTTTTAGGGTTTATGGAAAAAATATGTATACACAATATTTATGAAGAGGTCCATGCATTAATCGGCAAATTAATGGGTCTAAAATGCGACAACTTGTTGATGATGAAATCTGCCTATAAAAGGAGAGGAGCTCCTACCTCTAAATCATATTCCATTCTTCACCACACCATCCGTCACAAAGGGAGTTGGATTGAGAGAGCGAAGGGGAAGGTGTAGATTTTGAACCTTAAGAACATGAAATCATTTGAAGATTAAATAGATAAGATGAAGGCTTCTCAATTGATGGAAGGTTAAGCGGAAAGTGGTTGCGGACGGCGACACCCGACGGACACTCTCTTCCGAGTTTGGATTTTAATGTGTAATATCTTTTTGAATTTATCTTGAAGCTATATTTTTTAATGAATCTGGTTGTTTTCTTTCTTAAATATATTTTCAACACATTTGTTTTGATCATTGTTCCATCTATAAAGTAGAACAATTGACTTCTCTATTTAAAATTCTTTGGTGAGGTTTTTCCATTGAGCATAGCGAATTCAATTAGGTCCGATTACTTGGAGGTATTTAAGTAATTGAATCACTTCTATAGGTGGGAAAAAGCATATTTAAGTATTAAATATGGTGTCTTTTCAAATTTGAGTGTAAACCTGGGGGTCCTTGGGGGTACATTTAGGAATTTAAAATAAGAGATATTTTTTATATACAAGGAAGAGGGAAGTGTCTGAGAGGGTGAAGCTTGTCTGTGAATGCTGTTTTTATTCTTGATTTCAAACCCCCATTATCTTTCCTTTAAAATTATTTCACTTTAGTATTTAATTAAAATTTTATTTTCAAATAGGTAATCAAATTCCCATTTTCATTTCTGCAAAAAAAATGATAACAAAAGTGACAGTTTTGCAACTCGAACTGCAACCTCCTTGAGAGACAACCCTGTGGTCACCACTATGCTACATTAAAAATGGAAAATATTAATTGAGGGTTTTACGAAACGAAAAATGTTCACATCAACTGGCTCCATTGTTGGGGAGGTTTCTAGAGTTGATTTTATTTTAGTTATTATTATTTTTTTCTCTTGCTTGACCCGAACTTCTGAACTGAACTTGTTACCTTTAGATTCAGAAATTGATAGAACTTTTCACACCAGGGTTAGAGGCAATAATCCACATGTTTCAAGTTGTGAATCTTCCACCAATACACCTAGGAGGGACTTAGTTGAAACTGAAATCCAAATGGCTGAAAATATAACTTTCAAAGAACTGGCTTCATCCTATGACGAAAATCACGAGAATCTTGTAGAGTACCCCGATTCCCCTGCTGGATTTGAAATCAAGTCTGGTTTCATCCACCAGCTTCCCAAATTCAATGGGTTTCCTGGTGAAGACCCACACAAACACCTCCAATAATTTAGTTACCTATGTGTCAACATGAAACCTCGTGGAGTTGATGCTGATAAAATGAAGCTTAGGTCATTTCATTTTTCTCTAGATGGAGTTGCTAAGGAATGGTTTTTCTATTCTCATTCAACATTGATTAGAAATTGGAATGAATTAAAAAATATTTTCCTTGAAAGAATTTTCCCTGCATCTAGAACTACCTCCATTCGAAAGGAGATTTGTGGAATTAGGCAGACACAAGGAGAAACACTTCACGAATACTAGAAAAGGTTCAAACGTCTTTGTTTTAGTTTCCCCCATCATCAAATCAGTGACCAACTTCTCATTCAATACTTTTATGAAGGATTGTGTCTCACTGAAAGAAGTATGATCGATGTTGCTGAAGGTGGAGCTTTATTTGATAAGACACCAGTTGCTGTTATGATTTTAATTGCAAACATGGCCCAGAATTCCCAACAATTTGGAACAAGAGGCCTTCTTCATGTCAAAGCTGCACAAGCATTCCCTACTAATAGTCCCAAAAACAACACAATTTCAAGTCAACTATCTGATCTTACCACTGTGGTAAGGTCAATAATGTTGTCTAACACCCCACCAACCCAACACAAACCTGAAGCGGCTTTCCAACTACATGTCCACTGTGGGATTTGTTCTTCTAATGAACATTTTAGTTACCAATGCCCGCAAATGCAAGAGCCTCCTGAGAACTGCAATGCAGTTTTTCCTGGAAGACCATTTCAACCAAACCAGAAAATACCATTTCAAAAAAACCAAAATTTCAATCAAGGATGGAACAATAACTCAAATGAAAGATTTCGTCAACCTGAACAACCGAGAGGATTCTTCCAAGGACAATCATGTAATTCTCAACCAATATATATCAATGAGCAAGCCAATGCTCATTCTGGAAGCAATTTTCACCCTACCCCTCCCACTCAAAACTTTGATAGGAACCTTGAAGAAGCAATGAGTAAACAACAAGAGGAAGTGATGGAACTAAAAGAATACACAAAAAAACAAGATAACAAAATGAATACCTTGATGACTCAAATGGGTCAACTTGCCTCTGGTATTAATTGCATAACAAATCAAATGAGTGGTGGTTTACCCTCATAGCCACAAGTACATCCAAGGAATAATGGGAAGGAAAATGTGAGTACAATTGAACTTATGAGTGGAATAAAATTGGACAACCCTCAGATTGAGAACATCATGCCTTCTGCTTATACTGCTAATGAAAATCCTATCCTTGATAAAAATGTTGAAAAATCTGAAGTTGATATAAACTCAAAGTCAAGAGAGGAAATCTTGTTTGAAAGAACAAAGAATGATTGGAAGAGGATGTCTGGTCCTTATGTTCCTCCAAAACATACTCAGAATACCCCAGAAACATTCAAACCTCCACTGCATTATCCAAGGTGTGAACCACCACCAAAGACAAGTGCTGAAAAATAATTGGATAAGGAGGTTTTGGAAACATTCAAGAAATTCCAAGTCAATATTCCATTTCTTGATGCTTTGAAAAAAATTCCGAGGTATGCTAAGTTTCTGAAAGACATGTGTACCAACAAGAGAAAGTTCAAAGTGGGTGACAAAGTAAACTTAGGAAGGAATGTTTCATCGATGATTCAACATGAACTTCATGTCAAGTATAAAAACCATGGGACATTTACCATTCCTTGTACCATTAAGAAATGTGAATTAAAAGATGTGAAGCTTGATCTAGGGGCCTCCATCAATGTCATGCCACATTCTGTCTACTCATCTCTTCAGGTTGGAGACTTGAAACCCTCTAGAATTATCATTCATCTCGCAAACCGAAGTACCACCAAACCTGCTGGAGTTATAGAGGAAGTTCTCGTTCAAGTGAGAGACATGATTTTTCCTGTTGACTTCTATGTTTTGGATATGGAAGATGATCGGTTTAGCACACATGCTCCCCTCATCCTAGGGAGGCCATTTCTAAAAACGGAAAAGGAAATCATCAATGTTCACAAGGTAACACTTTCACTAGAATTTGGAGGAGATGTTGTTCATTTCAACATTTTTCAATCAATGAGACACCCAGTTGAGGATCATTCAACTCCCCATGTAAACATGATTGATTGGTTTTCCTCTGGCATGTTACCTGATTTTTTCTACAATGAAATACCCACTGATGTGGAAAAAGATGGAAATTTGTTTGATACTGAATCAGATCAAAATGAGGATGAAATTGGAGACTATGAAGAGTCATGGGATATTGAGACTGGATATCTGAGCAATAATGAAGATGAATTTATAGAAACCACTGAATCTGTTAGTGGTATTCCAGGAGAGGTTTCCAATTTTTCACATGAAACAAGTCTTGATATCATAGAAAGAGATAACCATGATGAACATGGAGATTCACCAAACAATCAAACTTCTGAAGAGTTCCCAGTTATCAATGAAACCAACCCACCTGTGGTAGAATTGAAACCCCTTACGGATAACCTCAAGTATGCCTTCTTAGGTCATAATGAACAATTCCCTGTAATCATCTCAAAAGATTTGTCAGAAGTCCAGGAATATCAATTGTTGGAAGTTCTTATGTCCCACGAGGAAGCCATAGGATGGACTCTCTCTAATCTAATAGGAATCAGCCCCTCGGTTTGCATGCATAGAATTTTACTGGAGGAGAACGCTAGACCGGTAAGACAATTTCAAAGAAGACTGAACCCAACACTTTTGGAGGTTGTGAAGAAAGAAGTCACCACCTTGTTGGATGCTGGAATTATTTTTCCCATATCTGATAGTCAATGGGTAAGTCCAGTCCATGTTGTTCCTAAAAAAGTGGATTTACAATCTCAAGGAATGAATTTGGTGATCTTTTCCCCATAAGGCTTCCAAATAAATGGAGAATGTGCATTGATTTCAGGAAACTCAATTTGGTTAAAAGGAAAGACCACTTCCCATTACCATTCCTTGATCAAGTCCTTGATGGACTAGCTGGAAAAACCCACTACTATTTTCTGGATGGATTCTCTGGATATTTTCAGATTCACATTTTACCTGAGGATCAAGAGAAAACCACCTTCACATGCCCATTTAGAACTTTTTCATACAGAAGGATGCCCTTCGGTTTATGTAATGCCCCGGGAACATTTCAAAGTTGTATGATAAGCATCTTCTCTGAATTTTTGAAAACTTGCATTGATGTTTTTATGGATGACTTCACTGTGTATGGATCATCTTTTGAATGTTGTTTGAAAATCTTGGAACATGTCCTTAAAACATGCATTGAAAAGAACCTTGTTCTAAATTGTGAAAAATGTCATTTTATGGTTGCTAAAGGGATCGTTCTTGGACATGTTGTGTCCCGTGATGGAATTCAAGTTGATAAATCCAAAGTTGAGGTCATTTCTTCATTACCATACCCAAAAACTATGAGAGATGTGAGGTCCTTCCTTGGGAATGATAGATTTTATAAGAGATTCATTAAAGATTTCAGTATTATTGCTCTTCCATTATCCAGATTACTCTAAAAATATGTTCCATTTTTCTTTGATGAGAATTGCATAAATTCGTTTCATGAGCTGAAAAAAAAGATTGATAACCCCTCCCATTGTTCAACCTCCTAAATGGGACATTCCCTTTGAAATAATGACCGATGCATCTGACTTTTCTCATGGGGAAGTATTGAGTCAAAGGATAGAAGAGAAATATCATGTGATTGCCTATGCCTCCTGAACTCTTGATCAAGCCCAATAAAACTACACAAAAATTGAGAAAGAACTGCTGGTTGTTGTCTTTGCTCTAGACAAATTTAGAAGTTATCTGCTGCGCTCCATGGTGATTGTTTTTACTGATCATTCTGCAATCATATTCTTGATGAAGAAACATGATGCAAAACCAAGACTTCTGAGATGGATTATACTTTTACAGGAGTTTGATTTCGAAATAAAAGATAAGAAAGGATGTGAGAACCATGTAGTTGATCATTTGAGCAGGATGCCATCTATTGGGAATAGAAAACTTCAGTTGTGTTCCCCAATTAAGGAAACCTTTCCAGATGAGGATTTATTTGCTGCTCAAAGTGAAATACCATGGTTTGAAAATCTTGTAAACTATTTAGCTTCTGATGAACACCCCCATTGGTTTTCCAAAAATAAAATTGATAAACTTGTGAGTGATTAAAAGAAATACATTTGGGATGATCCTTATTTATGGCACATTGGTAGTGATCAAATGATACGAATATGCATTCCAAACTCTAAATTTCAATCCATCCTACATTTCTTCCACACATTAAATTGTGAAGGACACTTTGGACCACAAAGAATAGAAAGAAAATTTCTTGATTCGGGATTGTATTGGTCCACCATTTTTATAGATGCTTTCGAATTCTGAAAAACCTGTAAAAATTGTCAATTCCAAGGAAACATTTCCAAGCAGAATGAGATTCCACAAAACCTACTTTTGTTTTGTGATTTTTTTGATGTATGGGGAATTGATTTCCTGGGGCCTTTTCCTAATTCATTTGGATATCTATACATCTTGTTGGATGTTGATTATGTGTCCAAGTGGGTAGAGGCTATCCCCACCTGAACTGATGATGCAAAGATTGTGTCTAAATTTTTGAAAGGAAATTTTTTTTCAAGGTTTGGATTTCCAAAGTTTCTAATTACAGATCAAGGTACCCATTTTTGTAATAAGACTTTGGAATCACTTTTGAAGAAATTCAGTGTTAATCATAGGGTCTCTATGCCCTATCATCCTCAAACAAATGGAATGGTTGAGTTGTCCAATAGGGAGATCAAACAAATCCTAGAAAAAACAGTGAACCCAAATAGAAAGGATTGGAGTTTGAGACTTGATGATGCTCTTTGGGCCCACATAACTGCTTTCAAAACCCCAATTGGAATTTCACCATTTAGATTGGTCTATGGAAAATCTTTTCATCTACCAGTTGAGTTAGAACACAAATCCTTTTGGGTTGTAAAAACATGTAACATGAATCTATATTCTGCTGGGAAAGAAAAAAAATATTATTTGCAGGAGCTAAAGGAGATCCGAAATAATGCATATGAAAGCTCCAGGTTGTACAAAGAGAGGAACAAAGCCTTTCATGATGGGAGGATTCTCAACAAAAACTTCAAGGAGGGAGACAAAGTTCTTCTGTTCGATGCCAGATTGAAACTCTTCCTAGGTAAATTTCGTTCCAAATGGTCTGGCCCATTCATTGTTACTCATTTTTTTCCTTTTTGTGCAATACAGATTAAATATCCAGACAAGGGGACATCATTCACTATCAATGGTCATAGGCTGAAGATATTTCGAGAAAATTTTCAAGATCCTCTAAGGGAGGAGATTCAACTTCATGATGTAGAATATAATTGATGTCATGTTGTGTCTTTCCTTATCATTTATTTTTGATATGTCTTTAATTTCTGGAATTTCATGATAAAAAAACTACATAATGAAGACATTGCATTGAATAAGTGTGGGGGGACACAATTCTGGGTAGATTAGGTTTTTACAAACTTCTTTTTTAAATTTTTTATTTTCAAAATTTCTTTCCATTTTTTTTCTCATGTTTCTTTTTCAAAAAAATATTTCGGAATTTCTTGAATTTCATTTGAAACTCATGCCAAGGGGTGAACCAACTGATCCTTTGAAACTGAACATAAAATAATGCTGAAAATGACATTGTTTCAAGTTCAAAAATTTGGAAAATTCTTGCAATGACCACTGATTTTTAAATCTCATGTCACATATCACTGGAATTGTGATTGAAATTCTCATTCATGTGAGGCCTCTAGACCCATTTTTACATCTTCTTCACATTTACCTCTTTCTTGAGAGATCCAATTCGTGTTTGTTTCAACTAGAACTTGATTTATTTTTATCAAAACTTGAGAGCTAAGATACTTGTGATTAAAATGATTGAGTCATTTGTTTGAATATTGGAGCCTCCTTTTCATGATTATCCTTTTTATTTCGGCCTTCCCTGAACATTTTATCCTTCTTGAGCCCTTAGTAGCCACGTATAGCCTGTTAGGTTAGCCACATTACAAGACAAATTTCCTTTTCCAACCTACTCTGGAAGTATAAATGCATGATCTAGTTGAACTTAAGTGTGGGGGGGAAGATGACTCAAGATGTGCTACCTCATTTGGTGTTGCTTTGGGTGAACATTTAAACATTGAAGGTGTATTTGTGATGATGGAATATATTTTTCTGAGAGTTGTTCCTATTTGGAGCTCTCAAATGAAATGGATCTGTGCCTATTTGGAGCTCTAAAATTAAATGGATTTGTGCCTATCTGGAGCTCTCAAATGAAATGGAGTTGTGCCTATCTGGAGCTCTCAAATTAAATGGAGTTGTGCCTATCTGAAGCTCACAATGGAAATAAGATGTGCCCAATCTAGAGCTTTAAAAAATTCATATTTGATACTGAAATATTGATGGAATGGGGTGGAAAACAGAATATCAGAGCTGATTATTTTAGGAGAATATGGAGGAGACCATACTTGAGTAAAAATTAGAATCATGCATTTCTGCTTCAAAAAGAGCCAAAACCTCCTTATTCAGCCACAAAATTTTTCACATTTGAATCCTACCAACCCCAAGCAACAGAAAAACCCTGTAAAGTCCTCATGATAATCACATGTTCTTGGTTCACATCAGGTGGAGATGTAGAAATTTATCAATCCTATGGTAATTCTTGCATGAGTTGGATGAGAAAAGCCTTGTTGCAAATCTATATTGTGTGCTGAGAGAAAATGAATGTTAGGTAAGTGTGTTGTGTCCATGAGAAGACAAAATAAGTGGAAATGGATTGAATGATTTGAATTTATAATTTTAAATATTTTTCTTTAATGAGGCATGATATCTTTTTAATTCATTGTGGTAAATTGGTAAACTCCATTGGTATGTGTTATATTTTTTGATACCGTGCTCACTTGTCCAGGAGTCCAAGATCCAAGTATGAGGGAATTGATAGAGCTAATATTTACAATATTTTTAATGTCTACTTAAATGATTTAAACCTCACAAATTTAACAATTTGATCTTATTTGTAACAATTTTTGATTTAGAGTGTTTTTTGGGATAAAAAGTTTAAATTACATAATTCTGGATTTTTAACAGATTTTTATCACAGGGGTATTTTGGAAATTTATCATAAAATACATTTCCAAATTTTGATATTCGAATTTTTTTTGGAATCCTTATTTTATTTCCATCATCTTTGTCTTCAGGATCAGGAAAATATTCATGCATCTTGATGCCCAAAAAAATCAATGAAGTTGACAGGTTTTTTGGGCGGACTGCATGGACTCCACCATAGTAATGGAAGAAAATTTCGGCCTAAACACCTCAAAATGATGTGATTACACCTGGATATGAGTCTCCATAATGAATTTCAAGCCGTTTGGAAGCCTTTATGATGGCCGTTTAGGGATAGCGTTTTGAAGGAAGCTTCCAGGAAGCTTCATCCAGAGAAAGCGATTTTCAATAGAAAAATCATAACTCCTTCAATACGCGTCCAATTAATCTGAAATTGGGAGGGTGGATGGAAAACATATTTATGAACAATATTTATGAAGAGTTCCACACGTGAAGCGGCCAATTAATGGGTCAAAAATGCGACAACTCTTTGATGATGAAATCTGCCTATAAAAGGAGAGGAGCTCCTACCTCTAAATCATATTCCATTCTTCACCACACCATCCGTCACAAAGTGAGTTGGCTTGAGAGAGCGAAGTGGAAGTTGTATATTTTTATACTTAAGAAGATGAAATCCTTTTAAGATTCAATAGAGAAGATGAAGGCTTCTCAAGTGATGGAAGGCTAAGCAGCAAGTGGTTGCGGACAGCGACACCCGACAGACACTCTCCTCCGAGTTTGGATTTTAATGTGTAATCTATTTTTGAATTTCTCTTTTAGCTATATTTTTGAATGAATATGGTTTTTTTCTTTCTTAAATATATTATCAACACATTTGTTTTGATCTTTTTTCTATCTATAAAGTAGAACAATTGACTTCGCTATTTAAAATTCTTTGGTGAGGTTTTTCCATTGAGCATAGCGAATTCAATTAGGTTCAATTACTTTGAGGTATTTAAGTAATTGAATCACTTCTATAGGCTGGAAAATCATATTGAAGTATTAAATATGTTGTCTTTTTAAATTTTAGTGTAAACCTGGGGGTCCTTGGGGGTACATTTAGGAATTTAAAATAAGAGATATTTTTTTATATACAAGGAAGAGGGGAGTGTCCGAGAGGGTGAAGCTTGTATGTGACTGCTGTTTTTATTCTTGATTTCAAACCCACATTATCTTCCTTTAAAATTATTTCACTTTAGTATTTAATTAAAATTTTATTTTCAAATTGTTAATCAAATCCCCATTTTCATTTCGGCAAAAAAAATTGATAACAAAAGTGACAGTTTTGCAACTCGAACTACAACCTCCTCGAGAGACAACCCTATGGTCACCACCATGCTACATTAAAAGGGAAAATATTGATTGAGGGTTTTACGACATGACAAAATCTCACATCAACACGCATTTTGGGCTTTCTGGCCATGTCTCCTAGTATCCATTTTCTGTCTATACATGATTCCAAGGGCGGCATAAGTATATGAACATTCGATGTAGCATCCACGATGGTGGAGAAAATGGTTGTCAGGTTGGCCACCCTCGTTCTTGAAAAATCCACAGGAGGCTATTGAATAATCATATAGTGAAAGATCCTTTTATAATTTTGGGACTGTTTTAGTTTTTGTGGGGATGAATTGCGACCCACATCAGAACTTACTCCATGAAAAGTTAGATCAAGGTCCTCAGGCACGAGTTCTGACTATATATCCAAGCTATATCTATTATTCTTCCCCTTCCTTTTAAAACACATGACATGAAAACTAGTTAGAGCTTATTTAAGAATTTCAAATTCCTTCCCCCTGAGAATCCACCCATGGGAAGATTTACTGATTATGGTAAGACCAACATTGATCTCTGGTCATACATGATGGCCTTCAAGGAAAATGTGTGGGTGACTAGAATCGATGGTGAGATTATATGTAAGGATTATGCTCCTTTCCGATTTTCATGTTAGATAAAGTGGTTGTAGAAAGCACGGTATTCAAAATCACGAGTCTACAGTATGAGTCTACCTTGTGAGTTGGGTGAGTTTACACTGAGTCTATATTTTTACACATGAGTTTACCACGAGTCTATGAGTTTGCTACTAATCATGAATAGTAAAGTCACTGAGTTTGACTACCTTGGTAGAAAGTATTTGTATCCCCCAATTCACATTAGATTAGAAAATAATCTGATGGGAGCTCAAATACTATTGATTCTCATGGATGTGTAGTTGAAGCAGGCAGTGATAAACTTACCTCCAGTGGCTGCAACTAGTGGATTGAACTACTAGTATGCTGAGGCCCTGATTGCATCATACCCTAAAGGGGCACTGGGCAAAGTTGTTCCTCATGTTGGGATTAAGAGGCAGGGGAGGAAGACTTCCCCTCTTTTAAAAGGTGCTTCATCTCCTTTAGAGTCTTCATTGACCACATCAAAGGGTGGGGAAGACAAGGTTACCAACTCATCCAAATGACCTTGTAGAAATTTTAATCTTCCACTCATAATTAAAAGGGCTACACCAACTTAGGTGGACCCTAAGAGGTCCAGTCATCTTTTTAAGAAGTGAATCATGTTTAATTTTTTCATCCATCATCTATGACAGAGAGGGTTGGTAAAACTGTGAAATCAAAAGTTTTCAGATTATCTTCTCAATAGGCTGGGATGTAATTAGAGTTCATATGACCAGAGGTAGTCTAATTTTTTCAGGGCATGTCTTTTGATGCTAAAATCATATGTTATCTTCTTCGTTATACGAGGCATATTCTAGAGATAGGAGACACTTGATCTATATAAAATATTCTCTTTTAGAACAATCTTACTCTGGTGAGGATTTATATCCAGAAACTAGAGATGCTTATCTATGAAACTGATGACCATATTCCTACTACAAGACGGGTGAAGGATTTGGGGAAACAGTGTGATGCTGATCGGTTTGACCACCCTTCTTCTGAATAATGGCTTGATCATGTTGATCTTAAGGATATAAGTTCCAATTCCTTACTCTCATTTCAATTCCCCTCACTTAAAATAATGTATGGTTGTTAAGGTATAATATCATTTTTGTTTGCAGCAAACCAAGGGGAAAATAATCGAGGTCCCCTCGCCACAATGTGACTCAACTGGAATCCCGATTAGGGATGATAAATCCCCCCATAAATCAAAAGTGTTTTCCCTAGGGTGGAAAGAAATAGAGGATGATATGGTGGGAGACATTCCATTTCCACCTTTAATACTTGATTTTTGAGAAGGTTGATTTTATCCCTCCTAAGAAGAAGATGAAGCATAAGGAATGATGAAGGGTGAAATCCTTGGATAAAGGCCTTTCCAGTATCAGTAAGTCATCTTGGAATTATTAATATCTTCCCAAGACAAGTGTCTAAACATACTTGCAATGTAAGAACTCATGTTTCAAAAAAATAAAATTAGAGACATTTAAAAAAATCACTATTTGCTGACACCTAATTTACCAATGTTTTTGGGAAAAGATAGTAAATGAATGTCATTAAATTAGAAACATTTGTAAATTTCACTATTTAGAGACACCTAATTTGTTGATGTTTTTTTTAAATGTTGGTAATTAAACACCGTTAAGGTATTTTTATTTTCCAAAGTTTCTAAAAAATTTCCCTAATTCTTATTTGAAATATATAATTTGGGGGGGGGAATTTTTTATTTGGAGTTTTCATAATTTTTAATTTTTTAATTGATTTTTTATACCACTTTATACATGAACGCCACCCCTATCGTTCCCTATTTGTTCACTTTAGTCTACCACATAGGCAGTTTGTATAAGTGGATTGTGCAGGGAGTCTTCCTTGACTATAAATTGTTTCCTCATTTTGGTAAACCACTCTCACTGCTCTAAAATTTCAGATCTCTTCCCTTTAGTTATCCACGTTAGTCTTCTACGAATATATTTCTCTAATGATTATTTACTAAAGGCTTTGTTTGAGTAGATAATATCGATCTGTATGCATAAAACATGGTCTTGGGAGAGTGAATTTCATAGGGATCATGAATGATGTTCTTTCACGAGGCACTTGTGCAATGCACTTGAGTGAGCCACTTGCACAAACTCATCCTTTTTCCAATATTTTAATTTTTTTGTGGTTTTATTCAAAGTGAACCTACTCTGAAACAAATTTGATACTTGTTTTTAGGTTCAATATCCACTATAAAAATTTTAGTTTCTCATGAAAAGTCTATTAAATGCATTGAGGAGATGATAAAAGTCATAGGGAAAGACTATTACAATGTCTGAAAAACTACTCTTCCTGGTGTGGTGGGGTCTTTGAATAATTATTACATTAATTTTATAGAGAGTACCTATATACCACATTATGGTCATGAACATTTATGGGAGTTCCTTACACAAGCTCCAAATAACTACATCCTAGTATCTTGGTTTCAAGAACACAAGAATCTCACAACTGGCAACATTTATAACTTAGGTACATATATCAATGATGGGACATCATCTATGGCCTGTTTTATGCATCACATTCCATAAAATTTGGATCTAAAACCACACATGATTGAATTAAATATACATTAAAATTCATCCATCTTTCAAGATTCACAAACACATCAGTTGAATGGATGGAGAAAGTTTGGGGAATCCTCCCAGGAGGGGGAGTTAAGCCTGTATTGATGTACGCATTGGGGGTGCACCATGATCATGAAAAATTCAAAAAGGATATTGAAGATGTTGGATTTTATGAGTCTATGTGAGTATAGAAGACTAATCTGTATAGGAATAACGAGTTTGTTCCAGAGCTATTGAGCTTATGGATTCCACATACGAAAATTTTCCATCTAATGCATGGAGAAGTTGGCATCCATTTTTGGAATGTTCACTAGATCTTTGGGGCTCCGATCCTTAGAGAAATGTAGGAAAAATTCATACCTCTAAGGGTGACATGGGAAGATACCAACAAGTCACCAACATTAGTTTGTAAGATACTAAAAATATCTCGTGATATTAAGAAGTTAGACCCCTACATAAAAGGGGGTATTCATCCAGAAATGTGGATGAACACTTTCTTGAGGAAGAAGGGGGAAGGTGCCACTTACAAGTCTCTGACAAGCTATCCCAATCTAATTAAGAGAATCATACTTAGAACCTTCTAGAGGATGCTGAAAATGGGAGAATTTGATAAGGGGGATATTAAATCAATACCAACATTCTATCTAAGACATGTATTTTGGGATTTCTTTCCATGTCTCTTAGCATTTATTTACTGCATATCCATGATTCCAAGGGCAACCTAAGTCTAGGAACATTCAATTTAGTGGCCAAGCTTGTAGAGAAAATGTTTCTGGAGTTGGCCACCCTTATTCTAGAAAAAATTCACAGGATCCTATTGAATGTTCATACAAAGAAGAATCCTTTAAAAATTGTGGGACCATTATTGGTTTTTTGGGGATAGATTGTGGACCACTTTAGAACTTACACTCTGAATAGTTGGATCAAGGTCCTCAGGAGAGAGTTCCAACTATATGTCCAAGTTGTATCTAGTATTCTTCCCCTGTCTTTGAATCCCAATGACATCCAAACATGGTAGATCTTATTTAAGTATTTAAACTTCGTTCCCCTTAAGAATCCACCCAAAGTAATATTTACTGATTATGTTAAGGCCAACATTGATCTCAGGTCATACTTGATGGCCTTCTGGGACAATTTGTTAGTGACTAGGATCGATGGTGAGATTATATATGAGGCTTATGATCCTTAACTGTTTTTACACTCATTCAAGTGCCTATAGAAAATAACTGCATTACCCCAATGCACATTAGATTAGATAAGAATATAATATTAGCTTGATAGATGTGTAATCTCATGTATGTGTAGTTGACATAGGCAGCGATCAACCTGCCTCCAGTGGATGCAACCAGAAGATTAACCTACTAGTATGTTAGGGCCTTGTTTTCATCATAACTAGAAGTGGTAATAGACATATTTGTTCCTCATGTTTGGATTAAGAGGAATAGGAGGAATATTTCCCCTCTTTTGGAAGGTGCTTCATCTCATTTGGAGGCTTCTTTTCACATCAAAGGGTGGGGAAGTCATGGTTTCCAACTCATCCCAACGGGAGGGGTGCATGGGGGTGGGACGGGGTGGAGGGAGAATGGAACATGAGGGGTATAGGGGGGAGGGGTGGCAGGGTGGGGCGAGGTGGGGATAGAGAACGGGAGGGGTGGGGTACATGTATAAAGATATTTAAAATATATATGTGTTTTAGAATATAAATATGTGTATATATATATTTATATATTTTTATATATGTCTATATTTGATTGTTTATATATATGTGTATATATATATTATTATATATATATATGTCTAAATATATATTTACATTGATGTGTGAAAATGAGATATATATGTATATATATATATATATTTAGCGACGTTTCATGAATTGAGTTGCTAAATTAACGAATTTTCCTTATAAACATTTCTAAATTAGTGACTTTTCCTTAAAATGTTACTAAATTTGTAGTGTCTCCATAAAAACGCTGCTAAATTAGCGATGTTTTTAGGAAAACATTGCTATGTTTATAAAATACTGATGTTTTTAAAAAATTTCACTAAAAAATGTCACAAACTTATAGTTTTTTTATAGTGTCATTCCATTTCATCCCTCAAGGACTTATAAATGAGCCTCCAATAATTGGAGAGGGAACTTCAGACCATGTGAGAATCCCTGTGAGTGAATTGGTGCCCTCAACTGATGAATAAATGAGGGTCAAGGATTCATCATCTGATCCTATCACTATTCCAGATACTATAGAGAGGGAGGAAGATCGTGGTAATGTCAAAGGTTCTTTATAAGGTGTTAGAGGCCAACTGCTGACTTTTTTCCTTATGATACTTCAGCTTCATCCCATGCACCAGAGAACCCTACAATTACTGATTCTAGCCTTTCAACCAACACCAATGAAGATATTCTGGGTATCTAGTCATTTGAGGAGGGTTATGTTACACGTTCCATTCCAAATATTACAGTCGTATCAATAGGTGGGATAACCACGAGGCATGGGATGTCAGTTGAAGCTTTGATAGATATTTTCATGCCCCTCGATTAATTACTAGAATATATTTATATTCCTACTACTTTAGATGATTTTGAGGCACATAATATTGAACTTCATGGATGTGAGTCTTTATTTTTCTCCCAATCAAACATTTTATGCCAGATTTCCTAACCATGATTGGTTGGAATGCACAGATCCATCCACAAATAATTTTGAAGTGAAAGTGTATGGATAGGATTTTGAAGTCCATATTATTCCCATTGATGAGGTGGGGAAAGCTCCAGTGGAACATGAAAATGTAATTCTTCTTAATCCTCATCTAGAAGATCCTAGGAAAACCCAGGAGAGTTCCCCTCATCAAGAGGTTCCGGTTCAATCTACCAAAGTTGATGATATTAGGGAGGAATCCTCCTAGGATTCTAACCTATTATTGGGTAAAGGTCATGAAATTTTGTGATTTTTCTCCATTATTGTTATAATTTTGAGGCTAACAGAGATTCTAAATCATATTTTAGGATTATAGGATTCTATGACTAGGTCCGATGGTGGATTTGATATACCAATTCAGTCAGCATCCGGAAGTGAGGAGAACACTATTTTGGAGGGGGAAGAGAAGGGAACTTTATTGAGTGCACTGATGTTGGAGTAAATATCTACATTTGATAGGGACTCTGAGACAGATCCATAGTTATATAATTCTCTCCATATCACATGTCACAAGGCCTAGCGGGATATATGGAAAATGGTAGGTTCTGGGCGTAACAGAAGTGTGTTAGTGGGTGTACCCAACTTTAATACTTCTCTTAACAGTGGTCAATCTGAGATCCATCATGATAATAAAATTCCAGATCTTCAAAATAGAATAAAGAATGAAATAAAGGAATAGAGTCTTGGAACCATAGAGAGGATCATCATATATTTTTTATAATTAATTTAATTAAAAGACAAGAATTACCATGATGGAATTATATCTCAGTTGATGTTTTTGGTAATGACCCAATGTGATCTGTCATTGCATCATAGAATTCAAGTGTAGGATTCCTCTAGTGGTGATCCACAGGTGCTCCATGTATCTCCGGATGTCACCAAAGGTGTATCCAGGTGCTAGCGTGGAAGTGACTTTTCTTTAAATGTCCGCCTTCGATCGCCTTGAGATCCATTGCAAATCTCTCTCCTTGATTCGGTGTAGGAGGATCTCACTCATAGCTTGAAAGTGTTCTTGGAAGAAAATAATTCTCTCTTGGATTGAGATATATCTCTAGATCTGTTTTGGACATCCCCCCAAAAAATGGTTAGGCTAATGAGAATTATTTAATTGGGATTTTAATTATATAGAATAATAAAATTAATTAATTACCCCAAATCATTTATTCATTTCATTTAATTATTAGTAAGATCTCATGTCTAATAATAACAATTGATTATTATTATTACTTTACATGAACCCAAAAAATTGAACCTAATATTATTTAATTAAATAAATATTAATTTTTGTCACAAATCCCAAGAAAAATCAAGAGGCATGTATGTTAATATACACAGTGAGTACTTTTGTTTTTCCATTTTCTTTATCTCCTACACCAAATTTATTAAACCTTGAATAATGTATATTTATTTATCAAATAAAAATCATTTCATTACTCATTAATAAATATATTATTTTACCCACAGTATTCCCTCTTGAATAACTTGTATCAAAATAAATGCGACCATGAATCCTTGAATAATTATTAACCACAATTGGGAATAATATTTATTCTAGTCGTTAAATTAATATTTTACTGAGATATTTGGACACACTTAGTATGTGACCCTCAAGGCCTCTTTCCTAGTGGAATAAGGTTGATCCTTCCTAATGTCCATGGTTAGTGTCTAGAAACATGCCAAGTCACCGATAGAGAAAGAAGTTAATGTTGCAATGACATGTCACCTCTAATAAACACTTACCATGTAATGTAATCCCTATGTCTCGATATCTCGAATAAAGTAGGCTGCATGCTAGTGACATCAACCCATTTGCTTGATTAATCATTCTTTGAATTTCCAGAATTGAACTCTCCTATTCTTTACCAAGGCCATGGATTTATTTAGGCTATATCAATTCTATCAAAGGGTTTGGGATATCTACTTCAGTTATGGAATAGAAGGTAAAATACTTTCTCTCATTATCTGTTAATGTAGTATTGCTCATGATGAACCCAACATATCCTACCTCGCTACGAATAGTGTTTCATCATATTTTTCATCAATATATCTAAGTGCGCGAGTTGTAATACCCCGTAATAATAATCATGAATTCTAAGGACCAATACACACATCTGTAGATAGAAACATCCATTGACACTATGAAATGTGTATTTCTTGGTGGTGGGTCTCGCTCTCAGAATATCCTCCTGGATATTACCAAAAGCGCACACCATGAGGAGATTCCTCAATGTTTTATGAGTCCTCACCCCCAATGGCATGTATTATTTGTGCCCCTCAAATAACATCATCCATCCACAGAAAATATATATTCATTAACAATGTTATGGAACTTCTAGGTTCTCATCATAGCAGGGATCCACTGTGACCCTTTAATGAAATAGCTATCCTTAGGACATTATCACATTAATTTTAATGCAAAAGAACAATCAAGATGTGATAAGGTACTTTTTAGTGAATAAAGTACAGAGTAGTTGGTTCTGGGCCACCAACTCCAACAAACTCCCACTTATACAAGAGCCAACTTCTAACAACCATTAAACCACTAGAACTCACATGATATTCGTGTTTCTGGTGAGATATGCATTTATTCATGGGGTCCACCATATTCTCTTAAAAGGATTCCCTACTCACTGAAACTTCACCCCTTTGATATAATTCACTCAAGAGGTGATACTTTCAGAGAATGTGCTTTTTCCTCTAATCTGACCTTGGTTCTTTTGCAAGAGCCACTATTGCAGTACTATCACATTACAATGAGAAAGGATCATTACTATTAGGCACCACATCATGCTATTGAAAAAAGTTCTAAATTCATACAACTTATTTGGCTGTATCCGAACCTGCTATATATTCATACTCCACTATAGAATCGGTGAAAACTGGCTACTTTGAACTCTTACAGCTCACAGCTCCTTTGTTGAGACAGAAAAAATACCCTTATTGCGACTTCAGATCGTTCAGATATATATAAAAACTATCATCAGCATACCCTATGATGAAAAGTTCCTCATCTCCTTCATACACCAGGAACATATCTTTAGTTCTTCTCAGATACATAAGGATAATCTTTACAGAAGTCCAATACTATTCTCCTGGATCTGCTTGATATCTGCTTACCATGTTCAATGCGTAGGAAACATCAAGCCTAGTACATAACATGGAATACATGATGGATCCTATATCCCAAGAATATGGGATCTTACTCATCCTGTAACCACCCAAGATTTCATAGTACGTTATTTATTCAAAGTAATTCAATAACTTGCACTACATGCAACATCGAGTTCTAGCGCACCATGACTTACAAAATTAGTCGTTCAAAAGAGGTTATGAATAGTATTAACTGAATTTTGAACTTTATATAATCCTTATAATTTTAGAGTCCATATTATGAGTTTCTTAAACATAATGTAAGAACAAATACATTTTTTTAGATAAAAGAAGTATTTTTCAAAAAATGAAATTTTACCACCTTTTAATGGTGAAGCCTTTTTAAATCCAATATTTTAAACTTTTATATATTCAATTTGACAAAATAAACTTCTTCTTTAGAATTGGTATATAATAATTTATTTCCAATAAATATTTGGTGTTTTTCTGATAACTTTCATATTTGGGTGAATAGTTAAAAATACTATATTTCAACTAAAAACAAATTTTTTAATCAAAATAATTTATAGTGTTAAATTATAAATTTTAATGGTTTGGAAGTATAAATATATTATATTTTTACCATTTAATCCAATTATGGTCATTGTGAGTAATTATACTTTGAAATTGGACATAAACAAGTGTCAATCTTTTGATAGTTATTATTTCTTAAAAATACGCCTTTTGGTTTTGACAACGGGAATTAATTTTAAATTAATAAATGAAAATTCTATGTTTTTAATTTGGTAAAATATAATTCATTATTGAATTTTTAATATCAAAATTATATTAGGGTGAATTTTTGGTATTCTTCTGAAAACTTTCAATTTTTTATGAATAGTGAAAAACACTGAGTTATTGGTTAAAACTGACTTTTTATTTAAATAATTATTTATTTTTTTTTAAATTATTTTAGGACAAAATAGATACTTAATACCTATATAAGTTCAATTTAATTCATTGGAGTTAGTTTATAATAATTTTAGACTTATAAAAAATTAATTGAACTTTTCACTATCTTTTACCAATCTCCTAGGAGAATTTGCAAATTCACATAAAACTTAATTTTACCGCTTCTGTGAGTAGAATTTTGAAAATCCGAGTGATGCGGTTAATATCAATGAGTAAAATGTGGTTCAATAAGATATAAATAATTTTTGGTGAATAGTAACTTTTTACTTTTATTTACCACGGTAAAAAGTAAATAGGGTAATTAAGGGTAAAAATGAAATTATTATTACCCTAACACATGTCCTAATTCTATTGGATAAGTATAATTCGACCAAAAAACCTTAAGAATAAAATATGAACCTCTTTGATCCACTTGGATTATATTAGGAAATTTATTATTATTTAATTCAAAGAAGAGTTAAAAGTTTTAAAATCAAATTTTAATAACTAAAACATTTTTAGTATAGAGTTATACATAAGATCAATTCAATTATAAATATTCATTAGATATAGAAAACGATTTCCTACATAATGGTATTTTATTTATAATTTTTATACATTAAATAATTTAATTTATTTATGACACAATGGTGATGCAGTAATTACCTAATTAATGAAATATTAAAATAATTGATATTATAAATATCCAAATAAATGTAATTTCAGACTTTTTATGAATTAAATTAATTTTATAGGTTAATATGACATATTATTATTGGTTATATAAATTTTATTTGAAGTAATAATGCTGTTAGTTATTTATCAAAAACAAAATACCCAATAGTGTCAAAATTGACATAAAAGTGTTTTTAAAAAAACATATTATAGTATTAATTTATATTATATTTTTAAAAAACTAAGATTCGGAAAAAAGACATATATAATGATAGGTGTTTCATTAATGGACCAATTTTGGGTCTCTTGGAAGTATATAGTAAGTTTATTAACTATATAATATAAAAATACAAAGAGACATGGTAAATGTCAAACTATTTAACTAAGAGTTAAATCTAAAAGATAAGGTTACTATAGTGACCCAAACCTATCTAAAATCTATTGGTTGAGTGGTTCTCTAACCATACCCACCTTAGACTTTGAATAATCTACTTTTAACCCACTATAAACCGAATATTAATTTATTAAAAATTAATACTTTGATTTTTTCCTAAAGAGCCCCTCCTCCCCCTTAAAAAAGGACACAACTTCTAACCAATTATTCATACCCTCAAAGCATTTTGGTTCAGCCAAACTCTGTCAAACTACCCTCTAAACTATCCTCCCATAATCCTAGAGGCCTTCCTTTAGTCATAAAACCAACCTAAGGATCCCTTTTGATCAAATCAAAAGCAAGAACCCAAAGAAGAGGTGATGTTTTCACCACCCTTTTTCAAGTTCCTTTCTTCTTAAACTTTGTCTTTATTTGTTATTTACATTCTAATATAATAAATCCAGTATCTTATGTATACTTTTATTTTATTATAAATATGGTATAACCATATTCAGTATTCTATCCATCCTTTGAATTACATGTCACCATACGTGCGTACGTACGGACAACCGTCTCCACGTCGTGGTGTAATTATTATTCAATACATTATTATTTGGTGTGGTTTAATAATGATGTGTAATTCTTTTAAATAATAAATATAACATGAAAATGATTTTTTATATATGATATACCATCCAATTATATATTATTTTAATATCAAAAGAATGATATTTTCACTCGTGTGTACGTACGGACTATCGTCTCCACGAACGCAATGAGATTCATTCCACATGGTATCCATTCAAGTATAATTATCATTTGATGATTAAAAATAATTTTTAAGGACATTATATCATTTTGGATATGAATAATAATCAACCTATCTACAAAAAACATGTATTATTTAACAAAACATAGTAAATAAAATGAGTAAGTTAACACCCGAAATGATGATAATACTAAGATATTATTAACAAATCAATGTTAAAAGATCATATATGATATCATATTAATGTATATGATTCCCTTATAATTTAATAACAATTATTTCACCATTATAAATGAGGTTAACCTATGCTCAACCAAGAAAATTTACAAGGTAAGGGTTTATTTCACAATCTCTTCGTTACCTGAGGTTGTTTATAAGTAATTATCTACTAGGACCTCTTTATCATCCAAATCTATGTTTCTTAAAAATGTATTTCAAAACATTCTTAATATTTTACAGAATATGGGTTAAGTTCATTTATACCCTTTTTTGAATTTTTATAATAAGTTTATAAAGTAATTTTTACGTCATTTTCAAAACAAGGCCCTTTTAACCTTTTCGACAAAATTAAGGTAAGAATGTCTTTTTTTACTAATATGGAAGGTGCGTCTATTTTCCACCGTTGTAAAAACTTTGAAGCTTCCCTTACAAAATTATAAGAATATTTTAAAAGTAAATGTTTTATTTTATAATTATGTGACTTTTAAATGATTTCAAAAAAAGAGATATTTCTCTCAAATAGTTTTGATTTCATCTATGTCAACGTACTTTGAGGGATTTTAATCTTATTTGAAGTTGATTTATTATGATATAAAACGTCCATATTATATTGAAGTTTTTTTGATATGTTTGACTTTGGATGTGTTATTTTTCTACCATTCATGGTTTATTGAGAAAGTATTTACATTTCATATGCTAGTTTTAATACGAATGTTTATGTTTTGTTTAAACATGTTCATATGAGGAATGCATTGGACTTAGTAAGTGACTGGTGGAGCCCACTATAGATCCTCGATGCATCGGTAGGTCTCATGAGACAAACTAGTTTCTTGGCACGAGGCCTTGACAAAATCTTATTTGTATTCTTGGCACGAGGGCTTGGCTATGTGGTTATGATAATCTGGAATTATGCATTCCATCATTATGAAGGTGGTTATTGATATTTCATGTGATTATTCATCTAGTAGAATAGCCATGTGAATAAGTAAATCACATTATTTCATTTCATCTTTGCCATATTATGCTGAAGTTCAAGTTTAAAAGGCTTTTGTTTTAGTTATACATTGCCTTAAATGTTTATGTTTATTTATGAAAGCTTCCGCTATATTGTTATCCTTACTGAGCATCTGAGCTCACCCCTTTCAATGTTTTATTTTTCCCCAGGATGTGAAGAAGTATTTTATGAATGACCAGCTGGGATAATATAAGGGGATATGAGGGTGGAGGCAAGATTTTGTTGTAGTTCTCACTTTCTGATGTAATGTAGACTTTATGAATGTATCTAGTTATTACAAGGCTACTAAAATAATCGGACTTTTGAGAATTGATCTTTTGTGATCATGCCAATGTTATGTAATAATACACTGACTCTGGGTAACTGGGGTCGGGGAGTTACACATCCTATCTTTTCCTGTTGTGTCTGAGTACACATTCTATTATAAAGATGTAGGCCATGTGACACTACAACCAATCCCTTCTTGGATTGTTCCATAATAAATCTATTTAGTATCTGGTCAATGTTTGAACCCTGAATTAGTCCAAGAGACCTCTAAGATCTATCACGAATGATTTTGACCCCTAAAATTTAAGCTACTTCACCTAAGTCCTTCATGGAGAAGAACTTGTTCTTCCAGTCCTTAACTGACTATAAGACTGGTACATCATTTCTAATAAGTAATATATCGTTAACATATACTACTAGGATAATGAACACATTTCGATTAAACCGCTTATAAATATATGTCCCACATTCATTCTTAATGAAACCAAATTCCTTTATGGATTCGTTAAATTGAATGTTCCATGACTTGGATGCTTGCTTTAATCCATAAATGTATTTCTACAATGTGTAAACCTGTTTGGATTCTCCTGGGGTCACAAACCCTTCTGATTGTGTCATATAGACATCTTCATGAAGTTTTTTGTTAAGGAATTCTTTTTTGACATCCATATTCTAAATCATTTAGTCAAGGTAAGATGCTTTGGAATATATGATTCTTATGGATTTAAACATGGAAAATGGTTAGAAGGTTTCATTATAGTCAATTCCTTGAAGCTGTCTGAATCCTTTAGCAACTAGCCTTTATTTATATGTGCTAAATTGACCTTCCATGTCCAATTTATTCTTGAATACCCATTTTCATCCAAATGTATTTACATGAATTGGATTGATGACCAGAACCTAGACTTGGTTCTGATACATGAAATCCATCTCAAAACTCATATCTTCTATCCACCTTGTAGCTTTTGAGCTTTCTACTACTTCCTTGTTGGAGAGAGGTTCATCATTTTCCAACAATAATTATTTACCATCCTCAGTGACTATGAGACCAAATATATATGGTTCACTTTCCTCTCTTGAGCTCATACAAAGTACTTGTGTTTCTATAACCTCATCTATAGGGACCTATATAACTTGTTCCTGTACCAACTCTTGTGTATCTGAGCATCAACTTCGTCTAAGTTAATCTTTCACCCACTATACTTTTTGAGGATGTGCTCCCTCTCAAGAAATACAGCTTTTCTAGAAACAACCACTTTCTTTTCTAAAGAGTTATATAGGTAATATCGTTTATATTCCTTTGTATGTCCTGTAATGATAGACCTCATGCCTCGAGGTGCTAGTTTTTTTACTAGGAAGGTCTTAACAAATGCCTCGCATCCCAATAAACGTGTGTGCGAAAAATGGGTATCTTTCAATTCCATAACTCAAAGGGAATTCCATTTTCTGCCATAGTTGGTACTCAATTTAATGTGTATGCTGCAGTTTTTATTGCATGTCCTTGAAAGGATAATGGAAGATCTGCATGACGCATCATCGACCTCACCATGTCCAACAAGGTGTGGTTCCTCCTTTCAATAACACCATTCCACTATGTTGTATAAGGAGGAGTGAGATGAGATGCAATCCTAGAATCCCATGATGATCTATGAACTCTTAGTTATGATATTTTCCACATTGATTCGATCAATGTTTCTTTTCCTCTTACCAAGACGATTCTCTACTTTATTCTTGAATTCTATAAATTTATCTAAGGAATCCGACTTATACCTCATTAATTTGACATAGACATATCTACTCAAATCATTCGTAAAAGTAATGAAGTAAGAATATCCACCTCTATCTTCTACTGGAAATGGTTCACACACATCTGTGTGCACCAATCCAAGAAACTGTGCGGCCCTTTTCACCCTATCCACTGAAATACGGCTTGGTCATTTTACCTTGTAAACAAGTGTGATATCTATCAAGTGGGATTATCTTAGTAGATTCTAAATACCCATCTTGGTATAGATTTTTCAAGTGCTTCTCATTTACATGAACGAGATGGTAATGCCACAACTTGGTGATGTACAAGTCATGTGAGTTTTTTTCATTATCCATTGCCAACACTTGTTTTTCATAATTTAATACATACAAATCAGTATTTAAATATTCCTTACCATAACATATGTTCTCATTATAAAAGAAAAAAACACTTATTTCCAAACATGACAATAAATCCATCTACATCTAATCATGATAGAGAAATTATGTTATTGGTAACACTAAGAACATAATAAAAGTTATGTAAAACCAAAATCATCTTAGTTGGTAATGAGAGATGGTAACCGGCAATGGACAATGTAGCCAGCCTCGCACCATTGGTAGCTCAAAGATCCACCTCTCCTCTGGAAATATTTCAAAATATACTTGGTTCCTGCACTTTAATATAGATGTGAGCCCCACAAACTGTATCTAATACCCAATGAGTAGAAATGGAAAGATGACACTCAAAAACGAATGACCCTTTAGCGTCCTCATGCTTATGGGTGAAGTTCCTCTTCTAATGGCCAGGCTTTCCACTTGGAAAACATATCACCTCCCATTCCTTGACCTGCATCTAGATATTCCCCTTCTTGGAGGGATAGTTCTTAGGGGCTTCAGACAGTTTATGAATCCTTTTCCCCTTTTCCGTGTCCTTCCTTTTCTTATTCACCATAAGGTTTGTGGGTTTGTCAGACACCATATCCTTATCTACCTGGAGTATTAAGGTTCGAAGTTCCTATAAACTCTTCTCATTGTTTCTCATGTTGTAGTAGAAAATAATTCTAGAGATGGTCTTGGGCGGTGATGATAGGATGAGATCTGTACACAACTCATCTGAGAATATAATCCCTAATATCTACAGGCATTCAATGTAGCCAATAAGATTAACTACATGAGGCCCAGCTGGCACAGACTCTCCATGTTTATATGCAAAAAAAGAATCATAGATCTCATATCTCTCACATCTCTCCTTCTCTTGATAAATATCCTTAAGGTGATACATCATGCCATACACATCCATGTTTTCATGTTTCTTCAAGAGCTCATTGGACATTGGAAATAGAATGAAACATTGGACATTAGTGGAATCATCCATATGTTTCATATATATAGATAGTAACTCATCACTAGCATTTTTTCTGGGAACAAGTGGAATAGGCTCCTCCAACATGTATAATTTCCTCTCGTGGTGAAGGATGATGCGTAAACGCCTCTTCCATTCCAAGAAATTGGTGCCAGTGAGAAGTTTTTACTTCTCAAGTATGGTTTGAAATGATATGTTTGATTTCATTTTTATTAATATTTCTAAAAATAAGATGAGAAAAGGTTTAGTACTTTATCTTAATAAAACTAAGACAAATTAATAATTTAATACTTACTAATCTCCTGCTATTTTTTCAAAATCCAATATCCCTCACCATTGAATTTAGAATATTCTATTGCCTGAATATTCTATTGGCCAGGATCCATATTACCCTTTGCATTACCCCAACTAGGGTTAAGCATGAAACATGAAGTTCATTATGTAGGAATTCCAAATTACAACTACATTAACTCACTACTCCTTGATCTACTAAGTGGACTCCCCAATCCTGAAATCCTTTTATTTTGGATTTCATAAACCTTTGCCTCTTGGTCACACAAAGTCCTATTGTAGTAGTCAAACCTTGATGTGAAACAAATCAAGTCAACCCAAAACCTTTAATTAGAATTCCCTAATAATTGAAATCACCCCATCTAGGGTTGTTAAAGCACTTTGAACTATGGTTCGATTCTAACCAAGATTATGGAAGTCTATACCAACTTAATATTTTTCTGAGGGATTTTATCCGTATACGTAAATTTTCATTTTCTATTCTTTGATTACATGCTTATTAATATTAATTGGGATATACTTAAATGATTAACCATGTTTAAGATAATATTTATGCATAATCTGGTCTTAATTTAGTTCTATATTTCATGCTTTTTTTATTCATTAATTGTGTAATTGTGACAACACACCCACATTAAATAGAAGATGAAACTGACAGAAATAAAATAAATGGTATTATCAGGAGATTATTTTATTGCTTAGTTTATCTAGTGGTTGATAAACTAGCCCAAAACCTAGGGGAGAAACACCTTGAACCTTTTGGGTTCATGTTTATAGATTTCCACCTATCAACCTTTGTATCTCTTTGTATTGGTTTCACCTTGGATCCTAACTTGAGTTGCCTCCACTAGCTTGAGACCTCCATCCATTACATATGATTTTATCTCAGTAATAGGTGGGGGGTAAAATGGGGTTTTAAATAAAAGAAACCTTGGGCACAGAGGCCCTACATGTTAATTAGGAGAATCCCCACAGACCAACAAATTTAATTTAAATTAATTAATTAAAATAAACCATTCACATACAATGTTCTTTGTCTAGATCATGTTCATCCATACATGCAATGATATTTACGCATAAATTAAACTAGAATTAAATTCTTTAATTGTTTTTTGAAGATAAATCATGCTCGAATCAATTAATTATATAATTAATCAATCCTTTTATTATAAACACTTTTTCTAAATTTCCTTGATATTCTCATCCATCATAATTTAAAAAAAAATAAATTAATTTAAAATTATCTTTGTACGTAACTTGTACCATGGAGGAAACCTTGTGAATTCCCTTTCATAACTACCCAATGAGTAGAAATGAACATTACATAAATGTTAAATTAAGAACATATATATGAAACTCCTATCATGTGTCGTGCCACAACTTTACACCCTCACTATGGTACACATCTCAAGGGTTTGTATAATATAATAATAAATTTTAATAAATCTACATAATTTGGATGAGAACACGATGTGTAGTTCTGACTACACGAAATTTAATTTTGTTCACCGTCTATTCTACATACACGCCTGAGGATATGGAATGTAGATGTACGTCATAAATCTTTGGATTACATGGAATGTTTAGTGGGAAACACACCATGTGGTATCCTCGTTACACGATTTCCATCCGGGAAAGTCGTGTACATCGTACATGGTCCAACCCTAACCCGAATGGACTATATTCCGTATTTAGTGATCCACATGATGTGTAACCCTAAAACAGTGTGCCAACTGTTCTTGGTCAACACATAGAGTCTTAAAGACTTAGATAGAGTCTAATGACACAACCTAGTTTGGCAGACCATCACGGTGCATGGAACTTATACTACACATCATGTACTACCGAATACATGCCATGTTTTCTGGTGTTGTATGGCTAGGAATCTTTGTCACCTTTGGATGAGATTATCTATTTTATTTTAATCAAAAATAAAATAAAAAATCATTTCATTAGGGTGAATGAGAAATAAAATAGGAGTAATATATTTTGATATACATATTTATAGAAGGATTAAATTGAATTGAAAAAACTAAATTATTAAATGTGTAAATCACCAACGAAGAACTACATAATTATAATCAATGATATATCCTCCCTCTAATGCCACTTGTAGTTTCCGGGCACAACGTAAGTGTGTTGGTGGGTGTACCTATCTTTAATTTTTTCAGTTAACAATAATCAATCCAAGATCCGTCACAATAATAAAATGTTGGATCATTGAAATAGAATGAAGAACAAAAGAAAGTAAGGGATTCCCAAGAACCATATAGAGGATCATCATATGTTGGTTATAATTAATTTCATTAAAAGATAAGAATTACGTAGATGGAATTATCTCTCTGTTTATGTTTCTGGACATAATCTGACGTGATCCATTATTCTGTCACAGAATACAAGTGCAAGATTCCTCTAGCAGTGGTCCACAAGTGATCCATGTATCTCTAGACATCACCGAATGGATCTCTGAGTGCTAGCACGGAAGAGCCTTCTCTTGTGATGTCTACCTTCAATCTTCATGAGAGCCGCTTAAAAGTGTTCTCCCTGATCTGGTGGAGGATGATATCTCTCGTAGATTGAGAGCATTCTTGGAAGAAAATAATCTGCTCTTGGCTTGAGAGATTTCTCTAGGTCCATAGTGAAAACCCCCCAAAAAATATCTAGGCTAATGAGAATTATAAAATTGGGATTTTAATTACATAGAATAATAAAATGAATTAATTACCTGAATGTATTTATTCATTTAATTTAATTCATAGTAAGACCTCATGTCTAATAATAATAATTGACTATTATTATTACTTGACATGGGCCCAAAGAATTACACCTAATATTATTTAATTAAATAAATAATATTATTCCTCACAAGTACCTAGAAAAATTACACATCATGTTTATTAATATGCACAACGTGTAATTTTTTTCCATTTTCTTTATTTCCTCCACTACATTTATTAGACCTTCAATAATGGTTATTTATTTCTCAAAATTAATATCATTGCGTTACTTTCTAATAAATATATGTTTTCATCCACAATACATTCTCTCAAATAACTAGTGTTGAAATAAATACGATCAGGCATCCTTGAATAATTATTAAACCATAATCAGTAATAATATTTATTCAAATTGTTACATTAATATTTAACTAAGATACTTGGATACAATTAGTGTGTGAACATCTAGGCCTCTTTCTTAGTGGAATTCGGTAGAGCCTACCTAATGTCCAAAGTTAGAATCTAACAACACGACAAGGTAACCATAGTGAAATAGGTTAATGTTATAATGACATGTCACCTCATATGAATGCTTACAGTGTAATGTAATCCTTTTGTCTTGATATCTCGAATCAAGTGGGTTACATGCTAGTGTCGTCAAACCATGTGTTTGATTATTCTTTCTTTGATTTTTTAGAATTGAACTCGCCCATTCCTTACCATGGCCATGGATTTATTTAGGATATAAAAATTCCATCAAAGCTCCTAAGATATCTACTTCCATTATGGAACAGAAGGGAAAAATTATTTCTCCCATTATCTATTAAAGCATTATTACTCCTGATGCACCCAACATATCCTACCTCACTGCGAAAAGTGTGTCATCATTGTTTTCATTAACACATCTAAGTGAGTGAGTTTTAATATCAATTAATAATAATCTTAAAGTCTAAGGACCAATAGACAAATATGTTGATAGAAAAATCCAATGACACTATGAAATATGGATTTCTTACTGGAAGGTCTCGTTCTCAAAATATCCTCATGGATATTACCAAGGGTGTACACCAGGAGAATATTCCTCAATGTTTTATGAGTACACACCCCTAATGTCCTGTATTATTTGTGTCTCTCAAAAAACATCATCTGTCCATAGAAAATATATATTCAAGAACAGTGTTATGGGACTTCTGGGTTCTAATCATAACATGAATCTGCTATGACCCTTTAATGAAAAAAAAACCTTAGGACATTATCAAATGCATTTTCATGAAGAAGAACACTCAAGATGTGATAAGGTTTTTATTAATTAATAAAGTACAAAGTAGATGGTTCTAGGCTACTATCACCAATAGAGGTAATCTTTGATATGCCATTTGAGGACCTGACTTTTCAAATCCAATGAATTTTGGTTCTATTTGGCATGTTGGGATTCGGTGGGATTGATTACCATTAAATCCATGATACTGTGAGGGATATTTTTCAACAGTGGGAGTATGATAACATGATTTGGAAATACCTAATAAAGGAAAAACTAATTTCCAATGTTTATGACTTCCAAGATACATTACCCCAAGCAGAGGCCAATCATAGCACAAAACTGGTGGAATACAAGTGTAAGATCAAGGGGAATACTTTTAAAGTGTCATGCCTTCATCAAAAATTGGATGCTTCTTAGGGGAACATGAAAAAATCCACCACTCGTTAATATAATCCCTAACAGAAGTGTAAACTTCCATTTCTACTTTAACAATGGAACTTCACTAGGCTAAGGAGACTGAAACTCGTTTGATTGACCTAGCTTCAATGAGAAGCTAATGGGGATCAGGAGGCCATTCAATAGAAGAAGGGTTATATTGAAGTTATTTTGTAATATATGATAGAGAGAATCCATCATGTGGATGTTACTATTGGGATATTTTCTTATTAGTTCAAAAATGAAAATAATTTTCCTTCCAATTATCTATACCATCATCCATAAATTTTTCCAGGGATCACAGTGTAATATTGAAACTAATTTTCCTGAAAAAAAAATCTGTTATTTTTAATCAAAGTGATGGGATGGGAAAATGTACTGATTTTTTTCCTAATCCATGGGGCCTAGTGATCATAGCATGACTGTTTCTTGGGTCATAAGAAAAACCCTATAAAATATTCATCTTTTGATTTCATCACCCTTATTTTTTCCCAATATCAATATAAAGGAGACTTAGTAGGTGAGACTTGAATTTTTCTTAGGATTCCCCTTTTGAGTTTTTATCCTAAAAAGTTTTATTCATTTTATAATTGTGGGAAGATTAAATGCATATGTGTTTGACTAATAAGACCTGTGTTTTAGGTCTAGATAATTTGAACATGAATTTTGAGTTGATGACCCAAGCAGGGCTTGTGGGCTAACAATGTTCTGACATTATTTATATATCCATTGAGAAATCTTGAGCCACAATTTTGTGGTTTCAAAATCTAAAACACGATATTAGGGAATAGAGTAGTTCTGTCATAGGGATGAAGTTACCAATTGTTTACAAGCTTGTTATGAGGGATATTCTATGTATGTCCAAGTAGGGAATGTACTACATAGTCAAATAGATACATCCTTAGGCTGATAGAACCATTATGTGGGTGACTTATGCAAGGCCAACTGGGGAACATACAACATAGTCATACAAAGGAGTTATCATTAATTCTAACATTATATTATTGATGGTAAAAGTATAAGATTTAGTTCTCTCAAGGCCAGGATGGGTGTTTTTTCAAAAGGGAGGTTTTTTAGAATGAATAGAATAATTGTATTGGTACAGACCAAGAATGAGAATCTAATCCTACATGAATTTGGATCAAGTGAAGGAGGGTACATTTTAGATGGTCAATCTTAGGGGGAACGTACCATTTTGAAAAAATGTGAAAGAATTGTGTAGTTTAATATCATTTTACTAAGACATTGACCATGTAGTTTAACCTTTTATAATAAGTACATTATGATAAGAAATTTACAAGCATTTATCAGGGACATTATGTTGTGTAGTTTAAAGTCATTTTTCAAGGACATTATAAAATACAATTTAATGTTCTGTAATAGGGATATTAAGTTTTATTTTTTAAAGTCATACTGCAAGGACATTATTGTATGTATTTTAAATTCATATTACAAGTAAATTACGTGTCTATAATTTAAGTTTGTTAGCTTTGACCAGAAGATTTATGATTCTCCCACTCTTTATCTGGAAATATACTTCCATATAAAGGAATGCATGTAGAAAGTTGTAAAATGTGATTTTCGGATTCCCAGATCCAAAGAGTGGTATGGAAAAAGGGATTATGGAATTAAAGGAGGTATGTCCCAATGATGAAGTTACCAGTTATAGAAAAACCCATAATGGGGTCTGTTTTATGAAAGACCAACTTGGGAACGAACTGTATAGTCAATTAGTGGCATCCATTGGATGATAAGCCCGTTATGAAAGTGACATATGCAAGCCCAACTGGGGAAAATACTACATAGTCAGTAAAAGAAGTGATTAATAATTCTGACATTCTATCCCCAAAATCCAATGAACAATTATGGAGATTCAGATCTCCCCAATCATAGAGTTTGGTTTGTGGGTAAAATTTCCTTTATATAGAAGGGGTATTTCAAGTCATTATTTCCAAATACTTTTGAGGAAAAGGCTCTTCTATGAAGTTCTGACCCAAGTGTAGGAAGTACAGTGCCTGCAGTTTTAGGTAATACGACTAGGACCATAACACCGAGGAAATAAAAGAGATGCATGGACTTTTGGATCAAGATTGTACCAATATGATTCAAACACATGGAAGAGGAAATTATAAAACATGATCTTGGGGGTTCTCATATAAGGAGAGAGAAAAAGGGACATATATAAGGATAACCATATAATTTTTATTAAATCATGGGTTTCAACATATTTCAATCAATGATAATGAGGAAAGTAGAGGATTCTACCAAGGGAGAAGTAACCACTAGTTGAAAAAACCATTTCTGGGATGTTTTATAAAATACCTACTAGGTAATGCACTGCATAATCAAATATTGGCATCCTTAGGATGACATAACCATTATGAGGGAGACATATACAGGGCCAACTAGGGAATGTACAGCATAGTCAAACAAAGGATCCTTCAGGTATCATAAATTATGTCACCAAGAGTTGAAGAAATATTATGAGGATATAAAAGTCTCTAATATTCGGTGTGCGACTTGTGAAAGAAACATTTTTGTGAAAAAAAGTAATCATTTAGGCTGATATCGAGCAAGGGTTTGGAATCCCATTCATAGATTTGACTCATATGTAGAAGGGGGTATATTTATGTTTCCTTGTTAGGTTCCCCTAATGAGGGGGACATGCATTAAATCTTCTTCATAGATCTATGATTTTACATAAGTGAGGGTCATTTTTTGTTTCCACATGGATAGGACTAGGATCAAGGCCTATATATCACAATATATCTCAGTGGGATGAGAATCAAACCACTCATAGTTATAACAAAAAAGGTCCCTCAAATTGATTGAATGGATGTGTGGAGGACATGGGGGTTTGGATATGAGTTCATGTATAAGGCGAGAACTCATATTGAATCTTATCATGTAGATATGAATCATACATGGGAGAGTAGAGGTTTTTTCCATATTTTTCTATATCTAGGCCCATGATTAAATATATATACTTCACTATGTATCTCATAGGGGTGAGAATCAACACACCCATAGATTTTGATGAACCATGTAGTTTAATTTCATACGGAAAGGATGGAGGTGATTTCAACGAGAAAGGGGATATTGTGTCTAGATCAAGGTGTATGACCCAAGTTTCACTATGTATCCTTCTTGGGTTAGAATCAAGTCACACCTAGTTCTTAGATAAGTCGTGTAGTTTACTTTCAAGCAATGAATATATCTGGTGTGCCTTTTAAGGTCTTGTAGCATGGACTATAACAACCCCAATGTGAATTGTTATACCTTATTAGAGAAATCCTTTATCAAACTCCTAATCCAACATGAGTTGTGCTCGGTGTGAGAAAAAGGCATGGTAAAGGTTTATGGTACAATTCTATGGTATCAAAAGTTAATGATAGGGGTATATTGATTCTATGATGGTTGGGCCAAGAGATATGATTCATGCATCACTATGTATCTCATTAGTATGAGAATGAATCCATACTCAGTTCTTGAGGAACCGTGGAGTTTAACATCATGCAACAAGGATGTTGGCTTCCCAACGTGAAAAGGGTAATGAGGTAGGACCCAATGATGGAAACGTTGGGTGTCTCTACGCATCATATAATTATAGGAAACAAGGAATGTTTAGTTGTTGAAATTCCATGCAATTTGATGTCATTCTGTATGGATAAAGATGAATCATCATGAAAGAAAAAAAATGTTGTGGCTAGCCACAAGGATGGAGATCTGGGAATCAATACGTATCTTATTAAAATAATAATCAAACCAAATGTATTTGTGAAAAGGATCCCTATGTATATCTGATTATCTCAAAGGGTATAAAGTGCCTTTGTGGTTGAAATGTAGCTTGACCCGAGATTAGAAATCTTAATGTCAATATGTATCTTGTTGAGGAATGAATCAAGGCACATGTAGTTCTTGATAGATCCATGTGTAGGTGTGTTTCATATACAGTGAGTGGGTTTCTTATAATAGCTAGATCCAATTTTTGAGATCCAGATATTACTATGTATCTCATTGATATGTGAATCAAAACATAGATAGTTCTTGAAGAACCATGTAGTTTAATTCCATGTTTCAAGGACGTTGGTCACCCGATGTGAAATTAGTGTTTTGGATAGACTATGGGATAGGATTCATATGTCACTACATATCTTTATAGAGTAAGAATCGAGCCACACATAGTTCTTGAAGAGGTTCCCTAAGTAGATATGATTCAGAAATATGGAAAATAGGCTATATATGTTGTCATGGATACAACTAAGATAGCATGTCTGGGAATCACTACATATCTCATTAAAATGAGAATCATGCCACATTTATTTCTTGAATGGCTTTTACCCACACCAATCAAGCATTGATGTGGGGAATGGGGATTTCAGACTTTCTAGAACAACAATTTGAAGCAATACATGTGGTCTAGGAATCACTGTGAATCTCATTGTAATGAGAATCAAGCCATATGTACTAGAAATGATACCTATTTAGATATGATTCATACACATAGAAAGTAATGGGGTTTTCTTTTCATTAATTATATTTGGACCTAGTATTAGAGATCTAGGCATCACTATGTGTCTCACTAGAATTAGAATTAATCCATACATAGTTATTCAACAGATCGTATAGTTTATCGTTATACAATGAGAATATTGGTCGTGAAATTTATCATCTTGTGGTAAGGACGTGAAAATGTAGGGGCTTATACCAATAAAAAGGGTCCCAACTGGAATTATGGAGTGGAAATGATATAAGGGGGACATATTCATGGGGGAAACCAAACTTTTTTCCTCAAATCTAGACAAGAGGGAATCTCAACCCACTGAGGGGTTAGATTAATGTGATTGGGACTGACACATGATATAGAGGCCCATTTTCAACAGACTACAAGGGATATCTCAACTCATGGTACACTGGGGGTTTTATAGCATCGAATGAACATGATTTTAACCATGAAGTTTAATGTCACGCGGTAAGAAGAAATAGTGTCTTTCAGTTTACTGTCATGTGACAAGGACATTATGTCATGCATTTTATTTTCTTTAAATAAGGACACTATGTCATTCATTTTATTGTGATTTGACTAGAATATTTTGTCATTTATTTTAAGTTCATGAGATAATGACCCACTATGTATTTTAACATATTGAAGCTCTGATGAAGGTCATGTAATTAGAAGAAATATTCCTTTAGTAACCTTTCATTGGTTGGGGTCGTAGTGAGTTCCCCATCCATTGGGATCAAAGAATAAGCTCCATTGGATTAGACCTTGTGTATGGAATAAGGTCCCTCCCACATCAGCTCAAATTTTGGAGACTTCTTTCCTATTATCATTGGAACCCTAAGGACCGAAACGAATTTTCCTTAGAGGAATGAGTAGAGGTGGACCTTCTTGTTAAAATCTCATGCAATCCAATTCTGGTAGACCTCCAAGTGGTGAAAGGTGTTTAGTCTCTCTTCATCTATTCTATCCAACTCATTAAACCATTTCTGATACTGTTTATCTATAGATGGCTGATAATACATGGGAATATGGTGTGATAGAAACTGAATTTCAATGTTAAATACCTCTTCTGTTCTATACACCAATGAGTACGGGGTTCCCCGTGTTTTAGTACGAGTCATAGTCTGGTAATCCCATAAGTTGTGAAAGACGTTTTTAGGAAAATAATTCTTATCTTTTTCCACCATCATCTAAATTATGTTTGACAAGGTTTTGTTAAAAGCCTATATCCATCCATTAACCACTACATGATAGCAGGATGAATGGATGGATTTGATATTGAACTCCTGATATTGATTTTATACCTCAACAGAACATGAATTACAACCATTTTCTATCAATATGGTATAAGTGACACCAAATCAAGTATTCATGTTAGATTTGAAGAATATAACAATTATTTTGCCCCAAATTCTTTGATGGGTATTGACTCAGTCAATTTTAAGAAAACATCGGTAGCAGTCAAGATGTATTTGAACTGCTTTGTAATAACTGGAGGGTACGACCCCACAACATCCATTCTCCATATTGAAATTGGCCATGAGTATTTGGTTATGTACTGAAGCTCTATGGGTTGATGAATGAAGTTGGCATTCATTTGGAAAGAATGAATCTTCATAGTGAATTCTATAAAATCTTGTGTCATTGAAGGCTAGTAATACCCAAGTCATCAAATTTAGTGGGAAATATTATATTCATACTGATCGGTGATACATTCCCTAACATGTACTTAATCTATAATGTCCATAGTCTCTTATCCATCAATAAATATAAGAAGAATTCATTCAAATCATCATTTGTAGATATTTTGTTGATTCGGGCCATCATTTATGGTGAAGTTGGCTGTTTACTGTTAGATTTTCTCTTTCTTAGCCCTATATAGTGGGAGTACTCCATCCTAAAGGTAGTCTATAATTGGAATCATCCACGCAGTGGTAGGTCCATATGGGACATGGATAAGGATGACTTCATTTATCTATTCTATTTTTATTCTAAAAAAAGGGATACTATTCCACGATGGGTGATGAGGATGATCATTTCATCCTGATTTGGATCATCCAATGTCGTGGTGGCATTTTAAAATGTATATTCTTGGGACTTTTGTTATTTTGGGATTTGAGTAAATGTTGGTTATGATAGGAACTCTACTATCAAATATCAGGCATAGTCAAATAGGGAGATCAAATATTCTTTTCTAATGGAGTAATCCTCATTGATGTGTTTTTATTACCAACTTTGAATAACCTTTTACCTCCAAGTGATTCACTGGTATTTGGGGATCTAGTTCCAGACCCAAGATTAGGGCCTGGTATTCTGCATCATTGTTGGTACGAACCTCTAACAATATAAATGAGTATGGTGAGACAACCTTCATTAGGGTGATGAGAATGATCCTTAACCCAAATATATTGACCTTAGGGTCTTCCATTATCTTCCTTATTGGGATCCTGGATGCACCATTGAAATACATTTCCCATGTTTGAGGGTTGTCCTGAATGGATAAAACCTATTCATATGGAATTTTAGTATTTAATAGTGATGTTGTTACATCTGGGTGGTCTTCTAGGATAATTTATAGGGCCTGAACTTTAACTAATTTCTGAGGAAAAACTATATGTGAAACAACGGAATAATAACTTCCCACCATGCTAGGTTCCTTGTCAACATAAGATGATTGAGGATTTATTTGAGGGGGTTATTTCTAGAGACCAGTTGGACCTCTTGGTGCTGAATATAGTGCCTCAACTTCTAAGCAGTGAATATTAATATGAGGAATCCCTTCTAAATATTTTAGTATCGAGTCTCCGCATAATTTATGGTTCAAAAGAGACAATAGAGGCCATTTTCATTAAAAGGATTATTATTTTTCACAAGGAAGGCACCCATTAATCCTTACAGAGCTATCACATATAGAATTAGAGGATTTCCCTCTACAGGTTGAATCAATACAAGTGAACTCATGATATATTTATTGAGGGTATCAAATACTTCTTAGTAATCATTTTTTCACTGATACATGACCCAGTTTTTCATAAATTTGGTGAAGGGGAAACACTTTCCTGCTAGATTGGCTATGACTTTCTAGATGTATGCCATTTTTCCTTGAAGTCCTCTAAAATCTTTAAGTTTTTTAAAAGGTGACATTCCAGGGACCAATTTAGTCTTCTCAAGATCGACATCGAGGCTATAATAAAGTACAATACAGTCAATGAACTTCCCCAAGGTTACCCTAAAAGAACATTTCAAGTGGTTTATCTTCATGCTATTATGTCGTAGAATACATGAGATGAATTATAGGTCAACTAAGTGGTCATAATGTTGATTTTACTTGAACAATAAATCATCAACGTAGCATTTAAAAAACATTCTCAATAAGGGTTATATGTGATGCAACACATGTTGATATGTGGTTCCCACATTCTTTAAGCTGATGGTAATTACCCATTAGCAGAACACTCCCTGGGGGATCTCAACACTATAGATTCTTCATCCTCTAGGTAGATCTAGATTTTATTATACCCGTAATATCCATCCATAAAGTATAGGTATTGATAACTAGCCATTTCATCAATCAAGAGTTTTGTAATTGGAACTGGAAAGTCATCTTTGGTAAAATGATGGTTCATATATATGAAGTCAATGGAGAATATGATTTTTCAATTATTCTTCTTCATAGGTACAATGTTGTCTAGAAATTTTGGATATTTTACGCCATGGATAAAATCATCATTGATGATCTTGTCCACTTCAACCACAATCTTATAGGAACTAGTTGGGTGTATCTTTCTAACTTCCTTTTTTTCCCAATGATATTTTGGAAAACCCAAGTGATGGGTGGATACCTCAGGGTCGAGGCCTAGAATATTTTTATAATTCTTGGAAAACACATCCTGGTGTTGCTTTAGAAATGATGTATATACCACTCATTATTCAGAATTCATAGCCACATTAATCAGAGTGGATCATGGATCTTCATTTATACCCAAATTTATTACTTTGAGTTCATCCACAGTGGTGGACACACCTTCTTCATAGGATAGAGGGGAATACCTAAGGTCTTCCACTTCTTCCTTCTCCTCATGCATTACCTCTTTTAAATCCTCTTGGGAGGAAGTCAGTAAAAATAGAATACCAATGTTAAGGGGGGGAATTTCATTCGGACATCTAGAAGACGAAGATATCATACATGGATTAACTGGTGGAACTGGGTCTCTCCTGAGCTCTATAGGGGAAATGAGGTACTAATGATGAGCAACATCATTTCTCCCAATTGACAAAGAGACTCATTCTGGTCTAGATTATGAAATGGATATTTTTTAAAGATCAAGGGATGGAATGGAGATATTATAATCCTAGATTATGTGACTCTTTAGAGAGCTGTTAACTTCTCCTGGGATATCGGGATCATTTTTTCTAACTAAATTTATATAATCCATTGAGTGCATGATTGAATTTTGTCCCACCCTTTCGATTTGATTAAGGTGAATCATGTAATATTTGATGAGCTACTTGAAAGGGATAGTTGGGATCATCTTTAAGCCATTTGGGGAATTGATTCAAGTAACTTTCTCAAATATTGAATGTTTACCTCCATTTTTATATAATCTTGCATCAATATATTGGGACTCGCAATATTTAAATGGGGTATTTTCACCATAAAATGTCCTAATTTGACCATTGACACAATATATGAGACATTGGTGATATGATAAAGGAATGTAAAAATGTTTATGTAGCCAAGGGCTTCCTTGATAAACATTTAAAACTCTATCCTACCGGAAAACCATGAATTATGAGTCAAAGAATATATATCCAAACTAAATTCTGATTGTGATCTCACCAAATGACTCTTGCATGTTCTTGTCACAACCCTATAACATTAGAGTTGATGGGGACAAGTGAGATTCATTGAGACCTAATTGGATAAGTTTATGGACTAGGATGAGGCTGAAAACTGAGCCATTATAAATAAAGGCTCATTAGATATCAATATCATTTATTTTTTCATAACTGTACAAGGACCTAACATGTACTTGAAAAATGGAATCCTTGTCCGTAAAGGAGATGACCACATTGCATTCAACTACATCATTATCTACATGATATACTTTAGTAGTATCAACCTTGACATAAAACTCACGAGGGATTTACAATGTCTCTATGAGTGTCTCCCAGTTCTCTTTTGAAAAAATCAAGGTATCCAAGACTGAAAGATTGGATGACACTTGGTCCAATTGATTCAATACATCCTATTTATGATCCAAAAGTCTGTGCTTCCCAATATGGGAGTATTTCTTCACAAGATCCTTTGGTTCTTATGTTTCTGATGTGCATGAACCATCCTTTGGAATAGGAGCTGAAGGTGCTTCCTCTCATAATGGATTTGGTCATCTAGGTATGCATACCTATTTAAGAGGTTGTTACATATCCTCTAACTAGTCTTCCAAGATGATCATGTCATGGAAGACCCTATCATGTGTGGTGGAAAAACTCTTTTTTTCCTGATAATCTCACAGAAGATGTTTCCCCAAAATTTTACCTGTGTAGATAGTTCAAGTAGGGGTTTTGTTGAAGTAGTGACTTCTAGCATGACCAAATATTCTCCTATATCCTCATCCTCAACGACATCTTCCCATGGTTACCCAATTAGACATAGGGAATTCTAATTTATAACAATAATATTTATATATGAAGTGATTCATTAAATGGAAACCATTAATGGAACCAACGATCAATTCATCAGCATATGAATCATATGACGAGATGATTCTTGTTGTACCATTTGGAAGAGTGGTGCCCATGATTTTGGGACTATTAGCATGAATTTGGATATAGTTAGGGATAAATGTTTCATTGAAATGGTACCATATTCAGGCATTTACTTTTTACCTTTTTTCCATGTATCTTTTTGGATGATTGGTCTTTAGAGGATTTTCCTGCTAATGGAGCTGTTTGTGCTATTGAGGAACCATCCGGAGGAATATTTGGATATTTCAACTATTTTCATAGAATAGTGTGAGTCTAATTGATCATTTTTCTAAACATCCAGTTTTCAAATTTATGTGAACTTTCCCTCTTAAATTCTTTTCATTCTTTTTCTTCCTCTATTGGAATAGTGGAAAAAATATACACCACTTGATCAGGTGAAATTTTCAAATTCACTTTCCTAGAGTACACTATCTTTGGAAGAATTTCATTGAAAGGAAAAAAATCATGGATATTGTGCCCCAACATCTGATCGAAGGGGAAATAATTAATGAGATCTTTATCACCTTTTTTTCATGGATTATTGGTTTTTGGAAATGTGATTAAGTCGTTTTCCAATGTCGATATGAATTAATCAGGGACATGGTTATCTAAAAAAGAGTAGACCTTGTTTTTTATCTCCTCAAAATATTTTCACTGCTGGTCTCTCTGATATTCTTGATGAGGTGGGTGTTTCTGTTGTCACTTGGGAGGTGGAGCCATATGATATGATGTGGGATTTGATGTAGGAGTAGGTATGAGGGTTTGATTAAGTGTAACTCTAGTAACCTATACTTTTTATTTTCTTCTTCCCTGAGTAGATGTCATTACATGGGACTTGAATTTGGTCTCTGTGATGGAGTTTTACACCTGTTGACCAATTGAGGCTAGATCCTGAAACCCTTCTATGTATTATATAGGGATAAATGGTGTGAAAAACTCATTGTGGTGATTTTTACACATATGGGAGACAATTATTTTTAAGGAAGTGGTAAGTTTAAGGAGAATTTTAATCCTTTCCACTCATCAAGGAAATCGCATACCCTTTCATTACCCCATTGTTTTCAGTTTAGGAGATCAGAGAATGGTGTCCTCTGTAGTATTGAGACAAACTAGAATAGAAATTTTGGGTGGAGATCGTCCCAACTAGTAATTGAAAAATCCTATAATCTTGTGTACCACTTAAAAGTTGGTCCTTGCAATGACTATATGAAGAACCAAATTTTCAGTGCCTCTTTTTTGTTTAGGGGAACCCATCATGGGATCAAATTGAGAGATAAAATACATCAAGTGCTACTTCAGATCTTCTAATACATTAAATATTGGAAATTTAGGTTTCCTAATGTTTTTTGGGGGAATAGTTGGATCTACCCATTTAGGTAAAGCCTTATTTTCTATCTATAATAGTGCATATCGTCCATCCATTTCTTCCAATCGAGTCAATAATGACTCAATGACATTCATAAGATTTCAAGGAATATCTGACAGATCTGGGACCTAAGAAGGTTTGTCGGATGGAGCCTGAATGGGTGTAGTGACCTGATCCCTAATAGGTTCAATGACTGATAAGACCATTGGTGGCATCCCTACTAGCACTTTCTATGGGTAACACATAGGGGAGATCCTATAAGGATGCACCTGGCCATGTTCTGGATGTGTACCCAATGGAGTAAATTCTCGATCTACTACTATGAGGTCAAAATATATTAGTGATTGGTTTCCCATTTTGAGAGCATGTTCCAAATCTTCCTCAATTACTACAAAAAACTCTCTTTGTTGAGTTTTTCTAATTGGAAGTAATAGTTAAGGATATTCTTGAAGAAGATTTATAGAAATAAGGATTCATCAGAGTAATTTTGTGTTGAGTCTCCAAAATTAGTTAATCTAATCCTCCTATTGGGAAAATACTTATTCAAGAGAAATGAGATTAACCTCCCCAAGAGGGATGTGAGAAATGATTTAACTCTTACCCCTTTCTCTGTTTGATTCCTTTTGTGGAGGTAAAGGTGGGTTGTTTGGGGAACGTCCAGATTCCAAGAAAGCCTCTGGGTTTGAGTACGTATATGTTCTTCCTTCATTTATGTATATACCACATTATGTACTGAAACCTCATCCAATAATTCCTTTGAATTAGACTCATGTTATGGAGTATTTTTAGTGAAATCATTTGTGATGTTCACCGACACATAATGCATTGTGTTCATTCCATCAGAATCTCTATGATATCACCTTCATTTGTGTCATCCATGAGGCCACTTCCTCTCTTTTTTTGATTCCCTGGAATATTCTTATTGAATAAAAACCAAATGGAATCTCAAAATAGTTTATTTATACATATTCCAGGTGATTATACTTGATCACATGATGGGATGAATTGGGAGGATTCATTTTTTATTATCTTCCTTAATTGGGAGAAGCCCGGTTCCCATTTTGGAGGTGATTGTTAAGGTGAAAATGCCCCCATCCTTGAGGGATAGGGATATTTTTGTTCCACTCTCACAAACCTTCGAGCATAGTTGGATGAACCTAAAGGGTTGAGTTAAAAATGACCTTATACCTGTAGATTGGGTTTACTCCCAAAATACAGTGGCTGATATTACAATATCTACTCATCTAATTTTACAAAAAAAATCGAATGTGGGTTGGGAGATTCATTCGAAACACACTTAAAACACCCATTTTGGAATACCTTGGTTCTATTTATGACATTTTCACTATCTAAGGACTGAAATCCTCTATGTGGGATGCATACTCGATGTTCTTAGACAGTTAATGGAAAAGATTCTCAATAGCCTACTCTCTCTTGACCTGACATCTATGAGAGTCCATAAGGGCTTGTTCTTATTGAGCATATCCTCAGTCTTGTAGAGGGTCTAATTATTTAAGCCGACCTAAGGCTGTAACATTTCATGCTACAACCTTCAACTAGATTTTCTTATTATAGAGCACAATAAAATGTAACTCTCCATGTGAACCCCATCCTCTTATACAAACACTCTATGTGATATCCATGATTAGTTCTCACAACCTCATTAATTCATTGAGGCATGCAAATTATAGGGATCCTTACTGTGTCATGATCTTTAGATTCCATGAATCTAAAAGGGATGCTAAGTTAATTTAATATTCCAACATTTCTATTACCCTGACGTGAGTTTGATACTCATCATAGGGTAATACCTTTGTTTTTAGGTGATGAAAATCCTTCCATATGTTTAAGAGGATGTCGTGAATAAAATATTCTACCAAAAACACAGGAATACTATATTGTGGGGTGGATAAATTCTATAACATAACTAGTATGTTGTATTTAGCAATATATTTCCTCATGTTTGGAAGATATTACTCATATTTCAATAGAGATTCCTCGACCTGGTTTGACTAGAATGGATGCTTCTTAATATTTTTACCACATGAAATGGGATGGGTTGGTATTTTCTCTACTATATTAGAAGGAAACCAATCCAAAGGAGGTATGGAGAATTATTTCCACTATGATATATCTTCTAGTTGAGAAAGGATTTCACTTGCCTATGATAAGATATCATATATGGCTAGCCTTGTGTTTTCAAGTGCATCATGATAGGAGGTATTTCTTGTCACTACATTAGAAATTGTATAATTCTATTAACAATGAATAACACTACTATAGACTGAACTATCTCAAAAAAACCATCATGGGGAGGATGACCATGGTGGATTAAATCAAGGGGGAAAAACTATCTCTCCTTAGTCTTCTGGCCACACTAAGGTTTTTTGAGGCTCTCATTAAGAGATAGGATTTTGAGATTGACTAGATTATTTTTGTGAAGAAAATTTTCATGGTGAAGTGTTCAGAATGGTCCTTTGGAATTACTATTACTACTCCCATAATTTCGTAATGGGTGGGTAGGATATTGAGCTACCACTGAAAATGTTTTGAGAGATTCAAGAACTTCATCATTAAAAATATCGAATCATAGATAAAAACTTGATCTTACAATCATTTTAAATACGAGTTCTTATTGGGTGACTTTTTATGAGTGATTGGGGACAATTTCTATGAGAAGTGGTTTTCATGGAAAGGTGTTTATGCCTGCCTTGGAGTGGCCATTTGAATAGGATGATTAACTCCAATTGGAGCGAATTTATGTTCCCAATCTGGTTATCCATATAATATGGGAGTGTTTTGCCCATGACCCTCCTAGATAGAAGCAAAGGTATTTGTATGATCTAGGGTTTTATAATGATGAACCGCCCCATTTTCAGAGATATATTTAAGTGTCCATCCCTCGGGCACTACATTCATTGACGTTATGATATCCTGGAATGTATGAAGGATGTGAGAAGGAATTTCTAACTTCCCTTCTACCATTTATAGTATATAAATGGCGACATCAGCATATAGAAAAGAGATATGCATACATTCTGTATCTAGAGTTTTTGTATGTGCCTACTCTTATCCTATCTTTCCTTCCAATGGATACTAATATTACTTGTGTGTGGAGGAATAGAGTTGCGTCTACCCCTGACTTTCATCCAGACTTTCTGACTCACTTCTCTGGGTGATTCTAGATGAGGTTACTAGTAGGATTGATGAATTCTGGAAGGTGTGTGTGCGTGCTTGCTGCTTGCCAATAAACATGGTCAAAAGACTTCTTTGAGTGCTTCCATAAGATTCCAATGGCATTCATGGTGGGCACAAGAAGATGTATGTTCTTTCTTGAAGGTTTCTTCCATATTTTGTTAGTGGGATTCGTTGAATTCCATCAGGAGAGTCTGCTATCTGGATGAATGAAGGCCTATGGGTGTATTTTCCCACTCACAAATTGCCACCAAAATTGGGTTGGTGGGATTCTATAGAGGGGGGTAAAAGGTGTTACCTTGCTCCATATTGGTCAATTTTCACCCCTAATGGGCTATCTTGTGTGCCCAAGTTTGATGGATTAGGACTGTATATACAATAACAACACCCTCATCATGTCTAGGGTTCACTACTGCACAACGTTCATGGTGGAGATTTCTAGTAGCGGGCCTTGAGGAGGATCCCAACATCTCCTGGATGAGGACATATGTGGCCTCTTGATCCACTTCCCATAGTTATAGAAGGTATTTCTTGTTTTGTTCTAGGAATAATCTTCTAAAAAGGTTTAATATGGTAGTCAATTCCATCTACTTTACGAAAACCAGTCATCATTGACCGGACGATCGGTGGTGGTTTTTGAGATGGAGGGCCTATCAGGTGGCCTCCAGGGTAGGGATTGTACAATTTTTATGGTACTATCGATCTAGTGAGTTAGAGACCTAGCGTTGAAGATTCTGGGTTGGTGATGGAATCTTTTTCATTCATGAGGAACCAACCTAAATAGTAGCCAAAGATTTTTTGCGTTAAAACTTGAATGATTATGTCATATTGATGGGAGTTCTGAGAGAAGGTTCTTGTATATATTAAAAATACAAACAATAAACTCTATCAATGAATAATTTCATTTTAATGAACTCATAAATGGTAGATTTTATTGTCTGGGCCTCTTTTATCAAGTTAAAGGAGGCTTGACAGATGGGTGAAATTATCATCTTGGTTAAGGGTTCCCATCAGGTTCACCATTTTTTGTTTCCAATGGAAATTGTACTTTAGGTTAAAAATTTATATTTCCAAATAGTTTCTAATAGGTTTGTTTGTGGAACTGGAAACACCCAATATTTCTATATCCAAGGTTAACTACTTTTAAAAGGCAGGTTGTCGTCAATATTTCAGTCCAGCAATGCTTAAGACCACATATTGGTTGAGAGGATGTGGGGTCAGGCTCATCACACCTTTTGGGGGGGAATTATTTCCTACTCTGATATTCTCTCATATATTTAATACATATTTGAGAATCCTTTATTAAATCCCAAGTATGATGTGGATTACCCTAGAATTAGAAATCAATAGTTTGAATTTATGGAATATAGAATCATCTGTATGCATCTAAGGTTATTCATAAATGTAGACATCAAAATGTCTCTGAGGTTCTCCATCCATGGTATCCTCTTATATATATATATATATATTAGTGATTCTTTTTGTTGTTGTTTTGATGATACTGGTTTTATATCTACACATTGGGGCACTCTAGAGTTTATTATCATCTAGGGAGACTGGGGTTACTCTGGAATTTATCATCATCTAGGGATATGTGAGTTATTTTGATTTATGGATCAAACCCATGGAAAAACTTCCAATATATCTTCTTGAAATGAATTTGAACACATATAGTTTGATTCCACTTAATGGGCACATCATACCTTTTATTTTTGTGTGATATGGAGGTAATTGTATAGTTTAACATCATGTGTAAAGGATGTCTAGGTGGAAGATGCCCAGTCAAAGTCTAGTGTGGGACTTATTACGTAGTATCCAAAGGATCCAAGAAGAGATTTTAATTTCCATGTGTAATTAGACCCTTCTAGGAATATGGACTAGAGAGAACAAGGGTTGATTTAGTGTGTTGGTTTTGGACCTCATTGAGGCTTCCTACATATCCCATTTGGATGGGAATCAAAATCCCACATAGTTCGGTCATGTCTCGTAGGGGATTATGGCCATTTAGGAGGATTAATTTGGGATTATTCTTGAAGAGGATTCCATTATAAAAGAGACCATGAAGAATGTTCTAACTCATTGTGGTTTGGGGTTTTAACACGAGGCTTACTCCCAAGGAGGATGCCCGGATTAAGGGAATTATAATTCGGGCTTACTCCTAAGAAAAATTCCCATTGAACACGAGCCTTATCCTATGTATAGTTTTTAGTAGGAATCAAAGTTTTTGTAGTTCAATATGTCACATGGATCATGCAGATGTTGCAATAATTGTCACCTATAATCTCACATGAGTCATGATTAGTGTGATAAACAAGGGAAACATAAGATCTAAAAAATGACACATTCTTCTTGGGTTAGCAGATGAACATGTAGACAAATCCCAAAGGGATAGGTATGGGGTGTTGAGTGTGCCCTTTTCTTATAACCTTTATCTTCCAATGGAAGAGGGGGGTGACAGTGGAATAGGTTGAGATTATGGAACTTCCCTTTCTTCACTTTACACTAAGGAAGTAATAAAGGTAAAGGACATGGAGTTAGATAGGAGAAAGACTGCAATCTCTTACAAGAAAGGACAGGGGATTACTCTAGGAGGGATTCCTTACAATTAGTTTCATAGTGGGATGATGATCAAATTCCATGTTGAATGGAAAATGAACCATAAACCTCACCCTCTTACTAGAAACTAGAGGATCCAGATCTTATAGAAAATAAGGGAAAGACATGGTCCAAAACATAATATCCAAGATTTGGAAATACCTGACACTTTCCCTTGGGTTGGGGTCCTTATAAAAATAGGTATCCAAACACACATGCACTAGGAGGGCCCTAATTTACAAATTAGACTAGTGTGGGAAACCAATGACCATTGGAATACAAACCGAAATGGAGGGTAGACTAGTGTGCAAATCACTATAGTTGTGCAAGTCTGGAGGTCTTGGGATAGGTTTTAACATGTACCCATTTAGAAAAGGGAGATAAAAAAGGAGATTCCCTATCATGGATGGCTTTGAAGAAGGCCTCATGAATGGCTCACATAGGATGGAGGATAAGGTGAACCAAGGAGGCTCATGCAAGTGGTGATTAACATAGGCAGGTCTGGGTGATTTTTTATCACCTTGGATGATAGACCACCTAAGTGAATACACTTGGGTGTGACCCTAATAAAGCCTTCAAGGGTCTCCACGGGTGTTCCTAGAAGTAACTCACATAGGTCCCACTTTGAGGAAGGGTACCTATCACTAGTATTTATTAATCTGGGGTTGGGTAAATGCCTCACACATGTGTTGTTTATTTTAAACTCTGACAGGGATTTAGTTTCACTATTACCCTTTAATTCCCTTTTCTTTAGGTGTTATATAATTACTTAGAAGGTTATTGATGGGGTTGAGAGAAGAACTAAGGTGATTAGAGCATCATATGACCTTTGAGGAATTCCATACTGGAAAATAAAGGCCCATAAGGTCTTATTTATTTGAGAATATCATATCATTGGAAAAATTGTAATCTCAGAAAGGTTTTGCACATAGGTCAACCACACAGGTAGAATGTGGTCTGACAATACTTGGGGGGACTGTGAAAATGAACTTTTGGGATTTTAAAACTATGATCTTTTTTACTTATATCTTTCAATATTCCCTAAGGTATTCCCCGTTTTCACCTTTTCATCCATGGGATAACATGAAGTGTCAAAAAAAGATATAATCTAATCCTAGGGAGAGATAATTACATTCATGTGGGTATGGGTAGTAGAGATTAACCAAATGAATGAATGTTTCAGTTCCATGTGTGATAATATAAGAACACACTTCTGACATGTAATGATTATAGAATCATGGAAGAAGTACGCTAAGGGTATCCCATTCATAGGAATGGATATTGTCACTTTTCTGGGGAAACTTTTGCATGAAGATATGTCTATTTGAGGGAGCTAAATTCAATGAATACTATTATAGAATATTTTTATTATTGTATTTATTTCGATTTTAATAACATGAAAATGTGTGGCTAATCACCTATTAAGGTTAATGTGAGGTATAGTTATGGATTATATCTATATACACAAATGATTTAAATTTTTTATATTTTTATCTTCAAATATGAATGAATTTTCATCTTTATGGCCTTGTAGATGAAATTATTGAAATTTAATAATGGAGTTAAAGTGGGGGTTTAATCCCATTCACATCCAAAAGGGACTTAGTTATAAGAATCATGATAGTTTCATAAGGTAAAAATGAATAAAAACAAACATAGTCCATAATGAACATAATTTTTTTGTTTAATTTGAATAGGCAACCTTGTATGGACCTATAATTTCACTTCCAAAATTAAGAGTCCCTTGATAATTTATTGATTGATCTAGAAAATGATTGGTGAATTTATTAATAGGTAATATGAAACAATTAACCCAATTCTAATATCCCCACTATTATAAAATAATATAACAAAACCTATATTAATTTATATTATACTCATTTCCTTGTCAACCTGGAATTCTTTTTCACTTTTATTATGTTACTTGGGTTACATGCTGCAACACATACCACAATATTATGCTACATTATCACTATAAGTAAACATAAATATGTGAATTTTTTTTAAATCATTATAAAAATGACCTAAATAAATCTCAATTAATGTGCTACATAACATTGTGCACTTGTAAGGACGTTGTGTAGCTTAATTGTATAGTTTTCAGTCAATCACACTATAATAGCATGTTGGTATATGATTTTAGTGAATAATATATCTTTCATATTATGTATTATAATGTAATTACTCTTTTTTAATCTTTTATTTTTTATTAGTTTATCAAATACCCACACTATTTAATCTTAGGATTAGATTTAAAATTGATCACATGTTATGTATATTTTATGTTATGCACTCATGTGTGTATTTGTTTTTAAGTATATCTTTGAGAATATTAATATGTTTTGTGATAGGTGAACCACAATTTATATACCCCCAATTCAATGGGTAGTATATCATATTCAAATATACTATATAAGGAGTATTGATGAGTAGTATTACCCATTATGATAAAATGATTTTATGGATAGCCTTACCATACTATGTATTAGTGTTTAACATTGAAAACATTTTTTATGATGTTCAGATAAAATGAATTATTTTTTTCCTAATGATTATAGATTATTATTTCCATATTTTATTATTATATAATTATCTATATAATTTTATAATGAAGAATTATTTAAATGAATAGGGAATAATAGATTCATAATAATGGGATACCAGATTTAAAATTTTCCACCAATTATTGATACAACTCATAAGAATAAGAATAACAAAACCTAGATTTTACAATTGGATCAACATATGTCATTTTAAATTAAATATTAATTTAAAAATAATTATCTCAAGAAACAATTTTATATTTGATTATACTTAATCATTGTCTTTTTATACAGAACCAGAATTGTAATCCTACTATTGATATCCACAATTGCACTACAAGGTTCATTAATTTGTCCTTGATCGAGTTTGAGGGTGATAAAGTAAGATATTTCATACAAATAACATTTATTGAATATAAATCTCTCATATAATTATCTTTATGTATCAATATTAAAGAGAGATAATTATATTTAAATAAAAAGTGTTAATGGGAGTGGCGGAAGCTAACCATAAGTGACCCAATTTTAATAAGATCGTATATCTAAGTTTTAGTTTTAGGAAATCACACATATTTCCCTTTAATTTTTAATCATAAAACTAAAACCCTACTTCATTAAAATTATCTTTACTATATCACTAAAAAATAAATACTATTATTTAATTGATAATTAAAAAAATTAATTCCAATTATATTTATCTAATATTTAAATTCTTAAATAAATAATTATTTATGTGACACAATAAATATAACCCCTAAAATTAAGTATTCCAACAAATTAATAATCACATGGACTTCCAAAATTAACTTGTTATAAGAACTCCCATAAAATAATTATTCACTTATTCTTAGAAATAATTGTTAAGAGTATATAATAAATGAAACTTTTACTCCCATATTTTGATCTAGAATTAATTGGGATTAAAATAAAATTTGTATAACATTGATAGACATCAATTTTTTATGATATATAGATTTTATTAAATTTAAGTAGCTTTAGAATACACTTAATTTGAAAACCTTTAGGTCCTTTTCTTATTGGAAATGAGTTCTACTCATAGACCAAGATTGGTATCTAGTAGCAAATAATGGACAACATACATATTTTGAACATTCATAGTAATGAAAAACATTATATGAATGATAAATATATTATATAATCCCTTTTAAATTTGATATTACATAAAGATGGATATATATATATATATAAGTTTCACCATCATTTGATTCTTTATCGATCTTTCCTTGATTTGTCAAGATAAATATTTTTATAATCAACATTACCATGGATTTAGGTCATGTATTTAAATATCAATTAAAGGGATAGAGATATTGTTAAACCTTAACGTTTATATTACTCCTAATTTTATTTATTTTAGATCTTATATTTTTTAATTGAGTTTTTGGTTGAATTCCTACTAAAATTCTAAGTTTTTAAGTTTCACAAAACTTTTTTTCAATATGAACAGTTTAGGAGAAACTATGTACCTACCTAAACATTGGGTAATTTTTTGTTAATTTTGATCTTACATAGTTTAGATATCATTGTTAACACACACTTAAGTCTAAATGGGGATACATTTAAGGGAAACCATGTGTTAATTTGGTGTGTCTGGGATCTGGAACATGGATTGTGCATGGTTATTAAAAACCATGTGATTAGCATGCGAGTGTTTATTTAATTTTAATAGACTTATTTTTAATGGTTTTTACATAGTTTCTGAACTATAATGTGAGGGATGTTTTTCTATCCTGTGGAGGGAACATAGTTGGTGCATGGTTTGGTATATTTTATTAACTAACCATGTGAAGTATTAAATTGTTTTATAAAAAATGATTTTATTAAACTACATTTATGAATTTTATACCCATGAACCCCATTTCTCTCTTTACTCCAACTTGAATAGACCTAGGAACACTTGGAGAGGTTTTATTTTCTATCTATATAATTCTATTTTGAGACTACCACTAGTTTTTTGTGGATTCTTATAGGTTAATTTTATTTTATTATCATTACATTTTTTGTCTTTTATTTAATTAATTGGATATATTCTTTCTGGGATGAACCCTATGATTAGTGAGGTCTTATGTGTGTGGTTTATTGTAATGTTAGGGTGAGTGATTTTCTATTTGTGTATGGTTCTTCCCATATTTTATAGTCTTATTTTTTCTCACATCATTGTGGTAGGTGTTTCCATCCATTCATTTTCCAATGCACATCATTGAATTCCTGAATCATTCAAAAATAATATTTAGATTGAATTACTTGTGTTATATCATTAATAATGTTTTTTGGAAATATTCGTAAGTAAATGTTTAATTTATTAGAGCATTTTATTAGGTTTCAATTCGTTCATTTATATGATAAATGTATATGAACATTAGTTGTTTTTATAAAATTATTAATTGTTTATTCAAATGGATTTTTGTTGTTTTAATTATTGTTTTGATTTCAATATAATTATGTGATATGGTGTGTTTAATTAATTTTTTAATTTTTTAAGTAGTTTCCTTTTTTTGACAAGAAGTATTTTCATAGAAATCCTTGTGTTTTCAAAAATGGTTTAAATCATATCTTTTATTTGATATTTATCATTATTTATGAATGTTTATATATGTGTGGGAGATATGTACGTATCAATAAGTGCACCTAGGTTTTAAAATAAATATTACTATATATATATATAAAAATTTAATAGAATAAATTTCTTAAAAATAAAACATGGTTTCTTGAAATTGTTTCTTGAATATTAAACTTTTTCTAAAATGTGGTTTCAAATGTATGATTTCAAAATCTTGTTTTACATAATTTGGGTACTTTTCTATGATTTTAGTTCCTTGTATTTTGAAATGGAATTGATAAAGAAATTTTTTCATGCTAAATCATAACTAGTTTTAATGGTTAAAGCTCATTTGGAACTTTAAAATGATTTTTATTTGAAATATATACAATATAATGGAGGCCTTATTCTTTTAGATGGTGTTTTCATGTGTGGGTGTAGAGAGATGAGATGAACATTGTATTTAGATGTTTTTATTTTTTTTTTGATACGTTTTATGTAAGGGCTATCACATCTACAATATTTATTATCATCAATGATTCCTAGGTATTTTTGTGAGGGTAGAGAGATATTTGAATATATTATCGATGAGATGGACTAGATCCCCTAAAAAGATAAATGTAATTAGTCTATGGGATGTGTTCCACTATTGTAGATAATTTAGAGAAATAAGGTGGTAATAAACATATGTTCATAAATTAGGATTAAATATGATTCGGACCCAAGTACATCTAGATCCTACTCAGAGTATTTTTAGGACTTTACCATGATTATTAATATTTTAATACTTCCTACTTATATCATTAAATTCCTCTAATACTTTCTGGTTTATTTTTATTTATGATATAGCTGTGATTTTATTTTTATATCACATTCCATATTTGATCTTACATATATTACATAAGTGAATGTTTTGGGTCTTTTTAAAAGACGATTTTAAAAAGGGTTTCTGAAAAAGGAATGGTTTATGAAAGAATTTTTATTGTATTATTTTAAATATGTTTTTACTTTTGAAGATTGGTTTATGGAAATAGTATGTTTGTTTCTTTAAAATCATGAAAACCTATTTTTCTACCTTTATTTTCAAACCAGTGTTTATAGTCTATTTTGAGAAAGGAATTATATTGAATGTGTGGTGCTTAAATTCTAAGATATTTATGTTCACACCTTAATTTTTTCCACTTAGTGTTAGTAGATCCAATATATTTTTTATATTCAGGTTCCTATTTTTGATCACTTTTATAATGGGTTGTGATTTTAAATGGATGGTGTCCTTGTATGCCATATAAAGATAATGTTAGATCTTTTAGTTCTTCTTCTCCATCACAAATATATAAGAAAGTTCACCCTTCTATATATAGATCTTGTTTTAATCATTTTTATTATGAGTGGTAGGATGGTTAATTGGATTTTTTTCTATGTGGATTACTTTAGTTTCATTTTTTTATGTTTTTATTCATGGAACTCTAGTTTATAGTTTTTATTTGTTTGGATTCCATTTGGAATCCCATGATTTTCATTTATCTTCTAGGATAAATCATCTCCATTTTTTGATTCCCATAATATTTATCATTAGCCCATCGAGATTTGGGACACCTCTCAGGTATGTCGCTAGCCAGGTTAGGTATTTTATGGATGGAAGAATTGGGATGGTTATTGGGAAAATGGTATCAAAACCTAGGTTTTAAGTCATACTTTTCTTATTTGGGTGTTTTTAGTGTATTTTTAGGTATACCAGGGCTTGAATGGGAGGTACAAAAAGATCTTGAACAACCCGTTATCATACTAAACCTTCAGTCCCCATATAAAGTGAGGTTTTGAGTTTTTTATTTCTAGTTTATTTCTAGTAATTTCAATTGTTTAGAATATTTATGTTTTTGTGGTTGATAATGGAAATTGAATTAGAATCACCTGATGAGATCACATAACATAGAAAACTATGGAGAGCCTAAGTTCATAGTTTTACATGAAATTTAGTGGAAGTTTTATGATTGGAAAATGGATTCTTAAACCATGTTAACAAGACATGTACAAACTCTAGGATCTCCAAAATTTATTTTCATGATATATGATGTTATTCAAATAGAATGTTTATTGAATATTGTGTTACGTATATTGGTTTTAAATATAAAAATGAATTCAGTTTTTGAAAATGGAAAACATATTTTTTGATGTGAAGTTAGTTTTAAAATTGAATTTTTTAATATGTGGGAAAGAATTTTCTAAAATGGATTAAAAAGGTTTGATGTTTTAATGTGAGTTAGTTATTTTATTAAATAAACTTCTGTCATTTTAAAATGTATTTATATGATGAATATTTTCGTTTAAAAAGGAAAGATGGATTTTTCAATTTAAAAGGTGAATTTGGGTTTTATAAAATTATACATTAAATGACTTTTAATATTTAAAAAATGAGATTTTTGAATTGAAAAAGGGGTTTTAAATGAATTTTATAATGAAAAATTTATTTTTAAAGAGAAAAATTGAAATTTAAAATGTTTTAAATGTTTAAGAGAGAGTTAGTGATTTTATAAAGGAATAATTATATTTTAAAATGATTTTAAATAGGATTTTGAGATAGAAAAATTTATGTGGGAAATTTCAAAGTGGTTATAAAATAAAAATTTATTTTTTATTATATTTTATGATATGAATTTTTTTATGGAATCAATGTTTTTGGTAGAAATGTTATTTTTAAACTTGGTGTGATTGTTTTTAATATTCCTTGATTTAGATTTATATTCTACTATTTATTTTGATTATATCTCTCAGAATAGTCTCAGTTGCTTTTTTTGTTTATAGGATTATCTATTATGGCTTTTGGTGTGATTCTTATTGAGTGTGTGTTTCCATAGGGAAATTCATAGTTTTCTCTCATATTTTGTGATTATTTTTCTATTTCTATCTATGTTTAGGTTACTTTTGGTCTATTGTTTCATAGCTAAATCCATGGGTGTGTGTCTTGGGTTACTAGGTGATAAACTAAAGCATTCGAGTTTACACACTGGCTAGTTGTGGTTTGATTTTATTGGAATCAATCTGAATGATGTTTTAGGAATAAGGCCCTTAGATAACATTTTTCATTGACCAAAGGTTAGAGCCCATAATATTTGGGTGGGCTTCACTCATGGATGTTTCCCACTTTCTTATTTTCTTATGGGTTAGAGGATTGGTAGTGAGTGATTAGACAAATATTGACTTAGAATTTTCTGGATTATTCTAAGGATATGTTCTGTTTTTGGATGGATAGTGTATCATATTCATCTGGATATTAATTGATATTTTTAGGTATTATGGATTCGCATTTGACTAGTGGTTTTCATTTGAGTCTCATAATTTTAGGGTTTAGGTTTTGTTTTAGTAACCCTTAGTAGCCTTCATTGCATTGTTTCTCTTTTCTTTCATCCTTGGTTATCGTTGGTTGGTGGGATTATTTTGAATGAATTCTTTATCCAATTTTAGTTTTTGAGAGTGAGATGTTTTTTGAATTATAGATCATGTATTCATATGGTGATTCATTAAAGATACATTGGTCAAAAACCATTGTTTTTTTTGGTGGTGGATACCATGAATTCCATATTGAACCATCATTCTATTTGAATCCTTATATTTCTGGGAGACCCACTTCGAGTATAAGATTTCTAGATATTATTCAAGCTCATCCAAGGTAAATTTATTCTTCTTCAATTTATTTTTAATTCACCTACATTGTTCAAGAATAAAATATTAATGTGGATATAACATTTCCACATTGACATTTATATGCCTTATTATTTTATTTATTTCTTGATAATTGATATTTCATTGAGTTTTGGGTTAAATTCTCACTAAAATTTTGAGTTTTTGAGTTTTTGGGATGTTTTTAATTAAGTGCATTGTTATTACACATGGATTACAACAAATAATGAGACTACCAAAACTAAAGGGTATTTATAGTTAATTTTTTTCTTTCACAGTTTAGATAACATGGGTAATAGATAGACGAGTCTATAACATATGAAACTAAACGGTGAAAGTGTTTAGTATTTCTAGGATTTGGTGCATGGCTTGCACTTGGTTAGTAAAAAATGTGTGAGAAATATTAAAGAGTGTCTATAATTTTAACAAACACTTTTATTCATAGTTTGTTCATTGTTACCAAATCAGCCATCCGAACCATACCAGGTAGTCTTGTTTATCCAATGGGGGTGCATGGATGGTGCACTGTTAGGAAACCTTGGTGTCCTAACCATGTATCCTTCCTATTTTATCAAAAAATAAAAATTTCCATACCACCATTTTGAATATTAAACCCCAAATCCCCCATCTTCCTCCCTCTCACTCAACTCATCATAGGATAGTGAGGGGAGGTCTTCTCCTCCATTTCTCCTAGGATTTAGAGGAACCCTCCTTTATTTCTGAGGGGATTCATCTTTAGTAAGACATTTTTATTCTTCTCATTCCTTATTTATTTTTTATTTATTTCCATACATATATTGGTTCATTCATACCCAAACCATAGGCGATGGTAGTTTTATGTGTGTGGTTTATTTCAATGATAGGGTATTCATTTTGTTCTTTATGATTAGTAATTCCCATATTCGAGGGTTTTGTTCCATTTTTACACCACTGAGGTAAAATTTTCCATCAATTACCTTTCTAAATTACATTATTGAATGATTTAAACCTTCAAAACATATATTTAGATTTAATTTTTTGTGTAATGAACATAATTAATTTTCAATAAATCTTATTGAGTTATTTTTTTATATAATTATTTTCCTTATTTTTAATTCGTTCTTTTATATATTAAATTTATATTCACATTATATTTTCTATAAAATTCATAAGTGATCTTTCAAAGAGATTTTTAGTTTATGAAATTGTGATTTTATTTTAATTGAATTATATGAGGTGATGTGTGTGATCAAATTTTTATTTTTTGGTTTGTTTCATTTTTTTCTTGATACATTCACTTGGAAATCCTTATATTTTTTTAAAAAAAATTAAATTATATATTTTATTTGATACATTTCAATATATATGAATGTTTATATTAGTTTTAGTGATATGTAAATATCCATTAGTTCATGTATGTGTATAATAAATTTGTAAATAGATATATATATATATATATATATATATATTTCATAGAATAGATTATTCAATAATAAAACAAGGTTTCTTGAAATAGTTTTTTGACATTAAAATGTTTTTTAAAATGTGGTTTCAAATGTGTGTTTTCAAAGGAATATTTTGAATACCATTTGGAACTTTTCAAAAATAGTTCATCATTTCCTTTTTTTAAATGTCATTGATAAAAGAAATTTTCGACAAAAAAATAATTGCAGTGTTAAAGGACAAGGACCGATTATCACCTTTATGTTATTTCTTTGAAATATGTGAACCATCATGGAATCCATATATTTTTAGGATGTGTCCACATGTATGTGGGTAGTAAGATGATAAAAGAAAATTATTTGGATCATGTGGATTTTTTTGATATGTTTCATGTGAGGGATACCTCATCATCAACATTAATAATTTTCATTACATCCTAGTAATATCTATGAGGGTCAAGAGAGATTTATATCCCAATGACATGGACTATATCCCACATGGGTATGGATGGAACAAGGTCATGAGGTGTGTACCACTAGTTGGTCTAATTGTGAGAAACCAGGTAGTTATAGGCTTGGGTTTATCGATTAGGCCAACAAATGATTCCAACACGAGTATGTCTATGGTCTTGTTGTAGTATTTTTACGACATTCCTAAGATTTTGTATATTTTAGGGATTCATGCTTGTTTTTTTTTCCTCTACTACTTTCTACTTTGTGGTTGTTTAAGATATGCCTCTAGTTCCATTTTTATATTTTTCTCTTGATTTGATACCACTTAAGTTAATTTAGTGTAATTATTTAATTAGTTTTGAAAGAGGATTTTAAAAATGGTATTCAAAAAATAAATATTTTATGAAATAAAATTTAAAGGATTATTTAAAACATTTTTTGAGTTTTAATGATTGGTTACTTGAAAGCTTTTGGTTGTTTCATTGAAATGATGAAAACCAATTTTTCTACCTCGATTTTCAAACTAGTATTTAAGGTCTATTTTGAGAAAGGAAATTTATGTAATAGATGGTGCTTAACAAATAATATATTAATTGTCACACCCTACTTATTCCACATAGAATTTATAAACATGATATGGTTTTCAGGTTTAGTTTCCACTTCCATAAAACTTTTGGAGTATGTTGGTACTATGGATTTATGATGACCTTGGAGGTCACACTGAGATGATGTTGGGTCTTCTGGTTCTTCTTTTGCATCATAGTTATATCATATAGTTTAACCATTTTAATATAGATCTTGTTTCCATTATTTTTTGTATTAGTGATTGGATATTAATTTTATTATGTTCTATTTGGATTGTTTTAGATCTTTTGTGGTTATGTTTCTATGCATGGAACTATAATGTATATGTATTCCATGATGGTATTATAGGTGGAAGATTGTGCTGTCTCGTATCCCCAGACCACTAACTTGCTCCCGAACCAATGGTCACCATAGTGCCTCAGGCACAACTCCCATATTCCAGATTCTTCCAACTAGAAGCATGGATTTAAGGTAGTATTCTTGGTGGACTCTACCCCCTATATCAGAGTGCATAAAATAGAATAAATAATCAAACATTATCCATCAAAAAATAACTAAAAGGGGAAGTATTAAAATTAAACAAAACATATTACTAAATAAAATGACATAAAGGTCTAAAGAACCAATACATACATTCAAAAAATCACCCATAGGTATGTTTACATATACTGACCAAAACAGAATAAAAATAAAATGATGGTTCTACAAAATTTGTAAACCATACCTCATCCCAAGATCAATGTACATGTATGATCCACCTTGCTTAATCATCTTGGGCCCCAACTCAATTTGTTTCAAAATCTAAGTGAATGTCATATAAGGTACCTAGTTGCAGTGGCAGCACAAGAAAGGTGTGAGTATAACATGGTAAGGCAGTAATAATGTATTCCCATACTAACCAACATATGTTGTTATATGTGCATATGACATGTTCAACTGAAATAAATCAATAAAGTAAACTGACATCGATCATTTGGTATATGACCCCGATAAAACCTACATTCTTTGACCCAATGATGAATTTTCTATGAGTCTATCACACAACTATCTTGAAAATAATAACGAACTAGGATATACCTCCATGGAATCCCCAATCTTAGTGTCATATACATCTCAACATTGTGAGTTGTCTTAGTCATCATGGACCTCCCTGATGGTATTTTTTATTATCTAAGAATATACCAAAAATATCATTTACCTAGAGATAATATCAATAAAAAATAAAATAATAGACACTCCTAGGAAAATAATAGGCCCCAATTAGATCATAGGCCATGATCCCCCACTAAAATACCAAACCAAGATTGCATGTGATGGTCCACTGGATTATCCTAACTTAACATTCATGGAATACAAAACATATCTAGGATCCAAGTATATTGAAAACCCAAGAATCACATACCTCATCTATGTGAGTTTTCTCAGATAGGTCATAATCCCTATAACCATCTCAAATCACCTACCCTAGGGGAGTTTCCACATCTAGAAAAACTCCGTATAAGAATTTCATCCAATATTCCATACGAGATTTCTGGTTTATTATCCAAATATTACCAAGGAAAATAGAACATAAGAATCAATATAAAAATTATAAACATGGTTATCCATATACCTGACACACCATGAAACTCAGGGTTGGACTACCCAAATGGTGATGTAGCTCTTCAGAACTAGAACATGCACAAACAACGATCTAGGTTCTAAGATAACACCTATGACCATCTCCACCCTTTTCCAAAAAAACCCCTATCACTAGGTCATATTTCAAAGGGAACCTACAAGGGTGCCCATTTTCACATCGAATAGGGTCACTCTACTAGGTGTCCTTAGAATTAAACATGGTCTTAGTCAACACCCAATTCTCAAAAGATATCACATCCCCCAACATTGTCATCATAATCGAGGTAGCATAGCCTTGCTGGAAACATGGGTCTCACTACTCTGGAATCGGTTAAGGAGATATCATATGTCTCATATCTATCTTCAAGTCATAATCTAGGTTGGTCCACTTACCCAACTTGATATTAGTCAGTATGATTTCTATCTATCTAGGATTGGTCATAGAAAATGGGAGAGAATCACTCATTCCTCCATCACCTCATCAAGTGTGGACAACTCATAGCACAAGAAGGTTCCTCTAAGACCAATATAGTCTAGAATTTATATTCCTCCCTCAAATATTTTTTGGACACTTCTCAAGCCCCTATGTATGGGCTCATGTATCTTATTAGGTATGGCCTCACCTCTCATGAGGTCTAGAGGAAACTTGGTGTCTAAAAGGTCTCATCATTGGAAATCTGCGGTTGTTGTGACAAGCTAGTTTATAAGGGATGTTTTTAACACATTTTTCTCATCCATTTTAGTTAAACACTTTAATTTAATTTAATTAAAACATTCAATTTTGTTAAATTTAGATAGGGGAATCGCCCTTTGTGGCATGCCTGAATATCCACATAAAACATACACAAACATAAATTTCAGATGGAAATAATGTGATACCATCTACCATTTTAGAAATTTTGTAATTTTCTTATATGGGTTAGATATATTTTTCAAGGCCTTCTTATACCCCCAGAACATGTCCCATTCTCAACTGAGCTTACCTAATTAGCCCAAGACTCTAAATCACAAAAAAAACTAATAATAAATTAATTATAATCCTTATAATAAATTAATTATTTCAAATTAAATGTGTTATAAATTTAGGTAACACACCGGGTTGTTGTACCACACCAAAACCACATAACAAAACACTCTATTGGTTTGTCTCATGTCCTAAAAAAAGTCGGAATAAATCTCCTACATTTGACAAAAAAAGTCAATTTCAAATAATTTTTATTCAAAACCTTAAAAAATTTGATTATGAAACATACATCAACCAAAATGATGTTCCACCATATGAATTTAATGTCTTATGGAATCCTCTTTACAAACCTTGCTAATCCCCCGTCCTACTCGAATGATTAAATCATCTTACAAAGGAAGAAAAAATAAAAACCTAATGAGAAAACACTAAAATCTACCAAAATGAAGGGAGAGGAAGAATGGGAGAATAAATGGAAGTAACCAACCTCCAAAAGTTGAAGAATTTTTCAAATCCACCTCTAAATAAAAGTTAGAATAAAGATAAAAGGGCGAGGGGACCTCCTCGGGCATGTGTGCATAAGGGGGGAGAAATCGAGGGGGAGAAGAAAAATAACAAATGGGAAAATAGTAAAAACTCAATTTTAATGAAAATATGGGAAACTGAATGGTTTGGACACATAGTTTTCCAAAACATTAACCAAATATGCACCCTATAATGTCCAAGGAAACACACCATATACAATTTAGCTGTATAGTTTTCTAAAATGTGTGCTGACTGTGAAACCACCTCTACAACCTAACATGGTTTCCAATGAAACGTTTCATGGTTTGTACATAACATAGTGATGATAATATGAGATAACCTTGATCCTTAAGAAACTTAATGTTTGTCGAGAATTAGTTTATCATATGGTTTCCCTTAAAAATTAATCCCCAAACCATGCTCCCATGTTAGTATTCAAAATAAATCCAAAAATATACCCAAATATACTAAGGCCCACCCAAGATCCCATGTTAATATTGGAGCATCATTCCCCACCTACAAGTTTCACTTTAAGATGTTCCAACTCTATGAATTCTATTCTAAATCCCTGGTCAAAATTCTACACATCCAGTAATTGAAAATTCAAATTCTTCATGAATTTCCAATATATAAAGTCATTGGATATTACAACCTTCCCACCTTAATAATTTTCATCCCTGAGAATTATCAATGGTTATCTACTCTGTACAACCCAATACTTCTTATTTGTGAATTCCCACTAAAATTTATACATTTCGTCCTTGAATTCCCCCAGCACTTCTGAAATGCTACTTTGATAATAAGGCACTTAAACCACAAAACCAAGAGTTGATGTGGACAAACACTACTATAACACCAAAATGAAACTTACCCATTATCATACAATAGATACATGACTATGTAACCATTTTATTCATTACCTATCCCATGGCACCCCTGCCATATTTCTTAGAATGTGAAGACAAGTTCAGATCTATGTTGACTTGAACCATTGGAACTGCCTATAAAAACATGAAATTAGATTTCAAAATACGTTCCCAACATGGTTTCTGAAATCCAAACCCATTCACGTATAAGAATTCCACTCCTTGTTCTTGATTCTGATCAGAATTGGTAAAACTATAATTGATCAAGGCCACACTGGATTAAGTTATATTCCCCTTTAAAAAACCTCATCCAATCATCAAAACTCTATATTAATGTATAAAACTATTAACCTGATGTGGTTCCTCAATAAACATATTCAATGATACATGGGAACATTAGTCATACCACCTCTTTCCATCCTTTCCTAAAAATTATTTTCTCCAGATACTCAAATGTCACCAAAACTTAATTAAGATGCCTTCACCCCTTAAGGAATCATGTGATCATCCAATCATTCTCACTGAAGCCCATACATCACTTATAGTGATATTCAATGCTTGAACCATCCACTATCCATTTACATCATCATTCCTAGCCATGAAAATCAATGAACCATGGATTGGGAAACAACATATCATCATAAGTCATCCCAATATCAATGTTCATGCTTGATCTTTACCTAATTCTACATCTGAAGGATGAAATGACAGTCAAAAAATTGATCCCACTCCCATGACACTTATTAAATGAGGTTCACACAATCATAGATGAAATTCCACTCCATAAATTTGAAGTATATATGTCCTCATACTACCAAATCAATTTCCCAATCACTATGGCCCATGCCCCGTCCATCACTAGGCATTACAACTAAAATGGAAAACTCACTCCTTGAGTGTCACATCAACATGTTCTTTCACCAAAAATGTGTCATTCATCATGAACCATTCTCATCTATTGCCAACCCCAGACACCAAATATCCTTAAAAATGTGTCTCATGGTCCATCCTTAGTTTAACCATTCCAGGGAACTTAATCCATTTGTCAAATCATTCTCCATTGATTTATAGCATGTCAAGACCAGTTGACCATTCTTCATGGAACATTAGGATTGACATGCTAGGAGCTTCATTGGAACTCTGTTTCAAAATTGGGCACCTCACTCGTGATAAGATCCATCAAATCACCACCAGCCTAAAAATTTTATTTTACAACCACAAGTGATCATCCTTGGTATAAATCATGTCAACCTTATCAATATTATTAGCTGCAACCTGATGCTACTCTGACCATGATTCAAAAAAAATATTCAAAATGATAGGGCCAAACATCCCCCTATTCCTTCCCTTAGAACCACAAATTGATACCTAAAGAAACAAAAACAAATGTTATTATAATAAAAACCCAAGACCACCCATGCATAGATCTTATATGTTGGATCAAATAAAATTTATATTTTCTTTATAAAAAACCCCAACCTGGAATTTCCCCACTAACAAATCACCCTCAATCAAACCACAAACTGAACCATGAGGGTTTTTTTCAAAACTAAGGGCCTACATATCTCCCACATATCCCTACCACTCATGTCCCTCACTATGTCAAAACCCATGATCCATGATCCATGATCATATATCTAAGGGATCATGGAATTAATATTCCAAGAATCCATTTATGGGGTCTCATATATAAAGATATCACTTTCTAAAAACACCCAAAACTAGGGAACCCATCATCATTAGTATTTACCAATGGGACTCCTTCCTTGAGGATCTTGTCTCACTAGTAAAATCTCTCCATAACCAATGGAATTTACCTGGATGATTTATACCAAGGAAATGAAAACTCACGTTTTAGTTAGATATAATTCCATTCCAAGATATATTCGATAACACCGCATAAGTTTTTACTAGTCGCATTAAATTATTGAATCTAATTAACAAGAACTAATAAGGGGTTTAATGCTTAGGAATCCAATTCCATCCTAACCCACCAAGGCCAATACACCTCAGATGCATGAGGACTATGTCATCATTTTCATCGTTAACCGTCTCATCATAGATCCTCATGAATTGTAATTAGAAGTAAATTTTAATAAAATCCATCCCAATTGAGTAGAATACTACCAAGTAATTATATGAGAAAAAAATATATGAGCGATTTTTGTCATTTAAAAAACTAAAAATCCACCATTAGTGATAAAAATCACACTAAAAGTAATATATCATGTTAGTCCTATATTCCTAATATGATGAATGATATTCATCTTTCCTCTTAATGAAAACATTTAAAATAAAATAATTAGCCTCTAAACAACAGGCCATGATCCAGAAGTCTATTATAAATTATAAAATCCAAAACACATGTGCATCACCCAAGGGAAAAACAAAATAAAACCATAACATCAAAAAACAAAACTACAATCATATCCCAAGTAACATGGAATTCCTATTGAAAAAAGTTTTTTTTATTCACCATTATGATATCCATCAAGAAATCCAAAACATTACTAAATATCCAATATAATTTATCTATAAAAATTAAGATAAAAGACAAAGAACTGTTTGATAAAACTTTTGAACATAATGTATCTCTAGAACTCTGACCAATTATTAAAATTATGGTAACCACCATACCTCATATGAACCTCTCATACGCCAAAGGTTGTTGACTAGCATTAGGGGTTTAAGTTGGTACTCTGGAGTGACTATACCCCTTGTATCAGTGTGCACTAAAATAAAATAAATAACCATACATCATGCATTACAAAATAGTTTAATGAAGAATAAGTAAAAGTAAATAAAATTGAATATTAAATAAAAATACATAATGTTATGAAAATATAGTCTATATATATAATAGACCAACCATTGGGATGATCTCATATACATACCACAATAAAAGACAAATAAAATAGTAGATCCATTACATCCTTGAGACAAACCTTATCCCAGCTCCATGTATATCTCTGAGCAATCCTTCTTGATTAAATAGGTCCTTAACCTAACCTATCTTTATAACCAAGTTAATATCTACTCACATACCCATGTAAAGTGACATCTCGAGCAAAGTTTCAGTACAAAACTCAGTAGGGAACAAAAAATGAAGTCCTATACTAAAAAATATTTTTTGTGATATATTCTTCTGATATTATTTTATAAAATAAATAAATTAAGCAAATCACCATTGATCATTCGGTATATGGAATGGATTAACCATACCTACTTCATCCTAATTCCAAAGTGTCTCTATGCAAATCATGTAACCATTCCAACCATAGTAATGAATTTGGGTCCACCTATATGGGAGACTCAAACATAGTATCATAAACCTCCCACCACTGGGAGTTTTATTAGTCATCCTAGACCTCCCTTATGGGAGTTTTATCATTTGGTAATATAATAATAGTATCACGTGCTTGTGACATGTTCACACCGGTATACCAAAACAAACACACCTCAATATATAGTTGGCCATCGACAAATTTTAGTCCATGAGACCCTACTAAATTCCCCTTGGGATATCATGTGATGGTCCACCTGATCATCTTGACTCTAAATCTATGGAATCTCAAAAATATCCAAGTTCTAATTATGTAGAAGTTCCATCATGTATCACATAACTCTCTATGAGATATTTCTTAGTTAGGGAATAATCCCTATAAGCAACTCATCTCACATACCCTATGGGAGTTTCTACATTTAGGCATGTGACCTATAATAATTTCATCCAACCTCCCCTATGTAACTTCTAATTTATTTCTCAAATCATCCCAAAGTTTATACCATATCAAGAATAAATATAAAAATTATAAGCATGGGTGGCAATATTCCTGACCCACCATGGCACCCATGGTCAAACTCCCCAGAGTGATACCTAGATTATCATAGATTGAATAAGCTAAAACATCAATTTTTATTATAAAGTGACACTTATGATCTTCTCCACCCATTTCAATAAGCACCATATCACTAGGTTATATCTTAGAGAGAACCTACTATGGTCCCCATAGTCATATAAAATAAAGGAACTCCACTTGGAATCCTTGGTCTCAAACATAGTATCGTTTAGCACCTAATTCATGGGGGATACCACATCCTCTAACATCATCATCATTGAGGTAACACGGACTTACTAACTATATGGTTCTCACCACATGATAATCATTCTAGGAGATGGTACATGGAATATCATTGATTTCAAATCTCACTCTAGTTCCTTCTAATTACCCATCCCAATCTCAGTTAGTCTAAGGTCTATACACCTAGGCATGGTCACAACAAAGGGGAGAAAATTCTTGATCCTACCCATTTCCCTATATTCTAGAATTGATTAAATCAAATGAAGGGTACTCTAAGTTTTACATGGACTAGGATCTCACGTACAACCTCACCCCTCATCTTAAGGCATCTTAATTCCCTATGAATGGACTCAGGGATCGCATTTGGTTGGGTCTCTTATGAATTCTAGAGTCCACCTGGTGGCTCAAAGGTCTCAACCTTGGTCATCCACTACCAAGGAAACAACCCACCACACAAGGGTTTTTTCATGATCATTGGGGATCATCCATTTCAATTAAATTTTTTAATTTAATATAATTAAAAAATTCCATTTAATTAAATTTATTCAGGTTCATCACTTCTAGTGGAATGCTTGAGAATCCACATGAAACCTAAATAATCATAAATTACATTGGTCTAGTACATGTGGATTCCAACTATTTTAGAAATGTTCTAATTTACTTCCAAGGGTTTAAAGTAGCTTCCATGGCCTTTCAAAGACCCTATAGCCTTGCACATACTCAACGGATATCACCTCATTATCCCAAGATCCTAAATCATTCCAAAATGCAATAATTATTTAATTATAACACTTATAATTAATTAATTAATTAAAATTAAATTCTTTATAAAATCACATAACTCACTAGGTGGCCATTCTACATCAGAACCACCTCCAATAACACCACATGGGTCCATCTTACATCACTGAACCTATACTGGAAAAAATATCTAACATTTAATTCTAAATCCAAAGTTATTTCAATAAATTTTTAATCATAACCTAAGAAAAATTTATGGTACAACACACCTCAACCAAAATGATGTGATGCCACAAGAAACATTATCTCATGGAATCCTCTTTCCATTCCATATAAAGAACCCATTATCCTCTATTGATTCTAACTTTCTCCAGTGAACTTGGAATAAAAAAACTAAGAATAAGATACCCAAATAAGACAAAGTAATGGATATGGAAAATGGGATAAGAAGAGGAAAAAATTACCTTAAAAGGAATAATAATACATTAAAATCCATGCCTAAATTAAGGGGAGAAGGAGATGAAAAACAGGAGGGGACCTCCTCTTTTCCATGTATGCGAGTGGTAGAGAAATGGAGGGGAATAAGAAAAAATACTATTGTATAAAAAGATAAAAACATGATTTAATTAATATCTAGGTTTCATGTTGTTTAAAAATCGTGTGTCAACTATGCATCCTTCGCTATCCAAGGAACCACACCCCACATTATTTGGCCACATGATTTTCAAATTGTGAACTATTGTGAAACCACCATTGTATCCTCACATGTTTCCCTATAAATTTTTTCATAGTTTGAACTTAAAAATTTGATAACCATACAAGATAACCAACATCCTTACAAAATGATATAAAAGTTCAACCAACATTATGATTTTACATGGTTTCCTTTTAAGTGTGTTCCCCAAACCATGCTATTAGGATAGAATTCTATAAACCTCTAGAAACTTACCCAAATCTACCGAGTATCACCCGAGAACAAAAGATATATTTTTAGAATCATTCAATAACTAAATATAACACTTTATGATGTTACAACTCTCAAAATTCCCTTCCAAACCCCTGATCAAAATTTAACCCATCCAGTAATTGAAATTTTTTATTTTTTCAAAATTTCCAACCCATATGGAAATTAGATTTTATTAAAAAAATTCTTTTCATTTATGTTTTTGGAGAAATAATCTAAATTATTTTACTAGGATTTCCATGTTTTTTTGTCATTCTATGCAGATCGGGGATGACCCTTGTGTATGTTGCGGTCTGGCTCATGTGTATGATGGATGCGTGACTCAGGATGGTTGTTGACATGTATATTCTTACATAACTCATAAGGTAACAATCATTCTTTGATCATTAAATTAATATAATATCACTCAGGGAATACCCAATGCAAGCTACTTCATCACAAGAATATATCTTATAGTTTTATCCATGTATAAGAGTTTGAAATTCATAATATATATTAATATTGATATTAATTCTAAGGATTAATACACATCCTCACATTTAGTAATTTGTAATGACACATAATAAATAGAATTCCTACCATTGGGGTTTTCCTCATGATCACCTCCTCTTAAAGATCACCTAATGTTAACATAATGAGAAGAAGTCTCAGTGATCATGTGATCTTAATACATAATAGTCAGACATAATTTGTTTCATGTCTCTTTGATATATTTAGACCATGTTACATGACTTTAAAAATATCATCATGTCATTCATAGGTCTTAATTATTTTTAGAACTTTTATAACATATTTATGTGACATATATTCGGAATATATTGTCACATAAATCATGTAGTAGAGAAAACAACATGTGATCAAAATAAAACATGAATATATCAAACTAAATCCATGTTTTAGTAAATAAAAGTACATAAAATAATGTTTGTTCAATGGAAGAAATAAAAATGTCAGCCTCAACATTCTAATATGAATATATTAAAATTATATAGGTCATTGTAGTATATCATTTCCTTATTTAAAATCCCATGGACAATAATAATATAATGAATAAAAAACACCTATAAATCATGAGTGGAACTTGGAGAAAAATATCTTTGAGTACTCATCTAGAGTGTCTCATAAAATATGTTTCGTGCTTTGTTTTTGTGATAAAATACATATTTTTTTTCTAAATCATTATAAATAATTAAAACCTCTATTGTAATCATAATTTTATATGGAATTAAAATGTCGAAAATATAGTGATTCGATTAAAACATATTAGTAAATATTACACAACATGGTTTATTCTCATTATATCTATGATATAATTCATATTTTGTTTTAAAAAATAAATAAAAATGAAAAATAATTTCCTACCCTAAAATTTATAGGAAAATTAATAAAAAATATTTTTGTTAATAACATATAATAAATAAAACTAAACACAAGTTTTGTGCATTGTATTTGATACATAACATGTATTTTATTTTTCAAAAGTAAATAAAAATACAAAAGATTGTTTTTAATTAATTTTATAAAGAAATTTAAATAAAAAATTAAAAAAATATTTTTTCACAAAATATTAAAAAAATTACATAACATATGTTCTGTGATTTTATTAAAAAAATAACAAACAAACAAATATACAAACTAATTAAGAAAAAAATATAAAAAAATAATGATATGGTATAAATGAATATTTAAAACATATAACACAATTTAAATGTAGTGAAACAAAATGTAAATTTAAATTACAATTTTAAAAATTATAAACCTAATCATATTAAAATTATATAATATTATTCATTCATGTTGAGATAAAAATAAAAACCTTATTAATACTTTCTAAATTTTATTTTTTTAATATAATGAGAACTAACTAATAAAAAATGGCATTTACATTGATTTAAAACAAATGAATTGGAAATATTTCAATATTAAAAGTATACATCAAATGTTTTTTTCTTGGGATGGTAATGATTACACGTTAGCTAGGTACCAATCACTACCCAATTCGATTAAGTAGGTTTATAGTAGTGGTTAATAAGGGTTTTTGAGTTAACATCATGAATTTAAAACCAAGTTAATAATTGGATATGATTAGGATGTTGTTGTTAGGGTATTATAAAAGGTAATAAAGATTAAATTAATTATTATTAAATAAAAAAATGTAAATTTTAAACTAATTATAATATGATAAAATATATTTATTTTCTAACTTATCATGTATTGGATTTATAAATATATTTTAGACTAAAATTCATTTAAATTAATTATTATTGGTTCATAAACTATTGTAACGTCTCTCCCTAGTAAAATCATGATGTTAGGTAGAAATACCATATAGACTCAAGTTTACTCTCTAATTACCATAGGTGTAAAACTAGCACCGAGGGTTTAAATGTATCGATTACAAGTAATTCTCCCTTAAGTTTTTTATCCAAAGACCTATAAAAAATAAACAGTCTGAAAACTATTTTTAGTGGAATGACATAAAAAAATAATCTTTAATCTCTAATATAAACCCATCAATAACCAATGATAATTTTATCCCAAGTTGGTTAAATAACTTGAGAGTGGTGAATCAGGGTTTGAGAGATTTAAACAAAATGCCCTTCAGATATTGTTCCATCATTAACAAAACAATTTTTTATTCATTTCCCTTAGAAATCTATGAACATAAATTAAATAATTCCTGAGACATAGAAATTTTACATGGTTCACCCTCACTGTTCCACATTCATAGAGCGTACAATGATAATGTGCCAATGTACCAAATCCACTAAGGCTCACTTCCAAATATTGTTTAGGATAGATCACTTCTTTGTCAAGGATCACTGCCTTTACAGTGTTTAGGGATAACTAACTACCTACCCAAGGGTCACTTTATCAAACTCTATTTCAATGTCTCACTACCGGTGGAAAGTATCACCTTCTTCCTCTTCCTTTTCCCACTAGTCTTGGATGGGATTCACCCATAATTTATGGACATGTTGGTCCCTTTATTATAAATAATTAACACATCATCAGTTGTAGATATATGATATATTTAAATCCCAATTTCATACACTTTTATGAATATAAATTTTACCATAGAATAACTTGTAAACCCCTTATAGTTTCACACAACTTTTTTCACGCAACCCATGGATAACTTACTTGCAATTCTACCAAATTTCACGTAACATGTTTTCTTGGTCGCAGAACTCTCGATATTCCATGCACTATTGAAGAACACCCAATATTAATACAATGTCATGGAAATACCAATTTCATTCAAATCTTATTCTTTTTATTAACCTTCCTCTATCATTTATACATCTTTTATTTTGGGTACACAACCAGCCATTGAGTTTTTGCTTCACAAAACACTTCTTGTGCACAATATTTATGGCTTGTGTGCAACCCTCTTATGTGATTAAGAGAACTGATATTATTGAATGTTTGAGATACTGAAATGAGGTTGTTATCCATCAATTTATACACCCAATCATCCCTATGCACAAATTACGTACAATCCCTCCTCTATGCCATCAACTTTTAGACATCCTTGGAAGTGAATAATTGAAATCCCATTTGGTGCATAACTCTCTTTTATGCACATTCACATATTTTGAAAAATTCTTTCCTTATTAATATTTATACATGATGATCCTGAATCTTTAATTTCATGAAAAATTTATATTCACCATCAATATTTCATTAAAATCCCTTTTCCAAAAGCACCTTTCTCTATTCTCTAGATTTTTTACCCCAGAAATTTGGAAAACACTGGGAAACGACACCAACTTGAATAAACATCTTTTTGTATCACCACCAGAGTATCCATTATTTTATATTGGATATTTTCAAATATAATTTTTCAAAAATATATCTTTATATCCACAACTATCCATGTAATCCTTCTTTTTCAACAAATAAAATCAAACCAAAAACACTGCAATGATACCATGAGGGATTGTTTCCCAAAACTCTCCCCCTTTAGATTTGTTGACAAATATTCACATTTTGATATGATGTTAAATATTATTCCATATTATACCAAAACTCAATTCTTATAATTTAGATATCAATCAAATATTTACTCAGCACCCATTCTAACTCCACATGACCCATGCTCGATGTGAGAAATAAGATTAGCATGAAAATATCATCAATGAGACACTTCATTCCCAAACTAGTCAATTTCATTCATCATGAACTTAATATTTCATGAAATATATCCTCTAATTGATCACCTTTAGCGTCATCAAATTTCACACTCCCGAAACTTCACTGCTCCCCATATTATATTCTACCCATGTATTGATTAAGACATTTTATCCCCTTTCATAGCCACAATTTATCCCCATTTGGAAATGAACCCGATGGTCTCTTAATTGTGGTATAAAATAGGGTATAGAACATAGATTATTAAATTGGGGAAAAATAAACCATTCCTCATGGATTGAGGGTACCACATTCCCACTTTTTCATGTTCGGGGAGTCTAATTATATCCCAAATCTAGTAGATGTCATTCAAATTCATCTTTGGGTAAGGCATTTGTCAAAATTCCTATAACGTGTAGTTATATAGGAAAATACTCCAACTTCACAAGCCCATTATCCACCTTATAATGGATAAAATTATAATTTATTTCAATTTAATTTTCCATTGATTGATATACTATATTTTTTCTAATATTTATATCACTTTAATTTCAAAATGGATTCTGATCAGAGGCTTCATTAGAAATCCCATATCACTAAGCTGTTACTTTATCCATAATAACTATGTGCATGGTTGAGTGGTAGAAATGTACTCATATTTTGTATTGATCAATGAGATGTAATATTATTTCATTACTATCCAAGAAATACACAATCCTCTAAGATTGAATGGACCACCAGACATTTTGTTTCTATCATCTGCTGATCCGTCCCAATCTACATTTGTATATCCCAATAACTCATATTCATATTTGGAAGTGTACACCAAACCAAAATCAACCATCCCTTTGATATACCAAAGTATTATTTTTTACTTTATGTGTCTTTATTTTGGATTTCATTGATACCATGATTCTTGGTATGTAGAAAAAACAATATCTGGTCATGTCATTGTTAAGTAAAATAGACCTCCAATGATCATCCTGTATTATGTGACATTAAATGCATTTACATAATCATCCTATGATAGTTTCATCCAGGTATCCTCTAGAGTCTTCATATACTTGTAATTATGCTTTTAAAATCATATCAAAACATCATACACATATTTAGATTTAGAAACAAATGTCCCATTCTATCCTTGTTTCAACTATAAACCAATGGAAAAAAGTTACATCACCAATCATTGACATTTCATATTCATATTTCATGAATCAGATGAACTATTTTCAATATGAATTTTCTGATCCAAGAAATATTATGTCATAAAAATACAACATCACCATTATCCTTTGATTACTATCATTAATGACATAGAGATTGTAATCCACCCCACCATTATGAAAACTAAACTTCTTCAAAAACTGATCTATCCTTAAATATCATGATATCAGTGTTTGATTTAGCCCACATAGCACCTTCCTTAGTTAAAAAAGTATGTTCTCATCTTTATGAATGAGAAAAAATCTACATTCTATATATACACTTCTTCTTCTAGAACCCCATTGAGAAACACTGACTTGATATCTATCTAAAAAACCATTAACTTTCTTTTCACTGTTATAGCCCTGAATAATCTGATTGTCTCAAGGCCTTCAATAGGTTAAAACGTTTCATCAACATAGATACCCTCTATCCTAGAGTAACTTCTTCAAACTATCCATTTTTTTCTATGTCACTATTCCATATTCATACATCTTTTTACGAAAGACCCATTTGGCCCATATGAAATTCTTATCCGTTGGTCTTCAAAAAATCTCCAAGGTATGATTATTTTCAATTTGGTCAAGTTCTTCATTTATAGCCTGAACCTAGTTTTCATCTTCAACTACTTCATCAAAACATTTAGAATTACCTGTGATATAATGTACTCTTACTATAATGACTTCATTCTTCATGTTTGAACTGGCATTATCTAATCACCAATGATGTTATTGATATTAATTTTAACTCATCTCTATAATTTTTGTGTAGATATAGATTTGAATTCCTCCTTCTCATCATCTATATATTTTTTCAAATCATCATTTTCTACTTCAACACCCCTTAAGGTGCTTACCTCCTCTTCACATTCATTAGGAAACTATTCACTATATTGTTGAAGATTTTTTCCTTTTATACTATAGTGAAATCAGTGATTTCAACTACTTTTCCATCCTTTTGTTTAAACATTTATATGATTTTCTTGTTCCTGAGTATGTAAGGATATCCACTCATCTCCACAAGACACAAATTTTCTATGTTTATCTTTATTAAGAATGAAACACTTACTTCCAAATATTTGAAATTATTTCAATATAGGATTTTATCCACAACACACTTGTATGAAGTATTTTCCTTCTTCGAAAAAAATGACCTATTAGATATATAGAATGATGTTAAGAAAACTTCTTTATAGAATTTCTCTAGTACTTCCTTTTCAATAAGAATAATTCTAGACATGTTTTTTATTATCCAATTTCTCCCCTCAACCACACCATTTTTTTACGAGTCCTTACTCCTGAAACATGACATCTTATTCTATGTTTATCCTGAAAACATTCTACCTGGTGATTTGTAAATTTTGTATCATTATCAATATGAAACATCAAGATCTTTCTTCTACAAATCCTCTCTAATTCCCTATTATATTGTTTTAAGAAACTAAATATGTCAGACTTGTTGGAAATAACAAATATCCATTCCATAATGTTGAATTCATCAATGAAAAGAACTTAATACCTATTCCTGTCAATGGATCTTGGTGAGATTGGTCCACATACTTCTGCATGCACCAATTCAAGCACTATTGTTGACTTTTTTAATTTTTCCCTTGTACATCTTTCTGATGATCTTTCATTGTTGAAATTAATCACACATGTGTGTACAATCATAAGATAACTTGAGGATATATAGAGCTTCATCAAATTTTATTAGGTCTTCAACGGAGGGTTGACCTTTATAGCCAAGCCTTTTATGCCACAACATATTTTTTTCCTCTCTCTAAATAATTAAAATATCTTCATCTCCACTCACAAGTTAGATATTTCCATTTGTGCAACTTAAATATAAAACAATTGAACTGTATTTTTTCCTGAGGATAAATAATTTCATTCAAAAGCTTCTGGAATTTCCTGATTCACATAGTTGACAGAAACTATGAAATTTGTGAGTGAGACCTTGAAAAACTAAGACATAAAAACTTCTATTTTATTTTCCCCCAAACATGGATTTTTCAAGAAAACGATCATTCATCCTTAAACATTACCAAATATTAGGATAAATTCCATATAGTATGTCACGACCCGTCCCCCGGGGCCCGTGCCGTGACTACCCCGAGCCTGCCTTCCATAGGCTGGGGGCTAGCGACTTGCACCGAAAGGCGTATTCCCTATAACCGGGAAGGAATTTCCTTTATAGTAGGTAAACACACACAACAAGATAATAACACAAGTAAGCTATATAATTAAAGGGTCCAGAATACAATCCAAACTGAGAAGTACAAGAAAACTGAAAAGTACAAGTAAATTGAAACAACTCATGTGAACTCCCACCAAGGATCCTACCTGAAGGGTAGGTACAACACTCGAACAAACATCTCTATGTTATGCCTCGTCTAATGTCCACCTCTGAGCTACCTCAAATACTAGTACTCTTATCCTCAATCAGTGTTGTCTGTCATCTTCACCAAACACAACAAGGTGCAGGCATAGCCTGTGCGTGGGTGAGTATAACGATACTCAGTACGGACCCCGAGACCCCCGAAGTTCTCTCAAAATCCACAAAGGATAAACTAAAATCATGGAAACAACAGTCAACCCTACTTAGTTATATGACCATACATATACATAGGTTATCACGTATACCCATCTCATTCCTGAGGAAACACAAGGCCCAACTTATTAGCTCAAACCTCAACTGTTCCAAAAATTAAAGAATACCAAAAGGTAACACCACAAAGGTAAGTACCACAAAGGTAACGCCACACATAAAAATACCACAAAGGTATCACCATTAAGGAAAGTATCACACAGGTACGCCACACAGAAGAATAACACAAAGGTATCACCACGAAAGTATGTACCACACAGGTATAACACACAGAAGAATACCACAAAGGTATCACTATGAAGGAAAGTTCCAAAAAGGTACGCCACACATATTAATACCACAAGGTATCACCATGAATGTAAGGACTCAACCCACACAAGGTATAACTTAGGTACAATAGAAGAGATGATTAGATGTAACTACTGAATCATCTTACTCGGTTAAGAGGAAGACGCATGTAGGATACTAAATCAACAAACCCACACAGGATCCTAGTACATCATCAGACCCACACATGATCCTAGTACAGCATACCCACAATGGATCCTAGTACATCATCAGACCCACACAGGATACTAGTATAGAAGACCCACACAGGATCATATTACATCATCCGACCCACATAGGATCATAGTGTAGAAAACCCACATAGGATCCTAGATTATTCCCACATGGATTTCTAGAGTGGATCCAAGTGAGTCCCTTGAACATAGACCCACAAAGGATCCCTAGAACATACCCAAAAAAGGATCCCTTTCTCATGTTACAACTATCTACTGGGTTCCCACACTAAGCTCGCTTGATTCCGGGAGGATCTTCTCCTCAAGACACAAGTTGATACTCTAACTACAATGAATTCCCATGGATAAGTATCCCAAAGGACTGCCACATAAAATGGGTCTCAACGCAATGGACTATTCATCAATCGGACGTCCGGTCTATAAGTTATTGGCCTTTTAGTCTCGGGGGCATGGTTGGATTCATTTTCGATCCAACCCGGAAGTATTTCAACTTTACCCAACACTAAAGTGGGGTATAAAAAATGTTTGTCTCACTTCAAGGTTCCTAGAGCCACTGATAGTTCATCAAACGGATTCTTGTAGATCAAGATATGACCGAAAGAGGTAAAAGGGTCGAAGTTGGTTCGGGTCCGATACAACCCGGTCAGACCGACCCCGCCCGATCTGACCTAGGCCGACCTGACTCGGGGTCCGTCCTTGGGTCAAACACGGCCCACAGGATCCAACCTAGCTTGCTGGTCCTGGCCCAGCCCACCGGCGCAGCCCACGCTGGGCGGCCTGCGGTGCGGCGGCCTGCTGGCGGCATAGTGTGGTGGCCCGCGGTGTGGCGACCCACTATGTGGTGGCCACTGGGTGGACCTGGTAGGCTGGATGGCCAGTCTCTCTTTCGTACCATCTCCAGTAGCCGTTAGTGAGTCGGTCTCCCTCCCTCGCAGTCATGGCCTCATGTCGCGGCTCTTGTATGTTGGGCGGTGCGGACGCACAATGCTTCCCCTTCATGCGGTCGGCCGATGCTGGCCTCACCCATGCTCTGCAGTGGCTGATGGGCCGCTGCCCATCTCCGGTGGCGTTGTCGCTCCGCCGCCTTCTTTGTGGTCGTTCATAGTTCCAGCCTCCTCTCCCAAATCCCACCGGTGCCAATCACCGACACCGGTCTCCATCCTCCTCCATCGTGAAGAACACATCAAAACCATAAAGTTTGCTGAGTGGTCAGGCCATGTTCGTTTGTCCCACACCCTCTGTGTTAAAGTGGTAGCAAGTGGAATAGACATTATTAATTCAAAAATTATTTCAATAACAGGATAAGGGGGTATAAATCAACAACAAACCCTACAAGATACCCAGCAACAACCTCCCGCAATGAAGAAAGGATTGATGGACAATCCATTAGTCGGTTGACCCATGTTCTTCATATAAATCTAAGAATGGGGAAGAGGAAATCAAAAACACTCAAATGAAATAAACACCTACCTCAAGTTAGTTAGAGGGTGTCTGTGTTTTAGGAAGTGTTAGTGTTTATCATCCCTACAAAAAGATTCCAACAATATCGCTCGATCATTGTTCTTCGGTTCATGGTTCGGGGTTACTCATCACCATCTGCTGGAACTAGATCTGTCCTCCAAGTGTTTGGCATTGCGGTAATTTACCAGAGCTTCATCTCTTAGTGAATTCATTCCAACCCCCCCCCCCCCTGCAAAGCTCCATATAAATTGGAGAGGGGGGGGGGGGGGGTAAGTAACGATCGTGGAATTTATGAAGGTTCAATAATTAGGATCCTTCTTAATTCACCAGTGGTGCGGTTACTTATAATTTAAAGTTCAAGATAATTAATTTACGTTGACGCAATTAAATGGAACAATTTAAATTTCATTGCATTGGCACAATTTAATTTCATTTTGTTGGCACAATTTAGTTGCATTGTGTTGGCACAATTTAATTTCATTGTGTTGCCACAATTTAAATGTGAGGATTCCAAGGGACTTCCCCAACATTAATGAGTGGTTTGGTGGTCCCCCCCACCATGAATTCTCAAATGGGAGTTTTCTAGATCTGGTGTTCCCCACCTTCATGCATTTAATTGGGAGGTTAAAAATAAAATTAAAAGTTTTTCTTTATTTTATTTTTATTTCCATGGAAAACACAAAAACTATCCTTTACCCTCGACCAACTGTGGTCTAGGTGAAAGTTTCCTTAAGCGAATATCGGTGCTGCGAGTTCAACGGTGTCCTCATATTTCAATTCCGAGCACCGGTTAAAAAGTTACAAAACGCTGCTTGCGCATTTACTGAACCTACCCAAAAAAAGTTTGGTAAAATTATAACAGTCACCCTTGACTGCCACTGGTCGAGCTAGGCTCCACCTAAGTGAAACAAACCCCTAATAACCCAATGGTACTCTTGTATTTTCAATCCGTGTTTCCATTTAGACGCTATGAATTATACAATAAAATAATTGTCACTTAATTGTTTTATGTATAGTGAAAAACTAACTCTCACTGGTGGCTCGAGCCAACCAGTGTTAGTATCTTCCTAAATATAGTATACCCTCATGAGTTCATCGGTTGTCTCAGATTTTTAATTTTAGTTACCGTTTGTGAGTTATAAGCATTTGAAAAATAAAATAACTTATTGATTTATTTTATTTACGATTATGCTATTTTTGGGTTTTCTCACCGGAGGCCCACACTGACTAAACTTAAGTCGCACCTAGGGTAAACCTTCCATCTTGAATGAAATAGTTCCCTTGGATTTCTGATCAAAGTTACCGTTTAAGAGTTATTCCACTTTTTCAGGAAAACTAATTACCTGTGCTAATAAAACTTAACCGTACTTTGACGGATCATTCCAGGCACCTTGGGCCTCAAAATCACGTGTAGTCAGATTTCACGGTCTCAAAATAATTCCATATAATTATAAAAAATTATATAAAATTTCCGGGACAATACATTCATCCCACCATAGGGATTTACGTCCCCTAAATCCACAACAAAGGTCAAACAACCAAAAGAGGGTACTAAGCACGAATCTGAGCCTCCCGCTCCCATGTGATCTCTTAGAGGTTCTCATGCTGCCAGCATAAGTGCACCAGAGGTATTGACCGCCCATGAAGGACTTTCTCCTGTTGATCCTCAATCTCCACTGGAACCTCCGAAAATGTCACCCCATCCTTGATGTCCAGCTCATCGTGGTTGATGACGTGAGAGAGGTCATGAACGTATCTCCTCATCTAGGATACATGGAAGAATTCATGCACCTTCTCCAACTATTATGGAAGGGCTATGAGATATGCCACCTCACCAAATCTGCTAAGGACCTGAAAGGATCTGATGAACCTCGGAGATAACATGTCGCCCCGACCAAATCTCTGAAAACCTCATCGGGGTGAGACCTGTAGAAAGACATGGTCACCATCCATGAACTCCAGAGGTCTCCATCTCCTATCGGCATAAGACTTTTTCCTGCTCGGTGCAGTCTTCATCTTGTCCTAGATGATCTGCCCCTTCTCCATTGTAGCTCGTACCGTATTTGGTCCCATGAGTGCTCACTCTCCTAGGTCAGTCCAGCACAAAGGAGATCTGCAAGGTCATCCGTACAATGCCTCAAAAGGGTCATACCAATGGTGGAGTGATAGCTGTTGTTGTATGAAAATTCCACCACGGGAAAGTGATCCTCCTAGCTACGACTGAAGTGGAGGATGCCAACATGTAGCATGTCCTCGAAGGTCTGAATGGTCTGTTTAGTCTGGCTATCCGTCTGAGGATGGAAGGTGGTGCTCAAATGAATTTTCATCCCAAAATCATCCTACAACCCCTTCCATAGCCAAGAAATGAAACGTCCATCATGATCGGAGACAATTATTGAGGTTACTCCATGTAGCCACACAATCTCCTACACAAAGAGGCATCTCAAGCTCTCTACTGAACCCTGCTCTCTGATTGGTAGGAAGTGGGCTAACTTGGTGAGTTTTTCGACGATCACCCAGATAGAATCATGACCCCTCAATGTACATGGAAGTATTGTCACGAAGTCCATGGATATTCCATCCCACTTCCACTATGGGACCTCTAAAGGCTGAACTATGTCTGTTGGAACCTGGTGATCTTCCTTCACTTGCTGACAAGTGAGGCACTGTGATATAAACTCTACTACTGCTTTCTTCATTCCTGGCCACCTGTGCTGATCCGGGAGGTCCTGGTACATCTTCGCCACTCCTGGATGTACTGCTATAGGGGACGTATGGAAATACCTCAAAATTTCCTTGCGTATCACCACTAGTACCATAGTACTTCATCTGAAGAGGATGGCATGCTCCCCATCTTCAGAAAAATCCATCAGTTGCCTGTCTTATTGATACCTGAGCACGTTGATCCTTTCAGTCAGTGTCCCCACACTGCGCCTCCCTGACTTCATGAAGAAGTGGGGGAGTGACTATAAGAGACTGAAGATAAGCTACTCTATCTTGATCCTTATAGGATATCTATAATGCGGCTAGCTGCTCTATCACCTCACTTAGCAGCTATAGGATAGACCTCCTGCTGAGTGCATCTGCTACCAAATTCCCCTTCCCTAGAGTATAGACTATCTCAAATTCATAATCTTAGAGGAAATATAGCTACTCCCATTGGGAACTGAAAACGCAAAACTCATACAACCAATAGGGTAAGGCTGGCTAACTCAAGATTGATCGGATGCACCCTCCTATGCATGATTTTATCCTGTGTTTCCTAGGTTTCCTTTTTCACTGACTAAGGAAAACCTCATCCCAATGTTGTAGATAAACCACAACCTTTTTTCCTAATACATTCAAACTGAGATGTGAGGGTCAAGTCCATGGTTTAACCAGAAACTCTAGGTCTTGGACAATGTTCGTGGAAGGAAAGACTGATTGGTACTTATGTCTATTGATATGGCAGCTATTAATAGACACAGACCATACCTCGAATCATTACTAGATCCCTTGGGTAGCACTCCTTGACCGCATGAAGCCACTCTCTTCCCCTAACCTCCAGCTCCCTGAGCCTAGCAAGGACCATAATGGGGGGTGGTTGTAACATGTTGATATGTAAACCTCATCATTCTACTCCCCTAGCTCTACTTCCATGTCTGCAGCCCTACATATTAATCTGTCCCTAACACTTATTCTTCTCGAAACATTTTTACACAACCAAGTCTCTGAGGCTGGCACTATTTTCCTGTTTTCCCACTACTAACATTCACTGGTTGTATCCGCTTAGCCAAAGAACATTCAACCACAAAGGTACTCTCTAGCACCCTAACATAAGTAGGAATTCATAGAGGAATAGTGCTGACTCGAATGTTCTTAAAAACACTACACTATAAATTACGAGCCCTGAAGCACATATCATATCACATTCATCGAGTACTAGGAATGATCGATACGCCTCAATGAATACTCATCTACTGACATGTCATCCTGCTGAAGCTGTAGAGGCTCTAGAGAACTCTCATCCACCTCCTCATGCCAGTCCTCAGCCGCATGTGAGACAGGCTTGCCTCAGAACCTGAGGGGTATCTGATGTTGAATCACGCGTAAGGCACTAAGCCTAAATGCGTCCTCTACCGGTACCGCTGGTTGTAACTGCTGACCAATGAGTAATGATATAGCTGACACACTACCCGAAGGTACTATCTCGGGTAATGGTCCACGTACCGAAGACTCCTCACTATGTAGACCATCCTCATGGTTACTCACTGGAAAATACTAGTAGCTAGGATCACCATCTGCTCAACTCGTGTCTCAATTTGGTGGAAAACTCTAGCAACCGCCTCCAGCCAGACCTCAACTGCGTGGGAATCTGTCTCGCCTCGAAACCTAGGAGGCCTCTACTACTGGAGCTTGTGCAATGCGCTCAGTCGGTGTGCATCTTCTTCCAGTGAAGCTAGTGGTAACTATTTCCCAATGAGTGGTGGTGCTTCTGGTACACCACCCGAAGGTTCCAACATAGTAAGAGGGCCTTACATTGGAGCCTCGTCGCTTGGTGGCCATCATCGTTTACTATCTCGGGAATCCTATCTGGCTATCTACGCAACGGTATCTAGATAAGGAACATGTGCGCCAAGGTCATTATGTTATACTTGGTGAGCTGACTCAAATAAATCGAAAAGAAAACTTTTCAAAAACACACGTAATCAGTGTTTTTTTTTGCTGAGTCGGAAATTATAATTCAGGATCCTGGTGTATGGATGTGTCTTGACTACCCCAAGCCCATCTTCCATAGGCTAAGGGCTGACGACTAGCACCAAAAGGCGTATTCCCTAAAACTGAGAAGGCATTTTCTTTATATCTTGTAAGCACACGCAACTAATAACACAAAAAGATATGAACACAGGTAAATTGTATAGTAAAAATAGTGTGTAGAATAAGAAAAATGGGACAGAACCCAAGCCAACTGAAATGTACGAGAAAACTGAAAATTACAAGTAAACTAAAACAGATCTTGTAAACTCTTTCCAACGATCCTACCTGAAGGGTTGGTACATCTCTCAAACAGTCGTCTCTATGGTACGACTCGTCTACTTTCCACTTCTAAGATACCTATAGTCCCAATACTCTCGTCCTCAGTCAGCGTTGTCTATCATCTGCACAAAACACAACAATGTGTGGGCGTAGTCCATGCAGGTGTGATTATAATGATACTCAATAGGGACCACGATAATCCCAAAGGTCTCTCAAAATCAACAAATGATAAACTACAATCATGGAAACAATAGTCAACCCTAATTAGGTATATACCCATACATATACCTAGGATATCAAGTATTCCCATCTCATTCATGAGGATACACAAGGCCCAAATTATTAGCTCATAGGTCAATTGTTCTGCGATGGAAAGAATACCACGAAGGTAACATCACAATGTTAAGTACCACAAAGGTAACACAACACAAAAGAATACCCCAGAGGTATCACCATGAAGGAAAGTACCACACAGGTACGCCACATAGAATAATACAACTAAGGTATCACCACGAAGGTAAGTACCACACAAGTATTCCACACAAAATAATACCACAAAGCTATCACCACGAAGGAAAGTAACACAAAGGTACTAAACACATAATAATACAACAAGGTATCACTGCGAAGGTAATGACTCAGCTCACACCATGTATAACTTAGGTACAGTAGTAGAGATGATTACATATAACTACTAAATCATCTTACTCTGTTAAGAGTCAGACACATGTAGGATCCTAAATCATCAAACTGACATAGGATCCAAGTAAATCATTTGACCCACAAAGGATCCTAGTACAACAGACCCACACAAGATCCAAGTACATCATCATACCCACACAGGATCCTATTACAGCAGACCCACACAGGATCCTAGTACATCATCAAAACCACACAGGATCCTAGTACAGAAAACCCACATAGGATCCTATAGTATTCCCATGTTTAATTTTAGAGAATATCAAAGTGGTACCCTCTAACATAGACCCAAAAATGATCCCTAGCACAGACCCACAAAGGATACCTTTCTCATGTTACAGCCAACTACAGGGTTACCGAACTAAGCTCATTTGATTTTAGATGGATCCACTCCTCAATACACAGTTCCATACCCTAACTATTATGAAGTCACATGGATAAGTATCCAAAAATACCACCCTGTAAAAGGGGTCTCAATGCAACAGACGATGCATCAATTGGACATCCGGTCTGTAAGTTATTGGCCTTTTAGTCAAGAGGGCCCGGCTGGATTTGTGTTTGATCCAACCCATCCATACCCCAAAATTACCCAAAACTCAAGTGGGGTATACCAAAGGGTCTGTCGTTATCCAAGGTTTCTGGTGCTGTTGACGGTTCGTCAAACGGATGCTCATAGCTCAAGATATGGCCGAAAGAGAGAAAAGGGTCAAATTTGGTCCGGGTCCGGTCCAACCCGGCCTGGGCCGACACGATCCGGTTTAGGTTGACCTGGCCTGACCCGGGTTTCAGCAATAGGCCAGACTTAGCCTGCGGGATCCGACTCGTCTTGCTAAGTCTGGCCCGGCCTTCCGGAGCTGGGTGGCCCGCGGTGCGACGGCCTGTGGTGGGGCATCCACTGGTCAGCCCCAACTGGCTGGATGGCCAGCCTCTCCTCCATGTGGTGTGGTCACGTTCCATGCCATCTCCAGTGGCTGACATTGATCCAAATGCCCTCCCTCGCTGTTGCGGCCTCGTGCAGCAGCACTTGTACACCGGGCGGTGCAGACATGCACCGCCGCCCCTTCACGCGGCCTACCGATGTCGGTCGCTGCCCTTGCTCTGCTACGGACCTTCTCCAATGCCGCGGTCGCGCCACCGCCCTCTTCGCAGCCGGACACCGCTCCCGAGTCCCACTGGTTCCAATCACCGTCACTGGTCACTATCCTCCTCCGTCGTGAAGAACACATCAAAACCATAAAGGTTGCGGAGTGGTTGGTCATGTTCATTTGGCCCACACCCTCTGCGTTAGGGTGGTAGCCAACAGCATTGACATTCTTAATTCAATAAAGATTTCAAGAATGGGATAAAGGGGTATAAATCAACAATAGACCCTACAGGATACCCCACAACAACCTCCCGCAAATAAGAAAGAATTGTGGGACAACCCGTTCGTCGGTTGACCCGCGTTCTTCATATAAATCCAAGAACGGGGAAGAGGAAATCAGAAACACACAAACCAAATAACCCCTACCTCAAGTTTGTTGGAGGGAGTTCGCGTTTGAGGAAGTGTCAACATTTTTCATCCCCACAACAATCTTCCAACGACGTCGTTCGATCATCGTTCTTTAGTTCGTTGTTCAGGTTTGCTCACCCCCACCCGCTGAAACTGGCTCTATCCTCAAAGTGTTGGGCATCACAGCACTTTACCAAATCTTTGTCACTTGGTGAAGTCGTTCCAATTACCCCCCCCCCCCAAGATCCATATAAATTGAAGAGGGGGAGGGTATGTAACGATCGTGGAATTTATGAAGGTTCATTAATTAAGAACCTTCTTAATTCCCCAATGGTGTGGTTACTTATAATTGAAAGGTCAGGCTAATTAATTTACATTGGTGCTATTAAATGGAACAATTTAAATTGCACTGTGTTGGCAAAATTTAATTGCATTGTGTTGGTATAATTTAATTGAATTGAATTGCCACAATTTAAATTGGAGGATTCCAAAGGACTTCCCCCCACATTAATGAGTGGTTTGGTGGTCCCCACCACCATGAATTCACAAATGAGAGTTTTCTATCTCGAGTGGTCCCCACCTCCAAGCATTCAATAGGGAGGTTAAAAATAAAATAAAACGTTGTTATTTGTTTTATTTTTGTTTCCACAAAAAACACGAAGACTAAATTTTACCCTCGATTAACTGTGGTCAATGTGAAAGTCCCCTTAAGCGAATACTGGTGCTGTGAGTTCAATAGTGTCCTTGGATTTCTATTCTAAGCACCGGTTCAAATGTTAAAAAACACTACTTGTGCGTTTACTGAACGTACCTAAAATGTTTTTTGGAAAATTTGTAAAAGTCACCCTTGATCCCCTTCGGTCGAGGTTAGGCTCTGCCTAAATGAAAAATGCCCCAAAAAAACCCAATGGTACTCTCAGATTTTCAATATGAGTTACCATTTAGAAGTTATGAATTTTACAATAAAATAACTATCACTTAATTATTTTATTTACATTAAAGAACTAACTTTCACTGGTGAACCACGCCGACCAATGTTAGTATCTTCATAAAGAGAGTATACCATCATGAGTTCAGCGGTGGTCTCATATTTTCAATTCAAGTTACCATTTGTGAGTTATAAGAATTTGAAAAATAAAATAATTTATTTAATTAATTTATTTACAATTAAGCCATTTTTGGGTTCTCTCACAGGAGGCCCGCACCGACTAAACATAAGTCGCGCCTAGGGTAGAACCGCCATCCTAAACTCAATGACACCCTCAGATTTCTGATCCCAGTTACCATTTAATAGTTATTCTACTTTTTTAGGAAAACTACTTACATGAGCAAATAAATCACAACAAAACCTCGGCGGATCATTCTGGGCACCCTGGGCCTCGGAATCGCACACCGTTAGATTTAGCGATCTCTTAATAATTCCATATAATTAAAAAAAATTATACAGAATTTTCAGGACATTAAATATTACATGATTATAGTCACCAAATCCTTATTTCATATCTTATGGGAGTTGCATCCACTATCAATAATATATATGCCAATGTGATCAGATTCTTTAAAAGTAATATCTGCAACCACTGCCTACTCAACTATTTTATTTTTTATCTATGTTTTTAACTTAATATATGGTATGGATTGGTAATATTTATCTTCCTTGGTGTATAGTTGAATAACTTCATCTTGTATAGTTGAAAATTTATTTTTCATTTTTAACTCATTCAATGAAACATTGAGCTTATGCTTATGAGTACATTCAGTCTACATCATCTCATTCCTCTACATTCTTGAGGAGAAATATATTTTCATCTGTCAAAATCCTCTACACTTAAAATAGTGACCCTTATATGATTTTTTTCAATATTGTTCCCTATATGGATTCCTCTATTGTCCTTATTCCCTTCAGTACATATTCACTATAGAACATATATTTTATGAGTTTACCATATTTCCATGACAAAAACCTCTCATGCGGGGTGCATTCCTATTTTTCAATACTATACTACTAGTTTTCCCTTGGGTTCTCGGAATATTATTCTTCTGATTCATACTCAAACCAATTGTTAATCTCAGAATAGGTTCTTGTAGTCTGAAGTCAACCATTATTTCTTTTCTTTTTATTAAACCTGATACCAATCGTATCATTTGGATTTTATTATAGCTTCGATTTTGTTGGAAGTCCATTCTCCACTTCTATCATTTCAATTTCTTGAATAGTATTTTTTCCTAATGTCATACCGAAATTCAAGGGTTTTTCATGATCCTAAATACTTTTTCATAGACCAGTGACTTCTTATTCACGTTCTTCAATACGTTTTATTTGATCTTTTCTAGTGTTAGTCGAACTATCGATTTCTGTTTTCTATTATTTGATTTTGATCTTGAACTCAAAAGCCTTTTATGAGATCTTTAGCATTAGAGACTTAATTTTTTCAATTTCTTCATTCATCTTAGACTTCTATTATTTCTGTTACTACATATAAAGTTTGGAATCACAAAAAACATTGTTTTCTTTCTTCTTTTTAGCTCTCCAAACATCTATCACCTCGATAGTGGCTTCCAATTCAGATTGAATATTAACTCTTTCTTTGACTTATTCTTCATAATTGTGTGTTTCTTAACTTATTTTATATTTTTGAAAACTACCACTATAGCATTTGCTTCATGATTCTTGTACTTCCCCTTCTCCTATACCTCATATTCTCTTGAACTATAATCGGTTTTTTTAAAGAAGATTCTCACTTTTGAATTATTTTTTCATATCATTTCATAAGCTGAATATTTAATCATAGAAATTTCAACACAATACTCATCATCATATTGAAACTTATTAGGGAACCTTTCTACAAGATTCCCAAAATTTTTATATCTAAATCATGTAAGTCTATGTTTCCCTTTGAATGTTCATTTTCCTCTTTGAATATTTCTGTAAAGGAATGAAATCACCTCATCCATCTCTTATTATTCCTAACCATATTAAATAGTGAGCTTATTCATGTCCTTAAATTCCACTTCATTGGACTTACATTTTTCTATAGATTCATTATCATCATTTCCCATATTTTAAGAAAGAAGAGTACTATGCAATCTATCCAATGTCATCTCCTTTGGATTTTTATCTTCTAATACATAAACTTTTTGATTTAACTGAGGTGGAAGTATTATTTAGATGTGTTTTATAATATTTAAATATTTAATATATTCTAGGATACCATGATTATCCTCCAAAAAAACATTCACTCGATCAAATAATGCATCAACAGACTCATTTGGGTGCATTCTGAGATCTTCTTACTTATTCCACGAAACCTGTAGATTTGCTTCTATGACTTTTGAATTACCCTCATAAATATTTATAAACTTTTACAACATATAATGCTATGACTTACATGACATAACCTTTGTACATATATCATTAGATAGGGATCCCACTAAAACATTAATTCCTTTAGCATTATCATCCAATTCCTTTTGGTTAACTTCTGATAAATAACCATTGTCTACATTGGATGAAATACCATGCATCAATGATGTAATGAGTTCTATTCCAAAAGATCAAAATAAGTATTTAATATAATTCTTCCATAATTTATTTTTTTCATAAAATATTGAAATACCTTTGTGATTGAGAACATCCATTGAAACCAATTGGATTGAAACACTGGAATTAACATTTGGATCTGATACAAAATGATTTACCAACTAGGTTAAATACCCTGGGGGTGAATCAGGGTATGATAGTTTAAAAAACCACTGCTTAGAATATTCTCTGATCTTAAAAAACGCTCTCCTCTCCCTTTCATGTATAAATTTATGAACATAAATTTATGTATGCATGAGACAAAAAAAATATTACTCGGTTTACCCTCACTAGGATACCTCCAAGGACCAAAAAACAACTATGTGATGATGTAAAAAATAAACTAAGGATCACTACCAAATAATGTTCAGGCTAGTTCATTTATATGTCCTGGTTAACTGTCTTTACAATGTTTAAGGATAGCTCAATACCTTCCCATGTATCACACACTCAAAATCTCTTTCGATGGCTCACTGATGGTGTGAAGTACCACATTTTTTCTCTTACTTTCCTCACTACTCTTGGAAGGGATTTACCCATATTTAATGGACATTCAAGTCCGTTCATTATCAAAAAATGAATACATCCTCAGTTTTAGATTGTTTTTATTTTGATGTCCTTCTTTCATCCACTTTAATGAATACCAATTTCACCACATAATAACTGGGAAATCCCTTATAGGTTCACAAAACTTCTTATGTGCACCCCTTGGATGACTTGTGCCTAATTCTACCACCATATGAACAACATTTTTACTTGGTCACAAAACTCCCAATCTTCCTTGAACTATGGAGGAACACATAAATTCTACGTAATGTTACAGAAATCCATTTTACGTGAAACTCTTAGACTTTGGGTGAACTTTAATTTTTCATTAAGAAATAATTTATTTGGGGACAATGAACAATTTTTTTCACTTCATGAAACACTACTTGTGAAAAACCTTTATTCCATGCACGAAACACTATAACACAATTTAGATCACTCGTATTCTTGAAGGTTGGGATACTAAAATGAGGTGGGTTTCCATCAATTTATATAACCATCTAACCCTGTGAATAAAATATTTACACATCCTCCTATGTGTGTAAAACTTCTATGTGCATGCGGAAGTGCATAATTGACTTCGCATTTGGAATGTAACTCTCTTTTACACACATTCATATCTTTCACACACTTCTTTCTATATCCATATTTAGATGTGATGATTCTGAATCTTGAATTGCACGAAACAATCAATTTCAACTTCAATATTGCACGCAACTTCCTTTTCCAAAAACACCATTCTCCATTCTAAATATTTTGGCCTCCAAAAATTTGGAAAACACTAAGAAACAGCACCACCTTGTATACAAATATTTCTATACTGCCACCAGAGTATCCATTAATTTATCTTGGATATTTTTTAACACACCTTGTTAAAAAGATCTCTTGAACTCTACAACTGACCATTGAATCATTCTTTTTTAACAAACACAATCATCCAAAAAACACTACAATGTTACCCTGAGGGATTTTATTAATAGATAACAAGCAGTCAAATGAGGTATAAGCCCTGTCCCAAACATATGTAACATAGTTAAATACATTAAAAACATCTCATGAAAAAATATCAAAATCAATACATCATCATAACTCCAAAACCACCAATTATTCATCTTTATAAGTCATATTTCTCTTATTATAGACCTTTAAAGGAAACCTTTAATTAACTGTATCACCACGAATAAAGTCAGCACACACATGAGATTTACACACTCAGAGTGTGAGAAAAACACATTAGAAAACTACCATGATTCTAAGAATAACTTGGAGTTTAACATGATCTTATATGTATTAGGTGTTGAAATAAATAAATTGAACATTTATTACAATTAATAACAAATCATCTTATAAATCACCAAGTGCTAACTAATAATATCTGATAATAATCCTACATGTTTTGACCAATATTTTTAAAAATTTGGTATGTTCATCAATGTATTACATATTTAAATACATGTATCAGATATATCTATTTTAAATCATGGATAATATCCTTAGATCAAGATAAATACTCACATGTTATATTGTTACCATATCATCCATCTATAACCAAGGAATAACATTTCCTAAGATCACCACTAGTAGAATTTCACATCATCTTAACACTACTTCCACAAGCATTCCAAAATAAGGCATAAAAAACTCAAAGTTATACCTATTAATATCCCATGTCATACCATTTCCTCGATATATGATCAAACCCCCAAGTCATTTCACAATATAATCACTATAATTTTAGCATATCAATCAATTCTTAAATCAATATTTCAATCATTTATTTTTGTACACCATCCATTACCGAATCAATAATAAGCCCAACCTATCATTCAATTTTTAATGAATAATTAATTCTAGCACATGATTCAAAACCTAATAAATATTTAATTATATCAAATCATTTTGTTCTTTTTTATTTACCAATTTCAAAACATTATCCAATTATTATCTAATATATAAAATAAATCTCATCAAATTAAACCCATTTTGAAAATATATAGCACTTCTTTTTAGTTTATGATAATTCATTGTTTATTCTAATTCATTTTTAGTATATAAACATATAATAAAACCTTGTTTTTTAATTAGAAATAAATAATTTCATTTTGGATTCCATATGAAATCATTTAATTCCAATCACAACATAATCAAAATATAAGTTCTAAATAATCATCAGTCTCTTTTTAAAATATATTTTAATATCTAAATCCATATTCAACATTTCAAAACAATAAATTATCACAAGTCATTCATTTTCCCTTTTTAGTCAACAGTTCATAATTCTAGCAATTAAAATTCAATAAATATTATGAAACTTTTCATCTTACACATCCAACAAAAAAAGTTTTCATGATTCACTATTTTATATAAAATATAATTCATTATCACTTACAAAAATAAATAAGGAATAAATTAATAATTTTAATTTGTTATAATGTTTTCATGATGAAAACTCACACGAACACCATTTTAAAATCAATTTTTCTATTTTAAAATTCACATACAACAAATCAAATCTTAATGAAAATTTACCATAATCCATACCATGAGTTCAATATGAATTTTTTTAATTAATATTGGAAATGTATACTATCCAAAACATATCAACATGTTAAATAATGTACCCCCATTACATGTGTCACAATTAATTTAAATTCTCAAAATATCTTTAGAACCTATAAATTCTTTCATTATATAAATAAACATCACCATTGGATTATTATATCTAAATTTATAGCACAAGGAAAATATTTATATCATGTATAATCCTTTATGTATTCCTATATTATTCTTTTTACTTTACCAAACATCATGATCCACGGATTTAGAGAAGCACATCCATGAACCTTGAGGAACATTTAAGAGATAAACATAATGATATTGTTGTAAAACAGAAATTTAAAATTAATATATAATCCCAAAAGAAACAAATACTATATCTATCAAAGATAAAATAAAATCTAAATTTTAGGTTACCCAACACAATGAACTAAATTATTATCTCATTAATTATCAGTACTTGAAAATGAAATTTACTTATATTAGATATTAAATTAAAAATTGTAATCAATATAATTAATTTAAAATTAATTTAATTTAATTATCATTATATTAATCTATGTTTAAGTAAAAATCACACATAAAACTTACATGATTCACATTAAATTACTTAATTAAACTTCAATAAAATGTTTAAGATCACACATATCTCAATTAAAAATAAATCCATTCCAAATATTTATAAAAAACCCATAAATTATTATAAATATTGAATTTACTCAAAATAGAATAATGGGAGGGAATTATATCACATCAAAAATAAAACCTCATAAAATTTCTATAAAAAAATATAATATGTGAACCTATTTTCATCATAAAAAACATATCTTATGTATTTCAATCATGATAATCTTTTAGAGAGTAAATTTCTAAATATGGTCATGAGGAAAAAAGAGATTTTGAAGAAGTAGAATCCTATAAAACTATTCAAAAGAGGAGGAAAATATTAATTTGAACTAAAGTATCATGATGATTAAATTTTAAAAATGATTTTAATTAATTTTGGGCATGGATAAACTATTAGTGTTTTGGTGGATCCCAGTAGACTCTCAATGGATCACTGAGATCCTAATTGTTAACCACTAGTCTTCAGATGGTTTTCTAGTGTCTTCCCCCTCATTGTATTGGTTATCTAAATTTTTGTGTGTCCTAATGCATTCTTGATGATATAATTTAGTGAACTTCAAGCTCAATGAGGTGTTTATTTTCTCTAATCATCCCATACCCTTTTCTTAAAGCCAAAATTTATACCATATTATATGGAATTAAATTCAATATGGAAACATTTAATTTAAAAAATATCCAAAATTCTCAAAGCCACTAAAACAATATTTTTAAAATGATTGTATAATTATAAAATATATTAATTCAAGTCCTTATGCCTTTGATTTAATACAATTTTCTTTTTCTTTTTTTGTGTTTTTTTCTATAGGTATAGATGTAATTGACCTAGTATATTTATTTAATTTGATATCAATTCATTTTGAATTTATAAATGGATTTTAAAATTTTAAAATTATGAAAATTATTTAAATTGGTTTGTATATTTAAATGGGTAATAAAAATATAATAGAGAAGGTTTTTGGTAGTATATCTAAAAAGTAAATTGATAATAAAATTTTGTCAATTTTGAAAAAATAAATGGTTTGTGGTTTTGGTGTCAAAAATTTCATGTATACCTAGTATATTGAAAATCCTGATATTTATTAAAATTTTATACAAAATTTAATAAATAATATAAAAATACATGTTTTACTTTAGTGAATAATCCCCCTTCCCTCTCTATGTTTCCTCAGCTCTTCCATTTCACTTCATTTTATAGTTTTCCCTTTTATAATTTTCATCTATTTTATCATAGTGTTGTTATTTGTTTATGGTTGTCACCAAAAGTCTTTCCATGGCTATAATATCTATTTTTCATTTATCTTATCATATTATTTTCCCAATACCTTTATTCCTTCATATATTTTCTTGGTATTACAATATATTCCATTGATGGTTATTTTTTATGCTTGTAGTTTTTGTTGATTCATATCCTTAGTTGTGTTTTTGGTTTAAATCATCCCAGATCTCATCAACAGTGATATTCTATAATCATTTTGAAAAAACTTACCACATAGAGTGGAACAATCCTTCCTATTAAAACTCTATGATGTATGTTTTATCAACCACTATTTATTTGGTAAATTATTTTAGGTGGGACTTTTTGGGTTTTAGAGGGGAAACAATTATCCAAATGTAATGAAAATTATAATACAAAATTATTATTCCATATGATCTATCTATTATTTTAGAATGAATAAAATGAGACGACAAAATTTATACCTTTTCTTTAATGATTTGTATTATCCAATATTTTCTACATTATCTTGATAAAGATCACTATGAAATATCCAAAAACCTCCTTCATCGCAGGCTATCCATGATCTTGATGAATCTCCTAATGCTAGGAAAATATAACCTCTTTATCATGGATTTATAGAACCATGATTTTAAAGAAATATTGAAAGAAATAGGGATTTAGACTCCTGGATAATAATATGATAGAAATAACACACACCATCTTAGTGTCTTGACCTTATTATATCAGTGTCGACGACACTCCTCAATACCCAAATATTTTCATAAATGTTTGAAAATAAATGTGAAGGTTAAAGACGATCTGTAACCTATAACCTTGAATAATAAAATGATCAACTCTTGAGACATTTAATATTACAATATCAGTGGTCCTATAAATTATCATTATATGATAATAAACTAAACATGACATATTGAAGTAGGAGAATAGGTCTAACTACATGTTATTTCATAACAAATAGATTTCCATACATTACATCATGATGTAGTGACATTCACCATTACATAGTCTAGCCCAGTGCAGACCAAAACATGGTTTAGACCATCATTCCATGATCATTAGTTTACTTTATATTTTCCTTAATCTCTCACTTTTACACAATCTTCTTAGAATTAACATGCTTCCACCATATATCACTTCATTTGTAATAACTTTTAAAACTATATCCAAAAGACTTTTTGGATATCTTCCAAAACACTTTTTCAAAAATCAATCATTAATTTTCACCTCATTTTACATATAATTTAAAAAACTTATAGATTCATTATAAAAACTATTTTTAATATCCTCCAAAACATTTTTTGAGGTAGCAATAAAGGTTTTATATGAATACTTTGTAAAAGAAATATAATCCTTATTAATATAAAAAAATTGTGACCTTAAGCCTTTATAGTTTTCAAAAAAACTTATAAATCCCACAATCCATAATTTTAATCAAATAATAGCCTATAGAAATGTTTCAATGCTACTCAATTTATAAAGGGATCAGGCATGATCACTATAAAATGCATGTATCTATATTTTTATCCCTACTAGTTATATCATATAGAAGTATGTCTAATTATATAATCCAATTTCCCAATACATCGAGTGAACATGGGACATAGAGTATTTGAATACTATATAGTTTATTCATACTTTCTTGATTTCTCATGTATAGGTTGATTAGATATTGAACACATCTCATATCATTCACCTAGAAGGATGAGCACACCACATGTACCTTATCTAGTTATGTTCACAAGAATCATAATTTTATCTCAATCAGGAGACTAGATATCATATTCATCATATGAAGGAAAAAATAACATTTTTTGGTTAAGCTTAAACCATCTACATGATTATAAAAATACCCAGCCACCATTGATTATATGTGACTCAAGGATGATATAAAAAAGGTATATAGCTGTGAAGGTTCTAATAATAGGCATATTTTTAACCTCACGTATGGGTATTTAATATGAACCATGCACCCCTGGTATAATAAATACATATTTTATGACATTCCATGTATTATACTTGGTTGATCATATAGTAAAAACCCCATTTATGTCCAATGATCATATTTTATATATCTATATAAAATCATACCCTTTCTAACAATAATATTTTATCTGAAACTATAATAACCCATGATAAACATCAGTTAGGGCTAACTTAAATTCATAATATGGAAATTCAGTTATCATTTTAATTCATTTAATATATGTAACAAATATGAAACAATAATAAATTAGAGACTATGTTTCATATAACATGAAATATTTTTGTTATTAATCTCCTTTAAGAATACTAACAACACCATAAATAAACTCGTATATAATCATATATTATATAATATACTTCTACAGAGGCCATTTATTTTCATCACTGTTAGTGTTTTTTTATAAATGAATTACATCACTACGTAATCCCTACCACATCTATATATGGCCATCTAATAAAACATCATATTGAAATCCTTTATTGAGAGACATCTATAAAAGTGTTTTTTGAATAATGATGTTACATAGATATTATATTCTAAATGATCAATTTTTTGAACATAGTATTCAATATCGTTTACTCTATAACATCAAATGTCATATTTCTAATAAATATTGGTTACTACTTAAAATTATTTATATGTTCATTCTCTTCCATTCAATATTTTATTATAGAAATCTTTTATAAAAAATGTAAATACTTACATTGACATATTTATCAACCAACACATCAAAAGCACTTTAGGATATTAATTGACTTTTACATTGAATTAGATTGGTATAATATTTTATTTGTTACTATTTCAGATTTTCCATGTATATCATACTCACACTAGCCTCTTAGAAATAATATTTTCCCTAAAATACCATTCTAAGATACAAAAACACTTTTGTGTTTAGAAATAATACTTATTTCCTATAATGGAATATTCTATAAATAAATTATTTACATCTCTATTTTATAGGGTATTCTATGTGTTTATAATGATATTTTTTAAGGATTATTTTATCCTTAAAATATACAATGATTGGGTAGTGGTATCAAATCCATGATATTTTAACAAACATCTTGGAAAAAATAATTTTATAATATTATCCTTTTCAAGAATGTTATAGTAATAGATCAATCAAAACCATGTGTATCAAAAAAAAGAAACTCTTATTATTTATAATAACCTTTTTTTGAAACATCCACACTTATCATATATAAGAAAATGATATAAAAATACACATCTGAAGTTCCAAAGGATAGAATAACAACTGAGAGGGGGGGGGGTTGAAACAATTATTCACATTTTATAAGATTCAATAAGTTTTAAATACTTAAGAACTATAAAATGTTAAGATGTATTTTCTTGTAAACGTTTTAGTAAATAACCATTCATATAAATGTAGGGAGGCAAGTAATACAAAAACTATTTACAATTTTTGAGCTCAGTTTGATAACCTACATCCTTGACATAACCACTTTCATGGGTATGTGGAAATACATTATTATGAAGAAGTGAATACAACTTGTGGCCAATACTTTTGGGATCCTTATTTATTATGATAGGAAATATTGTACCGAATCCCATTTGTTTAAAATGTTTTCTTATAATAAAATGATCCAAAAAAATATTAAAGACATTGTTTAATCTGATCCTCAAAATCTCAGTTAGGATCCTCATTCCAAATTGGCCGAATCCAATTTTCTCAATTTGATTTGGTCACTATGATTCTTCCATACTCAATCATCACTTCTCAAACACTACTCGAATGCTCTGTTTGATCTTCTTTAGTCTGATTGAATCAATACGGTAGACTTAATACGATGAACCCATTATCAATCTGCCAAACTCAAACTCTACTCAAATTCTAAATATGATCTTCTTTAATCCAATTGACTCAATCTGATTGAATCAATTCTATGTCTATTAAAATGATTCTCATATCCTCTAAACAACACATTTAAGTTTCTAATCTTATTTTGAGATCTCAGTCCATAAGAATCATTCACTTGAATTCTTCAGCACTCTGACTTTTCCAATTATAAGAAAAGTTTTAAAGTATGAATGATCTGAGAAAATATTTATAGGTGACTCAAAAAAGAAAGAGTGTGAAACATAAATAATTTCCATACATTATAAAATTTTAAAACTCTGAAAAAACACTTTCTTTTAAACATAACTTTTTACTTCTTCAATCCTTCTCATATTTTGATGAGATTCACAAAAAATTAATTTTGAGTTTTACCTCTTAATATCTTTATAAAACTACTAGAATCTTTATTTTGAGTCATTATATAGTATGATAAAACCACTTCATCTTATTACGATGAATCTTCCTCAGCTTCAGCTTATTCTCATTACGATCAACCTTTATTTCTTAGTTCATTATGATATGCCCTTATTCTTCATCTCATTATAAAGAAAATCCTCATCTTCAACTTGATGGGATCCTTATAATGATGGGATTCCCATTACAATGGAATTACCATTATGATGTATTTTCCCATTATGATTGAAACCCAATAATGATGAATTTTCCATAATTATATAAAGTATTCAATGATGAATATGATTAGAAACTTTGAACTTCTACAACCTTCATTATCTTTAAAAATTATGAGTTTCGGAACCAATCTTCTATTTTTGGATTTCTTGAATATGATGAAAACTTTTTTATTAACACTGGAACCGATTTAATAATTACAATTGATCCATTTCATCAAAATAGTTTATCTTGAGTATGTTTCGTGATTTATGAGAGATTCGTGATCAAAAAAGTGTCTTCTGACTTAGTTTAGAATGTGTGAAAATTTTAGGACTCCTGACTTTACAGTCTTCATTCAAAACTCTTCAGAAACAATAAAAATTCTTCAAAAAGAAACAAATAACTTTCTAACGAATCTCATTATGATGGAATGGGTCCAATTTTTGAATAAAAAAATTATTTTACAAATATGTTTAGTTTTAAAAAAAATACTCGGTTAAAAGAAAACACCACAAATATTCTTCAATAACTCACTTTGGATTTTTTTTAAACCTTTGTTAAAAGCTTTTTCCACTCACATAAATTTTTCTCAACTAAACATTGATAAAAAACTCATGTTTTTTTTAACTTTAATAAAAACATATCCATTCTAAAAATAGAGTTTCATGTCACTAAACTATTATGTAATTTAATTTTTTTGAAATAATTACATGCACATGAGCCTTAGCCCGGTTGGTAAGGACTTCGTAAGTGCATCCAAGCAACTAGGGATCAAATCCAGGCGGAGGAAGAATTTCTAGGGTACTGTAGAAGTACTGTAGCATTACTATAGAAGGTATTGTAATAGGGATTATAGCAGGGACTATAGCAGGATCTGTGCAGTACTGTAGCAGGTACTGTAACGGGACTGTAGCAGGCACTGTTTGGCACTGTAGCAGCCAGGAATCTGCCTCCGGTTGGGCCTTCAGGCCACCGATTTGGTCCCTGTGTCTTGTAAGGCCTTCGGGCCACCCAGGCCTTCGGGTCAGTAAGGCCATCAGGCCACCTCAAGGCCTTCGGTCCACCTTAAGTGCAGATGCAAACCAAACAACCTACAAGGAACATGCTCTACAAGGAGAATGAGCAAGGAGATTTCACTACAGTTGAAGCTAAACAGATTGCAAGAATGAGAGGCTATGGCACCTGCCATCAGGACAAGCCTATGCATGCACGGTAATGCCTAGCCGAACAGCCATGTGAAGGTGGAGAGCTGATTTAACGATGAGGATGCTGGGGAGGAGCATTTCCAAGTAGTTAGTCTGGGTTGTATGTAATTTTTGAAGCCTACGGGCATTGAATTCCTCTAAGGCCTGCGGGACATTTAATAATTATTCCTACAGGCCTTATAAGGGTTCCACCTCACCCCATAAAAGGTGGATTATCAAAATCAATAAATAAAATGAAGGCCTTCAGGCCATTGGAGGAAAGAATTACATCCCTTTTTGACAAGAAAAAATTGTGTCCATGTGGAGATAAACTCCCTTTAAATTTTATCTTTTCATCTAATAGTTATTTTTCTCTCCCCAATTTTATGATAACTACATATTTAGGATCATTTAAGAATTATAATTAAAATATTATTACAATGTAAAAAAGTTGTTACTTTAAATAATCTTCTGTCAATATAATCTAAAAAACAGTGGGGGTGTCTTCCTTATGAGGTTTAGGATGTAATTAGAGGAGGCTAAACATGAAGTTACATCATCAATTCTAGAAAAATTTATTTTGACATTGCCTTTGGAAAGATGTCAACAATTTGATGATTTTTTGAGATATATTCCAGGAATATTCTTTAGTAGCTACTTTCTCTTTTATAAAGTGAAACATTATATAAATTTCTTTAACTCGAATGTTGTACATTATTTTTAGAAATATAAATTGCTCTATTATTATCAAAAATTATCTTCAATGGTTTAAAAACTTTCACTTTCATGTCTTCCATTTGAAATTGCATCCACAACATTTCATTACAATCTTTGGTAGCTATGACATATTTAGATCCATCCATGCTTAAAGATACTAAACTTTTTCTATTACTATGCCAACTCACACAACTTTCACCAACGAAAAATCTGTCATCTAATGTTGATTTTATATCATTACAATCTACAACCCAATTAGTTTCAATATAACCATGAAAAATCATCTCACTATTTCTTTTGTATAACATCCTATATGATGTTTTTCCTTTAAAATATATCAAAAAAACATTAAGCCAACATATGTGATTATTTTGGATTAAATTGATACATGGAACACAAATCCCCAACATAAAGAATATCAAGTCTTGAGGCTGTAAGGTAAAACAGACGTTATATCATCTTTTTGAAAATATTTATGATTCACACTTTTTAAAAACTAATATTTACTGAATTTTTTCTCACAAATATAGGATTAGTAATATATTTGGATTCCTTCAGGCCAAAATTATTTAACAATTCCCTGATATACTTTTCATAAGATAAGAAAATGTATATTTATTTTTTTATCATGTAAGGAATTGAAGAAATTTAATTCTTTTGAAATTAAAATTTTAAAATTCTTCTTCATTTCTTCAGAAAATTTTTCGGAAACATATTATCTATCACCAAAAAAAAATATATCATCCAAATAAATAATTAAAATTAGAGTTAAGTATTTATAAACTTTCACATATAAGTTTCTATCAAATTTTCCTTTATAAAAATTTAACATTCTCAATCAATTGTCAAGTTTTGAATAACAAAAACATGGATCTTGTTTCAGGCCATACAAATATTTCTTCAGTTTACAAATTCTATTTCCATCCCCATCAATTAGATACCCATAAGGATGTTCAATATAAACTTCTTCCTCAATCTAACCATTTAAAAAGTCTGAATTTACATCCATATTATAAACATTTTAGTCTAGACACTGAAAAAAACATTCGAATTGTTTTTAATCGTGAAATTGGGGAAGAATTTTCTTCAAAATGCACATCTTCCACCTATGCATATCCATTACCAAAAATCCTGGATTTGTTTATTGAAGCTTCCTAATGTTTATCCAACTTGTTTTGGTAAACCCTCTAAGTTTTCCTAACAATTTTATTTTCTATATTTGGAATAAGTTTCCATGTTTCATTTCTCCCAATTTTTTCTTACTCTTTATTCATAGAATACAACCATTATTTTTGTTCAAGAGATTCTAAAACTAATTCCAGATCAAATTTTGAGAGAAGTAAAGTCTGATTTTATAATCTCAACTTTCTTCTTGTTTGAACTAGAGCCTTCTAATTTCAAATAATTTTTTTAGACGCAATATGTTTTCATAAACTAAGAAATTTTAATGTTTCTTTCCCAACTGTACTTTCAACATCACATGAATTTTCTGAATCTTGATAAGTATGTTTTGACTTACTTTTAATATTTTTGTAAATATCATGTTTATCCTCCTCACCACTCTCAACAAATTTTGTTAAGTAATATTGACTCTCTATTACACTGATATGTTATGAGTCCACTAAATTTTGTAAACATTTTTTATAGAATTTGTAACTTATTCCATTTCAGGAATAACCCATAAATGTTCCTTCCTTGGCTTTCTCATAAAACTTTCCCAAATTCAGGTTTTTTATTTTAAGTAAACATGGACTTTAAAAAATATTGAAGTATTTTAATCAAGGATTTCTTGTTATGCCACATTTAATAATAAATCACATTGGATTCTATTATTAGAAAAGATATATTCTCAACACGTACAATAGTACTAGTATCTTCTTTATAGTAAAAATTTTAATTTTTTTATTCTTATAATATGCTTGTTCTCATTTCCACCAAACTTATATTATTTCTTATTGATACTCCATTTTATTGTGGAGTATAAGGATAACTATAATGATGTTTGATACCATGTTTTCTTAGATAAGATTCAAAAGAATTATTGGTGAATTTGGTACCGTTATATATTCTCTCCTTCTTTATATAAACCCCCATTTATTTCTAAACTTGTTTTTTGAAAATTTGAAACATTTCTATAGCCTTTGACTTATCTTTCATAAACATGATATTTTTTATCTGAGTGAAATAATCAATAAAAATGATAAATTATAAATCTCCTTTTGTTGATTTATGTATCATAAACCCACAAAAATCAGAATGAATTAGTTCAAGAGGTCTAGTATACTGAATCTCTACTCTCTTATGACTTTTACTAGTCATTTCTCATTTCTGACAAGTAATACAAACATCTTCTCCTTTTATTTTTCAATTCTAAAACATTTCTTAAAACATCAACTTTATAAATTTGTTTCATGTTTTTCTATCCATGATTTACAAGTCTTCAATTCCATAATTTATTTTTATCCACAATAGTTAAGTAACAGGAGTTATTAAATTCTTATATTTGGAAAAAATTCCCACTGGGTTTTTATCCTTTTATAGTCACTTTTCCATCTATCAAAATGTTTATAACAAAATAATATTTTGATAATATTATTTCTTTTTCATCATTACAATGTTCATTTAAACAATATAAGTAATGTTTTATCCCATTAAAAAATAAAAAACTTATATTTTAATTTTTCTTCTTTTATCTCATCTTTTTTTATTCCTCTAGTTTTTAAGAAACTACCATTACCAAAGGTAACTGATCCTCCATTATGAATTTCAATATGCTTCAATATTTTCATATCACTTTTCATTTGTAAATAACAACCACAATAAATTATGCATGGTTTTTCCATTTACTTTTTTTAAATCTATCTCAAAAATAAAATCCCTTATTCAAAAATATATTATCCAACATCCTCTTCTTTTATATCATAAGAAACATGTTACAAAAGGAGTTTCATATGTTTTTGTCATGATGAGAAATATCATAATATCTTCTACATACTTTTTTCATTCATTTAAATTTATTTTTTTTGAAGGCTTTCTATCATTTGGATATTTTTCTTTTCTAGGTTCATGTGGGTTAGAAAAGTTACTCATTCTTCTTCCACCATTTCTTTAACTTTTTTTAAAAATTCTTTTAGGTAAGGAAATGTTTTTTAAAAAATTATAATCCTTATTCCTATAGATTTAATAGAACCATAAATATCCATAAAATCTTTATTTTCTATTCATGTAAGATATTTCTTTGTAGAAACGTTGTTGAGGTTGATAACATCTTCATGTTTCAACATAATTTGGTCATGGAAAAACATTACTCCTGAGTGATTTTTTAAATTTTATAGATGTGATAATTTTATCACATTATTTCCCCACCCATGATTTCCCAATACATTTATTCTCACATGAAATGTTATAAAAATTAGGGGAAACATTATTTTTTGTGTGTGAGGAATTTACCAAATCCTCGATTTGATTCTTCTCAAAAACATTATATGTATTAGCTATTACATACAAGAATTTTTGTAGTTTACAATCATCATTATCAAGGTATTTTTGGAGTCAAAAAGTTTTTATTGAAACTTGTTAACTTCTAATTCCTTAACAACCATATTATTACTAAAATCTTTAACCATATTTCCCTATTCATTCATTATAAATTTGTAACTTAAGATCTATTGAATGTATTTATCCTCCTACTTGATGGTAGATTTTTTTCTGTCATTAAATTCTTTACAATATTTCTTTATCATTCATATTTATTTCTCCAGAGATTTTTTTTGATCCAGATATGAAATAAGTTTTTTTCTGAGCTGATACTCTCTATAAGATTCTTTACATAATTCTTTTTCACTATTTGGGGATTCTTCAACTTTCTCAACTTTTCTAATGAAGGTTCTAAAATTTAATGAACATCCATCTTATGAAGAGTTGTTTGAAATTTAGTCTGATTCATCTTTCCTACTCAACATACTTTTCTAATCCCTAGTAACCTTCTTTTTAGATTTTTTGGATGACTTTTATTCTTTATAACTTTTGTTCCACTTTTTCCATTTAGAGTTTTCATTAAAATCAGCTCAATAACCTACAACATCCTTCTTGGGTAAATTCATAGCAACGTGTCTGATTCAACCACATTCAAAAAAAATTGAGAGTATTTTGACCTCCATAATTTCATTTTCCACTTCAATAAGTATTGGATATAAGATACATGAATTTATAATTCAACTCATCATCCTTTTTAACTATAGAGTCAAAAGGTCTACATCTTCAACATCTTTAATTTTAAATTTTCTCATAGCTACAAAAGCTATTTTATATTTAATATTACTTTTAAACATTGGATATTTTCTCATTTCATAAGAAATAAGAAAGTTATTAAATTCATCAAGAGATAAATCATCCTTGTCTTTTAAAGAGGAAATTTGAGAATCAAAATTGTTCTGAAAGTTTTGCATAAGTTGCTTCACAATTTTAGAATCTTAAAAAACATATATGAATCCAAAAATATTGAAAACAAATTCATTTACTTTGGTGAAGTATTCATTAATTGTTTCTTCATCTTTAATTATGATGTATTCATACTTTCTATGTCATATTTGAATCTTTTATTCCTTCACTTTAGTATTCCCTTTGAAAATACTTTCCAACTTGTCCCACATACTTTTTGAAGTATTGAGACCCATACCCTTATGATAAAAATTCTCTGATAAGGACATATGTATTTCTTTTTTAGTCTTTCCATAAACTTCTATATTTCTATTATCATCAAATGTCATAAGAGCATCTTTCTCAATGGGTGGAAAACCAATAGTAGCAGCATCAAAAACATCCAAGCTAAGAGATAGGTGATAAAGAATCATCCTATATTTCCATCGATAATATTTTTTTCCATTAATGTGTGAATTCCTATATTATTTAAATAATTGACATTATCCCTGAAAAGGATTCAACAAGGGAACCTTTGACTCTGATACTAATTGAAGTTTCAATGGATCAAATAAAAACTGAAAAGGGGGTTGAATTAGTTGTTCACTTTTTATATGTTTTAATGATTTTTAAAATCTCAACCCCTATAACCTGTTAATATATATTTCTTTATCAACTTGTTATTAAATTATCATTCATGTAAAAGTATGAATGTAAGTAAATCACATATTATTTATAAATTTTGGCCTCAGTGTGAGAACCTACTTCATCTCCATAGACATTTCTATGGTTCTATGGAAATTCACTATTATAAATATGTGAATAAAACTTGTGCCAACTCATGTTTGATACCTTATATCTATAAATAGTAAATATTATACAAACTCCCATAAGATTACAATGTCTTATTATAAAATAATTGATACAAAACAAAATAATAAATACTTTCTTCAATCTACACCTCAAAAGATATGTATGAATACTCATTTTGATTTGGCTAAATCTGATTTTTTTCATCTGATGAGGTTAATAAAATTATTCAGTACTCAATTTTAACTTCTCAAGCTTTTCTCAAACACTTAGTTTGATATTCCTCAATATGATTGACTTAATACGATGGACTTAATTAGATGAAACCATTATCAATATTCCAAACTCCAAATCTAATAAAATTCTCAATGTGATATTCTTTAGTCAGATTCACTCAATTAGATTGACTCAATACAATGTTTCTCATTATGATTCTCTATTCCAGTAAACAAAAAAATTTCGTGTCTGATATACTTCTAAGATCACAGTCTAGAATGAACTTTCAGTCACTTGAATTATTCAATGCTCTGTATTTTTCTCTTTCATGAAAGGTTTTGATGTATGAATAATCTTAGAAACTATTTATTGAAGACTCAAAAAAGAAATAGTGGGAAGCATAAAAACATTCCCCACTTCCTGAAATTTCAAAACTCTGAAAACACTCATATTTGAACTTTGATTTTGACTTATAAAATTCTTATCAGATTCCTCTAGGATTCATGAAAAAAATGGATTTCAAGTTTTTCCTCTTAAACTCATCATAAAACATATGGAATATCATTTTTCAGTCTTTTATTCAGTATTACAAAACCTCCTCTACTCATTATGATGAATCTTCCTTAGCTTATGCTTCCTCTTCTCATTAGGATATTCCTTACTTTCTCATCTCATCAACATCATTATTTTTTTCTTCAACTCAATACGATGAACATCCTTAATTTAGCCTGATGGAATCTTCATAATGACAGAATTATTATTATGATATAATTCCCCTTATAATGTATTTTCCAATTTTGATGTAAATACCATTACGATGATTTTTCTATAATGATAGAAATTATTTTACTATGAATCCACTTAGAAACTTTAAAATTCTTCAAACTTCATTAGCTTTACACACTCCATCTTCTTGATCTGATCTTCCTTGAATGGATTTCATGAATCCAAACAAAACTTTGTTTCGGTCACGGGAAAAAATTCAATAATTATGTTTCATCAATTTCATAAAAATATTTTATCATGAGTATGTTTCATGATTTATGAGAACTTCATGATCAGAAAAGTATCATGTCACATAGTTTAGAAAGTTTCAAAACATTAAAACTCCTAACTTCACAACATTATTTCAAAACTCTTCATAAAAAATATGAATTATTCATATAGAAACATATAAATTTCAAAAAAATATCATTATGATGGAGTAGGTCATATTCCTTAATAAAAAAATTCTTTTACAAATAAGGTTAGTTTTCAACAAATACAAAACATTGTTAAAACAAAACACCAAAAAGGTTCTTCAACATACTTTATTTATATCTATAAATGCTTGATATATTTTTTTTGTATCCAATCACATTACATAAAAAATTTCTTCATCATTTAAATGACAATAAAATCTCTATCAATAATTTTATTTATTTTTAAGCACCTTTATATTTATAAAAACTATAAAATAAACATTTGGTATCATGTACCCTTAAAAATAATGATTTTATTTATATAACATAAATACTAGAACTAGAATCTTTATGGGGTTTCTCAAACCCCTTAATGTATTACAAAATATTATATACAATAGAAAACTTTCTTTATTTATTAATACCTTATTTTTGTTTTCAATAAGTAAGTATAATAATTGGACTATCAAATATTTATCTTATGGATTAATGTTTTACCCAACTACACTATTATCATGGTTTTGAAGCCTAAATATATCATATTTTTATCATCTATATTCAAATATTTAATCATAATAGGTCAAATTTTAATGAAATCATTCATTTTTTCAGAACCTTTCCAAAATTAATTCCATAATTAATTTCATAGTCAGGACAAGACTTAAAGGAAACATCAAATCTCTCTAAGTCATTAACATACCAAATCATATTGAATATACGGGATGAAGTTGAAAATATTTCAATCATATTGAATCTAAAAAAATTCAATTGAAACCATCTAGTGAATCAATTTAACACTTATCATAAGTATCTATATTCACTGGGAGAACTACTTCACTAGATGGATACTCGTGAAGGAGTTTCTCAAACATATATATTTTTTCTTTGTGCTTGAGAATTATTCTCAAGATCCTATACTAGTTTAGAAAGTTTTTTCTATTAATATTTTATTTCTCTAATAGAGATCTATATGTTAGGTTAGATTATTTTGTTGTCCTTTTACATTTAAAAAATATTTTGTCACACATGTATCATGTTTTAAATTCAATTAATAAGTTATTTTACTAATTTTTCCCCCACTAAAATGATAACATATTTTAATTTAACATCATACACATTAGTGGGATACGATACATATTTAACTATATAATGATTTTAATTTAGAATTGATCTCATCACATAGTTATTTTGGTAGTCCATCATACCAATAATATAACATATGACTCTTTGATAATTGAGTGGCAGACTCTGAGACCAATTCATCCCGTGGATTAACTCAAATTTATTCATATATAATTTTATTCTTTATGGTTTTATATCTAACTTTAACCCAAAGAAAACACCAAATATGGGTTATTTATTATATTAGGGTCATCCATATCTTTATTTCCATTCGTACACAAGATAATCCATGGGCACTCATCTTTGGAATGACCCACCCGATTGGATGATCGAAGTATAGAAAAGTGTTGCTTTAAAGGGATTATGATAATTAGTATTTTAATAGGATTTTAATCTCACCATCTTAGTTTCTATATTTCAATTGCATATTTCTATTTTTATAATGATTTATTTTTTTATTCTATATTCCTTGTATAAAATAAATATTTCTAAATAGTATCGACATATAATATCTACTCATAGTTTTTGTTACTAACCCAAATTATATTTTAACTCTAATTAAAGATATCCAAACATATCACATTCATAAGGTATATGAATCTTTTTTAAGTGAAGGCGTATAATCATATGAAATCAATAATCCTAACAAGTGAATGAATGGGGAAATAGGTATCCAACCACTATTATTTTAAAAAGAGATTAATCTCTTAGACTTGTGAGAATTATGTCCCAAAGTCTCACAATCTATCATTCAGTACAAAGTAAGACAATTATCATACCTCAAATGTAACTCCTTAAATAGTTGTATGATAATTTAAATAATTAGTTTATGAATTTTTAAACTAAACCATACATCAATTATTAATATGAACAATTTATATCTTTGAATAATGTGGTGAATATTACTAAATAATTGAACATTTAATAAATTTAGACATGAGGCAAACATTTATAAATAATTCATAAATTACATTTTTAACAATTTATAATTGAACAAGATTTATGTGCATTCCATGATATAAGTATGAACATTTAACATTTATTTTCATATAAACTCTTTCATATTCTTAATTTAATCAAAATATAATATAAATTACATTATATTTTAGAATATGTGATATTTATGAAAACATTTATTTTAATATAACCATTTCATGTTATATGTAAAACTTTATTTAAACTAAAAGTCACATATTTTCCAAATAACTATTATCAATATAACTTTTTTATTATTATTTATGAAAAATTCATATACAAATAGAGACACTTTTATATTCCAACTTGGTTTTTTATAATTTACAAAGACATTATAAATTATTTTAACATGTAAATCCAAATTAAGCCTATATTATATCCCCAAAATTATTTTTATATAAAAAATTTCAAACTGTGGTGGTTTGGATATGGACTATGGTGTGTTGATGCCCTGAGTAACAACTATTTACATAGATATAATTTTAGTCATTTATTTAACAATAACAACTATTTTGTGAGAACTATGTCATAGTATTTAAGACTTGAACATGGTAGTATTGTGAAAACTTATTCTATAAAAACCATGACCATTTTTTCATAATAAATTATTAAAACCTTCGATGTTGTGGTTCATCATTATGGTTCCATAATAGTTTATGTAGTAGTTAGTAAACTAATCCATGGTAGTGTTGCAAAATTGTACATTTTATACATATAATTATTATATGGTCATTTTCTTAAACCACAACTTGGTCTTAAAACATTCATAATACCACAACCATTATACATAATTTTTTATGTATTGGTTTAGAAAACGTCAAAACACAAATATTTTACTATGAAACACACCATAATTTTGAATAAATTTAATTTTATGAGTTTATTTATATTAAAAATCAATACAAACAAAACTCATTACCTAAATACTCAATATGTCACAAAATCTCCACCATAGAATAGATAGTCGTTGATATATCCATCCAAAAAACTAACCAACCACAACTATATCTTAAAAATCCCACTCATATCTCACTCAAGGCACTGAGATGGTGTTGAATGCATCAATGAATTCATAATAACAATGGTGAAATGACTCAAAATGATTGATTCCAACTATGGCTACTCCCTACCATAAGAATTACTTATCTCACATACCAAAAATAAACCACCTAAAATGAAGATAATATCATACCCAATCATCATACATGAACCCATACTTATGATTTACCAAATACACCATCATCATGCAACATACTTGATTCCTTAAATACAACCACTAAATGACATATAATTCTGACATTTCATACAATATTCACTATTACACATCATGAAAATCCAAAACCCACACAATCATAATGTACCTCTAACTAGAAATGTATCTCTCACCTAGTTAGAAAAGGATAAAACAGTCACATTCTATTGACCCGAACCCCATGAAGGAGATATGAACTAAATCCTTTTGTATGAGATTTAATAGGTTATATCATATTCTATGATGATATATTTCATAATGTAAGTAAATCAGGATACTTACATGAAATTAATAGAGTAAAAATTTCCCCTATATTAAGTGATAATGTTCATTATAATTCCACTTTATTTAATAATTAGGAAAAAAAGTGTTAAAGGTTAATGTATGAGAAATTATTCTATGATGGGTATCAAAAAAGAGATATTACGTAATATTTAACACAATAAATATTTCTAAATTAATTAAATAGTTCCATTTGTTATAAAAGTAATTTACTCATCTATTTTAATGCATGTGTAATTGTGATAGCATTTGAGGAGCATCCTCAAGGGGTACATATAAAGGGGGAAGTTCCCATTCAATGGGTATGTGTACGAGTATGAAATTATACCCAAGACTTAGTCAAACCTCCCTCATTTTTTACCTATTTTCATCTTCCACCATTACCTATCAAGGATTTCACACACCATGGTGAGAAGATGGATCCCGCCCAAATGTTTTGTGATTCAACAACCCATGGATAACTTTAAAATTGGGTCATACTTTGGCTACCACTTATGTGGTCTTCATTAAACACATATTATAAAGATGGACATTGAAACATCTATTATTCATTGTAAGATACAATTGTATATTTCTACATTACCATTATGTTTGAATTATATTTATCTTCTATGGAGATCTTGGATTGTATTTCCGTATTTATTTTTCTAGTTTCATAACTGTTATTAGATTCTTACCAAACATAGAAGTGGAATCAATTCTTACTATGTATTTATATTTTTATAATGTTGTTAAATGAAGAAATATGTATTGTATTCCATGTCATACTACCAATTATTAAATATGAATATTTTGTTTATTATAGCCACTTTATTTGTAACATATGATAAGGGGAAATCGTAATCCATAACCAAATAAAAATATTGTGGATTTATACAATTCAAAGAGTATCACTACTAAAAATTGTATTTTATGATAAAATAATATGTTTTAAAAATTGATTATCATATTTTATTTATTATAATTGAGTATATTGAAGAATGTGATATGGTACATAAGGGAACACCTTTATATATCAATCATAGGACACAACTAAGATATCATTCATTCAATAAAATTGATAGTAGTAAAATTGTTTTAGAACCACTTTCCAATTAATCATAGCCTATGATATTAACCAGATCATTAAATAATATTTCTATCATATTATACGATTCATGTCATATCAAAAAAATATGATTATATGAGAAAGTTTATTTTTATTCAAATTAAATTATAGATTGAGTGTTATAATTTATAAATTATTTATAAATAATGAAAAAGGTATTTTGGTATATATATTAATTTATAAATTATTTATAAATTAATTAACTATAAAGATTTTATAATTAATTAATAAATGTTTATGAAACATTTATTGTTAAATATTCCTTGATATAAAATGTTAATATCAAAGATATCATTTAAATAATATAGTATTCCATATGAATTATAAATAATTTTTTTAATTTATAAACCATTTTGGTAGTTTATAAAGTGTTTATAAATTACAAATAATATGGAAATAATATATTGTTTTATATTTTTGTGATTATAAAATGCTTATAGTACTTAATTTGAATTGTCCAAATTCAGGGCCTTATTTGGGATATTATTTAAACCAAATCAAAAGAGTTTTAATGGTTGATTTTATTAGTGTTTAAATATTTTTAATTATATGATATTTTGATTATGTAAAATGGATACATAATATAAATTCAAATATAAAATGTTTATTATCCATAAAAGATATCATATATTTAAAATTATATTCCATATAATGAATAATATAAATGATTTCATATTATGTTATTAATATGAAGTGATTATATTCAAGATTATTTAATGTTTATAATATTTAACTAAATTATAAAGTGTTTTCTAAATATTTTTAATTTATGAATTATTTATAAATTTTTATCTCATATTTAAATATATGAAATGTTAATTTATTTAAAATCCATTCCCTAATTTTTTAATAGTTAAAAACTATTTATATTATTAATGTCATTTTTCTTTAGTTTAATTAGTAAACTCTCTGTACAAATTATTATACATGCATATAATATGTTACATTCTAAGTATGATAATTGATTTATTTTTCCTTTAACCTAAATTTAGTTAGTAATTAATGTTATTATCTTGGATTTTGTTATTGGATATAGTTTATAAATACTATATATTATATTTATAATGAATTATGTTCTCTATTAAGTAATGTATCCTTTTGTAGAGGAACTTTGGGTTGGACTTACCACTTTCTTAGAGGCTTACGCCTTATTCTAAAAGGTGGGGGTTGACTATATGTAGCTCTGAGCATAATCATGTAGATATTTAAATTTTCATATAATTATAAACTTTTACATGAAATAGTTTTATATAACTTATGCATGAGATAAATTTAGATATGTTTAAATATATTTGGATTCAACTTTTTGGTGAATAACATACAATATGGGTTGTGTAAGTGTTACACATGAAAATCATCTGAACATATTAGTTTAGTTGATGGAATGTGATTTTAAAATAAATCACTAAAATCATGCTTACAAAAAAGGAATAAAAATTGATAATTTGGTTAGATTAAAACCACTTATAAATAATAAGTGTCATGTTCCTTCCATGTTAGCACATATTAAGGCCTTAATCATTCAACTAGACTGGTTCTTCTAAAGCAACATGACCATGGATTATCTTCTGCTTATAATATTAGAAATGGGTAACCATAAGTTTTAGGTAACCCAATACCATGATTTAATCTGTGTTAATTTTTTTTGGAAAACCAAATAGTTAGGATACCAAAATAATAGAGTTTATTTTTTCCATATATTGGATTTGAGAAAGAGTTTTCTTCTCAAATATGTAGGTTTCAGGCATAATGGAAGTATGTGTTGGGTCATGCTCAACTTTTTTTCAATGATCAATGATTAATATTATATTTATACGATAGTAAACACCATGATCAAAAGAATTCAATAAAATAATATAAATAATAGATAAACATTGGAATCTAAGCACAATAAAATCACATATTATTTATCATTAATTTAAGAAATTAAAGAATTACCTTGCGTGAAATTATTTCATTGTTTATGGATATGAAAATATATCTAATTTGTACCATCACTTATATATAGGAATCAAGAATATATTCCCACTAGAATTGATCCACATGTGTTCCAAAAATCACAGAACATCGCCATAGGAATCTCCATGTACTAGCATGATAGATCCTATTGCTTGCATCATTCACCTTTGATTTCCTTGATAATTACTTCAAAATGAATCTCCTTATTCTCTCTATAATTGAGAGTGGAAGGTGGAGGAATATCACTCTCCGTTCTTTAGAGTGTTCTTGGAGAAGTTAGATCTCTAGGGGTTCAAAAGTATTCTTTGGATTTTTTTATGCACAACATAAAATGAATTGGATCTTTTAAAAAATAATATAATTGGGTTTATATACCCTTAGTGTTAGAAATAAATAATTTCACAAGTTTCCTTTATTATTTATTTAATACCTATGGAACCCCATATCTATAATAATAATATTAATATTTCATAACATGAACTAAACCATTGAATTAAATTAAATATTTTTTAATCAAATAATATCCAATATATATTATTTCTCACTGGACCATAAAACTCAGTCAACCATTTCTCCATAATATTTATCGGGCCTTGAATAATGAATATTTATTTAATAAATAAACATCACTGAATTATTCAATAAAAATTAATAAATATTATATTCACTAAATAAAAAATAAATATTTATTAAATATTTCACTCACCAAATATTTTTTCAAAAAATTGTTGATAGAATATATGTTGTAAAGAAATAAATAAATAATTATTTAACCATGTACATGAATAATATTTATTCAAAATTATAAATAATAAATAATAATATATTATTTAACTGAGATTCTGGATACACTTAGTGTGTGACCCTCTAAGTCTCATTCTCTGTGGAATTAGTTGGAGCAGCCCAAAGTCCAAGGTTTGAATCTAAAAACATTCCAAGGTACCAATATAGAAATAAGTTAATTCCTCAACAGAATAATGCCTCATAAAATAGCTAATAGTGTAATATAATCTCTTTATTGTGATATCTCTAATTAAGTAGGTTGCATGTTGGTTCCATCAGCCTATGTGCATGATGTTTCTTTCTTTGGATTTTTAAAATTCGAACATCCATATAGAAAAACATGGTCATGAATTTATTTAGTGTATACAATTTTCATCAAACGTCCAGAGATATCAAATTATACTAAATAATATAAGCGATAGATCATTTCTCTCATTATTCATTATTGAGATATTAATCATGATGCACCCAACGTATCATAACTCTTTGTGAATATATGTCTTTACAATTTTCATAAATACATAAAAGTACACTACTTAAAACACTAATTAATAATAATCCTAAATTTTGATAATCAATACACATTTCCACATAAAGGAACATCCAATAAGGCATATAAATGTCAATTTCCTACTGTCGATTCTCATTCTTATAATATCTAGAACTAGATATTAACAATGGCATACACCATGAGAAGTTAATTCAAAGTCCTATGAGTATCCACCACTCATATTTTGTATCATTTATGTCACTCAAATTATTTTATCCATCTATAGAACATATATTTTATAATATTGTCATTTCACTTCTGGGTTCTCATCATAGTGGGGAACTCCTATGACCTTTAAATATGAAAAATACTCTTAGGACGTTATCTGATACTATTCTATACCTAAGAAAAATCATGATGTGATAAAGAGTTTATTAATATTCAAAATAATTAATACAAGTTATCATAAAGTACACAAAATTTGGTTCTAGGGAACCAACTCCAAAAGGCTCTAACTTGCACTATATCCAAATACTAACAACCTTAAGCCTACTGGATCTCAAATGATTCTCATGATTCTCCTGATATGGGGATTTAGTCAAGGGGTCCTCCAAATTTTCTTCTTTTTTAAACTTATTTACTAAAACTTCACCCCTATAATATAATTCTATCAAGAGGTGATAATTTTGGATTCTGTTCTTTTTCCATTGGTGTGGCCATAGCTCTTTTTTAATATCCACTGCTACATTATTATCATAATATAATGTGATAGGGTCTTTACTATTAGGTACCACAACAATATCATGGAGAATGTTTTTTATCCAAATAGAATCCTAGATGCATCATAAGTTTCAATATACTTTGACTCTACTATAGATTCTATGAAAAATGACTATTTTGAACTCCTCTAGCTCACAACTCCTCTGTTGAGATAGAATACATGTCCTGACTATGAAATTAGGTAATTATAATATTTTCAAAACTAACATCAAAGTAACCCCTACTGACCTACTCCTCATCTTCTCCACACACTAGGAATATATCCTTAGTTATTATTAGATACATAAGGATAACCTTAACAGGAAAAGAATATCGTTCTCCAGAATTAGCTTGATATATGACTACCATGATTAACTAATAGGAAATATCAAGTCTAGTACATAACATGTCACACATGATTGATCCTATCTCTGAATCATATGTTATCTTACTTGTAACACCCATGTGTTTTATGAAATATTTAAATAATTTATCAGTAGCTTTTTTTGTATGCAATCGTAAGTTTAAACGATCTGTGAGATGCCCTTAATATAATGTTACCATTATAACCTAGTCGTTATGTTAGCGGGAATAAATATAACTAACTTTTACAAAAATATATTATAAATTTAAATCAATTATTTTTCATATTATATTTTTTAGTGAATGAAATTAATAAGATATGTATGTTATTAAAATGGTATTTTTGATATCTATCAAATAGATATTAAAAGAATGTTTTTCCGCCTTTTAATGAAAAACCCTTTTAGACACATTAATAATTTTAATATTAAAATGTAATAATTTTATTTGGAAGTGTAATATAAAAATTTACTTTGGTTAAAATTATGAAATTTTTCTGATATACTTCATTATTTGATAAATAGTGAAAATACGCTAAATTTTAATTAAAAACAACTTTTTTCATCGAGATAATTTATATGGTTAAATTATAATATTGAGTGTTTTTTAAGTACAAATATAATATATATTTTCCATTTAATATAATGTATGTTATTATCATTAATTTTACATTGAATTCATAGGTAAAAACATTTCAATCTTTTGCAATCTTTTTACTTTTAAAACTCGTTGTCTCACCAATGAGATTAATTTTATATTAAATAATTCCACTTATTTGTATTGAATTTGGAAAAATTTATTCCATATTTGAAATCAGTAGGTCCAAATTATGTCAATATGATACTTTTTATTTTTAGGCATTATGAATAGTAACTACGGTAAAAAAAATTACCATAGTTAAAGGTAAATTCAGTAATTAAGGGTAAATATAATATTATAAAATTACCCTAACACTTGTCTTAATATAAATGGATGATTATATTTTTACCTAAATCATAATTTGGTCTAAATGGAATCTATTTGAACCCAATTTAATGTGACTAAGACCTTTATTTTATTGTATTTTAAAAAAGTGAAATATGTCTCACTCAAACTTTAATAATTAATGTATTTTTATTATAAGGTTATACAAAATATAAATTATATTATAAATACTAATTTGAAAGATAAAATTTTTTTCTTTGTTATGGTAATTTATTTATAATTTTTAATAAATATTTAACTACATTAATAGCTTATACATTAATGACGGAGAAATTATTTATTTAGTGAAAAATCAACAATATAGTTTTTATTAAAATAATAATACCCATAAAAGGCCCAAAAACCTGAGAAAAAACTTATTTTTAGATTATATCTATACCCTAAAAATCCAAGGGTAGACTTTTGGACCATTTGGGGCCTTATAAAATAGATTATGACATTTATATTATTTTATTTTAAATGATGTCAAAGTTGTCACCTTCATACTTTAATAAAGATAACATTTTAAAATTTAGTTTTTTTATAATATAAGTTATACTAATAGTATTATTATGAAATATGTTAGATTTATATTCATCATAGTATTTTATTTTTAATTTTTATGCAAAAAATAAGAATATTAAATAATTATACAAAAATATTGTAGTAATTATTTTATTAAGAGAAATATCAAGTAAATGGTTTCAAAAATATTAAAAAACTATTATATGAAATAAAGAGTGTTCTCCAAGAATTTTTTATACAAATATGACATGTTATAAATCTATTAAACGTTTTTTTTCCAAAATATCTTCTGTGTGGAGTTTATTTAAATTCAAATAATTGAATAGCGTAAAAATTGACACTATTGATATTTAATATTATTAAATTGTTTAAAAATCAAAAAAATATTTAAAATTTATAAATTAAATTTTATATGGTCCAGAATTTCATAAATTATCCAATTATGGACAATTAACAACACATAAGTAATTATTTATAACAATTTAAAATTTCTAATATTATTTCAACAAATAATATTAAATAGATTAAATAAGGATAAATCAAAATGATAAGGTTTAAAATAAAATCAAAACATGTTTAAATTCTATTTTTTGATGATATTACAACCCTATATTATATCATCTTCGAATTTGAGTCACTTTGGAAATTTTTAGGTCAGATTTGAGTATATTATAAATTAATATTTTGGAGCTTTCCAAAAGTACCCCTCTACTCTCTTATAAAAATGTCACCTCCTACCTCTTCTCTCCACTCCATTTTGATCTTTAAAACTTGAAAAAAACTTCCCATTTCCCTTCTAAACTTACCTAGAAACATGATAGAGGTCCTGGTATTCTTAAAAGACCAACTTTAGTGCCCTAAGAGGAGGTTTAGATGAGGCACCTCGAAGAAGAGCTAATATCCTTTACAGATTCTTTCAAAATTATTTCTTCTTCTACTTACTCTATATGAGTTGTTTCATTTTAAAGAAATAACTCTATTATCACTTGTATACTGATCTGTTATTATGAATATGAAATAACCATATTCCATCTTCTATCCATCCTATAGAAAAATGAAATCACCGCGCGTGCGTACGTACGGCCTACTGTCTCCACGCCGTGTTGTAATCTATTTTTCATCACCAAAATTATTGGATGGGTATAATTAATGAAGAAATAACTATATATTATTATTATAAATTGACATTTATTCTGAAATATTGTACACTATACACTTCAATACAATTCCCTAATCATGAGAATGATATCATCGCTCATGCGTACGTACGACCTACCATCTCCACGATGTGATGCGATTTGTTCTATATGATCTTAATTGAAGAATGATTATATAAAAGCATTTAATTAATAAATATGATATATATTATACTAATATAATTCTGTAAATGATATAACTATAACCTAAAAAGAGGAATAAGAATTTATTCAAAAAAACATGGATAATAACATAAAGTAGTTTACACCTGAATAAGGAGTAACAATGAAATGTCACTAAAAAACAGATAATAATATGACCATATATGATATCATAACAATGACTATGATTCTGGAATAATTCAATAAAATTATTTAAATCATTATACAGGAGGTTCAAATACGTACCAAGAATATCAGACCTAAGTTAAGGGAAAATCTCGCAATCTAATTTTTATCCAAGATTGTTTATACATAAATATTTACAGGGGAATATTTGTCATACACATCTATGTTTCCTCAATATTTAATATTATTTATATCCTCCTAAAATTTTTTAAATCCAATGTTACCAATTGGTGAATTTTTAGTAAAATATATGAAAGAAATCTTTTATCGTTTTCAGTACGAGATACTTTTTGACTTTTCCAGCCATAGTACGAGAAGAATATATATTTTACCTTATATGATATGAACAGATTTAATTATGATTTCAGAGAACATCATTTTCATGAATATTCCTTTACAATTTTTTTAGTTTATTTTTAATTAACTTATTTTATTTTAAAATTTCATGACATGTTGAAAATAAAAAAAAAATTGAAGAAGAAAGGATATTTTCCTCAAAAACATAAGAATGATATGGGTTATGCTATGATGTATGATTTATGATTTCATGGCACACATAAGAATGGTTCCATTATGGGATTGGTGGGACCTACATCTCCCTCCCATGCATTGGGTAAATATTTTTATCTCATGAGATATACATGGATGGAACGGTAAGTAAATCTGGTTCAGTATTACAGGGTCGGAACGAGGAGTGAACTCAGTTCAGTAATGGAATTTGTCAACTATGATAGTATTAGAGATGAGACTCGACTAATATGAAATGATTTTCTATGCTTATGTGTGTATGCAACAAATTATCATGTCTTATGTTTTTATTTTTTGGGATTACATTACAGTTCTATGATTTATCCCCTGAAATAATATTATGACCTCTTATGTAGGATAAGATTTTCAAACATTATGATCTTAAGAATATGATATGATTGAAATTTAATTTTTTTACCCTTATTGAGCATTTGAGCTCACCCTTTTGTATTTTTCTTTTCCCCGGGTTAGGAAGAAGGGTATTAAATATGATATGCCAAAAAGGAGTCAAGATATAATCAAATAAACGGGAGACAACATAGATGCTTTATGAACCAGTTGTTTTTGTTTACCAGTTTCTAAAGACACTATACCTATACAGTCCTGTCATGGTTTTGCTATATGTTGTAATAAATATACTTCAATTCTGAAGTATTAACAATGTATGTAATCTATGGGTTAGTATAGTTGGTATTATAGGAAAGGTATAGTTAAGCATTGGAAGCTAGGATGTGAACGCCTTAGTAAGAACCCTAATGATATCACTAAGCATAGGAAACAATCCTAGTGTTTTATAAATGGCCATGAATAACCTATGATAAGGCATAAAATGTGAAATTTTATTCATGGTTATGTGGTTTTCCTATTGTAATTAGTGTTTCTCGCACTATGCTTCTTGGTTTTAGTCAATGGTTAGAACTGGAAGGAACTACGTTAATGTTGAATGTGACAAGAAATGAAATGATTGACCCCCTGAGCAACCAAATGTTATGGGAGTTGGAATGAAAAATCATTTAGCCATGCTCACACAACGTTCTCATGCTATGAATCATGCAAGACTTCCAAACGAGCAAAGGAAGAAGCAACATTCTATTGAATCCTTCATGAGGAAATATCCACCTTCATTCAGCGGGTCTTCTAATCCATTAGTGGCTAAACAATGGATCAGTACCACTGAAAATATATTTTCAGTTCTACAATGTTATAAACATGATAAATTCATCTTAACAGTATATCATTTGGAAGGTGAAGCTGATCAATGGTGGAATCTTATCAAGAATATGAGGCAAAGAGATGAAATTGAGTCCATGGAATGGGACAAGTTCAAGAACTTACTTTTCAATAAGTACTTCCCTTGTATTCTTTGAACAAATATGGAGAAGGAGTTTCTTGAACTAAATCAAAAGGATTATGAATCTATAAGTACCTATGAAGCAAATTTTACAATACTTGCAATGTACGCTTCTGGAATTATTATCCAACCTGAGAGAAAGGTTGATCAATTCTTTATTATCTTAAAAACAAGTCTTCAAAGGGCATTATCCATAAGGGACTTCAATACCTAGGAGGAAATTTTTTGATGTGCTCTCAAGGTTGAGATGGAGATTGGAGTAACCCATCAGTCATATGGGTTTGATAAGAAGAGGAAAATAGAATTCAATGGAAAATCTAAAGACCACACTGAAAAGAAGATGAGCTTTCCCTTATGCTCAAAGTGTGGAGAGAAACATGGAGGGAATATTATTAAAGGGACAAGTAAGTGTTTTAAATGTGGAAAAGAAGGTCATCGGGAAATTGAATGCCGTAGTGATGGGAAAAAGATGTCAAATGACACGAACAGAGAAAAGACTACATCAAATGAACCTCTTACACTTCAATGTTTCAAGTGCAAGGAAATGGGGACTTATTCCATTCAAAACCCTAATCTAAGGGTTGTTTATGATTATCGACGTCAACAAACTCTTAAGGCCAAAGGCAAAGGAAATTCACGTTCAATTTTTATCGGTGATGTAGAGTTTGATAACTAAGTAGTGAAAGGTACACTTACCATCCACTCTAAAGTAGAAAATGTTTTATTTGATTCTGGATCCACTCAATCATTTATTTCTAAAAACGTTTGTAGGGGTATCTATGTTCTACCTCAATAATTAGATGTTGAGTTAGCTGTGACAACTCCTAATGGAACAATGGTTTCATCAAAAGTTTATAATTCTTCTCTAATTAACATTTGTGGGAAAGTGCTTCTTTCAAATCTTGTGATCCTTATTATAATGGAATTTGATGTGGTTATTGGCATGGATTGGATTTCTTTATATGTAGCTCATATCAATTTCCAAAGATTGGAAGTCACATTTCATATTCCAGATCAATCTTTGATCATCTATCGATGCAATGATGAATATAACCTTCTAGTGGAAATTTATTCCATCTTATGGGTCTTAATTATAATAAATAAAGGTTATTTGTCTCAAATTGTTGGAGAGAAACTTACGATTAAGAATATTCCCATTGTATGAGATTTTGATGATGTCTTTCCAAAGGAATTTCCAGGTCTTCCACCAAATCGTGAAGTTGGGTTTTCAATACAACTCATACCAGGTGTTATGCCCATTTCAAAGACACTGTGTAGAATGGCCCCAATTGAGTTACAGGAATTGAATAAGCAACTCCAAGATAACCTTGATAATGGATTCATACACCCTAGTGCATCAACTTGGGGAGTACCTATTCTGTTTTTTAAGAAGAAAGGTTGATCAATGAGACTCTGCATTGATTATCAAGAACTTAACAAGATCACTATCAAGATCAAATATTAACTCTCACGCATTGATGACTTATTTTACCAACTAGGTGTTGCTCAATACTTTTCTAATATTGATCTTCGTTCAGGGTATCATCACTTAAGGGTCAAAAAGGAGGATATACCAAAGACGGCTTTCCGTACAAGGTATGGACACTATGAATTTATAGTGATGCCATTTGGTCTTACTAATACCCCTACTATCTTCATGGATCTAATGAATAGAGTCTTTTGAGACTATCTTGATCTGTTTTTTTGTAGTCTTTATAGATGATATTCTTTTCTATTCAAATATCAAAGAAGAACATGAAGATCACTTAAGAATTGTATTGAAGACCCTGATAAAGGAGAATATTTATGCCAAATTTACCAAGTGTGAATTTTGGCTTCAAAAAGTTTCATTTTTGGGTCACATAATCTCAAGAGAGGAGATATCTGTGTACCCAGCAAAAACAGAGGTTATCGAAAGATGGTCAAGACAAAAAACAGTAACTAAGATCTGAAGTTTTCTTTGTTTGGCTGGATATTCTCGATTTTTTATGAAATATTTTTCATTATTATATAATTCACTCACCAGGTTGAATCGAAAAATAGTTAAGTTCATTTGGACGGAGGAGTGTAAAGAGAATTTCAAGGAGTTAAAAAGAAGGTTATCCAGTGCACCTGTTCTCACACTACCTTGTAGTGGAGAAAGGTTTGTGATCTACAGTGATGCATCAAAGAAGGGATTGGGGTGTGTTCTCATGCAAAATGATATGGTGATAGCTTATGCCTCACGACAGTTGGAAATCCATGATCAAAATTACCCAACTCATGATTTAGAGATAATCGTGTTAATATTTTCATTAAAAATATGGAGGCATTATATTTATGGTGAAATGTGTGATATTTATACTGATCATAAAATTTTAATGTATATTTTCACACAAAAGGAGCAGACTATTCTCCAAACAATATGGTTGGAGTTGATTGATGATTACGACTACTCCATACATTACCACCTTGGGAAAGAAAACAAGGTGGAAAATGCATTAATGCGACAAGACCATGCCATCTTATCCATGATGAGGATCACAAAATATCCAATATTTATGAATTTTCAAAGCATAGATCTTGAAATTATAATGGAAGGGGAAAAATATTATCTTTCTCAAATAAATGTTCAACAATCTGTACATGTGAATATTAAAGAGGCACAGAAAGAAGATGTATAGTTACAAAAGAATGTGAGAAATGTTCCTTAATTAAACATTGATTGTGATGAAATAATAAGGTTTAGGAATTGGGTTTGTGGTCCTCCCATACAAGAATTAAAGAAGGAAATATTGGATGAGGATCATAGTTATTTAATCTCTGTTCACCCTGGAATCACGGAGATGTATAGGGACCTGAAAGATTACTTCTGGTGGGATGGCATGAAAAGAGAAGTTGTTGAATATATCTCTTGATGCTTGGTTGATTATCAAGTTAAGGCTGAAAGATAGTTGTCTAAGGGGATGTTGCAACCATTACCCATACCATAATGAAAATGAGAAAACATCACTATGGAATTTGTCACTGGACTTCCCAAAACATCCAAATGCAATAATGCTATATGGGTTATAGTTGATCATCTTATGAAGTCAGAACACTTCATTACTATTAGATAGGATTTCTCTCTTGATCAGCTTGCCAGGATATATGTAAAAGAAGCAGTAAGATTGCATGTATTACAACTTTCTTTTATATCTGATCGGGATCCGAGGTTTACCTCGATGTTCTGGAAAAGTCTTCATCATGATCTAGATACAGAGTTGAGTTTTAGCACTGCTTATCATCCTCAGATAGAAGGACAATCTGAAAGGATAATCCAAACTCTAGAAGACATGTTGAGAGCTTGATCTATGGATTTAAAAGGTTATTGGGATCAACACCTAACATTGGTGGAATTTTCTTACAACAATAGCTTTCACTCCAGTATTCAGATGGCTCCTTATGAAGCCCTCTATGGAAAGAAGTGAAGAACTCTAACTTTCTGGGATGATTTTGCGGAAAAATCTATTAAGACCAGATCTTGTTTATTAAATAACATAAAAGGATAAATCTATTCAACAACATATAAGAGCAGCTTAGAGTCGACAAAAAAGTTATGCTGACAATCAAAGAAAAGACCTAGAGTTTGAAATGGAAGATAAGGTGTTCTTATGAATATCTCCCTATAAGTGAGTAATGAGACTTGGAAAGAAGGTAAAGTCGAGCCCTAGGTATATCGGTCCTTTTGAAATTTTGGATCATGTTGGGAAGGTATCTTACCGATTGGAGCTTCCACCGAATCTCTATCAAGTTCATGATGTGTTCCATGTATCCCTCCTGAGAAATTACATTCCTGATCTTTCACATGTACTAATCTCAGAATTCATACCGCTATAGAAAGATCTTTCTTATGAAGAAAAACCAATATAGATTCTGGATCATAGCGAAAAAGTTCTACGAAACAAGACCACTCAATTTGTTGAAGTTTTATAGAAGAACCACTAATTAGAAGAAGCTACATGGGAACTTGAAGATATGATGAGGTATAGGTATCCTCATCCGTTTATTTACAAGTAACAAATTTGGAGGGAGAATTTTAGTTTAAGTGATATAGAATGTAACACCCATGTGTTTTATGAAATATTTAAATAATTTTCTTATATCTTGTTTTTCACGCAATCGTGAGTTTAAACAAACTGTGAGATACCCTTAATTTAAAGTTACCATTATAACCTAGTTTTTATGTTAGAGGGAATAAATATAACTAACTTTTACAAAACTCTATGATAAATGTAAATAAATTATTTTTCATATTAGTTTTTTTAGTGAATGAAATTAATAAGATGTTTATGTTATTAAAATGGTATTTTTGATATTCATTAAATAGATATTAAAAGAATGTTTTCCACCTTTTAATAGAAAAACCCTTTTAGACACATTAATAATTTTAATATTACAATGTAAACCTTTTTTTTGGAATCATAATATAAAAATTTACTTTGGTTAAAATTATGTTTTTTTTCTTATAAACTTCAAAATTTGATGAATAGAAAAATACACTAAATTTTAATTAAAAACAACTTTTTTCATTGAGATAATTTATATGGTTAAATTATAATAATGAATGGTTTTAAATTAAAAATAGAATATATTTTTACCATTTAATATAATTTATTTCATTATCATTAATTTTACTTTGAATTCATAGGTAAAAACATTTCAATCTTTTGCAATGTTTTAACGTTTAAAACCCATTTTCTCAATAGCGGTATTAATTTTAAATTAAATACTGCCACTTCTGTGTATTGAATTTGGAAAAATTGATACCATAATTGTAATCATTAGGTCCAAATTATGTTAATATTCTACTTTTTTATTTTTAGGCATTATGAATAGTAACTACGACAAATTTTATTTACCATAGTTAAAGGTAAATCGGGTAATTTAGGGTAAATATAATATTATAAAATTACCATAACACGTGTATTAATATAATTAGATGATTATATTTTTTCCTAAAGAATAATTGGTTCTAAATGAAATCTATTGGAACCCACTAGGATGTGATTAAGACCTTTAATTTATTTTATTTGAAGAAAGTAAAATATGTCTCACTCAAACTTTAATAATTAAAGTATTTTTAATATATGTTTATACAGAATATAAATTCAATTATAAATACTCATTTGAAATATAAAATTTTTTTATTTGTTATGGTAAATTATTTTAATTTTTTATGAAATATTTAATTACCTTAATAGCTTATACATTAATGATGCTGAAATTATTTATTTAGTAAAAATCAATAATATAATTTTTATTAAAATAATAATACCCAAAAAAAGGCCCAAACACCTGACCAAAACTTATTGGTCGAGTATATCTATACCCTAATCATCCAAGGGTATACTTTTGGACCATTTGGTGCCTTATAAAAGAGATTATGACATTTATATTATTTTATTTTAAATGATGTCAAAGTTGTCACCTTTATACTTTAATAAATATAACATTTTAAAGGTTGGTTTTTTTAGAAGATAAATTCTACTAAAAGTATTAATATTAAATCTATTAGATTTATCTTCATCATAGTATTTTATTTTTTATTTTTATGCAACAAATAAGTATATTAAATAATTATACAAAAAAGTTTTAGTAATTAATTTATTAAGATAAATATCAAATAAATGGTTTTAAAAATATTAAAATAAATAATATATGAACTAATTAATGTGATCATATAACTTTATAGATAAATATGAAATGTTATAAATTTATTAAATATTTTCTTTCAAACATATCTTCTATGTGGAGTTTATTTAAATTGAAATAAACGAATAGCGTCAAAATTGACACTATTAATATGTTATATTATTAAATTGTTTAAAAATCACAAAAATATTTAAAAATTATAAATTGAAATTTATATGGTCTAAAACAGAATAACGTATCCAATTATGGGCAATTCACAACACATAAGTAAGTATTTTAACAATTTAAAATTTAGAATATTATTACCACAAATAAAATTAAATTGATTAAATAAGGATAAATCAAAATGATAAGGTTTAAAATAAAATCAAAACATGTCTAAATTTGATTGGTTGATGATATTACAACCCTATATTATCTCATCTTTGAATAGAAGTCACTTTGGAAGTTTTTCAGTCAGATTTGAGTTTATTATAAATTAATATTTTGGTGGTTTTCAAAAGTGCCCCTCTACTCTCTTATAAAAAGGGCACCTCCTCCCTCTTCTCTTCACTCCATTGTTAGCTTTCAAACTCTGTAAAACCCTACCAATTTACCTTATTAACTTACCTATAAACATAATAGAGGACCTGGTCTTCTTAAAAGACCATCTTTAGTGCCCTAAGAGGAGGATTAGAAGAGGCACGTCGAATAAGAGGTAACATCCTTTACCGATTCTTTCAAACTTCTTTCTTCTTCTACTTCCTCTGTATGAGTTGTTTCATTTTTAAGTAATAACTCCAGTATCAATTGTATACTGATATGTTATTATTAATATGAAACAACCATATTCCATATTTTATCTATCCTATAAAAAATGAAATAACCACACGTGCGTACGTACGACCTACCGTCTCCACACCGTGGTGTAATCAATTTTTCATCACCAACATGCTTGGATGGGTATAATGATGGAGGAAATAACTATATATGATTATTATAAAGTGATATTGATTCTGAAATATTATACACCATACACTTCAATACAATTCCACAATCATGAGAATGATATCATAGCTCGGGCGTACGTACGGCCTACCGTCTCCATGATGTGATGGGATTCGTTCTACATGATCTTCATTAAATAATGATTATATAAAATAATTTAATGAATAAATATTATATATATTATACTGATACTATTATTTGAATGATATATTTATAACCTGAAAATATATAGATAATTTATTCAATAAAACATGCATAAGAACATAAAGCAGTTAACACTCGAATAATGAGTAACAATGAAATGTTACTAATAAACAGATAAGAATATGACCATATAATATATCATAACAATGACTATGATTTTGGAATAATTCAATTACATTAGTTAAATCATTATGCAGGAGGTTCAGATACGTACCAAGCATATCAGACCTAAGGTAAGGGAAAATCTCGCAATCTCATTTTTATCCGAGATTGTTTATACTTCAATATTTACTGGGGCATATTTATCATCCACATACATGTCTCCTCAATATGTAATATTATTTCTATCCTCATAAAATTGTTTCAATTAAATGTTACCAATTGGTGAGTTTTTAGTAAAAGAAATTAAAGGAATCTTGTGTCATTTTTAGTACGAGATACTTTTTGACTTTTCCAGACATAGTACGAGAATAATTTTTTTTAACCTTATACAGATTGAACAGATTTTTTTATGCTTTCAGTGAACATTATTTCAATGAATCTTCCTTTACAAGTTTTCCAGTTTATTTTCAATTAGCTTTTTTTATTTTAAAATTTCATGACATGTTGAGAACAGAAAATGTTTTTGAAGAAGAAAGGATATTTTCCTCAAGAACTAAGTTCAAGTGTTTTATCAAAATTATTTTCCATATAAGATAATATAGGGTTATGTTTCTATCCCTATTATTACATTGATTTGATTATGTTATGATGGAATTATTTTTATGAATTCCTTTTATCTTATAAGGATTATGTTATGATGGCATGATGTTTAAGAAACCCATTCTATTACATGGGTTATGCTATGATGTATGATTTTTGATTTGGTGGAACACATAATAATGATTGCATTATGATATGGGTGGGACCTATATATCCCTCCCATGCATTGGGTAAAGATTTTTATCTCCTGATATAGACATGGCTGCAACGGCAAGTAAATATTGTTCCGTGTTACAGAGATGGAATGAGGAGTGAACTTGGTTCAGTAATGGACTTTGTCCGCTATGATTGTCATGGTGATGAGCCTTGACCAATATGAAATTATTTTATATGATTATGTGTGTATGCCACAAAGTTTCATGTCTTATGTTCTGATTTTTTGGGATTACATTGCAGTTCTATGATTTTTCCCTTGACATAATATTATGACCTCTTATGCAGGATAATATTTTCAAACATTATGATCTTATGAATATGATATGATCGACATATCATTTATTTACCCTTACTGAGAATTTGAGTTCACCCTTTTGTTTGATTCTTTTCCCCAGGTCAGGAAGAAGATTGTTAAATAGGATATTCCAAAAAGGAGTCCAGATATGATTAAATAAATAGGAGACAACGTAGATGCTTTATGAACCAGTTTTTTATGTTTCCCAGTTTCTAAATACACTATAACTATATGGTATTGTCATGGTTTTGTTATATGTTGTAATAAATATACTTCAATTATGAAGTATTAAAAATTTAGGTAATGTATGGATCGTTATATTACTCATTACCTCTTTCTTCTATTTAGTCTAATGACGTGTTTTCTTAGAAAGATGTATACTATGTGACACTAGAACCAATACCCTTACTGATTGTTTTATACTAAATATATTTAGTATATGGTTAATGTATGAACTTTTAATTATTCCAATATATCTCTTGGATATGTCACAAATGATCTTGATCTCTAGAATATAGGCTTCTTTGCCTATGTCCTTCAGGGAGAAACACTTGTTCAACTTTTCCTTAACAAATTGTAAGAATGGAATTTTATTTCCAACAAGTAATATTTCATCACCATATACTACAAGTATAATGAACGTATTCTACTAAACATGTTTTAAACACATGGATCACATTTTTTATTAATGAAAACCAATTATTTTCTATCTTCATCAAATCGAATTTTCCATGACCTAGATGCTTGAATCAATCTATAAATTGATCTATACAAATTTTAAATCCTTTTGGAATCACCTGTAGTCACAAATAATTTTGGTTGTGTCATCTAGACATCCTTTTAAAGGTTACCATTAAGGAAATCTATTTTGACATCCATCTACCAAATTTCATAGTCATGGTAAGTTTCTATATAATGTACAATTTTAATGGATTTAAACATGGAAATTGGTGAAACAATTTCATCATTATAAATTTATTCATGATTTTTAAACCCTATAGACACTATCCTTGATTTATTGTTATTTAACTTACCATCCCTATCTAGTTTTCTATTGTACACCCATTTAAAACCTATGGTATTTACACCAACTAGAGCATCGACTAGAACACATAATTTGATCTAATACATGGAATCCATTTATTAATTCATTTCATATTTCCATCATTCATCTTATAAGCTCTCTACTATCTCTTTGTAGGAGGGATGTTAATTATTTTTAAAAAATAATGACTCACCATCCTCGGTGGCTAGAAAAACATATATCTATGGTCCTCTTATCTCTCCTGTTCTCATAGGAAGTAATTTTATTTTAGGAACCTCTTCTTACTTAGGGGCATATAGAATCCTTTCATGTACCAGCTTTTTCATATCTTTAGCATCAACTTCAAAAAATTAAATATTTATCTCACTGGATATTTTGAGTATGTTCTCCCTCTCAAGAAAGAAAATTTTTCTGGAAAAAATCACTTTCCAATCTAAGGTGTTATATAGTTAGTATGCCTTTGTTTCCTTAGAATACCCTATAAAGATACAATTTTTTCCCAGGGTGCTAGTTTGTTGAATAAGAAGGCTTTAAAAATTCCTTGCAACCCCATACATTTTAATTCGATAAAATGGGTTTCTTTACACTCCATAACATGAAGAAAATTTTATTTTCATATTTATTTGGTTCTCAGTTTAATGTATATATCGTAGTTTGTAATGAATATCCCCAAAAGGATGGTGTAAGATCTTCATGACTCATCATAAAACATATCATTCCTAACAAGGTACGATTCCTCCTTTTACAAACACCATTCCATTGTGGTGATTAAGGTGGAGTGAGTTGAGATAGAATACCAAAATCCTGTAAAAGGTCAATAAACTCTTGGTTAATATATTCTTATCCTTGATCTGATTTAAGCTTCTTTATCTTATTTTCATATTGATTATCTACTTAATTCATTAATTATTTGAATTTATCAAAGGACTAAGACTTATACCTCATCAATTAGACATATCCATATCTACTCAATTCGTCAGTAAAAGTTATCACATAAGAATACCCACCTCTAGATTCTATTGGAAATTGATCACACACATCAGTGTGTACCAATACTAAAATCTATGTGGCCCTTTAAACTTATCCACCAAATGTTGGTTTGGTCATTTTCCCTTATAAACAATTATGACATATTTCATTTTTTTAATCTTAGAAGAGTCTAAACAACCATATTGATAGAGATTTTTGAAATTCTTCTCATTTACATAACCAATATGGAGATTTCATAGCTTGTTGTTATATGAGTTGTGAAAACATGATTCTTTATCTATTTCCAATAATTGATTTTCAACATTTAATACATAAAAACAGTTATTTAAACATGTCATAAAACAACACATGTTTTCATTAGATAAGAAACAACTTTTATTTATGAACATGAAAATAAAACCATTTTCATCTAGGCGTGATATAGAAATTAAATTATTGGAAATAGTGGATACATAATAGCAATCCCTTAAAACCAATTTCCTTCATGTTTGTAATGAAAGGTGGTAGTCACCAATAGATAGATCAACTAGCCTCACACCATTTTTAGAATTAAGATCCACCTAACCTCTAGAAATATTTTAGAGTATACTTGGTTCCTACATTTGGATATAAATGTTATCACTATAATATGTATCTAATTACCAATGTATAGATATTGAAATATTGCACTCAATAACATACATAAATTTTCCATTCCCTTTATTTTGGGTTCAATTTAACTTTTAGTGGCCTTTCTTTCCACATGGAAAACATACTTCCTCATTTTACTTTCCCTTACTCAGGATCTTCCTTTTATAAGAAGGATGGTTCTTGGGAGATTTAGACTTTTTATTAGTCTTGAAATCCTTTTACTTGTTCTTTATTTTCATACTCAACATAAGGACTATGGTTTTGTCACTACTAATGTACTTATCCACTTGGAAAATCAGAGTAATAAGTTTAAAAAGACTCTTATCATTATTTATCATGTTATAATTAAAAATTAAAATAGAGAAGTGGTCAAGTAGTGAGGAATTTATGAGATCTATACAAAACTAATCCTATAATTTAATCCCTAATATGTATATGCATTCAATATACCTAATAATATTGAATACATGAGGACCAACTAGTACTGACTCCCCAAATTAGTCTTAAAGAGTGTATTGGAGATCTCATATCTCTATTGTTTCATCTTCTCCTAGTAGAGATCCCGATGGCAAGACATCATGCTATACACATATATGTATTCATGTTTCTTCAAAAGGTCATTAGTCATAGATGATATCATGAAACATTTAAAATCTATGGAATCATTCAAATGTTTCTTATAGAGGTTTTACTCTTCATCACCATCCTTATTATCAATTGCATCAGAAATAGGTTCTTCCAACACATAAAAGTTCTTTTCATAGTGTAGGGTAACACGTATGCACCATTTCCACTCTTGAAAATTTATTCCATAGAGATGGTTGTACTTCTCAATTATGGATCACATGGATATGTTTGAATTTATTTTTATTTATTTTTCTAAAAATAATTTGAATTTATATTTATTACTTTATATGATAAAATTTTAATAAATAATTAAAAAATTTATTTATTAATCTTCTATTATTTTATCAAAACCCAATATCTCTCACCATTGGATTTAGAATATCAGGTTTTTGGGATATTATTGTGGAATGGATCCATATTACCCTTCTCATCAAACCAAATTTTTCTGGTTAAGTAATTGGAATGGTTTTAGGTTGACATTCCAAATGTCAATTACATTAATTCACAGTTACTTGATCTATTGAGTCGACCCCATTACTAAAATCCTTAAATTATATTTCCTCAACAATTACCTCTCAGTTACACCAAGTATTACTTTGGGAGTCAACCCTTGATGTGAACTAAGTTATTTCAACCAAAAACATCAAATTATAATTCTTCGATAATTTAAAGCACCCCAACATTGGTTGGTCAGGCACTTTGAACTATGAGTTTATTTTAACTAAAATAGCAGAAGGCTATACTAACTTAATATATATAATTAATAAATTTTATCTTTTATTATTAAATTTTCAAATATTATCTTTATTATGTGATTTTTAATATCGATTTTATTTTATTAAATTATTAAAAATGTCTTAGATAATATTTATGCAGAATCCAATTTAATTAAGTTATATTTTACAAGCTAGTTAATTCATTAATTTTTGTGATCGTGAAAAAACATCCATAATGAAATAACCATGAAACATGATATAAATAAAATAATAAATTGGTATGATCATAAACTTTTACTAATGGTTAGTTTATCTATTATATGATAAACTAATTGTCGTCTTAGGGGGAAAACACCTTGAACTAATAAAGGTTCAGTGGAATCTTTCTACCTGTCCACTTATATATCTCTCTTGAATTTGTTTCACCTCAAATTGAATCTTGAACTTCCTCCTCTGGAATGGGAGATCCATCCATTACATATTCATTTCCTCATATATAGGTGATGGTAACCAAAGGATTGGTTAAGGGTTTTACATAAATGAAACCAGGGTCACTTAGGCACTTACATAATGATACGAGAGATGAAACACATGGCAAAAATTAAATTTTATAATAGATTAGATGAAACCAAATCTCTTAAAAAGGTCTAGTCTAGGACAATGATCATCCACATTCATGCAATGAATTATATATTTAATAAAATTATCATTTAGTTCTATTCATTATTATTAAAGAAAAATTGTGCTCAATTTAATTAGTTATATTCTTTAATTAATAAATTAACTTATCTTAATTATCATTCAAATTTCTTTTGGATTATTATCCATTATTATTTTAAACAAATTAAATAATTTCATTTAAAATTAAATATGTAAAAAAGTAATATGTGCCTTAGAGTCAACATACCGAGTAACCACATAAACTACCCAATGGGTATTATACTTTTATACTATATACTCTTGTGACATGTGGAAGAAACAAATTATCAAATAATTTTATGACATTTACTCTTAACTTAATGATCACACGGTTTATAAGATTTTTTGATTTTATGTATAATGAAATTTATCAATATGTGTAGAGTAATAATTTTAATACAAATTATACATGATATATAGATTCAATCATTACCTAGAAATTAATTAACTTCAATATATATAGAAAAACTCATCACTTGGTGTGTCCTATCAACTTAATGACCACATGAAAGTATATGTTCATAAGGTTTTCATAATATAATAAATTAATTTTAATTCTATGTAATTTGGTAAAATTTCATGGCATATATTATTCTCACCGTCTATTGGTATCGCACACCTAGGGGCTCGGATTGTAATCATTCCATATAAATTTTTTGAGTAAATGTAATTTTCATGTGATACACAATGTGTGGTATCTATATTACATGGAAACTAGTCACGTGGTACATGTAAGAAGATATACATCCATTTAGTGACTAATGGAAAATACATCATGTGTGGATGTTACCCAGCATGTACTCCGGTTGACTGTGAGCCAAGATGGCCTAGTCAGCACATGGTGTATAATTAAATTCATTGTGTGTAATCTATGATTGTGAATTGAATTTGACCCGAAAGAAATTTTTTATTCCAAAAGAAGGGAGAAGAACAAGAAGATAGCCCATCAAACTGGGAGAAAGTGGTGTAGTCCAAGATCATCACCTTGCACTACACTGGCACACTCCAGGGGAAGAGTATGGAGACTATCAAAGATCCTCAGAGGCTCGCCCTACCTACCCAAATGAGAAAGAGAATCAGCCGCAAAATTGGTCTCCCTCCTACTATGGTGGATCAGCCTTCCATTATGTGTTCTCGTCATAAATCTTTGAATAAGATAAATCATCTCCCATGGAACCCCCTGACACCAATGTAAGGCCTTTAAAAGGACCTTAGAGTCAGGTTCAATCTCGGACACCTCTAATACTCTTCTTCTACAAACCAACAAACCAGAATTAAGGGCCCAAACCTCCGCACCCAGGGAGCTCCCTGGACCGTAGTAAGCGCTAAAGGCGATATAGATAGATCCCCAGCAATCCCGAAGCACACCACCACCCCTCATAACCCCTTCCATATAAGAACCATCAATATTCAATTTCAATCCACTGATTTCAAGTTTCCATCTCACCCAACAACCGCTACCTTTTTCATCAAGCAGGGTCGATTGAGGAGGTTGTTTAGCGAAGCTGATGTGGATCCATCTTTGATGAGTGAAGACAGTTCAACAATGAATTAATTATGAATTAATTCTTGTAGAATTAAACAATAGTACACCACATGTACCTCCAGGTTACATGGCACGTACTCTTGTGTTATTCGAACAGATTTGTTGGCACCTCTGGATGAGATCCTATAATTTATTTTATTTATAAAATTAATCATTTTTATTATATTTATGATAAATGAATAGGAAGAAATAGATATCAAAATTCAGATTAAATAAATATTAAAATTGAATTGAAAATCAATAATTAATTCACAAATCAATCAATCATATTTAAATAATTATTAATAATTATGTGACAGCTCGGATACCCCTTATTGGTTCTGAATACAGCGAAAGTGTGTGATGGTTCATGCGTATTTTTTCATGATTGATGATTAATCCGAGATTTATATGATGATAAATTTTTGTGATCAAAACAATTTAATCGAAGCTTATAGACAATAGATAAATGCAGGAATCGAAGCATAGGATCATCACACATTATTTATAATTAATTTAAACAATTATAGAATTACCTTACATGAAATTATTTCATCATTAATGGATATGAAAATAGATATACATTGAGCCTTCATTGTGTTATATTAATCAAGATTATATCTCCTCTAGTAGTGACCTATATGTGTTCCACAAATCTCTGAATGTCATCATAGGAATATCCAAGTGCTAGCACGACAGATCCTATCCCTTTGGTCATTATCCTTTGATCACCTTGAGAATATCTTTTGAAGGATTCTCCTTGATCTCTATAGACATGAGAGTTAATGGTGGATAAATATCACTCTTTGTTCTTTGGATATTTCTTGGAGAAGTGAACATTTTTTGGCTTCAATAGGATTCTTTGGATTTCATTGTGCACGACACAAAATGAATTGGATCTTTTGAAAAAAAAATATATTTGGGTTTATATACTACTAGGGTTAGAATTATATAATTTTAAATGATACCTTTATAATTTATCCAATCCCTACAGAACCCCGTGTCTATAATAATAATATTATTGTTATTTCTTAACATGCTCTAAACTCACAAATTAAAGTAAATATTATTTTATCAAATAATTTACAATATATAGTATTTCTCACTAGTCCATTAAAATAAGTTCTTCGTTCCTCTGAAATATTTACCAGGCCTTGAATGATGACTATTTATTTAATAAATAAATATCCCTACATTTTTCACAAATAAATAAATAAATATTATACTCCCAAAAAAGAAAATAAATATTTATTAAATATTCTAAACACATAATATTATCACGAATGACTGGTTATAAAATATACGTGATCAAGAAAACATAAATAATTCTAAAACCACATGTGGGAATAATAGTCATTGAACTTGTTAAATAATAAATAATAGTATATTATTTAACAGAAATTTTTTCTACACTTAGTATGTTACCCTATAGGCCTCTTTCACAATGGAATTAGATGAAGAAACCTAAAATCCAAGGTTAGCATCTAGAAACACACAAAGGCACCCATACAGAAATAATTTCATTTTCAAATTACATAATACCTCATACATATTCTTACTATGTAATATAGTCAATTTATCACAATATATCTATTCAAGAAGGTTGCATGTTGGTGTCATCAATCTATGTGCTTGATGTCTATTTCTTTGAATTTTTAAAAATAAAACTTTATTATAGAACACCATGACCATGGTTTTATTTAGGCTATATCATTTCCATCATAGGTCCTAATCTATCAACTTTATTTAAAGAACATAAGGGATAATTCCTTTCTCACATTATGCATTAATGAAGTATTTCTCGTGATGATCCCAATGTATCCTATCTTGCTATGAAAAATGTATCTATAATTTTCATAAATAAATCAAAGTAAATAACTTATAACACTACATAATAATAATCATAAATTTTAAGGTTCAATACATACATCTGATGAGAGGAACAATCAATAACCCATATAAATGTTGATTTCCCACAGGTGGGTCTTGTTCTCAAAATAGCTTACATTAGATTTTACCAAGGTAATACACCATGAGAAGGCACCTCAAAGTCCTATGAGTCTCTACCCATGATAGACTATATAATTTGTGTCCCTAAAATGATTTCATTTGGCTTTAGAAAAAATATTTAAGAATATTGTCATTGCACTTCAAGGATATCATCCTAGTGAGGAACTGTTTTGACCTTTTAGTGTGACAGCTACTCTTAGAATATTATCACATACTATGTTATGAAAAATAATAATGATTATGTGATAAAAACTATATTAATATTCAAAACAATTAATATTGATTATCATAACGTAAACCGAAGTTGGTTCTAGGGAACCAACTCCCACAAAATATACAAGACTCATATATGATATGATTGGGATGATGCCCTACCTAAATAGAAAAGTGGAAAGAGGAATGCCAAATTAGACTCATTTCACAACGAAATATAGATCATGGTCCACTAAATATATAATATGAATTTAGAAGGGTTCATCCTTTTAGTGGGATCCCATTTAATAAAATCACTTATTAAATATTTCTAATACATGATACTCATTTGATAAAAAAATATGTTATAGATAAATAAAATCATTATCATCTAAATTAACATTTAAATCAATATTATAGGAAGGATAATATTAATTTTAAAAACACATATGTTTATTAAAATAACAAAATTTCTTATGTAAGAAGTAATTATTTGTGTTAGAGAAACATATTTCTAAGAAATAAAGTGTTAATGTCCTTTAATAAGTGAATCTAGATGTTTTCACATTGGTTAGAATTACTCACACAAGGATTTAATGGAATTAAGTTTAAAATGATATAAGTAATTTTAGACTCATTTACTCAATATGGTTGGTTTTGTTAATGATAGTCAACATTATTGAGTATTCTAATGACTTAGAAAGACTGAATGTTTTCTATTGGCTTATTATGGTTATGAAATTCATTGTATTTTCATTAATTTAATTTTATAATAATTCCAATGAGTTCAAGTAATTTTTTCATATTTGTCTAAATTTATTGAGTATAAATGAACATGGAATATTATGTCTATGTAATAGTGTTGTATAGATAACATGAGTGGGTAAAAGTTTAAACTAAAAGAAGAAAATTTGATGGAGAGCCCAAAAATGTTTCTTCAAGTAGATAGTTAAGGTTATTAAAACATAAATCTAATATGATTAAAAAAGTGTAATGATTATCTAAGATGGAACTATATGAGATATTATTAAACTACATTTAATTTACATGATAGGTATTAATCTAATAGAATTTAATTATTTGGTTTTGAAGTGTGTGTGATACTAAATTAATACTTTAAAAGTTTTATTAATATACAAGCGTTCAAAATCATTGGAAAAATTAATATTGATTTTTCTTACATTCACATAGTACAGAAAAAAGTTTTTGCATAAAACATTTGAATGTAAAGGTGTTTTTCAATTTTAGGATGATCTAAATAAAGGATGTGTATAGTTGTCTCATTTATCTTACATGATAAAATAAGTTGTTTACTAATAAAGTGTTGTTATAAAAAATATGAGATAATTGTTGGTCAAAGGGAGTATCTCAGGAGGTAGTTGAGCTGAGTACCCAATATAAAAATCCATCAAAAAATGGATTATTTTTTAAATCCCACAAATATTTAAAAAAAGATCATTTTATCTAAATAAGTAATATGATATAGATTTTAATGTTTCTAAATATTTCTATAATGATTGATTAGATCTCAGATGGATGATATAAAATATTATTAAATCCTTTGTAATTAGTTTACTTGATAAAAATACAATATGAACCCAAATTAAAATTAACTATCATAGTAAATATCCTATTTATAGTTAAAACATTCTTTAATTTTAAAGAGGAATTAACATAAAGCATAATTAAAGCACATAATAGAAATAATGAATACAAGATTTTCTGTGTCATATTAAGACTTAGTCCCCTCTACTTAGTGATCAGCCACCACCAAGAAAATTATATTAACTAAAAAAGATAATCCATAATTGGGATTATGTTTTATAATAGTTTACAACAATCCAGGTTACACATGACTATTCCACAATTATTCTTGGGAGAAATCAATAATAAGTACATACAAGGACCTCTACCACTCTTATCCATGAGAGAAAAAAGTATGAAAAGATGATGAGAATATATTGAGTATCTTTCGGTTTAGTATAGAAGACAATGTAGGTGATAAAATAGAGTATGCAGACACACTACTCAAAAGTAATAAATATAAAATGTGTAGATAAATCAATAAGGGTATAGTTTATAATTGCTCGGTCTGGTGCAATATAGCTTGTGACTATTTATTTGATCTGGAAATGAATCTTGAGTTTAGTTCTCTTGAAAACTTCTAGAAAACAATTTTCACAGACTCTTTTCCATTGACTGGGGGAAGTCACTAGATGTGATAGTGGAGTTTAGATTCCCATTCAGATTTCTTTTCCAGATAGATCTTATTTTTTTTAATCAGTATTAGTTGTGTGTTTAGTAGGTTTGAGATTTTAGCTTGTAATCGGTCCACTTTATCCACTATTGGATCTATTTCATCTACTTTTGTATCTAAAGGTCCATATTCATGAGGGATTGTGCTACTCCTTTATTAGTAGTAGAAAGTATAAATTCCATATCAGTTTCTTCCTCATACTACATGACCTGAAACTCTCATCAATTCTATTTGTCGATCATTTAAGAGACAATCATTAAAAAATTAAATGGAATTGACTTCAATAAAAACAGTCATTAGAGTAATATAATTTAAAATGATAAGTTTAGAAAAAAATGGTGATGTATTAGTCAGGCGGTATGACACTAGCGGCATGATACCAGTAGTATGATACTAGGGGTGTCATAGGCTTTGGAAAATTTCCACTACACAGGTGGTGTCTCAACTAATGGTTTCTGTTCTGGTGGTGTGAGGTCTGATGGTGTGTTATACTTGGCCTAAAATCTATGGTTGTTGTATGATAAGGGAAGTGCATCATCTATAAGTATGTTGTACTTATCCAAATTTGGGTTTCAAGAGGCATGATATGCTGGTAGTATGTTGAATGATGGTTTCTTTGACTTTGTCAATTCTTCTGTCCAACAATATGTCATTCTAGCGGTGTGATATCCAGAAAATATCGTATACATAGTGAGATTTTGATGTTGGAGGAGATTCAGGGACAAAGATGTCTCAATTTTGTGGTGAAAACCTTAATGGTTTCTCATCCTTAGTAAATTTCATCACATATCTCTGAATATGATATTCTTATAGAAAACTTGAAACTAGTTAAGATCATTAGAATTAGGATTTTGTGATCAGTAAAACTAAGAGTTCAACAATATCCCCCTTTTCATAATCACTATTCATTACATCAAAAGTATATTATAAATTTAAAAATAGATCATTAAAGGTATTACAAGTTTTTAAACAAGATAACCAAGTTAAGATCAAAATATAAAATAGGACTTAACGTTCACAGTATGTGTAGATGGTATCAAATAAAAATAAATAAGAAATTAGTATGTTTTGAAGGTATGTATCATAAATAGAAATATTAAAAATAGATAGTATCAATTAAAGAATAAAAAAACATTGAAATTGTGTAAGGTATTTTATTATGGATTAATAATTATCCCCCTTTTGTAATTATCAAAATTGTAAATAAAATCATTATAAAAACAAGAATAAGAAAAAAAAGAAATATAATATGCATTCAAAATTATTACCCAAAATTCATTTCAACCCTAGTCCATTCATATTAAAACTACATAAACTAACAAAAACAAGGTTTAATATGGATAATAAAGACCCACTAGTTCTTTGTCTTTATCCTTCGCTTACACATTCCCCTAATCAGAGGAAGCATGATCAGATCGAGGTAAGATTGTAGGAGCACCAGAGAAGACCCTAACTACAGTTTGAGGATGATCTTCCACAATCACAACTGGCCAGATTTGTATTAATGCTTAAGCATGAGACATTGGAAAATTTTTTAATTAGGTAAAAAAATATCCTAATGGATCTAGAGAAACTCTTGCTTTGAGAGACAACTGAGGATTAATCCAAACAAATTCATAGGAAACCACTTTTTGGTCGTGAACATTAAAAAATAGCTTCATGATATTGATAAAATACATTTTTATTTGGACACACTTTCTATATAACTAAATAAATCATAATTCTCTTCTACAAAATGGTTCAAAACTAGGGTCATCTCTTTGATATACTTCACTTGTTCTTTTAAATATTGAGTCACAAGAGGCATTCTCAAATTCTCAGCCAAGAATTTGAAGTTGGTATCCATTGCATGATTTGTATAAATTAAATAGAGATAGTTCATAATGGCCATAGTTATGGTTTCTTGGTTAGCTTTCATATCATGGGAATATCTAAAAACTAATTTGAGAACATTATCAGAATTATTCCAAATTCTGTTGAAAGTCTCTTGGGGATGATTAGTGACACTTCCTGAAGCACTGGTTGAAGAAGAACACATATCATCTTTGAAAAAATTCCTTAAATAATCATTATCAAACAATGGGGGAGGATGAGGAGCAGGAACAAAAGTATCTGAATAATTTTCCTAAATAATTTTAAGGATACCTTCCATAGAAGCAGTAAGGTTAACTACAAGTCCTTAATCATAGCCTTGACAGAATCCAACTAATTTCTAATACTATTATTCTCAATATCTACCCCAAAAATGAGATACGTCCTTTTTGGTTGGATATGTTGAATAAATAACTCAAATATGTATCTTTCATCCTTTTTATAGATAAAAATTTCTTCACGAGGTTGATTAATTTTCTTCAATGAAAAATGAGACATCAATATCTTACCAAAAGCATTTGATTCACCTTTAGTGACTACATAAACTGGAACATAAATAGGTGAAGGAGAAGTTTTAGGTGTTGGATTTATAACAAAAGTCAACTTTTCAATATACCATCAAAATAATCTTGAGCTATCAATGATATCATGGGATCTCTGTCATGACCCAGCCCCCGGGGCCCATGCCGTGACTACTCTAAGCCTGACTTCCATAGGCCTGGGGATGGTGACTAGCACCAAAGGAATAATTACCTAAAACTGGGAATGCATTTCCTTTATAACCTATAAATACACACACCAAGATATGAACACGAGTAAACTTTATAACCAAAAGAGTGATGAAAGTAAAAGGGGCCGGAATACAATACCAAGAGTAAAGGTACAAGTACAAATAAAAACAATACAACTGAAGAAAAATAAAGAAAATTAGCTATTGGGTTATCTTTCGAGATTCCTACCTGGGGTAGGTACAGATAGCCTTCTCAGCACTCCAATTCCTTCCGTCTCCTCCATGTACTGACACGTCGTATGGTCCACCACCAGATACCATCCAGCCCTGGTACTCTCAACTTCAGTCTGCGATGTCCATTGTCTGCATCCAACACAACAAGGTGCGGGCTTAGCCTGGGGAGAGGTGATTATAACGATACTCAATAGGAACTCCAAAACCTCAAGGTCTCACAAAATCCACCAAGGATAAACCACAAAGAATGAAATCAACAGATAAACCTACTTAGTTATATGCCAATACATATACCTAAGTTATCAAGTGACCCATCTCAATCATGGGGAAAACATAGAAAAACTGACTCAGCTCAAACAAGGATTTTCTTCTAGGGTGTAGTATCAAGTAACATCCCAAGTCCCATTATCGAAACATCGGATGCTGGAGAACTACTCCTCTATTGAGTACAGTGGGCCTGTTGCAAAACCAAGAACGCTTCCCAATAACCTTGCAATACTGAGGTACTCCTCCTGTCGAGTACCGTGGATCAGCTGTTCCACCAAGCACGCTCCCCACTGTGGTTCTACCATGTCACCAAGCGTACTCCCCCTCATAGCCTGCTGAGGTACTCCTCCTGTTGAGTATTGTGGGTCTGCCGTAACACCAAGGCTCTCCCCACTATGGGTATTCCGCGACACCAAGGCTTTCCCCATTGGTCTAGTAGAGTCACTCTGAGTCAAAACGGTCAGTAGTCGTCAGGTCTCAGCCAACTACTAGGTCTCCTAACTATGTTCGCTCGTCTCTAAGAGGATATGCTCCACAATCTACTAGTAGATACTCCAATTGTCACTAAGTCCCATGAAGATGTATCTCCAAGGTCTTCCATGTCATAGGTGTCTCAATGCAATAGATGGTGCATCAATCGGATGCCTGGTCTGTGAGTTATTAGCCTTTTAGTCCCGGGAGCCCGGTTGGATTCGTGCATGATCCAACCTGATCGTATCTCAACTATTCCCCAAACTCTAGTGGGTTATACTCAAAGGGACCGTCACACTCCACGATTTCCAACATCATTGACGGTTCATCAAACGGACATTCGGTGCCTAAGATATGGCTGAAGGAGCGTAAGTAAGTCATAGTGGGCCTCGGTCTGGTCTAACCTGGTCGGACCGACCCGGCTCGACCTAGCCTGACCTGTTGGGAGGGCCAGCCAATTGGGTTCGACCCGGCCCACTGGGCCCAGTCCAGCAGGCCACGATGGGCCGTGGTGAGCCGTGTGGGCGCGGACCGGCCGCGATCACATGGACCGGCCATGGGTCGGTGTGAGGGTGGTTCGGCCTGGAGGGTACCGTGTGGGCAGCTCGGCCCGGAGGGGGCCGTGAGGGAGGCTTGGCCCTGGGCGCGGTTTTGGTTCAGATCGGAGGGTCGTGGGGATGCGGCTCGGCCCGGGGGCTGGGGAGGCATGGCTAGGGGTAGTTCATCCAGTGGGTGGCACGACCGGAGCCAGTTGGGCTGGGAGACTGGGGAGGTCGGGGTCGGGTGTGGCTGAGGTGCGGTGCGGTAGTGGTGTGGTGCGGCCGGGGCACGGTTCGGCTCGGATCCGGTTTGGCTATGGGCGGCACGTGGCTGGTTTGTTCGGGAGGCCAAAGGGCCACGGGGGCGGCGCGGGTTGTAGAGTCCGCAGGTGGCGGCATCTTTGCGTTCATCATCATCGTTTCCTTCCTCCATTTTCAAGAACACCACAAATCAACACAAGGGTTACGGAGAGGATGAGCCATGTTAGTTTAGCCCGCACTCTCTGCAATAGAGTAGTAGCAAGAGTTTCACAAGAACAAATCACATCAAACACTCCCGCAAAGATTCTACCCAACCTGCAAAATAAAAACAAGGGTGTGCATGGAAAGTGATAAACAAAGAGCATTAAACCCCTACCTGGGGTTGATGCGTCGACGAAGTCGCGAGGAAGAAGGCGATTCGTCGGGAAAAGATGGACGTTGATGTCATCGTTGTTTTCCTCGATTGTCTATTTTTTCATGGGTTCGTAATAGTCTACGACATCCTACGTCGGAGGAAGTCTCGAGGAAGAAGTTCGAAGAAGTTCAGCGTTCTTTGTTGGCGGAGCATTCTTCGTTCGGGGAATCAGTTCATCGTTGGAGAGATTTTCTCTCAAAGATCCTCCTCTCCCCAATTCCACCAAAATAAAATAATAGACTCGAAATAATAGATTAAGATATCTATTAAGTCGTTGGCATAATATTCAAAATGGTTTAATTAATTAATAGATCTGTTGGCTCAATTAATTAAAGGGGTGGGTTGGCATATTAAAGGTATGGGTGTTGGCACAATTAATGTGGAGGAGTTAAAGAGGCTCCTCCACATTAATGAGGGGGGTTGGGAATTTATCCCAATTAAACGGGGGTATAGTCCCAGGTGGTCCCCACCACCATAACTTCTCATTAGAGGTTATGGTTTGGGTGGTCCCCACCACTATAACCTCTCATGAGAGGTTATGGTCTGGTGGTCCTCACACCTCAACTTCAACATAGAGGTTTAGTTCCAGTGGACCCCACCTTCCATCAACGACATGGGTGTTGCAAATAAAAATAAAAATGTCTTACCCTTTTATTTTTATTTTATTCTTACACGAAAAACCCAAAAACAAACTTTCACCCACGACCAATTGTCGTCGAGGTGAAAGTATTCTTAAGAGAATATCGGCGCTGCGAGTCCAATGGTGCCCTCATATTTCAATTCCAAGCACTAGTTCAAAATTTAGAAAAACTCGCTCGCACGTTTAATGAACGTACCTGAACAAAAGTTCAAAAATTCATTCTGAGCACTCCAGGCCTCAGAATCATGCACCGTCAATTTTCGCGGACACATTAAATTTCCATTTATTTTGAAAAAAAATTACATAGAAATTTCGAGTTCTTACAATCTCTTTCTATATGATCCTCATGTCTATCAACTTGTCCCATTCAACATAGGATCAGCCCATCATTCATAGATCTCAATTGCTACTAGAGAAGTGGTATGAGGGACTACAATAGTAGGTAAGAATAACGTTGTATCAAAAATTGAACTTTGCCTTGGTACATAGTGTACAATGGTTGTAAGTATCTATTTTAACATTTGTACATTTGAGCTTTTTGTAGCAGCACTAGCAGACTCATCTTATAATTGTGTACCAACAATAGAAGCATATATCTTCTGAAAATCCCAATTCTCATCAACAAAAGGATTATAAACATTAAAAGAATCCAACCATTCATATCCAAATTATTAACCAATAAGCTTGTTTTTCACTTATTCAGCAACATGTTGTTCGACAGTAGTTATCACTCCTAACTCTTCCATTATATTAGAATTTGAAATAGCTTGACTAGTGGAAAAAAGTAAAAGCCTTAAATTCATAACATGTGGAGATTCAAAAAAAAATTATTAGAGAGGATTTCTACATTCCAATAACTTCATCTCAAAGCTCTGGAGGAATCTCCACATCGTATTTTTTGACTCGGCTACTAGAACCAATTTGGTTAGAGTCATCATCATCAAAATTTTCACTTACATTCTCATCTTTTTCTTCCTTTTCTTCCTCCACATTATCATCATCACCGTCTATAGATTTAGAGGATTTTGAACTTTTATACTACTCTTATACTGAGACATTAGTCACTTCTTCATCACTTATAACTAGATTTTCTATTTTTTGAAACCTTTTTGGTAGACTAAGTGCTCTAAATGTAAAGAGAGAATCTTTGGGAGACAAATCAGGGTCACTCACTATACACACATACAGTTATATTTTTAATATTCAACAATATATTCTTCCTCATCCTCATCAGAGTATTCCACAACTTCATCAAGCTCCAATCCTGGATCAACTTCATCTTTATGTCTGTTTGGATGATCAACTAGATTATATTCAGTATAAAACTTATCAGAATCTATCAACCACTACCATTTCCAAGGTTTCCAGCTAATTTTAATTCCTGAAAAAGTATCACATATAAGACATAAACCACCACATAAAATACTCAAATCTTTATCATCATGTACTAGAACCTTGGCCTCCAACATGGAAGAAATCATCATCGGGTAGATCAAAGAATTAGATCTTGATTATTTCTTGGTTATATCACACATATACACCTTGATATATCTACACAAATTAATCATGTAACCATATGTCGTTATAGAAATATTATACAAATCATGGTAACTTATTGTAGCAAAGTCACCCTTCCTTGGTCAAAGCATGTGATGCACAAACATGGAAAAAAAATCCAACACACTCCATCCGGCATAGAGGCAATCGGTCTTTTTCTTGTGCCATATCCCATTTGCACAGAAATTTCATCCTCTAATTTGAAAAAATCACTGGATTTTTGAATGTTGCCTTATTGGTAATCATAAACTCCATCATGAGGAACACCTAAACATTTATCCCATTTATTGAATAAAAATGAAAAGAAACTTCCTTTAACATGACTTTTAATCCAATCAGCACCATCTTCATCTAATAAAAAGTCTACATAATGATAGAACTCATGAATCAGTATATAGTAGAAGGGAATTTTATTTGAGGAAAACCACTCTAACCATCCCTGATTCTAAAGTACCTTTGGGACCAAATAATTACTAGATAGAATCCACTTTGATTCAACTTCATTTTCTATTAAAACAATTCTGTTAGCAAGATCATAATTTACTAGAGCTACTAGAGTAGGAATACAGATTTCTTTCTTAATATTCTTTAAATATTTAAACTTAGAAGTAGAAATATCAAAATCTTTCTTCATTCATGGAATTTATATCATCTCAGAAATCTTGTTTGGAGGTAGAAGAATATTTTAAATGTGAGTGGGAAAAGGGTTACACTATGATCAAGATAGATAAGAGAGTATGGCATGGGGATCAATTTATGATGGAAATAGATATTATGCCATTTAACACCATCTGGGATATTAGGTATTCTAAAATTGAAATAAATCTTGAAATCACAATTGAAATATGAGGAAAAATACGTATCAAGTTTATAGGAAATAATATAAACTGATTGAAATAATCTGGGAGTTCAAAATATCAAGAAACAAAAAAATAGAAAAGGAATGAAAAGAAACGGCATGATAATGAAATGATATCAAAAACCAATGGTGTGAAAAAATCAATGGTCTGACATGCTAATGACATGACAAGCCAATTGTGTGATAATCCAATAACATGACAAAGCAATGGCATGACAAGCCAACAACATGACAATCCAACTGCTTGACAGGCCAACAACATGTCATCACTTCGGTATTTTAACCATAATGGTATGTCATAGTGGTATGTTAAAAAAAATTAAAAATGACCAAAATTAATCATTCATAACTCATTTTTGATATAATTTATTCTCTCAGAATTTAAATTCTTATTGAATATATTAGAAAAATGATTTTTTTTCCAATAAATTCAAGAGTAATATCTTCTTTTTTAAAATGATATCTCAATAAGCGATGAATTATATCAATGTTTTTTGTCCTGGAATGTGAAACATGATTCTTAGGGATGTTAATAGTACTTTTATTGTCACAGTTTATGTGGAAATATTGGAATTGATATCCATAATTTGGTAGAGTTTGTTTCATCCGCAAAATTTATGCATAATAAATAACTCTAGATATGTACATAGCGTCAACAGCTGACAATTCCAAAAAAGTTTGGTTTTTAATACACCATGAAACTATAGACTTTCCTAAAAATAGACATGTTTGAGATGTGTTTTTTTTTTCTAACATTCATCCACTAAAATCAGCATCATAATAACTTCATAAAAAACATTCTTTTCATCTTGGGTAAGAAAATCCTAAATTGTTTGTATACTTGAGGTATTTGATATTTATTTTAACAAAAACTAGGAGTGACTCTTTTAGGTTTTCATTAAAACTATCACACATATCCACACTAAAAAATAATATCTGTTCAGCTAGAATCCATGTCTAAAAGATTTCCAATAATAACTCTATAGCTAGTTTGATCAACTTGTTTCTCAACATCATCAAGATATAATTTAAAGATGGTAATTATAGGAGTATCGCTACTTTTAGTTATATATAAGTTAAAATGTCTTATAAGATAGTTTTTTTCATTAATTTTATTTAAAATAATTTATTATTTGTTTTGAAAAATAAGAAATCCAAGAAAAAAATTTGGTTCACCCATTATACTCATTTCGAATTCAATTTCCATCATTTTTTAAAAATTAGTACATAATGAATTTCTTGAAGGTCCAAAAATAATATCATCAACATATATTTGTACTGATAATACATATTTTGAAATTATCTTTCTAAAAAGGGTGGGATCATCTATTCGTTTTGAAAAATATTTTGAAATCAAAAAATTATTGATCTTATCATACAAATATCTAAGAGCTTTTTTCAAAATAGATAAATATTTTATAATTTAAAAAATGAGGGTTTTTTAAACTAGGGGTTGTTCAACAAAACATCCTCAACTATAATACCATTTAGGAATAAAATTTTGACATTCATTTGATAAATCTTGAATTCCAATTGTGTTTCATAAGAAAGAAAGATTCTTATGGATTAAACTCTAACAACAGATGAAAGGGTTTCCTCATAGTCAATTCCTTCTTCCTGACTCTAACCTTATGTAAGATGTCTAACCATGTTTCTAACTATAGTGCCTAACTCATCAACTTTGTTATTAAACACCCATTTTGTCCCAATATTGAAGGTGTCCATGGATATATCTACAAGTTCCCACACTTTTTTTCTTTTAAATGGAATTATTATTGCTTTTCTATTACCCCAAATTCTCATTAATGGATTTACATATGTTCTTAGGTTCATGCTAAGACAAGAAAACGTGATATTAAACCTAATTTATAACAGAATACCTAATTTTAGTTCCTCTATTTAGATCACCTAAAATAACATATAAAGGATGATACATAATGGTTCTAATAGCTCTAAATAAAGAGGGACTAGTCACTTGTGTATTTTAATGCTAGGGTTTTAGATGTTCTAGAAATTCCTCAGAACTGGATGATTTTTAAAGATGTTTGATAGTAGAATCTAAAGATTTTGAATTTAAGTTCGAAGAAGGTAAATCATCCTCAATATTTTCTAAGTAGGTATTGGATTCATGTGGATTAGTTTCATCAAATTTTACATGGATTTATTCATCCACTATTTTGGGCTTCTTATTGAAAAACTATAGTCTTTGCTAGAAATTTAATTACCAAGTAAAATTATTTCATCACTTTTGGAAGAAATTTTTCCAAGTTTTCTTTAGTGTTAATAATAAAGAATTTTCAACCAAAATCTATAAAGTAGTTAACCTTAGGTTAACTTTTTTTTCATAAATCATAATGGTTTTTCTTAAGAATATGTTTGATTAGAACTCTATTTATGATATAGCAGGCTGTATTGATAGATTCTTCCCAAAAATATATATATGTATATTATAATCATTTATCATAGTCCAGACTATATCTTGTAAATTTCCATTTCTTCTTTCAAAAAATCCATTCTGTTGGGGTGTCCTAGGAGTAGAGAAGTTATGAGTGTAGGAATTTTTTATGCAAAATGATTCAAAATCTCAGTTTTCTAACTCAAGACCATGATCACTCCTTATTTTTTTAATCTTAAGTCTAATAAGATTTTCTATAGACATAAAATACATAGTAAATTAAGATAATTCTTCACTTTTGTGAGGTAGAAAATAAACCCAAGTATATCTACAGAAATCATCTATAAGAATATAAACATAGTCCCTCCCATTAAGACTTGATACTCCAGAAGGTGCAAACAAATCCATGTGAACCAACTAAAGAAGTTGAGAAGTTGACACTTATTTGTTTAATTTAAATGAAACTTTGCGATTTTTTCCTTTTTGACAAGGGTTACAGACTTTATCAGTTTGTAACTCAAGCTTAGGTAGATCCCTAACTATCCCATTCCTAGTTAGATTTCTAAGTGAGTGAATATTTCAATGGCCTAGTCTCCTATGAAAAATCCATGATTCCTTCTGAAAGGAACTTAAATATGAAACATTTTGAGAAATCAAAGAATTTAAATTTACAGCATAAAAATTATAATTTCAAGAAGCAGTAAATATTAAATCATTTTTAGAATATAAAACATTTCAAGAATCATTTTTAAATTTAACATAAATACTATCATCACACAACTGATAAGTTCTAAGAATATTATACCTCAAACCATCAATATATAAGAATTTAGAAATTAAAACTGAATTTTTCATACTAATAGAAATATGTTGAATTTTTTCCCCTTTTTCATTATCACAAAAGGTGACATGTCAACCATACTCCTTTATAAGGCTCTTGAAGAATGTAAAATCTTCCATTATATGGTTTGAACATCCACTATCCATGTACCATAGATTTTTATCAGAGGTCTTCAAGAATTTTTCCTACAAGAAAAGTTTTAAAAAAGAAATGATTTTGGTACCCAAAATTTTTTGGGTTTATAAATGTAAGTTATCAAGGTTTGGGAGCCACATTTTCCTAACTTGTTTCTTATACATAGATTTAAAACTTTTAGTATAGAAAGCCTTTTTAGTTCTCATCAGAAAATGATTAACATTAGATCTTTCGGGTTTGGAATTTGGAACAAAAGTATTTTTTGATATTCTTATATATCCAGGATAATATACTATTCCAATAACATATTTGGGATCAACTTATTTTCCCAATAATTATGTGAGTGTATCTCTACCATTTTTAAATTGTTCAAGATCTTTCTTCAATTTATCATTTGAAAGTTTCAGTTCATTGTTTTCTTTGAGAATTTAGGCATTTTATATTTTTCTATAGTTAGTTCATATTTAGTATTAATAGTTAGAGCATACTTCCTTTTAAGACTTTTATAATTATCCTTTAATTCATTAAATTTATCTTCCAGCATAATAATATATTCAAATAATTCTTCATTTTACATATTATTATCATCATCCTGTTGTTCATTGTTAGAATTACCAGACACATGAACAGGAAAAATACTATAAGTAGTAGGAAAGTAGATACCTTACTAACAATAGTCATAAAACACATATTTTCTCTATCGAGTCTATCTTCCAGGGAAGAATCAAAATCACTTTAGCAATCTTCTGATGCACTCCAGGTGTATCTCATGGCATTTGTGTATCTCATATCCTTATCCACTTATTTATTTTTATACTTAAGTTTGGGATAGTCATTTTATGTGACATTTTCATATACATTCATAGGAGACAACTTCCTTAGGGTTTTCATCATTTTTATAATATTTCTTACAAAATCCTCTATTTTCATAATTTCCTTTATAAATTGATTTTATGAAGAACTACATCTTTTGTTAAAATGTATTAAATCATTAAGTTAGGTGAAACATGTCCTCATCACTATTAGGAGGTGAATCACTATCACTGGAACTAATAGCTTATACCTTCTCTTATTCATTTTTTATTTTGTTTTCTAGGTACAGTAGTATTGAAAGATAGTAACTTCCTTTTTGGATCCTGATCTTCTTCACACTTTACCTTAATTAACCTTCATAAATTATAAGTTTTCCAATAAAAACGTTCATATTTAGTTTACTTATGTTTCATGATTCTATAATTAAAACTGATGTGCCTCTCCATATTTTTTTAGGCATCTCAACAGTCTCATAATCTGATACATGTCAGATATTGGTTTTCCAAACAATCTCATTGTGTATAAAATATTATTAAACCAGAGATACATGTAAAAAATGGGTTTATCAGGATTTATTTTAAAATTATAATATTTAATATTATAAGTGTTTATACTCATCTTTTAAACATTTGAATTAACATCATGGGAAACAAACATATTGTCCCAAAATTTAAAGGTAGTTTCACAAGAAGATATCCAATTTAATTCCCCATATCCTATATCATAGTACAGGGCTTTAATTTACGTACAGTAATTATTATAAGAAAATTTTTAGCATCATGGTAAGTGCTTATAGAAATATCAGGTGCAATATATTCATATTCTATATTATAACATATTTCAAACCTCATAAATTATATATGAATTTTCCTTTTAATATTCCACTAGGATTCTACCATTAAAAAAAGGAGGTCTATTTGTAGCAGAACCATCTTGAAGATTTTCCATTTTGAAGAATTATATTTTGAAATGATAGAAATTTGAGATCATTAAAATACAACTAAAATCACAGTTATAACAATTTGAAAAAAATTAACACACGAGAAAGAAAATACCATAATACCAAATATTGGTTGGAGTGAGTATCACAAGATGGGGATGAATTGAGTACCAAATATAAAATTCAATATAAAAATGTATTTTTTTGAAATCCCCCAAATATTTAAAAACATCCCAATTTATCAAAATAAGTATTATGGTATAGATATTAATCTTCATAAATATTTCTATAAAGATTAATTGGGTCTTAGATAGATAATATAAAATATTATTAAATACTTAAAAAGTTGTTTTCTTGATCAAAATACTATATAAACACAAATTAAGATAAACTATCAAAGTACATATATTTTTTATAGTTAAAACAATCCTCATTTTTAAAGTGGAAATAAATTAAAACAAAATTAATGCTCACAATAGAAAGAATTAATACAAGAGGTTCAGTCTCAAGTCAAGACTTAGTTATCTCCACTTGGTGATCACCCACCACTTGGAAGTTTATATAAAATAAATAATATGATCCAAAACCTATATCGTTTTTTATAATAGCTTACAACTTTCCCAGTCACACATGACCTATTCCACAATTATTCATGGGAGAAAGAAATAAGAAATCCACAAAAGTGCCTCTACCACTCTTATCTATGGGATAAAAAAATTAATATATGATTATAAGATATCAAGTATCTTCTAGTTTAGAATAGAAGATAATGTGTGTGTGATAAACCAGAGTATGCACACCCACTGCTCAGAAGTAGTAAATACAATCAACATAGAGTAATCTATAAAAGTAGAGTTTAGAAGTTCTCAGTCTGATGAAATGTAGATTGTTACTCTTGATTGGATTTTGAAATGAAGCTTGTGTTGAGCTCTCTTGAAAAAATTTGGAAAATGCAGTGTCGCAAACTCTTGTCCATTGACTAAAAAAAGTCACTAAATGTGATAGTGCAGTTTGAATTCCCATTCTAATGTCTTATTAGGAGAGATATTATTTATTACAGTCAAGTTCAGTTGTATGTTTAGTAGGTTCGATCTTTCAGCATGATATCAGACCACTTTATCCACTATTTTATCTCTTTCATCTACTTTTGTATATGCACATCTATTTGCAATAGGCAGTGTGCTACTCATTTATTATTATCAGTAAGTAAAATAACCAAATTAGCTTCTTCCTCATACTTCATGGCCTGACCCTCTCTTTTATTCTCTATGTCGATCATTTAACTGATAATAATTGAAATAGTAAATGGAATTAACATCAAAAAATAGTCTTTAGAGTAATACATTTTAAAAATATATGTTGAGAAAATAGTGTAAGTTCATTGGTTTGATGGTATGATACTGGCAGTATGAAACAGATGGAATGATACTATAGGTGTCTTAGATGTTTCCAAATTTTCACTATGTTGGCTGTTTCTCAACTAGTGGTGTTTGGGTTAGCGGTGTGAGAACTAAAAGTGTGTTAGAATTAGCTGAAATTTTGTTTTAGCGGTATGATATTTGAGGTGCCTCATCTTGTGGTATCTCATACATAGCCAAATTTTTATTTGGGCGGTATGACATCCTAACTGAATGTCAATTGATGGTGTCTCAAACGTTATCAATTCTTGTCACACCCATTTTTTTAGTCATTTTAATTATTTTATTTCACTTGGCGTCGGGTGTTTTGCTTAAGTACGGGTGAGACCCGGTTTAATTTTTTTAATGTTGGGATGAGTTTATTGTTTGGGATGGTGCGCGAACACCGCACGCTTCAGACGCACAGTTTGCTTGGGCACATGCTATCCGCTTGGGTACGTGCAGCCCGCTTGCAGTCCGCTTGGATACCGTACGGTGTGCGAATACTGCACGGTCATCCCGTTTTAATGTTATGTGTGTAGATATATGTATATGTATGTTTATATTTTTATATATGTGAAAATTTATATGTGTATCTATGTTGTATGTGTTTATGCTCTAACATTGTGTGTAATATATATAATGTATGTGTATTTATATTTATAGGTGTATATATATATATATACACATATGTTCGCAAATAAATATGTTTTAGTGTTATATTATTATGTGTATACATGTTTATGTGTAGGTTCATATAAGTTTATATGTGTTATATATAGGTTTATATATGTTTATATGTTTATATGTTTACATGTGTTATATATATGTTTATAAATATATATGTATAGATGTATTTATGTTTATATAAGTAGGTTTATATATATATATGTATATATATTTATTTATTTATGTGTATATGTATTATTATTATTATTATTATTATTATTATTATTATTATTGTTATAATTATTAGAAAAAAAATGAATGAACCCTAATCTACCTAGCCCGCGTCGCCCCCCTCTCTCCCTCTTTCTCCCCCACGTGAGCCTGACCCCCCTCCCTTCCTGGTTCGCCGGCCCGCGCCGCCCCTCCCTCCTCACGACCCCGGTCACCGTCGTTCACTATCGTCTGCCGCTGCCTGCGCTGGCCACCCCGACCGCACCGGTGTCGCCACCTCCCCTCTCCTCCGACCCGTGCCACGCACAGCCCCCCTTCCGGCCGACACCGCCGATCCAGCTCCCCCTGTCCGACCTCATTGCCTCCGGCCTCCCTCTCGGCTCACCCTCCTCCCTGGCCGGACTCTTCTTCGGCATTAAATGCCTCCGGCAGTCGCCCCTCCTCGTAGCAGTGTGTTCTCCCCCCCCCCCCCTCTTTTCCAATTGGCTAGTGTTGCAAATGGTCATGTGGGGTGTACACTTCCCCCTCCGAAGGTTTCGTCAAAATCGCGCGCATTTTAGGTAGATAAATCCGTATTCTTCCTCTTTCGAAGCATTATTTTCGTGCTTGCGTTGCTTTAAATATTATTTTTTTACTTGATTTGTTGCTTGATGATATATCTAATTAGTCCATTATGATGTTTATGGATTGTTATAGCATGTTAAAATTAGTTTATGAGGTGTTGCTTATTTATGTTTATGTATGCTAATGCTCGATTTTTGTTTTAATCACCTAGCGATTTTGTCTTGATGTTTTCTTAAGAGTATAATTTGTTAAAACTATGTTTTGAAGTGAATATTCAATTATGTATATGTGTGCATGTGTCTACATTGTTCTGCTTGTTGTTTGATTAATCTGCTATGTCCTTTAATTTATATTTGTGGTGCGGATTATGTTGGGAGTTTTTTTGAGGCGCGCTTGATTTCAAAGGTAGACTTTTGGTTTACAGTTTTTGAAAGCAGTGTTTGCATTGTTTCAAAATGGGTTATAAGAGTGTTTAGAAGGTGTGAGATGCGCTTTAAAATTGTTTTGGCATGCGTGTGTGATGATGTTGTGTGTTTTATTTTAAAGTATTTTCTTATGTGAAACTGAGTATGTTTTGATGTGAACCTTGGTTTCACCTTTTGCGGATGTTTTATAAATTATTCAAATGCTTTATTACTTTGATCTTATGGTGCATAAATCGGTTGGTGTGTCTAATGTTCGTAATTGAATTCTACTAAAGAGTTTGGTTGTGTTTTGATATGTGTTTGATGTGATATTTTAAAAACATGTCGAGCTAGTTATTTTATATTTTTTATGTGTTAGGATTATTTTAGGTTCGCTTTTGTGTGTTTTTTGATAGGTTTTGAATTGTTGCAGTGCATTGGCGAGGCTTTCCGTGATGTTGCGATCGTCAGAAGGTTGCGCGTACTCTTGCGCGAGTGTGTGACATGCATCGTCGTCGTAACCGGGCTACGAGTCAAGGTAGGTTTCCACTTCACTTGCCTTTGAATTTAGAATTTCCTTATTTCTTGTCATTTATTAAATTTTCATCAAATTGGAAGTAGTATTAAAATATTTTTTTTTGAGTAGTTATATTGCTGGAATTGGAACTGCTTCTTTCTTTGCATCGTACCGATAGCTTTTTCATGATTAGTTGTTGCGCAATAGTGAAAATGCCCCTTTGACCCTTATGTTCGCGCTTCATAATTAAAATGGAGATTTGGTTTACCTAAATGAGATTTTAAATGTGTTTTCTGGTTTTAAATGTGACGACGTCTGATCCTTCTTTTTTGGAATTGATTTGGTATTGAATAAGTACATGAGGCCCGTTTGGTACTTTTAATGAAATTAATGTTTTGAAAAGTATCTTTGGGGTGAACATTTGTGTTGGTTGATTAGGTGAGCTGAGTATGTGATGCTTGTGAATCGTGACTATTTTTACATTGTGGACGCACTCTTCTTTTATTATATGTGTTGACATGAGAACCTGGCATATTGAGTGAATTTTCTGAGAACGATTGCTACACTAGTTTAGATTACGCACTGGCTAGTGGCCCCATAGTAGGGGAATACTGAGTTATTGCTATTATGGGGATTGGGCCCCTCAGTTAGGACATGCAGGGCTATGCCAGGCGTTAAGGCGTTATGACGTCATCGGGTTATGGCATGCCTTCAGGATGAGTCACATGTATAGTACGTTCTGGATTTTTCACGATCTCCTAGGTTCGACCCATGTTTCTTTGAGTGTTTAGTTGTGTGTGGCGGACGTTTTAGAGGTCGAGTTCGGTTGCTGACCCATGTGTGCCACTTTTACCATTGCCCTTAGTGTGTGTTGTGTGTGATTTTCCTTTTTGACTAACAACTGAAGTTTGAATTTCTAAATTGTTCGCAAAATGTTTTAAAGAAATGCAATGTACCTGTTTCTTTCAACATTAAGCTTGTTCTAGATTTAAAAAGGGAAATGGACTGTTACTTTTTTTAGAAATGAAATTGTGTGGAAACTATATTTTATATAATTTAGTTCAAACCTGGAATTGATAAATTCTTTATTTATTGGTATGTTCATTGGGAATAGAATTAGTCGGGCCTACCTACTGAGTTTTAATACTCACGCCTATAGATATTTTTTTTTAGTGTTTCTGCAAGTTACAGCTTGGGTGCGTCGCCTTGGGTGACGTTTGGTCGTGAGTTGGAGAGTGACCCGCAAGGTCACACGGTGATAGTGGTTGTCTATTTCAGTTAGTTTTATTTTCTTTTTCTCTTTTTATTTACTTTACTTTGTTTTTTATTTTGTGTTGCTCTATTTATTTTCTGCTGCCTTAATTATTTATTTTTACTGGGAGAAATCGTTCCCACAGCCTCTGTTAATGCCCTAGCGCTTGTCGCCAGCCCGGGAGGATCGGGAACGCCTCTCGGGCCATGTCGCGGCCCGGCTCGGGTGACCGGTTCGGGGTCAACCCGAGTTGGTTCGTGACAAAATGGTATCAGATGATGTTCTTGTTATTTGGGGTGTCTAGTAGAAGGAGATTAAGACTGTCAGGGCTCAGGAGGTAGGTTACGGGTCAGTGCCTGATCACCACCGCTCGTAATGAGACCTGAGTTACCAGGGTTAGTCCGGGATTTCAGTCTTTTGTCTTTGGTTATTTTGGATTGAGGGATGAAAATGGGAGTGAATCGGTTCACATTGCGGCCTCATGTGGGGTGGTGAACCATGTGGAGTCCAAGTGCCTGGTTTAAGGTCCTCTTAGTGTTATGTCTTACCTGGGGCATGGTTCACCACCATGTCACCGAGTTAAGTACAGACACTAGTCCCCCATTCTGATGGTTTATAGTTGGTTGTGTTTCGTTTTAAAATCTGTCTATGTGGGTGTGTGTTGAAAATGAAGGTGATTTCGAAACGAAAAAAGGGGGTTTCTTCCAAATTGTTTTTGAAATTAGTAAAGTGGGTTTTTAAAGAAAAAGTGTTTCAGTTTGGAGCAATATGATATGTGTTTGGATTTGGTAAGGAAATAAGTGTTTGAACCTTGGTACTCCTTATGGAGGGTCACACGTGTGTGGGTATGTATGGAGAGTGTGTAGGCGCACTTGTTTGCAGATGATGTGAGCGAGATTGAATGAACGCACATGTGACGGTTCATAAGGTGTCATAGGTGAGTTTTAATGTTTTAAAGAAATGATGGTTTTGGAAAGTGATTTATGCTTGTGTTTGTATATGTTTGGCTTATGGGCCTATTGACCTAGACTTGTGTTGTTGTCTTGATTGAATTTTGGCTTAATGCCGGTTTCGATGATGTTTCTCGTGTTGTCATGAGTATGCCACCCAGAAAGGTCATTAAGGTTGCTAATGGTTCATGCCCAGTTTCCAGTTCTTTCTGCATGTTGCCTATCGATCAAAGTAATCAAATTCCATAGGGGTAGTTGTGTGTTTTTGAAATTAGAGTAGGTTTTCAGGCTGTTGGGAACTCCTAGGGTTGTTAGGGTGCGTACCGTCTCAGGTTTATTTAAGGGTTCAATTTTAGACTAGTAAAGATGACATGCCTCATCGTCGTTAGAGTTCTGGGTGTGATTAACGGTGGTCGACTTCCGCGAAGGTCTCCCTCCTGGCAAGGAGTGCGGGCCAATGGAACCTGTCTCCAAGAAAATATCCTCGTCGGTTCCGGCTCATAGCTCGTCGGATCGCTCTCTTGTGCACCACCAGTATGGCCTGTCGAGACATTTTAAGTCGCCTTGCTGCATTCCTCCGAAGTCTTGCTATCGTGTGACTGTTCGGGCCACTGGTGGGAGATCTAGAAGAAGTGTCATTCGGGAGGAAGGAGTTAGAGACTAGGAGATGAAAATTTCTGACTGTGAGGCAGGAGATGCTTCAGCCATCAGGGCCCCAGCCACAGGTCTCGGGGTGAAGCTCGCGCACAGTCAGGAGTTTCTGAGGGTGTGTAGAACCTCGCTTCAGATTATGTTTTCAGCTTTCTGAAGGGAAATACCCAAAGTTTCCTTGTTCTGTTCTTGTCACCGTTGAAAGCTCATTTTAGTTGTGGTGATGTGAGGAACTTATTCTACAGCAGTCTAAGCGGTCTTATCTGTTCTCAGTGTGTTCTCAAAATCATTCAGTTTTTTTTAAAGGGTGTTGGGCCTACAAATGAATGGGTCATTCTAATCTTGAGTTGGGTCTCAATTGTGTGCGTTGGGGGGATATGTGGTTTTATGAAATTAACAGGCGTTGTTTCGAGGTCCTTTGTGAGTTCGGGCTAGAAATTCCCTAGACTCTGGTTGCGGTGAGGTTTTTCTTCGGTCGTTGTGTGAGGGGTTGAGATAATTCCTTATCCACGAGCTGTTGGGTCGTTTCGTACCAAGATTCCTGTTTAAGTCTCCGAGTGTTGTTCAGTCTGTGTGGACAAAGTGACTAGGTTCGGTTTGGGAGTTCCCGTGTCCCCCCCCCCCCCTCAGGGGTGGTGTGTTCGAGTTTCAAGGTCTCCGTGTTAGTGGATTTCTGTGGTGGGTAGAACCCTCCCGTGTTCTCCCCTCGACCTCAGACAATGTTTATACTTGAGTTGGTCGGGTGTGACTTGTGTTGGTAATGGTCACCCCGAGCCACTCAGTTTCTTCCGGTTTTTCCCTGGGCACAGACTCGAGTTGAGATAACTGTTGTCTTGGTGACTTTCTGGGGGCAGAAAGTGTTTGTGGTGGGGAGAATTGTCACACCCGTTTTTTTTAGTCATTTTAATTATTTTATTTCACTTGGCGTCGGGTGTTTTGCTTAAGTACGGGTGAGACCCGGTTTAATTTTTTTAATGTTGGGATGAGTTTATGGTTTGGGATGGTGCGCGAACACCGCACGCTTCAGACGCACAGTTCTCTTGGGCACGTGCTATCTGCTTGGGTACGTGCAGCCCGCTTGCAGTCTGCTTGGATACCGTACGGCGTGTGAATACCGCACGGTCATCCCGTTTTAATATTATGTGTGTAGATATATGTATATGTATGTTTATATTTTTATATATGTGAACATTTATATGTGTATCTACGTTGAATGTGTTTATGCTCTAACATTTTGTGTAATATATATAATGAATGTGTATTTATATTTATAGGTGTATATATATATATACACATATGTTCGCAAATAAATATGTTTTAGTGTTATATTATTATGCGTATACATGTTTATGTGTAGGTTCATATAAGTTTATATGTGTTATATATAGGTTTATATATGTTTATATGTTTATATGTTTATATGTGTTATATATATGTATAGATGTATTTATGTTTATATAAGTAGGTTTATATATATATATGTATATATATATTTATTTATGTGTATATGTATTATTATTATTATTATTGTTACAATTATTAGAAAAAAAATGAATGAACCCTAATCTACCCAGCCCGCGTCGCCCCCCCTCTCTCCCTCTTTCTCCCCCACGCGAGCCCGACACCCTCCCTTCCTGGTTCGCCGACCCGCGCCGCCCCTCCCTCCTCACGACCCAGATCGCCGTCGTCCGCCACTACCTGCGCCGGCCACCCCGACCGCGCCGGTGCCGCCGCCTCCCCTCTCCTCCGACCCGCGCCGCGCACAGCCCCCCCTTCCGGCCGACCCCGCCGATCCGGCTCCCCCTGTCTGACCTCATCACCGCCGGCCTCCCTCTCGGCTCTCCCTCCTCCCCAGACGGACTCTTCTTCGGCATGAAATGCCTCCGGCAGTCGCCCCTCCTCGTAGCGGCGTGTTCCCCCCCCCCCTCTTTTCTAATCGGCAAGTGTTGCAAATGTTCATGCGGTGTGTACAATTCCTCCTCCGATGGTTTCGTCAAAATCGCGTGCATTTGAGGTAGATAAATATGTATTCTTCCTCTTCCGAAGAATTATTTTGGTGCTTGTGTTGCTTTACATAATATTTTTTTACTTGATTTTTTTCTTGATGATATATCTAATTAGTCCATTATGATGTTTATGGATTGTTATAGCATGTTAAAATTAGTTTATGAGGTGTTTCTTGTTTATGTTTATGTATGCTAATGCTCAATTTTTGTTTTAATCACCTAGTGATTTTGTCGTGATGTTTTCTTAAGAGTATAATTTGTTACAACTATGTTTTGAAGTGAATATTCAATTATTTATATGTGTGCATGTGTCTACATTGTTCTGCTTGTTGTTTGATTAATCTGCTATGTCCTTTAATTTATTTTTGTGGTGCGGATTGTGTTTTGGGAGTTTTTTTGATGCGCGCTTGATTTCAAAGGTTGACTTTTGGTTTACAGTTTTTGAAAGCAGTGTATGCATGGTTTCAAAATGGGTTATAAGAGTGTTTATAAGGTTTGAGACGCGCTTTACAATTGTTTTGGAATGCGTGTGTGATGATGTTGTGTGTTTTATTTTAAAGTGTTTTCTTATGTGAAACTGAGTATGTTTTGATGTGAACCTTGGTTTCACCTTTTGCAGATGTTTTATAAATTATTCAAATGCTTTATTAATTTGATCTTGTGGTGCATAAAGCGGTTGGTGTGTCTAAAGGTCGTAATTTAATTCTACTAAAGAGTTTGGTCGTGTTTTGATACGTGTTTTGATGTGATATTTTAAAAACATGTCGACCTTGTTATTTTATATTGTTTATGTGTTAGGATTATTTTAGGTTCTCTTTTGTGTGTTTTTTGAGAGGTTTGGCATTGTTGCAGTGCATTGGTGAGGCTTTCTGTGATGTTGTGATCGTCAGAAGGTTGTGCGTACTCTTGCGCGAGTGTGTTACATGCATCGTCGTCGTAACCGGGCTACGAGTCGAGGTAGGTTCCCACTACACTTGCCTTTGAATTTAGAATTTTCTTATTTCCTGTCATTTATTAAATTTCCATCAAATTGGAAGTAGTATTAAAATATTTTTTTTTTTTTGAGTAGTTATATTGCTGGAATTGGAACTACTTCTTTCTTTGCATCGTACCGATCGCTTTTTCATGATTAGTTCTTGCGCAATAGTGAAAATGCCCCCTTGGCCCTTATGTTCACACTTCAGAATTAAAATGGTGATTTGTTTTACCTAAATGAGATTTTAAATGTGTTTTATGGTTTTAAATGTGATGACGTTTGATCCTTCTTTTTTGGAATTGATTTGGTATTGAATAAGTACATGAGGCCCGTTTGGTACTTTTAATGAAATTAATGTTTTGAAAAGTCTCTTTGGGGTGATCATTTGTGTTGGTTGATTAGGTGAGCTGAGTATGTGATGCTTGTGCATCGTGACTAGTTTTACATTGTGGACGCACTCTTCTTTTATTATATGTGTTGACATGAGAACCTGGCATATTGAGTGAATTTTCGGAGAACGATCGCTGCACTAGTTTAGATTACGCACTGGCTAGTGGCCCCATAGCAGGGGAATACTGAGTTATTGCTGCTATGGGGATTGGGCACCTCAGTTAGGCCATGCAGGGCTATGTCGGGCGTTAGGGCGTTATGACGTCATCGAGTTATGGCATGCCTTCAGGATGAGTCACATGTATAGTACGTTCTGGATTGTTCACGATCTCCTAGGTTCGACCCATGTTTCTTTGAGTGTTTAGTTGTGTGTGGCGGACGTTTGAGAGGTCGAGTTCGGTTTCTAACCCATGTGTTCCACTTTTACCATTGCCCTTAGTGTGTGTTGTGTGTGATTTTCCTTTTTGACTAACAACTGAAATTTGAATTTCTAAATTGTTCGCAAAATGTTTTAAAAAAATTCAATGCACCTGTTTCTTTCAACATTAAACTTGTTCTAGATTTAAAAAGGGAAATGGACTGTTACTTGTTTTATAAATGAAATTGTGTGGAAACTATATTTTATATAATTTTGTTCAAACTTGGAAGTGATAAATTCTTTATTTATTGGTATGTGCATTGGGAATAGAATTAGTCGGGCCTACCTACTGAGTTTTAATACTCATGACTATAGATATTTTCTGTTTTTAGTCTTTTTATAGGTTACAACTTGGGTGCATCGCCTTGGGTGACGTTTTTTTGTGAGTTGGAGAGTGACCCGCAAGGTCACACGGTGATAGTGGTTGTCTCTTTCGGTTAGTTTTATTTTCTTTTGCTCTTGTTAGTTACTTTACTTTGTTTATTTATTTTGCGTTGCTCTGTTTATTTTCTGGTGCCTTAATTATTTATTTTTACTGGGAGAAATCATTCCCATAGCCTCTGTTGATGCCCTGGTGCTTGTCGCCTGCCCGGGAGGATCGGGAACGCCTCTTGGGCCATGTCGCGGGTCGGATCGGGTGACCGGTTCAGGGTCGACCCGAGTTGGTTCGTGACAATTCTTCACTCCAAGAGTATTCCATTCTGGTGGTGTGATATCCTGACGTCATCTTATACTTAGTGATATTTTGATGTTGCGACGAATCATAGACAATGGTGTCTCGTGTTGGCGGTGCCAACCTCAATGATTTCTCATACTTATTCAATTTCATAACCTATCTTATAATATTATATTCTTACATAAAACATGAAACACATTATGATCATTAGAATCTTCATTTTTTTATCAGTTAAACTGGGTGGTAAACAATAATAAATTCCATACACATGGTTTATGAATTAAATGATTTAATAACATGATTTGAAAATAATACAAGATAATAAAAATTTTCCAGTATAAAATCTTTATCCAGATTTTTGTTAAAATATGAGGTAATGTATTCTTTACACTAATCAATGGAATATTTTAAGGAATAAATTCATCCTTTTTGAGAAATATTATATAAAAACATATAATAGCATAAAAGATATGGAATAAATAGTTTATTTTTTAAATATTTATAATAAAACGAAGTATTAAATATTTTCTAAAATAAAATATGTTTTATATATATAATCAGGATATTATGAATAGATTGTAGTATCTATGAGGCTATTGAGAGTTTGTTTGAACTTATATATGTCCTAAATTAACAAATAAAAGATTATACTATACTAAAATTAATGTTATTTCTAACTAATATACTGAATAGTTTAAGATATGTATCTGTAAAGAAAAATGTAAGGAGTTACATTTAGTTACTAATATAAATTTAATGTCATTATTTCCTAAAATATTATTCTAGTTAAATTACAATGAGAACTTCACCTGACATCAAAAAATATTTCTAGTGTATGGTTATGTATAGAAATGTAAAGAGTTATATTTAATTACAATAACAAAAAGAAATTCACATTATCCTAAAATGAGTTTAGGATGTGATGGTAATTAATAATATAAATAGTTATAATATTTTTAAAAAATATTGTAAGTATATTTTTTTATGGAAAATGAGTCAAGAATAGTGATGTTAGACTTATAAAAGTTCAATGTATACAGAAGAAGTTATTAACATTTAAACGTAAAATATTTTTGAGGTAATGAGTCAAAATTTGTTTAAGGAGTTAAACATTAGGAATAATATTCTTAAATATCACAATTATTCATGATTTCATTCTTCATAGATGTTACTCGCTGATGAATTTTATGGCGAAATTTTATCAGATGGTCACACCAATATGTGGTAATAATTACATATAGATTTAATTTGTTAAGAAAAACCTAAAAATTATAAAAACCCTAAGACTGATCTAGTATATTATCACATATTTTATGGTAGACAGGCATTTATATAGGGATTTTAGTATTGTTAAAAGAGTTTTAAGATTATAAATTGTATTATATAAATAGAAATATATAATTTATTAATCATTAACATTATTTATATTAATATATATATATATATATATATCATGAAATTTAATGATAATTGACCTATCAATGTATGAATTTGAGTTATCCCTAATCAATGTTCATCATGAATTATTATAGGTTATGAGAAAATACAAACATTAATGTGAGTATGATTCTTCTATCGAGATAAATAATGTTCTTAAAAAGAAAAAAAGTGTTTTTTTCTATTGGATAACCCATGAATTATACCATATATAGTGTCATACACAATGTATTTGGTATATTAGGGATTCCTAGATCATATAGAAGTCCCCATTACCCAAGGATATAAAGATACATAGAATGGGAAACATTATACATTGATACCTTCTTACACAAGCCTTAAGGTTAGCTATATTCAGGGGTGATTAAGTATCTTGCTGATCATTCCATCAGTTGAATCTCAACTAAGATGGTATTTTTCCTCTTGTATAATGTGTGAAATCTAGGATTTAATTAAGATGGAATAACATGTGTGCATTCACACCAATATAGTACATATAATGTGATAATATATTCAGATGATGGGTATGTGATGTTCTCATCTATATTAGTGAATGAAATGTTATATATTTCAAGATTTAGTTAGTCTATATTTAGATAATTGAGAATGCATGAGTTGTATATATGGTATTGACATACAATGTGTCCTATTTATCACTCAATGTTTATGAAAAATGGAATGTATGAGAGTGCACACTTTCATGTGATACAACTACTGGACATATGTATAAAAATACATGTGTTTAATAAATATCATTCCATATCTCTTTATATCTTGTGTATCATTGATACATTGTTTGAGGCCTATATTTTCATACATTTAGGGATCTAGAGATTCATAATTTATTTAAATTCTATAAAGTCATGTGGGATCACATTTAGTGGTTGATTGGATATGTATTGAGTATGGATCAGATAGCTTCTCTCAAAGTGTTTGAGAGTTTATACAAAAATGATTTGGATGTATATTCACAAGGTATTCAATGTGATTTGAGACATGATAAACTTAATGATAGCTTTATAAAGGTTCATTGGAAGATATCCAAAATAATTTTAGATAATATACTATATGTTATATTATGTGATACAATATAAGGTGAAATGGAACAAAGAATTTTAGGGTTCAGTGAAAATGGGAGATTGATGTAAATATGGCCAAAACCTTTTCTCATGTGATGCAATAGGCTGTGACTTATTATATGATAATGGATATAATAAATCATGTAAATCATGATAATTATAGGAAATTAATAGAGTAAAAATTTCCCATGTTATAAAACATAGTGTTTACTCTAATACCACTATCCTTGATTATTATGATAGTTGACTATTAAAGGTTAACGTTCAAGTAGGTCTCTCGTGATGGCTGTCATCAGATCCATTATGTAATACCACAAAACATAAATGTATATTTCCATCTAAATCTACAAGGGATTGTTTTACACAAAAAACCAAAATAAAATAAACCAAAATATAATTTATTGAGAGAAAATATTAAAATTTAAGGTAAAAATTAACACATTATGATAATTAAATTTGAAACATCAAGAAAAAAACCAGAATAAGAATAAAACCATAAGTAAATAAAAAGACCAAAAACATGGAATATTTTTCATCATGGTTTTATTTGAATATTATATATCTTATTATAACTATATAAATAATGAAAAACATTATAAATATAAAATAAATTTCGATAATTAAGTAAATTAATGGAATGAATGATTTTAGAGATGTATGAGAGGACATATATAATAATGTAATATGAACATTATATATATTACTATTTGAATTATATGGAAATTGGGATTATATGGACAATGATACCATCATTTGGCATATGAAAAATTAATCATATAAATTATAAGTATTATTTTATAAAATTATAATTTTTGTTGCAAAATTTTTGTATAGTAGGTAAAAATAAAAGAAACCACATTATTAATATATATATATATATAAGATAAAGGACTAGAATCAAGTATTATAAGCCATTCTTTTGTGAGGGTCATTTTTTATATTTAAAAGGAGTTACCATCACTATAGTTTTATCTAGAATGAGCATAAGCTAAAAATAAATAAAAAATGTTTGATAGAAATCATATGTGGGACAATTTCCTGATTTTGGAAATCACTATAAGATTCATGCTAGTTGAATAACCACCCTCAACTTCCACCATTGTTTATCTTACCGTTAGGTCTTTTTTATAGGTCTTGATGTGTTTTATAAGTAAAATTTATGATGATATAAACATTTAATAATTAATATAACAAATGATATATATTTTTTCATTATTATGTGTATTTATATAACTTAATCATTTTTATAAAATTTCACTTTTACTAATGATTTTATTAAATGATAAAAAAAATCAATAACAATGTATTTATAATATTCAATTAATCATTAGAAGATAAATAATAAAATTTAAATAATTAGGAATAATTTTATTTAGTTTTTAAAAAATATATTATCCAAATAATTTTTTATGAATAACATGTTTTTTAAAATTAATTATATTAATAACTACTAAAGCACTATTTTAGTGAAATATAATGTCAATATATAAAATAAATATATTAACACTAATATAATGGTTATTACTAATAAATGAATAATAATAAATAAATTTTATATTGGAAAATATATTTTTCTCTAAAACATATTTTTCAGTGTTATGTAATTTAATTTTAAAATTAATTTTTACCACTTTTTTAAATTGAATCTAATAAAATGGATTTTATTTTTGGAATTAGTATATCCAAATTATTTAGGGAGTTCAATTTCATTTTAAGTATAAATAATAAGTTTTTGAAATTAATACAGATTTGCCACATAAAAGCTAAAATTAAGAAAAATGGTTAAATTAAGAGAAAAAGAACTAAAATATCATAAAAAATTATCATTAAATGATTATATGTGGTAATTATTAACCTAACTGTATCTAATAGTAATAATATTTCCACTTTAGATCTAAATATCATGATAAATTATAATCCTTATTCATAAAAAAATGGGTATTTCTGAAAATTTCACTCAAGATTAACTATAAAATGGGACCTCACTGATGAATAAAAGGGTCATAAAAGTCAGTTTTTTTGTTTTTTTAACCTTGGTTAATTACTGAGATTTTTGAATGGGATATTTTAAATATTTTATTATGTCTATTAATTTAAATTATTTAAAATAAATCACTCACATTAGTTATCATAAAAATGGTCATAGAAAACCCTCATAAAATGTGGAATTAACCAGATTTTATGTTAGTTAAAAAATGAACTAAAATCATGTTTTTACATTAGTTATATAAATAAACAAATTAAAAATTTATTTAAAAAAATAATTTCAAAATATATTTTACCAAACCTTTAATAGAGGAAAACTACAATCAAATAATAGCATAGTACAATTCTATAAAAATATTTACATCAAAAAAATATTCAAATTAAAAATATTTTTCAATTTGAAATTTAAAATTAAAAATCTATTTTAAAAATAGAGTTAAAATAAATATGAATCAATCATGAAAAATAATATTCCAATGCTCCTCATAAATGATTTTCCTTCTTTCCATTAAAAGGATGAGGATCATCAGAGAGCTAAAAATTAAATGGAATGTATTCAACATGTATTAACAATATAATTGTAAGAAAAGTAGAATGAAACAACATAATAAAATATATCCTTATCAAATTTTTTAATTATCCCAATTGTAATTATTTCACACATAGATATTATAACAAAATAACCACATTTTATTACTCTTTCTAGAACATGGAATTTATATTTCAAAAAAATTATCAAGTGAAAAAAAAAATTAGTTATCTTATAAATTAGAGTGTGTATTGATGAAGTCACATTAAAAGACACAAATTTTGATCTTTTTCCCTCCATTTCCTATTTTCTTGTTATAGTTGTTCTTTTAAATTTTTTTAAATGATAAGTATGAAATAATATAAACATTTATTATAAAATATATGTATTAAAATAATCAAAATCATGTCTCTGATATTTCCTGAATGTATTTTCGCGCATCACCATGTATTGAAAATAACTTTTAAGCTTTATTTTTTTATATAAAACAACATACAATATCCAATGGACATAATAGAAAAAATTATAATGTGGTTTGTTGTTTTGTTAATAGAAATAACACTTTATAAATGATATGATACATATTCATCAATATAAGAAAACATTTAAAACTAAATTGTATTTTTTGAAATATTCTAAAAATATATAAAGTTATTTTTTAATCTTTAATTGTATTTGTTATTGGACAAATAAATTATGGGTCAATGAATCCATACTATGATGTTGTATCATATCGAATATAAATTGTTTAATTATACCTAATAAAATATTAACATTGATATTAAGTTATATCCAATTGATATAATCGAAAAAAATGATAATATACTTACATGGAAACTACTTTTGTGACTATTAATCCCAATATATATGTAGTAATAAACTCCAAGTAATATCTTTTACAAATGATCAAATCAATATTAAGCTCAAAAATTCTAGCACTCATCAGAAGCACATAGACATCTGATAATACAAATGTATCTATTGATAATTTAGTATGTCCTTTAGAAAATGTATTATGTAAAGCTAAAGGGGAATCAACATGTTTTTTATTTCAATATATAATTACTTCACTTTTAAAACATTACTATAATATATATATTAAAATATTAAAAATAAATTTGACACCAATATTAAATAAAGGATATAATCTATACATAATTCAGTGGAATGTTTTCTAAAAAGTATTGATGGTCAATGAAATAAATTTCTAAAACATTGTAAAATTATAAAAACTTCATTAGTAGAAAATTCTAATCTATATGATGTATCTATAATATAATTTATTTTTACCCTAATATGATCCATATCCATCTTTTGAAGGCCAGGAGTATCCTTAATATAATATATCAACCCATATGTTATAATATGATATCAAGGGTCTTGAAAATATAAATCACATTATATGGGAATCTATGGAGGATGAGGTAGAAGAGTGGGATGTACAAGAAGTGGTGGAGGAGTTAGATGTACACAAAAGGTACCATAGTGGGATATTTATCTTGAAACTATCTATATATGTCTATAAACATTTATTGTACTGATGATCTAATCATATCATCCATCATCTCACCTATATCATGAAAATTATCTTCAAGGGAATATAATTTTCTATTATGAAAATTCTCAATTATAAAATGTTATAGAATGAAAAAATAAATTTTTAATTAACACACTAATCTCATATCCCCTTAGATGACCCATGTTTTTGGTCTTTTCTCACACGATGGCCAAAATATACTTATTACCCTTAGGTATGTGTGATTCCCTAAAATACACCCTAGTGAGTCAGAGTATCACATTGAATCAAGTGAGCCTCCTCGTATGCTAGAGTCTACCAACAAGTATTGAGATTCGTATCCACACAATTGGGAGACTATTTCCTTTAATTATAATCATAAAACAATGTAAAATAACCCAAAAACAATACATATAAATCATATGAAAACCCATATCTTCAATACACCATAATTTATGATTTATTACATAAAGGTACACATTAAAAAATCCTACGAGATCATTAAGCCTACCGTCATTAGAAAATTAGGTGCATAGCATAACAACTCACAACATAAATATAATGAAATTATTTTAAAATTTCTTAACATGCTCCTAAAATTCCATCATTATTCTAAAACTACACTGGATAACATGGGGACATACATACAAAATGGGTGAGCTATAAATCCTAGTAAGGGAATAAACAAGGCATAACATAATGTAAAATATCACATGTGAGACAACAGGAATATCAAGGTAATATTATATTCTTACTAGGGTTTCCAGTGTTGGATACCTCTCTCGCCAAAGTCTATTGGTTTCCCAATATTATCAACTCAATAATCTGTGTGGGACAGAAGATGTTTTTTTTTATATCACATTGAGAGAAAATTCAAATATATCCATTTTATCGGAGTCATTGAATGGGGCATTAAACAGTCAAGATTATTGAATGTCGATTCATACAAACTATGTGTAGGAAGTTTTGGAAGGAAGGCTCTGGTGTAGTTATATCCTAACCAAACATAATTTTCTAGTTTGGCATATTAAGAATAAGTCACTTCTAATAGATGATAATTTATTGAGGAAGGGAATCTCTCTAGTCTCACATTTCATGTGGTGTGAGGTTGCATGAACAGAATACATATGGTGCATCTTTTTACAAGGGGAGTGGTTGATTGATTTATTGGATTTTATCATCCATGTTATAGTAATTTTAGTTATTTGAGCGTCATTATTGGATTTCTTGGAGGCATAGTTTCCAGGGAATGTCTAGGTTAATAAGGAAAGTAAACTTTATGGTGTGGCCTTTACTATAGTGTCTTAGGTGAATTGGGAGGCTAGGAATAGAGTTAGAAATGAAATTAGCTTCTCTTTATTTTTAAATTAGGTTTGGGTGAGGATTCTAGAGGTGAATAATTTGAATCTTATTCCTAATGGGGTGACTTCCAGGTCTCTCATGGGGTTTCTTCCGAGCATGACTTGGGAAAATGGGGCTATGGGTACCATTTTTTAAGGGAGATGGGTTCATTGGAATCCTCCTACCATAATACTTAAGATAAAAGTTGATGGATTGTTTGTTATGAGAGATATACATGAATTTTTTTTGGTTAGGGATGATAAAGGATTTATGGTTATTGTTTGAGTTCTTTTATGGCACAAACAATTCTATTGAAGAAAATGCTCGGGTGATGTTCAGTGGAATCACCTTGTGTAATTAGCTTGTAATTTCTATTTATATGGTAGAATCTAATTCCAAAAATATTATTAATATCCTTTGAGTGGATTATAGAATTTTATTAGACCTAACCTATTTTATTAGGAAGTGAAGGATGTTTTTAGATCAATTAATTGAGGTGAGACATACTTGGAGGGAAGGTAATTTCACAATGGAATGTTTAGCCAACAAAGGTAGTGCTGGTAATAAATTCATCATTTATAATTTCCCGTTCTCTTTACCACATAATTTTAATATCATTATTAGGATGCATGAACATGGAATTTTTCATTTTCTCCCACCCTGAGAATCTTATTTCCTTCCCAAGTCATTGAATAAAAATTTTATATTGAATTAATGATTGTGGTAACAACATAAAACATGAAATCATAAATATAATTCAAGGATAATCACCAAGACAACATAAAATAGATTTCTTAGGATAACCTCAGGTGCATTATACATTGAATCTTATGAGATAAAAATTTTACCTAATGCATTGAAGGGCTATATAATTCTCTTCCCACATATCACTTTCATATCATGTATATGCCTAAGTGTTCCACATATATCATACAACATAAAGATGTATTTCCTCAGTTTTAAGCCCATTATTAATGAGGGTGGGTTAAATTCTTGAAAATACCTAATAAATTAGGGATAGTTACAACTAGGTGAATATATTTTAGTGGAAATGTGAATGTGTATTCACTAAATAAATGTTTGGCAAGGAATATCATAGGATGATTTTGGAAGCATAAAGGGGGTACATAAAGATTCATAGAAGGGTAAAATGAGATTTAAATGGGTATATAATCACTTTTAATCATAATAAAATTAATATTGATGTGTAAAAACATATCATAACATCAAAAATTGGAAAACAAAAAGGCATAATTCACTACTAGAACATGGAACTATACCAATGGTTTGGAAGTGTTGGTATAGGTCCCAAAACCATTGGTATACTCTATAACAATGGTTTGGGAAACCATGGGATATCAAGGCATTGGTATAGAACTATACCAAAGGTTCTGGGAAACTATTGGTATATGTGGCTATACCAATGGTTCGGGAGCCATTGGTATATGTGATATGAATTAAGTGTCATTAACCTATACCCACAATTTTAAAAACTATGGGTATAACTTTGAAAATAATTGTGGTCATGGGATTTGAACCCTGGACCGTCCCTTTATTCTACCAGTGCCTAACCCCTACTCTATTTCATTTATTGGTATATAAATATATATTTAGTTATATATATTTATATAAACTATGGTTGTTGGTAAAAAACCATGGGAATAGGTGTTCTTGTGAAAATGTATTTGTGTCCTGTGGAATTTGTTTCCCTCCAAAATGTGGGAAATCTATACCAAAGGTCTTGAAAACCCATGTGTACAGGTCTTCAAATTCAAACACTATACCCAATATTTTATAAAAACCATGGGTATAGGTCTCAAAAACAACCCTATACCAACGGTTTCTGTAGAACCATTGGTATAGGTCTTGAAAAATATCCTATACCCACATTTCTACAAGAACCATGGCTATAGGAACCCATATACCCATAGTTTTCCAAAACCATGTGTATAGGGCCATTTTCTAGTTGTGATTTTAAGAAGTTTATTCAATAAAGAGGATAAGTAGAGGATCCCTTACCTCAAGAGGATGCTTCCAAAAGATTGAGAGTAACTTCATAAGAGCTCGGGGAAAACATGGGTGGACTATATTGAGGTAAACGTAGAGTGATGTCATGATCCATGGTTTTTTAGTGAAGATAAGTGATATTTTGGGTGGGTTTATATATAAAAAAGGCGAGAATTATTAATTAATTTCCAAACATAGTTTTTTCACTCTTTATGATAAAGTAATTAAAAGAAAAAAATTCAATTGGTCTTTCCCATGGTTTATTCCAAATTGGTGTGTTTTTAATTATTTTATAAGGCTAATAACCTAATATATTAAAATAATTCCCTTGGTGATGTGGAAGTGAGTCATGTTTATAAATAATTTATTTTAAAACATTAAAATATAATATATGTTTTTTAAAATTCATTAAGGGATAATAAAATTAATCAAATAACAACAAAAAAATTATTTTAAATAGAAAATATAATTTTGACCATTGATACTATTTATATTATTTATTGCATTAGTTTGGGGCTTTTATGATGTCATAATACACACTGTATATTTATATGTATTTAATTTTAACCCAAAAATTTGTTTTACTTTGAAAATTATGAAAAAATATTTTCATGATATTTTTAACATGATAATTTCAAAAATAATATTTATTTTATACATATAATTCTCTAATTAATTGAATTTACACTTTCAAAATAAAAAACCACATTTATTGAAAAATATATTTTTTTGTCAAAAATAGTTTTCTGACGCTTATAAAAATAATTTTTGAATTTGTAAAATTATATAATCATTAATATTTAATATGTATTATTTAATAATAATATTTTATTAAAATTTCATTTATTTCAAAAATTCTTGAAATCCTTAATATAGAGTGTCTTGATTGAAACTATACATTTCGCATAAATACAATTTGTGTTTCATCATATCAAAACTAATTCAAAATAATTATCTAATGTAATATTAAAAAGGGATAAATATAATGATTATTTTATTTAAAATTTCATACTTTTTGGGTTTAGATACAAAACCCTTTATAATATTAAAGGATTCCCTAAGGGTAAGGTATGTGATGGTCATATTTTTATAGGGCGGTTTGGTGAACACGGTTTTGGGAATGATCTCAAGGAGAATAAACTTCTATTTTAAATGGTTTATATCATTCCTTAGTTGTTTAAACTTTTATTATTCTTGGTTAATGGAAAATATCAATGTTGATATCTCGATTTTATTTTATAATAAATGGTATTCATATGGTATGATTCTTCTAGTCGAGGTCATCACTTCCTTTGTGTAAAATTGACTTTATCATAACACATAATATACTAATCTCAATGGTTATTATAGAACAACTATATTATCAATGATTATGATGATTAATTGTATTTTAAATTATAAAAACCAAATATTAGTATAAAATAACCAATTTGGTTCATGTGTTTTATATAACTACATTACTTAATAATGCATTCATTCGTTCAAAATGGGAATTTCATTTATAAAAGATCGAGTCATTACATTCTTCCCCACTTCAGAAATTTCACCCTCAAAATTTTCATTTCATTAAATAAAATAGATGAGTTAACTTATGTGTCATCGCCTCTTCCAGATCCTATGTTGCTTACTCAAACTTGTGGATCCTCTATAACACTTTGACCAAGTGATGTATCTTATTTTGTAGAACATTTTCTATGTGATCAAATATCTTCATCGGCTTATCTTTGTATTAAATACCATTCAAAAATTGTACCGACTTTGTCCTTAATACATATGAGGATTCTGATATTTAATTACACAATATGGATACTTGGAACACATCATGTACTTGGGACAGATTAGGTAAGAGTGCTAGTTGATAGGTCACTGCTACGATGTGATCAATGATATAAAAGGGGTATATGTATCTAGGACCAATATTTCTATTCTTCCCAAACCATAGGACCTTCATCAATGATGATATATGAAGGAAAAAATTTATTTTTGACCTCAAACTTTGGGTAACATTAATAAATGTAATTTTATCATTTCCATTAGATTTTTTTGAATTTTATATGATGCAAAATTGTTTTAACCTTCACTATAATTTATTAGATAAGATCATGTCTCATAAGCTTCCACTCTCCAACATCATACCAATATTTTGGATCCTAAAACTTCTTCTTATACAGATCCTCATAACATTCCATTTGAATGCTAGAATAGAAGATATTGTTACATTATAACTCTACTATGGGAAGGTGTTTATCCCAATATCCTTGGAAATCTATTATGCATGATCTTGACATACCCTATAGAGTTTGAATGGATCTTTAGGATAGACCATCCATATGAGGGTGATAATTAGTGTTGAATCTCATCATTTTATACAACACTTGCTAAAGGATTCTCAAAAACCTCGAGGTAAACCTTAGATCTTGATCATATACAATAAAAATTTCAAATCCATGTAGTCATAAAAATTACCTTAAGTATATCTTGGAGAGTTATACAAGGGATAAATATTTCTTGATAGTAATGAAATGCACTAGCCTAGTAAAGTGATTGACTAACACGAAGATTAAATTATTTTCTTTAGTAGTCTTGGGGAATCTTACAATGAAATCCATGGTTATATTTTCCCATTTCCAAACTATTAGAGTAAAAGGTTTCACAATACCCTTGGACTTCAATCATTCCACCTTGAATTGTTAGGATAACAATTATTGAGATACAAACTCAACAATATGTCTCTTCATGTTATCTCATGATAAGTTTTGATTCAAATCATTATACATCTTACTAATTCCTAAATGAATGGAGAAGGATGATCTATGGTCATTATCTAGAATTTACCTCTTCAATTCTGGTTTTTATGGGACACATATCCAGTTTTAAAAACAAATAACTTCATCTTTAGAAAATTTGAATTTCAGAATATTCGCTACCATCTTCTATATAAACTAATTATACTTATAGACTTCCATGACATTCTCAATAATGGATGGTTGATCTGTAATTTGAGCAAGATAAGATTATTAACCCATTATTATTCTCAAGCTTATCCTTTCATGTCCATGATTATTGGATCCCTTGAAATTTTCATCATGTATATAGTTTTCAGATCCTTTCTACTCAAAGAATCTAACAATTCGTTTTCCTTCCTAGGATGGTAATGGATTGAAACATCATAATTGTTGATTAGATATAACTAACAGAATTTTTTAATATTGATATCCTTTTGTGTGAATATATACTTGATGATTTTACAGTCTGTATATATGCCACACTTTTCCCTATAGAGATAGTGTCACAAAATCTTCAATACGAAGATCACTATATCACATTCTAAATAACGCACTAGATATTTATATTCATGGTTATTCAATTGGAGGGAGTCCTAGGCTATCACTTTTTTTCTTTTATAAGTCCAAAACCCATGCCCATTTTGGACTCATTATTGTAGATCACCAATCCTTCCCTGTTGGTGCGTAATGTGAGCATAGCTGCAGTGATTATCATCTTCTTCAACTCCTTAAAATTATATTTTCATTCATCATTCCAGAAAAACATAGAACCCATTCTAGTTACATTGGTTAGTGGGCTCAAAAATCATTATAATTTTCTCAAAAATTGATAATAGTACCTATCCAAAACAAGGTAACTTCATATTTTCATCATAGATATTTGTATTTTCCATCCTTCAATTGCCTCAGTTTTTAATGGATCTAAGAATATACCTTTCCCAATGATACCAATCCCTAGGAAAGTAAATTTCTCCACCAAGAACTCACATTTACAATACATCGAAAATAAATTTTCCTTTCACGAAGTCTTTAGTATAGAATTAAAATGCTCCTAATAATTATTTTTTTATTTTAGTGTAAATAAGAATATTATCTATAAAGACTACCAAAAATTTGTCAAGGTAATCCATAAAGACATTATTAATCAAATTCTTGATGATTTATAGGTAATTAGTAATTTCTAAATAGAAAAAATATAAACTTTTAGTACCTATATCCTTTAAAAAATCATTCTTGGGGATATACCCCTTCTTCACCTTTACTTGATAATAACCCAAATGAAGATCCACCTTAGATAAGTATTGGGGTCTATAGAGTTTATCAATTAAGTCATAAATCTATAGAAACTTATAATTTTTCTTTATAATTATCTTTTATAGCTCATGATAATCAAGGCATAGGTGCATTGACCCATCCTTCTTCTTGACAATGATAACTGATGCGCCCCATAGTGAAACACATGGGCATTTGAACTTTGTATAAAAATTATTATATAGCTACTTTTCCATCTAGTCAAGTTAAAAATTGTACATTATATATGGAGTCTTGGATATTGGAAAATATCTAGGTATAATTTAGATTGAAAAATAAACATCTTGACTAAGAGTAATTCAAGACATTTCATTGTGAAACACATTAGAAAATTTCCTTACAATGGGAATGTATTCAGGGATGATATTTTCCATAGTATATATTATTTAAGAAAGATATTATTTCACATATGGAAATAATATACATTATTGAGATATTGATACCAGCTTATTTTCATCCTTATACTTGAACTTGTATAGAATCAAATAATGATTCATGATGCAGAGGGTGATTTCGTTATCTTTTAAATTTTTGTTGGTTTTATATAAGGAAAGCCAATACATACCCAAAATTTTTTCAAACTATAATAAATGGAGTATAATTTGTTTTTCTATTAAATTATTCACAAAAATTTGGATAGGGAATTATTTAGATTCTTGGGAATTGGCCTATTTGTCGTCTTCATCAATAACTCAACTTCCTTGTTTTCAGGTGGTGCATGAATAGTTCTACAAAACATGCATGATATGAAATAATGAATAGAACTAGAATAAAAAATTATGTTTTCTATTCTTAAATGCATAACTGGAGTACGTTTCAAAACTTCATTGTCAGGATCCTCCTCATCATTTTTTATTACATATTCTCACCCTTTCTCTCAATGACTTGGAGGTTATTTTCATCGATATTCATTGAAATACCATAGATTGGGACACTATTTCTCATAGTGTATTTGTTCCTTTTAGTTGTAACATTATACAATAGGATGAGGGTTGACTAGATAATTCATTTCATCCATCACATTTGTGGGTTTTTCCCTTAAAAACCACTAGCTAGGTGATCTTCCTTCATGCACCTAAAGTATTAATTTTTCCCCTTTAGTCAGTTTCTAGTATGCTTCTTCTCACACTTTTGAAAAGTGGGGTGTCACACTTTCTTACCCCCATGATATTTCTCTATTTTAATTCCATAATTAAATTCCATTATTTCTTTCTTGTCTTTTTAACCATAAGAACCTTGAGATCCACTAATATCAATCTAGACATTGAGGTCACATTGAACAATTTCCTCATAGTTATTATTTTCTTAAATGGATAATGATATTCATAGACTCATCTTTATCCAACCAAAGAAGCTGTCAGATTTACTTTAATTGGTAATGAAAAATTCATAGGTTTACCATGAATGTCTTGTGAAGTTTTACTCATATTCCCAAATATATTAATCATAATTTTCATGAGTATTAGGATTTACCTCTCCATTTTATGTCAAATATTTTGAGGAAAATCTTTGTCAAATTTTTTTATAAAATTTTACTTCATTAATTTGATCTTCTCCAAAATATTTTTTTTGAACAACATCCACTATTTATCAAATTATCCATACATATGATAAAAAAATACTAACCTTATATTTTTTAGATAATTGAATGATAAACAAGATACATTCAATGGGGTTAATTCATTTTTCTTCGATTAAAATATCAGAAGATCCAATGAAAGTTGGAGGACTTTTTCACATAAAGGCCTCAATTATAACATTAATTTTATTTAGAGGATTTGATCATTCATATTTAATTAGTTTTCTATTCAAAAAATGATTCAATTGATAAATTATTATCATAAATTTCATGATTTCTTCTCTCATTGGGTTGGGTATTTCATTTGAAAAGTCATCACATTGTCCCTAACATTGGTTATTGACTTGGTTCCCCATATTTTTTTTCATTGACTAGAATAAATGGAAAATTAAGGATGAGTATTTTTAAAATATAAAACACATAAATAAGAAACAAAAAAATTAAATAGATAACTCATAAATGATTTATATTTCTTAACCTATAATTTTTTAGGTTTCAATTTTTGTTTTTTTCATGATCTATTTCCTAATATAAAATCATATATGATATTTATTCCCTTAATAATGGTTATTAAAGGGATTATAAATTTTCCAAATATTATCCCCTATGAGTTCAAAACCAAGTGTGTAGAAAGTCTTCTTCTCATGAACTAAGTGATGATCAATTCCATATCAATTATCCCTTTAGGTGTTGTTTCCCTTAGGTACAACTATACTTAATCCACATCCCCTTGTAGTATCCAGATAGGGATTCATTTTCTTTGAAATCACATAATATATAATTTACTGAAATTTATGTTTTTTTATATGTTTAGTATTATAACTAATTATTTCACTAGCATTTTATAATCATAATTCCAAAACTATCTAGACTTTTCTCTGATACAAGAAATGATAACCTATATATTTAAGACACCATAATTCGTGATTTATTAAATAAAGGTACGCATTATACAATCCCATGATATCATGAAGACATGTGTATTTGGTAAATTAGTTACATTGAAAAAAAACATGAAATATAAATACAATGATATTATCGAAAATTCCTTCACTTATTTTTAAAATTATGTTAATATTCTAAAACTACACGAGATAACCTAGGGACGTTCATAAGAAAGGGGAGAGATATAAATCGAAATAATGGAATAAAAAGATTAAAATAATGTAAAATAGTAAATGTGATCCTATGGGAATATCAAGGTAACATAAGAGTGGTGAGAATCATAAACTTGAACAATGAGGCATGATATGACAAGATAGCATAAAGGAGACACGGGAATGTGGAAACAACATAAAACATGACATCATAAACAAAAGGCAATGTTAAACACCAAGAAAAAGTAACATAGTGATCTTAGGATAAAAGTTTATACACCATACATGGAAACTCAAGAGATAAAAACATTACCCAATGAATTTGAGGGTTATATAATTTCAGGCCCATCTGTCACCTTAATATCATGTACATGCATAAATTTACCTCATAGATCATGCAACATAAGGATGTATTTCATCAATTTTAACAAAATATTTAAGGAGTGTGGGTTCTATCATGGTAATTACTAATAAATTAAGTATTATTACAACTAGTTGAATATCTTTGAGTGGAAATGGAAAATATTATTCACTAAAAAAAATTTGTAAGCAAAATAGAAGGATGATATTGGCATCATAATCAGAGTACAAAATAATTTATAGAAGGGTTAAATTAGAGTGGAAATGGAATATATTAACTTTTAAATCATAATTAAAGTAATATATGTGTGTGTTAAAACATATCCCAACATGAAAAATTAGAAAAAGTCATAATTTATAGAAGGTGGATGAATAAAGAGGGAAAGGAGAGGATCCCTTATATTGAGAGGACACTTCCAAAAGATCAGGAGGAACTTATTAAGAGATTTTGGTAATATTATGATGAATATATAGAGGAAAAGGTAGATTAATGTCATTACCAAATGGGTTTTAGTGAATATAAAAGTGAGTTTGGGTGGGTTTATATAGAATAATATAGGATAATTCTATATTAATTTCGAAACATTGGTTTTGGACTCTATATGACAATATAATAAAAACCACAAACCATGTGATATTTTTTTCTCATGTTTTCTACAAAATAGTATTTTTTTCATTAACATATAATTATAATAACCTAAGAAATTAAAATAATTCCCTTGGTGATGTTTAAGTGAGACTTGTTTCTAAAGAATTTATTTTAAAACCTTAAAATATAATATAGGTTTTGGAGGATTCACTAAGGGTTTATAAAATAAATAAAATAACATACAAAACTTTATTTTAAAGGTAAGACATAATTTTGGTCATGAATACACTTTATAGTAGTTATTACATCACCTTTTGGATTTTCTATTGTCATAATACACACCATATATTTACACTTTTTTTAATTTTGAGCCATAAATTTGTTTGTCTTCGAAAAAAATTAAAAAAATACCATTTTATATTTTTTACATGATAACTTTAAAAATAATATTTATTTTATCCAATTAATTCTCTAGGTATAATAATTTACACTTTTTAGTGAAAAATCGAAATTTTTTTGAAAAATAATTTTATTTTGATAGTTACATTTTTTTGACCCTTATAAAAATTATTTTTGACTTCATAAAAATATATTATAATATATATTTAATAAATATTATTTAATAATAATATTTTAATAAAATATAATTTATTTAAAAAATTCATGAATTATTAAAATAGAGTGTCCTGATTGAAACTATAAATTTCATAAAAATATAATTTTTGTTTGATCGTATGAAAACCTAATAAAAGATAATTGTCAATAGAAATATTAAAAATGGATAAATATAATAATTATTTTATTAAAAATAAAATAAAAAAATTCATACTATTAGATACTAGATATATAACCCTTTATTATACCAGTAAATGCCTTAAGGGTAAGGTGTGTGATGATGAGATTTTCATGGGGTAGTTCAGAGAACATGGTTTGGGTCATAATCTCGATGAACTTGAACTTATCCTGTAAATTGTTTCAAAAATTCTTTAGTTATAGAATATATGATTCTTATTAGTCAATAGAAGACCCTAGTGATTCTATCTCCCTTGGATGTTCTAATAAATGGGCTTTATAGGGTATGATCCTACTGGTCGAATCCATCACTTTCTTTGTCTCTACCAAATGGACTCTATAATAACTATTAATATATTAATCTAAATGGTCACTATAAAATGGCTATATTATCAATTTTTATGTTTCATAACAGTATATTAATTTTGAAAAACCCTATAACGGTCTAAATAAAAAAAGTAGTGCATGGGTTTTCTATAAATACATTACATAATACCATGTTTATTTATTCCAAAAGGTAATTTCATTTATAAATTTATTAGTCATTAAAAATCATCATATTATTTATAAATAAATAAAACAGCGATGCTATGTAAAAAATATTTTTTCATTCCAAACCTACAAATAGTCTCCCACTGGGATGATCACATATACAATATAAAAAAACTAAAATAAACACATGTGTATAAGGCCTCGGCCTTAAACCTTACTTAATATTGAATTAAATGAATAATTCACATTGAGGATCTTTTCAGGTTTATAGTTTTAGAGAATTAGGACATAACTATTACATCTCAAAAGATTACAAAGTAGAAACTTTTACTAAGTTTCCATAAAATAAAAAGTCTTAAAAAGAAACATGTCAAGTTCCATGTTTTAGGTTTCATGACTTTCCTTTGACACCATCCTTTACCTTATTCCACGTTAAGTCCTGTGAAAAATATTTCAAAAACATGGGATGAGCATAAAAAGCTCAGTAAGGGATACACAAATAATGAAAACTGTTAGTTTTTTAAAACAACAAATAAACCATGTATACTTTATCAAAGTAATAATTTTCACCTTTTCGGAGTAGTAAAAACTCTTCACTGAATAAAAGTTCATTACTTACCCTTCTGTAACCAAAAGATTACCATAAAACCCATATAAAGATCACATAACATATAAAGATAACTTGGGACATAAACATACTTAGGTGGAATAACCATAAGGTCGACTTCCACACATGTCACTTAATGGAATAGCCATTCGGCCAACTTCCATACATACTTAATGGAATAGTCATACGGCCGACTTCCATACCCAACGCATTGGAGGCTATAACGTAACCACCCATCCTGGTATTCACAGCACCACCCGTCATATGTTTTATCACGTAACCATCCGTAATATGTCCAAGTACCATTATGAAATTATAACACATAAAACCAATATAAAGGAATGATAACATTTCCACATTTCAATCACAATATATCATTTAAATATATTCACAAAATAGAATCCTTTATCAAAACCATTTTTAATACCAAAATAAATAAAAGATTATATGGTATTTATTTTATTTTAAAAACATTACGGCTTTTTGAGGAAGCCAAAGATCAAATAATACTCATGGCGGAGGAAAAGGTCGTTGTCACCGCGTACGTTAAAAGAAACATTCCTTTTGTCGTTTAGTAAAACGATTCATAGAAAAAGATTCCTTTTGTATAAAAGTAAAAGTCAAATGGGTTTATACACCATATAAAATAAAGTTGTGTATAAAATGAAATATGCCACAATGAAAGGAGATTGAGACGAAGTCCCTTACAAAGACGGTATCCTTGGTTTAAGGATAAATCAATTACATAATTATGTGTGACAAACGAATACACCAAATATAACTGGATATTAAGTGTAAAACAATCAGAGGTTATTCACACATATTCATAGAACGACATATTCAAGGAGTATAAGTTTATACCAAAGAATCAAATTTGGTTTAAGAAGTTCCCTTGCAAAAATTTGACAGCCTAATGGCGTCACTACAAAATTCAGAGAATGAGTTGATGAGAGATAAAAAGGGTATCTCAACACATGGAAATAAAATTAAAATCAATAAGGATATATAATAGCATATCCCAACATAATAGTATGTGAATTAAAAGACATAAAAAAAATAAGTCTTTTAAAAAGAGGAGGGTGAAAGGTTCCCTTACCGACATGGGTAACTTTCAAAACATACACCTCGTGAAAGAAAGACAATATGACATTGATGTAAATACTCATAAATGAAATTATATTACACAATTATTAAAATAATGGGCAGTACATACACCACTCAAAGGAAATTCTGGCAAATGTAGCATAAATCCCACGGTAATAAAAGTGAGATGAAAAATCCCTTATGAAAACTCGGCAGCCTAATGGCTCCACATAAAACTTACAAAAAATGGATTGATGAGATCAAATAGAGTATCTCATAATATTAACATAAAGTTTATAGAAAGAGGAATATAAAATAACATCCCCCAACATAACAAATAGGAGCTTAAAAGAAGTTACATAAAGGAGAGTACTTAAAAAGAAAGAGAGAGGTTAGATCTCTTACGAAAATTCGGCAGCCTAACGGCACCACTCAAAACTTCCAAAATGGATTTATGAGAGAGAATAGGGTTTCTCATCATATGAACATAAAAATTATAGTAAGAGTAATATAAAATAACATCACAATAACAATAAATATGATATTTAAAAGGAATGACATAAAAGAGCGTACTTAAAAAGAATGAGAGGAGTAGGATCCCTTACCTCAGGTCTGACTTGACTCGATCGTTCTTTAACGTCATGAATAATAAAATTGAGTTAATTTATACTTGCTTAAGAACCTTTTTCAAGTTCATTATTCCTTTTATATCAATTATTTACATGTTATAAACATTATGTAATCATTTAAGTTAATAATGATTGTTTTGTCGATATTTGGTTCTTAAGTCAAAAGTGGACTTCTTACAATTACATGTTGTTCGTGTGGTCAAAGGTTATTTATATCCAGAATTCCATTCCTGATTTGGATATCATATATATCATATTTATCCATAATATACATGTATTTATAATATTACATAATCATTTAGAGGTAAGAAATGAAATGCACTATTCATGGAGACGGTAAGCCTACGTACGCATGAACGCTACTTTCATTTCTATGTCATATTAATGGAATTAAAAATAAATGAGAGATGTGTATATTTTTAATTCCATAATTATATTCATCCTTTAGATGTATCATACATCATATATATCCATTATATGTACTTATAATATTACATTACATTTGAGGATAAGAAATGAAATGCACCGTTCATGGAGACGGTAAGCCGTACGTACGCATGAACGCTACTTTCATTTCTATCTCATAATTTAATGGAAAGAAAACAATAATGATATAAAGGTATATTATAATTCCAGTATAACATCATATATAATAACTTTAAATCCATCCATTATAAATCCCACATATGGCATTAACGAATCAAATCACTTTGAGAGGGCGGTAGTCTGCACTTCCTAAAATGAAGATATCACGTATACCCATAATGGAAGCCATAATGGTATGAAACAAATGAAAAATACAGAAGCTTAAGTAAAACATAAAAATATTATATATCATATATAAACATAGTGACATCTTAATGGCCACCTTTGAAGGTGTTATATGAGTGTTGAACAATCATCGTTTCGTGAGGCAGAAATTCGCCATTCACAGAAACAGTATGTTCTTTAACCATTAGATGAAGGTGTGTGTAAGTGTAGCTCGAATACTTATTATAAAAACATCCTAGTATATTTAAGATACTGTATTTGTTACAAAATAAATGAATAAAAAGAGTTTAGGGAGTTCGAGAAGCAAAATAAAACGAAGAGCACAAGTGAAGATGTTACCTTAAAATTGGGTAACTCCCTTTGGTTTGAACCAAAAGGGTTTATTGAAGAGCTTCCTGCCTAAGTTAAGGCTTCTAGGATGAGGAGAGGGAAGTGTAGAGACAAAATGATCTGAGCTTGTCTGAACCAAAGGCTTGAGAGGTGTGGGTAAGGTGGTAGAGGTGGGGGCCTTTTATAAGAGGAGAGGAGGGGCACTCTTGGTAAAGTATAAAATGTTACTTTATTTTCATATAGTTTTAGGATTTTAATGGTCCCACATTGATGTGTTTCTAGGATAAGGTGATAAGGGTTCTAAATACACCCAAACAATAGGTGTTTGACATGTTTGGGTCCTAGATTTTTCATTATCTTTCCATTTTATTTAAATTGTTAAATAATGAGGTCATCATTGCATCATCATGATGTCATAAAGAATTTAATATATATAATGTCTAAAAATTATAAAAAGATATCATGATGTAGGAAATATTTTTAGCTTTATAATTAATATTTATAGTCAAAAATATGACTTGTATAACCCCATGTAAAAATTGTTTTAGTAAAACATTTCATGTTTGTGTCATTTTTATTTTAACTTTAAATAAAAGGCATAAATGTCATTATCATACCCAAGTGGCTCCATGGGGTACCCAAAATAGACCCATGGGTTGTATTGGTCGGCCATAACTCATACAATAGGGTTAGAACAAGTGTCAATATATTTTCATTTTATTATAATATCATTTTTACCTTAAATCACACTAATTACCTTTAATCGCGATTAATAAAACTTAAAAGTTGATTTTCATCAAAAATTATTTTCATCCCATTGAACCACATTTTACTTATCAATTAAAATCATTTAAATTGGATTTTTGAAATTCAAATCACAGAAGTGGTAAAGTCCCATTTAAACGAAAAATCAAATTTTGTAACCACCACTTTGTGGTTTCACTATTCATCAAAAATTGGAGATTTTCAGAAAAATACCAAAAATTCACCATAAGATATATTTGATATTCCAAATTAAAAAATGATGTCTATTTTACCAAATTCATAACATATGAGTTGCATTAATTAATTTTATAATTAATTCCTCCAGTCAGAGCAAATAGCGTGTTTTTATGAAACAATATGTATCAAAAGATTGACACTAGTTTAAGTCCAATCTTAAAGTGATATTAATTAAAATGACCACCATTGGATTAAATGGTAAAAATATATTCTATTTACACTTTAAAACCAATTAAAAAGATAATATAATCATATAAATAAATTAGATTAAAAAGAGGTTTTGAATTAAAATACAACATTTTTCACTATTCATTAAAAATTGAACTTTTTTGGAAAAATACCAAAAATTTACACAAAGTAAATTTTTATATCCCGATTATAAAGAAGAATTTTATTTCGTCAAATATAACACATAAAATTGTCAAAAAGTGGATTTAAAAGAGGTTTGCCTTCAAAAGGCAGTTAATCGACCTTTTAAAGATTATTAGAATGTATACGCTTAAAATTGGATTCATTCGCATTTTTAATCCTCTAACATTTATTGTAAAGATTAAAAATATTTGACAAACATATATAATCATTTTTTAGTTAGTTCTATTCATTCCCGCCATTACAACGGCTAGGCATTAACTACCATTTAAAATAATATTATTTTATTATTAGATTGCAACGTAAGATTCCCAAGAAACTCATTGTTGTGTATTGGGTACGCCATCGAGCATATCATCCCCTTTAAAGTAATATTAATATTTTATTCACAAATATGGATAAATGTGAAAATTTCATACTCTTTATTTACCTGGGGTGTTACATCCTTCCCCCCTTTTGGAAATTGCTTCCTCGCAATTTTAAAATTGGGCTTGGATACTTCATTGAAAGCCCCACATCGGAAAAGGAGTAAATTAAATTATCACTTTAAAAGGATGTAAAGTACAAAGGTCACCCAAGTTAACCCATACTAGGATTCCAAGTATGAAAATATGGACATGGAGGAAAAAACAAAGGGTCATGTTCTGATGGAGAGTGATAGAAAACATGTTTAGGAGAAAGTTAACCACAAGAAAATCACAAACTTGTGATGGGTTAAACGGTATTCGATTCACTAGTAGGAAAAGTTAACAGACAACATTTTTGTTTTAAGTTACTCTTCATTGAGGAATTTATTTTTGAGCCTAACTAAATCATAATGAAACATACTTACTTGTCACGTAGACTTCCAACTTTTACTAGATTCTTTAATCAAACTCATATTTTCTCCAAAAGATGAGTATTTAGGAAGAATTTTTTGCATTAAGAGTACTATAATCAATTTCTAGAGAATCACCTAATCCAAAAAAGAGAACTATATACTTCCCATGTCTTTAGACTCTACCCAAAACCAAAACCAAAAAGGTTAGTACAAGTCAGATAATCCGAAAAAGGATAACCCTTTATAAAAAGAAAATCTATTCTTAATCTCCAAAATTTTCCCCAACAAAACCCAAAGTTCAACGAGGACCATTCGATAAAAAATTTGTCCATAAAATTCCTCAAAGTAAACCAAACTAAGATTGAAACCCAAATATTTGAAGGATTTAGTCCCATAGTCTTCCAAGTTAAGTCGTAACATTTATCTCCAAAAAAAACATCAGTTGCTCCTAAAGTCTCACATTGAAAAGTAATTAACCTAATCACATATCCTCCATGATAAGTTAATCATTTTCATAAAAACCCAAAATCAACTTACTCTGAATTCATAAATTCACCTAAATAAAAATAATAAGTCATACTAACCAGGGACTTCACGTAGTCCAGTGGTAGGTAATAAATACCAGTCGCACTTTGGTTGTGGGTTTGATTCCCGCAGCTTTGTCCAACCCGACGGGTTGTCACACGGTCTGTGTGTTGTCCTTTTTATAAAACTCTAAAAATAACCCTATCATTTTTTAACCTTAATAGTTTCCTTATACCTCTCATTTTCATCCAAATTCACTACGGTCTCAACATCTTAATTCTTGAAGTCTTATTTCACCACCATAAGATAAAATAAAATGATTCCCAAAATGAATAACATCATACCTTGATCATGGAGTCCACTCGGTTTCATCGTCATCTTGCTCACGTAGGTAGAAGTCCCATGCATTAAAACAATGATTTAGAGATCCTTCAAAATCAATTGCTTCCTCCATCCAAATACACCTTGTACAACATGGGTCATATGGGTGTTCACAGAAAAACAGTTTTGGAAAATAATCATGTGTGACATATAATTCCAAAACATCTGATAAAACATGCTTTCTATAAAATAGTCGGACATAATTTGAGTTGAAACTTTCTATTATTGGTCCTTTTAAAATACCATAAGTATGTTCTGAGAGACTATGTTTTAAAATCAAATATAAATAGGTTGCGCAAGGGTCTCCTTCCTCAGCACCATCTTTAAAATCATAATATGCTTCAAATTCCTGTGATAAGGTAAAATATTTGAAAATACCTTGATAATATTTACCTTTCTTGAAAATATGAGAATATTGTGAAAATAGTATTTGTCTAAAAACAACCCATGATCCATGATGATAACGAGGTATAGTGGAGGTGTTTGATATCTCAAACAACTGCTTTCAAGTGAGTTGTATGCTAGAAAACGTTTCACAATCATCTGAACATGACTTTGCAATAATTATTGAAATCATGTCATCAAGAAGATATAGGAATGTCGTTTGATATCCTTCTCCTTCCATTTGTAACCGAATTTACTTGACCTGAAAAAAAGTTATAAAACAAGGATATAACTGAAATAATAGATATAGGGACTAATCATGTGTCTAACAAAAACTCTTAATCCCTAAAGTTGTCTAAACCGACCTCTGATACCAACTATAAGGCCCCGGCCTTAAACCTTACTTAATATTGAATTAAATGAATAATTCACATTGAGGATCTTTTCAGGTTTAGAGTTGTATAGAATTAGTACATAACTATTACATCTCAAAAGATTACAAAGTAGAAACTTTTACTAAGTATCCATAAAATAAAATCTCTTAAAAAGAAACATGTCCAGTTCCATGTTTTAGGTTGCATGACTTTCCCTTGATCCTATCCTTGACCCTATTCCATGTTAAGTCCTGTGAAAAACATTTCAAAAACTTGGGATGAGCATAAAAAGCTCAGTAAGGGATACACAAAGAATGAAAACTGTTAGTTTTTCAAAACAACAAATAAACCATGTCTACTTTATCAAAGTAATACTTTTCACCTTTTCGAAGTAGTAAAAACTCTTCATTGAATAAAAGTTCATTACTTACCCTTCTATAACCAAAACATTACCATAAAACCCATATAAAGATCACATAACATATAAAGGTAACTTGGGACATAAACATACTTAACTGGAATAACCATAAGGTCGACTTCTCCACATATCACTTAATGGAATAGTCATTCGGCCAACTTCCATACATACTTAATGGAATAGCCATACGGCCGACTTCCATACCCAATGCATTGGAGGTTATAACGTAACCACCCGTCCTGGTATTCACAGCACCACCCGTCATTTGGTTTATCACGTAACCACCCGTAAAATGTCCAAGTACCATTATAAAATTATAACACATAAAACCAATATAAAGTAATGATAACATTTCCACATTTCAATCACAATATATCATTTAAATATATTGAAAAAATAGAATCCTTTATCAAAACCATTTTCAATACCAAAATACATAAAAGATTATATGGTATTTATTTTATTTTAAAAACATTACGACTTGTTGAGGAAGCCAAAGATTAAATAATACTCGCGGCGGTGGAAAAGGTCGTTTTCACCGCGTACGTTAAAAGAAATATTCCTTTTTGTCATTTAGTAAAAAGCTTCGTAGAAAAAGATTCATTTTGTATAAAAGTAAAATTCAAAGGGGTTTATACACCATATAAAAGAAATTTGTGTATAAAACTAAATATGCCTCAATGAAAGGAGATTTAAACGAAGTCCCTTACAAAGACGGTATCCTTGGTTTAAGGATAAATCAATTACATAATTATGTGTGACAAACGAATACACCAAATATAAGTGGATATTAAGTGTAAAACAATCAGAGGTTATTCACAAATATTCATAGAACGACTTATTCAAGGAGTATAAGTTTATCCCAAAGAATCAAATTTGGGTTAAGAAGTTCCCTTGCAAAAATTTGACAGCCTAATGGCGTTACTACAAAATTCAGAGAATGAGTTGATGAGAGATAAAAAGGGTATCTCATCACATGGAAATAAAATTGAAATCAATAAGGATATAGAAGAACATATCCCAACATAATAGTATGTGAATTAAAATACATAACAAAATAAGTCTTTTAGAAATAGGAGGGTGAAAGGTTCCCTTACCGACATGGGTAACTTTTGAAACATACACCCCGTGAAAGAAATACAATATGACATTGATGTAAATACTCATAAATGAAAGTATATTACACAATTAGTAAAATAATGGGCATTACATACACCACTCAAAGGAAATTGTGGCAAATGTAGCATAAATCCCCCGGGAATAAAAGTGAGATGAAAAATCCCTTACGAAAACTCGACAGCCTAACGGCGCCACATAAAACTTACAAAAAATGGATTGATGAGATCAAATAGAGTATATCATCATATTAACATAAAGTTTATAGAAAGATTAATATAAAATAACATCCCCCAACATAACAAATAGGAGCTTAAAAGAAGTTACATAAAGGAGAGTACTTAAAAAGAAAGAGAGAGGTTAGATCTCTTACGAAAATTCGGCAGCCTAACGGCGCCACTCAAAACTTCCAAAATAGATTTCTGAGAGAGAATAGGGTTTCTCATCATATGAACATAAAAATTACAGTAATAGTAATATAAAATAACATCCCAATAACAAGAAAGATGATCTTTAAAAGGAATGACATAAAAGAGCGTACTTAAAAAGAAAGAGAGGAGTAGGATCCCTTACCTCGGGTCCAACTTGACTCGATCGTTCTTTAACGTCCTGAATAATAAACTTGAGTTAATTTCTACTTGCTAAAGAACCTTTTTCAACTTCATTATTCCTTTTATATAAATTATTGACATGTTATAAACATTATGTAATCATTTAAGTTAATAATGTTTGTTTTGTCGATATTTGGTTCTTAAGTCAAAAGTGGACTTCTTACAATTACATGTTGTTCGTGTGGTCAAAGTTTCTTTATATCCAGAATGAAATTCCTGATTTGGATATCATATATATCATATATATCCAGCATATACATGTATTTATAATATTACATAATCATTTAGTGGTAAGAAATGAAATGCACCGTTCATGGAGACGGTAAGCCGTACGTACGCATGAACGCTACTTTCATTTCTATGTCATATTAATGGAATTAAAACTAAATAAGGGATGTGTATATTTTTAATTCCAGAATTATATTAATCCTTTATATGTATCATACATCATATATATCCATTATATGTACTTATAATAGTACATTACATTTGAGGATAAGAAATGAAATGCACCGTTCATGGAGACGGTAAGCCGTACGTATGCATGAACGCTACTTTCATTTCTATCTCATACTTTAATGGAAAGAAATAAATAATTATATAAAGGTATATTATAATTCCAGTATAAAATCATATATAATAACTTTAAATCCATCCTTTATACGTCCCACATATGGCATTAACGAATCAAATCACTTGGAGGGGGCGGTAGTCCGCACTTCCTAAAATAAAGATATTGCGTATACCCATAATGGAAGACAAAAAGGTATGACACAAATGAAAAATACAGAAGATTAAGTAAAACATAAAAATATTATATATAATATATAAATATAGTGAAATCTTAATGGCCACCTTTGAAGGTGTTATATGAGTGTTGAACAATCATCGTTTCGTGAGGCAGAAATTCGTCATCCACAGAAACAGTATGTTCTTTAACCATTAGATGAAGGTGTGTGTAATTGTAGCTCTAATACGTATTATAACAACGTCCTAGTATATTTAAGATACTTTAGTTGTTACAAAATAAATTTATAAAAAGATTTTAGGGGGTTGGAGAAGCAAAATAAAACAAAAGAGCACAAGTGAAGATGTTACCTTAAAATTGGGTAACTCCCTTTGGTTTGAACTAAAAGGGTTTCTTGAAGTTCTTCCTGTCTAAGTTAAGGCTTATAGGATGAGTAGAGGGATGTGGAGAGACAAAATGATCAGATATTGGCTTAACCAAAGGCTTGAGAGGTGTGGGTAAGGTGGTAGAGGTGGGGGCCTTTTATAAGAGGAGAGGACGGGCACTCTTGGTAAAGTATAAAATGTTACTTTATTTTCAAATGGTATTCGGATTTTAATGGTCCCACATTGATGTGTTTCAAGGATAAGTTGATAAGGGTTCTAAATCCACCCAACCAATATTTTTTTGAAATTTTTGGGTCCTATATTTTGCATTATCTTTCCATTTTATTTAAATCGTTAAATAATGAGGTCATCGCTGCATCATCATGATGTTATAAAGAATTTAATATATATAATGTCTCAAAATTATAAAAAAAATATCATGATGTAGGAAATATTTTTATCTTTCTAATGAATATTTATAGTCAAAAATATGGCTTGAATAACCCCATGTAAAAATTGTTTTAGTAAAACATCTCATGTTTGTGTCATTTTTATTTTAACTTTAAATAAAAGGCATAAATGTCATTATCATACCCAAGTGGCTCCATGGGGTACCAAAAATAGACACATGGGTTTTATTGGTCGGCCATAACTCATCCAATAGGGTTAGTACAAGTGTCAATATATTTTTATTTTATTATAATATCATTTTTACCTTAAATCACATTAATTACCATTAATCGTGATTAATAAAACTTAAAAGTTACTTTTCATCAAAAATTATTTTCAACCCATTGAACCACAATTTACTTAACAATTAAAATCATTTTAATTTTATTTTTGAAATTCAAATCACAGAAGTGGTAATGTCCCATTTAAACGAAAAATCAAATTTTGTAACCACCACTTTGTGGTTTCACTATTCATCAAAAATTGGAGATTTTCAGAAAAATACCAAAAATTCACCCTAAGATATATTTGATATTCCGAATTAAAAAATGATGTCTATTTTACCAAATTCATAACATAGAAGTTGAATTAATTAATTTTATAATTAATCCTCGTAGTCAGAGCAAATAGCGTGTTTTTATGAAACAATATGTATCAAAAGATTGACACTAGTTTAAGTCCAATCTTAAAATGATATTATTTACAATGACCACCATTGGATTAAATGGTAAAAATATATTCTATTTACACTTTAAAACCAATTAAAAAGATAATCTAATCATATAAATAAATTATATTAAAAATAGGTTTTGAATTAAAATACAACATTTTTCACTATTCATTAAAAATTGAACTTTTTCGGAAAAATACCAAAAATTTACACAAAGTAAATTTTGATGTCCCGATTATAAAGAAGAATTTTATTTTGTCAAATATAACACATAAAATTGTCAAAAAGTGGATTTAAAATAGGTTCTCCTTCAAAAGGCATTTAATCGACCTTTTAAAGAATATTAGAATGTCTACGCTTAAAATTGGATTCATTCGAATTTTGAATCCTCTAACATTTATTGTAAAGAGTAAAAATATTTGACAAACATATATAATCATTTTTTAGTTAGTTCTATTCATTCCCGCCATTACAATGGCTAGGCATTAACTACCATTTAAAATAATATTATTTTATTATTAGAGTGCAACGTAAGATTCCCAAGAAACTCATTGTTGCGTATTGGGTACGCCATCGAGCATATCATCCCCTTTAAAGTAATATTAATATTTTATTCAAAAAATTTGACAAATGTGAAAATTTCATACTCTTTATTTACCTAGGGTGTTACATGTGAGTGATAATATTATCCATATACCTCATCCCAGTCTCCAAATATATATTGATCTCTCCCAGATTTATCCACTAGACATCTAGTGATTTGACCTAAAAATAGTTATAAGGTTTTCACACACAGCAGGTTGCCTATGAAGGGTGTAAGAAAATTACATAGTAGAGTCCCGCCAAGAAACCCTATTTTATTATTTTATATGAATGTGAATTCTTTAGAAAAATATTATATAAAAAATAATTTTTGTTTACTCATTTTATGATAACCAAGACACCATGTCACCTGATGAGGTGCATATTCCCATTAATCCACCGTGTGATAACCAGGACACCATAGTCCGTAACCATACATACTTCGGTTCCATGATAGAACCAAATCATTACCCAATATTTTTCCATTTTATCTTACACTCATAGAGTTGTTAAAGACTCATGGTTGGCATCATCCATACCTTGACCTACTACCTGGATAGAATATTATTTGTCATGTTTTCACATCTCAATACATTTCCTTATCCCTCAAGGAAGGCTTAATCATCCATGTCTTGCATCACATAATGACCCATTACTCTCATGATCAGTCATAAATCATGACCCAATCCTATATAAATAAATTTCATATCCATACAAAAGGACCCCATCTCACCCATGATAATCTATCTTGTTTCATCTCACTCATGGAGGGTTTAGGCCTTGTGATCCCTCTCCCCACTAGGTTCTAAAAATTTGACATGTATAATCACATGCATGAAACATAAGAAATGGAACATATCCCACCACTTGTACTCACCAGATCATGATATGAGTTATATTAACTCAGACCCCCCCCCCCACAGCCTTGAACATGACCCATCATCCATGCACAACCTATCAATCCACATAATATTCTCATCCTTCTCATTAGGGAGTCTGCTGAGGTCTTATAGAACTCATATGTACTTTATATTTAATAATAAAAATTTTCCATCACCCTTTAGTGAAATCATGTCCCATAGGCTCATACCAACCCTAGCCTCATTAAGTAGGACATAGATACCATTCTAAAACCTCATCAATCTTGGTCATGCTGTCGAGGTAGAGTCTCAATCCATTTCCTCTAATCCTATTTGTGACATGATGCTAAGTCCAAAAAAAATTTAAAACCCCCTTCAATTCCCTGACCCTTTAAAATATTTTTAAATTTATTTAAGTCAGTTTTTTTGATATCTTTCTCCACATTCAACAACAAACATAAATTTCAAGGTTACTCACAGAACTACCATTCTTCTAACTTATAAGTGAGTAACATATCCACCACTTCAAGACTCATCTATCCTTAGAATATCCTCTTTAAAATATTCTAATTTTATCCTCCTATAACCATATCTCATCTTAAAAACCCAATATTCAATATTATTTATCATAAGGACTTCATTTCAAAGAGACTTCTAAGGAAAATTCAAGTCCACGACCTGAGTGGTGTCAACTACTAAACTTTTATTATCTATTATATTCATTAAAATTTATTATACCCTCAGAAATATAATAATACTTGTATAATATTTTTACTATAGTGGTACTATATTAAGGTTGTTTTCATTTTTTTAATTCATATACACATCCATTAAGAATAACAAAAGTGTTTTTCATTTATTGTGTAGACTAATGTCTATGAAACATAACATGTTTTTGTTTTCCATCACCACCTTAAAAGGATGGATGTGAGGATGGTATTAAAAGATAAATATTATTTTATGATATCATTAATATTTTATTATGAAAAATTAAATAACCTATTAATTATATAATCAACAAATGATCATCATTAATTTAATCATTTAAAATAAGTGTACTAATAGGAAAATAATTTATTCAAATTGTGTAATATTTTCATATAAATTATGTATTATAATACTTCCTTAAAATTATGATATATAAAACTAATTAACACTAAATAATATCATTATGCTCCTAGTATAATAATATCTCAATAAAACCCCTATTGTAACCATTCATTAAATTAGGGTTTGTTCATGTTTGGGTCAGTTTGACCACCTACTCGAATAGTACTATGAATTTATATCATGAATGGAAATGGGAACATAATTAATGGATTAATATAATATAAATGTGTTAATAATTATTTCTTTTTTATTATGGTGATGTTAAATCAATACTAAATTTATCAATTAATAAAACAACCTTTGATCATCATGAATCATTGAAACACACTTAGTATCAATTTTATATTCAAAGATAAAGACTAAAAGACTCTTGAAAGGAATTTAAAAAATTATAATTTTTTATTAATCATACCAAAATGTAAATTTAACGACATATTAATTATTTAATTTGGAATATGAATTAATAAATACATTTCTATTATGAAACAAGTATAAATGATCAAAACTATAAAAACCTGATGTTGAAAATAAAAAAAAACAAATCATGTAGAGAATGAATACTTATGAGGAGTATGAATGAAAATAGATATTATAAAGTTTATAAATTAAGTTATTATGGTATCTATGTTTGTGATATATGATTTTAAAGTTCATTCGTGGAATTCAGGATAAGTGGTAAGGGTTTTCATCTCATATTCTTCACTTTGAGACATATTTGGTATTATGAACCTAATTTCATTAATGTGGTATATATAATTATTATAAGAGAAATAATATGATGAATTAAATATTAATAATGGTATTTTCTGTTTAATTTAAATCCTTATCTTTCATGTGATTTTGATTCAAATGTTTATAAATCCATAATGGGTTTTCTTGGTCTCAATTCTAATTCTTTGAGGCATAATATGATTTGTAAACCATGATTACTTTGTATGGTGTACATAGTACCCATGGATATATTTTCATCATACTAATTGGATTTAATTGGATTTAACAACCAAATAATGTTCCCTTATTCAAGTTTCTAATGATTTAGTTATTTCCCCTATAATAGGGATTTTTGGTAACTTAATTTTTTTTCTTTGAATTATGATCAATATTTAAACTTATTTTATATAAGTTTGGTATATTACCATATTTTAATTTATTATATATTATTCTCTCATTTTTATAGGTATATATATTTATACCTCATAAAAACTTTGATTCACATTCATCACTTCGTGGGTTATGTTCTTTTACAACAATCCACATTCTTTATCTGGAGGACTCTTGATCGAGTTATTATAGTATTGATTTAGTTATATAAAAAATTATCTATATAGTTTGAAAATAAAATTAAATATAATTTATATTCGATGATTTTAAACTAGAAAGGATGTTGGTTTATTTACGTAGAGAAATTTATTTTTATTTTGTATAATTTTATTTTAATATGGATGATTATTGGAATGTTCACAATGTATTATTTGATCATCCACCTTCTTTCTATGGATGGGTTATTGTCATGTTATCCCTTTTATTTACATGGGTAAAATTATTGAAATTCGTGATGATTAGTGGTTACTAACATAGTTTGATAATGTATATATATTTCATATTATTTATTATTCGAATATCTATGTTTTTATTCAGTAATATGTTCCTTGTGGAATAGTATGAAAAGTATTGTTGAATTTTATTATGAATGAATTGTATATAATCATCTAATGGGTGGGTCCTAGAATTATATTTCCCCTTAGTTCATTAACATGTCTCATTAGAAAAAATAGTTTGGATTTAGGTGTATACCTACTCCCATAACAGTATAAGTTTCTTGGAATAAGGAATTGATATAAGGTTTATGTTGTCCGGTATTATAAATTCTCTCAATATGAGATCAATATTATTGATATACATGTTTTAATTTATATTCATAGAAATAAAGTACTCCCAGTTTGTAGTTGTTAATGGATTCATGATGTTTAATTATTATTATAATAATATCTATGTCATATTTATTCCATTATTGTCTTAGTTTCATGTTTTCCCCCATTGCATGTTTGATTTTACCGCTTATTATGTTTCCAATTCCCTAGGTTATGAAGAAAAGTAGTAGATGTGGCATGTTTATAAGGATAACACATGTGAAATAAACTATGGGATATTTTTAAGACTCATTATGAATGAAATATTTTTGTATATAATGAAGAAAATATATGTTTGATATAAAGATCATGGGATTTACTAGTTTACGTATTTTCCTAATTCTCTAAAGATCTAAACCTAAAAATATCATCAGAATGTAGGACATACAATATTTTTTTTGATTTCATAATTAATTAATGTTATATCTCAAATTTAATATCTGGTATTAAAGTGAGTTTGTAAAGCACATATTTGATGGAACCATATCTAAGAGTGATGTTTTTGGGCACCACAACCCATATCTAGGTCCTGTAACACATATCTTAAGGGAGATATCTAAGTATTTCACAAGGAGGAAACCCTAGTTTTCCACACAATTAAAGTCTCACGTCACTCATCCCACTCTTCATGTACACAAATACTCTACTTCAATATTATGAGGGATTTACTTGACACTCGTGAGATATATTATTATCTTTCTCATCATCACTAATACACAATATTATCATGTCTACCCACTAGCCCAAGGATCCCAAACTATACTATATCATGTCACAACTCATGCAATGAGACTTAAATAGCATCTCATATTCAACTAACCACCACTCTCTCCCATTTTTTATAGCAACACACACTTTTCATACATAAATATCACATTTTAATATATGAATATTCATTACAAATCATTACAATCCACTCCATAATAGTATAGGTCTGGCATATTTGGAAACACGGACACATAAAAAACTAGCTAATAAGTGAACTGAATCATTTCCTAAAAAGTTATTCATAACCATAAACCTTCTTAGTAATATCATACCTAAAAAAAATTAACATGAGGAATATAAAGGGTGAGATCATAAGATCATAAAGGAAAAACAAGGAAGATATGAATGATCAAAATAACATAACATGATCATAAGGGTATGAGAACATGATAATAACATTTAAATACAATACTGTATATATTATAGGTAATAATATTGAGTCATGGAATGAATCTTGGAATTTTGTAAGACAAAAATCAAAATTTAATCAAATAACATGATCTATGAGACTCTAACAATGGAATAAGATATATGTTTGTGGCATACAAATAAGCATAAAACCCATTTTCTTAGTATTAAAAGATCATTTTAATGACTATAATAGTGGATTGGGTTCAATCCAAATTCCATAATAATAAAAATGGTTTACTCTCAATACTATCATAGTACATAATGTTATTTACTAAATAGATTTCACTCCCCATTTCGGTCCTCTTTATATCATGAGATATCCATCATTACCAAATTCATTGAAGAAATATATAGTTATGGGATCACATATCAAATAATTCCATCCAATGGCCCTAAGGACTTCATTCTTTATTAATTTTTTATAATACACCTTTCAAGGGGTGAGATGGAACCATTATAAGGCATGTAGGCCAGAGTATTACATGGCCCATAGGCCTTAGAGGAATTCAATACCCATAGGCTTAAAACATTATATACCACCCATAATAACTACTTGGAACTGCTCCTCCCCGGAATCTTCATCGTGAAATCAGCTCTCCACCTTCGCATAGCTGTTTGGATAGGCTTTCCCGTGCATGTACAGGCTTGTCCCAATGGTAGGTGTCATACCCTCTCATTCTTGTAATCCTTTTAGCTTCTGCTATGGTGAAATCTCTTTTCTCATCCTCTTTCGGAAGTTTGTTCCTTGTAGGTTGTCTAGTTTGCATCTTCACTTTAAAGTGGGTTTCATAAAAGATCGTAAATAATTAATCATGCCAAAAACTATTAAAATAAAATGGGTTTCATAAACATTTTATCTTTTCATCATCGTATAACTCGTGGAAAAGAAACAATTTTCATAACTTAATTAAACCATGGAAAAGAAACGGGTTTTATAGAATCATCTTTAAATAATCATCATCATAATATATCAATAAAATATAATTTGTTTCTGTCATTATATCATATCCACAATAAATCATAAGTAATATTAAATAATTTCATCTTAGATGAAAATATATTTAAAAGATATCTAAAATATTTCATGAGGAAAATAACCTTTTAAATTTGAAATCAACTCTTTAAAATATAAAATTTTCTAAAATATTAAGGAGAAAATTTTATTTGAAAATAAAATTTTAAAATTGTAATTTAATCTTCAAATAATTTATTGGTCATGATCGTTATAAATTCTATTCATTTCATTAACGTTAAAACAAAAATTTATTTCACATTTTTAGTAAAAAGTAAAAAGGTGACTCATTTGGAAAATGAAACGATGATTAATTTTAAACTATTTGGTAAAAATTAGGTAATGGAAAAATTTTACTTTAAAAAATAATATGATGATAATAAAAAAATTCTTCAAAACATTTTTAGAAAACATGGACACGGATGAAAAATGATTTATGAATGAAGATAGAAATAAATTCGGTTTTTCTTAAAAATAATTATTTTAGTATATTGAGTATTAAAGTGAAAAAATTAATGAAAACATGTAATATATAGAAATAACCAATGGATAATAAAATTCACGAGTTTCTTAAGTGTTATATTATTAAATTTCATCATCATAAACTTATCATAAACAACCTAGATAAACAATAAATCTGTAACATAAAAACCTTACCTTGAGTTTCAATTTATTTAAAAGAGATATAAAATCCTTTATTAAAAATTTAAATTTATTATAATTATATACCCAAATAATAATATCATATATGATCCACTTAAAAAATTTCAATACTCAATCATTAATAACTCCTTATTAAAATTATTGTTTTTGAGTATTAACTGTTTCATTTTTTCGTGAGAATTTTAGTAATGTAGTTACATTACTTGTAATTTTATCATGGTTAAATCATATATATACTTTTAATAATAATATAAGTATCATATATATTAATTAAATTTAAATCCTTATTCATCCACAAAAAGTTAGATATGTGAAAATGAATTACATCGTTCATGGAGATGTTAATTCATACATGTGCATGAACATTGTTTTCATTTTTGAAAGGATGGAATGAAAGAAAGGTAAATAATAATTTACCATTAAATAAAAATTTATTATATCATATATATTTTATATATTCATAAAATCTGACCTTATTACCATCCATGTAAAGTGTAAATTAAAAATGAATCACATTGCTTCGTGAAAGTTGTAGTCCTCACCTACGCATAAGTGATATTATTGTTTTTCAAGAGATTGGAAGTTAAAAAAGTAAATATTATATTATAGTTAATGATACATAATTATTTCACAAAAATAAAATATATAAATTTAGCCCATCATAATACCCATACATACTATATTGTGCTGATAAATGAATTATATCACTACATAGAGAAGGTAAGTTATGCATACACACGATTGATACATTCACTCCACATTTTATAGAAATAAAGATGGATAATGGTGGTTACATAATCATAATATCCTTTAATTATATTTATAATACTAATTTTATGATTTAATTATAAATAAAAAATAGCTGGTAAAATAAGAAGTAAAAAAATAAAGTGATTGGTTAACACGATTACCTCTTCTTTGAAATAACTTCTTTAGATCATCTTCTAAGGATCCTATGGTTGGTATTTTGGGAATATAAGAACCTATAAAATTTTTAAAAGGATTTTCATAATATGATTTTTTAGGTTTTGGTCATGATTGATGGCTTAAATTCATGTAAATAATAGAAAGGTGGGGTTCCCTTTTAAAAGTTGGGGTAGGGCACACTTGGAACTTCCTAAAAGGATAAAATATAAAACTTTTATTCTCAAGAAAATAATTTAATATGTATAGAGGCTCAAAGATACGTCATTATTTGGTTTAAATATTATTAAAAAACTAAATTTTGGATAGGTTTATGTTACGTTTTAAATCTTATTTCTGGTTTAACCCCTTAGTTAACATATTTTAACCTTAAGTGAGGTAACATATTTTTCACTCTTAAAGGGGTATACTTTTATTTATAATGAAAAAATTAGATCATAAATATCCATGGGATAACAATTTAAACAATATATTATCCACTTTTCTATTTTTATGATTTTTAGGATTTTTAAATTATTTTACAAAATATTATTATGATAAAATATCATTAATGTTATTTTTGAAACTATTTATTTAATTTTACACTAAATACAACAATAAAAATATGGTTTTGGAATTTAATCATTTCAAAAATTACTAATATGTAATATCCATCTATAAACATCATTTAACTCTATAAATCACTCAGATTATATTACTTTTAACAATTTTAAAATAATTTATTTCATTTTTTATTAATTGAAGAAATAATGTGCCAACATTGTGTAAGAATTTAAGGTAATTTTATAATTAATAAGAAAATATAAAAATTACTAATATTTAAAATAATTTATTTTTGCTCAAAATAACCATTATTATTTGTAACACCCAAATTATTAATGAATTATTATTATTTTTGAATAAATTTAATATTTCGATGACTTATGTTACACCCAAAAACAATTTAGGCTTGAATTATACACAAAACCATGTCAATATTGTGTTACATGTATCCTTGGGTTATGTTGAACTACATGTAACACTCAGTTCGCTTTCTTGACACATGACACTGAGTTTTAACAAAATCATAATATATTATTAATATTATTCAAACATGACTATTATAACCTACCAATTAAATGAAGAAAATATATATTAATAACTAATTTTTAAATATTAATTATAACTTTTTTCATAAAGGAAAAATATTGATAATAAAATAAAAAATGTTTGGTAAAGTTTTTATATACTTGAAAATACTATTTTCCCAAAGAAATGTTTTTTATTTCTTTTGAAAAAAATAATAGAATTATTTTTTGAAAAATTTATATAATTAATTCTATAAAATTAATTTTTTTTTAATTTATAATTTTAAAATTATCTTAGGGTTAATTTTTTGTATTTTTTAAATAGATTCATTTTTTAATAAATAGTGGAAAATACTATATTTTAATTAAAAACTTCCTTTTTATTTAATTTATTTTTAATTTTAATTTTGTTTTAAAGTGTAATTTGTTATATTATAAATATATTAATAAAATTTAGGTCATTTTAACAAATTTCATATTGAAATTGAACAAAAAAATCCTTGTAAACATTTAATCATATTCTCTTTAAAATCTGATTTCTCATCACTTTTGCAGGATTAATGCTAAATTAATTTTTTGCACTTATGTGATAAAAATTAAAAAAATATATATATTCCATATATGTAATCATCATAATTTATAATGTATAATATTTCCAAATTAATTTTTGACCATAATTAATAGTGAATGCTGTAAAATGTAATTTTCATGGTAAATATAAAAATGGGTTTACAGGGGGTTAAACTTAAATGGTAATGGTAAAATTTACTTCTAAAATTATATAAAAACTATTATGTATAAATATTTAAAAAATTTCACATATTATTTTTGATAATGGTCTTTTTTGGACCCTTGTAACATATACAACAGTTGGGTGGAATTCTTTCTTTAAAACATTTACAAGTTTGCCACTCACCCCACATATAAATGGCCACCCTCTCTCTTATCATCCTCACGCCTTAAAACCTATTTTTTATGAAAATAAATTCAAAAATAACATTTCAAATTACCTAAACTTATCCTATAATCCTTATATTATACATAAATCCAACTAAGGAAGTCTTTTAGTTCAAACTTAAGGAGGAAACCTGAATAAGATGTATTGTTAATCAATGAACATTTTTTATTTCTTCCTCAAACCGCTTAATTATTTTTATATCATGAATATATAATAACATAATTATATTAAATATAATAAGTGTTTTTATGTTAATTTTAATACTTACAACCACCTATAGGTCTATCAAATGGTTTATAAAATCATCATTCGTTTGTAAAGCGAACTACCGCCTCACAGATTGATGTAGTTCGTATTTCCATTACCACCTATCATAGATGGGAATAATGATGTAAATAATGTTTAAATATGATATTTATTATATTAATGACATTATTATTCTTTTTTAATTTTTATATTACATATTCCTTTATGATTTCCATTTATGGGAATACGACAATGTCATTCATCTGTACGGTGGACTATGCCTCGCGAATCGATGTGATTCGATCACACTTTACATGGTTTGTATTAAGGATGAGTTTAATCAAAATATTTTATATGTATAAAATAAAAATGACTATAAAATTATAATATATCATTTAATTTTTTTTATTTTAATCCAACAATAAAATAAAAAATAGCGTTCATGCGTACGTACAACCTACTATCTCCATGAACGGTGTATTTCATTTCCTATCACTAAATTTTATAGATTACTATAAATATATTTATAATGAAAATATATGACATAAATATCATGGTTTAAATTCTCTATATTATGAAATCATGATCAATGTAATATGACCAAGAATTGAAAGTCAAAATATATAAGGAAAACAAAGAAATTATTAATGGGAACATAACATTAAAATGGAATTATTAATAAACAGGTTATATAAATCATAAGAAAATGATATATGGTATTATATATATGAATATTGTTTTGTGATATATTTATAATAAAATTATATTTATTATACATTAATTTTGAAAGAGTACAACGGAATTAAAAACTTAAGTTAAGGGGATATCTAGTCTCACTTTTATTTTTGAGAGACTTATACCATATTAACCACTTGTTTCTTCTGTGTGGTGTATATACATTCATATGATTTGATATATCATTAATACACCTAATTTAATGAAAATTAATTTTTCCATTTAGGTTAATCATTCAGATTGATTACAATTCAATATTTTCTCAAGTAGTAAGGGATTGTTTGTCTCAATTTGCATTATTTGAGACGTACATTATATTATGCACCTATATTCTTTCATAAGGTGTATATAAAGCCCCATTGACAAGGAATATGTTAAATTTATTCATACTAATGATATATTATGTTTCATTGTATATTAATACTTCATGGTGTTTATGATTCAGGGTTACCAAAGTGGTAATGATTCTGTGCTAAAATTACATCGTTTATCGGGATTGTTTATGATCTAATATCTAATATTGAAATCACATGATATAACTTTCAAAAATTATCATCAATTTTATTTTCCTTTGGTTATTCATGATATCTTAAATTAATGGTATCCTTTTTCGAATCTTTGGTACTTAATATAATTAAGAAACCTTTTTATGAAAATTTAAATTTATTTCTCTCTACAGTCAAAAATATATTTTATTTCAAATACATGTTTTCTAAAAAATGTTCTCAAAAATTTATTATTACTATATTATTATTTTTAAAGTAAATTTTCACTTATATTTAATTTTTTTTCATTTTTTTTGAAAAGATTCTTCATTTTGTTTTCAAAAACAATGCTCATTTAGATTTTACTGAAAATGTGAAAGGAATATTTATTTAAATGTGTATGACATAAATGGAATTTTACAATTTCATTAATAATACTTACTTCAAATATTTCTTTATATTCTTTCAAGGTTATTTACAAAAACTATTAATATTTTTTTTGTTTTAAAAATAATTTTCAAAGAAAAAATGATATTTTCATCAAGAAAGGTTTTAAATGATTTTTATAAGGTTCCTTTATAAGTTTTAAAATTTATTTTCAAATAGGAAGGATTTAAAAATGGTTAATGTTTTAAAATAATGTTTTTCAAATTGGAAAAGATACTTCCCTCAAGAAATTTTTTAATTTTTTTTAAATATTCTTTATAAGTTATAAAAGAAATTATTAAAGAAAAGGATATTCATAATGATTTATGCTTTAAAATTTTAATTTGAATGAAAATATATTTTTCACAAGATATTTCTCAAGTAGTCGATAAAACATATTTTCCATATAATAAGACATTATTTTAGGTGACTTATTATTCACTGGGGATATTATCCAATGGTAACATTCTTATTTTTTCACTAAATGGTTTATGTTTATGATGATAAAATGTTTATGAGTCATGTTTCTCTTCCATGGGTTATACCATGATAAAATAATCATGGAACCTATTTCCTGTCCACAAGTTATACCATGACCAAATTTTATGAAACCCTCTTCATTTAAATGGGTTATGTTATGATGAAATGATGAAATTATTATGAAATTTTTCAAATCTCTATATGTTAGGATACAATTAAATTTTTATGAATCCTATTTCATTTTCTTGGGTTACAATATGATGAAGGTTTTATGATGTTATGACACACATTTGTATGATATTCATTACGTGATGGTTGAGACATATATCTCTATTTATTGCATTGGGTAATGATTTATATCTCATGAGATAAAAATGGAAAACAAGTTGATGGGCTTGATCTACTAAGGGAAATAGAGGTGTCCTAATCCACAATGATAAATAGTTTTGTCCTGACACACTATGAGAAATAGGTGCATACTGATCCACTATATTGATTATATTGGTATTTAACCTTAAAAAATTAAGTGGTTTTATATATTTATGATGCTACCACACTTTTATGACATGAATGTATGGTTCATTATTTTTTTATGATGATTTCTCAATCTTATAGCCAATTCTTTGTGAAATGATAATGTTTTGTTCTATGACACTTATTGATGATCCATGATAGGTAAGGTATACACTTTTTAACTTATTTTCATGATGATGTACTAAAACGCATGGTCGATTGTCGCCTATCGACCGGTCAAAGTTCTGGTGCTCTGCTAATGTGTATAGCAGCACTCGGGTCGAATCCTCGGCGATGATACTTTGAAATAGTCATTTATTTTTAGTTGATTGTATTCTGATTGAGGGGTTTATTTGCAGAGATTATGAAATAATTTATGGATGATGTCTGATTCAACAAATTGATAAATATTGGGTTGAGTTCATTATTAGGGAGTTAAGCTTGTGATATCCTTGAGCTTTTCTTTATATTGCATTTAAATTAACACCCACTTCACAAGTTGACGTCGATTAGAATTCCTAAGTGTTAAAGCCTTAATCCAAGACTTAACTTAACTAGGATTCTAAAAATCAATCAGTACATGTTTATGGTAGTGTATTTATGGTTCCAATAATCCATGGAAACCACATGCTAAACAAAAGATGTCAACAATCCATGACATATTAAGTCCAACATACACAATGTTAAATTAACGAATACTCATCGAGCAAATACTCTCAATCACTTAACATCCCTAAATTTTGACTCACCCCAATGAGATATTTATTCAGACATTTGGGTGTTTAATATTCTGGTTAAAATAATTATGATGATAAATTAATAATAGAAGAAAAATAAAGGGATTAGAAAAGAGTGGTACGTCGAACACACACACACGAACAATGATGATAATTAAAAACAGATTTTTGATTGAATGTGGAAGCAAAATAAAGGAAGGATATTTAACTGAATTTAAACTATTTTAAGAACATTAATATTAAAATACATAAGGTGGAGGATAATAAGAGATATTGAAGAAGAAACTTGCATTAAAACAGAATTACAAAAGAAAGGACTTACAAAATTACAAAAACAAAGAACACAAAAGTAAGTGAAAAAAAGAGAAGAGGAAAGGTCTCTCAAGTGAAAACATGAGTATGTCAGGTCATCCCAAGCCTTTGGAAAATCCTTGGTCATGCCAATATGATCTCCTCTCTTCTGAAATGACAACCCCTCTCAAGGAGAGAAGGGGAGAGTATCTATAGCCCAAGGAGTGGACTGTTTGCATTCCAGCAATACCCCTCCACTTGGCTCACAGATATGAACATCATGAAAGCTGAATATCGAGAACTCTCATTCTTAAGAGTTGTAGATAATACAGTTTTACGACTACTCTAAAAGTTTTGAGTCATTTGGACTTAAGAATCAAAAGTTATGGCCGGTTTATTAAACAAAGTAAAACTGTCCATTTCAATCCAGTCTTTATGAAGTCCAGAATGTGAAAGGGTTTTTGAATATGAATATGCCTTCCAATACGAATGGTTTCTTCAACAAAGTCGGCCGCCTATACCTCCTATTTCACACTGAGAAATATCAGCTCTATTGGATTCTTACATCATGATATATGTCATTCATACTATACTGATTTTAATTCTCGTCCAGAATGGTGGGATGAACATAAAATCTTCATTTGGGCCCCTTGTACTTGGATTTGGGCCTTGCAATTTTTATCCAAGATGGCATGTCGTGTCACCCGAATTATGGTGGAGAGTTAATATTTTTGGACTTCTGTATTGAGCCCAGTAAATAAATCTTCAAGGCTAGTCTAGTTTATTCACAAATTCTTTGGTCTTGTTTGTGAGGACCATATGACCCTTCAAATGGAAGAATTGGCACATGGTACCTTCTAATAAAACGTTGTATATTGAAATTAGAATCCTAAAAAACAACAACCACACAATTTGGATCAGTATAGTGACAGTTATTATTAAAACATTAAACTGACTCAATTGTACTACTTCTAAAAATGCTCAAAAATTATACTTAATATTAAAACATTAATATTTCACACAAATTATGAACATTTCATATAAAATCAGTAAAGGGGGAATATAATAAGTCATGAAAATATTAATAAAATCAACTCCCCCACACTTAGTTTTGTGCATGTCCTCATGTGCAACAAATATAAAAACATGACAAAATCATTTTTACTCACCAACAAATTTTAAAATTTTGTTTTCTCCAATCAGGGGAGGTTTAGACTATTTCATTCATCCATTTTGAATTCCTACACAAGTTGTTACAGAAATAATGTTTTAAAACTAATTCATTTTTTTCATGCTCAAATTTAGAAATGGAAAATGTGGACACTCAAAACTCACACCTCTCAAGATGATAAAATTCATTTGTGGAGGTTCACTCTTTCACCAACCAAAAGTGAAAATCATAGAGTTTGTAAGATCTCTCAGCTTCCACTCCCTATCCAAAGTGCTCAAAAATCAAGAGGTCTTTTTAAGGGGTTTTTTTGTGGCTATGGGACGGTAGGAATATAATTTCCAAGAGATAGAATAAGAGGGTTAAAATACCAACATAGAAAAAAATGCACATTTTTTTGAAATAAAACATAGAAGGAAATGAAAACACATATTTACAAGGGAATGATTGTGTGAAGAAAGACACAATAGAGGAAGAAAATATGAAGGGTATTAGAAGATGAAATATTGACAAACCACCAAACTTCTCCCAATTATATAATAATATAATGCAAGTGTTCTTTTTTTCTTTTCTTTTTTCTTTGTTTTTTCGAAAGTTGACCTTGAGACAGATCTCACACTCATATCCCAACCCATGTTTGATCTCCTCACGACACTAATTGTAATAGTTATAACAAGATCAAAGGTTGAGGAAGAGTGATTTTTGACTTACCCAAGACACAACCCATTTTTTCATTTTTGTTTTTTATTTATTTTTTTTATTTTTATTTTGATTTTTTTTTGAACACTTGTCAATAACATTTACAAAATTACATAAATGGATGTTCATTACATTCCCCAAAACACACGTAATGATAACCTCTCCCCCACACTGAAATGGATGCTTGCCCTTAAGCATATGATAACATGGTAAAATCAAAAAAGGGTACCCAAAATGAAATCCATCCCCCCCACACTTAAATTTCGAAAAATTATGCAATGAAAATCCATGTTGATATTGGGTGGGAAAGGTATTGGGCTTGTAATGTGGCTATCAAAGAAAAGGTTTTCATAGGATCTATGGGGCTTTCAAAATGAGGATTAATGTATGGTTAATGGGAGGCTATTTGGCTATTATAATTCTCATGTGGTTCAGAAAAATGCCCCTATCATATTAATGCACACTAAGGTAGGAAATTCATATCAAAGGTCCACAAACTCAAGACTCACAAATGGGGGTGAAAACACACATTTTGAAAAGATGTCCATAGGTGGCCTTCGCATGAAATAAAATGTTGTTCCTCAAAGTTTGGGAAAATCATTTTACAAATAAAAAATTGACCATTCAAAATTTTTTAATTTTGATACAAAAATATTTATCCAAAGTTATGATGAAAATACAAATTTTTTGATATGAAAACATGTCTGTTAACTCCCCAAAATGGTTGGACAAAATTTCAAAACTCGATGGTGAGTAAGCATGAATAATTTTTTTATTTTTTTAAGTGATTGTGTTTTTTGGTTTTTTTTTAGTTTTTAAGTTTTTTTTAAAATACACACCCTCACAAGAAAAAGAAAAAAAAGGGTTCAAAAAAAAGTGGTAAAAAAATGAAGGAGAGAAGAAGAAGAAGAAAGAGGTAGAGAGATGAAGAGATAGAGAGAGAGTTAAAGGTAAAGAGGTGCCTCCTGGTTTGGATTTGGCAGGTAGCCATCTCCATTTCGTGGTTGGTCGATTGGAGAAGTTGTAGATCCAGGGGAAGTCAATGATGATCCGGGATTGTGTGTCCTCTCATAGTGATGCTTTAACTGATGTCCATTAACCGTGAATTTCCTTTTGGAAGAGGGGTCTTGGACTGCACCAAATGGGTAAACATTAGTAATAACAAAAGGACCTTCCCAACAAGAATTAAGCTTACCTGAGTGAATTCAGAATCGAGAATTGAAGAGCATTACCTTTTCACGTTCATGAAATACCTTTCTTAGGACATGTCTGTCATGGAGTACCTTATCCTTCTATTTGTACAGATTGGAATTCTCATAGGATTCAAGTCGAAGCTCCTCCATTTTATCCAATTGCAACAATCTTTCTTCACCAGATTTTTCACAATCAAATTACAGGTTTTCACAGCCCAAAAAGACTTATGTTGGATTTCAACTGGTAAGTGACACGCTTTAACAAAAACTATCCTAAAAGGAGACATCCTAATGGGTGTTTTATAGGTAGTTCGATAAGCCCAAAGGGCTTCACCAAGTCTCTTAGGCCAGTCTTTTCTGGTGGGTTTTACAATTCTCTCAAGAACTCTTTTCACTTCCCTATTAGAAAGTTCAGCCATACCATTTGTTTGGGGGTGATATGCAGTTGAAGTTTTATGAACAACCCCATTCTTTTTCGAAAGAGATTCCATGGTTTTATTACAAAAATGGGTTCCTAAGTCACTTATCAAAGCACGAGGTGTTCCAAATCTATGGAAGATGTGTGTCTTTAGGAACTCACTAATAGTATGTGAATCATCCATTCTAGTGGGTTTGGCCTCAACCCTCCTTGAAACATAATCAACTGCCAGAAGGATGTATGAGAATCCATTGGAAGGAGGAAATGGTCACATGAAATCGATGCCCCAAAAATCGAAGATTTCACAAAATATTAAGGGATTTTGGGGAATTTCATTTATTTTGGAGATTGTGCCGAACTTTTGGCAAGTGGGACATGATTGAAAGAACTCATGTTAGTCCTTGAAGAGCGAAGGCCAGAAGAATCCAGATTCTAGGACCTTTTGAGAGGTCCTTTTTGGTCCAAAGTGTCCACCTACGGGAAGTGAGTGACAGAATTCTAAGATGGAAGAATGCTCATTTTCATTAACACATCTCCTAATTACCATGTCTTCCCCAGTTTTCCAAAGTTTATTTTCTTCCCAAAAATAGTATTTTGAATCACTTTTCAACTTCATTTTTTGTTCTTTTGAAAAAATTTCAAGAAAAACACCAGAAACCAAGTAATTTACAATTGGGGCATACCATGGTATTTTTGGAGTGATAGATGAAAGGTTCTTAGTAGGGAATTCAGGATCAATGATTTCTGAATGAGAAGAATTAGAAATTCTACTCAAGTGATCTACCACAGGGTTTTCTTTTCCAGATCTATCTTTGAATTCAAGGTTAAACTCTTGGAGCATTAGAATCCATCTTATTAGCCTTGGTTTGGAATCAATTTTCTTGAGTAAGAACTTAATAGCAGAATGGTCTGTGAAGATGATGATTTTGGCACCTAAGAGATAGGGCCGAAATTTATCTAAGGCATAAACCACAGCTAAAAGTTCCTTTTCAGTCATAGTGTAGTGAGATTGAGTTTCATCCAATGTTTTTGAGTCATAATAGATGACATGAGGAATTTTTCATCTTATTTGACCAAGAACAGCCCCAACAGCTCTATCAGAAGCATCACACATCAATTCAAAAGGTAAGGACCAATCTGGGGGTTGGATTATTAGGGAAGATGTAAGAGAAGTTTTGAGTTCAATGAAGGCTCTCTTTCAAACCTCATCAAAATGGAAGGTGACATCATTTTGGAGCAACTGAGTGAGTGGGAGGGAAATCCTACTGAAGTTATGGATGAATCTCCGATAGAAACGGGCATGACTGATGAATGAACAGATGTCTCGAACAGAATTGGGTGGAGGAAGTGATTGGATCACTTTAATTTTTGCATCCTTGACTTCAATACCATCTTTTGAAACTATGTTCCCTAGAACAATCCCATTTGAAACCATGAAGTGACATTTTTCAAAATTTAACACAAGGTTTCACTTGACACACTTTTGAAGGACTAGAGATAGTGAATTCAAACAGCATTCAAATGAATCACCATAAATGGTGAAGTCATCCATAAAGACTTCCATGCAGTGTTCAATGAATTATGAAAAGATACTCATCATACACCTCTAAAATGTTGCAGGAGCATTTCAAAGGCCAAAAGGCATTCTTCTATATGCATATGTTCCAAAGGGGCATGTGAAATTAGTCTTTTCTTGGTCCTGAGGTGAGATTGGGATTTGAAAATAGCCGGTGTATCCATCAAGAAAGAAATAGTGTGACTTTCCGACTAATCTTTCTAGCATTTGATCAAGGAATGGAAGAGGGTAGTGATCTTTTCGTGTTTCAGCATTCAATTTTCGATAATCGATGCACACACGCCATTTGTTCTTCACTCAAGTTGTGACTACCTCCCCATGTTCATTTGTGACAACATTTATCCCACCCTTCTTAGGTACAACTTTAATTGGACTAACCCATTCACTATCAGAAATTGGGTAGATAATACCAGCTTGAAGAAGCTTGGTGATCTCTTCCCTAACTACCTCAAGTATGAGTGGATTGAGTCTTCTTTGGGGTTGTCTAACTGGTTTGGATGTCTCCTCCAGATGGATGTGATGCATGCAAAGGGTAGGGTTGATTCCTGGTATGTCATCTAGGGTCCAACCTAAGGCCTTTTTTTCCTCTAATACTTGAACAAGTTTGGACTCCTTGGTTTCAGTAAGTGTGGCAGAGATAATGACAGGATAAGAGTGATCATGGAAAAGGAATACATATTTCAGGTGTTTAGGAAGGGTTTTCAGATTATTCTCATCATTAATTTTTGGGTTAGGAAACTCGGAAATGGAGGATGGGACTTCAGTTGCTTCAGATTCATTTTTCCCAATACTGTCCAAGGTGGAGCAGTAGAAATCAGAGTTGATGTGGGATTCAAGAGAGTTTTCAAGTTCCTCTAGATTGATGGAGTCTATGAATGAGAGGTCCACATCAACTTCACCATTTATGACTTTGTTAATCATGGTGCAGATTTCACAAGACCCTTTATCATTAGAACATGAAGAACATGGTGGATTGGGGTTCGATTGACTCTTAGAAGTGTCCTCAGAAGCATGGATTGATAATGCAGAGTGATCCTCAGATGGGTATCGCATGGCTTGGAAAATGTTGAACTTGACCAGTTGGTCACCGAATTCCATGGATAACATGCATGAATGGACATCAATCTTGGTTCTCACAGTCTTGAGGAATGGTCTTCCTATAATTAGGGGAGATCGAGAAGAGTTCGTCTCACCTTCCATGTCAAGAACATAGAAATCAGCAGGGAAGATAAGATCATTTACTCGGACAAGGACATCCTCAATTATTCCCTCAGGACTGGTTGTGCATCGATTGGCTAACTGAATGACAATACCCATTGGGTGCAAGGGTCCTAGACCAAGGTTGTAGAATATGGATTTGGGCATGACATTAATTGAGGCTCCTAGGTCTATGAGTGCATCATCAAAGTTGGAACTTCCAATTTGGCATGGAACCATAAAGGTCCCTAGATCTTTTCACTTTATGGGAATAGACTACTGGGTGGAAACATTTTCGAAGGTCCTAAGTTGCCTCTTATGGGTACACAACTCCTTGAGAAACTTGGCATACTTAGGAATTTGTTTTATGGAATCTAAGAGGTTAATTTTGACTTCAACATGTCTAAACATGTCGAGCATTTCAGGATCAGGTTTAAAGGACTTCCTTGGTTTAGAAATAGCTTGTGGAAAAGGAATTGGATTCCTAATTGGAATGGAAGGAGGTGAGGGAATGGATTTAGGTTACTTTTCAAATTTCTTTTTCTTTTCGCTTTCTAGGTCAACATTCAAAGGAGGGTTTGAGGATTTATCTTGAGGCACAACAATTTTCTTTTCCGATATAAGTGCAATTTCACTTACATTACCCTTGGGGTTGGGTAATGGTTGATCTGGGAGTTGGGAAGAATTTTATTGTTGTTGCTGGATCAAGTGGGATGCAAGTTGACCTATTGAAGTTTCAATGTTTTTAAGGCTAGAATGGGTGAAGGAGGCAAGATCTTCCACTGCACTTTCCCATGGTTTCATGGAAGAAGAGGCTTGTCCCCGGTTGGGATTGCCTTGATTTGGGTTCTTGGTAAATTGATTGTATTGGTTTTGTAATTGGGAAGGCTCACTAGGATAATGGAATCCAAGAGGAGGAATAGGAGGATTGATCCTTTGAGGTTGAAGGACAAAAGGGTAAGGTTGTTGGAAGTTACCAACACCTTGACTGTATTGAAAATGGTTTGGGTTTTGAGGAGGGAATTGAGGGGTATGAGAAATGGGATTACCATACCTAAGGCCTTGGTTATAGGAAGAAGAGAAGGGCTCAGAGTGAGGTTGGTTGAAGTTTCTAACAAACTGACATGATAGTTGAGGATTGGTGTTCCACTGAGCATATGCTGCATTGAGCTCCATTGGTCCGGATGAATCGGATTGATCCTCTTGAAGTTGTGTACATGTGTCTGTTTGATGAGCTGGGGAGATACAGATTCCACAATTCTTGATAGGTCCAGGGAATAGTGACTGTGGAGAAGATGAGGTTGGGGCTTTGGTAGCCACCGCTAGTTGACACACAAGACCTGTAAGTTCACTCATCCACTCATTCATCTTGTTAGGCTCTATGGATTGATTATCTTGGGCTTGTTTGACTTGATCATGTGCTCGAGTATGGAATTTTTGTGTGTTTGCAACCATGTTACTTATGAGATCTCTTACATCTGCGGGAGTTTTGTCAACAAGAACACCGCCACTTGCGGCATCAATGAGGGTTCGCTCCATAGCCAATAACCCCTCATAGAAGTATTAGATCAAGAGTTGTTATGGGATTTGGTGGTGTGGGAAGGTTGCCACAAGCTTTTTGAACCTCTCTCAGTACTCATGGAGTGATTCACTTGGGAATTGACGGATACCACTTATTTCTTTTCGGATGGAAGCGGTACGAGAAGCAGGAAAGAATTTTTCTAAAAAGAGACGCTTCATGTCATTCCATGTAGTTATGGAACCAAGAGGTAGGTAGTAGAGCCATGACTTAGCAGTGTCACCTAGGGAAAAAGGGAATGCTCGGAGTTTGATTTGTTCTTCAGAAACCCCTTGAGGCTTCATGGTAGAGCATACTACTTGGAACTCTTTAAGGTGAAGATGTGGATCCTCACCAGCTAGCCCGTGAAAATGAGGGAGAAGATGAATCAAACCTGATTTGAGTTTGAAGTCAGCTTCATTGTTTGGATATTGAATACCAAGAGGTTGGTAATTCATATCAGGGGAAGTGAGTTCTTGTAGGGTTTGTTACCTATGATTGGCCATTTCAATTTCAATTGGTTGGATGTGGACTGGTTCTTGAATTATTTGAGTATCTCTTATGTTCTTCCTAAGTTGGAAAAGTGTTCGCTCAATTTCAGGGTCAAACAAATCCAAGGGATTGTTTGGAAGGCTACGGGGCATTCAGAGAGATTTTGGAATAAAGAGGAAGATGGGTTTTTCTTTGTGTTTTTTTTTCAATTTTTTTTAAAATTTTGTTTTTTTTTTGGGTTTTTTTACAATAACCAGAAACGAATGACTAATTAAATCACCATCCCTAACAACGGCGCCATTTGAAACGCGTAGCCGATTGTCGCCTATCGATCGGTCAAAGTTCCGGTGCTCTGCTAATGTGTATAGTAGCACTCGGGTCGAATCCTCAGCGATGATACTTTGAAATAGTCGTTTTTTAGTTGATTGTATTCTGATTGAGGGGTTTGTTTTCAGAGATTATGAAATAATTTATGGATGATGTTTGATTCAAAAAATTGATAAATATTGGGGTGAGTTCATTATTAGGGAGTTAAACTTGTGATATCCTTGAGCTTTTCTTTATATTGCATTTAAATCAACACCCACTTCACAAGTTGACGTCGATTAGAATTCCTAAGTGTTAAAGCTTTAATCCAAACCTTAACTTAACTAGGATTCTAAAATCAATCAGTACTTGTTTATGGTTGTGTATTTATGGTTCCAATAATCCATGGAAACCACATGCTAAACAAAAGATGTCAATAATCCATGACATATTAAGTCCAACATACACAATGTTAAATTAACAAATACTCATCGAGCAAATACTCTCAATCACTTAACATCCTTAAATTTTGACTCACCCCAATGAGATATTTACTCAGCCATTTTGGAGTTTAATATTATGGTTATAATAATTATGATGATAAATTAAGAATAGAAGAAAAAGAAAGGGATTAGAAAAGAGTGGTATGTCGAACACACACATGCGAACAATGATGATAATTAAAAACAGATTTTTGATTGAATGTGGAAGCAAAATAAGGGAAGGATATTTAACTGAATTTAAACTATTTTAAGAACATTAATATTAAAATACAGAAGGTGGAGGAAAATAAGAGATATTTAAGAATAAACTTGCATTAAAACAGAATTACAAAATAAAGGACTTACAAAATTACAAAAACAAATAACACAAAAGTAAGTGAAAACAAAGAGAGGAGGAAAGGTCTCTCAAGTGAAAACTTGAGTATGGAAGGTCCTCCCAAGCCTTTGGAAAATCTTTGGTCGTTCCAATATGATATCATCTCTTCTGAAATGCCAACCCCTCTCAAGGAGAGAAGGGGTGAGTATTTATAGCCCAAGGAGTGGACTGTTTGCATTCCTGCAATACCCCTCCACTTGGCTCGCAGATATGAACATCATGACAGCCGAATATCGAGAACTCTCCTTCTTCAAAGTTGTAGATAATAAAGTTGGATGACTACTCTCAAAAGTTGGAGTCATTTGGACTTATGGATAAAAAGTTATGGACAGTTTATTAAACAAAGTAAAACTATCCATTTCAATCCAGTATTTATGAAGTCCAGAATGTGAAAGGGTTTTTGAATATGAAGATGCCTTAAAATCCGAATGGGTTCTTCAACAAAGTGTCCATTTCAATCTAGTCTTTATGAAGTACAGAATGTGAAAGGGTTTTTGAATGTTAAGATGCCTTAAAATTCGAATGGGTTCTTCAATGAAGTCGGCCACCTATATCTCCTCTTTCACGCTGCATAATCTCAGCTCGATTTGATGCTTACATCATGATATATGTCATTTATACTATACTGATTTTAATTCTCGTCCAGAATGGTGGGATTAACTTCAAAGCTTAATTTGGGCCCCTTGTACTTGGATTTGGGCCTTGAAATTTTTATCCAAGATGACATGTAGTGTCCCCCGAATTATGGTGAAGAGTTAATGTTTTTGGACTTCTGTATTGAGCCCAGTAAATCAATCTTCAAGGCTGGTCCAGTTTGTTCACAGATTCTTTGGTCTTGTTTGTGAGGACCATATGACCCTTAAAATGGAATAATTGGCTCATGGTTCCTTCTAATGAAATGTTGTATATTGAAAGGAGAATCATAAAAAATAAGAACCACACAATTTGGATCAGTATAGTGACAGTTATTATTAAAACATTAAACTGACTCAATTGGACTACTTCTAAAAATGCTCAAAAATTATACTTAATATTAAAACATTAATATTTCACACAAATTATGCACATTTCATATAAAATCAGTAAAGGGGGAATATAATAAGTCATGAAAATATTAATAACATCATTTACCCTTATTCTTATCTTATCATTTCATATGATCATAAATTGATATCTCTTTATTTTTTCCTTACCGAGTATCTGATACCACCCATTCTTGTGTTTCCTTCCCTATGTTATAAAGAAATTTTTAGGTAGGGCATGCCTATGAGGGGTAATATGTGAGAAGATCATCATGTGAGATGTTGGAGATTATTTACTGAATTACAATATTGTGTTCCATGTTTCAAAAGGAAATAACTATTATTGTCCTCATGTGTGCGGTTGTATATTGTATTGAATATTCATCTAAAAATATGTTATATCATTATAGGAAAAATTCTTGGAGTTTTAGTAAATGATAGAGTGAGTGGTTTCCTAACAATACATCATTATATAGATACTATAAATGGATATGGATTTGTAAAAGATGTACCTAGTGGTAACATTCCCAAAAAGACCATATTAATATAAACTTGATCAGGAACTAGTGAACAACAATTGGACTTTCTCCGCACCTTATTTTACACTCCCAAGGGATATTAATTAAAATTCACAAACTCTTTACAAACCATCATAAAGTATTTAAATAAAAGATGACTATGAATGGCCATGACAAAATAAAGGTTTCCTCAACTAAAGAAGATGGTTTCATCATTTAGACATACAATAAGTTATTTTTTCATGATTATGTGGTTCATCGTGATTATTGTTTCATAAATGATTCTTTATGGTGTTCATTAATGGACAGAACCTTAAGTAATCATGTTAATGTTGAAATCGATGGACAATGCAATTATTATACCCCAGATAAACCAAATTATGCAATATATGAAATCAAAAATCATGTTGATATGATAAAAAAATTCAATATATGAATCATGTTTTAAATCTAAACAAGAAAAGGATGAAAAATTGTTTTGTTTAGTCCATTATGAAGCAAATTACAACCAATTTTAGTGGTTCTAATTATCCACTAGTTATTGAGAAATGGATTAGTACCACTAAAAAGGTATTTTTCATCCTTCAGTGTTTGGAGCTTGAAGAATCCATTTTGTATATTTATCATTTTTATGGTTATTTATATTATTGGTGTACACTTATTAATAACATTATGGAGAAAGAAGAAATTGAATCTATGGAATGGGAATAGTTTAAGGGGATATTTTTCTATAAATAATTCCCTTATATTCTATGAAAAAATATGGGTAAGAAATGTATTAAGCTTAAGTAAAAGTATTTTTATTCTATTAGTGCATATAAATATAATTTTATACGATTTTAGAGGTATTCTTATAGTTTAATCATCATTCATTAAAGAAAAATTGGTTAATTATTTTTTTTCGAGAAACCATTTCTTCAAAAGGCCTTGGAAATATCAAATGCTATTAGCTATGAAGAAGACATTCTATATGCACTAAAAGTGGAAATTTAAATTGGATATTCCAACCATTCCATAAGTTTTTATAATAAAATTATGATCGAGTCTCATAAACTCAAATTTCGAAAAGAAATTTCATGCATCTAATGCTATAAATATGGGGAGAAACATCAATGGAATAGATTGGATATAGATAGGAGGTGATCTAAATGTGGAAAGTCATGTCATATATTACATGAATGTCAAAATAAAATTGATGGGAATTTTAATGAAATGTAGTAAAATAGACACCAACTAATGAACCACCCACACTCTAATGGTTCAAGTTCAAGGAGTTTAGGAATTATAGAAATCAGTTCCCCAATACAATGAAAAATGTGGATGATAAACCACAAAAACCTATTATGATAAAGGAAAATGGGAAAGATAATTCAATAAAAATGGATGAAGTGAATCATTATTATTAGGGAACACTTATAACCCTATTTATTTTGGAATTTCATGTTTTATTTTGTGTGAATAAACCTATAAAAATCTTATTGTTCATCCTTTAGGGAAATTTCAGGCAATTATATCCCTCTTTTTGGATTCCAGAATAATAAAATCACATTCGATATTCTATCAGTAAATATATGTACACAAAAATCCAATGGATTTTTTTATGTGATAAAACATTATTTAAGGAATAATGGTTGAATTATATTTTGGAAGAATATATGTCTCCATGTATGATTAACTTAGGAGTTATGGATACCATCAAGTTTTTATTATTTTATGGTTGTTCATAACATCATATTTATAGACACCCCATTTTGAGGTTTTATGTAATGGGATTTTATCAAGATTAAGTATATTTTAATATAAATTAATGGAAATAAAACCCTTTAGTATTGTAGGTAGTGAAAATTATATTTGAGGAGAAATTACTTTACAATTATTAGACATATGATTAAAAGATACTCTAAGATCTGTTCCTATGGATTTCAACGGTGGTCTGGATCAACACCTTCCCCAGGTTTTTTTCTTCCAATTATATCTTTACCTTGAGAATTAAAATTTCTATTTATAAATCACTTTATGGAAGGATTTATATAACTCTAATGTATTGTAATGATGTTTTAGAAATAAATCAATTTGGACATGATAAAGCTGATGAGATGACAGAGAAGTTTAAATTAATTTAGTAAAATTTAAGTACTGTGAAAAGTTGATAGATATGTTATTCAAATAATCATCAACATCATATATAATTTGAAGTTGGGGAGGAGGTATTTCTATAAATTTATCTATGGAAGAAAGGATGGAAAACTAATCCCAATGTATATTGGTCCCATTAAAATACTTCATCATATCGGGATATTATATTATCAATTGGAACTTCCTCCAAACCTATATCAGGTTCACAATATTTCCATTTATCTCTCTTGAGGAATTAGATACCTGACCCATCACATGTATTGAACTCATATGTCATACCGTTGGAGTAACATATATCTTGTGAGGAATAATCGGTGGAGATTCTAGATCAAACACAAAAACTTATATGAAACAAGACCACTCAACTGGTCAATGTTTTATGGAGAAACCATATTCAAATGAATATAAGTTGGAATTTTATGATATGATGAGGTATATGTATCCCCATTTTTTGTATCAGGGTGATGAATTTTGAGGGAAAAATTCATTTTAAGGGGGTGTGTAAGTCTCTGAGTTTTTGTAAATTATTTTTTTGAATAAATTAAATATCATTGATGGTTTTTGTTACACACACCAATAATTTAATCTTTAATTATATAAAACATTAATTAATTATTTCATTACATGCAACCTTAGGTTATCTTTCACTACACGCAACACTCAGTTAGATTGCGTGACACATGACACTGAGTTTTAACAAAACGATTAAATATTATCAATATTATTCAAATGTGACTATTATAACCTAGTTGTTAGAATTAGAAAAATGAATATTAATAATTAATTTTGAAATATAAATTATAATGGTTTTACATATAGGAAAACATATTGATAATTAAATACATTATTTTCAGAAAAGTCCTTATATGCTTAAAAATACTATTTTCTCAATGAAATATTTTTTATTTATTTTTGGGACAATAATAAAAATAATATTTAACATTTTTATAAAATTATTTTGATATAATAAAATTAATTTTTTAATTAATAATTTAAAAATTATATTTGTTTAAATATTTTGGATTTTTATTTTTAATGAATAGTGAAAAATACTAAGTTTTAATTTAAAACATTATTTTAATTTTATTTGTTAATAATGTTCAATTATATTTTAATTTTTTAAAAGTTTAATTAGTACAATTATACATATATTAATCCAATTTACATCATTTTAATCAATTTCATATTTAAATTGAATATAAAAACCATATATATTTTAATCAATTTCGCTTTAAAACCCCACTTTCACATCATGTCTGTATGATTACTTTTAAATACACTTTTTACAATTCTACGATTTGAATTTGGAAAAATATATTTCATATTTAAAATCACCATAATTTATAATTTATAATAAGTTTAACTTAATTTTTTACCAAAATGAGTAGTGAGTGTAGTAAAAATTAATTACTGCAGTTATGGTAAAAATGGGTGTACATAGGGGTTAAACTAAAGATATAATGGTAAAATTAACCTATAAACAAGTTTAGAAAATATTTTATAGCCATATTTAGACCATATAACCTATTAAGTTTTATAATTTCCCATATTAGACCAATTACACATATTAAAAATGAGTGTGAAATTGTCTATTTCAAAAAATTAAAAGTTTTCCACTCACCCCACTTATAAAATTCCACCCCCTTTCTTCACTTCCTCACACCATAAAACCAATTTGGATAAAAAATAACTTCAAAAATCAATTCCCAAATTCCTTAACCTCGTTTTAAAATCCTTATTTTTGAGAGAAATCTAACCAAGGTTGGATTTTAGTGCAGACCTAAGAAGAATACCTGAAGAATATGTATTGTTTATCAATGAATTTTTTTTTTCTTACTCAAACCCTTTAAATTATATCCATATCATCAATATATAATAACCTAAATATATTAGATTTTTTAATATGGTTTTTCTATTAAGGGTACAACCTAGAACCACACACACTTCCATTAAATGGGTTTTGAAATCATCATTCGTGTGTACAGAAGACTACCACCTTGTGAACCGATGTCGTTCTTTTTTCCATTACCATAACACAGTGTTCGTAAAAATTATGGAAAAATATTTATATATTATATTTAGGAAATTATTATTCCTTTTTTTTATATCACACATACCTTCATTATTTCCATTTTTTAATAATATGATAACGTTTTTTGTGTGTGCGGTGGACTACCGCGGCACAATGAAATTGATTATTTCACGCTTTGAATGGAATGTATTAATGATGGGATTAATAAATATATGTGATATATATGAAATAAAACTATTATTTAATGATGATATATCATTTAAATTTGTTTCTATCAAACATATAATAAATTGAAAAAAACAACATTCATACATATGTACGTCTTACCATCTCCATAAACGATGCATTTCATTTCTTATCAATAAATTTTATGGATTATTATAAATAAATATATAATGGATATATATTATATTTATATAATTTCTTACATTTTAGATTTGATTAAATCAAGATCTAATTAAGTGTAACAAGAATAAAAATGAAAATCATATGTAAAAAATAATGAAGTTATTACCTGAAACATGATTTTAAAATGTAATTGTTAATAAATGGGTAACATAAAGTCATAATAAAATATTATATGGTATTATATATGAAAATATGTTTAGTTTATGGATTTATAATAAACTATTATTTATTATACGTGAATTTCAAATGAGTATGACAAAATTTAAGACTTAAGGTAAGGGGATTTCTACTCTCACTTTTATTTCTGAGGGAATTAAATCGTATTCACCAATTTTTTCTTTTGTGTGGTTTATTTATTATCATATGAAATAATATTTCATTAATAATCTTCATTTCATGGTAATTAATTTATCCATTGATGTTATTATTTAAAAAATATTATGATTAAAATTTCACTCAAGAAATAAGGGTGGTTTTTATCTCAATATTCATTTTTGGGATATATGTTATGTTATGAACCTATATTTTTCAAGAGGTATATATACAGCCCTATTGACATGGTAAAGGATTAATTTATTAATCCTAATTATATATTATATTTCCTTTTATTTCCTTCCATCATGGGTTTTACTATTCAATATTACCAAAGTGGTAATGATTTTATGTTACAATCTCATCATTTGTCGGGATTATTTATGATCGACTCTCCAAAGTTGAAATATCGTGATCTACCTATAAAGAATCACCATTAATTTTATTATAAATTAGTTATTCATGATATATTTTTAAGAACCCGGATCTTCGTTTTAGGTATGTTTTTCCCTTTTTTGGAGTTTTTGAGAAAAAGAGGAGAATCTGGAAATTTTCAAAATACATGTTGTGTACTTTGATGTCATTAAAGGCCATGTGTTGGTTGTGTCCGGGCCACACACACGGTGTGTAGGGGCGATGTGGAGGCTGGTTAAATCGGGGTACAGAAAAGCCTAGTACACACCGTGTACTCTAGAAGTACATGTCGTGTACTTTATTTTTTTCATTAAATGGAACAGGGTCATGCCTAATTGACAGAATCGTCTTCTTCTCCAGGTTCTTCGACCGAGAGAGAACCATACAGCTGCGAACATCCTCTGAGCCCCCAAGCCTCCATCTGTTTTCTGAATTGACCGTCGTCGATTGTGTTCGAACCGCAACGGTGATCACTTCCTTCTTCTTGATTTTCATTCCATGATTTTTCCTCTTTCTCAAGATATCATGGGTAGAACGTTTTGTGAGTTTTCATAGATATATGACGTTTTAAGGAGAATCAAGCCTTGTGATTCAAGTATATTGGTATCCTAGCATCAAGGTAGGTGGTTTGTGCCTTACCTTTTGAAGTCTTTGAATTTTATGTGCAAATTCCCACCAATACCCATGAACGGGGTATTGCGTGTTTACCATTTTTCCCCTGTTGTTTTTCTTCCTTGCTTGTACGCTTGTGTAGAGGTAATTTGATCTTGTATGAGTTTAATTTATGTGCTTGGATGTTTTTCCCATTCCTTTTTTCTGTTTACAACCTTTGGGTCTTGTTATCCTTTGGCAGTTATACCTTTTTTCCATGCCTTGTGATCGTAGGGTTGGAATGATATTCTTGACATGCATGTTGTTTTGTAGACTGTTTAGCCAAGTAGCTCTATAGGTGTAATTTGGAATTATAGAATTATTATGCACTGACTGGCACGGGACCGTGAGAACCTGATGCTATAGACTATAATGGATAGACCGAGTGAGCTTCCTAGAGAGTCTTGGATATTATAGACTACAGGGGATAGACTGAGTGAGCTTCCGAGAGAGTCTTGGATGTTACAGACTACAGGGGGGTAGACCGAGTGAGCTTCCTCAGAGAGTCTTTACGTGTTTGAATTTCCTTAAACCGTTCCAGGCTAGAAGAGGATTTGAATGAGCGACCTTCCTCAGAGAGTCTGTGATAGACCTGAGACTATAAGAGGATTGACCGAGTGATATCCTCAGAGAGTTTCTAGACCTTGGGGCTATAAGAGGGATAGACCGTGTGATCTTCCTCATAGAGTCCCTGACTACCCTAGACTATAAGGTTAATTGACCGAGAGAGCTTCTCCAGAGAGTCTTATAATTTCTTATGACCAAACCAAAGGGGTTAGGCTGAGTGCACTATCCATAGGTTTGTTGGTACTTCATGGATAGGACCAGAGGGGTTGACTGCGAGTACTTCCCAAAGGGGTTCCTATTGTGGTAAGCTATTTTCTTCACTGCTGCTTATTGTTCTGTGAATTGATTACTGTCATATATCATCCTGTTACTTCTTATTGATAACTGTATTCTCTTTACTGTTACTGTTTACTGCTTACTTTACTATTACCTGTCATATACTCACTGACTGTTAGGTACAGATCTTCGGGTGGTTACCTACTGGTATTTAGTCTCACACCCTGATTGTGTCATACTTTTGGGCCCAAAAATACTATTTTGTTGCCGGTATAGACACCGGAAAGCGCCCTTCGACTTCTAGTACTTGATTTCTTTGGATCAGGAGAACATGGGACTAAGATTAGGCTTTCTATGTTGAGGATCTATTTATCTTTTCTTTTGTACTTGTTTGGTACTATTTGTATATTTATCATTGTGAAAGTTTGGTTGTTTTCCTAGATATGTATCCTGCATCATTTCATATATACATATATGCTCTAGTTGTTTATTGTTTTAGTATTCCTCTGTTTATTGTTGTGGCATATTTACTACTTACGCTATTGTATGATTTGTTTACTTCCACTATGTACTCTGCCAATGAGGGCATAGTTTTCCCACTATCACACCCAAGGCCCTCACTGCTAGTCGGCAGCCTCTGGCATTTGGGGAAATGCACTTGAGGCCATGTGATCAGCCGGGTACGGGGATCTTCTGGGTGGCTTCTGGAACCGGGATGTTACAAAGTGGTATCATAGGAACTCTTTTCTCTTGATTTACTTTTTGGAGTCTTTAGCTAGGGATAGGACGGATTTGGTACTTGGTAATAAGCTATGCTCAGGAGTAGCTAACCCTTGTACAGGGAAAAGAAAATCTACCTCATTTATTGTAGTTTTCTGGTTTTTAGATTTTACGGTAGATATGATTTCACCTAGAGTGATTCACATGCATTGTGTTGTTATTGTTGTGCTATTGCGGTTCTATTTCTGTCGCAACCCGATAAGATGAGGATATGCCATCTCATGCATCATATAGGCACTCGTTATAAATCACATGTCATGAATTCTTACCATGAAATCTAGGGTGCATTAGCGATTTCATGTTGTTGTGATAGAAGTTATGTTCATTATGCATGATGTTGTGACTGATGCTTTGATAAAATCCCTGCAGTTGATAGAGAAACTGTTTGTTTTGTACCTTGCATAAATAAACGCCAAATTTTGGTTCTTGAGGTGTTATGGGACTTCATGAATTGGAACTTGGTGGATATTTGACTTGTTTCTCATGTATATTACTTGTATAAGATTCCATGATTTGATTCGTGGGGAGTATGGGCCCTCACAGATCATAATTTGACACCACCATGTTTGTTTTTCAGTATTTTCTAGACTTCAGAGCAGTTTCTAAGCTACTGCCCGGAAAAACCCATAATACACGGCAAGTACTTTATGACTACACACCATGTAGTTTTTAAATTGTGTCACTGACTGGGTGAGCAAAAACATGGGGTTGTGAAAGGTTATCAAGAACACACCATGTATGGTAGGTCCATGTCATGTAGTAGTGAGTCGTGTACCTGGTCGTTTCACTAACAACATGGGTCAGGGAGGCCCATGGAGTACACACTGTGTTTGGTATGAACAAACCGTGTAGCCTTGTTCTAGGTACCCATCCATGTCACGAACAACACGGTTTGGTGTTATCTTATCCTGTACACGCTGGATTTGTTCGGAACATGCCGTGTAAGGGTCAGCCTTGTAGTCGGCCGTGTAACTGACAACATGGGTCATCGAACCTTGTCTAGTACACACTGTGTCCTTAGTGAACACGTCGTGTAGTCTAGGGTTAAGAGGACCGTGTGAGTTAGCCGTGTAAAGAGACTCATGCGGGGTAAAGGAGTTCAAATACATGTCGTGTGTGGGAACAATACGCCATGTAGTCTGGGGTGTTACACGACCAAATGTGGCAGAAGTACACGCCCATGTGAATGACCCTAAGGAACACACCATGTAGTTTTTATACACCCCGTGTAGTACTATTTTGCAAATCTTGAATGTTTCTCTCTCCTGTTCCCGTCTTGTACTCTTGTGTTCTCAATCTTTGATAATACTGATCTAACGTGTGCTTTTGATCTTTTAGAGATATGCCTATGAGACATCCTTCGGTTGTACGTCAGCTGCTAGACGGTGATCAGACACCATATATGGCTGATCAGGGACCTCCTGCAGATCATCCTTCTATGCCAACCTTGGCACCAGTGGTTATACCCATTTCAAGCACTGATGCGCAGTTCAGGGAGGACTTCCTGAGGATGATGCAGATCATTGAGGGAGCGTCGCCTCATGCCTCATCGATGGTTGAGTTGACGCGGGTTTTCCAGTAGCAACATCATCCTACTTTCTCATAGGATGGGGGACCCCAGGCTGCAGATTCGTAGTTAGAGGCCATGCAGAATATCTTTGAGCATCTGGAGATACCTCCAGAGAAAAGGGTAAATCATGATACTTATCTGCTCCAAGACACCGCAAAGAGGTGGTGGGAGATGATCTCATAGTCAGGGTGCCATAATAGTATGACTTGGGATGAGTTTAGGCGCATCTTCTATGATTACTTCTATCCAGACACCTTGAGGGCCGACCGAGCCTTAGAGTTTATGAGTCTCGAGCAGGGTACTCTTTCAGTTATGGAGTACTCATCTCGTTTTACCAATCTGCAGTGCTTCATGCCGATTCCAGCAGGAAATGAGTTGTTCCTTTCTAGGAAGTTTGAGGATGGTCTCAGGTAGGAGATCCATTCCTATGTGAATATCTTCAGGTTTACTTCGATATCTTCTATTGTCAACTAGGTGCTGATCACTAAGCACAATCTGAGAGATTCTGGAGTAGTGGGCCAGGGCGGTTCGATATCCAGAGTCAGTTTTCCTCCTACTGATAGTAGGAAGAACTGTAGAGAGTCTTCTCGAGGATATTGGAGTATGCGGGATGTATCTTTGGGCAGCCAGGTTGTTTGGTACCAGTGTGGTAGGAGTGGGCATACTAGGCCTCAGTTCCAGAGAGACCCGATGGAGTGCTGATCATGCGGTAAGATGGGCAATCTTCAGAATTTTTGTCCGATCTTCTCACCTACAGCTGGTGGTAGGGGTTCTTCTATATCCCCGCATCCATGGAATGCATCACCAGTGTCTCACCATTCTGAGAACTGGAGTTCTTATGGTCGTTCGGGCCAAGGAGGAGGTTGCGGTTGTGGTGGTCAGTCACCAGGTTACCAGCGACAGCAAAGTGGATCAGCATAGAGTGGTTATCCAGGGGCGCATAACCACGGTATAGGCCAGAGTTTCGCCGTGGATTAGACCTATCAGAAGAAAGATCTCGGACCTTCCACAGTTCTAGGTACGATCTTAGTAGCCTCAGTTTTATCTTCATCCCTTTTCGATACGGGTGATTCGCATAGCTTTATCTCTGTTGTTGTTGTGGAAAGCCTTGGGATTTGTATCTTTTCGTCTGTCGACATGTTGACTCTTGATACACCTTTGGGAACAAGGACATCTAGTGTATGTTAGTGCAGTGAGTTCCCTCTTGAGGTTGCAGGGTGTCACTTCTTATGGGACCTCTATGTCCTAGAGATGACGGACTATGACGTTATTCTCGGTATGGACTGGTTAGTTCCCTTCAAAGTAGTCATCGATTGCTATCATTGCAGGGTGAGTTTCGTATCACCATAGGGAAAATATTTTATTCATAGAGGCGATTGGGATGTTCAGGCAGGTAGAGCTGGACCACAGCATCATGACCAAGGGACTTCGTAGTTAGACTTTCCCCTAGTGGTGGACCTTTTCAGAGACATCTTTCTAGAGGACTTTTCAGGTTTTCCTCTGGAGTGTGAGGTAGACTTAATGATTTATCTCTTTCCAGGAGTGGCACCAGGGTCCATTCCTCCTTATAGGATGGATACACCTAAGTTGCAGGAGCTGAAGAAGTAGTTGGAGGAGTTGCTGGCCAAGGGTTTCATCTAGACGGGTACTTCTCCTTGGGTTTTTCCTGTCCTGTTTGCAAAGAAGGCAGACGACACCCTTAGGCTTTAAATGGATTATCGGAAGCTAAACCAGTTCATGGTAAAGAACCGATATCCCTTTTCGAGGATCGATGACCTCTTTGATTAGCTTCGAGGAGCCCGGGTGTTCTCGAAGATTTATTTGAGGTTTGGTTATCATCAGTTGAATGTTAGACCATCAGATATACCTCTTATAGCCTTCCAGAGCAGTTGTAGTCTATACGAGTATACAGTCATGCTATTTGGTCTCACGAATGAGCCAGCATCTTTTATGGCACTGATGAACTGAGTGTTCCATCCATACTTGGATTCCATTGTGGTGGTTTTTGTGGATGACATCTTGGTGTACTCTCACAGTCAACATGACCATGCTACCTATCTTGAGATCATTCTGAGTACACTAAGAGATCATAAATTATATTCTAAGATCTGAAAATTCCACTTTTGTAAGGATCAGATCCACTTCTTGGGTCACGTTATCTCAGAGACATGAGTATTAGTAGACCCAGATAAAGTGAGAGCTGTAGTTTCCTAAGAGAAGGAGAAGAATGTCTTTGAGGTGTGGATTTTTCTAGGGTTGGATGGATACTACAGGAATTTTATACATGACTTTTCACGCCTTTCAGCACCGCTAATAGGTATGACCAAGAAATGTGTGAAGTTCTTATGGTCAGATTCTTGTGAGACAGCCTTTCAGGAGCTGAAATGGAGGTTGAAGTCAGCACCGATACTAGTCTTTCCAGATCCGGGAAAGATCTATATAGTCTGTTGTGATGCTTCAGGTATCGGAATAGGAGTTGTGCTTATGCAGGGAGATGGGGTTGTTGCTTACGGGTCTCGCCAGTTGAGGCCACACGAGAGGAACTACCCAACACATGATCTGGAGTTGGCAGCTGTTGATCATGCCATATGATATCGGAGATATTACCTTATGGGAGATCACTTTGTGTTGTTTACCTATTACAAGAGTCTCAAGTACATTTTCACTCAGCGGGACCTGAATCTGAGATAGCGTAGGTGGGTCGAGTATCTTCAGTCCTTCAACTTTGAGCTTGCCTATACGCTTGGTAAGGGCAATGCAGTTGCTGATGCGCTGAGAAGGAGAACTCAAATACAGGCAGTTTTGGAGGCTAGAAGTGAGTGGTAGCTTATGGCTCTGTTCTCTGAGATGTATTTAAACTTGAACGATAGTTAGGGGAAGATGTTTCTTTCTTCTGTGGTTGTTACCTCTACTCTTCTCGATCGGGTACGGATGAGGCATTTATCAGACTCAAAAGGCCTAGTCTTGTGGGAGAGTGTGTCAGGAGAGAACCCTCTTCCTAGGTGGACAGTGGGTGAGGATGAGATCTTGCATTTCCAGGGACACGTATGGGTGCCAGTAGACATATGCAAGGAGCTGATGCATGGTTTTCATTCCTCAGTTTGGGAAATTTATCCTTGTGTCACCAAGATGTATCGTGATCTACACCTCCAGTACTGGTGGCCAGGTATAAAGAGAGATGTTGCTGGGTTTGACATGATATGTTCTACTTCTCAGTAGGTGAAGGTGGAGCATTAGTGACCAGCCAGGCCTTTACAGTAGTTACCCATTTCTAAGTGGAAGTGGAACGATGTCACGATGGACTTCGTGATCGGGTTACCGAGGTCACCACGATGGAGTGATGTTGTTTGGGTTGTCGTCGACTGGATTACGAAGGTTTCTCAATTATTTCTAATCAAGGAGACCTTCAGTGTTGATGAGCTGGGGCAGTTGTAAATCCGAGAGATTGTACACCTACATGGAGTCCCACACTCCATTGTTTTACACAGGTATGTGCATTTTACTTCCCGGTTCTAGCAGGGGCTTCAGAAGGCTCTGGTTACATAGGTACTTTTGAGTACAGCATACCATCCCCAGACAGATGGTCAGTCTTATTGTACGATCCAAGTGCTTGAGGATATGCTCTGAGCGTGCATTCTAGACTATGGCGGTTCTTGGGAGAAGCATATTCCTCTTGTAGAGTTTTCCTATAACAATTGTTTTCATGAGACTATTCAGATGGCACCTTATGAGGTCGTGTACGGTAGGCCATGCCGATCACCTTTGTGTTGGCTGGAGGTAGGAGAGGCAGCGTTGCTGGGACCTCGTCTTGGTTAGGAGACCTCATAGTTGATAGAGTTGATTCGGAAGAGGATGGCTAGAACACAATCTCGATAGAAGTCTTATGCTGATCAGCGGAGACGACCTCTGGAGTTCGAGGTCGGGGATCAGGTTTTCCTATGTGTCGCACCGAGGTTGGGACACAAAAGGATTCAGAGATAGGGTAAGATTTCACCACGATACGTTGGGCCATTTGAGGTGTTGAAGAGATTTGGGCTGGTTACCTATCGGTTGCAGTTACCTCAGAGGTACCGGACTATGCACGACGTCTTCCACATCTCTCAGCTCTGACGTTACATTTCATACTTGTCTCATGTCTTTCAACCCGAGGAGGATGAGCTTGAAGCGGATGCGTCGTTTAAGGAGCATCCTATCTGAATTGTCGATCACAGTACGAAGGTTCTACGTGGTCGGTCTGTTCCTCTGGTACAGGTGCTATGGCAGCATAGGTGAGTACTGGACGAGACCTGGGAGAGGGAGGTCGAGGTATGATCGCAGTGGTCGAAGCTATTCGGGGATTCATCTCCCACGCCTCGCTAGGAAAATTCGGGGACAAATTTCATTAAGGGGGGAAGTTTGTAAGAACTCAAATCTTCATTTCAGGTATTTCTTTCCCTTTTCTGGAGTTTTTGAGAAAAAGGGGAGAATCTGGAAATTTTCAAAATACATGCTATGTACTTTATAAGTACATGTCGTGTACTTTGATGTTGCGCAAGTCTGTGTGCTGGTCGTGTTCGGGCCACACACACGGTGTGTAGGGGCGATGTGGAGGCCGCTTAAAGCGGAGTATGGAAAATCCTAGTACATGACATGTACCCCAGATGTACATGTCATGTACTTTATTTTTTTTCATTAAAAGGACCGGGTTCATGCCTAATCGATAAAATTGTCTTCTTCTCTAGGTTCTTCGACCGAGAGTGACCCATACGGCCACGAACATCCTCCGAGCCCCCGAGCCTCTTTCTATTTTTCAAATCGACCGTCGTCAATTGCATTGGAACTACAACGGGGAGCTCTACCTTCTTCTTGTGTTTCATTCCATGATTTTCCCTCTTTCTCAAGATATCGTGGGTTGAATGTTTTGTGCCTTTTCATATATCTAAAACGTTCTGAGGAGAATCAAGCCTTGTTATTTAAGTATATTGGTCTCCTAGCATCAAGGTAGGTTGTTTTTTCCTTACCTTTTTAATTTTTTGTGTTTTATGTGAAAATTTCCACCAATACCCGTGAACGGGGTATTGCTTGTTTACCGTTTTTCCCATGTTGTTGTTTTGCCTTTCATGTTCGCTTGTGTAGAGGAAATTATATCTTGTATGTGGTTAATTGTTGTGCTTGGATTTTTTTCCCATACCTTGTTTCTGTTTACAAATTTTGGGTCTTGTTAGCCTTTAGTCGTTATACTTGTTTTCCATGCCTTGTGACCGTTGGGTTGGAATGATATTCTTGACATGCTTGTTGTTCTGTAGACTGGTTATCCAAGTAGCTCTATAGGTGTACTTTGGTCTTATAGCATTATTATGCACTGACTGGCACAGGACCGTGAGAACCCGGTGCTATAGACTATAAGGGATAGACAGAGTGAGCTTCCTAGAGAGTTTTGGATATTATAGACTACAAGGGATAGACTGAGTGAGCTTCCCAGAGAGTCTTGGATGTTATAGACTACAAGAGGGTATATCGAGTGAGATTTCTCAGAGAGTCTTCACTTTTTTGAATTTCCTTAAACCATTCCAGTCTAGAGGAGGAATTGACCGAGCGAGCTTCCTTAGAGAGTATGTGATAGACCTGAGACTATTTGAGGATTGACCAAGTGAGCTCCTTAGAGAGTTTCTAGACCTTGGGGCTATAAGAGGTATAGACCACGTGATCTTCCTTAGAGAGTCCCTAACTACCCTAGACTATAAGGTAAATTGACCAAGAGAGCTTCCCCAGAGAGTCTTATAATTTCCTATGACCAAACCAGAGGAGTTAGGCTGACTGCACTGCCCAAAGGGTTGTTGGTACTTCTTGGATAGGACCAGAGGGCTTGGTTGCGAGTACTTCCCAGAGGGGTTCCTATTGTGGTTAGCTATTTGCTTAACTTCTTCTTATTGTTCTATGAATTGATTACTGTCATATATCATCCTGTTACGGCTTACTGATTACTGCCTGCTGTTTACTGTTACTGTTTACTACTTACTATACTATTACCTGCCATATACTCACTGATTGTTAGGCACTGAACTTCAGGTGGTTTCCTTCTAGGATTTAGTCTCACACCCTGTTTGGGCCATGCTTTTGGGCCCAAACAGACTATGTTGTATTGAGTATAAACAAGGGCAAGCTCCCTTCGGCTTCTGGTACTTGATTGCTTTGGAGCAAGAGAGCATGGGACCAAGCTTAGGCTTGTGATGCTGAGGAGTTGTTTATCTTTTCTTCTGTACTTGTTTGGTACTGTTTGTATTTCCAGCATTGTGACAGTTTGGCTACATTCCTAGATATATATCCTCCATCATTTCATATATACATATATGCTCCAGTTGTTTATTGTTTTAGTCTTCCACTGTTTATTGTTGTTGGATATTTACTACTTCCGCTATTGTATGGTTTGTTTACTTCCGATGTGTACTCTGCCAATGAGAGCATAGTTTCTCTACTATCACACCCAAGACTCTCACTGCTAGTTGGCAGCCTCTGGAGTTTGGGGAAATTTGCATGAGGCCATGTGACCAACCGGGTACAGGGTGCCTCTGGGTGGCTTCCGGAACCGGAACATTACAATATTCATGTAATGGTGCCTTTTTTTACTCTTTGGTACTTAATATAATTAATAATTTTTTAAGAAAATCCGACATTATTTTTCTCTTTGGTTGGAAATGTTTTTCCTTTAAAAACCATGTTTTCTAAAAAAATGTTTTCAATTTTATTTATTAATATCATATAATATTTAAAGGAAATTATTACCCATGTTTTTATTTAAGAAAATGAATAGAATATTCATTTCTTTTCAAAACCATTCTGGTTTTTATTTTACCAAATGTGTGCAAGGAATATTTCTTTTAATGTGTACAACATGAAAAAAAATATTTTGTACTCCTGACTAATCATTACATTGAAGCTTCCATTATAAGTTTTAAATTTTATCTTCAAATAAAATGGTTTAAAAATATTTTATGTTTTAATGGAATTTTCTCGAAGTGAAAGAATATTTTCTTCAAGAAAAGTTTTAAACGGTTTTTGAAAGCTTCCATTATATGTTTTTAAAAAAAATTCAAAGAAAAATGTTTTAAAAAATGGTATGTTTAAAAAAAAATTAAAGAAAAAGGGTATTTTCCTCCTGAAAGTTTTTTAATTATTTTTAAAATCTTCCTTTACTGTTTTTTAATGTTATTTCTAAATAAAGTTATTTTCATAATGTTTTATTTTTTAAAAATTAATTTTCAATGAAAATATATTTTCCTCAAGAAGTGTCCCAAGTAGTCATTAGAAATTATTTTTTATCTAAGATGATATTATTTGAATTTTCTTATGGTTAACTGGGGATATAATATATGGATATGATTCATATTATTTCTCTGAATGGTTTATTTTTATGATGATAAGATATTTTTGAATCTCATTTATTATCTATGATTTATACCTTGATAAAATTCTAATGAAACCTTTTTATCTTCTATAAATTATACCGTAATATAATTCTTTTGAAAAACCCTTATTTTTCATGGGTTTTTATGATGAAATGATGAAATGATTATGAAACATTTATTTTTTCACATGTTATGATATAATGAAAATTTAATGAAACCTATTTCATTGCATGGTTTAAAATATGATGAATGTTTTATAATCTAATGGAACACATGTGTATGATTTTCATTATGTTATAGGTGTGACCTATATCTTCATCCAATGCATTGGGTAAAGATTTATATCTCATGAGATGAAAATTAGAATCAAGTCGATGGGCTTGATCCACCATGGGAAAGAGGTTTTCCCTATTCCACAATGGTAATCATGTGTATCGTTATTCACTATGGGAAGAAGATGCGTTTGGATCCACTATGTTGATGGTTTTAGTAGTTAACCTTGAAATATGAAATGGCTTTCTATATTTATGATCATGCTACACTTTTATGGCATGGGATTATGGTTTATGATATATTTTTTAGGATTTATCACTCTTATAGAACATGTTTTATGAAATGATAATGTTTTATTCTATGACACTTGTTTATAATACATTAAAGGTTGGGTATGAGCTTTGTATGTTATGTTTACGATCACATGCCCTTATTATTATCTTATGATTCCATATGATCATAGATTGACATATCAGATGTTTAGCATTATCGAGAATCTAACCTCAGCATTTCTTATATTTCCTTCCCCATGTTATAAAGAAATATTTAGGTAGGGTATGCCTAAGAGGAGTATTATGTGAGAATATCATTACGGGATATTTTGAATAGCTTTCTCCAAATTAGAAGATTGTGTTCCATGTTACCAAAGGAAATGTACTATTATGGTACTTAGGCATGTATTTGTGTAATGTAATTCCCAAAACTTAATTATAATTGTAATAGTAATATTTTTAGTTATTATTATTTCTATGAACATTTCTGTTATTAAATACACAAAAGAGAATGAGGAAAATTTTATTCTAACACTGAAATATTTCATTAATACAAGAGATTACAACTACTCATGAAAACTCATTATAAGACCCAATAGAATAAACAGAAGACCACCAAGCATGATGAGAATGCTGATGGTGTAGTTGAAAGCCCTTGGATCTACCATAACATGAAACTCTATGTAATGCAATATAGAAAGAATGAAAAGCATCAAATAAATGTTTAGAACCATCCTCTTAAAATAATAAATGATGTTTGGTCTTTTTAAATGCTTCGAATGGGTATTTATATAGCATGTATGACCGTTAGAAAAAAAATAGTCATTGGATTTTATTGACCGTTGGATGTTTGAAAACATAAAATGAATTTAAAATAATGTTTTCATTTAATAGAATTAATGACATGTAAATTGGATAATGTACATTTTGTTTAAAAAGAATACAATAAATAAAAGAAATATTTTTATCTACTATTAGGAATATATATATATATATATATATATATATTTGTTTTATAAATTTTTAATTCTCAAAAGGAGAAACGCGGGACCATGCAAGGGTTTCAAGGGAGGTAGGGGCGTTGACCTAGGGGTGTGCGGGTTTCATTAAGGGAGCATTGTTGCCAAGGGAGAGAAGGTCGAGTCTGGTTGTGCTATTAGGGTTCGACTTTAGGAGTCACGTAGGATGGCTTTGAAGCCGAGCAGATCATAGTGGTGGGGTTCGTCCACCACTGAAGGTTTCAGGTTGTTCGGGTTCGACCGCTGGGATGAGCGCTGGTGAAGAATATTACTATCGTGTCATCTGTGGGGTTTAATCGAGGCTTGGGTAGCAGTTCTTCACCTTTGAGTTAAGCGTTCTTATGTTTCAATTTTTAGATACCAAACCTATTAACAGTGATGTTTGTTCTGTTCTTTTATTTTATATTTCGATCGATGTCGTGTTCTATTCATCATTGATATGCTATCTATTTATGTTTATTGATGCCCAAAACTGTTATTTACTTTTGGACTATAAACAAAGCTCCCTCTTATTTTGGTCCACTAATTGAGATTTGATCAAATCAAATACTATGTTATTTTTTTAAAAGTGTATTTAAAAGGGGTATTTATTGTGATGTTTTTAAAGTGTATTTATTGTGATGTTTTTTGCTAGTTTGAATTGTCTCTTCTCAGATGTCTATATCATGTTAATCAGCTTTCTTTGCATGCTGGTTTGTTCCACTGTATGTATATAGGTGGTTGTAGCTATAAAAGCCATCATTACCTGACTAAAATACCAGTTTCAAACTGGGAGTTTAGACAGAGTCTCTTTTACATTGTCTTTCACATTTCTTCATCTGAACTCCATCCTGTGCATGTTTCCAAAGTTCATTTAGGGTTAAGGTAGATTTCGTGATATTTCATTATTAAACTTGATTTTGGAATTCATTCTTCAAGAGTTTAATTTATTGGTTAGTTTGAGTTTGATTTTCAAACAACATGCAGATACATTCTCAATTCCACAAGGGATCAATTTATTTTATCTAAATTATGTTCTAGAAATCTTTTGTAATAATTATTATTTATTTGTTAACAAAAAAATATTGGTTATGTCAAAATGAAAATTATTCATTTTAGAAAAACTTATTTTTCACCTCTTTCAACTTCAATTCAAGTAAGAGGGCTACTGTTTACTTATTATTATTGTGTATACATAATTTTTTTTCAAATATAAGTGCATTTAGGAGTTTATATATCTTTATGGGTGTTAATATCATATATAAATAATCTAGTTCTGAATAATTGTATTTCAAATCATTGAAAGAGACCATTTTCTTAAGCAGTATATTTACAAATGGTAGTATGGAACTATATGGGATCAATATATTTAGTTATACAATTTCTGTTTAATTTTTAAGGGTGTATATACAAATACATATATATGTATTTCTAAATAATTATGTTTAATTATTTTCAGAATTAATAATGGAAGAATGTATAGATATTATGTTTAAATTTAATTCATTTTGGTGTAACGGGTTGTTTCACTAAAAAATTTGATTACTCTTAAGGATTATTATTACCTAGTACATTATGAAAACTATTATCCCACTTATATTTATGTATCTAAAAACGTCTTATGTTTTAATTTAATATTATATCAGTTTTTTCATTGAGTATTCTCATTTATGGATATTTTTCTCAAACATGTCTTTTTGCTTTGTATTTAGTGATGATGATTGTTATAAATTCAATGTCAATTATATATATATATATATATATATATCAACATCATAAATTGTTACATGTTTTGAATGAAAAAATATGGGATAGAACTATTTTCAATTCAAGAAGTTTATATATATATATGTATATTTATGGGAAATCTTAAGTTCTTCATGGTATATATACATATATAAGGATAAAATGTTTATTGAAATGTTATAATTACTATCGTCATGTTTTAAAAATCATATAACAAGTCACAAAGTTATCTTAAAATTAAGGATGTCATATATGCATACAATATTGGCCATGTGTTAAGAATAACCTCGACACACCTTTCATTCATAATAAACTAATGGTTTCAAATTAATTTTAAAGTTTATATTCATGATTCTTAAACACATGGATTTCTTCAAGAATTGAAATAATTACACTTTTATTCTCCAATGTATTTTAGAGAGAATGTGTGTGTGTATTTCCTTATCCTTTTCATTTTTTCATTGCAAATAAAGACATTTATTTCCATCAAGGGATTAATCCCTCATGATATTAAATTAAATAGTTTATGAATATCCTGATGTGCTATGTTGATCCCAATCAATTCAACAATAAGAAGGATTAGTAAATATGTATACAGATTGGGGAATGTTATTTACCTAGCTTATGTATACGTTGAACCCCACTTATATGAGGAATGCATAGTAAATATTAAGTGATGGGTGAGGCCCACTATTTCCTCTCAATGCATCGATAGGTCTCATGAGAAAAATAAATATGGAGTTAGTTGAGGCCTTTCCCATTATTTGATATGGTTCTGGACAATGCCTTATTCATTTTCAGATGTCTTGGACAAGGCCTCAATGGTATTTCTCGATGCATCGGTAGGTCTCATGAGGCAAATAGATTTTGACTTGGATAAGGCCTTGCCCATTTTTAGATATGGTTTTGGATGAAGCATTAATCATTTTGAGATGTCTTAGTTGAGCCATTGACAGTATGTTTCTGAATGTCCAGCATTATGCATTCTCTCAATATGAAACTAGTAACTAGTAGATCATGTAGTTATTCGACTAGTAGGATACTCATGGTTAAGAACCTTTTTCATAAGTACAGATTCTAAACAAGGATTATTTCATGTGAAAAACTTGTATCTACACCCTTGAAATGTTATGAATAATTTTTGAGTGGCTATCATCTAGCTTTAAGTGGAATTTCGTGTATTTTTTGTATAAGTGTGTGCATATTTTATAATACATTATATATGTAACTTTTAAATAAGTATAGAAATCTTTGAGCATGAGTTTGTTCTAAAAATGATTTTAGTAACTCTCGTGAAATAATGATGACATGTTGTGAGAATTGTTTTTTCTTTGAAGAAAATGATTTAATGGATTTATTTTATTTTATGTAAAAAAAATTAAAAGAATTTATTAATTGTTTTTTAAACTATTTACTAGAAATATACAATGATCAACCTATATTTTAATTTCTTTTATCGGTATAATAGAATTATCAATAGTGTAATTTTTCCATGTGGAGGTAGAGAACTAAAGTTTATTTTTGTTTAGTTTTATGGAAATGTAATGATTGTATATAATTATCTATAACCTAGACTAATAAATATCACCTATTATGTAATATGATGTGTAATTAATCAGTTTCTTTTTATAATAAATTTACCCAACATATTTTAGCAGTAGCTCTGGGAAACTAGGGTTTGGGGTGCTATAAGTAATGTATTGAATATTAATCTAAAAATATATAATATCCATGTATGATAATCTAGGGTAGCTATAATATTCCTTCACAACTTTCTTTTTCCCTATGTGAACACAAAGATATATTTAAATGTAAGAGGGTGACATTTTGTATTTTTCTTTTCTTTAAATAACTTAAATATCATTTTTAAGGAAATGTATCCATTAAATAGTTATATTTAGATACTAAGTTGATAAGGTTTGAATAAAATTTACCCAATAAGAATTATGATGAAAACTAGTGACCTTAACATTTAGTTTTAACCTAGGTTAACTTGATTTACCCTTTACTCTTATCATAAATTTGACCAAAGTTACTATTAATAATGCTTAAAAATTAAAGGGACATATTTACCAAATTTTTACCATTTGATTACAAATATGGAGTCCATTTTTCAAAATTAAATTTCTATAAGTGGCCAAAATTTATTTTAAAATAAGATCCCAAAATGCGATGGAAACTGTTTTTAATACATTTTTAAGAATAAAACTGAATTTATTCCTCTCCCATTCCTATAAAAATTATTAGATGAATGCTAACTTTTTTATTGAATATATAATATATAAATTTCATTAAAATAATTCACCAATAGTGATTACTTTAATTTACTATAATAAAAATAAATTGTGCGCATAAAAAAGGGTTTTTAGAAAAACACCTCCGTTATTTTCAAATGATTTTTATTTTTATTTATAATTGATTAATAACCCATGAATTAATTTTATACATATGTAAACCATACACATTTCATGATTTAGTTAGTCATATTGACACCCTCTAATCCAACCACAAGGTGATAACTATCAAATCAAATATTAATATTTTAATAGTATATCAATGTTTGTTTAAACTCGGTGTTTTAGGTAAAAAAATATATTAAAGAAATAAAAACAATTAGAGAGCTATATCATAAAATCTCAAGGCATTACATTATAACACCCATAAAATTAATTTATACCTCAAAATTATATCACTTTGATACAAATAATTAGGGTATATCTGTTTCATTATATCCTTAGGTTCCTAAGTGAATCTATGATTACTCGATATAAATTTAACTATATGAGTAGCCTTGTTTCGTATCACTTTATATCTACAATACATGATTTATATTAGTTGTTATTTAAATTATAGATCATGATCTAGTGGTATGACCTCTGTGTTTAGTGCATGTGATGGAGTAGGTTTGTAATCCCTCAAGAGATATACATAGAACACGCCATGAACCTGAGAGAGGTTTAGTGTAAGTGCCAATAAATAAGCTACCATCCTTACTTGATAAAGAATATAAAAAGCTAAAATATACCTAGGGTTAATATTTACCATATTTTTTAATCTCATAACCTTCTTCTTTGGAGAAATGTTTAGAAATACATTCTCACCAACATGAAATTCCAAATTTCACCAATGATTTCCAACTTCACTTATCTTTCGACACTAAGAAACCTTGGTGTGATACTAAAAACATCTTACATTCTCTATCATTTCTTAAGCTAGCTCAAGTAAAAACATTTTTATTTCACCAATATCATCTCAATAGGTTTCAGTTATATACTTTTTTCATATAGGGATTTATAAGGAGCCCTAGGAATGATCGAGTGAAAGTTATTCTTGTAACAAAATTTAAATAGAGGAAGGTATTTATCCTAATAACCATTGAAATTAATATAATATGATCTCAGAATACCCTTTCTGGATTTAATGATTCTCTCATACAAAAGGATGATAATCAGTACTGAAACTTTACTCTATATCAAGAGCCTTCTAAAGAAATCAACAAAACTTTTAGAAAACTCATATCTCAATCAGATATAATAGAACGTTGTAATCCATGAAACCTTACTTATTATTGTAATTTATATTCTAAAATTCCAATAAATAGATAAATCATATATGGTTGTAATTAAGTGTGATTACTTTCTAAGGTGATTGACTATAATACAAATAGTATTAAGGCCTTTATATATTTTGGGGAGTCTAACGATAAAATCCATGGTGTTTTTCCCATTTCTATGGGTAATGGATATAACATCCCCTTATACTTATGACTCTCATATTTAACTTTATAACATATTGATCACCAAAATTCATACTTAGAAATATATCCCTTTATATTTTCCCACCTGAAATCCTCATTTAAATATATATAAATATATATCTTTGTAAATCTAGGATGATTAGAGGATGATGAACTATTAGCCTCATCCAATAAATCCTTCTTCAAATATAGTATGGATGAAACAAATACATGTTTCCTACACCTTATAAATTCATCAAAATCAATTTTTAACTTGGGAACATTTATAAACTTCTTATATAGTTTCAAATATTCCTTTTATGCCTCTTTAATCTTCAAAGGGATAGATGGTTGAACATCCATTTTAGAAAGATAGGATTTCTCCATTTCATTTAATATTTCCCAATCCATCCTTTATAATTCCAAAAAATATTGGTTCTTTAATGATCCTCATCATAGATAATCTATCATGATCTTTTCGACTCAAAGAATCTACCACCTTGTTCTCCTTTCCTACTATGGTAATGTATTAAGGAGTCTTAATCTTTAATTAACTCCAAGAATCTTTACTTTCACATAATCATCTATTATTTAGTCGATACATACATTAAACCTTTATGATCAATGTATATATCAAATCTTTCCCTATGAAGATAATTCCTCGATATATTTAATGAAAAAAAGTCACCCTGGAGAACTCCAAACAATGATTTGGGTAATTATGTTCATGAGCCATTAATTGTCAGGAGTCATAAGATATAACCATATCATTTTTCAAGACAACACATCCTAGTCCCTTTTTTGATGCATCACTATATATTAAAAATCTTTCTCTCCTTCAGGGTAATGTAATCACATGTGCACAAACCAACTTTATTTTAAGTTCCTTGAATTTTTCCTCACATTCATCTTTCCAATGTAACTTGGCACTTTTTAAGTTAACATTGTGAGGGGACTAGACTGTCATGGGAAAATCTCCACAAAGTTTCAATAATATCGATTTATACTAAGAAAACTATGGAACTTAGTCACAATGGTTGGTCCGAGTCAATGTTCAATAACTTCATCCTTTGATGGATCCACAAATATACCCACACTTTATATTATATGACACAAAAATATTATTATTTTATCCAAAATTCATACATTTTAAATTTTTCATAGAAATTATCCTTATTTAGGGTTTTTAGTACAATCCTTAAGTAAACTTCAAACTCTTCCTTGATCTTTGAATGTATAAGAATATCATCTATAAATACTTTCATAAACTAATTTGGTCGATCTCTAATGTCTTAATTCATTAAATCTATAAATATACTTAGGGAATTAGAAAGAAAAATTGGCATCACTATATATTCATGAGGTCCATACCATTTATGGATTGTTTTCTTGGGTATATCCTCCTTAAAACTCAAAAGATGATATCCATAATGAAGATAAATATTGTAAAATTATTGATCAATAAATAGCTATTCAAAAAAGACATCAATATAAGGGAGAGGATACTTATTCCGGATTTTGATCTTCTTATGTTCCCAATAATCAATGAAAAGTCACATTAATCTATATTTATTCTTAATAAAAATAACATGTTCACCCAAAGGTGATTCACTTGAATGATTAAATACTTTTCAATATTATCTTGGACTTTATTCTTTAATTCATAAAACCAAATAGAGTCCTTTATATAGAGTCTTTGAAATAGGTGTTTCACCATGTATGAGTTCTATTGGGAACTAAACTTCATTATTCAATATAAGACTAGGAAACTCTTCTATAAAGCTATCATAAAACACCCTCACAAATGAAATATCATCAATTTTGAGTTTCTCTCCATCTATATGAGATAAAAAAATCTTTTAAATAGGAATTAAAACCCATACAATGGGTGAATTTTACATTGTATGTTCTTATTTTTCATCGAACCAATAAATGATCATAGGATAGTTCTAAATATAAAATGGGGCTTCCCTTCCACAAAAATTGATTTGGTATTTATGTAAAGAAACCCAATCCATTAATAATATAAAATAAAATTTAACAAGAGGTATAATAATGATATTTTGTAGAAGTATATCCCCAAATAGTTTAATCAGATAAGAATCATAAACTTGAGATGTGATCATAATTCCCTTAGGGGTTTTCAATTATAATTCCATATATAATTATTGAATATATGGATTGAAATTCCTTTAGACTTTCCCTGATATAAAAAATTTATATAACTATTATAAAATAGTGTACTTAAATATTTGATAATTCCTATAACCAATATATATTTATCATTCTGTATTCAGACCCTTAGTAAAAATAAAATGGTTAGCATAACCATCAGACATCTTTGATCAGAGTGAACAAACATGAAAATAATTAATAGGAAGTCAAAATTATGACAAATTATTTTCAATCTAAGATAGCATACATTAAACCTAGGTCAACTATGGTCATTATCTATTTAAATACTTACCAATGGTTTCTATATAAAATGGTTATTAACCCATCCATATCCACTAGGAGTTTCATATGAGGTGTGTTGTAAGGGAACACTCACTGTACAACATAATAATAGACGAGATATACTCAACCAATTATTTTTTGGGGTTATTACCCTTAGATGTATCTATGCTAAAAACATGTGAACTTGAAGTATGCATCCATAGATGTTTTTATAGGAAAACCACACTTCTTTATTTACCATAACATTAGATATTCTCTTATACATTTGAATATACAGAGGGTTCTCACCAATAACTTCTCATACTAGTTCTTAAAGGTAAATAAACATTACTTTTTTTACAAATGAAATGACCCATAATTTAAAAAAATAACATCTTAATATATGCATATTTATTACATAACATTACGATCAACACCAGAATCATATAGTTACTAGTATATTTTGAAAATTAAACACATAAAATACTGGTTCATAAGTAAACTACATAATCTCCCACTAAACACCCTTCTTAGGCATATCATACCAAAAACCATTCTTCATAACCCTAGGAAATGAAACATAAGAAAAGGTAACCTCAAAATCTCATTAAAGGAAAAAAAAGTAGATATCAATGATCACTTAAAACTAAAATGATTATAAGTGTATAAGAACATAAGAATAACATTTAAAAACCATGCCCTTTATATCATAGATCATAATCTCGAGTCATGAAAAAAATCTTAGAAATTCATAAGAAATCTATTATAAAGGAATCAAATAACATGATCCATGAGAGTATAAAATTGGAAAATGACATAAGTTTATGGCGTACACATAAGAATATAAAATATTTACCTTAACAGTCAAGGATAACTACCAATATTATCACTGTGTATTGGGTTCAATCCCCATTTGGTTATAGTATTCAAGGTTTACTCCCAAGACTATCATAGTGGATAAAGTCCCATACTAAACTAGGTTTACTACCTATTCGAGTCTTGTTTATCTCATGAGATATCTATCTTTATCCAATGCATCGAAGAGATATATAATTTCAATCCAACCCATCACATAATGAAAATCATACATATTTATTCCATAAGATGATAAATTATTCATCATATGATCACCTATGAAAATGAAATGGGTTTCATAAAAACTTCATCCTTTCGTCACAATATAACATGTAGAAAAGAAATGGGCATCATAACTTAATTAACCCATATAAAAGAAACAATTTTCATAGAATCATACTTAAATAATTAGCCTCATAAACCATCTAAATAATGAAAGTGGATGGTATCACTGTATCATATCCCCAGTAAAGAATAATTATCATTGAAGGATTTCATATTAAATGAAAATACCATTAAAGTATATATGGGATATTTCATGATGAAAATAAAATTTTAATTTGGAAATCACTTATTTAAAATCTAAAAATTTCCAAAATGTTAAGGAAAAATTTTTAATTGAAAATAATCTTGTAAAATAGATAATGAAACCTTAAATCATTGAACAGTTAGGATAGTAGGAAATTCTATTCAGTTCATGTATGTTAAAACAAATATTTATTTCACATTATCAGTAAAAAGTCAAAAATACCTGATTTGGAAAATGATAAGAATATTAATTTTAATTTTTTAAAAAAATAAATAAAGGGTAAAAATGAGTTTAAAAATAATATTATAATATTAAAAACACTATTAATAACATTTTTAGAAAACATGGGCATATAAAAAAATTATTTTTTGACTGAAGGGAGAAATAAAGTCAGTTTTACTTAAAAACATTATTTTAGTATCATGGGTAATAAAGTGAGAATAAAAAATGGAAAACATTTAATATCATGATGTAACCTTATTATAATAAAATAAATGAGTTTCTTGATTGTTATATAATGAAATTTCATCATTAGAAACTAATCATAAACAATCTTGACAAATAATGAGATTGTAACATTATCTCCTGTGATACATGATTTAAAAGATATTTAACCTCATGTTTAATAAATTTAAATTTATTATAATTATATAAATGAATTATGATATCATATATTATCCTCTGATAATATTTCCACCCAAAATTATTAATAATTATTAATTAAAATCTTTTTTTGGGTGTTAACTCTTTCGTTTCTTTATGCGAATTTCGGCTCAGAAGTTCAAGTATTTTCACTTTGATTTTGGTTTCATTATATATATATTTTTAATAGTTATATAAATAACATATATATTCCTTATATATAAATTTAATTTCATCAATAAAAGGTGGATATAGAATAATTAATTACATTGTTCATGGGGATGGCAAGCCATAAGTATGCATGAACGTTGTTTTCACTTTTTGAAGACAAGAATTAAAGAGAGATACATAATAATTAACCATTAAAAATTAATATTATATAATATAAATCTATAATATTAATTAGATATATCATTAGTACTATCCATGTAATGATGAAATGAAAATGAATCACATCGCTTCGTGGAGGTGGTAGTTGAAACGTACACATGAAAGACGTTATCATTTTAAAAACGATTGGAAGATAAGAAATAAGATATTTTATTATAATTAAATAATAATAATTATGTCATAAATATCATATATAAAAATTAAACCCATCTTAATACCCATCCATAAAATATGGTGATGAAAAGTCAATTGCATCTCTATATGAATACAATATGTCATAGTACACACGAGAAATACTATCACTTATCATTTGCTGGGAAAGAGAGTGGATAATGGTGGTTCCATAATAATAATAAAAATTTTGTACATTAATTGTACTAAATTTATTATTTTATGATAAATACCTTGAATATTGATTTATTAAAATAATAATAAAAAAGAAAGTGACCAGTTAAAGTGATTATCTATTCTTTGAATTAACTTCATTAGATATGCCCTTAAGGATATGAGGGTTTCTATTTTGGGAATATGAAAACATATATAATGTGGATAAGGATTTTTATATGATAATTTGGTATTATTTTGTTGATCTAGAAGGCCCAAATTGGTGTAATGAAGAGAAATAAGGGGTTCTATTTTTTAAGACGGGGAGGTGACCTCTTCGAATTTCATAAAATATTAAAATATAAAAAAGTTATTCTTTAGAAAAATAATTACACATGGATATATATTATAAGATAAGGTTGTATATGGTTGAAATAACCTACACCAATAAAAATTTTATAGGTTTTTGGGGTGTCTTAAACATTATCTTTTGGGTTAGCCCCTTAGTTTACCTATTTTAACCTTAACTATGGTAACATCTTTTTCACTGTTAAAGGTTATAATATTACTCTTATAGTGAAAATTTTCTAATAAATTTAAAATTGATGAAACCTGTGACCATATATTATCCTCCAATTCATATTTCAATATTTTAATGTTTAAAAATAATTCAATGAAATATTGATTTCATAAAATAGCTTTAATGCCATTTTTATATTATTCATTTAATTTAAAACTAAAGAAACCAATAAAAATATTGAATTATACTTTAATATAATAATAAAAATTTATATTCATATATAAAATTCATCTAATACTATTATTCACTCAAATTATTTAACTTTTAATATCTTTAAAATCATTTTTCTTATTTTTAATTAATTTAATAAATATTGTGTCGACATTACATAAGAACTTAAGGTAATTATGTAATTAATAAAAATTATAAATAAATTAACATATTGAAAATTATTTCATTATTCTCAAAATAACCATTAATATATATTCACAAATTTCTTTTCTCTATATGTGAACACATAAGACATATTTAAAAGCAAGAGAGTGACATTTTTTAGTTTTCCTTCCTTTAAATATTATATAGGTCATCTTCATAGAAAAGTATCCCTTAATAACTATTTTGAGCCTAAGGTGATATGAGTCGAATTCACTTCATACAATAACAATTATGATGGAATATGGAAACCTTAACATTTAGTTTTAACCAAGAATAACAGAATTTACCTATTAATAATATGATAACTTTTATCATAGTTATTATTCATAATATCTAAAATAAAAGGAAAATATTTACCAAATTTATACCTCATGATTCCAAATAAAAAATCAATTTTTAATAATACATTTTTTATAAGTGAAAAAAGTAATTTTAAAACAAGTGCGAAAACGTGACAAAAACGTATTTCAAAAAAAATTATTTTTTAGAAGAAACAATATTTATTCCTATATCATTCATAAAAAAATTAGATAAATGTTAAAATATTTTATTGAATATATAATATATATATATTTATTTATAATAATTCACTAATAATGTTTTATTTCATTTATTAAGATAAAAACACATTAAGCGCATAAAAACAGTTTTTCAGAAAAACATATATTTTATTTTCAAATAAATTTTATTTTCATTTATAATTAATTAATATTGAATGAAATAATTTTAAACGTATGAAAACAATATATTTTTCATAATTTAGTTATTTATATTCATACCTTCCAATAAAATGAAGAGGTTATAATTTTGACATTGAATTATAATATTTTTATAGTTTATCATACTTCGTTTAAACTCGATGTTGTGTATAAAGAAAGTTGTTAATGGAATCAATTTTTTTAGAGAACTATATCATAAAATATCACTTTGTTACATTTAATACATGTTACTCAGGATATCTAAGCCACCTAACTGATAAATATCACCTAGTCTAACATGTGATCAACCTTTCGAGTCCTTCTTTAACTACCTCGCATGAAATCCCCATCTTTTTGGGAAGGTTTTACCATGCTTCAGTGAAATTGTCATAGAAACTCTATCCAAATTAAAACCAAAATAAAAGGATATAAATGGAAACCAAAATAGATGAAAAAAATGGAATAAACGTATCATTGAAATAGATATAATGCACCAAGAATCTCCCCTGGCCCCAGGGGTTAAAGGGAGAAGGAAGAGAGTGAGGTTCAGCTAAATGGGTCCCATGTACACCCTTGTTCGCCCAAATACCCTAATGTTACCAATAATAAAAATACCAAAGAAACCAAACTTAGGAATCACCCATGTGTCAGTCATGGTAATTCCATAAGATTCATAGTGTGACATACCCCTTGACCTGATAATTTAATGATGCAAACAAGGTTCATAGCATGAATCACTCTTATGTAAATGAGGTCGAACTACCTCCCCCATTTTTTAGTATGAAACCATATGCCTTGATACCTTCACTATATGAAGACCAATAGACATAGTTCCATCCTCACGATTGGGATTCCTTCACGGTTTCACCTTAACACATTCATGGCACGATGTTTTAGATGCATCCCTTTATAGCTTGAACTATGATTTTCATCATAAACTACTGAAATTGATGTATTTTAGTACGACCTTTAACTCTTGATCCATTCACAATTGATCCCCCAAAACCCCATTGGGGCATTGTTCCCAATCCAAAACATATTTTCGTGATGTTAAAACACTCATATTTTCTGATTTGAGTCCCAATTTAATAACTAAACACCCTCTTTAGGTAGAAAATTTAAAGTCCACAACAAATAATGTCCCTAAAATTCATGTTTTGTAAAAAACTCCCCACTATATTGCTTCTTATCCTCTATAATCCTTGTTGTTAAACATATATAAAACTATACATACCGTGATTTCCATTTCATTAAGGACTCATCATCTTCTACTCATGAATGTTGAACACCCTCCTCGATGCAACTCCTAACACCAAAGCACAATATTCACTAGAAATCGACCCACCCACTTATCATCAGCATCAAAACTGATATGATTCTCACTAAAATAATATCTCTTGGTACACCACAACATAAAAATTCCATTCAACTTAAATATTATGGTTCTCCCCCACCATAAGACTCTACTCATAAGGTCTGATTTCGAGCCATTGTGATACCCAACATGGGAATTGTTTTCCTAGTAGGTTACTCTATCTTTTAGAGCTCCAAATATATGCCAAACATATTTAGAAAAAATATATCAATGATTTTTTCACTTCACCAAATAAAAATATGTGAAACAACATTGGTCAATCATCTTATATCCAACCAATAATTAAAAATATTAGCTGCTCATGCCAACACATTATTACAATACCTGATCAAGTTGAATTTACATGAAAACGAATAATGTGATTATATTATCACCCAAATTGAGGTATAAACCCAAATTTGTTTGTAAATCCATGGTTAGATCACCAATATCTACTCCAACTGTCATGCTCTCACTCTGAGAATCAGTGATCCTCTGATCCAACTCATTCTTTTATTACACTGAATCTACATTGAGCTTGATAGAAGCACTCTAACTCCACCTAAAAATGAACCAGAATACATAATATGATATCTTTCAAGGAACTATATTTCATAACATCTCTTCACACACCAAAAACCTAATGCATCCTTGACCATCCACAGATTGGTCTCACTACAACCATGACCCTTCATACATGAGGTTTGTTCCTCCATGATGTATATGATACTCCCCACCATAAGATCATTGTTATTTTCACTCATATAACCAGAACTATAACACCCTGCATCTTTATGATATATTTATTTTTAAATAAATTCATTCTCTTTGATAGCGTGCAATTCATGTGATGCTCGTTTTAAAAGAAACATGATACTGTATTAAAATATTATTATTTAAACGTGACTGATAAAAACTATATGTTAAGTTGGTGGGTAAGAATAAGATTTACCAAATTTTGAAAAATATGTGGTTTGAACATGTATAAAATAAATTCAATTATCATCTATTGATTAGAAATGAATTAAGAATCATTTGGGAAAGACATTTCAAAACAACTGTATTTTTCTAATATGTGGTTTAATTGTGCATTGTGAAAATAATTTAAAATAAAATGTTACCACTTTTATAAAATATATTTTAAAAAATAAAATTCATATATTAAATAAAAATGTCAAAAATTATCTTTGGGTTATTTTTTTAATTTTTTAGAAAGATTAATTTTTTGATGAATAGTGAAAAATACTATTTTTTATTGAAGACTAACTTTTCATTAAAGTTATATATAAAGATAAATAATATTTTAAACTAGTTTTAAATTAAAATTAGTTAAATTATATTACAATTTAATTAATTTTTTTCATTGGAATCAATTTCATATTGATTATAATATAAAAACTTTTCAACCAATTGAAAGTTTTTCATTGGAAAACCATTTTTTTATACGCATCTGTGGGTTTAATTCAAAAATAGACTCATATACTTTCGTGAATTGAATTTGAAAAACATTATTCCATATTTTGAATTAGAATAATTTATATTATATAATAATTTAATCTTAATTTTTTCATCATAATGAATAGTAAAAATAGTAAAAATTATATATCGTGGTTAGGGTTAAAACTAGTTTTCCATGGATTAATCTAAAAATATAAGGGGGAAAGTGCACTATAATATTTTTCAAACCCCTTTTATGGAAAATATTTGAACTTATAAACTATAAATTTTAGTAATTACCTATTTTTTAGGATTTCATAATGGAAAAACCTATGTATCTCTTTTTCTTTTCAAAAATTCTGAGAGTGTTCTATCACCCACTTATAAAAGGCCACCCATAATACTATACTATTAACATTTACAAATCTATTTGTTTTGTCCAATAAATATCAAATTATCTTTATTACAACCCTACTGACATCCCATAGTAATTGTTTTTATCATAAATCTATTCTATGAAGGCTTTTGGTGAAACCCTAAAGAAGTTGTCTGAAGAAGAGGTAATGTTATTAAATTGGAACTTTTATTTTTTTTCTTATTATACCTCCTAAAAATATTTTTAAACATGTATATATAACAACCTTAATATCTTAAAAATATTAAGATTTTATTTTTTATGTTCCTATCCTATATCGATCTCATATTCCATCAAATGAGAAATTAAATCATCGCTCATGTGTATAGAAGACTACTACCTTACGAACTGATGTAATTAATTTTCCATCACCGCATCTCATGGTTGAATATAATTATTGGTTTAACATATATATATATATATATAATGAATTTATTACATAAAAATACCTTTTAAATTATAATATCACCATTATCTTCTTATATTCCATCCTGCTGGAAAACAATAATGTCACTCATTTGTATGAAGGACTACTGACTCAAGAACTGAAGTAATGTGTTTTAACATTTCACTTTACTTGGATGATAATAAAGATATATTAAAAGAATATATATTATATTTTTAACATATTTATACCTATTTAATTATTATATCACATATACCGTTAACTTTTCATTATGTAGGGGATATGATAATGTCGATTGTGTGTACGGTAGACTACCACCATGCAAAGCGATGTGGACCATTTATCACTAACACATTATATGGAAGGAAGTAAGGATAAATTTAGTTAATATATTTCATTTATAACAATTCATAATGAATTTAGAAAAGATTATATATTATTTACCATAATTTCTTTCTATCTTTCCATAAAAATGGAAGCAACGTTCATACATACGTAAGGCCTACCATCTCCTTGAACGGTGTAATCCATTTTTTATATCTAATTTTTATAGATTACTATATATATATAATTAATATAAAGTATATTTATAACATGTTTCAAATTATTGAGGTGATCTAACATGATCAAATTAAAAGGACTGAAATTAATGAAATAAAATATATATAAAAAACGAAGCAATTGTCACCTGAAAAAGTGTTTTTAAAAAATAGTTGTTAATAAATAGATGATAAAAGACTATAAGAAAATAATATATTGTATTAAATATATATTTTTAGCTATTTTATATATTTATAATAAACATATATCTGTTGTATAGGAGTTTTGTATAGATATAATGTAATTTGAACCTTAGGTAATGGTTTATCATCTCACTTTTGCATCAGTGAGGCATATGTCATATCCACCACTTATTCCCTTGTGTGGTATATATAATGCCCATTTACATATGTTATATCATGAAGATATTTCTATTTAAATTATTTAAAGTATCATTTGATGTAATTTCTTTCACGTGGATAATGATTCAATTGTTACTAAAGTGGTAAGGGCTTATTTCACAATCTCATCATTATTTATGATTATTAATGTTTAAGTCTTCCTTGAGTGAATTATTTGACATTTAAATCTTAAAATCAATATATTTTACTATAATATAGTTATTAATTATCTTTTTCAAGTAATAGTACTATTTTTCGTCTCTTTGGTACATAAAATGATTGAGAAACTGTTTTTAAGAAAATATCACATTATTTCTTGAGTCGAAAATAAATTTCCTTCCGAATAGACATTTTCAAAAAAATATATATTTTTTTAGCATTTAAAAAATGATTTATTAAATTCATATTTAACCATGTTTGAATTTTAATTTTTTTTGAAAGTAATCTTCTTGTCATTTTCTGAGCGAGCCACTTTTAACCCTTTTTCAACAGTGTGATAAAAATGTTTTTTTTAACTTATACGACATGTATAGAATTTCCCACCAACATGACCAATCAATGTAATAAATATTTATTTATAATATAAAAATTATAATTTAAAATAAAATAATTTCTAAAATATTTAGTGAAATGTTTTTTTTTAAAATATTTGTAAAGTGAACTGGGTTATTTTCCTAAAAATGATTTTAAAGACATTTTACGGTATTTCTAATGATCTGTGACATTGACCCTTTATTATACATATGGTACACTAGGGAAATTTTGTAATTATACAATAAGAATTATATATCTTGATATTTTATTATCATTTTAACTAGGGATTCATAATTTTATTACCATTAATTCTATTACCATAAATGGTTTGTGATTCTATTTGTTGATTAGGGAATGTATTAACATTTTCTATTTTAGTTTTTCATTGAGAATTTTTATGTTGATTTTATTTTACCCCTTTAATATGAAGAATTAATTTTAAATATTATGTAATAGATGTGGCCTAAAATTAAATAGTCCCTTGATTCATTGATATGTATCATGAAAGAAATTAATTGGCTAAATTAAATAGCTTTTTACCCATAGTTTTAAACTGTATTGTGAAATTTCTTGAAAATTTGTTTATGAGTTCTGACATTATGAATTACATTATTAAGAGATTAGTTGTTGATGTACATGTAAATATTTGATTAGTTATTATATCCATGGACAAGGTTCAAGCTCATGTTATTATTTATATCATTTTATTTGATCATTATTTATTCCTTCCATATTATGCTCAAGTTATTATTCAAATGACATGTGCTTAAATTATTTGTATTTCCTTATTTATCATTATTATTTGTTAATGATATAACATACCATATACATAACCTTATTTATAATCATAGAACACTCCTTTCTTATGTTTTATTCTCCCCAGGATGCTAGTAAGTGTTTTATGATTGATATGAAGGGATATGCTATGTAGAATAATGACATACTAAAAGAAAACACTTTGTGTATTATATTTTTTTTTAAATGTTAATTTCATTTCAAGTATTTACATAGATTAATAAGACTACTCTAATATTTGGTTATTTGGGATGAAATCAATTGTACAAAGTTCCAATGTAATAAATAAAGCACAGACTCTGGGCTACAAGGTTTGGGTATTTACACTTGGTATCAAAGAATGTTTTATAGAAACCATGGGAATTATTTTTAAGGAAACATGTATTAGGGAATATAACCCTATGAATCACTTTAAGGATAATTCCATATATAATATAACATCCTAAAGTTTTGGTTAGGTATAGATTATGTGGTTTTACTAGAAACACTTACATATCTGGATACTATAAGTGGATCTAGTTTTGACACAGATGTACTTAGAGGTAATAAATCTGAAAATGGAATGTCCTACTTTATTTGAGAATTACATGGTATATGAAAATTATCCTTATTATGCACTTGGTTTGACATAACTAGGGGATATTATTGGATTAATTCAAATTTTCATTACAACCCATTATGAAGGATTTGAAAATATTTTTTTTATTTGAAAAAATGTTAAAGAAACCATGTTTATGATTATGACATTATCCATGAATACATTTTTCAATTTATGTTTAGTGTTTCTATAGTTTTGGGATTATACAATATTTTTCATAATGTTATGATATAATATAGTGTGTGAAATTATTTAGAAATGGAGCCCAGTAGAAGGAATGGAAACCATATCAATTATTGTACCCTATATAGGGATTTCCCAACTAATAAATATAATGAAAATAAATCTAGATATATGACTATAGGTGATAAAATTATAATTATATTTGGGTAGCTGACTTAGGTTTTGAGCTATTAGATTTACCGTATTAATTATCCTAATGATCCACATTGTAGTGTAACAATTTTAGACCTCTTTATGCATAAGTAACATCCAACATTTCCTGTGATGAAAAATCCAATTATAGCTGAGAAATGGGTAATTTCTATAGAGAATATATTTATCAATTTTGGAAGAAGTGAAAGGGGAAAAGTTTTCATGGTAGTTTATTATCTCTAAATATATGTGAATGAATGGTGGCCATTGATTCCAAACACTAAGTATGAAGAAGAAATAATATACATGGAATGGAATTATTTTAAGGTAGTCTAATTAGAAAATTATTTTCCTCATGAGAAATAAGCTAATATGGAGAGATGGTTCCTTAGTCTAAAAAAATGAATATGAAAATGTTTCTGAGTATTAATCCAGCTTTACAAGGTTAGAAAAAAATGTTATGGACTACATATGTCATCCAAAGATAAATATTGATCGTTTCTGTTATGGTCTTAATCTAATTCTTTGAAAGAAACTAGTCTCCCAAACATTATCATCATAAGATAATAATGTATAATGTTATATCAAGACATAAAAATAATTATCATAGTCTTTTGGCTTTGAAAGGAAATAAGAGAATAATAGGATGGAATAGAAAAATATGTATAATGTGAGAAGGGAAGGAAGTATTTTTTCACATGTAATAATTGTGGAAAGAAACATCCCGGTACTTATTTGTAGTGAATGAAAATTTTATAAAAGTGTAAAGAGAAATACTACCATGATCATGATTTCAATGAAAATAAAAAAAAGTTATCAATGTTCAATAATTAAACTGTAAGGATATTGGGCACAAAAAATGAATTCACCAAGAATAAATGGAATATACCTCAAAAAATCTATGGGATCAAAGTCAAGAATATGTTATTAATGCAACTGAAGTAGAATTATTAAAGTAATTTGGTATATAGATTAAATAATTATATTGTAGAATTATTTTATCAATGATATTATTGAAATGTATAATGATTTTATTGTATTTTTTTTCTATAAATATTTGTATGCACATGTTAAACGGTATCGAGAAAATTGATTGAGTGGAAAGTTTAAGTTTTTGGAAAACGCAATATCAGGGGAAGATATGCCTTTCTATATACTCAATGTAAAGATAATAATGATAAATTAAAGTTTATAGGATATTATAAGAGAGTTTGAAATTTTCTAGTGATTTAATTGTTTATGTTATCACTATTGGGGTTTACTACATTTTTTCATTAATTTGATATTTTATTTGATGAATAAAGAGAAAAATAATTTTTGTGAGCATGAATTTTTTCATTTAGTTTTTATTGTGATCAAGGTATTCACATATTTCAAATGGGATATTAAGATCCCCTTTATATTTTCTAGGGAATATAATTTAGCGACCTTCCTTTTAAATTTTTGTACTTTGAATTTGGTCAGACATATTTTGGACGAGTCTTAAGGATAACCATTTATGAAATTGATCATGTTTAATTTTGGGAGTTACTATTGAGGTTTTATAGATTAATTTTTTATATTTATAACATGTGCATACCATTTTGGTATAAAAAAATATGGGAGGAGTAACTTTTTACTCTTTTACGGATCTTATGATCCGTAAAAAGCTAATTTTAGTTCTTTAAGAAAAAAAATTTCATATTGGATATTCATTTATTGAAGTAAGGAATTGATTGGAAATTGATACAAGAACAAAAAAAGGATTAAATTTAAACTATATTTTATAGTATTCTCCATAAAAAAATTAAAATAATCCTTTAATTCTAGGAAAAGTATCTTGAAACAAAAATTTGATCATATTACCTTGATATCTAATGAACTGATGGTCTTCAAACTCATCACAGATTTATGGTTTTTTGGTTGTTGACTTTATCCTATTCCTTCACATTCTTGTGGTCAATTATCTTTATCACTCTTCACAATTATTTAAACCATTCTTCTAGGTCCATGTCTTTACTTCCCATTAATGTTATCCCATTTGGAAACCTAATTACGTGTTATTCAATATGAACATCATAATTACCTGTATAAATTCTCAAGAATATGTTTTATTAACAATTTTAATGAATTTTGTTTCCAAAAAAGGTATTTTAAAATTTCAAACCCTTGATTATAGAGATCAATATTAAATTTCAATGTCATAATTTATTTAATGTGTGGTAGAATGTAACACCCATAGATTTTAAAAGAGGAATATCATACATGATAGCATATATGACAAAAAACACCAAGAATAGAAGATATTGTAACACCCTAAGACTTTATCATTTACTTTTCTTTAAATAAATTCAATCCCTTAAATATTTTTTCAGGCTTGCAATGTTAGGTTTAGACGAATCACAATACTCTATTAAAATATTATTATTTCAATGTGACAATTATAACCTAGCCATTGGGTTGGTGAGTATGAATAGGGATAAAAAACATTAACAAAATTATATGGTTTTCATATTTATAAAATAAATTAAATGGTTTCATATTTAATATAAATTAATTAAGACTCGTTTATAAGAAAAAAAGAATTTTTTTTGGAAAAATAGTATTTTCCAAAAAGATGGTTTAGTTGCGCTTTGAACACAAAATTTAAATTAATTTTTTTATGAATTTTATAAAATTTATTTTAAAAAATAAATTTAATTTTTGAAATATATATGTAAAAATTATCTTTGTGTGAAATTTTGATAATTTTATAAAATGATAAATTTTTTGATGAATAGTGAAAAATACTGGTTTTTATTACAAATTACCTTTTAGTTTAAATAATTTAAAAAGTTAAATTGTATTTTGAATTGGTTTTAAAGTAAAAATAGTTAAATTATATTATAATGTTACCAATTCAGGTAAATTTAATCAATCTCATATTGAATTATAATAAAAAATTTATATTTTACATTTTCAGGTTTTTCTCTGGAAAAAGGTTTTTTTGATACGTCTGTAGGTTTAATTATAAATTGCATTATTTTATTTATATGAATTTAATTTTGAATAATTAATTATATATTAGGAATAATAATAATTTATAATATATAATAATTTCAACTTAATTTCTTGTTCATGATGAATAGTAAAAATAGTGAAATTTATTTAATGTAGTTAGGGTTAAAAAGGGGTTACCAGGGTGTTAAAATAAAACAATAAAGAGTAAAATTAATTAGAAACTTATCCAAAACAAATTATATAGTCATATTTATAACATATAACATATAATTATTGATAATGACCCATTTTGAGCTTTCTTCATGAGACAAATGTGGGTATCGCTTTTTCTTTTAAAACATTTCAAGTTTTTCCTCTCCCCCTCTTATAAAATTTTACCCCTATCCTTTTCTGTTCATAATCCTAAAGAACTTTTTTCAGAAAATAACATCCCATATAACTTCCTTAAAAAAAATCTAGAATCCTAGACTCATTGTTTTGATCATAAATTCATCATAGGAAGGCTTTTTTTGCAACGCTAAATAAGTTTTTTGAAGAAGAGGTAACATTCTTAAACGAATGTTTTTATTTTGTTTCTTCTTCCACCTCCTTAAAATATTATTAAACCATGATTGTATAATAATATCATTATGTTATATATAATTATATAATATTATGTTAATATCAGTACCTATATCAATATCCTCTTTCATTAATGGGAGAATGAAACATTCCCTCTTGTGTACAGTGGACTACCGCCTCACGAACTAACGTAATTTTGTTTTCCATAACCTCCTATCATGGTTGGATATAATGATGGATTTAACATATTTATATGTTATTTTTGAAATTAATATACTTTATTAATTATATTATCTCTTCCATCTTCATAACTCCCATCCCATTGGAAAATAATAATATCACTCATGTGTATGGAAGACTATCGACTCACGAACAAAAGTGATGTGTATTTCCCATGCCCATTTTACTTGGATGATAATAAGGATATATTAAATGAATATATACTATATTTTTAAAATAATTATATAATTTTAATTATTATATCACATATAACTGCTTACTTTTCATTTCAGAGGGATACGATAACATCGCTCTTGTGTACAGAGGACAATCGTCTCGCAAAGTGATGTGACTCATTTTCACTAAATATTTACATGGAAGGTAATAAGGATAAATTTAATTAATATATGTGACATATAATAAATCAAAATTATTCTATAAAAGGGTGATAAGATATTTACCTTTTGTTTGTTCTATCTATCGAGAAAAATGGAAACAACATTCTTGCATATGTACAACCTACCGTCTCTATAAATAGTGCAATCCATTTTCAATCCCTAACTTTTATAGATTAATATAAATAAATAAATAGTTAATATACATGATATATTTATCATAGTTAAAATTCTTTATGTGATTTAACTAATATCAAATTAAAATTACTGAAATTACTAAACCAAAATATACATGAAAAACAAAGAAATTATCACCCAAAACCATGATTTTAATATAGAATTTTTAATAAAAATATGATAAAGACTATAAGTAAATGATATATAGTATGAAGAATATCATTGTTTTCTGAATGAGTAACTTTTTAGCCTTTTTACAACAACATGAAAGAAATTTTTTTTAACCTTTATGGAATGTACAGAATTTTCCACCATCATGACCACTCAATGTTTCAAGAATTACATTATAATTTACATATTTTTTTCAAATAAAATATTTTTCCAAATGTTATGTGAAATTTTAGTTTTAAAAATATTTTCTATGATAAAAAAGTTAAATTTTCCCCAAAAATGTTTTTAATGAAAATTTTATTGTATTTATATTCATCAACAACATCAACGCTTTATTGTACTAGGGATCCAATGGGGAAATGTTTTATTTATACCATCCTTATTATTTAACATGAAGTTTTATGATCAGTTTGACTGAGTATGTAAAATATTATTAACAGTAACCATATTAATCTAGACAATTTATGTTATTATTATTAATTGGGGAAATTATTAACATTTCATATGTAAGATTTTAAATATGAATATTTAGGATGATTCTATTTTACCCCTTTAATGTGAGGAATGAATCGGACCGATTATGTGATGGGTGGGTCCTAGAATTACATAGCCCCTCAGTGCATTGGTAGGTCTCATTAGACAAATCAATTGGCCATATTATATTGGTTTTTATCCATAGTTTCAAAATGTCTTGTAAAAGGTATTTAAAACATGTTTATGATGTCTGAAATTATGCACTACCTTATTATGAGATAAATTATTTATTTCCATGTTATTGTTAGATTATTTAGAATATCCGTGGATAATTTCCATGAACATGTGATTATTTAAATGACTTTATATGATCATTCTTGATTCCTATCATAATCTTCACAACTTATTATTTAAATGGAATATGTTTTAGTTATTTACTATTTCATATTTATTATTATTATTTATTGAAGATAAATTCCATTGTATGCAAACCCTTACTGATCAATTAATCTAACCCCTTATGTTTTATTTTACCCAGGATACCAGGAAGGGTTTTAATATTGATATGTATGGATATACTAAGGGGAATACTGGTGTTCTAAAAAAACACTTTGTCTATTTTTTGTTATAAAATTTAATATAAATTTTAAGTGTGTATCTAGTTTATCAATACTAAAAAACTATTCAGTTCTTTTGGAAGATATTGCACGTATCTATTTATAATTTAATAAATTAACCATTGAATGTAGACTACTAGGGTCAGGTTCTTTACAAAAACACTCAATATCCATGACCCATGCTTCATACATTACAAAATTTAATGACTGGATGTATTCAAACCATTTATACCTAAGAAACAACAAGAAACACTAACTTATTACCATTATTGTATTACCAATGATTTCATTCTCAATGCCTCTAAAACTCACATGAGATAAGGTTCACACCCTCAAATGGTCATTGGTGTTCTCCCCAGCATGTGGTCTTCCATATGCCTCTCCTCAAGAACAGAAACCGAAGGGTTATCAAAAAACATCTGTTTTTCTCTTCTAAAGCCATGTTCACTCTCCACACTCAACCACCATACCAACACTTAAAACCCCTATAAATTTTAACCCACGATTAGACATACCATAGTACCCCAATCATCTTTTAGTACCATCTATTTCTTCCTTGGGATATCATCCATCCCACTAAACCTCATTCTACCATACCCATGAGCATATCACCTATACACTCCCACCACAACATTTCTCAAGTCCCTCTAAGACCCGATAAATTATCAAAAGACCCTCACACTTTCATGACCCCTCTATCTAAAGGTTCCAATCCTAGTCCAATAATGAATAGATAATAACCCTCAATTCCCACCTTTAGTAGGACCCAGGTTGGTGACTAGCATTGAGGATATAAAAATATCTCATGTATAAGGAATTACCCAATACCAATTATGGATTAGAAGATAGGATAAATCATACTCTAAGAAAATCCACCACATACTATAAAATTGGAATAAAATCCATCCCAAAACTCATGAAAAATATCATTAAATACAAATAAAACTAACTAAAAAATACCAAAATAAATTTTAAGGAACTAACTCCACAACAACTCTAATCCCTAAGATTGTAATTATGTGTTCAGTCCTTGTAAACCTCTTGGAATCATGGAAAATATTTATATAAGTAGGTTGGTCATAACATTTATACTCAGTAGGATCATACCCAAGTCTCTTAAGAAAATTTGAAAAGATAATACCAATTCACCTATGAACAAACAACATAACCAACAAGAACCTAAGCATCCCAAATATCCATCCCAACTTCACTATGGATCACTATCTAAATAACTCCAGAATATAGAAGGATATTAAGAGAAGAACATTGATAAAGGTGATTTGGATCCACTCCCCCATTGAATTTCTACTCTCACCCCCCATAATCAAACATCATCTTCTCCCATACCTTCCATGACATCTCATTATCACATATCAAGATATCTATAATATGAGTTGGGTCATATAACTACTTATCCCAACCTCTTGTATTTTCTAACATATTGTGATGGCATCAATAAACATTGCATCATAGTTTCATCTATGTAGATAGGGTAATAGGATATCATGAATATGAAGGATATAAATTTCATTACCTCTATTTACCAAGAATGGCCCCGCCACATATCAAATCCTAATCATCTCTGGGTAATCTCCAACACCAACCCATTTCACCACCATTGTACCTCTAACAACAATCCATGTCATCATTTCTATCACTGAAATAAGAGTGGGGAAGAGGGGGTAATCAACCATCCATTCCTCATAATATAAATGTTGGGGGAAAACCCCAGAACATCTAGGTATCAATATATACTACTCGGTATGGGTGGGGTGCATATATAAATAACATGGAAATAAATATTGTATATATATTTATATAGACATCACACAAGCCCAACCAAAGGTTCCACAACAAAACATGTACACCTCATCCTTAACACCAACACCGTACTAAAATTTCCACATATTGTCACCAACCAGATTGAATCCATTTATAGAATAACCACACAAAGACCATAATTCCATTCATTCAATTATAATTTCATCCACCTTTCAAGATAATTTTACGAGTACAAGGTTTTCATAATTAATCAATTAATCGATTCAATTACCACACATGAATGTCCAACCCACACCATTGATTTTTCTTATCACTAATAGTTCATATTAGATCACTACTAGGTTTTTACCATCTATAAATAACCAACTCATATCACACCAACTACCACCACATCCTCAGCTAAAATAGTTCCATTACCCACTATCCCACATTAAAAATTCTCTATCAAACACCACAACCCATCCCATTAAATCCGAACAACCAAAAAAATTGGAAAAAACAAACTAACACCACAAAACAATAGATTTCAAGGCTATTTATTTTCCAAAATAAATTTAAGAATTTCTTTCACATCATCTCATTAATTCTTGTATGGGAATTTTCACACAATTCCTAGGTTCACACACAACTAGTTAATTATCCACATATACGTGTTTAAATTTTTATGAGTGGTGAGTTAAAAAATCATACATAGAAAGGAGTCTCAAAACACAATACATATAATATGAAAATAACAATAATTTTCAATTCAAGATTGAATCATTAACAACAATATCGTAAAAATCAGAAAAAATAAAAAAAACCTTCCCCTTCAATTTAATTTAACTCGATTCATTATATTTATTATTTAATATGTACCACAAACCCACTAGAAAATAAGATAATGATAATTTCATAAATTCATAAAAGTAGGAGGATAAAGATACCCTACCAAGAAAGGATGTTCCCAAACATGCTATATCAAAATAGTTGGGAATGAAGATGATTTCACAACCTTAGACAAAACAAAAATATATTAAACCTACGTGAGACCATGCTATCGAATGTGCTTGGAATCATAAACAATGAGGATCTTATTGGATGAAGATAAATCCTATGGGTTCAATAAAACGTTTCTAGTTCACCTAGAATCAAAGAAAACAATAAATTATTGAATAAGGAAGATCACATACATTTATGAGGCCACAAATGGTTTCCATAAGATCACAAAGTCAAATTTCCATATTAAATATCCTTTAATCTACAAACATGCAAAATGAATATGTTTTAAGGAATTCAATAAATCAAATTTCATCCCCTCAAGATAATTTTTTAAAAAAAAATATTTATATTTAATGACCACATTTTAAATTTGAAACATTTTTCATGAAATTATTGAGAAAATGTGAAAATCTTGAATTTTCAGCAATTTAGAAAAGAATGAACTGAACAGATGAATAAAAAAACATCTGATCGCATGAAAAAAAAATAAACTCAACACATGAAATCAGTCAAACAATTTCATGAAAAAAAATCAATTGGCAATGTTAATAAAATCAACTACCCACATGAATAAAAATTAATTGACCACATGAATAAAATAAATTAACCGCATGAACAATAATCAACTGATCACCTGAAAAAAAATCAACTGACTTTATGAAAACAATCAACTAACTTCATAAAAAAATCAACATAGATATTAAAGGGAAAATAAACCTGATCATCCTCCAAACACCTCCACACCTCAAGAAACATAAAGAAAAGTTTTAAAAATTAGGTTCATTAAATCAGATACCTCCAAAAAAATTCCCATCCTCGAGAATCAAAATAATACCTAGAAGAAAAGTATAGGAGGGTTGTAGAACACCCATAAGATACCTATGAAGGATCACACTATAACAAGAACACATTCAACAAACATAATCAACTAAGGGAGAGAGTTAATCTCATATAATTCATATGGTTAAACAAATCATTTCAATTAAATCAAAAAATAGAGTATACAAACAACTTTATGTACCGATCACGCATCAATGACTCTCTCTCCAATGTATTCTCTTCTAAGACATCATGACTCTATATCACATAGACCAACAGAATGGTTGGTCTATGCTTCACCTTCTTATGATGATCCTTGATCTATACCAGTCACTCAACTAAAATCATATCACCCTATATATATAACTCCTCTAAGTCAATTAAATTTAATTTATCATAATGTTATCTGTGAAGATGGGAATCTTTGAAAATGTTCTGAATTATTTCAATTCATGGTAGTAGATCCAACTAACATGACACCACACCTATTCACTATAACACTTTTAAAGGCCTAAAAACTAGTGTAAATATTTCTCCTTCATCCAAACCTCTACTACCACTGATGAGGAGAAACTTTCAAGAACTCATAGTCTCTAACATCAAAATCTATAGGGCTCCACCTATGAACTATATAGGCCTACTTTTTTTCTTATGTTTCCTTCATAGATCCTGAAAAAGATGTATATTTTTTCTATATAATATATTATGACCAAGAAATACTAAATCCCCAACATCATTCTAGCTCAACGTATAAAAACAAGACCACCCATACAATGTATCAAATGGAGTCATGCCTGTGGATGACTAATAATTGTGGTTTTTATCAAACTCAACAAAAGGAAGATGGTTTAATCATGATAATTCAAAGTCTAAGACTCAATACCATAACATATCCTTTGTTTTATGTATAGTTTCTTCTATTTTCCCATCTATTTGGGGATGAAAAGAAGTGATTATGTGTAACTAAGATATAAAATCATGTTGTAACCCTCTTCATACCTGTGAGGTCAAATGAGCATACAATTTGGATATAATGGCCTTTGGCACACTGTGGGTTTTTAAAACCTCATCCACATATTGAATAGGCAGAGTTTGAGTAACATTCAACTCCCTGACTATTAGGAAATGTGATGACTTCTTCAGCAAGTCCATGATTTCATAAATGACATCACAACTTTGGGGGCAGAAGGTAAATACTGGATTAGGTGCCCTAAAACCAATTTATGTGTCCTTTATGATCACTTTTATTCATTTTTTGAATAATTATAAACTTTTTATCCTATCCTGATTTTTATTATGTGTAACATAGTATGTGATAATGTCTTAAGATCATTTTTCACACTGAAAGGTCAAAATAGTTCCCTACTATGATGAAAACCTATAATTCTCATGATTGTATTCTTAAATATATGTTCTATATCCAGATGAAATCATTTGAGGGTCATATATTATATAGTCTATCAGGGTTAGAGGGTCATATTACTTTGAGGAACCTTCTCATGGTATACTCCCTTGGTAATTTCCAGTGTATAAAAATATGAAAATGATACACACTAGTAGAAAATCGACATTTATATGTGTCATTGGATGTTCCTATTTGAATATGTGTTTATTGACCATTAGAGTTTAATATTTTTATTAATGAGTATTATAAGTTTCTTACTTTGATGTATTGAAAAAAAACCATGATGATATATGTTCATGGTGGGGTATGATACGTTGGGTGCGTCACGAGTAATATTTCATTAATGAATTATGTTAGAAAGGCTTTGCCCATTTTTTTATTTAACAAAATGAGGTATCTTAGGACCTTTGATGGAAATGATATAACCTAATTAATTCCATGCCAAATGTATTCTATAGGTTAGTTTTATTTAGAAAAAGTCAAATAAAGGGACATTGGGCACATAGATTGATGAAAATAGCTTCCAATATGCTTGATTAGAGATATCATGATTAAGGGATTATATTACAAAATAATAATTTGTATGAAATATTATTTCCTTATGACATTAAATTATTTCTCCATGGGTTCCAAGGCATGTTTCTATATACTAACCTTGGACTTTAGGCTCCTCCTCCTAATACTTCTCAAAAAGAGGCCTAGAGGGTTACATACTAAGTGTATCTAGAATCCTAATTGAATAATATATTCTTATATAAAATTTTGAATAAATATTATTCCTTCATGTGGTTTAATAATAATTCATAATTTTATGATTGTGTATATTTTGTAACTATTTATTCAAGAGAACATTATTTGACTAGAATATCTAATAAATATTTATTTTCTTTTTCCTGAATATAATGTTTAATTGTGTATTGAAAAATAATGTAGTGATATTTATTTATTAAAAAATAGTCATTATTGAAAGCCATATAATGATTTTGTATGAATTATAGATTGAGTTTAATGGTCTAATGAGAAATAATATATATTTAATGGTATTTATATAAATAATATTTATTTAAATTCATGAGTTTAGAACATGTTAATAAAAATGATAAAATTATTATTATTATAAACATGACGTTCTATATGGATTATAGAAATAATAAGGGTGCGTGTGCAATTATTATTAGATAACCCTTGTGGTATATAAACACTATTATAATATTTTTTTAATAGTGCCTATTCATTTATTGTTCATAATGAGATCTATAGAGAATCCCATCAAATCCTTAGAGATCTCCTCTATAGGAACATTCTAAATAATGAAGAGAGATCCTCCACCACCACCACTCTCAAGTCTAAATAGATCAAAGATAACCCTTCATTGAAGTGATTCTCAAGGAAATCAAAGATGAACAATTCAAGTGTCTGGATACACTATTCTAGAACATGGAGATTCCTATTGTGACATTCAGAGGCTTCACAAACACATATGGACCACCAATGGAGAGAATCTACTCATGGTTCATATTACGCACTGATGATACAACATAGAGATGTTGGAAGATCCATCAATTAAGAAATAATTCCTCCGAAGGTAATTATTAAATTAAATAAATTAATTATAAATAATATTTAATGATCTTGTGTTTTTTAGTAATTTATCTCTTTCCTATATTCTTTGATTAAATTTCTTTGATCATGAAATTTATAGTCATGTGAATTTCATATTAATCAGAAATCATCAAATTAAGGTATGTTGTTCATTCCACATATAAAACTTTTGTTTCACCTAGAACATATAAGTGGTATCAGAGTGGTCAAAAAATTATTTATAATTATTTAAAAATCATTTAATAATTTACACATTTTTTATAGTTTTTATATCCATTTAAATCATTATTTATTTTGAATCGTTAGATCTGATCTTATTCCTCTTCATTAATGAAAATATAATAAAATTGATTGATTTTATGAATGAAATAAATTCAATGTTCTCATCCGAATGTGTTGAGGAGTTTGGATGGAAAATAAAACAGTACACACCGTGTAACATAGAGGTACATTCCATATACCGGTGTTAAATTTACCCAAAATTAATTTGGAATTAATTTAATTAGTGTGAATTTATTACACACAGTGAATTTAATTACACACCACATCTTGATCGGATCTTCCTAGTGTATGATCAGCTGGAGTGAACATTTTGTAACATCAAGACATTAGGTGGGGTCCTTTAGTCACAAATATGCCATTTATCTTTTTACAAGTCCTGCAGGATTGTAGACCATGTGACTTGGAGACCACACACTATGTTTCCCATTTACAGATAGTGTACTCCATTATTTTTCATGGCACAAATACACATCAAGTCCCCAGGTGTGTTTCATGAATATATGGAGAGAATAATATGTGACATATAGCTCTAATGTACACACTGTGTACTTTTACTAAATTACCGAAAATTAAAAATTAATTTACTATATTGTTCAAACCTTGTCAACATGTGTTATGTGTGGTCATTAATATGATAGTACCATCCATCTGATAGGTTTTAAATATAAATTCATAATAAATTTAAATGTAATTTTCATATCTTCATATCTTTAATAAGTTATATTACAGTTATTACTCTACATGCATTAAAGCATAACACACTTCGTAAATATAATGTGTTTTGTGTTGTCACTAATGTGATATTTCATTCCATGAAATTATGTGATATTCCGTATATAACACATGTCTAGAGAGTAAACAATATACAAGTATAGTACAAATTGATTAGTTTAGATGGGTACTCAATGTGTTCCTTCGAGGTAAATTTTTTCCATTGTTAATTTTAAAAAAAATTATATAATTTTAAAAAAATTATGATGGATGAGAATCACAAGAAAATTTTGTTGTTAATAAAGTTAAAATAATAGATTAATTAAAGAAAACAATTAATTGATTCAAGTGTGATTTTTCTTAAATAGGAATGACTATAATTGAATTATAATTTTATTAAATACATAATTCATTTCATGCATATTGATAGTTATGAGTCTATAACAGAACTTTGTAAGCGATTGGCTTCTTTAATTTTTTTTATTAAATTAGATTATTTGTCTTTGTGTCATCTTTTCACTCATTATGTATGGGATTGTGTGCCCATAATGTCATTTATGTAAAGCCCTTAACCAATCCTTTGTTTCTCCTCAATTTCATGTGAGTAAAAAAATATGTAATTGATATAGATCCCAATCTAGTAGAGGTGGTCCTATTCTGGAGTTGAGGTGAAACAAATCTAGAATAGATAGATAGGTGGACAGGTGGAAAGCTGCAACACAAACCATAAATGGTTCAAGGTGTTTTCTCCTAAGGTCAATGGTGAGTTTATCATCCTCTAGATAAACTAATAATTAGTAAAATCGCATGACCATACCACTTTATTGTTTTATTATTGTCATCTTTTAGAGTTATTTCAATATGTATGTTTTTTCATTATCACATGAATTAATGAATTAACAATCATGTAATAGAGAACTAAATAAATTAACTTATGTGTAAAAATTATCTAAGACGTGGTTAATCACTCAATTAAATCCACATGATATTAAAAAGAATATAATAATTATAAAAAATATAAATTTACTCATAAAAGATAAAATCCCTCTATAATATATTTTAAGGTGTTATAGCCTTCCATGACTTTATTTAAAATATAATCATAGTTCAATGTGCTTGAACAGCCAAATATTGGGCAGTTTTAATTATCCAAAATTATAAATTGACGTTTTGGGTTAAATTAACTTAGTTCACATCAAGGGTTGACTGATAAATAAGGAATTGGTGTAACTGAGAGGAAAATGTTGAGGAAATCCAATTTAAAGATTTCAAGATTAGGGAGTCCATTCAATAGATCAAGGAACTATGAGTTAATGCGGTTGGAATTTGGAATTCCTACTAAAAACACTTCAAATTGTTGACCTACCAAAGTCGAGGTGATGAGAAGCATAATATGGATCCTTACCACTAGAATAACCAAGAAATAGGAAATTATGAATCCAATGGCGATGTTTGTTTGGTTTCGAAAAAATAGTGGGTGATTAATAAATATAATAACAATTTTTGGTATTATTTTTTTCAAATAAAATAATAAAACCATACCCATATTGTTTGTTGAAACAATAATAAAAATTAATTCAAACATATCACTATAATCCATACTTGAAAAGGATAACATTATCACCATTTAAAATTTCCAAGAGTGGAAAAGGTTCTTACACATTTTCATATTCCATGAAAGGAAATTATATATACTGAAAGAACATGTTCCTATGGTTCCTAGTAAATAGGTAAGTGAGGAATATTTATCTATCTTTGAGAAACATTTGTAAGATTACATAGATGGTATGTGTTTAATACTCTCATCCAAGAAAAATGGGGTTCTATTGAAATAGGAGGACATTGATGTGTATATCATGATGTATCACCTTAGGGATCTCTATCAAAATAAGGAAAGACATGGGAGATATAAGATCTCTAATGATCTATTTACAGCTAAACTTGGAGAGTTAAAACAGTCTAGGCCACTAGTAGTCAATATTATTATCTATATTGAATACCTATACATATTAGAGATTAAAGTCCCATATGAGTTGTGTACAGATCTCATACTTCCCTCAATACCCAAGTCCTCCAGTTTTATTGTTAATTATATTATGAGAAATAATTAAAAGAGTCTTTTTGAAATTCTTACATTGATTCTTCAACTTGATAAGGATATTGGGTGTGACAAACCCATAGTCATTATAGTCAATAAGAAATCTAATAATAAGGATAAAGGGCCCAAGACTCATAAAAAGTCTAAATATCATGGGAATTGTCCTTCCAAGAAGCGTAAGATCCTAATAAAGGCTAAGAAAAAGGAATAAATACATTTTTCATGCAGCAAACAAGACCACTGGATGTGGAACTACACCCATAATTAAGGGGAAACTAAAGTTTCATTTGTTATCGAGTGTATTATTTCAATATCTACACATTGGGTATTAGATACAAATTATGGTTCTTATGTCTATATTGAAATATATGAACCATGTAGATTATGAAAGATTACAAGAGGAGAGGTGGATTTTCTTGTTGTAAATAGTGTGTGGATGATTTTATAATCATTGGAGATTTCCAAATTTCATTTACAATATGAGTGATATTGGTTTTAAAAGATTTTTATTATTTACTAACTATTACCAAGAACATAATTTCTATGTCCAGACTAGATACATTTTTTTTTATTTTTAAATTTAGATAGAAAAGTTGTTTATTTAACAAATAAGATTTATTTTATGGAATGGAATATTTAAAAAATTGTATTTATTTATTAAAATATGAAAAAGATATTGGAAATAGATAAAAAATCATTTTTAGATTACTCATATAACACCCATCTATGACATCACTATCTTCGCCATGCAAATGATAAGTGTTCAAAAAAGCTCTATAAAGATGGTTATTTAGAATCATTTGAGCTGAAACCACTAGAAATATGTCATGCTTTTTTACAAGTAAAAATGACCAAACTACCCTTTGGCAGACAAGGTTAAGGGCCACAGATAATTTAGGACTGGTACACACTAATTTGTGTAAATAATTCCCAATAGAAGCTATTGGTGGTTATTCTTACTTCATAATGTTTACTCATAACTTTAGTAGATATGTCTATGTATACTTAATGAGGTATAAATCTGAGTGCTTTGATAAATTAAAAGAATTCAAAAATTAAGTAGAGAATCAACTTGGAAAGAAGATAAAGAAGATTTTATTGATCGATTTGGTGAATATCTTAACCAATATTTTATAAACTTTATATGGGAGTTTGGTATTCTATCTTAATTCACTCCACCTTACACACCACAGTTTAATGGTGTTAATGAAAGGAGGAACTGTACCTTGTTAAAAATTATAGGGTTGATGATGATTCATGTCTATATTTCATTATCATTTTGGGAATATGTATTAAAAATTGTGGAATATACACTAAATTGAGTACCAACTAAATCAGAAAATGAAATTTCATTCAAGTTATAGAGTGTATAGAAATATTTTATTCATATAAATGCATATGAGGTTGTGAAGAATTTTTAATGTCCTTCTTAGGAAACAAACTAGAAGATTAGGGAAAAAGTTTATCTTTATAGGGTATCACAAGGAAACAAATGAATACTACCTATGAACTTACTATGATAAGAGAGTGATTTTATTCATAGAAGACATCATTCTTTAAAGGGATCACATCCTAAAAATGTATATGGGGAGAAAGATTTACCTTGAAGATGTTAATTCTCAAGATACAAAAGAGTTGGTATGGGAACAGATTCCATAGGTCCCCATAGAAGAAACAGTTTTTGAAAAATAAGTATTATGTTTGATCACTAGAAATGTAATAGAACCAGAGAGATATGGTTTTCTAATCACTAAATATGGCTACTCATTATTGGATGAAAATTATGAATCTTTCTCCTATAAAGAGACAGTAAATATCTTAGAAGATATAAGAGGATAAGAATCTATGAATTATGAAATGGATTCCATGTATTATAACTATTTTTGGGTTTTTTCGATGCTATAGATGATGTAAACCCCAAAGGGTAAAAATTTATATTCAAGAGAAAACAGGATATGGAAGGTAAATTAAATACCTATAAAGTAAGGATAGTGGCTAGAGGGTATAAATAATGTTAAGTAATTTAAAACATTGATAATTTTTCACCATTTTTCATATTTAAATCAATCAAAGTTCTAATTTCTATAGCGTCTTACCATGATTATGAAATTTGAAAGATGGATGTCAAAATAGATTTACTTAATGGGAACCTTCAAGAAGATGTCTAAATGATATAACCAAAATGGTTTAGGACTCAAGGTTATTCCAAAAGGATATACAAGTTGGATAAGTAAATTTATGGATTGAAACAAGTGTCTGTTTTATGGAATATTCGATTCGATGAAGCAATAGAATAATTTGGTTTCATTAATAATGAATATTATACATGTGTTTAAAATAGGTTTAGTAATAATTCAGTTATTATCTTAGCCATATATGTTGATGACATGTTACTTTTTTCAAACGAAATAATAGTATTACATATTATTTTGGAACAGTTAAACATGTGTTTCGCTATAAAGTAATTAGGTAAAGAAACCTATATTCAAGAGATCAAGATATTTCATGATTGATCGAAGAGGCTACTTGGGCTTAGTCACAGTACATACATTGACCAGATACTAAAGTGATTTAGTATGGAACAATATAATAGGGAATTGGTTATAGTATCACATGATATCTATCTTTCTAATAAAATTTGACCTCATAAATAATATTATAAATGGAGAATGAGTAAGATCCCAAACACTTCATTGATAATATCAATCATGTGTTTCATGTTATGTGCTAGACTTGATGTTGCTTATGAATTGATATGGTAGGTTGATATCAAGTTGATCGAGGAGAACAACATTGGATTTCTGTTAAATAAATCTTTTAGTATCTGAGATCTAAGTATATATTACTAGTGAATAGAGGAGATGAGATGGTAGCCATGAGGGGTTATACTGATGCTAGTTTTCAAATATATCAAAATTATAAGAAGTCACAATCAGGATATGTTTTATTTCTCAATGGAAGATCTTTGAACTAGAAGAGTTCAAAGTAGCCAATTGTTTCTGATTCTATGGCAGAGTCCAAGTATATAGTTTCTTATGATGTAGCCAAGGAATCTATTTGGATATAAACCTTTTTCCATGATATTGATATAGTACCTAGTGATAAAGACCATATCACATTGAAATGTTATAATAATGCAGTGGTGGATCTTGTAAAAGAGACAAGGTCACACCAATAGAAAAATAACATACTCTAGAAGTGTAACCTTTTATGGATTTTTCTCAAAGGTGAAAAGTTTTAGTAGATATAGTTCACATAGAAAAAAACATAGTTAACCCATTAACCAAGGTCCCGTTATTATCCGAATCATGATTATCATGTGAGAGCTAGTGGATTGAAGGTTGTTAGTGGTTGGAACTAGTGAATGTGGGAGTTTGTTGGAGTTGTTACCCTCTAACCAACTTCAGTGTAATTAAGGATAAATAATATTTATTTTTTTAATATTAATATAATTCTTATCACATCACGGTTATTATTATACATAACATAGTATGTGATAATGTCTTAATAGTATCAATCGTACTAAAAGGTCTTAGTAGTTCTCTACTATGATGAGATCATGGACGTGGAACAGTAGTATTCTTAAATATATGTTTTATAGATGGATGATATAATTTGAGTGAAAAAATGATATATTCTATCAGGGGAGGAGACTCATAGTAATTTTATGAACCTTCTCACGGTGTACTCCATTAGTAATTTCCAATGTAAGAAATTATAAGAACGAGACCCGCCAGTAGAAAATCTATATATGTGTGTGTAATTGGGTGTTCTTATCTGTAAATGTGTATATTGATCCTTAGACTTTAATTTTTTTATTAATGAGTATTATAAGTCACATACATTTATGTGTTGATGAACACTATGATGACCTATGTTCGCAGTGAAGTAAGATAGATCAGGTGCGTCATGGGTAATATTTAATTAATTAATAATGAAAGAAATAATTTTTCCCTTCTATTCTTTAACAGAATTTGATATCTCAGGATCCTTGATGAAAATGATATAGCCTAAGTAAATCCATGTCCATGGTGTTCTATAAGAAAGTCTTATTTTTAGAAATTCAACTAAAGAGATATCATGAACATAGATTTATGGTATTATCATGCAACATACTTTACTATATATGTTAGGATAAAGGCATTATATTACAAATTATGTTTCTATATGAAGTATTATGTCATTGGGGTATTAAATTCCTTCTTTATGGGTGCCTTGGAATGGTTCAAGATGTTATCCTTAGACTTTTGACTACGTCACCTAATTCCACTAATAAATAGGTCTAGATGGTCACACACAAATTGTATCCATAATATTAGTTAAATAATATATTATTATTTAAAAACATGAATAAATATTATTTCTATGTGTGGTTTTATAATTATTCATGTTTTTTTGATCTCATATATCCCGTCACCAGTTATTTGAGATAAAATTATGTGAAAAGAATATTTAATGAATATTTATTTTATATTTTGTGAATATAATATTTATTAATTAAGTAAATAATCATTATTCAAGGCCTAATAAATATTGTCAAAATGGAAGACTGATTATAATAGTCTTATGAGAAATAATATTTATTTAATATTATTTAAATAAATAATAATAATTTAATTCATGAGTTGAGAAAATGTCAAAAAATATTAATAATAATATTATTATTATTTACATGGGGTTCCATATGGATTATAGAAATAATAAGGGTGTATGTAAAATTATTATTTTACAACCCAAGTGATATATAAACCTAATTATATTATTTTCTTAAAAGTGACAATTCATTTATTGTACACACTGATATCTAGATAGAATCCTATAAAAACCCAAGAGATATCCCTCTCTGAGAAATATCTCATGAATGGAGAGAAATATTACACTACCACTATAAAGTATAGAGAGATCAAAGAGAACCCTTCCTTGAAGTGATTCTTGAGGCAATCAAAGATGAAAGATGAAATCATCAAGATCTACCATGCTGGCACCCAAAGATTATGATGATGATGATAAGTGGTTCATAGAAAATGTGTGGATCACCACTATATGTAATGTACTCTTGATTCCTACAACACAGTGAAAATATGAGACAAAGACATAGAGAGATCCATCAATGAAGAAATAATACCTTATAAAGTAATTTTTTTAATTATCTAAATTAATTTCAAATAAATTGTGATGAATTTTGACACACTCTTTTTCATTCATATTTTTTAAACACATTTCATTGTTTTTAATCCAAAAAAGTGATTTTTTAATCTCAACTATCACATTTTATGGTTTTAGATGCTTTTTGGGCTTAATTAAATTTTTTTCCTAATTTTGGAATTTAATTATTTTTATTTATTTAAGTATTTTTGGCATAACTATTTATAAACTGACTTAATTTATTAAATATATTTCTTTTATAATTTTATACATATTTTTATTCATTTCATTATTATAGGCCCAAATATGAATCGACCATTTTAAGGCCCAAAATAAGCTCACTATTCAGGGCGTAAAATCTGTGCACAAATATGGAGATTTTTTAATATGAGCCTATATCTCATAAATGGATGATAAAATGGAGATAAAATTTGAAAATGATAAACATAAAATCTTGAGGAAAAACTATCATAACAATGGATCTAATTTATTCTATATAAATCAAGGAAAAAATTAACGAGAAAATAATTTTCTGAAATTTAAAGATTCTGCCAGCACAAAATAATAATTTTGAGTAAATTGGCTATAAATACTTTCACATGTTGAAAATGGACATAATATTTTATGGTAAAATGAACAAGATATTTTCAAAAAACTTACCCTATGTCTACTTTCTCTGATTCAATAAAAATGAGGGTATACCCCATGAAAACCTTTGAAGGAAAATTTTGGAGACAAATTTTCAATTGTTGACGACCCATTATGTCAGGAAACCCATTGGTAGATCATTATGACCCCCTAAATCCTCTTCCATGGTAATAAATAAGAGAATAAGGGTGGATTTAAGATGATATATACTAGAAGGAGATGATCTAGAAAGGGGCCATACTGCTAGTTTAGGATATCTTTTTTCCTATTTTTTAGTTTATTTATATTTTCCCATATAACTTGTATTCATATTTAAATTAAAGTGTTTCCCTTTATTTTATTCCCTCATTTTGTATCTTCCAACCCTAATATAATTATCCATCTCTTCAATATTTCCTTCTTGATCTCTTTTCACTTTGCAATGGCAAGTGACTGACCAGAGGTTTGACCATGGGGGAGGTTTAACAGTGTTATTTGTTATTGCACTTCAATTAAACATATTTTTATTCTATTTTTGGTGGATGACAGAGTATTACATGGGTGAAGTGGTCTTCCACCGTAGAGTTATTTCCAGATACATTTTTTCTTTGATTCATTACTTTTCCCAATATTATCTCAGGAAAACCCTTCATACAGTGGATCTTGGGTTTCTTTAATGGATGAAATGACGTGTGGGGGAGGTGGGAGTTTTAGGAATTACATTCTAGGTTGATGTGTTATCCAATATGATCACTGAAGGATATGAGGTTTTATACGCTGTAGGAATCCTAAAATAACACACTAAATAAATAAATGTTAGGTAATTCATTGATGATGTTTCATCAAATGAAATTTCATATTGAATTTAAACAACAAATAATTAATGAAAGAACCCATATAGCCAATACTAGGACTAAGGGAATTATTCCCTAATTTAATTTTGTTAGTATATGTATTTAGATATCAATTCTGAATTTCCTTATTTTAATTATGCATTTTCCAGAAACCCAAAAACCATCATTATCATAAATAATATAAATACCAAAATGAATTTGATTAAGTGAATTAGAAATTATTTATTAAATTTAATATGAATCTCCTTAAGTGATATGACATAGATCAACCCCTATATAGCATTAAGGAAATAAAATTTCTTTTTACACTTTATATGACACTCAATCATCTAAACTGACATCATTTCTAGGGATCTAAACAATTATTTTGATCAATTTTTCTAAATTAATTTTTTAAATAATTTTATTTATAAAAATAATCTAAAACCCCCCTTTCCATGAATTATTAAAATTCATACTATTATACAAGGGTAAATTACTCACAGGTGAAATTGAAGCAACAAAAACCTGAATATTATAATATATATTAGGTGTATGAACTTATATAAATCATAGAACAACAAAAAAGATAAGATAAAATATCCTTTAAATTTGTTCATTCATTAATGGAGCAACCTGATCCTGAGCTGGATCAAGAACCTAAGGTAGTGGTGGAAAACATTTCCCCACTCATCTTTGAAAATGAAAAACCTCATGAGGTAATGGTGGGGGACCTTAGGATTCATTCCACCTCACTCAAACATTCATAGAGGATATAGATGAGAGATGATTTTTTGTTGATTTACATAAGGGATGTCATGTGGATTTTGATAAAATTTGGAGAAAATGGGTAGAAATTGAAATGAAACATGATCTACCCATTCCTTAAAATGCAGAAAAGACACCACCATTATATATCTCTATAGCTTTAGAAGATGAAGAAACCACCCAAGTGGTTGAATTTTCCAAAAGGATGGAGGATCCTGACTACCTTCCTCTATCTAGTGAAGACCGACTCCAAGAGGCTCATTCAACTGAAGAAGAGATTTTACCCAAACCAATTTAGGGAGCTAACCCATTCCTTAAATCTTTATCATCTAATTTAATTGAAACTAAATTGAGAATCACTTCTTTCTATTTTTATTTTATTGATTTTTCTGACTCACATTTTTTCCACGGAGGAAGATGATGATAAAATGAACCTTTTGAGGAACACATGGTGCTCCCTAAACATATTGAACATCTAATTGGTGAATCCCATGAAAATATACCGTTGGATATTTTAGAAGAACCATAGATACATTCTTCCAAATTAAAAGAGAATAATATGATATAGAATTTTCAAATTTGATTTTTTTTAAAATAAAACTGCACAGTCACTTCTCTTTTAAATATTCTTTTAATGCATCACATCTGATGTTACCACTGAAAAGAAAAGAATTTGTTACACAAGTTGTAACTAAATAGGGAGTGGTTATTTACTTAATACTACCACTTCCATAAAATTTGTACTTAATTTTGATGGTGGGGGGAACTAGTATACTTTATCCATGGATCAGTCATCACCAAGAAGGAAGAAGTAAAATTTGGGAAAGACCGCATGTGGTGGTTCAAATCCAAGAAGCTTTATCCATCATCAGATTATGGATAAAAACTGGTACTACCATCTAGAGGTAGAAAAATTAAGTTCTGGCATGGGTGATCATACAAAGTCTTATCCTTTAATTTTCATTCTAGGTACATATATTTAAATTTCAGTCTTAGGAAGTAGTCCAACATTCACTCCACTCCCTCTTATATTTTTTATCTTTAATGACATAGTCCTTTAGTTTAAATTATTAATTTATTTTTTTAGTACCTTTATAGCACAATGAATCCCCCCATGTAGTGAAGAAGAAGGTATAATATTCATGGGATGGGAAGTTCACTTTTATTGTCTATCATTCAAATTCCATACATTTTTTTTTCTAAAAACCAATTTTGAGCTTAAACTAGAAATTGCAGACCCACACTAGAATTATTTCGTTACATTACGTATCTAGGAAACATGAGTTTCTTAGTAATCATGTAATACCATATTTTATATTTAAAGGTTGATTAGATTTAATGAGTAAATTTTATAATTCAATTATTAAATTGAAGCATGGATATTAAAATTATGACTCATGATTTAAACAAATTAGTTGATTCTTTTAAATGAAATTTTCTTATCTTATTTCATGATTTGAGTTTAAACAATTCATATAAATTAATTTTCTATTATTAATCAATCCTTGAGATATTTTCCAATGTTATAATTCCCATTATCAAGTGGATTTCTAGATGAAGTACATCCAATTATATTCTTGGGCATATTTCTTAAGTGATCTTGGGAGATGCCACCTGCTAGAACTTTCATTTGAACTTATCAAAGCTTTTACTATAAAAACATATTTAAAATGATTAATGAATATATTTAAAATCCCTTATACATAAAATAACACCTTACATAAATCCTTTTTTATCCCATAGAAACCATAAATGACTTTGTTAGGGATGATCCATATTTGAAGACATTTTAATCTATTCCTATCATCCTCTTAGTATTTTTATGATTTAATAATGCTGAAGTATGGGGGTGAAGGGAATCATGGTAGAAGGTATTATTTACATTATAATGATAAAGTGTGGGGTGGTTATTGTGGGAATAAATTAAGGTTGTTGATATATTGATGATACTTTATTATTTTCCCATCTTGAATTTAAAAAAAAAGAGAAAAGAGAAAAGAAACAAAAAATGAGAAAAATGGGTTGGGATTTGGGAAAACAAAAAATAACCATTACAATACCTATGATTTTTATCATTTGTGTTTATCTTATGTTTTTGAGGTTTATTTTAAGCATAAATTTTGAAAATAAAATTAATATTTTATTTGAAAAATAAAATATATATATAAAGTAGAGAAAATTTAAATAGGGTGAATAAAATCATTCATCCTACTTTACTTTGATAATGATCTAACTTTGTGTTTTAGAGTAAATGGGAGTTGGTACTTTGAAGGGAATAATTCTATTGAGATTACATTTTTTATATCATTGAATATACTTTAAGAGATAAACCTCCTCCTTGGTCCTTAATTTTCAAACATAAAATCCTACCAACCTTAAGCCTTATATTCATTTAAACCTTTAATGAAATCCCTCATGATTATATGTGGCCTATTGTTTTCGACACTTTTTTCGGGGCGCAAGACATCAATAAGGATTCACTGATTGTTGCACCACATTCCTAATTTCCTAATATGGGTGGCATTTACAACTTCTTTAGAGATGTTTACTCCTTGATTGAAATGGGATGATGGGATTTCCATCTCTCCTTATGTGGATTCCTCCTCGAAATTCGCCGCCTAGTCCGGGTCTCCCTTAAAGATTGAGATTTTTGTCATGAAACTCTTCCCAGTGACATATCTTTGTGGATTCTAGTAAATTAAACTACTTATTTCAGTACATTCATGAGGGGTTCAAGTTAGGTAAGAAACCTTCAGTCAATATAGTAGTTATATTGAGGCATCACTGGTGTGATTGGACACTAAAACACTAGTACACCTAAACTTCCCCTTATCACAGGGCTTCTCCAAGGCATGGAATATCAAGGCATCCCACATCGAATACAGGGAATTATATGCCAGAATCATGTCTCTGAGGTTTTCCTCAGCTTTCCATGTTTAACATGAGGTATGTCAAGATTTTAATATCTAGCAGAGACAGATCAAACTGATCGGAACACAAATGGGAGTGGATCAGACTGGTACAACCCTAGGAGGGAGTACCTAGAATGTTTGCCAGATAGATGAGTCAAAATTCCCAATAAGGATGGATACAGGATGGTGTGTACCACAATAGGTAAGGTTTCACACCATAAAGGATAATTTGGACACCACAAATGGTAGATTAGAGAGGGGGGTGGGTCCATGAAAAGGGGACACCAAGGTTTACCATTTGCTGTGATTAAACCTCAGAGAGGATTATTACGTACCTTGTCTATAATATAGGGATCAAAACTCACATAATTAAAATGTGTGAGGCATGGAATCGAGGTTTACACAAAGGAAAAAAAATCTAAAAAATTTTGAGGATTACACATGTTTAGCGGCCCATGTGGATAGCATGATTTCATCGGGATGTGGCTGCCCGGAAGTGCCAAAAGAGGGAATAAATGAGATGGAACTGAAAAATGGTGTGAAGGTGATAGTAATAGGATTCATCCTCAAATAGGTTTCCTATGTATCCATGTGGTGGGGAATCAATGTTCATGTAGTTCTTGAGATGGGGCAATGAGTCACTTGAGGAGGTGGCACGTTAAAATGGGCGCATGGAAGTGGGCTTGAAGGAAATGGATCCAACAGGTTAAGGAATGACCTTCAAGTGGCACAAAGGCTCGAGGGAGAGACCATGATGGGACATGGGAGATGGTCTTGAACCTCGGGGAGGCTTCCTACGTACCTTTCTTAAAAAGGTAAATGATCAACATTTTTGTAGTTCAGGAATGGGGTATAGAATCGGGGGGTACAAAAAGGACTGTAACCTGAAGACATGTTAGGCCATAAATGTGGTTAGAACCCCATCACAAGATGGACACTGTTAGTGGGAATATTGATATAGCACTTTTGTGGGCGCCCTCAAATGATTAGTGTGATTTTGGGGTACTTAGGTGCAGCAGAGTGGCTGACCAAGGTCGTCTCTCAAAGGAGGAAGTGAATTAAAACAACTTTTCAGAGGTATTCTAGAAACAAAATAAAAGGGAATAAAAACACTACATGAAAGTATGGGGGTGGTTGTTTATAGTTTATAAATCTAGAATAAGTTTGCTGGAAGAAGATTGCATTTTTTTTGTTTTTAATTTTGAAATGAAGTTTCGATTAGAATGACACAACAAGAAGATGTTTTTTTAGAAATCTATTTTAAAAGGCGTAATTGATCTAACTATACCTCTTCACTTTATTATTAATCATTATCATTTAAATTAAAATTCACTTAATTATGATCCCTTAATTTGTTAAATCACGAACCCTACGAGAATTAACTTTACCATGAAGATTGAAGTGAATTTAACCTTAGGCTAACTTCGGAACATGCAATCGCAGCACCCTGCTTTGATTGATGTTCTAAGATTAGCTTATGTTCAGTGGTAAATTAAGGCACATATACACTCTGGAAATGAGGATGAATTGTGTTTAGGGATTATATTTGAACTCTACAAATTTATCTCGTGTGGTCTTGTATTACCGATTAAGATCGCGCTCTCACAATTTACACAAAATCCCGACCTCACGTGTTTTTGTGTACATTGTTCAATTGCTTGATTAGTTTCTTACAATTTAAAAACAAAATTCATGGATTATATTAAGTGAATTACAGTAGCTCATTGATTCAAAATAATTAAATGAAGAGGGTAGAAGATAGATCGATTACTAAAAGACTACTCTTCCATGGGTGGTGTAATCATCGTAGAAGCGTTTTGCATGTGCAAAGGTTTAAAATGGGTATAACCCAATAACGCTTCTACTCAAGAATTCCAGACCAATTAGGAAGATTAAGAGAAGAATAAATTTAAACAAAACAGAAGAAAAGAGAAGAAATAAAAGAATAACAAAGAAGTTTATTACACAAACAAAATCATTACAACATGAAGGAGAAGAAGAAGGCTTCGTCGAAGGGATCCTTGCTTCAAGAGCTACCCTTATTGAAATGGTTGGATAATTGGAGTGGATCCACTTCTCCTCTTCCCTAAACTTCTAAATGCACGTCCCAACCCCTCCAAATGAGAAAAACTCCAATTTATAGAGGGGAGGGGAGGAGATGTTACAAGTGGTTTCAAGTGTGAATGTGGAAATTCGGCCAAATATTTTATGCCAACTTTCACCGCCCATTTGACAACCAAAACGCGTGAATTGTCCGGCATTCCAGAAGGATAAAATGTGAGAATATGTGTATTATATCTCCTCTACAAATGTGGGCTCAATACAGGCTCATATGAAGGAGTTATGGCCGAAATACAGAATATTCTCCATTCTGGCGAGCCCAGCCCAACTTTGACTTAATGGCCCAATTTCAACAACCAACTGAACTCTTTAGATCTAGTGTTCTGAATAAAAGTTGTAGATAATTAAGTTAGGAACACGGTTACAAAATTTCAATTTCAAATAATAAATATAAAAATATTTATATTCGAAATACTACAGTGAACTATAAAGGGTAAAACTGGAATTTTCATCAAATATTCAAATGAATGATCTAATCCCAAATATTTTATAAATAAACATATTTAACACAATGTGAGGAAATTATATCATTTATTATCAATATAATATTCAATAAAATAGTGTTTTATCAACTCCCCCACACTTACCCTTTTGCACACCTGGGCAAAACCTCATATCAAGTAAACATCAATATCAAATCAAAACCAATTTTAAAACACATATCCTTAAGATAAATCAATTTAACACCAAGAATAAAAAGATATCATGCCTCATAAAAAACCTTATTTCAAGTTCTCCATTTATATCATTCAATATATTTCCACTTTATTTATCCGCTCATGCACAAAACACTTACCTCACTTGAATTTTCTCTCATCACTCAAATATCAATTTTTTTTTGCAATGTCTTTCTCATCCAAACTCATAAAAGGGTCACCATTGGCTTGATAGATTCCTACATCGCTACCCGATGTGAGTCAAGTACATATGTTTATCATGAGGACTTTTCAGGGTTGTCTTATGACTTTCGGTTGGTAGGATTAAGATGTGAAAAACTCTGAGGCTGAATGAGGAGGGCTTAACTCTTTTGAAGCAAAATTGCATTAATCTAATTTTCACTTAAATATGGTCTTCTCTACAATCCCCATAGTATCAATTCAGCTCCATAATCATGAAAAGTCATGAAAGGTTTACACCATTCATCATTTCAGCATAAAAAATGTCAATCTTCTCAAACATTATTTTCTTGAAAGCTCCAGATGGGCACAGCTTTCCACCTCAATTAAAAGCTCCAGAAAAGGTATAGCTTCACTTGTCATGAAAGCTCCAGAAAAGGAACAGCTTTCAATATAATGACTTTCTTTAGCAGTAAACACGTCTCTTCAGAATTTAATTTTCCACCCAAAGTATCACAGAATGTGGTGGCAAAACCCAAGACAACTTCCCCCACACTTAAGCTCAACTAGATTATGCAATTTCACTTCAAGAGTTGGTTGGATAGGGAAAATTGGCTTGTAATGTGGCTTAACCTAACAGGTTGTGCATGGCTTCTAAGTGCTACAAGGATTAAATATTCAAGGTATGCCATTATAAAAAAGGATTCTTTGAAATAGGGGCTTTAATACCAAACAAATGCCTCAATCATTTAAACATATGTACCTCAAACCCTCAAGTTTTGACAGGAATAGATCAAATTCTGGTTAAATCAAGCATGGTTTGGTTCTCTCAAGAAGTGAGGTGAATGTAAAGAATATGAAAATAATGGTTTAGAAGCCTCACAGGAAAGTGATTTCAAATATAAAGACAATGATATTGGCATGGGATTCAAAATTCAGCGTACTTTTCATGAAATTACTAAATATTTGAACTTGAAACAAAGTCATTTCATCATTCATTTAAGCTTAGTTTCAAGGGGTAAATTGTTTCACTTATTGATATGGATTTAAAAATGGTGATGAGAATCATTTTAGCTCAAAATGTTTCAAAAAACACATAAAATTGTAAAATAAACACACAAAATTTGAAAAACACACAATTTTTTTTTGTTTTTTTTAAACAGGAAAACAATTAAAATTACTAAACTAAAAGGTTCCCTCCCCCACACTTAAAATATTGCATTGTCCTCAATGTGAACCCATGAGATGATATATGCACATGAAATGCATAATTTTTAAATAGGAAAAAAAATATAAAAGTGAAAGGGTTAGGAACAGCCTGATGTGATCAAGTGATGATGGGGTCATGCAGTGTGATAAAATCCACTGCATCAGTAGGATGTCCCTCAATGTATCTCTTCAAACGTTGCCCATTGACTGTAAAGCTCCTTCCAGTGTCCTCTTGTGTGATCTCCACAATGGGGGTCTTGTATGCTGTTTTATAAGCCCACAATGCATCATCCAAGTGCTTCCTCCAATCCTTCCTATTTGGCTGCACGGTTTTCTCCAAGATTTGTTTCAACTCACGATTTGAAACCTCAGCCTGACCATTTGTTTGGGGGTGGTATGGTGTTGATGTTTTGTGTGTCACCCCATACTTTTGAAGGAGGGAAGCAAAATTCCTATTGCAAAAGTGTGTCCCTTGGTCACTGATGATGGCCTTTGGTACTCCAAACCTGCAAAAAATCTGTGCTTTGACAAAGTCCACAACAACATGAGAATCGTCAGTCCTGGTGGCCTTGGCCTCCACCCATTTACTCACATAATCAACAGCAACCAAAATATACAAAAATCCAAATGAACTAGGAAAAGGACCCATAAAGTCGATGCCCCATACATCAAAAATCTCACAAAATAGTATGGGTTATTGGGGAATCTCATGTCTCCTAGAAATGTTCCCTGTGTGTTGGCAACGAGAGCATGACTTACAAAACAAATGGGCATCATGGAACAAGCTAGGCCAATATAATCCAGAGTCTAAAACCTTCCTAGCTGTCCGTTGGGGTCCAAAGTGTCCACCACAAGCAAGTTTATGACAGAAATGCAAAACATACTCAAACTCATGATCGGGAACACACCTCCTAATGACTTGGTCACTACACATGCGCCAGAGGTACGAATCATCCCACACATAATACCTAGACTCAATTTTTATTTTTTGGACTTGATGCTTCTTCAAATTTACTGGGATTTCAGAGCCAACAATGTAATTAACTAAATCAGCATACCAAGGATGCTTACCTGAGATGGTATAGAGATGCTCATCGGGGAAAGTGTCCCGAAGTGGTACCTGGTCCAAGGTGTCACCCTCTAGTGTGTGAGTAATCCTACTCATGTGGTCTGCCACCAAATTCTCTGACCCCTTCTTGTCCTTTATCTCAAGGTCAAACTCTTGAAGAAGGAGCATCCAACGGATAAGTCGTGGCTTTGCATCTGGCTTCTTTAGGAGGTACCTCAAAGTTGCATGGTCAGAAAAAACAACTACTTTAGAGCCCAATAAATATGAACGGAATTTATCTAAAGCAAATATGACAGCAAGAAACTCCTTTTCTATGGTAGTGTAGTTTGATTGGGCTGAATCTAGTGTCCTCAATGCATAGGCGATCACATGTGAACGTCCTTCCACCCTCTGAGATAACACAGCTCCAACCGCGAAGTTGGAGGTGTCACACATAAGCTCAAAAGGAATCTCCCACCGTGGGGGCTGTATGATAGGTGGAGTGGTCAGACGTTGTTTTAGCTCATCAAATGAATTCTTGCAAGAAACATCAAACACAAAATCAGAATCCTTTTGAAGAAATCTTGACATAGGAAGAGAAATCTTACTAAAATCTTTGATGAAGCGCCGATAAAATCATGCATGCCCTAGGAAAGATCTAACATCACGCACACATGAAGGATATGGTAAGGATGAAATAATATCTACCTTTGATCTATCAACCTCTATCCCATGTTTTGACACTACATGCCCTAAGACAATGCCATGCTCTACCATGAAATGACACTTTTCAAAGTTCAGGACCAGATTCTTCTCAATACAACGATTCAACACCTTTCCCAAACTAATTAGACATTCATCAAATGAAGACCCATACACTATAAAATCATCCATAAATACCTCCATGCAGGTCTCAATAAAATCATAAAAAATACTCACCATACATATCTGGAAGGTACCTGGGGCGTTGCAAAGTCCAAATGGCATCCTCCGGTAGGCAAATGTGCCAAAGGGACAAGTGAATGTAGTCTTCTCCTGATCCTCTGGAGCTATAGGAACCTGAAAATATCCAAAAAATCCATCCAAGAAACAATAGTGTGTCTTCCCAGCTAGTCTCTCAAGCATCTGATCAATAAATGGGAGGGGGAAATGGTCCTTGTGAGTGGACTGATTTAGTTTCCTATAATCAATACATACACGCCAACTGTTTTTCACCCTCATTGGAACTAAATCATCTTTCTTATTTTTAACAATAGTAAAACTAGTTTTCTTAGGCACAACCTGAATTGGACTTACCCACTGTGAATCTGAAATGGGAAAGATTATACCTGCCTCGAGAAATTTCTCAACTTCCTTTTTAATAACTTCCAGGAGGGTGGGATTGAGTTTCCTTTGTGGTTGTCTCACTGGTTTAGCCCCATCCTCCAAGAGAATCCTATGCGTGCAAATGGAGGGGCTAATATCTTATATGTCAGCCAAGGTCCACCCAATCGCCTTGATGTTCTCCCTCAAAATATTCAAAAGCTTTTCTTCATGTTCAAAAGGGAGATTGTTAGCAATGATAACAGGTAATCTCTCACCACTCAACAAGTATGAGTATTTCAGATTTGGTGGCAATGGCTTGAGTTCTAATGAAGGAGGGTGTAGTATGGATGGAGACATTGAAGGAACTGAAATATGTGAACAAAGAGCATCAGTATCAGAATATACATCATCAAAATCATAGAATAAAGCATCAAATCCATCAGCATAATCAACATCCATTTCATAATCAGAGTGAACATGATCAAAATCAGAATATGAATCCACATCAAAATCAAATCTTAGAGAGTCTTGTTCATTAGAAACAGGTGTGGAAGTTCTCTTAGACATTAAACCAGAACCAATACTCATAATCTCCCTAAGCATAGGACAATCCAATTCTATGATGTTTTTACTTGGTGGTTCAAAATGGGAGATAACAAAAACAGAATGGTCCTCTGAGGGGTACTTCATGGAATCCATAACATTAAATATCACAACTTCATATCCAAACTCCATGGAAAGTGTACCCTCATTGACATTTATGATATTTTTTGCAGTTTTGAGGAAGGGTCTACCTACGATAATGGGGGAATGAGAACTTACCTGATCATCCTCCATGTTAATCACATAGAAGTCTGCTGGAAAGATCATGTCTCTTACCCGAACAAGTACATCCTCAAGAACTCCCGCTGGATATGCCGTAGCTCTATTCGCCAATTGCACCACTACTCTTGTTGGCTTTAACTCACCAACCTGCAAGGAAGAGAATACAGAGTGAGGCATCACATTTATGGAAGCTCCCAAATCAGAAAAAGAGCATCAGAGAAGTGAAACTCCCCTATGGTGCATGGGATGGTGAATTTCCCTGGATCCTTGGACTTTGTTGGCATTGCTAGAGTTGGTGAAATGTGTGTTGAGACATTCCTTCCAAGGTTTATCCTCTCATTTCCCTTTATCCCTCTTCGATTGGTGCAGAGTTCTTTTAAGAATTTGGCATACCTTGGGATTTGCTTAATGGCTTCAAGTAGAGGAATGTTGATCTCCACACGCTTGAATGTGTCCAAAACCTCCTTTTGCATTTCTTCTTCAGCCATCATCTTGGTTTGAACAACCCTGTTTGGAAAAGGAAGGGGTTTAGGAGGAACATCATCAATATTTTTCTTACCTTTATCTTTCTCCTTGGATTGCTCATCAGTTGGTATGGAATGCGGCTTCTCTGAAGTTGAGGTGAATCCCGGTGGAATGGTAGGTGCAGATATATCTTTCATTTGCTTTCCACTTCTCAATGTGATGGCACTAACATTCCCCTTTGTATTTTGAGTGGGTTGGGAAGGTATATTTCTAGAATTCTTACTCACAAGTTCATGGAGGGTGGTGGCAATCTGGCTCATTTGAGTCTTCAACTCCCTCAGCTCCGAACTTTGACTCTTCATCTCATTCTGTTGATTAAGAACAATTTGCTTCAAAAGATCATCAGTATTAGAATCTACCTTTGGTGGATTATTCCCTTGTTGCTGACTTGTTGATGTTTAAGCTTCAAATCTCCTTTGGGGTTGTTGGAAACCCTGCTAGTAAGGCGGAGGCTGCTGGAAGTTTTGTTGAAAGGGTGGCCTTTGTTGTTGTCCAGAGCCATACCTCATGTCCGACTGATCTTTCCACCCTTGGTTGTATGTTGGATCAAACTTCTTTTGGGGATATGGTTGTTGTTGTTGCTGCTGAAATTGTCTCCCAGGGAACACTGCTGCACAATCTTCTGTTTCTTGGAGTTGTGGGCAACAGTCAGTTGGGTGGCTTGTCTCAGCGCAAATACCACAAGGCCTTGAAGGAGGGGGTAAAGATGTCTTTTGTGCCAAAGTAATTTTCCTCACCATAGTGGTCAATTCTTCCAACTTAGTATCAATCAAATGACTTTCAAGAGAAGAAGGACTTACCTGATGTACTCCCCTGACATGTGGTGTACCTCTATCACCAAATTGTTGGGAGTTTTGGCCATCTTGTCGATCAACGCACGTGCAGCTACCGGTGTCTTGTCCACCAATGCTCCTCCAGCCGCAACATCTACCATGCTTCTCTCCATAGGTGTGAGTCCTTCATAGAAGTACTGAATTATGAGTTGCTCACTGATTTGGTGATGTGGGCATCTTGCACACAACTTCTTAAATCTCTCCCAGTACTCATACATTGACTCCCCTTGGGCTTTCTTGATCCCCGATATCTCCTTTCGAATGGATGTTGTCCTTGATGCTGGAAAAAATCTTTGCAAGAAAAGATGTTTCAAATCATTCCAACATGTTACATCTTTAGGTTGAAAATAATACATCCAATCTTTTGCAGCTCCATCAAGTGAGAATGAGAATGCTCTTAATTTAATTTGATCTTCAGAAACATTTCTTGGTTTTAAAGTTGAGAAAACCACATTAAATTCCTTAAGGTGTTTGTTGGGATCCTCACCAGATAAGCCATGAAACTTTGGAAGAAGGTGAATTAATCCAGATTTCAATTCAAAGTCCGATTCGAGATTTGGGTATGCAATACAATTTGGTTGATAGTTAATATCAGGTGCAGCCAATTCTCGAATGGTTCTATTAAGTTCATTTCCATTGTTTTCTGCCATTGGTTCCTCTTTTATGTTTGAATTTAAATAGCTTCCAATTTCAATGTTTCCAGAAGAGAGGAATTCACCAACTGGTTGAATATTGAAACTTCCTGTAGATTGAGAATGTCTGATTCGTTCCCTAAGGCTACGTTCAATCTCAGGGTCAAGATCTAAGAGATCTTCGGGATTAGTTCATGTCATAGATCAAATAAAAATGAAAAGAAAGAAAGTGGACCATAGTAAAATAAAAATGAGAAGTTTGAGTTTATGGTCCAAAAAGAAGTAGAAGAAAATAAAAGAAGAAGAAGAAAAATCAGATTGGGTAAAGAAGGAAGAAAGAAGAGAGGAAGAGAATAAAATGTAAAATAAAATAAATACCTCTAATTGGTTCAAATAATTACTTGCCTCCCCGGCAATGGTTCCAATTTGATAGAGCACTGTCGTGGGCGCCCTCAAATGATTAGTGTGATTTTGGGGTACTTAGGTGCAGCAGAGTGGCTGACCAAGGTCGTCTCTCAAAGGAGGAAGTGAATTAAAACAACTTTTCAGAGGTATTCTAGAAACAAAATAAAAGGGAATAAAAACACTACTTGAAAGTATGGGGGTGGTTGTTAATAGTTTATAAATCTAGAAGAAGTTTGCTGGAAGAAGATTGCATTTTTTTTTGTTTTTAATTTTGAAATGAAGTTTCGATTAGAATGACACAACAAGATGATGTTTTTTTTAGAAATCTATTTTAAAAGGCGTAATTGATATAACTCTACCTCTTCACTTTATTATTAATCATTATAATTTAAATTAACATTCACGTAATTATGATCCCTTAATTTGTTAAATCACGAACCCTACGAGAATTAACTTTACCACGAAGATTGAAGTGAATTTAACCTTAGGCTAACTTCGGAACATGCAATCGCAGCACCCTGCTTTGATTGATGTTCTAAGATTAGCTTATGGTCAGTGGTAAATTAAGGCACATATACACTCTGGAAATGAGGATGAATTGTGTTTAGGGATTATATTTGAACTCTACAAATTTATCCTGTGTGGTCTTGTATTGCCGATTAAGATCGTGCTCTCACAATTTACACAAAAACCCGACCTCGCGTGTTTTTGTGTACATTGTTCAATTGCTTGCTTAGTTTCTTACAATTTAAAAACACAATTCATGGATCATATTAAGTGAATTACAGTATCTCATTGATTCAAAATAATTAAATGAAGAGGGTAGAAGATAGATCGATTACTAAAAGACTACTCTTCCATGGGTGGCGTAATCATCGTAGAAGCGTTTTGCATGTGCAAAGGTTTAAAATGGGTATAACCCAATAACGCTTCTACTCAAGAATTCCAGACCAATTAGGAAGATTAAGAGAAGAAGAAATTTAAACAAAACAGAAGAAAAGATAATAAATAAAAGAAGAACAAAGAAGTTTATTACATAGACAAAATCATTACAACATGAAGGAGAAGAAGAAGGCTTCGTCGAAGGGATCCTTGCTTCAAGAGCTACCCTTACTGAAATGGTTGGAGAATTGGAGTGGATCCACTTCTCCTCTTCCCTCGACTTCCAAATGCACGTCCCAACCCCTCCAAATGAGAAAAACTTCAATTTATAGAGGGGAGGGGAGGAGAGGTTACAAGTGGTTTCAAGTGTGAATGTGGAAATTCGGCCAAATATTTTATGCCACATTGAACCGCCCATTTTACCACCAACACGCGTGAATTGGCCGGCCTTCCAGAAGGATCAAATGTGAAGATATGTGTCTTATATCTCCTCTCCAAATTTGGGCTCAATACAGGCCCATATGAAGGAGTTATGGCCGCAATACATAAGATTCTCCATTCTGGCCAGCCCAGCCCAACTTTGCCTTCATGGCCCAATTTCAACAACCAACTGAACTCGTTAGCTCTAGTGTCCTGAATAAAAGTTGTAGATAATTAAGTTTGGAACACGGTTAAAAAATTTCAATTTCAAATAATAAATATAAAAATATATATATTCGAAATACTACAGTGAACTATAAAGGGTAAAACTGGAATTTTCATCAAATATTCAAATGAACGATCTAATCCCAAATATTTTATAAATAAACATATTTAACACAATGTGAGGAAATTATATCATTTATTATCAATAAAATATTCAATAAAATAGTGTTTTATCAAATATTATGGGTTGATTGTGGTAATTATGCACTAATATGGCCCAATAACTGATCTGACAACACTAAGGGGTGGATCGAGGATGTGGGTCCCAACAAAGAGGAAACTGATGTTTATCGGTGTTCAAGGTTAAACCTCAAGGAAGATTCCTGTATACCCTTTCTATAATATAGGGATCAAACCCCATGTAGTTTGAAAGAATATAGTTTAATATAATGTTTTATGAAAGGGACATATAGTTTAACGTCATGCAGGATGAGAATGAACTGGTGAGAAGATGGTAAGAATTGATGGGTGATAGGATTGAACTTTAGGTAGGTGTCCAACATACCTTGCCTGAGAAGGGAAAAGATCAAATTTCATGTAGTTTTTCTAATAAATGCATGGGGATTAAACACTAAGTCATACCATATAATATTTTAGGGTTAATTCTTACTCTAAGCCCACTTGAGTCACACTCGGTGTGAGAAAAAAGAGGCAGCAATAGACCTGATGATCAAGTCCCAAAAGGTGTGTCCAAGAGAGATGGTGTGGGGATTATATAGGGATAATATACTAGGTATAGGAATATTGGGAATTACTCTAGAAGGTATTCACGATGATAGAGGAGGGTGTCCAGTTGTATGAGGAGGATATGGTCATCGTACCCAGAACACCCCATTAGAGGGAGTCAGGGCTTACGTAGAGGCTGTTTGAGGTGCACATGAATACAAAGTGCAGTGAGAGAGGAAGAGTGAGAGGGAACTAGTTCTCATCTCCTTCACAATCCTCTCAATCTTGTAACCCATGTGATGATCATAGTTTAACGTCATGTGTTGAGGACATGGATGCTTGGTAGTTTAACTCGCCGCAGCTTGGACGATGAGTACTTGATCCTCACCCCTAGTACATACATAACTAGTGTAATTTGACCCTTGGTGAAAGGAAGGAACCTACAATTCCATATAGATGTGGGGTTGTGGATTGATCCATTGAAGGGTTCACTTTAGCATGGTTATGAGAAGAAGAAATAGTCATTAGTGTGCCTATGAGAAGAAGCATGTGGTAGGGCAACACAACATGAAGCTCTCCTTGGGGGACCTTGAAATCACTTCGTACAATCCTAGAGGGATTCACATGATATGTCTACACAAGAAAAGGGTATTGCACATTAGAGGGGATCATACATGGTGCCTTAGGGTAAGGAAAATACATGGAGCACGTAAGAAGGGGTGCACGTAAGACTGAAGAATTGTACACAAGATAAGGGGTTGCACACATGATAGAAGCCTTCACACATGATTGGCATGACATGAAGATAAACATGAAATCAAGAAGGTTATTTTGTGTTTAATTGACTTAGATTAAATGTAAATGGGCGAGGCTCAAGCCCTAGCAGGACCACCTGAAAGAGGACCTTTAAAAGACCTGTCGTGCAAGACACGGTACCTTGAAGCCATAGATATCATGCAGTTGCAGAAGGGATGTCTTATGCACAGAAGAGAAGTGTTTTATCTCCCAAACCATTACCCAAAAGCGATGGGGTATGCTTCTACTTATATAATAAAACATCATCGTTGGCGTGCAAGGAGGCCTACCATCATGTGATGTTTGACGTCGTATTTGGCGTGGAAGATCTTGTACACGGTCCATTTCCTTGTGTACATCTCTAATTCTCTAGAATGTCTGACTTGGAAATTTTTTTGAAGGTTTACATAGAATAATCAATTTGATATCACATTTGATGTGAAATTTCTTTTGCATGGATTCTGATCTAGTGTGTCGATCTAAGATCTTGTGTGCACCTTCCTTGGGTGTTTTAGGATTTTATACTATTTCAAAATATGCACTAGGTTTTCTCAAAAAAGTCCAATTCAAGTTCATAACCTAAATTTGATGCCAAAAAATTCCCCCCATAGAATCTAAGTAGAAAGAGTACAAGAAGGTCAGGTTCTAAGGGTAACGCCAAATAAAAAAAATAAAATTTTGGTGCTGTGTGCAAAAAAAGGTGATACGGTGTGCAAAACCCTTATGCACGTGCAAAATACCACATTTATGACTATAAATATTTGGGGTCCAAGGCTCCATACCTTGAATTTTCTGCACGATAGGCAAATTTTCTCTCATGGGTGAAAGATCTTCCTTTTTTGGATGATATATCTTGGATTCCATCGATATCTTTCATACAATCATGTACTCGTTCGCATCACTGCCAAATCTTGAATGTACCTAACTTAGCCAAATTATTCATAGCCTAAGACCATATTACACACATCATACTATGTTTGACACTAAATTGCTATTATTTTTCACAATATTCTTTTTGAATTTTGGACCTAGCAGAAATGGCTGATGAATAGACCGATGTTGAGAGGTAAACTGCTGCTGCTACACAGAGGACCGAGATAATCAAAATCTATCAAATTATTCATGTGAGAAGGTGTGTATCTGATAATCAGATTCCCTTTGGTATGCTGACTCAAGCTCAAAAATATTATGTTCTGAGTGACAGTCTATCGATATGGAACTTCGGTATTCTGGAATAAGTGTTGATGCCAGGCTTTGATATTGATGCACCATGGTCATGGGTGTCACACGAGGATAGAGTTACACAGTACAACATCATGAACAATTGTCACTCTACCTAGGAAACATGGGAAATGGATATTTATGTCCAAAATCTGAAGATCAGGATTGTTGTTGTGAGCGATCCAGCTCCCAAGGAATATCCATCTCACAATGCAAGCCCTTTAAGGAGCAATATCACCAATGAGACCAAAGGTTGGTAGGAATGGTACTTTAGGTTCGGGGGAAACATTTCAAGTGAATGGGAATGGGAGTACTAGGTATGCTAGACATGTGATGAGTTTGGGGTGTAACTTTGGTCTATCAGGTTGTTTGAGTTGTGTGGACATCATAGTTCCATTTCTACCATCAATAAGAACTAGTGCCAGACCTATTAAGCTGGTGGTCCCCTGATGCAAATAATTTCCACCTTCACCATGGTTAGGTAGGAATAATACATTGGAACATCCATTGCATCATGGGAATTATCCTAGAAGGGTACTGGTATGATGAGATCCTTCCAACAGAGAACGTTTTGGGAGACAGGACGTGCACCCCCATTTTGACATGGCATCTATTAGATATGGCTAAAGAGAAGCTGAAAATTTGGTACATCCTAAGGATATGGCCTATCTAGAATGGTTCATCCTATTTTTACAACAAGATAAAGTAGTGAAAATGGTAGGCCAAGGTATGAAGTTCCCAAACACATCACAGAGGGGGAAGGTAGGATCATACTAGATTGTCTTAGAAGGAGGTGAGTACCAATCATGGGGCTTTAGTTTGAACGAATGTTGGGACCGGAATATGTGATATGATGGGTTACTTGCAACATTTATGAGAGGGTGGATGGTGACAGTAAGGTACACATGGATGGGGGACCATTTAGGGACGTTGGTGACGGCCGAAATCATGGAATCCAAGAACACTATCAATCTAGGAGTGCCGGTGTTTGCCAAGATGTACAACATTCTAGGGTGAATTTCAAGAGGAAGTAAACCTAAGAGAATATTCAGACCATTATAGATTCTTTATGGATGGGTTGAAGCTCATTATGGTGGGTATGAATTCCTGAACACAATCCACCCTCCATGTGATGTTTTGCGGCTGTCCCTATAGAATATTGCTGGAATTCACCTATTGACGCTTAAAGAGGAAGGGATAAATCCCAAGATTTACAACCATGAAAACTTCTACTTATAAACATTTGTATGAATGGTAGAGGACGGGCATGGTCTACTGGAGAAGAGGGAATACTTGTAAAGTATCAGGGGGTGATGTGTTGGTAACCTGAATTGATGGGAAAATATTTTTTGAACCCTATATTCCCCTGTGGGTTTCCAGAAAGTCTGAGGGGATGAAATGGATTCCAAAGAGAGTATATACAGGGGTTTAAGAAGATCAGTTTCCCGGTATCCTTCTTCAACTATTTCTCATGTTCAAGAATAATATTTTTGGTGAAGTCATTACTTTTCCCCCTACTGATGTTAATGTCGGCCTATCAAAAAAGTTTGAAGACCATTGTGTAGAGGCATATCAATTGTGCATAAATGAATTCGTAAAATCATAGTGGATATCATAGAGTCTAGAAAACGAGGAAGTATACAAGGTACTACTAGGAAGTTGAGACCAGGAATAAGCCAGCCAGCTGGAGCGGCGTGGGCTGGAACTCGGCAGTTGGAGCATCATAAGGTGAGAATGCACCTCCATCTTCTGAAGATAGGTGGTCTTGTGGGAGACCTCATTGGCCATGTAGAGAACTCCCTAAGAAGCAATGAATACATATTATAAAACTAGTCTCTGATTCCATTTTCCCATCTCTATGGTCTTCCTAAAGTACACTGCGACAATTGATGTCCACCGAAGAACTATGGCAGGAAATGGTGCACACTGGACTTGACATACCAGATGTATGGAATATTTAGGTGGAAAAGAAGGTGGAATTTTATCACTAACATGCATACCTAATAACTATGAATATTTATGAATACTAGTGGGAGTGGTATGAAGAACCACATGTTCTCATGAAAGTGATTATAGGCAAGGAGCATGACCAGTAAAAACTGACATCTCGGGATGAGGGAAACAAGGAAGAAGGGGAAGAGGAAGAATAGGAGGAGGAGGAATAAGAATAGGGTGAAGAGTAGGAGGAAGATCAAGAAGGGGAGGCTTGATGTGAGGGACCTGGAGGTGAGAGACCTCATGGAAAAACAACCCACAAAGGAATCTTACATAAGAGTGGAAAAAATTTAGACTCTGACATGGAATTGGTCAAACAAATCAAGGTGAGTATCAACTCTTACATCTAATGGTATTTCTATTTTCATAATTCGAATCCACTGACCAAACTCTACCATTTTCAGTAACACATCGATGATGATAATTAGTAATTTCTCCCTACAGGGGATAAGAATGTTCCCATGGATGTGGAAGGACATCATTGTAAGTCTGTATCAAGAATTTAGTAGGGCAGAGGACCAACCATGACTACAGTGAGTGAAGGGATAGACATGGTTGAAGTGGATAACAATGAACCAAAGGGAGGGTCTGAAATGTCACATTCAGAGTCTCAGTTTGTTTCTGCCTTTCTGAAGTTTCCAGTTCCAATAATTAAATTAACAAGTTCTGAGGGATCTTCGGTGGTGGAAACTCCTGCCATGACTCAGACACTAGATACCATCATGCTTGGCTATTGTAAGTTTCTACCTTTATAGACTGAAATATATATTATGGAACTAGACTAACCCAGGTATCAATTCCTAATAAATTTATAGAAATATTGGAGGCTTGATAAACTGTTGAGTCTACAAAATTTGTGGGATCTCTACTAGTTATTACACTAGTCCACACAGAACCAACCATTAAAACTGGTCCAACCTTGGTACCCTGTGAGAAAGAAGCTACATACATAGGTGATTTTACTACTAGGGTTGAGCTCCATCCTGGTGGGGAAAATTTCACCGAAGAAGAAAGGATTCCAGAAGAGGACACTTCCACTAAACTCCTATCTATTTCTCTTGAGTACAGGCCTGTAGATCCTTAGGAAATGGACGACTCTAATCTTGAAATGTCTAAGAAGGGTCATACGATGACACTCAAGGCATGGAAGTTCATTAAATGATTCATTTTTCAATCATAGGTAGAATGGATGACCTGGATGGGGTCACTTCTCACATGGCTACGCTTTTCCTATGTCGGAGGGGTGGATGATCACCATCTCTATATAACAATCTTTGATTATTTGGATGAGAAGATACGGGAGAGTAGCCAATACTCTGATGTTTCCCAATGTTGGAAGAAATAATATAATATCTAGAAGTTTATTGAGGATGATCAAGAAATCCAACCCCTTTAAGACCAGACAAATTAATGAACAATGTTCATCACAATCCAATCTCAGCTCATTGAATAGTTGAAAGCCTAACTGGAAGATACCTAGGAGGAATTTGTGCAAAAAAGTCGTGAAATGGATTAATTCTAGGCTGATCAGAAGAGAAAGAAGGTCAAATCCAATGAGCTTCTATCCATAGCTACTGATGAGGAAAAGGAGCTTATGGACTGGGAAGAAATGTTGAAGTCTACATGACACAAAGTGGTGGTACTAAGGTAGTCCATTGAAGGGGTTGATCCATAAGGGTTGTGTTTTGGCCAAACTTAGGAAAAATATATTCTCCATTATTTACTCATCCTAAACTGTGTGCATGGATTGATTGTTTGCCTATTATTATTATTTATAATTATTTTTATTTTTTCTTCACAGCATCTCGAACATAATTACAAAGTAACTAGTGATCCATCTTTAAGATAACATGAGTCATACCTAGTGAGAGAAACAAGGGATGACCACATAATCCTCTACTGTATGTATGAGAGTGCCAGCTGTCTAAAATATATTCTATGTTCTACCATTGTTGACTGATCGACCAAAATATTCAGGTTGATGGAGGGACCGCAACTGGAGGATAGTGTTCCCTGAACAACCAACTCACCTTTCCCAACATGCTCTAGCACATAAACATGGTAACTCCAAGGACATTAGAGTCAATAAGAACAAATAGGAATAAGAAATGTGAATCATGATACCCAAAATAAGGAACATAGTGATGGTGGTGAGACAATATCAGATAGCTACTGACCTTATTCGAAATGCAACATCTATATCATCTGTCAGAGATAGGCACGAACAAATGAGGGCCAACCACTGGTCGTATTCGAAAACATAGGACCTAACTCGAAATGTTTGTCCAATATCATCATAAATGTTGGCCTATAATGGTATTAGAGTTTTAAGACCGATCATCCATACCATTGGGGGTTCCTTTGGTCATGGAAGAGGATAAGGATCCGAAATAGAGGGTGCGGAAAGCAGAAAATTGGAGTGATGAGTTGTTCAAATGGATTCCAACACTCTTGAAACTTAACCACTGTAACGAAAGTGGATTTGGTGGGTGTTTCGGCCTAAATCAAGATCAAACCCATTTCCAAGCAAGATCTATCTATTGAGGACCTAGAATACATTGCAGTTTTACAACATGAAAATGAGGACTATGGTAACACGGTTTTAGCATCATACGGTGAGGATGATGGGAATACTCGAGGAGGAATGTGTGGTGTGGTACATAACTCGATGTGAATGAGGATGAATGGAATCCACATGCTACATCACACATTCCTGAAAGGGGACTAGGTCTAAGTGGCTAGAAATATGAAAGGTGTTGCAGTTAGACAATAGATGATGAATCTAGGCATTACTATGTATCCCATGTGAGTGTGAATCAAACCATACATAGTTTTGGAAGGTTACATAACATAGTTTTGATGCCAAAGGTGTAACTCCATGACCCCAATTTCACAGATTTAATGCATTATTTTAATACATTGGCATGATTACAAGGAATTACACTACAACAACCGCAGCCCTTAGCGGCGGTTTTTTTCCCATTTAGCGGCGGTTTACAAAAATCGCCGCTAAACATGGCGTCGACAATCTTTTAGCGGCGGTTTTTTCTATTTCGCGGCAGTTTAAAAAATGTGTTGTAGATGCCTCATTTCCTGGCGGTTTCTCTCCATTTAGCGGCGGTTTTATGGGTCTGTCACATTTTTTTATTCGCGGCGGTTTTAACCGCCGCAAAATTATGCCGTTTGATGCGCCTATTTTGCGGCGGTAAAAACTGCCGCTAAATGCTGCCCAGCAAGGCATTTAGCGGCGGTTTTAACCGCCGGTAAATGCTACCAAGTATGGAATTAGCGGCGGTTAAAACCACCGCTAAATGCTGAACTGGAAAAAAAATAATTTTGGTTCTATTGCACCACTGCCCTGAAAAATAAATCAAACCAGAATATAGAGATCACCTAGGTTTCATGGGGATCTCGACCCCCTTCTTGGTAGTGTAGGATAGCGGTATAATAAATAGAGAAACAACATACAATAATTAAATCAACAATAAATGAAAGACAAAGCATTGGATGAATAATATAAACTAAATATAAAAGGCCAATGACAATTTACAACCATGAATTCATGTCCAGATGAAGATAAAAAACTAAAAAATAGTATACATATAGAAGGTAGCATGATACACATATCACAACCTGAACCACAATTCCTTCCTCTATGAAATCCCGTGTTTACCACAAGCACATTCACATAAGCCCATACCTGACTTTCAATGAAATTTATTAGTCATTCCATCACCTAACCATTTAATACATTGTTCCCCAGCATGAACAAGGGTGGAACCTAGATCCATCCCACTATAATCATTACCCTTTAAACATCACCTTTGAGTGTGACGATAAGTTTGGGATAAAATAAGATCATCAAGTTAGAGTCCAAGTAACTATCCCTAGGTAGTCCATACTCCAAGTTTACAAGTGAGATATTGGTAAAAGACGAAAACATCCCCATAAGATCATTGACTGAGCCTAGAATGACATTCATCTAGTGATCAAGTCAAAGGAAACGGTTGGTGTCCAAAAGTTTGTCCAAGGCATTCCTACACAGGAACTCAGGTATCACACAAGAACTAACCATGCCTCAATAAAAACCATGTATCCTGCATGAAACATTGATAAAACCTATTTATCACCTCTAAGACACTTCCATCACTTCTACTACCTAGAAGGACATTTTTACTATATCTGACACAATGTTCCCCAAATTAGGAGTGTCCAAGTCATGAAAAGAATAGATAGACCAACTGCTCATAAGAGAACTAGGTTAGATTCACCTTAATCGCACATGTGACACTTATCTGATTCACACTCACAAACTCCATAACATTTGTCATAAAATATGAAACCAACCCGACCAGCGTGTTAGAACACCCAATCCATTTATGAATCGAGCTTACACAATGGGGCTACCCGAATTCTTCTATATAGTAGAAATGGTATTAATATAGGTTACATATATGGAAATGTTTGGTGGCAACTATGTGCCATAAATGTTACATATACAAACCAACCGTTATCATACTTGTTCAACACATCAACAATACTACTACTCATCATCTGATGCTACATCATCACCCTCTCCACCTTCATCTCCACCACCTGCTGCCACCTGTAAGAACATTATTTTGAAAATTAAATATTGTTGCATATTTATAATAAAACTTAAAACCAATAAAAGTTTTCAAACTAAATGATTTTGATTTTTTTGTGATTTACCTGCTCACCACTACCCGATGCACTACCACCGGGGGCATATCTGCTCATATACTGACATATTTCAAGCAAATCTTTCTGCAAACCAGATATCTAATCCCCCTGCTGGTGAACTGTGTTTCGTAGAGAAGACATCTCCCTCTGAGCATCTTCAGGTATGAAATGACTATAAGCAGGAGTAGATGTAGCTGAAATCCCTGATGGCATGTGAAAGACCTCAGATGGTATAGGTCCTAAACCCATCCCGCGCACTCTACCAGGATGCTCCTTCCCAAGGACTTTACCAACCGGGTCATCCTGGGAGACTGAATAGGATTGCCCAGGATTGGCATCCCATATTTCTTTAATTTTTACCTATAAATAAAATATCAATATATATTAACACAGTAAAAACTGATAATAAGTTATTATAATAAATAATTGACTTCATACCCCAACTTCTCTGGTAGGTTCATTAACAAAACTTCCATCTGTTTTTTATGAACATCCAGCCACAGTTCTGTTCGGGATGCATCATGCCCTAAACTCTGTGAATGCATTAAACAAAGATAAATCAAAAATTAAATATGTTAAATAGATAATATTATCTTATAAATATTTAAACTAATTAAAAGATTACCAATGAAATTCGGCTTCTTGAAAAGCTTTTTGAACCCGCAGTGTGCGGGATGACCTGCTTTGCCCGGTTTGAAGCATTTTGTCTTGAGAGATCCTGAAATAAATAAAATTCAATTTAACAGTATTGTATTCAATGTCTATCTCCTCTTCATGTACATGTATAAATGTAAAATGAGGATAATATAATAATATATATTTCAATATCATCCACTTCTCATCACGATGTCTATCGACAAAAACCTTCCACTGTTCTTTCGGTACCCCACTGGGTAGCTTCTCATACATCTGCTGCAAGGTCAACGAAGTATCGTTGACATCACACCACAACCTCCATTTGAAATCTTTCCATTTTTCCCCAAGATTTTTCAATGTCCACTTATGTGCTATCACATCAGCAACGGTAAAGTGGAAGAACATCTGTATACAGAAATTCATTTTGAATATATTAGTAACATGACATTCAATTAAACCATAAAGTAATAAAATTACCTTTATCTGAGAATCATAAACTTCATTTTTCCAGTTTGGAGGCATATGCCTCCAATCATCATATGAAATAGGCAGGGAAATGGGCTCCGCTGCCAGTTGACCTATAATCTGACCAAGTAAACCTGCGGCGTCATCCGTCGGGACCCCATAAGAATCAAATGGAACCACTATCTTCTCGCCATGCATGTTCCAAACATCAGAAATTTTTATGTGTTTTTCCACGGTTGCATTGTTTTCATCTGCAATGAGCAAACAAAGGAAAGTAATGCAAAACTTTTGCAGGTGTGTCCCTTTTCTTCTTCTCCATGAAATTATGTTCAGTCATACTTCCAACATTACCCTTTGACTGCCATCTAGAAGAAGAACATTTCTTACAATTCTGTCTACTTGAATCCTTTTCCCAGTAAAGCATACAATCATTGGGACACACATGTATTTTTGTATAATTCAGACCAAGCTTGTTTACAACTTTTTTCATCTCATAAAACGATTCTGGGATTTTTGCTTCAGGAAATGCATCACGAATCAATTACAATAACATAGACATTGCCTTATTTGTAATTCCACAAAGACATTTGATATGGTACAACTTCAGCAGAAATGAAAGCTTTGAATATTTCAAACACCCACTATACAACTCTTGATTTCCATCGTCAACTAAATCATGAAACACATTTTCCTCACTGAAGTTTTCCCTTACATTTGGCTCCACAGAATCAAGAGAAGGATCCAATGATATGTTACAATCTTGATCTGCTTGTGTTACAGTCTCAAAAACATCACTTGTCACGTTGCAATTTGTAGCATCATCTTCTGGTTGTTCTGATATGTTTTGATGCTCATAGTGGTGTCTTGCAGTGCCGAATGCATCATTTATGAGGTTTTTCATTTCATTTTACATTGGCGACAAACTTGGGACCTCATTCTGTGGATTAACATCAGTCCTCAATCTTTCTGTATTGTTTGATTCTCCATGCCAAATCCAACACAAATATTGATCAGGGAATTTCTTCAGTATTAAATGTTCATAAACTTCATCCCTCTTCAACCATGTTCTAAATTTACATTTAGTACATGGACATCTTATTCTCCCTTCAACGGATCGATTAGAAATTTCAAAATCTAAAAACTCATTCAAACCCTTAACATATTGAGGTGTGTTCCTCGGTAATGTGATCCAGCTTTTATCCATGTATATAACAATGTGCCTACACAAAAATATACAATAGTGTAAGATTACAGAAACATAATATAATAAAGATGAACCATTGATCATAAAGTATGCATAATATAATAAAGATGATTCATTGATCACATTTACCACTTCAGACCAACAGAACAAGTCTGGTCCATAGGAGACAGCGTCAACACCTCATTGAGGAGCAATAAGAATATCGGGTTACACACTTATCATAACACTATCGATCACACATTTATGTTGCCTCAAACAACACCCCATTGATGTGTGATCGAAACTGATCATAATGCATTTTAAACCTGAGACATTATGTGATTGTTTAGGCTTGACCTTAGATGTCCTCCAAGAGGAATGATGTTTCTCAATGGTTTCATACACAACCAACTATAAAGATGGCCACTATGTTCACTTTATTCATCGAAGTGTCACCTCTCTAGGTTTGAGTATTACAAGTCAGACATTTATAATCATGTCTTCAACCATCGACATATAAAGAACCAGTTTTTTATTCAAGGGTTGTCTTATACATTGAAACATTATTAAAACCAATAACGTGGAACCTGCAACCAGTCTGAAGCTTGACATTCATTCCTCAAATACAAATAAGAACTCTCATTCCAGTAGATTAAACCTTCTAGGAATGTTTCTCGTCATCCTTTTTACAATAATTGAATCACTGAAATTGTCTAAACATTCTACAATATTAGTGGAAATTTCATTGACTCTTGAAAAGTAGTCATCTATGTTTTCTTCTCCGTCCATATTTATTTCCTTAAATTTTCTTCAATAAATTTTCAATTCGACATCGTTGAATTTCACATTAGCTTCATAACTATATTCCAATATTCCCCAATTTACAAGTCATTATAGTGCCCTATATCCTTTTGTGTAAAATTTTTCTAAAAGAGACATCAAACTTAAATTCTAAGCTTTGTCGTCAAATCCCATATTACATTTTTTAACAAATGTCATCATATCAGCTTCAACAATAGGTGGGGATCCTACTATTTATAAATCATTAACTTCATGGATAAGTGATTAGAGACATGGATATCCTATTCTTACAAATTTGATAGTTCTATTCATCAGACATAAGAACACCAATAGTATTTAAAAAATTCCTATATCCTTATTCAGTACTTCTTGGTGCTTAACTGAGGGATCAAACACTTTGATTCCAATTGAAGAGCCTGAGGAGATGTTTCACCATAGAGAAGGGGGTTTAATCACTAGTAACTTTTTATATCTTATATTTCTTTTAAAAATAACCACTGTTGACCTATTATAATCTAATAAACTATTATAACTACTTTTCCTTACCCAAATATAGTAAAAATGAATAGCACATAGACAAACTATATTTACTATGTTTAATACTAATGTCATCCTAATACTTGTTTCTATTGTTTTGATTCTCAAAACATATATTATACACTATGATTAGAGGTGATCCCACCAAAGAATCATTAATAAAATAAATTCACACTATTCTTTCCAAAGTTACACTGGAACAATGACTTAAAAATTCTCGATACAAAATGGATTAAAATAAAATAATAATGATAACACTTGAATATTGGGTTCCCTTTCAAATTTTGATAAATATATTTCTCCTTGAGCCTTAAATATAAGATAAATATTATAAGTTATCTTCTTAGAAAACATTAACATTGATAATCACAATCAAAACTACTAATATTTCTCACTTTTAATCTTCTAAATATTATTCATTATGAAAATTATTACCATAGCTTCTCAAATTTGATTCATGGTACTACAACAAAAATAATATATTAAATTTGTTTTATTGATCTATAAAATTCATGCTATTATAATATACTACACTTTTCTAAACACCTCAATCACATATTACAATCTTTCGTACATGTACTTTTCATAGAAATTAATTCACATAACCCCTACATGTAGTATACACTTTTCATATAAAAACATATTTAAATTAATTTTCATAGGAACAATGCTTTATGGAGTAATCGAGTTTCTCAATCATGATGCTTTTCATAGTATTTAACATACATATTTAGACTCAATGAGTGAAATGATGGGGTTTTCTTTTAATGATATCAAAAATCTCTTATCGATAATTCGTAATAATGCTTAACAGATGAATCATAGTGTATTTATAGGCTATATTACTTGTGATTAACACATGTTAGTCCAAAAAATTTGGTTTAACCAATAATATAAGGCATCACTAAAAAATATGTTTCCATTGATTCATGTACTATATGATGGAAAAATATAACTGTATAAAAATATTTTCTTGGAAACAATATTATAAAAAATATTAATTGAAATGGATTTTTAATATGCTACCTTTAAATAAAATTATGGAAACCAATACTAACATGGAATTTTCATTCAGAAAATGTAACCTCATTCTCATAATAACTTCTCATTGAATCTTGAAAAAGATTCATGTTAAACTATAATTAATGGTATGTGTTCCTCTTTACTAAACCATTTATTCATTGGGGGACCTCATCATTACCTCACATAGGTTTTTTACATTAAAATATTATGTCTGTGTAGAAATGATGTCACTTTCCTTCAAATGATGTGAAGTATGTTCATGTTCTATTAATAATATCCATTCCCAAATCTTCCCCACATACCAACTTTGTATCTTAACAAAATCCTATTCATTGTATTTGAAATTATATACATACCCGATTTTAAAGGCTTCAATTTTATTCTGATGATATTTCATGGGGTTTGAATTTGAATACAGTCTACAAAATGAAAACCCTATGTTGAAGGTTGAGGATAATAGGAATTTATATTCAGTGTTGTTGATCAGATAAATCATATAGAGTATTCTATTTTCATAACATTTTAAGTGGAGGAACAATTCCCCACATAAAATTTGACCCAAATCATTTTTTATCATTGGAGGTTTTTTTATAATAAGAATGTTCGTTCCTTATACCCTCCAAGCATAACACTGGGGTTGGATCCTAAACATAGTTACAAACTCTATCACCTATTTGTTCAACCCCGCATATATTCTAATCCTTACACGCCACATGGGTGCACCATATACTAGTTATGTTTCTCCAAATTTGGAAATTATCCATGAAATTTCCATTGAGTTGGCATGCTAACTTTATGATATATTAGGCTATCTTGGACTGTTGGCATTGCATTGGAAAAAATGTTTTAGAAAAACTCTATAAAAAACATAGTAAAACTTCATTATTATATTATTCTAAACCCTCAAATAAGTCAATTAAAATAATCTCAAAATAATCCTTCTTCAATTATCAAAATAATTATTAATCAAAACATCACCCACATTTATATTCAACACTTTTCTATTGACAATGTGCTCTTAATAAAGCTCATGAAATGATCCTTAAGATCAGTTCAAAAGGCATCATAATACATGTCATAAATTCAATGTAATTAAAAAAATTTAAACAGTTAGTTGAAATTAAGGACAACATCATCAACAAATCCAATGGTTATTTACCTCACAAATTAGGTGTGGGGGTCGCCGAAGGCCGCGGGGGGCGTGGGGAGTCGTCGGCAGCGCGAGGGGGTGGGGAGTCGCCGGCCGCGAGGGCGCGGGGAGCATGGGGAGTCGCCGGCCGCGGGGGGCGTGGGGAGTCGCCAGCAGTGCGGGGTGTGGGGAGTCGCTGGCAGCGCGAGGGCGCGGGGGGCGTGGGGAGTCGCCGGCCGCGGGCAGCGCGGGGGGTGGGGAGTCGCCGGCAGCGCGAGGGTTAGGGATCGCGAAGGGAAATGGGGAAAGGGTCGGCGGCTGTGTAAAATAAATCGGGTTTCACGGCGGTTTATTAAAAAACGCCGCGAAACCTTCACCGAAAAAGGTTTAGCGGCGGTTTTGTGAACCGCTGCCACAAAACCGCCGCTAAACCATGTTTTTTTTGTAGTGTTAAATCCCAAAGTACTGATCAGTTTAGTAGTCTTGAAAAATAGATTACAAACATGAACTTTACATTATAATTCAAAACATAAAATACAACATTGATAATCCTTTGAGAACTCCATTATTCTTCTAGTTTTACCCAACATATAAATAATAATACACTTCTTGGCATCCTGGTAAAATAAAACATAAGAAAGGTGTCAGATCAAATGCTCAGTACGGTTAAACAATAAAGCAGAAGCTTTCATAAATAAGAACAAACTTTTAAGGAAAGGTATAAAATTATAACACATACCTTTTAAACATTACCCTCAATATAATATGTCAATAATAAATAAACTAATTCAATTTAAACATTCACATGGATATTCCAATAGTAAAATAATCACATGTAATATCAATAACTAATCTCATAATGGGGGAATGAAAAATGTCATACATCTTAACTACACTGTCAAGGCCTCATGCCATGACGATACATAACCACACTGTCAAGGGCTCATTCTAAGACACTATTTTGTCTCATGAGAACTACCGATGCATCGAGGGGCTATATCGCCCCCCATCATTTACTAAGTCCAATGCATTCCTCTTATGAATGGGTAAAACATAACCAACATAAACAATCATATTAAAACTAGTATACAAAATGTTAATAAATTAACCATAAACCATGAGTGGTATCAAAATAGAAAATCCACAGTAAAACATATCTTAAACCCTTCAATATAATATGGTAGATTTTATGATAAAAAATCAAACTCAATTAAGCATAAAATAAAACAAAGGGTGTAGATAAATATGGGAATAATATAATAAAATCATTAAAACACCATGAAATAAATATTCATTTTTACATTGAAATTCAATTAAAATTCATGCAATTTATAAAAGAATACATTTAAAATAGATTGTTGAATAAACGTTTCCCATACCACTTTGAATCTTTTGAAAGGAATTAACATTTTAAAAAATTCATGGTCATATAAATAAATTCTTAAAATAATTTTGAAAACATGGAAATTAATTAGATAAATAATTAAAACATTAAAAATGATGTCTTAGTTATAGAGTCCCTTACATAAAACCATAAAAATATTTCCTTATATTTTTTTTGAAACATGTACATGGATGATAAATATGTATCGATAAGCACTTAAGCATAAATAATCCCAGATAATAATGAGATTGAAAAATTAACCCTTACATAAAATATTTAAAAGATAAATTTTTGAAAACATTTAAATGAACTTAAAAATAGACATAAAATTTACTTTATAATCCTTTTATATCCATATAATTTGTTATGTAAAGTAAAATCAGGAATACTGACATGGAGAAAGGATTAATTCTTTAAACATTCAAAGTGTCCAATGCCACATTGAACATTTAAATAATAAACTAAAGATCTTTAAATGAATCTATAAATACCATGAAGTTAAATTTATTCATGATATCTAATACAATATGGTCATTGTATACACCACACATAAGAAATAAGTGGTGAACATGACTTATATCTCACGGAAATTAAAAGTGAGATGAAATTCCCTTACCTTAGGTCTGATACTCTCCGTATATGTCCAAAACTTCTGTATAATTGTTTTATAAATATTATTAACTACTAAAAAAACATAATAATATTTATGATATCATATATGATTCATTTATAACTTTATATTACCCGTTTATTAATAATTTCTATGTTAAAACAACATTTCAGGTAATATTCTCTTTCTTTATCATACGTGTTCTAACTTGTTATTCTTGATCATATTACTTCAATTATAATTTAATTACTAAAAAAATGCCTAAAATGATTTATATATGATATATATTTAGGATATATATATATATAGTAGTTATATATATGAAATGGAATACACCTTTCAGGGAGACGGTAGGCCGTATGTACGCCGGAACATTATTTCCTTTTTCTTATCATATTGAATGGAAGTAAGTGAATGACATATATGTACACACACACATATATATATATATATTATTCTAGTTGAATTATTATATCTTGTTTTTCATACAAATTTATAATATATATATTTTTATAATCATCCATGAATGGTGAATGTGGAAGACGAATCTAATCGTGTCCTGTAGACGGTAAGTCGTACGTAAGCACGAGTGATAGTATCATTTCCTTAATGGTTAAATGGTATGGAATTGGATGGAATATTAATTTTAAATAAATAATATATTATTATATTTATTATTTACTTCATTTTTATTCACCATTATACCCATATAAATAAATTGTACAAGAAAAAAAATTTACATCACGATGTGGAGACGTTATTCCGTACGTACACACGTATGATGATATTTATTTTCATAGGATTGGTAAAAAGATGAATATTGTTGTCCCATAATTATAATAACATAAAATCATGTATAAGGTACTATATTTATTATTTTATTATGGAAAAAACAGAGAAATAGGAAGTAGAAGTAGAAAAGAACTTTAAAAGAGGTGACAAAACAATTACATCTTTTCGGGTGTCTCCTTTTGATTTGAACAAAAGGACTCCATAGGATAGCTTTATACACAAAGTATAGCCTCTAGGATTATGTGAGGTATGTTGGTAGAGTAAATGGGAAAGGGTTTTCTTAGATAAAAGGGCTTTGGATGTGTGAATTAAAGAGAGGGAGAAGTACCCTTTTATAAGAGGGGTGAGGGGCACTTTTGGAAGATCTTAAAATATTAATTTATTATAAATATATTTATTGTTTAAAATAGAAAAAAAGTGATTAATTTATAGTATAATATGAGTATGGGTAGAAATAAAATCGAATAATTAATTTTACACATGTTTAGGTTATAAAATTAACCTTATGTTTTGGATTTAACCCTTAGTTAAAGAGTTTAATTTTTATTGTGTCTTCTTGTATTTTTATACAATAGGGTTAATATAGTAACTATAAAATGCCAATAGAACGCAAATTAGATACTTAATTACATATATGACATTATAAAAGTGAGTTGGACAAACCTTATATTTTTATTACTTTTATATCATTTAATAAATTAATGTTTATTTTAAAATATCATTTATGTTAATTTTAATACTAATCAATATGTACATTTTGGAAAATATCAAAACAACATGAAAAATTCAAAACAATACTATCAACGTGTCACTAAAATTTCTAAACTATATATAAAATATTTTTCCTCCATTAATTAAATAAAATTATATTTATTTTAATATTATTAATATCATTTATTTGATTCTTCCTTAAATAAATGAATTGATACATCATCATTGAATCACAAATAAATTTAATTATATAATGTATAAAGATTATAAATAAATTATAATGATGTAATTAAATTTATTATATTTACAATGAATATTTATATTCTAATTTATCTTATGTATAAACCCATATTAAAAATGATTTAGTTATTAAAATTTGAATATGACAATTTTAATTCTTCTTTAAATAAAATATAATAAATGTATTAATCTAAAACAAATTGATTAAAAATGATCATTTTTTCTACCTAAGGTTGATTTTGGTCAAAATATATTTTTCCAATGAAATTAGGACAAGTGATAGGGTAATTTTATATTATTATAATATTATTGTTACCTTTAATTACCCTATTTACATTTAACTGTGGTAAATAAAATTCAAAAGTTACTCTTCACAGAAAATTATTTTGATCCCATTAGACCACATTTTTAATCATTATTACATCCATGTATGTCTAATTTTTGAAATTAAATTCACAGAAGTGGTAAAATTACGTTTAAATATAATATTTTAATGTGCCTAAAAGGTGGGTAAAAAGACATGAAAAAATGTTCAATTATTTTTATATCTAATTCTATTATAAAAATGATTCAAATTACCTAAATTGGGTTAATATATGTATTATTTATCTATTGTGCCTTTAAAACCAATTTAAATTAAAATAATTACTTAAATGAAAAAGTATGTTTTAAAACAATAATGCAATGTTTTTCACTATTCATCAAAAATTGAAAGTTTTAAGAAAAATACCAAAAATCCAAACTAAAATAATTTTGATAATAAAAATTCAAAAATGAATTGTATTTTACCAAATTAAATTTCTAGGAATGTTTAAAATTGATTTTTTTTTATTTTTCACAAAATGATATAAAAAGTAGTTCATTTATGAAAATTGTATTTCTAAACATATAACTGTTTTACCGAAATTTATACATTTCATTATAAATATGTATTATTTATGTGAAAAAATTATAAATAACATTTAAAATTTATTTATTACTATTCATATTACTATATTTAATGGATATGTTATAAATATATCATTAAATAATTACAACACTAAAGTGTTGTTTTGCAGAAATTCAAACTTGCATGTTACGCAGGGCGAGTCGGTTTTGCATGCAACACAAGCTATTGAAGGTTACGTACCATCAAATATTGGAGTGCTAAAAAAGGGGAAATGTCTTCTTGAAAAACTACATTATATGGTTTGGTAATTTATCATCACTAAACCCGGATGAAGAAGACGTAGTTTAACGTCATACGATAAGGACGTAAGAGATCTTAGTTTATGATCATAGAGTTCAGACCAAGGGGAAGTGTGATTATTCCATGTGGGCGTAAACCTTTCCCATATACCTAAGCCCGCTTGAGCCCTGATCAGTGTGGGAAACAAGGGCGTATGAGATCTTTACAACACAGGTAAGCGCACTATAGGAAATGAAGGTGGGGAATTAAGGATGACCCCATGATTTTGTTTCATCCCCTCGATGTGAAAAGGTGCATAGGGAAATAAAACCAAGGCTATCAAGATTCTATTAGAATATGATGAATTAGAAAGGAATTTGAATCATGAAACAAACATTTAGGGAATAAAGGGGTTGGAATGAAGATGAGGGATAACTGTTGACCATATTTGAAACACTACATCCATGTCATGTGACCTGGGATGGGAACAAACAACTGACGGTCAGCCGCTGACCATATTCACGACACAGGACCTCTCTCAAATATCATTTGAGATATTTTTGAGATGTTATCCCAAAATAGTAGGCGAGCCATAAGGCCGAGCATTCATACAGCTCGGGGGTCCTTTCGTATGTCAGATATGATGGAGACCCAAATAAAGGGATGTGTGAACCGTGGAAATGGAATGAGAGAATGCCAATAGAAAATCCAACACTCTATGTCTTAAACCACATTTCATCTAATCGCGTTGGTGAGCTATTAAGGGGGTTGGAGGCTCCAGTTAAGAGTGGACAACTCAAGGAGACAATCATAAAAAAGGGGTAAAGTGGGTAAGTGAACTCGGGGCTAGACCCAAGGAAAAATGTGGGGGAATTCCTACATATCTTGTGTTAAAATAGTGGGTTCCCTAGACCCAACTATTCAGTGATTTTGATTACCATATCGTGTATATAGTTAGCTATACATGATTTAATCTTACCATTATAGTGTAGACTTTTCAGCATCCACTATTGAAATGGTAATGTCCAAAGGTTAATTGTTGTATTGAAAGGTTATAATAGTTCCTAAGAGATAATGAGAACCTCTAGATATAATGACATTAATCATAAATATATATTCTATGGTCTGGATACATCTTACTGATTGGAAACATTAGATGTTTGACTGTCATGTGATGGGGGCTCATAAGCATTGAGACTTTTTCTCATGAAGTTCTCACTTGGCGATCTCTTGTAGTGAGATCATGAGGACTGACCTGCCAATAGGAACACCACATGTTTCGGGTGTCATTGGATGTTCCTATCTAAAATCATGTGTAATGGTCTCTTAAATTGAGATCATTATCAGTGTATGCCATTTGATTACGTACTTTTATGCAAGATGAAAACCAGGGCAATGAAGTCATAACAAGGTAGTTTTTGTTGGGTTCATCATTGGTGGCATGACATTAGTTGAATGGTCAAAAAAGGATTTTTCACTTCTGGGTTATCGAAGTAATATATCTCAGGCCATGTCGATATGGATGGTGGTACCTTTTAAAGACCATGGCCATGGAAGTCGAGGGTAAACTTGTCTAGTTACACCAACAAACAATAATGTAAGAAAAGGACGATGACATGAGAGTGCGTCCTGCATTAAGATATATTACTGACAAAGATATTATATTATAAAGTACGTGTTCGTAGGTTGGTTTTCACTACTGTGACAATCCTTATTCCATCAAAGGCGATGATGGGTTTCTAGATCTCACTCTTGGTCTGTGAATACTATTCACTACTGTCGAAATAAGGGCCTAGAGGGTCACACAAAATAGCATATTCAAGAGTCTTCCATATTCAGTTGAATAGAAGTTTTGGACATAGTGGGCCCCACCATAGGGATCTGGGACTTGTCCAAAGTTAAATGATCACCAATGCAATAAATAAATTCATATTATTTGAGTTTAGAATAATGAGTATTGAATTTATTTATTAAATATATTTACAAGTTTTAGTAGATACAAGAAAAAATATTAATTGAAAAATATTATATATATTCAAGGTTCAATTAATATTTATGGGAGCGATGAGTCAAGTTAATGACTCAATTATTATCATGTAATATATTTTAATATATTACAAGTAAATGTTAACAAAATTTATGACGCAATTTTGTAGTCATAAAATGTCGTTGATAGTGTGTTAAGTATCTGGGGTCAGTGAGGCTATACCGGATATTTTAATTAAGCACTATAAATAAAAGGGGAGGGGATTTGGCCAAACAATATTCATGGGTCTTCTCTCTCCTCTCCTTTCTCCCATGTTCTAGAGAGAGAGGCTCAAATTCCTTGGAATTCAGATCGAGAACTCTCTCAGGCGTCGCTAGTGAAGCGATGCAGTGATCGTTGGAGTGTCTAATGGGTCGTCGAAATTCTGCGATATCACCTGGATTACAATGAACGACGCTCCCACAGATTCTTTGAAGAATGTGTGGATGATCTAGGAGAATTTGGCTTCAGATTCTTTGAGCAGCAATTGCTAACGGCGAGAAGACGTCGTGCGCCACTTCTTATTTAAACTAGATATTTTAAAAGTTTATTTTGTGCCTAAAACCCTTCACACGTGGTCTTGGGATTTGACCGGGCTGCTCTTCACCAACATCGACAACTTTACATTGATTATCGGTGGAAATTTTTTGAAAACTCATCTGTTTGGGGATTCCACTACATGTCGTGTTCCAAAAAAATGTTATTTTAGGGAGTGCGTATCGATTTTAATCCAAGAAAAATTTAATTTTCATTAAGTTATGAAGAGGGTGTAGATATGGTCCCAATGTCATAGACCATGTTTTAATCCGATATCGGATGACCATTCTACGGTCATCCGAAGTTTTAAGTTTGGATTAAAACTAGAAGTTTAATAAGGTTCTAAATTGATGAAGCAATTTTATATAAATCAATTTACATTGGAATAGTATTTTCTAATGTGTACTATTAATTAGTATTGTTATAATAATTTTATTATAATGATAATAGTTTAATTATAATAATAATTTTTTTATTGTAATATTATATTGTAATGATATTTTATTATTATAATGTTTTAAATTTTATATTCTAAATATAGAACCAGGAGCAGGAGCAGCCCCCCGCTGGTCGTCGTGTGCCACTTCTTATTCTAAATATAGAACCAGGAGCAGCCCCCCGCTGGTTCCTTCCTCCCTGCGTCACACGTTTCACAGGACAGAACCAGGGGCAGTGACGGCCGCCCCTTCCTCTGGTCTTCTTCATCGCAGTGCCAAGGCACACCTCACCTGCACCCAGGCTGAACCCAGTGCCTGCTGGACCTGTTCACTGTGTAGTCCCGCCTCCCACACACGTTCCCTCCTATGCCTTCCGAGGCTACCTCTCCCTTGCCAACAGAAGGCTGGCTCTTACTGCCTTGCACCCGCACCAACCAGCTCAACCCCAGGCCGACCGAGGCCATCTCCCACGCCCTTCGGTCACTTCGCCTTCTTCCCACGGGACCAGTGCACCAGCAGGCTCCCCTCCTCACAACGGCTTGATGTCGGCCTCTGCCTCCCTAGAGCATGCTACAATGGGACACTCTGGCACCAGGTTGACCAGGCGCCACTTCCATGGGCAGAGCTCCCTGTCGGAGCCGGCTAGAACCGGCACCTGACCTCACTGCCTCCCTCCTCGGTCGCGTGGTGCACTGCACAAACCAGGGGTGGCGACGACCACCCCTCCTGCCAGCCACCTTGCCAGGTCGGCAGGCCAGCCGCAGTGGTGCACCAGGCCAGCCGCGACAGTCTGCAGCGGCACAGTGCACCCCTGACAGCCCCATAGGTTCTCGCCCTTGCTGCAAACCCTTGCCACCAGTAGGGATTCCTTGCGTTCCTGCCTCTTTACAGCCTAATTCGAAAGAACCGGCCATCGTCTCCAGCTCAGGATGAGCGAACCTCGGCAGTGTTCTACCCCGACCCTGGGTGCAACCTTGCCTCCAATTGGTACCTTCTGCACGGGGTCGACACAACCCGCATTGGGCCTATCGCCCAGACCTGCAAAAACATTAATTAAAAGAATTAATTTAATTACAGTTGATAATTAAATTAATTTAATATTAATTTTTTGTTATTAAATTTAAAATGTGGCATAATTAATTTAATTGAAAGATTAATTAAGTTAATTATTTAATTTAATTTTTAGTTTTAAAATTAAATTAATTAATCAAGGTCGAACGACGTGATAATTGAATTAAAAATAAGAGTGAATCATTAATTCAATTAAAATAACCTCAAGTTTATTTTAATGCAATTTTAATTTAATTTTGGATTTAGTTTATATATATGTGAGTTAAATCGTATAATGATCATGTGTCGTGGACCAACCAATGTATGTTTGCATCATTTATTTATTTAATCATTGCATGGTATTGTAATAATTAGTTTAATTAATTTAAAGGCGGCCTTTGTATTATCTCAGTGTCATTATATGTATAAGGACCTGTGTGTCCACTTCCCTGAGGTGTACGTTTTACACCCTAAGACCCCCTCGCCTACGTGCGAGTACATTTGTATAATGACGAGATGAGGCGTGACACACTTCACGCCAAGTGATGGCAACACACCAGAGAGGATGTGATGCTTTGGAGGGTCATACAATGCATTTCAATTTGTAAGTGACGCGACACAAAGTATGACCACTAGGGTTTAGGTTGGTCTATTATTCACTCAATGGAACAACCATTACAATCGGCTCTGGATCGGGTTTTTCATTTTAGTTCTTAATGTTTTATTAGTTTGTGAATGTGTAGTTTATAGCGTTATCACATAGAATAATATTAAACAAAAATGCAAGATAACATGAACATGTGACACTTTGAAATTTCTATTTCTTGTATGGTTTGTTGTGAGTGCGATCACATAGTACATGCTTATTAAATAGAAAATTATTTCTTTCATCACACTAAAAAAATAAATCCCTCAAAGATATATTAGGTCATAACAACCTTCTGTCATTCAAATTTGGACAAAACCAGCTGTTTGAGGTGTCGATCATGACATAGATGAGGGTGCCTCTTACAACCGGAGAGTCCTTATAAGAATGATGGGTTGAATTAACTAAATTTGTAGCAAATAAATAGCCATAGGTTGCTTGTTGTAATTTTAGACACAAGCATTGAGTAAATCAAGTTTTGATTTTAAAGGAGATGAGACTTCACTCAACAGACCAAGGAGTCGCAAGTTAAAGCGGTCGACCAACCAAAAGCCCACCTATAACCCTATAAGTAGTGGCATATCCATAGCTTGTATACTATTAGGGGTGGTTCTGAGATCCTTTCCACTAGAATACTCTAACAATATAGTATTCTGATTTTAGCACAGAGGGTTCTTAGAATCCGATAAAATAGTGGGAGACATTAAATGATTTAATTATTTAATCAAAATGTTTAAACTGGTAATCCAGATAAAAGACACTAATCTATTAAAATTCATTTATGTATAAAATGAAAAGATATACCAAAAGTTTAAAAACTGTGATATTATATTGGACAAAGTAAATGTCTACACTGACACGAGTATCTATGAATAGTACAGGCGTGTGTACATAGTACTATGATATAGGAAACTCAAGGTGTTAGTGTCCCCAACACTATTAAACTACCTCAATAAAAGAGGGTGAAATTTCTTACAAGAGACTAATATAAAAAGCATATGATAGTCATATCATTATGCTTTTATCAATGTCTGGTGCCAGTTGTTGTCACTACAACAGGACATGGATGATACAAACATGAAGCCTCATCTCCAAGAATTTTTTAAGGAGAAAGCAAAGCAAAGATATGAATAAGGAAAGGGTTACACCGACATGTGTAAATTTAAATATTGATCATGATCTTTAAATGGATTCATTTATCATATCATTTTCACCACTTCACTCATGTTTCATTAAAAAATGAACAGTTATTGAGTAAACGCCTCATTACATATCTAGTTATGGTTCGCCAAGTGAATAATAATAAAAGACAATTAAGATTTAATTTTTATCATGGATAAATTGAAAGACAATGTGAAAAGGTCAAAGGAATTTATTTCCAATGACACATTCGCAACATCCTTCAATTAATGAGGTATTAATAAAGGCTATTTGCATTGCATATTAAAAAATAATACTATGTTTGTTTAAAAGCAATAAAATGATTTAAAGAAGAATGTTGCTACTTATACATTAGGTATATTCATTAATGTAATGTTTCATTTTACAACATGTGTATTTAATACTATATGATGATTAAAAACGTGTATTTAAATACAATAACCCTGTATGTATAGAAACAATACTAGAAGTTAGGTGTATTCTCCAAGTGGCTATGAAAGGGTGATTCTTAGGCCAGTGGTGAGAAGTACGCAACTTCTTTAACTGCCAAGTGAAATATTTGTGTTGAGATATTATTTAGTATAACCACAATCATTAATCTCATGTGTCCTTTCACATAAGTAGACAATTTTTCAGGTTTTAGAATGAATGTTGTTTTTGGTAAACTCAATCGCTAGTTCAGTAATACATGAATCAAAGGCAATTAGTGATGAATATAAATGTAAGACTTATACCCAGTTGTGACAAGATAATTCTTTTTCAAGTAATACTAAAAGTGGATGTCATGAATATACCAAGTATGTCACAAAGCTTTTGGAAATAATTCAATAAGTAAACGAGAACTATTACAATTATAAGAGAGAGGTATATATACTTAATAAGATTACTTTAAGTAATTAATGAATAATAAAGTTAAGTATCTGCATGGTCAAGAGATATGAGGTGCTTTGGGTTAGGATACTGAAGAATATCTCGACCAAGCATTCATCAATCAAGATAATGTAGCATGGAGTAATTCCTAAATACACATTACCTTATCAACATCGCAACATTGATGTTAAAAAGAAGGATTGCTAATAGGTCTTACATATCAACATTGATCAAAAAAATGTGTAGCATGGAGAAATTCTTAAACGTATATTTCATACATCAAAATTTTGATGTAAGTAGTATCAATGTTGCAACTAGCAGAAATCTCCATTATATTTTATAAAATACTTTATGAATAACATCAATATCCCATAGCCATATACCAATTATAATGACAGATGGTTATCATACGATTCATATTATGATGTAAATTTATTATGTCATAAGGGCATGCATTTGGATGCAAATAGGTTATTCAGATACAAACAAACTTACACCAAGATAAACACATTGTGCCTCTATAGTACTTATCCTAATGATTACATTGAATATTACATAAATCCCTATGACAGAAAAGTTATATTCAAGTGATAGACTACATTCTATAAGAGGGTTAACATATCTATTAGAGATAGTGGGACCTATATTGACTTGTGTTTAGTCAATGCTTAAGATGCGCATATAGTTGGCATAGGAACTATTTCCACAAGAACATGTGAAACAGAGTATGTTCTAGAGATACATAATATGTAGGAAGGATAAAACCATGGTGATAGTTTTTATATTCACCACGTCCAGTGATCTGTTATTCAATATGAATAATATTTCCTACAAGTAAGCAGTATATGGAAATTAGAAAAAAATTGACAAGACCAACAAAAATACAATTAATGGATTATATGTATCCAAGTGAAAAGGGGATTATTATTTTGAATATTGTGGTGGGTATTCAAGTGAATTGATACATGGGTGGTACAAGCATAGTACCAATTAGGCTTGATTGGTTTAACCAAGCTGTTATGCCTAAATACAATAGAATTTTAATTATCGTATCTAATATCTATGATCAAATTATTTATCATTGGATGTCTTGACCACCAATCATGGATGGTGTCTATATGACTCAACCAGAAAGGGGTGGTCATGTCACAGAATGCTAATAAAGGTTGAAAGTTACTAAAATATAGTTTAGGATTAAAGTAAGCAATGTAATCATAGAATAAAAATTTGCAACAAATATTTTCTATGTGTCTACTAAAGATTAGTGGGAGTGACAATGTTTTCCAAGAAGAAATATGTTCAACAACATATGGAAAATAGACATTGGTCTCATAGTCATTTAAGACCAAGATGAAATTCCTTCTCCAGTGATTGACTTAAAGTAGCAACCTATGTTCTAGGGAATAAGATCTACTGAGGTAGATCTCTAAGTTGCTTAGTCCTAGTCAATTGTACATATAGTGACATTGTATTGAAAAATACAAGTTGGAAAAATTCAAGAGATGAATTGTTTCCAATGTCACAAGGCATAGTCTCTCTATGTTGACATGTTTATGATATGGGAAGAGATAAACATGATGATTAAAATCCATACATCGAAGCGATGGATCAATCATGCATGCCAAAATATGTACAAGAACCGATATTTCCAAGGTATATTATAAAGTAGGTAAATATCAGTTATATCCAGGAGCACTGCAAGGGATGTAGTCAAAACTATATAATTATACTTCAGCATGTACAAAATATTTGTACCTAGTAAGTGGATAAGAAAGGATACTAGTTTTCAGGGATACAAACTAGTCTTTCATAGATCAATGTGATCTACTATCGTAGTTAGGATAAAGATGATGAGCGATTCAAGATCGTATAAGCCAGTGGTAGCCATACCTACAAATACCGACTACGTTGTAGCTTCTAAGATATCTAAGAAGTAGTTAAATGAAATGATTTGTTCTAGTTATTGTAATCACACATTGTAAGAAAATTATTATCATAATGTAAATTATGATATTCTTACTAGCCAAGAATTCAAGTTATGACAGTGGATAAAAGGTATTTACTTTGGATACCATCTCTTGAGAATTTTTACTCAAGGAGATGAGGTCGCAATGGAATAATAACCATGCGGAGGAACCATGGTGGACCCAGTAGCTAAATTCATTACTCAGCAGAAACATGATGTTAATCATGTGAGTAACAAACAAGTTTGGTTAGAAAATTGGCTCTAGTAAAAGTGATAGTGTTTAAATAGTGGGTGACCTAGACCCAAATATTCATTGATTTTGATTACTATATTTTGTATACAGTTAGCTATACATGATTTTGTCTTACCATTATAGTGTATAATTTTCTACGTACACTGTTGAAATGGAAATTTCCAAAGGTTGATTGTCTTATCGCAATGTTATAGTAGTTCACAGGCTATAATATGAACCTCTAGATACTATGTCATTAATATTAAATATATGTTCTACGGTCTAGATACATATTACTGATTGAACATATTAGATGTTTGACTATCAGGTGCTAGGGGATCACAAGCATTGAGACTTCTTCTCATGAAGTTCACACTTGGTGATCTCTAGTAGTGAGATCATGAGGACTGGCCCGCCAATAGGAACACCACATGTTTCAGGTGTCATTGTATATTTTTATCCATGAAATATGTGTTCGTAGGTTGGTTGTCACTACTGTGACAATCCTTATTTCTTTAGGGGCCATGATGGGTTTCTAGATCTCAATCTTAGTCTATGCATACTATTCAATGTGGTTGAAATAAGGGCCTAGAGGGTCACACACAATAGCATATTCAAGAATCTACCCTATTTAGTTAAATAGAAGTTTTGGACATAGTGGGCCCCACCATAGGGTTCTGGGATTTTTTCAACGTTAAACGATCACCAATTCAATAAAAAATTCATATTATTCGAGTTTAGAATAATGAGTATTGAATTTATTTATTAAATTATTTTACAAGTTTTAGTAAATACATGAAATGATATAAATTGACAAATATTAAATATATTCTAGTTTCAATTAATATTTATGGGAGTGAATATTCGAGTTAATGACTCAATTATTATCATGTAATATATTTTAATATATTTCAAGTAAATGATAATAATATTTATGAATCAGTTTAGTAGTCATAAAATGTCATTGATAGTGTGTTACGTATCTGGAGCTAGTGAGGCTATACCAGATATTTTAATTAAGCACTATAAAAAGAAGAAGATGGGCTTTTCCAAACACTATTCAAGGGTATTCTCTATCCTCTCCTATCTCCCATGTTCTAGAGAGAGATGCTATGGATCCAAGGACTTCGTATCAAGCACTCTCTAGGGCGTCACTAGAAAAGAGATGCAGTGATCATTGGAGTGTTGAAGGCATCATCGTAATTCTACGCTAGCACCCAAATTATGACAAACGGAACTCCCATAGATTACATGAAGAATGTGTGGATGATAAAGAAGAATTCACCTTCAGATTATTCAAGTAGCGATCACCAACTATGAGTAGACATCAAGAACATCTTCATATTTAAACCAGGTATTTTGACGGTTTATTTTGTGCTTAAAACCATTCACGTGTGGTCCTAGACTTTGACCAAGATTCTCTTTACTGACAACAACAAGTTTACATCAATTAACAGTGGAAAATTTTAAAAAACACACCTGTTTGAAGATTCGACAGCACGCCTGGTTCCAACACCTTGTGAGGGCATGAATCAAGCCATACATAGTTCTTGAAATTTCATGCAGTTTAACATCATTCAGTAAAGACATAAGGGGTGGAGGTTTCTAAAGAGAGAAATGTGTATGGCGTGGTAGAATAACCTAACATGAATGAGGATGAAAGAGGTCCACATACCACACCATTCACGATCATAGGAGATAATATAGGGTAAGGGGCTATGAGAAGAAATAGAAGAACTTGAGGATGGACCTAAGGAAAACATGTTTAGGCATTCCTATATATCCTACGAGGACATAGATCGATTGAAACATAGTTTTGGAAATCTTTTTCTGTTTAACATCATGCGGAAAGAATGAATATGAAAGGGGAAATTCTATAAGGGGGGTACATGGTGTGGCTATTATTGACCTGGAAATAATGAGGATGAAATTCCACATGGCAAGGCACGTAATCTCATAAGAATCATGGATAAGGGGCCTAAAAAATAGATAAATTGTTGATCCTAGGCTTTTCCCATGGAAAAAATTCCAATGAATTCCTACATATCCTGCAAGGGTAGGAATCAAGCCACATATATTTCTAGAAATTCCATGTAGTTTAGCATCATGCGGTAAGGATGCATATGGAAGGGGATGTACTATAGGGAGGGGAACATGATCTGAATATTATAGTCCCGATGTGAATGGAATAAAAGAAGTTCACATCATACCATTTGTATCCCTCGAAGAGAACTAAACCCATAGGGGGAAACCAATGATATGGAGAGATTTGTTGGGCTGGACCTGAAGACAAAATTTCTGGGAATTCCTCTGTATCCTGCAAGGGAGGGAATCAGGCCACACATATTCCTTGAAATTTCATGCTGTTTAACATCATGTGGTAAGGAAAAATAGGAGAGATAACTGAAGGGGGCACATGATGTGGTAGTTATAAGCTCGGTGTGGATGAGGATGAAAGTTTACATCGTGCCATGTTATCATGTGATACATAGGATGAGAGTCTAGAAGGAAGGAAGAATATATGGTACTTGGGGATGAACTCGAAGAAGAAATTCCCTGGAATTCCTACGTATCCCATAACTATGGGAATCAAGACATACGTAGTTATAGAATTCCATATAGTTTAACATCATTTGCTAAGGGAAAAAAATCATAGTTTAAGGTCATAGATCTCGGACTAAGGATTCCCAGTTTAATGTCATGTGTGTGGAACATAAGGGTAGAAAAAATGTGAATCACCACACTTGATATTTGTGAGACATGGGGATGGAAATAATAATAGGGGATAACTGCTGACCATGTTTTCAACACCGCATCCAAATCATGTGACCTATAATGGGAACAAACCATTGAGCATCGACTGGTAACCATATTCGCAATGCGGTACTTGTATTAAATTGTTGTTTGAGATCCTCTGAGAGGTTGGCCCAGAATTATAGGTGAGCCAAGGTGGCATAAGACTAGTCTACTGGGGGGTCCTTTCGGATGTAAAATATGATCAAGACCCAAATGATGGGAAATGTGAATCATGATAGTACCCATGTAGTTTAATGTCTTGCAGTAATGACGAGAGAGATATTAGTTTAAAGTAACAGATCTCAGACCATGAAGTATGTTTACTGTTTACAATTTTATGTCTTTCATAAAAAAATGAGAAGTTTGACATCTGATAGTATGGATCCTGGCTCTCATGAAGTACTGCTTGAGGAACTTGGCATTGGTGGGGGGATTAATACACTAACCATCCATGGTGACTGTGGAGTTTGCACCATTGGGGTATACATTGTAAATGATATAAGGCCCCTCCCATTTGGGCTCCAACATTGGTGGCTTCCTACCAGGAATCATTAGAGTTATTAGGGAAAATATTGTGTCACCTTGATGGAAGGAATGGAGGTGGAAATTCTTATTGAAAGATCTGGAAATCTTGTTCTAATGCCTCTCTAGATTGTGCAAGGCATGATTCATGTTCTCATAGAGAGCTTCCAGCTCATCCATATGGACTTAGACTACTCATTTTAATTTCTTTTGATTATAGATAGTTGTTTAGAGTGACCATATCTGATTCTTGATGGGAAACACATCCTATGTTCCATAAAAAAGGTAATATGGGGTCACCTAGGTAGAATTATGAGTCATTATCTGATAATACCAGAGAGCGTTGTAGAGTTTTTCCAAACAACTATTCTTGTTCTAACCAACCATCTTCCGCAATATGTTAGAGAGGGTTTTGTTGAATGCCTAAATCTACCAATTTATATGTGTGTGATAGCGAATGGTATGATTAGAATGGATATTGTACTGGACATATAGTTTCTTCATCTTGACTACCCAGAAGTTGGTGTTGTATTATTGATGATGGTGTGAGGGATTCTCAATCAATAGATGATATTAGAGCTCAAGAAATCAATGATAGAATGGGAATTCACTTCCATGAGTGGAATTTCCACTAACCACTTGGAAAAGAAATCTATAGCGGTCATGATGAACCTGCACTGGTGAGTTATCACTGGTGGATATGGTCCCATGACATTGATCTCGCATACCGAAAAGGGGAAAGAGTACATGGTGGTATGGAGAGGCTCTGGAAGCTAGTGCACAAAATTTACCTGAATTTGGCTTGTGTGAAACCTCTTGGAAAACTTGATACAGTCATGGATCATCATAGGCCAAAAATATCCCAACCTTCAGATCTGATGAGAGAGTTTTTTCATTTCCCGATGAGCTCTGAATGAACTAGGATGAAATTCACGCATGACCTAGGGAATCTTGTCTCCTTGAATTAAACATAAGATAATCCCATCAAACCCGCATCTATAGTGGATCTGATCAAGACTGGGACTACTCTAGTGTGTGAAATATATTGTGCACCATTAGATTCACTCATGTTTGGCTCAGACATTCATGATATTACCTTGAGGAAGATACTTGATAAAGGGAGTTACCCAACCAGGGGTCCGTTTTGGAGTAGTAAGGGGGAGCCAGGGGTCTAAAGTGGAGACATAGATGGTAAGGTGGATTACCTGCTGGTTGTATTCATCATCTAGAGTGATGGGAGATATGAAACATGGATTTTACACATGGATGATAAAATTATCCAGGCCAGGCTTTACAAGAGATATGTAAAGTCTGGACAAGGCATCGACTCTACTGTTCTGTGACTGGGGAATGTGAGTAAATTCTAGGTAAGAAGGGAATTGGGCTGTCAACTGGCGAGTGTGCTCTAGAAAAGGTACAACATATGGCTTCTTAATGACGTAGTCGCTGTTGGTCTACTTGATGACCAGCTTGGATTCTCCTTTCACATGTAGGTGGGGAACATCAATATCAACGGCCAGCTAGAGACTAGTGATGAGGGATTGATATTCATCCTCATTGTTAGTGAAACATTCTAACAATAATAATAAATAGGGAAGTACAACCAGCGCAAGCATGGTGAAGATGATACCCAGGCCTACATTGTTGAGTCTGGGACTATTGAGTCTTCGACCGGTAGGGCTCCATGAAGCACCATCGAATTTCATATTCCAACATAGTGTGGCCTTATCCACTGATAGGATGTATTCATCTAGGAAGTAAATATCCAGAGACTGCTCTACTGGGGATGGATGGGCCGGAAGAAATCAGGTCAGTTCCAAACCCTTGACAACTTTTTGGGGAATAAAACTGATGTAAAACTATTGAAGGATAACTTTCCACTAATCTAGATGGATTTCCAACATGGGGTGGTTTAGAATATACTTTAGTGGTTATATACTAGACACAAGGTTTATCTCATGGTGATTCACATAATGTCGTGCTTTTTGGACCGTAAATACCAGCGTTATATAGCTCTTCTTGATAGAAGAATATCTGGTCTCTATATCGAAGATCATGTGGATTAGATAGTATAAATTATTCCCTATCCCCTCATTTTTCTTCTGAGAGAAAAGGGAACAGAGATACTATTCCAGGGTAGTCACATAAAGGACCAACGGCTTTCCAAATACGGGTGGCATCAGAACCAGATGTTGTAGTAGGTACTTCCAGATCTCCTCAAAGGAAGACTGAAACTCTTTACCCCCTGGTATTTGGTACCTTTTATCATGAGTCTGAAAAAGGGATTACACTTGCTAGAAAAGTTTTAAATGAATTGGAATATATAAGAAAAGTGGCCTTGAAATCCTCAGAGCTCTCTAATGTTTCTCTGAGGAGGCATCAGAATGATGACCATGATATTATTTGGATCAATCTCGATGACTCTATATCTGATTACAAAGCCAAGAAACATTCCATAGGTAACCTTGAAGGAAATATTCAAGGGGTTTATCATTATATTATGTGAGTAGAGGAATATGAACACTTTCTTAAGATCTTTGAGATGCTCTAGATTTTGGTGGGATTTGACCATCAAATCCTCTGCATTGAATTCCACCAATGTCCCAAGGATTGGCTTGAATATGTGGTACATAGAACACTGATATTTGGGACCTACATTCTTCAGACCGAAAGGCATTACTTGGTAACATAATGTACCTTATGATTCCCTAAAGGTGGCATAATCTTCATCTTTAGGGACCATTCAAATTTGATTATATTTGGAATACCTATCTACGAAGAAGACAACTTGGAATCTGGTTATAGTGTTGATCAATAGTTCTATCATGGGAAGGGAAAAATAATCCTTTAGATAGTGAAGGTTGAGATCCCAAAAGTCAATGAAGAATCTGATCTTTCTATTCTTATTTTGGATGGTAATTTTTTTCTATCTATTTCAAGTACTATACTTCCTTGAAGAAATTGGGTTTAATGATCTTATCAATTTCGGCCTCAACCATGACACTATGAGAAGGGTGTATCTTTCTAGGATTCTGTTTGAACCTACGATGGTTCGTCGAAAGACCAAGGTAATGAACAAAGACCTAAGGATCTAGTCTTGGAATCTCTCCATAGTTCCAGGTGAATACATCTCGATACTATTCTAGGAAATCCACATATTGTTGTTTCTCCTCTACCGACATGGTTGTGCTGACTAGTATTGGTTTCAGATTTTCCTCAGTACTGAGGTTCACCTATACCAACTGAACAACAGTGGTGGAGACATCTTCCTCAAATGTAGGGTGGCATCCTCTAAATTATCTTCATCATCCATAGTGAAATATTCCTCAGAAGGGGTTGATTCTTTTTAGTTGGTTGACCCTGATAGAATGTTGGTGCCATCCTGAGCGGTAGTGGAATCTTTACCAGAGGTCTCCCACACTACTAAAACCATGGAGAAAAAATATGTCGATCTGATCCCATCAGGACTTAAACCCAAGGGTCAAAATTTGATGATATCAAAGTATTATTGGTGATTTAGATTGAGTCGGTTCAACCCATCCAGGTGAACCAAGAAAGTATGATGTATTGTTGTTTCCATGGGGAAAACATCCCAATACCTCACAAGAGTAAGGGGATCTGGGATCACTTGATATAGATTCTTGTAGGAGTACAAAGTGGTCTTCTTGCATTCCTTGCACCAGGGAATGATCTTTCCCCTTTTCCTAGAGATGAAAAAGCAATGTCCCATGTCTGTGGTTGTGGCCTCCAATCAGAGAATTGAGAAAATGTTTTCATTACATGGGCATTCCAATGGGTTGGAAACAATGATATTATGCTCAACCTCGTTGGTCTGAACTTTCTTGTACTTACTCTTGTAGTAGTCTTCATATAGGTAGTGGGATTAACAAAAGGAAAATGGATATGAATCACCTTGGAGCACAACCAATTAACCATTAAGGGAGTACTTGAGGGATTGGTGATATGAGGAGGGAACTTCCTTGCGCAGATGGAGCCAAGGTCTACCAATTAGTGCATTGTATGCTGTGTCCTACGAGACAACCATGAACAATGTTCTAGAAATTAGGACACCAAAATGGTTTTTAAGTGGATTTATCCTACAGGTGTATACTATGTCCTACTGTATCCATGAATCTTTAGGTCAAATTGATCCATATATACTTCAGACAGAGCCAAATTGTCGAGCGTTCGAGTTGGGATGAGATTGATCTGGGAACCTCTGTCGATGATTCAACGACAGACTTCCTCACCATTGAACTGCCTAGTGATATTCAATGGGTGGATGTTCCCCTGTATGGGAGAAACTTCATCTTCTCCTAAAAATAAAATGATGTCCTAACCTTCTACATACTCGACTTCCACATCATGGAATGATTTTATGGTCAGTACCTTTGTTTCAAACTAGAGAAGGATTATTAAAGCCTCTACAAGGGATTCAATCATGTTTGTAGATATGTGGAGAGTCTTGAGGATAGAGAGACTTGTAGGAATGCTATCAAGGTTCTTAAGTACATCATAATTCAATGTGGTAAGAACACTTCTGTCAATAGGAGGTTGCTTCGTGGTAAGAGGTATGATGGGTGATGCTGGTTAAAATGGTGGATTTCGGTAGGTGGTGGGGATATCCCACTTCTCATATGTAGAACCTTGTAGATTGACCATCAGATGATTGATATATGACTAAGGTATGACCACAACAAAACATGGGTGATCATAGCGCGGTCGTGGAATATTTTCCTGATCAATAAATATGAACAACGGTGGGGTGAATATAGTGAGACATGATGATAAAACTATGTGTGTTGAGCTCTACATTTGGCCTTCTATTTGGTCTTCGTGGCATGCATGACTTGGTTGGGAGTATTAGTCTGAAGATTTTGAAGATTCATATACCCATGGCTCCATCAACACTGGCATCGACTGGGGATGTTAGGAGGGTCTGTATGACACTCTTCATCATCGGGTACCATGTAAGGGTCTACCAGTTCAATAGTATTTACTGAGGTGTACTCCTAATAATCATTTTAGGAGTCTTTTATTACTGGGAAAATTCATGGGGGAAATCCCCATCTCTGGGGGCATGAAATTACAAATTATGTGATGGATTTGGTAGAGGTGGAGGGATTAAATCTCCCTTTTTTCATCGGCACCTACTCTCTCGAGAGGGTTAAAGATGAGGTGTTGATGCTAAGGTAGTAAATGGAAGTATCACCATGACCTTGGATGTCTCAGATTGATTCAAACAGGCATGGATAATACCATGGGCCTGATCAACTACCTTTAATTCTATCCAATCATTAAAATTTTGAGACTCACGGTGAGAGAAAAGTTTCCATTCCCCTTGCTATCACTATCAAGCTTTCCAGACACACATGCCACCTATATTGAGGCTAGACCTAATATGACTGTGTTGTTATCAACCTTTTCCTAGAGCTAGTCTCTGAACATATAACACTACTTGAGAGTGTGTCCATGAAACCAGTGATAGGGATAGTAATTGTGATTATTGGTGAGATCTGCCTCTTCAGGACTCCTATATTCTGACAACCACATGATTCCCCAGTTCAAGACCCTTACAAAGTACTGGGGGCATAAGCCCCACTGAATGACTAGGTCAAGTTTCTATGATCTGGTAAAGGAGATTTGGGAGCCCAACATTGATGAGGGGTTGGATCCAGGTGAGGAGGTGGAACCTGATTGTCTCTCTTAAGTGGTGGTGGTGCGTTATACAGTGGTGCATGCCGATTATGAGGTAAGAGATTCTAAGTTAGTAGCTGGGCATGATGAAATGGACCTTGATGAGGTTGTGGAAGTGACTCTACTAGAAACAATTATAGATGTATATGGGGGCTCTATCTTTGTAACAAAAGTGGTCTTAGCCTTAGTGGCTCTTCTTGAGGGAGTTTTTGGGGGAAACAGACATGCCTGCTTGGCTTGCTGCAAGGCTTCTTCTGAATGTTGAGATTTTTCAGAAAAGTCTTGGAATCCACATGGGAAGTTCTGAGTGATGAAATAAAGAACTAGCTCAGTCTTCACATTCCTTATTCACATAGTTAATAGTTTTTCTAGAGTCAGTGGCATATCGAGTGAATATGCGAGGCCCTTCCACCTAACAAAAAAGTTTTTGACTTGCTCATTCAACCTTTTATTTTACTTGAAAGGTCAGAAATACTAGTCTTGTGTATGGTGGAACTTAACTATTATGGAATTTTCCTATGTAGATCCTCCCAACCATTAATTAACCCAATGGATAACTGGTTGTATTAGAAAGATGTGGTCCCTTCCAACATATGTTAGAAACACCGAAGCTTAGCAGCCTCCTACTACACTGGAGTTCCCAGCATACATCCACATCTTGAAAATGAATAGACCTGATGTTGCAACAGGTCTCCTATCCCATTGAAAGTGTAGGAGGTAGGATTTCCAAAGCTCAATGGTGCTGTAATATCATCCACCCATGCTGGGTATGGTTTTCCAGCAGGCAGGATCACCACCTTTCGGGTTTCAAGAGCCTCGAGATGGGAAATGATAGAAGCAATCATATCATATTGACGAGGATTCATGTGTTGGTGAGGATCCCTGACCACCAATGCATCGGTAGGTTCTTCAACATGGTAAGAAGACCCATTAACTCATGGAGAGAATGGTGAAATTTCTCGAGGAGAAGGGGGAATAACCAGTGGAGTGGTCGGTGGGACCTATGGAGTGGGGTCTTGAGAAACGTTGCCACATAGCTCTGGTGGATTTAGTTATTCATACAAGATTATTTTTCCATAAACATCAGATTATACCCTATCTAGATGGGCAAGGTTATCGAGATATCCAAGGGGAAACTCTCCAGGGGTATTTGTACTTATCCCTGATGCTTCAGTGGATGACAGTTGGGATCATACCGGGGATCGCTATAATCCTATCGTTGTTCCACGACACGCTCAATGAGGAGATCATCAATGATTCTTCTCTGTTCAACAAACTATTGATATAGTGTAGCCTTTTTGAAATATTCCTCCATCCTATGCACTAAATAAAACAGGTCATAGTTTTTGACTATCCCAACATGTGATTTTACCTTACCAGGATCTCGGTAGAGAGTCAATGACTCAAAATTTTCTAGAAGGCCAAACATCTACCTTTTTTGGAAAGTGTGGACACCTGTACAGTCTGTCGGGTGTTTTGTTTCCCCAATGGGTAGTTCATCTTCTCCAATCATTGTGTCAATGCCCCCATTTGGGTATATATATGGAACAACCATGTTTAATGTGATGACTCTTGAAGTCATATCCTCGATATCACTGGGTGAACTAGGTTGATGAATGATAGGACTAAAATGAAGGGAAGAATACTACCCCCAGCCAAGAATTTGGACATGTAGGGATTCATCCTTAATAATTCTGTGGAGAACTATAATGATCTGAATGCATCGTTTCTGGAGGGTCCAATGATAACTAGGCAACATAGGGTGCTGAAAAACCTGGAGTGAAACCAACTCAACAAGGAGGAACTGCTACCCAATGTCATTGGAGTCCTCCTTGCTCTTCAGGTAAGATAACCATCAATGTCAGAGACAGAAATGAATCATCCCTAAGGTTCGATGGAAGAACATAACATTCTCATGGGTGTGGGACTCTGGAATAGTAAATATTTCAATTAAAATTGGCCAAAACATCTCAAGGAGATGGCCTACTATGTGATTTTCCCACAAACTTCTCATCTCAGACTTAGGATATGACCGTTGGTTTCCCCATTCATTGACCAGAGGCAGGTGAGGGACCGATAAGTGAACTGATATGGACCATTGCAGTAGTAGACTGGTTGGTCGAGAGTACATTATGTGAGCTGACAAACCACTGCATCTTGGACAGTCTCCTAGGGACTGCACTGATTTATACCACTAAATCCATGTAGTATGGGGTACCAACCACTACTTCCTACAAAGGGGTGGTAATCATTGGTGGTGGATCAAGTTTGTTCTCATCATCGACCAATCCAGAGACCAATTATCTGTGATCTCTTGTTGAAGTAGATAATGATCATGGTGATGACATAGATAATTGTATAGAAAGACCTTGTAAAGGATCCAAACCATCCATCTCATGTATGGATCTGTAAAGGGATTTGGGGATCTGGTGCATCTCGCTTTCCGGGAGGACAAAGCTGATACACCTAGTTCCTTCCCCAGTCTCCGACAAAAAAGATCAGACTAAGGGATCCATTAGCAAATCACACTCCCCTTTAAAGTCTAATAAGTGGATAGGTTTGATTGTGATCTGAGAATTCTCTTGGTTTTTCCTCTAGCAGTGACGAATCACCCTCCTACCATGATATGGCTCTTCAAGACAGGGTATATAATTGACATGAGGAGGACCTCTACTTTGATGAAATGGGGTGTGAGAAGCACCTGAGAAGATTTCGAATAGAACATGGGGAGGACCTCCATGGTTGGGAATACTAGAGCAGGGAGGGCCTCTACTTGTTTTGGTGATAATGCGGGGAGGACCTTCACATTGATAGCCTAAAATATGTGGAGAACATACATACCTGAGACCATGGGAATGAGGAGGACCTTCCTATTGGGGGTCAACAAGATTGGGAGGACCTTCACCTGGACTGATTATGGTAGTATGGGGAGGACCTCCATACTGAATATGAGAGTGGGGAGGACCTCCATTCTAGTTAGTGGTGGTATGGGGAGGGCCATCATACTAAATGTCATCTCCATAGGTCGGCCTTCGGTGGTTGTTTCTTCCCATTAAAATCAGAAAAGTTGACCCAACCCACCCAGGGGCTGGCTCGGATTACAATCCCAATTAGGAAAAGTGGTTCCCCTTCTCTATAGTAACAGGGAGCTGATAATACACTTCGGTGGTGGCTTAGTCCACTAACGTCGTAGAAGATTATTCCCACTGGCAGGTATCCACCTAAGATTGCGCCCAATGTTGAAATCAGGTTAGTCGAGCTAGGGTCATCTATGTAGGGGTATGGACCACCTGCTCCTCAGTCTATGGGATTAGATGACAGTTCTGACGTGGCCTAGTGGGAGACCTCCTTTGAAGCTCCCCGGGTAAGGTCATAGTCAGGAGGACTTGGATTCCCCTTACTTTATATACGTAAGGTTGTGATTCATATTAGTGTTCCAGGGAGAGGCTCCTGAAATGATTGTAGATCATACTGGGGAGAAGTGGCTCTCTACGCGGCCCTTGGGGGTGGCAATGACAGTGGATTGAAAAGGCCTCCATATCTTGGCGAGCCATATCCCTCAACGGGATGACCCCTTACTATTCTTATTGATAGAAAAGAATATCGATCACTATCATTTTAATAAATTTAAAGGGCCGGATTGGGTGTGGGTTCCCTGTAGCTGTGTTTGTGGGAGTCATCACAAAAGAGGTGAAGATATGTGGGATTACCATATTTGTATTGACCACACCCCTACGTCTATGGGTGGGAGGTGATCGGTTTCCTATAGCTGTAGCTTGGGTCCTGCAAAGCAGGAAGATTCAGTCATCAGTACAGATAGTAGGAAAGCGAGGCCTTGTTCCCTAGAGTCGTTAAACCTTCCATGGTTGGATAGAATGATCCATGCCAACAACGACATAGCCTGGTATAACCAATGATTAACTACCCAAAATCCTAGTGATTTTCACTCTAGGCCCACTAGTTTCTTGGGAGGGCCTAACATTGGATAGCTAGATCCGGTGACATGATCATCTGTTGATTTCCCGAGTGCTACTAATCTTCATATTGCAGATAATAATTTCATGTTAAGTTCGCCATTTTTTTTTGACACTATAGTAGGGGCGCATGCTATTTGTGAGGATGCACTGATTGTTTCCACATATTCCAACTTTCTAATAGTGGGAGACATTCATCACTTCTTCATATATGTTTTATTTTTGATCAAAATAGGATAATGGGATATCAGTCTCTCATTTTGTGGATTCCTCCTCGCAATTAGTCACCAAGTCTAGGTCTCCCTTAAATATTAAGAAGTTGTTCATGAAACTCTTCTAGGTTCCATATCTTTGGGGATTCCAGTTAATTGTAATGCGTCTGTCAGGAAATTCCTGAGGGGGGTCAAGTCAGGGTAGAAACTTTCGGTTAGGAGAGTAGTCACGTTGAAGAATTTTTGTCATGTCTGGATGCTGAAACACTTCTACCCCTAGATTTTCTCTTATTAAATGGCTTCTCAAGGGTTCAAAAGCCCAAGGAATCCCATGTCGAATGTAAGACATTATATGCTAGAGTTATGTCTCTAAAGTTTTCCTCATCTTCCCAATTTTAACATGGGGTATGCCATGAGTTTAACATCTATTAGAGATTGATTAGACTGATCAAAAAACTGATAGAAGTTGATCAGATGGGTACATCCCTAGGATGGAGTACCTAGAATGTTTACTAGATGAATGGGTTATAATGACCAATAAGGACGAACCCAGGATGGAGTGTCCCATAAAGGGTAAGGATTCAACCTATAAAGGATAATATGGAAACCAAAAAGGGTGGATCAGATAAGGGGATGGTTCCACGCAAAGGGGACACCAAGGTTTACCATTGCCTAGGATTGAACCTCGAAGATGCTTCCTACGTACCCTGTATAGAATACATGGATCAAAACCCACGTATTTTGAATGGGTGAGAAATGAAATTGGTGTGTAACCAAAGGAGAACAACCAAGAAACATGTTGGGGCTTACACATGGTTAGAGGCCCATATAGATTGCATGATTTCACTGGGATGTGGCGACCCAGGTAAAATTAGGATGGATATGGGGGAAGTGTAGAAAGAGGGAATGAATGGGATGGAACTGAAAACTAGTGTGAAGGTGATGGTACTGGTCCTATTCCTCAAAGAGGTTTCCTACGTATCCCTATGGTGGGGAATCAAACTCCACATAGTTTTAGATATGGGGCGTTGAGTGACTTGAGGAGGAAGATCTTTAGAATGGACACATGGATGGGGGCCCAAATGAAATGGTACCAACAGTTTAAGGCATGATCTTCCTAAGGGACAAAGGCTTGATGGAGAGACCGGGATGGGACATGGGAGATGGGATTGAACCTCAGGGTGTCTTTCTGGATACCTTTCTCAAAAATAGAAAAGATCAAAGTCCATATAGTTCAAGAATAAATCAAAGAATTAGGTTGTACACAAAGGAATCCAACTCGAAGACATGTTGGGGATTATGCGTAGTTATCAGATCATTGCCAGATAAAAACTCTTGGTTGGAAGAGTATGGGTTGACTGTAGGAATTATGCACTAATAAGGACTAGTATTTAATCTAACATTACTAAGGGGTGGACCAAGATGTGGGTCCCAACATAGGGGAAACAAAAGTTTACCAGTGTTTGGGGTTGAATCTCAAGGAGGATTCCTACACACCCTGTTTAGAATATAGGGATAAAAACACATGTAGTTTGAAAGCATGTAGTTTAATGTCATGTGGGATGAAAGGGGAATACAGTTTAATGTCATGTAGGATGAGATTGAACTGACATGAAGATGGTTGGAACAGATGGGTGATGGTCTTGAACCTCAGGGAGGCATCATACATACCTTTCTAGAGAAGGGAAAAGATCAAAGTTCAAATTATTCAGCCAAGAGGGGAATGGGGATTGAAAAATAAGGCATCCCATAGAAGATGTTAGGGTCAATTATTACTCTAATCCCATGTGATTCATTCTTGGTGTGATAAACAACATGCTGCAATAGACTTGACGATTGTGTCACCAAAAGTGCATCCACGAGAGATGGTTTGGGGATTGTGCATGGATAGAGGCCTAGGGAGAGTAATATTGAGGCTTACTATAGGAGGTGGTCTTGATGGGTGAGGAGGGTGTCCAAATATATGATGAGGATATGGACATCATACCTAGAACACCCTATCAGAGGGAGTCAGGTCTTATACAGAGGCTTCCCAAGGAGCACATGGAAACAAAGCACAATATGAGAGGAGGAGTGAGAGGGAGCTAGTGACAATACCCTTCACAGTCTTATCGATCTTTCACTCATGTGGTGAAAACAATTTAACATCATGTGTTGAGGACATGGATTCTTGGATGTTTAATATCCCATATCTCGGACGATGTGGACTTACTCCAAACCCCTTGAACTTACATAACTGGTGTACTTTAACCCTTGGTGAAGGGAAGGCACCAGAAATGCCATATGGAGACTAGGTTGTGGAGTGATCAATTGAAGGGTCCAAATTAGTGTGGCTATGAGAAGAGTTATAGACATCAGCATGACTATGTGAAGAAGTAAGAGGCAGGGCAACGCAACATGAATCCCTCCTCAGGGGACCTTGAAATCACTTTATACAATCCTGGAGGGCCACACGAGATAAGTGGCACAAGACAAGAGTGTTTCACATAAAAGGGGCATGGAAATGTTGCCTTAGTGTAAGGAAAAAACATGGTGGAAGTAATAATTAATGTTCACAAGGCTAAAGGATTGCATGCAAGATGAGGGGTTGCATGCAAGACGGAAGCTTGTGTGTAAGATTAGAAAGTAATAAAGGAAAACATGTGAAAGAAGGATCTTTTGTGTGAAATTTCCTTGGAGTAAAAGGAAATTGTAAAGGGTCAAGCCATAGTGTGACCACCTAAAGGATGACCCCTTGGGAGACCTGTCTCACAGGACCCAGTACCTTGAATCTAGGTTTTTCGCACTGTCAAGGAAGGTCTATCTTACACGCAGCAAAGCAGTGTTTCATCTCTCAAAGTAGTACCTTGATATGAGGGGGTACGCTTCTATTCATAGAAGAAAACGTCAGCAGTTACATGAAAGGAGACCTACGTGCAGGTGATGTTTGATGTAGAATTTGGCACAGAAGATCTGGCATGCAGTCCATTTCCTTACGGGCCTCCCTGAATTCTATAGCACCTCTGATTTGGCCATTTTTTGGATGGTCGAAGTGGAATAATACATTTGATGTATCACTGGGTTCATAAGTTCTTGAGTGTGGATTTCGATGTTTCATGCTAATCTCATATCTTATGTGCACTTTCCTTTTTTGTATTGGGATTGTCTATTGAATCAAAATATGCCTTCAGTTTGCTCAAAAAAGGACCATTCGTAGTCATAACTATAATTGGGCACCAACACCCATTTCTTTACAAAGTGGAGAAACTATTTCTTTTACAAGCCTATGGATAAAGATCATGTTCTCATGATTTTAGAATAACTATAATTTAATTTTATCATGAGTGATGAGATAAAAGATTCAAAAGTGAGGTAGATCATAATTTGGCATGTTTAATAACAATATATTCTTTTTCTTGAATGAATGAAAGGATAAGTTCCATTATTTTTCAAAGTGAAAAATTAAAACACATGAATTTATCATTTCATTGAAAAATGGGAAATTAAATTTATATTTTATGTGTAATTTGAGAATTTGATATGAAATTATGATTTTTTAGTTTTATTGCATTGAAATTTGAATAATGATAACAGTGGTGACCTCTAATTTTTAATGTTAGGTTTTTATTCTTGAGGGTTAGCATAGTTTAATTGTGGAGGTATTGACACACTAAATTTTCATGTATATTTTTAAAACACATTTAAATGGTTTTAATCCCAAAAAAGTGATATTTTAATATCAATTGTCACATTTTACAGTTTTAGAATCGTTTTGGGATTAATTGAAAAAATTGTATATTTTTGGAATTTAACTATTTTAATTTATATAACTATTTTCTCAATAAGTTTTTATAAACTGATTTAATTTATAAAATTATTTTTTAGGATTAAATACATATTGCGATTAATTTCATTATTATTGATCCAAATCTGAATCAATCATTTGAAGGCCCAAAAGAAGCTCACAATTCAGGCCACAAAATCTTTTCATAGATCTAATGATTTTTTAAGATGGACCTATATCTCATAAATGGGTGATAAAATGGGGATAAAATTTGACAATGATAATGATAACATAATTAGGAAAAACATTCATAACTATGGACCCACATGATTCTACCACAATCAGGTCCATAAAAGCATGAGATATCAAATTTATGAAATTCAAAGATTCTACCTGGCCCGAATAACATTTCAAACTAAATCGGATATAACTTCTTACAGGCTTGATGGATGGAGCTAGAATTTTGTGTTAAACCATAAAATATATTTTAGAATATCTTTATTGAATACTACTTTCATTGATTTGGTTATAATGAGGGGATACCTCATGAAACCCTCTTAAGGAAAATTCTAAATCAAATTTTCAACTATTGAAAACCCATTATGTACTGAAACCCATTAATAGACCATTATAACACTATAAATCCTCTTCCATGATAATAAATAAGAGTCTAGGAGTGAATTAAATAGGAGATATATTGGAGAGGTAAGCTCTTGATAACATATTTATCATAGAGAGATATAACAAATTTTACCACACTTATACTTTTTTATTACAATGTTTATGGATTTAATAATTCCATTGTTAAATCCTTTTGAAATTGGTTTTTTGAAAACATGATTAAAAGATGCAATTTCACTATGGCCCAATTTTACAACAGTTCATTGATTCAATCATATCATTAACAACACTGATTTAAATGTTAAAATTCATTTGTTTAGGATTCTATGGTCAAGGGTATTCAATTCATCTAACATATCCAAAGGCTGAATGTGAGCATAAGGGGCCCAAACAATGCCTAAAAATGTAGAATCTCTGAGTGGGCCAGATCAGAACACACTTTTTTATGTTTTCCATAACATGGTCCTCCGAGCTCCAATTAGAATGATTCTACCTCCATTGGACATCCAACTCGACAGACCACATCTCTTTCAAATTTGAATACATTGTAATGTTCTTTGGCCACTCAACCATCTGGATAAAGAAGTATCCAAAAGTCTAATATGAATAGTGACCTAGCCCCTTAGATAATTGACCACTTTTGTGGAAATTTTGAAGTAATTGTAAATAAAATCACTCCCCCATCATTCTCTCATATTTCTAGATTATAGGGTAGGATTGGAGTTCTTGAACTTATCTTCTTTACATATATGGCTTCTTCCCCTTCAATGGATTTATAAACTCCATATGTTAAACTAATGAATAACGTGATGCAAATCCAAAGCATCATGTTTGTATTAATTTCAATGATATTTTTAATTTTGGGTTTGTGTGTTTTGTTCTTAATATTATCTACTTATTTTATTTATTTATGTACTGATATGTCATACTCAAGTAATATGATCTTGTTTGGAGGTACCAATTCATGGGATGTTTCACACACTATTCACCACTTCCTCTCCATTTTAATTATGTTGTTTGGGTAGTTAATATTGATCAATTGAATTTAAATAAATATTTTCATGCCCATGTACTTTCAGGTCATGGTATGACAATGAAACAAAACACAATATTGGACAACACTTTGAGTTCTTCATGTGTTTCTTTGGATATTTTTGGTTATGAAGTCGAACACAAATCACTTTATCATTAGTGGTAGCTAGTGAATCATTTTTTTTCTGAATGAACCCTAAGAGTTATGATAGTATAAAATTAGTAATATTATGGTTCTAGGTGTTACAAAACAAGGATTAAAATATCTAAAAATTGTCTCTTGATGTGATGAAGGATCACCATCACCATATTTCCCCAGGTTCATCATGATTAATCAAATCTATTAATTTCAATTTTATTGTATTTCTTACATTTGTCTATTGGATTCTTAAATAAAAAAACCCCACATTTTATAAAATCTAATTACCCTTTTTCATAATCAAAACCCTTTATAAAAAAATTAATGGTCTAAGGTTCTATCAAGAGATGACCAAGGGTTGTTTCTATACTGCAGAAATTAATTTAAAAATAAACATCTAATTTCACATGCTCGACAACATGATCAAATTTTGGCATATTTCTTGGGGATCCAATATCATTTTTCTCTTTTAATATTTTATTTTATTTTTTTTACTCATTTAAATATCCCCCCTTCCCATTTGAATATTTTTGTTTTGTTGTGGGTTTTTATTTTTTATTATTTTTTGTGTTCTTTATCTATATATCTCTCTTTTTCTCATCTCTTTATCTCTATAATTCTTTAGTATAACATTCTATTTTGTTTTCTCCTTTGACCCTTCTTATGTGATTTTATTTTATCCATCCTCAATCATAAAAAATATACAAAAAAATAAAAATTCACAACTTACTTGGATGACCTGATTAGAAAAGGAAAAATTGCTTGAATTTGACCCAAAAATTGAAAAGGCACTTCACTCACAAATTATGTAATCTAGAGTAGGAAAATCAAGTAACACTAAGGAACCAATTTTGGAACATCATTTGGTCAAAAACCAATAAAAAATTTCACAAAATCAAACCCAAGAAAACATGGCTGCAAATAACCAGACTATAAAAGAACCGACCACCCCGAATGCAGAGTTCCAACCTAATTACATCCAATAACCTGATGAAGCATCCAAATTTGAGTTAAGATCAGGCCTCATCCAACTCCTTCCAAAATTGCATGGCCTTCCTGGTGAGGAACCTCAAAAAAATCTCAAAGTGTTTCATATAGTGTGCTCCACCATGAAACCCCAAAATGTGTCTGAGGACCTAATTAAGTTTAGGGATTTCCCTTTCTCCCTTGGTGGTGTAGCCAAAGAGTGGCTATACAATCTACCTACCACAATTGGGGTCTGGAATGAACATAAAAGTGTCATTCTAGAGAAGTTCTTCCCTACCTCCCAAACTGCATCAATTAGGAATGAAATTTCTAGAATTAGGCAATCACAAGGAGAGACCCTTCATGAATACTAAGAGAGATTCAAAATACTATGCTCAAGCTAACCCCACGACCAGATTAGTGTACAAATATTAATCCAATGCTTCTATGAGGGAATTATTCCCATGGATCATGGAATGATTGATGTTGCAGCTGGTGGTTCTATAATTGATAATACTCTTTCTGCTATTCATGACTTAATATCCAACATGGCTCGAAATTCACAACAATTTGGTACATGAGAAATTCCACCAACCCGATAAGTTCATGAGGTAATTAATTCATACCTAGAAAAAAACTTAGGTAATAAACTTGATGAGATGCATACTCTTATAATGAAATTAACTCAAGAACAAGGTAATTCACACTCTTCTTCAGTTCCACTACATTGTGGTATTTGTTTTGACAATACTCATTTTTATGACCAGTTCCCACAACATCAAGATTCTCCCAATTCTTATGGAGTAGTATTCCTAAGGTGTCCATTCTAACAAGCACCCCCCTTAAAGCAAGAACCATTCAAGCCAAATCCAAACCTTGGATGGAAATTACAACAATAGTACTGACAAGGAGGAAACTCAAGCTACCCCAAGAAGAATTAATATCAATAAGGACAAGGTATTAATCCTTCTTATCCTCCACCTTCTTGAAATAATCCTCCTCCCCCTCCCAAATATGAACCAATCATCAAGGATATGGTGAAGAAAATGGAAAACCAAAACCTTTAGTTCCAACAGAACACACAATATATTATTCAAGACCTACAAACTCAATTAGGATAATTAGAAAATACCACCTATGAGATAAAGATACAAGGTTATGGAAACTACCATCCCAACCTATTTCTAATCCAAAATAAAAAGGTGATTTTTGTTCAATCACACTTTATAGTTTCAAAAAAGTTCCACTTCCAATTATTCTACCCAAAAAAATGTCCCCCTATTGAAAACTCTATTTCCCTACCTTCAAAATATTCAAATAAAGAAAAAAATACAAAAAGGTTAAAAAATTATCATTGATGATTACCCTGAACAATATATTCCTCTTCCATTCCCCAAAAGACTTCCTAAATCTAAGTAAAAGGTTGATAATGAGATTGATATGTAAATTATGGATACATTTTAAAAGGTTAAAGTTAAAATTACTTTATTGGATGCAGTTAAAAATCCCTCTATATACCAAATTTCTTAAAGAGATTTGCATCCATAGATGGAGGATGAAGGGGAATGATAGATTCAAACTAGGAAGAAATGTCTTGACCTTGATTCAACCAGAAATTACTACCAAATGCAAGAATCTATGAACTTTCTTTATACCTTGTACCATATGGGAGACATTATTTTCAGATTCTATGTAAGATTTAGGTGCTTCCACTAATATAATACCTCACATCATGTATACTTCTCTGTAGGTTGGATAACATCCAAAAACAAGAATCATAGTGAAACCTTCCAACCAGAGCACAACACATCCATTTGGAGTGATTGAGGATGTCCTTATAAGAGTGAATAATCAAATCTTCCCCACTGATTTCTATATTCTTAAAATGGAAGATACCTGATCCCAAGGACATGATCCTCTCATACATGGGATTCCATTCATTAAAATAGCAAATACGTCAATCAATGTTCACAAAGGTATTTTGTCCATGGAGTTTGGTGGAGAAAAGTTATGTTTTAATATCCTTTATGAAATGAAACACCCCATTCAAGAGAACTTGACTCTTCTTATATATTAAATGGAAGTTCTCTCTAATGACATTCTCACACAAAATTCTCTCTTTAGACCATACTCTGAATCATTTTCCTCTTCTTCTAACTTGAATGATTTGAGTTTTGAATCATTTTTTGAGAGTTGTGTGGGTTATGAAAAATGTAAATTTTTTTCTTTAATTGATCATTGTGTTCATTATAAGGTTCCCATGGCCTTCAAGGATTCTACAAATCTCATTTCCATTGATTCTCTTTCCTTAGAGAATAAACATGAGTAGATAGATAGTTTCATGACCTCACTCCCCCTAAATCCCCTCCCTCAATCCAAAAACCACCAGTTTTAGAACTAAAACCACATCCTTCTAATTTAAAATATTCTTATCTTGAGGTTATTAACCAATTTCTCGTAATTATTTCCAATATTCTCTCTTCATAGCAGCAATCAAAACTACTAAACCTTTTTAGAGAGTTTAAAAAGGTGATAGGATGGATGTAGGTTAATATTCATGGGATTATCCTTTTTTTTTTCACCATATACTTTTTGATGATGAGGATAATCTCATTAGGAAATCTCAACATTGATTAAATCCCACTCTCCTTGAAGTGGTAAAATAGGAATTCAGTAAATTACTTGCTGTTGGGATCATTTATCCTGTATATAATAGTAAATGGGTTGTCCTACTGAAAAGTTTTCCCAAAAAACCCACAATACCAGTTGTTTCAAATGAACAAGATGAGTTGGTCCCAACACCTATGTAAAATAGTTAGCGGATCTATATTGACTACCATTGACCGAATCAAGATACATGGAAGGACCACATTACTCTACCTTTCATTGACCAAATGTTAGAATTATTGGCTGGTAAGTCTCATTATTTATTCCTAGACGGATATTCAGGTTATATACAAATCCATATAGCCCCTGAGGATCAAGAAAATAAAACATTTACCTGTACATTGGGTGAATTTTCATACATAAGGATCCCTTTTGGTCTATGTAATGCTCCTTGTACTTTTTATCGATGTATGTTGAGTATTTTTAATGAGTAACATGATAATTGTATGGAAGTATTTATGCATTATTTCAAGGTATATGGATCTTCTTTTGATAACTGTTTGACACACCTAGGTTCTTTCCTTCATCGCTACATTGAAAAAGATACTGTATTAAATTATGAGAAATTCCATTTTATGTTTAAGTGAGGTATAGTTCTTGATGAGAGAATTATAGTGGATAAATAAAAAATTGAATTAATTTCTACCCTGAAATATCCATAATGTGTTCGTGACATGAAATATTTCTTGGTTCAAGCTTGTTTTACTGCTGATTCAATAAAAATGTTAGTAAGATCGTACTTCCATTGTATTGATTATTACAAAAAGATTCTATGTTTTTGTTTGAAAAAAATTGTGAGGATGAATTCAATTCACTAAAAAGGATTCTCACATCACCTCCCATTATCCAATCACCAAGGTTGGATCTCCCCTTTGAACTTATGTGTGATTCCACTAACTTTGTAATTGGGGTAGTATTATCACAAAGGGTTGAGAGGGATCCTCATGTCAATTTTTATTCCTCTGGTACCCTTGACCCTACCCTGGTAAACTACACAACCACAGAAAAATAACTCTTTTCTATTGTTTTTTCCTTGGAAAAATTTCATTCATATCTTTTTGGGTCACAAGTCCCAGTATTTTTTTATCATGCTGACCTTAATTTTCTCCTAAAGAAACCTAAACCAAAGCGTCACCTCATACGGTTGATGCTCTTCCTCGAGGAGTTTGAACTTGAGATTAGAGATAAGAGGGGAGTATAAAATGTTGTATCTAGCCACATTAGTATGATTTTCACACCATTGTACCTCCATGTTGACTCATCCCTCCCCATTGGATAATTATGTTTTCATGAGAACCTTTTTGATTTTCTGGACCTTACCCCTTGGTATGTGTACATTGTGAATTTTCTAGCAACATCTTGGGTCCCCATTGATTTTATCACTTCCCAATCCAATAGACTTAAGAATTTTTCTCAGTGGTACATTTGGGATGACCTGTATTTGTGGAGAATTTGCAGTGACCAAGTTTTTCATTGGTGTATCTCTGACAATGAGTTCACCTCTATTTTGACCTTTTTACATACTTTGGATTATTGGGGCCACTTTGGATATAATTGTAGATATATAAAGTTACTTGACTTATTCCTTTTTTAGACAACATTTTATAGGGATTCCCAGCGATTTTTCAAGTCATGTAGTCATTGTCAATTCACAAGGAATATCTCAAAGAGGAATGAAATGCCCCAATATCCCATGTTATTCTATGAAATCGTTGATTCATGGGGAATTTACATCATGGTGCCTTTTTCAAATTAATTTGGATTAATTTACATCTTGTTAGATGTAGACTATCTTTCTAAATGGGTGGAAGAAAAGGATACTGGGACTGATGACTCTCGAGTTTTTTTTTTGATTTTGTGTGGTTCAAAATTTTCAGCAAGTTTGGTTTTCCAATATTCATTATTAGTGAGTAGGGTTCTAATTTTTTCAATATCAACATGAAAAATTTTCTTTGTAAGTATGGGGTTTTTTATAAATTCTCCACTACATATCACCCCAAAACTAATAAACAAATAGAAATATCAAATTGAGAAGTTAATAGAATCTTGATAAAAATTCTACAACCCAACATGAAATATTGGAGTTTGTGCTTGGATGATGAACTTTGGGAATACTATACATATTTTGAAACCCCAATTGTAATTTCACCATATAAGATTGTGTTTGGAAAATATTTTCACCTCCCAGTAGAGGTAGAACATTGTGCATATTGGGTTGTTAAACAATGAAATAAAAATATTTCATATGCAAGTTAACATAGGAAGCTGTAGATTTAATATTTGGAATAATTTTGACATGAGGAATATGAGGACTCTTAAAACTATATATAGAAGACAAAGGATATCCATGATAGCATGATTCATCAGAAGATGTTCCATACTAGTGAAAATTTCCTCATGTACAATTCTAGGCTAAAGCTCTACCTAGGTAAGATTTATTCATGATGTATTGGTCCTTATATTGTTACTTTTGTTTACCCTTTTGGTGTTATTTATGTTTTTCATTAGAAGAGTGGAAATAGGATTACTTCCAAATGGAAGAGGCTCAAAAACTTCTACGAGAATTTTCCAAATCATCTCATAGAGAAAATCCAAAAGGTGGATTCCACATATGACACCACTTAATAGTTTTTCCCTTCTCCCTAACTTTATTTACTTGTATATTTATTTAAAATACTTTCATTCATGACAATGTAATTTTTAGGTGTGGGGAAGGGTACATGTCATAGTTAGAATTGAAAAAAAAGTGTTTTCATCTCTGATTTTTTCATTATTATGTGTTTTTAGATAAACATTGACCTTAAAAAGAATATCCAAAATAATTTTTCATGCTTGAGTTGATCATGTGGGAAATTAAACTATTTTTGGACAAATTTTTCCAAATGAATTTTGATATGGAATTTTTTATAGAATTTATTTTTTAAAATCATTCTTTTGTGTTCAATGGATTTTTAAAACCCAGGCTTTATTAGCACTTACCAATATTTTAATATCTTAACCAAGAGATATTCTAAGACCTTTATTACATATTCTTACTTTTAATCACTTTCTTGAGAGTCTCGAGTCATGTAATGAAACTAGAACTTCCTTTCATTCTATTTGAAACTATTATATTCAAAGTCTGCTAAACTCATGATAGAGGCCATAATTGATTAAAAAACCCCTTTTTCAATTAACCTATAGTTTTTCCACCATGATATTTTACCCTTCTTAATCCTTAGAGGCCATGAAATTCCTATTAGGAATCCATATTACAAGCCAATTTATCCCTACCTACCCGTATCTTATGTATATTATTGTTTTACTTTCATCAAGTGTGGGGGAGAGAGTATTCCTGTGGGAAATCTCAAGAAATAATCATTATTATGGGTTGATAGAAAGGGTGGCTACATTTGTTTTAGGAAGTGGGTCCAAAAACCATATTATATCATTTTGTTATAAATTTTTCCCTATTTATCTAAAAAAACTGTCTATAAAAAAATAGTTTTGTACATTCCAAAAAATAGAACAAAAGAAAAAAAATGGAAAAAGGAGGTTGTTTACTCATTATTATTCACTGATTGGTTGTGACCCACACAAAAGGAATAAATGGGAGAGTGAGTTTGAAGTGATACACTCTATGAGGGGTTGAGTGATTAAATTCATTGTGAACACTTACCAAATTCAATCATGTTTTGTACATGAGAGATTAAACACTCCCCTTCTGCCTCAGATTTGTAAACATTAAATCCTACCAACCCTTGAACCTTAGAACAACCTATTGGAAGTCCGCTTAAGTAGAACAATTGTTTTTGCTATTATAGGACTTATAATCTTTGAAATAATATGGTAAGATCACATTATCTTTGCGAAAAGATAATAACTCCACTCAAATATGTTCCTAGAGTGAAGATGTTAACGTTTTAGGTGAGGTAGGTTGCAACATGTTTCATGGGTGAACAAATGATGTTGAAAATATTTTAATGTGATATAAGAAAAATGATATGAAACTTTATTCCATAAACAAGATATGATTAATTTCATTTCAAAATAATCTTGGACACTTTCACACCTTTGATTTAGGAATGGGACATGATTAGGATACAAGACTTTTCCTATAAGTACAAAGGTTTAGGTGTGGGGTCTGATCACACAAAGATAAAACAAATTCTACCACCCTTGAACTTGAATATTACATTTTTTATGGATTTAATAATTCCATTATTAAATCATTTTGTACTCAATATTTGTTTTGAATTTATTTATTGAAAACATGCATAAAAGATGCAATTTCACAATGGCCCAATTTGACAATAGTTCACTATTTCTATCATATCATTAACAAAACTTATCCAAATGTTAAAATTACATTCTTTAGGATTATATAGTCATAGGGAGTAAATTTATATAATTGGTACATATGATGAATGTGAGCATAAGGGGCCCAAATGTGGAATACAACTATATACATTCTGGGTGGGATAGTCTAGAACACCCTTCTGTATTTAGGCCATAACATGGTAATCCTATATCTAATTAGGATTATTCCACCTCCATTGGACATCCAACTTGACAAAACATATCTATAACTATTTTGAAGGCGTTTTAATGCATTTTGTCTCGTAAACCATCCGGATAAATAAGGAGTCAAATGACTTCCATGAATAGTAACCTAGACTCTTAGATACTTGACCACTTTTTGTAGAAATTTTGATGTAATTGTCCATAAAATCACTCCTCACCTTATTTGGTAATGTTACTATACCTGAAGGTAGGATTGGAGCTCTTGGTATGATCTTCTCCACATCTATGGATTTCTCCCCTTCCATGGAGTTCTAAACAACTTGTGATCACCCAGGGAGGATCATGATGAAAATCCCAAGCTTCATTTTTGTATTAAATGGAATGGTATTTTTAATTCTTGGTTTTTTTGTTGTTTGTATTCATCTACTCTTATTATTTTATTGATTTATGTACTGGTATATCATAATCAGCTAACATGATCATGTTTGGGGGTACCCATTATTATGACGTTTCACACACCATTCACCACTTATTCTCCCTATTAATTATGTTTTTCTAGATCATATTGTTCAATTAAAATTACATAAAATATTTCATGGCCTTGTACATTCATGTCATGGTATCAAAATGAAACCGAACACAATCCAGGACAATAATTTGAGTTCTTCATTTGATTCTTCATGAATTTTGGTTATAAAGTTGGACACAAATCACTATATCATCAGTGTTAGCTGGTGAATCATTTTTTGTTTCCAACTGAAATCTAGGAGTTATCCTAGTATAAACTCAATAACATTAAGGTTCTCAGTGTTAAAAATAATGGATTAAAAGATCTAAACACTATCTCTTGAAGTGGTAAACGATGAGCATCATGTGATTTCCCTGGGTTGACCATGCTTAATCAAATCTGTTAATTTCCATTTTTCTATATTGGTTACCTTTATCTATTGGATTTTTAAATAAAAAAACCCACTTTTTATAAAATCCAATTCCCCATTTTTGTAATGAAAACTTTTTAAAAAAAATAAATTATCTAAGGCTTTGTTGATAGATGACCTAGGGTTGTTGCTATACTACATATATTCTAGTTAAAAATATAAATCTAATTTTATTCACTTGACAACGCAATCAAGGATAGGCTTATAGTTTAGGATTTATCTTTTCCTTTTTTTATATTTTAGTTTTCTTTTCCCATGTAAGGTGATTTTATATTTTAATTAATTTTTTTCCCTTTATTTTATTCCACACCATTTTTTCTTCTAACCCTAATTTCAATCTCTCTCTCTCTCTCATATATTTCTATAATGAACTATTTTCACTTCTTAAAGGAAAAGTTAATAACCCAAGGCTTGTCCCTAGGGGAGGTTTCACGGTGTTGTTTGTTATTGTGCTTCAATTCAGCATGTTTTTATTCTATTTTAAGTCTATAAAACAGTATTTAATGAGTTCAACAGTCTTCTACTAAAAAATTATTACCAATTCCATTCATTTTCTTCAATTCATTACTTTTACCTTCATTATCACAAGAAAAACCTTCATACGGTGGAGTTGGGATTAGATTAAGGTATAAAATGGAATACGGTGGAGTTGGGTCTTTTAGGAATTGAATTCTTCATTGAGGTGTTATCCAATATTATTACTGAAGGAGGTGGGGTTTTATGCATCAAAGGATTTCAAAAACAACTCACTAAATAAATCAAAGTAATGTAATTCATTAATGATGTTTCATAAACCGAATTATCAAATTTAATTTAAACAGAAAATAAATAATGAAAGAACCCAAATAGCCGCCCCTAGGACCCAGATAATTATTCCATATTTTTATTATGTCTATGTATATATTTAGATTGCAATTATTCATTACATTATTTTTATTTCACATCTTCCAAAAACCTGAAAAACAAAATTTATATAAATAATATAAAAACAAAAAATAATTATATTAGGTGAATTAGAACTTAGTTATGGAGATAACTGCGATGATCCTTAGTGAGATGACTTTGGTGAGCCTCTATGATATATTAAGAAAATGAAATTTCTTTTTTCACTCTCTACAAAAGGTGTGCATAAAAACCGGCATCGTTTCTAGGGAGATAGATAGTTATTTCAACCACTTTTTATAAATTCACATTTTTGTAAATATGTTTCTTTGTTTTCTTTATAAACAATCTAAATAAACCCTCCTTCCATGATTTATTCATATTCATATTATTATGCATGGGTAGATTACTCATAGGTGAAAAAACAAAAAAAACTAATAGAATATTATAATAGAGATCAGGTAAAATAACTTAGTGAAATCATTAAACAACTAACAAAAGAATTTGAAAGAGCATTTTAATATGTTCATGCTTTAATAGAGAAACCAAACCCTGAGCCAGAGTAAGAACATGAGGCAGTGGTTAAACAAATTTCCCCACTCATCTGTGAAATTGAATAACCTAATGAGATAAAGTTGGAGGTATGTTAAGATTAATTCCACCACTCTCAACCATTATTGTGGGAGATAGATGAAAGATAATTTTCTATTGACTTAAAAGAGGTAGATCATGGGATTTTGGATAAATTCTGGAGAAAATGTGTTGAAATTGAAATGAAACATGATCTACCCATTCATTGAAAAGTATAAACAACACCAACATTGCATATATATTTATACTTGGAATAATAATAAACCCCAAAATTGGATGAAGTTAAAGAAAATATGGAGGATCCTAACTACCTTCCTCCATCTAGTAAAGATAAACTCCAAGAGGCACATTCAATTGAAGAGTAGATTCAAGTTGAACTAATTTAGGGAGTTGACCCTTTCATGAACTCTTTATCTTACAATTTAATTGAAATTGGATTGAGTATCATCCCTATATTTTTTATTTAACAGATTTGAATTCCTCACAATTCTCCATGGAGGAAGATGATGAAAAACAAAATACACCTTTTGAGGAACACATGGATATATATGAACTTGTTGAACATCTAATAGAGGAATCCCCTAAAAAGATCATAGTGGGTTATTTTGAAGAACCAAAGAAACATATGTATATATAAAGGGGAAATAATTTGATATAAAATATTTAAATTTGAATTATTTTAAAATAAAACTACATAATAACTTCCCTTTTAAATATAATTTTAATGCAAGAAATCTGAAGAAATCACTAGAAGTAGAGGAAGATGTTGTATAAGTTGCAAATGAATAGAAGGAGGTTCCATACTTTATCTTACCATTTATATACAAGTTGTGCCTAATTGTAAAGGGTAGGATCTATTATAATCTATCTATGTATTACTTCCCACCAAAAAGGAATAAGAACATGTTGGGAAAGACAAAATGTGGTGGTTCAAATCCAATAAGATTCATCCACCATCAGACTATGTATAACAACTGGTACTACCCTCTAGGGGAAGTAATAATTCAAGTCCCGAATGGGGGGTCATTCCAATATTATCCTTAAATTTTTCTTTCTAGTAACTTAGATTTTAATTTTAGTCTTAGGAATTATTCCAACACACACCCCACTCCCTCTAATATTTTTGAGCTTAAATGACACAGTTATTTAGTTTTAATGTTTAATTTTCTTATATAGGGCCATAAAGGAATAAAAAAACCCCAATTAGTGAATAAAAAGGTCTCAGCTTCATGGTAATGGGAGTTTAATTTTATTTTTATCTTTTAAACTCCCTACATTTCTTTCCAAAAACTATTTTGGAGCTTATACTGGACATTGCAAACCCACAATTAAATTATTTCCTTAATTGTTTTCTCTATGAGACATGAGATTCATAGGAATAATGTGATGTCATGTTTTAGATTTCAATGTTAATAATATTGAATGAGTAAAATGGATAATTAAATTATTAAATTGAAGCATGGATATTAAAATATAGACTCCTTATTTAAAGAAATTAATTAATTATTTTAAATAAAATTCCCTAATAATATTTCATTCTTTGAGTTTCTAGAATTCATGTGAATTGATTTATTATTATTAATCATGCCTTGATTGATTTCCCAATGTTATAATTCCCATTATCAAGTGGATTTTTAGACCAAGTACTTACAATTTTATTCTTGAGGACATTTCTTGAGTGATGTTAGGACATGCCGCCAGCAAGAACATACATTTGAACTTATCAAGTCTATGAATATACAAAGGCACATTTAAAATGATTGAGGAGTCTATTTAAAATACCATATACTTAAAATATCACCTTAAATAAATCCTTATTTTTTCACATATAAACCTTGAATGATCTTGTTAGAGATGAGCCATGATTCAATCCATTTTTACCCATTACAATCCTCCCATTAGTATTTTCATGATATTATAAAGCTGATGTGTGGGGGTGAAGGGAATCATGGTAGAAGAGATTACTTTCATTTTAAGGAAAAAGATTTGGGGTAGTTATTTTGGGAATAAATTAAGTATGTTGATTCATTAATGATACTTCATTTTTTTAACCTATTTAATTAAAAAATATAAAATTATAAAAAGAACCAAAAGATGAGAAAAGTGGGTTGTGATTTGGAAAACCAAAAATCACCATTACTTGACCTATAATTTTTATCATATGTGGTTAAGTGATAGATGTGAGGTTTATTCAAATCATAACATTCTAAAAATAAAAAAAATTTAATGTTTCTTTGAAAAATAAAAAAAGTATAAAATTATATAAAATATCTTGAGGGTGTAGAAAATCATTCATTATAATTTACTTTGATCATGACCTTTCTTTGAGTTTTTGGAGAAATGAGAGTTGTACTTTGAAGGGAAAAATTTCATTGAGATTCAATTTTTTGTATCATGCAATATACATTAAGAGATAAACCTCCTCCTAGAGACTTAACTTTCAAACATCAAATACTACCAAACTTAAGCCTCAGAGTTCTTAGAACCTTTAATGAAATCCCTCATGATTTTGTGTGAATTTTGTCTTTATAATTTGGAGGAAGTAGCACTTTTACAATCCTATGGATAAGTAGCATGTCATCCTTATATGAGAATAACTCTAATTGAATTGTATCATGATTTAGGAGAGAAAATATTCAAAATTTATATAGACAATGATTTTGAATGTTTAATAATAATAAATTGAGGAGCCGGAATGAATAAAAGGATACATTCCATAATTTTTCAAAGGGGAAAAATAAAATATATGAATTTATTGTTTATTTAAAAATATTAAATTAAATTAATATTTTATGTGAAATTTAATAATTTTAATTGACATTAAGGATTGTTTAATTTTATTTCCTTGAAATTTTAATAATGAAAACATTAGTTCTATCTAATTTTTAATGTTGATATTTTATGCTTGAGGGTAAGCATAGTTTAAGTGTGGGGGTTTTGACACAATAAATTTTTATACATATTTTTAAAACATGTATCAATGGTTTTAATCCCACAAAAGTGATATTTTAGTTTCAATTGTCACATTTTATGGTTCTAGAAGCTTTTTGAGATTAATTGGAAAATGACCTAATTTTAGAATTTATCTGTTTGAATTTATTTAAATATTTTGGACATAACATTTTATACAATGATTTAATTTAGAAAATTCCTTTTTTAGTCTTAAATAAATCTTTGGATTCATTTCATTATTCTGAATCCAAATCTGAATCAATCATTTGAATGCCCAAAAGAAGGTGACAATTTAGGCAACAAAACATGTGAAAAATATAGAGATTTTTTAATATGGACCTATATCTTGTAAATTGGTGACGAAATGGATCTTAAATTAAACAAAGATAAAGATAAATTATTTAGGACAAATATTAATAACTTTTTACCCACTTTATTCTAACTAAATCTAGGCCATAAATTCATAAGATATCGAATTTCAAAAATTCAGGAATCTGCTTGGCCAAAATAATGTTTAGAGTAAATTGGTTATAAATTCTTCTAGACCAGGTAGATGGATATGGTTGTTTGTGGTAAATAGTTAAAGATATTTTGTGAAAACTTTATTGAAGACTACTTTCATTGATTCAGTCAAAATAATGGAATACCATGTGCTATCTTTTGAAGGAAAAATCTAAATGTAATTTCTCGATGATTGAAGGCACATTATGTCTCAAAACCCATTAATATACCATTATGACACCATGAAACATCTTCCATGAATATAAATAAGAGTATTGGGTTGATTTAATAGGATATAAATTAGATATGGAATCTCTAGATAGGGTACGTGCTGTTGGATTAGGATTTTTCTTTTTTTCTTTTTATTTTAGTTTTCTTTTCCCTTGTTACATTCATTCATATTTTAATTAAAGTGTCTCAATTTATTTTATTCCATAACATTTTATCTTCCAACACTAATCTAATTTTCTCTATCTTATATCTTCCTTTAATGATTTCCTTTTTACTTTTCAATGGAAAGTTACTAACCTAAGGCTTTGCCCTAGGGTAGGTTTTACACTGTTCTTTATTATGGTGCTCAAATTCAGCATGTTTTTGTTATATTTTTTGTGGATGAAAGAGTATCTCATGAGTGTGGTGGTCTCCCACCATTACATTATTTCCATTGTTATTCCTTTTATTTGATTGATTACTTTTCCATCCCTTCTCTCAGTTAAACCTTTCATACTGTGGAGTCAGGATTTCCATAAGGGATGAAATTACATATGGAAGAGTCTTGTATTTTAGGAATTGAATTCTTGGTTGAGGTGTTGTTATATCTGGTTATTAGAGGATATGGGTTTTGGTGCGCTGAAGGAATTTTAAAATCACACAATAAAAAACTGAAGGAAATTATTTCATTAATGAGGTTTCATCAAATGAATTATTAGATTAAATTTAAAAAACAAATAAATAATTAAATAATCTATGTAAAAAACCCTAGGACCAAGACCATTCTTCCATAATTTCATTATGTAGGTATTTTTATTTCGATTTCAACTATGCATTTCATTATTTTAATTTCACATTTTTAAAAAACCCCAAAAACAATTGTTTTCATAAATAATATAAAATAAAAAAGAATTTGATTAGTTGAGTAAAAAATTAGGGATTGGACTAAATAAGACACTCCTCAAGTGTGACAACCCTTGTTATCCTCTATATAATATTAGGAAAATAAAATTTCTTTTCCCATGCCCTATGATAGGCAAGCATAAAATTTCAATTTAGTTCATACATTTATCTATTTTCTATATTCTTTGATCCAATTACATTGATCACAGGGTTTATCATTATGTAAATCTCATATTAATCATTTATCATGACAAGAAGATGAATTGGGAATACCATATCCACTGCTTCTACTGCACCCAAAACCTAAAGTAACCCAGTGGAGAAATCTATCTATATTCCCTTTTACATTTATATAGGGACATCCATGTGTTTCAAGAAACTACTAGGAACATGCTTCTCTTCTTTGACTTGATGGAACCATTTCATGAACTCTATTACTAACCGCTTCATCCCAAGCTTCCAAATCTACCTCCTTAGGCCATGATACATATTGGATACACATAGATTCACTACTTAAGTGGAAATGGGAAACTAAAGGAGAACTCTCTATCACATTACTAATGAATAAAACAACCTCCCATGAAATAACATTCAATTGTGACTATCCTCTAACCATCCCTCCTATAGCATCCCACCTTTTTTAATACAAAACTTTTCATTGCATTTTACAAACAGAGGATCTTTAAAGTCTAGTGTCTTAGAAATCAAAGAAATAAACCTTTAAAATAACATAAAAATTCCTTCTAAACCACTTGTAAGGCTTCATCATAAGTTTATTCTATTTATATTTACTACATCTCATATCTTGGAGACATATATCAAAGGAAAGGTTGAGCAGAAGGCCCAGTAAGGGGAAACAAGGGAGTCAATGTACTTGTGATATCAATAAGAACTTGAATAAAAACATGAAGACATGAGAAATAGAAGAATAGGCATATCATAAAGAAATGAACTTAGAACATAACATTTTTTTTTGAAGAAGGCAGAGAGATGAACTGGTTTCCCAATTCATGCCCCCAATGGAATTTATTAAAATAAAAAAGAAACAATACAAACACGAGGTGTAATTCACTTACACCAGCAATGAATTAACGGGGATACAAAAATACAAAGACAACATCATCCCAAAACAAGAAACCAAACAACTTACATTTCCATTACCAGCCAGAGTGAGCTTTAAAATAGAGACTTCAAGAGAGTCCAACTTCAGAATATTGCTGCAGCAGAAGTCTCAAGGCCAAGGATTACATGCATCCAATTCCACCAAAAGAGATCTTAACAGGTCATAATCAGAATCAAGATTATGTATAGAAGATTCAGCAGAATCGTAGTGCAAAGTTCAAGATAAGATCAGAACATCATGCCAGAACAAGAACATAGCAAGCAGCCAAATAGAGCTTCAGGATAGAGACTTCAAGAGGAACCATATTCAAAGGAAGAATGATGTAACATGAGTCAAAACAAAACAGAAACATCCATTAAAGATGATTTTTCTTGAAACATTAATGCAGTAAGATTATCCAAGAAAATTGAACCACAAAAACCAGCCATCTCTTCAGATCAGAGAAGATTAATCCGGCCTTGAAAAGCAGGTTCAAACCGAAAAGAAGCATCTCACAAGTTCCTCTTAAAAGTATCATATCAAGATCTCAAAATCAACATCACCCTCAAAAGAAGTGACCACCAATATCAAAAACCCAAAGAAACCAATCCAAACAAAACCACAAACTGAACACAGTAGTGAGAAAAAGGGGCTAAAAACTGTGCCCAAAATTTGTAGCATCCCTCAAAACTAGAATATCACCCTCAACCAGATCAGAGACACATTGAGGGCCAACAACTAAAGAAACATGTAGTCAAACAAAGCCATCAAACAAAACAACTAAGAAGCAGCTTCAACAGATGTTAAAGTAGAATATCAAAAGAATAGAATCAAAGAAAAGAAGTAAAAACTTCCAGAATTAGGATGATTTGATGCTCATATTCGATTTTTCAGTGGAGATGGATTGTTTTATACTAAGATACTCTCCAGCTGATATCATAACATCCTGAAACTCTATAAGGGAAATGTCTCGTTTCCTATCCATATATTGAATCCACTCTTGTAGCTCATGTTCGTCCAAATTCTGAGTAAATTATTACAATACAGTATGAGAGGCAGCAACCTGAGAGTTTTCTTGAGGGTCCTCTGTAGGTTAAGGTTTGGAATTATCAACGAGAATTTTTTCCTGAGGGGCTTCAATAGGTTCAGATTTGGAAGCATTCACTGATCTTGTCATAATTGTGCATTCAGTGTTGGAGTAATCTTTGCGTATTCTAGTCTTTCTTGGATGTGGGGTGATGATACCATCCTCATCCACCAAGGTATTTTTACCTTTTTTTGCCAAAGAATTTAGAGAGGTATCTTCAATATGTCCCAGAGTATCATTATGATCAGAGGACTCAAGATCTCTTTCAACTTCATTTTCTTTTATAGCTTGTGTGCTATCTTGAGTCGAGATAAGGCCTTAATTAGTATTTGAAGTAGAGGTAGTAACTCTCCCTTTTTCCATTACAACCCCAACAGGTTCTTGTAATGTAACCTGATTAAGAACAGAATTCTAGGGTGTATCATCTAAGACATCTATGGCTAAGGCCTCAACTTGATTTTCAGAAATGTGATTATAATTAAGATTATCTCTAGGCACTAAGTTAGAGGTTTTAGTATCAACAGAATCAACAACAACAACCTGAGCAACACCGTTGACAGAAACAGTTTGATTATCTTGACTAATAGGCTTCTGTTTTTCAACCCAAGTTGTCTTATAAAGTGTTTGTGTGTGCGCTGTTGACTTCCCACATTCATTATAATAGTGACCTGATTTGGAACATTTTTTACAAAATGGTGGAAGGTTCTCAAAAACCACATCTTGAATAAATCCATTCTCACCATTTTGGATCCAAAAAAAAGAGGGAAAATCCTTGGATAAGTCAATTTCAGTGCTAACTCTAGCAACTGAGGGCCGAGAGAGATTCAAAGTTGAAAAATCTAATTTAATAGGAGTTCAAAAAAGCATGGAAATTGAGAATAGGGACCTCTTCTTAAATAGTTGAATCATCAGGTCAGGGAAGGCTAACCAGATGGGAACAATGGGGGATTCAAATCCCGAAACAAAATCTGGAGACCACTTATGAACCTTCATAATTGCTCTCCCAAAAGACCAAGAACCACACATCCAAAAATGGTAATAATCAGAATCCGAAGAAAATTTAAAGAACACATTCCAGGAGTTAAAAAAACAATGATAAAATCAACAAATCCGATCCTTTCTAACGTCTTATGCAAGAACAGGAGCGAGGGATGATGCTTTGAAAATTCTCCGACCAAGGCAAAACGAAGATCAGAGGCAAAGAAGTTTACCTCATCCTTTGAAAAGGAAATTGTAGTTAAACCTAGATGCTTGAATACCTTTGGAACATAACATGAATATGTGGCTACAACATTTAATTTAGACATTCATGAACATATCACCAAGGTCCATCCCCAAGTTGTCATAAAAATTACCAAGGTTATTCACCAAGGTATCGTGAAACTTGTCATCTCTAGAGATTAAATCTTTACCCAATTCATTGGAGTGATATCAGGGTCCACCCTTAATATGTATTTAATTTCATGTGATACACATATATCATAATCAAACATTTCATAAATAACCCATAGAGAATAAAAGTAATGTGTTTCATTTCAAAATCGTGACGTTTTAAAAGCTCTTAAAAATAAGATCATTATATCATTTATAACCCATGGAAAGGGAGTGAGGGTTATATGTATGTCAATTCCAGAATCAAATATATCATATTTATATATTTATTAACACCCATATAAATGAAATAGGTCTGGTTATTCACATAAATAAACAAGGGGATTTATTTAGAGAAAGAGGTAGAAATTTTGAGACGAAATTTCTACAGCATAACGGCTATATAACGTGGTTTTAGAAAACATTGAAAAGAGTGGGTAAAAGAGTAACCCACTCATAAATATTTTATAATACATTATAAATACAGAATAACATGGATATAAGAACATGGTATGGAAATTTTAATGACATACCACATGAAAAGGAAGCATGAAAGAAAAGAGAAGATACGATTCCTTTTATGAAAAATTCAGCAGCCTAACAGTGTCACATAAAAATTCAGAAAACAAATTGATGAGAGTGGAAGGGGAATATCAACAATTAGACATGAAATGTACAGTAATTATAACATATATGAACATACCCTCAACAAAAATAGATGGAAAATAGAAGACGCAACATAAAGAAATTAATGGCTTAAAAGATGAGGGTGAAAGGATCCCTTACCTTAAAGAGTAACTTTGAAATCTTGAAGGTCAGGACCTTGGGAGGCTTGAGGGAACCTTGGGAGGACTCTTAGGAGGTAAGGAGACCTGAAATTTGTTAAGGAGGATTTTTAAATGAAAATAATGAGGTAAACCCTTGGTATTTATAGGAGAAGTGAGGGGATAAGTCATTAATGGCCAAGGGACACCTCATCGGTGGTATTGGCAAAACCATGGGCTTTCCCAAGGTATTTTCCCATGGTATTGGCCAATTGGGACACCTCATACCTTATATTACTATTAATAAGTCAACTAGAAAGATTACATAATTATTACACCCTTAATTATGTCATTAAACACCTGAAACTAAAAACTATACTTTCACTATTCATCGAAAATTCATTTTTTTAGAAAAATCACCATAACCTAATATCGATGCTCTGAATTCAAAAATGAACTAAATTTTATATAAATATTTTTTTTAAATATTTTTAATTTTATTTTTAATTAAAAAACACTAGTCACCTGAAAAAACTAGTACTTGAAAAATAATTTCTAAAACAGTTATTTACCTATTTTATTGTATCACATTACTTAATCAAGGTGCCTAAATTATATTAATAATTTCATTAAGTGAGATTACTAATCCATTTGGTCACATTACTAATCCTAAGCGTAAAATCACTATTCATAATTTACGATTCCCAAAAAGTTAAGCTGATCTTATTAGATTCTAAATTTCTTACTGAACACATTTCCAGAAGACCATTTTTTGAAAAAAATTACACATCATTAATTATTTAAGGTTTAAATAAATAATTTAAAATATCCTATTTTTCCAAAATTCATCAATTTACATCCTATATTTATTCAAACATTTGAAAAAAACACAAACTTAACCATAGGAAGAAATCACGATTTTATTTATCTCAAAGGATAACACAAAGCATCTATGGTCTCGTTACATAGTAACTTATAACCACAGTATAGGACCTAAGTGTAAGGTGTCCTAGGTGAGAGAATCTGAGGGTGGCTCAACCAACATTTCCTGAGTAGTTATTTTTATAATCTTGAAATTCTCCCAAAATAGATTCTGCTCCAGCTTCACACAATGATGTTCGGCTTGGGTTTGGTCCAGAGCAGAGCCCAGTGGTGCTACCTCCTTCACAAGTTTTATCAGATGGGCTTCTATCGGCCCAAGAATACTAAATGAGAACATCGAATCTTCTTTCTGTATTAATTAACCAAGATCACCTGTATTTAGAGACAATAATCACAACATTTAGTTTCCGACGGTCATATTGACCAACGATCATATAACAGTCAAAACCCAACGACATATTTTAATTATACTCACATCATTAATTAAATAACATAGTTTGTTAAAATAGCACACACAATTAGGAAATAAAAATTTATTCAAAATTTCAAGTCGTTACATTATTCCAACCTTAAGAAATTTCATCCCTGAAATTTTAACTCGTATCCTCAGAAAAGAAAAGGTGGGGTTACTTCTACCTCATAGACTCCTCTAGTTCTCACGTGGATTCTTCATATTTGTGGTTTCTCCACAACACATTAACAAGGTGGGTAGTCTTGTTGCATATAAACTTTTCTCTATGATCCAAGATCTCCATCGGCTGCTCCTCATAAGAGAGGTCATGTTCCAGTTGTACCACCTCTAGGTTTATTACATGTGAAGGGTTAGGTATGTACTTCCTCAAGAAGGATACGTGGAAGAAATCATGAACTTGTGCTAGATTTGGAGGAAGTGAAAGTCGATAGGCCACTTCTCCCATGCAATCACGGATTTCTTAGGGCCCAACGTACCTAGGGAAGAGCTTCCCTTTCTACCCAAACCAAATGACTATCTTCCAAGGTGAAATTTATAGAAAGACCATGTCACCAAAATCAAACTCCAAGTCTCATAAACGGTTGTCAGCATAGCTCTTTTACCGGCTCTGAGCAGCCTTAATGTTTTGCTAGATGGCAAGGACGTTTTCTGTCATCTCTTGTACAATATCAGGATCAAGAAGCTTTCTCTCACCAGCTCATCCCAACAAGTAGGAGTTCTACATCACTTCCCACATAAAGCTTCATAGGCTACCATTTGAATGCTCAAGTGGAAGCTGTTGTTGTAAGAGAACTCAACTAAAGGGAGATGTTGATCCCATCCACCTTCAAATTCCAATGATCACGTTCTCAGCATGTCCTCGAGTGTTTAAATAGTACTTTCAGATTGGCCATCAATTTGGGGGTGATAGGCTGTACTGAAATTCAATTCAGTGCTCAGATCTTGTTGAAGACTTCTCTAGAATTTTGATGTGAACCTTGGATCATGATCAGATATGATAGAAAGTGAAACTCCATGCAGCCATACCACTTCACTCATGTAAATCCTGGCAAGTTGATCAAGAGATAAATATTCTCATATAGAGATAAAATGGGATGTCTTAATGATATAGTCCAAAAAAACCCATATCGAATTTTTTCCATTGGGAGTTCTTGGAAGACCAGTGACGAAGTCCATAGTGATATTGTCCCAGTTCCATGCTGGTATGGGTAGTGGTTGCAATACCCTTTTAAGAAGTCATCACTATACCTTCACTTGATGAAGTACTTGGCACCTTGAAGTGTAGTCAGCAATCTCCCTTTTTATATTATCCCACCAATAATGACCATGAAGGTCCCTATATATTTTTGTGCTTCCAATATGTATAGAGAAAGTAGATCTATGAGCTTCATCCATCAGCTCCTTATTTATTTCCGGAATAGATGGAACACATAGTCTTGTATGAAATCTCAGTACACCTTCTTGATTAATATTAAAATCAGGAAACTTTCCATCCTTTACAGGCTCAAACTTCTCTTGTAACAAAGGATCTTCTTTTTGAGCCTTCTTGATCTTCTCTAGTAATTACGGTTGAGAAATTATTTGGGTTAGGGTTGATGATATCTCTTTCCTTATAATTCCCATCTCTAGCTTTACTAGGTCGTTGATCAAAGTATCTTTTTGAATCCTCATCATGGAAAGAACAACTGGGTCTTTCTTGCTTAATGAATTAGAAACTTTGTTTTCTCTTCCAGGGTGATAATGAATTGAACAATCATATTATTTAAGAAGTTACAACCATCTCCTTTGTCTCATGTTCAATTCCTTTTGTGTGAAAATATACTTCAAAATTTGATGGTATGTGTATATATCATATTTCTTCCCATAAAGATAGTACCTCTATATCTTCAGAGAAAAAATGACTATAGCTAGCTCCAGATCATGCGTAGGATAATTCTGATCATGAATCTTCAAGTGTTGAGATGCATAGACAATGACCTTGTCATTTTGAATGAGGATGACCCCAAGCCCTTTTAGAGGTGAATCAATAAAAATAATGAATCCTTCTCCAATTGAGGGAAGAGTTAACACAGGTGTAGTAACCAATCTCTTCTTAAGCTCTTGGAAACTTTCCTCACACTCCTTTTTCCAGATGAACTTGACCACTTTTCGAGTTAAGTTGGTTAATGGATTAGAAATTCATGAAAAGTTTTTTACAATTGCTAATCCAAGAAAACTACGAATCTCAGTTATTTTGTAGGTTGAGGCCACTCCTCTACAAATTTTGTCTTTGTAGGGTCAAATTTGATTCCTTCATTGGTTACAATGTGCCCTAATAAAGCGACTTGTTGTAACTAGAAATCACATTTACTAAACTTTCCAAAAAGCCTCTCCTTTCGCAGAGTTTGCAAAACAACCCTTAGATAATCTTCATGCTCCTTGCGACTTTTGGAATATATCAGAATATCATCAATAAAAACTACCACAAAGTTATCAAGGTAGTCCTTAAATACTCTATTCATCAAATCCATAAAAATAACAGGTTCATTAGTCAGTCCTAAGGGCATAAAAAAAATCATAATGCCCATATCTTGATCGAAAGGCAGTTTTTGGAATATGTTCTTTCTTCACCCTCAATTGATGATAAATGATTCATAGATCAATCATAGAGAAGAATTTTGCCCCATGAATTTGGTCAAATAAGTCATCAATTCTTGGAAGAGGGTATTTGTTCTTCACTGTGATCTCATTCAGTTCTCAATAATCAATGCATAGCCGCATTGATCCATCCTTCTTCTTTACAAATAGAACAGGTGCACCCCAAGGAGACACACTTGGTTGGATAAACCCCTTCTCCAAAAGATCTTGGAGTTGTTTCTTTAATTCCTCCAACTCTATATTTTCCATCCTATATGGGGTCTTTGACATTGGATGAGATCCAGGTATAAGTTCGATGGAGAACTCTACCTCTCTTTCTGGGGGAGGTCTAGGAAACTCCTTTGGAAATACATCAACATATTCCTGGACTATGAGGACATTTTCTATCATCAAACTCTCATATCCTTCTTCTTATTCACTGATCAACTCTATAAAGAAGGAAATAGGGGGTTCTTTTAGACAAAGATGAGGTTGAGATATCTCTCCTTGGAAGATAACTGTAGGTTTTCCATTCAATACAACTGATATTTCTTTACTTCTACAATTGATATTAGCATTATACTTTGAGAGCTAGTCCATCCCTAGTGTAATGTCGAATTGTAGCATGGGAATTACTACTATATTTGTGATAAGATTGTACCCACTAAAGTAAATACTAGAGTTTCTAAACACTAAAGATGCTTGGATAGTCCCCCCAGGATTCTTGACTGAAAATTCTACATTTAGTAATTTAGGTGTTGATTCTAAATTTCTTGCAAATTTGGAGGAAATAAAGGAATGCGTAGAACCAGAATCAAACAAAGTACTTTCTAGCTTTGAGAGAATAACAATAGTACCTTCTACCACATCATTAGGAGCATTCAATTCATCTGTCATGATATCAAAAGCACGGTCTTGATCCCTTGGCCTTTTCTGAGGATGATGGTGGTTCCCCTCCACTGCCCTCAAATTTGGATAGTGATTGGAAAAGTGCCCACATTGTCCACACTTGAATCATTGGACATCAGGTAGGGCCTTCACCATCTTCCCCATATCATTTGTTTTTAGAAGTTGATGTTTCTCCTCACCATGAAAATTACTCGCAATGTGGCTATCTTTGCCACACTTGTAGAACTTCCCACTCTTGAGTAGCCAATTCCCTGAATTATTCTTCCCACATTTATTACACGTGGGAGGTTTCACTTTCTCTCCTCATCTTCCCTGATCAAAAGTCCTCCCTAAGCTGGGCTCCATCGATCTCTTCTTATCATTGGATTTATGAGACCACTGCATCTCACCAAACTCTAGCTCAACTATCATCACACTCCGCACGATCTCCTCGTAGCTATTATAATATTGGTTGGCTAGATTATTTTGCAGATGAGGTCTCAGTCCACAGAAGAATCTATCAACCTTACCGTTTGGATCCATGACGAAGCTAGAGGTATATCGTGAAATCCTTGTGAAGTTCAGCTCGTAGCTTCGCACAGACTCATTCTCCTTCTGCTTTAGCTCGAGAAACTCCTTCTCCATTTTTGTTCTCACGAAATGAGGGAAATACTTACCGAAAAGGATCCCTATGAACTCTTCCCACTTCATAGATTAAACTTCAACTCTTTGCCTTGGGTTTTTAATCAGTTCCCACCACTGATCAGCTTCTCCCTCTAAGCGATAGACAACCAGGGTGACCTTCTCTTTCTCTGAACAACATAGCACAGAAAAGATCTTCTCTATAGAGTTGATCCATTGATCAGAAATCAATGGGTTAGTTGATCCACTGAAGGTTGGTGGTCGTTGGCGCATAAATGACTCAATAGAATATTTTTCCCTTTGTGGTGAGATCGTCCTCTCAACTTGATTCAAGTTATTACTCAAAACTTGAGTTAGTTTGTTCATCATTCGCTTGAATGTTTCAATTCTGGATTCCATTGGAGGGCTGTCAGAGTATGGACCATTGCAGTCACCATTTGAACAGTTCCTCCTATTGCCCGCCATTTTCTAAAAGAATAAAATCTTAGTGAGAAACTTGTTTCATTTATGAATCTTTTAACTATAAATGATTCTACATCTTAAAAATTCATGCTTAAGAAATTATATTTCTATATTATTCCATAATAATTATTCATAAAAAGCTTGCGATTAACCAAACATATCCCCTGGGAGTGTTATAACCAAGAGTGTATCAAGGCCTGTTGTCTTACACCAGTTCTCATTCGAGTCTAGCTCAAAGCAGTGTTTTTGGGTTTTACTCCTATATACATCTGTGCCAGAGCCGCCTCTACCTACTCAAATCCAGACAGGTATGTATTAGTATGATAAACCACTTACTCAATACTCACCAAAATACCAAGACGTTTTCATTATATTTAAACTTTTATATAGGGTTATTCCTAAATTTTTCATAGCCTAATTTCCATAAATAACTAAATGATCATTTGATACCAACTATAGCATCCTGCCTTTTTAATACATAACCTTTCATTACATTTTACAAATAGAGTATCTTTAAAGTCCAGTGTCTTGGAAATCAGGAACAATAAAACTTGAAAAAAACCTAAAAAACCTTCTAAACCACTTGTAAGGCTTCATCATAGTTTCATCCTATGTACATTTACCGAATCTCATATCCTAGAGATGGACATCAAAGGAAAGGGTGAGCAGAAGGCCCAGTAAGGTTAAACAAGGGAGTCAATGTACTTGTGATATCAATAAGAACTTGAATAAAAACATGAAGACATGAGAAATGGAAGAATAGAAATATCATAATGAAAATGACTTGGAACATAACTTGAATATGTGGCTACTACATTTAATTTATACATTAATGAACATATCACCAAGGTCCATCCCCATGGTGTTATAAAAATTACCAACTTTATTCACCAAGGTATCATGAAACTTGTCATCTCTAGAGATTAAATCTTTACCCAATGCATTGGAGAACTATCAGGGTGCACCATTAATATGTATTTACTTTCATATGATACATATAGATCATAATCAAACATTTCATAAATAACCCATCGATAATTAAAGTAATGGGTTTCATTTCAAAATCGTGATGTTTTAAAAGCACTTAAAAATAAGATCATTATATCATTTATAACCCCTGGAAAGGGAGTGAGGGTTATATGTATGTCAATTCCAGAATAAAATATATCATCTATATATATTTATGAACACCCATTGAAATGATATAGGTCTGGTTATTCACATAAATAAATAAGGGGATTTCTTGAGAGAAAGAGATAGAAATTTCGAGGCGAAATTTCTGCAGTATAACGGCTATATAACGTGGTTTTAGAGAAAATTGAAAAGAGAGGGTACAAGAGTAACCCACTCATAAATAAAATATAATACAATATAAATATATAATAACATGTATATAAGAACATGATATGGATATTTGAATTACATATCACATGAAAAGGAAACATGAAAGAAAAGAGAAGACACAATTCCTTTTATGAAAAATTCGGCAGCCTAACGGCGTCACGTAAAAATTCAAAAAACAAATTGATGAGAGCAGAAAGGGACTATAAAAAAATAGATATGAAATTTACATTAATTATAACATATATTAACATACCATCAACAAAAAGATATGGAAACTAGAAGACACAACATAATGAAAGTCATGGCTTAAGAGACGAGGGTGAAAGGATCCCTTACCTTGAAGAGTAACTTCGAAAACTTGAAGGTCGGGACCTTGGGAGGCTTGAGGGCACCTTGGGAGGACTCCTTGGGTGGTAAGGAGACCAGAATATCGTTGATGAGGATTTTTAAATGAAAATAATGAGGGAAAGGCATGGTATTTATAGGAGAAGTGAGGGGACAAGTCATTAATGGCCAAGGGACACCTCATTGGTGGTATTGGCAAAACCATGGGCTTGCCCATGGTATTGGCCCATGGTATTGTCCACTTGAGACACCACATACCTTATATTACTATTAATAAGTCTACCAGAAAAATTACATAATTATTACACCCTTAAAGATGTCATTAAACACCAGAAACTAAAAACTGTATTTTCAACCATTCATCGAAAATGCATTTTTTTCAGAAAAATCCCAAAAAATCACCTTAACCTAATATAGATTATATGAATTAAAAAATGAAATCCATTTTATAAAAATAATTTTCTAAATATTTTTAATTTAATTTATATTTAAAAAACACTATTCACTCAAAAAAAACTAGTACTTGACCAATAATTTCTGAAACAGTTATTTACCTATTTTATTGTATCACATTACTTAATCAAGGTGCCTAAATTATATTAATACTTTCTTTAAGTGAGATTACTAATACATTTGGTCACATTACTAATCCTAAGCCTAAAATCACTATTCATAATTTACTTTTCACAAAAAGTTAAGTTGATCTTATTAGATTCTAAATTTCTTACTGAACACATTTACAGAAGACCATTTTTTCAAAATCATTACATGCCATTAATTATTTAAGGTTTACATAAATATTTTAAAATATCCCCTTTTTACAAAATTCATCAATATACATCCTATATTTATTCGAACATCTGAAAGAAACACAAACTTAACCATAGGAAGAAATCAAAATTTTATTTATCTCGAAGGATTACACAAAGCATCTACGGTCTCGTTACATAGCCCCTTATAACCCCAGCATAGGACCTAAGTGTAAGGAGTGCTAAGTTGAGATAATCCAAGGGTTGCTCGACCAACATTTCCCAAGTAGTGATTTTTATAATCTTGAATTTCTCTCAAAGGCGATTCCTCTCTATCTTTACACGATAAAGTTCAGCTTGTGTTTGGTCTAGAAAAAATCCCAGTGGTGCTACCTCCTTCCCAAGTTTGGTCAGATGGGATTCGATCAGCCTGAGACTACTGGATGAGGCCATCAAATCTTCTTTCTATATTAATTAACCAAGATCAATTGTATTTAGAGACAACAATCGCAACATTTAGTTTCCAACGGTCATATTGACCAACAGTTATATAACAGTCAAAACCCAATTGTCTCTTTTAATTATACTCACATCATTAATTAAAGAATATAGTTTGTTAAAATAACACACAAAATTAGAAAACAAAAATTCATTCAAAATTTCGGGTCGTTACACCTCCCAAGAATTAATATGGTCAAAACAGTCATGCATCACCTCTATTACTAAGTCTCCCCACTGATAATCCTTAGCCTTCTACATTAAGGATTATTCCACTATCATATAATAGAGAAAGTCATTATCACTGACTTCCTCATCATTGATATGCATCACTAAAATCTATTCTATCTCATTATAGGCATCCTCAAACCCCAAAACAACATATCCATATGAATTCTAGATCAAAACTTCAGTGACCACATTCCACTTTCCAAGGATGTAAGAGATATCAAAAATCATAATACTAAAGGAAATCCATCAACCTCTATGAACATAGGTTTAAATCCTTATGAGAGAAAATATAAATCTGACTCATTAGGTTTGTGAAGACCATAATGCGCTTACTAATGATGTAAAGTCACCATAACTTTTGGGGAATTCCACTACTACCAAATCATGTTAATTAATGACATTCATATAATCATGAGAACATAAATTTATAGATCCATACAAGTTTATTTCCCACTTCTGCATCTAGACATATCCTGATCTTGGAATGAAATTTCCACAAAACACTTCAAACATCACCACTTATTTGGGATATCAAACCCCTGGGGAACTGATCAATCTCTCCTTTAGGTAATAAAATAATTCATAAAAATAGTTACTATAAATTGAATAATCAAATTATAAACTGATCAAAGAGAAATATCTTCATCTCTAAACACTTCCCGGATAGGTGAGTTAGATTGCAAAGAAATTTCATCAGTGTCCAGTAGAGGAGCATACCTACGGTATACATGGGGGACCCTATTTCCCCAGGAAGATTGTGCATTCAGCACTTTAATTCGATTTTAAATAGGACAACGATCCATGTTACGAATTTTAAGAATCACTACCTCTACTTTGGTTGGAGAATTTCTATGGTTAATAGTGTGTTTTCGACTATACCTATCCATGCTCTTTTAGCTATCATAGTTCCTAAGATAGTCCTATTAATATTGATAGAATTATGGAAACTTTCATATGGGATCCTAATGGTGATGGGAAATACCAATAGTCTTCATGGATGAGAATAGAAAAACCTACACAGGGAGGAGACATCAATGTCAAAAATATATTGGACACCTTGCAAGGATTGTATAAGAAAATGGCTCGAGAAGATATTGAAGTCAATTATTTTTAGATATGTGAAATGGGTGTTTAAATTCGAGGGGAAAGTTAGGATTCAAGTATATCTCTATAGAATTTGATTCATCCCTATTACATGACTCTCAAGGAACACTCTCGGTGGATTGTGGGGAGAGGGGAGATCCAATTCCAGAATCAAAATTGGGAAAGATCAGTGCTCAGCTTCCAAAGATTTCCAAAACATGATAATACTTTTTGAAAAGTATGAGAACACCCTACTTTTAAAAATTAGGTCATTAACTATGATCAATGTGGAACCTTCGATCACATAAAAATCAATGAAGATCTAGATAGGTCTACATTTACGAACTCATCCTCAATTTTCTTTTTGGTAAAATACTATCACCAATTACTCTCTACATCGAATCATTTGGATCCTTGGGATGAAATTCTATGGTGTAAATAGGTTCCATAAAAATACAATTTCCTCTTATGGAGAATAAGGAATAGATCCTTAACCAGTGATGATAATATTAAGAAGCTAAAAATTATCTTAGTATTTAGGTTTTCATGCTGCAAGAACATGCAAGAGGAGAGTATCAATCAATTATTTTTTTGAAAGTGAGTGGGATCACATGATTTGGAAAAGCTTAGGTGACTTTAATGGACTAAATGTTCTTGGTATAAGGGACACCCCTTTCCTCAGTTGTTGGTTTCATGGAGCACAATAGGGTGGGTTTGAAAGAAAGGCTATAATTGTTGTTCTTATATCCCAATATTGGTGTTTATAGAAAGCTGGAAATACGATTTTCTTTGAAGGGGGAGAAAGATTGAGTAAGTCCCTAGTGATCAAAAAAATCCTCTTACTCGATATGTTTCAGCTAGTGAAGAATGGGATAGATGCTCCACCCTCATCCTCCTATAGGCAGGTATTTCCATGTCTCATTTGATTAGTTTCTCCTCCCAGGGGATATGGGTTCACCGGTATCCCCATGGATCTAGAAACAAAATCAACACCAATGGTTCCTACTCATCGGGTTTCATGAGAGAAGGAGGAGTGGTTCGAGACTCTAGGGGATTTGTCATCTTTGACTTATTATAATTTTCAAAATGTTCTCACTTCCTTAAAAATGATGCATTTGAAATTTTAAGTGGCCTGGATTTATTTAGACATTGGAATATGAGCCTCAATTTGGTTTAAACAGACTCCCCAATTCTCTATAACTTTTTAAAGGATACTCTCTATGAACTATGGTCAATAACATATATTTATAAAAGGTGTTAGGATCTCTCATACATAGAACAATGGAAAAAAGTTATCTGATTTTATTACCTCTTCATCTACATAGAAGGCTGATTTTACTTTTTATCCTTTTGAAATATCTTTTCCTCCCAATGGGGTGAATCTCTTTAGAGGTAATTCTCTCAGGCTTCACCACTTTTGGTTTCCATAAGGGATCATGTCTTTTTCTCCTTCTCCTCTCATTTTTTTCTTTCACCTCTCTTTTGAACTCTCATATTTTCATAAATAAAATAGATGATGATGAAGATTGTGATGGTGATGGTGGTGGATAAAAACATGGCCCTTCTTGGTATAAACTGTCAATAGGGGACAAATCTAATAAAAATCATACAAAAACCTCTGATAATATCCTATAATACCAATGAAACTATGAACCTCTACCACATTCTTAGGTGATGCCTATGAAAAAATCACCTTGATATTTGATTGGTCTAAAGACACACCCTATTGAGATATAATGTCCCCAAGTAAATGAACGTATCCCATCAAAATCATGTATTTTAATATATTTCCATAGATCTGATGGAGTTGAAGAATCATAAAGATAGATCAGATGTGATAAACATGAACCTCGTATTAATCTGAGTATATAAGGATTTCATCGATAAATATTCCCAAGAATGAGTCAAAGAACGCATGAAACATGTAGTTCATGTGAACCACGAACAAAGTTGGTGTGTTCATGAAACTAAATGGAATGAAAACTAATTCAATGTACCCATACTTACACCTGAATTAAGTCTATACAATATCCTGACCTTTCACTATCATCTATTGACATCCAAGTCATAGGTCAATATTCAAAAATGAATTGTCCCCCTTCAGCTAGTTGGATTGATAAACAATTCTTAGAAGAGGGTAAAGGTTCTTGACTACCACCTAATTCAACTTCCAATAGTCCATGCACAACCTCACACTATCGTCTACCTTTTTATAAAATGACTTTAGATCACCCTAAAAAAATATAAAAGACTATATGAATCCTAAATTCTTTAATTCATCGATCTATAGTCTTAACTCTAATATCTCCATGGGTTCTATATGGTAAGATTCCATTGAAATCAAAAAGTCTCCCAATTGTAATACAACCACAAACTCAATATCACGTCAATGTATTTGTGACACAATCTCATCTGAAAATACATCAATAAAATCTTCAAAAACTATTGGGATCTCCACTACCTAGATCTCCAATGAATACTCTTCCAACTAAGATAAGAGGGGATATTCAAACCTATCATCAATCTGATATCCCCACTCACCAATGAACACTACTCGTTGACCCTCTGCATCATAAAACAATACTGTCATCTAGAAATAGACAAAAAATACATGTATAGCAAACAACTAGTCAATTATGAGGATTCCATTGTATGGATGCATCTATTATAAGAAGAAATTTTCCATTGATTTATTTTCCCCCATAATCAGTCTACATCATTGGAAAATATAAAATAAAAAGCATGTCTCCTAAATAGTGTGGATAAAAATAGTGGAACTAGGAGCCTCTCCACCCCCAATCCCAATACACATACAAGATTCGGTGAAACAAAGCAATATAAAGATCTAAAATAAAACAATGAAGACACTATGGCATATAATTAACTAATCATACATCAAACAAGATATGGTCCCTCTACTATTGGTACCTCCATATCATGCACCTACCCACATATAAAACCTCTACCTAATTCCGGATAAACTCCACGGATATGCTCTAAACTAGGTCCCTAGGTATGAGGGCCATCATGGGGCTGGCCTCTACCAACTCTATCTCTTCTCAGCTGCTAAACAAATGGTGTAAACCTTTGTTATTGTTATGGCTAGGCCTGAACACCCAAACCAAACCACTCTCCTTGAGCATTTAGGAACTTAAACTAACAGTGACCATAAACCCCACATTTATAGCATACAAACCGAAAGACCTTGGATGATACTTGAGAACCATCAAAAATATAAAAATACAAATCATAATACTCTAACCAACTCCCTGGTAATCAGAACACAAACTATTCTAACATATATTATCCTCAACCAAAATATCTTTTTTGAGGAACTATATTGACCTCCATCTCAAAGAACTCCACTTTTTGATTTCACCCACTTGATCACTTTTACATTCTTTGGTATAACTAGATATAGAGGTAGTGTAGATAGGGTGATTGTAAATCAGATCACAAGACATAATGCCTCCTCAAGAAGTTTTTTTCTACAATATTAATCTACAAATAGATCAAAATTAAAATGACAAAGGACCTTAAACATGATCTAAATCACTCACATGATTATAATTGAGAAAAAAAACCTTCTAGAAGTCATCCCAAGAAACACCCTCTTACTTCCTCTCACCAAGGTACAATGTACACCACTAGAGCATCGCTCCAGGTATTTATCTAACTACCAACAGAACCTAGTACTGAGCTTGGTCTTGGATCAGAAAAAAAATACAAATCCACTATCTAATTCCTTATCTACATATTAAATACACCGACCTCATACTTTTCAAGAATCTAATGATGGAAAATATGTAACATCCCTTACCATGTTTTATACTCTTCTATCAGATCATCCCTTCATCAATAAATTGGGTAAACCTAAAAAACCTCAACCTAATGAACTACAAGATGATGATGACCATTACCCATTTCATAAAAACACTATGGAAGGAAGCCTAAACCAAGAAGAATATATATTTTTATATTATAAAGATATGGACAGATACCTCTTATTAAAAAGGTGAAAAAAAGTATGTGAAGGAGACAGAAGGGGTCATACAAGCAGTATGCCTTCATACCAATATAAACTAGAGATCATAAATAGTCATAATCAAATTGACATGAGACATCATAATTACCATACCAATTGGAGTCATCTAAGGGACCATGAGACCTAGTGACCATAATCATTTTTTAGATATGAATAGTCTTTCCCCCATCTCACTTACAAGAAGGAATAGGTTGAAAACCTTCCTCATACACAACAATAGCTTTCCCTTTATATACCACTTGACTATATGATGGTTTTTTGGGGGAATCATCCTCAATGCCAACCCACCTTCCATGGATCCCCCCGAGTTTCCCTTAATTTATTAATTTCCTCTTTAATCCTTGAAATGATCTCATCACCCATATTGTTTACCCTTTAATTGTATGATCAGATTTTTTCTACAAAGTCACAAGTCCACCCTCATTTATTTGGATCTCTAGGGCCACCCCGACCTATGAGTCTCTAGTGTCAACTCCTTAGTCGCACCAAATCTAATATGAACATTGACATTTTCAAGAATGGGTAGTGTAACAACAATCGATTCCACTTAATTTTTTGTCGACTACATCCTCAATTTCATTCTACAAGTAGATTTAGGGTTTCCTTTGGAGAAACAAATCAAGAAAACCATAGACTTGTGGCATTTATTCTTCACATGAACAATCATTTTTAACTCTGAAGAAAAGTCAAGAAGTCGTTCATATTCCACTTTTAAAATAATTTCATCATTTAGTGATGAAAAAAAACATTATAGATCAGGCTAGTGCTCAAGTAAAACTCGACCAGAACCCTAGAATAGTGACCAAATATGTCATTTTAAGTATTCCTATCCATCTTGATCAGGACCCCCAAAGTAGATGCAATATCAAATAAGATTTTAGGATGCCAAAAAATCCAATTAAGGCCAATAATCTTGATCCAAACTTGAGCTTTAGTTTTTTTATGGTGAAAGGATTGAATAGAGAATCACACTCTTGATATTATAACATACCTGGCCCTAAGAAGATGGAGCCAATCTCCCATGCCCTTTAGTTTAAATCCTCTGATGGAAACCTGATTTGAAAAAAACCCTATCCTAGGAGAATAAACATCCAGTTAGAAGAACCCCATATTGATAAAGAATCATGATCCATGAATGTCCCCTAAGTCTCTACCCCACAAGCAGTATTATTCCTTATATGTTGTTCATTGATACAAATTTCATTAATTTAGATCATAGGAGGCCCTAAATTAATAAATCCTCCTTGGTTTCATATCCCACATCACACACTATGTTAGACTAACGTTGTTTCCCTACTATTCCCATGAATGCCTCACTAGTTCCTTACTCCAAATTCTACCCTATCTCCCAACCTCAATATTATACCACTATTTACTGACCCCCTCCCTCCAAAGGTACACCTACTAGGATGCTAAAGAAAAAAGAGAGATAATGACCCTCGATTCTCACTTTTAGTAGGAATTGTATTGACTTATATCATCGATGGTATAACAATATATCATATAAAAACATTACCCTAAAAATAATGGTTGGAATAGTGTATAAATAATTCAACAAGAAAATTTATTACATACTATAAAAATTGAATCCAAACCATCCCATAATTCATGAAGAATGTAAATAAATACAAATGAAAGTCTAAAAATAATACCTTAAGATATGATAATGTAGCAAGTCCACAGTAACTCTAATCCCCAAGCCAGTAATTTCTATATGAGTCCCCATAACCATCCTCAAAACCTAAAAAAATAGTTTATATTCATAGGTTGAGATAAGTATGTATACTCAGTAGGATCATACCTAAGGACTCTTATGAAAATGTGAAAATATAATACTAATGCACTAGTGAACAAATAATAGAACCATCAAGCACCTAATCATTCCAACTATCCAAACCATCCATACCCTGGATCACTCTCCAAATAATATAAGAAATTGGTAATATATTAAGAGAAGAACATTAGTAATGGCGTTGTGCATCCACTTCCCCACTGAGTTTCCACTCTCAAGACCCAACACAAAACATATTGGGCTCCCATCCCTTCCATTCTATATCACTGAAACAAATCAATTCATTTATGATGTGGAACAAGATGTATCCCTATCTATCCCAACCACACAAAGGGCCTAGAAATATGTGATAGAATATGTCATCATTTCATCATAGTCTCATCCATATATATATGGTAGTTGGGTATCATGAATGTGAGGGACGTCAACCTCATTCCCTCCTCCCACCATGCATTACACCCACCGTATATCACATCATGGCCATCTCTGGGTAATATCTGACACCATCCCATGTCACCACCTAGGTAATATCTAACAGAATCCTATGTAATCATCTATAGTTATGAAGGAAGAGCAGGGAAGAGGGGATAAACAACCATTTGTTCCTCACCATCTATATATTGGAGAAAAACACCCCCAGAGCATCTCGGTGTTGGTACATTATACTCGATGTGGGTGGGGTGAATATAAAAATAACATGGAAATACAAGAATATATATATATATATATATATATTCATAGATAACACATAATCTAAACCTAAAGGTTTCACATCAAAATATTATCACCTTCACATAAACTTTAACACTATACTATAATTACGTTAGTCCACCACCAACCAGATGAAACCCATCACGGAACAACAACACATATCCCAAAATTCATTTCTTTTGATTATATTTTCACTCTCATTTCCAGATTATTTCATTCATATCCACTATTCATAATAAATAATTCATCAATTCAATTCCCTCACATGAATTTCTTTACCACACTATTTTTTCATATCATTAATGGTTCATATTCTATCACTAAAAGGATTCTACCACCCTAAAACAACCCACTCACATCACACCAAAAACAACTATATCCCAAAAAAATCCATTAAAACATTTTACATCAATAATTAACTATCGAAAATAAAAACCAACCAAAAAATTCCAAAAATTCATCAGGTTGACAAAAAACATACTAAAATCACACAACAACATATTTCTAGGCCACATATTTGAAGTGTTTTAATATAGTCTAATAAAAATTACTATATGAAGAATAAGAAATATAAACCCTTTTCCTAGGTTCTCTATTGAAAATAATATGTAATTGTATATTAAATACTTAAATGGAGATATACTTTACTATAATACCTTACACTGAAGAAGTTGTTGCAACCCTTGATCTTCATTTGATGTATTTGATAAATATCACAAAGTTTCAAATAAAAGAACCCCTCATCCACATTGTATCCAAATGATACTATGAATCATATGATTTAAAAATGGTATTTTTTTCCATTTTCTACGTTCTATCATCTCATATGAAAATAATAAATAAAAATAAGTCTTCAGGTCATGGGGAGTTTCCACCAAGAAATAAACATGAACCCACATCAACCATTGTATGTAAGTAGGATTTATAAATCCCTATAAGTCACTCATTTTTAGTGCAAGAATTAAATCATGTGTTTAAAACACATGATTTATTTAATTATTAATTCATGTATTATAGGAATGAAAAAAATAAACTCCCTTCACATTACAACTCTTGTAATTGTTTAATAAATAACACCTTTTTAGTAACTTGGTATATTAGAATATTAACACTCTTTAATATTAAGTTATTCATATGATCAAATATAGTCTGGTCCTTGAAATATCATTTCATATACAAATATCGATATGTCATACACTTTATATAGCCATACATCATATATAGACAATAACTTTAGGGAATATATCCTTCAATTTCCCACTTGCACTAAAGCCTAAAAAACTTTGTGTCATTTAACTTTATATTTTATTGAATATAGTAACTCATGAAACTATATCCAAAACTCTTTTTATACATCTTCCAAATCACTTTTGGAAATCTATAATTAACATAACTTTGTATCACATCATATGTATACCTTGAGAAAACCCATCCAAAACACTATTTTGGATTAACTCTAAAACACTTTTATAGTATCTCTATTTGTAAAACTTAATCCCCATCTATTCAACAAAAAAAGTGAGAAACCATGGGCCTTTATAGATTTGACAATAAATATGAATATATAAAGTCATATATGTAATAAAGGATCTTCCTCTATCAAATCGTCAATATTACTCAAGCTATAAAGGGATTTGGTGTGAACTCCATCAAACAAATGTATCTCTATTACCATGTCCACTAGTATAAACATATATAAACTTGATTTCTCATATTTTCCCATTATCTATGACATTGAGTGACCATGGGACATAGGATATGTCAATACCATATAGCCTACTCATTTATCCTCAATTCTTTGAGTATATACTGGTCAAATCAATGAATACATCACACGCCATTCATCATTATGGATAATCACATCACATATACCTTATCCGAATAGATATATAATATCTAGGTGTAGTCGTACACTCCCGTAGTCTATTTCAAACAATGGACCATATTTCATACTCTTCATATTAGAGGACACATCCCATATTGGTTAATCTATAACTGATTATATGATCAGAAACATACCTAATCTCCCCCATATTAGCAATGTCAATATGTAAATGTGTGTATGTTTGGTATCAAAGTATCAAGGTTATCATGCTAGGTCTTTCTCCATCATTAGTTAATGGGGACTTAAATATGCTAAATGAACCCCTAGTATACCAAATACATATTTATGACTCTCTATGTGGTATACTTAGTAGGTCATCCATCATACACAAAGAATCCAACTCTTTGTTTTGTTCCTTATGAGAATATTCTGTATCTCTATACAATAATACTACTCATAATAACCTTAAAATCCCATCATAGCCTATAATAATCTATGAAAAACATCACTTAGGGATAAACCCAAAGTCATACATTGGGTGGTCAACTACCATTTCACTTTATTAAATGTATATATATATATATATTTATATAGAGAATGTGATTTAATGATAAAATAAAGGTTTCATATAATAAGATAAATTTTAATAATCTCAAACTCTTAAAGAATATTTAACAAAAACCAACATAATCACTGGTTTATCATATAATATATGAAAAAATTCTATATCAGCCTAATGTTTTCTAAACTTTCTAAGTTTTGTTAACTCGTTACATCACATGTAATTCATATCATATCTATATGTGACCATCTGATAAATCCCTCTTGCTAAAACTTTATTAAGATATATTTATAATGTAATTGAGATTGAATAATATTTAGATTTATGAATAATAGTTTTATCTATTCAAATTTTTGAACATATTCAATTTTCTTAACTTCAAAACATCAATTATCATAATGTCAACTTTCAATCATCATCATCCTTGGAACTCTAATTTCTTGAAACATTCCTTTAAATAATGTAACTACTTACATTAGTGTTTACCGGTCCTCTTAAACTCTTTTAGGAAAAAGTGACAAACACATTACATTTTTACTAGTATAATCCTTCAAGAAATAGTGACATTCACTTTTCATTATAACTAAATGAAAATCATTACCCAATTTTTTTTATAAAATATATAAAAATCTTAGCAGATATTGAGTGGAATAAATAATTTAATATTAAACTGGTATAATCATTTTGTAAAATGTGATATCCAATTTATAAATTTCACTAAACATAATATTTTACATTTTTCTTCACCATAAAAGATCCTAAATATATTAGGATATTAAGTGGAAAACACATTAAATTTAGATCAATGTTATACTTTATTTTTTAATTTTGAACTTATATAAATCAAAACATACTCCCAATAGCCTTTAGACACTATAATATTTTCAAAATATCTTGATAAGATACACAAACCCCTTTTTTAAAATAACACTTATTTCTTATTAATGGTAATATTTAAGAAATAATCTGTTGTTTTCATATCATATGTGGTTTTCTATGTGTTAGTAACATTTTATTTTTAAAAGAATACTTTATTAAAATATACCATCGAATAATGGAAAGAACACATTCCCTCATATTTTAACAAATATTGGTATTAAAATTTTACCCTTGATAAAAATATTTTATCCATATATTATTCTCTGAACATGTTATAAAAACAAATGAATCAGAAATAATGTGTATACAATTAATCATCTCATATTGTTTATAATAACTCTTTGTTTTTGAGAATATTCTTTCATCATATAATAGAAATGATATAAACATGCACATCTTAGATTCATTTTCTCTTGATAGAATCTTTTACATTTAAATCCTTTATGTAGTTATTATTTAATTAATCTCATGAATATATAATATAATATCAATCAATTATTCTATTGATTTTGAAATCTTGTGTATTTTCAATACTCTATAAATTTTATATTTGGTAGCACATACTTTTCAAAATTGATGAATTAATTTATATAAAATTAATACTTGATATATAAATTCAATTAAGTTTCCAAAACTCCTTCATGTGTTCTTTGAATAAAAAATAATATTGAATTATAACTCTACCTTCCTAAAAACCCTAGGTTTCATTCACCTTGATTGTATTCTTAAAAAAACATTGTTTAACTTTTCAACAAAAATTTATTCTTATGGTTTGATATTTTTCATACTTTTATTGTCTATAATTTATTTTAGAACCTATACATCATATTCCTAGTTCATGTATATTCCCAACACTTTTAGAATATTGGGAAAACACTTTTTTAATTCAATCATATTTTTGGAATATTTCAATAGATGACAATAGGATAAGTTCCTTAACAAAACAATCCAATTTTAGTTCCCCCTTAAAGCATGTTATGGAATTAAAAAAATAATAAACTATGTGTATAAAAACATCCATATAATTTCATTTTAATAAATATTTTTTAAATTCTCTTCTCAAGAGAACATGGGATAAAAATACAAATCTTATGAAAAGTGTACCCAAGATTAAAGTATCCAAGTTATTAGTGCATTAAATCCTTATCTTAATTACTCAAAATAAAACTTCATGCTTCAATTATTTTCATATTTTGAAATTTTATATATTGAATTTTTTTTGTAAAATCTATAATTAATATCATATATCTGTCAGAAAACAGAGAATAACTTTCTATAAACAATAAAGTTTTAATGAAACCTTTCGTCTTTCCAAACATATTCAATCTTATTGAATATCATTTGGAAAACCAAATCATATTGAATACATGATTGGAAACTAATATTATCTTTGAAACAATAAAATAATAAACTATGATTCCATAAGTATCTAGATTTGTTTTGAACAATTTCAACACTTATTTAGTTAGGAAAGAAATATTCAAAAAAATATTATTTTTGTAAGAACATTTATTAAATTTAAAATCTAGTTTCAAGTAAATTTATTAAGTTAACACTCTTAATATATACATACACTATGATATTATTTATCAAGGATTGATAACAAAGTTTACCTTGATGATAATGATGATGATATAATCTAAAACATATGATTTTATTATATGAGTGTCTTGTTTTATAACCATTCAATAAGGAATTTTATTAAATGGTATCTCACTAAAATTATGACCTCTTTAAAATCCATTATATACATCTATTTTCCAAGATCCATATTTCAATAAAACTTCAAGTTTCTTTAGTGTTTCTCCCATCTCTCAGTTATTTAGGTAAGGTTTCTACCCAATCCCAACAATTGTGACTAATGAACAGTTGAGTGGAAATTTTTTTTTCAAATACATCATATGGATAAAATTAACTCTACTAATTTGGTAGCCTAATACTATTAGGGAATCTTGACTAGTGTAATGAAAAAAAACATTGAAAACAATCTAACAAGGGATAATCTTGGTAAACTAGGATTATAATTACCTATACAACTTGAAAATACAGAGTCATTTATTATTTTCCTTACTTAAAAAAGAAAATTCCAGGGCACATGATTTTATAATGACCTACCCATTTGGATGATCGATGTCCTAAAAAGTGATGCTCTTGAAGTAATATCACACTTATTATTTGAAGGGGATTTTAATCCCACTATATTATGTCATATTATTCGCATAATTATGAATAATATAAGGAATTACCTTTAAATAAAAGTTCAATTCAAATATTTATTCATAAGATAAACATTTATAAACAATTAATAAATAAAAGCTAACTGTAAAACCTTTTATAATTACATCTTTAACATTATTTAAATTCTTTATATGAAATTTACATTTTAAATATATGATATTTAATGAATTATAAACTATTTATAAATCAAATTCTATTCTGTATACATTTTACAAAAAATATCATATACTATATTTTTATTTAAACCTTGATCATATCAGTAATAAAAACACATTTTTATGTGGATTAAATAATATCCAAATAAATACCATTTAATTTTAATAATTGAAATGAATTAATTATGAAAAATTTATAATTTAAATATGAAATTTTTTTATTTTGGTATTATTTCATAATTTATAACCTTAAAAAATTATTTCTTCTGATTTCTAAAGAAACACTTTTATTTCTAGATCATAAGTCATGTCATAAAATTTGTTTAAAAAGTATTTAAATTTTAAAATTTAATATTTGGGAGTATAATATTTCATAAAAAATTTATTTAATTAATTATAAACCATTTATAATTAATTAATTAATTAATTAATTATAAATTAAATATTCATAATATACCTTTTATAATGATTGTTAAACCATTTAAAATTTTAAAAAAAATTTGAAAAATTTTCTTGTTTAACTTTACACATAATATATATTCTTCTTAAGGGTATAAAACTTATACTCCTACACAATCATGCTACATAAGGGTTGATATGCAAGAACCTTATGTAGAATACATTGTCTAAGGGTATATTAGGTTTTACCATTACATGAACTCTTCGTGTAAAGGTAAGTATTGATCTATATTTATGTAAACATGTAAATACTTTGCTATATCAAGGTAGCTCATTGTAACATTTATGAAATCTATTAAAACCTACCCTTCCTTTAGGCATAGTGGTAATCAAATAATACCCTTACCCAACATCTTTACGCAAACCATTTATGTATGGGATACAATCCAAAATACCTTTATGTGAACCCTTCACATAAAGGAAAGCCATGGGATTTCATACTGGGGTAAGGGTAATGCCTAGGTGAACCTTATCTATCTAGTTTCATAAGGGTAAGGACTTGGTTAGCTTTAGGCAGCCCTACTACGTAAAGGTATACCATTTATGAATCCAAATTTCCATAAATCTGAAATGGTGCTATTTTTTTATTCATTTCAAAACAAGATTTCATAAAACATATGCATGGATTTCCATTTATACCAATGAAGGGTTCTATTACAGTCTAAGAACAATTATTATATGAAATAGAATTGATCTAATCCCTTTTCCAAGTATCTCTATAAAAGATAATATGAAACTGTATATAAAATGTTGAAATGAACATATAATATACTTCAGTACCTTACACCTAAGAATTTTATACAACCCTTGATCTTTATTTGATGTATTTGATGTATTTGATAAAGATCATAAAGTGGGAGAAAAAAAGTTTACCACATCCATAGTTTATCCATTGGATACTATGAATCATTTAACATTTTGATGGGATTATTATTCAATTCACAATATACAAGCATCTTGCATGAAAATAAGGAATAAAAAAAGCTTCAAGTCTCAGATAGTTTCAGAAAAAATACAAACACACACCCACATTCACCATCATATAGTGGTCGACTTTATAAATATTTCAAGGAAACTCCTTAATAGTGAAAGAATGAACTCATGTGTTTAAAATGGATGATTTAATGAAACAGCCCTTCATGCATCGTATGTATGAATAAAACTCTATTCACATCACAACTCTTGTAATGGATTAAAAAATGATAGATTTTAAGTGAGTTTAACTATTTGAATATTAACACTGTTTAGTATTTAGTTGTTTATATGATCAAAGGCAGTGTCATGCATGGAATATTAGTTCATTCATGCATATCAAAATATCATGAAATCTTTATATCCATGAATCTTATATAGACTATATATTTAGGGAATATATCCTTAAATATTTACTGTAATACATTTACAATTGTATTTCACAATATCTCATTATCTTCTATATGGATATTTTCAAAAAATTACCAAGTCCACACACAACTGGTACATTGGAAATATATGTGTACTTAAATTTTTCTGATAAGTGAGTTCAATAGTCAATCCTTGGAAGGACTCTCAATACAAAATACACATAAAATAGTTTTTAAGTTGGGTAAGAATCAATAAAAAACAATATCATAAAAACTAGATAAATGATAAGTGAAAATACCCATCCCCTTTAATTTTGATTAATCCATTTAATTTTCATTATTAGTTAATCTGTACCACCCACCAACTACAAAATAGAAAAATTAAAATTAAAAAAAATACACAAAAGACGAAGAATAAGGATCCCCTACCTAGAAAGGTAGTTACCGAACACACTCTAATGAAAAACAGGGTGAAGAAGATGATTTTAGTGCATCAGATGTAACACAAATGTAGAAAATATAGAGGAAACCAAGATATTTAATACTCATGGAATCAAAGTTAGGGAGGCTCTTGGTAGATGTAGATAACTCATTAGGGTTCAAGAATAAGGATATAGTTTTTCTATACTTGGAGAAGATAACAAATCCATGAATGGGTGAGATTGTATAATTTTACAATTCCACAAATAGTTTCCATAATATCAATATAGTCAACATTATTTCTTTATTTTAATTTAATTCTATTTAATTTTTAAAAAATAAGAATAAAAAGGGTTTAATGAATTTAATTACTAAATTTTAATCCTATAAAAATAAATTCTTTTAAAATAATTATTGAGCTTCAAATCCCATATTTTTAGTTAGAAACATTTTTTCACATCATTCAAGAAAATTGGAAAATTGGGATTGTTTAAAAATTTAGAAAATGCATGAACTGCCTGAATGAAAAATATATCAAATGAATACATTAACAAAAATCAATTGAATCCATGAGTTAAGATAAACTAACAACATAAATAAAATAAACATTCCACATGAGAAAAATAAACAGACTACATGAAAAAAAATAAACTGACCATATGGAAGTAATGAAATGATCGACCATATGAGAAAAACTAACAATATAAATAAAACCAACTAATTGCATGAATAAAAATCAATTACCCATATAAAAAAAATCAACAACTTGCATGAAAAAAAATCAATTTAAGACATGAAAAAAACCAGTAGAACACATGAGAAAAATAAATTGACCTCATGAAAAAAATCAACTGACCACATGAACAAAAATCAACATGTAAATAAAAGGGTAAAAGACCTTGAGAAATATATTTATGCCTCTAAAACTCAATAAATATAGAGTAGTGGTATTTATAAAATAGGGATATTTCACACACAGACAGACTAACTAATCCATAACTCAATGAGGCACCGTGTATACCTATTGTGAACCTTAGCTAACAAATCAAGTATTTTTATTCAAAATCCATGTCAAGAAATACTCTTCCTCAAAGAAAAGTGATTCCAAATAAACCTATAATAGGTTTTCAAATACCATTCTACTTAGTCTTACTAAAAATAATTGGTCACACGATCTTTTCATAATGACCAATTATTTTCATACATTGATAGTACTTCAGAATTGAAGAATATTTATTACAACATATATGAAAACCATGATAAGAACGTATAGGTATAGTGTCATTATAAATTGAGAAACATAAACAATTGGTTCTTAAAACGTCTACATTGTCTCCCATTTATTTCATCACAACTAGACTCATTTTGGTAATATCATACTTAATACCCTTATTCATAACCTAGATAAAAGAAACATATAAATGGTGAGCTCAAATTCTCAGTAATGGTAAACAAAGGAAATATCAATCATATCTTATTCATAAGAACATAACATTTGAAAATCTTATCCTACATATAAAATAACATAATATCACGTCATTGGGTAAATCATAGTAGTGAAATATAATCCCAATAGTCATAACATAAGACCTGAAATTTTGTGTCATACACACATAAGAATAGAAAATAATTTCATATTAGTTAAGTATTATTTCTAAGACCATCATAGTGGAAAAATTCAATTACTAAACCAAGTTCACTCCTCATTCAAGCCTTATATCACTAAACCAGATTAACTTGATTTTCAAGACATTTCTATCTCATGAGATATAAATCTTTACACAATTTATTGGAGAGATATATAGGTCCCACCCATCTTATAATTAAACCATTCTTATGTGTGACACAAAACAAAAATCATTCATCACTGCAAAACCCGTGAAATAAAATGGGATTCTTAAACATCATATCATCATAACATAATCCATATAAGATGAATGGACATCATAAAAATAATCCCATCATAAAAAAAATAAAATCAGTGTAATAATAGGGATATATACATATCCCTATGTTATATTATAAGGAAAATAATTTTTATAAAATAATTGAACTTAATTTTTGAGGAAAATATCCTTTCTTCTTCAAAAACATTTTATTTTCTCGAAAGGTTTAGAAACATTAAAAGAAAGGAATTTAGTTGAAACTAAACTTGAAATATTCTAAATTAAGATTCATCTAAATAATTATTTATGAAATAATAATAATCAATTCATGTCATATAAGTTAAAAAAACTTTTTTCTGGTACTTTTTCTGAAAAAATAAAAAAGTACTTCGTATGGTAAATGTAAGAAAGATTCCTTCCAAACCATGTTGTAAAAGTAAAAATGGGTAAAATTGACTTTAAAAATACATATAATAATAGTAAAAATTTTATTATAATATTCTTATAAAACATGGAAATGGATGATAAATATACCCCTAGTAAATACTTACGTATAAACAGTCTCAGATAAAAATGAGATTTGAAAAGTTATCCCTTACATTAGGTCCGATATAATTCGTTTTTATCCAAACCTTCTGTATAATGATTTAAATAATTTTACTAATTTATTCCAGAATCATAATCATTTATGATAATATTTATGATCATACTTTCATTTTTTTCTTATTAACATTTCATTTTAACTTGTTATTTGGGTATTAACTACTTTATGTTCTTATGTATGTTTTGTCGAATAAGTTATTTTTCATCTTTTTAGGCTATAGTAATAACATTTAAATTATGGTATTAGTATAATATATATCATATTTATTCATTAAATTCACTTATATATTCATGGTTTAATGAAGATCATGTATAACTAATCACCTAGCACTATAGAGACAGAAAGTCGTACGTACGCACGAGCGATGATATCGTTCCCATAATTCTTGAATGGTATTAAAGTGGATTTTGTAAAGTATCTCAGAATTAGTATAATTTTATATTAATAATATATAGGTATTATTTCACCCATTATATCAATCCATGTAAGGTGGTGGTGAAAAACAGATTACACCATGGCGTGGAGACGGTAAGCCATACGTACACACACGCGGTGATTTCGTTTTTCATTGGATGGATAGAAGGTGAAATCGGGTTGTTTCATATTTATAATAACATATTAGTATATAAGTTATACTGATTTTATTACTTTATAATTAAACATAAAAATAAAATGAAGTATAAGAAGAAATAAATTTGAAAGAATCCGTAAAAGAGATTACCTCTTCCTCGACGAACCTCCTTTAAATTTTCTCTTAGGGCACTGTAGTTAGTCTTTTGATAAGACCAGAACCTATAGAATGTAACTAGGAAAGTTTATAAGAGAAATGGTCAGGGTGTTTCCAAGCTTGAAGGCTCAAAATTTAGTGAAGAGGATAGGGAGGTGGTTCCCTTTTATAAGAGAAGAGATGGGCACTTTAGGACACTATTAAAAATATTAATTTATAATAAAATAAAAACCTACCCAAAAACCTCCAAAGTGTCTGAAATTAGAATATGAGATGATATATGGTTTTAATCTCATAAACCAATAAATTTTATACAACTTAGTTTTTCAATTTAAACCTTATCTATTTAATGGAAACTTATTTATCTTATTAATTTTTATTTTTTGTAATAACATTGTAAATATTTAATAGTAATGAATATTTTATTATGTGGTGTTAATTGGCCATAAATTTATATTTTATGATAGTTTCGACCATATAATTATCACATAGTATTTTTTAAATAATTTTATGATTTTCAAATAATTTAATAAAATGTTATGTTTATAAAATGTGAATAGTGTCATTATTGACACTATTAGTTTATTAGACTTTAAATAAAATTCACACTGAAGAAAAATTCAAACCAAAAAATTAAATATACACCTAAAATGTCATATTAAACTATAAATTTTTTGGATTACATTAATTAGTTCATATGATATTTCTTTAAATTTTTTAAAACCATTTATTAGATATTTATATTAATAAAATAATTTCTACATCACTATTGTGTCATCATTAATAGGTAATTATTTAATCATAAAAAATTATAAATAAATTTCTATGATGTAGGTAATTATTTTATCTTTACATATACTATCTATAGTATATTTTACCTCATATTTTTCTATATATTAAAATTAATATACTTATATAAAATGAGATTGTGACATTTTGTCCATTTCATTAGTGTTTCTTACATTCATGACATTTTCATTGGTAAGTGGCCCTAAAGTGATTCCATTTCAAAAAATAGATGATTAGGGTTGAATTAAGTCATCCAATAGGATTTTTATAGGGGTTAAGATAATTTTATATTATTTTTTTACCTTTAATTACCTGATTTACCTTTAACCGTGGTAATAAAAATAATTACCAAAGTTACTATTCATAATGCCAAAAAAATAAAAGTAGCATATTAACATAATTTGGACCGAATGATTCCATATATGGAATCCATTTTTCAAAATTCAAAACACTGATTTTTCAGTAATTAATTTTAAATTAATCTCATTATTGAGAAAACGGGTTTAAAAAGTTAAAACATTGCAAACGATTGAAAGGATTTTACCTATGAATTAAATGTAAAATTACTACTAATGGAATAAATTATATTAAATGGTAAAAATATATTCTATTTATACTTTAAATCCATTCAATATTATAATTTAACCATATAATTTATCTCAATGAAAAAATTTATTTTTGATTTAAATTTAGCATATTTTTACTATTCATAAAAATATGAAAGTTATGAGAAAAATATCCAAAATTTATCCAAAGTAAATTTTTATATCCCAATTCAAAATAAAATTTTTATGTTGTCATGTAAAAATTGGTAATGTGTCCAAATCTTTATTTATAATGGGTTCTCCATTCAAAGGTGTAAAATTAACCTTTTTAAAATACATCAAATAGGGGTTTACTGATAACCTATGACTAAAATATCCATTGAATTAATATCATAAATATTTTATTAAGTATATAACAGATATATAACTCATTAATTTCATTACCAAAATTAATTCACTCTAAAATACAAATATCTAATTGATTTATATTTTTTATAATTAATTGATATCCAATTAATTCATAATGCATTTTCATAAGTTTGTTATAATTATTCCTTATAACCTAACTTCTAGGATATAATGGTAATTTTATAATAAGGAAATCTCGTGGTTCATTTAAACTCACGATTGCATGTAAATCAAGCTACTAAAGAATCAAAATTATTAATATATTTCATAAAAACAATCAGGCATTACAGTCTACCCCCTTATACTAAATTTCACCCTCGAAATTCGTCACATGGTATCAGAAAGATGAGGATACCTCTCCCACATCATATCCTCATGTTCCCATGAAGCTTCTTCAAATTGTTGGTTCCTCTATAAAACTTTAACCACATGCGTGGTCTTGTTTCATAGAACTTTTTCGCTACGATCCAGAATCTCTATCAATTTTTCTTCATAAGAAAGATATTGCTTTAGTGGTGTGAATTCTGAGCTTAGTACATGTGAAGGATCAGGTATTTACTTTATCATGATAGATACATGAAACACATCATGAACTTGAGAGATATTTGGTGGAAGCACCAATCGGTAAGCTACCTTCCCAATACGATCTAGAATTTCAAAAAGACTGATATACCTAGGGATCAGCTTTCCCTTCTTTCCAAATCTCATTACTCTCTTCCAAGGATATATTTGTAAGAATACCTTATCACCAACTTCAAAATCTAGGTTTTTTCTTCAGTTTTCAGCATAACTTTTTTGTCTAATCTATGCTGCTCTTATGTTTTGTTGAATAGATCTAACCTTTTCTTCCATTTCAACAAAAAGATCAGGTCCTAATATATTTGTTTCCCCAAATTCATCCCAACAAGTTGGAGTTCAACACTTCTTTCCATAAACAACTTTATTAGGATCCATATGAATACTGGAGTGAAAGATATTATTGTAAGAAAATTCCACCAATAGTAAGTGTTGATCCCAAGAACCTTTTAAATCCATAAAGAAAGCTCTCAACATGTCTTTGAGAGTTTGAATTTTCCTCTCAGACTGACCCTCTATCTGAGGATGATCATCAGTGCTAAAACTTAACTCTATATCCAGAGCATGTTGAAGACGTCACCAAAACTTCAAGGTAAACTTCAAATACCGAAAAGATATAATGGAAATTGGTACTCCATGAAGTCTTACCACTTCCTTTACATATATCCTAGCAAGACGATCAAGATAGAAATCCTCTATAATAGCAATGAAGTGTACCAAAGTTGTAAGATGATCGACTATAACCAAAATATAATTATTTACTTTGAATGTTTTGGGAAGTTCGATTACAAATTCCATTGTGATGTTTTCCTATTTCCATTTTGGTATGGGTAATAGTTGTAACATCCCCTTAGACTTATGTCTCTCTTCCTTAACTTGTTGACAAACCAAGAATCAAGATACATATTTGGCAACATGTCCTTTCATTCCATCCCACTAGAAGTACTCATTAAAGTCTTTGTACATCTTTGTGCTTCTAGGGTGAATAGAGAATGAAGAATAATGAGCCTCATTCAACAACTACATCTTTAATTATGGTAAGGGAGGAATACAAATCCGGTTCCTAAACTTTATTATTTCATCACAATAAAGGTTGAATTTAGGAACATTTCTCACCTTTCTTTGTAACTCTACATCTTCATTTTGTGTCTCTTTAATCTTCACTTAAAAAATGGTTGGACAATCATTTGACAAAGATAAGATTTCTCCCTTTTCATTATAATTTTAAGATCTATCCATTTCAAATCCATAAATATTGGATATTTTGGGATCGTCATCATGGATAAACTAGCATGGTCTTGTCAAATTAATGCATCTGCCAACTTGTTTGCTTTCCAAGGGTGGTAATGTATTGAGCAGTTGTAATCTTTAATCAACTCCAACCATCTTATTTGGTGCATATTCAACACCTTTTGTGGGAAAATATACTTTAATATTTTATAATCAGTATAAATATCACACCTTTCACCATAAAGATAATTCCTCCATATCTGTAATACAAATATTACTGCAGCTAACTCCAAATCATGAGTTGGGTAAACTTGTTCATAGATTTTCAACTATAATGAGGAATAAGCTACCACCATATCAGTTTGCATGAGAACACACCCCATACCCTTTTTGGATGCATCACTGGATATCATAAACCGTTCTCCACCATAAGGCAGTGTGTGCACATGTGCACTGTCTAACCATCTTTTTAGATGTTTGCAATTCTCTTCACATTCCTATATCCAAACTAACTTAACTCCTTTCTGAGTTAACATAGTGAGTGGATTAGATAATCATGAAAAATATTTCTAAATTTTTTGATAATATACAGCCAAACCAAGAAAAATTTATATCTCATTTACCATTGTTGGTATCGACCATATTTCAATAACCTCTATTTTTCTAGAACCATAGATATCCCCTCTCTTGAGATTATTGGCCCAAAAATAAAACTTTATGAAGAAATAAGTCACACTTGGTAAATTTAGAATAAATATTTTCTTTTATCAGGGTCTTCAATAGAATTCTCAAGTGATCTTTATGTTCTTCCTTCCCATTTGAATAAATAAGAATATATTCTATATAAACTACCACAAACTGTTCAAGATATTTTCTAAAGACTCTACTCATTAGATCCATGAAGATAGAAGGGGCATTAGTAACACCAAAATGTAGCACTATAAATTCAAAGTTTTCATACCTGGTATGGAATGTGGTCATTAGAATATTCTCTTTTTTGACCCTTAATTGATGATATCCTAAATAAATATCAATCTTGGAAAAGTATTGAACTTTGAATAGTTGGTAAAATAATTCATCCATGTGGTAAAGAGGATATTTGTTCATGATATTGATCTTGTTATGTTCTAAATAATCAATGCAGAGTCTCATTGATCCATATTTCTTCTTAACAAACAGAACAGGTGCTCCCCAAGGTGACACACTTGGGAATGTGAATCATTTATCAAGATTCACTTGGAGTTGCTTCTTCAATTCCTACAACTCAATTGGGGCCATTCTGTAAGGTATCATTGAAATAGGCATAGCACCCAGTATGAGTAATATTGAAAAATCAACTTTATGCTTTGGTGGAAGATCTGGAAATCCCTTCAGAAATACATCATAAAACTCTTGCACAAAGGGATTATTCTTAATCGTGAGTTTCTCCCCAACCATTTGAGATAAATAATCTTTATTTATTGGAATCAAGACCGATATGATGGAATAAATTTCTACTGGATGGTTATATTCATCTTTGCATCGATAGATTCTCATAGATTGATCTGTTATATGAAATGTGACTTCCCTTCCTTGGAAATTGATATGAGATCCATTTAGAGAAAGTCAATCCATGCCAAGAATCACATCAAATTCCACTATGTGAAGGATTACAAGATTTGCAGTAAGCACTTTCCCACAAACTTCAATCAGAGAAGAATTATAAAATTTTGATGTGACTATTGTGTCATTAGGAGTTGTCACATATAACTCAATATCTCATTATTGATGTAATATGGTGATAAGCTTAAAAAATTCTTCAGAAATAAAAGAGTAGGTGGATCCAGAATCAAATAAAATACTTTCTATTTTAAATTCAATGGTCAGTGTACCTTTAACCACTTCATTATGGTACTCCACATCACCGATAGAGATTAAATGTGACTTTCCTTTGCCTTTAGCCTTAAGAGTTTGTTGATTTTGATCATCATCGATCACCCTTTGGTTTGGGCATTGAATGGAATAATTCCCCATTTCTTTGCATTTGTAACATTGAAGTGTAAGAGGTTCATTCTACATAGCATTTTCTTTGTTCACGTAATTAGAAATATTTTAACCATCACTTCTGCATTCTATTGCCCTATAACCTTCTTCTCCACCCTTAAAACATTTACTAGTTCCTTTAAGACAAATCCCTCCATGTTTCTATCCACACTTTGATCATAAGGGAAAATTCATCTTTTTTTAGTGTGGTCTTTATATTTTCATCTCAATACCATTTTTATCTTCTTATCAAACCCATATGACTAATGGGTTACTCTAATCTCAGTCTAAACCTTGAGAGCACATCAAAAAATTTCCTTGAAGCTATTGAAGTCCCTTATGGAGAATTCCCTTCAGAGACATGGTTTTAATCCACTAAAGAATCAATCAATTTTAATCTCAGGTTAGAGAGTAATTCCATAAGAATACCTTGAAATCCTTGTAAAATTTTCTTCATAGGTACCAACTGTAACTTCTCGGTTACGGAAGCCACCCAGAGGTGCCTCGTACCCGGTTGGTGACATGGCCTCAAGCGCATTTCCCCGAATGCTAGAGGCTGCCGACTAGCAGCAAGGGCCTTGTGTGTGATAGTGGGGAAACTATACCCTCATTGGAAGATTATATAGTAGAAGTAAACAAATACATAAAAGATCGAAAGCAGTAAAAATGACATACAACAGTAATGGTAGAATACTGAAATTATAAACTGGAGAACACATATATAAAATTATGCATGGTACATATGTCTCGAAAAACATCCAAACAAGTCACAATGCTAGAATACAACAGTGCTAAACCAATGTGCAAAATAAAGCAGATAAACTCCTCAGCATCTCAAGCCATATTTTTGTCCCATTCTCTCCAGCTCTATATCAAGTCAAGTACCTGAAGTAGAAGGGTTCTTGCTCTTATCTATACCTACAACAATATAATCTGTTTGGGCCCAAAAGCATGAACCAAACAGGGTGTGAGACTAAATACCAGTAAGAAACCACCCGGAGATCTTTGACTAATAGTTAGTGAGTATATGGTAAGTAAAAGTAAAAAAACCAGTAAACAGGAAATCACTAAGCAGTAAACAATCCACATTTCATAGCATTCAAATCACCACACAGTATGCGGCAGCTAAACAAAGCAGATAACACAACAAGTAACCCTCTGGGAAGTACCAACACCTTATTCCCTCTAGTCCTACCTAGTAACACAAGAAAGCAGCTAAACACAAGGTAACCCTCTGGGAATTACTCACAGCCTATCCCCTCTGGTCCTACCTAACAAGTACAAGAAACCCTCAGGATAGTACACTCAGTCTAACCCCTCTGGTTTATCTTAATCATAGACTCTCTGAGGACGCACTCATCATCAATTCCCACTATAGTCTTGTATCGGTACAAAAGGGGCTCTGGGGAAGATCTCAATGTCTCATTCCCCTGGTGGCCTACGTCGAGGAACTACATACACTCTAGGAAAGCACTAAACGTCAATTCCCCTTGTGGTCTCGCATCGTAAATTATAAAGAAACTATGGAGAATCCCTCATCATCCATTATCCCTATGGTTTATACACCAGGTTCTCACTACCCTATGTGAGTCAAGAAAGTGTAGCAGTAAGTAATGACCAATTTCAACCTCAAGAACTACTTGGATAGCATTCTACAGCACAACAACATAATAGAAGAACAGTCACACCATCCAAAAATACTAGGCATGGGAAAGTAAACAACAGTCTGACAGGAAAACAAGACACAAAGGTCAAAAAAAGAAAACATGGATGGAAAATACATCCAAAGTACAAAAATTCACCCTATTCACAATCTATAATCATCTACTCAGGCTTACCAACATAGCAGAGAAACAATAGGGCTAAAAATGTAAACATGTAATACGCCATTCATGGGTATTGGGGAGATTTTCACATAAAACTCAATGACATTAAATAGAAAGGCACAAACCACCTACCTCGGGGTTAGGAGATCAATATACTTGAATCTCAAAGCTTGAATCTCCTTGGAACCTCATAGATCTAAGAAAATATATAAAACGTTCAACCCAAGATAACTTGGAAATGAAGAGAAAACATGAAACAAGGTTCCAGGAGAAGAGATAACTCATAGATGTGATTCCAACACAATCAACAGTGCTCAAATCAGAGGAAGGACAGAGGATCGGGGGATCATCGAAGATCCACAACTGTACAGACTCTCTCGGATGAACGAGACCTAGAATAAGTGAGTTCTGGTGGTTAGACACGACCTCAGTGCATTTATTTAAAAAAATTACACGTCGTGTACATTTTAAATACATGGTGTGTACTCACATTTTCCATACTCCGCTTTAAGAGGCCTCCCAGTCACTCCCACATGGTCGTGTGTGTGGCTACTACATGGCCAGCACATGGCCTGCTACAGAAAGGAAGTACATAGCATGTAATCATAATGTACATGGAATATACTTAGAAAATTTCTAGAATTTACTCTTTTTCTCAAAAATGACCAGAAAGGAAAAACATACTTTAAAAGAAGGTCTGGGTTCTTAAAAACTTCCCCCCTTAAATAAATTCATCCCCAAATTTCCCTAGCATTCCATAGAAGAAGAAACCCCGAACAGTTCTGGCCACTATGCTCGTACATCGGCCTTCCTCTCCCAAGTCTCATCCTACACCCGCCCGTGCTGCCATAGTACTCGTACCAGAGGAATAGACCGGCCACAAAGAAACTTTGTACTATGACCCACAATCCGGATTGGATGCTCTTCAAATGACGCATCAACTTCAAGCTCAACTTCCCCGAGTTGAACGACCTAAGACGGGTCTAAAAATTAACGTCGAAGCTGAGAAATATGGAATACGTCGTGCATAGCCTAGTACCTCTGAGGCGGCTGAAACTGATAGGAAATCGTACCAACTATCTCCAACACCTCAAATGGCCCAACGTACCTCGGTGAAAGTTTATCCTGTCTCCTAATCCTCTTGTGTCCCATCCTCAGTGTGACACGTAGGAAAACCCGATCCCTGACCTCGAACTCTAGAGGTCATCTCCATTGATCAGCATAAGACTAATCTGTCGAATCAACTCTATCTACTATGTGATCTCCTGAACAAGACAAGGTCCCAAAAAAGCTGCCTCTCCTGCCTCCAACCCACATAAAGGTGATCAGCATGGCCTACCATACAAAGTCTCATATAGTTCCATCTGAATAGTTGCTTGAAAAATATTTTTGTAGGAAAACTCCACAAGAGTTATATGCTTCTCCTAAGAACCTCGAAATACAGAATGCATGCTTAGAGTGTTTCCTCAAGAACCTTAATCGTACGCTTGGAATGGCCATCTATCTGGGGGTGGTAAGCTGTACAAAAAAGTACCTGTGTACCCAAAGCCTTCTGAGTCCCCTGCCAGACCTGAGAAGTAAAATGTGCATTTCTCTCTAAAATAATGGAGTGTGGAACTCCATGTTGAAATACAAGCTAATGGATGTACAACCATCCCAGCTCATAACCACCTAAGGTCTCCTTGATCAGCAAGAATCGAGTATGCTTCGTGAGTCTATCAATGACAACCCAAACTACGTCATTCCCTCGAGGAAACCTCAGTAAACCTGTCACAAAGTCCATCGCAATGTCATTCCACTTATACTCAGGAATGGGTAACTTCTATAAAATCCCTGCTAGTCGCTAATGATCCGCCTTCACCTACTGACAAGTGGAACACCTCATGACGAAACTAGCAATGTCCCTCTTCATACCTGGCCACCAATACTGATGGTGTAGATCACGATACATCTTTATGATGCCAGGATGAACTTCCCAAACTGAGGAATGAAAATCTCACATCAGATCCTCACATATATCTGTAGTCACCCATACGCATCCCTGGAAAGAAATATCTCATCCTCAACTATGGTCCATCCAGGAGTAGGGTCCTCTCCTGAAACACTCTCCCATAGTAATAGGCCTTCAGAATTTGATATCTCCCTTATTCTAACTCGATCCAGAAGAGTAGAGGTAACAACTACAGAAGAAATAAAAGTCTTCCCCTGACTGTTGTGCACCTCCAAATGCATCTCAGAGAATAGAGCCATAAGCTGCCACTCACTAATGGCCTCCCAAAATACCTGTATCTGAGTCCTCCTGCTCAACCCATCAACCACTGTGTTGCCTTTCCCAGGCATAAAGGCAAGCTCAATGTCAAAAAACTGTAGGTACTCAACCCACCTGCGCTGTTTCAAGTTCATATCACACTGAGTGAAGATGTACTTGAGACTTTTGTGGTCGATGAAAACCACAAAATGGTATCCCAGAAGGTAATGTCTTCAACAACATAGGGCATGAACAGTAGCTGCCAACTATAGATCATGCATCGGGTAATTACTCTCATGTGGCCTCAACTGCTAAGAACCGTACAAAACAAATCCATCTCCTTGCATAAGAACAACTCCCATCCTGATACTTGATGCATCACAGTAAATAGTATAGATCTTGAACGGATCTATAAAGACTAGTATCAGTGCTGAATTCAACCTCCCTTTCAGATCCTAAAAGGCTGAATCACAAGAATCTGACCATAATAGATTCACCCCCTTTTTGGTCAGACCAGTCAGTGGTGCTACTAAGTGTGAAAAGTCCTATATGAAATATCTATAGTATCCTGACAGCCCTAGAAAACTCTGCACCTCAAAGACGTTCTTCGGATGTTCCCAGGAAACTATAGCTCTCACTTTCTCTGTGTCTACTAATACCCCTGCATCTGAGATAACATGACCCAAGAAGTGAATATGATCCATCCAAAAGTGGAACTTTGAGATCTTAGAATATAACTAATGCTCCCTCATTGTACTCAAAATGATCTCAAGATTGGTATCATGGTCGTGTCAAGTGTAAGAGTACACCAAGATATCATCCACGAAGACCACCACAAAAGAATCCATGTATGGATGGAACAATCATTTAATTAGTGCCATTAAAACTACAGGTTCATTCGTGAGGCCGAACGGCATAACCAAGTACTCGTATAGACCATACCTACTCCTGAAGGATATAAGAGGTATATATGATGGTATAACATGCAACTGATGATAACAAGATCTCAGGTCAATCTTCATGAACACTCGGGCTCCTCGAATCTGATCAAAGATATCATCGATCCTCGGCAAGAGATATCGGTTCTTAACCATAAACTGGTTCAACTTCTGATAGTCCACAAAAAAGCCTGAGGGTACCGTTTTCCTTCTTTTCCAACAGGACAGGTGAACCCCAAGGAGAAGTACTGGGTTGGATGAAACCATTTGCCTGCAACTCCTCCAACTGCTTCTTAGGAATCTTGCAACTCAAGTGTAGCCATCCTATAGGGAGGAATGGACACTGGTGCCGCTCCTGGGACAAGCTCAATCGATAAGTATACCTCACGCTCTGGAGGAAAACCTGAAAAGTCCTCTGGAATGACATCTCTGAAATGATCCAACACTGAAAGAAAGTCTAACTCTGAAGTCCCCTGGTCATCCAGATAAAGACTAGCAATCTGGGCTGAAACTCCTCCCAACCCATGATGTTATGGACCCTCTCTGCTCTCCTGGACATCCCAGGCACCCCTATGATGAAAGGATCCGGCCTCTAGTGATACAAAACTCACCCAGTGGTGATAATAGTAGACAACTTCCTGGAATGGAACTAACCAGTCCATCCCAAGAATGACATCATAGCCTGTCATATCTCGGACTTAGAGGTCCCATAAGAAGTGACACCCACCAACCTGCAGAGGGAACTCTATGCACTGTTGTACACCATCCGTTCTAGTCCCCAACAGTGTGTCTAGAATCCAAATATCAGTAGAAGAGAAGATGCAGAGACCAAGGATCTCCATGATAGAAACAGATATAGATCTATGGGAAGCCCCTGTATCAAAAAGAGAATAATCTAAAACTGAGTCTACTAAGATCGTACATCGAACAGTAGACGGTCTGGGATCTTTCTCCTGTTGGGTCTGCTCCACTGCAAAAGTCTGGCATGTACCGCGACCCTATGACCTTTACTAACCACTCTAAGAAGATCCACCCTAATGTCTCTAAAAACCAGGTGACTGGCTACCACGGCCGTGACTTCCACCTCATCCTGAACGACCGGAAGAACTCTAGATCCCAGACTGTTGAGAAACTAGTGGTACTACTTCTGAATGAGGATTCATAGAAGAACCCCTATCACTAGCTTCTGGAGAGAAGATCTGAAAAAAGCACTGAATGTGACCCATCTTTCCCCAATATCGTCACTCCACTGGGTATTTGGGAAATGTGGCCTCGTATGCCCATTCTTTATGCACTAGTAACATACCACCTGGTTACTAGAATAAGTGCCTCGCCTCCTCAAATCACCACATGAAGAATCCCTGTGGCCTTTCCTACTATCAGTAGGAGGAAAAATAACCCCATATGTTGAGATTCCCTATCTCACAACTCCATAATCCCTCAGATGTCACTCTTTGATTAGCTCCTGGTTGACTATAGAAGTGATAGAAGTTAGTCAGAAGATGTTCACCTATGATCAGATGTCGTGCCTCAGACCATCCTTGAACATCCTTGCCATTAACAACTGATCAACTCCTGAAATAGGCATGAGGTTCTGAAACTCAATAAAGCGGGAGGAATACTCCATAACAGAAAGAGTACCCTTCTCCAAACTCATAAACTCCTAGTCTCGATCATCCCTCAGGGTGTCTGGATAGAAGTAATAGAAGAAGATAAACTGAAACTCATCCCATGTCATAACCTGCTAGTGTCCCACCTACGAGATCCCATCCCACCACATCTTGGTGGAGTCCCGAAGCATATAGGTAGTGAGATTTACCCTCCTCTATGGAGGCATCTCCAGATTCTCAAATATTGTCATCATGACTTCTAGCCATGACTCTACAGCCTGAGGTCCTCCTTCCCTGGATAAAATGGGAGGATTCTACTACTATAAGACCCACATCAAATTATCCATCAACAGGGTAGGATGCGACACTCCCAAAAAGGTCTGCATCGTCCTCATAAAGCCTTCCCCGAACTATGCATCACCACCAGTAATAGGTATAACTAATGGTGCCAAGACTAGCATAGTTGGAGGATCTATTGGAAGTCCCTGATTAGCCTCATCCGACGTCTGATCACTACCCTGTAACTGGCAGACAACCAGAGGACGTCTCTGTGGCATGACTCTGCAAGGTCAAGTGCACACCATAGATCATAATTAACAGGGATAAAAACAAGGAAGTTTAAGAAGAGAACAGGAGAAAAAACATTCAAGTTTACAAAACATGACTACATGGCGTTTACATTTCCTACACGGCGTGTTTCCTGTAGTCATTCACATGGGCATGTACTCCTGCCTAAACTGTTCGTGTAACACCCCAGACACACGACGTGTTGTCTTAACACATGACATGTACTTGAATCCTCTTTCCCTACCCAAGTCCTTCTACATGGTTAAGCCACATGGATCTCCTAAGACATGACTATACAACGTGTAAAAATCCTACACGGTGTGTACTAGACAAGCTTCACCTGGCCCATGTTGTTAGTGTCACAGCCTGACACACGACTCACATTACATGGCGTGCTCTAGATGGACACAACATGTTTGAGAAAAGATAACACCAGCTCATGTTGTTAGTGACACGGTCGGGTACCTGGGTAAGACTACACGGCATGTTCAAGTTGGACACAACGTTTACATGAAATGGTGACACCAACCCATGCTGATCGTGACATGGCCGGGTACCTGGGTCAGACTACACATCATTTTTAGATGGAACATGAAATGTATTAGACACAACTCGTCCAACCTGTGTTGTTAGTGACACGGGTGGGCACGAGGTCGACATGACATGACGTGTATGGACGATACACGGCGTGTTCACTCCAAATTTTCCCCATCTCATGTATCTTCCCACACGGTCTATGACACGGTAAGAGACTACATGACGTGTACATAAATTACATGGCATGTACTTAAGAAAATAGTTTCTTCTCGAATAGAAGAACACATGGAATGTACTTAACACTACACCGAGTGTATTCTGGGTTTTTCCAGACAATAAGCCTTAGAAACTGTTCTGGAACGCAGAAAACACTGAAAAAAGTATTAAAAGTTCCAAATTCCGATCCATGAGGGCCCAAACTCCCCGTGAATCAATGTTTTACATCTTATAAACATTATTACATAGTAAACAAGGTAATGATCCACCAAATTCCGGTCCATGAGGGACCATAACACCTCAAGAACCAAAGTTTGGTGTTCATTCAAGCAAATTTTTACACAAACAACACCTTATCAGACAAAAAGTATTTTTATCAACGCAATTATCACAATAGCACACATATTTTACACATCATCTATCAAAACAACATGAAATTTATAATGCATCCTAAATGGCATGGCAAAAATGCATGACATGTGATTTCAAGCAAGTGCCTATATGATGCATGAGATGGCATACCTTCATTTCATCGGGTTGCAACAGAAATAAAACCTCAATAACATCAACAATAACAACACAAATCATGTGAATCACTCAAGGTAAAATCAGATCAACTGTAACAATTACAAACTAGAAAAATTGAAATTAAACAAGGTAGATTGGCTTTTCCCTATATATGGGTTAGCTACTCCCAGGCAAAACTTATTACCAAGTACCTATTCCTTTCTATCCCTAGCTAATGGCTCTAAGAAGTAAATTAAGAGAAAGGAACCACCTTTGATACCACTTTTTAATATCCCGGTTCTGGAAGCCACCTAGAGGCACCCCATACCCGGTTGGTCACATGGCCTCAAGCACATTTCTCCAAACACCAGAGGCTACCAACTAGTAGTAATGGCCTTGGGTGTAATAGTGGGGAAACTATGCCTCCATTGGAAGAGTACCCAATAAGTGTAAAAAAATACATAAAATAGAGGAACCAGTAATAATGACATATAGTAGTAACAACAGAGGACTGAAAGTATAAACTGGAGAACACATATATAAAATGATGCATGGTAAATATGTCTAGGAAAAAATCCAAACAATTCACAATGCTGGAATAAAATAGTTCTAAACAAAAGTGCAAAATAAAGAAGATAAAATCCTCAACATCGCAGGCCATAGCTTGGTATCATGATCTCCAGCTCTATAGCAAGTCAAGTACCTGAAGTAAAAGGGAACTTTCCCTTATCTATACCTGCCACAATATAATCTTTTTAGGCCCAAAAGCATGAACCAAATAGGTTATGAGACTAAATCCCAGTAGGAAACCACCCAAAGATCTTTGCCTAATGGTCAGTGAGTATATGGTAGGTAAAAGTACAAAAAGCACTAAACATGATAGCTCTAAGCAGTAAAAAATCCATAGTTCAAAGCATTCAAATCACCACACATCAAGGGGCAGCTAAACAAAGTAGATAACACAACTGGTAACCCTCTGGGAAGTACCCACAGCCTATCCCCTCTGGTCCTACCTAGTAACACAAGAAAGCAGCTAAACACAAGGTACCCCTTTGGGATGTACTCACATACTATCCCCTTTAGTCCTACCTAACAATTACAAGCAACCCTATGGGAAAAGTACACTCAGTAAAACCCCTCTGGTTCACCTCAAGCATAGACTCTCTGAGGAACCACTCATCGTCAATCCCTCCTTTTGTCTCGTATCGGTACTAAAGGAACTCTGGGGAAGCACTCAACATCTCATTCCACCTGTGGCCCACTTAGAGGAACTAAAGACACTCTGGGGAAGCACTCAACGTCAATTCCCCCTTCTGGTCTCACATCGTAAATTATAAAGACACTCTGGAGAAGCCCTCATCGTCCATTATCTCTATGGTACTAGGTTCTCACGGCCCTGTGTGATTCAAGAAAGTGTAGCAACACGTAACGGCCAAGGTAAACCTCAATAACTACTTGGCTAGCATTCTACAGCAAAACAACATTGTAGAAGAACAGTCACGCCATCAAATAATACTAGGTATGGGAAAGTAAATAGCAGTGTACCAGGAAAACAAGACCTAGAGGTCAAAATAGGCAAAACATGCATGGGAAATACATCCAAACCACAAAAATTAACCTTATTACCGATCAATAATCATCTACTTAGGAATACCAGCATAGTAGAGAAACAATATGGCTAAAACTATAAATGTATAATACCCCATTCATGGGTATTGAAAAATTTTTCACATAAAACTCGAAGACTTTCAACCGAAAGGCACAAACCACCTACCTCGGGGTTAGGAGATCAATATACATGAACCTTGAATCTTGAATCTCCACATAAAATCATATATCTAATAAAATGTATAAAATGTTCAACCCATGATAACTTGGAAAAGAAGATAATACATGAAATGAGGTTCCAGGAGAAGATAGAACTCAATGATGCGATTCCAATTCAATCAACGGTGTTCGAATCAGATAATGGATGGAGGCTTGGGGGATCGGGGGCTCGTCGAAGATCTACAGCTATACAGACTCTCTCAGACGAATGAGACCTAGAATAAGTGAGTTCTAGCGATTAGACGTGACCCCATTGTGTTTTATGAAAAAACAGTAGATGATTTGTACTTTTGAAGTACACATCGTGTTCTCGCCTTTTCTGTACTCCTCTTTAAGCGGCCTCCAATCACTCCCATATGGTCGTGTGTGTGGCTACGACACGGCCAACACATGGCTTACTGCAATAAGATAGTACACAACGTATACTCATAAATTACATGGTGTGTACTTAGAAAATTTCCAGAATATCCTCTTTTTCTCAAAAACGACCAGAAAGAAAAAACATACCTGAAAAGACGGTCTGTGTTCTTAGACCAATAGATTCATCATCAATTTTCATAATTTCAAGGAACTCTTTATCTATCTTTATTTGAAGAATATGTGGAAATTACTTATTCAAAAATAAGTTCTTGAACTCATCCCATTCCATGGAATCAATTTCATCTCTTCGCCTTGTATTCTTGAGAAGATTCAATCATTGATCATCTTCACCTTCCAAACGATATACTGCTAAAATGAATTTATCATCTTCATAACATTGTGGAACTGAAAATATCTTTTTAGTGGAACTAATCCATTTTTCAGCCACTAATAGATTAGAAGACCCTCTGAATGAAGGTGGCTGATGTCTCATGAAGGACTCAACAGAAGTTTTCTCCCACCTTTGCTCATATGGAAGTCATGTATGATTCATAGCTTGAATAATTGTGAGAGCATGGCTATAATATTTTTCATTCTAGCTCCTATAAAATTTGGTTTCTCAGTGGGAAAATCATTTCATTTCCCATCACACTCAACATACACATGATTCTTTCGGGTTCTAGCCATTGAATAACCAACAATCATAGTGTGATAAACACTAATCATAATCGGAAAACCACATAATCAAGAATAAAATTTCAATTTAGGACACTTTATGTTTTATCCTAGGGTATTCAAGGTCAACTTTAAAACACTAGTATTGTATCCTATACTTAGACAAATCCTTATAATTTTACTATGACCTTCTAATCCTAGTTTACGAAGGTCAACAATACCTTTCCTTTGATACCAACTATAATGACCCATTATTTACATACATTGATATTAAATCAGAATTAATGTATATTTATTACAATATATAACAGAACCATGATAGGACAGTATAGGTATAGTGTCTTTAGAAATAGGTAAACATAAACAACAGGTTCATAAAACATCAATATTGTCCCACGTTTATTTCATCTTAACTAGACTCCTTTTTAGAATATCATTATTAATACCCTTATTCATGACATGGGGAAAATAAACATATAAAGGGTGATATCAAATTCTCAGTAAGGTTAAAAAAATGAAATATCAATCATACCGTATTCATAAGAACCTAACATTTGAAAATCTTATCCTGCATATAAAATAACATAATATCACGTCATTGGGTAAATCATAGTAGTGAAATGTAATCCCAATAGTCATAACATAAGACATGAAATTTTTATTCATACACACATAATAATAGAAAATCATTTCATGTTAGTCAATTATTATTTCCAATACTATCATAGTGGACAAATTCCATTACTGAAACGAGTTCACTCCTCGTTCCATCCCTATATCACTGAAACAGATTAACTTGTTGTTCCAACCATGTATATCTCATGAGATATAAATCTTTAACCAATGAATTGTATGGAGATAAAGGTCCCACCCATCTCATAATGAAACCATTATTACGTGTTCCATAGAACAAAAATCATTCATCATAGCATAACCCATGAAATAAAATGGGATTCTTAAACATCATTTCATCAGAGCATAATCCATATAAGATAAATGGAAATCATAAAAATAATTCCATCATAAAAAAATAAAATAAAAGTAATAATAGAGATATAGACATAACCCTATGTCATATTATATGTAAAATAATTTTTATAAAACATTTGAACTTAATTCTTGAGGAAAATATCCTTTCTTCTTCAAAAACGTTTTCTTTTATCAAAATTTGTGAAACATTGAAAGAAAATAATGTAATTTAAAATAAACTTTAAATATTGTAAAGTAAGCTTCATTGAAATAATTATTTATGAAATCATAAAAATCCATTCATATCAAAAAATTTAAAAAAACATTCTTCTCATACTTTTGCTGAAAAAATCAAAAAGCACCTCGTATGGTAAACGTACGAAAGATTCCTTCCAAACCATGTTGTAAAAGTAAAAATGAGTAAAAATGAATTTAAAAATAAATAGAATAATATTAAACATATTATTAGAATAATATCATAATACATGGAAATGGATGATAAATATACCCCTAGTAAATACTTACATATAAACAGTCTCGGATAAAAATGAGATTTGCAAAGTTATCCCTTACCTTAGGTCCGTTATACATCGTATGTATCCAAACCTCATATATAATGATTTAAACAATGTTAATAATTTATTCCAGAATCATAATCATTTATGATAACATGTATGATCATATTTTCATCTATTTGTTAGTAAGATTTCATTGTTACTCGTTATTCGGGTATTAACTGCTTTATGTTCTTATGTATGTTTTGTCGAATAAGTTATTTATCCTATTTTTAGGTTATAGTTATATCATTTAAATTATGGTATTAGTATAATTTATATCATATTTATTCATTCAATTCATTTATATATTAATGGTTCAATGAAGATCTTGTAGAACGAATCACATCTCACTGTGGAGACAGTAAGTCGTACGTACGCATGAGTGACTATATCATTCCCATAATTGTTGAATGGTATTGAATTTGATGGTGTAAAGTATCTCATAATTAATACCATGTTATATTAATCATATATAGGTATTTTTTCCACCATTATACCCATCCATGTATGGTGGTGGTGAAAAACAGATTACACCATAGTGTGGAGATGGTAAGTCGTACGTACGCATGCACGTTGATTTCATTTTTCGTTGGATGGATATAACGTGAAATAGTTTTTTTCATATTGTTAATAACATATAAGTATATAATTTATACTTATGGTATTAATTTATAATTAAATAACTAAATAAGTGGAAGTAAAAGAAGAAATAAATTTGAAAGAATCGGTAGAAGAGATTACCTCTTCCTCGACACGCCTCCTTTAAATTTCCTCTTAGGGCACTAGAGTTGGTCTTTTGAGAAAAACACAACCTCTACAATGTAACTAGAGAAGTTTAAAAGATAAATTTTCAGGGTTTGGACGACATTGAAAGCTAAAATTGGAGTATAGAGGAGAGGGAGGAGGTTCCCTTTTATAATAGAGGAGAGGGTCACTTTAGGAAACTCTCAAAAATATTAATTTATAATAAAATGAAACCCTACCCAAAAACCTCTAAAGTGTCCCAAAATAGAATATGAGAAGATATAGGGATGTAATATAATCAACCAATAAATATTTGACAACATATTTTTTCAATTTAAACTTTATATTTTTAATTTACACTTAGTTATTCTATTAATGTTTAATTTTGGTAATAAAATTCTAAATATTTAATGGTAATGAATATTTACATATGTGGTGTTAATTTACTATAAACAGATAATTTATAAAATTTTATACCATATAATTATCAATTTTTAATTTTTAATTATTTTTATGATTTTTAAATAATTTAATAAAATGTTATTTTTATAAAATGTCAATAGTGTCAATTTTGAAAATATTCATTTATTAGAGATCAAATAAAATTCACAGGAAAAATGAATTCAAAAAAAATATTAAATATTCTCCTAACATGTCATAGTAAACTAGAAAATTTTTATATCAGATTAATTAGTTCATATGATATTTATTTTAGTATTTTTAAAACCATTTATTTGATATTTCTATTAATAAAATAATTTATACACCACTATTCTGTCATCATTAATGGTAGTTATTTCATCTCTAAAAATTATAAATAAATTTATATGATGTAGGTGATTCTTTCATATCTAAATATAAAATCTATAATATATTTTATCACCTATTTATTCTTATATTAAAATTAATATACGTATATAAAATGGGATTGTGACATTTTTTCCATTTCATTAGTTTTTATTACATTCATGTAATTTTCATAGGTAAGTGGCCATAAAGTTATTCCATTTCAAAAAAATAGATTATAATGGTCGAATTTAGTCATCCAATATGATTTTTAAAGGTTTTAGGGTAATTTTATAATATTATTTTTACCCTTAATTACCCGATTTACCTTTAACAATGGTAATAAAAAGAATTACCAAAGTTACTATTCATAATGCCCAAAAATAAAAGTATCCTATTAACATAATTTGGAAATACTTTTTACAAATATGGAATAAATTTTTCAAAATTTAAAGCACATAAGTTTCTGTAATTAATTTAAAATTAGTCTAGTTTTTGAGAAAACGGGTTTTAAAAGTAAAAACATTACAAATGGTTGAAAATTTTTTAACCTGTGAATTCAATGTAAAATTAATGATAATGACAAAAATTATATTAAATGGTAGAAATATATTCTATTTATACTTTAAAACTATTCAATGATATAATTTAACCTTATAAATTATCTTAATGAAAAATGTTGTTTTTAATTAAAATTTATCATATTTTTACTATTTAGCAAAATACAAAAGTTATCAGAAAAATATCAAAATTTTATCCAAAGTAAATTTTTATATTCCTATTCAAAATAAAATGTTTATGTTTTCATATAAAAATAATTAGTGTGTCAAAATATTAATTTAGAATTGTTTCTCTATTCAAAGGTATAAAAATAACCTTTATAAAATACATCAAATCAGGTTTTATTCATGACCTATGACTAAAATATCCATTCGATGAATATAAAAAATATTTTTTCAAGTATATAAAACACATATATCCCATTAATTTCATTACCAAAATTAGTTCAATATAAAATAAAAATATCTAATTGATTTATATTTCTCATAAGTAATTGTTAGCCAATGAATTGATAATTCATTTTCATATGATAGTTATAATTATTCCCACTAACCTAATGGATAGGATATAATAGTAATTTTATAATAAGGGTATATTGAGGTTAGTTTAAACTCACAATTGTGTGAAAAGAAAGCTACCGAAGAATAAAAAGTATTTAAATATTTCATAAAAACATATGGTCATTACACTTGTGTAGCTCGATTTCTTACTCTGACTGACAGTCCCATAATTTTTATCCCACCAAACCAAGGTTCAGGTGCATAACCCGCTAACCATGCTCCTTTTGTATTTTATTATTATTCAATAACCCAAGGTATTTCCCTCATGCCAAGCCTAACCACATGACCACCAATCACAAGGGAATCATTCCCAAAACCATGAGCATCTACCCTTGTTTTACTCATCCTAGGCCCCACAACCTTGATTCTTTATCAATGATCCATATACCCTATTTATATTTCCATATCACCCAAAATCAATACCATAAATTCTCCTAGAGTTCCAAATCACACACACTAGGAATTCTCATGCCATTCCTCAACCCACTCGGGGTTATCTTCAAGACCGCCTAGTTTAGTTAAGTAGAACTCCACCGAGAATCTATATGAGAAAAAATCTTATAGGTTGTTGTCAACACTTTAAGTAATTGAACCCATAACATCATATCACCTCTTAAGAACACCATTTATTCAATGATTCTTTACCATTGAACCATAACAAGTGTCCATATATACCATAGTGAAGGGAAAATATTTCCATTATAAGAAAAATGACATTCCAAAAGATCCACATGACCTAAAATCAGAATAAATAATATAAATATCAGTTGATTAGAGTTCCAAACACAATTTTTATGGGAAAACTCTATTTAAGGTGTTGTTGACACTTTAAACAAATATAACACTCATCAGAAAAAACCACAGGAAATCACAAATATATAATGTGAATCACAAATGCCTAATCATAATGAATTGACAGAAACTATTTCCAATGGGAAAAGATAAAAAACATTAATAAAAATACCTATAACACATCTAACTTGAATCAATATCCCAACGGTAACAAAAAAACCAAGAAAAACAATCCCTTTACCCTAGTAACTAGGACTTCCCACTAGAAAGGTATTTGAGAGTTACCAGTACAAGGTCCAGTATAAGCTATAAAATGTTCTTATCCCCTATATTTTATCTCAGTAAATATTTTGATAAATAATAATCTTTGATAGCACATTGTGACATCCCTACCCACAAATCTTATCCGAGATGAAGTGTCATGTGGCCTCAAGCACGCCTCTATGTAAACCTCAGGTATCCCACTATGGGCGAGAGCCAAATCCATTCAGTGGAGATCCTATGACCATGAATCAGAGTCATAAAAAAGTGTCCCAAACATCATACAAAACAATAATCAATGTGTATATAAATATATAAAACAATAATGTCATGTCAAAATGATCTTTTCATATAAAAAATAAACTCATTCGCCCACTAGGCCTATCCCATACACATGAAGAACCAAAAAATGATATCCCCACTACCTCACCCAAGCCTTATCCTAATCTCTAAATACAGGCCATGTTTCCCCAGACTGACCCATTGTACATGATATGTTCTCACCTGAAAAATAGATATAAGTTCTGCACTCACACTAGGGTTCTCCTACAGGGTGTGATCATATAACTTGTTAGTGTATCACAAAGAACCCCTAATGAATTCGTTTATCTGAATGTGTGTGCATGAGGAAAATAAATTCATAAATAAATATAATAAACACATTTTCATGTGCTAACAAGGAAACCACTACACTCGATGAGGTACACATGCTTATGTAGCCACTGTGTGTTAACCAAGACACTATAGTGTCTAACCATACCTACTTTTATGACATTCCAAAACCCCTAATTTCCTTGTATAATGATATCTTACTCGATACTCATAATATACCAAAATATTTAGGGTATTCATGATCCAAACCTGAACATGTTATTCGAAGGTACAAGGCATGGCCAAGCCTCCACATATCTACCCACCACTTTATCACTCATGGTTGGGTCCAACAGTCATGTGTTATGTCACATAATGACCTAGGAATCTCAAATTATATCCTATATCTTAAACCGAGCCTACTCAAGGAATGGTCCTCAAACCAATACTACTCAAGGAAATGACATATTCATGCATAAGGACTTAATCTCACCCATGACAGTCCAGCCAGTTCTATCTCTATCCTGGAAGGGCTAGAACATTAAAACCCTTTTACCCACCAGGTTCATCACCTGTCATAAGCACATGATCACACATGAAATATCACAAAGGATAGAAAACTATCCACACAAACTCACCAGATTATCTCCAAACTACTAGTCACTAAGACCTATCCCCTCATCGTAAATATGCGTCATCATCCATCCACAACATACGAATCTCTTATAATTCATATCCTTTACATCAAGGAATCCACTAGGGTCCTCCATTTCTTAACACCATCTCTTCAAAGGTACACCTCCTAGGGTAAAAATAAAGGAAGATAGGTAATGAACCCCTAATTTTTACCTATAGCAGACCCTCACTTAGAAACAAGCACCAAGGTTGTAAAATATCACATATTAGAGGCATTACACTCTATAATATAAAATAATAAGATCGAATAAATAAACTTAAAATAAAATAAATCACATAATATAATGATATACACAAAACAATACTGTAATTAATTAACAATTTCAACAATTACAAAAAAAATCTCCAATTACATACCAAAAGACAAATTATATGGAAGTGACTCAACAAAAAATCCGAAACCCAAGCTAATAATATCGTACTCAGTCCTTGAAGTCCTCCTGAAAACCTAAAAATAGTTTATATACGTAGTGTGAGTATAACATGTATACTCATTAAGATCAAACATAATGTATCAAATGCGCATATAAAAAGAGTATAATAATGTTCCAATGAAATATAGTAGAACCATCATGCACCTAAACAGTCAACTAAATAATCCCATCGTCACTGTGGAATTCTCACCAAATCATGGGTCCAATATATTGACATAATATTTATAAAATAAAGTAATGTCACTCCACGACCATTTCATCACTAATTTGATGTTATCACTCTCCAACATCAAATCCCATGTGCTCCCATCCCTTCTATACACATCAAATCATATTGTGGGTTGGGAAGGATCCCTATGAATCCCACCCCCACAAGGTCTAGAATAGGGTGCTAGAATCTGTCATCATTGCATCACATCATCATCACATCACATAATAATAAATTCATGTAACTATGGTAGTATGTTATCATGAACATGAAGGGAATAAAATTAACACCCTCCTCCACCCAAGACCCCCACCACATATCACATTCTCATCACTACAAGGTAATCTATAAAACTAGACCGTATCATCACTGTATAATCTCTAAAACTAACCTATATCATCACTATTGTTGAAGGAAGTGTATGGAAGAGTGGGTAACTAGCCATTCATATTACCACTAACCTATATGTTGGGGAAATATCTTGAACCCAAAAATTTGGTCATTCGTAAGGTTATCCAAATTATGTGGGGAATGTATATAAATGACATAAAATACATGATAGATAGACATCACACAATACCCAGCCTATAGGTTCATATCAATTGTACGAGCACACACCACACCACCACCCCTATACCTTACAATATATGTCACAACGAATAAAACCACTAAATTCCCAACACCACCTAACCACAAAACATAATCTCATTCATATCACACCAATCATCACCACAACACCGTATCATCCAATCTATCTCAGCACAACAACTGCATGTCTCAACCATCGTACATCAACACCATTGCACAACCACCCACATCACATCCCATAAAAACCAACCATCACATAATTTACCCACACTTTCAACACCTAAGCCTATCACTACTATCACCACACAACAACCTACCTTAGACAAGGAAACAAAATATGTATAACCACACACACCACCACAACATGGTTTCCAGAATTTAGGTTCAAGGACTTAAATTACTTTACTTCATTATTTAGCATGGGTATTCTCACGTAAATTCCATATTTCCATGTGAAAATACATTAACCAAATATAATTTATTATCTATTTCATTCAATGTGATAGAAAGAAATCATGAAACATGGGTCTCACAACCATATCAACTACAATACAAGCAGATCTCCCAAAATTTTAGATCTTCATCAATAATAACAAGCATGTATAATATCATCAATATTAACATAAAAAGTAGTAAAAAATGTTATTTCTCCAAATTACCATTAGTTTAATATTAATATAATTCATTATATTAATTAAAATTACCCTTAGTATCTACCCAATAGAAGGAAAAAAAATATAATCCCTACACATTCACATAAATAGGGGAGAATGAGGATCCCATACCTTAAAGGTTATTTCTAAATTACAACCAAATACCACAACTAAAAAAGGAAACCTAGAATAAACCTAAACCATACCTAGGGATCATAAATAAAAAATCATAAAAACTCAAAAACTATAAAAACACCACCATCAAGAATTACCAAATAGAAACCAAAGAAATCAAGGGAGGAAAAAGAATTCACTCACTTAGGATTGCCAAAAATCAACCTTCAGAATCCAAGGATGAGGTCACTAAGAAAGGTAATGAAATATCCGGAAAAAAACATAGTTTTTTACTAAGGTTTAATATAAATGAGAAATAAATAAAATAATTTTTGTCAGCCCTATAATTTATAAATAAGCTGGACCACGGGACATTCATGGAATGAAACACATATTCACCTCATGAGTTTTTGTGAGGTCCACTAATTCTATTTGTAATCCATTTTAGTATCTAAAACCCCAAATCCAATGAAAATCCAAAAAATTTCATGTCACCATAGCCTCAATGTAATTCACGTTATGAATTACACTTTCACTCCACGTGTCTCTTATGCATAGAAACCTTGTATGAACATTAATCCATGATTCACCAACCTCCATGTCGTGAACAAAATATCACATTGTGAACTCTCTTTCATATCGTGAACCACATGTTGTAGCATAATTGAAGCTCCAAACTTCATTGAACCATCCTGAATCCTCCTCTAAACACCTCCAACTCCAAAACTAGTAAAGTAATGAGCCATGAAGGCATGAACCATTAAATTTTATACCTCTCAAATGATTATCATCCTTGAGAATAAAAAACAATTCAAAAGGAAAAAGGAAGAGTTTGAACAAACATCCAGTAAGATACCTATCAGGGATCTCATTATACTCCAAATGATACTACTAACCAAACAAATCTAGATAAGCCAAAAGTTCTACAAAACAAACCCTAGAACCAAATCACCTCCCTCTGTTGGGAATAACACTACACTGCCTCAATATTACTATAATACAATTATATCACATGTAACCATTAAAACTACCACTTCACTGTCCACACTACCCAAGAAAACAACCACCTAAAATACCACAAAACACTACCCCAATCACACAATTCAGGGAAACCCACCCTTCATATTAATATATTGTTCACTTTGGGTGGAAATGAATCACCCACATAGTTTTAAAATGTGTTGTAAATATAACATGTCTTGATTAGGAAGTATTTTTTCCTTCTTCATGTAATTGAAGCCATAACACACACCACTAATAAGGGAAAAATGAACATCTCATAAATTAGTAATATTCAAACATCACATCATTATAGAAAAACTAAACAATAAAAAATTCAAAAAAATATGGGTACGATGTACACATATGTATATCATGCTCCCAAGTAATCCTCTCAATGCCACCATATTTCCAAATCACACTAACTAAGGGGATGGTTTTTCCACATAAAATATTATATCAGTGATCCTAGATATTTACTAGTCTCTATATAAATTTAATTTCTTCCTTGATATATTAATCTCCCCGATAAATAAGTCATTGGGATGATACTGATGAAGTTTTGACACATGATAGACATTTTGAATCCTTTTAAACTATAGTGGGAGTGATAGCTGATATGACACCTCACTAATAGGCTCTAAAACATCAAAAGGTCCAATTAACCAAGTAAGAATATTACTTACCTACCTAATCCACACTTCCCCCATCAAGGAGAGAACCTTAAGAACACATGGCCACCTAAATCAAACTCTAGAGGCCTCCACCTACTATTAGTGTAGGCATTACAAAATTCATGTTCCACCCTCAGTACGTCGGGATCTTATCGATCGTTCTCTACACCATATTAGGACCATGAACTACTGACTCCCCAATATCTATCCATCACAAAAAATAACAACACGGATACCCATACAACACCTCAAATGGAGCCATAATAATAGATGTGTGATAGTTATTATTATTTGTGAATAAACCAAATTCAGTTAATTTTCCTAGGATCCTACAAAGTCTGAGATGTAATTTTACAACATTTCCTCTAGCGGTTGGATGGTTTTCTCTGTCTTCTCATCTGTTTAATGGTGGAAAGTCATGATAAGGTCAAACTAGTAGCCAAATTCATATTGGAATCTCCATAGAAATTTGAGGTAAAATGAAGATACCAATCAGTGATGATGGTCCTTGGTACCATTTGAATCCTAACCGCATCATTCACATACATCCTCACCAAAACATATGTGGAACTCAATTCAAAAATCTCCATTAGGTGAGCCATATTTTCAACCACTCTATAATCATACAAACTATATCACATCCTCCCTGAGCTTGTAGTAACCCAATGTTGAAATTAATTGATATTCCCTTCCACTTCTACACATTTATATCAAATGGATATATTAAACCTATAGTAATAATGATTTAGTATTTCACTAGATTACAAACTAGACACTTTGACATAAACTCTCTCATCAACCATTTCAACTCAGGCCACCAAAAATGCCTCATAAATCATTAATATTTATAAGTAACATCAGGATTAACCACTAATGGTGATCTATAAAACACACAAAGAACACCCTTACAAACTTCCAATGGAATAAATGGCCTCACCTGAAACATCAGAATGTTATGAACATCCTCCAAACATCCCTCTGGAGAATCATTATGGCCAATGCAATCTCGCATCACCTCTTCCTATAAGTCTCCCACTAAGACTCCTCAACCTAATACATAAAGGATGACTCCATGATCATATGATAGAGAAAAATGCATGAAATTATTTCCTCTATATCAAGATTCATCATTGAAAGATCCTCCATCTCATAACAAAAATCTTTAGACTCCAAAATCACATATCCACATCACTTCTGAATCTGTGTAATACAAACAATATTCCACTTTCTTGGGGTGTAGAAGATCTCAAAATCATAATCCTAGAGAAACTCCATCTACTTTAACATGCGTAGATTTATGAAACATAGATTAAAGATATATTTTAGTCTTGCGTTGTCCATGAAATCAATAAAACACTTTCTATTGAGTTAATGATTCTATGGGTTTAGTGTAAACGGAATTACCTTCAACTCTATATAGTGGTTGGAAAAATTACACTCATGTGGATGTAACTATTAAGACCAATAAGAGATCAACTCCTAATACTATATCAAGACACATCTTAATACTAGATGAGACACATCATATAAAACCATAAACCTCACACCCTCCTCATGAAACTAAATAATTGGAGCACTGATCAAATTCTTATATAGGTAATTGAAATCTTCCTATCACTAATTCGTATAAACAATATTCTAGTCCTTTTTTGTCAATGCTATTAGCAGGTTAATAAACTAAGATAAATTAGAAAAACTAATGATAATATCTTTGAAGAAAAATGAATATTCGAGCCTTTAAAACATTATTGGGAACTTCCCAATAAAAAAGAACCTCAACCTTTTATGGGTCCATGGCCACACCCTACTGAGATAGTATATTCCCAAGAAAATACTCTTCTTATGTTTAGAACTTTCCCTTGTATATATATTTATATAATTAGTGGTGTTGAAGGACCTACAATATATATTTTAAATGATATATTGGTCCTATTTTTTACTTATAGTATATCAATATATGATATATAAACACATCAATGAAATGATCTAATAAATCGTGTAATATAGAGTTCATGATCCCCCTAAACATAGCTAGTGAATTTATGACACTGAATAGAATGAATACAACTCAAAGTATCCATACCTATACCTAATGTAAGTATTTAGTATATCCTCATATCTCACCCTAATTTGGTTGATATCAAGATCATAAATTGATCTTTGAGAACAAACTGTCTCCATTTAGCTGGTTTAATAGATTGTCAGTCCTTAGGAGGGTGTAATGGTTCTTGAATACCACATGATTCAACCTATGATAGTCTACAAAAAAACTCATACTATCAATTTCCTTCTTGGAGAAAAAAATGGTGTACTATAAGGAGACACACTTGGTTGGTTGAAACCCCTTTGCAACAGACCATCAACCTGTATCCTTAAATCTCACAGCTTTGTAGGATTTATTTGATAGGGAGCCATTAAAATCAGAGGTACTCCTATTTGAATCTCTATCCCAAAATCAACATCATGTCAAGGGGTTATTATCATAACATTATATAAATATCAAAAAACTCTTCCACAACCTTGGGAACATCCTATTATTATGCTTCCACTAATAGAACCGCCAACGAAAAGATACGAGGCACCACTTTCCACACACCCATCTAATAACTATACTCGCCAAAACAAATATGAATCACTTTCCCTATAAATCATAAAAAAGAAACACTCCTATAGAAATTGTCGATGAATGAATGGAAAACAACTAATACCTTCCAAGTATAACATCATATGAATTTATCTATATGATAAAATAAATCCCCCACTAATTGGTGATGCCTCGTCACCAACCAATATCCTCGGTACACATCAAATAAACTAGCCCAACCTCAAACTAGTGTAGATAACACTAGGAGAGTTGTAATCCTCCCCACGTCTATCCACAAGGTATGGGATAAAGTAGAATAAAAAATTGATTATGAGTCTACTGAATTAAAGAAATCACAAATAAGGGTAGATGACAAACGACTCATACCTCAGAAAAACTCTGACCCTGCTAGAATTGCTGCCTCCATCACATGAATATGACCACATTGTAATGTCCCGAGCTTTTTAATTATATTTTTCCCTAATTTTTTGTGTTATTTTATTTTATACTCAACAAAACTATACGCTTTAATTAATGAAGTGGGTATAATTAGAATAAGATCGTTGGGTTTTGACTGTTATATGACTGTTGGTAAATATGACCGTTGGAAACTATAATATTAACGTTTTATTTTTATAAATATGGTTATTTTGGTTAATTAATATAGAAATAAGATTGAATGGCCTCATCTAGAAGACTCGAGCCATATGAAGCCCATCTGTCAGATCTTGGGAAAGAGGTAGCATCACTGGGCTTTTCTCTAGACCAAGCCCAAGCTGAACTTCAATGTATGAAGCTTGAATGGAATCTCCTAAGGGGGAAGTTCAAGCTAATAGAAATCACCACTTGGAAAATGTTGTCTGAGATACCCCAAGATTCTATCACCATAACACACCTTACACTTAGGTCCTATGCTGGTGTTATAAGGGGCTATGTAACGAGACCTTAGCTGATTTGTGTAATCCTTTTATATAAATAAAATTTTTATTTATTCTTATGGAAAAGTTTGTGAATTTCAAATATACAGATAAATATAGGATGTGTATTATTTATGAAATTAGGAAAAAAGGGTTTTTTGAAATATTTTTTTTTGTATTCATTAAATAATTAATAATATGAAATGATTTTCATAAAATGGTCTTCTATAATTGTGATCAGTGAGAAATTTAGAGTCTAATAAGATCAACTTGGTTTTTAATGAATAGTAAAGTAGGAATAGTAACATACGCTTATGAATCGTAATGAATCCTAATGAATAGTAATTTGACCAAAAAAATAGACGCTTCACCCATGAATGTATAAATACATTTTATACATCTTAAAAGTGAAAAAATGATCATAGTTTAAGTTTTGGTATTTTTTGTATGCCATAAATATTTTATTTACAATTTTATAATTAATTTAATAATTTAAAATGGAAATTTATTTTCATAAAATTTAATAATAAATTTTTACTTTGTTGTATTATGGGTATAAGATATTTTTATGGGACCTTGATTACTTTTTAAGGTGTTACAAAATGAGTTATAGTTTTAAAGTTGTATTTTGGAATAAATAATGATTTTATTTAAAAATTAAATTAAAAATATTTAGAAAATTATTTTTATAAAATGGAATTCATTTTTTAATTCATAGAATTGATATTAGGTTAGGGTGAATTTCTTGGATTTTTCTGAAACAGTTGAATTGTCGATGAATAGTAAAAATGCAGTTTTGAGTTTCAGGTGTTTAATGACATCATTAATGTTGTAATAATGATGTAAGATTTTCGGTGGACTTATGAATAGTGATATATGATATGCGGTGCCCCAATTGGCCAATACCATGGGAAAATACCAGGGGAAAGCCCATGGTTTTTCAAATACCAACGATGAGGTGTCCCTTGGGAATTAATAATTTATTCACTCACTTTTTCTATAAATAACAAGCCATTTACCTCATTCATTTCATTCAAAAATCATCCTCAACTACTTTATGGTCTCCTTACCTCCCATTTAGTCCTTCCAAGGTGCCCTCAAGCCTCCCAAGGCCCCGAATTTCAAGCATTCAAAGTTACTCTTCAAGGTAAGGGATCCTTTCACCCTCCTCTTTTAAGTCATGAATTCTTTTATGTTGTGTCTTCACGTTTCCATATATTTATGTTGAGGGTATGTTATTATATGTTAAAATTACTGTCAGTTTCATGTATAATTTTTTAAAGACCCTTTCTTCTCTCATAAATTTGTTTTCTGAATTTTTTAGTGACGCTGTTATGCTGCCGAATTTCTCGTAAAAGAAATCACATCTTCTCTTACCTTTCAAGCTTCCTTTTCTTATGGTATGTCATTCAAATACCCATAACATATTATTCCATACATTTTATTCTGTATATATATTGTAATATTATTTATTTATTAGTGGGTTACCCTTGTACCCTCTCTTTTTATTATCTTCTAAAACCAGGTTATATAGCCGTTATGCTGCAGAAATTTCGCCTCAAAATTTCTATCTCTTTCTCTCAAGAAATTATCTTGTTTATTTATGTGAATACCCAGACCTATTTAGTTTATATGGGTGTTCATAAATATATAAAAAGGATATATTTTATTTTGTAATGGACATACACATAAACCTCACTCCCTTTCCATGGGTTATAAATGATATAATGATCTTATTTTTAAGAACTTTTAAAACGTCACGATTTTGAAATGAAACCCATTTATTTTATTCTCTATGGGTTATTTATGAAATTTTTTATTATGATCTATTTTGATCACATGTAAGTAAATACATATTAAGGGTGCACCATGATAGCGCTCCAATGCATTTGGTAAAGAATTAATCTCTAGAGATGACAAGTTTCATGATACCTTAGGGAATAACCTTGTTAATTTTTATGACACCTCAGGGATAAACCATGGTGATATGTTCATGATTGTCTAAATTAAATGTTGTAGACACATATTCAAGTTATGATTCATGTTAAATTTAACATGATATTCCTATTCTTCCATTTCTCATGCCTTTATGATTTTTATCATGTTCTTATTAATATTTGTCAAGATCACATGTCAATTGTTTCACTTGTTTTCCTTATTGAGCCTTCTGCTCACCATTTTCTTTGATGTATGTCTCTAGGATATGATATGCAGTAATTTTTCATAGTAATAACATAATATGAATCCTTACGAGTGGTTTAGAAGAATTTTTTCTGATGTTTTCATCTATTATGTTCCTGATTTCCAAGACACTAGACTTTAAAGATCCTCTGTATGTAAAATGTAATGAAAAGTTATGTAATAAAAAGGCAGGATGTCGTAGTTGGTATCAAAGGATAGTTTATATATTTATGGAAATTAGTCTATAAAATATTTAGGAAGAATAATTTTGAAAAGTTTAAATATAAAAAAACTTCCTGGTATTTTGGTGAGTATTATATAAGTGGTTTATCAAGCAAATACATCCCTGTCTGGATACAAGTAGGTAGAGGAAGCTCTGGAATAGATGTACATAGGGGTAAAACCCAAAAACACCGCTTTGAGCTAGACTCAAATGGGAATTGGTGCACAACAATGGGCCTTGCTGCACTCTTGGTTATGACACTCCTAGGGGATATGTTTGGTTAATGCTATGATTTTTATGAATCATTAAGAAGGATTTTTAGAGAAATGTAATTGTTCAAAGAAGTTTTAAGACATATATTTGTTATCGTTAAAAGATTAGTAAATGAAATAAATTTTTCATTATGGTTTTATTCTTTTAGAAATGGTAAGAAATAGGAGGAACTATGCAAATGCTGACCGCAATGGACAATGCGCTGACGGACCTCCGATGGAATCCAGAATGGAAACATTCATGCGAATAATGAACCAACTGACTCAAGTTATGGGAAATAACTTGAATCAAGATGAGAGACCAATCTAACCACGAAGGGGAAAACATTTTGTTGAGTCCTTTATGCATTAACGACCACCAACCTTTAGTGGATCGACTGACCCATTGATTGCTGAGAAGTGGATCAGCTCTATCGAGAAGATCTTTTCTATGCCCCGCTATTCAGTGAAAGAGAAGGTCACCCTGGCTGTCTATCTCTTAGAAGGAGAAGCTGATCAGTGGTGGGAGATGATTAAAAACATGAGTAAAATAGTAGAGGTTGAAGCTATGGAGTGGGAAGATTTCAGAGGGATTTTCTTTAGTAAGTATTTTCCTCGATTCGTGAGAACAAGAATGGAGAAGGAGTTTCTCGAGCTGAAGTAGAAGGAGAACAAATCTGTCAGAAGCTATGAGTTGAACTTCACCCGACATTTATGTTATACCTCTAGCTTTTTAATGGATCCAAACGGTAAGGTTTATAGATTCTTCGGTGGACTGAGACCTCATCTGCGGAAGAATCTAGCCAACTGAGACTATGATAGCTACGAGGAGATCATACAGAGTGTGATGAAAGTCGACCTGGAGCATGGTGAGATGCAATGGTCTCATAAATAAAACGAAAAAAGAGATTGATGGATCCCAAATTAGGGAGGACCTTTGATCAAGGAAGAGGAGGAAATAAAGTGCAACGTCCCACATGTAATAAATGTGGGAAGAAGAATTTGGGGAACTACATTCTTGAGAGCGGGAAATGATAAAAGTGTGGAAGAGATGGCTATATTGTGAGGAATTTTTGTAGTGAGGTGAAACCTCAACTTACAAACACTAATAAAAGGGGAAGACGGTGCATGCCCTACCTGATGTCTAGTTCTTTAAGTGAGGACAACTTGGGAACTTTTCCAATCGTTGTCCAAATCTGAGGGAAGTGGAGGGGAACTACCATCAGCCTCAACAAAGGCCAATGAAGCAAGGTTGTAATTTTTCTATCACAACAACTGAAGTTGAAGCTCCAAATGATGTGGTAGTAGGAACTCTTGTTGTTATCTCAAATCTAGCAAGTACTTTGTTTGATTTTGGTTCCACACATTCTATTATTTCCTCCATGTTTGCAAAGAACTTAGAATCAACCCCCAACTTGCTAAAAGTAGATTTATTAGTCAAGACTCCTGGTGGGATTATCCAAGCATCATCAGTGTTTAGAAACTCTATTATTTACTTTGGTGAGCACAATATTATCGCAAATCTTTTAGTCATTCCCATGCTGGAATTCAACATTATACTAGGGATGGACTGGCTCTCAAAGTATAATGCTATGATCAAATGTAGAAGTATGTAAATCTTAGTAGTCTTGAATGGAAAACCTACAGTTATATTCTAAGGAGAGATATATCAACCTGATATCTGTTTAAAATAACCTCCTATATCTTTCTTTATAGAATTGATCAGTGAAGATAAAGAAGGAAATGAGAGTTTGAGGTTAGAAAATGTACCCATCTTCCAAGAATACATTGACATATTTCCTGAGGAGTTTCCTGGACCTCCCCCAGAAAGAGAGGTATAGTTCTCCATTGAACTCATACTTGGATCTCTTCTGATATCAAAGACCCCATATAGGATGGAAAATGTGGAGCTGTAGGAATTAAAGAAAAAACTCCAAAATCTTTTGGAGAAGGGGTTTATCCAACCGAGCGTGTCTCCTTGGGGAGCACATGTTATCTTTGTGAAGAAGAAGGATGGATCGATGTGACTATGCATTGATTATAGAGAATTGAATGAAATCACAATAAAGAACAAATACCATCTTCCAATAATTGATGACTTATTTGACCAACTTCATGGGGCTCACTTTTTCTCTAAGATTGATCTTCGATCTGGTTATCATCAATTGAGGGTGAAGAAAGAAGATATTCCAAAAACCACCTTCTGATCAAGATATGGGCATTATGAGTTTGTTTTTATTCCCTTCGGAATGACTAATGCACCTTCTAGTTTTATGGATTTTATGAATATAGTCTTTAAGGACTACCTTGATAACTTTGTTGTAGTTTTTATTGATGATATTTTGATATATTCCAAAAGTCGTGAGGAATATGAGAATCATCTAAGGGTTATTTTGCAAACTCTACGGAAGGAGAGACTTTTTGGAAAGTTCAGTAAATATAAATTCTGGTTACAACAAGTTGCTTTCTTGGGGCACATTTTTACCAATGAAGGAATCAAAGTTGACCCTGCAAAGGCCAGAGTTTTATAGGAGTGGCCTCAGCCTACAATATTAACTGGGATTTTTAGTTTCCTTGGATTAGCAGGATATTATAGGAGGTTTGAGAAAAAATTCATGACTTTCTAATCCATTAACCAATTTAACTCAAAAAGGGGTCAAGTTCATCTGGAAAAAGGAGTGTGAGGAAAGTTTCCAAGAGCTGAAGAAGAGATTGGTTACTACACCTGTGTTAACTATGCCCTCAAGTGGATAAGGATTCGTTATTTTTAGAGATGCATGTCTGAAAGGCCTTGGGTGCATCCTCATGCAAAATGACAAACTCATTTCTTATGCATCTCGACAGTTAAAGACACATGAAAAGAACTATCCTATGTAAGATCTGAAGTTGGAGGTAGTTGTTTTTTCTCTGAAGATATAGAGGTACTATCTTTATGGGGAGAAATGTGATATATACACTGAACATCAAAGTTTGAAGTATATTTTCACACAAAAGGAATTGAACATGAGACACAGGAGATGGTTGTAAGCCCTTAAAGACTATGATTTTTCAATTCATTATAATCCCGAAAGAGCAAACAAATTCACTGATGCATTAAGCAGGAAAGACCTAGTTTTTCTTTACATTATGAATATTCAAAGAGATCATTTGATCAATGACATAGTAAAACTAGACATGGTAATTATAAGGGAAAGGACATCATCAACCCTAACCCAAATGATTTCTCAACCGTCATTACTAGAGAAGATCAAGAAAGCTCAGAAATAATATCCTTTGTTATCGAAGAAGTTTGAGGCTGTGAAGGATGGGAACTTTTTTGAGTTCAATACTAATCAAGAAGGTGTACTGAAATTTCATACAAGACTATGTGTTCAATATATTCTGGAAATAAAGAAGGAGCTGATGGATGAATCTCATAACTCTACTTTCTCTATACATCCTGGTAGCATGAAAATGTATAGGGACCTTCATGATCATTATTGGTGGGATAATATGAAAAGGGAGATTGCTGACTACACTTCAAGGTGCCTGGTATGTCAACAAGTAAAGGAAAAGTGACAACTTCCTAAAGGGTTATTGCAACCACTACCCATACCAGCATGGAAGTGGGATAATATCACTATGGACTTTGTCACTGGTCTCCTAAGAAATTCCAAAGGAAATAATGTGATATGGGTTATTGTAGACCGTCTCACCAAGACTTCCCATTTTATCTCCATTCAGGAAGATTTATCTCTTGATCAACTTGTGAGGATTTACGTGAATGAAGTGCTAAGGTTGCATGTAGTTCCACTTTCTATAGTATCTGATAGTAATCCAAGGTTCACATCAAAATTTTGGAGAAGCCTTCAATAAGTTCTTAGCACTGAATTGCATTTCAGTACGACCTATCACCCCCAAATTGATGGCCAATATGAAAGGAATATTCAAACACTTGAGGAAATGCTAAGAACTTTCTCAATTGAATTTAAAGGTGGATGGGATCAACATCTATCTTTAGTTGAGCTCTATTACAACAACAGCTTTCACTCGAGCATTCAAATGGCACCCTATGAAGCTCTCTATGAGAAACAATGTAGAACTACTGCTTTTTGGGATAAAGCTAGTGGGAGAAAGCTTCTTCGGCCTGATCTTGTACAAGATATGACATAAAAGGTCCATGTCATCCAACAACACATTAAGGCTGCTAAGAGTTGGCAAAATATCTATGTCGAAAACCATTAAAGGGACTTGGATTTTGATGTTGGTGACGAAGTCTTTCTTTGGATTTCACCTTGGAAGAGAGTCATGAGGTTTGGGAAGAAAGGGAAGCTCAACCCTAAGTACATTGGACCCTATGAAATCCTTGATCATGTGGGAGTAGTGACCTATCGGCTTTCACTTCCTCCAAATATAGACCATGTTCATGATGTCTTCCATGTATCCCTCTTGAGGAAGTACATACCTGACCCTTCACATGTACTAAATCTAGAGTTGGTACAACTAGAACATGACCTCTCTTATGAGGAGCAGCCGGTGGAGATCTTGGATTGTAGAGAAAAGGTTCTACGCAACAAGACTACCCACCTTGTTAAGGAGTTGTGGAGGAACCAAAAGTGTGAAAAAGCCATGTGGGAACTAGAGGAGTCCATGAGACATAAGTACCCACACTTTTCCCATCATAGGGTATGAGATAAAATTTCAGGGACAACATTTCTTAAGGGGGGAAGAATGTAATGACTCAAACTTTTTAATTATATTTTTTTCCTAATTTTGTGTGTTATTTTATTTTATACTCAACAAAACTATATCCTTTAATTAATTAAGTGGGTATAATTAAAATGAGACTGTTGAGTTTTGACTATTATATGACCGTTGGTCAATATGACCATTGGAAACTATAATATTAACGTTGTGTTTTTATAAATACGGTTATCTTGGTTAATTAATACAGAAATAAGATTGAATGGCCTCATCCAGTAGACTCGAGCCATATGAAGCCCATATTTCGGAGCTTGGGAAGGAGGAATCATTACTGGGATTTTCTCTGGACTAAGCCCAAGCCTAACTTCAATGTATGAATCTTGAACAGAATCACCAAAGGGAGAAGTTCAAGCTGATAGAAATCACCACTCAGGCAATGTTGTTCGAGCCACCCCAAGATTCTATCACCATAGCACACCTTACACTTAGGTCCTATGCTGGTGTTATAAGGGGCTATGTAACGAGACCTTAGCTGCTTTGTGTAATCCTTCTATATAAATAAAATTGTTATTTCTTATTATAGAAAAGATTGCGAATTTTAAATATCCGGATAAATATACAATGTGTATTATTGATGAATTTAGGAAAAAAGGGTATTTTCGAAATATTTTTTTGTATTCATTAAATAATTAATAATGTGAAATGATTTTCAAAAAATGGTCTTCTACAGTTGTAATCAGTGAGAAATTTAGAGTCTAACAAGATCAAATTTGTTTTTAGTGAATAGTAAAGTAGGAATAGTAACATACCCTTATGAATAGTAATGAATAGTAATTTTACTAAAAAAATAGGATCTTCACCCATGAATGTATAAATACATTTTAGACATCTTAAAAGTGAAAAAATGATCATAGTTTAAGTTTTAGTATTTTTTGTACGCCATAAATACTTTATTTAAAAATTCATAATTAATTTAATAATTTAAAATGGAAAATTATTTTCATAAAATTTAATCATAAATTGTTACTTTATTGTCTTATGGGTATACGATATTTTTATGGGACCTTGATTACTTTTTTAAGGTGTTACAAAATGACTTATAGTTTTAAAGTTGTATTTTTGGAATAAATAATGATTTTATTTAAAAATTAAATTAAAAATAATTAGAAATTTTTTCATAAAATGGACTTAATTTTTGAATTCAGAGCATCGATATTAGGTTAGGGTGAATTTCTAGTATTTTTCTGAAATAGTTGAATTATTAGTGAATAGTAAAAATGCTGTTTTGAGTTTCAGGTGTTTAATGACATCATTAATGAAGTAATAATGATGTAAGATTTCTTGTCGACTAATAAATAGTGATATATTATATTATGTGTCCCAAGTGGCCAATACCATGGGCAAATACCATGGGCAAGCCCATGGTTTTGCAAATACCACTGATGAGGTGTCCCTTAGGAATTAATAATTTATTCACTCACTTTTCCTATAAATACCAATCTATTTCCCTCATTCATTAAATTTAAAAATCTTCCTCAACAAAGTTATGGTCTACTTACCTCCCAAGGAGTCCTCCCAAGGTTCCCTCAATCCTCCCAAGGTACTGAATTTCAATCTTTCGAAGTTACTCTTCAAGGTAAGGGATCCTTTCACCCTCCTCTTTTAAGTCATGAATTCCTTTATGTTGTGTCTTCTAGTTTCCATATATTTATGTTGAGGGTATGTTATTATATGTTCTTATTAATTTCTATTTCATGCCTAATTGTTTAGGGACCTTTTCTGCTCTAATCAAATTTTTTTTTCTGAATTTTTTAGTGACGCCGTTAGGCTGCCGAATTTCTTGTAAAAGAAATCGCATATTCTCCTACCTTTCAAGTTTCATTTTCTTATTGTATGTCATTTAAATATCCATAACATGTTCTTACCTCCATGTTATTATGTATTTATATTGTAATATGAGTTATTTATGATTGGGTTACCCTTGTATCCTCTCTTTTTATTATTTTCTAAAACCATGTTATATAGTCGTTATGCTGCAGAAATTTCGCCTCAAAATTTCTCTCTTTCTCTCAAGAAATTAAATTGTTTATTTATGTGAATACCCAGAACTATTTCTTTTCTATGGGTGTTAATAAATATATAAAAATGATATATTTTATTCTATAATGGACATACATATAACCCTCACTCCCTTTCCATGGGTTATAGATGATATAATGATCTTATTTTTATAAACTTTTAAAACGTCACGATTTTGAAATGAAACCCATTTATTTTATTCTCTATGGGTTAATTATGAAATTTTTGATTATGATTTATGTGGCTCACATGTAATTAAATACATATTAAGGGTGTTCTCTGATAGCGTTCAAATGCATTGGGTAAAGAATTAATCTTTCGAGATGACAAATTTCACGATACCTTGGTGAATAACCTTGGTAATTTTTATGACACCTCGGGGATAAACCATGGTGATATGTTCATGAATGTATAAATGAAATGTTGTAGCCACATATTAAAGTTATGATTCATGTTCTTTTTATCATGATATTCCTATTATTCCATTTCTCATTCCTTTATGACTTTTATCATGTTCTTATTAATATTGGTCAAGATCACATGTCAATTGTTTCACTTGTTTTCCTTACTGAGCCTTTTGCTCACCATTTTTTTTGATGTATGTCTCCAAGATATGAGATGTAGTAATTATTCATAGGATGAACCTATGATTAATCCTTACGAGTGTTTTAGTAGAATTTTTTATGTTGTTTTCATGTATTATGTTCCTGATTTCCAAGACACTAGACTTTAAAGATCCTATGTATGTAAAATGTAATGAAAAGTTATGTAATAAAAAGGTGGGATGCCATACACACCTAGCTCTTATTCCTCCATATTTTCAACCTCTATACAAATTATTTGGACTATGAACCCAAGGATAAGAACCATCGTAAGGATTCCCTTTCCAACTCCATATTCCCTCAGCTGTTAAATAAGTGACAAAGACCCCTTCTATTGAAAAAAAATCGAAGGTAATTGTAGTTGTTACTAAAAAGGTCTTGATTGCCCATCTGAAATAGAAATTCCTAATTGGTAAAATATGGATCCCGAAGGGGTCCATTTCCCTCACAAATATAGCATTAAAATAAAAATTTAATGGAAGGTTCTTTGAAACCCCCAACCCCAAAAGGATGTGAATGGATCTTTCATGGTCAATTTCCCACTTGTCGGAATACCAAATACCTAAAAATATATGACCCACTTCCTATATATTTACTCCTTGTGATTCCCTACTTTCCACTCTCTTGATAATCAACTCCTAAAAAAATAATCGTCTCAAAAACACCTTCCTTCTTCTACACATATAGGTATGCCTAAAGCAAAAATGTTGTGACTTCATACCAAATCATTGAGCACAAAACATCCTCCAAACACCATGATTTGGACTCTTGGTTTGGGAAAAAATTAGGAATAAATTATATGAGTTCCATAAATCTAATCCCAGAATCCTATATACTCCATACTAAAGGGAGGGAAACTTATACCTCTTAACTGCCTTCATTGTCAACAATGATAATTCTAAGAGGAACTCCTCCTGAATGTTTACCGCAATGCATATAACTTTTTAAGATCACCAAGATACATTATCCACCGCTGATTCTCAACTCATCACATATTACTAACTACCAATAACACCCAAAATTCGGCATAATCTTGAATCATATCGAAATAAATCTCAATCTCCTCCAACCAATGATCTATCTCCTGATTTGAGATGCTCCACTCATAATTCCACAAAATCTACCACTAAAAGGAATACAAGGCCCTCTATCATGCCTTATCCTCCTCTGTCAGTTCGATCCTCTAAAGATCATTTGGAAAATCCTACTGAACCTCTTTTGTTGTAGTTTCATATAGATGAAAACTTGGAGACATTCCAAAAAACTAAAATCCTAAGCCTAGTAGCATGGAATTTTATCAAATACTATTTGATTAATTTAATTTTAATTTCTTAAATATCACCCACTTCAAACATGAATACAATAAAGTATTATTATTGTACCACTCCAAGGTCTTTAACTTTTAAACAAGACTACCTAACTTGGTCATTCAATAAGCTCAGGGTCCTTGCATCATAACACAGGTGCCCCTAAAATCTTATTTCCTTATAGATCTCCCTGGCCTATGACACACACAAAGATCAATTGGCACATTTTTCATACCAACTTTTGCAATCCTCATAGTGCATAACCCAAAATTCCATTTTATCTCTCAACTAAAGTATCTAATAGCACTATGTCATGACCCCCTCCCTCTATAGATACCCATACTAAGATGAAAATTAAGGAAGAGAGATAATGACCCCTGAGTCCCATATCTAGTAGGTCTCGGGTTAGGGACAAGAACTAAGTGTATTAAAATCTCACATATGGGACACATTACACTCTGTAATATAGGATCATAAGGTATGAAAAATAAACCAAAAATAAAATCCATCAAATAATAAAAGGATAAACCAAAACCATCTCTAAATTAATGAATAATATCAACAGATACAAACAAAAGACTCTATGTCAATACTAAAGGAAAAGTCCTATAGTAGTGACTCAACATCATTTACATAACCCAGAATAGTAATGTCCAACTCAATCCTTGAATTCCTTCTAGAAACCTAAGAAATAATTTTATATATATAGGGATATCATAACATGTATACGCAATTGGATCATGCCCAAGGTCTCAAGTTAACATGTGAAAAGAGAATACAAAACAACAGAACCAGCATTCTTCAAAATAGGTAAATTAACTAATCCCAACATTATTGTGGCATGCTCAGCAAATAATGTATCCAATATAGTATCATAGTATCAAGAATATAAATAAAAGGAACCTTAAAACATCTTCCTCGTTGATTTTTCACTCCCACATTACAACTTCAAATGTCTAATGCTTCCATCCATTATATACACAACACACCACATATCCAGTAATCTCTGATGTGGGTTGGGAAACATCCCTACCAACCCCACCCTCACAAGGCCTAGAATCCAGTACTAGAATAACTCATCATGACATCACATACTTATCACATCAAATCAAAACCATGATACATAAAAAGGGTAGTGGGGTATCATGAACATGAAGTACATCAACCTCATTCCCTCATCTTAACAGTCTTAACACCCACCACATATTACTTTTTTTATCACTAATGGGTAATCTCAAAAACCAAAATGTATCATCAATGGTTAATCTCCAAAAAAACCTATATCATCATTGGGTAATCTCCAACACTAACCCATATCATTACTACGTAATCTCCAACACTAACCCGTATTATCACAGCTTCTGAGGGAAGAGTAACGAAGATTAGGTAGTCATAAATATATATCATCAACAACATGGATATTAGGGGAAACCCCCAAAAAACACTGTTTTTTTGGAATTGGTAAGGTCATAAAACTTAGGTGGGGAACTTGTGAAAATAACATAAAATAACCAATCGATAGATAACATAGAATACCTAGCCTTTGGGTTCACATAAACTACACTAGATAATACCACACCACCACCCCTACACATTAAAACATCCATCACAATTGCTACCACCACTAAATTCACCAAACCACACATAACCACACAATTTCACATCAATTATAGATTCCACAATTTTTTAGATTCTAATGAGTTTCCACTAATTCTCATTTAATAATCTATTCATTCACATTTACACAACCCATTCATTACTTTCTCAATTCTTTTAATCCAATTGGAACACATAAATTCTAGACCATTCTTATTTATTTAACGACCCATGATATTTCATTCCTAATGTTAAAATTTATTTAATGGATTTCTATACAACTATAATAGCATCACCACACTACATCTCTTCCATATCACATCAACCATCACTGTAGCACCATGTTATCAATTCTATAATACCACAAAAACCACACATCTCAACTACTTTACATCACCACCATCACATAACCTCCCACATCACATATTATTACAACAAAATATTGAATCAATTACCCACACTTTCAACAGCCAATTTAGTCACTACAATCACTGAAAAATATCCCATATCACACAATACAACACAAAAATCACAATGACAAACACCATTGTAAATCATATTCCAAAATTTATGTTCAAGGGATTACATTACTTTAATTCATTATTTATCATGGGTATTCTCACAAAAATTCTAGATTTTCATTAGCTTATCAGCCACATAAATGTGATTATCCATTTAATTTCAGGTGATATCCAGAAATCGGGTAATAAGGGTCTCACAAACATATCAAGTAATGAAAAGAATGCTCTCAACAACCATATTTCTTAATAATGACAATAATAATATATAGTATCATCAGTAATAACATAAAAAATCATCAAATAAAGTTATTTCTCATAATTCCCATTCAATATATTTATTAAGAGAACCCTTTTTATCTACCAAATAAAAGGTAAAAATATGAAATCCCCACACATGGACATAAACAGGGAGAGAGTGAGGATCCCCTTCCTCAAAAAAGATTTCTAGATCTCCACACATAATAGGTAATATGATAAAGATTTGGAAGAACAAAACTACATAAGGAAACATCAAATCAAACTAAACCATACGAAGGGATCATAAAAAACATCACTAACACACCTAAACCATAAAAACACTACCACTAATAATTCAAAAATAAAAACTGAAGAAAATGATGGAGAAAGGGGGATTTACGCATTAATTATTGGTAAGGACAAACCTCTAGAAGACAAGGATCAAAGCAAGAGGAAAGGGACTGAAAGATCCTCTAAAACTCATAGGTTTCACCCATAGTTCCTGGGAAATTAGAGAGAAATAAAATAAATTAGAAAAAACCCTAAAATTTATAGGCAATATAGACCTCAGATCTTTCACTGTTTGAAATACATATTCACATAATGAGTTTTCATGAGCCCCCATTCAAGATAATAATCTAGTTCAACATGTGAACTCATGAAACTAAAAATCTGATAAACATCCATTGATTTTCAAAGAACATCAACCTACACATAATTCACATAATGAATTACTCTTTTATGTTGTGAGTCTCTAAGGCACACAACGCTCATCTAAACTTCAATCCATAAATTTTAAGGCTCTAAGCATGAAAAAAATCTCTTATCATGAACTCCACTGCATGTTGTGATCCATATTCCATAGAATAATTGTAGCTCTAATCTCTATTGAATCTATCATAAGCATCCTTCGAACACATATTACTACAAACCAGCTATGTAATAGGATGAGAAGGCACAAAACATTACACTACATACCCACATCAATCTCAAACTATTGATACTAAAGAATTTTTTTCATCTTCCAGGGACCTCATGGCCTGTAGACCTTTCCCAACCCTAGTTGCATCAAGAGGGATCCATATCTCATCCTAAATCTGTATCAATCTTTGGCATAATGCCCAATGACTATCCTAATCCAGTTTAACTAAGTCCCTTGTAAACTTGATGCCAAGTACCAACCAAATAGAAAACCCCTTACCGAGGCACTATCTCACATCTATTAAGGGAGATCCCTCATTCCATCACATCGAGGAAACCCCGCTCTTCTACACACTTCAAATCTAAAAGGAATAATACCACTATATATGGATGAAATTAATCTCCTATAACCTTGGGGGGGAGTTCCTAGTCACTTTTCAGTTATAAGGAAGTCTTGGTAATCATCACTTGCCCCAAGACTCTTATTCCTACTCACCAGCCCTAGTGTACACACCAAGAGGTGTTGAGATATTATTATGATTATTTTTTACAGAATAGTTTTGAGTGTATATGATTCATTATATTGGATTTTGTTTTCAGTGCATAAATCATATTCATGCTCACATTTCTTGTGATTTTAATATGTATGGTGGTTAACTTAGATGATTCTAAAGCTGATTTATAGTGATTATATATCCAGAAAGGAGTTCTTGATGTAAGAATTTTAAGAATGGGGTATAATGCCACAAATATTGATATTTTGTTATTAAAGATGATTAAAAATGTGGGTTTTCATCAGAAATTAGTTTAACAATACCAAAAAATACCTACGTAAGGGTTTTCTATGATACTTAAGGGTCATACATGTTTTGTAAAGGAAATACATGCAAGTTGTGTGAGGTTCATCCATGCCACAATGTGGGTAATGTGTCATATAAGGTATGATATAAATTATATATATTAATGTCTTTATGTGCTTTCACCATGGAAGTAGGACCATGTTGTAAAGGGGAGGAAAATGTTGATTTTGGTTTCACTATAATTTTGAAGGATCATTTTCCATTATTGATGTACCATGTGGATAATAGTTGAGAGAAATGTGGTTTACTCCATTTTAGAGGCTTCTATTCTGGTATGGTTATATCTTGAGAATTTTGAGGTTTTAGAGAATTTGAGACCTCTATGATGCAATGATTTTGTTATATTTTAAAAGAGTTCAAGGGTATTTCTATACTAATAGACATTAGAATACCTTTATGACACAATGATGATATAATATTGTAATGTGTTTAAGAAAGTGAAAAGTAATTATTTTGAACTACCATGTCATGCTACAATGAAGGATTTCCCACTATGAACATTAAAAATATGAGAAGTTCAATCAACCATGATGGATTGGATCCATCTGACAAGTTTGGTGGTCATTTCAACTCATTATAACTACCAATTCAAATTTTATAGTGAAGGTTATTTGAAATATGATTCAAGGGTTGTGTTTTAAGAAGAATATTTGAATTTGATTTTAAATTAAAATTTGAATTAGTAGAAAATTTCGACCATTGTACATATTGACATGAGAGTCTGAAAAAGGTGAAGTATAATAAGTTATATAAGAGAAGATAGTAAGTTATATATATATATATATAAAAATAGATTATATTCTAAAATTATCCAAATTAGAATAAAGTAAGAATGATAAAGAAATTAAAGTGGGTTTGTGCATGTTTTATGCATATAAAGTGAAGAAGTAACTTGATCATATGTACGTTTGAAGGAGAATTTATCATATATTTATATTATGAAAGTAGAGAAAAAGTATTAGAATTTATAATTCTCAATAATTTGGAGGGAGTCTATTTGGTTGAAGATTATTTAATTGCTACAAACATTTATCTTTTTAAAGTGAGGGATTCACTTGTGTGTGAGATTCACCGAAGAATATTTGAGAGAAATTAAAGAATTATTTTCAAGGTTATACTCTGGTCCTTTGTTCTAAAATAATTATTTTACTGGTTTGTGTGATCCTAGTTGAATCTATATCACACTAATGACTAGACTTGTTATATTGAGAGATGAACCTTGTAAATATGTTATGTTCCCTCGTGTTAGTGTGCATATGGGTGTGAAGATAGATTATATCACTACACTTTAGCATGTGTCAAACTTTGTTTTCAAAGAAACATAAAAATAATTTAGATCATTGTTTCACCACTCCTAATGATCTCCCACGGATCATATTGGTGTATTCTCAAGTGTAATCAGAGAGAGGTTCCTTTTATTTGTGATTGGTTATTTGAATATTTCATTTTTGAAGTCTCTCTCATGAAAAAGAATCTATCATAAATTTCTCTTATAAACTATGGATAATTTTAATTTAGTGAATACTAAGTGGATTACCAAATTTTATGGGTATGGTTATCATGTTCATAAATAAATAATGTTCCTATATATCCCCTCTATCATTTATGATGTTTTGGAAGCCGAAACTGATATACTTCTCCCATGTGTTGAATGTACTTCCCTAATAGCTGTAAACCAAATAGAATATGGATAATGATGGCAATGATAGAAATGTTATTTTATCTTCTCTATTAGAAATTGAATTTCTAAATGTCAAAGGTATCGAAACAGAAAAATTTATTTATGATAGACTATAAAATATCTATAATGGTAAAACCAAAGTGAAACAAGAAAATTTGTAGTTTTAGAGACATAAATATAAAAATCACCATATACATGATGATAAGTCTATTGAAAGATTATTAATGATGGTTAATAATGTTTTAAAAACGATACAAATATATGGTGATAAGTTGGAAGACTATATTATTATAGAGAAGATCTTATGAATCATACGTGACAAGTATGGATCCAAAGAATCTTTTTTGGGAAAAATATCTAGCTAAAATACCTCTTTATGATTTCCAAAGTACTATAATTTATTATGAAATGAGTAAAGATAATTCTATCAAAAAAATAATGATTGAAAATGTTATTTCCTTAAAATCCTTAAATCCTAAGAAAAATAAGAAGATTGTTTGTGAAGATGATGAAGCTATCTATTTAAATTTAGATTCATATAATAATATAAGGTTTAATAAAAGGATGCCTCTTGTCTCTGAAAATATTATAGGATGTAAGGGAAAGTTTAAAGGGAATTTAAAACTTAAATTTTTCAATTTTAATGTTTTTGTATATTTTATATAAAACTATCCACAACTAAAATAAGATAATGTTTGTGTTAAATAAAATGAAAGACCCATAAGATTATCAAAACATAATTCAGCAAGGGGAAAAATTATTCTATAAGAACGAGTATTAATTTATTAAAGAAAAAGTAGAAGAATTTTATATCTAATTTTGAAGATAGTAAATGTAGTGGTGAAAATAAATTGGTTTATACTAAAAGTGATATTTGTGAAAAAAACACCTTGCTATAGTGAGTGATGAAAATTTTACTTGCAATGAAGTTTGTAATTCTAGAAGTGAGGATGAGAAAACTCAGATAGATTTTATGTTGAATAGATAATAAGGATAATGTGTCTGAAAAACATCTAATCCTGAAAAAGAAAATATAAATTTGAAGAAAGATGAAAAATCATTCAATAATAAGGAATCGATATATATATAAAAAATGTAAGCTATTGATGGATAAGTATAATATGAATAAACTACTTGATTGTTAGAAGGTCTTGAGTATAAATTTATAATAAAATTTTAAATATACGGAGATGGAACTTGATCTTGTTCAATATAAACTTATTGAATTTGAAGAAGAACTGAACCCATCCAAACTTGTTTTAAAAAATTCCATTCAAGAATCAGAGAGTGTTAAAATAAGAATGAAACATAATAACATCAACAAAACCCATATTATTGGGATTATGTTAATGTGAAAATATTTATGAAGAGTCAAAGAATTAAAATCAAGTCAAAAGGATAAATTTTGTGGGTAAATCAAATGAGTCTATAAAATCTAGAAATTCTAGAAATACAAACATTGATTCAAAATATACCTTGAACGATGACTCTGTAAAGATATATAATAATTATAATACAGAGAATAATAGGTTAGTATTTTAAAAAAATATGTTCACAAAAACCAGTTATAATTTTTTATTAGAAGGCAGTTGGAATTCAAACACATAATTTTGGACATCATGCAGTTTTTAAAGGAAAATATACATTAAATTGATACTTCTTATACTATGGACACTTTATTCATATGGATAAAATGTGTTTTTTCGACTACCAACACCATTAAATTGTTATAAATATTAAAAAACATGTTTTTTGTATGATTCAACATTCTCAAAATAAGGATGTTCATAATAAGTTAAGTATTATAGACAGAAGAAACATAACATGTTTGATATTCTTGATGAAGTATATGGAAGGTGGGAACAACTTGGTAACCATTTTAATTAATGTATCATTATTATACCATACTTAAATAATTTTAGTTTTAAAACTCTGGATTCTTATAAGATGAATAGAAAAGGTAAAAATAAAGAATTAGTTATTGGAGTGGCACTTAAAGAATCAATAGGTAAAATTCAATGGATCTTGGATAGTGGATACTCATCAAATATAACAATATATTTTATATTCATAAAAGATATTGAAAAGTGAAATGGTGTCTTAGTAACTTTTTAATACGACTAGTCACTAAAATTTAAAGGAGTTCGATCAACTATTATTGGGATTGAAAAGATAAAATCCAAAAAAACTATTTAGGTTGATGGACTATAACACAATATATTGACTATCTCACAACATTATAATAAAGTAAATTAATATTTTTTAATATGTATGGATTCTTGGTTAATAATCTCAAAAATGGAAGAATAATGACCAGAGGACAGTGGGCTAAATTTAATTTATTCCCATTTAGTGATGTTGGAGATTCATGTTATCTTAGAAGGAAAGAAGTAAATAAAATGTAGAATAGATGGATTGGTAATCTTGGAAAATTTAAGATGAACATAGTCACTCTGGGAAAGAATTTCCGTCATATTCCTTTATTTAAAATATAAATAGACTTGATGGTCTCAATATGCTGAAAGGGGGAGATTGTTAACTCGTCTTACAAGAATGTGGAGATTCAATTTACCCAACCTTTATAGGTTATCCATAAAAATATGTGTGGGTATATGAGGAAGAAATATACCAGTGGATATAAGTAAATTATTACCATTATTGATTATTTCACTCATATTAATTATGTTATGTTTATTAAGCACAATTCTAAATCCTTAGAAATATTTAATTTTTTTTGAAGAGGTGAAAAAAAAGAGTGAGGTTTTTCTATCCAGAAGATCTAGAAAGACAATAGAACTAATTTTTCAAATGGTAAATTTGAATATTATTTGTAAAATCATGAAATCTAATATGAAATTAGTGCACCATACACACCACAAATAAATAATGTGGCTAAATGAAATAATATGTGTTTTTTGGAAATAGATCGAACAATGCTGGTTGAGTATGACACTTATAGATATTTTTAGAGGTAATATGTTGTTACAATGGTTCATAGTTAAAATAATTGTTTACATATGAAAATTTATTATATTCCCTGGATAACATGTGTTATAATAAATATCTAATTTTTAAGTATCTTAAAGTATTTTTCATCCCTGGTGTTATCAAAGTAAATTGTGAAAATATTTTTAAGTTTGAGAAAAGAAGAGTTTCTATAATTTTCCTAAGAAATATTATAAATAGAAGGGAATAACAATTTTTAACAGGTATTCTAAAGGGACAGTTTATAAAATTGATGTGAATATTCTCTATCCTTTAAAGAATAAAGTTACACATGAAAATATAAGTTCCATAATTTGTGATGAAGATGTTATTTTTATTTAACAACCTAATGAAAATTCACAAAAAGATGAAAATATTGATTTTTAAAGGTTAAATATAATTTAGGTGATGAGGATAAATAAAATTCATCTCATCTAAGGATGAAAAGACAATTTAAATTACAAAATATCATTAGAGATCAAAGTAATAATGTACCAATAAGGATAACTCTAAGTAAAATATCACATACTTCATTATTCTATCAATTTAAATTTGAATATATTGAATAATATTTAAATCTTCAAGAGTTGATAGATGATTAGAATGAATTATTGAACCAAATTTGAAAGAATGAGACTTGTTTATTAGTTCCCTAACCTAAAGAAAAAAAATAAAAAAGGGATATAGTGGTTGTTTTGAAACAAGTTGAATGAAAATGGAGAATTAGTGATAATAAAGAAAGGATAGTGTGAAAAGGTAATTCACATGTTAAAGTATTAGAATTTAATTAATCTTGTTCACTAGTTACATGTCTTGAAACTCATAGAATATTTCTTCCTATTTCTACAGAACGAAAATAAAATATTTTTCAAATTGATTTCAATTATTCCTTCTTAAATAGTGAATTTAAAAGAGATTTTTATAGAGATAAATAGTGTTGTTTTTTTGGATAAAATTAGAGGTTAATTTTTATGTTAAATAAGAATTTATAAGTGTTGAATCAAGCCCCAAGGTCATGATATTCTAAACCGGATTCCATCTTGAAGATACTGAATTTTATAAATTGAATATTTGACAATAATCTCTACATAAAAAAGGAAAAGTTGTATATCTTATTATTATTTTTTATATAGATGATACCATATTATCTATAAATGATTAATAAATTTGTGAAATGTTTTTTAAGGATATTAAAACATTATATTTAATTTTTTTGGTTATTTACAAAAACGTTGCCCCTTTTCACTTAAAAAGGGGAATCCCTATCCTCAATTACCCTCACAATATAGCCCATTTTTTCATCCCAAATTATACCCAAACCTACCTAAAAAAATCATATCCACCTTTAAGAGGTTCTGATCTTCTAAAAATATCATACCTTAAAAAATTATCCCCCTTTGTAGAGGATATAATCCAAGAAGTGAGGTATAAATTTCTAACCACCACTTTCTCATTTATATATATTTATGTGAACTTATTCTTCATAAAATTACATTAATGTCATGAAATATATTTGGAATTATGTATGAAACATATTATATCTTTTTTTTTCTAGTTTTTGAAGTTTTGGATGATTATGATGGATTAAAAAACTATTTTTGTTCATTTTGGGGAAACACGGGAAAGACCACAACCATGGTGGAGGCCATGGTGTTTCTATGAGTCTCATGTATAAAATAACCAAAACCAAAATGGATAGTAAATAATCATAGTCTCAAGTGTAATTCAATGTAATTATTTCTATCAAACATTGTCATAGGGGCATAACCACACCGAGGTGGAGGCCATAGCGAGTCTAAAATGGATTAGATTTATTCACCAGACCATAGACGGTGCCCATGGTCTATCTCCCTGGATTATGAACAATGAAATTTTATATTCCACCAGGTGATAGAATAGTTTGTTTTATAATTTTATAATTCTCAAATGGTTTCCTGTTCGTCTGGGGGTGGTTACTCTAGCCAGTTCACCCTTATTAAGTAGTTTTAATGTTTCTTTTGACTATATTACCCTATAGTAAACTGATTATTCTACTTCATATGGCTCTAGTTCTATATTGAGAATATTATATAAAGGTGTGGTGGGAAATCCTATTTATTCAAGTAGTGGATTATGCTGATGATATTGTCTATCTTACTCTCCCACCACCTATCTAGAAGGAAATTTTTTTGTCATCAATCTTATGGTAGGTGTATCTATCATATGGTCTATCCCTTGGCATGGTTGAATTATTTTGATTATATCCATTTTTTTGGATTTATGAAATTTGTGTTTTGATATACATGAGAGTTTATATTATTTTTTATGGATACGATTTTAAAAAATATATGATTTCTTTGAAAATAAGATTTTATACACCTGATGTATTTGTCAAAATGCCTCAAATATGGGTTTGAAATAGAAATTTGTTTTAAAGCATGTAAGTGGTGTGGAATATATATAGAAAATATTTTAGGAAATGTTTGGATGGTTTTATTTAAATATAATGGAGATATGTAGCATAATGGGAGACCTTAGTGTATGGAGAAAAATTATACTTAAAGGGGACATTAGTGGATTAAGTTATCACTAGGTAAGGTGCTTGTGATGACATGGTTACTAGTGGATAGAATTACTGGGGGGACCAATATTAACAAAATTTAATAATCACTTATGTCAGCTATTGTTCCTTTTTCTATATTAGTTTTATACACCCTCAAGTTTTGGATTTACCTTTGGTGATTTTTTGATACATTTCATTCTTATTTATTTGATAATGTTATTTTCCCACTTGATATGGATATTGATGCATGGAAACCTTTATTATTCATCTTATTATACCTCACATATATGTGTTACATTATACCTTTTTTATTATTGAAATATGTTATGTTTTTTAAAAGAAAATGAGAGGTTGATTTTATATTGTAAATGATTTATTTTTTTAAAATCTACTTTACACTAAAGATAATGAATTCTTGTAGATAGACATTTTATATATTCGTTGATGTTATCCTTCTAATAGTTAGTCCCCATACTTTAATTTTAAATTTTGGTGTTTGTAGACATCGTTTTATAGGATATTGGTAATGGAAAAAACATCTTGAATGATAAGACTATGTTAGATCATGTTTCCTCTTAGTGGGTTGCGATAGTGATGAAATATAGTCACATAGAGATGGGCCCCTAGTGATTTGGGTTCCATATAGATGGCCTTTCAGTTATTTCATCTAGACTTAGTTATCCAATTTCTGGATGGTTCCCTTATGGTTTGGTTTTTTAACATATGATTTATTTTGGATAACTACTATGATATTTTTATTATTTTTATTTTATCATATGTCTATTATGGTGAAATCATTCTCATGTTTCTGTATATGAAACCTTCATTCTCATCACAGTATTATGGTGATTATGAATGTAATGAGGGGCTTATAACATGACAATTTGGTAGAAATTATCGGTTAAACTGGTTGGTCTATAACAATTTGGTCTCAAATGGTTCAGTTTATTTATAAATCTTACACCAATTCTTGTTTATTACACACTTGTGTCTAGGAATTATTAATAGACTAAATATTAGACTATATGAACTCGTAATGTATTGTGAGAGTATTTCATGTCATCTCACTTTCATGATACACCTAGAGTTACCCTCAAAATTCTAAGGATTTTCCAGAATCTATGTTTATAAGTTTAGCCTTTTGACTTCTGTTATCTAAATTTTGTTTTATATAAAGGAAACAAATTTTTTTATTGATGGTTTATATTATATTAATTTTGTATAATATGCATCTTTTTGGAAGACAACCTCTAAATTCTTTAGAGAAATATATTGAGAAATACCTGTAGGTGAATCCTCTAGTTGACTCAGTTTTAGTGGAAATTGTAGTCCAAATAATCCATTCCTTAGGCCAAGTAGCCATTGTTGAATGGGGATGTAAGGTGAGTCATGCTTTTTAATTCACTAAGAATAATACAATGATCTTTGATAGTGAAAATGTTCCATAATATTTAGAATAATAGATTTATAGGACTGTGATGATTTCCCACTTATTGAAATATTTCGATGACTCTTTGGTTGGTTTCAACAGTCATATGCTTGAGGGGTTAGGAAGGAAGCGGTGGAAAACTATTTTTCAATCAAATTTTCCTAAAGATATCACCTGGACTGCTTTAAATAAATCCTTTAATAAACTATTCTATCCTGAGATTCTATGATTTTAAAAGGCATGAGATTTTATAACTATGGAGTAGGGATATTTTTCAATAATAGAGTATTCTACTTGGTTTTCTCAGTTGGTTCACCAATCTTCATAGCTTGTTTAAAATTAATACCACAAGTCACAGAGGTTAAAGAAGGGACTGAGAGAAAATATTCATTCTATTATGGTTTTTATATGACTTACCACCTTCATCATGTTTGTAGAAAAGGCAAATATGGATGATGTATACATAGTTGGGAATATGGGACTCTTTTGATCAACAGTGATAGAATGAGGTATCCCAAGTTTGTTTTATGGCCAAAAGATGAAGTAGGATTACCAATGTTGAGGTGATGGAAGGAGTGTGTAACATATGTCACTGTAGGGTAAGGTGTTATATTACCATATTTTGAGAATGTGACACCTCAAAATTAATCATAATGTTGCACCCAAGGTGTTGAATGCTTGTGGAAAAACTAGCATCTTCAAAATTTATATGAAATAGAATCCTAGATAAGTATAGTTATATCCACCTTATTAAGGTCTTTCAATTTAGATCTAATATGGATAAAGGGTTGGAAAATCAACCTCCTTCCATGGTTCATGCTTTGGTTATGAGGAAAGGGCAGAATGAGGTTGAAGTATCTATGTAAAAAAGTGTGCATCGGAGGATTAAAAGGAGGGATTTAATACTATGATAGGTATAATTTTTATTACATATTATTTGGTTATGGAATTATTTTATACTATTCAATGTTTGGTTATGACCACTGACAACAAGAAACTTATGGTATTTACTATTTATTGATTTTTATAAATTTGATATTATAATTAAAATGGATTACATGATTAAATATAAATCCTAGATCAATTTCCATCATAGTTGAGTCTAGTTTCATTCATCTAATGGATTTGCTCATGTATTTCATGGTAAGTGGGATCCTAGATCAAGGAGGTCAAGGAATTTTTCACCTATTTTTGAGATGATCTTATACTAGTTTCCATGTATTTTTCTTGATGATATTGATCTATGAATTAGTTTCCCTCTTACTATGGTAATGATAATTATTGAAAATTTATTCCAGATGATTCATTTGGGTTGGAACCTTATAGGGAAGTGGATTTTACTAATTTATTTTTTCACTAGTACTAGGCCCATTTCCTCACCATCACACCATATAGAACCAACTAAATTGATATAATTAAAGGTCTATCTTGAGTTTTTTAAGGATAAGGTATTTAAGATTCCTAGAATATCACCTTGGGAATTGCTAAATCTATTTTAAAAGAAGTAATATGGGAGTATTTGGATTTTTTTTTAATAGTAAAAACTCGACCAAGTGATAGTTAAGGACAAATATCCCTTACCAAGGATTGATAACCTTTTTTTATTAGATCAAGGTATCTGAGTGGGTTTCAATGACTGGTCTAAGATTGGTGTACTATCAACTAATGGTTTGAGAAGAAGATATTCATAAGATGGAATTCAAGATAAGGTATTATCATTATGGGTATCTATTCATGATTTTTAGACTTACTAACACTTAATTAATGTTTATGATTTTGATGAATTATATCTTCTTCTATTTGATGGATTCTTTCATGGTTATTTTTTTGAATGATATCCTTTATTGTTCTAAATTAAAATAATACCATGTTAAGAATTTTAATATCATCCTTGGAATATAAAAAGAGAATCATCTATATAAGAATCTATCCTAATATTATTTTGATATTCAATAGGGGAAATTTTTGGGCTATGTTATTTCTGAGAAGGTTGTCTCAGTGGATCCTTAAAAGATTTAGGAGGTGATATTTTGGAAGTATCCTAGAAATGTGTTTGAGGTGTTGAGTTTCTTAGGATTATCTGGTTATCATAGATTATTCTTTAGGTACTTCTTAAATATTACATATCTTATGAAATATTTAAACAGTTAGGGTGTAATGTTTATTTAAAGTGGTCAGTGATAAAAACCTTTTGAGGAGTTGAAAGTGAGATTGACTTCATCTACAATCCCGATTCTTCTATATCTAGGTTTGGGATATGTTGTATACTACAATACCTCAGGTATGAGTTTTAGTTTTATTATGATATAGGGAATACATCTGGTATCTTATGGATCCCATCAATTATTCCCTCATTAAAATAACTGCACTATTCATGATCTTGAGTTAGCGATAGGGATACATGGTCTTAAGACATGGAACCACTACCTCTTAATAATCTTTTTGCATTATATTTAGAACATAAAAGTATGAACTATATATTCTATTAGATTGATCAAAGGTTGAGATGAATTTTTTTGGTGGTGTAACATCGGACCTTTAATTTTGATATTGCATGCACCCTCATAAAATGAAACATCGTCATAGATTCTTTGAGTTGAGAATTTTTGAATCAGGAAATGAAGGAATCATTTTAAGAGTGGTGCTTGATGGGATTGTTTGTTGAGACACACTTGGATGTATGGATACTTGATTAATAGGTATACCAATATTTTTATCATGCTTGATTATCTATGTTGATCAGATTTTACTTGGATGGGAAAATAATGAAAAGTGTTATTGCTTTTATAGGACTCATTATGGTGGGGATACCTCTAGTGAGTGGTATTGATATCCCAATGGGGTTATGTTATTTTGTGGTTGGATGGTTTTTCTGATATATCTAATATATAAATTAATGGATAAAGTACACTAATCTAGTTATTCAGTGAACTCTATAGATACCAAGATGTATCATGATCTGATATGTCACTACTAGTTGCTGAGAATGAAACAATTGATTATGAATTTTGTGTGTCAATGTCTTTCACGTTTTAGAATTAGGGTAGAACATTATAGGTTTAATGGTTTTCAAAAACCTTTACCCATTTAAATATATAAATTGGATAACATATCCATGGAAGTTTTGATTGGGATACCTCAGATTCCATATAGTAAAGATTTGATATGAGTGATTATTGATCAACTCATAAAATTTGTGCATTGTCTACCTATCAAGGAGACAGTTTAAGTGTAGGATCTCGGGAACTTGTATGTATAAGTTATTTTTCAACTATATGGTGTTCCATTAGTTATCATTTACTACAGGGACCCTCACTTCACATCCTGGTTTTTTTGTATATTATATTCAGTTATAGGTTCTTAGTCTAAGTTGAGCACACCATATTGTCCCCAGATGAATGTCCAAACTGATTGATCCATCCAAATTTTCAAAGATATTTTTAGGGAATGAATTATTTACTTCATTGGATAAGTGGATAAATATATTCCCTTATAGATTTTTTCCTATAATAATAGTTATCAAGCTTTGATCAGGATGGTTCCATTTGAGGTGTTATATAAGAGGCCCTATATATCCCCACTTTTTCTTGTAATAGGTCAAATAATGGTCCTTAGTTAGACTGAGCATCATCTAGTAAATAATTAATATTGATAAAATGATCTTGATAATGTTAAAAACATCATATAGTTTCCAAAAATCATATGTCTATCAATATAATCATCCATTGGAATTTGAGGTTGGGGTTTTCCTTAGAATTTCACATTGATTGGGACATAGATGTTTGGGGATGCATATTAAGTTATCACCTCATTATTTAATCCATTTTTAGATTGTAAAGTGAATCAAGAAGGTGGTATATCGATTGTAATTACTTACTCATTTGAATTATATCCATGATGTGTTCCATGATTCCCTATTGAAAAAAGTATCATCCATATCCATCTCATGTGATTGAGTGGGAGGATATTGAGATTCAACCTAACACATTAGTGACTAAAAATCCTATTTCGATATTTGAATGATGGGATAAGGTGATCGTAGCAAGATGACATCATTGGTTTGAGTGATATGGTAGTGTGGTAGGGACATCCATGAGGCATGAGATAAAAATGCCTTGATGATGCATTAATATATTTAACTCTTTTCAAGTTCATGATCTTGATTCTTTTAGGGACAAAAATATTTTTTGGTGGAGAGGATTTTAAAAACATATATTTGGATTCATTTAAATAGGATCTTTTTTCTTTGTATTTTTTGTTTCATATGTGTTAAAGTGCACAGTGTCTTAATAAATAGATTTTGGATATTTTAGTAAAACACAGGAAGAACCATGGTTGTGGTGGAGGTTGTGGTGTGCCTATGAATTTCTTATATAAAACATCAAAAAATAAAAAAAGCATTGTATGAGTAGGATATAACATTATGTTTGTTGGGTGTATTTTTATTGACCATGACTAGATACAACTCACCACACTATGGTAGAGGATGTGGTGAGTCTGAAATACCTTAGTTTTCTGCACAAGGTTATAGTTAGTTCCCATGGTATGTCTCTTTAGTGAAGCCACCATTATAGGGTATATTTCACTAGGTTGTGGTGGTGGTGGTTTCCAAATATTGAATGTGTAAATTATTTTCTAATATTCTTAGGGTGGTTACTCCATTTTTGTTAAAACTTAGTGGGGGATTTTAATGTTTCTTTACACTCTATTCCCCACTATTAAACTAATTATGATTTTTATTTTAGCTTGAATATCAAATTGAGTGTATTTGTAGAATATTTTTTGGCATTTATATTTCAAGAATTGGTGAATTAGGGTGACGATAATGGCTCTCTTCCTCTCCCACCATCAGTCTTGAAGGTAGTGTTATTTTCAGCAATCTAGAGGTAAGAGTCCTTATCCAATATTCTATCCATTTTCATGCTTGTGTTATTTTTATTTTATCATTTGGTTTGATTTATGAAATTGATATTTTGAGATTCATGAGAGTTTATTTGATTCTTTATGGTTATGTAATTGTTTTCAAAATATATTTTCCTTGAAATATAGATTCTATGCACATGACATGTTTGATAAAATGCCTCAAATATGGTTTTGAAATTGGAATTTTTTTCACGAATTGAAGTGGTGTGACATCACTATTGAAATCATTTTATGATACATGGGCTTAGTTTTCTTGAAACGTAATGATGTCATATAGATCATTGGAATACCTTGGTGTATGAGGGAAAAATAAACACATGAAAACCTTAGTGGATTAATCTTCCACTATGGTAGGTGCCCATGATGTCATGGTTTCTAGTGGGAAGCCTTACTAGGGGGACCTAGGTTCCAAGAATTTTGGATTCACTTATGTCATATACTATTCATTTGTGTGTATTAGGTGTGTATATCATCAATTCATGGATTTTCCTTTGGTTCTTTATGGATACATTTTGTGGTTGTTTATTTTATATTCTTATTTCACCACATGATAAGGATATTTATGCATTAAATTAGGTATATTTATCTACTTATTCCTCATACATATATGTTATGTCACGTTGTTTTGATTATTAGAGTATGAAATATTTTTTAAAATAAAATAAATGTATTAGTTTATATAGTAAATGATTTTTTAAATGATTTTTCAATCTATTTTATAATGGATATAATATAATCACCTAGATATAGATTTTAAATATTCTTTGGAGTTATCCTACTGAGAAGTAGTTTTCACAACCTAATTTTGAATTTAAACATTTTCAGACCTATTTTTGTAGTATATAGGTAAAGGGATGAGTATCATGTAAGGAAATACTCTATATGAACATTTTTATATATGGTGGGTTGAGAAATTAGTGAAATTTGGCCACATAAAGAATGAAACAGTGGTTTATTTGGGGTTCCATATTGATGGTCATTCGATTTTTTCATATAGACTTGGTTATCCAGTTTTTTGATGTTACAATTATCCTTTGGTTGTTTTGATATATGATGTGTTTTAGATATCTTTGTGATAATATTATGGTTTCTATGTTATTATATGTATATTAAGGGTAGAATAATTACCATGCTTTTTGTATGATGACATGGTTCTTATCACTAGACTTTGATGATCTAGAACGTGCTTTGGGACTTGTGGAAGGCTGAATAGGGTGAAATTATGGGTTAAACTAGGTTGGTCTATTATGTAACGACCTCAACCCCTATAGCCCAAAGATGATGCGTTAATTTATTACAATATAATTGATACAAAGAACCACATCTCAAAGGACTAAATATTTTAGTAGTTTTGGACAAATATATTACATACATGCTACCTATTTTATGTTGGGAAAATAAAATAAATCATAATAAATTAGAATATCAACAACCTTGAAACTCATTCCAAGAATTCATCTTCATATCTTGGGGAGAAGAAAAGAAATAATAGTGAGATCAAATGATAAATAAGGTTTATGAATATTGGAAGCTGTCATGAATCAATAATCATAATCAACATGGAAAGGTTGATAACTAAACAGACATTTTATTTAAATTACTTTACTGCATGTATAGATCTGGCATAATCAATATGTAAAGGTAAATAAATAAAAATAAATGTTATTTAACAAATAACTGGTAATGAAATGCATCCAAAGATAATGTCATAGTAAATATATATTGGATAGTAATAACTAGATACCGAATTAGTGGAATTTTTAATTATTGTCACTACAAGAAAACTGTCATTTAACGGCGGTTTTAAAAACCACTGCTAAATGTGTTTCGGGCCGCTATTTCGCGGTGGTTTTTAAACCGCTGCGAAATGCCATAAATTTTTTTTCTAGGATTAGCGGCGGTTTTTTAAAAAACCACCGTGAAATAGCGACAGTTTCGGTTAAACCGCCGCAAAATTAAAGGAAAAAATAAAAAAACACGAGAAACCCTGAAAATCACTAAAATGACCATAAATTTTGATCCGGGCATCCATTGGAGTGCCACAACTAGTCAAATAGAAGCTAATGAAGAGATCTAGAGGAACATATAATCAAAACTGTGAGACAGTCTAAGGTGTGGAGGATATTAGAGTTATAAGAAAGTTGAAAAAAGTTCTCCAACTTCAAACGACCATAACTGTTACTCCGGGTGTCTGTTTGGGCTCTACCACATATCAAATCAAAGCCAGCGAAGAGAGTTACATACCAATTTAACAAAAGAAAGCTTTTTTCATGTTTTTTGACCCCAAAATCCCTCCAAAGGCCTCTGAAGCCCCGTTTTCTTCACCGGTGTCCCATCGAACTTGTCTTGAAATGGTCTTAACTTTCGATCCACGTGTCAGTTTGGACTCCTCCACCTGCCAGATCATAGCTAATTCTATGAACTTCAGTTTGACTGGTCGTGGCACCCACATGCACTCCTGGATCATATGTTATGACCTTTTTAGTGGGTATCGGGTTTGTTATGTTTTTCGATGCCTCGTTTCTAACACCCGTTCCCCGTCAGCTTTTTTTTAAATGGTCGTCACTTCCGATACGCCTGTCCATTTAGACTCTTTCACCTATCAGGTTGAAGATTGTTTCAGGATCTTTGATTTGACAGGTTGCGGATCTAAAACAGACTCTCAGATCATAAGTTATCTCTGTTAATGTGAGTCCAATGTTTTAGTCTCTTTATGACCATTTTGACGGGTTTTAACGGTTGCTCCATTTATTACTATTTATTTGGGTTTCTCTGACTTGTTATCTTTATCAGTGTTTTTTTATGGGTTATTATGATGATTATGTTGAATTATGAAGGAGTTTTCCAGAGTTTTAATAAGTTTTCATGCGTTCTCATTCTTTCTAATGCCTCATTCTTCATATGCTTCCCCATCTGTTTTCATGCATTTTCATGATTTTTCATCCCTTATCACATCTTTTCATACTTTTTCATGTGTTTCTATTGGGAAAAAATCCCTTAAGGCATCATTGAAGCATTTTTGAGGAGATTTTGTTTGTTGACAAAGTGGACATCTGAGTGGTGATTGTTAACAAAGAAAAACAATGACATAAAAATTTGGTGACAAAGAGGATTTCATGATGGAATGTCGAGTTCAAGAGATGAGGTCAACGATCCATGTTTGATTCAAGAACGTTGACAAAAGGAATGGATGATCTGGAGGCAATACAAAAGAACAGATACAAGGTGGCACCACTTTCCAGTGTTTTCCAAATTTTTGGGCCAGAAAATCGACAAATGAAGAAAAGTGTTTTTGGAAAAGGGACTTGCACGCCAAGGACTTGGAGTATAGGAAACATGCGTGCCATATTTTTTTGAAGATTATAAGATCAAAATATGGCAAAGGAAACAGGTTCGCGCAAGTTTGGGAGTTGGTTGCTCAAGTGTCTAGGAGGACAGAAGACTTGCACGTCGAGACTGGGTCGCGCAGGTGACTTGTGCGCGTGTAGGGTGGTAAATTTTTCTATAAATACTAGACCACCCCTCCTCATTCTTTATCGGAGTTCAACACTTTGAGAAATCAGAGCTCCTGTCGCATAGGTGTGGTGGTCGCGCAAGTGGTGTGTGTGGTCGCGCAGGTGGGACTTGCGTGCCAGGGTGATAGTTGTGTGCCAGTGTTTGAAGCTGTGTGTTAGTGTAGAGTTTCATGCCAATATTGGATTGGGCATAAAAGGAAGTGAGTCGCGCAGGTTTGGAGTTGAGGAAGCTTGAGTCGCGCAAGTGTTTGAGGAGGACTTGCACGCTCGTTTTGACTTGCGTGTCGATACTTGCGTGCTGAGATTGACTTGCGCGCCAAGTAAGGTTTATTTCTAGTAGTGATTTTCGGGCTGCATGGAAGCTGGAAGATTGCTCGATACCTTCAGTGCAAAGAGAGATTCATCTACAGGTGAAAATTGGGCTTCAAAAGAGCATTTACTTACAGAGGAAGATGCATTCCTTCATACAAATGAAGAGACCTACAGGTCTATAAACTGTGAGTGGATCCTTTCCGAAGTAGTGATCAAAGGAAGAGGAAGAAGGTGATCCTCTCCACCGGCAGTGAGCCAGAGAGAGAGAAACATGGAGTGACCCTTGAGAAAGTAGTGAGCTGACCCTAAACTTGTAAAGGTAGTGAGCCTGGGTGTAGAGGTGATCTAGCCTGAACCTTGTAATCCATAGCTAGTGATGTTTAGTGGAATTGGTACGACCGGCAACTTGTCGGTGTATGCTCCTTGGACGTATCCCTTAGCGGTGAACCAAGTAAAATTGTTGTGTCCTGTGCTTTCATTAATTTCTGTTTACATTGTGCAACAGGAAATAGAGAGAAGAGTCTTTTTCTTAACAGTGAAACAAGATCAGAATCGACTTTAAGTTTAAATTAGTCATACCCTAATTCACCCCCCCTCTTAGGGTATTCAGCCTTGTGGACCTAACAATTGGTATCAGAGGGAAAGGTTGATATTAGGTCTTCTCTCAATGGAGGTCACTAATAATAAATGGATTCTGATATTCGATGGATGTAATTTTCAGATATGGAAGAATCTAATGCAACACTATTTCTGATCTTTGGGAATGGATGTGTTTTCAGCAGCTATGCAAGGTATCACAGCTGATATTACTGGTGGTGCATTATCAGAAGCTGAGCATAAAGAGTTGGATGCTGATTCCAAAGCAATCAATGCCTTTGGGGGATCCCTTTCCAATCCCATCTATACAAATGTGATGTCATGAAAGATGTCACATTCCATGTGGGAAAATATTTTTAATATTTATGGAGGGGATACAAAAGTCAGAGAGGCAAAGCTACAAGTGTTGTGGAACAAGTATGAAGATCTAAGAATGAACCCGAATGAGTCTATTGATGCATTCTTTGACAGGGTAAATGTTGTGGTATAAGACATGCAAGGTCTTGGTGAGATTATTGAAGACATTAAAATTGTAAAGCGCATCTTGAGAAAACTTCCACCTCATTTCAATCTGAAAGTTTCTGTTTTTGAAGATAAATATCCGAAATAGCTGACATTGGATAACCTGCACAACACTCTTGTTGCATATGAAATGAGAAATGATGATAAAGATGATGTGGAAAAGGGGAAATCTAAAGAGGTGGAATTTAATGCCATGAAGAAGCTCACTATTGAAGATTCTCAGGAGGAAGAAGAGATAGATGAGGTGATGTCATTCCTTTCTTCAAATATGCAAAGAGGAAAAGGAAAGTTTAAAGGGAAACTTCCACTAGCATGATTTCGATGTCGAAAGGTTAGTCACCTTGCTGTATGATGCCTCAAAAAATTTCAAGAAGAAAATGATGAAGATGAAGTTGAAAATCCCAAGACGAAATCTTCAGCCTATGTGAAAGGGAAGAATAAGTTTAAGAGAAATTTCTTCAAGAGGAAGAATCTTCTTTCACAAGAAATAGAAAGTTCAGATGAGTCTGAGGATGAAGAGGTTGAGGAGTTTAAAAATTGTAAAGATCATAGACAAAATGCTATGGTAGCGGTCGTCGGTAGTTCTTAGGAAAAGGAAGAAACTGACATTGGAGAAGAGGAAGAAGAATTTGAAGGAAGAGTTGATATGGAAGTCGAATTGGAAGTAGCTCTTGAGTAGATAGATGTTTGGAGAGAAAAAACAAATAAATCCAATAAAGTTGTTCATGATGCCAAACTCTATATGCAGCAGCAGGAAGATGAGAAGTCTGAGTTGATGGAAGAAATTGAAAAACTCAAGTTATCAACACCAAAGAACTCAAAATAAGTTAGTGAGTATAAGCTCAAGATTGTAGAACAGAAAAGGTAGATCGATTGCTTGAACAGAAAAGTGAAAGATCACGTCAAGCGTATCGAAGAGCTTGAAGAGGAAGTTTTCGGTCTGTGGAGAAAAGTTAAAGACCAGGAAAAACCTTTAAATCCCAACACATTGTTGGGAAAGCAGGTCATTATGAATACTGAAAAGAAGAAAGAAGATCCTAGTAGTTCATCAGGAAAGAAGCAGAAATTGAGCTTAGAAGTTAAGGCTAATTCATGGCTTAATCAGAAACAAAAATCTGTGGCAGTTGAAGTCAGATCGCAAGCACCCGTCCCGAGATTGAAGGTGGATTTGGGCACAAAGAAGAATCATAATATTCAGATATCCCAAGGGGAAACCTGTATTGCTGAAGTAACATGAAGGAATGCACCTTATATCAGGTGTTATTGTTGTGGAAAGTTGGGAAATTCACAGTATGTGTGTTCCATATCCAAAAGACATCGAAGGGAACAAGAACAGAGATGAAAGCCAAATAGAGAACGGTTTTCCAAAACATATTTCGAAGGACATTGTTTTTGGTGCGGATAATTTGGGCACATGGCTAGGTACTACACTTCGACCATACAGAGAAATGTGCAAAAGCAGAATCAAAATGTTAGCAAGTAGCAGATCGATAAACTGATAAGTTCGTTAAAAATGCAGAATAGATTTGCGGCTTTCCAATATGAAGCTGGTCAATCATACTCTGAGAAAGAACAAAAGTCTCAATCCATGCCGAGTATGAAAGAAAAAGTATGGACCAAGAAGAAGAAAATTGAGTAGGCCATGGTGGAAGAGATTTCCTTTAAAGCATCAGATCGTTCTGGTGTGTGGATCCTTGATAGTGGTTGCACATCTCACATGATGGGTAATAAGGATCTTGTTATAGGCATAAAATATGATAAAGAAGGAGTTGTCAAATTTGGAAATAATGAAGGCCTGAAGATTTTTGGCTCAGGGAAATCCAAGTTTGGGGGCAAAGAAATGAGACGTGCTGATGTCTTGGTAGTAGAGGGTCTTAGTCATAATTTTCTTAGTGTCAGTCAACTATGTGACTCTGGGAACTCTATCTGATTTACCAAGAAGATGTGTATTGTTAAAGGAAAATATGGAGCAGTCATTCTACAGGGAAAATGAACAAAGGGAAATCTTTACCTGATAGGTGGGGAAGAAGATTCATGCTTTTTATCCAGAGAAGAAGAAAACTAGTTGTGGCATAAGCGACTTGGTCATCTATGCCAACCATCTATGGAGGATCTCGTAAAGTGTGATGCTGCTAGAGACCTTCCCAAACTATCACATGATTGCACTCATACGTGTGATGCTTTCCAACAAGGGAAGATAATCAGAAAGACATACAGGCCAAAGGAACAAAAATCAACTAGAGTGCTCGAATTGTTTCATGCTGATGTATGTGGACCTATCTCACCACGAGCTATAAATAGGAAAAGGTACTATGTTCTTTTCATTGATGATTATAGCAGAATGGCCTTGGTATTTGTCATTACCCCTAAGACAGAGGTGTTCAGTTGCATAAAACAGTACAGGAGGGAATCAGAAAGGATGCTTGGGCAGAAAATTTTGAAGTTCTATATAGATAACGATACAAAATTCACAAACAGTCAAGTGGAAGAATATCTCGATAAACATGGGATAAGGAATCAAGTTTCATCAGTGATAACTCCCCAACAGAATGTAGTGGTTGAAAGGAGAAATGAGATCATCAAAAACATGTTCATAACGATGCTTATTGATAAAGACCTACCAGATAAATTTTGGAAGGAAGCCGTTTTGACATCGGTCTATGTTTCGAATAGGTCTCTGTTGTGTCTGAAGCAAGGTAAGACTCTGTATGAACTGTGGTATGGAAAGAATCCAATGTTGAAATACTTTCGAATCTTTGGAAGTAAGTGCTTCATTCTCAACAAAGAAAATCACAGGAAGTTCGAGGCATGAGGAGATGAGGGGATATTCCTTGGCTACTCAGGGAAAAGTAAAGCATAAAAATGCTTCAACAAAAGGATGGGGAAAATTGTTGAGAGCAATGATGTCACTATAGTCTAAAATGAACAGGATTCTCAATGACCTAGTGAATAGTTTTTGGATGAAATTGATGATGAGGTAAGTGAAACAGGGGGATTTGAAGTGGCAGAGGCTGACTCAGAAGAAGATACTGACGATGAACAAGAAAGTTTCAAGTCTGTGTCTGCAAAGAAGCTAAAGAGCCGAGCTGAAATTGATAGGAAGAATATCATTGGTGATCAGACAGCTCCAGTTCAGACTTGAAGAATGAAATCATTATAGAAAACATCATTTTTATCTCAGGTTGAGCCGAAATGTTTTTCTGATGCAACTGAAGACGAAAACTGGGTTCAGGCTATGAATGGAGAGCTTGATCATATTGAGAAGAACCAGAAGTGAGAGATTGTTTCGAGGCCAGCAGAGAAGAATGTCAACGGGACTAAATGGATCTATCACAATAAGATGAATGAAGATGGAACTGTGATTCGAAACAAAGCACGACTAGTGTGCAAGGGATACTCCCAGATAGAGGGAATAGATGTAGATGAGACATTTGCACTGGTTGCAAGGCTAGAGACAATCAGATTATTTTTGGCCATAGCAGTGCAAAGAAAGTTCAAAGTATTCCAGATGGATGTCAAATCCGCATTCTTGAATGGGGTTCTGGAAGAAGATGTGTACATTGAGCAGCCAGATGGTTTTCTCATTCATGAGGATGAGAACAAAGTTTGCAGGCTGAAGAAGTCATTTTATGGGCTGAAACAAGCTCCAAGAGCATGGTACTCAAGGCTTGATCAGTACTTGAAGAATCTTGGTTTGCAGCGTGGAGGAGTTGATTACAATCTCTATTTCAGTAATGACAGAAATCAAAGGATGATGGTGATGGTGTATGTCGATGACATAATTTTTGGCGGATCAGATGAAGCTTAGTGCAGATAGTTTTCTGAATTCATGAAAAATGAGTTTGAAATTTCAATGATTAGAAAGATAACATTTTTCCTTGGTCTACAGGTGAAACAAGGAAGGAATGGAACATTCATTTCTTAATCTAAATATTCCAAGGAGGTTCTGAGAAGGTTTGGAATGGAGAATTCCAAGGAGACGAAGACTCCGATTACTACCCGGATGAAATTATCAAAAGATGAGTATGGAAAGGCAGTTAATATCACAGAATACAGGCAAATTATTGGAAGTCTGTTATACTTAACTGCAACAAGGCCTGATATTGTTTTCGCCACATGCCAAGAAGCAGTATATCAGAGTAATCCCAAGGAAAGTCACATTATTGCAGTGAAAAGAATACTTTGGTATATCCAGGGCACAGTAGATTTCGACTTGACATATACTGACAAATCTCAGACAGAGTTATTGGGATATACTGATGCAGACTGGGCCGGTTCAGCAGATGATAGAAAATCAACGTCAGGTGGTGCATTCTATCTTGGTGGGATATATATTGCTTGGTTAAGCAAGAAGCAGGATTGTATTTTGTTGAGCACTGCAGAAGCTGAATATATTGCGGCCACTCAAGCATGCACACAGTTATTGTAGATGAAGCAGCAGCTTGAAGATATGGGAGTTGAAGTGAATTCTCCGATCAAAATCCAGTGCGACAACTCAAGTGCTATAAATCTTAGCAAAAATACCATCCATCATTCAAGGACAAAGCACATTGAGATTAAGTATCATTTCATCAAGGAGAAGGTGGAATAAGGACTTGTGAAGTTGGAGTATGTGCCTATAGAGTAACAGGTTGCCGATATTCTGACAAAGGCCTTACCCAAGGAAGCTTTTGAGAGACATCGACTGGATCTGGTAGTTTAGTCGATTACCCTCACTTGAAATAGTGTGGATGTGGAACCCTCCCCCTCTCCCTGAGGTATGATGTGTTTTTTATAATGTGCTGATATGTGTTCTCTACTCTGTTACATACTGCAAAAGAGTGACCTTTGGGTTCGTTGACAAAGGGGGAGAAATAGTGATTGTTCAAGGGGGAGACAATGTGGAGATTTGATAAATCATGAATGATATGGGGAGAAGCTGATAATTGGATTAGCCAGATAGGGGGAGTTGAAGCTAGTTGAACCTGCTTAGCCAGAGCTTAGCCTGGACAACACGGGAAATAGGGCTAAAGAGGTGTTGATGCTGTGAGTAGAAATGGGGAGCGTATAAAATCTGACGATGCTTGAAGTGATCGATCAAAGAATAGATATCACGACAGCTATGGATCGTGATAAAATTAGAAGAGTAGTGTTGGAATGTGGTAAAAATATTTTCAAACAAAAATTGGTCTTCCAACAAGTCCTTCAAAAATTGGTATCAGTTTAGTTCAAATTGGTATCAGTTTGGTGTCAACAGTGGATGTCAGAGATGAAGTGATTCATTGATGAACTTTTCATTTACTCTTGTTTCTCATGATGAGCATTGCTTATGTGGGCTTAGAGTATGTGTTGAGTAAATCATTGATTGCTATCAGAATCGTAAAAGGCGAATGGTGGCTGAAAAATCAACGATGTATCTTTTTATGGAAGAGTTGTCAACAAACCCAAAGGGGGATATTGTTGGGCAAAAATCCCTTAAGGTATCATTGAAGCATTTTTGAGGTGATTGTGTTTGTTGACAAAGTGGACATCTGAGTGGTGATTGCTGACAAAGAAAAACAATGACATGCAAATTTGTTGACAAAGAGGATTTCATGACGGAATGTCGAGTTCAAGAGCTGAGGTCAACGATCCATGTTTGATTCAAGAATGTCAACAAAAGGAATAGACGATCTGGAGGTGATACAAAAGAACAGATACAAGGTGGCATCGTTTTCCTGTGTTTTCCAAATTTTTGGGCCTGAAAATCGACAAATGAAGAAAAGTGTTTTTGGCAAAGGGACTTGCGCGCCAAGGACTTGGAGTATAGGAAACTTGCGTGCCATATGTTTTTCAAGATCATAAGATCAAAATATGGCGAAGGAAACAGGTTCGCGCAAGTTTGGGAGTTGGTCGCGCAAGTGTCTAAGAGGACAGAAGACTTGTGCGCCGAGACTGGGTCGCGCAGATGACTTGCTCGCCGTCGTGCAGGGTGGTCAATTTTTCTATAAATACTGGACCACCCCTCCTCATTCTTTACCGGAGTTCAACACTTTGAGAAATCAGAGCTCCCGTCGCGTAGGTGTGGTGGTCACGCATGTGGTGTGTGTGGTCACGCAGGTGGGACATGCGCAGCAGGGTGATAGTTGCACGCCAGTGTTTGAAGCTGCGTGCCAGTGTGGAGTTGCGTGCAAATATTGGATTGGGCATAAAAGAAAGTGAGTGGCGCAGGTTTGGAGTTGAGGAAGCTTGAGTCACACAAGTGTCTAAGGAGGACTTGCGTGCCCATTTTGACTTGTGCACTGATACGTGTGTGCTGAGATTGACTTGTGCGCCAAGTAAGGTTTATTTCTAGCAGTGATTTTCGGGCTGCGTGGAAGCTGGAAGATTGACTGATACCTTCGATGCAAAGATAGATTCATATACAGGTGAAAATTGGGATTCAACAGAGCATCTACTTACAGAGGAAGATGCATTCCTTCATGCAAAAGAAGAGACCTACAGGTCTATAAACTATGAGTGGATCCTTTCCGAAGCAGTGAGAAAAGGAAGAAGAAGAAGGTGATCCTCTCCACCGGCAGTGAGCCAGAGAGAGAGAAACAGAAAGTGACCCTTGGGAAAGTAGTGAGCTGACCCTAAACTTGTAAAGGCAGTGAGTCTGGGCTTAAAAGTGATCTAGCCCGAACCTTGTAATTCACAGCTAGTGAAATTTAGTGGAATTGGTACGAACGGAAACTTGTCGGCGTATGCTCCTTGGACATAGCCCTTAGCGGTGAACCAAGTAAAATTGTTGTGTCCTGTGCTTGCTTTACTTTCTGTTTACATTGTGCAACAAGAAAGAGAGAGAAGAGTGAACGAAACAAGATCAGAATCGGCTTTAAGTTTAAATTAGTCATACCCTGATTCAACCCCCCTCTCAGGGTATTCAGTCTTGTGGACCTAACAGTTTCCTTTATTATTAATTATTAATTATTTATTATTTATAATATACTTTAATTTATTTACTATCTATTATTTGTAACTGGTTATTTATTATTTATTGTTTATATTTATTTATTATTTATTATTTATATTTATTTATTATTTATTATTAATATTTATTTATTATTTATTATTTATAATATTTATTATTTAATTATTAATTATATTTACTTATTATTTATTATTTATTATTTAATAATAATAATAATATTTGTTACTGGTTATTTATTATTTATTATTTATTATTTATATTTGTTATTTATTTATTATTTATTATTTATTATTTATATTTATTTATTATTTATATTTATTTACTATTTATATTTATTAATTATTTATTAATTATTAATTATTAATTATTAATTATTAATTATTAATTATTAATTATTATTTATATTTATTTATTATTTATTATTTATATTTATTATTTATATTTATTTATTATTTATTATTTATTATTTATATTTACTTTTTATTTATTATTTATATTTATTTATTATTTATTATTTATATTTATTATTTATATTTATTTATTATTTATATTTATTATTTATATTTATTTATTATTTATTATTTATATTTATTTATTATTTATTATTTATATTTATTTGTTATTTATTATTTATATTTATTTATTATTTATTATTTATTATTTATTATTTATATTTATTTATTATTTATATTTATTTATTATTTATTATTGATTATTGATTATTTATATTTATTTATTATATATTATTTATATTTATTTATTATTTATTATTTATTATTTATATTTATTTATTATTTATATCTATTTATCTTTTATTATTTATTATTTATTATTTATTATTTATCTTTTATTATGTATTATTTATTATTTATTATTTATTATTTATTATTTATTATTTATTATTTATTATTTATTATTTCTATTTATTTATTATTTGTTATTTATATTTATTTATTATTTATATTTATTTATTATTTATATTTATTTATTATTTATTATTTATTATTTATTATTTATTATTTATTATTTATTATTTATTATTTATTATTTATATTTATTTATTATTTGTTATTTATATTTATTTATTATTTATATTTATTTATTATTTATTATTTATTATTTATTATTTATATTTATTTATTATTCATTATTCATTATTCATTATTTATTATTTATTATTTATTATTTATTATTTATTATTTATTATATATTATATATTATTTATTATTTATTATATATTATATATTATTTATATTTTATATTTTTTTTATTTTTTTATTTATATTTATTTATTATTTATTATTTATTATTTATTATTTATTATTTATTATTTATTATTTATTATTCATTATTTATTATTCATTATTTATTATTTATTATTTATTATTTATTATTTATTTATTATTATTCATTATTTATTATTTGTTTTTCCAATTAATATATATAAGTATATTAAATTCTGTTTATTAACCACATGACGAGCTTGCTGGAGTGGTAAAGTCTTTGGAAAATATGCAAGAGGTTAGGGGTTCAAATCTCACCAAACGCAGTATTTCTTTATATTGCATGGGCCTATGCATGAGCATGTGCATGGGCCTATGCATGTGAATGAGAATGTGCATGCATGGATAAATAAAGTAAATAAAATAAATAAAATAAAATAAATAAATAAATAAATAAATAAATAGATAAATAAATAAATAAATAAATAATTAAATTAAATTAAATTAAATTAAAAAAAATCAAAAAAAAACTTAAATAAATAAATAAATAAATAAATAAATAAATAAAGTAAAATAAAATAAAATAAAATAAAATAAAATAAAATAAAATAAAATTAAAAAATTAAAAAAAATTAAAAAAAATTAAAAAACCGCCGCTAAAAAACCACTGCGAAACGTTCTGCGACGGTTTTAAAAACCGCCGCAAATAGTTTCCCAACGCATGATTTCACGGCGGTTTTTCAAAACCGTCGCCAATCTATTTTGCTGTAGTTTAAACCGCCGCGAAACGAAAAAAACCGCCGCTAAATCGTGATTTCTCCGTAGTGTGTATTCCATGTTTCCCAAGTACCTGATAAAATTACCATCAAGACCTTTCATAAGACGATTTAAAACATATTGGGTAAAAACTCATCTGATTGGCCAAATGATTCCCCTCATGAGAATATTGATGCATCGAGTGGATATCTATACCCATGACCAACTCATTTCATAGTTTTAAAAAACATTCCTCATATATCAAATAATATGTTTAATTCATAAACAATCTTTGTTATCATGAAATATACTTATTGAGTAGACGATGTGTATTTATCAATATTTCTCCAGTTAATCAAATAACTTTCAAAGTGAACACTATATTTAAAAATGGTATAAGATTTAGGGAAAAAATAATATCCATCATATAATAGTATTTAAATTTAATAGAAATTTAATTTCAAATAAAAATTGATGGCAAGAAAGTGATTGTTTCAATAGAAAGTTCACAATCAAAAAAGAAATTAAAATTGTACAAAAACATTTACGATTTGGAAATTTTCAAGTCAAATCCCCTATGATAATATAATTCCTATTGAAACATAAAATACCATGAAGTATGAATGAATCATGATATTATAGGTCAAAGGGGCAGTATATACACCACAAAAAAGTGAATTGGTTCATAATAACAAATAAATCTCAATGGAATTTAAATTGAGATGAAATCCCTTACCTCATGCTTCCTTTTGGTTGAATAATGTTAAACTACTCTATAATTGTTTTAAAATTTTCATGAACATAAACCACTACCATATTAATATTTATAATATCATATATGATCTTTTTATATTATCTTATCACTCCTTCATTAATAATATTTCATTGTTTTCATTATTTCGAGTGTTAATTGCCATGTTTTCTCATTTGTTCTTTGTCATGAAGGTTCCAATTATTGAATATATTATATATTTATATCATATCCAGAATAATAATAATGAAATAATTATCATATTTATACATCAAATATTATTTTAAAACCAATTAGGATTTATGGTTATGAAAATAAAGTATGTTACAACCATGGAGATGGAAAGTTGTACATAAGCATGAGTAATGTTTCCATTTTTCAATGATCTTTATGGGAAGGAGGTAAGTAATATTTTACCTTTATATAATGATCATATTATCCTAAATAAAATATTATATATTAATATATAAAGTCCATGTGGTGTCATTACTAAAAGAGAGTCACATCAATTCAGGAAGTCAGTAGTCCAAAGTAGAAAAATCATGTTATAATCTCTACTTGAGTGAAAATAAAAGAAGGAAGATGATATATATTTTAATTCCAAAATTATAAATATATCATGAATATAATAATTATTTCATTTATACTACATATAATTGTTAACTTTATCATTATAACTTTTTATGTGAAGCTTCAGTGAAAGATAAATCGCATCATTTTGTGAGGCGAAAGTTTGTCGTACAAACAAGAGACATTATCGTATCTCCTATGAAATGGAAGGTAAAAAAATATACATGATATAATTACTCCATAGGTATAAATATTTTATAAATATTATATAAATACTTGGCATTTATAATCATACCCAACCTTGAAATGTGGTAATGGAAGAACAAATGACATTAGTTCGTAAGGCGGTAGTTCGTCGTACACATGAATGATGATTTCATAACCACTATGAAGGAATTAGTGATTTTTGTAGGTAATTATATTATTTTAAAAAACAACCCATTATATGGAAGATACTATGGTTATTATATCTTGATGGTTTAAAAAAATGAAGGAGGTGGAGAAAGAATTAAAATAAAGAAGCTCGTTGAAGAACATTACATTTTCTTTGGGCATCATCCTTTGGATTGCACTAAAAAATTCCTAGGTTATATATTTTTTACAATATATGGATTCTAATATTATTTTATTTAAGTTGGAGAGTTATTTGGGTAGGTATTTTCTGAAAAAAAAATTGTTTGAAAGTGTGAAGAACGGTGTAGATGTGAGTGTCATTTTATAGTTGAGGAGGAGTTGTATTATTATAAATACTCAAAATTATTCCCTATTAGGAGGTCTCAATTACCTAATGTGGATCCAAAATTGACAATTTACAGTGGGGAGGGATTATATGGTCGATCCACACCTCTACCACACAATGAAACTCTTACACCCTATGATTTTGTTATTTTTTTTCAACTAGTTTAAATTTTTTTATATTTTTCATTACAAACAACACTAAATATAACTTGTGTTATATGAAAGAACCGGGTAATTATTTATTAGTAAATTACACCAAGTTAAACTTGTGTTTCATGCAACATTTACTTTCCCTGTGTTACATGCAATACTGAGTTTCTAAGAAACACTATTTTATTATTATAATTATTTAAATGAGATAGTTATAACATAGTCGTTAAAATTTGTAACATGAATATTATTAACTAATTTTCAAAATATTATTAATAATTTTAAAAATTATGTATAATAAAACATATAATTTTTTATAATGTCTTTATATGGTTGAAAATGCTATTTTCTGAAAAGAACTTCTTTTTATTTCCTTCTATGAATAATAATAAAAATAATTTTGCATAATTTTATAAATTTAATTTTATAAAATAAAATTAATTTTTTAATTAATAATTTAAAAAATATATTACTATGAATTTTAAGGATTTTTCTAAAAAAACTTCATTTTTGGATGAATAGTGAAAAATACAGAACTTTAATTCAAAATTGTTACCTCATATAATTTATTTGTAGAGTTAAATTATATTAAAATTTATTTTTAATGTATAATTAGATAAAAAAATAAATCTATTAATATAATTTTTGGTAATTTAAACTAAGTTCACATTGAAATCGGATATAAAAACATTTCATACTTTTGGACCTTTTCACTTTAAAAACATGTCATCTCATCCCATCTACGTAATTAATTTTAAATTATTTTATGCCACTTCGATGATTATAATTTGGAAAATTTTATTCCATATTTTTAATATATAAAATTAATAATTTATAATTAGGTCAAATTAGTTTTTGAATAATATTATCAATGAAAGTGATTAAAATTAATTACAGATATTAAGGTAAAAATCAACCAAATTAATGACCAAACTTAGAATATAAGGTGTAAAAATACCCCCACACTATTCTAAAAATTAATTTATTCCCATATTTTCACCATTAAACCTATAATTATATCTAATGGTGGATTAGTAACCCTTGGGTGACAATTAAAATGTGGGGAGAACTCTAATATTTTCAAGAATACCCAATGTGTCCTTTTCTCCCACTTATAAAAGGCGTCCACTCCTCAACCTCTCTTCAAACATCTATATCCCTCTGGATAAACCATCCCCTAAAAAAATATCCACCAAATTCCCCTAAATTAATCATATAATCCACCATTTGTGAAAAATCCAATCAAGAAATCCCTTTAGTAAAAACTAAGAGTTACCTAAAGAAGAGGTAACATCCTTCCAGAGGCTCTTTTGTTTTATTTTATTTATCCACACCCTAAATTATTATTATTCCTTACTTATATAATAACATACTTACCCAAAATATACAATTTTTTTTATTTTTAGGCTTTTACCTACACTCACAGACACTTCAATCAAATGGGATATGTAATCAGCATTCATGTGTACGGCAGACTGCCGCCTCGTGATCTGATGTGGTTCTTTATTCCATTGCCACCTTTCAAGGTTGTGAATAATGATAGATTTAAATTTTTATATTATATATATGATATTTATGATATATTTATTCCTCTTAAATTCTTATATAACACCTACCCTCATGACTTCCATTTTATTTAAATACAATAACTTCATTTGTAGACCTATGGACTACCGCCTCCTCAAAGCGATGTGATTCCTTCAAACTTTAAATGGAATGTATTAAAGAGGGGTTTAGTAAATATATATCATATATAATGAATAATAATTATAATTAAATTATAATATATATATATATATATATATATCATTTACATTCTTTGTTTCAATACGTTAATAAAAATAAAATAGCATTCATGCATACGTACAGATTACCATCTCCATGAACGGTTTATTCCATTTGATATTTCTATATTTTATAGATTATTATAAATATTTATATATTGAATATATATGATATTTAAATCATTTTTATATTATGGTGATAATTAAATAATTATATACGTAAGAGTATCAAGAATAACAACTGAGAACATATATGAAAAACAAAGCAGATATTACCAGAAATCTAACATTTAATGAAATTGTTAATAAGAGTGTGATATAAATCCATAATAAAATAATATATTGTATAATATATAATAATAAATTTATCTAGTAGAATTATAATAAACTTATACTTGTTATAAAGGAGGTTCTAATGTGTATGAAGAAACTTAAGAATTACGGTAAGGGAATTTCATCTGACTTGTTATATATGTGAGATACAAGTCATATTTAGCACTCATTTCTTTTTGTGGGGTTAATATAGTGTACTATGAAATGTTATATCATGATTTTAACTTATTTAATGATATTAAAAGATTCAATTGATTTCTTTCTTTTATTGATCTCGTGATTCATATGTTACACAAGTAGTAATGGTTTTCTCATGTCACTGTTATTTTTGTTAGACTTATGCCTTATTCACCACTCATTTATTTTTTGGGGTGTATATAATTACAATTAATATATTATAATATTATTATATTTAAATTTATTGGTAATTATATATCCATTTTACGATCTTTCTTTCATGGGGTTTATGGTTTAAAAATTTCCAAATCCATAAAGTATGTTTTATCTCAATTTTATTTCTTTGAGATACATGTCATGTTATGATCCTATATTTTTATATGGGGTGTATATACTTCCATTTGACATGTTTTATCATGAATATAAATCTTTTCAAGAAATTTTAAGCTTCATGTGATGTTATTATTTCATGGGGATTATGATTCAATATTACGAAATTGGTAACAATTTATTGTTATAATCTCATCACATATTGTTAGGTATTCATATTATTCTTCCATTAACAAAATATTATAGTTCATCTCTAAAAAATATAATGATTTTTCTTCTCCTCTTTTTATTCATGATATATTCATTTAATGGTACCATTTTCCCACTCTTTTGTACTTAATATAATTATGGAAATATTTTAAATAAAATCTGACATTATTTCTCCTTTTGGTTGAAAATATATGTTCTCCCAAAACCATTTTTCTAAAAATGTATTAATAATTTTCTACTATGTTCCTTAAAATAAATTTCTACCTTTGTTTTACCTTTTGAAAAAAATTGTTTTTAAAAAATGAATCTTCTTGTCATTTTCCGATCGAGGCACTTATCTAAACTTTCAATAATTCAAAATGAATGTTAGGCATGTATGTATTTATCTATCACAATGATCATCCTTCCTTTAAGCTTCCATTGAAAGTTTATTATATTTTTTAAGAAAAATAAATTCCTTATATTCTATAAATTCATTTTTAAAGTGGTTTTCAAATAAAAATGTTTTCAAAATGTTTTCAAACTTTATTTTTATGTTTTAAAATTATTTTCAATAAAAAATATTTTTAAAAAAAATCAAGATTATTCTATAAGTTTTCAAAGATATTTTTAATGAAAAAGGTTTTGAAAATGATTTATGTTTTAAAAATAAATTTTCAAAGAATAAAATATATTTTCTTTATAAAATTTGTTAAATTAAATTTCAAATATTTCTTTATAGGAAAATTATATTTTTAAAATTTTTTATGAATGGTATTTTCAAAGAAAGGATATTTCCATAAGAAATGTTCAAAGTGATCTTTCAAAATCCTTCTTCTTCTAAGATTGAATCCTTTGAAATAATTTTTACTTTACTGGGGATATTATCCATGAGCGCCATTATTATTATTTATTTGAATGGTTTATGTTTAAGAAAAAAAGTATTTTTCAAAAATTATTTCTCTTCCATGGGTTATATGATTCTGAAACATGCCTCTTTTCACGGGTAATGTTATCATGAAATAACTATCCTAAATGGCATGAAGGCCTTAATTTTATTTATTTTTGGATAATCCCCCTTTTTAAGGGTTGAAGGGTAACCCTTACATGACCTGTAGGCCCAAGGCATAAGACTTATACATAAATCAATACATGAACTTAAAGGACCAAGACCTGACACTCTTGAAATATCCCCTCCCAGTCATCTGCATATTGAAGGCTCATAGCTCCACACCTTGCATGGATGATTAGTTAGGATTTCCCTATGGAGAGTTTCATGATGTCGGGTCTTGATGGAAATTTTTATACCCTCCCATTCTTCAAATTTGGTTATCTCTGCTCTGGTGGTTGCTATGTTTTCTTTGAATCCTCATCTGGGTCTGTTCCTATGTGGTTTTCCTATGCTTCTTTGTATTTTTTGTGGCCTGAACGCCCTATGGCCTGATAGCCATCGTTGTCCCGAAGTTCCATATGTAGAATTCCTTTTCACCCAAAGGTCTTTAGTGGCCCAAAGGCCCTGAGAATCATAAGCCCACACTAGTGGCCCGATGGACCAAATTAGGGGAATAGTACCAACTACTACAGTACCAAACAATACCTACAACAATAACTTCTATTTTACTTCTATAGCAACCCAAAAATTCACCCCCACCTAGATTTGATCCTGGGTCTCCTGGATTCCAATCAGGAGCCTCTACCACTAGGTACAGGCTCATTGATTCATGTTATGATTCCCATATCATTTCTTCGGTCATGATATGATGTTTAGGAAACTCACATCTATTTATGGGTCATAAAATGGTGAATGTTTATTATCTTGTGTCACATGTATGTATTATTTAATTGTGTGACGGGTGGGAACTATATCTACCTCCATTACATTGGGTAAATATTTATATCTCATGATATAATGATGGGGTACAAGTCAACAGGCTTGACCCACTATGGGAAGAAAGGGAAACCCGATCCACTATGGGAAGAATTAGAAACTTGATCCACTATAATTAGAAGGGGAAACTTGATCCACTATGGGAATAAGGGGAAACCTAATCGACTATGGGAAAAAAGGGAAACCCTATCCCTTATAATGAAAGGATTATGACTAAGGATAGTGGTGTGTCCCTCCCAGTAGGTGTAGTCCCATGAATTTCCCTAATAAGTTATTGGTAATGATCCTTCACATATAGGTAATGATATAACATGTTTATATATATAACACAAATTATATGTCTTATTCCTATGTTATTCTATCATGGATTATTCTCTTGATTCCCTTATTATTAATTTCTTATGAACTTCCAGTCTTTATGCCATGACTCATGTATATGATCTTTGATATGTATGGTATTATCTTCAAATGTTATTCTCATGTTGTCATATCTTATTCTCATGTTATTCTTACATTTCTCCCTTGTTTACCATCCCTAAGTGTCTTATCTTACCCCTTTCTTCTGTTTCCTTTCCCCAGATTATGAAAAAAGGTTTTAAGTAGTATTACTAAAGGAATATGTCTTTAAGGTAGATGTTGAATATCATTCACCAAGTTATAAGATTATGTTTCCAAGTTTCCAAAAACACTAAACTATTATGGTCCCAGGGCATGCATTTTTGTAATGTTATAAATATTCATCTAAAATGATGTAATATACATAAATTTTATGCCTAGGTTCCTATAGTTTATATTAAAATAATGGTTTAATTAACCTTTGAAAACTAGGATGAGAAAACATTGGTGAGATACCTATGGTTATTTCTAAAGATATATCTATGGATTTCTATAAGGATGAGACTAAGGTATCATATATTTAAAAGTAGGTTTAATGAATTAGAAATCCTATAAATAATTTTTAAAAATAATTTCATTTTTATCAAAGATAAGTGTTTATCACTCTATGATTTATGGTTCTAGTCAATGGCAGAAACCATATGAAACTAGGTTAACATTAAATGTGATTGAAATTTTTTTGATGAGAAATCAAATGGGATGTTCAATGGAGTGAAGGATGTTTTGACCATTCCTAATATGTTTTTAGGTAAAATGATTAATAATGTTTACCTTAACCAACCCTCTAACCCACCAAAGAAGAGAAGGAATGAGTTTGCTGAGAGTTCAGGTAATAGAGACCATCGAGGAAAGAAGATTTAGTTTACTTTGTGTCAATAATGTGGAAAGAAGAACCCAAGTGAATGTATTAGAGGAATACTAAGATGTTTTTAATGTAGAAAAGAAGGAAACAAACTATGTAACTACAATGGGAGAATGAAGATATTGGTTAAATCAATGATTTATAATAATAGACTCCCTATGGTATCATTGACGATTGAATGTTTTAAATGAGGAATGAATTTAAATTTTGATAATTGTAGTCCTAAACAGAAATATTCTAAATAGAAAAAACAAGGTGGTATGAGTAATGGTTTCACTTAAAATGAGGATGATGCTACGTGTGAAATGTGATAGGAAAAATCTATTAAGTAATATGATGAGTTAGCCTTGTTAATGGATTAATGATGAAGTGTAATAATTGAAGTGTTTTAGTATTTGGATTAAAGAATTAAGATACATAAATTGTGAAATATATATGTATTATTCGATTTATGTTTTTTCTATAAGTATTTACAAGAATATGTTAAATGGTTTCGATGTACCAGGAAATTGATTTAATAGAAAAGTTACATTTTGAATAAGGGTAGATAAGCCTTAATATGTCTCTTATATTGAGATAATTATGTTTGGATAAAGGTATATAGAATATTAATAAGTAAATTGGATATTACTTATTAACTAGTAATTGATTAAGGATTTTTTGGAAAACATTTTTTTTCCATCATTGATGAAGGTTACGAAATTGTTGGATTTAAGGAATATATCCAATAAACATTAGAATAAGGAAACATTCATGTTTTAAATAATTATTTATAGAAATTAAAGTTATTATCATTTTTCAAGAGAATAAACAATGAATCAATTCACATGTTTGGTATGTGACAATACGAGCTACATTATGATATATGGGGGATCAGTTTTAAGTAAGTTTGGAGAAATTTAGTGGAATTATTTCTAATATTTAGGAATTTCATATTTTAAAAGGTTTTTAAGGTTAACCATTTATGTAATAGTTTATGTATAACTTTATATGAGGTTTTATAGATTAAATTATTATCTAAATATACCAGGATTTATGCATATTGTAAAACTTGTAATAACCTTTTTATTATCATTAAGAAATATAGAATGACCTATCATTCTATTTATGGATTCCATGACTTGTTAATACTTCAGGAATGACTAATTTTCCTTTATTACATTAAATAATAGATGAAGTATAAATTTATCAAGGCACAATAAAGGGTGAGGTTGTTCTAAAGTAATGTAAGTATATCTTCTCATGAAAATTATTCAACTTTAGGAAAAGGGGCTTGAAAAAAAATGTTGTCTTATATTTTAATTTTTATTATTTCAATAAATGTTTTTAATATTCTTTGGATTATATTTTTTTTATCATTATCTTTATTTTGACCATGTTCTATATCAGTCTCCATCAGAACTTGATTTTTATATTTCTCTTCCATGTCCATGTTTTCACTGGCAACTTATGTTCTCCTATGTAGAAACCATGTTCTGAGTTATATTGGGAAATTGTTATGTTTCAAAATTAAATTTTTCTAAAGGAATTTTTAGTATTAATTTTTACAATGTTGTTCTCTATGAAATTGAATTTCAACTATTAAACCTTTAATAACCCAGATGATTTTTTTGGGCGAAATTCATTTTAAGGGGGCTAGAATGTAACACCCTGAGATTTCATAAAATTTTATTTCACAAAACAATTTAATTTTTTTGACATTTTTCATTTAAAAAAAAAATGAATATAGCTTCTGTTATATAAATTAACTAAGATATTATTTATTTATATACTACACCATGTTAAGCTTGTGTTACACACACCACTGACTTGGCTTGCATTTCACGCAACACTATGTTTCAATGAAATAAAATTTTATTATTATAATTAATTAAACTAGATAGTTACAACATAGTCGTTAAAAATATTAAAATGAATAGTAAAAAATAGATTTTAAATATTTTATATTATGGTAAAAAATATTGATAATAAAACATATACATTTTGGTAAAGTCTATCTGTTTGAAAACACTATTTTCTCAAAAGCACTGATTTTTATATCCTTTTTTAAATAATAATAAAATTAAATTTAGACAATTTTAGAAACTAAATATGATAAAATTAACTTATTTTTTTAATTAAAAATTTTAAAATTATCTTATGGTGAATTTTAAGGGCTTTTCTAAAAAATTTCATTTTTGGATTAATAGTGAAAAATACTGAATTTTAATTCAAAACAGCTTTTTTTTCTAATTTATTTATGTAGTTAAATTATATTTTAATTTGTTTTTAATGTATAATTAGATAAAATATACCAAAATTAGTCCAATTTAGTTAATTTTAACCAATCTAACAATGAAATTGTATATAAAAACATTTAAAACTTTTGGACACTTTTACTTAAAAAACTCATCATCTTATCTCATATATTGGATTAAATTTAAATTTATTTCTATTCGATCTATGATTATAATTTGGAAAAATGGAATTTTATTTTAGGAATAATTATAATTTATAATTTATAATAAGTAAAAATTATTTTTTTACCAAAAAAATAGTGAAAGTATTTAAAATTAATTACAGTGACTAAGGTAAAAATGAGCCTAATTAACGATGAAACATAGAATATAATGTGTAAAACTCACCTTGAACTGATCTAAAAAATATTTGATATCCATATTTTGAACATTAAATATAAAAGGATCTTTATTTGTATATTTTTAACCCTTGGGAAACAATAAAAATGTGGGGAGCATTCAAATCCTTTCAATAATACACAATGTGTCATTTTCCCCACTTATAAAAGGCCTCCTCTCCTCCCCTCACTTCACACCTCTCAATACATTTGGTTTTCCCAAACCCTTCCTAGATATCTTTTCATCTCCCATAACATAATATTATAATCCTCCTATTGGGTAGAAATCCAATCAAGGAATCCCTTTGGTGTAAACCAAAAGGAGTTACCTGAAGAAGAGATAACATCCTTCCTCAAGATCTTTTGTTTTATTTTCATTCTACACCCCCTAAATTCTTCTTATTACATGATTATATAATAACCAAAATATCCTAAATATACTGAGTTGTTTTTATGTTAATTTTTCTACCTACACTCACACACAATTCCATCACATGGAAATCAAAATCATCGTTTGTGTGTACGACAGACTACCACCTCACAAACAGATGCCATTCATTCTTCCATTTCCACCTTTAAAGGTTGAGAATAAGGATTGAAAATACATTTATATGTAATATTTATGATTTATTTATTATTATTTAATTATAATATGAAATATACATTCATTATTTCCATTTTATGTAAATACGATAACTTCATTTGTGGATGTGTAGACTACCACCTCTTCAAAGCGATGTGATTTGCTCACACTTTACATGGAATGTATGCAGGATGCGTTTATAAAAAATATATGATATATATGAAAAATTATTTCTATTTTAATTATAATATATATATCTATATCTATATGTCCTTTACTTTCTTTCTTTCAAAATGACAACAAAATGGAATCAACGTTCATGTATATGTACGACCTACCATATCTGTGAATGGTGTATTCCATTTCATACTTGTATATTTTAAAGATTATTATAATTATTTATATACTAAATATATATGGTATTTAAATAATTTTTTAAATTATTTAAATAAGTAAATAATGATATAATTATGTGGATCAAGAATAATAAGTCAAAACATATATAAAAAACAAAGTTGATATTACTCAAAACATAACATTAACATGAAATTATTAATAAATGGGTTATATAAAATCATAATAAAATAATATATGGTATTATATATAATAATATGGTTCAATTTTAGAATTAAAATAAATTTATACTTATTATAATTGTGGTTTTAACATGTATGAAGAAAGTCAAGACATAAGGTAGGGGAATTTTGTCTCACTTTTTATATCCGTGAGATATATGCTATATTAGCCACTCATTTATTTATTTTTTGTTATATATAATTACCTATTAAATTTAATATAATGAATTTAATTTATTTCATTATATTAAATGTTTCAATTTATTTCATTATTTCATAGATATTGGGATTCATGTGTTACTCAAGTAGTTAGGGTTTTTTCATTTGACTTTTATTTATGTTAGAATTATGACTTCTTAACCACTAATTTATTTTTGTGTGGTGTATATACTACCCTTGAATTTACTCTATTGCTATTATACTTTAATTTATGGTTACTTAAATATCCATTTTATTATATTTCCTTTTTAGGGTTTATGGTTCAAAACATACCAAATTGATAATGTAATTTTTGTCTTAATTTTATTTCTTTGAGATACATGGCACATTATGCACCTATATTTTTCTTTGTAGAGTATATACTGACTGATTCTCACTCAAATTTACCCAAGAGAAGAAGGTAAGACGGTCCTTGTAGTTTAGCTTGGGTTGTCAAATCCTTAGAGATCTAAGAAGGAACCTATAGACACGTACATTCTATGGACTGTTTTTGGCTATGAAGTGACCAACTTGGATTTATTTTAGATGAGTTTAGAGGATATCTAATAGATTTAAGTGAATTCAATTTAAAAGAATGAGTTGGTCCTAGGTTATCGCTCGGGGTGGATTGGACGTATTTCCTTTTCAAAGATTTCAATTTATTATATTTGAGATGGGATCATTTAAGAAGATAAAACAACATCATCACTTACTGGTTCAATTCCTACACCCTTTAATACTAATCACCTATACACTCGAAGGATCAAATTTTTGATAAATTCAAGGTAAAGGTTCGTATTAGCACATGAAGTGTGTGGCCTTAAATTTAACACGGACGATGAAGTTTAAAAATCATCAAATAAAAATCTCAATTTAAGAAGTGATTATACGTTAATGGGGTGATAAATAACATCAAATACAGCCCCTTGATACTCCCTTGGATCAACCCATAAGTGGATTATCCCTCCATTGATTCTATGGTTTTAATGGAAGCGGAAAGTAGACTCATGAGGGAGGACATGGAGAAGTAAAGAAAACAACAAAAATAAAATGATCACTCCACCATTGTGTGAATAATTTCACAAGACTTGGTGTGAATAAATTCACACCTTGAGGAAACAGTATCAAAGTGAGATGTATAACAACAGAATAAGAGGAGAATAAGAACTTTTATTAAGAAACTAAAGTGAATTGAACAACTTACAAGTGAAAGACAAATTTGAGACAACAAAATCGCAGCATAACATTACAATTGAACCAAGAACCCAAGATTCTTAAATACTCCAACACCACTGCCTTAAATAGGAATTTTTGAGCCCTTGGGTCGAGCCTCCAATAGTCAAAGTCTCCTCAATTAATTGTGGTAGGCCATAGGTGGGTGGAAAGTAAGGGAGAGAAGACTTTCCACCCTTGACCCGAAAAGGCATCCAGCTTTCATCCACCAAACAGAGGCGCATGAAAAACCTTCTAGATGGCCGAATTTGGGTGGTCCATAGAAGACTTAAATTAATCTAATGATGTCCTATAACAGTATGGAAACTCGCAGCCCAAAAGGAGTTATGGTTTTCGAGATATGGTTTAATTGGTGGGCTGTTTTTCTGGGCCGCAGAATCTGGCCCAGAATTTTATCTCTAACTTGGTCCGCCTAAATAGACACCATGGAGGCCGAATTAGCATTGTATTCTGAAAAGGTATTTGTTCCTATACATATCTTCTATCATCCTAAGAAACTTTGTATTCATTGGGGATGTATGGTGGGCCCCACCGTCTCATTAGTAGGCTGGTGTCCAATATGACTTCTCTAGAATTGCTTCCTTTCATCACAAAATATCCCCATCTTCTTCCATGAATTATCCATTGATCCCTGAATGAAACATGTTCATATTGAAGTAAAAATAAACTTCCAAAAATATCAAAATAAATATGTATAATCAGATGAATCATTGGGTACTTCAAATGATGTTCAAAAATGTACCACATAATAGTGCATTTTAAGAAGGTATTACAATCATAATGTGAAATGATGTTCAAAGTGTAAAATGAACTAAAATGGTGTTTATGAATAATAATGAAAATGAATATTATTTATATTAACAATGAATATTAGCCTCTTTTAGTGGCTAATCACACCCCCCAACTTGAGTTTTTCTAGTCCCGAGCAAAATATATCTCAACAATATGAAATTCGAATTCCCTTTTTCAAAAAGATTTTAATACACAATGATCACCAAAAAACCATATACAAAACAATCATGAAACCCATCAAAATATTTTAATACAAGATAGTTTCATAAGAAAATCCCAATCCCAAGCCCGTTCCTTTGTTCAAATTCATTTCCATATTTCATCCAATATTAATTAAGTATGAGGATGTGTTGTGCATCACAATAGACATGAGGGTTCATCTTTATTCAAGGGGGAAATGACAGAAGCGCTAGGTGGAATCACATTTCAATATTAAGATGAGTATTCATTTTTTTGTATCATTTTTTTATTTTTTTTTGTTTTTTCAATTTTGCCATGGTAATTGAAGTTGCACTCAAAAGAGTCAACCCCTGTAGTGAGACTTTTCCGATGACTCCCAAGCTCAAAGGCCTTAGGGCACCAAGTGAATCCCACATACTCGGGCATTATCTCAAGCTAACTCATTCAAAATCAAATTCAAATTACCAAAAATAGAGATAAAATTACTAACTCTGGGCCAGACAACTATGGAGTCACGATCCCCAAGTACCGAAAGCCACTCATTAGATCATTTAATTGCTCTACGCGCAATTTTTTTTAATTTAATTTTTTTGAATAATAATATTAAACTAAAATGATCACAAAACCTATGATATTTATTTATGGGACCCCATGAACTTAAACTAATACCCCACTATCCAAAGGACGCGCATTGTGATCTTTTTTTATTTGGATGAAAATATAAACGATGAAATATCACATTGGACAGCCACCATTCCAAAATCTATGCTCATGAAATTATAAAAGGATTAAAATCAGAAGCAGGGCATGCTAAATTATTTGATATTCAGTTTCAAGTGTGCAATTTGTATTACCATGTTCAAAGTTAAAGGAATTTTTCCTTCCATTTTCAATTTTTTTTTCAAATCATTTATAATTTTTTTACACAAAAGAATTTTTTATTTTATCTCCCCCCAACTTAAAATAACATTGTCCCCAATGTTTAATGAAAAGAAAATTTAGAAGGGGTAGAGGTAGAGAATGAAAGTTCAAAAAGGAAATTGAAAATTAGGGTCTTGGAATGAAGTCACCTGGTGGTTGAAGTTGAAATTCTTGTTGCTTCCTTTCAATCATTTAATATCCATGTCACTTGCAGAGTTCCCTAGTAGAAAAAGGAAAAACAAAACAAAAAAAAAACAAAAAAAAACAATATATATATATATATATATAATAAAGGAAGTAAAATATTAGTATATATATAAAAATTATAGAATAAGGAAGCACAAGAAGTCGTAGGTCAGTGGTAAGTGTGCGCCCTTGTCTCCCTTCGGTCTCGAGTTTGAATCCCCGTGGCTTCACCGGTTGTGACGGGGTTTGCCCCAGGACCTACGATGTGGAATTTATTATTATTATATTATTATTTTTTTTTTTTATTTTTTTTTTAACCTACAAACACATAAAAATAATGTAAATTAAACTGCTGATACATTGTCATCTTTTTAAATTTCTGGGTAAGGTATTACTCAAGGATCACACCACGTGACACAGATGAATATGGTGCTCCCCTTTCGTACCCATCCATACTCACTATAGAAGAACAGGTCAATAATTTATTTTTTTTATTTCTAAATATAAAAATGTCTCATTAACCCTATTTAAAAAAATAAAGTTGATTAAAACAAAGAAATTATTGCAAACTTGAAAACCATGGTTTGCCTCCCATTCAATGCTTTGTTTAATGTCGTTAGCCCGACATGGACACTAAATTTATTAATTTTTTCCTGGTTTATAGGTTGGCTCAGTTAACTCAAGCTCTATTTCATATTTATTGAATGATTCAATGAATGGTTTTAACCTTTGACCATTGACCTTGAAAATGTGACCATTAGTGGGATCTTGAATCTCTACTGCCCCATGGGGGTATACATGATGCACTATGAAAGGACCTAACCATCTAGACCTTAACTTTCCCAGGTGTAAATGAAGTTTTGAACTATACAAGAGCAAAAGTTTTCCCGGTTCAAAATGTTTGACCTTGATATTCCTAGATTGGTAGGCTTGAACTCTAGATTTATTGATCCTTGAATTTTCATAATCCTCCATCTTTAGTTCCTCCAGTTCATTGAGATCTAATTTCCCTTTTGTTCCAGCCAATGAGAGATCATAATCCATTTTCTTAATTGCCCAAAAGGCCTTATTCTCAATTTCAACAGGTAAATGGTATGATTTTCCATAAACCAACCTATATGGGGACATTACTAAAATGGTTTTATATGCGATTCGATAGGCCCAAATAGCATCTAAGAGTTTCTCAGACCAATCTTTCCTAGAGGGGCTGACAGTTTTTTCAAGAATTTGCTTAATCTTTCTATTCGCTAACTCATCTTGACCATTGGTTTGAGGATGGTATGTAGTGGACACTTTATGAGAAATACCATAATTATACATGAGTGAAGAGAATGGGCTGTTGCAAAAATGGGTTCCTTGATCACTAATTATATCCCTAGGAATTCCAAATCTAGAAAATATGTTCTCTTTTAGAAATCGAATCACAACTTGATGATCGTTGGACTTAGTGGGAATGGCCTCAACCCATTTTGAGACATAATCAATAGCTAAGAGTATGTAGAGGTATCCCCGAGAGTTTGGGAAGGGACCCATGAAATCAATTCCCCAACAGTCAAAGATTTCAACCACTAAGATGGGAGTGGGTGGCATTTGATTCCTTTTTGTGATGGACCCTACTTGTTGACACCTAGGACAACTTTGAAAAAATGTGTAGGAGTCCCTTGAGAGGGTGGGCCATAAGAGGCCACATTGAAGAATCTTAGCAGATGTTTTATTAGAGGAAAAGTGACATCCACATGACTCACTATGACAGAATTTAAGTATGGACTCTTGTACAGATTCTTGAACAAACATACTAATGACTTGGTAAGGGAAGAACTTATATAGGTATGAATCATCAAACACATAGTGTCTAACATCAGAAAGGAATTTCCTTTGAGCTTGAGTCCCTAAGAGTTTTGGAATGACTTCTGTAATTAAGAAATTGGCTATGTCGGCATACCAAGGGCAGTCACTCACAGAGTATAGGTATTCATCAGGAAATGAATCAGACATAGAAAGGTGATTTGAGTTGTCTTTGAATTCCATCCAAGAGAGGTGATCAACTACAACATTTTCAACGCCCTTTTTATCCTTGATTGTGAGGTCAAATTCTTGTAATTGAAGGACCCACCTAATTAGTCTAGGATTGGCATCTTGTTTTTGGAAGAGGTATTTTAGTGTAGAATGGTCAGTGAACACAGTGATGGGGGATCCTAAGAGGTAGGACCTAAACTTCTCTAAAGCAAACACAATAGCAAGTAACTCCTTCTCAGTAGTGGTTTAGTTTATTTGGGCATCATTTAATTATTTTCCTATATAAGCAATGACATAAGTAGTTTTATCACAACGTTTTCCTAAAACAGCTCCAACAGTAAAGTCACTGGCATCACACATAATTTCAAAAGTAAGGTTCCAATTTGGAGATTTCATAATGGGAGGAGAGGTGAGAGATTATTTTAGGGTTGATAAAGAACCCTCATATCTTTCTGTCCAAACAAATAAAGCATCTTTTACTTGGAGAGCACAAAGGGGACAAGATATTAAACTAAAGTCCTTGATGAATATTCTATAGAAACCAGAATGTCCTAAGAAAGACCTAACTTCCTTTATAGTTTTGGGTAATGTAAGGTGACAAATGATGTTAACCTTGGCTTTATCAACTTCAATCCCCCTACCCGAGACCAGATGACCTAGAACTAGTCCTTCTTTAACCATGAAATGGAATTTTTTCTAGTTTAGGACTATATTATTTTCTTCACATCTTGAAAAGACTCTCTCTACATTCCTCAAACATCCCTGAAATGTATCCTCAAACATAGAGAAGTCATCCATGAAGACCTCTAGAAAATCCCCTACCATGTCTGAGAAGATTCCCATCATGCACCACTGGAAGGTTCCAGGGGCATTTCATAACCCGAAGGGCATGTGTTTGAAAGAAAAGGTACCGAAAGGACATGTGAATGTAGTCTTCCCTTGATCCTCTAGGGAGACCTCAATTTGATTGTACCCCGAGTACCCATCTAGGAAAAAGTAGAAGGCATGACCTGCCACTCTCTCAAGGACTTGGTCAATGAATGGTAAGGGGAAATGGTCCTTCTTGGTGAATGAGTTTAGCTTCCTATAGTCAATGCAGACCCTCCATCCACTACTCACCCTTGTTGGAAGAATCTCTCCATCCTCATTGGTTATCACTATGATTCCAGCCTTTTTTGGAACCACTTGGATTGGGCTCACCCAATCACTCTCAGCTATGGGATATATGATACCATCTTTTAACAATTTCAGAAGTTCTTTTCTTACTATGTCCATGAGATTAGGATTGATTCACCGTTGAGGTTGATGACATGGCTTTGAATCAGATTCCAGAACAATCCTATGAGATCTAATTTCCATAATCCTCCATCCTTAGTTCCTCCAGTTCATTGAGATCTAATTTCCTTTTTGTTCCAACCAATGAGAGATCATAATCCATTTTCTTAATTGCCCAAAAGGCCTTATTCTTAATTTCAACAGGTAAATGGTATGCTTTTCCATAAACCAACCTATATGGGGACATTACTAAAATGGTTTTATATGCGATTCGATAGGCCCAAAGAGCATCTAAGAGTTTCTCAGACCAATCTTTCCTAGATGGGCTGACAGTTTTTTCAAGAATTTTCTTAATCTTTCTATTCTCTAACTCAGCTTGACCATTGGTTTGAGGATGGTATGTAGTAGACACTTTATGAGAAATACCATACTTATACATGAGTGAAGAGAATGGGCTGTTGCAAAAATGGGTTCCTTGATCACTAATTATATCCCTAGGAATTCCAAATCTAGAAAATATGTTCTCTTTTAGAAATCGAATCACAACTTGATGATCGTTGGACTTAGTGGGAATGACCTCAACCCATTTTGAGACATAATAAATAGCTAAGAGTATGTAGAGGTATCCCCGAGAGTTTGGGAAGGGACCCATGAAATCAATTCCCCAACAGTCAAATATTTCAACCACTAAGATGGGAGTGGGTGGCATTTGATTCCTTTTTGTGATGGAACCTACTTGTTGACACCTAGGAAAACTTTGACAAAATGTGTAGGAGTCCCTTGAGAGGGTGGGCCATAAGAGGCCACATTGAAGAATCTTAGCAGATGTTTTCTTAGAGGAAAATTGACCTCCACATGACTCACTATGACAGAATTTAAGGATGGACTCTTGTTCAGATTCTGGAACACACCTCCTAATGACTTGGTAAGGGAAGAACTTATATAGGTATGAATCATCAAACACATAGTGTCTAACATCAGAAAGGAATTTCCTTTGATCTTGAGTCCCTAAGAGTTTTGGAATGACTCCTGTAACTAAGAAATTGGCTATGTCGGCATACCAAGGGCAGTCACTCACAGAGTATAGGTGTTCATCAGGAAATGAATCAGACACAGAAAGGTGATTTGAGTTGTCTTTGAATTCCATCCAAGAGAGGTGATCAACTACAACATTTTCAACGCCCTTTTTATCCTTGATTGTGAGGTCAAATTCTTGTAATAGAAGGACCCACCTAATTAGTCTAGGCTTGGCATCTTGTTTTTGGAAGAGGTATTTTAGTGTAGAATGGTCAGTGAACACAGTGATGGGGGATCCTAAGAGGTAGGACCTAAACTTCTCTAAAGCAAACACAATAGCAAGTAAATCCTTCTCAGTAGTGGTGTAGTTTATTTGGGCATCATTTAAGTATTTTCCTGCATAAGCAATGACATAAGTAGTTTTATCACAGCGTTTTCCTAAAACAGCTCCAACAGTAAAGTCACTGGCATCACACATAATTTCAAAAGTAAGGTTCCAATTTGGAGATTTTATAATGGGAGGAGAGGTGAGAGATGATTTGAGGGTTGAGAATGAACCCTCATAGCTTTCTATCCAAACAAATGGAGCATCCTTTACTTGGAGAGCACAAAGGGGATGAGATATTGAACTAAAGTCCTTGATGAATATTCTATAGAAACCAGAATGTCCTAAGAAAGACCTAACTTCATTTATAGTTTTGGGTAATGTAAGGTGATGAATGATGTTAACCTTGGCTTTATCAACTTCAATCCCCCTACCCGAGACCAGATGACCTAGAACTAGTCCTTCTTTAACCATGAAATGGAATTTTTCCCAGTTTAGGACTATATTCTTTTCTTCACATCTTGACAAGACTCTCTCTACATTCCTCAAACATCCCTGAAATGTATCCTCAAACATAGAGAAGTCATCCATGAAGACCTCTAGAAAATCCCCTACCATGTCTGAGAAGATTCCCATCATGCACCGCTGGAAGGTTCCAGGGGCATTGCATAACCCGAAGGGCATGTGTTTGAAATAAAAGGTACCGAAAGGAAATGTGAATGTAGTCTTCCCTTGATCCTCTAGGGAGACCTCAATTTGATTGTACCCCGAGTACCCATCTAGGAAAAAGTAGAAGGCATGACCTGCCACTCTCTCAAGGACTTGGTCAATGAATGGTAAGGGGTAATGGTCCTTCTTGGTGAATGAGTTTAGCTTCCTATAGTCAATGCAGACCCTCCATCCACTACTCACCCTTGTTGGAAGAATCTCTCCATCCTCATTGGTTATCACTATGATTCCAGCCTTTTTTGGAACCACTTGGATTGGGCTCACCCAATCACTCTCAGCTATGGGATATATGATACCATCTTTTAACAATTTCAGAAGTTCTTTCCTTACTAAGTCCATGAGATTAGGATTGATTCGCCGTTGAGGTTGATGAAATGGCTTTGAATCAGATTCCAGAACAATCCTTTGAGTCCCAACAAGTGGTCTAATCCCAGGAATATTAGATTGGGTCCAACCAATGGCTTTCTTATGTTTCCTAAGGACATATAGAAGCATCCTAGCCAACCACAGGGACAAAATCCTTATACCTAGGATTGAAGTTGTTTTGGTATTGAGGCTTTTGAAAGTTCAAGGAATTTACTTTCTCTAGGGGTCCTTCTAAAAGAACATCCTTTATGGATGGAATGGTTGGGCAGTTGTCTGTCTTATGGTCATGTTTGTCACAAATTGTGCAAACAGGGTCAACAGTTTGGATTTCATGGACTTTCTTAAGGTCTATCTCTTCAACCATCCTAGAGAGTGCTGCGAGTTTAGCCCTAAGGCTTTTCTCTTCTCTAAGTGTATCAATTCTAGTATTTATTTGTGGCTTTTCAGAATAAGGTGAAGTTCCTCATGTTTGGTTTTTTCAGAAAGGCTTTCTAGATACTCGTAAGCATTATTTGGGGCTTTGTTTTTAAAGGTTCCATTACCCATCATGTCAATGAATTATTTGTTCCCCAGACCCAACCCTTCATAGAAAATTCTCACTTGTTCAGGTATAGAAAAACCATGGTGTGGAAACATGTTTAGAGTGTCTTTGAACCTCTCACATATTTCATATAATGACTCTCCCTCTTTTTCAAAAAAGTTTTGGATACTCTTTTTAAGTGAAATTGTTTTGTGGTGGGGAAAGTATTTTTTATAGAATTCTCATTGTAGTTGGTCCCAAGAGTTTATGGATGATGGTATCAAATTGTTTAGCCAATTTTTAGCTCGATCTTTTAAATAAAAAGGAAATAGCCTCATCTTAGATGATTCTAGTTGATGTGGGGGACACATGGTTTCTACAATGTCATTGAACTCCTTAATGTGAAGGTAGGGCATCTCGGACTCCATTCCATGGAATGTGGGAAGATGGTTTAGGACATGAGGTTTAAATATGTAGTTGAAATCTCTTAGGGAATTTTGTCTAATTCATGAGGGGGAATTGGTCCAAGAAGGTGTGAGGTAGTCATTTATGGTTTGATCGACCACATTCCCTAAGTTTGGGACTGCCTCATTTGGGTTTCCATTTTTGTTCCCACCCGGGTTTATGAGTTGGTTTCTTTGAAGACCTTCCATTGAAATAGGCTCAATTATTGACTCGGGGGTGTTAGGAAGATTAGGATCTAATGGAAAGAGTTCCCTTGGTTTACTTGAATCCCCAACCCTAAGACTATCCACCCTAACTAGACGGTTCGATCGATCACGGGTGTAGGAAGACATGCGCCAAAAGAAAAAAAAAACAAGAAAGAGACAAAATAAGAGAATTTGGATGATAAAAGAAGAAATGGGGGAGAATTGAATGGGTGTTTAGATGACTTACTTGGGTCCCCAGAAACGGCGCCAAAATTTGATTCTCTCTCAAATTTACCGAAGATAAGAAGGTAAGATGGTCCTTGTAGTTTAGCTTGGGTTGTCGAATCCTCAGAGACCTAAGAAAGAACCTATAGACACGCACATTCTATGGACTGTTTTTGGCTATGAAGTGGCCAACTTGGATTGATTTAAGATGATTTTAGAGGATATCTAATAGATTTAAGTGAATTCAATTTAAAATAATGAGTTGATCCTAGGTTATCGCTCGGGGTGGATTGGACATATTTCCTTTTCAAATATTTCAATTTCTTATATTTGAGATGGGTTCATTTAAGAAGATAAAATAACAACATCACTTACTGGTTCAATTCCTACACCCTTTAATACTAATCAACTATACACTTTAAGGATCAAAGTTTTGATCACTTCAAGGTAAAGTTTCTTATTAGCACATGAAGTGTGTGGCCTTAAATTCAACAAGGATGATGGAGTTTAACAATCATCAAATAAAAATCTCAATTTAAGAAGTGATTATACATTAATGGGGTGATAAATAACATCCCATACAGCCCCTTGATACTCCCTTAGATCAACCCATAAGTGGGTTATCCCTCCATTTATTCTATGGTTTCAATGAAAGCGGAAAGTAGACTCATGAGGGAGGACATGGAGAAGTAAAGAAAACAACAAAAATAAAATGATCACTCCACCGTTGTTTGAATAATTTCACAAGATTTGGTGTGAATAAATTCACAACTTGAGGAAACGATATCAAAGTGAGATTTATAACAACAGAATAAGAGGAGAAGAAGAACTTTTATTAAGAAACTAATGTGAATTGAACAACTTACAAGTGAAAGACAAATTTGAGACAACAAAATCACAGCATAATATTACAATTGAACCAAGAACCCAAGATTATTCAATCCTCCCACACCACTACCTTAAATAGGCATTTTTGAGCCCTTGGGTCGATCCTCCAACATTCCAAGTCTCATCAATTAATTGTGGTAGGCCATAGGTGGGTGGAAAGTAAGGGAGAGAAGACTTTCCACGCTTGACCCGAAAAGGCATCCAGCTTGCATCTACCAAACCGAGGCACATGAAACACCTTCTAGATGGCCGAATTTTGGTGGCCCATATAAGACATAAATTAATCTCCCGATGTCCCCTATTACTATGTAAAATCTCAGCCCAAAATGAGTTATGGTTTTAGAGATATGGTTTAATTGGTGGGCTATTTTTCTAGGCTGCAGAATCTGGCCCAAAATTTTATCTCTAACTTGGGCCGCCTAAATGGACACAATGGAGGCCAAATTAGCATTGGATCCTAAACAGTTATTTGTTCCTCTACATATCTTCTAGAATCCCACGTAATTTGGGATTCATTGGGCATGTATGTTGGGCCCCACCGTCTCATTAGTGGGATGATGTCTAATATGCCTTCTCTAGAATTGCTTCCTTTCATCACAAAATATCCCCTTCTTCTTCCACGAATTCTCCATTGATCCCTAAATGAAACATGTTTATATTGGAGTGAAGTTCAACTTAAAAAAATATCAAAATAAAATATGTATAATCAGATGAATCATTTGGTACTTAAAATGATGTTTAAAAATGTACCACATAATAGTGCATTTTAAGAAGGTATTACAATCATAATGTGAAATGATGTTCAAAGTGTAAAATGCACTAAAATGGTGTTTATGAATAATGAAGAACATAAATATTATGTATATTAACAATGAATATTAGCCTCATTTAGTGGCTAATAATTGACCATTGAAATTTTTTATCACAAATATCATTATTTTCATGACATTTTAAGATTCATGTGATTTTATTCTCTCATGGTTAATATGATTCAATGTTACTAAAGTGGTAACAATTTATTTCTATAATCAATAACTTATCAGGATTATTTAGGATTATGCTTCTATTGATGAAATATTATGACTAATATCTAAAATATTTCCATGAATTTTATTTTCATATAGTTATTCAATATATTTTCATGTAACGGAATAATTTTCCACTCATTGGTACATAAGATAATTAAGAAAATATTTTTATGAAAATATGAATATATTTATCTTTTCGGTCAGAAATCAGTGTTCTTCCAAAAACATGTTTTATAAAAATGTTTTAAAATATTTTATATTATGTTACATAAAATAAATTTTTAACTATGTTATAACTTAAAAAAAAAATAGTTTTAAAAAATGAATATTATTGTCATTTTCCAATCAAGACACTTTTCTAAACATTCTATAACGTAAAAGGAATGTTTGGTATGTATAAATTTATCCAATATCATGGTCATCCTTTAATTAAATTTTATGATATTTATTTTTAACATACTTTTTTCATAATGTTATAGTAATTTTTTATTTTAAAATTGGTTTAGAAAAAGGTTTTAAATTTTTTTTCATGCTTTTCTAATGTAATTTCAAGAAAAAAAGTTCTCAAAATCCTTTTAAGCTTCCTTTATAAGTTTTAAAAAATATTTTCAAAGAAATTTTTTTTAAAAATGATTTATGTTATAAAAATATCAAATAAGAAATCATATTTTTCTTAAAAAATGGTTTAAATGAAATTTCAAATCATTATTTAAAGGAAAATGATTTTTTGAAATTTATTTTTTAATGGTATTTTTAATGAAAGGCTATTTTCTATAAGAAATGTTCCAAGTGATCTTTAAAAATACTTCACCATATAATATTACATCCTTTGAAATAGTTTATTCTTTACAAGGGATATGATTTGAGGGCCCAATTATTATTATTTCTTTGAATGGTTTATGTTTAAGATAATAAGTTTTTTGTTAAACTTATTTATCTTCCATGGGTTATATGATTTTGAAACCCTATTCTTTTCAAAAGATATTATTTAATGAAATTATTATGAAACCTATACATTTTCCATGGGTTATGATATGATGGCATGTTTACATTGCCCATTTCAGTTCATGGGTTATGATATGATGTTTATGAAACCCACATATTTTTATGGGACTTAATATGATGATTGTTTATGATCTCATGGTACACATATGTATGATTTTATTATGTGATAGGTGGGACATAAATCTCCCGCCAATACATTTGGTAAAGATTTTTATCTCATGAGATAATGATTGGGAACAAGTAAATGAGCTTGATCCTATATGGGGAGAATGTGTAACCCAATCCACTATTGGAAGAAGGGGAAACATGATCCCTTATTAGTAAAGGACTATGAATATGGTTGGTGGTGTGTCCTACCCAATAGGTTTAATCCCCATGAAGTGCCCTGATACGTTTTTTGTAAATGAGTCTTTAATTATAGGAAATTATATTAAATATTTATATGTATACCACAAATTATATGTCTTATTCCTATGTTATGATCTCATAGATTATGTTATTGACTCAATTATGATTCTTGTCTTATGAACTACAAGTATTTATGTTATGACTCATGTATATGATCTTTGATATGTGAGGTATGATCTTCAAATGTTATTCTCATGTTCTCATAAACTTATGATCATGTTATTCTTAGATATCTCCCTTGTTTACACTTTCTGATCACCAGATCTCACCCTTTTCTTATGTTTCCTTTCCCTGTTTTATGAAGAAAGATTTTAATTAGGAGTAAAAAAGCGGAATATCTTTATGGGATATGTTTAAGATCTTTTACCATGTTAGAATATTATGTTTTCATGTTTCCAAATACACTAAACTATTATAGTCATCAGGCACATATTTTTGTAATGTGATGAATATTCATCAAAAATGATGTAATATCCGTATATGTTAAGACTAGTTCTCTATAGAAATATATGATTTAAATATTTTTTCCTTAACATCTATGTTTCTCTATTTTTACCATTTTGGGTTTTCACTAGGGTAACTAATTTTCTAACCGAGGTAATTTATCCAATAATAATAAATTAAAGTGATACTTATTATAAAATATAGACCCAATAATTATAAATATTATATATAATTGATAAAATAAAAAATCTCATATATGTTGGAAATTAATTTCAATGGAAGTGAATGTAACATGAAAAAACACTAACTTAACTCTAACCATGCCATTTTTTTTTTGATATTTAGGGGTCAATACATTCATAATAAATGATAAATTGGTCCATTTATAGATCATAGTTAGTTTTCATGAATGGGTGTGTGATATATGCTCCTATTTATTCTCTTATCCTTGAATCACCATTTCTCTTGTGGGGAAAGGTTTTGGTTTTTTAAACAATGTGCGGGGTGTGCAACAAAGGGACCCCCTATCTACCATCTTGTTAACCATTTCACAAGGGGATCTCTTTCAAAACTTACATAGATTATTGATGGGACATAGAATTTTTTTCATATAATTTTCATTCTTATGATGGATTTTGTTCTCAACTTATGTTTTATAATGATATTCTCATATTTTCAAATGGTAGGAGATCGCCTCTCATTAAAATTATGTAGCTTATGTTGGTTTATGGTAGGCTATGTGGACAACGGGTTAACTCCAGGAAGAGAAATGTCTTTATATCCTATAAATGTTCAAGAAGAAGGATTTTGGTAATTCAAGAAATTTTGGGAATTCAGAGGAAGTAGTTACCAATAGTTTATCTAAGGGAACCTATTTCTAATGGTTGTGTGAAAAAGATCTTCTTTGAGGATCTCATTAATAGAATGCTTGGGAGGATTGTTAATTGAAAAAAACAGGTTTATCCCCTTCAGTGTCTATGTGGATTTGATAAATGGTGTTATTTATTCTATTCTGATGCATGTCATATCCATTATCAATCCAGCCAATAGTATTATTTATACAATGAAGAAGCTAATGAATAGGTTTCTTTGGGATGCCAACTCTATATGAATGCCCCATTGAGCCTCATAGTTCCGAGTGGTGAAGCTGGTGGAAGAAGGAGGGGTCAGTCTCAGGGATGTCTCAATTTCCATGTTGTCTAAGGAGGCTCATCTAGAATTGGATTTTATTGTTGGGGAATCTATGTGGGCCAAAAATCTTAGAATTAAAAAAAGAAAGAATTGAGGGGACATGGACAGAAACAAATTTTCCAGGTTGGGGAAAACTGTGGCGTTTCCCCTTGAAATTCTACAGGAGTCTTTTCATTTGGTGGTTTGGGGAGGGGATATAAACTTATGGAGAGATAATTGGGTTTGGGAGAAGCAATTTTTTAGAACTATCCAGGGCTGGATATGTCGGTAAGAGAGGCTATTAACCATAAAAAATTTCTTGAATCCATCTTGAGCATAGAATAGATAGGCCTATTTAATGAAGTTGTTTTTATTGAGGATGATGACTGATGTTAGTTTACATAGTCTAGATCAGGTTTTATTAATGGTCATTATTATCATGGATTGATTCAGCAGGGAGGGGATTGTGATGAGTGGGGATCATGCTGGCGGTGTAAGGAGGCCCCAACAAAGATGAGTTGTCTAGTTTGGAGAACACAGAACCAAGCTCTATCTATAGAGGATAATATCCAAAATAAGGGAATTAATTTGGATTCTTGGTGCTTATATTGTCCTAACCCTTAGTCGGATTTGGTGTTACACCTATTTTTCAGTAGTGAATGGGCTGCTAGTCTATGGTCAATTATGGATAAATGGGGTAGCTACAATGTAGTATGCACATCCATGTCAAACTTCTTCATGAGATGGTTTTTGGGTTTGAAACACCGTGATATGGAGTCCAAGATCTATAGTATCATTCTTACAGTGATCTTCTGGATGCTATGAGAGACAAGGAATAAAGTAAGAACAGAGGTTCCAATGTTAGTTTATCTTATACATGTGAGAATGAAGGATCTTCTACATGTATTAGGCTTCATGGTTAAGGGTGGATAACACTCCTCTATTTTTTGTAGTCTCATAAATAGACTAGTGTCCCTTCCCAGATCACAGGGATGTTGGGTTAGATGGGATCCCCCATGGAATAGCTTCAATCGTAATGTCGATGGATCACATATAAATAGATAAATACACGGGGGGTCATTTGAGGGATATAAATGGTTCTATTATGTTTTATTCTTGTATCTTTCATGGGATGGGAAGTTCATTTGCTGTAAAATTAAGAGTGTCTCACACTCATGTCATTCTTTGCAAAAATTTCTCATTGGTGTTTTCGGAAGTGGAATCAGATTTTGAGGATTTAATTCAGGTGTTACATGGGAAAGTTGATCTTCTTTGGTATTTTACCAACCTTGTTCAAAGATGTGCCTTGGAGATTTATGATGGAAGTTCTATTCATCATATTCTAAGAGAGGCCAACATTTTTGTGGATGCCCTTTCTCAGGGGAGTAATCCTGAGGAAACCTTGATGGTTTTCTCAAAATTAGAGTCATTACCTCAGGAATGTTATGTTTTTGTCCCAGGGGGAGCCCTATGTCTTCATGAATTTAGACCCCCTTGATATTTTTTCTTCATGGAATGGATCTTTCCCTCTATTTGAATAAGAAAAAAAAAATCAATTTTTGATCGATATTCTTTATCTTTTTATTTACATAACATATTATATGGGTCGTATTCAAAGGAAAGTGGAAAAGAATTTCCATATTTTAGAGACTGTAATATAAAAAGTCTAAATAAACTAATTAAATTAAAATTAGATATATTTTTTCATTTTAACACATATCATTCTAGTTTAACCCCCAAGAAAATCAAATTTTACCTTAACTATTATAATTAGTTTTTACAACATTTATTATTCATTTAGGTTAATATTATGTTTAAAATACTAAAAATTATAAATTATTTTGATTCCAAATATAGAATCCATTTTTCTAAATTAAATTTACTATAGTGGTAAATATTAATTTAAAATTAATCTGCCTGATATGATGTGAAAGTGGGGTTTAAAGTGAAAATGTTCAAAAGTTTACAAAGTTATTATATAAAAATTCAATATGAAAATGATTCCAATGACCTAAATAGGATTAATGTATGTATAATTTATCAAATTATACTTTAAAATCCATTTAAAAATATAATATTACATAATAAATTATTTTAAAAAGGGTAGTTTTCAATTAAAAATTTATATTTTTAATTATTCATCAAAAAATGTAACATCTCAGAAAAATACCCAAGATTCAAAAAAATATAAATTTGATATTCCAATTTCAAAAATTAATTTTATTTTTTCAAATATATTTCAAAAAATTGTTAAAAATTAATTTTAAATTATGTTTGTAAATCTCTACTAAACCATATTTTATAAAAATATATATTTTATGAAAGCATTTTTTTCTTTTTAATAATTCTTATTATTATTTATAATCAATAAAAGACTATAAATATGTGTAAACTATATATTTTCTTATGTTATTTTGTAAAATTAAAACCCTATAATTTAATATCTATTTTATAACTATTATATTAAATAATAATATTGATAATATTTTTTTCCGTAAAATTATTCCAAGTATATAACATAAGCTTTTGGAAAAAATCATTATTACATGTAACTAAAGATAAAATCAGTGTTGCATATAATGTAAGCTACACTCAATGTTGTGTGTCACATGAAATATTGAATAAAATGATATGATCTTACAGTTTTTACGTGTTAGATGTTATAATTACACTATCATAAAATGATAACATTAGTATCATTTTTATATTATAATATTATTACAATTATGGTATAAGCATTAACCACCATTCCATTTTCTATTATGAAAATTGAAGCCATCATTTGTAATATATGTATACTACCACCTCCACAAAGAAACATGTTTCATATTCCTTATCCACCATATAATAATGGTCATAATAGTGAATATAATATATATAAGTATGATATTTATGACATATATTAGATTTTAATATGCTAGAATATATTTATCTTTTTTCCCATTTTATGGAAAATGAAATCATTATTCATGTGTGTGTGTTAACTACCACCTCCATAGAACAATTGATTTCTATTTTTTACCCTCATCAACTTACATAGATGGTAATGTTAATGTGTTTAATGGATTAATATTATTTTTATGAAATTAATAATGTTCTATAAAAATAAATTGGAAAACCTATTAAAAATATGAGCAATAAAAAATTTTGGTAAAATCAACCATCCAAAAGAGTGTTTTGAGAGAAAAAAAATGAATTCCTAATAATATATAATAATTTCATACAAGTTATCTTATTCTTATAATTCTTTACAATTTTGATATCACACTAATAAATAGGAAATAAGATCATTATTCTTCTGGTATAATGGTATTGCAAATAAATAACTTCATAATCATCCATTAATTAGGGTATGTTGTTATTTAGATTGGTTTAACCACCAACTTGAAAAATGATATAAATTTATATCATATATGAATTTAAAATTTTAATTTCTCATAATATATTATGTAAATATGTAAATAATGATTTTTTATTTGGAATAGTAATATAATTCATTATTTTTAAAAACACCCTTCAGTCATAATGAATCATCGAAACATGCTCATCTCCAAATTCATCTATAAGGATCTAAACCAAAACTCTCATAGAATTAAATTATAACATTATAAATAATTAGAAAACATAAATTAAAATAAATTTTATGATTTATTAGTGACAAACTTTGGGATAACAATTTAGAACAACAATACTATTATGAAACTAGTTCAAAATAATCAAGATTACTCACACTTGATATTAAAAATATATAATATATAAATAATGTGCATGTAGTTAATAATTATAAATTATATTTAAAAAAGGTTTTATACATGAATAAGTTTTTTAAATAGGAAATTAAGATTGTTTTTTTTTCATACACTTGTTTATAGTATGGTCGACTAATTTGGAATTCAAGATAAGGGTTTCATGTCTCAAATATAATTTATTGAGTCATGTTTCTTATTGTGCACCATAAAATATTTGATATGATTTTATTTCTACCTAATTGATATATTTTAACATATTATTTTTATTTATGGGGTTTTAATTTTCCTATAGTTTTCTTTCTCTAAATGTATTTCAATCTAAAGGGTACTAAGGTCATAATGTTTTTTTAACTCAACTCCCTTCATTGAGATATAATGATTATTCTTGAACTTATTTCCACAAAGATTGAATCTTTCACCATAATATTTAATTTAAATATAATTTCCCTTCTTATATGCATAAATATAACTTTTAAATACAATTATTTACCTCAATGAATTAATTCCCCATAAAATTTATTGTTTTTAGAATAATTATCATCCTATTAAATGACGGTATACCCTCCTTGTCCATATTTTACTTTCTCACTAATATTATATTTTATATTTACAAATAAAATCATTTTTATCTCATATGACCTTAATATTTCGCTTATCATATTTTTAAAATTAATTGTTTTAAAACTTTTCTAATGTTGGTTTTTAACAAAGGTATTTAAAAATGTTTAAAAGGTTTTCCATACTTTAAAAATTAAATTTTTTATTCCACTCCACATTTATTTTGACAACATTTATTTCATTTAAAAGATCTATTATTAAAGTATATTTTTCAAAATTAAATTTTTTCAAAGTTTCAACATCACCTTCTTAAAACCATTATATATTTTCATTGATCCTTATTGAAGATTATTTTTTAAAATTGAATTTTTTCAAAATGTTTTCACTTCATTTCTCTTCAAATGATTATGGAATTTTCAAGGCTATTATATTTAATATATCTTATAAAAGTGAATTAAAAAAACACATTACATTTTAAAAATTAACTTTTAATTCGAGTCATAACATCCTATTTTATAATAAGTACAAAAACGTTTTATAAAACACTTTAATGGATTTCATTATAATTTCCTATTTATCTTTAATCATCTTATTTCCTTAGAAGTAACTTTTCATAAACACTCACTAAATATTCTTATGAAGTGATATTTTGGGGTGATTTAATTTTAGGTATCAACCATTTACATTCTTGAGGTCAATTTTGGTGATTCCATAGGAAAATGTTGTGAGACTCATTTTTCATTCTAGGGGTTCTCCATGTTGTGATGAATGATTATTTCCAATGGAACACATATGTATGGATGATTGATGGTTGGTCTATTATATAGTACTCAAATATATTATTAATTTTTATATCTTAGTATATAATAAGGGTGAATGATAGGATTTATCCCAATCCAACATGTATATAAGAGGATTTATACCAAGACAAATAGTTCATGAGGTGATTTATCATAAGACAAAGGGTAAATAGGAGGATTTAATCCAATAAAAATGGTACATGGGAAAATTTATTCCAAGAAAAAGAGTACAAGAGAGGTTTTATCAAGTCCTAAGGGTGTATGAGAGGATTGTCCCATGTCCAAGAAGGTACATGGGTAATTATCCCAAGCCTACTATATGATTAATTCCTTAGTGGGTAGCCTTTCTTTTTGATTTATATTTGTTTGTTTATTCCATAATTAGAAGAGGTCGTAGTTCTATTCTTATACACATAATATGTTATTATCTCTTGGATCATGTTTAATTAATCATGATTCCAAACTCTTTTGACTTTTGTAATATAAAATGCTAAGTGTTATCTCCTGATTTATGATCTATGCTTTATTGGGAATAAATTTTCTTATGTATCCTTATTATACCAAAATTTTCATCTTATGATCACTTGAGATATTTGATTGTTATCACATATGTTTACCCTTACTAAAAATCTAATTTCATCTATTTCTTATGTTTCCCTTCTCCATGTTATAATGATGAGTATAACTTATGATAAGTCTAGAAGGGAGTCTATTGTGGTTCAATTATTGGGAAATTTTCATATGTTCTTCTTATATAGTTAGTCCTCAAAGAAAATAAACCTATTTTTATTACATTTGTTTAAATATTTGTGAGACTGAATGATTATTCATGTAAAATAATATCAGGTCACTTCAGTTGGTAATAAAAGAGGAATTAGTTATTTTTTATGACTAGTTTAGTTCTTTTTTGGGATTAGGATTAGATAACCATAGTGAAAACCTTGGGAATAAGTCTAAGTATAGGATAATATCTTTTGGTTTTAGTAAATTTGAAATTTCCCTTTTCTCCTTGAAATTACATTACTACCTAGATACTAGAAAGTGGCTATGGATGTGGAATACATTCAAGTAAGGGTAATCACCCTAAAAATGGTTGAGTATCAACTAAATATTCTATCTCATGCACAACGAGTGTGCCTAAGTCTGTAAAATTTTCCAGATACTCAAAGGGTGTATTCATTGGTTGAAAAAATGATCTTTATAAATAATTATTAATTATTTGATAACATATTTATGGTAAGTTAATGAACCAACTAGTAATATTACCATTTATGACTTAGGTTAAATAGAATGAGTTATAGGTTGAACTAAAATTATGAAAGAGAAAAATTATGGTTTTATTAGAGATGACATATTAGGGTTGAATTCTCAAATTCATATGATCATTTTCTCTAATTTTATTATTATAAATTTTGGTTGAAACAAGATTTAAAAAATGAACCTATGAATTAAATGTATCCTGAAACCACTATACCTTATAACCAAATAAGGAAGTATACTTAAATGGTTTAGAATCTTAGTATATTCTTATTTTGAAGTAAAAGGTGAGTTTCTACGTCTTATATAAATTAATGATGTTTATATCATAATTGAAATTATATCCTGATACTCTTAGCTATTTTAATTATTGATTCATATTTATCAATGATATTCTAGTATATGATAAAATTCATAAGTATTATGGGAATCATATAAGGATTATTTTTCAGTACTTATTCTTTAAATGTTTTGAAACATATAATAAATGGTGTAAAGGACATTAAAATTTTATTTTATTTCAAGGTTATATTTTCGGGATAACTATTGCAGAACACATGATTGTGGTATGGATAAATCTTAGGTTAAATATATATATTATGTTGATGTAATTAAGGGTTGATTTTGATTTTTAGAAAAGTGGATTAAATAGTTTTAATATACTTGGAATTGATTATGGATTTAATGAAAAAGTGATTCGTGATATTTTTGGTGAATTTTGTCACATTTTTGGGATTAAGATATAAATTTAATAGTATGTGGTTTTATAAACTAGTGGTTAATATCAATTAAGGGTCAAGGATATAGTTAATTTTTTTAAGAATATATGATTTCATTATAGATTAATATATTGAATATTCAAATGGTTTTTTTAGAGTTATGTTATGGATAATATATTTTTAGGTTATATACATACAAGAATAAATGATTATTTGATTAATTAATATTGTTTTAGGAATGATAAGTAACTTTATATAGACTATGAAAGTAGGGTAGATGTTATATTAGAAGTTAAATCTAAAATGTTGAATATGATGTGAATAACCTCACCTAATTTCATTAGTAAGTGATAATTAAAATGGTGACGATAAAATTTGATTGATGGGGGTAGAATGTAATGAACTAGGATTTTAGATCTATTAAATTAATATTATCTTCAATAGATCATGCCACACACAACATAGAACTAATTCAACATCTGACTGAAATAAAATAGAAAATAGTAAAATTAAATTAATAATATAATCATTACCTTATAAAAAAGACAACAATCAATTAAAATAATTACATATTATTATTTTTCTATACAATTTTAAAAAAGGATGCCTTTAGAAGAAAAAATGGTAATATTATATTATCATAATAAATTAAATTTTTAAAATTTAAAATTTTATTAAAATATAAAATAATTATATTTTAAAATATTATTTCAAAATTCAATTATATAGAAATTTATATCAAATAAGATTAAAGAAACATGAAGTTTAAGAGGTCATTTTTCAATAAAAATGGGGTTTCTTTATATTTTTTATTTTTTATTTAAATAACTAAATATATATATTTTGTCATTTTAATTTAAGGAAAATAATTTTTTTCTGAATTTATAATGTCAAAATTAGAATATGGTTAATTTTTAGGATTTTTTTGAAAAGATTGATTTTTAGGTGAATAGTAAAAAATACCATTTTTACAAATAACATGACATTTATTACATTATTAGTATATAATTATGAACATGAAACTCATTAAACATTTTTCTAAGAAAAAATATTCATTTCATGAGAGACTTTAAATTTTTAAAAATGTTTTTTATTTAAAAATCGATATTTTACATTTTAGAATATCATCTATATATTCCAAAAAGATGTATTTAGAAATTATACATTTAATATTTTAAAAACTTTTTTTATCACTTTTTGAAAATTAATATAATATAATGGATTTAAAATTTGGAATTAGTGGTTCCAAATTATATAAAAACACTTTTTTATTTTTAATCATAAGGGGTAAATTATTTAGGTAAAAACATGTTATCCTGGTAAAGGCTAAAATGGTAAAAGTAAAATGCTATGTTTTAAGGACTTAAACATGTATTAAACATTTGTGAATGAGTGGTTGAGGATTTTATCAACCTTATCACTTCAAAACTCCATTATTTCTTAATATTTGAGAAACATGCATTGGTAGTGACCTCTCATTACTAAAAATGTTTAAGTATTTAGAAAAATAAAATCCCTTTTCACTTATAAAATGGGAACTCATATTATCACTTTCCATAACACCACAAACCATTTTATTTAGAAAAGAATCTACACAAACCTCTCTTAAACATTATTATCCACCTTCAATAGGTTATTTTCTTCTCATAAGATCATCCCTTAAAGGCTTAACCCCTTGTAAGATCTCGACCTTTTGTGGATTCATCTCCAGATCTTTTTTAGGTAATATTTGTGGTTTTTAAGTACCATTGTTTTGCAGTAGTGTCCTAGGGTGTGTTGGGATAAATATTTAAGAAAAACTAATGAACAAAGGGGTGTGTATGGATTGCGCACAGTTTGACAAATCGTGTGACTAAACTATGGCAACCATGAAAACATAGACATAGAGGTCTGCACGGTTTTTGAAAGGCTTCAAAACCCATACAACTATATAGTAAAAACTTGGATAGATAGGGTCGTGCGGTTAGCACACGGTTTTCCCTAATCATGCTCCCCTGCCCCAAAAATTATGCGCATGGAATAAATTATCCAAAAATCTTTTTTAAAACCACACGAACCCCCAATACTCCCATATTTCAACCTTGGATCAGGCTTAACAAATTCAAGGTGATCTTAGAGCCTTCTGTAGGGTTTACAAGGTGATTAGATCATCGTTCATTGAGATCAAAATTCCAGATTGGAGATCCTCTCTCTTCGCGTTAAGTGGATTCCATCCCATTACTTCTTCTATTCTTTCCTCTCTATTTCCTTTATCTTTTCAGATAATATCTCCACCATTTACATGGATCTAAACCTATTAGTTGAGATATAGATCTAGGATTGTGGATATAGATCTAGATTTACAAGATCTTGATGCATTTGATCTTAATTATAGTTTAGGGATTTAGATCTAGAGCTTTATCAGCGACGTTGTGTCGCTTGGATTTTGGGGATTTTTGTTGGGCTAACATCCATCAATAAACCAAGGTAGGTGGTCTAAATTGAACTCCCATATTTGTGGATTTTATTTTTGAATGTGATTTTACGGATTTTATAGATTCCCTTGATAATTTATTTCTTAAATTAGAGTAATTAGGAACGTGTAATTGACATTTTATTGCCTTAGTGATTAATTGATAATTGAATAATGGAAAAAAATAAAGGGGGTTCCCAAATAGATATTTATTTTGGAGATCTGTTATGGGTTGAGATGTTTTAATTGGGATATTGAATTGATTCTATTAAGATAATTAATTGTTAGAAATTAATTATGAAATTATGTTTGAATATGTAAGATAATTAATTGTGAGAATTAATTATGTGACATGATGTTGATTAAAGATAATTAATTGTGATAATTAATTATGAAAAGTAGATATTTGATATGGATAATTAATTGTGAATAATTAATTATGGAATGAGAATTGTATTGATTGATTAATTAATTGATTAATTAACTAATGGATTATGTGCTTAGTTAACTGTTGAGTTAACTTATGGCCTTTGAAATGTTTAACTAGTCATTGGACTAGTAATGAAATGATATGGGTAATTCCTGTGAATTAAAGAATGATTAAATGGATGATATTTTTTTGGTGCAAGACATGGAGTTCTAGACTGATTTGAAGTTGGGACTTGGACATGGTGTTCCTCCCCAATACTTATCCAAGCTTAAGATTATGTGGTTCTAGGCATAACAACCTACACCGAATGAGATATGGAGTGTTAGGCATAACAACCTACACTAAATGAGATTTGGGGTTCTTGACATGGCTTTCAACACCAAATGAATGATAATAATGAATTATGATTCAAATGGGAAACATGAATTGAAACTGGGATTAATGTGATTATAAAATATTAAATGAAAATTTAATAACTGTATAATTATGCATTGTATTTATTGCATCATAAAACTGCATACACTATCTTTTGACTAGACTTGTTTTAGACACCGTTGGTGGTGACCTACTAAGTTATACTCCCACCCTTTTCAGGTCACCTAATCAACACCTGAGTATACTTTGTTGTCATAGGACATGATAAGGGCAAGGCCATGGGATAGATTATTATTTGTTATTGGAGCATGGGAGAGAAAAACAGTTGTGGTTTAGGACCCGCTTGAGAGTCATTACATCTTTACTTTTAGTTGCATTGTAGACACTTGACATTTGAATTATCATAGCAAGTTTTACCTTATAGTTTAGTACTATTTTTACTTATTTTGAATACCATATGACATGGTATTATTCTTTTTATTTATATTCTCCTGCACTTGGTTATTATTGTTTTCTTCCATTGGTGTTTTATTCTAATAAAAGAAGGTATAGTCTCCCAAAGACTAAATTACCAGACCCTAGATTCTTTTCAGAACCCTCTAGGGTACGGGGAGGCATGCTTGAGGGAATGTCGCCAACTGGATCAAGGGACCATTTAGTGACACCCGGTTTAGGATGTCACAAAGTGGTAGCAAATGAGTTTTCTTTTTTTCTTTTTCTTTTGGTATTAATATTTTGGGAAAAGTAGATAGGAGACTAGGAAGATTTGAGGCTTGATAATGAGCTCATGCATGGGAGTTTCAAACTGATGTACGAGAAAAAATACGAGTACGTAGGGTGGGAATGTTGGGATTGTTTTTTTGTTACAATTGGATATTATTTCACCTTAGGTGATGTACTTGTGGTGTGATGTGATATTTGTTTTTAAAATTGTTGACTTTTTATTCATGGCCTAAAGAGGGAAAATAGTTGAGTCTGCATGTATCATTCTTAGAACTCAGGGTCTTTGTGACATGCATAATTCTAGGAACTAATGGGAAAACGCGTTATGGGTTAGTTATTGAACTTGAACTATTTTTACTTATTGTGATATTGAAATAAAAATTCAAAATGAGAATAAATGTGTGTCTAAAGAAAAACTTTATTGATGAAATCATTATGATTAATTTATTAATTGTTGAATTAATTAATTTGAGATAACTTGATTTATCAATGTTTGAATTAATTAATGAGAATGTATGTATCCTTGTTAACCAAGACCTTGGAGTAGGATGGTTAAGGGTAGTTTTAAGGATTCAGTGTTGATTTTGTGGTGATAAAAAGTGGGAAAATACATGTTTAAACTTGTTTTGTTAGTTTCTCCACTTACATAAATGTTATAAGGTTATGTTATGAGACCTAAGACGTGTGTTTGGATTTTTAGAGATATGATTCCACGATGCTTGTTGAGGGAGAGACCGAGGGGGATGGCCAGGAACGAACTTCCAGACAGGGAACATGAGGCACCATTGGTGCAAGATAAGGATCAATGGGAGAATTTTCAAGAGAAATTTTCTCATTTTATGCAATTCATGGAGAGGGACCTAGGGCGGGTTCTGAAAAACATGTTTGGGTTGATAAGGGAGTTTCATCTACAACACCCTCATACTTTTACTAGATAGGGTGGACCTAAGGGATCTTAATTCTAGTTTAAATCCATATAGATGACACATGACCATTTAGAGACTTTGGCAAGGAGGACGGTCAAGTTGGATTCTTTTATTCTACAGGGATCAGTGAAGCACTGGTGGGACATTAAGGTACAATTTTGATAGACTGATGATATGTAATAGAAGGAATTTTTGGAGAGGTTATTTGAGAAATACTATCCAGAGATGTTAAGACAAGAGAAGGTTTTAGATTTTAAGCATCTGAACCAAGGAAGCATGTCCATAATGGATTATGCTGAACATTTCACAAATTTACTACATTTTTATCCAACTTTGGCGGTAGTTGAGGATTCTTCAGCAAAATGAATTCAGGATGGACTTAGGTGTGAAATTATGTCCCACGTAAATATCTTTAGGCTGAATAAAATCTTGGAAGTGGTTAACCAGGCTCTCATTTCATAGAGGAACTAGAAGGAGGATTCTAGTACTGGACATGTACCTATCACTAGATGAACGGGGAGTATGCCTTCTAAGAGTAGGAAGCACCATTACGAGATTCTTAGTAAGTACAATGGAAATCAAGGTGGATAGTTAGGATGAATAGTTGCATTGGATCCTACTCATGTGCTTTGCCACCATTTTGGTAGGAAGGGACACTATCGTACACATTATCCTTGACCACCAGTGGAGGGTCGGTTTCATGGAAAGATGAGGCACCTGTAGAAGTTCTTCAGAAAGTGTAGAGACCCAAATCTTGATGTACATAGACATTACATTAACTTTTCAGAATACTTAATACATTACAAAAACAGACAACCAAAGACCGTATTAGTTTAGTGTATTTGGAAACTCTGAACATAATCTTATAATCATGGTGAAAGATCTTCAACAACTCCCATAAAGATCTTCCCCTTTGGTTTTCTTACCTAAAACTTTTCCTTATATCCCGGTGAAAAGAAAACATAAAAAGGGGTGAGATCAAATTCTCAGTAAGGGTAAACATGGAGAACAGAAAACAATCCCTAAACATTTGAACGTAAGAACATGAACATAAAAAATCAAAATCATGAGTAATGACATAAATCTTGGCAGTGCATAATGCATAGATCAAAAAATAACATTAATAATGATAAAATAGCATGGGGAATAAAACATGTAATTGTGTCAAACCATTAATCACATGATATGATTTCCATAGTAGCCAAGTCATTGCATCCAAGACCATCATAGTGGACAAAGTCCCTTACTGAATCGAGTTCACTCCTCGTTCCAGTTCGGTAACAATGAACCAGATTAACTTGCCATTCCAGCCATGTCTATCTCATGAGATATAAATCTTTACCCAATGCATTTGATGGAGATATAGGTCCCACCCATCTCATAATTAAATCATTCTTTCGTGTGCCACAAAAAAAAACATACATTATTCTTAATAACCCAATAAATAAAATCAATTACATAAACATCATCCCATTGTAAAATAATCCATAAAAAAGAAATGGATATCATTTCATCATAAGATAAATCAAAACATGTAAATAATAGAGACATTATACTTGAAAAATAAACATACTAAATAATTTCATCTTAGATGAAAAATAGTTTCGATAAAACACTTGAAATGAATTCTTGAGGAAAATATCCTTTCTTCTTCAAAATCATTTTCATTTCTCAAAATGCCATGAAATTTTAAAAGAAAATAATTTTTTTTGAAAATAATCATGAAATTTTGTAGAGGAATATTCATTGAAATATGTATTTATAAAACCGTAAAAATCCATTCACACCGTATAAGTTAAAAAAACATTCTTCTCGTACTTTTGCCGGAAAAGTCAAAAAGTACCTTATATGGTAAACAAAAGAAAGATTTCTTCCATAACACAAAGTAAAAGTCAAATAGGGGTAAAAATGAATTTATAAATACATGGAAGAATATTAGACACTTTATGAAAAACATTTTTATGGACATGGATGAAAAATATAACCCCAGTAAATAGTTACGTATAAGAAATCTCAGATAAAAATAAGATTGCAAAATTATCACTTACCTTAGGTCCAATTTCTTCTGTACGTGTTTGAAACTCCTGTATAGTGGTTTTAAACATATTATTAACTTTTAAGAGAACCATAATAATATTTATGATATCATATGTGATTCACTAACGACTTTATATTGCCCGTTCTTTTGTCAATTCCGTGTTAAAGTAGCATTTTGGGTAAAATCGTTTCATTTATCGTACGTGTTTGGACTTGTTGTTCTAGATATTATTACTTATATCCTGATTTAATTAATTACATAATTTAAAACAAGATTTATATATAACATATATATTCATCATATAAATATATATGGTAGATCAATAAATGGAATGAAATACACCGTTCATGGAGACGGTAGGTCGTACGTATACATGAACGCTGTATTCGTTTCCTTTTTGAATTGAATTGAATTAAGTAAATGAAAAATATATGTACATAAATCCAGTATTATTATTATGCCATATATTTCATTATTATTTATTATATATACTTTATAATCATTCTTGAATAGTTAACATGGACAATGAATCTCATCACGTCGTGGAGACGGTAATTCGTACGTACACACGCGTGATGATATCGTTCCCATAAATATTGAATAGAATTGGAGTGGATGATATAATATCTCATAATAATTATGATGTTATAATAACCATATATAGTTATTTTTTTCAGCATTATACCCATCCAAGTAAGGTGGTGGTGGAAAAACAGATTACACTACAACGTGGAGACGATATTCCGTACGTACGCACGCGCGGTGATTTCATTTTCTGTAGGATGGATAGAAGGTGAAATAGGGTTGTTTAATATTTATAATAACATATCTGTATATGAGTGATACTGATGTTATTACTTTATAATGAAACAAATAAATAAGAGGAAGTAGAAGAAGAAAGAAACTTGAAAGAATCGGTAGAAGAGATTACCTCTTCCTCGACATGCCTCTTTTAAACTTCCTCTTAGGGCACTAGAGTTGGTCTTTTGAGAAGAAAAGAACCTCTATGATATAACTAGATATTTTTAGAATAGAAATGGTCAGGGGTTTCTCGATCTTGATGCCTCAAAATTTTATGTGGAGGAGAGGGAGGAGGTTCCCTTTTATAAGGGAGGAGAGAGTCACCTTTGGAAACATAAGAAATATTAATTTATAATAAATTCCTACCCCACTTAAAAACCTCCAAAAATGACTCAATTCAAATATTAGATGAGATAGGGTTTTAATCTCATCAAACAATAAAATTTATACTTGTTTTGAATTTATTTTATACCTTATCAAATTGATTTATCCTTATTTAATCTATTTAATTTTATTTGTGGTAATAATATTCAAAATTAAATTTTATAAATAATTACTTATGTGTTTTGAGTTGTCCATCATTGTATACTTTATGAAATTTTAGACCATATAAATTTAAATGTATAATTTTTAAATATTTTTGTGATTTTTAAACAATTTTATAATATGTTATTTTTATAAAATAACAATAATGTCAATTTTGAAACTATTCATTTATTTGAATTTAAATAAAATCTAAAAAGAGGATATATTCGAAAACAAATACTTAATAGATTCATAATATGTCATATTAATCTATAAAATTAATGTATCACTTTAAGTTTCTCATATAATATTTATTTTATTATTTTTAAAACCATTTATTTGATATTTCAATCAATAAAATAATTTCAACATCACTATTGTGTCATCATTAATGAAAATTATTTAATCCCTAAAAATTCTAAATAAATTCAAATGATGTAGATAATTTTATTATATTTCTGTATACTATTAATTATCTATGTTTTGTGATGTTTATCACTGAATTAAAATTATTACACTAATAAGATATAAGAGAGTGACATGTTGTCACTTTCTTGGGTTTTAATTATAATTATATCATTTTCATGGTCAATAGTCCATGAAACGAATATATTATGACCTTTAGGTGATATGGGTCGACATTTATTCATTCAATATAATTTTTGAAGCTGTTAGAGTAATTTTATAATCTTATTTTTACCCTTAATTACCCGATTTACCTTTAACTGTAGTAAATAAAAATTTCTATAGTTACTATTCATAATGTCAAAAAAATAAAACTAACATATTAAAATAATTTGGACCCACTGAATAAAAATATGGAATCCATTTTTCAAAATTCAAAACACATAAATTGTAGTAATTAATTTAAAATTAATCTCGTTGTTAAGAAAACAGGTTTTTAAAAGTTAAAACATTATCAAAGATTGAAATGTTTTTACCTATGAATTCAATATAAAATTAATGGTAATTACATGAATTATATTAAATGGTAAAAATATATTCTATTTATACTTTAAAACCATCCAATATTATAATTTAACCATATAAATTATCTCGATGAAAAAAGTTGTTTTTAATTAAAATTTAGCGTATTTTTTCTATTCATCAAAATAAGAAACTTATCAGAAAAATATCAAGAATTTATCCAAAGTAAATTTATATATTATTATTCCAAATAAGAATTTTATATTGTTAAATTTAACTTATTAACATGTCAAAAACTAGATTTAAAGTGGGTGCGCCATCAAAAGGTAGCAAAACTGCATTTTTTGAAAAATACTCATTTTACCCGAAAAAATTATTTTGTTCTCATACCATGTTCTATAAAATGTGTAAGATGAATTATAATGTCATAAAATAAAAAATTTATGTACTACTATTCATAAATGCTAGTTCATAATAATATTATAACAATATATCGTTTTTTAGTGAAACACGGTATTGCGTACTACACACGCTATTGAGGAAGGTCGTGATTGCGTGTAATGCAAGACAAGTCTAGGCTGCGTGTAGTGAAATCTCCCTTTGGTGTTGCCTATAACATAATCAATACTTATTTTATTTATAATATAAACAAAATCTATACATAATTTTGCGTAGAATAATTTCCCAAAAACCAACATGAAATTGTGTGTAACATGTGCCAAGAATATTGTTGCGTATACTGAAAGCTAATACTGTGTTGTGTATAGTACAAGCTAATCTTGGTGTAGTGTACAATAGAAGACTTCAAAGAAATTAAAAAAGAATATATCTCATAAAATCTCATGGTGTTACATTCTACCCCCTTAAAATGAATTTCACCCTTGAAATTCATCGGGGTAATAAATCGTTTACAACTTGAAAGTTTCATTCATAGAAACCCACATCATAAAAAGGAATACTAAAGATTAATTTTAAAAAGTGAAGTTTTAAATGTAACGGTTGCCCAAATTAACTCATCAATGGGTTTCCACATAGGATAACATAGGTGAAAATATGGATGTGGAAGATAAATCTAACCATCATGTTCTGATGAAGAGTGGTAAGGAACATGGCTATGAAAAAGCCAACAATCACAAAGCCATATATTTGTGATGATCTAAGGTACCATCTGATTCATAAAATATGAGGGCACTAGGAAAACCTTTTTGGTTTTCAAGATCATTTCCCAAATGTTGAAGAATTTTAGGATTAAAAGAAATAATTACTTGATTTTGGTACAATATCATCGTTTCTCATGCCTCGAACAATTTCCACTTCACATCTTAAAGAAATGAAGTTGAATTTGTCTTTCATGAAGTGGTAGTAGATCATGCGATATAATGATTGGTCATTCCATCTATCTCAAACATAAGATTAGAAAAAGTTATATACATAATTCCATCTATGGTGAGATTAATCGTATATAGTTCCAAAAATGGACTTAACTTCATCTATCATCCTTATTAATAAAATAAAACTAGTTTCTACTAACCAGGGACTTCCTTTAGGCTAGTGGTAGGCGATAAAGGCCTGTAGCACTTAGGTTGTGGGTTCGATTCCTGCAACCTTGTCCGATGCGATAGGTTTTCACCCGTCCAACAGGTTGTCCATTTTCTAAAACTACACTATTATAACATTACAGAAATAATATCAAAAATTTCTATCCTTAAACAATACCATATGATGTCCAACTTAATGAATTCCATCCTTTAGGCTTATCAGAAATACTCATGTCTAATCTCATAGTATACATAAAATGACTACTATAAAGGTAATCTACCGAGCATGTGAATACCATCATTTATCCCCCATATATCACAAGATATATCTTGTTGGTCACAGTCCAAACATTTTAATTCCTTAATCATGTATTCTCTTGAAAAATGAATACCCATTGAACCTTATTGAAAACATGAATGTTGTCTAAAGTTAACTCTTTCCACATACCCAAATCCCAAAATTTATATATACTCAAACCATGATATCACTTTTTCCTTATATCAGTCATAAGAACATTAATAATATACAAAATATTATTTTCTCCTTATCTATTTATTATGTGCATATCATATTCTTTCCAAAAATATCTAAATAACCTCTCATAGTTACCAGTACCATTCAATATAGACTTTCAAATTCTTTAGGAAAAACAATAGTGTAACAATCCTTCGATGTTTGTTTATTCTATAGTACCATTAACATAAATCTTGGTAAACATACACTAATTCCACTACCTTCTTAAACCATTGACCGAGCTTCATCATTTTATTCCTCATGACTTCTTTAATCTCATATATCATTTGTAGTTTCTTCATCATCATCCACATAAATACAACTCATACGACCATGCTGATTCTCTTCAAGATATTTTCCCTTAGGTAATTGGTTTTTATAATTCCCATACATTCCACATTTAAAACATTTAATCATTGTTGATGTCATAGAAAAATCATTATCCTTGTCCATGGTGTTAACTGAACCTTTTCCTTCACACTTACTGACTTTGTGTCCTTCTTTTCCTCACCCAAACCATCTTCCAGTTCCTTTGAAACATTCTCCATGATGCCTCTTCACACATTATTTACTTGATGGAAATTGAACTTTCTTTACTCTATGATCATCATGAAACTCCATCTTTCTCTTATTAGCCGAGTCAGGAAACTTACCAAAGTAGATATTATTGATCATATTATGAGATTGCTGATTAGGCATAATAACGATGTTTTGCCTTCCAAATCCCATTTTATTTGGATTATCAGGAATAATATCATTCCATTGTCCATGATATTCTCCATTAACATGAATATTCCTCTTTCCATCCATTTTCTATAACCCAAAAAAAAATAGTGTGAGAGGCAAAAATCATGCTAGGAAAACAACATAATAAAGGGGAGTACTTTCAATCTATAATATCTTAGGTTTAATCATAGGTTATTCATGATTGTTATCATAATTCTAAGATTGTAACCTATACTTATACATACCCTTAGGGACATCCCTAGACATACCTTAGAAATATCTATAGGGATCTCACTTAAAATTTTCACATCCTTGTTTCCAAGGGTTGACTAAACCTTCACTCTGATACCAATAGTAGATACCCAAATCTTGACGTACATAGACATTGCATTACTTTTGCAGAATACTTAATAAATTACAAAAACAGACACCCAAAGACCGTATTAGTTTAGTGTCTTTGGAAACATGAAACATAATCTTCTAATCATGGTGAAAGATCTTAAACATATCCCATAGAGATATTCCCCTTTGTTTTTATTACCTAAAAACTTTCTTTATATCCTAGGGAAAAGAAAACATAAAAATGGGTGAGCTCAAATGCTCTATAAGGGTAAACATGGAGAACATAAAATAATCCCTAAACATTTGAATGAAATAACATTAATATAAAACATCAAAACCATGAGTAATGACATAAATCTTGATAGTGCATAAGGCAGAGATCAAAAAAGAACATTAATAATGATAAAATACAATGGGGAATAAAACATTTAATTATGGTAAACCATTAAGCACATGATATTATTTCTATAGTAGCCAAGGCATTGCATCCAAGACCATTATAGTGGACAAAGTCCTTTACTGAATCGAGTTCTCTCCTCGTTCCAGTCCTGTATCACTGAACCAGGATAACTTTCCATTCCATCCATGTCTATCTCATGAGATATAAATCTTTACCCAATGCATTGGAGGGTGATATAGGTCCCACCCATCTCATAATTAAATCATTCTTTTGTGTGCCACAAAATAAACATACATCATTCATAATAACCCAAATAATAAAATGGGTTTCATAAACATCATCCCATCATCACATAATCCATATATATGAAATGGATAACATTTCGTCATAAGAAAAATCAAACCATGTAAATAATAGAGACATTTTACTTGAAACATAAAAATACTAAATAATTTCATCTTATATGGAAAATAGTTTTGATAAAACACTTGAAATGAATTATTGAGGAAAATATCCTTTCTTCTTCAAAATCATTTTCTTTTCTCAAAATGCCAGGAAATTTTAAAAGAAAATGATTTTGTTGAAAATAATAATGAAATATTTTAGAGTAAGATTTATTGAAACAAGTAGTTATAAAACCATAAAAATCCATTCATGTTGTATAAGTTAAAAAACCATTCTTCTCGTACTTTTTCTAAAAAAGTAAAAAAGTACCTTATATGGTAAACAAAAGAAAGATTCCTTCCACAAGACAAAGTAAAAGTCAAATAGAGGTAAAAATGACTTTAAAAATACATGGAAGAATATTAAAAACTTTATGAAAAATATTTTTATGTACATGGATGAAAAATATAACCCCAGTAAATACTTATGTAAAAGCAATCTCGGATAAAAATGAGATTGCAAAATTATCCCTTACCTTAGGTACAATTTCATCCGTATGTGTCCAAAACTAATTTATAGTGGTTTTAAACATATTATTAAATTTTAAAAGAACCATAATAATATTTATGATATCATATATGATTCAATTATGACTTTATATTACCCGTTCTTTTGTCAATTCAATGTTAAAGCAGCATTTTGGGTAAAATCATTTCATTTATCGTACGTGTTTGGACTATTTGTTCTTGATATTATTACTTATATCCTGATTTACTTAATTATAGAATGTAAAACATGATTTATATATTACATATATATTCAGAATATAAATATATATGGTAGATCAATAAATGGAATGAAATACACCGTTCATGGAGAAGGTAGGTCGTACGTACGCATGAACGCTGTATTCGTTTTCTTATTGAATTGAATGGAATTAATTAAATGAAACATATATGTACATAAATACAGTATAATTATTATGTCATATATTTCATGATTATTTATTATATATACTTTATAATCATTCTTGAATGGTTAATATGGAGAATGAATCTCATCGCGCCGTGGAGAAGGTAATTCGTACGTACGCACGAGCGATGATATCGTTCCCATAATTATTGAATGGAATTGGAGTGGATGATATAATATTTTAGAATAATTATGATGTTATAATAACCATATATATTTATTCTTTAAACCATTATACCCATCCAAGTAAGGTGGTGGAAAACAGATTACACCACGGTGTGGAGACGGTATTCCGTACGTACGCACGCGCTGTGATTTCATTTTCCGGAGGATGGATAGAAGGTAAAATAGGGTTGTTTCATATTTATAATAAAATATCAGTATATTAGTGACAGTGATGTTATTACTTTATAATGAAACAAATATATAAGAATAAGTTGAAGAAGAAAGAAACTTGAAAGAATCGGTAGAAGAGATTAACTCTTCCTCGACGTGCCTCTTTTAAACTTCTTCTTAGGGCACTAGAGTTGGTCTTTTAAGAAGATAATAACCTCTATGATATAACTAGAGTTGTTGAGAAGATAAATGGTCAGGGTTTTTCAAAGCTTTAAGGCTCAAAATTGCGTGTGGAGGAGATGTAGGAGGTGCCCTTTTATAAGGGAGGAGATGGGCACCTTTGGAAACATAAGAAATATTAATTTATAATAAATTCCAACCCCACTTAAAAACATCCAGAAATGACTCAATTAGAAGAAGATATGAGATAGGGTTGTAATCACATCAACCAATAAAATTTATACATGTTGTGAATTTATTTTAAACATTATCAAATTGATTTATCCTTATTTAATCTATTTGATTTTATTTTTTGTAATAATATTATAAATTTTAAATTGTTATATATAATTACTTATGTGTTTTAAATCTTCCATAATTGGATACGTTTGGACATTATAGACCATATAAATTTAAATTTATAATTTTTAAATATTTTTGTGATTTTTAAACAATTTTATAATATGTTATTTTTATAAAATAACAATAATGTCAATTTTGACACTATTCATTTATTTTAATTTAAATAAAATCTACACAGAGGATATATTATAAAACAAATATTTAATAGATTCCTAATATTTCTTATGCATCTATAAAATTCTTGGATCACATTAAATAGTTCATATAATATTTATTTTAATATTTTGAATACCATTTATTTGATATTTCAATCAATAAAATAATTTCTACATCACTATTGTGTCATCATTTATGATAATTATTTAATCCCTAAAAATTCTAAATAAATTCAAATGATGTAGATAATTTTATTAGATTTCTGGAGACTATTTATGTTCTTAGTTTTATGTATTTTATCACAAAATTAAAATTATTACACTTATAAGATATAAGAGAGTGACATGTTGTCACTTTCTTTGGTTTTAATTATAATTATATCCTTTTCATGGTCAATATTCCATGAAACAAATCTATTATGAACTTTAGGTGATATTTATTGAATTTTATTTATCCAATAGAATTTTGGAAGGTTTTAGGGTAATTTTATAATCTTATTTTTACCCTTAGTGACCCGATTTACCTTTAACTGTAGTAAATAAAAATTATCGTAGTTACTATTCATAATGTCAAAAAAATAAAAGTAACCTATTAACATAATTTGGACCCACTAAATCCAAATATGGAATCCATTTTACAAAATTCAAAACACAAAACTTTCTGTAATTAATTTAAAATTAATCCCATTGTTAAGAAAATGGGTTTTTAAAAGTTAAAACATTATCAAAGGTTGAAATATTTTTACCTATAATTTCAATATAAAATTAATGGTAATGACATGAATTATATTAAATGGTAAAAATATATTCTATTTATACTTTAAAACCATTCAATATTATAATTTAACCATATAAATTATCTCGATGAAAAAAGTTGTTTTTAATTAAAATTTAGCATATTTTTACTATTCATCAAAATAAGAAACTTATCAGAAAAATATCAAAAATTTATCCAAAGTAAATTTTTATATCCTGATTCCAAAAAAGAATTTTATATTGTCAAATTGAACTTATAAACATGTCAAACTCTAGATTTAAAGTGGGTGCGCCATCAAAAGGTGACAAAACTGCCTTTTTTGAAAAATACTCAGTTTACCTGAAAAAATAATTTTGTTCTCATACTATGTTCTATAAAATGTGTAAGATGAATTATAATTTCATAAAATACAAAATGTATTTACTAATATTTATAACGTCTAGTTTATAATAATATTATAAACATATATCGTTGTTTAGTGAAACCCAGTATTGCGTACTACACACACTATCGAGGAAGGTTGTGATTGCCTGTAATGAATGCCATGCCAGGGCTGCGTGTAGGGTAAGTTCCCTTTGGTGTATCATATAAAATAATCAAAACTTATTTTATTTATACATTAAATAAAATCTATACTTAATGTTGCATAGAATAATTTCCACAAAACAAACATGAAATTTTGTGTAACATGAGTCTAGAATAGTGTTGCGTATACTGCAAGATAATATGTTGTTATGTATAGTATAAGATAATCTTGGTGTAGTGTAATATAGAAGACATAAAAGAAATTAAAAAAGAATATGTCTCATAAAATCTCAGGGTGTTACAAGAAGCAGTAGCAAGACGGTGCTGAGGGAGCAGCTGCTCAAGGTCAGAGTGTGGGAATGGGGTCTTTTACACCTATAAGTCGGGCAACTAGAGTTCTGCAGGAAGAGGTGGTAGAGGTAGTGGATGTGGTGCTTTAGGTTATGAGCACTGTATTAGTAGAGTGGTTCTAATCAGGGGAGTCAGACGACGCCATAGGGAATAGGGGAAGGACAATTACATGCAGTATAGCCTACACTTGTGGAGAGTGAGGATGGTCCATAGATAATGAGAGGTACTATTCTAGTTGATTCCACTTTGGCTAGTTCCTTGTTTGATACTGGTTCTTCTCATTTATTTATATCTGTAAATCTTGATAATGGTTTGATCCTGGAGGTAGATTCCGTAATCGGGGAGATGAATATTGATACACCGTAAGGAACACGATCTAGGGATATCTGTTTATGAAAGGGATATTCTCTAGAGATCAGAGAGTGTCGTTTTCTTTGGGATGTCTATGTCATTGATATAGTGGGATTTGACCTAATTATGGGTATGGATTATCTAGTCGCAAAATGAGCACACATAGATTTATACTGTAGGGGAGTGACATTTGTATCTCGTACGAGTGACCAGTATCTTCTTTATGGATAATGGGATATCTATGAAGGCTGAGCTGGACCAATTACTTAGCTACTAGGAGATCTCACATCCTATGTAGCTAGCCTTTTGCTGGATGATGGGAGTGGTAGGAAATGTTTCCTTCCACTGGTATTAGAACTATATCAAGATGTATTTCCTGAATACTTGTAAGGGTTTCCACCTAAGAGAGATGTGGAATCAACTATTGAGCTCTTAATGGGGGATAAACCAGGATCTATTCCACCTTACTGAATGTTTTTGACTAAGATTCAAGAGCTCAAAATGGTTTTGTGGGAGTTTTAGGATAAATGGTTTATCCATCCAAGAACATCGCCTAGGAGATCATTTGTTTTGTTTGCAAAGAAGGACGATGAGAGTTTACGCTTATGTGTCGACTACCAGAAGTTGAATAAAATAACCCTGAATAACTGATATCCTCTTCCATATATCCCTGATCTATTTGAGCAACTGAAGGGGTACGTTGGGTTCTTAAAGATCTATCTGAGATCAGGGTATCATTATGTGAGAGCTTAGGCCTCTGATATACCAATAACTACTTTTAGAAGAAGGTATAGCCATTATGAGATTTTTATAATGCTGTTTGAGTTGAAAAATGCTCTAGAGTATTTATGGCCTTGATGAATACGATCATTCATCCATACGTAGACTAGTTTTGGTAGTATTTGTGGATGACATCTGGGTGTACTCTAGGACTCAAGATGATCATGCCAAACATATTGAAATTATCTTGGGTACACTGAGAGAGTATCAGCTATATTCAAAACTATCTAAATGTCATTTTTGGATTGACATGGTACACTTTTTGGGGCATATAATCTCAGAAGAAGGTGTGGTAGTGGAACCATAAAAAGTGCAGCCAATGATTTCTTGGGTGCAACCCAGGAATGTTTTTGATATCTGAAGCATTTTGGGATTAGCTGGTTATTACAGGAGCTTAATACAAGACTTTTATCAGTTGGAAGCACCGCTTTTAGGTTTGATAAAGGATGAGATAAAGTTTTATTGGATAGAATCATGAAATAATTCTTTCTAGGAGTTAAATTAGTGCTTGGCATTGGCACCAATTTTGATCTTACCTGTGTTGGGTGAGGAGTACATGGTGTTTTGTGATGCTTATGGGATTGAACTCAGAGATATGTTGATACAAGGGGATCGAGTCATTTCTTACGAGTCTCGGAAGTTAAGGACAAATAAACAAAATTACCATACATATGACCTCGATTTGTTAGTAGTGATTTATGCTCTTAAGTGTTGGAAACACTATCTTTTGGGTGAGAAGTTTACAGTTTTCATGAATCACAAAATCTTGAAGTATATATTTTCACAGCATGACTTGAATCTCCAGCAGCGAAGATGTGTAGAGTATATGAATTCCATTGATTTTGAACTGTCATATACACTCGAAAATGAAAATAGTGTGTCTAATTCCGTGAGCAGGAAGACTCAGACTTAGTTGGTAAATGAGCCAAGTACAGAGTAGTAGATGATGACTTTGATGGTGGAAATTCATGTGGTAGTTCAAGAGAGTCAGGGGGGGATGACTCTGGTTTCTATAGAAATGGATTCTACACTCTTGAGATGGATCAGGGACATGCAGTACAAATATCGAGAGTGTTTATCATTCAGATAAATCCATTAATGTGGGGATACAACATCAAAATATATAATAGATGATGATGAGATCATATATGTGAGGAATCGGGTTGTTGTGCCTACGAGTATGTGAGAGGAACTTGTGTGAGAATTTCATGCCTTAAAGTGGGCGGTACATCCTAGGGTGAAAAAAATGTACCGTGACCTATGACGACAGTTTTGGAGGCTAAGCCTAAAAAGGATATAGAAGGGTTCGTAACATGATGTTTCACCTCTTAGTAGGCGAAGGCAGAGTATCAATGACCTAGAGGCCTATTGTAGTTGTTGCCAATTCTGGAATAGAAGTGGAATAAAGTGACTATGTATTTCGTGGTAAGTCTTCCAAAGACATTTACGAAGAATGATTTTATTTGGGTTGTTGTGGATCAAATAACAAAGGTAGAACATTTATTTCCTATCAGGGAAAAATTTACATTAGAACAGTTGGGAGAACAGTTTTTGGGAGATACAGTTCATTTCCATGGGGTTTCACGTACTGTAGTTTCAAATCACGATTCTTGCTTTACTTTACACTTCAGAAAGGGTTTACATAAGGCACTTGATACACATGGTTTGTTAAGTATGTACTTCCACCTACAGACAGATGGGTAGTTAGAGCGTATCATACATGTGTTAGAGGATATGTTGTAGGCATTTGTGATTGACTTTTGTGGTTCTTGGAAGAATAAGTTGTCTTTAGTGTAATTTTCCTATAAAAATAGTTATCAAGCAACTATACAGATGAACCCATGTAAGTCAGTTTATGGTAGACCTTTTATATCATCGTTATATTGGTTAGAGGCAGGTGAGTCAGATCTAATGGGAATGAGTCTCGTTTAGGAGACATTGGATTACGTGCAGTTGATTCAAAAAATATATGGTTACATCTAAAAGTAGGAAGAAGTCATATTTTGATAGATGAAGATGACCCCTAGAGTTTTTATAGGGTGATCTTTTATTCCTTCGGGTGTCACTTAGAATGGGTCACCACAAGATACAGAGGTAGGGAAATTTGGTGCCCAGGTTTATAGGACCTTTTGAGGTGTTGGAGAGAATCGGGTCAGTGGCGTACCGATTAGACCTTCCCCAGAAATTTAGTGCTATGCATCATTTTTCCATGTGTCACAATTATGGTGGTATCACTCTGAACCTTCTCATGTGATTGATGTGAAAGATTTTGACCTCAAGATAGATTCATCATTTAAGGAACATCCTTATGTGTGTTGGGTCATAGTGATAAAGTGTTATGGAGAAGGACTGTGTCGTTAGTTCATGTGTTATCAAAACATAGAAGTGTTCAAGATGAAACTTTGGAATGGTAAGCATAAATGATGTCTCAATGTCCAAACATTTTTGGCTTAGAATCTTAGAGAAGTTTGGGAGTACATATTAAGGATGAGTTGTTATAAGGTATGGATATTGTAAGATCCTGACCTTTTGTTGAGTCATCTCAGGAGATTTTTTAGGTACTTTATTATGTTTTTAAGTACCTTTGTTTTGGAGTAGTGTCTTGGGGTCTATTTGGGTGAATTTTTAAGAAAACATAATGGATAAAGGGCAGTGCACGGTTTGTGAACGGTTTGAAAAACTATGCGACTAAACCATACCAACCATGAAAACCTAGACATAGAGTTTCACACGGTTTTTTTTTGTTACTAAACCATGAAAACTATGCAAACCAAGACAGAGAGGTCTGCATGGTTGGTGCATAGTTTTCCCTAACCGTGCTCCCCTGTCTAGGAAACTGAGTGCACTGATTAAATTATCCAAAAATCCTTTTTAAAACCACATGAACCCTCAATACTCCCATATTTCGACCTCGGATCATGATTGAAACATTATAGGTGATCCCAAAGCCTTATATAGGGTTTCCAATGTGATTCGAACATCGTTCTTCGAGATCAAAATCCTGGATTGAAGATATCCTCTCTTCTCGATAAGTTGATTTTATCTTGTTGCTTTTACTATTCTTTCCTCTATCATTCATAGATATCTTCATGGAATATCTCCATAATTTCCATGGATCTAAACCTATAAGTTGGGATCTAGATCTAGGATTATGGATCTAGATCAATATTAGCAAGATATTTATGCCTTTGATATTAATTTTGGTTTAGGGATTTAGATCTGGGGATTGATCGATGACGTTGTGCCACTTGGATTTTTAGGATCTCTATTGGGATAACATCCATAAATAAACTGAGGTTGGTGGTCTAAATGAAACTCCCTTAGTCATGGATTTGATATTTTAATGTGATTTTATAGATTTTCTAGCTTCCCTTGATAGCTGATTTCCTACATTGGGGAAATTAGGAATGTGGAATTGACTTCTAATTTCCTTGGTTATTAATTGATAATTGAATCACAAAATAAATGTAGGGTGGTTTACAAAATATATATTTTCTTTGGAGATTTTTTATGGGTTGAGATGATGTAATTGAGATATTTAATTTATTGTGTTAATATGATTAATTGGGGGAAATTAATTATGAAATGGTGTTCATCTATGTAATAATATTAATTGTGATAATTAATTATGTGCCATGATTTTGATCAAAGATAATTAATTGTGATAATTAATTATGAAAAGTTGATATTTGATAAGGATAATTAATTCTGAATAATTAATTATGGAATGATAATTTTGTTGATTGATTAATTTATTGATGAATTAATTAATGGGTAATGTTATTAGTTAATTGTTTAGTTATCTAGTAGCCTTTAAAATGTTTAACTAATCATTAGATTAGTAAGGGAATGATGTGGATAAATCCTATTAATTAAAAAATGATTAAATGGATGAGATTTTTTTGGTTCTAGACATGGATTTCTAGACTGATTAGAAGTTGGGACTTGGACATGGTGTTCTTCTACAATAGTTATCAAATCTTGAGATTATAGGGTGCTAGGCATGACGACCTACACCGAATGAGATATGGAGCGTTAGGCATAGAGACCAACATTGAATGAGATTTGGGGTGTTTTAAATGGAATTCAACACCAAATTAATTATAATAATAAATGATAATTCAATTGGGAAACATGAATTGAAATTGGGCTTAATGTGATTATTAAATATTAAATGACAATGTGATAACTGTTTAATTATGCAATGTATTTATTGCTTCATAAAACTGCATACACTATATTTTAACTGGACTTGTTATATACACCATTGGTGGTGGCCTAATATGTCATACTCACACCCTATTTTGACCACCAGATCGGCACTTGAGTAGACTTTTTGGTTGCTTGACGTGATAAGGGAAAGTCCCTAGGATAGATTGTGGTTTGGGATTGGAGCATGGGAGAGGTAACCAGAGATGGTTTGGGACCTTCTTGGGAGTCGTTGCATCTTCACATTTAGTTTCATTGTAGATACTTTACATTCTAATTGTTATACCATGTTTTACCTTTCATTTGATTATTATATTTAATGTTTTGAATATCATCTAACATGGTATTGTTTGGGTTATTTATATGATTTCGCACAAGGTTATTGTTGTTTTCTTCTGTTTGTGTTTTATTCTGATAAAATAGAATATAGTCACCCCAAGATTAACTTACTAGATCCTCGCTTCTAGTCGTCACCCTCTGGAGTATGGGGAGGTTCTCTTGAGGGCATGTCGTCAACCGGGTTGGGGCACTATTTAGTGACACTCAGGTCGGGACGTCAAACCCCCCTTTGCAATGTAAATAATTCAAGAAGTGAGGTATAAATTTCTAACCACTCCGTTCTAATTTATATTTATTTTCATGCACTTTTTATTCCTCAAATTCCATTAATACATCTTAAAATTATTTTATAATTATCATTATTATACTTTTATGTTATTATAATGTTGTTAAAATTATTAACTGCCTTTCCCATTTCTATTTATAAAAATGAAACTACTATTCGTGTGTTGTGCGGACTATCGCCTCCATGAAAAAACATCTTTAATTTTCCTTCACCACCTTACAAGGAAGGTAATAATAAATAATTTAAAATATAAGTATGATATTTATGAAATATTTTATATTATGAAATTATAAATCATATTACCCTTTCCCCCATTATATGGAATATTAAATTGCATCTATGCGTACATGAGGAATATCACATCCATGTAAAGATTGATTTCAGTTTCATTTTAATCACTTCCTTACATGGATGGACATAAGAATGGGTTTAATGGATAAATATTATTTTTATAAAATTATTAATGTTTTTTAAAGACTAATTATGAATCTTATTAATAATACGAGTAATAAAAAAATGTGGTAAATTCAACTATCCAAAAGATAATTATAAGAGAAAAACTGATTTCTTTGTATAATAAAATAAAATTTTATAGGTTGTATTATTCATATATTACTTTAAAATTATGATATATCAGACTAACACTAGTGCATAAAACATTATTTACGTCGGTTATTTTTCATTTTTTCGTCGGTTTTTAGCCGACGTTAATATTACAAACGACGTTATAAATAACGTTTTTTATGTCGGTTATTTAAAAAACGACGTAAAAAAATAACATCGCGGTGTTTATCACATCGGTTAATTAATAACCGATGTGAAAAAACTGAGGGATGGGGGGTTTATAACATCGGTTATTATATAACCGCCGTGATAAACCGGGGGGGGGGTGGTTTCTCATGTCGGTTATATAATAACCGATGTTATAAATCCATTTGGGGGATGTTTATCATGTCGGTTATTAAATAACCGACATGATAAACCCTTGGGAAATGGTTTATCACGTTGGTTATATAATAAATGACATGCTAAACCAATCTGGGGTGGTTTATCACGTCGGTTATGAAATAACCGACGTGATAAACCATTTCCCAGGCCTTTTATCACGTCGGTTATTTAATAACTGACATGATAAACCATTTGTTAGTCCTTTTATCACGTCGGTTATTTAATAATTGACATGATAAACCATTTCCTGGGCCTTTTATCACGTCAGTTTTTAAATAACCAACGTGATAAACCATTACACAGGTGTTTATCACGTCGGTTATTAAAATAACTGACGTGATAAACCCTTCCTGATTTCTTTATCACGTCGGTTATAAAATAACCGATGTGGAAGCTAATTTTTTTTAAATCTAATGCATTCCTCTCCTCTCCCCTAGAAACAACCAGAAACCAAATCAAGAATTTGAACCACAAAAACAGAAGTAGATCAAAACAGGAACTAAAGAAAAATTAAGCATTTACATTGATAACATATAAAACTTACCCCACTTGACAACCCCCATCACACCCCTAGACTTCCCCCTGACCCCTGGCAAGCCCCAAACACCCGAGGAAAACCCCAAACACCCTGGGACAACCCTGCCCCTCTCGTCCACTATACTCCCACCACCCCCTGAACAGCACCCCTCCACCCCACTTGAAAGCCCCCACCACACCCCTGGACTGCACCCCCCGACCCCCTAGACATCCCCAAACACCCTGGGACAACCCCCACCCTCCTGAAAAGCACCCCCTCACCCAACTTGACAGCCCCCACCACACCCCTGGACTACCCCCAACCCCCAGGACAACCCCAAACACCCCGAGACAACCCCCCCACCCCCACCCTCATGTATACCCCCCCCCCACACACCCTGGACAGCCCTCCCCCACCCCATTGGAGCCCCCACCACACCCCTGGACTGTCCCCCGACCCCCTGGATAGCCCCAAACACCCCTGGACAACCCCCCACCCTCATGTATACAACCCCCACCTCCTGGACAACACTTCCACAGCCTTGGACAGCCCTCCCACACCCCTGAAACAGACCAAAAATTTACCAAAACAAACCAGAACCCCCTCACACCACTAGACTGCCCCCACCACACCCATAGACACTCCCCCCCCACACACACACCCTTGGACATCACCACACCCCACCGAACAGCCTTCCCAGACCTTTAGACACCCCCCAACCCCACTTAACACCCCCACACCCTTGGAACCCCTCCCCCCAGACCCAAATCCATACCAGAAAAACCATCATAAGTAGACCAAAACAAGAAGTAGAGAAAAATTAAACATTCACATATATAACATTCAAAACATACATTGTCAACTTCATAAAAAACTAAATCCAACCTAAATGACTACCAAATACACAATTAAAACGAAAATATTCAAAATTACATTTTACATTACAAACAACTAAAATTTAATCAAACCTGTAAAAAAATTTGACCACTCCACTCTTAAGTGTTTGATGTCTTCAGCAATATAGGGTTGAGGGTAATCAAAAAGCTACAAATGAAAATTATAGTAGTTAACGTGTATAATGAATAAATCAAATTGAAATATTATGGCAATTTTTAAGAGGAAATCTTACCAGGTCAAAATTCAAAATTGTCCTAGTTTTTATTATTTCATATTTAAATATTAACATATAATATCCGCATTAGATGATGCATTGTTGTTCATGAAAATTCTATTTGAATTAATGTAAATTCAATATATTTTTTTATGTAATAAATCAAAAAGTACAAATTATAAATGGATATGTACCTTCTCATTTACATATTTGATCTTTTCACTCCTTTTATTTGTATTTTTTTGAAAGTAGGCCCATGCCCTATTAGAAAATAATATGAATGGGGTAAATTTAAAATTCATTATAATATATAAAACTATTGAGAAATTGAAACTTACTTTTCCAATATATTCTTAAAACATTCCCACACATCATCATGGACAAAGCATATCCAATAAAGTGTTTTCTCCCTTGAGAAAAAAACCCCTAACATCCAATGATCACTGATAAAAGGAAATTTAATGTTAGTGGTTTTTTATGTTAAAAGATAATGAACTCTTTGAGAGAGATGTGTTTCATACCTCTCAAAAAAAGGCATCATCCAACATTGTGTGACTATATTCTTTTCAAGTCTTTCAGCAATATAAAGCATTATTTGTTTCTTATCCAATGCACATGCTTCAGGGGAAATCAATTGCGGGTCCATGAATCCATATACATCTGTCAGCTCATTGCTCTCACAAATGTTTTAAAGATACCTAATACAAAACAGACATAAGTATACATTTATAATAAATATAATGTAGGGAAAAGTTGTTAAGACTTACAAGGAAAAAATTTGCACCACGTTGATGCCCAACTTATCTCTAGTAACAAGCTCCATGATATCAGTTTTCATAATCACCACACTTATTGAATGCCCAAAAACATGAGCTTCCATTAGAAACTCATAATGAACCACCAAAAAATTTGAATATCTTGAAAATCAGTCAAGACTACTAGAATCTGTATCTGATGTCATAGCCATTTGTCTTTGTTGTTGTCTATACAATATTTCTTTACCTTTCAAGTATTCTTGTAAAAATAAATAGAAAAATATATTAACTTTCAAATGATAAAACAACTTTAATAAAAAAAATAAAAAAAATGAAATAACATTCATACCTCTATGGTAATTAGTCGAAGAAGTCTGGATGGAAAAATTAAAAAATGGCTGATACTATGTCCAACTGTCATCACCTAATCTATAGGTAATGGTAATCAAGCTGATCTATCTATAATATCCTGTACAATGACCCTCTGATTCTCTACCCTTAATTGTTGATGATGAAATGTATCTCCTATATAATATACCAACACATATGCAACTATATGATGTTGAGGATCATTAACATAGAACTCGCAATAATTAGGAAGCTACGGAGGAGGAGTAGGATAAAAAATGGGGTCCGTAGGCTGAGGTGGGGGAGTGGGAGCTACTGGCGGAGGTGGAGGATAAATAATGGGGTCTGCAGTGGGAGGTGGAGGAGTGGGAGCTGTAGTCTAAAATTGTGTTTTCATTTCTGTAAGCATAAACTGTACCGACGCTCTAATCTTTTCCTCTATCATCGCATTAATATTATGAACTTCAGCATCCAAGGATTATATTTTTTTATAAACCCCCTAAACATTAGAAGTTGAAGAACGTGGAAACACTTTTCTTACTGATACAACTACCAGATATCCTCTTACACGACCAGGATATTCGGGCTTTCCCAATGCTATCGATAAAATATCTTTCCTTTTGGTAGTTGTAAATTCCCTCTATGAACTCTGATCCTCAAGAGAATCCTTTATTAATTAATTGAATATTTCTGTAATGATTGAAATTATATGAAGATAATAGTTAACTTAAATAAATAAAATAGATATCTTACAATCCTCTCAGCTATGATTCTTGATTCTTCCAAAAGATATTTTCCTTTTTTCCCTTCTAAGATCTCTTCCATTTTTCATGTCTAGATAGATAGGATGGAGGGGCCACCTCTCCAGAGCTTGAAGACTCAGCTCTTAGTTGTTGAAATTTTCCCACCATCATTTTTTCTTCCAAAAATTCATACCCTCCCCAAGATAATCTATGAGGGTATACATTTTTAGATTGGATATCCTGATGATATTTCCTTGATTACTGTAAATTAAGAATAAGAAATCATTAACAAAACATTAATAAGATCATTTTTATAAGAAAGCTTATAAAATTTTACAATGCCCTTACCAAAAATGACTCTTTTCTTCTACTTTCAAAAAACTATCTCCATGTGTCTTAATCTATAAAATGATATATACGACATGGATTTTCATGACTCTTATGACCATAAATGAAATCAAATTATAGGGTTGATTTGAAATCCCTCCATCTCCGGGAATCCAATGATAATCATTTCTTCCTGACTCCTCCAGTGTCAGGAATATCAAATGTCATTTGATAAAGAAGAGGTTAAACATATTATATATACTAGAAACATTTAAAAAATAGTCAAACAATAGAAAAATATATTACCAAAATCTTCTCCCACAACTGAGAGATTATCGCTTTATCCACACTTCTCCAGTCATCATACAGAATGATTACTTTTCTCTTAGCCTGAGTTTCTACAAAAATCTTAAGATATTTTTCATTTGGACCTCTAGGAATATCATAATCATCAAACTCAATGAGTATCCTCTAATATTGCATACAGGAAAGTGCTAAGTTTTGTAAACATGTGCACCCACGTTTACCAACCTTTGAACTCTTTGTCGTAATAGGAGCACATGAGAAAGATTGGGGAACATCAAGAGGAGCATGTGAATGTTCCTCCCCAAAGGTATGACCAATATGCTCATCTCCAGAATCATGTGGTTGATCAACTGAATGATCTGTCAATATCCTTCAAATCAAAAAAACAAACATTAGTTCACAAATATACAAATTCAAATATTTTAATACTACTGCAATCAGAAAATAGAATAGTGTACTAAGTTACGTAATAGTAAACATTGGTAATATGGTAAGCATGTTAAACAATGGTAAAGATGGTCAAGATGGTAAACATGGTAAACATGTTAAACATGGTAAACTCGGTAAACTTGGTAAAAATGGTAAATTAATTGTCACTGAACAAAAATAATTGATATATAATTCATGTAATGGTAAAAATGATAAAGTAAACTAAACAAAATTAAAACAAACAAAAACTTATACTTATTTTGTTTTAATACATGTTTTAATAAATAAAAGACTTACAATATCTAACATTTTATGAAAAAAATAAATGTAAACAAGAAATAAACATATGTTACCTGTAATTTTAGGAAAGTAAAAATGGATTTTTTTCCCAAATTACTTCGTCATGATCGTTTCTTATGGCACAAACCATGTATTCAACATGATCATCATTATGTTCTATTAATCTTTCCATGGAAGTAGGGATCTCACATAAATCAGCATCTTCATCAAGTTCATCCTCACCAATTTATTGTTTTTTCCCTTGTAAAACAATAGCCCAATGCATATCTGATTAATCTACTACATATAGAATTTATTTTACATGTGTTACCATTATAAAAGAATCAGTTGTGTCTTCCAATCTATTTAGATTAACAGGTGTCATTCCAAATTCATCATGTCTGACACTATTGTTACCGATAAACCATTTACAGTTAAAAACAGGAAATTTAATTTTAAAGTAATAAACCTACCATATGACTTCAATCACTCCATAATATGCACTTGATGCAGAAATTGGGTTTTTGTCCTTAGCACTCGAAAAATGCATTGCTTCTGCAAACACCAATACACCACTATTCTGAACTGTACTTCTATTGTCCTGAGATTTCGTATGAAATGTATAGCCATTAATGTCATAACCGGACCATGTTATCGCATTTAAATATGGACCACCCACTATCCATTTTAATGTATGTGATACATCTGATCTACCAAGCAAGGCCTTTTTAAACCATGAAAAAAAAATTTGTTTTGCTCATTCAAAATCCACATTTCGTTCTTCTTTGGATGACATTGTTTCAACTCATTAATATGCAATGTGATATACAGTTGAGCATCATCTATGTTATTCAAGATGTATGATTCTAACTTCTTCATCTGTTCAGCTGACAATGATTTGACTTTCAAGACATGAATCTCATTTCCCTCATTATTAACTTGTTCATGGTGAGATGGAGGAAAACCTATGTGTTGCGCTATATCCAAGTAGCTCGTACAAAACTCTACTACCTCCTCAGAAATATACTTTTTAATAATGGAGGCTTCAGGTTGATATGGATTTTTAACATACCCATTTAATATTTTCATATACCTTTCGAAAGGATACATCCAACAAAGATATATAGGTCCACAAAGCTTTATTTCTCAAACCAGATGAATCATTAAATGCACCATTATATCAAAAAAAGTTGGAGGAAAATACATTTCTAATTGACAAAGTATAAAAATTGCATCCTTTTCCAAAATGTTCAAAGCATTCACATCAATCTCTTTGTAACAAATTGAATTGAAAAAATAACACAACTTCATTATAGTATTTTTGACACTGATGGGAAATATTCCATGTAATGCAAATGGTATAATTTGTTGCATCATGATGTGACAATCATGTGATTTCATACCTATCAACTTCAAGTCCTTCAATGAGACAAAAAATTTTACATTTGAAGAATAACCTTGAGGAACATTGATATCATGAAGACACTGAAAAAAGCTAATTTTCTCCCTCTTCGTTAATGTATGACAAGACAGGGGAAGAAATGTTCGTCTTCCTTTAGGAGTGGGAGATAAATCCAAACGTATTCCCATTGATAGTATGCCTAATCTTGCATTAAACCCATATTTTTTCTTTCCTTTAATATCTAACAATGTTCCAATCAGACAATCATAGATATTCTTCTCCACATGCATGACATCAATATTATGTTTAACTTCATGATACCTCAAATATGGTAGCTCAAAAAATATTGACCTTTTCTTCCAAATATGTCTATCATTACAAGAATTCTGTGTCCTTCCCAATGTCACATCAAGGTTTTTCACCCTCTCAAAATATAGATCAGGGGATAAAGGTTTTGAAGCAGTATCAAATTCTTGTGAGTCCTTGAATGCCTTTTTTAGTCTTCTATAAGGGTAATCCATAAGCAAAAACATTCGATGACCCATGTACAATGTTTTCCTCCCATGATGCAATTGACAATATAACATCTGTTGTTGGCAAATTGGACATGCTTTATGCCCTTTAACACTGTATCCAGAAAAATTTCCATATGCTGGGAAGTCATTTATAGTGAACAGAAGCACTGCATGCAGTTGAAAATATTCCATTTTATAAGAATCATATACCCTAATACCATCAGCCCATAACAGTTTTAAATCATTAATCAATGGTGACAAGTAAACATCAATATCATTACTAGGTTGCTTTGGACCATAGATCATTATACTCAACATGAAATATTTGCGCTTCATACAAACTTCATGAGAGAGGTTGTAAATTACCAATAAAATAGTCCATAAACTATGTGTGCTATTGAGGGTTTGGTATGGATTCATTCCATCTGTGCACAACCCTAGTTTAAGATTTCTAATTTCATTTCCAAATGTAGAATACTGCGCATCAATTTTATTCCATTGTGGAAAATCAGCTGGATGACGTATTTTTCCATCACATACCCGCTCATTAGCATGCCATCTTAACCTTTTTGCATCATGTGAATTAGCAAATAAACGTTTGAAATGATGAATTATAGGAAGATACCAAAATACCTTTGAAGGGATTTTTGTAATCTCTACATCAACCTGTGATTTTTTTTACCTTATACCGTGATGTCCCTCATTTAGGACACTCTGACAAAAATTCATATTCCTTCCTATATATAATGTAGTCTTTTGGACAGACATGTATTTTCTTGTATCCCAATCCCATCAGACATAATATCTTCTTGGCCTTATAATGTGAATCTGGAAGATCGTTATCTTTTGGAATAATGTCTTTCATCAATTGTAGAAGCTCTGTAAAACTTCTGTCACTCAATCCATGTTTCACCTTCAATTTCATCAATCTTAACACCGCTGACAAAACTGTAAAATCTGTAAAACCAGGATATAATGGTTTTTACGCATCACCATATAGACGCGCAACTTTCAGTTCTATCTCAATTTGTTCTGCTACAATATCATGAATCATTTCTTCAATTCCAATGGAGTTACCATCTTGTGAATCATCATCATCAGTGACACGGTGGCAGGACACCGATACCCACGGTTTTGGTAAACCGTGGCAATTTGCTATGTTTCTGTGACACGGTGGCAGGACACCTATACCTACGGTTTTGGAAAACTGTGGGTATAGGATAGGGACCTATACCGACGTCATTCTAGTCCATGGTTCCCAAAACCGTGGGTATAGGCTATACCCACGGTTTTGGGGGCTATACCCATAGTTTTGAACCTTGGGTATATGCTGTTTTTCTAGTAGTGAAACTTCGAATCATTCTTACCTATAACAAATATAAAATATATATATATTTTTAAGATAAGAAAAATATATTTTTATATGAAAAAAATCATAATTTTAATGTAAAACAATTTTGAAATATAATACAAATCTATGCGTATTTAAAAAAAATATGCTTGAATATTATTTTAAAAACAAAATATAGTTAGATATAACAGTTTTAAATTCCATTGTATCAAAGAAAACCATGGGGCCTACAGTGGATGATAGAAAATTGGAGAAAATGGAGTAAACCTGAGAATCAAATCAATTTTAAAATAAAAATTCAGATGGAGAAAATCACAATGTAAAGCCAATCATTATGTCATAATCTCAGAAACCATGATCCAGTAGTAAATACCAGCTTTCACTCATCCCCCACCCCCTTGGACACCCCCTAGACACCACCACCCCCTTATACAGCCCCCCCCCCCCCTTAGACACCACCACCCCCTTGGACAGCCCCCAACCTTCTAGATAGCACCCCCACCCCTCCTGGACACCACCCCCCACCCCTTACCCCCTACCCCCTTGGACACCCCCCTGGACACCCCCAACCCTCTGGACAACCCCCACCCCCGGACAACCCCCAAAACCCTCTGGACAGGCCCCCACCCCCTTGGACAGCCCCCCACACCCACCCACTCCCTTGGACACCCCCCAGGACAACCCCCAACCCTCTGGACGTCCCCCACCCCTCCCCTCGGACAACCCCCCAAACCCTCTGGACAGGCCCCCACCCCCTGGACAGCCCCCACCCCTCTTGGACACCCCCACCCCCTGGATAGCCCCCCACCCCTCTAGACAGCACCCCCACCCCTCCTGGACACCACACCCCCACCCCCTTGGACACCCCCTGGACAACACCCCACCCCTCTAGATAGCACCCCCACCCCTCCTGGACACCACCCCACACCCCCTTGGACACCCCCCGGACACCCCCTAACCCTCTGGACAGCCCCACCCCCTGGACATCCCCCGACCCCTCTAGATAGTACCCCCACCCCCTGGACACCCCCAACCCTCTGGACAACCCCCCCCCCCTGGACAGCCCCCACCCCTCTAGACAACACCCCCACCCCTCCTGGACACCACACCCACCCCTACACCCTCAAAAACCCCCTAGACACCCCAACCCTCTGGACAGCCCCCACCCCCTCATACAACCCTCAAAACCCTCTGGACAGGCCCCCACCCCCTTGTATAGCCCTCAGACCCACCCACCCCCTTAGACACCCCCTAGACACCCCAACCCTCTAGACAACCCCCCAAACCCTCTAGACAGCCCCTCACCCCCTTGGACAACCCCCCCCCCCACCCACCCCCTTGGACACCCCCTAACCCTCTGGACAGCCCTCCACCCCACCCCACCCCACCCCGGGACAGCCCCCACCCCTCTAGACATCACCCCCACCCCTCCTGGACACCACCCCCACCCCTACCCTCTTGTACACCACCCTGGACAGCCCCCACCCCTCTAGACAGCACCACACCCCTCCTGGACACCACCCCCACCCCTACCCCATTGGACACCCTCTAACCCTCTGAACACCCCCACCCCTCTAGACAGCACACCACACCACTCCTGGACACCAACCCCCACCCCCTACCCCCTTGGACACCCCGTGGACCCCCCCAACCCTCTAGACAACCCCCCACCCCCCGGACAACCCCCCAAACCCTCTGGAAACCCCCCCCCCCCCCTGGACAGCCCCCCCCCCACCCCCTTGGACAGCCCACCCACCCCCTTGTACCCTCCCCCCCCACACACACCCCTAGACTACCCCCCACCTCCATGGACACCCTGGAGAGCCCCCAACCCCCTGGACAGCCACCAACCCTCTTGACAGCCCCCCAAAACCATGGAATTTTTACCTCAAGTTACTAGTTTTGACATATCTAGAGATTTTAACCACAAGCTACTAGTTTTGATATCATTCCATTATTCAAAATGAGAACCATGAAATGTATCTCCTACTAGTTTAAAATTATATATTGTGCAATGAATCGGTTTTTAATAGCATATGAAGACTTATAATAGTCCATGAAAATAAGTGACGTAAATAGATTATGGAACAACAAAAAGTGATACCCAAAATAGAAACAACCAAGGATCCAAAACAAAAATTCCACCATGAAAAACCATATATATAATTATAAAATAAATCACACTGTTACAGGAAATGGGTGTATCACAATGGTTTACATATAAATTTCAGTAATATAGGTGAATGATATCATTAGTTGTCAATGACAAAAAAATTACCATCAATGTCAGGAATTCGCGGAACAAAAACAAACTAAATAGAAGTAGGTAAGGCTTATGTGAATATTGTGAGTTGATCTAATAGATCTAGGGATAACAAATAATATTATGATGGAAAAATTAGGTAAGAGGGTTTGAAATCGAAGAATCTTACATAGTTTAAACAAAAAAATTGCAAAATATAAATATAGACTATTCGGAAAAAAAGAATGAAATAAAGTCATGGGAGGCTTACCTCAGTGTTGCGAGTTGAGATGATAGATCTTAAGAGAGTAAAGATGATAAAAGATGATGGCAAAATGAGTTTAATGCAATGGGATCGATGAGTCTATTAGGGTTTACCGCGCGAGAGAGACGAGTCGTCGGACTGTCGACCAAAAAATCGTAAATGACAATCCATGGGGCGTGTTAATTTTTTAAATGTTTTATAACATCGGTTATTTAATAATCGACGTTATAAAATGTTTTTATTACATTTATAACGTCGGTTATTATAATATCTGACATTATAAATGCATCAGATACGGCTTTTTTTACATCGGTTATTTTATAAACGACGTAAAAAAATCTGCGTGTTGGTTTTTTACGTCGGTTATGGAATAAACGGCGTAAAAAATACATTAGAAATCATAGTTTTTAACATTGGTTATTTTATAACCGACGTAAAAAATTCTTCGGGTTGTTTTGTTATGTTAGTTATCAAATAACCAACGTTAAAAAGGCCTCAAAAGCCGCTTTTTTTACGTCGGTTATTTTATAATCGACGTAAAAAATTCCTAGATACCTCGTTTTTTACATCGATTATCAAATAACCGATGTAAAAAACACTGCTCTTTGGTTTTTTACGTCGGTTAATTTATAACCGACATAAAAAACAAACACGCGTGATTTTTAACGTCAGTTATTAAAATAACCGACGTTAAAAATTTACTCACTGCATTTTTATGTTGGTTATTTTATAATCGACGTAAAAAGCCATGTTTCACAGATTATCAAGTCGGTTATATATAACCAACGTAAAAAATGGTGACGTAAATAAAATTTTCTGCACTAGTTTAATAAAAACTAAATAAGAATATTATGATTATTTTATAAAGATATTAAAATCCACTCACATTATGATCATCCCTTATTTATAGTATGTTCTTGTTTGGGTTGGTTTAACCACCTACTTGAACAATACTATATATTTGTTTCATGAATGACTATGGGAATTTAATTTTTGGTAAAATATCATATAAATAATTAAATATTGAGTTACTTATGGTTCTAGAAAATTATTATAAAAAATTTAACTCATTATTCGAGCAAACACAATTTGATCGCTAAGAATCATCGAAAAATACTCATTACCAAATTCATCATTAAGTATTGTAACCAAAACTATCATGGAATGAAATTAAAACATTATAATTAATTATAAAAATAGTTTCTAGTACCTTTTAAGATCTTGTAATGATAAACCTTTGGATAATAATGAATAAAAACACCATAATTATGAAACTAGTATAAAATGATCGAGATTAATCACACCCAATATTGAAAATAAATAATAACTAACTAATATACATGTTGGTAATAATTGTAATTGAGGGTTATAAAATATTATATACCTGAATAAGGTTAAAATTTAGGTGATTAATATTGTTATGTTTTTCATACAAGAGGATATAATGTGATAAAAAAAGTGGGAATTCAAGATAGGGGTTTCGCATCTCAAATTTAATTTCTTGAGACATATTTCTTATTATGCACCATGAAATATTTGATATAGATTGATTATTATATAATGAATTTATTTTACCATATTCCTCTAATTAATTTTTTTTAATAGCTGTATTATTTATTTTCTTTAAATGGTTTTCATTTGAAGGATACCAAGATCAAAAGTTTTTTTGTTAACTCAACTCCCTTTGTTGAGTTAAAATGATTCTTCTTGAACTTATTTCTTCAAGAATATATTTATTCCACCATAATATAATATTTTAATTTAATTTATCTTCCTATTTGGATAAATATTACTTTTAAATATGAATCCTTTTACCATGATTACTTTCTTCCCCATTAAAAGTATATCGTTGTTGAGAATAATTCGTATACTCTTAAAATATGGTATCCCATCATTTTCCATATCATACTTTACTTCCAATTATCTACTTTATATTTTTAAATAATTTTATTTATCTCATGTGGACTTCATATTTCCTTTCCCTTCTTTTTAGAATGAATTTTTAGTTACGTTATTCTAATGTTCCTTTTTGAAAAAGGTATTTCAAAACATTCAAAAGGTTTTCCATCCATTTTAAATAAAATATGTTATATTACTCTAAACATTTATTTTTAAACCCTTTATGTAATTTTAGGGACTTTTTATTGAATTTTATTTTCCAAAATTAAAATTTTTCTAATCTTTCCCAATCACCTTTTGGAAACTCTTATGCCCTTTTCAAGGATATTTTTTTTTTGATTTTTTTAAAAATAAATATTTTCAATACAAATTCACATCATTGTTTTTGAAATATTTACACATTTTTAAAGGTTACACTGTTTAAGGTTACTTTTAAAAATAATGTTTTAAAAAAACTTTACCTTTTTAAATGTGATTTTTTATTGTGAACTATAACATCATCTTTTACTATAATGATAAAAAAACTTTATAAAAACAATTTAAAAGTTTCAATTATATTTTACTCTTTATCTTTGAAGGTATTAATTACTTATAATTTATTCTTCATGAACCAAACACTAAATATTTTATGAAATAATCTTTTTTGTGGTTTAATTATTCATATCAGCCGTTTATATTCATGAGGTCACTTTTTTTGATTATAATGGTAAATGTTGTGACATACATTTTTCTTTACATGGGTTTTTTATGTTGTGATAAATGATTATTTTCAACTAGAATACATAGGTATAGATGATTAATGATATGGTCCTTATATATACCTCTAATTTATTTGTAATTTTTATATCTTAGGATCTCAAAAGGGTATATGGGAGGATTTATCTGAAGCAAAAGGGTACACAGGGGGATTTATCCCAATAAAAAGGGTACATGGGAGTATTTATCTTAAGAAAAAGGGTACATGGGGGATTTTTCATAAGGAAAAGGGTACATCAGAGGTTTTACCCCATTTCCAAGGGTAAAAAAAAGGATTATCCCAAGCCCAAGAAGAATCATGAATGATTATCCCAAGCATATAATGTTATTAATTTGTTAGTGAGTATCCTTAAAATATTATTTTCATTATTAAGTTTCTACCAAAATTAAAATATGTCATAGTTATGGGATTATACACATCACTATGTAATCCTACTAAGGAATGTTTTCATATTATCTTGTTCCCACACTCTTTTGATTCATGTATTATGATATTCCAATCCTTATAGAATGGTTTTTGTTTTATACTTTGTTGGGTATGAATTTTATTTTGTGTATCTATTATACCCATATGATCATCTTATGATCACTTATTATATTCAATTGTTATCACTTATATTTACCCTTAATAAGAATCTGATATCACCTCATTCTTATGATTGCCTTACCTAGTTCAAAAAAATGATTATAACTTATGAGAAGTCTATAGTGGATTCTGGTGTAGTTTGATTATAAAGAATTGTTCACATGTGTTTTTTATATAGCTTGTCCTAAAATACACAAAACCTTCGGTTCTCCAGTTTGTGAGACTATTTACAAGATGGAATTATTATTCATTTAAAATAATGAAATTTATTTATTATTTATTTTTTTAGTTTGGATTTCTTTAGAAACTTATTCCATGACTCAGTTAATGTGGATGAAGACATAGTTGGAAAATTTGAAGGTTGAGGTGAAATTGATCCTTCTTCTTTGATGTGATAATCAAAGTTTTATCAAATTTTCAAATAATAATGTTCAATATTAATGATTAAAACTCATTAATATTAAATATTATTTTATTAAGTATCTTATGGAGAGAAATTAATTGAAGTTGGGGCATGTTCTTACAAAGGAGAAGATAGTTGATGTGTTCACCAAGCCACTGTCTAAGGATGATTATCAAAATTTTAGGTCAATGTTTTTAGTTTAAAATTTCACATATCAAGGCTAATGTATGGTGTTCAAGTCCCATCTCTAATATTTTATTTATATATTTTTTCAAATGGGGGAAAATGACAACATATATCTCTTAATATTTATTTCTTAAAAATAGAAATGGGGATAATTGTATTTTGAGAGTAACTATTGATATAAAATTTAAAAATTCTGAGGGATAATATATTTAGGTGAGTTTTTAAAAAGGGGTAATATATGAATTCAACATTGTGTATGTGTGTGAACTTTTTTTATGCATGTGAACTATTTAAATAACTTTTTGACGTATATTTAAGAATTTGTAAGTTATCAATTCCAAAGACAAATATGTTATTTTAAGAATAGATTTTAGGTGATGTAATTGGTGATAATTTTTTTTATTATGATATAATTTATCTACTTTCATGTGGTATCACATCATTAGGAAGTTTTGGAATGATTTAGGTTTGAGGAAAACATTGTATATAAATAATTTTTTTTATAGATATTGTGGTATTATTTATTAAATTGTGCAATTTCCTATACCAAGATCACTCACAGATGATTATAATTATTAAATGATGATACATTATTTATAATTAAATGTTTTTTATTTATTTATATTTCTTTATTGAAAAAAAGTTGGAGATTTTTGTGATCGGGAGGTGTTAAGAGGATGTTGTGATGAGTTTATTAAATTAAGTTCTTAGAGTGGATGTGATTCATCATATTGGATTTTATTGTTAGTTTATAAATCATATTAAAACTCAAATTTAATTTTAGGTGAAGGTGTTTTGGGTTTAAATCATATGGTTATTAAGATAAATTGTAGTAATTATATATCACGAAAGGGGTTCATGATTCAAGAATTTGATGAAATTAGTCTCACACTAAAAATATTGATGTTTCATTGTCATGGTTGATTGAGAAAATTGGTTTGAACAATGAGGTAGTCCTAAAACACAAAAACATACTTATGTATGGGTAATTCATCCTTCTTAAGGATCATATATGGAACTTAAGGTTAATACATGCATGTTGTGAAGGGTTATCCAATTTGTAATGTGGGAACTACATGTTGGAAAGTGTGAAGGAAATTATGGTTGTTAATGTATTCAGGTTTTTTGCATCATGAATCTAGATCCATTACATAAAGGAGAGGAATAGTTTGATTTTTCTGTTGCTATAATTTTAGTAGATCATGCACCATTATTGATGTACCATGTCATAAATAGTTGATAGAAAGGTGGTTCATGCCACATGATAGGCTTTCACAATGGTATATTTAGTTGTTTAGAATTTGGTGAGCTTGTTAAATTTTAGACCACCATGTTGTAATGATTTTGTTACCCAAAAAAGGATACTAAGAATATTTCCACACCACTAAACTTTGGAAGACCTCTAAACCATGGTGATTTTATCACATCATAATGTGATTGAGTATTTGAAAAATAAATGGATTGAACAACCATGTCAGGCAATAAAAGTTGAGTATATACTATGAATAGTAGAAATATAAGCAGTTCCATCAAACTTCATGAATTTCTTATAAATGATATGTTTGGTGGTTATTATAAATTATTATAAGTAACTATTAATATTTTATGGTGAATATTATATGTAATATGATCCAAGGGACGTATTTAAGAATATGATTTTAATTTTAATTTCAAATTAAAATTTGAATTTTTATAAAAATGTGATTATTATAAATATTTTTCTTAGATTATAAAAAAAAAATTAAAGTAGAAGATGTTGTGGAAAATAATATATAAAGGTCTACATATGTAAAAAATAGAGTGTATTTTGTGATTATATAATGTATAATAAAGGAATAAAGTGAATAAAATTAAAGTGGTTATGTGAAAGTGTTGTGAATGTAAAGTGAAGAAGTAAATTGTTCCTTTGAAAGATTAAAGGATAAGTTCTTTATGATTTATTTTTTGAAACTAGAGAATAAGTTGAATAACTCTCCATTATTAATGAATTTTAGTAACTATATTTGGTTAAATACTCTTCATTTTTTAGTAAAATTTATCTTTGTAAAGTGTGGGATACACCAAAGCATATTTGGGAGACCTAAAAGCATGAATTTCAAGTTTATACCCTTATAGATTGTACTCATATGATGATTCTTTTAGGTGGTGTAATACCCTAAGATTTTATTTTATATTTCATTTTAAAATAAAACTATAATTGATAGTATACACCACATGTATCCTTGAGCCTTAACGAACCACGATACACTATAGAATTATTATTATTTAAATATGATCTTTATAACCTAGTTGTTGGATTGGAATTACGAACATGATTAAATGAATTTTGAAATATATGTAGAAATTTTTTTCTATAAAAAAATTATAATCAATCATAAATTTATTATCAATTTGTAATAAATGAAGATAAAATATTTTGAATGGAAAAGAGATATTTTTCCTAAAATTATTTTATGTGTACAATGTATTTTTATATTAATATATTAAATTAATAACTATTTGATTAATGATTATAAATAAATTATTATATTATATATCCAATAAAAATAATTAATATTCATCTAAATTGTTTTTATTATGAAATTAGTGTGAATTAAGTCAATTTTTGTTTCAAAATATATTTTCTTCAAAAAAAGTTTTTTATTCCATTTTATGTGCGGATATTCTAATTACTTTATACAACTTTTAGAAATTGTATTTGATAAAATTAAAAAAAAATTAAATCATCTTGTAAAAATAATCTTAATATAAATTTAGGGGATTTTTTTTAAAAATATTGACTTTTAAGTGAATATTAAGAAAATATAATATTTGAATAACAGAATTTTTTATTAAAATAATTTAATTTAAAAGTAAAATTATGTTTTGGATTTAATTTTAAAGTAACATAAAATCCATTTTATTTAAAATAATCTAATTAATTAAATTTTAATTTTAATTATAATTTATTTTGGACTATGTTTATTTTTTGTCTTAAAACATATTTTTCAAAGAACAATATTTTTCATTGCATTTTTAATTATAATATTTAAATTAATTTATACCAATTATATATATATAATAAATAAAAATTGATTTCATATTTTTAATTAGGAATTTCAAATTTATTAATGAGTTCAATTTAATTTTTTTGTCATTATAAATACAAACCTTGATAAAAATGTATTCACCATGGTAAAAAGAGTAAAATGAGATAATTAAGATTAAAACTAAGTTATAAGGTAAAATATTGATTTATTTATCCTTATTAGTTGATAATATTTCAAAAAAATTCCCATTATCTTCTAAAACATGTAAATCTTGTTCCATTGTTTATTGATAATGACATTTATATTATTTTCAATAAAGAATAAGTTCAAAATGTCACTCTCTTTATTTTAATATCTTTAATATATTTTCATAAAATTTAAATGGTGCTATGAATTGTTATAATTGATTATTTTTGATCTTATTAAAATATTTTTATGATATTAATTAATTTTAAAATTTTTGTGATAGTATAATTTCCTTGAATGCTTACGCAACGTTGACGTAATTCTTGTAAAAGTAGTAGGGAAAAAAGGTAAATTATTTTAAAATTTTAAAAGTAATATTTCTTAGAATAATTATTTTGTAAGAAGAATTTATTGGATAATTATAATTTACATGTTATAATTAATAATTTTAAATTCTAGTTCCTTTTTTTCTTGATGTCTTTAATGTGAAATTTTGTGAATAATCCGAAAAATGACTTTAAATGATATTTAATGTTTAGAAATTATTTTTAAACCATTATAAAATCGTAAAATTCATATATTAACTAAAGTGTACGAAACATTTATATAATATAATTAGTTTTTCTTGTGTGTTCTATATTTTTTTTTTAAAATTACTTTCATGACCCTTAAATTTTGAAAAATGTGTTACAACTGTTAAGGTTAAATTGGGTTAGTGAGGGGGTTAAACCAAAATATAAAGTTTAAAATTACACATAATATATAATAATTTGTTTTTGAATCTATTTTGACCTTATGCTCCTAAAATTTTAATATATGAAACTTTTTAGGCATTTTACATGAGTTATTCACATATTATATATTAATATTTCATGTATTTACCTGATTTCCACCCACCATGCTTATAAATGGGCACATCATCGCATATATTCATCACACATAATGAGTCATTTAGTTTATAAAATATCTACTGAAATAATTTTTTTTATTCCTTATCCACTTCTTATATATTAGTTTACTTCCCCTAATACCATCCTAATAAGTCTCGAGGTGTAGCCAAAGGAGGATTTCCAAAGAAGAGGTATAACAATTAATCCAGTTCTCTCAAATTATTTATTATTTTACTTCATTAAATTTATCCCAAAACATTATGATATAATAAAATAATATTATTTATTATAATAAAATTCTACTTTTATAATTTCTCAAAGATTGTTAATCTTATTTTCCATCAAATGGTTAATGAAATCATCACTCATGCATATGTATAGACTACTGCCTCTACAAAGTGGTGTATTTTATTTTTTATCACCACCATTTATGGATGGTTATTATGATAAATTTAATGTTTATATATGATATAAATGATATAATTATTCTTCTCTAAATACAATATATCAATTTACTTCTTACCCTTATAACTATTATAAAATGATAATGTTTCTCGTGCGTACGTGTGGACTACGACCTCCACAAAATGATGTGATTTGTTTTTCATGTACACCTTTCATGGATGGTTATAAAATTGTAATTAATGTATAAAAATTATAATTATGTCATGATTATTAATATATAAATAATGTAATTGTGACCTATTTGACCATGGTCAGTCTACTGAAGTTGTTTTGGGATTATAAATCAAACGTTCTCAAAACATCTAACATAAGCATAACTGATTTGGTAACTAAATAATCCAGGGTATTAAATTAAATAAAATGAATATTAATAATGGAATAAAAATTAAAACTATTTTTAATCAATTATAAAAATAATACAATTTTCATATATATGAGTTATAGAACACACAAAATGATTTGAGACATGAGTTAAGGGATTTTCTATTAAAAAATTATTTTAAATTTCTCCTTTAAAAATATTTTTCTCACATGAACATGTTAATAAAATGTTTAAAGAATGTTCTTATTTATGTTTCAAATATTTTAAAAGGTAATTGACAAATACATTTAACTTTCTATAAAAATTATTCAAAAAAATACTTTCAAATGTTTTCCATATCGCTTACTTTTTGACTTTTTATAAAAGTTAGAAAATAATGTTCTCTTTTAATTTATTCAACATGAATGGGTTTTTTCACCATCATGATAATTATTTTATTTAATTATTAATTTATAATTTTACAAGTTTATTTTCAGATTATGTAATTTTCTCAATATTCTAGAAATTTTTATTTAAAATTTTATCAAAAGAAAATTTTATTTTTCTCTTATTTTAAAAGAGAGTTTGGAATATTATTTTAAATTTATTTCTATCTATATAAATATAATTTGATAATTATTATTCTTTGTTAGATATGTAGTCTAATTATATCATACACTTTATTTATCTAGATGTCTTATGATCATGTTGTTCTATTTATTGACTAAGGAAAATATTGACATTTCATATGCTAGTTTTTCAATAATAATATTTATATTGATTATGTATTATATTATTATTCACTCATATATTGAATTAATTATAAATATTATGTGATTAGTGGGTCCTAGTTATATATATATATCCCTTTGATGAATTAGTAGGTCTCATTAGACAAACTTTCCTATGTATTTGGTGTATGTCTATCTAATTATTTATGATGTATTGGCACAAGGTCTTAATGGTAAGTGTTTAATGTATTGGAACAAGTCCTTCATGGTGTGATTATGATTTCATATATTATTTTTTCCATAATTATGAAATAAGATATCTTCATCCTTGTGAGTATTTTTATTTTTATCCTTGGATATATTTCATGTTCTAATTATTGACGGTTTTAATGGAAATATTATGATTTCAAAAGATATAAAAATGAAAATTGATTAAAAATATTGTTCATTATCTCTTATGGTTAAGATAGTTTTTCAAGGAAAATAATCCTTGGTTTTCAATAAACCCTCATGAATTAAAATTATTCCTTTATAATTTCTTATGACATAATGTATGAAAATCATGTAGGGAAAAGTTCATTTTAAGAGTAAGTGTTTATTTTAAACTCATTATTTATTATGAGAAAACGAAAACATACTTATGAGTTTTCATTAATTTAAAATGGATTAATGGAGTTCCTTTATTTTTCTACCCTTACTAATATTTTTTTGGTTGTCCTAAATGTTTATATTTTTCATATAGATTAAGGATGAGTAAGAACAATAGCTGGGTCTATCTATCCACTATGGGGATCCATATTAAAATGAGTGAAGATGTTTTGAATGAAAGATAATTTTAAATTTAATTATCCTATTTTTGTGGAAAATTCACATTGAGAATAGGTGTAAATATTTTTTTCTAAAGGCTTTATATGCAATTGTTTTTCCTAAATATCTAAATCTATAAACTTAAAATATCCTTCAAATATAATAAATAACAACCATTTTTATTAATCATGTAATTATGGGTTATTTAAAATATCAGGAATTGCTAGTAGTGTGATTGTGGGGGAATCCATATCACACCAAGATCAAGACAGATCACATTAAGTGGTGAACCTTGTTAATTTTTTGTTCTCTCTTATTTTGGTGGGGGCGAAGTGATAAATATTAAGTCACTACACATTAATAAATGGATAAGATTGTTTTAAATGAATATTAAAAAGAATTTAGGTCAATGATTCTCCCCCCTCTAATGATCTATCATATATCCTATAGGTGAATTGTTACATAGTAACAATACCTGGACTATCTTGTATCATGTCTCATTCTTTTATACCTACCCAAGACCTCACACCAACATAACCATCGCCCTTCCCTCTTGAATACATGGTCATTAATAAATCTAAGTCACATAAGTGCTAAAGCGAACTTGGACTGAGGATAGGAGGACTAACAACCTCTTATTTCATCTACTCAAGGTACCATCTATCCCTAAACCTCATACCAAAAACCATTCAATTAATCAAGAATGAACACCCATGCATAAACAAACATATGGTTTTTATTAAAGGTCCACATACCTTAAACAAGATGTTACACCTCACGAAGATCTTCCCATATTCATCCAATACCACCAAGCCTTTTTTTAATCTCCCAAGAACCTATCTCCTAAAATGTGGTGTGAATAGGATAATATGGTCCTTGTATAAAAAATTATTTAAATCTAAAATGAAATACAATAGGACTAACTCAGTTCATTATCAATTATTCATGGGTTGGTTCTTCACTAATCTCAATCACACACACACACACACACATATATATATTATTTTCTTTGTTGTAATAGTAGTTTTAATTGGGGTTATTGTTTTTGTTTTCTCATTTAAATGAAAGTAAAAAAAATAAAGCATCCACCACATAAGGTTCAAGGTTAAATGGAATGGACTGGGGTTTGATCACATAGGTTTTTTGTTATAAAACATTAATATCACCCAAAAATCATGTCACAATTAATCATCACTTTCTCCCCTAAATCTAAATTAGTGTATTGAAAATACAAGATAACCACTACCCCTATATATCCAATCGCACCTGCTCTATAGTGTAGGGGAAATGAACATGCTTGATCAAGGCATCCATTATTCCCACACCCAAATCCAATCATATTATATTCATCACACAGTATACATAACTCCAATGTTATGCTATGTAGGTCAACATTTTGGAGGGAGGGAATATATAATAAATTGGAGAATTTAATATTAATCAAGTAGAGAGTAGATGAGAATCATCAATCCTCTTTTCTCCCACTCTCTATCGCGTCGAGGATGATAATAAGAAATTAATGAACTAAAAATCATTGATTATAAATTCCTATAAAATATCCCTTAGGAACCTAGTACTCAAGTTATTTCTCCATAATCATGGAGTAAGATAATTTCTAGTATGATAAATAGATTGTTAAAACATAGAGAACTAGGAGAAGGGAACCATATTTATAGTGATCACAATATATTTTTCCTTGATTTTCCTCAGATTTAGTGTCATGAGGTCCATTATACTCTAGTTCCTTGATAGTGTGATTCATTTATAGCTTATAGGGTTAATATAGATTCATTTTAATAACATATTAATGTATATTATTTTCTCATAAATTCTTCCCATGATTTAGTTTTGTACTATTTTGAGAAGAATTGGAGCAAAAATCCTTTCCTATGATATAGTGTAGTGTAAGTTATGAATTAATAGATTAAGAATAATATGAGGATATGAGATGCACATGTTGGGACTACTTAATTTTTTTAGTGAGGTATGAATTTGGTCCTAAGAGTTAGTTTGTATTTAATTTTCTTCATGTGGATCATCCTTTGAATGGTTGCATGAGTGGTGATGTGGTGACCCACTAATCAGCATGAAGTCCCAAGTGAACTTCCAAAAGTTTATTTTTTTAATAATGGAATAAAACATTATGATGCATAAAATTCTTATGCCCATCCCAATGAATCCATAAGATCCATGTTGATGACATACATTCATGTTTAAAGTATTACGCTGGTTCTGAGAAAGTCTAATAATAGGTTGTTCTTCAGGATATCAGAGAAGTCCATAAGATTTACACACCTAAAAAATCTTTATTCTCAGATTACGATCCCCCTTCTATAAATTCTTACATTGTTTTATCTTCAAATACATTTAAAGGCATGATCAGTTAGGCTTTACTCTTATGGCCACTAGATATTTTCAAATTTGGCCAGTTGAATTTTCTTTTCACATCTAATTGTAAGACCCTTTGTGTGATCACTTTATACCTTTTTCATTTTATATCTTCAACCTAAAATATTTAAAATCTAATCTTAATATTATAAATTTCAAAATAAACTTTAGAATAAAAAAAATATTTTAAAAAATAAAGATCCTATTAATAATTGAATAAAATTTTCAAAAAATTAATAAATAGCTTCCAAAATTTGAAAAAACAAAAAACATTGTGCTTTAAAACATTTTATAATATTAATCCATATTTCTAAAAGAATCACAAAACACTAATTTACCTAGGCTGTATTTAGTTTAGGGTGTACTTATCAATTAAATTTGGACAAAAAATCTGAAAATTTTGGATCTCGTTTCTCCCTTACACTTGAACCATTGCACTCCTAGATAATTATCAAAAATTATTTCAGATAGTCTGTTTATAATATATTTTCCTTGAAGAAATTAAATGAGTATTTACACTTTCATGAAGAATTACCCAAGTATATTCATATTCATACCAATCAAACAAATTTTAAAATTTAATTTTTATCATAAAATTTAGTAAATAAATATGAACAAAAAATCTCATAGAAAATCATATCCGCCCAGAAAAATTGAGGGACCTATTTTTCCATTCTAATGAAAATATTAGCATGCCTCGTAAATAAAATTAATCCACTTTTATAACTTAAATTCAAGAAATATTCATCAGTTTAAGAGTGAAATAAGTAAATTTATGTGGAATTATAATTTCAATAAGTGGAACTTCTATTTAACTCTCTTTTATAGGTTCCTTAAACTAGAGTTACAATTTTCACTTAATTTATACAACTCAAGTGAAATTTTTATAAATCATGTCACCCATTATTTATCTAGGTTCAATATTACAATCACCTGAATGAATTTATTTTTTAAAACTAGGTAATTATTTTATTTTTCCCATCCATGGTTTTGAAAATTACTTATTGAATATAAAGACATGGAATTTATTCAAACAAATAGTTCCTTATATCTTCGAAAGTCACCATGAGATCCTAATTTTTAATTTTACTCTAGTTTTAATGGAATTATATCAATTTATTTTGAGTTATCTAAATAAGGTGTTCATTTTAATAAAACCCAAGTAATCTATAATTTAGTTAAAAATTACAAGGACCTCATGTTACAATTTCAATTACACAAATATATTTTCACCCAAACTCCATTTCCTAGTTATAATATTGAATTACCAGGATAATATTCAGATAACTCACTCATCTATCATTTTATATTTGAAGGTAAAATAGTAGGATCAAGCACCTCATAATTGAAAAGGAGTTTAAAAGTGATTTTTAGATTTCAATTCATCTTAAAGAAAGTATGAGAAACATAGAAACTAAACAAAAATATCATTATAGATATTTAAAAATAGGGAAAAATTATTTTTTATTTATCTATTTTAATAATTTTTTATTTTATCATAATAATATTTTTATATTAAAAAATAGGATCGCTAAAATAGAACAGAAAAAATTAAATAATGAAAAAAAGTATCTAATAATTATCCCCCTCCCCAGTACTTATATTTCACTATATTATAAAAGCCATTTAGTAATTATTATGAAATTTCAAGGAGATTTTAAGTAGGACAAAAATGACTAGTGTAATGGAAAGAGTTATCCTGGTTATGGCTATTTTAATCACAAATGGAAAGCCTTGGGAAGACGTGATTCCGTATTTTTATTAGACTCTAATAGTGTTTATGTAATTTCCAATAGTTGTGTCCCACTTTTGGAGTCCTGAAAAAAAATAGAAAATATATAAGAACTTTTATTAAAAATATAAAAAAATAGAAAAAATAAATAGAAATGGAAAATAATTTTGGGTCTTTCCCTCCCCAAAGGGTTTTTTATTTTGACTTTCTATAGATGGAAATTTCCATGGTTAACCAAAATTCAATGATAGAGTTTTCTTATGTATTTAAATCCACTACATCATATGCCTTTCAAAGATACTTATCTTCTCTTCCAATTAGAGATCCCCTTTGATAGAGCCCTTAATTTCTACCCCCTGAGAATTTTGGTGTAAACAATTAAGAAGGGATAGGAGGAAAATGGGTGGGTCCTCCTCATCCACAACAGTTATGCCTTTTTCCTCCAAGGGTTTCTCTAAAAATGCTTCTTATACATATTCCACTAAGGGAAAGTGAGTAAATAATTTAAATTGAATAAAATCAAAACATGTTGAGTTGAAACCAAGATCTACCCCCACATAGATAATAGCTTGTGTTTATGGTTCCCCATGATGGCCCACAATAATCCCACCAAGATAGTATTAAATAGATTATCAATATAGTATTCATTAAATTTTTCTAGTTTTATACCACACTTTTTATATTTTTCTTGGTGTTAATTAGAATTATCTTCATTAAGAAGCTCCAAAAATTATACTTCAAGTATTTACACTTATTTTTCAAATTTGTCCACCACCCGTGTGGCTTATTCTTCAAATTATTTTAATACATCATCAAAATTACCCTCATCCAACTCTTCTTCATTGGTTGAAAAACATAGTAAGAACATTTAGTGTGTGAAAACTATTCCTTAGAGTGTTGTTTCTTTAAGTTGATCATGGAAGGATTTCTCAGTGTAAAGGTGGATGTGTGTTCTAACTCTCTCTTTAATATTGGTGAGTAGAAAGAGTGGTTCTTCCATTACATCTTCAAAAATAGAGTCCCTCCCATCCTTCCTATTCATCATCTAAAATGGTAACAAAATTATCTTCATCTTCTATGAAATCATATCAGAGATCAGATTGTAAAGAGTTATGAATAAAGTTTAAATAAACTATTTGTAGTTTACTGGTGTATAATTCTTTTATATTAGTGTGTAGTATATATTTGGAGTGAAATATGTCATGGAAATATTCTTGTGTGGATATATACAATAATTTTCATTATAATTTTTTTAAAATTGAGCCCATCTATTTCTTTATCTTTATTATCTAGGGCCTAAACAATTGGTATTCATTTTGAACTAATAATATAGGGAGAATGATAATTTAAATTAAATTTATTAAACTTAAAGGAGAATTATTTATAAGAAATACTATCTCCCACATTGATATAAAATTTTATATCTTATTCAATGTATAGGTCCACTTGAAAAATGAGTTCAAGAGTAAATAGTGGTATTCCATCCTCTTTTCCAAGATCCTAAATCTCTCCATCCACCATGGTTGTTATGAGTATAGAGAAATTAAATTTATGTTTATATTCTTTAATCACCTTTTGATCCTCATTTTTTAGTTTTTGATACTCTTTTATGACTTTATTATACAAATTCATCAGTTTATTTAGCATGAGTTAATTTTCAATATGTTTACCCTTCTCAATAGGGTGTATATAATGACTTGAAGAACAAAAATTAAAATATTTTTTTCGACAAAAATTATTTCAAGAATCCTTTCTGATAGGACCTGCATTGTTTGTTTTTGTTTTTTATTCGAAATGGAAATCTTAAAATATTAAATTATATAAAAAGTGAAAAATATATGTGAATTTCTAACCTAATCCCCTATAAATGGTACTAAAAGCTATGTATGGAAAACAATTAACCTAGAATATAGTCTAGTGGGTCTAACCATAATCATTGTCAAGAAGTAATGGGTTAATAAATAACTAATGTTAATCACTTATATATATATATATATTTGTTTGTTTTATATGTTTTGGAAACATCTAGAATTGGGGTTAGTGTTTTGGTTTTCTGATTTAAAAGAAACAAAACAAAATTAAAGTATCCAACACACAAAGTTCAATGTAAAATGGAATGGTCTCTGGTTTGATCATATTGGTTCTTCATTGTCAAAAATTGTTCTCACCCAATAATCAAGTCACAAATGATCTTTTATTTATCCCCTTTATCTGAATTGTGATACTAAAAATATAGTAGAAACCTCACATTGCATATCCATTCCCAAATCCTCTATAGTGATTGGGAAATGGACATGCTCGATCGAGACAACCACTTTTCCCACACCCTTTAGTTATATATTGTTCATCATCAGTATACACAACTCCAATGGTATCTTGGGTAGGTTAAGAGAAGGGAGGCATAGATGGCCTGATATATTTGAGAATTTGGTACCCATTGGGAAGAGAGTAAATGAAGATCATTAATCCACTTTCCTTCTACTCGTGGTCGCATCAAGGATGAGAATAATAAATTAAAGGATTTAAATTAAGGGTGTAAGATCCTATATTTTTCTAGGTACATATCTCAATGAGATTTTTTTGAATATTTATTTGGATATTATTTTCATCATGAGAGTCTTTTTTTTAATAAACAAAGCCTTGATTTGCAAAGAAACTTGAGAAATACTGAAGAGTATCCACAAGTATAAATTTGTTGGAGTAACTGACTTAAATCTTAGGAATGTATTCTTTTTTGAATTAATGGACACCAATTATAGATGGTTTAAGTTTTTAATGGGTTCTTGGTAAGATGAAAATAATTAAAATAGGATTGTATTGTTTAAAAGTTTAATGGGTAGAATTTTTTTTAGAACATTTACATTACATGTAAAGGGATTACATGTCATGTAATTGTTTGAGGGTTTTAATAAAATAAATCCACGGTGATGGGTTTTTTCATTATATTCTATTGAAAACATTTATATGATGTGTAATCATATTACACACTATATAAATTTATGATCTGCTATTTTAAACATGTTGTGCAGCTTCATTATCATTGTTTTGGATTTATAACATCTCCTCTCAACTCTAGGGAATTATCTAGGTTATTTTGGGGTGCCAACATCCTTTCTAGACATCCATATTATGTGAGTAATCCCTAGTACTATTTTTTGGTTAAGTTTCTTTCTTCTCTTCCTTTTTCTCCAACCAATGCAGTGAAATCCTTTAACTAATTACATTGTTGGTTTCAATATTCATCATTTTAGATCTAGGAACCTCTTTGAAACCATTTTCACATTATTCTTTATTGTCATCGGTTGCTGAAATCATTGTTGGATCATTGGTTAAAGGTAGGGGATCTAAATCATAACCTTATGGTTTTATAATTTTCAAGTTTTTGAAATACTGTGGTTGTACCATCATTGAGTGTGCCCAAATTAATTAATTAAATGATTGTAATTATTCATTGACTTACTTTGGGTTAAAATGGATTTAATTGGAATTTGTATTCCCATGGGGTGAGCAAACCATGATTATAATTGAATTGGAAAAGATTTTAAAGTATCTTTTGTATGAAATGTGACCTAGGGTGATTTCTTATTATAGAATATCTAAATTGTGTCTTATTTATTATTGATATATTTATTAATAAATTGTTAATTGAATTAAAAGTGTAATAATGAAGAATAATGGTAATTTTCATAATTAACCATTGATAATTATGATGTGATATTGTGATATCCATGTTGTAAATATGAATTGTGTTCCATGATATAATGATTAAATTTCAGTATTGGCCCTAGAACTTTCACACTTAAATGTTGTAATTTTGATATTTAGCGGTCTCATCCCTATACCATGTTGTAATTCTTATATAGAGCGGGTTATGCCCATTCCCATATTGTAATTCTTATAGGGATTTGACTTAGAATGTTGAAATTATTATATGGTTTTAACCCTGATAGATTGTTGTGACTATTCCATGGTTATATTAATCTGATTGGCATGGTAATAATAAATGGTCATGGTCATTCTGGCATTGCAACAAAGTAGTTTATTCTACTTTGGTTATATGCTTGCATTTGACATTGTTGTAAGAAATGCTTAGAGCTAATCCAGTATGGCACCGAAGCATGTTATTTTACCATGGTTATATTGTTTTGGTTTTTATCGTCGTAATACATGCTTAGAGCTATTCCAAAATAGATCCAAAGAAAGTTATGGTTGTATTTTATTAATTTTATAATTAATTAATACATTTTTTGTCTCTTTATTGCATACAATTCTTATCGGCTAGTTTGTTTAGACAGAGTGGTGTTGACATACTGAGTTATACTCACACCCTATTCCAGCCACCATTTGGTACCTGGGTAGATAAAGTAGATACAGGTTTGGATAAGGTAAAATGACCTTGCATTGATTTCTTGATTGTGGATGTACTAGAGTTTGAATATGGGACCAACGTGGGGTTTGGGACCTGGTACTTTGAGTATTTTATTTGAGTCAACTAGTCATTTTTCTTTTATTGTTATATCATGAATGTTAGTTACATTCTAGCAAGTAATTAAATTATTATTTTATAATTTATTGTATTATTCATGTGTCTTTTATTGCTGTATTTCGTTATGTATTTACATTGATTATTTCTATTTTATTATGAATTTTTATATTTCTATGACACTCGGTACTAGGGTGTATAGTCTCACCACTATATATTTCACACTCTCACTACTAGTGGTAAGCCTATGGCATATTGGGAGGAACACTTGAGGACTCATGAACAACCCTTTATGTCCATGTGATAGATTTCCAAATTGGGTGAAATTAAAAGGTGTTATAAAACGAGTAGGTTTTATTTTCTTCTTATTTACTATTTGGGAAAGGTAGAATGAAGACAAGGTTGGGTTAAGACTTGGTAATGACAGTAGGTAACCCATATATAGTGGAAATTCGAGTTCCCAGGGATGGGATTGTAGTTTGTGTTGTGTGATTGTTATGGTTGATGTTATTTCATCTTAGGTTATTCACATGTTAAGTGAGGTTTTTTGTTTTATGATCTTGTTGTTTCTTTAAATTTATAATTGTGGACCAATATGGATCGATATGGGAATAAATTAATTATAATAGGCACATAGGGATATATTGTCATGCATTGTTCATGGTTTAGGAATATCTATTTTTTCATGTCATATATACCTACCTATATGACTATGATATGAGTTATCTGTTTCACTAGATAACTAAAATAAATTGATGTGTCAAGATAAAATAATTATAAGTCATATATAGAGTGACCAAGAGCCCGTGTTTCTCAATTTCAGTCACCTATTGGGTTAACCTTGTTGTTATCCATTTCTCTAATGTGTGTGTCTGTCTTATAGAGAAAATTCATTCTCATCATCTTTGACTTGAGTATTAAGAGAGTGTAAATAGGTACGCTCCTAACACTACTAAACAGAGATTCTTGTAGTTCCTGAGAAGAATACCGATGTTCATCTTTGTGGCAGCTTACTAAGGGTCAAGTGATCTATGGAAATTGATACTTTTCATGCCATTCCTTTGATGACTAAGATGGAAAGAGAGTTTCATCTGCAGAATCCACCCATGTATATTAGAGAAGGGTTCCCAATATCGAGTTCTAGATTGAGTCAGTATATAAGATCTTCAAGCATCTTGAGACACCTACAGATAGGTGGGTGAAGCTTGTTTCATATATTCTTCATGGACCTTCCAACTGTTGGTGTGATATTCTGGAGGAAGTTGGACAGAAGGATGAACTATCTTGAATGTAATTATAGATGAAGTTCCAATTCCATTTCAATCTCAAGACCTTGATGTATGAAAAAAGATCACAAATTCATAATCGGATATAGTAGGGTTTGTTAGTGCTATAAATTGTTTGAAATTTTATTGACCTACAGCACTTTGCACTATCTTTGGAAGATTATGAGGTATCTAAGGTAATAAATTTTTAGGGAATTATTTATTATGAGATTAGGTCACAGGTAAATGCTTTCCATTTAATAATATTTCAATAAATGATGAATTAGGCACTCTTCATGAAACAAAATCTGAGAGAGGACCCGAGAAATAGCTAGGATCTTTCAGTTGGTAGATCTTGGAGTTATTCTTTGAGTGGTAAGAAGAATTTTTATGACATGTTCCACAAATTTATTAGTGGGAAGAGTAGTCAGGGTAGTGGAAAAACATCTCAAGATCATGTTCTATTCCATTTTTATCAGTATGTAGTGTTTGACCACAAGCACTGGTAATTTCCTTACCCTATAGTAGAATGTCAAAACTATGGAATACTAGGTCATCTTCAGAGGTTCTGTGAAAAATTTCAACATCATGCCTATGGTAAAGGATTGGGACAGGGACCGAAGCCGTGAATGGGCTTAGCTGCCCCTCAACAAGCTGGTAGCTGGAGTTCCATATGTCGTTCATGCTGAGGAAGGGGTGTGGTACCCCAGTTCATGATAATAAGTACCAAGAAATAGAAATAGATCATGGTATTTAGATTGGAGCCCAAGTAAGAGTGAAAATTCAGTTTCATGTTATGCAGATTGCTCTAGCTATCATGGATGCAGGACCATCTATCATCAGTGGTATGATTCTTGTATCATCTACCTCAGATTGTGTTTTTTTATAAAAGATCATAGAATTCATTTCTATCTACTCTTTTCAAAAATTATTTGGGATTGGATATTGAAATATTAGACATTATTTTAACCATTGACACACCATTGTGAGTGCGGTCAGAGAATATCAATCATTGTAAGATGTGTTCCCTAGATATTGGTGGTTACCACTTATTTTGGAAACTATTCATGATAGAAATAATAGGTTTTGAATTAATTATTAGTATTGATTAGTTATTTATATACCAGTGTTATATCAAATATTAGGGGATGATAGTTAATTTCCTATCTCTAGAAGAAAGTAGTTATTCTCACTAGGGTGAGTGAGATCTTTAATATAGTCGTACATGACCAATTCAATGTAGATTGGATTGTCTCACAGCTCAAATAATGGTTCTTTCTATAGATGATGCTGTAATGCAGCAAGATTCCTTTCATACAGTGGAAAAATAATTTCAGGATGTCTTTCTTAATTAGTTTGGTAGATAACCACCCAAGTTATAGATAGAGTTCATGTAACACCCCAAGCTTCTATGGTACGTTTCCCTTCGAATAATGCGATAGCGTGTGTTGTACGCAACCTCGAGTTCTAACACACACCACAACTAATTAAACTAGCCGTTGTGAATAGTAATACCTACTTTTTGAAATCATATATATTCAATATTTCAAAATGGACTTCATTTCTAGATTCGGAATATCAAAATTAGCCTAGGGTGAAATTTTGGTACATTTCGGATAACTTTCATATTTTGATGAATAGTGAAAATTTCTAAATTTTAATTAAAAACAACTTTTTTAATCAAAATAATTAATAGTGATAAATTGTGATTTTGAGTGGTTTTAAAGTATATTTAGAATATATTTTTACCATTTAATATAATGTTGGTCATTGGACATAATTTTACAATTAAACCGAACATAAACAAGTATCAATCTTTTGATAGTTATTACCTCTTAAAAACACGCTTTTTGTTTTGACAGCGGGAATTACTTTTAAATTAATTTCTGCCACTTCTGTGTTTTGAATTTAGGAAAATGGATTCCATATTTGGAATCAGGATGTCCAAATTGTGTAAATAGGTAACTTTTATTTTTAGACATTTTGAATAGTTACTGTGGTAAATATTTTATTTACCATGGTTAAAGGGTAAATCCGGTAAATAAGGGTTAAAAAATAATATTATAATAATACAAAATTACCCTAAAACGTGTCCTAACCTTATTGGTGGACACATACCCGACAATGGGCATCCTTGGGTCAATTTGGGGACCCCTTGGAGCCACTTGTATGTGGTAGGGACACATTATATTAATAAAGTTAAAATAAAAATAAAAATGGCATAAGCTTACATCTTTTAGAAGAACAATTTTTACATAGGGTTATATATGTTGGATTTTAGATTATAAATATTCATTAGAAAGCTAAAAAGATTTCCTACATAATTATATTTTATTTATAATTTTTAGACATTAAATAATTTATTTTATATATGAAACAATGATGACGCAGTAATTACTATAATAGTGAAAAATTAAAATAATTGATATTATAAATACCCAAATAAATATAATATGAAACTTTTAATGCATTAAACTAATTTTCTAGGATAATATGATATATTAGGATTGATTTAATTGACTTTTTTCGAAGTAATCAATCTGTTATGAGTTTCACAAAAATCAACTATTGAATAGTGTCAAAATTGACATAAAAGAGTTCTTAAAACAAATATTATATTATTAATTGATATTAAATTCCTAAAAATCTAATGTTCGTCCAAGAGAGTTATATCATGATAGGTTCATCATTAATGTACCACTTGGGGGTCCCTTAGATGTATATAGTAAGTTTATTAACCATATTATATAAAAATACAAAGAGACATTGTAAAAGTGAAACTAATTAACTTAGAGTTAATACTTAAAGATAAGGTTAATATAAGTACCCAAACCTGTCTAAATTCTATTGGTTGAGTGTTTTTCGACCTATCCCCACATTAACCTTTGAATAATAAGCTTTGGAGCCATTATAAACCGAATATGAATTTATTATAAATTAATATTTCTAGCTTTTCCAAAGGTGCCCCTCACCCCTCTTATAAAAGGGCACTCCTCCTTCTCATTTCTTCACACCTTCAAAGCCTTTTGGTTCGGCCAAACTCTGCCCAAATACTCTCCCAACATCCCTCACTACAACCTAGAGGCCTTATTTTGATCAGAAAGCCAACCTAAGGAGCCCTTTTGATCAAATCAAAAGGAAGAACCCGAAGAAGAGGTAATGATTTCACCACCCTTCTCCAAGTTCATTTCTTCTTCCACTTCTTCTTCCTTTGTTCTTACCATTCTAAAATAATAACTCCAGTATCTCACATATACTGTGATGTTATTATAAATATGGTACAACCATATTCAGTATTCTATCCACCCTTTGAATAACATGTCACCATACGTGCGTACGTACGGACTACCGTCTCCACGTCGTGGTGTAATTGTTATTCAATATAATATTATTTGGATGGGTATAATAATGATGTGTAACTCATGTAAATAATAAATATAACATTTTAATGATTCTGTATATATGATATACCATCCATTTATATATTATTTTAATATCAAAATAATGATATTGTCGCTCGTGCGTACGTACGGACTACCGTCTCCACGAACGCGATGAGATTCATTCTCCATCGTATCCATTCAAGTATAATTATCATTTGATGATTTAAAAATGATGTTTAAGGACTTGATATCATTCTGGATATGAATAAGATACAACAAACATGACTTATGTAACAAAACATATAAAGAAAATGAGTAAGTTAACACCCGAAACGGCGATAATACTAAGATATTATTATCAAATCAATATTAAAAGATCATATATGATATCATATTAATGTATATGATTCTTGTATAATTTAGTAACAATTATTTCACTATTATACAGGAGGTTAACCTACCCCAACCAAGGAAAAGTACAAGGTAAGGGTTATTTCACAATCTCTTCATTATCCGAGGTTGTATTATACGTAATAATCTACTGGGACCTCTTTATCATCCACATCCATGTTTCTTCGAAATGTATTTCAAAACATTTTTACTATTTACAAGAATATGGGTTAAAGTCATTTATACCCTTGTTTGACTTTTTATAAGAGGTTTATAAAGGAATCTTTCCGTCGTTTTCAAAACAAGGTCCTTTTTAACCTTTTCGACAGAATTGAGGTAAGAATGTTTTTTTTTAACTTATACGGCGGGTGCGGTTATTTTCCGCCGTTATAAAATCGTCGAAGATTTCCATACAATCTTATAAGAATATTTTCAAAGAAAATGTTTTATTTTATATGGATCTTAAATGATTTCAAAATAAAAGGAGATACTTCTTTAAAAAGAATTTTGATTTCATCTATGTCAACATCCTTTGATGGATTTTAAGATGATACAAAAACTTCTATATTGTATTGAAGGTTTTTTGATATGTTTGACTGTGGATGTGCTATTTTTATACCATTCATAGTTTATGGTGAAATTATTGACATTTCGTATTCTAGTTTTAATACGAATGTTTATGTTATGTTTAAACCTTTTCATATGGGAATGCATTGGACTTAATAAGTGACGGGTGGAGCCCGCTATAGCTTCTTGATGCATCGGTAGGTCTCATGAGACAAACTAGTGTCTTGGCACAAGGCCATGACAAAATCTTATTTGTAGTCTTGGCACGAGGCCTTGGCTATGTGGTTATGATAGTCTGGCATTATGCATTCCAACATTATGAAAGTGGTTATTGATTTTTGCATGTGATTATTCGATTAGTAGAATATCCATGTGAATAAGTAAATGGCATTATTTCATTTTATTTATGCCATACCATGTTGAAAGTTCATATTTAAAAGGCTTTTGTTTTAGTTATACATTTCCTTAAATGTTTATTCTTATTTATGAAAGTTTCCGCTATATTGTTATCCTTACTGGGCATTTGAGCTCACCCCTTTTCTATGTTTTATTTTTCCCAGGAAATGAAGATGTAAGTTATGAATGACCTGCAGGGATATTATGAGGGGATTATAGTGTGGACTGTGGAAACATTATGTTGTTGTAGTAGTTTTTCATTTTATGATGTAATGTAAAACTTATGAATATATCTAGTGTTTCCAAGGCTACTAAACCAATCGGTCTTTCGAGATTTGATCTTTCTTGTGATCATGCCAATTTATGTAATAATGCACCGACTCTAGGCAACTAGGGTCGGGGCGTTACAGTTGGTATCAGAGGAAGTTTAGTACAAACCTTGGAATCTAGATTTAGATAAACTCTGATTAGAGCACGTAGACCTAAGATGAACTTTGAGGATTAGTATAGAAGAACTTCCTAGAATTTTGGTATTGTAGAGATTTTGTGAGTTTTCCCAAGCAATACATCCCTGTCTGGATACGAGCAGGTAGAGGCGGCTCTGGCACAGATGTACCTAGGGGTAAAACCCGAAAACACCGCTTTGAGCTAGACTTGAACGGGAACTGGTGCACGACAACGGGCCTTGCTGCACTCTTGGTTACGACACTCCCGGGGGATATGCTTAGGATAACTCTCATTTTCTTTACAAATCATTTTGAAGGGATTATGAGTATATACTTCCTCAAAGAAAACATTCTTATGATTATGGATTATATCCATAAATAGTTCAATTTATGTTAAGTGTTTTATAAGTATGGGATTATGTATTTTGATTCATAAACTGATCTAGTTTATGCCATTGTTTAGAAATGGCGCCTAGTGGAAGAAATGGAAACCGTATCAATGTACGCACTCCATGTGGGGATTGCCCTCCTGCTCAAGATAATTATAGTGGGGCTGGTGATGCAACTGGTGCCGATCAGCTAATCACCATACTGGGACAACTTACTCAGGTTATGAATAATAACCTTACCCGTATGGAGCACCCTGATCCGCAGCGTGGAGGATCAATGTTAGATCGATTCAGGAGGCAAAAACCACCAATGTTCAATGGGAATACAAATCCCTTAGTAGCTGAGAAATGGATATTTTCCCTAGAGAAAATATTTCAGGCTTTGGGGAGCAGTGAAAGGGAAAAAGTTATCATGGCAGTTTACCGCCTCACTGGATATGCTGATCAATGGTGGTCATTGATTCAAAATAAGAAGGAAGATGATGAAGTATCAAATATGGAATGGAGGGAGTTCAAAGATCTGTTTTTAGAAAAATACTTCCCTCGTGACCATCGAGTAGATATGGAAAGGCAATTTCTGAGTCTGAGACAAAAGGAGGATGAGAATGTCACAAAGTATGAGGCTAACTTTACAAGGTTAGCGAGGTACGCTGGTGATTATATTCGTAACCCAAGAAGTAAGATTTATCGTTTCTTTGATGGGTTAAAACCATTTCTCCGTCGAGCGTTAGTCTCACAATCCTTTTCATCATACGAAGACATTGTCTCATGTGCTATCAAGACCGAAAAGGAATTCTCTAAGTCTTATGACTTTAAAGAAAAGCAAGAGAAGAAGAGACCTGCTGATCAATCTGGGAATGGAAATAAGGGGAAGAAGGGAAAGGTTGAATATCCATCTTGTGGTAAATGCGGGAAGAAACATCCTGGTACTTGCTTGAAGGGAATGAGAGTCTGTTACAAGTGTGGTGAGAAAGGCCACCAAGCTCATGATTGCAAAGGGAAGAAGGAAGCTACCAACGTTCAGTGCTACAATTGCAAGGAGATGGGGCATTATGCAAATGCATGTCCTAAGCGTCAGGAGAACTTACCTCAGAAAAGGACAAGGGATCAAGGCCAGGCTTATGCTATCACTACTGCTGAGGTAGAAGCTCCTAAAGATGTGGTGGCAGGTAATTTAATGGTTTCCTCAAGTTTAGCAAATGCATTATTTGATTCTGGATCATCGCATTGTTTCATATCTTCCCAGTTTGCTAAGAAAATTAGATATTTCTAATTTGATTTAATAAGAGAGTTGTCAGTTAAAACTCCTAAGGGAAGTATCGTTGCAACAAAGTTTTGTGAATCAGTCCCCATTAGAGCACATAAATTTTCTTTATCTGTTGATCTCATCGTCATACCTATGATTGAGTTTGATATAATCCTCGGTATGGACTGGCTTTCGGACTATGATGCGAAGATTTATTGTAAGAAGAAAGAGGTTACGGTTCTTGATGATAATGATAAGGAACACCTTATTTTTAGAGCAGAATTGTCACCACCTAATTCTTATTTAGATCCACCCCCAGTAGCTCAACTTAATTCAATTATTGGGGAGGAAGAGAATGAAATAACTGTCGGTGAGGAAAGTAATGTTCAAATAGAGGATGTACCTGTTGTGAAAGAATTTGTAGATGTATTTCCGGAAGATTTACCTGGACATCCTCCAGAACGAGAAGTTGAGTTTTCCATTGATTTGATTCCTGGATCAAGGCCTATATCAAAGACCCCTTATAGAATGGCCACTGTAGAGTTAGTCGAACTAAAGAAACAACTAGAGGAATTGAGTAATAAGGGATTTATTCGCCCTAGTGTTTCTCCATGGGGAGCCCCTGTTCTTTTTGTTAAAAAGAAAGATGGATCTATGAGGTTATGTATCGACTACAGGGAGATCAATGCTATAACGATAAAGAACAAGTATCCCCTACCTCGTATTGATGATTTATTTGACCAACTGCATGGAGCTCAATACTTTTCAAAGATTGACCTTCGATCTGGATACCATCAGTTGTGTGTAAAGAAGGAAGACATTCCGAAGACAGCATTTCGAACCAGGTACGGGCATTACGAGTTTACTGTAATGCCGTTTGGATTGACTAATGCACCCTCTGTATTCATGGATCTGATGAATAGAGTTTTCAAGGAGTATCTCGATGAATTTGTGGTGGTATTTATTGATGATATCTTGGTATACTCCAAAACCTACGAAGATCATGAAAATCACTTGCGCATTATCTTGAAGACTCTGAGGAGGCATGAATTATATGGAAAGTTTAGCAAGTGTGAATTCTGGCTTCAGGAGATTTCTTTTCTTGGCCATATTGTCTCTAAAGATGGAATCTCTGTTGATCCTTCTAAGACCAAAGCAATCCAAGAATGGCCAGCACCTACGAGTATAACTGAGGTACGTAGTTTTATTGGCTTGGCAGGTTATTATCGACGTTTCGTCCAGAATTTTGCCCGATTGGCTAACCCATTAACGAAGCTCACACGTAAAGGGGTTAAATTTGTTTGGACAAAAGAGTGTGAAGAATGTTTCGAAGAACTGAAGAGAAGATTAGTCAATGCTCCTATATTGACTCTACCATCGGGGAATGATGGGTTCGTTATTTATAGTGATGCATCAAAGAAAGGACTTGGTTGTGTCCTTATGCAGAATGATAGAGTTATTGCCTATGAATCACGATAGTTGAAAATTCATGAAGAAAACTATCCTACTCGTGATCTTGAGTTAGCAGCTGTGATCTTTGCTTTGAAGATATGGAGGCACTACCTCTATGGTGAAAAATGTGAGATTTATACTGATCACAAGAGTCTGAAGTATATTTTCTCACAAAAAGAACTCAACATGAGGCAAAGGAGATGGCTTGAATTACTCAAGGATTATGATTGCACGATACACTACCACCCGGGGAAAGCAAACAAGGTGGCAGATGCTTTGAGCAGAAAAGACCATGGTGTTTTGAACATGATGAGAATTGAAAGGGATCCAATTTTCATGGATCTAGTGAAGATGGACATGGGAATAACCAGGGAAGGTGAGACATCAATGCTTTTTCAAATGGTTGCCAAACCATCTTTACTAGAAAGGATTAAGAGTTCTCAGACCGATGATGAAGAATTTCAGAAGAAGATTAAAGCTGTGAATGATGGGAGATTGAGAGACTTTGTGTATGAAGATGGAATTTTGAAATTCGGGAAGAGACTTTGTGTTCCCAATATACCTGATCTAAAAAGGGAATTGCTGGATGATGCTCATAGTTCCAATTTCTCTATACACCCTGGCAGCACCAAAATGTATAGAGATTTGAAGGAACATTTTTGGTGGGACAACATGAAGAGGGAGATTGCTGATTTTGTGTCAAGATGTATGGTTTGTCAACAAGTGAAAGCTGGAAGGCAACAGCCTGGAGGAGTCATGCAACCTCTTCCCATACCGGAGTGGAAATGGGACAATATTACGATGGACTTTGTCATGGGGCTACCAAAGACTCCTAGAAGGAATGATGAAATATGGGTTATTGTTGATCGTCTTACCAAGTCAACACATTTTCTTGCTATAAGAGAAGATCTACCCCTGGAACGTCTAGCAAGACTATAAATTAATGAAGTTGTGAGACTTCATGGAATACCCCTATCGATTGTTTCTGATCGTGATCCCCGTTTTACTTCAAGATTCTGGAAAAGTCTTCAGAAATCCCTGGATACTGAACTTCATTTGAGCACTGCTTACCACCCTCAGACAGACGGACAATCAAAACGGACTATTCAGACCTTAGAAGACATGTTGAGATCTTGCTCACTTGATTTTCAGGGTATGTGGGATCAATATTTACCACTGGTAGAATTTTCTTATAACAATAGCTTCTATTCGAGTATTCAAATGGCACCATATGAAGCGTTATACGGAAAGAGATGTCGTACACCAACTTGTTGGGATGATGTTGGTGAAAGAAAACTTGTAGGCCCAGAACTAGTGGAGGAAACGGTGGAAAAGGTGAAGGTAATCCAAAATCACATCAAAGCAGCTCAAAGTAGGCAGAAGAGCTATGCCGATAATCGAAGGAAGGATTTGGAATTTCAAGTCGGTGATCATGTTTTCCTAAAGGTATCTCCGTGGAAGGGAGTCATACGTTTTGGTAAGAAAGGTAAATTGAGTCCCAGGTACATCGGACCTTTCGAAATTCTAGAACGAATTGGGGCTGTAGCTTACCGATTGGCAATGCCGCCAAGTCTCTCCAAAGTTCACGATGTGTTCCACGTATCTCTGTTGAAAAAATACATGCCTGACCCAACGCATGTACTCACCTATGAGGAATTAGAACTGGAACCCGATCTGTCTTATTGCGAAGAGCCCGTCAGGATTCTTGATACAAGAGAACAAGTACTGAGAAACGGGACGACGCGTCTGGTAAAAGTTTTGTGGAGAAATCATAAGATGGAAGATGCAACGTGGGATCCCGAGGAACTTATGATGAGGAACCACCCGAGTCTTTTTATGCAGTAATACCCTAGAAATTGCGAGGATGCAATTATTTGAAGGAGGGGAGAATGTAACACCCCAAGCTTCTATGGTACGTTTCCCTTCGAATAATGCGATAGCGTGTGTTGTACACAACCTCGAGTTCTAACACACACCACAACTAATTAAACTAGCCGTTGTGAATAGTAATACCTACTTTTTGAAATCATATATATTCAATATTTCAAAATGGACTTCATTTTTAGATTAGGAATATCAAAATTAGCCTAGGGTGAAATTTTGGTACATTTCGGATAACTTTCATATTTTGATGAATAGTGAAAATTTCTAAATTTTAATTAAAAACAACTTTTTTAATCAAAATAATTAATAGTGATAAATTGTGATTTTGAGTGGTTTTAAAGTATATTTAGAATATATTTTTACCATTTAATATAATGTTGGTCATTGGACATAATTTTACAATTAAACCGAACATAAACAAGTATCAATCTTTTGATAGTTATTACCTCTTAAAAACACGCTTTTTGTTTTGACAGCGGGAATTAATTTTAAATTAATTTCTGCCACTTCTGTGTTTTGAATTTAGGAAAATGGATTCCATATTTGGAATCAGGATGTCCAAATTGTGTAAATAGGTAACTTTTATTTTTAGACATTTTGAATAGTTATTGTGGTAAATATTTTATTTACCATGGTTAAAGGGTAAATCCGGTAAATAAGGGTTAAAAAATAATATTATAATAATACAAAATTACCCTAAAACATGTCCTAACCTTATTGGTGGACACATACCCGACCATGGGCATCCTTGGGGCAATTTGGGGACCCCTTGGAGCCACTTGTATGTGGTAGGGACACATTATATTAATAAAGTTAAAATAAAAATAAAAATGGCATAAGCTTACATCCTTTAGAAGAACAATTTTTACATAGGGTTATATATGTTGGATTTTAGATTATAAATTTTAATTAGAAAGCTAAAAATATTTCCTACATAATGGTATTTTATTTATAATTTTTAGACATTAAATAATTTATTTTATATATGACACAATGATGACGCAGTAATTACTATAATAGTGAAAAATTAAAATAATTGATATTATAAATACCCAAATAAATATAATATGAAACTTTTAATGAATTAAACTAATTTTCTAGGATAATATGATATATTAGGATTGATTTAATTGTCTTTGTTCGAAGTAATCAATCTGTTATGAGTTTCACAAAAATCAACTATTGAATAGTGTCAAAATTGACATAAAAGAGTTCTTAAAAAAAATATTATATTATTAATTGATATTAAATTCCTAAAAATCTAAGGTTCGGCCAAGAGACTTATATCATGATAGGTTCATCATTAATGTACCACTTGGGGGTCCCTTGGATGTATATAGTAAGTTTATTAACCATATTATATAAAAATACAAAGAGACATTGTAAAAGTGAAACTAATTAACTTAGAGTTAATACTTAAAGATAAGGTTAATATAAGTACCCAAACCTGTCTAAATTCTATTGGTTGAGTGGTTTGCGACCTATCCCCACCTTAAACTTTGAATAATAATCTTTGGAGCCATTATAAACCAAATATGAATTTATTATAAATTAATATTTCTAGCTTTTCCAAAGGTGCCCCTCACCCCTCTTATAAAAGGGCACTCATCCTTCTCATTTCTTCACACCTTCAAAGCCTTTTGGTTCGGCCAAACTCTGACCAAATACTCTCCCAACATCCCTCACTACAACCTAGAGGCCATAGTTTGATCAGAAAGCCAACCTAAGGAGCCCTTTTGATCAAATCAAAAGGAAGAACCCGAAGAAGAGGTAATGATTTCACCACCCTTCTCCAAGTTCATTTCTTCTTCCACTTCTTCTTCCTTTGTTCTTACCATTCTAAAATAATAACTCCAGTATCTCACATATACTGTGATGTTATTATAAATATGGTACAACCATATTCAGTATTCTATCCACCCTTTGAATAACATGTCACCATACGTGCGTACGTACGGACTACCGTCTCCACGTCGTGGTGTAATTGTTATTCAATATAATATTATTTGGATGGGTATAATAATGATGTGTAACTCATGTAAATAATAAATATAACATGTTAATGATTCTGTATATATTATATACCATCCATTTATATATTATTTTAATATCAAAAGAATGATATTGTCGCTCGTGCGTACGTACGGACTACCGTCTCCACGAACGCGATGAGATTCATTCTCCATCGTATCCATTCAAGTATAATTATCATTTGATGATTTAAAAATGATGTTTAAGGACTTGATATAATTCTGGATATGAATAAGATACAACAAACATGACTTATGTAACAAAACATATAAAGAAAATGAGTAAGTTAACACCCGAAACGGCGATAATACTAAGATATTATTATCAAATCAATATCAAAAGATCATATATGATATCATATTAATGTATATGATTCTTGTATAATTTAGTAACAATTATTTCACTATTATACAGGAGGTTAACCTACCCCAACCAAGGAAAAGTACAAGGTAAGGGTTATTTCACAATCTCTTCATTATCCGAGGTTGTATTATACGTAATAATCTACTGGGACCTCTTTATCATCAACATCCATGTTTCTTCGAAATGTATTTCAAAACATTTTTACTATTTACAAGAATATGGGTTAAAGTCATTTATACCCTTGTTTGACTTTTTATAAGAGGTTTATAAAGGAATCTTTCCGTCGTTTTCAAAACAAGGTCCTTTTTAACCTTTTCGACAGAATTGAGGTAAGAATGTTTTTTTTAACTTATATGGGGGGTGCGGTTATTTTCCGCCGTTATAAAATCGTCGAAGCTTTCCATACAAGCTTATAAGAATATTTTCAAAGAAAATGTTTTATTTTATATGGATCTTAAATTTTTTTAAAATAAAAGGAGATACTTCTTTAAAAAGAATTTTGATTTCATCTATGTCAACATCCTTTGAGGGATTTTAAGATGATACAAAAACTTCTATATTGTATTGAAGGTTTTGTGATATGTTTGACTGTGGATGTGCTATTTTTATACCATTCATAGTTTATGGTGAAATTATTGACATTTCGTATGCTAGTTTTAATACGAATGTTTATGTTATGTTTAAACCTTTTCATATGGGAATGCATTGGACTTAATAAGTGACGGGTGGAGCCCGCTATAGCTCCTCGATGCATCGGTAGGTCTCATGAGACAAACTAGTGTCTTGGCACAAGGCCTTGACAAAATCTTATTTGTAGTCTTGGCACGAGGCCTTGGCTATGTGGTTATGATAGTCTGGCATTATGCATTCCAACATTATGAAAGTGGTTATTGATTTTTTCATGTGATTATTCGATTAGTAGAATGTCCATGTGAATAAGTAAATGGCATTATTTAATTTTATTTATGCCATACCATGTTGAAAGTTCATATTTAAAAGGCTTTTGTTTTAGTTATACATTGCCTTAAATGTTTATTCTTATTTATGAAAGTTTCCGCTATATTGTTATCCTTACTGGGCATTTGAGCTCACCCCTTTTCTATGTTTTATTTTTCCCAGGAAGTGAAGATGTAAGTTATGAATGACCTGTAGGGATATTATGAGGGGATTATAGTGTGGACTGTGGAAACATTATGTTGTTGTAGTAGTTTTTCATTTTATTATGTAATGTAAAACTTATGAATATATCTAGTGTTTCCAAGGCTACTAAACCAATCGTTCTTTCGAGATTTGATCTTTCTTGTGATCATGCCAATGTTATGTAATAATGCACCGACTCTAGGCAACTAGGGTCGGGGCGTTACAGTTCATGATCGAGTTGGTGTCGGGAGAAGAGCCAGTTTCTATCCCACATTATCAAATGGCACCAACAGGGCTTAGGGAGTTGAAATTTTAGTTGAATGATCTAGAATCTATAGGATTCATATGGCCAAGAACATATCCTTATGGTTATCTAGTTATCATCTCTAAAATTGATGATGTATCTTTGCACTTATGTGTGGATAATTGGAGGTTATACCAGATGATGGGCAAGACCCAGTATCATCATCCACGCATTGATAATATTCTTGATCAATTGAGAGGTTATATAATCTTCTCCAAGATTAAATTGAGATTAGAATATCATTAGTTAAGGGTGATACTATCATACATAGAACAAACTTCTTTTAGGAGCAGGTATGGATTGTAATAATTCATAGTGATTCCATTTGGGTTGACTAATGTGAATTTAAAATTCATGGCCTTAATAAATAGGATATTTCATCCTTTTCTGGATTAGTTTGTGGTTATTTTTGTCGATGATATATTAGTGTACTCCCAACCATCATAAAATCATTCCAAACATCCTGACATCTCCTTCGATAGATTGAGATATCATCGGTTTTATGTCAAGATTACCAAATTCAGTTTTTGGATTAATGAAGTGAACTTCTTAGGCCATCTCATCTCAGAGGAAAGAGTGTCAACAGACCCATAGAATGTCCCATCCATGATATCTTGGGAACAACATGATAATGTCTTCAAAATTTGGAGGGTTTAGTAGTTCATTACTAGAGTTTATCCTTGATTTCTCCCATTTGGAAGCACCAATGTCTAGGATGACCAAAAAAGGGGTGAAGTTTGTTTTGTTTGATTCTTACAAGAGTGATTTCTAGGAAATGAATGTTCGGATGACCTAGTCACCTATCCTCAATTTATCTATGTTGGGTAAAGCATATAATGTATACTATGACACATCCAGAGTTAGAAGTAGGGCATTTCTAATGCAGGAGGATCGTGAGGTTGTTTATGTATCTAGGCAGTTCAGACCACATGAGAGGAATTACCTTACTCACGGTCTTGACTTAGAAGTAGTGGTATAGTCCATAATATGCTAGAGAAAATATCTCATGGGTGAGAGGTTTGTGGTATACACAAATCTCAAAAGCCTCAGGTACAACTTTTCTTCCCAGGTCATGAACATTCATTAGAGGAGGTGGGTTAAATATATACAGTCTTTCAGCTTTGAATTAGATTATGCACTAGGAAAGTAAAACTTCATTATTGATTCTTTGAGCCAAAAAAATAGATAGAGATAGTATGGGAGTCTTGTAATGAGTGTAATATAATGGAACACTGTTCATATATGCATATGAATGTTCAAGAATCTCAGGGGAGAGTAGCTATAAATTTGACATCTTTTATACCCATGCTTTTGGAAAAAATTAATACCACGTAGTTTTTTGATCCGGAGGGCTTAGTTCAGAGAGGAAATTTATATAGTGGGGAGATACAATCAGGATTGTCTCTCGTTTTTGTAAATTCTATTCTTTTCTATGGCTGAGTATGGGTTCCTACGATCATGTGTGAGGAGATGGTAAGGGAGTTTCTTGCTTTTATATGTGCGGTGTATCCTAGTTTAACAAATATGTATCGTGATCTCCATAGATAGTAATGGTGGTCAAGAATGAAGAAGTATGTTTCAATATTCTTGACTATATATTTCAATTTTCAATAAGTGAAAGCTAAGAATCATAGGCTAGCTAGGAATTATCAGCCTTTACATATTCCTGAGTAGAAATGGGATGATGTCACAATGGATTTTTTGACCTGACTACCCAGGATAACCCAAAAGAATAATGTTGTATGGTTTGTTTTGGATGGACTGACTAAGGTATCCCACTTCTTACCTATTATGGAAACCATCACAGTTAATGATATTTGAAATATTTATGTGCATGAGGTTGTTCAATTACATGATGTTCTAAGGATTATTATTTCAGACATAGATCTTTGTTTTACATAACCTATTTGGAAGGGTCTTCAAAAATCCCTGGGATCACGTGTTCATTAAAGAACAACCTATCATTCAAAGACTAATGGTCAATCTGAGAAGACTATTCAATTTAAGGAGTATATTTTATGAACCTATGTTTTTTATTTTGATGGTTCATGGGAGAAACATATGGAACTCTTGTAGTTTTAATACAATAAGAGATTCTAGACATCAATCGAAATGGAACATTTTGAGGCGTTGTATGGAAAGTCAGGTTGTTTACCTCTTTTCTTGCTGGATCCAGGTGAGTTAGTACTTATTAGGAATGGTATCATGCAGAATACATATGAACAGGTTTAGTTGATCAGACATTGGTTGGTGATTGCACAGAGTAGGTAGATATAATATGATAACCATCAGAGAATACCTCTGGAATTCTAGGTTGGTCATCATGTTTTCATTTGTGTGTTTACTAGGTTGGGATAGCGCCATATTTAGAAACATGAAAATCTAGCACCTAGGTTTTCCAGGAAATTTGAAATAGTGGAAAGGGTTAGTCTAGTGGCATACCATATAGCCATTCTACAATGTTATAGTTCCATGCACGATGTGTTCCATATGGCATAACAACAAAGATATCATCTAGTCCCTTCCCATGTGATAAACATAGAATGCATTGTTCTTTGTGATGATTATTCCTTTGAGGAGTATCTGATATGGGTTTTAGATCATAGTGAGAAATATCTTCATGGTAGGACTATACTATTGGTAAGATTGTAGTGGCATAATGGGTGAGTTCATGAGGAGATCTAGGATAGGGATACTAATATGTGAACATAATGTCTGGACTTGTTCACTAAGACCACACAATGGTGCATAGAGCAGCTCGAGATGATGTGTTATATGGTGGTGAGGTTGTAAGATCCCTTATTTCATAGGTACATCACTCTTTGAGTTTTTCATTAATCTTTTCTTTTAGTTTTTTTTCATTGTGAGATTCTATCATTTGAATAGAAGTAGTCTTTTGTTACAAAGAAACTTAAATATCAGAGAGTATCCCTAGGGAGAACATTGTTGGAGGAAATGACTTAATGTTTGGGGATGTATGCTTATTTGAATTAATGGATTCTGGGTATAAAAGGGTTAAGTGTTTCTTGAGTTCTTGGTTAGATGAGAAATTTTAACATAGGATTGTATTGTTTAAAAAGAAAATGGGCTAAAAAACAACTAAAGAACATTTACAAACTATATAAAGAAATTAAACGTCATGTAATTTTTCAAGGATTATTATAAAATAAATCCAAAATGATGGGTTTTTTGATGTGTTACATTGAAAAAATTTACATGACATGAAATCACATTACACACTATGTAAATTCTTGGCCTACTATTTTAAACATTTTTTGCGGATGGGTTTTCATTTTTTTCAGTTACAACACCTCTCCTCTCGACCTGAGGGAATTCTCCAGATGATTTGGGGGTTCCAACTTCCCTTTTGTACATCATGTTTGTGTGAAAAATCCCTGATAAGTCTATTGGTTTAGTTTCCTCCCTCTCTTCCTTCTTCTCCTACCATTATAGTCAAATCCTTTGACTGATTTTATTGTTGGTTTTGATCTTTGATCTGTTTTGATCTAGGAACCTCTTCGAAATCATCCACACCTTCTTACTCATTGGTGTTGACTATTGTATGAATTATTTGATCATTAATTAAAGGTAGGGGGTCTAAATCTTAACCCTATAGTGTCATAATTTCCAATTTTATAAAAAAATGTGATTTCACCATAGTTGTGTGTGCCCAAATTAATTAAATAAATGAATGTAATTATTCCTTGAATTCCTTTGGATTCAAATGGATTTTAACTAGCTTATGGATTCCCATGGGGTTAGAGAACCATAATTACAATTGAATTGGAAAACAGTTTAAAGTGTGTTTATCATAGCATGTGGCCCATGTTGATTTTTTGTTAAAGAATTTCCAAATTGTGGATTATTTCTCATTGATACATTTAAAAAAAATTAATGGAATTTCAAGTACAATAACAAAGAAGAATAGTGATTCTAAAAATTAACCTTTGAGAATTATGATGTGATATTATGATATCCATGATGTATTATAGGAATTGTGTTCCATGTTATAAAGATTATATATTAGGCTCAACCCTGGAATGTTCTCACTCATATATTTTAATGATGATATTGAGTGGGATCGGTCTAGTCCCATGCTATAATGATTATAGAGAGCGGGTTAAGCCAAGTCCCATGTTGTAATACGTAAAGGTATTTGACCTGAAATATTGAAATGATTATAAGTCTTTGACCTAAATTGATTGTTGTGACTATACAATTGTAATATGGTTGTGGTTGGCATGGTCATAATACACGGTCAGAACTGTTCTAGCATGGCACCAAAGCAGGTTATTTTACCTTGGTTATATGGTTGTGGTTGGAATGGTCATAAGACATGATCATATCTATTTAATTATGGTGTTGAAGAATTTTATTTTACCTTGGTTATATTATTATGGTTTTCATAGTCATAAGGAATTCTCATATCCATTCTCCAATGAAGCTGAATTAGGTTATAGTTGTATTTCATTAATTTTTGAATTAATTAATACATTTTTTTTATCAATTTATTGCGTACACTTATTATCATACTAGTTTGTTTAGAAAAAGTGGTGTTTACCTACGTAGTTATATTTATACTCGATTCGGGCCATCATTTGTCACCTGAGTAGATTACATGGATATTGGATTGGACAAGGGAAAAGTAACTTGCTGTTGATTTCTTGTTTGTAGATGGATTGGAGTTTTGATATGGCACCAAAGTAGGGTTTGAGACCTAGAAATTTGATCATTTTATTAGAGTCTACTAATAAGTTTTCTTGTATTTCCATATAATTAAAATTAGTCACATTCCATAATTCCATTACATTATTCCTTTATTATTTAGTAGATTATTTAGTTGGATTTTATTTTTGTCTCTTTCTATGTCTTTACATTGATTATTTTTTTTATTATGATTTTTTATACTATTATGACACTCCATACATGGGGGAATAGTCTCCCCAATAAACAATTCACACCCCCACTTTTAGTCAATAGCCTCTAGCATATAGGTAGGTGCACTTGAGGTCTCAAGACCAACCCTTTTTGGCTATATAAGAGAGTGTCAGATTAGAGACGTTACACAAGGATTCTGAATGCTCTTGAAATCTTCATCAGGGACCTATCCCTTGAGTTAGGTCTCCATAATCATGGATTTATAGAGATTACTAAAATGAAACATTTATTTAGTAAACATATATAACTAGGGGAGAATACAAACAATATAATTAAACAGTGGACATAATAGAGAATTGAAATTAAATATAAGAATTAGTGATGTTTCTAGGAATAATTGAAAGATACTGAATAAGTTATACTATGTAAAGGAAAAGAAATTTATAGTCATAAAAACATCATCTTAATTTATTCCCATTAGGTTTAGTTTCATGATATCTAGTATATTATACTTCTAAAGATGTATGTAATGTGTCTACCTTAGAGGATCTGGATGGATTCAGTCTAAGGGAATATTAATTAATCCTCCAAGATCATAAATTATTCTCGTGATTGAGTTCCATACTGGTTCAAGAATAATTAGAGAAGTAGTGATTAATTGAGACATGATGCAATGGAATATGAGTTCTAATGGAGGCATACTCACTTGAGGATATGATATACACTTGATTATGACAAAACATATCATTTATACACTTTATTTCATGAGTTTTTACATTAATATACACATAATAAAATCCCTAAGGATTAAAAGGACAAGTGTATTTGGATAATTAGATACATATCATAATAACATTAAATTGGGATAGAAAAAAATTATTTAAAACTCCATAACATTCCCTTAAATTCCATTGATCTTATAATACAACAAGGGATAACCTAGGGATATATAAAGAAAGGTGTGAGCTATAAACTCAGTAAGGGTATAATCAAAGAATAGCATAAAGTGAAGTAGAAAATGTGGGTTAAGAGGCATATCAGGATTAAATTGAAGGGTGAGAATGGAAATCTTGAACATCAATTCATGATATAAAATGAAAACATCAAGGAATCATAAGAATGTGAAACAATATAAAACATGACATCATAACCATAACTCAATGTTAACCACCATGACATCATTACATAGTGTTCTTAGGCTAACTGTCGATGCACTATACATGGTATCTCATCAGATAAAAACATTACCCAATGAATTTTATGGATATATAATTATGGGCCCACAGATCACATTTATACTATGGACATAAATTTTTTTCAAATAGATTACACAGCATATTAACTTATCCCATCACTTTTAATCCCATAAATAAGGAGTTTGTGTTACATACATGGAGTTCCAAAATCATTAATGGATAGGTACATCATGGAGACATCACTTGAGTGGAAATTTGGATGGGTATTCACAATAAAAAACATTGACATAGAAAATCACAGGACAATTTTAGTTGCATAACGAGTGTACATAAATGGTCATGGAAGGGTTTAATGATAGTGAAAGGTGTTCACTCTTTGCTTGGGAATTATAAGGGAACTAAAGAGATTTGTAAAAACACATTACAAAAAGAAAAATTTGAAAGAAAATGACTTCGTAAAAATAAATTACATGGATAAAAAGGAAGATAATAGAATCCCTTACCTTGAGAGGGTGGATCTAAAATCTTGGGGGGAGTTTCTTATATAAAACCTCATACTCGCACTCCCAAATATGGTTCTCATAATCACATTAAATATATTACTTTCATGATTACATCTGTAAAATAAAATATAAACCCAAGCTTATTTACAAAATAAAAATTATTATTGCATATCTTACATCCAAGGGATCTTATATGGTTTAGATATTTAGAGAATTGGGATACAACATAAACTGATAAATCTCATCTTCTTTTTATGAAATGGTGAATTATCTCATTATATGTGAAACTAATTAATTCATGAAAAATCATCAACATCTCCAAAAAAGTCTTTAACACATGATATCCTTTAAAACATGCCACAATTACTACTTTTCTATATAACCTAGAGAAATGGAAAACATAATAAAGGTTGAGCTCAAACACTCGGTAAGGAGAAAAAATAACTTGACATAAATATTATGGTAGGAAATGGTAAAAAACAAGAATCCATAATCAAATTTAAACTGGTATCATCTTATATATTTGAAAATAAATTAAAATGGTGACATCAATAATATTGATCTCGTACTGATTGAATGCATAATTTTGGACATCAACAACCTACTTTCAAGGACATGTTCTAAGAAATTTTACTTAATTTCAAGACTACAATCAAGACATCCTGCTTCCAAGGCCTCATTCCAGGGAACTATACTATTATAGGATGATTCATACACAAAAGGTTAATTTGTTTTGTCTCACATGACCTCTCGATTCCTCAAGGGGATATATAATGTTGAGCCCCACCCATAACTTGTTTAGGTTTAATGCGTTCAACAAAATAGAAAATGAATAAATAATTCATAATCAACCTTTCCAATAATAATATGTGTTAAAATAACAACATGAGAAAACCTAATAATTTTCCCCATTTCAATAAAAGAGATAACCTAATCATAACCCATCTGGAGGAAGAAGGTGTATGGTTAAACAATACATAGTGAACTTGAAAATAATCATTTTTATTTGAATAAAAACATATGGAAAGATAATAATTTTCCTTATGTCAATAGAAAATTATACTTTCTAGGTGAACATAATCTGATATGAGTTATGTAAAATGTGATGTTTACAATGTATACAAAAATTACTATACGACTAATTCAATACTAGAATGATTATGATCAATTAGGATAAATAGAGTGGATGTTTTCAAAAGAACATATTCAAAGACGTGAGAAATTTTGATCAAATGGGTTATATGGTAGAAATTTATATCCATAGAAAATAATGAGATAATAACACCTAATATAATAAAATTTTATAATTTACCCAACTTATATGAAATTATTCCAAAGAATGATCATAACTCAATGAATAAAAATTGAGTTACCAAAACTTGTCACTATTAAGGAAACAACCGAATCACTAGCCACTAGAATAAAGAAATGTGATTTGGATAATAAATCACATAAAATAAAAGAAGTATGATAAAAATATAATCATGGTCATGGAATACACCATATAAAGGAAACATGGTGAACAAAATGTATTATGTCATAAAGAATCAGAATTGAGACCCAGAAAAACCCATTTGGGTTGAGTAACACATTTGGATCAAAAACCCTTTAGAGTTAAATCTTAAATTTTATATTTGAAATAAAATGGATTCATGATACAATATCTAAAATTGGAATTATACACACCTTTAAAATTAAAATAGGTATATAAATACTATACTTATCTCAATTAAGGTAAATTGAGACAGAAAGCCTTACGCCTTGTCCAAAATTGCATGAATGTACAATAAACTATTTTATCACAAACATATCTATCTTAATAATTTAATTCAAAACATTACTCATATTCATATTCATTCATAATCTTTATAAATATTCATTCTCTACATGAATTCTTTCAATTTTCCACATCAAATGTTTATTATTTTTATCGTTGTAATAATTTCATTATAGTGGTGTCCATGTTCATTATTAATTCAAATTTATTAACTTATATATCATTAAAATTACTATTGGGGATGTTTTATAATAATTAATAATCATTTAAATTTCTTCCATGAGTGATTTAGAGATGAAATTGATAACTATCATGTTTCCGTGTTGATTGGAAATCACAGTGCATTTTCTTTATTAATGAATTAAATGTTGATATACCCTTAAAAAAACCAAAATAAACATTATTTGCATATTTATGTCATATAATAGAAGTAAATAGGTTCTCATATTCATCCATGACAAAAATTCATAGAATTGTTTTTTTAGGTGATAAAATAGACCAAAACATGAACATAAACAAATTTAATGAGTTATTATGAGGTGTTTTATATCAGAGTTGGTGTCCTAGGACTAACTATTTTCTACTTTGATTAAATGCATATTTGATTATTTGAATATTAAAAAAATATTTAGTTATATCTTTTTTATAACAATACCTAATTATATCAATGAAATTTCTCTTCTTATGGTCATTTAATATAGTATAAATCACCTAAAATCATGTAGATAATAAAATAAAAACCTTTTAAATGACTAATGAATTAAATAAGTTGTATTTCAAGAAGTTAATGAACCTATACCAATGAAATAGTAACTATACATTTGTAATAGTGTTGTGACCCTTAGGAATATTAAAACAGCCAATAGAATAGTAACCTCACCTATGAAAGTATGAATAATATTTGTATATCTTATAAATATAAATATTGTATTATTATATCATCGAAGAAGTGATTAAATGTTTTAAAAATGTTAAATTAAGTATTGGTATTTTTATTTAACATAAATTTTTATTTAAAATTTTATAATAAAAAATTATTAAAAAGAAAATATATTCTCATAAAATAGACTCATAAGTTAATATTTTGTTTTTTTTATAATTATAAGATAAATTTAGGAGGCTTTAATTACTTTTTCAAAGTGATATAAAATAAGTTATAATTTTAAATTAAGTATTTTTTGAATAAATGATGATTTTATATAAAAATTAAATTTATCATATTTAGAAACTTATTTTAACAAAATTCAGTTTTTTTTTAAATTCTACACATCAAAAAATGTCTAAGGTGAATTTTTGGGATTTTTGTAAAATAATTGAACTTTTGGTGAATAGTGAAATACAGTAATTTACTGTATTTAACAAATACATTAATTACAGATTAATAGATGATGTACTTATAATTTAATCCAATAATCATGAAATATCCTTCATTATTTTAATATATTTAGTGATAATGATCAAACTACTCAATGTTTTGATCCAAAATAATAAACAAATGAATAAAATATTCAAAAAACTCCCCTCTCTTCTACTATAAATACCACCCCCACCACCACTTATCCTCACACCTCTTAAGCCTTTATTCTTGTCCAATTTATACTCATTCCTCCTTTCAAGACAATTTACCACTTCTAGGAGGTTTTGGTCTCAACAAAATACCAAAAACCTTCCCCATAAGGAGGTTCTAAAGGAGAAGAATACAAGAGGTAAAAACCTTTTTCCGTTTATTTTAGTTTATTTTATTTTTCTTTTATTTTATTATTCGATACTAAAATTAAATTGTCCAAGTTACATGATAAATCCTGTAAAATTTATATACTTCAATTTTATTTCATTAGTGGAACAACCGACCATATTTTATCTCCCCCTATCATTTTATTCTAAAAATGAAAACATCGCCTATCATGTGCTGATTTACTGCCTTCAGGAATGATGTGTTTTTATTTTTAAATTATGCCTTCAATGATGTTAATAAAACCATTTTTATGGGTAAACTATGTTATAATATACTTATTTCACCTTATTTAATATTTTTTAATAATTATATTACATAATATTAATAAATGAAACAAAAGTAGTTCGTGATGTTTGAAAAACCACCAAAATAATCTAAATGATTATCACCAACATCTTATATAATGAATCATCCTCATCAAAAATAATAAAATGATTTAAATAACCATTTAATATTCTATATTTTAATTAGTGACATATAATTTCAATTCTATATAACTATTATCATTTCATGTGATCTTTTGTACATGTATACAAGTGAACTAATCAAGAAAACCAAGGAAGTGAACACTTCTGAATGAAAAAATTATATCTTATAACTTATAAAAAAGTTTTAAATGAACTTAATAAAAGGAAAATAAATCAAATAAATTTTTAATAGGTTTTGAATTAAATTATAAATGAATCTAATTTCATTATCTATAAAGTTAAGTCCAAGTGCAGAACACTTTCAAACATAAGGTAAAGGGTTTCTTCTCGAACCTCAATTTTTCATTTGGGTTACTCTTTCTCTCTCTTTACCCTAACATAATTATTATTTTATTTTATATAATTCTTATAATTTTTTTGAATATGTTCTAAACTCATTTATTCAGATCATTTATGTATTATTTTATGGATAAATACATGTTTTACAGGGTTCCCTTCTCAACTCCTCCCAATAAGCAACTCCGATTAAAGGGAACTTCCAAATTTCTTACCTATTTTCAATTGCACTCCATATTATGTTTTAAGACACCATTATTGTTCTAAAATCACAAATTTTATTATGGAAAACTATTTGTTTCATTCCTTATTTATATAATAAATATTTCTTAGTCTTTTTTAAAGACTCTTTAGTATTTTCTCCTAAACTGCACCTAAGCGGCTCATTTCTAAGTATTTCATTGTCCTTATATTCTAGTTTTTTGGATATACATGTTAAAATATGATTTTAATAAAAAGTAAAATGATATTTACAAATAATATCTTCTTTAGTAAAAAGGGTATTTCTCTTAATAATTTCTTGATGATTTTATTATAGTATTTTCATCAATTTTAACACCCTATGTTGAATTTTATTATTAATTTGAATTTATATTTTATTATATCATCTACGATAATTTATTAAATGGTTTATGATCAATTTGACTATTTATATTCTTTCATAATACCATTCACCATGTTACTCAGAATGGTTAGTAATCATGTTTACTGATTGGGGGAAGTTATTGACATTTTATTTTATATTTTTTATAGGAATTTATAGGTTGATTATATTTCACCACTTTTATATAAGGAATAAATCGACTTAGTAAGTGATAGGTGAGCCCCGCTATATCCCCTTGATGTATTGGTAGGTATCAGGAGACAAACTATACTGGGTGTTTACCAATTTATGTATGGTGCCTTGGCCTAAGCCCTAACGGTATGATTATGATGTATGACATTATGTATTCCATCATTATGATATTAGTATTTGATAATTCGTATAATTATTCTACTAGTAGAATATCCTTTTTTACGTTTCTTTCTCATGTGATTATTTATGGTATTATTTAATCATCTTTTATTCCTTCTATATTATTCTAAAGATTATGTTTTAACCACATATGTTTTTAATTATTCATGATGACTTATTTTTTATGTTTATTTATGATATATTATGCTATATTGCTTACCCATAATTTTCATCTAAACTCACCCCTTTATTATGTTTTATTTTCCCTAGGATGCAAAGATGTATATTATGAATGACTTACAGAAATAATCTTGGAGTTTATGGGTGTTTTTAATGGACTTTCTATGTTGTTTTTTCTTTCAAGTAGTAATTTAAAGTTCATGTAGGTAATTTGTCTTCCAAAACTACTAAATTGATCAATACTTTGGGATTAAAGTAATTTATATGTGCCAATGTATTAATGAAAGGCATCGGCCCTAGGCTACTGGGGTAGGGGTATCTATAGATGGTATCAAAGAAAGCTTAGTATAAACTTTAGAATCCAGATTTAGAAAACATAGATTAAGGAACATAACCAAAAGATAGACATTGAGGATAAGCTTTAATGAAAGTCCTAGAATTTTTTTAAGTTAGATATTATGTGGTTCTTCAGAGAAATACATCTATGTCAGGATACTACAAGTGGACATGTTTCTGGAACAAATGTACCTAGGGGTAACAACTCCAACAAGGTGTGTTGGGGATGAATCGGTGTAACCTAGTAAACCACAATAGTCCTTATTGTGCACCTGTTTTGACACTCTTTGGGGTTCTTCTTTGGATAATTCACATTTTATTTAAAAACCATTATGAAGGATTGAAAAGTAAATATGTCCTCAAAGAAACCATGTTTATGATTATAAGATTAATTTTCCATAAATTTCTGATTTATGTAAAGTGTATCACTAGTTAAAAATTATGCATTATTATGTATAACCTAATTTATTGTATGTCATTTTTTAGAAACGTCTTTTAGTGTAAGGAATGAAAACTGTATCAACACATGTATTTCATATAGGGATTTCTCCCCATGAAAGTTAATGATTTTGAAACTAGAGTTGAGACAAGTTATTAGTAACTTACAACTATACTGGGATAGCTAATTTGGGTTATGAACAAAAACCTTACACGTATGGAACATTCTAATCCACAACATGGAGTAACAATGTTAGATAACTTCATGTGATAATAACCACCATAATTTAATGGAACTAAAAACCCATTTTTATCTGAGTAGTGGATAAGTTCCATAGAGAATATATTTCTCACTTTGGGAAGTAAAGAAAATGATAAGGTTTTCAATGAAATTTGACATCTCTCAAGATATGTGGATAAATGGTGGTCATTGATTCAAAACACAAAGGAGGGTTAAGAAATATTAAACATGGAATGGAAATATTTTAAATAACCTTTATTGTAATGATATTTCAATAATTAATAGAGAGTGAATAAAGAGAAGAAATTATAGAATCTAGGGAGAAAGGAGGATGAAAATGTTGTTAATTATGAAGATAACTTTAAAACGTTATCAAGGAATGTTTCATATTACATACACAATCCAAAAAGAAATGTTGATCAAATATTTGATGGATTTAAAAAATTCCTTTAAAGGGTACTAGTTTCCAAATATTTCTCATAATATGAAGATATAGTCTCATTTCCTATCAAGATAGAAAAATAATTCTCTAAGTCAAATGAATTTAAAGGAAATTAAGATAAGTAGAGGGATACTTAAAACTATGAAAAATTAAATAAGGAAAAGGAGTATAATGGAAGAATTGAATTTCCAACCTATGATAATTGTTGGAAGAAACACCCTGGTAATTTTATTAAGGGAATGGGTGTCTGTTACAAGTGTGGAGAAAGAGGCCACCAAACCCATGATTTAAAGGGAAAGAAAGAAGCTTCCAATGTTTAATGATACAATTTCAAAGTGATGAGACATTATGCAAATTATTTTTCTAATATTCAAGGAACTTTTCCCTATAAAAGGCCAAGGGAGCACGGTTAAGCTTATGTGATCATAACTACTGAGGTTGAAGTTATTAATGATGGGTGGAAAATACTTTAATCCTTTCCTAAAACTTATCCAATTCTTTATTTTATTATGGACCATCACATTATTTTATATCTTCCAAGATTTCTAAGAAAATTATACATTTCACTTTTTATTTAATAAAGTATTTATCAGTCAAACATTAAAGGGAAGTCTCATTGCAACAATGATGTATCTGTCAATCCTTTTTATGACATAAACTTTCTTTAGTAGCTGACCTTGTCGTCATACTTATGATTGAATTTTTCATACTCCTCGGTATGGAATGTATTTCAAAATATGGTGCAAAAAATTATTGAAAATATAAGGAAATTATGATTGTAAAGGGAGATACATAATACATTATCTTTATAGAAGAAACCTCATCATTTGAGTCATATCTAAATCCACCTAATGTAGCTCTTCTAAATGAAATTCTTGGGGAGGAATAGAAAACATCATCTATAGGGGAGGAAAGAAATATTCAAATTGAAGATGTACCTATGCACATGAGGCTCAGGCCAGTTGGCGAGGACTATCCAAGTACATCCACGAGACCCAGGTTCATATCTGAATGGAGGAATATTTCTAAGGGCACTGTAGCAGGGGCCTGTAGTAGGTACTGTAGCAAGCACTATATTAGGTATTGTTCGGTACTGTTAGGTATTGTAGAAGCTGGAACTATTCAACTTTGGGACATCGGTTTGGGCTTGGAGTCCTTAAGGCCTTCAGGACACCCAAGACCTTTAGGCCAGTTATGGATTTCTGGCCACCTCAAGGCCTTCAAGCCACCTCATTCAGATCATGTAGTGAAGGTGCAACTAGACTGAAAAAAGGAACTAGCTCTTGATGAGGACCCAGAGCAGGCAATTCCACAAGAACAAAGATATATGGATATAGAATAATGAGAGTGTATAGAAATTTCCATTAGGACCATTCTTGTGTACTTTTGCACATGTATTCCTAGAAGAACAAGAAATGTGAAGGTGGGAAGATGACTTCATGATAAAGATGCTAGGGAGGGGAATTTTTAAGTAGTCAGGTCTGGGATAAATTCCTCTAATTCATTCGGGTCTTGTAATCCATTAATCCTAAAGGCCTTGTAAGGGTTCCCCCTCATCCCTTAAAAGGTGTGTTATCAAAAATCAATAAAAATAAGGCCTTCGGGCCATTATATTAAGATGTGCCTATTGTGCAAGAATAAATTTATGGATTTCTAGAGGATTTCACTGAGTATCCTCTAAAGAAGGAAATTGAGTAATCTATTGATTTAATTTCTTGTGAAATACCAATATCAAAGACTCTTTATTGAAAGGCCACTATGGAATTAGTGGAGCAAAAGAAATAACTATTGGAATTTAGTGATAATGGATTTATTCACCCTAGTGTTCTCAATGGGGATCCCATATTCTCTTTGTGAAGAAAAAATATGGATACCTAAGGATGTGTATTTACTATAGATAAATAAATGTTATTACATTCAAGAACAAGTATCCTTTTCCTCACATTGACGATTTATTTGATCAACTTAATAGAGATCAATATTTTTTGAATATTGACCTTCGATTTGGAAATTATCAATTTCGTGTGAGGAAGGAAGATATTTCAAATACATCATTTCAAACTAGGTATAAAAATTATGTTCTTATAGTAATTCCATTTGGACCGACTAATTCATCCTTTTTTATATTTCTAATGAATAGAGTGTTTGAGGAATATAATGATGATTTTTTGTGGTATTTATTAATGATATCTTGATATATTCAAAAATCTATAAAGACTATGAGAACCACTTATGGGTTATTCTAGAGACCCTTAGAAGAAAATAACTATATGGAAAGTTTAGTAAATGTGAATTCTGGATTCAAATAGTTTTGTTTCTTGTCCATATTGTCTCTAAGGATGGAACCTCAACTGATCCTACAAAAAAAAGGGAAGTCCATGAATGGACAACACCAATGAACATAATTGAGGTACATATTATCTTTGTTTTAGAAGGTTACTATTAATGTTTCATTCAGAATTTTGAAATATTATCTAACTTGTTAACCAATATGACTCATAAAGGGGTTGATTTCTTATCAAAAAAATAAATGTGAAGAATTCTTTGAATAATTGAAGAAGATAATAATTAATGCACCAAATTTTGACTATTCTATTTATAAATGGTGGATTTTTTATTTATAGTAATGGATAAAATAAAGGATTTGGTTGTTTCCTTATACAGAATGATAGAGTTATTACATATGCATCAAGGTAGTTAAAATGTCATGAATAGAACTATACAACACATGATCTTGATTTAGAATCTGTAACCTTTTCTCTTCAAATATGGAGACTCTATCTCTATGGTGAAATATGTGTGATATATACAGATCACTAGAGTTTGAAATATATTTTCTCATGGAACAAACTCAATATGAAGAAAAGGTGATGGCATGAGCTACTCAAGGATTATGATTTTTCAATACACTAACTCCTTGGGAAGGCGAATATGGTAAAATAAGCATTGAGTAGGAAGGATCATGGAGTTTTGAAGAAAATGAGGATTGATAAGGATCATGTGTATATGGATATAGCAAAGATGCATATCAGAATTATCAAGGAAGGTGAAACATAATTACATTTTAAATATCTTTCCCAACCATAATTATTGGAAAGGATTAAAAGTTCTTAGTCTCATGATGTTAATTTTCTAAGGAACATTAAAGCTATGAATGATGGGAAGTTGACAGACATTGTATGTGACGATGGAATTCTGAAATTTGGGAAGATGATTTTTGTTCCCTTAATACCTAAGATAAAAAGGGAGTTTTTAGATGATTCCCATAGCTCTAATTTTTCTATACACACTACTAGAACCCATATATATAAATATTTTAAGGAACAATTCTTGTGGGATAATATGAAGCAGAAAATGGCTGATTATGTATCAAGATTTTTAGTCTATCAACAGGTCAAGGTTGAAAGATAACATCCTAGAAGAGTATTTGAACGTATAACAATTCCTACATTTAAATGGGATGACATCACTATGGATTTTTTCACTAGATTACCAAAAACTCCAAGAAATAATGATGTAGTATGGGTAATTATTTACTAGCTTACAATCTGCACATTTCCTCCCTATAAGGGAGGATTTTAAACTGGAGAATCAACCACAAATCTATATTAATGAAGTTGTAAGACTTAATAGTGCACCTCTTTCAATTTTTCATAATCCTTATCCATGACTTACATTTAAATTTTGGAAAATTATTCAGAAATCTGGGGAAACTAATATTTATTTAAGTATTTTTTATCACCCTCAAACTAACAGGTATTCTGAAAGAACCATTAAAAGATTAGAAGACATATTGAGATCATTATCACTTGGATTTCAAGGTATGTTGTACCAGTATTTAACTTTGGTAGAGATTTAATACAAATAATAGTTTCCATTCAAGTATTCAAAGATCACCATAGGATTCATTTTATAGAAAGATATGGCATACACCAACTTATTGAGATGAAGTTAGTGAAAGGAAGCTTGTAGGTCCAAACTTTGTGGAGGAAACAACATAAAAGGTAAAGAATATTCAAACCCATATCAAAGTATCTAAAAGTAGGGAAATTATCTGTGCCAATAATTGAAAACATTATTTGTAATTTCAATTGTGATATCATGTTTTCTTGAAAGTTTCTCCATGGAAGGGTGTAATAGAATTTGGAAAGAAAGGGAAACAGAGCCCTGAGTACATAGGAACTTTTGAAATCATGGAGAGGGTTGGAGTTTTGGAATATCATTTGGAGTTGTTTCCCATCCTTTCTAAAGTACACATTGTGTTTCACAGCTCTTTGTTTATGAAGTACATTCCATACCCAATGCATGTTCTCACTTCTAATGAATTAGAATTTGAAACTAATTTATCTTACTGTGAAGAGCCTATCTAGATTCTAGACACTTAATAATAGGTGTTGAGGAATAAAATTACTTTTATGGTGAAGCTAATTTGTAAAATTCATAAAATTGGAGAGGCGGCATGGGAACCAAAGGAATTTATGATTAATAACTACCCAAATATTTTTATGAGGCAACATTCAAGAAATTTTGAGGATGAGATTTTTGTAGCAGGGAAGAATGTAATGACCTAGAATTATATCAATGAAATTCACTTTATTATCTATATTTCATATACTATAAATCACATAAAATCACTTAGAGAATAAAAAACTTTATAAATTAATAATCAATGAAATAAGCAGTATTTCTAGAAGTTAAGGTTCTTATACCAATGGAAAAGTTACATGGCCTTTGGAATAGTAATGTGACCTTTTGGAAAAGTAAACCAGCCAATAGATTAGTAACCTAACCTATTAAAGTATGAATAAAATTTTGGAAACTTATAAATAAAAATATGGTTTATTTATATCATGGAGGAAGTAAATAAACATTTTAAAAATGATAAATTAAGTATTGGTATTTTTGTGAAACATAAATGTTTATTTGAAATTTTATAATAAATATAATGATTTAAAAGAAAATATATTTTCATAAAATATTCTCATAAATTAATATTTTATTGTCTTATGATTATAATATAATTTTATGAGACCTTAATTAATTTCTCAAAGTGTTATAAAATCAGTTATAATTTAGAAATCAGTATTTTTAGAATAAATCGTGATTTTATTTAAAAATTAAATTTCTATAATTTATAAAATTACTTTCATATAATTTATTTAATTTTTTAATTATAAACATCAAAAAATATTTAGGTATTTTTTTGGTATTTTTTTAAAATAGTTGAATTTTTGGTGAATAGTGAAATACGGTAATTTACAGTATTTAACAAATACCTGAATTATGGAGTTATAGGTGATGTATAGATGATGTAAGGTCATAATATAGAAATATACATAATTATTTTCATATATTTAGGTATAATTATAAAACTATTCATACTATTGATCCTAAATAATAAACAAATGAATAAAATACTCAAAAAACACCACTCTCTTCCACTATAAATACCACCCATCACCCCCCTCTCCTCACACCTTTTAAGAATTTAATCTTTTCCAATTTGTACCCAATATTATTCCCAATCCTCTTCCCTGTATCCATTAATTTCTAGTATCAATAAAATACCAAAACCTTTCTCTTTAAGGAGGTTCTCAATGACAAGAATTCAAGAGGTAAAAACCTCTTTATGTTTCTTTTAATTTCATTTTTTCTATTATTTTCATATTCTATATTAAACTAAATTAATCCATGTCACATGATCACTATAGTACCATTTATATACTATAATATTATTGTGTTAGTGGAACAATCCATCATCTTCTCTCTTCCCGTCTCATTTTATTATAAAAATGAAAACACCATTTGTCGTGTGCCAATTTGTTGCCTTTGTGGATGATGTGTTTTAATTTTTAAATTTCTTCTTCAATTATGGTAATAATAAAATTTTATGGTTAAACCAGATTAATATATATGTGTTATAACTTTTTTAATGTTTTTAACAATTATATATGCATAATATTAATTAATGAAACAAAACTTGTTTGTGATGATCGAAAAATCGCCAAAATAATCTAAATGATTATCACTAATGTCTTATCTAATTATTCATCCTCATTAAAAATAACCAAATGATTTACATAAAAATTTAATATAATATATTTTAATTATTAAAATATAATTTCAATTTTGGATAACTATTCCCATTTGACATGATCTTTCATACATGCATACAAGTGAACCAATCGTTAAAACCACGAACACTCTTAAAAGACAAAATTGAATCTCATAACTGGTAAAATTGTGTATAAATAAAATTTATAATATTATATTATATAAAATAAATGTTTAATATGTTTTTAACTAAATTATTAATTATTCTAATATAATTATCTCAGACGTTATGTACACTTGCTAAACACTTTCGGATATAAGGTAAGGGTTTCTTCCCAAACCTCTATTTTTCATTCGGGTTACACTTTATATCTATTTACCACAATGTAATTATTATTTATGTTTATGTAATTATTCTAAAATTTGTTTATATGTTCCAAAATCATTTATCTATATCAATAGATATTTCTTTAATTTAAAAATACATGTTTTACAAGGTTCCCTTCTCAACTCCTCCCAATAAGCAAGCCCGGTTAAGGGGAAATTCCCAGCTTCTTAACCATTTTCAAATGCACTTAATAAAATGTTTTAAGACACAATTATTTTTATCAAATCACTTATTTTATCATGAAAAAATATTTTTTTCAATCTTATTTTTATAATAAAAAATATTATGTTGTCTTTCTTAAAGACGCTTTAGTATTTTCCCTTAAACTGCACCTAAGCGGCTCATTTCTAAAGCTTCTTAAATGATATTTTAACAAGTTTTCACTTTAGTTGGAAATAATTTATTATTAAAATATAATTTCTTTTTTATTACCTTATATTTTTATGGATATACATGTTACCATATGATTTTCAAACAAATATAGATGATTTTTTCTAATGAACTCTTCTTTAGTAAAAGGGGATTTACCTCAAGAATTTACCAATGATTTTATTTGAGTATTTAATATATTTCAGCACCCTCTATTGAAAATTAAACTTAATTGGTATTGATAATTTATTCTATGATCTACTATATTTTATTAAATTTTTTATTATCACTTCAATAGAGAATGTTCTATATTTATATAATTCTCCATGTTACTCAGAATGTTTAGTAATTATGTTTACTGTTTGAGGAAAGTTATTTACATTTTATATTCTAGGTTTAATATGAATTTATATATTTATAAGGTTTAACTAAATTTATATGATGAATTAATTGGACTTATAAAGTGATATACGGAGCCCATAATTCCCCTTAAAGCATTGGTAGGTCTCATGAGACAAACTATCCTAGGTTTTTACTCATTTATATATAGTATATTGACCAAAGCCTTGATGGTATTTTTATGATGTCCATCATTATTAATTCCTTAATTATGATATTAGTAATTGATAATACATGTGATTATTCAACTAGTATAATATCAATAGTTAAGTTTCTTTCTCTTGTGATTATTCATTTTATTATTTAATCAACTTTTATTCCTCCCATATTATGTTCAATATTATATTTTAATGAAATATGTTTTTAGTTATTCACAATGCCTTATTGTTTATGTTTACTTATGATAGATTTTTTTTCTATTTATTACCCTTACTGATCATCTAAGGTCACCCATTTCTTATGTTTTATTTTCTACATGATGCGAATATGTATACTATGAATGACTTGTAAGAAAAATCTTGGAGTTTATGGGTGTTTCCAATGGATTTTATATGTTTTTGTTTCCTTTTAAGTTGTAATGTAAAGTTCATGTATGTAATCTGGCTTCCAAAACTAATAAAATGATTGGTCCTTTGAGATTACAGAAATTTATTTATGCCAATGTATTAATTCAATGCACTGGATCCAAGTAATGGGGTTTGGGTCTCTATATTTTTCATTGTTTTGTAGGACTTTAATATAATAATGTAATAAATTATATGTCACATTGATATAGTCATTGCAGTTCCCCACTATGATGAGAACCTTGAAATAATATGATTTTATTCTTAAATATTTTTATATGGTCGGATGAAATTTTATGATTGGACACATAGTATGTGACTATTAGGAGTGAGTAATTATAAGTGGATGAGGCTTACCCTCATTAAGTTTACACTTAGTAATCTCCAAGATGAGACATTATGAGAATAGACCCACCATTAATAATTCTGCATGTTTTGGTGTTATTATAAATTAATATCTATGAACATTTGTGATGGTCCTTAGAATTGAAGATTATTATTAATGTATATTATAAATCGATCACATAGATATATTTTGTAAACCATGATGATATAGTTCATAGTAAAGTTAGATACGTTGGTTGTATAATAAGTGATTTGTTTTTAATGAATAATTAAAGGAAGGAATTCCCCCTTCCATATTTATTAAAGTTGATATCGTGGACCTTTGATTTTAATAGAACCATCACATTAAATTTCATGGACATGGTGTAACGCAGTGTTTATTTCAGATAGTTAGATAAAGAAGTATCAAGAATATCTGTTGATAATATGGATGTCCAACTTACATTATGAGATATTTAAACAAAGGGATTATACTAAATTGTGACCATTAATATGTTTTTTTCAACATTATGACACTAATTTATTTCTCATGGGTGTTGTGACCTATTGCTAGACAGAAATCTTGAACTTTAAGAAAAACCAAAAAATGTCAATGAGAAATAACCCTATAGGGTAACTCACTAAGTGTTTCTATTGATCTTGATTAATTATTTTTATATTTTTTCATTGAAAAAAATAATATTTTCAAGACCGAGGAATAATTTTATTTAAATTTTATAGGTTTCTAATATTCACAAGGTAATAAATAATTATTTATTCATTAATAAATAATTTATTTTATGAACTGAATATTTATTCACTAGATTGTGAATAAAATATTTATTTTATTTATTGATGAATAAAAGATTTAAATTAAATATTTATTTGATTATTCAATAAATTTCAAGGAATTCGAGTAGACTAATATCATGTCTAGAAATGAATATTTTTTCTTCATGAAAATAATTAATATTTATAATTTCATGAGTGAATTCATATAATTCAATAATATTATTTTTACCATTATTATATGGAATGGGGTTTAACAATGAATACCATGTTATTTAAGGGTTTTTATGTAATTAAATAATATTTTAACCTAAATCCTAGATCTATATTGGTATTTCTATTGTTTAAGATTAATAAAGACTTGAGAATCACAGTGAAAAATAGAATTATATCTCCATCCATCCTCCTCTCTTCCTCTCAGGAATGAGAATCACTAGAGAGATTCCTTCAAGTTCTAATGAACTAGATACAATCAACAAAAACAATAAAAAACAATTAATTATCCATGCTAGCAGCTAGAAATAAATTGACATCATTTATAGATCAATGGAGCATGTGTGGACCACCACTAGGGGGATTCTACAGTTGGATCCCTAAAGTTCAACAAAGTTGACCCAAAAAATTTTTTTTGGATGATCAACAACCTCTTAATCATAGAAAGTTGCAAATATGGGGTAACCATTTCATATAATCTTATATAAAATAATTATAAATGTAATGTTAATATATCCTATATGGGTTCTAGAAAATTATATATTGAAATGATTTTGATTTATCACCCAATAAAGGCACTTTTTATATGCCTTGAACCTTCAAGTGGTATCAGACCATCCAAGATGCAAATTTATATATTAGTATTTTATTTTTTATTTATATGCGTAGTTATGGTAAGTTTTTCATTTTAAGAATTATTCATTCATTAATTTTATTTTAATTAAAATTATATTGATATTTTAATTATCATCATTCAGAATTTAATTTTCTTAATGTACTAAGAATAGATGAAGAATGACTAGTGATTCCAATGAAAAGTGCCGAAAAAAATTCACTGGTAAGACTGGGTTACACATCGTGTCGCCAGAGTACACATTGTGTACTCAAGTTCACTATATATGGACGTATTATGGGACACACAACATTATAAATAGTATCAACAAATGGTTTATTTATTACACACCACGTGTACACTGGGATAGTCTATCACACAAGTTGTCGAATTACATGGTGTGTAGCTCGCATACACACTGTGTAGTCCATGTGTTTTAGTATTGAAATTTGTCCAATAAGTGTGGTCAAACACATGGTAAAATTGTGTGAGAATGATAACCTAATGAATTATTGAGACACAGTACATGTAGTAAACATAAATTTTGAGTAGTTCATTAATTCATATGTGCAAATTAGATGCATAGTTATTTGGTGACTAAATAAGACTCATGGGATGTGTGATACATGGCATGTTGTTGGATTATACACATTGTGTTGTCCTGTATAAAATGAACACATAGATTCTTTTATTGGGTTTCATGTACATGTGAAAAGTGCGATACACGGAATATAAGTGAATAGTACACACTGTGTAGTCTACCTGAGGTACACACTGAAGCCCCAATCTTGTATATCAGGAACACAAAAATCGAGGTGCATGGCATGTATCTCATAAGTACATTTCATGTGGTCTCCCAATAAAGGATATAATTAAATTACATTAAATTTCTAATTGTATCATTAAAACCTTCTTATATTAATTGGAACATATTGTGTTAGACAATTTAAACATGTTTTTAAATAATTATTAAATGATTAATTGGTTTATTGTAATTATATTTTAATTATTATTTTTTCCATTTATTTTCCATGAATGAATTTATGATGGGTATATCTAATATAATTTTGTGGTATTTAATATTAAATGGAGTTAATTAATTAATTCAAGTAAATTTACCTTAATAATAAACAATGAATAGAAAATAATGTTAACTAGTTTGACCTGTGCACATTCGTTTCATGTGTATGACCATTCATGAGCTTGAACAAGACCTATGTATGAGTTGGATTTATTAAATTTAATTTATTATATGGGTTTGAAATTATTAATTAATAAATTAAATTTTATGGACTACGATTCATCCCTTCCTCATTTGTAATATTGGCCTGGCATATCTAAGGTTATTTATATAATCCTACTTAACCAGTCATTTGGTTCCCCTAAACTATGTGTGAGTTATAAATACTTGTAATAAATGTTGTATCCCAATGTGTGTGTAAGTGGTTCAAGATGAAACCTAGATGAATCCAACATAAGTAATACATAGATGAACAACTGGAATATTATAACTTATTCCAAGATAGGCACAATGAGTTATTTCCCTAGGTCGAAGATTGATTTATTGTCCACACAATAAATAAACTGTTAGATAATTTCATGATTGGGTAATTTATTTATTTGTTTATTTATTTATTTATTTATATCTTATGAATTATTCAAATTATATATTCAAGACCAGGATCTCATAATTAAATGAATCAATGTAAAAAGATAGAAATTAAATAAATGTTTTATGTGTAAATGTTTTATAAAAAATAGTTAACCAATTAAGTAAAATATAAAAAATATTTACCATACCTGTAAATAATAAATTAATAAATATTTACGCATAATAAATAAAAATCCATAAACTTGATATTAAGTCAATAATTCTAATAAATTATTGAGAATGAAACCGTAGAACTAAGTGTTTACATGGAAAAATTCAATACACTTTATTTTATTGGGGATTTCTCATCAGAGTTTTGGGTTGAATTAACCAAAATTATATTGAATTTAGTATCCAAAGTCTATTCAACAAAAATTTGGAGGTAATTTTTGAGAAAATTTATATCAGGGTTTTTATATTTGGGATTTCACTCAACGGATCATGGAACTACAAGCCTACAGATGGAAATAATGCCAACATAAATACTTTATTATAATTTTTATAACCTAAATATGGATTATGATAAAGGAAATATGGATAATTTACACTATAATATCTTAATTTATGGGACATTTTGTGTTCAACGGTGAGGTACATTGGGATTTTATAAATTAGTGAGAGACATAATATAATTAATTAATATTTCTTGAATTATTTTTAATCATGAAAAGTACTAATAATTTTCTCTTTTAAAATTTTATAATAAATTGAAATTTTTCCATCCACACTATTATTGTGATTAATATTTGAGAAATACCATATCCTCACTATAATTAGCTTCCAAGAATGTTTCAGATGCCTTCATGTTGTGTTGATCCATGAATGTAAATCTTATGTGCTAGAATCATCAATACCCTATCCACATGTGAAGAAATAAAATGACAAATATTTCTTTATCTATTAAAAATATTTTAAAAATGTGGTAGAATTTCAATGTTGGATTTTATCATCTATATCTAGTGAATTCATAAAGTCTCATAAAAACATGGATGTTTATAAAATATTGTATCATCTCCATGGTCTTCACCATAAGAGAGTGATACAGGCAAGGTTTGAGATCTCTAAGGAACTATTTCATATTAATATTAGAGAGGGTTCACTAGATAGGCCTCACATAGTCAAAATCATTAGAAATATTGAAATCCTAGAGGTTTTATGGTTTAATATACCTAATGAATTATACAAAAACCTCATTCTTAGATCACTCCATTAGAGCTTCTATAGATTTATTATAAATTTTAATATGATCAACATTTAGAATTCTCTCCTATATTTACTCACTCTTGTTCTCCAAATAAACAAGGAGACAAATAGTGAAAACCGTTCAATTTGCATGCAGAAATAAAGGACACTAGAAGAAAAACTGCACCCATCCTAATAAGGAAAGGGAAGATTTAGGTGAGTTTTTTTATCAATTTTAATTAATACATTTCTACAAATTAGGTATTAGATATTGATTTTTGTGATCATTTTTTATTCAAATATAAGAACCAAGTATATTAAAAAGGATTAACTAAGGGGAGGTAGATCTATGAGTATCCAATAGATATAAACTTTCTATTATAGCTATCAGAAACTACCACCTCACATTGCTAATGAGAAATATCTTCGTTTAAAAAGGTTGTTATTATGTTCTAAACATAACCAAAAACCTTATTTCTATATCCAAACTTGAAAAAAATGGATTTATTTTAAAATTTGGGAATTAAAATTTCTTATTTTATAAATATAGAATTATTATGGTATGGCGCGTTTAAATAACATTATTTATGTGTTTTAATACACAAAGCATGCAATGGTAACCAATGATAAAACTACATCGCATGACTCATACCACACCCAAATTTTAAATCACTGGATAGGTCATGTAACATAAAATTGTTTGAATAAATTACACCATGATGTATATTTTTATTCCTTTAAACAAAAACCACTTTGTGTATGTCATGCTTGTTTACAAGGAAAAATGACCAAATCCCAGTTTAGTGGAAAAGGTGAAAGGGACAAATAGATTCTTGAGTTAGTATGTACGGATGTGTGTGGATAGATTCCTATTAATGAAAGTGGTGGTTACTCGTAATTCATAAATTTTATTGATGACTTTATTAGATATGGATCTCTCTACTTGATGAGGTATAAGTTTGATTCTTATGATATATTTATGGAATACAAGAATAAATTTGAGAACCATATTGGTAATATTATTAAAAAAATACAATTATACTATGGTGTAAAATATCTTAATCAAAACTTCATTGATTATATAAGGTATTTTGGGATTATATCTCAAGTCACTCATCCTAATACACATCAATGTAACTGTGTAAGTGAAAGGAGTAACCACAATATATTGGACTGAGTGAGATCAATGATGGTTCATGAGATTCTTAGATTACCCTTTTCAGGTATATGTACTATAAAAAGTATAATACATACTAAATTTAGTTCCTAATAAATAATAAAATGTTATTATATACCAGTTTTAGTGTGGAAAGAAAATTGTGGTATCGTACTAGCATGTGTGGGGATGTGAAGTGCTTGTTAAGGCCAATTTAGGTAATAAAAATAAACCATTAGGCACCAAGTGTATCTTTATAAGATATCTCAAGGAAATAAAGGTTATTACCTATATAATCAGTCGGATAAAAAGTTTTCAGTTGAAATATGTCCCACTTTTCATGAGAAATATCATATCTCTAAAAAGAGAATATGGGAGAAAGATTAACTTTGATGAAGTCTATTCTCAAGATACACAAGAGTTGTTATATGAAAATATTCCCCAAATCCCCATAGAAGAATATTTTCTAGGTACTAAAGTACTATGTTGGAGTACAAGAGAGGTTTGAGAACTATAAAGTTATGGTTTTCTAGTCACCGAGGATGGTGACTCATTATTAATCAATAATAATGATCCTCTAACCTACAAGGAAGAATTATGTGGTCCAGATGTTTCCAAGTGGAAATAATTAATGAATTCTAAAAATGGTTCTATATACCAAAACCAAGTCTGAATTTTGTTAGATCTTCTAGTTGGTGTAAATCGTGTTAATTTTAAATGGTTTTTTAAGATAAAACTAGGAATGGATGGTAAAGTTAATACCTATAAAGTTTGACTATTTATAAAAGGGTTTAAACAACATTAAGGAAATGACTAGGATGAAACCTTTTCATCAGTTTCTATATTGAAATACATTATAATTTAGGGTCCATTGTGGACTTCCACTACTATGAGATTTAGAAAATGGATGTCAAAACTTCTTTCCCTAATGGGAACTTTTAGGAAGATGTATATATGATAAAACATAAAGGGTTTGTGACTCCAAAGTATTTCTATTATGTTTGAAAATTATAAGGATCTATTTATGGAATAAAACAAGCATCCAGGTCAAAGAAAATTTGTTTTTATGACTTCATAATGGAACTTGGTTTCATAAAGTTCAAATTTAATCCTTGGGTCTATAAATTTTTTAGTGGGAGTGTGGTCATTTTCATAATAGTTTATTCCTTTGACATACAACTTATTATAAATGAAATACTAGTCTAACAATCTATTAATTCCTAGTGAAATAAATGATTCTCCTTAAAGGTATTAGGTGTGAAAGAACGCATTCTTGGGATCAAGATTCATTATGGGATATTCGAGAGGATTCTCATCCTATATCAAGGTATATATATTAGAATGATATTGAAGAGGTTCACTATGAAAAAATACAAGAGGTGATTATTTTCAATGTCACATTGAAATCATATTTTTAGGAAAATGTCTCCTTGGATAGATGAGGAAATATGGTTAATGTAAATTATTTCATACAAGTTAATGATTTGATTAGTAATGTCTCTTATGAAATATACTATACTAGATTTTTCCTATTCCTTAATTACAATAGGAATATATCAATATGACCCAGGTGACTGCCACTGGAAGGAATTAAAGATTATCTATAAGTATATAAGGAGTACTAAGTAAATGTTCTAGGTCTGTGGAAGAGATGAGGAACTAGTCATTAGAGGATATGAAAAATCTATTTTCTATATAAACCAAGATGATTTGAAATCACAGAAGAGATGCATCTTCACTCTAAATTAAGGTGTTGTGGGATTCAAGAGCTCAAATTCGATTATGGTTAGAGATTATAAAGTAGTGTCTAATTATATTATGACTTCTTTGGAAGATAAATAATCACTTTGGATAAGAAAATTCATCCAAGATATTGATGTGTTACCTTTGAGTAAAGATCCTATCATACACTAATATGATAATACAGCAGTAGTGTCCCTTGCAAAAAATATAAAGTCACATTAGTGAACAAAGCACCAACTATTTGTATATTGATTACATGTATATTAAATGATTTGAATATTAATAAAATATCTGGTTATATATTATTCATTGTTCTCTATAACTTTAATGTAATAATTTCTTAGAGTATCTATCACATTGATACGGTTATAGTAGCTCCCAACTATGATGAGAACCTTGAAATTTTATAATGATTTTATTTAGTATTGTTCTAGCATCAAATAACATTATAATATGGTACATGTAGAATATGACTATTAGTTGTGAGTACTCGTAAGCGGATTAGGCTTCTTCTCATGAGGTTCACGTTTAGTAATTTCCATGATGGAAGAATATCAGAACATACCTACCAGTATGAATTCCACATGTTTAAGTGAAATTATACATTCCTATATGTGATTGTGTGTGGTAGTACATAGAATTTAAGATTATTATTAATGCATATTACAACCCACACACTTAGGTGTATTTAGTAAACCATGAAGATATAGTTCATGGTGAAGTTGGATATGTTATGTGTGTCATGAGTGATGTGTTTTTAATGAATAATTTGAGGAAGGATTTGTTCCTTCCCCCTTTGTGGAGGATATTATCATGTCCCTTTTATTTTAGTTGAAACATCCTATAAAATTCCATATCCACAGTGTAATGTCGTTTTTATTTCATATAGTCAAATAAATACATGTCTAGCTTATTGGTTGATGACACAAATATGAGACCTGGTTGATGAGATGTTATGAAAAATGGATTATATTAAACCGTGAGACTTCATATGCAGTTGTTAATGTTGTGAAAATAAGTTCTTTCTCTTGGGTAACTTGAATATTTTATAAATATTAATCTTAGACTTTACTTATTTCCTTCTAATATTAATGAGAAAAAATACTAGTGGGTCACACACTAAGTGTTTCTATTCATATTGATTAAATTATGTTTGAATTTAATTTTTGGAATAAATATTATTTTCCAGGACAATAAATTATTTTGTTCAATTAAATAATTATTTATTCATAATAAATAATTTATTTTATTACATGAAAATTTAATAAATATTTATTCACTATATTGAGAATAAAATATTTAATTTAATATTTTTTCAAGAATTCAATAAATGTAGATGAATTAGATAAAACAAAAATCCTATCTGGTGATGTATATTTATTTAAAAACTAATAAATAATATTTATCATTACGCAAGTTATCACAAGTCGTAAAATATTATTATTATTGTTATTATTATTATTATTATTTTCATTTTTATTTTTATTATTATTATTATTATATGGCATGGGGTTTCAAAATGATTACTAAATAATTTAAAGGTAGGTAAAAAATTAAATAATATTTTAACATAAACTCACATTCTATACATAGATGGGTGATATCTATCTCCATTATTCCTCCTCTATTCTTCTCAATAATGAGAAGCACAAGGGATATTACTCTAATATTAAAGGAATGGAAACTGATCAACACAAAAAATTCAAGATATTTGGTTCACCATCCTATAACCTATAAATTAATTGGCATCATTTAGATATCAAATGATCACATGTGGATCACTGCTAGAGTGATACTACACTTGGATCCTCAAACAAAACAATGGTAATCCGATAAGGATTTATGTTTGATCAATATTATCATTGAATAATATTCTTTCATTAGGTAACTATTTCTTCTAATATTAAATATTTATTAAATATTCATGAATTAAAATAAATTATTTATTAATGAATAAATAATTATTTATTAACATGAGAATATTAATGATAAATAAAACTTAAATAAAATTATTCCTCAATCTTGAGAATAATATTTATTCCAATAATTAAATTTAAATATAATTTAATTAAGATAACTGGAAACAAAAAGTGTGTGACCCTCTAGGATTCTTTACCATTAGCATTAGGTGGGTGTTCCTAAGGTCCAATATTACTATCTAGCAATAGATTAATTCACCCAAGATAATGAACTTAATGTCACAACATCAAAACCCCTATATGAATGCACATTGTCAAAGATAATCACTTTGTCTTAATATCTCATCAAGATGGTTTCACATCTATGTCATCATCCAATAAGACTTATACATCTTTCATTGACTATCAAAAATAAGTACATTGTGACACTATGCATATGGAATTTAATGTGATGGTTCTACTCCAATCAAAGGGATAAGATAACAACTTACATAAATATAGAAGGAAAAATCCTTCTTCAGGTTATTTATTGGAAACACATCACTCATGATGCACCCAATGTATCCAACTTGGCCATAAAATGTATCATCATGGTTTATTTAATACATATAAGTGTATGATTTTTAATATGTATAAATAATAACCTTAAATTATAAGGACCATCACACATTTTTTCATATAGGAATGTCTATTGACACCAAAACATATAGAATTCCAATAGGGGGTATATTCTCATAATTTCCCATAATATAGATTACCAAGTGCAAACTTTATGAGAAGAATCCTCATCCACATATGAGTACTCAAACCTGATGATCACATTTTATATGTCCCATCATAGAATATTACGTGGTCATAGAGCTATATTTAAAAATATCATCGTAGCATTTCAAAGTTCTCATCATAATGGGCGACTATTATTACCTTATCAATGTGATAGATACTCAAGAATATTATTACATTAAATTAATTTATAATAATAAATAATATGTAAAAAATATTTTATTAATATTTAAATCATCAAATATACATGTAATAAAATTACTAGTAGTTTGTACTCAGACATCAACTCCAACAAACTTCCACTGGAACTAGATCCAAATTCCTAAAACTTTCAGTCTCCAATCATGTTTATATTGATCCAAGTCTTTAGTCAAGGGGTCCTCCGTGTTGTATTATGTGGATATTTTTAACCTTATGACTTCACCTATTTCAGACAAATCACTCAAAATAGGATACATTCAAAGTATATTCTTTATCTAATGATATGACCTTCTCTATTTGGAAAGGGATAACACTGTATTATTATAAAAATTGAGTGGGATTAGATATTTGCTACTTGGTACAATTTAAATCTCTTAGATAAAGTCTCATATCCAAAATGATTCCTTAGCTGAATTAGAGGCTATAATATACTTAGACTTTACTGTATAATCTACGACCACAACCTGCATTGAGGTCTTCCTGCTTATATCACCTCCATTTAGTGTGAAGATGTATCCCATATATGATTTTAAATCATATTGATCTATTTGAAAACATTCATTAGTAAATAATATGATGTATAGTTTCTCATATCTTATATAAACTATGAATATTTACTTGTTACACCTCAGATACTTAAGGATAGTCTTGACTGCCATCTAATGGCAGTCAAATGGGTCAACATGGTATCTTCCTATCACACTTAAGGCATATGTGACATCTAGCCTAGTACATACCATACCATACATGACTATTCTAATCACAAACATGTATGGAATCCTTTCCATTATTTGTCTTTCCTCATGTGTATGAGGCCACATTTTCCTAGAAAAATGAATTACATGTGACATTGGAAATAATCCCCTCTTTTCTCATTTTATTCCATACATATCTAGTATCTTGTCAATATATATACGTTGAATTTGGTTGAGAAGTCTCTTGGATATATCATAGTGGACCTTGATCCAAAGAATTTATACTTCCTCGCCTAAGTCCTTTATGGACAAGCATTCATTCAACCAAAATTTTATAGATTTAAATACTGTTATTTTATTTCCAATAATTAATATGTCATAAACATAAAATATTATGAAAATTTTTACAGTCCCACTAAATAATTTATAGACACAAGACTCCTATTCATTCTTTATTAAACAAAATTCTTTTATGGCCTCATCAAAATGAATTTTCCATGACTTCAATGCTTTCTTAAATCTATAAATGGATCTTTTCAATTTGAAATTTTTTTGTGTCCTTTAGACTCAAAAAACTTTCAGGTTTTTTCATATAGACATCTTACTGAATGTTTCTATAAAGTAAGGTTTTTTTTACATTCATTTTGCAAATCTTATATTCAATGAAGGCCATAATGGTAAGTATAATTATGATGGATTTTTTATAGAAACTTTTGAAAAGGTTTATTTATATTTAATTTAGTAACACTATATAAACATTTTTCAACCATTCATGCTTTATAGGTACAAAATTTTCCATCCATGTATAGTTTCATCTTGAATAACCATTTACAACCAATAAAAAATTCCTCCATTTTTGGGTCTACCAAAATCTAGATTTGGTTTTGTTACATAGACTCCATTTCAGAATTCATGCCTTATATCCCCTTGGAAACATATGTTTCACTTAATGGTTCATTTAGGTTATTGTAAACTTATTATCAACTAATAATTATTCACCATCCTCAGTGACTTGAAACCCACACCATTCTTGTTCTCTAAACGCTATTTTACTCCTATTTAGTACTTTCATCTCTATAAAATCTTATTCCATAAGAATTTGTGGAGTATTTTCTCATGCCAACACTTGTGTAAGATGAGAAAATATTTCATCTAAGCCTATATCACTCCCACTATCTGTTTTAGAGATATGTTAATTCTCTAGAGATTTGGGATATATTTCAACCACATCCTTTTTATCTAAAGGACTTTATAGGGTGTACACCTTTTTTCCTTGGGATATATTATAAAGATACATTTTTTTGTACCTTGGGGTGATTATTTGTTACCTAAATAATCCTTAACAAATTCTTCACATCCCTGCACATACAAGTATAACAAAACATGTTTATCAAAACTCTACAATTGGTATGGAATATCATCTTCAACTTTATTTGACACTCATTATAGTGTACTTATTTTTTTATAACATGTATCCCAAAAAAGAAAATGGAAGAATTAGATGACTCTTCATTGATCTCACCATTTCCAATAGGGTTTGTTTTATCCTTTCACTTACACCATTCCATTGAGGTGTATATATAGTAATGGGTTGAGATAAAATATAAAACTACCTTAAATAATAAATTATGACTTGATTAAGATTTTATCCACCATGTTCTAATTGTATTGTCTAAATATTCTTACCAAGATGTTTCTCCAATTCATTCTTGTATTTAATAAATCTATCAACGGAATATGACTTATACCTTATTAGGTAGACATATCCAAATATACTAAAATAATCAATAGAAGTTATGAAGTATGACTACATACCCATTTATTCAATATTAAATGGTTTACAAACATCATTATGAACTAATTTATAAATCTCTTTAGCCCTTTATCCTTTTCCACTAAATTGAGATTTGGAAATGTGTCCTTCTAAAATCATGACATACACCATGTTATTTTAGTTTAAATGAATCTAAATATCCATATTGCTGTAATTTATTCAAACCATTTTTATTTACATTACCAAGCATGTTATACCAAATTTTGATTTGGTTTGAATCATTCTTACATCACTCTATCCAAGATTCTCTATCTTTATTGTAAATTTTCATATGAACAACATTGAGAAGTCTCTAAAATATCTTCACACTCTTATTTTCTATGTAGATAATGAGAAGAAAATGGAAAATCCTTTTGTCCTTATGGTGAACAAATAAAAAGGATAACCGAAGAATCCTTACCTAAAGATTCTTCAAAATTTCCTCCCAAGAAGTGAAAGATCGTGGGGGATGCAAGGGGATAATATTTTTTCTATTTCACATTTGGAAAGAAGGGTCACTAAAAGAAAAATTACACCCAAAAAAAGAAGAATGGGGAAGCTTAATGTGGGTTTTTATAGAGTGAAATTTATCTATTTATAAATATTAGGTACTAGATAGTATTTATGGTTCTCACAAATGTATTCAAATATAAGAACTATTTAAATTCAAAAATATTAACAAAGGGGTGGTAGATCTACGATCATCCAACAAAGTAAAACTTTTTGATGAAGTGATAGGAGACTACCACCTCAAGTTTCCAATAGGAATGATCTTTGTTTTAAAAGGTTGTTATTATGATTTTTGTTACCAAAAACATTATTTCTATATCAAGACTTTATACTATTGGATTTATCTTAAATTTGGGAATAGGTGATACTTCTTTTATAAGGATAGAATTTATTATGGAAAGTAATATTAAAATAATGTCCTTTATATGTTGGAATACACAAACCAAGTAATGTAATTCGATAATGAAACTACTTCACATGAATCATACCACACCCAACTTTGGCATCATCGGATACATCATGTAAAAAAGAGTTTGACTAAATTACACCAAGATAAATATTAAAATTCCTTTGAACAAAAACAAATTGTTGTTTGTCATGATTTTTTAGAAATAAAAATGACTATGTCCTCATTTAGTGTAAAAGGTGACCAAAGTGTTTCTTTAATTAGTTTATATTAATGTGTGTGGACCATTTTATATGGAAGTAAGGGGTGGGTACTCATACATAAAAATTTTTACTGATTATTTTAGTATATATGAATATGTCTATTTGATGAGGTATAAGTTAGATTCATTTAATAGGTTTAAGGAAACCATGAACAAATTTGAGAACCATATTTGAAAAAAAAATAAGAAACTATACTCAGATAGTGGTGGAAAATAACTTAATCAAGGCTTCATTGGTAATTTAAGGAAGTTTGGGATTTTATCTCAAATTACCCCTCTTTATACACGTTAATGGAATGGTGTAAGTTAAATGAGGGACCTCACCCTATTGGATATGTTGAGATTAATGATGAGTCATGTAAGTATTTCATTATCCCTTTAGGGATGTGTGTTATAAATAACAGTTTATATACTAAACTGAGTGCCATCCAAAGTGGTATATGGTATTCTATACAAATGTTTGAGTGAAAAAAAACACATATAATTGTACTTGCATGTGTGTGGATGTGAATAGTTTTTTAATGCCTCTTCAAGTAACAAACATTCATCTCAATGAAAAAAGTGTATCTTTATTGGATATCCTTGGAAAATAAAGGGATAATATCTATACAATCCTTCATATAAATTTTTTTTGATTGATATACATCCCACACTTATAGAGAAATATCATATATAAAAAAGAGCTATCATAGTGGGATAGAATTTCATGAAGTCTATGCTCTAGATACACAATAGTTGGAATAGGAAAAAATTCAATAAATACATATAAATGAATATGTTTCATAGACACATGTACCTTTTAGGAATAAAATAGAGATTAGAGAACCAGAATGGAATGGTTTTCTAGTCCCTAAAGATGGTGATTCTTTATTAGTTTATAATAATAATCCTCTAACCTATAAGGAAGAAGTATGTGGAATATATGTTTCTAAGTGGAAAGAAACTATTAATTATAAAATGGTTTCTATGTAGCAAAACCAATTTTGGATTTTGGTAGATTCTCCATTGGATGTAAAGAATGTTGGTTTTAAATGTTAATTCAATAAGAAATTGGTCATGGATGGGTAATTTAGTTCTGATAAAGCATGACTAGATGTAAAAGGGTTTAAATAGAGTCAAGTAATTGACTATGATGAAACCTTTTCAACAATTTCTATAATGAACTCCATCAGAATTATACTTTCCATTATAGCCATCCATGACTACGAGATTTGGAAAATGGATTTAAAAATAGTCTTCCTTAATAGAAACCTTCATTAATATGTCTATATGACCCAACCCGAAGGGTTTGTGACTCTAAAAGATGTAAAATTTTTGAGAATCATAAAGATCCATTTCTAGATTAAAGACATAATCTAGGTCATGGAACATTAATTTTGACAATTCCTTATTGAAATTTTGATTCATAAATAATGAATGTGAACCTTGTGTCTATAAAAAAATTATTTGGAGTGTGTTAATTTTCATTATATTCTTTGTCAATGACATATTACTTATAGGAAATGAAATACTAGTCATACAATCTATTAAATTTGGGTTGACTAAATACTTATTCGTAAAGGACTTAGGAAAGGTAGTATACATTCTTGGGATCAAGATCCATCATGATATATTCATCATACTACTTGGCCAATGTCAAGGTATATATATTGACAAGATACTTAAAAGGTTCGGTGTGGAACAATAAAAGAGTGGATTTTTAACTATATCACTTGGCATTCATCTTTCTAGGAAAATGTGTCCTTATTCATATAAAGAAAGAAAAAGAATGGAAAGGATCCCATATACATTAATGACTGGATCACTCATGTATGATATGATATGTACTTGGCTATATTCCACTTACACCATAAGTGAAGTAGGTTGATATCAAGCCTATATAGGTGACCGTTATTGGATGGAATTCCAGACTATCCTTACATATCAAACGCATACTAAGGAAATGTTCATGAACTATAGAAGATACGATGAACTAGTCATCATATTGTATTCAAATGAAATTTTCCAAAGAGGCCTAGATTATATGAAATCATAAATAGGATTACTATTCACTCTAAATAGATGTGTTGTGACATAGAAGAGCTCAATGTATTCTATGGTTACATATTCTATAGAAGAGTGCATGTATATTGCGGCTTTTGAGGCATCTTAAGAATAATTTTAGAAATGAAACTTCATCTAAGATCTTGACGTGTTACTTTTTAGTAAAGATCCTATCACACTCTATTGTGATAATAATTTAATGTGGGGCCTTTTCAAAAAGCCAAGATCACATCATCAGACAAATAAAATACTTCAAAAGTATCATATTTTGTAGTATTTTTATCAAATAGATGATGTAATAGTGATCATTATATCTACATAAGTCAATGTGGTACACCACTTAACTAAAACCTTAACTAAGAAGAAACATGATAGTCATGTGAGGTCTAAAAGACTGAAAATTATAGGATGTTGGCTCTAGTCCAAGTGGGAGTTTATTAGAGTTAGTATCCTATGACCAAATTTTTTTACTTTGATTAAGTATATATTTTATTATTTTTATTTTAATAAAATATCATGTTAAATATTTTTTATTTTTCTACATGAATTTAATATGATAATATCAAAAAATTATTTAATGCATTGATAAAGTCATATAAGTTCCCTACTATGATGAGAACCTTGAAATGATATGATTATATTCTTAAATATAGTTATACAATTGGATAGAATTTTATGAATAGACAAATAGAATATGATTTTCAAGTGTGATTATGTGTAAGAGGATGAGGTTTCTTCTCATGAAGTTCAAACTTGGTAATCTTCAACATGAGAGATTAAAAGAATATACCCATAAATATGAATTTTTCATGTTGGGTGTCATCATAAATTCTCACATGTGAATGTTTTTTATGTTTCTTATACTTTAATAATGTTATTAATTTGTATTAAAACTCATTCACTTATATTTATTTTGTAAACCATAAAGATCCAAGTTATGGTGAAGATGGATATGTTGGGTTCATCATAGTTGATGTTTTTTAATGAATAAGATAAAGAAATATTTTTATTTTATATATTTATTTAAGATTATATATACAACCTTTTATTTAAATATATCCTTTGAATTAAATTCCATGGTTATGTTTTATCGACATGTTTTTTAAAATAGTCAAATAAAGACGTATCAATCTTATTGGTTGATGACATAGATGTACAACCTTCTTGATGAGATATTGAGACAATGTGATTATATTACATAGTCAGTGTTATTATGTGGTTTTTTATTTTACTACATTAATTTATTTATATTGGTTGTGTTGACTCATTTCATGTAAATAATATTAGACTTTAGGAAAGTCTTACTAATGCCAATGAGAAAAGATCCTAGAAGGTTACACACTAATTTTTTTTACCCTGATTAAATTATATATAAATTTCGATATTGGAGTAATAATTAATCTCATGACCAAGGAATAATTTTATTCAAGTTCAATTTATCGCTAATATTGTCATTGTAAAAAATAATTATTTATTCATTAATAAATAATGTATTTCATTATGTGAATATTTAATAAATATTCATTCACTAGATTGTGAATGAAATATTTATTTTATTTGTTGATTAATGATATATCTAATTAAATATTTACTTAGATATTCAACAAATGTCAAGTAATTGGATTATACCAAGATCATATCTAGTGATGAATATTAATTTTCAATCCAATAAATAATATTTATCATTGTGTGAGTTAGCACACATAATAAAATAATAATATTATTATTATATTTCATGGGGCTTAAAAATGATTACTATATTATTTAAGGGTTGGTACTCAATTAAATATTTTTTTAACCTAAACCCTAACTCTATAAATAGATGGATATGTCTATTATGTTGGGTTAATCAAGACTTGAGAATTGTTGTGCACAATGGAATTCTCACTCCATTACCCCTCCTCTTGTCCTCTCAAGAACGAGAAGTGTTATAGAGATTACATAAATCAAAATGATACTAGATATAATCAAAATGAATAATGGAAGATAATTTATTTTTCACACTAGCACCTAGAAATCAATTGGTGTTGTTTAGAGATCAAATGAGAATGTGTGGATCACTACTAAAGGGATTTTATACTTAGATACTCACAACACAATGAAGGTAATACAGAAAAGGTTTTTGAATGATTAATAACATATTAATTAGAGAAATTTCCTAATATTAGGTCATTATTTCTTAAAATATTAAATATATTAATTTTAAATTTAATGAGATAAAATATTCTCATAGTTCTAGTAAATTCTAATCTGAAATAATTTTTATTTATTTCCCACCAAATGCACTTCTGTTATGTCAAAAATCTTCAATTTATTGGTAATTTTATCATATTAAAATCCTAATAATCTTAATTTTTTATCATTATTTTGATATATCATAATTAGAATGATGTAGAATAATAATTAATGTATATGAAAATATTTTAGAATTTGAATAAACAGTCATCCTCTTAATGAAATTATTTTAAATGATTAATTTAACAATGATCATTTTTTGATCATATCATTAATAGGTTCTCTAATTTATCATACTAGAACCTTAATAATATCATAAAATTCATATTAATCCATTAATATCATCCTAAAATATAACCTTGTAAGATTGTGAACGAGAACAGAACATGTTACCTCATGGTCGTGGTAGTCCGACCAACACATGAATAGGGTTTTGTTTTTCAAAATGGATAGGGTATATAAATAAATATTTATAATAACATTAATATAAAAAAATTAAATTATATAAATGATACTAATATTATTATATTACATGGGATAAAATAAATTTTAAATGATATAATTAATAATAAAAACCAAGTAAATGATAATACTCACTTTAGGGACTTGAATTTTCCTTGGAAGTATCCTTGAATTTAAAGGGCTTGGGCTAACTATGAGTGACCAGGGGGATTTTCTCTTGGTATAAATTTTTAGGGAGAGTAAAATGACAGAGTTTTAATAATAAATTATAATTTAAGGTGTGTCTTAAAAGTGTGAATATGTTACCCTTTTATAATTGAAGGAAAGGGTATTTTTCAGAACATCTTTACATTTTTCAATAATGCAACAGAACTATTCAAGGTTCAATGGATCAAAAGAAAATATAAGTATAGGGTAAACTTTTATTGGTCGATCCTAAGCTCAACCATTCATTTTTATGAATGTGTTATAAATTTTATAGGTTATTCACTTAGGTTAAACTCAATTTAACCCTTTTAATTTTACCTTGGTAATTAAGTTCCAGAATTTGTATTAAATTTTAATGAAAAATATTAAGATTTAGGATTTTATATAATTATATACATCTAATTTCAAATTTTAAAATAATTTTTATGAAATATATTTTTTATGGTTTGAAAAGTTAATTTTAAAACAAACGTACTTAATTGTCTAAAAATAGTTTTTTTAAACAAAAATTTTAATATTTAAATTTATATATAAGATAAAATTATCATGGTTACTAATTTTATTGATCTAAGTTGTTTAATAAATAATTTATGAAAAATTATTATGCTTCCAATGAAATCCAAAACTGAAACTCACCATAAAAATATTTTATTTAAAGAAATGTGCCATAATAATTTCTATATTAAAGTAACATTTTAATCAGATATAAAAAATGTTTCCATAGTATTTTTGGGAGCCTACTTGATTAGAAATATATAGTTAAAAATGCTTATCCTAGAGTAGTGATCAGGATTGGTGACCTTATAGTATTTTTCATAGGGTGTGTGAGAGAGAGAACAAAACACACTGAAAGAACTTGTGTTGGCCAATGGGGATAGTCATTTTTTTGATAGTAGAACCTAGAGAGTAATAGTATGTGGTGTGTTGGGAAGGAAACAAAGGTATTAAAGGAGGGAAGTGGGGTTAGATGACTAGTTTCATGTCCTAAGGAAGGTTGGGTCCTGATAAATGGTTTCAGAGACAATACCTATCTAGAAGTGTATAAAAAATGCATGGGTTTGAATATTAGGATACACAATGATGGCATTATGCTTTAAATGAGTGGAGAGTGTAACACCCTTGGAAAAGAGATACATAAATTGGATAAATTTCATTACCCATGTCAATAAGGTACACCTTTATTTTTAGGATCCAAATAATTAGAACTCCAAAGCTAAGTGTGCTTGGCCTAGAGTAGTGATTAGAATGGGTGACCTTTTGGGAAGTTTCTTAGGGTGTGTATGAGTTTGGAAAAAACACACTGAAAGAACATGGGTTAGTATTTGAGGTTTGACCAATGTATTATAGGATACTCATGGGGTCATATAACTAGGTTCATAGCCCAGGGAAGTTCGGGTCGTGACATGTATCACATAAATGGAAAAAATAAATATAAATACTTTCCTAAAAAAATAATTTCTTTTATTAGTCATTTTAGTGAAACTAAATTAATTTTATTCACATTAAAAGTAGTATTTATTTTTTAAAACATGTATTTCATAAAAAAATTACTCATATTCATTCCCTATAATTCAACGATTTTTTTTAAGTTCGGTGTTTTGTGTAAAGAAAGATATTGAACATATTAACTTATTTAATGGTAATAATATATTAAGATCTCAGTTTATTACACTCTACCCCCTAAATAAAGTGCATCCTAAAATTGTAATTATTAACCTAAAAATAAAAGGGTATTCATAAGGTAGAAATATATTGAGGTATTTACATTACTAGTATATGGAAGGATATAAAACTCACATATAGGAATATATCTATATTGAGTTTACTCATAGAAATTTGAGTAAAATACCAATCATGGTTTAGTGTTATGAACTATTTTATTTCTCCTTGAGTACATAGTTATATTTGTAATGATATATTATCAAAGGCTTTTATGAAATATTTTCCCCTATTTTGGTGATTTGTATGGATAAAAATGTACATAAATGGATATGCCATACACATAAATATCTCTTCCCACACACTTATTCAAATTGGAGGCACCAATGATAGGTTAAGGTTGAATGATGAAGTCAATGATTGATTATCCACCTCCTCATAAGGATCATTGAGATCCCCATTTAGAACCCTTTCAGACCTTGTCAGAGTAGCTGCCTCTACCGCAATGTCCTACTCCCTTTCTAAAACATCCATCCTCTACATCACCATCTTTAATAGGTAACCAAAAATATTGATGTGACTATAAGAATTCATTTAATACTTCATATGAATAAAATTTAAAAATTTATAATAACCCAAAATATAAAAATTAATAAATTATATAATAAAGGTAAAATGGGGTCGATCCCATGAAAAAAGTGTTATAATATTCAATAGTATTAACATTTTCTTGATTTTATAAAAAATAATTAAATAAACTAATTTAGAAGATGTGGAGTGTGTTGACTTGAAATGAATTAAAAGGGTATTAATAAAAGATATAAGATATCAAAGGATGGTTTTTTATAAATTACAACAATTCAATCATTACATGCAAAATTACATAAAATTAACATTAACAAGACTTCTTGGAGTATCTAGACTAAAATAAAAGCATTAGCCTGAAAACCCTAATATAGTCGAACCCAATTTCAAATCTTTTTTATAAGAATAATAGGTAAAATGAGATTTTTCGTTGAATAAAAGTTTCAGTTCAGTCAGTTGTCGCTCTCCACTTCCCTTAGTTATATTGAGTTTCCTCCCATAATTTCCATCACTCTCACTATATAATTAAGGATGTTATTAATGGTTATTATCTATGTAATAAAATTTAATGAGAAGAGTTTAAATGAATGAAATGATCAAAATTATAAATTACTCATCCTTTTCTATCAACTCCGCCCACTATCACAAAACGAGACCCCCATAATAGTTCTTTAAATCATTAATGAATTGATGAGGGGTCATAGAAGAGTAATTATAAAAGTTAAAATGTTATGATAATGAAATACCTTTAATTTAACTGATGAAACAATATATATAAGATAAATTTTGTAATATAATGATAAAAAAGGTAAAACAAATTCTAAAATACACCAAATTGATAGGTTATGATGATCCTCCTCCTTACACTATCACTTTGGGTTTCGGACACCAATCCCCTCCTAGGTTGGGGAACCTCCCTTGATTGGGTCAGTTTTGGCTCATCGGATCCCATTACATAATAGTAGTATTTCTCAATTTATATATAATTCTCTTCATGTGGGAAATTTTAAATCTAATTCATCTTCTCATCCATTAATCTATCTTATATTTCCACCAACTTTATTTTATTCTCTTGACAAATTCATGAATTCCCTCATGTGAAAATCCCCCATTCTCTACATTTCAATAAATTTAATTATCTTTTAATAAGGGGGTGAGTGTTTAAATAATACGATTACCTTCATTGATCTAATTTCCTTGATTTGTTGAGTATTGACACCCCATTTGTAGAAGAGTTCCTTGTGTAACTATTTCCTTCTTTTCCCCCAAAACTCATATTCTAGAACATAGGTAGCCTGAAGGTTTTAGGTATTTTAATTTAAAAAAGAACTAAAACCTATAGTGTAGTATGTAATCGTGTGGTAAAACCTCTATATCTCAATGAATGGATATATTTATACCTATTTCCCTCACTCATAGCCTCTTCTATATTTCAGATTGGCACTACTTCCATTTTGATCACCTATATGGCATAGCCAAACCCTGCACCGCAACCATTATCCTTTCACCATTGCTGATTCTTCTACATGATGAAAACTCATATCTTCATGTGGCATATTATTCTCTAGTAACACAAGCCCGAAAATTCTGATCTAGACTTTGGCACAACTCCACTTCCATCAACCTTGGTCCACATGGCTATGGTTAATGTGGGGGGAAGGTGCAACATCTTCTTCATCGGTTTGAGATTCTAAGTCGACTACACTACATATCCATGGTTTAGGTGTAGTTATGCACAATTTTCCAATGACATGGAGATACTACTTTGATAATACATGGAGTTCTTATGGTGAAACAAGTGTTGAAGACAGCATATCAGGAGTGGTTTGTGAATAGTGAGTGTCTGATGAAGAAGAGATGGGGGTGATGGTTCAACGATGTTGTTATGTTAAGTACATAATACTTGTGATTTAATCATCATACCACATAAAATATTCCTAAATATACACTTTTATATATATTAAAATATGTCCATAAAGTAGTTATCAAGTTATATGGAGGTCGTAGGACCCCAAACTCCATCAGTGCCACCACACACTGGTGCCTCCCCACACCGATGACCCTTCCTCCTACATCCTCATGGAATTTCTCCTTGTGAACTTGTGTGCTCCTATGAATATATGATTCACTTTCTTTCTCATCTCTTCTACATGTGGAAAGCCTTCCCTTTGGGTGGCTTGGAAGGTATCCCCTCATAGGTCTTCAATGTTTTGTTTCTCCCATGGGATAAGGGATGTCCCTTTTTCCCTAAATTTTCATCTAAACACACAAAACATGCTTAGAAAAATCATTACTAGATAAAATATTTATTTAATTTATTTAATTTATTTTTTAAAATTTTCATTCAAAAATATATATCAACCAATAATTAATAAAATAAGTGTTAATATGGGTAGGAATAACTAAAATTAAATGGAATTTATGAATAAGAAATTAAAAAAATTATGCATAAAAAATTTATCATCAAATACCCCATACTTAAACCATGACTTCCCTCAAGAATGTAACTCCACAAAAAATATAAAAGGATCTACCATGCAACAGAAATTAAAAATTAAAAATTAAAAATTAATGAACAAAAAAACTAGAAATGGGGGAAAATAAATTAGCAAGTGTTGTATATGGAAAATGAATTCAAATCCTCACTAGACATAGTGTATTTTATTTTTCCATTAAGAAGTGATGGATGCTATACTATTTTATATTCAGTACTCTTAATCTATCATTATTAAACCTGAAAAGTCATGATAAACCTCACCATTTTTTCATCACTCAAGATAAAACAAATGTGAATTTTTTTCATACATTTTCTATATGTACCAAATTTTGAAATTGAATACACATTCATTCTCTTCTTTTTAGAGAAACAAAATCAGAAAAAATTAGGATGGATTTGAAAATTAGGATCATATCACTCTGTGGTTAAAGGATGGTAATGAATTTATGAGTAAAGAAATTAATTCTCAAAAGGATGTTTATTTATAAGTATAATTAGTGATAATAAAATTAATATCAATAACATTATACTGTTAGAAAATTGATGGCTCCCACTTCCCTAATCTCAAATTATGGTCATGAATACTAAAATGAAAATTAATGATTTACCGTATATATTTTTTATTAATCTTTTAAAAATTAATCTATGATAAGTTTAACATCCACCACCCAGCCCCAAATTTCAGAAATCATTAGTCAAGTGATGGTGGGTTTTTACCCTCCATAACTCAACTCATTTTTTTATTTTCTCTTTCTTTCATTTTATTATTTGTTTCCTTAGAGTGGTAGTAATAAAAAAATTAATGAAATTAACCTTTTATGAAACTCAAGAGAACACCCAAAACCTTTTCATTAAATTATATCCCTATAGAACCATTAATTTTATTTCCTACACACTTTAACTTTTAAAATCATGGAAAATATTAGAGAAATGGTGAGAATGTAAAATTTGGATTGTAATGTGGAGCATTCCTATCAAAATTCATTAATGGTCTCTAAGATAAAAAGGTAGAATCAATGTAATATATTCATCAATGATAGTGGATACATCAATAAAATTCCTAAATCATATTTGATTTAAATTTTTGAAATCATCATTTTGAAGAAAAAAAATCATTTTCAAGTGTTAATATATAACATGTCCAAAGTTCAATCAAGAACTTTATGAAAAAATATTGGAAAATTTGGTTCAATAAACCTCTTGGGAAATGTAGAATATTATATTTAATAATAACACTCATGAAATTTATAATAATATATACATTAACCCATATGAACTTCTAAAATTCAAATCATGAAAGATAAACAGTAAAAATCCATATCCATGTGACTAAAAGGAAAAATAATGATTTAGTGAATTCAAATTACTATCTTCCACTCAAATTATTCAATTCCCCCATATAAATTATTTAATTCCATATATTTTAAAATTAAAACATTGTGTAATGGTGTTCTAAAAAAATTTATGATTCATTGATTAAAATATTAGTACTAATCTACGTGTGGATATGCACATTTTTAATAAATATCAAAACAAATTTTGAAAATGGGAGAGAATAAGTCAGTACCAAAAATTAAAGTTTAGACTTATCTTTCATTAAGAACTTATTTTTTTATAATTTTTATCTTCCTTAGATACTTCTACCTTGAATCATCATGGAACAAAAAATATAATAAAAATAGTGAAAGTGCAGGCCCATTTTCAAGAAAGTTCAAAAATAAAGGGAATTCACCCCAAAACTAGTTCCAAAGAATAATTTAAAATAAATTAAATAATAAAATCCAAAATTATAAATTAATAAATGTGGGATGCCTCATAAAAGCGATTTTATTAATTTTTTTAAGATTTACCTTACCTCTTGTATCATGGAATAGGAGTAGGGTATAGAGATAACTATCTCACATTGAACCAATTTTTCCTCTAATGAGTGTCAAATTCTCCCTTATACCTTTAATCATTTTAAAGATAAACTTATCACTTGGTGGATGGTTCTCAGTATTACACAAACCTGATTATTTAATTATACTTTCATGGGATATCTTTACCTTATACCACTCCACCTTTTCCTCCTTCGGTGGTTGAATTTCTTCAAGTTCTATACTCATCTCCTCTAGTTCAGTAGACATAATTCCTTCTTCTTTTTTAATATTTAGTAACATGTGGGGGTAAAAATAATCCATAAAAGTTTGAAAATATAATAAATATAAATAATTATATCCCAACTTGGTGACCCATTTATTATTTTTCTTTTTATTCTTCTTTGGGACTCTCTATGTCAATTTTTATTAGTGTGACCTATTGTTTAGAAAATCCTAGAGATTACTTATCCCAAAATGTCATTTTTTCATCATAAAACGAAATAGCTTCAATATATTAATCCTCGTATTAATGTTCTTTTTCAGTAGTGGAGGGCTCATATTCTTCTTCCTCAAAAGCACTTAGTTAGTTGTCCTCCATGGAAAATTTATAATATGAATTGGAATATTATCTTACCTCATATACATCATTATGGTTAGTTGTTATCCCAAATGGATCTCAAAAGTGGGGCTTATATGCGGTACTCTCCTTAAATTATTTATCTTATTTTTTCATGTTCTGAAGGATTGATATTTATTATATGTTCTTCGATTCCATACTTCAGAGTAACTCTTATAGAATTAGGTATAGTGTTGTCTCTCTTGGTTTGTATTTATGATCCCATACTTGGCTATTTATTTTCCTCATATATTTTTCAATTTGTTGTTAGAGGTTAAAAATATCAATTTTCAAATGAATTTGAGCCTTCATTCTACCAATACCTAAGATGGAAATCAAAAAGCACCCAATATCAAAAATAAAACAAAAACATAAAGGAACATAATTTAAAATCAAAAAATATAAAAGTGGATGAGTAAATTGTTTTCTAACTATTGAATATATAATTAAATTATCTCTAAAAATGATTCCAAAAATTTAATGTGATCGAAAAATTTCGTTCAGTCCTTCAGCTCAAAAAAAATTAGAAATTTATAATAACATAAACTATACTAATTACTGGATCATAGAATAGTGGTAAGACTGGGTCGATCCCTTGAGAAATAAGTGTTACAATATTCCACAGTGTTGATTTTTTCATGATTTTCTAAAACACAAAATAAATAAACTAATTAAAAATATACAGAGTATATTAAATAAAAAATAATGAAACAAGTATGAATATGGGAGAGTTGATATCAAAGGGCGGTTTTAAATAAATTAAAATAATAGAATCATTACTTGTGAATTACCTCAAATTTAATGTCACAAGGATTATTGTAGTATATATACTAGCCTCTTAATATTATATATAATAACCTAAGGCATCTAACCCCTCTTTTGAGGTACCTCTATACCTAGCTTAGGTGTAATAATTTTTGTTTATAAATAAAAGGTGATGTTTAGTCAGCTCTCCCTCTCTACTTCCCTCAATAATATTATGTTTCCTACAAAAAATACATTCACTATCATTAGGTAATTAGGGATGTTATTAATGGTAATTATCTATGTAATACAATTTAATGATATGAATTAATTGGAATGAAAGGGTCAAAACAATAAAGAACTCATTCGTTTCTATCAACTCTACCCTATTCTACAACACTAGCCACCCATAATTAATATCTCAAGAATTAATTAATGGATAAGGAGTCATAGAATAGGTATTATAAAATAAAATATATTATAAAAATTTGATACATTTAATTTAATTAAAGAAACAATATAAATAAGAGAACTGTTGTTACATAAAGAAAGAAACAAACTAAAAAATGCTAAAATAAACTGACTTGATAGGTGATTAAGATACAACTATTTCCACTATCACTTGGTTTTTGGATTCTAATATACTTCTATATCAGGGAACCTCCCCCTGAGTGGGATAGTTTTAGCTCACTGACTCCCATTACATTGTAGAAACCCTTCTCAATTTATATATAATTCTATTCACATGAAAAATTTTAAATATAATTCGTCTTCTCCTATTTGAATTTATACTCTCTTTCCACCACTTTTATTTTATTATATCAACCAAATTCATGAATTCCATCAAGTAAAAATTCCCCTTTCTATCCAATTGAAAAAGTATCATTATATGTTAATGAGGGAGGGGTTGGTTGAGCCTTCAAAAAATCTTATTACCTCCATTAGCATCATATCCTTAATTTGTGGAGTTTTTTGACACCCCATTCATAGGTGATTCTCCCATATACCTTTTCCTCTTTTCTCCCCCCAAAACTCACCATGTAGGACGTTAATATCTTGAAGGTTTTACGTATTTGAAATTATGAAATCACTAAACCCTATGGAGTTGGAAGAAATATTGTGACATAATATATATCTCTCAATTCAAGGATACGAAGTAGCCTATTAAAGACACCTATATCTCCTTTATTAGTTTAAAATAATTTTACTACAATTTTGATCACTTGCATGGTGTAGGTGAAATCTACGTTAAAGCCATTATCCTTCCTCTATAGCTTGCTCTTCTCCATAGATCAGACTCATGTCTTCATGAAACAACTTATTCTCAAGTAACACTAGCCATGGAATAATTATTTGTACTGTAATGCAACTCCACTTCTATAAACCATAGTGCAAAGGGATACATTGCAATGTGTGGGTGATGGTGTAACATCTTATTCATCATTTCAAGTTTTATATTCTACTATGATGTATTTACATGGATATAGAATAACAATGATTGATTTTCCAATGGAACTAAGCTTCTAATTATAGTTTCCATGGTGAAATTTCTATGCAATAGGTGTTGATGAAAGAGCAATGGTGGTGGTCTGTAACATAGTGAGTGTCTACGGAAGAAGAGGCCTGATCAAAGTACAAATTATTTCATTCTATTAAGTGAACAGTACCCTAAAATTAAGCTATGTTCCACATCAAACAATCCTACATATTCACATCTCAATGTATTATAATTCATCCCTGAAGCATCCATCAAATTGGATGGGAGATGAATAACCACTTATGTCACCAATGATATCCTACATCAGTGAGCCTTTCCTTCCGCAACCACCTGGAAGTTCCTCCCATGCAGTGGTGCACTTTTATGCCTGTGTGATTCATTTTATTTCTCCCCCCAAAAACATGTGGATATCCTTCATTTTGGGTGGATTTTCTAGTTGATCCTCAAGGGATTTCTATGTGTATTTCCCCAATGGGTTGAGGCTTGGCCCTTTTCTGCCCTATTTTTTCACCTAAAAACACAAAATAAACTTATTAAAAGCATTACTAGATAAAATATTTATTTTTTATTTTTTATTTTTTTTCAAAACTATCATTCTAAAATAGTTATTACCCAAATATTAATTAAACAAATATAATATGGGTAATAATTATTTAAAAAATATATAATTTACAAATAAAGGTTTCAATAAATAAGTATAAAAAAATATATTCACAAATCTCTTTGCCAACCTATTGAGTCGGTTAATCCACCACTCACCATATGAAGACCTATTTGACGATGTTTTGTGGGGGATATATTCCCCACCATTTTTAATCTGGGTGGAACTTCATATTACTCAATAGGTCTTCATAATATCCAAATAGTTTCCCATATACACTATAAAGGATCGTGTGTTTGGGGACATCGAATTTAATTCATGAACTGCTTCTAGTCTCAAGGTCATAGGGTGGATTCTGCCTTTTCCACCTCACTTTCATGTAATATTTCACAAATGGTGGTATCTAGGGTTTGTATTCTATATCCAAAATTAAAATAGTGATTTTAACAACTCTAGATATATTGGGGCTTGTATGTGGTGATGAGGTATTGAAGAATGATGATGAATATGATTTGTTATTGTATTCTATAATTGTTGTGATATTAATACCTCTTAGAAATGGGTGATGGCTATTATCTGCACCCTCGTCAGTTTTTCAAGAATGAAGATGTTGTGGGTAATCTGACCATAATTTAGTGAATAGGGAGTTTATAGAATCAATTTCATCTAATAGAAGAAATAAATGATTTATATATCCCTAAAAATCAACCTATGATATAATAATATTACTATTATATGTTTCCATCAATAATAAAATCTTTAGGCTAGTGAATTAGTAATCATTGAAAATATATTGAATCCACTAGGGTGGCTAGAATAAGAATCCAATAAGGAATCCACAAATCTTGAGTGAAGGATAGGTGTACCTTTATCCTATCATTTTCATGACCAACTCCATATATTAGAAGTATCATAGGATTTCCCTTGTTTCCTTTATCTTATAGGATACATATGTTTATCGTCATTGGTAATCTATAGATTTTTATTTCATATCTAAATATATATCATTATTGGTTCAACCTAGGTTACTTTGAGTTGGTTTTCCTCACACTACTTAACCAAATCCTCAAAATAGAGCTCCTAAATTACTATGAACTTTCTTAAAATATTATAAACCAAAAAATCATTGAATTCCATGTTCTTGGAATACACTTTATCTTTCCTCAATAAACATCATTCATTACTATAATTATATACCAAAGTATGTATATACCTTAATCATATACCCTCAACAACATACCTTTCCCAAAACCATTTGATTATCCAAGACATTAAACCGCAATGAGATTATATATTCCTTAAAAATTTAAATCTATATTTAACCCTCATATGGTATTATCCACTAGTTCATAAGGTCACACATGAGTCATGTAACACCCCAAAATGAACAACAGGATCTGAGCTAAAGTTCCTCATTACCTCATGTGTGCCTCCCCATACATAAGGGGTTGTTGACTACCAGCAAGGGTCTAATTCCATCAGTAGGGAGAAAATACCCAAGGTATCATTCCATAGAATAAATAACAATATAATATAACATATGTAAATATCCAGAGTAATCATAAAGAAACTAGTAAATTGCATACATATCATGTAATAAAAAGTGTCTCCCAAAGAGTAAAACAAAACAAAAGTATAAAGTCATAGAAAAATAAATAAATAAATAGCGAGATACTCTAAAGTCCATCTCAATATATAGCCATCTCCATGAACTTATTCTTATTCATCCACAATAGGGACCTTTCCCTTTACTAGGTCCCTAGTCCTGAAATCCATAAGAACACTATAATTATTGGGTAGGTAGTGACTGAAAGACTTTATGGGACATCACCAATACATTTTAAACAATTTTTTTCTAGTATAACAGGTTTATTCCATACTAATAATTAATGTGTAAAAATCATAATGTCATATAATTCAAAATCGAGAAATTATGTATTAACTAATGCACCATAAACCCCTAGATATACCTACTTTATCTCTATGCCAAAAGAATAAACAAATAAATTAAATGTGAGAAATATCAATTCACTGAGATTATAACACATCTCCCAATGGTGTCAACGTGTAGAGAGAGATCTGTCCCCTAGATAGTGGTATCCCAACTCTTTTATGGGTCCGGCCACTAGACCATCGTACCCCGTATCCATCGCGAGTTAGGATCCTAGACCATCATACCCTAGATATGCCATGGGTGAGGCCCTCATACCATCATGCACCTAAAAAACTATCTCAACTCAGTTCTTGGTGAATCCAAAAGGTATTTTGAAATCCTCCAAAAGTGATTAAATTATAAATTTACATTATCTTGAATAATACTAATTTCAAAAGAATAAGAAAGTCGAAGTTTGGGGTCAATCCCACAGAGAGTGGGTAATGTAGTGATGAAAACTATCAACTAAAGTTTTGTTGGCTCTAATTTCAGTTTGATTTAATTAATATGATAATGAAAATTAAATAAATAAATTAAACTAAAAAATCAGAAGAGAGGAAAACTAGTTTCCAAGGGTGGTTTTTCCAAAAATAAATCCTGATTACACTTAAAAAATTATAATACTCATTGTTTAACTAATAAATAATATTTCATAAATATAATATATTTTCAACCCCTATAAATATACCCTATAATATTAATTCATGGTGTTATGATGTATTAAAATAACCATAGTGCATTAAGGTCATATTATAATTTCTAAAGAATAATCACATTCAATGGTAATGGATTAATTATCTTAATCGTCTTGGGTTTTTTCTGCTATTAAATGCACTTAGTCCATGATTTAATAATAGATATGATAAAATAGAATAAAAACACAATACCAACTGAACAAAATCATCATAAAAGTGAATAATAAAATAGAACAATTTGGTACGTACCCATTTCGACTAATTCAACTCTCCCATACATGTTTAGTCAATCATTGTTGAGTGATCTCCAATGATGAATAAACCCTATTCCATAGAGAATAGATCATAAAATAAGTACTGAGAAAGAAATAAAACCAAATAAATAGGATTTAAAATATTAAAAAACCAATGTCACATTAAAGAAGGGAAAATAAATCAACAAAATAAAAAAAGAAAACCAATCTAAAAAAAATCTATGTTAGAACCCAATGGAAGCCTCCTAATAGTCTTACACCTAGAATATAATTCCCAATATCATTCTTAGAACCCATATTTGTGTAAAGTTTACACGATGTGTAATGTGTGGGTATGAACTCCATACTATTTTCATAACATAATTTCATGAAATTATTACACACCTCTTAATATTCACAACATGTAATATGTTTACCCAACCTGTAATGTCAATTTAAAGTGCTTGAATCCACCTATTACTCTGGTTCTTTAGTTTTGAACCTCTAGAACATCATCTGATCATAAAACATCATGGAAACCCTTATTTTAATGTTAATAATGATCCTTTTATATTCAATATTCAATCTCAAATTCACTATATTTCCATTTCCACACAGAGATGCTTCGTGGCTTGGTGAAAAGTGTTTGTTTCCTTTAAATTGTTCTAAATATCATACTTTTCATAACAATAAATAAAACATTAATATCAAGAATTATTTTCATACTCAATCAATAATTATACAAATAAAATTAATAAAAACACATGAATATATAGATACAAAATAGAGATATCAAGACCCCAGACTATTATTCCCCTACCCTATGCTCGGGTCTATTGTTGTCATCTTTGTAAGTCGTGCACACTCTCCCTCCAAGGTATAACCAAAACAAGATGGTATACCTATCTCAAGTACCAAAAAAACCTCAAAGGTATGGTAACACATATAAAAGGGTAAAGAATATAAGAAAACCATAACATATCATCAGGATAATATAGTATCAATATATAATAACATGTGATCATAATCAAACATAGAAACACGATACTATATAAAATAATCATGTAATAAACTATCACAATGGGTCTCATAGGTTAAACAATTATCAAATTTGATCACAATCAGGCATAGGTATCAGTTATGCCAACAAGAAAATTATAACATGACAAAATGTGTAATTGAGATCCCCAAAGTAAGGAACTTCTTACCTCAAAGTCATTGACATCAATATCCTGGATAAACCACCCTGTGCTATTTGAAAGCTAGTTTGGAAACCTCTATATCCAAGAAAACCTCCTCCAAAGCCTTATTATTGTATTTTTATACATGTTAATGTTAAAGGTTTATTAAGGTTTTCTAGAACTAATTATAACTATTTTATTTTAAAAATAAATAAAATATTACATGTGATAAAAGTTTCTCTCTCTTGGATAATTTCTAAATTATCTAAGTATTCCAATGGATGTGATATAAAACTCTTTATCAAATAATAATTATAAAATAACATACAATATTTCTCTATCTCTCTGTAATAATATGTGTTTGATAATCCTTTATTATTATTGATTGATATTCAAGGATAATAATCCTTTTATCATTTTTTATAATGTAAAATTTTCATTATTTAAGGGAAACCATATTCAATTTCTCATGGATGTTTATTTCATGATTACACATGAAATAAGGAGAAAATAAAATAATAAATTCCTACTTGGAATTATAACTCTCATGTCGTATACCCACGAAGAGGAGAGATGTGAGGGTTCCTTCATTCCTAGATAACCAAAAAAGGAAACTCGTTTAATCAAGAAGCTTTATCGTTCTCATTTAAATAGATTTATAGGAATCATAGAATCAATGGATCAACAAAAAATGAAGTCCATAAAGGTTTACATATTTTAGAAAAATAAATCCCAAATAGGCTCACCACCATAAAATCCATAAATTAAATATCATCATTTTATTTTTCTAAGAATTAAATAATTGTAGAGTCTTTAATTTCATCCATAAATATTATTTACTGATTTAAACTAGTCTAATGATTTAATTTCATGATTTTTAGGAATTATAAATGTTGAAAAGGATTCACATATTATGATAGGGAAGAAGAAACATGTAAAAGGGATGCCTCCCAAAAATATCTCTTTGTAAGGGTAACATGGTTTTACCCAAACACAACTCCACCCTTATGTGAGATACCCTTATGTGATATTTGGAAAAGTGTTGGTATTTTTACACATATTCTTCTTACCTTTATGAAACTTCACCTTACCTTTACGTGGTGCTTAATTACCCTTACACAACCTTAATTACACCTATGTAGACAACCATTACACAACCAGCTACCCTTAATGACACACTGATTTACCTTTACGTGAGCATAGAAGACCCTGGGTTACCCATACCTATAGGTCATCTTACTCTTTAACAAGTCAGACTTACCCATATAGAGCGGGTGGTACCGTAACATAGAACATGGCTACCCTTAAACAAATTCTATCTACCCTTTATAGTGCCCATAAAAATCACTACCCTTATATAGAGTCATCCTTACTCTTATACGGCGTATGAGAAATACAAAAAACCCTTAAGCAGGTAGGGATTTTCCTTTACACAACCTTCATTTCCCTTATATAGCCTATGTTTACCCTTACATACTGTGTATAATCAATGTTTACCCTTACACAACTCAATTTAAAACCCTTTACCCTTGCACAACAACCCTTTTACATTTATGTAGCCTATGGGAAAGGTTGTTTACCCTTATGCATGTCAGAAAAAGTGGGTTTTACCCATATACAATGTCTTTTATAAAAACTTTACCCTTATGTGACACCATAAAACTTAATTAAGGGTAATTTTTATTGATGAAAAAGTATTATACCCTAAAATTTTAAAATAAATCCAAAAATAGGGTTTTAAGTACAATTTCAAATTGATAATATTACAATTCTATATATATAATAATCCCAAAAAATGAGATGAAATTCCCCTAATATATTACGAGTGAATTATAAATCCCAAGGTTACCAATTAATATCTATCTTACTTCATCAAAATCAATCCATCATTTATTATCTCAAAAATATGTGCACTGTAAACATAAGAGTTATCCATACCACAATTATGTGTTCTTTAATAGTTTTTCCAAAAAATATAACCTTGACATAAAATCATTTTTCAAGGTTATTATTTCCATTTAATAGTTTCCACCATACATTTAATGTAAAATATCTAAATAATGATCCTTATATATTTCACATAATCCGCATAACTTTTATTATAGACTAGAATATCATTGATAAATATCACTCCCTAAGGAAAATAACTATGAGTTTTAAGATTATATCAATCTCACTACCTTAGGTAAGACTAAGAAACATACATTTTCCATTATAATAATCATATAATAAAATTCATAATAATTCAAGTATTATCCATTATTTGGTTATAAAACATAATGGTTTCTAAGTACATAACTTTCTCAAATTAATTTTCATGACCCTATTTCAACCAAATACTTAAACCAAAAAAGGATATGAAAATATAAAAAATATGAATATAAAATAATCAATCTGAATATTTATTCCTTTATGACATATTTTTTAAACATATGATACTTTCAAATAAACTTATGGCTATCCTTGTTTAATCCTTGGTTATCCATGGTAATTTTTTATTAGGTTTTCTAACCTAATTAGTCAACATCATTATTAAATACTTAATAATGGTTTGAAAAGGTAATGTGAATAACCAAATCATATCCTATGGGATTGTCTCATTGGGTGTATAATATTAGGCCCACTAATTATACATCATAGTGGTGATTGAGTTAATGCTCAACCAACCCTTTTAAAGTGATTTCAACTAGTTGCATCTTTGCACAACTGAATCCTTTTTCCAATTTCCAAATAGGGATGTATTGCTAGAAAAAACCAAATAATCTCTATTATACCAAAAAATATGGATATTATCAAATACTTAGACTTATTCCTAGGGTTTTCACTATGGTTATCTAACCCTAATCCCCAAATAACATGTTCATTATTACCATAACATCAAATCAAATACTATTCTAAATTTTTATCTATACATATGAAATTTTGATCAAACTTAACTTATAAATCCTTAAAGTATCCTCAATAAACATTATAATCTCAATAGTTATATAATAATTTCCATTTATAACAATTGTGATGCCATAAACCAGTACTCCCAGATCTGGTGCTCATAAGCATATACATTATATTACTTTCTTGATACCATCTTTAAAATACTTAATAAAAACAAAATTAATTACAAAATCAATATGATTCTTTAATTTGATATGTTTTATAGATATTCCTAGTTTTATAGGCTTAGATAATTAATAAACAACCTAAATGGATAAATCCCATGCTCTTTATAACAAATGGATAATTTTCCCATTATATGTGAAACTAATTAATACACGACAAGGCTTAAGATTCTCCCAAAAAATATTTCACACATGATATCCTTCAAAACATTTCACATGAACTAATTTTCTCCATAACCTGGGGAAATGTAAAACATATGAAAGAGTGATCTGAAATTCGTAGTAAGGGAAACATATAACATGGCATAAGTATTATGGAAGGAAGAGGTAAACAACATAAATATATAATAAACATCAAAATTTTATAATTCTATATGCATGAAAATAAATGAAAACATGGATATCAATAATACTGATCTTATACTGATGGAATGAATAGTGGTGTCTATAAAAAAACTTCTATTAAGGCCTTGTTTCAAGACAATTTACTTTTCATCGAGACTATAGTAAAGACATATTGTTTTTAAATAATTTTGCAAAGACACTATCCTATTTTGGGAATAGGTATGCACCAAAACCCAAAATATTTTGTCTCATGAAACTTATTTATCGATTGCGGAGCAATAAAATATCAGGTACCACCTGCCACTTTTTTAAGCCCAATGCATTTACCATAAGATAAAATGAATTAAAAAAAGAAAAATAAACCTTGAAAATAATTATCCATGTTTAAAAAGTAACATATATAATTCTAAAACTTTTCCACATGTCAATAAAAGGGATAACCTAATCATAACCCATCTAGAGGAATAAGGTGGATTTCTAAACAATACATAGTCAACTGTACAATAATTATTTATATTGCAATAAAATAAATATAATAAAAATAGTTTTCCCTTGTAAAAATAATATTATAATTTCTTGGTGAAAATAATCTAATATGATTTATCTAAAATGTGATTTTCACACCGTATAGAACAATAATTATATGGATATGTGAAAACATAAATTATTATAATCCATACAAGGAAATAAAATGGATGAACAAAAAAGAACACTTCCCAAGAATTGAGTAATATTTTTCAAAGGTTTTATGTGGTATGCATTCATATCCCCATAAAATAATCATATATTACCACATAAAACATTAAAAGAGTAGAACCTACCCAACTTGTATGAAATAAGTTCAATGAATTATCATAACTCAATGAATGATAATTTAGTTACCAAAAATCCACACTATTGAGGAAACAACTAAATCACAATCCACTTGAATAATGGAATATTATTTGGATAGTAAATCCCATGAAAAAAATTATTATGATAATAATATATCCATGGTTAGTTAATACACCATATAATGGAAACATGGTTCATAAAATGTGTTATGTCTCAAAGAATCAAATTCGATACCAAGAAAACCCTTGTGGATTGAGTAATAATTTTGTATTAGAGATAATTATTATTAAAAACATGAAATATATATTTATCTACCATGAAATAAAATTTATTTATGATAAAATATCTCAAATTGGTAGTATACACACCTTAAACATGAAAATAGGTGTATAAATAAAATACTTATCTCAAGGTTGGGAAATTGAGATGGAAACCCTTACTTATTATACTAACTTTCATGAAAGTAATTTAAAATATTGTGTCAAAAATATATCTATCTTAATAAATTAATTTATAACCCTACTCATATACATTTTCATTAACACTCTTCATAAATAGTCATTATCTATATGACTTCTTATGATGTTAGACATCGGGTGTTTGTAGTTTTCATCATTGTACTAGTTTCATAATAGTGTTATTCGTGTTCATTATTCATTGAAATTTAATTACATATAAAACATTAAAATTAATTTTAATGGTGATTTATAATTATTTTTTATGTTTTAAATTACTTCCATGAATGTTTTAGTCTATATCCAAAAATATGAAATCGATAACTAACATGTTTTGGTTATTCTTGGTGATTGAATTGTGTTTTATAAATTAATGAATACAATGTCTATATAACCATAATATAAAAAAATATTATTTAAATATTTATATCATATTACACTCCTAAATAATTTCTCATTGTCATCCATGAAATAAATTCATAGTATTATTCGATTGGGTGGCTAAATCACCCAAAACATGAACATACCTTGATTTAATGAATGTTTATGAGGTGGTTTAGTTGTAATGTCAATATAACAAAAGCATAATGATCTTATTTGGTTCTTATTACATTGAAATATTATAATTACAAGTATTTAAAATAATATTTAATGGTAATGAAAATATTACACAATTTGAATAAGTGATTATCCTATAAGTATACTTATTTAAAATGATAAAATTAATGATGATCATTTGTTATTTGGATCATTAAAAGGTTATCAAATTTTTATATTATATCCTTAATTATATCAAAAAAATAATGTTTATCCTTCAGTACCATCTAAATATATAGCATTTTATGGAAATGAATGAAAATAAAACACGTTATTTCAGGGAGGTCGTAGTCCACACAATGCACAAACAACATTTTTATTTTTCTTAATGGATGGGTTATAAGAATAAATAGTAAAAATTAAATTAATGTAATAATATTAAAATATATAAATGATATTAATATAATTATATTAGTATGTATAGAAAATTTTTTAAATAATATAATTAATAATAAAAACTAAGTAGTTGATAATACACATGTCAGAGACTTGAATTTTCATTATAAGTCTTCATGAAATTCACGGTCTTAGGATAAATATGAGTCACTATGGGATTATGTTATTAAGAGAGGGTTATAGATAGATTAAAATTATAGAGTTAAAAGTATGAATTCTAATGTAAGGTGTGTCTTGAAGTGGAGAAAATGTGACTCTTTTTTAAGTGAATGAAAGGGTAGTTTTGGGAACACCATTACATTTTTCAATAATTCCATGAGACTATTAAAGTATCAATAACTAAAAAGAGGAAAATTTAGAGAAAATTTATTTGTTGATACAAAGAAAAAATTATTCATTTCTATGAATTTTGCTTAAATTTTTTAGGTCTTTTACACTATTTTGAACTCAATTTACCCATTTTACTTTCACTTTGGTAATTAATTTCTAACCTTAGCAATAAATATGAATGAAAAATACACAGGAGTGATCTTTGTAATTAATTTAATAATTATGGCCTTAAATTTTTAAATCATTTTATCAAATATAATTTTTACAGTTGAGATAAGATACTTTTAAAATAAACACACTTAATCATGTAAAATAGTTTTAGATCAACAACATTTTTAAAATAAAAATTTATATATAAGATAAAATCTCACCTTGAAAATAATTGATTAAAAAAGAGTGAAAACTTTTTTTATATTAAAGTAAAATTTTAATTATTTATAAAAATGTTTTCCAGAGGTTTTCTATGTTCAAATAATAATTTAAAATGAATAATGTTATTCCAAAAATTAATATTTTATTAATTAAATTTTTTTTAATCTTCTAGGTCATGATTACAAATTGAAGAAATAATAAAAATTATAATTTTCTTAAATTAATCTTTTTTCAACTAAAAAAACATTTCAAGAAGATGCTCAAAAAATCATAATAAATCAATTTTGATATAATAAATTCAAAAAATTAATTTATTTTTTATTTATTTCAAATTAAAAAATTTATAAATTCAGTTTTTGAATAAAATACTAAAATATAATAAAAACATGTTTTTATTAGAAAATTATATTTTAAATTATAAACTAGTCTTATTCTTATTTCATATCATTTTCAAACTATAATGGTGTAAAAAATTATTAATATTAATCATAATATATCATTATTCATGTTTTTCTTGAAATATAATTATGTATCAAATAAAAGAAAACATTTTTATGAAAATAATTTTTTAAAAAATAAATGATATTATTTGTCATTTTTGAAAAACTAATTGAATTTCATAAATATTAAAAGTAGTCTTTATTTTATTTATAGATATATTTAATGAATTGGTTACTCCAATTAATTAACACTAATTCAAAATAGAGGTTTAAATATTCATACAAAAATATTTATATTTTACCTAAATGTACTTCAGTTTCTTTTATGTTCTTTATTTTGTGTGGAACAAGATATCAAACATATTAACTTATTTAATAGAATTAATATATTAAGATCTTAGGGTGTTACATCATTTGAGATTTAGAACACCTTGGGAGGTATTTATAGAGGTATAGGGATAAGAACTTGATGCTCAATGGGTTTTGAATGAATATAAATGGGAAGGTTGATAGGTATTTATATAAAAAGATAAAGGAATTTTTTATTAATTTATAAAGATAAGTTTTGGACTCTAAGTGATAAAATAATAAATACCACAAATATTACCATGGTTTTTCCCATGTTTTCATTCAATGTAGAGTAGTTTTTAATATTTTATTAGACTATGAACCAAAATAATTAATGTAATACCATTCATGATGTGTAAGTAAGTCATGTTTAAAAATATTTTTTTTAAAAACCATAAAATATAATATAGATTTTATAGGATTCATTATATGTTTGTAAAATTAATCAAATAACTTTGAAAATAAATTATTTTAAAGGGGAAATATAATTTTGGTTCTAAATACCTTTCATAGTATTTATTACATCACATTTGAGCTATTATGATGTCATAATACCTATAGTATATTTATATCGTATTTTATTTTTACCAAAAAATTAAATGACTAAACAAATTAGGAAAAATATCTATTTAATAATTTCACATGCTAATTTTAAAAATAAAATATTTTACTAAAATAATTTTTTAAATAGGATAAATTATTTTTTTAAATAAAAATCATTATTTAGTGAAAAATTCTTGTTTCTATGACACTAACAACTTTCTAAACCTTATAAAAATTACATTGGACTTCATTGAATAATATTATCATTTATACTTAAATAAATATTATTTGATAAAAAAATCATTAAAAAATCATTTATTTAAAATTATTAAATTTTTCCAAAATCATGTTTACTTGATAATATATATTTCCCAAAAATAAAATTTTGGTTTCTTCATATCAAAGTATAGTTTTTATTCCACTTATTATATAATAATGTGGGTAAAGTAATAATGAAAAGGGGTAAATATAATAATTTGTTATAGATAAAATATTGAAATTCATACATCTAGGGTATATATACACATCCCCTTATTACACCAATGTACACCCTAAGGGTAAGGTTTCTGATGGTGGATCTTTCTTATGGTGGTTTAGGGAAAATGGTTTGGTTGGTGATCTCAATAAGATTATATTTATCCCATAAATGATTTCACTCAAGATCGAGTTGTTGGGATTTTTCAAGGGCATCACTTCTTACTTATGTATCAATTATGTATTATTATAATACCTAATATATAATAATCTTAATGGTCACTATATAATGACTATATTATCAATCGTTATGATGATTAATGTAATTTTAATTGTGACAAGATAGTTATGGCTATATGTTATAATGGTCCAAAATTATGAATGAAATATTGTACATGTGTTTTCTATAAGGAATTTTTTTCATTCATAAAGAAATTTTATTTATAAAATGTTGGTTCATTATATTCTTTCACCCTTTATAAATTTTACACTCATATTTTTATTTCAAATACTAAAATAGATGAGAGTAATTCTATTTCACCACCTCTTCTAGTTTCCAGGTTTCTTACTCCAACTTATTATTCTTCCATAGTAATTAGACCTATGAGTTATTTTTTCTTCTATCTAAGAACGTCACTAGTTTCTAATTTTATGAAAGATCATTTTCCAAAGGTATCACCTCTAGATTTAGTACATGTGAGGAGTTTGGTATGTACTTCATTAATAATGATACATGGAACACATCATGTACTTGAGATCGGTTGGGTGGGAGTGCTAGTTGATTGGTCACAACTATGATGAAACAAAAGATTTCAAAGGGGTAAATATATCTAATATTAAGTTTTCTCTTCTTCTAAAACCCTGTGACTTCCAATGTTATAAATGAAGGAACACCTTATCTTGGACCTTAAACTTTAGGCCTCTTGGATTATTGTATGTGTGCATTTTTTGTCGAATTTATAGGGATTTCATGTTATTATGAATGATTTGAACCATATATCTCATGTATTGGATAAAATAAACTCCCATAAACTTCCACCTCTCCAAATTCATCCCATCATGTTGGATTCTGACACCTCTACATATCCTCATAAGGTTCCATTTGAATGTTAGAATGGAAACTATTGATATATGTGAACAACACTATGGGAAGGTTTTGATCCCAATATCCTTGGAAATCCATTGAACATGATCTCAAAATATCCTCAAGAGTTTTAATGGTTCTTTCAGACTGGACATCTATCTGAGGGTGATAAACTGTACTGAAACTCAACCCTATATCTAATGCTTGCTCAAGGATTCTCTAGATCCTTGACATATACCTTATATCATGAGTGGATACATTATAGATTGGTACTCTTGGAAGTTTTACCACTTCTCATATGCATCTCTTGCTGGGTGGGTTAATAGATAACTCTTTTTTGATAGTAATTAAATGTGCAAACTTATTATGGAGACCAACTACCACCCAAATGGCATTATATCATTTAAATATCTTGGGGTATCCTAAAATTAAAACCATGGTTATGTTTTCCCATATTAATAATAGTATGATAAATGTTTTAATCATACCCTTATAATTATATCATTCATCCTTGACTTGTTTCTATACCAAGCATTAAGTTACAAATTCTATAGTCTCCCACTTCATATTATCTTTCTAGAAGTTTTGCTATAGATCTATCTACACCGTAGATCTTCTTTGATGAATAAAGAAGGATGATTTATGTGGATCATATAAAATATCCCTCATTAGTTCTAGTTTCTATGGGATGCATATCTTGGTTATAAAACTTATGATTCCATATTCACAAAATCTGAAATCCAGAATATTTTTACCCTTTTTTCTATAGCTTCACAATGACTTTTTGGTCCTCTTTGATCCTTTTAAGAATATATGGTTAGGTAATTATTTGACCAATTTAGAATGAATATCATTTAATAATTCTCATTTCCAATATTTTCATGTCTAGGAATATTGGATTCCTTTCAATACTTATCATGGAAAGGGTTGTAGGATGTTGTTTACTCAAAGTATCTGCCACTTTGTTCACCTCACAATGATAGTAATCGATTGGACAGTTATAATACATGATCAACTCTAACCACCTTATTTGGATCATGTTGAGATTTTTTTTTTTGAATATATAAATGAGTATTTTATTGTTAATTTATATCTCAAACTTCTCCCCATATAGATAATGTCACCAAATATTTAATGGAAATATTGCAGCAGTCAATTCTATATCATGTACCAGGTAGTTCTATACATCAATATTTAATTGGTAAGAGGCATAGGATATCACTTTTTCATTTTTAATGAGTAAAAAACCAAATACGTTTTTGGAAATATTATTATAGTTAACAAATCCTTCTCAATTGGTGGGTAATGTGAGAATAGGTTTAGTGATTAGCCTCTTCTTTAACTTTTAAAATATCTCCTCACATGCATCACTCTAGAAAAAAATCACCCCCTTTTAAGTTATATTGGTAATTAGGCTTGATAATCATGATAATCTTACCCAAAAACAATGATTGTACCTATTTAATTCAAGGAAACTATATATCTTTATCAAATATATTGGTCTGGGCTATCCTTCAATTGCCATTGTATTTTAAGGATCCGCATATATTCCATTTTTTATGTTAACATCCCCCAAGAAAGTTACTTGCTCCATCCAAAAATCGTATTAACTGTTCTTTTCATATAAATTTTAATTTTTTAAGGTCTTTCTAACAACATTAAATTTCTCATCATGTCGCTTCTTGATTTTTAATAACAAAATAATATCATCTATAATGACTACCATAAATTTTTGGAGGTAATGCCTAAAGAATCTATGCATTAAGTCCATAAAAAAAGATAGATAATTAGTGAGTCCAAAGGGGATTGTTATGAACTTATAGTTCATGTAACTTGTATGAAAAGAAATATTAGAGATATCCTACTTATTCACCTTTACTTGATAATATCTTAACCAAAGATCCACCTTAGAGATGTACTGAGATCTATATACATTATTGAACATGACATAAATCAATGAAAGAGTATAATTTTTATTTGTTGTGACCTTGTTGAGATTATGATAATCAATGTAGAGGAACATTAGTCTATCCTTATTCATGAAGAAAAGGATTGTTTCACCCCATAGTGAAGCACTTGTGAACATAAACCCTTAATATAGATTCTCTTATAGTTTCTTCTTCAGTTCTTCATGTTCAATAGTGATCATTTTAAATGGAGACTTTGGAACTAGAAAATATCTAGTTGAAAGGCCAATTGATAACTTAACCTCTTTGTTAGGAGTAAGGGGAGAAAATTCTTTAGGGGAACATATAAACATATTATTTTTCAATGGGCATGTCATCAAGGATGATATTTTCTTTAGTCTTAATCATTTGGGCTAGATATGCTTGCTCGTAAGGTGGTAATATCCATGATTGAGATGATTACTAGAAAAAATATCCATTGTCATCTTTACACTTGTATAGAATCATAGTTATATTCTCAATATGGAGGTTTATTTTATTCTCTCTAAAATTTATATTTTTTCTATACAAGGAAATGAAATCCATACCCATAATAGTATCAAATTTTTATAAAAAGAGTATCATAAAGTTAATTGGGAAATTCATCCCACAAAAATGATAGGGAAAGTTATATTATTGGGATGTAATAATTTCCCCATTTATTATTTTCATCTATAACTCAACTTCCATGTTATGGGGTGATGTTTGAATAGTTCTAATAAACTTTTATGATATGAAAGAATGCATAGAACTAGAATCAAATACTATATTATCTATCCTTGAATGAATAACTAGTGTACCTTACACCACTTTGTTTTCAGGATCCACCTTGGAAATTATTATTGCATAACCTCACCCATTATCTCTTGGCCTTGGTTTTTTTCATCAGTTATCTTTGACAACCCTTGGCGTAGTGCATTGGTTTTCATAGTGTCATTTTTTCTTGTAGTTGAAACATTGTACAATTGGTTGACGGTTGACTGGAGCATTCCTTTATTACAACACATTAGTGGGTTGCTATCATTATCATTCTCTACCTTGGTTACCATACATCCCACACCTAAAGCATTTACTTATCCTCATAAGGAAATTTCTAGGATTCTTCTTCTTGCACTTTTGAGAAGTGGGATATTGTAATTTCATAACACTATAAGATTTATCCACCACTCCACTAGAATTAAACTCCATTCTATGCTTAAAATCTCCATACCCATGAGACCCTTGAGATTTAGAAATCTTCATTTCAAATTTTAGGGAACCTCGGATAATTTATTTATAGATTACATAGTCTCTAAGTGCTAATGATTTTGAGAGATTCAACTTGATCCCAATAGAAAAGTTTTCAAATTTACTTTTGCTGTAAATAAAAATCCATATGTGTATCACACGAGTCTTTTGAAGTTTACCTCACACACCCATATGGATTTTTCCTCTTTATGTTTTAGTACAAGGAACTCACTCTCCAAGTTAATTCAGATATTATGAGGAAAATATTTTCATAAACTATTTCCACTCCATCACTTCAATCAATTCCTCACACTTTGTATTCTTCATCAATATCTACCATTGATCTGATTCTCTCACCTTTTTATAAATAGAAATCACGAACTTATCATTCATATATCATTGAAGTACATATAATAACTTTTCAATGAATTATATAAATTTTTATATGATTATGGTATTAGAAGATCCACTAAAATTTTGAGGCCTCGGTCACATAACGTTCTCAATTTCATCTTACTCTTCCTTTTAGGGATATGTTTGTTCCTCATGATTCAAGTTTATATTAAAAAAATTGAGTTAATTGAGTAAATATTTACATGAAGTTCTTCAATCCTAATCCCATTGGGTGGAACATCTCTTTTGGGAAGTTAATACATTTCTTATCACAATGGTAGTTGACTTGGTTCCTCCTATTTCCAATCATTGACTAAAATAAAGGGAAATTATGGATGAGAATGTTCAAACTATTAAACATATAAAATGGAAACTATGAGAATTGAAGGTATAACTCTTAAATGATATAAATTACTTAATCTATGAATTTATTAGTTTCAATAAAAGTTATCTATGGTCTATATTCTAACATTAAATTTCAAAGAATTTAATCTATCATAATGGTTCATAAAGAACTTGTGAACTTAAAAAAACATTTCATGTGTGAGTGTAAAACTAGGTGTGTATTATGGCCTCTTTATCATAAACCAGGAGATGATCAATTTCATACCCAATTAACCCTTTTAGGGTTATTACCCCTAGGTACCACTTTGATAGATCAACATCCACTTATAGTATCCATGCATGGATTACATTTCTTAGAAACCACTCTACCTATACTTTACAAAAACTTAGGGATGTTTTTCTATGTGGAGCCTTATCTATAGTACCCAAAACATTTTATGTTATGTTTCTATATTAATAACTGTGTTCTTTTTAAACAACACTATTTTATTTAGGAGATAGTTAAAACCTAGCCATTAAACATAAATTTCTCACTTCTATGTTTTGAATTTCGAAAAATGGTTATCTAGTGTTGTGTTCAGTAATTCATTTGGAGTTTTATAGAACAAACTTGTTTTTTTGGTGAATAGTAACATAACCATATGAATAGTAATATTAATAGTAACATACCCTTATAAATATTAAATAATATTATTATTTTATTTTATTAAGGCAGTAAGATAATGAGATCTTAATTAGTTTTTCAATGAGAAGTAAAACTAGTTGCACTTTAAGATTGTTATTTTTCAAATTAACTGTGACCTTATTTAAAAATTAAATTAATAATAATTAGAAAATTATTTTTGAAAAATGTATTTCACTTTTTAAATATACACATCAATAAATGGTTGGGGTGAATTTTGGTAATTTTTCTGAAATAGTTGATTTTTAAGTCAATAGTAAAAAATACAGTTTTTAGTTTCGGAGTGTTAATGGCATCATTATTGATATAATAATGATGTCATAAATCTGGTTGACTTGTGTATATTTTAATAATATTTGAGGTTTCCCAAGTGTCTTATACCTTGGGAAAATACCATGGGAAATCTCATGGTTTTGGAAAAACCACTCATGAGGTGTCATATGGAAATTATTAAAATAATCCCTCACTTTTCCTATAATTACCAACTCTTCCCTTCATTGAATTCATTCCCAATTCTCCCTCAATTAATTTTGGGCCTCCTTACCTCCATTTTAGTCCTCCCAAGGTTTCCTTAAGCCTCCAAGGTCCCAACCTTCAAGTTCTAAGGGTTATTCTAAAAGGTAAGAAAATTCTCAATTTCTTTCTTTTTTCCTTTCAAGATATCTTTTATGTGGTATATCATTCAAGTTTCCTTACCATGTTCTTATTTTTCTTATTATTCATGATCTAATATATATTATTATTCATTTCTGGATAGTTAACCCTTGTCCCCTCTCTTTTAAATATTTTCTAAAACCATGTTGCATAGCCGTTAGGCTGCCGAATTTTGTAAGCGATTTCAAAATTATTCTTTTATTTTGAGTTCCCTATTTATTATTTCTTCATCTATTATTACCCAAGAGAAATGAAATCTCCAGAATCTTTTATAATATTTATATTCGCATGTTAATGAGAAATTATTCATCAATATTCTTCTTTTACCCCACTTGTTCAAGGAATTAAAAACAATGCATGTGATGTGTCGAAATACCGGCATCGTAGACGATGTGATTTCAATTTGCATAAATTATTTCAAGTCTGGTCATGAAACCATTTATATTGTTGAACCAGGTTATAATATATGTGTTATGAATCATCCATAGTTCTGGAATTATTTTTTACTCATGGTTCTAATTTATAAGACAAAATGAGGTTAATATTATCAAAGAACCATTAAAACGATCTAAACGAACATCATTAATGTTTTAACTAATGAATCATCATCATGGTATATAAACAAAAATCATTATAAGATCATTTATATCTCCATAATTTCTTTAATAATATTTATTAACAATTCTTTATGTTTAACCATGTTTCAAATGAACTTTTATTCATGGAAACAAGTAAACGAACTATGGAAACCACGTAAGAAAATGCTTCCAAAACAATAAGATTTAATATCTTAAACCCATAAAAGTGGCCATTAATGAAATTAATAAGGTTATATCATATAAATTACATGTTTATTAGGTTCTTTAATTACTAATTAATGAATATAAATTTTATTAATTAATGAATATAAATTTTATTATTCAGGTCATTAAGAACAATCAAGAACACACTAGAGAAAAAGGTAAGGGGTTTCTCATCTCACTTTCATTTCTGTGAGATTTCCATTGTTCTCCAATTATTACTTATATTTGGTATATGTGTACATACATTTGATAAATAATAATATTATTCTATTTATATTCATGTTATTCAGCGATTCACTTGATGGTTATTAAGTGATGGTCATACGGTTCGACCGATTACATTGTGGTAAGGGACTTTGTCTCAACTGTCGTTTTCGTTGTGACTATATTTGTATTGTGCATGTAATAATCCTTATGTGGTGTACATACTTCCCATTTGAGATAAATTTTCATTTGTAATTATATTTATATTAAATATCCATAATCTCATTTCATGTATATGTTTGTTGACTAAATTGTATACCATTTTACATACGGTGTTTATTTGGAAAGTTATTTTAATTATGGAAATATTGATGAATCTATATACTCTACTATATACGGATATTGAAAGGGAATATTGATCATGTATTGAATAAATTTACAAAGAATGATTTGGACATGCAGTGGCAGGTGGGGACCGCTATAGCCCCTTGATGCATCGGTAGGTCTCATGAGACAAAACAATTTGGTGACAAACCATTCGAGTTTGTTTCCAAAAATCAGAAGGGTTTATACCCACATAACTAAACCGTTTTTTATGGTATTATGGTTTCATTTTCTAAATACATGACTTAAAATTAATAATAATTCTCTTTATTCATTATCAGTAATTATTATTATCCATGAGGTTTTCACTAAGACAAAATCTATGGATGCGGTTTTATTTTCAGTTTATTAATGGCATTAGTTATTCATTTATTCACTATGCCATTTTGATTATGTCAGATTGATTTTGATTCACTTATTATTATACTCATGATTCCACTTTCTTTAACCCTTAATAAGCATTTGGGATCACCCCATTCATTATTTACCTTCAACAGGTGATGAAGAGAAGGTCTTTTATTGTGTTTGTGTGGTTGCAGTTTTTAGTTTTCTTTATGTGTTGTTTTTTGTAAACTTTTCCAATGTAATTTGAGTATTTTCTTCAAGACTTCTAAATGGATTGTTTCTTCGGGATTTTCATTCCTTCTAACTATGCCAATATCACAAGTAATGCACCGACCCTAGTCTAGAGGGGTCGGGGTGCTACAGTTGGTATCAGAGGAAGTTTAGTAGAAAACTTGGAAACTAGAGTAGGAAATGTATAGTAGGAAACAAATCCCTAAGGTAGTATCTGAGGATTAACATACAAGAATTTCTTGATATTTTGGTAAGGAATATATTACGTGGATATTTTAAGCAATATGTCCCTGTCTGGATACGAGTAGGTAGAGGCGGCTCTGGAACAAATGTATCTTGGGGTAAAACCCGAAAACACTGCATTGAGCTAGACTTGAACAGGAACTGGTGCATGACAACAGGCCTTGTTGTACTCTTGGTTACGACACTCCCGGGGGATATTCTTAGGATAATCCATGTTTTCATTACAATCCATTATGAAAGAGTTAATGTAAATTTTACCTTAGAGAAACCATGTTTATAAGATTATCTATGCATATAATTTCAGTCTATGTTGAGTGCTTTTCTATTTGAGATTCATAAACTAATCTAGTGTATCCCATTATTTAGAAATGGTGTCTAATGGAAGAAGGGGAATTAATACTCGTGGGCAAGGTAGGGATCTCCCTACTGATAAATTCAACACAGTCAATGTTGGAGCAGATCAGATCATGACCATATTGGGACAACTTACTCAAGTTGTAACGAATAACCATTCAACACCAGTGTTGGATCATTTTATGCAGCAGAAGCCCCCATGATTCAGTGGGACTACTATTCCAGTGGTTTTTGAGCAATGGATCAAGTCCCTAGAAAATATATTCATGGTGTTAAGATGTAATGAAAATGAAAAGGTAGTACTGGCAGTATATTGTCTCGAGGGAGATGGTGATCAATGGTGTTCCTTGATTCAAAATACCATGGAGGAATAAGAGATAGAGGATATGGAATGGAGTAATTTTATGGAAATATTCTACGAAAATTATTTCCCTCGTGAGCAACAAACTTAAATGAAGAGTAAATTCCTTCGCTTGAAACAAAGGGAAGAAGATAGCGTTGCAAAGTATGAGGCTACCTTCACAAGGCAAGCCGTGTATACTATAGATTACGTTCATGACTCAGTAGAAAAGATTGATCATTTCATTTAAGGTCTTAAGACAAGTCTTCTAAGGGAACTGGCTTCTCAATCATTTTCATCATATGATGAGATTGTATCAAGTGCCATCAAAACAGAGAAGGAATTTTCTAGATGAATTTTTTTCAAAGGAAACCAAGATAATAAGCGGAAATCTGATAACAAAGGAAAAGGATAAGCACAAAAGAAGAGGAAGTGAACAAATAGTTTCCTATTATACGAGAACTGTCGAAAGAATCATCTTAGGAAATGCTTGAAAGGCAAGGGAGTCTTCTATAATAGTGGAGAAAAGGGTCATCGATCTGATCAATGCAAGGGGAAGAAACAATTCAATGATGTTCAATGATACAATTACAGATAGATGGGACACTATGAAAATGAGTTTCCTAATTTCCAAGGAAACATGCCTCAAAAAAATCCAAGAGATCAAGGGAGAGCCTATGAAATTACAACCACAGAGGTTGAAGTTCCTAGTGATGTGGTGGCAGGTACTTTAATTATTTCCTCAAACTTAGCCAACACTTTATTTGATTTTGTATCATTGTATTCATTTATATCCTCTAATTTTTCCAAGAAAATTAGATATGTCCAATTTGATTTAAGAAAGGAGTTGTCAGTCAAAACTCCCATGGGATGTATCAGTGCAACAAAGGCATGTCGACTAGTCCTCCTCCAAGAGCCAAAATGTGCTTTAGTTTCTATCCTTGTCATCATACCCATGACTGAATTTGATATAATTCTTGATATGGATTGTCTATCAAATTATGATGCAGGGATTTATTTCAAGAAAAAGAAAGTTACAATTTTTGAAAATGGTGTAGAATCCCTTATTTTTAGGGCAGAAACATCGCCACCTGATTCTTATCTAGAACCACACCTGGTAGCTCTATTGAATGAAATACTTGGAGAGGAAGATAAACCAATATCTATGAAATAGGAAATAAATATTCAAATTTCATATGTGCACATAGTGAAAGAGTACATTGATGTATTTCGAGAGGATTTACCTGGACATCCTCCAGAGTGCGAAGTTGAGTTCTCTATTGATTTAATTCCTAATACAAGACCTATATCAAATACTCCCAATAGAATAGCCACTATGGAATTAGTAGATCTAAAGAAACAACTAGAGTATTTGAGTGAAAAAAGATTTATTCGACCTAGTGTTTCTCTATGGGGAGCCCATGTCCTCTTTATCAAGAAGAAAGATGGTTCCATGAGGCTTTGCATTAATTATAGGGAAATAAATTCTATTACAATAAAGAATAAGAATACTTTACCCTAGATTGATGATGTATTTGAACAAATTTATGGACCTCAATACTTTTCAAAGATTGACCTTTGATTTGGATATCATCAACTATGTGTGAGGAAGGAAGATATTCTAAAGACAGCATTTTGAACCAGGTATGGGCATTATGAGTTTACAGTGATGCCTTTTGGACTGAAAAATGCACCCTCTATTTTCATGGATTTAATGAATAGAGTTCTCAAGGAATATCTTGATAAATTTGTGGTGGTATTCATCGATTATATCCTGGTATACTAAAAAATCTATGAATACCATGTGGATCATTTGCGAGCTATTCTGAAAACTCTTAGAAGAAATCAATTATATGGGTTGTTTAGCAAGTGTGAATTCTGGATTCAGTTAGTTTATTTTCTAGTCCATATTGTCTTTAAGGATGGAATCCTAGTTGATTATGCAAATACAAAGGCAATCCAAGAATATCCCATGCCAACAAAAATAACTAAGGTATGCAGTTTTATTGTCTTAGTAGGTTATTATCGGCGTTTCATACAGAATTTTGTCCAACTGGCTAACCCGCTAATCAAGCTCACATGTAAAGGGGTTAAATTTGTTTGGACAAAATATTGTGAATAATTTTTCGAAGAACTGAAGAGAAGATTATTCAATGCTCCAATATTGACTCTACCATCGGGGAATGACGGGTTTGTTATTTATAGTGATGCTTCAAAGAAAGGACATGGTTGTGTCCCTAAACAAAATGATAAGGTTATTTCTTATGCATCACGACAGCTAAAAGTTCATGAGAAAAACTTTCCTACTCATGGTCTTGAGTTAGCTGCTATAATCTTTTCTTTGAAGATATGGAGACATTATCTCTATGGTAAAAATTTGAGATTTATATTGATCACAAGAGTTTGAAGTATATTTTATCACAGAAAGAACTCAACATGAGGAAAAGTAGATGGCTTGAACTACTCCAGGATTATTATTTCACAATTCACTACCACCTGGGGAAGGAAAATAAGGTGGAAGATGCTTTGAGCAGAAAGGATAATGGAGTTTTGAACAAGATGAGAGTTGAAAGGGATCCTATTTTCATGGATCTAGTAAAGATGGATATGGGAATAACCATGGAAGGTGAAACATCAATTCTTTTTCAAATTGTTTCCAAACCATATGTACTATAAAGGATAAAAAGTTCTCAAGCTAATGATGAGGAGTTTCAAAAGAATATTAAAGCTGTGAATGATGGGAGATTGAGTGACTTCGTATATGAAGATGGAATTTTGAAATTTGGGAAGAGAATTTTTGTTCCCAATATACCTGATCTAAAAAGGGAATTTTTGGATGATTCTCATAGTTCCAATTTCTCTATACACCCTGCTAGCACTAAGATGTATAGAGATTTGAAGGAACATTTTTGGTGGGACAACATGAAGAGGAAGATTTCTGATTTTGTGTCAATATGTATGGTTTGTCAACAAGTGAAAGATAGAAGGCAATGGCCTAGAGGAGTATTTCAACCTCTTCCCATACCTGAGTGGAAATGGGATAATATCATGATGGGATTTGTCATGGGACTACCAAAGACTCCTAGAAGGAAGGATGCAATATGGGTCAATGTTGATCGTCTTACCAATTCAGTACATTTTCTTACTACAAGAGAAGATCTACCACTTGAATATCTTTCAAGACTATATATTAATGAAGTTGTGATACTTCATGTAGTACCTCTATCAATTGTTTTTTATCATGATCCATGTTTTACATCAAAATTTCTGGAAAAGTCTCCAGAAGGCCCTAGATATTGATCTTCATTTGAGCACTGCCTACCACCTACAAACTGATGGTCAATCAGAACGGACTATTCAAACATTGGAAGACATGTTGAGGTCTTGTTCACTTGATTTTCAAGTCATGTGGGATCACCATTTACCTCTTGTGGAATTTTTCTACAACAATAGCTTCCATTCAAGTATTCAGATGGCACCATATGAAGAATTATATGGGAGGAGATGTCAAACACCAACTTGTTGGGATGAAGTTGGTGAAAGAAAACTCATGGGACCAAAACATGTTGAAGAAACAATGGATAAGGTGAAGATTATCTAGAACCATATCAAAATAGTTCAAAGTAGGCAAAAGATCTATGCAGATAACTGAAGTAAGGATTTGGAGTTTCAAGAAGGTGATCACGTTTTCTTAAAGGTATCTCCATGGAAGGGTATTATACGATTTGGTAACAAGGGAAAGTTAAGTCCCAGGTACATCAGACCTTTTGAAATTATGGACCGAATTGGAGCCACAGCTTACCGTTTGGCAATGCCGCCAAGTCTCTCCAAGGTTCACAATGTGTTCCACGTGTCAATGTTAAGAAAATACCTGCCAGACCCAACACATGTACTCACTTATGAAGAAGTAGAACTTGAGCCAGATCTATCTTATTGTGAAGAGCCTATCAAGATTCTTGGTACTAGAGAAAAATTATTGAGAAATCGGACAACTCATCCGGTAAAGGTTCTATGGAGGAACCATAAGATGGAGGAAGCAACATGGGAGCCTGAGGAGCTTATGTTAAAGACATACCCAAATCTTTTTATATAATATGTTGTAAATTTCGAGGACAAAATTTTCTGAAGGAAGGAATAATGTAGTACCCCAAAAAATTTATGTTATGTTTCTCTATTAATCACTATGTTCCTTCAAAACAATACTAGGTTATTTAGGAGATAGTTAAAACCTAGCCATTAAACATAAACGTCTCACTTCTATGTTTTGAATTTCAAAAAATGGTCATCTAGAGTTGTGTTCAATAAGTCAATTGGAGTTTGATAGAACAAACTTGATTTTTTGTGAATAGTAACAAACCCATGTGAATAGTAATATGAATAGTAACATACCCTTATGAATAGTAAATAATAATATTATTTTATTTTCTTATGACAATAAGATAATGAGATCTTAATTATTTTTTCAATGAGAAATAAAACTAGTTGCACTTTAAGATTGTTATTTTTCGAATTAAATATGACCTTATTTAAAAATTAAATTAAAAATATTAGGAAAATTATTTTTGAAAAATGTATTTCAATTTTTAAATCTACACGTTGATAAATGGGTAAGGTGAATTTTGGGAATTTTTCTGAAACAGTTGATTTTTCAGTGAATATTAAAAAATACAGTTTTTAGTTTTGGTGTGTTAATGACATCATTAATGATATAATAATGATGTCATAAATATGGTAGAATTCTGTATAGTTATATAATATTTTAGGTGTCCCAAGTGGCTTATACCATGGTAAAATACAATGGGAAAGCCCATGGTTTTGGAAAAACCACTAATGAGGTGTCCCTTTGAAATTATTAAAATAATCCCTCACTTTTCCTAAAAATACCAACTCTTCCCTTCATTGAATTCATTCCCAATTCTCCCTAAACGAAGTTCTAGACTCCTTACCTCCATATTAGTCCTCCCAAGGTTTCTTCATGCCCCCAAGGTCCCAACCTTCATGTTTTATGGGTTATTCTACAAGGTATGAAAACTCTCAATTTCTTTCTTTTTCCTTTCAAGATATCTTTTATGTGGTATATCTTTCAAGTTTCTATACCATGTTCTTATTTTTCTTCTTATTATTGATATAATATATATTATTATTCATTTCTAGATAGTTTACCCTTGTCCCCTCTCTTTTAAATATTTTATAAAACCATGTTGTGTAGTCGTTAGGTTGCCAAATTTTGTAAGCGATTTCAAAATTATTCTTTTATTTTGAGTACCCTATTTATTATTTCTTCATCTCTTCTTAACCAAGAGGAATGAAATCTCTAGAATCATTTATATTATGGATATTCTCATGTTCACGAGAAATTCATCATCAATCTTTTTCTTTTCCACCACTTTTTCAAGGAATTAAAAACATTGTCCGTGATGTGTCGAAATACCAACATCGTAGACGATGTGATTTCAATTTGCATTAATTCATTCAAGTCTAGTCATGAAACCATTTATATGGTTGAACCAGGTTATAATATATGTTTCATGACTCACCCATGGTTATGGAATTATTTTTTACTCATGGTTCTAATTTATAAGACAAAATAAGGTTGATATTGTCAAAGAACCATTAAAACGATCTAAACGAACATCATTAATGTTTTAACTAATGAATCATCATTGTGGTATATAACCCAAAATCATTATAAGATAATTTATATCTATATAATTTATTTAATAGTATTTATTAACATTTCTGGATGTTTAACCATGAATCAAATTAACTTCCATTCACGAAAACAAGTAAACGAACCATGAAAACCAAGCAAGAAAATGCTTCCAAAACAATAAGATTTAATCTCTTAAACCCATAAAAGAGGCCATTAAAGAACTTAATAAGGTTATATCATATCAATTACATGTTAATTAGGTTCTTTAATTATTAATTAATGATTATAAATTTGATTATTCAGGTCATTAAGAACAATCAAGAACACACTAGAGAAAAAGGTAAGGGTTTTCTCATCTCACTTTCATTTCTGTGAGATTTCCATTGTTCGCCAATTATACCATATATTTGGTATATGTGTACTTCCATTTGATATATAATAACATGATTAAATTTATATTCATGTTATTCAATGATTCACTTGATGGTTATTATGTTCTGGTCATACGGTTTGACCGATTACATTGTGGTAAGGGACTTTGTCTTAGCTGTCATTTTCGTTGTGACTATCTTTGTATTGTGCACCTAATAATCCTTATGTGGTGTACCCACTTCCCATTTGAGATAAATTTTAATTTGAAATTATATTTATATTAAATATACATAATCTCATGTCGTGGATATGTTTGTTGACTAAACCGTATACCAATTTACATACGGTGTTTATTTGGAAAGTTATTTTAATTATGGAAATATTGATGAATCGGTATACTCTAATCTATACGGATATTGAAAGGGAATATTGATCTTGTATTGAATCAATGTATAAATAATGATTTTGACATTAAGTGGTGGGTGGGTCCCACTATAGCCCCTCGATGTATCGGTAGGTCTCATGAGACAAAATAGTTTGGCGACAAACCCTTTGAGTTTGTTTCCAAAAATCAGAAGGGTTTCTACCCACAGAACTAAACCGTTTTTACGGTATTGAGGTTTCATGTGCCAGATACATGACGTCAAATTAATAAGCATTCTATTTATTCATTATCAGTTATTATTATTATCCATGAGTTCTTCACTATGACAAAGTCTATGGAGGCAGTTTTGTTTTCAGTTTATTAATGGAATTAGTTATTCATTTATTCACTATTCCATTTTGATTATGTTAGATTGACTATGATTAACTTATTATTATACTCATGATTCCACTTTTTTTAACCCTTACTGATCATTTGAGCTCAACTGTTTCATTATTTACCTTCAACAAGTGGTGAAGAGAAGGTATTTTATTGAGTTCATGTGGTTGCAGTTTTTAGTTTTCGTTATGTGTTATATTTTGTAAACTTTTCCAATGTAATTTGAGTAACATATATGTATATAGTTTCTTAAATACTACTAAAATGATCATTCCTTCAGGATTTTCATTCCTTCTAACCATGCCAAAATCACAAGTAATGCACCGGCTCTAGGCTAGAGGGGTCAGGGTATTACATTATCCCTTTTGTTTTCACTAATGTTTATGCTCCAAATCCCAAAAAATAACTAGAATTTTCTCTAATACCACCTATGACAATCCATATCATTTATAAAATTTACTTCTTGATTTATTAAATTAATATACACATAATAATATCCCAAAATATCGATAGGCCCAGTGTACTTGGAAAATTAGATGCATATCCCAATATCATGAAATAGGTATACAACAACATTATCTAATGATCCATAACATTCCCTTTAATTCCATTCATCCTTTAATACTTCATGGGATAACCTGGGATATATATAGAAAATGAGGAGCTATAAAGCCCAATAAGGGAGTAATTAAAGCACAAAAAAATTAAATTAGTACATGAGATTGAATAAGAATAACATGGTGACTTAGAAGTGTGAAAATAATAATCTTGAACATAGAATCATGATATAATATGAAAATATAAAGGAATCATAGGAATGTTTCAATAACAAAAAATATGAAATCATAAGCATAATTCAAGGATAAACATAAATATATGATAACATAGTGTACTTATGATAACCTACCATGCACCATAAATGGTATATCATGAGATTAAAACATTACCCAATGCATTGGTGGGCTATATAATTTCAGTTCCACCCATACAAGCATTTGCGTTCTACATAGATCATACAACATAAGAACTTCTTTCATCACTTTTGATCCAATTGTTAAGGAGTGTGGATTACATACATGTAATTATATAATAAATTAAAGATAGGTGCATCTAGGTGAATACCTTTGAGTGGGAATTTGAATGGTTATTCACAATAAAAAAGTTTGGCATGGAAAATCGTGGGATAATTTTGGGAGCATAATGGGTTTATATAAAGGTTCATAGAAGTGTTTAATGAGAGTGAAATGAGGTCTATCATTACTTTGGAATAATAATGATTGTAAAGCGATGGGTAAAAACACATTAAAAAATAAAAAATTTGAAATAAAAAGGCTTAGTATAAAAAAAAGTAATTGAATAAAAAGGAAAATGAGAGAATCCCTTACCTTGAGAGGGTGCTTCGAAAATATTGGGGGTTTCTTAAGATTTTGGTAATACCTTTAGAGGAATTTAGAGAGAGGGGATAAGAAATTTGTGATCAATGTGTTTTAGTGAAGATGAATGAGAGTTTTGTGGTTATTTATGGTGAAAGTGAGGGGAATTCTTTATTTATTTCAAAACATAGGTTTTGGAATCTAAGTGATAAAATAATAAAAACCATAACCAATTACATGGTTTTTACAATGGTTTCTACCAAAGAGGAGTGTATTTAAATATTTTATTAGGGTAAGAGTAAAACTCATTAAAATTATAAAATTCATGATATGGAAGTTATTCAAGTTCATAAAAAACATTTAAAACCATAAAATGTATTATTGGTTTGGAGGATTCAATATAGGTTTGTGAGATTAATAAAATAAATTCAAAAAAATATTATTTTCAATGGTAAATCCATTTTTGGTTGTTGGTTTATTTTTTAGTATTTATTTAATCAATTTCTGGAAATTATGATGTCATAATACATATGGTATATTTATATCATATTAAATTTATACCCCAAAATTATATTATCTAGAAAAATTATGAAAAAAACACCATTGGATAATTTTAACATGCTTATTTTACAAATAATATTTATTATGATGGAATTAGTTTCTAAATATGAGAATTTACATTTTTAATTAAAAATATTTTTTTACTAGAAAATACTCGTTTTTAGGAAACTAATAACGTTATGACATATATAAAAATAACATTGGAATTTATTAAATTATATTATAATTTATATTTAAATAAACATTTTATAAAAAGTATATTTCATAAAAATATCATATTTTTTAAAATTCATGAATTTATCAAAAATAGTGTTTTAATTGAAAACAATTATTTACCAAAAAAATTATAAAATTTATATCAAAATCATTTTTTTATTCAAATAATTATATTATCATGTGTATAAAATAATAATGAAAATCGATAAATATAATAATTATTTAATTACAAATAAAATATAAAAATTCACATTACTAAGGTAAAAATACATAACTCCTTATTACACTAGCGTAAGCCCTAAGGGTAATGTGTGAAATGGTGGTAATTTTTTGGGGTGGCTCGAAAAACATAGTTATATATCTATATTACCAATAGTTAACTATATATTATAATAACCCGTGAAATATACTAATCTAAATGGTCATTGTATAAAAGCTATATTAACAATAGTTATGATTATTAATGGTATTTAAAGTCTAAAAGGATAATTGTGGATATATTTTACAATAGTCCAAAATAAAAAATGAAATATAGAGAATGGGTTTTCTATGTGGAAATTATTCATTTAGAAGGTAATCTAATTTATTATAGGTTTAGGTTGTTACAGTGTTGGGGATAGATTGAGTGTCAATGAGGTTAGGTTTTGGGACAAAGTTGTTGGTGGGATTAAATGTTCTTCATATGGTTTAACAATTGAATGGTTGCATGAGTACTGACATAGAGGCCCACAATTCATATTAAAGTCCTAGGTGAAATTACAAAAGTTTATTTTTTTCACAAATTCATAAATCCTTATGATGTAGAAAAGTCTTTCACTCTACCCAGTAATTCCTTATGCTCGATGTTGAAGTCATATACTCAAGGGTTAAGTATCACACTGGTTTTAGTAAATTCTTATGATGGGTGGTTCTTCTGAAAATTGGAAAAGTACTAAAGAATTAAGATATTTTCAAAAGCTTTATGCTCAACCAAAAAATCTTATAACCCCCCTTCAGGTATCTCCTATATTAGTTTATCCTCAAAGATAATTGAAGGTGTGGTCATTTGGGAATGTCTCTAGTGATCATTTGAGAGTATCATATGCAGTTAGTGGAAGTTAATTTATTTGGTTAGTTTTAAGACACATCTTGTGGTCACTTAAGGAATTTTTTATTTTATTTTATTCAACCTTAAATATTAAAAATTCAAAACTCAGTGTATGAAATATCTATATAAACTTCATAATAAAAAAATATTTACAAAAAAATCATATTAACTATTGAATCAAATTTTAAAAAACAATAATGTGTGGATAATAAGTATTTAATAAACATAAAGAATTATGTTTTAAAATATTTAATTATTTTAAACTAGATTTCCACAAAAATCAAAAATAAAACCAATTTACCTAGGATTTATTAAATGTTTGGTGTACTTATCAATGGAATAAAGATAAAAAATTTAAAATTTCTAGATCTCATAAATAAATGATATAAATAATTAATTTTTAACATTTATAATTATTTATTCAATTTAATTTCAAAGGAATATTTTCCTAAAAAATCACTCGGCTTCCTCACTACATTGAAACTTATTCTGAAGGTCTATGATCAACCTTTCAAGACCTCTCTATCCACCAAAAACAAATCCCCTATCATCTCTGGATGATTTCACTATTTTTTAGGGAAATTTTTATTATAGTCCTTTCTAAATATGAAAAAATATATATATATATAAAAATAGAAACTAAAAAGGAGGAATGAATAGAATAATCATACCTCTAATGCCGTCAAAACATAATAACAATCAACCCTCACCATGGGAAATCGAAGGGATGAGGAAGAGGGGGAGATTATACCGAATGAATACACTGAGGACCCCTATTCACCCAAAAATCATGAATGTGTTGATGATGAAATGGAAAAAATCCCACCTTAGAATAAACTAAGCATCAGTCACGGCACAACACATCCCTTCACTCGAACAATTCATGGTGTAAATAGGGTTCTCATTGTGAATCAATCCTTCACAAAGGAGGAGGCCCAAACTCCCTCAACCATACTATAAAACCTCATATCATGTTCCCTTCATGATTTTATGGAAACTAGAAAGAGGTATAACAACTTATCCATGACTCCTTTGTGGTGTGATCTTTATGCATTCATGGCATAAGGCCCCATCTTTATCCCTTCCCAGCATAACCTATAGGTCACAACATGAACTGAAGAAGCATTAGTATTTTAGTAAGGCCTTCAAGGCTTGATCCATGACCAACTAAGAACTAAAACCATCATACAAACCTCTTTTCCCATCTAAAAATAGATTTTGGAGATTTTATAACACTCGGATTCCTAAATCGAGTCCCAATTCAAGGAATAAACCCCCTCTCTAGGACAAAAACTCAAATATAACTAAAAATTAAGGACATTAAAATTCATGTGTCATTTGATTATGTTTGTATACTTTGTACTCTAATCCATAATTTATTCTGGTATAGAATATCTAAGAAATTTATTAGTGAATTAAAAAATATAAAGAGTTTAAAAATATCAAAATAAAATTAAATAACTTATTAAAATATTTTCATCTAAATCCTTTTACTATTCTATAAGATATGTTCCCCTTTTCATTATTCGGGACTATTTAAATTATTTATCTCTATCTGGGGGAAAGAGGGGCTGAAGAATCATAACTTTATTTTCCAATTTTTTTAATTATCTTTTTTTCTTCTAATAATGGATACCATCCAGAAGATAAAGTATGATGGTATACATTTTTTTATTGGGTATCCTAATGATATATCCTCAGTTCCTATTAACTAAGGAGAAAAAAATTACTATGATAATTTTTTGTGATTATACAAAAAACTAAAAAATTATTAGATTGCACTTGCTGAAAATAATTCATGTTGTAAAATTTCAATAAACTCATTCCATGTATCTTTAACTATAAAAGCATATATATTTCATGGAGTTTCATTTTTTTCTTCCACAAAAAAAATAGTGAAATATAAGTTAGTTTTGATTTAAAATCCCTCAATCTCTGAGAATATAAAGATGAACATATCCTTTAACTTATTCAGTATCAAATTTATCATATTTTATTTGATGAGAAGAAGAAAATAACTTATTTTACTAAAAAACAAGTAACAATGTTTATAATAATAATAAATAATCTTCTCAAGATGTTGTCTCATAGCTGATCTTGTGTCACCTTTTTAACACTTTTCAAATCATAAATCAAAAGGCTTGATTTCACTCAAGATTTCATAGAAATAAAACTCCTAAATTGTTTGGAATTTTGTCACTTAATATGACCATTACCATCAAACTTGATAGATATCCTCAACTCATGGTGAGTATAAAGTGGTAATTTAGGTAAACGTGTGCTACAAAGTTTATCAACCTTGGAAGTATAATTATAAGGCTCTTGTGTAGAGAAACTAGGATGCCCCCTAATAGAATAATGAGTAGGGTCCTCCATAAAATATCAAGGTGACTAAGCTATTTAATCTAAAATTATCTTATAAATAAAATTTCCAAGCAATTAGTAAAATATTTTAAAAATCCAACTATTATATATATAATTAAATAAAATTTAAAAAATGATACAATAAATACTAAACTAAACATAAATATTTTTTATCTATAATGATTAAATTAGTTAACTAAAATGATAAAAAATGATCAAAACATTTATATGACATGAAATGATATAGAAAAAGAAAACAAAACTTCAGTAAAAAATTATTCAAATCTAACTATTAAATAAAAATTTGAATAACAATTGAAAAATTATAGAATAAAACAAAACAAAAAAAATATTTTTCATATTCATTAGATAATTTAGCAATAATTATAAAAACAATATTGACAACATTAATCAGACAAGAAATGATATATTTAAATAAAACAAAACTTAAGTAAAAAATTTATACAAATCCAATAGTTACATATAAAATTAAACGATAAAAAAATGATATTAACAAAAATAAACTAAAATAAGAAAATAATTTATAACATTTGTTAAAATATGTGCAATAAATAATAAGTCTAAACTAATAAAATAATTTACAACATTTTCTAAAATATGTGATATAAATAAAATGCAAAATTATAAACAGTATATCTAAAAATTTTCAAATTTTGAAAACATTAATAGGAAATAAATATATGTTACCTAAAATATTAGAAGATTGATAAAAGATTATTTTCTCATATTACTTCTTTAAAGTCTTTGTATATGGAAGAAACCATGTCTATAATGTATTCATCGGTATCCTATGATAATTTCACATGTAAGTAGGGATCTCATGTAGTTCATCATAATCTTAAAGTTGTTCAACACCAAAATGCTATATTTTTCTTTTAAAATTGTATACCACTGTACATTTTATGGATAAATAACATAAAAAAATTCATGTGTCACTATAATATTAGTTTCATCTGTGTATTCCAATCAATTCAGATTTACTATTGTCATTCTAAGTTCCTCATGTTTAGCATTATTTTTATCAATAACCCATTTATAGTTTAATATAAGAACTAAAATTTTAATGTAATCAATATCCAATATTTCTTTAATAACTCTATAAGATACATTTGATGTATAGATTTAGTTTTTGAATTTTTAACTGAAATAATTCATTTCTTTAGTGAACACTGATACACTACTATTCAAAACTATAATTTCTCCTTTCTAGTGTTTATTATAAAATTTATATCCATTAATATCATACACATACCATGTTATCTTATTTAAAATTGGATCATGAGAAAACTATAACAATGTTTTTGACACATATATTATACTATAAACTATCTCATTAAAAACTTTAAAAATGTTTTTTATGCTCATTAAATAACCATATATATTTTTTCTTCTCATAAAATTTTTTAGCACATTAATATATGATTATATATATATATATGAGGGTTATCTATGTTATTCCATATGTAAAAATTTTAATGATTTATTTGTTAACATGTTAATGAATTTATTTACAATACCTGAATCCAATTTGTCACAAAATTGAATCATTCATGATGAGATATTAGAAAACCAACAAGATCAATTGTATACAAGTTGTCTGTATAAAAGTATAACACTTTATAAAAAATATACTTCCCAACAATGGAGGATTTTGGTCAATATGTATTCCTAAAATACCCCTTTAATATGTCCATATATCTTTCAAAATGATACGTCCAACTTAGATATACCAAACCAAAAATATTTATTGCTCAAATGAAATTAAACTATTGTATCAAAAAAGATGGTGGGAAGTACATTTCCAGTTGAAAAAGTATATATAAAATATTTTTATCCAAATTTTTTAATTAATTCAGATCCTTTACTTTGTTACAAATAGAATTGAAAAATTAATGCACTATTATAATTTTTAATATGAAATAAATGGGTAGTATTTTATGTAATTAAACTAATAGGATTTGTTACATCATAACATGATAGTCATGAGATTTCATGCCTATTAACTTTAAAGCTTTTAGCAACCCAATTTTTTTTATATTTTTGGAATAATAGTAAGTCACTTTGACACCTTGGAGGCAATAAAAAATATATTCTATCTCTCTTGGATAATGCATGACAAGTAAGAGTCAAGTGTGTTCATTTTCATTTAGTATTGGGAGATAACTCTAAACATATTCTCATTGCTAATAATTCTAAATAGTATTAAACCCGTCTTTAATCTTTCTTTTATTATCTAATAGTGTTCCAATAAAACTATTACATATATTCTTCTCAACATTCATCAATTAAATTTTATATTTGAACTCATGATTTCTAAAATATGGACTATGCAAAAATATTAACCATTTATTCCATTTTTTTCACAACTAGATATTTGTGTCATTTAAAATGTAATATCAATTATATTTTCCCTCTAAAAAAATCAGTTGAAAATTTATTTGGAGAAATATTAAATTCATGCGAGTTGATGAATAACTTTTTTAATTTTCGATAGTATTGATCCATAGATGAAAACATCTGATGATCCATTTACACATTTTTCTCTCATATTGTGTTTGATAACATAAATTCTCTTCTTCATAAATTGGACAAGATTTATTCTTCTTAACATTATATCCATAAAATGTTCTATATATTGATAAGTAATTTATAGTTAACATAATCATTACAAGAAAGTAAAAACATTCAATTTTATAAGAATCATACACTCTGATACCTTCTTCCTATAAAAATTTTTAATCATCAATTAATGGTGATAAGTAAAAATATAATATATTTTTTATATTATTTTAGTGTATATATCATTAAACTCAACATGATATATTCCCTCACAATACAAAATTCAATATATAAGCTTTAAATTACACAAAAAAAATTCCATGAACTTTGATTTCTTCTAAGAATCTCATATGGATTCATGTTATATTTTCACAGCCTAATTCAATGATTTCTAACTTCATCGTTGAAGGTAAGGAATTGTTGATCAGTTTTATTTTATTATGGAAAATTAGTTTTATGGAATAATTTTCCATTGGATATTTTCTAATATAAAATACATATTAACCTTTTTCATCATTTGAATTTGAAAATAAATAATTTATAAGATGAATTATAAGAAGATACTAAATTTCCATAGTATAAAACATGGTACTTGTATTAATAACTAATCAACCAAGGTTTTTTATTTTAATGTGAATCATTATTTCCCACATTTAGGACACTCTAGAATACCTTAATATACCATTCTATATATCACAAAGTCATTGGTGGGTGGGAATGTATCTTTGTATACCCAAATCTCATTGTACATAATTTTTTTTTTCATTATATTATTAATCTCACATGTCATTGTTTTCAAGAAGTGTGTCTTTCAGCTATAATAACTCTGTAAAAATATTATCCCTCTATCAATTCCTATATTTTAAGTTCTCTAATATTAACATTATCGATAAAACCATAAATTTTATAAAACCTAGATATTGTAGTTTCTCTGCATAACTATATATGTACTCAATCATCAATCCTTTGTTAACTTCCTCCAATTCAAAATCACATATCATTTCATCAAATTGATTAGACTTTTCATCTTGAAAATCTTCACCATTATTATATCATGAATTCTACTCAATTTCACCATTCTAGGCCTAAGTACTGTAACATAGATTGAAACCAAGACAAATTAAATGATTATTAGTTTATATGCTCAAAAAATGTGTCATATTTTATAATTTCATGCATTGATATAAAAGTTGGTTATTATTTGGAACATTTCATTAGGAAAATTCCAAAAAACCATCAACCCATTCCTCATATTCATCACTTGTTCAATGTACAGTAACCTAATTACAATTATTTATCATCTATAAAAAATTTAGTTATTGGAAATTGGTTAAAATATTTTAAAATTTAAATTCAAATTTACTTTCAAAAATAACAATACAAAAAAATAGAAATAAATAATATTAATGAAAATAAAATTACAAAAAATATTATAATTAATAAATATATTATATTTAAAAAATATATACCAACATTAATATGACATTTTTGAAATTATGATTTATCCATAAATAATGATAAAATATTCCAATAATAAAAATTGAGAAAATAATAACAAAATATATAAAAATAATAATGAAAAAGAAAAGAAAATATTTCACAAAAAAATGATAAAATATTTTCAAAAAAATAAAAAAAACAGAAACAAACTCATCTATAAGAAAACAATTCAAACACATAGAATTATAAATTAAATAAAAACATAAAATTATCATTAAAACCCATATATAAACAAATATAAAAACTCTAACATGAAAAAAATTAATCCATACAAATTTTAAAAAATATAGAAAATTAAAAAACCAAAACAATATCAAAACCATAACATAATGAAAGTATACTAGGGAAAATTTTTCACAAAAACATGTGATAAATTATAAATGTATAAAAAACTAAAACTATATAAAAAAATAACCTGAGTGGAAGTGGACAGTGGAAAAATAAGTAGAGGAAGAAAAAGAGAGGTTCAATGAGGTGGCTGATGGTATCCGATGATGATGATGATGATGATGGCTAATAGTAGATGGTATTTGATTAAAATTTAAGTTTGGGAGGATTAAATATAGTGTTGGTAGGTTTTATTTATGAAATAAATTGAAATAGGGGATGTGGGATTGAAATAAAAAAACTGTAAAGCTCAACATTTAAATATTTTTAAACTATTTTCATTTTAATTTATATTTATAAATGATGTTTATTTTTTTCAATTTTTTTTAAATAAATGATGTGAAAAAAATAAATCAAAATGTTTTTATATCATTTATTTAATAATTTATATAAAAAACTATTTATAACATCTGTTATAAATAATTGATGTTGTAAATACATCATTTTATATATTATTTATACAAGTGCCTCCTCTACCCACATCAAATAACATGTTTTATTCTATTTCATCTAGTACATTTTCTAATATTTCCCCCCTAACAAACATCTATCACATTTTGTAACCTATTTTCACAAGGAGCCCAAAATCTTGCATTTCCAAGAGTCTCTTTAAGGTAAAATTCAAGTCTTCAACCTAAGTATTACCCACTCCCTAGTCATTTTGTCTCTATCTTTTTCATCCACTTATTCTATAATATGATTTAACACTTTAATAACATTATTTTAAACACAATATTCTTCTATAAAGGTGATATTATATATATACAATAAATTTTTCTCATTCATTCATTCATTATAATGTGTTCTCGTTTGGTTTGGTTTTACCACATACATAAACGATGATATAATATTTATATCAGGAATGATTAAAAAACCTAAATAATAGTAATATGAATTAATAATGGAGAATTTCATATTTTTTTCATGACACTTTTATCATTACATAAATAATTATATTCATTAATAAATTCAATTCTTTTTATCTAACCAAAATTCACCAAAAAGGGATTTCAACAACTCTTTATTATCGATCACCATAAAATCACTAAAATAACCATTAGAATTAAAAACTATGTCAAACAAACATATGTGACATCCATTATCATATTATATGTGGTGAATATATAATAAATGATCAAGGTCTAGAACCACCATAGCAAATCGATCATAGAACAAATAGCATAATTAACAGCCAAAAATTAATTTTAAAGAAAATAAATGGTTAATAAGAATGTATGATTGAATAGAATCATGTAAATTTAATATTAATATGGTTTTTATATAGATAAATAATTAATCTAAATTTATTGAACATAATTTGATATTACATCCAACCAAGTAGAAATCCAGGGTAAGGGTTTTTTACTCAATTTCTATTTCATTGGGTCATAATCATTCTTCATTGACCATGATCATATAATTTTTTTTATATTCTTATATTCCTCTATTTCATAAGGTTTATTCACTTTACTCTAAGAAATTTACATTTTCATGTCAAAATCAGATTCTTTGATGGATTTCATTCTTCATAAAATTATAACATTGTTAAGAATAATTCACATCCTCTCTATTAGTTATTTCTCCTCTATATCCATATTATTTCTTACCATTGATATTTTATTTTATTATTTTAAATTACCCATATTTTTTTATCTTATTTACTATTCATATTTATCTTTATCTATTTTCAAAAAGAAATTTTATAACTGTTTTATCAAGCTATATTTTCTTTAAAAAGACCAAAAAAGATAAAAGGCTTTTTTTATCACTTCTATATATTTGGTATCTTTCACTTCACATTTATTTACTTAACCTTTACTTATATTTAATGTTAAATTATTTATAATTTTTTTAATATATTTTTTAAAAAATTATTCTTTTCACCTTCTTGGTAATTATTTATATAAGTGACTTGTAACTTCTTGTTTTTATAAAAATATTAACAATATTGTATGAAAAAAAATTTATGGTTTTGTTTCCATTTTCATATTTATCTTAAAAATATATATTTTCTATATAAATGATCTTATGATATACTTTTCTTGTTTTATTGAGGTTTTGGTATCAACCAATCAAATTATTTATGTCATTTAATTCAATACCATTTAAAATTTTTATCTAACCCATCTTCCTTCTATGGGTTTTTCATGATAATAATAATAGTTGATTTTGTGTGGAAAAAATATTTATGGTATATAATTATGTGATGGGTGGGTCATATAAATCCAAAAAATTCATGGGGTAAAGTTTTATATCTCATGTGATAATGATGTTATGCATATACAAGATTGTGGTTTTTTATAACTTTACATGTGGGAATGATTAGGGCTTACTCACATATTTATGCATGTTCATGATTTTGGTTTTCTCACAATGTTATGTTTCCTAATCTTATACATGTGCCACATTTATATGTTATGACACATTTGTATGTTATGCTCCATGACTCATGATTATTGTCACATTCCTTTATATTCTTACATCATGGTGTATGTATTATTCTTTGAGTTTATATGTCCTTATATCATTCCTTGTGGAAACATATTATGATTTTAAATTATTTTTAATCAAATATTTCTCACATGTTAATGTCTTCTCACATGATTGTGATAAAACCCCTTTTATTACCCATTTATATGTTTTTCCCTTATTGAAAATTTAAAATCACACCTTATTATGTTTCCAATTTACACAAAGAAATAAATACATAATTATGCATCAAAGGAATTCATGTGTGGAGAATTTTATAAGAGATATTGAATAAATAACATGTAATAATACATTTATATAACTAATATCTAAAAACACAAAACCTTTTTTTTTAGTATTATGAATTTATTTAAAGTATTTAATGTTTAAATTATGGAATTGGAGTAAAATATATGCTTGTTTTTATAGGTTTGTCTCAATTGGTATCATAATAGGGTTAAGTTGTTTTGCGGATTAGGTTAATAAGAATAAGGTAATTCAACTTAAAGTAACATAGGTTGAACCAAAAGTATCATAGGATAAAATAAAGGTTTACTAGAGTAAAAGATCATGAGTTTGAATTTTTATAGGGTTATTTACATGAATTACCTTAAGATATTATTATTTTTCACTCTTATTAACCATTTTTGGTTTTAGTAATGGTTATATCCCAGAGAATCCAAGTTAGACATGGGTGTACTAGAAAATATTGTGATTTCCCCATCAATCAATCAAACAGGATGGGGTTTGGAGTATAGAATTTTGTGGATATGTTCACCCAATTATCTTAAGAGGTAAATAATAATGTGTAACAAGTCAAAATCTCAAGCATTCCAAGGAAGGATCAACTCTTTATTAATTCATTTATGTGTAAACATTATCCCGCCTATATTGGGAATTATGAGCCACTATTTGTTGAGAAATGGATAAACTTAATAGAAGATATATTTTTCATTCTATAATGGTTATAGAATATAAATATTTTTTTTAGTTTTTTATCATTTAGAATGATAAGGTGACTAATGGTGGACTCTCATTGACAATATAAGTAAAATTCAAGAATCTGACTCTGTGGAATGGGATGAGTTCAAGAAAATATTCCTCAAAAACTATTTTCCTTGAACTCTTCACACAAAAATGGATAGGAAATTTATTAATATAAAATAAAAAGAGGTTGAACTCATTGGTACATATAAAGAAAACTTTATGAAACTCCCAAGGTATGCCTTCAATTTTATTATTGACCTTGAAATCAAGATTGATCATTTCATTAGTATCCTAAAACCATCTCTTAAAAAGGAATTATTTATAAGATAATTTGTTAGATATGAAGACATTGTTAGATGTGTAATTAAGGTGGAAATGAAAAATAGAGGCTCTTATTATTCACAAGGGTTTGGATATAATAAAATGAAAATTTAGTTACATAAAAACTATAATGATAAATAATATGGGGGATAACAAATTTAATTTCCTATATACAAAAAATATGGGAGGAAGATTCTAATAAATTTTCTAAAAGGATCAGGAAAGTGTTTCACAAGTGATAAAGCATTCCAAAAGGAATGTAAATTCTAGAGAAATGTGAATAGGATTATTAATATAATATAAGAGAAGAAGGTCTAAAGTAATACACCACCCACACTTCAATGCATTAATTTCAAGGAGTTTAGGATTTACTCAAATAAATCCCCCAGAGCAAGGGATAACAAGGATTACTGGAATCAAAAACCTCTAAGAGTAAGGGAATAAGGATGCATCAATGAAATCACTATAACTGAAGTGGATCATGATAATGAAGTGGTGAATGATGCACTTATTATCAACTCTGGAACTATGAAAGTCTTATTTTATTTTGGGTCATTACATTCTTTTATGTTAATCAAGTTTTTTATGAGTGTTGATTCATTGCCTAAAGCATTGGATATTGAATTATCGGTGAAGAAACTTAATGGTGTGATGATTACATATAAGGTATATAAATCATCTTTGAATGAGTTTTATAGGAATACACTTCCCAAAAATCTTGTTATTCTTCCCTTGGTTTAATTTGATGTGATATTGGGCATGGATTGTCTCTTAATACATAGATCTCAAATCAATTTTTGAGATATGGAAATATAATTGTATATCCCAAATCACCCCATAATCAAATATAAATTAAAATATAATTAATGAATCCCTTGAGTAACAAATTATTTATTATGGGTTTCGATACCCAATAATGAGGGAAAATGGATGAAATGAATAGAGAAGAACTCATTACTAAATATGTGCTAATTATGTGGGAATATGTGGATGTATTTCCAAACAAATTTCTTGATCTAACTCTAAAACTTGAGGTTGAGATTTCAATAGAACTCATACCTAGATTTATGAATTTATTGAATAGTCTATATAGAGTGTACCCCATTAAGTTAGAATTATTGAATAAGCATCTAGAAGAGAATCTAGAAAAGGGTTTTATATGACCAGGTGCTTCACCATAGAGTACATCAGTCCTCTATGAAAAGAATAATAATGGGTCAATGTTTCTTTTAATTAATTATAATGAACTTAATAAGAACATTATTAAGAAAAAACATCCTCTACCCCATATTTATAATTTTCTTGATCAACTTATAGGATCTAAATACTTCTCAAAGTGGATCTTGGATCTAGATACCATAAATTATGGATAAATAGAGAATATTTACCCAAGAAAACGTTTTTCAAAATATATGTACACTATGAATTCATAGTGATTCCATACAAACATATAAATTCTACTATTATCTATTAGACCATAGTTAAGATGGAAAAACATCTATAAGGGGTGAATAGACTAGTTTAAAAAAATTAAAATAAGAGAATTATATCTCTAGGATAATTAAATCAAAGTTAAACATGAAAGTGATTAAGAAGCATAGAATTAAAGAGGAATCATATATAATTTTTATAGTAGTTCGGATAAAAAAGGATCCTATGCCTACTATTCAAAACCATGTACTCCTTGAGAGGTGTGGTATTCTTTAATAGCCTATTTTTTAAATAATATTCACAACCTAATGAAAAACTACCATTTCTAGTGGAGGCACAACAACATAAACAGCCTAAATTTTAAAGGAGAGTCATGTCACGAACCATCCCAGTGGGGCCCGTGTCACGACTCCCTAAGCCTGCCTCCAATTGGCCAGGGGTTGGTGACTAGTACTGAGTAGGCATATCACTAAAATGGGATTCATTTCTTATGTACATGTATGCACACACACATATCTAATCCCACAAAATGATGAAATGTAAATATCACTAATTAAACAATGCATACAAACCACTATATCTAACAACCATAGTACAACATAAAGTAATTTAAAGTAAGTAAGGCCAAATACAAGCCCACCACTAGAATTATGTAACATGAGTCCAACCTATAAGAAAAAGGTATTGGAACTCTTATCTGAAGCCACAAGAACACACCTCAGTCAGTCCAGTCTCACAAAGCACCATATGGTCCTGTTCCACCTAGGACTCTGTCAAAAGGTTGATCATCTTCACAAGACATGACATGTGTGGGAAAATCCCATTTAGGAGTGAGTATAAAAATACTTAGTAAGACACACAAAAACCACAATTCAATACAATCAAGGAAATATATTGTAATCTGTATATAGGTATTTGTCTACAACACATATAACAAGAATATCTAGGTATACTCAACCAAGAAACACAGTCTAGAGGTAAGTCACAACCACTGAATACCAGTACTAAGAATTTAGCTCTAAGATTCCACGAAACACTCATCCTAGAGAACACACTCAAAAGCTCGATAGCACTAATGACATCTGTCAGAGAGGTATATCCCATCAGGTCTCTTCATGAGAAAGATAAGCTTATAGATCTAAAGTGACATATGATACAATAGATGAGGATCATAGACAAGGCCTTGGGGTGATACCAAAAACTAAATCTGGATTAACCCACTAAGTAGATGATCGACATCTGCATTGGGTCAATCATGATGATACCAAGAACTCCACCTAGAGCATGAAGAATGAATAGAGGATCCTACACTAGGCCTCTTGGGGGATTCCAACAACTCTATCAAGGAAGCCCTATTGAAGCGATCATTATCCAATGAGTAGGAAGAAAATCATACCAACCTTCAGGGAAATAAGGAAGGGGATGCACCCTAAATTTTTTTTTCAAATACATGAATTAAAAGTGTCTAAATCCATGTAATAAGGGGTATACAACATGTAGTACAGTCACACACCATGTCCCTTGACCCTGGGTACTACTTATGTAAAACGGACCATGTCATTCCAACCATGTCATGTATAAGATGGGTACATGGAATATAGAAGGGATTACCCACCATTTCCTTGCATCTGCAGTCCTCCTATTTACTTAGGCCATGTTCCAGTACATGGTGTTAACCTATGTGTATTTTCCTGTGTACCAGTACACAGGGTAGCCCATGTACTTATTCCAAGACATGTTGTGTGGGGGAGTACACATAGTGTAGGAAACCCGTGTTCTCCACCTCTGTCTGTGTACTTCCCATGAACATGTTGTGTCATTCAACTGGGGGATGCACATTGTGTAGTTGGTACTATAGTTAATTTGTATCTAGTTTTCCAGAAACCCTTCTTCTTCCTCCTGATCCCATCATTGATCACTTAGATTCTATTTTACAGGTCCATTCAAGTTTTCGTGATTTTGGATTTACGGTTTCAGATCTTTTCACAAAGAATCAAAGGTGAAAATGATCAATTTTTCACAAAGGGATTTAATAACGAGGATGAATGAAGAACGCTCAAAGAAAGAAAGAATCAGAGGAGAAAATCACAAAAAATAGAGAGGGACAAATCTCAATCAATGTTTGTGTTGATCTTGGTTCATCTCTATTAGAACGGTAATGAATAAAAGACATTTTATAGAATCAACTTCATATAATTCCCTCAAAGAACCCACCCCCACAAATATTATTGATCTATGGGATAATCTATTCGTGGATTAGTCCAAGTTTGTCATATGATTTCAAGAATAGAAAGGAAAATTAAAATAACACATGTTACTTCAATTCGGATCGTTCGCTGATGAAGAATGGTCATTGCATCCTCGTCATTGGTGAGATCTATCTAGATCAGGGTGCATTGATCATAAATCCAAGGTTTCATCAGCATTCATCAGAATGAACCTCCATAGGTTCTCTTTCCAATGTATCCAAAGAAATCCAAGGTTATGAAGAAAACCCTGGATCTCTGGAAAAGGTTTTATTTAAAAATAAATAAACTTGTCACTGCATCAATGAAATAAAATAAATTTTATTCATTTATTTTATTCATTTAAGTTCTCATGATGAATTTACCAAAATGGAGTAAATTAGCCAATATTAGTTCACACCTAGGGTAAATTCATTATTCTGAAATCAATGGTTCTTTTGGATTTATGATCTGGTCACCCATTTAAAAGTTATTCCAATTTTTTAGGAAAATTGTGCTGGCATGATATTTAATATTTTAATATTATTTAGACATTTTTCCGAGAACACCAGGCCACAGAATCTCATGCCATCATAGCACCTGGTCTTAAAATCAATTAATATAATATATAAAAATAATACATGGAAAATCTGAATCATTACATTCTCCCCACCATGGGGTTTTACATCCCTGAAAAGATAAAACAAAGGCTACTCAAAAAGATGAGTTTACTGAGCATGAATTTGTGCCTCCTTCTCCCAAGTGTTCTAGATATTCACATATTGCCACCAGACACATGCAAAGGGAATATATCACCCATAAAGGATCCTCTCCTTCTGATCCTCAATCTCTACAGGGTACTCAATAAAACTCACTTCATCCTCGATGTCCAGCTTGCCCCAATTGATGAAATGTGATGGGTTATGCACATACCTCCTTAGCTATGACATATAGAAGACTTAGTATACCCAGTCTTACTATAGGGGTAGAGATAAGTGGTATTCCACCTCTCGAACTCTATGTAGTATCTTAAAAGGGCTAATGAACCTTAGAGATAGTTTGTCATCCTACACAAATCTATATAACCCATGTCGAGCTGAGACTTGTAGGAACACATGGTCTCCTTACTTGAACTCCAGAGGCCTCTTTCACCTTTCATCATAAGACTTCCGACAACTTTGTGAATTCTCCATCTACTCCTGGATGATCTACACCTTTTCTATAGTATCTCGCACCAAATTTGGGCGCATGAGTGCTACCACTTCTAGTTTAGTCCAGAAAAGTGGTGACATGGAAGTTATCCCATACAAAGCCTCAAATGGTTCCATACCTATGGTGGAATGGTACATATTTTTGTATGAAAATTCCACCAATGGTAGTGATATTTCAAACTATGGACAAAGTCTAACATGAAATCCCACAGCATATACTCCAGAACCAGAATGATTCACCCTATTTGGTCATTCCATTTATGGGTGAAACACTATGCCCAAATGTAACTGGGTCCCAAGCACCTCCTGTAATCCCTTCCACTACCGGGATGTAAAGTAAGAATCATGAACTAAAACAATCGTCGATGGAACTCCATGGAGTCAAACTATCTCCTATATGTAGAGGAATCCCAAGCTCTCTACTGAACTCTACTCTTATATAGCTAGGAAGTGGGACAACATGGTGATTTGTTCAACGATCACCCAGATGTAATCATGTCCCCTAGATTTACATGGAAAACTCATTGCAATTTCTATCGATATACCATCCCACTTCCATTCTGGCACCTCAAGGAGTTGAGATAAACCCACTGGAACCTAGTTCTCATCCTTCACTTACTGACAAGTAAGGTATTGATAAACAAACTCTGCAACTCTTTTCTTCATTCCCAACAACCAAAACTAACATTGGATTTCATGGTATATCTTTGTCACACCAATATATACCTCCAAAGGTGACATATTAAACTCCCTAAAAACCTCCCCTCACAACATCACCGGTACTACTATGCATCCTCTGAAGAGAACAATGTGCTACCAACCTTTTGGATATCCATCAGGAGCATGCCATGTGGACATCTGAACGTGTAGGGTTTAATAATAATTATCCCCAAGTTGTGCCTCCCAAACTCTCTATAAGGGTGGAGGAATGACAACCATAATCTGGAGGTAAGCTACTCTACCTCCATCCACTAAGCATAACTGCAATGATGCCAACTTCTCTAACCTCTTGTTCATAAATTTCGAACTAGATCTCCTTCTGAGAGCATCTACTACCATATTCCCTATCCCAGGAGTAATCTAAAATTAATAGTTCTATAAGAACTATAGAAATAGCCTCTATCTCAAGTTCATATAATTATATGAGAATATATACTTTATAATATTGTGGTTAGAGTAGATAATAAATCGCTCACCCATCAGGTAGTGTCGCCACATCTTCTGTGTGAAGAATACCATTGCAAACTCAATATCATAGGTAGAATATTTCTAATCTTGTGGTATCAATAGGCATGAAACATAGGAAATTTCTTCTTTCCTCTAAATCAACACGTAGAAAATTTTGGTTCCTGATTCATCACAGAATACTACGTACTCGACACCCTCCTCTAGAGATCTCAATATCAGAGAACTCATCAAACTCTATCTAAACTATTGAAAAGACAGCTGGCACTTCTCGGTCCACACAAAAGGCTTCCCCTTTTGAGTAAAATATTTCATAGGTGCTGATATAATAGAGAAATATAGTATGAATATTTGGTAATATCCTACTAGACCAAGGAAGCTCCGCACCTCCATCAGGTTCTTGGGTGGATACCATGCTAACACTACCACAACCTTGTCTAGGTCCACTGCCACTCCATTCACTGAGATAAATTTTTCCCGAAAGTGGATTGCCTAAATCAAAAACTGTCAATTTAAGAGATTTCCATAAAGTTGGTTCTCCCGGAGTATGTCTAGAACTATCCTTAAGTGTCTTGTGTGTTCCTCCTTGGGTGCCGAGTACACAAGGATATCTTCAATGAATACTACCAAAAACTTGTCTATAAAAGGATGAAATATCTTGTTCATGAGTCCCAAGAAGACTTTTGGGGCGTTCTTCACACCAAATTTCATCACCAAGTACTCATAATGACCATAGTGACATCTAAAGGTCATCTTCAGTATGTCCTCATCCTGTACTCATAGTTGGTGATATCATGTTCTGAGGTTAACCTTTGAGAACTATCATGCACCTTTAAACTAATCAAATAATTCATCGATCCTTAGTATTGGATACTTTTTCTTCATAATCACTTGGTTCAAGCACTGATAGTCCACACACAACCTCAATCTCCAATCTTCCATCATGGAAATAACACTAGGGCTGCCCTAGGTGAAACACTGGGTCTCATGAAGCCCTTCCTCTCTAAGTCCTCAAACTGCACCCTCGGCTCACAAAGCCCTACAGAAGATATCTAATATGTTGGTGTAGATATCAGTGTCATCCCAGTGTGTATATCATTACATAAGTCTATCTCTCTATGGGGAGATCAACCTAGAACATATTCAGGAAAGATTTCCTCATACTCTGCCGCAACTATAGGAAACTAGAAATTCATAATATCCACTGCATTGATGGTCAGGCTACTAACTGATGAGTAATAATTGTCACCCTCTTATATAAGAGTCCATCCTTTTCTTCCTAGGATTCCTTTTCATCAAAAAAAGGTAAACATAATTTTATCATTGTAGACACAACACATCCTTTGCCTAATATAGTAAATCTAGGCACGGACTGTAAATAAAAAAATCCATACTAAGAATGAAGTTGTAAAGCCTTGACACTACTACCAAGAGGTTCCAACAAGAACTCCCACCTCCAAGGATCAGGTAACACTATCATCATAGGTGTGTGATCACTGAGTCTTCCCCAGTAGGTGTCTCAAAACGTAAGGGTCAAGTCAATGTTTCAACCATAATCTCAAGGTCTTGTACAAGATATGTGGAAAAAAGGAATGACTAGAACCTATATCTATCAGTACTTAATATAAAGTATAAAAGACATAAATTGTACCTTAAATCATTCCTGGAGAACCCAGGTCTTAAGCCTCGACTTCATGCATTTATCCCTACCCCTATCCTCCAGCTCCCTCTGCCTAGTGCAAACCAACTGGGGGTAGTTGTAGTGAAAAGTAAAAACATCTATCACCTCCTGCTACTCTCCCAGCTCATCTACCACATCTTCCTCCCTATGGATCTACCCGATCCTATTACTGTATATAAATCAGTGTTCCATACACAGTCTCCCTCTCAATAGCACAGTGGGTTGGGAAATCTCGAGCGAGATGTCCCCTATTGTCGTATGAATAGCACTGCGTCTTTCTAGGCTGACTTGATCCACCTTGTGAGCCTTAAACTAAAAATCCTCTATCATAGGACCTCCTCTAGGAATTTCTCCTATTCCTGGGTCTCTTAGACTAATTTCATATCCCTACTTTTTAGGTCTCTACTCCTACATTCCCCCCTGCTAACCGTCACCAGCTGTATCTTCTCATCCAAGAAGATTTCAACCCCCAAATCCCACTCATGCACCCCCAGTATATATAGGAATGCACAGAGGGATAATGATGGCATGTATTTTTCTATGCATACCTCACTCAAAGGTAGAATCCCTAAATTATTGATCTCTAATCATATCTATATAGTACCTAGAAAAGATGGTGAACCTCTATAAATAATCAGTTATTGTCATGTTTCCTGGCTAAAGCAGATTAAGCCCCTAGATATGCATAGATCTTAGCATAATTGGTGACAAATATTATTATAAGAGGCGTTCAAACTTTTTCCATAAAAGAGCCACCTCATCATGAGTATTGGTAACCAAACTTCACCGTTATCCTTCTGATCCATTTAGAAGGCTCCCCACTAGGGCCACCATCTGATCTGTGGGTGTAATGACTAGATGGAAAACTTCGGTCACCACCTAAAGACATTCCTCATCTGCATATGGGTCAGGCTCACCTTAGAACCTAAGGTGTCTTTGATGTTGAAACTCATGAAGTATGCTCACCTTGTTCTCCTCATCCTCTAGTATTACGGGTACCATGTGCTTCTCTATAGGTAGTGGTATGGCTAGTGCACAACCTAGAGGTAACATCATGGGAGCTGGTCCCTATATCGAATCCTCACCAATGAGGGTAGCATCCTCATTATCATTCTACGGAATCTTAGCTGGTATGAGTTATGGAGGCATTCTATAATAAAAAAGATATACCAAGGTCAATGAGTATAGCTGGATAGCTGACTCAAGGAGATGGAAAACACAACCATTCCTATATGATTCATCTACCATTATATTCCCTCAAACTAGTGTTATCATGTACCAAGCCAAAATGAAAGTTATCAGAGTCTTGGTGTGTGGATACATCAACCACCACACCAACACTAGAGTCCCTTTCCATAAATTCAAACTTAAAAAAATAACACTATTTCCCCAAACCAATCTCACAAACTCTTGGTCCTAAGTTAGAACTAACCACCTTTCATACCACTCTTTCATAACTTGTCCTAGTGGGGCATGTTCCATGACTCTCCAAGACTTCTGCCAATAGTCCTGGGGCTATTGACTAGCACTGAGTAGGCATATCACTAACATGGAAGGAATTTTCTATGTACCTATATGCACGAAAACCCATCCATGACCAAAAATTGATTAATTATAAAAAGCACTATGTAAAAAATGCATGAAAACCACTATATCCCACAACCAGAGTATGTCGAAATATAAAGTAAATAAACTTGTGAAATACAAGGCTGAAACTTGACGTTTGTAATATGAGTCCAACCTGTAAGAAAAAGGTATCGGGACTACTATCTGAAGCCACAGGAACACACCTCGTCCTTTCTAGTCTCACAAAGCATCTTCTAGTCCTGGTCTTCCTAGGAATCCATCAAAAAGTCAATCATCTACACAAGACATGACACATATAGGAAAATCATTTCATGGTTGAGTATAACAATACTTAGATGGAAATCCTGAAACCAAAAATAAATATGACCATGGAAAGATATAGAAATCTCTACACATATATATGTCTACAACTCATATAACAAGAATATCCAGATATAGTCATCCAAGACACACAATCTAGAGGTAAGCCACAAATACTGTATCCCAGCAATATGAATTTAGCTCGAAGATTCTATGAAGCACTAATCTGGGAGAACACACTTCTTAGACCAATAGCACTGATGATATCCATTCCATAGGTATTGATCATCGGATATCGCCATAACAAAGCTACACTAATTGATTTGAAGAGAGATATGATACAACATATGAGGATTGTATCCAAGGTCATGGGTTGATACCAAAAACTAAGTCTGGATTAACCCCCAAAGTATAGGATCGATGTCATGTAGGTTTGGTCACAATGATACCAAGAACTCCACCTTGGTAACAAATAATGATTAATGAATCATGTTTTGGTCCTCTTGGAGGATTCTAACAACTCTATATAGGAATTCCTACTGAAGGGATCATAGTATTATGATTAAAAAAGGATTCATACCAACCTTCATGGAAAAAAGTAATGGGATGCATCCTAACAAAACTTTTCCAAGACACGGAGTACAAGTGTCTCAATCCATGTAAGAAGGGGTACATAGCGTATAGTAGGGTCACACTCCATGTCCCTTGACCTCGAGTAATGCCTGTGTATAATGAACCATTTCATTCCAACCATGTTATGTAGAATATGGGTACACGACATGTAGAGCAGATTCCATGTCATGTCATTTCATCTGGGATCCTCTCATGTTCGTCAGTCGTATTCTAATACACAAATTCAACCCGTGTGTCTGGCCATATGCCAGTACATGGGGTATCTCATGTAGTTGATCAAGTCCATGCTGTGTGAGAAAATACACATTGTGTAAGAAACCCATGTAATCCACCCCATGTCCATGTACTTCCCATGTACACTTCGAGTTGTTCAATTGGGGGACACATGTTGTGTTGTCAGGACTACATGCCGGGTGTATCGATTTTTCTATAAACTTGTCTTCTTCCTCCCACTCACACCGTCGATCACTCAGATACTATTTCAGTTTTCCATTCACCTCAAAACTCCAAATTTGTTCTCACTTTTCCACTCTAACACCAAATAAAAATTATTCAGGGCTTTAATCGGATTGAAAATTGAAATTGTAAGAATTATGTATTATCACTGAAGAATGTGGATTCAGAACCCATCATTGTTCAATCCACTGTTGCACCCACCATCACACCTTCATCAATTCTTCCTAATGTCCAATCTATGGTTTCATATAGTTATGCCAAGAATTAAAGGCACAATGATCGATTGTTCACAAAGGGGTTCAAAGACAAGGAAGAATGAATAACGCACAAAGAATGAAAGAATCAGGGGAAAAATCACAATAAATCGAGAGGGATGAACCTCGATCAATGTTCATATCGATCTTGGTTCATTATCAATATAACGGTAACAAACCAAAGAAGTACTCTAGAATCAAATAATGATAAATCTTGTAAATAACCCATCAAAAAAATACGATCGATCTATGGGGTAATCTATTATTGTATTATTCAATGTTCATTTTAAGATTTCATGAATAGGAATGAAAATAAAAATAATGCATCTCACCTCAATTTGGATTGTTCGTTGACAAAGAATGGTCTTCGTGTCATCATTATTGGCGAGATCTGTTAAGATCGATGTGTGTTAATAGTCTATCCAAGGTTTTGTCATCATTCGTTGGAAGGATCCTCTAGAGTTTATCTATCCAATTTCTCTAGATAATTTTAGGGTTATGAGGCTAAACATAGATCTTTAAAAATGGTTTATTTAAAAAAATAAAATTGTCATTACGTCAATGAAATAAAATATATTTTCTTAATTTATTTTATTCATTTAAGAACTCATGATGACTTTCAAAAAAATAACCCCTACCAACTAATGTTAGTTCATTCCTTGGGTAAATTCGTTGTTCTTAACTCAATGATGCCTTTTGATTTCCAATCTGGGAACCCGTATAGAATTTATTCCACTTTTTTAAGAAAACCAAGTATGAATTCTATTTAATATTTTAATATTTTTCAAACATTTGTTCCGGACACACTGGGACTCAGAATCACACGCCCTCTCAGCTTCTTGTCCCAAAAATCAATCCATATAAGTTTAAAAATAATACATAGAAAATATGAGTCATTACAAGTCGTAACTCATTACAACACTTACTTTTTTTCCTAGATTCAAAACCTAAACATACCTTTTTTAAAGGTATTGTAACCCAACTATGATATTTTTTCCCAGGAGTAACAACCCAACAAAAAATGTATTTTTGAATGAAAAAAAAAATAAACCAACAATATTTAAGCTCAAGTTATGAAGATATAAATAATTAAGTTTGTAACAACATGAAATTTTTAAAAAAACTTGTTTCCTAATTTTGTGTGTTATTTTATTTTATACTCGAAAAAAACTATTTCATTTAATAAAATGTTTATAATTAAAATAAAACCATTGGGTTTTGACTGTTATATGACTCTTGGTAAATATGACCATTGGGAACTAAACTCTTAGTGTTGCGATTATTGTTTATAAATAAAATTGATCTTGGTTAATTAATACAGAGAGAAGATTTGATGGCCTCCTCTAGTAGAATAGGGTTGTTTGAATCCCATCTGATAGATCTTGGGAAGGAGGTAGCACCACTGGGATTTACTCTAGGCAAAACCCAAGCTGAAATTTATCGTGTGAAGTTGGAACGGAATCGCCTTCGAAAGAAGTTCAAGCTGATAGAAATCACCACTCGGGAAATGTTGGCCAAGCTGCCCCAAGATTCTACCACCATAGCACACCTTACACTTAGGTCCTATGCTGGTGTTATAAGGGGCTGTGTAACGAGACCTTATCTTCTTTATGTAATCCTTTGATATAAATAAAAATTGTGATTTTTTTTGGGTAAAGTTTGTGAATTTTCAAATGTCTGGATAAATATAGTATTCATATTATTGATGAATTTTAGAAAAAGGATATTTTAAAATATTTTTGTAAACCTCAAATAATTAATAATGTGTAATTATTTTCAAACAATGGTCTTCTACAGTTATGTTCTTTAAAAAATTTAGAGTCTAATAAGATAAACATAATTTTTGATGAATAGTAAATTATGAATAGTGATTTTATACTTATGATTAGTAATGTGATCAAATGGATTAAGTAACCTTACTTAAGAAAGTATTTATATAATTTAGGCACCTTGATTAAGTAATGTAATTCAATAAAATAGGTAAATAAATGTTTCAAAAAATTATTGGTTAAGTATTAGTTTTTTCAGGTTAATAGTGTTTTTTATTTAAAAATTAAATTGAAAATATTTAGAAAATTATTTTTATAAAATGGAGTTAGTTTTTGAAATCAGAGCATTGATATTTGGTTAAGCTGAATTTTTGGAATTTTTCTGAAACAGTTGAATATTTAGTGAATAGTATTTTTATTTAAAAATTAAATTAAAAATATTTAGATAATTATTTTTATAAAATGGAGTTCATTTTTGAAATCAGAGCATCGATATTTGGTAAAGGTGAATTTTTGGTATTTTTCTGAGAAAGTTAAATTTTCAGTGAACAGTGAAAATACAGTTTTGAGTTTCAGGTGTTTAATGACATCATTAAGGATGTAATAATAATGAAATAATTCTGGTAGATTTATGAATAGTAAGATAAGGTATGAGGTTTCCCAAGTGTCCAATACCATGGGCAAGCCCATGGTTTTTCCAATACCACTGATGAGGTGTCCCTTAGCAATTATTGCTTTGTTCCCTCACTCCTCCTATAAATACAAAGCCATTCCCTCATTCATTTCATTTCAAAATCCTCCACAACAAAGTTCTGGTCTCTTTACCTCACAAGGAGTCCTCCCAAGGTTTTCTCAAGACTCTCAAGGTCCCGACCTTCAAAATTTCGAAGTTACTCTTAGAGGTAATGGAATCTTTAACACTCCTCTTTTAAGCCATGACTTCTTATATGTTGTGTCTTCTAGTTTTCATCTCTTTTTGTTGAGGGTATTTTCTTATATGTTCTAATTACTATCCATTTCATGTCTAATTTTTGAGAGTCCCTTTACACTCTCATTAATTTTTTTTTGCAATTTTTATGTGACGTCGTTAGGCTACCGAATGTTTCGTAAAAAGAATTGCATCTTCTCTTTTCTTTCATGTTTCTTTTTCATGTGCTATGTCATTAAAATTTATATACCATGTTCTTATATCCATGTAATTATCTATTTATACTATATTATAATATAATTATTAGTGTTTTAATCTTTTAACCTCTCTTTTCAATGTTTTCTAAAACCTTGTTATATAGTCGTTATGCTGCAGAAAGTTTACCTCAAAATTTCTTTCTCTTTCTCTCCATAAATTTTCTAGTTTAATTTATGTGAATACCCAGAACTATTTCATTTCTTTGGGTGTTCATAAATATATAAATATGATGTATTTAATTCTGTAATTGACATACATATAACCCTCACTCCCATTCAATGGGATATAAATGACATAATGATCTTTTTTATGAACTTTTAAAACGTCACGATCTTGTAATCAAACCCACTTCTTTTATTCTCCATGGGTTATTTATGAAATGTTTGATTAGGATATATGTGAATCACATGCAATTAAAGATATATTAAGGGGGTACCCTGATATCTCACCAATGCATTGGATAAATATTTAATCTCTAGAGATGGAAAGTTTCACGATACCTTGGTGAACAACATTGGTAATTTTTATGACGCCATGGGGATGGACCTTGGTGATATGTTCATGAATGTCTAAATGAAATTTTGTAGCCACATATTCAAGTTATGTTCCAAGTTCTCTTCATTATGATATTCCTATACTTCAATTTCTCTTGTATTTATGTTATTATTCATGTTCTTATTGATATCATAAGTAAACTGATTCCCTTGTTTACCCCTTACTGGGTCTTCTGCTCACCCTTTCCTTTGATGTATGCCTCCAGGATATGATATGTAGTAATTTTATATAGTATGTACCTATTATTAAGCCTTACAAGTGGTTTAGAAGAATGTGTTATGTTGTTTTCATGTATTATGTTCCTAATTTCTAAGACACTAGACTTTATAGATCCTCTATCTATAAAATGTAATGAAAAGTTATGTATTAAAAAGGCAGGATTCCATAAAGTTGAAACACAAAGAAACTAGATAATAAAAGTTAATGTAGAGTAGTTGAATCAAAAAAACTATTTCTCAAGAATTGGATCATTCCTTCTCTTCAAGGTAGTAAATATTGTACAATTTGATTTTTTTTCCTTGATATTTGTCTTAATGTTTGAAATTTTTTTGTGAAAGGTCACTTATAAATGTATGAAAATTGTAAGTTAATGTCAATAGTTGTTTTCAATATTAGTTCATTAGATACTTCCACCGTGAAACTTCAATCCATTAAATAGGGTCTATAATATCTATAAAATATTCTAAATAGTAAGATTAATTAAAATTAATAATAATATTTTTACTATAATTATTTTCATAAATATAACATAAAAAGATTTAGTTGTTTTCATAATTATAATTTAAATGATAATAAACTATTTTAGAGTTACATAATGCATAACAAATATATTTATGAACATTTAAAAAACATGAAATATACTCCAAAATAATTAGTTAAGGTGTATTATAAATCACATAGTACAGTTTCCTATTATAAAATTTGAAAATCAAACACCTTTCGAAAAATATATAGTACATACATAGAAGTATAAAAAATTTAAACTCTTTATTAAACACATAAAAAACATTGAGTGTAATTTTTAGATACAAAAAAATAGAATCAAATAAATAAGTGTAATTATAAACTAATAATAAGAACAAAAATTAAAATAACTATATAATAAAATATACATAAATTGTAAGGTTCATTATAGCTTGTAATGTTCATTTTTATAAACTCTAGTTCATCTTGTAAGGTTCATACAATAACATAATAAAATATTGATTTTAGAATCCTTTTTATAACAAATTATCCATGGTAACCACATTGATATTTAATAAGTAAATAATTATATGATAAATTTTAATTATCTAATTAATGAAAATAAAATTTAATTCAATTAAAAAATTCAACTTATGATTCATAACCCAACTCATAAGGTTGAGATAGACATGCAGTCAAAAAGTTCAATAACTGAATAAAATATTGATTTTATAATCCTTTATAAAAAAATTATTCATATTAACCACAATATTATTTAATAAGTAAACAATTCTATGATAAATTATAATTTTCTAATTAATGAAATTAAAATATAATTCAATTAAAAACTTTAGCTTATGATTCAAAACTCAACTCATATTGATGCGGACTCTCCAAAATTAGTTCATAAAAAAATAATGAATGTGAATACAATAATGATATAGGGAATAAGATAAGAAATTTTTAACTAAGTAGTTTTTTAATTATCAAAAATTAAATAAAAAAGTGGTGAGGATACACTCAATAATATACCCCTTTTGATAATTGAAAAATTAAATATAATTTTAAAAACCTCTCCTCTTTTTTTCAATAATCATAAAGTTGATATTTGGTAATAATATAAATCTTTGACATAAATTATAATAAAAATAAATAAATAGTAGATAAGTCATACTTATATTATATAATGGTTTAAATATCCCCATAAATTTATATATTAAAAAATATTTCATCTGAAATAAAAATAATAATGAAAATAAATAATATAAACAGATAGTCTCTCACGTAATTTTAGTATCTTTTCTTAATTATAAAAATAGAAACTAAAAAATGATATGGGTAGATTTCAAAATATTATATATAAAGAAGTGATAACTCCACCAGAAATAGACTTTGAAATCTATAAGGATCCATGAAATATTTTAATATATTTAAGGACTTATGAAAGTATTTTGAATGAATTAATATAGTAACTAATAGTGAATAAACATTTCTGTAAATAAAAATGAATAAATAGATTACATGTGTACCTTTCATAAATAGATTTAATCATATTCAAAGTAAACTTTAATTTCAAATTTCCACCATACCATGTTAAAATTTAAATCATTTATACTTAGTTGAATTTAAAGTATTTGTAAAAATATCATCTAATTGATTATCATTTGAAATAAATTCTAATACAATGTCACCATTATTAATTGTCTCTAATAAAATGAAATCAAACATCTATATGTATAATATACAATATTGTAAAGGGTTCTTAGAAATAGAAATAGCGGAGGAGTTATCATAATAAATAGGAATATTATTACAATAATCATTGAAATAAGATAGATCTTTTTTAATCCATAAACATTAATCACAACAATTACCAGTGGCTATATATCCAACTTCAGTTATTGATAAAGAAACTGATAAATATTTTTTGAGCTCCAAGAAATTAATTTTTTTCTTATAAAATGATATATACTTGACATATTTTTATATGAATTTCAAAGCCTCCAAAATCAAAATCAAAATAGCTAAATAAATCAAAAAAATCCAAAATTTGTATTTCCTTTAATATATCTAATAATTCATTCAACACATTTTAAATTATATTATTTAGTATTGGCATGTAATATTGAACACATACATATAATAAACATAATATCATGTCTATAAGTAGTTAAATAAAGTAAACTACCATTAATTCCTCTAAATAATTTAATATCAATAGATTTTCTAGCCACTTATGAACCTAATTTACATTTAATACTCATAAAATTTTTATAATAATCAAGTCAAAATATTTTAACTAAATCTTTTGAATACATAGATTGATTCCTATGATTTCATTGATAAATTTGAATTCCTAAAAATAAAATCTATACTTCCATGAGATTCATGTCAAGTTCACTTGTTGTTAAATTAAAAAAACATCTTTACAGAGAAATTAACTAGTTGAACCAAAAACAATATCTTTAATATAAATATGAATAATTATAATATCATTTAAAATATTTTTAATAAAAAAAATTAGGATCATATTTACCTTTATTAAAAAAAATTATTGAATAAAATAGAAATATAACCTTTTATACCAAGCATTATAAACTTACTTAATTCGATATAAATATTTCCTCAATTTAAAAACATGGTTAGGAAACATTTCATATTCAAGACTAGGTCCTTGATTTACTTAAATGACTTCCAAAATAAAACCATTTAAGAAATAAATTTCAAAATTACATTTGATATAATTTGAAACCTTTAAAATTGGTATAATCTAATAAAATTATAATAGATTAAATCCTAGAAATAGGTGAAAAGGATTAATCAAAATAAATTCCTTCTTCTTGAAAAAAAACCTTATGTAACAAATATATCCTTATTCTTTAAAATTTAATAAGATTCATCCAATTTATTTCAAAATTCCCATTTAGTTATAATAATATGTTTAGCTTTTTGGTGTTCAACTAGAGAATAAATATTATTTCATAAAAATTGATTAATTTCAACTTCTTTATTAATAATCCAATTGACATTTTTCAAATATTAATTAGTATCATTAGGTACAAAATCAAAAATAAATCATAATTTGTATATAAATTCAAAACTGATCTCTTAGTTATAGTTACATATTCAATACTACCAATAACATAATCCATACGATTATATTTATGAGTTTTCCATAATCGAGGATCGGTTGGAGAAGGAATAATATCCTCCTCAACAAATACATTTAATTTTTTAGATTCATATTTTCCAAAATTAAATTCTCTATAATCTTCAAAGTTCTCTAAATTTCAATTCTATTTCAATTTATTCTAATAAAATTTAACATGAATAGATTCTTAAACAATCATAGTTATTTTATTAGAAACTTTATAAGTATTACATAAATTATAATATCCTAAGAAAATTCTTACATTGATTTAATATCAAACTTATATAAATTATCTTTAGTATTCTCTTTTAAAACATTATATCCAAAAACATTAAAATATATATTTTTAGGTTTTTTTCCTTTCCATACCTCATAATTTGTCATTTTTTTAAAATTTATTAAAAGAATTTGGTTAGAAATATAACAAGTAGTAAAACTTGCTTCATCCAAATAATTTTTTGGTAAATTATAATCACTTAACTTAGTTATATCCATTTCAATTAAGGTTGTATTTTTTTCCTTTCAACAACTAAATTTTTTTAGGGGTTGAAGGTGATAAAAATTATTTAAATAACCATTCTTTTTTGAAAAAAAAATAAAATTCCAAATTATAAATTTATCCTCCATTATGACTATGAATATAAGTGATCATGATACTTTTTTAATTTTAAATTAAATTAAAAAAATATTAAAATTATCGAGGTTTTCATTTATATTAGAAATAAATTATTTCCAGGTAAATCTATAAGAATCATATATAATAACTAAAGTCGATTTCTTTCCTCTAAGACTAGCAGTTTGATAATTAACAAACAAGTAAATTCACACTAATTATAAGGGTTGGTTAGATATTATCAAATATTTAAATATGAATGAATATTTATATTTTTTCCCATTTATGCAAGATTCATACACATGAAAATTATCTTTCTTGAAATCAAGTGATTGAAAAACTCTTTAATTATTATATAGATTATGTAACAATGTGAAATTAATATATACAAGTTATCTATAATAATGTAAACTATCATAATTCCCAATATTCAAACACTATACATGTTGAAATATTAATTCAACAAATTCAAAAATATAAATATTTTCTTTTTGGTTAGCATAAAATAATAATGAATCCTTCTTAAAAAAACATTTATAGTATTGAAATTAAACTTCCATACAATCGTCATATAATTGAGAAATTATTTTCAAATTATATTATGATCCATATATACATATAACATTGTATTTAATAATATGGTTAGGAATACCACCTTCTCAAAAACCTTCTACTTTGCCTTTGGAATTACTGAAAAAATTTACAGTTCCTCCAAGACATTTTCTATAAGAAGTAAATTTTGATGTTTCTTTGGTCATATTCCTTCAACATAAACATTACATATACTATACATCATTCTTGATACTTAGAAGTCATTTTTCTTGAAAATTAATATGTAGATTGTTTTGGTACCCATGAAATGTTGGGCCTGATGGGATTCATAAAACATTTCATAGCTACCCAAATAGATTTTAAACAAGTATTATAGGGTGTTATAGAATATAAATATTTAAAAATATGAGTCTTATAAAATCTTACAGATTATGGAAATCTGAGTTAACATTCATTAGCATAGTGACCTCTCTTTTTGCATCTATAACAAAATAGCAAAAGACGAGCATCCATTTGAAATCTTTACAAAAAAAATATTATACATAAATTCTAATCTCTTAGCAAACCGAATACCATTTTTATTTTTACTCATATTATTTAAAGATATTAATTTTTAATAGTTATTTTTAATGAATCCCCTTACCAAATATACTATAATGAAGGGATATAGATGATGACCCCTGAGTCCCTCCTCTAGTGGGCCCCAAGCTGGAAACTATAACTGAGTGTATAAAAATATCATAAAAGGGAGCTATTAACCTTTATAATAATATAACATCAAGAGATATGATGAATAAAAAAAAGAAAATTAATGACATAATATATAAATAAATCCAAAAACCATCTTATAATTCCTATATAGAAAATAAAGCTATAGATAAAAGTCTCTAAAGTAAATACCCAAAAGAAAATATAAAGCAGTGATGCCGAAATTGTCTGAGGGTATAAGCTAGTAATGTCTAGCATGGATCGCGTAATCCTCTGGGAAACCTAAAAATCAGTTTATATGTGTAGGTTGAGCATACAATTATACACAATAGTAAAATCAAATTTTATCATTCACATGTGAAAGAATCATACTATTACACCCAAAAGAAAATAGTATAACTAACATAACCTAAACAGGTAAATTATCCAACCCAAACCACACCAAGGCATGATTACCAAATAATATAAGCCATTTATAATAACATAACAAGAATCATATCGATAGAGGGTACCCCACAACCCTTTCCCACTATTTTTTTTGTTCTCACATCCCAATTTAATATACCTTTCTGATCCCATATCTTCTATATAACATATCCACCGCCCCACAACAATGTCACATCACATCATTCCCTTAAGCATCTAGGCCACCACCCCAAATCATGGTCACATATCATCATTTTGAAAGAAACCTACACCATCACATCACAACCATAACAAGAGTAGTAGGGTATCCTGAACATGAAGGACATAAACCTCGTACCCACCTCCTACCATGTATAACCCCCTCCATAAGCTATCCCACTTAACAGTCATAGCATATCTCTCTCGTAGACACCTAAGACACTACCCCACAAAATGTTTATATAACTTCTCACCTGTAAACATCTGGGCCATCACCTAGTGCACTATTAGACCTCCAATGATCACATCTTGTGCATATATACTCACATGGAAGATAAATAAATAAAGAGATAGTATCCAGTCACCGATCCCCACCAATGGGGTGTTGGAAAAAACATTCCCCATAAATATATATATATATAAGGGTTTTAGCACATAGTTCTCAACATAGGTGGGGTGTGTATAGAAACCACAAGGAATATACAAAGTATATATATACATAGCCAAAAAACCCATCATATGGGTCCAAAACAAGGAACTTACCAAATAACAACATTGCTACTTTTTCTTCCACCACTAAATTCATAAAACCCCATAATAAACACAAGCTACAAACCACTTTTCATTTCAAGCCATGCTAATTACATTTAAACACCCAATTCCTTCCATTATTTATCAAATATTCATTTAACCACACATCCCTTTATTAATTCCTTCATTAAACATTTTAATCACATTAAATGAACTAGACCAATCCATTTAAAACATTATTATCTAGTTATTCCATCACTACCCAAGAATCTAGTACAACACAAACATTATCGTCTCATCCACCATAATCCGAACCACACATCTCCTCCATATAGCATGGCCTCATACCTAACACACACCACCTCCCCATGGCACAACCTCATACCAACCACACAAATCTACCCCACTGCATGGCCTCATACCAACCACACATTTCCTCCCCACATCATGGCCTCATACCAACCACACATTTCCATCCCACATCCATCCTCTTACCAAACACACATCACAAAAACATAAAAAAATTAGGTTTAAGAAAAAATGTCTTTCATCACATTGCACTTATTTGTTTACGGTAATTCTCACACAAACCAAAAATACAAGGGTAACCATTTAATTAGTAGAATTTAAGTTGTTAACCAATTTCTATTTTGGAGTGATATCACAACAACATGCAACAAGTTTTCCATATAGAAACTACTATAGTAAAAGTAAAGGCTCCCAAAAGCCATGATTTTCAATAGGGCATCAAGACCATCAATTAAAAATATCAATATAATAATATCACATCTATAAAAACATGTGAATCAAACCCCTTACCCCTTTATTTTCTATGAAATTATTAATTTATCATGATTAGTATAGAACAAACCATCCCCCTAAGATAAAAAAGAGTAATCCCCTACCATGTGATACACAAAACTGAGAAATGACGGATTTCCTACCTCAAAGAAGATACTCTAACTCATTATAAACCTCAAGGAAAAGAAGAAACACCCACAAAAAATCACACAGGAAACCATGGATCAACCAACACCATACCCAAGGGTTATTAAAACTCATACCACACACACCCCAAAAAACCCACAATACAGTAATGGATTCCCCCAAGAGAGAAACATAAATAAAACCATGGGAAAAGGAGGAGAACATACCTTGATCACCAAAACACAACCACTAGAACCTGTTGATCAAAGTATGAGAAAAAGAGCTACATGATCTTTTAAGGGTTCCTGGGTTCTACTAAAAATGAGAGAGGGGAGGGAAGCCGAATGACTAATGTTTCTACCAAAAAATATATATAAAAACCTATAACCCTCCCCATTCACAGTGTAAGTTCCATTCATGACATGAATTCTATGGAATCCCACAGATTACAAGTCATGAATCTAGTACAAGTCATGAAACCCCCATATCTTCAATTTTACCAAAAACTAAGTACCCTAAGATAGAATTAATTACATTTCATGAATTCATCTTTCATGATGTGAATACATCTCATGGATTTCCTCCACCACTGCACACAAGTCGTGAAGCCAGGTGGCTATACAATCTGTGAACCAATAACTCACGATGTGAATCTGATTCACATCAAGAACCACATATTGTAGTGATCTTATGGCTCTATACTCATCAAACCTTGTAGGGATTATTCCAATAACCATACAAACACAAAAACTATAAAAGTAATAGGCTGATAAGGCATGATAAATTACATATTTCTTCTTTGAAAAAAAAGTAAACAAGTTTTTATATATATTTTCAGTCTCATCTTATTTTCATTTCATTCAGAATCTGAGATGATTTTAATTATTTATAAACTTTTTCATTATAGGTAGATTAATTATTATTATGTTTTTAATTTTCATAAATATTTGATTTTTCCCTCAAAAAAATTATTTTTATTACATTCGAGTTCATTATAAATATCAGTAAGTCTAAAATAATCTTTTCTCAAAATACAAATCTCTTAATTAAATTCATCAAGGTTGCTTTATTAAAATCACAATCATCATCAAAACATATATAATAAAAAATAAAATTACTAACCATATTTAAAGATTCCATAAATCACAAGTTATTCAATTACTTTCCATTACCATATTCTTTTCTATAATTATATTCTTTATTTCAACTCTATATTGATGTTAAAGTACTTTTCTATTTATTTTTATATTTTTATCCTTATTTATTTTTTAAATATTAGGTATTCTAGTTTAATTTTCTCTTCATTTATACAGTAAAAATAAATAACATATGATGAATTATAATTAATATTAGTATTACCTTTTTCCCCTTTTTGATTAACCTTATTAGTGTTCATTATAGATTGATTTTTACAGCCTTAATTTTTCATTACTTTGTAATCTTAGGTGAAAAGTTAATCCATATCTCCCTTTTAACTTTCTTGAATTCGAAAATTGGTAGAGTTATATGGAACAATTTTAATATATTTAAAATTTATAACTTTTTTCTTTTAAGTATCCTCTCTAGGAATGTTTTTATACTCTAGTTTATAATAAAGTAATAAACCAATGAGGTTTTCCATGGTATATTGTTTGAAATTCTTATTTTCATCAATGGGAAAATTATTAGCATTCCACTTCCTAATTATAGCTCTAATACTCCTTTAACAAACACAATATTGTCTAAGGTTTATTTAAGAGCATTCAATCCATTAAAAATTCTAGTAAACTAATGAAACATCTAGTTGACTATTTTTTCTTCTCTTATATTGAAATCCTGATATTCAACCTGAAGTATTTAAATATTTTTTCTAATCAACTTATCTAATATATGGTGACTAACATTAAAAATTTTCTAAATTTCATGAGAAATATTACAAGAAAAAAAAATATAATTTAAAACATTTTTGTTAAAATTATAATAAAATATATTCATAAGTTTTTAATTAAAAACGTATTTAGTAGAATTATTTCTATTAAAATTTTTAGGAAAATATTCAAGTAATTTATAATGTTTCACCATAGTATTCCAATGATCAATATTGAGTTTATTAGGATAAGATTCGATTCAAATTTTCTAGTAGGCATAGTTTGTTCAATCAAAATGATGTGGTTTTTGTGGAATCCAACCTTCATTAGAACTATTCTCTACTATATTAAAAATATTATCCATATAATGTGAGTTTTAGGAAAATATTATCACATAAAATATAAAACAACATATCTAAACTAGTCCTTTGAAAATATTGTAACATCCCTCTTATTCTCATTAGCTTGAGAAGATGGAAGAACATTTCTTAGACTTAAGAAAATACCCAAGATACCAAAGGCTAAAAATAATTATCAAAGGGCTTCAATTAATGTGCGGTAAAATTTTCCCTTTAATAATAAAACAACTAACTAAACAGGCCAAAACGAAAAAAGCCACTATATGATGCATGATAAAATTTAAATACTACTTCAAATTTCATATAAAAAAATAAAACTAAAACCAAGTACCACAGGAGAAGACTACAATATCAATGTAAACATCAGAAGAAAAAAATCAAAGACTTCAAAGAAAACTCTAAGCTACAAATATTCTCTACAATCAAACTCCAAAATAGCCCAAGTATCACAGTGTACTACTAAATATGTGTGATACTTTATATTTTACTATATATAGATAAAAGACGTCTATAATAGCAACAAATTTCCAGAGTAAGGGTGGGTAATGAAAGTAAATTTTTCCCCAATGACTTTCCTACTCATGCCACTAGGATAGAACATGTTATCCCATTAATATAAAATAGTTTATATTAAACAATTTATAAAATAGTTTATATCAAAATATAAACAAGTTCCAATGTAAAACAGTTTTCTCAAGAAACACTAATTTCCAAGGAAAGTAACCAAAACATGTTCCAAACCCATTTCATTAATTATACTTTCATATACCCCTTAGAAATCCACACATCCACACATCTACATATTCAAGATTTGTTCTAATAGTTCCATACTCATGAGTGGTTTCTCATTAATCAACCAACTCGTAACAAGTGTTGTTTGGAGTAGATTACTCAAGAGGGAGGTGAATTGAGTATCTATAAAAAAATTTGTTTGAAAATTATTCTTAAAAAGTTACCCAAATAAATATAGCCCAGTTAATCAAAGTAATACTGTTATGAAAGTTTGACTATTTAAATAAATTCTCAGAAGATTGATTAATTCTCAGTAATCTTAATATAAGTTATTAACATTACTTTTGAAGTTATTCTATAAGGAAAAAAAATTATAACTTCTTTCCAAGATTAACTATCAATGTAAATTTAGTGATTTATGAATTATACAGTAAAATAGAGGAAACTAAATCAAACAACACAATGGATATAAAACAAGTGGTTCAGTATCAAGTCGAGACCTAATCCACTCCATTTGGTGATTACCTGCCACCAAGATTTTTATGTAAATAAACTTGATCAACACCCTGGATCGGGGTTTACAAAAGTATACAGGACTGTCCAGGTCACACAACCTATTCAATAGTTATTCATGGGTATGAACTATCAGGTCACATAGAGACCTCTTACACACATATCTGTGGTAATAAACAAGTGTAAAAAGATATATGAGAAAGGATATCTTATATCCTTCAGTTTAATGCAAGAGACAGTGTGTTTTTTTATACAAACACACACACACTGCTCGAAAGCTAAAAACAACACACAATAGAGGAAAGATGATTAGATAAGGTTATAAGTTCTTTGATTGTTAGTCTATGCAGCTCTGGACTTCTAGGATGAAGCAGATGTAAGAATCGAGTCCTCTTATGAAAAACAGAGTATCGCAAGTCTGGTGCTCTGGTTCAGATCTGACTCGTGTTCTTAGTGGAGTTGATAGTGAGAAAATGTTTTCAACTCTAGTATTTGAGTACGCTTCATGTGTTCTTCAGAAGTTTCAAGTTTCATGTGTTAGTTATTCTTTCAAGAATGCTTGTGCTTCTTCGTTATCGTGCACACACCTGTTTCAATATCATCTCTTCTCTTTTCTGGCCATGCTATACTTTTTATTCTTCGAGTACATGTGTTGGAGCTGACAAGGTGCATGTATTCTTCACCTTGTACCTCATATTTTCAGGTGACATGTATATAAAAAAAATAATTAATTATGTTAGTGAATTTAAAAGCTTTAATTATGATTGTTAGATATAATTTGAAAAATGAAAAAATAGATTATGAAACGGTGTCACAATCTGTCTGGAAATGTTGTCTCTTTGAAGCGGTGTCTCCTTGAAATGGTGTATCCTTGTTTTCCTTTGATAAATGAGATAGTCTTGATGGCATGGTTTTATAGGGATTAGGAACTGGTATCATAGTTGTGGTGTTTGATCACAGTGTCTGGTCATGGTGTCTGGATGGTCCCGGTGTTTGGATGTTCACGGTGTCTGGATGGTCATGGTGTCTGGTCACGGTGTCTGGATGGTCATGGTCTCTGGGTCATGGTGTCTGGGAGTCCACGATGTCTGGTCATGGTATCTGGATGGTAACGGTGTCTGGGTCCTTTTCCAAAAAATCATAACTCATGGAAAACTCACTGTTTCTCCGACTTAGCCAAATATCTGTATACAGACATAAATAGTGATATTAATAGAATGGATTAGACTCAATCATTTATCAAGGAAATTCATTATAACATGAATTAAAAATATTTTACGATAATTAAACATAGCACCTAAGTTCTTGGATAGGTTTATTTAAAGTATAAAAAAACCAATCATCTATACACATGATTTGAGATAGATTATATAGGATTAACAAGTGTTACAGAATGTATAGGATTTTTTATCATTAAAACATGATAAACACATGTGGAGTCCAACAATATCCCCATTTTTTATGATCACAAATCATGTGAGTGAGATATCTATTCTAAAGTAATGTGTCTTTTCCCTAATGTGCATTTAGAGTACATATTTATCCCCCTTTTGTGATTATCAAAATGAGAAAAAAAATTAAATAAAACAATAGATAAGAAGATTTCACAATGCATTATATGGATAGAAAGTTTCATTAAAAATAGTAAGAAAAAATTACAAAAATCATTCCTATTAAAATAGAGTAGTCACTTTTCTTCAGCACATGCTAGTCTTCTCTTTTCCCTAGGAAGCAGCATCAGAAGAGGAAGCCATAGGAGTAGAGGTGGTAGCAGAATAAGGGAGTGAACCAGTTGACGGAGAAGGTAAAGGGAGGCCTTCAAAGATATAAGGGGCCAAGGTAGGTGCAGTGGAAGACTGAGGGAACTGTTAATCAAGGATTACAAGTATGATCTTACTCAGAGCCTGAGAGACAGACATAGATGTAGAGGCAAGGGTAGAGGATGATAAGGTAGGAAAACTAGATCTCAAGGGTGCAACTGTAGGATCCACAATGGCCGTACTCTATAGATGAAGATAGGGCCTCAAAATCTTGATAAAGTCAGCAATGATCTCACCACCATACTTCATGGATTTCTAAAATTCATCCTTGTTCTCCACAAACTTATCCAACAAAGGATTGAAATCTTTGAGCATTTGGACTTGAGTTTTGAAATCTTGAGTGACAAGAAGGATTCTCAGATTCTTGAAAATTTATTTGAAATGGCTGGTCCTATCATGCTTCGAGAAGATCCTATTGAAGTAGAATTCTACATTCTTAGTAATCTCTTCCTGAGCATCATTTGAAATTTTGGAATGAATTATTACCATATCAAGAACTATTTCACTGTTCTTGACAACTTCATATAGAGATTCCTTGTCAAGGCCACTAAGCATAGATACTAGTTATTCTTTAACAAATATTCTAAGCAGATAATTTTCCAAAGAGGGTTGAGATGATTGTCCAGAAGCACAAGAATCAGTAACATCTGAAGTAAGTGACTTCAATTGATTTAGGATTTTTTGGAGACAACCCTTATATTAATCAGTCAACTTGTTAAGACCAATAACAAGCTCACACATCTCTTGAACAATTTGATTGTTTATTTCAGCTACCTTTTCTACCAAAAGGTTACATTAGGTTGTATCAGGGTGGCTACTTCTTGAGTAATATGACTACCAACATCCTCAATGGGATAATAAACTGGTTCTGGTCTTGAGTACATCACTCTCTTCATTTCTACAACCATACTTTGAAGAGACTTCACTTCATCACTTAACTGTTTGTTCTTAATTCTGGTCTCTTGAATCACATGAAGCATCTTGGGATGAATCTACCATATGATATTTTCTAAAAATAGGGAAGCATCTTTTTCAATCAAATTGATTATAGGATCTGATTGGTTATTCAAGAGCTTTTCTACCCCAGCTAATAGGTTAGCTTCAAAATCTTTTAAATTATCTTTACTCACCAAGTTTGATGGTTCTTGTGATGGCTCATAAATAGGAATTGAGACATGATCAATTTCTTTGGCAACTATAACATCAAGAGTAGATACTGGTTTCAATTGAAACATAGTATATAGATCTATAACATTCACTCAGGTTTCTAGGGATTCATTCACATCAAAATAACTACAAAATTTATACCATGTATCCATAGATCTTGAATCAACTAGATTAGGCACTTCAACACTTTCCATAATGGTGGGATGATCCCCCTCAATAGGTGCATCTTTATCAGGACTAAGATATTTCGATCCTTGATCTATTTTCAAGATTTTATCCATGATATCCTCACCCATTTCCTTTCTATCCAATTGAAAGGCTTATTCCTTTCTCTCTTCAGTAGATGGAATAATTTCTTGAACATAATGTTCCTCCGCATGTTCCCCATAAACAACTTCTTGCACAAGAGAAAGATCTTCTTCTATATGCTATTCTATAACATCCATTTCACTTACCTTAGCAGCAGATTATTCTTTGGAAGCAGGTTGTTCTTCTAGATTAGAAACTTCTTTAGGAATAGGCATTTCCTTCTCAATTAAGTCTTGGAAAATATGTTCACTTTGTTTCTCATCCAGAACTGTTTCCCTTGTAGGTACAACAGACTATTCCTCTTCTTTCTCATCAGAATACTCAACAATCTCATCTGGTTCCATACTAGGATCAAAAATGTCCTTAGGTCTTGAAGAGTATTCCACCATATTGAAATTTTCATAAACCCTTCCATTATCCTCTACCCATGCTTTTCCACATGGATTCCAATAGATTTTCAGTCTCTTTACTGTAACTTTTGAAAGAAAAAACTCATAGTCCTTAATAACTTCTTCATCTAGTCCAACCAACCCTTTGGCATGAACCATAGCTGAGATAAGTCTTAAATAGAACAGGGAGGTTGACTTGGAGGTTGTTTTGACCAACTCACACATTTGGAGTATAACATATTTTCATAGGTTGATCTTATGTCCATTTTTTATGATATGTATCAAGAATACATACTGATATTTGATTGTACCAAAGTCACCTTTTCTAGGGCTGATTAGATTCTGAAAAATTTTAAACAGAAGTTTGGTGTCACCATCTAGCTCAGTAGCTATGGATCTTTGATTTGTTTCATTTCCAGTTAAGCTTCCCAATGCTTCTTCTAAAACAAAGAACTCACTTGTAGGTAGAGGACTTCTCTGGTAGTCCTTAAAAATACCCTCATGAGGTATCTAAAGGCATGAAACCCATAACCTCAAATAAAAGGTAAATATATGGCCATTTATCCAGCTTCTCACAACATTGACATCTTCTTTATCAAAAGATAATTGAACATACTGAAAAACTATGCCACTAGCTTTGGGTAAATAGGAATATCCTCCTTTGTGAACCAATCCAATCATTCTTGCTCTTTTAGCACTCTCAATACCAAATTCATAATTGAAAGAAGCCACATGGAGCATATTTCTTTTTCAGGTGCCACTATTCTGTCTACCAAATTCAGATTTAGAGGACCTTTGGATGCTAACTTTGGTGTTATTTTATCTTCTTCTTTGATCTTTGCTTCTCAAGAGTTGACGACGATGGGTGTTTCATCTTGGGCATTCGACGAAGGTTCTAGAGAGACAAGGGATGAAATAGGGTTTACGGTTTGAGAGAAGAGAGCTCGAGTGAATAAAGGAGTGAAACTTCCTTCATTTTATCATTTAGGGATATCAAGCATCATGGGATCAAAAACACGGGAAAGTAAAAGGGTAAAATAATTAATTATCATGATAATGGTTATAATATGTAAATAAAACAATAAAGCATTTTTATGGTGAGATTGTAGCTGAATTCCATAGTGAGATCGTAATAGAATTTCACGGTGACACCATAACAAGCTTTCACAGTGAGACCATAACAGTGTGATTTCTAAACTATGTGACTATATTATTTGAGATAGTAAGCACCAGACAGTGACTTGTGAAGTTGTAAACTATGAAATAGTAGGCTGTGAAATAGTATACTTACTACCTAATATTTATCATTCCCAAGTCATGTATGATGTAATATATTCTTTCAAAACTTAATGGTTTGCTGAATATATCAGCAAGCTGATATTTAGTTCCAATGAATTCCAAAGTCATGTCACCTTTTTGATAATGATCTCACAAAAAGTGATGCCTTACATAAATATGTTTTGTCCTAGAGTGTGAAACATGATTTTTTAGATGGTAATAGAACTTTTATTGTCACAATTTATAGGTACATTCTTGAATTGATATCCATAATCTAGTAATGTGTGTTTCATCCACAATATTTGTGCACAACAACTACCAGCAGCTATGTATTCAGCTTCTGCAGTAGATAATGTAATAAAATTTTGTTTCTTACTACACCATGATACTAGTAACTTGCCTAAAAAGTGATATGTTCTAGAGATTCTTTTTCTATCTTACTTACAACCACCTAAGTCAGCATCAGAATAACTAAATAACTCAAATGATTATCCTCTGGGATAGAACATTCCTATATTGGGTGTATGCTTGAGGTATTTGAAAATTCACTTAACAACATTTAAATGAGATTCCTTATGGTTTTCTTGAAAACGAGCACACATTCACATACTAAACGTAATGTCATGTCAGCTAGCAGTTAAGTAGAGCAAGCTTCCAATCATTCCTCTATAAGTGGTTTGATCAACAGATTTTCCATCTTCATCAAGATCTAACTTACAAGTAGTACTCATTGGAGTGTTACTAATTTTAGTATTATCCTAACCAAAACGTTTTAAAAGATATCTAGTATATTTTCTTTGATTTAAAATAATACCATCGTTATTTTGAAAGATTTTAAATCCAAGAAAGAATTTTAGTTCACCCATTAAACTCATTTCAAATTCAGTTTTCATCATTTCAGAAAATTCAATACATAAATAATTTTTTAAGATCCAAAGATAATGTCATCTTCATAGATTTGAAATACTAAAACATCATTGGAAATTCATTTTATAAAAAGGGTAGGATTATCTATTCCTTTTGTAAAACCTATGGAAATAAAATAAGTACTTAATCTATCATACAAAGATTTTGTAACTTGTTTTAAACCATATAAATATTTTGATAATTTAAAAATATGAGTTGGAAAATGAGGATTTTTAAAACCATGGGGTTTCTCAACAAAGACATCCTCATCTATATATACATTTTGGAATTCACTTTTAACATTCATTTGATATAGTCTTAAATTCATATGTCCATCATAATCAAGTAGAATTCTGATGGCTTCAAGTCTAGATACTAGTGAAAAGGTCTCTTTGTAGTCAATTCCTTATTCTTGACTATATCCTTGTGAAACCAATCAATCCTTTTTTCTAACTATATTACCAGCTTCATCTACCTATTTCTAAACACCCATTTAGTCCCTATGGTAAATGTGTCTTTAGGTCTATCCACAAGTTTCCAAACTTTGTTCCTTTCAAACTGATTATGTTCTTCTTGCATAGACATCACCCAAAATTCATCATTGATATCATCATTAATGTTTTTTGGTTCAAGTTTTGACAAGAATACTTGATGTTCAACCTGATTCCTAAGAGAATCTCTAGTTTTAGTTTTTATATCTAGGTCTCCTACAATAGCATCTAAAGGATGGTTCTTAAGAGTTTTAACAGCTCTAGAAAAATAAGGAATAGTGATTTTAGGTTCATCAATAGATTCGGGTTCATTGTGACTTGAATATAAAGACTTTCCAGAACTATAAGTTTTCAAAGATTCCTTTTTAGGATGGTTATAGGATTTTGAATTATTGTCCAGATTTGATATATCATCCTCCAAGTTCTCTAGAGTGGTTTTACTCTCATGTGGGTCTGTTTAATCAAATTTGACATGGACAGATTCTTCCACATATTTAGTTCTTTTTTAAATACTCTATAGGCTTTACTAGAGATTGAATATACTAAAAAGATTCCTTCATAACTCTTGGATGTGAATTTGTCAATATTTTCCTTAGTATAAAGGAAATAGACATTGCAACCAAAAACTTTGAAGTAGCTTACTTTGGGTTTTCTATTATTCCATAACTCATATGGAGTTCTTTTAAGAATAGTTATAATCAACACTCTATTGACAATATAGTATGTTGTATTTACAGCTTCAACCCAAAAATAAATAGGTAATTCATATTCACTAATCATGGTTCTAGAAATTTCGTGCAAGGTTCTATTTCTTCTTTCTACAACTCCATTATGTTGAGGTGTTCTAGGGGCAGAGAAATTATGACTATAGCCATTTTTTTAGAAAAAACGACTCAAACTCTTGATTTTCAAACTCATGACCATGATCACTTCGTAAGGGTTTATTTCAAAGTCCCCTAATATTTTCAACAGTTTTGGAATATTTGGTAAAATGAGATCAGGCTTCACTTTTGTGAGCCAAAAATAAAGTCCAAGTATATCTAGAAAATTAATCTACAAGAACATAAGCATAGTTCTTCCCATTTAAGCTAGAAACTCTAGATGGTCCAAAAAAATCCATGTGAACCAATTAGAGAGGTTGAGAAGTTGAAACTTCATTCTTTTGGTTTGAAGGATATTTTCTGTTGCTTTCCCTTTTGATAAGGATTACAAACTTTATCATTTGGAAACCCATGTTTGGGTAGGTATTTGAATAAACTTTTTTATTTAACTTTCTAAGGGAGTGAATATTACAGTTTCCTTGTCTCATATGCCAAATACAAGACTCTTGGTGAAATACACTTAAACATGAATCATTTTGAGAGACTAAATAATCTAAGTTTACAAAATATACATTTTCATTTCTTAAATTAGAAAATACTAATTCATTTTTATAATTGAAAACACTGTAAGAATTATTATCAAATTTAACATGAAATCCAACATCACATAGTTGTGAAATACTAAGTAGATTATATTTCAATCCATCAACAAAAAGTACTTTGAAAATTAAAACTGAGTTAGAGATACCAATTTGGCCAAGACCAATGATATTTCCTTTAGAATTGTCGCTAAAGGTAACATATCCACCATTAATTTTTATTAAATTCCTAAAGCATGAAAATTCTCATGTCACGTGTCTTGAACACCCACTATCTAAGTACCATAAGCTTTTATAGGAGCTCTTTAAGAAGATTTCCAACAAAATAGTCAGATAAAAATAGATTCTGGAACCCATACCTATTTGGGTCCAGTAATATTGGTGGCTAGTGCTTTAGAAACACATATATGCCTCATAGGTTTTTTATAAGCATTATGTAAAGTACATGAAAAATAAACTCTATTTGGTCTAGAAAATATTTAAATAGTATATAGTGTATCATAACTTAAACTAGCTGAATGTTTTCAAGAACTAGGAGTAAAGTTGTATGTACTAGACTTAGAAACAAAATTATTTCTTCCCAAATTTATTTTACTGGGTTGATAGCCAATACCAATGGTATATTTAGGAGAAATATATTTACCTAGAATTTGTAGAAAAGTATCTTTACCATTAGTAAACCTTTCCAGATCCTTTTTCAATTGCTCATTATATAGATTTATTTCATTGTTCTCTTTAAGTAATTGAGAAGTTTTATCCCTTTCTATAGTGAGTTCAGTTTTAATAGTTGAGGTACGAGAATATTGTTTCTTTAAATATTTTTATTTATCTTTTAGTTCATTACATTTATCTTCAATCATATTACTGTATTAAAACATTTCTTTATTAGATATATTTTTAGATTTATTCTCATCTACATAATAACAGGAATTGTGTAAAAGAGATTCTAGTGTTACCTCAGATGTGTTTGTCATAAAACACATATTAGCTTTGTTATCCTTTTCATCATGTGAAGATACTGAGTTACTTGAACTGTGCTCAGAAGCACTCCATGTTGTTTTAATTTTCTTTTTATACTTTCTATCTTTGACATCATATTTCATTGTGTACTTGAGCTTAGGATAGTCAGCCTTTATATTTCAATTTCATTTACACTAATTGCAGACTATCTCATCAGACTAGTCACTTCTTTTCCAATATTTCTTCCAGTTTCCTTTTGGATCATATCTTCCTTTGAAGTTAGGATTTCTAAGAAATTTATTCTTCATGTAAAATCTCTTAAACCTTATGGAAAATTGATCCATCCTTTCATCACTTTTAGGTGATGATGGTTCACTTCTGGAACTCTCTACAGAGGCTTCTAACTTCTCTTTCTCTTTGTGTTTAGAAGTGGTGGTCTTAAATGTAATAGGTTTTCTTTTGGGTTCATCCCCCACTTCCTTGTTGAATTTCAACACCTCTTCATAAATCATCTTTTTCCCAATGAGTTATTTTATAGGTAACATGCTTATGTAACATGAATCTCTAATAGTGACAGAGGTTCCTCTCCATCTATTAGGTAGGCATCTGAGAATCCTCATGATCTGTTCTTTGGCAGTAACTTCTCTTCCAAGAGAAACCATTGTGTTGAAAATTTCATTGAACCTGAGATACATGTCAAAAATAGACTCATTAGGTTTCATTTTAATGTTATCATATTTAATAGTATAAGTATTAAGTCTCATTTCTTTCACACTAGAAGTTCCTTCATGTGAAACAGACAAAGTGTCCCAAATTTTATGGGCATTTTTACATGCAGGAATTCTATTAAATTCCTCATCTCCTAAAGAGCAATATAAATAATTCATGGATTTAAAATTGTTATTATAGGTAGTCTTGGTAGGGTTATCACAAGTGATTCTATCAGTAGCAGTAATATTATACTCATCTATAATTGAAAACCATATTTCAAAGCCCATACTTTCTAAATGCATTTTCATTTTAATTTTCCATTAAAAATAATTGGTTCCATTAAGGAACAGTGGTCTGTTTATTCCAACACCATCTAGTCTATTCTCTATCATAAAGAAAAACTTTTCAAGATCTAGAAATTTATAATTAATAGAAATTTACATGTTTTTAAAGTACAACTAAAATCACAGTTGAATAGGTTCAAAAATAGAGTCTTAATAGGAATAACAAACAACATATGATACCAAATGTTGGTCATAGTAGAGTACTCAAGAGGGGGGTGAATTGAGAATCTATAAAAATTTCTATTTGAAAAGTATTCTTAAAAAGTTCCCCAAATAAATACAGCCTAGTTAATCAATGTAACACAATTATGAAATTTTAACTATTTAAATAATTTCTCAGAAGATTTATTAATTCTTAGTAATATTAATGTTAGTTATTAACATTACTTTTGAAGATATTCTAATAAGGAAAAACAATTATAAATTATTTCCAAGATTAACTATCAAAGTTAATTTAGTTATTTCTGAATTATACATTAAAAAATAGAAAACTAAAACAAACAATACAGAAAATATAAAACAAGTGGTTCAATCTCAAGCTGAGACCTAATCCACTCAACTTAGTGATCACCTTCCACCAAGAAGTTTATATAAATAAACTTGATTCACACCATGGATTGGGGTTAAAAATAGTACACAGGACTATCTCGGTCACATGACCTCTTCCCTAGTTCTTCATGGGTATGAACTATCAGGTAACATAGGGACATCTTCCACACTTATCTATGGGAATACACAAGTGTAAAAAGATGTATGAGAAATGATATCTTATATCCTTCAGTTTAATACAGGAGATAGTGTCTGCTTTTATACAGACACACACATACTACTCAAAAGCTAAAAACAATACACAACAGAGAAAAGATGATGTGATAAGGTTAGAAGTTCTCTGAGTGTTAGTTTATGAAACTCTAGACTTTTATGATAAAGCGGATGCAGGAATCAAGTCGTCTTGTAGAAAATAGAGTACTGCAAGTTTGGTGCTCTGATTCGTATCTAACTCATGTTCTTCATGGATTTGATAGTTCGAAAATGTTCTCGACTCTAGGATTCGAGTATGCTTCATGTTTTCTTAAAAAATTTTGAGTTTCATGTGTCGGTTATTTTTCAATAATGCTCGTTCTTCTTCATTATCACACACACACTTGTTTCTCTATTATCTATTTCATTTCTGGACATAATGTCCTTTTTATTCTTGGAGTGCATGTGTTGGAGATGACAGGATGCATGTATTCTGCACCTCATACTGTCAGGTGAAATGTCTATAAAGAAACATTTATCAAGTCAGTGCATTTCAAAGCTTAAAATATTACTCTTAGAGATTAAATTGAAAAACGAAAAAACAGATTAAAAAACGGTGTCACAGTATGTCTAGAAACGGTGTCTCCTTAAAATGGTGTCTCCTTGAAACGTGTCTCCTTGTTTGCCTTTGAGCGATGAGACAGACCTAATGGCACAATTGTATAGGGATCAGGAACTGGTATCACAGATGCGGTGTTTGATCATAGTGTCTGGTCATGGTGTCTGGATGGTCACAGTGTCTGCTTCACGGTTTATGGATGGTTATGGTTTCTTGTCACGGTGTCTGGATGGTCATGGTGTCTGGGTCCTTTTCCAAAAAAACATAACTGATGGCAGACTCATGGTTTCTCAAACTTAGCCAAATATCTTTATATATACTTAAATAGTGATATTCATAGAATGGATTAGACTCAATCATTTATCAAGTAAATTCATTATAACACAAATTAAAAATAGTTTACAATAATTAAACATAGCACTTAAGATCTTGAATAGGTTTATTTAAAGCAGAAAGAAACCAATCATCTATACACATGATTTGAAACAGATTAAAAAGGATTAAAAAGTGTTACAGAATGTATTGGATTTGTGATCATTAAAACATGATTAATGCATGAGTATTCTAACAATAGGGTAATTAAATCCTATGTACCATTACACCTTTCACACTGAGCACAATGTCATATTTCAACCAAACCTCATAGTGCGATATGAATACACACACCAAGTGTGACCAAAAACCATGCCAGTATAATCATGCCAAAACCATTTCAATAAAACATCCTTTTTATTTGAAACATTTTTCCATAAATCAAACAAATCAACTATTTGAAAGTCAACATTTTAAAATCATTTACCAAATCACTTGCACCAAAATCCCATAATTTCACACAAATCCACAACCATCACTAAAAAAGGATTCAACCGTGTTTTACATACCAATTTCACAATCAATTTAAATCAATTTAATAAATATTAAACTAATCCAATTAGTTCTAGAAAGAGGATTCAAGAGTGAAACCACCTACCTCGGGTTTTATGATGAAAATGAATAACAACATGAAGAACTTCCATTAAACTGGGTTAAATATCCATCAAACCACCTTAGATCTCCTCCCCTATCATAATACAAGACAAATCTAATCATATTTAAAATATATAACCTTATATCTACCCACAGTGGGCATAGATATAAGAATCTGGGAGAGGGGGTGAAGTAGATCTAACAAAACTACCAGGGACATCCAAGAACGATCACTTACCATAAGAATCGAGCTTCAACACGACAAGGAATGACTCTGGATTACTTCCAATTTAATGGGGAGAGGTTCTCCAAACTTTGAGAGAGAAAAATGTTGAGTTGGGGATATTTTAGGTTGGGGGTAAATATGGTATTAAATCAAAAGGTCGACCTATATCCACTTTTTTAGGATCTAGTTTCTCTAAATGTGCATGGTTTAGTGGTATGGTTAGACAAACCATGATCTAAACTATGCTCTATCCACTGCCTCAAGGATGAAACTTGTATGGTTAGATCATATGGTTTCCAAACCATGAACAAACTATTCTGAATATCACTTTTCAATAAATCATGTTTTCTTCAAGTATTTCACATGATTTGTAAAAACAGTGTACAGCCCATGAGCCTTCCCCTTTGCCTCTATCGCATTGTGCATGGTTTCCTATAGAAGTTTCACAATTTACCCAAACTGTGCTCAAACTGTACACCTGTATAAAATCCCAAAAAACAATCCAAATGTTCCCCAAACCTTCCAAAACCTATAACACATGAGAAGTATTCTGAACACCCAACCTTGGAGCACTACGACAATAGCACTGAATATGCCTCATATTTTTGTAATTATGGAATTCCCTCGGTGGTTCATACACTCTTGCTTCAAGTGGTCAAGTGAACCACATTAGAAACATCTAGCTGTATTCATGGTGAAGATTCAACAATCAAACCATATGATTTTGATTCATTCAGTCACCTTGGAAATATGTTTCCCTCTTCTACTTACTCCCAGCATTGGAATTCCCACTATTTCCCATGGGTATCAAGATACTTCATCCTCCTATAACTCCATAGATTTCCATTTCAGCTATCGTTGTACTATTTACAATCTTTGTATAATTCGTAATACATATCATATCAATATTCAAGAAAATTTCATATATGAGCCCTGATTCAAAAATGTGTTCCTTCAAGGATGCACTAGAAGCAACCCCTTGTGAAAAGAACACTAAATTCATGAATTTACCCACTTACTTTGTGAAAAAAAATATTTTCCTACTTCAGGATAAAGAAGTTCATTGTTCTCTAAATATTGGATTTGTGAGGACAGAATTATTTGTTGAACAATTCTTCATAATCCTCTCAAACAAGGCCTTGTTCCAATTTAGCTTGCACTGCTAGATCCTACCACTGGCGTGAAAGATCCTTGATGATATACATTATCATCTTGACTTTCATCTCCACTAGTGTGATAGGGATATCAAAGATACAATTCATCTTATTTGTCGACACCTCTGCCTTTTCTGGTTCAGAATCACCCCATACTATTGATGGATTCTGCTTCTAGAATTGGATGGAATGATCCCCTTGTCTTAGTTCATTCCTCCAATCTTCTATATCCATATCCTAAAATTCTTGGATGATACTCTAAACTAGATATTGGTTCACCTGTGGCTTAGGTTCAAGCACATTCTCTACAGCTTCTTCCCGTTGGTTTATATAATGCCTATCAGGTTTCATTTCTAGAAACTCAATGTCATATGTAGTGACTTGGGTTATGGCCCTACCAGACTTTGGATTATTTCTACGAATAATTCCAAAGCTAGGCGCGAAGACGGCGTGCGATTCCGAGGCCCGGTGTGCCCAGAATTAATTTTATAACAATATTAAGTATTTTTATACTATGCACATGGTGGGGGTGTGATATCTCCTAAACGATAGCTCAGAATGGGAATCATATGGCATGGTTGCATTCGGAATGTGTCGTTTACCCTAGGCGAGGTGTAAACTTTGTGCGCACGGGCCTGCTGTGGAAAACGCCACCAGGAGCGTTTTTGTAAATAAGTGGAAAAGTTGGTTCATGAGCATCGGCTTGAATAAATTTTGAACTGAGTCTCAGATCGCAAATCCAAGTCTTATGTTGCGTTTAGAATGGTGCATTTACCCTAAGGGTGACCTTAACTTTGTCTGCATCGGGCGTCGGGTGGAGGCGAGTCGGGAGCTGGAGATATTTTAACAAAAATAAATATTTGCTTCTCCTCCATCCCATTTGAATGTGCGGTGTAGCAGAGGAGGAACTCCTCCTCCATCCTCCTTCTCCTCCCCTTCCGACGGAAAATCGGTGACCAGAATGCACGATCAAGGTGTCGTTGGATTCAGATCTTGATGGGGGTGTTCCTGGATTGTGCAAAGGAAGCTTCGAAGCGCGGATCGTCGGCATTTCACCCGCGAGGTAGGCGGTTTGATTTTTAAAATCCCAAATCCTGTTTTTGTGCTGTTTTTATTCAAATTTTCGTAAGGTTTGTGTAGTTCGGGTCCCGAGGTTTCTGAAACCATTTTCGGATCTAATTTTGGAGCACCGGAATGCTTCCGGTGGCTCCCGAAAGTTTTCCAGCGAAATCCCAGTTTTCCGGCGGCTGCCATGGAGGAATCCGGCAGCGGTGCGACAGCGGCATGGTGTTTTCTGGCAGCGGTGGTAGAGTCCGGAGGCGGCGGCGGAATCCGGCGGCGGCACAGTGTTTTTCGGTGAGGCAGGCCGTGGTCCGGGCAGATTTTTCTTGGTGTTCTTTAAACCCTCGTAACTCGCAAACAATAACTCCGATTTGTGAGCCGTTTGCAGCGACGCATTCCTTGTGTCGAGACGGACCTTTTGAACTTCCTTTGTATATTTTCTGAGTTGGGTTTTTGGCCTGAGGGCTTGAAACGTCGAATAAAATAATAATTTTTTATTATTATTCGTCTTCGGGAAATCGTATCTCCTACCCAGAGCGTCCGATTGATGTGAAGTCAGTGGCGTTCTGACCATAATGGTACAACAGACATTTCATGATGGTTTCTGGGTGTTGGGACTGAGTTTGGGGTGTGGGCCCCATGACGCTGGGTTTGGCATTTGCGGAGAAACGCAACATTCGCACCAGGAGTCCGATTTTGACGGATGAATAGTTGATCATGTGTGCCTTTCTGAGAGGATCACAACGGTGTGATCCATTCATTCAGTTTCGGAATCGAAGAGTGGGCCCCACCCGAGCTGGCTTTGGTGAATAATACCCTTTTCACCGGGTGTCCGTTTCGGATGAACGATTAGTCGATTCCGCTTGTTCTTCTGAGGGGATCGTCGTGGTATGATCCGCTCGATGGGTTTCGGGATCGTTGTGTGGTCCCCACATGAGCTAGCTATAGTGAATAGTTCCTTTTTTACCGGTGCTCCATTTTGGGCGATTAAGAATCCTATCCTGTGTGTTTTTCTGCGTGGATCGCGATGGTGGCCTCGGTATCGACCTTGGTGGTGCGCAGTGTGGCGTTGTTGTGGGTCGCTTAGGTTAGCGATGTTTTGGATCAGCAGTGGTTGAGATTACTCCCTTGGTCTATTCCCACGAGGGTTCATGTGGAATCACAACCTTCGTATAGGTTTGTGATCCTTTTGATGGGATGTCTAAACTGTTTGAGTTGTGGAATCCCTCCGGTGGGCCCGGAGCAGGATCCTCTAGCATCTTTTCCTTAGATCAGGTTCTTGGTATCGCTGTGACCACTTATTCACGGGTGGTGATCCCCTATCTAGCAGGTTAAACTCGTAAGGTTTGTGGCATCATCGGGAATAAGATTCCCTACGCAGTGGGCCATGCTCATTAGGGTTGTGGCATCATCGGGTATACAATCCCCTGCTCAGCATCATGTTTATAGTAGGGTTGCGGTATCGTTGGTTATGTGATCCCCTACTCAGCGCGTGTTTTCTGTAGGGTTGTGGCATCTTCAGTTTGATCCCATACATCGCATGTTATACCAGATAGGGTTCCGGTATTGTTGTGAACACCTTTATATGGGCGATGATCCTCTATCTGAGTGATGTGCTTCTATCGAGCTCCAGATTGGGTTGTGGTATCCCCCAGCGGATCCTAGGGTTGATCACCTATCTATGAGATCTATGAATGCCAAATTGGGTTGTGGTATCACCCAGCAGACCCTGTGAGTGATCCCCTATCTGTGAGATCTTCATCTACCGGAGTGGGTTCTGGTATCCCCTAGCGGACCCTAAAAGAGATCCCCTATCCGAGAAGTTTGGTGGTTATGTTGTTTCAGCGAGGTTTCCTCAGTGATGCTATCCAACGGGCGTGATCTCTCAGGTGAGCTTCTGAGAGGTTTGTGAGAAACCCTATGGAGTGTATCTCTCGGATTAGTGTCATCTGGGATGACAGTGATCCTATGGTGTACTTTCCTGGTTGTGGACAGTCGCTGGTGATGAGGTCGGTACCCTTTGTGGCTTGGTGCGTGAGTTGGGTATATCTGGATTGTTTAAGGTGTATGTATGGGAATACATCTGGGATGAGCTGACTAGTTGTGTTTAGCTGAGGATGGTCACAAGATGGAGTTTCTCTCTCATCTGGGTTCCCTCTGGCTGGGATGAGCGGACTTTTGCCTTTCAGTTTATCTCTTTGGTTTTGGGTTTTTGGGGTGCCTACTGAGTATGTTTATACTCACCCATGCACGGGCATTCCCGAACATGTTTGTGTATTGTGGAGACCATAGGCCTTTGGATGGATTTCCATGAGGACCCATAGTAGGCAGAGTTGAGTGAGCGAGACTGACCAGGGTGTTTTCCAGTGCGGTGTCGAGGGAGCTTTCCGGTGGGTGTTTGTGGCAGCTTTCCCCTTCTTCAGAGTAGGTTGGACGCACTTTGTAGTTTTCTTTTTGTGGGCCCTATTTTTCGCTTTTTTACTTTTGTTGTTGCTCTCTTATTGGGATAGTTGTATGCATGCATTTTACTTTTCAGTTTTCTGTAACTCTACACTTTTTCATGGAGGTGTTTGTGGGTACGTGTGTATAGATACCTTAGGCTAATTCATCTCATGTGTGTGATAGCCTACTCGGCACTAGACGCCAGCCCTTGGCATATTAGAGGTGGGCTTGGGGAGTCGCGGCTCGAGCCCCGTTGGGTCAGGTCATGACAGAGTGGTATCAGAGGTAGGTTCCACCTTTGTGATCTTAGAGCGTAGCTGGTCTAGCTGTGAGTTTGTTTTGGGTTGCATAGCGGAAGTGTTATGATGTTTCAAGCTCATCTTTCAGGCCAGAGACTCCAGTGTTTGTGCGACGGCCGACGTATCCATACACCAGGACTCTGATAACCTGCCTTTTGACTCGGGACATTCGTACACTGGTCGCAGGGAAATAATGGTACATGCATCATATATGAATGGGTTTCTGGGTTTTTCGTTGTCCTTCTTGAGTTATCTCTCTAGATATACTCATTGATTGTGGTGCATCTTGAATATATTTCAGGATTCCTCCATGACGACAGCCAGCGAGGGTTCCACAGTGGGATTGTGGTGAAGATTCGCCCCGTGCAGAGGCTGTGGACCAGGGCGCAAGTTCTGAGGCTGGACCTCCAGGTGGTCCGCTAGTTGAGCCACCACCATTCGAGCAGCTGGTTATGCCGGCAGTGCAGGACAAGGTTGTGTGCATGTTGAGTGCGCTGCACGAGTTCCAGATGCAGCGACTGTAGGACCCCGGGACACCCTGAGAGGGGAGGGGTGAATCAGGGTGTTAAATTTTTCTTCTTTAAAGTTGTGGATCTTGTTCCCACATTGGTAGGAACTACTTAAACCTGTATGATGGATATGATCATCAATGAAACATTCACATTCAAAGGGATAACACAAAAATTTTACTTGGTTCACCACTAAGGGCTACGTCCAAGGAGCATATGCGGACAGGTTCTCGGTCGTACCAAATTCTACCAATCTTCACTAGTTGTGGATTACAATGGTTCGGGAACAGTCACTCTGTCCCAGGCTCACTGCCTTTACAAAAGGTTCAGGGATAGCTCACTACGTACCTTAGGTCACTCCCGTTGACTCCCCCTGGCTCACTTCCATTGGTGAAGTCCCACTCAGTTTATAGACATGAAGGTCTCTTCATCATATTTGCATTGAAGTATTTGTCTCCTGTTCAGCATGAGACTTTTCTTGCATCAGAGTCCTGAGTTGATGCTCTTTTTTATTCAACCTTCTACTTTTGTGCATTAACTGAATGCACTGTATCTTCTTCTTCTCTTCCTTTGATTCTCAATACTAACAACTGATTGTATTGATATATTCCCCTCTTTCTGTATAGATCTGAGTTTAGTTGCACAAACCGTTCTTCTTCTCTTCGCAAAGAACAATGAGGATGTTAAACACCAGTCATGTGTGTGCGGTACCACTTCTATTCATAAAACCAGATTGTTCATTGTTCTTCCGTCTTTCCAAACGAATGCATCATCTGTTGCACTAAAGGTATAGAGAAATATTTCAGCTTTCGTTCAGCTCTAAAAGGAAGGGCCTACTCCAACAGCGCCTGGATCTTTTCTCCAAGCCTGGCTCGCAAGTCCCAATATGACACACAAGTCCAAACTGGCGCGCAAGTGACACCAAATCACCTGCGCGACGCTTCCTTCCCCAACTACAAACTTGCGCAGCCCACATCCTTTCTCTCCCAAACCGCCTTGGGCGTGCATCCAACAACCGGCACGCAACCTCTACTTGCGCGACCCAACTACCACTTTCGCGGCTCAATCACCTGCGCGATGAGATCTCGAACAATCTCTAAGTCTTGAACTCCGTGAGAAATGAGGAGGGGTCGACCTGTATTTATAGGAAAACTGGACCCCCTGCACGGTGATGCGCAAGTCACTCCTTGGCGTGCAAGTATCGGTGCACAGCTCATCTCCCCTAGCCTTTGTAACGCTACTCACTTGTGCGACCCAACCAATACTTGCGCGACCTTATTTCCTTATCCATATTTTTAAGTTCTGTTCTTGGAAAACAATAGGCACGCAAGTTCCAATCCTCCTAGGTATCAGTGCGCACATTCTTTCATGGGGCGCAAGTCCACTTGCATGACCTAACCAACACTTGCGCGACCCTTATCCATTTGCCATATTTTGATGTTTTGATTCTCAAAAACATATGGCGCGAAAGTTTCCTATCCTTCAAGTGTACGGTGCCCAAGCCCCTTTTCCAAAATCACTCTTCTTCATTTGTTGATTTTGGGGCCCTGAAATTTGGAAAACACTAGAAAATGGTGCCACCTTGTATCTGCTCTTTTTGTACCGCCTCCAGATCATCCATTCCTCGGTCGAAGTTCTTGAATCAAACATAGATCGTTGACCAAAACTCTTGAACTCAACATGCCATCATGATATTTATTTTGTTAAAAAATTTGTATGTTTTTTCTTCGCTTTTTCAATAAGAACAATCACCTAAAAAAAACTTCTTCTCGGTGATTTGAATCCTTCAGCAACTCTTCTGTTGTCATCACAAACTACACTATCGTGATATGTATTATTTTGAAGGAACATCTTTAGAACTATCATCTTCTGATACAATGTGATGTGCATGGCCATATCATAATTTCAATCTCTGCATGGCCATCTCAGAAGTCCAATCCCTTGCACATTGTCTTCTTCTTCAGCCGTCATTATCTACTTCATGCAAAGCATATGAGTCAATTCTTCAAGAAGTCTCTTGCATGGTTCTCATGCCATAATGAGGTATTGCATGGTCTTCATCACAACCCCATTCTTCATGAATCATCCTCAGATGAATTATACCGCACATTATTCATTATTGTAAAAAATTTGTCACATTTGACACATGTTCTTTTGGACTTATGATTAGTACAACAATCGTCTGAATTTCCACTCCACCATTTTATTGGAGTACTTCTTGATCTCCTTCATTTTGATCTTCATTGAAAACTATTGACAACAAATACAACCTTTTATACAAAGTGGTTCCAATAATCTCTCCCTTTGTATTTTTTTCAATACCTTATACATCTTCTGAAATGATTTCGTCAATGTCAAAATGAGAACCTTCTTTCTTCAATCAACTTTTCTTTTCAAACTTTCATTTCACTTTATCTCCACCTTATTGACAAGAAATACAAAGCGCATGGTAGGGAGGGTATAAATCCATACTTAAGCAATGTTTCATTAATAATTTCACTCTAAGTCTACTTGATCAATGCTCGATGTAGAAAACAAGAGGATTTGATTAAGTCAACAAGGCTGACCATTATTTAGAGATCATGATACCAACATGAGATGAGAACTCATGTATTTTGTCTTCAAGGGTTTACCGCTTTTATTTCAGGTAGAAGAAAATCAACTGTGATGGGGAATAATCAACTTGAAACTCATGCACTCACATCAGAAAACAGATTAAAAACATTCAAGTGTTATCGGCAGGATAAGTGACCTTGGGGCACATCCATTCTTCTTATGTCACTGATCAATTCAGTTACTCCCTCTTTGTAGAATGATCTTTGATCTGAGTAACCAAGGGATAGAGATTGAAAAATGGCATACCTTCTCCATTGACATGTTCTTCAATAAATTCACATAGTAACTGCATTGGAGTCCATCTGGAGTTGATATTGATTGAAACAGTGATTTTGGATGTTTATTCATTTTTCTCCCCCTCAAGGGAAACACTCCTTTTCATCTTCATCAAGAGTGATCCTTCATTATCTTAATATTTGAATATCAATTGAAGAATCTACCAAGGATGGAAACTTCTTCAGCTTGGCTATCAAGAGTTGACAACATTCACTACTTCTCAGGTCCTCCTCCTGAGATCATGTTTCACCTTCAATTCCCTGCATTATTAGCACAAATACAATACACAAACGATTACGGGAATAAGGTGGTTCCTCCTTTCTTCATCAATAAGACCTTCATGGTTGAGGTTATTTTCTCAACCAATTTCCTCTATTCACTCCAGTCTTCATGCCTGCACATTTGAACATATGTTCTGACATCTGTTGGTGTGGCATGGCTTTCTTCACATTCTCTTATACTTTGGGTGGGGAATTGTTCTGCTTAATAGCCATCATGAATGATACATTCTTACTCTTCTTAAGTACTGCTTCTTGCTCTGGTATTAAGGTTAGGCAACCTTTCGCAATGTGACCAAATTTATTTCATCTCTCACACAGAACTTCTTCGACATGTGTGATTCTCTTAGTTTTCAATCTCTCATGAACTCTGTCTTCATCAGGTGAAATTTTTCTTTTTTCCTTTGTCACCAGCCTTGGCCTTTTCATCTTCAAGATTCATGATTCTTTTCAAATCTTCTGGCCAGATGACCAACAAGTCATTTGTAACTGTTTCAGCTAGTTTGGATCTTCCACATGGGTTCATCTGAGTTTCATCCCACTTTTTTTTCTTTTGGATTAATGACCCATCAATTTCATGGATCTAAAATCCTGGGGCTTCTCAGCTCCCCTACTTGAGATCTTATTGGGAAAAAGTGTGTTCACAAAATTCTTCTGATTTCTTCCCAAGGTACTTTCTTCATTCTTAGCCGACATCGAAGGTCTTCATTTCTTATCAATAGTGAAATTATGTTGATATGGACATTTTCCTTCCTTGTGACCACTGTCGTTGCATACATCACATATGTTATCAAGAATTCCAAATCTGTTTGTGGTAAAAAGACGCTTCTGGACCTGCGGATGTGGCTTATTCTTCTCTGGCTTCCTTATATTTGATATAGGCTTTCTCTGTGCTTTTCCAAGTAAGGGATTATAAAAACAATCCAGTGCACAGTGCCCAAATCTATTGCAGCACCAACATTGACCCACAAACCTTGCCTTATTTTTATCTTCTATAAAAGGTAGTTGGGCCTTCTTCTTAATATTTTGTGCTCTATTTGAGGAACCAACTTCCTCCTTTTTCTTCTCATCCACCCTAGCCATGGTGAAAGGTTTATTCTTCTCACCTTTCCTCATCCATACTTGTTTAGAAATTTTCTTCCAACTTGCACTGATTGTAGGAACGTATTTAGAAACATGAGTACAAGAGGGTTTGGATGGTACCTTCACTTTCTCAGTTTCTTGTGATAGATAAATGAGTAAAGTCGTGATCTTCTTATCACATGTTGGAGGACTCTCGACAATAGAATCCTCCAGTGAGTATTGAGTACTAGCAGCAACTTATTCATGATGTGGATAATCAAGAGTTGTCATAATCTTCTTGTCACATGTTGGAGGTATTTCAGATTTATATTCCTCCAATGAACATTTAGTACAAGCATCACTCATTTCATTCTTTTGTGAAGTCTCAATATGTGTATTCTCAATCTTGGTCAACTGGCCTTTCAATTTTTGACCCTCAATATTGAGGATGATCTTCTGATCTTCAATCATGATTGTCTTCTCTTCACAAGTCTTATTCAATCTTTCAACCTCATCTTCATGCATATTAACTATGTTTTGTAACAAAGATTCAAGTTCCCTGAAATTCATGGAAGTCTCTACCAAAAAAAACTCTTGACTTCATTGCTCTTCTTCAACTCATCTTCAAGTGGATGGATCTTTTCTTTTAGAGTCTTATTGACTTATTCTTTTTCTTCAAAGACTTTCACCTGTTTAGTGAGCTTCATACTTTCCATAATTTTTCTTTCCAACCCCTTTTCCATATTGTCAGCTTCCCTTTCTAATCGAGTGATCTCAACCTGCATAGATTGGAATAGGCTATAAATAATAACATCCCTTTATTCAGGAATATCATGCAGATATGTTTGGATTTTTTCCTGAAAGATTGAATTAGGGATGTCATCCTTTCCTCTAGAAGAATTCTAATCCACCTGCTCAATACATTCCAAGACTGATATTTATTCATTATTGGAATGGAATGGAGAACAAGACACTGAATCTTATTTGTATATAAGGGACTTCTTTAGCTGCTTCTTATCTTTCTTTTTCCTGTTTTTCATGGTCTTGCTAGATGTAGACTTCTGCTCAGAAATGACTGAATCTTCATCAAGACTGATCTTCATTGTTGACTTTAGGAAAGAAACTCAAATCCTCTTCTGAATAGAATTACTAGAGAATATCCAACATATGTCAACCTTTCCCTCTGATACCACTTGTAGGACCCCGAGACACCCTGATAGGGGAGGGGTGAATCAGGGTGTCAACTTTTTCTTCTTAAAGTTGTGGATCTTGTTCCCATGTTGGTATGAACTACTTAAACCTATATGATGGATATGATCAGCAATGAAACATTCACATGGAAAGAGATAACACAACAATTTTACTTGGTTCACCACTAAGGGCTACATCTAAGGAGCATATGCCGACAATTTTTCGGTCGTACCAAATTCCACTAATCTTCACAAGTTGTGGATTACAATGGTTTGAGAACAATCACTCTGTCCCAAGCTCACTGCCTTTACAAAAGGTTCAGGGATAGCTCACTGCGTCCCTCGGGTCACTCCCATTGAATCCCCCTAGCTCACTGCCGTTGGTGAAGTCCCACTCAGTTTATAGACGTGAAGGTCTCTTCATCAGATTTTCATTGAAGTCTTTGTCTCCTGTTTAGCATGAGACTTTTCTTGCATCAGAGTCCTGAGTTTATGCTCTTTTGTATTCAACCTTATACTTTAGTGCATTAAGTTGAATGCATTGTATCTTCTTCTTCTCTTCCTTTGATTCTTAATACTAACACCTAAGTGTATTGATATATTTCCCTCTTTCTGTGTAGATCTAAGTTTAGTTGCACGAACCGTTCTTCTTCTCTTTGCAAAGAACAATGAGGATGTTAAACACCAGTCATGTGTGTGCAGTACCACTTCTATTCATAAAACCATATTGTTCATTGTTCTTCCGCCTTTGCAAATGAATGCATCATCTGTTGCACTGAAGGTATAGAGCAATATTTCAGCTTTCGTTCAGCTCTAAAAGGACAGGCCGACTCCAACAGCACCTGGCGCTTTTCTCCAAGCCTGGCGCGCAAGTCCCAATACGGCGTACAAGTCCAAACTGGCGCGCAAGTGTCACCAAATCACCTGTGTGATGCTTCCTTCCCCAACTACAAACTTTCACGGCCCACTTCCTTTCTCTCCCAAACCGCCTTGGGCGCGCAACCAACAACCGGCGCGCAACCTCTACTTGCGCGACCCAACTACCACTTGCATGGATCAATCACCTGCACGATGAGAGCTCGAATAATCTATAAGTCTTGAACTCTGTGAGAAATTAGGAGGGTTCAACTTGTATTTATAGGCAAACTGGACCCCCTACGCGGCGACATGAAATTCACTCCTTGGCGCGCAAGTCTCGGCGCGCAGCTCATCTCCCCTAGACTCTGTCGTGCTAATCACTTGCGCGACCCAACCAATACTTGCGCGACCTTTTTTCGTTAGCCATATTTTGAATTTCTTTTCTTGGAAAACAATAGGTGTGCAAGTTCCAATCCTCCTAGGTACCAGCATGCACGTTCTTTCATGGCGCACAAGTCTACTTGTGCAACCCAACCAACACTTGCGCGACCCTTATCCCTTTGCCATATTTTGATGTTCTGATCCTCAAAAACATATGGCCTGAAAGTTTCCTCTCCTTCAAGTGTACGGCGTGCAAGTCCCTTTAACAAAATCACTCTTCTTCATTTGTTGATTTTTGGGCCCTGAAATTTGGCAAACACTAGAAAACAGCACCACCTTGTATATGCTCTTTTTGTACCGCCTCCAGATCATCCATTCCTCTATCAAGGTTCTTGAATCAAACATAGATCATTGACCACAACTCTTGAACTCAACATTCCGTCATGATATTCCTTTTGTCAACAAATTTGTATGTCGTTTGTTTGCTTTTTCAACAAGAACAATCACCTCAAAAATACTTCTTCTCGGTGATTTGAATCCTTTAGCAACTCTTCTGCTGTCATCACAAACTCCACTATCGTGATATGTATTCTTTTGAAGGAACAAATTTAGAACCATCATCTTATGATACAATGTGATGTGCATGGCCATCTCATAATTTCAATCGCCGCATGGCCATCTTAGAAGTCCAATCCCTTGCACATTGTCTTCTTCTTCAGCCATCATTATCTACTTTATGCAAAGCATATGAGTCAATTCTTCAAGAAGTCTCTTGCATGGTTCTCATGCCATCATGAGGTATTTCATGGTATTCATCACAACCCCACTCTTTATGAATCATCCTCAGATTAATTCACTACTGTAAAATAGGTCTATACCCATGGTTTTCCAAAACCGTGGGTATAGGGATAGTAGGGAAACCTATACCCACGGTTTTCCAGAACCGTGGGTATAGGCCACCTATACCCACAGTTGTGCCAAAAACCGTGGGAATAGTTTTCTTTTAAGACCTATACCCACGGTTTTAGAGAAACCTTGGGTATAGGGTATTTTCTGAAGACTTATACCGATGGTTTTTGGAAACCATAGGTATTACGGTTTTTTTTGAAGAACTATACCCACATTTCTCTATAACCATTGGTATAGTTTTCCCGCATTATGGCGGGAAACTAAACTTAGGCGGGACACAAAAAAATTTGGCGGGTATACATTTTTTCATATATTAACATATATATTCTGATATATGAACGTATAATAGATAACAAATCTAGGTTGGTTGGTCTGTTGGTGCGGGCTGGGCCGTGATAATCCACAGAAGTCGCAGGATCAAAACCTCGCGATAGGTTTTTTTGAATATAAATACAAAATATTAATATATATAGGTAGATAGATGAATATATAAAAGATATAAAATCCAGCTCAGTTGGTCCACTGTTGTGTCCGGCGCTGAGACCTTACGTGTGGCGCTGGTTCAAAACCCGCTGGTTGCATTTTTTTATACAACAGTATTGTTATTAATATATTATAATAAAATTATCCTTACATATATCAAAATAAGTCATCTCGGTTGGTCCGCTGAGTTACATGGCGGAGCCTCCCTGCGGGTGGCGCGGGTCCAAAACCCGCTGCATGTGATTTTTGAAAATTTTAAGTTCCCCACGGTTTTCAAACCATGGGGTATGTTTCCTGCCACGTTGTACAGCAATGTGTTGCTGTGTGAAACAACTATACCCATGGTTCTGCAAAACCATGGGTATAGGTCAAGACCCCTATCCCGATACCATTCCAGCCCACGGTTCCCAAAACCATGGGTATAGGCTATACCTACAGTTTTCGGGGCTATACCCACGGTTCAAAACCGTGGGTATAGGTCGTTTTCCAGTAGTGATTATATCGCACATTCTTCATTGTTGTAAACAATTTTTCACATTTGAAACATGTTCTTTTGGACTTATGATTAGTACAACAATCGTCTGAATTTCCACTCCTCCATTTTATTGGAGTACTTCTTGATCTCCTTCATTTTGATCTTCATTGACAACTATTGACAAAAAATACAACCTTATATACAAAGTGGTTCCAACAGTGACCTCTAAGGTTCTAGGGTGATCCAGATCCCCAGGCAACTGATGACTGGCTTGAGGCAATCACCCGAGTTGTCCGCTAAGTGAGGACACCTCCAGATCAGATGTTGGTCCTTGTGGGGAGCCTTCTGCATGGTTCGACTAGGCAATGGTGGAGCCGGGTGACGCATTCACATGACTAGGAGATGCTCACATGGGCAGAGTTTGAGCGGCTATTCAGGGTGAAGTTCTATCTGGTGACGCTGAGGTCAGTGCGGATTTAGGAGCATCTGCAGCTTCGGCAGGAGGGCCTGACTGTGTCGGAGTACTCAGTGAGGTTTATAGACCGGTCATGCTACTCCCTAGATATGGTTCAGGACCCATTATTTAGGGCTCAGACCTTCGAGTAGGGCTTACACAGGGACATCTGAGTAGGTGTGGTTTCCTTTTGTCTTCCCACCTATGTTGGTGTGTTGGAGCGAGCGTTGGTGGTGTAGAGCTTTCTGGCTGAGCAGATTCCCCCTGTTAGTGGTGGGCACGTGAGAGCTAAAACATCGGCATCTGGTAACCGACGATAGACTTAGGGGTCCAGACATGGCCGACATTTCAGGAGGTTACCCAAGGATGGAGGATCTGAGGCTTAGGGCCCGCATGGCTTGTAGGACAGTTTTGGTCAGCCCTAGGAGAGGCGGTGTTATGCTTGCGATGGTCGGGGATATCTTGCTAGAGATTGCCCGACCCATCGTACTGCTGAGAGGGAGTCAACCGATGGACCACCCGTTTTTGTGATGCGATTAAAACCGTGCGGGTGAGATAGTGCTACCTAAAGCGGATAGTGTTGAGGTGGGGTGGTTGAGTCCCTCTAACTTATGTGTTCAGGCATGGGTGTTTGTTGGCAAACTCGCTGACATTTGAGACCTAGTTGAGAGTCCGGTCACTTCCCTTGTGCTTAGGGATTTTAGGGGACAAAAAGTTCTAAGGGGGGAGGATGTAGCGACTGGGGTTTTGGCCCTATCATACTTTGTATTATTTCTATGAATAATTCCAGAGCTGCGCGCGAAGACGGCGTGCGATTCCGAGGACCGGTGTGCCCGGAATTAATTTTATAAAAATATTAAGTTTTTTTATTCTATGAACATGGAGGAAGTGTGATATCTCTTAAACGGTAACTCATAACGGGAATCTGAGGGCACGGTTGTGTCCAGAACGTGCCGTTTACCCTAGGCGAGGTGTTAACTTTGTGGGCGCGGGCCTACTGTGGAAAACGCCACCAAGGGCGTTTTCATAAATAAGTAGAAAAGTTGGTTTACGAGCGTCGGCTTGAATAAATTATAAATGGAGTCTCGTATCACAAATATGAGTCTGCCATTGCGTTCAGAATGGTGCATTTACCCTAGGGGTGACCTTAACTTTGTTTGCATCGGGCGTCGGGCGAAGGTGAGTCGGGAGCCGGAGATATTTTAACAAAAATAAATATCTGCTTCCCCTCCCCTCCATTTGAACATGCAGTGTAGCAGAGGAGGAACTCCTCCTCCTTCCTCCTTCTCCTCCCCTTATGACAGTGAATCGACGACCAAATCGTGCGATCAAGGTGTCGTTGGATTCAGATCTTGGCGGGGGGCGTTCCTGGATTGTGCAGTGGAAGCTTCGAAGTGCGGATCGTCAGTGTTTCGCCTGCGAGGTAGGCAGTTTGAGTTTTAGAATCCCGGATCCCATTTTTTTGTTTTTTTTCTTCAAATTTTCGTAATGGTTGTGTATTTCGCGTCCTGAGGTTTCCGAAACCTTTTTCGGATCTGAATTTGGAGCACCGGAGTGCTCCCGGTGGCTCCTGGAAGTTTTCCGGCGAAATCCCGGTTTTTATGCGGTGGCCATGGAGGAATCCGGCAGCGTTGCGGCGGCGGCGTGGCGGCGGCATGGTGTTTTCCGGCATCGGCGGTGGAATCTGGCGGCGGTGCAGTGTTTTGCGACGAGGCAAGCGGTGGTCCGGCCAGATTTTTCCGGGGTTTTTTTAAACCCCCGTAACTCGCAAACCATAACTCCGATTTGTGAGACGTTTGCGGAGACGCATTCCTTGCATCGAGAAGGACCTTTTGAACTTACTTTGTGAATTTTGTGAGTCGGGTTTTTGGCTCGGGGGCTTGAAACGTCGAATAAATTAATAATATTTTATTATTATTCGACTTCGGGCAGTCGTATCTCCTACCTAGAGCGTCTGATTGATGTTCAATTAGTGGAGTTTTGACCCTAATGGCACGAAGAACATTTCATGATGGTTTCTAGGTGTTGGGACTGAGTTTGGGGTGCGGGCCCCACAAGGTCGGGTTTGGCGTTTGCGGAGAAACGCATCTTTCTCACCAGGAGTCTGATTTTGATGGATGAATAGTCGATCCTGTGTGCCTTTCCGAGAGGATCGCAACGATGCGATCTGTTTGTCGAGTTTCGGAATCGAGGAGTGGGCCCCACCCGAGTTGGCTTTGGTGAATAGTACCTTTTTCACTGGGTGCTCATTTCGGACGAACGAGTAGTCAATTCCGCTTGTTTTTCTGAGGGGATCGTTGTGATATGATTCGTTCGATGAGTTCCGGGATCGTTGTGTGGGCCCTGCATGAGCTAGCTATGTTGAATAGTGCCTTTTTCACTAGTGCTCCATTTTGGGCGAGTAAACAACCTATCCTGCGCGTTTTTCCGTGTAGATCGCTATGGTGGTATTGGTATCGGCCTTGGTGGTGCGCATTGTGGGTTTGTTGCGGGTCGCTCGGGTTAGTGACATTTTGGATCAGCAGTGGTTGAGAGTACTCCCTTGGTCCATTCCCACGAGGTTTCGCGCAACATCACAACCTTCTTATAGGTTTTTGATCCTCTCGATAAGATGTTTAAACTATTATAGTTATGGCATCCCTCCGGTGGGCCCGGAGCGGGATCCTCTAGCATCTTTTCCCTAGATCGGGTTCTTGGTATCGCTGTAACCGCTTATTCACGGGCGGCGATCCCATATCTAGCAGGTTAACCCCATAAGATTTTTAGCATCATCGGTAATATGATCCCCTATGTAGTGGGCTGTGATCAGTAGGTTTTTGGCATCGTCAGGTATACGATCCCCGGCTCAGCATCATGTTTATAGTAGGGTTGTGGTATCATTGGTTATGTGATCCCCTACTCAGCATGTGGTTTCTGTAGGGTTGCGGCATCGTTAGTTCGATCCCCTACATCGCATGTTATACCAGATAGGGTTCCGGTATCGTCCTGACCACCTTTATATGGGTGACGATCCTCTATCTGAGTGACATGCTTCTGTCGAGCGCCAGATCAGGTTGTGGTATCCCCCAGTGGATCCTGGGAGTGATCCCCTATCTATGAGATCTACGAATGCTAGATTGGGTTGTGGTATCCCCTAGCAGACCCTAGGAATGATGCCCTATCTGTGAGATCTTCATCTACCGGAGTGGGTTCTGGTATCCCCTAGCGGACCCTAGGAGTGATCCCCTATCTGAGGAGTTTGGTGGTTACGTTTTTTTCCGAGAGGTTTCCTCAGTGATGTTATCCGACAAGCGTGATCTCTCGGGTGAGCATCTGAGAGGTTTGTGAGAAACCCAATGGAGTGCATCTCTCGGATGAGTGTCATCTGGGAGGACAGTGATTGTGTGGTGTACTCTTCTGGTTGTGTGCAGTTTCTGGTGATGAGGTCGGTACCTCTTGTGGCTTGGTGCGTGAGCTGGGTATATCTGGATTGTTGAAGGTGTATGTATGGGCATACACCTGGGCTGAGCTGACTAGTTGTGTTTAGCTAAGGATGGTCACGAGATGGAGATTCTCTCTCTCCTGGGTTCCCTCTGGCTGGGATGAGTGGACTATTGCCTTTCAGTTGCTCTCTTTGGTTTTGGGTTTTTGGGGTGCCTACTGAGTATGTTTATACTCACCCCTGCATGGGCTTTTCCCGCACATGTTTGTGTCTTGTGCAGACCACAAGCCTTTCGACGAAGTCCCAGGAGGACCCGGAGCAGGCAGAGCTGAGTGAGCGAGACTGACTGGGGTGTTTTCCGGTACGATGTTGAGGGAGCTTTCTGGAAGGTGTTTGTGGTAGTGTTCCCCTTCTTCAGAGCAGGTTGAACGCGCTTTGTAGTTTTCTTTTGGTGAGCCATGTTTTTCCCTTTTGTACTTTTGTTGTTTCTCTCTGATTGGGATAGTCGTATGCATGCATTTTACTTTTCAGTTTTCTGTAACTTTGTAGTGTTGCATGGAGGTGTTTGTGGGTGCGTGTGTACATATACCTTAGGCTAATGCCTCCCATGTGTGTGATAGCCTACTCGGTGCTGGACGCCATCCCCTGGCCTATTGGAGGTGGGCTTGGGGAGTCGCGGCTCGAGCCCCATTGGGTCAGGTCTTGACATCATAAGTCTCACTCTATATTTATTAAAGTATTATCAATTCTAATTCTATCAGATAAACTATAACAACATTACTTTTAAAAATCATTCTTTTCCATATTTAACTATTTTTTAGAAATCTCTAGTTGCTTTTGAAAATCAAATTATTTTCAAAATACCACAATCGTGCTCTTTTTCAAAATCTTTCATTTTAAAACAACTTTAACATTGTTTCAAAAGACAACACTTGTGCACCAAATAATAAATCATTTCTAAAAACGAAATATTCATTCCTAGTGGGAATTAATTTTTCTAATGCATATCATGCTCGTCTCATTGTCAAAACCCATGACAATGAGATTTCAAAATCTTATAATTGTCTCCAAAACACTTATGTACCCAACTTATTGGTAACTTGATGTTCAGTATAAAAGGTTAGTTATGAATTTATATGCTCTAAATTTAAAGTCCTTAAAATCTTACTTTTTTTTATCATCCCAATTCAAGGAATAGAAAATAATAAATTTAAACTCTATAAGACTGAAAACCAAAACCAATTCAAAGACCACTTGTTCTAGAAATATATTTAGAAGGATTAAGATGATACCACTTATCTCAAAAAGACTTTGGGACTAAACAAAACGGATACCACTTATCTCAAATAGTCTTTTGGACTAAAAAAAACTGATACAACTTGTAATATCTCTCTTATTCTGATTTTTCTTTAGAATGTGGAGTAACTTTAATTGGCCTTAAGCGACATCCCCGAGATGCAGATGTTTGGAAATAAATGTTGAAGGGCTTCAATACATGTGTTGAGCAGTTTTCCCTTTAAGAATTAAACAACTAACCAAACAATCTATAACTAAAAAAACAACTCTATGATGCATGATAAAAATGAAAGGAAACTCAACATTTCATTTATCAAAATCAAAATAAACCAAGTACCATAGTAGAAGACTGCAATATAAAAGTAAACAATGGAAGGAAAAACTCAATGAATCTAAAGAAAAATCCATGCCCTGAACATGATCCATCTGATAACTCCAAAACAGCACGACTATCACAACTTATTGCTAAATATGTGTGATACTTTAACTTTTCCCATGTATCAATATAAAACATCTATAAAAGTACCAAAGTTCCAAAGTAAGGGTTAGTAGTGAAACTTAGTTGATTTTCCCCAAATGACTTCCCTACTCACACCCCTAGGATAGAATATGTTATCCCATTTATATAAAATGGTTTATAAAAAACAATTACTAAAATATTTTATATAAAAATATAAACAAGTGCCAATGTAAAACAATTTTATAAAACATCACCTCCTCCAATGGCCTGAAGGCCTGCATTTTTTATTGATTTTTGATAATCCACCATTAAAGGGGTGAGGTGTAACCCTTAAAAGGCCCATAGGCATAAGTATTACATGGTACATAGGCCATAGATGAATTCATTACCAGTAGGCTTCAAACATTACCTGTATGCTTCAAACATCACCAATTTCCAAGGAAAGCAACCAAATAATGTTCCAAACCCATTTCATTAATTCCACTTTGGCATACCCCTTCTGATCCACACATCCACACATCTACAATTCTTGCTTCATCATGAAGGTTTCGTACTCATGAGTGTTTTATCATCAATCTAACAAGTCATCATAAGGTAATTAAATCCCATGTACCATTACACCTTTGGAATTGATCACAATGTCATATTTCAACCAAGCAATATAATGAAATATGAACACACACACCAAGTATTCCCAACAACCATGCTAATATATTCATGGAAAAAAAATTTAATAACCCAAAATTTTTATTGAAAACCTTTTTCCATAAATCAAACCAATAAAATATTTTAAAATAAACATTTTAAAATCATTTTTCAAAGTACATGCACCATATTTTCACAATTTCACAGAAATCCAAAAACATCACTAAAGAAGGATTCTACCATATTTTTCACACAAATTTCACAATAAATTTAATAAATTTAAAACTTATTCAATAAATTATAACAATTGGAGTCAAGAGTGAAGCCACCTACCTCATGTTTTATTATGAAAATGAATAATGGCATAAATAAATTCCATAAAACCAGGTTAAATCTCCATGAACACACCTCAGATATCTTTCCCTATCATAATTCATCCAAATATAATCATATTTGGAATCTAAAACCTCTTACCTACCCATAGTGGGGGTGGATCAAAGAATCTCAGAGAGTGATGGAAAATTACATTTAACAAAACTACCAACGACAGCCAAGAACGATCACTTACCGTAAGAATCATGCTTTAGCACACCAAGGAATGGCTCTGGATCACATCTAATTCAATGGGGAGAGGTTCAACAACCATTGAGAGGTAAAATTCCCAATTTAGGGTTGTTTTTGGGGAAAAGAGGCATTAAAACACAAGGTAGACCTAGATCCACTTTTTTAGGATCTAGTTTTTTTAAAAGTAGATGATTTAGTTTCATAGTTAGAAAAATTATGTGTTAACTGTGTTCCAGCCACTACATCAAGAAATAACCTTACATGGTTAGATCCCACAGTTTCCAGACCATGTGCTAACCATGCCAAATCTCACTACCCAATAAAGAATGGTTTTTCCTAGGCTACCTCAATGTTTTTAGAAATCAGGCACAACCCGTGTACCTTCTCCCTTTATTCTATCTCACTATGCATGGTTTCTTATAGGAGATTCATGGTTTACCCAAATTGTGCCCAAACAATGAACCTATAGAAAAGGCTAAAATAATAATCCAAAAGGTCCCCAAACCTTCCCAAACATAACTCATACACTTTTCATACTTAAAATACATAAAAAAGGGTTACTTACTTGAAATCAGGGGTGAAACACATATGTATTTGATACCAATTGTTAAGTTGCAGTTAAGATGGGAAAAGTTCAAAGTGGGTGAATTGACTAGTTTAAAAAATTTAAAATAAGAGAATAAAATCTTTAAGATAAATAAAGTAAAATTTAATTTATCATATTTAAATATTAAATTGATTAAGCAATATAAAATTATAGAGAGATCCCAGACAATTTTTTTAATTGTTAAAATTAAAAAGGATCTTATATCTATTATTAAAACCCCTATACTCATTGAGAGGTATGATATTTACTAAGGAACAAACTTTTGAAGGGGATTCACAAACCAATTACAAACAACCTTTTCTAGTATAGGAACAACCAAATGGACAACCAAGATTTTAAAGTTATGTCACAACTCGTTACAGCCCAAACTTTTTAACAAAGTGTCGAAACCAAAATGTGTCCTTATAAATTATGGTATAACCCAAATAATACTTTTTAACCCAAGATCCAAAACCCAAAAATAATAATTATTTTATAAAGTAAAATCATAAATAATTTTTTTTAATAACATGTGAATAAGATACATAAAATGATGTAAAAATCAAATAAACCAGATAACAGAAGTTTATATAGAATAGTTAAATCACATAAACTAGTTGTCATATAGTTGATCATTTATTCTCTTCAAGGAAGTAAATATTATACAATTTTAGTTCATCCTTGAGAGTTTCCTAGCAATTTTAAAAATTTTCACATGGTATCCCTTGTAAATATATGAAAATTGTAAGTTCAAGTCAATAAGTGTTTTTATATTTTTTCAATAGATACTTCAACTATAAAGCTTTGATTCATTAAATAGATTATGAAATATTTATACACCAGTCAAAAATAGTTATATTAATACAAAAAAATATTGATACGAAAATTATAGCTGCAAATATTGCATCCAAAGAGTCAATCATTCTCATGTTTTTAATTTGAATGATAATAAACTACTTCAGAATTTCCTAATTCATAAAAAAAATTATTTGATAACATTTAACATCCTTCAAAAATCCTTTAAAATAATCATTCAAGTTATACCATAAATATCTCAAAAAAATATACTTCTATAAAATTTGAAAATCAAACATCTTTATAAAAATAAACAATGGGTGCGTATAAATTTAAAAAAATATAATATAAAAATTAAATAATTAAAAAAATAAATATTATGGGTTGATATAAAAAATAATTTAGAATCAAATAAATTAGTGTAATCATATACAAATAAGGTTAATATTAGTGTAATTGTAAGATTCATTGTAGATATAAGGTTAATTTTTGTAGAGTTAATTTTTGATCATATGGTTAAGAAAATAATGTTCAGGAAATAAGGTCCATCTCATCTCATAAAGTCCATAAAATATATTTGAGATTATAAGGTTGAGTTCATAAGGTTGATATAACACAAATATAAGGTTGAGACAGACATGTTTTTTTGAACTAAAACAAAAAAATAAAATAGTGAATATAGGATCCTTTATAAAAACAATATACTTATTAACCACATTATTAACAAATAGTTAAATAATATTATAAGAAATTATAATTATCCAATTAATGAAAGTAAAATAAAATTCAGTTAAAAAATCAATATATGATTCATAACCTAACTCATACTGATGTAGATGTTTCTCTAAAATATGTTCATAAGAAAAATAATAAACATGAGTAATTTAATGTCAAAGGGAATAAGTTGAAGAATGTTTTATAAATATGTTTTTATAATTATAAAAATATAAATAAATAAATTTTTTAGGAGTCATTCAACACTATCTCTATGGATTTTCGGAATAGAGTCTTTAGAGATTACCTTGAGAATTTTTTGGTAATTTTTATTGATTATATTCTCAAATATTTTAAGATAAAGGAAGAAGATGAAGATTATTTTAGGATTTTTATGAATACCTTATGAAAGTATAAATTTTATTCTGGGTTTAGAAAGTGTGAATTTTTATCATAGAAAGTATCCTTGGAGGGGAATCAAATCACAATCAAGGGTATATCTGTAGATCCTTTAAATATTGATATGATTTAAGAATTTACAATACCACCCACTATGATATAGATCCATTATTTTTTGTGATTATATGGATACTATTTATATTTCATGAGAAATTTATCATGATTTTCAAACCCACTAATGAAGTTAACGTAGAAGAGATAGAAGTTTCTCTTGGTAGAAGAATGTGAAGATGAATTTATATAGATTCAGAATAGGTTGGTAACTACACCTGTACACATATCTACAGTAGAGAAGGGTTTTTTATATATAGTTATTCTTTAAACAAGGTTTTGGGATTTACACTTTTGAAAAATTATAGGGTTTTAGATTATGCCTCAGGTCAATTAAAGACCCAAGAGAAAAATTATCTGACTCATGATATAAAGATCTCCATAATAATTTTTGTGTTAAAGATTTGGAGATGTTATATTTATAGTGAAAAGTGTGATATATATATATATATATTGATAACAAGATCTTAAAATACATATTCACATATAAAAAAATTGAATAATCACCAAAGGATATGGCTAGAGTTAATCAAGGAGTATGAATGGACAATACATTATCACCCTAGAAAGGAAAACATGATGTCTGATGTTTTAAGAAGGAAGGATCATTTACCTTATCCATGATGAGAATTTAAATAGATGTAATACTGGTGTATTTTTAAAGGATAGACCTAGTAATCATAAATAAAGGGATGAAATCATGCCTTTCATAAATTATTTCACAATGATCATTCTATATGGAGATCAAAGAGGCCCCAAAATATGATATATAGTCATAGAAGATGGAAGAAAATATTCTATAGTTTAACTTTGATAGAGGTGGATTTATAAGATTTCAAACCCAGATATGTTTCTTGTCCATACCAAACCAAAAAATGTAGATTTTGGAAGATGTACATAGCTCATCCTTCCCTATTCACCCAGGAACAAAAAATAATTATAAAGGTATTAATCTGTGCATCTAGTGGGGAAATGTGAAGAGGGAGATTTTGAAGTATATATATTGATTCTTGGTTTTCCAGCAACTAAAGGTTGAACATCATAAATTTAATGGGATAATATAAACATAACTTGTACTAGTATGGAAATGGGAGAATAACACCATAGATTTCATCACTGGCCTTCTTATTATAAAGGAAATAATTTTATCTAGGTAGTGGTGGATCAACTTTTAAAGTTGGGACACTTCATTTATATTAAATAGGATTCCTCACTTGAACAACTTTCCATGTTATGAATAAAGGAAGTGGTAATGTTTCATTGAGTACCACTTTCAATTATAACTAATCAGGATCCAAGTTTCACATCAATGTTTAGGAGGATTCATTAAATATAATTTCATAAATAGTTGAACTTAAGTGTAGTGTATCATCGTCAAACTGATGATCAATATTAAAGGACCATTCTGGATTTGGAAGACTTGATGGGCTCTTGATCTATATATTTTAGGGTAGATTGGGATCAATATATTTCTCTATTTAAACGACTATATAATAATAATTTCACATATAGCATCTAAATGGCACCACACGAAGATCTATATTAAAAGGGATGTATAATAAAAACATAATGAGATGAAGTGGGAGAGATGAAATTTTTAATATTAAATAATATTTAAGAAATTAAAGAAAGAGTTTAAAAAATATAAAAACACATAAAAGATATAAAAAGTTGATATAAGATCTATAATAATAATCATCTATGATATCTAGACTATCAAGGTGGTGAAAAATTATTCATTTGAATATATCCTTAGAGGAGGGTTTTTGAGATTTAGGAAGAAGGGAAAGTAGATAACTAGAAACATTAGTCCCATTAGGATTCTTGATCATTTAAGGACTATAGATTATTACTTATAACTATTAAAATACTTATCACATGTTTATAATGTGTTCTATATATCACTTTTTAGGAATTAAATAAAATATCTATCACATTTACCGAACTTGGAAGCTGTGAAATTAGAACATGATCTCGTATATGGTGAAAAAATAGTGGATATCTTGGTTCATAGAGCTAAATTACTATGAAAAAATACCAATGACCTAGTCAAAGTTTTGTGGTGAAACCATGCATTTGAGTAATCTATGTTGGAAATTGAAGATATAATATGTAAAAAGTACCATTATTTTTTTCATTAGAGTAATGAAATTTTTAGGGAAACATTATTATAATGTGGGTGGAATGTAACACCCCAAAACATATAATAATAAATTTCCCATTAAATCTTTGATATCTTATTTTACATGAAACAATAAACTAAAATAAAAATTTATATAATTCATTTAATTAAAATATTACAATGCAAGATAAACATTAATAAATTATGATAATTTAATATGAAAGAATATTAAGAAAACTACTAGAGGAATAAAACCATGCATAAATAAAAAACCAAAAACATGGAATCCTTGTCATTGTGGTTTTTTTTACATAATAACTTAAATTATAACTATTAAAATAAGGGAAACATTATAAATATAATATATATTTTGATAATTAAGTAAATGAATGGAATGAATGATTTTACATATGCATGTGAGGTTATATATAAGAATATAATATGACTATTATACATATGAATATTGAAATTACATGGTCATTCATCTTATATAGATAATGATACCATCATTAGGAATATGATTAATTAATTAGATAAATTATAATTCATATTTTATATAAAAATAACCATTGTAAAATAACCATTGAATTGATGGGTATATATAGAAGTGACCACATTATGTAATCTATATAAAGTAAGAGAGGAAATGGAATCAATTGGTAGAAGTATTTCTTATAAGGATCACTTATATGAGATTATAAAAGTGATAGCATCACTATTGTTTTAATATACCATGCCCAGTATAATCTTCACTAAGTACAACTTGGATGAAATCATCTTTGCGAGAAGTTAAAGCTCGTATAAATCACTATAAGATTCATAGTAGCTAAATCACCACCTACGGTTTCTGCCATTGATTATCTTATTCTTACGTATTCTGAAGAGTTCTTGAGAATTTTTTAAGTAGAATTTTTGATATTATAAACATGTAATTATTAATTTAAAAAAATGATATATGCATATATTTTCATTATTATGTGTAATTATATACATTAATCATTTTTTTAAGTACCTTTAAAAATTAATTTAATTAAATGAGAAATGATGTCTTTAATGAAAATTTATTGATAAAAATAAATTAAGTGTTACGAAATAAATAATAAATTTCCAGTAATTGGTAATAAATTAATTTAATGATAAAAAGAGAGATTTTCTAAAGAATTATTTTTATGTATCATTTATTTTTTTTAATTATTAAATTCACCACTTCCAAAGAATTATTTTAATGAAATGTATTTATAATATATATATATATATATATATATATTAACATTCATCTATTTTTTATTAAAATTAAATTAATAATAATAAATTAATTATGTGATTAAAAATACATTTGTTAGAAATTGTTTTTCTACATTATGCATTCTTATATTAAAATTATTTTTTATAAGTTTTATAAAATAAATTTAATAATATGACTTTCATTTATATAATAAAAAAATTAAATTGTTAAATGAGATAAATTTTATTTTCATTCAAAAAAAATACTGAGGAAAAAATTGATTTAACATGGTAAAAGTAAAATAAGGTAAAATGGTTAACTTAATAGTTAAAGACAAAAAATATCATAAAACTTATCTCTAAATGAGTGGATGGGGGAATGATCAACCTCTTATTATCATATCTCAATAATTCTTTTCATTTTGGATCTATGCTTTATGATAAATTACATTTCTTATTCATTAATGAATGGGTATTTTCGAAAATGTCACTCAAGGTCAACTATAAAAGGAACCCACCTAAACCCAACTAAAATAACACATTTAATTCAGTTTCCTCTTGAATATATTCCCATATTCTCTTTCTAATAACCCAATCTCATGTTTGGTAACCTCTGGTCATAAGGAGTCCCAAATATGTTTTTTCCAAGAGGCTCTCTAAAAGAAGATTCAAGTATTCAATGTAAGTATTATACACTCCCTAATCATTTGTTCTCTATCATTTTCATCAAAATTTTATAAAATATGATTTATAAATTTAATAAAATTATTTTAATACCATTATATAGGTGATATTATAGGTATATAATAACACATTCTTATTTATTTATTTTTTATAATGTGTTCTTTTTTGGGTCGGTTCTACCACCTACATGAATGTTTCTATAATGTTTATTTCATGAATGATTAATAAAACTTAAATATTTGAAATATAATATTATAATTATGAATTTAATATGTTTTAATAATTCTAAAATGGTAATATATATAAGTATATTTATTAATAAAATCAATTCTTTTTATTTAATCAAAATTCACAAAAAGTGGATTTTAACCACTCTTTATGAACCATCACCATAACTTCTATAAATTAACCATTAGAATATAGAATTATAGAAAAAAACTATCTAAAATCTATAAATATTCTAGAGTTTATGAACATATAATCAAGGATCATTAATATGAACCTCTATACCAAATCTAACATAGAATAAATGAGACAATTAACACCTAAATATTTAATCATTGTAAAGAAGGACTTTGATTTTTTACTATTATTAAGACTAACCCACTTTTTAACTGGGTAGAGAGGGAACCCATATATGACCTAAAGGTATAAAGTACTAAAATATTACGTGGTCTGAAGTGCCTATGATATAAGGCCTAAACTGCTATTGGACTCCTCATGTGTTAATCATTATTTAATAATCACATATCATATACATTTTGTAAATCTTGTTAATTCTGTTTAATCTATCTAAAATCATGTGTAAAGATTATTAGTTTCTTTGTGCCTTAAATAATTATTGTAAACTATTTTGTTTCTAATGAAATTCTCTTATGAATGATTAAGTTTAATTCATTCTATGAATATCATTGTTTAAGTTTGTGTACAAACATTTGGCTAAGTCTGAGAAACCGTGAGTCTCCAACTGGTTGTGTTTTTCTGGAAAACATCTAAACACCGTGACTATCCATACACCATGACCATCCATACACAGTGACAATCCAGACATAGTGACCATCCAGATACCATGACTATTCAGACACTGTGACCATCCAGACACTGTGACCATCCAGACACAGTGACCATCCAGACATAGTGACCATCTAGACACTGTGACCATCCAGACACCACTTACAACAACATTTCAAGGAGACACCGTTTCATAGAGACATCATTTAAAAATAAACTGAGATGCTATTTCTTAATATGTTTTTTCATTTTTCAATTAATTTTCTAACGATCATATTTGAATCTTTTAAATGAACTGACATAATTAATGTTTCTTTCTAGACATGTTACCTGACAGTATGAGGTGCAGAATTCATGCATCATGTCAAGTCCAACACATGCATTCTAAGATTAAAAATAACAAAGTGATCTTGGAGACTAGTTATCATAGTAGTGACAATATTATAACATAAAAACAAGTGTGTTCATGATGGCGAAGAAGCACAAGAATTCATACAACCTGACACTATTGAAAAACACATGAATCATACTTGAATCCTAGAGTCGAGAACATTTCCACACCATCAACTCCATGAAGAACATAATCTAGATCTAGATGACTTATGATACTCTGTTTTTTTCAAGAGGACTTGATTTCTAAAATATGCTTCATCCTAGAAGTCCAGAGCATCATAGAAAAACACTTAGAGCACTTCTAACCTTATCTCATCATTTTTTCTCTATTGTGTATTATTTTTATCTTTTAAGTAGTGTTTGTTTCCATATAAAAATATGCATTTTCTTCTGCTTCATACTGAAGGATACAATATATCCTTTCTCTTACATCTTTTTACACTTTTGTATTCCCAAGAATAAGTGTGGAAGAGGACCCTATGTGACCTGTTAGTTCATACCCACAAAGAACTGTGGAAGAGGTCGTGTGACCTAGAAAGTCTAGTGTACTATTGTTAACCCCGATCCAGGGTGTGGATCAAGTTTATTTATATAAACTTCTTGGTGGCATTTCATCACCAAGTGTATTGTATTAGGTATCGACTTGAGACTGAACCACTTGTTTTATATCCACTATGTTGTTTTTTTAGTTTACTCTATTTTACTGTTTAATTAAGAAATCACTAAATTTACTTTGATAGTTAATCTTGGAAAGAAGTTATAATTGTTTTTCCTTATTAGAATAGCTTCAAAAGTAATGTTAATAACTTCTATTAAGATTACTGAGAATTAATCAATCTTCTAAGATGTTATTTAAATAGTAAAACATTCATAACCGTATAACCTTTATTGACTGGGATGAATTTAAATTTATTGGGGAAAATTTTTAAGAATAATTTTTAAACAGAAATTTTTAATAGATACTCAATTCACCCCCCTCCCTCTTGAGTACTCTACTCTGACCAACATTTGGTATCATAGGACTACTTCTAATGACACTATTTTCAACCCTATTCAACTATGATTGTTTTTTTTTGAAAGGTGGGGTGGAGGCCCCAAAATATTTTATTAAAATCAAAGTTCAGAGAGACATCAAGAACATCCAGATACGAAATCAAACAAAACAGAACAATGTTTTCAAGAGACCCTTTCTGGGGGACCGATCTTCTTTCTGATTTTATCCGCAATGATCTTCTCCTTGCTCCGCATCTCATTCCATAGATCGATATTTATGTGCCTACGTCCACACCCATGCCCTCTCCCTCCATTGTATTCGGCTTCTATTTCCGCAGCTTTTTGTAGCAAGGTTTCTAAGTCCTCATCAGAACTATCCTCTTGTGACATCTCTCTTCTCTTCTTTTCATCAATTATTTTATCATTCTTCTTTTGGCTTCTCGTTCTAACCATTTTCCATGCATCCCCTTGTATCTCATCATTATTATCTTCCGTTATCCACTTCTCTTGCATAGCTGGGTTGATCATTCCCTGCACACTAACCATAGTTTGGTGATCATATGGGACTTCCAAGGATGTACTCACCTTCTTATCATCCAAAGGTTGGTCAGCCTCCACTTCTGGTAAACAAAGAGAGGCCCTTTTGGATGAAGTGTCTAGAACTGAGGCATGGTTCTGAACATCCTCAGCCATAGCCTGCGGATCTGAAATCGAATCATCCACTAACCCAGTCTGTGGGTCCAACTATGTATGACATGAAGTAGGATTTTCAACAGGTGTGACTACACAAGTATGACCAGGAATCTCATGCACAGTAGGGCATGAAGATTATACTAATTCACCATAAGGGCCAATGTTCATTATTGCAGGAGAAGATTCAGAAAGGGGCTCAGATTGTATCTGAGTAGAATCAGAAAAAACAGTAGCTTTGTTACTTTTTTCGTTCTGTCGAGAGACAGGAGATGATGGTTGTCCCTCCTCAACCACCTCTGCCCGTGATCTTATACCTTCAAGGGGATTCACCATGAAAAGTTCATCCTTAATTTGAGGAGCATGATTTGAGGGAGATAGCTCTACATTCGATTGTTCCAAATGCAAAGTATCAGGTGCATCAAGAAAAGCAGACTTGTCATCTTTTTTAGGTGACCATGCTTCTCCCTCCCTGACTTCAGACATGATTTGGAATCATGTCCACGGAGGGATCAGCAACTACACATAATAGACCTCCTACAATTTGTTGAGTCATGTCCAATGACTTTACAATCAAAGCATAATTTTGGAAAGTTTTCATATTCCACTTTCAGTTCAAGTTCTTCCTCATCAGTAGATAAGTAGACCTTATCAATCAGAGTAGAGTTTAAATCAATTTCAACAAGACACCTAGCATAATGCCCATATCTAGCAGATTCATTCTCCTTATCCATCCTGATTGGGATGCCAATAGAAAGAGATAGATCATATAAAATGCGTGGATGCCACGAAATCCAGCTTAAGCCATAAATTTTAATCCAGGTTTGCACAGAGGAGTTACCAATTTCTGAATGGTTGAAGCGTCTGTCCCACTCTCTGATGTACAAAGCACCTGGTTTAAGAGAAAGTGAACTGAAGCCCTAGGCTCGTCATTTTAGTTCTTCAGATGAAAAAACCAAATGGTAATATCCCTTCCCGAGTGATACACATTGCCAGGTCTCAAACCCCCAGATGATCGAAAGCCTCCGTGTGAGCTGCTCCATCTTCTATGGATTCTCCCCTTTCGGTAAAATCAGTCAAGCAATGATCGAGTTCGATCCTAATTCAATTCTTTCAGAAATTGCAGTCGGATCTGCCTTCACGTGAGAAACAGAACTCCTCTTCCGGATACCAACCCATGGATCCTTAAAAAGTGAAAACAATTTAGAAAAGTAACTTACCGCAATGGATTTCACCCTGTTGTTGTCTCCACTCCATGAATCATGTAGCTCATAGGTTGTGTTCTTGTGGGAATCAAATCTCCCTGGAGCCAAGAAATCATGCACCATTAAGAATTAGGAAAACTAATGAGCTGAAGGAAACCCGAGCAGCCATTCTGGATAATAGATTGGATGGAGTGGTGACAAACAGACCACCATTCTTTAATGGAACCAATTATGCTTAATGAAAAATTAAAATGAAAATGCATTTAGAAAGTATAATCTTTGAAATATAGTATTCAATTATAGATTAATATAAGATTCATTCTACTAATATAATCACTTGGGATGAACCTACCAAAATTTCCTACAATAACAATTTCAAATCTACGAATGCTTTATACTTCTATTTTGGAGATGAGGAATTTAATAGAATCTTTGCATGTAAAACTTCCCATGAAATATGGGATACCTTGTCTATTTCACATGAAGGAACTTCTAGTGTGAATGAAATGAGACTTAATACTTATACTATTAAATATGATAACTTTAAAATGAAACCTGATGAGCCTATTTCTAACATGTATCTCAGGTTCAACAATATTGTCAACATAATGATTTCTCTTGGGAGATAAGTCACTACCAAAAAACAAATCATGAGGATTATCATATGTCTACCTGACAGATCGAGAGGCACCTCTATCTCTATTAGAGAGTCATGCGACATTAGTAGGCTACCTGTAAAAGAACTCATTGGAAAACTAATGATATATGAATAGGAGTTTAAAGTCAACAAGGAAGATATGGATGAACCCAAAAGAAAATTTTTTGTGTTCAAGACTACCACCTCTAAACATAAAGAACAAGGGAAATTGAATGTTTCTGTGGAATGTTCCAGCAGTGAAAAATCATCACTTGATAGTGATTAAGAGACAGATCAATTATCCATAAGTCTTAAGAGATATTACAAGAAGAAAAACATTTTCAAAAATCTTAACATGAAGGGAAGATATGATCAAAAATGAATTTGGAAGAAAGATTGTAAAAGAAGTGACAAGTCTGATGAGATTATCTAATATGAATGTAAATTAAAGGGACATATCAAGGTTGAATGTCCCAAGCTCAAGTACAAAAAGAAATATATAAAAAAATATAGAAATTATAAAAATGAAATTAAAGTAACAAGGATTTCTTCTGAGGATAGTTCAAGTGACTCAAAATCTTCACATGATGAATAGGATAACAAATCCAATATGTGTTTTATGACAAACACATATGAGGTAACATTGGAATCTCCTGTACACAATTCCTATTATTTTGGAGATGAGAGTGACTCTAAAAATATTTCTGATGAAGAAATGTTTGGGTACTGTAATATTCTTGAAGATACATTCAATGAACTAAAATATAAATACAAGTCTTTAAAGAAACAACATGATCTTACCTCAATTGTTAAAATTGAACTCACTATAGAAAGGGAGAAAAATGCTCAATTACTCAAAGAGAAAAATTAACTAAAACTATATAATGAGAAATTGAAAAATTATCTTGAAAGGTTTATTAATGGTAAATATATCTTGGTACAAATTCTTGGTAAATATATTACTTCTAAATATACTACTGGAATTAGCTATCAACCTGGTTAAAGAAATTTTGGAAGAGCTAATTTTTTTTCTAAATCTAGGACATTCATATTTACTCCAAATTCTGGTAAACATTCATCTAGTTCAACCTATGATACACTCTCTACTATTTAAAGCTTTTCTGGACCAAATATATTTTATTTTTAAAATACTTTACATAATTCTTATAGGAAACCTATGTGGAATATATGGGTTTCTAAGGCACATGTCACTAATATTACTGGACCCAAACAAGTATTGGTACCAAATTCTATTTTTATTTGACTATTTAGTAGGAAATTTGCTTAAAGTGTTCATGTAAAAGCTTATGGTACTTGGACAGTGGGTGTTTGAGACACATGATAGGATACTATTCTTTCTTCAAGAACATAATAAAAGTTTATGGAGGACATGACACCTTTGGTGACAATCCCAAAGGAAAATTTTTTGGCCTTGTCCAAATCAGTAACTCTCACTCAGTTTTGATTTCCAATGTAATTTTTGTTAATGGATTGAAATATAATATTTTTAGTATTTCACAATTATGTGATGATGGATTTTATGTTAAATTTTAAAATGATGTGTGAAATGTTTTTAATTCTAAAAATGAGTTAGTGTTTTCTGCATTAAGAAATGAAAACGTATATTTTGTTAACTTACATTATCTAGCTTCTCAAAAAGATTCATGTTTAAGTGTGTTTCACAGAGTCATGGATTTGGAATAGGAGACTAGGTCACTATAACACTCACTCCCTTAGAATGTTAACTAGAAAAAGATTAGTCAAAGACCTACCCAAACTTGAGTTTCCAAATGATAAAGTATGTAATCTTTGTCAAAAGGGAAAGCAATAAAAATTTTCATTCAAACCAAAGAAAGAAGTGTCAAATTCTCAACCTCTCTAATTGGTTCACATGGATTTTTTTGGACCATCTATAGTTTCTAGTTTAAATGGGAATAATTATGTTTATGTTCTTGTAGATGACTTTTCTAGATATACTTGGACTTTATTTTTTATCATAAAAGTGAATCCCACTCTCATTTTACCAAATATGCCAAAACTATAGAAAATCTTAGTAGACTTAGAATTAAATCCTTAAGAAGTGATCATGGTCGTGAGTTTGAACATCAAGAGTTTGAATCCTTATGGTTACAAAATGGAAATAGTCATAATTTCTCTTCCCCTATAATACCTCAACCGAATGGAGTTGTAGAAAGAAGAAATAGAACCCTGTAAGAGATTTCTAGAATTGTGCTTAGTGAATATGATTTACCTATTTACTTTTGGGATGAATCTATAAATAAAGCATGTTATATTATCAATAGATTATTTATTTAACCTATTCTTAAAAGAACTCCATATGAGCATTAGAAAAGTAGAAAACCCAAAGTTAGTTACTTCAAAGTATCTGGTTGCAAAGTATATATCCTTAATACTAAGGAAAATCTTGAAAAATTTGCATCCAAGAATGATGAAGGAATCTTCTTAAGATATTAAATTTCTAGAAAAGACTATAGAGTTTTTAATAAAATAACTAAATGTATGGAAGAATATTTCCATGTCAAATTTGATGAAATAAATCCACATAATCCTAAGACCACTCTAGAAAACCCGGAGGATGATGTATCAAATCTAGACATTAATTCAAAATCTTCTAACCATCCTGTAAAGGAATCTGTGAAAACTTCTAATTCTATAAATTTTTTAGATTCAGGTCATAATGAACTAGACCCTTTTGAAGAACCTAAAATCCCCAGTACTTCTTTTTCTAGAGCTGTTAGAACTCTTAAGAACCATCCTTTAGATGCTGTTATAGGAGACTTAGACAAAGAAACTCAAACTAGTGCTTCTCTTAGAAATCGGGTTGAACATCAAGTTTTCGTATCAAAAATTGAACCTAAAAACATTAATGATGCTATCAATGATGAATTTTGGGTGATGGCTATGCAAGAAGAACTTAATCAGTTTGAAAGGAACAATGTTTGGAAACTAGTTGAAAGAACCAAAGACACATTCACCATAGGCTCTAAATGGGTGTTTAGAAATAAGGTAGATGAAGCTGGTAAATAAGTTAGAAACAAGTCTAGATTGGTTGCACAAGGATATAGTCAAGAAGAAGGAATTACTATGAAGAGACCTTTGCAATAGTAGCTAAACATCAAGCCATCAGAATTCTTCTTGTTTATGCTGCACATCTGAATTTAAAACTATATCAAATGGATGTCAAAATTGCATTTCTAAATGGGTATATAGCTAAGGATTTCTTTTTTGAGCAACCCCCTGGTTTTAAAAACCCTTATTTTCCAAACCAAATTTTTAAATTATAAAAATATTTATACGGTTTAAAACAAGCTCCAAGATCTTGGTATGATAGATTATGTACTTTTCTTATTTCCAAAGGTTTTAAAAAAGGAATAGATGATCCTAATCTTTTATAAAATGAATTTACAATGATGTTTTAATAGTTCAAATCTATGTAGATGACATTATCATTGGGTCTTCAAAAAATTATTTATGTATTGAATTTTATAAAATGATGCAAAACAAATTTGAAATGGGTTTAATGGGTGAACTAAAATTCTTTATTGGATTTCAAATCTTTCAAAATAATGATGGTATTATTTTAAATCAAAGTAAATATATGAGATATCTTCTAAAAAGATTTGGATTGGATTTCACTAAAATTAATGAGACTTCAATGAGTACTACTAGTAAGTTGGATCTTGATGAAGATAGAAAATCTATTGATCAAACCACTTATAGAGGAATGATTAGAAGCTTACTATACTTAACTAGTAGCTGACCTGACATTATATTTAGTGTTTGTATGTGTACTCATTTTTAAGCAAATCATAAGGAATCTCATTTAAAAGTTGTTAAGATAATTTTCAAATACCTTAAGCATACACACAAACTAGGATTGTTCTATCCCATAGGACAATCATTTGATTTAGTGAGTTATTATGATGCTGACTTCGGTGGTTGTAAGTTAGATAGAAAAAACACCACTAGAACATGTCTTTTTTTAGGCAAGTCACTAGTATCATGGTGTAGTAAGATATAAAACTCTATTGCATTATCTACTACAGAAGTTGAATACACAGCTTCTGGCGATTGTTGTACACAAATTTTTTAGATGAAACACACATTACTATATTATAGATTTCAATTCATGAATGTACCTATAAATTGTGACAATACAAGTAATATTAACATCTCAAAAAATCCAATTTCACACTCTAGGAAAAATCATATTGATGTAAGACATCACATTTTGAGAGATCATTATCAAAAAGGTGACATCACTTTGGAATTCATTAGAACTGAATATCAGCTTCCTGATATATTCACCAAACCACTAAATTTTGAAATAATAGATTACATCTTACATGAATTGGGAATGATAAATCTTAAGTAGTAAGTCTATTGTTTCACAGTTTAAGGTTTCACAAGTAACTATCTTGAGATTACTGTTCAACTCTAATTGTTCTATAGTTTTACTACCTTAAGAGTTACTATTTCATGTTTATAGTCTCACATTTACTATTTCTTGGTTTCTGTTTGGCACTTACTGTCTCAAACAATACGGTCGCATTGTTTAGAAATTACACTATTACGGTCCCACTATGAACGCTTGTTATGGTATCACTGTGAAAATATATTATGGTCTCACTGTGAATGCTTGTTACAGTCTCACCATGAATGATGATTATGGTCTCACTATAGCATTCCGCCTTTTTATAACATAACTTTTCATTACATTTTACAAAACCGAGGATCTTTAAGGTTTAGTGTCTTGGAAACCAGGAACTTAATACATGAAGACATAAAAAATTCTTCATAAACACTTGAAAGGCTTCTTCTTTGTTCATCATAAGTTTATTATAGCATCTCATAACTTGGGAGCATACATCAAAGGAAAGGGTGAGCAGAAGGCTCAGTAAGGGAAACAAGAGAAACATTTTACATGTGAACATGAGATACATCAATAAATTCATGATAAATAACATTAAGGCATGAGAAAGAGATCATGAGGCATATCATAATAGAAATAACGTGTTTCATAACATGAATATGTGGCTACAACATTTAACTTAGAAAATAATTTTTGTATCACCAAGGTTCATCCCCAAGGTGTCATTAAAAATTACCAAGGTTATTTACCAAGGTATCGTTAAAATGGGCATCTCTAGAGATTAAGTCTTTACCCAACACATTAGAGTGAAATCAGGGCACACCATTAATTTTTCTTTATTATCATGTGAGTCACATATATCATCATCAAACATTTCATAAATAACCCATATAGCAAAAGGAAATGGGTTTCATTTCATAATCAAAACGTTTTAAAAACTGCTTTAAAGACATGATCTTTATGTCACTTTAAACCCATGGAAAAGGAAAGTGGGTTTCATGTATGTAAATCCCAGAATTAAAATATAACATGTTGATATATATGTTAATACCCCTGTAGAAGAAATATCTTTGAGTATTCACTTAATAAAATAAAATAATTTTAGAAAAAGAGAGATACATTTTGAGACGCAAATTCTGCATCATAATGGCTATGTTTCAGGGTCTTAGAAATCATTGAAAAGAGAGGGGGCATGGGTTACCCACTAAAAAATGATCCAAAAAACATTATAGGGACAGAATATAAAGGATATAAGAACATTTTAATGAAGTTTTAAATACATACCATATTAATGGAAAAAACATGTAAGGAAGAAAAAAATAAGATTTCCGTTATGAAAATTCGGCAGCCTAACAGCATCACTTAAAACTCCAAAAAATCAATTGAAGAGATAAAATAGGGTCTCTCATAATATGAACATAAAATAATAGTATGATGAATATAGAGATAATACCCCAACATGGAAAAAATGAACTTGAAAACTTGACATGAAAGTAGAACTTTGAAAATGGGAAGAGTGAAAGAATCCCTTACAAAAATTCGGCAGCCTAACGGCGCCACTTAAACATTCATAAAATGAAATGATGAGAGAAATAGGGGGTATCTCATCATATGAACATGAAAATAAAAGTAATATGAATATAAAATAACACCCCCAACAGAAGAACATGGGGCTTAAAAGAAATGGTATAAACGAGAGTACTTGAAAAGAAAGAGAGAGGTAGGATCCCTTACAAAAATTCGGCAACCTAACGGCACCACTTAAAAATTATTAAAATGAATTGATGAGATAAAGAGGGGGTATCTCATAATATTAACATACAAATTACAGTAATCTTAATATAAAATAACATCCTCCAATATATGAACAGGGATTACAAAAGAAATGACATAAAAGAGAGTACTTGAAATGAAGGAGAGAGGTAGGATCCCTTACCTTGAAGAGTAACTTCAAAACTTTGAAGTTCGAAACCTTGGGAGGCTTGAGGGAACCTTGGGAGGACTCCTTTAGAGTTAAAGATACCAGAACTTCATTGGGGAGGATTTTTAAGTGAAATTAATGAGGGAAAGACTTGGTATTTATAAGAGAAGTGAGGGGACAAAGCATTAATTGCCAAGGGGCACTTCATCGGTGGTATTGGAAAATGGTATTTTCCCATGGTATTGGCCACTTGGGACACCTCATACCTTATCTTAATATTCATAAGTCGACCAGAATTATTGAATAATTAATACATCCTTAATGATGTCATTAAACACCCGAAACTCAAAAACTGTATTTTCACTATTCACCGAAAATTCAAATTTCTCAGAAAAAAACCCAAAATTTCACCTTAACCAAATATCGATGATCTTATTTCAAAAATGAACTCCATTTTGTGAAAATAATTTTCTAAATAATTTTAATTTAATTTTTAAATAAAAACACTATTCATTGAAAAATCAACTGTTTCAGAAAAATCCCAAAAATTCACCTTAACCAAATATCGATGATCTGATATCAAAAATGAAATCCATTTTATGAAGATAATTTTCTAAATATTTTTAATTTAATTTCTAAATAAAAAACAATATTCACCCGAAAAAACTAATACTTGACTAATAATTTCTGAAACTATTATTTACCTATTTTATTGAATCACATTACTTAGTCAAGGTTCCTAAATTATATTAATACTTTCTTTAAATGAGATTACTAATCCATTTGGTCACATTATGAATCCTAAGTGTAAAATCACTATTTATAAATTACTATTCATCAAAAATTAAGTTCATCTTATTAGACTCTAAATTTCTTACTGAACATAACTGTAGAAGACCATTTTTTTAAAATCATTACACATTATTAATTATTTAATGTTTACATAAATATTTTTAAAAAATATCCTTCTAAAATTAAACAATAATATGCATACTATATTTATCCAGACATTTGAAAATTCAAAAACTTCACCATAAGAATAAATCATAATTTTTATTTAAATGAAAGGATTACACAAGGCAGTTACGGTCTCGTTACATAACCCCTTATAACACTAGCATAGGACCTAAGAGTAATGTGTGGTTGGGTGATAGAATCTTGGGGTGGCTCAGCCAACATTTCTCGAGTAGTGATTTCTATTAGCTTGAACTTCTCGTGTAGGCGATTCCATTCCAGCTTCACACAATGAAGTTCGGCTTGGGTTTGCTCCAGAGCAAAGTCCAAAGGTACTACCTCCTTCCTGAGTTCCCTAAGATGGGCTTCGATCAGCCCAAGACTACTTTATGGGGCCATCGAAACTTCTTTCTATATTAATTAATCAAGATAACTTGTATTTATAGAAAATAATCGCAACATTTAGTTTCCAATGGTCTTATTTTAATTATACTCATTTTATTAAATGAAACAATTTTGTTTAGTATAAAATAAAATAACACACAAAGTTAGGAAACAAAATTTATTCAAAATTTTGGGTCATTACAATCTTCCCCCCTTAAGAAATTGCATCCTCACAATTTTAAAATTGGGCTTGGGAATTTCGTTGAAATCCCCACATTGGAAAAGAGTAAGAAAAACTATTACTTTAAAAGAAATAAAGGGAAGTACAAAGGTCACCCGAGTTAACCCATACTAGGATTCCATGTCGAAAAACATGGATATAGAAGAGAAAACAAAGTGTCAAGTTCTAATGGAGAGTGATAGAAAACATTATTAGGAGAAAATTAACCATAAGAAGATCACAAACTTAAGATGTGTTAAATGGTATTTGATTACCCAATAGGAAACGTAAACCAACAACCTTTTTGTTTTACGTTCTATTTCATAACATTGAGGAATTCATTTACTACATAGAATAAAAACATAAGGAAATATATTTACCTTCAAGTAGAGTCTCATCCCTTAATAAGTTTCCACCAAAACTAATCTTTTCTTCAAACAATGAGCATTCAAAATGACTTGGTCTCATCAAAATCACAATAATCATCTTCTAGAGAATCACATAATCCACAAAAGGATAACTATATTTTTCCCTTGTCTTTAGTCATCAACTAAAACTAAAAAGGTTAGTACGAGATCATATAATCCCCAAAAAGGATAATCCTTTATAAAAATAAATATTACTATTAATATAAAAAATTCTAAAAAAGTACCCAAAGTTACAGAAAGACCATTCAATACACAACCATCCTCAAAATTCTTTAGAATAATCCAAACTAAGATTGGAACCCAAAACTCAGAAGGATTTAATCACATAGTATCCTCCAAAATAAATCTTAACATTTATCTCCAAATAACATCAACTAATATTAAAGTCTCATAATAAAGTGTATTTAACGTGTTCATATATTCTCTATTCTAGGTTCATCATTTTTCAGAAATAACCCAAATCACCATATGTCCATAATAAATACATAAATTCTTATAAAAGAAATTCAAACATTCCTCCTCAATTTAAATCATGTTGTATCTTATGGTTATAGTACTCCAAAAGAGAAAACATCGTCCAAAATAACCTTTATCATTTAATCACTAAATCATTTTTCCTATACAATGGATATCCATTTGATATAAGTTTCCAAAATCAACTTATTCTTGATCATAAAAATAGTAGGTGCATTAGTCCGAAGGGCATAACAAAAAACTCATAATTCACATATCTTTATCGAAAGGCGGTTTTTGGAATATCATCATTCTTCACCATAAATTGATGATAACCAGAATGAAGATCAATCTTAGAGAAGAATTGAGTCCCAGGAATTTGGTCAAATAAGTCATCAATTCTTAGAAGATAGTATTTTTTCTTCACTGTGATCCCATTAAATTCTCTATAATCAATGCATAGCTTCATCAATCCATCCTTCTTCACAAAGAGAACTAGTGCTCCCCAAGGAGACACACTTGGCGTATAAACCCATTCTTCAAAAGATCTCGAAGTTGTTTCATTAATTCCTCTAGCTCCACATTTTCGATCCTATAGGGGGTCATTGAAATTGAATGAGATCCATGTATGAGTTCAATGGAGAAATCTACCACTCTTTCTGGGGAAGGTCTAGGTAACTCCTCAGGAAATACGTCAATGTATTCCTAGATGATGGGAAAATTTTCTAAAATAATAAATCCTTCATGAGAAACTTATTTAATTTTTGAATCTTTTAACTAAAAATGATTTTATGTCTTAAAACGTCATGCTTAGACAATTACATTTTTCTATAATTCCTTCATAAAGATTCCTAAAAATCTTGCGATTAACCAAACATATCCCTTGGGAGTGTCATAACCAAGAGTGCAGAAAGGCTATTTGTTGTGTACCAGTTCCCGTTCGAGTCTAACTCAAAGTGGTATTTTCGGGTTTTACCCCTATGTACATCTCTGCCAGATCCACCTCTACCTGCTCGTATCTAGACAAGGATGTATTTTCTTGATAAACCACTTACTCAATACTCACCAAAATACCCGGAAGATTTCCTATATTTAAACTTTTCTATAGGGTTCTTCCTAAAGTTTTCATATCCTAATTTCCATAAATAAAAAACTATCCTTTGATACCAACTATAGCATCCCTCCTTTTTATAACATAACTTTTAATTACATTTTACAAAACTGAGGATCTTTAAGGTTTAGTGTCTTGAAAACCATGAACTTGATACATGATAACATAACAAATTATTATTAAACACTTGAAAGGATTATTCTTTGTTCATACTAAGTTCATTATAGAATCTCATAACCTGGGAGCATACATCAAAGGAAAGGGTGAGCAGAAGGCCCAGTAAGGGAAACAAGAGAAACATTTTACATGTGAACTTGAGATACATCAATAAAGTCATGATAAATAACATTAAGGCATGATAAAGAGATCATGAGGCATATCATAATAAAAATAACGTGTTTCATAACTTGAATATGTGGATACAACATTTAACTTAGACAATCATTTCCATATCACCAATTTCCATCCCAAAGGTGTCATTAAAAAATTACAAAGGTTATTCACCAAGGTATCATTAAAATGGTCATCTCTAGAGATTAAGTCTTTACCCAATGCATTGGAGCGCTATCAAGGATCACCCTTAATTTGTCTTTATTATCATGTGAGCCACATATATAATCATCAAACATTTCATAAATAACCCATATAGCATAAAATAAATGGGTTTCATTTCATAATCATAACATTTTAAAAACTGCTTTAAATACGTGATCTTTATGTCACTTTAAACCCATGGAAAAGGAAAGTGGGTTTCATGTATGTAAATACAAGAATTAAAAAAGAAAATTTTGATATATATTTGAATACCCCTGTAGAAGAAATATCTTTGAGTATTCACTTAATAAAATAAAATAATTTTAGAAAAAGAGAGAGACATTTTGAGACGAAAATTCGGCAGTATAACGGCTAAGTTTTAGGGTTTTAGAAAACATTGAAAAGAGAAGGGACATGGGTTACCCACTCATAAATGATCCAAAAACTAGTAGAGGGATAGAATATAAAGGATATAAGAACATGGTAATGAAATTTTAAAGACATGCCATATGAAATGAAAAACATGAAAGGAAGACAAAAATAAGATTGCTCTTATGAAAATTCGGCAGCCTAACAACGTCACTTAAAAATTCATAAAATGAATTGATGAGAGAAATTGGGGGTATCTCATCATATGAACATAAAAATTATAGTAAGTTGAATATAAAATAACATCCTTTAACATATGAACATGTAGCATAAAAGAAATGACATAAAAGAGAGTACTTGAAATGAAGGAGAGAGGTAGGATCCCTTACCTTGAAGAGTAACTTCAAAAGCATGAAGGTCAGAACCTTGGGAGGCTTGAGGGAACCTTAGGAGGACTCCTTTGGAGGTAAAGAGACCAAAACTTTATTGGGGAGGATTTGGAAATTAAATGAATGAGGGAAAGACTTGGTATTTATAAGAGAAGTGAGGGGACAAAGCATTAATTGCCAAAGGACACCTCATCGGTGGTATTGGCAAAGCCATGGGCTTCCCCATGATATTGTCCACATGGGACACCTCATACCTTATCTTACTATTCATAAGTCGAACAGAATTATTGAATAATTAAAACATCCTTAATGATTTCATTAAACACCCAAAAGTCAAAAACTGTATTTTCACTATTCACCGAAAATTCAACTTTCTCAGAAAAAACCCAAAATTTCACCTTAACCAAATATTGATGCTCTGATTTCAAAAATGAACTCCATTTTATGAAAATAATTTTCTAAATACTTTTAATTTAATTTTTAAATAAAAACACTATTCACCGAAAATCAACTGTTTCATAAAAATCCCAAAAATTCACCTTAACCAAATATCGATGCTCTAATTTCAAAAATGAACTGCATTTTATGAAGATAATTTTCTAAATATTTCTGATTTAATTTTTAAATAAAAAACACTACTCACCTGAAAAAACTAATATTTGACTAATAATTTCTGAAACAGGTATTTACCTATTTTATTGAATCACATTACTTAATCAAAGTGCCTAAATTATATTAATACTTTCATTAAGTGAGATTACTAATCCATTTGGTCACATTACTAATCCTAAGCGTAAAATCACTATTCATAAATTACTATTCATAAAAAATGAAGTTGATCTTATTAGACTCTAAATTTCTTACTGAACATAACTATAGAAGACCATTTTTTGAAAATCATTACACATTATTAATTATTTAAGGTTTACATAAATATTTTAAAAAAATATCCTTCTAAAATTCATCAATAATATGCATACTATATTTATCCGGACATTTGAGAATTCACAAACTTCACCATAAGAATAAATCAGAATTTTTAGTTAAATGAAAGGATTACACAAGGCAGTTACGGTCTTGTTACATAACCCCTTATAAGACCAGCATAGGACCTAAGAGTAAGGTGTGCAAGGGTGATAGAATCTTGGTGCGGATCAGCCAACATTTCCTAAGTAGTAATTTCTATCAGCTTGAACTTCTCATGAAGGTGATTCTGTTCCATCTTCACATGATAATGTTTGGCTTGGGTTTGGTTCAGAGCAAAGCCCAAAGGTGCTACCTCCTTCATGAGTTCCGTCAGATGGGCTTCGATCGGCCTGAGGCTACTAAATGGGGACATCGAATCTTCTTTCTATATTAATTAATAAAGATCACTTGTATTTATATAAAATAATCGTAACATTTAGTTTCCAACAGTCTTATTTTAATTATACTCATTTTATTAAATGAAATAGTCTTATTGAGTATAAAATAAAATAAAACACAAAGTTAGGAAACAAAATTTATTCTAAATTTTGGGTCGTTACACTCACCATAAAGATGCTTTATTGTTTTACTTATACATTATAACCTATATCATGTTAATTCATTGTTTTATTCTTTTTACTTTCCTTCACTTTTGATCTTGTGATACTTGATATCACTAAATGATAAAAACTAAAGAAGTTTCACTCGTTCTTCACTCGAGCTCTCTTCTCTCAAACTGTAACCCCTCTTTCAACCCTACTCTCTCTCAAACCTTTGGTGAATGCCCAAGATGAAACGTCTGTCATCTTCAACTCCTGAGAAGCACAGTTCAAATAAGAATTTGAAAATCACGCCAAAGTTAGCACCTAAAGTCCCTCTGAATCTGAATCTAGTGAACAGAGTCGTGGTACCTGAAAAGAAGATATGCCCTAAGTGGTTATTTTTTAATAAGTATTTGGTACTGAAAGTGCTAATAGAGCATGGATGGATGGATTGGTTCATAAAGGAGGATAGGCCTATTTATCCAAAGCCAGCTTCACAGTTTTACCAGCATGTTCAATTCTATTTTGATTTAGAAGACGGATATGTTGTGTGAAGTTGGATCAATGGACAGAGTTGTACCTTTTCTTCAAGGTTATGGGTAGCATGCCTTAGGATACCTCCTGAGAATATTTTTGAGGACTAACAGAGAGTTCCTCCACCTCTGAAATAGTTATTTGTTTAGGTAGAATCTTTGAAAAGCTTAACTAGAAATGAAACTAAGAGGAGAGCCATAGCTGTCGAGATAGATTGAGAAACTAGACTCCTATTTAAGTTTGTTCAGAATTTTATTAGCCCCATAAAAGGTGATTTTGATGTACTCAAGTATCAGGATGTAATTTTGATACATATCATGAAAAATAGACATAAGATCAACCTATGATAGTATGTTATACTCCATATGTGTGAGTTGATGAAGACAACCTCCAAGTCAACCTCCTTGTTTTATTCAAGTATTATCTCAGTTATGCATCATGAAAAGGGATTGTTTGGACCAGATGAAGAATCCATTAAGGAATATGAGTTCAGTCTTTTGAAAGTTATAGTGAAGATAATAAAAATCAATTGTAATCCATAGAGTAAAGCATGTGTGGAATATAATAATAGAGTTTATGAAAAGTTTAATCTAGTGGAACACCCTTCAAGACCTAATGAAATTTCTTATCTTGGTTTGGAACTAGATGAACTTGTAGAATATTATGATGAGGAGGAAGAAGAAGTGGTTGTTGTACCTCTGAGAGAAACTGTTCTGGTTGAGGAAGATAATGAATCTTATCCTCAAGTCTTATTTGAGAAGTACATGAATGTCCCTAAAAAAGTTGTTTATCTGGAAGAATAAATTTCTTAAAAAGAAGAATTAGTTGGTAAGGTAAGTGAAAATAATGTCGTAGAAGAGCATATAGAATAAGATCTTTCTATTGTTTAAGAAAATGATCTTGAGGAACACCTAGAGGAACAATATGTTCCTAAAGTTATTCCATATGTTGAAGAGATAATAAATAAAGCCTTTCAGTTGGCTAGAAAGGAAGTGGCTGAGGAAATTAGGGATGAATTCATGGAAATAGATCAAGGATCTAAATCTCTCAATTCTGAGAAAGATTCACCTATTGTGGGGGAGCATCCCCTCAATTTGTAATCTATTGAATCCCCCAATCTGATTGATCCAAGCTCAGTGGATACTTGGTATAAATTCCTCAGTTATTTTTATGTGACTAATTCCCAGGAAGTCTTAGTTAAATGAATTGATCTTTATACTATGTTTAATTTGAAACTGGCATCTACTCCTGAATATATCTCTTCCAAGGAACCTGAGCTTGTCTTAGCTTCTATTCCTGAACCCTCACAGAAATCTCCAAACATGGTGAATAAGGATGAGTTGAAAGCATTTGGAGATAACCTATTAGCTAGACTTAAAAAGCTCTTGAATAATAAAACTAATCCTATAACCAATCCAAGTGAAATAGATGCTTCACTATTGTTGGAAACGTTTATATGGAAGATTCATCCCAAGATGTTTCAAGAGATTCAAGAAGTCAGAGTCGAGAATAAACTACTCAATGATGAAGTAAAGACTCTCAGAGGTATGGTTTAAGAAATGCATCGAGTGATAACCTCAAGACCAGAACATATTTCTTATCTTATTAAGGATATTGTTAGTCAGAACCCACATGAAGTAGCCTCATTGATTCAACCACATATAACTTCCCTAGCTGAAAAGGTAGCTGAAAGAAACAAACAAATTGTTCAAGAGATGTGTGAGCTTGTTATTGGTCTTAACAAGTTAACTAATGAATATAAGGGTTATCTCTATAAAGTTATAAATCAACTGAAATCCCTTACCTCAGTTGTCACTGCTTCTCGTACTTTATAAAAATCATCTCAACCTTCTTTAGACAGTGATCTGCTCTGAATAGTTATCAAAGAAGAACTTCAATCTGTGCTTAGTGGATTTGATAAGGAATCTCTATCTGAAGTTATCAAGAATAGTGAAAGGGTTCTTGATTTCGTGAGAATTCATTCCAAGATTAAAAATAATGCTCAGTAAGAAATTTCTAAGAAGGTGGACTTCTACTTCAATTAGATATTCTCTAAGAATGACATGACCAACCACATCAAGTACCTAATAAAGAATTTGAGGATCCCTCTTGTAACTCAGGATTTCAAAACTCAAGTCCAAAATCTCAAATATTTCACTCCTTTGTTGGATAAGTTTATAGAGAACAAGGAAGACTTGGATAAAGATATGAATTATGGTAGTGAGATCATTATTTACTTCATCAAGCTTTTGAGGCCTTACCTTCATGTCCAGAGTACTACAATTGTCACTCCTACAGTTGCACCACTAATATCAGGTTTCCCTACCTTCTCCTCTGCTACCCTTGCCTCTACCTCTATGTCTATCTCTCAGGCTCTGAGTCATATCAAGCTTATTATCCTTGATCACTAGTTTCCTCGGTTGTCCACTACACCTACCTTGGCCCCTTTCATTTTTGAAGGACTCCCTTTACCATCTCTATCAACCGGTTCACTCCCTTCATCCACTTCTACCTCTTCTCCTATGGCTTCTTCTTTTGATGTAGCTACCAAGGGAAAAGAGAATACCCAACTATGTTAAAGAACAATGACTACTATCTTTTTATGGGGATTTTTATATATTATTGTTCCTTACTGTTTTTTAATGACACCTTTTACCCATCTAATGCCTTGTTCACTTTTATTGTTTACTTCTTAACTACTCTTTTTGATAATCCCAAAATGGGGAGAAATATCTATTCTATATGCACTAAATTCACATTAAAGAAGAGATACATCACCTAAAAATAAATATCTCACTCACATGATTTGTGATCATCAAAACATGGGATATTTTTGGACTCCTCGTGTGTTAATCATGTTTTAATGATCACAAATCATATACATTTTGTAAATCTTGTTAATTCTATTTAATCTATCTAAAATCATGTGTATAGATGATTAGTTTCTTTATGCCTTAAATAATTATTGTAAACTATTTTGTTTCTAATGAAATTATCTTATGAATGATTAAGTTTAATTCATTCTATGAATATCATTGTTTAAGTCTTTGTATAGATATTTAGCCAAGTCTGAGAAACCGTGAATCTGCCACCAGTTGTGTTTTTCTGGAAAAGCATCCAGACACCGTGACCATCCATACACTGTGACCATCTAGACACCATGACCATCCAAACACCATGACCATCCAAACGTTGTGACCATCCAGACATGATGACCATCCAGACGCCTTGACCATCTAGTCATTGTGACCATCCGGACACCGTGACTATCTAGACACTGTGACCATACAAACACCATTACCATCCAGACACGGTGACCATATAGACAATGTGACCATCCATACATGCTTACAACACCATTTCAAGGAGACATTGTTTCATGGAGACACCATTTACAAACAGACTGAGACACAGTTTCTTAATCTGTTTTATCGTTTCTCAATTTATATTCTTATGGTAATATTTGAAGCTTTTAAATTCCCTAACATAATTAATATTTCTTTGTAGACATGTTACCTGATAGTATGAGGTATGAGGTGCAGAATACATGCATCTTATCGGATCTAACACATGAATTCTAAGATTAAAAATAACAAAGTGATCGTGGAGACCTGGGCTCGTAGTAGTGATGATAGTGTAACAGAAAAACAAGTGTGTGCGCGATAATGAAGAAGCATGAGCATTCATGAAACCTGGCACTGATTAATAACACCTGAAGAATACTTGAATCCTAAAGTCGAGAACTTTTCTGCACCATCAACTCCATGAATAACACGAGCCAAATCTAGCTGACTTACGATACTCTGTTTTCCACAAGAGGACTTGATTTCTGCATCTGCTTAATCCCAGAAGTCCAGAGGTTCATAGACTAACTCTCAGAGCACTTTTAACTTTATTTAATCATTTCTTCTCTATTGTGTATTATTTTTATCTTTCGAGCAGTATGTGTGTCGGTATAAAAGCACACATTGTCTCATGCATCAAACTTAAGGATACAAGATATCCTTTCTTTTACATCTTTTTACACTTGTGTATTCCCACGGATAAGTGTGGAAGAGGTCCATGTGTGACCTATTAGTTCGTACCCACAAAGAACTGTGGAATAGGTTGTGTGTCCTGGATAGTCTTGTGTACTATTGTTAACCCCGATCCATAGTGTGGATCAAGTTTACTTATATAAACTTCTTGGTGGCAGTTGATCTCCAAGTGGAGTGGATTAGGTCTCTTCTTGAGACTAAACCACTTGTTTTATATTTGTTGTGTTGTTTATTTTTAGTTTTCTCTATTTTACTGTTTAATTTAGAAATAACTGAATTTACTTTGATAGTTAATCTTGGAAAGAAGTTATAATTGTTTTTCCTTATTAAAATAGTTTCAAAAGTAATGTTAATAACTGCTATTAAGATTAGTGAGAATTAATCAATCTTCTAAGAAGTTATTTAAATATTCAAACATTCATAACCATATAACCTTGATTGACTAGGTTGTATTTATATTTATTGGGGAACCTTTTTAAGAAAACTTTTTAAACTAAAATTTTTAATAGAAACTCAATTCAGCCCCCCCCCCCCCCCCCCACACACCCATGAGTACTCTACTCTGACCTACAACTGCAAATGTCCCTTATATAATCATGTCATATAATTTTATTTCATGCTCGCTTCACTACCACTGCCTGTATTGAGTTTTTAGGTACTCTATATAGAAATTTGATATAGACAGTGATCATTTTCACCACCATTATACCCTCAATGGACACCCCATATTCCAACTCACCAGATCACCACTGTTTATACACCCCTGAGCAACTCCCATGGCTCAGAGACCCTATAGCCCAAAGGCCTTATTTTTTAGCCGGAAATCCCATTAAAAATAAATATTACCACCACCATAGTACCTACTATAGTGCTTACACTACTATCATACCATGTTTATTCACTATCATCCATTTTTTGAACCCAGTTTTCATGCTTTATTACAAATTGACTTTACCACTTAGGTAAGCCATCATTTGTCCTAAATATTAATTTTAACAAAAATTGATTAATAAATGGGTAATAAGAAATTATAAATGTATGGTATAAATTAAAATAAATAAAAATATGGTTATGTATAGATGAACAATAAATAAAAATTGATTATAAAGGATTTAGATCACATTCGGCCAAATGGAAATCCATGGTAAGGGTTTTTATTAACTTAATTTCCATTTTCTAAATTGTAATATTTATTATTTAACTATAATAATATAAGTTTTTTATATTCTTAATTTACTATATTTCATTTGTTATTTTATCTTTTAATATTAGGAAATTAAATTTTCATGCCAAAATCATTTTATTTGATAGGTTTCTTTCTTCATAAGACTAAAACATTGTTAAGAATATTTTTTATCCTCGCTATTAGATTTTTCTACTACATATTAATATTATTTATTACCACCAATATTTTATTTTATTATTTTGAAATAAAAATATGTTTTATCTTCTATCCTCTTTATATTTTTCTTTATCACTTTTGAAAAGTAAATTTTATAATTATTTCATCAATGTGGATTTTCATTAAAACTACTAGAAAACCATAAAAGGAATTTCATATCACTTATGTATATTTCATATCTTCTGATACACATTTCATTACTTAACCCTTATTCCTTTTCAAGGATACATTATTATTTATTCTTCTAAAATAATTTTTAAAAATTTATTCTTGTCACATTCATGAAAATAATTTATGAAAGTGGCGTATAACTTTTTCTTCTTTACAAAAAAATTTAAAATATTTTATGAAAATAATTTTATGATTTTTTTTCATTTTTCTCTCTATATCAATAATATATCTCTCATATGGGAAATTTTAATGAAAAATATTTAAATTATCTTATGATTATTCTTTTTGGTGATAGAATTTTTGGTATTGACTGATCAAATTCATGATGTCATTTTCTTTGATAGCATTTGAAAATGCTATATAATCCATCTTATTTCCATAGGTCTTTCATGATGATATGAATAATTTATTTCATGTGGGTCACATATTTATGTTATATCATTATATGATGAGTGGATCCTATATATCCCTTTAATGCATTGGGTAATGTTTTATAACTCATGAGATATTAATGTTATGTGTGAACATGATTGTGGTTTGTTCACAAATTTATGTGTGGTCGTGATTGGGGTTTAATCACAACTTTATGCATGGTAATGTTTATGGTTTTCTGAATTTTTTTTGATTTCTAATGTTTATTCTTGTTCCATAATTCTATGTTCAACTACATGCCTATTTTATGCTCCAAAGGTCGTGATTATTGTCTAATATCTTCACATTCTTATTCCATGGAATATGTATAATACTTTGAGGTTAAATATACTTCGATCATGCCTTACGGATAGCTCTTATGATTCCATGTTATTTTTAATTAGATATTTCTCTTATCTTTATGTTTTCTCACATGCTTATGATCTAAACCCATTTATAACTCATTGGTAAGTTTTATATTACTGAGAATTTGAGATCACTCCTTATTATGTTTCTCATTTCCCTAGGGAAATATTATATAGGAGTATTTTTATAAGTAAGTCATGTGTGGATAATTTTGTGGTTCATATTGAAGAAATAATGTGAAATAAGACATTTATATAACTAATTTACAAAAAAACTAAAACTTTAGGTTATGGGATTATGCATTTATTTGTGATACGTATTGTTTAAATTAATGAATTATTGTAAAGCATATTATTTTTATGCTTTCGTAGTCTCATGTTATATAAGATGTATTTTAATGGGGGTCAGTACATTCATGTAATAGTTGTATAAATTAGATGAAGCATTTAATCATGGATATTAATGAATGATTAAATGTGTTAGCATTCAAGTAGTGTCCTTGAGGGTTCTATACGAAGAAGATGTACCCATTTGATGCATATGTTTGTGAGAATGTGAGTCTACCCAAACCTCATTCAAAACAACATCATCTTGAACCTCTTATAACCTTCCACCTTTACCTAGAAAGGTGCTATCACACCTTGGTGAGAAGATGGATCCTACCCAAATGTTGGGTGATTCAGCAGTGCATAGATACCTACAAAGGTGAGACATCTTTTATTTGTCACATATGTGATCTTTATCAATCATATATGATGAAGATGAATGTCTTAGTGGATCTTCAATGTAAGGAACACATTTATATTTCTTCATTTATAGTATGCATGAATTTTATTTATCTTTCTTGGAAATCTAGGATTAGGTTTCAATCATTCATCCCGTAGTTTAACAAGTGTTGTTAAATCCATACAAAACCCAAGTCCCAAACCTCCAGATGCTTGAACTCCCAACAAGGTCACGCTCTATGTTTTTCATTTTCTATGTAGCGAATCATACCACTCACCACCATGACCTTTTTTTGTTGATGAATCCAAGTTTTTTCCTTGTTGCAATACTCTTGTTTCTACATCATACACCTAAATCTCAATAGATATATGGCCATATTATACTAGAAAATCATCTAGAAAAAACCTCAATAAATTATCCATATGTCTATAAGACTACTACTCATCGGTAGGTTGATTATAATGGTCTAAATTATTACATGACTACCCACACTAATAATATATGGAAGATGATCCACTCTATGGTGGAAAAGATGATACCCTACTCTAACTACCTTATGGGGTCTCTTCGTGCCCCTATATCCTATTTCCTGAAGATCCACTTCATTATCTACATGATTTTATAGTTTGGATGGGAACACAACCATTCAAATTATGTTTAATTATAAATACTTGGATCAATTCCTTAGAAAATGAATTCAACCTGAATATTCTCACCTACACCCTGGACACACTCAAAACTTCACACCTTAGTGATATCATCTCTAGATAATTCCTAAATGATACATAATAGATCCATGAACACAGAAGCATAATAAATGACCAGAATCTCCCCCTATATTAATTGAATAAACTCATGAGATCACTCCTCCCTCAGCTTCTCAATAAATAAACAATCAATGTACTTAAGAAAAAAATATTTCTAAGACACCCCCTATTGTCTAATATCCTACACTCACACATCCCATAAGTGTTTCAATGGTCCCATATGTTGGTTATTCAATAAGAACAAATGTATATGATATGTATGATAAAATAAATTGGACCCAATATTTGAGACTAAGTTCATGAATTTTCCACATATTCATGACTTTAGGTGCATGCATCTTCCCAAATGGTTTGTTGGTAATAATTAATTATGAATGGATTAAATGAATGTATTTAACTAAAGTAATTCAATGAATAATTATAATGAAAATTAACATATGGCGATAAATTGAATATATATTATGTGTTTTGTTAAATGAAATGTGTCTAGGATGGGTATAAAAATGGATAATATCCCTCATATCTATATAACTGATTGTATGCAAGAATCTCAATTCTTTATTTCTCCTAAAATAGAGTTTATTATTAATTAAAGGATCTAGAAAACCTTTTTCACTTTGGAATCCTGAAAAAATGTTCTGTGATCCGTTGAATGGTGTAATCTAACATAGGTGGAAATATTTAATTTTCAACTTTCTTGATCTTTATAAAATGTGCATCGAAGAAGAAAATATGGATTAATCACTTATGGTATCCACATTATATTATTTATTTAAATTACATGTATTAATTATATAAAGGATATATTGCACAAATATGGGTTTTCTTCCACTACCAAGTTCATAGAATGAACAAATAAAACCAATAAATGGTATAAGTGTCGGTCCCCTTATCAAACTAACGTGTTTCATACACTGTTAAATGTAGAACACGTTTTATGAAATTGAAACTTTTTTTTACCATCTCGATGATATGATATATGTCAATGTAATATGTAGTTTGATACTCCACAACCACAATATATTGTGATACAATGTAATTTCAAGTGGTGATACAAAATTAAAATCAATAAAATTTAATATTTAGTTAATTTATATTATAATTTATAAATTTTATATAAATGATTAGTGTAAGACTTTGTAAAATGATATTTTTCATGTCTAAATTATATATGAATAAAAATTAATATTTTTTCTCATGTTATTTATAAATAAATAAATTTATTCTTTATTAAGAAAATCCAATTATGAATTAAATTACATTATTTAAAAATTATTTATAAATAAAGGAAAATATTTTTTTGAATATTTATATAATGTATGAAAGTGTTTTACAAATTTACTATAAAATTTTTATGGTTATTTTTTTGGAACATTTATTATAAATATTCGATTAATATTAAAGATTTAATATTAATAATATAACATTAAAATTTATAAGGTTTATAAAAAAAATATAGTTATAAGATCTAGTGGATTTTCTTTTTAATTTTTAATTCCCCCTCCCAAACCATTTTTAAATAAAAATATTTATCAAAAATTGATTAATAAAATATTTAAAATATTAAATGTTAATATTTAAAATACATTTTACCAAATTATATGGCATGCCATGAGATCCTAAAATAATGTGTTTATTCAGAAATCATTATCTTAATTTATAAAGAGATTTTAAATTACTTAAATAAGTCTAAAATATAATTCTAATTATATTTAAAATTATTAATTGTTCCTGATTAATTAATTTAAATTGTTCAAATTAAAAGATACCTTATTTAAGATATTATTTATACCTCATCAAAAGGGTTTTGATGATAGATTTTTCTAGGGTTTGAATATGTGATATTTAGATTATATAAATAGTTTATATAATAGAAATTGGATTATAAAATGTTTATAATTCATAATAATATCATATATTTAAAGTAAAATTTCATATAATGATTAATATGAAAGAGTTAATATTCAAATTGGATATAAAGTTTTTACATAAAAATATTGTAAAATATATAAATAAAGTTTTTATTTATATAAAATATATTTTTGTAATATATATAAACAAAGTGTTTGTTTATAGAAAATATATTTTTTAACGATTATAAATTTATAATTTAACTATAAATTTAAAAATTATAGAATTTATATAATTTGTTTTACAAGACTGTGTTAAATATGAAATTTTTTATATTTTCTCTCATAATGAATGAAAATTTTATTTATTAATTAAGAAAATTAAATTATGGATTAAATTAGATTATTCATCAAAAATATATTGGGTATTATGTCAGAATACCCTTCCCATTAAATTAAATAAAAATTTTAAAGTACCTAAAATGATTAGTGATGAATACATATGTATATGACACCATTAATATTATATTTTTTTAGATACATAAATTCCTATTGTAGTGAGAATGACTAAAAATTAACATTTTCCCCAACTCCCTTCTGCGAAAGAATATTAGAAACATAATTACCCTCTTTGTAGATATGGAAAATTTTAATGTGTATACTCTCAAGTGATTATAAGAAAACAATCTATTCCTTGGGGATATTCCTTTGGAAAAAGTTGGTCCATACATCGAAATCATGAATGACAGCCATAGAGTCAGTTTAAATCCAAATATTTATCTAGTTGATCTTATTATAATAATTAATATCAATTATAAAAGCTAGAATCTCATATTTATAAGTAGTATAATTCCCAAGTGAATAAGTGAAAGATTCCTTGATAAATCCCCAAAAGTTGTGAAAAATGACACATCATCTGGTCGGTCTCAGGGAACTTAGGACTACACCATCAGAGTTGAATTTGAGAAATTTATAATAAAGTTCAATCAATATGAGGTAATATAATTTTATCGACCACATTGGTATCCCAAAGACACCAACAGTTTTCATGATGATTAAGTCATAAAGTTCATTACCCAATGGATAAATTTCAACCTTTTTTGCAAGTTTTATATCCTTAATAATGTCCAAAATTATAGATTTGGTTGGTGTGGTATTACCTTCAAATATCAATAAATTTTAGGATAACTAGATACAGTGTAAATATGATATAACTGTATCAAAAGATTGTTTTCGGTCAACTTTTTAAGAGTGAGTAAGCATATATAATTCATGGAATTATTTAGATTATAAAGCTTCAGTAGGTAAATCATAAACTAATCCAATAATTTCTTCTAAATATAAATGAAGAAATTGAATTCAAAAAAGATATGACAAATGCTTTCATAATAAAAAATATATAAGGATAAATTAAAGACAATGTAGATATATACTACAAGAAGCATATCATATATGGGAATCTAAGCATGGAGAAGTATCTATACAAGTAATTTATGACTAGGTTGGATAAAAGGTCCCTTTATAAGGAAGGATTGTTTGGGTGGGATTTTTTGTTCACCATAACTAAACTTGTAATAAACATTCTTATTGAGAATTATAAGATGGTAAAACTACTAGATTTTTTTATCGTGATCTATGATTTTTTAGTCATGGATCTATTAGGTAACTAGAATTTGGAGAATGGACTTCATTACCTCTCATTTATTAAGGGAATCTGAGATATTATGATTTTTTAGGAAACAATGCACCAATAAAAGATCAGCCATAGAGAAATCATGCCACATAACATTCCAAACATTAATATTAGAATTCCTTGAGGGTATACATTGAGTATGAATTGATATTTCATCATATGTGTCTCAAATTAGAATACAAACCAAGGATATTATGAAGAACTTGTTACCTTTCAGAGGATTGTCAATAAATTTGGTCTTCAAGAATCAATTAGCCTCCCTATTTTTATAAATGATATTTCAAAAAAACTTATAATCAAAGCATCAATAAAATTTTGAAGGTGTTTTATTCCAATTCAACCAAGGTCTAGTGGCTTAGTATATTTATTACAATCCATGGTGATAAACTTAATTTCATGAATTGATATAGTCAAGATGATGTTTAGGATTTGATCTTAAAATCTTTTTATTATTCCATGGGTCCATTTATATATAAGAAAATCATGTATAATCATATAATTAATAACAAAATTAACATGACAAATTCCTCCTACTTGGGAGGGTGGCTTTCCTTTCTAGATGGAAAGTTGTGAGATGATTTTAGTATAAATAACTTCAAGGTAAATCAATTTAACCCTACTATATAAAAAATATACCCTAATTTAGATAAATGGGAGACTTCCATGCTTAATACTAAGAGGTTTATTAATGTGATTTTACATAGTTATATTAATACCTCTGCTAAAGATTCCACAGGATTTATTCCAATTAATATCTTTCCCAAAAACATTTTCATAATGTCTAGATATATTCCTGATAGGGAGGTTATATATATTATTTTCTTTATATAAAAAACTAGATCATTGGCATAAAAAATATGTTTAGGGTTCTTTAATCTCCTTGCAGCCTTGATGGTGGAGGGTTCATTAGTTGAAAAATGTTTAAATGTTGAAAATTATATTCTTTTTGCATTATGTAAAATGTTTAAATAATAGTAATTGAATTATAAAATTTATAATTCATAAAATATCATGTATTTAAATTGAAATTATATTTAACATAAAATATGAAAGTGTTCATATTAAAATTTGATATAAAAGTGTTTATGTATATGATTATGATAGTATGAATATTTTAGTTTCTTTTCCAAATCTTCAAGATTCCATTCTATGTTGGCTTCTTTTGGAGAAAACCTAGTAGTGATTCTTCTTTGCGACGGTGGCGGCTTCTACCATGGTCCCTCCCTCACTAGTGGGGGAGGGATCTTTTTCATCCTCCAAATATTCTTCATTACCCTTCATACCTTTATCAAACCCTGATTCGCTACCGACATTTTCTCAAATCTCACTCGACTTGAATGTCAGATAATTTCTCAATGTTTTCCCTATCCTTTAATTATCAACGTCGGAATTCTTGGATCCATCAGAACTTTTGAAGATAACTTTGGTTGAGAGGTTTAATCCGCGATGGCACTCGGTAGACTAGTTTTATAGGCACTTCTTTGATGATTGGGGTCTGTAATAGAGGGCGATGGTGGGTCTTCTGGATAATCGACAGATTATGGTTCATTTTTCCTCAGAGCCTGACCTCATCAAATCCAGGTCAAGCGCTCCTCAAAACTTCAATGGTTTCCGATTTTATCTACTCTAGTGGTACTTTTATTTGAATATGAAGCATGAACCTTCTTCAATGGTGACCTAGGTAAGTCTCCCCAACCTTCCTCTACCGTTCCAAAATCCCTCTGTTCTTCGTATGTTAGGGAATTTTATAGGAAGATACATGTGTTTGGATAGTTGTACAGTGGACATCTGTCACCCCAAGAATCTGAGAATCTATGTTGAAATTGATGTGTCAAGGGTGCCGTTTTATTATGTGTGGATCATGGTGGGTGAAGAATACCACTTCAAACAACGTGTGATTTATGAATCCTGGACTGATTACTGCTCTGAATGCAAGCGGTGTGGCCATTCGAAGGAGGTTTGTCATAGGAGTTCTTGTAGAAACATCTTGATGATGGGATATGGTGGTGGAAGTGAAGTCAAGACCCACCCTGAGGGAGATTATAGGTTCCCTGGGTTGATTGACTAAGGAGGATTAGTCAGTCATCTAAAGGTGTGTGTTGGGTCAAGGGAGACTGAACCTGGGCGGACACCCCAAGTTTGTTCACCGGTTAATAAATTCTTATAGAATCACATAAATCTTCCAGTGGTTAATGTGATTAATAGGATGAGGCTGGATTTTTCCAGACCATCCTCTATAAATAATCATCTACTCAAGGAAACTGTGAGGGAGGAAGAATTGGTACATGAGGTTGCGACTCAGGAGGGGATTAGGGTGTCTAAGATTAATCATGTTCCAGTGCAGATGGGGGTTTGTGTGGAGAAGGATACAGTGGAAGTGGATGATTTAGGGAAATTTGTCCTAAGTAAGGGAAGGTAGGGTCTAGATATGGAGGTGGTTCCTACCAATAGTGAGTTTAAATTAGGGGTTGAGGATGTAGGTGATTCTTCCTGTGTGGAGCTGTTCAGGGATAGTGGGGCCATACTCAAGAGAACTCAGGGGATTTCTATAGTCGTGGATGACCAAAACTCTGTTTCCAAGTCATGAGATTTTTCTTCAGGGATCCAGTACACCATACAGGTGAGAAACAACTTTTATGGCCTCATTATGGAGGGTCAGAACAATGACCATGAGGAACCAAAATTTTCAAATGGGGACCATGTGGAGAAGTCCTTTGAAGGTAGAAAGAGTTTCTCTGCTGGGGAAACCAGCCCAAGGACTAGCAGGAGTAACAAGAGGGGGAATATTATAAAGAACTACCCCTCCTTACCACCTCATTTGAAGACTCGATCAGCAAAAAAGAAAGTGGATGAGAGGGTGCACAATGAGGCCTTATGTCAACCGGAATACCCTGGACAACCAGTATACTGGGATTTGATGCTAAGTTCAGGGGATGAGGTAACAGATTAGGTGTTATTTCTCAATACCTCTGAAGAGTAAGAAGCCAAGATGATGGGCCGAAATATTGAAGTGGACCTTAATGAGGAGCAGAATTATTGGGTTGAAAAACAGGACACAATTCTGGGTTGGGGATTCAATAAGGGGTTGTTAAAGTTTGAGGAATATATATAGGTTTGGGATAAGCTATCTTCTACTTTAGAAGACCTGATTAGTGACGATCCTCACACTCAGGTAACCGATATATCTTGGAAGTTTTTAGGGATATGGACTCTAGAAAATTTAAACTTTCTTTCAATGATTTTATTCTATCATTTCCTGACTAATGTTTGGTCTATCAATTTTCTTAAGTGTCTAATTATGAGTACTCCTTTTATCATTCAGTGTGACTCGAGGTGAATTTGGGTGTCACGTTTCCATCATTTATCTGGTTCTTCTTCAGATGGGGTTCAGAGCATGAGGTCACCACTTCTGCATGGAACTTGGATTCTGAGAGGGTAAGGCCTAGCCATTGGTTTCATGCCTATTGATCTTTGCACGGGACTGTCTGAGTGCTAATTCTTTGGTGGAGGGCCTTCACACGATGTTTTTTCTAGGGAGAGTCAGAACCTATTTTTTTCTTGTAATTCTCTATAATGTTTTTTCAGTTTTTATACTAGACTTGGCAGTTTCTCACTTTCTTTTAAAAGTGATTTGATAATGAAATAAATAATAATAATTTTTAGTTTATGTATATTATTATGGAATATCCATAATTTCAATATTAATTATAAAAGTTTTGGTAAGTTTTTTTATGAAAATTTTATAAATTATTATCGAGTTTAATTTTATGAAATGTTCATTTATTGGATATTTATTTATTTTTTATTCATTTATATAAAATTATTTATATTGTGAATATCATGTATAAAAAAATTATATGATAAATTTCTTCTAGGAGATAGATCCCATCAATACATGTGAGGTATGACTCTATAAGATTTATTTTTCATTTACCTTAACCTTGTATTTTAATTTAAATCATTATATTGAATTTAGTTTTTGAAAATATTTTTACGTATAAGGTATTAGAGATATGATGAATTAATTTCTATCTTGAGTAAAATCTCTTCTAGGAGAGGGAGTTAAGGTTATATTACCCACCAACATAGCGGCTTATTCCTTGTTCAAAAAGTATGGGGGTTTATTATCAGTCATTTTAGTCTTACTAATGTAGATATATTAAATATTATATAAATCTATGAATTTAAATGAAAATTTCATATACCTTGTGCATAAAGATGCAATTGGATATGTATGAATATAATTGGATTTTTTTTAGTAACAAAAACATGTGAGTTTTGTAAATAGTTACACATTAATTTTTTGTGAACATATTAATTAGTGGATGGAATAAGGATTCTAAAAATTAAATAGTTTGAATCATAAATACATAAAGGGATAAAACATAACAAGATAAAAGATTTCATCTAGTGAAAATAGTTAGGAATTTAATATGAATACGATGTATATTAAATCAGAAATACTTATAAGGGAAACCCCTTAAATTCTTGGTGTGATATTCCTTTAAAATCGACAACTTTCATGGAATCATTCATTCAAATGGGTAGGTTTACACTGAATTCATGTTCCCCTAGATTATCTTGTGTTTGGAAATCAAGTAATGGGTGACTCTAGATCATCTCTGGGTAGTTTAACACTAAATATGGGTTCCCTTGGATTTCTATTTGTTATAATATTCATGGAATTTTATTTGGGTTTCACAATCTAAGAAATCCAAATGGTTAGGATACCAGAGTAATAGAGTTGAGTATATATATAATGGATTTAGATAAAGAGTTATCCACTAAATTATGTAACAATCGAAACTATTATGATTGGGATCATTCCATACCTAAATAACTAATTATTGATATAAATTCTAAATAAAATTTATTAATTTTTTAAATATGGATCTTCACCCACTAAATGGTTAGGAAATTTGGGACATCATTTTATTGGTACATTTTTTATTAAAAGACATTGATGAAAAGATACAAGACATGATACTCATCTGATAAAACATTTGTTCTAGAAAAAGTGTGTCAACATCTTCAAACATACATTTAAGATTAATAATTAGAAAAGAGATGATTAATTTAATAAATTCCTAATTGTGGTAACTTAAGAAAATTTTCTTAAGTTAATAATATTTTATACGTCACTAAAACACCTTACTAAGTAACCAAACTATTAATTTTATTCAACTGGTAAATATAATATGCTTATAGAAATCATTGAATGATTCTATTAATGTTTCATTAGGGTTTATTATAGTTAAGTAGTTTAGCCTATTTTCTTTGATAAAAAATCCCTAAAAATGTGGATGAATTTAAGAGAGTTTTCCCAATGTTATCAAATGTTTGGAATAGATAAACTAAGAATGTGATGTTTATGTTATAGTATTGTATAGATAGTATAAGTGGGTGAAATTTCATATAAGAATAAAAAAAGGATAAGTTGGTGAGTCCAAATATCACAAACCAAACTTGTTCACCCCTAAATCAGGCACCCAAACCAACCTTTGGTAATTCCCAAAGGGTGTTTCCAATCCCCATGGGCTAGTAACATGTCCCTGGGCATCAAGAATTTCCTTGGGTAATATTTCTCCTAATAAACTCATCAATAAAATATAAATAATTCCCCAAACATATCATAAATTATCAATACCATTCATATATAAAATAAAAAGATGGGATGGGGATCCACAAATCCATAAAAAAAGTTGAATATGATACTATGATCAAGACTAAGAAAGAAATCAAAATTAATCCACCCATATTCATGTGAAAAAAGAGTCAACATCCCATCCCATCACCTACATCTCCCAAGTAAGATCAACTATAAAGTGTACTCACCACCTTTTAGAAACACCTTTATTTTATATGTTTATAAAAAACAAAGTATACATAAAATTATTAAGTCTATGTAGGGTATGAGAAAACAATTCCAATTAGGACCCAACAAAAATTACATGAATAACCCTTATTAGATGGAATTAAACATTCTTGTTTGAAAAAAAATAAAACATGATTCTAATATTTTAAAATAAATATAAGAAGAATGATAATAAGTAATAAATCCAAAACCAAGCACTATAGGCAGACCTAGGGTAACCAAGGTCATACCTCATCCTAGGATCCTCAAACTCTTTGTGATTAAACCACTTGTAATCATTCCCATGTATGATCCACTAGGGGGGACTAAAACTAAGTCCTAGTTGTAACCGCATCCATATTATGAATTGTTTAGTTAGGGTTGTATCATAATAAAAAGGATAGTGAGGGTGGACCTTTACCTAGAATAATTTTCCTAGTCATACCACCTAGGTACTTGGGATCTCCATGTTTTATCCCCTTTTTAATTAGTTAAATTCCCATTTTCAATTCACATCATGAGAAAAACATTCCACACTCTATCCATTTCAACATTACTATAAGAGGAAACCATTTTCAAATCAACCCACACACACATTTAATCCACAAAACACATATTTCAAATATAAAAAACCATTAAAAATTCTTTTTAAATGAAATATATCCTATATAATTCATCAAATAATAGAAAAACATTGAACCACCTACAGTTAACAGTCAAACCCATTGGAAATCATATGAAAACCACAGGAAATAGAGTAGTAATATCCTATGGAAGTAAAAGGAATACATGAACATCAAGTCACACACTATAGTTTTTGGATTTAGAAAACCCTATAACTAAATTTTCACATAGAATTAGAATATCCATGAGATAATGGAAGGAGAATCCAAAGGAGTAAAGAGTAGATCCTTACTTGAATATTTCTTAAAGAAATTAACGAATATCTCACTTAAAATACACCCACAGAGAATAGAAATCAGTGGGTTAGTGCATTAGAGAAGGGTAAATCAAGTGGGGAGAGTATAAGGAAAAAATGTTTAAAATTATTAATAGTATAAGATACAATCCACATTTGATTTTTTTGAGTAGGCTGTGAGATTTGGCTAAATGATTTTCCAAATTGTGTGCCAACAATGTAGACTGCCATTACCTTACATGGGATCTATATGAGACCACATGGTTTGGGAAACTATGCCTTGACCATGTTAATCTTCACTCTAAATTTATAGGATTGTGTCGCATGGTTTTCAAATTATTACCCATAACTGTGCTCTAACCATGAAACACCCGCTAACCTCCAAAAATTAAAAAATTTCAAATAGAAAATCCTAGAAATCAAATGGTAATGGTAAGAAACTAAATAATGAAAAAAAACTAATAGTGACACCATGGGTGTGATAATTATTTTCATTATACCACTTTCTACCCTTGTAAATTTAACTTGAACCACAATTGAGAAACAAATGAGACCATTTCTCATTCACAAGGTACTCGTTCTCCCAAGTCTCATCGGAATAATTCATGTATTTCCATAACACTTGGAAAAATATAACTGATTTATCATGTATCAATTTATATTGGGATTTTATAATCTGAATTGGTTTCCTAGTTATAAAAGAATTGGGCTCTAACTCGAATTATTCCCAATTTTGAACATGATAAGGATTTGGGTTATACTTATTAAATTTTGAGAGATAGAACACATTATGAATCATGGTCAATTGTGGAGGTAATTCAAATATATATGTGTAATTTTTAGTCTTATTGATGATCTCAAAGTTCTCCATGTACCTTAGATAAATATTCCACTACTTCCCAAGCCTTTCACGACCCAACTGAGGTGACACCCTTAGAAACACCCAATCCCCAAATCAAAACTATAAGGGATATCACCAATGATCTACAAAAAAACTTTTAGTGACTCTAATCCATTTCCAAATACTATTTAATAGTCTAAATATTCAATATTGTATCTTGTAAAGGGCTTAACCCTAATAGGAAAGTATCTCACACCTTAATCCAACAGATGGGAGACTGACATGTCCGACCATAATAAGCCTCAAAGGGTTATATCTTGGTAAATGATTGGAAACTATTATTGTAAGAAAATTCATCCAGCACTAGGTGGTTATACCATGATCCTATGAAATTCAATAAAAAAATTGTAGAGAATATCTTCCAAAATCATGATCACCCAATCTATTTGATTGTAAGTCTATATATGGTAGGCCATTATTAACTTCACTTGGAATCTCATCACCTCTAATCGAACTATCAAGAAATGAGAGGTGAATCATGGGTCTCTATCTGAGATTAAAATAGATGAAACTCAATGAAATCTAATGGTCTCCTGAACATATATCTTACTAATAACATCTACTATGGTGGTGTCCTTAATCGAAATAATGTGACTTTATTTTGTTAGCCAATCAATCATAGACCATATAACATTATTATCTTGATGTTTAAAAAGTATCATGGTGATAAAGTCCATGGACACCTTGTCCCACTTCTAATTGGGTATGGGAAGTGGTTGAAGTATAACCAAAGGCTTATAATGCTTCACTTTTATTTTTTGAAAGTAAATCACTAAGAAACGGAGTCCCCTATGTCTCATCTCATCCCAAACCACTAGAATCGCCACATTAGATCATAATACATCTTGTAGGTACATTGGTGGATAGCCTAGTGGGACTAATCAAAATCCTCCATTACTACCTTTCTCATTGATAAATGGATCATATACTAATTCTAAAAATAAAGAATACACTCAAGTGATGATACCACTCTTTAGTGGTCTCCTCACCATTTAAAATTATCATGATGTTCTATCAATCCTTATCACATACTTTCTCTCGATAAATAATCAAAATAAGAGATCAATTCAATTAGATGTTATCAAGAAACATGCTCTCATTTTCTTCCCTCACCTCTAGATGCATCAGAGAAAAGAGACCCATCAAACTCCACTCATCACTTGACTTCATGAGAACCTGAGAGGAAACTTTTAGACTAACCAAAATTAATTCCTGGGAGATATTTTACCCATATAAACAAGCTAAAATTCAAGTACTTTTGTGAGAAAATATATATCAATATATTATGATTCTAACAGACCATAAAATTTTTCCCAAAATAATAATGGTGACACTACTTAATATCATAAATCAAAGCTGTAATATTTAGGCCACAGGTTGGGTAGTTCTTCTCATGTGGTCAGATTTGGTGAGATCCATATGCCACCACATGGTCACCGTGCATAAGTACAAACCCAAAACCCATGTTGGATGCACTGTAATACACTACATAACCTTATATAACCTTTTATAATATTAGAATAGAAGATAATTTCAACTATTAATTTAACTCATCAAAAAAATACAAGAAATATGGACTTTACAAGAAATTAAATTCTTTACAGGTGAGAGATTTTAGAGGTGATTAAATTCAAAATATGTTCTTTATAAATGACTTGTAATATCTAATCAATCCCAATAAGCTCTTGACTCAAAAAAATTATTAAATGTCTCCCAATAAATTTCGACTCTGACTATCTCAATGATTGATTGAGATGCCTTATTCTAATACTACATGCTCAAGAAACACAATCTCATGGATCTATAAAATACACTTAGAGATATTATCAATGAGGTGATAATGTGAAAGGTTCCCAAAACAATTCTCAAATGAGTGGCATGCTCCTCCTGCATCTTATGGTAAACTAGAATTCCATCCCAAAATACTATGTTGAAGGTGTCAAGGTATTGATGTAATATCTGTTTCATGAGATCTATAAGTAATACAATAATATTTTTAAACTCTAAATATGTCACTAGATACTCAAAATATCTATACCTACTTTGAAAATAAGTCTTGGTAATGTCATTCTCTCTCATACTGAACAGGGGATAAAATGAGCTAAGCCTTAAAAATCATCCAGTAACACCTCAGAAAATTCATTAAACATGGGAGGTAAATCACTCTAAAAACTTCTCTTACTGTTTTCCAATATAATAGAATAAATCTAAAATATTGTTTTGACTAGTTCCATAAGAGATTGTTCAACACAGATGGATCATGGTTCTCATTCTCCCTAGAACACAGAAATGATCTTTTTTGGGATGGTGTAGGTCATCCTATGATGGTAACAATTGATATGAGCTTTATAGGCCATTATCTAGTTCATCCTCAGTATTATGTTTAAAATTTATATCTCATGGATGAAAAGGTACCATACTAACTCAAATTATGGTAAGGATATAACACATGAAGTGAAACAAATAGCTTGGTCTCTCCTCTTCCTAATAGGATTAAACATTTCTATTAAATAATAAATAATCTTGAAATAAATATTTAAATAATACACAACATATGTAGAGTTTAACAAATGATAGGAACCTGTATCAAATATAAAATTAGCCATACTCAAAGCAATAAGAATGGTACCTCCCAATTTTACAAGAACTACCTCAGAATCTATTGGTTCTCGATCTAGTACATGAAATTTATTTACCTTTGAATGGGTATAAAATATAATAATATCTTGAGGTTTGTTCTTAATATAACTCTACCCATAAGAGGAATAATTTATACCCCCATGCCCATGAGGATGGGGCCCAGATACATGGGAAGCACTATACTGTATTGTGGATCCCTAGGGGGTTGAAGATCTTATACCACTCTAGGAAGGAAGGGTATCCTAGCATAATCTCTAAATATGGACTACAAATTTGCATGAATGACAAGATCTAGGTGACACTAGACATTAAGACCATTTATTCCTCACCTTAGGACAATAGTGGAATATAACGGTCTGACTAACCAAAACTACTAATGAAGAGGGTTGGGGTGGATAAAACTATTATTGCTACCCTTTACATACTCTTCAAGATTATTCATCTTATCTAAGGAACTAATCCCACCTTCAGTATGAATATGAGGAACTCCAATCGGCCAAGAAATAATTTCTTGGTAAATCTTCACCATTAGAGCTTAGTTGAAAGTCTTAACATAGGTCTTGAGTTTCAAAAATAAGACTAGGTACTGAGTTTCAAGTTTTAGGCCCATCTCAAAATATAGTGATTTCATCTCTTCATTACAAATGATCTCATAATCAATGTCAACCAATTTAGTAAACAAGTTTTCATATTCCATGACTGACCAATTCCCTTGATGGGGCACATGAATTCCTGAGACTTATCCAATGTGTGACACCAATAAGGTCACTAGTATGTTAATTTTGGGTTTTATTTTTTATTTTATTTATTCTTTTATTTTTCATGAATTTGAAGTCTAAAATCATAGTTTTTGGAGAAAAAGGACACGGAACATGTTTAGATAATAGTTAGTAATAACTATGTGGAAAACCATGTAATATAGATATTTTAGGGATAATGTAGTTTAACATTGCTCTTCATGGGTTTTTAGACCAGGAAGAAGTCTCCAGAAACTATACAACTTTTTTTTATGGATGTGGTAGTTCATTAAATATTTCCACACTTTTTCCTAACCATTTGAAAAAACCATATGGCATGTCTAACTCATTTAAATTTTGGAAAATTACCATCTTTCCTTTGTAAATATTTAACAAAAAATCCCCTTTTTCCCTCTTCATTCCCATGCATACTCTCCCCATTTCCTTAAAAATTATCCCCCTAAGTTTTTTTGTGGATCCCCTTGATCTTTGGTGATTTCCAGAAAGTTAATATTAGATTCTTGTGGTTTCCCCTTCTTTTCCCTTTACCTCACCTTCACGGATTTGTGAAACACTATAAATCCATGTTACTAAATATAGGGTTGCAAATGGAATATTTATGTTGTTTCTTGGTGTTTTTGGTATGTAAGCTATTATCAATTCCAATTATAGTTGTGTTCTTAAAATATATTGTATTCATGTTTTATTTTGATGTAGGTGTCTCTATTGAGGGGTTTTCCCATGGATTAACTTTGGTTCTTGATTTTATTTGGTTTTTATTCATTAATTTTCCTTTAATTTTTTTAAAATATTAGTTTATCAATAATTGTTTTGATTTATGAAATGTATTAGAAATTTTATGATTTGAAGTGTATTTTTAAATAGAAGTGGTTTGAATTCATCCAATGTTTTTGATAAAAATATTGAAGGTGGAATTATGATTTCAAATGGATTTATAAAGGGGTTTATATAAGTATTTTACCATATGTTTAGTGTTTAATTATTATGGTAATGTGTAGTTTATGAAATTGATACTTGTTATGGATTTATGTGTTTGGAATTGGATGGCACAAGAGATACCTTGGGAATGTGTGTAAGTAGATTAGGTGGATGAATCCTTTTCCTAATATATTAACTATATATGGAGTGTTATCCATGTAGACCAAGGAATACCATGGAAGGAATGTTATCCATGTGTACCGAGGGATCCCATGGAATGAATGTTAACCATGTGGACCTAGGGAACACTTGGAAGGAAAAATAACCATGAGACTGAGGGAGCCCTTGGGAGTAATTTAGGGCCTAGGAAATACCAATAGAGCTTCCAAAATTTTTTCACTCACTTGAGACTTGTGAACCTTGTGTTAAAATGAGTCATGATAGACCCCAATTGGTTAGAGACCATGATTCTTTGTTGTGTTTGCCTTGTTTTATTTTGATTTCCATGATTTTATGGCTTAATCCCTTTATTGGATATTTAATTTTGTTTATAGTTATTCTTATTCCATGTGACTTTCACTTCCCACTTATTGAGCCTTGATTATGCATGTTTTGAAGCGTGGTTTATTTTGAGGAAACTAAGAAATTTTAAAATAAAGATTTCCAAAGTAATATTTGTTTTGAAATTGGTTTTAAAACTAATGTTATTGGTTTTCATAGAGAAATGGCTTATTTATATTTGTTATGGTTTCATATTATGAATTTTCCTCACACCCTATATATGTATGTGGGCATATGAAAACTTGATTTTGTACGACACAAGTAAAGGTAATAGGACCATACAGTTTGGTGGATCTTCTTGATTATCGACATCCATGGTTGGTTTGGAATGGTAGAGATGATATCCTCATGAAGTTGATATCATGTGGAACATTTTGGGATTTTGGTTTGCTTGGAACATTATGTATTGTAATCTTTGGTCTTGATCCGTGTTCTGAGATTTTTTGTACATTGATCATTGGATATCATGTGCATGTCAGGTTTATAAGTTATGATGTTATGATGTTTATGATATCTATTTTTTGTTATTATTGTGTATAATCTATTTGTATTTTTATATTTTATAATTTTTTTCATAGACATCCAATTCATTGATGGTTATGACATATGTTCAAGGGAAAAACCATTCCCAAATGGTTAAGTGTGATTCCCTTGTGCTTGACACCATCCCATGGTGATTGGGAATTTTCTTTAGGCCTTGTGGAGAGCTAGGTCAGGTGACATGTTGAATTAACCCAATATGTTTCTTTGTACAATTCCAAGGTGTTGGGGTAAACCTACCAAGTGAAGATTGTATTAAAATCCTTCCACTCAAAATTTTCATTATACTTTACCTGAATGGTCTATTCAAACCATCTAAAACTAAGGATTTCAATAATGAAATTATAACACATTAATACAACAGAGTCCATAGTTACAAATAAGTCAAAGAACTTCTCAGTCTTCTCTAATAAATCATCAGCCTCTTGAAGATCATTGCTTCCCTAAAATGACATAGGATTATGCTTGATAAATTCCTTAACATTTTCATTCTTAAGAGATGGATAATTTTCCTTAGCTTGATAAGGTTCTAAAATCACCCCTTAGTACATATATTGAATATCTCATAACAGTACCACAATTATATTTCAAACAATTAGTGTATTCTCTCATGGGAAATTATCTACAATATCCTCTAGAGGATACAAAGGTTACTTTCAAGGGTGGATAGCACTACATGACATCAATTAAAAGGGAGAAACCATTAAAACTGATAATAAATCATAATTTTAAATAAAAAATATATATCAATATAACGATGAAAATTGTAAACCAAAAATCAAAATAATTCACAAACTTCCATGAAAAATGGAATGCATACACAATCTGTGGACCTTTCCCTATCCAACAGGGAAAAGTAAAATAAAACCAAAATCAAGACCACAATTCTCACATTATCTAAAAACTCAATTGACAATATTGTGATTTTTATATACACTCTCCTTCACACCTCTTACTTGTTCTTAAGAATCATATGTTTGATATATCCTAACTTCCAAAATAATAGAGATCCAAAACCACTGGCTCTGATACCATTTTATTATGAACTAACACAGTTCACCCCTCATCCAAGAACCTGAACTAGCCAACGGTAAGGCCTAAAGGGAATTCTTGATCCCCGCATACTAGAAATGAGTTCCTAGACATCAAGAACTTCTTTTGAGAATGTGGTTCCTAATAAAATCAATAAAAAATGTAAATAATTTCTCAATGATAATATAATACTCCAAAAATAAAAAAATCATTCAATCATGGGATAAAAAACAAAGACCATCCATATAAAAAAATATGGTATGGGGAGACCTTAGTCCATATAAATAGGTGAGAAGGTGCTGTGATTGAGACTCAAAAAGAAACCAAAAATGAATTCATCCACCTCTATGTTCCATGAGGTTCATCCTCCTACAGTGTCACTCTATATCCCAGACTACCTAATGACTCCAAGATACACCTTTATTTTACCTATATCTAATAAAAAATATACACACACCCACTGGGTGTATATAGTGTGTGAACAGAAAATCTCAGTAAGGTCCCACCAAACATTCCATGAATATCCATTGTTATATTAAAGTAAAACATTCATGTTTGGAAATAAATTTAAATAAAAAATGTTTTTATAATTTTAATATAATAAAATTAAGAATGATAATAAGTAATCAAGAAAAAACCAAACACTATGGGAAACCCTAGGGTTACTAAGTTTAGGATATATCTTAGGATCCTTATATTCTTGGTGATCGGACCACTAATAATCATTATCATGCATGATCCAATTGTTAGGACTAATCCAAAGTCATAGTAATAACTATATCCACTGTATAAATATTTTAGTGAGGTTTGTATCAAAATACAAAGGCTAGGGAGGAAATAAATTTAGCTAGTGTACTTGTCCTAGTAATTTCACCTAGGTTCCTAGGGTCCCAATGTTTTATCCACTTTTTAATCAGATAAATTCCCATTTCTAATTCACGTCATTATACAAATGTGCCACTTTATATCTATTTCAGCATTACTAAAAGGGAAACCCATTTTTAAATCTACCTGTAAACATAGGTAGTCCACAAAACATCTATTTTAAACATCAAAACCATTAAAATGTTATTTGGAAATGAGGATGAGAAAGTCTAATTCATCATTAAATGAAAAAACAATAAACCGCCTACCATTAACACTTGAATCCATTTGAAACCAGATAGAAACCACAATTAATGGATTAGGAATACCATATAGAATAAAAAGGAAGTCATAAACATCAAGACTCGCATTATATAGTTTAAATTTAGAAAACTTTAGTCTGTAATGGCCATATGGAAGGAGAATAACTATGAGAAAGCAAAGAATAAGTCAAATGAATGAAGAGGAGATAATTAATTAAATATTAATTAAATAAATCTATGTATATCTCACATTAAATACACCTAAGTAGAGGAGGAGGAACAAGGTTTATACATGAGGTCCATGGAAATCAAGTGGAGGACAAAGAGAAAGGAAAAATGGTTGAAAAAAGTAAGGATAAGAGAAACAATTCACTTTTATGTTTTCTATGAAGGCCACATGATTTGGTCACATAGTTTGGTAAATAATTTTCAAACTATGTGAATATACACTATCAAGTTGTATACCTTTGTTTCATTCTTTCTTCATGGTTACCCCTAACCATGCGTTAACCATGTGACACCCACTGGCTTATAAAAATTTCAAAATTTCAAATTAAAATTCCCAAAAACCAAAGGGAAATAATAAAAAAAATAATGTTAAACTACCTAAAAGTTATATCATGGTTTTGATACCAACAATGTTTACTAAAATAAAAAATTTTGTGTCATTTGAATCATATGGATATTATCATAAAGGATTAATGATTCCATAAGATGGACTTTTCAAGATACCTAGAGAAGTTTTAGAAACTCCATGGAATTTTCATGTTAGGTATCATTGTTATAGATATTGATTATTTGATTTTAAAGGGTATGTGATAATGAATGAGTATTTTATAAGTATTATAAATATACAGGATTTCAAAATCACAGGAAGAATTGATAAATCTTGTAGTTTACATTCAATTTATGAAGAAAATAGTTTCTAATTCAAAGATTTAATTATAAAGGTATATGGTAATATCATATTAATCTAAAATAAAAGATGTGTATCTTTATATTTTATCACTTATGTAATAAGTGAATTTTTTTGTTAAAAAATAGTTTCTCTAAAAAATTTGAGATGATTGACTGAATATATATGGTTCATGATTCATTAGATTCTATAACATTTTTTAAAAATAATATAAGGATAACATTGTTTTATCCAAGATAAAATGTTTCTCTAGATATTTTTTAAAATATCAAGGAAGTTGTTCCCATTAATCATATGTGAAATATTTTTAGAATAAATATTATTTTCAAGAAAATTATTTATACACATTTAATTCCATATGCAATATGGGAAAATATTTTATTTTTTAAATACCCATACTAAAATTAAATGAGTGTTATTTTAAAAGAAAATGAAGTTTTTTTTTATCGTAGAAAAATATTATGAAAAATTTTTTAGTGTTTAGTAGGTTAGTGGGAGTATTTTATAACTTAGAGAAGTTCAAAATTAACAAATAAAAGATTATACAAGACTAAATTTAAAGTTGTTTCATTGAATATGCTAAAAAACTTTTGAATATTTATGTAAAAATAAAAAAATGTAAAATTTTATAGTTAGTTTCCATAAGAAATTGATTTTCACTATTCCAAAATAATTATGATAGTTAAAATTAATATCAATTTATCTTAAATATGTTTAGGATGTTCTGGTAAATAATAATGTAAATAGTTACATTGATTTCAAGAAAAAAGTTAAATGGAATAGGATTCCAAATATTATGATATTAATAATATAAAGAGTTAAATGAAGATAATAGAATTTAACATAATAACATTTGATTTTATGAAGTTTATGAGTTTGAATATGTTAAATGAATTGAAAATTATGGATAAGATTCCTAAACCTCTCTATTATTCAAACAATCTTACTTGATAGATGTTACTCACTAAATAGTTAAGTGACATATTTTTATCACGAAGTCACATAAAGATGTGATAAGAATTACATATAGAAATAATGAATTAATAAAACCATTATAACAAAATAAGAATAAGGGTCATGTATAATCTCTTAGATATTGATATAATGGTTTTATAATATATCATGTTTTTATAATAAATTCAATCTCCATTTATCATTCATTCATATGTGCTAGGACTTTAAATGAATGTTAGAATGATAAATATCCCCTCATAATATATTTCAAAGTTATCCCTAATTGATTATCATCATATACTATAAAGGCTTGTGATTATATGTTAATATTATCATGAATTGGATTTTGTACTTATTATAAATTATTATATATGAGATATGAATAATTTATTCATGAGGTAATATGTAAATACTTGTTACATATATTGGCCCACCAAAGTATATCTTATGGAATGTCCTACCATAATTAATATACTTAGGTGTGTATACTTATTATTAATCCTAATTACCTAAGTTTGGAAAGATACCTATCATGAGTAACTTCATACTTGTATACCTTATATAAGTCAAAAATTAATTTACTAATAAGGGGTTGGTTGGGTATGTTGTTGATCTTGTCGTCAGTTAGAGTGAAACCAAGATGAAATTTGTCCACTTATAAGATGAGTGAAGACATATATCTCTTGATTTAAGTATACTAAGGAAATATATGTACATTATTATTTAAGGTCAAATATTATGTGGTTATCTACTTAGTTGATGGACATGTAATGTTCTCATCTGTTAGTTAAATGACATATGATATATTTATTGACTTGGTTAGAATATTTCATAGATTCAAGAAAATATGAGTCAAGATATACTAGATTGACATGTTCCATGTCTAATGGTCCCTCAATTTCATGTAAAAAAGGAGTTATATATTAACATATATGATTTATATGATAAAGCTTATGGTGGACATGTACATATAGATATATGAGTATGTTTAATGGTGATCACACCAGACCCCTCAGTAGCTTGAGTATCACTAGTTCTTTTCTAGAAGCCACTCTTGCTTATATCTATGAAATATTGAATTTATATTTTTTCAATACTATTAAGGCCTATAGGGTTACATATTTAGGCCTCTATATAAGGATTAATTTTTGGAAAAAGTTCTATTTCCAAAATGAAGAGAGTTAAATGAAATTGTATTCAAAAGAAGTTTGTTATGGATTCACAAAGAGTTGTGAAGTTTCTCATGAATTCATTATGGATTTTAGTGTAAGTTTTATATTATTGGTTATGTACTAAAAACATATATATATATATATATATGATAATTGTGATATAATATGTTTCACCCATCATTTTAGGCTAATTGCATACATCTGGCGCCTCATGAGTTGAATGCATACATTTCAACATATGCATGAATTTAGGGGCATTAATATTCCTACACAATTTCATCAGTAATAATCCATTATGAATGAATTGAATGGATTTAATTAATTGATTTAATTAAATGAATAAGTTCAAGAATTAACATATATGGATATGTTGAATATGGTTGATGCATTTTATTAAATGAAACATGTTAAGGGTTGTTATATAAAGTGATTATGTCCTTCTTTTTGGTATATATGATTGTATAAATGTCTATCAATTCTCTATTCCTTCTAAAATATATATTATCACTTGGTGAAGGTGTTATCACCCCTTATATATTTTGGGATCCTCAATAAAAATTATAGGATCCTTTGGTTGGTGTAATCCCTCAGAGGTAGGGGGATTTGGTTTTCTACTTCCATGATCTTTATCAAGCATGCTTTTAAGAAATGAATATAGATTCATCACTTCAGGTTCACATATTATGTTATTTATTTAAATTATACATGATGATTATTTCAAGGATGGATCACACAAATATGGGTTTTATTCCACTACTAAGCTTGTATGATGAATAAAAAACACCTATATAGATGAAGATACTCTGATTTGGAGGCCCAACATAAATGGATAGATTAATTCCAAAGAACAATGTAGGATGGAATGTGATGTATCCACTATTACACCACCATGAATACTGAAATTCAAGGTATACTTAATACAAACTTCTATATTTCCACTTATTTGTAGGATCTGTAACAACATATTATCCACACATGTTCAATTGAAGAGGGATGGGAATAAATTGGTTTTACCATGTCACTTATGTTTAAGGGATGAGGAGATTATGCAAAACCTCTTCATGGGTTACAGTTTTTTCTAGGAACTGTAGAGGTATGTTGGTAAAATTTTTAGTATTAAAATATTCATAGGTAGGAATATAGAAGACCTTATGATGTTCATCAGTATTATTAGACAGAGTGACCATGTTCAAAAACTTATCCTAACAACAATAGAATCTATCATTTCCTCTGTTTGGGATCAAATAAATGTACGGTTGTATGAAAATTGTCCTCCCTCCATCCATACAGGTATCCTTTCCATCCATAGGGAGGTTCATGCTACTTCAAAAGTATATATGGGATCCATGGATAATAGTATCACTGACCTCAGTATACTAAAAGGATGGGTGTTTTTGGAAGTCATAGGAAACCTATGGTCCTTAAATCTATCAGTTGTATTCTTCTGATCCCATCACGGATGAAGGTCAATGTTGATGGTGCATCCTCTGGAATGCTAGGAGCCTCAGGTTATAAAGGTTCCTTCTACACCCACCTCGGCTTTGTCAAAGGTTGTTTTTATCACTATATCAGAATTGAAATTGCCTATGAATCTAATTTATGTGCCATGAAATATTCCATGAAGCAAGTTTTATGCCATAATTATAATTCCTTATGGATTGAATCAGACTCTGAACGTATTTTCAAATCCCTCAAGGAAATAACACAAATTGTTCCTTGGAAAATCACACCTCATTGGACCGACTATATCAACCATTACAATAATCTCAATATGATTATTTCACATGCCTATAAAGAAGAGAATCAAGTGGAAAATTCCTCTTTAAAGAGAGTGGTCATGGAAATGAGTATGATGTGGTCCTTTAGTAATCTTGAATATTGTGTTCCACTCCCATGTTTATAAAACCCCTTATAATACATGACCTTGTTTGTTTAATTTTTATTTAATAAATTTTAGGACTTGGTTAGGCCATATCCTAGGTCTTCATGGTAAAACTCATCACACTGATCATATATGTTTTCAATTTCACCCTTTTCCCTAGTGGCATCTAATTCTGGTCAAAAATGGTATGAACTGAATCTATGTAATGCTTGATTGCCTAGGTTACACCCTATCAATAAAATAATCAAGGAATTTAAGGCTAATAATCTCTACATAGATATTTCACAAATGACTTAACTCTTTAATTTTATTGATCAATACTTTGGATATCCTGCACTAAGATCGCCCTGAGTTAGTCATCAAATGGTTATCCAACTAAACTGGATACTCTGGCTTCTATGAAACCTCTATATGTGGAACATGATTATATCTACACTTAGGGGTACCAAATGGTACATTACTTAGTTGAATAACACTATGAATCATATTTAATGATCAATGCACACAATATAGTTCAAATATTGTAAATAAGAAAATATGTAACATTTAGTACATCCCACAAACGCACACATTGTCCTTTTCATACTCAAGAATCTTAATATTTGTACTTATGGTCATGCTTACACATTTTAGGGTTAGGAACCACATACACATGCGGGGTGCATATACCCAAAAAGACCAAAATTCAAGAACCTATTTTGGTTTAGTATAATTCCACCAATAAGCTATGCAGGAAAACACTATCTAGCTTTTTATTGACCCTTTAAGCAACAAACCCCTTTTTTAGGACTAGATAAACAAATTCACCCAAGAACATGCATGTCAAGTGAATATTATATGCCTGAAATGATGAATAAACACACAAACACACCCTCTTACCTCTACAGGAAAAGATTCAAACCATAAAATAAATAACAATAAAATACACATCATTTTTAGAAATCACCAAAACATAATAGAAAAAAAAAAGAAACATATGAAACATTGGTAACTTAGGCATCCACTGTTTAAGAGTTATCTACTCACCTATATAGGGTTTTTTAAAGTCTCATCTATATTAAACCTACAAATACCTTTCCCAAATAAAAAATAACAACTTTTTATGAAACTAATTTGTAGTGTCCTCGACCTGGTTCACCTTCACTAAGACCGGACTAGAGAACCACATACATCTTGCGTTATTCCCCATATGTCAGAGGTTTCCAACTAATGATGAGGGTGTATATGTGATCATGGGGAGACTATACCATCTGATATAAATATCCACAAACAAATATAGAATCAATTATAATAAACAACCATTATAATATAACATCAAGAATATAGATGATAACATATTACAATATATACAAAATGAGAAATTACAACATCATTCAAGACCTACAAAAATAACCAATATTACTCACAGGTTGATCATATACATCATGGGCCGAAGTAAAAAAAAGGAATAGCTTTGATGTGATATTGACAATATGCCTAATCCATCTCAAAATATAATCGTTGATGTACCATATATACATCTACTACACCTACATTCACTATGAACTACTTGTAGATCCCTTTACCTTGATTGTTTCATGAACCATAAATTGTGCACATGTACCGAGATTCACATGCAAGGTGTGTATAAAAACTTTGTGAGCCACCACAAATGGAAACCCTAGATAATATCCATCAGTATATGGGTTCATAAAAGGTGAAATGTATAGTAAATAAATGATAATAAATTCCACTCCACTTTTTTATCAAAAATTCATGGGTGAGAAGCCTACCTAATCCATCCATTTATATAATGGGATTATGTATGCATGGTTTGAACACACCCCAAAAAATGATCCTCTGATGGATTCCTATACTATGTAGGGAAATATACCACCACACATCTTGTTCAACCATACCAATCCATCCAAAAATAATAACCTCTAACCTAGTAGCCTAGATGAACTCCAATATACGATAAGCACCTTGACCTAGTACGATGATAAAAAACACATCACAACCATCATAGAAAATATCAACTATATATCCCTCCATAATCTTGATGATAAATATCATAACCCTAATCTCTAGAATCTATAGAGTGTCTTTCTTGCAATTTGGTAGTAAACACCACCCCTCCCTATGTGCACATGATCCCATCGCCTCAACCCCAAGGGTGTGTGGATGCACAAATATCATATGACCATGAAACTCATGAACCACTATAACCTCATCATCAGTTAATGATTTATCACCACTACATCATGTCATAAAACTACACCGCCACTCATCTACAATCATATCAATGATTATATAAACCACATTAGTCCGGTGTCAACCAAGTACTTGGCCCATCGACCACCGTATGAATCATCCCCGTCAAAATTATCCTTTAATTATGCCTTCCCATACTATAAATACCTTGTAAACCTCCCTTGAAGCATTGAAACCACAACTAATTCCATTCCATTTCCCTCACACACCCCCTCCCATGCCTGCATGTCATGTAATAAAAAAACTCATATAAATAGTATAAATATCTAGGAACCAAATATATGAAATCAGTTAAAATCCACTCAATGATTTCCAAAAAAATATTTAAATCCAATAATAAAAACCCAAAAATATAGTATAAGCCATAAAATTAGGTATATCTAGCTAATAAAAAAATAATGGAAGAAACAAAGAATGGACGCAAGAGGATCGATAACCTTTCCTATAGTGATTCATAGGGATATAAGATATAATAAAAATATTATGGATAGGGAAGATTTCATACCTATGGAATAGATAAATAAAAGATAGGGGGAGAGGGGGGATAAGAGAGTTGAATGGATACCTAGAGGGAAATGAGGGAAATCCTCATTTAAAACAAATTTTAACTTAATTTATTAATTAAATTTAAAAAATTAAAAAACAACCCTAGTATCCAATGGGTTTTTTGTCACCCATAACCAGGTACCCACCCTAGGTTAATAGACTACCCAGTGTCCCTATAGGGGATACCCCCTTCTAGTAGGCACATTGGGTACCTGATATAGTCCATTGGGTACCTATTGATGTTTTAACTAAAAGTGGAAGACCCTACACCCAAGATAACTCTTTGAAACTAACTCCCAACCTTAAATGAAACCTCCAAAACCTTAAATATACCCAAATACACATGTTTAAGTTTGATATAGACCCAAAACATCTCACCTAAACACTTATTTCATCACAAAAAAATTATTCCATAAGATTTACCTATTCATTTGAACTAAAAAATTATTTGAAGAATGTCATAAATTTTCTTTAATGGTTTTCAATGTTCATGATTTTTCACATGATATTTAAAAATATTACCAATAATGTGCCAATGTACTCTTTCCTCCTAAGGTTTACATAGGCTAGATGAATCTCCAAACAATTAGTAAGGATCCTATCTTTCTCATTGTTTTCAACATTGAAATTAAAGAGTAAGAGAGAGGATGAAATAAAGATTTGAATTCATAGAGAATTATATTATTGAAATCACATGAAAAAATATCAAGGTATCATATTATATGAGAACTAAGGATACACTTCAATACCCCAAATGATGGATGAAATTTTGATAATAAAGGTGAAGGTTACAAACCATTTTTATCCTACAAACATGAATAATGATATGTTTAACTCCTTAAATATATCATATTTCATCACCAAGAGTCCATTAAATTTTCATCATATGATATTCATCCAAACATGATAGATTGTATTAGGAGTAGTAAGTAGAGCCATGGATTAGTGGATAACATGTAAATTTTCATACACTAAACCATGACATTGTGACATTCACCGTAATTTAGTTTGGCCTGATATAGACCATGACATGGCCTCAAACAACATGTCATGATTTTTCCTTTCATGCATATTTCCATCAAAAATAATCCTATAATGGCCTTATAATAGAGAAAAAATCTAGAGGCTATTTGTACTAGGAGCCCAGCAGAAGCGTGAATGCATGGGGAATTTAAATTTCATCACTATATTAATGTTGTAGAATCAAATCTGGTGATGTAAAATCATGTTATAAACCCTGGAATATTGTCTGAGTTAACTTATACATGAAAAAAAATTGAAAAATTATCTTGGCCAGTTAATTGATGTAGGTGTGTTGTGGTCATATCCAATGATCCTTGTTTTAAGGAACTAATGTTAGTACCCTCTATGTCTTCTAAACATGCTCCAAAAGCTTTCATGAACATTCATCTTTGATTTTTGGGTTTTATCATAGAGAATCAAAAGCTATTTTGATATCTCCATGATCACAACAGGAGTTTTATACTTTTGTGACTACTTTTTTGGGATGGATTCTCATTGTTAAAAGTAATTATAAATGGTAATCTATCATAGAAAAACCATTATAGAAAATAGTGTTGTGAATATGATTATTTTAATTGAACCATAATTATTTGCGATGGACTATGATTTTGATCGCAAATACGGCCACAAAAAATTTTAAAATTTAATTGTGATGGATTACAAAATACATTGCAATAACATAAATAATTAAAAAATAAAAAAATAAAAAAAAATTATAAAAAATATATAATTAGATATAATAAAAACATGAATTACATTATTACACCATTTCACACTTAATATATTTATCAAACCAAAATAAATAAAAATCATAAAAAATTGAAGATCAATTGGTATTATAGGGAGGATGATCACCTAAAGGATAAGGGGGAGGAAACTCCATACCAACACCTGTTGGGATCGTATGACTCTGAGTATGATATACTCTATGATACCAAATGTAGGATCGAAATAAGAATGAGATTCTCAGATACAAGAGGGGGTGAATTGTAACTTTTTAAAAATTCCCTTAGGAAATTTTTAGGATGGTTATGTTTAACAAGGTTAAATAGGATAATTCACAAGACCTATATGAGTACTATAAAATTTCTAGATTCTGGAAAAGTGATTCAAGAAATGAAACTTAACAAAAGTTACAAAGATAAGGTTCTACCTTAAATAGTATAGAATCTAACTAAATCAGAGTACAAGTAAGGAAGTATAAGAAAGTTAAACTTTCATTAACAATACAAAATGCAGCAGAAAAACAAGTAGTAAAACTATAAGTAACAACCAATAACTCTTTTAACCCAAAGAGAAGTATATACAACAACCTTGGATAAATGTCCCTTGATTTATACTTTCAAGAAAGTCTATCTTACCCACACCAGGGTAAGCCCTCAATATGAATATCGAAGTCTATCTTGTTATCCCTGCATGCCCTCAACTATCAGGTAGTTGGCACCTCTGTCTTCCTCAGTAAGGAAGCCCTCAACTTCAAGCTGTTGGAACCTCTGTCTTCCTATCCCCGGAAGTCCTCGATTGTAATCAGCAACAATTGGAGTCACACGAAGCAATTCTTCACAAGGAACATTTTGAACAAGATGTTCAAACTTTCTACATGAAGCTTTGATATTTTATAAGAGTCTTTCTCTCTAGGAAACACTTCAACAGCATGTAAGCACAGATGTCAAAGTTCTGTCAAAGTTGTTGTCAACTTTCAAATGAGCTTATATTTATAGGCGAAGCTCCAACGGTTGGCTCCCTCCTCCAACAGTCATATTTATCCTTGAATTTAAAAGGGACCTATACATGTGTCACCCAATAAATGTTTAGTCAATAACTGAAAGCACGACATCTTTTTGTAATGAAACGAGTGTAAGCATAAGTAAAACTGAAGTTTGGAATGTAAGAAAATAAAAGTTCGGAGTCTAACCAAAATGGAATTCGAAGTTTATAATAATGAGATATTCGGATTCTATTTTATAGGAATTCGGAACCTGAATTCTGTAGAAATCCGGATTCTGAATTTATAAGGAAATTTGGAGTCTGGTTTCACTAGAATTCAGAATCTGAACTTACAGAGTTCAGAGTCAAACTCATAAAAGTCATGAGTTTAACTCATAGAAGTTCGGAGTTGAACTATTAGAAGTTAGGAGTCGAACTAGTATAAGTTCAGAGTCAAACTAGTTACAGTTCATATCCATAATTAAGAGTTGAACTTTGTGATATTTTGTATCCAGAATTCGGAGTAGGACTTTATGAGAGTTCGTATCCAGAATTCGGAGTGGAACTTCATGAGAGTTCGTACTCGTAATTTGGAATGGAACTTCATTAGAGTTCGTATCCAGAATTCGAAATGGAACTTCATTAGAGTTTATAATCGAAATTCGGATCCTAAAACAGAATGCTTCACATCTAAGTATTATATGATTCTGAGGTTTTAGATATGAATATGATTTTTATACTTAAGAAAAAAATATATATATGAACACTGAAAACATGGTAGGGGTAAATTCATTTTGAAATTAAATTTTCCTTATAGAAGTAAAATATAGATTTGCTCAAGTATAAGGTGTTTGTGATTTTCAAAACAAGAAGGAATGGAAAAGTCATAAGGAAAACCTTATTGACTCAACAACACCATGCACAAGTTGTCACATATACTCCAACATTTACTCATCTATTTTTCATTGCTGCTCACACTTCTCATCTTAGTCTATTTGCATTCATTGTATCATCTCATCCTAAGCTCACAACATCTATTCATACTATGAAATGGATGATGATGATTAATCTACATGAACTCCCTTTGAGATGACCCATGACATCTTAGAATTACCATAATAACTGTTATAGTAAATCGTGAACTAATATTGGTCACACATGCATTATTGACAACATAAATAGTCATTCGTATCCAAGCCCCCTCATCATAACCTAACTCATAAGTGGAATCTATTTATCTCTCAGATTGAATCTATCATGAATGATAATTCACAGTCTCATACATTTATTTCAGATATAATTAGAAATTACAATGGTAATAAAATTAATTGCATTGAAATTTAATATATATATATATACTAACAAAAATTTGGAATTTTTTTTCACCAAAAAGTTATCATGTATAGAAATTAGTGTAGATCTCCTTGTAAACATTGAACTCTATAATAGTGGGGTAAGTAGAGGCATGTATAACATAACAAAAATTTTACATTTAAATAATATATACTTTAAAAATTAATATTACTTACCATATATTGTTGATGTATACCAAATGTATGATTCCCAACCCTATGTGTGACCTTATGCCTCCCCCAAATCTATTTCCTAGATAATAACCTAATCTTAAAAGTATATAATATCTAGTTGGAGCATAATCCCTTCTATAACTAAGATGAGATATAATCCAGTTGATGATAGAAGTAAGACTGGTCAAAAATAGAAACATAAGCTCTATCTTTAGCTCCCATTCTTAGGTTTTGGGTCAATGCCTTTGATTAAATATATGGGTAGCACATATTATTTACTGAGCTATTTTAAGGGATTGGTTGGAGTAATTTCAAGACTATTTTGGTCCATGACCCAAGAAACACCATTGGTCCTGGGTTTCTTCCCTTCCCTCTGGTAGAACCATACATCAATGTACTGAGTTTTGCAGGATTCAAACAGGGATTTTTCACCATACAATATCCCAATTTTCCCATTAATGAAATATTTGAGGCATTGGTGGTATTATGAGGGGATTTCCACATACTTATAAAACCACGGTCTTCTGATAATAACATTTAAATCTATATCTTTCCAAATAACTATAAATTCTATATTGGATACAAGGTCCCAAAACTAGGCCTTGAGCTTGATTCCCCCAAGAGGCTTTTTCTCACTCTTTTCATAACCATATAGATTCAGAGTATAAGGGGAAAAGTGGGTGTCAATATAACCTAATCAGAAAAGTGTTTGGACCATAATAAATTTGACCCTTGAGTTGTTTTCAATCAAATCTCATCGAATATCAACATCATTTATCCTTCCATATATATTCAAAGAGATGATATGTCCTTGTATAATGGAATATTTTTCCTAATCCATGAAAGAGATGATTGTGTGTCATTCTGCAAGATCTATCTCTACAAGATATACTTCAGTAGCAAAAATTTCTAATTCAAAATCTTGAGGGCTTAGTAAATCCTCTAGGAGTGCTTCCTGGTGGTCTTTTGATAGACTTAGATCATCCAAGATTGAAGATTTGGAGAGAAACATGGTCAATTTAATTAAAACTATATACTTATGATCCAAAGGTATGTTTTTTCTAATGTGATGATGTTCTTTTGTTGTCACTTTATGAAATTAAGTACTTGTTGTAGGAGGATCGGCCCTTGGAATAGGATTTAGAGGTGCCTCTATCCCTGGTGGGTTAGGTTGACTAGGTCTGTCTATGAATTGAGGATGATTTGGTGATCGCATCTTCTCTAATTGATCTTACATGGTCATTGGGTCAGGTAAAACCCCAAAATGTATAGGGAAACTTTTCTTCTCTTATTGAGATCACTAGAGGTCTCTCCCATGATTTTATTTTGTGTAGACAGTCTGGGTGGGGATATGGATAGAGTATTGATTTATGTCACAACTTTGTATTCCCATATATTCTCCACTCATGTGACTTCTTCCCTAAATTCCCTAATCATATGTATAGAATTAGGGTTCATAATCACACTATTTATTAGAGAATGGATCCATTAAGTTAACAAAATTAATGTAATTGAAGATCAACTCCTTATTTGATGAGGAATCCATATGACGGTTCAACTCTTATTGTACCATTTGGAGGAGCAGTACCCACGATATTAGGACCAAAGGAATGAATCTTGATAGAGTCAAATCCATCTTTTTCCTTGGAAGAGTTTTAGCTTCATGTGTTTTTCTTTCTTTTTTGGCCATGTCATTTCTTGGAATACCATATTTTTTAGGATTGTGGCACTAATGGAGTCATTTATTTTATAGAGGAAGCAACTAGAGGCATGGTTAGTTGTTTCAACTATGCTCAAAAGTTATCATGAGTTTGGTTTATTATCTTTCTCTCCATCACATCATTTAAATTTTTTATACCTTTTTTAGTAACTTCCTTCTATTCACCATATCCCTCTATATTGGTGGTAGAAACACATGCTACCTAAACTAGTGGCTTCATCAACTTTACATATCCATAGACCACTATTTTTTGTAGGATTTATTTGAAAACAAATTATTCTAGAATAGTGTACCCTAATGTTCAATGTAAGGGGAAGTATTTTGGTAGATCTTTGAGACCATCATGATCAGGCCTCTTAGGATTTGGAAACTTGATCAAGTTGGTTTCCAAATCCGTGATGAAGTAATCAGGGACTTGGTCATCTTGTAATAAATAAACCTTATTCTTTATTTCCTCAAACTTGTTTCACCTATGATCTATTAGCTCATCATGATGAGGTGAGAATTTTTGATGATGCTAAAGAGGAGGCATTGTGTGATATGGTATGGGTTTTCAATCTAGGGAAAGTGAAAAGGCTAGATTAAGTATAATATCAGTATCCTCTACTTTCCCTATTATATTCCCTTGAGTTGATGGAATTACTTGGTACTTTCCCTTAGTGCACAAGATGTAATCTTCCATTTTTGGAGACACTATGGCAAGATCCCAAAACTATCTAGTGTATTTTATAGGTATGAGTGGTTTACAAAACTTATCATGGAGGTTCTCTATATTGATAGACAAAAAATCATCCTAGAGAAGTTGTAGGTTCTGGGAGTAGATCAACCATTTCCATCAAGTAATGAAATTTAAGACCCTCCTATTCTTCTATTGTCTGTAGTTTTAGAGGTCAAGGATTGTTGTCTTCTACAGTGTTGATATGAATTGAAAGAGAAATTATCAATAGAGATCTTTCTATCCTACGACTAACCAAGATGGTGGACCGGTGTACCATATGAAGGTTGTCCCTTATAGTGTTTGTGAAAATAATCTTATTTCCACTTCTTCTTGTTGTGTAGGGGTCCCCATCATGTGATCACATTAGGACATGAAATTAATCAAATAATACTCAGGATCCCCCAAGCCATTAAAAATTGGAAATGTGGGGTTCTCAAAATTTGGCAGGGGGTGGGTTGGATCCACCCATTCAGGGTAAGGTCTCTATTTTTGTTGCATTGGTTAATTACATTCTTCCATAGCTTCCAACAGATCTATCTGTGACTCAATAGTATTAAGAATCACATGAGGGACATCTGGTTGGGTAGGATCTTGAGAAGGTTCATCCACAGGTAAATCTATCTCTGGTTTCTCTACTCATTCTTATGGTGGGTAGCCCATATAGGCTTGTCCATGAGGATAAGTCTGAAAAAAACCCTTTTTGTATGACTAAGGGAGGGAACTCATGATATCTCTCTACTTTGGGGCCCAAATATACTAGTCATTAGTCTCACGTGTTGATTGGATGTTCTAGTTACATTTCATTCACTACGGTGATCCCATTTTTTGCGGTATGCCAGTTGTGGGTGCGAGTTGAGGCTATTTTTGTAGAACATGTATAGTGGGAATGTTGCCTCAAAGTAGTTATACATTGAGTCTTATCAACTCTTTCATATCTTCCTCTTAATGAGAAAATATTTTATCAATCATAAGGATTTAAAACTCTTCAGGAGTTGGGTGGAGTGAAACCTTACCTTTACCCTTTTCTTTGGGGGATCCTCTATGATGATGTGGTAATAGAGTGGTTGAAGGAATGCCCAAATTTAGAGAAATCCACTAGTTATGGGTATGTAAACCTCCTTTGATCATTTTTGTGTGGATCATATTATGGATCGAGACTTCCCCCTATGCCTCCTCTGTATTGTCCTCATGATTATTTGGGTCTTCAAGGGTGGTGTTAATGAAATTCACTGATGCATAATGCATTACATACATTCCATTAGTCTCTTTGTAAGACTACCTTTTTTCACCCTCTACGGGGCCTTTTTATCTCCATTTTAAGTTCTCTTGGAACCTTTTAAAAACTTCTAATCCTAAGGGAATCTTTGGACAATTTTTTCAGGCATGTTCTAATAGAGGACATGAGGTGACAAAATGGGATGAATATGGACGATTAATTCTATGATATTACCCATAATTTGGAGAAGACTGGATTCTACTGAGGACGTTGTTTTTTGAGTTAAAAATACACTAGAATTATGGAATGGGGCTTTTCCTACTCCATTTCCATAACCTTTTGATCCTATTTTACTAACCTCAAATGTTTTGTTAAAAAATACCCTAAACCTGTGGGATGGGGTTGCTTCTGGTCTATCATGTATGCTATTATCACAGATAACTTCATTATTTTAGGGATCCATGTTTGAACATGGTATGGTTGAATTATATGGTTTTCACTTGAACTGCCTTCTTCGAAATCCATTTTTACCATTTGTGAAATTTCTTTTATCTGTTGATTGACTTCCCTTAAGTGGGAGGCATGTTCGATATTTTCATATGCCTAATAAAAAATTATTTCTATGGCTCAATCTCTTATGGCCTAACATCAGTGGGAATTGGTCGCAGTCTATTTTTTCTTAGTGCACCTTTTTTTGTGAAATTTTTTTTTTGTTGAAGTTGACCTGAAGATATAACATTTCACAATTTCACCTTCAGCAAGATTTTCTGATTGGGAAGTGTAGTGAAATGAAATTCCTCATGTTCACTCCATCCTCTAATATGAACATATTATGGTGCATTTGTGATTATCTAGCATAATTATTTTAATGCTTTGAGATATATGTATTGAAGGGATCCTTACTGTTTTCCTAATTTTGGATGTCATGTAGCTAGGAGAGTGGCCAAGTCAATTTGGTGGTGTATACCTTCTATTACCTTTATGTGACTTAAATATTAATATAAGGTAATATTTTTTCTCAAAAGTGTTTAAGAGTGTTCCATATATTGAGATGGATTTTGTAAACACAATATTACAAGAATGCCCCTGGAATGATATACTGGAGAGAGGATAAAGGCTAGAAGATGACTGGTATATTGTCTTTAGCTAATTTTATCCTTGTGTTCAACATGTATTCTTCATCTTTTCCAGATATTCTTTAAACTGTTTAACCAAATTGGATGCTTCTCTACTTATTTATTATAAATAGATAGATTGGTAGGTACTTTGTTTTTTACATTATAAGGAATTAAATCCAAGGGTGGTTCAAATAGTGATCATCACCTTGGGATTTCTTCCAGATGATAAAGTTTTTTACTTTCCAATAAAAAGGAATCAGACATGAATGAACTCATTTTCCCAAGTACCTCTTGGTATGAGTTATTTCTCATCATTAAATTACTAAGTGGGGGACCTTATTGGTGAGGTGAAATATCATTATGGGGAGGACAACCATCACAGCTTGATGTCCGACTATGAGGATAATTCTTATATCGTATACCCTAGGGAGAACCTTCAGGGTGTATGATAGCAAGGGTATGGCCTTCTTGTTATTTGATATTCTTGTCATATAGAGTGTTATTATGGCTTTCATCAGAAGATGGGATCTCAAGATCTATCAAATTCCAAACATGAAGAAAGCCTTCATGGTGATGTTTTTAGGGAGGACCTCCAAAACTGTTTCTACTATTATAATAATTTTTAATGGGATATTAGGATCCTAACCCATCATATATAAGAATCTGAGGGCTTTAAGGACTCTAGAATTAAAAATATAGGGATTACATATTGCCCCTTCATTTTCTATTCATCTCTAGTGAGGCTTATTTTTTGATTCCTTCTTAAAAGTGAATAGGTATGCTTGCTGGGGAAATCAATTTTCATATACATAATATTGTTTGTTAGCTCCCATGTTGTTATCGAAATTTTTCTACAAGATTCTGGAATTTTGGTAGGGTTTGTGCCTGACTTAGAGTGGCCATTGGAATAGGACAATTACCTCTATTTGGAATGGGTGTATGGACCCAATCCAATAATCTATATATCATGGGGGAATTTGGATCAAGACCCTCTAGGGTGGGAGCAAAGGTATGTATTTTCTTTGGAGTGACATGTTGATGAGGCACCCCATTTGTGGGGATGGAGTAGTGTGTCTTTCTCTATTACACTATCGCTACTTTTATTATCTTCTATAAGGTTTGTAAGATGTGGGGATGAATTGTTTTTTACCATTTCACCATTATCAGGATGTTATTGGTAACTCTGGTGGTAGGAATGGGGATATATAACCATTCTATGGCTGGATAAGGTGTGTGTGTCTATTCATGTCCTCTATTTTATGTCGATATATACTGATAATACACATGTAGGGTAGAGATTTTAGTTTTCCCCTTGTTTTTTTGGGAATTTTTTGGTATTTTCTCTAAGTGCTGCTAGATGAGGCTGGTGGAAGGCTTGATGGATGCATGTAGGTGTGAGAACCTGCTTAAGGTATACTACCCAATTTGACTGATGGGATATCTAGGTGAGGGAGGGTGTTTGTGTATACTTTGTATTTCCATCATATTTGATGGTGGTCTTCTCTGGATTCGATCGAATTATGTTGGCATTCATCACTGGAAGATGCTGAATTATTTTCATAGACTTGGATGGTGTGGGTAGCTATTGATGCCTACACATGGTTTACTACTGAATTTGAATGATAATCATTCTTGATATGGGAAGGCTATTATTCCTCATCTCTATTTTCCACCGTATTTTTTTTAGGGATTATTTAGATAGGACAGAGGTGTGTCTATATTCCCTATTGAATGGTTTATTCCATCAAAGAGCCTTCTTATGTGCCCATGTATGGACAACCTTTATTGAACTTCCAAGGATGGCACCTTCATCATGATGAGGTTTCAATATCGCTCATCATTAGTAGTAGTGCCTAGTGGTAGGAACCCTTTGAAAGGACCCCTATGTATTTTGGGTGTGGCTATTTGTGGCCTCTTTATTTGTATCCCTAAGATAAGAGGGATCTAATTGTGGCAATATGGGGATAATATCGTAAAATAGTTGGAGATGATGATTGGGGTCACCAGTTTCTAAACCACTAGTCTTTATAGAGTAGATTATTGGTGGGGCTTCATAACCAATAGGTCATGTAGAGTACCCACTAGGGTTGGGATAGTACCATTTTTTTTGGTATTCATGAACCAATACATTTGAGACCCAACGTTGAAGATGCTAGGTTGGTGATGGTGTCCTCTGTTTAATTAAGGAACCAACTTGTGCATTGGTTGATGTGTATATATACAAGAACCAAAATGATTCCATTTTTATTTAATGGAGATATTGTTTAAAGTTCCTAAAATATTGGTGAAAAATAAAAACAATAAAACCCCATCAAATCAGCATCTCAATAAACAAACACATGCATAATTAATTGTCTTGTTTTTTCCTCTTTCATTCTGAAAGTGAGAGGAGCTATATATGTGGGTAAAATTGTCATCTCAGTTAAGGATTCACATCAGGTTCACCATTTTTTTGGTGAAAATTTTTAAATTTTTTTTATAGTATGATTTTGTGGGATTGAATGGTTGCACAATATTTCATGTTGAGTTCACTATTTTCGAATGGCCTCCAATGGGTTTTGTTAATGGAGCCCAAAACACCCAATGGTTCCCTTATTCAAGATTTTTCACAAACCTAATTTCCAAAGGCATTTGGTCATTGGGTAATGGTTCCATTTATGCTTAAGGACTCACATTGGTTGATATGATGGGATTTTGGGATCACCACACTCTTTGGGGGTATTATTACTTACTCTGACACTCTTTTAAATATTTAAGAAATATTTGTGAATCCTTCATTCATTCACAAGTATTACATGAGTCACTCTTGAATTAATAATAAATTATTATAATTCATGGATTTAAAATCATTTATATGTATCTAAGTTCATCCATTGATGACACCCTTTTTCATAAGGGTGAGATATCCATTTATCGTTTATTTATACGATGCTAGTTTTAAGCCACACTGTGGGGTGCTCTATAGTTTATCATCATCCTAGGATATGGTAGTTGTTTTCATGTCAGGATCAAAACCATGAGAAGGGATTCCTATATATCCTTGTTAAAGGAATAAAAACCCATATATTTTGGTGCCACTTTATGGGACACATCATACCTTTTAAGGTCATATAATAAGGACCAAACCATGCAGTTTAATTATGATAACCCATGCCTATGGATCCCCTATAAAGTTCTATATCATAGGAAATGTGGCCCTTTGAGAAGATTTACTTGAGGATTATGCCGAATGGGGTGATTCCCTGGTGGCTAGATACATGGATTTTAGTACCCATGCCTATTAAGTCCGTCTAAAGGAAGGCAAGAGGAAGATCCTGATAAATATTATCTGAAAAAACATGAATCTAATTGTATAGATGTTGTGATCATCACTAGCCTCTAACCCCACATGATTCGTTCTCAAATGTGAGAAATAAGACGAAAGAAAATATCTGAAAAACCTCACAATCTCCTTCTTCTTCTCGTGGAAAATTTTAGGGCTACAAGAGAAGAAGAAATGTATTTGATGTGCTCATCTCCTCTCCCATTTTGGTAACCAAAATATTCACATCTGAATAACTACCTAGATATGTCCCATAGTAAAATTCCAGGGGCTTACCCCATGAGGTATTCTCTGGTTCTAGTTCTAGATAATAGAGGAGGATAATCCACTAATCCTCAATGGTAATGGTAAGTTTGATCCTCTAACTCTCTTCCTAGAACTGGGATTCCCTGGTCTTAGAGATGATGAGTTAAATACAAAATCCTACCCCTTATATCTAATACTAGGAGATCCATGACACTACCCTCAGGGTTGGGATCCTTTTGACTGAGGGAATTCATAACTATATGCACCTTAAGGACCCTACCTATAAGGTGGGACAAGTGTGGGACACCTCTACCCTAAGAAATGGATAACTAAATGGGGTACAAACTGGTGTGTCTCTCAATGTGTTTGTGCAAGTATGGATGATTCAGTGGAGGATTTAATTTAGTCCCCCTCAGAAGAAGGATCCAAAGGAAGAGGATCAATATCATTGGTTACTTGAAAGAGGTCTTAGAAGGTGTCTCATGAACACCAAGTGTTGATGAGAAGACGGTGCTTTGTGCAGGGTTCCCTAGGTGAACTAAGGATGCTTCCTATAGGGATGACCTAGGAGTAACTAGAAGTGATTTACATAAGGAAATATTGTGTGACCTGGAGAGGCCTTGGGTGATGTGTAGCCAAGGAAACAAAAAAAATTAGGCCTTTATCTAAGAACCATTGGTTTCCTTGGGTGTCCTTGGAAGGTTCTTTCACTGGTCCCAGGTATAGGGAGGGACCTTCATGCTAGTACTTATAGACTAGAGGGAGGGAATCCTTGTGCAAGTGTCTTGTGTTTCAAATATTGGAGGGGCTTTTATCCCACTATCCCCCCTTATTCCCTCTTCTCTCAAGTTTTAGAGGGATACCTGAAATATTTTTAAGGACTTGGGTGTAGGGGATATTTTATTAGAGCCCCAAAACTTCTTCCATTCTTCCACCCCTTCAAATGAGGATCCCCAGAGTCCTATTTATAGGCAAACATGGGACCCTCATCGAAGGAGGTCACCCACGAAGGTACCCCGCACTAGAATCCCATTCATATACCTCACACATGGATGGATGATCCTTAAAATCCATGCAGTTAGGGCCTGTAAGAGAATTATAGCACACAAGTTGGCTGGGTATAGGCTGACTTAAGTGAGTTTCCTTGATCCTTCTTGGGTATCTTCACCTCTCTAAAACTTAATTTTCATAAAATCTTTTTATCCCTTTTGAAAAAAAAGAGCATAAATACCTATAAATAATTTTTAACACATATATAAAATATAAAAAATTAATAAATACATAAATATAATAAATCATTCATTATTTTCACCCTCAACTTCATCGATGAAAATGTCTTCATATTCCTCTTCAGCATCGTAAACTTCAATACAAATTTCATTTTCTTCATCCATTATTAAATCATCAAAACTATTAATATCATCATTCCTTAATGAGTAAGATTCATAATCGATATTTATATCTCATCAAGTAATAGAATTATTTGGGTATGTTTCTTGGAAATTTTCAATATGTTTAACTTTCAAAAAACCATTTTTATTTTCAAGAAATTGATTTTTAGAAGATTTCATTTTTATTACACTCCAATGGTAATTTAAATATCTTGAAACAACATAGTAATTTTCATAATAAACTTTATGTTATTTATTTGTCAACATAAAGGGTTCATTTGAGGCAAAAATACTTTTATATTTAATATCAAAGACTCCATGTTGTAGATGAACTCACAACTCTTGATCAAAATAAAACTAATGACATTTAATTTTTTTTACATAATTTAGTCCTAGATAACATAACTCAATTATTTCATCCAACATTACATAAAATTCAAATTCACTTTATTTATGATGGGATCATTTAAAAAAACACCAGTATTCATTGATTTATTTGATTCACTTTATATTTATTTATGAAATTGAAATCCCTTAACCACAAACCCATTAAAGATTTTATAAATTTTGATGGTGGTTTTTTTAGTAGACATACTCGACAATCAATTTTACTTTCATGTTGTGTTTCATAAATAAAATAAAATTTATTAATAATATATTTCATTACTAAATCGATTTAGCGTTCAATCATATACAATTTAACTTACCAATTTTTGAAACAAATATACAAGATTTTATTTTCAACATTCTTCAAGAGTAGTAGGGTTAATTTTTATTTTATTTTTTGATGTGGTAATCATATAATCTAAAAAAATAATGTAAATAAATTTATCATTTAATAAAATATTAAAAAATAATAATAATTAGTACTTATTTCATAAATAATTTAATTTCTTCACAATTGAGAAGAACATACGTATGAACTATGTGCAGTTCATCATCTTAAAGACATCATTTATGATAACCACCAAAACCAATATTTGACCGATTAAAAACTAACAAATGATAGTCTATGGCATCATCGAAAAAATTCTTTATTTCAACCCATGTGATTACGTTTTTAAGGATATTCATATTGAAAATAATAAGATTAGAAATTTGAAATTTCTTCCTGCAAGTATGCTTCTACAATTGAACCTTAAACCGATGATTTTTTACATACTTTCTTCTTTAATATTTGCATACATATCTCAAACAAGTACCTCTATCGAAATTGTACTGGCCCCCCACATTTAGCATTATACAAAAAATGAAATATTCATCATTCCATTGATTTAAAGAATGTTAGTGATAATATTTTCTCTAATTTACATAAAATTAAAAAAAAGTATAATCAATGCATCATAATTTGATGTTTTCTTAAAAATTTCTTGGAAGAAATAAGATATTTTTTCAACATGTCCTAGATTAAAGAATACAATAACTCTCTAAGAGAAATAGGCATTAGTATTTCCATTATTATATGACTTTATTGACTTTTAACCCATTAATATGTTTATTTATAATGTAATGATAAAAATTAGAAGCATAACTATCTGGTAACCTCAAATATATAATCCATTAATATAATAATAAATGAATTTACTTAGAATGTTCATAATCTGATTTTGGATTTATTAAATTATTTGATCTGTCGTTTTAAAATAATTCAAGTTCAAGATTCCTGTAAATTTGGGAAAGATCTAGTTGTGCCTTTGTATTATCTTTGGTCTTAATGGGTGTTTCCAACATGGTATAAAATATTTTATCAAAAAAAAATTCTCAATATGAATTGAATCTAACATGAAATTAACCAATAAATAAGACTAACATGGAAGGACCTAAAAATATTATGCTTTATCCAATAAGGATCTCTCCGAAAATCATATATTTATTATTCATTTATAGTTGGTCTAAATTTAATAAAAGGTAATGAAGAGATAATAGATTTTACCAAAATACCTAAGATCACTACCGGATGTTCATATCTTTCAATTATACCATTTGAAAAATATTTTTATTCCTTTGAAAAATGTGGTCTGTAGGAAGAAATCTCTTATAACATTCAAAATAAAAAGTATCTCTTCCATTGATATGCATAAACACTTTGTTCTCATCCATTCAGTATGGAAATGATTTTAAAACATATGTACTCCATTCACATTACATACCATACACTGAAAATTCATTGATTTTCCACATTAATTCAAGCTTTTCTATAAAATTATGATCTACAACTATATCATATATAGTTACACCATCATTACATAATGAAATTAACTCACCAATTAGTTTCTTATAATAAACATGGATATTCTTCTTTTGATGTATTAGAATTAATAGATCCAAATATATATGTGGTTCCTTTATCAACATCCAAAGAGGTAAGTTCTACAAACTTATTAAAACTAACTAAAATAATATTAACTATCATAAGCACCAAATTGATGAAAAACATTAGCAAAAAGACTCTCACATATGTTATGAGGTTCTAAAGAAATAGATATATGCATTTGATCAATTTGTTTTCAAGAATCACCATCACATGGATGTTTTAATCTTTTTATGAAGGAACTATTTTATTTATACCATATCATAAATAATATGTTTCAAGACAAAAATAGACACTGTAAATAGGGTACAATTGGAAAATACCTCAACTGTTTTACATGAACTCTAGAATTTTCTTATTATACCTCTTTATACCTTAATTCTATACATGTTAGACATTTAAATAACAATTAATAATCACCATAATATAATAATTGGTCATTTGAACTTGTAGGGATATTTTGATAACTAAGACCCAAATTATGGGATAACTTCTTATATTCATAATAACTTGTAGGTAATATATTTCTATAAGGAAACAATGATTAAACAAAAGAAAATATTGGATTGAAACAAATATTTTACATTCATAGATCTGATTTAATAGCCATAAATTTTGTAACAACTTCAATTTTTCTTATATAGCATCCCATATATAAGTAATCCTCATCAAACTTCAAAAAATTTTAAAATTAAGATGGTTTTGATTTAGGATTTGGAATATCATTCTGTGTTATTATTTCCTGAATAGATGGTCTAGCAATCTCATGTACTAAATTCTGAAATTATAGATTTGAGACCAAAAAAATTATATTTTATACTAAATTTCATTCACCATGTTGATACCAAAAAATATAATCTTTCTCAAAACCAAAATTCAATAGATAAAGTCCAACATTGTCAACTATTTCGAATATCCTAAGATCACATTTCTTAAATGTAAATTTAATTTTTCCTTCATAAAAAAATAATGAATTTGATGATACAAATTATATAAATATTTCAATACCCTCAATATAAAAAGGATTTATACCGAATCCATTAGGATTTTTTCGATGATTTATCTAATCATGGTCGCATAATAGAAATTTTTGTCTTCTACTTGAGTCCATGGTTATCTGAAAAAAAATAAATGAGAATAATTATTACTCATTGTGAATAATTATAAATTATTATTAAATTTTAATTATGGCTAATTGTGACTGTTTATCATGAATACTTATAAATGTTTACTATCTATTTCTAATTATTATTAATTATTACTAATTATTAAATTATTTATTAATTAATAGTAATTATTTATTAATTATAAAATAATTTTTAATAAATATTTAAAAAAATTAATAATTATTTGTATATTTTATATTTTTCTACAAGTTATTACAAATCATCAAAATTTTCACTTATATTTAAAAAATATTATTATTATTTTCTAATTATTACTAACATTTAATAATTATTATTATTTTGATTAATTATTTCTTAATGCTTATAATTTATTTAATAATTACTAATAAATATATTTAATATTACAAAACTTTCTCTAATTATTAATAATTTTAAATAATTATTAGTATTTCAGAAAATTTATTAAAATTTATTACAAATTATCATAATTTAATCATATTTAAAAATTATTATTAATTATTAATATTAATTCCTAATTAATAATACCACTTACAAATTATTTATAATATTGGTTAATTATTTATTTATTATTATTAATTTTTAATGATTATTACTAATTATTTTAATTATTACTAAATTTGTAATAACTGCTGTAAATTTTTAATAATTTTTAGTAATTTTTAGATTTTTTACAATGTATTAAAAAATTATTACATATTATTACTAATATTTACTAATTTTTACTAATTGATACAATTATTTAATTAGTAATACTAATTATTTTTTAATTATAACTAATTTTTAATAAATTCTACATATTTTTAATAATTATTATCATTTTATATATCTTTGTTCAATTTATTAAAAATTATCATATTTTTATAATATTTAAAAATTATTAAAAATATTCAGTAATTAATACTAAATTTTAATAATTATTTATTAATTATTAAAAATTATTTAATGATTATTATTAATTATTTTAATTTTTATTAATTATTAAGAATTTTTAACAACTATTAGTAATTTTAATATTTTTTTACATGGTATTACAAATTTATTATAATTATTAATAACTAGATTTTGAATAAATATTACTTAATTTTAGTAGTTATTAATATTTTATATATTATTTTATAAATTATTATAAATTATCTTAATTTATTAATATTTACTAATTATTACTAATATTGCCTAATTATTTATTGATTATTAACAATAATATAATAATTAATACAAATTTTTTTAATTATTACTAATATTTACTAATTATTGAGGATTCTTTATAATTTTTAGCATTTTTTATATTTTTTTACAAGAAATTAATTTTTTTTACTAATTTTTACATATATTTATTATCTCATGCTAATTTTTTCTTAATGTAAATAAAATTTTTAAAATATTACTAAGACATTATAACTAATCTCAAACATGAGAAAAGATGAAATAACATAGTATTATTAATCAAATATCATTGACAAATAAAATGTAACATTAAAATAATTAATGCAATTAATAAGAATGAGCATGAAGTTCAAATATTGCATATATATCATGCCTTGTAATAATTCAAACATAAAAAATCATATAAGTATATCAGTAAATCATATAGTGTCGCCACTTTTGAATGATATGATCATAAATCTATAATTATTCACACCTCAAAATATATCCAAGATTAAACATGCAATAATAGTATGATGCTTAAACAAACATGTACCTTATCCTAAAAAACATTAAAAATTTCCAAATAAGTGTTTAATCTTAAAAAACATGGAAACTACCATTCAAAACAATTTTCAAACCATATTTCAATTGAAAATATCTATTAAACTCAATATAAACATAGATGAACACCCAAATAGAAAAATCTATTAAATATAAATGTTAACAATTTGGAAAACTACCTCAAATCAAGTGTAATCAAACCATACAGAGCCGAAACACATCTTCATTGATGGTAGACACCCAGATAGAAAAGAATAAACCTATAGTAACCCTAAATTCCCAACAAACCAAAAAAATAGGTAACTATTTTGACCTAGGTTTCAGTTGAACCAATTCTATGGGATTGAATGGTAAATCATAAAAATAAAGGAGGAGGAGAGAAGAGTGGTCAACACCTAGTGGATTCAAACCTCAATCTATAATAAAGTAGGTGTGACAGATGATTTTGGGGTAGTTCGTTCGATGAGTGTGCGACAGGATCTGGCTAAGTGAAGGGGAAAGGAAATTGGGGGAGGAGGTTAAGATAAAAGGGTTTGCGTTATTTTTAATTAAAGTTTATTTATTATAGGTTGGTAGCAATGGATTGTTCATTGCTAAAAATAATTTTGGGATAACCTTTTGCGATGAACCATGATATTTTCCTCAATTAATCTTTTTACAATGGATAATAGTGATATATAATATAGTATGTCACTATTAGCCATTGCAAATAATGATTTTTTCAATGGAAAATAGTATCCATCATAAAATTTATTAATTCTAGATTATTTTTTAGGGATATAAATACTTTGTAAATAACCTGTCCCAAATGGATACTTTTCTAGTAGTAGATCATGGGTGTACCATGTATTTCATCTGAGTGGGAGTTCTTGGATTGGGGTGCCCTAAAAACTTCATTTTATCTCTATAACTCAATATATAGGTGTTTGAACCTATAAAATTCTATTTAATTAATAATCCATCGAATTTGAGATTATCTCAGCATAAATAGATAGGTCCATACCCTCAGAAATTTTACTTTGGTCCATGATTATGTGTAACCATCTAAATTATACATAAAAAATACTTATAACCTAAAGAAACCATTTCAAAAATGTCATAACTATTTTATCACATAATTATAGCATCAAGAATAGGTCACATGATAAAATAAAAGTCATTAACTCAACTCATCTCTCCCAAAAATCTTTAACAAGCCTTGAATACTTAATTATTCATTTCTAAAATATTTTCCCTATATTCACTTAAAAACTAGTGAATACGCAGAATAAATAAATTCAATACTTATTATTATAAACTCTAATAATATTTATTTTATTTATTTTTTATGATCATTCAAAATTGGACATAAATCAAACCCTAATGGGGGGCACCATGTCCAAAACATTTATTTATTGGAATTGGACAAGCTTCTAAATATGCTTTTCGTGTGACTCTCTAGGACCTTATCTCAATAGTGGTAAGTGATAATCACAAGACAAGAATAGTATATAGAAACACATAATGGCCCCTAAAAACATAAATTTTAATCAAGACAACATCTCCTATGAACATGAATTATGTAATATAATCTCTTTGTCTCATGATATCTCATAAAGAAAGACAGACAACTTGGGTTACTATCCTTTATTTATTTATTACTTTAATGAACTTAGTGGATGTAATTACCTTATTCTAACATGTTTATGGATTTAGTAAAGGTATTTCCATCCTGGACAATTTAGCTTGAGATATATCTTCCTGTACTCTAATGTGAAAAAACTTATCTTGATCATTCAACTAATGTCTTACCACCAATGACATACCAAATGAAAACTACTTCATCAAGAAATAAATGTCATGGTTTTCTTCAAGTATCAAAGCATATGATCAAATGGTATAAACTCATAATAATCTCAAGTAAAGATACCAATACATATGTTCCCAGATAGGAACAACCAATGACACATATGACATGTGGTGTTCCTTTTGGCAAGTCAGTCCTCATGATCTCATCTACTCAAGATCACCAAGTGAAAACTTAATCATTAGACGCCTCAATTATTATGATAACCTAGCACCTGACAGTCATACATAATCTATGTTTCATAACTATGATGTATCTATACCATAGGACATATATCTTATATTACTATCATATTATGTCAAGGTTCTCATTTTAGATGGTAACTACAATAACCTATTGATACGAAAAATAATCTGAGGACATTAACATGTAAATAATTTACATAGAAGTATTGAAATTATTATGGTAAGATAAAATGATGCATAACTATATGTATACATGATATGGTAATCATAAATTATTACTCAAGTTGGGTCTAGGGCACCCACTTTTACATTACTCTCACTTTCACTAGATCCAACTATCTTACCATCAATATTTTAACACTCGTGTGATAAGATAATGATTCTTATAAGTTATGGAAATAGTTATTAGGCCTACCATGTTTTCTTATATGGATACTCTATTATCTGTGACTTTACCTCCATGTGTAAAACTCACTAAATAGATTATATCCCCTATTATTCCCTTTTATCCTATTCCATACACTTTATATACTGGCTAGTACTTTTGTTGCAAACTTAACATATTTTATATTATGATAATAATTTACTTTCTAGATATTATTCCAAGAATTGGAATGAATCATTATGTGTTAATACTTATTCTTTAGCTACAACATAAGTTGTAATATACTCAGTATTCAAAGATATGGCTACCATTGGCTTCAATGATCTTCAATTCCTCATTTCCCTAGCCTAACTTTGATTCTTGATCAAAATTATCAATAGGAATACTAGTTTTATATCCTCTTGACATGACACCCACAAATCATTATTACATTATTTATTGTATATTATCTTAGAGTATTATAAATTCTATAGAATTTCAAGTTGAAATTCTGGAATTTTTTTCCTCTTTGCATAGTTAACATGAATGATTTGGGGGAAATCGTGTAATAACAAATATAATGATAGTTACATAGGGACTTTTCTAGTTAATATTGATCTTTCATGGTTTAATATGCATGGTTTGGGTCCCAATTGTGTGAAATCCAGTAAAAACCATGTGATTATTTTTGAATTGGGGGTGTTATCACATGTCTTGCACATGGTTAGGGGAAAACATGTGGGTTAACATGTTCTAGTGCTGTAGTTTTTAACAATGGGTTTTGAATTGTTGTAACATGGTTTATAAAATAGTGTTGGGTTCATGGGTAAATTGTGTGGATCAGTTTTTGTGTGAGGGTGTCCTATACAAGTAACACACAATTAAGGGAAACAATTTATGCTACGGTGTGTAGGGTGTGATATGATAGTTAGTGGCTCCTATATCATTAGTACATAGTTTGGAAAACCATGTGGTCTTACAATATTCATTTAAAAATAAATTTCCCCTTTTTCCCTCCATGATTTTAAGTCCAAAAAAATTCTTATATTCCCCCTCCCACTTGGTCAAACCTCAGGCACACCCTATGGATTTATACCTTCCTTCTTTATAGATTTTGGGCTCTTTCTCCCCCTTTTTTGGTGGTTTACTTGAGTTAATATTGGCCTTTCTTCTTCTTCAATTCTCCCTTTACTTCATACACTTGATTTCCATTATCTCAAAAATATTAACCACTATGTGAGTTGTTATTCGGGTTTATGATGAATCTAATTATGGGTATTTTATGGTTTAATAGGTATAATGGATGATACTTTGATTTTTTAGGCATTCACCATAAAAGGTGACGCATTGTGAATCATTTCCACTTGAATGAGGTGAATGTTTTTATGTTGTTCATTTATATTACATGATATAAAATACTTGGATGTTTAAATTTATTTTCATTGAAAATTATTCCCATATTTATATCCCGAGTGGGATTTGAAAATGTTTTAAAAGGTTTTAACTATTTGGAATGGAATTTTCACATGTCGATTCTTCATGAAAATTCCTGTGTGTCTCTTTCAAAATAATTAAAGTGTTTTGAAAGGGTGGTTAACATCAGTTTTATCTTAAAAGGTAATTTTTTTTATTTAAAATGATAATGTATTAAAGAGAGGTGTGTTGGACCGTATTTAGTTATTTTAATACTTATTAGTATTAATATGTTTTAAATTAATTTAAAAGGGGAATGGGTGATTTCAAATAGGTTCTTGACACCAGTTTATTTAAAAGTATGTTTAAGTGGTTATATTTCTATGATGTAAAATGGTTTGACATTCTAAGAGTGTTTTTCAAATTCCTATTTGGAATTTTTTTAAAGAGTTTATTTGAAATTATGATTACCCTAATTGTTTATCCCCTTTTATATGTTAGTTTTTTTAAGGATTATGACCCCATTGGGGATGTTTATTATTGATGATTATTCGTTGATGTGAAAGGGGTTGTTTTATGAAAGGAGGTTGGAGGTGTAATGTGATTTACTTATTTTTATTTAAATATTGAAATATGTGATGATCTAGTAATCTATTTACTTTTCTCACCTAACTTTTGTGGATATCATGGAAAACCTAGTTAGACATATATAATGTATGGATTCATTCAATACTAACTCGGTTTTCATATGATAATTATCACCCTAGTAAATTTACGCCCTCTTGGGGGTCTATTTTGTACTTAGAGACCCTGAGGGGTGTCGATAGGGATGTTAATGTTTCACATACGGGGTATCTAGAGATATTTATCCAATTAAACAAGGTATATTGTTGTTCGTGTTATTTATACATAGTTTCCCATGATGTTATATACTTCTGAGGATGATTTAGGGGATCTTGATACATATTCCACTTTTATATTCCTCTATCTTTCGATTGTATAAAACCATTTAATGTTTTTTTTATATTACTTTATTGATTCATTTTTATCATATCTAATTATGTTTTTTCCAATTTTTTGTTTTATTATACCTTAAAATTGATTTAAAAATAATTTGTAAAGTATGTATTTTATAAAGAAAAGTTATGTCTTTTTAAATGATTGTGAAATGTTGTAGGGAAAGAGTAAGAATTTAGTGGTTTTTTATAAATAAAAAGGTACTCCTTTAATGGTTTGAAATATATTTTAATGTAAATTTTGGATTAATTTTTTAGGTTTAAAACTAAGTTTTTAGGCTAGATGATCCTCATTTATTCTTAAAAGGTTTTCCTAGGATTTGTAAAGAAAAGGGTAAAAACAGGATACTTGTTTTTTTATGCTTTCCCATATAGAAACACTATTTTATAAATTATTTTCAAACTAGAATTTATGGTATATATTGTGAAATTAACTTCATAGAAACTTTTATGAAATACAATTAGACATGTTTGGATCACACCCTATATATAAACCAGTGTGTGTATAGATCTTATATTTCCTCTTAGGTGCCTAATATTTGATCTTTTTTGTTGATCATTTCTTTGGTATGAGGATAGACATATTGGGATATGGTGAGTTTCCATGGGTCATGTGGAGTGTTCCGATGGAGTTTTTTGGGTTTCTTTTTTTTTGTATTTTCAGATATTGTATTGTCCAATTTTCCCTAGTGTATTTTAACCTTTTTCCTAATTGTATATGCTTACACTGTAATTTTATTTGGTTATCCATTTGTATGTTTTTAGATGGATATTTATTTTATTATTCCATTCATGTATTTGTCCTTTATTTGATTTGTATTTATTCAATATTCATGGATGTCTAATATCTAGATCTGTCATACCAGATTCTCAGTGGCTTTCACTACTTGGTAATTTTTAATAAGAGGGTGAAATCAATTCCAAGTGTATATTCTTGATACCCTGGAAATAGTTTCGAGTCCATGGGAATCATTAATTCCCTTCAGACCTAGTTGTGGGGTAGGTTATGTGATTAGAGAATAAAAACAAATATTTTAATTACATTTTAATGGTATTAAACATTCACTTTTGATCTTATGGCCCTGAGTTAGTGGATTTTAATTTTGAATATCTATTCTCATCATTTGTGCACTTCATGCCTAATGTACACCAATTTAGACCCAATGATTCATCTAATTTTCAGGAAATTAATTATCCATATTTTAATTTTATATTTTTATAAATGGATCTACACATAAATATGAACATTTTTCATTTAGGGATCAATGGAGGATTCGTAAAGGATGATGGGGGTATTTGGTGATGAAAGGGAACAATTCTAGAGAATGTATATTGGACACCAGTCCACTGATGATCATGTGGGGCCCAAAATACAGGCCCCCTAAAACCCAAATTTTTTTGAATACTAGAATTCATATAGAGGAACAAATAATTATTCTGAAACATGTGCTAATTTGGCATCCATGGTGGTTATTAAGGCGGACCAAATAGAATATCAAAATCTGGTCCAGAATCTACGACCCAAAATATTATCCCACTAAATCAGCCATAACTCCTGATACACAACTCTAAATAGTCCTGAATTTTATATAATTCTATAAGATATATGAGGATACAAATGGATCTTCTATGGCCCACTGATATTCGGTGATATTCTTGCCCAAACAGGAAGATGTTTATATGGGAGACAAGGAGGATAAAAAGCCAAAGAGGGAATCAATTTCTCCACTACTTTCCACCACCCTAAAGCCTAAATTAAATTGGGAATAAATTTTTTGAGGCTCAGACTAAGGATTTCCAATCTCCTATTTAAGGAATTGGTGGTGAGGGGGAAGATATCTCTTTTTTTATGTAATGTTATTATGCCAAAGTTCATGTGTAATGTTTTCAATTTCCATGTAAGTTTCTTTTTTGTATTTCTATGTTCTTAATCAAAAAATTTCTCTTCTATTATTCCCATTTATTTCAATAAAACTATATATTCACAAAGCATAGTGATATATCTATGTTGTGGTGAATTATTTCACACATAGGTGTGAATGTTTTTCACACACACGGAGGAGTGCTTGTTATTTTTGTGTTTTTAATTTCTTCAATCCAATTCTTGTAAGCCATCTTCCACCCATCATTGGGAGTATACCATAAATGGAGTGATAACCATTTAATGAATTGATCGTAGGAAGATTAAAAGGTTGGATTTAATGTTATTTTATGAATGGATTGTTGTTAATTGGTAAACTAATTTAAGACTTTCATTCTTTAGTTATTTCCACTCTTTATCTTCATTGTGTTTTAGGAAGCTAAATCTATGTACTAAAATGACCATATACATTGGAGAGATCATTAATTTGGTTCTATATGTGTGTAGGGGTTTATTAATTGAGTTTATTTGGAATCAAACTAGAAAATTATGAAGGTATTGTTATTTTAAATAATGAATTTATCAATAATTAATAAAACCAAAATTGTCTAAAGAAGTAAAATTCATTCAATCCACCCCGAGCATAATCCTGAGATCAACCCATTTTCATTGAATTGAATTCACTTAGGTTTATTAGTGTTCTTTTAAAACATCTAAAATCAAAACCAATTTGGCCACTTCATAGCCAAAAATCCATCTCATAGTTTGTTTATCTTAGGTATCTTCTTAGGTCTCAGTGGATTCAATAACCCAAGCTGGACTACAAAGACTATTCTACCTTCATCCATTGGGTAAATTTGAGTGTGAATAAAATTTTGGTGCCATTTATGGGGACCAAGTAAGTACCTTAGACTAAAACCTTCTTTCCTCATCCCTATTCTTCTATTCTCTCCCAAGATCTCTTATCTTGTCCCTTTCTTGTTTGTTTTCCTTTTGGCACATGTCTGCCTACACCCGCGATAATTAAAACAGACTAGTGAGGGTGGAAACTCCTAGGATAGAGGAGTAAAGTGAACCTATAGGATTGTTTCTATTATATCATAATCTTCTTGATACTCTAAAATCAAAAATTGAATCAATTATAATGGTGCATCTTCCAAGAAGTCAAATTGTAAATCCGGGGAAAAATCAAATGGGAAACCAAAATCAAGAAGCTCCAAACCTTGGGAATGTAGTCGATCAAACCATGAATGACTACCTCACTCCATCTTAGACCAATTCCCCCTCATGAATTAGACATAATTACCTAGTAGATATCAATTACATCTTTAAACCCCATGTCCTAAACCACCATCTAACCTTTCACAGGATGGAGTCTGTTATGCTATACCTTCATGTCAAAGAGTTTAATGACATTGTTGAAACCATGTTCCCACCACATAAACTTGAGTCATCTAAGATGAGGATCTTTCCTTTATCACTAAAGGATCGAGAAAATAATTGATTAAACAATCTCATACCTGCATCAATCCACTCCTGGGACCAATTACAAAGAGAATTCTACAAAAAATACTTTCCCCACCACAAAACAATTTCACTTAAAAATCATCCAATTTTTTTTGAAAAAGAGGGAGAGTCATTATATGAAACATTGGAGAGGTTCAAAGACACCCTAAACATGGTTCCACACCATGGTTTTTCTATTCCTGAAGAAGTTTAAATTTTTTATGAAGGGTTGGTCCTGGGGGAAAAAAATTTCATTAACATGATGTGTAATGGAACCTTTAAAAACAAAGCCCCAAATGATGCTTAAGAGTATCTAGAAAGCCTTGCCGAACAAAACTAAATATGGGGGACATCACCTTACTATGAGAAGCCACCCAAATCTAGTAGAATTCACACACTTAGGGTGGTGGATAGCCTTAGGGTGAAACTTACTGCACTCACTAGGAAGTTTTAGGAGATCTATCTTAGGAAGGTCTATGAAATTCAAACCGTTGACCCTGTTTGCACAATTTGTGACAAACATGACCACAAGACCAACAACTGCCCAACCATCCCTTCCATCAAATATTTTATTCTGGGAGGACCACGAGAGGAGGTTAATTATCTAAACTTTCAAAATCCCTAATACCAAAACACATTCAACCCAAGGTATAATGACCACCCATGATTTCAATAGAAAGATAACCAACAACCTAGCCAAACACAAGGACCAAACCCCTACCAATTCCAACCACAACCACTCCAATACCAACATCGTCCTATCCAATACCAACAACCCATACAACAACTAATGTATCCTCCTAACATAAACTAACCAACACAAGCCCTCACTCAATATGTCCCTCTTCCAATACTTGAACAGTAGTGTAAACAAATGGAAAAAATGAATTCATAATTATCTTCCCTTAAACAAGAACTTCAACCCATAAAAACTGGAAAGTAAACCATGCCTACTCAGAAGATACCATCCTCAAATTTAAGGGGAGAGTCAATTTGAACTCAAATAAATAATGAAAAACTAAAGGTTGTGACAGTTTTAAGATGGGGGAAATAAATTGAGAAACCTGAACAAATAATTCAGAAACCATGTGAATCTTCAAACTCTAATGAAAATTCAAATGAACCACGTGATCAAACTAAGTAAACTGATAAGAATTTGAAAGAAACAACCCTTCAACAAACAAACCCACAACTTTTACCATTTCCTCAATGCATGAGGGGGAAAACTAAGACTGTATTGAATAAAACATTGAGGGAAATATTCTCACAAGTCAATTTGAACATTCCACTCCTCGATGCTATTTAAACCATTTCTATATACTCAAAATACCATAAGTACCTATACACATTTAAAAGGAAATTCTCACATAATAACCAAGTCCTTCTAGAAGTAAATGTTAGTACAACAATCCAAGTAACCCTACCACCAAAGATGAAATACCCAGGATGTCCTTACATCAATGTTGAACTAAGAGAGAACAAAGTTATCAAAGGGTTGTGTGACCTAGGTGTCAGTGTCCTTCTCATTCCCTATGTTGTGTACTACCAGTTAGGCCTAGAAGAGATCCAACCCACATCTGTCATGCTTCAACTTGTTGATCGTATCATTAGGGTTCCAAAGGGGATTTTAAAGGATGTTCTAGTAAAAGTAGAAAACTTCATCTACCCTAATGAATTCATTGTCCTTGACAACAATCCTAACATAGGAAAAAAGGAACAAACCCCAATCATCCTTGGTTGTACCTTCCTTGAAACAATCAACTCTGTTATCTGAGTATGAAATGGGAACATCACCGTCACCTTTTGAAACATGAGTCTAGACTTGAACATCTATAATACAATCTCACAAATTGGGGATGATGAGGAAATTCGTGAATTAAACATGATAATAAGTGTTGATAATGAATACATAGAAAATCAAGGAATGTTTGAGGAATTTTTAAGTCAGGATGAGATTAATTTACTTTGATCACATAAAGGAAGTTTATCTCCTTAGCTAAAATCACTTTCAGATTGCTCGTATGATGAAATCTTAAGACAAAAAATTAGTGAAATATTTCAGGAAACCACATTCATGAAGACCACTCCAGCTTCCTTCCCTAAATATGATTAAGCCAATATAGTAGCTGAAACTTCTATACATGGGGAATCAATCCTATCTAAAACTCTAAAAAAATAAATTAATCTTGAGCCAATTTCCCAATATTCTACAGAAATTTTTAACCAATCAGATCTTGAATTGAAAGAACTTCCTTCTGCACTTAATTATGCCCTCCTAGGAGAAAATGGAAGACATTCTATTTTAATTTCTTCTTCTCTTCAATCCGATCATGAGAGGATGATTCTATATGTCCTTAAGAAACACAATAAAGCCATTGGATGGACCCTATCTGAAACTCTTGGGTTTAGCCCACTTATTCAGAGTCATAGGATTGTTCTGGAATCTGATTCAAAAACATATCATCAACCTCAATGGTGACTCAATCCTAATCTCATGTAAGTTGTTAAAAAATAACTTCTAAAACTGTTAAAATCTAGTATCATATATCACATAGCTAAGAGTGAGTGGGTCATCCCAATCCAAGTGGTTCCAAAAAAGGTTGGAATCATAGTGATAACTAATAAGGATGGAGAGATTTTTCCAAAAAGGGTGAGTAGTGGCTGGAGAGTCTGCATCGACTATAGAAAGCTAAACTCATTTACAAAGAAGGACCATTTTACCTTACCATTCATTGACCAAGTCCTTGAGAGAGTCGCAGGTCATGCCTTATACTATTTCTTAGATGGGTACTCAGTGTATAATCAAATTGAGTTCTCTCTAGAGGATCAATGGAATAATACATTCACATGTCTATTCGGCACCTTTTCTTTCAAATGCATGCCCTTCGGGTTATGAAATTCCCCTGGAACCTTCTAGTAGTGCATGATGGTAATATTCTTAGATGTGGCAGGGAATTTTCTAGAGGTCTTCATGGATGACTTATCTTTGTTTGGGGATACATTTGTGGGATTTATGAGGAATTTGGAGAGTCTTGTCAATATTTTAATAAAATAATCTAGTCCTAAACTGGAAAAAATGCCATTTCATGGTTAAATATGGACTAGTCCTTGGCCATATAGTATCAATTAGGGGGATTGAAGTTGATAAATCCAATGTTGACATCATTCGTCACCTTTTATCACCCAAAAATTTCAAGGAAGTGTGGTCTTTCTTAGAACATTATGGTTTCTATAGAAGGTTCATTAGGAGTTTCAACTCTATTTCTTGACCACTTTGTGATCTATTGGTGAAATATGCTCCATTTTTATGGATAGAATACTGAGGGGAATCATTATCTACACTCAAGTCAGCTCTTATCTCTCCATATATCATGCAGTCTCCAAATTGGAAACTTCATTTTCATCTCATGTGTGATGTGAGTGACTTCATTGTAGGAGCAGTCTTAGGAAAAAGGTCTGAGAAAAATCCATGTGTCATTGCTTATGCAAGAAAATATTTAAATGGTTAAAAAATAAAATACACCACCACTGATAAGGAGTTACTTGATGTTGTGTTTGACTTAGAAACTTTTAGGTCCTACCTCTTAGGATCCCCATCACTGTGTTCACTAACCATTCTGCACTAAAATACCTCTTCCAAAAACAATAAACTAAGGCTAGACTAATTAGGTGGGTCCTTATCTTACAATAATTTGACCTCACAATCAAGAATAAAAAGGTTGTTGAAAATTTTCTAGATGATCATCTCTCTAGGATGGAATTCAAAGATAACTCAAATCACCATTCAATGTCTAATTCATTTCCGGATGAGCACCTCTATTCAGTGAGTGATTTCCCATGGTATACTGATATAGCCAACTTCTTAGTTATAGGAGTCATTCCCAAATTCTTAGGGACTCAAGCTCGGAGGAAATTCCTTTATGATGTCAAGAACTGTGAGTTTGATGATCTATACCTCTATAAGTTATGTCCTGACCTAGTCATTAGGTGGTGTGTCCCAGAATATGAACAATATTCCATCCTTAAATTCTATCACAGCGAGGCATGTGGGGGTCACTTTTCCTCTAAGAAAACATCTGCTAAGATTATTCAGTGTGGTCTCATCTGGACCACCCTCTCAAGGGACTCCTACACATTTTGTCAAATTTTTCATAAGTATCAACAAGTAGGGTCCATCACAAAAAGTAATTAAATACCACTCACTCCTATTTTAGTGGTTGAAATATTTGATTGCTAGGGAATTGATTTCATGGGTCCCTTCCCAAACTCTAGGGGATATCTGTACATCCTTTTAGTTTTCAATTATGTCTCCAAATGGGTTGAGTCCATTCCTAAAAAATCCAATGATCATAAAATTGTGATTATATTTCTCAAGGAAAACATCTTATCTTGATTTAGAATTCCTAGGGCTATCATTAGTGATCGTGGAACTCATTTTTACAATCATCCATTCTCAGCACTCATGGAAAAGTGTGGAATTTCTCACAAAGTGTCCACTACTTACCACCCATAGACCAATGTTCAAGTTGAGTTATCCAATCAATAAATAAAAAAAATTCTTGAGAAAACTGTTAACAAATCTAGGAAATATTGGTCGAGAAAACTCTTAGATACTCTTTGGGCCTATCGAACTGCATATAAAACCATTTTATTCATGTCCCCATATAAGTTGGTTTATGATAAAGCATGCCATTTTCCAATATATATTGAACATAAGGCCTTTTGGGAAATTAATAAAATTAATTATGACCGCTCATTAGCTGAAACAAAAAGGAAATTAGATCTCAATGAACTTTAGGAACTTAGTATGAAGGCTTATGAAAATTCAAAGATCAAAAAAGCTAAATTACAAGCCTACCAATATCAAAATATTAAAACCAAACACATTATACCGGATAAACCTATTCTTTTGTATAGTTTTAAACTTCATTTACACCTAGGAAAGTTGAGGTCTAGATGGTCAAGTCCATACATAGTGCATAAGATGTACCCCCATGGGGCTATATAAATTCATGATCCCACCAATGGTCAAAACTTTAAATATAATGGTCATAGAGTAAAATCATTCACTAAACCATTATAAAAAATAAAGTTGATGAAAACTTGTGTGAACCAACCTTAGATAACGAAAATAATTAAATAATTAAGGTTCTTAGTCAAGCTAGTGACATTAAACCAAAGCGTTACACGGGAGGCAACCCATGGTTTTCATCTTTGTGAATCATCTTTTTTTTAAATAGGATTAATGAATCATTTTGATATTTAAAAATAAAAAAATATATATTGTTGACCTATTCTTCTACTATGAGTATGGATGGGTATGAAAGGGGAGCTCCATATTCATCTATGTCACGTGGTGTGATCCTTGAGTAATACCTTACCCAAAAATTTAAAAAGATGACAATGTATCATTAGTTCATTTTATTTTTATGTGTTTGTAGGTTAAAATAAAAAAATAAAAAAATAATAATAATAAAATTAAAATTCCACATCGTAGTTCGTGGGTCAAACCCCGTCACAATCGTCGAAGCCAAGGGGACAAGAACCTGGGACCAAAGGTAGATAGGGGCGCGCACTTACCATTGACCTATGCTTTATAGTGCTTCCTTATTCTATAATTTTTGTATATATACTTATATTTTACTTTTTTTATTATATGAATAAATATATATATATATCTATATATATATTGTTTTTTTTTGTTCTTTTTTCTTCCACTAGGGAATTCTTAGAGTGACATGGAGATCAAGGGATTAAAAGGGAGTAGCAAGAATTTAAACTTCAACCACCAGGTGACTTCATTATATGATCCTTGTTTTCAATTTCCTTTTTGAACCCCCATTCTATGCCTCTACCCCTTCTAAATTTTCTTTTCTTTATACATTGGGGACAATGTTATTTTAAGTTGAGGGGGAGATAAAATAAAAAAAATTTCTTTTGTATCAAAAAAAATAAATGATTTGAAAAAAAGTGTGCCTTAACGGAAGGAAAATTTTATTTAACCTTGAACATGATAATACACATTATACACTTTGAAACTAAATATCAAGTAATTTAGCATGCCCTAATTCTAATTTTAATCCATGTATATTTCATGGGAATAGATTTTGGAAAGTGTGGCTATCTAATGTGATATTTCATTGTTTGTATTTTCATCCAATTAAAAAAAGAATCACAACGCACATAATTTGGATAGTGGGGTATTAGTTTGAGTTCATGGGGTCACCCAAATAAATATCGTAGGTTTAGTGATCATTTTAGTTTTAATATGAGTATTCAAAAAAACAATAAATGTGCACGTAGAGCAATGAAATGACCTAATGCGTGGCTTTCAGCACTTGGGGATCGTGACTCCATAGTTTTCTGACCCAGAGTTAGTAATTTTATCTCTATTTATAGAAATTTGACTTTTTTTACTAAGTAAACTTGAGATGATGCCTAAGTACGGGGGATTCACTTGGTTCCCTAAGGTCTTTGAGCCTGGGAGTCATCGGCAAAGTCTCGTTACAGGGGTTGACTCTTTTGAGTGAAATTTCAATTACTATGGAAAAATTGAAAAAAAACACAAAATAAAACAAAATAAAATAAATTTAAATACTCATCTTAATATTGATATGTGATTCCACCTAGTGCTTACATAATTTCCCCCTTGAATAAAGATGAACCCCCATGTCTATTGTGATGCACAAAACATCATCACTCTTAATTGATATTGGATGAAATATGGAACTGAATTTGAACAAAGGAATGGGCTTGGGATTGGGATCTGGTTGTGAAAATATCTTATATTAAAATATTTTGATGTGTTTTATGATTTTTTGGTATAAGGGTTTTTGGTGATCATTGTGTATTAAAATATTTTTGGAAAAGGGAATTCGAATTTCATATTGTTGAGATAGATTTTTCTCGGGACTAGAAAATCTCAAGTTAGAGGGTGTTATTAACCAATAAAAACATATATGTTAATTACATATTAATGGTATTAAATTTTCAATTTTGATCTTATGGGCCTGAGTTAGTGGATTTTAATTTTAAACATTCATTCTCATCATTTTTTCACTTCATGCCTAATGTACACCAATTTAGGCCCAATGATTCATCTGATTTTAAGGAATTTAATAATCTATATTTTATTTTATATTTTTATAAATATATATACACATCAATATGAACATTTTTCATTCATATATCAATGAAGGATTCATAAAGGATGATCAGGATATTTGGCGATGAAAGGAAACAATTCTCAAGAAGGTAGATTGGACACCAGCCCACTGATGAGAATGTGGGGCCCACAATAAAGGCCCAATAAAGCCCAAATTTTTATGGATTCTAGAAGACATATATAGGAACAAATATGTATTCATAAGATAGTGCTAATTTGGCCTCTGTCGTGGTTATTAAGGTGCCCCATATAGAATATCAAAATCTAAGCTAGAATCTGTGGCCCATAATGTTATCCCAACAAATTGGCCATAACACCAGATCCACAACTCCAAATAGGATAAAATTTTACATAAGTATAGAAAAAATTCTGGGACACAAAAGGCTTTTCTATGAAACACTGAGATTTGATGATATGCTTTCCCATATAGGATGATATTTACAGGGGAGACAAGGAGGATAAAAAGTCAAGGAGGGAATCAATTTCTCCACTACTTTCCACCACCCTATGGCCTAAATTAATTTAATAATTGGGAATACATTGATTGAGGCTCAGCCTAAGGCTTCCCAATTTCTTATTTAAGGCATGTTTGGTGAGTGGGAAGAAATATCTTGTTTTTTTGATGTAATGTTATTATGCCAAAGTTCCTTTGTAATGTTTTCAATTTCCATGTAAGTTTATTTTTTGAATTTATATGTTCTTAATCAACATCTTTCTCTTATATTATTCCCATATCTTTCATTAAAACTATATAATCACAAATCCTAGTGATATCTCTGTGTTTTGGTGAATTATTTCACACATAGGTGTGAATTTCATTCACATTCATGGAGGAGTGATCGTTATTTATGTTTTTTTAATTTATTCAATCCAATTATTGTAAGCCATCTTCCACCCCCCATTGAGAGTATACCATCAATGGAGTGATAACCCTTTAATGGATTGATCATAATAAGATACAAACTCTGGATTGAATGTTATTTTATGATCGTATTGTTGTTAATTGGTTAACTAATTTAAGACTTCCATTATTCAGTTATGTTCACTCTTCATCTTCACTGTATCTAAGGAAGGTAAATACAAGTACTAAAATGACCATATACCTTATAGAGATCATTAATTTGGTTATATAAGTGTGTAGGGGTTTATTAATTGAGTTTATTTAGCAACAAACTAGAAAATGATTAAGGTAATGTGATTTTGAAGAATGTATTCATCAAGAATTAATAAAACAAAAAATTTCAAAGGAAGTAAAATTCATTCAATCCACCCTGAGAATAATCTTAAGATAAACCCATTTTTCATTGAATTGAATTCACTTAGGTTTCTTAGTGTTCCTTAAAAAAATCTAAAATTAAAACCAAGTTGGCCACTTCATAGCCAAAAATCCATCTCATAGGTTGTGTATCTTAGGTAACTTCTTAGGTCTCAGTAGATTCAACAACCCAAGATAGACTACAAGGACTGTTCTACCTTTATCTCTTGGGTAAATTTGATTATGAATCATTAGCTGACATGTTGGGTCATCTCAAACTGATTCTTTAAAAATAGTACCAAAGACTAGTTTCCTCAAAATTTTGGGTTCTTGAAACACCCTCTTGTTATTTGGGAAGTTTGGTAGAATAGAAATTAAGATTTTCATTGCGACTTGGGATTTTTTTCATGAGTAGGTTCCCAATCACCACCTTTTTTGAAAACACATAATTTTTTATGGGTATTTCGGATTTGGGTTTCGGTATGATTATTTGGTAAGATTATGTTTTGATGTGGTAGTTTTTTATACTCATTGTAATTTTTTGAGTTTCCATGGGGGTTTTGCTCAGTTTTTGGATAAAAATGGGGTGAGAGTCAATGGAACATGGTTATCTCAAATGAATTGAAAATAATCCAAAGGTTGGAACATGATTTTAGAACTATTTTAGAGGTTATTTCATGATTGTTGTTTAGTTTTTCAAACTTGTAAACCATGTCATTCATGGTTCTGTATCTTGTTTTACTTTGATGTTTATATTTACCTTGAGTGATGCCTGAAAATTAGGGTGAATTTCATGTCATTCTGAGATGTGTTGATAATATTGATTTAATTTTTGTTTAATTTATGGTATTTCTTGTTCATATTATTATTGTAAAAAAATGGTTTTGTGTGTAAAAAGGGAGATTCCATGAAAAATGATTTTGTATAAAAAAAGACTTAGGTATTTTTGTAAAATGGACCAGATTTTCATGAAATGGTTTTTGAAATGGTTAATTATATAACAAAATTTGTAAAGTGTTTTTGGTTTTAAACCAGTTTGGTGGGTTTTTTGTAGAATGATTTGACCCTCTTCAGATGTGTTCTCAAGGATGATTGTTTTTTAAATGGATATCAAGTAGTGTTTTGAAATGTAAAGTTGGTTTTTAAGAAATCATTTTGAAATAAGGAAGTTCTTGGTAAAACTTAAGTGGGTTTATTATTTTAAAGAGAAATTAGTGGTTTTCAAATATCGTTAATTGTTTTGAAATTCCATTAAGTAATTGGGTTTTAAAATGAAGTGTATTGTTTTCAAAAGATTTTATTTTTTCAAAATATCATGTTTTTTTGAAAACAAATTATTGGTTTCTTATACAAAGTTGTTCTTTTTAAATAGAGGGAAATTGTAGTGATACATTTACTTTAATAAATGGGTGATTTTGGATTTTTTCCATTGGTGTGTTGGGACTGGTTGATTTGGTTTGGGAAATGTGAATTTTTTATGTTGATGTTTTGTAATGTTTAATATATTCCTCCCAAAATGGTATCAATGAAATATAAAATCCTATATTTTGGGATGACCTTTAGTGTACATACTTTTATTAATTGGTTACGATCCTCCTTGATATTGGCACTTCCTAGACTCTAAAGGGAGTGGTATATTCCATTGTTCCATATCATCATGTGTTGGTAAATCTTTAAGAGGTATTCAAGACAATATTTATTTATTTTAATTATCCCAAAACCATGCAGGTGGAGAAGTTATAGAGTTTTGGATCCATCTTTTGGAGTGAGAGAGTGGTGAGGGTTTGTGGCGCTTATTAGTGGTGATCACTCGGTTCACCATTATTAGTTTCATATGGAAATGATTTGGGATGAGTTTTTGGATGTGATCTAGATTTTGGTGTGGTTTATTTTGTAATTATTACTTAATGAGTTTAGAGGGGTTATGGTTTTGAGGTAATTTTCATTTGATGCATTCCTTGGATTCATTTTTTATTGATCCGATGTGAGCGATAGTTCTTTTGGGTTGTACATGCCTCGTTTTTTGTGATATGTGTAGTTTTTTATGTTATATTAGTGATGAGAGATATGTTTGAGTTTTTATTTGATGGATTAAGCATGGGGAATCCTAGGGTATGTGCATTGATAACTTCAGTTTGTTGTTATTACTGGTGGGACCATAGGTACCACTGGATTGGGATTCTCTAAAAGGATCACCATGAGACAGTGTTTCATGAGTTTATATTTAAGTTACCCTACATATAGTTTTGTGACATGATTCTAGAACCATGTCATTCTATGTTAATACATGATCATGATCAGTAGTTCTTCCTTCATTGTTTTGGAGTGTGTGAAGTTGGTGACCCATTTGTGTGGTCTTTGGATATCCCTTTGTGAAGTGTTCTATCTTGTGGTGTTTTGGAGATGGTCATATTTGTAGTTGTCTATAGTTGGTGGGATCTAATCATTTCCTTTTATTTTTATTAGAAGTGTGGTTGTTTTGGAAAATTCTTTTATCTTATGAATTTTTATCTGTTGTTCTAGTATTTTAGATTAATTATAAATGGTGTAGAAACCTATACAAGGTTTCTTTTTTCTTAAAGTTTCTTTTTTTTATCGTAATAGGATATGATTGAGAGTTTTGGTTGATGGTTGATGATCTAATTCATGAATTTTGAGGAATTGGCCAATGGGTGGTGTTTTATTTTTGTAGGAGTCATCTCTAGTGCCTCCTCAACCTCCCACCTCCTATGCTCGGGTGTGGAGTTTTGGATTTCATCATTTTGACCTTTGTCGATGAATTTTAAGGGTATAAAGTGAAATGGTGGGTAAAATTATGACACTCATATGTCACTGTTAGATTATTTATTTGATATTATCTTAGAATATTTTATGTCCTTGAGAATTTTACGTTGAAATTTTGAAATTCTATAATTATTTCCCTCTTTTCATGGTTAGTAGGTATAGTTTGGGGGAAAACATATGATTACACATATGATGACACATACGTATAAACCTTTCTAGTTATTTTTGTTATTTAATGGTTTAATATGCATGGGTGGTGCATAGGCTGAGTCTTGGCCATAAAAACTATTAGAAACTATGTGAGTCCTTTTATATTGGGATTATTATTGTGTGGTTTTCACATAGTTAGGGAAAATCGTATGGGTTTCCATAGTCCAGTGTTGTAGTTTTTAACAGTGAGTATTTCTATATTTTTGCATAGTTTATCAAACCATGTGGGGTTCCCAGGTGAACCATGTGGCTCATTTTTTATTAAAGGGTGACCTGCATAGTTAGAATATGGTTAGAGGAAACTATGCAACCCATCCAATGTGGGGTGTGGTGTGTAATTCAATGGCTTCCACATAGTTGTCATGTATTTTGGAATACTATGTGGTCAAATCGTACAGTATACTAGAATTCGATTAAATTAGAATTTACCCTTTTTGACTCCATGATTTTATGCCCAAAAATCTTTCCTCCCTTCCCTCTCTCACTCAATTGAACCTAAAGTGTACCCTATGGATTTCTACCTCCCATCTTCTTGGATTTTGGGATTTTCCTCCTCTATTTCAGGAAGTTTACTCAAATTAACATCCACCTTTTCTCTTCCTCTCTTCTCAATTTTCTTTATACCCTATATTTCTAATCTCTCATTAACCCTAACCACTATGTGGATTATTATTAGGGTTTAGGATGATTCTAATTATGAGTATTTGATGGTCTAAGGGGTATAGATTTTATTCATTTTCTTGGTTGTGCATTTGCTACTATAGTTGATGCATTGCGAATTATTTCCACGTGAATGAGGTGATTGTTTTTATATTGTTACTTTAATTACATTATATGAAATGCTTGGATGTTTTAAATTTATTTATTTATAAATTATTAATATATGTTTTATCCAAGTGGGGTTTGAAAATATTTTCAAAAGGTTTTTCCTACATGTCATGTAGTTTTCACAAGTCAAGTGTTCCTAAAAATTCCTATGTTTCTCTTTTAAAAAAAATTAAAGTAATTTGAAAGGATGTTTAACAAAAAATTTATTTTTAGATTAGATTTTTTGTATTTAAAGTTATGGCTTATTAAATAGGGTTGTGTTGGATTATGTTTAATTATTTTAAGACACATTAGTCTTACAATGTTTTAAAGTAATTTTAAATGGGAATGGGTGATTGAAAATGAGTGTTTGAAACTAGTATATTTCAAAGGATGTTTAAGTGTTTGGATTTACATTATATAAAATTTCTTTGCGTTCTAATAATTCTTTTAAAAGACCCATTTGGAACCTTGATAAAATATTGATTTTGAAATTTTGATTACCATCATTGTTGAGCCCCTTATTTATGTTATGTTCATTATGTATTGTGACCTCATGGGGGATGTTTATTATTTATGCTTAGGCATGGATATGAAAGGGGATATTTTGTGTGTGGTTGTAAGAGGTGAGATGAGATTTATTTCTTTTTCTTTAAATATTTATTTATATGATGATATTATGGTCTATTTTATTTTATTTCATACCATTTGTTTATATCATGGGAACCCTATGTAACTATGTAGATGATATGGATGCGTGTTATTCTAGATCAGTGTTCATAACCTAGATAGTTTTTTAAGAAAGTTATACCCTCCTAGTGGTTTATATTATAATCAGTGACCCTAAGGGTTGTTAAGAGGGATATTCTATTTTCACATAGGGATCCCTTAGGGATATTAGTTCAAGGAAACTATCTCCAATATCATTAATATTAGAGCCAATAGAGGTTCCCATAATCCTATATCCTTTTGAGGATTATTTAAGTGATCCTGATAATTATACCTCTTTTATATTCCCCTAGATTTTGATTTTATAGCACCATTATGTGTTTTTTTGCTTTATTTATTCCTTGGTTTCATCTGTGCATATGTGATTTTCCAAATTTTTTTGGTTTACCTTCAAACTGATTTATAAATAATTTGTAATGTGTAGAATTTATAACGAATATGATGTTTTTTTTGAAAAATACATTGTGAAATGTTTTGGTAAAAAGGGTAAATTTTTTGGTTTTGTTTATAAATAGATAGGTCATATTTTCATGGTTTAAAAGAGTGTTTAAAGTAAATTCTGATTTATTTATTTGGTTTAAAACTATGGTTTTAGGCTTATCGAGACTCATTTATTATTAAAAAGTTTATCTAGGTTTTTGAAAGCAAATGTGTTAAATGTGATACATGTTTTCTTTATACTTTCCCATGTAAAAACCCTATTTTATAATTTTTGTTCAAACTAGAATTTTTGGTATGTATTATGAAAGGAACTTTATATTCTCTTTAGTAAAACACTACTAAACATTTTTGACTCATGCCATGTATATACACTAGTGTGTGTGTGTGTGAAACTATTATTTTTTCTCACAAGTTCCCAATATTTGATCTTATTCATTGATTGTTCTTTTGGTTTAAGAATGGATGTATTTAGATATAGTGAGTGGTTTTGAGTCATGTGGGTTATTTTGATGGATCCATTCAAGTTCCATTTTGTTTGTATTTTTTTATGGTTTATCGGTCGATTTGATATTGTGTATTTTAACTTTTTTCCTCACTATGTCTAATTTAATTATACTTTTATTTGGTTATACAGTTGTATGATTTTTTATAAAAGTTTATTTTATTATTCCATGTATGGTTTTCTCATTTTTTTTATTTAATATGTATAGATTTTAAATGTTTGGATAGGTAATTTTAGGTTCTTAATAGTTTTTTATTAGTAATTTGTGTATATGAGGGTGAAATTGTTCCCATGTGTATGTTCTTGATTGTAAGGCACAAGTTTCCAGCCTATGGGTATTGAGAAAGACCTTAAAACCTAGTGGTATGTCTGGTCTAGTTAGTTTAGGCCAGTTTATTTCACTTAATAACTAGTGTTCCATTCTCCCCAAGTTCTAGGTACATATCCCTTACACTTTCTCAAGTACTAATGAATAGTTATAACTACTACCTTTACAGTTCTCATAGATTTATATGATATTTTCCTATCATTTTTGTATGTGTTGGAAATATTATATCTAATATATAGCATGCCATATGTGATAGATCCATCACTGATGCATGTACAGTTATTCTCACCATTTTAATCTCCTCCTATGAATTATATATATTCTTAGAGATATTTATTTCATGTGACATTGGGAATAATTATCTCTCAAATTTTTCCAACTATTATTTTTAATACCTTTTCAATATATGTACTTTGACTTGGTTTAAGAAACCTTTAGATCTAGATCAATAGATCTTGTTCCCTAGAACATAGTTTGTTACATTAAGCTAACCAATGGGGGATTTTGTTACAATATAGGATTAACTAATAGTAATACTTAATAACTATTTTATGTATGTTAACAATATAGTTTACTTGGAAAATTATGATGCTCCCACTAACCTCTTATAGACAACTAGAAACCATTCATTCTAAATGAATATTTTAATGTTCATTATGATTTTTTCAACCCATAAATAGATCCTTGAAACTTTCATCCAATATTAACTTTCATTAATGTAAACAACCCTTTTCTAGTCATTCCATATATACATACCCATAAGGTTACCTTCAAGGAATGTGTATTTTAAATCTGCAGGCTTAAGTAATGATCGAAATGGATTTTTATAAAAATTATAATTCTAATTGATTTAAGTATGATGACTTGGTATAACAATCGATCCTTATTGGTACAATAATTGTATCACCTATGTATAGTTTCTATTGAATGACCACTAATACACTTACACCAACTACCAAAATATAAAACTAATATTGGTACATTGAATCTGTATTTGAATTCATATAAACTTATCAATAATATCTAGATGTTACATATTACTCCCTGTAGGAATCGCTAATTCTTAATGAATAGTATATCATCCCCTATAGTGAATATAAAACTATATTAGTAGAAAAGATAAATATTACGTCGGTTTTTTAATGTCATTTATTTAATAACCAACATAAAATCTATTACATGGATATTTTTAACAATGGTTTTTTAAATAACCAATGTTAAAAATAAAATAAAAAATCCATTTCATGGAAGAAATTTAACTTTTCCGTCTACAAATTCATCTTTTCGAACAATGAAATTTCATTTTCTTCACATCATGATCATTTTTTTTATTTTCATCTAAAAATATATCACACACATGTTATTTTATCCCAAATTTTCATCTAAAAGTTTCATTTATCCCTCTATATTCAATTCAATCACACCCATATGATTATCTACATAATTTTTTTATCTCCCTATATTCATCATTTTTAGATTTCTAATCATGAATGAATATCCATTTAAAAGATATTAAAGGTGACTTAAATGATAAAAATTGTGGAAAATATTTCTATAAGGATGAATACATTTGTTTGAACATTATAATTTATAAAAGATCCTTGCATAGTGATAAAATACTTGGGATAATTTTCATTATTCTTATATTATCTGTTTCTAACATTGTTGTTAATATTTTTTTATTTTTATCATTATATCATTGGATGATCATTAATTTTTTTTATTTTTATAATTGTAAAATAATTAATTTAGCATAAAAAACTATGATTATTTATTGATTCTGTGAAATAATTGTGTAGGGTTTTGGGTTCTCTAATTATTTTTTAGAAAAAAAATATATTTTTTACATTGGTTATTTATATAATCGATATAAAGAATTATTAAAAATTTAAATTTTAATAATAACTGAAATTGATGGTTTTTTAACATTGGTTTTAATTGATGGCGTTAAAAAAATATTTACTATGTCACTTGAAATGACATTGCCTAAAAACTGATGATAAAAACATAAAAATGATAAAAAAACCTATTTATATACTACTTTCAACACTATGTTTTTAACATTTATATGCATTATGTGTCTCTAGAATAATGTTTTTCCATGAGATCTTGTGGAACTTGTTCCTATGCCAACTATTTGTTCATCTTGAGCCTTGATGTTATTCAAGTCATCCTTTCTCTCACAATTTCAAATAGATATGTGCATCCTTCTATAGGAATATAGTCTTTAACTTGACTATAACTTTTTATATCTGATTAATTTTTGTAACATCCTAAAAATCTTTTAGGACAATAAATTGAGATTCCTTTTATGTTTTCTTGATGCCAGTTTATTTATTGACTTATACTTAAAAAACTCTTTTCATCTAAACATATTCTATTTTGAAATAATGGATTTTACTCTATATTAAACTCATATGATATCCATTTTTTATTATATTTTTTATATGGTTAAGTGTTGACTCCTCTATTTGTTAATCATATCTCAAGAAAAGGATAATGTAAGACTTTACAAAATTTGTAAGACTCATCATTGATGTTTTTTTACTAACATCATTGATCTGATGTGTAAAATGAAATGTGAGTTTAGTAATAAATCCACTCTACATTTTAATGATCAGTGAATTCTTTTAAGACTCTTCATTGAGTCCCCTAACCTCATGGATATGATTTATATAAGGAAATATAAGTTTTGGAATACATCCACTCTATATTTTCATGATTGATGAATACTCGATTATGATATTGTTTGGATCACAAGTTTGACATGTCTTTTATTATCTTCTAACCAAGAATATTCATTACTTCACATTTACATTCCTTAAATTTATTCATTGTGTAGTTTTCCATGGTGACAGATGTAACCAAGCTATTATTATATGAATTCACCTCTAACTTGTACTTGAAATAGTTCACACGTATCTTATTGAACTAGTTCTAAAAGCTTTTTGGCTTTATCACCTTTAATACTATAAGGTTTATTGGTCTCTTTAAAACTTATAATTAATCATGTTAAATACCAAAGGGTTTTAGATCAAACAAAGTCTAAACATGTTACTTAGTATTTCTTGACATTTTCTTTATGTTTTTCTTGACTAAGAAATAATATTCCATAAATGGGTATTATTTGAGTCTCATATTTTTTATTCATCATTTATTATTGATGATTCAAGTATTAATGAACTATTATTTTGAAAATGAAATACCACAATCAATGTTTATTCCAATATGAAAAAATGGATCATTATTTCCAATGGACACATGATATGGATGTTTTGGTAATACTAAATAATATTTCCACTTGAATAAATCAACTTATAAAAATGTAAGTAATGTTCTTCTCATTTCCGACATAGGAATCACCCTTTCTCATCCATTAAGAGAATTCACCATATTTCTTATAATGTTTCTAAACTTATTTGGTTACTATCTTTTCATACAAATGTGTTAGACACATATATTATCTAATACCCAAGAAGTAACTTATAAATATCACATTCATTGATGAATATACATTAATTTGAAGGATATGAATGCTTCTAATTCAATTCATTGTAGTTTTTCTCCTAGTGGTATTTCTTACCACTTGAAAAAAATAGTATCTTGTTCAATGTGATCCCTTTTTTCCTTTTGTTTCTTAGAAATATTTTGTTAAAAATTCATTAAATTATAATTAGTCATCTATTTTTTCAGCCTTTTCATTCAATTTTTTTAACATAGGAACTAAATATTTAACTTTTCTTAAGTTTTTATCAACATTTTAAACCTTACCCAAAATATATTAAAGCAGTTTCTCTATAATTTTCATTTTGTAGTCATAAAAAAAACTAGAGTAAATAATTGATAAGAATGAAAGAATGGGATGTAATAAAAGATCTTTATTAATATTTCAATTTATAAGTGTTTAGTGTAATCATAACCTTATTCATTTATTTTTTTACTTTCACTCCACAAAATTTTCAAGGATAAAATAACATTTTAAAACTATTCATGTCTTTTTGTGGCTTTCGCAACTCATTTGACATTAAGGATAACATTGTGATTTGAATATCAAATGTTTCATCCATGAGTGTCCTGTAAAATTCCTTTTCACCCTTGCTTCTTGAGGTGGCTCAATAATTAGTGAAGACTCCAAAAAATGATTATTGAAGACTCCAAAAAATACAATTTCATCCTTCGATCTTCGGATGGGGATAGCTCAGTCATATGAACTTATATTGAAGTTATTTTATGGTGTTGGGACCATAATTATTCTATCTACTTGAATTCAAGTACATTTAATTTTAATTTCAACTTAAGCAATCACACGATCCCTTTGATACCATCTGTTGGTACCAAGAGCGTATGGGAAGTGTAAATGCATGGTAAATTAAAATTTATCACCATATTGACATCATGATGTTGTATCCAACATTGCGCAAACATTTTATCAATTGGATGATCTTGTGTGAGTTTACTTATGGATGAAAAATAAATCAAACTATTGCCTCATTCGATTAGTTGATACAGGTGTGCTCTTATCATCATCGACAATCATTTCTCTAAGGAACTAAAGTTGTTACCATATATATCATCTATACAATATCTATAAGTTTGGATGAATGTTTATATTTGATCTCTATGTGATGGCATTGAAAATTGAAGGGGATTTCAACATCGACAATATCATAGGTGCACCATTTCTTCGATTCGGGGGGGGGGGGTCTTGGATCGGGGTACCCTAAACTTCTCTCTCTCCCTAAAACTTGAGAGATATGTGTTAGAACCTCTCAAATTAAAGGTAATTAATAATTCCTTGAATTTTAGGTTCTCTTCGCTTAAATAGGAAAGTCCAAACTATCATAAATTTCACTTTGGTCCCTGAATATGTCTAACCTTCTAAATAAGCCATAAATGACACTTTTAGCCTAAAACTATATTAGATATGTCATAAATATTTAATAGCATACTTGGAACATAATAAATATGTTACATGATAAAATAAAAATCATTAAATTGACTTATCTCTCTAAAAAATATTTAATTATCCTTGAATAACTAATTATTTGTTCATTACATATTTCTCATGTATTCACTTAATAACTAGTGAATACACTGAGTAAATAAATTCAATACTTATTATTCTAAAACTGAATAATATTTAATTTATTTATTTATTTTTATTGTTCAATATTATACATAAATCGAACGTTGATGTGGGTCCACCATGTCCTAAACTCTAATTCATTAGAATTGGTCAAGATTATGAATCTGCTTTGTTTGTGAATATTAAGGCCATTATCACAATAGTGTTGTAAAAGTGGGTTGCCTAGAACCAAATTTATCAATAATTTTATATTAACATACCATTTATTCAATTATTTATACATGATTCACACTTACCATAATAGTTCTAATATTTCTACATCTACTATTTAAATGGTCATCGCCATATATTAATTATCGTATCAAAAGGTTATAGTAGTTCTCAAGCTATAATGAGAATCTTAAGATACTATGACATTAATCTTAAACAAATTTTATATGGTCTAGATATATCATACCAACTAGATACATTTTATTTCTGACTCTAAGGTTTTGGTGGCTCATAAGTATTAATACTTCTTCTCATGAAGTTCTCACTTGGTGATATATGGTAGGTGAGATCATAAGTACAGACCCACTGATAAGAACACTACATCTTTCAGGTGTCATTGGTTGTTCCTATATTTGAATATGTGTATTGGTTCCCTGACATTATATCATTATCAATGTGTGTCATTTGATCATGTACTTTGATGAAAGTAAAAAATCATGAAATTAAAGTCGTGGTGAGGTAGCTTATGTTGGTTGCTTCATTGGTGGTATGGAATTAGTTGAATGATCAAGATATAATTTGTAATTTTTAAGTTGAGTAATAGACATATTAGGCCTAGATGACCAAAATGGTCATGCCTTCATTAAATTCATGGCCATGGTATTCGATGGTAAGTCTATCTAGTTAGATAAACAACAATGAATCAATAATGGATGATGACACAAGTTGTGAATCATGATTTATGAGATATCATAAGACAAAGAGATTATATTACATACTATATGTTCGTAGGATAGCTTCTTGTTGCTACGATTATTCCTTATCTCTTTATGGGCCTTGATTGGTTGCTAGACTCTAATCTTGGTTGATGAATACTATTCACTACTATCAAGATAAGGACCTAGAGGGTCACACATAATATTGTATTCAATATTCTGTCATATTCTGGTGAATAGGTGTATATCACATGGTGGGCCCCACCACGGGATCCGAGTATTGTCCATGTATTAACAATCACTGATGAATAAATAAATAAATTCATTATTATTTGAGTATGTAATAATTAGGTTGAATTTATTTATTAAAAGTATTTACACTTTTTTATGTGAATACATAGAATAATATTATAAGAATGAATATTATTTTAATATTCAAGGTTCATTTAATATTATTGGTAATTACGAGTCAGGTTAATGAATCATTTTTACAATGCAATATATTTAATATATATTACAACTCGGTCAAAAACTATAAATAATATTTATGATGCAGTTAGTTCTTTATAACTATTTATTACATACTTAGTGGACGTTAAATATATGAAGTCCAGAAACCCTAACTGGGTATTTTGGACATCCCATATACAATTGGAGGATAATCTCATTCCATATACTATTCATCAATCAGAATTGAAATCTTATCTCTCCTCCCAAATCCTAGAGATAGAAATGCTCTAACCTAGTGAATTATCCAAGAAAACCTTCATTGATCGAAGGCATGGGATTGAGGTGATCATCATGATGAATAAGAAATTTTTGAAACTTCGTGTTATCACTCGTATTTTGACAAAAAAACATACATGTGGATTCTTGAAGTGTGTGTGGATGATCTGGAAGGGTTTGACTTCAGATTCTTTATGCAAGGGTTATCGGTAATGAGCTACAATTGAATGCACATCGAACTTAATGAGGTAAATATTTTTGATTAATTTTTGTTCTTTGAAATATTCACATGAGATCATAGAACCTCTAATAGGGATCATATCACCAAATACGATGAAGTGAAGGGACCTCGGTAATAAAAAAATTTAAAATCATCGGTCCACTGACTTTTTTTGCACACCCTGATACCTTCAATTGGTATCATAGGGATCATGTGAATTTTTTCAGCTAAGAAAAAAATAATTTTCATTAAATTAAGTGTAGGGAATTAATTTAGTCTAAACAGAATAGACCATGCACTGATCTGATCCTGGATGGAAAAGTTATATCCATCAAAAAAATTTAGTACGGATTGAAAAAAATCGGTTATTGTGGTTTAAAAATTAAAGAAAAATATAAATTTATATATGTTCATGTATTAATTTTGGGTGACCTAGTATTGTCCAGGTTCTGGTCGGAAAAAAATTGGTGACAGATAAGTTTTCTTCCTAAGGAATCTTTGATCGAAAATCAAAAAAAATATTAATAATAAATAAATAAAACAATGGCTATAAATATATCCTTTTTTTATCAAAATCTTGGTGTGGGCACAGTTTGGGTGGTGTGACTTACAAGACACAAACAAAAATCATCACCCACCTTATCAAAAGCCTACATTTAGGATTTTAGAATAAAAGAATATTATGTCATCAAAAACAGGTGACTTCTGAAGGAATCCACCAGCCCTAGTTCACCATCTATGTCAAACTCACCCATCAAGGGGTCATTACACCGCCTAGACCAGTCACCTGACACCAAACCTCTACCACACCCCCGCCTCCATCAGGTCACTGGATTCCCGCAGTTTCACTACATATTCATAGTTTCCATTACAATAGATGAGTCGTCCACCTCCCTTTATCCGGGCTAGGTACCATCATCTCATTCGGCAAGATGACTGTTGTCTGCCACGAATCGGTCTCCCTCTGACCGCAATAGTGCGTGGATCCACCACCGTCCCAAAGCCCAGGTCATGTTGTCATCACTTATTAATGGCCTCTTTTCTAGTATCTCTTTTAACTAATAGGATTTCACACCTATCATGATCGAATTCAATCGTTGCTACATTTGAGGTCCTCATTCACCCATTATTCTGCCCCACCCAGTTCAAACCCTGTCTCGTTTCACCCCTTCGGTTGAACCAAGTGTCGCGTCAATGCCCCAGTTGCAAGGTGACCCCCCTACCACGGCCTCTGGTACTCTCATTGGACCTATCCAACCCTACAACGGTCTTGAGTGGATCTTCCTGACCAAAATGGGTCAGGGTGGGTCTATCTATCCCAAAACATCCCTATACAGGATCTACCCAGCCCAAAATGAGCCTGGATGGGTTCATCCTGACACATAATGGGCTTGGGCATTATTTATAGGCTCGATAATTTTTTAATATAACCAAAATTTAAGTTATTAATTTATTGGTTTAAAAAATAATAATAATTTTATTAATTAAAAAATAATTTAATTTTGGTATTGAATTAAATTAATTGACTAATTTAATTTTTGAAATATAAATTAAATTAATTTCTAGGAAAAAAAATTTTAATTAGTTAAATTATATAATTCATTTAATTTATATTTATGCCCTCACCTTTAAATTTATTGCATTTTAATTTTATCACACATTTACTTTTCATACCAACTGGTCTAGAGCACTGACCAAACCTATGTATGTCTAGTTAATTTCATTTAATTATTTGTTACTTTCAAGTGATGTTTGTAATAAGAATTCAATTTATGATGTTCTACACATCTTCTTCTTTTGGTTCAATATGAATATGGTTCTATGAATCTAATTTATACATATTTATTTTTTACTTCCCTAGACCCCCTCGCATGCATGCGAGTATACTTTTACATTTAACGATGTTGTTTTAAGGTGTGTACCCCACCAAGAGGAGGTGGTATCCCATATGAGATGTGGAAACACTAGACCGAGGGAGATATGTGATATGAGTCAAGATTTGATTCAGGTATGATACCCCTAGGTCATGGCTGAACCATTAATTTTAAATGGATCAACCATTATTAGATGCTCAAGACCAGTAGAGTAATTTATTTACTTTATGCATTGTTTATTATTTTATACATTTTCATGTTTTTGAGAACACATAAAATAATAAATAGATAAAATGCATAAAGATGTGATGAATGTATTATATTAAATTCAAGTTCATTTTTGATCATGAAAACATAGTATAAACATATTTAAAAGAAGATGATTACATTAATCCAAAATATTAAAAACCCCTCAAATAAATATTAAGTCATGAATGCCTTTCTTTGCTCATATTTGGACAAAACTGATTGTACAGGGTTCATGCTAGACAAAGTGGAGGGTGACTCTTACTACTGCGGAGTTCTTATTAGAGTGATGGGTTGACTTAACTAAATTTGGCATAAAATAAGTATCTAAAGATAGTTTGTTGCAAATTTAGAGGCGTTTATTAGGTAAATAATATTTATGAGTTTAAAATCTGGGAATTCAATAAATGGATCAAAGATCTGTGAGTTAATGTGGTTGACCAGTTAAACACCTACCTTGAACTCTCTGAGTAGTGGTGTTGGTTGTTCCCAAATTTAATATACTAGTAGAAGTGATAATTGAAGTAAAAGTAGGTTTCGAATCCACATGGACCCAAGAAGAAACATAAATACACTTATATTTGATAGATAATTGGATATAAAGTTGCCAACTACGGTGTAGTTTGTAATTGTTTAACTAAAATAATAATGTTAATAAGAGAATGGTTTTAAATTTACGAATTAATAAACTAATTATTTGAATGGAAATAATTAATGGTGATGGGTTGGTCTTGGGTTTTTGTTAGGGCTAGAATGGATGTAATTCTTTTTCTTTAGATTTTCTATTCACTAGTTCAATAGGTATCTGATCAATGAGATAACTCCCCAATATCATTATCAAATTTAATTCATAAAAAAATTGAATTATAATAACCAATTAACTTATAGTATCAATTTCATGATCACTCTAAAAAATTAGATCATACTAGCACTCAAAATGTGTTGTCGTTAAATTCGGTGAAGATAGTGATGAAAATAAGTCAAGGAATGGAACTCTAAAACCATTGAACTTATTTAATAATTTAAGAACATAAAATAACATAAAATAAACACCCAGTAAACTCCCTAAAATCAAACCAAAAAAGGGTTATCCTTATATTAATTCAAGGATATCAATGGAAGGTAGAAGTTGACTTAAAGAAGTTAGATTTAAGAAGTGAAAATAAAGAAGTAACGAACACTCCACTGTTGTGTGAGGAATTTAGAAATTGTTGGTGTGAATAAATTCAAACCATGATTAAAAGGTATAAATGTCCTAAGAAAAATTGGAAAATAAATGAAAAAATAATAATAATAATAACTTTTATTAAGAAAATAATGTTATTAAAAAACTTTTATGGGAAAAATGAATAAAGCAATTACAAAATGAGAGAAAAACGATACAATTGAAAGAAGAACATGGATCCAAAATTCATTCACCACAAAATCATGAAATATGTAAAAATTGAGACTTTGGTCAACCCCAAAAAAAATAAATTCTCTCCAATTTAATTAGTATTGTAAAATATGGGAGATAAATCAAAGGAAATTGGACTTTTAAACTTTGACCACAAAAAATAGAACCAGATTCATCCCCTTTTTGATGTTCAAATTCAACATTGAAGATGGATGAATCTATAGGAATAATAGAATATAAATATGATATTAAGTGTTTCCTATAATATCTTCCAAATTTCATGACCATTGGATCATCCATTGTATGTTATGATTGAAATGGTGGGATGACTTTATGGGTGTTCAGATCTGGCCATAAATTTAATCTTCATCTTTGATTGCCTAGATCACCATGAAAACTTCACAATTAGCTCTGGATAGAGTTTAATTAAATGATCCCCATAATTTTATCTTTCTAAATTTATAATTTTATATTGTTTGGTCATGATTTGTGGGATCCACATTTACTTGATGGGACAAATTCCCATTATGCTTTGTCTAGACATTTTTGCATTAATATCCAAAAATGTTCATCTTCCCTTATAATTCATCCATTGATCCTAAAAGGAAAAATGTTTCAAACAGAGTGATAAATAATATCCCAAAATATCAAAAGAAAATAATTAAAATAATTAATTCCACAATCAGATGATTATTTGGGCCTAAATTGACACTTTAAACATGAATTTCACAATAATGTGAAATAAAGTTAAATTAATGAAATGCACTAAAATTAGTGTTTATTGAAATTGAAACACATTAATATTAAAATATTAAAACTTAATTCTATCCTCTTTAAGTGGATAATAACACCCTCCAAATTTATTTTTTCTAGTCCCAAGAAAAAATTATCTTGAAAATATGAAATTTAATTCCTTTTTTCAAAACCATTTTAACATACAATGATCATAAAAATACATCATGAAAAACAATCATGAAACCTATAAAAATCATTTCACATAATCTAGGTTCACAATAATATCCCAATAATATCCCAATACTATGCCCATTTCTTTGTTTAAATTCGTTTCCACATTTCATCAAATTTCAATTAAGCATGATGATGTGTTGTGTATCTCAAAAGGCATGGTGCCCATTTTCTTGTTCAAGGGGAAAAAATGGAAGCATTGGGTGGGAATCACATTAAAACTTAAGATAAGTATCCAATTTTATCTTCTTTTTTGTTTGTTCATTTTTTTAACCATAATTGAGATGAAAAAATAACTCTGGAAAAGACAATTATGGAGTCACAATCCCCAAGTGTTGAACGACACACATATTGTCAATTTCATACTCTAAAATAGATATTTAAAGACTAAATTCTGGAAAGACAACTATGGAGTCATGATCCCCAAGTTCTGAATTCCACACATTTGGACAAAAAATTGATCTATGTGGTTATTATTATAATTTTTTTGTTTTGATACTCAAATTAAACTAAAAGTAACCCCAAACCCTATGTTATAATAAAGGGGACCTAATAACTAAAACTTACACAAAAAAATACAATAGACTTGTATTGTCTCATTTTGATTAATAATATGTAAATATAAATGTTAAAAAATCATATTAGATGACCGTACTTTCCAAAAACTATGCTTATGAATATAAACGTGCATTAAAATCATAATTAAGGCATTAAAAATCATTTGACATTTATTTTTCATGTTTCACAATTTGCATTGATTATTTCAAGGATACTAAATTTAAATTTTCCAAAAAAGCCCATTTTTTATTCTTTTTTTTAATCTTAGATTTTCACTACCCCCAACATAGAATGAGACTACCCTCAGTTTTTAATGTTTAGGGAAGAGAGATCTTGAAATTCGGAAGAAAGAGTGTGAGAATGTTATTTTAAATTAATTCTTAGAACAAAACCACCTAGTTTGAAGATGATGACCCATAAATTAGAAAATGATCAATTTGGTTTCACATCACATGAAGACTCCTCTGGAATAATTGATGTCTAGGTTTGAACTTTAGAAATAAGGGTTTTATTTAGATATACTAAAATTATTTAGCTTCTAAATCTCACACAGAGGAGACATTAGATCACATTGGAAACCCCAAGGTGGTTACCCTAACAAAAATAACAAAAGAACACACAAAATAAAATATAAAAAAAATATAGAAGGCGATTTTCCACCCCGAAAGTGCCTAGTTTAATGTCTTTAGCTCGACTTGGACCCCCCAACTTATCCAATACCAAATTTAAACATTTTAAGGACTCAATTTTTATCCAATTATACTAGATTGGGATTGATTCGTTGTTTATAATTTGTGTCGTGTACAATACTTTGTTCTATAATAAATCTAAAAATACAAGGAATATCAGAAATGGTTGATCCAATTTCATTTTTTGTCTTACCTAAGACATCAAGTATAATTCCAAAATTATTGGTTTCTTGTGAAGAATTAATGACTAACACAAGGTCTTGGTTATCAACCATGATTGGATACTTGATTGGGGAAGGAAGGAAAATAATTTTGAGTTTGGATTGATTGAAATTTCCTAAAGAAGATTAGAAATTTGAATCAAAATCAGTTTCATATTAAAAAATTAGAAATAATTGGTTCCATTTGAAAATATGATTCATCCCCAAAATAGTCAAGTTGAATGTTAGGAATGGGTATGGAATTGATGTTTGTGATATCTCCCAATGTTTTAGTAATCAATGGTATTTTTGAAAACATTTCCGCTAAGGTATATTTATTAAAATCAACCCATGATTTAACTTTAGGAATGAATCACCTAATGATTTTAATGGAAATAATTAATAAATAATAGTTTATCTTGGGTTTTTGTTAGGGATATAATGGATGTAAATTTTTTTTCTTTAGATTTTCCATTCACTAGTTCAAGAGGTGTCCAATCAATGAGATAACTCTCCAATATCATTCTATAATTTAATCCATAAAAAATTTTATGGATAATCACCAATGCACTTATAGGATCACTCCCATGATAACTCTAAGTAATTTTGTTGTACTAGCACTCAAAATGTATTGTCATTAAAGTTGGTGAAGACAAAGAAGAAAATAATTCAAAGAATGGGACTCTAAAACCATAGAACTTATTTAAGAATTTAAGAACATAAAATAAAATTCAATACATACCTAAGAAACCCCCCAAAATCTAACCACAAAATGGTTATCCTTCTATTTATTCAAGGCTCTTAATGGAAGTTGGAAGTCAACTTAAATAAGTGGGATTGAAGAAGTGAAAACAAATAAATAAAGAAAACTCCACTCTTGTGTGAGTAATTTCACAATTTTTTGTGTGAATAAATTCAAACCATGATTCAAAGGTATAAATTTGGTAATAAAAAGGGAAAAAGAAATGAAAAATAAGAATAAGAACTTTTATTAAGAAACTAATGTGATTAAAAAATGTACATAGGAAAAAACGAACAAGAAATTACAAAATGAGAGTGAAACATTACAATTAAAAGAATACCTTGGATCCTAAATCCCTTCACCACCAGATCCTTAAATAGGAAAAATTTGAGCCTTATTTTTACCCCCCAACAATCATTTCCATCCTAATTAATTAGGATAGTAAAATATGGGAGATAAATCAAAGGAAATTAGACTTTTAAAATTTTACCAAAAAAATAGGACTAGATTCGTCCCCCTTTTGAAAGTTCAAATTTGACATTGAAGATGACCAAATATGAAGGGTTAATAGAAGATAAATATGATCTTCCATAGTTCCTCTAATATCTTATAATATTTCATGTCCATTTGATCATCCATTAGAATGTTATGATTGAAATGGTGGGATGATTTTTTTCGGTGTTTATATTTTTCCATAAATTTAATATCCATCTTTAACCGCCTGGATAGCCATGAAAACTTCAAAATTAGCTCTGGACACAGTTTAATGATACCAATAATTTCCTATTTCTACATTTATAATTTTAGATTCATTGGGCTTGATTTGGGGGAACCACATTTACTTGTTGAGCCTACCGCCCATTACGCTTTATCCATACATTTTTCATTCATAGCCGAAAATGTCCATCTTCCCTTGTGATTCATCCATTGATCCTGGAAGAAAAAATGTTCCAAAAAAATTGATCAATAAAATACCAAAATATAAAATTAAAATAATTAAAATAATGAATTCCATAAGAAGATGATTAATTGCACCCAAATTGACACTTTAAATATGAATTTCACAATGATGTGAAATGAAGTTCAATTAATGAAATGCATTAAAATTAGTGTTTATAAAAATTTAAAAACATTAATTTTAAAATATAAACATTTAATATTATCCTATTTTAGTGGATAATTATGTTTATATAAATATTTTAGACTATGGGGGGTTCAAGGATCCTTTCCACTAGATTACTCAAGAAATAGAGTACTCTAAGTCTAATAGTGAGGGTTACTGGAGTTTGATAAAATAGTGGAAGACATTTAATGATTTAATAAAAAGATAATGTATAAAGAGTAATCAAGATAAAATTTATAATCTAGTATTTTTTTGTATAAAATGTAAATTAATACCAAAAACACACTACAGATAATACTGGACAAAGAAATTTTCGAAACTAGCATGAATTTCCAATAATAGTATAGGAACTTCTTCAAAGTACTATGATATTGGTAATTCAATGTGATAGTGTCCCTAATACATGTTTATCTACCTCAGGAATATAGGGTGAGATAAATTATTAACGAAGACTATTGTATAAATCATATGATGGTTATGTACTAATGTTATCTCAACGTCTAATGTGATCTGTGGATACTACATAAAAACATGGAAAATTTCACATGTTATCTCATATCTGATAAGTTTGTGAGGAGAAAGTGAGTAAAGATATGAATGAGGTGAAGATTAAATCTAATTGAAATATGATATACTATCCTTAAATACATCCCATTATTATATCATTTTCACCAACTTTTTTTATTTCCATTTAAGATTACAAAATGAAAAATATGGAGTCAAATGCTTCATTTTCTTTTGAGTAAGGTTCTCTAATCAATAAAAATATTAAAAAAATATTAATATTTAGTTATTATGGTGAAAAAGGTTGAAATTATAATGTAAATTTTGATGCCAAAATAACCTTCACAACATCCTTCAATAAAAAGAGGTTGGTTATCATACAAGATGTTATTTTATTCACATGCAATGAAATAAGTCTTAGAAAGTTTAAATTCAATAAGATGAATTGAAGAATCAAGTAATTTATTTTTCTTATTTAGGTAAATTCATCAAATGTAAGTAGTGTTTTTATCATACTAATTGAGTATTGAATATAATATACATATCACATATGTTTATTAAAATTCAGCAACCAAGTATAGAAATGTTACAAGTAGTAAGGTGTGTTATTCAAGCGGTTGAAAAAGGGTGGTTCCTAAGTCAACAGTGATAATTATAAAATTTATATATTGATATGTTTATTGATTCTAGTTGAGATTTTGTTAAGTATTTCCTAAACATTAATCTCATGTGTCCATTGGACACAAGGGGACATTATGCTATTTTTTGGAATGAATTTTTTTATGGTTTTTTATCATCAACTAAAGTTTTAGTACTTCTTGAATCATTGGAAATAACTGATGAATATAAAAAATGTAATACTTATATACCAAGTTGTGAAAAGATAAGACTTTTTCAAGATAAACTAAGTAGTTTTCAAGGATATACCTAGTATGTTTTCAGACTCTATTGATTTAAAGAACTTAGGTATTATAAATACACTTATCTACTTAGTTTTGGACAAAGAAACTTTTGGAAATAAATATAAGTCACAATGCTTTAAAAATTAGATCAGCTAAAGAGTAAGAAATCTTCCAAGGGTAAGCTAGTGGTGAATATACTTCATAATATTCCTTTAAGTGTTTTAAGGAATGTAAATGTGAATTAATATACATTGTCAGAAGATATGAGTAGATTTTTGCCTGAGTGTAGGAGAATATCTTGATTAAGCATACATAAATGAAAATAATGTAGCATGGATTAATTCCTAAAAGAAAATTACCTTACCCACTTCAAATATATGATGTTACTAAGGAATATTTATGTTGAGTGTAACGTACCGACCTGAATTACCACTAAACCGATAACCGGGCCGGTTGGCCACATGACCTCAAGCACATTTCCCCAAATGCTAGAGGCTGATGACTAGCAGTGAGGACCTTGAGTGTGATAGTGGGGAAACTATGCCCTCATTGGCAGAGTGTAATATAGCGGAATAAATATTAACAAATAGTAGAAGCAGTAAACGGAATGCAAGTAAAACAAAACAGTGTAATTCTGATACATAATATCCAAGTCTCATGCCATAAAAATGATGATGCAGCATGTTATATGTTCTAATAAAGCAGCCAAAATAGGGTACACTGCAATCAGATACAAATACAATACAAGTACAGAAAATAAATAGAACTCAGAAGCATCACAAGCCTTGGCTTGGTCCCATGATTTCATGCTCCTAAGTAGAAATCAAGTACCTATATAAGGGTGTTTTACCTTGTCAACACCTACAATCATATAATATTTTTGTGCCCAAAAGCATGACCCAAATAGGGTTTGAGACTAATCCCACTAGCCAACCACTAAAGATTTGTGCCTAATTGTCAGTGAATATATGCAATAGCAATAAAGGAAAAAAATAACCATGAAGTAATCAAGTGAACTATTCATTTATTCTATTTATGTTCCTTAGCAGTTTAATTTCATTTAAGTTAAACTATCTCAAGATTTGGCCTTAGCCTATCAATCCCTTGTATAGAATAAAACACAGTAGATGTCTCAAAAGATCATCTAGATAAACAAGTTAAGACCGAATCCAAGCATGTGCTTTGGCTTGGTAGACGTATCGTAAGTCATCCCATTTCATTTAACAAGTTCTATGAACAAAGGTCTCAATGTCCAGCCTAGGCCCTTCAACCCCCCTATACCAAAGTAACTATCAACTCATGACATAACCATTCGCATTTAAGCATATTATCATTTCATCATTTAATCAATTGTTCAGTAGCTAATAGAGTTCATTCTAGGTATCCCTCAATGGATCAAAGATTCTCTCAGCATTTATAAAGGAGACTCAATGTTCCCAACCTCCAAAATTGTGGCTCGCTCACGGATTTTAGGAAATTAACCTCTTGAGTATGTTCATTGCCTTTTAACCAAGACAATGGTTCACCCAAGGTAAGAAAGGTGTAATTAGTCACATGAGCTTGACCTTGTCTTTTAACTAAGACTATGGCTTTCCCATGTATAATTACATAGTTTAATCATTTATCATTCCATTACAAAAACAACACATGTGAATCAAACTATCTCATGGATTTAAACATAACAACTCACGTGGGAAATTTATATAGTACAAAACACATGAAAATTAAACTATTTCATGGTTTTAATCATAATGTAATTCAAATCAATCCCATAAAGGGAAACATTCACATGCCTTAATTTCATTTTATCCAAATAGATAACAATAGGAAATGCACCCACTGGGTGTCCCTAAATCAAATAAACTACAATCACATGCTTCAATTTCATATAATAAAATACCTAATCATCATTAGGAATCTATGAGTTTCAATTCTAGAGAAAAAAAATACCCAAAAATGGTATCAAACCATTTTGGAACATATAATCAACTCGACTTTTAATGAAAGACACAAGACCACCTACCTCAATGTGGAACGAGTGATATAAACTAACATTGCCCCTTGAATTGTCCTAGAATGGCATAGATCTTAGAAAAGAGGTAAAAACAACCTTAAATAACTTTCTTAAGAACAGAAATCAACAAGAACAGTTCAAGGAGAATAAATATCTTATCGAGAGGAATCAAATGAGACTAATGGCACTTGATTCGGGTTCCGGATGATGAAATAGGAGAAGGAAATGTTCTCACGACTCCTTCTTCTTCACCCGGAGGCTCCTTTGTCTAGAAGAAGATAAAATGAAGGTAATTCCCATTTTAAGCTGAAATTTAGTAGTACATGATGTGTAAATCCATATAAATGGCATGTATATTATTTTAATATTCATAACTTCACCGACTTACTTTACATGTCCCACACCAACCTTGTCGACATGACTACACAGCATGTACTAATGAGTACATGACATGTAGTGGATTTTTATTCTCTTCCAGGCCAACAACCTCACACACTGTGTATCCCAATCCTACACGACTAGATTACATATCATGTACATAAGAGTACACAGCATGTTCTACTAAAACTTAACACTTTTCCATTTTTCCTTGTTTTCTCAAAAACAACTCAAAGGAAAAGAAAAATGAAGAAATGGTACCTCATAAGAAGAGTCAGGTTCTTACAAACTTCCCCACTTAAAACAATTCACCCCTGAATTTCCCTTACAAGGGTGGTGAAGGAAAATATGAGAATAACTCCAGCCACTGAGCACGTACATTATCCTCCCTCTCCCTAGTCTCATCTTGTACTCAATCGTGCTGCCATATCACCCGTACAAGAGGAACTAACTAGACTTATAGAACCTCTATGATCCTATCAATTATAATAATTGGATGATCCTCAAAGGATGCATCAACCTAGATCTCAACCTCCTCAGGATAAAAAAATGTGAGATGGGTCTGAGTGATAGCGGTGCAGCTGAGATACGTGGAAGACATTGTGCATAACTTGGAACCTCTGAGGAAATTGTAACTGATAGGAAACCAATCCGACTCATTCTAGAATCTCAAATGGTCCGACATATCATGGTGAAATATTATCTCTTAATCCTCTTGTGTCCCAACCTTGGTGAAACACGTAGGAAAACTCAATCCCCAACCTCTAACTCCAAAGGATGTCTATGGTGATCATTGTAAAAAATTTTATGATACTATACAGTATCCATACATCTCTGAATCAAATGAACCTGCTCAGCAGTCTCCTGGACAAGATGAGGTCCCATCATAGTTGCCTCCCCTACCTCTAGCCAACACAGGGGTGATCAGCATGGACTACCGTAAAAAGCCTCATATGATGCCATCTAAATAGTATCCTGGAAGATATAATTATACGTGAACTGCACCAGGGGTATATGTTTCTCCCAATATCCCCCAAATTCTAGGACACATTCACACAACATGTCCTCCAGCACCTGAATCATGCGCTCTGACTGGCCATCTGTCTGAGGGTGGTAAGATGTGCTTAGAAGCACCTGTTTACCTAGCACCCTCTAAAAGATATACTAGAAATAAGATGTAATATAGGAATCCTTATCTGAAATGATATAATAAGGAACCCCATGAAGTCATACCACCTCTCGAATATACAGCTTCCTGAGCTCATTGACGCTAAAATTCTCTTTAATCGTCAAGAAGTGAGCGACCTTCATAAGCCTATCAACTATGAACCAAACTTTGTTGTTACCTCTAGGAGACCTTGGTAACCCCATCATGAAATCCATCACAACATCATACTATTTCCACTCGGGAATGGGTAGCTTCTATAAAATTCTAGTTGGCCACTGATTTTCTGCCTTCACTTGCTGACAGGTGGAACACCTTGTAAAAAAATTGCTAATTCTTGCTTCATACCCGGCCACCAGTACAGATGGCACAAGTCATAGTACATCTTGGTGAATTCAGGATGTAATTCCCAAGATGAAGAATGAAACTCCTGCATCATATCCTCACATATATCCCCTATAACGCAAACATGTCTATAGACACACAGAACTTCATCCTCGCCTATTTTCCATCTAGGAGGACGGTCCTCACCAGCCACACTCTCTCATAGAACCAGGCCTTCAGAATCTTTTAGCTGCCTCATCCTCACTCTGTCCAGTAGGGTAGTGGTAATAGTCAAAGATGAAAGATAAGTCTGTCCCTAACTATTGTGCACCACTAAATGTATCTCAGAGAACAAATCCATTAACTGTCACTCATCACTGGCCTCCTACACTACCTATATCTGGGTCCTCCTACTCAGTGCATCAGCCACTAAATTACCTTTCCCAGGAGTGTAGCCAATCTCAAAGTCAAACAAATGAAGTTATTCCACCCACCATCACTATCTAAGATTCAAATCACATTGAGTGAAGACATATTTGAGACTTTTTTGGTCTGTGTATACCACAAAATTCTCCCGAAATAAATAATGTCTCTAGCAGCACAAATCATGAAAAACTGAAACCAACTCAAGATCGTGCGTCAGATAGTTTCTCTCATGTGGCCTCAACTACCAAGACCTGTACGCAACTACTTGGTCTTCCTGCATATGCACTACTTCGAGCCCAATACTTGATGCATCACAGTAAATAGTGTAACTATTGCTCGACTCTGGAAATATTAGTATTGTAACTAAATTCAAACGTCCCTTAAACTCCTAAAAGGTTGTGTCACAAGAATCTGATCATTTAAACTTTACACCTTTCTTAGTCAAACCCATCATCAGTTTTGTTAAGAGTGAGAAGTCCTATATAAAACACTTATAGTAACCAACTATCCCCAAGAAACTCCACACCTCAAAAACATTATTGGGATTATCCCAGGTAACTACTACTCTTACCTTCTCTGGGTTCACTGATACTCCAGTCTCTGAGATGACGTGACCCAGGAAGTGAATCTGATCCATCCAGAAGTGGCATTTTGTGAGCTTAGCATATAATTGATTATCTCTCAGTGTACTCAAAAAAATATCAAGTTTTTTAGCATGGTCGTGTCGATTGTGATAATACACCAAGATATCATCCATGAAAACCACCACAAAAGAATATAGGTAAGTATGGAACACTCAGTTCATTAGCGCCATGAAAACGGATGGTGCGTTCGTGAGTCCAAACGGCATAACCAAGAACTCATAGAGATTTTATCTACTAAAAAAGGTTGTGTGAGGTATTTCTGTAGGTTGAATACGTTCTTGACGATATCCTTACCTCAATTCAATCTTTGAGAACACTCAAGATCCTCATAGTTGATCAAATAGGTCATCCATCTATGGAAAATGATATCGGTTTTTAACTATGAATTAGTTCAGTTTCCGATAGTCCAAACATAGCTTAAGGGTATCATCTACCTTTTTCTTGAAAATAACTAGTGAACCCCAAGGAGAAGTATTGGGTCAAATAAAACCCTTAGCTTTGAATGGATAACGGTGCAGCTCTTAGCACTAGCTTGATAGTGAACTCCACCTCTCTAACTGGAGGTAATCCTAAGAAGTCATCTGGGAAGACATCCATGAAATGATCAACCACTAGAGGAAAAACTTCCAGACACATTCCCTAATCATCCAGATATAACTCTCAATTTGGGTTGTCATCCTACCCGACCCATGATGTTCGGGTCCAGCTCGGCTTGCCTGGACATCCCATTCACCCTTTTTTAGAAAATATCCTCCCTCTGGTGATGTAAAACTCACCCTACAGTGATATAAGTCTATGAAGGCCTGATAGGATACCATCCAATCCATTCTGAGGATGACATCAAACCCCGTCATCTCTAAGACATTGAGGTTCCAAAGAAAGTGACACCCACCAATCTCAAGAGGCACTCCTTGAACTGACACACACCTGACATTATAATCCCTATAGGGGTGTCTAGAATCATAATATTCTCAGAGGTATAAAAATTGATCCCAAGTCTCTCCACAGTGGGCACAAATATAAAACTATGTTTTTCACCAGTATCAAAAAGTGCATAAGATAAAATAGAGGCGACTATAATAGTACCTCTGATAGTAGAAGGTTTAGGATCCTGCTTCTATTGGGTCTATTTCACTGCATATGTCTAACCTATACCACATCCCTATGACATATCCTGGCTACCCTGAGCTAACCCGCCCTATTGTCATTGAGATCATGGGGTTTAGTTACCACAGCCATGCCCACTGCCTTAGCCTACATGCCCCAACGTATTTCAGTTTTTAGACTGGTGAGAAGATAATAACCCTGCTCCTACATGTGGAGTCTGTACAGAACCTCTATCACTATCCACTGGTGGAAAATTCTTGCAGAAGTGTTGTAGATGGCTCATCTTGCTGCAATCTCGACACTCAAATTGGTCCTTCGGGAACTGGGGACTCATATGTCCAACTCTACCACACTGATAGCACCTCACCTGGCTACCAAAAGATACATTCTGACTACTCGTATTCCCATGAGAAAACTCTATATGATGCTTCTTACTTACGATTGAGACAGTACCAAATCTTGGTGCCAAACTGCCCTGGATCGTACCCCTAGATTCCGGTAGGTTGCGCTCGGTATAAGCGCTTGATTCACAATGGAATGCACATAAGGAAACTTTAAAATGTTCACCTGAGCTCAGATGTCTTATCAAAGACCGTCCTGAAAGCGCCTAATTCTCAACACCTCGTCACCCATCAGAACATGTGCAAATCACTAAAGTTTTGTAAAGCACGCAGAATAGTCCATCACTGACATAGTACCCTTCTATAGATTCATGGACTCTTAGGATCGATCAGCCCTAATGGTCTCAGTAAATAATTAGTCATATAAGACTGTCTAAAAGTATCCCCATGCTATGTCCTGATGGATCTCTGTCTATGTGACAACATTCCACCACCTCTTGGAAGAATCACTTAACATATAAGTCACAAGCTTGACCCTCCTCTCAGGAGGCGTCTCAAGATGCTCAAATATTGTCAGCACTGATTTCATCCATGATTTCTCAACCTATGTCCCACCATCCCCATAAAAGGTAGGTGGATGCTACTGTTAGAATACACATTTTAGCTCTTCCATAGAGGTGGAAGCCTGTGGTGCTCCCTAGAAGGTCTGCATGAACCTCACAAAACCTTCTCAGAACTATGTTTCTACACCCACATCTGGTATAATGGCTGGTGTCATAGCTGGCACAACTGGATGATCCATCGGTAGCCCATGGCCTACCACCTCCAGTGTATACTCACCGCCACTCTCCTGGCACACTGCTCGAGGTCTTCATGGTAGAATTTCTTTGTAAGTTCCATCTCACGCACCTCAACACAAGTTTAATGAAGAGAAAACTAAAACTCAGAAGAGAAAAGCAGGACGGAGAAGGAAAAATATCAAAGGTTTTCAAAATATGAGTACATGGAATGTATAACTACTTACACAGTGTGTTCTCCTAGGCCTCTACATGGGCGTGTACTTCTGCCTAACATGGTCATGTAACACCACATGTACACAGCATGTTCCCCAAGAGACAAAATGTGTACTTGGATTTCCCTTCCTTCCCAGATACCTCTACACGTCCATAACTACATGATTCTTTAGGTGTAAGACTACATGGCATGTTCACCCTTGAAATGGTGTGTACCGCTATGTTTTTATCCACTTGTGTCATTAGTCACACAAACGGATACACGATTTACTTATACATGGCGTGTATTCACATTACACGGCATTTCCTCCTCAAAGATTGGAAACCCATGTTCCCTCCACACACAGAAGGTTATGAGGTCAAGGATTACACGGCGTGTATACACAGTACACAACGTGTTCTTCTAAAAACTTAGAACACACTCTTCCCCAAAAAGGAAGAACACACAGTGTGTCAGGATAGAATACATGTTGTGTATACTGGGTTTTTTCAAAGAGAAACTCCATATTTCCTAGAAAACCCATGTTCTACCAAAAAAACAACCAATAGAATGACAAATTCCAATACTTGAGGGCCCATACTCCCCACAGATCAAATCTTGGCACCCAAGAAGAACATATCGTGATACAATTATAGATAAAAACATAATCATGATCCACCAAATTCTGGTCCAAGAGGGCCCATATGTCACGACCCGACCCTACCGGTCTCGATCCGCAACTACCCCAAGCTCGCCTCCATTGGCCAGGGGCTGGCGACAAGCACTGAAGGCGTAACAATCTTGGTGAGGTCTTTCTCGAAGTACCTGTACACACACACACAACCCACTCAATGCATAAGTATAGAGTAAAAAAGTAAACCAAATTACAAACAACTATAACCCAACCTCAGTCATGCATCAACTTCTAAAACAGAATAAGCAAAGTGCTAAAATGTACTGACAAGGTAGCTGAACAGAAAAAGGGTAAAAAAACACGCCCAACTAGAAAGGTGCCACAACCCGACAATAGGTAAACAAAAGTAAACAGCTGGTGAGTCTCACACCTGAAAACCCCACTAAGACCACTGAACTCATCCCAAGATCCTGTTGTAACGCCCCAACCCTAGTTACCTAGAGTCGGTGTATTATTTTAATACATTGGTATGATTGCAAGGAATCAAGTCCCAAAGGACCGATCGGTTTAGCAGTCTTGAAAATTATTTTACATGCATGACCATTACATTACAATTTATAACATACAACACAACATAAATAATCTTTTATGAACACTATTATTCCCTTAGCTTAACCCTGCATATCAATCACAATACACTTCTTGGAATCCTGGAAAAATTAAAACATAGAAAGGGGTGAGCTCAAATGCTCAGTAAGGGTAAGCAATACAGCAGAAGATAACATAAATATTAAGCATGGTGAATAATTTAAAACACATGCCTTTACCAATAATAAACATGAATACTTTTATGGAAGGAATATGAGATAAGTAAATAATGCCATAATAAAACATAATCATGGGTATTCCACTAATCGAATGACCACATGAACCATCAATATTATTTTCATAATGAGGGAATGTATAATGCCAGAAATTCTGAAAAATTTTGTCAAGACCTCGACCAAGACGTCTAAAAATGATTAAGGCCTTGGCCAAAACCATATATCAAATTGGGAAATCCCTCGACCAATTTCACATCTAGTTGTCTCATGAGACCTACCGATGCATCGAGGAGCTATAGGGGGCTCCACCTGTCACTTACTAAGTCCCATACATTCCTCATATGAAAATGTTGAAATATAACATAAACATTCTTATTACAACTAGCATAAGAAATGTCAATACTTTAACCATAAACCATGAATGGTATAAAAATAGCACATCCACAGTCAGACATATCACAAAACCTTCAATACAATATGGAAGTTTTGTATCATAATAAATCAACTTCAAACAAGTTTAAAATCCATCAAAGGATGTTGAAATAGATGAAATTGATTAGTAAAACTCTTTGAGATAAATATATCTTTTTCATAAAATCATTTAAAAGTCGCACAATTTAAAAAGGAAGACATTTAAAGAAATTTTTCAATCAAAGTGTCCCATACCACTTTGAAACTTTTCAAAGGAATTAACATTTTAAAAACATTCATGTCTATATAAATAAATCCTTAAAAACCATTTTGAAAACATAGACATTAATGAGAACAATTTAGAAGAATAAATATTTAAAACATTTAAAATGATGTTTTAGTAAAGAAGTACCTTAAAAATAATTCCTTTGAAAAATATTTTATGAAACATGTACATGGATAATAAATATGTCTCAGTAGATACTTACGTAAAAACAACATCAGATAATAAAGAGATTGTGAAATTAACCCTTACCTCGCTGTAATCAATCGAGTCATATGAACAATAGTCAATAACCACCAAATGAATCACATAATATCATGAATATAAATAGAATCATGAAAATATATATCAAATGGAAGTACAAAATGCACCACACGTAATAAATAAGTGGTGAACAACGGAAATCTCTAGAATTAAAAGTGAGATAAGAAACCCCTTACCTCGTGTCTGACTTGACCTGTTCGTTCTTTAATATCCTGAATAATAAACTAAAATTAATTTCTATATGCTTAAGAACCTTTTTCAAGTTTATTATTCCTTTTATATCACTTATTACCATGTTATAAACATTATGTAATCATTTAAGTTAATAATGTTCGTTTTGTCGATATTTGGAACTTGAGTCAAAAATGAACACCTTATAGTTACAAGTTTTTCACATGGTCAAAATTTAATTATATATAGAATGATATTCATGATTTAGATATCATATATATCTAGTATATACATGTATTTATAACAGTACATATCATTTTGGGTTATGAATGAAATGCATCGTTCATGGAGACGGTAAGTCGTACGTACGTATGAACGCTACTTTTATATTTCTTATTTTAATGGAATTAAAACATAATGATACATAGGTATATTATAATTCTAGTATAATATAATATATAATATCATTAAATCCATCCTTTATACATCCCACATATGGTATTAACGAGCCATATCGCTTTGAGGGGGCGGTAGTCCGCACTTCCTCAAATGAAATTATCACATTTACCCATAATGAAAACCATTAAGGTATTCTATAAAAGAAAATACAAAAGCATTAAGAAAAAAACAACATAATATATATCATATATAAATACAGTTCTATCATAATGGCCACCATGAGAGGTGGTAGGAGGTAATTGAACAATCATAGTTTCGTGAGGCATTAGTTTTCCATCCACAGAAACATTATGTTCTTCACCCATTAGATGGAGGTTTGTGTAAGTGTAATTAGAATCCTTCTCATGACAACATCCTAGTATATTTAGGATACTGGTGTTGTTATAAAATAAAGGAATAAAAAGAGTTTGGGGTTTGAGAACTAAATAAAAGAAAAGAAGTTAAGAGAAATTGTTACCTTTAATTTGGGTAACTTCCTTTGATTTGAACCAAAAGGACTTCTTGAAGTGCCTTCTACCTAAGGTAAGGCTTATAGGAGGAGGGGAGGGATGTAGGGATATTAATTTGGAAGAGTTTGGATGATCCTAAAGGCTTTAGAGGTGTATGGAATTGGTTAGAAATTGTCTCCTTTTATAAGGGGGGGGGGGAGGGGCTCTTTATGAAAGTGTGAAAATATTATTTTATTATATAATGATATTCGGTTTATAAAGGTCCAAAAATCAATAGAGTTGAAGTTAATATGACTCATGGTCGAAATAAAATCATAAAATAAGAATTGGACATGTTTTGTATATTATTTTAATATTTATAATCTAATTTATTTAAATCATTTATTAATGAGGTAAATACTGCATCATTATTGTGTCATAAATAATTTAATTTATTGGATGTCTAAAAATTATAAAACAAATACCATGATGTAGGAAATATCGTTATATTTCCAATGAATATTTATAGTCAAAAATATTACTTATATAACACCATATAAAAATTAATTACTAAAAGATTTTTGTTTATGTCAATTTTGTCTTTACATTAAATTAATTAATCTAAAGTGTCATTATCATTCATAAGTGGCTCCATGGGGTCCCAAAATCAACCCAAGGATTCCCATGGTCGGTAATTACTCGTCCAATAATGTTACAACATGTGTTAAGGTAATTTTGAAATATTACAATATTCTTTTTACCTTGAATTACCCTATTTAACTTTAACCGCGGTAAATAAAAGTCAAAAGTTACTATTTACCAAAAGTTATTTTCATCTTATTGAACCACATTTTACTTACTAAAAATAACCATGTATGTCGGATGTTCAAAATTCAATTCACAGAAGTGGTAAAATTTCATTTAAATGAAAAAGTCCATTTTTTTTACCACTACTAAGTGGTTTCACTATTCATCAAAAATTGAAGTTTTTCAGAAAAATACCAAAAATTCATCCTAAGATATATTTGATATTCCTAATTAAAAAATGATGTCTATTTTTAAAAATTAAAAACATAGAAGTGCCATTAATTAATCTAAAATTAATTCCCGTTGTTAAAACAAATTGCGTGTTTTTAAGAAACAATAACTATCAAAATATTGATACTTGTTTATGTCCAAGAAACCCATAATATGGATTATAAAATTATAAGAATTATATAAAGTTCAAAATTCAGTTAATATTATTCATAACCTCTTTTTAACAGGTAGTTTGGTAAGTCGTGGTGTGCTTGAACTCGGTGTTGCGTGTAGTGAAAGTTATTGAATTACTTTAAAGAAATAACATACTGGGAAATATTGGGGTGTTGCATTCATACCTCCTTCAATAAATTGTGTCCTCGCAATTTGAAATTGTTCTTCGAAAATAAAAGGTTGAAAATAGAAAATACCTTTGTGGGAAAAGCCACATCAAAAATTGGGTTAATAAGATTTAGTCCTAATAAGAGGAAAAGGGGAATGAAAAATTCACCACCAAATTATGATCTCGATTAGGAGAACATTGGTGGAAATTTGAGACACATAATTGGAGGGAAAACATAAATATTTATAGGGAGTGATTGAGTTCATGAGTCACAAATAATTGTAGAATTGAGGGCCTCAAAGGCATCAATCTATGATGATTTAATATATCATCTGTTCAAAAAAACATAAGGTATTAGGATAACACATTTTTAATTTTAGTATACCTTACCTAATTTTTAAGAATTAATTTCTTCATAGAATAAGAGAAGAAAATATATATATATATATATACTTGACAAGTAGAGTTCCATCCTTTAACTAATTTCTACCACAAACTCATCTTTCTCCCTAAAAGATAATAGAACTTAAAAACAATATTCTATTTATCTTATTCGTATAGGGTTCCAAAAAATTATTTATAATTCATCTACCAGACCATTTAAAAAAACTACATTAATCAATCCAGGACATCACGTGGGCCAGTGGTGGGTGATACACCCTTGTCGCCCTTTGGTTGCGGGTTCAAGCCTCGCGGCCTTGTCGGACGCGACGGGTTGCCGCCCGACCTCCGGGTTGTTCTTTTTGAGGAAATCCAAAAATAATCTCAAACTAGAATTATCCAAAATAATTTTGTCCAAACTCACAATCCATAATTTATAAGAAAGGTAAACACAATGAAGATCTTTTTTTCCACGTAATAACATGTGAAAACCTTCATCATGTATTCTTTTAAAACACTGTAACATCTAGAATTACCATAAAACCTTATTGATTACATTCATTCTCCCTTATTCCTTATAGAATACTAGATATGCTCCTTTTATCCAAAAATGTTGTAAACTCCAACAATGATGGAATATACCAATCATTAATCAGTTTCAAGGAATTCAATAATATCCAATATAATTTATCCTAATCAACCATATCTTATTCCAAAATCACTACCTCATTATCAGGACCATATTAAGGATTAACTTTCTTTCAACCATGTGTTTTCCAAAAAGTGTAGCTTACTATTAAGTCACTTTTATTAGAACCATATAATATAAAATCCTCAATAAAATAGTACTATAGTACAATCCTTTTTTATCTCCATAATTCATTTAACCAGTATACTCTAGATACAACACTCAAATGAAATAATTCTATAATAACAACATAAGAACACTAGTCATTCATCTTCATCTGAGGTAGTATCATAACTTGATTATTATCCAATAACATCATTTGTAGTATACTCTCATGACTGGGACATTGATTCTCATAGTGTCTCAACACCTTGCAGATGAAGCAGTTTACATTTGAAAACTTTTTTTTACGCTTGAAATCACGTACTTGGTGTCCTTTTTCTCCACACTTATAACAAACTCTCATTTCCTTCAAGCATTTACCAAGGTGATTATTTCCACATTTATCACATATAGTAAAAACCTTTTTTCCCCTATTCCCTTTATCCATCTTTCTCTCTACCATCCTTTTATTCTCTTGCTTCCCTTCAAAGTCATAGGACTCAGAGAATTATTTACTTATCTTACTAACACATGATATTATTTCTTCATATGTTGAGAATACATGGGAGACTATTTCACAACTAAATGTTGGCTTAATACCATGAATGATATGACCCTTCTTACTCTTTGGATCATACGTATTGCTGGAGTTCTCATTCCTTCTACTGGGCACCATTTCTAAACAATGGAATACACTAGGTCAGTTTATGAATCGCAATTCCTAATTCCAAACATGTAAAATACCTAATGTAAATTGAACAGTTTATGAATATAATCTACAATCATAAAAATGTTTTCTTTGAGGAGATATATACTCATAAACCATTTATAGTGGTTTGTAATGAAAATGAGAATTATCCTAAGAATATCCCCCGAGAGTGTCGTAACCAAGAGTGCAGCAATGGCCCGTTGTCGTACACCATTTCCTGTTCGAGTCTAGCTCAAAGTGGTGCCTTCGGGTGTTACCCCTATATACATCTGTTCTAGAGCCACCTCTACCTTCTCGTATCTAGACAGGGATTTATTGCTTTGAAAACTCACAAAATCTCTACAATACCAAAATTCTAGGAAGTTCTTCTATACTAATCCTTAAAGTCTATCTTAGGGTAATGTGCTCTAATCGGATTTTATCTAAATCTAGTTTCCAAGGTTATTTCTAAACTTCATATGATACCAATTGTAATGCCCTTACCCCATTTACCTAGAGTTGGTGCCTTATTTTAATACATTGGCATGATTACAAGGAATCAAGTCCCGAAGGACCGATCAGTTTAGCAGTCTTGGAAAATAGATTGCATACATGACTATTACATTACACTTTATAACATACAACACAACATAAATAATCCTTTATGAATGCCATTATTCCCTTAGCTTAACCCTGCATATCAATCACAATATACTTCTTGGAATCCTAGTAAAAATAAAAAATAGAAAGGGGTGAGATCAAATGCTCAGTAAGGGTAAGCAATACAGCAAAGATAACATAAATATTAATCATGGTGAATAATTGAAACCACATTCCTTTACCATTAATAAACATGAATACTTTTATGGCATGAATATGAGCTGAGTAAATAATGCCATAATAAAACATAATCATGGGTATTCTACTATTCAAATGACCACATGAACCATCAATATTATTTTCATAATGAGGGAATGTATAATACCAAACATTCTGAAACATTTTGCCAAGACCTCGGCCAAGACTTCTAAAAGTGATTAAGGCCTCGGCCAAAACCATATATCAAATTAGGAAAGGCATTGGCCAATTCCATGTCTAGTTGTCTCATGAGACCTACCAATGCATCAAGGAGCTATAGTGGGCTCCACCAGTCACTTACTAAGTCTAATACATTCCTCATATAGAAAGGTTGAAATATAACATAAACATTCGTATTAAAACTAGCATACGAAATGTCAATACTTTAACCATAAACCATGAATGGTATAAAAATAGCACATCCACAGTCAAACATACCACAAAACCTTCCACACAATATGGATGTCTTATATCATAATAAATCAACTTCAAACAAGTTTAAAATCCATCAAAGGATCTTGACATAAATGAAATTGTTTTTTAAAACTCTTTAAGAGAAATATCACTTTTTTATGAAAAAATTTAAAAGTTACACAATTTAAAAAGGAATACATTTAAAGGCATTTTTGAATCAAAGTGTCCCATACCACTTTGACAATTTTCAAAGGAATCAATATTTTAAAAGCATTCATGTCCATATAATTAAATCCTTAAAAACCATTTTGAAAACATAGACATTAATGAGAACGATTTAAAAGAATAAATATTTAAAACATTTAAAATGATGTTTTAGTAAAGAAGTACCTTAAAAATAATCCCTTTGAAAACTCTTTTATGAAAAATGTACATGGATAATAAATAAGTCCCAGTATATACTTACGTAAAAACAACCTCGGATAATAAAGAGATTGTGAAATTAACCCTTACCTCGCTGTAATCAATCGAGTCGTATGAACAATAGTCAATAACCACCAAATGAATCACATAATATCATGAATATAAATAGAATCATGATAATATATATCAAATAGTAGAACACAATATACCACATGTAATAAATAAGTGGTGAACAACGGAAATCTCCAGAATTAAAAGTGAGATAAGAAACCCCTTACCTCGTGTCTGACTTGACCCATTCGTTCTTTAATATCATGAATAATAAAATAAAGTTAATTTCTACTTGCTTAAGAACCTTTTTAAAGTTTATTATTCCATTTATATTACTTATTACCATGTTATAAACATTATGTAATCATTTAAGTTAATAATGTTCATTTTGTCGATATTTGGCACTTGAGTCAAAAATGAACACCTTAAAGTTACAAGTTGTCCGCATGGTCAAAAGTTCATTATATCCAGAATGATATTCATGATTTAGATATCATATATATCATATATATCCAGTATATACATGTATTTATAATAGTACATATCATTTTGGGGTAAGAATGAAACGCACCGTTCATGGAGACGGTAAGTCGTACGTACGCATGAACGCTAATTTCATTTCTATTTATAATTTTAAAGGAATTAAAACATAATGATACATAGTTATATTATAATTCCAATATAATATCATATATAATATTATTAACTCCATCCTTTATACGTCCCACATATGGTATTAACGAGTCATATCACTTTGAGGGGGCGGTAGTCCGCACTTCCTCAAATGAAATTATCATGTTTACCCATAATGGAAACCATTAAGGTATGGTATAAAAGAAAAATACAGAATAATGAAAAAAAACATAATATATATCATATATAAATATAGTTCCATCATAATGGCCACCATGAGAGGCAGTAGGAGGTAATTGAACAATCATCATTTCGTGAGGTGTTAGTTTTCCATCCACATAAACATTATGTAATTCACCCATTAGATGGAGGTGTGTGTAAGTATAATTCGAATACTTCTCATAAAAACATACTAGTATATTGAGGATACTGGTGTTGTTATAAAATAAAGGAATAAAAAGAGTTTAGGGGTTGGAGAAGTAAAATACAAGAAAAGAATTTTAGAGAAACTGTTACCTTGAATTTGGGTAACTTCCATTGGTTTGAACCAAAAGGACTTCTTGAAGTGCCTTATGCCTAAGCTAAGGCTTCTAGGAGGAGGAGAGGGATGTAGGGAACTTAATTTGTTAGAGTTTGGATGAGCCTAAAGGCTTGAGAGGTGTGTGTAATTGGTTAGCAGTGGTCTCCTTTTATAAGGGGGAGGAGGGGCTCAAATATAAGATAACTCATGGTCAAAATAAAATCATCCAATAAGAATTGGACATGTTTTGGATATTATTTTAATATTTATAATCTAATTTATTTAAATCATTTACTAATGAGGTAAATACTGCATCATTATTGTGTCATAAATAATTTAATTTATTTGATGTCCAAAAATTGTAAAACAAATACCATGACGTAAGAAATCTTGTTATCTTTCCGATGAATATTTATAGTCAAAAATATTACTTATATAACACCATATAAAAAATAATTACTAAAAGATTTTTATTTATGTCAATTTTTCCCTTAATTTAAATTAATTAATCTAAAGTGTCATTATCATTCATAAGTGGCTCTATGGGGTCCCAAAATCGACCCAAGGATTCCCATGGTCATCCATTACTCATCCAATAAGGTTATGACATATGTTAAGGTAATTTTGAATTATTACAATATTCTTTTTACCTTGGATTACCCTATTTACATTTAACCATGGTAAATAAAAGTCAAAAGTTACTATTCACCAAAAATTATTTTCATCTTATTGAACCACATTTTACTTACTAACAACAACCATGTATGTTGTATTTTTGAAATTCAATTCACAGAAGTAGTAAAATTTCATTTAAATGAAAAAGTCAGTTTTTTTTAACTACTACTAAGTGGTTCAACTATTCATCAAAAATTGAAGTTTTTCAGAAAAATACCAAAAATTCATCCTAAGCTATATTTGATAATCCAAATTCAAAAATTATTTCTATTTTTCTAAATTCAAAACATATAAGTGGCATTAATTAATTTAAAATTAATTCCTGTTGTTAAAACAAATAGCGTGTTTTTTAAGAAACAGTAAGTATCAAAAGACTGGTACATGTTTATGTCCAATTTCAAAGTGAATTTAATTCCAATAAAGAAAATTGGATTATATTGTAAAAATATATTCTAATTACACTTTAAAAACAATTAAAAATATAATCTAACCATATAAATAAATTATATTAAAAGGCACTTTTGAATTAAAATACAATATTTTTCACTATTCATTAAAAAATAAACATTATCGGAAAAATTCCAAAAATTTACACAAAGTAAATTTTTATTTCCCCATTATAAATAATAAATTTATATAGTCAAATTTAATATATATAAGTTTCAAATATTTTATTTAAAAAGGGTTCTCCATTAAAAGGCGGTAAAATTGCATTTTTTTTAAATAATTCTTTTATCTGAAAAAATGAATTTTTCTTACATTATGTCTAAGAAACCCATAATATAGATTCTAAAATTATAAGGATTTTATAAAGTTCAAAACTCAGTTAATACTATTCATAACCGCTTTTGAATGGCTAGTTTAGTAAGTCGTGGTGTGCTTGAACCCGCTAGAGGGTAAACCCTAAGTTCAACAGGTAACCCACTGCCTAGCCCCACTAGAGGGTAAACCCTAAGGTCAACGGGTAACCCACTACCCAGCCCCGCTGGAGAGTAAACCCTAAGTTCAATGGGTAACCCACTGCCCAGCCCCACTGGAGGGTCAACCCTAAGGTCAACGGGTAACCTACTCCCCAGCCCCGCTAGAGGGAAAACCCTAAGGTCAACGGGTAACCCATTACCCAGCCCCGCTGGAGGCTAAACCTAGAACTGGTCTGATAACTCCGCACTGCCCGTGCTATCACTGGGTATCACTAACACTGCTACCGTAAGTAGGTTCGGAGTGCCTCAAAGGAACATCCGACTAACGCCCATTCATGTTTCCATATTTATTGAGATCTCAAAAGAGTCTCCACTATCTCAAAACGATTACACCATTGTAATCCTCGCGGAAAAACACGTGAGATAGACTACTTAATCGCTAGAAACGGACTCCCGATGAAAATTTATTCAACACTGCTTTATGCTCATACGGCGTCTCATGGGGCCCACACCTCGGTCCCGAAAAAGGTCAGGAGAACTGATCCATCGTGATACTCTCAGAATAACACGCCAAATCAACTATTCATATGCCCCAAAATGACATCAGATGAAAAAGTCGCAGTACGCTGCACACAGCTTAAAAGACGGCTCGTGGGGCCCATGCCACAACTCCGGATTCAACCCCTGAAACCACCATGGTCTACTTCTCCATGATGCTAGGGTGACAACGCCGCTAACGGCGCCTAAAACGGACTCCGAATGTAGAAGTTGCAACTCCCTGCATTATGAAAATTGGGCCATGTGGGGCCCACACCTTGACCCTGAAACACGTCACGCAGATCATACGATTGTGTTCCTTGATGATAACCATGTGGCATAGGCTATTCATTTGCCCAGAATAGACTTATGAAGCAGAAGTCGTAAAAACGTAGCATACGTCCGAAATCCGCCTCGTGGGGCCCACGCCTCAGGCTCAAATTTAGAAGGGAAGATTGCGTCATCGCAATCCCCTCAGAAGAACACTCAGAAACGAGTACTCAAACACCCCAAACAGATGTCGGGTGAAAAAGTGGTGTTTCACCGTAAAATGTGTGAACTAGGACCTATGGGGCCCACATCGTGTCTCCAACCTGAATGCTTTGGAAAGCATCTCAACAAGTCCGCATGAGGACTGGGGTCACGCTGCTACTGATGGCACGTCAATCGGATATCCTAAACAGCAGTTAGGTCCGACGCAAGAATAATTAATTAATTAAGTATTTGATTAATTATTCGCATTAAGTGTTTCGTGCCACCGAGCAACGAAACCAAACCCCAAACGTTCTGAACCAACTTTGGAAGGACCGTCTCAAATCTGGGGCCACAACGCCTCTGACGGTGCATCAAACAGACATCCGGCTCGCGAGTACGTCCGTTGTAAACTTTAATAATAATTTATGATTATTAACTTAAAGTGTTTCGGGTCACCCACCTTCAATATTAGAACTCAAAAACCCCAAAACTCCATCTAAAAAGTCCATCTTGAAGAGACGAACCCAGATCCACTGACAGCACATCAAACGGACACACTGTTTAAGAGATATGCCCCCTTGAACAAAAGGGGGCCCAAAATGGGCCAGTCCAGACCGGCCGAGCGCACCGCCACAAGTCGGCCGCCCTCAGCCGCGGCCCGCCCGGGCTCCCCGCTCCACCACCTGGGTCCACCCCACCACACCAGCACTGCCTCGTCTACCCTTCCTCTAGCTCCCCTGAAGCTTCCGCGCTCCACCGCGCCTCCGGCTCAACCTCGCCCGATGCCGCTGCTCCGGCCACACACGACGTCGGCCCTCCGAACTCCGCCTCGGCCTACCACCTGCCGCGCTCCGCCGCGCCTCCGGCTCAATCTATGGTCGTCACCCCTTGCCGGAGCTGGACCTTCAGATGGTCCCCCCGACCACTCTGGTGGTCGAATAAAGTATCCAAAACTGGTTTCGGAATCCTCGGGGTCGGATCTTTGCAGCGCCGCCCCTCGCTCGTCGATCTGTCACGGTTTTGGCGCTTCCTAAATTTTGGACGAAGAACGCTCAAGAACGTGATTTAGAATGGGGCTCAAATTATGGCCATGTTTGTTTGTCCATCATCCAAATTCTAAAATTTTAGAATTTAAACAACAAAATTGACAAAAACTCAAGAAATTGACGAAGGTGCGAAAATTAACCAAAAATCCTGCCTCGAATCGGTCATGTGTCGTTGGCGACATGTCCAAAACACTCTTACTTCGATCCTCCAAGGTTCTGGAAGAGGTCGCTCCTCGATTCAGTGAAGAATGTTGAATAACGCCAAATAATATTCGAGAGAGAGAAAGAGCGAGAGGGGGGGAGAGAAGGGAGAACCCTAACTCCAACTCCTATTTTTCTATTTATAGAAAAATCCTCTTAGCGCGAAATCTGAAACTGTCGTGCCCTCTCATTTTATATCGCGCCTAGGAAAAACGCCCCATTTTGAACTCAACAGAAGTCTCAGATTTCCATTCCAAGACTTCGTTCGAAAGTTATTTATAAATAACGCCAGTGATAAAAATCACTAAGTCATTATTTCAAAATGACGATTTTCCCCTTGGGTGACATCTCTCACAGCAGGCCCGCGCCCACAACTTTTACACCCCGCCTAGGGTAAACGGCACGCTCCGGATGCAATCGTGCACTCATATTTCCTATCTGAGATACCATTTAGGATAAAACACAACCTCACTATGTTCATAGTATAAAAACACTTAATATTTTTATAAAATTTATTCTAGGCACACCGGGCCTCGGAATCGCACGCCGTCTCAGCTCCTAGCTCTGGAAATATATGTAGAAATATTCCAAAGTCTTATAGGATGTGTCTCTACACCATACACCTCCAGAACCAAATTTTGGAATTCATTAAATCTAATTATAGCACATACCAATACACCTATCACGATAGCAGGCATAGCTATCACATCATCTATCACAACAGTATGCGATAAATAATGTTTTCTAGATGGCATGGCATAATGCATGGAATTTTATTCTATCTATTTCCTATATGATTCATGAGATTTCATTGAAAGCGTGGCTGATTTTCACCTATCGACTGTTCAAGGTTAGGGTGCCCTGCTAATGTGTATAGCAGCACTCTAGTCGAATCCTCAGTGATGATAATTTTTAATAATCAGTTGGTTTTATTTGATTTTAACTTTATTGGGGGGTTTGTTTGCAGAGCTTAATTGAAATTGATTAATATATGTTATTTGATTTAAAAATTTTATAAATATTGGGGTGAGTTCATTGTTGGGGATTTAATCTTATGATATCCTTGAGCTCTACTTTATATATTCCATTAAATTAATACCCACTTCACAAGATGACTTTGATTGGAATTCCCAAGTGTTAAAGCTTTAATATAAACCGTAACATAACTTAGGGTTATAATAATTACCTTTACTTGTTTATGGTAGTGAATGTGTGGTTCCAATAATCCATGTAATCCACATTCTAGACAAAAAATATCATTAATCCATGACATATGAAGTTCAACATACACAATATTAATATAAAGAATATTCATTTAGAGAAGGCCCTAAATCCCTTAATATCCCCAAATTATGAATCACCCCAATGAGGTATTTACTCAGGAATTTGGGTGGTTGATAATCTGGTTATAATTTTATGATAATGAATTAATAATTGAAGAAAAATAAAGTGATAAGAAAAGAGTTGTGCGTCAAACACACACACACAAACAGTGAAGGGAATTAAATACTAACATTGGATTGAATGAGAAAGCACAATAAGGGAAGGGGATTCAACTTTATTTAAACGATTTTAAGACCACTAATATTATTTAATCTAAGTTGGTTGAGAATAACATATGAAGAATAATAAACTTGCATTAAAATAGAATTACAAAAACAAACACTTACATGATTACAAACAAAGAACAACACAAAAGTAAATGAGAACAGAGAGAGGTGGAAAGGTCTCTCAAGTGAAAAATTGAGCATGAAAATTCCTCCAAAGAATTTTTCAAGGATTTTTTCATTCCAATATATGATCCTATCTTATGAAATTCCAACCCTTTTGAAAGGAGAGGGAATGTATTTATAGCCTAAGGTGGTGGACTTTTTTCATTCCAAAACTACCCCTCCACTTGGATCGACTGTTTGGAAATCCATAAAGGTGAACTTAGAGATATATCCTTCTTAATAGTTGTAGATAATACTATTTTCAGTCTACTATAAAACTTTGGATGTATTTGGACTTAGTGATAAAAAGTTATGGTAGTTTTAGTTAACAATTATAAACTGTCCATTTCTATCCATGCTCTCTTGATGACTGAAATGTGAATGGATTTTTGAATAGGAATATGACTTAAAATATGAATTATTTATTCAAAAAATAAGCTTCCTATATCTCCTATTTCACACTGAAATATCTCAGATCTAATTTATGTATAGATTAGTAGAAAAGTCAATTTTGGTGTGCTGATTTCATTTCCCAGATAGAATGGTGGGATGGACTTCAAAGCTTCATTTGGGCCACTTGTTTTTTGATTTGGGCCCTGAAAGTTTTATCCATGACTCACTTCACTGTCCCCCAAACGTTAGAGGATAATAAAGTAATTTGGACTTCCTAATTGAGACCATAAATTCAATCTTCATGGCTGGTCCAATTTCTTCACAGATTCTGTGGGCCTTCTTGTGTGGTCAATATGACCCTTCAAATGGTAGAATTGGAAAATGATTCCATCTAATGATTTGTGGTAAATTTAATAATTAATCCTAAAAAACAAGAACCACAAAATTTCGATCTTTAGGGTGATATTTATTATTAAAACAGTAAACTAACTTGAATCTGGATGAATTCAAATCTTGCTCAAAAATTATATTTAATATTTAAACATTAATATTTCACACAAATTATGAACATTTCATATAAAATCTGTAAATAGAGTATATAAAATTTTTTGAAAATATTAATAACATCAACTCCCACACACTTAGTCTTGTACATGTCCTCATGTGCAACAAATATAAAAGACATGACAAAATCATTTTCACACACCAACAAATATTAAAAAAAATTCCCCAATCAAGGGAGGTTTAGACAATTTCACTCATCCATATTGAATTCCACCACAAGTTCTTACAAAAACAATGTTCTAAAAACAATTAATTTTTTCATACTCAAATTTAGAAATGGAAAATAGTGGCACACAAAACTTACTCCTCTCAAGATGATAAAATTAATTTATGGAGATTCACTCATTCACCAACAAAAATTGAAAATCTTATAGTTTTTAAGAGATCTCATCTTCCACTCCCTATCCTAAAGTTCTCAAAAGTAAATAGGTATTTTTAAGGGGGGTTTTGTGTATATCGGATGCTAGGAATATGATATACAAAAGATAGGAAAATGGGGGTAAAACACCAACATGGAAAAATCAATGCACTTTTTTTTGAAATGATACATGAAAGGAAATGGAAACACATATTTAAGATGGAATGAAAATGTGAAATAAGACACAAAAGAGGAAGGATATTTTAAGTGGATGATAAGATGAAATATTTACAAACCATGAAATTTCTCCCAAACACATAAGTGTTCATTTTTTTCTTTTTCTTTTTTGTATTTTTTTTTGAATTTTGAACTTGAAACATATCTCACACTCACCTCCCAACCCATGTTTGATCTCCTCAAAATACTAATTGTAATAGTTATAACAAGACCAATGGTTGAGGAATAGTGATTTTTGAACCACCCAAGACACAACCCATTCTTATTTTCATTTTTTTTCGTTTTTATTTTAGTTTTTTTACACTTTTCAATATCATTCGTACAAGATAAACATATATACATTCCCGAAACCCACTAAAGGACAACCTCTCCCCCACACTTAAATTGATGCTTTCCCTCAAGCATATGATAACATGGTTAAAATCAACAAAATGGTACCAAAAATGAAATCCATTCCCCCCACACTTAAATTTCAAAAAATTATGCAATGAAAATCCATGTAGATATTGGGTGGGATAAGGTATTGGGTTTGTAATGTGGATATCAAAGAAAAGGTTTTCATTGGATTGAAGGGGCTTTCAAAAGGAGTATTAATGTATGGTTAATGGGAGGATATTTGGCTATTATAATTTTCTTGTGGTTCAGAAAATTTCTTTATCATATTAATGCACACTAAATTAGGAAATTCATCTCGAAGATCCACAAACTGAAGACTCACAAATGAGGGTGAAAAAAACACATTTTGAAAAGATGTCCATAGGTTTCATTGGAATGAAAGAAAATGTTGTTCCTCATGGGTGGGGAAAATCATTATCCAAATCAAAAATTGAGCATTAAATTTTTTTTGGTTTTGACACAATATTTTTTATCCAAATTTATGAAGAAACCACAAAATTTTTGAGATGAAACCATGCCTTTTGACTCCCCAAAATGGTTGGAAAAAATTTGAAAATAGGAAGGTGAGTAAGTATGAATCTTGATTTTTCATATATTTTTTTAAATGATTTTATATTTGTTTTTAGTTTTTTAGGGTTTTTTTAGTTTTTTATAAAGACACAACCACACAAAAGAGAAAGAGTAAATAAAAAAGTGTGAGAAGGAAAGTGGTAAAAAAATAAAATGAGAATGAGGGAGGAAGAAGAAGAAAGAGAGGGGGGGATAAGGAAGAAGAGAGAAAGATTGAGTTAAAGGGAAAGAGGTGCCCCCTGGTTTGGATTTGGCAGGTCATCGTCCTCATTCACTGGTGGGTTGGTGGAAGTTGAGGTGGTTCTCGAGATGTGTGTCCTCTCATGGTTATTCTTTAACCGATGTTCATTAACTTTGAATGTATTTTTTGAATAGGGGTCTTGGACTTTCACTACACCAAATGGGTAAACGTGAGAAACAATAAAAGGGCCTTCCCATAAAAAATTAATCTTACATGGGTGAAGCTGAAATTGAGAGTTGAAGAGAAATACCTTTTCACCTTCATGGAATATATTTCATAGGATGTGTTTATCATGGAGTACCTTAAACTTTTCTTTGTACATATTGGAATTCTCATAGAAATCAAATTGAATCTTCTCCAGTTTAGCCAATTGCAACAATATTTCTTCACCATATTTTTCACAATCAAAATTATAGGTGTTCATAGCCCAAAATGACTTATGTTGGATTTAAACTAGTAAGTGACATGCTTTACCAAAAACTAGCCTAAAAGGAGACATCCCAATGGGTGTTTTATTGGAAGTTAGATAATCCCAAAGTTCTTCACCAAGTCTTCTAGGCCAATCTTTTCTGGTGGGATTAACAATTCTTTCAATAACTCTTTTTACTTCTCTATTATAAAGTTCAACCATGCAATTTTTTGGGGGGTGATGTGTAGTTGATGTTTTATGTACAATCCCATTATTTTTCAAAACAGATTCCATGGTTCTATTACAAAAATGGGATCCTAAGTCACTTATTAAGGCACGTGGTGTGCCAAATCGATGGAAGATGTGTGGCTTTAAGAACTCACTAATAGTATGTGAATCATCCTTTTAAGTGGGTTTGGACTTGACCCACCTAGAAACATAATATAATTCAAGAAGAATGTATGTGAATCCTTTGGAAGGGGGGAATAGTCCTATGAAATCGATTCCCCAAACATTGAAGATCTAACAGAAAATTAAAGGCTTTTGGGGTAGTTAATTTCTCTTTGAAAATGTGCCAAACTTTTGGTAAGTGGTACATGATTGATAGAACTCATGTGAGTCCTTGAATAGTGATGACCAGAAGAATCTAGAGTCTAGGACCTTTTGGGAGGTCCTTTGTGGTCCAAAGTGTCCACCACCAGGCACTGAGTGACAAAATTCTAAGATGGAAGAATGTTCATTTTAATCAACACATCTCCTAATTACCATGTCTTCCCCAGTTTTCCAAAGTTTATTTTATTATCAAAAATAGAATTTTTAATCACATTTCAATTTCATTTTTTTTTCTTTTGAAAAAAATTCAGGAAAAATACCATCAACCAAGTAGTTTAAAATTGGGGCATACCATGGTAACTTTGGAGTGAGAGATGGAAGGTGCTCAGTGGGGAATTCAGGATCAATGATTTTTGAATGATAAGAATTAGAAATTCTACTCAGTTGATCATCCACAAGGTTTTCTTTACCTGGTCTATCTTGGATTTCAAGGTCAAACTCTGGGGTCATTAGGATCCATATTATTAGCCTCAGTTTTGAATCACTTTTCTTGAGTAAGAAATTTATAGCAAAAATAGTCTGTGAAGATGATTATTTTGACACCTAAGAGATAGGGCCAGAATTTATCTAAGGAAAAAACCAATGCTAAAAGTTCCTTTTCAGTGACAGTTTAGTGAGATTGAGTTTCATCCAAGGTTTTTGAGGCATAATATATGATATGAAGAATTGTTTCTCTTCTTTGACCAAGAAAAGCCCCAATAGCTCTATCAGAAGCATCACACATAAACTCAAAGTGTAAGGACCAATATAAGGGTTGGATTATTAGGGAATAAGTAAGAGTAGTTTTGAGTTTAATAAAGGATCTCTTGAAAACCTCATAAAAATAGAAAGTGACATCATTTTGGAGAAACCAAGTGAGTGGGAGGGAAATCGTACTGAAATTATGGATGAATTGCCAATAGAAACTGGCATGACCGAGGAATGAATGGATGTCTCAAATAGAAGTGGGTTCAAGAAGTGATTGGATCACTTCAATTTTGGCAAGATCAACTTCAATACCCTCTTTTGAAACTATGTGCCCAAGAACAATCCCATTTGAAACCATGAAGTGACATTTTTCAAAATTTAACACAAGGTTACACTTGAAACAATTTTGAAGGACTAGAGATAGTGAATTCAAGAAAGATTCAAAGGAATCACCATAAATAGTATAGTCATCTACGAAGACTTTCATGCAGTGTTCAATGAATTCAGAAAAGATACTCATAATACACCTCTGGAAGGTTGTAGGAGCATTACAAAGGCCAAAAGGAATTCTTGTTAGGTCCACAAGGTTGAATACCCTGAGAGGGGGGCTGAATCAGGGTATGAATAATTTTAAAATTAATGCTCGTTCTGATCTTGTTTCGCTATTAATAAAAACACTCTTCTCTCTCTTTCCTATTGTACAATGTAAATAGAATGTAAAGCATGCACAGGACACAGTGATTTTTACTTGGTTCACCCTCACTGGGCTACGTCCAAGGAGCATATGCTGACAAGTTGTCATTCGTACCAAATTCCAATAAACTTCACTAGCTGTGGATACAAGGTTCGGGTATAGTCACTCTATCCCAGGCTCACTGCCTTTACAAGATTTAGGGTCATCTCACTGCTTTCCCAAAGGTCACTCCCTGTTTCTCTCTCTCTGGCTCACTGCCGGTGGAGAGAATCACCTTCTTCCTCTTCCTTCGCTCACTACTCTAGAAAGGATCCACTCAAAGTTTATAAACCTGTAGGTCTCTTCATTTTCATGAAGGAATGCATCTTCCTTTGTATATAGATGCTCTGTTGAATTACAACTTTCACCCGTAGATGAATATCTCTTTGTTCCGAAGGTATTGGGAAAACTTTCAGCTTCCACGCAGCCCGAAAATCGCTGCTGGAAATAAACCTTACTTAGCGTGCAAGTCAATCTCGGAACGCAAGTATCAGCGCACAAGTCCCCAATGTCGCGCAATTCTTCCTCAACTACTTGCGTGACTCAAGCTTATGCAACTCCAAACCTGCGTGACTCACTTCCTTCCTAGCCTAAACCACCTCAGGTGCGCAACTAACACTTGACGCGCACCTTCCAATACTGGCGCGCAAGTCCCACTTGCGTGACACACCACCACCTACGCGACCACCATACCTGCATGACGGGAGCTCTGAATCTTCAAAGTGTTGAACTCTGGTAAATAATGAGGAGGGGTGGTCCAGTATTTATAGGCAATTTGACACCCCTGTGCGACGGCGCCCAAGTCAACCCTCGGCGCGCAAGTCTCGGCATGCAAGTCTCTTCCCCTGCAAGTCACTTGCGCGACCCACTTCCAAACTTATGCAAACCTCTTTACATTTCCATATTTTGATCTTCTGATATTGAAAAACCATAGGCACGCAAGTTCTCAAGCTTCCAAGGCATTGGCTCGTAAGTCTCTTCACGGCGCGCAAGTCATCTGCATGACACCACTAATACTTGCGCGACACTCATCCCTTTTCCATATTTTGATGATCTGATCATGAAAAACATATGGTGTGCAAGTTCCCCAGCCTTCATGTACACGGCACGCAAGTCCCTTTGCCAAAAACCACTTTTCTTAATCTGTCGATTTTTAGTCCCAAAAATTTGGCAAACACTGGAAAACAGCGCCACCTTGTATCTATTCTTTTTATGCCGCCTCCAGATCATTCATTCCTTTATCGACGTTCTTGAATAAAACATGGATCATTGACCGCAGATCTTGAACTCGACATTCCACCATGAAATCCTCTTTGTCAACAAATTTTTATGTCATTGTTTTTCTTTGGAAACAATCATAGCACAGTTGTCCACTTTGTCAACAAACACAATCACCTCAAAAATGCTTCAATGATGTCTTGAGGGATTTTTTCCCAACAATCCCCCCCTTTGGGTTTGTTGACAACTCTTCCATAAAAGGATAAATCTTTGATTCTTCAGCCACCATTCGCCTTTTGCGATTCTGATAGCGATCAAGGATTTACTCAACACATACTCTAAGACCACATGAGCAATGCTCGGCGTGAGAAACAAGAGTAAATGAAAAGTTTATCAATGAATCACTTCATTTATGACATCCACTGTTGACACCAAACTGATACCAATTTTTACCAAACTGATACCAATTGTTGGAAGTCTTCTTACCACATTCCAACATCTCTCTTTTGATTTTATCATGATCATCAGCTGTCGTGATATCTATTCATTGATCGATCACTTCCAGCATCGTCAAATTTAATACTCTCCCCCTTTCTGCTCATAGCTTTAACACCTCTTTAGCCCTATTTCATGTGTTTTCCAAGCTAAGCTCTGGCTAAGAACGTTCAAATAGCTTCAGCTCCCCCTATCTGGATGCTCCACCTATTAGCTTATCCACTAATCTGTCAATATTTCTTAAATACCCACATTGTCTCCCCCTTAAACAATCACTATTTTCTCCCCCTTTGTCAACGAACCCAAATTTTACTCCTTTGAAGTCTGTAACAGAGTAGGGAACACATATCAACACATTAGGTAAAACACATCATGCCTTAGGAGAGGGGGGTTGATTCCACATCCACACTATTTCAAGTGCGGGGAGTCGACTGAACTCCCAGAGCCAGTTGATGCCTCTCAAAAGCTTCCTTGGGTAAGGCCTTTGTTAGAATGTCTGCAACCTGTAGCTCTATAGACACATACTCCAACTTTACGATTCCCTGCTCAACCTTCTCCTTGATAAAATGATACTTTATCTCAATGTGCTTTTTCCTTGAGTGATGAACAGGATTTTTGCTGAGATTTATAGAACTTGAGTTATCACACTGGATTCTGATCGGAGACTTCAATTCAACTCTCATATCTTCAAGTTGCTGCTTCATCGACAATAACTGTGTGCATGCTTGAGTGGCTGCAATATACTCTGCTTCTGCAGTGCTCAATGAAATGCAATCTTGCTTCTTGCTAAGCCAAGAAATACACAATCCACCAAGATAGAATGCACCACCTGACGTTGATTTTCTATCATCCGCTGAACCGGCCCAGTCTGCATCAGTATATCCCAATAACTCTATCTTAGATTTATCATTATATGTCAAGCCAAAATCCACTGTGCCCTAGATATACCAAAGTATTATTTTCACTGCAAGCATGTGTCTTTCCTTGGGATTAATCTGATATCTCGCTACTTGGCATGTGGTGAAAACAATATCAGGCCTTGTTGAGGTTAAGTACAACAGACTTCCAATAATTTTCCTGTATTCTATGATATTAACTGCCTTGACATCCTCATCTTTTGATAATTTCATCCGGGCAACAACCAGAGTCTTCATCTCCTTGGAATTATCCATTAAAAACCTTATCAGAACCTCCTTGGTGTATTTGGATTGCGAAATGAAAGTTCCATTACTTCCTTGTGTCACCTGTAAGCTAAGGAAAAATTTTAGTTCTCCAATCATTGACATTTCAAACTCATTTTTCATGAATTTAGAAAACTGTCTGCACTGAGCTTCATTGGATCCACCAAAAATTATGTCATCGACATACACCAGCACCATCATCCTTTGATTACTGACATTGTTGAAATATAGATTGTAATCAACTCCTCCACGCTGGAAACCAAGCTTCTTCAAGTACTGATCAAGCCTTGAGTACCATGCTCTTGGTGCTTGTTTCGACCCATACAATATCTTCTTCAGCCTGCAAACTTTTTTCTCATCCTCATGAATGAGAAAACCATCCGGCTGCTCAATGTACACCTCTTCTTCTAGAACCCCATTCAAGAATGTGGATTTGACATCCATCTAGAACACTTTGAACTTTCTTTGCATTATTATGGCCAAAAATAATCTGATTGTCTCCATCCTTGCAACCGGTGCAAATGTATCATCTATATCTATTCCCTCTATCTGGGAGTATCCCTTGCACACTAGCCGTGATTTGTTTCTAATAACAGTTACATATTCATTCATCTTATTGCGATAGACCCATTTAGTCCCAATGACATTCTTGTCTGCTGGCCTCGAAACAATCTCCCATGTCTAGTTCTTCTTGATTTGATCAAGTTTTTCATTCATAGCCTGAACCTAGTTTTCATCTTCAGCTGCATCAGAAAAACATTTCAGCTCCACCTGAGATAAAAACAATGTTTTCTGTAATGACTTCATTCTTCGAGTCTGAACTGGAGTTGTCTGATCACCAATGATATTCTGCCTATCAATTTCAGCTTGACTCTTTGGCTTTCTTGCAGACACAGACTTGACACTTTCTTGTTCATCATCAGTATCTTCTTCTAAGTTAGCCTTTGACACTTCTACTCCCCCTATGTCGCTTACCTCATCATCACTTTCATCCAAAAACTGTTCACTGGGTCTTTGAGCATTCTGTTCATTTTCTACTATAGTGACATCATTGCTCTCAACAATTTTTCCCAGCCTTTTGTTGAAGCATTTATATGCTTTACTTTTCCATGAGTAGCCAAGGAATATCCCCCCATCTCCTCGTGCCTTAAACTTTCTGGGAGTTTCTTTTTTGAGAATGAAACACTTACTTCCAAAGATTCGAAAGTATTTTAATGATGGCTTCTTTCTGTACCACATTTCATACGGAGTCTTCCCTTGTTCGGACACAACAGAGACCTATTCAAAACATAGACTGATGTCAAAACTGCTTCCTTCCAAAATTTCTCTGGTAGGTCTTTATCAATAAGCATCATTCTGGACATGTTGTTGATGTTCTTATTTCTCCTTTACACCAATCCATTCTGTTGGGGAGTTCTCACTGATGAAACTTGATGCCTTATTCTGTGTTTCTCGATATAGACTTCGACTTGACTATTTGTGAATTCCGTACTGTTATCAGTATGAAACTTCAGAATTTTCTTCCCAATAATCCTTTCTAATTCCCTCCTATACTGCTTGATACAACTGAACACCTCTGTCTTATGGGTAATGACAAATACCCAAGCTATTCTGCTATAATCATCAATGAAAAGAACATAGTACCTTTGCCCATTTATGGCTCGTGGTGAGATAGGTCCACATACATTAGCATGCACCAATTCAAGCACTCTGGTTGATTTATGTTCATTTGGCCTATATGTCTTTCTGATGATCTTCCCTTGTTAACAACCATCTCATGTATGAGTAAGATCACGTGATAGTTTGGGAAGGTTTCTAACAGCATCACATTTTACTAGATCTTCCATGGATGGTTGACATAGGTGACCAAGTCGCTTATGACACAGCTGGTTTTCTTCCTCTCTAGATAAAAGGCACAAATATTTTTCCCCACTTAAAAGGTAAAGATTCCCCTTTGTCCTTTTTCCTTGTAGAACAACTGCTCCATCTTTTGCTTTCACAACACACATCTTCTTGGTAAATTGAATAGAGTGCCCAGAGTAACATAATTGACTGACACTGAGTAAGTTATGACTAAGCCTCTCTACTACCAAGACATCAGTGCGTCTTATTTCTTTTCCCCCAAATTTGGACTTTCCGGAACCAACAATATTCAGCCCTTCATCATTCCCAAACTTGAAAACTCCTTTGTCAAATTTTATGTCTATAATTAGATCCTTATTCCCTGTCATATGGGATGTGCAACCACTATCAAGGATCCATATTCCTGAATGATATGAAGCTTTAAGGGAAATTTCCAAAACTACTTCCTTTTCTTCTTTATTCTTCTTGGTCCAAAATTTTACCTTCCCACTCAGCATAGATTGAGACTTATGTTATTTCTCAGAGTATGATGGACCTGCTTTATCTTGCAAAGCCGCAAATCTATTCTGCATTTTTAACTCACCTGTGAGTTTATTGATCTACTGCTTGCGAACATTTTGATTCTACTTTGGATCATTTCTCTATATGGTCGAAGTACAGTACCAAGCCATGTGTCCAAATCCTCCACACCAAAAATAGTGTCCTTCAAAATATGTTCTGGAAAATTATTCTCTGTTTGGCTGCCACCTCTGTTTTTGTTCCCTTCTATATCTCTTGGCTATGAAACACACATACTGTGAATGTCTCATCTTCTCACAATAATAACACCTGATATAGAGTGCATTCCTTCGTGTTACTTTAGAACTATGATTTTCCCTTTGTTATCTCTGAATATTCTGATTCTGTTTTGTGCCCAAATCAACCTTCAATTTTGGGACGAGTTCTTGCAGTATGACATCAACTACCACAGATTTTTGTTTCTTATCAAGACCTGAATCAACCTTAGCATTTGAGCTTTCTTGCTGCTTCACTTCTGCTGAACTACGAGCCTCCTCTTTCATCTTCTCTGTCTTTTGAATTTCCTTCTTTTCTGATATCACAATGGGGTTCAAGAGTTTTTCTTGATCCTTCATTTTTCGTCGCAAACTGACCACTTATTCTTCAAGCTCTTTGATACATCTGACCTAATACTTTCCTGTTTTAGTCAAACAATCAATTTCCTTATTTTGTTTCTCAATTTTAAGCTTATGCTCAATACTATTTTCTGAGATCTCTGGTGTTGAGGAATTTAGTTTTTCAATTTCTTCTAACAACTCAGACTTTTCTTCATCCTATTGTTTCATATAGAGTTTGGCATCACAAACCACTTTATTAGATTTATTAGTTTTGGCTCTCCAAATGTCTATCTCCTCAAGAGCTGCTTCCAATTCGGCTTCCATATCAACTCTCCCTTCAATTTCTTCTTCTTCTTCAGTGTCAGCTTCTTCCTTTTTCTGAGAACTACCAACAATCACCACCAAGGCATTTACCCCACAATCTCTGCAATTTTTTATCTCCTCAACCTCTTCATCCTCAGACTCATCTGAACTTTCAAATTCTTGTGAAAGAAGATTCTTCTTCTTGAAGAAATTTCTCTTGAATTTTTTCTTCCCTTTCACAAATGCTGAAGACTTCTTCTTGGGAATTTCGAGTTCATCTTCATCATTTTCTTCTTGAAACTTTTTGGGGCATCTTGCAGCAAGATGACCAACTTTTACACATCTAAAGCAAGCGAGTGGAAGTTTCCCTTTGAACTTTCCTTTTCCTCTTTGAAGATTTGAGGAAAGGAATGACATAACCTCATCTGTCTCTTCTTCTTCCTGAGAATCTTCAATGGTGAGATTTTTCATGGCCTTAAATTCCATCTCTTTGGTTTTTCCCTTTTCCACAGCCTCATTGTCATCATTCCTCATCTCATATTCAACCAAGGTACTGTGTAAGTTGTCCAGTGTCAGCTCTTTGGGATCTTTATCTTCTAGAATAGAAACTTTAGGATTGAACCGAGGTGGAAGCTTCCTCAAGATGCGCTTTAAGATCTTTATGTCTTCAATGACTTCACCAAGACCTTTCATATCTTCCACAATAATATTTACCCTGTCAAAGAATGCATCAATAGACTCATTTGGGTTCATCTTCAGATCTTCATACTTATTCCACAACACTTGCATCTTTGCCTCTCTGACCTTTGTATCTCCTTCATATATATTCAATAGCTTTTCCCACATGGCACGTGACATTTTTCATGACATCACCTTTGTATAGATAGTATTGGATAGGGCTCCCCCTAAGGCATTAATTACTTTGGTATCTGCATCCAATTCTCTACGTTCAGCTTCTGATAATGCGCCACTATTAATATCTGTTGTTATGCCATGCATTGCTGCAGTGAATACATCCATTCCCAAAGATCGAAAGTAGTGTTGCATATGATTCTTCCATAGATGAAATTTGTTCCCATCGAAGATCATAATACCTTTATGATTGGTGACCTCCATTGAGAGAAGAACTAATATCAACCTTTCCCTTTGATACCAATTGTTAGGTCCACAAGGCTGAATACCCTGAGAGGGGGGTGAATCAGGGTATGACTAATTTTAAAATTAATGCACGTTCTGATCTTGTTTCACTGTTAAGAAAAACACACTTCTCTCTCTTTCCTATTGCACAATTTAAACAGAAAGTAAATCATGCATAGGACACAACTATTTTTACTTGGTTCACCCTCACTGGGCTACGTCCAAGGAGCATACTCCGACAAGTTTCCAGTCATACCAAATTCTACTAAACTTCACTAGTTGTGGATATAAGGTTCAGGTACAGTCACTCTGTCCCAGGATCACTGCCTTTACAAGATTTAGGGTTAGCTCACTGCTTTGCCAAGGGTCACTCCCTGTTTCTCTCTCTCTGGCTCACTATCGGTGGAGAGGATCACCTTCTTCCTCTTTCTTCGCTCACTGCTCTAGAAAGGATCCACTCACAGTTTATAGACCTGTAGGTCTCTTCATTTTCATGAAGGAATGCATCTTCCTCTATATGTAGATGCTCTGTTAAAGTAAAACTTTCACCTGTAGATGAATATATCTTTGCACCGAAGTTATCAGGAAAACTTCCAGCTTCTACGCAGCCCGAAAATCACTGCTGGAAATAAACCTTACTTGGCACGCAAGTCAATATTGGCGTGCAAGTATCGGCGCGCAAGTTACAACTAGCACACAAGTCTTCCTCAACTACTTGCGCGACTCAAGCTTCTGCAACTCCAAACCTGCGCGACGCACTTCCTTCCTCACCTAAACCACCTCAGGCGCGCAACTAACACTTGGCGCACAACTTCCAATACTAGCGCGCAAGTCCCACTTGCGCGACACACCACCACCTACACGACCACCACACCTGCATGATGGGAGCTCTGAATCTTCAAGTGTTGAACTCTGGTAAAGAATGAGGAGGGGTGGTCCAGTATTTATAGGAAATTTGACCACCTTGCGCAACGGCACCCAAGTCAACCCTCAGTGCGCAAGTCTCGACATGCAAGTCTCTTCCCCTGCAAGTCACTTGCGCGACCTACTTCCAAACTTGTGTGAACCTCTTTACTTTTCCATATTTTGATCTTCTGATCTTGAAAAACCATAGGCGTGCAAGTTCTCAAGCTTCCAAGGCATCGACGTGCAAGTCTCTTCACGGTGCGCAAGTCATCTGCGCGACACCACCAATACTTGCACGACACTCATATCTTTGCCATATTTTGATGATCTGATCATGAAAAACATATGGCACACAAGTTTCCAAGCCTTCATGTACACGGAGAACAAGTCCCTTTGCCAAAAACCACTTTTCTTCATTTGTCGATTTTTAGTCCCAAAAATTTGGCAAACACTGGAAAACAGCGCCACCTTGTATCTGTTCTTTTTATGCCGCCTCCAGATCATTCATTCCTTTATTGACGTTCTTGAATCAAACATGGATCGTTGACCATTGCTCTTGAACTCGACATTCCACCATGAAATCCTCTTTTTCAAAAAATTTGTATGTCATTGTTTTTCTTTGGAAACAATCACAGCACAGTTGTCCACTTTGTCAACAAACACAATCACCTCAAAAATGCTTCAATGATGTCTTGAGGGATTTTTTCCCAACAATTCTCCTATATGAATATGTTCCAAAGGGGCAAGTGAAAGCAGCCTTTTCTTGGTCCTGAGTTATGATTGGGATTTGGAAGTAGCTGGTGTATCCATCAAGAAAGCAATAGTGTGACTTTCCAGCTAATCGTTCTAGCATCTAATCAAGGAATGGAAAAAGGTAGTGAACTTTTCTTGTTTCAACATTCAATTTCCTATAGTCTATGCACACACACCATTTTTTCTTCACTCGAGTTATGACTACCTCCCCGTGTTCATTTGTGACAACAGTTATCCCACCCTTCTTAGGTACAACTTGAATTGGACTAACCCATTCACTATCAGAAATTGGGTAGATAATACCATATTGAAGAAACTTGGTGATCTCTTCCCTAACTAACTCAAGGATGAGTGGATTGAGTCTTCTTTTTGGTTGTCTAATTGGTTTGTATAACTTCTCAAGATGGATTTGAAGCATGCAAAGGGCGGGGTTGATTCCTGGTATGTCATCTAGGATCCAACCTAAGGCCTTTTTGTTTTCCTCCAACACCTGAACAATTTTGAACTCCTTGGTTTCAGTAATTGAAGCAGAGATAATGATAGGATAAGAGTGATCATCGAAAAGGAATGCATATTTCAAGTGTTTAGGAAGAGGTTTTAGATCATTCACATCTTTTATTTGTGGGTTAGACAACTTAGGAATGGAGGAAGGGACTTTAGTTGCTTCAGATTCATTTTACTTAATACTGTCCAAGGTGGAGCAGTATAAATCAGAGTTGATGTAGGATTCAAGAGAGTTTTCAAGTTCCTCTAGATTGATGGAGTCTATGAATGAAAGGTCCACATAAACTTCACCATTTATGACTTGGTTAATCCTGGTGCAGATTTCATATGATCCTATCTCTTTAGAATAGGATGAACATGATGGAATGGGGTCAATTGACTCTCAGAAGTTTCCTCAGAAGCATGGATTGAGAATGCAGAGTGGTCCCCATATGGGTATCACATGTCTTGGAAAATTTTGAACTTGACAAGTTGGTCACCAAATTCCATGGATAAGATTCTTGAATGGACATCAATCTTTGTTCTAGCAGTTATGAGGAATGGTCTTCTGAGAATTAGGGGAGATCGAGAAGAGTTAGTCTCACCTTCCTTGTCAAGGACATAGAAATCAGTATGGAAGATAAGATCAATGACACGAACAAGGACATACTCAATTATTCCCTCAGTATTGGTTGTGCTTCGATTGGATAACTGAATAACAAAACCTATTGGATTTAATGTACCTAGGCCAAGGATGGAGAATATGGATTTAGGCATGGCATGTATTGAGGCCCCTAAGTCAATAAGTTCATCATCGAAGTTTGAACTTCCTATTTGGCATGGAACCATAAAGGTCTGAGTATCTTTGCATTTTATGGGAATAGACTGTTGGGTGGAAAAAAATTTAAAGGTCCTAATTTGTCTCTTGTGTGTGTACAATTCCTTAAGAAACGTGGCATACTTAGGTATTTGATTTATGGCGTCTAAGAGGGGAATGTTGACTTCAACGCATCTAAACATGTCGAGCATTTTAGGATCAGGTTCAAAGGAATTATTTTTCTTAGAAATGTCTTGAGGAAAAGGAATTTGGTTCCTAAGTGGAATGTAAGGAGGCTAGGGAATGTATTCATATTCCTTTTTAAGTTTATTTTTCTTTTCATTTTCTAGGTCAACATTTAAATGGGAGTGGGAGGAATGATCATGAGGCATGGAAATTTGCTTTCTTGATATAAGTTCAATTTCACTTACATTACCCTTAGGGTTGGGTAATGTTTGAGCTAGGACTTGGAAAGAATTGGATGGTTGCTGCTAACTAAGGTTGAATGCAAGTTGACCAATTTGTGTTTCAATTTTTTTAAGGCTGGAATATGTGAAGGAGGAAAGATCTTCCACTGCACTTTCCCACAGTTTCTTGGAAGAAGAGTCTAGTCCCAGATTGGGATTGCCTTGATTTTGGTTCTTGGTAAAGTGATGGTATTAGTTTGTGAATTGGGAAGTCTCACTAGGATAGTGGAATCTTGGAGGAGTAGGAGGAGGATTTCTCCTTTGTTGTTAAGGAACAAAAGGATAAGGTTGTTGGAAGTTACCAACACCTTGACCATATTGAAACTGTTTTGGGTTTTGAGGAAGGAATTGATGGGGATGATAGATGATATTAACATACCTCAAGCCTTTGTTATAGGAATAAGAGTAGGGCTCAGAGTGAGGTTGGTTTAAGTTTCTAAAAAACTGACCTGATAGTTGAGGGTTGTTGTTCTGCTGAGCATAGTATACATTGAGATCCATTGGTCCAGATGAATCAGATGGTTCATCTTGAAGTTGTGGATAGGTGTTTTTGGATGAGATGGTGAGTTGTAGATTCCACAGTTTTGGACAGCTCTAGGAAACAATGATTGTGGAGAATATGAGGTTAGGTCTTTGGAATCCACATCTAGTTGTCGCATAATACCTATAAGTTCACTCATCCACTCAGTTATCTTATTCGGCTCTATGGATTGATTCTCTTAAAATTGTTTGACTTCAGTATGTAATAGAGTATGGAATTGTTGTGTGATTTCAGCCATGTTGCTTATAATATCTCTTGCAGCTATAGGAGTTTTATCAAAAAGAGCACTACCACTTGCGGCATCAATGAGAGTTCTCTCCATAGCCAATAAACCCTCCTAAAACTATTGGATCAAAAGTTGGTCAGGGATTTGGTGATGTGGTCGGGTGGCTATAAGATTTTTGAACCTCTCCCAGTGCCAATGGAGGGATTCATTTGGGAATTGACAGATATCACTTATTTCCTTTTGTATGGAAGTAGTTCGAGAAGAAGGAAATAATTTCTCTAAGAAGAGCCGCTTCATGTCATTCCAGGTAGTTATGGAACCAGGAGGGAGGTAGTAAATCCATGACTTGGTGGTGTCTGCTAAGGAAAAAGGTAATGCTCGAAGTTTTATTTGTTCCTCAGAAACCCCTTGAGGCATCATGGTAGAGCACACCACTTGGAACTCTTTACGATGGAGATGTGAATCCTCACCGGCTAGCAAGTTGAAATGAGGAAGAAGATGAATCAGACCTGATTTTTATTCAAATTCAGCCTCTATGTTTGGATACCAAGAGGTTAGTAATTCATATCAAGGGAAGAAACTTATTTAGGTGTTTTTTCCAAGGATTGGCCATATCTAATTCAATTAGTTGGACAAGGATAGGTTCTTGAATGAGTTGATTATCTATTATGTTCCTCCTAAGTTGGCGAAGTGTTCGCTCAATTTCAGGGTCAAAAAAATATAAGGTATTGTTTGGGAGGCTAGGAGGAATTTAGAGAGATTTTGGAAGAGAGAGGAAGATGATCTTTTCTTTGTGTTTTTTTTTTTAAATTCAATTTTTTTTATTTTTTTTTTTTGTGTTTTTTTATAATAACCAAAAACTAAAGACTACTTAATTGCACCATCCATAGTAAAGGATCTATTTTAAAGCACAACCAATTGTCACATTTCAACCATTCAAGGTTCCAGTGCTCTACTAATGTGTATAACAGCACTGGGGTCGAATCCTCAGTGATGATACTTTTTAATAGTCGATTGGTTTTAGTTGATTGTAAATTGATTAGGGGTTTGGTTTGCAAATATTAATTGAAATTGATTAATATATGAATTTTTATTTAAAGAAATTGATAAAAAATGGGGTGAGTTCATTGATGGGGATTTAATCTTATGATATCCTTGAAATCTTCTTTATATTGTATTAAATTAATACCCACTTCACAATATGACTTTGAATGGAATTCCCAAGTGTTAAAGCTTTAATCCAAGCCGTAACATAACTTAGGGTTCTAATAATTACCTTTACTTGTTTATGGTAGTGTATGTGTGGTTCCAATAATCCATGGAATCCACATTCTAAACAAAACATGTCATTAATCCATGACATAATAAGTTCAACATACACAATATTAATTTAAAGAATATTCATTTAGTGAAGGCCCTCAATCCCTTAATATCCCCAAATTATGAATAAACCCAATGATAGATTTAATCATCCATTTGGGTGGTTAATAGTATGGTTATAATTTTATGATGATTAATTAATAAGTGAATAAAAATAAATTGGATAAGAAAAGAGTTTTGCATCAGACACACACACACAAACAGTGAAGGGAATTAAATACAGACTTTAGATTGAATGAGAAAGCAAAATAAGGGAAGGGGATTAAACTATATTTAAACTATTTTAAGACCGCTAATATTATTTATTATAATGTGGATGAGAATAATAGATGAATAATAATAAAATTTTATTAAAATATAATTACAAAAACAAACACTTACACGATTACAAATGAAGAACAACACAAAAGTAAATGAAAACAAAGAGAGGAGGAAAGATATATCAAGTGAAAACTTGAGTATAGAAGGTCCTCCCAAGCATTTTTCAAGGATGTTTTCATTCTAATATATTCTCCTCTCATCTGAAATTTTAACCCTTTTGAAAGAAGAGGAGGGAATGTATTTATAGCCCAAGGTGGTGAACTGTTTTTATTCCTAAACTACCCCTCCACTTGGCTCGACAATTTGGACATCCATACAACTGAATATCTATATATCTACTTCTTAAAAGTTGTAGATAATAATATTTTATGTCTACTCTAAATATTTGGAGGCATTTGGACATAGTTAGAAAAAATTATGGTGGTTTTAGTAAACAATTATAAATTGTCCATTTCTATCCATGCTTTTTTTATGGCTGAAATGTGAATGGATTTTTGAATAGGAATATGACTTCAAATCCGAATGATTTATTCAAAAAATTAGGCCTTAAATATCTATTATTTAACACTAAAATATCTTAGCTCAAATTGTTGTGTAGGACAATAGAAAAGTCAATTTTGGTGTGATGATTTCATTTCCCGTAGAGAATGGTGGGCTAGACTTAAAAGATTCATTTGGGCCACTTGTTTTTGGATTTGGGCCCTAAAAGTTTTATCAATGACTCCTTGAATTGTCCCAAAATTTTTTGAGGAGAATAAAAGAATTTGGACTTCCTAATTGATCCCATAAATTCAATCTTCATAGCTGGTCCAATTTCTTCACAGATTCTATGGGCCTTCTTATGTGGTTCATATGGCCCTTCAAATGGTAGAACTGGCCAATGATTCCTTCTAATGATATGTGTTAAATTGAATAATTAATACTAGAAAACAATAACCAAACAATTTGGATAATTATGTTGATAGTTATTATTAAAACAGTAAACTAAAATGAATCTAGATGAATTCAAATAGTGCTCACAAATTATATTTAATATTTAAACATTAATATTTTACACAAAATTATGAACATTTCATATAAAATCAGTAAAGAGAGTATATAAAAATTTATGAAAATATTAATAACATTAGGCATACCCTCATCTCATTGGGTCGCAACTAAAATATAACCCACAATTGTATCAATAGTAATAGTAGAAATCAAGTGTTTCACCCAATGGTGAAATACGTACAACTGTAAAACCAAAAAATCACAATTCATTAAAGGTAATTCAATATTTACATGTACATGGGTTAGCTACTCTTGGGCATAGTTTATTACCAAATCCATTTTTCCTTTCTATCTAGTCCATTGGCTCCAAATTTTAAGACAAAACAGAAAAGAAATTCCTCTGATACCACTTTGTAACGTCCCGACCCGGCATACCACTAAACCAATAGCCAAACCATTTGGCAACATGGCCTCAAGCACATTTCCAAAAACACTAGAGGATTATGACTAGAAGTGAAGACCTTGGGTGTGATAGTGGAGAAACTATGCTCTCATTGGTAGAGTGTAACACAATGGAATAAATATTAACAAATAGAAGAAGCAGTAAACAACATGCAACTAAAACAAAATAGAAGAAGTATAATAGATAATATCCAAGTCTCAACCCATAAAAATTATGATGCATCATGTTATATGTTCTAATAAATAAGCAGAAACTGGGTACACTTCAATCAGATACAAATACAATACAAGTAAAAAAAGAAATAGAACTCAGAAGCATCGCAATCCTCGTCTTGGTCTCATGCTTTCCTACTCCTAAGTAGTAATCAAGTACCTGTATAAGGGAGCTTTCCCTTGTAAACACATACAACCATATAATCTGTTTGGGCCCAAGAAAATGACCCAAATAGGGTGTGAGACTAATCCCAGTATAAAACCACCAAAGATCTGTTCCTAACAGTCAGTGAATATATGCAATAGCAGTAAAGGAAAATAGTAACCAGGAAGTACTCAAGTGAACTATTCATTTATTCTGTTTATGTTCTTTAGTAGCTCAATTTAATTTAAGTGAAACTATCTCAAGATTCGACCTTAGCCTGTCAATACCCTGTATAAAAGCAAACATAGAAGATGTCTCAAAATATCATCTAGATAAACAAGTTAATACTAAATCCAAGCTTGTGCTTTGGCATGGTAGATGCATCATAAGTCATCCCATTTCATTTAACAAGTTCTATGAACAAAGGTCTCAAAGTCCAACCTAGGCCAGTTGACCCCCCATACCAAAGTAATTGTGAACTCGTGACATAACCATTCACATTTAAGCATATTATCATTTCATCATTTATTCAATTGTTCATTTTCAATAGAGCCCGTTCTAGGTATCCCTCAATGGATCAAATATTTGCTCAGCATTTATAAATAAGAATCAATGATCCTGACCACCAAAACTATGGCTCGCTCATGAACGTTAATAAATTAACCTCTTGAGTCCATCCATTTCCTTTTAATCGAGACAATGGTTCACCCAAGGTAAGAAAGGTGTAATCAGTCACATGAGCCTGACCTTGTCTTTTAACCGAGACTATGGCTCACCCATGGCTAATTACCTCTTTTAATCATTTATCATTCCATTTCAAAAACAACACATGTGAATCAAACTATCTCATGGCTTTAAACATAACAACTCATGTGGGAAATTTACATAGCATCAAACACATGCAAGTTAAACTATTACATGGTTTTAATCATAATGTCATTCTAATCAATCCCATAAAGGGAAACATTCACATGACTCAAAGTCGTTATTTCCAAATGGATAACAATAGGAAACTCACCCATGGGGTGTCCCTAAATCAAATAAAATGAAATCACATGCTTCAATTTCATATAATTAAATACCTTATCATCATTAGGCATCGAAATGTTTCAATTCTAGAGCAAAATAATACCCAAAAATGGTCTCATACCATTTTGGAACATATAATCAACTCAACTTTTAACGAAAGGCACAAGACCACCAACCTCGATGTCGCACGAGCGATATAAACTGACATCGCCCCTTTAATTTTCCTAGAATAGTGCATATATAAGAAAAGAGGTAAAAACAACCTTTAATAACTTTCTAAAGAACAAAAAACAACAAGAACGTCTCAAGGAGAATAAATCTCTTACCAAGAGGAATCTAACGAGATCGACGGCACTTGATTCGAGTTCCGGAAGACAAAACGGGAGAAGGAAATGTTCTTGTGGATCCTTCTTCTTCACCTGGTGGCTCCTCTGTCCAGAAGAATATAAAATGAGGCTAATGCCCATTTTTATCTGAAATTTAGTAGTACATGGTGTGTAAATCCATATACATGGCGTGTATATGGATTGAGATCTGAATTAAAGTAGCAACCAAAGTTATAGGGATTGAGATCTACTGAGGTAGATCTAATTGTTTCTTAGACCAATTCAATAGTACATATACTAAAAATGTATTGAAAAATACAATGTGAATAATTAGAGAGATAATTGTTACCAATGTCACATAGCAGAAATCTCTCCGAGAATACTTGTACAGGACAAAGGATGAGATTAATGTGGTAATTTTAATTCTGTATACTTTTACGATGGATCAATAACATATTCCATGATATGTATAAGAATTGATATTACCAACATAAATTTTATAATAGGAAAATATCAATTATATCAAAGATAACTTCAAGGAAAGTAGTTGGAACTTTCTAAATTTACTTAAAGAAGTACATAGGATATGTGCCCGTTATATAGAGAGGAAGGTATAATAGTTACAAGGGGACCCAAACTAGTCGTCATTTAGATCAATATGATCATATATCATAGTTAATTTAAGGTAATGAGTGAGACAAGATCATAATATCCATTGGTATCCATATCTACAAATACCGATTATGTTTCTACTTTTGATGTAGTTAAAGAAGTAGTTTATAATATTAAATGATTTTTTCTAATTCTTATAATCACACCCAATATGTAAAGTTTTATCATAATATAATTTTTTATAATACTATTACTAGTACTAGACAAGATTTCATGTTTAGATAGTTGAAAAAAGGATCTCAACTTGGGGTTTACATCTCTTGAGAAGTTTTACTCAAGGAGGTAAATTCAAAGATAGTAAAATATTCATGTAGTGAAAATGTGGCTGACCCATGACTAAATCCATAATTCAGCTAAAACATGATCATATCATGTGAGATCTAATAAGGTTGGTTATCAAGTTGGATCTAGTGCAAGTGGGATTTTCTTAAATGTGGGTTCCCTGGACCTAACTTTATCAATACTTTTATATTACCATACCATGTATATAGTGTGTTATACATTATGCACATTTACCATAATAGTGTTGATATTTCTGAATCCACTATTTAAACGGTAATTTTCATAGATTAAGTATCAAACCAAAAGGTTATATAAGTTGCCAGGATATAATGCGAACATTAAGATACTATGAAATTAATCTTAAACAAATTTACTATAGTCTAGATACATCATACTAATTGGACATGGTTTATGTCTAAATACCAGGTGTTGGCGGCTCGTAAGGATTGAGATTTCTTCTCATGAAGTTCGTACTTGGTGACCTATGGTTGGTGAGATCATGAGGATGGATCCACTGATAGTAACACCTCATGTTTCATGTTTCATTGGTTGTTCATATCTATGAACATGTTTATTGGTCTCTTGACTTGAAATCATTATCAATATGTTTCATTTGATCATGTACTTTGATGAAAGTCAAAAACCATGACATTGTTGTGGCAATGTCGCATGTGTTTGGTGAGTCATTGGTGGCATGACATTGGTTGAATGATCAAGATTGAATTTTTCTCTTTCGGGTTGAGGAAGATATATCTCGGGCCTAGTTGATCAGGATGAAAATTCCTTTATTAAATCCATGGTCATAATAGTCAAAGGTAAGTTCATCTAGTTAGATCAAAAAACAATAAAATAAGAATGGATGATGACATAAGTTTTGCATCCTACTTTATGAGATATCATAATACAAATAGATTATACTACATATCATGTGTTTGTAGGAAAGTTTTTTGTTGCTATGATTATTCATTATCTCTTTAGGGGTCTTGAGATGTTGTTATACTCCACTATTGGTCTGGGAATACTATTCACTTCTATCAAGATAAGAGTCTAGAGGGTCACACACAATAGTTTATTCAAGAGTCTTCCCTATTCTGGTGAATATGTGTATAGGACATGGTGGGCCTCACCATGAGGTCCGAGTATTTTCCATGTATTAATGATCACCGAATAATAAATAATTTCATTATTATTTGAGTATAAACTAATTAGGCTGAATTTATTTATTAAAAATATTTACAAGTGTTTATGTGAATATATGGAATAATATTATATGAATAAATATTATTTTAATATTCAAGATTTATTTAATATTAGTAGGAATTACGAGTCGCGTTCATTACTCAGGATTATTATGTAATATATTTAATATATATTACAAGTAGGTGATAAAATATAAATAATATTTATGAAGAAATTAGTTTATCATAAATATTTATTTATTACTTATTTAGTAGATGTTAAATATACAGGGGTCAGGAACCCTAACTGAGTATTTTGGGAATCCACTATATAAGTAGAGGATAAGCTCATTCCATGTGCTATTCATCAGTTGTAATTGAGAGATTCTTTATACTTCTGAATCCTAGAGAGAGAGAGACTCTAATTGAGAAAATAATCCAAGAACGCCTTCACATATTGAAGTCACATGATCAAGGTGACCATCACTACATCGAAGAAATTACCAAAGCTCTGTGGTAGAATCCATATTTTGATCAATGTCATATGTGAAGATTCTTGAAGAATGTTTGGATGATCTAGAGGGGTTTGAATTTAGATCATTCATGCAACAATCACCGGTGAGGAGTTATAGTCAAATGCACGTTGAACTGAACGAGTTAACCATTTGTGTTTAATTTTTATTATTTGAAATATTCATGCAAGATTCTTGGACCTCATCCAAGGCTTGGATCACCATAGATGATGAAGTTACGTTACTCTAGTGATAAAAAATTTAAAATACTTGGTCCACCAGATTCCATTGTGTGCCCTGATACCTTCAAATAGTAGTGAGTGCTACTCAAAGACTAAGAGCAGAATCTAACAACAAATAATAACCCTAAGGAGATAAGTTTTAGTCATTTCAATGATAATATATCCTATGAACATACACTATGTAATATATTCTTTTTGTCTCATGATTTCTCATAAAGCAAGATACACAACTTATACCACCAGCATTTCTTGCTTTAGTTATTATTTTAATTCTCATACTAGACAGCCTTATATTCTTATACCATGACCATATATTTAGTAAAGGTACCACCATCTTGGTCAACTAGGCATGATATATCTCTTCCTATACTCGAAAGTGAAAATTTATGTTTTGATCATTCAACCAAAGACATGCCACCAATGAAATGCCCAACACAAGCTACCTCACCACAAACATAAATGTCATGATTTCTATCTTACATACAATCATGTGATCCAATGATATACACTGATAATGATCTTAAGTCAAGAGATCAATACACATGCTCACAAATATGAACAATCAATGATAGGTGTAGCATGTGATGTTCCTATTGATGGGTCAGTCCTTGTGATCTCATCTACTCGAGACTACCAAGTGTGAATTTCATGAGAATAAGTATTAATCCTTATGATACCACAACATCTGATAGTCATACATAATCTGTCTATTATTAGTATGATGTATCTAGACTATGGGACATATTTTTAAGATTATTTTCATAATATCTCAACACTATCATTATAGTTGGGAATTGATATAAATTTTTTATGTGATAAATAATTTAAGGACATTAAAATGTAAATAAATTATAAAAAAGGATTAACATTATTATGGTAAGATAACATCACACGTAACTCTCTGTATACATGATATGATAATTGAAAAGTATTATTCAAGTTAGATCTCGAGCACTCACTTACACAATAGAGGCATATTTTTTCTTTTGTGATCTAGTATTTATCTCGTGTTTCTCAAAAAATTGGCTAGTGTTTCATTGTTTTTTCTTTTATTTCCTTCACATTGGATGTGGTTTACTTCAAAATCAATGGTTTAGTCATCTAATTTTCCTTTGGTTATGTTTATGATGGCCTTATGTGGATGATGTTAAAGCTCATGTCTCTCTTGGTTATCTCACATAGTTTCTATAGATTCCAAGTGTAGTGGAAGTGTGTGATGGGTCATGCCCAAATTTTCATTTTTGTCATGATTAATGATTAATCTAAGATTTACATGATGATGAACATCATAATCAATGTAATTGAATCAAAGAAAATAGATAAGGGATAGAATTCCTGAACCAAGAACAGGATCATCACATATTATTTATAATTAATTTAATGAATTAAAGAATTACATTACATGAATTATTTCATCATTGATGGATCTAAAAATAGATCTTTGTTGCACCATCATTGTATTGAAGAAGTCAAGAGTAGACTCCCTCTAGTGGTGATCCACATATGTTCCATAAATCTCTAAATGTCACCATAGGAATCTCCAAGTGCTGGTATGGAAGATCATATTGCTTGCTTTGTTCTCCATTGATCGCCATAAGAATCTCTTATAAAGTGTTCTCCTTGATCTCTATAAACTTGAGAGTAGGAGTTGGAGGAAGATATATCTCCGTTCTTGGGAGTATTCATGGAGAAGATATCTCTCTAGGGCTTGATAAGATTCTCCAAAAAAATTTAGACAACCAAACAAATGAATTGGCTCTCTTGGAAAATAATATAATTGGGTTTAAATACTACTAAGGTTTAGAAATAAATATTTTAAAAAGTTACCTTTAATATTTATTTAATCCCTTGAGGAACCCCATATCAAAATAATAATAATATTTATAATAATAATAATAATAATTCTACAACATGTTCTTAACTTACGAATTACACTAAATATTATTTAATCAAATAATATTTAATATATATTATTTCTCACCCAAAAAAACTCGATCCTCCATTCCTCCAAAATATTTATCAAGCCTTGAAAATTTTATATTTATTTAATAAATAAATATAACTACATTATTTTATAATAAATAAATTAATATTTTATTCACTAAATAGAAGATAAATATTTATAAAATATTTCGCTCATATAATATTCTCTCAAATAACTGGTGAAAGAATACATGAGATCAAGCATACATGAATAATTATTAAACCATGTGTGGGAATAATATTTATTCAACTTGTTAAATAATAAATAATAATATATTATTTAAATGATATTTTGGATACACTTAGTGTGTGACCCTCTTTGCCTATTCCTCAATGGTATTAGGTGAAGCTGCCTAAAGTACAAGGTTAGCGTCTAGCAACATGCCAAGGAACAAATAGAGAAAGAAGTTAATGTAGTAATGATATAATACCTCATACGGATGCTTACTATGTAATATAATCCCTTTAACGTGATATCTTTAGTCAAGCAGGTTGTATGCCAGTGGCATCAACCTATGTGCTCGATGTCTCTTTCTTTGATTTCTTGAAAGTTGAACTTTACTATAGAACACCAGGGCCATGGATTTATTTAATCTATATCATTTTCATAAAAGGAAATGATATATCAACTTAAATTAAATAATAGAATGGAAAAAATCCTTTATTTAATTATTCATTAATGCAATATTACTTGTGATGCACCCAACGTATCCTACCTCATTGTGAACATATGTCATCACGGTTTTCATCAATACATCAAATTACATTACTTATAATATTCATAAATAATAATCCTAAAGTATAAGGATTAATACACACATTTTTAGATAGGAACATCTGATGACACATATAAATGTGGATTTCCTACTTGTGGGTCTCATTCTCATAATACCCTACACTGGATATTTTTTTTAAGAAGGTGGTGCCTCAGTCAAAAGAGCAAGGCATAATTTATTGAATATTAAAGAAAGGAGTTACATGAGTCTGAAAGATGGAATTTTCTAAAAATCTTTGTCATAAAAATGATTAAATTCAGGAGGCAGGGTATCAGACCATGTCAATTAATGGTTGATACCCTTATTGGCAAGAGCATCTGCAATCATGTTCGCCTCCCGATACGCATGCGTGACAATGTAGTTGATATCCCAAAGCATATCAAGACATATCATACAGCGGGTGGTAAGCGGCTAAGAGAGATGAATCACCCCATTCCAGATAGCCTGGATGATTGCGGTTGAATCACTCTCGATCTAGATCTTCCTCCATCCTTGTTGAATAGAAAAATTGACAGCATGTATTGCAGCCAACATTTCTGCTTCAAGGGAGGAGGTCGTGCCACAAGTACCATAAAATCATCCATGACATTGATCCAGGTAAAATCTGAAAATAGCTCCACAACCCACTGGTCCTGTATTTCCTTTCAAGGTGCCACCAATGTTCACTTTAATCCATCCAGGGAGCGGGACTTTCCAGAAAACTTCAAGGGAATGTTTTGGTTTCTTCAAGATGCCAATAATCTGATGTTTTTGAAGAATCTTGAAGTCATTAACAGAGTTGTTGAAGTGCGTTTTCTGTATTGAATCTGCTTCTTGCACCGCAATTAGAATTCTAGCTTTACCTACATTGAGAGTTAGTGAGCCTTTGTTATGAATAAAATTATTTCTATCATACCAGATCACGTGCATCAATTCTGAAAATGTAGCAGATAACACATTCTTAATTTGCTGAGAGGCATCGTGATCGACACATCTTTTAATCTGAGAGATAATAGAGTCAGTAAAAGTCCATCTGCAATTAAATATTTCATAGATGTAATTCTAAAGAGAAAAGGCATTGGCACATGAAAGAAAAATATGATTAATGTCTTCCCTGTGTTGATTGCATAACTACATTGGATGTTACCAAGGGCATACACAATGATAAGGTCCCTCAAATTCATATGAGTATCCACCCTTGATATCATATATAATTTGTGTCCCTCAAATGATACCATCCATCTATAGAAAATATAAATAAGAATAGTGTCGTAGCACTTCTGGGTTCTCATCATAGCAAGGAACTATTATGAACTTTTAGTGCAACAACTACTCTTAGGAAATTATCACATACTATGTTATATAGAATAAAAAACATGATATGATAATAATTTTATTAATATTAAAAACTATAAATATAATTTATTTTAAAGTACATAGAAGTTGGTTTTATGGAACCAACTCCAATAGACTCCCACTTACACTAGATCCAAATACTAACAACCTTCATTATGCTGGCTCTCACTTGATACTTATGCTTCTACTGAGATAGGCATTTAGTCAAGGGGTATACCATGTTCTACTATATGGGTACTCTAGTTACTAAAAATTCAGCCCTTTGATAAAATTCCCTTAAGAGGTGATACTTCTAAAGTATATTCTTTTTTTGTTGGTGTGACCTTGGCTCTTTCCGAAGATCCATTACTATAGTATTATCACAATACAATGTAATAGGGTCTTCACTGCTAGGTACCACATAAAGCTACTAGAAAAAGTTTCATATCCAAACCCCTTCCATTGATTCATCAAAATAAATTATATACTTGAACTTCACTGTAGAAGCAGTGAAAAGCATATGCTTTGAACTCTTCCAAATCACAGCTCCTCTATTGAGATAGAAAATATATCATGATTGTAACTTCAGATCATTCTGATCTATTTGAAAACCCACATCAATATAACCCCTGATGACCAGATCCTCATCTCCTCCATACACCAGGAACATATCCTTAGTTCTTCTTAGATACTTGGGGATAACCTTAATAGTAGACAAATTTTTTTCTTCTTGATATTCTTGATATCTTCCTACCATGCTTGATGAATAGGCAATATCTAGTCCACTGCATAACATGGCATACATGATTGATCTTATCACTGAAGCATATGGGATATTACTCATTCTCTCTTTCTCTTGTTCTATATAAGGATTCATTTTCTTAGAAATATTTAAACCATGTGACACTAGAACCAATAACCTATTGGATTGTTCCATACTAAATTACTTTATTATATGGTCAATATATGCACTTTGACTTAGTCTAATAAGCCTTTTAGATCTATCATGAATGATCATGATCCCTATAATATAGGTTGTTTCACCTAAGTCATTCATGGAGAAACATTTTTCTAATCAGTACTTAACAAACTGTATGACCGGTATTTTTTTTCAATAAGTAATATGTCATCAACATATACTACCATGATAATGACTACATTTCCACTAAACCACTTGTAAACACATGGATCACATTCATTCTTAATGAAACAAAATTCTTTTATAGCTTCATCAAATCAAATTTTATATGACCTAGATGCCTTCTTTAATCCATAAATGGATATCTGCAACTTGAAAATGTTTTTGGAATCACCTAGACTCACATACCCTTATGATTGTGTCATATATACATATTCCTGATGGTTCCCATTAAGGAATGCAGTTTTTACTTCCATTTCCCAAATATCATAGTCATGGTAAGTATCTATAACAAGTATAATTCTAATGGTCTTAAACATAAAAATTACTGAAAAGGTTTCATCATAGTCAATTCTTTGATGGTGTTTAAACCCTTTTGCCACTATCCTTTCTTTATAGGTATTTATTTTACCTTCCATGTCCATTTTTCTCTTCAATGCCCATTTTCATCCTATGGGATTTACATCAATCGGCACATCAATCAAAACCCAAACTTGGTTCTGATATATTGAATTCATTTCTAAATTCATGGCTTCTTTCCATCTTATAGCTTCTGATCTCTCTATTGCCTCTTTGTAGGAGAGAGGTTCATCATTGTCAACTAATAACTAGTTACCATATTTAGTGACTAGAAATCTATATCTATGTAGTTCTCTTGACTCTCTTATGATTCTATGTAGTACTTGTGTTTCATGAACTAATTCTTCCATAGGGACATGTGGAGCCTATTACTGTTCCAAATCTTGTGTATCTTGAGCATCAACTTCATCGAAGTAAATCTTGCTCCCACTATACTTTTTTAGGATGTTCTCTCTCTCAAGAAATACAGTTTTTCTAGTGATAGTAACTTTCTTTTATGATGGTTTCTATAAGTAGTATTCCATCATTTCTTTGGGATACCCTATAAATATACACTTTGTGCCCCGGGGTGATAGCTTGTTGCATGAGAAGGCCTTAAAAATGCCTCACAGCCCCATACACATGTGTGAGATAAAACAGGTTTCTTTCCACTCCATAACTCAAAGGGAATTCTATTTTACACTTTTTTTGGTACTCTATTTAATGTGTATGTTGCAGTTTGTAATGAATATCCCCAAAAAGATAATAGAATATTTTTATGACTCGTTATCAACCTTACCATGTCAAACATGGTACGGTTCCTCCTTTCACTAACATCATTCCACTATGTTTTGTAAGGTGGGGTGAGTTGAGATAGAATCCCAAAATCCCATAGAAAGTGGGTAAACTATTAGTTAAGATATTAACTACCATGATTTGATTGACGCTTCTTTATCTTGTTTCCTAGTTGACTATCTAATTCATTCTTGAATTCCTTGAATTTCTCAAAGGAGTCTGACTTATACCTTATCAAGTATACATAACCATATCTACCCAACTCATGAGTAAAAGTTATGAAGTAAGAATATCCACCTCTAGATTCTAATATAAATGGTCCACACATATCAGTGTTTACTAATCCTAGAAGTTTTGTGTCCCTTTCACTATTTCCAATGAATGGCGCTTTGGTAACTTTTCCTTATAAACAAGCATGACATATTTCAAGTGGTTTTAACTTAAACGAGTCTAAATAACCATCTTAAAAGATATTTTTCAAATGCTTCTCATTTACATGACTAAGATATTTATTACATAGTTGGATATTATATAAGTCATGTGAACATGATTTGTTATCTACTTTGAATACTTGGTTTTCATAATTTAATACATAAATACCATTATTTAAATATTCAATACCATAACATATGTTATCTTTATAAAAGAAACAAATTTTATTTCCAAACATGAAAATAAACCCATCTGTATCTAGGAATGATACAGAAATGATGTTCTCGGTAAATGTTGGTACAAGATAACAATATTTTAAAACCAAAATCATTATCATTAGCAATGAAAGTTGGTAGTCACCAATGGATAGATCAGCCAACCTCGCAACATTAGTAAATCTCAAATCCACCTTTCCACTAGAAATATTTTAGAATCTACTTGGTTATTTCATTTGGATACATATGTGAGAACCACAAGCTATATATAATTCCCAATGTGCAGATATTAAAAGATTACACTCGATAACAAACACACATTTAGATTCCCCTTTCTTATGGTTATAGTTCTTCTTCTTGTTTCCTCGCTTTCCACATGAAAAACATACAGCCTTCTTTTATTTTACCTTCTATTGGATCTTCCTCTTCTTAGAAGGGTGGTGCTTTGGAGATTTAAACTTATTATGAGTCTTTGACCCCTTTACCTTTTTCTTCTTTTTCTTATCCACCGTAAGGATTTAGGGTTTATCATTCCCCCATTTCCTTATTCGCTTAGTGAATCAATGTAATAAGTTCCAAAAGACTCTTCTCCTTATTTCTCATATTGTAATTAACAATAAAACTAGAGAAGGTCTTGGATAATGATGAAAGTATGAGATCTTCATGCAACTCAATTGGGAATTTAATCGCTAAAAGTTCTAATAATTCAATGTAGCCAATGATCTTGACTACATGAGGCCTAGATGGAATAGACTCTCTAAGATTAGTTGTAAAAAAATCATTTCATATCTTGTATCTTTGTTTTCTTTCCTTCTCTTGATAGAGATCCAGAAGGCGAGACATCATGCTATATGCATCCATGTCCTCATGTTTCTTTAAAATCTCATTATTCATGGATGATAGAATTAAACATTGAACATTTGTATCATATTTCAAATTTTTATCATATAGAGACAACTCTTCATCACTATCCTCATTTCTAGGTGTATTAAGAATTTATTCTTCCAACACATACAATTTCCTCTCATGGTGAAGGACAACGCATAAGCACCTTTTCCAATCTTGAAAATTTGTGCTGGTGAGAATGTTATCCTTCTCAAGTATGGATCACAGTGATATGTTTGAATTCATTTTATTGATGTTTCTACAAATAATATGAGCATAATTTTAGTACTTTATCTGATAAAATTTAGAAAAATAAATAAATATTATATGTATTAATCTCCTACTATTTTATTGAAACTCAATAACCATCACCATTGACTTTGGAATATCTTGTTGTTTGGACATTCTAGTGGTAAGTATTATTATTCCCCATCTCATTTCCCCAAATTTGGTTGGTCAAGCAAGTTGAATGGTTTTAGGTAGGAATTCCAAATGCTAATTGCATTAACTCACAGTTCCTTGATCTGTTGAGTGGACTCCCCAATCCTGAAATCCTTAAATTGGATTTCCTCAATTCTTTCCTATCAGTTACACTAATTCCTGTTTTGGAAGTCAAAAATTAATTTGAACCAAGTTAATCCAACCCAAAACTTCAAGTTATAATTCATCGATAATTGAAAGCACCACAAAGTTGGCTAGTCAAGCACTTTGAACTATGGTTCGATTTTAACTGAAGTAGTGGAAGGTTATACCAACTTAATATATATAATTGAGAGATTTTCTCTTTTTTTCATAAATTTCCAATTATTATCATTATTGTATGATTGTTAATATTAAGTGGATTTACTTAAGTGATTAACCATGTCTTTGATAATATTTATTCATATGACAATTTTGTTGGTACCAAAATTCGGGATAGAGAAGAGGCCCAAAGAAGGCCCCATTGACTGCCTCGCAAAGCCACTTCGCAGAGTCCCCCCAGCACCGCGGCCACTGCGAAGCAAGGTGGAGGGATGATCTGTGACCACATTTGACATTCGTGAGGCCACCGTGAAGTAAGGAGGTGGGATGCTCTGCGACCACATTTGATGTTTGCGACCTGCTGCGAAGCAACCAAGTCCCTCTTCGTGCCGCGTGAGCTCTGCTTTGTGGCGCCGCTTGCCTATAAATACTAGGCTCACCCTGAGCCCAACGGATGGACAATCCGACATTTTGACTTCCCATCTCCCGAAGCACGAAGCATCCTTCTGATCTGTGAACTATGAGCTGTGCGAGTTACTTCTGCTCCGCGAAGTGCCTCCTCCTTATCTCGTTTTGAACCCCTCTTCTGAGGGGGATTCCTTTCGTGAAGCCTAAGGGCCTTCACGAAGGAAGGGGATCCCCAAGGGGACCAGGGTCATCGGGGATCATTTATGCTTCGTGAAACACCCTTCATGTACACATGATCTACATGATAAGGTAGGGTCACTGTACTTCGCGAAGCACATTTCTTCCTGACACCTTACTTCATGAGGAACCTTTGCTCCACGAGGCAGTGCTCTGCGAATGCCCTTCCACTTCTCGAAGCAACTCCCATATCCACCTCCACCCTGTGCTTAGGCTAAGGCACCCCACTTCGCAAAGCACACCCCTTCGCAAGTGTCCTCTGCCACACGGAGCAACAGAGCTTCACAAGTCCCCTGCCTATAGACCCCTTATTCTTGGAAAATCGTTTTCCCGTGCGACCCTCCAGGTTTTCATGATGTGACTTCAAAGTCCCCTAGATGATACTGCCCATTGCATTGCTTCACCTCGTGATTCTTTGCATAGGCATGCTAACAGCTATTGCTTCTTCGTATAGCCATGATAATGTGGGCCCCTCGATGGTTCGCTCCACAACACCGCCTCACTATGGAATTACCGATGCCTTCCCTCCCACAAGGAGTAGAGGGTAGCGGTTATGTAAGTCCTATGGGTGTGGAGCAAGCCCACCTCGTCTGAGATGCAGGACGTTAAACTTCCAAGAACCTTTGTCCTTAGCACATGATGTTAAACTGTGACTTGGCCTCGTGCCTCGCACGCAGGGTCCCCCCACCTTGGACATCCTCCATGCCCCCTGGTCTCCACATGGGATGATATCCTCCTTCTAGGAGTGGCGTTTTTCCGCGGGGGAAGGGCAGCCACCTTGGTGTAAGCCCCTAGTTTTCCTTCCAAGAGGTAGTATCTATGCTCCTCCTTTCATCTTCGGTCCCTAAGGCCAGCGGAGGGTGTGATAGAGAATGGGGCTCCTCCTTTCTCCGATCCCAAGTCCCTCTCAAGCTGTTCTTTGTCGCCAATGGGCTTCCATCCCTGAGTAAGTCCCAATCTTTCTCTCCATGGGCCGCTCTACACGTAAGCCCCAATTCACTTCCCACAAACGCACCTTCTGCGACGTGATCGTCGGGTCACTGCTACCTCTTATTTCTCACACCGAGCATGGCTCATATGGGCTTAGAGTGAGAATCAACCCTGAAACCACCCCTGTCCCGCATGACATTAAATTGTATTCCCATCCCAAACTATAGGGACTTTGATCTATGTCAAGGCATGGTACGTAGGAAGCCTCCACGAGGTTCAAGCCCACCACCAATCGGTCATTCTGACCCCATTCACATCGGTTCACAAACACCTTGGGCCGCCTCAGAGTGTAATCCCTAATCCATCCTGAACTATGAGGACTTTGATACATGTCAAGGCATGGTACGTAGGAAGCCTCCATGAGGTTCAAGACCCAACACCTTGGGTATCCTAGAGTGTAAGCCCCACACCCATCCCGAACTACGGGGACTTTGATCCATGTCAAGGCATGGTACGTAGGAAGACTCCATGAGGTTCAATCCCTAATACCTTGGGTAGCCTAGAGTGTAATCCTCAATCCATCCCAAACTAAGGGTACTTTGATCCATGTCAAGGCATGGTACGTAGGAAGCCTCCACGAGGTTCAAGCCCACCACCCATCGGTCATTCGGACCCCATTCACGTCGGTTCACCAATACCTTGGTCCTCCTTAGAGTGTAAGACCCAACCCATCCTGAACTATGGGGACTTTGATCCATGTCAAGGCATGGTATGTAGGAAGCCTCCACGAGGTTCAATACCACCACCCATCGGTCGTTCCGACCCCTTTCACATCAGTTCACCAACACCTTGGGCCACCTCAGAGTGTAAGCCCCAATCCATCCCGAACTACAAGGAATTTGATCCATGTCAAGGCATGGTACGTAGGAAGCCTCACAACATTCAATCCCAACAATCATTGGCCCCGATCGTCTCTGTGTCAGTGTGCCAAGCCCCTTTTCATATGAACTATGTGGTCTTTGATCCATGTCAAGGCATGGTACGTAGGAAGCCTCCACGAGGTTCAAACCCACCACCCGGTCGTTCTGACCTCCTTTACGTCAGTTTACCCCCATCCCTCATGACGTCAAACCATCATCCCATCCAGCAGTAATCCATTGTGATCCCATTCAGCGGTAATCCATTGAAACCCCCAATCGGCAGTAAGCCATTGTCATATGAACTATGCAGACTTTGATTCCCTACCATGGGGATACGTAGGAAGTCTCTTCGAGGCTCAAGACCAACACTACCATCATCTCCACGATGGTCTCATCCCATTCACCATCCCCATCAACCGCTACATCATCCACCTTGATTCTTAATCGGGCTGCCACATCCTGGTGGGATCATGCCATTCCATTCCCCGTTCCATCTAATAGCATTTAGGAGGCCACCCACGTGATGTCCCCAGTATCTGTGCTCCCTCCAGGGTGTTCCTCTATCTGATCCACTCTAGTCAGTGTTCTAATCAGCCTGATCTGTTTCCACTAGATGTTAAACTTGTGGCATACCCTGTGTTAAACATGGGAATTTGAGCAAAACCTCAGATACATGCCCATGGCATATGATTACCCGCATTTGACGTGGGATGTCTCGAGCTTCTGCGCCCTCGAGAAGCCCTATAATAAGAGACAGAAGACCGACACACCAATCCCCCAGCATCCAGACACACCAATGATTCCCCACATGACTACTCCCCTAACAGAAGGTTGCTGCCCTGACTGGACCCCTTGGAATGTCCTGACAGAAGCAACGTAATTAATTGGTGTCCATGAAGATATGGTGCCGGGAAGATTTTCATGAACATAAACTTAAATCTATGAGGGAGACCTGGACTAGGTGATGAGTTCCGAGGAGGAATCCATGGAAGGAATAATCGACATCCAATCATCCTGTTTCGATCAAGGAGAAAACATCCCTGAATAAGGAGCAGATGTCGCCCACCTTTGGAAAGAGGGAATTCGGGGTAAAAGTCGCGCATCCCCTGTGAGATGGATGCATGCACCCCAGTGAAAGTGTCGAAAATAAAAATTATGAACCTGACGTGATAGTTATTCTCCTAAATATGGATATTAGTAGAACTTGGGGCATTAATATATTGACATGTCACTGGATCCAGCTATCCGGCGTCAGGTCCCGCTAAGAAAATAGTGGGCCTGGCGTGAAACTCACCAGGAGTTGGGGCAGTAGGATGTTGGACATCTCGTTCTACAACGTTGTCAGTGTGGATCCCTCTTACCAGTCATGGGATACGGGATGGCGTTGGGGCATTGGTCATCGATTCCCTTTTCTTTCAGCACTGATGAGTTCATCTCTCTACTTCTCATAAATCAGGCTTCTGCTGCAGGAACACGATCACCACCCACCTGTCTACGCAGGGGCAGGGGAAACACCAGCACAACCACTCCATGTGGCTTCACCGCTTCCACGATGGCTTCTGCGTCCACCACTGTGGGGCGCCCATGCCCCATCTCCCCATCAGAAGTTATCCAACGAAGGGTAATTAAAAACCTCGTACGTCGCTATGAGGAGGAGGGAATAATCCCAACCCGGGATATGGCCCACCTAGACCTAGAGGCGTCCAGGCCCCACCATCAACGCCACCCCTGAGGGTCGTGCAGGGATCCGCTGCTCCCCACCCCGACATACAACCACTTTGGGAGCCTATCCCCAGAGCGTCTTGACGACTCCCAGCCTTACGCTGATGAGGTGGGAAATGTCGGGCCCAGCCCGGTCAGAGTCCCAATCCAGGGGCTCCCAGTAAGGGCTCCCACTCGGTTGCGTTAGCACCACTGTCTATCCTTTCCGGAGGAGGATCAGGTAAGCTATGCACCTACACCACCAGCCCCGGCTCATCTGACCCGATGCTAGCGACAGGCACGAGATGAGGAGGACGCTTTCCAAGGGGCATCAACGTCAACAGCTATTGTGGCCCAAGCCACCGCTGAAACATACTATCAGGTCCCTACACACACTGAGCAAGGGAGCTTATATGCCCAACCGGGATTGAGGCCCCAACTGCCCCATGGGCAGGCTGGGTCTACTCTCCTGGTCACATGCAAGAGCGGTGGTTGCCGTGAGCCAACCCGTAGCGATGCCACCCTGTACGGAGGTCCTCCTTGTACCACTACCATAAAGATCGTGGACCTTCCTCACTCAGAGGCTTAGCATGGAGGTCCACCCCATGCTACCCCCAATCTGAATGAAGTTCTTCCCCACGGTAGTGATACTCGGCAAGGAAGCCTCTCCTGTTCCCATTACCCTGTGTATGGAGTCCTTCCTCCTACCCTCGACCGTCAATGTGGAGGCATTACCTATCTGGTCTCTCTCCAACATGGGGATCCTCCATACATCCTCTCCGCAGCTGGTGAAGGTCCTCCTCACCTCAGCAACCAGAGGGGTGAAGGCCAGCCTCGCTCCACCCGCACCAAGAATGGAGGTCCTCCCCATGCTCCCATCGGTTCTGGCGGAGGTTTTTCCCACTCTAGTGCTATTCATGGAGGTCCTCCCCATGTCCCCTTAGACATTTTCCCTGGTGCTCCTCGCACCTCGGCTTTTTTGGATGGAAAACCTCTCTGCCCTAGCATCAGTGCGGCTAGAGGACCCCATGTCGGAAATCAGCCCTGTCCCGAGGAGCCACCCAGGGGAAGGAAGGCGGGACATCACTTCCACAAGAAGAATCCTGGTAAAGCTCGGATGGAGATCAAGCAAGTCACTTCTCCAAATTTGAAGCGGAGTGCGAATCATCTCGGGAACCCTCCCCTAGCTCATCCAAGTCAAAGGTCGGGGTAGGGACGAGTCACATTTTCCCAGTGCTCCCGAAATGCGAGGTCCATAGGATTCCCACCTCCCTCTGCAGGTTTATCCAGGAGGATAAAAATCTGGCGACCCCACAGGTTACGGTCGTGCATTCACAGCCATTGTTGCCGGAAGTGATTTCTACCTCCACAAGTGATCAGAGAAAGCTATTCTGGGGACCAATGGTAGGCAAGCAGCATTGCGACCTATCACCATTAGTCCTGGCCCCTAAGCCAGGAACGGTGCCCATTAGCCCGTCCTACCGTGATGTAGCGGCCAGGTCGCTACACTCTTCGGATGACAGCCTGAGAATCGGCGGCCAGTCATCCCGTTCTCCATATTCTCCACCGGCCAACCTACCATCCCAGCGGTCTGCCTCAATACTGTTTCTATTTCCTCAGCCACCCCCAGTTAGTGAGTGTGGAAATCAAGGGACAGACCCTAAATTTGAGTCAAGGAGCTTTTGGATCATCCTTGCGGTCGACCGCTTCCCCAAGAAGTTCTAGCCCGTGGAAGACCAGGATTTTTGCATACCCGAGTCCCTAACCCCATAGGAAGTTGAGTGTTTCTGCTACACCCTCTGGGCGACGCATTTCAGTCTCTGTCATCAGTGTGTGGTTTATCCAAGGACCCAAATGCATTTCGAAGACATCATTGAGTAGTGTCGTCTAGTCGATTCGGTCGTGCTCCCTATGGCCCAATGCCCCCAGTCATTAGGCCATCGTGAGGCCCTCCAACAGCAATGAGTTCATATTATCAAGGTACGCCACAAAATTATTAGGGAGGCTACCCCACACGTGAAAATCCATGGCTGGGGGCAGTATGCTGCCCTCCTCTTCAGCCCTATCCGGTAGTAGCCCGACTCGCTATGAAATATTGAGGACATGCCCCGAGGAAGGGTCACGGTCAACATGGATGATGTAGTGGAAAAGGAGGATGAGCTAGAGTTTCTCGATGTAGACTTACCCCCTGAGGGTGTGTCGCCACTGTTGGAACCATCAGGGAGGATTACTCATCAGCAGAGGAACCTCCTAGGTCTCCCTATGCCCACCAAGTCATTGGTACTCGGTAGGAATGCCAGTAAGGGTAAAGAGCACGTTGGAGTTGTCAAGCACTTCGACCCATCCACTTCAGTGCAGAAGATGGAGGAGGGCCCTGAGAAGGCCATGTTGCACCAGCAACTTTCTGAGCAGAAGAGGTTGATCGTCGAGCTCCTGACTGAATGCACTATAGAGTGACAATCCGACTACGGTGATCTTAGGCTAGGGCAGTAAGGATAGGAACAACTACCCCATGCCGAGATGACCCCAGGCAACCTTGATCATACCGCTCCTGTGGATAGGGATGAAGTCAGAGCTCATAGAAAGAGGGAGCGGTATGTCTCTCAGAACCCTCCCGAACGGCGCGACAATCCAAGGAATCCAGCCCGGGTTCCCCCAGCTGCCCCACGAGTCACTCCACCAGCCGCTCCATGAGCCGCTGAGCCTGTCTACCGTATTGAAGAGCCCGGAAACGCACTCGTGATTAGGGATCCCCGTCAAGACAAGGACCCCCGCCCGGATGATCCTATGGCAGCGTTCATAGCTCACCTTAAGGCATTGGAAATGCGGCAGGTGTTAATCTCACCAGATGGCAAGCCATACCCTACATAGGTGGATGATATGGAGGCACCTCCGGGTTTCGGGAATCCTACCTTCTCCCCCTTTAACGAGACAGGGTACCCACCGCAGCACCTTGACCACTTCAACTCAAGGTGTGGGCCCATGTTAGGAACTTCAGCGCAGCAGGAGGCTTCCAAGATTCGTTGTTTTGTTAAAAAACTAGAGGGGCCAACATTCTTCTGGTACAACCAGCTCCCCTTTGGATTCATGACCAGCTAGGAGGACCTTCACAGGAAGTTCCTCTACCAGTTCAGCTCTACCACCCATAAAACAAGCATCTCAGACCTCTTTAAGTGCAAAAAAGTCCTAATGAGAGAGTCATGGACTTTATCACCCAGTGGAACTGGGCTTACATACTCCCTTAACATGCCACTTACTGAGGAGCAATTACTGATGATGTACGTAGGGAACGTCAAGACGGAACTGGTTCCTTCTATGATCACCCAAAACTACCCTAAAGGATTTTGAGACTTCTCAGACAAGGCCCAGCGCCTTGAAGAATCCCTACAACAGGCTAGTCAGGCATGTCCATTGCCCCCTATTATTCCAGCAAGGAGAGATTCCAGAGCTGATCCCACCGCAGTGGCCCAAATAGAAGCCCCCATATAGCTAGAGTTACTACTAGTGGCACCGACCCCGCAGCCTCGCAGAGGTCCTCCACCTCAGGCATAGCCTCTAGCTCAGCAGTGTCCTCAGAATCAGCAGGCGCCTCCGCGTAATGCGCCGCCACTACCCAGGTGGGATAATTAGGGTCCACCTCCTTGACAGGCCCCTCCGGATCCTTGTCAAGTCCAGGATCCAAGGGCCCCCTATCTAGAGAGAACACACTTGACTTACTAGTTCAGTGAGAATCAGGTCCCTGGTTACTTCTGTAGCACCTTACAGCAAGTGATTGTACGCTTGCCCAATTGTAGAAGGTTGGAAGAGGCGAATCTCACTGATCGCCCCAACTACTGCCCCCGTCATTTGATTCTGGTGCACACCCTCAAGTAGTGCTATGTGTTTAAAGACTGTCTCCAAGATAAGGTCGATAACAACATAGTTTGGTTGGGCCCGGCCCCAACACAAGTGGAGGATGTCTTTGTAGGGTCAGACAGTAGTAGCGATAGTGAAGGCAAGTGGAAACAAGTTTCCAACCGCAGATCCCAGAAGTACAACGACTGGATGGCTCATAAGACAGTTTCTCGTGCCCATGGCATCATTCAGGAATGCCTGAATCAGTTGGCACCTTCAGAATCTGTGGCCACCACTTCTACATCATCATCTCAGTCGGCCTCTTCCTAGAATAGAAAGCATCGGCGGCTCAAGAAAAAGCAATGTGCCCCGCCAATGCCATCTTTGTCCCGTACTCTCGGAGGCTTCATGCCCCTTTAGATGGGAATCCCTTTCAAGATCCGCCTAGTGGTGGATGGCTCTTCAAGTGACAGTTAAGGGTATACTTCGGTTAATACTGTCAAGTTGGTAAACCCCTATATGACTCCCGATGAGGGGGAGCGCCAAGTGAACCGCCCCAATGTCTCGAGTCGATGCCAACGTTGGCAGAGCCATGACCATATGGGTCGTCAAGGCACATCAGTTGGCACCTCCATCCATGCCGTGCATGCCACTGAGACTAGACTGTAGGCCCAGCGTAGAGCTCAATATGTGCAGCCTCTTCATCTGGTGTCTTCAGGACCGCATACACCAACGTTTGTGCTACTGGATCAGGCAGAACCACTTCGTCCGTACCACGACTAGTTTCTCCCCGCTATAGTCCGGTCCCATTCTTCTGGTCCTCATCTGGCAGTGACTCTCCAGGCCTTGACTAGTGACCAACGGGATATGCCCAGCACTAGCCAGCGGCCGATCCAGCCGATAGGGCCCTCCATGCCTCCAATAACAGAGCAGCCTCCTGTAAACAGAAGTTCATGCCTAGAGTGGAAGTATGATGTCCTAAAGCACCTTGTAAGCATCCCAGTGAGGCTTTCCATCCTTGAAGATCTTTACCTATCATCAGATATGCGTGAGGCCCTCACTGAGGCTTTAAGAAGGCCCCTCCAGTTTGAGACGGTGGTAGCAACTGTAGAATCCTTTCATGCTGAAGTATTTGATAATGCTGAATGCCAGTCCATCATCTCGTTCTAAGGAGAAGATGAAGGCTCTCCCATACAGGGGAACATCCACCTGCTGTACATCACCGTCCAATTTAACCATGTAGAGTTTCACCGTAGTCTCGTTGACACCAGTTCCTGGATCAACCATATTATGGCACAGATGCTGCAGAAGCTTGGGTTATCCGAAGATGACCCGACTCCCTCTGATTTAAGGATCCAGGGATATGAAAGGACAGAGCAGACCCCAGTCGGCAAGATCCATTTGAAGACCCAGTTCGGTGGCCTAGTTTCCAGTACCAAGTTTATGGTTGTCTCTCAGGACACCGCGTACAATGCATTAATGGGCAGACCATGGCTCCACCTGCACATAGCGGTACCCTCATCGTATCACCAATGCCTCAAATACTCCCTTAATTATTGAGTAGGCGTACTCAAAGGTGATGCATCTCCTTTTGCCTCTAATGAAGCCCGTTATCTGGACGCTGACTATTACAAGAGCAAGGATAAGCAGATTCTGGCAAGTGAGGTTGATCCCACCATGATCACAAGTAACCCCTGGGTAGGTATGGATGATTCCTACGTCTTTCCAATCCATTGATTGGAGGCCACGACCCCTGATATGGGGCAATTATTTGTTGTCTCAGGTACAAGAGGAAGGTATATTCCCAAGTCCGAGAGATGATGGAAAATCACCTCATACTCCTACACAAACTAGGCTCAAGCACCCTCACACAATATCGGGACATCTGACCCATGGCAACGAAAGTACATCATACGTGTCTGTTCCGTCGGGCTTGAATTAACTGGCTCAAGCCGACGCACCACTACTTCTTTGATATCATCAAGCATGGCCCCTTGAGCCAAAGACCATATGGGATTGGATCGACTTCCTTCATAGCTATGGTCTCAGTGGTGTGTGAATCCCCTAATACGTTGTCCACTACTGTCCAGGCTGGTACCAGCCTCCCATCAGGTTCTTCCGACCCAGGGGAAGCTCCACCCACTAGGAATCCCTCCTCTGCAAGAAAAGAATAGGATCTGTAGGATGCTCCCCCTGCCTTTGAAGAAGGTGTCTCTACCACGGTCGATGAATTGGTACAGGTGAACCTTGGTAATGAGGAAGATCCAAGACCCACATTGATCAGTGCTGCCATGTCCCCTGAGGAGAAGCAGCGGTACATAGACTTCCTCAAAAAGCACTATGACTTATTTTCCTAGAGTTACGACGTGATTCCAGGACTAGATCCTCAAGTAGTCGTCCACCACCTCGGTCTCCTGAAAAATCATTGCGGGTTCAAGAATCCTCCTAGAAAGATGCACCCCTCTCACGGTGCCATGGTCAATGCCAAGGTTGACAAGCTCATCAAAGCCAACATCATCAAGGAGGTATAGTACCCCAAGTGGCTAGCCAAAATCATTCTAGTCAGGAAGAAGAACGGACAGATTAGAGTCTGCATTGACTTCTGGTATCTCAATTATCACTGTCCGAAGGATGATTTCCCCCTTCCAGTGACAGAATTTGTTATTGACACTATGGCCGAGTTCCAAGCCCTCTCCTTCATGGATGGTTACTCTGGATATAATCATATTTGGATAGACCCTGAGGATGAAGAGTCCACAGCTTTCAGGGTGCCCCATGGTACTTTCTTTTACTAGGTTATGCCCTTCATCCTGAAGAATGCAGGTGCCACCTATTAGTGGTCCATGCACCTCATATTCAATCCAATCCTCAGGACATTGGTGGAATGCTATGTGGATGATCTGGTGGTCAAATCTCTCCAGTTCCAGGACCATCTCAACGACCTTGAGAAAGTGTTCGGCTTCCTCCGCTCCCTCCACTTGAAGATGAACCCATTGAAGTGTGCCTTCGGGGCCACTTTTGGGAAGTTTCTTGGATTTTTTGTCAGGTACCGGGGCATCGAGATCGAACCAGAGAAGATTAAGTAAATCAAATAGATTCCTCCCTCGAGTAATATTTGGGATCTTAGAGGTCTCCAAGTCCACTTAGGCTATATACGCTGATTCATTGTGAATATGGCTGGCAAGTGTAAGCCCTTTTCTCAGCTAATGAAGAAAGGCTCTACCTACGAATGGGACGAAGAGTGCCAGACCGCATTCGAGGAAATCAAGCAGTATCTACTCCAACCTCTAGTCTTGATGCAAACCATCTTTGGGAAGCCTCTAATCCTATACATGACTGCCCTGGAACGATATCTCGGCGCCCTTCTCACCTAGAAGAACAATGAGGGGATAGAGAATAGTCTCTACTACCTCAGTCGCATGCTCCTCAATACAGAGACCAAATACTCCCCTATCGAGAAGAGCTTCCTTGCGCTCATATTTTCAATGAAGAAGTTGCAACATTACATGTACCACCGTGAGGTATGTCTGGTCTATCGGGTAGACCTGCTAAAGTACATTCTGAATTGCCCCATGTTGACTGGTTGTCTAGCACAGTGGGCGGTAATCCTCCAGCAGTTCGACATCAGGTTCGTGCCCCAGAAGGATGTCAAGGGACAGGCATTGTTAGACTTCCTAGCTTCCCATCCAACCTCCTCAGACCAATCCTTGGACTTGGATTTTCCCGAAGAGGCAATCCTCTTGATAGATCATGCCATCCCGTGCTGGCAGATTCACTTCGATGGTGCCTCCCGGAGCCCCACCGGTAGGAGGCTGATGATCCTCAACTCAACAGAGTGGGCCTGGGTATCATCTTCATTACCCCGGTGCAAGCCATTCTACTGTACTCATTCCTATTGTCAGAAGGCTGCACCAATAATGAGGCAGAGTATCAGGCTCTTATCACTGGCATCGAGTTGGCCCTCGAGATCGATGTGCCCCATTTTCATGTGAAAGAGGACTCCAAACTAGTCATCAAGAAGATCAACGATGACTATGTTGTCAGAAAACCAGAGCTCATACCATTTTTGGAACACACCCTCCAGCTAATGGCCCAGTTCCCTTCTCAAATGGAGGTTTCCCATGTCCCTTGGTCACAGAATGGTCGAGCGAACGCTTTGGCCAGCTAAGCTGCATCACTTGCAGAGCTCGAGTAGGATGATCTGGTTATACACGTGGCACACCAGAGAGTCATTTCCCCCATCACCCCATAGGATGATGACATCCTGTGAGTAAGATATCTTACCACCAGATCCTCCACGTCAGGACCCCTAGGTTCTTTAGATGCAATGGATTAAGCGACTCCTGAATGGAGAGCTCCTTTTGTCGAGTATCTCCAAATTGGTTGCCTCCCAGCTGATCAGGACAAGCGTGAGAAAATCCAACATTGTGCACTGTAGTTTACCCTCCAGAGAGGTCCCAGTCTTGAGAAAATCATCTACAATAGTGGGTTTTATGGTGTTCTCCTCTGTTTCATCCAAGGAGTCGAGATTTCTCAGGTAATACAGGAAGTTCATGCCGGTTCCTATGGGGCTCACCAGGCTGGGCCGAAGCTGTCCCATCAGATCCGAAGATGGGGGTACTTCTAGCCCTCTATGATCCATGATTGTATCGAGTTCACCAAGATATGTCACGCATGCCAAGTTCATGCTAACTTCCTGCATCAGCCACTAGAACCTCTCTAATCCACCAAGTACTCTTGTCCATTTGTAGTGTGGGGACTTGATGTCATGGGACACCGGCGATACCCTGCCAGTTCAGGTTCATCCTAACTGCCACAGATTTCTTTTCTAAGTGGGTAGAAGCAGTTCCACTCAAGGAGGTCAAGGCCCATTCCATCGTTGACTTCGTGAGCTCCATCATCATCCACCGGTTTGGAGTCCCTCATGTCGTGTCCTCGCCAATAACGACACCAACTTCCGATCAGTCGTGCTGAAGAAATTGTATTCCAAGTACAATATCCGTTTAAACCATACCTCTCATTATCATGCACAGGCAAATGGGAAGATCGAGGCGTTCAACAAAACCCTCTCTAAAATTTTTCAAAAAATGGTTGGCCAGAACAAGAAGAGTTGGCCGGACAAGCTCCCCAACGCCCTTTAGGCCTATCAGATGACGACTTGTAACTCCACCCAGGTGACCCCATATTCCCTAGTGTACGGAGCTGAGGTTGTCCTTCCCATCAAGATCCAACTTCCTTCATTACGCACTGTGGTCTATGAATAGCAGGCGCCGGATAAGGTGGCTGAAATTCATCTGGATGAATTGGAAGCACTTGACGAGAATAGGCTCTGTGCCCTACACAGTCTGGAAAGAAATCAAAATAAGATGGATAGAGCCTTCAACAAGAAGATTCACCTCCACTCTTTTCTACAAGGTGACCTAGTATTTTCCCTCCAAGCACTAATGATCCCTGGCAGGAAACCACCCAAGTTGGATCCCAAATGGGAAGGACCTTACATAGTCCCCAAGGTTTACCCCAATGGAGCATACTCCTTGGTGACCATGGATGGTGAGCATATAACTCCTCCCACCAATGCCAATTTCCTCAAACAATACTTTTCCTGAACCTGATGGTCCTTGATGACCTTAAACTGGCTGGTCCCGCATGACCCTAAACTGCATGCTGGTCCCGCATGACCTTAAATTGTCCGGCCCTACATGACTTTAAATTGTGCATCATCCCGCAAGACGTTAAACTACGCCCTTAGAACTATGTATGGCTTGATTCCCATCTGCATGGGATATGTAGGAATTCTTAGATGCATCGTCTTAAGCCCAGCCCTGATCTCTTCTCTTTGACTATCCCCCCTGGGTATAGTTCTCTCAGAGGATACTTACATGATATAGTGAAGGCTTCATTATCCCCACTCATGAAAGGATTGTAATGGTCGCACCATGTGCCAACTCCCGTTCTTCTATCCTCCCACTTATTCACTGCATGACTTTAAACTGCATGGCCTTCAAGAACTACATATGGCTTGATTCCCATCCTCATGGGATATGTAGGAACACCCGGACATTTCTTCTGTTGGCCCAGCCCAAATGCCAAAGTCTTCCCCTCGGGTCAAGACATATGGTGGGGTGTAGACTCTTGACCCAATTCACGTTGAGCTAACCTTGATCTGGCCATACATCCCACTCCCTGGAGACATTCTCCTCTTTTATAGATGGTTACAGTTATGCTTCACCCACTCCTTGATTGGGAATCTATCATCTTTCCTATCTGAAAGGGCCCCTGAATGGTACGGATTCTAGGCCTAAGGTCTCTCCTACCACTTCAGGCCAACACCCTCAAGGATTTTGAGGAACAAGACGATACAAGTCCCACATTTCGAATATGGTCAGTAGTCGATGCTCATTTGTTGCTCCCATTTCAGGTCACTATAGGGATGTTGTGTTTCGAATGTGGTCAAAAACTATCCTGGATCATTAGAACTACCCCAAGATGTCCCAAACATCGAGTGTAGTGGTTCATTCTACCCCGTTGTATCTCCAAGCGATGAACTCCCTTCTGGCGATGCCATCTATCAGGCCCTATTTGGCGGGGAGAGTTGAGATTGGCTCCTTGTTTCCCACACCGAGAACTACTCACGTGGGCATAGGATATGTGATGATGCAGTAACCATACAAGAGGGAATATGGCCTTCCATCCAAGGCTCAACCTTAGGCCCCTTTTCCTTTTCAGGACCTCGGCCCAGATTCCCTCTTATGGGATTGTACGGTGTGGTATGAGATTATGTCATCATTCACATCGGGTTGCTCGTCGTGTTATACACATCCCCGGATGAGACACCTTATCCTCCTCTTCATCCTCACAGCAAGACGTTAAACTAAAAACTAGTCGGGCCTTTCTAACTGAGGCCCAGCCTCAGGCCCCTTGGCCTTATTGGGCCCCAACCCAAGTTCTTACCTGGAGTGTACGGTGTGTGGCAGGATTATGTCCTCATTCACGTCGGGTTACTCTCCATGCCGTACACCCCCCTCGTTGGGGTATCTTACCCCCAGGTGCATTTAAGAACTATGTGTGGCTTGATTCCCATTCTTATGGGATACGTAGGACCACCCAAATGTCTAGACTTCGGGTCCAGCCCCATCTTCCAGAAACCTCCATTTCACCTTGGCCCCTTGGCCTACCCTTCCCCAGGGTGGGGAGTATATGGCATGTCATGGGATTATGTCCTCATTCACGTCGGGCTTGTAACGGCTGCGCCATGTACCTCTCCCTCATGGGAGTTCTATATCCCCTTACTCTATACTCATCCCTTCAAACTAGTTACTCTCAATTTGAGCACCCTTGTCGACCCTCTTCGGCGGTTCATCAATGTACCTAAGGGTACTCTGGTTTAGTACCTGGAATGTCAGACTCTTCTCGGATATGCTTCCACCCACTTTTCAGGCTTTTTGGTCCCCTTAATTAGGTCTTCCATCACCTTTCACACCCAAAGGGACCCCCAAGTGGTGTGGATGCTAGGACTAAGGTCTCTCCTACCATTACGGTCCAACATCCTCAAGGTTTGCGGACAAAAAGCCGATACAAATCCCGCATTGCGAATATGGTCAGCGGTCGATGCTCATTTGTTGTTCCCCTTTCAGGATAACATGATATGGATATTGTGTTTCGAACACAATCAACAATTATCCTCCATCGTCACTCCAACCCCATTAATCCCAAAGTGCCGGTTACATGATTCACATCCTTATCCACCTCATGATGTCCAAGTAGAACTTTGAAACTCTTGTTACTATTCCTCAGTGTGTATTCGCACGTTAGGAGGACAAAAGTCGCGATAAGGGCTTAATTCGGGGCTCTGCACCGATTTCCCTTTGGCGTTCATTCCTGGTGTTGTAGTAAACATGTTACTCCCTTGTTTCCCACACTGAGTTTGACTCACGTGGGCTTAGGGATCGGGTTGAGGTCTGCACTTACTTGGAGGGTTTTCACTCCTCTGGGTCTGATCTCTAAGACCATAAACTAAGATCTCGTCTAGAACTACGTATGGATTGATTCCCATCCTTATGGGATATGTAGAACCACCCGGATGTCTCATTTTCAGGTCCAGCTCAGTTGGGAGCTAGGTTCTCCTTCCCCTTTCCCTCTTACCTCTATGTAGGCCCCTTGGCCTGAGGCTCCTTTCTCGGAATTGCGTACAGTGTGGTGTAGGATTATGTCCTCATTCACGTCGGGTATGCTGTATCACGTCGTGCTCATTCCTTCATGTCCAAGCCATACGACTTTCAACAATGCTTCCTGGTCCTATAACATAACCCTAAACAATGACAATATCGTTCTCACTGCACGATGAAAAATGGAACGGCATCGTGATGTCCTCACTTAAATGGACACCATGTTTGGTATTATTCACATTCCATACCATTTTTCAACGTCTTCTATGGCTTGATTCTTATAGTGATACAAGGGCCTGCTACCCTAGGCATGTCGCTTCAAAAAAAAAACCACTCACCTTAAAGGACAAACAAGATTTATCAAATACCGCTTATTTTGGTGTGAGGTCCATGCCCGCACGCCCCTTTTATCCTTGGCACTGGTACCTTACTGTTCCACCTCAAGAACTACGTACAGCCTAATCCCCATCCTCATGGGGTATGTAGGAATGCATGTGAACTTTGCCTCAGTCCCATCTTAATTCTTATTTTCGGTCCCTTGACCTAGAACCTCCCCAAGGAATGCATAGTGGTCGGATCCCTAGGTTCTCATTCGCATATTGTTTTCATAATTACCTTACCATGTGTCTCTCACGTTTCCTACCATCCATGGTCCGAGTTCTATGACCCTAAACAAAGATCTCCCTATGGGAAGGGACTCGAATCCCTCTATTTAATACATCTCATTGTCATATTTAGATGTGTTTGGACAAAGATCCTAATGTGTCTAATTTTCATGGGGGCATTCCCCTCGTTCCATGTCCAAGCATCATGAGCTTTCTATTTTGATCCTCATCCTCTTTCACATCCAAAAGGACCCCCAGATGGCATGGATGCTAGGCCTAAGGGCTCTCCTACTGTTTCAGGCCAACGTCCCTAAGGATCTCAGAAGACATTTGCGACAGGTCCCATGTTTCAAACATGGTCAATAGTCGACCCTCATTCGTCTATCCCCATTCCAGGCTAATGTGATGTGGATGCTGCATTTTCACCACGGTCAACAGTTATCCTCCATCGTCACGCCACCATCGTTGTGATCCAGATTTCGAGCATCATGATTCACACATTTCTACTTCCTCGTGTTCAAGTGGGATTCTAACATATTCAGTTTTACCTCTTCACGCATCTAGGTGCGCTACATGGATGGGTTAACATCATTTGGCCGGTATTCATCGAGTATCCCTTATCCCTAACATGTTCATTCCTGTGTTAGGAAAGTCCCCCATTACTTCTTGTTTTCCACATCGAGCATGACTCATGTGGGCTTAGTAGTTTTGGTAGGATGTGCACCGGCATAGCCAGGCTTCTCATCATCCCGCATGACGTTAAACTGTGCTTATAGAACTACGTACGGCTTGATTCTCATCTTTATGAGATACGTAGCGACACCCTGATATTTTACCTATGGTCCAGCCCCAGGAATCATAATTCATGTTCCTCCTCATTTTCGGCCCCTAGCCTGACCCCTTTTGGGGAACCATGTAACTGCAATTTTGCCCTGAACAAGTTTAGGATACCCCAAGATGACATTGGGAAGCGACGGCTCCCTCTCCAGAGAGGCCCTTCCTAAAATAACGAATGATCCATAATCAGACTGATGCGCCCATCTCATGTGATTCTGCCACAGTGGCATAATTTCATGATTCTTGGGTTCTGTTTGAACAAACCATCACTCCACATTCCACGCTTTGCGTACCCCTTATTCGGACCCTCGTCCTCTTTCACGTCTAAAGGAACCCCCTAACAGTATGGATGCTTAGCCTATGGCCCACCTATTGTCTAGGGCCAATGTTCTGGAAGACTAACGGATGAAATTTTGAGTCAGGCCCCGTGTTTCAAACATGGTCAGTGGTCGGCCCACATTTTCTATCCCTAATCCAGGCTCATATAATAATAATACTGTGTTTTTAATGCGGTCGACAGCTATTCTTTATTGTCATGCCACCCCCACAATGTTATGAATCCCATGTATCGTGATTCACACCTCCCATTCCCATTTGTTCAGATTTATTTCAGTGCCCCTGGCATTACCCCGTTCGTGCACAAGAGCATGCAAGGGAAACAGTAATTTGGCTATTCTAAGAGCTACATTCTCCAGTCAGGTCCCTCCCATTCCTCTCAGAAATCCGGACTAGTTTTTCAAACCCCGGATTCCCGAAGCTTGGCTTGCACTCCTATGTTTGGATGGGGTGATAAGGTTGTCATCCCTTGTTTCTCACATCGAGCCAGACCTAGGTGAGCTTAGGAAATGATCGCTGGATGCTCCACGAACATCACAAGGATGCAATAAACCAATGTAAACAACGGAACTCGTGAATGCTATGACATCAAACAATCAAAGCATAAAAATACATTTAAGGGTTTGTAATCATTACAGTACCCAGGGGTTGACTCCCCCATGGACGGATTGACCTCGTCAAAGGAATGTTGCAGCTCCGCCACCCTCCGGCTGGTGGTGTCTAGGAGTTGTTGCTGCTTGTTTACCTCCCGCTCCCCATTGACAGCGAGAGGGTGCAGTTCACCGGCTGTGACCCGAGCTCGCTCCACACCAGTCCGGATAATGGCCAACTCCTCAGAGGCTCGCTTCATGCCCTCTTCGGCCTCTTCCAACTAGGATTTCAGCCGTGAGATGAGATCTGATTGAATATTGAGAGAAGTAGAATGCTCATCTACCTAGGCCTGCAACTGTTCAACCTCGTTTTTTGTCTCCCATAGCCTTTTGATGTTCACCGCCTTCCTCCGCTGCTAGCCTATGCTAAGGCCATGGTCATACTCCCGAATCTTTTCCGCCATAAGATCTCAGATGAGCATGTGAGGGCACTGGGCATCCACTCCCTCAGTACACAGTTTGCATAGCCACAAGTGAAGTCTATCCATCTTGTCCAACCATAAATCTTGGGGGGGGTTTATTGATGAAGTGTGTGATCAGCTTCCACAATCAGCGATGGACTATTTTTCTATCCTCCTCATCAGAGGTCGTATCATCCCATTCAGCGTGATTGGTAGGTTCGTATATAGGGAATGCCCCCAGGAACTCCTCAGTCGGGTCCACATCTGGCGTTGGATCAGGCGTGGCGGGGCCTGAACTGTCTGGTTGATCCTCATCATCGGATCCCACCTCAATAATCTTGAGCGCAATCCCACTGGCATTCCCACTAGTGATCTGGAGTGATGCAGTTCGTTCAGTTTGGATGTCCACCTCCACGACCATTAGCATGCCTTTGGGAAAGGTAATACCAGAAGTCCTGGCCAACTTCACCGCGGTGGCCCAAGACAATTAAAGGACTGTACCCACCAAAAAAGGGTATGTAAATGTCAGTTAACGTGGTTAGGGGATGGCAGTTGTAAATTCAGTAGAGGAAACTTACAGAGTTCAAATCCCTGGTCTCGCTCTCGAGATGATGTCATTGGAACCCCGAGAAGTGGACCCCCATATATGGTTGGTAGGTCTGGAGACTCCGGGGGAGCTGCCTCAAGTGTCTTAGCCCCGCCAGACACGGAAGTTGATGCAGCCACGGGCGTGGGTCCCAAAGGTCCCGCGTCGGCACCTACTGAGGGGCACGAATGAGGTATATGCACAAGGTCCTCCTGCACAGTATAGATGCTGATAAGGAATCCAGAGTCACCTAAGAGTAGACCCTGAAGAAGGAACTTGGGATCTTACCTTGAGGGCCTCCGCGAAATCTTTGAGATCTGAGGATTGATCGCCGACTTCACCCTCCTCAAGCGGACTCTCTCTACCGACCTCGTCTTCCCAAGAGGACTCATCCGATTCTTCTGAAAGAGGGAAGCACTCCCTCAGGTCAGCAGCTGACAATTGCTGAGGGACCGTACGACCCAATAGCACCCTGACCCAGTCTGTCATTGGGTGAAGGGCACCCCAAGAGTGGATAAAGTTTCCAGCTCGGCTATGTATTACTCCGCCTCTGCCTGGGATACAGTGAAACCGGCTCTAATGGGTTCAATCCCCAGTAAGTCCATCCTGAGGTGGTTAAGGGGTTTCCATAACTCAGATGGACTGAGGAATTGTTGGTTGACTTTCTAGATGTCCCAGGCCTCCGGGAAGACAGCGTTCTCTGGTATGTCGATATGGTGCAGCCGTTTCCCTGGGGCCTGAATAGAAATCCTGCAGAATCCTCTCGGTGGCCGCCCCTCCGGATGACTCTGTTCTCCTGGGACCACCGGCTCCGCTACCGCTACTGGATCCACCACCACTGTGTCCCACTCAACTGGTGCAGGTGTCACCGTTACAGTATCCCCACCACTGCGGGATTCTCTTTTCACCTTCTGACCTCAGCCCCAAGGACGGGGAGTCTCACCATCACTGACTAGAGTGGTTGGTTGCTTCAGCATCTCCCCCAGGTAGGCCACCTCCCAACTCTAGGAATATTCCTTTATCAGCCCGAGGACGGTGGTCGGCGGAGGCAGTTCATTCTGCATCTTCCCATCTTCCCGTGTGAACATGAGCCACATCTGCCTCATCACATACGGGTGCTCCTCATAGCTCACCTCTAGGTAGACCTGCGAGGTCAGCTGCTGTAGGCACCGGAATTGCCTTGAAAACCGGTGTGGGGTGTATGGCTTTTAGAGATTCTCGCGGTCCATCCTGGCCACCAAGACTCCACCTCTAAAGGCCAGAAGATAGGCCTGATGCTCTTATGTCCCCTAGTTTTCATCATTGAATTCCCCCATCAGCAACGGAAATGGGTGGAAATTGAATTCCTCCACCCTCCACACCCGGTTCAGAACTGATGGTGTGGTCAGCTTGGTCGAAAATCTCCCTGTGGAATTCAAGATTGAGGGGCAGAAGTTCACCCTGGAGGTGAGATGGGGTTCAGATACTCATAGATCCCCCTGATGTGTGCTGTCATCCACCCGTACAGGAGGTGTAATGACCAACATACCCTCTGTGGCCTCTTTCCCTCACTAATGTGCCACAGCATTTTGTACAAATTGGCTAGCATTAGGATCTCGAGGTTGACCCGCCCTCCTGTCGCCAATGTGGACGCCATGATGAAAGTACATGGTCGCACTCTCATGTTGGAATCCCTCACTGGCATAATCCAACCACATATGAGAGTTGCGATGAAGGCCGCCATCCTGACTATTGGTTGTTGTTTAGGGATGACACTGAACCCCCAGGTCTCCATTGGCTATTCTCCAACAATTTCCAGTACGAGTGTTCCTTACTCTGAGCCCCCTTTGGGAAAGTTTGAGGTCTCACCAGGAACTGACGGTCTACCGAGAAGTTCAGAAACTTCTTGAACCAATGCTTGAAGTGGACATCCCTTACCGCCTCCTTATCCTCCCTGGGAACGAGCTCTATCAATGCCATCTCCAGATGTGGCATCTGCTCCGGATCCTCCCACACACCCATAGCTAGGAGGAATTCATCATACATCACCCCCAGTATCGGGACCCCTGAGATCTAATGCACGTCCCATAAGCTGATGCCGACCTCCCTATGATGCAGGTGGAAGGTAATGGTCATCGGTGACCACCGGCTCAACAACCCTGGCATTACCTGCTTTGGCTGGTAGATGTGGAACTGGTAAGCCTAAGCTACCTCATACAGGCCCACCCTTCTCAACTCCATTCCTAACTCCTCACACGAGGTGATTACCCAGTAGGCCCAGGCCTAGTCATCCGTAAAGTTTCTGCCCTGGCATAGGTCCCATTCCTCAGACCACCCCTTCTTCGAGTTCCCCAGTGCCGCCTTGAGGATAGTTTGGTACATAGGAGGGGAAGTCTCAGGCTGTAATTCCTTCCCATCGACATTGTTCAGATGGTTGTATAAGTAGTCAAAAACAACGGGCGTGAAGTCCACCCGGGCGTGACCATCGGGCACCCTGAACCATCGGTGCTAGCACGGAGTGCTCCTAAACTAGTAAGATATCTTGTCCTTACTTGCTTCAGGGATGAAGACGTCATCCCCCAGACCGAAACCATACAAGGGAAACCTCCTACATAGTGGGTAGTTCTTCTGGCTCTCTGGTAGCATCTCCACCAATGAACTATGGTTCGAGTGGCTACGGACTAACTCTCCTAGCCCCAGACTGTTTTTCATTTCATCCCTCTAGGTGGAATCCGCAAGGACCCCCTAGGAATCTTCTTGGTGGGACATTTGGTTCTAAAAATTGGATGATGTTTTGGTTGGTTCGCGAAGCTCGTTCGTAGAGTGTAATCGCGAAGTCCGTTCGCAAAGACTGCTTGTAGAGCGCTGCCTAGACGTTCAAAGCCAGATCGCGGAGCACGAACACAGAGTCGAGGACTCTTTGTGTGCCATGAAGAATCGATTCATAGAGAACACTCACGGAGTAAACGGAGCTTCATGAATCGAGAGCACAAAAGGAAAAATTCGCGGAGAAGGGAAAGGAAAAAAGAGATGGCAGACCCCCTATTTATAGGTGATGGCCTTCATAGCTTTGAGACACATCCAGTTCGCATGGATCTTCGCGGCGCGCTTGGTCTGCACATCCCATATCCACCTCGTGAGCCATCTTCACAAGACATCATCGCGAATGGCTGAGGATTTTGGTGATTTCCCTCAGACTTTGACCCTTGATCTCTCTGCAGCTCCAAGTCTGAGGGGGGGCATTTGATGGCGCCAAAATTTAGGATAGAGAAGAGGCCCAAAGAAGGCCCCATTGACTACCTCGCACAACCACTTCACAGAGTCCCCCCAGCACCATGGTCGCCACGAAGTAAAGAGGTGGGACGCTCCATGACCGCATTTGACATTTGCGAGGCCGCTGCAAAGTAAGGAGGCGTGACGCTCCGTGACCGCATCTGATGTTTGCGACCCACCGTGAAGCAACCAAGTCCCTCTTCGCGCCATGTGAGCTCCACTTCTCAGTGCCTCTTGCCTATAAATACCATGCTCTCCCTGAGCCCAAAGGACAGAAAATCTTACCTTTTGACTTCCCAGCTCCCGAAGCATGACGTATCCTTATGCTCTGCGAACTATGAGCTGTGTGAGGTACTTCTGCTCTGCAAAGTGCCTCCCCCTTGTCTCGTTTTGAACCCCTCTTCCAAGAGGGATGCCTTTCGTGAAGCCTAAGGGCCTTCGCGAAGGAAGGGGACCCAGGTCATCGTGAAGCATTTATGCTTCACAAAACACCCTTCATGTACACATGATCCACATGTTAAGGCAGGGTCACTGTACTTCGCGAGGCACCTTTGCTCCGCGAGGCAGTGCTCCGTGAACGCCCTTCCACTTCGTGAAACACCTCCCATATGCACCTTCACACTGTGCTTAGGATAAGGCACCCCACTTCACAAATCACACCCCTTCGCAAGTGTCCTTCGCCACACGAAGCAACAAAGCTTCACAAGGCCCTTACCTATGGAACCCTCTTCTTGGAAAAAAAATTTCCCGTGCAACCCTCCAGGTTTGCACGATGTGACTTCAAAGTCCCTCTGCCCATTGTGTTGTTTCACCTCATGCTTCTTCGCATAGGCATGCTAACGACTATTTCTTCTTTGCATAGCCATACTAATGTGGGCCCCTCGATGGTTCGCTCCATGACACCCCCTCACTATGGAATTTCTGATGCCTTTCCTCCCACATAGAGCAGAGGGTACCAGTTATGTAAGTCCTAGGTGTGTGGAGAAAACCCACCTCGTTCGACCTTCAAGACGTTAAACTGCCAAGCACCTTCTTCCTTAGTACATTACGTTAAACTGTGACCTGGCCCCGTGCCTCGCATGCAGGGTCCCCCCGCCTTAGACATCCTCCATGCCCCTTGGTCTCCATAAAGGATGATATCCTCCTTCTGGGAGTGGTTTTTTTCCACGGGGGAAGGGCAACCACCTTGGTGTAAGCCCCTAGTTTTCCTTCCAAGAGGCAGTATCTCTGCTCCTCCTTTCATCTTTAGTCCCCAAGGCTAGCGGAGTGCATGATAGGGAATGGGGCTCCTCCTTTCTTTGGTCCCAAGTCCCTCTCCCACTGCGCTTTATTTCCAAAGAGCTTATATCCTAGAGTAAGACCCAGTATTCCTCTCCCTGGGCTGCTCTATGCATAAGCCCCACTTCACTTCCCACAGACACACCTTCCGCGATGTGATCGTCGGGTCACTGCTACCTCTTGTTTCTCACACCGAGCATGACTCACGTAGTCTTAGAGTAAGCATCGACCCTGACACCACCCCCATCCCGCATGACGTTAAACGGTATTCCCATCCCGAACTACAGGGACTTTGATCCATGTCAAGGCATGGTACGTAGGAATCCTTCATGAGGTTCAATACCACCACCCATCGGTCGTTCCGATCCCATTCACGTTGGTTCACCAACACCATGGGCCGCCTCAGAGTGTAAGCCCCAATCCATACCAAACTATGAGGACTTTGATCCATGTCAAGGTATGGTATGTAGGAAGCCTCTACGAGGTTCAAGACCCAACACCTTCAGCAGCCTAGAGTGTAAGCCCCACACCCATCCCGAAATATGGGGACTTTGATCCATGTCAAGGAATGGTATGTAGGAAGACTCCACAAGGTTCAAGCCCTAACACCTTGGGCAGCCTAGAATGTAATCCCCAATCCATCCCGAACTACGGGGACATTGATCCATGTCAAGGCATGGTATGTAGGAAGCCTCTACGAGGTTCAAGCCCACCACCCATCAGTTGTTCCGACCCCATTCACATTGGTTCACCAACACCTTGGGCCGCCTCAGAGTGTAAGACCCAATCCATCCCAAACTACGGGGACTTTGATCCATGTTAAGGCATGGTACGTAGTAAGCCTCCATGAGATTCAAGCCCACCACCCATCGGCCGTTCTGACCCCATTCACATCGGTTCACCAACACCTTGGTTCGCCTCAGAGTGTAAGCCCAAATCCATCCCAAACTACGAGAACTTTGATCCATGTCAAGACATGGTACGTAGGAAGCATCACGAGGTTCAAGCCCAACAATCATTATCCCTGAACGTCTCTGCATTGGTGTGCCAAGACCCTTTCCATCTGAACTACATGGTCTTTGATCCATGTCAAGGCATGGTATGTAGGAAGCCTCCACGAGGTTCAAACCCACCAACCGGTCATTATGACCTCCTTTACATTGGTTCACCCCCATCCTACATGATGTCAAACTGTCATCCCATCCAGTGGTAAGCCATTGTGATCTGATTCAGTGGTAAGCCGTTGAAACCCCCAATTGGCGGTAAGCTATTGTCATATGAACTATGCGGACTTTGATTACCTGCCACGAGGATACGTAGGAAGTCTCTTCGAGGCTCAAGACCAACACTACCGTCATCTCTACGAAGGTCTCATCCCATTCACCATCCTCATCAACTGCTCCATCATCCACCTTGATCCTTACCTGGGACGCCACATCCCGGTGGGATCATTCCATTCCATTCCCTATTTTGTCTAATAGCATTTGGGAGGCCACCCACGTGATGGCCCCAGTATCGGTGTTCCCTCTAGGGGGTTCCTCCGTCTGATCCACTCTAGTTAGTGTTCAGATCAGCCCGATTCATCTCCACTGGATGTTAAACTTGCAGCATACCCTGTGTTAAACATGGGAAGCTGAGGAAAACCTCATATACATACCCATGGAATATGATTCCCCACATTCGACATGGGATGTATCGGGCTTCCTCTCCCTCAATAAGCCCTATAATAAGTGATAGAAGACTGGCATGCCAATCCCCCAACGTCCAGACATGCCAGTGATGCCCCATGTGACTACTCCCTTAACCGAAGGTTGCTGCCCTAACCGGACCCCTTGGAATGTCCTGACAGAAGTAGTGTAATTAACTGGTGTTCATGAAGATATGGAGTCGGGAAGAGTTTCACGAACAACGACTTAAATCTATGAGGGAGACCCAGACTAGGTGATGAGTTCTGAGGAGGAATACATGGAAGGAAGAACCAACATCCCATTATCTCATTTCAATCAAGGAGTAAACGTCCCTGAATAAGGATCAGATGTGGCCTGCCTTTAGAAAGCGAGAATGTGGGGTAACAGCCGAGCATCCCCTACGAGACAGATGTGCGCGCCCTAGCGAAAGCATCGGAAACAATTTTATTTTTTTTTATCTTGAATTCTTGTTAATTCATTAATTCATGTAATCATGAAAAAAAAATCCATAATGAAATAATCATGAAACTTGACAAAAATAAAATAATAAAGTGGTATGATCATTATCTTTTACTAATGGTCAGTTTATCTAGAAGATGGTAAACCAACCATCAACCTAGGGGGAGAACCTTGAACCAATTAAGGTTCATGTTACATCATTCCACCTGTCCACCTATGTACCTCTCTTGGATTTGTTTTTCCTTAGTTCCAAACTTGAATTGCTTCCACTATCTTGGGAGCTCCATCCATTATATATTCTTTTATTCACACACAGGTGAGGGAAATAAGGGTTTTACATAAAAGAAACCATGGGAATGCAGGCTTGTATATAATGAGATGAGATATAACATGCAGGACACAAATTTAATTCAATAATAAATTGAATGAAACCAATCACATACAAAGGTCTGGTCTATGATCATGATCATCCACATGCCTACAATGAATTATGCATTTAATAAAAATATCATTCAATTATTGATTGTTTTTATTTAAGTTAAATCACACTCAAATCAAATAATTATCTTCTTTAATTAATTAATTCTTTTATCTTAATCATAATCCTAATTTCCTTGAGATTCTCATCTATTATAATTTTAAAAAAAATTATTTAAAATTAACAGTGTACATAGATGTACCTTGGAGTAAACATAGTGAATACTCATCTAAATCAATTCAATAAGTATTTACTTGTATATTGTTTACTCTTGTGATGTGTAGAATACACAACTTATCATATAATTTCATGGCATGTACCATCAACTTAATGATTACATGAATTACATGATTTTTTTGTCGCATGTCAAGCTTCAATGTACGTAGATTAATAATTAAAATATGAATCATACATGATATACAGATCTGAACATTGTGTAGAAATTAATTAATAATTTAAATATATATATATATATATTAAAACTCATCACATTCTATTTCTTATCAACTTAATGACCACATGAAAGCACATTTTGATCAGGTTTACACAATATAATAAATGAATTTTAATTTTGCGTAATTTGGTATAGGTACACGACATGTATGAAAGAGATACATGGCATATACGTATCTCACTGTCTATCCAAGACACACCTTGGGACTTGTCATGTAAATTGTGCCTTGGAAAAATTAGAGTACATGGTGTGTACAAAGGGATACACAGTGTGTGGTCTCCGAGTTACATGGTCACAAGTTAGATAGGCCATGTATGGAAATACACAACCCATCTATGACTTAAAGGAATACATGTCATGGGTGTGTACTCCTTCTAACCGTGAACTATATTGGAAAGTTCAACATGCAGTGTAAGAAATTAAATGTTCCACTTGTATTCAATGCACATGGTTTAAATTGGTTCTGAAGTAAATCCTATTGCATTGAACACTAGTACCCAACATGTATCTCTGGTTACATGGCGTGTACTCTTGTGTTATCTATCTAGAATCCTCAGCACCTCTAGATGAGATCTTAGATTTTATTTCATTTATAAAATTAATAGTTTTTATTGGATTTATGAGAAATTGAAGATGAATAATCATATCTCTCAATTTGGATTAAAATAAAAATTAAACTTGAATTGAAAACTAAATGAAAAATGTGGTAATCAATCAAAGATCTTTAAGTAATTATAAATAATTATGTGACCACTCTAATACCACTTTTAGGTTTTGGGAACAGTGGAAGCATGAAATGGTTCAAGACTAACTTTTATTTTTGTCATGATTGATGATAAATATGAGATTTACATGATGATGAATGTCATAATTAATGGAATTGAATCAAAGAAAATATAAAAAGGATAGAATGTTGGAACCAATCTTAGGATCATCAAATTTTTTTATAATCAATTTAATGAATTAAATAATTACCATGAGTGAATTATTTCTTTGTTGATGGATCTAAAAATATATCTGAATTACACCATCATTGCATTGTTGGAATCAATAGAAGATTCCCTCTTGCGGTGATCCACATGTGTTCTACAAATCTCAGAACATTGTCATAGGAATATCTGGGTACTAGCAAGTTAGATCCAATCGCTTTCATCATTAAACTTTGATCACCACGATAATTGCTTATAAAGTGTTCTCCTTGATCTCTCTAGACTCAAGATTAAGATTTGGAGGAAGATCACACTTTGTTCTTGGGATCATTCTTGGAGAAGGTAGCTTTCTATGGCTTGGGAGTATTCTCTAAATTTGTTGTGCACAACCAAACAAATGAATTATCTCTCTTTGAAAATAATATAATTTGGTTTAAATTCCTCTAGGGTTTATAAATAAATATTTTCAAAACTTCACTTTAATATTTATTTAATCCTTTTTGGAACCCCATGTCAAAATAATAATAATAATAATAATATTTCCTCAAAATGCGCTTAACTTGCAAATTACGTTAAATATTATTTAATTAAATAATATTCAATATATATTATTTCTTACCAAGGATTTATTTAGGATATATAATTTCCATAAAAGGGCCTAAGATATCAACTTCTATTAAAAATAGAAAGGAAAAATCATTTCCCATGTTATTCATTAATGAAATATTACTCGTGACACACCCAACATATCTTACCTAGCTATGAACATATGTCATCACGGTTTTCATAAATACATCAAAGTACATGAATTATAATATTCATCAATAATAATATTAAATTCTAAGGATCTATATACACATCCAAAAATAGGAACATCCGATGACACATATAAATGTGAATTTCATACTTGTGGGCCACGTTATCATAATATCATACATTGGATATTACCAATGGAATACACCATGAGTAGGTGCCTCAAAGTCCTATGAGTCTCTACAAATGATAGCCTATATCATTTTTTCACTCAAATGATATCATCCCGCTATAGAAAATATAAATAAGAATAGTTTCATAGCACTTTTGGATTCTCATCATAGTGAGGAACTACAATGACCTTTTAATGGGATGGGTAATCTAGGGACATTATCATATACTATGTTGCGCAGAAGAACAATAATGATGTGATAAAGAGTTTATTAATATTCAAAACTTTGAATACAAGTTATTATAATGTATATATAAGTTGGTTCTAGGGAACCAACTCCAACAGTTCCTTTGATCTAATATTTCTGATAATATTTGTGGGTTATTGCTTGATAGGGTCAATCGAGGATGTTTTCTATGGGATTGGTGGCACATTTACTACATGGTGGTATCATCCTAAGGATTTAATGCTATGTGATGATGGATTTGGGTTGGGTTGAAAAGGAAATACTCCTCCAGTTGATGTTTGTGCTTCGAGTGGACTCAAGCGTCCCTTTTCATATGCCAGAAGCTTCTGACTAGTATGGAGGGTCTAAGGAACTGATAATGGGGATAATATACCATCATGATCAGATTATCATAGTGGTATATCATAAATTAAACAACAGACAATAGAAAAAGTAGTAATAAATATAAAAAAAGTAATGGAAGAATAATATCAAATGAATATAAATGGCCAATGCCAATATACAACAATACATTCATGTCCAGACAAGGATACATAAACTAAAAAAGTATACATACAGAAAGCACCACAATACGGTGCATTACATAAATAATAAATGAGATAAAAATCCCCAAGGGTGATATCCATGATTATCTTGAGCTCCTACTTAGTCTTGTGCTCCTAACTCCCAAGTACAAGCATAACCGCGAAAGCAATAATCCATGGTCTTATGAACATGAAATATTCTTGGGTACCCCAGTGCATTGGTAGCCCAAGCAGGGTGTGAGATAAAATCTCAGTATGCCACCACCCATGATGTCTATAGCTAAATACAGTTTGTGAATATAAAGTAAAGTAGTGTGCAGGCATAAGTACTAATAACAAACAGAATTGAAATAATTAACAACCATCCAACTTAGGTTCTGAGAGGACAACTTGCTGATCTACCTGCTTCAGCTCGTGGTCTAAATGAATTTCTAATCAGTAACTATACATGTAGTAATAATATATATATATATAGTATAGTTATATATCACATCCACCTATATTAACCTAGTATATGCGAACATAAGTGTCCATATACCTAGAATACTATGTGATAGATGGATTAGGGCATAACTCAGTAATCCATAACCAATCTGAATGATCTTATAATCTCTAGTAAAGGGTACATTCCCTATATATCATAATGAGTGGGAGAATTCATGATCATCACTCAAGATAGTGAGTGTTTCCTTATTCCAACACTCAATAGGGGGTGTGATGCTCATTCCCACCATCCACAAAGTATCAATGGGTTGAGACGTCATTCTCAACACCTAATGTAAGGGAGCATGATACCTCCATGCTCAACAGAACCCTTACCATCACTCCATGGCCTATATTAAGGAATAATAATTTTTATAAAAAAATTCATGAGGAAATATCTCTCATGCATTTTATTAATCATGCCCATATAAAATTGAGGGAAATACAATTCAATGATCAGCCTGGCCTTGAAAAACTTTACCATTTATTTCAATTAAACTATTTAATTAATTTTAGGAATGAAAACCATCGTGAACATTCCATTCTGTTTAATTTGTTCCATTTATTATATCAAACATGGCAATTCATTTTACAAGCTCCAAAGAGACACTTAAATGGTGTCATTGTCAATTAGGCATTTACCTACTTGGGAAAATTCACTTATAAAGAAATTCAAGTACTTAGTAGGTGCTTGTTTCATTCTTAAATTATATAGAAGTGGTCCAATTCATGAACTTAGAAGGTGCATTGGTTCAACTCAACATTTACATAGTATGGAAACTCTATTTAAGAACAACTAAAATGGGAATGTACTAATCATGCCTTACATAAAATAACAAAAAAATCATAATGAAACACCAATGAAATAATCCAATCATGTTTTCAATAACCAAACACCACTTTATAATTTAGAATACAACACCCTTCATATGAGGGGTTTTATTAATAAAAACATGAAATTGTTTATCAAACAATTAATTTAGCATAATTAAACTTCAAATACAACTGTCATAAATCAATTCACTTTTAAGAAGCATTTTAGGAGGAAACTAAAATATGGAAAAACATTTTCATAATTAAACATGTAACCTAGGAGATGTCATTGTCAATTTGGGAAAACCCTATAAAGGGTAATTTCGTCATTAATCCATTTTGAATGCTTAGAAGGCATTCTGGTATTTAATCACTTAATTATAGATGGGAAATTTAAGTCGGCACACCCACAGGGTCTCCCTGATCAAATTTAACATCTCATTTTACAAAAAAAAGGCTCAACATGAGTAATAAAAGGTTTGTATACTAATTTAAAATGAAGAACTCAATTTGTAGGCAACACACAACAAAGGCCGGTGTGCGGCACAACAACAACATTTATAAATCAATGAAAACTTAGGTAAAAGGCTATAGAACACCTACGTTGTACTTAGGATGATCCAAATATCCAATATCAAGGTTTGATTTAGTCAGATTTGGAATAAAATGAAGAAACGGACATCCGCACTGAAAATAGGGAAAATGAGGTCATACCATGATAACTCGGTTGATAGGAAACAAAATAGAGAAAGGCTCAAGAGGAATATAGAGCTTAATGAGAGGAAACTATAGAAACCAATGGTTCTTTATTTAGACAATAGACAGAGGATATATTTCCATGCCTAGGTTAGGCATTGGAGGAGAACCCATGGGAGGGGGAGAAGAGAGCCACCTGGTGGAGGAGAATAAAGAAGGAAAGAAAAAAGGGGGGTTTTAAAATTTATTAAGGGAAAAAGTGTAAATTCATCCTCAAGAATAGGGTCACACGGTTGTCCAAATTGTGCACCAACCATGTATCTCATACTACTTAGGAACCCTATCCCCACATGGTTGTCCCACATGGTTTACCCTAACCATGCGCAAACCTTGTGATCAATAGTGCACACATACTTTCTACATGTCACAAAGCGTGTGGGAAAGGAATGCGGTTTGGGAAACCATGTGAAGCTTGTGCGGTTCAATCCTTTTCACCTCCAGATTCTGCATATTTTTCACTAGTAGGCTACACAGTTTTAGAAAAACCATGCGCCCTTACTAGTCCATCCAAAATTTAATATTACAGGGCCTGGTGATCTTGAAACTCAAAGAAACACCCAAGGTACCTCTCAATCCCTTAACCAAGTCTAAAAATACACATTGAAGTGTTCCAACTCTCGAAATTAAATTCCAAATCTCTATTTAAAGAATGAAACATACACTAAATGCCAAAATTCAAATTTCCTTAGAATTCTACCTTGGCTCAAAACACATACCATTACAAAATCCCCACCTTAGAACTTCTCATCCCTAATAAGCCTTAGAGAAACAACAGAAAACCCCACCTGAACTACAGGGCTCATGAAGTCTCATTCAAATGGTCGCATTGTATTCCCAAATTCCCAACGCACCTCCAAGCATTACTTAAGCATACATAAGTAGTCAAAACCTGAGCCAACTCTTGTTTTTCTGATTGAAACACAGAAATGGTGATTACCTGATATTGTTTGGCTTGAGGCATGATCACATCATTGCCTATTTAAACATATAGTTGATGGTTCTTCCCACCATAGGTCTTAACATTAGAAGGGGAAAATTCTGAAACATTGTACATACACCATTGTAATATGATACAAAGTATGCCCCTAACCATTCTAATGATTATCCTAGCATGATTTTTGAAATGGTCAAACGGTTGTTTCCCCACTGACCTCATTTATCCAAGTTGAGATGGATGTTCATGAAAATCCTCAGCTAACACATAATACACTCGTCTTTACCTAATAACATAAATAAAACAATTATTCACTAATCGCATTCCTTAAGACAAAAGAAAACAAGTCAAATCACCCTACTGACTATTCTCAATCACCCAGCTTAGATGACCAGCATATTACAAATTGAACTGCAACACCTTCTTCCAAGGAATCATGCCTTTACTATGAGGATGTTCACTGAATTCAATACCTAAATTTCAGTGATGTTATTTTATAAAACCATATCCTAACCATTTAATTTTTCGTGCCTTAGCACGAACAAGGGTGTAACCCCGATCCATCCCACTGGAATCGTCACCCTTTAAGCATTACCTCCGAGCCCGAAAAAAAGTCCGGGATAACCACATACTCATTAAACTGGATCCCAAGGAACTATCCCAAGTTATTCTATACTCCATGTTTACAAGTGAGGTGTTGGTAAAAGTAAAAAACATCCACATATGATCATTGAACGATCCCAGACCGCCATCCACTTGGTGGTCAAGTTAGAAGAAAATAACTAGTGTCCAAGAGTCTATCCAAGGAGTTCCTACATGGGAACCCAAGTATCATTACGAACTAACCATGTCTTGATAAAAACCACACATCTAGCACACAAATCTGATAAATCATGTTTATTGAAACATAAGGTAATTTGAAACTTATAGCTCATCGTATAACAGACGCTCTCTCAGTGCATCATGGACGATGTCAAGATAGGGGACAAGCTTATCACTAAGTAAGATTACACTAAGATTATTAGATAATTCACCCCAAAGGGGATCTGAGATACATACACTAAATCAAATGAAGTGATCAGTGAGGTTTTCAACCAACCATTCCCAACTACTAGAAGGAAAAGCATTCGACCACTACTGGTCGACTTGTTGGAAGAATATCAACTTCACCTACTGATGCATCATCCTTAACCAATCATAATTCCTTTACCACCCAATGCTTCATGTGATCTTTCAATATTTACCACAAAAGTCCACCCATGACCAAAAATGTTTATCAAGTGTTACGTACATATCCAACCGCATAAACATCATGTTGTCGAGAAAACACCGACATGTATTCACTAGAACTGACGTGACGCTCCCCACCTTAAGAGTGTCCTAGTTGTCAAAAGAAGAGACAGATTAGCCACTCATAAGCATGCTATATCATATTCACCCTAAAAACACATGTGACACTCCTTCAAGTCTCACTCACAATGTCAAAGAATTTATAAAGAAATCCAAAACCAACCTGACCGACATGTCAAAACACCTGATCCTCATGGAACACCATCCTGAGCATTGGGAAAATTTTGGTTCCTTAATGGCCATGTCAATCTACTTCTTAGATGACCTGAGAACACACTCAATAACTCAAGGCTCCACAATTCCACTAAACTCAATCGGTTCATTATATCATTTAGAAACTCAATGGGTACCATGCAGTTCAATGTATACTACCCCTATATTACATGATCAAGAATACATTCCCTCGATACTATCCATAGGCTATTTTCCCTATGCATTTGAGTATCAGGTGATCTATACAAGAGATCTAATCCAAATTTTTATTTCCCTATATGACCAGTAACCAAGATGAAGACATATGAATTCATCTATCGCTAAGGAAGAAGATAGGGTCACGTGACCTACTAAGCATCCGACCATGCCCTAGGTATATCTAACCTATGGATAATGAGACTTACCTAATTCTCATTTCCTCAACAAATGTCAAGAATACAATGAACACCCATCCGAACAAAGGTGTCATTTAGAATCTAAGATTCCTACTAGGGACAAAGACACCTGAATAGTACCATATGATAAAACTCATGGCATTTAACAAGGAATTTAATCTCTATGGGTGCTACCTACCTAAGGATATCCCCTTACAAGAGAGTAAAGCATCAACCCATAATGAGTTCACACCTACAAAAATTAAATAGGATTAATATCATATCATTTAAGCCATTTTTGAAGAGGGAAAGGCCTACGAAGAATGATCATGTTTTTGTTCCAATCAAATTTAAAGAGATAAAAACACTACCCTTGCATGGGGGTTTAGACTAAGGATACCACTTTAGGTTCCATTGCATTTATTCACTTCAAACTTTAAAAATTTAAAATATTTAACTCAAAACATCAAGTATTGATTATAAGATAAAATCACTTGGTACCTGATTTAACTAACACCTCTAGGGAAAAAAGTTAAGTCTCATCAAACTTTCTTTTTAAAACATTATAAATTTATTGAAATCCCATCATAATTAGGCAGTTTATCATGTAAATTCCTTTTAAGAATAATCAGTAGTAATAGATAAGGCGACCTAAAAGGGTCCCGCTAAGCCATCCTAGGTTTATCAGAATGTAACCCAATAGAAATTGTTTAATTATTAAACTTTTAAAACACCAATAGAGGGTTATCTAATAAGAATCATACCCCAACTAGCCTAATTAGGTCCATATGTGATTTTAAAATGCTAACCAATTCATTTTAGATCCAAATTAAATTGATTTTACATTTATAACCATTTATACATATACCATGGTCATATACAATGGTTCAATTATATGGGGTTTCCTCTCTCGGTTTATAAAGCGTCCATACACTTAACATATTGGAATTTGAATCCAATTAATCATGACCAACTCACCTAAAAATATCAACTTTAGTAGATTTTAATTTTTTTAACAATGGTATATATATATATATATATAAATCTCAGAAGATGGTTCAAATACACGGGTTACATTTTCCCAATTGTAAGGCACCCATACACCTTACAACTGAAAATTGGCTCCCATTTAATCACAACCCAAATTCTTATCCCATGCAACCAATTATATATCAAAATCATCACTAGGTGTGTTATCATAAGAAATAAACACAGAGAAACATTTTAATTTACACATAAGCATGATACTAGGACATAACATGCTAAAAAAATTAGGCAGCATGGAATATTATCAGCGAATAATGTAATTTAAACAGACATGCTAAAGAAAACAAAAGCATGGAATAACACTCAAGGAATACAATTAAAATTAGAAAACAACCTACAAATTAAACTACATGGCATGGTATATGCATGACATGTAAATAACTTTGTGCCTATAATGATGAATGTAATGCTACATCCTTTCTATACAGGGCCAAGGGAAAAATACTATAAATTTCATAAATTAACAAGCAATGGAAATTACACCAGTCACTCAAGGTGAAATAATAACCAACTGTAATAATGAACATCATGAACAATTATCTCATCCCTAGCCACTTGGATTTTTTCACATGGGTGGGGTGATCACTCATAGACACTACTATTTAACAAATTTTGAAACATTTCTAGTCTCCTATCTACCAACCCCGAATAGTAAGACAAATGAAAAAAAAAGTTTGTGTACCACTTTGTAACGTATCATCCTGACTGGCCACTAAACTGGTAGCTAGACTAGTGGGCCACATAGACACAAGTGTGACTCCCAATACATTAGAGTCTTCTGACGAGCAATGGGGGTCTAAGGAGGTGATAGTAGAGAGACTATATCCTCTTGATCAGAGTAGCACAGTGGTATATTATAAAATAAACAATAGAAAATAGCATAAGTGGTCATAAATAAAAGATAAAGTAGTGAAAGAATAATATCAAATGGATATAAATGTCCAATGCTAATATACAACAATTCATGTATGTCCAAATGAGGATACATAAACTAAAATCATAGACATATAATAAGAATCACTATACGGTGTAGTATATAAATAAAAAAATAGATTAAAAACCCCAAGGGATATCTCCACAAGAATCATGAGATTCAGCTCAGTCATGTGCTCCTAACTCCCAGGTATAAGAATAATAGTAAAAGAAATAATCCATGGTCTTGTGAACATGAGATCTACATGGGTACCCGAGTGAAATGGCAGCATGAGAGGGGTGTGAGATTAAATCCCAGTAGTCCACATAGTATCAATGGTGTGAGACATCATGCTCAACACTTGATGTAAGGGATCAAGATATCACTATGCTTAACAGAACCCTTACCATCATTCCACAACCTATATTAAGTCATAATCATTTTTATAAAAACAATTCATGATGCAATACCTCTCATATGTTTTATTAATCAATCCTGCATAAAACTAAGGGAAATATAATTCAATTATAGTATACAATGATCGGCATAGCCTTTCCACCCTTTATAATTTATTTGAATTAAACCGTTTAATTCATTTGAGGAATCCAAACCATCATGAACATGTCATTCCATTTAATCTATGTCATTTATCCTATAAAACATGTAAATTAATTTTATAAGGTTAAAAGAGACACTAAAAAAGTTTCATTGTCAATTGGGCATTTACCTACTTAGGAAAATCCACTTATAAAGTAATCCAAGCACTTAGGAGGTGCTTGGTTCATTTTTCAATTATATAGGAGGGATCCAAGTCATGAACTTAGAAGGTGCATTAATTCAATTCAACATTTACATAGAATGAGGGAAACTCCATTTAAGAAAAACTGAAATGGGAATGTATTAAACATGTATTACATCTAATAACAAAAAAATCATAGGTAAACACAAATGTAATAAGCCAAGCATGTTTTAAATAACTAAACACCACATTGTAATTTAGAAGACAACTCACCTCATTTGAGGGGTTTTATTAATAAAAACATGACATTTCTTATGAAACAAGTCATTTAGCATAATTAAAAATCAAATACAAGTTTCATGGATCAATAATCTTTTAAGAAGCAGTTTAGGAGGAAACTAAAATATGGAAAAACAATTTCACAATTCAACATGGCACCTAGGAGATGTTGTTGTCAATTTGGTAAAACACTACAAGATGGAATTCCATTATTAATTCAATATGAATGCTTAAAATGAGTTCTAGGGATTTAATCATTTAATTATAGAGGAAAAATTTAAGTTGACACACCAACGGGGTGTCCTTGATCGACATTAACATCTCAATTTACTAAACAAGTCTCAATGGGAGTAATACAAGGTGCGTATACCAATTTAAAACAAAGAACTAAATTTTTAGGAAACGTGCAAAAAATCTTAGCATGAGGCACAACGAAAAAATTTACAATTCAAATAAAACTTAGTGAAAATAAATAGACCACCTACCTCATAATTATTACGCTCTGCCCGTCCAATATCAAGGTTTGATTCGGTCTGGTTTGGAAGAAAATGAAGAAACATACATCCACCCTGAAAATAGGGAAAATGAGACCGTACCACAATAACTTAGTCGAGAGGAAATTAAACAGAGAAAGACTCAAGAGTAGCATATAGATTACCGAGAGGAGACCATAGGGATAGGCACTAGTCAATTTTGACAATGTATGGAGGATATATTTTCATTCCTAAGTTAGGTGTTGGAGGAGAACCCAAAAGAGGGGGAGAGGAAAGCCACCCATTGGATGAGATGAAAAAAGGAAATAAAGCAGGGGATTTTAAAAATCATTAAGGGAAAAAAGTTAAATTCACCCTCAAACATATTTCACATGGTTTGGCGGCATGGTTGGCTAAACCATGTGGCTTCTACTACTTATGAACTCTAACCCCACATGGTTTTCCTACACAGTTTGACCTAACTGTATGCAACATGTGTGATGAATAGTGCACACATACTGCCTACATGACACAAAGCATGTGAGCTAGGTGAACGGTTTGGGAAACCATGTGCAGTCCATGTGGTTCACTCTAGCTCACCTGTAGATGCTTCATGGTTTTCACCGGTGGGTCACATGGTTTCACAAAAACTATGTTCCCTTATTAGTCCATCTAAAACTTGTGATTTCAGGGTCTTATACTTTCAAAACTCAACAAAAAATCTGAGGGACCTCTCAGTCCTTTAACTAAGTCTAAAAACAACACATTGAAGTGTTCCAACTCTTATAATTACATTTTGAAGCTTGGTATAAAGAACGGTTAGTCCACTAAATAAAAAAATTCAAATTCTCATGCATTTCTACCTAGGCTGAAAAAATGGGTTGTTATAAATTGTGCTATGTTAGTGGTAGTTTTCTCAAAGATGATTTTATATGATGAAAATTTTGGAAGACGGTAACTTAGGGTTTGTATTGATCGGTGTCGATGGTGTTATGAGAACAATGGTCCTCAATGGTTGAACGCATTGTCGTGACATTTCAAATTGATTATGATTTAAAGAATAGTTTGTAGTCTAGGGAAGACCCTAGGTCGTCTCTCAAGGAGCATTGGTAGGTTTGGAGTGTCTATTTTTAATAAAAAGGTACTAAAATATGGGGTTGGTTTTGAAAACAGTTTTAAGAAAATGAATTATATTAAAGAGTTTAAAAGTTGATAAAACAAGTGGATTTTAAAGATTAAATGATGATTATGTGATCATTACTAAGTTACTACACCAATTGAAAAGTTCATTGTTCGTAATTTATTATTAGGTTTTTTGTAATATTTTGATTTAGGGTTAACCTAGATCTTGGGTACACTCAACCCATAAAACAATACAAATAGGACTAAAATATGACATAAAAATCATATAGTCAATTTCCAATCCCTTAACATGAATTAAGTTTTTTCAAGGAACATAGAAATCTCACATGTTTGGGAAAGAATATGAGTCTTATGTTGTCTAATTAGAACAACACAAGTCGCACACTTAAAATTTCACACCGATCGGTTATGAAATAAAAAGTGTTTCAATTAAATGCATCAAAACAAATTAAGATACATATAAAAGAATAATTCCAAACCAAAATATACACCAAAATAGTAGATAACTATGTGTTGTAACTCCCTCTTCAAGTGTGTATCTCCATCATAATGATCACCCACCATTTAGCCCTCCATTGAGAGGAAGAGAAAGCTCGGGTGAAACTCCTTATTCATTCTTGATCCTCTATGAGGATAGGGTCCTCCAGAACATCTAGTATGGTGAGGATAATCCTCTAGGAATCTAAAATTGTAGAGCTTTTCTTCTAGTTCTAACTTGAAAATGAGTTACCCAAGGTTACCTTTTATAGCCAAAATGGGAAGTGGTTTTGGGAACCCAGTTTTCAAGATACCACTTGTGTCTCGGTTTTAGGTTGTAAAAGGCCATATGATGAGTTGAAAAAAAGAGGAGATTTGTTGGCCAGCCTCTTGAATGTATCTCTGTCAACTTTGGTGGCCATTGGACATCTATAATTGGAGATATAGTCATAAAACCGAACCAAACTTTTGACTTCAAGCAGATTTTGTCTCCTATAAATATTTGTTAGTATGGTCCACCATATGGGAGAATTGGGATTTGGTTTCTTGAGATGAGTTATATCCCAAGTAGTTAGGGATCAGTTTACAAAATTTCAGCACATTTTCAGATATGGATTTCAAGAAATTTGTAAAATAGTGGACAGGTATCCTTGGGCTTCAATGCAGTTTGGCCCATTTTCTTTCTGGATCATCTCTGTCCCTCCAAATCAACTCCTCCTCCAATAAAATTATCAAAACAGGTATAATTTTTCCTTTTAACAGTGATAAATATTAAATAATGGAATAAAAAATTAAGTAAAATTTGTTATTATATTTGGAATTTACAATACAAAATTAATTTAAAAGAGTGGTGTAAGAGTGAAATAAAGCAGTGTGTGATCACACCCCCACACCTAAACATTTATACTCCTGGGAAAAGTCACATTTACAAAAATTATGCATGGATATATTTCCAACTTCATGAAGATTTAACTCTGAAATAAAATTTAATTCTTTATAGAAGTGTGATCAAATAAAAAATCACATTGAGGAGTTATTCTCTATGATCATGGAAAAAGGAATCTCAGAAATTGTATCAGAATAAAATTACAAGAGATACATGATACCAATCAAAGAAAATAATTCAAAATTTAATTGTGTCACTAATTCTCCACATGTGTGTGTGAAAAAAATTTCATAATATTATTTCCACTTTATATCAAGTAAATATAGGTTATTTTAAAATTTGTATGCTTACATGATCCTTTCCACTTAACCTTCCCTACATCCTTTGCAGTCAAATTTCAAGACCCACTCACTTAAGAATTCCTAGAAGTCAAAACATAGTCTCTTGACCTATATTTCCCCATATATTATACATTTAATCACTCTCCTCAATGTTTATTTGTTTTTGTTTTTTTTTTTTGCTATATTTTTTTTTGAGGGCATACAACAGTCGGGGACTCTGGAAGGACTTCGTAGAAGTGCTTAAGTCGCTGCCCATTGACAGTAAAGGTTTGTTTGGTTTCTTCATTTTGAACCTAAACAATACTAAATGGGTAATGATTAGTAACATTTTATGGACCAAAACAATAGGAATGAATCTTAACTAGATGAAAATTCAGCCTTACATTTTAAAGGAGGAACTTCTTCCCAATGTAGAATTGATGATGAAGGATGAGACGGTCATGGACAGCCTTGGTCCACTCCTTATAAATCCTGGAGTTCTTATATAAATCTCCTCTCATTTCCTCCAGCTTTGGAATATAAAACTTCCTTTGATCACATACACCATAAATACTAGAATTGCATTGTTTAATGGCCCAATAGGCCTGATGATCAATCTCAAAAGGGAGGTGAAAACACTTTCCAAACACTAGCTGATATGGTGACATTCCAATGGGAGTTTTGAAAGTATTATAGTAATCCCATAATGAATCATCAAGTCTAAGACTCTAATCTTTTCTGTTGGGTTAACTTATTTTTCCAAGGATTTATTTTACTTTTCTATTTGACACCTTGGCTTAACCATTGGTCTGTGGTTGATAAGTAGTAGAAACTCAATGCCTGACCCCATACTGACACAAAAGTGATATCATTGTGCGGTTGTAGAAATGATAATCCTGATCACTGATGATGAACTTAGGTAATCCAAACCTACAAAAAATTTAGGTTATCAAAAATTCCACAACAATATTTTAATCATCAGTCCTTATGGAATGCGCTTCGACCCATTTTGAAACATAATCAACTACCATAATAATGTACAAGTTTTCATAGGAATCAGGAAATGACCTCATAAAGTCAATGCCCCAAACATCAAAAATATCATGAAAGAGCAAGGGTTGTTGGGGAATTTCATTTATTTTAGAGACATTCCCCATTATTTGGTAGTGAGGATAAGACTTATAGTAATCATTGGCATCCTGAAATTGTGTTGGCCAAAAGATACCAGAATTAAGAACCTTGTGGGTAGTCTATTGGGGACCAAAATGGCCCCCACAAGCAAGAGTCTGGAAGAACCTAAGGACAGAATGAAACTTGCTAACAAAAACAAAATGCATGAGTACTTAATCACTACATGTATGTCAAAGGTAGGGTTCATCCCAAATGTACCAACGAGACTTTTGTTTTAGACAGTCGTCCTGGTTTTTGTTGAAATCATCCAGAATGCAAGATGCTACCAAATAATTTAAAATTTCATCATTCTGAGGAATAACATCTTGCACTCGGTACAATTTCTTATTAGGAAACATTTCATTTATAGGAATACAAGGGGATGATTCGATGTCATAGGATGGGAGGATCCTATAGATATGATCAGCCACCACATTCTTTACTCCTTTTTTATCTATAATTTCTAGATTGAATTCTTGATGGAGGAGAATCCAGTGAATGAGACATGGTTTGTCTTCTGGTTTCTTAAAGAGATACTGGAGGGATTCATGGTCTGAGAACATGATGACTTTGGACTATGAAAGGTATGACCAAAATTTATCCAAGGCAAAAACAACGGCAATGAATTCTTTTTCAGTTGGGGTGTAGTTTTCTTGGGTAGGGTCCAAAGTATGTGAGGCATATGCAATGACATGTTGATCTTGATCGACCCTTTGTAATAATATAGGCCTAACTGCATAGTTAGATGCATCTCACATGATCTCAAATGGTATATCCCACTGAGGTGGTTGGATTATCAAAGGTGATGTGAGACTCCATTTCATTTTGTTAAAATATTCCTCGCATTCTTTATCAAAAACAAATTCTTTTTCTTTTTGGAGTAAGCGGGAGAGGTGGAGTGCAATCTTACTAAATTCACGAATGAAACAAAGGTAAAATACCACATGACCTAAGAAATACCAAACATCCCACAAATTTTTTAGGGAATGGTAGGGAAGAAATGACATACACTTTTGATTTATCTACTTGGATACCATCTATAACATCCCAGGTAAATAAAGAATATTACATTTTCATATTTATTAATATTTGTGAATAAAATGTTAATATTACTTTAAATGGAATTCTATGTTCGATGGCATACCCAATATGCAACAACGAGTTTCTTTGAAATCTTACGTTGCACACTAATAATATAATAATATTATTTTAAATGGTAGTTAACGTCTAGCCGTTGTAATGGCGGGAATGAACAGAACTAACTATAAAATGATTATATATGTTTGTTTAATATTTTTACATTTATCCAATAAAAGTTAGAGGCTTAAAATAAGGAAAGAATTTGATTTTAAGCATAAATATTCTAATGTTATTTAAAAGGTCGATTAACCGCCTTTTGATGGAGAACCCTTTTTAAAACTACTTTGTCAATTTTATATGTTATATTTGAAAAAATAAAATTCTTATATAGAATCGGGACATCAAAATTTACTTTGTGTAAATTTTTGTTATTTTTCTGATAATGTACATTTTTTAATGAATAGTGAAAATGTTGTATTTTAATTCAAAACCTCCTTTTGATATAATTTATTTATATGGTTAGATTATATTTTTAATTGGGTTTAAAGTTTAGTTGAAATTTACTTTTACCATTTAATCTAATGGTGGTCATTGGAATTAATTACACTTTGAAATTGGACATAAACAAGTGTCAATCTTTTCATAGATATTGTTTCATAAAAACACGTTATTTGTTTTGACAGTGGGAATTAATTATAAAATTAATTAATGAAACTTATATTTTTTTAATTTGGTAAAATAAAAATCATTTTTGAATTTTGAATATCAAATTTACTTTGGATAAATTTTTGGTATTTTTCTGACAAATGTTCATTTTTAATGAATAGTGAAAAATACTGCATTTTACTTCAAAACTGATTTTTCATCTAATTTAATTATATAGTTAGATGGTACTTATAATTGGTTTTAAAGTGTAATTGAATTATTTTTTTATCACTTAATACAATTTTGTTCATTGTAAGTAATTTTACTTTTCAATTGGATGTAAAAACAAGTCAATCTTTTGATAAATTTTACTTCTTAAAAACTCATCTTTGTTTGTGACAATGGGAATTATTTTTAAATTAATTACTACAACTTCTGTGTTTGGAATTTGGTAAAATGGATTCCATATTTGAAATTATAAGGTCCAAATTATTTAATTAATACTCTTTTGTTTTTTGGACATTATAAATAGTAACGACGGTAAGTATCTTTAATTATCGTGATTAATTAGTAATCGGGTAGTTAAGGGTAATAAAATAATATCATAATAATATAAAATTACCCCAACATGTGTAAAAATACTCTTTTTTGAGTCATGGACTACCATGTGAATATTTTTACCAAACTTGAGGGCCCATTGAGTCACATGGGTGTAATAGTGACATTTATGACATTATTTTTAAAAAAGAAGAGAAATATAACAAAGGTTTGTATATCCTAAGTAAAAAATTAATTAATTTTGTTTTCATAAATGATCTCTTAGACTATAAATAGTCATTTTAAATATAAAAATATTTCCTACATCATGGTATTTTTGTATAATTTTTAGACATTAAATAAATAAATTTATTTATGACACCATGATGATGCAGTGATTACCTCATTAATGAATGATTTAAATAAAATGAAAAGATAAGATAAAATATAAGACTTAAACTTTTCTAAAACCTATTGTATGGGTATATTTCTAACCCTTATCACCTTATCCTATAAATATATTATTTTGGGACCTTTAAAATCCAAAAACCATTTTATAATAAAGTAACATTTCAAGACTTTCCAAAAGTGACCCTCCTCCCTCTTATAAAAGGCCACGACATCTACCCCCTTACCCACACCTATCAAGCCCTTGTCTCATCCAAAATATGCTCATATTATCTCTCCAAATCATTCTATTACTCCTAGAAGCCTCACTTTGGGCAAAAGTCTTTCCAAGGAAACCTTTGGCTCAAATCAAAAGAGTTACCCGATTTAGAGGTATTGTCTTCTATCGAGTTTCTTTCTATTATTTTCATTCTTCACTCACCACTATCTTATTATTATTTGACCCCATAATAACACCATTATCCTTAATATACTAGGATTTTGTTATGATAAGGATTCTACCAACACTCACACACACCTATGACTAATGGTTAAAGAACATATTGTTTCTCTGGGTGGCGAATTACTGCCTCACGAAATGATGATTGTTCAATCTTCTTTTAACACCTTTCATGGTGGACATTATGATGTAACTATATTTATATATGATATATATTATATTTATTTCCTCTATATGATTCTGTATTTTATATTTAAAATATACCTTTATGCTTTTCATGTTGTGCAAATGTGATAATGTCATATGAGGAAGTGTGGACTACCGCCCCCTCAAGTGATGTGACTCATTCATTCCAAACATGGAATTTATAAAGAATGTATTTAATGAACTTATGTTACCTATATAACATATATATTATACTGGAATTATAATATATATATTTCTCATTTATTTTTAATTCCTTTATTATGACAATGAAATGAAAGTAGTGTTCATGCGTACGTACGGCCTACCGTCTCCATGAACGGTGCATTTCATTTTTTATCTCCAAATGTTATGGAATAGTATAAGATGAATATATACTGGATGTCCTCTGATTGTTTTACACATAATATCCACTTATATTGGGTGTATTTATATTTGTCACACATAATAATGTAATTGATTTATCCTTAATCTAAGGATACTGTCTTTGTATGGGACTTCGTCTCAAACTCCTTTCATTGAGGCATCTTTTTATTTCTACATGACTTTATTTTATAAGGTGTATGAAACCCTTTTGAATTTTTATTTCAATCAAAGGGAATCTTTTATCTACGAATCATTTTACTAAATGACAAAAAGGAATGTTTCTTTTTTTTATGTAAGCAATGACAACGACCTTTTCTGCCGCCACGAGTATTATTTGATCTATGGATTCCATAAAAAGCCGTAATGTTTTCAAAAGAAAAATAAATACCATATAATCTTTTTACGTATTTTGGTATTGAAAATGGTTTTTATAATGGATTTATTATTTCAATATCTTAAAATTTTATATTGTTATTGCAATGTGGGGATGTTATCTTTCCTCTATGATTAAGTTATGTGTTATGATTATGTTATGGTTCTTGGCCATTGTTACGTATACGGGTGGTTCCGTGATAAACCTAGGCTGGGTGAGCCCGAGATATCTCTCCAATTCATTGGGTAATGTGAAGGAGTTAAACGCTGAGGTTTCTCTGAAGAGATTTAGGGAGTATACTATCATGAGAATTCCAAACATAACCGTGAGGGTTACTCCCTACGTAATAATGTTATTAATGCCTCAAGTTACCTTTATGTATTATGGTTTCTATGAGTTATTCATAAATCTTATGATTTCATGAGGTATGTTAAAGTGATTATGTTTTATGAGTAAAGTATGATTTCATTTATTCTTATGTATACATGGACTAATGTTTTCTTTTCATATTTTTTATCCCTTACTGATCTTTTTATGCTCATCCCAAGTTTTTGAAATGTTTCTCACAGGATATAAAGTGGAATAGGGTCAATGATGGGATCAAGGAAATATCATGATGTCTAAAACATGGAACTAGACATGACTCTTTTGTTCAAGAGTTTTTATTTTGTGAAAAAAAATGGAAACTGAGTAGATGTGTCTACTTTGTAATCATTGATATGTAATAGTTATGTCCTAATTCTCTAAAAATCTAAACCTGAAAATATCCTCAATGTTAATTATTCATTTAATTCAGGATTATGTAATTTTTTAAGGTCAGGTCCTTATAGTTGGTATCATAGGTCGGTTTAGATAACTTTAGAGGTTAGGGTATTCTTTAAGCATAAGTGACATTACCATAATGGTTAGGATTTCAGAAAGAGTCATAGTTTTTTTAGATTAAGTGAATGAGTTTAAGATAACATAAATAATTATATCTTAGTATTATATGATGATTTTACTGATATACTCACACTGACCTTTTTGGTTTTAGTAAATGGCTGGATCTAGCTGGCACCAAAGTAACAGGGGATTTGAAGAAAACTGTGACAATTTTCTGAACGAGAAACTGAATGATATGGGAGATGTAATGATAACTCTTATGGTTATTCTCAACCAACTATCTGGAGTCATGATTGAACACCTGAACCTTAGTGATTTTTATAAGGCATCATATATGTAAGAAACAAATCCCTATGGAAGTTCATGTAATAATCATAAAGGTAAGTATGTTCAAAAACCTTTGTGTCAAAGATGTGGAAAGAAACACATATTAAAATGTTTCAAAGGGACAAAAAGATTCTATAGATGTGGAAATAAAGGTCATAAAGCAAGAACCTGTCATGGAAAAAGGAAGCATCTAGTTGACTCTAGGAAAGGGAAAGAAGTTCTTTCTAAAGGATCAATTGAATGTTTTAAATGTGGTGTGCATGGTCATTATGAAAACACATGTCCTATGAAGAAGTTTCGGGAATGGGATCACCAAGAACGTAAAAATATTTGTTTATCAATACCTAATTCCATTCCGATTGAGGATGAAGAAACTGAAAATGACCAATGAAAGGTATGGATTATTTCTTAACATATGTTTTCCGATTATTGAAATCTTGGGATATGATTCATGATTTTGTTTGTAGGAAAGAATTATTTTATAATAAGTTGGAAATGAATGGTTAATGGATCATGAATAATGTTGAATGAGTAAGAAGTCAACATATAAGGGATTCAAGAGTTATGGTAGATTTTAGGATGGTGAAATTCTTAAAAGTATTAAGGATCTTTTTATGATGGGATTATATTAGAAGACTTTTTATAGTTTGTGTAACCCTGATGTTTGATATATGAAAATTTTATTCAAGGAATAATTATCTTTTCTTTTGTGGATATAGTTATAAAGAACCATTTGGGTTTATATGATCCTTGAATTTGATGCAATTACTGGTTAATACATTATGTGATGAAAAATGAAAGTTATTAGATAACCTTTGTGGTTAAAATACGTTATGGTTATTTTTGATGAATTTATATCTTTTTGGGAATGCTATAAAATTATGTAGTTTTTAAAAAGGGACAACATGCAAACTGTGTGGCAACTCGTCGCATCAGACGAAGCTGTGGGAATCGAACCCATAACTAAAGTGTGAATGGTATTTATCACCTACCACTGGTCTATGTGAAATCTCTGGTTAGTATGACTAATTATTTTTAGTTAGATGATCTTATGAATCTGGAATAAATTTATTTTGGGTTATATATGGAAATGATTAACCTATCATGGAGGATATTTGATTAGGTTAATTACTTTTCAATAAGATACTTTAAGAGTAACTGATGTTATTTAAAGATAAATGTTAAGATTTACCTTGGAAGACTATGTGATTAAATCCTTCAGAGATTTGGGTTTCAATCTTAGTTTGGATTACTTTGAAGAATTTTATGGATATCTATTTATTGAATGGTCTTTGATGAACTTTGGGTTTTGTTGGACAAATTTTGGAGATTAAGGGTAGTTTTAATTTTTGTTAAAGATTATCCTTTTGGGGATTATCTGATCTTGTACTAAAAATTTTGGTTTTGGTTAAGGTCTAAATACATGGGAAATATGTAGTTCATCTTTTGGGGAGTAGGTGATTCTCAAGAAGTTGATTATAGCGCTCTTAATGTGAACAAATCATCCTAAATACTCATCTTTTGGAGAAAATATGAGTTTGTGTAAGAAACCTAGTAAGAGGTTAAAGTCTACATGACAAGTAAGTATATTTCCTGATGATTTAGTTAAGCTCATAAATAAATTCCTCAAAGAAAAGTAACTTAAAACAAAAACATTATATGTTAACTTTTCCTACTAGGGAATCAAATACTGTTTAACCCCTCACAAGTTTGTGATTTTCTGGTGGTTAACTTTCTCCTAAACATGTTTTCTATCACTCTCCATCAGAACTTTATGGTTTGTTTTCTCCTCCATATCCATGTTTTCATGAAATCCTAGTATCTATTGTCTCGGGTGACCTTTGTACTTTTCTTTCTTTCTTTTAAAGTGACAGTTCAATTGACACCTTTTCTAATGTGGGGTTTTCAATGAAGTTTCCGAGCCCAATTTTAAAATTGTGAGGATGCATTTCCTAAAAGGGGGGGAAGGATGTAACATCCCGGGTAAATAAAGAATATGAAATTTTCATATTTATTAATATTTGTGAATAAAATGTTAATATTACATTAAAGGGAATGTTATGTCTGATGGCGTACCCAGTACGCAACAATGAGTTTCTTTGAAATCCTACGTTGCACACTAATAATATAATAATATTATTTTAAATGGTAGTTAATGCCTAGACGTTTTAATGGAGGGAATGAACAGAACTAACTAAAAAATGATTATATATGTTTGTTAAATATTTTTACATTTATCCAATAAAAGTTAGAGGCTTAAAATAAGGAAAGAATTCGATTTTAAGCATAAATATTCTAATGTTCTTTAAAAGGTCAATTAACCACCTTTTGATGGTGAACCCTTTTTAAAACTACTTTGTCAATTTTATATTTTATATTTGAAAAAATAAAATCCTTATTTAGAATCAGGACATCAAAATTTACTTTGTGTAAATTTTTGTTATTTTTCCGATAAAGTTCATTTTTTAATAAATAGTGAAAATGTTGTATTTTAATTCAAACCCTCCTTTTAATCTAATTTATTTATATAGTTATATAATCATTTTAATTGGGTTTAAAGTTTATTTGAAATATATTTTTACCATTTAATCCAATGGTGGTCATTGGAATTAATTTCACTTTGAAATTGGACATAAACAAGTGTCAATCTTTTGATAGATATTGTTTCACATAAACACGTTATTTGTTTTAACAGCAGGAATTAATTATAAAATTAATTAATGAAACTTATATATTCTGAATTTGGTAAAATGTAAATAATTTTTTAATTTGTAATATAAAATTTACTTTGGATAAATTTTTGGTATTTTTCTGACAAATGTTCATTTTTAATGAATAGTGAACAATACTGCATTTTACTTCAAAACTGCTTTTTCATCTAATTTAATTATATAGTTAGATGGTATTTTTAATTGTTTATAAAGTTTAATGGAATTATGTTTTTATAAATTAACACAATTTTGTTCATTGGAAGTAATTTCACTTTTCAATTGGATGTAAAAACAAGTCAATCTTTTGATAAATTTTACTTCTTAAAAACCCATCTTTGGTTGTGACAACGAGAATTATTTTTAAATTAATTACTGCAATTTCTGTATTTAGAATTTGTTAAAATGGATTCCATATTTTTAATTATAAGGTCCAAATATGTAATTAAAACACTTGTTTTTGGACATTATGAATAGTAACGATGGTAGTTATCTTTAATTATCGTGATTAAATAGTAATCAGGTAGTTAAGGGTAATAAAATAATATCAGAATAATATAAAATGACCCCAAAATGTGTCCAAATCCTCTTTTTTGAGTCATGACCTACCATGGGAAGATTTTTACCAAACTTGAGGGCCCATGGAGTCACATGGGTGTAATAGTGACATTTATGACATTATTTTTAAAAAAGAAGAGAAATATAACAAAGGTTTGTATATCCTAAGTAAAAAAATAATAATTTTGTTTAAATAAATGATCTCTTAGACTATAAATCTTCATTTTAAATATAAAAAGATTTCCTAAATCATGGTATTTTTTTTATAATTTTTAGACATTAAATAAATAAATTTATTTATGACACCATGATGATGCAGTGATTACCTCATTAATGAACGATTTAAATAAAATGAAAAGATAAGGTAAAATATAATACATAAACTTGTAAAAAAACTATTTTATGGGTATATTTCGAACCCTTATCACCTAATCCTTGAAATATATCATTTTTGGACCTTTAAAATCTGAAAACCATTTTATAATAAAGTAACATTTCAAGACTTTCCAAAAGTGACCCCCCCTCCCTCTTATAAAAGGCCCCCACCTCTACCCCCTTACCCACACCTCTAAATCCCTTGTCTTGTCCAAACTATACTCATATTATCTCTCCACATCCCTCTCTTACTCCTACAAGCCTCACTTTGGGCAGAAGTCTTTCCAAGTAAGCCTTTGGCTAAAATCAAAATGAGTTACCCGATTTAGAGGTAACGTCTTCTGTCGAGTTTTTTTCTTTTATTTTAATTCTTCACTCACCACTATCTTCTTATTATTTGACCCCATAATAACACCAGTATCCTCAATATACTAGGATTTTTTTATGATAAAGTTTCTACCTACACTCACACACACCTCCGTCTAATGGTTAAAGAATATACTGTTTCTCTGGGTAGTGAATTACTGCCTCATGAAACGATGATTGTTCAATCTTTTTTTAACACCTTTCATGGTGGCCATTATGATGTCAATATATTTATATATAATATATATTATATTTATTTCCTCTATATTATTATGTATTTTTTATTTAAAACATACCTTTATGCTTTGCATGTTGTGCAAATGCGATAATGTCATTTTAGGAAGTGTGGACTACCTCCCCCTCAAGTGATGTGACTCGTTCATGAAAAACATGGAATTTATAAATAATGTAATTAATGAACTTATGTTACCTATATAACATATATATTATATAGGAATTATAATATATATATGTCTCATTTAGTTTTAATTCCTTTATTATGACAAAGAAATGAAAGTAGCGTTCATGCGTATGTACGACCTTCCGTCTCTATGAACGGTGAATTTCATTTTTTATCTCCAAATGTTATGGAATAGTATAAAATGAATATTTACTGGATATATATGATATTTAAATCATTAATACCATTCTGGAGATGATGTACTTATAACTACAGGGGCAATTCTTTCCAAACAAGTTCATTTTTGACTCATGTACCGAACATTGACAAAACGTATGATATAAACTCACATAATTAACTAATTATTATAACATGATATTAATTGAATAATAAACATTAAATTAAGTCCTTAAGAAATTATAAATTGACCTAATTTTATTATTCAGGAATATAAATAAACGAACAAGACAAGTCGGACTTGAGGTAAGGGATTTCTTATCTCGCCTTTAATTTCGTGAGATTTCCATTGTTCGCCACTTATTTATTGCATGTGGTGTATTGTGTACTGAAATTTGATATATATTATCATTATTATATTTATATTCATGGTATTCTGTGATTTATTTGGTTCTTATTATCTTTTGTTCATACGACTCGATTTATTACAACGAGATAAGGGGTTTTTATCTCACTTTTTATTCCCGTTAGATTCATGCTATATTTACCACTATCTCTTTTGAGCGGTGTATGTAATTCCCATTATTCTACTATTTGAGTAATATAAATCTATTTATGGGTATTTACATCAACATTGTACGGTCCTTCTTTCATGGGGTGTATGTTTCGTAGGTTACCAAATTGATAAGGGAGCCTTTCACCCTCTTCTTTTTAAAAAAGACTTCTTTTTTTTAGGTCTTTTAATTTACATCTTCTTATGTTGGGATATGTTATTATATATCCTTATTGCTGTAAATTTTATGTCCAAGTGATGAGATACCCTTTTTATCTCTCATCAACTCATTTTCTGAATTTTAAAGTGACGTCGTTAGGTTGTCGAATTTCTATAAGGGAACTTTTTAACCCAATTTCAATTCTTTGGGTTAAACCTCCAATTCTTGATTATGTCATGCTATGAATATTTGTGGATGGCCTCTGATTTTTTACATTTAATATCCACTTATATTGGGTGTATTTATATTTGTCACACATAATAATGTAATTGATTTATCCTTAATCTAAGGATACCGTCTTTGTATGGGACTTCGTCTGAAACTCCTTTCATTGAGGCAACTTTTGATTTCTACATGACTTTATTTTATATGGTGTATAAAACCCTTTTGAATTTTCATTTCATTCAAAGGGAATCTTTTCTCTATAAAGCTCTTTACTAAACGACAAAAAGGAATGCTTCTTTTTTTTTACGTAAGCGGTGACAACAACCTTTTCTGTCGCCGTGAGTATTATTTGATCTATGGCTTCCTTAACAAGATGTAATGTTTTCAAAATAAAAATAAATACCATATACTCTTTTTACATATTTTGGTATTGAAAATGGTTTTTAGAATTGATTTATTATTTCAATATCTTAAAATTTTATATTGTTATTGCATTGTGGGGATGTTATCTTTCCTTTATGCTTAAGTTATGTGTTATGATTATGTTATGGTTCTTGGAAATTGTTACATATACATGTGGTTCTGTGATAAACCTAGGGCAGGTGAGCCCGAGATATCTCTCCAACGCATTGGGTTAGGTGAAGGAGTTAAACACTAAGGTTTATCCGAAGATATTTAGGGAATATACTGTGATGCATATTCCAAATGTAACCATGAGGGTTACTCCCTACGTAAGAATGTTATGAAAGCATCAAGATACCTTTATATCTTATGATTTCTTTGAGTTATTCATAAATCTTATGATTTCATGAGGTATGTTAAAGTGCTTATGTTTTATGAGTAAAATATGATTTCATTGATTCTTATGTATACATGGACTAATGTTTTCTTTTCGTATTTTTATATCCCTTACTGAGCTTTTTATGTTCATCCCATGTTTTTCAAATGTTTTTCACAGGACATAATGTGGAATAGGGTCAAGGATGGGATCAAGGAAATTTCATGCTGTCTAAAACATAGAACAAGACATGACTCTTTTTTTCAAGAGTTTTTATTTTGTGAAAAAAATGGAAACTGAGTAGATGTGTCTACTTTGTAATCATTGAGATGTAATAGTTATGTCCTAATTCTCTAAAAATCTAAACCTGAAAATATCCGCAATGTGAATTATTCATTTAATTCAAGATTATGTAATATTTTAAGGTTGGGTCCTTATAGTTGGTATCATAGGTTGTTTTAGATAACTTTAGAGGTTAGGGTATTCTTTAAGCATAAGTGACATTACCATAATGGTTAGGATTTTAGAAAGAGTCATATTTTTTTTAGATAAAGTGAATGAGTTTAATATAACATGAATAATTATATCTTAGTATTATATGATGATTTTACTCATATACTCACACTGACCTTTTTGGTTTTAGTAAATGGTTGGATCAAGCAGGCACCAAAGTAACAGTGGATGAGAAGAAAACTATGATGATTTTTTGAACGAGCAACTGAATGATATGGGAGCTATAATGAGAACTCTTGTGGTTATTCTCAACCATCTATTTGGAGTCATTATTGAACACCTGAACCTTAGTGATTTTTATAAGGCATCATATATGTGAGAAATAAATCCCTATGGAATTTCAGGTAATAATCATAAAGGTAAGTATGTTCAAAAACCTATGTGTCAAAGATGTGGAAAGAAACACATATTAAAATGTTTCAAAGGGACAAAAATATGCTATATATGTGGAAATAAAGGTCATAAAGCAAGAACCTGCCATGGAAAAAGGAAGCATCTAGTTGACTCTAGGAAAGGGAAAGAAGTTCTTTCTGAAGGATCAATTGAATGTTTTAAATGTGGTGTGCATGGTCATTATGCAAACACATGTCCTATGAAGAAGTTTCAAGAATGGGATCACCAAGATCGTACAAATATTTGTTTACCAATACCTAATGTCATTCTGATTGAGGATGAAGAAACTGACAATGACCAATGAAAGGTATGGATTATTTTTTAACATATGTTTTCCTATTATTGAAATCTTAGGATATGATTCATGATTTTGTTTATTGGAAAGAAGTATTTCAGAATAAGTTGGAAAGGAATGGTTAATGGATCATGAATAATGTTTAATGAGTAAGAAGTCAACATATAAGGGATTCAATAGTTATGATAGATTTTAGGATGGTGAAATTCTTAAAAGTATTAAGGCTCTTTTGGTGATGGGATTATATTAGAAGACTTTTTATAGTATGTGTAACCATGATGTTTGATATATGAAAATTTTATTGAAGTAATAATTATCTTTTCTTTTGTGGATATAGTTATGAAGAACCATTTGGGTTTATATGATCCTTGAATTTGAGGCAATTACCGGTTAATACATTTTGGGATGCAAAACGAAAGTTATTAGATAACCTCTGTAGTTAAAATATGTTCTGGTTATTTTTGATGAATTTATCTCTTTTTGGGAAGGTTGTAAAATTATGTAGTTTTTTAAAAGGGACAACACACAAACTGTGTGGCAACCCATCACGTCGGATGATGCTACGGGAATCAAACCCACAACCAAAGTACGACTGGTATTTATCACCTACCACTGGACTATGTGAAGTCCCTGGTTATTATGACTAATTATTTTATTTAAATGATCTTATGAATCAGGAATAAGTTGATTTTGGGTTATCTATGGAAATGATTTACCTATCATGGAGGATATTTCATTAGGTTACTTAATTTTCAATAAGATAATTTAAGAGTAACTGATGTTATTTGGAGATAAATGTTAAGATTTACCTTGGAAGACTATGTGATTAAATCCTTCAAAAAATTGGGTTTCAATCTTAGTTTGGATTACTTTGAATAATTTTATGGATATCTGTTTATTGAATGGTATTTGATGAACTTTCGGTTTTGTTGGACAAATTTTGGAGATAAGGGTAGTTTTTCATTTAGTGAAAGATTATCCTTTTGGAGATTATCTGATATTGTACTAACAATTTTGGTTTTGGTTAAGGTCTAAAGACATGGGAAATATATAGTTCATCTTTTGTGGATTAGTTGATTCTCAATAAGTTGATTATAGCACCCTTAATGTGAACAAGTCATCCTAAATACTCATATTTTGGAGAAAATATGAGTTTGTGTAAGAAATCTAGTAAGAGATGAAAGTCTACATGACAAGTAAGTATGTTTCATGATGATTTAGTTAATCTCGTAAATAAATTCCTCAATGAAAAGTAACTTAAAACAAAAATATTGTTTGTTAACTTTTCCTACTAGGGAATCAAACACTGTTTAACCCATCACAAGTTTGTGATTTTCTGGTGGTTAACTTTCTCTTAAACATGATTTCTATCACTCTCCATCAGAACTTGATGGTTTGTTTTCTCCTCCATATCCATGTTTTCATGGAATCCTAGTATCTGTTGCCTTGGGTGACCTTTGTACTTTTCTTTCTTTCTTTTAAAGTGATAGTTTAATTGACTCCTTTTCTGATGTGGGGCTTTCAATGAAGTTTTTGAGCCCAATTTTAAAATTGCGAGGATGCAATTCCCAAAATGGGGGGAAGGATTAACATCCCAGGTAAATAAAGAATATGGCATTTTCATATTTATTAATATTTGTGAATAAAATGTTAATATTACTTTAAATGGAATGATATGTTCGATGGCGTACCCAGTACGCAACAACGAGTTTCTTTCAAATCTTACGTTGCACACTAATAATATAATAATATTATTTTAAATGGTAGTTAATGCCTAATCGTTGTAATAGCAGAAATGAACAGAACTAACTAAAAAATGATTATATGTGTTTGTTAAATATTTTTTCATTTATCCAATAAAAGTTAGAGGCTTAAAATAAGGAAAGAATTCGATTTTAAGCATAAATATTCTAATGTTCTTTAAAAGGTCGATTAACCGCCTTTTGATGGAGAACCTTTATAAAAACTACTTTGTCAATTTTATATGTTATATTTGACAAAATAAAATCCTTCTTTAGAATCAGGACATCAAAATTTACTTCGTTTAAATTTTTGTTATTTTTCCGATAAAGTTCCTTTTTTAATGAATAGTGAAAATGTTGTATTTTAATTCAAACCCTCCTTTTAATATAATTTATTTATATGTTTAGATTATCTTTTTAATTGGGTTTAAAGTTTAATTGAAATATATTTTTACCATTTAATCCAATGGTGGTCATTTTAATTAATTTCACTTTGATATTGGACATAAACAAGTGTCAATCTTTTGACAGATATTATTTCATAAAAACACGTTATTTGTTTTGATAGCGGGAATTAATTATAAAATTAATTAATTCAACTTATATGTTTTTAATTTGGTAAAATGGAAATAATTTTTTAATTTGGAATATCAAATTTACTTTTGATAAATTTTTGGTATTTTTCTAACAAATGTTCATTTTTAATGAATAGTGAAAAATACTGCATTTTACTTCAAAACTGTTTTCATCTCATTTAATTATATATTTATATGGTCATTTTAATTGGTTTTAAAGTGTAGTTGAATTATTTTTTTATCACTTAATACATTTTTGTTCATTGGAAGTAATTTCACTTTTCAATTGGATGTAAAAACAAGTCAATCTTTTGATAAATTTTACTTCTTAGAAACCCATCTTTCGTCGTGACAACGGGAATTATTTTTAAATTAATTACTGAAATTTTTGTGTTTGGAATTTGGTAAAATGGATTCCATATTTGGAATCAGAAGGTCCAAATTATGTAATTAAGACTCTTGTTTTTTGACATTATGAATAGTAACAACGGTATTTATCTTTAATTATCGTGATTAATTAGTAATCAGGTAGTTAAGGGTAATAAAATAATATCATAATAATATAAAATGACCCCAACATATGTCCAAATCCTCTTTTTTTAGTCATTTCCTACCATGGAAATCGTTTTACCGAACTTGAGGGCCCATGGAGTCACATGGGTGTAATAGTGACATCTATGACATTATTTTTAAAAAACAAGAGAAATATAACAAAGGTTTGTATATCCTAAGTAAAAAAAATGTAATTTTGTTTACATAAATGATATCTTAGACTATAAATAGTAATTGGAAAGCTAAAATTATTTCCTACATCATGGTATTTTTTTTATAATTTTTAGACATTAAATAAATAAATTTATTTATGACACCATGATGATGGAGTGATTATCTCATTAATGAACGATTTAAATAAAATGAAAATATAAGGTAAAATCTAAGACTTACACTTGTCAAAAACCTATTTTATGGGTAGATTTCGAACCCTTATCACCTTATCCTCAAAATATATCATTTTGGGACCATTAAAATCCGAAAACCATTTTATAATAAAGTAACATTTCACGACTTTCCAAAAGTGACCATCCTCCCTCTTATAAAAGACCCCCACCTCAACCCCCTTATCCACACCTCTCAATCCCTTGTATCATCCAAACTCTACTCATATTATCTCTTCACATCCCTCTCTTACTCCTAGAAGCCTCACTTTGTGCAAAAGTCTTTCCAAGGAAGCCTTTGGCTCAAATCAAAAAGAGTTACCCTATTTAGAGGTAATGTCTTCTCTCGAGTTTCTTTCTTTTATTTTCCTTCTTCACTCACCACGTTATTATTATTATTTGACCCCATAATAACACCAGTATCCTTAATATACTAGTATGTTGTTATGATAAGGTTTCTACCTACACTCACACACACCTCCGTCTAATGGTTAAAGAACATACTGTTTCTGTGGGTGGCAAATTACTGCCACACGAAACGATGATTGTTCAATCTTCTTTTAACACCTTTAATGGTGGCCATTATTATTTCACTATATTTATATATGATGTATATTATATTTATTTCATCTATATGATTCTGTATTTTATATTTAAAAAATACCTTTATGCTTTTCATGTTGTGCAAATGCGATAATGTCATATGAGGAAGTGTGGACTACCGCCCCCTCAAGTGATGTGACTCGTTCATGTCAAACATGGAATTTATAAAGAATGTAATTAATGAACATATGTAACCTATATAACATATATATTATACTGTAATTATAATATATATAAGTCTCATTTAGTTTTAATTCTATTATTATGACAAAGAAATGAAAGTAGCGTTCATGCGTACGTACGGCCTACCGTTACCATGAACGGTGCATTTCATTTTTTATCTCCAAATGTTATGTAATAGTATAAAATGAATATATACTATATATATATAATATTTAAATCATTAATACCATTCTAGATATGATGTAATTATAACTACATGGGCAATTCTTTTCAAACAAGTTCATTTTTTATTCAGGTATCGAACATCGACAAAACGTATGATATGAACTCACATAATTAACTAATTTTTATAAGATGATATGAATTGAATAATAAACTTTAAAGGAAGTCCTTAAGAAATTATAAATTTACCTAAGTTTATTATTCATGAATATAAATAAATGAACAAGACAAGTCGGACTTGAGGTAAGGGATTTTTTTTTCTTGCTTTTAATTTCGTGAGATTTCCATTGTTCACCACTTATTTATTGCATGTGGTGTATTTTGTACTGACATTTGATATATATTATCATGATTCTATTTATATTTATGGTATTTTGTGATTTATTTGGTTCTTATTATCTTTTGGTCGTACGACTCGATTAATTACAACGAGGTAAGGGGTTTTTATCTCACTTTTTATTCCTGTGAGATTCATACTATATTTACCACTATCTCTTTTGAGTGGTGTATGTACTGACCATTATTCTACTCTTTGATTAATATACATCCATTTATGGGTATTTACATCAACATTGTATGGTCCTTCTTTCATGAGGTGTATGTTTCGTAGGTTACCAAATCGGTAAGGGAACCTTTCACCCTCTTCTTTTTTAAAAAGACTTCTTTTTGTTAGGGCTTTTAATTTACATCTTCTTATGTTGGGATATGTTATTATATATCCTTATTGCTGTAAATTTTACATCTAAGTGATGATATACCCTTTTTATCTCTCATCAACTCATTTTATGAATTTTAAAGTGACGCCGTTAGGCTGTCAGATTTCTTTAAGGGAACTTCTTAACCCAATTTCAATTCTTTGGGTTAAACCTATACTTCTAGATTATGTTGTGCTATGAATATGTGTGGATGACCTATGATTTTTTTACACTTAATATTCACTTATATTGGGTGTATTTATATTTTTCACACATAATAATGTAATTGATTTATCCTTAATCTAAGGATACCATCTTTGTACGGGACTTCGTCTCAAACTCCTTTCATTGAGGCATCTTTTGATTTCTACATGAATTTATTTTATATGGTGTATAAAACCCTTTTGACTTTTCATTTCATTCAAAGGTAATATTTTCTCTATGAATCATTTTACTAAACAACAAAAAGGAATGTTTCTTTTTTTTACGTAAGAGGTGACAACGACTTTTTCCGCCGCCGCGAGTATTATTTGATCTATGGATTCCTTAACAAGATGTAATGTTTTCAAAAGAAAAATAAATACCATATACTCTTTTTACGTATTTTGGTATTGAAAATGGTTTTTATAATAGATTTATTATTTCAATATCTTAAAATGTTATATTGTTATTGCAATGTGGGGATGTTATCTTTCCTTTATGCTTAAGTTATGTGTTATAATTATGTTATGGTTCTTGACCATTTTTACGTATACGGGTGGTTCTGTGATAAACCTAGGGCCGGTGAGCCCGAGATAGCTCTCCAATGCATTGGGTAACATGAAGGAGTTAAACGCTAAGGTTTCTCTGAAGAGATTTAGGGAATATACTATGATGGGTATTCCAAACGTAACTGTGAGGGTTACTCCCTATGTAAGAATGTTATGAATGCCTAAAGTTACCTTTATGTCTTATGATTTCTATGAGTTATTCATAAATCTTATGATTTCATGATGTATGTTAAAGTTCTTATGTTTTGTGAGTAAAGTATGATTTCATTGATTCTTATGTATACGTGGACTAATGTTTTCTTTCCGTATTTTTATATCCCTTACTAAGATTTTTATGCTCATCCCAAGTTTTTGACATGTTTTTCACAGTAAATAAAGTGAAATAGGGTCAAGTATGGGATCAAGGAAATGTCATGTTGTCTAAAACATGGAACTAGACATGACTCTTTTGTTCAAGAGTTTTTATTTTGTGAAAAAAATGGAAACTGAGTAGATGTGTCTACTTTATAATCATTGAGATGTAATAGTTATGTCATGATTCTCTAAAAATCTAAACCTAAAAAGATCCTAAATGTGAATTATTCATTTAATTCAATATTATGTAATTTTTTAAGGTCGGGTCCTTATACCATCCCCCGAAATTACATGTCCCAATACTATACCTTATCACACTATGAAATGGAATTTCTCATAATTTAATACGATATTCTTTTTAAAATAGTGACATAGGACTAGACTAAGACTACTTACGCATTCATCAAAAGAGGATCCATATACAATGAAATCATCAGTGAATACTTCCATGAAATTATCTAGTTAATCTGAAAAAATAATTACCATGCATCTCTAGAAAGTACTCGGAGCATTGCACAAACCAAATGGAATCCTCCTATAGGAAAATGTGCCATAGGGGAAAGTGAAGTTCATCTTTTCCTGATCCTTATGGGCAATATGGATTTGAAAATATCCATAATACCAATCAAGAAAATAGTAATTGGACTTCCCTACTAGCCTCTCTAGCATTTGGTTAATGAATGACAATAGGAAATGGTCCTTTCTAGTATGCTGGTTTAATCAGTGATAGTCTATACAAACACGTCAACTATTATGCACACAAGTTGGAACCAATGCATTGTTTTCATTTTTAATTACCATAAGACCATTATTTTAGGAACTACTTGAACTAGATTGACCCATTGAATATCTAATATGAGGTAAATGATTCTAACAACCAATAATTTTGTTACCTACTTTTTTACAACATCTAGGAGGTTTAGGTTCAATCGATATTATGGCTTCCTCGTTGGTTTAGCCTCATTATTTAACAATATATGATGTATGAAAATTGATGGGATAATTCTAGGAATGGCAGCAAATGTCCATCCCAAAGATTGTTTATACTCCCACAAAATTTCATGTAATTGAAATTCATGCTCAAGAGAGAGTGAACTAGCAATGATGATAGGAAACTTGATTCCATTCTCAAGATATGAATATTTTAAATCTTTAGGCAGTTGTTTTAGTTCTAATTCAATGGGATTTTGGATTGATGGGAGTGTGTGTGCAAGTTATAGTTCACTAATATCATCTAAATGCTCAATGGTATCATCCTTAGATGAGGAATGAGCTTTTACAAGCTTAGTAGTTTCATTGATGGTCATGTGATTCTCGGTGTTCAAGAAACCATAAATTAACAAAAATAGATGACATTTTTCTTAACTAGTACAACATTCTATGCATGATTAATTTCCTTGCATTTCAATCAATGAATAAAACTCAGAAAGGGGATCAAGGAAATGAAAATAAGAGTTTTCAAGGGAAGGGAGTACATCTATAGAGTTAACAGAGAGAGAGGAATGTTCTTTTGTGGGGTGCTTCATGGCATCAAGGATGTTGAAGTGGATAATGTCACCACCAAACTCCATAGATAATGTACCATTGGTGGATATTAATTATGATTTTGGTTGTTTTCAGGAAAGGTCTCCCCAATATAATTGGTTCATGTCCATTCATCCTATCATCTTCCATTTTAAGCACATAAAAATCAGTAGGAAAAATTAAAATTTTCACCTCACAAGAACATATTATAACACACCAGAACAGTGTGCTGTAATCTGATTTTCTAATTGAAAAAAAATTCCAGTGGTCTTCAGTTCCCCGATCTACAATGTAGAGTAAATAGAGTGAGACATCACATTTATAGAAGCACCTAAATCAAGTATAACATTGGAAATGGAATACTCCCCTATGGTGCATATAATTGAGAATGTTTCTAGATCATTGCATTTGGTAGGAAGTGGTGGATTTATCAATGTTGAGATGTTCCACCCCAATCTCACCTTCTCATCACCTCAAAGTCTCCTTCAGTGTGTATGTGTCTCTTTCAGAAACTTGGCGTATCTTGGAATTTGCTTCATGACATCAATTAAGGGGATGTTAACCTGCACTTTTTTGAAAGTTTCCAAGATTTATTTATCAAGTTTAGTTTCTTTTTGTTTTCTTGGTTGGGTGGCCCTTTTGGGAAATGGGAGAGGAATGGTTGGTCTAGGTGACTCATCAACATACACACTCTTTCCTTTGGAAGGGCTTCTCTCAGGACAAGGTTTTTCAATATTTGGACTAATTTGAATGGTTGGGATAGTATTTTCTTCTGGATGGGATGACTCTAAAGGAGGGTTTATTTGGATTTTAAGTTGAGTTCCACTCCTAAGACTGATAAAACTAACATTTCCATTATCCCTAGGGTTTACTAGGGGTTGAGAGGGTAGTTTACCCGACCCATGACTTTGGATTTCCCCCACCGAGTTGGCTAGTTGGTCTAATTGGGTTTTTAGGTCTTTTATGGAAACTTGGGTGGTTTTTTGGAATTGGAGATTGTTGGAAGCCATTTTTTTCATCATATATTCTCGGCTAGGCTCAGGTTTTAGAGGTGGTTTTTGGTAAGGCCTTTGGGGTGGTTGAGGATTTTTGGGTGGTGGTGGTGGATGACTACTCTTCTCTGGTTGGTTCATGGTTGATAAGGTTGGTTTGAATACCCCCTTTCCCATAGGCTTGGTTTTCATTCCACCCAGGGTTGGATGGATAGTATGGTTCTTGCCTAATGGGTTTGTTATATGGGAATCCTAAAAAGATGGCCTCACAACTCTCAAAAGATTCTCTCAATTGAGGGCATTGGTTAGAGTAATGGGTATTAGAAGAACATATACCACAATGGATGGGAGGAGTTGGGATTTCCCTTGGGAAAAAGAAAGTTGTCAAAGAAGGGTACTTACCTCTTCAAACTTTATGTCCACCTTCTTGAATTCAGTAATTTGTACCTCATGGACACCTTGAATGGGTACACTGAACCTTGAACCGAATCGCTGAGTGTTTTGTACCATGTTCTCAATGAGTGTCCTTACAGAAATTGGGGTCTTATTCAATAGTGCACCACCTACAGCAGCATCAATCATGTTTCAATCAATAGGAATTAAACCTTCATAAAAATACTAAATTAAAATTTGATAACTTATTTGGTGGTGTGGGAAACTTGAACAAAGCCTTTTAAATCTTTACCAAAATTCATAAAGTTTTTTCCCTTGAGATTGTCTTACAACACAGATTTCTTTCCTTATTGTTGTAGTTCTAGTGGCTGGGAAGTATTTTTCAAGAAAAATGTGTTTCATGTCCACCCAACCTCTAATTGGTGAATTAACATAATACAACCAATCTTTTGCAGTGTATTCTAATGAGAAAGGGAATTCCCTAAGCATTACATGTTCTTCATCCACATAAGAAGGTTTTAATGTCGAACACACAATACGAAATTCTTTTATGTTCTTATATGGGTCTTCACTATCCAATCCATGGAATCCTGGTAATAAGTGAATTAAACGATTTTAGTTCAAAATTACGTGTCTCGCCATGTATTTGAATGTAAGTGGGTTGGATATCAACATCAGGTGAGGATAGTTATTTTACTATTCGATTGTTTTTAGCCATGTTATAGAAGTTTAATTCAGTTTTAATTTGGGTTTCAGAAGAAGAAGAAGAAGAAGGATCAAGAAGAGTGTTGATGTTTTGGGTGTCCTTGAAAGGGTTCTCTTATGCATCTAGTTGTCGCTGATGTAGGATCCTCTTCGGTTCGGATTCAAAAGGTGGTAAGTCTCCTAGATTAAAACGCATCATGCAAAGAACCTATATAAGAAACAAATCAGAACACAAAAATATAGGTAAAGGTATACGATAAAACAAATAAATATTCACAAAATTTACAAAAAACTTATCAAAAACATGCACTAAAAACCAAAGCGCTCTCCGGCAATGACGCCAAAATTTGAACACATTGTCATGACACGTCAAATTGATTATGATTTAAAAAAGATTTTGTAGTCTAGGGAATACCCTAGGTCATCTCTCAAGGAGTGTTGGTAGGTTTGGAGTGTGTACTTTTAATAAAAAGCACTAAAAGATGGTGGTGGTTTTGAAAATAGTTTTAAGAAAATGAGTTAAATTAAAGAGTTTAAGAGTTGATAAAACAAGTGGATTTTTAAGATTAAATGATGATTATGTGATCATTTATAAGTTACTAAACCACTTTTAAAGTTCTTTGTTCTTAATTGATTATTAGGTTTTGGTGTAATCCTTTGATTGAGGGTTAACCAAGATCTTGGGTACCCACAACCCCTAAAACAATACAAATGGGACTAAACCTTGACATAACAATCGTATAGTCAAGTTCCAGCCCCATAGCATGAATTAAGGTTCTTCAAGAAAAACTGAAATCTCAAATGTTTGGGAAAGAAGAGGAGTCTTATGTTATCCAATCGGAATAACACAAGTCATGCACTTAAAATTGCACACTGATCAGTTATGAAATCAAAAGTGTTTCAATTAAATGAATCAAAACAAGTTAAGATACATATAAAAGAACAATTACAAACCACAATATACACAAAACCAGTAGAGAATTATGTGCCAGAACCACCTCTTCAAGTGTGTAGCTCCCTCGCAATGATCACCCACCATTTAGCCCGCCATCGAGAGGAGGAAAAAACTCGGGTGAAACTCATTCTTCATTCTTGATCCCCCTATGAGGATAGGGGCCTCCAGAACTTCTAGGATGATGAGGAGACTCCTCTAGCACTCCAAAATGGTAGAGCTTTGATTCTGGTTCGAACTTGCAAATGAGGTACCCAAGGTGCCCTTTTATATCCAAAATGGGAAGTGGTTTTGGGCACTTAGTTTTCGAGATACCACTTGTGTCTCGGTTTTGGGTTGGTAAAAGACCATATCACGACTTGGACAAAAGAGGAGAGTTGTTGGACGGTCTCTTAAATGTATCTCTATCAAATTTGGTGGTCATTGGGCATCTATAATTGGAGATATAGTCAGAAAACAAAACCAAACTTTTGACTCCGTGCAGATTCTGTCCTCTGGATAGATTGGTTTGGATGGGTCACCAGATGGGCGAATTGGGCTTCGGTTTATTGAGATGAGTTGTAACCCTAAGAGTTGGGGATCAGATCACAAAATTTCAACCCATTTTGAGACACGGATTTCATGAAATGTGCAAAATAGTGGATATGTATCCTTGGGCTTCAATGCAGATTGACCCATTTTTCTTTTGAATCATCTTCAGCCCTTCAAATCAACTTCTCCTACAATAAAATCATCAAAACAAGTATAATTGCTCTATTTAACAGTGATAAATATTAAATAATGAAATAAAACATGAAGTTCAATTTGTTATTATATTTGGATTTTACAGTACAAAATTAGTTTAAAACAGTGGTGTAAGAGTGAAATAAAGCAGTGAATCGTGGTGCGATCAACGATGGAGGGTGACAGACGTGGCCCTCATGCATAGAGCATACTCGTGATGTCCTAAGGTTGTGGGGTTCAAGGTGCAACCTAGTATGCCCAATGCCACATCAAATGAGGATGCCCATTTAGGATTTTGGATTTTGCCCCTCTTTTGTATTGGTTTGATGTTTATGGTTTATTATGGGTTTTGGATGACAATTTTGGGGTTCATCCTATGAGTGTTTGGGTTCCTACTTAACTTTTAAAGCAAATCTTGGTTTTTTTTTAAGGATTAGGGTGAGTGACAAAAGAAAATCACAAACATATATTTTTATCATTCCATTTTATAGTATAAAAAATATTAATAAAAAAATATATACCAACAAACACATAATAATTGATTTATCTTTATTTGATCCGGTACGAGGGATCGTTTAATGTGTCGGCTGGAGAGAAGTGGGTGCAAATTATTCCCCACAATTATTGGAGGGTTAGATATTTTTTTTTAAAAAAAAAATCATTTTTTAATTAAATTACACTGAAAAAATTCAGCAGATCAGGAACCGTTCTATTAAATCCCTAACCCTGCACGCCAATGCTCTGCCCCTTTTCCTCGGCAGAAACTCCGATCTCTCTCTAAATCGATGGCTCCAAAAGCCACACCCCCTGTTGCTAAGCCCATTTCCCTGTCTCGCGATGACGACGAAGATGAATCGGAGGATGTCGCTGAAGAAGAGGAAGAAGAAGATGAATCCGAGGAGACCGGCGACGAAGAAGCAGGCCATAGCAAAAAGGAAGAATCGTCCGAAGACGGGAGTGAAGCTGAAGAAGACGAATCTAATGGCGAGGGCCAGCAATCCAAAAAACCCAGAAAAGAAAGAACAGGTAAGCTTGCTATGCGATCTGTTGAAAAGAAACCCGATTTGAAGAAATCCGTAGAGCTGAAACCAGATTCCGATTCCGATTCCGATTCCGATTCCGGCTCGTTTCAAACCCAGCCGTCTCCTGACGCCTCCAATTTCACCATCAAGCCCATCTTCCCTGCCGCCGGCGCTAAATCTTCGTCATCAAAGAAGCTTTCCCTATGCACTCCGCCGCCGCCAAAGTCCTCGAAATCTCCGGCCCCGCTCGCCGAAGCCGAACCGCCGAAAGGGTCCGAGCCAGTGAACAGGATGAAGAAGAAGAGGAAGAAACCGTCGGTCGGGCATGATGCGATGGAGAAGAGTAAGAAAGTCTGGAGCGAGGACGACGAGACCGCGGTCCTGATCGGCTTGAACGATTTCCGAACGAATAAAGGCGCCAATCCCCACGATGACACGGCCGCGCTGTATGAGTTCCTAATGACATATCTTCACAACGGGTTTTCGAAAGCCCAGGTGACCAATAAAATCAAGAGGTTGAAGAAGAAGTTCCTGGGCAACGCCGAGAGACTCCAGGGCGGTGGAGGCCCTCTCCTCTCCAGGCCCCACGACCACAAGGTGTTCGAGCTCGGGAAGAAGATATGGGGATTGGAGAAGTGCAGCAAGGAGAAGAAAGGGAGCGAAAAGGATTCTAAGAATGAAAAAACGGACTTGGGTTCGGAGGGTGCGATGGAGAATGGCGTTGCAGAGGTGAAGGCCGAGGAGGGTGGTGATGCTGAGAAATTCTGGTGCGAGCTTCCATGGCTGAAGGCGTCAATGGGCTTCATGCAGGAGTCGTGCAGGGGGGTTGCGTTGGAGAAGATGAATTTGATTGGGAGGGTGAAGGCAAGGGAGCTGGATGAGAGATGGAGGAAGGTGCGGGCGGCTGAGACGGAGACAGAGCTTGACAAGATCTGTTTGTTGAGTGAACAAACCAAGCTGGTCTTGGACATGTTCAAATCTTCTGGTCCGTAGGGAATCTGTGGGAAGTCTTCACTTTGTACATGATGGTGATTCTCTCAACTTTGTCTTTGCAAGTTTAGATGAGTTTTCTCATTGAATGTGCTGGGGTTGAAATCTTCATGGTTAGTTGTTGTGGCAGTTCTCATTTGTTTTGGGGCATCTGGTCCCCAGCTTTTGCTGCCATTGCTGTTTTTGGGTAGTATTTGGGGAATCTTTGTTGCTCCCCGTTGTTGTGGGGGCTGTTACTTTATTCTCTTAATCTTCAATGGGAATTTTGTTGCGGAAAAATTGCATTTTTGGAACTAAAATGATCACAAACACCTAAAATAAGGTAAAAAATGATCATCCACAATAGAAATGTATAATTCTAGTATGGAATAAAAGCTTCAAAGGTAAGTCTGCATTGCAACACTCGGTCAGCTCTTCTCAGACATGTCTATTTATGTGCAAGCATGACTCCCAACATGCAATGTCACTTCTCATCTTGGATTGGCTTTCTCTTGTAGTTTGAAATTAATTCCTTCATTCCATTGACCTTCATTGTCACCCACACCCAACCACTGCTGAATGATCATTCTTATTTGATGACTCATCATTGTTGGTCTTTCATCGAGTCTCATTCATCGATAACCATGAAATCACATTATCAACTTCATAGTATTTTCACAAGTAATAATGTAATGATGTGATTATCATATAAATCTATTACTAAATCTAATGAAAACAAAACTTCAACTTCTTCTATTTCCACAGGAACCATGTTTCCATTATCATCTACCTCCACCCAGGATAACTTTATCAAAAGTTTGATGAATTTATCGAGATGGTTTCCCAAATATTTATTATTTAACATTCATAGATGATACAATTTTTTCTTTAGATATAAATAATTTGTGAGAGATTTATACTTGTACATGCTTTCTTACATCGAAATATCCTTTGGATCTGCCAGCATTCGAAAGTTTTTAGGGACATCTAATATGTCTGAAGACAATGGAAAAACCTAAAACCAATGCCAAGATCATGTGGGAGTGGTTATGGAGAAATGTATAGTATATGGAGAACATAGAGTGTATGCGTACATTTACTTTGTTGATCCAAAACTAAAGTATATGCATACATTTACTTTAGTATATTAAGAACATAAAGTGTGTACATTTACTATATTGATACCCAACAATGGAAAAACATAAAACAAATTTCAAGATCATTTGTGTAACGATTCAAAGTTTCATTAATGGAAATCTCACTTGATCTAATTAAATGTCTTTTTATGTAAAATGTTTATATAAAATGTCAACTTCTTTGGTTTTATGTTAAGAATTTTGACTGTTGCTAATATAGCCGTTGAACAGTGATCACATGATTAGTATAAATATAGGGTTTTAACAAATCCAATTTACTTAGGCAAAAGAAGCGATGACCTCATCCAGTAGAATTGCTCCATACGAAGCCCATTTGTCGGAGCTCGGAAAAGAGGTGGCATCCTTGGGTTTTGCTCTTGGCCAAGCTCAAACTGAGCTTCATCATGTTAAGCTCGAACGAGACCGTCTACGGGAAAAATGGAAGTTGATAGAGATTACCACTCGAGCGATGTTATCTGAGCCACTCCAAGAGTTTGTCACCATCGCACACCTTACCCTTAGGTCTTATGCGGCTATTTTAAGGGGTTATGTAACAAATCGCTAGTACTATGTTCATGTACATTATTTTTGTATATAATAATGAATATACTTTCTTGTCATTATTGATACATTGTAAATAGTTTTTAAAGTACAAATAGTGTTTTTAGTTATTATTTAATTAAGAATTCTATTTTATTAAATTAAGGAATTTTTGAATTAAATAATATTTTAATAAAATATTATTATTATTATTAAATTAATTTTTATTAAATATAAATGATCTTATAATTTTATGAATGCAATTGTAATTTTAATTAAGGTTTGAAAGCCATTTTTGTCAAAACCCATGAATTTTCGATAAATGTCGGTTTTTATTTTAAAAGTGAAAATTAACATATTTAGAAAATTATTTAGATAAAATAAATGTTATTTCTGGAATCAGGACGTCGAAATTATCCAATGGTGAATTTTGCATAATTTTCTGAGAGTCAAATTTTTGGGTAAAAATTAAATACCGTTTAAATATATAATGTGTTTTATGACATCATAATGACCTAATAGTGATATAAAAAATACTATAAGCTTTATGTTCGGCCAATATATGTTTTACCATTAAAATAATGTGATTTTGGGTTTGTTTGACTTATTTTACAAAGCATTAATGGACCCCTCAAGACTTATTAAACATCTTGTCTTTTTAAATTATTTTCCATGGGAGTGTGACTCACCTCCACATAAGCAACCCCATTATTTTAAGAAGTTCAGACTTTGGCCTTATAAAATATTGTTTTCCTCTCCCCTTTGCCAAAAACCATGGACAAAAACCATGAGCTGATTTGTGGTTTAGATTAGTTTAATGTAAGGGGTCCCAAACCTAAATAATAAATAATTCACTCATCTTTCCTATATAAACTCACCCAAGCTCCAACTTCCTCCTCACTCAGAGCCTTTGAAGTTCGTCCAACCTCTGCCCTACTCTCTCTAGAATCCTCCCAAGGTGCCCCAAGCTCCCAAGAAGCCTCTTTCAAGCCTCTTTCAAGCCTTTGGAAGCACACTTCCAAGTAAAGGTTTTTCTTCCTTTCACTTTTTGTCCAATTTTCTTAATATTGTTATGCCCTTTTAATTTCAATTATAAATGTCGGGGTATGGTTTCACACCTCCCCCATACTGCCCTCTTATTGTTTGAATGATGGGACACCCCTTTCTCTCTCATTAAATGCCTCCCATGTACACTCGTTACTATGCCGAAATTCCGAAAGGAACTTCTCTCTCCTCATTTACATTCAAGCAATACTTTTGTATTATAAATCTAAATTCTATTACAGTTGTTGGGACATGTATCTATATGACCCCCTTATTGTCCATTTCATGTAGATATGATGAGGCACCCATTTCTCTCCCATCAACCATTTTTTATGAATCTTTATATCACGCCGTTACGCTGCCAAAATTACACAAATTTTCTAAGCCAATGTCATTGTGTAGTGAATACCATACCCATTTCTCCATCAAGGGTATTCACCTTCATGCACATTTACTTATTGATTATAAAGTCTCATTCCACATTCCTTTGTCGTGGAATAAATGATTATGTTTTATGAATCCATGTTTTATGATCCATGTGGCACACTTATGCATGAAATGAAATGTTTAAGAAGGGTGCACCCTTATAGCGCTCCAATGCATTGGGTAAAGTATAATATCATGATACGTCATGTGCAATGAGTGTTAACTCATGCTAATTTAAGTGCAACGAGGGTTTACTCGTGCTTCATGTGCAATGAGGATTTACTCATGCTCCATGTGCAATGAGCCTTGGCTCATGATAATTCCATGTTAAGTGTTGTTGTCACATTTCCATGTTATGATTATCATGCTTTATCATGCCTTTATGTTCATGTTTCTCTTATTCTCTATTGATATGCCTATTGTCTAAAATGTATTGTACTCCTTATGTATTTCATGTTTATTCCCTTACTGAGCTTTATAGCTCACTCCTTTTCTTATGCATGTCCTCAGGTTATCCCATGCAATGCTAAGTACGAGGGAATGTAGTGGCTATGTAAAGGAAGTTTTCAATAAAGATGTTGTATTTCATGTTTTAAGTTGTTATGTAATGATCCTAAGCCCCAAAGACACTAGACCTCTCGATCTTTCATGTTGTATCAAGTGAATAGTTTATGTAATAAATCATGTTTAAGTTTGTAATAAAAGCAGGGTTGTCATAGTTGGTATCAGATGATAGGTTTAGTTATTTTTGGGATTAGGATTAGAAAACCCTATTAAAGTTTTAGAGACAAGACTAAGTATAATAAAAACATCCCTAAGTTTTGTTAAGTACTGAGTAAGTGGTTTATCAAACAAATACATCCATGTTTGGATACGAGCAGGTAGAGGTGACTCTGGCACAGATGTATCCTAGGGGTAAAACCCGAAAACACCGCTTTGAGCTAGACTCGAACGGGAACTGGTGCACGACAACGGGCCTTACTGCACTCTTGGTTATGACTTTCCCGGGGGATATGTTTTGACAAATTCACAAGCTTAATATGAACCCTTATTAAGGGAATTAAAAAAAATACCCCTAAGAATATATGTTAGAGAGTAGATCATGAAAAGCCTAGATTGAAGCCTATAGACTCATGAGTTAAGGAAATAAAAGTTTATTTATAAGTCATCAACTTTTGTCTTTGGATTACCCTTTATGTGTTACCCCAAACTTTCCTTTTATTCCATCCAATGGCCGGTAATAGGAGGACTCGGGTTAACAACTGATGTGAAGATCAGTGTGATGACTGTACTAATGAGATGCCCAATCCAATGGGAGTGGGAATCGCGAACTTTGTCATGCTTCTCTCTCAGCTAACTCAAGCTTTTAATAGAAACATGGGTCAAGAGGAACGTCCAAACCCCCCTAAGAAGGAAAAAGTCACTATCGAGAGCTTCATGAGACAAAGACCTCCTACTTTTAGTGGATCATCCGATCCCACGATCGCTGAACAATGGATCAACTCCATTGAAAAGATCTTCTCCATCCTTCAATGTTATGAACAAGAGAAGGTTCTCCTGGAGGCTTATCGTATGGAGGATGAAGCTAATCAATGGTGGACATAGATAAAAAATACGAAGCCTGAGGAGGAGATCGAGGTGTTGGAATGGAAGGATTTCCAGAAGATGTTTTTTGATAAATATTTTCCGTGCACCCTTCGGATTAAGATGGAAATGGACTTCTTTTCCCTCAAGCAAAAAGAAGAATAATCTGTTGGAGCGTACGAGGAAAACTTCACAAGGGTTGCACGATACGCTTCTGGCTTTGTCGTTACCCCCGAATGCAAGGTTGAACGCTTCTTTGGTGGGATGAAGCCTAGCCTGCGGAAAGCATTAGCGATCTGTGACTTCGACAGCTATGAGGAAATTGTCCGATGTGCCCTCAAGGTTGAAATGGAGATCAGGGAATCACATGGGTATCATGGGGACAAGAAGCGTAAGGTGGACTTCAATGATGGCGGTCCGATGGATAAATCCAACGGTGCTAAGAAGATCCAGCACCCCACTTGCCAAAAGTGCGGAAAGAAGCACCCTAGAAATTGACTCAAGGGGACAAGGAAATGCTTTAGGTGTGGAAGAGAAGGGCACCTAGCTGTTAACTGTCGGCAAGAAAGACCCGCGGCTGCGATAGAGGATAGGAACGCTCCGTTCGAACCTCAACGCGTTGTTTATTGCTACAATTGAAAAGAACCGGGGCATTTTGTAAATCAGTGCCCTAATCCAAGGGTTTTCGGTGGCAACCAACAACCTCCAAGTCAGCAAGGAAGAGCTTTTGCCATCACTTCTGCCGAAGTGAACCCTGACAACGAAGTAGTGACAGGTATGCTAGTTATTCATTCAAGAATAGCGAACATACTTTTTGATTCAGGTTCCACACATTCTTTTATATCTCGAAAGTTTAGTAGAACAATCCTAGCACCACCACAAATCATGGAAGTGAAGATGTCGGTGAGTACGACAAATGGGGCAATCATTTCATCCCATGAATATAACTCCTCCCCTGTCATAATATGTGGATTGAATTTCCCGGCGAACCTCGTCATACTCCCTCTAGTGGAATTTGATGCAATTCTTAGCATGGATTGGCTTTCCTTATATAGAGCCAACATAAATTGTCGGGAGAGGGAAATCACACTCCATATGGAGAATCCCCCCCCCCCGATTCTTTACAAGTGTAAGGAGGAAGATGAATCTCCTTTAGCTCTATCATCTCAAGAATGGATATTACTGCCCTATGAGCACGCGTATCTGGCTCAGATGATTGAGTCCAAGGAAGAAAACATCATTTAAGAAATGCCTATTGTGAGGGAATTCGCTGAAGTGTTTCCCGAGGAACTGCCTGGTCTTCCTCCTAGAAGAGATGTTGAATTCTCAATTGAACTTATACCAGGGGCACTACCAATATCCAAGACTCCATATAGAATGACTGTCGTGGAGCTTGAAGAGCTGAAGAAACAACTACAGGAGAATCTGGATAAAGGGTTTATACGCCCAAGTGCTTCACCATGGGGTGCACCAGTCCTCTTCGTCAAGAAGAAGGATGGGTCAATGCGCCTTTGCATCGATTATCGTGAGCTCAAAAAAATCACGATAAAGAACAAGTATCCTCTCCCACGAATTGATGACTTGTTCGATCAGCTACGTGGAGCACAATACTTCTCTAAGGCGGACTTGCGGTCGGGATATTATCAAGTAAGGGTGAAGAATGAAGATATCCCCAAGACTGCTTTTTGCACAAGATACGGGCACTATGAATTCATATTAATGCCTTTCGGACTCAGTAATGCTCCGAAAATCTTCATGGACTCGATGAATAGAGTCTTTAGAGATTACCTCGACAAATTTGTGGTAGTCTTTATAGATGATATTCTAATATACTCCAAAACCAAGGAGGATCATGAGGAGAATTTAAGAACTGTACTAGAGACTTTGCGCAAGGATAAGCTCTATGAAAAGTACAGAAAGTGTGAGTTCTGGTTGAAGGAGGTCTCATCCTTGGGCCATATCATCACAAGCAATGGGATATCTGTGGATCCCTCCAAAACAGATGCAATTGAGGGATGACCGAGGCCAACATTGGTAACGGATATCCATTGCTTCTTGGGGTTAGCTGGATATTATCGACGATTTGTAATAAATTTCTCACGATTGTCCAACCCTCTTACCAAGCTAACTCAAAAGGGAGTGAAGTTTTCTTGGAGTGATGAATGCGAAAAAAGCTTCAAGGAGTTGAAAATGAGGCTTATCACTGCGCTCATGCTCACTTTACCCACAATTGGGGAAATTTTTGTGGTATTCAGTGATACTTCGAAGAAGGGCTTAGGCTGTGTGCTGATACAGAATGATAAAGTGATATCCTATGCCGCAAGGCAGTTGAAAATCCATGAGCGAAACTATCCAACGCATGATCTGGAGTTGGAGGCGGTGATCTTTGCCTTGAAAATATGGTGGTATTATCTTTATGGGGAGAAATGTGAAATATATACTGACCACAAGAGTCTTAAATATATATTCACACAGAAAGAGCTTAATATGCGCCAGAGAAGATGGATAGATCTCATCCAGGATTATGACTGTTTAATACATTCCCACCCTGGGAAAGCGAACAAGGTGGCAGATGCCCTAAGTATAAAGGACCCAACGATTCTATCAATGATGAGAATTGAGAAGGATCCAATCTTGTTAGACTTGATGAAGATGGACATGAGAATCATAAAGAAGGGAACATCATCAATCCATTCACAAATGATTGCTCAACTGTCTCTTTTGGAAAGGTTAAAGAATGCTCAAAAGGATGATGTGGGAATTCAAGAAAAATTGGAAGCTATCGAAAAAGGGAAATCCTCGGAGTTTAATGTTAATGAAGAAGGAATTGTGTGATTTGGGAAAAGACTATGTGTTCCATCAAGTTCGGAGCTGAAGAAGGAACTTTTGGATGATGCACATAGTTCAAATTTCTCTATTCACCCAGGGAACACAAAGATATATCGAGATCTCCGAGAAAACTTTTGGTGGTATAATATTAAGAAGGAGATTTCTGTATATACATCAAAGTGCCTGGTGTTCCAGCAAGTGAAGGAAGAGAGGCAGAAGTCTAAGGGGATGATGCAACCATTGCCCATACTAGAATGGAAATGGGAGAACATCACCATGGACTTTGTCATCGGACTTCCGAGGACATCCAAAGGCAACAATGCAATCTGGGTTGTGGTAGATCGTCTTACAAAGACTGCACACTTCATTTCTATTCGGGAGGATTTCTCATTGGATCAACTGGCACATATATATATCAGGGAATTGGTAAGGATGCATGGAGTACCACTATCTATTGTGTCTAACAGAGATTCAATATTTACCTCTAAGTTTTAGAAGAGTCTTCAACATGCTCTGGATACTGAACTGAACTTCAGTACGACCTATCATCCTCAAACTGATGGTCAATCCGAGTGGACTATCCAAACACTTGAGGAAATGTTGAGAGCGTGCTCGATGGAATTTAAAGGAGGATGAGATCAACATCTTCCTCTGGTTGAGTTCTCTTATAATAATAGTTTCCACTCGAGCATACAAATGACATCATATGAAGCCCTTTATGGGAAAAGGTGCAGAACACTGGCGTGTTGGGATGAGGTCGGTGAACGTAAGCTGCTTGGACTGGAAATGGTCGAGAAAATGGTGGAGAAGGTGAAAACCATTCAGCGGCATATCAATGCAGCCCAGAGTCAACAAAGAGTTATGCAGATAATCGTCGACGAGACCTTGAGTTTAAAGTTAGAGACATGGTTTTTCTATGCATATCTTCGTGGAAGAAGGTCATGAGGTTTGGAAAGAAAGGGAAGTTAAGTCTAAGGTACATCATCCCCTTCGAGATTCTTGATCGTGTCGGGGCTGTGGCTTATCGACTAGCACTTCCACCTAGCATGGACAAAGTACATGATGTCTTTCATGTATCCCTGTTAAGTAAGTACATACCGGACCCTTCACATGTACTCTCTTCTAAGGTGGTACAGTTGGAGGATGATCTTTCTTATGAGGAGCAACCAGTGAAAATATTAGATTGTAGAGAAAAAGTTCTACAAAATAAGACAATGCCCCTCGTCAAGGTGTTGTGGAGAAACCACAAGTTTGAAGAAGCGACTTGGGAATCGGAGTAAATGATGAAGCTAAGTTACCCACATCTGTTTTAATATGGGAAAAGGAAATTTCAAGGGTGAAATTTCTTAAGGGGGAAATATTGTAACGACCCAAAGTGTCATTAATGGAAATCCCACTTGATCTAATTAAATGTCTCTTTATATAAAATGTTTATATAAAATGTAAATTTATTTGGTTTTATGTTAAGAATTTTGACCATTGCTAATATAGTCATTGAACAGTGATCACATGATTAGTATAAATATAGGACTTTAACAAATCCAATTTACTCAGAAAAAAGAAGCGATGACCTCATCCAGTAGAATTGCTCCATAAGAAGCCCATTCGTCGGAGCTCGAAAAAGAGGTGGCATCCTTAGGTTTCACTCCTGACCAAGCCCAAGCTGAGCTTCATCATGTCAAGCTCGAACGGGACCGTCTACGGGAAAAGTGAAAGTTGATAGAGATTACCACTCGAGTGATGTTATCCGAGCCACCCCAAGAGTCTGTCACCATCACACACCTTACCCTTAGGTCTTATGCGGCTATTTTAAGGGGTTATGTAACAAATCTCTAGTACTATGTTCATGTATATTATTTTTGTATATAATAATGAATATACTTTCTTGTCATTATTGATACATTGTAAATAGTTTTTAAAGTACAAATAGTGTTTTTAGTTATTATTTAATTAAGAATTCTATTTTATTAAATTAATTAATTTTTGAATTAAATAATATTTTAATAAAATATTATTATTATTAAATTAATTTTTATTAAATATAAATGATCTTATAATTTTATGAATGCAATTGTAATTTTTATTAAGGTTTGAAAGCCATTTTTGTCAAAACCTGTGAATTTTCGATAAATGTCGGTTTTTATTTTAAAATTGAAAATTAACATATTTAGAAAATTATTTAGATAAAATAAATGTTATTTCTGGAATCAGGATTTTGAAATTATCCAACGGTGAATTTTTCATAATTTTCCGAGATAGTCAAATTTTTGGGTAAAAATTAAATACCGTTTAAATATATAATGTGTTTTATGACATCATAATGACCCAATAGTGATGTAATAAAATACTATAAGCTTTATGTTCGGCTAATATATGTTTCATCATTAAAATAATGTGATTTTTGGGTTTTTTTTACTTATTTTACAAGGCATTAATGGACCCCTCAAGACTTATTAAACATCTTGTCTTTTTAAATTATTTTCCATGGGAGTGTGACTCACCTCCACATAAGCAACCCCATTATTTTAAGAAGTTCAGACTTTTCTCTTATAAAATATTGTTTTCCTCTCCCCTTTTACAAAAACCATGGGCAAAAACCATGATCTGATTTGTGGTTTGGATTAGTTTAATGTAAGGGGTCCCGAACCTAAATAATAAAGAATTCACTCACCTTTCCTATATAAACCCACCCAAGCTCCCACTTCCTCCTCACTCAAAGCCTTTGGAGTTCATCCAACCTCTGCCCTACTCTCTCTAGAATCCTCCCAAGGTTCCCCAAGCTCCCAAGAAGCCTCTCTCAAGCCTTTGGAAGCACACTTCCAAGTAAGGGTTTTTCTTCCTTTCAGTTTTTTGTCCAATTTTCTTAATATTGTTATGCCCTTTTAATTTTAATTATAAATGATGGGGTATGGTTTTTCACCTCCCCCATACCGCCCTCTTATTGTTTGAATGATGGTAGATCCCTTTCTCTCTCATTAAATGCCTCCCATGTACACCTATTACTATGCCAAAATTCCGAAAGGAACTTCTCTCTCCTCATTTACATTCAAGCAATAATTTTGTATCATGAATATAAATTCCATTACAATTGTTGGGACGTGTATCTATATGACCCCCTTACTACCCATTTCATGTATATGATGAGGTACCCCTTTCTCTCCCATCAACCATTTTTTATGAATTCTTATATCACGCCGTTATGCTGCCAAAATTAAACCGATTTTCTAAGCCAATGCCATTGTGTAGTGAATACCATGCCCATTTCCCCATCAAGGGTATTCAACTTCATGCACATTTAATTATTTATTATAAAGTTTCATTCCATATTCCTTTGTCGTGGAATAAATGATTATGTTTTATGAATCCATGTTTTATGATCCATGTGGTACACTCATGCATGAAATGAAATGTTTAAGAAGGGTGCGCCCTTATAGCGCTCCAATGCATTGGGTAAAGTATAGTATCATGATACGTCATGTGAAATGATTGTTGACTCATGCTAATTCAAGTACAATGAGGGTTTACTCGTGCTTCATGTGCAATGAGGATTTACTCATGCTCCATGTGCAATGAGCCTTGGCTCATGCTAATTCCATGTTAAGTGTTGTTGCCAGATTTCCATGTTATGATTATCATGCTTTATCATGCCTTTATATTCATGTTTATCTTATGATCTATTGATATGCCTATTGTCTAACATGTATTGTACTCCTCATGTATTCCATGTTTATTCCCTTACTAGGCTTTATAGCTCACCCCTTTTCTTATGAATGTCCTCAGGTTATCCCATGCAATGCTAAGTACGAGGTAATGTAGTGGCCATGTAAAGGAAGTTTTCAATAAAGATGTTGTATTTCATGTTTTAAGTTGTTATGTAATGATCCTAAGCCCCAAAGACACTATACCTCTCGATCTTCCATGTTGTATCAAGTGAATAGTTTATGTAATAAATCACGTTTAAGTTTGTAATAAATGCAGGGTTGTCATAATTTGAGAATGGTTATAGAGAAATGCATATAGTGACATGATTATCATATAAATTTATTAACAAATCTAATACAAACAAAACTTTATCTTCTTCTTCTTCTTCTTTTCCTAGGAACCATAATGTTTTAGAGACATCTAATATGTCTAAATATAATGGAAAAACCTAAAACCAAAGCCAAGATAATCTGAGAGTATTTATGGAGAAATTTACAGTATATTTTCACATTTAATTTAGTATATGAAGAAATCAAATTATATGTGTACATTTACTCTGCTAATCCAAGACAGTTGAAAAACCTAAAACCAATGCAAAGATTATCTAAGAGTGGTTATGGAGAAACATATGTAGTGACATGGTTATCACATAAATATATTAGCAAATCCAATAGAAACAAAACATTATCTATCATCAACAATTATATTTCTTTTTCGTATTTATTCACCCTCTCACTAAACTTGGAACAATTTATTTGTATGCAACCATGACTTATAGATTCCCAACATGCAATGTCACTTCTCATCTTGGATCGGTTTATTTATATTATAGTTCCAGATTAATTCTTTCGTTCCATTAATCTTTATTTTTAGCTACATCCAATGGCCACAACTAAATGATCACTATTATTTGATTGATTACCATTGTTGGTCTTTCACAGAGTTTCAATCACCAATAATGATAAAATCATATCATCCAAATTCATAGTATTTTCATAAACAACAATGTACTGAACTAATTATCGTATAGATCTATTGATAAATCTAATACAAAAAAAACCATCTTCTCCTTTTATATCCAAATAAACAATGTTACCATTATGACCCGCCTCCACTGAATATAACTTCATCAAAAGTTGGATGAATTCATCCAAATGGTTTCTCAAATATCTATTCTTCAGCATTCGATGATGATATAATTTTTTCTTTAAATACAGATGATTTTTGGGAGATATATACTTCTACATGATTTCCCGCTTCATCTAAATCTCTTTTGGATCTGCCAAGTTTTGGAAGGTTTTTAGGAAATATAACATGTCTAAAGACAATGGAAAAACGTAAAACTAATTCCAAGATCATTTGAGAGTGGTTATAGATAAATGTACTATATATGAATAGCATAAAGTATATGTGTACATTTATTATGTTGATCCAAAACTTCATCTTCACGATTATTGATAAAGATTACACAATAACCACCATCAGACTCTTTTATGCACAAGTAATCCACTGTCTGTTTGAATCATGGATCGCATCCATAAGACCTCCTATGATCTCCATGAAATGTTAATACCAACATAGGTAAAATAGAAAGGGATAAGAGAGAGTTTTTACCAATAAGAGTTCTACTAGATTTCATTATCTTGCATAATTCCATGGATCTCCTTTTAAATACCATCTTCAATAAATGAAAAATTCTCCATACTACCAAGAGTTTCTCAAACACTCGGCGATGTTAAGGTAGTACATTACAAATTTTGTAAAATATTTTTGTACAATCTATAACACATGGTTATATTAATTGTTTAATGATTTAAATAATTAATATAATAGGTATGATACTCTCATAACACATCATGATCTATTTGAATTATGGTCAATAACTCATGTCGAAGTGGTACTCATGTAATACTTATGTGATATCTCATATCCTATGCACATCACACCAAGAATTATAACACACACAAAAAAATATATGCATATTTCAAAGAACAATATAACCTTTATCAGACCATGTGATTGTGAAAAATATACACTAAATAAAAACCATGATGTGGTGGTATAAACCATGTTGTGGTTTATGCTGGTGTAAACCATGATGTAGTAAAGTTCATTACACCATGGTTTTAGGCAAGGTGGTTTAGGTGTTATGTCATAACATATGACACAGTCTCCTTCCACTACAAATTTTTTCATCATTTACGATGGATTATTATCGCAAATAGTTAGTTGCGATGAGAATCCATCGCAAATAGCCTATTTCAGAGAAAGGCGTTGTAATACATTTTATTTGTGATAGGTCATCACTAAATATTTTTTTTAAGACAGATATATACATCCATTGTTAATAGGTTTTTTGTGATAGAAACTAATTCCATCCCAAATAATAGCAAAGAAATTAGTTGGGACCGAAATAACTCTATCAGAAATAGTAGTTGCGATGGATAATTAATTCCATCACAAAACATCTTTTGCATTGGATAAATATTTTCATCACAAAAAACATAAAACATAAAAAATAAAATAAAATAAAAGTAATATAATATATAAATTTTCATGTAAAAAGTAATAAACGTTCAACACATTATATGTTTATCAAAAAAATCATGAATTCACTTAGGGGAGGGGGATCAGCTGATGGACCGGGTGGAGGGAACTTTATCCCTAATCCATGTACAAGTCATCACATGTCCTCCATCATCTAATCATACTATCAATGATCCTACTACTTCTACCACTCCTACTATCAAAGGTACTCTTCCTTTTATCCATACATTCTCTATATAATCTCATCCTAATCTTACAACCTCTCTTTATACTCTACAGTTGATGCAACTCTACATGAGTTCCCTTCAAGCTGGCTGATGACATTGTAATAGTCCCATAATAACTAACATATGTTGATCGTGAACCAATATCAATCATCCAAACTTTATTGACAACCCGAATGGTCACCCACATCTAATCTACATCAATGAAACCTAACACATAGGAGGCATCTCCCTTAGTCTTGTCCTTACTCTCTCATGCATGAGAAGCTGTGACCTCATATGTCACGAACCGAATCTGGTCGCCGAAAAAACCGGCACCAAACCCAGATCGTGACAAGGCCCGAAGGGCGTTCCCTATCCCCACGGTCTGGCACAAGTTCCCGGGTATCATTTATCTTGGTTTGGGAACGATTTACCTGAATATGTATACATAAAACACCAAAAATATTTGATAAAATGAATCTGAAAAATTCATACCAACAAGGTTTATACAAAAATCCAGAATAGAATACATAAGTTCAAATGAAATACAAAAGGTCCAAAGACACAATGAAACAGCAAAAAAAGATCCCCATGTACTCCACATGACAAGGGGTCATCACCCACCAACCGTCTCCACAACTCCGCCCCAAGGATGGGAACTAACACGTCGAACCACCATCACCCAAAGCCTTTCCCTTACCTGAGTTAAAAATAATAAAGTCTACTTAAACCCAAGGGGTGTAAGTAGGGTGTGAGCCTAATCCCAATAGGATACCACCCAATGATTTCAAGGTTCATGCAATACCAGGTGAAAAAGCAAGCAGTTTTAATATGCAATGAAAAGCGGCGACAAATTCCGAGAAATGCAACTTTAAATTGAAAAAGATTTTGAAGATAAAACTTTCATAATGTTAAAACATTTAAATAGGCATGTTATCTACTTCAATATAATTCCAAATACACCCAAATATAAGGGAAACTACCACAAATCCAATGAGAAACAAAATCGGGAACACCCCTAGGCACTAGATAGTCTCGGGCCCCATGTACCTCTTACCTCAGTGTAATATAATCATAGTAAAATCCTTTATCATGCACGAGCCACTAGTAGGTAACATAAACATAACCTAGTGGTCCCCAATAATCATCCACATAGTTTAGTTAGAGTTTTCGTTATCCAAATTCTAGGTGAAACATGGACAAAACCCGTCTGGTCCACTAGCCGTACTAGTACACATCCGCCCCACCTAGGTACCCGGGCTTCCCCCTTTGTGCTCAAACAATTTCAGCATTTAACACATATAAATTTTAATGTAAAACACCACTAATGTTCACATACAACAAATACAGTAACTATCTCATTTTATACCACTTAAAACACACAAAAAACACTTTGAATTTGAATAAAATAATTTCTCAAAATCCTGTGTTGTTTTGCACACAAAACCCCTTAAGAAACCCACTTGTACACTATGTCCACACTTTTAAGTCACCAAAAAAGTAAAGGAAGCCCAATAAATTTCAATTAAAGCAAAAAATCAATTTTCATGCATCTCCATGTTAAACAAGAAGTGATAACTTTGTAAAACCTTCATTTTCACACAAAAGTGGAACCAAAACTTCACTTTCTTTACAAACACAATTAAAACCCATTTTTGCAGCAATAACCAAAGGGGATAAAATTTATAAACAGTATTTTAAGCCTTATTACAGGTCAATAAAAACAACTAAGTATTTATAGGGCATCCCCAAATAAACAAATAAAACATTTCTTTGGAAAACCCCCAATTTCACACCAAATTGGCATTTAAAATTCAATTGCAATAGAAACATCATTAGAAACAATTTTTTCAGAAATAATAAAATGATATAAACCTGAAAATATGATAAATAAATCATTATAATACACAAATATTTCATCAACATTGGAATCACCTACCAAATAAAATGAAACCCTTGAATCCTTTGTGCGAAAACACAAACGCACCACCACCGCACCTCAAGAAGGGTAGATCAAACCTAAAAATAGAAAATTGGACCAAGAAAACCCAAGGTTAAACCTTAGGTTTGAAACCTTACCCTATGGAAATTTGGTACTTTATTTATAATGGAAGAAAACCTAAGCACATTGAATAAAACCCTAAGAAAAATGAAAGAAGAAAGAAATGGACTAACTTACTTGAAGTATCCTGAATTAATCACTCAAAAAACAACAGTAGATGAAATTTAAAATATTCAAAATTCAGGGGTTGTTTGAACAAGATTTATGAGATCATTTAGGAATTGGAATGGAGGGAAAAGAGTAATAATTGATAGAGTTAAGAAGAGATGAAGTTACCTCTTCAATTCTGGACGATTTGAGACACCTTATGAAGTTCTGCCCTAAGTCGCGATTTCAAAGAGCTCTAAAGAGGGGGAAAAGGAAATGGGAATTCCCCTGGTCTTTTTAGGGTCTAGAGGGAGATAGGATCACCGAAAAATTCATTACAATGAATAAGATATTAAAAAATTAAAAAAACAATTTAAAACTGGAAAATGGGCTTTCGGGTTGGCCCAATTATCAAATAAAAACCCAAATACCCCATGATTATGGATTTTTAAAGGCTCCAAATTTCAATGTAGTGTTCATATATCTGGGGAGGAAATTTAGAAGTTTTAAGGAGTAAAAAATATTAAAAAATGAAAAAGTTACAAAAGAAACAAAATTTATTTTTAAATCTGGAATTGGGCTCACGGTTTGGCTCAATTCACAAAAACTCACCCATTCCACCATAAAAGCTTGAGAAACCACAAAAACAAAGCATAAATAGAAATTAGATTAAATTTAACATTAAAATAAGTCATTTATGTGACATAATATGTCTCCTTTAAATAAAATTAGAAATTAAAATAGTAAATAAAATCAATTTACGTTAATTTTTAAAACCCAAAAAATAATAACCACAATATGATGTTGCCTGTCACTAGTAATCTATCCTGTTGTAGGATCAGTGTACATCCTATTGTAAACATTATACTCCATAACATAGAGATTATTAACAATCTACATAAATATAACACAATCATTTTCATTAAAATTAAATCTAAATTAATATACAAAATTACTTACCCAATGTCATCGATGAATACTAAATGTAAAACTCCCAGCTCTATGTGTGACCACTTGCCTCCCCCAGTTTTTTAACCTAATGATACCTCTTATGAAAATCCTCTCTTATACAGTAGGAAAAAAATCCATCCCAAGCCTCAGTTGAGATGTAATCAAGTCGATCATAGAAGTAACAATGATAAAAACTGTATCATAAGCTATCTCCATGGATCTCTTTCTAAGATTGTGTAAAAAATGATGAAAATTATTACGCATAAAAATCTCCCATGTCTCCAAGATGGAGGCTCTCATGCTATCATAGACTGGAGACCATAAATCTCATATATAAATAATAATAAAAAGTTATTAATTAAATAAATTTTAATAAAATAATCTTTATTTATGTACCATCTGGTGATTAGACATGCGATGTTGAACTTTGATGGGAACCTGATCCCATGACACCCATGACCCCAAAAAAATAATTCCATAGAATCGCACCCTCTGAACCAATAACTATATGTGAAAAACTATTAAAAGAAGAGTATATAATCAAATAATTAGTACATAAATAAATTAATGAAATTTAATTAAAATACACAATTAAACATACCTTCACAAGTGTGGATCAAAATTAATAGACAGACATCAGTTAGGAATAGGGTATGGAATCATCAATATCACTAGGTTGTGACCCTACCTAGTCGATGGTGCAGTGACTTCAACTTTCAGGTTGGATGATGGGCCATAAGGATGATCACTGAGAAGCTTAACATTCACGAGGGAATGAAATGACTCATAAATATCTTCTCTAAGAATTTGAAACACAAAAATAATGTTACTTGCAAATAATTGTAAATACATATGTCAAATGTCAAATATAAAAAACACATAAATATTTATTAAAAAAAATTATATATATTAGTTATGACTATAACTAGAATTTAATTGCGTCATTCGTTAGGGATCTATTTTCTTACACTTATGGATCCAATGATTCATATTTATTTTCAATGCTATAAATTCCCATGTGGTCACACTTTGTGGTTGACTAAATTAATATTATGTTTGAATAAGAGAGACACTCTAAAATCATTTTATAGTTGTTCCAAAAGTATTTTGGATAGGGTATTCAGAAGTTATTACATATGATGTGAAACATGATGAAGTTAATGATATCTTTCTAAAAAGAATTTTTGGAAGATATATAAAAGTATTTTTTGATATGGTTTCAAAAGTTATTGTATATGATATGATATAAGTTAGAATGCCACAAATTCTTATAGGATTTAGTGAAAGCTAGGGATTGAAAGGTTTATACCCTAAAGCCCATATATTTGGATATCATTAAAATAGTCATTTCATAAGATGAAACATGTGAGTGGAGTTGAATTCATGCATTAGATGCATGAAGTTGGTTTTAACATTTATTCATGTATTATAACACATGAATAAATGTAGAAACACCCAAAGAGCATCCTCAGGTGTTATATAAATCACCACCATGTGATGATAGTGATAGAGTGTGATTGATTCATTCTTGGATGAAACTCTTCTTCACTCAAAGATCTATTCATCTTCATCCTTTGTGTTAGAGTCACTATCATTCCGTGGAGGAAGGATAAATCCCACTCATGAGACTAATGATTCAGATTGGCCCATGGATATCTCCAAAGGTGGGTCATCTTTTGGATAACACTTAGTGATATTTATCAAGAACACTAAAAAGAGTTATAAGGAGATAATGATGATGCAAATATTTTTCAATTTAAGGTACACCTTTTATAGTATTTATTCATTTTAGTATTTATGTAGTTTTACTATATCATGCATGGGAGATCCTTAGACAAGGGATTTTATATGCCTTTTCTTGATCTAAAACTCACTACTAGATGAGATATGGAGGAAGGTTTGGGTAATTGAGATGAAGACACAATTGGATAAGATCGGTTTTTTGAGAGATCAAACCAAGTTGGTATTGGAAATGTTTAAATCTTTTGGACCATAGGGAATCATTGGGAAGTATTTACTTTATACATGATGATGATATTCTTAACTCTGTCTTTTCAATTTAGATTATTTTTCTGATTGAATGTGCTAGGGTTGAAATCATCACGGTTAGTTCTTGTGGAAGTTATCATCAGTTTTAGTGCACATGGCCCCTATCTTTTTATACCATTACTATTTTTTGACAGTATTAGGAGAATCTTTGTTGCTCTCCATTGTTCTAGAGGTTGTTCCTTTATCCTTTTATCTCTAATGGGATTTTTGTGTGGATAAATTGCATTTTTTGGAACTAAAATGACCACAAACACCTAAAATAATGTCAAAAGGATCATCCACAATAGAAATATATAATTTTAGTATGGAATAAAAGCATCAAATATCTTACAAAACTCTTAATCTGTTGTTATCACACCAATTGAAAATACTGCATTACAACACTCGATCAGCTCTTCTCAGACATGTCTATTTGTATATAACCTTTAATTCCACACTCCCAACATGCAATGTCACTTCTCATCTTGGATTGAATTGTTTCTCTTATAGTTCAAGATTAATTCCTTCATTCCATTGACCTTAACTATTAACAACATCCAATATCTACTACTAAATGATAATTATTATTTGATGACTTATCATTATTGGTCTTTCATTTAGTCTCATTTACCAATAATGAAGAAATTACACCATCCAACTTCATAGTATTTTCACAAACAATAACACAGTGACATGATTATCAAATGAATATATCAACAAATCTAATAAAAAAACATTATCTTCTTCTTCTCCTCCTCCTTCTTATATTTCCATAAGAATAATGTTACCATTTTCACCTGCCTCCATCGAATATAAATTCATCAAAATTTTGATGAATTCATCAAGATGGTTTCCCAAATATCAATTCTCTAACATTCATAGATGATTCCATTTTTTTCTTTAGATATAAATGATTTGTCAAAGATTTATACTTGTACATGCTTTCTTGCTTCAACTAAACATCCTTTGGATTTTATAAGTTTTAGAAGGTTTTAGGGACATATAATATGTCTAAAGACAATTGAAAAACTTAAAACAAATGCCAAGATCATACAAGAGTGATTATATAGAAATTTATAGTATAAAAAGAACATAAAGTATATGTTTACATCTACTCAGTTGATCCAAAACTTCTTATTCAAAATTCATGATAAATATTACACAATAAAAACCATTGGACTCTTTCCTCCATAAGTATTCCACCATTTTTTTAAATCATGGATCATATCCATAAGACCTCCCATAATCTCCATGAAATGTTATTACCTAAATAAATAAAATATAAAGGGTGAAGAGAGAGTTTCTACCAAGAATAGTTCTACTAGATTTCATTGATTTTCATAATGCCATGGCTACCCTTTTAAATATCTTATTTAATAAATGAATAAGGCTATATATTACCAAGTGTTTCTCAAACAAAAAATTATGATAAGGTAGTAGTTTATAGATTTTGTAACATACTAATATAAAATCCATAACACATGATTATATTAATTGTTTAATGATTTAAATAATTAATACAACAGATTTAGTACTCTCATAACACATCATGATGTATTGAAAAAATGGATGATAGCTCACATGGAAGTAATACTCATGTAATTCTTATGTAATATATGATATTCTATGCATCTCTCACTAAGCATTATAACAAGCATTGAAAAATATATTATCATAACATAGAGCGATATTTCCCATACCACACCATGTGATTGTCATAAATACACACCAAATACAAACCATGATGCGGTAGTAAAAAGCACATTTTTGTTTATGCTGGTGTATTCCATGATGTATTAAAGGTCACAATATAGTGGTTTTATTCATGGTGGTTCAGGTGATATGTGATAATGTGTGACTTAGTCTCCTTCTCCTACTATAAGCTATTATGTTTTGTTGGATCATCATGCGATGATTATTTGAGGAGTTTTAATGCCCAAATAAATTGTTTAGATGCTAAAAAATTGATCACAATGATGAGTCATGAGTTACAAAGTGTTGTATCTTATGAAATGTATATAAAATAATTTCATTCAATAGATAAAACATTTGAGAAATGTATGAGATCCTTGGAGGCCTATATAAAGATATGCATGAGTAGGATTCTTGAAAGGCTCACTGTAGGGAAATTCGGTTACATGGACTCATAAATTTGTTCTAGGATGCGTTCTATTTTCCAGAATATCATGAGTCACTCCCACTGGGTGGTTAATTCTAACTCCTCACTTAGTTTCTGGAATACTAACTGGATTGTCTCTCCTTTGGTTGACATGTTAACCACTGCAGGGAAATATGTTGACAACAACATCACTATCAAAGAGTATCTAGAGCATTTGGATGACCTCTCGGATGATATTGTATCCATTGTAGAAGGATATGATTTTATTGAGCAAGATGACTTGATATTATGGGAGGGGTCCTCGACTGGGATTCTGGATTTAAGAAGTTTCTACAAACACTTGATGTAGGGAGATTACAAGTGTATAGGTACTTGGAGTCGAAGCTGGTTATTACCCTCACAATTTTCTCTTATTTGGAGACTCTTTAATAACAAGATACCAGTGGATGAGAATATCCAAAGGGTTGGGATCTCTCTATGTTCAAGGTGTGTGTTATGTCATCAATATCGTGAAGATGTGAATCATTTGTTCTTGTATTGTAATACTACTACCTCCCTATGGAAATCCATTATCCACATTTTCGAGATGCTTCTCCCTCATACCATTTCTATATTGGATTTTCTGGACTCGTTGTCTAGAATAAAATAATCTCAACAAGTAAGTGCACTACTACGCATTGCATGCGCTGAAGTTATCCATGCTATTTGAAGTTATTTAAAACCATGACATAACCCTATTAAAATCGGGAATGGTTTTATAAAATTTATAAAATCATGAAAGATCTAAGAAAATTTGACATGCACTTTTTTGAAAATAAATCATTATAAAATCATAATTTTAGGGTGTGGTTTCTATTAAAATTGAGTACGGTTAGCATAGAAATATGATTTCAATAAGAAAACCATGACTTATATGAGGAAAACCATGTAGTTTCAAAAGTAGGAGCATTGAAGGCTCTACCCAAAACAGTCTCACTAAAAAAAAAATATGTTGTTTCCCTTGGAAAGTGTTGTCATGTGGGGAAAAAATGTCATGGTTTCTGTATAACATTGATGTAATTAAAAAAAACATTTTTATTAAAATTTTCCAAAAGCTTCGCTAGCACAGGTTTGCACTGAATCCAAGGGGTGATTTATACTATTCAAATTCTTTTATAGATATGATCAATGTTTAATAAATATTTACATGGTTTATTGATTATTAAAATATTTATAAATTAAAATAAGACATGATATAAAAGTGTTTAAATTAATAATTTTAAAAGTTAATTTTAAAAGGCCTTATTTAGAAAACATATGATATTTTGTTTATGTAAAATATTTACATAAAATATGAAATGTTTATATGATTATAAAAGTTATCATTATTATCATATATTTTGAAATATTAGGGAGTTCATATTAAATTTCATGTAAATTATGAAAATGAAAGAGTATATTGAAATAAACATGAAATGTTCATGTTTATTTATTAATGGATTTTCAATAAATCATATTTTATTATAAAATGTTTACAATTATTAATTTATGAAATATTCATAAATTCTTGTTGCATGTATAAATGTATAAAATGTTCATTTATTTAGTTTATTCCAAACTTTATTAATTAATGAATACAAAGTATCTATATTATGAATGGATGTATGGTTTAGTTTAAACAATTAAACTATTTTCTCATATATGTCATACCATGAATATAAGGTGTTACATGCTTGGTACGATATAAGATTTAGTTTCATCCATCCAATATTATGATTTTTTTAGGGGTTGTGATCTTAAAATTAAATGTTGATTATGATTTATATATATTAGGTATTAGGATTGTGTTGGAATTAAGGTCTCTATTTAGTATTAATCTATGGATAATGGGACTTTGGGTCAAGCATCTCACTAACCCGAGGGCTTAGGCCATGTCTAGAAAATCGGGGGTTGGTTACCTGTCACATTGTGCTCACTCTTATAAGGAGTTTAAAATTTCATAAGATTATAAGACTTTACATGAAATTTTTTCATGAAACTTATGCATAAGATGCATTTGGATATGTGTGAATATAATTGGATTTTATTTTGGGGTAACACAAATCATGAGTTGCATAAAGTGATATATATTAATATGTTTGAACATATATTTTTTCTTAAATTTATAGGATAAAAAAATAAATCATTAGAAACATGCATACATAAGTGGAATACATGAGATTAGATGGTGAGATTTAAATCCCTTTAAAAAATTATAAGTGTTATATTCCTTTCAAAGATAACACTTGTCAATACCTTAACCAATCAAATGGGTAGGTTGTAACCCCTATATAAAATTTCCCAAATGACACCCTATCCGGAGTTGTTGCATGTCCTCAGGTATGCATCATTGTACACCAGAGGATTCCAAATAGCAGCGAGATTCAATGATTGATGTTGGGGACACTACACTCTTAATATAAATACCACCAATAGAAGAAAAATAATAGAATGCTATCCATAGTAAACAATCATAGTACACAAATATGGGATTACATCCAAGGAAAACCATAACAAAATAAATATACACCGTGCTATAAAAAAGTGTGTAATTTAGTCATACAGTCATGCATCCCAAAATATTTTCCATAGGACTAATCACATATATGAAATAAAACCAAATAATAAAATGTACAATGTGTATCCTCTATAACCCTGAGCCTCACTTCAACCCATCTCTCAATATTTTTGACTTTCTTCTACCCGAACCTTTATGTAACCTACGATCATACCTATCTAAAAAACATGAGGTCTATACACACACTGAGGTTCCTATTAAGGGAATGAGAAATTCATCTTAGTATGTTCTTAATAATTTACCATAATATACGCTATCATATACATGTGTATAAATGAAGAGAATAAACAACTGAAACATACATAATACAAGAATATATGTTGGGTCATTGTGTTCCAAAAAGACCACCATGACTCAAACATACCTGGATTGACCATTACTAAATGAATTAGTCACCTCATCTCACAAAACCCAACCCATGACGTAGTACTCAGGGTAGAGTGTATTAACACGTCTCAACTTCCATGCCCTTACTCAGGTTAGGGTCCTATACCAAACCTCAGCCAAATACTTCCAAGACTCAACCTTCACCCTCTCTCTCAGGGAAGGATCCATACCCTAACCTCTATTAGGGATGAGGTAACTTTTATGATCATTGAAATTTCACCCTTCTAGTGATCCAACATAATTTAACTTCAATTGCTAAAATAAGATAAGATTCCAATTGAATCATACCCATGAACTCAATGATCAGAACTAGGAAGACCTTAAAACCCAACCACCATATTGATTCATCCTCACAATAACTTCATTTTGTACCAGTCACCTCACAATTCTCATTCTAATAAACACACAAGTGATCAACTACATGATAGACACACACATGAAAGAACAAAGTATAAACACAAAGCATGCAAGTATTACATACTTCAGAATTTATTCTAACATGCATGTGATAACAATGGAATGTATTTCATACCATAAGAAGTACATTTTAGTTACATGGATAAATCATCTACCAAAAATCCCACTCATAATACCATAATAAGTAACACCAGTGAAAAATGTTGACCATCACATCTTCTAGTGATCCCCCCCTTAGTCTTCTTCCTTTAGCACTCATCCACTGATACTTGGATGTGCCCAGGTGGGATCCTTCTAGAGACACCTCAATCTTTAGGTCTTTCCCCAATAGTTTCTGTCAGATCATGTCAATATCACTTTGCATAGGCAGACCAATGGATATCTTATAGAGGACCCCAACCATTCATCTTATCAGCACCACCATATGTTATATGTGGGAATCCTACCATTGCATTGTAAAACCTTTAATTGAATGTAGAAATTGATTCTTCGATACCTGACTCCCAATGAATAGTTCAACCCATCTTCCACTCTGTAGGACCCCAGGAAACTCTCAGAGGGGAGGGGTGAATCAGGGTGACAACTTTTTCTTTTAATGTGATGGATCTTGTTCCCACGTTGTCAAGAACTTGTTAAACCTGTATGATGAATATGATCAGAAATAAAATATTCACATACAGAGAGATGACACAACACTTTTTACTTGGTTCACCACTAAGGGCTACATCCAAGGATCATACGCCGACAGGTTTTCGGTCGTTCCAAATTCCACTAAAACTTCACTAGCTTTGGATTACAAAGGTTCGAGCACAGTCACTCTGTCCCAGGCTCACTGCCTTTACAAAGGTTCAGGGATAACTCACTGTGTCCCTAGAGTCACTCCCATTGACTCCCCCTGGCTCACTGACTTTGGTGAAGTCCCACTCAGTTTATAGACGTGAAGGTCTCTTCATCATCACTAATGAATGCATCCTCTGTTGTATGTAGATGCTTTGTTGAAGTCCAACTTCCACCCGAAGACAAATCTCACTTTGCACCAACGGTATCGGGCAAACTTTTAGCTTTAGCGCAGCCCTAGAAAGACTGGCATACTTAAATAACACCTGAAACACTTATCCAAGCCAGCGCACAAGTTTTAAGGCCGGCACACAAGTTTCAAGATGGAACACAAGTCCAGCTCTCCCACTTTCATGACACTCACTTCTTCAACTTCAAACTTGCGCAACTCACTTCATTTTACACCCAAACCGATTTTGGCGCACAACTGTGAACTGTCTCGATTCTTCAAATTCTAGCGCGCAAGTGTCACCACAACACCTATGCGACACCTTCTTCACTAGATCCAAACTTGGGAAACTCAGCCCCTTTCTCACCCAAAACACCTTGGATGCACAGCAAACAACCGTTGCGCAACGTCAACTTGCGCGACCCACCACCACTTGCGCGACCACTACACCTGCGTGGTGGGAGATCTAATTTTCTCTAAGTCTAAACTTCATGCCGAATAAGGAGGGGTTGACCACTATTTATAGGCATTTGGATACCCTACACGACGATGCGCAAGTCTTCCCTCGGCGCGCAAGTTTCGGCGCGCAAGTCTCTACCACGCAAGTAACTTGCGCGACCAACCCCAAACTAGGGCGCCCCTTCTTCCTTTGACATATTTTGATGATATGATCTTGAAAAACATATGGCACGCAAGTTTCCAAGCCTCCAAGTCTTCGGCGCACAAGTCCCTTTTCCAAAAACACTTTTCTTCATTTGTCAATTTTGAGCTCCAGAAATTTGGAAAACACTGGAAAACGATGCCACCTTCAATCCGGTTATCTGTTTGTTTTGTATGATCACTTTTCTGGCACACATTCTGAACTTTCTATGAGGATTGAAAACAAACACAAACCATACCATACTCCAATTCATGCATATAACAACCATGGTTCCAACACACTCCACACTAAAAACTTTTATGAACATTTACTTTACCAAATACATGATGAAGGCTTCCATGTATTTCCATCAGTGACTTCATTTGAGTCATGAACACCCACAATTTCTTCATTGGTCCTCTGGACATCCATTATACTACTAGTAGATCCCCATACCATTCACCTCACTAAATTATATGGATTAATGACTAACTCCTTGAGTACATTAATCATATGTTCCTCCTCATCATTCCCACACTCAGAATTCAATTATGCTTCATCTGCTGGACTCATCAATTTAGCTTCTCCTGCTAAACTTATAGTGAACTCACACCACTTAGTATACATTTGTTAATTTGACATTATGAGTCCCCTTTCAAAATTCCATTCAATATATGCTGCTACTTCTAGTGAAATTAATTCATCTAGATGAACTTATACTTCCATGGCGATGGTGCATTTCCTCCATCTGGGTTGTAACGACCCAAATTTTTTTAAATAAAATTCCCTTTGTGATTGAATTAAATCCCCTATAATGTATTATGGTTATGTCCTATCATATTTAAAATAACATTAAGCATCATAACCATTGATAATGTAGCCATTGAATATTGATCATATAATTAGTATAAATATAGGGTATTGATAAATCCATTTGAAATAGACAAAGGAAGTGATTTCCTCAACTAGTAGAATCATACCCCATAAAGCTCATTTATAAGAGTTTATGAGGGAGATAGAATCAATGATATTTTTCCTTGACTACTCCCATGCCAAGATCCAATAACTAAATCATGAGTAAAACAGTTTATGATAGAAGTTCAAGTTCATTGAGATCACGACCCAAACCATGTACGCTGAACCACCCCATGAAAATCTCACAATTGTGAACCTTACCCTTAGGGTGTTTTCTATTGTAAAAAAGGGATATGTATCAATACCCTAGTAATATGAATATTTATACTATATTTTCAACAAAATAATGGTTATATTTACTTCTTATTATTGTTAATTTATAAATGTTTTTTATTTTTATTCGATAAAACAAAAATTATATTTTTGGGTAATATGTAATTTCAATTAAGACATTATTTTTGATGAATTAATGAATTTTTGAAATAAATGATATTTTAATGAAATATTATTATTAAAAAATATTTATTAAGTATAGTTGATAATATAATTTTATGAAGGGAAAAATATTTTTTACAAGGGTTTGAAAACTGTTATTGTATAAAAACCCAACATTTCTCAATAAATATCAATTCTTATTTTAAAAGTAAAAATTTACATATTTAGAAAATTATTTGGATAAAATAATTTTTTTTAAATCAGGACATCTAAATTATCAAATGTTAGTTTTTTCATAATTTTATGATATAATAAAATCTTCAAGTAAAAATTAAATACGGTGTAAAAATAAAGTGTGTATTATGACATTATAATGAACAAAAAATGATGTAATAAATTATATTGAGGTTATTCATGAAAAAATATATGTTTAAAATTTAAAATAATATTTTTTAGGTTATTTTTTTAATTTTATAAATCCTTTATGAATCCTCCAGAAGCTATATTATATTTTAAGGTTTTAAAATCATTTCTTTAAGAACACAACTCACTTATACATCACCAAGGGTAATATTTTATTGATTTAGGCCCATATAATTATAAAATAATGAATAAAACTCCTATTTGGAAGAAACCATGGGAAAAACCATGGAAAGGTTTGTGATTTTGATTATTTTATTGTATAGAGTCCAAAACCTAAGTTGGGAAATAATAAAGAACTCCCCTATATTTTCCTATATAAACCCACTCAAACTCTCATACCTATTCACTAAAAAACCTTGGAGAATATCCTTAATTTTAAATCATATCTCTAGAGTCCTCTAAAGGTTCCACCAATATCTCAAGAAGCTCCTCCCAAGATTTTGAAATCACACTCTCAAGGTAAGGGATCCCTTCCTTCTCCTCTTTATTCAAGCATCTTCTTCATTTTATTCATTTTATTTCCAATTCATAATATTAGGATATGTTTTTCACATCCATGTTAATATCCATTTTATGTAAAAATGATGATATAACCCTTTCACTCTTATGAAATCAACTTATGAATCCTTAAGTACCGACGTTATGCTTCTGAAATTTGACTGCAATTTTTCCATACCAAACCTTTGTATTGTGAATACCGTCGCTATTTCCACTCAAGGTTATTCTAATAGAAATACCTATAATTATTTTAATGGAGACTTACATTTATTTATTACAAAATCCTTGATCATAGAAATAAATGTGATGAAATATTATCCTATTTTGAATGATCTATGTTTCACACTTATGAATGCCCATGATATGAAAGTGATGGGTGCACCTGGGATTATATATCACTCCAATGAATTAGGTAATGTTTTAGTCCCATGGGATGTTATGAAAGGGAATAATAAGTGAACATAATCCATCACAATATTTTTTCTAGAATGTTATGATGTCTTGGTGATTATCCTTGGCCTATGTTTATGATGTCATGTTTAATGTTATTGCCACATTTCCCATGTTGCCTCTATGTTACCATGATATAAAATGACTTATTGTTCATTTTTATGATTCTCATCCCTTTTATGCCCCATTGAAATTCTTATTGTCTAACATGTAATACTATCGTTATGATTATCAGCCCTTTTATGATTCTCAACCCTTTTATGTCCCATTGAATTATTGTTCATATAATAATATCTTTGGGTTATTATTTGTTTATTCCATTACTAGGCTTTATATATCACCCCTTTTTTCTGTATGACCCTAGGATATCCCATGCAGTTTTAGAGGACTGATGATTTCTAAGGGCATGTTAAGGAAGTTTTCAATAATGTTGTTGTATCCCATGTTCAAGATGTTATGCTATATACATAATTCCTAAATACACTATACTTCATTATCTTATTTTTGTATTATGTGTATTCTTATGTAACACATCATGAATTAATGTGTAATAATGAAAATGGTTGTCATAGTTGGCATGAGAGGAAAGCTTTTTTATTTTTGGGATTTGGATTATAAAATTATAGAAAAATACTTACGGATAAGACTAAACATATGAATACATACCTATATTTTGGTAAAGTATTGAGTAAGTGGTTTCTAAGAAAATATATCTCTATTTGGATACTACAAGTGGATGTGTATCTGGCACAAATGTGCCTAGGTGTAACACCCGAAAACACAGTTTTGAGCTAGGCTCGATCGAGAACCGGTGCATGAAAATTAGCCATGATGCATACCTAGTTTGAAACTCCTAGGTGATATGATTTTGTAAATTCATAATCCCAATATGAACCATTATTAAGGGAACAAAAGAGGCCCATAAGATTCTATGTTATAAAATAGGTAATGGATAACATATATTGAAGTCTAGAAATTCACAAGTTAAAAAAATAAATGTAATTTAGAAATTATCCCTTAAATGTTATCAAAATCCTATTTATGTGTTTAATAGTTTAAAAATAATCATACATAATTTTCTATTTATTCTATAAAATTACCAAAAATGAGAGGAATCGAGTAAACAACCAACATGAATGTAAATGTGATGACTACACAAATGATATTCCCAATTCGATGGGAGCATGAATCAAAAAATTTATGATGATAATCTCTCAGTTGACTCAAGTTCTGAATATAAACCTGAATCAATAGGAATTCACAAATACCCTTAATAAAGAACAAGATTCAATTGATACATTTTTTGTGAAAAAGTCATCTGAATTTCAATGGATCATTAAATCCCTTAATTATGGAACAATGGATTAACTCCATTGAAAATATCTTCTCCATCCTTCAATGTTCCAAGAAAGATAAGGTTGTACTAGATGTTTATCATATGGAGAAAAAAGTTGATCAGTAGTGGACATGGATCAAGAATATAAATCTTGAGGAAAATATCAAAGTGATGGGGTGGAAGGAATTACAAAAAATGTTTTTCAAATTTTTTTCCTCACACTCTCTGAATTAAAATGGAATGGGATTTCCTTTCCCTCAAGTAAAAAGATGATGAATCCATCAAGGTGTATGAGGTGAACTTCACAATACTTGCATGATATGCTTCTGGCTATGTCATTACTCCGGAATTCATAGTTGACAACTTCTTTGGTGGGATAAAAATGAGTCTAAAAAAATACATGGTGATCTGAGACTTTGATATCTATGAATAAATTGTATAATGTGCCCTAAAATTATAAATGGATATCAGTGAATCTCAAGGGTCTAATAGGGATAATAAATAAAAAGTAGAGTTTAATTATGGCGGTGTGATGGAGAAATATAATGGTGGTAAGAAATTTCAACATCCCACTTATCAAAAGTGTGGAAATAAGCACCCTAAAAATTGCCTGATGAAGATGACGAAATGTTTTAGGTGTAGGAAGGAAGTAAACCTAGCTAGTGATTGCTGATGGGAGAAACCCACCAATTTAATGGAAGATAGGAACACTCTATTCAACCCTCAACCTTTTTTACAATGTTTCAACTATAAATAATAAGGGCACTTTTCAAATAAATTCACTAATCCAGGGGTGGTAAGAGACAATTAGCACCAACAAACTCTAAGGTAACAAGGGAGAGTTTATGTTATTACAATCGTTGATGTGGATCCTGATAATGAATTGGTGACAAGTATGCTAGTTATTCATTCAAGAATAGTGAACATACCTTTTGATTTTGGTTCTACGCATTCCTTCATATCATGCAAGTTTAGAAGAACTATTAAAAACCCCCACAAAGCATGGAATTAGAGTTGTTAGTGATAATAGAAAATGGAAAAATTATTTCATCCCAAGTATATAACTCCTCCCCTATCAAAATTTGTGGGATAAACTTCTTAGTGAAAATTATGATACTCCCTTTAGTGTAATTTTATTCAATTCTTGGTATGGATTGGAATTACTTACATAGAGATAACATAAATTGTTGTGAGAAGAAAATCAATCTTTTTATTGTGAATTCTCCCCCAATTCTATAAAAGATAAAGGCAGAGGATGAATCTTATTTAGAACCAAAATTTAAATAATGGATATTATTTCCCTATGATCAAGCATATCTATATCAAATGATTGAGTCTAAATAAAATATCATCCTTGAAGATATTCCCATTGTGAGGGAATACATTGAAGTATTTCCTAAAGAATTGCCTAGTATTCCTCCTAGTAGAGAGGTTGGATTTTCAATTGATCTTATACTCGGGGCTTTACCAATATCAAAAACTCCATATAGAATGGATATTTTGGAAATTTAGGAGCTAAATAAACAACAACATGAGAATATATATTAAGGTTTTATATGCACAAGTGCTTTACTGTGGGGTGCACCAGTCCTCTTCATCAAGAAGAAGGATGTGTCAATGTGCCTTTGTATTGATTATCGTGATCTCAAAAAGATCGCGATAAAGGCCAAGTATCCACTACCATATATTTATGACTTGTTTTATCAAATACATGGATCCCAATACTTCTCGAAGGTTGATCTTTGGTTGTGGTATTTTCAAGTAAGGGTGAATAAGGAGGAAATACCCAAGACTACTTTATGTACAAGTTACGAGCACTATGAGTTCATAGTAATTCTATTCAGACTCACTAATGCTCCAGTAATATTCATGGACATGATGAATAGTGTCTTTAGATATTACATCAACAAATTTGTGGTAGTATTTATTGGTCGGAGTGGATACTCAAGAGGGGGGGGGGGTGAATTGAGTACCTATTAAAAATTTCTATTTAAAAGATTTATATTGAAATCCCCCAATTCATCAAACAAGGTAAACTATAGTGAATTTATAAAGATTTTAAGTGTTCAATTAGTTTCTCAAAGATTGATTATTTCTCAGTTAACTTAATCTGAAGAATAAGTTATCTTTTGAAACTAACTTACTGGCTAGAAATAATTACAAACACTTGATAGTTCAACTATAAGAGTTACTTTAAAACAGATTAGAATTTCAAAATAATTAGCAGCGGAATATTGAAGCTAGTTTTATCTAAAATAATATGCACAACAGTTTTAACCAAGAGGATCAGTATCAAGATGAGAATTAGTCCTCTCAAATAGTTTATATATATAACATTGATCCACACCCTAGATCGGGGTTTACAACAGTACTCAGACTATCCAGGTCCACATACCTCTACCATAGTTCTACTTGGGAAAGCAACAACAACAGCACACAGGCTGCCCAGGTCCTTAGACCTCTACCACAGTTCTACGTGGGAAAGAAACAACAACAGCACATAGGCTGACCAGGTCCTCAGACCTCAACCAAAGTTCTATGTGGTATACACAAAAGTGTAAAGAGTTTGGTGTGAGGATTTCAGTATCCTCTAGTTGAGCTTAGGATTCAGTGTGTGTCTGAACAGACATAATCACACACACTAATTGTAATGTAATAAAAATGATCACAGTAGAGAAATAATATGAAGATGAGTCTTGAATGATCTTGTGTGATGTCAATGTATCTCTAGACTCCTTTGGATTGAAGAAAATAAAGCTTTGAGTTCTTCTCTGGAAGTTTTCTGGAAAATAGAGTGTCGTGGTTCTATTCCTTTACTTCCAGTATAGGTGTTCAGCTTGAATGTGAGAGTATTCCTTGTAGCACTTGAACCTCCTATTTGAACTTATGTTCTCGATGTGTATGAGTGTTCTTAGAGTTCTTCATGTGTTCTCCTTATATGTCTCTATGTGTATTCTCTATGTCACACCCTTTATTCGCAGATTTTATCTTCCTTTTATAGCTCATGCGGTGGTTCGACATAAGTCATGATTACTTCTGCAGGTATGAGGTACAGTTCCCTAACATCCAACAAACATCATTAATTAATTTCAGACATAAGGTGTGGTTACTTCTATAGGTACTAGGTAAGGTTTCCCGACATCCAATAAACATCATTAATTAATATCAGTTGCATTAAAATCACAAAATATGACCGTTGTTAATAATCAAACAGAGAGATAGAGTTTAGAGAAACAGTGACTGCTTTCCATCGGTAGCTCTTTGTATCAGTGAACTTGTAGCGATGGACTTGTAACGGTAGGTCTTGCATCGGTATCTATTACTCTCTATAATGGTATCTTTATGTATCAGTAGCTCCATGTGTAGCAGTAGCTCCTTGTATCGGTAGCTCCATCTGTCGGTAGCTCTTTGTAACGGTGAACTTCTATTAGCATATCTTCCTCGCTATCAGTAGCTATTGACATCAGTAGCGGTAACTCTCTCTATCAGGGGTTTCCTCTATCGGTAGCTCCATTATATTGGTAGCTTGTATCAGTGACCTTGTCTATCAGTAGACTTAGTCTATCGGTGACCTTTTCTTATCAATAGCTCTGTCTGTATTAGTAACTTTAAAACTTGAATGCTTATAAAGTATTTGTTCTATGCATTTCATTTCCATATTGAGTTAGTATCACAATTAATCATCGTTAAACATTTATAATCATAGATAAAAATTGAATAACATATTCCAATGATATGATATGATCATTTTGATATTCATATCAATTCATTAGCATGATGTCATAATTTAGAAAGTATAATTAATATATAGATAGACATTATTTGGGATTATCAAATCATATCTAAACATAATTGATATTATCAAAATAGGCGAGTCCAACAATCTCCCACTTTTTGATAATCACAAATTATGGAATTATAATCCATAATAAACTTTAATGAATTCGAGTAAAATACATCTAATAAAATTTCTTAGTGTGTTCAGATCATAACTCTCAAATGTATCAAAGTTAAACTATGGACAAACATAAGAGTAATAAATAAATAGAATATTTATTTCCCCAAAAACATATATTATAATTTTCTCCCCCTTGGTGTAATTTCTCCCCATATTATAATCTTTCTCACCCATTGTGATTAGAAAAAAGAGAAAAACAATGGTTCAGAGCATAGAAGAAGAAGAGAGAAAACAGACATTTGCATTTCACATGACAAAGTTACATGAGATAGTAGAAAAGAAGTACAAAAATTTCTATCAAATGTCCTAGCCACTAATCAATCAAACTCCCAAATAGGTAATTTGGATTTGTATTTGGGATCAGCAGAGGATTCGGGCTTGGTAGGTGTAGGTGAAGGCTTGGGAACACTAGTGATGATAAAAGGTGGTTAAGCTACTGAAACGCTGTCGGGCCTGTAGTGGGTGCTCCTTTGTGTGATCATAGTAGTAAGACTTCTGATAGCTTGAGCTGGAGTCAACTGAGGTGTGGAAGTAGACTGACCAGAGGCAGGCAGGGCTGGAGGTACAATAATAGGTGTACTGTCCACATGCAGGAATGGCAGTAAGAGATTCCTGAAATCCATAATGATTCCTCCTCCTCTCTCCATTACAGAGATAAAATCATCCTTGTTCTCTATAAACTTGTCCAAGGAAGGAGTCAACTCCCTGAGCTTACTAACTTATTATTTGAAGGCTTGAGTAACTGGGGGCAGTTTCAGATTCTCTAACAGCAGCTTGAAATGGTTTGTTAGCTGATTCTTAGTGTACACTCTCTGAAAATAGTAATCAATTTTGTCTTTGATTTCCTTCTGGGCTGCAGTAGCATCTCTCATATAATCTTGGATGATTTTTCTGATATCCCTGGTGGTAGTAATTACCTAAGAAACAGATGAGCTACTGGAACTCACTTGACCAAGTTCTTCTTTCAGCACAGATCTAAACTGTTCAACATCAACTGAAACTTTAGGTGCACCAAGAGGTGCTACAGTAAAAGCTACTGTTTATTTTAAAAGTGAGTCAAATTACATATCAGTTTCTTCACAACTAAATCCTGAGTACTGACATGCATTTTTATGGTCTTCTTAAAATCTTCAAACACATCCAAAAACTATTTCACTACACCTCAAATTTAGTTTATGCCAGTATCAAATTGAGATTTAGAACTCATGAAGGTATCAAATGAAGCAACAGATTGCTTCAAAGAATCAACAACCTCTATCAAACTCCCAATCTGATTTTGACACACTTTCACTTCATCCATCACTTCTATCACAACACTTGACACAACATTTCTCAGATAAGACACCAAAGAACTTTCCATATTACTTAAGTCTTCAACAAAATAGGTTTTCAATTCAGATTTCAGTGCCTCAAGATCTCCTTTTCTCACAATGTCTTCAGGAAGAGCTAGAGAAGCTACTAGTTGAGCAGTAACTTCCTCTGAGAAAATATCATAAGACATAGGATGCATTATAATGGGTGTCTCATCATCAGAATTAGTATAGTCTAGTCCCAATACAACAAATCTTGGATCCACAGACCAATATTCCACTTCATAGGTCACGGAAACTGATCCTATCCTTACAGGTTGCTCCCCCTCAACCTGAGCTTCCATCACTACATCTGCAACAGCAGCAGTAGCATTGGGTACTTCCTATTCATAAGAGTCATCTACAACCATATTCATATCCAAATCAGGTTGCACAGGTTGGGGTATGTTAGCAATAGGTACTGGTATGTCTACTTCAAGAATCTCCTCAACAGGCATAATAGAGCTCTCAATCAGAGGACTGAGACTCAAACAAGTACTTTCATTCTCAGATACTTCTTCCTCTTCATCATCACTACTATTGGAATCTGGACTAGTCTTCCTATGATCTAATCTAGGTTGTTCTTCTTTATTTAAAGACATTTCTTCAACAATTTCTCCTTGAACTGTTTCCCTTCTAGGTAGAGTCACATGTGAACTTACCTTTCCATATGATACCTTTTCAGCAGTTGGGCTTGGAGGAAAATCAGGATCTCCTCTATCTTCTATAAAGGTATCCTCTTCATCATAATAATCAATTTATTGAGGTTCTTCCTCACCAGGTCCTAGACCTGGATCTCTCTTATCTCTTGGACGATTGGGATGCTCTACATGGTTAAATTTATCATAAATTTTCTCATCATCATTTACCCATTCCCTTTTCCATGGGTTCTAGCCAATCTTCATGTACTTAAAAAATATTTTTGTAATATAAAAGTTGTCTCTTACAACAATTTTCTCATCCTGAGACTCAACCAAACCTTTTACCTTGATCATGAAGGAGATCAGTTTTGCAAAGAATAGAGCATTTGTTTTCGATTTTGGCCTGGTTATATCTTCTACTTGAATCATCAGAAGCCTACACAAATTCACTTTGACACTACGACTTAGCAGATACAACAAGAATATATCTTAGAATATGAGGTTTGCAAAATCCCCTCTTCTTGGACTTAACACATGATGGATAAATTTGAATAGCAACCGGTTTTCTCTATCCATTTCTTTAGCAACTACATTTCTTGGTGTGACATCTCCAGTGAGCTCTTCCAAAGAAGTTTGATACTCAAAAATGTCACTAGTGGGAGGTACTGATTTTGAGAAATATCTAAACTCACCCTTGTCTGGAACTTTCAAGAACTCAACCCATTCAATGGAAGAAAAAAAATATTATCTTGTCATTCACTACTGATACCATTCTATTCTCACTTTCAGATTTCTCAAAATGAACAAAATCATAGAATTCCTTTACCAATTTCAGATAATATGGACCATTTTTATTCGCAAAACATTCGAGCCATCATTTTTTCTCCAAAATCATTAGAATCAATGATTTTCTAGGAAGGATCCATTCTGCGCAGAGTTCCTTCTCAATTACGATATTTCTATTCAGTAAGTGCGGGTTCACTGCACTCTTCTTATGACTTGTTCCACTACCACTGCCTTCCAATCCTTCCTTCTACATCTTTTCACATGGTGCATCACCTTCATCTCTGACTGCTGATCTCTTTACTCTTTCCATTTCTGAATCTAATAACTTAGGGTTCGTAAGAAATAAGGGAGTTCGAGAAGTAAGGTTTGAAGTGTAGAGAGTTCGAGGTGGATTGAAATGTGACTTAGACTTAATTTTTATCATTTAGGAATCTAGATGTAATAAAGAGAAATACATTAAAAATAATAACGGTTTCCATTGAAAACACGAAATCTAGACAGCGCAAAACATATCAGTGATAACTATCAGTGAGAATCCTAATGGTGAGGTGTTTCTAACGGTGAGGTTTCTCTAACGGTGAGGTCTATCTAATGGTGAGGTTTATCTATTGGTGATGATTCACTAATGGTGAGGTTTATCTAATGGTGAGGTTTCACTAACGGTGAGGTTTATCTATCGGTGAGGTTTCACTAACAGTGAGGTTTATCTATCGGTGAGGTTTCACTAACGGTGAGGTTTATCTATCGATGACGTTTCACTAACAGTGAGGTTTATCTATCGGTGAGGTTTCACTAACGGTGAGGTTTCACTAACAGTGAGGTTTATGCACAGTTTATCATTCCTAACTCATGTCTAATATAACTTAACCTTTCTGAACTTAAAGTCTTGGTGAATATGTCAGCTAATTGATGTTCTGTGCCTATAAATTCAAGAGTAATATCACCCTTTTGATAATGATCTCTCAAAAAGTGATGTCTTATATCAATGTGTTTAGTTCTAGAATGAGATATAGGATTCTTAGAGATATTTATCACACTAATGTTATCATAGTTTATAGATACATGCCTAAATTGATATCCATAGTCCAATAAAGTATGTTTCATCCACAAAATTTGTGCACAACAACTACCAGCAGCTATGTACTCTGCTTCAGTAGTAGACAATACAACAAAATTATTCTTTTTACTACACCAAGATACTAAGGAATTACCTAGAAAGTGACATGTTCCAGAAGTGCTCTTCCTATCTAACTTGCAACCAGCAAAGTCAGCATCTGAATAACTTATTAAATCAAAAGATTGTCCTTCTAGATAAAATAATCCTAGATTAATAGTATGTTTAAGATATTTGAAAATCCTTTTAATAGTAAGGAAGTGTGACTATTTTGGATTAGATTGAAATCTTTCACACATACACACACTAAACATAATATCTTGTCGACTAGCAGTAAGATAAATTAAACTCCCAATCATACCTCTATAACTAGTTTGATCCACTGGTTTCCTAGTTTCATCTGCATCCAATTTACAAGTGGTAATCATAGGTGTATCACTTTCCTTATTACTATCCAAACCAAAATGTTTTAAAAGATCCTTTGTATATTTACTTTGATTTAAAATAATACCATTTTCATTTTAAAAAACTTGAAATCCAAGAAAATATTTGACTTCTCCCATTAAACTCATTTCAAATTCATTTTGCATACTCTTTGAAAAATCAATACACAAAGAATTTTTAGAATATCCCAAAATAATATCATCAACATAGATTTGTACTATCAAAACATCTTTGGAAATCCTTTTGATAAAAAGAGTTGGATCAGCAATCCCTTTAATAAAACCCTTTGAAATAAGAAAATTAATAAGTCTACCATACCAAGCTCGTGGAGATTGTTTTAAACCATACAAAGATTTAGAAAGTTTAAGAACTCGATTTGGAAAATTAGGATTATTAAATCTAGGTGGTTGTTTAATAAAAAAATATTCAATTATAAAACCATTTAGAAAATCACTTTTAATATCCATTTGGTATAACTTGAAATTAAGATGAGCAGCATAAGCAAGTAGAATTATAATAGCTTCTAGTCTAGCTACTGGTGAAATGGTTTCCTCATAGTCTATTCCTTATTCTTGACTATATCCTTGTGAAACTAACCTAGCTTTGTTTCTAACTATATTTATAGACTCATCAACTTTATTTCTAAAAACCCATTTAGTGCCTATGGTCAAGGTGTCCTTAGGTCTATCTACTAATTCCCAGACTCTGTTTCTTTCAAATTGATTTAACTCTTTTTGCATATCCATTACCCAGAATTCATCATTGATAGAATCATTGATATTTTTAGGTTCTGACTATGAAAGAAAGGCTTGATGTTCAACCTGATTTCTTAAAGAAGCTCTAGTTTGTGTTCCTTTATCTAAATCTCCTAAAACATCATCTAAAGTATGGGTTTTAAGGGTCATAGTTGGTATAGAAAAATTAGGTCTAGAAATTTCAAGTTCATTTACAGGTTTGGGTTGAATAGAAACAGGTTCTAGAAAATTTCCATAACTGGTTATCTTAATAACAGATTCACTGTTCTTGTCATTAAAGTTTAGAATTTACAAATCTTATTCATGATTTTAAAGAGGGTTCTTAGGTTCATGTGGATCAGTTTCATGAAATTTGATGTGTACATATTCTTTCACATATTTGGTCCTCTTATTAAATACTCTATAAGATTTTCTAGATATAGAATAACCTAGAAAGATTCCTTCATCACTTTTGGATGAAAAATTATCAAGATTATATTTAGTATTGAGAATAAAGACTTTGCAACCAAAAACTCTAAAGTAACTAACTTTAGGCTTCCTATTATTCCACAGTTCATAAGGAGTCTTTTTAAGATCAGGTCTAATCAAGAATCTATTTATAATATAACAAGATGTATTTATAGCTTCATCCCAAATGTAAACAGGTAAGTCATACTCATTGAGTATAGTTCTTGCAATTTCTTGAAGGGTTACATTCCTTATTTCTATTACATCATTCTATTGAGGTGTCCTAGGGGCAGAGAAATTGTGACTGTAGACATTGTATGAGAAATAGGTTTCAAATTCGTGATTTTCAAACTCACACCCATGATCACTTCTCAGGGTCTTAATCTTAAGTCCACTAAGGTTTTCTACAAACTTGTAGTATTTAATTAAATAGGAACAAGCTTCAATTTTGTGAGTAAGAAAGTATACCCAAGTGTATCTAGAAAAGTCATCTACTAGAACATATACATAATGCTTCTCATTTAAACTATAAACTCTAGATGGTCCAAATAAATCCATATGAACCAACTCGAGAGGTTGAGAAGTTGAAACTTCTTTCTTTGATTTGAAATTAACTTTATGTTGCTTTCCCTTTTGACAGGGATTACAAACTTTGTCTGTTGGGAATTTTAGTTTGGGTAGGTCTCTAACTAAACCTTTCCTAGTCAGTTTCCTAAGTGAATGAACATTGCAGTGTCCTAATCTTTTGTGCCATATCCAAGATTCTTTATGAAAAACATTTAAATAAGTAACCTTTTGTTTGGATAAGGAATTTAAATCTACAGCATATACATTTTCATCTCTTAAAGTAGTAAATGCCAAAATATTTTTAGAATCAAATACATTGCAAGCATCATTTTCAAATTTAACATTGAAAACATCATCACACAACTGAGAAATGCTTAACAGATTGTATTTTAGTCCATCAACAGATAATAATTTAGAAATTAAAATTGAATCATTGTTACCAATCTGGCCTAAGCAGATGATCATTTCTTTTGAGTTATCACCAAAGGTGACATTTCATCCATCAACTTTGATTAATCTCTTAAATAATTAGTAGTCTTTTATCATATGCCTTGAACATCCACTGTCCAAGTACCATATCTTCCTACATGAACTTTTCAAGCAAGTTTCCTACAAAATAGATTTATACAGAAGATAATTTTGGTACCCAGATTTTCTTGGGTCCAGAAAGGTTAGAAAGTAAAACTTTTGGCACCCATATTTGTCTAATGGCATTCCTATAATTAACAGATTCAAATGATTTTGATAAATAAAATTTGTTTGGTTTGTAATAATTTGAATAGCTAGATTAAGCATAAGAATTTCCAGAACTTGAACTAGCAGCATACTATCCAAATTTTGGAATAAATTTATTTTTAACAATCTTTCTCTGTCTAGGTTGGTATCCTAAACCAGTAGTATACTTTGGTGAAACTTATTTTCCAAGAATTTGAGTGAGAGTATTATTTCCATTTGTGAACTTCTCTATGTCTTTTCTAATTTTCTCATTGGACAATTTAAGTTCAGTATTCTCCTTTAATAGTTGAGCATTCTTTTCCTTTTCTATACTAAGATCAGATTTAACAGTACTAGTCAAGGCATACTGTTTCTTTAATGATTTGTACTTATCTTTCAGCTCATTACAAGTATCTTCCAACATATTACAGTATTCAAATAATTCAGCTTTAGACATATTATCATCATTATTTGAATCACTTTCATTCCCAGAATAATAATCATTGTGCATAGGGGAATTAAGTGTTACCTTAGATGTTTTAGTCATGAAACACATGTTGGCATGATTCTTTTCTTCAGAATCAGAAGCTTCAGATCCACTTGAGCTGTCTTCCAAAGCACTCCATGTTGCCTTCATAGCTTTCTTATATTTTTTGTCCTTGAAATAATATTTCTTATTAAACTTCAATTTTGGATAGTCAGCATTAATATGCTCTTTCCTTTTACATTCATAACAGACTATCTCATCATCTTTATTAGCTTTCTTCCAATCTCTCTTCTAATTACCTCGTTGGTCATACTTACCCTTATAATTTTATTTTTTGAAAAATTTCTTCTTCCTATAGAATTTCTTGAATCTCCTGGCTATATGAGCCATCTCTTCATCACTGTCTGAATCTGAACCTTCACTTGTTGAGCTTTCAACAGGTATGTGAACTTTCTCCTTGTCCTTGGTCTTTGAGGCAGTAGACTTAAATTCCACTGACTTCTTCTTAGGTTAATCATCTTCCTCTTTGTTTAACTTTATCTCTTAATCATACATCATCAACTTACCAATCAGCTCCTTGACAGGTATCTTGCCAATGTCATATAATTCTCGTATAGAGACAGAGGTTCCTCTCCATCTGTCTGGTAGGCATCTCAGTATCCTCAAAATTTTCTCTTTTACTGGAACAGATTTTCCCAGTGATCTCATTGTATTAAATATATCATTAAACCTGAGATACATATTAGAAATAGTTTCATCAGATTTCATTTTAAAATTATCATACTTAATAGTGTATGTATTTAGTCTCATTTCCTTAACATTGGTTGTTCCCTCATGGGAAACAGCCAAAGTATCCCAAATTTCATAAGTAGTCTTACAAGCAGATATTCGATTAAATTATACATCGCCTAAAGCACAATACAGAGCATTCATTGATTTACAATTATTATTGTAAGAATCTTTCGTAGGTTCACCCCAAGTTGTTCTAATAGTTTCTGGAATCTTATATTGAGTCTTCATAATAGTCCAAATGTCAAATCCCATACTTTCTAAGTGAATTTTCATTTTTATTTTCCATTGGGAATAATTGACACCATTAAAGAAAGGTGGCTTGTTGGTAGCTACACCTTCTAATATGTTTTCCATAATAACTAAGTTTTAGAAAGATATAGAAAGATATGAAAATTTAGAATTAACAAAAATTTTGAGATCTTTAAGATACAACTAAAATCACAGTTGAAAACTTTTCACAAACAGAGTGTTTTGAAAAACTTTTATCAGCCACATTTGATACCAAATGTTGGTTGGAGTGGATACTCAAGAGGGGGGGGGGGTTAATTGAGTACCTATTAAAATTTTTTGTTTAAAAGATTTATATTGAAATCCACCAATTCATAAAACAAGTTAAACTGTAGTGAATTTATAAAGATTGTAAGTGTTCAATTAGTTTATCAAAGATTGATTATTTCTTAGTTAACTTAATCTAAAGATTAAGTTAGATTTCGAAACTAAATTACTGGATAACAATAATTACAAACACATTCTAGTTAAACTATCATAGTTACTTTAAAACTGATTTGAATTTCAAAATAATTAGTAGAGGAATATTAAAGCTAGTTTGATCTAAAATAAGATGCACAACAGTTTTAACCAAGAGTTTAAGTCTCAAGATGAGACTTAGTCCTCTCAAAAAAGTTATATATATAACTTAAATCCACACCCTGGATTAGGGTTTATAATAGTAATCAGACTATCCAGGTCCTCAGACCTCTACCATAGTTCTATGTGGGAAAGCAACAACAATAGCACACAGGCTGCCTAGGTCCTCAGACATCTACCACAATTCTACGTGGGAAAGAAACAACAACAGCAAACAAGATGCCCATGTACATAAACCTCTACCACATTTCTACATGGGATACACAAAGGTGTAAAAATTTTGGTGTGGGGATTTTAGTATCCTAAAGTTCAGCTTAGGATTCAGTGTGTGTCCGAACAGACATAAACACACACACTGCTCGTAATGTAATAAAAATGATCACAGTAGAGAAATAATATGAAGATGAGTTTATAATGATCTTGTGTGATGTCAATGAAGCTCTGGACTCCTTTGTATTGAAGCATATTAAGCTTTGAGTTCTTCTATGGAAGTTTTCTTGAAAACAGAGTGTCGTGGTTCTGTTCCTTTACTTCCAGTATAGGTGTTCAGCTTGAATGTGAGAGTATTCCTTGTAGCACTTGAACCTCCTCTTTGAACTTCTATTCTTGATGTGTATGAGTGTCATTTGAGTTCTTTGTGTGTTCTCATTGTATGTCTCTATGTTTATTATCTATTTCACACCCTTTATTCATAGCTTTGATCTTCCTTTTATCGCTCATGTAGTGGTTTGACATAAGTCATGATTACTTCTACAGGTACGAGGTACGGTTCCCTGACATCCAACAAACATCATTAATTAATTTCATACATAAGGTGTGATTACTTCTGCAGGTACTAGGTACAGTTTCCTGACATCCAAAAAACATCATTAATTAATATTAGTTACATTAAAAGCACAAAATATGACCGTTACTAATAATCAAACTAAGAGATAGAGTTTAGAGAAATAGTGACTGGTTTCCATCGGTATCTCTTTGTATCAGTGAACTTGTAGCAATGGGATTGTAACAATAGGTCTTACATCGGTAGCTATTACTCTCTATAATGGTAGCTTTATGTATCAGTATCTCCATGTGTAGCGGTAGCTTTTTATATCGATAGCTCCATCTGTCGGTATCTCTTTGTAACGACAAACTTATGTCGGTAGCTCTTCGTCGCTATCAGTAGCTTTTAACATCTATAGCGGTAGATCTCTCTATCAGTGGCTGCCTCTATCGGTACCTCCATTATATCGGTAGCTTGTATCATTGACCTTGTCTATCAGTACACTTAGTCTATCGGTGACCTTTTCTTATCGATAGCTCTGTCTGTATTAGTGACTTTAAAACTCGAATGCTTATAAAGTATTTGTTCTATTCATTTCATTTCCAGATTGAGTTAGTATCACAATTAATCATCGTTAAACATTTATAATCATAGATAAACATTGAATAACATATTCCGATGATATGATATGATCATTATGATATTCATATCAATTCATTAGCATGATTTCATAATTTATAAAGTATAATTAATATATAGATAGACATTATTTGGGATAATCAAAGCATATCTAAACATAATTGAGATTATCAAAATAGGTGAGTCCAACAGTATTTATATATAATATTCTAATATACTCCAAAATAAAGGAGTAGCATTAGGATTATATGATAACTATGCTAAAGACCTTAAAAATGATAATCTTAATACAAAGTGAAACAAATGTGAGTTCTAGTTGAAGGAAGTCTCATTATTATGGAATATTATCACAAGTAATGGGATAACTGTGGAAAATTTATAGATATAGGCAATCAAAGGATGGACAAAACCAACGTTTGTGAAATATATTTTTAGTTTCCTTGGACTGGCTGGGTATTATCATCAATTTGTGAGAAATTTCTCATAATTGTAAAACCCTCTAACCAAACTAACTCAGAAGTGTGTGAAGTTTTTTTTATAATAATGAATATGAAGAGAGATTCAAGGAGTTGAAAAATAGGCATATCATAGCACCCGTACTTACACTACCCATAAGTTGGGAACTTTTCATAGTATATAATGATGCTTTAAATAAGGTCTTGAACTGTGTATTAATTCATAATGAAAAAGTGATATCCTATGCCTCAAGGAAATTGAAATTTCATGAATAGAATTACCCAAAACATGATCTATAGTTGGACACATTAATCTTCATGTTGAAAATTTGATGGCATTATCCCTTTAGGTAGAAGTTTGAAATATATACAGATCATAAGACCCTCAAGTATATATTAATAAATAAAGAGATGAATATGCATCAATGAATATGGTTAGAGCTGATTAAGGACTATAAATTCTCAATCCACTACCATCCTATAAAATCAAATAAAGTGGTAGAGTCTCTATGTATATAAGATCTACCAATTTTTTCATTTATGATAATTGAGAAGGATCCAATATTATTAGACACAAAAAGGATGGAAATGGGAATCATAAAGGAAGAAACATCATCAATCCATTCACAAATGATTGCTCAGCCATCCCTTCTAGAGAAGATAAAGGATTCTCAAATATATGATGTGGAAATTCAGAAGAAGGTGGAAGATATAAGAAAATGGAAATCCTAAGAGTTTAAAATTAATGAAGAAGGATTTGTAAGATTTGGGTCATGACTATGTGTACCATCAAATCCTAAGTTACAGAAGTAGCTATTAGATGATGCACAAAGATTAACCTTATCTATCCATGTAGGGAGCACAGAGATATATCGAGATATCAGATAGAACTATTGGTGGTACAATATGAAAAAGGAGATCACTAAATATACATCAAGGTGTATTGTATATAAGAAAGTGAAGGTTGAAAGGAAAAAATCCAAGGGGATGATGCAACCATTACCCATACCTATATGGAAATGGGAAAAAATAACCATAGACTTTTTCAATGGTCTTATGAAGACATCAAGAAAATATTATTCTATATGGGTTGTGGTGGATCATATTTCAAAGACTAATTACTTAATTTAAATTAGAGAGGATTTCTCACTAGATCAAATTGTAAAGATATACATTAGAAAAGTATTAAGGCTACATGGAACACCACTATCGATTATGTCTGATCAAGATCCAATATTTACTTCCAAGTTTTAGAAGAGTCTCTGAAATTATCTAAATACTAAGTTGAACTTCATCATGGATTATCACCCAAAAATTAATGGAAAATATGAGTGGACTATACAGACACTTGAGGATATTTTGATATCTTACTCAATGAACTTCAAAGAAGGATGAGATCAACATCTTCCACTGATCAAGTTATCATACAAGAATAGTTTCCAATAAAGCATCCAAATGGATCCATATGAATAACTTTATGATAAGAGATTCAAAAAACCTATATGATGGGATGAAGTTAGTGAACAAAAAATGATGGGTCCTGAAATGGTTGAGGAAATGGTGGAAAAGGTTAATAACATTTAGCATCACATCAGGGATGCTTAGAGTAGACAGAAGATCTATGCCAACAATCATCGATGAGACCTATAGTTTGAGCTTGGAGATAAGGTATTCCTTTGAATATATCCATGGAAGAAAGTTATGAGATTTGGGAAGAAGAGATAGATTCATCCAAGACACATTTATCCCATTGATATCCTTGATCACATTAGAGTGGTGGCCTATCAACTAGCACTCCCACATAAAATATCTTAAGTATATGACGTGTTCCATGTATCCCTCTTGAGGAAGTAAATATTATACCCCTCACATGTGATTAATCCATAGGTGGTATCATTGAATAATTATCTTTCATATTTTGAGCAACCGGTGAAGATCTTAGATCATAGAGACAAAGTTCTACGAAATAAGACAATGCACTTCGTCAAGGTTCTATAGAGAAACCGCAAGTTTGAAGAAGCAACATGGGAACTGTAGGAGGTGATGAAACAAAATTACCCTAATTTGTTTTAGTGTGTGAAATGAAAATTTTGATGGAAAAGTTTCTAAACAGGGGAAGATTGTAATGTCTCAAACTTTTATAAATATAATTCCCTTTGTGATTGAATTAAATTCCCTATTATGTATTATGGTTATAGAAAACACATGCACTTATTTGGTTTTATTATATCCTATTGGATTTAAAAGACCTTTAATCATTATAACCATTTATAATATAGCTATTTAATAGTGATCATATGATTAGTATAAATATAGGGTTTTGATAAATCCAATTGACATAGACAAAGGAAGTGATGACCTCAACCCACAGGATCATACCCTATGAAGCCCATTTATCAGAGCTTCCAAGGGAGAGAGCATCACTGGAATTTTTTCTTGACTGAAACCAAGATAAGATCCAACAAATAAATCATGAGAAAAACTATTTATGGGAGAAGTTTAAGCTCATATAGATCACAACCCAAACCATGTACGCCGAACCAACCCATAAAATTATCACCATCACGCACCTTACCCTTAGGGAGTTTGTTGGTGTAATAAATGTATATGTATCAAGACCCTAGTAATATGAATATTTATATTTTATTTTCAATAGAATAATGGTTATATTTACTTCTTATTATTGTTACTTTATAAATGATTTTGATTTTGATTCGATAAAAGAAAATTGTATTTTTGGGTAATATATAATTTCAATTAAGACATTATTTTTGATGGATTAATGAATTTTTGAAATAAATTATATTTTAATAAAATATTATTATTAAATAATATTTATTAATTATATTTTATAATATAATTTTATGAAGTCAAAAATAATTTTTAAAAGGGTTCGAAAACTGTTATTGTCAAAAAACCCATAATTTCTCAATAAACGTCGATTATTGGTTTAAAATTAAAAATTAAAATATTTAGAATATTATTTGTATAAAATAAATATTATATTTGTAATAATAATTTCAAAATTATCCAATAGTGAATTTTTCATAATTTTATGAGACATTATATTTTTTGAGTAAAAATTAATTATGGTATAAAAATACAGTGTGTATTATGACATCATAATAAATCCAAAATAATGTAATAAATGCTATTAAGGGTATCCAAGACCAAATATATGTTTCCCATTTAAAATAATGTGTTTTAAGGTGTTTTTATTAATTTTATAAATCCTTTATGAATCCTCTAAAACCTATATTATATTTTATGGTTTTAAAATCATTTCTTTAAGAACATGACTCACTTCCACATAACAAAGGGCAGTATTTTATTGAGTTATTCACATGTACTTATAAAATAATTAAAAACAATTATTTTTGGTATAAAACATGGGAAAACCCCATGGGAAGGTTTAGTTTTTTTGATTATTTTACTGTATAGAGTTCAAAACCTATGTTTGGGAAATTATAAAGAACTCCCCTATCTTTTCTTATATAAACCCACCCAAGATACCATTCCTCTTCACTATAAAAACATTGGAGAACATACTTAATCCACCCTAATATATCTATAGTCCTCCCAAGGTTCCCTAAAGCTCTCAATAATCTCCTTCCAATATTTTGGAATCACACTCTCAAGGTAAGGGATCCTTTCCTTCTCCTCTTTATTCAAGAATCTTCTTCATTTTATGCCTTTTATTTCCAATTCCTAAGGTCAGAATATATTTTTACAAATTCATCTTACTTTACATTTTATGTAAAATTTATTATATACAAATTTCACTATCATTAAATCATTTTATAATTCTTTAGGTACTGTCGTTATGCTGCCGAAATTTCACTATGATTTTTCCATGAAAAACCTTTTTATTGTGAAAACCATCATTATTTCCACTCAAGGATATTCAACTAGACATACCTATACTTATTTTATTATATACTTTTATGTATTTATTTTACACTCATTGATCATGGAATGAAATTTGATGAAATATAATCATATTTTGAATGATATATGTGGTACACTTATGCATGTACATGATATGAAAGTGACGAGTGCTATAGAATCCTACCTTTTTATTACATAACTTTTCATTACATTTTACAAATATAGGATCTTTAAAGTCTAGTGTCTTGGAAATCAGGAACATAAAACATGAGAACAACATAAAACATTCTTATAAACCACTTGTAAGGCTTATTCATTGTTCATCCTAAGTTCATTACAACATATCATAACTGGGAGCATACATTAAAGGAAAGGGTGAGGTGAAGGCCCAGTAAGGTAAAAAAGAGAAACATTTTACATGTGAACTTGAGATACATCAATAAAATCATGATAAATAACTTTAAGGCATGAGAAAGAGATCATGAGTCATATCATAATAAAAATATTGTGTTTCATAACTTGAAGATGTGGCTACAACATCTAACTTATACAATCATTTCCGTATCACCAAGGTCCATCCCCAAGGTGTCATTAAAAAAAATTACCAAGGTTATTCACCAAGGTATCGTTAAAATGGTCATCTATAGAGATTAAGTCTTTACCCAATGCATTGGAGCGCTATCAGGGAGCACCCTTAATTTGTCTTTATTATCATGTGAGCCACATATATCAACATAAAACATTTCATAAATAACCCATATAGCATAAAATAAATGGGTTTCATTTCATAATCATAACATTTTAAAAACTGCTTTAAAGACATGATCTTTATGTCACTTTAAACCCATGGAAAAGGAAAGCGGGTTTCATGTATGTAAATCCCAGAATTAAAATAGAAAATTTTGATATATATGTGAATACCCCTGTAGAAGAAAGATCTTTTAGTATTCACTTAATAAAATAAAAGAATTTGAGAAAAATAAAAAGACATTTTGAGATGAAAATTCTGCAGCATAACAGCTATGTTATAGGGTTTTAGAAAACATTGAAAAGAGAGGGGACATGGGTCACCCACTCATAAATGATCCATAAAATAGTAGAGGGATATAATATAAAGAATATTAGAACATGGTAATTAAATTTTAAATATATACCATATGAAATGAATAACATGGAAGGAAGAAAAAAAATAAGATTTCTCTTATGAAAATTCGGCACCCTAACGACGTCACTTAAAACTTAAAAACATGAATTGATGAGATAAAATAGGGTCTCTAATAATATGAAAATAAAAGAAAAGTATGACAGATATAGAGATCATACCCCAACATAATAAAACGTAACTTGAAAGGATTGACATAAAAATAAAACTTGAAAATGAGAAGGGTGAAAGAATCCCTTACAAAAATTCGGTAGCCTAACAACGCCACTTAAACATTATTAAAATGAATTGATGAGAGAAAGAGTGGGTCTATCATCATATGAACATGAAAAGAACAGTAGGATTAATATAAAATAATATCCCCAATATAAGAGCATGGAGCTTAAAATAAATGACATAAAGGATAATACATGAAAAGAAAGAGAGAGGTAGGATCCCTTACAAAAATTCGGCAGCCTAACTGTGCCACTTAAACATTCATAAAATGAAATGATGAGAAAAAGAGAGGTTATCTCATCATATGAAAATTAAAATTACAGTAATATGAATATAAAATAACACACCCAACATAATAACATGGGGCTTAAATGAAATGACATAAAATAGGATACTTAAAAAGAAAGGGAGAGGTAAGATCTGTTACCTTAAAATGTAACTCTTAAAACTTGAAGGTCGGGACCATGAGGGCTTGAGGGTACCTTGGGAGGAATCCTTGGGAGGTAATTGTTGGGCGGAGAGTGATGGAAAGAGGGGGGGTGAATTGCCTTTTAAAAAATAATTAACAATTTAAAATCAAAGTTAAAGGTGAAGCGGAAATAAAAGAGGCAAGACACAAAATTGATAACGGAGTTCGGCTTAAACCAAAGCCTACGTCTCCGCTCCCAACTCAACCGTTGAGAGATTTACTACCGCTTGATTTTTAATGGTTTTAGAAAGAAACCCACTAGACTTTAAGGTAGTCTAGAACCTATTACAGCTTGCTTTTAATGGTTATGCAAGAACCCACTTGCTTTTAATGGTTGAGCAAGAACCCACTAGCCTTCCTACAGGTGAAGGCTAGCTCACCTATGACTCAAGCCTTTTAAAGGGAAGGCTTGACTAACCTCTTCACACCTTGAAGGTGGTGTGAAAACCCAAAGAAGAGAGGATGAGAGAAATGAGGAGTTTGTAGGCACAAACCCAAATTAAAGCTCAAAATGAATAAAACAAGAAAAATCGTAATGAGGAGAAGTCTTGGGCGCCAAAGGATTGATGGAGTTGATGAAGAGTGCTCCCAATCTTCTTTGGTGGTGCTCCTTGGATGTGGAAGTGAGTTGGAGCAATTGGGGGTTCCTTGGAGGAATGCGCCGGAGGTTCGTCAAAATGATCAAAAATGTTCCCGTGGGCTTCCTTGTGTTTCCGGGGCTTCCTAGTCCTTTATTTATAGAGGGGGAACCCTCAAATGGCCTTTGGGGGGCTTCGGAGCCGTTGGAGAGGCCTTCGGAGCCGTTGGGAGGCAAGTGGACAAGTCTAGTCAAAGCCCAACGGCTAGTTTGACTGGCTCCACCGGCTGACCGGTGCTTGGCCACCGGTTGGCCGGTGCTTTGAAAAAGGAGAGGCCTTCGGGCTCAGGCACCACCGGCTGGCCGGTGAGGAGGCCACCGGTTGGCCGGTGCTGAGGCAGTAGCTGACACTATTTGTCTGGGTTCCACCGGCTGGCCGGTGGTGGGACACCGGTTGGCCGGTGGTCTGGACAGAAGGATGCCTTCTGTCCAGGCTCCATCGGCTGGCCGGTGGGACTGAAATCGGTCCACTTTGGCTTCTTGCTTTCTTGACCCAATGCCTTGGCAACCTATCATCCAAAAACACTTAAAACAAAATTAGATAAATGAGAGAGTGATTGTGATCATGAAAATTAAACCACGAGGGGTACGAGAGGTACAACAGTAATGAGACCAGAGCTTCATTGGGGAGGATTTGGAAATGAAAAGTATGAGATAATGGCTTGGTATTTATAGGGGAAGTGAGGGGACAAGGCATTAATGGCCAAGGGACACCTCATTGGTGGTATTGGAAAAACCATGGTCTTGCCCATGGTATTTGCCCATGGTATTGGCCACTTGGGACACATCATACCTTATCTTACTATTCATAAGTCTACCAGAATTATTTCATAATTATTACATCCTTAATGATGTCATTAAACACCTGAAACTCAAAAACTGTATTTTCACTATTCACCGAAAATTCAACTTTCTAAAAAAAACCCAAAATTTGACCTTAACCAAATATCAATGCTCTGATTTTAAAAATGAAATCCATTTTATGAAAATAATTTTCTAAATATTTTTAATTTAATTTTTAAATAAAACACTATTCACTAAAAATTCAATTGTTTCAGAAAAATCCCAAAAATTCACCTTAACCAAATATCGATGCTCTAATTTCAAAAATGAACTCCATTTTATAAAAATAATTTTATAAATAATTTTAATTTAATTTTTAATTAAAAAACACTATTCACCCAAAAAAACCAATACTTAACCAATAATTTCCAAAATAGTTATTTACCTATTTTATTGAATCACATTACTTAATAAAGGTTCCTAAATTATATTAATACTTTCTTTAAGTGAGATTATGAATCCATTTGGTCACATTACTAATCCTAATAATAAAATCACTATCCATAATTTACTCTTCATCAAAAATTAATTTGATCTTATTAGACTCTAAATTTCATACTGAACGCAACTGTAGAAGACCATTTTTTGAAAATCATTACACATTTTTAATTATTTAAGGTTTACATAAATATTTTTAAAATACATTTTTTCTAAAATTCATCAATAATATGCATACTATATTTATCTAGACATTTGAAAATTCACAAACTTCATCACAAGAATAAATCACAGTTTTTATTTAAATCTAAGTATTACACAAGGCAGTTACGGTCATGTTACATAACCCCTTATAACACCGGCATAGGACCTAAGAGTAAGGTGTGCTAGGGTGATAGAATCTTGGGGTGGCTTAGCCAACATTTCCCGAGTAGTAATTTCTATCAGCTTGAACTTCTCGCGAAGGTGATTCCGTTCCAGCTTCACACGATGAAGTTCGGCTTGGGTTTGGTCCAGAGCAAAGCCCAAAGGTGCTACCTCCTTCCCGAGTTCTGTCAGATGGGCTTCGATCAGCCCGAGACTACTGTATTGGGCTATCAAATCTTCTTTCTATATTAATTAATCAAGATCACTTGTATTTATAGACAATAATCGCAACATTTAGTTTCCAACAGTCTTATTGACCAATGGTCATATAACAGTCGAAACCCTACGGTCTTATTTTAATTATACTAATTTTATTAAATAAAATAGTTTTGTTGAGTTTAAAATAAAAGAACACACAAAGTTTGGAAACAAAATTTATTCAAAATTTCGGGTCGTTACATTCTTCCCCCTTAAGAAATTGCGTCCTCGCAATTTTAAAATTGGGCTTGGAAATTTCATTGAAAGTCCCACATCGGAAAAGAGTCAGTAAAACTATTACTTTAAAAGAAATAAAGGGAAGTACAAAGGTCACCTGAGTTAACCCATACTAGGATTCCATGTAGGAAAACATGGATAGGAAGAGAAAACAAAGGGTCAAGTTCTAATGGAGAGTGATAGAAAACATGATTAGGATAAAATTAACCACAAGAAGATCACAAACTCAAGATGTATTAAATGGTCTTTGATTACCCAGTAGGAAATTTAAACCAACAACGTTTTTGTTTTATGTTATTTTTCATAATTTTGAGGAATTCATTTACTACATAGAATAAAAACATAAGGAAATATATTTACCTTCAAGTAGAGTATCATCCCTTAATAAGTTTCCACCAAGACTAACTTTTCTCTAAATAATGAGCATTCAAAAAGACTTGGTCTCATCAAAAGCACAAGAATCATCTTCTAGAGAATCACATAATCCACAAAATAATAACTATATTTTTCCCTTGTCTTTAGTCATCAACTAAAACTAAAAAGGTTAGTATGAGATCATATAATCCCCAAAAAGGATAATCCTTTATAAAATGAAATATGACTATTAATCTCCAAAATTCAACAAAAGTACCCAAAGTTCTAGAAATACCATTCAATACACAACCATCCTTAAAATTCTTCAGAATAATCCAAACTAAGATTGGAACCCAAAACTCAGAAGGATTTAATCACATATTCTTCCCCAAAAAAATCTTAACATTATCTCTAAATAACATCGACTACTATTAAAGTCTCATACTAAAGTGTAATTAACCTATTCATATATTCTCTATGCTAGGTTCATTATTTTCCAGAAATAACCCAATCACCATATGTCCACAATAAATACATAAATTCTTACAAAAAAATTCAACCATTCCTTCTCAATTTAAATCTTGTAGTATTTTATTTCCCTTAGGCATATAGTACTCCAAAAGAGAAAACATCATCCAAAATAACCTTTATCATTTAATCACCAAATAATTTTCCTATACAAAGGATATCCATTTGATAAAACATAAGTTTCCAAAATCAACTTATTCTTGATCCATAAAAATAGCAGGTTCATTAGTCCGAAGGGCATAACAACAAACTCATAATTCCCATATCTTGATCGAAAGGAAATTTTTGGAATATCATCATTCTTCACCCTAAATTGATGATAACCAAAACAAAGATGAATATTAGAGAAGAATTGAGTCCCATGAAGTTGGTCAAATAAGTCATCAATTCTTGGAAGAGAGCATTTTTTCTTCACTGTGATCCCATTTAGTTCTCTATAATCAATGCATAGATGCATCGATCCATCCTTATTATTCACAAAGAGAACTAGTGCTCCCCAAGGAGACACACTTGGTCGGATAAACCCATTCTCCAAAATATATCTGAGTTTTTTCTTTAATTACTCTAGCTCCGCATTTTCCATCCTATAGGGGGTATTTGACATCGGATTCGATCCAGGTGTGAGTTTAATGGAGAATTTTACCTCTCTTTCTGGGGAAGGTTCGGGTAACTCCTCAGGAAATATGTCAATGTATTCCTAGACGATGGGGAAATTTTCTAAAAGAATAAATCCTTCATGAGAAACTTATTTCATTTATGAATCTTTTAACTAAAAAGGATTTTATGTCTTAAAACTTCATGCTTAGACAAATTACATTTTTCTATAATTCCTTCATAAGGATTCATAAAAAGCTTGCGATTAACCAAACATATCCCCCGGGAGTGTCGTAACCAAGAGTGCAGAAAGGCCCGTTGTTATATACCAGTTCCCGTTTGAGTCTAGCTCAAAGCGGTATTTTTGGGTTTTACCCCTATGTAAATCTATGCCAGAGCCACCTCTACCTGCTCATATCCAGACATGGATGTATTTTCTTGATAAACCACTTACTCAATACTCACCAAAATACCAAGAAGATTTACTATATTTAAACTTTTCTATAGGGTTCTTCCTAAAGTTTTCATATCCTAATTTCCATAAATAACTAAACTATCCTTTGATACCAAATATAGCATCCTGCCTTTTTATTACATAACATTTCATTACATTTTACAAACAGAGGATCTTTAAAGTCTAGTGTTTTGGAAATAAGGAACATAAAACATGAGAACAACATAAAACATTATTCTAAACCACTTGTAAGGATTCTTCATTGTTCATCCTAAGTTCATTATAGCACATCATAACCTGGGAGCATACATCAAAGGAAAGGGTGAGAAGAAGGCCCAGTAAGAGAAACAAGAGAAACATTTTACATGTGAACTTGAGATACATCAATAAATTTATGATAAATAACTTTAAGGCATGAGAAAGAGATCATAATAAAAATATCATGTTTTATAACTTGAATATGTGGCTACAACATTTAACTTAGACAATCATTTTTATATCACCAAGGTCCATCCCCAAGGTGTCATTAAAAAAAATTACCAAGGTTATTCACCAAGGTTCTGTTAAAATGGTCATCTCTAGAGATTAAGTCTTTACCCAATGCATTGGAGAGATATCAGGGAGCGCCCTTAATTTTTCTTTATTATCATGTGATCCACATATATCATCATCAAACATTTCATAAATAACTCATATAGCATAAAATAAATGGGTTTCATTTCATAATCATAACGTTTTAAAAACTGCTTTAAAGACATGATCCTTATGTCACTTTAAACCCATGGAAAAGGAAAGTGGGTTTCATGTATATAAATCCCAGAATTAAAATAGTAAATTTTGATATATATGTGAATACCCCTTTATAAGAAATATCATTGAGTATTCACTTAATAAAATAAAAGAATTTGAGAAAAAGGGAAAGACGTTTTGAGACGAAAATTCTGCAGCATAACGACTATGTTACAGGGTTTTAGAAAACGTTGAAAAGAGAGGGGACATGAGTCAGCCACTAATAAATGATCCATAAAATAGTAGAGGGACAGAATATAAAGGATATACGAACATGGTAATGAAATTTTAAATACATACCATATGAAATTAATAACATGGAAGGAAGTCAAAAATAAGATTTCTCTTATGAAAATTCGGTAGCCTAACAGCGTCACTTAAAACTTCAAAAAATGAATTGCTGAGATCAAACAAGGTCTCTCATAATATAAACATAAAATAAAAGTATGATGGATATAGAGATCATACCCCAACATAATAAAAAGGAACTTGAAAGGCTTGACATGAAAATAGAACTTGAAAATGAGAAGGGTGAAAGAATCCGGTACAAAAATTCGGCAGCCTAACGGTGCCACTTAAACATTCTTAAAATGAATTGATGAGAGCAAGGGGGGGTCTCTCGTCATATGAAAATGAAAAGAATAGTAGGATGAATATAAAATAATATCCCCAACATAAGAACATGGATCTTAAAATAAATGACATAAAGAAGAATACATGAAAAGAAAGAGAGAGGTAGGATCCCTTACAAAAATTCGGCAGCCTAACGACGCCACTTAAACATTCATAAAATGAAACGATGAGAGAAAGAGAGGGTATCTCACCATATAAACATGAAAAGGACAGTAATATGAATATAAAAGAACACCCCCAACATAAGAACATGAGGCTTAAATGAAATGACATAAAATAGGGTACTTAAAAAGAAAGGGAGAGGTAAGATCACTTACCTTAAAACGTAACTCTTAAAACTCGAAGGTCGGGACCTTGAGGGATTGGGGGTACCTTGGGAGGACTCCTTGGGAGGTAATGAGACCAGAGCTTCATTGGGGAAGATTTGGAAATGAAAAGAATGAGAGAATGGCTTGGTATTTATAGGGTAAGTGAGGGGACAAGGCATTAATGGCCAAGGGACACCTCATTGGTGGTGTTGGAAAAACCATGGGCTTTCCCATGGTATTGGACATTTGGGACACCTCATACCTTATCTTACTATTCATAAGTCGACCAGAATTATTTCATAATTATTACATCCTTAATGATGTCATTAAACACCCGAAACTCAAAAACTGTATTTTCACTATTCATAGAAAATTCAACTTTCTCAAAAAACACCCAAAATTTCACCTTAACCAAACATCAATGCTATGATTTCAAAAATGAACTCCATTTTATGAAAATAATTTTCTAAATATTTTTAATTTAATTTTTAAATAAAAACACTATTCACTAAAAATTCAACTATTTCAGAAAAATCCCAAAAATTCACCTTAACCAAATATCGATGCTCTGATTTCAAAAATGAACTCCATTTTATGAAAATAATTTTCTAAATAATTTTAATTTAATTTTTAAATAAAAAACACTATTCACCTGAAAAAACTTATACTTAACCAATAATTTCCAAAACAGTTATTTACCTATTTTATTGAATCACATTACTTAATCAAGGTGCCTAAATTATATTAATACTTTCTTTAAGTGAGATTACTAATCCATTTGGTCACATTACAAATCCTAAGCATAAAATCACTATTCATAATTTACTATTCATCAAAAATTAAGTTGATCTTATTAGACTCTAAATTTCATACTGAACACAACTATAGAAGACCATTTTTTGAAAATCATTACACATTTTTAATTATTTAAGGTTTACATAAATATTTTTAAAATATCTTTTTTCTAAAATTCATCAATAATATGCATACTATATTTATCCGGACATTTGAAAATTCACAAACTTCATCATAAGAATAAATCACAATTTTTATTTAAATCTAAGGATTACACAAGGTAGTTACGGTCTTGTTACATAACCCCTTATAACACCGACATAGGACCTAAGAGTAAGCTGTGCTAGGGTGATAGAATCTTGGGGAAGATCGGCCAACATTGCCCGAGTAGTGATTTTTATCAGCTTGAACTTCTCGCAAAGTCGATTCCGTTCCAGCTTCACACGATGAAGTTTGTTTTGGGTTTGGTCCAAAGCAAAGCCCAAAGGTGCTACCTCCTTCCCGAGTTCCATCAGATGGGCTTCGATCGGCCCGAGACTACTGGATTGGGCCATCAAATCTTCTTTATATATTAATTAATCAATATCACTTGTATTTATAGAAAATAATCGCAACATTTAGTTTCCAACGGTCTTATTGACAAACGGTCATATAACAGTCAAAACCCAACTGTCTTATTTTAATTATACTCATTTTATTAAATGAAATAGTTTTGTTGAGTATAAAATAAAATAACACCCAAAGTTTGGAAACAAAATTTAATGCAAATTTCGAGTCGTTACAAGTGCACTCAAAATTATATAGCACTTTAATGAATTAGGTAATGTTTTAGTCACATGATGCATCATTAAAGGGATTATTGAGTGAACCTAATACATCATGGAACTTTTTCAACCATTTTATTATGTAATTTATGTTATCCTTATCCTATATTTATGATGTCATGTTTAATTTTTTTTCCACATTTACCATGTTTCCAATATGTTATCATGCTATACCATGACTTATTGTTCATGTTTATGATTATCACCCCTTTTATGACCCATTTAAATTCTTATTGTCTAACATGTAATACTATCTTCATGTTATTATTTGTTTATTACCCTACTGGGATTTATAGATCACCCCTTTTTTATGTACATCCCTAGGCTATCCCATGCAGTTTTAGAGGACCGATGATTTTTAAGAGCATGTTAAAGAAGTTTTCAATAATGCTATCATATACCATGTTCAAGATGTTATTATGTGAAACTAATTTAAAAATATACTAGAATTAATGATATTATAGGTTCTATTATGTGTATTATTATGTAACAAATCATGAAATTATGTTTAATAATGTCAAGGGTTGTCATATGGGTTCTCCCAAGTGCTGCTTCTAGTGACTAAACATCCAAAGATTTGACACTTGAACTTGAAAATAATTTTCACACAAAAACTAACAATTTAACAATTTAGAATTTTTTTATAGGTTGAATAAAATAATCTCACACTTGTAAAAAATTATCATACTCTCACAAAAGTCTCATCATACAGCTTTTGTCCACCCACCTTTAGCATCAACCACATGGTTCTCTACTCCATGCCCCTTTCAATCTCCCACGATCCTACTGAAATAGATCCTCCTCCAACCTTAAAAACCATGATATAATGTTACATAGAAACCATAAAACTCATATGAATACATCTACAGATTTTCCTCAAAAAGAAAAAAACTATGTTTATATCCTCTATCTTTATTGAACATCCATCAACTAGTTGTGTCATGCACTGGGTCCATAGACTTTCTCTTACTAAAATCTTCTTCTGAAACTCTTATCAAGTGACTACTTGAACCACTTTATGTTTTGATAATTAAAAAGATTTATTTTTTTTCTTTTAAAAGTATTAATATTATATCTTATGTATTGATGAAATTATTCTTAACCGTGATTATATCTTATATTTTTTTGACTAAAATGTCTTTATATTTCATGTTTTAATTGTTAATAACATGATATATAAGTTTCATGTTGAGTTAATAGGATAAATATATCATTTAAGACCTTTAAATACCATTTATACATTATTTTTACTATTCCAACATAGCCAAATAACATAACCAATTCTCCCACATATCCACACAACCAATTCTCCCACATAGAAAAACCACGTAGCCAAATTTCTATTTTTGGTCACCTTATATATTTTGATAATAACATGGGATAAAAAACTCCAAATAAAGTGATTATTATTGATTTAGAAATATAAGAAAATTATCCATATTTAATTAGATTAAATAAAGTTCTGAATCAATATTTATAAGGTCCAAAATTTGGTTTGAAGTCGCTATATGTTTTCAATTTAAATTCTATAGTTTTCAAACTATTTTTCTATTGTATTTTAATGATAACTTAAGATAATAAAGTCCGATTAAGATGATTATTGATTATTTGAAAATATAATAAAATTGTATAAATATAAGTCCATTAGACCAAATGATTATTATATCATTTAGAATGTCTTTTTTAGGTCAGAAATTTGATATTTCAAGTTATTTAAAAATTCCATAAATTTGGATATGTGAATTTGCTTATATAAATTTTGCTAAATTAATTCACTTACATGAATTAGTTATGTGAATTAACTTATAGTAATTGGATATGTGAATTTTATTATATGAATTTGGTTACATGAATTCGTTTATGCGAATCAGATATGTGAATTCACTTATATGGTTCAGTTATATGAATTTGATTACATGAATTCAACTACTTGAATTTGATTACGTGATTCGACTACATGAATTTTCTTATATGGGTTCAACTATGTGAATTATGTTACCCAATTCATATGAATCCTACTACATCAATTCACATACATAGTGAAATTCACTTACATGGTTATGTAATTTTCTTCATGATGTTTTATGAGGAATTATGCTCTATTTTCATATTATTTAAAATTTATTTTTGATGCAATTTTATTATGAATACCCTTAGTGATTTATTTTTTTATAAAATTACACATTAATGTTCTATAAGTCATGAAAATAGGTTTTAAATTATTTTATGGTGAATTAAATGAGATCCAAAAAGGGATTAAGCATGTATAGATATTCAAGATAAAATTTTGGAACTTGGGATATTCAAATTCAAACCAATTGAAATATAAAGATTCAGTCTCATATATTATCAAGGAGTTTTCCAATTATATTAATACATATTATCTACTTCTATATTAATTTTTCTAATGTGTTCCATTGTATAGTTTGTATTTGTTTTATAGAATATCTAAGAAGACTCACATGGATATTATTTTTCATTTATAAAATATTGACACATAGAACATTATATTGAAAATATTCATGGGAAAATATGAATTAGTTCATTTAAGTTACATGTGAAACTATTTATTTGGAAAAAATAAAGAATTAAAATTCTTTAAATTTGAAAGATTCTAGGAATAGAGAAGCTCTCTATATATAGAGTTGAAAGAACAAGTTCAATAAAACAAGGTTTAGGATATTCTTGAACTGTACAAGTGTGAGATACTTTGGTGATCAAATACTACTCTCAAGAATAACTAAAATAATTTGATCCTTTAATACTAGAGAGTTCCTTATTTCCTCAACACATAGACCTTGGAGTGTTCATTTGGTTATATGGTCTTAATTTTTTCTATTAATTTCTATGTGTGTAATTATAATGAATTATAATACCCATTAAAAGGTAAGATAGTGGTTTGTTATTACAAACAAAAGTTAGGCTTTGGGTTGTGCCTATAGGTTAGAAAAAGGATATGTAATTCAATTTCTTCCACAACCGCAAAAGGTTGGGGATTCAGTTGTACCTTGGACCGGTTAAAAGGTAGGTTTGACATTTAAAAAGGTAGTTTTTGGGTTGTGCCTTTTGATATAAAAAATTTAGGGTGATTGGGTTAATACACAAGGTGTTTAAAATGTTGTCATCTTGGGTTGTTCCACCAGGGATTAAAAAGGAAATTGTAAAAGGGTTGTGATCTCCCTTCAAAAGTCAGAGAGTCCATTATAGTGGGTGCTATCTCTTTTAGTTCATGAAATGGGTGAAGAGTAGAGTAGGATCATTTAAATCCAAACTAATATAAAAATATCTTATGACTATTTATTTTATTTATATTTCAGTAACTTTAAAACTCTAATATGATCATTGAATTTATTCAAAAAGTCCAATTCATCCCTCTCTTGGCTATTATATATCTTCCCATTACAACTAAAAACTCTAATCATGTCCCTATAACCCAATAGATTTTGGTACACTGAAATCTAGTGAAATAATTATAACTGACCTCCATCCAGTACTATAAGAAAGTTTGATGCAGTCAACTTGAATAAATCCCATTAAAACTCTTGTTTAGTGAAACCAAGGTCTTTTTTGTCCTTTGATCCCACTACTTCACCTGGTCCCAACCCTTTGAGAGTGCCCCCATTCGAAATTTCCTTCTAATGTGCTGATTATTTTTCAATTATTGTTGAAATATATTCATAAAAACTACAAAAAAAACATATTTTAGGACTTGGGGTTGTCATTTATCCATATTTATAATGACATAAGTATAAAAATTATATAGACTTATTGATGAGAGAAAAAATTGTCCTTATTTTGGGAATCTAAAGTGTACTTCTGAATATATCCCTCTAGAACTTCAACTCTTGCTCCACACTATCATACCCTAGACCAAATTCCAGTCTATCTGAATTATGGTTATTCTCTTTTCATCAAAGGTACTTTAAAGTACAATGGATTTAAATGAAAAAAAACACATGAATTCAAACACTATCTGCTACCACTAATTCTTGACAAGGCTTCATATGAATTATAAATTCTCATTATTCCTCTAATATTACTCCAATGCACTCATGAAAACCATACCTTAGATTCTATATTCTAGTCATTTGACACCTAAAATGACACCACCCCTTCTAGTCATCACCTTCCAGAGATTTTAACCCTATTCACAAGAGCCATAACCATGAATCCCACCAGCATGAATTCCTCCATGCTCTTCCATATTTCTCCCACTTTCTAGTATAGAATCTTCTATTGATCATGAAAACCATGTCACACAACACTTTCTTTTGAGATGGGATTAAGATAAAACTTAGAGACTTTTCAGTCACCTTATCTATATTTTGGTTAGGGAACCCATGTAATTTCAACTTCTAGGAAACAAAACATTCAATATTTCACTGAATGTAATCAACCCGAATGAATTCTCATCTGATAGATTCTTTTGAGAACATGAATTATCACTGATCACAACCTATAGAACAATCCCTATTCTTGTGTTCATGTCCATTTAGTCCACTTAACTTATTTCAACTGAATTTTCCATCCAACAACACTTAGAAACCCTACAGAAGTAGAAACACTAGCAAACATCAAGATCTATAACTTCCACCATCATATCATTAAACTAGCACCTCACCCATGAAATGATTTCCACAAAAAAAAACAAGCTTCCATAGATTTTGGACACCATAAGGGATCATTATCTTCCATCAAAATTCTAGTGATATTATACATATATCTATAATGAAACTAATAAATTGAACATTCCGCATGAATCCTACAACAAATTGTACTTTATATATTACTAGAAACCTTATAGTATCACCACCATCTTCTGGTGAAATCCTTCTGATAACATGATAGACCATCTGATCGTGAGTAATCCCAACAGTCTTTAATCTAATCTTCTTCCAGGTCCTTGAAAACATTCTCCCCCAGAAATCACTATACATATGCTCTATCATCGAAAAATACAACCAAGATTTGATATCAATTTTTGAGGATAAGGTGTAATGGTCTATTCCCTCCTGATCTATTAACTTTTTGGGTTTTTTTGTTGGAGGTGCTTAGGGGAAGTTCCATGAGTTTTTGTTGGAAGTTAGAGATGTATTGGGGGTTCTGTAGGCATTACACATCATGTAACTGGATTACACGATGTGAAATACCATTTCAAAACTTGTCTAGAGATGGTTCACAAAATGAGGGTTTTCAGGGTTAATAAATAATAAAAATAAATAGGCACCACATTTTCTAGCAGAAACTGAACACTAGAGATTACACGATGTGAAAGGCGATTACATGTCACGTAATACCCTGATCATGTGTAGTTTTAAATTTTTTTTGGACAAATTTCCATTCATTTAGTCATGATCCCTTTTTCCTATCTTTTTGGGTGAACCCTAGGCACCCCTAGGTATCCTTAAATCTCTAATTAGTCCCTCTTTGATCTGTTGACTTCGATGGTTGTTCATCAGTGATCCATGGTTAGACCATGGTAGGTTCTTCCCCTGTATTTTTTTCTTCCATTCTTCTCCTAAGATCCACTGAGGTGGTGTTTCTTTGGTTTGGGGTATGTTTTGGGTTTTTTTTATGGATCCTTGGTGTGGTATAGGTTTATCTACAGTATTCATGGTGTGGTTGTGGTTCGAAAGCATTCTTCTTTTCCCTGCGGTGCACAACAATTGGAAAGATTCCTTGAGGTAGGATTTCCCTTCATTTCTTTTTATTGTGCATCATGAGAGAGGGATTTTAATTATACTTATCCATGGATTATGGGTTTTACAGATTAAATCAAAGATAAATAATTGGGTAAATTGAATTGAAAGGAGAAATAGTGTTTGATTCGCATGTTTTTACAGATTTGATATTGTTTGTGATATTTTAATTATACGAGATAAACACCCTATTGAAAATTGTGGTCGTTGGTGGATTTATTTTCCCTGGATACATCTACTGTGGTTTTTTATTTGTTTGAGATTGTTTGGTATCACCCTAAAAATGGAAATTGGTTAATTATTTACATCTTTCTAATGAATCAGTTTCCCTATGATTTTGGTTTGTGTGATAATGTCCCAAATAAAAGTAGTGGAATGTGATAAATGTTCTTGTGAACCTATAAAATGATTTTTTATGATATGATGTGTGATTTTTTGTGGTTTTTAAATGTGGGGTAAGTGGATGGAATGTGGTTGTATTGTGGGGCTATGATGGGAATGATATGATTATGTAGTAGGGCTCCGAATTTGGTTGTGATGTAATTTGTTTCCATATGTAGTTGTGAGTTAGGAGTTTTTTGGTTGGTATGGTGGTTCAAGAAAAATGAATTGAATAAGGAAAGTATTGATTAGTATGGGTAATAATCACGAAGTTTCTCAATGAATAAAAATTATAAAGCTTCACCCCGTATCTCTGGGATTTTTATGTGATGTGAAATGGATGTGTGTTAAACAAATAGGTAATGTGGAGCCTTGTTAATTTATTAGGGCTCTTCACCTTCTAAAATAACTATTTTTGTGTTGTTTGATACGCATTATTCTATGATAGTTTCCTGGTAAGTGTGATGGTAAATGAATGAATACTAAGGGAATGAATTGAAATGGTAAAATATGGAGAATGTCCATGTGATAATTAAATATTGAAAAAGAATTGTGGCTTTTATTCTGTTTGTGTGGAGTTATTCATTTATAGGTGGTAGCAAAATTGATGATGTTGTGAGATGGTTTGTCTATTTTTGAAATCATAGGTTGGTATGGAGTGTTTTATACTATACATATATTTGTATATTATTTTGATTTCTATATTCACACCACCCATGTTGAGCACTATGTGCTAAATAGTTGCATCGTCATGCAGGGGGTGTTTTTTCCAACATCTGGTGAGGAGTACGAATGGATGGGTACCCTATCTTTTCTGATCTATCTTCCAGGTGAGGTAGGTATGTCATAGGATGTGATGGTTGGAGTTCTGTTAGTGCTTTATATAGTGATTGTGATATCCTAGGTGTTTGCGGGCGGGGTGGTTTGTGTTGTCCCATGTGTCTTTCAGACGAGATATGATGTTATGTGTTATGTGGCCTAGGTGTGTGTGGGCGGGATGTGTTGTGTTGTGAGGCCTAGGTGTGTGAGGATGGGATGTGTTGTGAGGTCCAAGTGTGTACTGGAGGGATGTGTTGTGAGGCCTAAGTGTGTGAAAGAGGGATGCATTGTGAGGCCCAAGTGTGTGTGGGTGGGATGTATTTTGAGGCCCAGGTGTGTGCGGTTGGGATGTGATGTGGTATATAGAAGGTATGGTAGTGCTAGGACATACGATGTTGGGAGAGAGCATCATACCAATGGGAAAGTGGCGTGGGTTACCCTATCATTGATGTGATTTAATTTATATTATATTACTTGGCCTACATTACTTGGTGATCATGCCTTGGTGAGGTTGGGATGGTTAGTATACCTATTTAGGTGCTGTTTGGTTTTGCTATTTTCTCATAGGAGCATTAGTATGCTTCTTTCACATGTGCATGAGAGACCTTGGTTTTCCTACAGAGTATACTTGTATACTCACCCAACGTATATAAAATTTCTTTTAGGTTTCCATAAATATTTCGTGGACCGTGTTGGGTGATACTATATCAGACCTTTGGATGGCTACTGGGTTTCTTCCTTAGCGTTTCTTTTGGGTATTTACTTTATAGACTTTATTGTATTTGTAACAGTTCTACTTTTTTCATGCATGTGGGATGATTTTTGGATTTCTATTTTATTTTATGCCTTGGATTTATTGTGGATGATTCATTCTATCTCCTGATATTGTTTCTTATAAAGGTAAATGCCTTCTATATTGTGATATTTGTACACCCTTGGTGCTAGTCTCCAACCTAAGGCCTACTGGAGGTGGTACTCAGGGGTCATTATCTCTCTCCCCTCACTGTAGTATCTTTGGAGGGTGGGGTTTGTGATAGAGTGGTATCAAAGATAGGTTGTTGAGAGATAGAATGAAGTTTGGAGTTAGGCATTGTGAGTTTTTCATGGGTTGGTATTAAAATAGTTCTAGTTGAACTTGGTGCATGGAATAGGCTAGAGAGACTGGCTAGAATAGGATATTTTAGGCCCCCATAATCCAATGCATCGACTCTAAGCTTATTGAACGACCAAGTTAGGTGGAACTTCTTTTAGGTTAGATACCTAGGAAAGGTAAATGAATCATAATAACTCGCATCCTTGTGTTAATTGGGTATTTTTGGGAAGGTTAAAATGGTTAAAATAAATAATTTAAATTAAAATAAATCCTAATAAAAATCTATACTGTCAGGCTTAGGAAATATTTTTTTACCTTTTAGATATGGATATTGGTCATCGTCCGTGTGTGGTTCATGAAGTGAAGGATTGTAAGTCCGATCTGGTTGATCACCATAGGGTTGATCCAATTTAGGATGACGACTATGGGTATATGAAATTGTGTTCTTTCTAGCGGCATGATTTAGGGAAGTATGAGGGAGATGTTTTAGATGTGGATACAAAGAGTTGGTTGGAGGAGCTTGAGATCACTTGACAGAGTACTGGGTCCCTTTGGTAGTTAGTCAGATGTGGAGAGATGTGCATTAGTGGTGGAAGCTACATGTGTGGGAGTGGAAGGAGGTAGACGTTTTGTGGTTCGACTTCCAGAAGGAGTTTTGAGAAAAGTTCTTTTCATTAATTGTGAATGTTGTGAAGAGGAAGAAGATACTCTCCCTTCAGTAGAGGAGTATGTTAATGAAGATTCTAGGAATAAAGTTCAATTACCATCTTATTTTTTCCATAAACCTTTTTCTAGATGAGAAGTCTCATGCAAAATGTCTTCATGAGGCACTCTATCCTTCTATCCAGTATTTAGTTACTCCTTTTATATTGTTGACGTATCTGGAGGTTCAAAAGAAGGTAGAGGTGATTGAGTAGATTAAATCACATGGAGGCATACCAAAATAGGGGATCCATCAGAGTTCGTAGAGAGGTAGAGTTTTCAATGATAGATCTCAGGTACCAGTACTTTTGAGGTTTTGACCGGAAGGGAGTCGACCTCAGCAACTTCCTTTCCAATCTTCTGATTTTAGTGGTTTCCATTATTTTCCTAGGAGATTTGTGCCAGTGTGTTTTTGTTGTGGGGTTCATGGTCATTACTAGATATAGTATCTAGTGGTTCCCCAAGACCAGTTTATCGAAGGTGGATAGGTTTAGCGCCAACCCCATCAACAATTTCCAGTGAGACCATTTCAGCAGTAGGGGCAGTTGGATTTTGCTCTTGTGAGGGGACATGAAGCAGAAAGAGGCTGACCTTAGGTTGTTCCTAGTGTTCAGGGACTATGAATTTAGTGTAGTTATAGAGGTGGTCATCATAATATAGGTATAGGATCTAGTAATGGTCAATTTCATGTAGTAGAGGCAACAGTTCTAGAGAGGCCATAGGTTGTCAGAGGTACAATCAGTATTTTAGTACTCTTGTCTGTGCCTTGTTTGATTTAGAAGCTTCGCACTCCTTTGTTTCACATGATCTATCCCATGATCTGGGACTAGACATATAGAATCTTCCTATTCCCCTGGTGTTTAATATGCTAGTCGGAGTCCATATCAGCTTGTTTGATGTGTGCTGGGGGTGTAGACTGATGATGGGACCGCATAAGTCCCATGGGTATATCTTATTACTATAGATGCAATAATACGATGTCATTCTCAGCATCATATTGTTGTATTCCATACATGCTATTATTAACTAATTTTATAAGAGATTCATGTTTTTGTATGTGGATTTCCAATGTGTGGTTTTCATTGGTGAGCGAGGTTGTTAGGTGGGCAGTTGGCATGTGGAGCCCCATATTTCCTTGTTAGCTATTCTGTTAGTGGAATAAGTGGAAACTGAGATGGTAGAGGTTCCCAGAGTCATTGGGGGAGTCCCTAGATGTTTTCCCTAAGGAGGTTGTGATGCTAAACCCTTAACGTGATGCTAAGTTCAGGATAGACATGCAGCCTGGTGTTTCATTGATTTCGATGGATCCTTAATAGATGAAACCTTTTGAGTTGTGGGTGTTGAGGATTTAGATAGATGATCTGATGCAGAAGGGTTTTATCTGGCCTAGTGTGTCACCATGGGGTGCTCCAGTGTTGTTCTCAAAGAAGGCGGATGGTGGTCTGAGGTTTTGCATATATTACTGGAGGTTGAATCAGGTTAGAGTAAAAAAAAGACCCTATTTTGAGGATAGACGATCTTTTAGACCATATGAGAGGGGAGAGTTGGTTTTCTAAGATCGATCTATGGTTCAGATATCACCAGTTGAGGGTAAAAGTGGGAAATATTATGAAATATGCCTTCAGATATAGTTATTGGAACTTTGAGTTTGTAGTCATTACATTTGGTGTTATGAACATACCAACTATGTTCATGGTGATTATGAACTCTATCTTCCATGAGTTCCTAGATAAGTTCGTTATCATATTCATTGATAATATCTTAATATACTCGAAGTTAGATGAGTATCATGCCAAGAATCTCATAATTTTCTTGCAGGTTCTTTATCACCACCATCTCTATGGAAAGTTGTCCAAGTATAAGTTTTGGACATGGGAGGTTCATTTCATCAATCATCTGGTGTCTCAACAGGGTTTGGAAGTAGACCTGTTCAAGGTTGAAGTAGTTTTTTCTTATACATCACCCAAGAACGTGGCAGCAGTTCACAGTTTCCTTGGTATCATAGGATATTATCAAAGGTTTGTTCCTTATTTATCTCAAGTTATATCCCATTGTATCCTTGACTAAGAAACAACTAGATTTTTTGTGGAGTGATCAATGTTAGACAACGTTTGGTTACCTGAAGGAGAATTTGGTTAGTTCTCCAGTGTTCCAGTTTCCTGAGGAAGGGGTGATTTTGTGGTGTTTTGTGACACTTCCTATTTGGTCTTGGGATGTGTGCTGATGTAGAAGCGAGTAATGATCTATTATGGTTTTAGAAATTTATGTCCCCATGAGCATAACTATTCCACCCATGATCTAGAACTAGCATTCTTTTTGTTCGTGATGAAGTTGTGGCAGCATTACCTCATCAAGGAGTGCTTTTTGGTATTCATGGATCACAAGAGTTTGGGGTATATTTTTACCCAGTATTAACCAAATATACAACAACAGAGGTGGATGAAGTTTCTTCAGTACTATGATTTTGATATCTCCTACACCTCAATAAAGGGAAATGTTGTGGCCGATGCTTTGAGTAGAAAGTCACATAAGTAGGTTGTTTGGGAATCTACGAATGCTTGGAGAGAAATGGAGGAGATGGAATCCTTGCACTTTTATGCATGGGTATATGGAGTTAGAGACTATTTATTTCATATAATGGTGTAATATTATATGATGCAGTATGTGGAGGAGTCTTAGTGGGGAGACTTAGAGGCAGAAGTTATGTGCGATCGTGTTGGCTATGATGATTCTCTAGAGGGATGATCGGAACCAGATTTTTCTTTGTAGGAAGTTGTTTATTCTATTGGAGATGCATGATGGAGTCCTTCATGAGTTTCATAGATCGAATTTGGAGGTAAAAACAGGAGTTTCCAAGAAGTTCTATGTCTTAATGATTGAGTTTTGGAGGCCCAGGATGAAACAAGTAGTGACAGAGTTTGTGGAAAAGTGCTTGGTTATTTAGTAGGTAAAGTATGAGCATCATGTTACTGGTGGTTTATTGTATCTCTTGGATGTTACCAAGTGTAAATGGGAGGACATATCAATGGATTTATTCACAGTGTTACCGATCGCTCAGGGAGTTTTTGTTTCTATCTGGGTGTTTGTGGATCAGTTGATGAAATCAGCTTACCTATTAGCAATCAATGAGTCGAGAATAGTGGATGATTTGGATAAGAGGTATGTGGATAAAGTGGTGTGGTTTCATGGAGTTAGAAGTTGTCTCAGATCAGGACACACAGTTTACCTCATGAGTCTGGAGGGTATTGCAATATGATTTTGGTAGTCAGTTACTCCTCAACACTTCTTTTCACCCTCAAATGAATGGGAAGATGGAACAAACTATCCAGAAATTAGAGGATATGTTGATAGAATTCATCCTAGACTTTGGTGGATCTTGGGTACGAAACCTTCCATTGGTGGAGTTTTCTTATAATAATAGCTGTCACTCAACCATTATCATGGCCCTGTTTGAGGATTTTTACTGAAGACCATTTTTTTACTATTGTGTTGGATATAGGTTGGGGAAACAACCGTTCTTGGTCTCTATATGGTGTAGATCATGACAAAAAAGGTTCAGTTTGTATGTGAGAGGATGAAAGCAGTGCAGGACTGGCAGAATTTGTATTCCAATCGTAGAAGGAGACCCTTGGAGTTTGAGTTTGGGGACCACATGTTCTTGAAAGTTTCTCCACTTCGTGGGAATCAAAGGTTTGGCAAAGGTATTAAGCTTTCTCTTAGTTTTTTTGGTCCCTTTGAGGTGTCGAGGTGAGTTGGTGATGTGGCATACTAGTTGGACTTTCCACCGTATTTGGAGAGGATCCATGATTTTTTTCACATCTCTCAGCTTCATAGGTATCTCTACGATGACTCCCATTTCATTGACTGGGGAGAGTTTTATATCTAGGATGATGTGACATTTGTGGAGGGACCAGTAGAGATACGGGATCATCAGGAGAAGGCGTTGCGTGGGTAAACCATTCCTTTGGTTTGTGTATTATGGAGGCATGGTGTCCTGGAGGATAGTACTTGGGAGTGAGAGACATAGATGTGAGCCCAATACCTAAAGTTGTTTTGAGTTTTTCTTTTCTCTATTTTTCTTTTTAATGTCACATTTGAACCTTGTTGTTTTATGAGATGTGATATTTTCCTTGGTTTGTGATGTGTGTGGTGTAATGTTTGATAAAGTTATGACATGTGAAAAGGGGAGGACCTGATTCCTAATCAAGATTCATTACCTGTGATGCAATTAAACCTGTATGGGAAAATCAGTGTTTCCCAGAGCGGATAGTATCTTGACACGGAGGATGGAATTATCTAAGATGCATGTTTTGGACAATACGGTTCGTTGATTTTATCATTTATTGGTTTGGGATGTATGGGATTTGAGATATTTGTGCAGTGGTTACGTGGAAGTGTGGTTGTGTGAGAGTAGGAATCTTGTGGTTGTGAGGTTTGTTTTGTGGACATTTGGGTTGGTGTGTTTAGCTGGTGGTAGTGTTTAAGGTATGGTGTGATCCTTTTGAGGTATCTCATGGGGTGTTTGTTCATACCCCTTTGTTCCTTCTGGGCTTGGTTTTAGATTCTCTAGAGAAAGAATCATTTGAGAGGTATCTTATGTAATGGTATGTTCTCTCTAAGCCTATTACTTTTTCGAGTTTTGTTGTTGGAGGTGCTCGTGGGAAGTTTTGAGAGTTGTTGGTGTAAGTTGGAGGTGTAGCATGGGTGTTGCATGCATTACACATTGTGTAACTAGATTACACGATGTGAAATAATGTTTCATGAATTGTCTAGGGAATATTCATACTGTAAGGGTTTTCAAGGTTAATTAAATAATAAAAATAAAGAGACGATGCATTTTCCAGTAGAAACCAAACAACGGGGATTGCATGACGTGAAAGGTGATTACACGTCGTGTAATACTATGATCATGTGTAGTTTAAAAAAAATTCGGACAAACTTCCATTCATTCAGCCATGATCCCTTTTTCCTCTTGTTTTGGGTGAAACCTAGGCACCCTGAGGTTTCCTTCAAGCCCTTCTTCATCCCTCTTTGATCTGTTGACCTTGTTGGTTGTTTGTCAGTGATATGTGGTTGGACCGTGGTAAGTTCTTCCCCTTTATTGGTTTTTTCCTTCCATTATTCTCCTAGGGATCTCTTACAATGGTGTTTATTTGGTTTGGGGTAGGTTTCAGGTTTCATTTTGATGGATTATTGGTTCAATATAGGTTGATCCACGATTTTCATGGTGCAGTTGTGATTCGTGAGCATTCTTCTTCGCCCCGAAGTGCACAAAAATTGGAAAGCTTCCTTGAGGTAGGATTTCACTTTGTTTCTCTTTATTGTGCATCATATGGGAGGAGTTTTACTTTTTTTTATTTGTGGATTATGGTTATTTCGGCTTAAATCAAAGATAAATAATCGGTTAAATTGAATTAAAAGGGGAAATGGGGTTTGATCCACATGTTTTTCTATCTTCAATATTGTTTGTGATATTGTGATTATACAGGATAAACACCCTACTGAAAACTATGGTATTTAGTGTCTTTGTTTGTGTTGGATACATCTATTGTGGTTTTTTCTTTGTTTAATATTGTTTGGTATTACCTAAAAAATATAAATTGGTTAATTATTTACATTTGAATAATGAATCGGTTGCCCCAGGATTTTTGTTTGTGTGATAACGCCCTAAGGAAAAGTAGAGGAATTTGATAAATGTTCTTATGAAACTGTAAAATGATTTTTTGTGATGTGGTGTGTGATTTTTTGTGGTTTTTACATGTGGGAAAAGTGGATACCATGTGGTTGTATAGTGGGGTTATGATGGGTATGGTATTATTATGCAGCAAGGCTTTGAATTTGGTTGTGTTGTAATTTGTTTGTAGATTGGGTTGTGAGTTGGGGGTTTGTTTTTGTTGGTATGGTGGTTTGGACATGATGACTTGAAGAAAGAAAATAGTGATTGGTATGGATAATTCACCTATATTTTCTCCATGAATAAAAATTATAATGATTACCCCTTATCTTAGGGATTTTTATGTGATGTGCAATGGATTTGTGTTAAACAGAGAGGTAATGTGGAGCCGTGTTAATTTATTAGGGCTCTTCACCTTCTAAAATGACTATTTCTATATTTTTTAATATTATTTGTGCCATGGTAGTTTCCTACTAAGTTTAATGATAAATGAATGAATACTAAGGAAATGGGTTGAAATGGTAAAATCTAGAGAATGACTATGTGATAATTAAGTATTGAAAAAGAATTGTGGCTTGTGTTCTGTTTGTGTGGAGTTATGTATTTAGAGGTGGAAATAAAAGAGATGGTGTTGTGAGATGTTTTGCCTATTTGGGAACCCATAGTTTGGGCTGGAGTGTTTGATATTATACATATATTTGTCTATTCTTATTATTTCTATACACACCCCACAAATATTTAGGACTATGTGCTGAGCGCCCATATCATCATATGGGGGTATTTTTCCAAACATCTGGTGAGGAGTACGGATGGATGGGTACCTACTCTTTTCTGCTATCTCTTATAGAGAGGTAGGTATGTCACGAGTTGTGATGTATGAAGGTCTGTTAGTTCTCTAGATGGTGGCTATGATAGTCCAAGAGTTTGCGGGTGGGGTGGTTTGTGCTATCCCAGGTGTCTTCGGGATGTGGTGTAATGTTATTTCCCTAGTTTCTTCAGGATTAGATATGATATGACATGTTTTTAGGGCCAAGTGTGTGCGGGTGGGATGTGTTGTGAGGCCCAAGTGTGTGCAGGTGGGATATTTTGTGAGGCCCAGGTGTGTGTAAGAGGGATGTGTTGTGAGGCCCAGGTGTGTGCGAGCGAGATGTGTTTTGAGGCCCATGTGTGTGCGGGCGGGATGTGTTGTGAGGCCCAGGTGTGTATGGGAGGGATGTGTTGTGAGGCCCAGGTGAGTGTGGGTGGGATTTGTTATGAGTCCAAAGTGTGTGTGGGTGAGATGTATTGTGGGGCCCAGGTGTGTATAGGTGGGATGTGATGTGGTATATGGAAGGGATGGGAGCTTGAGGACGTACGACAGTGGGTAAGAGTAGTATACTAGTGAAAAGTGGCGCGGGGTACCCTGTCATTGATGTGATATACTTTATACTATATTACTTGGCTTTCATTACTTGGTGAGGGTACCTTGGTGAGGTTGGTATGGTAAGTATACCTATTTAGGTTTTTTTGTTCTATTATTATCTTATAGGAGAATTAGTATGCTTCTTTCACATGTGCACAAGAGACTTTGGTTTTCCTACTGAGTATACTTTTATGCTCACCCAACATATATAAAACCAATTTCAGGTTTCTTGGACCGTACTGGGCATTAATAGCTTGAACCTTTGGATAGCTTTCGGGTCACTGCCTTAGGTTTTCATTTGGGTATTTAATTTGGTGACTTTATTTTATTTGTATCAGTTTTTCTTTTTTCATGCATGTGGGATGGTTTTTTGATTTCTCTTTTCTTTTATTCCTTGGATTTGTTGTGAATGATTCATTCTATATCCTGATCTTGTTTCTTATAAAGGGTAATGCCTCCCATATTGTGAGATTTGTACACCCTTGGTGCTATTCACCATCCTAGGGCCTACTGGTGGTAGGAATCAAGGGTCATTATCTCTATCCCCTCATTGCAATATCTTTTAAGGGAGGGGTTCATGACATGAGGTTAATTTTTTGATAATTGGAACTTCACCCTTTTGGTAATCAAATTTTTCATAACTTTAACCACCAGAAGTAGCAAAAATTATGATAAAATCATCTCCACATATTTAAAGACCAGAACTGGGAAGACCTTACACCCCATTTATCTCATTGAGTCATCCTCACCTTGGATTTCGGAAGTACTGATCACCTCACAGTCCTCCTTACAGTAAATTTACAAGAGATCAAACACAAAATAGAAATACACATGCAAGAAAAAAGTACAAACTATAATGATTCATCCTAGGACACTAAGAATTTCCTAGACTGAAGATGCCACAAGACCTCAGACACACCTCCCCATACATATGAGGCTACCTACTAGTGCTAAGGGCCTAAAATATGAATTAGGGATACTATGCCCTTGATATCACAATAATCAATAATAATAAATAACTAAAAAATATCCACATCAAATAATATATAATAAATAAACATCCAACCACATATATGATGCTATCATATAAAACATACAACTGGTTTCCCAATGAGCCAACCCCAAATAAAAAATAAACTAAAAATAAAAAACAGACACCCTGACCTTATTTCCATTCTTGGGCCTCACACACCCTATCTCTAAATACCCTTTTAGCTTCCCCAACCTGATCCTATACACATCCTGTGCACTGACATAAAATGGAAACATAAGGTATATATGCACACTGAGATTCCTATATAGGGTATGAGCATATAACTTAGTATACTCTCACCAAGAATTCCAAATATACATTATCATATGAATGTGTATGCACAATAAAAATAAATAACATAAATAAGCATGTTTTCTGAGTTGTCAGGTGATAAATAGGCTGCTATGATACCCGATGAGATACACACACTCGTCAGGTCATGGAGTAATAACCTGACCACCCTGACACTTATAGTATGCACACACCCATGCACACCCATGCATGAAAATACATATGGTTTTATATTAAAGGGACTACCTACCTATAACATGGGGTTATCCCTGCATCGAGCTCCACCGAGCCATGTCCAAGACCATTCATTCCCCGTCCAAGCTCATACCACCACCCAAGATCCTTCCACATGTCATATACCATAAATAATTAATTAAAAAATTATAACTAATTATTTAATTTAAACCAAATATGAATAATTAGAAAATGACTCGCTGAGAACTATTGTCGCACCAAAACATTGACCAACCACCAGTAGAAGGTCAGCAAAGTACCCTCAACACCATCTTGAGAAAAATCCCAATCATTTAGGACCCAAACTCTTAATTTCATTTATTATATAAAAAACCATAAATAAAATTATGGCAATGACATACCACCACCGAAATGATGATTTATGATGTGAAGACACCGCCTTAGGTCCTCCTCTAGCCACTACACACAAAATACCCATCAATACCAGCTAATTCCACCATGATTAATTGGAATTAGAACCAAAATCCTAATTTTTTATGAAATCAGCATGAAATGAAGGGAAACAAGAACAAAGGAAAAATCTAATCACTACAAAACACTATCTAGAACCACCCCAGATGAAGGGAGAAAAGATATAGGTGATATTTCCATCGACCTTCCCATGCGTGTGCTCCTCCGTCAAGAAGAAACAGGTTTGGACCCCCTTTTTTAAAATGGACGTAGAATACCTTTATAGAGTGAACCCTAGTTTCACATAGTGAACCACCTAGGAAGGTAGTTTTACTATGTACTTCAAAAATCCTGATTTGAATAGCCTATTTACTCTATGAAAGGATCACGCTACTATTTTTCAGTAGCCTAAACCTTTTATCTTTCCTTCAATGATTTCCTGAACCACTTTTTCAAGAAATGGTCCTTTAACCCCATACAAAAATTCCATTTTGTGATGTTTCAATTATCCAAAATCCAATCTGATTCCTGGTCTAAAAAAACCATCTTTTAGAGGAAAATTTAAACTTCTTCCAAAAACATAATGACCTAAAAATACCTAAGGCATTACAAAATCTGCACCATAATTCTTCTCAACCATTAGAAGCCATATTAGTCCTCAAACCATATCTCCTAACCTCTCATGTTTTCCAATTTATTAATAACTTACTATGTTTTAGCTCTGAATGCTAACCATGCTCCTGTTGCGCAACTCCAAACCCCAAATGCATCATTCATCAAAAGTTGAGTAAACCACTTGCTACCAACACCAACAACGATATAGAGCTCACCTGCAACCATCTCTCCCTATAGGCCACAATGTTTTAATTTACTCATATCGAGGCTTATAGTGCTCCCCACCACAAGGATCTTCTCAAGAAGGTAGATTCCAATCCATAGTGTTACCCCCATAAGAATCACTTACTGAAAATGCTCTTCTTATGGTCTACCCTCCTGGTAAATACATCCCACATGATGCTCCCGACATATTTACCCTCTCACCATATACAACCACAAGTAATAATGCTAATCAAGCCTCCTCCATATGACCTTTCTTGAAGAACTTAGACTCACCCACTGATGCATCCCCAAATGAAACACCTATATGAAACTTGATATTTTCACTAAAGATAACCACACACAGGGTCCAAATTTTTCTCATAACCATGGAACCAACTTCCTTACTTCCCCAAACATTTCAAACTGAAAACAACACCATCTGTAATGAAACGAGCCACCAGGGACCACCTAACTAGTGGGAGACCAATTCATCACAACCCTAATCCCACCTCCGATAGGACAAGGGCTAGAGGCAAGCACTGAGGAGTTATAATATAAATGGGAGGCCTTTTCCTAGTGTACCTGTATGCATAGAACCAATTTTCTTCATGCAATACTGAAGAGGAATGACAAAATGGGATATAACACCTAGAGTAAAACCATGAATGCAATAACCTCTAGGGAATATATCAGAGTATGATAGAATAAAACCAAAGTGTAAAGTGGGAAATAAACATCCAACTATAATTGAAGTCCCAACTAGAAAACAACTATATTAAAGGATATTTGGGATGTCTTGGATCCTAATCTCCCAGAATGACCACCACACATGGTCTATGCACCCAAGCATCCCTATGATCCACCGAAATCCCCACTGATCTATCCATCATTTTCATAAGACACAACATGTGTGGGAAAATCCCATAAAGGGGTGAGTATATACATACCTAGTAGGATGCCCTGAAAATCAAAAGTGAGAAATAAAGAGATAAAAATAGTATTCAACTAAACCCAAAGCAAGATGGGAAGTGAAACCAAACAAAAAATATATATAATCTCATAAGAAAACCTAGAAAATATAGAAATGGGATATCTATATACCAGCCCAACCCCAGTCAATGAGTCTACCAATATCTCTAAAGGGTCCATCTCTGATGCCTAACATATTGTGTATCCATCTAGTTAACCGTGTGGAGGATCCACACCTCACCACTATGGCGCACAGTAGAGGGATAAATTCACCAATAGAGAATACAATACCTAGTGCATCAGCAAGGTGCCACTCAGTAGATAAAGGAACCACTCCCCAGTGTGTTAGGGGGTGCCACTCAATTGATATAGGACCCACATCATAATACATTAGGGGGGAACCACTCTATAGATAGAGGAAGCATTCCCTAGTGCATTAGGGGGGTTACACTCCACATATAGAGGACCCATGTCATAGTGTGTCAGGGGTGCCAATCAATAGGCAGAGGACCCATGCCCTAGTATGTCAGGGGTACCACTTGGTAGATTGGGGACCCATTCCTAAGTGCACCAGGGGGTGCCACTTAGTAAGTAGAGGAATGTGGGGGACCCACACCCTGATGTGAAAGTTGGGTTTATAACCTTGAAATCTCTCAAATGATCCTTCCCGATCATCGTCGTCGTCAATTTTACCCTAAATAAGTGTCACACTCAGAAAATTACACATCATTTATCAAAAGAAACTAAAAATGATACCATCTTGTTATACATGGAAAACTACTCAAGAAAGGATACTCAGGGGTCAAAATTTATGTTCAGAAGAAGGAGATACACATGGTGAAATTTTATCAAAGAGGTACATAATGTGTATGGGGGCCACCCAATTTGTGGTCCCACTCCACTTCCTAGACGTATTCTCCTCTAAACATGAATCAAATTCCATGTAATCATAAAAAATGTGTAAGGAGGCCCACACAATGTGTCTCATCCACTCGAGGCTAGCCAGTGTGCTCCTGGCCATGACCGTGTTCGTTAGACCATCCCCATGTACTTGGTCGTGTCCAAGTACCTTGTCATTCCCATGTACTCCTAGATTACATGATGTGTCCCCCAACATGGGGTCTTGACCATGTGCTTCTGGAACATGGGTTATCCACCCAAGAAGGGTCACACATCATGTGGGCCTAGCCACACAATGTTTGATCTTTATCTTTCTTGAAACCCTAGTGCTTTAGCCAGGGGTTGCTACATGGCATGTGTTCATCATAATACATTTAATGTAGTCAATTTTTTCAAAAAGAAAACTTAGTTATTTACATGGTTATCTAGATATATACTCCTCGCCACAAATATTTCCATTTGACCACCCAAAAATGATTAGATTTGCCTCCAGCCATCGGTTCTGGACCTCTAGTTTCTAAAAATTAGAAATTGGCTACCCATGTAAAGATTCACCATGCATTCCATGCACCTCCCATTTTTTTCCTCATTATCCCATAACCATTCTGAATCTTGGATCCATGAAGCTTCACTCACAACCCATGAACTGTCCTAATTTATCCTTGAATCACTAATTTGTTCATCAATCATGAAGCCTCCATGAATTTAGGGGTTTTATTGCCCTCAAACCCACCCCAAAAATGTTAAATTGAAACATCATAGGCTTATAGTGAAGAAAAAAAAAGAATAGAGGGGGATGAATCACATAAAAACAGTGAATCTGTTATTATCCAAGAGTTATTCTCCAATGATCATAAATTAGATATTACTAGGGGTGATAACATCTGCAAATTGGGAAGAATTATACTGGATCAATATAATCAATAAATTATGGGGCTAATGCGAATAATGATTACCACATATCAAAAGTAGATAAAATCCATGCTCAATATTTTAATAAAAAGTGGGAAGAAACCACAATTGATGAGACCTACCTCAATTTGGATTGAATGTTAGTGAAGAACATGTCAATTAATGATATATAAGGCCTACTGCATTCAATGCCTCTCGATCTACCTTGATCCAATCATTGTTCGTCATTTGATGTCGATCCACCAATGAAGAATGCTCTCCTCCTTCTAGATATTTCAAGGTTGATGCGGATAACCCTTATAAAAATTATCATAACAACATATTTATAGAGGTAGGGTTAGTTTGGATTTATTAAATAAATTAATTAATTAAATTAATTAATTCAATTAACACAACTATTAATGAATTCATCAACCGGATGTTCGACGCTGACCAACCTTAGGTCACACCTAGTGTAAAACCCACATTCCAAATTCAATTATGGTCTTAGATTTATGATCTGAGGATCCTCTCAAGATATATTCTATTATTTTTTTAAAAATATTCACACAAAATATTAATATATTTAATATTTTTATAATATCAATTCTGAGCTCACTGGGACCCAGAATCTTGCATCGTCTCAGTTACTCTCTCCAAAACTTTTCCTTAATATATTTCAAAGTATTACAAGGAAAAAATAGTGTCACTAAATTATTCCTCCTTGACGTTTTTTTCCTATAAAAATCATAAGATAAAAAAAAGTTTGGGAACTAATACCACATGTGGCTCTCCCATTCCTAGAAGCTCTATTGCATGCTCTCATGTTGTCACAACACACGAACCAAGAGAATGGTCCATCCTCACAGGACTCTGTTGCAGATCCTCAATCACCACCAAGTAATCCATGAAGGTGGATCCATCCTCGATATCTAGCTCATCCTAGTCAATGATGTGTGTTGGATCATATAGGTATGTCCTCAGCCGCAACACATGGAATACGTCACACACTTGGTCCAGATATAGGGATAAGGCAAGGTGGTAAACAACCTTGAAAAACCTCCATAAGATATCAAATAGCTCGATGAACATTTGGGATAAATTTCCTCCCCAAACAAACCTCCACAATCCTTTTCATGGGGAGATTATCAGGAAAAAATGGTCTCCTAAATCAAATTCCAAGAGCCTACAATTTCAATTTGAGTAATATTTCTTTAGAATCTAGGTTGTCCTCAAATAATCATAGATAACATGAAATTTCTCCTTCATTTACTACACCATCTATGACCCAAAAATAGATGCCTCTTCAATCTCATTTCATCATAAGGGTGACCTATAGGGTTTCCTGTATAAGGCATTGAAAGGTTTTATGTCAATAATAAAGTTATAAATGTCATTATAAGTGAACTAATTTAATGGAAAGTGATCCTCATAGATCTAGGAAAAGTCTAAAACACAGTATATCAAAATATCCTCCAACACCTGGATAGTACGGTTGGTCTACCCATCCATCTAGGGGTAAAATGTTGTACTCATCTACAAATAAGTCATGAATGCTTCCTGTAGAACTCTCCATAACTATGAAATAAACCATGCATCACGGTTAGAGGAAATATTTAAGGATACCCTATGGAGTCAGATGATCTCCCGCATATAATACTACCCCAATCTCTCCATGAAACTCTACTACCTAATATAAAAGAAGTGTGTTTAATTGATGAGTCAATCAACAATCACCCATATATAATCATGGAATCTTACTGTCTGCAGAATTCCTGTCACAAATTCTATGGATATGCCATCTTATTTCCACTACAATATCTAAAGAGGCTATGTTAAACCTACAAAAACCTGATTCTCATCCTTTATCTTCTGACATGTGAGACACTGAGAGATGAACGCGGACACAGTCCACCTCATACCATCCCACAAAAACTACTAATAAAGGTCCTTGTACATCTTATCTATTCCAAGATGTACAAGGAAAGGGGATGTGTGAAACTCCCTCATCATTTCCTCTTGAATCATGACTAGAACCACCATCCATACCTGTAAAAGGATGATGTGTTCCTCTCCTTTAGAAAATAAATCTAGTGAATCTCCTGAAGATATTTGATCATGAATAACCTCATAGTCGATGTCTCCCAACTAAGACTCTATCACAATCTAGAGAAGCATATGATTTAACAACATTGACTAAAGATATACTACACCCCTCTCCTCTACCAGGGTCAGCTATAAAGAAGCCAACTAATCAGACACCTCCTCCAACAAAAAAGAACAAGAATTTATACTAAAGGAATATTCCACCATATTTCCCTTCCTAGGAGTAAAAAATATCTCAAACTCATAGCCTTATAGGGACTCCAAACATCATCTCTATATTAGGTTCAAATCTCTTTGTGTTAAGATATACCTAATACTATGATGGTTTGAGTAAAGAACAAATCACTCTCCAAGAAGATAGTGCCTCCACATCTTCAGAGAAAATACTACCATTTCCAACTTCATGTTGTGAGTCATGTAGTTATTCTTGTGGGGTCTCAACTGCCTCAACCCATATGCTATCACTTACTACCTCTACATTAACACATATCCAAGTCCAACTCCATAGAAATTATAATACATGATATACTCCACACCCACCTCTGGTAGTTTCAAAATAGAAGCACTGGTCAACCTTATCCTTAACTCCTCAAAGGCCCTATGAAACTACTCAATCTAGGTAAATGGATACCCTTTCCATGTTAGGGTAGTTAAAGGGGATAAAATATTGGATAATTATTCTACGAACCTCTTGTAGTACCCTACCAAGCCAAGAAAAAATCACACCTCTAACATGATATTGGGTGGATCCCAAGAAAGAAATGCACCAATCTTTGCTGATTCCATAGCTAATTCATGATCAAAAATGAGATGCACCAAAATGTGAACCCCATGAATCTATAATTAGCACTTAGAGATCTTACAATAATGATAGTGTTCCCAAAGTAAGTCTAGGACCATCCTCACATGTTGTACATGATCCTCCTCTCACACAGAGTAAATTAGTATGTAATCAATTAATACAACCGAAAATTGGTCCATGTATGGATGAAAGATCTGGTTCATCAAATCCATAAACATAGAAGGGTTATTCATCACACCAAAATACATAACTAGGAACTCATAGTGTTCATAGAGACATTATAAGGCTTTCTTCAGAATATTATCATCGTAAAACCTCAAATGATGGTAGCCTGACTTGAGATTGATCTTTGATACCCAAATCACACCTCAAAACCAGTTAAACAGGTCATCAATCCTTATTGTGGGGTACTTGTTATTTATTTTTGCATGGTTCAGGAGATTATAATCAACAAAAATCCGCAAGATCTCATCCTCCATTTTCATGAACAAAACCAAAGCTTCCCAGGGGGACACATTGGGTATGATGGAACTCTTCTCTAAAAGATCCTACAACTTTACCCTAAACTCCTAGATATTAGTAGGAACCATTCAATATGTCGCATAATATATCAGTGTGGTCCTAGGATATAGGTTGATGCAGAATTTCACCTCTCACCTCAAAGGTAATTCCAGAGTGTCCTCAAGAAAGTCATCGATGAATTCCTCCACTGTTGAAGGAATATAGATGCTTGATGATCCCAATACATAAAGGGACAAACTCACCAAATTATGGGTTATGGGATGTATCCACCTGCTCGTAATACTTACTTGCTCGGCTATGAGATCTCTCTCACCTGTAAATGAGAATCTTAACCCATCTGTCTGAAGGCATTTAACCCACTTGTGATGATAGCAGATCTGAGATAGAATAATGGTAAACTAGTCTATACCCAATATTATTTCATAAATTTTCATCATGATGACCAAGTGGTCCCATGTGAAAATCTCTCCACCAAATGATAGCTTGCACTACCAACTGATAAGCGATATTGAAGAATCACAGCCAGTCAAAACCTCTAGCAAAATCAGTTATACTAAGGTATCAACAAGGAGCTCTATCCCTCTCAAAAGGGATAAATTAATTAATTAGAGACTCACACGTATTTATAAAATTAATATATAAAGTTTAAAATAAGCACAAATCATACCTCATATCATCTCATGAGATGTTAGGTCATAAGCCTCCATGGCCTGCAACTGCTCGTAGCCCTGACTTCTATCTCCTTGAGCCCAGTGTGGGATGCCTAGTGGTGGTGTTAAAATAGCTCATTGTGTCTCCATACACCAATGATTCATCCTCCTAGATCCCCACCCACTTCTCTTCCATCAACGCCTCCCTAGGGTCCACCTTGGATTAGCCTAGGAGATCCATGATCACGACACTACCTTTGTCGTGGTGGTCTATCACCTATCCATCTACCCTCCTCAGATCAATGGGTTGGGAAATTGTGTTCCATGTGACCTATCTCATTACACTCATAGCATCATACCTTTAAATGATGACTTGGTCTCTTACATAGACCATGTTACATAACTCTAAAAGTATGAGTCTGGCTATGGGAATATATCCTATGCCAATACCCTAACAACTGGTACCTACTAGATATTGCAGAAAACTCATCCCCATAAAGCCCACTACAAACCCCATCTACCTAGAATCCCTTAGATATGAATATATATATCACCATAACCCACTCTAACACTTCAGTATAGGTGGGAATGATGATTCTGGGTTGTCACATACATGAAATATTTAGAGGTATTTTTCATTTAATTTACATCCTTGATTTGTTTTGGTGGGTTTTCATGCATTTTTAAAGGAAATAGTGGGTTTCCAAAATTTGGGCCAACCTAAGAGCCCATTTCCAGTTTTGAAAGTATATTTTGTTTCTTTAATAACTCCTTCGTTTTTCAACATTTTTCAACCATTCAACTTCCAAAATGACCTTCATTTAAATATTAAAACCACAAAATAATTTTGGGCCCCTTAAAAATTCATTAGAATCATGGATTTGGGTGATAAAATTAGGTATTGGGCCAACCCGAAAACCCATTTCCAGTTTTAAAATTGTTTTGTAATTATTTCATAAAATATTTATTTTTTATCCTTTTTCGGTGATTCCACCTCTCACACATTCCCATCGAACCCAGCCACACCCAAATCTTCGTTTTCGCCTCTTTGGAGCTCATATTGGTCGCGATTTAGGGCCGAACTTCTGTAGCTCCAAAAAACGTCCAGATTTCTCAAGTAAGTTGTTTCTCTTCCTTATTCCTCCCTTCTTCTTAGGGTTTCTTCCTTTTTTATTGAATCTCCAAATGTCCAGAAGATGGGGTTTCGTACGTAGGGTTTTATTTTTGAGTTTCTTGGTCCAATCCTCTGGTTTTAGGTTCAATCTTACTCCTTTGTGGTGCGGCGGAGGTGCGGTTGAAGTGACGCACAAGGATTTGGGGGTTTTGACTCTTTTGGTAGGTGATTTCATATGTAGGTATTGTATAATGAGTTGGCTTGCTGTATTTAGGTTTCCATTATGTTCATCATTCAGTATTTTGATTTCAAAAATTGATTTGGGTAGTATTTTAAAAGTGGTAGATTTTTAAGTGCCAATCTTGTGTGAAAATGGGTGTTTTACATGTGTAACCCATATTGTGCCTCTTGGTGTTGTTTTATAATTCAGGGATTGGATTTATAAAAATGTTTTGATGCTGAAATTTATGTTTTGGTATAATATTGGTCTCCATTTGGTTTTAAATATGGGATTTTAGATGAATTTAATGTGCAACATTTGATTAATTTTCTTGAAATTGTTTTATGGAAATTATAAATGGTTTATTGAGTTATGCAAAAGGTGAAAAGAAGGTGTAGATACTATTTTGAATGTGTGTGACCAGAACTGATATTTATATCTGAATATTGATTTTGGTAGCATGTGGTGACTATTTGAGCACAATACGGGAAACCCCGGGTATCTAGGTGGGCTAACGTGTACTAGTACGCTAGTGAACGGAGGGGTTTTGACCATGGTTCACTTAGCAAGTCTGACATGGATAACACTAACAAAACTATAATGGAGATGATTGGAGACCACTAGGTTATGGGTATGCTCCCTACTAGTGGCTCGTGCATGAGAACGAATTTCTTTATGGTTACTTTCACCGAGGTACGAGGTACTTGGGGCTCACAGCAAACTAGTACCTAGGGGGGGTTCCTACGCTTGGTGCTCGTGGCCTTTTTGGCATTTAAACTTTCTTTATGGTATTTTGGGATGTGAAAACCAGCAGCTTGAATGTTTTATTCAATTTCACTGATTCTTATATTTATCCCCATTGAAAGTTATTTTCTTTTCAAAGTTGCACTTTTAGAAATAAATGCCACTATTATCTATTTATAACTCTTGCAAGCCTTTTATTTTACAATGCCTATCACTTGAAATCCTTGGGTGATATCCTATTGGTCTTAGTCTCACACCCTACTTACACCTTTGGGTGTAAGTAGACTTGATCATGTTTGACAAAGGCAAAGGAAAAGCCTTGGGTGATGGCGGTTCGGGTTGCTAGTTTCTCTCGATGGTGCGGTGTTGTGGAGACGGCTTGTGGGTGATGACCCCTTGTCGTGTGGAGTCTCTTGGGCTGTTTGCTACTACTTTTATGTACCTTTGGACCTCTTGTGTCTTGTTTAAACTCATATACTAAGTTCTGAATTTTTATTAATTCTTGTTTGGCATAATTTTTCAGATTTGGTTTGTTGTTTTTTTTTGTTATCTTATGAACCCAAACTCGGGTAAATCGTTCCCAAATGAATTTTTATGATACCCGGGCACTTGTTCCAGCCCGTGGGGATGGGGAACGCCCTTCGGGTCATGTCACGGGCTGGGTTTGGTGCCGGTTTTGGCGGTGACCAGATTCGGTTCGTGACAAAATGGTATCAAAGGAGGTTAATGTTTTTGGGTTGTATTGTTATTTTGGGATGAGTCAGGATAGACAGGAGCTAGGACTATCGGGGCTTGGGGTTTTGGTTGTGAGTAGGGTGTCTGGCCCACACCTCTCATGGCATACCCTGAGTCACCAGGGGATGTTGGAATTTAAAGATTGACTTCACTTCCAGGTGAGACGTGTGGGCTGCAGACCACATGTGGACATCATGCGGATGTGTTGTAGTTGTTTATTTTATTACTGAAATGTGTTTTGATTATCTATATTTGAGGCATTTGATTAAAATTTTCAGAATTGTGGTATTGATTATTATTTTGTGACTGTTACATTTTGTAGCAACATGCCTCCCCGGAAAGCTCTCACGCACCCACGGGAGGAAGCCGGAGAGAGTTCTCCCACACCAATTGATCAGAGGCTAGTCGAGGCCGTGGTCCGGGCTGTCCAGGCTCTAGGATATGGACCAGCTCCAGTTCCAGCTCCTATTAGAGAGGATGAGACTGGTCCTAGAAAGGACAAGGCCCAGGAGTTCCTGAAAAATAAGCCTCCAACCTTCCGAGGCAGCTCAGAACCCCAAGAAGCAGAGGAATGGCTCGAGAAGATCGAGCGTATGTTTGAGTTCCTGGAAACACCCGAGGAGCTCAGGGTGAAGTGTGCCTCCTTTCTGTTGGAGGGTCCCAGCCGTAAATGGTGGGAGTTAGTGCTTCAGGCTGGGAAGAATGAGCAGATGCGCTGGGGAGATTTCAAGGCTGTCTTCAATGAACAGTACTGCCCTGAGGTCTTGGCTTATGCCAGGTCTAGAGAGTTCATGGAACTTGTTCAGGGAAATCTATCTGTGATGGAGTATGCCAACCGTTTCGCTGAGTTGGTTCGGTATGCTCCGGAAATTGTCTCTAATGATCAAGCGAAGGCCCAGAGGTTTGAGAAAGGCTTGAGACCAGAGATATACTCCCAGGTGTTCTTGTTTAAGCTGAGGACCTATGCTGAGGTCGTTGATCGGGCGTGCATGGTTGAGATTGATAGAAAAGGAAGGGCTGGTTTCTATGGTTCTGTATCAGCAGTGGGAAGTGGAAGCTCTTCAGAGAAGAAAAGGAAGTGGGAGGATCATGTGAAGAAAGGAGGAGGTAGTTCAGGGAACTCTTCTAGGCAGTTGTCATCAGCGGCTTCTGATGCGAGATCGGTCGTGTGCCACCAGTGTGGGAAGACCGGGCACATCCGTCCAGCATGCCCTCATCCTCCGAAGACCTGTTTCCAGTGTGGAGGTATGGGACACGTGCAACGCTTTTGCGGGATAGCCCGTCCACTTCAAAGTGGGGCAGGATCCATGTCTCCCAGAGGAGTGCCAGCACAGTCTGAGCCGTCGAGGACTGGGGGATCTCGATTTGGAAGCCGTGGTGGTAGGGTTGGGTCATCTTCTAGGCAAAGCCAGTTCAGGGCACAACCACAGACTAGCGGTCGTCTTCAGGCAGAGACTGGACATCTCCATGCGGTGGATCATGCACCACCAGGATCAGAGGCGGGACCGTCGACTGTTCGAGGTACCGTTTTGATTTCATCTTCTATAGCTACTGCTCTTTTTGATACTGGTGCCTCTGTTTAATTCATATCTGCCCGTTTTGTGGACATTCTAAATCTGCTAACTGATTTGATGTCATTCACAATGGAGTTGGTGACACCGCTGGGAAAGAAGAAGGAGCAGGGTCTCAGGTGCCCATCTTGTGTGCTTTCTGTGTCAGGGGTTGAGATGGAGTGGGACCTCTTGGTCTTAGATATGAACCTTTTTGATGTCATACTCGGGATGGATTGGCTAGTACACTTCCAGGCACACATATATTGCTATAGACGGCGTGTGAGTTTCATGGCACCTGATGGGAGTCGTCAGGTTTTTCATGGAGAATGGGATCCTCGGTCAGGTCGCGCAGGGCCTCCACTCCCAAAGTTGGGAAGTGTTATCTTCCAGTTATCTTCTCTTATGCTAGAGGATGGTCTTTCCCCTGAAGGTGCACTGCCTCATGTAGTGAATGCGTTTTCGGAGGTATTCCCTGATGATTTTTCTGGTTTGCCCCCGGATCGGGATGTGGAGTTTTCGATTGATCTGGCGCCGGGAACACAGCCGATATCTCTTCCCTCTTATCGCATGGCCCCCACCGAGTTGAGGGAATTAAAGATACAGCTGGACGACTTAGAATCCAAAGGATTCATTCGCCCTAGCGTCTCTCCTTGGGCCGCTCCTATGTTGTTTGCAAAAAAGGCTGATGGATCCCTCCGGTTGTGCATTGACTACCGGAAGCTGAATAAGGTATCAATTAAAAACAAATACCCTTTGCCCAGAATAGATGATTTGTTTGATCAGTTGAAGGGGGAAAAGTGGTTCTCAAAGATAGACCTACGTTCAGGGTATCATCAACTCAGGGTGAAGGAGTCAGATATCCCTAAGACAGCCTTCCGAAGCAGGTACGGCCACTTTGAGTATTTGGTCATGACCTTCGGATTGACCAATGCTCCAGCAGTATTTATGGCACTTATGAATAGGGTGTTCCATCAGTATCTCGATTCCTTTGTTGTGGTGTTCGTGGATGACATTATGGTATACTCTTGCTCTGAGGAGGAACACGAACATCACTTGAGGATCGTTTTGGGTACATTACGAGATCACCGCCTCTATGCAAAGTTGTCAAAGTGCACTTTCTGGATCAGAGAGGTGAGATTTCTGGGGCATGTGATCTCAGAGCATGGAGTTTCAGTGGACCCTGAGAAAATTAGTGCAGTCATGTCATGGGAGAAACCGAAGAATGTGTTCGAGATCAGGAGTTTTCTTGGCTTGGCCGGTTATTACAGGCGATTCGTTCGGGATTTCTCTCGGCTTGCTTCACCGATGACTTCCCTCACCCGGAAAGGGGTGAAGTTTGTATGGGGTCCAGAATGTCAGGCATCATTTGAGGAGCTAAAGAGGCGATTGAATACTGCCCCCGTGCTGATTTTACCAGAGGCTGGAAAGGGATATGTGGTTTATTGTGATGCTTCAGGTATGGGTCTTGGGTGCGTGCTTATGCAGGATGATCATGGGGTGGCGTATGGCTCTCGCCAACTTCGGCCACACGAAAAGAACTACCCAACCTATGACTTGGAGTTGGCAGCAGTGATGCAGCTTTGAAGATGTGGCGTCACTACCTCTTTGGGGAGAAGTTTGTGGTCTATTCTGATAACAAAAGCTTGGCTTATATCTTCTCACAAAAGGACCTCAACATGAGGAAGCGTCGCTGGATCGAGTACTTGCAGGGGTTTGATTTTGACATTGTCTATACCCCAGGTAAGGGTAATGTAGTGGCCGACGCCTTGAGCAGAAGGTTTCCAGTGCAGGCTTTGAGGAAGTCCAGTGATGAGTGGACATTGATGGGGATCTTTTCTCAGATGCATGTGGAGACCAAGGAACATAGTGGAGGGGCATTCTTGGCGAGCATCCAGTTGACTCCTTCTCTGTTGGAGTTGATTCAGCAGGAACAACCTAGTGATGAGCTTTGTCAGCGATCGAAGAAGTTTATTCATGGTGGGGAGACATCCTCTGATTGGTCGTCATCTCCCGAGGGCATCTTGTGCTTCAAGGGTCGTTCGGTAGTGCCGTTATCTCTACAGAAGGTGGTGATGCAGGATAGCCACCAGTCTCAGTGGGCTGTCCATCCGGGTGCGACTAAGATGTATTATGATGTCCGTCGGCAGTTTTGGTGGCCTGGTATGAGACGGGACATAGCGGACTTTGTGTCGAGATGCTACACATGCCAGCAGGTGAAAGCAGAGCACCAAAGGCCCTCCGGTTTGCTCCAACCACTACCCATTCCTACCTGGAAATGGGACGAGGTTGCCATGGACTTCATTGTTGGATTACCTCGTACACCTCGAGCTAAGAATGCCATTTGGGTGGTGATTGATCATCTAACCAAATCAGCCCACTTCATTCCGATCAGAGATACATCTAAAGTGGATGAGTTGGGCCGTTTGTATCTTCAGGAGGTGGTGAGACTCCATGGTGTGACATCAGCAGTTGTCTCAGATAGAGACCCTCGTTTCACATCTCGATTCTGGGAAGGCCTCCAGAAGGCCTTGGGGTCCCAGATTAAGATGAGCACAGCATACCATCCACAGACGGATGGTCAGACAGAGCGGGCAAATCAGATTTTAGAGGACATGCTTCGTGCATGTGTCCTAGACTTTGGAGGTTCTTGGGATACCCATTTGGGATTGGTTGAGTTTTCTTATAATAACAGTTACCAATCCTCGATTCGAATGGCTCCTTTTGAGGCGCTCTATGGTCGGCCTTGTCGGTCCCCCCTCTGTTGGGCTGAGGTAGGTGAGACCTCACTACTGGGGCCGAGTATGGTGCAGGAGACATCTGAGAAGGTAAAATTAATCAGGCAACGTTTATTGACAGCTCAGAGTCGTCATAAATCATATGCTGACCGGAGGCGTCGAGACCTAGAGTTTTCTGTGGGTGATAGAGTATTCTTGAAGGTGGCCCCTCGTTTAGGCCATCGTCGATTGGGGAAGCAAGGTAAGCTGACTCTGCGGTATGTCGGGCCATTTGAGATCATTGAACGTATTGGAAAGGTGGCATACAGGTTGGCCTTACCTTCTCAGTTGACATCCATCCATGATGTCTTCCATGTTTATCAGTTGAAGAAATACTACCCGGATCCGTCCCATGTGTTGAGTTGGGAAGAATTGGAGATAGAGCCTGATTTGTCTATTGTTGAGAGGCCAGTGAAAATAGTGGACTCCCAAGAGAAGATACTTCGAGGGAAGTCTATTCCATTAGTCCGGGTTCTATGGCAGCATGGTAATGATACACATGAGACATGGGAGCGAAAGTCGTGGGTCGAGGAAGAGTACCCGTTCTTGTTTTCCAATCAAGCCTCATGTTGACTTTCCGGGGCGGAAAGTCCTTCATGGGGGGGAGAATTGTCACATACATGAAATATTTAGAGGTATTTTTCATTTAATTTACATCCTTGATTTGTTTTGGTGGGTTTTCATGCATTTTCAAAGGAAATAGTGGGTTTCCAAAATTTGGGCCAACCTAAGAGCCCATTTCCAGTTTTGAAAGTATATTTTGTTTCTTTAATAACTCCTTCGTTTTTCAACATTTTTCAACCATTCAACTTCCAAAATTACCTTCATTTAAATATTAAAACCACAAAATAATTTTGGGCCCCTTAAAAATTCATTAGAATCATGGATTTGGGTGATAAAATTAGGTATTGGGCCAACCCGAAAACCCATTTCCAGTTTTAAAATTGTTTTGTAATTCTTTCATAAAATATTTATTTTTTATCCTTTTTCGGTGATTCCACCTCTCCCACATTCCCATCGAACCCCGCCACACCCCCATATTCGTTTTCGCCTATTTGGAGCTCATATTGGTCGCGATTTAGGGCCGAACTTCTGTAGCTCCAAAAAACGTCCAGATTTATCAAGTAAGTTGTTTCTCTTCCTTATTCCTCCCTTCTTCTTAGGGTTTCTTCCTTTTTTATTGAATCTCCAAATGTCCAGAAGATGGGGTTTCGTACCTAGGGTTTTAGTTTTGAGTTTCTTGGTCCAATCATCTGGTTTTAGGTTCAATCTTACTCCTTTGTGGTGCGGCGGAGGTGCGGTTGAAGTGACGCACAAGGATTTGGGGGTTTTGACTCTTTTGGTAGGTGATTTCATATGTAGGTATTGTATAATGAGTTGGCTTGCTGTATTTAGGTTTCCATTATGTTCATAATTCAGTATTTTGATTTCAAAAATTGATTTGGGTAGTATTTTAAAAGTGGTAGATTTTTAAGTGCCAATCTTGTGTGAAAATGGGTGTTTTACATGTGTAACCCATATTGTGCCTCTTGGTGTTGTTTTATAATTCAGGGATTGGATTTATAAAAATGTTTTGATGCTGAAATTTATGTTTTGGTATAATATTGGTCTCCATTTGGTTTTAAATATGGGATTTTAGATGAATTTAATGTGCAACATTTGATTAATTTTCTTGAAATTGTTTTATGGAAATTATAAATGGTTTATTGAGTTATGCAAAAGGTGAAAAGAAGGTGTAGATACTATTTTGAATGTGTGTGACCAGAACTGATATTTATATGTGAATATTGATTTTGGTAGCATGTGGTGACTATTTGAGCACAATACGGGAAACCCCGGGTATCTAGGTGGGCTAACGTGTACTAGTACGCTAGTGAACGGAGGGGTTTTGACCATGGTTCACTTAGCAAGTCTGACATGGATAACACTAACAAAACTATAATGGAGATGATTGGAGACCACTAGGTTATGGGTATGCTCCCTACTAGTGGCTCGTGCACAAGAACGAATTTCGTTATTGTTACTTTCACCGAGGTACGAGGTACTTGGGGCTCACAGCAAACTAGTACCTAGGGGGGGTTCCTACGCTTGGTGCTTGTGGACTTTTTGGCATTTAAACTTTCTTTATGGTATTTTGGGATGTGAAAACCAGCAGCTTGAATGTTTTATTCAATTTCAATGATTCTTATATTTATCCCCATTTAAAGTTATTTTCTTTTCAAAGTTGCACTTTTAGAAATAAATGCCACTATTATCTATTTATAACTCTTGCAAGCCTTTTATTTTACAATGCCTATCACTTGAAATCCTTGGGTGATATCCTATTTGGATTAGTCTCACACCCTACGTACACCTTTGGGTGTAAGTAGACTTGATCATGTTTGACACAGGCAAAGGAAAAGCCTTGGGTGATGGCGGTTCGGGTTGCTAGTTTCTCTCGATGGTGCGGTGTTGTGGAGACGGCTTGTGGGTGATGACCCCTTGTCGTGTGGAGTCTCTTGGGCTGTTTGCTGCTACTTTTATGTACCTTTGGACCTCTTGTGTCTTGTTTAAACTCATATACTAAGTTCTGAATGTTTATTAATTCTTGTTTGGCATAATTTTTCAGATTTGGTTTGTTGTTTTTTTTTTGGTTATCTTATGAACCCAAACTCGGGTAAATCGTTCCCAAATGAATTTTTATGATACCCGGGCACTTGTGCCAGCCCGTGGGGATGGGGAACGCCCTTCGGGTCATGTCACGGGCTGGGTTTGGTGCCGGTTTTGGCGGTGACCAGATTCGGTTCGTGACATGGGTGCAGCGGAAGCTCATGGGTGGATGTTCCCACTTGGATTTTTTTCATTAACAATGATCAATCCAGGATCAATACGATGATAAACGCCAGTATCCATGGATTGATTCACAGAAATAGACAAAGAAGAATAAAGGTCTCGGAACCACAAAAGTGGATCATCACAGGTTGATTATAATTAATTTAATTAATTAAAAATAAGTACATTTTTAGCGTTCTTTCTTCGTTGATATTCTTGATCACGTTTCGATGTGATTCATTGTTGCATCGCAGAAGACAAGTGTAGACTTCCTATATAGGTGATCCACATGTGCACCTCGTATCTTTGGACATCACCAAATGAGTCTTCGGGTACTAGCGTGGGGAAAACTTTTCTTACGTTGTCCATCTTAGATCGTCTTGATCCGATGGAAGAGGGTCTCTCTCGGTTTTGAGAGTGTTCTTGGAGGACGGAGTTCTTTAGGTCTTGAGAGAATTCTCCAGAATTATTATACACAATGATTCTCTTCGGAAAGGATTTGGGGTTGTGAGGATATTTATAATCAGGTTTGAGGTTGTAAAGTTATGATAATAAATAAATGTGTTACATGTTTTATTTATTTCATTAACTCTATTGAAAACCCCATGTCGAGTCATTAATTCCTTGACATGCGTACACACTGATTATAATAAATATCATTTAAAAAAATGATATCATTTCCTCTAAATCTAGACTGAAAAAACTATACAGCGTGTAATCATAAATACAGGGTGTGTACTTGTTTTTCATTGAAAACTACACGGTGTGTAAATTTAATGTACACAGTGTGTATATCTTGTTTTCATTTATTCATTTCCTTTCCAAAAGGAAAAATACATGGCATGTAATCATTAACACACGTCGTGTACTTGTTTTCGTTTTATTCTTCCTCCATCATTAAAAAGATTTAGGATTCCTTGAATAATTATTAAACCACGTACGGGAATAATCTTTATTCTACTTGAGATACTTGGATACACTTAGTGTGTGACCCTCTAGGACTCTTTCTTGTTAGAATTAGGCGGGCTTGCCTAAAGTCCAAGATTACTGTCTAGTAATGGGTCAAGGCACACAAGAGAAAGAATTTGACACCGCATTGACGTGTCACCTCATACGAACGCTTACCATGTAATTTAATCCCTTTGTCTCAATATCTCATCAAGAAGGTTTCATGGCAGTTTCATAAACCTATATGCTTGATCCTTCGTTCTTTGACTTCCTGAAATAAACTCATCATTACACCATGGCCATGGAATTTCATGCGACAGACCTATTTCAATCAAAGGGCCGAGATACCAACTTTCATAAATGGAAGGGACAAATCCTTCCTCGACTTATCCATTAACAACATGTTACTCATGACGCACCCAACGTACCATACTTCCCGCCAACTGTATGCGTGATGGTTTTCGTCAGTAAACCTAAGTGCGTGAGTCATGACATGAGTTAATGATAATATTCCAGTCTAAGGACCATTACACATGCTCGTAGATAGCAATATCCGATGACACCAAGACATGAAGAATTTCTACCGGTGGGTCTGTTCTCATAATCTCCCATCTTGGATATTACCAAGTGTGAACTCCATGACAGAGAGTCTCATCTTCTTATGAGTACTCACATATTATGGTTTCTATACTATGTGTCCTATCATAGTATTTCATCCAACCATAGAACTTTATTTAAGAATATTGTTATATCATTTCAAGGTTCTCATCATAGCGGGGATATTCCATGACCTTATCAATGCAAAAAATATTCCAGGACATTATTATATTATAGTCATGCAGAAAAATGAACAATATATAATAATTGTACATTCATGTAAGAAAAGTACAAAACAGTTGGTTCTTAGAACACCAACCATAACAAACTCCCACTTGGACTAGAGCCAACTGCCTATGACTTTTAGTCCGCTAGACCTCACATGATGATCATGTTTCTGCTGAGTCAAGGCTTTAGTCAAAGGGTCTAGCATGTTGTCTTCCATGGAAATACTGCTCACTTCAACTTCAAATCTCTGAGAAAATCCCTCAAGAGATGATACTTCTGAAGTATGTGCTTTGTCTGCTGATGTGACCATGGCACTTTTCCAAGTTCCACCGCTGCAGTATTATCACAATAGAGTGTGATAGGATCTTTAATGATAGGTAATACATCTAGATCTTGGAAGAATATTCGCATCCATAATGCTTCTTTAGCTGCCTTAGAAGCTACGATATACTTGGACTCTACTGTAGAATCTGCGACCACACTTTTCTTTGAGCTCTTCCAGCTCACTGAACCTCCATTAAAACTAAAGATGTAACCAGTCTATGACTTCATGTTATCTTGATCAGTCTGGAAACTAGAATCTACATGTCCTCTAATGACTAGTTCTTCATCTCTTCCATAAACCAGGAACATATCCTTAGTACGCCTCAGATACTTAAGGATAGTCTTGACTTCCATCCAATTATGGTCTCCTAGATCAGTTAGATATCTTCCTACCGTACTTAATGAGTAAGCAACATCTAACCCTTATACATAGCATTACATACATGACTGACCCAATTGCAGATGCGTAAGGGATCCTTTCCATTTTCTTTCTTTCCTCATGTGTCTGAGGACACATTTTCTTGGAAAGATGAATGCCATGTGACACTGGAAACAATAACCTCTTGGAATGTTCTATACTGAATCTCTTTAGTATCTTGTCAATGTATGTACTTTGACTCAGGCCAAACATTCTCTTGGATCTATCACGATGGATCTTAATCCCGAGAATATATACTGCCTCAGCCAAGTCTTTCATAGAGAATCATTTATCCAATCATGCCTTAACAGACTATAAGATAGGTACTTCGTTTCCAATTAGTAATATGTCATCAACATATACTATTAGGAAAATGACTGCATTTACACTAAACCTTTTGTAGACACAAGGCTCACATTCGTTCTTAACAAAGACAAATTCTGTTACAGCTTCATCAAAATGAATGTTCCATGACCTTGATGCTTTCTTTAATCCATAAATGGATTTCTGCAACTTGCATACCTTGTTGGCATCCTTATAGGTGCTGACTTGTCCCTCCATGTCCAGTTTCTTCTTGAATACCCATTTATTACCAATAGGCTTTACATCAACTGGAGGATCTACCAAAATACAGACTTGGTTTTGGTACATGGAATCCATTTCAGAATTCATGGCTTCTTTCCACTTGGAAATGTCTATGCCTTCAACTACTTCCTTGTAGGTAAGAGGGTCATCATTGTCAACCAATAATGAGTCACCATCCTTAGTGACAAGAAAACCATATCATTCTAGTTCTCTCACCTCTCTCATGCTCCTACGCAGTTCTTGTGTCTCTGGAACTGATTGTTCTTCCACAGGGCTTTGTGTAATCTATTCTTGTACCAACTCCTATGTATCTTGAGCCTTGACTTCATTGAAGTCTATCTCCCTCCCACTATCTCTTTTGGAGATGTGCTCCCTCTCAAGGAATATGGCGTTTCTTTCCACTATTACCCTTTTATCTGAGGGGTTGTATAGGTAATATCCCCTTGTTTCCTTGGGATATCCTATAAAGATACAATTTGTGCCTCTGGGTGCAAGCCTGTTACCTAAGAGGCCTTAACAAATTATTCACTACCCCACACATGTAAATTTGATAACATGGATTTGCATCCACTCCATAGCTCATATGGAATACCATTTATCGATTTAGTTGGTACTTGGTTTAGTATGTGTGTTGTTATTTGTAATGAATATCCCCAAAAGGATAATGGAAGACTCGCATGAATCATCATTGATCTCACCATTTCCAACAAGGTGTGTTTCCTCCTTTCACTCAAACCATTCCACTGAGGCGTGTAAGGAGGAGTGAGTTGAGATAGAATCCCAAACTCCCTTAAGAAATTAATGAAGTCCTGATTAAGATATTCTCCTCCTATGTCTGAGTGGAGTTTCTTAATATTCTTACCAAGATGGCTCTCAACTTCATTCTTGTATTATTTTAATTGATTAAAAGAATCTGACTTATACCTCATTAAGTAAATATATCCATATCTACTAAAATCATCAGTAAAAGTTATGAAGTACAAAAACCCAACCCTTTATTCAACTGGAAATGGTCCACACACATCTGTGTGAACTAATTTTAGAAGCTCTTTAGCCCTTTCACCTTTCCCACTAAATGGGGATTTGGTCATTTTGCCTTATAGACACACATGAAATACACTGAGTGGTTTTACTTCGAAAGAATATAAATACCCATCTAGATGTAATTTTGTCAAACCTTTCTCATTGACATGACCTATTCGGTGATGCCAAAGTTGGGTGTGGTATGAGTCATGTGAATTAATTTTGTCATCGATTTCCATTACTTGTTTTGTGTAGTCTAACACATAAAGGTCGTTATTTAAATGTTCCCTACCAAAACAAATTCTATATTTATAAAAGTAGAAACATCCACTTCCAAACTTGAAGATGAATCCATCAGTATCTAATCTGGACACTGAAATAATGTTTTTGGTTATAGAGGGTATATAATAACATCCTTTCAAAACCAAGACCATCACAGTAGGCAATGTGATGTGGTAGTCTCTGAAAACTACAACAGCGAGTCTGGATCCATTGGATGCTCGTAGATCCACCTCACCTTGGTCAATCTTTCTGAGTCTACTTGGTTCCTATATTTGGATACATATGTGAGCACTAAAATCTGTATCTAATAACCAATTTGTAGAAACAGATATATTACATTCGATAACAAATGCACCTGAAGCTTCCCCTTTCTTCCTTGGCTGGGTGTAGTTTTTCTTCCAGTGTCCCTTCTTGCCACATACAAAACAAACAGCCTCCTATTCTCTATCCTCTCCTTTGATCTTCCTTTTCTTGGAAGGCCTTGAAGAATCTTTGTGCTTAAATATCTTCACCTTCTATTTAATTTTATTCACCATAAGGACAGAAGGATTTTCACACTTCATATCATTTTCCACTTGGAGAATGAGGATAAGGAGATCATATAGAGGCTTCTCAATGTTGTTCATGTTGAAATTTACAACAAATTTAGAGAATCTCTAGGGGAGTGATGCAAGAATGAGATTGGTAGCCAGTTATTCGAGGAGTTTAAATCCTAGAACCTTCAAGCACTCAATATAGCCAATGAGCTTGACTACATGAGGCCCATCTGGGTCACCCTATCCAAGCTTACTCTGGAATAGATCCTTGGAGATATCAAACCTTTCCTGTCTTGTTCTCTTATGGTATAGACCATAGAGGTTCTCGAGCATGCTATAGGCATCTATGTATTCATGAGACTTCATGATCTCACTAGACATTGATGATAGTATCAAACATTGAACGTCAAGTGAATCGTTCAAATTTTGATCATAGACCAGAAAATATTCATCACTTTCCCCTTGGGCGGGCGAATCAGGAAGTGAGGACTCGAGTACGTAAAACTTTCGTTCATGGCGTAGGATAACCCGAAGGCACCTAAAACATTCCTAAAAGTTACTGCTGGTGATGATATTGTCTTTATCCAGAATTGATCACAGAGAAAATGTGGTTGACAAGTTTGTCATATTGATTCTACAAATTAAAAGAGTAGATTTATCAGTACTTTCTTGATTACATTTTATGAGAAATAACAAATGAATTTATTAATTCTCCCACTATTTTATCAAGTCCTAATGGCCCTCACCATTGAACTCGGAATATCCAGTTTCTTTGACATTCTAGTGGAAAGGATCCATATTCCCCTTCGCATAACCCCAACAAGGTTTGGTCAAGCTATTTGAAGGTATTTAGGTAGGTAGGTCTTTGTCAACTGTGAGCTTACAGTTTCTTGATCTGTTGAGTAGACTCCCCAATCCTGAAATCCTGACTTGGATTTCCTCAACACTTTCCTCCAATATTACACCAATTCTATCAAGGTCTACTCCTCTTGATGTAATATGGTTAAGTCAACCTGAAACCTTTCATAAGGGCTTCCTTTATAAAAGTAAGTGTCACAACAAGGGTTGGTCAAACACATAGTTTTATTGAGTCTTTCCCTTAATCAAGTAACGAAAGGCTTGGTCTGACTTAATATGGTATTGAGGGATTTTAATCCTTTAGGCATAGTTTCTCATTATCACATGCTTGTTAACATTAAGTGATTCTTGCTTAAGTGATTAACCATGTTATGATAATGTTTATGCATAGTCCGGTTTTATTTTATTCCATCTTTGCATTCTTGTTTACTTCATTAATTATGTGATCACGACAACACATACATAATAAATAAACCATGCAATTAGACAGAAATAAAATAAGATGGCATGATCATGGGCTTCTATTAGTTAGATTATCCATCGGTTTTGATAAGCTAACCCTGACCTAAGGAAAAACACCTTGAACCTGATAGTTCATGTTTTGTATCTCACACCTGTCCACCTTTGTACCTTCTTGGTTTGGTTTCACCTCAGCTTCGAATTTTGAATCGTCTCCTATGGCTTGGGAGATCCTCTATTACATAGGGTTTACATTAAACAAACCATGGGCACGCATGCCCTACATTTTATTGGAAGAAGGATCGCAGGAAAACAAATTTAAATAAATTTAAATGAAACCATACACACACAAAGGTTATTTGGTCTAGATCATGATCATCCATAGCATGCAAAGACATTTACGCATATTTAGAATTAAAATTATTTTAATCGTTATTTTATTTAAGATAAGTCGCGTTTGAATTTAATTAAATATGATCTTATAATTAATCAATTATTTATCTTAAATTCCTTTCTGAATGTCCTTGAGATTATTCTCATCCATATTCCTTGTATAGGTCTTTGTACTTTGGAGGAAACCCAGTAAAATTTCATTTCTGGAAAGTACACGACATGTAGTTTATATTTACACGGTGTGTATTTCTTTTCACCCTTTATCCAAATTACATGCTGGGGAATTTGGCATGTTTTCTCTAATTTGGAAATTTTGGAGTACATGTCATGAAGATTAATCTAACACAGCGTGTACTTTCTTGTTACACGGTTATCATCTTGGAAATACCATGTACGCGGTACATGGATTCTCCTTGTACACGGTTTCACTTAGGCCGAATCGGAGTACACGACGTGTTGATTAAGCATACACGCCGTGTATTCCGGTTTCCACACACCATTAAATTCTGGTCAACATGGTGTAATAAAACTCAGGTATAATCAATTCACACGGCATGGTTTGGTGGACCAGTACCGTTTCGTTGAACCTAAGTACACGGCGTGTAGTTTTCATTACATGCCGTGTATTCCCGTGTTGTACAGACAGAAAGAGAGGCTCCTCCAGATGAGTTCCTCATTTTTATTTTAATCAAAATTAAAATTAAAAAATTATTTTTGTGATGTGAATCGAGAAACGAAGGAGGAAGAACAGATCTTGTTCATTCATTTTTTATAAAACGATTTGAATTGAATCAAATATAAATGCGTAAATTATCAACTAAAATTAAATAACTATAATCAACGTTGAAACCTCCCTCTGATACCAATTTAAGGTTCCAGGCACAGTAGAAGCTCGTGGGTGGATGTTCCCACTTGGCCTTTTGTTATTAGGAATGATCAATCTGAGATCAATACAATGATAATTTCCAGTATTCACGGATTGATTCATAGAAATAGACAAAGAATAAGAAAGGTCTTGGAACCAAAAAAGTGGATTGTCACATGTTGATTATAATTAATTTAATTAATTAAAAAGAAGTACCTTTTGGGTGTTCTTTCTTCATTGATATTCTTGATCACGTTATGATGTGATTCGTTGTTGCGTCGCAGAAGCCAAGTGTAGACTTCCTCTAGTGGTGATCCACACGTGAACCTCGTATATCTGGGCATCGCCAAAGGAGTCTCAGGGTGCTAGTGTAGAGAAACCTTTGCTTGCGTTGTCCACCTTAGATTGTCTTGATCCGATGGAAGAGGATCTCTCTAGGTATTGAGAGTGTTTTTGGAGGACAGAGTTCTTTTGGTCTTGAGAGAATTATCCAGAATTGTTGTGCACAATGATTTTCTTCGGATAGGGGTTGGGGTTGTGAGGATATTTATAATTGGGTTTGAGGTTGTAAAGTTATGACAATAAATAAACACATTACATGTTTTATTTATTTCATTAACTCTATTGAAAACCCCATGTTGATTCCTTAATTCCTTGACATGCGCCCACACTAATTATAATAAATATCATTTAATAAAATGATATCATTTCCTCAAAATTCCGATTGGAAAAACTACACGACGTGTAATCATAAATACACGGCGTGTACTTGTTTTTCATTGAAAACTACACAGCGTGTACATTTAATGTACATGGTGTGTATATATTGTTTTCATTTATTCATTTACTTTCCAAAATGAAAACTACATGGCATGTACATTCAATAATACACGGCGTGTACTTGTTTTCAAAATAAAAACTACACGACGTGTAATCATTGACACACGGCGTGTACTTGTTTTCATTTTATTCTTCCTACATCATTAAAACAATTTAGGCTTCCATGAATAATTATTAAACCACATATGGTAATAATATTTATTCTACTTGAGATACTTGGATACACTTACTGTGTGACCCTCTAGGCCTCTTTCTCATTGGCATTAGGTGGGCTTGCCTAAAGTCCAAGATTACTGTCTAGCAACGGGTCAAGGTACCCAAGAGAAAGAAGTTGACGCCGCATTGATGTGTCACCTCATATGAGTGCTTATCGTTTAATTTAATCCCTTTGTCTCAATATCTCATCAAGAAGGTTTCATGGAAGTGTCATAAACCTATATGCTTGATCCGTCATTCTTTGACTACCTGAAATAAACTTGTTGTTACAGCATGGCTATGGAATTTCATGCGACGGTTCTATTTCAATCAAAGGGTCGAGATATCAACTTCCATAAATGGAAGGGACAAATCCTTCCTCGACTTATCCATTAACAACATGTCACTCGTGACGCACCCAACGTACCCTACTTCCCTCCAACTGTCTGCGTGACAGTTTTCATAAGTAAATCTAAGTTCACGATTCATGACATGAGTTAATGATAATCTTCCAGTCTAAGGACCATTACACACACTCGTAGATAGCAATGTCCGATGACACCAAGACATGCAGAATTACTACTGGTGGGTCTGTTCTAATAATATCACATCTTGGATATTACCAAGTGAGAACTCCATGAGAGAGAGTCTCATCTTCTTATGAGTACTTGCATATGACAGTCTGTATACTATGTGTCCTGTCATAGTATGTCATCCAACCGTATAACTTTATTTAAGAATATTGTTATAGCATTTCAAGGTTCTCATCATAGCGGGGATCTGCCATGAAATTATCAATGCAACAAATATTCTAGGATATTATTATATTATAGTCATGCAGAACAATGAATAATATATAATAAGTGTACATTCATGTAAGAAAAGTACAAAATAGTTGGTTCTTAGGACACCAACCCTAACAGGGAATACATAGGAGAACCACACTAACACAAATGTATATGTGGAAACCCTACTTGAACTTCCATTCCTAAAAGTATCCATCTTGCACCATGTCAAGGGAGTAACACATAAGGTTAGTGAAACTCATGGCATACTCAGAAACTATCATACCACCCTACTACATCTTTATATGCTCTTGAATTCAAACTGAGTTGAAGTACTAGGGGTAATAATTATCATGGAATAACTACTAGAGTTCAGTCCATGAGAGCGTCATCTCATTATGATTTTTCATGGATAGAATCCAACAATGCCCAAATAATCCATGGAAAACACTAGCTACCAGAGAACCATCAAATCAATCAGGGTCTGTATGAACCTAAAGACTCAGATCACTAACTTAATCTAATCCCCTGCTACCTGGGGATCTAGCTCACTACGGAACCTCAGTGGCCTCTAGAACTAGAACTCTCATAGTGTGATAATACTTTATGCATCTATATCCTGCCTTATTAGTACTATCTTATTCTCTATAGGAGTGGGTGCTACTCTTTTCCCACCTAGAAAAAATAACTCTTGAAATGGACCCTAAATTGAGGCCTCATCACTCATCAGATCATCATCATGATCCTAAATCAGTAATCTGTATAGATATATTTGTGGAGAAATCCTGAAAGGGATCAATACGTAACATAATTATATTAACACACAAACACACTGTAACGGCCCAAAATTTTGAATAAATCTTGTTTCCTAATTTCATGTGTTATTTTTTTTTTTTTTTATACTCAACAAAAAAAATTTATGTGATAAACATGATTATAATTAAAATGAGACCAGTGGGTTTTGACTGTTATATGACCATCGGTCAATATGACCGTTGTGAACAAAATGTTTTGATTATTGTCTCTAAATATAAGTAATCTTGGTTAATTATTATAGAAAGAAGATTTGATGGCGTCACCTAGTAGTCTTGGACCGATCGAAGCCCATCTAATAGAGCTTGGGAAGGAGGTAGCACCATTGGGCTTTTCTCTGGACCAAATCCAATCCGAACTTCATCATGTGAAGCTATAACGGAATCGCCTTCGCGAGAAGTTCAAACTGATAGAAATTACTACTCAGGCAATGTTGACTGAGCCGCCCCAAGATTCTATCACCCTAGCACACCTTACTCTTAGGTCCTATGCTGGTATTATAAGGGGCTATGTAATGAGACCGTAACTGCCTTGTGTAATTCTTGTTTAAATAAAAATTGGGATTTCTTCTTATGATGAAGTTTATGAATTTTCAAATGACCGGATAAAAATAGTATGCATATTTTTGATGAATTCTCAAAAGGATATTTTAAAAAAAATGTTTATGTAAACCTTAAATAATTTAAAATGTATAATGATTTTCAAAAAATGGTCTTCTACAATTAGGTCCAGTACGAAATTTAGAGTCTAATAAGATCAACTTGATTTTTGATGAATAGTAAATTGTGAATAGTGATTTTACGCTTAGGATTAGTAATATGACCAAATGGATTAGTAATCTCACTTAAAGAAAGTTTTAAAATAATCTAGGCACATTGATTAAGTAATGTGATTCAATAAAATGGTTAAATAACGGTTTCATAAATTATTATTCAAGTATTAGTTTTTTCAGGTGAATAGTGTTTTTTAATTAAAAATTAAATTAAAAATATTTAGCAAATTATTTTTATAAAATGGATTTCATTTTTGAACTCAGAGCACCGATATTATGTTATGGAATTTTTTGGGGTTTTTTCTAAAAATAATGAATTTTCGGTGAATAGTATATTTATTTAAAAAATAAATTAAAAATACTTAGAAAATTATTTTTATAAAATGGAGTTCATTTTTGAAATCAGAGCATTGATATTTGGTTAAGGTGAAATTTTGGGATTTTTATGAGAAAGTTGAATTTTCAGTGAATAGTAAAAATACAGTTTTAGGATTTCGGTATGTTTAATGACATCATAATTGTGTCATGATGATGTCATGGGATCTTTTAAGGGTTGGCCGGCCAAGGGTGATGAATTATTGTTTTGGGGGCCCCATGTGGCCTAACTCCATGATAAATTCCAAGGGAGAGCACATGGGTTTGAGAAAAGCACATGTGAGGTGTCCCTTGGCCATTAATGCCTTGTCCCCTCACTTTCCCTATAAATACCAACCCATCCTCTCATCTATTTCGACTCCTCACTCTTCCCCAACGAATTTATGGTCTCATTACCTCCCAAGTAGTCCTCCCAAGGTGCCCCCAATCCCTCAAGGTCCCAACCTTTGAGGTTTAAGAGTTACATTTTAAGGTAAGGGATCCGACCTCTCTCTTTCATTTCAAGTAATCTCTTTTATGTCATTCCTTTTATGCTCCATGTTATTATGTTGGAGGATGTTCTTATATACTCCTCTTACTGCCCTTTTCATGTTCATATAATGAGAGATCCCCTCTTACTCTCATTATTTCTTTTTATGAAGTTTTAAGTGGCGCCGTTAGGCTGCCGAAATTTTTGTAACAGATTCTTTCTCCCTTCTCATTTTTCAAGATCTATTTTCATATAAAGTATTTCATGTTACTTTTTTTATTATGTTGGGGTATGATCTCTAAATTTATCATACTGATATTTTATGATCATATGATGAGAGACCCCATTTGATCACTTCAATTCAATATTTTGAAGTTTTAAGTGGCACCGTTAGGCTGCCGAAATTTTAAGTGGTTCTTCACCCTTCTCGTTTTGAAGTTCTACTTTCATGTCAATTCTTTCAAGTTCCTTTTTGTTATGTTGGGGTATGATCTCTATATTTATCATACTGGACTCTTATGTTCATATGATGAGATACCCCATTTGATCTCTTCAATTCAGTATTTTGTTGAAGTTTAAGTGGTGCCGTTAGGCTGCCGAATTTTTAAGTGGTTCTTCACCATTCTCGTTTTGAAGTTCTACTTTCATGTCAATTCTTTCAAGATCCTTTTTGTTATGTTGGGGTATGATCTCTATATCTATCATACTGGAATCTTATGTTCATATGATGAGAGACCCCATTTTATCTCTTCAATTCAGTATTTTGTTGAAGTTTAAGTGGCGCCGTTAGGCTGCCGAATTTTTAAGTGGTTCTTCACCATTCTCGTTTTGAAGTTCTACTTTCATGTCAATTCTTTCAAGTTTCTTTCTATTATGTTGGGGTATGATCTATATATCTATCATACTGTACTCTTATTTTAATATGATTAGATACCCTATTTGACCTTGTCAATTCAATTTTGTTGAAGTTTAAGTGACACCGTTAGGCTGCCGAATTCTCACAAGAGAAATCTTTTTTTTCTTCCTTTCATGTTCTTCATTTCATATGGTATATTTTCAAATTTCATTACCATGTTCTTAAATCTATTATATTTTTTCCCTCTACTGTTTGATGGGTCATTTATGAATGTTTGACCCATGTCCCCTCTCTTCTCAATGTTTTCTAAAACCTTGTAACATAGCTGTTATGCTGCAGAATTTTCGTCTCAAAATGCCTCTCTCTCTTTTCTAAAAATTATTTTATGTTATAAAGTGAATACTCAAAGCTCTTATTTCTAAAGGGGTATTCACATATATATCAAAATTTTCTATTTTAAATTCTGGGAATTTCATACATGAAACCCTCTTTCCCTTTCCGTGGGTTTAAAGTGACGTAAAGATCATGTCTTTAAAGCAGTTTTTAAAACGTTATGATTATGAAATGAAACCCATTTATTTTATGCTATATGGGTTATTTTTGAAATGTTTGATGATGATATATGTGTATCACATGATAATAAAGGCAAATTTAAGGGTGCGCCCTGATAGCGCTCCAATGCATTGGGTAATGATGTAACCACTAGAGATTACAATTTTCACGATACCTTGGTGAATAACCTTGGTAATTTTCAAATGACACCTTGGGGATGGACCTCGGTGATATGTTCATGATTGTATATGTTAAATGATGTAGCCACATCTTCAAGTTATGAAAATGTTATTTTTTATTATGATATGCCACATGATTTTTTTTATCATGCCTTAAAGTTCTTGTTCATGACATAGTTGATGTATCTCAAGTTCACATGTTAAATGTTTCCCTTGTTTCCCTTACTGGGCCTTCTGCTCACCCTTTCTTCTGATGTATGCTCCCAGGTTATGTGATGCCGTAATGAACCTAGGATGAACATGAGGAGAAGCCTTTCAAGTCTTTTAGAAGAATGTTTTATGTTTTCATGTTTTAAGTTCCTGGTTTCCAAGACACTAAACCTTAAAGATCCTCAGTTTTGTATAATGTAATGAAAGTTTATGTGATAAAAAGGCGGGATGCTATAGTTGGTATCAAAGGATGGTTTAGTTATTTGTGGAAATTAGGATATGAAAACTCTAGGAAGAACCCTATAGAAAAGTTTAAATATAGGAAATCTTCCTGGTATTTTGGTGAGTATTGAGTAAGGGGTTGCCAAGAAAATACATCCCTGTCTGGATACGAGCAGGTAGAGGTGGCTCTGGCACAGATGTACGTAGGGGTAAAACCCGAAAACACTACCTTGAGCTAGATTCGAACGAGAACTGGTACACGACAACGGGCCTTGCTGCACTCTTGGTTATGACACTCCCGGGGGATATTCTTTGGTAAATTCATAAGCTTGGTATGGACCATTGTTAAAGGAACAAAGATAAAATAAAATAAAGATTCACATAAGAATATATGATCATGGATAACCTAGATGGGAACCTAGGGGATCACAAGTTAGGGTATACTTTTCAACTACAAGTTATGCTTATATGCTTTAAGTTTCTTTTCATGATTATTGGCTAAGTATTTAAGCCCCTAATTATAGTTTCTTTTCTTAGTTAATGGCTGGAAATGGAAGAACATGTCTCAACAACCAATGTGATAGGAAATGCTACGATTGCCGTATTAATATGACAGAGATGATTAGGGGATTAAAATATGATTTTTATTTTGGAAGACGTTCATTATTTTAGGGAACCATATTTGATCGAGGTAAATAGATTACTACGGTATTTTCATTGAGGAGTAAGGTTGACTTATATTTTGAAGAATCGATGAATTTAAGGTGGACTTATAGTAATTTAGGTTACTTACGGGAATGATTAACCTATCTTGGGTAAAATATGTTTAGGTTAGCTACTTTTTTTATAAGATATTAGGAGTGGTTGATGTTGTTTGAAGATGAACAATGAAGTCTATTTTGGAAGACTATGTTGTCAAATCTTTCTTGTATTTGGGTTTCAATCTTAGTTTGGTTTATTTTGAGGAATATTAAGGACCATTATTTATGGAATGGTCTATGATGAACTTTGGGTAGTACCATGGAACTTTGAAGATTTAAAAGTAGTTTCCATTCCTATGGGATTATTTTTGAAGAGTTGTTTTACCTTACCCTTTCTATTTTTTTTGGGATAATGTTTAAAGATAGAAGAAATAGATAGTTGATCTTTTGTGGATTATGTGATTCTCTAGAAGATGATTTCTGTGTTTTGATGAGACCAAGTAGTTTTGAATGCTCATCGTTTGGAGAAAAAATTAGTTTTGGTATAAACTTTTTAAAGTATGAAACTCTACATGAAGATAGATATATTTCCTTATGTTTTTGTTCTATGTTGTAAATGAATTCCTCAAAGTTATGAAAAGGAAGGTAAAAAAAACGTTGTTGGTTTACGTTTCCTACTGGGTAATCAAAGACCGCTTACACACATCATAATTTTGGGATTTTCTGGTGGTTAACTTCCTCCTAATCATGTTTTCTATCACTCTCCTTTAGAACGTGACCCTTTGTTTTCTCCTCCATGTCCATGTTTTCTACATGGAATCCTAGTATGAGTAAACTCGGATGGCCTTTGTACTTCCTTTTCTTTCTTTTAAAGTAATGGTGTTACTGGCTCTTTTTCCGATGTGGGACTTTCAATGAAATTTCAAAACCCAATTTTAAAAATTGCGAGGACGCAATTTCTTAAGGGGGGAAGATAGTAACGGCCCGAAATTTTGAATAAATCTTGTTTCCTAATTTCATGTGTTATTTTATTTTATTTTTATACTCAACAAAAATGTTTTATGTGATAAACATGATTATAATTAAAATGAGACCAGTGGGTTTTGACTGTTATATGACCATCGGTCAATATGACCGCTGTGAACAAAATGTTTTGATTATTGTCTCTAAATATAAGTAATCTTGGTTAATTATTATAGAAAGAAGATTTGATGGCGTCACCTAGTAGTCTTGGACCGATCGAAGCCCATCTAACAGAGCTTGGGAAGGAGGTAGCACCATTGGGATTTGCTCTGGACCAAATCCAAGCCGAAATTCATCATGTGAAGCTAGAACGGAATCGCCTTCGCGAGAAGTTCAAGCTGATAGAAATTACTACTCGGGCAATGTTGACTGAGCCACCCCAAGATTCTATCACCCTAGCACACCTTACTCTTAGGTCCTATGCTGGTATTATAAGGGGCTATGTAATGAGACCGTAACTGCCTTGTGTAATTCTTGTTTAAATAAAAATTGGGATTTCTTCTTATGATGAAGTTTATGAATTTTCAAATGACCGGATAAAAATAGTATGCATATTTTTGATGAATTCTCAAAAGGATATTTTAAAAAAAATGTTTATGTAAACCTTAAATAATTTAAAATGTGTAATGATTTTCAAAAAATGGTCTTCTACAATTATGTCCAGTACGAAATTTAGAGTCTAATAAGATCAACTTGATTTTTGATGAATAGTAAATTGTGAATAGTGATTTTACGCTTAGGATTAGTAATATGACCAAATGGATTAGTAATCTCACTTAAAGAAAGTTTTAAAATAATCTAGGCACATTGATTAAGTAATGTGATTCAATAAAATGGTTAAATAACGGTTTCATAAATTATTATTCAAGTATTAGTTTTTTCGGGTGAATAGTGTTTTTTAATTAAAAATTAAATTAAAATTATTTAGAAAATTATTTTTATAAAATGGATTTCATTTTTGAACTCAGAGCACCGATATTATGTTATGGAAATTTTTGGGGTTTTTTCTAAAAATAATGAATTTTCGGTGAATAGTGTATTTATTTAAAAAATAAATTAAAAATACTTAGAAAATTATTTTTATAAAATGGAGTTCATTTTTGAAATCAGAGCATTGATATTTGGTTAAGGTGAAATTTTGGGATTTTTCTGAGAAAATTGAATTTTCAGTGAATAGTAAAAATACAGTTTTAGGATTTCGGTATGTTTAATGACATCATAACTGTGTCATGATGATGTCATGGGATCTTTTAAGGGTTGTCCAGCAAAGGGTGATGAATTATTGTTTTGGGGGCCCCATGTGGCCTAACTCCATGATAAATTCCAAGGGAGAGCACATGGGTTTGAGAAAAGCACATGTGAGGTGTCCCTTGGCCATTAATGCCTTGTCCCCTCACTTTCCCTATAAATACCAACCCATCCTCTCATCTATTTCGACTCCTCACTCTTCCCCAACGAATTTATGGTCTCATTACCTCCCAAGGAGTCCTCCCAAGGTTCCCCCAAGCCCTCAAGGTCCCAACCTTTGAGGTTTAAGAGTTACATTTTAAGGTAAGGGATCCGACCTCTCTCTTTCATTTCAAGTAATCTCTTTTATGTCATTCCTTTTATGCTCCATGTTCTTATGTTGGAGGATGTTCTTATATACTCCTCTTACTGCCCTTTTCATGTTAATATAATTAGAGATCCCCTCTTACTCTCATTATTTCGTTTTATGAAGTTTTAAGTGGCGCCGTTAGGCTGCCGAAATTTTTGTAACAGATTCTTTCTCCCTTCTCATTTTTCAAGATCTATTTTCATATAAAGTATTTCATGTTCCTTTTTTTATTATGTTGGGGTATGATCTCTAAATTTATCATACTGATATTTTATGATCATATGATGAGAGACCCCATTTGATCGCTTCAATTCAGTATTTTGAAGTTTTAAGTGGCGCCGTTAGGCTGCCGAAATTTTAAGTGGTTCTTCACCCTTCTCGTTTTGAAGTTCTACTTTCATGTCAATTCTTTCAAGTTCCTTTTTGTTATGTTGGGGTATGATCTCTATATTTATCATACTGGACTCTTATGTTCATATGATTAGAGACCCCATTTGATCTCTTCAATTCAGTATTTTGTTGAAGTTTAAGTGGTGTCGTTAGGCTGCCGAATTTTTAAGTGGTTCTTCACCATTCTCGTTTTGAAGTTCTACTTTCATGTCAATTCTTTCAAGTTCCTTTTTGTTATGTTGGGGTATGATCTCTATATCTATCATACTGGACTCTTATGTTCATATGATGAGATACCCCATTTGATCTCTTCAATTCAGTATTTTGTTGAAGTTTAAGTGGCGCTGTTAGGCTGCCGAATTTTTAAGTGGTTCTTCACCATTCTCGTTTTGAAGTTCTACTTTCATGTCAATTATTTCAAGTTTCTTTATATTATGTTGGGGTATGATCTCTATATCTATCATACTGGACTCTTATTTTTATATGATGAGAGACCCTATTTGACCTTGTCAATTCAATTTTTTTGAAGTTTAAGTGACGCCGTTAGGCTGCCGAATTCTCACAAGAGAAATCTTTTTTTTCTTCCTTTCATGTTCTTCATTTCATATGGTATATTTTCAAATTTCATTACCATGTTCTTAAATCTCTTATATTTTTTCCCTCTACTGTTTTATGGGTCATTTATGAATATTTGACCCATGTCCCCTCTCTTCTCAATGTTTTCTAAAACCTTGTAACATAGCCGTTATGCTGCAGAATTTTCGTCTCAAAATGCCTCTCTCTCTTTTCTAAAAATTATTTTATGTTATAATGTGAATACTCAAAGCTCTTATTTCTAAAGGGGTATTCACATATATATCAAAATGTTCTATTTTAAATTCTGGGAATTTCATACATGAAACCCTCTTTCCCTTTCCGTGGGTTTAAAGTGACGTAAAGATCATGTCTTTAAAGCAGTTTTTAAAACGTTATGATTATGAAATGAAACCCATTTATTTTCTGCTATATGGGTTATTTTTGAAATGTTTGATGATGATATATGTGGCTCACATGATAATAAAGGCAAATTTAAGGGTGCTCCCTGATAGCGCTCCAATGCATTGGGTAATGATGTAACCACTAGAGATTACAATTTTCACGATACCTTGGTGAATAACCTTGGTAATTTTCAAATGACACCTTGGGGATGGACCTTGGTGATATGTTCATGATTGTCTATGTTAAATGATGTAGCCACATCTTCAAGTTATGAAAATGTTATTTTTTATTATGATATGCCACATGATTTTTTTTATCATGCCTTAACGTTCTTGTTCATGACATAGTTGATGTATCTCAAGTTCACATGTTAAATGTTTCCCTTGTTTCTCTTACTGGGCCTTCTGCTCACCCTTTCTTCTGATGTATGCTCCCAGGTTATGTGATGTCGTAATGAACCTAGGATGAACATGAGGAGAATCCTTTCAAGTCTTTTAGAAGAATGTTTTATGTTTTCATGTTTTAAGTTACTGGTTTCCAAGACACTAAACCTTAAAGATCCTCAGTTTTGTATAATGTAATGAAATTTTATGTGATAAAAAGGCGGGATGCTATACACACATATATATTGGGAGATAAATCAATAAGTATAGTCAAAGTGATTAATTTTATATAATACATGGACCACTATTCCCTATAGAAAATTTCTTGGTATGTTGAGTCGACAATCAGGTAGTCAGATTCCAGATGTATGGATACATTTACCTCTGCACCAATACTAGGTTCCCTAAACTGAAAGATACACTCGATACACTTCAAAACTATTTCCCTAAGTCTCTAAACTATCATCACCATGGGTTCATCTCCACAACAACCCAAGGATGAACTAGCTCTAATACCACTCTGTAATGAACCGACCCACTAGGGCCTGTCTGGCTAGCGTAAGGGTGAGATGTCACAACCCCAAGCCTACCTCCAATAGGCTAGGGGCTGACGAAAATTTTTGAGAAGGAATAATATAAATGAGATGAATTTTACTAGTGTACTTGTACATATACACCAAACTGTATCCATGCAATAGTATATAGGAATAATAAAATGGTTTGTAACACCTGGTGTAAATCCATGAATAATATAACCTCTAGGGAATAAATTAGATTATGATATAATAGAACCAAAGTGTAAAGGAGAAAATACATGCCAAACTAGAACTGAATTTCCAATATGGAAATAATTGGAATAAAGGAGAGATGAGATATCTCGACTCCTGATCTCCAAGATCAACCACCATATGTGGTTTATAAACCCGGGTATCCCTATCTCTACTAAAATAACTAATGATCTATCCATTGTCTGTATATGGCATGAAACATGCAGAAAAATCCCATGTAGGGGTGAGTATATACATACCTAGTAGGACTCCTCAAAAACTGAAAGGGAGCGATAGAGAGATACAACAATAGTAGTCAACTCAACCCAAATTAAGAGGGATAATGAAAACCAACAAAATATATATAATCTTATAAATAAAACCATATGAGAGAGAAAGGGGATATCCATCTCACATCCTAGACTTGATCGATGAGTTTTCCGATAGCTCCAAAGGGTCCATCTATGATGCCTAATATCTCATGTATTAATCAAAGTAAATACATAGAGGACCCACACCTCACAATTGTGTTGCATAGTTAAGGGGGAATAATATTCAATAGAGGAACCATGACTTAGTGTGTTAGAGGGTTTCCACTCAATAGATATAGAACCCAATCCCTAGTGTTTCATGGGGGTTCCACTCAGTAGATAGATGACCCACTCCCTAGTGCATTAAGGAGGTTCCACTTGGTAGATAGAGGACCCATGTCCTAGTGCGTCAGGGGGGTTCCACTCAATAGATAGAGGAACCATGCCCTAGTGAATAAGGGGGTTCCAATCCATAGATATAGGACCCAAACACTAGTATATCATGGGGGTTCTACTCAGTAGATATAAGACCCATTCCCTAGTGTGTGAGGGGGGTTCCACTATGTAGGTAGAGGAATGTGGGGTCCCATGCCCTGATGTAATATGGTAGTTTTAAAACCCAACATATCTCAAATAATCCTTCTTGATCACCTCTATCTTCAAGAATCTCCTAAAGAAGAATCACACTTGGAAAATTAGATGTTGTATCTTGAAATCAACTACAAAGGTCACTATTGTGTTCTATATGCAAAACAACTCAGGAAAGAGTATGTGTGGGATAAAATACAAGTCCAAAAGATGGATATATGCAAGGTGAAATCTTTTCATAGGGTTACATAGTATGTATAGGGACCATACGATGTGTGGTACCAATCTATTTCCTAGACATGTTCTTCTCTGGACATGAATTGGAGGCTATGTATCCCCCCACATGATGTGTCTCAGCCACCCGGGGCTTGTTCATGTGCTCCTGATCATACCTGTGTTTTTCAGGCCATGTCTAGGTATATCGATGTGTACCTGGACATGCCTAGGTATCGTCCCATGCCAGTGTACTTCTAGAGTACACAGTGTGTCCTCCCATAAGGGTTCCTGGCCGTGTTCAGCTAGCATATGACCTATCCACCTAGGGAGGATCACATGACACGTGGGACCAGCCACACAACATGTATCCTTATCTTCTCCAAAACCCTAGATCCACAACCAAGGGGTACTACAAGACTTGTGTTCATAAGACTATAGACCGTGTAGTTTATTGTTTTTATAGAAAAATCAGTTCTTCACGTGGTTCTCCAGATCCACACCCGTCACCATGAATCCCACCATTTGAACACCCAAAACTAATGTGATTTGCCTATAGATGTCGATTCAACCCCTCTAGTGGATGGAAATCAGAAATAGGCTACCCACATAATGATCCTCTATACTTCCCATGTGCCTCCCATTATTTTCCACTTGATCTCATCACCACTTCGGATCCTAGATCCATTGATCATCACCTGAAACCCATGATTCATCTCGATCCATCCATGAATCACCAATAAATTCATAAATTTTAAAGCCTCTATGAATCTGGGGGTTTGATCATGCTCAAACCCACCTCAAAAATGTAGAATCACAACCCCTTAGGCAAACAGTTAGGAATGTAAAGAACAGAGGGGGATAAAGTATATAAACAAAGTGAATCTATCATTGGACAAGAGTTCTTGGAAAATTATCATAAATTGTGGATTTCCATGGGTGATAACATTTTCAACAAGGGAATAATTATACTATATCAATATAATCAATAAATTTTGGGGCTCATGTGAAGAGAAATTATCACATATCAAAACAAGATAAAATCCATGATCAATATTTTAATCAAAAGAGACCAAAAACCACATTTGAAAAGACTTACCTCGATTTTGATCAATTTTTGTTGAAGAAAGCATTATCCAGTGATGGAGAAGACCTACTATATTCTATACCTCTTAGTATACCTCGATCTGATCACTATTTGGCATATGATATTGATCCTCCAACAAATAATGATCTCCTCCTACACTCAGATCATGCAAGGTTTATGTGGATAAACATTAGAAAAATCATTATAACAATGTATTTATAGATGGAGGGTTAGGTTGGGTTTATTAAATTAATTAATTAATTCACTAAACAAACTTTTAAATAGATTCCTTAACTAGACATCTGACACTGAACAACCTTAGGTTGAACCTAGGGTAAGCCCCATGTTTTAGATTCAATCCTGGTCTCAAATTTCAGATCCTAGTATCCACAAAAAAGATATTACATTATTTTTGAAAAAATTCATGTGCATGATATTAATATATTTAATATTTTTATAATATTAATTTTGGGCTCTCAAAGTCTCAGAATCTCATGCCATCTCAACACTTTGATCTGAATACATTTCTTAATATATTTCAAAGTCTTACAAGCCAAAAATAAGGTCAATACACCACTATTAAATTTCATCACATGATTCACTCCCCGAATCATGTGAATAATCAGGTTAATCGCATGAACCGTGCTAGGAATTGTTGGTTTACCCCTAAACCACATGATGAATCATGATTTACCTCATGAATCACCATTAGATCACACCATAATCATCATGATCCCAATTTCAATGCACTAGATCCATCCAATACCTGATATGAATTTTAAATCTAGTAATACCTAAGGAACCAGATGTCATTGGATCTTATCTCACAATAAAATCATAATGTCACCTTAACCTTCTCTCCGAACTATCTCACTACCTCAATAACACTTCCAACATAGGGGTCATTTATCCCATGAATGATATGATGCTCTCCACTATAGTAGTATCATTATCACTACATTGAAGGACCTAAAAACCAAATATCTATATCTCACAGTATATTCATTACTCTATGAAAATATTGGAATTGGAAGACCCACTAATACTATAATTCCAGCACTAAATTCCAATACTTCCACCAACTCTCGGCTTACCATAGCATTATACATGCCAACCAATATCATCCAATGGTGTTTTCCCCACTATATTGATTTTCTAATACCACTTCTTGAGTACTGAATTCAATGATTCCCAACAAAAAGATCATGTATATCCTCTTGATCCATGATTATGACTCCTTGAAAACACACTTATTAAGGATTAACATGGATCAACCATGACACTACACCTAATATGTGTCTTAAGTACCTCCTTGAAAAGAATTAAATTCATTAAAACCTCAAGTCACCATGCCTTCAAGCATCTCAACATTGCACTACCACCACAACATCACTCAGGTTCATCCACATCCCGAACAATTCTCAACAGGCTATCATACAACCCATTCACTGATCCACAACCCAATTAGACACCATACACACCGAACATGAATCTGCCCTCAAATTTAAAGGATTTTCCCAAAAATCCTCACCAACACTCACTCTCCTTTTCCAAGGTAGAGTGATTCACCAAGAACCCACTCATATGTTTTTTCTCACGATACTATTCAATCTCATTGAACCTAATGGATATGGACTCCATGAAACCCAATATCAAATTCCAAATCACATTACTTTGAGTTGTATCTCATATATCTTAGGCTCACATGCCTAAGATACTGACCATTCCCCTATGTATGTAAGGCTCTACCCACATCCCAAGGGATCTCACCCATGCTCTGGTTAGCTGCACAACCACCTAACACACAAGCATCATTCCAAATCCAAGAGTGTCTACCCATGCTCTCATCGTTCCACCTAAACCGCATCCAAAACCTACTAGGCTAGGAACCTGGCCATTATTTCCCTCAAAACTATCCTCAATACTATAAATTCCCCATGCACTTGATATACAAAAGACTAAGTCATTTATTATTCCTTTATACACAAACTCTCAAGGTTTTCATATAACCACCTAGTTTGGTAAAGTAAATTTCCACTAAGAACATATGTTGGGAAACACCATATAAGTTATTGTTTACACTTTAAATAACTGAACCCACTTCCTTGGATCACCACTCAGGAACACCATGCCTTCATCAAGCCATTATCGGGGCATAAAATTCCTATAATGACCCACAATGGGTCTCTATAAATCCCTTGGTGAAGAGAATATATCACCATCATCAGAGAACCTCCCACTGTAAGATCTGCATGACCTTCCATTAAAAGAAGATACAATGCAGTCCAGCTAAGTATAATTCCACTAACCTTTTATATAGGAAAATTACCTTTTTTTGAAACTTTAAATAACTAAACCTCTCATAAAAAAACACCCACATGCAAGCACACACATGTCATGTTAACCTTATAGGATTAGGATGATTCATGTACATTACCTCCTTCCAACTGGAAAATATCCAACACCCCAATAAATAACAACTCCAAAACTTATGTCCTCCACACAAGGTAAAATCATAAAACCATAACATCAAAACCAAGAAGAGAAATCCCATTCCCCTGGTAACCTCAAATTCCTATCAGAAAAGGTGTTCTCGATGAACCTTTCTGATATCCATCACAAGCTCCAACACATTCATAGACCACCTATCTACCATCTACCCAAATAATCAGACAATAAAAGAGAGATTATATGATACCATTTTATAACACCCCATCCCAATCCATTCAGTAGTTCTCATAACATAGATTCCACAAGACCTTAGGTGCACCTCCTCATATCTTAGAGGTTATTGACTAGCGGTAAGGGCCTAAAACATGCATTGGGTAGACTATTCCCTCAATATGAAAAAAATAAATAATAATAAATAACTAAACAACATAAAAATATGATTACTCATAATAAGTAAACATCCAATCACATATATGATGCTATCATAGAAAACATACAACTATTCTCCCACTAGGTTTAACCCAAATAAAAAATAAACTAAAAATAAAACACACCCACCCTGACCCTATTTTAATCCCTCGACCTCACACACCTAGTCTCTACATAATCATTAAGTTTACCGATACCTATCTAATATGCATATCTTTCCCTGACATGAAATGTAAACATAAGGTTTACACATGCACCAGGATTTCCATGTGGGGCATGATCATATAATATAAGTATTGAGTGTATTTGTTATCAATAATATAAGTATTTTTTGATGTCAATAAGTGTTTAGATGACATGAAGAAGACATAAAATAAGATTCTTGATCAAGGAAAGAGAAGGAAAAACTATAGTACACGGAATTTTTCTATGAGAATGGCCAAAATGGTCAGGACCACACCCTGTACAGTAGGAATAGTAAAGGTTAAGAATGAACTATGTGAGGCCACACCCATAACATAGGGTGTGTTGAAAAGGTGAATTACCAACATGCGAAATTGGAAAGGAATCATGCCCTGGTGGTCCCTGTGTGTCTTCATATCACTTGTTTGAAATGGTTTATCCCAACATGGCGATAATGGTTTCTATGGTTCAAGGAATAAGAACTACATTAAAGTATTAAGTTTTAAAATCCCAAAAATATCAGTCCCACATTGTATCAGAGGGCATGGTGATTTATAAGTGTTCCCATGTTACATTCGGAAGGCCAAAATGGCTATAGTGGTGATCGTGGTGTGATGGAGGAGTGCTTGTAAAAATGGGGAAAAGGAGAGGACCATAACATAGTATTTAGTTTTTTGAGAGTTAGGAAATGATTATTCACCACACCATGCGGAAGGGTGTTTAGGCATGTGATATGTAAAAGTCAAGTGAACCAATTATGTTGATGCTTGAATGATTATTCATTGTATCAATAATCATGGTATTTAGTTTTACGCCATGATTCTAGCATGATTTTAAGGTGGTATACAATGCTTAGATAAGTGAATTAAATGGTTATTTAATCCATGATACAAATGGAAAATACTAATTCATGAAGTAGTTATGGATTGACTACTATTATGGAGACTATGGAGTAGTTATGAAGAGGAGTTATGGGTGGTTACTTTGATGACTCATAATGTAGTGACAGGTAGACCACTTATTGGCATTTTTTCTCTATTTGAAGGCCAAGGATTGAAACACATAGAAGGAAGCAATGTGTGAGGGAGTTACTATGATAAGAAGAACTAAGAGATAGTACGATACACCTGGTATTGAGGAGAGAAGTGAGAGAGGTAAATCCTGAATATATTTAGAAGGAAGAGATGTCCTAAGACCCTAAATATTCTTGAAGTTGAGGAGAATTCATACCACACTAGATCTGGAAGGAGTTTCAAGACCAACAAACACATTCAATGACTGTTGAAGATCTTGAAGAAGGTACACATGTAGACCTGCTGATCCATATATTCATAGAAGATGAAATCACCAGAGTTCTTTTTTGTTTGGATATTCATTATTGTGAAGTTATATATTTTATTAAATTATAAAAGTGGTGTGGAAATAGTGGACTCTATTTTATAAAACATTTATGATATAGTGGATAATACTTGTTCGGAGGACCAACCAACATGGTAAGGAGTAGGAATGAGTAGTTGAACCTTATAAACATCATGTTCTCTATTCTATCTTCATTTCTTAATATAAGCCAAGGTTGATAGATTATATCAACTGGATTGAGAACCTTCACTAGTTCAATAGGTTGAGTAAAAAGGGTAGAAACTCATAAAAGAAAAATAGGAATACTGATTCACCCCTCCCACTCTCAGTGATCCGATCATATCTTAACAAGTGGTATTAAAGGGAGTTACCTATTAAGATTTAAGAATCATATATAATAAAAATTATATAAACAACCAAGGAGTTCCAATATTTAATGGTAGAAACTAACATAGTTGGGGTAATATAATTCTTCCTTACCAATTTTTACTTATCCTAGAGGTCTGAGATGCTACTAAAGTGTGATTCTAACCCATTCCTAAAAATTATCATACAATACATGATGATAAAAATATTTTATAGATTTATGGAAAGGTGAACAACTCTATTTTTATGTAGTTTTTTAGAGAAGTTATACACCAAGGTGATGGGTCTTGTAACTGAAAAATAAATATGGGATAAACTGAGAAGTAGCTATGAAGGGAATATTAAATTGAATGAATATATGATACAAGTTTTGAGGAAAATGTTTGAGGATATTAAGATAGCTATATCACTAGATTAAATGAAATAGTTATAAATATTCATGGTTTCAGAGAGAAACTTGAAGATTTCACTATTGTAAAGAAAATTATGAGGACATTCCAAGTTAGTTTGATCCCAATATATCATCTTTATAATATCAATAAAACCTTTCACTAGATAAAATTCACAATATTCTTATCAAATATGAAATGAGGAAGGCACCAACTTTCAAAAATCAAGAAAAAGATGAGATATCCATTAAATCCATGATAAAAGGAGAAGGTAAAGTGAATAAAAAGTTCAATGATTTATACAATGAGGATGATGAATATATAAATTAAATTATTTCTCTCTTTTCTATGATATTATTTAAGGGAAAATGGAAGGAAAAAGGTATGTAATTTCTTAGATATTTTAACTATAATAATATTGGACATATTTCAAATTTTTTCTTAAAGAATTAGAATACAAATTAGATATGGAAGATGAGAGTAACTAAAGGAATAAAAGAGATAGGAAGAAGAATAAATCCATTAACAAAAGAAGAATATTCTTGAGCAAGGATGAAGATTCATCTAAAAATTATGATAATGAAGTCTCTCTTGTTTATCATGTGGAGAAAGGTTTCCATTCTTCAAGAAGTGATGATAATGAGGAAGAGATAATAGAACATTAATTCAAACTAAAAGGTAAGTTGAAATAATGTATTGATCATATTTCACAACTCAATAAAGATAAGAGAAAGATGAAAAAAGAGAAAAAGATAATGACTAATCAAATTAATTAATTTGATAAAGAATACATATTTCTTATTGATAAATAAGTGTTGATCAATAAGGAATCAACATATGTTGATGAAATAAAAGGCCATAATTTAAAGATTATTAAAAAATAAAAGATGATATATGATCATGAATATAAGATGAATGATATGTAAGAGTAGTTATTCAAGATATAATATATTTTTATAGCTATTTAAATTAAGTTAAATTTATCCAGATAAGATTTTATAAAATATATTGATATTAGAGGAGAATATTCTCATACTGGATAAGATAGTGGATCAAAGAAACAAGGTAATCCAACACCTTTTCATCCAAAAATAATAACTATTATTTCTAATAGTGTGGATTTCTAATGGAATATAAGAATATTTAGATAAATAAGGGAGAAGAAAAACCATAACATTGGAGTAATATTAGAATGTTCCAAGTAAACCATAATCCCCCATGAAAAATAAGGTTCAAGGTGTAAAAAACACCATTCGAGACAAGCCTGGAATTAGTCAAGGAAATCACATTTGAAGGGACGTTGTTGGTGTAGTGGATGGTATGAACAAAAATCCTATTCATGTTGGTTTAACATGTCTTTACTTGGTAAGAGCCAAGATAAAAGGAGGATATTTGGTGATAAATGACATATGAGAACCCACAAAAAGTATATTTTCTCTAAAGAATAGGTAAAATCTTAAGAGAAGTCTTCTAAAATAGGTAACTTGAACACAAAGTTAGTTTGTGAAAGGTGTGAGCAAGATGGGAATGTCTCAAAGAATTTCATGAATATTTTCGAAACCCAAGAAGAAATAATAAACAAGTCACTTCAAACATGAGGAAGTGAATATGTATTGAAACCCAAGGTGGAGAAAAACGCTTCACACAATAATGATATTGAGATTGGAAGGAAATAATTTCCAAGGTTAAGAAAAAGATCTCAACCAGAGTGTTGCCTCTAAAAACATAAGAGACCCATCCTTATTCCCTTAATATTTTATATATCTTATGCTAATTTACAAATAATTGAAGGATATGGTTGAGGAATTAACTCCATGACAATAGAGAGGATGGGTTGTTCATGGAGTAACTCTCCACGATGAAGAGTATAGAAGTGAATCCCTTGAGGGGGAGATCTTTTGAGAAGAAATTTTTCAAATATGGAATTTCTAGAAAACTTGGAGAAATATGGAAATAAGGTATGTTAATATCACTTTCACTCAATTATTATGAATATTTTTACTATATTTATCAAGAGGGAGTGATAGTTTATCAGATATGAGATAAACGGGGAGCTATATTTTATGTACATGAACTGTATTGATATTTTGCTGAGATGTGTGTATGATATTAATGTTAAATTTGTTTATAGTATCCCAATTGTAAAAAATATGAAGTTTTTTTAGCATTTTATCATATGATGAGTTTATTTTTATATCTTAGAACACATTAATTATATCTATATTATTTTCTACACTAGGTTACTTCATATAGATTTAGAGTGGATTAATCAAAGGCTCTTTGTTGAGGAACCATGTGATATCATACCTATATTTGAAATTCCATAAGGGAGAAGAAGATTTTTGTGAGAAGATAAGATAAGAATACCCCATTTGTCGACCTTTTAATTTGATTTCCAATAAGGGGGAGAAGAAATAAAAGGGTTAGAATATTGAGAATATTTAGAAGTAGAGAAAAATAAAATAATTTGAGAAAATTGGTGGCTTTGAAAACATTGGTGGTATTGAAAAATAAAATAAAATGGAAGATATTGTAGGTATATTGGACATGATTGTATTTATTTCAATAAGAGAAGTGTGTTTTTATGTTAATAAGTGATAATATGAGATGTATAATACATATAATAAGATTCTTGAGTAACAAAGGAGTAGGCCATGCCATATCACAAGTCATTTTTTTGTGAGAATAGAAAAAGAAGTTAAAAATACACCCCATTTAGTAGACATTGTGAAGGATAAGAAGGAACCAGGTGAAACCATTCCCATAACATAGGGCATGTTAGAGAAGATAGTGCCTAACATGGGAAAATGGAAAGGGACCATGCACTGGTGGTACTCATGGGTCCATAGATCACCTATTAAAAATGGTTTATCCCAACATGGGAATAATGGTGACCATGGTTTGAGAAAGAAGAACTACATTGAAGTCTTAAGTTTTGAATGCCTAAAACAACTAGTCCCATGCCGTATAGGTGGTAATGTTGATCATGATTTCTTCGTAAGTAATAAAAGAATAACCAAAATATTCGTAGTGGTAATCATGGTGCGATGGAGGAGTGCCTGTGAAAAATATGCAATAAGAGAGTACCATACCGTAGAGTTTGGTGTGTTGAGGGAAAGTAGGAAAATATTATTCACCATGCTATGGTGAAGGGAATATCAGAAGTTGACATGTAAAAATCAAGAAAACCAATTATAAAAATACTTAAACAATTATTCATTATCTCAATAATCATGGGATTTAGTTTTATTCCATGATTCTAGCATGATTCAAAGGAGGAATGTAGCAGTTACTTAAGTGAATTAAATGGTGATTTAATCCACATAGTAAGAGGAAAATATTAATCCACAAAGAAGTTATAGCTTGACTATTATTATATATATCATGTAGTAGTTATGAAGAGGAGTTATGGGTGGTTTCTTTAATGACCCATAATACATTGATAGGTGTCCAACATATTCACATTTTTGTTTCTTTATTTAAAGGCTGAGAATTTAAACATATAGAAGGAATTAGTTATTTATGGATTTCCCATGAGTAAAAGAACTATTAGAGACTGATACACCCTGTATCAAGGAGAAAAGTGAGAGAGGTAAATCAAGGAGATATTTAGGTGGAACAGAAGTTCCAAGACCCTAAGTATTCATGAATCCTAGGATAATCCTGATCACACATAATCTAGAATTAGTTTCAAGACCAACAACCAAATTCAATGACTATTGAAGATATGGAAGAACGTATATGTACAGACTTGCTGATGCATCTGTTCATTATAGAGGAAATTAATAGAGGTATTTATTATTTATATCTTCACTTTTGTGAAGTTTAATATTCTAGTGGATTCTATAAGTGGTTTCGATAGAGTGAAATCTATGTTATAAGATGTTGATGATATAGTGGAGAGTATGTGTTTGGAGGACAAACCAACATGACAAGGAGTAGGCATGGGTAGTCGAACCTTATAAAAATAGTTTTCTTTATTCTATATTTGTTTCTGTATATGAGATAAGGTTAATATATTATATTTACTGGATTTATAACCTTAATTGGTTCAATAGTTTTAGTTCAAAAGGGAGAAACTCATAAAAGAAATGGAGTTTCACTGATTCACCCCCTCCTCTCAGTGATCCAATCAGATCATAACATAGGGTCTTACCAAGAACCTCTAATATATTCCATCATATTCATGTGTATTCATGAGGAAAATAAATAAAATAAATAAACATAATTATCAAGACTTCATTCTATATCTAGACTAACAATACACCAAATGAAATAAACATGCTCGTTAGGTCATTAGGTACTAACTAGGACACCTCGACGCCTAACTATAAATGCTTCAGTTCCAAGATAAAATCCACTCCTTTCATCATTCCACCACACTAAAATTGATGCATATCTCATTAGTGAAGAATAAGGGTAGGAAATAATCAAAAATATCAATCCAATATCCATAGACACTGGGTATGGTCATAAGTCCTTAAGCTGTGACCCATCCCTTCTCACTCAAGGGAGGTCTATCAGTCTCATAAATTCACACCACATCCCATCCCTCAGGGTTGTAATCAACCTAATATTATACAAGGTAAGTTCCAATTCATTCACACTAACCCAATCCACTCATGGAAACATTCTTGACCCAATACCCATAGACACAAGGAACTATCATCACACCGACCCATCCCCATAGAGTTTGGGTAGGTCATAAGCACATCGACCCATCTCTGTAGACTCTGGGTAGGTCCTGTAAGAAACCAGATCTTCATTTTAGGTTTGGATCTTGATTTCAGATGTTTTTAGGAAAATAAAGAAATGGGGTTTTTTTAAGTACACATCGTGTACTTATGAGTACATGTTGTGTACCCAGTTGATGCGTACACCTACGTACTGGCCATGTAATGGAAAAGTACATGGTTGTGAGGTAACTTGGAAGACCGCTTAAGTTGGGGTCTGGTTAAGGCTATTACATGGTGTATACATTTAATGACCACACTGTGTAGCTTTATTTTTATTTGATATATTTAAGTAGGGTTGCATATCATGTCCAAAACCAACTTCTTCTTCTGGTGTTTCGTTCAAGAGCTCTCGAGAACAATAGATGAATATTGAACCCCCCGATTCTTTTCCTGACCTCTGATTGAGATTCCATTGGGTGAATTGGAATCCTACCAGTCACTTATCAATTCTTCTAGATCCATTCTTCTTGATTCTTCCTCTCTTGTGAGTTATTAATGGTTGATCATTTTTCATCTTTTTATAGATCTATGTCGTTCTAGGATGATTCATGGTCTGACATTCAAGTATATTGATCATATGACATTGAGGTAGGTGGTTTGTTCCTTTCATGGTGTTGTATTGTATTATATATTCTAAAAGTGATGTATACCCATGATTGGGGTATTGATTGGTTTGGAATTTAACCTTTTCATTACCTTCTATGGTTTGATTAATTGATAAAGGGTTGTTGCTTATTCATAAGGTTAGGTACCTTGTTACAGGACACCCCATGGGTGTGTTTCCCTTGTTTGATTGTTTATAGACATTTATTCTAGGACACCTATTAGGATTGGCTTGTTTTCAAATATTTTTTTAGTTAGGATAGAGTTAATAATTATATGAGATGCTTGTGACATGCATTGTGAAAGTTTGACCAAGGGGAATTTGACTATGAGAACTTTCTGAGGTAAGGTTAATTATGTATGTTTTATTGTTATGTTGACCTAGGTGTATTGGCTGTGAGAGCTTCTAGGTGGTCATCAACCCAGGGGTTTAGACCGTGAGAGCTGTCCAGGTGGTCATTTATAATGAATTGATACTATGTTGACCAAGGGGGTATTGATAGTGAGAGCTGCCCAAAGGGTCATTATTAAATGAATTGTTGTAATGTCAGACCAAATGGGTTAGACCATGAGAGCTTCCCAGAGGGTCATTATTAAATGAATTGTTATTATGTCAGACCAAAGGGGCTATACTGTGAGAGATTCCAAGAGGGTCCTTATTAAATTAATTATTGTTATGTAGACTAGGGGGATTAGACTATGAGAACTTTCCCAAAGGGTCATGATTGAATAATTGAATGATTGTGATGAGTCTTCCAAACTAAAGCACAAGCTTAAATTAAGTCTTACTTGGATGTTTAGATGGTCTTCTAAGACATCTATTTTGTTATGTATATAGGGAATATAATTCTTAGTCTAGATCCCAAGGTTTAAATGATTCAACAGACTGAATAATAAATGCGAATGAATGTAATTGAAAATTTTAGGATTTTTTACTTTTGAGTATTTCTTAGTTTATTGCTTCATTTCTGCATATTGCCTGCTATATATATTCAATGATAGTTAGGCACAGATCTTTTGGTGGTTACCTACTAGGATTAATATCACACCCTATTTGGGTCATGTTTTGGACCTAAATAGATTATATGGTTGCAAGTATAGATAAGGGAAAGCACCCTTCTTCATCAGGTACTTGATTGCTGTAGGAGCTGGAAAGCATGGGACTAAGCCAAGGCTTGCGATGCTGCTGGAGTTTACTGTTTCTTTTTTACTTTGGTTTATGTATTTATTTCCATCATTGTGACTTGTTTGGATGTTTTATTAGATACATATTCCATGCATCATTTATATATATATATATATATTCTCCAGTTGTTTTTTTCTATCAGTCTTCCACTATTTACTTCTATTGTATGATATTACTACTTCCCCTATTGTTTACTATTTTATTTCCACTTTGTATACTATTACAATGAGGTAATAGTTTCCCCATTATCAAAACTTGTCCCACGCTTCTATTCAGTAGCCTTTGGAATTCGGGGAAATGCACTTGAGGTTATGTGACCAACCGGGTTCAGGGCACCTTTGGGCGACACCGAGATTCGGGACATTACATGTCCAATCACACTGAACCATCCCCATAGACTCTAGGGAGCTCCAGTCACATTGAAGTATCTTAATAAACTCTTGGGAGGTCTAAAAATCACCTGAAATATAGGAAGGATTGCATCCCATCACACAAATCACTGAATAATCTTAGGGTGCTAGTCACTCGAGACCTAGCCCCTCATCATAACACATCTCAAATCACCCAAATAGGAACCTATTGGGCCCTAAAAACCTATCATAGTCTCTTATAATTGATACATCTCATTATCATCACCCAAAAATGACACCATAACCCATATACTCACCCAACCCTAACCCCAAGGTCCGATCCAACCTCACTAAAGCCCTCATCACTCTCAGTCATGCTACCTAAGTATTGTCCCATGAAATCATGCTCTAATCCCCTTATAAAATGATTTATAATTCAAAAAAGTATCACCTCACTATAAGCAAACACCAACACTTGAATCCAACTTCATCTGGGAGTTTATCATCACCCATGATAGGTATGTCTGTATCTCCCATCATTATTCGACCCCAAGCCTCTGACGCATTCCCACCAACCATTGGAACTCAAACTTGAACATTCCTATAACTCAACCTAAATAAAAATACTCATTTTGGGTCTCTAATCAAATCCATCATCAATATATCACCTTATATACATATTCACTAGGAAATTTCCACTTACCATTATGATTCTAAGAACTTATTTCACACTTTGGGGGCTCAAAGGCACCCGTCATCTAACCTAGAGTTATCATGATATCTATAACCATAACCAAACCCATGTAGTATAAAAAAGTACATGAAAAAACATGCATAAACATTCATAGGGTTTCATATTAAAGGGGTAACCTACCCAGCACATGGAATTAACCCCTCATCAAGCTCTAGCAAGCCTCGTCTATGCCCGTCTATTCCTTGTTCGGGCTTGTACCGCAACTTGAGATCCTACTTCAAATCATTAACCATAAATCAATAATTATAAAAAATTATAATTAATTTTATAACTAAAAAAGTTCTGTAACAACCAAAAAACTCACCAAGGACTTTCATTACACCAAAACATCAACCAAGCGCCTATAGAAGGTCAAAAATGTACCCCCATCACCATCCCATGAAAAATACCTACCATCCAACACATGAACAACCAGCAATTTCATATTATTTTACCAAAAAAAATTAATACAAATAGTGCAGTGGACAACCTACATTGAAATTATGATGTAATACATTCATATATCACCTCAAGTCCTCATATAGCCACCTCATATGAAAGCCGCATAAACTTTGACCAATCCCATCGCGTTCTAGTGGAATTGGTACCTAAAACCTAAAAAAATATCCCAAATAATCACTCAATGAAGGGAAATTGTAATAGAGGGATAATTGTACCTATAATCCTCATAAAACACCACCCTGAACAACCCTGGATCAAGGGGGAAGAAGAGAGAGGCAGCTATCCATCGACCCTCCCATGCATGCACTCCTCTGTCAAAAACAAAGGGGGTTGGCCCCATTTTTAAAAAGGAAACAAACCACTTTCACAATGCGAAACATAAGTTCAATATATAAACCACCTAAGCATGGGGGGTTTCCCTGCCCTAAAAATCATAGATCAAGAACCTTGTTCATGTCGTGAAAGGTTACTGTTGCTATTTCTTAGCATACACAGACTCATATCCTTTAATGCAAATGATTTTCAAAATACCTAGGTCAACACCTGAGCCTTAAAACCAATATGAAAATATCATTATGGAATTTTTCAATGACTAGAACTTCGGTCAAATTCCTGATACTCAGAATGAATTATCCACAAGATATAAATTCAAACTCTTTCCCAAACACAATGAGATAGAAATCCATGGGACATTACACAAACAAAAATTACTCATGGATTACCTGATTCATACTTTCATCCTAGATTCATGGAAGAATAAAAACATATATTTCATTCCTTAAGAAGTATATCTGAGTTACAAGGATAAATAATCTATCAATAGTCCTACTCAAACTACTGAAATAAGTCTCACCAGAGACATCTTCCAGTCATTGCTTCTTTTGATGCTCCTCCCTTCAGTCTTCTACCTTCATAAATCCAGCCTCCAATACCTGGATGTGTCTATGTGAGATCTTTATGGATCCACCTTAACCATTAGGTCATGTCCTTCCATATTATTTTAGATCATGTCAGTCCCAATTTTTATAGGTGGAATAATGGATTTCTCATAGAGGGCCCAAACTGTTATCCATTCATCATTACTATCCAATAAATACAGTTATCCTCTCACTATATTATGTATCCTTTTAATGCTAGTAGAAATTTATAATTTGATATCTAACTCCTAGGGAATAATATAACCCATCTTCCCCTCCACATTGAATAATTTTATAGGCATTTCATTTATCACATCCATGAGAAAAGCTTCCATGCCACACCATTAGTGATTTCACACAAGTCATGAACATAAAAAATTTATTCCATGGTCCTCTATCTATTAATTTGGATATAGGTAGTTAAACTTATGTTCCACCTAACTACATCCTCCAAATATATGACTGAATCCCTTAGTACATGTATCAAATTTTCCTCCTCATCATTATCACACTCGGACTTCCACTATGCTTCATCCTCTTTACTCATCCATCCAACCAGTCCTGATAAAATTCTAGTGAAATCACACCACCCAATGTAAATAAATTTATATGATATTATGATACCCCCATAAAACTTTCATTGAACTGATGATGCTAATTTTTGTGAACTAAATTCAGCTACCAAAACTTGGACTTCTAAGGTGTTGGTGCATTGAATCCATATGGGTTCTCTCAAGTGTTTCTTTCAGTGACTAAACTTCCAAATCTTTTACACATTAACCATAATTATTTTTACACAAACTTAAAACCCCATACCTATACCCTCTCACTCATGGTAGGCCTCATACTAAACCATGAACTCTTCCCTCTCACTTAGGTCAGGACCTCATACCGAACTTTGACCCCTACCTGCTCACTCAGGGTAGGAAACACACCAAAAATATACCTATACCCCCTAAATAATGTTAGGCCACATATCAAACATATATATCTACCCTATAAATCAGGTTAGGACACATACTGACCTTGACCTCTTCTCATTCATTCATGGCAGACAACAGAAAAACCTTGACCTCTACCCCCTCACTTTGGGTAGGACATACCCCAAACCATGAACCAGTAACCCACCACTTAAGGGAGATATGATGAAACAACATGAATATTATAGCCTAGGACCTATTTCAATGATCATGATATCCTGAACCCATAAATATACCCATTTTTCCCATGAATATAATTACCAATATCCTCAGACCCAATCTGAACTCTACCCATCAATACAAACCTACATCCATCACCCCAAATGGTGTATCATAATGATATCCATGAAATAATATATTAATTAATTTCTATATAATCATAAAGTAAAAATAATAATATATTATAAATAATTATTTCCAACTGAAGTGAATACATGAAATAGAGTGTTTATTAAGCTTTAGAAATGAGCCACTTTCATGCGGTTTAATGGAAAAGATTTAAAGAGTATTTAAAGATGAAAATGGAATATTTGTTTATATAAAACAAGAAATAAAATAAATAGTTTTTAATGATAAAATGATCGATTTTAAAAAATAATATTGGCTTAAAAATGTTTATGGTGTGTACTTGAAAATGTATAAGAAATAGGGAAGTTCCCTTTAATTGGGTTTACTTATCGAGATTAATTGAGAAGTAAACCTTTTAGAACATGTATTTCCCCATTAAAGAAGGATTAATTAAACTAGATAAATATATTTGGAAAATATAAACAAAATTTATAATAAGTATATAATAATAAATAAGAATTACATTGGGGTAAAGAGAGAGAAAGCATAACCTGAAGGAAAAAATGGAGGTTCAGAGAGATACCTTTTCTTATGTCTAAATTACTTATGAACTTGCAATTAATGTACTGTATAATAAAATTAGATTAATTAATTACTTAATTAAGAACATATTATACATTTGTTTTATTTATTATAATTTTATTAAGTTCATTTATGACCATTTCAGTGAGTTATAAAGTTCAATTTCTTTATTCCAGGAGCATTTGTTTTCATGGTTTCATGGCCAATTTTCTTGTGTATAATTATGGAAGTTATTTAAAAATGGGAATAATTATCCATAAGTGAAATTATATGTTATTGATACACTTAAAGTTTTTTAAATTTTCACATATATAATTTGGTTTTCTGGTATGAGGATAATTCATTTGATAAAATGTAAATAACAAATCTTTCGTTTATTTTGGAGGTTTTCATGACCATCACAAACTAGTATTGTTTTATTTAATATTATGTCTGTATATAAGATAAAAACATGAAAAAGTAATAATATATATATTAAAATATTTTTTAACCATATTAATGGTTTTATAAAAAACCTTTAAGGTGGTAATGGAAAATTAATACTCGTCATCCACGAAGGCAGTCAACTAACATATCATGGAAGATGTTTTAATTTCTAGAAAAAATGAGAAGGAAATAGATTTGATATTGGATATTACATTAACATAATACAATTATAGTATATATATGATACTAGAGTTATCATTTCACTTTGTATAGGGGGTGAGGATAAGGTAGAAGAAAGAAAGAATTTCAAAGAGAAAGAAGGAGGATTTTACCGCTTGAATATCATCTCCAGGAGAACCTCCATAAGGCACTTGGAATTGGTATTTTGTCAAGACTAGAAGCTATTATATGTGGGGAAGAATATTGGGAAGAGAAATGGGTAGAATATTGACAAGCTACAAGGCTTAAAAGGTGTGATGAGAAGGGGTGGTGAGGGTTAGTATTTATAGTGGGAGGAGAGGGGTGTTTTTGATTATTATATCCATTGGTTTATTATTTTGTATCAAGACTATAAATATTGTTGATTAATATGAATAAATATAGTAAATTTTTCAATCGAGTTCTAACAGAAGGGTTATTATATCATCTATACATTGACCATGAGTAAAAAATCATGTATTTGTTAAATAATATAAATTATCATATTTCACTATTCCCAAAAAATTTAACTATTTTAGAAAAATCCCTAAAATTTACCCTAACCATTTTTCAATGTGTATATTTTAAAGATGGATTCCATTTTAGGGAAATAAATTTCTAAATATGAGAAAATTATTTTTTAAATAAAATCATCATTTATTAAAAAAATATCGATTTTAATGTTATAATCAATTTTATGACCCTTTGAAAAATTAATTATGGTATCATGAAATTATATTATAATTATAATAAAACATAATATTAATTTATAAATCTATTTTAGGAAAATAAATTTTCTTTTAAATCATTATATTGATTATAAAATTGTAAATTAATATTTATGTTTTACAAAAATTACAACACATAACTTATCATTTTTAAAACATTTATTTACTTATACCATGATATAATTATATCATATATAAGATACATAAATTTTATTTATACTTTATTAGGTGATATTTACTATTCTAACGGATATATTACTCTTCCTAATGGTCAGATTACAATTCCCACTGTTAGGTTACTATTCCAATGGTATAGGTTCTTTATTTTTTATAAATACTGCTTATTTAATTAATTATTATATTTTATCTAAAGGATATATACTATCAAATTCAGAATCAATATTATATTATTAAAATTATTTATTATCTCTATAACTTTGTTCACGAATTTGGCTATTCAAGTTGATCGAGCAGATCCAAAATTTCCCATTCTTATTATATTATTTTCTATTTATTGTTCCACTGTAATATTTGGAATTATTATTAGTTTATATACTAAATAAAGTTTAATTATTAATTAATGAGAATAATATTCTTTTGGTTTATCGATGTGATTTTTTTATTTATACTTGCATGACATAATTATAAGAAGGTAAATTCCATTGATAAAATTTTGGGTCATTACATTCTTACCCCCTTAAGAATTTTAACCCTCAAAATTTTATTTTACATAATAAGGTGAAATAAAATGAGGGTACTTATCCTTCATTTCTTCATCCAGTTCCCATATCACCTCTTCATATTTATGGTTTCTCCATATTACCTTGACCAGGTGAGTGGTCTTGTTGCATAGAACCTTGTCTCTATGATCTAAAATCTTCACTGATTACTCCTCACAAGAGAGATCATTTTCTAGATTTACCACCTCTGAGTTCATTACATGTGAGGGATTTGGAATATAATTTCTCAAGAGAGATATGTGGAATACATCATTTACTTGAGACATGGTTGGTGAAGTTCTATTCGTTGGGCCACAACTTTGATATGATCATAAATCTCAAAGGGGAAGATGTACCTAGGACATATATTTCCTTTATTCCCAAATATCATGAATCTATTTCATGGAGATATGAAGAGTAATATCTTGTCACCACCCTCAAACTCTAAGTACCATAAAATATTATCCAAATATATCTTTTATTGACTTTGGGTAGCCTAAATATTCTTCTGGATGGTCTTTACCTTTTTTGAAATTTCCTCGACCATTTTAGTTTATAGCAGTTTTTATTCTACAAATTCATCCCAGTATGTGAGTGTTCTATATATTTTCCTATAAAGTTATTCATATGTAACCATTTGGATTCTTAATTAGAAAATATTTTTCTAAGATAAATTAACCAATGGAACATGTTGATAATATCCTCCTTTGAATTCCATTGATCATGCTCTTAACATGTCTTCAAGTTTCTAAATAGTCTACTCAAACTGACCATCATTTTGGGGGGGATAACCCACACTGGAGTTCAACTTAGTGTTTAGATCATGTTGGATAATTTTCTAGAACTTGTAGGTAACTCTTAAATCTCTATTGGATACAATCAATAATGGTACTCTATGTAGCCTCACTACTTCTCTGATGTATATCAGTGCAAGTTGATCGAGTGAAAAGTCCTCTAGAATTTTAATAAAGTGAGTAGTCTTTGTAAGATAATCCACTAAAACACATATTTCATTATTTACCTAGATTTATTTGGAAGTTCAAGGGAAAAAATCCATGGAAATGTTTTACCATTTCTATGTAGGTATGGGTAACGGTTTCATCATCCCCTTAGAAATTTTCCTTTCAGACTTCACTTGTTGACATACCAAGCACTTTGATGTATATTCAGCAATCTCCTTTTTCATATTGTCTCACTAATAGTGCTCTTAAATATCTCGATACATATTTATGCTCCCTAGGTGGATAGAGAAGGTTGAGATATGTGCATAATTTAGAATCTCTTTATTTATATATGGATTAGATGATACACATATTCGTGACCAAAATTTTATAACTCCTTACTCATAAATTTTGAACTTTGAGGATTTACCATTTCTGATAGATTCCACCTTCTTCTAAATCTCTACATCATTTCTTTGATAATACATTATCTTCTCTATAATTAATGGTTTAGTAATCATTTGTGAAAGGAATTATGATGTACCATACTTTATGATTCCCATACCCATCCTTTTAAAGTCTAAGAATATCATATCCTTCTCAATTCTCATCATTGATAAAGTTACAAGATCCTTTCTACTTAGAGCATCTGCCACTTTATTTTCTTTACTAAAATGATAGTGGATTGAGTAACCATAATCCTTGATGATATCTAACCATATTCACTGGTTCATATTAATCTATTTATGTTTGAATATGTATTTTGATGTTCTTATGATCAATATATATCTCAGACTTCTCCCCATATAGGTAATGCCACTAAATTTTCAATGTGAAGATCACAAATGATAACTCCAAATCATGTGTGGGATAGTTTTTCTCATGAACTTTTTGCTACCTTGAAGAATATTCTATCACTTTATCATTTTTCATAAGTACACAACCGAATACCTTCTTTTAATCATGTTTATATACCAAAAATAGTACCCTACTTGTCATAAGTGTAAGTACTGGTGCAGTGATAAGACTCTTTTCAACTCTTTAAAGATGTTTTCTCATTTACTAGTCCAACAAAACTTTAATCTCTTATGATTAATCTTGGTTAGTGGGTTTTAAAATCATGAGAAGTTCCTCACAAATCGTTGATAATACCCATCCAGTCCAAAGAAACTATGGATCTCCATTACAAATGTTGTCCTGGTCCACTCCTCAATTGCCTTTGTATTAGAAGGGTCCACATATATCCCTTTGCTGGTGATAACATGCCATAAGAATTATACTTCCTCCATCAATAACTCACATTTACTGTAATTTTCATATAGTTTCTCCCTTCACTAATTCTTTATCATAGTATTCAAATTCTCCTCAAGTTCATCCTTGCTCATGGAGTATATCAAAATATCCTCTATAAAGACTACCAAAAAATTTGTCGAGGTAATCTATAAATACTCTATTCATTAATTCCACAAATACTTTTTGGATAATTAGTGATTCCAAAGGGAATCACTATGAACTCATAGTGTCCATAACTCATTTGAAAGATAGTCTTGGGAATATCTTCCTTTCTTAACTTTAATTGGTGATATCCTGACCGAAGGTCCACCTTAGAGAAATACTTGGACCCACATATTTGATCAAATAATTCATTTATCCATGGTAGGTGATACTTTTTATTTATCATGATTTTATTGATTTTATGATAATTAATGCATGGTCTCATTGATCCATCCTTCTTTTTGACAGAGGACTGGTGCACCACACAATGAAGAACTCAACATATAAAACCCTTATCCAGATTCTCTTGTAACTGCTTCTTAAGTTCCACCAACTCAATAGTGACCATTATATAAGGAATATTTGATATAGGTAGATATCTAGGTATAAGATCATTTGATAACTCAACCTATCTATCAATAGGAAGACCGAACAATTCTTATGGGAATACATCAGTGTATTGCCTCACAACAGGCATGTATTCAAGCATTTTTCTATCCTTTGTCTCAATCATTTGAGCTAGATATTCTTGATCATAAGGAAATAATATAAAAAATTGAGATAATGATTCTAAAAGATATTCATCATCCTCCTTACACTTTTATAGAATTGGGGGATACCTCAGGATATGAAGAGTGATCTACCTTTCACAATAGTTGATGTTGGATTTGTATAAAGATACCCAAACCATGCCCAATATAGCATAAAACTCCACCAAAGGAATTAGGATGATATTTTATGGGAGGTTCAGTCCACAAAAATTGAATAGGGATGAGTTATGTACTTTAGATGAAATAATTTACCCATTTTATATTATCATAGATAACTTAACCTTTATATTTTGAGGAGGTTCTTGAATAGTTATATTAAACTTTCAAGATATGAAAGAATGCGTAGAACAATAATCAAATAGTATTTTTTTCTATTCTTGAATAAATAACCATCGTACCTATAACCACATCATTTTCAGGATCCAACTCATTAGTAGTGATTTTATATGACCTTCATTGGTTATTTAAATTTTTTTTATTGATTGACTCTAACAACCCTTAGCATAGGGCATTAGACCACATAATTCCTATGTTCCTTGCGATTGAAACATTGAACTTCAGGATGAGTGTTGATCTGAACCTTCATTTCTTCTTCTCTATTAGTAGGCTTATTCATATCCCTTGGGAAATAATTAGCCTAATTCCCATATCTTCCATATTTGAAGCATATCCTAGTTCCATTTAGATAGTTCTCAAGATAATTCTTCCCACACATTTGACATGTGGGATATTGGGTTTTATTTCCTTCATGATATTTATCTATTGATACCCCCATGTTAAAATCCAATTTTCACTTTTTATCTCTAACTCCACGAGACCACCGAGAGTCTCCAATCTCTATCTCAACCTTTAGGTCATATCAGATAATCTAGTCATAACTGCAAAGTCTCTAATTGCCAAGTATTTTTGTAGAATCAATTTTAATCCACTAACGAATAATTCTAACTTACTTTTAGTGGTCATGAAAAAGCATAAGGTGTATCGTGCAAGCCTTGTTAATTTTTTCTCATATGCCCCAATAAAGTCATCTTCCTTTTGCTTCAATATGATGAACTACCTCTCCATCTTAAGAAGGAGAGTTAGGGGAAAATATTTATTGAAAAATATTTTCTTGAATCCTTCCCAGTCCATGGAATAAATTTCCTCCTTATAATTTGTATTTTTGATCAATTTCCACCACTAATAAGCTTCCCCATCAAAATGACAGACCACTAATATGACTTTCTCTTCTTCTGAGCACTGGATGATAAATAATATATTCTTGATGGGTTCAGTCCATCGTTCTATAATCTAGGGATCAGAATATCAACTAAATATTGAAGGAATTTGTCACTTAAAATATTCAACCACAATTTTCTCTTTATTATGAGAAGGAGGGTGTTCTAAATGATTCAAGTTATTATTCATAACTTGAGCCAGTTGAGCCAGTACTATCAGGAAGCTATAGTCTCCCATTCCCATCGGGTTTGGAATCTCATTAGGGAAATCATCAAATTTCATATCACATTGATTTTTGGCATGGGTTCTCCCATTTCCCACCATTAAATAAGAAAAATAAATATAATATAATTACGGGGAATTAATTCTTAGCTAATGAGAATATGAAAAGTAAACTATGAACATAGAAGGAATAACATATAAATGAAAATTATATCCTAAATTATGATTCCCTAACTTTAAATATAGGTTATCCAGGGTGATATAATTATCCCTAGGGTGATTACTAAAGTTTTATAATCCTAATCCACAAAAATAACTAGACCTTGACTCTAATACCAACTATAGAGACCCAATCCTTTTACACATATTATTACATGATTTTAACCATAATTATCCATCAAATAAAATCCAAGGATTTTAAATTCTAGTGTATTTAGAACAATAGGTACATAAAATTAAAAACATGGAATTAGAATAAAAAATATCTTTATTAATCTTCCATAATGTGATCCTAACTTTATTTTTGCTCCTATATCTGTATAGGATAACCTGAGGAACACATAGACAAAAGTGATGAGATAAAATTCCCATTAAGGGAATAAACATGGGAATAAATCATATCACATGAGTTAGAAAGGAATAACATGGTAACATAAAAGGCTTGTATCATGAGTAAACATATGAAATAATAATATACTAAACATGGAAGAAAATGATCATGTAAATATTAGAATATGGAAGAAACATAAAACATGACATAAACATGAGTTAAGGATAATTTCCAAGACTATATCACATGGTGGAAAGAGTCCCATAATGGACTAGGTTTACTCCCTAATCACATACATGACATATAATGTGACTAAACATTACCCAATGAATTGAAGCACTATCTGGGTGAACTCATCATAAAATGTTCATGAATATGTGTGACACATAAATAATAAAATATAAAGAATGCACATAAGGGTTACCCATGGAATGAAATGGGTTTCATAATCATGTCATAAGGCATAAAAAAAGGGTATATAATAATGGTATCCATGAAAGAAGGGATTAAGTCATTTTTGGACAATAATAAAGTAAAAATAAAAATAGATCATGAATAATTATGTCCAATTGAAATGAATATTTAAAAAATAGTGTTTAGGAAGGTTTATAAATGATCCACTTTTATATGGTTTAAGGGAAAAGATTTAAAGAGTCTTTAAAGAGGACAAACAAATATTTGTTTGTATAAAACCAGAAATTAAATAAATAGTTTTTCATGATAAAAATATTATTTTATAAAAATAATGATGGATTAAAAAATTTATGGTGTGTACTTGAAATGGGGTAAAAATAGAGAAGCTTCCTTTAATTAGGTTTGCTTATCGAGAGGAACTGAGAAGGGAACCTTTTAAAACATGTATTTACTAAAAAATGATGAATTGAACTAGATAAATATGTTTGGAACATATAAACATAATTTAGAATAATTATATAATAAGAAATAATAATTAAATTGGGGTAAATGGAGAGAAAGTATAACCCAAAGGAAAAAATGGTGGTTCAAAGAGATCCCTTACCTTATGTCTGAATGCATTTTGCACTTGCACTTAATATACTGGGTAATAAAATTAGATACATTAATTACTTAATTAATAACATATTATACATTTATTTTATTTATTATAATTTTATTAATCTTATTTATGGAAATTTTGATGAGTTATAAAGTTCAATTTCGTTGTTCCGGGAGTATTCGTTTTCATGGTTTCATGGTCAGTTTACTTGTGTATAATTATGAATGTTCTTAAAAATGGGAATAATTATCTAAAAGTGAAATTATATGGTATTGATACACTTAAATAAGTTTAAATGGTCCTATATATCATTTGTTTTTCTGTTATGAGGATGATTCATTTAATAAAATGTTAATAACAAATGTTTAGTTTATTTTGGCAGTTTTTACGACCATCAAGAACTAGTATCATTTTATATAATATTATATCTATTTTTTGGTTACCAAATATGAAAAAAGTTATAATATATATATATATATATATATATTAACTATAATAATGGTTTTATGACCATCCTTGAAGGTGTTAATAGAAAATAAAAACTCATCATCCATGAAGGCGGTGAACCGACATATCATGAATGATGTTTTTATTTTTAGAATAAAATGAGAAGAAAAGAGATTTGATGATGGATATTACATAAAAATAATAAAATTACATTATATATATGATACTTGAGTTATCATGTCACTTTGGATATGGGTGAGGATATGGTATAAGAAAGAAAGAATTTAAAAGAGAAAGAAGGAGGACTTTACCTCTTGAATATCATCTCCTTGAGAACCTTCTTAAGGCACTTGGAATCGGTCTTTTATTGAGAAAAAAAAGCTTTTGAACGTGGGTAAGAGACTTGGTAACTAAAATTAGTAGAATATTTACAATCTACAAGGCTTATAATGTGTGAGTAGAAGGTGGGGTGTTTATAGTGGGAGGAGAGGGTGTTTTTTATTATTATACTCACTAGTTTATTATTTTGGCTCAAGACTACTAATAGTGTTGGTTTATATGACTAAATAAAGTAAATTTTTCAATATATTATTAATCAAAGGGTTATTAAATCATACATACACCATCCATGACTCAAAAATTCATGAATTTGTTAAATACTGCAAATTACCATATTTCACTATTCACAAAAATTCAACTATTTCAGAAAAATCCAAAAAAATAATCCTAACCATTTTTTAATTTTTATATTTAAAAAATGGAATCCATTTTATGAAAATAAATTTATAATTATGAGAAATTAAAATTTTAAATGAAATCATCATATATTCAAAAAATACCAATTTTAATGTTATAATCAATTTTACGACCCTTTGAAAAATTATTTAAGGTCTAATAAAATTATATTATAATCATAGTACTAAATAATATTAATTTATGAATCTAGTTTATGAAAATAAATTTTATTTTAAATCATTAAATTTATTATAAAATTTTTAATAAATATTTACGTTTTACAAAAATTCCAACACTTAATTTATCATTTTTAAAAAAAATAATTACTTATACCATGATATAATTATATATTATATAAGATAAATAAATTTTATTTATAATTTCATAGGTTGTTTTTACTAATATAACAAATATATTACTATTCCTAATGTTCAGATTACTATTCCAATGACTAGGTTACTATTCTAACGATATAGGTTTGTTAATTTATATAAATACCCCTTATTTAATTAATTATTCTATTTTATCTAAAGTTTATATACTTTTGTCACAAAAATGAATATTATATTATTAGCATCATGTTTTATTTGTACAACTTTATTTGTGAGTGTGTCTATTCTAGTGGATCGAGCAGATCCAAAATTTCTCATTCTTATTATCTTATTATCTATTTACCATCCCACTGTAAAATTTGGAATTATTATTGGTTTATCTATTAGATAAAGTATCATTCTTCATTTATAATAATAATATTTTTTTGGTTTCTCTATGTGATTTTTTTATTTATACTTACATGACATAATTATAAGAAGGGAAATTCTATTGATAAAATTATGGGTCATTATATACATACTAGCCTCAAAGAGTCTCATAGTAAGATACTCACAACCCATCTTAAGTCCAAACACAAATACCAATCCACCACACCCTCTACTAGAATCCTTAACCCTTTAGTGAAAAAGTTGTTGGGGGTTTCTAGATCACACACTACATGATGGAATATTCTCTCCAATTCTAAGAGGCTTAATGAAACTTAACTATCCAAGTGGGAACTATTGTACTCTTTCTAATTTAATCAAACTTGAATCCCCATACATGAATGAAAAATCATGCATAAAAGTCATATGATTAAGTTTCATATGGATCACCTACCTCATTCATTGATTCCCCCCTTTTAACTATCTCACCAACCCCATCCAAGCCTGTCTAAGTATCACTATACTTCTTATCCCTTTTCTCAAGTCATAATGCCCAAACAATGAATTTTAAACAATTATACTTTATTTTAAAATATAAAACTGATAGGAATAGTGATCTAAAACTCACTGATCCATCCCATCACACTGAAACCTCAACCAAGGATTCACATAAGGTGAATGGCATTCCCCAAACACCACCAAAAGTAAAATCCCTATTAAAAACATACAATTGATACCCAATTTCAAAATAAATCCAATAAATCCCTAGAAAAACTTTAATATTGATGTTTCTCCAATGAAACAATGATATATGGAATTTAATCATCATTTATTGACATTATCCATCCACCATATAAAAAATAACCATAATTCAGGATGATTCTACCATGATCTGATGTAATCATCATCAAAACCCTAACCCAAAACCATTAAAAATAAATGAGAAACTAAAAGGGATAATAATAGAGGAATAAGGAGGAGATATTACCTCCAAAAGTTTACATAAATACCCATAAAATAAACCTTATCAAGTTATTTCTATGGGAGTAAGAAGAAGGGGGGCCAATCAAATGGACCTTTCCCAAGCCTCCCTTCCCTTATCAATTCAGAAGGGCCTGAATGTGAAAATATGGTCATGGACCTCATTTTTAAAAAACATCCATAACACCACTAAGTACCTAGTACACTACAAACAGGTACCCAATTTCCTTAATAGATGTTCACCAGGCCTAGAAACACCACTATGTACATGATACCCAATGGAAGGTGACAGAATCTCAACAAAACTTGGGCCTCACTGGGTACTTAGTACTCTACCACCTTGTGCCTAATAGTGTATAAAACCTTTAGTTGCAACACCACATACTCTGATCCCTTACCAACCTCTCTATTAACCTATTTAACTTTAAAACACATCCAAAAACACCTCTTATATATTCACAAATTCCTAAGATTCTAATTCAAATCTTAATTCTCAAAGCATCCCATTCTCAAGAGATCAAAATTAAAATTACCACTATATTTCATCAATGTGTAATGTTCTAGTCATTAAAAATTCCTCACTATATATCTTCTCATCACTAAGAGTCTCCCATAAGTTCCTATGGACTTAAAATTCATCAATTATAATCCAATACTACTCCTAATTCTCGATTCCACACCAAACTTGGAATGACTCAATTCCATATGCATCGAACCCAAATACAATAAATTTTATACAGAAACCCTTGGTCCAGTATTCAAATAATGGTAATTACACAAATGACCTTGTATATTACTTAATAAAGTTATTCTCATCATCAAATGATAATAATAATAATAATAATATATCACATGACATACAGTATATCTAATATCATTTATTAAATAAACAAATAAATAAATATTTAAATGATTTTAAATAAAATATATCATTTTGAAAGGATCATTAAACTTGATCCATATCATCCCATAAAATATAATATTCACAACAAATATTATTTTAATATAAATTTACCCAAATAAATATTTATATTAATCTATTAACTAAACATGTTAGTAAATAAATATTTATTTTTAATATTGTGAATAAATAAACAAGAGATAAAATTCAACTCACATATTCTAAACTCGAATATTTCATGATTGAATTTATACGATCAAATTATCTAGAATAAATAATATCCCACTAGTCAGGAATAAATTTATTCTTAATATTAAATTCAATTTAATTTAAAGAGATTCTAGATACACTTTTTATTTGACCATCTAGGTACATTTCTTAATAGAAATAGGTGCACTTACTTAAAGTCTAAGATCAATATCTTACCACACATTAAGGAAACCATAGAGAAATAAGTTAATGTAACAACTACAAAAACCTTCATACAAATGTTTCAATGTAATACAATCCCTTTATCTCCTAATATCTCATCAAGTAGGATGCATACTTATTTCATCATCCTATATGATCTATTTATCTTTATTTGACTTTACAAAATGAACTCATCTATAAACTACCATGGACATGGATTTTATTAAATAGTTCCATTGTAGTCAAATGTCTAGATATATATTCTTCCATTAATATAGAATGGAAAAAACCTTTCTTTACTTATTCAATTAATATCCTATCACTTATTACACACAGAACATATGCCACCTCACTGTGAGCATATATCATCACCGTTTTCATTTATACATCAAATTATGTGATTCATGATACACAATAATAATAATCTCAAGTCTATGGATGAATTCACACCTTCACATATAATAATATCCAATGATACAAAAAACATGTGGAATTACAATTAGCGAGTCAATCCCGATAACCTCCCTTCTTGGTGCTCACCAAGTGTGAACTTCATGAGAAGAAGTATCAATGTATTATGAGCCTCTAGCTTATGATAGTCAGACATCAAATTTCTCCCATCCAAGTTTTATTATAGTGGGTAGTTCTTATAACCCTTTGATGATATGGAAATTATAATAAAATTATCACATTAATCTTATGAAGAATAAAAAAAATTATGTGATAAGATATTTATTAATATTATGGTAATTGAAAGTATAATTTCCGCTGGTTCAAGGGAACTAAGTCCAATAGACTTTCACAAGAACAAGATCCAACTACCAATAATTTTTTACCCTATACCTATCACATGATATTTAGGATTCTATTGAGGTATGAATTTAATTAATGGGCCTAACATATTTTTCTCAATGGATACTTTTCTAACTACTAATTCGCCCCTTTGAGTAAAATATCAAAAGAGGTGACATTTATGAAGTATATGTTTCATATATTGATGTGACTTGGGCACTTTTTACAGAACCACTACTTCAGTATTACCATAATACAGAGTAATAAGATATTTAATGTTAGGTACGTTATCAATTTAATGGATGAAGTTTCATATACACACTACTTCTTTAGTCACATCAAAAGCCTCAATATACTAAGATTTGTTTGATATAATCTATAAAAAAAATTTATAACTCTTAAAGCTCAAAACTCCTCCATTGAGGAAAAAAACATATCTTGACTACAATTTTAGATCATTTCGATTTATTTGGAAACTAGAATATGTGTATCCAATTACAACTAGTTCCTGATCTCCTTAAAAAATAGAAATGTATCTTTTTTTATGATTGTTACTTTAGGATAGTATTTATATGTGACCAATGTGGCTCTCCTGGTCTTGATTGATATCTTTTTACAATGCTTAAGGCATAGAAAACATCAATCCTAGTACACAAAATGGAATACATGATAGATCCAACCATAGAAGTGTAAGGGACTATAATCATTATTTCTATCTCTTATTGTGTTTAAGGACAAATTTCCTTAGAGATATCTATACTATGAGAAATTAAAAATATATTTCCCTAATTCTCTTACACATATTATAACATTTTTAACATAAATATCTAATAAAAACAACCGATGGATTGAAAGGCCTAATTTCTTTGGAAGACTAAGTTCATAAAACATTGACATTGAACTAAAATAAAACATAATTATTTTAATCTCTATAATGATTTTATAAATCCTTTTGATATTATAAAATTGTATAGGATAACTAGTGGAATCACTAGTAGAAAAAGATTATTTAGAATTAGAGTTTTAATTAATGTTTTTTTTAAAAACCAAGGTTAAAAGTGAAGTTAGAGCCTTTTAACGCTGGTTTTATAGAAAACTGAAATTGAAAGGTAATCAAACTAAATTTTAACATCATATTTATAAAAAAAATGATGTCAAAAGTCATTACAAATAACTTTTAATGTAGTTTTTATATAAAAATGATGTTAAAATTCTTCAAAAAGTTAGTATACATAGGAACCTTCTCATTTTTCTAATGAGGTATTTCTGAAACCTAATCCTTTCAACTCTCTACGAAACCCGACCACACTTGATATTCTACTTTAATTTTATTTTTATCTTCTTTTTTCATTGTTTCTCCCCAAACTTCCATCCTTTATCCTTCTTCCACGAACCTCGACATTATTTGCTCCACAGAAACCCTAATTAACTCAACTTGTGACTGCACCCCAAGGTTTTTGTTTTTTCTCATTTATACTTCATTTTTGAAAATGTTTATCTTAAATCTTGTAGAAGTCACCCTATTTCCACCACTATCGAGTGAGTTCATCATAATTCAGGAACTATTTTCCATTGTCAGCCTCTAAATTTTTCAAGTTATTTTTTTTTATTTTTAGATGTTAATTAATTATATATTAGTTATAAATTGAATTTATCCATTCATTTGTTTGTATTCATATTATTATCAATTAATTTTTTTCTTAATATTTATTTAATTTTATGTTTTTTTATGATTATAAATTGTTTTTGACTGGAATTTGTTTTTATTTGTAACTGTTTTTATTTTTAATTATTTTTATTTGTATTTTTTATATTTATAATTTATTTTTTGTTGAGATAATTCTTTTATTCAATTATTTTACTTTATAAATTGTTTCTTTCATTATGATTACTTTTGATTAATTTTTTTTTGTTTTTGAACTTTTTAGTAATTTTTAATTCTTTAAGATATAAATTATTTGTCAAATATTTATGCATGTTTATGTATTTATATGCCTATATATTTTAATTTTATTTATTTATATATATGTTTAAATTTTTATATGTATTAATGTATTCATCTATTATATTTTGAATTTTGAGGTAATTAATGAATCTTAATTGGATAAATTCATTAGGAAATACTGATGAATACAAGATAAGGGTTGATAGTTTCTTGGAATTTTATAAACTAAAAATTGAAACTAATGATGTGAATTTTTTCCATGTGTGAAGTGCTTGAATATGAATAAATTAAGGCATAGAGAAATCAAATACTATATGATTTTATATGGTTTTTTTCATAATTATACATGCTGGATCTGACTTGGTGGAATAAAAAAAAATCAATATCTAATGATGATGAATATGTTCAGCATGAGATAAAGGATTGTATTGAAGAATTAATTCATGATGTAGGTATTGAAAACATTGGAAAACAAATTATTGAAAAACTATACTAAGATGCTATTAAACCGCTATCACAAGGTTTCACTAAATTTACAGTGTTATTAGTAGTGTTGAGATTAAAATACATAGTTAGAATGATGAAAATTTCACTGAATTGATTGAAATTTTAAAAGGGATACTTCTATAAGACAATGGGGTTCCATATTCTAATTATAAGGCCAAACGAATTATTATGTCCAATGAGATTGGGGTATAAAAAGATACATGATTTCCTTAACAACTATGTGTTGTTTAGGAAGGAATATGATAGTTTATCAGAATAACCTAAATGTTGGACATCATGATATTATATGGATGACAACTCCAACCATGATTCATTCTCGAGAAAAGGCGCCAAACCTCCCACTAATGAAATATGGTATCTTCTAATAGTTCCTCATAAGAATCATCTATTTATAAAGTCAAATGATGAAAAGAGGATAAGATGATATATAGATGAGTGCCTCTCTGATGGAAACCTATGACACCCAGCTGATTCACCACAATGGAAAAGATTTGATATTTTTTTTCTATTTTTTTAAATAAAGTTAGAAATATTAAAATGGTTCTATATACAAATGGAATAAATATATATCAGAGTCTCTATAGACATCATAGTTCATGGAATATTATTTTGGTTGTTTATAACATATCCCTGTAGATATGTATGAAGATGAAATATTTGATGAGGATCTTGATGATTTCTAGACCGCAACATCCTGAAAATAATATTAATTTTTATTAATCACTATTGATTGATGATTTTAAATTTATATGGGTGACAGGTGTTACAATATTTGATTAATAGAATAAAGAGTATTTTTTTCATCCTATGAAAATTTTCACTATAAATGACTTTATTGTATATGGAAACTTATTTGGACACAGTGTTAAAGGATAAAAAGATTGTCTAATTTTTGAAGAGGGTACTTTACATCATCAATTTTAGAATGTAATAAAAAAATATACATGGTACATAAGAGATTTTTGTGAATGGATCATCCTTATCAATGATTAGAATTGGAATTTAATGGTTTACCAGAGAATGATTCTACCCCAATACCATTTTCAGTTGAAAAATATTATGATATGGTAAAAATCATCGATGTCATATTTGGAAAGAAATAAAGTTTTGGTCATCAAATAAATACATGGAATAAATGATCCATTTTATTCAAGCTACCTTATTAAATTTTTTGGATGTAAAACATAAAATTGATGTTATGCATGTCAAGAAATTTTTTTATGGTTTAATTGGAACATTTTTAAACATAAAAGGAAATAAAAAATATATATTTCATGAAAGACTAAATTAAATAACCATAGGAATACATTTAGAGTTAGCTCCCACAAAAAAATGAAAACGAATATATTTTTCACTAGCTTGTCCCACATTAAGAAATAGTGAGAAGATAATTTTTTTCAATGCCTACATGGTATTAAATAACCAATTTTATTTTATTCAAATGTGATAAATTTGGTGTCATTAAAGGATTTAATGTTAATAGGTATGAAATATCATTAATGTTATGTATTTATGAAATAGTTTATACCAGTTTCATTTCATGGTATATCATTGATACTTTTCAAAAAGTTTTTCATTAGGTTGTGTTACTTTTTCATTTAATTTTTTCAATATGTCATAGATCCATATTTGTTAGATATATTACAGAATGAAGTTGTCATCATACTTTGTTAACTAGAAATGTATTTTCCACCATCTTTTTTTGATATAATGGTTCATTTTTTGATTCATTTGGTTTGATAGATAAGAATATATGGGCCTATTTATTTACATTAGATGTATCAATTTAAAAGATATATGAAAATTTTGATGGGATATGCTAAGAATACACATTTACCAGAGGACTTTATTATTCAAAAATATATATTAGAAGACGTAATTAATTTATTTTTTGATTATTTATCTAAAATGGAGCACATTGGTCTACATATATCTCAACATTTGATATTTGATAGTGAAGGTAAAGGGATGTATGGATTAAAGGTAAAGTTAAATTCATGTGATTAAGTGATGCATGAAAATTTATACATTTTGAACAACATAGGTGATTTTAAACCATATATATCATCACTTATTATGGGATTAAGGGTATGATATTTGAGAATAAATGAAAATTGGTTGATCAATGAACATAAAAACACATTTTTTCATGGTTTAAGGAGGAAATCAACATTGATTTATCCACATCAGAAAAATTAAAATGGTAAGTAGGGGGACCAAGTGTCAAGGTGATCCCATGGTGTGGTTTTGATATTAATGGTTAAAATATTTATAAAAAAAACCAAGATGACAAGATTACAATTAAAAATAGTGTAGTAATGGTTGTCGTTGAAGCATTGCATTTTTGAAGTACTAAAGATAAAAATCCAATTTCTTCATCAACATCATATTTTGGTGTTGTTGAAGATATATAGGATATTGATTATAGTAAATTTTGGGTAACAATATTTAAGAGTAACTTGGTTAAAAGTAACAGTGATGTGAAACATGATGAGTATGGATTTAAAATTGTTCATTTGAAAAGATTTAGTTTCAATGAGTGATAATTTATTATGATGACACATGAAAAATATATATCTTATGTTGTTGACCCATCAAATGATAAGTGGTCCATTACTTTTTCTAGGGAAAAAAATATTTAGGTGATGAGAATATAGATAATGTTGAAGACTTATCTTATATTACCCCATCTATTACATGATTACCTTATTATAAAATGACTGTGATGTGGAAATTTTTAATGCAATAAAAACTGATCACATAAAAGGGATATAAGAAAACACTCCATTACTCCCCTAATTAATCATATAATCTTTTTTTGAAACTAACATAGTTAAAAACATTATTTTTTAACTTTGATATTTAAATATATATATTTTCATCATTCCTACCATTTTTTTAATATTTTTTATTTTCATTAGATTTAGATATCCATTTTCTCGTTGAAATTTTTTCCTTCATCATTTTTTGTGACTATTTTTTTCAGTTATATACTTTTATTCAACAAATTATTTATAGTTTTATTCCTATTATGAAAAATTACATTTTTTACTTATAAAATTTATTTATTTATAAACAAATAATGGTACACAAAATTTCACATTTTTAAATTATAATCATTTCTTTCATTTTATTTTTGTGAATTTTTACATTCACCAATTTTAGTTACACATTTTTTTGGTTGAAAAATATAACATTAAATATTTTATTTTATATTATGAACAATCAATTTTTTATTTAATACAGTTATTATATTTTAATCAAATACATGTACACATGTATTTATTAATGTAGCATATATTTTTATAAATGACAGACATGGAGGTAGAGAACCGAGGTATATACATTTTTTATATAAATATATATCTAGAGTTATTGAATTATTTAATGAACTTAAACTTATATTTCTTAAAATTATGTGAAAATATTCTTCTTTTCTCGAGATGATGGTATTTAAGGATGGTAGGTGTGTTATTACACACTTACTAAAACTTTCACTCGCATGTAGAGAGCATATGGTGATAATTAACTTTGATGAGAATGACCACCCAACTTTCCCACATGCCATACAATTTTATCACTTATTTGGATATATAAAGTAATCGTAGTATAAGTATTTTATTCCTTGATTGGAGGAGCATTGACTAGTTGGAAAAAGATATGTTATGGGATTCCATAATGGTAAATTTTTTAAACTTATTTATTTATTTTTTCAATAGTTTAAATATTATGAATTTATTAATATTTTATATATTTAATTATAGATTAAATTTAACTTTCAAGATACAAAACAAATTAAGAAAAAATTTCTATCCTTTATGATGACAAGATGGAGATATTTTAAGTCAAATTTTCCTTCATTTTATATTTTTGGGAGTAAATAGGATCAAGATATATGCCTTAAGTATGATTTTATATATAGGGATACATGGTAGAAGTTTGTATCAAGTCGGCGAGAGGAATCCTTCATGGTATGTTTCTGTTGTTTGTAAAATTTATTTGTTTAATTAATTTTAATTAATTGATAAATTAATTATTTTTTATTATGTAATAGGTATCTAGGAAAACTCACCAAGATATATAATATCACAATTTATACCCTCATACATTATCATATGAAAGTTATCCGATATTAGAGGATAAAATGATTACTAAAAAATTAGTGACTTAAGATCCAAGTTAAGTAGTGGCTCCAAAGAGGTTCCACTCAACACTGTAATAGAAAAGGGAGAGAATGAAAAGAAGAGAAATTATATTACCAATATAATAAAGGAAGTAGCTAATAATATTATAAGTAATTAATTGTTACTTTTTTTCAATATTAATATTTAGTAAATATATCTCACTAATATTATATTTGAAAATATTATTTCAAGACACCCTTCAAGTGAAAATGAAATAGGGGACCATTATCCTTTAGGGTAGGATGAATATTCTTACCATTACTTTAGGAAATTTGGAATACCCAGGCCATGTCAGAGGGAATAAGAAGGGTATTAGTTTTTAAAATGTTTTTGACCACGCCCTTAGTATGTCATCGATGAGGGAATAATATAAAGGGTAAATATAGACTTTGAAGGTAGAGCTGTTACACTTGAATGAGTCGATAAAGGATAAAATTAAATCTTATGTATCGGTTATGCTTGTAGAAGCAATGAGACAGACACAACCTGTGCATCCTACCTACCCATATTCATCGCTTCCTCATTCAGACCCAACCGTGTGTTGTGAGTTTCATGTTGGGGATCCCCAAGTATGTATTATAGAATAAAAAAATTTATATCATCCAGGTTATTATATACATCATCATCTTATGTATTAAATTCAGGTAAGAGTAGTGCTATATGATATTATTGATCCAACTACTCCAGTGAACCTACATACTGAGGTGGTTTCTATAGTTGTATAGAGTATTAGTTATTTTTTATTTTAACAAGATAATATTTTTTTTCAACTAACATATAAGGTATGTGTCATTTTTCATTTTTTATTTATCATTGAATTTATAATTACTTATAATATTTTCCTACACTTACCTTATATAATCATATCTAAAATTAAAGGAATCACTGTAAAGGAAAATTTTAGTTTCCAGCACCTTCAGATACTCCTCAGGAAGTTAATGGGGTAACAAAGCTATCACATGTTTTTTCTATATTAGATAATTATTATAATTTTTCAATTATTACTGATATATGTGGAATATATTATATGTTAAATATTTTTAGAACTGATATCATGGATATTGTAAAGGGTTTTCGACTCAGTGTACCCATGTTGTAATTGGTTTTGATGTAATTAAATTTTAGTTATTAGTTTATTTTCTTTATTTGAACATATGTTATATTGACTTAATATGTTTCTTTTATAATCAGTTATCTCCACATTATTTGTATCCAATATGATTTAGTTTTTATTTGTGGTTTTATGGACCCAGAATAAATTTCAATAGATGTGAAATACTTGAAACAATAATCCAAAATTGAATATATATATCTAAAAGATTAAAAAACACACATATTACATGTTGGTTTCTTACATTCCTTTAATGGTAATAAAAAATACATAATTATGAACCAATATTCATTATACTATTATTAATTCTAATTTTTATATTATAGTGGACATTGGATGTTATGTATATTTTTTCCAAAAGAATGTAATGAATATTGGTCATGCTTTTTATTGGGTGGTATTTGAATAATATTTAGAAAGTTGTTAAAGAAGTAATATTCATTCTATTATTTATTTATTTAATCTTAATATTTTCATTTTACAATAGTTTTGATAATTAATATTTTAAAATTACAATAGTTCATGGATTTGGATTAATAGGGATCACTATTCAACAATGGAACAAAAAAATTGAATATGTGAAAGTTCTGGTAGATAAATTTTATATCATTGAATACTTGTTTTATTACATATATAGTGTTTTTATATTTAAAATATTGTTTCACAAAAAAAATCATCATCAATAGGGGAATATGGAATGTGGATATTATGTTTTATGATTTGTTTATGAGATAATCACAACAAAAACAAAAACCTATTTTGAAAAGGTTAGTTTCATTAGAACACTTAGCATTTAAAAAGATATGATTTTTTAAATTAATAATAATTTATGTTGTATGTTTTTGATGATTTTTCTTTATAATCATCATAAAAATTAAAAAACCTTCAAGATTTATTTGTATAATATTTCCTATGTTTGATTAATTTTGAGATTTAGTTTCATTTAACTGTATATTTGTAAAAAATGCTGTGAAAGTTCTCAATGAGTTTTGCTACTCTTATTCTATTTGTGATATTTTTTTTGATATTTTGTGTTAAAAAATATGTTTATAGGTATTAAATTAAATAATTTTTTAATAGTTTTATAAAAAAAATAAACTTTCAACGTTGATTTTATAAAAAACCCAACTTTGAAATCCCTCATGAAAGGCTTTCCATGTTGGTTTTAATGAAAACTAACATTGAAAACCTTATATATTTCAAAATATAGAAGGATTTCAACATAGGTTTTACTAAAAACTAATGTTGAAAGTTGAATATGAAGGCCTTCAATGTCATATTTCAGTAAATATGACATTGAATGCCTTATATATTTTCCATTTTAGAAGGGGTTTCAGCAACAGTTTTTATAAACCAATATTAAAATTCCCACTTTATATGTTGCCTATTTTGACACCACTTTATAACCAATGTTTAAAGGTAAAAAATTATGTTTAAGATGTTTTTACACTAGTGAATACATAAACAAAAGGGGTGAAATATAAATCTCATTAAGGGAATAAACATGATAAAGTAGAATAACATATGAATCAAATAATATATCATGATATTATAAGAGTCCAGGTACATGAGTGATAACATGGAGGAATGAAATAACTAGGAAAGAAACATAAGATCAAGGCATCATTATAATGTTGAAGCAATATAGAACATGACATAATCATATGTCAATGATAACCACTAAGATAGCATTACATGGTGTACATAGTCCCATAATGCTCTATAATTCCATACATATAGTCTCATGGGACATAAACATCACCCAATGCGTTAGATCACTATCTAAGTGCACCCATCATAACATGTTCATGCATATGTATTCCACATGATGAAATTATACATAATACATAAGAATCATAAAGTAAATGGGTTACATAATCATGTCTTATAACATATCCAAATGGAACATCATAATGAACTCCTTGAAAGAAGGGATTAAAATATTCTTGGACATTCATAGATAAATAAATAATCACAGGACATGGAAATTAATTATAAGTGAATTAAATATGTAAAAATTAGTGAAAATATAATTTTTAAAATATTCATTTTAAGTGGGGTTTTGGGAAAAATGGTAAAGAATCATTAAAGAGGGTAAGGGAATAACAATTTATACAAAACTAGAAATGAACTAATCTTTTCCATAATAAAATTAGAATTTTTATAAACCATGTAAGGTTAAAAACATTTCATTGAGTGGTACTTGTAATTAGATAAGAAAAAATAGAAGTTCCCTTTAATAAGCTCTATTTGACGAAAGAAATTGAAAAGTAAACCTTTAAAACATGTATAAACTCATCAAGAATAGGTTAATTAAAATAGTTATATTTGTTTGGGATATATATATATATATAATATAATAAGTAAATAATAATATTATCTATATAAATTAAGGTAAATAGATATAAATAGTAACCCAAAGAAAATATGGTGTTTTGGAGAGAACCCTTACCTCATGCCTGAATTCGTTATTCACTTGCAATTAGAATCCTAAATAATAAAATTAGATTTATTAAATACCCCAAAAGTTGAGGATCTGGTTGAATATTTTCCTAATAAATATCTATAAAAAATTTAGGATTATTCAATCATTACAAGGGGTTATTAAAAATATGAGAATAATTCACACCACACATGTCAGCCTCCACCATTGGAGAACAATAGTCTGGGGTCGTAAATGACCACATCATGTTCATATATATAACCTCTTTCTTCAATAGAGAATATTCTACTTGGTTGGTCTCCCTATATTCATGTGTGACTACTAAATTGATTTGAGTGACATTATTGAGACATTCAACCCAATGAGGTATAATTATCCAATACACATTTCCTATTTTGGTCTTTAAGGCTTGCACAACAATTTTAGAATCAGATTCAATCCATAATAGGTTCTATTTATATTGGAAACATATAAAAATAAATATATCATAGCCCATAACTCCACTTCATAAGCCACCCCAACTCTAGTTTAATGATATAATCACCCTTTGATGAAGCCTCGATGTGTTCGAAAGACACCTCCATAACCTAAAGGCCCAGGTGTCCTAGAGGCTACCCCATAAACATTTATAGCTTGATTAGAGTTATCCAACGAATAAAATTGACCATTATGGGTTTTCTCGGCCAACCTGACACACCCCAAAGTCTAAGAATATTCAAATCAATCAAAATTTTATTCATAATTCTAGTTTAAATCATAGATGCATCATATACATCTCTGTGTATAATCATCATGCCTAATTGTACAGTCTGATGCCTTGCCTCAAACAACATGGAATTTCAATCATTCAAGACAATAGTAAAGATAGCAGCAACTGCTGCCAACAGTAGGATTTGAATCTGTACACTGCAGCCAGCAGTGCAAAGCCTTTACATGAATTCATGTAGCTGCATATTTGTGTCAATATTCATCCCAAACAAGAAACCTGTATATGACCATAGATGTTGGGCAAATCTAAATGTCTATAAAATATATTTTATGTTCTCTTCTGCTCTCATGAATAAATAATAGGCTGACACTATATGAAAACCAGTCCATTTTGAGTTGATCATGAGTGGGGAGTAAATTTTTATAGATCCTCCAAAGAAGAATAAACCTATATGGTTGAATAAATTGAGTCTTGAAATGTATAAGCTAGTTTGGTGGTTGAGTGGAGTGGATCCCCCACATTACAGTTTATAATACTCCTTGGTAATGAAATGTCCAGCCCTATTTGGTTTCCATACAAGGGTATCACAATCCATGAAGGTGTAGTTTTGGATTTCTAGACCAACTTGGGGTGGAACCATGCTGTCAGAATTGTGTATTTGTGATAGAAAATTAGAAATTGACATTTTTCTTTCATCAGGTTGAACACTCATATTATTCTGCAGTGGATTATCAAGCCATATAGTGGTCCAAAAGTTAATATTCTAGTCCCTCCTTACCAGCCATTTTGTATCATAAATGATCATATTAAAGTAATTTATGATAGAGGGCCAAACGTATGAGGAAAGATAATATTTATATCCATTCAGTAGTCTCATTTTAAACTTGTTATCTAGGAAATCACTAGGTACATCATTGGAAATCATATTCCACATAAATTTCCTGATAATAAAATCATTAAAAGTCATGATATATTTTATTTTAATTTGGAGTCAATTAATTGAGATTCCATGTTTATAAATATTATCTCAAGGTCATTCATTTCATAGTTCCAAGGTTGCCTTAGTTTGTGGATAATTATTGATGTTCTTCTAAAATGGGACTAAAAACACAAGAGTAAAATAAAATTATATTCACGTCCTTATAAAAATATAAATTCTCTTAAATATCCATATGTTTTCTAACATTAGGATGATTCATTTAGTATAAACGTTGTTGTTATATAGGTAGTTTATTTATGAAATTTTACTGACCATCAAGAACTAGATCCATTTTATTTAATTAAATTACTATTAATACATTCCAAAACATGAAATAAGTTTTAATATACTTATTATATTCATATTTAACCATAATATCATTTCTATTACTAACCTCTAAAGCGGTGGAGAAAAACAAAGTATGTCATTTATGGAGGTGGTGAACCATCAATATTCTGAACAACGTTTTCATTTTTTAGAATAAGTAGAGAAGATAAGAGGACTGATGAAATATTTTACATTAAAAATATAATATTACAATATATTTATGATACAAGAGTCATTATGTCATGTTTGATGGAATTTGTTTGGAGGATGAGGAGGAAGACAAATTAAAAGGAACAGTTGAGAGTGTTACCTTATCCTTTGGATGTCTCCTCTCATTCTTCCACTTAAGGCACCGTTGAATTGGAATTTTTAGGAGAAAAAAGATTATAAGGATGTGGGGAGAGATATTAGGAGATATTTGGTTAAATTTTGGGTAAGATCTAAGTCTTAGAATGTGCGAGGAGAAAGAATGGTATTTATAAGGGGAGGAGAGGGGAGTTTTTTTAATATAATATTAATTAGTTTATTATTTAGGCTCAAGACTACCAATAGTGTTGATTTTTGTGAATATATATAGTAATTAATTCATGTGAGTTTGATCCAATGTTCAATTACATCATCCACGACCCATTTCTGCTTGTATTGTTTTAATATTGAAAATTATTGTATTTTGTTGTATTTTAAATTTTATCCTAACTATATTAAATAAACTGAGTAGGGGGGGTGAATCAGGGTATGAAAAAATAAAACATTTTCCCTTCATATCTTTTTTTATCATTAAAAAAACCCTCTTCTCTCCTTCCTATAGCATAGAATAAATGGAAATTAAAATGTGCATGTGAAAAAAAAATTATTTGGATCACCCCTACTAGGATACATCCATAGAGCATAAAAAGGAAATGTTCCAATGTATCAATTCAACTAAAGTGCACTACTGTTATAAGGTTTAGAGTGGACTCAATGTCCCGCTTGGTTTATAACCATTCAAAATATGAAATCTCACTACTCAATCTCTACTGAAGTGAACACACTAACCCTCCAGTAGAATCTTTCGATGATAAATTATGAGTTCTTTCACACTTATGCATGTATTTATTCTCCCATTTCATAAAATAGATGATAACTACATTTTCATAAGACTTTTCCTTTTAGAGAATGTGTCCCTTGTGTAAGGCCCCTTCATAATCACAACTGCAAATACGGTCTTTATCAGTGCTAGAAAAGGGCATTAACAGTGCTAGAAAAGTGTTGTTAATTAAGGCGAAGATAGGGGTCCCCTATAACAGCGCTAACAAAAGCACTTATAAAGTCTTCTTTTATCAGCACAAAAAAATTGCTGCTAAAAGTGGTCCTTTATCAGCATTTTTTTTAGCGCAGATAAAAGACCACTTTTATCAACACTTTTTTTAGTGCTGATAAAAGTTAAAAAATATATTAAAAAAATAAAAACAAATTCTATAATTTGGGCATGTGCTTCAACATCACTTGAAGCCCCCTTTAATAGCACCCCCACCCCAACCCACACACCCAGTGACCCCCAAGGCTTTTAACATCACCCCAACCCCCTTTAACAACACTAGACATTATTCCCCACTCACGTGTGTGATCTGCCTCCCCCTAGATTCGAACTCGGGACCTATTGCATGTGCTCCTAAGCCTTTACCACTCCACCATATTGCTTTTATCTTCGTTTATTAATATATATATATTTATTTATATATATATTTTATATTTACTCATATATTAATCTATATTTATTCTAACACAAATATATTTATATTAATATATATATTTATATTTATATTAATATATATATACAGTTATATTAATATATATATATATCTATATATATATATGTATATTAATAAATATATATATATTTATATTTATATATTAATATATTTATTCGTATATTAATATATATTTATAAGATTAGTTTTAAATACATTTATAAAATATGCTTTTTTGTGTGTGTTTATAAATAAATACATATATATGACACACTCACACACACATATTATATGTGTATTTGTAAGTATAATAATACATATTTATATATATTTACAAATATTATATACTAATATGTATATACATATGTTTAGAATATATAGATAATATATATCAGTTTTTCAATACAGATGCACACAAATACACACACACATACACATCATATAGGTATATAAATATTAATATATTTTTATTTTAAATAAAATGGAAATTAGTTTTTTATTTGGATAAGCCTTATATATTGATAAATATACTTTATATGTAAATATGATTAATTATTTATTTATAAAATTAATTTTTTATAGGTGAATATATAAAACAAATATGTATATATTGTTATATAATTGATTATAAGTAACATTACATTGTGAAAAACGATAAAATTTTAAAGCCATAATATCAATATAAATGTAACCCCTCAGAATAAATTCAGTCCCCAGTGAAAAAGGTCAAAAAGACCCCCTGAAACGAGGCTGAAATTCCAGCGAATGTTAAAAAATTTGGGTATTCGGACTAAAAACTCAATTTTAGAGGCCTTTTGGGCCCTTTTTGGCCTAAAAAAATGTGAAAAAAGGTTCCCTTTGGTCATAACACGTAAATCTCATCGTAGGCTTCGATTTTATATGCTGTAGAGCTCAAACGAACACCCGGATCAAAAGTTATGGCCGTTTGAGTTACGTTTTCAACTTATTTTAGATCTTTTTTTAATTTTTTTGATTTTTTGTGTCTTAATTTGTTATTAAATGATTATTAGTCAATGATAATTAGTAAATTATTAATTAATAATTTTTTAAGATATTTTATAAGCCATTTTCACAACATATATTATATATTAAGTGAAAAAATTTATTTATACTTATCTAAAACATATTTAAAAAATATATATTATATTTATATCAATATAAATATACTTATATATTTATATATCAATATATTATTCTTTGTGATTTTTTTTGAAATATACACTTTATCAGCGCTAATAAAGCCCCCCCCCTTTATCAGTGCTACTAAAAAAAGTGCTGATAAATGGGGCCGCTTTAATAGCTCTAAAAAAAGCGTTGATAAAGGTTCACTTTTAACAGTGCTTTTTTTAGCACTGTTAAAAGTTCCCTTTATGAGAGATTTTTTTAGACCTGATAAAGACACCCCCTTTCAGCACTTTTTTTTAGCGATGTTAAAGGGTGGTGCTATAGAAACCTAGTTTTGTTGTGGTGAATATCACTTTGAAAGACCCTATTCTGATTACGTGGATTGCATGACTTTATTATATTTACATGGATAAAATGAATCCTTTGAAAGACCATATTATTCTCACATAGATAATGTGACTCCAATGGGTTTGACTTTGTGCAAAAACACCACGCAGATAACTCCATTTGCATCACGCAAAATAATTTTATTCATATCAAGCTACTTAAGAAAAAATTTAAACTCTTAAGGATGGGTTAAGGCGTATTAATAGGTATAAATCCACCACATTAGCTCTACAAATCATGTTTATCCATTCATTTCACCACCTCATCAATTCCCTTATGTTATTCATGTGTTTAGTTTTGGATTTCACAATTAACCTCCATGACATGTCACTTTTCATAAAACATTCCGCCTTGGTCATCATCATTTTCATTGAGTGTGTTTTTTGACTCTATCATGGGATCCATTGGAAGTCATGCAGTGGTCAATGAAATTGTCTTCAAGAATGTCATGTGAGTCTATCCCAATATCCCTTAATATTCATGCAGTGGTCAAAGAAATTGTCATCAAGTGTGTCATGTGAATCCATTGAGAGATCCCTTAACAATCATGTGGTGTTCAATGAAAATTTCTTTAAGTGTGTCATGTGACTTCAATAAAAGATCCCTTGAAAATCACGTGGTGGTCAATGATATTGTCTTCAAGTGAATAATTCGATACCATTGTGAGATCCAATTAAATGAAGTTGTGTGATTTCAAATGACCATGATAAGTCTCTATCATTTTGATCTTATCTTCCTTCAAGCGCATCATGTGACTCCTTCATGTGACCCTCTTATACTTGTGCAGAACATGTGATCCAATTTTCTTCATGTGATCATGTGACCACCTTCATCTCTCACAATCATAATACTTACGACAATCACTTAATTTTGTATGACTGTGAGACACATCAACCTTTTCTACAAGAACACACTCCACATGATCCCTTAGGACTTACATGCTTTAGTGTGATCCTTTAGAAATTATGTGCTCCAGGTGATCCTTTAGGACTTAAATTCTCCACATGATCCTTTTTCAATTTCATTCTCTGCATGATCCTTTAGGACATTTACACCAAATCTTATTCTTATCCAAGTTCTCCTAAAACATAAACAACATCACACCTGATTTGACAAACAACCATTTTCAACAACATCAATACTTTTCTAAAAAAATCAACCCAAAAAAAACCATCATGAGGGATTTTTTCCAACAATATCCCCCTTTGGGTTTTTTTAAAACACTTTAAAACTTCAAGAAAAAACTTTTTGAAAAATCCTGAAAATGTAAAACCATTTTCCTTCTACAACCCCAGATAGTGATCAAGTATTTCCTCATCATGTACTCTAATCCTACATGAGTTTTTTACTCCCCCTATCATCTTCTTCCTCTATCATGATCAAGAAATTTATCCCCATTTACCAATGAACCCAAAAGTTCAGTCCTCTAAGGCCTTCTAGAGAGGGGTTCCCACATCCACACTATTCAAGTGTGGGGATTCAACTAAACTCCATGATCTAGTCGATGCTATTCAAACACTTCTTTGGATAAAGACTTCATTAGGATGTATGCAACCTATAATTTAGTATGCATATACTCCAACTTCATAAGGTCATGATATAATTTCTATTTGATAGAGTGATATTTTAATTCAATGTTCTTTTTTCTTGAGTGATGGACTATATTTTTACAAGGATTTATAGCACTTGAATTGTCCCAATGGATTCTGATTAGAGACTTCACTTAAACTCCCATATCTTCAAGCTACTTATACATCCACAATAATTTCATTAAAGATTGAGTAGTTGTGATGTATTCATCTTCTATAGTGCTCAAATAAATACAACCATTTTTCTAACTTATCCATGAAATACATAGTCCTCTAAGATAGAACTCACCACCTAATTTTGACTTTCTATCATCTGTTGAACTGTCCCAATCTACATATGTAAAACCAAACAAATCTTGCTAATATTTTTCATTATATAGTAAAACAAAATACATCATATATTTGGTATAATGAATTATTATTTTCACCATAAGTAAGTGGATTTATTTGGGATTAATTTGATACCATGCCATCTAGAATGTGTAAAAAACAATGATTCATTTTGTTTTTAAATAGAATAGACTGTCAATTATTGTTTTATATTCTATGATATTAACTACTTTGCCTTCATTATCCATTGAAAATTTCATTTGTTTAGAAATCAGAGTTATCATATCATTGGAATTTTCCATTTCAAATATTCATAAAACCACCTTAGTATATCTTAATTGATAAATAAATGTTCCATGTATTCCTTTCATATCCTATAATCTAATGGAAAATGGTAACTCACCAACCATTGACATTTCAATCCAAAATTTCCTGAATTCTACAAACTATTTGCACTATGATTTATTTCATCCACCAAAGATTATGTCACCAATATAAACCAGAGCCATAGTCCTTTGATCACTCTCTTTATTGGCATAGATATTATAAGAAAATCTACCATGCTGGAAACTAAGCTCCTTAAAATATTGATCAAGTTAGGAATATCAAGGTCTTGGTTCCATCTTTAACCTTTATAGTGCATTATTTAACCAAAAAACTATAGTCTAATGTTCATGAATGATAAAAAAATATAGCTACTCAATATAAATTTCTTCTTCTAGAACCCCAATCAGAAATTCTAACTTAACATCTATCTAAAAAACATTGAATTTACTTTTCACAGATATGGGAAAGAATAATAGAATTTTCTTCAGCCTTGCAATAGGTGTAAATGTTTCATCAAAATCAATACACTTAATCTGGGATTATCCCTTGTATGCAATTCATGATTTGTTTCAAATTATTATTATGTCTTAATTCAGATTATTATAGAAGACCCATTTGGTCCCAATGATAATCTTGTTTGTCGGCCTCAAATGAATCTCCCATTTCTGATTATTTTCAATTTGTTAAAGATCTTTATTCATCACCTGAAACCAATTGTCATATCTTTTATCTTCTTCAAAACACCTTATCTCTACCTGTGATAGGAATGATTCTTGGTGAATTTTATTCATCCTCCCTATCTGTACTGGTGCTTTCAAATCACTGATTATGTTCTGCCTATCAATTTCTAAGAGACTCTTTATTTTCTACACAGATACAGTTCTAAGTTAATCTTATCATCATCTTAATATTCTTATGAATCTACCTTAGGTAATTTCACTCCCACTAAGCTTCTCACCTCTTCGCCACTATCCTATTGAGGATGTTCATAGATTTTTTTGAATATTTTACTCATTTTCCAAAAGAACAACATAAATTTTCTCTATAAATTTTCCCAACCACCTATTGAATAATTTATATCGTTATCTTTTTCCTAAGTAATTAATAAATATCTTTTCATGTCTATATGATTCAAACTTCTTGTATATCTTTTAATTGAGAATGAAATGATTACTTCTGAAGACTCAAAAATCACGTCAATGTCGACTTCCTTCCATACCACATCTCATATGGAGTCTTCTCTTACTTTGTACATAATAAGGATATATTATAAATGTAGACTGATGTTAACACTATCTTTTCCAAAACTTCTTTGGAATTTATTTCCCAATAAGAAATGCTCTAGAAGTGTTATTGATAATCCTATTTATTCTCCCAACTACTCTATTTTTTCCATGGAGTTCTTATTACAGAAACATTTTGCCTTACCCCATGTTTCTTGAGACAATGCTCCACTTGGATATTGACGAACTCTATTACATTATCAGTTCATAACTTCTATATTTTTTTACCTAACATATTTTCAACTTCCCTATGATAATGTGTTATGAAACTGAACATCTCATACTTCTGGGTGATAATTGAAACCCATGCCATTATTCTAAAATAATCAATGAAAAGGAAATAATATCTCTTCCTATAAATATATATTGGTGAAATTGGTACACACACATTTATATTCACCAGTTCTGTCACACCCGCCATCTTTGAATTATTTATTTTATTAATTTTTTGGGTCTCAGGTAGTTCGGGTTGAAGCCCGACTTAAATTTTTGGAGTTCTAATTTAAAAGCGCATGTTTTATCCTTGACAGCATTCAGTGCACCGCGGTTGAAGTCGTGCGACCTCTCCTGGGTCACCACACAACATCACCCGGTTCACCGTACGACCGGCTCGATGTTTAAAATAAATAAATAAATAAAATGAAAATGAGGATAAATTAAAATAATTTAATGATTTAAAAATATTAACAAGGATAATATTATTATTAATAATAATATTATTATTATTATCAAGTTATTATTATAAAGTTTATTAGCATCAAGTTTATTATTATCTGATTATTATTATTATCATATTATTATTATAATTATTATTAATATTATTAATATTCACATTATTATTATTGGTTCTGTTTTTATATTTTTTACGTTTCTTTTTATTCTTTTTATTCTCTCTTTTTTTCTCCCTCCCCTCCTTCCCTTCTTTCCCGCCGCGGCACACTCTCCTCCCTAACCCTAGCACCACACCCAATTTCTTCCTAGTACAGCCCGTCGCTCCTACCCCCTTCATCTCCCTTGGCCTCTCCTTACTGGTGGCTTCCCCGAAAATCCTCTGACAATCTCCCAAGGCTGGAACGCCTCTTCTGTTTGCACATGAACCCCCCGAATCAGTAGTCGCGCTCCCCGCTCCTGTGACCGCCACTGTCCGCCGGCCTCCCCACCTCGAACAGCGCCTCGGGCCACTGCTCCTTTGGATATGCTCCCCCCTAGCAGTCAGCATCTCCTCCTCCTCTCGACAAGTATCTTTGATGAACCACCATGGTCCTTCCTACTACCTCACCCCGAACCCCGGTGCCCGCTGCCTCATCTCGGCCAACCCTTGGACATGCACCTCCCGACCATCCCCATCACGTCGTCGTACCCCCAGAAAAGTTTATCCCCATTTGTATATAAGTTTTTGGTTTATCCAGCATGTAGGGTGTTGTTTTAGGGGTTCAATCTTGACTTTGTGGTCCTATTTGATTGTTTTTGGGTTGCACTAGGTTCCTTGTGGTGCAGATGGGGTGCGAGTGTGGTTTTGTGCCATATTCAGAAGGAATCTTCATGTGAGGTAGGGGGTTCCATGTTTAAATATTATTTAATGAATTATTTTCTTGCTTAATTAATTTATAGTGTTCTTTGATAAATTATTTTGGGTGCGGATTTGGTTTTCTTGAAGTTTTTCAAGTGTTGCATTTGTTTGGTAGTGTGTTCATTTTGTGTGGGTGTGTTCTTTGATTGGAAATTTTATTTTAGTCTATCGTTAGTGTTTCATAATATGTGTAGTTAGTTTTTTAGTTGTGCACGTGGTGATAAGTGTGTTTTCAACATGTTGTTGCACGTGTTTGGTCATAAGGGAATGCGTTGTGTGCGATGAATGGGTTGTTGCTATGAAAACCCACATTGAACTTTCTACTAATGTTTTATTAAATTTGCATTTGTTTTGTGAAAATGCACAAAGTGCGCGGTTTATGTTCTAGTGTACCGTTTGTATGAATGTTTTCCAAAAAGAGGGCTTGAGTGGGTCTTCAACATTTAAAGTCATGTTTTATCTTCTGGAATTGCTTAATAAAATTTCTAGTGTCTTGTTTAATCGGAAAAAACGGTCTTTTAACTGTACAGTTGGGTTATTAATCGATGTGAGTGGTGCAGGTTGTGTTCCCGATATAGCGTTGGGTGTGTTTGGTTATGGTGGAGGGCTGAGTTGGTTTTGTGTGTTAATCCATGTTATGTTTCTTTTTAAAGAATTTGTTTACAAATAATTTAATATGTTTTAATAAAAAAAAGTATTAATGATGCAAATTTATTTTGTTTTTAATAAACAATTATTATCAATGCAGAAATTGTTTTAATTGAGTTGGGTAAAGTCTTTTGGTGTGCATACTATTTCAAATGGATTTTGTGCATGTGTTCAAGTGTGGTGTTGGGTTTAGGTAACACCTGTTTGTTTTTGTTCACCAGAGTTTGATATGAAATGTGAAATTGGAACATCTTGAGCACAAAAGGGGAAGCCTGGGTACTAGGTGGGCGGACTAGATCTAGTGTGATAGTGATACAGAAGCGACTCTGACCCGGTTTCACTTAGCTGTTTTGATGATTACAAAATTAACTAAACATTGGATGATAATTGGAGACCACTAGGTTATGGATGTGTTTCCCTACTAGTGGTTAGTGCATGAGAACATATTTTGTTTTGTATCCTATACTACTGTTTACCGAGACATGATGTTCTGGGGTCATATTCTTTTTGCTATTACCTATAGGGACTCTCCCACTTTTGGTGATCCCGAACTACTATACACCCACCGTCGGCATATGGTGTAGCTTTGGGGTTTTCTTGAAGTTTTGTTTTTTTTAACTGCAAGGGTGTTTTTTTATTTTTATTTAATTTGTTTTCTTTGAAAGTGTTTTCTTTATAGAAACTATTTCTTTAAAATTGTTCAAGCTTTGGTAGCCTTTCATTTATTTAGCCTGTAAATGTATTTTTAATTTAATGTTTATACGCGGAACTTTTTTACAGGTTGACGTCCTACTGGGATTTTGGCTCACACCCTACATACACCTTTGGGTGTATGTAGTCCTTGTTCTTTGCGTATTCCAGGTTGAGGCATCATGTTCAGCGATAGTGGTTCGATTTGTTGATGGTCTTCTTATGAAGTTTGGTGTTTGTGGCATGTGGATGTCACACCTCTCTTGTTTCTTGGAGGTTTGAGTAAGAGTATTAGTTTCCTTTGTTGTCATTACTTTTTGGATGTTGGTTCAAGTTGTAAACCTTTAAATTTGAATTTTAGTTTAAGTCATTGTTTGGTTGTCTATTTTCAGTTTTATTAAATTTCTCGTATCAGTTTTTTTGTGTTTACTATTTCAGGTAAATCATTCCCATGTGTTAGTTTTGATACCTGGGCACTTATGCCATCCCGTAGGGATCAGGAATGCCCTTCAGGCCATGTCACAGACCGGGTCATACATCAGGTCAAATGGTGACCCGGCCTGGTTTGTGACAAAATGGTATCAGATGCAGTTTGGTCTTTTGGGTTGTGTTATTTTAGGATAAAGTCGTGGTAGACTGGAGTTAAGGTTTTCGGGACATGACGTCTTGGCTACGAGTAAGGTGTCTGGCCAGCACACCTTGTGGTGGGACTCGAGTTACCAAAGTAAGTTGAGGTTTGTCTGAGTCTTTGGTCCTTGCGGTTAATCTTGTCTAGGGGAAATGAAAAAGGAGTAGGGTCAGTGGTCCTAGTGAGCTCGTAGGGTCTAGAAAGACAATTGGATCTGGGGATGTTGTCCTGGAATACTCTTTGGGGCAGTGGCGTGATTGGCATATGGCCACCAACCATATGTCCCAGTCACTCTTTGGCACTAGTTCCCTCTTTCTTCATTCCTTGTCTCTTTGTTTTAGATTCATGGAAATCATGTTTTTAATTAAAAAAAATTATTTGGTCTTGAAAAATGTTTTTAAATGAAATGATTTAAAAATAAAATGATGTGTATTGTTTGAAAAGTGTGGGTTGAATGTTTTGGTTTTGAAAAAAATGGAAAGGTTTGGTTTTGATCCTTGGTGTTCTCGTGGGAAACCACATGCATGAGTGTATATATAAAGAGAAGTGGTCAAATACACGAGTGGATGAGTTCTAGTATGGACATTAGGTGGGTGATGGTGTGGCACGAGAACATGCATGTGTGCGACCCATGGGACACCATTGATGTTTGTACAACCCATCATCTTTTTTTATTTTCAAAGAGTTTTGTTAAATGAAAAATTTGGAGTTTGTGTGGTGTGTATTTGTGTTTTTGAAGTGTTGGATGTGAGGCGTTTCATGCTAAGAATCCTTTCTGACTGATTTATGTCTTGAGTTTGAATTCTTATTTGTAAGTTGTTGTGAAAGCATTGGGTTAGTGAATTCTTTTGAAAAGTGATTCGGGTAGCCCTTGCAGTGGTTCCCCTTGAACGTTTAATGTTATCTTTAGGTATGTATTGGCAATTGGACCAGTTTGATTGGGTCCATGGTTTTATTTTTTGACTAGTTCACACCCCCCTCATAAAGAATTAACATTCGATTAAAGTGTGGCCACAGGTAATTCACTGTTGTCCAACCCTCCAGTTGATTAAAGCGAGGACTCTCCCTTTTGAGTGATAGTGCTAAGTCTATTCATTTTTCTTTTTGTTCAAGAGGATCCTATCGCAGCAGGATGACAGACACGAGAGAAGTTGAGGGGAGTTTGGGTCTCTTTGAGTTGTTTGAGTCTTCAGGTATGGAGTTTGACACTATTGCATTTGAAGGTTCCCCTAGAAATGGTGAAAGAAATTCCAGCAGGGAAGGGTGAAGGCGGTTTAGAATTATTAGTGTTGACTAGTGTATTGAAGGTATTTGTAGTACTTTCATTGGTCGCAAGGGTCATGTTTGGTGACGTCTTGCAGTGTGAGTTCTCTTTGAGAAGCATGGGTGGATTTCGTATAATCCCTCAGGAATCCCTGTTTTCATAGGAGTGTGTCCTCTTGGGGAGTTATAATTTTTTCTGTTCAAAGGGGAGTGTTTATCGTGCATCTTTCCTTCTTAATTTTCTTGGTTAAGGTGAAAGGTTATGCATGTGCATCCTGTAAACCCCTATTTGGTGGATGTGATGTGAGCGAGTAGTTGGATTTCATGGTGTTTTGTGTTTTTTGGTGTCATCTTGGTTGTGGTATGGTTGCGTGTGGCACCAAAAAGGAGAAGCTCTATTTGGGAGTCTTCAATACCTGGATATGAGGCAGGAGATGCTTCAAACATCAGGGCTCCATCCATAGGCCTCAGAGTGAAGCTGGCACATGGTCAGGAACCTCAAGAGTGTATGAGACCCTGAATTTATTTCTGTCATCGGTGTTGAAAGTAAAGGCAATTTAATTTTTTTTCTATGGTTGTTCTATTCCGAACGAACTTTCTGGTTGCATAAGGTTTTCATGACTATGTGGAGGCATGTTCATATCGTTGCCTTAAAGTCTTGGGGGTTGTGTCCCATTGGATGTAATCGCTTTAGTGGTCCTTATGGGGTATGTTAGGTAAATCAGTCTTAGATTTGAATAGTGCTCATCTAGGGACTTAGAGATTATGATTGGTCTTAAGTCATGGTTTTGAAACCCCAACGGTTGGGCCCCTCCCTCCCCGCCCCTTGTGGTGGGGTGTTTGGTCACCGTCAGAAAATTTTCAAAGTTTTGTATCTTATATCAGTTCTAATGGTGGGGAGACCCACGATGGGTCTCACATAGATGTCTCAAGAATTAATTAGTGTTATTCGTCCTCATAATGGTGGGGAGTATGGACGGGCCTCCCCGTGTTGGCTTTCCAGTCTTGTCTCAGGTGTTGGTAGGTTTCTAATAGTGGGGATCCCCTTTCGAGATTTCCCCATGTTGACCTTTTGGTTCTATTTCTAAAGATGGCTTGGTGATAAGTGATAAGAGTGTTCCTTGGACGTGGTTTGACCTTGTTTGTTCATTCTAGCCAAATGATGTGGTTTTCGTTTAATAGTGTTTGAGGTGTTTCGGTTTGTGAAGTTGGTTTCTGCGGGTGTGAGAGTTCCTTTCCTTGTTTAGTCAACGGAAGGTGTTCTAGATCTTGGGGTGGGCGACACATATCAGAAAGTCTTTTTACGAGTTTCTTGAATTTATCTTTGAGACACTTTATCTGAGTACGATGTGTTTTCCTCTTATCGCTTGTTGATTATGGGAATCCTCTTTGAACCTTAATGGGGTATCAATTTCTTCTTTGAGTCTCAACCTTATTTGTGGCTTTCCAGGGGTGGAAAGCTTTATGGTGGGGACAATTGTCATACCCACCATAATTGAATTCTTTATTTTATTAATTTTATGGGTATCAGGTAGTTCGAGTTGAAGTCCGACTTAAATTTTTGAGTTCTAATTTAAAAGAGCATGTTTTAGCCTTGACAGTGTTTAGTGCACCGTAGTTGAAGCCGTGCGACCTCGCCCGAGTCACCATGCAACATCGCCCAGTTCACCATACGACCAGCTCGATGTTTAAAATAAATAAATAAATGAAATGAAAATGAGTATAAATTAAAATAATTCAATGATTTAAAAATATTAACATGGATAATATTATTATTATGAATAATAATATTATTATTATAAAGTTATTATTATAAAGTTTATTAGCATCAAGTTTATTATTATCTGATTATTATTATTTTCATATTATTATTATTATTATTATTATTATTATTATTACTCACATTATTTTTATTGGATTTGTTTTTATATTTTTTAGGTTTCTTTTTATTCTTTTTTTTTTCTCTTTTTTTTCTCCCTCCTGTAACACCCGAGACTTTTATGTTATATAAATCATCAAAGGAATATTTTTCTACACACAACACTTTCTTGTCTTGCTTTACACAAAATCGCGAGCTTCCTCGATAGCTTGCGTCATACGCAATACCGAGTTTCACTAAACAACGATATACTGTTAAAATATTATTAAAACTAGCCGTTATGAATAGTAATAACCAATTTTTGAAATTTTATAAATTTTATTTTTCAAAATGGACTTCATTTTTGGATTTGTAATATCGAAATTAGCCTAGGGTGAAATTTTGGTATTTTTCTGAAAACTTTCAATTTTTGATGAATAGTGAAACCACTAAGTGGTAGTTAAAAAAACTGAATTTTTCATAAAACTTAATTTTACCGCTTCTGTGAGTGGAATTTTGAAACTCCGAGAGACAAGGTTAATATCAAGGACTAAAATGTGGTTCAATGAGATGAAAATAATTTTTGGTGAATAGTAACTTTTTACTTTTTTTTACCATGGTTAAAAGTAAATAGGGTAATTAATGGTAAAAATGATATTATTATTACCCTAACACATGTCCTAATTCTATTGGACAAGTGTAATTCGACCAAAAACAAACTTAGGAATAAAATATGACCATTTAGGCCCACTTGGATTAGATTAGGACATTTATTATTAATTTATTTAAAGAAGGGTTAAAATAGTTAAAATCAAATTTTAATAACTAAATAATTTTTAATATGGGGTTATACATAAGATAAATTCGACTATAAATATTCATTAGAAAGATAAAAATATTTTCTACATAATGGTATTTTATTTTTAATTTTTAGACATTAAATAATTTAATTTATTTATGACACAACGATGATGCAGTAATTATCTTATTAATGAAATATTGACATAATTAATGTTATAAATATCCAAATAAATATAATTTGAGACTTTTTATGAATTACACTAATTTTATAGGTTAATATGACATGTTAGTATTGATTTAATTAACCTTGTTAGAACTTATCATTCTGTTATGATTTTCACAAAAATCAATTACTAAATAGTGTCAAAATTGACATAAAATAGTTTTTAAAACAAATATTATATTATTAATTGTTATTTTATTCCTAAAAATCTAAGGTTCGGCCAAATGACTTAGATAAGGTTATATATATTAATAATAAACAACTTGGGGTTTTTTTCTCTTGATATAGTAAGTTTATTAACCTTATAGTATAAGAACACAAGAAGACACGGTAAAAGTAAAATTATTTAACTTAATGTTAAATCTACATGATAAGGTTAAAATAGGAACCTAAACTTTTCTAAATTCTATTGGATGAGAGGATTTAGACCCATCCCCACCTTATCCTATAAATAAATCAATTTGGATCTATTTAAAACCGAACTTGACTTTATAATAAAATACTATTTTTAGTTATTCCAAAGGTGCCCCTCTCCTCCCTTATAAAAGGGCACCTCCTCCCTCTCTTCCTCACACCACTTTGAGCCTTCAAACTCGTCCAAACCCTGCCAATTTCTCCTCTCCACTTCCCTAGATACATCCTAGAGGTCCTGGTCTTCTTCAAAGACCAATTTTAGTGCCCTAAAAGAAGGTCTCAAAGAAGCACTTCAAAGAAGAGGTAATGTCTGTTACCGATTCTTTCATCTTTATTTCTTCTTCCACTTATTCTTCTTTAGTTGTTTCATTATGAAGTAATAAAATCAGTATCACTCATATAATTATATGTTTTTATAAGTATGAAACAACCCTATTTCACCATCTATCCATCCTATGGAAAAAGAAATCACCGCGCGTGCGTACGTACGGAATACCGTCTCCACGCCGTGGTGTAATCTATTTTCCACAACCACCTTACTTGAATGGGTATAATGGTGTAAATAATGACTATATATGACTATTATAAAGTTATATTGATTCTGAAATAGTATACATACACTCTAATACAATTCCACGATCATTGGAACGATATCATCGCTCGTGCGTACATACGGAATACCGTCTCCATGATGTGATGTGATTCGTTCTACATGATCTTCATTGCATAATGATTACATAAATGAATTGAATTAATAAATATGATATATAGTACATTAATAAAATTCTGGAAATGATGTATCTATAACCTAAAGAGAAGAATAAGAATTTATTCGACAAAACACGCATAAGAACAAAAAGTTATAAACACCCGAATAACAAGTAGCAATGAAATATTACTACCAAGAAACTAAGAATATGACCATATATGATATCATAACAATAATTATGATTCTATAATAAGTCAATAACATTATTTAAATTACTATACAGGAGGTTCAGACACTTACGAGGAAAATCAGACCTAAGGTAAGGGAAATATCACAATCTCATTTTTATCCGAGATTGTTTATACTTTGAAATTTACTGGGGTGTATTTTATCATCCACATCCATGTTTCCTCAATATGTAATATTATTTATATCCACCTACAATTGTTTAAATCCAATTTTATGCTTCGGTGAGTTTTAATTAAAAGATATGAAAGGAATCTTTTGTCGTTTTTCGTACAAGGTACTTTTTGACTTTTTTGACAAAAGTACGAGAAGAATGTTTTTTTAACTTATACGGAATGAATGGATTTTTAAAACATTATTTCCAAGAAGCTTCCTTTACAAGTTTTCAAGTTTATTTTTAATCAACTTCTTTTAGTTTAAAATTGTATGACATGTTAAGAAAGGAAAATGTTTTTGAAGTAGAAAGGATATTTTTCTTAAGAATGGAGTTGAAGTGTTTTATCAAAATTATTTTCTATATAAGATAATATAGGGTTCTGTTTCTATCCATATTATTATATTTACTTGATTATGTTGTGATGGAAATATTTTTATGAATTCCTTTATCTTATATGAATTGTTTTATGATGTCATGATGTTTAAGATTCCCATTTTTACTACATGGGTTATGCAATGATGTATGATTTATGATTTTGTGGCACACATAAGAATGGTATCATTATGAGATGGGTAGGACCTATATCTCCCTCTAATGCATTGGGTAAAGATTTTATATCTCATGAGATAAATATGGCTGGAACGGTAGGTTATACCGGTTCAGTGAAACAGGACTGAAACGAGGAGTGAACTCGGTTCAGAAATGGACTTTGGCCACTAAGATAGTCTTGGCAATGAGTCTTGACTAATAAGAAATGCTTCTCTATGATTATGTGTGTATGCCACAAAGTTTCATGTTTTAAGTCATGATTATTGTAACGACCCGAGAATTCATGTTTCGCGTAATGATATGTTTCCCTTTAATTGTACCACCTTTCTATAAAAATAAAATGAAAATAAATGAAAAACCATAGCAAAAAGCATGAATGAAATACTCCTTTATTAAGAAACACCTTGACGATTACAACTTCCCACGATCAAAACATCACTAACCAAATATCCCAACCAAGAACAGAATTACAATAATTGGAAGACTGCTTAGAACTACTAGGAGCCCGAGAATGCGGTAGGGATTTCGAGCATCCATCATAAGGAACATGAGGATTGCTGAAGCCACCGCGACTGTGCTCAGCACCAAGGGGATCACACGAACCATCTTCCTTTATCTCCTTTGGTCACTTGGGGTAAGGGACACCCAAGACCAAACCCTTTTATAAGCACCAATATGGCCATTGGACCTCAAACGACCATAAATCCGACCGTTGGTTCCCCAAAGAATCCAATGTTCATTTTGGCCGTTGGAATAAAATCGGAATGATAATTGTGTTTTGTTTTGCTTTAATTTCTTAAAGTGTCATCAATGTTAATTTAGTTTTCCCAAAATGTTAAACTCTAGTTTATGTTCCTAAACAGCAAAAAATAAATATTATTGTTTTCGTCCATTATACATATTAATTTGAACAATTGAACTTTTATTTTCTATTTATATCAAACTGAATGAATTTTTATGAGTTATATATATTTCAATAAATTAGATACATTACTTCTTTAATAAATTTACCTTTATTAACTATTTTGGAAACTATATTAAATTATGGTTTTAATTACAAATATCGCATCTTTAAGCTTACACAAATTCTTTTAAGCAACCAATTTTCTTTTCTTCTCTTAAAGGAGTATATCCAAATGTTTGCATCAAATTATAAATTAACGAAATTATTATGTAATTCAGCAAAGGGAAAATAAATGAATAAATAAATATGTATTATGATGAATAAATCGATGCTTTCATTAATTGATTAAATGAACCTTTAATTTTTCCAAAATATAATGGTTTAAAAATAATATACTTAATATAATAAGGCCAATAAAAATTATTGGTATTTTAAAATAGAATATATATATATATATATATGTTTATACAATGACATGTTTTGATTAATTTAATTTATATTTTTTTTATTTGACCAATGATTTTATTAAAATAGTAAAAGTCAGATTAATAATTGATCTTTTTGTTATAGTAAATTAATAATAATAATAGGTTTAATTAAACAATAAAACAACAGTTTTTTTTAAGATAAAAACGTTAGAATAAAATAAATTGATAAATTATGTTAAACGCAAAGAAAAAAAACGAAGACCACTTTTTAACACCGCGTGTGTCTAAGCCATCCGATACGTCTTCCTTTAATCCCAGCCATCCGTCATTTTCCAGCCAGCTTTTTCCCCGCGGCTTTTTCTTCCACCTCGCTCTGCGGTATCTCCTCCTCCTCGCGCCGCTGTTTTTCTTCTCCCCCTGTGCATCGTCGAACCAGTAGCATAGGGCCCCGTTTTCTTCTCTAGGCCGGTGAAGTAGGCCCAGCTGTTCCCTCTTTTCCACAGCTGACACCGACCCCCTCGCCTCACCCGAAGTCTCCCTCTTCCTCTTCTTCTTCGTTTTCTTAAACCCCCCTGTTGCACCGTAGGCCGAAGGACCGACTCTCTCTTCAGCTTCTGGACCTTGCTTGCTGGATCGCCTCTTCTCCTCCTCCTCGTCGAACAGGTAAGGGTGATGTTTTGAAGCTCGGTTTTGGTTCATGTTTGTATTCCGTTTTTTTTATATATTCATATATATATGTTATGTATATATATATATACATCTTATGGTTATGCACCGGATTTCATTTGCTGCATCTTCTCCTCTCCGTTCTGGTAAGGGTCAGACCATGTTTTTTAAAATTTTGTTTTAAACTTCGGTTTTCATATATATACTAGTATATTCGGGTTATATATATATATCTATATATATCTTATATGTTTATACCCTCGGTTCCTCATGCCTCATCTTTTCCTCCTCTCCAAGCAAGGTGAGAATCATGTTTTAACATTGGTTGGGTTTTGACAAGATTCAGTTTTATATAAGTATGTATATATTTTTATATCTACATAATATATGTCCGTTCCTGTTATGTTTGAACCTGGTGCAAACCTAGAATTTGAGATCTCTTTCTCGGCTTGAAGAACCAAATAGTGGGTAAAGGGGAAGATCCCTCCTTTGGTTTCGTTTTCTCCGGTTTTGGTACACTATTTTTTTATACACACTTTACATAAAATTTATATGTGTATAAAATTTACATCAAGGCATTAAGAACTGGTTACCACTGTTTTCATCATCCAGAATTTGACCAGGTTAAGGGTAGATTTCTTTTGAGGCTCATTGTAACTCGGTTTTAATGTTATACACATTGTGTATATGTATGTATACATATATACATTTATATACACATAAGTATAAGATGATATATGAAAATATCCAATTCTTCTTTTTGTGTTTAAAACCTTATTTTTTTATTTCGCCTATAAACATGGATATTTTGGGTAGTGGTACGAACATGTAAAATCATGCAAGTATACGAAGTATCTTGATATATACATATATACATGTGATTATATCAATGTGTATGCACAACAATGTGAACTTGGTTCCCTTATTTTTAATTTATTACAATATAGCATGATGAAATTTATGGGATGGTTTGATTTCAAAATTATTCTTGCAATTGAGAACTTTCATTTATCACTGCTTTGGATAAATGAGGATTTTTTGTGAAAATAGATAGTATGGACTCCTTAAACTTTTACAAATGCATACATGTATTCATAGGGATACGCTCATGTTTATTTAAATTATTATATACATGATTTCCCAAGATAAGACTTGATTATGCACATTGTAACCTCAACGGCTTGTATTAAATGCCCGTGACATTCATTTATCACCATATGTGTAAGTTATGAATAACCCTGCTTTAATTGGGTATTTTGATGTATGGAATGTTAAGTGTTAGGTTTACTTTCTTAAAACCCATGTTTTCGAATTTTAACCTTTTTATGTGCACGAAGCATGAGCAAACATGTCCTAATGTTTTCAATGATAGAACTGTTTTCATGTAATGAATAAGTATGTGGAAAATGGGGTTTAATTAATAATGCATGAAACCCCATTAACGAATGACCATGTCAGGATGTGTGAGGGATGTATAGGACTTACATGTGACGGGTGCGCCCGGAATTATATAGCGCAACAAGAATGATGTGACAGGTGCGCCCGGAATTATACAGTGCTCCAATGCATTGGGTAAAGCAGGAGTCTCATGAGACGAACATGTGCGACGGTCTTGGCAAGTTAGCCTTGGATTGAGCAAAGGAAACGGGGTGGGCAGTGAGCCTTGACCCGTTAAGTATGTTATACGGTCATGATGAAAATTCATGACAAAGTCCAGGATTATACATTTCTTCTGCATGTAATGATAAAGGTTAACCAGGGGTTAGTTCAACTAACAGGACAACCCCTAGTTGAAAGCTCCCAAGATCATGAAAATGCACTTTATGTGACAAGAACTGTTTTTCATGTGGTAAACCGTTAGATGATATGCTTTTTACTCATGGATCATGATATGCATGTTTTCCCTGCTTAGTCATAGAATTCTTTTAGAATTAAAGTAACCTTGGTTTTAACATTATGCATTGTTTATTTTGCGCACTCTGATCATGTTCATTTCAAGTATGTGCCTCTTTGTGCAAGTGATTTTCAAAGAGAGATGGATTTCATGTTTGTAAGAAGCGATAATGTTTTGTTTTAGCAAAGTATTTTTATTCTTTTCAAAAGGACTTATTTAAGAATGGATTTTCTTAAAAAAAAATTTAAACCCCTTACTGGGCATTTTTGCTCACCCTACGTTTTGTTTAAAATTTTTCAGGCACGGTTGATACTAATGAAGCTAATCAGAAAGCAGCTGGCTTCCCAGAATCCTGAGCCTCGCGATCTTCTGTTGTAATGAGACATGATATTTAATTTCTAATGATGTAATGTTAAGTATATCATGTCTCATTAAGCACCCCGGTTTTGGGGGTCGCTACAATTATTGGGATTACATTTCACTACTATGATTTATCCCATGTTATGAAATTATAATCTCTTTTGCAGGTTAAGATTTCCAAAAGTTATGTGCTTATGTATATGATGTGATTGATATTTCTTTTGTTTACCCTTACTGAGCATTTGAGCTCACCCTTTTGTATGTTTTCTTTCCCCAGGCCAGGAAGAAGGTTATTAAGGAGGATATGCCAAAAAGGGACTCTAGAGATGATGAAATAAATGGGAGGCATAATAGATGCTTTATGAACCAGTTGTTTATGTTTCCCAGTTTCTAAAGACACTATACCTATACGGTCCTTTCCTGGTTTTGTTATATGTTGTAATAAGAGCGCTTCAATTTTTAAGTAATAACAATGTATGTAAAGTATGGGTCATTATAGTTGGTATCAGAGGAAAGGTATAGTCAACCTTTGTAAACTAGGATGTGAAATCCTTAGTAAGAACCCTAAGGATAAGTCTAAGCATAGAACACAATCTTAGTGTTTTAGAAATGGCCATGAATAACCTAGGATAAGATCTTAAGTGTGAAATTTTATTCTTGATTATGTGGTTTTCCTATTATAATTAGTGTTGCTCACACTATTCTTCTTGGTTTTAGATAATGGATGGAACCCGAAGGAACCGTGTTAATGCGGAATGCGACGGGAAATGCAATGATTGTCCCCCGTAGCAACCAAACGTTATGGGAGCTGGAATGAAAAATCTTGTAGTCATGCTCACACAACTTTCTCAAGCTATGAATCATGCAGGACTTCCAAACGAGCAAAGGAAGGAGCAACATTCTGTTGAATCCTTCATGAGGCAGCGTCCACCTTAATTCAGCGGGTCTACTGATCCATTAGTTTCTAAACAATGGATTAGTACTACTAAAAAGATATTTTCATTTCTTCAATGTTCTGAACATGATAAAGTCATATTAGCAGTGTATCGTTCGGAAGGTGATGCTGATCAATGGTGGAATCTTATTAAGAATACGAGGCAAAGGGATGAAATTTATTCCATGGAATGGGAAGAGTTCAAGAACTTATTTTTCAATAATTACTTCCCTCGTATTCTCCAAACAAAGATGGAGAAAGAGTTTCTTGAACTGAAGCAAAAGGATGATGAATCTGTTGGTACCTATGAAGCAAATTTTACAAGACTTGCAAGGTACGCTTCTGGTATTATTATCCAACCTGAGAGTAAGATCGATCGATTATTTAGTGGCTTAAAACCAAGTCTTCAAAGGGCCTTAGCCATAAGGGACTTCAATAGCTACGAGGATATCATTCGATGTGCTCTCAAAGTTGAGATGGAGATTGGAGTAACCCATCAGTCATATGGGTTTGATAAGAAGAGGAAAATGGAATTCAAAGGAAAATATAAAGAGCACACTGAAAAGAAGATGAGCTTTCCCTTATGATTAAAGTGTGGAAAGAAACATGGAGGGAGTTGTCTTAAAGGGACAAGTAAATGTTTCAAATGTGGAAATGAAGGTCATCGGGCATTTGAATGCCATAATGATGGGAAGAAGATTTCTAATGATGCAAACAAAGGAAGGGATGCACAGAATGAACCTACTACACTTCAATGTTTTAAGTGCAAGGAGATGGGGCATTATGCCAATCAATGCCCAAATCCAAGTGTTGATGATGATGGTCGACGTCAACAAACTCTTAAGGCTAAAGACAAAGGAAAGTCACATGTAATTTCTATCAGCGATGTGGAGTACGATAACGATGTGGTGAAAGGTACACTTACCATCCACTCTAAAGTAGAAAATGTTTTATTTGATTCTGGATCCACCCACTCCTTTATTTCAGAATAATTTTCTAAGGATATCACCGTATTACCTCAACAGTTAGATGTTGAGTTAGCTGTGACAACCCCTAATGGCACAACAGTCGCATCAAAAGTTTATAATTATTCTCCGATTGAAGTTTGTGGGAAAGTGCTTCCTGCAAATCTTGTGATCCTTCCTATAGTGGAATTTGATGTGATTCTTGGCATGGATTGGCTTTCTCTACATGGATCTCATATCAATTTCCAAAGAAGGGAAGTCACATTTCATATTCCAGATCAATCTATGATCGTCTATCGATGCAAGTATGAACATAACCTTCCAGTGGAAATTCCTTCTATCTTATGGGTCTTGATTCCACTAAATTAAGGTTATTTATCTCAAATGGTTGGTGAGAAACTCACAATTAAGAATATGCCCATTGTACGGGAGTTTGATGATGTCTTTCCGGATGAATTACCGGGTCTTCCACCGAATTGTGAAGTTGAGTTTTCAATAGAACTCGTACCAGGTGCTTTGCCTATTTCAAAGACACCTTATCGAATGGCCCCAATTGAGTTGCAAGAATTGAAGAAGCAACTCCAAGAGAATCTTGATAAGGGGTTCATACGCCCTAGTGCGTCACCTTGGGGAGCACCTATTCTGTTTGTTAAGAAGAAAGATGGATCAATGAGACTCTGCATTGATTATTGAGAGCTTAACAAGATAACTATCAAGAAAAAATATCCTATCCCATGCATTGATGACCTATTTGACCAACTACGCGGAGCTCAATACACTACTAGAAATCGGATCTTTCCCAACACTTATATACACCCTTTCCCAACGGTTCTTCCAAACCGTTGGGAAAGGGGGGGGTCTTTCCCAACGGTTTGGAAGAACCGTTGGGAAAGGGGTGTTTTGAGGCCCCTTTCCCAACGGTTCTCCCAAACCGTTGGGAAAGACCCCCCCTTTACCAACGGTTTGGAAGAACCGTTGGGAAAGACCCCCCCCTTTCCCAACGGTTTGCGAGAACCGTTGGGAAAGGGGTGTTTTGAGGTCGGAAAGACCCCCCCTTTCCCAACGGTTCTCACAAACCGTTGGGAAAGGGGTGTTTTGAGGCCCCTTTCCCAATGGTTCTCTCAAACCGTTGGGAAAGACCCCCCCCCCCCCTTTCCCAACGGTTTGAGAGAACCGTTGGGAAAACTCACCCCAAATCTAACATTCACCTCCTGGAAATTTCCACCTATCCCAACGGTTTTGAGAACCGTTGGGATAGATTCTTTCATTTCTTCCAGGTCTGCTACCTGAGAACATTATATAAATCTAAATTTTAAATAATTATGATAATAAATATATATATTTATGAAATTATGTTTACAAAAGTGATGTTAGCTTAGTGGTTATGTCGTTCGATTATAAACGAGGGGTTCTGGGATCAAATCCCACCGGATGTTTTTTTTAAATACATTTACCAACGGTTTTATAACCGTTGGAATAGATTTTCATATTACTTATACCAACGGTTTTAAAAACCCACTACTGGAAATAAAGGATATACCAACGGTTTAGAACCGTTGGTATAGGCTGGAGAACCGTTGGTATATTCTATACCAACGGTTGTCCAAACCGTAGGGAAGTAAGGCGTGGGGAAAGATATATACCAACGGTTTGAAGTAAACCGTTGGGGTAGCCCACTGTAGGTGTGGATTTGCCAACGGTTCTTGCTGAACCGTTGGTATAGGTTTACCCAACGGTTTGGGAATACTATATTCTCATCTTATACCAACGGTTCACAACCGTTGGTATAGTATTTTTCCCAACGGTTTTCATGAAACCGTTGGGAATTCAATGGTTTTTATTTTATACCAACGGTTGTAAACCGTTGGTATAGATTTTTTCCAAACGGTTTCATGGAAACCGTTGGCATATGTTTAAGTATGGCAAAGTATACCAACGGTTTACAACCGTTGGTATTCAGTATTTTCAGAATTGTCAGCAGCTCCTCCAGTGGCCCCTCCAGTGCACCTGCAAAAAAAACAACACTGAAAAAAACACCACCTCTTTGAATAGAATCATGCTGAATAATTCCCCATTTGAATCTTCATATGACAAAAACACTGACACACTTAAAACAACAAAAAAGAACACCACCTCTTTGAATAGAGTCATGGTGAATAATTCCCCATTTGAATCTTCATATGACAAAAATCATCCAGTATAGTTGAATCAGAGTTTCAATAAGTCAAATATTATTTACACCCATTTCAATCTTCATACGACAACCACTTTTATAATATATAGTGAAAAGGTATTTTCATAGGAGTCTCATCACTTGTAACTCAGTAAGTGCCACACCATGCCTCAAATTGAGGCTGGGTTGACTGGTACACATCAAATATGATCCATGGATCATTGTCCTTAAGTTTCAACACAATCAAAATCCGTTTGATCGGTTTGGCATATGTACGTAAAATATTAATCCATTTTGAACAAATGAGAGGTAGTTTGGGTGGTCCCCGCCCCACGGTGACTCGTATTGAGGTGGGATTGACTCGTACATGTCACATACGACCCATGGATTGTTTTACTAAAGTGTCAAAAGAATTAGAAGGTATTTGGTCTGTTTCTCGTATGTCAGTTGTTGATATCACTTACAATTTAGTCCCTTTTCAAGAAAAGAGAGACAATTTGAGTGGTCCTGGCCACACCGTGGCTTGGATTGAGGTAGGTTTGATTCGTAAAAGTCAAATATGACCCATGGATCGTTTTTCTAAAGTTTCAATAGAATCCTAATGCGTTTGGTTGGTTTGGCGTTTGTCAACAGTTGTTTTCACTTAAAGTTATGTCCATTTTAAACAAAAGAGAGACACTTGGAGTGGTGTCGGCCCCAACGGACCTCGGATTGAGGCGGCGTTGACTCGTACATGTCACATATGAGCCATGGATTGTTATCCTAATGTTTCAACACAATCAGAATTTGTTTGATCATTTTGGCGTATGTATGTAAAATGTTGTCCATTTTTAACATATGAGAGATGGTTTGGGTGGTGTCGGCCTCACCATGCCTCGGATTGAGGTGGTATTGACTCTTACACATCAAATATGACCCATGGATTGTTTTCCTAAAGTTTAAATAGATTACTAAGGCGTTTGGTCGGTTTCCCGTATGACAGTTGTTGATTTCACTTACAATTTAGTCCATTTTCAACAAAAGAGAGAAAGTTTTAGTGGTCCCAGCCACACCGTGGCTCGGATTGAGGTGGGGTTGACTCGTAAACATCACATATGACCCATGAATTGTTTTCCTAAAGTTTATACAGAATCCGTAGGCATTTGGTCAGTTTTCCGTATGTCAATTTTTGTTTTCACTTAAAATTAAGTACATTTTTAAAAAAAGAGCCACTTTCAGTGGTGTCGGCCACACCGGGCCTCGGATTGAGGCGGGGTTGACTCATACACGTCACATATGAGGCATGAATCATTGTCCTAAAGTTTAAACACAATCATAATCTGTTTGATCGGTTTGGCGTATGTACATAAAATATTGTCCCTTTGGAACAAAAGAGAGGCAGTTTGGGTGGTCCCGGCCCCACGGTGCCTCGGATTGAGTTGGGGTTGACTCGTACACATCACATATGACCCATGGATCGTTTTCCTAAAATATAAATAGAATCCTAAGGTGTTTGGTCAGTTTCCCGTATGTCAGTTGTTGATTTCACTTACAATTTAGTCCATTTTGAACAAAAGAGAGACAGTTTGAGTGGTCCCGGTCACACCGCGGCTCAGATTGTGGCAGAGTTGACTCGTACACGTCAAATTTGATCTATGGATCATTTTAGTAACATTTTAATAGAATTTGAAGTCGTTTGGTTGGTTTGGCGTATGTCAGTTGTTGTTTTCACTTAAAATTATGTCCATTTTAAACAAAAGATAGATAGTTTGAGTAGTTCCGGCCACACCGCAGCTCGGATTGAGGCGATATTGACTTTTAAACATCACATATGACCCATGGATCTTTGTCCTAAAGTTTCGATAGAATCTGAAGGAGTTTGGTCCATTTCCCGTATGTCAGTTGTTGATTTCACTTACAATTTAGTCCATTTTTAACAAAAGAGATACATTTTGAGTAGTCCTGGCCACACCGTGGCTCAGTTTTTGGCGGGGTTGACTTGTACACGTCACATATGACACATGGATTGTTGTCCTAAAGTTTAGACATAATTAATAGGCGTTTGGTCGGTTTCTCGTATGTCAGTTGTTGTTTTCACTTAAAATTAAATACATTTAAAAAAAAGAGAGGCACTTTGAGTTGTGTCGGCCACACCGGGCCTCGGATTGAGACGGGGTTTACTCGTACACATCACATATGATCCAGGTATCATTTTCATAAAGTTAAAACACAATCAGAATCCGTTTGATCGGTTTGGCATATGTACGTAAACTATTGTCCATTTTTAACAAAAGAGAGGCAGTTTGGATGGTCCCGGCCCCACGGTGCCTCATATTGAGGTAGAGTTGACTCATACACGTCACATATGACCAATGGATTGTTTTACTAATGTTTCAATATAATCCTAAGGCGTTTGGTCCGTTTCCCGTATGTCAGTTGTTGATTTCACTTACAATTTAGTCCATTTTGAACAAAAGAGAGAGAGTTTGAGTGGTATCGGCCACATCGTGGCTCGGTTTGTGGAGGGGTTGACCCGTACACGTCACATATGACCCATGGATCATTTTAATAAAGTTTTAACAGAACTCGTAGGTGTTTGATCAGTTTGGCGTATGTCAGTTGATGCTTTTCACTTAAAATGATATCCTTTTGAAACAAAAGACGGACACTTTGAGTGGTGTCAGCCGCACCGCATGTCGGATTGAGGCGGGGATGATTCTTAAATGTCACATAGGACCCATGGATCGTTCTCCTAAAGTTTCAATGGAAACCGAATGCGTTTGGTTGGTTTTCCGTATGTACTTAAAATGATGTCCATTTTAAACAAAAGAGAGCCACTTAGACTGATCTCGGCCACACCGCAACTCGGATTGAGCCCGGGTTGGCTCGTACAGGTCACATATGACCGATGGATCATTGTGATAAATTATCAGCAGATTCGGAATGCGTTTGGTCAGTTTTGCATATGTCAGTTGTTCTTTTCACTTATAATCCTGTCCATTTTAAACAAAAGAGACACAGTTAGAACGGTGTCGGCCACACCGCTCCTCGGATTGAGGCGGGATTGACTCGTACACGTCACATACGACCCATGGATCCTTGTGCTAAAGTATCGACACAGTCCGAATGCCTTTGGTTGGTTTTTCGTATGTCACTTGATGCTTTTCACTTAAAATGACGTCTTTTTGAAACAAAAGACCGACACTTTGAGTGGTGTCAGCCACACCGCGTCTCCGATTGTGGCGGGGTTGATTCGTACACGTCACATATTACCCATGGATCGTTCTCATAAATTTTCAATGGAAACCGAATCCGTTTGGTCATTTTTCAGTATGTACTTAAAATGGTGTCCATTTTAAACAAAAGAGAGCCACTTAGACGTGCGGTCTGTGCGGGAGGGCTCATTATGCGTTCTTTAAGCGTTGCGCGCGCTTGAGAAACGCGCGTGGGGGGGTCCAAACTGGCCGAATGAATTCCGAATGGCGTGAAATCGGACGACATCAAAGGTTGAGTGAATTGTGATGTGGGCGAGCAGAAGGCACGTCAATCGGACGTGCCGTGTGCCCGCGGTGACCGGTAACGCCGTTCTGGTGTCATAAACGGCCAAAATGGGCGTCTAACGTTCAAACTCATAGCGGACGACATCAGATTGACCTGAAATCACAGGACAACAATCCCATTATTATTCGCGACGTGCACACATAGACGGAACGTCAATCGGACGTGCGGTCTGCGCAGGAGGTCTCATTATGCGTTCTTTAAGTGTTGCGCGTGCTTGATAAACGCGCGTGGGGGGGTCCAAACTGACCGAATGACAAAACCAAATAGGAACACACCCTCATGTTATCATATTAATAACTCTTCTTGAATCATTGAGAGTCACATCCCAATGATCATAGGATCATTAGCCTAATTGATCACTAACCATGAAACACATGTATGTTGGTCATGTCACCACATGCATCATCACTCATGCCACCATATCAATATATCACAAGGAATTCTCCAGGATAAGACAATATTTGATCACACATCATTCACATTTAGTTATCATAATACAAATTATATTTACATGCTTATGATATAGAATGAATCCACATTAGTAAGACCCACCCCTCTCATATGTTACCATCACATCACTACAACCCATCCTAGAAAGCACCCTACCGCATACAAATTCACCCAATCTAGGGTCTAATACCCAACAGGATCTTACATACTAGGATACACATCATGGATCACTATCAAAACCATAAAAACATTTAAAGATCTCAAAAAATTAGTGCATGCCATCATTAGCTCATAGAATTGAAAAAAGGTAAGTAACAAGCAATATATCTCACTACTCCATACTCACCCAACAACATAAGGGTCTCACATCACTAGGGAATAATTCTATCCAATACTAAATGATCTTGATCTATTTTTCATATATATATATGATTCACCTCACCAATTACTAAATATTAATAACATAAAAAATTATGATTCCATTTAACTAGAATTAAACCATCAGGTTTTACAAGGAAATTCTATATAAGTATTTGTTTACACTTTAAATAATCTTACCCCATACCATAAATAAGGTGTTCAACAAAAATCAAGAACATGAATTTCATGTTAACACCCAACATTGATTCATTAATAAACTGTATTCGAATTTTATGGAAATACCAAAATAAATTAGTGAATCAATGTACCTATAGTGGTGCACATGACCACCATGAAACAATCATAAATTTTTACAAAAACCCTAATAATTGGGAATAACAAAATCAAGAATAGAAGTATATGATTTATAAGATCTGGAACTATATTGTTGATAAAATATAGGAGTCTAACCTGGTAGGTGCTGATCTGATGGACGATGTGGGGATTGGGAGGTCCTTCCGCAAGAAATCGCTCCAGGAGGACACGAGGTGAATGCTTCTGTAATGTGGGGAGGCCGCTGGCTCGATTTGGTATTTGGGGCTTTTTTTTCCCAACGGTTTTTAATAACCGTTGGGAAAGACCAACCTTTCCCAATTTCTTCACCACTTTTCCCAACGGTTCTAAGAACCGTTGGGAAAAACCATCTTTCCCAACGGTTTCCATATAACCGTTGGGAAAACAAGGGTCCTTCACCACTTTTCCCAACGGTTCTTAAGAACCGTTGGGAAAAACCTATCTTTCCCAACGGTTTCATACAACCGTTGGGAAAACTATGCATTGAGGGGTTTTTCCCAACGGTTTATAGAAACCATTGGGAAAGATATGATATGCCAACGGTTCTTTGAACCGTTGGTACACAACTGTTGGGAAAGATCCCTTTTCCAGTAGTGACCGTTGGGATAGGTCTATACCAACGGTTTTGGGAAAACCGTTGGTATAGACCTATCCCAACGGCTTACTTCGCAACGGTTCTCCAAACCGTTGGTATAGGCTATACCAACGGTTTGGAGGCCTATACCAACGGTTCCAAACTGTTGGTATAGGTTAGTATTCTACTAGTGATACTTTTCCAAGATTGATCTTCGTTTCGGGTATCATAAATTAAGGGTCAAAAGGGAGGATATACCAAAGACGGCTTTCCGTACAAGGTATGGACACTATGAATTTATAGTGATGCCATTTGGTCTTACTAATGCCCCTGCTATCTTCATGGATATGATGAATAGAGTATTTAGAGACTATCTTGATCAGTTTGTGGTAGTCTTTATAGACGATATTCTTGTATATTCAAAGAGCAAGGAAGAACATGAAGATCACTTGAGAATTATATTGAAGACCCTGAGAAAGGAGAAGCTTTATGCCAAATTTACCAAGTGTGAATTTTGGCTTCAAAAAGTTGCATTTTTGGGTCACATAATCTCAAAAGAGGGGATATCTGTGGATCCAGCAAAAACAGAGGTTATCGAAAGATGGTCGAGACCAACAACAGTGACTGAGATCCGAAGTTTTCTTGGTTTGGCTGGATATTATCGACATTTTTTGAAATCTTTTTCACGATTATCTAATCCACTCACCAAGTTGACTCAGAAAGGAGTTAAGTTTGTTTGGATGGAGGAATGTGAAGAGAATTTCAAGGAGTTGAAAAGAAGGTTATCCAGTGAACCTGTGCTCACACTGCCTTGTAGTGGAGAAAGGTTTGTGATCTACAGTGATTCATCCAAGAAGGGATTGGGGTGTGTTATTATGCAAAATGATATGGTGATAGCTTATGTCTCACGAAAGTTGAAAATACATGAGCAAAATTACACAACTCATGATTTGGAGTTAGCTGCGGTAATCTTTGCATTAAATATTTGGAGGCATTATCTTTATGGAGAAAGGTGTGACATTTATACTGATCATAAAAGTTTAAAGTATATTTTCACACAAAAGGAGATGAATATGCGCCAAAGAAGATGGTTGGAGCTGATTAAGGATTATGACTTCTCAATCCATTACCACCCTGGGAAAGAAAACAAGGTGGAAGATGCATTAAGTCGACAAGACCATGCTAGTTCATCCATGATGAGGATCGCAAAAGATCCAATATTTATGGATTTACAAAGGATGGATCTTGGAATTATAATGGAAGGGGGAAAATCGTATCTTTCTCAAATGAATGTTCAACCATCTATACATGTGAAGATTAAAGAGGCACAGAAAGAAGATGTCGAGTTACAAAAGAAGGTGAGAAATGTTCCTAAATTCAACCTTGATTGTGATGGGATAATAAAGTTCAGGAATCGGGTTTGTGTTCCTCCCATCCCCGAATTAAAGAAGGAGCTACTGGATGAGGATCATAGTGCTTCATTCTCTATTCATCCTGGAAGAACGAAGATGTATAGGGACATGAAAGAGTACTTCTGGTGGGATGGCATGAAAAGAGATGTTGCTGAATATGTCTCTCGATGCTTGGTTTGTCAACAAGTTAAAGCTGAGAGACAGAAGTCTAAGGGGATGTTACAACCATTACCCATACCCGAATGGAAATGGGAAAACATCACTATGGAATTTGTCACAGGACTTCCTAAAACATCCAAAGACAATAATTCTATCTGGGTCATAGTTGATTTTCTTACAAAATCTGCACACTTCATTGATATTAGAGAGGATTTCTCTCTGGATCAGCTTACCAGGATATATGTAAATGAAGTGGTAAGATTGCATGGAGTACCAATTTCTATTATATCTAATCGGGATCCAAGGTTTACCTCAAAGTTCTAGAGAAGTCTTCAGCATACTCTGGATACAGAGTTATGTTTCAGCACTGCTTATCATCCTCAGACAGACGGTCAGTCTGAGAGAACAATTCAAACTCTAGAAGATATGTTGAGATCTTGCTCTATGGATTTCAAAGGTGGTTGGGATCAACACCTACCTTTAGTGGAATTTTCTTATAATAATAGATTTCACTCCAGTATTCATATGGCTCCTTATGAAGCTCTCTATGGAAAGAAATGCAGGACTCCAACTTGCTGGGATGAAGTTGGGGAAAGAAAGATATTAGGACCTGATCTCGTTGATGAAATGGTAGAAAAGGTCAGATCTATTCAACAACACATAAGATCAGCTCAGAGTCGACAGAAAAGTTATGCCTAAAACCGAAGAAAAGACCTAGAGTTTGAAGTGGGTGATAAAGTGTTCTTACGAATATCTCCCTAGAAGAGGGTCATGAGATTTGGAAAGAAGGGGAAGTTGAGCCCTAGATATATCGGTCCTTTCGAAATACTGGATCGTGTTGGGAAGGTAGATTACCGATTGGCGCTTCCACCGAATCTCTCTCAAGTTCACGATGTGTTCCATGTATCTCTCCTGAGAAAGTACATACCTGATCCTTCACATGTACTCAGCTTAGAAGTTGTACCGCTGGAGCAAGATCTTTCTTATGAAGAACAACCAATAGAGATTCTGGATCGTAGTGAAAAAGTCCTACGAAACAAGACCACTCAATTGGTGAACGTTTTATGGAGGAACCACCAATTTGAAGAATCTACATGGGAGCTTGAGGATATGATGACGGAGAGGTATCCTCATCTGTTTGTTACAAAGTGATGAATTTCGAGGGCGAAATTCATTTTAAGGGGGGTAGAATGTAACACCCGAGACTTTTATGTTATATAAATCATCAAAGGAATCTTTTTCTACACACAACACTTTCTTGTCTTGCTTTACACGAAATCACGAGCTTCCTCGATAGCTTGCGTCATATGCAATACCGAGTTTCACTAAACAACGATATACTATTAAAATATTATTAAAATTAGCCGTTATGAATAGTAATAACCACTTTTTAAAATTTTATAAATTTTATTTTTCAAAATGGACTTCATTTTTGGATTCGTAATATCGAAATTAGCCTAGGGTGAAATTTTGGTATTTTTCTGAAAACTTTCAATTTTTGATGAATAGTGAAACCACTAAGTGGTAGTTAAAAAAACTGAATTTTTCATAAAAATTAATTTTACCACTTCTGTGAGTGGAATTTCGAAAATACGAGAGACACGGTTAATATCAAGGACTAAAATTTGGTTCAATGTGATGAAAATAATTTTTGGTGAATAGTAACTTTTTATTTTTTTTTACCACGGTTAAACGTAAATAGGGTAATTAAGGGTAAAAATGATATTATTATTACCCTAACACATGTCCTAATTCTATTGGACAAGTGTAATTAGACCAAAAACAAACTTAGGAATAAAATATGACCATTTAGGCCCACTTGGATTAGATTAGGACATTTATTATTAATTTATTTAAAGAAGGGTTAAAATAGTTAAAATCAAAGTTTAATAACTAAATAATTTTTAATATGGGGTTATACATAAGATAAATTCGACTATAAATATTCATTATAAAGCTAAAAATATTTCCTACATAATGGTATTTTATTTGTAATTTTTAGACATTAAATAATTTAGTTTATTTATGACACAACGATGATGCAGTAATTATCTTATTAATGAAATATTGACATAATTGATGTTATAAATAACCAAATGAATATAATTTGAGACTTTTTATGAATTACACTAATTTTATAGGTTAATATGACATTTTAGTATTTATTTAATTAACCTTGTTCGAACTTATAATTCTGTTATGATTTTCACAAAAATCAATTACTAAATAGTGTCAAAATTGACATAAAATAGTTTTTAAAACAAATATTATATTATTAATTGTTATTTTATTCCTAAAAATCTAAGGTTTGGCCAAATTACTTATATAAGGTTATATATATTAATAATAAAAAATTGGGGTTCTTTTGGCTTGATATAGTAAGTTTATTAACCTTATAGTATAAGAACACAAGAAGACACGGTAAAAGTAAAATTATTTAACTTAATGTTAAATCTACATGATAAGGTTAAAATAGGAACCTAAACTTGTATAAATTCTATTGGATGAGAGGATTTAGACCCATCCCCACCTTAGCCTCTAAATAAATCAATTTGGAGCTATTTAAAACTGAACTTGACTTTATAATAAAATAATATTTTTAGTTATTCCAAAGGTGCCCCTCTCCTCCCTTATAAAAGGGCACCTCCTCCCTCTCTTCCTCACACCGCTTTGAGCCTTTAAGCTTGGCCAAACCCTGCCACTTTCTCCTCTACACTTCCCTAGAGACATCCTATAGGTCCTGGTCATCTTCAAAGACCAATTTTAGTGCCCTAAAAGAAGGTCTCGAAGAAGCACTTCAAAGAAGAGGTAATGTCTGTTACCGATTCTTTCATCTTTATTTCTTCTTCCACTTCTTCTTCTTTAGTTGTTTCATTATGAAGTAATAACATCAGTATCACTCATATACTTATATGTTATTATAAGTATGAAACAACCCTATTTCACCATCTATCCATCCTACGGAAAAAGAAATCAACGCGCGTGCGTACGTACGGAATACCGTCTCCACGCCGTGGTGTAATCTATTTTCCACCACCACCTTACTTGAATGGGTATAATGGTGTAAATAATGACTATATATGACTATTATAAAGTGATATTGATTCTGAAATAGTATACATACACTCCAATACAATTCCAAGATCATGGGAACGATATCATCACTCGTGCGTACGTACGGAATACCGTCTCCACGATGTGATACGATTCGTTCTACATGATCTTCATTGCATAATGATTACATAATTGAATTGAATGAATAAATATTATATATAGTACATTAATACCATTATGTAAATTATGTATCTATAACCTAAAGAGAAGAATAAGAATTTATTCGACAAAACACGCATAAGAACAAAAAGTTATAAACACCCGAATAACAAGTAGCAATGAAATATTACTACCAAGAAACTAAGAATATGACCATATATGATATAATAACAATAATTATGATTCTATAATAAGTCAATAACATTATTTAAATCACTATACAGTAGGTTCGGACACTTATGAGGCAAATCGGACCTAAGGTAAGGGAAATATCACAATCTCATTTTTATCCGAGATTATTTATACTTTGAAATTTACTGGGGTGTATTTTATCATCCACATACATGTTTCCTCAATATTTAATATTATTTATATCCACCTACAATTGTTTAAATCCAATTTTACCCTTCGGTGAGTTTTAATTAAAAGATATGAAAGGAATCTTTTGTCGTTTTTCGTACAAGGTACTTTTTGACTTTTTCGACAAAAGTACGAGAAGAATGTTTTTTTAACTTATACGGCATGAATGGATTTTTAAAACATTATTTCCAAGAAGCTTCCTTTTCAATTTTTAAAGTTTATTTTTAATCAACTTCTTTTAGTTTAAAATTGTATGACATGTTAAGAAAGGAAAATGTTTTTGAAGTAGAAAGGATATTTTCCTCAAGAATGGAGTTGAAGTGTTTTATCAAAATTATTTTCCATCTAAGATAATATAGGGTTTTGTTTCTATCCCTATTATTATATTTACTTGATTATGTTGTGATGGAAATATTTTTATGAATTCCTTTATCTTATATGAATTGTTTTATGATGTCATGATGTTTAAGATTCCCATTTTTACTACATGGGTTATGCAATGATATATGATTTATGATTTTGTGGCACACATAATAATGGTATCATTATGAGATGGGTGGGACCTATATCTCCCTCCAATGCATTGGGTAAAGATTTTATATCTCATGAGATAGACATGGCTGGAATGGTAGGTTATACCGGTTCAGTGAAACAGGACTGAAACGAGGAGTGAACTCGGTTCAAAAATAGACTTTGTCCACTAAGATAGTCTTGGCAATGAGTCTTGACTAATAAGAAATGGTTCTCTATGATTATATGTGTATTCCACAAAGTTTCATGTTTTAAGTCATGATTATTGGGATTACATTTCACTACTATGATTTATCCCATGTTATGAAATTATAATCTCTTTTGCAGGTTAAGATTTCCAAAAGTTATGTGCTTATGTATATGATGTGATTGATATTTCTTTTGTTTACCCTTACTGAGCATTTGAGCTCACCATTTTGTATGTTTTCTTTCCCCAGGTCAGGAAGAAGGTTATTAAGTAGGATATTCCAAAAAGGGACTCTAGAGATGATGAAATAAATGGGAGGCATAATAGATGCTTTATGAACCAGTTGTTTATGATTCCCAGTTTCTAAAGACACTATACCTATACGGTCCTTTCCTGGTTTTGTTATATGTTTTAATAAGAGCGCTTCAATTTTGAAGTAATAACAATGTATGTAAAGTATGGGTCGTTATACCTCCCCTCCTTCCCTTCTTTCCCGTCGCGGCACACTCCCCTCCCTAACTGTAGTGCCGCACCCCATTTCTTCCCAACTGGTCTGTCGCACCTACCCCCTTCATCTCCATTGGCCTCTCCTCACCGGCGGCTTCCATGCAAATCCTCTGAAAACCTCCCAAGGCCGACGCACCTCTGCTATTTGCACGCGAACCCCCCCCCCCCCCCCCCCAGCTCAGTAGTCACGCTCCCTGCTTCCGGGAACACCACTTTCCACCGGCCTCCCCGCCTTACACAGCACCTCGGGCCGCTGCTCCTTTGGTCGCGCTCCCCCTAGCAGTCAGTGTCTCCTCCTCCTCTCGACAAGTAGCTCCAGTGAACCACCGCGGGTCATCCTACTTCCTCACCCCAAACCCTGGCACTCGCTACCTCATCACGGTCATCCCTCGTACATGCACCGCCCAACCTCCTGACCATCCCCATCATGATTCTGTACTCCCCAGATAAGTTTCTCCCAATTTCTCTTTAAGTTTTTGGTTTCTCTAGCATGAAGGGTGTTGTTTTAGGGTTTCAATCTTGACTTTGTGGTCTGATCTGCTTGTTTTTGGGTTGCACTAGGTTCCTTATGGTGTGGATGGGGTGTGGGTGTGGTTTTGCACCATATTCTAGAGGAATCTTCATGTGAGGTAGGTGGTTCCATGTTTAAATATTATTTAATTAATTATTTTCTTGCTTAATTAATTTATAGTGTTATTTGATAAATTTTTTTGGGCGCAGATTTGGTTTTCTTTAATTTTTTCATGTGTTAGATTTGTTTGTTAGTATGTTCATTTGGTGTGGGTTCATTCTTTGATTGGAAACTTTCTTTTAGTCTATCTTTATTGTTTAATAATATGTGTAGTTAGTTTTTTAGTAGTGAAAGTGGTGATAAGTGTGTTTTTGACATGTTGTTGCATGTGTTTGGTCATAAGGGAAGTTGTTGTGTGGGATGAATGGGTTGTTTCTATGAAAACCCACATTGAACTGTCTACTAGTGTTTTATAAATTTTACATTTGGTTTGTAAAAATGCGCAAAGTGTGCGGTTTATGTTATGGTGTAGCGTTCATATGTATTTTGTCCAAAAAGAGGGATTGAGTGGGTATTTGTCATTTAATGTCAAGTTTTATCTTCTGTAATTGCTTAATAAAATTTCTAGTGTCTTGTTTAATTGAAAAAAATGGTCCTTTAACTATGTAATTGGGTTATTAATCGATGTGAGTGGTGCAGGTTGTGTTCTCGATATGGCGTTGGGTGTGTTTGGTCATGAAGGAGGGTTGAGTTGGTTTTGTGTGTTAAGTCGTGTTATGTTTCTTTTTAAAGAATTTTTTTACAAAGAATTTAATATGTTTTAATAAAAAAATTATTAACAATTAAGATTTATTATGCTTTTAATAAACAAGTATTATCAATTCAAAAATTGTTTTAATTGAGTTGGGTAAAGTCTTTTGGTGTGCGTACTATTTCAAATGGATTTTGTGTGTGTGTGAAAGTGTGGAGTTGGGTTTAGGTAACACCCTGTTTGTTTTTGTTCACCTGAGTTTGACATGAAATGTGAAATTGTAACATCTTGAGCACAAAAGGGGAAGGCTGGGTACTAGGTGGGCGGACTATATCTAGTGTGCTAGTGATACAGAAGCGGCTCTGACCTGGTTTCACTTAGCTGGTTCGACAATTACAACACTAACTAAACATTGGATGATGATTGGATACCACTAGGTTATGGATGTGTTGCCCTACTAGTGGCTCATGCACGAGAATGTATTTTGTTGTGTTTCCTATAATATTATTCACCGAGATGCGATGTTCATGTGTCCCATTATTTTTTCTAGTACCTATAGGTCCTCTACCACTTATGGTGCTCTGGGACTACTATACACTCACCGTCGGTATATGGTGTAGCTTTGGGGTTTTCTTGAAGGTTTGATTTTTTAACTTTAAGGGCGTTTTTTTATTTTTATTTAAGTTTTTTTCTTTGAAAGTATTTTCTTTATAGAAAATTTTTCTTTAAAATTGTTCAAGATTTGGCGACCTTTCATTTATTTAGCCTGCAAATGTATTTGTCATTTAATGTTTATACGTGGAACATTTTTGTTGGGTGACATCCTACTGGGATTTTGGATCACACCCTACATATACCTTTGGGTGTATGTAGACCGTGTTCTTTGCGTATTCCAGGTTGAGGCATCATGATCAGCGATGGTGGTTCGATTTGTTGATGTTCTTCTTATGAAGGTTGGTTTTTGTGGCTTGCGGATGTCACTCCTCTCTTGTTTCTTGGAGGTTTGAGTAAGATTTTTAGTTTCTTTTGTTGTCATTACTTTCTGGATGTTGGTTCAAGTTGTAAACCTTTAAATTTGAATTTTATTTTAAGGCCCTATTTGGTTGTCTGTTTTCAGTTTTAGTCTATTTATCTTATCAGTTTTTTGTGTTTACTATTTCGGGTAAATCGTTCCCATGTGTTAGTTTTGATACTCGGGCACTTGTGCCAGCCCGTGGGGATCGGGAACGCCCTTCGAGCCATGTCGCGGACCGGGTCGGACGTCGGGTCAGATGGCAACCCGGCCTGGTTCGTGACAAGTTCAAACACTATTGTTAACCTTTGATCTTTCTCCTTATACGTCTTTTGAGTAATCTTCCCTTGTTGGAAATCATTTCACATATGAGTATGATCACATGACTAATTAGGGAGATCTAGAGTAGCATAAAATATCACTAGATATTCCAAGGATGGTTGGATTAGATGACCATGATGTTTATTCTACAACCTATATTCTTATTTTTTGGATATAAGACACATATCTTATTCTCCATTCACAAGGAAAAGATTCCCCTTTTCATGATTTACCTATAAAACAACTCCACCAAACTTTCCCTTGATAATAAACACCTTCTTGGTAAAACTTATAACATGTACTGAGTCACACAGTTGAGTGAAATTTAACAAGTTGTGAATGGGACCATCAATTACCAAGACATCAACTCATCTTATTTCTTTGCCCCCAAATATGGATTTTCCCGGTCCAATAATCATTAGTCCTTCATCATTGCCAAATCTAAAAACACATTCCTTGTCATACATGATACCTATCACCATATCCTTATTTCCCATAATATGAGAGGTTCATCCACTATCAATGATCCATATTCTTACGTGATCTAATGATTTTAAGGCAATCTCCACAACCACTTCCTTCTCAAGTTTTTTCATTCCAATCTATGTCTTTAACTTTATACTTGATGCTGACTTATATTCTTGATGTTCCTCAGAGTATGATGGTCCAACCTCATATTTCAAAATTAAAAAATTATTTTTCATTCCCAACTCGCTTTATGATCCCTTGATATGCTGCATGCAACCACTTTGGGTCTACTTCAGTACAACCCTCTATATTATTGATGAGAAATATTTGTCCATGTGTCCAAATACTCCACACCAAAAACATTAACCATCAAATTAATTCTTGTATTATTTAAATTCATTTGGATGCATCTATTTCTCTTATGCCCACTAGTACCTCTTGTCTATGGAACATACAATTTGAGAATTCCCCATATATCCACAATAAAAACACATGATATGAGGTGTACTCATGTACATCATTATTGAACCCCTTGATTATCCCTTAGGATTTTAGAATCATATGATTCTGATTTATACCCAAATCAATCTTCAACCTTAGTGTGTTTATTTTGGTCTGACGCTAATCATTACTTATTTATGTTTGTGATCAATATCCATACTAACCATGTCATTATGATTTGTTATTTTCTTCTCCAGGCATTCCTTTTACAATTTTTATAGACCTCCAAACTATAATTTCCCTTTTTCTATTGTCTTTTGACCTGATTTCCTGATATCATACCAGGTGTCTAGGGTTTCTTCTAATAGTCTACCTTTCTTAATAGTATTAAAACTTCCTCCTCAAGTTATTTGATATGTTTGAATCTATCTTTTTAATTTTTTTAGTTATACTATTGATAAAATTGGTATGTTCTTCAACCTTGAGCTTGAACTCAATAACTTTCTTTGAGTTTTATGGATTTTTAAATATGATATTTTCAATTTTATCCTTTATTCCATACTTCAATTATTCCTACTACTGCATATAGAGTTTGGAATCATGAACCACCATATTTTAATTCTTTGTTTTGGATCTAAAAACATCTATCTCCTCAAGAAAACTTTTAATTCAACATATAGGTTAATTTTTCATTAGACTTCTCCTTCTTCATTATTTCTTTCTTCCATTGTTTGGTAATTTTTAATAACTTCCACCATAACATTTTCTCCATGATCCTTTCAGCCTTTCATCTCTTCTTCCTTAGATTCTTCTGAACTATCATTTTCTTATGAAAGTATATTATTCTTTCTAAATAAATTTTTCTTAGTATTTTTCTTTCCTTTAACACTAGCTAAAGACTTCTTCTTCTTGGGTGTTTCATCCCCATCATCATCATCATCTTGAAACTTCTTGGAACAATTTTCAACAATATGTCCTACCCTTCCACCATGAAATCATGTAAGAGGAAGTTTCCCTTTAAAATTTGTCTTTCTTCTTTGTAGATTTGAGGAAAGAAATGTCATAACCACATCTAAAATATCTTCTACCTAACCATCATCTATAGTGATCTTCTTCATGGTCTTGAATTCCACCTCTTTAGAATTCCCCTTTTCTATAAACTCATTATCATCATTTCTCATATTTTACATGACAATAGTACTATATAATAAATCTAATGTCAGGTCCTTTGGACCTTTATTCTCCAATATAGAATCCTTTAGATTGACCGGATGTGTAAGTCTTATCAAGATGCACTTAATGATATTTACATCATCAATAATTTATACAAGATCATGCATGAATTCTACAATAATATTCACCTGGTCAAAGAATTCATCTACAAACTCATTAGGGTACATTCTTAGATCCTTTTATTTGTTCCATAGAACCTAAAATTTAGCTTCTTAGGCTTTTGAATTTCCTTTATAGATATTTAGAAGCATTTATCAAATGGAATGAGATGGATTACATGTTATCACCTTTATGTAGATTGTGTTGGCTAAATCCCACCATAAGGTAGTGATTTCTTAGAAATCAGTTCCTATTATCTTCGGTATGCTTCAGAAAATGCTCCACTATCCACACTAGATAAATAACCATTCATTGTAGCTGTAAACACATACATATCTAATGATCAAAAGTAGTATTTCATATGATTCTTCTATAGATGAAAATTATTTATATCTAATATTAGAATCCTTTTATGATTAAAAATTATGACATCCCAGACCTAGTTATCAATAGTAAAAGAACCTAGTTATCCACATGGCCTCAAGTGCACCTCCCCATATGTCAGAGACTATCGACTAGTAGTGAGAGTCCATGATGGAACAGTAGAGAGACTATACCCTCATGATTAGATTATAGAATAATGGTATAATCATATCAATCAATAGGGGAAGCGTATAAGATAATTGGAAAACTGAAGAATAAACATCCATTATATAAATAACAAGTAATCTCATCCAAAAATATCATATACAAATTATGATCATGTAATTCTATACAAAAGACAAGATATTAATGGAAACAGGCGTCCAACATAATACATATATAAAAAGTACAAAAAGAAAAAAAAACTATCCCCAGATAACATTATGATCCATAGCTTGATCATGTGCTCCCATGATCATATGTAATAATGAATCAAGCATCTTAAAGTAGGCTCTTTCCCCTATCCCTACCCACATCCATGAATTATATCTGGGTACCAAATGGTGGCTCGGAAAGTGTGTGAGATAACACTAAGTTGACCACCACCAACAGTGTCTATAATAAGTCTTTTCTGTGCATATAAGCTGAAGTAGTGTGCATATATAATAGAAGTACAAAAAAAAAGTATAAGTGATACTATCCAGTATATTAAGTCTCACTATAATCAAGAAACTATATCATAAGGGCTAATGGTAAATCATGATAAGAATAATCAATGGACTATGTTGAGTAATTATATAACAAATAAACATGGGATAAGATTAAAGGAGTAGAAATGTACAAGGTATCTAAGTGAGTAGGATCCATGGAGTATAAATGTCCATGAAATGCAAGTAATCCGGGTATCCAAGTAAATAGGTTCCATGGAGTAGAAATTTCCATGGAATCCATGTAAGTAGTTAAATTAAATCCAAGGAGTATAAATGTCCAAGGAATCTAAGTGAGTAAGTAAATTGGATCTGAGGAGTAAAATATCCAAGGAATACTAATAAGTCATCAAATCTAAGGAGTATAAATGTACAAGGAATCCTAATAGGTTTTTATATCCAAGGAGTAAAAAAATTTCAAGGCATCCTAACATTCTAAGTAAACCATATCCAAGTAGTATAAATTTCCAAGATATCCAAATGAGTCATCAGTACCATACCGCGAACCCCCCCATTATCATCACAACCAATTCATCAATCATTTCATTAATAATTTCACTAAACCCTTTGTAATCATATACAATCCTAGGGATTATCCATTTAATTTCTTTCATATAAAAATTTCAAGGTTCTATATGGTGTTCAAAATCTTTAATAATTCATTTCATTGTCAAATTTAATTCCCAATATAGAATATCTTGAGAAACTCACCCCAAGTGTGACATTTCGATTGAAAAAGGAAGAACCCACCCCATAGGTGGTTCAGGTTGAGGTTGACAACCTCCAACCAAATATAAGTGTGTCAAATCATGTCTTGAATATGAATTCACCATTTAACTCAAGGGTTTACTAACTTAGGAAGCATCACCCAGAAAGTCTAGTGTGTGGCATAATAGAAATAGGGTATAACCAATTACAATTTAAGGTAAAAGTTATAAAACAACTACCTTATTCCTGTAGTATATTCCTCATACAGTATTGACCCTTAGTTTGGTCTGGATCAGAAGAAAACAGAATAAAAAAAAGAATAAACTAAAAATAGGGAATATGATCTCACAATAAAATAGCATTGTTTATAAAAATACAAAGGATGAAAGGCTCCTAAGGATTAGAACACTTACCAGTGGCTATCCAACGAGACTAAAAGCAGCTTGATCAGAGTCTAAATAGGGAAGAGTTACGAAATCTAAGATTTAGGCTTGAAGAAGGATCTCAAAATGGAGGAGAAGCTATCTTCTAGAGGAGAAGGGAAAGGGTTTAAACATATAAAGACCTTAATGGAAAAATGACCATTTTCCCATAATTTAAGGTTCGCATGGTTTGTAAGCATGGTTGGCCAAACCGTGAACCAACCATGCACCCATACCTACCTCAATAATCCCCTCATGTGGTCATGGAATGCATTTAGACAAACAGTTCACCAACTATGCATCTTCTATCTATTAAAAATTCTACAGAAAATGCATGGGTGTACGACCTGGGTTTCTTAGTTTCATCAAACCATACAACCTTTGATAGTTTATTAGACCACCATGCATGGTCTTATCTAACCATGTGGACTAGGATTCATGGTTTTTACTAACCATTTGGCTCAGCTACCTCCTCCAAAATCCTAGTCTATGGGATCTTTACAAGACTCGAACACCTCTGTTTCCTCCATGACCCCACTAAGAACTCCCATAAGGATAAAATTTAATAATTAAATGGAAACTAAAAGGTTCTATACCTCACTTAAAATCTATGTTCTTATAATCTTACCCCTTAATGCAATTCACTCTCAAATTTCCCTTCCAAGGGTGGTCAAGAATCCTATGAGAATAAATCCAATCATTAGGAATGTAGGTTGGCCACCTGCTCCCAAGTATTGTCCTATAAACAACCATGCTTCCATAATACCATACTAGAGGAACTGACCAGCATCATAAAACCTTCATTCTTTGATCAATAATATATATAGGTTTCTCCTCAAAGGATGAATCTACCTCTAACTCAACCTCATCAGGATGATGAATATGTGATAGATCATAATGATATCAATGAAGCTGAGACATGTGGAAGATGTCATGAATATATTGATACCTCTAATATAACATAAATAGATATTCTACCAAACTAACTCTCTCCATAATCTCAAAGGGCTCTACATAACAAGGTGATAGCTTCCCTTGTTTTTAAACCCATCTATTACCCAGTCTAGGTGAAACATATAAGAAAACTTAACACCCCACCTCAAACTCTAGTGGTCGACAACGATGATCAGTGTATGAATTATGTCTATAATGATCTATATAAATCTTCTTCCTAATAAACTGAACCATCTCTGAAGTCTCCTAAACAATATGAGGACCCAGTAGTGCAGCCTCTCCTATATCTAACCAACATAGGGGTGAATCGAATGGCCTGTCGTATATGGACTCATAAGGATCCATCTGTATTTTCACTTGGAAGTTCTTATTATAAGTGAACTCTATAATAATTAAGTGTTTTTTATAAAGAAACTAAAAAATCAAGGACGCATACTCAGAGAATGTACTCTAAAACCCATATCGTATGCTCGAACTGACCATCAGACTATGGGTGATAGGTTGTACTCAACACTACCTACGAACCCAGTGCCTTATGAAACCCATGATAGAACCACGATGTGAAACTAGAATATCTATTCGATATAATAAAATATAAAACCCCATGGAGTTGTATGATCTCAAAAATGTAGAGTCTCTTGAGCTCATCCACTGATAAGGTCTCATGAATAGATAATTAATGAGATACCTTTGTCAACCTGACTACGATCACCCATAAAACGCCACTACCCCGAGGTGATATCGAAAACCCTATAATCAAATCCATGTTAACTTCATCTCATTTACACTTAAGAATATAAAAATGACTGTAAAAGATCGGTTGGACATTGGTGTTCCGCATTCACCCACTGATAGGTGGCACATCGAGTAATGAACCAATCTATCCCCCTTGTTATCCCTGACCACCAGTATTAGCAGTGTATACCATGATATATATTGGTAATATTAGGATGTAATTCCCATATAGAGGCATGATACTCTCTCATCAACTCCTATTGGACGTTTGTAGGAACCCAGACCCATCCATGGATGTGCAAGATCTCATCCTCATCAACAATCCAACCACGAGGTGGGTTATCACCTACAACACTCTTCCACAAGACCAAGACCCTAGAATCTAATACGTGCCTCAATTTCAGTCTCTTTATAAGTGATTAGGTCACTGATAATAGTGAAAGTATGGACTGTCCATAATGGTCTTGAACCTCCATGAAAATATTAGAAAATAGGGTCGTAAGATGCCACTCACTACTGGACTTCTGAACCACGTATTTCTGAGTCCTCCTTCTCAGATCATTAGAAACTATATTACCCTTTATGGGCATATAAGAAAGCTCAAAGTCAAAGGAATAAATGTATTAAACCCACATTCATTTCTTGATATTCAGCTCACATAGTGTAAATACATACTTGATTCTTTTACGGTCTATATACACCAAAAAATGATCTCCCATTAAATAATGTCTCTAATAGTGCATAGAATGCACAAAAATGGCTAACTCGAGATTATGCATTGGGTAAATCCTCTCATGTGGCCTCAACTGAAGAGATTCATACACCAAAAATCACTCCTCTTGTATCAAATTTGATCCTAGCTTGAAACATGATGCATCAAAATATACTCTATAGCTTATGGATAACTCTAGTAGAATCAAAATCGGCCTTGTAGTCAGTCTCCCTTTCAGCTTCTTAAAGGCTTCCTTGTAGGCTTCTAACTATATAAACTTCACACTCTTCTTACTAAAGACTATAAGAGGTTATTCTAAGCATGATAAGTTCTTTATGAAGTTCCTTTAATAACAATATATCCCCAAGAAACTCCATATATCAAAGAAGTTATTTGGATTCTACTTGGAAACTAAAACTCTCATCTTCTCTAGGTCAACTGATACTCCTATATCAGAGATAATATGACCCAAGAAGTGAATTTTATCCATCCAAAAGTGGAACTTTGTTAGATTATAATATAACTCAAGCTCTCTTAGTGTATCCAATATGATCTCAAGATGTTTGGCATGGTGGGTCAAGTGTGATAATAAACCAAGATATCATCCATAAATACAACCATAAAAGAATCCAGATATGGATGGAAAACCCATTCATCAGTTCTATAAAAACTACTGGCACATTCGTGAGATCGAACGACATGACCAAATACTTGTACAACCCATATATAATACGAAATATTGTATGTGGTATATCGGATGGTCGAACATGCACCTGATGATAAAATCATCTAAGATAAGTCTTTGAGAACACCCAAGATCCTCAGAGATGTTAGAAGAGATCATCTATACAAGGAAAATGATACCCGTTCTTAACCATTAACTGATTAAACTTCCAGTAATCCACACATAAACAAATGGTTCCATCAACCTTCTTGGTGAAAATGATTGGAGAACCCCACAAAGAAGTATTGGTTCATATAGAACCCTTTGCCTCCAAATCCTCTAACTGCCTCTTGATCCCATGAAACTTAGTAGTAGCCGTCCATCATGAAGGAATTGATACTTGTGTAGCTTCAGGTAGTAGGTCGATGGAAAAATCTATCTCTCTCTTAGGTGGTAGTACTAAAAATTAATCCAAGAAAACATCCCTAAAACTATTTACCACTAGTGGGAAATCAGTATAGCATGTTCCCTGATCATCCATATATAAGCTAGAAATATGGACTATCATCCAAACTAGATCATGATTCTCGAGTTTAGCTTGGATTGTATGGACGTCCCATTCAACTTTGTGAATAAATAATCTACCCTATGGTGATTTTAAGTTCACTCTTCGACGATAGTAGTCAATGAAAGAATGATAGGGAAGAAACCAGTACATCTTAAGAATGATATAAAACCCTGTTATCTCAAGGAAAAAGTGGTCCCATGTAAAGAGACACCCAACTATATCAAGGGGGAACTCCCTATATGATCATACACTCTCTGATTGAATCCCAAATAGAGTATTGAGTGTCATCACACCATAGGAAAACCAAACATCAATCCCAAGGCTTTCCACAAAAGGTACTGATATGAAGGAATGAGAAGAACCTATATCAAAAAGAGTAGATAATAATGTAGAGGCTACTAGAATAGTACATATCACGTTATAAGGTCTGACACTATGCTCCTCAGGTTTTGGCTAGACTGTATACATCTGGCCTGATCCACGACCCTAAGATATAGCCTGAATACACTGAGCTGGTTTGATCTATTGGTGCTATAACTTTCGTGTCTGGGTAGCTCGACCATAACCACCACATCAGCCTGATCAGCCAACCACACTCTAGCTCCCAGCCTGATGAGAAGCTGTAGACCCCACTCTAGAATTTGGAGTCGGTGTATACCCTCTCTCCCTAGCTAATAGAGGTATGTTCTTGCAAAACTGTGGTAGATGGACCATCCTTCCTGAATCTCAGTACTCAACCGGGTTTCTATCACACTGGCTCATCATGTGTCCCTATCACCCTTACTAGTGATATGAAATAGAACTATTGAAACTCATACTCTAGAAGGTATTCCCCTAATAAGCGGTATCAAAGCACTGATTCCTTCCACCTGACACGGTTCCATTGGGTCGAGAAGTTGAACTGCTCTTCTCTACACCCCCAGCTTCCCACATGTTATTCTCAATAATAAGTACCTGATTTACTATTTCAATTATAGTAAACAATTGAAAAACATTCAACTTTGATCATATGTAATACCTGAGACCATCCTAAAATCACCAATATTTAGATAACTCTTCACCTAACAGAATAAATGAAAAACATTGGAGCTCCGTAAAATGGGAAGAATAGTCCATGACTAATAATGTTCCCTGCTCCAAGTGTATAAACTCTCTGGATCTATCAACACTCAACGTCTCAGTATAAAAATAATAATATAAGTCCATATGAAAATACCTTCAAGCCATATCCTAATGATGATCCATCTGATTAATAACATCCCAACATCTATTGGTAGAATATCATATCATATATGTATTGAGTTTCACTCTCCTCTCTAGAGGTGTCTTAAGATGCTCGAAAATCAATAACATGACCTCTTTCCATGACTCTGCAGCCTGTGGTCCATCATCCCCCAAAAACATGGGTGGATGTTGCTATTGTAACTCATGAATCATATCTACCATAACCGAAGGAGGTCACGGGGCTCTCTGAATAGTTTTTATAATGTGTAAGAAACCCTCTCGGAACTGGGCATCAATAGCCACATCAAGTATAATAGGAGGTGCCACAAGTTTTACTACTAGAGGTTCTAATGGTTTCCTAGGACTCACCACCTCTAGAGCATGGTCATCGCCACCCTCCTGGTTCACATACGAAGGCCATCATGGTGGAATGTATGTATAAATTCAAGGAACATACCTCGAACAAGATTTGGTAACAAAAAATCATAGATATAAGAATAGTATAGGAAAAAGACTTCCAATAAACATGTCACACCCCTTTTCCTACACTAAAATCCAGGTTTGGGCAACATACATATCATAAAGAAAGAAAGAGACAATGTCTACATCCCATTACTAAGGTTGGGCCAGGGTTAAGTTCTCTAATATAAGTCAAAGGTACCAGTATACAGAGTTTCAGTTACAATTTATAGAGGAAAACACCCTTTAAATTCGAATTGGAATCCCCATTTAATGGTGACCATTTATTTCATAATTGAGTTTCATTTAAGCTTTTACCCATTTTTATAGTAATTTTGTTAAAAAAAATTCACTATATGGATCACCACTTACAATTTATAAGGATCTATACACCTTATAAATTGAAGTGTGACATTCATTTAATCACAACCACTCATTTATCAAGTCCTTGCATGAAATGTTAGCACAACTTCATGGACATAAAAATAAAGGCACAAAACATGTTGCAAGAAATGTAGGTAGTAAGTAAACGTGGCATGGAATAATGCATGAAATATAGATCTTGAAGTTCCAATAATGATGCACGATACAATACTTCCTGTACATATTAGGCCAAGGGTAGAAATATGTAATTAGAAGGAACATAAAACACTAAGGCCCTCACCCAATGGTGGAGTCAAGGAAACTGTAATAAGAAAAATCCAAAACAACATGTCCCATCCCATATAATTTGGGTTTTCACTATATGTGGGTTAGCTACTACCAAGAATAGGTTCATAACCAAAATCCTGACACATCATACTTCTCCTTCTACCATCCCCAAAAATAGTAAGGGAATGAAAAGAAACCTCTGATACCACACTGTGATGTCCCAAATATGGTTCACTCAATAATAATTGTACTCAGTTGGCCACATGACCTTAAACATGCATCCCCGTATGTTAGAGTCTACCGAATAGAAGCAAGGGTCCATGATAGAACAATGGGGAGACTATACCCTCATGATCAGAGTATAGAAAAATGGTACAATCATATCAATCAATAACGAAAGCATATAATATAATTGAACAACAGAAGAATAAACACCCATCATATAAATAACCAAGTAATCTCATTCAATAATGTCATATAAAAATGATGATAATGGTATGCTATACAAAAGATAAGAGATACATGGAAACATGCATCCAATATAATACATGTATCAAAAGTACAAAAATACCAAAAAGAACTATCCCCAGATAACATCACAAGCTATAGCCTAGTCTTGTGCTCCCCTGTTCCTATGCAACAATGAATCAAGCATCACCAAGCGAGCACTTTCCCATATCCCTACCTATATCCATGAAGTTTGTCCATGTACCAAACGATGATCTGAATAGGGTGTGAGATAACACTCAGCAAGCCACCACCAACAGTGTTTATAACAAGTCTAGTCTGTGCATATATGTAAAGTAGTGTGAAAATATTACAGGAGTACAAGAAACAAAAGTAGAAGTGATGTTATCTAGTCCATCATTATAATCAATAAACTATATCATAAGGGATAACAATAAAGCATGATAAGCATCATCAATGGCCTATGCCGAGTAATCATATAACAGATCAACATGCACTATGCCAAAATAGGTATTTAGCAACAGTTTAAACTTCTGCTAAATCATTTCATAATGGTTTTGGAAAATTGTCATTGAATCGTGTGTCGACAATCATTCAGTGGCGGTTTTTCAAAATCGTTGCAAAAAGATTTAGCAGTGGTTTTTGAAAATCAAGGAAATCATTTAGTGGAGGTTTAAACCGTTGATAAATCATTTCATGACTTTTTTTTTGTTTTTATTTTTTTAATTTTCACATTTCTTTATTTTAATATTTTGATATTTTAGAATTCTTGCAATTAATTAATTAATTAATTATTTATTTATTTATTCTCTTAATTAATTAATTAATTAATATTATTATTGTTAATTTTTTAATTATTATAATTAGTTTATTTTTATTATTTTATTATTCATTATTTATTAGTCTCATAATTAATTAATTTCTTAATTATTTATTATTTATTACCATGCACATTCATGCATATGTCATATATAGAAATTCTACGTTGGGTGAGATTTGAACCCCTTACCTCTTGCTTATTCTTCAAAGACTTTACCACTCCAACAAACTCTTCATATGGTGAATAAATAGATTTAATATCCTTATATATATATATTGATTGAAAAAAGAAATAATACATAACAAATAAATACAAACTAAATAATTAATAATTAATAATTAATAACTAATAACTAATAATGAATAATGAATAATGAATAATGAATAGTTAATAATCAAACATTAATAATTAATAAGTAATAAGTAATAAGTAATTATTAATATTTAATAATTACTAATTACTAATAAATAAATAAAATATAACTGAATAATAAATAAATAAATATATAATATTTTAATAAATGGTAAATAATAAATCGTAAAAAATAAATGGTAAATAATAAATAAAAAATAAAAAATAATTAATAATTAATAATAAATAATAAATAATAAATAAAAAATAAAAAATATTGAATATAGAATATAGAATATATAATGTATAATGTATAATGTATAATGTATAAAGTATAATGTATAATATATAATATATAAGTAATGTATAAATAATAAATTAATTGAAAAATAAAATAATTTATGATAAATTAATAATAAATTAATAAATAATTGATACTATATAATAAATAAAAAATAAAAAATTATGAATAAATAATTTATAAATATATAATGAATATATAATACATAATTAATTAATAATATGTTACTAATAAAATAGTAATAAAATAATAAAAAAAATAAGAAAATAATAAATAAGAAATAAATAATAAAATAATAATGAAAAATAAATAAATAATAAATAAGACTTTAATAATAAATTAATAATAAAATAATAGTAAATTAATTATAAAATAATAATAAATTTAAAAAAATTAATAATTAATGTATACACAATAACTAAATAATAAATAATAAAATAAATAAATAATATATAAATATTAAATTAATAAAATATTAATGAAAAATAAATAAATGATAGTTAAATAATAAATCATAAAATAATAAATGGAAATAAATATCTATAAATATATATACATATAAAAAATTTACATAAATATATATAAACACAAATTTATGTTACATAAATATATATAAACACACTCAGATATATAATTGTATATTAAATATATATATATATATAAACACTAATAAATATAAATATCTATATATATATTTACACATATATGATATTAAAATATATAATCATAAATATGTATAAATATTTACAAATGTATATAATATACATAAATATTAATAAATTCATATAAACAAATATATATATATATAATTGATAATAAATTACCACAAAGGAGAAAGCATAATAATTGCAGCACCATCAAATCAATAGGAATGTAAATCAATGGAGCAAAATCATAAATGACATAAGAAGAATATAAATACACTCTTAAGCAAAGATGAAATCTCATCAAATGTGTATGATATATATATATATACTTAAATTTATTTAAATAAATTATGTATTAATATTTATTTACATATATTAGAATATAAATATAAATATATATCTATTTATCAATACACACGCATATGTATATATAAAAATTATTTATATATATGTGTATATATATATATATATATTCATATAGTTTTACTGTAAATTCATTTATATACTATATTTAATGATAATGATATATTTATATAAATACACATTTATATATGATGTATACACACAAGAACATATTTATATTTCTCAGATACACACAAATATTTACATATATATATATATATATTTACATATATTATAATATATACATATATATATATTTACATATATTATAATATATACATATATATAATTTTTTTATTGACACGCACATGTTTATATATAAACATTACTTATATAGGTATATATATACATATTAACACATTTTTATAAGGTAAATAAAATCGATAATTATTTATTTTAAATGAAATTAATAAAAAATATTTATTTTCATATTGTTTATATTTTTAAAAATACATTTCTTTATGAATATATATTTATACAAGTGATTTATTATAAGTAAATATAAGAAAATATACATATATCTAATTATAAATGAAACTACATTGTGAAAAATGATAAAAATTTAAAACCATAATATCAATATGAATGTAATCTCAAGGAATAAATTCATTCACCATAAAAAGGCAATAAGACCCCCTTAAATGATGCTGAAATTCCATTGAATGTTAAAAAATTGAGATACCCTAACTAAAAACTCAGTTTTAGAGGCATTCTAGGACTTTTTTGGCCTAAAAATGTGACCGAGGTTCTCCTAAGTCACTAATTCATAGTGTTCATTATTGTCTTTGATTCAATATGTGGTAGAGCCCAAACATACACTCAGATCAAAAGTTATGGATGTTTTGAAGTTCAAGTTCGATTTCCAACTTTTCTTGAAACTATAATAAATTTTATTCTTTTAATTATTAAAAAATTTAAATCAAATGTGATTTTATTTCATTTCATAAGCTTCGATTTGACTGGTTGTGAAGCTAAAATAGACTCCTAGATCAAAAGATATGGTCATTTGATGTCGAATTCTGATTTTCAACTTATTAAAGATTTATTTAAAGTTTCAAATTATTATTCACTAATAATTATAAATATTTATTAATTAACAGATTACAATTAATTAAAATTATAAATAAAAAACTATATACATTAGTAAATAATAAATAATAAATCATAATGAAATATGTTATTTTTTAAAATTTTCCCTTAATTTAGCGGCGGTTTTTTTAAAACAGTCGCTAACAATAAATTATTATTTTTTAAAATATATTTAAATAACATTTAGCGGAAGTTTTTTAAAACCATCTCTAAAAATATGCCACTAAATTTTCTCCCAAAAAAAATAGCGGCGGTTTTCAAAACCACCGTGAAAAAACCACCGCTAAATCAGTTTTTCCCGTATTGCATGTTTTTGTAAGTTGAAATGAATCTATTCTATTAAGATTTAATATTTATGTTTGAGAACTTTGGGACTTTATAGTTTGTATCAGAGGATTTTATTAGTTAACATTTGGTAACTAGGATAAGAAAATATTAATGAGAACCTTATGGGTACATCTAAGTATATGAAAATATCCTCAAATTTTGGTGAAGGATAGAGTGAGTGATTTCCATGAAATTACATTCCTATCTGGGAACTACAAGTAGATGTGGGTCAATAATAGTTTTACCTAAGGGTAATAACTCTAAAAAGGGTATATTGGGCATTGATTTGATCATCACCCAGTGCATGAGAACGTGCTTTTCAGAACTCTTGGTTTGAAACTCCTTGGGGTATATTTTGAAATTCAAATTTTTTTTATAAACAACCCTAAAGGATTTGAGTTGACGATGACCATAAGTGGCCTCAGTTAAACATAATTTTTCATATATTGAAAATAAGGTTTCATAATTTAGACAACCTATAAATGATTTTTCATGGTTAATAACTCTGATTAATGATGCTTGATGGTTATGCTAATCATTTTGGTTTTATAAAGGGATTTCCGATATAATAATGATGTTTGAATGGAGACAATTATGCTCAAATATTGATATATTTTATTGAGGTTTGTTTTACAAATTACCTTATATAATGAAAAGTATCTAATAATGTTAATTCATATCCTCAATGAATAGATATTTAATTAGTAGTGAGAACCCCTAATAGTAAGATGATCATATCCCAAGTCTATGAATCTTCTCTCATTGATGTTTTTGGAAATTTAATTCATGGAAGTCTCATTATTCTCCCTCTATTTGAATATGATTTGATCTAATGCATGGATTGGTTTCTCTACATAAATACCACATCAATTTATAATGAAGGTAATTCACTTTTGATATTCCAAACTAACCCATGACCATCTTTGAGTGTGATGATAAATATAAAAATCCAATAGAGATCACATTCATTGTATGTTCCTTGATTAATATTCAAAAGTGGTCTTATCTCAGATGGTTGGGGAGAAACTCAACATCTATTATATGACTATTATGAGGGATTTTATTGATGTAATTCCAGAATAGTTACCTAGTCTTTCATCAAATCTTGATGTTTAGTTCTCAATAGAACTCATACCGGGTGCTAAAACTATTTCAAAGACTCCATGTAGAATGGTCTTGATTGAGTTGCAATAATTGAAGAAGAAACCCAGAGAATGAATCTTGAGAAAGGATTCATTTTTTCATGTGTGATACCATGAGGTGAACCTATCATTTTTTAAGAAGAAAGATAGTTTGACGTGACTCTGCATTGATTATCAAGAATTGAACAAGATCAAAATCATGAACAAGTATTATATACCTAACTTTGATGAATTGCTAGACCAACTGTGTAGAGCTCTATATTTTTTCATGATTGCACTTCATTCTATATATCATCAATTGAGGGTTATGAATGTGGATATACCCAATACAACAATCCGGAAAAGGTATGGGCACTATGAATATATAGTTATCCTATTTGGTCATACTAAGGCTCATGTCATCTTTATAGATTTAATGAATAGATCCATTAGAGATTACCTTGATCAGTTTGTGTTAGTCTTTATATAGGATATTCTTATCTATTCAAATAGAAAGGAAGAGCATGAAGATCACTTGAGAATTTTGATGAATACCCTTACAAAGGAAAATCGGTATGAAAAAATTTTAAAATGTGAATTTTGGATAATAAAAGATTCATTTGTTTTGGTTATATAATCTCATGAGAGGGTGTACCGATGGATCCATCAAATATAGATAAGTCATATATTTATCAAATAAGTGTTCAACTATCAATCCATTTGAAGATTAGAGAGGAAAAAAAAGGAATATGTAGAGTGGAAGAAGAATGTGAGAAATGTTATAGAGTTTAACCTTGATTATGATAGAGTGATAAGGCTGAGGAACCATGTATGTGTTCTATCCATACCCAATTTGAAGGAGCTGTTAGTGGAAACTCATAGTTCTTCATTATCTATTAATCATAGAAGTAAAAAAGTGGTAAATGTTGGACTACTAATGTTTTTATAACATATCCCTTCCATCCAACTTTTAGACTTTTTTATCAATAAAAAGGGCGGAGCCTGAAAAGTTCAAGGAGGCCTGAAATAATGGAGACCAAGTGCATCACCCTTGACAAGGGTAATGCACTCAGGGGGAAGGGACCCAGGGGAAATAAAGATGGAACAAGAAATTTTAGGGGTTTTCTAGGAGGCCAAGAAGTCATCCACCTTGTTTCCCTCTCGCCATGTGTGTGATATATCTGTGTGACTGTAAATCAAGCCTTTTCATTTGCGAACAAGATAAGTGTTGGAGTTGGTGACCTAGAACCAACTTATATGTACTTTATGATAACTTATATCCATGTTTTTTGAATATCAATAAATTTCTTATCACATCATGCATGTTCTTATGCGTGACACTGTATGTGATAATGTCCCAAGAGTAGTTGTCTCACTAAAAGGTCATAGCAGTTCGCTACTATGATAAGAACCCGAAAGTGCTATGACACTATTCTTATATATATGTTATATGGCTGGATGATATCATTTGAGGGACACAAATGATACAGGCTATCAGGGGTGGAGACCCATAGGACTTTGAGGAACCTTCTTATGGTGTACGTCTTTGATGATATCTAGAAGGATATTATGAAAACGAGACCTGACCGTTGGAAATACAAATCTATATGTGTCATTGGATGTTCCTATCTACAGATGTGTGTATTGGTCCTTAGACTTTAATATTATTATTAATAGATATTATGAGTCGGGTACTTTGATGTATTGACGAAAACTGTGACGATAGATGTTCATTGCGAGGTAGGATACATTGGGCGCATCATGAGTAATACTGCATTAATGAATAATATGAGAAAATATTTATCTCTTCTATTCACTAACAAAAGTTAATATCTTAGTCCATTTATGGAAATGATATAGCCTAATTAAATCCATGACCATGGTTTTCTATAGGCAAGTTCTATTTCCAGAAAGTTAAAGAAGGAGATCTCGAGCATTAGGTTGATGAAACTGGCATGAAACATACTCGATTAGAGATATTGTGATAAAAGGATTATATTATATGATAAATGTTCATATGAGGTGACATGTCGTTGTAGAATTAACTTCTTTCTCTATCAGTGCCTTGACGTGTTGCTAGACACTAACCTTGGAATTTAGGCTGCTCCGCCTAATGCCACTGAGAAATAGGTTTAGAGGGTCACACAGTAAGTGTATCTAAAATCTCAGTTAAATAATTTATTATTTAACAAGTTTAATAAATATTATTCCTGATTGTAGTTTAATAATTATTCATGTATGTCTGATCACATTTATTCCACCACTAGTTATTTGAGAGAATATATTATAGACAGAATAATTAATAAATATTGAGGAGGATTGGCGAACTGAGTTTAAGGGTCCAGTGAGAAATAATAATATTGAATATTATTTGATTAAATAATATTTAATTATAACACGCAAGTTAGTTTCATGTCAGGAAATAATAATATTGTTGTTATTATCTGACATGGGGGTTTTGCTAGGATTAATGAAATAATTAAATACACTTGCGCAAATTATTTCATTATTACCCTTGTGAAATAAATGCCTAGTTATATTATTCACTCATTAGCCAAGGGCAAGCCAAGAGACACCAATTCAGTTGTGCACAACATTTTGGAGAAAACCACTCAAGCCTAGAGAGTTCATCCCTCTTTAAGAACGCTTTCAAGAACGAGAGTGATCGTCCACCACTGTATCAAGGAGAACACTTTGGAAGTGGTTCTCAAAGCAATTGAAGACGGACGACGCAAGCATAAAGATCTTTTGTGCTAGCACCAGAAGACTCCTTCAGTGACGTCTGGAGATTCGTGTAACATGTGTGGATTACCGCTAGATGAGATCTACCTTTGATCTCTACAATGCAATGATGGTGCACTATAGATATGTGGACGAACACATCAACGAAGAAAGAATAATCTTTGGAGGTAATTCTTATTTAATTAAATTAATTGTAAAAAATATATGTTGATCCTGTCTCTTGGTTCTAGGTTTATATTCCTTTATCTTATTTATTTGATTCAATTCCTTGGATCGCGGCGTTTATCATCGCATATATCCCAGATTGTTCATTGAATATGGAAAAAATCCAAGTTGGGAGTCGTCCCTCCCACGCTTCCACTGCTCCTAGAACCTACAATAGGTGATCACCCATGTGATAACGATTTCATTATATATGGGCTTATATATAGTAATTTAGTTGGTATCCACCAAATCTAGAGGGATAGTGCGAGAGTGACAATGCTCCACACCCATGAACATGGTTGTAGCTTCAGCTGTGAGAGAGTCACCCTGACTGTATAAACACTGAAGGTCAGCATAAAAAACATGTTCGGTCTCGAACCACCACCATGCATAATACCATTCTAGCATGAGCTGTCGAAATTTAGTTTCAGGCCCCTAGCAGGGGGATTCCATTTAACCTAGTTATAATGCAATGTCGGCCTTCAATCCATTTGGTAGGACCTTTCGTTTGGTATGAGGCCTTAGATGGAAGGATAACGTTCCCATTGTTTAAAGAGGAGGCCAAGATCAGCCACCATGAACCTCTCTCGGACCGCCATAGCCATACATGAACTCGCAGAACCCTCATGTCATGCCTTATTTCAAGCTTTCCATATGTTCCGGTAACCAATCACAAAAAATAGGGCCTGAGCTTTCTGTTCATGAGTATTTCCCATTGTTACGTGAAACCATGAATGAAGTCATCTTCAGTGAGATCCCGCGCCTCATCACCATTGAAAACAAAGAAACACCGCTAGATCTCGAAGGCCCACTCTCCCATGAAGAACAAGTGAGAAGTAGAGTCTTCCTGTGGGTTATGACAACATGTGCACTTATAGACGGTATAAATCCCCTTACACCGCACCCCATCATCAGTCGGAAGAGAATGGTTGTCCAAGTGCTAGACAATAAAGTTGAGATTGGAGGGGATTTTCTTGCACCAGAGATATGATCCCCATGAATCATGGTTGGAGGTAATATGGAGTGCCTGTTGATACGCCTTCATTGTGAATAGGCCCGAGCAAGAGCATGTAAAAACAAGCCTACTTGGGTTAGAGTTAAATTAAATACCCTAGAAGATCACCATCTGATGCGGGTTAAGAACAATGTTAATGACGACCAGAAACTTATTAGCCTGAGAGAGAGAGATACCAGGAGTTAGACATCCTAAGAAACCAAGCACGCTCCCCACCCAATTATCGCTCCAAAAATTAACCAATCCTTTCCCCATAACCCATCTGGAGTGTTCGCGTAGTGCAGGAAGGTGTCACCTGATCAGATCCCAAATTCTCAATCCTCTCCCTCCCAATCCATATTTTAATCGGATGAATCTTGCCCAAAAGGATTTTTCTTCCAAGAAGTCCCATGCTAGATTACCATGAAGTGCATGGTTTCCCGAACACTCCTAAGCTTAATACCCACATCCTCCATATCCCTAGCCAGTATGTCCCATGAAACCCAGTGGAGCTTGCCTTCTCCTTGTGCATCCCAAATAAAGCTTGGAAGGTTGTTCTCAATATTCTGAAGCACGATCTTAGGGGTGGTGATTACCGACAGAACATGCATGGGTATCGAAGTAAGAAACCAATTAACAAGGGTGATATGACCCCTTAAAGGATATAAAGAGATTTTCTAGGTGAGAATACAAGATGAAATGTTATCCACAAAGCCATCAAAATGATGAATCTAGGTCCTACTTGGAGAGAGAGGATCCCCCAGATAGTCCATCGGAAAGTGCCTTTTATGGATTCCCAACCTCTCTTCAATCCTCTTCCCCTATTTTCTGAGCAGTGCTTGGAAGTAAAAACAATTTTTTTCCCTACTAATAAATTGACCACTTCATTATCTATAAGTGTCAAGGACGTGGTTAATATCATGTATGAATCGACTATTTCCACTGGAGAAGAGGAGAAAATCATCTGGCAATAATATGTGTGAAATCCCAGTGATGTTCGACCTGCATTGATAAGGATGTATGCGGCCCTCATGCATGTATTTGTTCATATACTTGCTAAAAGAATCCAAAATCATGATGAAGATACTAGGGTATAAGGGATACCCTTAGAAAATTCCTCATACCAACTTGAAAAACCCATAACTTTTACCCATTAATGTGATTGAAAACTAGGGAGAGCATATGCACCTAAAAAGGGGTCAATCACTGGCTCAGAGAAACTCATGCACCTCATAACTTTGATAATAAAACTCCACTTCATCTTGTCATATGCCTTGTCCATATAAAGTTTAATGGAAATGTTAGACCCCAAAACCTTCTTATCAATATCGCTGACCATTTATTGGGCTAAGCCAATGGCTATTTGGGTTGACCCGCCTGGATAAAACCATGTTGTTCCTCATAAATCCACTTGTGAATGTGTACGACCCGCCTGGATAAAACCATGTTGCCCCGAATGAGTTTCACAAGATCATCTTCGATGATGCCCCATGAAGTTACATAGAAAGAACCCGAGAAACTGTCGAGACCAGGGGAACTTTCAGGTTTAAGAGCCTTAAATACCTCCCAAATTTCAATTTCCCTAGGGATATTATCAAATAAGAGGTTGATATCCTGGAAGATCACTCACGAGATGCTGTCAAAGAAGTCATCTGGATACCTTGGAGTTCCATTCTACCAGCGAGGGTTAATACATGCAAGAAGAGAGTAAAAGAATGAAGCATCCATACTTCCAACCACACTGGGGTCATTGGTGAATGATCCGTTGTCAAGAAGGATGTTAGGGGCACTTGACCTTTTCTGTTCTTTAATGTAGGCTTGGAAATAAGCAATTTTTTTGTCACCCTCCTTCAGCCAGGTGTCCCTTGAACGTTCACTGACAACTCACTCATGTTGAAGTTTAAGTTCAGAAAAGCGAGTCTTCATGCTAACTATATTGTAGAAAATATCATCATCTCATCTAGTTTCTAGGTCCATCTCAGCTTGCTCGATGTCCATTTTTATACCATCCATGTCAGCGAAGTGAGAAGGCCTACTAGAATCCCACACTCGCAGATCTTCTTTCAAGCGCTTCAATTTATTATGAAAGCCTGCCCATGATCCGTCGTCCATAACCTTAAACCAGGATAATCTTACCTGAGGATGAAAGTTGGTGTCACCTGCCCATCAAATGGAGTTAAATAAATTATCATTTTTTGTGCCAAGGCCTCAAAACCTGATTAGGAGGGGGGAATGATCCATTTTTTTTAACCAAGTGCTCAACCTTAGAATTGGGGAAAGAGGAGATGACATAGAGGTTGTCCATACAATGATCCAGACGACACCACGTGCGGTAGTTACCTTTTTTATTATTACACCAGGTAAATTTATCACCTGATTATTCCATGTCAAGGATGCCATTCTAAGAAGGGAAAGAAGAAAACTCTTGTATATCCCTTATTGGGAATATACCACCACCTTTCTTCTCCATTCCATCAAGAACAGTGTTAAAATCACTCTTGACCATCCATGCCTCATCACCCGGATTGACACTTCCCATATCCTGCCAAAGAAACTCCCTCTCCATCACATTTCGCTTAGTGTAAACAAAGGAGATGATGCAATTAAAATTAGAAAAGATGACCTTCGTGGGAATTTGTTGATCAGAGACCACAAGATTTTCCACTGAAATAGTCATTCCAAAAAATCCAGATGTGTTGATTATTGGGTTCACCGTGCATGTAGTTGTGAAGAACAAGTTTTAGAGAAAAATAACATATCTTAGAGGGGTGTTACTTGTGCTCAAGGATGGTAATGAGTAAGACCTTACTACGATGAATCTCATAAGTGAGAAAATCCAACTTCACCCAGGCTCACAGGCCTTAAGAATTATGGATGAGGAAAGTGATCATTGAAGCTAAAGTCACCTGGATTCGGTCCCAGATGTCAGAAATCCCTTGTAATGGACTGACGATGAACATTTCTCCCTTTTGGCATGAGCCCTTGTACGTGCACCGCTGGGAGGAGGAGAAAGAGAATTTCCTTCCAGGTTGGGGTCAACATGCGATAATGAACTGAACCCATTAGAAGATGACATAGAGGGTCCAAGATCCTTTAGCGTTGAGGCTAAGGGGAGAGAAACCAATTTTCCATGATGAGAATCCGATTTCTAAGAAACCTTCCCTGCCAAATTGGAATTCTCTGGTTTAAGACGGGTCTAGGCCTTGGGGGGGGGGGGGGGGGGGGGGGGGGTGAAAGATCACAATGTCCATGCATGTCACCTTCCTGTCTATTAGAGATGAATCGTTAGGATGTGGGGAATATGGAAGAGATGAGGGAGTCGGGATAGATTGCACCACTGGAGGAGGTTCACCAGGACCCCTAGTTGAACACTCTTTTCCCACAGACAGGGGGTCATCGCTAGCATGAGAAGCAGCGTTGTGAACTTCAGCCTTCCACGAGTATCTATGATAGACCTGTAGAGAATTCCCTTGTAGGAGGAATTCCGAGCATAATTGAGCCAGAGAAAGAAAAACCAGTGGTTTCCACCAAGACAGGACAGCGTTGTGAACTTCAGCCTTCCACGAGTATCTATGATAGACCTGTAGAGAATTCCCTTGTAGGAGGAATTCCGAGCATAATTGAGCCAGAGAAAGAAAAACCAGTGGTTTCCACCAAGACAGGATCACACCTACTTTGAGGAGGATGTGATATGGAATGGGGCAGGAAAGGTCCATCTCCACACAAATTTGGACCATCCTCGCATCTTGCAGATGAAGAGTCCGTTCATCCGCACAAAGAAAGGATCCAAGAGAAACCCCTATGCTATGTAAGAAACCCAGATTGTGAAAAGGTAGGGGAAGATAAGGGAGTTTAATCCAAATCACTGCTTGGGGCGAATCATGTCTGGAGTGAACGTCCATAGACCAGTGAAACAGGATAAATCGCCACTTGCCGAAAGCCTGAGGGGAAAGCGACCAAGCCTTCACAAAATCATCACAAGAAGCCAAAACCACACAGAAAGATTTCCTATTGAGATTGGACACCTTCACCGGATAATCCAAGCCCTAGGAGGCCACAAATTTCTGAAAGAGGGTGAGGGGATCTTTTCAACACCGAACCGACTGGGATCGGGAAGGGGCGAACTGACCCAGAGGAAGGCTGATGAAGAAGCACCTCCTTCATGGTTGGCCTGGACGACCCTTCTATAGGAGGACAAGGCGGCAAGAAAAGCAGATCCGACGCACCTGGGTATGAGGAGTGGATGAAGGGAAGTCCATCCGTTAAAGAAGACCGAAAATCCCCAGGTTAGATCTCCTTGAGAGGGAGAGGCCGAGCAGACCGGGGAGATGCCAGATGAAGAAGAACCGCCTTCAAGGTTAGTCGAATCGGCCCCACAACAACCGAATCTGGCACTTTAGGGCTTGAGGAATGAAGACTGGGAGGATGAGAAGGCCCCAATGTCGTCACGGCATACGGTGGTGGAGCATCCGCTGAGGGGGAGGATCGACAGTAATGGGAGCAAAATTTTGAAATGCGGGAGGCATGAAATGGGCGTACGAAGAATTAAAAGTGGAAAATAAATGAACCATGAATGATAAGATTGAAAATTTCTCTAACATATCTCATCATCTTTAGGTTTTGATGATGTCGAAAACTGTTCATACATTACTAATGATTTTGTTTTAAAGTGTGTTCAGTAGATTTTAACTTTGTTTATGTATTTCATCTATTAAAAATAATATATTTTGAACTTTGGAAATAGTGGATAAAATATTCCTAAGTCTGGAATATGATGTTATGCGAGGCATTTGACTATATAGAGAAATGACTATGTGGGTATTTAGCTACACAAATCACATATGTAAAGTAATTTCCTTTTTAAATCACCTACGTCCCAGAATCACCTTCGTGAAATTCACCTACATCATTCAATCGACCACATGAGCAATCAGTTATCTTGATCAATCAGTTACGTGAATCAGTTATGTGAAGTAATCAACTATGTGAATCAGATACATTGTGAAATGAGCTATGTGGTTCCAATTGAATATGTTAGATTTTCGTATGTGAGTAAAAAGCCTACATGAATCAATTTGACTATGTCAATTCGAATACAAGGAAAAATTTTCTATGTGAAGTAAATATGCTACCTGGAGAAGGCATACATGGCTTCAGCTATGTAGATAATTCGGCTACGTGAATTCAAATGAAAAATTAATCTACGTGATGATCTATAATCGGATACAGTGTACGACAACCAATATTTATTACCATTGAAGCACTTGAGTGAGAATTTAATGCTTCTCTGCAATATATTAAGGATTGATTGCCTATTTATTATAAAAATGATTATAATAAGAGGAATGTTTTGAGAAAGGAAATAATTACAAGGATAATTTATTTGTATTTACTATTGGTGATGTATTTTTGAGAAAAGATGTGTCTCTAATCCTGGGTTTTTTAGATCATGTGATGTGCATTTAAACAAGGTGGTTTCTCATGCATTATTAGGTATACAATATATAGAATGAGCCCTCAAGTGAAAAAATGATATATTGAGAAGAAGTGAAGAGTCTTCCCATACAAAAGAATTCTTTTATGTATTGAATCTCCTATATATTGCAATGTTTTTTGTGAAAAGAAGATGAAGCATCATGATATATAGTTGTGTGATATCGATCATCTTTAATATTATTTCAGAAGACTCTCCTTAAGATGTATTTGTTTTACTAATCATCTCTCCTGCATATTTCATTATCCTGTTAGTTGTATCTTACAACTATGTGTTGAACTTATCTTTCTATGTAAAGGTTCTTAATAAAACAAACCTAAAGGATGTTGTTTATTAATCATTGCTGGAACCATGTTGAAAGATCCTATGTTTTTTTAACAAGAATAAATTGCTTTCACTCATAAATGATGTCCCTAGAAAATGGGCTTGTAGTTCTTGAAAAAAGGAATGACCAAGTAAAAACCACCAAGCTCATGGAGAAGAGTGTCGGTTGAGTGGACTTGGGAACTTCCATTCCCCAAACCACTATATCTCTCTCTTTCATATTCTTTTATGTTCTGTTCTTTTATTTTCACTTCTTCTTGTGTTCATGAAATATTATAAGTTAGTCATATCCAATTTTTTTTGGTTTTGTAAGAGAAGAAATTTTGATGAACTCAATTCACCCTCTTATTGAGTCCTTTGCAGTACATTCAAGACACTAATTTGTATCATAGCTTGCGACTCTTGCATTTTTAGAAGTTAAAGGTTGATGTCTCAAGATATTTTTGAAAATGGCATCAATGACTGATAATTGAGAAGGTATGTCGATGGTAAGATCTCCCTAATTTAATGGTGATAATTATAGATATAGGAAGGTAGAAATGATCATATTTATAAGGAGCCTTGGTCTAAAGATTTATCTTGAATCCATGAATCTTTATGAAATTACGAAAACTCAACTAGAACTTGGGATGTGGAGACTGAAGCCAGTTATGATTTAAATTCTTAAGCTATTATTTCTATAATTTTTTGAAGAAGTCTAGATGAGTTCAATAGAGTTTCTAAATGCCAAACAACCCACAAAATGTGGACTACCATTCTAGTTTCTAATGAAGGAACATATAAAAAGTGAGATCATAGATATAGTTCTATAAAAGTAAAGTTTGATATGTTCAAAATAATGGATGGAGATAGCATCACCTAATTAAATGGAAGGATTATAAAGATTGTAGACAATTATTTTTCTTTCGGAGAACCAATTACTTAGCTAGACCAAATCCTAAAATTTCTGCAAATTCTATCACCTAGATGGTGTGGCATCTCAGCTACAATTTTACGATCTAAAAAGGGCAAGAATTTTAAAATAAATGATTTTATTGGTACTCATATGATATAAAATCTGAAGCTAGAGAGCACATATTAGTTAAGAAGGAGAGTGATTCTCTAGAAGTCTTAACTTTAAAAGATGATAAGAAGTGCATTGAAATTCAAATGGATAGGTCACCTAATGAAAGTACATCGAGTAGTTCTACTTCAGGCAGCGAGTTCACTTATTTTTCAAGGAATGTTAGAATATTCTTTAATAATAGAAGTGGTTTCAAGAAACCTTTCAAAAAGTTAAAAAAGTTTGATGCAAATTCTAAATAAGTGAGGTGTTATGAATAAAATAATCTTGGACATATCAAAACAGATTATACGCAACTATAAGATAATAAAAATGTAGATAAAAAGTATATCCAAAAGTTTGGTTACAAGAATAAATCCAAGAAAGAAATTATGGAGTAGTGGAGTGATTCAGAAGATTATAGTGATGTTACATCTTCAGAATCAGAAGCTGAACACTCTAATCAAAAGGCTAACATGTTCTTTATGGAACATTCTAATGATGTACATTCATATTATTCTTATGAAAATGGTGCTAAATCAAAAAATAAAAATTCTTGATATGAAGAATTAAATGAGTATTTTACTATTTTGGAAACTATATATGAATATTTGAAGATGAAAAATAAATCTCTTAAAATGTCCTATAGTGATATGGTAAATGAAAAAGATGACATAAATAAACAAATTTAAGAATTAAAAATCAAGCTGGAAAATTCTGCTATATCTTTTATAGAACATGAAATTAAGATTGAAAAATTGATTAAAGATGTTCATGATTTCATAGATTCTGGTAATTTTTTCAATGAAGGTGGAAATTATTTAAATGAAATCCTTAGAAATAATAAAACTCATAAAAATAAATTTAGAATAAGAAGCCAAGGTGATAATAATTTTTTTTATAAAAACTATTTTGTTCCTTGTTCTAAGAACAAAAATATTTCTAAAATTACACCTTTTCATTATGGAGAGTTAGGGAACCATGCCAATAATTTTATTTCTAAAACCCATAATTTTGTGGAGTTAAAAAATATTTTCATTCAATATTTTTTCAAAATTCAGCGATGGAACTTCTGGATAACACAAATAGATATGGATTCCTAAATCTTTAGTTGCAAATATTGCTAAACCCAAGAAAATATGGGGTACCAAAATATTTTTTTGATATGTCATCATTGGGAAAAAGGTTCTAGAGGTTGTATGGTAAATGGTATACGGATAGTTTATGTTCAAGGAATATGATTTTATATTTCTCTAACTTCCACTCCTTATCAAAATTTGATGGAGGCTATGTCACTTTTGGTGAAAATGTTAAAGGAAATATTAATAGAGTTGTAGTCGTTTGTAATCCATGATTAGTCCTTATCAAAAAAAGTTATTTATGTGGAAGCATTAAAGAATAACCTAATAAGTATCTATCTACTTTTTTATTAATGTAATTTTTTTTATTTTCAAATAATTCTTATTCAATTTTAAAAAATGAAACATTTAAATTTAAGGCATCTCGAATAGCGATTATCTATTCTTTTGATCTTAATTCCTTGAATATTCAAAAAATATATTGTTTAAATGATGAAATAAATGATTATTGTATATGGTATAAAATATTATAACAATATAATGCTTATTATTTGAGAAATTTGTTAAAACAAAATAAGTTTCAGACATACATCAACATAAATTGAATAAAATGAAGCTATGTGATGCATACCAAATGGTATAGCAACACAAGTCATATTTTAAACTAATTAAGTGGTTTCTAATTCAACACCCCTAGAATAAATTCACATGGTTTTTTTGGGAGATCTTGAGTTTAAAGAATAAGATGGACATATTCTTATTATGTTTTAGTTGATGATTTCTCTAGATTTACTTTGGCTTTCTTTTTAAGTGTTAAGTATAGATCCTATTTTATTTTTATATATTTTTTCAAGATGGTTAAAAAAGATAAAGATTCCAAAATTATTTCTTTAAGTAGTGACCATGGAGGAGAATAAAAAAACCAAGTGCTCAATTCCCTTTTTTCAGAATGTGGTATCAAACATATTTTTTCTACCCTCAAGACACCTAAAAATGGTGTTTTTGAGAGGATGAATATGACTTTGCAATAAATTTTAATAACAATGTTATATAAATATAACATACCTACTCATCTTTGGGATTAATCTATGAATACAACATGTTATTTATTAAATAGGTTTCTAATTAGACATATTTTAAAGAAAACACCATATGAGATATGGAATAATAGAAATCCAAAAGTTTTATACTTTATGGTTTTTGGATGCATGGTTTATAATCTATACACCATTGATAATATTTGTAAATTTGATCCAAAATATGATGAATAAATATTTCATGGATATTTTTATACTTCCATGACATATAGTGTTTTGAATAAATGGTCAATGATTGTTATAGAGTCAACTCACATGAAATTTGATGAATGATATCCTTTTAACCACAAAATAACTCAAATTGATGAACTGATTGATTATTTTGAAAACATAAGACATGGACCTCTATTTGAAGTTAAAAAGAATGAAGTGTTGGAACTTGATTTTCCTGAACAAAATCTAGAATGGTTGGATTCCACTGAAACAAAAAGCGTGGTACCTAGAAAACCTAAAACCCTCACGAGCCATCCCTTAGAAATAGTTATAGGAATATTAACTAAATGTATTAGGACTACAAGTATTTTAGGAAACCTTGTATAGTTTTTTAACTTTCAATATTAATTATAACATATGAATATATAGGAAACCTTAGTAGATGAGAGTTTGGTTGTAGAAATTCATAAGGAATTAGACACATTTAAGAGGAACCAGGTTTGGGAGTCACTTGATAGACCCTATGACTATCCTGTTATTGGAGGAAAATGAATTTTTAGTATTATATAGTATGATAAATGTGTGATCACAAAGAATAAGTCTATACTATATCTAAAGGTTAAAATTAAGATGAAGGTATAGATTATGAAGGGTCATTTTCACTTATAGCTATATTAGAAGCCATTAGGATTCTCTTAGCCTATTCATCTCACATTAATTTCAAATAATATAAAATATATGTAAATTTTTATTTTCTAAATGGTTTTCTCATGGAGGAAGTTTATGTTGACTATCCTCCAGGTTTTTAAAACCCTCATTTTAAAAATTTAGTTTTTAAACATACAAAATATCTATATCAACTTAAACAATATACTAAACCATGGTATAAATGATTATGTTCTTTTATTTTATCAAATGGATTTTAATTTATCAAGGTAGATCCTAATTTATTTAAGAAAACATCATATCCAGATATTTTTCTAGATCATATATATACTTATGATGTGATTTTTGGTTCAAAAAATAAAAAACTATTTAATGAATTTTCAATACTCATGCTAAAATAATTTGAAATGAGCATTATGGGCAAGTTAAATTCTTTTCTAGAAATTAAAATTTATGAAAAATACTTCAAGAATGCGCTAGATAAATGAAAATACATACTTTACTTAAAATATTTGTACTTTAATGTTGTAAAGTATATTTAACCTCTATGACTTCTAATTAAAATATTAACTTAGTTGAAGTTTTAAAACCAATTGATAACAAGATTTAGAGAGGAATAATTGGAAGTTTATTGTATTTTAATTATATTAGACCATAAATTATGTTTTAAGTATATCTTTATAGTATATTTCAAGAAAATTATAAATTATTTAATTTAAAATATTCCAAAAGAATTTATATGCATTTAAAATGAAAAATACCTCCTCTATACTTTTTCCAAAAAAATATGTTTTTAATTTAAATTTGTAATCAGAGGCCAAATTTTTGGTTATAAGCTAGATAAGAAGAGTAATTTAGGAACCTATTATTTTTAGGTAAATCCCTAGTATCTTGGAATATTAAGAAACAATAGTTTGTTGTAGTGTGTACTACTAAAGTGGAATATATTATAGTTGGTAGTTGTTGTGAACAAGTAATGTTGATGAAACTGACCTTAATGGATTTTGGATTCAATTATAATCATTTATCAATTAAATGTTATAAAATTAGTTCTATAAAAATTTCTAAGACTCAGATAAACCATTCTACAAAAAATAATATAGATTTAAGGAATTATTCATTGAGAGATCACACTAAAAAAGGAGATATTTCACTTGAGTTTATCTATACCAAGAGTCTGTTAGCATATATTTTTATTAAGATTCTTGTGAGTGAATGTTATGAAATTACCAAAAAAAATTGGGGTTTATTTAATTTTAAATTAATGTAATTTATATTTTATTATTATTATTAATTTTATGCTTTATTTATTTATTATTGTTTTCTTTATTAGATTAGTCTATTCTGTTTATGTGTTATGAGCTTAGAAAACAATATTTATTTCCTTTAGATTTTATTTTATTATATTTATTAGTTGGAATCAACCTAAAAACCCATTTAGGTGTGTAAGAATTTTGGAAATCAGGTCCATGATCTTAAAAAAGATCAACCTATGACCCTTTTTTCCTATTCACATACTTATCATCTTCCTAAAGTTGAACCATCTCCTTGAACCTCAAACATTTTGATCCATAACCGATCATTAACCAACCCTGTATACCATGGGATAGTCAAAATAAAGTGATGATGTAATTTCCATTGCTTCTATGATATCTAAAGGTAATTCATAATGAAGATTACTCATTGGAAAGGCCATTGATATGGAATGGATGAGTAGCACTGAGATTTTGCTGATAAAAGTGATTCAGTTTCATGTTTGGGATTTCATTTTTAATGAGAAAAAAATTAGGTTTTCTATTCAAATAATAAGTAAAAATGTTTATGAGAAATGTCTAGATCTAGTTCAATAAAACATAGGAATTTATCTCTTCAAGAAAAAATGGCCAAATAATGTTTTTTTCATCTTCTCAGTTGGCTAACATTCTTCATTTTTTCTATGAAAAGGACATCAGTTTTAGACACACTCTTATTGGAAAATGATCAATTGGGACAAAAGAGGTATTAGAGTTTATTTTCAATACCTATTCCCTTGATAAGAAACCTATAAAATATTTACCAGTAGTGTTTAATGTTTTTTTATGTCAACTAAAACTAGGATAGTCGAGAGTGATCATGAGATGGAGAAGGTTTTATTTCAGGACATGTACTTGTTGAATGTTATGTAAATAATTGAAATCTTAATTTTCCAAGGTATATATGTAACACCCCAGGTAAATACAGAATATGAAATTTTCATATTTATCCATATTTGTGAATAAAATATTAATATGACTTTAAAGGGGATGCTATGCTCGATGGCGTACCCAACACGCAACAACGAGTTTCTTGGGAATCTTACGTTGCACTCTAATAATAAAATAATATTATTTTAAATGGTAGTTAACATGTAGCCGTTGTATTGACAGGAATGGATAGAAATAACTAAAATATGATTATATATGTTTTTAAATGTTTTTACATTTATCCAATAAAAGATAAAGGCATAAAATATGGAAAGAATTTAATTTTAGGCGTATATGCCCTAGTTTTCACTAAAGGTTCACTTATCACCTTTTGATGGCGAACCGTCATTAAATATAGTTTTGTTCACTCTTATAAATTCTATTGGACCAAATAAAACTCTTCTTTAGAATCGGGACATCAAAATTTACTTTGTGTAAATTTTTGGTATCTTTCCGATAAAGTTCATTTTTTTATGAATAGTGTAAAATGTGGTATTTTAATTCAAAACCTCTTTTTAATATAATTTATTTATATGATTAGATTATCTTTTTAATTGGTTTTAAAGTGAAATTAGAATATATTTTTACCATTAAATCCAATAGTGGTCGTTGGAATTAATTTCACTTTGAAATCGGACCTAAACTAGTGTCAATCTTTTGATACTTATTGTTTCATAAAAACACGCTATTTGCTCTGACAGCGGGAATTAATTATTAAATTAATTAATGTGACTTATATGTTTTGAATTTTGTAAAATAGACTTCATTTTTGAATTCAGAATATCAAATATAGCGTAGGGTGAATTTTTGGTAATTTTCTGAAAAACTTCAATTTTTGATGAATAGTGAAACCACTAAGTGGTACTTATAAAAACTGATTTTTCCGTTTAAATGAAATTTTGCCATCATTGTGTTTTTAATTTCAAAAATCCGAGATACATGGTTGTCATTAAGAAGTAAAATGTGGTTCAATGGGATAAAAATAATTTTTTTGGTGAATAGTAACTTATTAAGTTTTTAATCGCGATTAGAGGTAATTAGTATAGTTTAAGGTAAAAATAATGTTTTAATAATATGAAATGAACTTGACACATGTCCTACACTCATTGGTTGTGTCATGGCCGACCAAGAAAAGCCATGGGTCAACTTGGGGACCCCATGGATCCACTTTGGTTGGGAAATGACATAAAAAACTTTTTATTTAATGTTAAAGTAAAAATGACACAAACTTGAGTTATTTTACGAAAACAATTTTTACATGGGGTTATAAAGATCAGAGTTTTAATTATAAATATTCATTGGTAAGCTAAAACGATTTCATACATCATAGTATTTTGTTTATAATTTTTAGACATTAAATAAATTAAATTATTTATGACATCATGATGATGCAGCGATGACCTCATTATTTAACGATTAAAATAAAATGGAAAGATAATGTAATATCTAAGACCTACACTTGTCCAAAAACTATTGGATGGGAATATTTCGAAGCCTTATCATCTTATCTTCGAAATATATCAACGTGGGACCTTATAAATTCGAAACACTTTTGAAAATAAAATAATAGTTTCATGATTTCCAAAAGTGCCCCTCCTCTCCTCTTATAAAAGGCCCCCACCTCTACCTCATTTCACACACTCCTCAAGCCTTTGGCTCGGCCATCCCCTCCCATTTACTCTCTTCAAATCCCTCTCCTCATCCTATAGGATTCCCTTTGGGAAGAATCCTTTCAAAGGAAGCCTTTAGGCTCAAATCAAAAGGAGTTACACTTTTAAAGGTAATTCATTCTCTCATGTTCATTTGTTTTATTTTGCTTCTACAACCACCTAAACTCTTTTTATTTACTTCTTTTGTAACAACAACAGTATCTTCAATGTACTAGGATGTTGTTATAAGATTTATTCGAGCTACACTCTCACACAACTACATCAAATGGTTAAAGAACATACAGTTTCCATGGATGGCAAAATTCTGCCTCCCGAAACGATGATTGTTCAATACTCATTTAACACCTTCAAAGGTGGCCATTATGATGTCACTATTTTTATATATGATATATAATATGTTTATGTTTTACTCAATCTTCTGTATTTTTCATTTGTGGCTTAATTTTATGGCTTCCATTATGGGTATAAGCGATATCTTCATTTTAGGAAGTGCGGACTACCGCCCCCTCAAAGTGATGTGATTCGTTAATGCCATACGTGGGACGTATAAAGGATGGATTTAATGTTATTATATATGATGTTATACTGGAATTATTATATACCTCTATATAATTATTATTTCTTTCCATTAAAGTATGAGATAGAAATGAAAGTAGCGTTCATGCGTACGTACGGCTTACCGTCTCCATGAACGGTGCATTTCATTTATTATCCCCAAATGTAATGTACTATTATAAGTACATGTATATAATGGATATATATGATGAATGATACATATAAATGATGAATATAATTCTGGAATTAAAATATACATACCTCTCATTTAGTTTTAATTCCATTAATATGACAAAGAAATGAAAGTAGCGTTCATGCGTACGTACGACTTACCGTCTCCATGAACGGCGCATTTCATTTCTTACCTATAAATGATTATTTAATATTATAAATACATGTATATTCTGGATATATATGATATATATGATATCCAAATCAGGAATGTCATTCTGGATATAAAGAACCTTTGACCACACGAACAACATGTAATTGTAAGAAGTCCACTTTCGACTTAAGAACCAAATATCAAAAAAACAAACATTATTAACTTAAATGATTAAATAATGTTTATAAAATGTCAATAATTGATATAAAAGTAATAATGAACTTGGAAAAGGTTCTTAATCAAGTAGAAATTAACTCAAGTTTATTATTCAGGACGTTAAAGAACGATCGAGTCAAGTCGGACCCGAGGTAAGGGATCTTACTCCTCTCTTTCTTTTTAAGTACACTCTTTTATGTCATTCCCTCTAAAGCTAATCTTTATTGTTATTGGGATGTTATTTTATATTACACTTACTGTAATTTTTATGTTCATTTGATGAGAGACCCTATTCTCTCTCATCAATCCATTTTGGAAGTTTTGAATGGCGCCGTTAGGCTGCCGAATTTTCGTAAGAGATCTAACCTCTCTCTTTCTTTTTAAGTACTCTCCTTTATGTCACTTATTTTAATCTCCTCTTTGTTAAGTTGGGGGATGTTCTTTTATATTCCTCTTTCTATAAACTTTAAGTTCATATTATGAGATACCCTATTTGATCTCATCAATCCATTTTTGTAAGTTTTATGTGGCGCCGTTAGGCTGCCGAGTTTTCGTAAGGGATTTTTCATCTAACTTTTATTCCCGTGAGATTTATGCTACATTTGCCACAATTTCCTTTGATTGGTGTATGTACTGCCCATTATTTTACTTATTGTGTAATATACTTTCTTTTATGAGTATTTACATCAATGTTGTATTGTCCTTCTTTCACGAGGTGTATGTTTCGAAAGATACCCATGTCGGTAAGGGAACCTTTCACCCTCCTCTTTTTAAAAGACTTATTTTGTTATGTCTTTTAATTCACATAATATTATTTTGGGATATGTTCTTCTATATCCTTATTGATGTGAATTTTATGTCCAAGTGATGAGATACCCTTTTTATCTCTCATCAACTCTTTTTCTGAATTTTGAAGTGACGCCATTAGGCTGTCTAATTATTGCAAGGGAACTTCTTAACCCAATTTCGATTCTTTGGGATAAACTTGTACACCTTGAATATGTTGTTCTATGATTATGTGTGAATTTCCTCTGATTGTTTTACACTTAATACCCACTTATATTTTGTGTATTCGTTTGTCACACATAGTTATGTAACTGATTTATCCTTAATCTAAGGATACCGTCTTTGTATGGGACTTCGTCTCAATCTCCTTTCATTGAGACATATTTTGTTTTATACACATCCTTATTTTATACGGTGTATAAACCCCTTTGACTTTTACGTTTATTCAAAAGGAATCTTTTTTATACGAAACATTTACTAAACGAAAAAAGGGAATGTTTTTGTCGTACGTATGCGGCGACAACGACCTCTCCGCCGCCGTGACCATTATTTGAGTTTCGACTTCCTCTACAGGCCATACCTTTTTTTAAAAGAAAAATAAATACCATGTTTTAATTTTATTTTATTTTGGTATTGAAAATGGTTTTCATAATGTTTTTATATCAATGTGTTGTATTGATATCTTGTGATTGAAAGGTGGAAATGTTATGTTTCCTTTATGCATGTTTTATGTGATACGATTATGTTGAGGTTCTTGGGCATTATTATGAAGACGGGTGGTTCCGTGATAAACTAAGGGCAGGTGAGCCCAATATAGCTCTCCAATGCATTGGGTAACGCGAAGGAGTGAAACATTGAGGTTTCTCCGAAGAGATTTAGGGAATATACTGTGATGGGTATTCCAAAATGTAACCAAGAGGGTTACTCCCTACGTAAGAATGTTATGAATTCCTCAAGTTACCTTTTATGTCTTATGATTTATATGATTTATTCATGATTTGATATGCCTATGTTTTATGGGTAAAGTATGATTTCATTCTTATGTATACATGTACTCATGTTTCCTTTCCATATTTTTATATCCCTTACTGAGCTTTTTATGCTCATCCCAAGTTTTTGAAATGTTTTTCACAGGTCAAGGGAAGGGTACATGATGTGATGATAGTGTCAAGGATGTGTCAAGAAAGAATCCATGTTTTATTTTAAATATGTTTCCATTGATGGGAAGAATGAATACTGTCTTTTATGTAACCACTTTGTTTAAATGTGGAATGTAATGAAAGTTTCATGATCTAATTCTCTAAAACTCTAAACCTGAAAAGATCCTCAATGTGTAATCTTGTAATAACTCAAGATTAAGTAAGGTTTAAGGCTGGGGCCTTATAGTTGGTATCAAAGGTCGGTTTAGATAACTTTAGAGGTTAGGGTATTCTCTAAGCATAAGTGACATTACCATAATGGTTAGGATTTCAGAAAGAGTCCTAGTTTTAGATAAAGTGAATGAGTAAGTATATCTTAGTGTTTATCTTCCTCATTAGTACATGATGGTTATGTTGATATACTCACACTAACCTTTTTGGTTTTAGTAAATGGATGGATCTAGCAGGCACCAAAGTGACAATGGGTTTGAAGGAAACTGTGGCGGTTCTCTGATTAAGAGACTGGATGAGATGGGGGATTCAATGAGGAATCTCTTGGTTGTTCTAAACCAACTATCAAGGAGTCATGATCAACCACTTCAACCTTGGTGAGTTCTCTAATGCATCATGTACGAGATGGCCAACTCGATGTGGAAATTCAGGTAATAATTATTAAGGTAACCATTAGGGTTTATATGATCCTTACTTTTGAGGTAATTATGGGTTATTATATGTTATGATGGAAAATTAAAGGCATGAGATAAACTTGAGGTTAAAATATGTTATGATAATCTTTGAAGATTTTATCTCATTTTGGGGAATGTTGTAAGAATTATATAGTTTTGGAAAAAGGACAACACGCAGACCGTGTGACTACCCGTCGCGTCGGACAAAGCTGCGGGAATCGAACCCACAACCAAAGTGCGACTGGTATTTATCGCCTACCACTGGACTACGTGAAGTCCCTGGTTAGTTTGACTGATTCTTTCTAGTTATATGATTTTATCAATTAAGAGTAAGTTGATTTTGGTTTATTTATGAAAATGATTAACCTATCATGGAGGATATGTGATTAGGTTAATTACTTTTCAATACGAGACTTTAGGAGCAACTGATGTTGTTTGGAGATAAATGTTATGATTTAACTTGGAAGACTATGTGACCAAATCCTTCAAATATTTGGGTTTCAATCTTAGTTTGGTTTACTTTGAAAAATTTTATGGACAGATTGATTATAGAATGGTCCTCGTTGAACTTTGGGTTTTGTTGGACAAATTTTGGAGATTAAGAATAGATTTTCTTTTTATAAAGGGTTATCCTTTTCTGGATTATCTGATCTTGTAATAACCTTTTTGGTTTTGGTTTTGGTTAAAGTCTAAAGACATGGGAAGTATATAGTTCTCTTTTTTTTGGATTAGGTGACTCTCTAGAAGTTTATTATAGTACTCTTAATGCGAACAAGTCTCCCTAAATACTCGTCTTTTGGAAAAAAATATGAGTTTGATTAAGGAATCCAGTAAAGGTTGAAAGTCAACATGATAAGTGATTATGTTTCCTTATGAATAAATTCCTCAATAAAAAGTAACTTAACACAAAAATGTTTTCTATTAGCTTTTCCTACTGGGGAATCGAATACCGTTTAACCCATCACAAGTTTGTGATTTTCTCATTGTTAACTTTTTCCTAGACATGTTTACTATCACTCTCCCTCATGAACATGACCCTTTGCTTTTTCTTCCATGTCCATGTTTTTATACATGGAATCCTAGTATGGGTTAACTCGGGTGACCTTTGTACTTATCTTCCTTTATTTTAAAGTGATTGTTTTAATGACTCTTGTTCCGATTTGGGATGTTCAAGGATGTTTCCAAGCTCAATTTTAAAAATTGCGAGGACGCAATTCCCAAAAGGGGGAAGGATGTAACACCCCAGGTAAATAAAGAATATGACATTTTCATATTTATCCATATTTGTGAATAAAATATTAATATGACTTTAAAGGGGACGCTATGCTCGATGGCGTACCCAACACGCAACAACGAGTTTCTTGGGAATCTTACGTTGCACTCTAATAATAAAATAATATTATTTTAAATGGTAGTTAACATGTACCCGTTGTATTGACAGGAATGGATAGAAATAACTAAAATATGATTATATATGTTTTTAAATGTTTTTACATTTATCCAATAAAAGATAAAGGCAAAAAATACGGAAAGAATTCAATTTTAGGCGTATATGCCCTGGTTTTTACTAAAGGTTCACTTATCGCCTTTTGATGGCGAACCGTCATTAAATATATTTTTGTTCACTCTTATAAATTCTATTGGACCAAATAAAACTCTTCTTTAGAATCGGGACATCAAAATTTACTTTGTGTAAATTTTTGGTATCTTTCCGATAAAGTTCATTTTTTTATGAATAGTGTAATATGTGGTATTTTAATTCAAAACCTCTTTTTAATCTAATTTATTTATATGATTAGATTATCTTTTTAATTGGTTTTAAAGTGAAATTAGAATATATTTTTACCATTAAATCCAATAGTGGTCGTTGGAATTAATTTCACTTTGAAATCGGACTTAAACTAGTGTCAATCTTTTGATACTTATTGTTTCATAAAAACACGCTATTTGCTCTGACAGCGGGAATTAATTATTAAATTAATTAATGTGACTTATATGTTTTTAATTTTGTAAAATAGACTTCATTTTTGAATTTGGAATATCAAATATAGCTTAGGGTGAATTCTTGATAATTTTCTAAAAAACTTCAATTTTTGATGAATAGTGAAACCACTAAGTGGTACTTATAAAAACTGATTTTTCCGTTTAAATGAAATTTTGCCATCATTGTGTTTTGAATTTCAAAAATCTGACATACATGGTTGTCATTAAGAAGTAAAATGTGGTTCAATGGGATAAAAATATTTTTTTTGGTGAATAGTAACTTATTAAGTTTTTAATCGCGATTAGAGGTAATTAGTGTAGTTTAAGGTAAAAATAATGTTTTAATAATATGAAATGAACTTGACACATGTCCTACCCTCATTGGTTGTGTTATGGCCGACCAAGAAAATCTATGGGTCAACTTGGGGACCCCATGGATCCACTTTGGTTGGGAAATGACATAAATAACTTTTTATTTAATGTTAAAGTAAAAATGACACAAACTTGAGTTATTTTACGAAAAAAAAATTTACATGGGGTTATAAAGATCAGATTTTTGATTATAAATAGTCATTGGAAAGATAAAAATATTTCCTACATCATAGTATTTTTTTTATAATTTTTAGACATTAAATAAATTAAATTATTTAAGACATCATGATGATGCAGCGATGACCTCATTATTTAACGATTAAAATAAAATGGAAAGATAATGTAATATCTAAGACCTACACTTGTAAAAAAACTATTGGATGAGAATATTTCGAAGCCTTATAATATTATCTTAGAAATATATCAATGTGGGACCATAGAAATTCAAAACACGTTTAAAAATAAAATAATACTTTCATGATTTCCAAAAGTGCCTCTCCTCTCCTCTTATAAAAGGCCCCCACCTCTACCTCATTTCACACACTCCTCAAGCCTTTGTCTCGGCCATACCCTGCCAATTTACTCTCTCCACATCCCTCTCCTCATCCTATAGGATTCCCTTTGGGCAGAATCCTTTCAAAGGAAGCCTTTAGGCTCAAATCAAAAGGAGTTACACTTTTAAAGGTAATTCATTCTCTCATGTTCATTTGTTTTATTTTGCTTCTCCAACCCCCTAAACTCTTTTTATTTAATTCTTTTGTAACAACACCAGTATCTTCAATATACTTGGATGTTTTTATAAGATTTATTCGAGCTACACTCTCACACAACTACATCAAATGGTTAAAGAACATACGGTTTCCATGGATGGCGAAATTCTGCCTCCCGAAACGATGATTGTTCAATACTCATTTAACACCTTCAAAGGTGGCCATTATGATTTCACTATTTTTATATATGATATATAATATGTTTATGTTTTACTTAATCTTCTGTATTTTTCATTTGTGGCTTACTTTTATGGCTTCCATTATGGGTATAAACGATATCTTCATTTTAGGAAGTGCGGACTACCGCCCCCTCAAAGTGATGTGATTCGTTAATGCCATACGTGGGACGTATAAAGGATGAATTTAATGTTATTATATATGATTTTATACTGTAATTATTATATACCTCTATATAATTATTATTTCTTTCCATTAAAGTATGAGATAGAAATGAAAGTAGCGTTCATGCGTACGTACGGCTTACCGTCTCCATGAACGGTGCATTTCATTTCTTATCCCCAAATGTAATGTACTATTATAAGTACATGTATATAATGGATATATATGATGAATGATACATATAAATGATGAATATAATTCTGGAATTAAAATATAAATACCTCTCATTTATTTTTAATTCCATTAATATGACAAAGAAATGAAAGTAGCGTTCATGTGTACGTACGACTTACCGTCTCCATGAACGGTGCATTTCATTTATTACCTATAAATGATTATGTAATATTATAAATACATGAATATGCTGTATATATATGATATATATGATATACAAATCAGGAATATCATTCTGGATATAAAGAACCTTTGACCACACGAACAACATGTAATTGTAAGAAGTCCACTTTCGACTTAAGAACCAAATATCGACAAAACAAACATTATTAACTTAAATGATTACATAATGTTTATAACATGTCAATAATTGATATAAAAGGAATAATGAACTTGTAAAAGGTTCTTAAGCAAGTAGAAATTAACTCTAGTTTATTATTCAGGACGTTAAAGAACGATCGAGTCAAGTCGGACCCGAGGTAAGAGATCTTACTCCTCTCTTTCTTTTTAAGTACACTCTTTTATGTCATTACCTCTAAAGCTAACATTTCTTGTTATCGGGATGTTATTTTATATTACACTTACTTTAATTTTTATGTTCATGTGATGAGAGACCCTATTCTCTCTCATCAATTCATTTTGGAAGTTTTGAATGGCGCCGTTAGGCAGCCGAATTTTTGTAAGAGATCTAACCTCTCTCTTTCTTTTTAAGTACTCTCCTTTATGTAACTTATTTTAAGCTCCTCTTTGTTATGTTGGGGGATGTTATTTTATATTCCTCTTTATATAAACTTTAAGTTAATATGATTATATACCCTATTTTATCTCATCAATCCATTTTTGTAAGTTTTATGTGGCGCCGTTAGGCTGCCGAGTTTTCGTAAGGGATTTTTCATCTCACTTTTATTCCCGTGAGATTTATGCTACATTTTCCACAATTTCCTTTGAGTGTTGTATGTACTGCCCATTATTTTATTCATTGTGTAATATAATTTATTTTATGAGTATTTACATCAATGTTGTATTGTCCTTCTTTCACGAGGTGTATGTTTCGAAAGATACCCATGTCGGTAAGGGAACCTTTCACCCTCCTCTTTTTAAAAGACTTATTTTTCTATGTCTTTTAATTCACATAATATTATTTTGGGATATGTTCTTCTATATCCTTATTGATGTCAATTTTATGTCCAAGTGATGAGATACCCTTTTTATCTCTCATGAACTCTTTTTCTGAATTTTGAAGTGACGCCATTAGGCTGTCTAATTATTGCAAGGGAACTTCTTAACCCAATTTCGATTCTTTGGGATAAACTTATACACCTTGAATATGTCATTCTATGATTATGTGTGAATGTCCTCTGATTGTTTTACACTTAATACCCACTTATATTTTGTGTATTCGTTTGTCACACATAGTTATGTAACTGATTTATCCTTAATCCAAGGATACCGTCTTTGTATGGGACTTTGTCTCAATATCCTTTCATTGAGACATATTTTGTTTTATACCCAACCTTCTTTTATACGGTGTATAAACCCCTTTTAATTTTACGTTTATTCAAAAGGAATCTTTTTTATACGAAGCGTTTACTAAATGACAAAAGGGAATGTTTTTGTCGTACGTATGCGTCGACAATGACTTCTCCGCCGCCGTGACCATTATTTGAGTTTCGGCTTCCTCTACAAGCCATACCTTTATTTAAAAGAAAAATAAATACCAGGTTTTAATTTTCTTTTATTTTGGTATTGAAAATGGTTTTCATAATGTTTTTATATCAATGTGTTGTATTGATATCATGTGATTGAAAGGTGGAAATGTTATGTTTCCTTTATGCATGTTTTATGTGATACGATTATGTTGAGGTTCTTGGGCATTATTATGAAGATGGGTGGTTCCGTGATAAACTAAGGGCGGGTGAGCCCGATATAGCTCTCCAATGCATTGGGTAACGCGAAGGAGTGAAACATTGAGGTTTCTCCAAAGAGATTTAGGGAATATACTGTGATGGGTATTCCAAAACGTAACCAAGAGGGTTACTCCCTACGTAAGAATGTTATGAATGGCTCAAGTTACCTTTTATGTCTTATGATTTCTATGATTTATTCATGATTTGATATGACTATGTTTTATGGGTAAAGTATGATTTCATTCTTATGTATACATGTACTCATGTTTACTTTAATATTTTTATATCCCTTACTGAGCTTTTTATGCTCATCCCAAGTTTTTGAAATGTTTTTCACAGGTCAAGGGAAGGGTACATGATGTGATGATAGTGTCAAGGATGTGTCAAGAAAGAATCCATGTTTTATTTTAAATATGTTTCCATTGATGGGAAGAATGAATACTGTCTTTTATGTAACCATTTTGTTTAAATGTGGAATGTAATGCAAGTTTCATGATCTAATTCTCTAAAACTCTAAACCTGAAAAGATCCTCAATGTGTAATCTTGTAATAAATCAAGATTAAGTAAGGTTTAGGGCTGGAGCCTTATAATATAATAGTCTTTATGCATCATTTATACAAAGGAAAGGGTAAGAAAAACTATTATTCTTATGGTAGACTGATATCGTTAGTTCAAAAGATAAAATAATTAGATATTAATTAAGGATATGTAGTGAAGTGTTATAAAAGCAACACCGTATAGACTGTTTTTTTAGAACTATCTGGTACTTTTGGGAGTCTGCTTAAAAATCCTTAAAGTTAGTTGGACAGGAAGGTGTTTATTAGGGGAAGACATATCACTCCTCATTAATTAGGGATAAAACACCTTTCAATATGGTTTCTTCTAGGTATGTAGCTGAGACAATTGCTACTTGATCTGACTTGAGTTTCCAGTGGTAATTCCTACTATAGTTGATCCAGTTCAGAGTCAAATATAAGATTCTTCTCAAATACATGTTTCTAAAGTTTCTTCAGTTGGTACACATGTTTAAGAACCAATTATTGATCAAACTATATTAGTTTATAAGGAGAGAACAATGGAGACTATTCCTAGTGGTTCAGTTGCTGAGGACAATGAGATTAGGGATGGCACCGTTCTCACCTAGGATCTCTCCTCTCCTATCGATTCCCTCTCAGGATCTAGGGTTTCCCCTCCCCTTCTTTCTACGACCCTTCTTTCATCTAGCTTGGTGGTCCTTTGGTTTCATCCTCCTCCTCTCCTTGTAGATTTTTTTAGCACTTCGGTGATGGCTTTAGTTATGGTTTTTCCCAGATTCGATCTCTCATCAGCCTCTTTTCCTGGAGTTCGACGTTGTATTCTCACATAGGCTCTATGTGTGGATGATTTTCCTATTCTACTTCAGTATCATTGTATTCTCTCTTTTGATGGTGTTTTTGGTAGGTTCCCTTTAGGTTTTCCTTTTCTCTGTTCATTTCATGAGATTCTACCCACATGATTCCATTCTTCGGAGCCCTCTACCGCTCAAATCCCTGCTCTGACCTCCAGTTATTCTACTCCTCTCCCAGCCGGATTTGGGGTGGTGGTAACAAAAAAGTTTTGGGATGTGGGGTTTAGCGGCTGGTGGCATTCCATTCGTGTTCCGAGTCAGATTTCTCTTTCGAAGATGGTTCTGGTTCTCTTTCTCTTTGCGGATGGTTCTCTTTGCGGATGAAGACTTTCTATGGTGGAAACAACAACAAAAATGGAGTTGTTTTTTTGTTCAATTGTTTTTTATTCGGTGTTTTAATTTATCAGTGAAGTGATTTTGTGTCTCTAGTTTTTGGTATTATTCGTTCCTAGTTCTGGTGGTTGTTGTCGGTGTTTTCACGACAGTGTTGTGACTGCTTGACGGCCAACGATGGCGATAAAGAAGTCGTTAGGAGTTTTTCATTCTTGCGGTGGTGGTGAATGGTGAATTTGACGTCAGTGATGAGTTGATGGCGACGACATTGTGATGATGAAGATGATGTGTGGACATGACGAGACTCACCTCGATGCAGGGATCCTCGGGCTTCTCAAGGGATTTTCAGTGCTTTCGTTGACGTGATCTTCTAGTGACTTGGATTTGGAATTTCTCGGACTTCTCAAGGGATTTTCAGTGCTTTCGTTGACGTGATCTTCCAGCAACTTGGATTTGGAATTTCTGTTGATTTTGAATTTTGAATTTTCCTGCTGAATTATATATGATTTGATGATGTACGGGTTCCCATTCTATCCCTAAAATTGCTTTTATGAAAATTTAAAAAAATGATTTTGGTGAGTTGCTGAGGACAGACCAGAAGCTCTAGAGGATCATTGTACAACTTATCCAATTCTTCTTGGATCACCTATTGATAGAGATAGAGGTGGTTATGTAGTTATGGATACTATTGATCATTATCACACACCATCTAAACTATCACTACCTTTATTTGTGCATAAGGAGGCACTATTAGTTAGTAAAAGCTCACATTTCTCACAGAAGGAATATTTTTCTTCTTCTATAATGATGTAGTTTGAAAATACCATAGAATATTGCTATGATTTAAAGGTGGATCTTATTTCGTGTAAAGAAGATATCAAATAAATCAACGATTCCTCTCTCTTGATGACCGATTTTGATAAGTTATTTGGGATGTTGGCTACCCAAATAGTGTCAATAAAAAATATCCAGTTTATTTCACCAGTTCGGAAAGCTTATCCTAAGGTAATTTTTATGGAACTTAAAGAAATGAAATATCTAATAAGATGATTGAAGGATATTTTCCCTACTAATTTCGAGTTTAGTAAGATTTTTATTATGGTTTTATCTCAAGGATCCTCCCTCTACAATCATATAGTTGTACAATCAGGTATGTCTCAATAAGTCCTTGATGAGATATAGACTTTTAGGGCTAAGATGAAGGAAACCTTTCAATATTTTAGAAGTGTTATGATAATCTAGTTCAAATTCATTAAAATGTTTCAATACTCTAATGCTTCTCCCTTGAAACCTATTACTATTCCATATTTTCAGAGTGTAGTTGATTATCTTTTCTTAGATTTAAATTTTGTTAATTATTATATAAAACATCTTTCGTGTGAACTAATTTCCCCATCTCTATTGAAAATTTTGAAGAAATATCTTTTAGGTGAGTTACACAATACGAGATATGTTTTTGTAAATCTTGGTATGGGGTATTATTGGTTCAAAAATGATGTTTTGGGTTCCTTTGATGAATGTGATATAAGATTGGAATATATTTTGGATGTATCTAAAGATACTCAATTAATGGGTTTTAGTTCACTTGGTCTGGCGTCCATGAATCATCAAAGGTTATTGACTTTTATTTATAATGTTTATAAAAGTACTAAAGTTTTGAAGAATAATTCTTTAAGAGAGGAATCAATATCTAATTTAGAAGATTGTCAGGATGTTCCAGTTTCACTTATAAGAAAGGAGTTGGTTGTGTAAAAACTACAAATCTAGTTCCTTTTATAGAACTAGTTTCTCCTACTCATATGGTATATTCTCAAGGTAAACCCAATCATGATACTGTTAGTGCTCCTATTCTAGAATCCTTTATAAGCGATTTCAAGGATTTTTTCAAAATTTTGATAGAGAAATTTGAAATCATGGATAAAAATATGCAGCCTGTGAATGTAAAAATTATTGGCATGAAAAAGATCAGTGGAGAAGATTCTAAATATGATCTTAGTGGAAATGAAATAATCACTCACTACTATTGACATTACTACTTTTCTCAGTCCTCAGATATCCTGTTCCCCTTCATGTTTTTTATCAAGAAAACATGATCCCTTCAAAGTAATTCTCAAAAGTATTTTATCCACGGTTTCTCAAATGAAAAAATAGTTCCCCATCATCCTTCATGGTTGGCCTGGACGACCCTTCTATAGGAGGACAAGGCGGCAAGAAAAGCAGATCCGACGCACCTGGGTATGAGGAGTGGATGAAGGGAAGTCCATCCGTTAAAGAAGACCGAAAATCCCCAGGTTAGATCTCCTTGAGAGGGAGAGGCCGAGCAGACCGGGGAGATGCCAGATGAAGAAGAACCGCCTTCAAGGTTAGTCGAATCGGCCCCACAACAACCGAATCTGGCACTTTAGGGCTTGAGGAATGAAGACTGGGAGGATGAGAAGGCCCCAATGTCGTCACGGCATACGGTGGTGGAGCATCCGCTGTGGGGGAGGATCGACAGTAATGGGAGCAAAATTTTGAAATGCGGGAGGCATGAAATGGGCGTACGAAGAATTAAAAGTGGAAAATAAATGAACCATGAATGATAAGATTGAAAATTTCTCTAACATATCTCATCATCTTTAGGTTTTGATGATGTCGAAACTGTTCATACATTACTAATGATTTTGTTTTAAAGTGTGTTCAGTAGATTTTAACTTTGTTTATGTATTTCATCTATTAAAAATAATATATTTTGAACTTTGGAAATAGTGGATAAAATATTCCTAAGTCTGGAATATGATGTTATGCTAGGCATTTGACTATATAGAGAAATGACTATGTGGGTATTTAGCTACACAAATCACATATGTAAAGTAATTTCCTTTTTAAATCACCAACGTCCCAGAATCACCTTCGTGAAATTCACCTACATCATTCAATCGGCCACATGAGCAATCAGTTATCTTGATCAATCAGTTACGTGAATCAGTTATGTGAAGTAATCAACTATGTGAATTAGATACATGGTGAAATGAGCTATGTGGTTCCAATTGAATATGTTAGATTTTCATATGTGAGTAAAAAGCTTACATGAATCAATTTGACTATGTCAATTTGAATACAAGGAAAAAATTTCTATGTGAAGTAAATATGCTACCTGGAGAAGGCATACATGGCTTCAGCTATGTAGATAATTCGGCTACGTGAATTCAAATGAAAAATTCATCTACGCGGTGATCTATAATCAGATACAGTGCACGACAACCTATATTTATTAGCATTGAAGCACTTGAGTGAGAATTTAATGCTTCTCTGCAATATATTAATGATTGATTACCTATTTATTATAAAAATGATTATAATAAGAGGAATGTTTTGAGAAAGGAAATAATTACAAGGATGATTTATTTGTATTTACTATTGCTGATGCATTTTTGAGAAAAGATGTGTCTCTGATCCTGGGTTTTTTAGATCATGTGATGTGCATTTAAACAAGGTGGTTTCTCATGCATTATTAGGTATACAATATATAGAATGAGCCCTCAAGTGAAAAAATGATATATTGAGAAGAAGTGAAGAGTCTTCCCATATAAAAAAATTCTTTTATTTATTGAATCTCCTATATGTTGCAATGTTTTTTGTGAAAAGAAGATGAAGCATCATGATATATAGCTGTGTGATATCGATCATCTTTAATATTATTTCAGAAGACTCTCCTTAAGATGTATTTGTTTTACTAATCATCTCTCCTGCATATTTCATTATCCTGTTAGTTGTATCTTACAACTATGTGTTGAACTTATCTTTCTATGTAAAGGTTCTTAATAAAACAAACCTAAAGGATGTTGTTTATTAATCATTGCTGGAACCAAGTTGAAAGATCCTATGCTTTTTTAACAAAAATAAACTGCTTTCACTCATAAATGATGTCCCTAGAAAATGGGCTTGTAGTTCTTGAAAAAAGGACTGACTAAGTAAAAACCACCAAGCTCATGGAGAAGAGGGTCGGTTGAGTGGACTTGGGAACTTCTATTCCCCAAACCACTATATCTCTCTCTTTCATATTCGTTTATGTTCTGTTCTTTTATGTTCACTTCTTCTTGTGTTCATGAAATATTATAAGTTAGTCATATCCAAAAAAATTTGGTTTTCTAAGAGAAGAAAATTTGATGAACTCAATTCACCCTCTTATTGAGTCCTTTGCAGTACATTTAAGACACTAATTTGTATCATAGCTTGCGACTCTTGCATTTTTAGAAGTTAAAGGTTGATGTCTCAAGATATTTTTGAAAATGGCATCAATGACTGATAATTGAGAAGGTATGTCGATGGTAAGATCTCCCTAATTTAAGGGTGATAATTATAGCTATAGGAAGGTAGAAATGATCATATTTATAAGGAGCCTTGGTCTAAAGATTTATCTTGAATCCATGAATCTTTATGAAATTACGAAAACTCAACTAGAACATGGGATGTGGAGACTGAAGCCAGTTATGATTTAAATTCTTAAGCTATTATTTCTATAATTTTTTGAAGAAGTCTAGATGAGTTCAATAGAGTTTCTAAATGCCAAACAACCCACAAAATGTGGACTACCATTCTAGTTTCTAATGAAGGAACATATAAAAAGTGAGATCATAGATATAGTTCTATAAAAGTAAAGTTTGATATGTTCAAAATAATGGATGGAGATAGCATCACCTAATTAAATGGAACGATTATAAAGATTGTAAACAATTATTTTTCTTTCGGAGAACCAGTTACTTAGGTAGACCAAATCCTAAAATTTCTGCAAATTCTATCACCTAGATGGTGTGGCATCTCAACTACAATTTTACGATCTAAAAAGGTCAAGAATTTTAAAATAAATGATTTTATTGGTACTCATATGATATAAAATCTGAAGCTAGAGATCACATATTAGTTAATAAGGAGAGTGATTCTCTGAAAGTCTCAACTTTAAAAGATGATAAGAAGTGCATTGAAATTCAAATGGATAGGTCACCTAATGAAAATACATCGAGTAGTTCTACTTCAGATAGCGAGTTCACTTATTTTTCAAGGAATGTTAGAATATTCTTTAATAATAGAAGTGGTTTCAAGAAACCTTTCAAAAAGTTAAAAAAGTTTGATACTAATTCTAAATAAGTGAGGTGTTATGAATACAATAATCTTGGACATATCAAAACAGATTATACGCAACTATAAGATAATAAAAATGTAGATAAAAAGTATATCCAAAAGTTTTGTTACAAGAATAAATCCAAGAAAGAAATTATGGAGTAGTGGAGTGATTCAGAAGATTATAGTGATGTTACATCTTTAGAATCAGAAGCTGAACACTCTAATCAAAAGGCTAACATGTTCTTTATGGAACATTCTAATGATGTACATTCATATTATTCTTATGAAAATGGTGCTAAATCAAAAAATAAAAATTCTTCATATGAAGAATTAAATGAGTATTTTACTATTTTGGAAACTATATATGAATATTTGAAGATGAAAAATAAATCTATTAAAATGTCCTATAGTGATATGGTAAATGAAAAAGATGACATAAATAAACAAATTTAAGAATTAAAAATCAAGCTGGAAAATTCTGCTATATATTTTATTGAACATGAAATTAAGATTGAAAAATTGATTAAAGATGTTCATGATTTCATAGATTCTGGTAATTTTTTCAATGAAGGTGGAAATTATTTAAATGAAATCCTTAGAAATAATAAAACTCATAAAAATAAATTTAGAATAAGAAGCCAAGGTGATAATAATTTTTTTTATAAAAACTATTTTGTTCCTTGTTCTAAGAACAAAAATATTTCTAAAATTACACCTTTTCATTATGGAGAGTTAGGGAACCATGCCAATAATTTTATTTCTAAAACCCATAATTTTGTGGAGTTAAAAAATATTTTCATTCAATATTTTTTCAAAATTCAGCGATGGAACTTCTGGATAACACAAATAGATATGGATTCCTAAATCTTTAGTTGCAAATATTGCTAAACCCAAGAAAATATGGGGTACCAAAATATTTTTTTGATATGTCATCATTGGGAAAAAGGTTCTAGAGGTTGTATGGTAAATGGTATACGGATAGTTTATGTTCAAGGAATATGATTTTATATTTCTCTAACTTCCACTCCTTATCAAAATTTGATGGAGGCTATGTCACTTTTGGTGAAAATGTTAAAGGAAATATTAATAGAGTTGTAGTCGTTTGTAATCCATGATTAGTCCTTATCAAAAAAAGTTATTTATGTGGAAGCATTAAAGAATAACCTAATAAGTATCTATCTACTTTTTTATTAATGTAATTTTTTTTATTTTCAAATAATTCTTATTCAATTTTAAAAAATGAAACATTTAAATTTAAGGCATCTCGAATAGCGATTATCTATTCTTTTGATCTTAATTCCTTGAATATTCAAAAAATATATTGTTTAAATGATGAAATAAATGATTATTGTATATGGTATAAAATATTATAACAATATAATGCTTATTATTTGAGAAATTTGTTAAAACAAAATAAGTTTCAGACATACATCAACATAAATTGAATAAAATGAAGCTATGTGATGCATACCAAATGGTATAGCAACACAAGTCATATTTTAAACTAATTAAGTGGTTTCTAATTCAACACCCCTAGAATAAATTCACATGGTTTTTTTGGGAGATCTTGAGTTTAAAGAATAAGATGGACATATTCTTATTATGTTTTAGTTGATGATTTCTCTAGATTTACTTTGGCTTTCTTTTTAAGTGTTAAGTATAGATCCTATTTTATTTTTATATATTTTTTCAAGATGGTTAAAAAAGATAAAGATTCCAAAATTATTTCTTTAAGTAGTGACCATGGAGGAGAATAAAAAAACCAAGTGCTCAATTCCCTTTTTTCAGAATGTGGTATCAAACATATTTTTTCTACCCTCAAGACACCTAAAAATGGTGTTTTTGAGAGGATGAATATGACTTTGCAATAAATTTTAATAACAATGTTATATAAATATAACATACCTACTCATCTTTGGGATTAATCTATGAATACAACATGTTATTTATTAAATAGGTTTCTAATTAGACATATTTTAAAGAAAACACCATATGAGATATGGAATAATAGAAATCCAAAAGTTTTATACTTTATGGTTTTTGGATGCATGGTTTATAATCTATACACCATTGATAATATTTGTAAATTTGATCCAAAATATGATGAATAAATATTTCATGGATATTTTTATACTTCCATGACATATAGTGTTTTGAATAAATGGTCAATGATTGTTATAGAGTCAACTCACATGAAATTTGATGAATGATATCCTTTTAACCACAAAATAACTCAAATTGATGAACTGATTGATTATTTTGAAAACATAAGACATGGACCTCTATTTGAAGTTAAAAAGAATGAAGTGTTGGAACTTGATTTTCCTGAACAAAATCTAGAATGGTTGGATTCCACTGAAACAAAAAGCGTGGTACCTAGAAAACCTAAAACCCTCACGAGCCATCCCTTAGAAATAGTTATAGGAATATTAACTAAATGTATTAGGACTACAAGTATTTTAGGAAACCTTGTATAGTTTTTTAACTTTCAATATTAATTATAACATATGAATATATAGGAAACCTTAGTAGATGAGAGTTTGGTTGTAGAAATTCATAAGGAATTAGACACATTTAAGAGGAACCAGGTTTGGGAGTCACTTGATAGACCCTATGACTATCCTGTTATTGGAGGAAAATGAATTTTTAGTATTATATAGTATGATAAATGTGTGATCACAAAGAATAAGTCTATACTATATCTAAAGGTTAAAATTAAGATGAAGGTATAGATTATGAAGGGTCATTTTCACTTATAGCTATATTAGAAGCCATTAGGATTCTCTTAGCCTATTCATCTCACATTAATTTCAAATAATATAAAATATATGTAAATTTTTATTTTCTAAATGGTTTTCTCATGGAGGAAGTTTATGTTGACTATCCTCCAGGTTTTTAAAACCCTCATTTTAAAAATTTAGTTTTTAAACATACAAAATATCTATATCAACTTAAACAATATACTAAACCATGGTATAAATGATTATGTTCTTTTATTTTATCAAATGGATTTTAATTTATCAAGGTAGATCCTAATTTATTTAAGAAAACATCATATCCAGATATTTTTCTAGATCATATATATACTTATGATGTGATTTTTGGTTCAAAAAATAAAAAACTATTTAATGAATTTTCAATACTCATGCTAAAATAATTTGAAATGAGCATTATGGGCAAGTTAAATTCTTTTCTAGAAATTAAAATTTATGAAAAATACTTCAAGAATGCGCTAGATAAATGAAAATACATACTTTACTTAAAATATTTGTACTTTAATGTTGTAAAGTATATTTAACCTCTATGACTTCTAATTAAAATATTAACTTAGTTGAAGTTTTAAAACCAATTGATAACAAGATTTAGAGAGGAATAATTGGAAGTTTATTGTATTTTAATTATATTAGACCATAAATTATGTTTTAAGTATATCTTTATAGTATATTTCAAGAAAATTATAAATTATTTAATTTAAAATATTCCAAAAGAATTTATATGCATTTAAAATGAAAAATACCTCCTCTATACTTTTTCCAAAAAAATATGTTTTTAATTTAAATTTGTAATCAGAGGCCAAATTTTTGGTTATAAGCTAGATAAGAAGAGTAATTTAGGAACCTATTATTTTTAGGTAAATCCCTAGTATCTTGGAATATTAAGAAACAATAGTTTGTTGTAGTGTGTACTACTAAAGTGGAATATATTATAGTTGGTAGTTGTTGTGAACAAGTAATGTTGATGAAACTGACCTTAATGGATTTTGGATTCAATTATAATCATTTATCAATTAAATGTTATAAAATTAGTTCTATAAAAATTTCTAAGACTCAGATAAACCATTCTACAAAAAATAATATAGATTTAAGGAATTATTCATTGAGAGATCACACTAAAAAAGGAGATATTTCACTTGAGTTTATCTATACCAAGAGTCTGTTAGCATATATTTTTATTAAGATTCTTGTGAGTGAATGTTATGAAATTACCAAAAAAAATTGGGGTTTATTTAATTTTAAATTAATGTAATTTATATTTTATTATTATTATTAATTTTATGCTTTATTTATTTATTATTGTTTTCTTTATTAGATTAGTCTATTCTGTTTATGTGTTATGAGCTTAGAAAACAATATTTATTTCCTTTAGATTTTATTTTATTATATTTATTAGTTGGAATCAACCTAAAAACCCATTTAGGTGTGTAAGAATTTTGGAAATCAGGTCCATGATCTTAAAAAAGATCAACCTATGACCCTTTTTTCCTATTCACATACTTATCATCTTCCTAAAGTTGAACCATCTCCTTGAACCTCAAACATTTTGATCCATAACCGATCATTAACCAACCCTGTATACCATGGGATAGTCAAAATAAAGTGATGATGTAATTTCCATTGCTTCTATGATATCTAAAGGTAATTCATAATGAAGATTACTCATTGGAAAGGCCATTGATATGGAATGGATGAGTAGCACTGAGATTTTGCTGATAAAAGTGATTCAGTTTCATGTTTGGGATTTCATTTTTAATGAGAAAAAAATTATGTTTTCTATTCAAATAATAAGTAAAAATGTTTATGAGAAATGTCTAGATCTAGTTAAATAAAACATAGGAATTTATCTCTTCAAGAAAAAATGGCCAAATAATGTTTTTTTCATCTTCTCAGTTGGCTAACATTCTTCATTTTTTCTATGAAAAGGACATCAGTTTTAGACACACTCTTATTGGAAAATGATCAATTGGGACAAAAGAGGTATTAGAGTTTATTTTCAATACCTATTCCCTTGATAAGAAACCTATAAAATATTTACCAGTAGTGTTTAATGTTTTTTTATGTCAACTAAAACTAGGATAGTCGAGAGTGATCATGAGATGGAGAAGGTTTTATTTCAGGACATGTACTTGTTGAATGTTATGTAAATAATTGAAATCTTAATTTTCCAAGGTATATATGTAACACCCCAGGTAAATACAGAATATGAAATTTTCATATTTATCCATATTTGTGAATAAAATATTAATATGACTTTAAAGGGGATGCTATGCTCGATGGCGTACCCAACACGCAACAACGAGTTTCTTGGGAATCTTACGTTGCACTCTAATAATAAAATAATATTATTTTAAATGGTAGTTAACATGTAGCCGTTGTATTGACAGGAATGGATAGAAATAACTAAAATATGATTATATATGTTTTTAAATGTTTTTACATTTATCCAATAAAAGATAAAGGCATAAAATATGGAAAGAATTTAATTTTAGGCGTATATGCCCTAGTTTTCACTAAAGGTTCACTTATCACCTTTTGATGGCGAACCGTCATTAAATATAGTTTTGTTCACTCTTATAAATTCTATTGGACCAAATAAAACTCTTCTTTAGAATCGGGACATCAAAATTTACTTTGTGTAAATTTTTGGTATCTTTCCGATAAAGTTCATTTTTTTATGAATAGTGTAAAATGTGGTATTTTAATTCAAAACCTCTTTTTAATATAATTTATTTATATGATTAGATTATCTTTTTAATTGGTTTTAAAGTGAAATTAGAATATATTTTTACCATTAAATCCAATAGTGGTCGTTGGAATTAATTTCACTTTGAAATCGGACCTAAACTAGTGTCAATCTTTTGATACTTATTGTTTCATAAAAACACGCTATTTGCTCTGACAGCGGGAATTAATTATTAAATTAATTAATGTGACTTATATGTTTTGAATTTTGTAAAATAGACTTCATTTTTGAATTCAGAATATCAAATATAGCGTAGGGTGAATTTTTGGTAATTTTCTGAAAAACTTCAATTTTTGATGAATAGTGAAACCACTAAGTGGTACTTATAAAAACTGATTTTTCCGTTTAAATGAAATTTTGCCATCATTGTGTTTTTAATTTCAAAAATCCGAGATACATGGTTGTCATTAAGAAGTAAAATGTGGTTCAATGGGATAAAAATAATTTTTTTGGTGAATAGTAACTTATTAAGTTTTTAATCGCGATTAGAGGTAATTAGTATAGTTTAAGGTAAAAATAATGTTTTAATAATATGAAATGAACTTGACACATGTCCTACACTCATTGGTTGTGTCATGGCCGACCAAGAAAAGCCATGGGTCAACTTGGGGACCCCATGGATCCACTTTGGTTGGGAAATGACATAAAAAACTTTTTATTTAATGTTAAAGTAAAAATGACACAAACTTGAGTTATTTTACGAAAACAATTTTTACATGGGGTTATAAAGATCAGAGTTTTAATTATAAATATTCATTGGTAAGCTAAAACGATTTCATACATCATAGTATTTTGTTTATAATTTTTAGACATTAAATAAATTAAATTATTTATGACATCATGATGATGCAGCGATGACCTCATTATTTAACGATTAAAATAAAATGGAAAGATAATGTAATATCTAAGACCTACACTTGTCCAAAAACTATTGGATGGGAATATTTCGAAGCCTTATCATCTTATCTTCGAAATATATCAACGTGGGACCTTATAAATTCGAAACACTTTTGAAAATAAAATAATAGTTTCATGATTTCCAAAAGTGCCCCTCCTCTCCTCTTATAAAAGGCCCCCACCTCTACCTCATTTCACACACTCCTCAAGCCTTTGGCTCGGCCATCCCCTCCCATTTACTCTCTTCAAATCCCTCTCCTCATCCTATAGGATTCCCTTTGGGAAGAATCCTTTCAAAGGAAGCCTTTAGGCTCAAATCAAAAGGAGTTACACTTTTAAAGGTAATTCATTCTCTCATGTTCATTTGTTTTATTTTGCTTCTACAACCACCTAAACTCTTTTTATTTACTTCTTTTGTAACAACAACAGTATCTTCAATGTACTAGGATGTTGTTATAAGATTTATTCGAGCTACACTCTCACACAACTACATCAAATGGTTAAAGAACATACAGTTTCCATGGATGGCAAAATTCTGCCTCCCGAAACGATGATTGTTCAATACTCATTTAACACCTTCAAAGGTGGCCATTATGATGTCACTATTTTTATATATGATATATAATATGTTTATGTTTTACTCAATCTTCTGTATTTTTCATTTGTGGCTTAATTTTATGGCTTCCATTATGGGTATAAGCGATATCTTCATTTTAGGAAGTGCGGACTACCGCCCCCTCAAAGTGATGTGATTCGTTAATGCCATACGTGGGACGTATAAAGGATGGATTTAATGTTATTATATATGATGTTATACTGGAATTATTATATACCTCTATATAATTATTATTTCTTTCCATTAAAGTATGAGATAGAAATGAAAGTAGCGTTCATGCGTACGTACGGCTTACCGTCTCCATGAACGGTGCATTTCATTTATTATCCCCAAATGTAATGTACTATTATAAGTACATGTATATAATGGATATATATGATGAATGATACATATAAATGATGAATATAATTCTGGAATTAAAATATACATACCTCTCATTTAGTTTTAATTCCATTAATATGACAAAGAAATGAAAGTAGCGTTCATGCGTACGTACGACTTACCGTCTCCATGAACGGCGCATTTCATTTCTTACCTATAAATGATTATTTAATATTATAAATACATGTATATTCTGGATATATATGATATATATGATATCCAAATCAGGAATGTCATTCTGGATATAAAGAACCTTTGACCACACGAACAACATGTAATTGTAAGAAGTCCACTTTCGACTTAAGAACCAAATATCAAAAAAACAAACATTATTAACTTAAATGATTAAATAATGTTTATAAAATGTCAATAATTGATATAAAAGTAATAATGAACTTGGAAAAGGTTCTTAATCAAGTAGAAATTAACTCAAGTTTATTATTCAGGACGTTAAAGAACGATCGAGTCAAGTCGGACCCGAGGTAAGGGATCTTACTCCTCTCTTTCTTTTTAAGTACACTCTTTTATGTCATTCCCTCTAAAGCTAATCTTTATTGTTATTGGGATGTTATTTTATATTACACTTACTGTAATTTTTATGTTCATTTGATGAGAGAACCTATTCTCTCTCATCAATCCATTTTGGAAGTTTTGAATGGCGCCGTTAGGCTGCCGAATTTTCGTAAGAGATCTAACCTCTCTCTTTCTTTTTAAGTACTCTCCTTTATGTCACTTATTTTAATATCCTCTTTGTTAAGTTGGGGGATGTTCTTTTATATTCCTCTTTCTATAAACTTTAAGTTCATATTATGAGATACCCTATTTGATCTCATCAATCCATTTTTGTAAGTTTTATGTGGCGCCGTTAGGCTGCCGAGTTTTCGTAAGGGATTTTTCATCTAACTTTTATTCCCGTGAGATTTATGCTACATTTGCCACAATTTCCTTTGATTGGTGTATGTACTGCCCATTATTTTACTTATTGTGTAATATACTTTCTTTTATGAGTATTTACATCAATGTTGTATTGTCCTTCTTTCACGAGGTGTATGTTTCGAAAGATACCCATGTCGGTAAGGGAACCTTTCACCCTCCTCTTTTTAAAAGACTTATTTTGTTATGTCTTTTAATTCACATAATATTATTTTGGGATATGTTCTTCTATATCCTTATTGATGTGAATTTTATGTCCAAGTGATGAGATACCCTTTTTATCTCTCATCAACTCTTTTTCTGAATTTTGAAGTGACGCCATTAGGCTGTCTAATTATTGCAAGGGAACTTCTTAACCCAATTTCGATTCTTTGGGATAAACTTGTACACCTTGAATATGTTGTTCTATGATTATGTGTGAATTTCCTCTGATTGTTTTACACTTAATACCCACTTATATTTTGTGTATTCGTTTGTCACACATAGTTATGTAACTGATTTATCCTTAATCTAAGGATACCGTCTTTGTATGGGACTTCGTCTCAATCTCCTTTCATTGAGACATATTTTGTTTTATACACATCCTTATTTTATACGGTGTATAAACCCCTTTGACTTTTACGTTTATTCAAAAGGAATCTTTTTTATACGAAACATTTACTAAACGAAAAAAGGGAATGTTTTTGTCGTACGTATGCGGCGACAACGACCTCTCCGCCGCCGTGACCATTATTTGAGTTTCGACTTCCTCTACAGGCCATACCTTTTTTTAAAAGAAAAATAAATACCATGTTTTAATTTTATTTTATTTTGGTATTGAAAATGGTTTTCATAATGTTTTTATATCAATGTGTTGTATTGATATCTTGTGATTGAAAGGTGGAAATGTTATGTTTCCTTTATGCATGTTTTATGTGATACGATTATGTTGAGGTTCTTGGGCATTATTATGAAGACGGGTGGTTCCGTGATAAACTAAGGGCAGGTGAGCCCAATATAGCTCTCCAATGCATTGGGTAACGCGAAGGAGTGAAACATTGAGGTTTCTCCGAAGAGATTTAGGGAATATACTGTGATGGGTATTCCAAAATGTAACCAAGAGGGTTACTCCCTACGTAAGAATGTTATGAATTCCTCAAGTTACCTTTTATGTCTTATGATTTATATGATTTATTCATGATTTGATATGCCTATGTTTTATGGGTAAAGTATGATTTCATTCTTATGTATACATGTACTCATGTTTCCTTTCCATATTTTTATATCCCTTACTGAGCTTTTTATGCTCATCCCAAGTTTTTGAAATGTTTTTCACAGGTCAAGGGAAGGGTACATGATGTGATGATAGTGTCAAGGATGTGTCAAGAAAGAATCCATGTTTTATTTTAAATATGTTTCCATTGATGGGAAGAATGAATACTGTCTTTTATGTAACCACTTTGTTTAAATGTGGAATGTAATGAAAGTTTCATGATCTAATTCTCTAAAACTCTAAACCTGAAAAGATCCTCAATGTGTAATCTTGTAATAACTCAAGATTAAGTAAGGTTTAAGGCTGGGGCCTTATAGTTGGTATCAAAGGTCGGTTTAGATAACTTTAGAGGTTAGGGTATTCTCTAAGCATAAGTGACATTACCATAATGGTTAGGATTTCAGAAAGAGTCCTAGTTTTAGATAAAGTGAATGAGTAAGTATATCTTAGTGTTTATCTTCCTCATTAGTACATGATGGTTATGTTGATATACTCACACTAACCTTTTTGGTTTTAGTAAATGGATGGATCTAGCAGGCACCAAAGTGACAATGGGTTTGAAGGAAACTGTGGCGGTTCTCTGATTAAGAGACTGGATGAGATGGGGGATTCAATGAGGAATCTCTTGGTTGTTCTAAACCAACTATCAAGGAGTCATGATCAACCACTTCAACCTTGGTGAGTTCTCTAATGCATCATGTACGAGATGGCCAACTCGATGTGGAAATTCAGGTAATAATTATTAAGGTAACCATTAGGGTTTATATGATCCTTACTTTTGAGGTAATTATGGGTTATTATATGTTATGATGGAAAATTAAAGGCATGAGATAAACTTGAGGTTAAAATATGTTATGATAATCTTTGAAGATTTTATCTCATTTTGGGGAATGTTGTAAGAATTATATAGTTTTGGAAAAAGGACAACACGCAGACCGTGTGACTACCCGTCGCGTCGGACAAAGCTGCGGGAATCGAACCCACAACCAAAGTGCGACTGGTATTTATCGCCTACCACTGGACTACGTGAAGTCCCTGGTTAGTTTGACTGATTCTTTCTAGTTATATGATTTTATCAATTAAGAGTAAGTTGATTTTGGTTTATTTATGAAAATGATTAACCTATCATGGAGGATATGTGATTAGGTTAATTACTTTTCAATACGAGACTTTAGGAGCAACTGATGTTGTTTGGAGATAAATGTTATGATTTAACTTGGAAGACTATGTGACCAAATCCTTCAAATATTTGGGTTTCAATCTTAGTTTGGTTTACTTTGAAAAATTTTATGGACAGATTGATTATAGAATGGTCCTCGTTGAACTTTGGGTTTTGTTGGACAAATTTTGGAGATTAAGAATAGATTTTCTTTTTATAAAGGGTTATCCTTTTCTGGATTATCTGATCTTGTAATAACCTTTTTGGTTTTGGTTTTGGTTAAAGTCTAAAGACATGGGAAGTATATAGTTCTCTTTTTTTTGGATTAGGTGACTCTCTAGAAGTTTATTATAGTACTCTTAATGCGAACAAGTCTCCCTAAATACTCGTCTTTTGGAAAAAAATATGAGTTTGATTAAGGAATCCAGTAAAGGTTGAAAGTCAACATGATAAGTGATTATGTTTCCTTATGAATAAATTCCTCAATAAAAAGTAACTTAACACAAAAATGTTTTCTATTAGCTTTTCCTACTGGGGAATCGAATACCGTTTAACCCATCACAAGTTTGTGATTTTCTCATTGTTAACTTTTTCCTAGACATGTTTACTATCACTCTCCCTCATGAACATGACCCTTTGCTTTTTCTTCCATGTCCATGTTTTTATACATGGAATCCTAGTATGGGTTAACTCGGGTGACCTTTGTACTTATCTTCCTTTATTTTAAAGTGATTGTTTTAATGACTCTTGTTCCGATTTGGGATGTTCAAGGATGTTTCCAAGCTCAATTTTAAAAATTGCGAGGACGCAATTCCCAAAAGGGGGAAGGATGTAACACCCCAGGTAAATAAAGAATATGACATTTTCATATTTATCCATATTTGTGAATAAAATATTAATATGACTTTAAAGGGGACGCTATGCTCGATGGCGTACCCAACACGCAACAACGAGTTTCTTGGGAATCTTACGTTGCACTCTAATAATAAAATAATATTATTTTAAATGGTAGTTAACATGTACCCGTTGTATTGACAGGAATGGATAGAAATAACTAAAATATGATTATATATGTTTTTAAATGTTTTTACATTTATCCAATAAAAGATAAAGGCAAAAAATACGGAAAGAATTCAATTTTAGGCGTATATGCCCTGGTTTTTACTAAAGGTTCACTTATCGCCTTTTGATGGCGAACCGTCATTAAATATATTTTTGTTCACTCTTATAAATTCTATTGGACCAAATAAAACTCTTCTTTAGAATCGGGACATCAAAATTTACTTTGTGTAAATTTTTGGTATCTTTCCGATAAAGTTCATTTTTTTATGAATAGTGTAATATGTGGTATTTTAATTCAAAACCTCTTTTTAATCTAATTTATTTATATGATTAGATTATCTTTTTAATTGGTTTTAAAGTGAAATTAGAATATATTTTTACCATTAAATCCAATAGTGGTCGTTGGAATTAATTTCACTTTGAAATCGGACTTAAACTAGTGTCAATCTTTTGATACTTATTGTTTCATAAAAACACGCTATTTGCTCTGACAGCGGGAATTAATTATTAAATTAATTAATGTGACTTATATGTTTTTAATTTTGTAAAATAGACTTCATTTTTGAATTTGGAATATCAAATATAGCTTAGGGTGAATTCTTGATAATTTTCTAAAAAACTTCAATTTTTGATGAATAGTGAAACCACTAAGTGGTACTTATAAAAACTGATTTTTCCGTTTAAATGAAATTTTGCCATCATTGTGTTTTGAATTTCAAAAATCTGACATACATGGTTGTCATTAAGAAGTAAAATGTGGTTCAATGGGATAAAAATATTTTTTTTGGTGAATAGTAACTTATTAAGTTTTTAATCGCGATTAGAGGTAATTAGTGTAGTTTAAGGTAAAAATAATGTTTTAATAATATGAAATGAACTTGACACATGTCCTACCCTCATTGGTTGTGTTATGGCCGACCAAGAAAATCTATGGGTCAACTTGGGGACCCCATGGATCCACTTTGGTTGGGAAATGACATAAATAACTTTTTATTTAATGTTAAAGTAAAAATGACACAAACTTGAGTTATTTTACGAAAAAAAAATTTACATGGGGTTATAAAGATCAGATTTTTGATTATAAATAGTCATTGGAAAGATAAAAATATTTCCTACATCATAGTATTTTTTTTATAATTTTTAGACATTAAATAAATTAAATTATTTAAGACATCATGATGATGCAGCGATGACCTCATTATTTAACGATTAAAATAAAATGGAAAGATAATGTAATATCTAAGACCTACACTTGTAAAAAAACTATTGGATGAGAATATTTCGAAGCCTTATAATATTATCTTAGAAATATATCAATGTGGGACCATAGAAATTCAAAACACGTTTAAAAATAAAATAATACTTTCATGATTTCCAAAAGTGCCTCTCCTCTCCTCTTATAAAAGGCCCCCACCTCTACCTCATTTCACACACTCCTCAAGCCTTTGTCTCGGCCATACCCTGCCAATTTACTCTCTCCACATCCCTCTCCTCATCCTATAGGATTCCCTTTGGGCAGAATCCTTTCAAAGGAAGCCTTTAGGCTCAAATCAAAAGGAGTTACACTTTTAAAGGTAATTCATTCTCTCATGTTCATTTGTTTTATTTTGCTTCTCCAACCCCCTAAACTCTTTTTATTTAATTCTTTTGTAACAACACCAGTATCTTCAATATACTTGGATGTTTTTATAAGATTTATTCGAGCTACACTCTCACACAACTACATCAAATGGTTAAAGAACATACGGTTTCCATGGATGGCGAAATTCTGCCTCCCGAAACGATGATTGTTCAATACTCATTTAACACCTTCAAAGGTGGCCATTATGATTTCACTATTTTTATATATGATATATAATATGTTTATGTTTTACTTAATCTTCTGTATTTTTCATTTGTGGCTTACTTTTATGGCTTCCATTATGGGTATAAACGATATCTTCATTTTAGGAAGTGCGGACTACCGCCCCCTCAAAGTGATGTGATTCGTTAATGCCATACGTGGGACGTATAAAGGATGAATTTAATGTTATTATATATGATTTTATACTGTAATTATTATATACCTCTATATAATTATTATTTCTTTCCATTAAAGTATGAGATAGAAATGAAAGTAGCGTTCATGCGTACGTACGGCTTACCGTCTCCATGAACGGTGCATTTCATTTCTTATCCCCAAATGTAATGTACTATTATAAGTACATGTATATAATGGATATATATGATGAATGATACATATAAATGATGAATATAATTCTGGAATTAAAATATAAATACCTCTCATTTATTTTTAATTCCATTAATATGACAAAGAAATGAAAGTAGCGTTCATGTGTACGTACGACTTACCGTCTCCATGAACGGTGCATTTCATTTATTACCTATAAATGATTATGTAATATTATAAATACATGAATATGCTGTATATATATGATATATATGATATACAAATCAGGAATATCATTCTGGATATAAAGAACCTTTGACCACACGAACAACATGTAATTGTAAGAAGTCCACTTTCGACTTAAGAACCAAATATCGACAAAACAAACATTATTAACTTAAATGATTACATAATGTTTATAACATGTCAATAATTGATATAAAAGGAATAATGAACTTGTAAAAGGTTCTTAAGCAAGTAGAAATTAACTCTAGTTTATTATTCAGGACGTTAAAGAACGATCGAGTCAAGTCGGACCCGAGGTAAGGGATCTTACTCCTCTCTTTCTTTTTAAGTACACTCTTTTATGTCATTACCTCTAAAGCTAACATTTCTTGTTATCGGGATGTTATTTTATATTACACTTACTTTAATTTTTATGTTCATGTGATGAGAGACCCTATTCTCTCTCATCAATTCATTTTGGAAGTTTTGAATGGCGCCGTTAGGCAGCCGAATTTTTGTAAGAGATCTAACCTCTCTCTTTCTTTTTAAGTACTCTCCTTTATGTAACTTATTTTAAGCTCCTCTTTGTTATGTTGGGGGATGTTATTTTATATTCCTCTTTATATAAACTTTAAGTTAATATGATTATATACCCTATTTTATCTCATCAATCCATTTTTGTAAGTTTTATGTGGCGCCGTTAGGCTGCCGAGTTTTCGTAAGGGATTTTTCATCTCACTTTTATTCCCGTGAGATTTATGCTACATTTTCCACAATTTCCTTTGAGTGTTGTATGTACTGCCCATTATTTTATTCATTGTGTAATATAATTTATTTTATGAGTATTTACATCAATGTTGTATTGTCCTTCTTTCACGAGGTGTATGTTTCGAAAGATACCCATGTCGGTAAGGGAACCTTTCACCCTCCTCTTTTTAAAAGACTTATTTTTCTATGTCTTTTAATTCACATAATATTATTTTGGGATATGTTCTTCTATATCCTTATTGATGTCAATTTTATGTCCAAGTGATGAGATACCCTTTTTATCTCTCATGAACTCTTTTTCTGAATTTTGAAGTGACGCCATTAGGCTGTCTAATTATTGCAAGGGAACTTCTTAACCCAATTTCGATTCTTTGGGATAAACTTATACACCTTGAATATGTCATTCTATGATTATGTGTGAATGTCCTCTGATTGTTTTACACTTAATACCCACTTATATTTTGTGTATTCGTTTGTCACACATAGTTATGTAACTGATTTATCCTTAATCCAAGGATACCGTCTTTGTATGGGACTTTGTCTCAATATCCTTTCATTGAGACATATTTTGTTTTATACCCAACCTTCTTTTATACGGTGTATAAACCCCTTTTAATTTTACGTTTATTCAAAAGGAATCTTTTTTATACGAAGCGTTTACTAAATGACAAAAGGGAATGTTTTTGTCGTACGTATGCGTCGACAATGACTTCTCCGCCGCCGTGACCATTATTTGAGTTTCGGCTTCCTCTACAAGCCATACCTTTATTTAAAAGAAAAATAAATACCAGGTTTTAATTTTCTTTTATTTTGGTATTGAAAATGGTTTTCATAATGTTTTTATATCAATGTGTTGTATTGATATCATGTGATTGAAAGGTGGAAATGTTATGTTTCCTTTATGCATGTTTTATGTGATACGATTATGTTGAGGTTCTTGGGCATTATTATGAAGATGGGTGGTTCCGTGATAAACTAAGGGCGGGTGAGCCCGATATAGCTCTCCAATGCATTGGGTAACGCGAAGGAGTGAAACATTGAGGTTTCTCCAAAGAGATTTAGGGAATATACTGTGATGGGTATTCCAAAACGTAACCAAGAGGGTTACTCCCTACGTAAGAATGTTATGAATGGCTCAAGTTACCTTTTATGTCTTATGATTTCTATGATTTATTCATGATTTGATATGACTATGTTTTATGGGTAAAGTATGATTTCATTCTTATGTATACATGTACTCATGTTTACTTTAATATTTTTATATCCCTTACTGAGCTTTTTATGCTCATCCCAAGTTTTTGAAATGTTTTTCACAGGTCAAGGGAAGGGTACATGATGTGATGATAGTGTCAAGGATGTGTCAAGAAAGAATCCATGTTTTATTTTAAATATGTTTCCATTGATGGGAAGAATGAATACTGTCTTTTATGTAACCATTTTGTTTAAATGTGGAATGTAATGCAAGTTTCATGATCTAATTCTCTAAAACTCTAAACCTGAAAAGATCCTCAATGTGTAATCTTGTAATAAATCAAGATTAAGTAAGGTTTAGGGCTGGAGCCTTATAATATAATAGTCTTTATGCATCATTTATACAAAGGAAAGGGTAAGAAAAACTATTATTCTTATGGTAGACTGATATCGTTAGTTCAAAAGATAAAATAATTAGATATTAATTAAGGATATGTAGTGAAGTGTTATAAAAGCAACACCGTATAGACTGTTTTTTTAGAACTATCTGGTACTTTTGGGAGTCTGCTTAAAAATCCTTAAAGTTAGTTGGACAGGAAGGTGTTTATTAGGGGAAGACATATCACTCCTCATTAATTAGGGATAAAACACCTTTCAATATGGTTTCTTCTAGGTATGTAGCTGAGACAATTGCTACTTGATCTGACTTGAGTTTCCAGTGGTAATTCCTACTATAGTTGATCCAGTTCAGAGTCAAATATAAGATTCTTCTCAAATACATGTTTCTAAAGTTTCTTCAGTTGGTACACATGTTTAAGAACCAATTATTGATCAAACTATATTAGTTTATAAGGAGAGAACAATGGAGACTATTCCTAGTGGTTCAGTTGCTGAGGACAATGAGATTAGGGATGGCACCGTTCTCACCTAGGATCTCTCCTCTCCTATCGATTCCCTCTCAGGATCTAGGGTTTCCCCTCCCCTTCTTTCTACGACCCTTCTTTCATCTAGCTTGGTGGTCCTTTGGTTTCATCCTCCTCCTCTCCTTGTAGATTTTTTTAGCACTTCGGTGATGGCTTTAGTTATGGTTTTTCCCAGATTCGATCTCTCATCAGCCTCTTTTCCTGGAGTTCGACGTTGTATTCTCACATAGGCTCTATGTGTGGATGATTTTCCTATTCTACTTCAGTATCATTGTATTCTCTCTTTTGATGGTGTTTTTGGTAGGTTCCCTTTAGGTTTTCCTTTTCTCTGTTCATTTCATGAGATTCTACCCACATGATTCCATTCTTCGGAGCCCTCTACCGCTCAAATCCCTGCTCTGACCTCCAGTTATTCTACTCCTCTCCCAGCCGGATTTGGGGTGGTGGTAACAAAAAAGTTTTGGGATGTGGGGTTTAGCGGCTGGTGGCATTCCATTCGTGTTCCGAGTCAGATTTCTCTTTCGAAGATGGTTCTGGTTCTCTTTCTCTTTGCGGATGGTTCTCTTTGCGGATGAAGACTTTCTATGGTGGAAACAACAACAAAAATGGAGTTGTTTTTTTGTTCAATTGTTTTTTATTCGGTGTTTTAATTTATCAGTGAAGTGATTTTGTGTCTCTAGTTTTTGGTATTATTCGTTCCTAGTTCTGGTGGTTGTTGTCGGTGTTTTCACGACAGTGTTGTGACTGCTTGACGGCCAACGATGGCGATAAAGAAGTCGTTAGGAGTTTTTCATTCTTGCGGTGGTGGTGAATGGTGAATTTGACGTCAGTGATGAGTTGATGGCGACGACATTGTGATGATGAAGATGATGTGTGGACATGACGAGACTCACCTCGATGCAGGGATCCTCGGGCTTCTCAAGGGATTTTCAGTGCTTTCGTTGACGTGATCTTCTAGTGACTTGGATTTGGAATTTCTCGGACTTCTCAAGGGATTTTCAGTGCTTTCGTTGACGTGATCTTCCAGCAACTTGGATTTGGAATTTCTGTTGATTTTGAATTTTGAATTTTCCTGCTGAATTATATATGATTTGATGATGTACGGGTTCCCATTCTATCCCTAAAATTGCTTTTATGAAAATTTAAAAAAATGATTTTGGTGAGTTGCTGAGGACAGACCAGAAGCTCTAGAGGATCATTGTACAACTTATCCAATTCTTCTTGGATCACCTATTGATAGAGATAGAGGTGGTTATGTAGTTATGGATACTATTGATCATTATCACACACCATCTAAACTATCACTACCTTTATTTGTGCATAAGGAGGCACTATTAGTTAGTAAAAGCTCACATTTCTCACAGAAGGAATATTTTTCTTCTTCTATAATGATGTAGTTTGAAAATACCATAGAATATTGCTATGATTTAAAGGTGGATCTTATTTCGTGTAAAGAAGATATCAAATAAATCAACGATTCCTCTCTCTTGATGACCGATTTTGATAAGTTATTTGGGATGTTGGCTACCCAAATAGTGTCAATAAAAAATATCCAGTTTATTTCACCAGTTCGGAAAGCTTATCCTAAGGTAATTTTTATGGAACTTAAAGAAATGAAATATCTAATAAGATGATTGAAGGATATTTTCCCTACTAATTTCGAGTTTAGTAAGATTTTTATTATGGTTTTATCTCAAGGATCCTCCCTCTACAATCATATAGTTGTACAATCAGGTATGTCTCAATAAGTCCTTGATGAGATATAGACTTTTAGGGCTAAGATGAAGGAAACCTTTCAATATTTTAGAAGTGTTATGATAATCTAGTTCAAATTCATTAAAATGTTTCAATACTCTAATGCTTCTCCCTTGAAACCTATTACTATTCCATATTTTCAGAGTGTAGTTGATTATCTTTTCTTAGATTTAAATTTTGTTAATTATTATATAAAACATCTTTCGTGTGAACTAATTTCCCCATCTCTATTGAAAATTTTGAAGAAATATCTTTTAGGTGAGTTACACAATACGAGATATGTTTTTGTAAATCTTGGTATGGGGTATTATTGGTTCAAAAATGATGTTTTGGGTTCCTTTGATGAATGTGATATAAGATTGGAATATATTTTGGATGTATCTAAAGATACTCAATTAATGGGTTTTAGTTCACTTGGTCTGGCGTCCATGAATCATCAAAGGTTATTGACTTTTATTTATAATGTTTATAAAAGTACTAAAGTTTTGAAGAATAATTCTTTAAGAGAGGAATCAATATCTAATTTAGAAGATTGTCAGGATGTTCCAGTTTCACTTATAAGAAAGGAGTTGGTTGTGTAAAAACTACAAATCTAGTTCCTTTTATAGAACTAGTTTCTCCTACTCATATGGTATATTCTCAAGGTAAACCCAATCATGATACTGTTAGTGCTCCTATTCTAGAATCCTTTATAAGCGATTTCAAGGATTTTTTCAAAATTTTGATAGAGAAATTTGAAATCATGGATAAAAATATGCAGCCTGTGAATGTAAAAATTATTGGCATGAAAAAGATCAGTGGAGAAGATTCTAAATATGATCTTAGTGGAAATGAAATAATCACTCACTACTATTGACATTACTACTTTTCTCAGTCCTCAGATATCCTGTTCCCCTTCATGTTTTTTATCAAGAAAACATGATCCCTTCAAAGTAATTCTCAAAAGTATTTTATCCACGGTTTCTCAAATGAAAAAATAGTTCCCCATCATCCTTCTCAAGTTCTACAAACTATAAATTATCCTAATGATTGACATGTGTGATAAAGTATTGTTTAATATAATAAGAAAAATATCTCCTAGTCTCGATCCTCTTGATCCTTTCAGAGGTACTAGACAAATAATTGAAGCTTCTTGTGATACATCCCTTTTCTATCCAAATGAGAAATCCATGGTATATGTGACCTTAATAACTGATTGTTCTAAGGAAGGATCCTCTTATTTGGTTCCTCTAATGAAAGTACCTTTTTGGGAAGATAAAACCTATGATTTTAGTGCACTTCAAGTGAATCTTGGAAACATTCTTAGTGGTACTACTCAATTTTCATAAGTGAAACTTCTGTTTGATTTGAAAGGGGAGAAACTTCAATGCTAAACCATGAAGTGATACCATCAATAATAGAGACTAAAACATCCTCTCAAACCGAACCAAGTTTCAAACTCTCTTCACCCAAACCACTTAATCAGTTTGAACACATCCATAATCCTGGGTCTCTTGATTGATGTATTGTATTTTTATTTTGTGGTTGTTGAGATGATGTATATTTATACATGATGACAATCAATAAGACACTTGTTTATTCCTTTGTTATATTTTTCTTAGTGTTTTTTTTCATTTAGTGTTATTCATATCTAATGTTTCACATAGTGATTGTTTTCATTTAATGTTTTTAATCAATTTATTTTATTAACTAAATTTCCTTCTTTCCCCAATTCCATATTCAGTTTCTATAAAGGAATCAAATGGTTCATTACTCTAAAAGTGATAAATGGAACGTGTTTTTACTCTCCTTACCATTTAATTTTTATGACACAAAAAGGGGGAGATGTTTTCGCCTTTTAGAAAAGGGAGGGATAAATTTACTCTAAAGTAGGAGAAGTTTCAAATTAAGTAAGATAAATGATGGATAAACACTACATTTTTAAAAATATATATATGTTATATAGATTTGTGTAAAAATCTAGAATGGACATTTTAAATAAAAATTCATGTATAATATCTTATTGGTTTTGTGATAATCAAAAGTGGGATATTGTTTGACTACGAATTTTTTACAACACATCCCATGTACTATAGATGCTGATATATATATGTTATATAGATTTGTGCAAAAATATAGAATGACCATTTTAAATAAAAATTAATGTATAATATCTTATTGGTTTTGTGATAATCAAAAGTGGGATATTGTTTGACTAATAATTTTTTTACAACACATCCCATGTACTATAGATGTTGATGATCTGAAATAACCTTCATATTTTACTGATGATTTTGGTTTTATGTTTGTTCAATAGGTTTTATATTATTTTATGTATTTTATCTATTAAAAATCTTAAGTTTTAAATTATGGATACATTTGATGAAATTCTCCTATGTATATAAAAATAAGAAATGTGATGAATTTGGATATATAGAGAAATGGCTATTTGAGCATTCAGTTATGTAAATCTCATGCATAAAGAAATATCCCATATAAATTGCCTATGTGAAATTCACCTACATCATTCAATTGGATACATGAGAAATCAACAATGTACATCAATAAATTATGTGAATCGGTTATATAAAGTAATCATATAGGAGAATCAGATATATAGTGAAATCAACTATGTTGTTCTTATCAGTTATGTCATATTTTCCCATATGAGTAAAAATATTACATGAATCAATTTGGCTATGTAAATTTAGCTACAAGGAAAAATTGTCTACAAGAATAAATTTAGCTATGTGAAGAAGTAATACGTGAAGTCAGAAAATTAGATAATTTTTCTACATGAATTTAAATATCAAATTCAACTATGTGATGATCTAAAATCAACTACATTATACTACAACCTGTATTTGTTACTGTTGAAGAACACGAATGAGCCTTTAATGCTTTGATCCAATCATTAAATTATAAATTACTTATTTTTTTAAAAATAATTATAATAATAGGAAATTATTGAGGAGGAAAAAAATTACAGGGATAATTTATTTTTCTTTAATTTTACTGAGGTATTTAAGAGAAAAGGACATGCCTCTAATCCCGAATTTTATGGACCATTTTCTATGCGTTTATGTAGGGTGTTTTGCATGAATTATAAGATATAAAATATACAAAATGATCTATCAAGTAAAATATATATATATATATATATACATTTAGAGAATAGATCAATAAATATACAAGACTTTTTTCTTTTACGAATCTCCTATAAATTGCCCTGCTTTTTATGAAAAGTAGAAGAAACATAATGATCTAAAGCTATGCGATATTTCTCATCCTTGCTTTTTCTTTAGAATACTGTCCTCGAGTTGTATTAATTTTTTATATCATATATCCTAGATATTTATTTCTTCTATCTATTGTATATTAAAAATATTTTCCAAACCTATAAACTCATTGTTTTCTCATCTTTTGTTATAAAGGATTTCAGTAAAAGAACATGAAGGATGTTATTTGTAAAGCCTTGTTGGAGCCCGGTTAAAAGATCCTATGAATTTTTAATAAGTTTAGATTTCATACTATCAATCATAAATTCCTAGGAAAAAGGACTAATAGTCCCCACAAAAAGGACTGATCTAGTGAAAATCAAAAAACATGTGGAGAAGAGAGTTAGTGGAGTAGACTAGGGGACTTCTATTCCCAAAAACACTATAAAACTTTTTTGTCTGATTCATTTAATTTCTATATTTTTATTTATATTTATTCTTTTATTTATGAAAATATAAGAAGTAGATAATATCAAAAAGTTTTTGGTTATCTATGAGAAGAACATTTCAGAAACTCAATTCAGTCACCTCTTTATTCTTTTAAATATATTTTGGGACAACAATATATATATTTGAAAGAGTATTTTTGGTGGGATGGAATGAACATATATATTAAAGAATATGTATATTAGTGTATAGTATTTCATAAATTTAATGTTGAGAGACAAAATTATAAGGGTTTCTAATAACCATTACCCATACTAGAAGGTAAATGGTAAAACATCATCATGGATTTTGTCTCCAAACTCCCCAAAAAATCTAAAGGAAATAATGGTATATGGGTTGTAATAGATCACCTTATAAAGTTATCACAATCCATTACTATCAAATAATATTTTTCTATGGATAATTTTTCCATGTTATAGACTATGGAAGTGGTAAGGTTTCATAGTGTACCACATTTTATTGTATCTGATCGATATATGATGGTTTACTTGAAGTTTAGGTGAATAATTTAACATGATTTCAATACAGAGTTCCGTTTCGACACATCTTGTCATCCTCAAACATATTTTTAGTCTATGATAAAAATTAAAAGACCATAGGATATGTTAAGAACATATTCTATGAATTTTAATGGTTCATGGGATGAACATATTCATCAAGTTGAGTTTTCTTATAACTACCACTTTCACTCAATCATTTAGATGGATCCTTATAAATCCATCCATAGAATTAATTTAAGAAATACAAAATGTTGGATGAAGTATGGGAATAAAAGAAATTGAGTCCTAATATGGATGGAGAAATGGAAGATAAATTTAGAGCCATTCAACAACACTTAAGGGAAACACAAACTATATAACAAATTTGTGATGATAATAGTCAATGTGATATAGAATTTGAAGTTTGTGAGAAGGTGTTTATCTGAATTTTTCCATGGAATAAGGTTATGAGATTTAGAAAGAAAGGAATGATGAGACGTAGGTATATTTTCCCTTTTAGGATTCTTGATTGAGTGGGGACAATTTCTTATCTCTTGGTAATTTCGAACCTCTCCCAAGTCCATGATGTGATCAATGTATCTCTCCTAAGGAAGTACATACCCGATCATTCACATGTACTAAACTATAAGGCGATACCTCTAGGTCATGATATTTCCTATTATGAACAAACTTTATAGATTTCAGATCAAAGAGAGAATGTTCAATGAAACAAGGCCACTTACTAGGTCAATGTTTTAGGCGAAACCACAAACTTGAGGAAGCTAAGTGGGAACCTGAGGATATGATGAGGTAGAATTATACTCTATTATTTGTATCAAAGTGATGTAATTTCAAGGGTGAAATTCATTTGAACTATAATATAGTACCTCTAAATTTTATGAAATATTTTTTATCAAATAAATTTAATTTCTTTGATAACTTATGTTACACACAACACATAGTCTTATCAAACCGTGATATAATATTAATATTATTATTTAAACATGATCATTATAGAATAGTTGTTAAACATGGAGGTATGAATATGAATAAAAAAATTTAAAAATTAATTTTAAAAGTTTTAGATAAAGAAAATAAATTGATAAATAAGTATGTAATTTTTAGCAAAGTCTATATATGCTTTGAAAATACATTTTTTCTCAAAATATGTTTTTATTTCATTTAGTGAAAAAATATTAAAATCAATTCATTAAAAATTTTAAAAAAATTATATTCCATAATTGAAATCATTTTTGGAATCAACATGTCAAAAATTATTTTAGAGTGAATTTTTTTAATTTTTTTGAAAAGTTTAATTTTTTAATGAATAGTGAAAAACAATGGTTTTAATTGAAAGCTGCCATTTCATTTAAATCATTTAAAGAGTTAAATATTTTTTAAAAAATTGTTTAAAAGTAAAATTAATTTAATTATTTTAAAATTAATCCAATTTACTTTATTATAATTAGTTTAATATAGAATTTTTATATTAAAATATTTTATACTTATAAAAATATTCGCTTTGGAAAACCTCTTTTTCATATCTTCTATGATTTTTATTTTGAATTAAATTATTCCACTTATTTGAATGGAAATGGATAAAACAATTTCCATATTTTTAATCACAATATTTTATATTATATAATAATTTTAAAATAATATTTTTCATAATGAATATTAAAAGTAGTAATATTTTAATTACTATAGTTAAGGTTTTAAAGGGGATTTGAACGTTACATAGGTATGTGTTAAAATTAATATCCAAAAAACATAGGATCATTATTTAATAAATTTGAGTTAATATTTATAATTATTGGTTCCAAATTATCTAATAAGGATCATTTTATTTCTATTCTTATAAGATTAAATACCCAGTTAATTAAAAAGAGACTAGTTACCGTGGTGAAAACTAAAATGGTAAAAATGAGTAAACTTATATGATAAGGGAATAAATTGTTTAATTTTTTTTATAGTGGATGTGTGTAATGAACATATTATCCCTATAATTCATCATTTATAAATTTTTTAGGCACATGGATTGAGATTGATTTATCATTTTTGATTAGTTTTGAGTATTTACAGAAAATCCACTCCCCATCAATTATAAAAGGGGCCTTCCTAACCTCACTTATTTCAACCTCACAAGACATTTTGATCAAACAAACCCCACTATAATCTATCCCCAAAAATCTATATCCATGTTCTATAGATTCTATTCACCCCAAAAGTTCAACCTAATTGTATTTAATAAGTGACCCAAAGGAGGTTCTTCTTAGCGAAGATAATTTTCTTCACTAAGCTCATTCTTTTTTACATATTACCTTACCACCATCATTAATGTTTTAATAATTATAATAAAATAACACTATCATATAACATATACAGAGATATTTTTATGCTAATGGAATAATCTATATCCATCTCCTATTCAATAAAATGGGAAACAAACCCATCGATTGTGTGTACGGTGACCTACCACACGCGAACCAATAAAATTAATTTTTCATCACTGCCTCTCATGGGTGGATATGATTATAGATTTAAATTATATATATATATATATATTATATTTATGAAATAATTATACTTCTAGAATTATAATATCGCATATACTTTCTTACCATCCAATCTATTGGAAAGTGATAACATCGCACGTGCGTACATGTAGATTACCGCCTCCAAGAAGCGATTTGCTAAATTTTTCATTTTATTTTTACATGGATAGTAATAAGGATATATTAAATTAATATATATGATATTAATTATATAGAAATTATTCTTTAATGGTGAATTTTTAATGTCTCAAATCTGGATGCCACTCAATTGGTGCCCCATACACGGTTGGCCACATCGCCTCAAGCATATTTACCCTAATGCCAGAGGCTACCGACTAGCAGCGAGGGCCTAGGGTGTGATAGTGGGGAAACAATTCCCTTATTGGTAGAATGTAATGTATCAGAATAAATAATAATACAATAGTAGAAGTGGTAAACATCATACAACTGAAGTAAATAGTGGAAGACTGATAATAGAAGTAATCATATGTCATAACATACAAGAATGATGCTACATGTTCATGTTCTAAGAAACAACCAAAATAGGTACACTATAAGGATCCACAATATATGTTCCAAAATATCAAAACAAACAAATAAAACTAAGAATCATCGCAAGCCTCGGCTCGATCTCACGCTCTCCTCCTCTTAAGCAGTACATCAAGTACCTGTAGCAAAGCGCTTTCCTTGATCAACACCAACAATCATATCATCTATTTGGGCCCAAAAGCATGATCCTAATAGGGTGTGAGACTAAATATCAGTAGGAAACCACCCAAGATCTGTGCCAATGTATTAGTGGATATATATAATAGGCAGTGTAAAATAGTGAAAGAAGTAAACTAGAAGGTACTCAAAAGTAATCACAACAGACATCTCAGAAGACAGTGTAACTGAGTACAAGTGAAGACCAAATACAAGCTTGTTATTTGGATTGAAAGACACATTATTTGTAATTCCATTTAATTATTCAATTCTATTGGATTATATAAAAGTCTGTAGGTCTGGCCTAGGACCGACGATCCCCCGTATAAAAGTAATTGTCAAATAGTGACATAATAATCATTTAATCATTTTCCAATAGAGCCCGAACTTGGTATCCCTTAATAGATCCTAGGTTCACTCGACATTTTAAATAAGCCTCAATGAGCCCGACCACCCTATCCATGGCTCACTCACGACCTTTAAAAAATTAACCTCCTGAGCCTATCCATTGTATTTTAACCAAGACAATGGTTCACCCAAGGTATATAAGGTGTAATTAGTCACATGAGCCCGACCTTTTCTTTTAACAGAGACTGTGGCTCACCCATTCATAATTATCCCTTTTAATCATTTAATGCAATTAAACATTCCATATCAAAAGAAACACATGTGAATTAAACTATCACATTGCTTTGACATAATCAACTCACATGGGCACATTTTACATAACAACCAACCCATGTAAATTAAACTATTACATGGTTAAAAAAGGATAAATCACACAGGAAAATCATATAACAAGACTATTATGAAATTTAAACATTTAAAAGTATTAACATAACAAGTATCTCATGTGGGAAATTAATATAATGAGCAATACATTTTTAACAACCTAAGAATGGGAATTCAACTCAAACCTCTTAGGTATTCTTGGCCAAACAGTCATCTGAGGGAAACAAACCCATGGGGTGGCCCTAAATAAAGGTTCACAACCCTAAATTTTTTTTCCAAATCATCTAATTAATTACCTAATCATCAATAGGAAATAACATGGTTCATTATTAAATTAAGAGACACCCTAAATTGGGTGTGCGAGACTCCAACATATATAATAAACTCAACAATCAACGAAAGGCACAAGACCACCTACCTCATGTTCGTATGACTCTCCTCGTCTAGTTTAAACTATCAAATTGACCTAAATTGGAGTAGATCTATAAAAACACGTGAAAATATCAACCCTTGATAATTCGGTCAAGAGAAGAAATTAGGACGAAAGGCTTAAAAGGAATCGAGAACTCACCAAAATGATTCCAACGGATTCGATAGTGTTTTAATTGGGTTCTGGATGACAAAACGAGAGAATAATTCCCATTAAGATTTTTCTTGGACACACTACTCATTGAAAGAGATCATTTCTATCCATCTTCCAAAAATGATGCTACGAACAAATTTAATCAAAAAATAGAAAAGTAGACGATGTGTACTTGAAACTACACGCTGTGTCCATAAAATTTCTAGCCAGACCATTACATGGATGTGTACTGGGATTACAAGGCATGTAAACCTTAATACACAGTGTGTACCTATAAGTACATAGTGTGTAGGCACAAGTCACATCATTTTACAGGCATGCAGCCATCCCCTGATCTCTTTCCCCCATTTTCTTATGTATAAACTGAAAAGGAAATATCCGCACCTCAAAGGAAAAACCGGGTTCCTACAAAGTTTCACCCTTAAAGCAATTAGTCCCAAAATTCTCCTTCCAAGGGTGGTGGAGGAACATTAGAGAATAACTCTAGCCATTGTGATTGAAATTCGGCCTCCCTCTCCTAGGTCTTGTCCTACACTCAACCGTGTTTCCATAACAGCCATACTAAAGGAACAAATCATCCATGGAGAACCTTCATGCTACGATCCACAATACGAATGAGATGCTCCTCAAAGGACACATATTTTTGAAACTCCACTTCCTCGAGCTCAAAGGTTTGAGATGGGTCTAAAAAGTAACGTCGCAATAGAGAAATGTAGAAGACATCATGCATATCCCTGTACCTCCGAGGTAACTGTAATCGATAGGCAACCAACCCGACCCTCTCCAGAATCTCAAACAGACTGACATATCTCAGTGAAAGCTTACCCTATCTCTTGATCCTCTTGTGTCCCAACCTCAGTGTGACACATAGGAAAACTCAATCCCCAATTTTGAACTCTAAAGTCAGTCTACAAAAAGAAGTGTATGATTTTTTATGAGACTATGCAGTAGCCATCTGCTTCTGAATCAACTGAACCTGCTCAGTAGTATCCTAGACAAGACGAGGTCCCATCATAGATGCCTCTACCACCTCCAAACAACATAGGGGAGATCGACATGAACTACCGTATAAAGACTCATATGAAACTATCTGAATAGTAACCTAGAATCTATTATTGTAGGAAAACTCAATAATGGGTGTGTGTGTCTCCCAAGAATCCCTAAAATCAATGATGCATGCCCGAAGCATGTACTCTATCACCTGAATCGTGCGATCTAGTTGAAAATCTATCTAAGGGTGGTCTGCCATGATTAGAAGCACTTGTGTACCCAATGAACTCTTTATCCCTTTCCAGAAATGAGAAGTAATCCAAGAATCCCTATTTGAAATGATAGAATGTGGAACCCCATGTAGTCATACAATCTCACAGATGTACAACCTCCCAATTTCATCAATATCGAGGGTTTCCTTAATCAGTAGGAAATGTGAAAACTTTGTAAGCCTATCAACAACAAACCATACTGCATCATTACCTCAGGTAAACTTTGGTAAACCCATCACTAAATCCATCGCGACGTTATCTCATCTCCACTGAAGAATGGGTAGCTGTTGTAAAAGTACGGCTAGTCACTGATGATCCACCTTCACCTGTTGACAGGTGGAACATCTCATGAAACAACTAGCTACATCACCCTTCATAATTGGCCACAGGTACTGATGATGTAAATCCTGATACATTTTGGTGACACTAGGCTTCACTTTCCAAACTGAAGCATGAAAATCCCACATCAGCTCCCCATGCATGTATACCAAAAACCATGTGTGACCCTTTAACTGTAGAATCTCATACTCACCTATAGTCTAACCAGGAGGAGTTTCCTCTCCTGATATACTCTCCCATAGAAATAGGCCTTTAGAATATAATTTCTACCACATATTTACTCTTTCTAGTAAGGTAGAGGTAATAGCTAAGGATGTAATAAAATTCTATCCCTGCCTGTCGTGCACCTCCAAAATGTATCTCAAAGAATAATTCCATAATATTCCACTCACTACTAGCTTGCATCACTTTCAGTATCTGAGTCCTCCTTCTCAATGCATCAACCACTTCATTTCCTTTCTTAGGTGTGTAGGAAAGCTCGATGTCAAAATACTGAAGGTACTCCACCCACCTTTGCTGCCTCAGATTCAGATCACGCTGAGTAAAAATGTACTTGAGAATTTTGTGGTCCGTGTACACCAAAAAACACTCTCCCAGTAAGTTAGGTCTCCAACAACATAAGGAATGCACAACCACGACTAACTTGAGATCGTGAATTGGGTAATTCCTCTCATGTGACCTCAACTGTCAAGATCCATATGCAATGAATTGATCCCCCTGCATAAGAACTGCTCCTATCCCGATACCTGATGCATCATAGTACAGAGTGTAACTTCTGCTCGAATCTAGAAAAATCAGTATTGGTGTTGAAGTCAATCTCCCTTTCAACTCCATCTCATAGGAATCTGTCCATACATACTTCTCACCCTTTTTAGGAAGGCCTCTCAATGGAACTAATAAATGCGGGAAGTCCTATTTGAAGCACCTATAGTAACCAGCTATCCCCAAGAAACATTATATGTCAAAGACATTATTGTGTTGTTCCTATGAAACTATGACTCTCACATTCTCTAGGTCCACTAATACTCTTGTCTCTGAGATGATGTGACCTAGAAAGTGAATCTAATTCATCCAGAAGTGGCACTTTGTGAGCTTATATATAACTGATTCTCACATAGTGTATTCAAAATGATCACAAGATGTGTGGCATGGTTGTGTCGATTATGAGAATACACCAGGATATAATCCATAAAAACCACAACAAATGAATCAAGATAAGGATGGAACACTAGGTTCATCTGTGCCATGAAAACCATTGGTGAATTCTTAAGATCGAATGACACAACAAGATACTTGTACAAACCATACCTTCTCCAAAAAGCTGTGCGAGGTATGTACGATAGTCTAACACACAAATTATGATAACCGGATCTCAAATCAATCTTATAAAATACCTGATATCCTTTGAGATGATCAAAGAGATCATAAATTTTTGGAAGAGGATTCCATTTCTTAACCATCAATTGGTTCAATTTTTGATAATCCATGCATATATTGAGGGTACTGTTTGCCTTTTTCATAAAAAGGACTGGGGAACCCTATAGAGAAGTACTTGTTTAGATGAAACCCTTAGCCTCAAAATCCTCTAACTGTCTCTTGAGCTCTTGAAACTCTGTCATAGCCATCCTATAAGGATAAATGGATACCAGTGTAGCTCATGGTACCATCTTGATAGAGAAATCTACCTATCTCATTGGAGGTAGGCCTAAAAATTCATCTAGGAAGATGTCCCTGAAATAATCAACTACTGGAGGGAAATCTTCTTGACGTGTCCCCTTGTCATCTGATAGAAAATTTCAATCTAGCTGTCATCCCACCCAACCCACAGTGCTTGGGTCAAGCTTGGATTTCCGATACATCCCATTCACCCTTGTGTAGAAACGATCCACCGTATGGTGACATAAAACTCACCCTGTAGCGATAGAAATCAAAAAATTCTTGAAAGGAGACCAACCAGTCCATTTTGAGAATGATATTAAAGCCTATCATCTCTAAGACATAAAGGTCCCATATGAAGTGGAACCCACCAACCTTAAGAGGGAACTCCTTGCACCGACGCACACCTGAAATTCTAATCCCTAATGAAGTGTCTTGCATCATAACATCATTAGAAGTAAAAAAATAGAAACCAGGGAAAGAAAACCCATGCAGGCTAGGCCCAAATCGGAAAATATCATGACCGTGGGCTGGATTGGTCTGTTTCTTAATATTCCATTCCAACCCACGATCTTGATATTGTCCACTTTGGGCCTAGCCTATATGGTTTTTATTTACCTGGGATCTAGTCCTCATGAATCCCCTAGGAAAAGGCCTCATGACGGGAGAGGTATCCACACCACCTTATAAAGGGGTGCTTCATGCTCCTTCTCCTTTGATGTGGGATATCCACAATCCACCCCCACTAGAAGGTCCCAACGTCCTCCCTGGAACATCAAATGGACATAGACTCTGATACCATTTGTAACGACTCAGTCCGGACCACAATCATGATATTGTCTAATTTGGGCCTAGCCCAGACAGTTTTTCTTTACTTGGGCTCTAGACATCAGGCATTCCCCAGTAAAAGGCCTCATGATGGGAGATTTATCCACACCTCCTTATAAAGAGGATCTTTTTGTTCCTCCTCCTTCGATGTGGGATTTCCATAAACCACCCCCTAGAAGGGCCCAACATCCTCACTAGTATATAAAATTGAAACTAGCTCTAATACCATTTGTAATAGCCCAATATAGCCCACAATCATGATATTGTCTACAAATGAGACCAGCTGATCAATTCCTAGGATGACATCAAAGCCTATCATCTCTAAGACGTCAAGGTCCCATAAGAAGTGACACCCACCAACCTCAAGGGGGAACTCCTTGCATTAACACACACCTACTGTTATAATCCCTAATAAAATTTCTAGCATCATAACATTATCAGAAGTAAAAACACAGAGCCCTAGGCTATTTAGAATGAGCACATACATGAAACTATGTGAATCCCTGGTATCAAAAAGCACATAACCTAAAATAGAGGTGATTAGAACAATACCTCAAATAGTAGAAGGTCTCATATCCTACTCTTGCTAGGTCTGCTACACTGCATAAGTCTGGCCTATACTGTGGCCCTGTGGCATTTCCTAGATACCCTAAGCTGATCCACTCTATTATCTCTGAAAACCTTGAGTCTGGATACCATAGCAATGACCACCACCTTATCCTGAGCGGCCTGATATATTCCAGTTCCCTAATTAGTGAGAAGCTGCTATCCCTATTATTGTACATGGAGTCTGTGCAGAACCTCTCTTACTAGCTTCTAGAGGAAACGTCCTACTAAAAAGATAAATATGGACCATCTTGTCGCTAGCTCGACACTCGACTGGGCCCATCATGAAATTTGGTCTAGTATACCCAATTATTAAGCAATGGAAGCACCTCACCTAGCTACCGAAAGATACATTCTGAGTACTAGATTCTCCTTGAGTAAGATCCAGGGGATGCTTCTTGCTACCAGTTGAAATAGTACTAGATCCAGGTGCTGAACCACCCTGGATTGGACCTCCATACTCTCTCGGATTCTACTTGATAATCAGTGCCTGGTCAACTATAGTAGATACCGTAGTCAGCCAGATGATATTCACTTGTGAGTTGATGTTGTACCTAAGACCATCCTTGAATCACCTAGACTTTATAGATCATCACCCATCAGAATAGGTGCAAAGTGATAGAGATTAGTAAAGTAGATAGAGTAATCCATAACCGATAGAGTGTCCTGCTCTAGATACATAAACTCATGGGATTTTTTGGCCCTCAGCATCTCGGGATATAAGTAGTCATATAAGACTATCTAAAAATATTCCAATTACATGTTTCGCTGACACTCTATCTGTGTTGTAACATCCCACCATCTCTCGGTGGAATCACACAGAATATAAGTTGTGAGATTGACCCTCCTCTCAATAGGTGTCTCAAGATGATCAAAGATCAATAAAATGGCCTCTAGCCAAGACTCTATAGCCTATGGCCTACATTCCCCGGAAAATGTAGGCGGATGCTGTTGTTGGAACAATCATGTCAGTTCTTCCATAGACGTGGTAGGCTGTGGTGCTCCCTAAAAGGTTTGAATGAACTTCATAAAGCCTTCACAGAACTGTGAATCTATGCCTGCATCCGGTATAACGGTTAGTGCCACAACTGACACAATTTGAGGGTCTACTGGTAGCCCATGGCCTACCATCTTCGGGGTATGATCATCTTCATTCTCCTAGAGCACAACTGGAGGTATACGTGGAGGAATTACTCTACAAGTTCAAGCACATACCTCAGTTCAAGATCATAGAGGTTCTCAGTTTAAGATCACAAGAACTAAACACCCAAAGAAAACCCTTAAAGGTTCCCAAGAGAGGAGTACATAGCGTATAAAAACCATAAAAGGTGTGTACCCTCAAGCTCCTACTCGGGCATGTACTTCCACCGGTATGGGCATGTAACCATCCCAGGTACTCAGTGTGTACACAAGTCTCCCCTCCTATCCATGCAATCCAACATGGACATATTCACATGGGTTCTTCCTGAGTAAGACTACACGGTGTGCACCAAAAGTACACGACCGTGTACTTATGAAACCCACCACCCTGTGTTCCTTCTCACACGGATGAAAACATGACCATCTACCACAGAGCGTGTATATAGGGTACATGACATGTACATTAAAATTTTTCTTTATTTCTGAATAGAAGAACACATGGCATGTATTTATGGGACCTCATGTAGTGTTGTCTGGGTTTTCGGATGGTAAGCCTATGAAACTTCCCCGAAACCCCTGTTTTTTGAAAAATAAAGAAACGATGTGCCAAATTATGATCCATGGGGTCCCATACTACCTACGAATCAAATATTAGCATCCACATATAACACATAACAACACAATCTATATCCCATGTCCGAAACATAGTTGACCAAATTCTGATCCAAGAGGGACCATACTCCTTAGATACCAAAGTTTAGCATCCATCCAATTCAACCATAACACGTACCAATACACATATCACAAAAACATGCATATTTATCACGGTACCTATCATAACAACATGCATGTCTAGAACAAAATCTATCACAACAACATGAAATCATTAATTCTCTCTAAATGGAATGGTAAGAATGCATGACATGTGATTTCTAATAAGTTCTTATATGATACATGAGATGAAATACCCTCATCTCATCAGGTTGAAAAAAATAGAATCACAATGAAATCAATAATAACATCACAATGAAAGTGCATCAACCAATAGTGAAATCTAATCAACTATAATAGCTCAAAATAAAAAAATCACAAGTCAATTCGAGGCAATTTGACTTTTCCCTATACACGGGGTAGCTACTCCCGGGAAAATTTAGTACCAAACTATATTTCTATAATATCCCTATCTAATGTCACTAAATAGTAAGGAAAAGTAGAAAAGAAACTTTCTTTGATACCAATTTATAATATCTCAGATCTGGATGCCACTCAACTGGTGCCCCATACTAGGTTGGCCACATGGCCTCAAGCACATTTCCCCAAATGCAAGAGGCTTCTGACTATCAGTGAGGGACTAGGGTGTGTTAGTGGGGAAAATATGACCTTATTGGGAGAGTTTAATGCAATATAATAAATAAGAATACAATAACATAAGTAGTAAACAACATACAACTAAAGTAAATAGCAGAAGACTGATAATTGAAGTAATCAGATGTCATAACATACAAGAATGATGCTACATGTTCATGTTCTAAGAAATATCCAAAACACGTACACTGTAATGATCCAAAATATATGTTCCAAAATATCAAAAGAAACAAATAAAAATAAGAAGCATTACAAGACTCGGCTTGGTACCATGCTCTCCTGCTCCTAAGAAGCACATCAAGTACCAGTAGTAGGGAACTTTCCCTGATCAAACCCTACAATCATATAATCTATTTGGGCCCATAATCATGACCCAAAAAGAGTGTGAGACTAAATACCAGTAGTCAAACACAAAAGGTTTATGCTAATCTGTTAGTGGATATAGATATAACAGGCAGTGTACAATAGTGAAAGCAGTAAACTAGAAGGTCCTCAAAAGCAAGCACAACATATGTCTTAGAAGATAATGTAACCAAGTACAAGTGAAGACTAAATCCAAGCTTGTGATTTGTATTTTCAGACATGTAATTAGTAATTCTATTTAATTATTAAATTCCATTGGATTATATAAAAGTCTTGAGGTCCAGTCTAGGCCGGATGACACCCCATATAAAAGTAACCGTCAACTCATGACATAATAATCATTTAATCATTTTCCAATAGTGCTTTGCCTTGATATCCCTTAATGGATCCTAGGTTCACTCGACATTTTAAACAAGACTAAATGAGACCGACCACCCTATCCATGGCTTTCTCATGACCTTTACATAACTAACCTCTTAAGGCCATCCATTGTCTTTTAACTGAGATAATGGTTCACTCAAGGTATATAAGGTGAAATTAGTCACATGATCCTGATCTTGTCTTTTAACCGAGACTATGGATCGCCCATTTCTAATTACCCATTTTTATCATTTAATTAAATTATACATTCCATATCAAAAGAAACACATGAAAATTAAACTATCACATGACTTTAACATAATCAACTCATATGGGAACAATTTAAATAATAACTAACACATGTAAATTAAACTATTATATGGTTAAACAAGGATAAATCAAATGGTAAAATCATATAACAATACTATTATGAAATTTAAACATTTACAAGGCTTAACATAATAATTATCTCACATGGGAAATTCATATAATGAGCAATAAATTTTTAACAACCCAATAATGGGAATTCAAGATAAGCCTCTTAGGCATTCTTGGCCAAATGACCATATGAGGGAAACACACCTATGGGGTGGCCATAAATCAAGTTTCACAACCCTTATCATTCTTCAAAATCATCTAATTTATTACCTAATAATCAATAGTCAATAACATGGTTCATTATTCAATCAAGCGACACCCTAAAAGTGGGCACGTGACACTCCAACATATATAATCAACTCAATAATAAACAAAAGGCACAAGACCACCTACCTCATGTTAATATGACTCTCCTCATCCATTCTTGGCTTTCAAATCAACCTAAATTGAATTAGATCTAAAAAAATGACCAAAATTCTCAACCCTTGATAACTAGTTCGAGAGAAGAAATCAGGATGAAAGGATCAAAAGGAATCGAGCACTCACTGAGAGGATTCCAACGAGTTCGATGGTGTTCGAATTAGGTACTGGAGGAAGAAATGGGAGAATAATTCCTGGTCAGATTTTTCTTGGGCATGTTTCTCGTTGAAAGAGATTGTTTCTTTCCATCTGCCAAAAATGACGCCACTACCTAATTTAATCAAAAAAGAAAAGAAATGTACACGATATGTACTTGATATTACACACTGTCTGTACAATTTCTAACTAGATAATTACATGGTCGTGTACTAGGATTACATGGTGTGTATCCCTTTATACATGGTGTGTACCTATAAGTACATGTATTATAGGACCTAGTCACATCATGTAATAAGCCTACAGCTAGCCCTTGACCTCTTTTCCACCATTTTATTAAGTATAAACTGAAAAGGAAAGATCCGTACCTCAAAGGAAAAACCAAATTATTATAAAATTAATATTTACCTTTCATTTACACCATTAGTTAAGAAAATGGAAACAACATTCATGTGTATGTATGGACTACCGCCTCAAAGAACAGTGTAGTTCTTTTTATATCTCTATATTTAATAGATTAATATAAATAAATATGAAATGAATATATATTTTTTAATCATGATTATAACAATGAATATGATTCAACTATTATCTATATACATGGACTAAAACCACTAAACCAAAATATACATGAAAAAAAAGAGTTATTACTAAAAACAATTATTTTAGAAAATATTTGTTAACAAACAAGAGATAAAATCTTGTAAATAAATCATATATGATATGATATATATAATTATGGTTATTTAATAAATTTATATTAATCCTATATTTATTATAAATGAGGTTTCTAATGTGTATGATGAATTTTGAGACTTAAGGTAAGAGTTTTATGTTACAATCTCTTTGTCTATCAGGATTGTTTTTTATTATGTTTTAGATAAGGAAATATTATCATATTCACCTCCAGAAAATAATGAATTTTATTATCCTCTAGTTATTTTTGGATAATACAAGTTTTACTTTCACCTTATTCTTTTTTAATAACTAAATATACCAAAATTATTTTTTAATAAAAATGAATTTATTTCTCTCTTTGATAAAAAATCCTTTCTCTTCCATGTATATTATTTCAAAAAAGGTTTTAAAGAATATTTTTAACATTCACCAAAGATTTTTTAAAGAAATTTTACCCATGTTTTACTTTTTAATTTTTTTAAAAGGAATATTCTTGTCATTTTCCAAATGAGGTAAATTTTACTTTTTACTAAAAATATAAATGGAATCATTGTTTTAATTTTTATGACATGAAAAATATTTTTTTCCATCATAACTATTGAATATTTTAAATATTATTTTATATGTAATAATTATTATTTTTAAGTAAAAGTATTTTCATAATGATTTGTGTTATTCTAGTTTTCCAAATTTTATTTTCAAAGTTAAATGGTTATTTTCCTCAATAAATGATCCAAGCGATCTTTTAAAATAATTTTCCATATAAGATGACATACTTTATTTTTAAGTCAGATTTTATAGTTATGTGATCCAATGATACTATCCTTATTCATTATCTATATGGTGTATGGTTATGATGAAAAAATTATAATGAAACTTATTCCCTTTTTATGGGTTATGCTAGGATTAAATGATGAAATTTTTATGAAACCCATTTCTTTTTCACGAGTTATGCTATAATGAAATGTTTATGAAACCTATTTATTTCAATGGGTTGTTCTATAATGAAATTTTTATGAAAGCAAAGTTTTTTTAGGGATTTTTGATATTATTAATATATTATGATATTTTGGAAAACTTATGTATGATTTTCATTAAGGTATGGGTGGGACCTATATCTCCCTCTAATTCATTGGGTAAATATTAATATCTCATTACATAAATACGATTGGAATAGGGAGTGAACCAAATATATATAGTAAGGGAATATTCACACTTTGATAGTAATGGGAGTGAACCATGACTACTGTGATTATGTGGGGAGTCAACCAATTCTACTATCATAGTCATGGAAATGAACCTTGACTACTAAGGAAATTATTTTTTATGTCCACGTGTAAGAAAAAAATCTAAGTTTTATGCCTATGTTATGCTCGCATGGATCATGTTCTTTGATTCCATTATAATTCATGTATTATGAACTTCCATGATTTATTTTATGACTCATGATTATGGTCATTGATATACAGGTTATGGTTTTGAGATTTCAATATTATTTTCTCATAACCTTATTATCATGTTATACTAATGCGATAATTGATATCTCCCTTATTTACCATTACTGAGCATATCAGATTACCCATTCTTATAATTCTTTTTTCTATATTATGAAGAAAGTTTTAATGCATAATATATATATGAAGGGTTCTATTAATGATGAATGTAGTGGGAAATTATTTAGTTCACTTATGAACAAGTTATTTGTGACTTAATGTTTCCAAAGAAACTAACCCATTATGTTCATCATATGTATTTTTTTGAGATGAAATAAATATTAATATATTAAGATGTAATTTAAATGTATGATAAGTTTGGGTAAATATAGTTTATATGGATGAACCAATAGTTATAATATCTTGGATATGTTGTGTGAAAACCAATGTAGATTCAACGAGACAAAAATAATGTCCTTGAGTTTACAATGAAATAATTACAACACTCTCAGAAAAATAATAATGAGATATAAAACCATTTTACAAAGGAGAAGGTGGATCAAAGAATTTTTAAATTGGAATTTATTAGAACTCAGCACCAAGTGGAAGATATTTTAAAAAAACCATTAGTTTCACTAAAGTTTGAGATGCATCAGTTAATCCTAAAATTTCAACTAATTTATTCAAACTAAGGTGGTTCAATATACATTATCCCCATTGTATATAATGATTCATTATCATTGTTTTTTCTTTTTGAAATTTATATTTTTTTGGGTTTAAGAAGATATTGGGAGACATAAATAATGGGGAATTAGAAAAAAGATAAAACATTATTGAAATTTATTCTTTTTCTTGTTATCTACAATGATTTTTTACTCATGTAATCTTGGAGATTTTTGTTAATATACCTTTTCTTAGTTTTGGACAGTTGATGTTTTTGAATTCGTAGAAGAGATTGGATCTCAAAAAGGAAAAAAAACCTTTATTTTTTTCAAAGGGGATGAATAAAATAATGTATTAAAAGATTCATATTTCAATAGAGATTAGATTGAAAGAATTAACTTAAAAGAATATATAGTGGGTTTCCAATAAAATCCAAAGTGGTAGAATATGAAATTTATATGTTGTAATGATGGTTTTTTATAAACTGAATGTACATTAATATTAATTTAGACTATTTTGAAATGTTTAAATAGGATTGGACTTGAGATGATATGTCTAGAGATAGTTTGGTTTTCATATGAACAAGTAATGTCATGAGAATAATTTTTATATTGTGATATATATACAATATGAAATGTACTTAAAGGTATATAAGAATATATGTAAGGGTAGTTTATAGATAGAAACATATGCTAAAAATATATAAATTATTTATTTTCATTCTATAATATATTATCCACATCAAGGATCATTTTTTGGTGAGTTTCTATGTTATATAAATTTTTAGCTACCCACATCATAGAAGAGAGTCACACTATAGTTGGTTTAGGAACCAAGAATACATAGAGTTTGATCACAACATGATAAAATTGTCAATATATGATTAAGGGAACCAAAACACGATTATTAGTCTATAAAAGTTAATCTTGAGGATATTTTAGAAATATAAATATGGAACACATTTTAGTTCACTAAATCATTCCATGATGCAACTTTAAGTTAGACACAAACTAATGAAGGAAACAACCAGTCACCCTATAATAAAATATTTCATACTATGATTTCTATATTTTAGATAAATTAGATAGAATTTATTACTTATAACTATTAAGATTATTTTTCTATTTTAGGAATTTCCATTAACTACCAATTTGAATTTTTGTAGTGGAAATTCACATAGAAACAATCCAATGGTCGGTTGTATAGAAGAGGATTTTGAAGGTTGATTGAGCACTAAAGTTTGATTTTAAATTTTAGGATTCAAAATAAATTTTGGATTCTACTATATATAATAAGGTAATAAAAAATAGTATAGTTAATAGGAATACATGACCTTAGATAAAAGGATATAATATTTAATCATTTATAGATTTTATTGATTATCTATATTTAAGGAGATTTGTATGATTTTATTGAATTCAATTGAAGATTATACTTAGAAGTAATGTATTCCGATACATATCAATGATGATTAATAAGTGGAGAACATATTATTATGAAAAAAACCCATTACTATTTGGTGTAATATAATTTATTATCACTCTTGTGAGTTCTACCTATGTGTCGACATTGTATCATTTTGTAACCCCCTTGGAAAGTATTGTGTGGAAGAAAATAAGATATCTTAGACCTTGGATGAAAATTTATATTTTTCAAAAAATTGTAATAAAAAACATCTAATATAGTTATTATTAGGTATATCAACACATCATTTATATGTGCCCCTTTGATGTACCCCAGTGCAACTAAACTGTATAAAATCTTTATATAAGCGATTCATTATATTTCTGTATGTATTCACTCATATGTTTGATTATCATGATATATTAAATGTTTTTTTTAAATTTAAGGATGGTATCTAGTTAATCTTGGATTGAAAATATATTTTAAGTCACCCTAAATAACCCCCCCTTTAGGGTGTATATTGCCACCTTAAATTAAAAGAAATTTTATATAAATGAAACTCTAAAAAAAAATCAATTAGATAACATATATATACTATACATATGGTAAATAGAATTTGTATCATAATATATAAAAAATCCAAAAGTAAAAACACATACACTATACACAAGTGTAAGATATCCCAATCCACATAATTGAAAATAATATCAAAACATCAGAAAACCAGCTGAAAAAAGATGATCAATATTTTCTCTAAACCATAAGGACTCTTATATCCTATATTAATTATCAATTTTTTGAAAGAACCTTTAACTTATTTATATAATTTATATAAATTTATACATATATTCTGGAGTAACATTTATAGGCTATGAGTACATTATACTTATTTATGAGGTCACCACTCCACCCTAACAATATTTTTCAAAATATTGTGTATGCAAGTGAAATATAATTTTAGCACATAGAAAACAAAATGAAATAAAATAATTAACATAGATGTTTAATTGATAAATTATTATTTATTTATTCTTATTCTAAATCAATCATAAATCAAGATTTATTATTATTCAAATAATCAATAATAAAAATTAAGAAAAACAATTTCAATCCATTCTCATAGTCCAAACTCATGATCCAAGAGGATAAAGATCCATAAAAATCCCCTATATGAGGCTATAAACACATACACATGCATATCAATCCTCACATATGATACATCTATTCTCATAAAAAGGAATATGTACAATAATTTGTTGATAACCATATACACTTATGTATTTATCCTCACATAGGAGGCCTCTCCCCCATTGGGTGGAACATACTCATATATATGTATATATCTATGTGTATTTAATGTACATATCCCATATTTCCAAACCATACTTTATATCATTTAACATGGAATAAATATAAAAAATTCATATACATTGCCAAGCAGATCCTCATCTCTTTGATTATTTGGTTTTAAAACATAATAACACCATGATTTATATTATTGTAATATTTATTATTGAATTTTTATATAATTTAATATTTATAATTGGATTTTAATATTTATAATGGAATTCATTTTTATTATATCTTATAATTCTTTTCTTGGTCTAACATGGTAACTCAATACAAATTTCATATAATATGTTCTATATGTTCTGTGAAGTTTCATAACTGTAAATTCTTTATTTTGGACATTAAATATCATATAAAAAGTTTTATATTATTCCAAAAAACACCCTATATGTTTCCAAAATTGTATTAAGTCCCAATACAAAGAGACTTGGAAATTCCAAGGCATCCAAATGCTATAATGTAAGGGAAGTTCTCAAATTCAATTCCTTATGTTACTAGATTTTCAAATTTCATTTTTATTATATTTTCATCATATAAAATCCTACAAATCATGGAATATAACAATTCCATTTTTTGGTTATTTAATATATTTATCTTCATTTTATTAAACAATTTGGAAGGCTAAATTGATTGTTTTTATGCTCTAAATTCATCCTAAATCCAATACAACATTTTTGTGACATTTATGAATATTTCATACTGTTTTTATATTATTTTTTAATGATATAATGAGCTAAAAATGTGTGATTGTGGAAATATTCAATTATTTTTAAATATTATTTTTTTATAAATACAATTTAATAGGACCAAATTCTAAATAATTATTTTATTCACTCTAAAATTGTACCAATGATGTTGCATAACAACTATGATAGAATGTTAGATTAAGAAAACATTAAAAGAAATATAATCTAAATGTATTATAAATAATAGTACATTTTTTCATTCATTTATATTATAATTACTATAACTATAAGTTCTTAGGAGTTTATTATCATCTTATAGTTTTTACATAATTGTTTAACCATCTTTCAATGCTTAAGTAAAATAGTTTTTGTTTTACTGAGAGTTATATGAGTTGTAGTATAATAAAAAGCGAGGATGAATAGTTAATGTAAGAATGTTTCAAATATTATGTTTCATGCACAAAAAGCCGAGACAATGTTAGATGAGAATATATTGTTAAGTGGAGGAGAATTTACCGAGTGGTAAGGGCTCCTGCTTGGCATCCAAGAGACCCGGGTTCACAACCAGGTGGAGGAGAATTTATGGGTACTGTAGTAGCACTATAGCAGCACTGGACTGTAGCAGTTACTATAGTAGTTACTGTAGCATTTACTGTTCGGTACTATAGCAGCCGGAACTATTCACCCGATTTGGGCCTTCGGGCCACCGGTTTGGGCCTACGGGTCTCCCGGGTCTTCGGGTCATCAAAGGCCTTTGGGAAACAGGGCCTTCGGGTCACGTAGACCATGGAGTAGCCCAGTTCACACAGAACATGCCCCAGAAGAGGATCAGAGCAACAAGAGAAGCAGCCACCAGATGCAGAGCTAACCGGATTGGAAGAGTGAGAGGGTATGACAACCGTCATCAGGACCAGGAACCATGAAACTTTGTACGGGGCAATGCTAGCCGATCAAAAATGCAAGGTGGGGTGATAGGAGATCAGTGATGCAGAAATCTGGGGAGGGGCAGTTCATGTGGGTTGGGCCTACGGGTCATGTATTGGGTATGGTATGCCTCTGGGCCTTCGAGTCATGTATTGTGGGTTTTTCGGGCTTTGTTCCTTGGGCCTACGGGTCATGTATGAGTTCCCCTTCAACCCTTAAAAGGGGGATTATCCATAATAAAATAAAAAATAAGGCCTTCGGGCCATTCAGGCATTATGTTGATAGTCTGATATATTATGAAAAAGAAGCACCATAAGCATTGGTGAAAATAATGTACCATTAGGTCAATGTATAATACATTGAGAAGTTAAGAGATCATAAGGAGTGTATATAGACTATGTCCTATAGAGGTCCCTATATTAAGAATAATACTATGAGATAAGATTGATCACCAAACTTATTGTTAATCATAAATGTTAGAAAATGTTGTATCCAGTTCTCTATATTAATGAAATATTAGGGAATGAATTAATATATTTAAATAAAAAGTATAAATATATAATGAATACTTTTAATGTTTGATATATCCAATATCTTGTAATTGTAGTCTATTTTAATATTAGAGAAATCATTTTTCTAGGATTGGCTCAATCATCATTAATCAAATTTAGTGTGATGGGATAATATGTTTCAAATAGTAGTTTTATAATCTTATCTATAATGACGCAGAGAAAACATGGAATAGATAACCATTTTGAATTATATAATATTGATATGAAGTGATAAAATATTTGATTCATCATTATTCAATTTCTATCATTTAGATGTTCTAAAGGATACATTACTAGTTTCTTAAGGCTGAATCATTTTACATCCTCATTTAATAATTAAAACTGAATTATCACATTCCAACAACACCATTGATCTCTATTCATTGGTTTTATAGTTTTATTCATTAATTTTACTACAATTTTCTAAGTACTATAATAGTTTTAATAAAATTTTATTCACTAACTCCCACATGAGTTATACTTCCTTTAAAAGGTAAAATTCACATATTATTACCTAAACAAAAAAATAAATAAGGTTCTTACTCTTCCTATAAAATTAATGATTGGTCATAAGACCACAAAAAAAGGTTGAGTAAGTTGATAATTGTACATAATGCCCTTATGTTAGGATTTATCCCATTTTAAATTTTTTCTTAGGTATCATCCCATTATAAAAAATTTGGTTTTGTCTATACCTAAAAAATTTATGATATATCTAGAGGATTGAAAAACTCATTTGTGTTTGAGGGTGTGAAGAGTAGATGTATGATCATTTTATCTGAACTTCAAGAAAATATCTTATACCCATTGTTTTTATATTCATCATGCACTTTATTCACCACTATTAATTTTTTGATATTTTTTTAATTTGCTTAACCACCATATTCTAGGTTTTCTTTTTTTAATCACTTTGATATTCTTAGATTAATAATTCACCCTCCCCACCCTCTTGTATTTTCCATCACCACTTTGTGTTACTTAACAATATGTGTCATATATTACCCTTTATATATTTTTATAATTAAATAAAATATTGAATATAATTTTTATAACCATTCAAGTATCTAAGTGTAACTGCAAACTATAACAATTATTAGAAAATATTATTTGTTTGTGATGGATACATAAGATATTTTTAAAGTAAGTGATCCACTAAGACCACCAATGTTCAATGGAAGTGGCTATGGCTATAAGAAAAACCTAATAGAATATTTTATGTAGACTATTTTTATTAAATATTGGACTATCATTAAAAGTCCTTACATGTTGTAAAAATGTGATTTAGGTACTTTAGTTAGTAATGCTATTGAAAAATACTTTTTAAGTTATGTGGTTATTATTTTTATTTTTTATTCTATGATTATAAATTATTATAAACACACACATATATTTTTAAAGTTATTTTTGACATTTTGAAGACATTATAATTCACTCATCAAGTTTCTAAAAAGTTACAAAAAACTAGTCTTAAAATTTTTAGGGCTAAGTATCATGATTTAAAAATGCTGTAGCATGAAATAATTGATAAAATGTATCACATTTTTACAAAAATTGTGAAAAACATGAATACACATGGAGAGACTATATAAAACGAAGATATGGTTTAGAGGATTCTGAGACGACTTCTAGTGAATTGGTATTCCATGAATGTTGATATTATAGATATAAATAATTTCAATACATATTTTATTGCTCATATTATTGGTTCAATTTTTTAGTATGAATATGACATAAAAAAATCTTATAGAGGAATAAGTAGCCAAAAACAGAAAAGTTAATTTTAAATCTTCCAAACTTATATCTTATAATTATTTGTATTATGAAACACAAAATATTGTTAGGGATTATTTGGCTCAAATTATAAGAAGCGTGAATGGATATATAAGGAAAATATAGGGTTATAAAAAGTAGTAAAAAATAAACAAAATGAGGGATGATATAAGAAGAGGTAGGAAAGGTAATTATAATTCAATTTTCAATGATTTAGATGTTAGTTTTTTAGAATTTAGAAAGAAAGGTAATATCAAAACTGACTATACAAAGTAAAAGAGTGAAAGAGAATACATGATGTGAATGAACAATGAAAAATAAAAAATGTTCACAACATTAAGTTTCAATGAAGATACTGATTCAAATGATAATTATTAGCTTGAAATAGATTTTATAAACCTTTTCATGATGGATAGTATAAAAAATGTAAATTATTATTATGGCTCAAATTATGATTTTTAATATGATAATATTGTAGAATAATTGTTTAATGATATATGTGATAAGTATTCAAGATGAGATTGATAAAATTGCTAATAAAAAAGTGCATTTAGAGAATAATAATATGACATAAGAAGGTAAAAATCTAAGGGGTCATGATTATGAATAAGTTTTAATAGTAATTAAATATAATGGGAAGATAAGGAATATTAATTACTCAACCAAAGGCAAGGTATGCGATGATTGATATGTTATATAGAAAGTGAAAGAAAAACTCAATGTTGATTTTGAAATAACGAATGAAGAACTTTATAAATTTTTAAAAGTAAGAGATATTTGGATAAGTTTATTTCACTATAATGGATGAAAAAGAAGAGAAACTACATTGGATACACTGGGAAGAACCTAATATTTAAAAGGATTACCTTTTTAAAGGAAAAACTATATTTATTTATATTTTTAATTGATTTATATACGAAATGTGTGGAAACTATACATGTAACTACTCTTTATGGTATGTTTAGTAACTTAGTAACATGATGGAACCTATTTTTAGAATTACATTGAATTCTAAATTACCTAAATATTTTGTATTTCGGGTTTCAAAAAGTCTAATCCCAAACCCTATTAGACCTTAAATAGACTATATTCCCTTGTAATTTTTTTGTTTTTGAAAGCATGCATATAGATTATTGTTTCATTTATTGGTACATTGAAATGAGAAGAATGTTATTTTTTTATCCATAGAGCAGGTTTTTTAGTATAATATATATTATATGTATAGTTTTTTCTATTTTTTTATTTAATCCATTTCATATCTTTGAAAAATTCATTAAATATATAAACAGTTTCATGAGTCCTTTTCTTTAGTCGTTTCATTTTGGGGGAGTTCACTATTATGATATGGGATTCACCATAATTTTTTTATAAATTTCTTTAACATTTATATACTTTATACTGAGTGGAATGTTAAATGTTAAGGTGGAACTTCACTTTTTTTTTTCAATAATTCTACGTTTGAATATTTTATACATGTTATATCAAACTATTTATTGTAGGTGGATGTAGATTAATAGTTTCTCTCCTAATCTCTATAATATACCTATGTTTAAATTATTTTATGAAAATAGTTTTAAACTCTTAATTTAATTCCATATAGGGGAATAAGTTACTTCATGCTTTGTAATTATAAAAATGAGTGATAATATTGAGTGTATCCAAGCCTCTTTGATGATTTGGGTTAATAATTACAAAACACCATACTTTATACTATTTTATTGGTTTGGAATATATATTTAAATAATATATTACTTATATTTTAATTCATGTTAATTATATATTAGGATTATTTTTTAGGTTTATCTTGAGAATTCATGTTCAAATTTTTTATAACATGTTATATATGTTACAAGAAGGATATCAAGTGTGAATCTTTTATTATGGACCTTAAATATCATATATATAAATGAATTTATATGATCCAAAAATTCCATATGTACCCAATACAACATTTAGTCCTAACATAGAGATTGTTGGGATTTTCAAGGAATCCTTATCATTAAACACACTAGGAATTCTCTATCACGACCCGCCTTCACCAAAAGGAGGGAAAGGTCAGCAGATTGCTAAGCCCTTACTTCTTTAAGTTGAATGAGAGATAATTACCCCTGAAACCCGCCTTCTATAGGTCCCAGAGTGGTGACTAGCACCAAGGGTATGGAAATCACACACAAATGAAAGGCATCACCCTTTTTGTTTTATAGGATCGGGAGATAAGATGGTAAATCCCAACAACACCAAAAGAGGAAAGTAAAGTAAAGCCAAAAACCATTCCCAATGCATGTTAAAAAAATAAAAATCCACAAGTATAAGTGACTATAAGGATAAAGTACCAAAGAAAGAAAAGAAAACAACAACTGCAACTTCCCCCAAGGTCCGAGCTAGTATGGTCCTGCGCGATCCCCAAAGTCCTCCTGGAAACCTGAAAGCAGTTTTATATTCGTAGGGTGAGCATACGAGTACACTCAGTAGGGAAAACCAAAGACTCTCGTGCACAAGTGGGGGAACGTGCTAAAGTCTCATGAGAAGCAGACAACCAACACTATCAAGGAGTTCATACATCCCACTCACCGACCACACTCACCAAATAACGCAAGCAAGTAATGTATATAATAAGAGCACATCGATGTTTGGGTACCCTGCGCCACTTTCCCACTGGTTATTGAAGACATACTATGCATCAAATCAATACCACCATTCTCACTGCAGTCCCACTGCCAAACCCCACCTACACACACCTGGGCCATAACTTTCACACGTAACCACGATTACAAACACCTAGGCCAGAACAACCACCACCACGCCCGAAGACACCTGGGCTAGAAGATCCACCACCACGCCTGAAGACACCTGGGACTCATCCCGAAGATACTTGGGAAAATACCTGCCCACACACACCTGGGCCGTAACCACCACACTACCCCGCCTGAAGGTTCTTGGGCTAATAATGGACATCAGGCCATCAAAGCCTACCTGAAGATACTTGGGCTACCAGGAAAGGGAGCAGAAAAGGAGATAATAACTAGCCACTAATAACAGTGTTGGGAAAAACACCCCCCCATGAAATGGGGGTGTTCGACACTAAGTGCTCAACTTGGGTGGGGTGTGAATAAGAAACAAAAAACTACAAGTGTATATATGTAGGTATCAAGTACTCTCCCAAGTTTAGGTTTTTCTAGCCAGCCTATGGAACACAAACATCACTCAAGTCTGAGCCACAAATCTCGCCAACAAGACCCATTTTTCCCATCCTTGTTTTCATGTTCAGTAATAATGTTTAAATAAGTTTATGCACTACTGGGAAACTAATATCATAAGCACAAACCAAGGAAAAGATCCAGCCAAACGTCAATTTAAGCATTCACACCCAGTTATCTTGTGAAGTCACAATAACAAAAGGGACAAGTGAGATCCCTCGAAGTACTGGAACCAAAGAAAACCCCGATACACTACCCCGTGTCCCCCCAAATGGTTTCTCATAAATAGAGGATCCCAACCCAATTTGTGATACAAACAAGGTAACCAATCGGTCTTAAAATTCACAACAACTGAATCCATAATAACAGGGGATCCCATCCCCACCCACATCACCCAATAATTGGCCCATGAAAGGATAAACAACCAAACCACTACCACCAACACAAAGCAGGGCCATGCCTTTATTTTCAGATTTATAAGATTTAACACACTCCATGATCTCAATTTCCGTGTGCTTTAACTAGGGTTATCACATAAGGATTGATCCTGGTGCCTCAATTTATTTAGCTGGATATACGTGATTAACCAATTTCCTTTTCACAAAAAAAGTTCACAACTACAAAACAAGTCATTAAAACATCACCAGGGGTTCATTAGTGCGTAAGCCCGCACAATTCAGAAAAGAAGATCATAAAACAAAGCAGCATCATCGATCACATTCCCCCCCTTCGTTATTTATAGAATTCGTTCATTATCTTTATTCAGGTTTGGTTTATCCAATTCTATATAATCAAAATCACTCCCACCCCGCAAGATACAGAAAAAGAGAGAGACGAAGGAGAAATTCCCTACTTGTTGATCAATGATCGACGCTAAGGCTGGGTGCGGAACTTCACGGATAGCGATGCGGCTCGCCCGAATGAAAAGCGGTTCGTCTGAATGAAAAGTGGTTCATCTGAACGAAGGGTACTACTAGCACAGGGTGATTGAGAAAACGAAGAAACCTATGGTGAACCCTTTAGTTTATAAGGCTGAGGACGGTTGAGATAAGAACGTGAAACTGTGTAAGGCACGGGGTCGTGGGTTGACCACGCGGTCACGTCATTAAAGGGTCGGGCGGTTTAAACTGACGCACACACTAGGTTAATTCATTAAATATTTAATTAAAAAATTTATGGGAATTACCGGGCTTTAAAACAACCTTAAAGGGGTGAAAATAGGGTTTAAAACCCAATTTGCACAAAAAGGAGTGCTACTGGAAAATCCCCGTGGGGGTAGGCGAGAGCCACCTGTAGCTGAGAGCTACCGGTAGGCTATAGCGACCGGTAGATAGAGCTACCAGTAGACATAGCTACTGGTAGCTGTAGCTACTGGTAGACCGAGCTACCGATAGATAGAGCTACTGGTAGGCTGCAGCTACCGATAGACCAAGCTACCGGTGTGCCTGCTACCAGTAGGCTAAGGCTATCGGTAGGCCTACCGTTAGGCCAAACTTCACCGAGATTCCCAGACCAGAAAACCCAACATGAGATTTTCACAAAGTAATGGACCCTAAAAACCCGAGCCATTACATCAGATACCTCTTAAACGATTCTCGTCCTTGAGAATCAAAACAACCCAGAAGGAAAGAGAGGGTCCGAACAACCACCTCGAAAGATACCTCTTAGGAGTGAACCTCATTGTTAACCAAGAACACCTTTCTGTCAAGAACCAAGCAACATACCATGTCAAGCTTCCCATCCCTGTGGGTTGGGGAGTCTCCTTCCCCATGTCAAGATATTATCCGATTTGGGTGGCACTGACTCGCCCACACGAGTTTAATCGCATCCACCTTAATGCATCTTGATTAGGGGTCGGGCCCTCCCCTCCCCATAGCCAGGACTTTTCACACACATTCAGAGGAAGGAAAACCAGCATATTTCATAGCAAAAAATACAAAACGTTCTACCAAAACAGGTATAAAAAATAGAACAAAACTCAAAACAACTCTGGGTACTGGGCACGCATCTGTGCTTCCCTCTCCCACGTACTCTCCTCAAGCCCAACATGTCTCCACAACACACGAACCAAGTGAATGGTTCGCCCACGAAGCAACTTCTTCTTGCGATCCTTGATAATCACTGGTCTTTCCACAAAAGTCACGTCATCCTCGATGTCTAGCTCTCCCCAGTTGAGGACGTGTGAATCGTCGTGCAGATACCAACGAAGCTGGGACACATGGAAGACATCATGTATCCTCAGTAGCGGCGGTGGTAACGCTAGTTGATAATCCACTTCGCCGACCCGCCGCAATACCTCGAAGGGTCCGATGAACCTGGGAGAAAGCTTACTCCCCTTACCGAACCTCCGCTGCCCACGCCGAGGGGAGACCTTCAAGAACACAAGGTCTCTGACCTCAAACTCCAAGGGCCTCCTCCTGGTATCAACATACGACTTCTGACGGTCCTGGGCCGCCTTCATCCTTTCCCATATGAGCTGAACCTTCTCTGTCGTGCTCTGCACCACCTCCGAGCCAAGGATGCCTGCCTCTCCTACTTCGGCCCAACACACAGGTGAACGACATGGCCTCCTGTACAAGGCTTCAAACGGGGCCATTCCAATGGTAGAGTGATAGATATTATTGTAGGAAAACTCCACCAGAGGTAAGTATCGCACCCAAGATCCTCCTGAGTATAGAACACATGCCCGCAATATATCCTCAAAGGTCTGGATGGTGTGCTCTATTTGTCCATCTGTCTGGGGATGGAAAGCAGTGCTAAGGCACAGCTGGGTGCCAAAAGCATGCTGAAATCCTCTCCAGACTCATGAGGTAAACCGTGCATCCCTATTCGAGACTATAGACCTCGAAACTCCATGAAACCACATCACCTCATCCACGTACTTTCATGCCAAAGCATCCACAGTACTCGACTCCCTGATCGCCAGAAAGTGAGCCGATTTCGTCAACCGGTCCACTGCCACCCAGATGACGTCGTATACCCCTTGGACCTTGGGAAGTCCCGTGACGAAATCCATCGAGATGTTTTCCCAATTACACTGGGGACATCTAGAGACTGCAGTAGGCCACCTAGAACTTGGTGTTCAGCCTTAACTTGCTGACAGACTAAGCACTTGGCCACAAACTCTGCCATTGCTTGCTTCACTCCGGGCCACCAAAACTGTCTCTTCAGTCCCTAGTACATCTTGGAAACTCCTGGGTGTACCACCAGGGGTGAGTTGTGGAACTCACTAAGAACCTTGCTGCACATCACTTTTGGAACAAACAACCTTCCCTGGAAAAGAATCTGGTTCTGCCCATCCTCTGTCCACCCTTCCGGAACATTCCTCTGGTCAACTCGGTCATGCATCACTTCGCACTCTAGGTCTCCCCACTGAGACTCCTCCACTTGCTGCAACAGAGAAGACTACACTGTCATCTGATACAGGCAACCTCTACCGCTATCCATCCTCGCATCCAGGTGTAAGGTAGCCAACTCCTCCATCGTCTTCCAGGCGTCTGCCGACTCTCGGACCACATCCTTCTGCGTCCTCCTGCTCAAGGCATTGACCAATACATTCCCCTTCCCTGAAGTGTAGGAAACCTCAAAGTTGTAATCCTGGAGGAACTCCATCCAACTTCGCTGCCGCAAGTTTAGGTCCCGCTGGGAGAAGATATACCTCAAGATTTTGTGATCTATGAAGACCACAAAGCGTTCTCCGATGAGGTAGTGCTGCCATAACTTCAGCGAAAAAACGACCGCTGCAAGCTCCAGGTCATGGGTGGCATAATTACGCTCATGAGGGCGTAGCTTCCTAGACCCATAAGAGATCACCCCTTGTCGTTGCATCAACACACATCCCAAGCCCTGTCTCGAAGCATCACAAAACACCTCATAGGCCACCCCTTCTTCCAGTAATCTCAGCACTGGGGCACTAACCAACTTCTCCTTCAGATAGCTGAAGGATACCTCGCACTGCTCACTCCACATGAAAACCTGGTCTTTCTTGGTCAAGGCTGTCAAAGGGGCTGCAACTCGGGAGAAGTTGGGTACAAACCTCCGATAGTAGCCCGCCATCCCGAGGAAACTACGGATCTCTGCCACATTCTTGGGTGCTTCCCAAGAAACAAATGCTTCAACCTTTGATGGATCCACCTCTACCCCCTGCCTGGACACCACGTGCCCGAGGAAGTGTACTTCTCGTGTCCAGAACTTGCATTTTGACAACTTCCCATAAAGCTAGTGCTATCAGAGGACCTTCAAAACCATCCTAAGGTGCCCCGAATGGTCCTCCTCTAATCTTGAATAGATCAAAATGTCATCGATGAACACAAATACGAACCGATACAGGTATTCCCAGAATATGGAGTTCATAAGCCCCATGAACACAGCCGGGGCATTCGTAACACTGAAGGGCATGAACACAAACTCGAAGTGTCCATATATGCACCTGAACACCGTCTTCGGGATGTCGCCCTATTTCACCCTCAACTGGTGACACCCAGACCGCAGGTCGATCTTAGAGAACCACCCTTACCCTTTCAGCTGGTCGAAAAGATCGTCTATCCTCAGAAGAGGATAGAGATTCTTGATCGTCACCTGATTCAGCCTCCTGTATTCTATACACAACCTGAGACCACCATCTGCCTTCTTTGCGAACAAGACTGGAGCACCCCACGGTGACACACTTGGTCGAACATAACCCCTCTTCATCAGATCGTCAATCTGAATCCGCAACTCCCGTAGCTCCGAGGGTGCCATCTGGTAAGGAGCCATCGAGATCGGATGAGCACCGGACTGCAAGTCTATCCCAAACTTGATATCCCGTCGAGGGGGTAGAGTCGTCACCTCCTCAGGAAAGACGTCCATAAACTCACAGATGATCTCCGACACCTCCACCATCTCAGCATCTACTATCTCCACTGACAGCTCATATAGAAAGGAGAGGATGGGTTCCTCTCATCCGCTGCCCTTCTGGCCACCTCACTTGCCGATGAAATTAACACGCCGGCCACCCAAGTCTGAGAACACAACTCTTCCTTGGAAGCAGTCGATGATGGAACACACAGAGAATAACCAGTCGATGCTTAGTATGACATTGTATGGCTGTATCTATAGTAGAAGAAGATCCCTAACTGAATGATGTGGCCCTATCATCAGTCTGCATCCTCAACAAACAAACAAAAAGTCGGTCTGACCTTCGACTGGTGTGATCAGTACCAGGGGCACTGGAATTATCTCGGCCTCTAGACCCAAGGCATGGGCTAGACTGGGTGCAACAAAGGAGTGCGAAGCTCCGATATCGAACAAGGCATAAGCAAGGGTACTGAATAAACTGATCGTACCTCGAACAACCTCTAGCCCCGCCGGAACAGCTGCCTCCACGGTGTGTAACTGTCCATGCCCAGATCCTCTGCCCCTTGGCTGTCGGCCACCTCCCCGACCACACCCCGGTCGAGGTCCCTGAGTAGCGCCCTGAGGTTGGCCTCCTCCCGCTAAGTCTGCCCTCGTAGGAGCGAGAGCTCGCTGTCCCTACTGCTGCTGCTGGAAAGGCCTGGCTAGAAGCTACTGCTGGGGCGGGTGCTGGGGCTGTCCGCTACTGCCATACTGTACTCGGTCCGAGTACTGACTCCGGAGATGTCCATGGCTCCCACGGACGAAGCACCACGATCCCATGCCCGAAGGAAAAGGGCGAGGACCAGGGTACCAGAACTGGAACTACTGCGGCCTGCTCCCTGCTGGTCGGAACCTGGAGGGTCTTGACGCTGGAGGCCTGGTGCTGACGGCCTTCCCCTTTGATGGTCCCATCTAGATCCCCTCTTGTGACACAACCCCTAGAGCATACACCCTCTCCAGCACTTCGACCTTCTTCTGGACCTCCAAGTACATCGGCAGGGTAAAGGGGTAACAGAATACTGGAGGGAGGCTCGGAGTGCCTCCTCTAAACGTCTTTCCAAAGACTCCTCATCGGGAAAGAGGTCCGAAGAAAAACTTAGGAGGTCCTTGAACTTGATTCCTAGCTCCCTCACTAACATACTCCCCTGCTGGTGGGAGAGTAGCTCCTGTCTCTTTTCCGCCTTCATCATCGAAGAGAGGAATTCCGCCCGGAACTCCCTCTCGAAATCAACCCATGCCACCTCAGCCTCTATCCTCTCCGCCAGGTAAAGTTTTCACCACTGACGCGCCGCTCCCCACATCTGGCTGACGACCAGAGGAACCCAGTACTCAATCGGAGCCCGAATCAAGATGAAGGCTATCACTAGCTCCTCTAGCCATCCTTCCGTCTTCATATTAGAGGTGCTACCCTCATACTTCTCGAGGGTCTGTCGCTGGAAGGCCCAAAGTGTCTTCTGCCACTGGTCGTCCTCCTCTCGATCATCTCTTTGCCGATCGGCCAGGGTAGTCTCCGGGGCCTCGATCACCCGCACCAAACGTGGTCGCCTTCCAGGTTCCATAGCTGCAAAGTAAACAAGGAATGCCTAAGCCCAAGTAGTGCAGAATATTGTTCTTAAAACTTCTTAAACTTTTTATTTATTATCAATTCCCAAGACACCCCAGAAACACGAGAACACAAGTCATTATGATGAATGTACCTTTCCTAGGGTCTCTACCCTGCAATCAGCGTGGCCTCACTTAGTCGTTCGGTAGGTCCAGAGTCCTTGCATCGGATCACGGGGGGCCCTAAAATCCCATGTCCTAGCCAGTCTTCCCTGGCCTAATTCACGCACCAAGGTCACCCAAAACTATTTCCCTACCATCTCGTGCAATCCTCGCTGTGCCTAACTCCAGACTCTATCCTATCTCTCAACCATCACCTCTGATACCATTCTGTCACGACCCGCCTTCACCCAAAGGAGGGAAAGGTCAGCAGATTGCCAAGCCCCTCCTTCTTTAAGTTTAAGGAGAGATAATGACCCCCGAAACCCACCTTCTATAGGTCCCGAAGTGGCGACTAGCACCAAGGGTATGAAAATCACACACAAATGGAAGGCATTACCCTTTTTGTTTTATAGGATCGGAAGATAAGATGGTAAATCCCAACAACACCAAAAGTGGAAATTAAAGTAAAGCCAAAAACCATTCCCAATTCATGTTACAAAAGTAAAAATCCAAAAGTATAAGTGAATACAAGGGTAGAGTACCATAGAAAGAAAAGAAAACAGCAACTGCAACTGCCACCAAGGTCCGAGCTAGAATGGTCCCGCGCGATCCCTGAAGTCCTTCTAGAAACTTGAAAGCAGTTTTATATACGTAGGGTGAGCATACGAGTACACTCAGTAGGGAAAACCAAAGACTCTTGTGCACAAGTGGGGGAACGTGCTAAAGTCCCGTGAGAAGCAGACAACCAACACTATCAAGGAGTTCATCCATCCCACTCACCGGACACACTCACCAAATAACGCAAGCAAGTAATGTATATAATAAGAGAACATCGATGTTTGGGTACCCCACGCCACTTTCCCACTGGTTATTTAAGACATCCTATGCATCGAACCAATCCCGCCATTCTCACCGCAGTCCCACTGCCACACCCCGCCCACACACACCTGGGCCACAACCTCACACAGTCCCACTACCAAACCCCACCCACACACACCTGGGCCACAACTTTCACACATAACCACGCCTGCAAACACCTAGGCCAGAACAACCACCGCCACGCCCGAAGACACCTGGGATAGAATATCCACTACCACGCCCGAAGACACCTGGGCCTCATCCCGAAGATACTTGGGAAACTACCTGCCCGCACACACCTGGGCCGTAACCACCACACTACCCCACCCGAAGGTTCTTGGGCTAATAATGGACCTCAGGCCATCCCATCCTGCCTGAAGATACTTGGGCTACCTGGGAAAGGGAGAAGAAAAGGAGCTAATAACCAGCCACTAATAATAGTGTTGGAAAAAACACCCTCCCCCATGAAATGAGGGTGTTCGGTACTAAGTGCTCAACTTGGGTGGGGCACGAATAAGAAACAAAAAACAACAAGTGTATATATATAGGTATCAAGTACTCTCCCAAGTTTAGGTTTTTCTATCCAGCCTAAGGAACACAAACAACACTCAAGTCCGAGCCACAACTCTTGCCAACAAGACCCATTTGTCCCATCCTTATTTTCATGTTCAGTAATAATGTTTAAATAAGTTTATGAACTACTAGGCAACTAATATCATAAGAAAAAACCAAGGAAAAGATCCAGTCAAACGTCAATTTAAGCATTCACACCCAGTTCTCTTGTGAAGTCACAACAACAAAAGGGAGAAGTGGGATACCTTGAAGTACTAGAACCAAAGAAAACCCCGAGACACTGCCCCGTGTCCCCCCAAATGGTTTCTCATCAACAGAGGATCCCACCCCAATTCGTGATACAAACAAGGTAACCACCCGGTCTTAAAATTCACAACCACTGAATCCATAACAACAGGGGATCACATCCCCACCCACATCACCCAGCAATCGGCCCATGAAAGGATAAACAACCAAACCACTACCACCAACACAAAGTAGGGCCATGCCGGTATTTTAAGATTTATAAGATTTAACACACTCCATGATCTCAATTTCCGTGTGCTTTAAACAGAGTTATCACAGAAGGATTGATCCTGGTGCCTCAATTTATTTAGCCGGATATACATGATTAACCAATTTCCTTTTCACAGCAGGAGTTCACAACTACAAAACAAGTCATTAAAACATCACTAGGGGTTCATTAGTGCGTAAGCCCACACAATTCAGAAAAGAAGATCATAAAACAAAGCAGCATCATCGATCATAGTCTCCCCCCCCTTCGTTATTTATAGAATCCATTCATTATCTTTATTCAGGTTTGTTTTATCAAATTATACAGAATCAAAAGCACAACCACCCCACAAGATATAGAAAAAGGGAGAGATGAAGGAGAAATTCCCTACTTGTTGATCAATGATCGATGCTAAGGTCAGATACGGAACTTCACGGATAGCGATGCGGCTCGCCCGAATGAAAATCTGTTCGTCTGAACGAAAAGTGGTTCGTCTGAATGAAGGGTACTACTAGCACAGGGTGATTGAGAAAAAGAAGAAACCTACGGTGAACCCTTTAGTTTATAAGGCTGGGGACGGTTGAGATAAGAACGTGAAACCGCATAAGGTGCGGGGTCATGGGTTGACCACGCTGTCACATCATTAAAGGGTCGGGTGGTTTAAACCGATGCATACACCAGGTTAATTCATTAAATATTTAATTAAAACATTTATGGATGTTAGTGGGATTTAAAACAACCTTAAAGGGGTAAAAATAGAGTTTAAAACCCAATTTGTGCAAAAAGGAGCGCTACTGGAAAAACCCCGTGGGGGTAGGCAAGATCCACCGGTATCCGAGAGCTACCGGTGGCTGACAGCGACCGGTAGGCTGCAGTGACCGGTAGCCGAGCTACCAGTAGGCTGCAGTGACCGGTAGACAGAGCGACCGGTAGACAGAGCGACCGGTAGCTGTAGCTACCGGTAGACCGAGCTACCGGTAGACAGAGCTACCGGTAGGCTGCGTCTATCGGTAGACCGAGCTACCGGTGGGCCTGCTACTGGTAGGATAAGGCTACCGGTAGGCCTACCGTTAGGCCAAACTTCACCGAGATTCCCAGACCATAAAACCCAACATGATATTTTCACAAAGTAATGGACCCCAAAAACCTGGGCCATTACATTGTCAACATCATTTCCTTAGGTTGATGGATTTTCAGATTTTCTTTCCAACTATATTATGGTTATATATCAAGTTACAAATATCATCATTGCATTATTATTATTGTATTAGAAATAAAATAATTTTTAATAAATTCTCTTCAACTGCAAGTAAGGATGAATCAATTGTTCTTATGTTATCAATTTTCCCTGAAGTCACTATATTATTCCTATCATATTTTTGTAGATTCTATATTTTTTCTACTTATATTTTTAATGATATATTGAGTTATTAATGTCATATTAATTTTATTTTTATTATTTTTATTGATTATATAATTATATTAATATATGAAAATTGGAACATTGTATAAATCACTCATTTAGTCACTCAAGAATTTGATTGATGTTTCAATAGGTTTACTGTTATAATTTTGTATTAAGACATAATTAATTGAAATAAATGATCAATATATTGAGCATTATGGAACAATTTTTTCATTCATTTCCACTAAAATTATCATAATAGTAGGATCTTAATATTTTTTTATCAACTTATGGTTCTTAAATTACTATTTAACCATATTGAAATGTTTAAGTGAAATGGTTTTTTGGTAATAATTAGATGTGTTGAAGGAGAATACAAAAGTGAGTATAAATAGTGAATGTATGAATTTTCCAAATATAAAACTAAATGCAACATATGTTAAGGCAATGTAGGTTGATAATTAACTAATAATAATTTACAATAGATAATTCTTAGTGGTTGGAACAATATTCAGAAGATATTCTAGAAGAATTATTGAAAAACTTATTCCATTAAGTCAGTGAAAAATATGTTGAGAGGTGGACATGGTATATGTAGAATCTAAACAAAACAAACTATGTGGAATTAAATATTAATAATAAGTGAATGAAAAAACACTAAGCACTGAACCTATTATTATATATAAATACAAGGAAATGTTAAATCCACGTATCTATATCAATAAATGATTAGGGAAAGAATTTTTAAGATTACACACAAATATTTAACATGTTATAAATCCATTCCTTTTTTAATTTATCAAAATGTTTCTAATTAAAGATCATTTTATAATTATGGTAACCAAATTATTTGGAGTATATCTATTATCATTAATCCAAGGAATAATTATGGGATGATTTATTAAAAAGATCACTTGTATAATTTTATCTAAAGACACTATAAGAAAATAAAACTAGATGACCAATTTGGATTATAGAATTGAGATATAATGTGGTGATAAAATTGAGGTCACATTGTTCACTTGCTATCATTTTAATCTTATAAAGGATGCAATATTTGTTTCTTGAGTTTGAACCATTTTATATCTACATTGAAGGGTCATGGTTTAATTTTCACATTCATGAAACAAAATTGATCAACATTATATAGTTTTATAGTATAATTATTTCATTATACTATAATTATCAATATTCTATATTTTTTTTAAAATTAGTTATATTAATTGAAATATAAAATGGTTATACCTCCATTAAAAGTTATGTTTCGTTTATTATTACCTAAACAAAATGAACATAAACATAAATATTCCCCTTCAAATAAAATGAATGTTTTGTTTTACCTATACTTAAAAAGATAAGGTAGGTTGTAACCTTAACTTAAATAGATTTGGTTAAGACTGATCTAATGAAAAATTATGGGTTAGGACTCATCCCATTATAAAATATGATTTTCATTATACATATATTATAAAAGGGAACATCTATTTCATGTTCATACACTATGTTTTATTGTGTGAAGAGTGGATGTATGATCATTTGGTATGAACTAGTATAAAATCTTTGGTTCTCATTCTATTTATATTATGTATTCACTTTATACACCCATAATTATTTTTCATGAATTATTTAATAAGTTTAATCACCATATTTTATGATTTTTTTGTTTAATTTCTTTTATATTCATTATTAAAACATTAAACCCATCTTATGTAATGAGTCTTTTTTCCATGTAACCCATTGGAATAATTTAATGAATAATTCCAGAGTTGTTTGTAGATTTAGCGTCAGATTCTAGAGCATGTAAAACCTCAGTATTGATATTTAAAAAATATTAAATATATTATACCCCATGTGTGTAGACTTTTAGTGTTAATGTTTAATCTTTTGAATAGCGTCTTTTATGGGAAAATTGTGACCTTTATTAAATCCAAAACATAGGTTTTTCCCTAGGGGAATATAATTTTTATGTTGGTAAGGTGTTCCATTAAAATATTAATCACTAAAATATATTAGATATAATAAATTAAATATTATAAATAATTTATATGGTTTATAAATTAATTAAAAAACCTATAAAATACATTATTAATAATCTTGTTATGAAAATATCTAGGTTTAACCACATAAACCTATAGAATTTGAGAAGAGACACTGCCATAGAAATTTGCGAGTGTGATTGGGAAATTTGGTGGAGTCGGTGATGAATGCAATGAATTAATCAAAAGGTTTATCATGTGAGAATTTATACCAATATAGTTCTTGGTTCTATCTAATGAAATTGATTCAAAAACATTCTTCATTATAAATTGATCCATTTTTGAGGTAGGATGTTTTTTTATTGAAAAAAATCAATGTTCTTATTTTCTTCATGGAGAACATGAATGAATTCTTTAGAAAATTAATTAATGGATCATGTGTTGATTATTATTGATTTTTTAAAATTAGAAAACCTTTATTATCTACCATGATCATAATTTTTTCCATCAATTAAAAATGGCCAACCATAATATTATCCATGCTCATTTCCCCATTATTTATGTTTCATCATTTTCTCCCATCATTAATTGAATGTTTATTGTTGGTATTTTTTTAGACTGGGGTTTAAATATACCCAAGAACTGATCATTGTGAAACTGATCTTTGAAATAATGAATTGTTAGATAGGGGTCAGATTTGGGATTAAAGGAATGATAAAGGCTTGATTATGATAAAGTAATATGTAGTTTGGGATAAAATGTATATGGATTAAGGGGTTTAGAATTTGGGTGATGTAGCCTGATGAGAGGATTTTTTAAATTAATGTGTGGCATGAATCTATTCACCGGTGATGGATTAGGGTTGATGAATCCTTGAATTGAGTTTTATGGGAGTGATTTGAGACTAAAGTAATAAAAGGGGAGAAACATAAAGATATACATGAAGTCCATAAGATTCTTGAAAAACCTAATATATAGGGTGTGTAGTTTGAAAGAACTCACTACATGTGACCCTCAATCTATGGATGATTGTATTTACATAAAAAAATAAATATCACATGCCATGTGGCCTCTTTTCAAGTTGTTTATCCTGGAACTGATGAACTATCATGTACTGCTATGTACATGGGAATAGAAACAACCAGGGAACATGGGCATGACCAGAGTACATTGGTACATGCTAGAGTACATGGAAATATACTTGGGTAGGTGAGACCTTAGTAGGACACACCATGTATTCCTTATACTCATCATGTAACCCTTCTAGAGAAATAAAAATCCCTCATTCCCATCATTCCAGTTGTGTATTAGTTGGGTGTGTTCCCTTATTCTATCCCAATGATGGTACAATGAGACTTCCTATCATGATCATAGGATGAGCAATCCCATATACAAGTTAGTTTTGGATAGATTCATGAATACCTCTATATGTATTGAGGTATGATCATCTCTCATTCATCTATAGGTTGGTTTTGGCATACTATTTCCATAATTCAGTTTATATGTTCAATATACTAGTTGGTTACTCTGGATAAGGATAGGTATCTCCCTTAAGCCCTATGTGTGATCCCCTACCAATGTACCATCATTATCATTTGTGTTCCACCATGTACTTACTCTTGGAAATGCCTAAAAAGAAAATCCTCTAGGATAACCACCATCAGTGTTTGTAAGACTTGAGAAGTGAATTATCTCATATTGGTGTTCCCTTGGAACCTTGAGTATAATTTTAGGATTTTAATGAGGATGAAAACTTACCATGATACATTCTATCTATCGATGAGTATATCTTGGTTGGTTTTATATTTTATCATGAGCTAAATCACTTTTAATATTTAGGTTTTTTTATAAGTTATTTTCTTACAAGTTATGATTATATTCACTCATGCATGTTTTTTTCCTACACATTCCATGTATTATACATATAGTAAGAAATTTTATGGAGTTCTAAGAGTAATTGTAGCAGGTGGATTTTAATTGCACTAGAAAAACTATAGATGTTTCCAGGAGTTGAATCATGATTGCGGTCACCTTTTTTATATAAGTATGGATCCTTTACTATTATGGTGTAATTTTATTTGGTTGTTTTCCTTTCGATACTCCTTTTCATAATCTGGTGTGAAATTAGTTTTATGCATGAATCTTTGGCATGAGTTTTTTTTATCATTTTTTCATTAGTCTAGTTTATATATATATATGTGTGTATACATATACTTTAGGATAAATCCTCATATGGGTGTGATATGATTACTTGACACCAGTCACTACCACATGGCCTATTGGAGGAGGGAATGGTGTGCCACACCCAACTTTCTACCGGTCATGTGGCCCCCAGTGGGTCGGATCATGTTAGGGTTGTATTAGAGGATAAATTTTCTTTGTAATTGTGCTTGGAGATATTCTAGATGAGAGGATTGGTTGGGGAACTAAAGAGACAATATTGATGTGTCCCAAGTCCAAATATTAGGATTTGTAATCTAGTGATGATTTGATGATTGATGTATTCATTCACCAGGACTTTAATAATATTATTCTTTACTCAGAACATTTAGGCACTGGTTGTAAAAAAAATGGAATTTCAAACATCACATAGGAAGGGGTTATCGATTCCATGTACTTCTTTAGTCATATCTATAGACATTCTCTTTGATAGTGGTGTGTCTTTACTATTTCAAGATGCATCCATAATGACAAAGTTAGGATTTTATAGCACAATTAGGATGATGATCCACTTAGAGATAAGTCTTTAGTCTAAGGAGTAATGCACGAGGCATTTAATCTTTATATTTTACTAATACTACCTCCACCTATTGAGTAGTATCTTGTTCTAGCAGTAAATATTTATGATTGTGACATAACCCATGTACCTCTTTAGGCTAGGTATGCAACCCATGTACCTATTTAGACTTGGGATACAACCTTTATACCTCTTTAGGATTGTGATGCATCTCTTGTAACATCTTGAGATCACAAGTTTTTAAATATTAAAAAATTAATTGGAGGGTGATATAATCCCCACCCATCATTATACATAAATATTCTTTCTACAAGATATAAATCATTCATCATATCAAATTAACTCATGAAAAAATTGGTTTCATAACATTTCCATATATTATAACAAAAAACAACATCATGTATTGGTTTGGTTGATACCAAAAACCCAATCATATAATTGAATTACATCATAAAGTAATTTAGAGGGATATTAATCAAACATAACCCAACTGATGAAATATATTTTTTTAAAGAAAAAATGAAAACAAAACAAAGAAAGAGTATTTTATAAAACGTTTTTCAACCTTTCATAAGGAAATGATGTTGTAAGTCATTTTCAGAAGATAATTTCAAAAGAAGGATGCACCAATGATTGAAAAATTAAAAATTGAAAAGATTATTCAAAAATGGAGCATTGAAAAATATATAAAGGTATCCAAGAAAATTTAATGCGAAAGATAGAACATTTTATCATGTAAGGTAAAAAGGTTTTTATATCTTGAAATTACCATTTATGAAAACCCAAATCATAAAAAGAGTTACAAAATCATATCTTGAAAAATATAAAAGAGAAATATGATAGTCACATTAGGTAAAATATAATAGGGTTTAAAAATATGATAGTAGAATATTTTAAACAATTATGAACATGAATATAGAAGATAAATCACCACTTAAGAAGGATCTGAATAATTCAAAACAAATTATAATTTTATTAAAAAGGAATTCCTTCCTGGAAAGAGATTTTTATCAAAAAACATTTTCACCAATGATATAAAATAGATAATTTCATATAAATTTTTAAATGTAATAACATAGATAACATAAAATAATAATGTTTAATAGCAAACCTTACAACTCTAAGAAAGAAGTTTGAGTTTCCAAAAAAAACCCTTAAGAGAAATGTAATTCATGAAGTAAGAAAATTTTGAAGAGGGGATTATGTGATAAACATATGAATCCCCAAAAGTAAATAAAAAATACCATATAATTCATTAATATGGTATAATGTACCCAAAATTTATAAAATAAGTTCAATAAGAACTATCATAACTCAATGAATGAGAATTGAGTTAACAACAACCCTTACAACTTGAGAAGAATTTAAATAAAATCCTCATGAATGAGAGAGATTTAAATTGAACTTAAATTACCATGAATAAAATTTACAAAATTATATAATTTCTAAAATTGGAATTGTATACACCACATAAATGGAATTATTTTCATAATACAAATCATGCCCCAAAGAGAGGAATTTGAGATAAAAACCCTTACCTTACATACCCACTTCCATGTGTACTCTAAGAACCAATATAAAAAACATAAATATATTAATCACCTATTTTGGAATATTATTCATGTATTTAACCTTTTATAAACATCATTTACAATTATTTGTTTGATTAATATATGTTATTTATTATCCATTTTCAACATCGTGTGTGAGAAATATTTATCGTTTTGAACTAGTTTTTTAATAGTAGTGTCATTATTTTTTATTCTCTCATATTTTATCAATATTATACCATTAATTTTACTTAAATTTATTCCTTTTTATTCATTTATAAAATTATAATTTCATTTTATGTTATTTTTGGTTTATGATCCTTGATTGTAAAATCATTGACAAGCCTGTTTCAATGAATTTTTACAACAAACAATAGTTTATTAATTAATTTGCTTTATATTAATGTTACCATTACAAAACCAAAATATAAATCATTATCAAGTAATTTATATCATATATTATCGTAATTTGTTTTATAAAAATCATCGATGCTATTATTTTATATCATTATTTATGTGGGTGTTCAAACTGACCCAAAAAAAAACATTCCATAATTTAATGGATAATTATGATGTAGTTTAGCTATAATATCATTATAACATAACTATAATTATAATATTTAATGTTATTATTATGTTACATAAAATTTAGAAATAATTATAAGAAGAATATAACCTATAAAAAGTTATTTCATTGGATGAAGAAATAATGTTTTTCTCTGAGAACACCATTTTGAATTGTTGAATTTACCATGATTATTTGTCGCTCATATTTTTATATTTTATCAAATTTAATTTTACATAAAATTAATAATTTCATTAAAATAATATTTATCCATTAAAATAATTTTCATGTCTATCCATGTATGGAAATGATGAAAATATAAGTTGAAATTGATAATTTTATAGAGGAGGTAGTCCACACATGTGCATGAATAATGATTTTATTTTCCATTTAATGGTGAAAGTGAGTAATATTATTTATCATTTCAGAGTCTAAATAATGTAATAAATATAATTATTATATATTCAATTCCCTACTAGGACCATCATTAAATGGTGTTGAAGGAAAAACATGTTGCATCATGGAGGTGGTAGTCTACACAACGCATGAATGATGGTTTCTCTTTTCTTAATAGATATGGGAGAGGAGGGTAAATCTTGTACCATAATTATAATAAAATACTAGTACTAATTATATTATTATTATAGTTTTAATTTGATTTAATTTATGATTAAGAAGTATTAGTGAACGTAAATGAATTTAAATGAGAATGGAATGGTTATAAGTTTATGCCACACATTCTTTGATTAAATTCTTTTCAAATGGTGTTAAGACTTTGAAGGATGGAAATTTGAGGAGACTAAAACCTCTTTAAGTTTTAAATGAATTTTTAAAAATGTTTTTTATAGATTTTAGTCCAATCTATGTGGTATGTGGTGTGAGGATAAATAAGGTGAGGATTTCCCCTTTTCTAAGTGAAAAGGAATGAAATTTTAGTAAATACCCGAAAAATTTCATCAATGGGTTGTCACTCTCCAAAAAAATTGTAAGATACATTATTTTATTGATGTTTACCTCATTGAATTTGATTTTGAATCTCTTTTAGTAGGGTTTTCCTTCATCTATAAACATTGGTGGTTGAGTCCATTTTTGGTAATGTAGAGAATTTTCTAGAGAAAATAACCTAAAGTTTGTGGATATATGTTTGTTTGAATTAATGGAGTCCAATTATAAATGTTTTTAAGAGGATTATGAGGGATTACCTTGAGTTTTAAAGGCTTTATAGGTGGTTTGGGTTCTTTTGAAAAAGAAAGGATTAAATTTATCTACACAATGTTTACACGTCATGTATATGTTATACGATGTGAAAATATTTTTAGGCAATTGTGATGAATATTTTAGGCCATGAACTGGTTACACATCATGAAACTAATTCAAGATGTGTAAATGTTAATAGGAAGATGTCATGAATTGGTTTATGGTGTAAAAATATTACACACTGTGAAATAGGTAGATGACTTGAAATGGTCTATCAGGGTTATTTTAACTCGAGGCAATGCATTTTTCAGCGTAACTAATAAATTAAGAAATACATGATGTGAAAGGATTACACATCATGTATTTATTGGGATAAGTAGGTTTAAATCCTTGATTAATGTATGATTCATTTTTCATTCGCATGAATCCCTGCTCTCTCAAGCCAAAGGTGACTCTGTGCAATTTTGGAGTGCCTTCTTCCATTTTGGACATCTCAATCAAGAGACTGATCCCGAGTTAGTTGTTTTGGTTTTATTTTTCCCTCTCTTTTATTTCCATTTTTTATAGTGATATAACCACTTAACCATATTTTTTTTGTTTTTATCTTGATCTTGTGTGATCTAGGATTTATTTTTGATCATCTTTACCTTCATCATTTGTTGTTGTTACCTATTTTAAGTGTTTCCTAGATCGACAGATAATGGAAGGTGGTATAAAACTGAACCTTATTTTATCTTTTTATTGTTTACATATGGGAAATATTGTGATATTTTTCCAATATAATAAGTACATAAAATAATTTAATAATGGGTGATGGTAAATCATGTATTGGATTAATAGTTGAATCCCTTTGGATCCAATGGTGTTGTGACCTGGTTTGTAGTCACCCGTAGAACAAGCCTACCCTAGATTAATAATAATTTGGTTAATGGATTAAAGTATGTTTAGAATGAAATGATACATCATGTTATTTCTTGTGATAGATTCAAGTTGTAAAATGGTTAAATTGATTATTGAAATAGATGGTGTTGATTTGATAATAATTGGGTGTGAAACTGGCATGGAAATTACTTGAGATATGAGTTAATGAATAAATGCGTAATTGAAATGAAAATGGTAATTGGAATAATTAACCATAGTGGTTTATGATTTGGATGTTTTGATAATATTTCCATTATGATTTGGGTTCTGATTCATGCTAAAATTATTATAGTGTGGGCTTAGCTCAGTTATGCTGAAATGATTATATAGAGGGCTTGGCCTGGTTATGATAAAATTCCTATACAGAGGGCTTGGAATGGATATCGAAATGATTATATAGAGGTATTTTCTCAATTAATGTGATTATCCAGGATTTTTTGTTCCCGCTACCATGGTTTTAGTACAATATCATAGATATTTCGACATGGTGCCAAAGAAGGTTGATTGTTTTATTATATTAATTGATTAATTAATACACCTGCTTATCACTTTATTTCATTCACTTTTTATCAGTTTTTTTATACATATTGATGTTGACCCAAAATATTTTACTCAGACCCTATTTAAGAATCTGTTTGGTACCTGAGTAAATTACATGAATATAGGTTTGGATAAAGTCAAGGGAGCTTATTCTTGATTATTTCTTGTTGGATGAGTCAGAGCATAGAGACAGGACCAACATGGGGTTTGGGACCAGTTTCTTCGAGTTATTTGTGTCAGTATGGTATTTTATCTTTATCACTTCACTCTAAAATTTAGATACATTCTAGCCCAACATTAACTTTTTTATTATTTAATTTACCTAGTTTGTCCTTTACCTTATAGTTGTATGATACATTGTTTCCACTATTTCCATTAATATGATATTTATTTTTTATTTCAATTGTATTATAACTCTATACCAGGGGGTATAGTTTCCCAAATATAATCATTAAACCCCAACTACAAGTTAATAGACTATGGAATATGGGGAGACACACTTGAGGTCCTATAACCAACCTCATTTGACCACATGAGAGAGTTCCAATTTAGGGGAAATTAAAAATTAGTATTAGAAGAACAAGTTGTTCTTTTATGTTTCTTTATTGTTTGGAAAAGGTAGAAATCAGTCTAGGATGTATTAGAACTTTTTAAAGATCTTGTTCATGGGTGTAACTAACCAATATATGGGGGAAAATATACGTTCACTGGGATGTAATTTCTATTCATGATGTTCTCTTTTTACAATTGATGTTATTTCACAATGGGTGATTTGCATGTTATGTGATGTTATTTTTTCTTTATATTTATACTCATGGCCTGATATGGTGTGAGATGAGTATTCATGCATCATGATAGGCACATAGGAATATATATTGACATGTATTGTCCATTATATGAACATATTTATTTCATATGATATATTTTACTATATTAAATGTTAAATTTGACAACTGTTATATTTGATAAATGAAAAGAAATGAACTTTTATGTAATTCTAATTCAGTTGTTAATCCATTTTTTGACACTTTAGCTAGGGCACCCCACCTTGTGTGTTATAATTCACTGATGTACATTGTTTCCCTGCATTCTTTCTTTCCAAAGGTAGGATAAATTCATCAATTTCTCAGATATGTATGCTCCTTGATCAAAATGGGATGATGGGATACTAGTTCTTCCTTACTTGGGTTCCTCCTTGGAATTTTTCACCTAGTTCGGGTCTCCCTCATAGATTAAGATGTGGTTCATGAAACTCATTTCTAGTTCCTTCTCTTTGTGGATGCCGTTTAATTATGCTGCTTCTTTATGGACATTCCAAAGGGTCTTGATAGGGTATAAACCATTAGTAAGGGGAGTAGTCTTATTGGGCATCGTTGGTATGTATGGACGTTGGAACATTGGCCACTTATATTCTTTCTCATAAGAGGGATTCTCAAGGGAATGGAACCCAATGAATCCAGTGGAGATCACAAGATATTTGATGCTAGAGGCATGTATTCTAAGGTTTTCCTCATGAATCCCATGTTTAACATGAGTTAGTAGTGTAAAAGGTCACAAGTTTAACTTCTTGTAGATATGGAGTGGAGACTGATTAGAATGCCTCATGGAGGAAGATCGGGGGGGGGGGGGGGTACATTACTAGGGGATACCTGAAAGGTTTACCGATGGATAGATCAGAACACCCCATGGAGGCTGATCTAAGAGGTGTGTCCTATAAAGGGAAGGTGTCACACCATTAAGGAGTATATCCCTAGGAGGGATGCAACAAGGTTTACAAGATGGTTTGTTTAGAATGCCCAATGAGAGAGGACCCAGAGTGGCATGTCCCATGAAGGGAAGGTATCAAACCATGAAGACTGGCCATAACACCTATTTAGGTGGACCATAGGGGTTCACTCCTAGGAGGGTGGCACCAAGGTTTACCATTGACCGGGATTTGACCTTAGGGAGGCATCCTACATACCCTGTTGAGAAGATAAGGAACAAAACCCATGTAGTTGGATGGATGTTTTGGGGCTTATGAATCAGAGTTTCCATTTGCAAGAGGATTTGTCTTGGTTGGATTGTGTTGGATTGTGTGGGGATTACACATTGGAGCATCCCGAGTGATGCTAGGGGAAACATTGGTGTGGATGGGGCTTACTTGTAGGAATGTCCCAGATCAATGGCATGATCTCACTAGGATATGGCGGACCGGGTAAAGTCCAAATTGGTTATGGATGAAGTAGGTGAAATGGATAGAATGGATGGAATAGATGAGGTGTTGGAGGTGTTGGTCTTGAACCTCAAGATGGTTTCCTACATATCCATGTTAGTTTGGAATCAATGTCCACATAGTTATGCGTCCCTATACCGTTTAACAACATGTAGGGAGGACAAGTGTGAGCCGATGTGAAAAGTTGGAATGTTGTGGCTGGGCCCAAAGATGGAAATTTGGGCATCACTACATATCCTACAAAGAAGGAATCAAGCCACACATAGTACTTTATGGGGTTGGGGATTATGCATAGAAGTGGCCTATGTGGGTATGAATGGGTATCTTGTTCATTATTAACATATAAGCCCACGTGAGTCATACTTGGTGTGAGAAATAAGAAGAAGTAGAAGACCTGATAGTCGTGCTGAGAAAGATGTATCAATGAGGGATGGTGTGGGGATTATGCATGGTCATTTTATGAGGAGGATATCATTTAGTATGAGAAGAACCCCATTCAGTGTGAGGAATATCGGATTCCATGTCATTCATACACAAATAATCCTACCAAAGGTGCCCTGGGGCTTACGCATGAAGACTGCCTGAGGCGCACATGGAGACAAAGTCCAAAAGGGGAGGGACAACAGATTGAGAGGTCCATGATGGATTCAATCTATAATCCTATGTAGAGGATTTCATTTCATGCAAGTCATACACAGAGACATCCTGGGATTTCCGCACATGGCAGGATAATAATTTAACGTCACACGTTGTGGATATTGGTGCTAGGAAGTTTTAAGTCATGAAACTCAGACATGGGGGACTCACTCCTCACCCCTTGGACTTAAATAACCATTTCCCATAAACCCTTGGGAAAGGGAAATTATCAGCAATTCTATAATGTGTGGGTGTTTCGAAGTGGTCACTCACAAGGTCCATGTTAGCATGGCTATGCTAAAAAGAAAAATCCATTAGCGTACCTATGCTGAAAGAAATAGGTAAGGCTACACAATAGGGGACACCTTGTGAGGGACCAAGAAATCACCATGAATAAGGAAATAGGGCCACATATAAGGGGGTATTAGACATGATTTTTTTGGATTAAAGGCGATCCATGGAGCTTGGAAAAGAGGGTTCATGAAATATTGAATATTTCTGCACAAAAAGAGGGAGCGAGAACAAGATTAGGGTGCACTGAAGATCAGAAGGTGCGTGCAAGAAGGGTCTTTTGCACACACCTTCCTTAGGAATGAAAGAAGTGGAAAAGGTTCAATCAACTATGGTCCCACATGAATTTGGACCCCCCAATATACCTTTCACACAAAATCTTATACCTTGACGGGTTCATGGTTTGCGCACTATTGTAGAAGAGGAGATTTATGTGCAACTGAGTGACACTTCAGCTTCCAGGAGATCATCATGAACGGGAGGAGGGGGGGTCATTTCAATATATAGAAAAATAAATTAGTAGAGACACATAAGATTTTGGGTATGGGAGTGGTATTCCGTGCATCTGAGACTTGATACGTGGAATCCAACGTGCAAAGTGCCGTTTGATGTCGTATTGAGCGCGAAAGAGCCTTACGCATGGGTGGGTTTCTTACATGTAGAAGGAACCACTTACATGCACCTTACTTTTCTATTTTGAGTTAATGGGGTGAAAAATTCACATCTGATGTTTCATTGGGAATACAAGGGTTTTATATGAGGATTTTAATCTTGTATGCACACCTTAGAACTTGCACGCACCTTCTTTCTGATTCTTAAAATGTTTTGTTGAGTTTAAGGGTGACTTCAGTTTACCCAAATTTGTAAGTTATGGATTCATATAGAATTAGACTCCAAAAAAATACCCCCTTATAATCTATGATGAAAGGGGACCAGAAGTTTGGGTTTTGAGGGAAACGCTGAAATGCGGGGTCCTTTTATAGAGGTGTGCGCAAAACCAAGGCTCCGCACGGAAGAGACCTTGTGTGCACATGGAATACCTGGTCTATGCTTATAAATATATGGGGGAGGGGGTATCTATGTTATATTGACATTACATGAAATAGGAAAATGCTATCGTGTGTGTAATTTTGATCTTTCTGTGCCTAACATCGATTTTTCAGTCACCTTTTATGTGCAACCGCTGTTTTTCACACTGAAGCCTTTTCCAGAATTTTATACTTTTCTATGATCACTGTAAATCTTTCACATGGAACTTCCTTTTTCGTATTGGACCTTAGAATTTTTTTCGTCAGCCTTAAGATATTTGTATAGAATTTCCATAGCCAATAAACATGATTATACTAAGAGGTAAGGAGCCATTACTTCACGAAGAGAAGAGATAACTGAGAACCCTAAAATACTTCATGATAGGAGGGTCATATCAGACAATCAGATGATATTGGGCATGATGACATAGAAATAGAAGGATTACCTCCTAAGTGAAAACCTCTCATTGTGGAACTTTAGGATACCAGATGAAGTAGCCATCCCAGGCTTCAAAAATGATTCATCTTAGTCATGGTTTACACGTAAATACATCCCCCAATGATACAAAATCAATGTTCATGGACATTCCTATAGAGACCATAGGGAAATTCCCATCTCTATCCTGAATAAAAAGACTCAAATGATCACAGAGGATGATCTGGAATCTGGGTAGTACCCTGGTTACTATGACAGTACCTTCCAAAGTAGCATGAGGAATGATAGTGTGGGATGGAAAAAGGACTGGGATCTGAGGTGTGGGAAAAAATTCAAAAGTGAATGGGAATGGGAGTACTAGGTGCTCTACATATGCAAGGACTTTGGAGAATATCTATGCATGATCAGGATATATGAATCCATATGGATGTCATAGTTCCACATCTATCATCAACAGAAGCTCTCACCAGATCTCTTTAACCGATGGTCTCCATGGAAAATTCAGCATTAGCTTATGGGATATTCACTACATCAGAGGTGTTCCTCTAGAGGTATTTAAATATGATTGCTTCCTTATAATGGAGAATATTTGGGTAGATCATGGGAAGACCCCAGTCCAAACATGGAATCTCTTGGAGGCTGTGAAAGAGAAGCTGAATATCAATTATAACCAAAAGGACATCCTGTTTTAGGCAAGGTTTAACTTATTTTTAAATAAAGATATGAGGTAAATAATGATGGGTCAAGGGAAGTAGTTCCCGAATGCCTCACATAGGGGCAAGGTAGGATCATATTGGGTGATTTTGGAGGTAGGATAATTTTAGACTTTGGGGTATAACATGGATGAGGGCTGGTACCTAACAGTTCATTACACTTACTTTCTTTCCACCTTCCTAAGAAGGTGGCTGCTGCTGGTGAGAGACACCAGAATGGGGGTATGCCTGGGGACCTTGGGGATGGAGGGGATCATGGAATCTCACAATAGGGTTAACCTAGGAGATTATGTATTAGAAATACTCTACATTATTCTAGGACTCATCTCAAGGGGAAGCACGCCCAAAAGAATCTGTGGGCCATTCCAAATCATGCATAGATAGATCATAGAACATTTTGGTAGATACAAATTACCAAATTCCATCCTTCTTCCAGGAATCAGTCTATGTCCATCCCTACTGAACATTTAAAGGGTTAGACCACTATCCCTCCACCATGATGCAATATTACTCCATATCAGAAGCCATGAAAATTTCAATTTCCACCCCTTCCACACTCCGATCATCCTAGTGTTGGATAACCTGCGAGGTTCATGGGACTAGAGAGAGTACTTACAAAGCTTTAGGGGTGGTTTCTAGTGTCTATGATTGATGGAAAGGTCTTGTGAGAGCCATATGTTCCATCCTTATTTTCCAGGTAGTTTGAATGCCTTTAATAAGTGGAAAATAAAGTGTATATAGAGGTTTGTGAAGAGTGGAACCCATGTATCCTTCTCCACCAATGGTGTATGATGATGAATTTTAGCTTCAATGAAACAATCATGCTCCCACCTATGGATGTCGATGCTGGACCATAAAAGATTATACCAAAAATTGGATGGAGGAATATCTAGAGGCAATATTGTGAAGACGCATTCGGATAATCGAACCGGCGAGCACAGAGCCAGACCAGCAGTAAGGTAGGTGAGAAGCCACCTGGGAGGCAATCCAAGAGGAAACCTATGAAATTGGGGTGGAATGAACTAGAACTATAGTGGTAGGGACATTATAGGGTGCGACCTCACCTCCACCTCTTGAAGAAGGATGGTATTGAAAGTGGCCTCGAGGGATAGCAAAAGAATATCTTGGGAAGAAGATAAGGTATATATTGAAACCATTTTCTAATGTTGTTTTCCCATCCCTTTGGTCTGTTTGGTGGACGCCGCAACAATCGTTATCTGCCAAAGACCTGTGGTAGAAACTAAAGAAGGTAGGGCTTGAATTTTTAAAAATTAGGAACATTCAGGTGGTGGAAATGGTGATATTTCACTGAAGGTATGAGTCCCTGACATTTATGGATACCTTTTCATGCTAGAGGGGGCAGTACATGGAACCTCCCACCCTAGTGAAGGTGATTCTTGGACAAGAGTCAGATAGTGAGGAAACACCACCTAAGGATGAAAGTGAAGAAGATGAAGAAGAAGAAAGAGAGGAAGAAGAGGAGTAAGGGGAATAAAGAGAATATAGGGATCCCCAAGGGATGGGTTCTCATCAAGAGAGTCTATAGGAGAGAGGTGAGATCACTAGTTTTGAAGAAGATTTCTCCAAGAACATTTTGGTATGTCTTAACTCACATCTTCTTTGATCATCCACTTTAATCACTCAGATCCATTAACCCAAACTAATCTTATATAAGAGAAACTTAGTGATGAGAAAGAGTCCCCCAATGTAGGGGTTTAATATGTGTCAGTGGGTGAAGTGGAGGATGCTATGGAGTCTACACCTAGGGCTGAGGTAAGTGGTGAGCTGGTTGTGTTGGAGGTGGCTAGTGGTGGGCCAACCAAGGAAGTCGGGGTGACAAGCTTAGAACCCCAGGTCCTTACTGTAATCTATTGGTGACCACGTCCTATTATTCGTATAGTTTCACTTAATTAAGAATCATGTATAAGGAAGATTATTATTAAAATTCCTCCTCTACAAGGTAAGATAAAATTTTGAACCATCCGATTATAATCGAGCTTCCATGGAGATTTAGAATAAACATGTACTCATCCCATGAAGATCCCAATCAAACCACACAAGGAGGGTTTATGTCAGTCATTGAAATACCAAGTGGTAAGGTATATCCTATGGTGGATGTCCCCACAGTGATCCAAGATCTTGGCTCAGTAGTGATAATCTCCTATATGTATTCAATTTTAGAATATTATTCCTTTCATCAGCTGAGCGAATTGACTGATGTATTTTATTCCATAAAATTATTAGAATATTGTGAAACCAATGAGTGTATGGGGATAGGTAATCTATAATATCCCTTCTGATGGCCACTCTTATTCACGAGGATATGGTTTTCCGAACTGATCCGGCTTTGGTGGTCTTGGACGAACAGGTTGCTACACCTGCGAGTGATGCCACTAGAAGGGCAGAACTCAAGACTGGAATGGGTGAGGCTACCAAGGAGGAGGAATCAAGTGAGGGTGATCTTCCATATAATATAGAACCCAACCCATTTAAGAGAATACTAGAGGAAGTCCCTACTACTGAAATCCTGGTTGCTTTCTTGGAATAAAATCCTAAAGATCCTGAGGATCTAGATGATTCTGAACTTGATTTGGCTAAAGAAAATGATATCATTTGGAATAGGGAATGAATATTCATTCAGCTCTTCATTGACCAAACCCTCAAAATGCAGTTGGTGGGATGGATGGGGTCACTCCACCATTGGATGTTCAACCTGTGCACTAGAGGGGAAGATGCTAAAAGCCTTCATACGCTGATTCATGATTATGTTGCTAAAAATATGTGGGAGGGGAGCCAAGATTTAGAAGTTTCTTGGTTCTAGGAGATGTTTGGTATCATGAAAAACTTCAATAAGTCTACTAAAAGATTCAACACCTGAAGGAGAAAGCAAGAGAGAATACTTCTTTCCTCAGAACTCAATCGTAAATCATCAGCAGGCTAAGGGATCAACTAGAGGATGATAAGGTCCAAATGAAATAGGTGACTAATCAGATTTCTGATCTTTTGGATGAGTGGTTCTCAGAATAGACAATATATTATGAGCTTCATCCAATGACCAATTACGAGGGAGAAAAACTTGGGAGGAGGAAGGAAATTATGGGGGCCACACACCAAAGGCTAGCAGGGTTAACGCACTCAATAAATTAAGTATACATATAGGAGAAAGATTACCAAAAATCGTGAGAGGATCCAGTATGTGGATGACCCTTGCTATACCTAAACTGGTTTTATTTATTGTTTTAAACCTTTCGTGCACATGGAAACTTATCTACTTTAATTATTTCAATTCAATCATATTTTCGAACAACTAATGACCAATCCCTAAGATCACATGGGTTATTCCTAGTGTGAGAAATAAGGGACGAACACATAATCATTCACTTTGTATGAGAGTGTCAGATAACCATAGAAAACATGGGGTCTAATATTGTTGACTAACCACCCAGAGTGTTGAAGATGAGAGAGGATGTGGATATAAGATAGGGCTCTCAGATCAACCAATTTTTATTTCCCAACATGATCAAGTGCACAAATGGGATAACTACATAGAAGTTAGAATCTATTTGAATAGAGGATAATGATAAGTGTGAATCACAATAACCAAAATTCAGAACACAAGGAGAGAGGAATCATGATATAGGACAACTATTGATCGTTTTAAAAACACAATATCTATATTTCTTAGCTATAATTAGGGACAAAAAAATGAGGGTCAACCGCTGATGAGGTTTGAAATATGGGACCTTTCTTGAATTGTTGTCCAAAGTCTTCAGAAATGTTGGTCTAGGATGGTAGGTGAGCCAATGGTCATGAGACTAGGCTTTTAGGGGGACGCTTCTGATAAGGAAGAGGATGAGGATCTGAATGAGGGTCATGAAAAGCATGTGAGTGAAGTGATGAAATGTTTTAATGGATTCCAATACTCTCAAAATTATGCCACCGTGGATTATAAATCACTAGTGTAAGAATACTAGTTTGAAAAAATATCATAACCATCTTACAGGGTAGCGACATATCCATTTTCAAGTGATAGAAGAAGATGAGAACAATATGGAATATGACCATCACTGAGGGAGAGGACCTCTAGGAAAGAGAATGGGATGCCTTTTAGTTTTACATCATGAAACTGAGGATGATAAACATGTAGGTTAATGTCATACGGTGAGGAAGATTCCTGGTTTAGTTTAACATCATGTGATTGAGATGTGTCTCATAGTTTAACATCATGTAACCAGAGTGTTATAGATAGTTTAAGGTCATACTGCCTGTACCTCGGTCAGTAGTTTCAATTCATGTTTCATGGAGTTAGAAGTGTCTAATTATATAGTTTTTGTGTGCCATGGAGGAAATAAACCGCACGTGAATGAGTCAAAAAATTATTTTTTACCATATAAGTATGAGTAAATAGATGGGAAGAAGGCTTCCCAAGGCAGGAATATGTGGCGCGACAGAGTGACAAACCCAATGTGAATGAAGCTCGAAGGGGATCAGGGCCACACTACATTTTCCTAATAAGGCTCTTAGTTTATGGTCATAGAGTTTGGACCATGAAAAGATTTTGTGTGGCTTTACCACATTAGCACACACCTTACCAGAATTTCTAAGCCCACATGATCTATGATTGGCATGGGAAATAAGGAATGGTATAGGGGGCCACCTGACATGTGGAAGCATTCATTTGAGTGGATTTCAAGGAAAGAATTCCACCACGACACATTAGAGTGGAAAAGATGTAATCCAATACTTTCAAGGTCAGCACAAAAGGAGTGACTGGTGGGTAATGATCAAATGATGACCATGTTTGAAACATAGGGACAATGACCACACCATAAGGAATGTGGTGAGAAAATGGAGAGTCAACTATTGATCAAGTTCAAAACACATGATTCACTATTTTCTACTACTGATTCATTAGGGCATTATCCCAACATAGGAGGTAAGCCAGAGTGGCATGATACCATCACTGTTAGGGTGTCCTTATGTATTTTAAAGATGATAAAAATACAAACCGAGAAAGACTTGATGTTTGGAATCAATGTATCGTGGAGATTCAATCCTAGGTAGGGAAAATGGTTTAAAGTCATGTTACTTTGAATATGGGAAAAATTAGTTTAAATTCATATTTCTTGGACTATAGAAAACAATTTAAAATTTTAATTCTTGGATTATGGGAAAAAATTTTATTCCAAGGGTATATATATGGAATGCAAGAGATAAAACATGATGTTGTCCTAGGAGGCCCAATGCTAAACATATATCTTAAAAAGAACTGCAAATAGCTTGGGGTCCTAGTGATTGGACTATAACCAAGGAAAAGGGGTTTAAAGGATGGATAAACCTACTACTTAACCTATAGAAAAAATGTCTGGGTGTCGCTATATATCCCATGATGATGGGAATCAATTCGTATGTAGTTCTAGAACACTTCATGGTAGAAGACCAACACTGGTAGGGAAAATCCTCTCTAGCAAGGGAACTAAGGAATCCCATGATTATTGTGAGGCACACTGAACTTGTTTAGGGTATGGTTATAGTTTAACGTCATGCATTGAGGATGTTGGCTCTTAGTTTAAGGTCTTATATTTTTTACTAAAGAAAAGAGAGTATCTCAAATGGATATGTGTAATGCAGTGCTATGAAAAACCCTTCGTGAATGATTCCAATAGGGATCAACACCACATGAAATATTCCTGGAGTGACCTGCGCACATTTTAAAGTCATGATTCTTGGACAATAGGCTCTCAGTTTAAGGTCATTGAGTTCAGACATAGGGGAAGAGGTTCCCCAAAATGGTTATATTTGGTGTGGAGGAGTAATAAACCCACCGTAAACAAAGGATTAAGAAGCCCAATTACGCTCCACATTCTTCTATGGAGGCTTTTGAGATTAGACCAGTAGACATCTTTATGGAAAATATGGAAAGAATACCCGATGTAATTGAACTAAGGAGGCTCGCATACCATAAATGAGTCATGAGGGAGAAAAAAGGGAGGATGGAATTTGTGTCTAGGACTAGGAGAAAAGTGTCTAGGCATCACTAAGTAACCCATAAGGATGGGAATCAATCCACATGTAGTTCTTGAAGGAGGATCCCTCTATGGAGGTTTGGACCATACATAGGGAGAGAGATATTTTTTTGTTGTTTTTTTGAGTGGATGGATTGTGATGGAAAATACGGGTGTTGTTACATATCCTATGTATAAAGGAATCAAGCTGTACATAGCTCTTAACATGTGGCATGGTGGATGACCAGTTCCAAAGGTGATGTACTCTCAGGAAAGAAGACCACAATGCTATTTCGTTTCTGATCACGTGTCTAGGGAGATAATGCCATAGTTTAGGGTTATGTGATAGGAATGATCAATACAGTTTAACGTCATGTGGTAAGGACACTGGTTACTACTCCTTTTATCATCATGCATCTAGAATGATGATTTTAACAAATTTTATCATCATGCGGCCATGATGTTATGGTAGAGGAGTGTTCCCACAGGAGGTGCATGGAATGGCTATTATAACATGACATGAATGAAGACCAAGAAGGCCCCATACCACACCATGTACTCCTAAGGGAAACTCAGTCCAAGAGGCCAAAATATTTAATTTATGGATGGGCCTAAGGATGAAATATATGGGCATTCCTATGTATCCTATAAGGATGGGAATCAAGACACACACAGTTCTTAAACACAACATGGTAGATGACTGATGTCGGAAGTGATGTCTTCTTAGGCGCGAACATCATGATGGTGCTATGAAGTTTAAATTCATTATAGTTTAGACTGCACAATTCATAGTTTAAGGTCATATAATTTATACCATTATCTCTTAGTTTATGGTCATAGAGTTTGGACCATAAAGGGTGGGCATTTATATTGGATATGTGCAGTGTGGGGGAGTGACAAACCTAATGTGAATGGCCTAGGAGGCCCAATGCCACACAACACATTCATGAGATAACTTGTATATAGTTTAAATTCATGATGATTATATTTGGATGCCCAGTTTAATGTCATGTTCTTGGGACATTGGTACATTCCTTTTAAGGTTGTGTAGATAGGAACATCAATTCCATGTAGTTTAACATCGTGCATCTAGGATGAAATTTGTCTATACAGTTCAATGTCATGAAACTAGGATGATACAGTTCTTAGTTTAAGGTCATAGAATTCTGACCATTGGATCTTATTTTAAGTTCATAAAGTATGGACTAGTCTATGAAATTTAAAATCATGTGGTAAGGATTCTACATTTATTAGTTTAAGGTCATAGAATTCAGACCACTCTTAGCTTAAGGCCATAGAGTTTGGACCAGTCCATTCAGTTTAACGTCATGCAGTAAGGACACTATAGTTCTTCGTTTAAGGTCATAGAATTTGGACCATTGGATATTAGTTAAAGGTAATATATCTAGATATGTCCATGTAGTTTAAGGTCGTACGGTAAGGACACTAGTTGTATTTCATGAAATATACTAATTGAGAAACTTGGAATTGGTTATAAGAGTAATGTGCTTCCCATCCATGGTGACCAAAGAGTATGTACCGATGAGATTGAACTTGTGAATGATGCATGGTCCCTCCCACTTGGGTTTCAGCTTTAATGTATTTATTCCAGGTATCACTGGAATTCAGAGAGACAATATTGTATCACCTTGGAGGAAAGAGAGAAGGCAAACCTTCTTACTGAATGATCTAGCTATCTTGTTCTAGCACCTCTCTAGATTACGCAAGGACCAGATCCTATTCATGTAGAGGGTTCCAGTATATCTAGATGGACCTCAGATATTCTTTATGATGTCTGTTGATTATATAAAGTTGTTCAGAGTAATGAAAAATGAATCTTGATGGGTAGGACTACCTCTGTTCTATACACCAGGAAATATGGAGTCACCTGGGTGTAATTGAGGGTCATAAAATGATAGCCCATAGAGCATTGGGGAGATTTTCTAGAAAACTCTTCTTATTATGTCCCACCATACTATGAAAAATATTGGAGAGGGATTTGATGAATGCCTCAATCTATCCATTTTCCTATGCATGATAGTGAGAAGTATGGTTAGACCAGATGCCATACTTGGCATACAACTTATTCAGCTCGACATCCCAGAAGTTAGTTCCATTTTTGGTGATGATAACATGCGTGACTTCATTTTGATAAATGATGCTTGATCTCACAAATTCTACCACTAATGAGGCCTTTAATTCCTTTAGAGTAATTTCCTCTTCCCACTTAGGGAAGAAATCTATTATGTTCAGAATGAACCTAAATTGGTGAGCTGTTACTGGTGGATAGGGTCCCACAACATCAAGTCCCCATACTAAAAGGGGCCAAGAATACCTAGTAGTATTGAGGGGCTTTGGCGGCCGATGCACAAAGATGACATGGATCTGACATGAGTGGAACCTCTTAGCGAACTTGATATAGTCAAAGATCATGGTGTCCTAGAAGTAGCCCAACCTATGAATCTGGTGAGAGAACTTCAACCCTACATGATAGGAACCACAAGAACCGAAATTAAATTACTACATAACCTTGGGAAATCTCATCTTCTTGAATGAAAAAGAAGATAATTCCATCAAACCCACATTTATAGAGAGGCTTCTCAAGGTTGAGTCCACTATAGAGGGTGAATTGTACTACACGCCAATGGATCTGCTCACGTTCAGCTCTATCTAGTGGGAGAATGCTGTGTTGGAGATACATGATGAAGGGATTCATCTAATCAGAAGTTTCTTCAGCAACAGGGGGATCCAGAGGTCCTTATGTGGCATCACTAATATTTTGGTGATTTACCTTATGTCCATCATCATGATCTAAAATTAAGGGAGAGATAACCCTTCAATGTGCCACATGGATGAATAAGTTGTCCTGGCTAGGCTATGAAAGGGATGCAGTTAAGCTGGACAAGGTATTAGCATGACCATTCTGTGATTGGGGAACATGAGTTACCTCTAGATGAGAAGGGAACCGGGCTATCAGTTGGAAAGTGTGTTCCAACAATGGAAGGAGTTCTGGATTCCTGATGAGATAGTCACCTTTGATATACTTAATGAATAACTCAGAATATACCTTCACATGCAAGTGGGGAACATCAATATTGGGAGATAGCTCGAAAGCAGTAATGTGGGCTTGATACTTTGCCTCATTATTGGTGCAACCTTCTAACATTAGGAATGATTAGAGAAAGACAACCTGCATTGGGGTGATGAAGACAATTCCTAGGCCTATGCTATTGAGTCTAGGATTTCTGAGCCTTTTACCAATTGGCCTTAAAGAGGAATGTCAAAATGCATATTCCAACATGGAATAGCTTGATCCATTAAGAGGATTGAATCATTTGGAAAATCAATATCCAAGGACTGCTCAACGGGGGCCAGATGAGTAGCTAGGAAGTCTTCCAACACCTAACCCTTAACGTATTTCTACGGAATGAATCTGATATCAAACTACTGAATAATCACATCCTATCATGACAAATGGCTTGTCAACATAGGATATTTCATGATATAATTTATAATATCTACATGGAAAATTAACTATGTATCATTATGCTATAGGTAGTGCTGTAACTTCTGCACTATGAAGACCATCATGAGGAAGCTCTTCTTGATGAGAGAAAATCTGGTTTCTGTGTTGAGGAGCATGCGACTGAGATAGTATAAACTATTCTCTATACCTTCATTGTTCTTCTAGGAGATTAAGGCACCAAGGGATCATTCTAGGGTGGCCACATAAAGTACCAAAGGCTTCCCTAAGATGGATGACATTAGAACCATAGGTTATAGTAGATATTTCTTGATTTTCTTTAATGAAATCTAGAACTCTTAATCCCATTGGTAGAATACAACTTTCTTCATGAGATCGTAGAAGGTTTTACACTTTTCATCTAGATTCATGATGAATTGGCATATGTAGGCTAAGTGGTCATGGAGGCCTCGTACCTCCTAGAGGTTGCCCAGAAGAGGAATCTGACTGATGACCTTTATCTTCTATAGATCGATCTCAATGCCTCTATATCTAATGGTAAAGTCAAGAAACTTTCCATATGTAACCTTAAAATCACACTTCAAGGGGTTCATTTTTAGATGCTAGTAGTAGAGGAAGACTAAAACCTTCTCAATAAATATAATGTGATCTTGAAGTTGGTAGTATTTGACCACCAAATCATCCACATATCATTCCACTAGTGTCCCAAGGATTGGTTTGAATATGTGATGCATGGAATGATGATAAGTGGACACTACATTCTTTATACCGAAGGGAATTACCTAATATTAGAAGGTCCCTTGCAGTGCTTTGAAGGCAATGTAGGACCCAAGAATACCCTCATAGAGGAGGGGTGAATCATGGCGTCAAATGTTTCTTCTAAACTGAGGAATATTGTTCCCATATTGGTTGGAACCTATTAAACCCATATGATGGTAATGTAAAGTAATTTAGACATTCACATGCAGATAGACAATAAAACAATTTTACTTGGTTCACCACTAAGGGCTAGTCCAAGGAGCATACACCAAAAGTGTGTCAGTAATACCTAAATCCCTTTATCTTTACTAGTTTTGAAATATAGAAGTTCAGACATAGTTAATCTGTGCTAGATACACTGCCTTTGCAAGATTTTAGGGATAGAACAATGAGTCCCTCAGAACACTTCCGTTGACTCCCCCTAGATCACTACTTTAGGTAAATTCTTACTCAGTTTATCAACATGAAGGTCACTTTAGTAGATTGGAATTTAAGTATTTTACCCTAATTATCATGAGACTCTGTGTGCATTATAGACCCGAGTTGATGCACTTTGAAATCCCAATTCACTGAAAACTGATGTTCAAAACTGCCTTTCGTGATGCTCCTTTACAAATATCACTATCTTTGTGAATCAAATTTCCTTTGTGGTAAAAATTACCACCACAAAGCTCACTGATCTATCACATAATACCCCATTATCACAAATCACCCATTAATCAGAATCACTAGCATCATTCAAGACTTAACTAGTCTTTTCACGATGCTCAAGCTTGCATAGAAATCCTAATTCACAAAGATCCATACCTTTTTAAATTAGAGCGATTTTGAATTTTCTCTAATTATTTCCATATCAAATGAAGTGTTGGATAGCCTCATATTTATAGGCTCGACCATTTGTGATGCTCTAAATCCTTCAACATATTTTTTGGATCCTTCAAAAACATCTTCTTAAAACTCCTCCTTTTGTGAATCTCCAATGAGATTTTTCGTAGTCACAAAGATCACTATCAACACATCATGCATTTTTTATTCTCAAATTCTCATAATCACAGAGAACACCACCAAACCATCACACACTCATGAAACTCAACCTTTTTTAAACCTAGTATTCGGGAAACACATGCCTTTACCATATTTATGAAGATTTGATTCTAGAAAACAACCTTTCCTAATGCTAGCCTCTTCCTCCAGATTTTGAGTCCAAAAATTTGGAAAAAACTGGGAAACAATGCCACCTTCAATAATGTAGTCATATTGTACTATAAGATCACTTTCCTTTCAAACTCACAGATAATCCATGCATATATTGAAAGCAAACACAAACTAGACTCCATTTATAGTAAATAACATCCTTGGTTCCAATAATCTCCCCTTTGAGTTTGTTGGTAATATATATAGAAATTTAATAAAGCACTAGCCCCTTTCAAAACCTGATACAAAAGAAACAACTCATCCAATTCTCTAAGTCTACATGAGAAAATATTGGTGTAGAAAATTAGAGGGGGAATAATGAATTGGGTTCTCATGTTTTGGAATGCTTAATGATATCCATTCTAAGCTTTATCTGTTTCCTCATAACCCCAAAGTCTCATCTTATCACAAAATTCCTTAAATTGAATTTCTCCATTACTTTTACATTCTTCATTCTCTTGAAACCTCATAACATTGAATTTATCCATTGTCCACATTTGAAAATAAACCAAAAGAACATGTATTTAAAATTTTAGTGTAGAAAACACACTCCCCCATGATCATATCTCCCCCATAAACCTGCATCAATTCTATAAAAGAGATTAAAACATTTTACACAAATGGGGAGAGGGGAACAACTATAACCTCCTCATGCACTAGAAGGTGGTTGAACACAGAGGTTAAACCGATGTTTCTTGAACACATGTGCTGACAATGGATTAGTAAAAATGTCAGTCACTTGGTCATCAGTTCCAACATGATCCATTTTAATCACGCATGGTTAAACCTTTTCCTTGATGTTGTGATATCCAATTTCAATATGTTCTGTATGAGAATGATAAATAGTATTACTCATAATATTGATCGCTCTCTTTTTATCACAATGAATCACCATTGACTATTTCACCTCATCACCAATATGAGTCATTTTTTTGCTTTATCCAAAATAGTTGAGTGTAAGCCTTTGTAATAGAAATATACTCTGCTTCAACAGTACTAAGAGAATGGATTTCCCGTTTCTTACTCAACCAGCCCACACATTTCTTGCAAAAAATAATTCTCTACCACATGTGGTCTTTCTATCCACCATATCTCCAGGATAGTCATCATTAAAAATACTAATAGTTCATTATCTCTTACTGTAGCAAACTATAATCCATAATTGTGAGTGTTGTGAATATAACTCATGATTTTTTAACTGCCACCATATGTTATTATTTCAAATTACTTTGAAAGTGGTCCACTAATCATGTTGAAAATATGATATCTAGTCATGTTTCTTTCAAGTAAAATAATCTTATAATGATTCTCCTATACATGGTGGGATCCAAAGAATTCCCATCATCATGCTTTCCAAGTTTTGTCCCAACCACAATAGGAGTCGACACTGGTTTGGACTCATGCATATTGAATTTCTTCAGCAACACTCTTGCATACTTTTCCAGAGAAATAAAAGTGTAATCCCTCTTCTAAATCACCTAAATCCCCAAGAAGTATGTGAGTTCAACAATCATGGACATTTCAAATTATGATTTCATGTGATTAGAAAATTATTCCACTAATTTTTTCCTACTTCCACCAAATATAATATCATCCACATACACCAACACTATAAATTGATCTTATTTTGAATTTTTCATGTAGAGGTTATGATCGAAACCTCCTCTTTTGAATTAAAACTTCTTCAGATAATCATCCAGTCAAGAATACCATACACATGATTCCTGCTTTACACCATAGAGGGAATTCTTTAATCTACAAACTTTTGATTCATCATTTTCAATCAGAAATACCACTGGTTGTTCAATGAATACTTCTTCTTCTAGAACACCATTTAAGAATGTCATCTTGACATCCATCAAATAAAAATTGTATCATCATTGAATTGAAATACAAAAAAAAAACTTGATCAACTCCAGTCTCATAACTAGAGAAAAAATTTCTTCAATATCAATTCCTTCAATGTTCTTACCAAATGAATATGTCAATAAGTGAACCATTATATTATCTCCCCCTTTAATTTTCCAAAGTTTTATTTCACTTTATCTACACATTATTGAAAATAAATATAATTATTTTAGGAAAAAGGGTATCTGTCCATACCTAAGCAACGTGTCATCCATAATTTCACTAAGTCTACTTGAGCTGTGCTCGATGCATAAAACAAGAGGATTTTATTTTGACAAAAAATATATCCATTACTAATACCTTATGAAATTATAACTCATAAACTTATCTTCAAGTATTTTACACTTTCATTCCAGGATTAATATAAAAAATGTGATATGAAAATTTTAAGAATAATCGGTCAGAAAATCATGTACTCACTTCAAAAGATAGATAAAAAGTATTCAAGTTCAACATGTAGGATAAGTTTCCTTTAGGAACTTTCATTCTTCTTAGGTCACTGATTAGTTTAATTACTCTGTATTTATAAAAGGATTTTTATTTTGAGTAACCAAGGATGAATGATTAAGAGATGCATACATTTTTTGATGACATGATATCCAAGAAATTTCTCGAATTATTATATTTGATACTAATTGAAATAATTATTATGCTAGTTTATTTATTTGTCTCCCTATCATGGGAAACGATTCTATAATCTTCATAATGGAGGATCTCATCAATAATAGATTTCATGAAATTTCAGTATTGGGAATACACCAGAATGGATCTTCAACTTGTGACTACCCACCTTATTTATCGTTGTAGGCTAAAATAGATCATATTAAGCTAACTCAAAAACGATTCTTCACCAAATTTGTATTTTTAATAGAAAATTTTGGAATCATTCAAGGATGGTGACCTATTTGGCATGGATTATCAAAAAAGAAAAAAGTAAAATAAATGAAATCCCTTACTACTTATCAGGTCCCCCCCTGAGAATTTTCTTCTTCTTTAAATTCTCTGCATTATATTCGCAAATAAAATAACAAAACATTAAGGTAATAATATGGATCCTAATTTCTTCATCAGCATGAACTGCATGGTTGAGACAATCTTTTTGACCAAGTTTCTCTATTTTTATTCTTTCACATCTAAATATTTATTTTGATTTATTATATGGTAACATGGATGTATTCACATTATCTTATTCTTTGTGCGGAGAATTTGTCTTCTTAACAAACTTCATGGATGATACAGTCTTACTCTTCTTGAGGGATACTTTTTTCTTTGGTATCAAGGTTAAACAAACTTTTGAAATGTGACCATATTTCTTATATCACTCACAAAGAACTTATTTAACCCTAGAGTTTCGATATGTCTAAAAACTATCATACACATTGTCATCATCATATTGAATCTTTTATTTTCCTTTTTCACCAACCTTATCATGTATATCTTCGCGTTTCCTCATTGTTTCAAAATATTCTAGAAAAATAACCAACATGTCATTAAGAACTATTATAGAAAGTTTGGATCTTCCACATGGGTTTGTATGAGTGTCATGCCCCTTAGTAGTTAATTTGGAATAACTACTCTAAAAATTCTTATATTTAGAATTTTGGGTCTTATTAGCTTCTTTTCTTGAGATCTTCTTGGGAGAATTTTTGTTCACAATATTCTTCTAATTTCTTCCCAAGGTATATTTTTTGATGATCCTTTTCGTCACAGAGTCTAAACGACTGAAAAAGGGGAATACCTTAGCATAAAGTGATTCATCCTTTGAAAAAACATCAAAAATTGACAAAGGAATGAACAAGGATTTGCTTCAGCATGGGCTGCGTAGTTTTCATCACGGTCGCACAGGTATACCTACGTGCCACATATTGGGAGTGCAGGTGACCTGTGCGCCCTACTTGATTTTCGCTCGGGGTCTTCAGAAGCCTATAAATACCCTTGGTGGGCCCCCATTTGGGGACAGAAAAATTCCAAAACCCATATTTAAGCTCCCAACACCCTATTCTCTTCTTGAAGTCTTCTGAACACTTCTAAGGTAATTTATTACCTAGAATGGAAGGTCTAAACAGGGTTATCAAGGCCTAAGTGTTGAAATTCATCAACACCTGTGTGCCTAGGTGTTTTAACCCTTAAGGGAAATAGACACACCTGCGCGCCACCTTATCCCTTCACTAGAACCTGCACGCCTCTCTTTTCGAAGCCCCTAGGGATAATAATAAGGGCTTGAGCCAAGCCTCTCCCAAGTATTATCCTATGGGTTGACTGTCGTTCATGTACCTATGTGTCACGCAGGTATACCTGCGCGACCAGGACCTGCGCACCCACGCAGGACCTGCGCGCCTACTTCTTTTTGGGTGCACCTCCTGCCTATTCACCTATCTTATTCAAATCCACCTCTCCTATTCAAGATTCAGCCTTCAAAACCCTCTTCAAAGCCATTTTTGGCATGGTTTCCTTGTTGTCCTCCTTGTCTGAAAGGAATTCTGTGTAATATCTCTTAAAACCGAGTGATTTACATATCTTTATGTCACTAAGGTTAGAGATTTCATTAATTCAACCTCATCCTTTGAGATGAGAGGATCTTTAACCTGGGCCTCCTTTTCTGGAGTAAGCCCCAGTCCAAGTTCTCTTAACCTAGGCATCCTCATTAGGAGTAAGCCCCAAGTCCCATATTCATGGGACTCCTTCTCAGGAATAATCCCCAGTTATCAAGTTCCATTAATTTGGGAATCCTCTTTAGGAGTAAGCCCCAAGTTCCCAAATATGGGAATCCTCCTCAGGAGTAAGCCCCAAGTTCCAAATTACCTTAACCTGAACCTCCTCTTTAGGAGTAATCCCTAATCATAATACCCTTTAACCTGGGCCTCCTTCTTAGGAGTAAGCCCCAGTTCTCAAGTCCCTTTAACCTGGGACTCCTCCTTAGGAGTAAGCCCCAGTTCTCAAGTCCCTTAACCTGGGCCTCCTTCTCAGGAATAATCCCCAGTCATAATTTCTCTTAACCAGTATTAATTTATTTTGATTTGGACTTCCTTCTCAGGAATAAAACCCAAATCATAAGACCCCTCTAATTTGGGCATCCTTATCAGGATTAAGTCCTAAGTTAAGTATCCAAATTTCCATAAAGCACATATACCTTTATGGACCTTGTTCCCTGGTTTCTTCCCTGAAGTAAATCCTAATCTTCATCTATCTGGGCAGTCATACATACATAATCCCCACATGATTTCTTATGATTGCATCTTTCATGGCACAATCGTCTGGTTTTACCAATACCTCTTGTTTCTCACACCGAGCATGACTCACATGAGCTTAGAGCGTAAAAGTAATTATGACAAATTTATTTGATCCATAAATCATGCATAAACCTCATACTTGTTTACTCTAACTACATGATTTCTGATTCTTTCTCTAAACAAGGATACATAGGTAGCCCATCTGCGGGTATGATCCCAACTCTAAAATAATCTATGTCCTTTTGAATGACAATAAACTTCAAGTGCCCCACTGAGTGGCTTTAAAATAATTATGGTAATCATAATGACCAAGAGATTTCTATATAATGTGTCCAAGGATACCATTGACTAAGAATATCTAACAAATACAGATGATTATCTATCAATGAAGAACCTCGAATACGTATAAAAGATTCCCTAAATCTCATACATACTAATCATTGATTGTCATATCTAAAGGAAAGCTCATTTTTATACTTGGTAATTTAATAAGGATTCACAAACATAACTTAAATCTATAAAGAGAGTCCCAGAGTAGACAATAATTCCCCCCAAAAAGGTGTGATGAGTCCGACCTCCCATCCTCTCGACCAATGAAAATTCTTAAGCCTCATCAGTTCACAACTAATGAGCACCTACCTTTGGAAAGTAGGTCCAAATGGATATAGAATCATTGTATGTTTCCGGTTCTATGAAAAAACCCATTAGAAACCGCTTGGAATGTTTGAACCTTAAACAATAGAGGTCATCCCCATTTCCAGAGGAAACAAAAAATGGTGAACCTGACTTGAATCCTTAACCAAGTTAAAATGGTGTTTTACTTATTTGTTAGTCCCCTATTTAAACTCAATGAGAGGGCCAAAAAAACAATCAATAACATATGTGCTCATCCAAAAGATGTAGTGGCTGAACTTATCTTCATTATGTCTATTATATCAAATAGACACTATTTTCCAAGATCTTTTTCATTACATAAATGGATTATCTTACGTTCACACCTTTGAATACCTCTACTATGAATGCCTCTGCTACTACTCCTGCTGGATCATCTTCCGTTCTGAGGATGACATAACCTACTCAGCATCTTCAACACTGGGTATCAAATGCACTGGTTAAGGAATACCATCAAAACGGTACTATTCCGACTCTAGAGGCCGCTCGACAAGCCCTCCATGTCAATAATTCACCCTGGTTATCCGGACAGTGACAGCTAGCGATTAATAAGCAGGTGGTGCCAACCACTGTATCCAACCATTTCAGGTCGTTATCCCTGAAACGCAATCACCAGTCCCTCCCATATTCTATAGAGGTGAATGAGAAGGTCACTAAAGGCCTTAATTCAAACAGACATGAGTCCTTCCTGAGGGCTCCCATCAACAATCGCTGCCAGACTCGTGTGGTAGTGTGCCCTAAACATGATGTGGGTATCATATTTAGGAATTCAGATTAGGTTCCTCGAACCCGAGCAGGCAAGACGAACTGCCAGAGGCAAAATCCGGTTAATAGTGATCAGGTTCTTATCTCTACCATTTCCGGAGAAGTCCACCAACCTAACTTGTTGGAAGGAAACGAGCGGACACATAAACCCATCCGTTTTAATTCCGCTGTCCAGCAGACTCGTCTGGAAGCAACACACCAATCCCGACAAGAAATTCCGGCAAAGTAATATAGACAGGAACATACACCTGTTTATAAATCATTAGCTAGTCAGCAGGCTCGTATGACTATATACGATGAAGCCCGCCAACCCAATGTGTTGATAACTGGTAAACATGCACATACACCTGCTTACACTCATCAATCCTTCCAGCAGACTCGTCTGTCAGTATTGAAAGAAGTTTATCAACCACATTCAGCGGAGTGCAATCAGTAGGCACATACACCTTCTAGTATTGATCAATCCTACCAACAGTCTTGTTTGGTAGCACCCTGAGAATTCAATTGGAAATCCCCAATGACAAACAGGAGGTAGACTCAACTCTCCGCACTCACACATGAGTACTGTCAAAATTCACTCATAGGAAAAGGAGGACAGGATCAGGAATACACACCAACTCCAAGCACGGAATGGACGTATATCCCCGTTCAGGCAGCTGAAGTCACCAAGCATATTCTGTCAATGGTGAAAGAGCAGAAGCAAATCCTTGCTCATATTCTGGATGCCTGCCAGAATATTATAACAGTTATAGCAGCATCACAGGGAAATAAATGAAAATCTATCCCTAACAGTGGAGTGACACATCAACATATCACTATGGAATAGATACACACCTCTGTTCCAGTCCAAGAGGGTTGTGGGGCATACTCCCCCATGTCATACGGAAAACCAAGTTAGGCACATACACCTGATTTGAGTGGAGATAATCAGCCTAACCTGATAATTTCTCCTAATCAGGAACATACACCTACCCATAATAACCACTTTAGTCAACAAGTAGTTCCCAAAGTGAGTAAGAAGGAGTCTAAGAATAAGACCCGCCCAACATAGTCAAGAAATCAAGAGCCAATTTGTAATAAGGCCTTGCTCAATGCTGGAGTTCTTGAAGCCCTCAGACAATTATTTGTTGGAATTAAAGATTCTACTCTCTCATTTCCCAATAGTGGGAACATTAATTCCAAAGGTATTCATCAGACACTTCCTCATGAAGGCTTGCTTCATGAAAATTTGGTTGATCTCGAAGAACCATCTTCAGATGAGAGCCACAAGAACCATCTGTGTGTCCAGAAGACCAAGGAGAAAAATGTTTCATCTTTTTCTATAACCCACCATGGTGGTCCTCACCATGATGATGAATTTAGCTGCGAAAGTCCTCTCTGCAGTAGTAATGCGCATTGTCTGGGAAATTCTTCAGAGGACAATGCAGTGACGAGAAATCCATCTTATCTTGAGGCACTTGCAAATGTAAAGACAGTCATGTCTGATGCTTTACCACTAATAGGTGAAATACTTTCTCAATCTGAAGATAGCCTGGGGTGTAGGTCGTTCTCCGAACCACCCCTGGGTCGTTCATCTTCTAGTTTGATTAGTGAATTCTCTATCAGTCTTGTTGAATCCGATGAAGCAAAAAGGAAGCACCAGCTCTGGTCTAATCAGGTAGAAAAATATTCATTGAATGATAAATAGGAAGTGCTGAATTTGAGAAAATAACTGGAAAAAGGTGAAGTACCAATCATGTTTTGGCCTTTGGCTGACTCTCAGTATGAAATTCCAGAGATGTTGATGGAAGATGGAATTCATGATATTCGTCAAAACATCTGGAAAACTCTTTGTTAGTTTAAAAAGAAAATATTATCTTATGATGAATATGAAAATCATGTCAAGATAATAGAAGGGTTACAATACCAAATTGACTTGGCACCTCTCTCAGTTTTTCGATATCCGAAGGCTGAAAAGCAACAGAGAGCCTTTCAACATTCATGCCTTGGCGCAGTAAGAAGATTTCACTAGTTAACTGCCAATGCCCCATCTGGTATTCATATCAGGGGATAGGGTGTTCATGGAGCATTGCATTTCACTGTACTCTCTAGTCAACAAAGCCCACCAAAAATGGTCTCATGCAATGTTATTTCCCATGACCAGCCACAACCAATTGGCTTTATTTGTAATCAAAGGCTCGCTCAAGAACATGCCTCAACTAGTTCTTCTCAAAGTCAAGTATATAGAGAACAAGTTGTTGAATTACTCATGAATCAAGAAAACGAGAATATTGAACTTGCTTCTCGTTTAGAGTGTGCACATCATCAAGTGACAGAAGTGTCAGAAATCATCCAACGGTCTTTTGAGCCGGGTGATAAAAGTGGATGCAGGTTGATGCATCCAGCCAATTTCCAGACTAAAGTCTGCAAAATCAAGAGATCTTTTAAGAAAGTCTCAAGTGTAGCAGCTCAAGAACCACCCCAGCTCTCTAGACTAGGGAATCTTTTAACCAAACCCTCAGAATCAGCAAATAGGATTCGAGGAGTTGAGCAGGAACATCAGGAACAGCCCCAGTCCATAGGACTGGGGACTTTTTCAATTCCTCAATCTCTTCCTCAGAAAAATTCGGTCTTCTCTCGATTAGGGAAGAAGCCACAAGAGGAACGAAGAGACGAATTATCAGGAGATTCCCTCCAAATTACAGTTCGTCAAGAAGTACTTGAAGGATCAAATCGACAAAAGGTAATGTCTCATCAAGGACATGGAAGAAGACAATATCGCAAAAATGCCAATATAAGGGATGTAATGTGTTATACATCAATTAATTTTATCAATTCCGTTTTTGCTGATCCTCCAGAACATGAGGCTCACTCAGAGGGATCATATGAAGAGGTTCCTACTCAAGAAGTTGTACGCACAGACACAAATGAAGAAGGTGTGCGTACACGAAATCAATGGCTTACCCGGAATATGGGTGTTCCTTCAAATAACCAACTTCCCCCTCTCTGAAAAGAGTCCAATAAGGGGAAAGTAAAGAATCAGGTTACATACCCTTCCTCTGGAGAAGGCCAATCACTCTCACTAGAGAAAAGATTCACACAACAAGAGGAATAAATGAAGGAGTTGAGGAGGTTGAATGCAGAACTACTTCAAGGTAGTCTTCCTCCTAAGTGTGATGGAGTCAGTCAACCAAGGGAATTTGTTGAAGCTATTGAGATGGATCAAGAATATACTCCTCTACCAGTACACCCTTACAGGTCTAATCCTACGGGTCATGTGAAACAACAGTCGGTGGTGCTACCATCAGTTGCAATACTAGCCACCGTACCTGTCCAAGCTTCAGCTATTACACCTACTCAGGTCTAAGCTCAACTGTATGTTTCTCAAAAGTTAATAACAATTATTGAGTCATTAACAGCTCGGTTGGAAGCTATGGAGGGAAAACGTGAAAAAATTCAACCAGATAAGAGAGCTTACCCTGAATGGGTTGATGCAATTCCTCCCCCATCAAATTTTGCAAGTACAAAATTCCCAATATTTAATGGTTTGGGAGACCCAGAGCAACACATGACACATTTTTTTTCTCGTTTTGATCCTATGATAAGAACCCCTTAGCATCAAGAAGCAGTTAAGCTCAGGTGTTTTGTACAGTCATTAAAAGGGCCTGCCTTTTTCTGGTATACAAGCTTGCAATCCCGGTCAATTACCGGGTGGGAGGATCTCCGTCAAAGATTCATTCTTCAATTCAGCTCAACTTTTCCAAATACAATAGTTTTTGATCTTAAAAATTGTAATTAGAGGGAGAATGAAAGGGTTTCATATTTCATTGCTCACTGGAAGGGATTAAAATATTCCATAAGCTTAGCACTCCCTCAAGAGGAATTGTTTCCAATCTGTGTGGAAAATTTGCGTGATGAATTGCGCACACTGTTGATCCCTGTGAAATACACAGGAGGGTTTCGAGACCTTACTTCAATCACTCAGCAGATTGAAGACTCTCTTACAATAACTAAGGATAAAACTCATGTAATTCCATCAACTCCAGGAAGGAGAATGGGTAGAGCAGACACTGCTACAGTTACGCTTAAACAAGCACCTGTACCTGCTTCCACTTCAAAACCTTCATCTTTATTAAGGGCTCCACCTCCTGAGAATCAACAACAGATGATGTTCGTCAAGATTATCAGAGAGATTAAAGATGGAAACAATTTGTGGATCTGAAGAGAAAAGTTTATTCTTTCTGAAATGAACAAGTTTCTGGTTACTTCATTCGGCTCTGGAAAAAACTTTGGTTCAATTTCCAAGGCCCAAAAGGCCAAACAAGTAAGGAGATGATGGCCATCCCAACTATTTCCCATTTCATCATATGTTGGGGCATCCCATTTAGGAGTTTTTTGTCTTCAAATACCTCCTGCAAAAAATGGTGGACTTGGGACAAGTCAAATTGAAAGGTTTTTCATCTTAGGTAGCATGTGTTACTGCTATAGATCCAGAGGAAAAAGGCGAGTGGCAAGAAGTCAAAAGAAAAAATGTGCAGAAATATGATGATTGGATGGTCAGAAAAATGATCAACCAAAATCATGCCATTTTATGAATGCAATTGAAGAAACCAATTGTGTCTTCTTCTATGAAAGCCACAACAAATCCCCCTTCATCAGAGGGAAAATCCTCAAAGAAACGACATAATTCAAAGAAAGAAGAGCAGTCAAAAGAAGATGAGATCGTGTCAAATCCTAAGTTGTCTTTGACTCTGGAAGATTTTATGCCATCTACTTCAAAGCCACGGGCACCGTCCCACCAAACGGCACAACCTAAACTGGATAATCAGGAAGAGTCTTCATCAGACGAAGGGTTGATCTTTGGTTCTATTAACATGATTCACCTAACAAATCCTTATACCAGTCACAATTTCGATCTTGATAAACCTGAGTTCCTTGTATAAAACAGAGGAATTAGAGGGAATTCCAGAGGTCTGGGATACAGAGGAAGACATGGATATCCCAGAAGCCACTATTCCAATTCTACCCCTGCTAGAACTGTATATGCAGTAGAAACCCATGGCAGAACCCTTCAACGAGCTCAATAAGAACAAGTAAGTTCTTCCACACATGGAAGATTTAGTCTTGGAACAGTCATTCTGGAGGATCGGTTGGAGGTTACACCTTCTTCCTCTCAGAAGGTAAATATACCTATTCGGTCTAATCTTCTAAATCTAGGAGTATTTCCAACTGCTACCCCGATACAAGATGCATATACTTCCAAATCATCAACTTCTAAGGCACCTGAAAAACCACATGTTCCTGTTGGGAAACACAGACCTTTGGATAAAAAATATGATGTCTTGAAACATTTGACCCAAGTATCGGCCAAGTTATCAATTCTGGATGCCTTGAATCTATCAAAGGATCTTTGGGAGGCACTCATTGAGGCTTTGTCAAGTACTCAAGAATTCTAAACTGAAATTGCTGCGGCTGAAGTCTACCATGTAGATAATAATCCTGCAGAATTCCATGTAGTGATATCTTTCACAGATGAAGATAAATATGATGTTTTGCATGAACATATTAGACTTTTGTATTTATCTGGAAAGTTCAATGATGTAGACATCCGAAGAGCTTTCATTGATAATGGTTCAGGAGTAAACCTCATCCCCATTCATACACATCGTCGATTGGACCTCACCGAATCTGATTTATCTCATTCTACTCTAATGTTTCAAGGATATGATAAAAATGAACAAGAACCTCTAGGCGAGATAACACTCAAAACTTAGTTTGGAGATCTTGTATCTAATTCAAATTTCATGGTTGTTCGTCATGACATAGCTTTCAACATTTTGCTTGGAAGACCTTGACTACATCAACATGCGGCTATTCCTTCATCATACCTTCAATGTCTCAAATATTGTTTCAATGGACAAATTGGGATAGTGTATGTTGATAAAGAACTATTCAAAACATGTGAATCTCAATACATTGAGGTGGAATTCTATCACATGGAGGGTAAGGAGAAATACACAACAAGGGAGGTTACCAAAGTTAATGCTCTATATGATTTGGAAAAGATTCCAGTAAACCCATTCATACATGTGAGTACAGATTATGTGTTGCCTATCAGTCAAATTGATAGGATAGACCCAAATCTAAATACTCTTATGTAAACTTCCATAATGTCGATTACGACAATCAAGCCAGACAACATGGGAGAAATTGGTGATTCACCAGGCAATGGTGAAAGATCAAATGGAGATGTATTCATTTCATCCTCTGAAATCCAGTAAGTCTATACTTCACCAACCAGGCAAGAAGAAGTTATAGCAATGTCAGAGGTGAACGATGATGTCGATTCTCAATCCATCTTCTCCTCTTTATTACCCAAGAAAGACCCTTCATCATCAATAGAGTCATAAATGGAAGCCTCTTCTTCAAGATGTTCAAATTTTAACATCTCTCTTGATCCTGGAAATTATTCTTCATCATCTACTATGCAAGTAGAAACAGAAGAAATAACACATGTTTAAGAAGAAGAGGAAGATCTTAGGGATTCTCCTCTAGCATTTGAAGAGGGTATCTCTACCACTGTGGATGAACTCAGAGAAATAAATCTGGGTACAAAAGAAGATCCACATCCCACTTTAATTAGTGCGACCATGACTCTTGAAGATCAAGAAATGTATATTTCATTTTTGAAGCAAAATCAAGATATATTTTCTTGGAACTATACATAAATTCCAGGCCTTGATCCTGATGTTGCTACTCATTGTTTGGGTTTTCCATAAGAACATTGAGGATTTAAGTAAGTTGCAAGAAGAACACACCCAACTTATGCTTCCAAAATTGAAGCTGAAGTGGATAATATTATCAAAGATAACTTCATTAGAGAATTTAAATATCCCAAATGGTTGGCTAATATTATCCCTGTGAAAAAGAAGAACAGACAAATTAGAGTTTGAATTGATTTCAAAGATCTTAATCGGCATTGTCCTAAGGATGATTTTCCAGTTCTGATCACAAAACTCTTAATTGATGCAACAACTGGCTATGAAGAACTTTCCTTCATGGATGGATATTTCGGGTATAATCAAATCTGAATGGATCCAGAAGATGAAGAATCTATAGCCTTTAGAGCCCCTTAGGGTGTGTTTTGCTATCGTGTAATTCCCTTTGGACTGAAGAATGCAGGCGCACCATATCAACGAGCCATGCATCATATCTTCAAACCCTTTTTAGGGAAGTTTGTTGAATGTTATGTGGAAAATTTGGGGGTTAAATCCAAACAAAGTTCTAATCACTTGGTTGATTTGGAAGTCATATTCCACAAACTTCGACAACATAATTTGGAGATAAACCCCTTAAAATGTGCTTTTGGGGTAACCTCATGAAAATTTATCAGATTTGTTATACGCCATCATGGTATCGATGTCGATACTGAGAAGAAAAATTAAATCCATGGTATGTCACCTCCTCAAAATTTGAAATAATTGAGAGGAATTCAAGGACACTTAGCCTATATACGGTGTTTCATCGCCAATTTGGCAGGTAAATGTTTACCCTTCACCAAATTGATGAAGAAGGGAATCACTTACCAGTGGACTGAATAATGTCAAGAAGCATTCGATATTCTCAAGAAATATCTCTTGAGTCCACCAGTATTAATGCCACATGTTGAAGGAATGCCACTTATTCTTTATGTGACAGATTTAGAGCTATCATTGCGTGTCTTCCTTGCCCAGAAGAATGATGCTAGGAATGAAAACAACCTTTACTATCTCAGTCAGACTATGATTGAAGCAGAAACCCAATATTCAAGTATTGAGAAGTGCTTCCTAGCATTAATCTTTGCAGTTCAGAAATTGAGACACTACCTGCAATATCACGAGGTCCAATTGGTATCTCGCAATAACCCAATAAAATTTATCCTTAGTCGTCCAATGCTTATAGGACGTCTGTCAAGGTGGGCAGTTATTTTTCAGCAATTTGATATTCAGTATGCGTCTTAAAAGGCAATAATGGTCCAACCTATGACTGATTTCTTGCTGAACACCCTTCTGTAGAAGATACATCTTTAGATATTGAACTTTCGGATAAAGAAGTATTTTCTATTCAAGATAATATTCAACCATGGGAAATGTACTTTTATGGTGCTTCCAGAAGTCCAACAGAAAATAAAATGGAAGATCCTAAATTCAGCAAAGTTGGATTAGGAATTGTGCTAATTTCCCTGGAAAAGGAAGTGCTACCTTATTCCTTCTTATTGTGGGAATGCAGTATAAAAAATGAAGCAGAATACCAAGCTCTCATCGCAGGATTGGAGTTGGCGCTTCAAGCACAAGTGAATCACTTAAAGGTGAAAGGTGATTCAGACCTGGTAATCAAACAAGTCAATGGGGATTATGCCATTAGAAAAGAAGAGTTAATCCCTTTGTATGATTATGTCAGAGAGTTAATGGCAGAATTTCCTTCAGAACCAAAATTTTCTTATGTCCTGCGATCACAAAATGCCCAAGCTGATGCATTGGATAATATAGACACAGCTCTGGCAGATCCAAATCAGGACAAGACAATCATCAGTATTTCCCACAATCGTACAATTTCACCTTATGTTCAAACCAGAACAGAGGAAATCAATGATATTAGTACCATTTCTGAACCGTATGGTCATACTACAGGATGGATGACACCTATCAGGGAATACCTTCAAAATGGAACACTTCCACTTGATAGAGACGGGAAAGAACAAATCTGGCGATGTGTGGTCAATTTTACTCTTTATGAAAGCCCTGATCACCTAGAGAAAATTCTCTACAAAAGAGGTTTTGATGGAGTTCTCTTCAGATGCATTGATGGTGAAGAAACAATGGCTGTCATGAAAGAAGTACATGCAGGAGTCTGTGGTGCCCACCAGTCTAGACATAGACTATCTAGTCAAATTCTAAGGCTTGGATACTTTTGGCCTTCAATGGCACAAGATTGTGTTGATTTCACGAAGAAGTGTCATTCATCCCAAGTATGTGCCAACTTCATTCATCAACCCCTAGAGTTGCTTCATACAGCTAAATACTCATGGCCATTTTCCACATGGGGAATGGATGTAGTGGGACCTTACACTTCAGCTACAGGCAAGCAGTTTAAGTATATTATTACTGCTACTGACTTATTTTCCAAATGGGCAGAGGCAATACCTCTCAAATAAGTTAGTTCTAAAAGCATTGTTAGCTTCATCAAGTCTAACATCATTACCAAATTTGGTGTCCCTCATACCATATTGACGGACAATGGCACCTACTTTTGTTCATCCGAGGTATGGAAGTTGTATCAAGAATACAAAATCAAATCTAACCATTCATCTCGGTATCATGCAGCGGCCAATGGCCAGATAGAATCCTTCAATAAGTCTCTTTCAAATATACTGCAAAAGATGGTGGATAAAGATAAGAAATCATGGCCTGATAAACTCTTTCATGCTTTATGGGCTTATCGAACCACCACCCACACTACAACGCGGTCAAATCCATATTCATTGGTATATGGAACAGAAGCAGTATTGCCCATTGAAGTTCAATTACCATTGCTCAGAGTATCCATTTGTGATCAGTCACCTACAGATGAAAAATCTCAAAAGTGATTGGATGAATTGGAACAATTAAATGAGAAAAGATTGTGCACCATTCACCACTTGGAAGTCTATCAGAATCGAATAACATGAGCTTTCAACAAAAAAGTTCATCTTCGTTCATTCATTCACGGAGAATTGGTATTGGTTCTCAGAACTCCAATGATACCAGAAAAGAAACCTCCCAAGCTTGAGCCAAAATGGGAAGGACCTTACTCAATACATATGGTCTACTCCAATGGAGCTTATTCTTTAATCTCAATAGATGGAGAACTCATCACTACTCTAACCAATGCCAGATTTCTGAAGAAGTATTTTGTATAAACACAAAATACATCAGTTATGGTCCATGCATATGGCCTTAAAATATTTTCATTTCTCTCATCCAACATGACGTTAAACTGTGTTGTCCTTGCCGCAATACTTTAAACTGCATAGTCACTTACGTCCAGCAAGACATTAAATTGCATAACCATCTGTCTATGCATATGACCTTAAACTATTCGCACCATCGTCCAACATGATGTTAAACTGTGACTTCTTTGCTACATGATGCTAAACTGTACAGAAGTCCCCAAAGTCCTTACTGTAAGACTTTAAACTGCATAATCTTCTCTTACGTCCTAGCTACATGAAGTTAAACTGTACAACACCCCAATGTCCAACATGACGTTAAACTGTGAAAAAGTCCCTAATATATCCAACATGACATTAAACTGTGTCCCCATTTTCCTCACTGCATGAAATTAAACTACATAGTAATACGTCCTAGCTACATGACACTAAACTGTACAACACTCCATCGTCCAATATGACGTTAAAATGTATTGTCCCTTTTCGTCCAACATGTTGTTAAACTATGTTGTCCTTACTACATGACGTTAAACTACACAGTCCCCAAAGTCATTGTCCAATATGATGTTAAACTGTGTTCAGTCCCTTATATGTCCTACATGACATTAAACTGTGCATCGTTAGGGTTGTTTCTACCTCTTGTTTCTCACACCGAGTATGAATCACGTGAGCTTAGAGTAAACTTCAACCATAACATCCTCTCTGGGCCGCTAACCATGTGTAAGTCCCAACACCATTTTTTATGTCGTTGTTCTCAAAAATAACTTTATCACCAATTCATTCTTCAATTGAACTACGCAAACTTTGATCCTTTTCTTCTAGGCTGGGTATGTAGGCAACCTCCCAAGGGTCAAGGCCAAAACCAATCTCTTCACATCGGTTCACCTCTATCTCATATGATGTTGATACGTGAAGCCACCGCCAGAATCAATATCTTTACATTGGTTCACCTTTGTAGTTGCTATATGACGTTAAACTGTACAACAATTTTCTCCTGTATGACAATAAACTACAACATTCTTTGACACCCTCACCTGAGAGGGAATCATTATTTATATTGATTTCTAATCATGTTATATTCTAAAGACTATTTGAATACATGGAAATGCCCGAACCTTTTATCTTTGGTCAAACCATCATTGCACTAAAGTCCCCTTTTACCCTTCATATGTACGAACCAAATCTATACAAAGGGTATTTCAAGAACTATGTGTGGCTTGATTCCCATCCTTATGGGATATGTAGGAATGTTCGAGTGTCCCTCGAACCTAGCCCAAAGTCTTTAGGCCTAACCCCAAATTCCACTTTCAGTCCCCTGGATGAAAATTCCCCCTATAAAAACATGAATATGGTATGAAAACCCTGGTCTTCATTCGCATTAGGTTTATAATACACACACTGTGTATTCATTATCATGGTCCGAGCTCTATGGCCCTAAAATATGATCTTCTATACTTTCGTCCCACTTGACGTTAAACCGTATTTCAAGAACTACGTATGGCTTGATTACCATCCTTATGTGATATGTAGTAAAGTCCAACATCTTAATTCAGGACCCATCCACAACATGATTATGGTTAGAATTGGTCTATGTATCTCTTTCATGCATTGGACAAATACCCATTTTCATGTGTCATACTCCTAACCTTAAATACTTCCAGATCTCGAAAAACCTTTTCTTGACTTCTGGTCACAAAATGTCCAATTTCTGAGAGTTCTTTTGCCTGACTATGCAGCACATGCCCTTAGGAGGCCTTGCATAAACAGTCTACATAACAGACCTATCAGCCAAAAGATGTTATTATTTGACTATGCATCCAATGCCCTTAGGTGGCCCTGCATAATTCAACCCCGTAACGGGTTTGTTAAATAATGGTAACTTCATTCCTGGGAAGAAAACCTCTTTTGTCCTTAGTTGTCTTAACAACAATATATAGGGATCCGCAAAAATATCCATCCTTAACATATTTGTCCCATGTTATTTTTCATGATATGAAAGTATTCAAATCTATGGTTTATATTTACCTTCCCTACATTTGGGTCAGACCCTCGTAGGAGTGAAATTCATCCAGTTCTTAGAAAATATTGTTTGGAAATATCTTTTCCATATTCAAGTACCTCTCTCCTTACAACAAACACTATTCTTTGGAAAATTTGAATCTCCATAAACTTCCACTGGCTTTTTAGCAGTAGAAAAGTAAATTTCTGAGAGTTCTTTTTCCTGACTATGTAGCACGTGCCCTTAGACGGCCTTACATAAGTAGTCTACATAATGGACCTACCATCCAAAAGATACTATTATTTGACTATGCAACCAATGCCCTTAAGTGGCCCTGCATAATTCAACCCCCTAACGGGTTTGTTAAATAGTGTTAACTTCATTCTTGGGAAATACTTTTTCTAATGCCTCTTAGACCTTTTTCATATCATTTCTCAGATTCAAAATTTATTAAGTCATAGTTTACATATTTTCCCCCATAATTGAGTGTGGTAATATGTTTTTAGATAAATTTTCAAGGAATTGAGTCAATTTTAATCCATTTGGTTAAAGCTATTTCAACCTTAAACATTAGCCTTTTTATGTCCGATGTGCATGACTTTAAACTGCCCACAAAAGACAAGGTAAATCTAAACAAAAGTCAAGTCCCAGCTCCCTAAACATACATTTCGTATGATTTAGGTAGCATTGAGAAATTAAAAGTTTCAAAGTTTTTAGGGTTATTTATAATAATCCTAGAAAAAATCAAACTATGCTTACTTGGCCCATTGGATTAGGTAAAAAAAAATTTAAAGCAGGTAGCAAAAGAAAATGCAGGCACAAATGTTTGAAGATGAAAGTTTTCTTCATTGATGCACAAGAGTTAAAAGGACATCCACAAATTGGAGTCTCTTCTCTTTTCCGAGAATTACAAAAGGCTGTCAACGTAAATCTTCATTTGATTTACGACATCCCGAGCTTCATCAGCAGCCACTTGAAGCTCATGCACTCGACCAACTTCACTATTTTCAGATTGATGGAGTGATTTCTTGGCATCTGCAATGGATTTCATACCATTCGTTTGAGCTCCATCCATTGAATTATTAAGTTGATCAAGTTCCCCAGTAACAAAATCTAACTGTTGTTGAAGATGCATCTGCTAGACAACTTTCTCTTTGATCTTATGCTTCAGCTCCTTTAACTTGGCCGCATAATCAGCCTCATCTTGGGATACCGCAACCTCAAATTCGCTGATATTGGCTGACAGCCTCACCCTGGTCAATTCTTGATGGTATCTCTACTCATGCTCCCTTCTTAAGATGACCTGTTTCACCACGACATGGATCTTTTGATATCCAAAACTGCTAAGTCCCAACATGACGAACATGGATGAAAGTTGGGGAATCTTTGATGACAGCTCTTCTAGAGGCACTTCAGATATTATCTTCCATATGTTCTTCCATGCCTTGCGTTGTGAAAATTGGAGCGCCTTTTGTATCTCCAGGCCTGACTCAACATCACTGTCACAGGGGGGAATATAATCCGGGATTAATGCACTTAGGGAAGTGCCCCGCTCCTCCCCCATAACCCGTGTTACTTCACTTTCTATTCCCGTTGGGGCGGAGGCTGAAGCTTCACCTCCAGATCTAGCCACTAAAATTGATGGCCCTACACAATCAATTGAAATCTTTGGTTAGTTTAAAAGGATAACAAAAGTTTATTGGCTATTTTGAAAATGAAGTACGGTCACAGATATTGTTATCCCTTACCCAATGGTAGATCAGAAACTTGAGAAGGCTCCTCCCCATCTTTCCTAGCTTCAACAGGATTTTCAAGATGAGTTTCAGGAAGCTCTTCTAGGTTAAGCTCCACTTGAGCTAATGTCTCTGCAATAGTAGAGTTTTCTGTACCCCCTTCAGGCATTGGCAGTTCAGTAGCTTGCTCAGATAGAACTGCACATTTCAACCAATCATGATCAGAGATGTAATAAGAAGTTATTTTTAACAGGATACGGATAACACTCACATCCATAATCTTCTAAATTACATGGTAATTTAACATGATCTAAAAAATCTTCAAAAGATGCGCCAACTTCCATCAGTTCATCCAATGTTATCTCAGAATCCAGGTTAATCTCACAAGTGTGAGCATTCGATATGTCTTCTTGGAAACCTTCATTATGTGGCCTCTGACCCTGGACAGCATCTTCAAATAAAATAGCGGCATCAGTTTCAATGGTCTCCAAAAGCTCTAGTGTAGGGGTTGAACCTATAGTATCAGGGAATGGAAGTCAGTTGATGTTTCATTCAACATTTTATAAAGCATTGTTAACTTACCAGAAGTAGGTTCTTCTCTTCTTATAGTAAGAGTAGGAGTGATTCTGGGAACAGACGCTAGTTCCTCTTCAAGAGCAGCCAAGCCAGCATGAGCTTATGATTTTTCACCAGCACCCTTCGTTGTTCTTAGAGGAGGGTCAGTCCTCTCCCTCAAAGGGGAAATTGAAGAAGCCCCTACAATCCCAAGAATTATGAGCAACCTTTTCATGGGTTAAGACTCATGACTATCCGAAGAACTTACCACTACTGATGAAACGTTTAGCTGTGGAATTTATCCTTCGATGCTTTTTCTTATTTGGATTTTTGAAAGTGTTGATAGTATCCTCTCCAAATATATGTACTGGAGAGTGAAAAGACCTTTCTAATTCCTCATCCATGGATTTCTGGCCTAAAGATACCTTGCCCGGTTCACTAGGAGATTCATTAGCCCCGATGGCAGTACCACCAGGGCTATACTGTGGTGAAGGAACCTCAGCACTTCCTTTCCTTTCAAGCTGCATGATGAAGTAAATAATTTCCTTGAGTAACAAAGCTTTAACTGAAATCAATTTTCAAAGAAAATAAGGAAAGAGACTTACATATTCAGGATCCACATAATCATGCCACTCCTCATCTCCAGAACCACCAGTCCCCTTAGTGGCGCCACGATCTATCATTTCCTTCACCCGCTTGGTGAATAGAATGGAATCGTCGATGGCATATATGAGCATCTATAGCTCTCTAATGCAAGACCACACTTCGTAGGGATCATCCTCGAAATAGATATCAGTAGAAGCCCAAAGATTCCCTATTCCAAGGATGTGTATCCCTTCGCATAAATCCATCCAGGCAGTTTCAATATCGTAATATAAACTCTGTCATGTTTGGACAACCTCTGGTCGTAAATATTCAACATGTGTACCAGAAGGCTGTGAGGAGGGTCCTACAACCTTAGACTTCAGATTCTTCCCATCTCCTGCAACTACAGATAGAGAATAAGAAAATAATACTTATTTATCTATAAAGTAATGATGATTAAAGTGCCCCAATGAAGTAACTCACCAGGAGTTGATGGAGTTGGTATTTTGATTCTGACAGGAGGATTATATCTAGCACGAGGCCGCTTTTCCCCATGTTGTGCCTCATCATCCCCATCTTGGGAATCCAGTGAGTCATCCCTAGGTGAGGAAACTGGTGAATCAGCTTCAGGTGGGGGAATGTCACCTTCCTGACGAAGGGTTTCTTTCTCTACAGTTATTTTCTTTTTCCCCACCTGATTAGCTGAACAATTCAGTACCCCTCCAGGGTATGATGCTATCCAGTTCTCGACATACCATATAGTCAAGTTACTCTCCGCTTTATCAACTGGTAGATCAAATACTGCCCCGGTCCTCTCTATAGATGTCAGCAACCGTAGTTTCTGGGCAACCATCAGATGCTGCTCTGACCTGACATGCACAAGAGGAGATACAATAGTCTGCTGCAGACACTTGAATTGGCATACGAATCTGTATGGAGCATAGGCCTCGCATATAATCTCTCCGTCAATATTGGTGGCCAGTACACCATCTCTACAAGCTAACATGTACACCCTCAATTCCAGATCAATAATTCCATCATCAACAAACCGCATGGTTGGTGGGTTTCCATAAGGAAAGAAGTTGAATTCTTTGTACATGCTCAGCCTCACCTTCATATCATAGATGTTGAGAGCTAACGGAGCAATTCCAGAGTCTACCTTCACTGATGGCCTGAAATAACTTCAAGGAATCTGTACTTAGTTCTATACATTATATGTCCTGAAATGAGTGGCAATCCATCCCCACAAAACTTGGAATGGTCCCACTATTCTCAAAGGAGACTTACCCTTAAAGACATGGAGTAAGTTCCTGTGAATCTTCGCCAAAATGGGGGTGGCCAACCCAACCATTTTCTTCTCAGCCAACTTGGCTGCCACAACAAAGGTCCCTGGCCTGATTCCTCCCTTTGAATCCCTGACTAGAAGAAGATAAACACTGAGCCACAAGGATAAAAAGCCCACCAGAAGGGTCTTTTTTGGGATTCTCTGATCCACTCCATACCCCCACTTATCAAATTCTCCTGCTTCTAGAGTCAGAAAGAATGTGTTAGGAGCACCCCTCTTCTCTATTTTAGGGCAAATAGTAGGACGGGTACAGGTGGCCACTCCCCTTTCTTATTGGTAAGAAACATATCCATCCACTCCTCTGGATGAATATCCTTTCTGGAATGAGTTTTGGAGGTCTTTAAACTCTTGAGTTTGTGTAAAATTTTCAATAATTCTTGATCCAAAGACGGAGTTTTCTCCGAATCATTCCAAGTTGCCTTGGGGGGGATGAATTCATCATACATTCCACCTATAATTGGATCCCCTGAGATCTTATAGAGATCCCACAAACTGATGCCTACTTCTCCATGATTCAGATGGAAAGAATTGGATTTTGGGCTCCATAGGCTGATTAGCTCTAGCACAAACTCATCATTCCTATAGATATATGTCTGCCCAGCCTAGACGGCTTCATATATCGCAGCTCCTTTCAAATCCTCGACAAACTTTGCACAGGTTTGTCGCACCCAGTATACCCACATCCAATTTGTCTTCACACCTCCTCCAGGACAAAATTCTCAACTCTTCTTCCAGCCTTTGGATTGATCTATTTGAGAATTTTGGAAGATTGAAGGATAACAATGTGGATGTAGCTCAGGCTTGTGAGGTTTCAGATCTGACGCACAAGGGCTATGATGCATCATATAGGCTTTATCCACTATTTCATTATTTACAAATGCTCCTCCAGTTGAGATATTTTCTGAAGCAAAATTGGTGTAATTCTGAAACTAAGAAAGTGGGAGATAGTTCTTTGCCTCTGGAATGTTGACATCTTGCAGATGACCATACCCATACAGAGGCAAGTAGATGCTCTCTGGAAAGTTAAGGTGATACTTCTTCAAGTACTTGGCCAAGTCTGGAAGAGTGCTGTCACAGACAGTTTAGTAATCATGGACAACAACATTCATCATATCATCAATCCATTTTCTAGCCAGTTCATCAGCTATTTCGATTCTTATAGGATCCATTGAATCTGCACAAAGGTCGAATAATTAACTCTTAAGTGAGTTGATTTTTCATAAAATTTCTGAAGAAAAGTGAAAAAATGGCTAAGGAATTAAGGTGCTCAAGTCTAATTTTGGCGCGCAGGTATAACTTTGTCACACATGTTTTTGGCGCGTAGGTCAAAATACCTCTGGAGCAATGCGACATGGAAAAAGCAATTAACCGTGGAAATCAGCCACCTGCACGACGAAAGCAACCTGCGTGGCGAGAGTGGAAATTTTGAGAGCCGGGTGCTTTGTGTGAGAATGGACGCATATTTATAGGCTAGGCCGCACCCCTACGCACCGAAGCCTGCACGCCTCTTACCTGCGTTCCAGTATCTGCGCGCTCAAAACCCGTGCACCGCCTTTTCTTTGGTTTTCTTCTTTACCTCAGAGTCACATCCTCCTTCCTTTTGGATCCAAATCTGAGTGGGGACTTTTGTTGATTCTCCTTTTCATCACGGAGTCTAAGCGACTAAAAAAGGAGAATACCTTAGCATAAAGTGATTCATCCTTTTGAAGAAACATCAAAAATTGACAAAGGCATGAACAAGGATTTTCTTTAGCATGGGCCACGTAGGTTTTATCACAGTTGCACAGGTATACCTACACGCCACATATTGGGCGTGTAGGTGACCTGTGCGCCCTACTTGATTTTCACTCGGGGTCTTTAGCAGCCTATAAATACCCCTGGTGGGCCCCCCATTTGGGGACGAAAAAAATTCCAAAAGCTAGATTTAAGCTCTTGGCGCCCTAGTCTCTTCTGGAAGTCTTCCGAACACTTCTAAGGTAATTTATTACCTAAAATGAAAGGTCTAAACAGGGGAAACAAGGCCTAAGTGTTGAAATTCATCAACACCTGCGCGCCTAGGTGTTTAAACCTAGACACACTTGCGCGCCACCTTATCCCTTCACCAAAAACTGTGCGCATATATTTTGGAAGCCCCTAGGGATAATACTAAGGGCTTGGGCCAAGCCTCTCCCAAGTATTATCCTATGGGTTGACCGTCGCGTAGGTACCTATGTGTTGCGCAGGTATACCTGCGCGACCAGGACCTGTGCGCCCACACAGGACCTACACACCTACTTCTTTTTGGGTTCCCCTCCTGCCTATTCACCTCTGTTATTCAAATCCACCTCTCCTATTCTAGATTAAGCCTTCAAAACCCTCTTCAAATCCATTTTTGGAATATTTCCCTTGTTGGCCTCCTTGTCTGAAAGGAATTATGTGGAATATCTCTTAAAACCTAGTGATTTACATATCTTTATGTCACTAAGGATAGATATTTCATTCATTCAACCTCATCCTTTAAGATGAGACGATCTTTAACCTGGGCCTCCTTTTCAGGAGTAAGACCTAGTCCAAGTTCTCTTAACCTGTGCATCCCTCTTAGGAGTAAGCCCCAAGTCTCCTATTCATGGGCCTCCTTCTCAGGAATAAGCCCCAGTTATCAAGTTCCCTTAATTTTGGGAATCCTCTTTAGGAGTAAGCCCCAAGTTCCCAAATATGGGCATCCTACTCAGGAGTAAGCCCCAAGTTCCAAATTACCTTAACCTGGGCCTCCTCCTTAGGAGTAAGCCCCAGTCATAATTCCCTATAACCTGGGCCTCCTCCTTAGGAGTAAACCATAGTTCTCAAGTACCTTTAACCTGGGCCTCCTTCTTAGGAGTAAGCCCCAGTTCTCAAGTCCCTTAACCTGGGACTCCTTCTTAAGAATAAGCCCCAGTCATAATTTCTCTTAACCAGTCTTAATTTATTTTGATTTGGAATTCCTTATCAGGAATAAAACCCAAATCATAAGACCCCTCTAATTTGGGAATCCTTCTCAGGATTAAGTCCAAAGTTAAGTATCCAAATTTCCATAAAGCACATATACCTTTATGGACCTTGTTCCCGGGTTTCTTCCCTAAAGTAAATCATAATCTTCATCTATCTGGGCATTCATACATACATAATCCCCACATCATTTCTTATGATTGCATCTTTCATGGAACAATCGTTTGGTTTTACCAATACGTCTTGTTTCTCACACCGAGCACGACTCACGTGAGCTTAGAGCGTAAAAGTAATTATGACATCTTTCTTTGATCCATCAATCATGAATAAACCTTATACTTATTTACTCGAACTACGTGGGTTTTGATTCCTTCTCTAAACAAGGATACGTAGGTAGACCATCTGCGGGTATGATCCCAACTCTAAAATAATCCATGTCCTTTTGAATGGCAATAAACATCAAGTGCCCCACCGAGTGGCTTTAAAACTAGTATGGTTATCATAATGACCAAGATATTTCTATATAATGTGTTGAAGGATACCATTGACTAAGAATATCTAACAAATACAGATGATTCTCTATTAATGAAGAACCTCTAATACATATAAAAGATTCTCTAAATCTCATACATACTAATCATTGATTGTCAGATCTAAAGGAAAGCTCATTTTTATACTTGGTAATTTAATAAGGATTCATGAACATAACTTAAATCTATAAAGATAGTCCTAGAGTATACAATAATTCCCCTTAAAAATGTGTGATGAGTCTGACCTCCCATCCTCTCGACCAATGCAAATTCTTAAGCCTCATCAGTTCACAACTAATGAGCACCTACCTTTGGAAAGTAGGTCCAAATGGATATAGAATCATTGGATGTTTCCGGTTCTATGAACCAACCCATTAGAAACTGCTTGTAATGTTTGAACCTTAACCAATCGAGGTCATAACTATTTCTAGAGGAAACAATCTTCTTCATACATAACCATTTTTTGTGGTCTTATTTTCTTATAAAAAATGAATTCATGTTGAGATAAGCATGTACTAACCTTATGACCACTTCCATTGCATACATTAAAGATGTTATAAATATTCCCAAATATATTTGTAGTATTCATATTTTTCTATATCTCTGGATTTTTCTTATTATTACATGGATTTCTCCCCCTTGAAATTGGATTCATGTGTGATTCTTCATTTAGAGGATTGTACCAACAATCCAATGCACAATGTCCAAATATGTTGTAGTAGAAACATTGGCCAACATACCTTGATCTCCTTATATCCTTTATATAAGGTTGTTGGATCTTCTTAATGACTTGTTTTAATCTTTGTGGTTAACCCGATTCTATATTATTTTTCTTATCCACCCTAGTCATTGTGGTTGGTTTCTTATCCCCTTTATTCATCCATACTTTTCTAGTATTTATCTTATTACATACAATGTTCATGATAATTGGTTTAGATTCATTAACATAGGTTGGTATGGATGATACCTATTTATTCTCAACTTATTAATATAGATCATCCAAATATGTCATGATATTGTTATCACATGTTTGAGGTCTTTCAGCACAAGAATCCTCTAGTGAACATTGTGTAGATTCAACAACTATTTTTTTATTTTATGAAGTATCAATATATGTCTTCTAAAGATTGACCAACTAGGCTTCCAAATGTAGACATTTTATAATGAGGAATATTTTCTGATCTTCAATCATAATCATATTTTATTCATAGGTATTATTCATTAAAACAACTTCTTCTTCATGAAACTTCACTTTATTCTAAATTAAAGAGTCATGTTCCTTGATCTTCTTGGATATTCCTTCCAATTATCAACCCTTGAAATCAATGCTATTTTAAAATTTCTCTTCAATAACATGGATATTTTCTTACAGATCCTTTTTTGACTCCCTCTTTCTATTCAAATTATTTGAGATATTTCAAGGAAATTATTTCATTATACCAATTTGTTTCTTCAAAATTTTCATTCTTTTTGGAGAGATTTAAACATTCATGATCTTTTCCTTCCTAGAACTTTTCCATAACATCTACTTATCCTTCCAGTTGGGTAATATCTACAAGAATACATTGAAATATTCTACAAACAAAGGCGACCCTTTCTTAGGGAATATCATGCAGATATTTTTGTAATATTTCAATTTCAAATTCATGTGATGTTGTATATTGTTCAAAGTTACCACTTGTTCTAGGATATTTATTTTGAGGTAAACTTTCAAAGGTGTTAACACACACCTATTGATAATTTTAAAATTTTAATTTACATGATGTAGAAGTGTTTTCATTTTCTTTGGTGGAAACCTGAGCCACCCTCTCTTTACATTCCAAGATTGATATATCTTCATTTTCAGAAAGGCATAGAGAACTAGATACTACATCTTCATTACTTAAGAGGGAATTATTTGACTATATTTTCTCTTTATTTTTACTATTCATCATGGTCTTGGTGGATATAGACTTATGATTAGAGATAACTAGATATTTATCAAAACTACACTTCATTTTTTAACTCAGTAATGAAACTCAAATCTTCAAAAGAGAATAAATTTACTACAGAGTATTTAGCATACATGAAACTTGGATCTGATACCACTTGTAGGAACCCAAAACACCTTGAGAGGGGAGGGGTGAATCAGGGTGTCAAATTGTTCTTCTAAAGTGATGGATCTTGTACCCACATTGGTAATAACCTGTTAAACCTATCTGATGGTAATGTGCATTAATTTAAACATTCACATGCAGAGAGACAAAAAATCAATTTTACTTGGTTCACCAGTAAGGGCTGGTCCAAGGAGCATATGATGGCAATGTGTTAATCATACCTAAATCCACTAATCTTTATTAGTTGCAAAATATATAAGTTCAGACATAGTCACTCTATTCTATACACACTACCTTTACAATATTTTTGGGATAACACACTACGCCCCTTAGAAAAATTCCATCTACTCCCCCTAGCTCATTAATTTAGGTGAATTCTTACTCATTTTATCAACTTGAAGGTTGATTTAGTATAATTTCATTTAATTATTTTTCCCTGGTTAGAAAAAATGTCCTTTTGCACTGTAGACCTGAGTTGATGTACTTTGAAATCCCTATTCACTGAAAAACTGATGTTTAAAACTGCCTTTTGTGAAAATCCTTTATGAAGCTCACTATCTTTATGAAGAAAACTTCCTTTGAAAAAAACCACCTTCACAAATATCACTAATACATCATAGAATACCCCATCATAATGAATCACCAATTACTCAAATGCATTGGCATTATTCAATAATTAACTACTCTTTTCGTGATGCTCAAGTTCGCATAGAAATCCAGATTCAGGAAGATCCCTACCTTTGTGAAATCAGATCAATTCCAGATTTTTTCTGATTATTTTTGTGTGAAATGAAGTGGGTGTTGCCTCATATTTATATGATTGACTGTTCATGATGTTTCACCACCTCCATCATATTTTTTATATCCTTCAAGAACATCTTCAAAAAGATCCTTCTTTGGTGAAGCTCTAATGAGATTTGTTATAGTCACATAGATCACTATCAACACATCAAAAATTCATGATGATCAAATTCTCATAATCATGGATAACACCTTCAACCCATCATTCACTCAAGAAACTCAACCATTTTAAAGCCTATTATTCACGAAACCCATGCCTTTACCATATTTATGAAGAGTTGATTCTAGAAAACAACCATTCACGATGCTAGAATCTTCCTCCATATTTTGAGCACAAAAATTTGGAAAATAATGGGAAATGATTCCATATTAAATATTGTAGTCATCTTTCACTGTAAGATCACTTTACTTGCAAACTCTATGAGCATCCAATCATGGATTGACAACAAAAACAAAGCAAACTCCATTACCAATAAATAACATCCTTGGTTCCAATAGGTGGTAAACTCTTAATCTTCTAGGTATATCTAGATTTCATTATATCTAGAGTAACCATAAATTAAGTAGAGGTTCTAGAAGCCAACAATGACATAAATAAATAGATCTGTCATTATAAGGGGAAAATCATCTTTGGGACATTGGCAGTTGAGGTCCCAAAAGTCGGCACAGACTCTGATCTATCCATTATTCTTATTGACGGGAACGATGTTGGATTTCCACCTGGGGTACTGAACCTCCTTGAAAAATTTAGATTTAATGAGCTTACCAAATTTAACCTTGACCATGACACTATGGGAAGGATGAATTTTTCTGGGTGGTTTCTTGAACCTGCAATGGTTTACTGGGAGGCCAAGATGGTGGACAACAAACTGAGGGTCTAGTTCTAGAATCTCATCATAGATACAAGGAAATAAATCATGATGTTTCTTTAGGAAGTCCACATACTGTTGCTGCACTTCTTCAAGAAGGGTTGTAATGATTAGTATTAGCCTTGGATATGTCATGGTACTAATATTCACCTATACTAACTCATCGACAATGGTGGAGATTCCCTAGTCAAATATGAGAGGAGCATATTCCAAATCTTCTTCATCATCTTAGGTAGGGGAATCAGTGGGAGGAGATGATTTATCCAAGACATCTCATTCCAGGGGAACACTATTGCCTTCTTGGGTAGTAGATGAGGAATCCTCACTAGGAGACTCCTTCCCTACTAAAATCATGGTGAAAAATGCTATCTAGACTATTCCATTAAGCCTTCGACCATAGGGTCCATGATTTATGTCAAAATAATGGTGGTGGGTTAGTTTGTGTTGGTTCAATCCATCTTGATGGAACAATAATGTCTAGTATATAACTATTTCTATAGGGAGAATGTCTCGATACCTGATATGGGTAAGGGTTTTGGTATTATCTGAGCCTAGCTTGTATAGGAGCATGATGTAATATTTTGTAATTATTTGTACCTAGGGATGAGGTGCCCCTTACCCCCAAAAATAACAAATCAATTTCCCAAGTCTGGCATCGTGGGATCAAACCGATGAATCAGGAGTATGAAGGCATCATCCAAGTCTATACATGGGCTATCTATAACTTTGGTATGATCAAAACCATTAATATGAACATGATTATCCTTACTCTGGTAATAGTCGGCATCCATATAGCGGGATTCACAAGAGTTTAAGGGAGATGCATCATCTTGGAGTGTGCCTAATCAACTATTAAGGGATTACATGAGGCATTAGTGATATATGGAGGGAACTAGTGCATGTAGATGAAGCCAGGGCCTACCCATTAGTGCATTGTAGGTTCTATCCTGTGAGACAAACATTACTTCAATATTTTCTATCAATCCACCAAACTCGGTCTTCAAACGGATTCTTCTACATGGATTCTGCTCGGTCCTATCATAACCCTATATCTTTAGGTCAGAAGGACTCAGATCTACTTCAGTCAGTCATAGCCTACGAAGCATATGGGTTTGGATAAGATTGATCCTAAAAATTATGTTAACTAGATAGTGATGAACATCTACACCATTGAACTATCCAATGATGTACAATATGAAGATGTGCCCCTACACAAGGGATCCTTCATCTTCTCAAGAGAATGAGATGATAGCTTGGAATTATTCTCATTTTATTTCCTTAGAATAAAATGATTCTACAGCCGCTAACTTTGTTTTAAACTAGAGGGGGATCATTAAAGAATCTTCAAGAGATTTACGCATATCCTCTAACAGGAGGAGGGAATCGAGGACTGAGATCTTGGAAGGAATTCTAGAGAGGTGCTTAAGCACATCCTACTTTCATGCTAAGTACACATTTCTACTTGTAGGATTCTGCTCTTTGGTAGGAGGCATGATAGGTATTTCTGTCTGAACTGGTGGATTCTGACTCATACTAGAAATTTCCAAATTTCTATTAGAAAAACCTCTTAGAATAACCATTACATGATTGTTAGACGACTAGGGAATAAATATAGTTGGACACGTCTGATCATGATGTAGTTAAAACTGTTCTTCTTAGTCGATTAACATACTCAGCAGTGGAATCAAATCTAAAAAAATGGGCTAGAAGGATTCTTCATGCTAAGTCCTGCAAAAAACATGTTTTCTAGTCTCAATAGCATGTATGGATTTTCTTGAGGCACTGAACTACACATTCTAATGATTCACATATCCTCAGTTCCTTCAATGGCGGTGTCAACCAGAGACATTCATAGGGATTTCCTGATACTCATCATCATCAGGATCCATGTAGGGATCCACCAGCATGAAGTTATTCATGGGGGTATACTCCTACTCAATGTTAGAGGAGTCTTCCTGTGCTAGAAAAACTCCGGGGGTGATTCCCATCTCCAGAGACATGAAATCACCTAGAGTGCGGGACATATTCAGTGTCGATGGGGGAATTTTATTTCACTTTCACCATCAGCACCGACTATTCTGAGATGAGGAAGGATGTTATATGGATGCAGAAGAATCTTCCAAAGAATATAGGGAAACTCCAAGAGGTTCTAGCCATCCCAAGTGGGCACAAATGATTCCATGGGCATGGGAAACTGTGTTATGAGCCAACCATTCATCATACTTCTATGTTCCATGACTGGAGACCTACTACCATTCATCAGGACCTTCACTGTCATTTTCAAGCTTAGTAGAGATTCATTCCACCTATGCTGGGGTGGTGCCCAGTCTGAATACATCATTTTCTACTTGGTCTTAGAGCCAATCTTTGAACACATAACATTTTTTGATGGTATGTCTGAGGATCCTATGGTAAGGGAAGTGGTCAAGGAAATTAGTGAGCTTCAAGACCCCCTATTCCAAGGCACTTTCAAAATAACAGGGGACCTATGAATTTGTGAAGGAGTAGGTTTGGTTTCTCCTATCCGAGAAGGGATCTATGGGATATTGGCCCCGATGAGGGGCTAGAGTCTAACATGCGGTTGAAGGAGTATTATCACTCCTATGAAGTAGTTCTTGATGGGGTGGTGCTTTCCAATTATGTGGTGGGTGAGGCGGAGCCTAAGGCTGGGCCTGTGGCTTTTACCCTTAGTGAGGCTGCGTGTGAGGCTCTACCAATAATAACTCTAGTAGAATGAGGGCCTCTATCTGTGCAAAAACATAAGTCTCTACCTTTTGGGTTATTCTTACAGAAGTGGGGAGGACTTCCATTGGACCAGGGGATGGAATGAGGAGGACCATCAGGTTAATGGTCTGTGACATGGTGAGGGCCTCCATATTGGGAACCATAGCCACATGGATGACCTCCATACTAGATTTCGACAAGGTGGGGGGGGGGACCTTTACTTGGACTGATGCTAAGAACATGGGAAGGACCTCCATGATGAGTGTAAGAGTGGGGAGGACCTCCACTCTAGCTGGTGATCATACAAGGAGGGCCTCTATATTGAATCTCATCACCACAGGTCATCCTGTGACGGGTGCTGGTTACGCTAGTGACTAAAAGAGTCAACCCAGCTTACCTATGGGGTGGCTAAGGTCTCAATTCTAGTAGTCTACTGATGAATCTCTATTCTTTAGTGGAATAAATCTAGTGGAATGCACTGGTGGGGGCATGGTCCACCGGAGTTATGAATTATGATTTCCCATGAAGAGCATCGTCCTGATATTGCACTTGATGTTGGCATCTGGTCATTTGGAATGGGGATGGAAGAGTAGGGGTATAGAACAATTGTTCTTTGGCCTGAGGGATTGGTCATTGGTGGTGTTGATGAGGCTAGGTGGGATCCCTTCTAGGTGACTCCAAGAGGGCAGTCGTAGCCAGTATAAATTGATCATCTCCTACCTCCTCAGCATAGGGTAGTTATTCATGGGAACACTCTAGGGAGAGGTTCCCAAAGTGCTTAGTTATTGGAGGGGGAGAAACGAAACCTTGCATGATCCTTTGGGGTGGCAGTGTCAGCGAGGCACGAAAGCCTCCAGGTCTTGGTGGGAAATGTCCCTAATGGGAATGACCCCCTCCTGCTTGTACCATTGTATGAGGGTGTCGATCACCCTCCTATAGATGATTTTAGAGGGTGATTTAAGGCATTGGCTCTAGGTATATGACGATGTAGTAGATATCATGATAGAGGTGGGGTCACGCAGGATTACCACATCAATAGTTCTCCTTCCCCTACATCAGCAGGCATTGGGTGAGTGGTTTCCTACAGCTTGGGTCCTGTAAAGAAGGAAGATTCAGATGTCAATATGGATTCAAAGAAAACAATTCCCAATGCCCCAACATTATCCAATATTATATGATAGTAGGGAGAGATCTACACTGATGATGTCATAGACTAGAATGCCCAATGATTAACTGCCCCAATTTCTGGTGAGTTCCACATCGAGATCACTATTTTCATAGTGGGCCCCAAAATCAGATATCTAGATCTGGTAGAAATATCATTTGTGGATATATCAAACACTATTAGTCCCCATGTTGAGGAGAAGAGTTTCACATTGGGTTCACCATTACTTTTTCTGATTCTTCCATCAAGGAACCCCACCTCACTAGTTATTTTTTGCTGGTGTGCATTGTTTCCCTACATTCCCGCTTTCCAAAGGTAGGTGACATTCATCACTTTTTCAGGGATGTATACTAATTGATAGAAATAGGATTATGGGATGTTAGTTCCCCCTTCCTTGGATTCCACCTTGGAATTCATCACCTAGTCCATGTCTCCCTCTTAACTTTTGATGTGGTTTGTGAAACTCATTTCTGGCACCATCTCTTTGTTGACATCAGTTAATTACCCTACTTATGTCTGGACATTCTAAAGGGTCTTTACAGGGAAGAAACCTTTGATCAGGGGAGTATTCATATTGGGAATTGCTGTAATGTATGGATGCTGGAACATTGGTCACCTATATTCTTCCTCACAAGAGGGCTTCTAAAGGGAGTGGAACCTGAGGCATCCCATTGCAATAATAGGGAATATGATGCTAGATGCATGTATTCTAAGGTTTTCCTTAGGAATCCCATTTTAACATGAGGTAGTAGTGTAATAGGTCACGAGTTTAATATCTTGCAGAGATGGAGTGGATAATGATAAGAATTCCCTATGGAGGCGGATTAGGGGGGTACGTCCCTAGGAGGGAATTCTTAAAAGTTTTACTGATAGATGGATCATAACACCCTATGGAGGCGGATCTAGGAGGTGTGTCCCATAAAGGGAAGGTGTCACACCATGAAGGGGTACGTCCCTAGGGGGTAGGATCCAAGGTTTACTAGATGGATGAGTCATAATTTCAAATGAGAGTGAACTCAGAATGATGTGTCCCATGAAGGGAAGGTATCACACCATGAAGGCCGATCAAAACACCTATGGAGGTAGACCAGAGGGGTTCACCCTTAGGATGGGGTAACCAAGGGTTACCATTGACTGGGACTGAAGCTTAGGGAGGTGTCATATGTACCCTATTTAGAAGATAAGGATCAAAACCCACGCAGTTCAATGGATGGTGTGGGGCATATGCATGTGTGTTTCCCTTCGCAAGAGGATTGGTCTTGGTTTTATTGTGTTGGATTTTGTGGGGATTATTCATTAGAGATGCCCATGTGATTCTAGGAGAAAAATTTGTGTGGATGTAGATTATATGTAGGATAAACCTAAATGGATGGAATAATCTCACTGGGATGTGGTGGTTCGAGTAAAGTCATGATGGGTTATGGATGAAGTAGGTGAAATGGATAGAATGGATTGCATGGATGAAGTGGTGGAGGTGTTGGGATTAAACCTTAGGTAAGTTTACTACATATCCTAGTTAGTTAGGAATCAAATTCCATGTAATTATAAATCCCCATGTAGTTTAACATCATGTGGTGAGTATGAGAGTGAATCGACATGAACAAGATTGAATGTTACAGCTGGGCCAAAAAATGAGAATTTGGGCATCACAATGTACCCTACAAGGGAAGAAATAAAGCATCACATAGTTATTAAAGGGTATGGGTATTACACATAGAAGTGGACCATGCGGGTATGAATAGGTGTCTTGGTCATTACTAACCTCTAATCCCACTTGAGTCATAGACGATGTGAGAAATAAGAAAAACTAGTAGACCTGACACTCGTGTTGCGAATGATGCATCGACGAGGGATGGTGTGGGGATTGCACATAGAAGCTTCTTGAGGAGGATGTCATTACATACAAGGAGGATCCCATTCCATGTGAGGAAGATCTCATTCCATTTCAGTCATACATAGAGCATCCTACCAAAGGTGAGCTAGGGATTATGTGTGATGACTTCCCAATATGCACATGTAGACAAATTCCAAAGGGAGAGGGATGATGGATTGAGAGTACATAAATTGAGAGGTCCTCAGTGCCCATACCCTGTCTAATACTATGTGGAGGATTCCATTACATGATAGTCATACAGAGATAAATCCTTGGATTTCCACACATGGTATGATCAAAGTATAATGTCATGTGTTGAGGACATTGTTGCTAGGCGGTTTTACATCATATATCTCAGACATGGGGAACTCACCTCTCACCCTTAGAAATAAATAACTATTTCTAATCAAACCTTGGAAAATATAAGTCATTATCAATGCCATAAGGAAAGGGTAAGGATGAGTGGTCACTCAATAGGTCTATGTTAGTGTGTCTATACTTAAAATTCAAATATATTAGCATACCTATACTAAAAAGCAATATGTAAGGCAATGAAATTGGGAAAACCTTGCGAGGGACCAAGAAATCACTGCATATGAGCCAAGAGGGCTGTGTGAAAGAGGAAACCAGATATGGTGTTTTGGAGAAAATTCCACCCATGGGGATTGGAAAATATGGTGTGTAGAAGATTGAGTATTTTTGCGTAAAAAGAGGGCATGAGCACAAGATTAGGGCGTGATGAAGATCAGAAGGTGCACATAAGAAGGGTATTTTGTATAAACCTACCTTAGGCATGAAATAAGTGGATGTGGGTCAAGATAATGTTTTATCATACAAAGGAGGAACCCCATGATACCTTTTATAAAAAATATTATACCTTGAGGGGGTTCATGGGTTGCACTCTATTGCAGAAGATGAGATTTATGTATAGCAAAGCAATGCTTCATCTTCTGGGAGATCACCCTAAATAGGGGGGTTAGGGTGCACTTAAATATATAGAAAAATAACTTAGTGGTGGTGTGTAAGGTTTTGGGCATGGAAGAGGTCTTCTATGTAGCTGAGCCTTGATCCTTAGTGGCTGGTCTGAAAAGTACCGTTTGAAGTTGCATTGAGCATAAAAGAGTCTTGTATGTAGGTGGGTTTCTTGCATGCAAAAGGAACCACTTGCGCGCACCTTAATATTTTGTTTTGAGTGATTGGGGTGGAATATTCCCATTTTATGTCACATTTGGAGAGAAAGTGTTTTGTGTATAGATTTTAATCTTATGCACACACCTTGGAAATTGCGCACACCTTCCTTCAGATTCTCAGAATGTTCCATTGAGTTGAAGGGTGCCTTCAATTTACCCAAAGATGTATGTTGTGGATTCATGAAAAATTCAGTTCCAACAACCATGTTTAGAGAGAACATGGGTAATTGGTTCTCTATTGTTGTAACCTTTTATGGTTTAACTTAGTGTTATCTAGTGTTCAAAGGAGTGCACTTGTCTTGTAGAGAAAATGCCTCCTCCTCGTATTCGAATTGAGTGTCAAAAGATTGGAAATATTCATGCTCCAAACATAACTAAACTCAAGCTTCCTATAGATCCTAAGGATAATATGGATTTTCAGCTTTGTGATAGCTTCATGAGGGTCATACGATCCATGGAAATGGGGACTATTAACATTCTGCCTTTTATGTATGAGATTATGAGAGATTTTTACCTACAAAATCTACCCACTTTCACTAGGGAGAGTCCCTAAAGATGCTAAGTTCTAGATTGAGTTAGTCCAGAAAATCTTCAAGAATATAAATACACTTGTAGATAAGAGGAGGAAACTTACTGCATACAATTATCTTGGACCTTTAAGAGTTAGTGGGAAATTCTATACAAAGATGGGAAGTAATAAAATTTGTCTTAGAAGGACATCATTGTAATTTTTTCAAGACAATTATAAACAGAAACAATGAGGGATGAGAATGCCAATGAGTTCATGCACCTAATGTAGGAGGGAATGTTAGTGATGAACTATGATGGGTGTTCCACTGAATAATAGTAATTTCTTCCACCTATTTCTATAGATAAGATCTCTATAAAATAACTGTTTTTAGGATTACATTCTCTATGATACCAGGTTATAGGTGAACATCATTATCTCGAGTATCTTTTAGGATTCTATGATCAAGAAATCATAATAGAAGGGAATATGATAGAGGACCTAAGAAGAGGATAGTCTATTTTAGTAGGTCAAACTAGGATCTCTTCTTCTAATGTCAAGAAGCAGAGTTATGATAGTTATCACTATGGGAATAGTGGGTAGAGCATCTAGGGAAGTGGGCATGAATATCATGACCGTGTTATTTTTTAGTGCTATCAATGTGTCTTGTTTGTCCACAATCAACCTCAGTTTCTATACCCTAATTTGGAGCACCGTGCATGTGGTAGGTTGGGTCACCTATAGAGGTTTTGTGGTGGAATTTAGCAGAAGAGTAGTGGAATGAGATCAGTGTAGGTACCAGAGTTTGGGAAGGACATAGCTACCCCTTAGTAGACTGGTAGTTGGAGTTTCACTAGATATTTAGGTTGAGGCCAAGGATGTGGTGCCTCAATGAAAGAGAAGCAGTACCAAGAAAAGAGAATTGTGTAGGGAAGTTAGACTAGATCATTGGATATAGGGGATAGTTAAGTGCACACTATGTAGTATACTCTGGATAGTGTGTATACATGACCTTATACCATAACATGTATTATTCTTGTTTCATTTACCATTTTTTGAATTTTATTTAATATAGGAGCATCATATTCCTTTTTATATTCTATTTTTTTTTACAGAAGTTTTATCTTGGTTGTGGAAATCTTGTGTAATGTATTAACCATCGACACACCTTTGGGAGTGTGGTAATAGAATATCAAAATTATAAGGCATGTTCTCTTGAAATTGGTGGTTTCCTTTTTTTTTGAGAACCGTACATGATAGAAACGATATGTTTTTATTTGAATCTTGGTAGGGATTGGATACATTTATACTAGAATCATTTCGACTGATACTGGAGGAGAGTTATATTTCTCTCTCCAGAAGTACACAGTTACTTTCACCAGGGTGAGTGGGATATTCAGGCTAGTTATGCAGAACCAATTCAATATTGATTATATTATATCATGGATCATTTAAAAAGACTTATTCTAGATGATGGTGGAATTTAGTAGGATAAATTTCCTCTAGTGGTAGACCATTTTCAGGATATATTTCTTGACAAGTTCTATGGCTTACTTCCTGAATGGGAGATCAATTTCATAATCAAGTTGGCACTGGGAGAAGATCCAGTTTCTATCCCACCTTCTAGGATGGAACTGGTAGAGCTTCATGAGTTGAAAGTTTAGTTAGATGATCTAGAAGCCAAGAGTTTAATGCAACCTAATACGTATCTATATATATATTCTATTATTTTCTTCAATAATGATTATTGGACTTTTCACTTGTGTGTGGATTATCGAAGATTAAACCATATGACAGTCATAAAATGGTATCCCCTTCCATGGATTGATGATCTCTTCGATTAGCTGATCGATGCCTGAATTTTATCAAATAATGACTTGAGATCAAGGTATAATCCATTGAGAGTGAGATCATCAGACATATCTCATACCAATTTTAAGAGAAGGTATGGATTGTGTGAGTTCATAGTGATGTTGTTTGGTTTGAAGAATGCACTGAAAGTATTCATAGTCCTGATTAATCACATATTTTATCCTTTTCTGGACTGGTTTGTGGTGGTTTTTTTCAATGAAATCTTAGTGTGCACCCAGTCTACTAACATTTATGCCCAATATCTTGACATCATATTGAGTATAGTGCGAGAGCACTAAATTTAGGAAAATATATCCAAATGTAGTTTAGGGATTGATAAAGTGAACTTATTAGACCATGTCATCTCAGAGGAAGGAGTGTTAGTGGACCCATAGAAGTTTGCATCGATAGTATCTTAAGTGCATCCTAGTAATTTCTTCTGGATTTAGAGTATTATGGGATTAGTAGGTTATTATCTTTGGTTTATCTAGGATTTATTCTATTTGGAAGTGCCAATTCTAGGCTAGCCAAGAAGGGGATGAATTTTGATTGGTTAGATGCTTGTGAGATATATTTTTAGGAGATGAAGTGAACATTGACCTTAGTAACTATCCTAACATTAAAGATTTTAGGTAAGGTATATATCATGTGTTGTGATGCATCCATAGTTAGACTTTGTGTAGTTATGATGCAGGAGGATTGAGTGGTTGATTATGGATACAGAAAACCATGAATTCATAAGATGAATTATCATACTCACAATCTAGATTTGGAAGCAGTGGTACATTCCCTAAGATGATAGAGACACTACCTTTTGGGTGATATGTTTCTGGTGTACACAAACCACAAGATCATCAAGTACATTTTTTCTAAATGAGACCTGAAACTTCAGAAGAGGAGGTCAGTTGAATATTTTTAGTATTTCAACTTTGAGTTAGATTACACACTAGGTAACGGTATCTTTTTTTTTTTCTGATTCCATGATGCAGAAGATGAAGAAATAGGTAGTGAGGATGTCTTTTGATGTGTATTGGATAATGGAACTCTTTATAGACATGAATCTAAATGTCCATGAGTCACATGGACATGTAGCTATGACTTCAACATCAATCATTCTCATTATTTTTAACTAAATCAAGAATGAGAAGTTATCTGATCTAGATGGATTAGTTCTTAGAGACAACATATATGGTGGGGAGACACCATAATGATGGTATCTTGGTAGTAATAATTGTCATATTTTTGTGTCTATTTATGTATTCCTATAATCTTGTACAAGGAGTTGATGAGAGAGTTTCATGATTCTAGATGGAATGTAAATCATGGTTTAAAAAATATGTATCATGATATCCCGAGATAGTACCGGTGGACATAAATGAAGAAGGTGATCACAAGGTTTTTTTTGAGGTGTTTCACCTATCAATTGGTGAAAGCCAAGCCTCAGAGGATGGATGAGCTATTGTCGCCCCTATCTATTCCTGAGTGGAAATGGAATGATTTCACAATATATTTTGTGATAAGATAAGCTATAAAAATATACAAGATTAATGTAGTATGGGTGATCATAGATCAACTGAATAAGGTATTAATATTCTTTCCTACTAGGGAAACCTTCAAAATTGATAAAAATGAGCAGTCACTATGTGAAAGAGATAGTATAGTTTCATGGTTTTCTGAAGAGTATCATTTTTAATAGAGATAATTTTTTCACATATCATCTTTGGTACGGTCTTAAGAAGGCTTTGGGATCATAGTTTATTTTGAGTATGGCCTATAATCATCATATCGATGGCCAATATTAATGGATGATTCATGTTCTAGAGGATATGTTACAAGCCTATGTTTTGGATTTCAGTGGTTTGTGGGAGAAGCATATATAAATCATGGAGTTTTTGAATAATAACATATTCCATGAATCAATACATATGAAACCTTTGGAGGATTTATATGGGAATTTTTTCCATTGACCCATTTTTTATATATGTAGGTGAGACAATTTTTATTGTACATTGTATTGTGAAGGATATGTCTAATTAGGTTTAGTTTATCAATTGGAATTTTGTGACCATGTAGAGTAGGAAAAAATATTACACTGACTGGTGGAGATGACCTATGAAGTTTGAGTTTGGTAATTCTATTTTATTTAGGGTGTCACATGGGGTGGTAAATGTTGTATCAAGAAATAGGGAAATCTAACGCCTACATTTTTTGGGATATTTGAGATAGTGGGAGAAGTCGGTTCCGGGGAATACCGGATAGCCTTTCCATAGTGCTACAATGCCATGAATTATGTGTTTCACTTATCGCTACTTTTGAGATATCATCCAGAACCTTATCATGTGATTGATGTTGAATACATTGAGATTTATATAGATTTATCCTTTTAAGACCATTAGATGTGGATTGTGGATTGTAGTAAGAAGTATCTTTGGGAAAGACCACATCTCTAGTTCAAGTGTAGTGGAGGCATGGGAATGTTCAAGAGGATATCTGGGAGAGGGAATTTGATATGAGAGCATAGTGGATAAATTGTTTTTCTTGGTGAAGATTTAAGATGAGTTAATATATGGTGGGAAGGTTGTAAACTACAACCTTTTTCTATGTATGTCCTGTGAGTTTTGTGTTGAACCTATTTCAGTTAGGTTATTGTTTATATTTAAATTTTTTTGGTTGATTACCTCTTTGGAAATGGAGATAATTGTTTTTGGGTAAAATAACCTAAAGTTTTGGGATTTATGTTTTATTTGAATTATTGGAGTCCGATTTTAAATTGGTTAAAGGGGATTATGAAGGTTTCCATGAGTTTGGATGGTTTTAGAGGCTGTTTATGCTCTGCTGTAGAAGCTAGTATTAAAGCTATATGCAAGAAATTTACATTTCATGTATATGTTATATGACATGTTACCATCACCAAGAAGATACCATGAATAGTTTATGGTGTGAACTAGTTACACATCATGAAACTGGTTAACAATGTGTAAATTTTTCCAGGAAGCTAATACCAAACTTTTAGATATAGAAATATTACACTCAATAATAAACACACCTAAAACATCCCCCTGTTTTTTTAGATTTGTGACAACCCATATATTTATTACACATTAATAAATGATTTATTACACAAGATTAAACTTATTACAACCCAGAAGATAAAGAAGTATAGTGTATTTGGGAATTATTACATTACATAACAACTTAAAATAGGAAATACATTAGGTTTATTGAAAACTTCCTTAACATGATCATAAAATTCCATTTCTTTTAAAACTACACGGGATAACCTATGGACATACATAAGAAAGGAGTGAGCTATAAATCTTTGTAAGGGAATAAAAATTTCATAAGGTTAAACATGTCAAAAAATAGGCATATCAATGGGGAATAAAAGGAACATGAACAATAAGGCATGATATAACATGATAATCAATACATGAGAAATGTGGCAACAACTTAAAAAACTGCACCATAAGCATAGGTTAAGGAAAACTACCAAAACAAAATGATAGATAGAGTCCTATATAGGAATTAGGTTCAATACTTATCCCAACATGACATCTCACAATACTAAACATTACCCATTTAATTAGAGCACTATATAATTTTGGGTGCACTCATCACTTCTACTTCATTCTCAAGCTTCAGTGTTCCACATAGATCATACAATATGGTTTCATTCATCATCATATTTTATTACACAATAAATTAGTGTTGAATTAATACACGTACATCCCAATTAAATTAATTATAATTGTATTAAAGGAGAATACCCATGATAGGAAATGGGTATGGTATTCCCTACACTATTGTTTTGGCATGTAAAATCGTGGTGAAAATTTGACAGCATAATAATGCCACATAAAAATTCATAAAATGAGTTAATGAGAGAGAAATGGGTCTATAATAATTTTGAAATAAAATAGGAAGTAATAGATACATATAAATATATATCCCAACATTAATAATTGAAAATACAAGGCCTAAGATAATAAAGAAACTTGAATAAAGAAGAGATGTTGAGGATCCTTTACTTGAGTGTGTAACTCTAAAGGCTTGGGAGGAGCATATTAAGATCTTAGGGACACCTTAGGAGGACTGTAGAGAGGGTAGTGAAGAGTAAGTATGTGAAACACTTATATTTAGTGAAGATAAATGGAATATTGGGTTGGTTTATATTAGAAATTAGTGGTGACTTCTTTATTATTTCTCAAACTTAGGTTTTGGAATATATATAATAAAATAACAAAAACCACAAACATTACCATGGTTTTTCCCATGGGTTCTAAAAAATAGGAGTTTTTTAAATTATTTTATAATTCCAAGGTCCAAACTTATGAAAATAAACCCCTTGCCTATGTATAGGTGAGTCATACTCTTAAAGAAATGATTTTAAAAACCTTAAAATATATTAAAGGTTTTGTAGGATTCATAATGGATTTATAAAACTAATAAAATAAACCTAAAATATAATTATTTTAAATATAAAACATATATTTAGTCATAGATACATTTTAGAGTATTTTTTACATGAATTTTGGGTCATTATGATGTCACAATACAAAATGTATATTTATACGATATTTAATTTTACCCGAAAAATTGACTATCTCATAAAATTATGAAAAATTCACTATTGGATAATTTTGAAATTATGATTCCAAAAATAATAACCATTTTATATAAATTAGTTTCTAAATATTTTAATTTTCACTTTTAAAATAAATTCGACATTTATTAAGAAAGGCTGGGTTTTTTGACAATAACTGTTTTCGAACCCTTATAAAAATTACATTTGACTTCATAAAAATTGTTTGATCATTTATATTTAATAAAAATTATTTAATAATAACATTTTATTAGAATATAATATATTTCAAAAATCCATTAATCCATTAAAATAAATTCCTTGATTGAATTTGAATATTACCCAAAAATACTAATTTTGTTTTATTGTATCAAAATAAAAATAATATATAAAGTAACAATAATAGGATGAAAATATGTTTATTATTCTTTAAAAAAATAATTTACATACTCATATCTATAGGTTCTTAATAAATAACCAGTTAATACACCCATAAAATCCTTAAGAGTAAGGTGCGTGATGGTGAATCTTTCATGGGGTGGTTTGGTGTACATGGTTTGGGGCATGATCTTGATGAGCTTGAACTTCTCCCGTAAAAAATTTCACTCAAAATTAAGTTATTGGATCTAAACCTAGGCTTATTTAAGGGTAAATCTCAGTGATACTTTCTACCTTGTAAGCTTTTATAAATGGGATTCATAGGGTATAATCCTATTGGTAGAGTCCATCACTTCCTTTTTATGTGTCAATTGGATTTGTTAAAACATTATATTTATACTAACCATGTGATCACAATTCAAAATCTATATTATCAATATATTGATACATTAATAGTCTTTTTAAATTCAATATAATATAATAAAACCAAATAAGGGATTGTTTTTTCTATTACCATGTTTCATAATAAGACATCAAATTAAATTTCTAGGGGAATTTTATTTATAACAATTTGGGTCGTTACAATATTCCCCCATTAATAAATTTCACCCTTGGAAAATTTTCTTTTCCCATATTAAAAATAATGGGGGTAACTCCATTTCATCACCTCCTCTAGTTCCCAAATTTCTTCTTCAAACTTTTGATTTCTCTATAGTACTTTGACGAGGTGCATTGTCATATTTCATATAACTTTTTCTCTATGATATAAGATCTTCAATAGCTTCTCCTCATAGGAAATGTCATTCTCCAATGGTACCACGTATGGATTTAGTAAATGTGAGGGGTATGGTATGTACTTCCTCTAGAGGGATACATGGAATACATAATGTACTTGAGATAGGTTAGGTGGAAGTACTAATTGATAGGCCACTACTCTGATGTGATAAATAATCTCAAAGGGGATGATGTATCTTAGACTAAGATTTCCATTTTCCCCAAATCTCATCACTTTCTTCCATAGAGATATGAGGAATACAAAGTCCCCAATGTGAAACTCTAGGTATTATCAACAATTGTAAACATAGCTCTTTTTTCAATTCCAAGTAGCCTTGATGTGCTACAAAATGGTCATAACCTTTTACAAAATTTCCTCAACCATTTCCGAACCTAGAAGTTTTTATTCCACAACTTCATCCCAACATGCAGGTGTTCTGCACCTCTTCCAATAAAGGGCTTCATATGGAGCCATTTGGATGTTTGAGTGAAATATATTTTTATAATAGAACTCAAACTGAGGAAGATTTTGATCCCATCCTCCTTTGAAGTCATTTGAGAATTCTCTAAATATGTACTAAAGTGTCTAGATAGTTCACTCAGATTAGCTATTATTTTGGGGGTGACAAACCGTGTTGTAGTTCATATTAGAGTTTAGAGAATTCTGGTGAATTTTCTAGAAATTTTAGGTGAATATCAGATCTCAATAAGATAAAATTTATAGTGTTACTCCATGTATCCTCAACACTTCTATGATATATATCCATGAATTTTGATCCAATGAGAATTCATCTCGAATCATAATGACACTAGTGCAGAAAACATTTTTTACGGTGGTTATTTTTTATTTTTTACATCATATTTTGACTGATGTTATTACAGGATACATTATAAATATTATTTTTTATGGCATTTATTTTAAAACCAATGTAAAAAACAATAATATGAAGGGGTTTTCACATCAGTTCATCAAAAATAGATGTGGAAAACGCTTCAGAGTCGTGATTTATTACGGAAGTTTTTAAATAACCGACATAGTATCTACTTTTTCATGTCTGTTATAGAATAACTGACATAATAAAAAGCATCTTCGAAGAGTTTATGATGTCGATTATGTTCATAACTGACGGGATAAACAAGTCTGCCTAGGGTTTTTTACGTCGGTTAAATGATAACCGACGTGAAAAAATATATACTATGTCAGTTATTAAATAACCGATGTCAAAAACCTATTTCATTCCATTTGTTACGCCGGTTATCAAATAAATGACTTAAAAACTTATTCCCACTCAATTTATTACGTCGGTTATGAAATAACTGACGTAAAAAACCCATTCCCATGCATTTGTTACGTCAGTTTTCAAATAACCGATGTTAAAACCAATAAACATGCATTTTTACATCGGTTATAAAATAATCGACGTAAAAACCACTTTTAAAAAAAAAACAACTGTTCAACCACAACTATGACCTACATAAGAAAACCTGAAACAGACCAGAAACAGATAAAAAACAGAACAAAACCAGACCAAAACCAGACCACCCCACTGGACACCCCCACACCCCTGGACATCCCCCACCCTCCTGGATAGCCCCCACCCCACTGGACAACCCTCCCATACCCATAAAAACCACACCAAACCACTGGACACCCCCCAAACCCTTGGATACCCCCTGGACAACCCCCCACCTCTCATGGATAGCTCCCCACTCCCCTGGACAACCCTTCCACCCTCTTGGACACCCTCCCATCCTGCATAGACACCCTGAACACCCCCACCCCACTAGACATCCCTCTCACACCCTTGGAAACCCCCACCCCACCGGACACCCCCACACCCCTGGACACCCCCTGTATAGCCCCCACCCTCCTGGAGAGCTCCCCACCCTCCTGGACACCTTCCCACCCCCATGGACACCCCAAACACCCCCAACCCACTGGACAACCCTCCCACACCCCTGGAAACCCCCACCCCACTGGACACCCCCCACACCCCTGGAAACCCCCTGGACAGCCCCCATCCTCCTGGAGATCCCCCACCCTCTTGGACACCCTCCCACACCCATGGACACCATGGACACCCCCACCCCACTGGACAACCCTCCCACATCCCTGGAAACCCCCCACCCCACTGGACAATCCCACACCCCTGAATACCCCCTAGATAACCCCCTACCCCTCCTGGACAGCCCCCACTCCACTGGACAACCCTCCCACCCTCACATACACCCTCCCACCCCCATGGATACCCTGGACACCCCCACCCCACTGGACATCCCTCCCACACCCCTGGAAACCCCCCATCCCACTAGACACCTCCCTCCACCCCTAGACACCCCCTAGACAGCCCCCACCCTCTGGACACCCCCACACTCTTGGACACCCTCCCACCCCCATGGACACCCTGGACACCCCAACCCACTGGACAGTCCTCCCACACCCCTGGAAACTCCCCCACCCCACTGGACACCCCCACCCTTGGACACCCCCTGAATAGCCCCCCACCCTCCTGGACAGCCCCACCCTCCTGGACACCGTCCCACCCCAATGGACACCCCAGACACCCCCAACCCATTAGACACCCCTCCCACACCCCTAGAACCCCCACCCCACTAGACACCCCTCACACCCCTGGATACCCCCTGGACCACCCCCACCCCTCCTGAACAGCCCCCACTCCCCTGGACAACCCTCCCACCCTCTTGGACACCGTCCGACCCCCACTGGACATCCCTCCAACACCCTTGGAAAACCCCCACCCCATTGGACACCTCCTCACACCCCTGGATAACCCCCACCCTCCTAGACACCCTCCCACCCCCATGGACACCCTCCCACCCCATGGAAACCCTGTACACCCCCACCCCACTGAACATACCTCCCACACCCCTGAAAACCCCCCACCCCACTGGACACCCCCACCCCTAGACACCCCCTGGACAACCCCCACCCTCCTTGATAGCCCCTCACCCTCTTGGAAACCCTCCCACCCCCATGGACACCCCAGACACCCCCACCCCTCTAGAAACCCCTCCCACACCCCTGGAAACCCCCCACCCCACTGGACACCCCGTACACCCCTGGACACCCCCTGGACAACCCACACTCCCCCGGACAACCCTCCCACCCACCCACCCACCTAGACACCCTCCCACCCCCATGGACTCCCTGGACACCGCCACCCCACTGGACATACCTCCCACACCCCTGGAATAACCCCACCCCACTGGATACCCCCCACACCCTTGGACCCCCCAAGACTAGAATCCATACCAGAAAAACCATCAGAACTAGACCAAAACATGAAGTAGACAAAAATTAAACATTCACATATATAACATTCAAAACTTACAACATAACTAAAAAAACCTAAATCCAACTTAAACAACTACCAAATACACAATTATAATGAAAATATTCAAAATTACTTAATACACTACAAACAAACTAAAATCCAGTCAAACCTGTAAAATAATTTGACCATTCCACTTGTAAGTGTTTGAAATCTTGAGCAGTATAGGGTTGAGGGTCATAAAATAGCTAAAAAGTAAAAGGATAGTAGTTAACATGTATAATGAATAAATCAAATGAAATATTATGGAAAAGTTTAAAAGGAAATATTACCAAGTCAAAGTGCACAAGTGTTCCTGTTGTAATTATTTCATACATAAATCTTAACATATAATATCTGCATTCGACGATGCCTTTTTGTTCATGAAAATTCTGTTTAAATAAGTGTAAATTTGAAATATTATTTTTATGTAAAACATAAAAAAGTACAAATTATAAATGGATATTTACCTTTACTTTTACATATTTGATCTTAGTACTCCTTTTCTTTGTGTTTTTTCAAAAGTAGACCCATCCTCTGTTAGAAAATAATACGAATGGGATAAATTTAAAATGCATTATAATATATACAACTTTTAATAAATTGAAACTTACTTTTCCAACATATTCTTAAAACATTCCCGTACATTGTTGTGGACAGAGCATATCTAATAAAGTTTTTTCTTCCTTGGGAAAAAAACACCTAACATCCAATGATCACTGATAAAAGAAAATTTAAGGTTAGTGGTTTTTTATGATAAAATATAATGAACTCTTTTCTAGAGATATGTTTCATACCTCTCACAAAAAGGCATCATCCAACACTGTGTGATTATATTTTGTTCAAATATTTCAGCAATATAAAGAATTCTTTGTTCCTCATCCAATTAATGTGCTGCAGGGGAAATCAAATATGGCTCCATGAATCTATATACATATGTTCGATCATTCTTCTCACACATTTTATAAAGATACCTAATACAAAACAGACATAAGTATAAATTTTTAATAAATATAACACAGGGAAAAGGTGTTAAGACTTACTTGGAAAAAATTTTCACCATGCTGATGCCCAACTTATATCCAGTAACAAGCTCCATGATATCATTTTACAGAATCCCCACATTTATTGCACATCCACAAACATGAGCTTCTATTAGAAACTCATAATGATCCACCAATAAATTTGAATATCTTGAAAAACTGTCAAGACTACTAGAATCTATATCTAATGTCAGATCCATTTTTCTTTGTTGTTGTCTATACAGTATTTATTTACCTTTGAAGTATTCCTACAAAAATAAATAGAAAAATATATTAGTTTTCAAATGTTAAAAAAACTTTAATAAAAAAATAAAATAGAATATATAACATACATACCTCAATGGTAATGAGTCACAGAAATCTAAATGTCCAAATTAAAAAATGGCCAATACTATGTCTAATTGTCGTCACCTCATCTATAGGTAATGGTACACAAGCTGATCTATCTATAATATCCTGTACAATGACCCTATGATGATCTACCTCTAACTGTTGATGATGAACTGTATCTCCTATACAATATACCAACCCATATGAAACTATATGATGTTGAGGATCATCAATATACAAATCACAATAAGTAGGAATATATGACAGAGGATTAGGATAAAAAAATGGGGTTTTCAGGCTAAGGTGGGTGAGTGGGAGCTACTGGAGGAGGTGGAGGATAAATAATGAGGTCTACAGTGGGAGGTGGAGGAGTGGGAGCTACAATATGAAATTATCTTTACATGTCTAAAAACTTCAACTATATTGATGCTCTAATCTTTTCCTCCATCGTTGCATTAATATTATGAACTTCAGCCTCTAAGGATTCTAGTTTTTTTTTCATAAAAAACCTCAACTTAAGAAGTTGAAGAACATGGTAACACTTTTCTTAACGATACACCCGTCAGATATCCTCGTACACGAATAGGATGTTCAGGCTTTCCCAATGCTTCAGATAAAATATATTGCCTCCCAACAGCTATAAATGCCCCCTGTGAGCTCTACTCCTCAAGAGAATCCTGTATTAATTAATTGAATATTTATGTAATGATTTAAATTATATAAAGAATATATTTAACTTAAATAAATAAAATAAATATCGTACAATCCTCTCATCTATGATTCTCAAATCTTCCGAAAGATATTTCCCCTTTTTTCCCATATAATCTCTCTTCCATTTTTCATGTCTAGATGGAGGGGATAGAGGGTAAACCTCCCCAGAGTTTGAAGACTCATCTCTCAGTTTTTTTAATTTTTCCGCCATCATTTGTTCTTCCAATAACGTATACCCTCCTCGAGATAAACTATGAGGGTATACATTTTTTGGATTAGATCTCTTGATGATATGTTCTTGTTTGATATAAATTAAGAATAATAAATCATTAAAAAAACATTAATAAGATAATTTATATAAGAAATATTATAAAAGTTTACATTGCCCTTACCAAAAATGAATCTTTTCTTCTACTTTCAACAAACTGTGTCTATGCCTATTCATCTATTGAAGGATATATATGACATGGATTGTCATGACTCCTATGAAAAAAAATGAAATCAGATGTGAGGGTTGATTTGAAATCACTCTATCTCATAACAACCATCGATAAGAATTTCTTCCTAACTCCTCCAGTGTCAAGAATATCAAATGTCATCTGATAAAGAAGAGGTAAAACATATTATACTAGAAACAATTAAAGAATAGGAAAACAATAGAAAAATATCTTACCAAAATTTTCTCCCACAACTGATATATTATTGCTTTGTCCACACTTCTCCAATCGTCATACAAAATGCTTACTTCACTCTTACCCTAAGTTGATACAAAACTCTTAAAATATTTTACATTTGGACCTCTAGGAATATCATTCTCATCAAACTCAATGAGTATACTCTGGTCCTGCGTATGGGAAAGTGATAATTTTGGTAAACGTGTGCACCCACATTTACCAACTCTTGAACTCTTCTTTTTCATTATGGGAACACATGAGGAAGATTGGGTAACATCAAGAGGAGCATATGAATGTTCTTACCCAAAGGTATGATCATTATGCTCATCTCCAAAATCATGTGGCTGATTAACTGATTTATTTTTCATAATCCTTCAAATAAAAACAAACAAACATTAGTTTACAAATATACAAATTCAAATACTACACTACTAATGTAAATAGAAAATGGAAGATTGAACTAAGTTACATTATAGTAAACATGGTTAATATGGTAAGCATGTTAAAAAAATGGTAAACATGGTAAACTATGGTAAACATGGTAGTGAAATTGTCATTAAAAAAAATCAATAAATATATAAGTTACATAAAGCTAACCTATGGTAAACTATAGTAAACATGGTAAACATGGTAAACATGGTAGACATTTTAGACATGGTAGACATGGTAGACGTGGTAAACATGGTAAACATGGTAAACATGGTAAACATGGTAGACATGGTAAACATGGTAAACATGGTAAACATGGTAAACATGGTAAACATGGTAAACATGTTAAACATGGTAAACATGGTAAACATGGTAAACATGGTAAACATGGTAAACATGGTAAACATGGTAAACATGATAAAGTAATTGTCATTCAACAAAAATAATCGATATATAATTTATGTAATGGTAAAGATGATAAACTAAACTAAACAAAAATAAAATGAACAAAAACTTCTACTTATTTGTTTTAATACGCGTTTTAGTAAAGAAAAAATTACAATATCTAACATTTTATGAAAATAATAAATGTAAATAAGAAATAAAAATATGTTACCTATAATATTAGGAATGTAAAAATAGATTATTTTTCCAAATTCAATCGTCATGATCATTCCTTATGGCACAAACCATGTATTCAACATGCTCATCATTATGTTTTTCTAATCATTCCATGGATGTAGGGATCTCACATAAATCAACATCTTCATCAAGTTGATCCCCAAAAACATATTGTTTTTCCCTTGTAAAACAATAGACCACTGCATATATGATTGATCAACTACATAGAAAATCTGTTTTTCATGTGTTTCCATTATAAAATAATCTGTTGTGTCTTCCAATCTATTCAGATTAACAACTGTCATTACAAATTAATTGTGTATGACACTGTTGTTACTGATAAAAAATTTTCAATTAAAAATAAGAACTTTAATTTTAAAGTAATCAACCTCCCATATTTCTTCAATGACTTCATAATATGTAGTTGATGCAGAAATTGGGTTTTTGTCTTTTGAACTTGAAAAATGCATAGCTTCTGCAAACACCAATACACCACTATTCTGAACTGCACTTCTGTTGTCCTGAGCTTTTGTATGAAATGTATAACCATTAATGTCATAACCGGACCTTGTTATCACATTTAAACATAGACCACCCACTAACCATCATAATGTCTCTGATACATCTAATCTACCAAGAAAGGTCTTTTTAAACCATGACAAAAATGTTTTGTTGTGCTCATTCAAAATCCACATTTCTTTATTCTTTGGATGACTTTGTTTCAACTCATTAATATGCAATGTTATATAAATTTGAGCATCATCTATGTTATTTAATATGTATAATTCTAACTTCTTCATTTGTTAAGTTGACAACAATTTTATTTTCAAGCCACGAATCCCCTTTCTCTCATTATTAGCTCATTCATGGAAAAATGAAGGCAAACCTATATGCTCCACCACATCCAAATAGATCATGCAAAACTCCACAACCTCCTCAGAAATATACTTTTCAATAATAGAGGCTTCAGGTTGATATAGATTCTTAACACACCCCTTCAATATTTTCATATACCTTTCAAAAGGATACATCCAATGAAGATATACAGGTCTACAAAGATTTATTTCTCGAACTAGATGAATCATTAAATCACTATTATATCAAAAAAATATGGACGAAAATACATTTCAAAATGAAAAAGTATAGAAATTGCATCCTTTTTCAAAATTTACAAAGTATTCAAATCAATCAACTTAGTACAAATTGAATTTAAAAAATAACACAACTTAATTATTGACTTTCTGACATGGATGAGAAATATTCCAGGCAATGAAACCGGTAGAAGTTTTTGCATCATGACATGAAAATCATGAGATTTCATACCTATCAAATTAAAATCATTAAAAGAGAATTTTTTTTACATTTTAAGAATAAACTTGAGGCACTTTGATATCATGAAGACACTGAAAAAAGATAATTTTTTCCCTCTTGGATAATGTATGACAAGCTGGGGGAAGAAATGTTTGTCTTCCATTAGGAGTGAGAGATAACTCCAAACATATTCCCATTGATAGTAAGTCTAATATTGCATTCAACCCATCTTTTGTCTTTCCTTTAATTTCTAGAAATTTTCTAATCAAACTATCAAAAATATTCTTCTCCATGTCCATGAAATCAATATTATGTTTCACTTCATGATATCTCCAATATGGTAGCTCAAAAAATATTGACCTTTTCTTCCAAATATGTCTATCATTACCAAATTTTTGTGTCTTTCCCAATGTCACATCATGGTTTTCCACCCTCTCAAAACAATCATCTAGGGATAAAGTTTTTAGAGCCATATCAAATTCTTGTGAGCCATTGAATGAATTTTTTATTATTCAATAAGAGCGATCCATAGGCAAAAACTTTCGATGACCCATGTACACTATTTTCATCCCATGATGCAATTGACAATATGAAGTTTGTTGCTCACAAATTGGACATGATTTATGCCCCTTAACACTGTATCCAGACAAATTTCCATATGCTGGGAAGTCATTTATAGTGAATATAGGCACTACAGGCAGTTGAAAATATTCCATTTTATAAGAATCATACACCGTAATACCATATTCCCATAAAAGTTTCAAATCATCAATCAGTGGTGACAAGAAAACATCAATATCATTTCTGGGTTTCTTCATACCAGAGATCATAATACTCATCATGACATATTTTCCCTTCATACAAACTTCAGGATAGAGGTTGTAAATTACCAATAAAACAGGCTATGAACTATGTGTGCTACTAAGGGTTCGGTATGGGTTCATTCCATCTGTGCACAAACCTAGTCTAAGATTTCTAATTTCATTTCCAAATGAAGGATACTACTCATCAATTTTCTTCCATTGTGGAAAATCATCTGGATAACGTATTTTTCCATCACATATCTACTCATTAGAATGCCATCTTAACCTTTTTACATCATGTGAATTAGAAAATAAACATTTCAAACATTGAATTATAGGAAGATACCAAAATACCTTGGAAGGGATATTTGTAATCTCTACACCAGCCTGTGATTTTTCTTTCAACTTATACCGCGATGTCCCACATTTAGGACACTCTAACAGAAATTCATATTCCTTCCTATATATCATACAGTCATTTAGACATGCATGTATTTTCTTGTATTCCAATCCCATCGGGCATATTATTTTCTTGGACTTATAATGTGAATCTGGAAGATCGTTGTCTTTTGGAAGAATGTCTTTCGACAATTATAGCAGCTTTGTAAAACTTATGTCACTCCATCCATGTTTTGCCTTCAGGTTAATCAATCTCAACACCACCAAAAAAACCATAAAATCCATACAACCATGATACAATGGTTTTTAGCATCACCATATAGATTCACAACTATCAATTTTATCTCAATTTGTTCTGCTGCAATATCACAAATCATTTATTTAATTCCATCAGAGTTACCATCTTGAAAATCATCATCATCAGTAGATTTGACATTCTGTCCAGTTTCACCATGCCAAATCCAAGGGCTGTAACTCAGATTAAAACCATGACAAATTAGATGATCTTTGATCTATCTACTTTTCAACTTCTTTATATTCAAACATTTTAGGCATAGAAAGAAAAAAATGCCACTGCTTGGAACATTTCGTTTAGAAAATTCCAAAAAGGAATCAATACCTTCCTCATATTCATTACTCATTCGATGTTCTATAACCTAACTTTGACTCATTATTACCTATAAAAAATATCAAAATTATACATCTTGTTAAGATAAGACAAATATATATTTATATGAAAAATATCATAATTGGAATGTAAAAAAATTTTGAAATATAAAACAAATCTATGCATATTTGAAAAAAATATGCATGAAAATGATTTTAAAAAGAAAATATAGTTAGATATAATAGTTTTAAATTTATCTTGGATCCTTTCTTCTTAAGGTACACAAAGAATATATCCTGATGCAATTGGATACCAAATTCACCCTTCCGTAAAAAAAGAAATATGATGTGTAAATATTAAAATATGTATACATTCACTACTAAAAATTACACATATCCCAACGATTTGAAACCATTGGGATAGACCCAAAAAACATTGGGATATAATACCCCAATGGTTTCACACACCATTTGCATGATGGTCCTTGTAATAGCCCTATTCCAACAATTCTACAGGAACCGTTGGTATAGACTACCTAAAGTTAAGATATTCCAACAGTTTCAATGAAACCGTTGGGATATATATATATATATACGAAGGGGGTGTACAAGGGGGTAGGGGGCTATCAAGGGGTGGTGGTGGGGGCTTTCCAAGGGGGTATGGACTGTCCACGGGGGTAGGGGATATCCAGGGTGTCCTAACGGGTAGGGGTGTCCAAGGGGTAGGGGCTGTCCCTATGTGTTTTATTTAAATAAAAGATTCATTTGCTGTTAGTTTGAAATATAGGAAAATAAACATAGTTTTTATTAAAATAATCCTCATGAAAACATTTAAAACCAAGAATTAAATTTTATCAAAGAGACACACCACAATTAGGGAGGATAATCAATAATGACATAATGAGGGCGATGGGTAAGCAGTATTCAAGTAACCATACCAGATGAGTCACCTAGATTATCCTCCATTAATAAACAAGTGTCAAAGAACATGGTAATACCTAGGAGATTAGGGAAAAATATAGAACATATTGTAACCTATTCCATCCTTTTGGCATGCCTGATGTAATCAAACAGCCCTAACGCACGAGGGGAACCATCCCCAAAGAAGAGCGTGTTTATACCAAGGGTCAATTTATAAGGCCCCGACCTTAAACCTTACTTAATATTGAATTAAATGAATAATTCACATTGAGTATCTTTTCAGTTTTAGAGTTTTAGAGAATTATGACATAACTATTACATCTCAAAAGATTACAAAGTAGACACTTCAACTATGTTTCCATAAAATAAAAACTCTTAAAAAGAAACTTGCCTAGTTCCATGTTTTAGACAGCCTGACATTTCCTTGATCCCATCCTTGACCTTATTCAACTTTATGTCCTATGAAAACATTTGAAAAACTTGGGATGAGCATAAAAAGCTCAGTAAGGGATACACAAAGAAGGAAAACTGTTAGTTTTTCAAAACAAAAAGTAAACCATGAATTCTTTATCAAAGTAATACTTTTCACATTTATGAAGTAGTATAAACTCTTCAATGAATAAAAGATCATTAATTACCCTTTTATAACCAAAATAATACCATAAAACCCATATACATAACATATAAAGGTAACTTGGGACATAAACATACTTAAATGGAATAACCATACGGTCGACTTCCACACATATCACTTAATGGAATAGCCATACAGCCGAATTCCATACCCAATGCATTGGAGGTTATAACGTAACCAACCGTCCTGGTCTTCACGGCACCACCCGTCATATGGTTTATCATGTAACCACCCGTCAAATGTCCAATTACCATTATAAAATCATAACACATAAAACAACTATAATGGAAAGAAAACATTTACACATTTCAAGCACAATATATCACTTAAATATATTGACATAAAAAATCCATTTTCAATACCAAAATACATAAAAGAGTATATGGTATTTATTTACTTTTAAAAAAATTAACGGCTTGTTGAGGAATCCAAAGACCAAATAATACTCACGGCGGTGGAAAAGTTCATTGTCATCGCATATGTTAAAAGAAACATTCCTTTTTGTCGTTTAGTAAAACGCTTCGTAGAAAAATATTCCTTATGTATAAAATTAAAAGTCAAAGGGGTTTATACACTGTATAAAAGAAATCCTTGTATTAGAACAAAATATTCCTCAATGAAAGGATATTGAGACGAAGTCCCTTACAAAGACGGTATCCTTAGATTAAGGATAAATCAATTACATAATTATGTGTGAAAAATGAATACACCAAATATAAGTGGATATTAAGTGTAAAACAGTCAGAGGTTATTCCCACATTTTCATAGAATGACATATTCAAGGAGTACAAGTTTATCCCAAAGAATCAAAATTGGGTTAATAAACTCCCTTGCAAAACTTCAACAGCCTAACGACGTGACTTAAAAATTCAGAAAATGAGTTGATGAGAGATAAAAAGGGTATCTCATCACTTGTAAATTAAATTTACAGAAATAAGGATATATAAGAACATATCCCAACATAATGAGATATAATTTAAAAGACATAACAAAAGAAGTCTCTTTAAAGAAGAGGAGGGTGAATGACCCCCTTACCGATTTGGGTAACTTTCGAAACGTACACCCCATTGATGAAGGGTCATACAATGAATATGTAAATACACATAAATGAAATTATATTAAAAAAAGAGTATAATAATGGGAAGTACATACACCACTCAAAGGAAATTGTGGAAAATGTAGCATAAATCTCACTGGAATAAAAGTGAGATGAACAATCCCTTACAAAAACTCGGCAGCATAACAACGCCACTTAAAACTTACAAAAATGGATTGATGAGATCAAATAGGGTCTCTCATCATATTAAAATAAAATTTAAAACAAGAGGAATATAAAAGAACATCCCCCAAAATAACAAAGATGAGCTTAAAATAAGCGACATAAATGAGAGTACTTAAAAAGAAAGAGAGAGGTTGGATCTCTTACGAAAATTCGGCAGCCTAACGACACCACTCAAAACTTCCAGAAATGGATTGATGAGATAAAATAGGGTCTATAATCATATTAAAATAAAATTTACAGAAATATTAATATAAAATGAAATCCCCCAACATAAAAAATAGGAGCTTAAATGAAGTGACATAAAGGAGAGTACTTAAAAATAAAGAGAGGTTGGATCTCTTACGAAAATTCGGCAGCCTAACGACGCCACTCAAAACTTCAAAAAATGGATTGATGAGATAAAATAGGGTCTCCCATCATATTAAAATAAAAATTAAATTAATATTAATATAAAATAACATCCCAATCATAATAAATATGATCTTAAAAGGAATGACATAAAAGAGTGTACTTAAAAATAGAGAGGGAGGTAGGATCCCTTACCTCATGTCTGACTTGTCTTGTTCATTTCATTATATTCCTGAATAATAAACTTTGGTCAATTTATAATTTCTTAAGGTCCTTATTTATAGATTATTATTCAGTTAATATCACATATTATAATGTTATAATAAATGTTTAATAATGTTAGTTCATATCAGACGTTTTTGTCGATGTTTGCTACATGAGTCAAAAATGAACTTGTTTGAAAATGATTGCCCATGTAGTTATAAGTAAATCATTTACAGAATAGTATTAATGATTAATATATCATATATATCCAGTAAATATTCATTTTATACTATTCCATAACATTTGGAGATAAAAAATGAAAAGCACCGTTCATGGAGACGGTAGGTCGTACATACGCATGAACGCTACTTTCATTTTTTTGTCATATTAATGGAATTAAAAATAAATGAGAGATATATATATATTATAGTTACAGTATAATATATATGTTATATAGGTCACATATGTTCATTAATTTCATTCTTTATACATTCCATGTATTTCATGAACGAGTCACATCACCTGAGGGGGCGGTAGTCCACACTTCCTCATATGAAATTATCGCATTTGCACAACATGCAAAGAATAAAGGTATGTTTTAAATATAAAATACAGAAGCATATAGAAAACATAAATACCATATATATCATATATAAAATACAGTGACATCATAATGGCTACTATTAAAGGTGTTAAAAGAAGATTGAACAATCGTCATTTCGTGAGGCAGAAATTCGCCAACCACAGAAACAATATGTTCTTTAACCATTAGACGGAGGTGTATGTAAGTGTAGCTCTAATACTTCACATAAAAAAATCCTAGTATATTGAAGATACTAGTTTTGTTACAAAAGAAAGGAATAAAAAGAGTTTATGGGGTTGGAGAATCAAAATAAAACATAAGAACACAAGAGAAGATACTACCTTTAAATCAGCTAACTCTTTTTGATTTGAGCTCAAAGGCTTCCTTGGAAAGACTTCTGCCCAAATTGAGGATTCTAGGAGTAATATAGGGATGTTGAGAGACAAAATGGTAAGGGGTTGGCCGAGACAAAGGCTTGAGAGGTGTGGGTAAGGTGGTAGAGATGGGGGCCTTTTATAAGAGGAGAGGAGGGGCACTCTTGGAAAGTCTTGAAAAGTAACATTATTATAAAATTCTTTTCGGATTTTAAAGGTCCCACAATTATATATTTCGAGGATAAGGTGATAATAGTTCGAAATACACACATAAAATAGGTTTTTTTACAAGTTTAGGTCTTATATTTTACATTATCTTTTCATTTTATTTAAATCGTTAAATAATGAGGTAATCGCTGCATCATCATGGTGTCATAAATAATTAAATTTATTTAACGTCTAAAAATTATAAAAAATATATCATGATGCAGTAAATATTTTTAGATTTATAATGAATATATATATTCAAAAATATGACTTGTATAACCCCATGTAAAAATTGTTTTAGTAAAACAACACATGTTTGTGACATTTTAATTTTTACTTTAAATAAAAAGGTATTAATGTAATTTTCCTACCAAAGTGGCTCCATGGGGTCCACAAGTTGACCCATGGATTATCTTGGTTGTACATGACTCATACAATAAGGGTATGACATGTTTCAAGGTCATTTCATATTATTAAAACATTATTTTCACCTTAAATTACACTAATTACCTTTAATCGTGATTAAAAACTTAAAAGTTACTATTCACCAAAAAATTATTTTAATCCCATTGAACCAAATTTTACATCCTAATGAAAACCATGTATGTTGGATTTTTGAAATTCAAATCACAGAAGTGGTAAAGTTTCATTTAAACAAAAAATTAGTTTTTAAACTACCACTTAGTGGTTTCACTATTCATCAAAAATTGATGTTTTTCAGAAAAATACCAAAAATTCACCGTAAGCTATATTTTATATTCTGAATTCAAAAATGATGTATTTTTTTACAAAATTAAAAACATATAAGTTTCATTAATTAATTTAATAACTAATTCCCGCTATCAAAACAAATATCTTGTTTTTAAGAAACAATATCTATTAAAAGATTACCAATAGTATAAGTCCAATTTAAAAGTGAAATTAATTACAATGACCAATATAGGATTAAATAGTAAAAATATATTCTAATTTCACTTTAAAACCAATTCAAAAGATAATATAATCATATAAATAAATTATATTAAAAAGTGGTTTTGAATTAAAATACATCATTTTCACTATTTATTAAAAAATGAACTTTATCGGAAAAATACCAAAAATTTACACAAAGTAAATTTTGATGTCCCGATTCTAAAGAAGAATTTTATTTTTTCAAATATAACACATAAAATTGTCAAAAAGTGTATTTAAAAGGGGTTCTCCATCAGAAGGCGGTTAATCGACCTTTTAAAGAATATTAGAATGTTTACGCTTATAATTGGATTCATTCGCATTTTTAATCCTCTAACATTTATTGTAAAAAGTAAAAATATTTGAAAAACATATACAATCATTTTGTAGTTAGTTCTGTTCATTCCCGTCATTACAACGGCTAGGTGTTAACTACCATTTAAAATAAAATTATTTTATTATTAGAGTGCAATGTAAGATTTCAAAGGAACTCGTTGTTGCGTATTGGGTAAGCTATCGAGCATAGTGTTCCCTTTAAATTAATATTAACATTTTATTCATAGATAGGGATAAATATAAAAATGTCATATTATTTATTTACCTGGGGTGTTACATCCTTCCCCCCTTTTGGGAATTGCGTCCTCACAATTTTAAAATTGGGCTCGGAAATATCATTGAAAGTCCCACATCGGAACAAGAGTCGGTAAAACAATCACTTTAAAAGAAATAAAGAGAAGTACAGAGGGCACCCAAGTTAACCCATACTAGTATTCCATGTACTAAAACATGGATATGGAAGAAAAAGTAAAGGGTCATGTTCTGAGGGAGAGTGATAGAAAACATGTTTAGGAGAAAGTTTACCATAAAAAAATCACAAACTTGTGGTGGGTTAAATGGTATTTGATTCCCTAGTAGGAAAAGTTAACAGACAACATTTTTGTTTTTAATTTACTTTTAATTGACAAATTTATTTATGAGCTTAACTAAATTATAAGGAAACATACTTACTTGTCGTGTTGACCTTCACCTCTTACTATATTTCTTACACAAACTCATATTTTCTCCAAAAGACGAGTATTTAGGATGACTTGTTCACATTAAGAGCGCTATAATAAACTTTTAGTGAATCACCTAATCCACAAAAGAGAACTATATATTTCCCATGTCTTTAGACTTTAACAAAAACCAAAACCAGAAAATGTTAGTACAAGATCAGATAATCCAGAAAAGGATAACCCTTTAAAAAAAGAAAATCTATTCTTAATCTCCAAAATTTGTCCAACAAAACCCAAAGTTCAACGAAGACCATTCGATAAACAATTTGTCCATAAAATTCTTCAAAGTAAACCAAACAAAGATTTAAACCCAAATATTTGAAGGATTTAATCACATATTCTTCCAAGGTACAAATTAACACTTATCTCCAAATAACATCAGTTTCTCTTGAAGTCTCATATTGAAAAGTAATTAACCTAATCACATATCCTCCATGATAGGTTAATAATTTCCATAGATAACCCAAAATAAACTTACTCTTAATTCATAAAATCATATAACTAAAAAGAATAAGTCATACTAACCAGGTACTTCACGTAGTCCAGTGGTAGGCGATAAATACCAGTCGCACTTTGGTTGTGGGTTCGATTCGCGCAGCTTTGTCCGATGCGACGGGTTATCACACGATCTGCGTGTTGTCCTTTTTTTTATAAAACTCCAAAAATGACCCTAACATGTTTTAACCTCAATAGTTTCCTTATACCTCTCATTTTCATCCAAATTCATTATGAGCTCAACATCTTAATTTTTTAAGTCTTATTTCACCACCATAAGATAAAATAAAATGATTTCCAAAATGAATAACAACATACTTGATCATGGAATCCACACAGTTTCATCATCATCTTGTTCACGTAGGTAGAAGTCCCATGCATTACAACAATGATTTAGAGATCCTTCAAAATCATTCGCTTCATCCATCCAAATACACCTTGTACAACATGGGTTATATGGGTGTTCATAGAAAAACAGTTTTGGAAAATAATCATGTATGACATATAATTCCAAAACATCTGATAAAACATGATTTCTATAAAATAGTTGGACAGAATTTGAGTTGAAAATTTCTTTTATTGGTCCTTTTAAAATACCATAAGTATGTGTTGAGAGACTATATTTTAAAATCAAATATAAATAGGCTGCATAAGGGTCTCCTTCCTCAGCACCATTTTTAAAATCATAATATGCTTCAAATTCTTGTGATAAGGTAAAATATTTGAAAATACCTTGATAATATTTACCTTTCTTGAAAATATGAGAATATTGTGAAAATATTATTTGAATAAATACAACCCATGATCCACGTTGATAACATGGTATAGTGGAGGTGTTTGATATCTCAAACAATTGCTTTCAAGTGAGTTGTATGCTAGAAAAAGTTTCACAATCATCCGAACATGACTTTGCAATAATTATTGCAAGCATGTCATCAGGAAGAGATAAGAATGTCGTTTGAGATCCTTCTCCTTCCATTCTTAACTGAATTTACTTGACCTGAAAAAAGTTATAAAACAAGGATTTAACTGAAATAATAGATATAGGGACTAACCATGTGCCTAACAAAGACTCCTAATCCCTAAAGTTGTCTAAAACGACCTCTGATACCAACTATAAGGCCCCGACCATAAACCTTACTTAATATTGAATTAAATGAATAATTCACATTGAGGATCTTTTCAGGTTTAGAGTTTTAGAGAATTAGAACATAACTATTACATCTCAAAAGATTACAAAGTAGACACTTCAACTAAGTTTCCATAAAATAAAAACTCTTAAAAAGAAACATGTCTAGTTCCATGTTTTAGATAGCCTCACATTTACTTGATCCTATCCTTGACCCTATTCAACTTTATGTCCTGTGAAAACATTTAAAAAACTTGGGATGAGCATAAAAAGCTCAGTAAGGGATACACAAAGAAGGAAAACTGTTAGTTTTTCAAAACAACAAGTAAACCATGAATTCTTTATCGAAGTAATACTTTTCACATTTATGATGTAGTATAAACTCTTCAATGAATAAAAGATCATTACATACCCTTTTGTAACCAAAATATTACCATAAAACCCATATACATAACATATAAAGGTAACTTGGGACATAAACATACTTAAATGGAATAACCATACGGTCGACTTCCACACATATCACTTAATGGAATAGCCATACGGCCGACTTCCATACCCAATGCATTGGAGGTTATAACGTAACCACCCATCCTGGTCTTCACGGCACCACCCATCATATGGTTTATCATGTAACCACCCGTCAAATGTCAAAGTACCATTATAAAATCATAACACATAAAACAACTATAAAGGAAAGAAACCATTTCCACATTTCAAGAACAATACATCACTTAAATATATTGACATAACAAATCCATTTTCAATACCAAAATACATAAAAGTGTATATGGTATTTATTTACTTTAAAAAAAAATTAACAGCTTGTTGAGGAAGCCAAAGACCAAATAATACTCGTGGCGGTGGAAAAGGTCATTGTCACCGCGTACATTAAAAGAAACATTCCCTTTTGTCGTTTAGTAAAACGCTTCGTAGAAAAAGATTCCTTATGTATAAAATTAAAATTCAAAGGGGTTTATACACCGTATAAAAGAAATCCTTGTATTATAACAAAATATGCCTCAATGAAAGGAGATTGAGACGAAGTCCCTTACAAAGACGGTATCCTTGGATTATGGATAAATCAATTACATAATTATGTGTGAAAAACGAATACACCAAATATAAGTGGATATTAATTGTAAAACAATCAGAGGTTATTCAAACATATTCATAGAATGAAATATTCAAGGAGTACAAGTTTATCCCAAAGAATCAAAATTGGGTTAAGAAGTTCCCTTGCAAAAATTCAACAGCCTAACGACGTCACTTCAAAATTCCGAAAATGAGTTGATGAGAGATAAAAAGGGTATCTCATCACTTGTACATTAAATTTACAGAAATAAAGATATATAATAACATATCCCAACATAATAATATATAATTTAAAAGATATAACAAAATAATTCTCTTTAAAGAAGAGGAGGGTGAAAGGTCCCCTTACCGATTTGGGTAACTTTCGAAACGTACACCCCATTGAAGAAAGGTCATAAAATGAATATGTAAATACCCATAAATGAAATTATATTACACAAAGAGTATAATAATGGGCAGTAAATACACCACTCAAAGGAAATGGTGGCAAATTCAGCATAAATCTCATGGGAATAAAAGTTAGATGAACAATCCCTTACGAAAACTCAGCAGGCTAACGGCGCCACTTAAAACATCCAAAAATGGATTGATGAGATCAAAGAGGGTCTTTCATCATATTAAAATAAAACTTACAGATATAGGAATATAAAAGAACATCCCCCAACATAACAAAGAGGAGCTTAAAAGAAGCTACATAAGGGAGATTACTTAAAATGAAAGAGAGAGGTTGGATCTCTTACAAAAATTCGGCAGCCTAACGGCACCACTCAAAACTTCGAAAAATGGATTGATGAGATAAAATAGGGTCTCTCATCATATTAAAATAAAATTTACAGAAAGATGAATATAAAAGAACATCCCCCAACATAACAAAGAGGAGCTTAAAATAAGTGACATAAAGAATAGTACTTAAAAAGAAAGAGAGAGGTTGGATCTATTACGAAAATTCGGCAGCCTAATGACGCCACTCAAAACTTCCAAAATGGATTGATGAGAGAAAATAGGGTCTCTGATAATATGAACATAAAACGTACAGTAAGAGTAATATAAAATAACATCCCAATCATAAGAAATATGAGCTTAAAAGGAATGACATAAAAGAGTGTACTTAAAAAGAAAGTGAGAGGTAGGATCCCTTACCTCAAGTCCGACTTGTCTTGTTCGTTTATTTATATTCCTGAATAATAAAATTTGGTCAATTTATAATTTCTTAAGGTCCTTATTTATAGATTATTATTCAGTTCATATCACATATTATAATGTTATAATAATTGTTTAATAATGTTAGTTCATATTAGACGTTTTTGTCGATGTTTGGTACATGAGTCAAAAATGAACTTGTTTGAAAATGATTGCCCATGTATTTATAAGTAAATCATTTACAGAATAGTATTAATGATTAAAATATCATATAAATCCAGTACATATTCATTTTATACTATTCCATAACATTTGTAGATAAAAAATGAAAAGCACCGTTCATGGAGACGGTAGGCCGTACGTACGCATGAACGCTACTTTCATTTTTTTGTCATATTAATGGAATTAAAAATAAATGAGATATATATATATATATATATTATAATTCCGGTATAATATATATGTTATATAGGTCAAATATGTTCATTAATTTCATTCTTTATACATTCCATGTATTTCATGAACGAGTCACATCACTTGAGGGGGCGGTAGTCCACACTTCCTCATATGAAATTATCGCATTTGCACAACATGCAAAGAATAAAGGTATGTTTTAAATATAAAATACAGAAGAATATAGAAAACATAAATACCATATATATCATATATAAAATACAGTGACATCATAATGTCCACCATTAAAGGTATTAAAAGAAGATTGAACAATCATCGTTTCGTGAGGCAGAAATTGGCCAACCACAGAAACAGTATGTTCTTTAACCATTAGACGGAGGTGTGTGTAAGTGTAGCTTGAATAATTCACATAACAAAATCCTAGTATATTTAATATACTGTTGTTCTTAGAAAATAAAGGAATAAAAATATTTTAGGGGGTTGGAGAAACAAAATAAAACATAAGAACACAAGAGAAGACACTACCTTTAAATCGGGTAACTCTTTTTGATTTGAGCTTAAAGGCTTCCTTGGAAAGACTTATGCCCAAAGTGAGGATTCTAGGAGTAAGATAGGGATTTGGAGAGACAAAATGGTCAGGGGTTGGCTGAGCCAAAGGCTTGAGAGGTGTGGGTAAGGTGGTAGAGATGGGGGCCTTTTATAAGAGGAGAGGAGGGGCACTCTTGGAAAGTCTTGAAAAGTAACATTATTATAAAATGCTGTTCGGATTTTAAAGGTCCCAAAATTATATATTTCTAGGATAAGGTGATAATAGTTTTAAATACACACATACAATAGGTTTTTGACAAGTGTAGGTCTTATATTTTACATTATCTTTTCATTTTATTTAAATCGTTAAATAATGAGGTAATCACTGCATCATCACGGTGTCATAAATAATTAAATTTATTTAATGTCTAACAATTATAAAAAATATATCATGATGTAGTAAATCTTTTTATATTTCTAATGAATATTTATAGTCAAAAATATGACTTGTATAACCCCATGTAAAAATTGTTTTAGTAAAACAACACATGTTTGTGACATTTTAATTTTAACTTTAAATAAAAAGGTATTAATGTCATTTTCCTGCCAAAGTGGCTCCATGGGGTCCCCAAGTTGACCCATGGATTATCTTGGTCAGCCATGACTCATCCAATAAGGGTATGACATGTGTCAAGGTCATTTCATATTATTAAAACATAATTTTTTACCTGAAATTACACTAATTACCTCTAATCGCGATTAAAAACTTAAAAGTTACTATTCACCAAAAAATTATTTTAATCCCATTGAACCACATTTTACATCCTAATGAAAACCATGTATGTCGGATTTTTGAAATTCAAATCACAGAAGTGGTAAAGTTTCATTTAAACAAAAAATCAGTTTTTAAACTACCACTTAGTGGTTTCACTATTCATCAAAAATTGATGTTTTTCAGAAAAATACCAAAAATTCACCCTAAGCTATATTTGATATTCTGAATTCAAAAATGATGTCTTTTTTAAAAAATTAAAAATATATAAGTTTTATTAATTAATTTAATAACTAATTCCCGCTGTCAAAACAAATAGCTTGTTTTAAGAAACAATATCTATTAAAAGATTGTCAATAGTTTAAGTCTAATTTCAAAGTGAAATTAATTCCAATGACCACTATTGGATTAAATGGTAAAAATATATTCTAATTTCACTTTAAAACCAATTAAAAAGATAATATAATCATATAAATAAATTATATTAAAAAGTGGTTTTGAATTAAAATACATCATTTTTCACTATTTATTAAAAAATGAACTTTATCAGAAAAATACCAAATATTTACACAAAGTAAATTTTGATGTCCCGATTCTAAAGAAGAATTTTATTTTTTCAAATATAACACATAAAATTGTCAAAAAGTGGATTTAAAATAGGTTCGCCATCAAAAGGCGGTTAATCGACCTTTTAAAGAATATTATAATGTTTACGCTTAAAATTGGATTCATTCTCATTTTTAATCCTCTAACATTTATTGTAAAAAGTAAAAATATTTGACAAAAATATATAATCATTTTTTAGTTAGTTCTGTTCATTACCGTCATTACAACGGCTAGGTGTTAACTACCATTTAATATAAAATTATTTTATTATTAGAGTGCAACGTAAGATTTCAAAGGAACTCATTGTTGCGTATTGGGTAAGCCATTGAGCATAAAATTCCCTTTAAATTAATATTAACATTTTATTCACAGATAGGGATAAATATAAAAATTTCATATTCTTTATTTACCTGGGGTGTTACACAATTAGCCAGAGGATAATCTTAAACTAGTGCAGCAAGCATTCTCAAATAATCCACTACCAATTATAGGTTACCATGTTATGTCTAAAATGGGAGTGATCTGAGGAGTATCAAACAGTCAATAGGGGAAATGGTAAAAAATAATTTTTTTAAAGAACTCGGGCACTGCGCACGTTTAGGCAGCACCCCATGGACACCCCCACCCCCTAAACAGCACCCTGACCCCCTCTGGACACCCCCAACCTTCTTGGAAACCCCCACCCCTAGATAACCCCTACCCCCTTGGATAGGCCACTCACCCCATGGACACCACCCCACCCCCTTGGAAACCACCCCCACTCCCCTGGACACCACCCCCATCGCCTACCCACTTGGAAACCCCCCTGGACACCCCACCTCCCTGGACAACCCCCTCACCCCCTTGACAGCACCCCCAACCCTTGGACACCCCTACCCTATTGGAAAGACCCCTCACCCCCTGGAAACCACCCCCACCCCAACCCCATTAGACACCCCCTTGACACCCCCACCACCTGGACAGTCCCATCACCCCCCTGAACACCACCCCCACCCTGGACACCCCAACCCCCTTAGAAAGCACCCTCACCCCCCATGACACCACCACCACCCCTTGAACACTCAATGGACACCACCACCACCTTGGATAGCCCCCACCCCCTGGACAACCCACCAACCCCTCTGGACAACCCCCACCCCCTTGGACGCCCCCACCCCCTGGACACCCCATACCCCCTCTGGACAACCCACTCACTGCCCTGGACACCATCCCCACCCCCTGGACACCCCACCCCTAGACACACCACCCCATTAGAGACCACCCCACTCCTACCCCCTTGGACACCCCTGGACACACCCACCCCCCTGGACAGCCCCCTCACCCCCATCGACACCACCCCCACACTTGGAAACACCTACCCCATTGGGAAGCCCCATCACCCCCCCTGGACACCACCCCCACCCCTTGGACACCCCCTGGACACCACCACCCCCTTGGACTACCCCCCCTCTGGATAACCCCCCACTCCCTGGACAACCCCAACCTTCTGGACAGCCCCCACCCCTGGACAGCCCCCATCCCTCTGGGCAGCCACCCCCCATGGACACCCCCACCCCCTGGACACCCCTACCCCCTTGGATAGCCCACTCACCCCTAGACACCACCCCCCACACCCTTGGACACCCTACCCCCTTGGACAACCCCCTCACCCCTAGAAACCACCCCCACCCCCTTGGACACCCCTTGGACACCACCACCCCCTGGATAGCCCCCATCCCTCTAGAAAGCCCCCCATCCCCCCATAGACACCCTTAACCCCTGGACACCCCTATCCCCTAGACATTCCACTCACCCCCTGGACACTCCCACATCCCTGGACACCCCTACCCCCTTGGACATCCCCCTCACCCCCTGTACACCACCCCACCCCCTTTGACACCCCAACCCCCTTGGACAGCCCCCGAACCCCCCTAGACACCACCCCACCCCCTTTGACAACCCCTGGACACCCCAACCCACTGGATAGCCCCCCCAATCCCCTAGACACCCCAACCCACTTGCACAGCCCCCGCCCCCTTGGAAACCCCCTGTACGCGCACACAAATATGATAGAACACAAACAAATCATAAAATTTCATGATATCCCTTCCATAGGTTTATTTTACCAGAAAATAAATTTTCATGGTATAAATGAACACTATGAAACTTACCATGATAGAAAGAACAACGAAAAAGAACATCTCAAAAAATTAGTTTAGGGAATCGTGGAAAATAAAAACTAAAACCGAGCTGTGTGAGGTTTAGTTGAGTGTTGTGAGTTGACCTAATAGATATGTTGATAATAAATACAAAGAATGATGTTGGTAAAACGAGGCTAGAGGGAACGTCTTCGAATAATTGTTTCTAGGTTTTCTGCACGAGAGAGACGAGTCGTAGGTCGCCCGATAGAAGAAAACAGTATGACTGAATATGGGGTGCGATAAATCATTTAAAACTTTTATCATGTCGGTTATTTAATAACCAAAGTGGTAAACTATTTATTTAATGTTTATAACATCGGTTATTTAATAACCAACCTAGAAAACAATTTATCACATCGGTTATAAAATAATCAACGTGATAAATGTCACTTTATCACGTCGATTCTTTTGATAAACGACGTGATAAATTGTCGAGATTAGCTTTATCACATCAGTTATTTTATAACTGACCTGATAAAGCACTGAGATTCGATATATCATGTCGGTTATAAAATAACCGATGTAATAAAGCTAATCTCAGTTTTTATTATGTCGTTTATAAAATAACTGATGTAAAAAATTGATTGTCATCGATTTATCATGTCGGTTATAAAAGAACTGAAGTGATAAATCAATTTTTACAGCTTTTCACATCAGTTATATAGAACCGACATGAGAAATACAGACATGTTAAATGTCTTTTCCACCATTGTGAAGTGCATAGTCTTTGAAAGAAGATCCACCAAAACCTATATATCATTATTCCCTCTATATGTCTTTGTAAGACTAGTGACAAAGTCCATGGTGATGTTTTTCCATTTCTTTTTAAGTATGGGTAATGGTATCATCATCCCCATGGATTTTTTCCTTTCCACTTTCAATTTATGAAATATAAAGCATATTGATTGTGGCATCCTGCCTTTTTATAACATAACTTTTCATTAAATCTTACAAGACAGAGAATATTTAAAGTCTAGTGTCTTGGAAATTAGGAACATAATACATGAAAACAACATATAACATTATTCTTAAACACCTTAAAGGCCTTTTAATTGGTCATCATAATTTCATTACAGCATATCATAACCTGGGAGCATACATCAAAGTAAAGGGTGAGCAGAAGGCCCAGTAAGGGAAACAAGAGAAACATTTTACATGTGAACTTGATATACATCAATAAAGTCACGATAAATAGATTTAATGAATGAGAAAGAGATCATGAGTCATATAATAATGAAAAGAACATGATTCATAACTTGAAGATGTGGCTAAAACATTTAACTTATACAATCATGAACATATCACCAAGGTCCATCCCCAAGGTGTCATTTAAAAGAATTACCAAGGTTATTCACCAAGGTATCGTTAAAATTGCAATCCCTAGAGATCACATCATTACCCAATGCATTGGAGATCTATCTGGGCACACCCTTAATTTTTATTTATTATCATGTGAGACACATATATCATCATCAAAATTTCATAAGTAACCCATATAGCATAAAAGAAATGGGTTTCATTTCATAATCATAACGTTTTAAAAATTGTTTAGAGACATGATCTTTATGTCACTTTAAACCCACAGAAAAGTAAAGAGGATTACATGTATGTAAATCTCAGAATTAAAATATAAAATTTTGATATATATGTGAATACCCCTGTAGAAGATGATCTTTGAGTATTCACTTAATAAAATAAAAAAATTTGAGAAAAAGAGAAAGACATTTTGAGACGAAACTTCTGCAGCATAACGGCTATGTTACAGGGTTTTAGAAAACATTAAAAAGAGTGGGGATATGGGTAACCCACTCATAAATGATCCAGAACACATTAGGGGGACATAATATAAAGGATTTAAGAAAATGGTAATGAAATTTGAAAGATATACAATACAAAATGAAAAACTTGAGAGGAAAATAAGATTTCTCTTATGAAAATTCGGCAGCCTAACGACGTTACTTAAAACTTAAAAAAATGAATTGATGAGATCAAATAGGGTCTCTAATAATGTGAACATAAAAAGGAAAGTATGATAGATATATAAGATCATAAACCAACATAAGAAAAGGAACTTTAAATAAATGACATGAAAATAGAACTTGAAAAATGAGAAGGGTGGCCGAATCCCTTACAAAAATTCGGCAGCCTAACAACGCCACTTAAACATTCATAAAACGAAATGATGAGAGTATGAAGGGATCTATCATAATATGAACATGAATAGGGAAGTAATAGGAATATAAAATAAAATCCCTCAACATAATTACATGGTGCCTAAATGAAATGACATATAAAAGAGTACTTGAAAAGAAAGAGAGAGGTAGGATCCCTTACCTTGAAGAGTAACTTCGAAATCCTGAAGATTGGGACCTTGGGAGGCTTTAGGTCACCTTTGGACGACTACTTGGGAGGTAAGGAGACCATAAATTCGTTGATGAGGATTTTTTAATGGAAAGTATGAGAGAATGGCTTGGTATTTATAGGGGAAGTGAGGGGACAAGGCATTAATCGCTAAGGGACACCTCATTGGTGGTATTGGAAAAACCATGAGCTTGCCCATGGTATTTTCCCATGGTATTGGCTACTTGGGACACCTCATACCTTATATTACTATTAATAAGTCTACCAGAATTATTACATAATTATTATATTCTAAATGATGTCATTAAACACCCGAAACTCTAAACTGAAAATTCATTATTCACTGAAAATTCAACTTTTTCAGAAAAATCCCAAAAATTCACCTTAAAATAATATCGATGCTGTGAATTCAAAAATTAAATTTATTTTATAAAAATAATTTTCTAAATATTTTTAATTTAATTTTTAAATAAAAAACAATATTCACACGAAAAAACTAATACTTAACCAATAATTTTTGAAACATTTATTTACCTATTTTATTGAATCACATTACTTAATCAAGGTGCCTAAATTATATTAATACTTTCTTTAAGTGATATTACTAATCCATTTGGTCACATTACTAATCCTAAGCGAAAAATCACTATTCATAATTTACTATTCACCAAAAATTATGTTGATCTTATTAGACTCCAAATTTCATACTGAACACATTTGCAGAACACCATTTTTTGAAAATACTTACACATCATTAGTTATTTAAGGTTTACATAAATATTTTAAAATATCCTTTTTTTCAAAATTCACCCATAAGATACATCCTATTTTTATCCGAACATCTGAAAATTCTCAAACTTCACCAAGGAAGAAAGAAAAACTTTATTTATCACAAAGGATTACATAAAGTAGCTATGGTCTTGTTACATAGCCCCCTATAACACCAGCATATGACCTAAGTGTAAGGTGTGCTAAGGTGAGAGAATATGATGGAGGCTCGGATAATATTGCCCTAGTAGTAATCTACACAAACTTAAACTTCTCCCATAGGTGATTCCATTCAAGATTGACATGCTAGAGTTCAGCTTGGGCCTGGTCCGAAGCGAAGCCCAAATATGCCACCTCCTTCCCAAGTTCTGATAAGTGGGCATCATATGGTCCGAGTCTACTGGACGAAGCCATACAATCTTCTTTCTGAATTAACCATTAACATCTATATTAAATTGTTAAGAGTAAATTAATATACTATTCAAAAAGTTTGGGTCGTTACATTCTTCCCCCCTTAAGAAATTTCGTCCCCGAAATTTTAAACCAAAGGCCTAGTCGAAAATGTGAGGGTAATTTTGCTTCATTGTTTCCATAGGCTCCCACATCGCTTCTTCATACTTATGATTCCTCCACAACTCTTTCACAAGGTGGGTAGTCTTTTTGCGTAGAACCTTGTCTCTACGATCTAAGATCTTCAATGGCTCCTCCTCATAAGAGAGTTCATGTTCCAGTTGTACCACCTCTAGGTTCAGTACATGCGAAGGGTCGAGTATGTACTTCCTCAAGAGAGATACATAGAAGACATCATGAACTTGAGCTTGGTTCAATTGAAGTTCTAGAAGATTGGCCACTGATCCTATGCGATCAAGGATTTCATAGGGGCCAATGTACCTAGGTCTGAGCTTCCCTTTCTTCCCAAACCGCATGACTCTCTCCCATGGAGAAATTTGAAGGAAGGCTTTGTCACCAACACCAAACTCCAAGACCCTTCGATGGTTGTCAGCATAGCTCTTTTACTGACTCTGAGCAGCCTTTATGTGTTGTTGGATGGTATGAACCTTTTCTGTCCTCTCTTGCACAATATCAGGCCCAAGAAGCTTTATCTCACCAACTTCATCACAACAAGTAGGAGTTCTACATCGCTTTCCATACAGTGCTTCATAGGGTGCCATTTAAATACTCGAATGGAAGATGTTGTTGTATGATAACTCAACTAATGGGAGGTGTTGATCCCATCCACCTTTAAATTCCATTGAGCATAATCTCATCATGTCCTCAAGTGTCTGAATAGTCATTTCAGATTGGCCACCAGTTTGAGGATGATAGGTTGTACTAAAATTCAATTAAGTATTCAGAGCATGTTGAAGACTTCTCCAGAATTTTGATGTGAATCTTGGATCATGATCATATACGATGGATAGTGGTACCCCATGAAACCTTACCACTTCCTTTACGTATATCTTGGCAAGTTGATCTAGAGAGAAGTCTTCCCGAATAGAGATAAAATGGGCAGTCTTGGTGAGATGGTCCACCATAACCCATATCACATTGTTCCCTTTGGATGTTTTTGGGAGACCAATGACAAAGTCCATAGTGATATTATCCCACTTCTGTGCTAGTATGGGTAGCAGTTGTAATACCCCCTTAGGAAGTTGTTGTTTTTCCTTTACTTGTTGAAACCCCAGGGACCTTGTAGTGTAATCAGTAATCTCCCTCTTCATGTTATCCCACCAATAATTATCACGAAGGTCTATATACATTTTAGTGCTTCCCGGATGTATAGAGAAAGTAGAGCTATGAGCTTCATCCATTAGTTCTTTCTTTATCTCTGGAATAGATGGAACACATAGTCTTGTACGAAATTTCAATACACCTTCTTGATCAATATTGAAATCAGGAAACTTCCCATCCTTCACAACCTCAAACTTATCCTGCAACAAAAGATCTTCTTTTTGAGCCTTCTTGATCTTCTCTAGTAATGAAGGTTGAGAAATCATTTGGGATAGGGTTGATGATGTCCCTTCCCTTACAATTCCCATGTCCAATTTTACTTGATCCTTAATCAAGGGATCTCCTAGGATCATCATTGTTTCCAGAACAATAGGGTCTTTCTTGCTTAATGCATCAGTGACTTTGTTTCCTCTTCCAGGGTGATAATCAATTGAACAATAATAGTCTTTAATAATCTCCAACCATCTCCTTTGTCTCATGTTCAATTATTTTTGCATGAAAATATACTTTAAACTTTGGTGGTCAGTGTATATATCATATTTCTCCCCATAAAGATTGTGCCTCCATATCTTTAGAGCAAAAGCAATTGCTGCTAGCTCTAGATCATGCGTAGGATAATTATGCTCATGAATCTTCAACTGTCGAGATGCATAAGCAATGACCTTGTCATTTTGCATGACGACACACCCAAGACCTTTTAGAGATGCATCGCTAAAAATAACGAATCCTTCTATGATAGAGGGTAGTGTTAACACAGGTGCAGTAACCAATCTATTCTTCAGCTCTTGGAAACATTCCTCACATTCCTTTTTCCAGATGAACTTAACCCTTTTCGAGTCAACTTGGTTAGTGGATTAGAAAGCCGTGAAAAGTTTTTCACAAACCTCCTATAATATCCTTCTAAACCAAGTAAACTACAAATCTCATTTACTATTGTGGGTTGAGGCCACTCCTCTACAACCATTGTCTTTGTAGGGTCAACTGAGATTCCTTCATTAGTTGCGATGTGCCCTAAGAAAGCCACTTGTTGTAACCAAAACTCACACTTGCTGAACTTTCCAAAGAGCCACTCCTTCCGCAGATTATTAAAAATTACCCTCAGATGATCTTCATGCTCCTCATGACTTTTTGAATATATAAAAATCTCATCAATAAAAACTACCACAAAGTTATCAAGGTAGTCCTTAAATACTCTATTCATCAAATCCATGAAAATAGCAGGAGCATTAGTCAAGACGAAGGGCATAACAGTAAAATCATAATGCCCATATCCTGACCAGAAGGTAGTCTTTGGAATATCTTCTTTTTTCACCTTCAGTTGACGATAAACAGATCGAAGATCAATCTTGGAGAAGAATTGAGCCCCACAAAGTTGGTCAAATAAGTCACCAATTCTTGGAAGAGGGTATTTTTTCTTCACTGTGATCCCATTCTGTTCTCTATAATCAATGCATAGACGAATTGATCTATCCTTCTTCTTCACAAAGAGAACTGGTGCTCTCCAAGGAGACACACTCGATCGGATAAACCCATTCTCTAACAAGTCTTGGAGTTGTTTCTTTAACTCCTCTAGCTCCACATTTTCCATTCTATATGGGGTATTTGATATCGGTTGAGATCCAAGTGTGAGTTCAATGGAGAACTCTACCTCTTTTTATGGGGGAGGTCCAGATAACTCCTCAAGAAATATGTCCAAGTATTCCTAAACAATAGGAACATCTTCTATTTGTATACTCCCTTTTTTTCTTCATTGTCACCGATTAACTCCATAAAGAAGGATATAAGAGGTGCCTCTAGACAAAGATCCAGTTAGGATATATCTCCTTGGAAGATAATTGTAGGTCATTCATTCAAGACTACTGAGATTTCCTTACTTTTTCATTTGATCCTAGCATTATACTTTGAGAGCTAGTCCATACCTAGTATAACATCAAATTCCATTATGGGAATGACTACTAGATTTGCGATAAGATTGTGCTCACTAAAGTAAACACTAGAGTCTCTAAACACTGTTGATGCATGGATAATCCCACTTGGAGTCTTGACTGACAAATCTACCTCTATCAGTTCGGGGATTGATTCTATATTCTTTCCAAACTTAGAGAAAATAAAGGAATGCATAGAACCAGAATCAAACAAAGTACTTGCTATTTTTGAGAGGAAAAAAAGAGTACCTACTACCACGTCATTCAGATCTTCAACTTCAGTTGTTGTGATAGCAAAAGCACGACCTTACTCCCTTGGCATTTGCTGAGGTTGATGGTGATTCCCCTCCACTGCCCTCAGATTTGGACAGTGATTAGAAAAGTGCTCAAGTTGTCCACACTTAAAGCATTGGACTTCAGGTAGGGCCAAAACCATATTTCCTCTGTTGTTAGTGTTGGGGAGTTGAGGCTTCACATCACTACGACAATTCCGAGCAATATGGCCTTCTCTTCCACACTTGTAACACTTACCACTTTTGATCAAGCAGTTCCCCAAATGCGTCTTCCCACATTTATTGCATGTGGTATGTTGCATTTTCTTTCCACCTGTTTCCTGATCAAATCTTCTTCCCAAGATTGGTTCTAGATCTCTCTTCTTCTCATTAGATTTGTGAGACCACTGTGTCTCACCAAACTCCAGTTTGACTTTTATAGTACTTAGAACTATTTCTTCGTAGCTATCATAGTCCCTATTGGCTAGATTCTTCCATAGATGAGGTCGTAGTCCACCAAAAAAACTATCAACCTTCCCATTAGGGTCCATGACAAATCTAGGGGTATAATGGGAAAGCCTTGTGAAGTTCATCTCGTAGATTCCAACAGATTCATTCTCCTTCTACTTCAGCTTGATAAATTCTTTCTCCATTCTCCTTCTCATCGAACGAGGGAAATACTTATTGAATAATATTCCCCTAAACTCTTCCCACTCCATAGCTTCCATTTCTCCTCTTGGATTAGTGTTTTTGATCAGTGAACACCACTGATCAGCTTCCCCCTCTAGGCAGTAAACAACAAGGGTGACTTTTTCTTGTTCCGAACAATGAAGTACAAAAAATATCTTTTCAATGGAGCATATCCATTGTTCTGCAACCAATGGGGTAGTAGATCCACTGAATTTTGGTGGTTGTTGACACATGAAGGACTCAACAGAATGTTTTTCCCTTCTTGGTGAGATCGGCATCTCAGCTTGATTCAAGTTATTACTCATAACTTGAGTCAGTTGGTTCATCATTTGCATGAATTTTTCCATTCCGACTTCCATCGGAGGGCCGTCAGCGCATTGTCCATTGTGGTCACCATTTTCACGGTTCCTCATATTGGACGCCATTTTCTAAAAGAATAAAATCTTAGTGAGAAACTTGTATCATTTATGAATCTTTTAACTATAAATAATTCTACGTCTTAAAACTTCATTCTTAAACAATTATATTTCTCTATAATTCCTTCATAATGATTCATAAAAAGATTGCGATTAACCAAACATATCCCTCGGGAGTGTCGTAACCAAGAGTGCAACAAGGCCTGTTGTCGTGCACCAGTTCCCGTTCAAGTCTAGCTCAAAGCGGTGTTTTCGGGTTTTACCCCTATGTACATCCTTGCCAGAGCCACCTCTACCTGCTCATATCCAGACAAGGATGTATTTTTTTAGTAAACCACTTACTCTATACTCACCAAAATACTAGGAAGTTTTCATATATTTAAACTTTTCTATAGGGTTATTCCTAAAGTTTTCATATCCTAATTCCCATAAATAACTAAACCTCCCTTTGATACCAACTGTGGCATCCCACCTTTTTATAACATAACTTTCCATTAAATCTTACAAGATAGAGGATCTTTAAAGTCTAGTGGCTTGGAAATTAGGAACATAATACATGAAAACAACATATAACATTCTTCATAAACACTTGTAAGGCCTCTTAATTGTTCATCCTAAGTTCATTACAACATCTCATAACCTGGGAGCATACATAAAAGGAAAGGGTGAGCAGAAGGCCCAGTAAGGGAAACAAAAGAAACATTTTACATATGAACTTGATAAATCAATAAAGTCGTGATAAATAGCTTTAAGGCAAGAAAAAGAGATCATGAGTCATATCATAATGAAAAGAACATGATTCATAACTTGAAGATGTGGGTACAACATTTAACTTAGACAATCATGAACATATCACCAAGGTCCATCCCCAAGATGTCATTTAAAATAATTACCAAGGTTATTCACCAAGGTATCGTTAAAATTGTAATCCCTAGAGATCACATCATTACCCAATGCATTAGAGAACTCTCAGGGCGCACCCTTAATTTTTATTTATTATCATGCGAGCCACATATATCATCATAAAAATTTCATAAATAACCCATATAGAATAAAAGAAATGGGTTTCATTTCATAATCATAACGTTTTAAAAACTGCTTTAGAGACATGATCTTTATGCCACTTTAAACCCACATAAAAGGAAAGTGGGTTTCATGTATGTAAATAAAAGAATTAAAATAGAAAATTTTGATATATATGTGAATACCCCTGTAGAATAATATCGTTGATTATTCACTTAATAAACTAAAATAATTTGAGAAAAATAGAAAGACATTCTGAGACAAAAATTCTGCAGCATAACAGCTATGTTACAGGGTTTTAGAAAACATTGAAAAGAGAGGGGACATGGTTCAACCAATCATAAATTATCCATAACAAAGTAGGGGGACATAATATAAAGGATTTAAGAACATGGTAATGAAATTTGAAAGATATATCATATGAAATGAATAACTTGAAAGGAAAATAAGATTTCTCTTATGAAAATTCGACAGCAAAACAACATTACTTAAAACTTCAAAAAAATGAATTGATGAGATAGAATAGGATCTATAATGATGTAAACATAAAAGTACAGTATTATAGATATATAATATCATACCCTAACATAGGAAAAGTAACTTTAAAGAAATGACATGAAAATAAAACTTGAAAAATGAGAAGGGTGGAAGAATCCCTTACAAAAATTCGGCAGCCTAACATCACCACTTACAAATTCATAAAACGAAATGATTAGAGTAATAAGGGATCTCTCATCATATTAACATGAATAGGTAAGTAAGAGGAATATAAAAGAACATTCCTCAACATAATAACGTGAGGCTTAAATGAAATGACATACAAAAGAGTACTTGAAAAGAAAGAGAGAGGTAAAATCCATTACTTTGAAGAGTAACTTATAAATCTTGAAGTTTGGGACCTTGGGAGGATTTAGGGCACATTGGGATGACTAATTGGGAGGTAAGGAGACCAGGAATTTTTTTTAAGAGGATTTTGGAATGGAAAGGATGAGAGAATGGCTTGGTATTTATAGGGGAAGTGAGGGGACAATGCATTAATCGCCAAGGGACACCGCATTGGTGGTATTGGAAAAACCATGGGCTTGCCCATAGTATTTTCCCATGGTATTGGCCACTTGGGACACCTCATACCTTATATTACTATTCATAAGTCTACCAGAATTATTGAATAATTATTACACCCTTAATGATGTCATTAAACACCAGAAACTCTAAACTGAAAATTCACTATTCACCAAAAATTCAACTTTTTCAGAAAAATATGAAAAATTCACCTTAACATAATATAGATGCTATGAATTCAAAAATACACTCCATTTTATAAAAATAATTTTCTAAATAATTTGAATTTAATTTTTAAATAAAAACACTATTCACCTGAAAAAACTAATACTTAACTAATAATTTCTAAAACAGTTATTTACCTATTTTACAGAATCACATTACTTAATCAAGGTGCCTAAATTATATGAATACTTTCTTTAAGTGATATTACTAATCCATTTGGTCACATTACTAATCCTAAGGAAAAAATCACTATTCATAATTTACTATTCACCAAAAATTAAGTTGATCTTATTAGACTCTAAATTTCTTACTCAACACATTTGCAGAAGACCATTTTTTGAAAATCCTTACACATCATTAGTTATTTAAGGTTTACATAAATATTTTAAAATATCATTTTTTTCAAAATTCACCCATAAGATACATCCTATTTTTATCCAGACATCTGAAAATTCTCAAACTTCACCAAGGAAGAAATCATAACTTTATTTATCTCAAAGGATTGCAGAAAGTAGCTATGGTCTCGTTACATAGCCCCTTATAACACCAGCATATGACCTAAGTGTAAGGTCTGCTAAAGTGAGAGAATATGATGGAGGCTCAGATAACATTGCCCTAGTTGTAATCTCCACTAACTTGAACTTCTCCTGTAGGCGATTCTGTTCAAGCTTGACATGCTGGAGTTTGGCTTGGGCCTGGTCTGAAGCGAAGCCCAAAGATGCCACCTCCTTCCCAAGCTCTAATAAGTGGGCATCATATGGTCCGAGTCTACTGGATGAAGCCATCGACTCTTCTTTCTTCATTAACTATTAAAATATCTATTAACTCATTAAGATTAAATTAATATACTATTCAAAAAGTTTGGGTAGTTACATTGATATATACTTCATGATCTCCTTCTTTGTATTTTCCCACCAATAATGTTCTCAGAGATATCTATACATATTTCTACTCCCTAGGTGGATGAATAAGGTTAATATATGTGCATCATGTAACAACTCCTTCTTTAACTCAGTATTTGATGGTACACATAGTCTTGACCAAAATCTCACAACTCCTTATTAATTATCATTAAACTATGAGGATTTCCCTTTTCTTATGGTTTCCAATTTCTTTTTAATTACAACATCATCAAATTGAGAATCCATTATCTTATCCATAAGAGTTGGTTGAGAAATAATTTTTTAAAGGATTGATGATGTTCCTTCCTTTATGATTCCCATGTCCATTCTTTACAAATATAAGAAGATCAAGTCCCTCTCAATTCCCATCAATGATAGAATTTCTGGATCCTTTATACTTAGATCATTTTTCACTTTATTTTCTTTACCAGGATGATAGTGAATTGAGTAGTCTTAGTCCTTGATCAACTCTAGCTATCTTCATTGGATCATATTCCTCTCATTTTGTGTGAATATATACTTGATATTTTAGTGATATTTATATATTTCACACTTCTCCCCAATGATATAATGCCTCCATATTCTTAAAGTGAATATCACTACATCCCACTCTAGATCATGCCTTAGGTAGTTCTGTTTGTGAACTTTCAATTGACTTGAAGCATAGGATATAACTTTTTCATTATGCATTAACACACAACCCAATACCTTCTTCAAATCATCTCTGAACACCATGAAAATTTATCCACTTGTGGGTAGTTTGAGCATAGATGTAATGATAAGCATCCTTTTCAGCTCCTTGAAGCTCTCTTCACATTCATAATTCCAAGAAAATTTGACTCCCTTTTGTGTTATCTTGGTAAGAGGGTTTGAAAATTGTGAGAAATGTCTCTCAAATCAATGATAATACCCTACTAATCCAAGGAAAATATGAATATATATCATATATGTTAGCCTCAGAAATCCTTCAATTGATTTTGTATTTTATGGGTCCATAGATATCCCATTTATTGTGATGATATTTCCTAAGAACGAGACTTCCTTCAACCAGAACTCACATTTTCTTTACTTTTCATAAATATTATCTTTTCATAAGGTCTTTAACACAATACATAGATGATACTCATGCTCCAACTTGATTTTGGAGTATATTAGAATTTCAACTATAAATACTACCAAAATATTTTCGAGGTAATCTATAAGGACTCTATTCATCAAGTCCATGAAGACTGATGGAGCATTAGTGAGTCCAAATGGAATTACTATGAACTCATTATGCTCGTACATTGTAAAAAAAGTAGTCTTGGGGATATCCCCCTTCTTCACCCTAAATTGAAAATATGCCAACCATAGATCTAACTTGGATAAGTATTGTGATCCATATAGCTGATAGAACAAGTCATCAATCCTTGGTAGAGGATACTTGTTCTTTATCATGATCTTATTAAGATCACTATAATCAATGAAAATGCACATTGAACCATCATTCTTCTTGATGAAGAGGACTGGTACATCCCATGGTGGAGCACTTGGGAATATTAAACCTTTATCCAAATTCTCATGTATTTGTTTATTCATCTCCTCATTTTCCAAAACAACCATTCTATATAGAGTCTTGGATAATGAAAACACCCCAGGTATAAGCTTGGTTGAAAATTAAACCTCTTGGCTAAGAGGAAGACCAAACAATTTCTCAGGAAACACATCAAAATATTCAATCACAATAGACATTTCTTCGAGGATGGTTCTTTCCATAGACTCAATCATTTGATCTAGATACACTTTCTTATAGGAAAATATTATCCATTCTTGAGATGTTGGTGCTAATGAAGATTCATCATCCTTTCACTTGTACAGAATGAAGGGTCGATTCTCAATACAAAGAGTGATGTCATTATTGTGTCAATTTATGTTAGCTAAATATAGATAAATAAAATCCATACCCAAAATTGCATTAAATTCCACCAAAGAGAGTATGACAAGTTTTATTGGGAAGTTCAACCCAAAAACTTTGATATAGGAGGACTTATATAATTGGGATACAATAATTTTTTCATTTTTTGTTTTCACTAATAGCTCCACTTCCATGATTTCTAGGGGTGATTATGATGGAAAAAGATCTCCCTTGCTTTCTTGGAGGTTGTTGGTTGTCTCCAATTACCCTTGGATTAGTGCATTGGTTTGACAATTTCTCTGGTTCCTTGTAGTTGAAGAATTGAAAATTTCACCAAGGGTTGAACAAAGAATTCCTTTACTCTTTAATATTTTCAAGTTTCTCTTGTCAACAATATCTATCTAGGTGCCCTTTCTTTCCACACCTAATGAATTTCCTTACCCCCTTAGGAAATTTCTAGGTTTCTTATTCCCTCACCTTTAACAAGTGGGATGTTTAAATTTTATGACACTATTATATTTCTCCATCAGACCTCCATAATTAAACTCTGCTTTCCACTTCTTATCCGCATGTTATCCTTGAGATTTTCCAATATCCATTTATAATTTGAGGGAACATTATATGTTTCTTCATAGATATCAAAGTCTCAGATCACCAGGGATTTTTGTAGGCTAGGTTTTAGCCCACCAAATAAGTTTTCAACCTTGCTTTTGGGGGTAATGACAAAACATGAGGATTATAATGCAAGTTTTTTGAATTTTTCCTTATATGCCCTGATATATTTGTCATATTTTTTAAGGAATGTAAATCCCTTTTAATTTTAAGTTGTTGAGTGTAAGGAAAATATTTATTGAAAAACATTTTCCAAAATTCCTTCCACCCCATCGCTTCGATCTCTTCACAGGGATTTATATTTTTGATCAATGTCCACCACTGATCAAATTCTCCCTCTATATGATAAACATCCAGTAGAACCTTATCTTATTCAAAACATTTAAGGATGGTAAGACATTTTCACTGAATTAGATCCATTTTCCTATGATTAAGGGATCAGATGGTCCATTACAAGTCAGAGGCCTTTGTCACATAAAGAACTCAAGCATATCATTTTCTCTCTTAGGGGGTTTTGGGAGGTCTTCATGATCCATGATTATATTTAGAAATTGAGTCATATGAGAGAGTATCATAAATTTTTTTGTGATTCCCACTCCCACCAGGCTGGGAATCTCATTGGGGGTAGTCATCACATTGCCTGTCACATTGATTGTTTACCCGATTCCTCATATTTACCGACATTGTCTAGAATAAAAGGAATATTAGGGATGATTATTTTTAAACTACTAAACACATAAAGGTTAATCCAATGAAATTAAATATATAAATTATAAAATAAATTTATTTTCTTAACTTATGAATTTCTAGGATTCAATCTATGTTATCCATGATATATTTCTTAACATATAATCTTATGGGAATTTTTAGTTCCTGCAATAATGGTTTGTAATGAGATTATGAATTTAACAAAGAATATCACCTAGGAGTGTCAAAATAGGTGTGTATTAAGGTCTGTTTTCATGTACTAGATTACATCAAGTCACGATTGACACACCTTGTTAGAGTTTTTACCCCTAGGTACATCTATGCTAGAACCATGTCCACTTGCACTATCCAGACATGGATTTATTTTCTTGATAAACCACTTACTCTATAATTACCAAAATTTAGGGATGTTTTCTTACACTTAGTATTATCCCTAATGATTTCTCTATATATTTCTAGTCCTAATCCACAAAATAACTAAATTTTCCTTTGATACCAACTATGACAACCTATATCTTTATTACAAATTAATACATAATGTATTACATAATATTAAAATTAATACAACTTGGAGGATAGATAATGTCACTTAATCCTTCGAGCCTTTTAGGGGTTCCCCCTCATCCCTTGAAATGTGGATTATAAAAAATAAATAAAAAACTGAAGGCCTTTGGACCATTCTATCCAGGTTATTGAGAACTTCCTTAACATGATCAAAAAATTAAATCGCACTTAAAACTGTATAGGATAACCTGGGAACATACATAAGAAAGGGGTGATATATAAATCCTATTAAGGTAATAATCATGAAATATGGTAAAAATGATAGAAAATAGTCATATCAATGGGGAATAAAAGGAACATGAACAATAAGGCATGATATAACATGATAATCATAAATGGGAAATGTGGAAACAAATTAAAACACTTTATCCTAAACATTAGTCAAGGCTAACTGCTAAGAAATCATAATGGGAAAAGTACCATAAAAAAATTAGGTTAACTCCATTTCACAATATTATGTCTCATGAGACTAAACATTACCCAATGTAGTGAAGTGATATATAATTCTTGGTGCACCCGTCACTTTCATTTCATTCTCTTGCTTAAGTGTGCCACGTAGATCATACAACATGGTTTCATTCATAATCATATTCTATTCCATGATCAAGGAGTGCGGTAAAAATAAATGTAATACCCAATTAAAATAAGTATAAGTGTATAAAGGTGAATAATCTTGATAGAAAATGGGTATGATATTAACCACATAATTGTTTTGGCATGGAAAATCATGGTGAAAATCTGGCAGTATAATGACATCACATAGAAAAAGGGGTATCTCATCATTTGAACATAAGATGTATATTAATAGGGACATGGAAATAAATATCCCAACATTATGAAATGGAAATATAATACATAATATAATAAATAAACTTCAATAAAGAATAGTAGGTGAGGATCCCTTACTTGAGTGTGTGACACCAAATGCTTCGAAGGAGCTTCATGAGAGCTTGGGGGCACCTTGGGAAAACTATAGAGAGGGAGGGGAAGAGGAAGGACGTGATAAAATGTTTTTAGTGAAGATAAATTAGAGATTATGTGGGTTTATATAGTAAAATGAGTGAGGATTTATTTATTATTTCTCAAAGTTGGTTTTTAGACTCTATATAATAAAATAATCAAAACCACAAACCATACCATGGGTTTTTCTCATGGTTTTTTCCAAATGTGAGTTATTTTAATTATTTTATAAGTAAATGGGACTAAATTAATAAAATAATTCCCTTTATTATGTGTAGGTGAGTCATACTCTTAAATACATGATTTTAAAACCTTAAAATATAATAATGGTTTTGGTGGATACAAAATGGATTTATAAAATTAAAAAAATAAACTTAAAATATCAATATTTTAAATAGAAAACATATATTTGATATTTTATTCCTTTTATAGTAATTATTAAATCAATTTTGGGTCATTATGATGTCATAATACATAAAGTATATTTACACGATATTTTATTTTTACCTGATAATTTGACTGTCTCATAAAATTCTGAAAAATTCACTATTAGATAATTTAAATATTCTGATTGAAAAAATGATATTAGATTTATCTAAATAATTTTCTAAATATATAAATTTTTAATTTTAAAATAAATTCATAATTTTTTAATAAATGCTAGGTTTTTTTGATAATAATAGTTTTTGAACCCTTATAAACATTACATTTGAATTCATAAAAATTATATGATCATTTATATTTAATAAAAATATTTAACAATAACATTTTATTAAAATATTATTTATTTCAAAAATCCATTAATTTATCAAAATAAATTCATGTATTGAATTTTAATATTAACCAAAATACTATTTGTGTTTTATTGTATCAAAATAAAAATCATTTATAAAGTAACAATAATAGGATGAAAATATGTTCACTATTTTCTATAAAAACAATGTACATAATCATATCAGCAGGGTCATGATACTTATGAATTTAATACACCCAAAAACACCCTATGAGTAAGGCATGTGATAGCGAGACTTTCATGGGGCGGTTCGACATACATGGTTTGGATTGTGATATTGATGAGCTTGAACTTCTCCTATAAACGATTTTTCTCATGATTAAGTTATTGGATCTCAGCTTGATCTTGGTTAATGGAAAATCCCAGTCATGATATCTTCCTTAGAAGCACTAATAACTGGGATTCACAGGGTATTATCCTAGTGGTTGATTCCATCAATTCCTTTTTCTGTCTCAATTGTATTTGTTAAAACTGAATATTTATACTAATTATGTGATCACTATTTAAAGACTATATTATAAACAATAATGTTACTGTATCAATATTTTTAAATATGATGGAATATAATAAAACTAAATAAGTGAATGTGTTTTCTATAAAAATGTTATAGAATAAGACATATAATTAAAATTTTAGGGTAATTTTATTTATAATAGTTCAGGTTGTTACAGGCTTGATGCAATTCCTCTTCCCATGGCCCTTCTTGCCCATTGAAAAACATATCGAATCATTTTTCTTTCTTTTCTTATAGATCTTATTCTTCATAGAGGGATGGTGATCTGGTTCCTTATACATGGTATGAGACTTTGTACCCTTTTCCTTATTGTTCTTATTATTATTAATAATAAGAAAAATGGGGTTTGCACACCTGATGACTTTATCATCCTGCTGGATAAGAGTAATAAGTTCTGATAGTGTCTTCTCACTATTGATCAAATTAAGACTCACAATAAAATTAGAGAAGTTTTGGGAAAAAAGGTCAAAATGAGATTTATTCATAGATCATATGGGATCTTAAAACCGAATATGTCTAGGCCCTAAATGTTTTTGATCATCTTGACTATATGTTCCCCATCTAGCATCAACCCTCCAAACTCTCATGTGAATTGTGAATTGGAGGTCTCATTTATCTTTGATCTCACCTTCTATTGATAAAGATCATGATGGTTAGTAGCTATGTTATACACATCCATATCCTCATATTTTAGTAAAATTGTATTAGATAGGGAGGATAAAATATAGCATTAGACATTCATTGAATTATCCACATTCTTAAAATAGGGGGATAAATCTTCCTCACTATAATATTTGGCATGAAACTTAGGAAGTAGGGTTTCCATCATGTAAAGTTTTTGTTTTTGGCATAGTACAAAGTCCAAGTATCTATACCAATATTAGAAATTCATGTTAGTGAGATTATTATTCTTCTCTAGTATAGATCACAATGATATTCTTTATGTCAGATGACTTAACATTTTCAACAAATTAAGAACAAATAATTAGTATGTGTTTTGATTAAAAAAATAGATTAATAAATTTAATTTCATTAAATTATATATTAATCTACCTTTATTTTTTTGATAGCTAATATCCTTCACCATCAGTTTTTAATATCTTTCTTCTTAGATAATATTGTATAAATGATACAAATTACTTTCTCATAACCCATACATAGACCTAACAAGCTATTTAAAGGGTTTTAGGTAGTCATAACATTAAAATTACATTAACTCATAAATCCTTGATCTATCTAGTGGGATCCCCAATCCTAAAATTCTATTTGACAATTTCCCCATCCATTGACTTCTAGTTAAACTAATTACTATTTGGCTAGTAAAACCTTGATTTAATATTAATTAACCCAATAATTCTTGCTAAAATTTCCTCTATATTTGAAATAAACCTAACTTGGGTTGCTCAAGAACATTTAACTATGAGGTCAATTAAAAAATAAATAGTGAAATTCTAAGCCAACTTAATATTTTGATTGAGGGATTTTTATCCTTATACATAAATCCCATTTTTCTCATTTTACAGGATTTGTTAATATTAAGTGGATTTTATTTAAATGATTAAACATGTTTGATAAAACATTTACAAATAACATAATTATATTTTATTCAATATTGAATTATTGTTAATTTATTTATTATGTGATCAATAAACAATCACAATAATAAATAATTAACAATGAAATTAACAGAAATAAAATAGATCTGGCATGAGCAGGAAATTTTTCTATTGGTTATTTTACTTATAGGATGATAAACCAACCCTCGACCATAAGGAAAAAACACCTTGAACTGAGAATTTTCATGTCCCAAAATTACTCCTTTGGTTCATTTTTATCTCCTTAATTGGTTTCTACTTATCTCCTTGACCTAGACAACCTTCAATCTCTTAATAGTTCTATCCACACATAATCTTTTACCCACACACAGGTGAGGGGGTTCAATGGATTAGATAAAAGGAGATTAACATAAAATAAACCATGAGCAGACATGCCCTTATAAAAGGAGGAGGGTATGACCTGAAGACCATCAATAATAATTTAAATATAATAAATTAAAAGAAAAAAATCACACACAAGGGACGGTCTAATCTCATGATCATCTACACATCAAGAAACAAGAATACATTTGAAATATTTTTATTAATTACTTCAATTTTTTCATTAATTTAGATAACGTGACATACATTAATCCAATTTATATTAATTATATCCAAGAATAATTATCTTACATCATCTATTATTCATTAGAAAAATTATTCTCAATTAAAATTAATAATGTACAGAAGTGTATATATTGGAAACCTCATGTGTTCATCAAAATTTTCACACTGAAATTAATTTAATATATAAATCTTAATCTTATGAAATAGATTTTTCTATAAAATGAATGACTAATGAAACACATAATCAATTGTTTTAATAATACAATTAATTCTTCTATCCATGAAAATTCAAGAACACTGCTGGTAGTAGACTACACAATGTGTAGTATTTCACCCAACATGTAATTGTATTCTGACCATGTCCACAACACAAACCTTGGGTTTGGCTGTGTTACCAACTATAGATATATTCTAGGTACAAATAGTGTACCATTAATACATGAAATGTACTATATAATTGAGAAAAATTTCAGTCCCTATTTCAAGTATCATATACAAGACATGCTTGGGATACCCCATGTTTTATCTTGATGAATCATCATTTTTAATCATTAATCGATTACTAATTATGTTATTGAGACTGAAAAAAATAATAGGTGACATTGTTAGATTCTTAAAACTAGTCATTTTAAATAAATGAAATTGAAAATTCATGAAACAAGTTAATGTATAATAAATAATTATAAACTAAACACATGACCACTCTGATAAAATACATAGGTTCTTATAACAATGGAAGAATCCTTTGATGTTATGAAGAACTCATATTTTAGTCTTAAATCATGTGTAATAATTTCTTTACATGATCCTATGAATATATCCAAAAAATAGTAGATTAATGGAAAAAATAAATATACTCAAATTGGAGGGAGAGGGTATTCACACATAATTAATAATTAATTTATCATCAGATATTGAATTACCTCAAATTGTAATTGTCCTTTTGCTAATGATCTTATGGAATAGATTCCATCACAACACCATTTTGATATATGATTAAAGTGCAGAATCAATCTATTTGTGATTCATATGTGCACCAAAATCTGAAATCAATGTCATCAAATCACTGGGTTCTATATGTGCTGATACTGATTTCCAGTTTTGTTCATGGTGGGATAAATATTTATTTTTCATAAAGAGGTTGAACTCATACTTAACTCTCGAAGAAATAATAGAAGAGGAAGAGAGAGATATTTATATAACTCTAGATATATCTCTAGATATATCTCTAGATATCATTATATATATATATATATATCTTTATATATCACTCTTACCCATTTTTCACAACTAAAAAGTCACATTAGGAAAGTGATATATTTGGATATAATTAGATATGATTAGATATTTATTATGAAAGGTTTAGGGTTGGAAAATTTCAGAGAAGACCTTAAACATTTATAAATTTTTTAACTAAACCCATGACCATTAGTAATAATAATAATAATATTAATCTCTTGAAGTGTGATATAAATTAATAATATAAACAAATAACATTTATTTCTAATTCCACCATTAAATTCGGTCTTTTTTCCCATGTCAACATTTATCCATGCTTGAATAATGAATATTCAATTAAATAAATTCCAATGTATTATTTCTATGATAAATAGAATAAATATCATATTCTCCAAATATATAAACTAATATTTATTATTTATTATTTAGCTCACTTTATTGATTCGAATAACTTTCCATTAAATTATGGAGATCACTTGAACTTGAATAAATATTATTTATTTTTATGTATTAAATTCATTACATGAATTTAACTGAGATTGTGGATAAATATAGAGTGTGATTCCCTTATCCATTTTTTCAGTGGCATTAGGCATAACCACCTAAAGTCTAAGGTTAGTATATAGAAACACACTAAGGAATCTATAGAGAATTTATTTAACATTGTAATGCTGTTAAACCTCCTATAAAAATTTACCATGTAATATAAACCTTTTATCATGATATCTATAATAAATAAGGTTGCATACCAATGACATCAACCAATATACATGATTTCTAATTCTTTTAATTTTTGGAAGTGAACTCACCCACCATACACTATGGCCACATATTTTTGGAGGCAATTCTATTCCATTAAAGGGCCTTAGGTATTAACTTCCATTATAGGAAATAAATGATAAATCATTTCTCTAATTATCCATTAATTCCATATCACATAAGACACACCCAACTTATGCTACTCTGGAGTGTACATATATTGTCATGATTTTCAATAATACATCAAAGTATGTGATTCTTGACATCCATTAATGATAATATTAAATTATAAGGATCAACAAACACAAATGAAGAGAGGAACAACCAATTATATAAGAAAATATGTATTTCCTATTGATGGTCTTGATCACAGAACTTTTTATCTTGTAGATTACAAATGGAGAACACCATGTGAAGGTGTGTCAATTTCTTATGAGACTCTTATACCTAATATACAATAAAATCTGCGTCATATCAGATGATATCATCTAGCCATAAAGAAATATTAATGAATAATATCATGTAACCTCTACATTATCATTATAGAGGGGAAATAATATAACATTTTTTTGTGATATATATTCATTCATCATTTTCACCTTTAAATATCATGTAGAGAAAAGATAATAATGTGATAATGAAACTTCATTAAAACATATAATCAAGTACTAAATAGGTTGGTTCTATGGCTCCAACTACAAAAATATTAAACATTAATAAATGCATTGGAGAGAGATATATGAACCCAAACATAAGAATATATAAATATGTGTTCTATAATATATAACCACTCATCATATAAAAATAATTCATTAAAATAAAATGGGTTTCATAATATTTACAAATAGTATAAAATATAAAGACATCATGAATTTGTTTGGTTGATACCAATAACTCAATAACACCAATTAATTAATTTATAAATTAATTTAGATGAAGAATAATGAAAAATAACATCATTTATTGATGGTATTTGTATTTTTATGATAAAAATAGAAACATAGAATAAAAATATTCTTTTATAAAACATTATTTTAAATTTCTTAAGGTGATGAAGTTTTCTGTTATTTTATGAGGATATTTTTAAAAGGGGAAATTGAAATAATTTTCAATTTTTTATACAAAAATTATTATTAAAAATTGTATACTTAAAAAAGAAATAATGGTATACAAGTAAATTTGGTACAGAAGAAAGAACATTTGATCATGAAATGTAAAACTTTTTGATATTTTGAAATTACCCTTTCTTAAAACCCACATTGTAAAAAGTATAATAAAATGTTATCTTGAAAAATGGTAAAGGGAAATATGATACTCATACTATGTAATATATAATTGGGTTTAAAAATATTATAGGAGAATAATTATGGGATGGTGAAACCTGTATATGGAAGATAAATCATCACTTAAAAAGGATTAGAATAATTTTAAACAAATTATAATTTTATGAAAAATGAATTAATTCATGGAAAGATATTGAAATAAAAAATAATTTTACATTGTTATATAAAATAGATAATATCATATGAATTTGTAATGGTAGGATATAATAAAATTAGGTTAATTATGTTCAAGAAAAAATGTTATAACTCAAAGAATGAAGTTTTAGATACCAAAAATCACATACATGCAATACAGTTCATGAAGTAAAAAAATATAGAGGGTTTTATATGGTAAAAATATATTTCACTATAATTTAATAGAAAATACCACATGATTCATTTATAGTGTATAATTTAACCCATATATATGAAATAAGTTCAAAAAGAACAATCATAACTCAATGAATGTGAAATAGAGTTAATAAAAACCATTATAACATGAGAAAAATTTAAATAAAATCCTTATGAAGGAGAGATATTTAATTTGAAATTAAATTACCATGACTAAATATTAATTGATATATCTAAAATTATAAGTATATACTCCCCATAAATGAAATTAAATGCATAATACATATCATGTCTCAAACATAGGAATTTGAGATTAAAACCTTTACCATATATACTAAATTCTATATATGCACTCTAAGAAACTTTATAAAAAGAAAAAATATCTTAATCAACCATTTCATAAATATATTCATGTCTATAAAATTTTATAATCTTCATTTACCATTATTCATTACCTTTATATTAGTCAGTTCTTATCTATTTTCAACATTGACTATGATTAATCTTGATCCTTTCAACCAAGTTTCATAATATTAGATTCATTATTTGTTATTATCCAAAAGTTAATAATTGTTATACCATTAAATGTAATATAATTTATGTTTTAGGTTTTTTTTTTAATTTTATAATTTCATTCTCTAAGAGTTTTCAGTTATGACTCATGAAGTTGAAATCAGTGAAGAAATTATTTCAGTGATTTTTTACAATGAATGGCAGTGTCCTAATTATTGAGTTTAATATTAATTTAAACTTAAATAATAAAAAAATCATTATAAACCTATTTATACCTTATATTATCATTAATTTAGTTCTTATAGTCAGCAATTGTATTATTTTAAATCATTTTTATGTTGGGGGTCAAACTAATGGTAACAAAAACTTTCCATAATTTAATGGATGATTACAACATGATTTAGTTGTAATATTATTTTACCACAACCATAAAGATCATATTTAATGTTTATTATTATGTTATATCTAAATTGAAACTTATTAAAATAATATCAAATTCTATATAATGTTATTTCATAGTACGAAAAAATATATTTTTTTCTGATAGAACGCTCTTTTAGATGATTGAATTTATCCGGGAATTTTATTACTTATATTTTAAATAGTTTTTCAAATTTATATTTCAAAAACAATAATAATTTTATAAACATAATATTTATAAATTAATAAAATTCTATTGGCTGACCATTTAAGGCAGTTTTGAACATAAAAATGGAAATTGAACGTTCTATGGAGTTCGTAATCTAATTCTATGACAATGTTTTAATGATAATATTTAATATTTATATTTTACCAAAAAATATCATGGTTATTGTGTTAGTTAGGTTCTTCATGTAGAGAAATCTATTAAAAAAATATTTATTTAATGAAAATATAAAATGAAATTTCAGGATGTTACATTATTCATCACATTAGCCAATGTCTTCACTACTAAATTCAATGTGAAAATATGTGGGAAAAGGATGGGTAATCTACAAAATGACTTACTCAAGAATAAATCACAATAAAAATGTAAATAATATTAAATTACATGAAAGTAATGAAGAAACTGATTCAAAACAATTACATATTTAATCCACTACCTAAGGAATAACTATAACTGAGATAAAACAAATCTTGTATACATCAAAATGGAAAATAATGATATAATGATATCACTATTAGGAAGGAAAATCAATTTAGATGATTGATTTTGAATCTTAGAAATAATTTATTCAAGTAATTAATACACTTATATTAAATAAAAGATGACAAGATAATTTATAGGGTCTCTTATATTAATCTTCATGATTAGAATGATCTCATAATCACCTATAAGTGATCCTAATATGGAATAGGAGAGAATTCTACTAGATCTGAAGTGGATAAAGGCATTATAATTTTTTATGTTGAATTAAAAAAATAAAATTATATAGAAAACACTTTATAATTATATTTGGTACACAATACTATGCCACCAAGTATTTATTATGAAGTCCAGAGGTGTTGAAATATATAATATATACCACCAAGTACTATGAAATATTCCACTATGCACTCACTTTTATATCTAAACCAAATCCCCAATAAATTTAATTTCCTCTTCCCTTAAATCATATTCAATTACTGATGTTATGAATATTTTCATGACTTATTATATACTCCCTTTACTTATTTTATATTAAATGTGCATAATTTGTGTGAAATATTAATGTTTTAATACTAAGTATAATATTTGAGGATTTTTAGAAGTAGTCCAATTATGTCAGTTTACTTTTTTATTTATAACTTTCACCCTACTGATTAAAATTGTATGGTTCTTGGTTTATAGGATTCCTTATTTAATTTCCCACATATAATTAGAAGGAATCATGGGAAAATTCTTCCATTTGAAGGCTCATATGGACCACACAATATGACCCAAAGAATTTGTGAAGAAACTGGACCAGCCATGAGGATTGAGTTACTGGTCTCACTCCCGAAGCCCATATTTTTTGAAACTCCACCATGTGTTCTTGATTATTCAAAATAATCATGGGTAAAAATTTATGGGCCCAAATCTAAGAACAAGGGGACCAAATGAAGCTTTGAAGTCCATCCCACCATTCTGGACGGGAATTAAAATCATTATAGTATTAATGACATATCGTCTGATCTAGTCATCAAATCAAGATTAAATTTGCAGTGTGAAATAGGGGATATAGGCCGCCAACTTTTTTGAAGTAAGAATTCGGATTTTAAGGAATCTTACTATTCCAAAATCCATTTAAATTTTGGCCATCGAAAAAGCATGGATTGAAATGGATAGTTTAAATTTGTATAATAAAACGGCCCTAACTTTGGCTCCTTGAGTCCAAATAACTCTTAATTTTGAGAGAGGTCAGAAAAAATTATTATCTTCAACTTTGAAGAAGGAGATATCTCTAGATTCAGCTATCTGGATGTCCAAATCGTCAAGCCAAGTAGAGGGATAGATTTGGAATGCAAACAGTTTACATCCTTGGGCTGTAAATACATCCCCCTCTTCTCCATGAAAGGGGTTGGAATTTTAGAAGAGAGGAGCATCAATTGGCACGAAAAAAGATTTTCCAAAGTCTTGGGAGGACCTGCCCTACTCAAGTTTTCACTTGAGATACTCTTCCTCTTCTCTTTGTTTCCTTTCACTTTTGTGTTGTTCTTCATTTGTAAACTTGTAAGTTTGTGTTTTGTAATTCTGTTTTAATGAAAGTTTATTCTTAAATATATGTTATTATCATAAACCTTATGTAGTTTAATATTAATGTTGTTAAAATAGTTTAAATACAGTTGAATCCCCTTCCCTTATTTTGCTTCCTCATTCAATGGAAAGTCCGTTTTTTTTTAATTCTCATCATTGTTCGTGTGTGTGTGTTCGACATACCACTCTTTTCTAATCCCTTTATTTTTATTCTATTCTTAATTCATCATCACAAATATATAAACAAGATTAATATTAATATCAATGGCTGAGTAAATATATTATTGGGATGGGTCAAAATTTAGGGATGTTATGTGATTGAGAGTATTTGATCGATGAATATTCTTTAATTTAACATTGTGTATGTTGGAATTAACATGTCATGGATTAATGACTTGTTTTGTTTAACATGTTGTTTACATGGATTATTGGAACCATAAATACACTACCATAAATAATCTTTGATTGAGATTAAAACCCTAAGTTAAGTTAAGGCTTGGATTAAAGCCTTAACACTTAGTTATTCAAATCAACATTATCTTGTGACATGGGTGTTAATTTAATGCAATATAAAGCAAAGCTCTAGGATATCACAAGCTTAACTTCCTAATGATGAACTCAACCCTATATTTATCAATTTTTTAAATCAAACATCATCCATAAATTATTTCATAAACTCTGCAAATAAACCCCCCAATCAGAATACAATCAAATAAAAACAAATGACTATTACAAAGTATCATCACCGAGGATTCGTCTAGAGTGATGCTATACACATTAGCAGAGCAATGGAACCTTGACCGGTCGATAAGAGACAATCATCTGCATGTTTCAAGTGGCGTCATTTCCGGGGATGGTGCTTTATGTATTCATTAGTTTCTGGTTATTGTAAAAACACCAAAAAAACAAAGTTTTAAAAAAATTTGAAAAAAAAACAGAAAGAAAAACCTGCCTTCTCATAAAAATCATAAACTGAAAAAAACACACAAAAAAAACTATCTTCATCTTTCTTCCAAATCTTTTTGAATGCCCCGTAGCCTCCCAAACAATACCTTGGATTTGTTTAACCCTAAAATTGAGCGAACACTTCTCCAACTTATGAGGAACTTAAGGGATAATCAAATAATTCAAGAACTAGTCCTTGTCCAACCAATTGAATTAGATATGGAAAATCCCAGGGAACAAACTCTTAAAGAAATCGCTGCCCTTGATATGAATTACTAACCTCTTGGTATTCAATATCTCAAAATAGAGGCTGAATTTGAACTCAAATCGTGTTTGATTCATCTTCTTCCTCATTTCCATGGGCTAGCCGGTGAGGATCCACATCTCCACCTTAAAGAGTTCCAAGTAGTGTGCTCTACCATGAAGCCTCAAGGGATTTCTGAGGAACAAATAAAACTTCAAGCATTCCCTTTATCCCTATATAACACTGCTAAGTAATGGATCTACTACCTTCTTCCTGGTTCCATAACCACATGTAATGATATGAATCGACTTTTCTTAGACAAATTCTTTCCTGCTTATCGTACTACTTCTATCCGAAAGGAAATTAGTGGTAACTGTTAGTTCCCAAGTGAATCACTATATGAGTACTGGGAGAGGTTCAAAAATATTGTTGAAACCTGTCCACATCACAAAATTCCTGACCAACTCTTGATCCAATAATTCTATGAGGGGTTATTGGCTATGTATAGAACTCTCATTGATGCTGCAAGTGGTGGTGCTCTTCTTGACAAAACTCCCGCATCTGCAAGAGATCTCATAAGTAACATGGTTGCAAACAAACAACAATTCCATACTCAAGCACATGCTTAAGTAAAAAAATACCAATATAATAAATCAATTGATCTTAACAAGATTACCGAGTGGATGAGTGAACTTACAGGTCTTGTGCGACAACTAGCTGTGGCTACCAAATCCCCAACCTCATCTTCTTCACAGTCAATGTTTCCTGGACCTGTCAAAAACTGTGGAATCTGTAACTCTTCATCGCATCCAACAGACACATGTACACAACTTCGAGAGGATCAATCTGATTCATCTGGACCAATGGAGCTCAATGCAACATATGCTCAGTGGAACACCAGCCCACAATTATCAGGTTATTTTGTTAGAAACTTCAACCAACCTCACTCTGAGCCCTTCTCTTTTTCCTACAACCAAGGCCTTAGGTATGGTAATCCCATATCTCATCCCCCTCAATTCCCTCCTCAAAACCCAAACCAGTTTCAATATGGTCAAGGCATTGGTAACTTCCAATAACTATATCCTTTTATTCCTCAACCTCAAAGGAACAATCCTCCTCCCAGATTCCATTATCCTAGTGAGCCTTCCCAATTCCAAAACCAATACAATCGATTTCCCAAGAACCAGAATCTAGGTAATCCTAATAAGGGACAAGCCTCTTCTTCCAGGAAAACATGCGAAAGTGTAGTGGAAGATATTGCCTCGTTCACCTATTCAAGCCTCAAGAACATTGAAACCCAAATCGGTCAACTTTCATCCCACCTTAGTCAGCAGCAACCATCCAATTATTCCCAACTCCTAGCTCAACCATTACCCAACCACAAGGGTAATGTAAGTGCAATTTCACTTAGATCGGGAAAGAAAATTGTTATACCTTAGGATAAGTCATATAAACCACATTTAAATGTTGACCTAGAAAATGAAAAGAAAAATAAACTTGAAAAGGAACCTGAATCCATTCCCTCAACTCCTTCCATTCCACTTAATAATCCAATTCCTTTTCCTCAAGCTGTTTCTAAACCAAGGAAGTCCTTTGAACCTGATCCTAAAATGATCGACATATTTAGACGTGTTGAAGTCAACATTCCCCTCTTAGATGCCATAAAACAAATTTCTAAGTATTCTATGTTTCTCAAGGAGTTGTGTACCCACAAGAGGAAACTTAGGACCTTTGAAAATGTTTCAACCCAAGAGTCCATACCCATTAAGTGAAAAGATCCAGGGACCTTTACCGTTCCATGCCAAATTGGAAGTTCCAACTTTGATGATGCACTCATAGACCTAGGAGACTCGATTAATGTCATGCCCAAATCCATATTCTCCAACCTTGGTCTAGGTCCCTTACATCCAATGGGTGTTATCATTCAATTGTCTAATCGAAGCACAAACAGTCCTGTGGGAATAATTGAGGATGTCCTTGTCCGAGTCAATGATATTATCTTCCCTGCTGATTTCTATGTCCTTGACATGGAAGGTGAGATGACCCCTTTTCAATCTCCCCTAATTCTAGGAAGACCATTCCTCATGACTGTGAGAACCAAGATTTATGTCCATTCAGGCATCTTATCCAGGGAATTTGGTGACCAACTGGTCAAGTTCAACATTTTCTAAGCCATGCGATACCCATCTGAGGATCACTCTGCATTCTCAATCCATGCTTCTGAGGACACTTCTAAGAGTCAATCGAACCCCAATCCACCATGTTCTTTATGTTATAATGACAAAGGATCTTGTGAAATATTTACTATGATTAAACAAGTCATAAATTGTGATGTTTATGTCGATCTCTCATTCATAGACTCCATCAATCTAGAGGAACTTGAAAAATCTCTTGAATCCCACATCAACTCAGATCTCTACTGCTCCACCTTGGACAATATTAAGAAGAATTAATCTGAAGCAACTGAAGTCCCTTCCTCCATTCCCGAGTTTTCTAACCCACAAATGAAAGATGAGACTAATCTAAAACCTCTTCCTAAACACCTGAAATATGCATTACTTTTCCATGATCACTCATATCCTATCATTATCTCTGATTCACATACTGAAACCGAAGAGTCCAAACTTGTTCAGGTGTTAGAGTAAAACAAAAAGGCCATAGGTTGTACCCTATATGACATACCAGGAATTAACCCTACCCTTTGCATACAACACATCCATCTTGAGGATTCATCCAAATCAATTAGAAAACCACAAATAAGACTCAATCCACTCATACACAAGGTAGTTAGGGAAGATATCACCAAGCTTCTTTAAGCTGGTATTATCTACCCAATTTCTGATAGTGAATAGGTTAGTCCAATTTAAGTTGTACCTAAGAAGGGTGGGACAACTGTTGTGATAAATGAACATGGAGAGGTAGTCACAACTCGAGTGAAGAACAAATGGAGTGTGTGCATCGACTATAAGAAATTGAATGTTGAAACAAGAAAAGATCACTACCCTCTTCAATTACTTGATCAAATGATGGAACAATTAGGTGGAAAGTCACACTATTTCTTTTGTGATGGATACACCGGCTACTACCAAATCCCAATCGCACCTCACGACCAAGAAAAGACTACTTTCACACGCCCCTTTGGAACATATGCATATAGAATAATGCCTTTTGTCCTTTGCAGTTCTACAACAACATTCCAGAGGTGTATGATGAGTATCTTTTCTGAATTAATTGAACACTGCATGGAAGTATTCATGGATGAATTCACCATTCATGGTTAGTCATTTGAATATTGTTTGAATTCACTCTCTCTAGTCTTTCAAAAGTGTGTCAAGTGTAACCTAGTGTTAAATTTTAAAAAATGTAACTTCATGGTTTCAAATGGGATTGTTCTATGGCACATAGTTTCAAAATATGGTATTGAAGTTGATCCTGCCAAAATTGAAGTGATCCAATCACTTCCTGAACCCAACTCTATTTGAGACATCCGTTTATTCCTCGGTCATGCTGGTTTCTATTGGCGATTCATCCATAACTTTAGTAGGATTTCCCTCTCACTCACTCGGTTGCTCTAAAATGATGTCACTTTCCATTTTGATGAGGTTTTCAAGAGAGCCTTTGTTGAAATAAAAACTGCTCTAACATGTGCCCCAATAATTCAACCCCCATATTGGTCCTTACACTTTGAGTTGATGTGTGATGCTTCTGATCGAGCTGTTGGGACTGTTCTTGGTCAAAGAAGAGAAAAGATTACTCATTTCATTTATTATGCCTCAAAAACATTGGATGAAACTCAATCTCACTACACTGTCACTGAAAAAGAACTTTTAGCAGGGTTTTTTGCCTTAGATAAATTCTGGCCCTATATCTTAGGTTCCAAAATCATTATATTCACAGACCATTATGCTATTAAGTTCTTACTCAAGAAAAGTGATTCCAAAATGAGGCTAATAAGATAGATCCTAATACTCCAAGAGTTTGACATTGAAATAAAAGATAGAACAGGAAAAGAAAACCCTGTGGCCGATCACTTGAGTAGAATTTCTAATTCTTCTCATTCTGAAATCATCGATCCTGAATTCCCCACTGATCAGCTTTTATATCTCACTCCAAAAATACCATGGTATGCCCCAATTGTAAATTACTTGGTTTCTGGTGTTTTTACTGAAAAGTTTTCAAAAGAACAAAAAATAAAGTTGAAAAGTGATTCAAATTACTATTTTTGGGAAGAAAATAAACTTTGGAAAATTGAGGCTGACATGGTAATAAGGAGATGTGTTGATGAAAATGAACATTCTTCCATATTATAATTCTGTCACTCACTTCCTGGAGGTGGCCAATTTTTACCACAAAGTACTTCCTAAAAGGTCCTATACTCTGGATTCTTCTGGCCTTCACTCTTCAAGGACTTACATGAGTTCTGTCAATAATGTCCCACTTGCCAAAAATTTGGCACAGTTTCAAAGAGAAATGAAATTCCCCAAAAGCCTTTAATTTTCTGTGAGATCTTTGATGTTTGGGGTATCGATTTCATGGGGCCATTTCCACCATCCAATGGATTCTCATACATCCTTCTTGCAGTTGATTATGTTTCTAGGTGGTTCAAGGCTAAACCCACTAGAAAGGATGATTCACATACTGTTAGAGAGTTCCTAAAGACACACATCTTCCACTGATTTGTCACACCACGTGCCTTGATAAGTGACTTAGGAACCCATTTCTTTAATAGAACCATGAGATCTCTTTTGAAAAATAATGGGGTTGTACATAAAACTTCAACTGCATATCACCCCCAAACAAATGGAATTCCGGAACTTTCTAATAGAGAAGTGAAAAGAGTTCTTGAGAGAATTGTAAAACCCACCAGAAAAGACTGGCCTGATAGACTTGGTGAAGCACTTTGGGCTTATCGAACTTCCTATAAAACACCCATTGGGATGTCTCCTTTTATGATAGTTTTCGGTAAAGCATGTCATTTTCTAGTTGAAATATAATATAAGTCATTTTGGGCAGTGAAAACATGTAATTTTGATCTTGAAAAATTTGGTGAAGAAATATTGTTGCAATTGGCTGAACTGGAGGAGCTTCGACTTGATTCTTATGAGAATTCTAATCTATATAAAGAAAAATCCAAGGAAATCCATGATAAAAACATCCTAAGAAAGGTATTACATGAAGTTTAAAAGGTAATTCTCTTAAAATATTGATTTCGGATTCACCTAGGTAAGATTAATTCTCGTTGGGAAAGTCCTTTTGTTATTACTAATGTTTACCCATTTGGTGCAGTGAAAGTCCAAGAACCCTCTTCCAAAAGGACATTCAAGATTAATGGACATCGGTTAAAGCATCACCATTAGATAATGCAAAATCCTATATCAACATCGACTTCCACTGGATCCCCAACTTCTCCAGTCGACCTACCACTAGATGGAGATGGAAACCCGCCAAATCCAAACCAGGAGGCACCTCTTTCCCTTTAACTCTCTCTCTATCTCTTCCTATCTCTACCTCTTTCTTCTTCTTCCTCTCTCTTTCATTTTTACCACTTTCTTTATCAAAACCTTTATTTTTCACTTTCTCTTTTGTGTGGGTGTATCTTTATAAAAAACAAAAATAAAAACCTAAAAAACTAAAAAAAACAAACAAAAAAAAACAAACAAAAAAATCAAGTCATGCTTACTCACCGTCGAGTTTTGAAATTTTGTCCAACCATTTTGGGGATTTAACAGACATGTTTTCATCTCAATTTTTTTTATTTTCATCATGACTTTGGATAAAGAATTTTGTGTCAAAATTAACAAATTTTTAATGCTCAATTTTTGATTTGGAAAATGATTTTCTCAAACCGTGAGGAACAACATCTGCGTTCATGCCAAGGCCACCTAAGGCCATATTTTCAAAATATTTGTTTTCACCCCCATTTATGAGTCTTGAGTTTGTGGACCTTCGAGATGAATTTCCTACTTTAGTGTGCATTAATATAATAGAAGCATTTTCTGAACCACATGAGAATCACAATAGCCAAATATCCTCCCATTTCCCTTACATTAATCATAATTTTAAATGACCCTTTGAGCCTATGAAAACCTTTTATTTGATAGCCACATTACAAGCCCAATAGCTTTTCCCACCCAATATCAACATGTATTTTTCATTGCATTTTTTTTTGAAATTTAAGTGTGGGGGGAACAGATTTCATTATGGGTACCCTTTGTTGATTTCACCATGTTATCATATGCTTGAGGGAAAGAATCCATTTAAGTGTGGTGGAGAGATTGTCATTTAGTGTGTTTTGGGGAATGTAATGTACTTCCATTTATGTAATTTTTTAAATGTTATTGACAAGTGTTAAAAAAAATCAAAAATGATAAAAAAATCAAAAAAAAGAGAGAATAAAATTTTTTTGGGTTGTTTCTTGGGTAGGTCAAAAATCACTCTTCATAAACCTTTTATCTTGTTATAACTATTACAATTAGTGTCATGAGGATATCAATCATGGGTTGGGATATGAGTGTGAGATCTTTTCCAAATTCAACTTTTGAAAAAAAGAAAAAAAAGAAAAAAAAAGAACACTTGCATTATATTCTTATGTTATTGAGATAAATTTTGTGGTTTGTAAATATTTCATCTTCTCATCCCCATAAAATTTTCATCCTCTATTGTGTATTTATTCACACAATCATTCCCTTTTAAAATACGTGTGTTCATTTCCTTCCATGTTTTATTTCAAAAAAATGTGCATTTCTTTTTCTATATTGGTGTTTTAACCCTCTTATTCTCTCTCTTGGACATTATATTACTACCATACCATAGCCATAGAAAAACCCCTTAAAAATACCTCTTGATACTTTTTCACTTTGGATAGGAATTGAAAGCTGAGATCTCTTTCAAACTCTAAGATTTTCACTTTTGGTTGGTGAAAGAGTGAACCTCCACAAATGAATTTTATCATCTTGAGAGGTGTGAGTTTTGAGTGTCCACATTTTCCATTTCTAAATTTGAGCATGAAAAGATGAATTAGTTTTGGAACATTGTTTTTGTAACAACTTGTGGTGGAATTCAAAATGGATGAGTGAAATAGTCTAAACCTCCCCTGATTGAAGAAAACAAAATTTTAATATTTGTTGGTGAGTGAAAATGATTTTGTCATGTTTTTATATTTGTTGCACATGCGAACATTCACAAAACTAAGTTTGGGGGAGTTGTTGTTATTAATATTTTCATGACTTATTATATACTCCCTTTAATTATTTTATATGAAATGTGCATAATTTGGGTGAAATATTAATGTTTTAATACTAAGTATAATTTTTGAGCATTTTTTGAAGTAGTCCAATTGAGTCAGTTTAATATTTTATTTATATCTCTCACCCTAATTATTAAAATTATGTGGTTCGTGTTTTTTATGATTCCTTATTAAATTTCAAACAAATAATTAGAAAGAATCATGGTTCAATTCTACCATTTGAAGGCTCATATGGACCACACAAGATGACCCAAATAATTTGTGAAGAAACTGAACCATCCATGATGACTGAGTTACTGGTATCACTCTTGAAGCCCATATTTTTTCAAACTACACCATGCGTTTGTTATTATCCAAAATCATAATGTGTAAAAATTTCAATGCCCAAATCTAATTACAAGAGGCCCAAATGAAGCTTTGAACTCCAGACCACCATTCTGACCAGGAATTAAAATAAGTATAGTATTAGTGAAATATATCCTGATCTAGTCATCATATCAAGATTAAATGTTTTAGTGTGAAAGAGGATATATAGGCTGGGTACTTTGTTGAAGAAAGAATTCGGATTTTACGGCATCTTACTATTCCAAAATCCATTCACATATTGGCCATCTAAAAAGCATGGATTGAAATAGACAGTTTAAATTTGTTTAATCAACCGGCCATAACATTGGCTCCTTAAGTCCAAATGACTCCAAATTTTGATAGTGGTTTTCCAACATTATTATCTTCAACTTTTAAGAAGGATATATCTCTATATTCATCTGTCAAGATGTCCGAATCTTCGAGCCAAATGGAGGGACAAACTGGGAATGCAAACAGTCCACTTCCTTGGGCTATAAATACATTCCCCTCCTCTCCATGCAAGGGGTTGACATTTCAGAAGATAGGAGCATCAATTGGCACGTCCAAAGCCTTGAAAAATTCTTGGGAGGACCTTAAATACTCAAGTTTTTACTTGAGATACTCTTTCCTCCTCTCTTAGTTTCCTTTCACTTTTGTGTTGTTCTTCGTTTGTAAACTTGTAAGTTTGTGTTTGGTAATTCTGTTTTAATGCAAGTTTCTTTTTTAATATATGTTATTATCATCCACCTTATTTATTTTAACATTAATTATATTAAAATAGTTTAAATACAGTTGAATCCACTTCCCTTCTTTTTCTTCCTCATTCAATTGAAAGTCTATTTTTTAATTCTCATCATTGTTCGTCTGTGTGTGTTCGACGTACCACTCTTTTATAATCCATTTAATTTTATTCTCTTATCAATTCATCATCATAAATATATAAACAAGATTAATATTAATATCAATGGCTGAGTAAATTTATTATTGGGGCGAGTCAAAATTTAGGGATGTTAAGTGATTGATAGTATTTTCTCGATGAATATTCTTTAATTTAACATTGTGTATGTTGGACTTAACATGTCATGGATTAATGACTTGTTTCATTTAATGTTTGGTTTCCATGGATTATTGGAACCATAAATACACTACCATCAACAATATCTGGTTGATATTATAACCCTAAATTAAGTTAAGGCTTGGATTAAAGCCTTAAAACATAGTAATTCCAATCAACATTATCTTGTGACATGGGTGTTAATTTAATTCAATATAAAGCAAAGCTCAAGGATATCACAAGATTAACTACCTAATGATGAAATCACCCCAATATTTATCAATTTGTTAAATCAAACATCATCCATAAATTATTTCATAATCTCTGCAAACAAACCCCCCAATTAGAATACAATCAACTAAAAACAAACGACTATTACAAAGCATCATCGTCGAGGATTCGACCCGAGTACTACTATACACATTAGCAGAACACCGGAACCTTTATCGGTCAATAGGCGATAATCAGCCGCGCATTTCAATTACTCAGAAAAAAATAACCCCCATATTAACAAATCTAACATATAAAAAACTAAAACTTTTAATAAATATCAACATAGGAAAATAAGGGTCATTAAAAATTTCGCACAATATGTATTTTCAACCTTTAGAAGGTTCTATGATCAACTAGAGATAATTTTTTTTACATAAAACCCTAACATCATTATCATTATCCCATGCTTCATCTTGTAGATAGACATGTTTCTATAATTATTTCACTAATGTAATGACATTCACTCATCACTCTCTAATGGAAAACACAAATATTATTCTTCATAAAGGAAGCATAAAATTTTAATTTTTAATTTTTTTATTAGAATAACATGAGTAGGATAAGGAATATAATTCCTTATTTATGAAACAAGAAATAAGTTTTTATCGTTCCAAACTGAAGAGTTAATCCCAATATATAAGCAATCTATCTGATATGATCTATGATCTCAATGTGATATTAAATTTGGGAGTATCTATCCATTAATTTCCAATTTATTAGTAACCCATTCTTGGAGAGATTCATAAAAACACATTATTACTAACTTTAAATTCTAATGGTTATCAACTACAAATAGTATAAGTCTTCTTGAAACACTATATTTTCATAAACCAATTATGAATTCACTTTACCTATATTTCATTCTATAAAACTATAAAGGACCAATAAATGAAGACTCACAAATCTTTTTCCAGTAAAATAGATAATAAAAAGGCTTACCTTATAGTACATCATATTTTCCACATAGATAGATTATTGATAGTTTTTATTTTATGAAAACAATTCCAGTGAAACAAAATCATCCCAAGAGACATAAAAATTCATAAAATATGATCTAGGCATATCATCTAGAATGAGAATGTTCCTCTCTAATGTACTATCTATTTATGGGTGATATGTAGTATTTTGTTTTACTTAATTAATAATATCCCATTGTAAACCTTTCCTAAAAATGGATACATAACATGAGAATAAATCAGAAAATATTCTTGGTGAAACCTCATGAAATTTCATTATCTTTTTTACATACAAAATTCCCATATTATCAGCTTATAATGACTCTTTAATATGAATAAAATGATAATTATTGGTTAGGAAACCAAAAATCACGAAAATTATATCCATAACTCATAGAGATCAAGGTAATAATATCATGAATTCCATTGTGATCTCATGACATTATCTTTTAATTATATGAAGTTATCATAACTCACCATCGGGTCACTAATGCTATAACTTTTACAATTAATAATTAAGTCATTTTGAAATGAACCAAGTGAACCATTATTTCTTGATATACCACCAACACTACTTAAAAAAATCATGATACATATTTGGAATACAGAGGTGATCAACCCATCAAGTTAAATAATATTCTCCCTTAAAAAATTCACATATACTAGTGGGAACTACTAATCATCCATGAACATAGATGAATGAATTAAAATATCAAAACCACCCATCAAGGATATTACCATCATCAAGTCTTGATTTAATGATGATGCACTCATATTTAGATATGTTAGAGTCATTTACTCACTCCTTAATAAATGAATCATGATCAATAGCATATAAATATATGTCATTTTAATACTCAATGAAAACTTGGGTAATATCATATAATAATGAAATCAATATCAAATTTTCTTTTTCTTCCTTTATAATTTTATGTTTAATCTTCATTTTGAGGAATCTAGTTACCAAATTCCCATTTTTAGGTGTATAAAAAAATCAAAGTCAAATTATTTTAGGTATGGAGCATAAATATGCTTACTTAGATTTATATACTGCTATAAAAATATGTACTTGAGTCTTTTAAATTTGTAATATATCATGAATTATTTATAGAATAAATAATTCATCCATTTATTAAAATCGTATAATATAGTGGATAACTCTAGGTAAATTCTCAAATAATTCATATCATGTGGGTGGTGATTCCTAGAACTGTAAGTGTCCACATTATTTCCCTACATCAAAGGACAACCTAGAAACATAGAAGAGGAATGTAAATACCCATAAAATCATTTTCCTAACTCTTTAAAGACATGGATAGGAGAAGCAATAAACACATTCTCCAATTTCTAAAAAGCCAACTCACATTGATCTTACCATAAAAAATTCTACCCTTTATATTGTAATGGTGGAGCTCAAAACATCTAATGAAATTTGGACAAATTCTAGGGACATTTTGATTTACAATGGTCTACAAACTTTGTGGTTTTAACTATACAACATTGTCACTATAGATTCCAAGGGAAGTTCCCCACTAGATGCGGGTTTGTGAGCCAATGGCCCCCATCCCAAATTCTAGTGGAATAGTATAAAATTTGACCAATTATAGAAGCGTTAACTAGAAACACAAATAATAATTACTACTGATGTGTGGACATCAACATGGGTACTGTAGCTCTGTATACACTACCTATAATTATATTATATTAAAGTGAAACAACTATACTGATCAGGGAATTGTAGTCATACATGTTACTGTAGTACCATATTTATTTAATTGTTCATTTTGAGCTGGGGTTTTTTATAATATCTGTCTTCCCTATAATTTTTTCCCAATTATAGAGAAATTATTTTTCCTATTTTTTGAGATGGGGATTATTCCTAAACCCCAAAAAATAATTATTTTACTTCTTCTTATTTTTTCTCTCCCAATTTATCTCATTTATGTATTAAAATCTCATTAGTTCTCTTTTCATTTAAATATCAATTAATTTGTGAGATAGGTCATAAGAGGATATATATGAGAGAAAAATTTGATAATGAAATGATGACATCCAAAATTTCCAAGTAATCATTGAATCTTTAAGACATTATATGTTACATCACAAGAAATAATTACCTCCACTATTTAGTGTCCACTGAAATTCTAGCTTCTAATACAACATTATAATGGAATTTAAGCTAAAAAATATAGGATGAACATTTTGAAATCATTTTATAAATCCAATGGTCCTAAAATACTCCCAATACATCCATATTACACCTTCAATGTAATTTATGAGTTATCAATTATAGATTGATATCATTTAAAAAGATAATTTAAAATAATCTAAATGGATAAAAATATATTTTATCCATGCTATGAAAATAGTGAGTGAAATAAATAACATTAATGGAATGATTAGTTAGTTAAAATGATTATATCATATTTGAAATTATATCATTAGAATATTCACTAGACTCAATCATAATTAATGATAAATAAACTAAAAATATATCATATAAGAATATTTAACCCCTTTTAATTAATTAAATAAATAATCAAGTAATAGTAATGAGTATTTATTATTAATAGTTATATAGTACAACTCATGACAATTGACATCCCATGAGGATTCTTTATTTTTCATGATGAATCATTTTTATAATATAATAAGAATGAAACCAAATCACTAAAACTACTAAGAGGTACTATAAGATATGAAAGTACTAAGGTAAAACAAATTGAGACATGGTGTCTTGGAAAGGAAATATAAAACAATTTATTTAAGATAAACAATCTAAATTGAAAGGGAATCTACTTTCATATTTAATTAAAATTATGAATGAATGATTAATCACGATTTTTCAATTCCAGGTTCATGAAACAGTTAAGCATAAAAATATATGATGGATTACAAACTTGTTGCCAAAATTGATTCTAAGTGAATAATTAGCCTTAATCATCAGTATATATTCACTAAAATCACCTTTTATTATTGAAATTTACTTTGGTTTATTATAAATCATTTGATCCAAAACCATATTTAACCATAAAAAATAACTCACTGAATAACCAAGAAGAATGGAAAGGACTAATTAGTGCACTGAAAGAAATTTCCTCAATAAACGAGACAATGTTAATGATCAAATATTAATGGAGAGATATGAAAGGAATAGTGAATAATAAACCATAATATAAACTAGCATAAAAATTGAAATTCTCAGAAAACTCAATCCCCCTTCATTACAAAAGTCATGACACACCAAACTTACCCTACATACTAGCTAAGAGAGAGTAAAAAACCCCCTAAAATAACGAGTCCCTCAATATTCAAACCTCTATAAATGACCTAGAAGTGACCTTACTAGAAAAATACTCTATTCATGAGTAGAGTTCTGACCATTATTATAGTCAAAAGGCTACCATGTATCACTATGAATCCCAATTTATATTTTCCCAATATTCTGTCTAAATTTATATCCACATAGATAGGAATCAAAAACCAAGTGTAATAGATCATTTATCTACACAAAAACAAATCTTTAACAGTAAAATAGGGATATAATATATAAAAAATTATCTCAATAATAGATACAAAAACCATTAAATTGCAGTGTACTCATGGTAAAAAAATATTTCATCTTAGCATCCATTTTATAACCACATTGAAACACCATGCATCCACATTGAAATATCAACTTCGATATCTATCAAAAAAACTTTATCTTCTAATATACACTAAAAAAATATAATTTTGGTTTAAAATAAATTTTTATATACACAAAATTGTATTTATGTTTCAACATGACCCTGTGCATCTTAAAATCAACATTTTCTCCACTAATTCTTCCTCATCATGGAATGGGATTATCCACCATGGTGAAAATTTTCCCATTCAATCTCAAAACCTCCCTAGGAATATTGTTTTTGTGACATATGATCTTGGTCACAACATGATAGTTCTATCATCTGTAGATTTTAGAAAGTAAAGGAACCAAGTATATCAAATGAAATGTTTCAAGAAGAACCTTATGTAATATTTTTTTTTATTTTTAAAATGAAAATAACCTTATTTATTATAGGAAACATTAAATATATTTCCAATATTATGATTATCAAATCAAAATCCTCACATATGTAATAGAGTATATTACTTATAATTATCACTCCCAAAAGTTTGAGAAAATTCTAGTATGGGGGATCTTCAGTTTGACTCTTATGTATTGGCCCATGACCCTCATTTATTGTTCCATATATTCTTTTCTTTTAAATGTTCCTAAAAACTCATAGAAAAACATCAAAAATCTTTTTTATAACAAAATACCTGAAATATCATAAAATTAAATTTCATGTAATGAATAAATAAAACCAATGAGAATAAATAAAAAATAATAAACTAATTATTAAAATAATTTCACATAAAAATAAAAATAATATATAAAGTTCTAGAGATCACATCTCCATAAAATTAGACACTTTATTACCCTTAATACTAAAATATCTACATTATTATAATGAAACCCCATCCTATTAAGGTTTAAAAACCATAATTAAAAAAATAATTTTCAATATGTACTAAAGTTTTAAGTATAATACAATAAATATCATTTCAACTTCTTATTTTTTAAGTAAACAAATCATACATGTATATTACTTTCCCCATTTAAATTATGATACTTCATTTAATATCCATCCATATCATTCAATTTATTCTTGGTCTGTATTCCAAATTTTATTTACCTTTCCAAAAAAATTCTATTATATCAGAAATATTATTTGAATATAGTTGTGCTCATTCTCTATGTACATACGTCCTATATATAGTCTTTTAAACAATAAAAGTCTCCAACAAATATAGGGAAAACCGAAATTAATCATGATATTTTTAATAAAAGTATAAAATGACATTTTTTTGATGGTTGGTAGGTAATTGATGTGAAGATATAATGGATCGATGTGGAGGTTAAACTCTAAACTATAATTCATAATAAAAAATAAAATGATAAATGAATATATACCAATTAAATAATGATATCACCCAATATTCCAATACCTCATCTCATAGGATTAACCATCATTACAATATATAAATTAAAGAAATTCCTCATTTTCAATAATAATCTCATTTTCAATTTTTTTCCATTTTCCCATTTTCCCTTTTAGATGGTATATGATATAACACATTGAAATGTGATTAGTAAACTTTCCATTACTCCCAATGAAAATACCCCACATATATAATTTTATATAAAAACAATCAATTTCACACCATTAAACAATATCTTCTCATTACAATAATTCTATTAAAAATTGTGAACAATACTAGGGTTGGAAAGAGAAAAAGACATGTAATACGACCTCTATAAAGTCTCTAAAATTTGTATCCCAAAGTCAGTGTTTAATTTATTACATTGGAATAACATACAGTGAATCAAATCCTGAAGGAACAAATAGTTTAGTGGTATTAGTAAACTTGATACATACTTGAAATTTATATTACATTTTAAATATAAAATACAAAAATTTCTGTCATTGAGAACACTATTATTCCCCATATCATATCCATGAATATCAATCACAAAATACATCCTGGTATCCTTGGAGAAAATACAAGACAAATATGTGAGCATAGATGCTTATTAAGGGTATTCATATATAAGAAGCTATCATGAATAAATAAGGATAATAAATATGGAAATGTAAATAATTAAAACACATTCCATTTAAATAATAACTTGATCATAATATGAAAGTAATAAATAATGATCAAATAAAGACATGTAAATAATCATATTAGATTGAAATATATTCATATATATTATAACTAATCAAATATTCTCATGGAAATCAATATTTGATCACATAATTTGGGAATGAGTAATTTAAAATATTTGAAATAACCTATCAAGAACCTTCACAATACAATTTAAATCTTTGGGTAGAAACCCGTCTAATTTGACCAATCGATTTATCTCATGAGACTTATCGATGCATAAAGGGGTTATCTATAACTGGGACACACCAATAACATACTAATTCCAATGAATTAATCATATGAAAGTTATGGAACATAATCAAGATAAACATTCATATTTGAAAACTAACATATGGAATCTTAATAATTACCCCAATCAAATAAACATAATAATAACCCATCATGAATTATATGGTGAATGGTAATAAAAATGTACATCATCAGTAAAAATGATCATAAATCATCTAAATAAACAATAATGATGATATCAATACAATATATCCCCATTTTATAATAATTATAACAAAGGGATGATTTCATCGATGAATACAAATTCCATAAAAATGTTGTTAAAATAATTCTTGAGGAAAGTAACATTTTCACATTGAAAAACACTCTTTAAAACAAAAAGTTCAAAAATAATATTTAAAATAATTTTATTTTAATATAACCTTTTAAAATATTTAAAATTATATTTAAAACATTAATTTTTTATGATATTGGAAAATTCTATTTATTCCATTCACATTGAATAAATATTCCATTCACATTTTTGATGAAAGTCAAATAGGCCTTGTTTTGAAAACGAAATGAAAGTCCCTTTAATATTTTCTTAAAATGTCAAAATTGGTAAATAATTATTTAATATATCATTTTGAAACACTTAATTTTTTTGAAATCATTTATAGAGTATATATATTATAATGATTTTTTTTCGACCAGTGAGAGAAATAAAGTTGGATTTTCATTTAAAAAAATTTATCAATTATTTTGATTAAAAAGTCTATAAAATCATTATATTACAAAAAAAGGTTATGAATAACCATATGAGATTAAAATATATTTATTTTATGATATAAATATCAGATAATTCCCCAGAGGGATACTTAAATGAAAATAATCCTGAATAATGAAGAGATTGTGAAATAAACCCATACCTATTTGGTTACATCTGAATCGTAAGTCCCATAAAGAAACAATCATATAATTAAACCTTAAATATAATGAATATAAATATATTTATGGTATAAAATATTAAAGGGGAATTATATACACCACACAAAAGAAATAATTGGTGATTATAGAAAATGTATCACCAAAGAAAAAGTGAGATGAGAAACCCTTATCTCATGTTTGGCTACCTTAATATGATTCCAAATATACTTAATAATAAATATATTTTTCTTTTATATACATTAAATATATATAATAATATATTTCAAAACATATATGATTTTCTTATAGTCTTTTATCATATATTTATTAACAAATCTTTGTTAAAATCACTGTTTCATGTGATAATGGCTTCATTTTTCATGTATGTTTTAGTTCAATAATTTTTTAATTTTAATTTGATAATGTTTAAGTAATATAAATATTTTTAACCATGATATTAATATCATATATATTCATTATATATTTATTTATTATAATATATTAATGTTATAGGTAGAAACTGGATCACACCTTCACAGAGATGGTAGGTCGTACGTTTGCATTAATGTTGTTTCCAATTTTATTGATAGATGAAACAAAAAGAAAAAAATAAACATAAAACTTCCAAAAATCATTTTTATTTCATATATATAATTTATATTAATATAATACATCCTTATTAACATCCATGTAAAAATAAAGTGAAAAAAAATTTCACATCGCTTTGTGGAAGTAGTAGTCTGCATGTATGCACATGCGACATTATTGTTTTCCATTAAATTGGTAGTTAATAATATAAATGTGATATTATATTTATATAATTATGTTTATATAATAAATATAAAAAATATATAATAACTATAACCTTACTACCATTCATGTAAATTGAATGTGAAAAATGAATCTCTTCACTTCGCAAGGTGGTAGCCCGCCGTACACATGAGTAACATTATCGTATCATCCACGAAATGAAAAGTAAGAATTTATATAGGGTAAAATAGTTATATAAGTATAATAATATCATAAATATAATATCAATTTGTTAAATACATCATTATATCAACCCTTTAAAATTGGTTATGGAAAGTGAATTACATCAATTCGCAATGGGGAATCCCTCTATTCACATGATCAACAGTTTCGTTGCCCAATTGAGGGAAGTAGAGATTGATATGGGTTATTAAATTAAAATAATAAAATATATGTTTATAGTAAATAATTTTTTCATTATATTAGAATATTTTAATAATATTTTAATTATTTATAAGAATAAATAAAATGAAATTGCATAATAAAAACATTACATCTTCTTCAGGAAAACTCTTTAGCTTTAACCTAAAGGATTTCTAGATTGGTTTTCTGATCCTACCAAGGACTATAGGATGTGGGTAGGGATATAAGTATGGTATTTTGATTGGTATTGACCCAAAAATATTTTTATGGATGTGTGAATAAGGGAGGAGATTCTATGGCCTTTTATAAGTGGGGGAGAGGACACACACAATTTTTTTAAAAGATAATGTGATACCTATGTTTTATCTAGAAACAATCCTCCAAAAAGGGTCATAAAAGAACTTTAGAGATTATAGGGTAGTAATTTGTCTAGGAAAATGGTTCTTGGAAATGTTTGAGGTCATTTTTAAGCCTTATGATCTTAGTTTAGCCCTCTCTCCCTCGTTAATCCCATTTTTACCTTAATCGCGACAATTGTTTTTTTTATGATTTTCACTAATAAATATGGTAAAAAAATAATATCAACATTATTAGATAATATAAATTATGGTTATTAAAAATATTAAATCCATTTTTTAATGTCAAATTCACATACATGTGAAAATTCAATTTTAAATTAAACCGTAGATGTGATGAAAGAGCGGTTTTCCATAGACAAAATTATCATAAATATAGAATATTTTAATATCAATATTCTAACATTAAATTGATTATATTGACCTAAATTAGTTAAATAATAGTATAATTGATATAATTATACTTTAAAACCATTTTATAATATAATTTAACTTTGTAAATAATTTAAATGTAATGAAACTTTTCTGTAAAAGTCCATTTTTTTGTATTCATAAAAAAATATATTTACGAAAAATTCATAGAAAATCACTAAAAGATACTTTTGAAATTTATATTTAAAAATTAAATTTTAATTTTCAAAAATAAATTTTCTAAAAGTTGTAAAATTAAATTTAAATTATATTTTTTAAAATTTCAATGAAACCAATTTTTACAAAAATAACATTTTTTTGGAAATATATACTTTATTTTGAATAGTTTTTATTTTAGTTAATATTAAATTGATATCCAATGTGTTAATTTTGTTTAAAACATATATTTTCTATAATTTATTCATTACTATTCATACCCAACAACTTAAGGTCTAGGTTATAATTATTACATTTAAATAATAATATTTAAATAGAGTATCACATTTCATTTAATCTCAGTGATGCATGCATCCCAAGATAGCAGAGAGATTTGAATAAAAATATTATAATATTTTTATGTTATATTTTCTTCTATAGTTTTTGTTTCATGTCATACATACTATCAAACTTCGAATTCCTATTTTAAAATCAAGGGGTGTTACATTTTACCTCCTTAAATAAATTATATCCTTGCAATTTAATTTTTATCTCAAATATATTGGGTTTGAAATTTTAATATAAATTTTTTGGAAACCCAAATCCTAAAATAGGTTAAAAAAACCTCCTCTTGATGGAGAGAAACATAAGTAATAACATCATAAAAAATAACACATTAATTGGTTTCTATTTAAGAGAACATTGTTGGTTAATAAAATCATAGACTTGGAAGAGAATACTAATGCCCAAGGATTAATAGATAGTGATAGATATTATTTCTTTGAGAAATTCATCAACCAAAAAACCATAAATACACGATGAGTTAAAAGTCCATTGATTCAACCGAAATAAAAGTAATAGGAAAATATTTTTATCTAGAGATATTTTTCTTAATGTTAGAATATTTTATTACCATTATTATAAAGAACATTAGAAAAAATAATTACGGTTTTATCATTTGGTTGTTCTTTTATAAATTCCTACTTCATTCCTTAATCAAACAAATGAATACCTAATAGGAATTTTTATTCCTAAAGCCATAAAATTAAAATTTAACATATAATTTTCTCAATACAAAATGAAAAGTCATTCCTCCTTCTTATAGATATTTTACATGATTAAAATTGATATAACAAGTTATCCAACAACACCCAAAGATCAACTTAATCAATTCTATAATGCCCTGACCCCAGAATCCCAGAGCCAGTGCAATATTTTAATACATTGACATGATTACAAAGAATCATGTCCCGAAGGACCGATCAGTTTAGAAGTTTTGGAAAATAGATTACACACACACACACATATTTCTAGTAGAATTATTATTTCATATATTACATATATATTAATAATACATATTTTTATAATCATCGTTGAATGGTGAACGTGGAAATGAATCTCATCGCGTCATGGAGACGGTAAGCCGTACGTACGCACAAGCAACATTATCATTATATTTATGATGAAATGGTATGTAGTTGGATGGTATATTATATATAAATAATCATTAACATGTTATATTTATTATTTACATCAATTATACTCATTATTATACCCATCCAAATAATGAAGTTTCGAAAAACAAACTACACCACGACGTGGAGGCAGTAAGCCGTACCTACGCACGTATGGTGACTTTGTCATTCCTAGGATGAATATAATAATGAATATGGTTGTAAATTATTTATAATAAAATATCATTATGTAGAAGTTACTAGAGTTACTATTTTGGTATCGAAATAACAAAGACATAGGAAGTGGAATAAGAAAAGAACTTTAAATGAGGTGATGAAATAATTACATCTTTTCCAGGTTATTCCTTTTGATTTGAACAAAAGGGATCCATAGATTGTATTTATGATCAAATTAATGCCTCTAGGTTTAATTGAGGGTATTTGGAAGGATATTTTAGTAGAGTTTGGCTGAGAAAAATGGCTTGGGAGGAGTCAAATTAAGAGAATGGGAAGTACTCTTTTATAAGAGAGGTGAGGGTAACTTTAAGAAAATCTTGAAGTATTTTTTTATTATAAAATAATTTTAGGTTTATAATAGTTATAAATGGATTCATTTAGAGGATAAAGTGGGTATGGGTCTTAATACTCCCAATAAATAGGTTTTATACAAGTTTAAGTTACATTATTAACCTTATCTTTTAGATTTAACCCTTAGTTAAATAGTTTAACATTTACCATGTCTTCTTGTATTTTTATATTATATGGTTAATAAACTTACTATAAAATGACAAGAGAAGATAAAGTGGTTCATTAATGACATATATAACATTATATAAGTCCTTTGGATGAATATTAGATTTTTAGAAATATTATATCATTTAATAATATAGTATTTGTTTTAAAAGCTCATATATGTCAATTTTAACACTACTTAGTGTTTGGTTTCTATGGAAGTCATAAAAACTTTATTTCTTTGAAGAAAATACATTGAATCAACCCTAAAATTTCATATCCACCTATAAAATTCCTAGATGGCAGAAAACTTTTCAATTTATATTTATTTTAATATTTATAACATCAATTAGTTTAATATTTCATTAATAAGGTAATTACTGCATCATCATTGTGTCATAAATAAATTTAATTATTTAACATATAAAAATTATAAATAAAATACCACGATGTATGAAATCTTTTTATATTTATATTGAATATTTATAGTCTAATTTAGCTTATGTGTAACCCTATATTAAAAATAGTTTAGTTATTAAACTTTGAATTTAACACTTTTAACTCTTCTTTAAATAAAATATAATAAACATTCTAATCTAACAAAAATGGATCAAAATGATCTTATGTTTCTCCTAAGGTTGATTTAGGTTGAAAAAAAACTTATCCAATAGAATTATGACATGTGTTGGGGTAATTTTAATATTATATTTACCTTTAATTACCTTATTTACTTTTAACCGTGGTAAATAAAATTCAAAAGTTACTATTAAAAAAAAATATTTTCATCCTATTGAAAAAAAGTTTACTTAATGATGTCTACTTTTTCTTTAGGATTTTTGAAATTCAATTTGCAGAAGTGGTAAAATTACGTTTTATACAAATTTTCAAATGTGCCTAGAAGGTGGGTAAAAGACTTTAAAAAGTTCAATAAAATTTTATATGTCTAATATTATTATAAAATGACTCCGATGAATTAAATTGGAATAATATATGTATTATTTTACAATTTTGACTTTAAGATAAATTTTGAATTAAAAACAATTATTTAAATGAAAAATTCAGTTTTTATCTACAACACTATGTTTTTTCACTAATCATCAAAAATTGAATGTTTTCAGAAAAATACCAAAAATTCACCAAAAGAAAAATTTTGATATTCCAAATTCAAAAATGATTTCAATTTTTCCAAATTCAAAACATAGGATTTTCATTAATTAATTTAAAATTAATTCCTATTGTCAAAACCAGAAAGCGGGTTTTTAAGAAGTAAAAACTATCAAAAGATTGACATGTGTTTATATAAAATTTAAATGCGAAATTACATCCAATGTCCTAAATTATTTTAAATGATAAAAATATAATCTAATGATACATTAAAACCACTCAAATGTATAATTTAACACTATAAATTATTTGGATTAAAAAAGTTGTTTTTAAATAAAATTTTGTATGTTTCATTATTCATTAAAATATGAATGTTATCAGAAAAGTACCAAAAATTTAGCCAAAATAAATTTTTATTTCCCTATTATAAATAAGAATTTAATTTCATTAAATTGAATATATAAAAGTGTCAAATATTTGACTTAAAAAGGGTTCACCATTAAATGGAGGAAAAACTGCATTTTTTGAAAAATAATTCTTTTATATGAAAAATTGAATTTGTTCTTATATTATATCTAAGAAACAAAAAATATGAATGTTAAAATTATATAGGATATATATAAAATTAAAAACATGGTTAATAATATTTATAATTACATTCTAAACAGCTAGTTTAATAGGTCGTGATGCGCTTGAACTTGGTGTTGCGTGTAGTGCAAGCTACTAAATTACTTTAAAGAGATAATGTACTATGAAATCTTGGGGTGTTACATTCTCACCTCCTTCAATAAATTTAGTCCTAGAAATTTGAAATTGTACTTTGAAAATAAAAGGTTGAAATTAGAAAATACCTTTGTGGAAAGCCCACTTTAGAAATAGGGTTAATAAAATATAGTCTTAATAAGAGGGAAAGGGAAATGAAAAAGTCACCACCAAATTAGAATTTAGAATAGGGGAAAATTGGTGGAAATCAGAGACACATAATTGGAGGAAAACTATAAATATTTATAGGGATTTATTGAGCTCATAAATCGCAAACAAGTGATCAATAAATGGAAAATTAAGGGCATGGAATCCATAAATATATAATGATAATTTAAAATATCATCGGTTCAACAAATCATAAGGTATTAGGATAAACCATTGTTTGTTTTAAGATCATTTCCCTAAAGTTTATAGAAAAAAAGAATAGCTGACAAGTAGAGTCCCATCCTTTAACTAATTTCTACCACAAACTCATATTTCACTCAAAAAGATAATAGAACTAAAAAATATTCTATTTAACCTAATTATATAGGGTTCCAAAAAAACGAATTTATAATTCATCTATCAAACCATTAAAAAAACTACATTATACAAACTAGAACATCACATAGGCCAGTGGTAGGTGATGCACCCTTGTCACCCTTCGGTTTCAGGTTCAAGTCTCACAGCTTTGCCGGACGCGATGGGTTGTCACCCGACCTACAGGTTGTCCTTTTTATAAAAATCAAAAAATAATCTTAAGAAGTGTTTTAACTGTATACAATAGTATCAAATGTCCAAATTAACCTATTTCAACATTTATACTTATCCAAAATACTTTTTTCCAAACTCACAGTCCAAAATTAATAAGGAAGGTCACATAACATACATGTGAATACCTTCATCGTGTATTCTCATAAGACATGGTAATAAACTGAATTAATAAAAAACCATATTTGAATAGGTATGTATTTTTTTATTACTTCTGTAAAACATAGAATACTGGATATACTCCTTAAATCGAAAAATGTTCTAATCTTCAACAATGATGGAATAAGAAAACCATTAATTAGTTCCAAGGTAGTAAATAATATCCAATATACATTATCCAAATCAATTGTCTATTATTCCAAAATCATTACGTCATCCTCAAGACTATTTTAAGGTTTATCTTTCTCTCAAACATATATTTTAAAAAAAGTTTAACATGCTATTGAGTCACTTTTATTAGTACCACACAATCTCAGATCCTTAATGAAATAATATTACAGTATAATCCTAATTTATTTCCATAATTCATATAACCAGTACACCATTGATACAACACTGAAATGAAATAATTATTCAATCCAGAAACACAAATACATTAATTATTCCACGTCGACTGTAGTAACATCTTATTCTTGACCTTGATCCCTTGGATTTTTCTGAGCTACATTTCCTTGACTCTTTGGAAATTTATTTTCATATTACCCCATTTTACTACAGTTGAAACACTGAATATTAGTCTTTTATTTGTTCCCTTTGCATTATTTTTCCTGATAACCCTTTATCCACACTTATAACAAACCCCCAGTCCTTTTAATCACTTCCCACTGTGATTCTTTCCACAATTATCACATATGGGAAAATCCTTCTTTCCCTTCTTACCTTTATCCATCTTTCTCTCTACTATCCTCTTATTCTATGGCATCCCTTTAAATCCATAGGACTCATATAATTCTTTACTTATTTTATTAACACATGATACTATTTCCTCATATGATTAGAATATATGGGAGGCTATTTACCTTGGAAATATTGGCGTAAGACTATGAAATATATGATACTGCTTACTCTTTGGGACATGCGTATTGCTGGAGTTCTCATTCATTATACTAGGAACCATTTCTAAATAATGACATACACTAGGTTAGATCATATAATAATTTAGAATCCCAAAACCTAGAAAAATTATCAACATTAATCGAATATTTTTACACATCTTGCCTCATAATCATTAAAATGGTTTCATTGGTATCATATTTACTCATAAATCCTTTATAATGGTTTGTAAGGAAAATATGAATTATCCTAAGGATATCTCCCAAGAGTGTCGTGACCAAGAGTGAAATAAGTCCCCTTGTCATGCACAAATTCCCATTTGAGTCTAGCTCAAATCTGTGTTTGTAGGTTTTACTCCAAGATACATCGGTGCTAGAGCTGCCTCTACCTGCTCGTATCCAGATAGGGATGCATTTCTTAAAAAATTCACAAAATCTCAACATTGCCAAAATTCTATGAAGTTCTACTATACTAATACTAAAAATCTATATTAGGGAAATGTTTCATAATCAGAGTTTATCTAAATCTATTTCCAAGGTTGTCGCTAAACTTTTTCTGATACAAACTGTAATGCCCCAACCCCAAAAGCCCAGATCAAGTTCATTATTTTAATACATTGGCATGATTACAAGGAATCATGTCCCGAAGGACCGATCATTTTAGCAGTCTTGGAAAATAGATTACACACACACACATATATTTCTAGTATCATTTTTATGTCATATATTATATACTTATTAATAATATATATTTTTATAATCATTTTTGAATGGTGAACGTGGAAATGAATCTCATCGCATCGTGGAGACGATAATCCGTATGTACGCACGAGCGACAATATAATTCTATTGATGGTGAAATAGTATGTAATTGGATGGTATATTATATATACAGAATCATTACAAAATTATATTTATTATTTACATCAATTATAATCATTATTATACCCATCTAAATAATGAAGTGTTGAATAACAAACTACACCACGACGTGGAGACTGTTAGCCGTATGTACGCACGTATAGTGACTTTGTCATTCATAGGATGAATAGAATAATGAATATGGTGTACCATATTTATAATAATATCTCATTATGTAGATGGTACTGGAGTTATTATTTTGGTATGGAAACAACAAAGAAAGTGGAAGTGGAAGAAGAAAAGAACTTTGAATGAGGTGGTGAAATAATTACCTCTTCTTCGGGTTCTTCCTTTATATTTGAACAAAAGGGAACCTTAGGTAGGATTTATGATCAAATTAAGGAATATAGGTTGAATTTAGGGTAGATGGGAGGAGATTTTATCAGGTTTTGGCTGAGATAAATGGCTTTGGAGTTGTGAAATTAAGATAAGGGAAGTTCCCTTTTATAAGATAGGTGAGAGGAACTTTAGGAAAAGCTTGAAATATTATTTTATTTAAAAATAATATTTGGTTTAAAAAAGCTCCAAATGAATTTATTTAGGGGATATGGTGGGGATGGGTCGAAATAATGTCAACCAATAGGTTTTAGACAAGTTTAGGTTACCATATTAACCTTATCTTTTAGATTTAACCCTTAGTTAAATAGTTTAACATTTACCATGTCTCCTTGTATTTTTGTATTATATGGTTAATAAACTTACTATAAAATGCCAAGAGAACCTCAAGTTGTTAATTAATGACTTATCTAACATTATATAAGTCCTTTGGATAAATATTATATTTTTAGGAATATAATATCATTTAATAATATAGTATTTTTTTAAAAGCTCATTTATGTCAATTTTTACACAATTTAGTATTTGGTTTTTGTGAAAGTCATAACTACATGATTTATTAGAAAAAATACTTTGAATCAACCCTAAAATATCATATTAACCTATAAAATTCATATATGTCATCAAAAGTTTCAATTTACATTTATTTTAATATTTATAACATAAATTATTTTAATCATTCATTAATACGGTAATTGCTGCATCATTATTGTGTCATAAATAAATTTAATTATTTAATATCTAAAAATTATAAATAAAATAACATGATGTAGGAAATTGTTTTATATTTATAATAAACATTTATAGTCTCATTTATCTTATATGTAACCCTATATTGAAAATGGTTTAGTTATTAAACTTTGAATTTAACACTTTTTACTCTTCTTTAAATAAAATATAATAAATGTTCTAATCTTACAAAAATGGATCAAAAGGATCTTATTTTTGTCCTAAGGTTGATTTTGATCGAAAAACACTTATCCAATTTAATTAGGACATGTTTTGGGGTAATGTTAATATTATGTTTACCTTTAATTAACTTATTTACTTTTAACCGTGGTAAATAAAATTCAACATTTACTATTCACCAATAATTATTTTCATCCTATTGAACCACATTTTACTTACTGATTTCAACCGTGTCTCTCAGATTTTTGAATTTCAATTCACATAAGTGGTAAAATTATGTTTTATACAAATTTGTAAATGTGCATAGAAGGTGGGTAAAAGACGTTAAAAAAGTTCAATAAAATTTTATATGTCTAATATTATTATAAAATGAATCTAATGAATTAAATTGGACTAATATGTTTATTATGTATCTATTTTTACTTTAATATAATTTTTTAATTAAAGACAATTATTTAAATAAAAAAGTTGACTTTTGTCTACAATGCAATATTTTTCAATATTCATAAAAAATTGAATGTTTTCAGAAAAATACCAAAAATTCACAAAAAAGGAAATTTTGATATTCTAAATTCAAAAATGATTTCAATTTTATCAATTTAAAAACATATAATTTTCATTAATTAATTTAAAATTAATTCCCATTATAAAAATCTGAAAGCGGGGTTTTAAGAAGTAAAAACTATCAAAATATTGACATGTGTTTATATAGAATTTAAATGTTAAATTACATTAGATGATCTAAATTATATTAAATAGCAAAAATATAATATAATGATACTTTAAAACCACTCAAATATATAATTGACCACTGTAAATTATTTTGATTAAAAGAGTTATTTTTAATTAAAATTTAGTATTTTCACTATTCATTGAAATATGAATTTTATCAGAAAAGTACCAAAAATTTATCCAAACTAAATTTTTATGTCACACTTCTAAAAAAAATTTAATTTAATTATATTTAATATATAAAAGTACCTAATATTTGATATAAAAAGGGTTCTCCATTAAAAGGTAGAAAAACTGCATTTTTTGAAAAATACATCTTTAAACTGAAAAATTGAATTTTTCTATGTATTATGTCTAAGAAAAACAAAAGATGATTATTAAAATTATATAGGATATATATAAAATTTTAAATATGGTTGATAATATTCATAACCACATTTTAAACGACTAGTTTGATAGGTCATGATGCGCTTGAACTCAGTGTTTCATGTAACACAATCTATTGAATTACTTTAAAGAGATAACATACTATGAAATCTTAGGGTGCAACACATTACATAAATAGTTATCCTTAAGAATCATTAAAAATATTCCTGACCAAATTAAATGTCCAAAAATATAAAATTGAGGTCACTAAATCGACATTATATTTACCATGTATTTTAAAGTGTCTATGTATGTCAATTTTAAAATATTTGAATACCTTGTTCACCATAACCTTAACAAAAAAATTCTTGATTAAAAAACAATTCTCAAGTTGTTGAATATATTCTATAAATCCAAAAATGTAGTAAACTCTAATAAAAATAAAATCAATCTCTAACCTATTTCAAGGATACCAACACTATCTCATAAACATACCTTTATAATTAATATCTCAATATAAGCAACATACTAAGGGTTATGTTCCCTCAAAAAGTTTTTTTTTTCAATAAATAAACTTTCCATAGAATAAATTTTCATGTTTAATAGTACTATTCATTATATGCTTTTAGATCCTTAAAGAAAATCCACTGTAGTATAATCTTTATACATTTTTTAATTCATATAATGATAATATCATTGATAAAATTATTATATAACATATTTATTCAATCCAAATGAATGAAATTTAATCACTATGCTTTGGATATATCAATATCATAAGCCCGACCTTGATCCCATAGCTTATTATGGGATATATTCCCTTGATTCTAGGTAAATTAATTTTCATAGTAACCCGTCACCTTAAAAATGAATCATTGAACATTGGAAACTTCTTTCTTTACCTTGTAATAATGAGAATAGCTTCCTTTCTCCCCAAACTCATACCAAACTCAAATTCCATTTAAGAATGTACTAAGGTGTTTCATTCCACAGTTATAACTTATAAAAAACCCTTCTTTCCCTTCTCCCCTTTATACATCTTTTTCTCTTCAATCCTCTTATTCTCTTATTTTCCTTAGAATCCATAAGACATGGAGAATTCATTCTCTATATTGATAGAACATGATACTATTTACTCCCATGATGGAAATTTTTTAGAGACTAATTACCTTTAAAGGATTAGTTTTAAAAAATTAAATAAATAGCCAATCATATTCTTTGGATTATATACATAGTATATCCTATGCCTTTCTAACCTTGTAAAGTTGGCTTTATGCATAACTAAATTTTCATATTAATGTATTCTTAGACTTAGGAATTGTATCTAAATATTTGATCATTGTTCACGAGGAAAATAATTTTCCATGAAGAGTATTGTAAAATCCTTCCATTCTATGTTTTTTATTTGTTCATCATTCTTACTATTTTAAATAAATTAGAACCATTGATCTAAATATCCTGAGGGATGATAAACTTCCATGAAAACCTTCTCCGTTTCATTACTTCCCAAGGTATAAAATATCTTCTCTAAGTAATTATCCATTTCATGGATACAAATGGATTTGTAGTCCAATTGAATGATGGAGGTTGTTGATGTATAATGTGGTCTATCATTGTTACTCTTTATAGTAGATTAGCAGACTAACCTATGTGGGAAATGTCATTTCCCATAACCTGCTTTAGATCCCCCAATATGGTTATAATTTCTTCACCTCCAATTTTAGTTCCTACTCTATCTTAATTATCTTTACCCAATGGTAAATCACTACACATGGAACATGTATTAATAAAATTCCCATTAATTCCATTAGGTTCCGTTTATAAACAATTTCATAAACTATATTAGATAAAACATTATGAAACATAAGTAATAATACTAATAGTAGTGAAAACATATTATAAATTGAAAATTTTATGAACAACAAGTCTCATAATCATAAACATGGATATCTTTGGGAAGTTTTTCAAATCCTAAAAATATTTTCAAATCCTTCATAATAGTTTGTTAGGATAATGTAAATTAACCAAATTATACCCTTAGAGAGTGTCAAACTAGGTGCACAGATAGGCCCATTTTCATGTGCTATGTAATGCTCGAGTCAAGCCCTATGCACCTTATTCAGAGTTATTAACACTAGTTACATCTCTTTCAGAACCATTCCCACCTTTAGTATTTAGAAAGGTATGCATTTCTTGGAAAACCACATAATCTATAACTTACAAAAACTTTAGTATTTTATCCTATATATAGAATTACACATAAATTAATTCATAGGGTTATATTAACTAATACATGTTTTTTTAAATCTATCTTCTATGGTTTCTACAAAACTCCCTCGGATACAAACTCTAAAGACCCCAACCCTAGTAGAATAGAGTATGTGGTTACTTTATGACATTGGAATAATATATAACAAATATCATCATGAAAGATATAATAGTTTTATATTCTTTTTAATCTAGATACATACATGTAATTCATATTAAAATTTAATCATAAAATAAACAATGTGTTTTCTTTTATAATTTCATTATTCATCTTAGATTATCACTACATATTAATCACAAAACACTTCCTAGTATCCTGAGGAAAATAAAACATAATAGAGGTGTGTACTTAGAGTCTCAATAAGGATATGCATATAGTGGAAGCTATCATGAATAAAAAATCATAATAAATATGTAAAGGTAAATAATTGAAACACATTCCATTTAAATAATAACTTGAGAATAATATGGTGGGAATAAATGATGATCAAATAAATCCATATAAATAATCCCATAAGATTGAAACTTATCCATTGATATTATAACTAATTTAATAATTGCATGGAAATAAATAAATTATCTCATAATTAAGGAATACATATTATTGGACATATGAAACATATTTTCAAGGCCTTTCACAAGATAATTTAAATATTTTGGTAGAAACTTATTTAATTTTGAAAACTGATTTTTCTCATGAGACCTTTCGAGGCATCGAGGGTCTATCTATAACCTGCCCCCAACCATGACTTACCAAGTCAAATTAATTCCTCACATGAAAGGGGATACACTTAATTAACATAAAAATTCTTATTTAAAAAGTAACATAGAAAATATTAACTCTTACCCCAATCGAATAAATATAATCATAAACCATATAGAATAATATGGTGAATGGTAATATAATTTACACCCTCAGTCAAAATGATCATAACCCATTAAAATAATGAATAATGATGATATTAATAAAACATAAACTCATTTTATTATAAGTAAAATAAAGGGATATTTTTTTTGATGAATATAAATACAAAAAAAATGTAATTAAAAAGAGTTTTAAGAAAATAACCATTTCACTTATAAAATCATTTTACAAAAAAGTTCACAAATAATTTTGAAAATAATTTTCATTTAAAATAACCTTTTAAAAATTTTAAAATAATATTTAAAACATTTAGTGTTCAAGAAGATGGAATATTTTGTTCACACTGTATATGTTAAAACAATTATTGATTTTATGTTTTTAGTATAAGATAAACATGTATTATTTTGAAAATGATATGAATATTCATTTCAATTTTTTTTGTAAAAAGTAAAAATAGGTAAAAATTTCTTTAATAAATAATTTTCAAATTTTTGAAAACATTTTTGAATTTTTTTTATAAGACATGGATTTTGATGAAAAAAGATTTTCATCTAAGGAGAGAAATAAACTCATATTTTCTTAAAGACATTTTTTTCAATCATTTTAAGTTGAAAAGATTAAAAAAATGGTTCTTTTACTACAGAGTGTTAATTAATAAACAATATAGAATAAAATATATTGATTTTAAGATATAAATATAAAATAATTTCCCTAAGGGATACTTATATGGAAATAATCCCGATTAAGGATGAGATTGGGAAATAAACCCTTATAACATTAGTAACTTCTGAATTTCAAGACTCATAAAATAAATTATCATCAAATGAAACATTAAATACCATTAATATAAATATATTAACTATATATAATCCAAAATTTTAGGGATATACACCACCAAAAAAAGTGGTGAATATGGCATATGTTTCATGAAAGTAAAAGTGAGATGACAAACCCTAACCTTAGGTTCAAATTCCATCATATTCATATGAAACTCATTTATAATAAATATAGGATTATTATAAATATATTAAATAATAATAATAATATATCTCAAACCATATATGATTCACTTATAGTATTTTATAATTCATTTATTAACAATTCTTTGTTAAAATTGATGTTTCGGGTGGTAATCACTTCATTTTTCATGTATATTTTAGCTCGGTAAATTTTTTAATTTCAATTTTATCATGTTTAAATTATATCTATAATGTTAAATATAATATAAACATAATATATATTCATTATATAAATATTTAGATTAATCAATTAAATATAGAGACAGAGAATGGATTACACCATTCTTGGAGACGGTAGACTGTATTTATGCTTAAACAATGTTTCCATTTTTCTTGAAGGATGTGAAGAAAGGAAACAAAATATAAACTTAAAATTATATAATAATTTTTATTTCATATATAAAATTTAAATTATTCAAATATATCATTGTTACTATCCATATAAAAATGAAATGAAAAAAATTTCACATCACCATGTGGAAGCGGTAGTCTACACGTAATCACAAGAAATGTAATTATTTTCTAATAGATTAGAAGGTAATAAGTTGGGTATGATATTATATTTTCATAGATATATTTAGATAATGAATATAATAAATATTCCTTAACTATAACCTTAATACCTTTTATGTAAAGTATATGTAAAAAACGAATCACATCGCTTTGTGAGGTGGTAGATCGCCATACACAAAAGTGTCATTATCGTGTCCCCCAAAGAATGGAATGTAAGAAGGTATATAAGATATAACAGTTAAAAAATTATAATAATGTATTAAATATTATATAATTTTTTTAAATCAATCTTTATATCTAGACCTAAAAGGCGGAGATTTAAAATGAATTACATCGATTTGTGAGACGATATTATTCTGTACACATGATTGATGGTTTCACAACCCATTTGATGGAATTGTAGATAGATATGGGATAAGAAACTAACATAATAAATTCTAATTACATACTAGATTATGTTTTTCATATTACCATATTATCATATTTGAATAATATTATGAGCTGTTATAAGATGAAGTAAAATGAAAATGCATAGTTAATAACTTTACCTCTTCTTCAGTAAGCCTAATTAGGATTAAACTAAAGCCTTTATAGATTAGAATTATTATCCATCCATGGAATCTAGTATGTGTGAAGGTATGTTAGGATTTTAATTGGGATGTTCCTGGCTGATTCAAAGGGTTTCAGATTTGTTAATATGGGAGGAGAGTGGGTGGGCTTTTATATGTGGGGGAGAGGACACACATGGAATATTTGAAAAGATAATGTGATATACCTATTTTTATCATGAAAAACTTTCATAAATGGGTAATTATTAAACCAAATATATTATAAAGTCTATATATGTCCATACAATGATTTTTGGGTATGTTTCAGGTCATTTGTAATCTTATCTTCTTAGTTTATCTCTGCCCATACAAACCCATTTTTTACCTTAACCATGGTCATTTTGTATAAACCAAATAATTTTCATAATTTAGTTATTAGTATTTATTACTGCCTACTTAGAGGATTTGTTAAAATGAATGTATTTAAATTAAAACATTTTATTAAAGTTTCAAATTTTTCTAAACCTGGAATTGCATATATTGAAAGCTATGAAAGGGGTTTAATGAAATATATTTTAAAGTATTGATTTGTTACATTATATTATAATAATATCATTGTGTGTCAAACATGCTACCGAATATGATTTTCCTTTTTTTAAAATATTGGGGTTTAACAGCTACCCTATCAAGGTTATTCATTGATTCTATAGGATTAAAAGAATGATAAAATGAAATGGTAGGTCTGAAATGTGTAAAAGGATCAAATAAAAATTAAAAAGTCATTTAAATAATACCTTTTGGTTTCATAAATTTTAATTGATGTCAATGCATGTTCTAATATCCTACATTCCCCAATAATCCCTTTAGAAATAGAAAATAAGAAATAATATGAGAAATTGGTTCAAAAAACTTTTCGGAATGTGAAACATAAAATGTTATAAAATCTATCATAGAATGTATATTATTAATAAATTAATCAATATAAATTTTCAAATATAAAATCATAAGAAATTAATATATATTGATCTATATATATCGACAAATATTTTTGTTCCATGATTTCTCAATTCAATAATCACATGCCTATCTTTAGTCATTAATCCAACATCTCACTCTATTAATATTACAGAAAATGAAATTTATAACATGTAATGATTATTTTCTAAATATAAATTAGGAATCATGGATAAAAAATATATCAATAAATCTTTGTTTTAAATGAAAATGTACTTAAACTCAAAAATCATTTAAACAAATATAGGCAAAGTAAAATAGAAAGTCATTTTAAGGAAACAATCTTTATCCAATAAAGCTCTTCCCCATTTTTTCTTATCTTATCAAGTTTTTATCTACTTCATCATCAATCTAAACATGAAAAATAAAAATGACATTGTGAAATCACTTGATTATTTTGAATTAAGGAGAAAAAATCTTATGAGTGATTGAATATACATCCTAAATAAAATTTCTAAAATAAATTCCAAACACAAAATCCTTGGAAAATATAAAAATTCTAGTTTCCATGTGAAAGTAAATTTTAATGTATTTTAGAAGTACAATTAAAAAACATGCCATGTAATAGAATATTGTAAAGTATTTATCGGATCTAAATCATTGAATGATATAATTTGAGATTCCTCTATATAAATGAGACTTCTTCCTATCTCAAAAATTATCTCCACTTTTCCTCATGGTAGAAACTTGTCTGTTTATAAAGGAATAATCCACTAGTATTTAGTCAATATTAGAAAATAAAATGGTAAATCATGAACTAATAAGAAACTATATCCCTCTCTGAACTCTTAATTCATAATATCTTATCCAACATCCTCATTCCTCTCAAGTATCCCTTTGTTAATCATTTTTCTCTCAATATCACTATTTTCATTCTCTTTAGAGTTGGTTCCCTAGAACTAACTGATATTGTACATTAAATAAAAATAATATTTATAAATATCACATCACATTAGTATTATTATTCTATATAACATTAATAATTTAATTCCCATAAAGTATTTATTGCGTAATAAATTTATTGAAGTTCCCCGTTATAATGATTACCTAGAAATGTAATGAAAATATTCATAAAATATGAACTATGGTCTAGAAAACATGTTTATAAAGGGACCTATATGATTTTTATATATCTAATGTTACATGTAATTATACATATATACATCTAATTATAAATTTCATACTTTTTAATATCCAATATGGGGTAATATGAGGTTAGAACCACCAATAAGAATTCCACTTGTTATATGTGTCATTAGATATTCCTATATATGGACATGTGTATTGGTCCCTATACAAGAGTTTACTATTAATGTATATTCTAAAATACACAATTTAATGTATTGATGAAATTCATGATGATATTTTCTCACTGTGAGGTAACATATATTAGATGTTTCATAAGTGATATGAGATTAACTGAATATGTCAAGAAAGGATTTTTTCACTTAAAGTAAATGAAAGAATATATATCTATCCTTTTGATTGAAATAAAATTATATAATTAAACAACTATCCATGTATTTTCTTCAATGAGTTCATTTTAAGGTCTTAAATGAAAGTAAATCAAGCATATTTATTAATTATACGAGTATGAAAACATATTGATAATATATCGAGATAAAGGGATTATATTACTGAAAATAATTTTTAGGAAGGTTGTTGTTATTGTAACTTTAACTACTTTCTATATAGGTTTTCTAATGTGTTTTTATAAACTTAGCTTATAATTTGTGTATGTTATCTCTATGACACTAAGGAAGTGGACTAGTGAGCCACAAACTTAGTGTATCCAAAAAAATTTAAAATCTATTGAATTTAATATTAACAATTAATATTCTTCTATGTTCGTGGAATAATATTTACTCAAGTATAATTAATCATATAAATACAATCAAATGATATTTCAGAATATAATATGTAAGTTGGATATTAAAATTAATATTTATTTGTTAATTTAATGACTATAAAATTTATTTATATTCTATTTTTTATTTAAAAGTTAATAAATAAATATTTTTTTATTCATCAATTTAGTGAATAAATTAATATAAATTTTTATTTGGCCATTTGAATACTAAATGAAATATTTATTCATGAGTTTAGAGAGTAAAATATATATTTTTTATTAAATTAATAGTTTTTTATTTAATTATATATTTTATTATTTATGGATAAATAAATTCAAAGGTGGATTGATACAATATCATAAGGTCCCATTAGAGATGATTAATTAATATCAATGTTTATCCTATTTTATGAGAGTATAATTAAAATAATAATAATATTATTTGACATGGTATTTAATTAGACAAAATAATTAGATAAAGGGACCTTGTGAAATTAATAATTTTTCAACCCTATGTATGAAGTCTAAATTATATCATTCTACAAAGAAGAGATGTTGTCCATAATGGTGGAAAAAAATATCTAAATCCCTAAAGGTAAATCATAGTCCCTAACTCCTTTGAACAAATAGAGAACATGATGAATTTATTGCTGTGATTGATGATGATAAACTCAAAGAACTAGGTACCTATATACTAGCACCCATAATACAAAGTTCACCATTTGGAGAATCATGGAGCACATATGGATATAATAAGAGGAATAAAATATTGTATTTTGACAACAATGGTGACATGCAAATAGAGGAAAAATAATTTTTCAATAAAAATTAATTATTGTGTTAAGGTTGTTTATTGTTTTAAATTAATTTTAAATTAAATATAAATTATTATATCTAGAATTTTTTGGTGTTTTTGTGTGAAGTTATTTAGATATTATCCATAAAAACCTTTGATTTTTGGGCACTACCCAGGAACATCCATTGGGCTGTATAAATATCAAGTGGTATCAGAGTGATCATATTATATATTATATATATTTACTACTTATTTGATATATTTTCAAGTTTTTAACTTTATTTTTTATTTTTTCATTCATTAATATTAAATTCAATACAAAATGTCTATTGAGTTTCATATAGCCATTAAAAGACTATGAACACATGAATAATTTCCTAAGATCACATTTAGAGGTGTTGGGGTTGTCTGGTTCATGTAATATATACACATAATGTAATGAAAAACTACACATTGTGTACCCATGATCAACAACACAAGGTACGAGGTGTGATAATCACAATACACAATATGGGAGTGAGTACGTGACATCATTTCATGCTGTTTATTGACAACTAGTTGGAACAAGGATATATAGGGAGTATATATAATATAGTTGGTGTACATGAAGTGTAACCCCACATTAAATTGACTCCACATAAATCATGGAAATTAGTGTGGTAGAATTACATAGTGTCATCATAGACCGCATATTTTTTACTAGCCATGTGAATGGAAAATATATGAGTTACATGCTTGTAGCTGATTTCAAACACCATGTAAAAAATAATAACCCATGTGAGATACTTTATGAGTATTTAGGTATGTTTTTTGAGTGTCTAGTAATGAATTACATGATATATTTTTTTTACATGACATGTAACTTGTGTAAAATTATGTTAGGTACATACTGAGATAAGCATGACATGCGAGTCCACATGCAGATAATTAAAATGATGAATGGACTACATGGAATGTAGTAGGTTGTACATGATATGAAGAAGGTGAAATTAAAAACTACATACATGAGAAGTTATTTTTGACATTAATTTTGTTTAAAAACATATTAATTATTAATCTTATAATTCTAAACAGAAATTATGTGTAGGTTAATCATACACACAATGCACTTCATATATATTATTAGCAGTACTCATCGTGTATATTTTTTGGATGTCGTATTGTTATACATGTTGTTTAGAATATAATATTTTACTCATAAAATTAAACACTATCTATATTGTTTTGTTTAATGTTGGAATATATTTCATTTGTGTTATTAGTACATGAAACATACCATACACAACATTTTTCTGACAACGTGTCTGTTGAAAGAATATTCTATGTAAGAATTAAAATCCAAAAATGAACTTATTCAGACATATAATGGTTCATATCATGTCAGATATAGTATATGTCATGAATATATTAAATTATATAAATTATTTTAAACTGACTAGGAGTGTATAATCCATGTGACTCTATCATACACGTCAAGTATGTAATAATTTTAAATTAAAATTAAATTTATTTTATCAAACTAAAATTTTAAAATATTGTTATCTTACAGAATTCTTGGGATAATTACTAAGAATAAAGAATTAATTTATTAAATGGTAGTTTAATTTATTAGTTTTAGTTAATTTATCTTAATATGAATGAAATGAAATGAATGATAGAATGTATAAATGCATAGTCATTGCATATTATCAATGATCATGAACCTTACCAACTGATGTATGTGTTGGTTTAATTTAATTTAATTTTTTTTATTAATTTGGATTTATAATAAATTTATTATTAAATTAAATATTGTAACATCCTAAGACATTACAACATAATTATTTTATAATAAATTTAATTTCATTGATAGCTTGTGATGAACAATACACTGGGATTAAACGTAACACGATACTCTACTTATACATGACCATTATAACCTATATGACACACTAGTGGGAAAGAATATAAATAAATGATTAATAATATATAGTTTACACATTTTCATTTTTTATCTATGGATTTAAAGTTGAAAAAAGAATCATTTGATAGAAAACGAAATATTTTATGAAATACTTTTCTAAAAAGAAAATGATTTCATCACTTCTTGCACACTCATGATAAATTTAAATTTTAGAAATTTTTTAAAATTTATTTGATAAAAATAAATTCATTTTTGAAAATTTAATTGAAAAACTAGCTTACGGTGTTTTTTTATTTTTATGAGATGTTTCATTTTTTGATGAATAGTGAAAAACAATGAATTTTAATTGAAAACTGCACATTCCTTTAAATTATTTATAGTATTAAATAATATTTTTAATTTTTTTTTAAATTAAAAATAGTACAATTATATATCTATGTATCCAATTTAGGTCTTTGGAATCATTTTAATATAGTTTTTATATATAAAAACATTGTAAACGTTGAACATTTTATCTTTAACAATCCTCTTTCTCATTGCATCTTCAAGATTAATTTTAAATTAAATATTGACAATTCTATGATTTTAATTTTGAAAAATATATTCAATATCTATAATAAGAAAAAATTAAATTTTCTAATAATATCATCTTAATTTTTGACTAAAATCAATATTTAATATAATAAAATTATTTCCCATGGTTAAGGTAATAAAGGATTTATCGGGGGATTAAACTAAAATGATAAGAGTTAAAATGACCAAAGAAATATCTAAATTCTTTTTTTTCAAAATATTGATATCTTATAATTTATTAGTCTCTATAATACTCCCTTTCATCCTTTATTTCATGTGAAAAATGTGGGCATGCCTTTTTCTTTTATGAAACTACAAGTGTGTCACTCACTTAACTTATAAAAGTAAACCCCCTTTCCACTATTCTTCACACCTTGAAACCATTTTGGTTTAGACATTAACTACCCAAATAACTTCCAAAAATCTATCCTATCATCATATAAGTTTTATTTTTTTTGTAATTATAACCTAGAAAGTATTTTGGAGCTATTCTAGGAAGGATACCCGAAGAAGAGGCACCATTCTTTAACGAGCATTATTATTTTATTTATTCCTCCACCTCCATAATTTTTTATTAAAACACATTGATATAATAAATTCATTGTATTACATATATAATAATTTTTTATGTTATGTTCATGAACTACAACTATCTCCACTTCTATAAAATAGGTTATGAAATAATCATTCGTGTGTATGGTGGACTACAACCTCTCGAACTGGTGTCATTGGTTTTTCCATTACCACCTATAAAAGTTGGGTGTGATTTATAGATATGAAGTATATATATGATATTTATAAAATTATTATACATCTTTAGTACTTATATCATATATATACTTTTTAATTTCCATTATTAAGGGGATACAATAACATCACTCCTATCTATGGGAGACTACCGCCTCGTGAAGCGATGTGATTCGTCTTTCGCTAACACATAACATGGAAGGTGATAAGGATAAATTTAATGAATATATGTGATATAAATGACATAATTATTATATTTATTACATATTTATTATTATTAAAATATAACATTTTTTTTTCTCATACTGAAAAATGATAACATCGTTCGTGTACATGTGGACTACCACCTTCACGAAGTGATGTGACTCTCTTTTCAACACCACTCTACATAGATGATATATATACATATATTAAAATAAATAATATTTAACATATATTATATCATTATCATTCTATAATGATAAAATATTACTTACCACCTTTCCATAATGATCGTTAAAAAATGGTAACATTACTCATGAGTGTGTATGGCCTACCATCTCTATGATTGAAACATAATTAATTTCTCAAAAAATCATTCATGATTAGTTTTAATGTATAATTAAAAAAAATATTATAATTATTTCATGAATATTATTTTGGGGGTGATGGAACTATATAATTTGAAAAAAAATTAGAACATTCATAAAAAACCACGAATGAGGAAACAAGGCGATTAACACCCAAAATAATGAGAATGAATCAATATTATAAAAAAGGGTAGTAAAATGATATTAGAGGGTCATATATGATATTTTAACTATGATTATATTTAGGTTATAAATTAATAACATTATTTAAACCATTATACTAGAGGCTAAATAACTTTCAACTAAAGAAAAATGCGTGGTAAGAGACTTCATCTCAATTTCCCTTCATTAAAGTATATTTTAATTTATGCATGCAATTCATTTTATGTGGTGTATATAATTCAAATTTTAAATTTAGTATAATTATTCATTCATAATTTATGATATTTTATGTTTCAATTTTAATTATTTCATCCATGGGGATTTGACTTGAAAATATACAAGTGGTAAAAGGTATTGAACAATATTACTTTATCTTGTTATTGTTAACCTTATCTTAAAACAATCACTTTATTGTGATAAATTTTCATTATAAATTAAATTTATCTTCAATATAAATATTATTTTATGATGTATATGATTATTTTCTATCCCTTATACCATTTTTAAATATAGTGTTTACTTTGAATGTTATCTCACTAACTAGGTAAGTATTGATAAATTAATATTCTTTACTCAATACAGATATTTGATGATGAGGCGTATTGATTCATAAATTACATTTCTATATATGAAAATTTTTTAAACATTTTTTGAAGGGTGGGGATTGGTATTATATAGCCTCTCGATGAATCAGTAGGTCTCATGAGATAAACCAATTGGCCAAATTAAATAGGTTTCTAACTATAGTTGAAAATTTCTTATAAAGGGTCTTGAAATTAGAGGTACAATGATGCCAAAAATCATGAAATATAATAATTAAGCATTTATATAATTGAGAATTCAGTTATTATAATTATCCATGATATTTTCATAATGATATTATCTTTGGATGCATTTTATTCTCATATTATCGATTAAATGGAATATGTGTTTAGTTATTTACCTTTCTACATTGATTATGCTATATCTATCCATACAATAATGTTATTTAGATTGAATGTGTGTTCATTTATTTACCATTACATATTTTTTGTTCTTTATTAATTTATGATAGCTTCAACTATATGTAACCATTACTGATCATTTGATATCACCCTTATTTTGTTTCCATTCTCCATGATATGAAGAAGATATATTGGAATTAGATTTCACGGATCCAGTTAATTTTATTTTGTTGTGTATTTTGTTTTGTTTTCTATTACTAATTTAAACTAGGTATAATATATGTATCTGGTTCTCCAAAGCATCAAAAATGATCAATCCTTTAAGATTTAAAACTTTGTATCTATACTAATGTAATAAAGTGAGACATTGGCTCTAGGATATTGGGGTCAGGGTCATTACTAATATGATGATCTATATATCACCCCATATGCCATTATTTTGTACGCGTATATGTGTCCAATATTTAATTATATAACCATAAACCCCAGGCACCCCTCTCTTGAGTGGGTAAGAATTTATAAAGGACAGAGTTCTGTTTCAGAAGATATGGTTCAATAATCAAGACAAATACAATACCTGTTGGATCTGAATCGACAGATTATACACAAGAGGGGGGTGAATTGTGTCTTTTTCAATTTTCTGATAGCTCTCTTCTTGAACGAGTTCTGTCCTTTATACTTTATTAGATTTTATCATGCTTCGGAAAAAGTAAAAACAAGAACAAAAAGATGTATAGTGGTTCGGGGAACAGAAAGCCCCTAGTCCACTCCACCAACTCTCTACTCCATGAGCTTGGTGATTTTCACTATCTGGTCCTCTTTTCCACAGACTGATTCACAACTGAGTACAGGCAGTTGACACCTTTAAAATTCAAGGAAAAAACAAATCCTTCTGGTTCAAACACGAACCTACATAGCCTATAACAAGAAGCTGGTTATTCAAGAATAAAAAATTTCATAAAGAAACTTCCAGTTGATCTTCACAATTGCAACAGAATGCAATTGACAGCAGATGGATCAAAGACTCTAGAAATATTGATCTTCATGATGAAGCAGTTCTGAGTTGATCCAGTTGTAGTAGATATAGAGATATAGTTCACAACCTCAGCAGTAGTAGATCCACAGTAGATATTCGATGTAAAACAGGTGAATCTTCTATCGAGTTCCCTCTTCTTGAACAAACAGAGCTTTTACGCTCCTGTTGAATTAGTAGATCAATCGTGAATAGTTGAAATCTCTATTTTCCAATTTTTAATAATAGATCTATCACCTCATCATTTATTTTTTATGTTTCAGAGAGAGTATAAATAATAAAGCATATCTCCGGCACGTTTAGATCCATAAAAGTCTCCTTCTGATTCGTAATATTCAAAAATTTGAATTTACAGAGAAGTCATAACTTCCCTCAAGACTCATCATAAAAATCTCCTTTTAATTCTATCTTAAATCCATTAATAAAACGGCTTTGAATCAGTAAAATTCGTAATTTAAAAACGACTTTAAATCCGGCTTGAAATCCGCCCAGAAATCAGCTTACTGATCGTTGTACATAAAAACCGTCTGCCGAAAATTCAGATGCCAAACGTAAGGTTGATGACGTGGCTTCCAAACGTAGGGTTAATAACATAGTCTTCAAACGCAGGGTTGATAACAAACATAGGGTTGATAACAAACGTAGGGTTTATCATTCATACTTTTTCTTCATCATTCAAACGTATGGTAAAAGATCCATACTTTTACTTGATCCATACTTTTCAAAGAACATATGGTTGTTTACAAAAGTAGGGTTAATGAACCATACTTTTGAAAAACCAACGTATCACTTATAATTTATGTACGGTTCACCTTCCATACTTTGCTGATAACAAAACGTAAGGTTCTTTACAAACGTAAGGTTCTCCTTCCATAATTTGCTGAAAAACGTATGGTTGTTTATCCATTCTTTTCTTGTACTTCAAAAAGTATACACGCTTTTCATCCTTACTCTACGTTTATCCACGTAGCGTATGAACAGTGATTCCAGAATGCGCTAAAACAGATTCTGCGCTATATTCATCTATGTAAGATGTGAACAGTGTTTCCAGAATATGCTAAAACAGATTCTGTGCTATGTAATAAATTCTCGTTATTTCAAGAGTAAAATAAATTAATAATCTCCTGCAAAATACTAAGTGAAATAATTAGAAAATAACTAAGGGTATTTGTGAGCATAAAAATTATCATAAAGAGACAGATTATTATTTTCAATAATCTCCCCCTTTAAATAACATTAATACACATTGTTTAAGACAATACTATTCTCAACAATCTCCCCCTTTTTGATGATCACAAAACCCATAAAACAAAACCCATAAAGTAATTAAAAGTATTTAAACAAAACAAAATTAACTTTCAAAATTCATTATAAAGTTTTAAATAAAATCTTTCCACCAAAAAGATAATTATAAATCCAAATGTACCATCTAATTTTCTCCCTCAATAAAATTAACTCCCCCTAAATATTGATGTTGTGTATATCCAAATTCTCCCCCTTTTTGTGATATCAAAAAGAATGAAAAATCATGGATTTCAACACGTTCAATATTGCACTAAACTGTTAGTAAATGATTTTACGAACTGTTTATCAATAATTAAATCTGGAATACTGGCATATTAAAAATAAAATTAGTAAAACAAATAAAGAAAGAGACAAATAAACAATGAAGAAAAATTTTCATTCAAAAACAGTAGTATATACATGAGAATGATATACACAGGAATCAAGGTTTGGGTAAGATAAGCAACATGGTATATCTCCTCTGAATTGCAGACTTGATTTCTGTAAACTGCTCCTGAAGTCTCTTCATCATCCCATCTCTAAGATTGAAAATGAGATCTCTATTCTCTTGAGTCATAGGAATATCCTCAATTAAATTGACTCTGAAAAACTCATGCATTATTTACTATTTTTCAACAAATACTGACAGCTTCTCTGAGAATTGATTTAACAGAATTCTTATTGATGACTCACTAGATGTCAGTTGATCCACTAAGAATTTCTGATTGTCCAACAACACTGATAGAGGAGCACTGTTACATTGAGGATCTTGAATCCTATCATTCAAGTTTCTCATTGCAGCTATGATAGCCTGAAACCTTCTGATTAAGTCCGGTGAAGTACCTGAACCACTAACTGCATTATTTGCAACTGATGCAAATTGATTCTCCATAAACAACTTCAGATCTAATAAATCTGACTTCATAACCATTTCATATTTTAATTGAGTAACAGCAGTCATCACATCCTCTTTAAACATTTCAACTTCTTGCCTTGAAACTGTACACTCCTTCAGATTTTGAAACTTCAAATGTTCTATGTCTAAAAAATTTCTAAGAGAAGCATTATCAGATTCCAACTGAGATACTTTTCTGTACAGTTCTTCAACTTCTTCTTTCCTTGAATCAGATGCACCTTGTGATTGATTCACATTCTCAGGTTGATGCAGCAATACCAAAATCAATGATTCAGCATCAGATTTCTCCTTTTCTTTGTCCTGAGAAGGTTGGTCCACAGATGTTTCCTTAGAGTTTTCAAACTCCTCCACAGAAAAATCCTCTTGAAGTACCTCTATTTGAGCTTCAGAAACATGATCATCACAAAAATCATCCCAAACATCAACATCTATGCCTTCTATTGGGTTTTCAAGAATAATATTTGCAGAAGTTTCCTGAGGTCTGGCCACTTCTTCACCAGGCACTGCCTCCATCTCTTGTTCTTGTTGAAGTGAAACTTCAACATCAGCAACAATCTGTTCCTGATTGTCCCTTTGAGCTTCTTCTTAAGCTCCTGATTTCTCTACCAGAGCCGTTCTCTCAGTAACATCTTTCATGGTTTTATCAGCAACAACTTCTCTCACAAAAGAGTAACAAATTAAAGGTTCTAGTGGAGTTTCCAAAATAGTGGAAGTAAATTCCTCATTTATTGGTCTTTTTCTTCTTGAATGAAGTCCCTCTTGGCTTCTGTCTTCCTCAAAATCTGTCACTTCAAAGAGAATCCTTCTTACTACATTGCTGACTCTGGATTTAGCTTGTCCCTCCTTGGACTTAGCAGGTTGAGCCTGAGCACTCTCTGAGTCTTCCTCATCTCCTACTGGAAAAAGCATTCCTTTAATTGTGCTCCAGAAATATCCAACTTTCCACAAAGTTCCAGCATTAAATGTATTACTGTGATGACAGTTAAATCTAGCTTCCACTAATCTCACCATGTCTTTCTTAAACAATAGCTTGGAAATAAATCTACCAAAGGGATAGAAATTCATCCTGGCCTCGCTTTGACAGAAATTACTAAGATACCTTATCATGTATCTTTGAAAGTTTAACCTAATATCACTTAGCAAGAGAAACATTATATACATATCAGGGTACAAAATCTTCTCCATTTCTTCCATCCGTGGAGCTATTCCGGTCTGAATAAATTTTATCAAAATCTTCTAATCAGGCTCCAAATCCTTAACAAACATTTTCTTTATTGTCTTAGTACCAAAAAGAAAAGACATAATGTCTTTGGATTTATGCACAGAATCTCCTATATTCTTCAAGTCAAAATGAAAAAATCCCTCATGAGGATAGTTGAGAATCTGACTAATCTCTACTGAAGAAATTGAGAAATCCCTATCCTCTATTTTAGCCATCATACTATCTTCAGTATCTCCCAGACTAAACTGTACAGATTTGTAGAAGTATATAAGTTCAACTTCATATAGAAATTCCGTATTTTCACTGTTGAACATATGTTCAAGATTCTGGAACGACAACGCTTACTTCAACAAAATATTTGTCTGAAACAACCAATAGAGATCGATTACCTTTCCTTGTAAGATTTTTCTTCCCTTAGTGTGTTGTCTCTTAGCATTGCTCGGCTCGGCCTCACTGTCTCTTTTAGTCCTTACCATTGTTGCGAGAGTCTTTAAAGGTTTCAAGGTTAGGGTTTCAGAAGTTCAAAGGTTAGGGTTTTAGAAGAGGAAGTGCTATTTTTGGATTTCGAAAGGGTTTCGATAGAAGTGAAATGGTTTAGAAGTCGAAAAGACTCTGATATCCTTGATTCCCATGTAATCACTCATCATTACATGTATTTAAAAATGAATAAATTTTTCATACGAAGAAAGAATGAAATACTTAAACAGTATTCAATAAACAAAATAAAATTTACAAAAACAAAACTAAAAAAGAAAATTATTTAAAATTAAATAAACCTAGCTCCCCCTTAATAAAATCAAACCTTGCAGTGGGAAGAGGTTTAGTAAAAATATCTGCTAATTGAATTTTAGTATTTATAAATTCTAAAAATATATCCTTTTTAATAACATGATCTCTTAAAAAGTGATGCCTTATATCAATGTGCTTAGTTCTAGAATGACTAATAGTATTTTTCGAAATATTAATTTCACTCGTATTATCACATAAAATAGGTGTATTATTAAAATTAAATCCAAAGTCCATGAGAGTGTTTTTCGTCCACAACACTTGTGTACAACAACTAAAAGCAGAAACATATTCTGCCTCAATTGTTGACAGGGCGACCGAATGTTGTTTCTTTCTAGACCATGATACTAAGGATTTTCCTAAAAAGTTGCATGTACCTGATGTACTTTTTCTATCTAATATACAACTTCCAAAGTCAGCATATGAATATGAAATCAAATTAAAATCCGAAGTTTTAGGAAAAAGAAGAGATTGAAAAATAGTTCCTTTTAAATATCTAAAAATTCTTTTAATAGCTGTTAGATGGGATTCTTTAGGATTTGATTGAAATCTAGCACAAAGACATACTGAATACATTATATATTTTCTGCTAGTAGTAAGATATAACAAGCTACCAATTATACCTCTATATAACTTGTTGTCAACTGAGTTCCCAGTTTCATCCAAATCAAGTTTTATATTAGTACACATAGGAGATGTAAATGTCTTGCTGTTCTCAAGTCCAAATTTCTTAAGTAAATAAGTAATGTATTTTCTTTGATTTAAAACATTTCCAAAATCTTTTTGAAATATTTGAAGACCCAAAAAGAAATTTAATTCTCCCATCATACTCATTTAAAATTCTTCTTTCATTAATTTTGAAAATTCATGACAAAGAGTTTTATTAGTTGATCCAAATATTACATCATCAACATAAATTTGAACCAATAAAACATTATTTTTCACAATTTTCATAAATAGTGTTGGATCTGCCATACCAACAGTAAAATTATTTTTCAAAAGAAAAGAACTTAATATTTCATACTAATCTCTAGGTGCTTGTTTGAGTCCATAAAGAGCTTTAGTAAGTTTAAAAATAGAATCAGTTTTTTGAGAGTTTTCAAAACCAGGAGGTTTCTCAACATAAACTTCCTCCATTAAATATCCATTTAAAAAGGCAGATTTGACATCCACCTGAAATAAATTAAAATTCATATAAGATGCATAGGCTAAAAGGATTCTAATGGCTTCTAACCTAGCTACAGGTGAAAACGTATCACCATAATCTATTCCCCTTTCTTGATTATATTGTTTAGCTACTAATCTTGCTTTATTTCTAGTTATTATGTCTTGGTCATCCTGTTTATTTCTAAAAACCCATTTGGTTACTATTACAGGATAATTCTTAGGTCTTTCCACTAAAACCCAAACTTCATTTCTTTTAAACTGGTTTAATTCATCTTGCATTTCTATTACCCATATTTCATCATCTAAAGCTTCTTCTATAGTCTTGAGTTCTTGTTGAGATAGGAAGGCAGATAATTCCACTAGGTTTCCTAAGTTTCTTCTAGTTTGAACACCATTTTCTAAGTTACCTATTACAGTTTCTAAAGGATGATTCTTTAGGGTTCTAGACTATCTAGGTAAAATATTTAAAGGTTCTTCAGTATCATGTTCCTCTAAACTAGACAGAATTTCTTTTATATCATTTTCAAAATCATTCTTTAAATTCTCAAGTCTCATGTTATCATTAGAGTCAAGTTCATCCATTTGTTCTGTCCTTATCTCAAAAGGATCAGATTCATCAAATTTCACATGAACTAATTCTTTAACAATCCTTGACTTCTTATTATAAACTATATAAGATTTGGAGGTAGTAGAATAGCCTATCAAAATACCTTCATCAGATTTTGGATCAAACATACCAAGATTATCCTTGGTGTTTAAGATATAAACCTTGCATCCAAAAACTTTAAAGTAATTTCCTTTAGGTTTTTTCTTATTCCATAGTTCATAGGGTGTGTTTTTCAAAATAGGTCTAATTAAAACTCTCTTAATTATATAACAAGCTGTATTCACAGCTTCTGCCCAGAAATATATAGGTAGGCTATATTCATTTAACATAGTTCTAGCCATTTCTTGAATTGTTCTATTTCTTCTTTCTACAATCTCATTTTATTGAGGTGTTCTGGGTGTAGAAAAGGTGTATTTAATACCCATATTTGAGCAAAAGGAATTAAATTATAGAGTCTCAAATTCTCCACCATGATAACTTATTAATGAGATTATATTGAAACCTTTTTCATTTTGAATAGATTTTCATAAACTTTCAAATAAAGTAAAAGCTTCACTTTTAAATTTCAAAAAGAAAATCCATGTAAATCTTGAATAGTCATCAAATAAAACATATACATATGATTTAGCAGCTAAGCTTACTACTCTTGAAGGTCCAAACAAATCCATATAAATAAGTTCTAGAGGTTTAGATGTAGCAACCTTATTAACAGATTTGAAGGATGATTTGTGTTGCTTGCCAAGTTGACATGCATCACAAAATATGTCACTCTCATATTTGAGATAAGGTAAATCAGAAACTAAATGTTTCTTAGATAACTTATGTAAAACATATAAATTTCAATGACCAAGTCTTCTATGCCAGATCCAGGATTCACTTAATTTAGTGGTTAAGCAGTTTACTTGTTGTTTACACAAGGAATTTAAATTCAAAGTATAAACATTTTCAGTTCTTGGTGATTTAAATTTAAACAGTTTATCTTTAAAAACAATAGAACAATTGTTAGTAAAATGAATAGTATATCCATCATCACAAAGTTGAGAGATACTTATCAGATTGTGTTTTAGTCCTTGTACATAAATTACTTTGTTGATTGAGACTGTTTTTGGATCACCAACTATTCCAATGCCAATGATTTTTCCTTTGTCATTATCACCAAATGTGACAAGTCCTCCTTCATTTTGACTGAGTGAAGAAAAATTAAATGAGTTTCCACTCATATGTCTTGAGAATCCATTGTCCATATACCGTATATCTTTTCTTCTCTGGTGACCTGCTACCTGCAAAGACATTCAAACAAATTGCTTTGGTACCCATATTTTGTTAGGTCCAGGAGTGTTAGCTAGCAATGATCTGGGTATCCAGATTTGCTTTGTTCTTTTAAAATTAGATGAATCATATAAGTCTTTTGAAATATCGGCTTTCTTAATACCAAAAATTTGAGATTTTCTTATGAAACAGTTTTTAGCTACATGTCCCTTTGCACCATAAAAATTACAATTAAGGTTTTTAGAGTTAGGAACAAAATAATTTTTATATAGCTTTGGTTTTTCTCCTTTACTGCCAATTCCAAATCTCTCATTTTTAATGACAGTTTTATCAAGAATTTAATTTAATGAATTCTCTCCTTTTGTAAAAACCAATGCAGCCTGTTTATAAGATTCTACTTCATCCTGCAGTGTTTTTATTCTTGATTCATAATTAATGTAGTTAGTGTTAATCGAATTGTATTTATCAGTTAATTATTTATGTTGTTTCAGCATTGTATCTCTGTCATCTGAAACCGATTTATGTATTTTTTTAGTGACTTATGTTTTTTAAATAGTGAGTCATATCTTTCTTCAAGCATATTACAGTAGGCTACTAGTTTTTTATTTGCGTAGCTTGATTCAGAATGTGATTCAGAGGATTAATATGAGTGTACCTCATTAGTTTCTGCCATAAAACACATGTTTGCATTTCGATTGACTTCTTCTTTCTCTGAGCTTGATTCATAAGAGATACTAGAGTCTTCAAATACACTCCAAGTGGCTTTCATAGCTTTCTTGTCTTTCTGCTCAAAGTCATTTCTTTTGAAGAATTTATTTTTCTTTGCATCCTTCAGTTGTGGGAAATCTGGTCTGATATGCACCATCTTTTTGCATTCATAACATCTCACATCCTTATTATCTCCCTTAAAGGATTTTTTGAAGCCTCTTTTCTTGCTGTAGAATTTTCTAAATTTTCAGGCTAGTTGAGCCAGTTCTTCATCTGAGTTGGATGATTCAGAGCTTTCTGATTTGGCTTTGACTTCTTTGCTCTTCATCTTTCTATTCTTTTGTAGTGAAGTTATCCTCAAGGCAGTATCTTCTATTTTGATAAGAACTTTATGTTCATTAGATTCATCTTGCATTTCAGCTTAATACATCATCAGTGTACCAATCAGCTCTCTCATAGTTAGATCTTTGACAGGTGTTGATTGTCTGATTGCTGTAGAGATACCATTCCATCTAGTAGGAAGTACTCTTAGTACTTTTAATGCTTGATCAACCTGTTTAATAGGTTCACCTAGAGCAGTTATGTTTTTGACAATTTCTGTCAATCTCCCATTCATTTGGGTAATACTCTCACCTTCAATCATTCTGAAAGTATCAAATTTTAGTTTTACAGTTGCATATCTCATTTGCCTTACATTATCTGTTCCTTTATATGCCACAACTATTGTTTTCCACATCTCATATGCTGTCAGGCACTGAGATACTCTGTTAAATTCATCTGGTCCTAGACCGCAGATAATTGCATTCATAGACTTCGAGTTCATATCGTACTCTGCCTCTATAGAATCACTCCATGCCTCAGGATTTTCAGGAATTTCATAAGGATTCAGAATCTTTGAATAGACTCTATATCCGAGGTTTTTTAGATATATTATCATACGCGATTTCCAGCAACCATAGTTGTCTCCATTAAAATATGGTGCTCTAACCATCGACATCCCTTCTCTTGTATCAGTCATAATGCTCTATTGAATAATCCTTAAATGATTTTAGCTTTCTAAGGCTCTGTCAGAAGCTCCTCCCCTGATACCAATGGTTGGATCTTAATCTACAGATTATACACAAGAGGGTGGTGAATTGTGTCTTTTGCAATTTTTCTGATATCTCTCTTCTTGAACGAGTTCTGTCCTTTATACTTTATCTGATTTGATCATGCAACGTAAAAAGTAAAAACAAGAACCTGAATATGTATAGTGGTTCGGGGAACAGAAAGCCCCTAGTCCACTCCACCAACGCTCTACTCCACGAGCTTGGTGATTTTCACTATCTGGTCCTCTTTTCCACAGACCAATTCACAACTGAGTACAGGCAGTTGGCACCTTTACAATTCAAGGCAAAACAAATCCTTATGGTTCAAACATGAACCTACACAGCCTAGAATGAGAAGCTGGTTATTCAGGAATAAAAAATTTCAGAAAGAAATTTCCAGTTGATCTTCACAATTGCAACAGAATGCAATTGACAACAGATGGATCAAAGAATCTAGAAATATTTATCTTCATGATGAAGTAGTTCTGAGTTGATCCAGTTGTAGTAGATATAGAGATATAGTTCACAAACTCAGCAGTAGTATATCCACAGTAGATATTCGATGTAGAACAGGTGAATCTTCTATCAAGTTCCTTCTTCTTGAACAAACAGAGCTTTTACGCTCCTGTTGAATTAGTAGATCAATCGTGAATAGTTGAAATCTCTATTTTCCAGTTTTTAATAATAGATCGATCACCTCATCATTTATTTTTTGTTTTTCATAGAGAGCATAAATAATAAAGCATATCTCCTGCACGTTTAGATCTATAAAAGTCACCTTATGATTCGCAATATTCAAAAATTTGAATTTACAGAGAATTCGTAACTCTCCTTAAGACTCGGCATAAAAAGCTCCTTTTAATTCGATCTTAAATCCATTAATAAAACGGCTTTGAATCAGTCAAAGTCATAATTTAAAAACGACTTTAAATCCGGCTTGAAATCTGCCCAGAAATCAGCTTTCTGATCGTTGTACAAAAAAACCGTCTATCAAAAATTCCGACGCCAAACGTAAGGTTGATGAAATGTCTTCAAAATCTAGGGTTAATAACATAGTCTTCAAACGTAGGTTTGATAACAAATGTTGGGTTGATAACAAACTTAGGGTTGATCATTCATACTTTTTCTTCATCATTCAAACGTATGGTAAAAGATCCAAACTTTTACTTGATCCATACTTTTCCAAGAACGTATGGTTGTTTTCAAAAGTAATGTTAATGAACCATACTTTTGAGAAAAAAATGTATCACTTATAATTTACATACGGTTCACCTTCCATACTTTGCTGATAACAAAACGTAAGGTTCCTTCCAAACGTAAGGTTCTCCTTCCATACTTTACTGAAAAATGTATGGTTGTTTAATCATAATTTTCTCGTACTTCAAAAAGTATACACGATTTTCATCCTTACACTACGTTTATCAACATAGGGTATGAACAGTGATTCCAGAACACGCTAAAACAGATTCTTCCCTATATTCATCTATGTAAGATGTGAACAGTGTTTCCAGAATACGCTAAAACAGATTCCACGCTAAGTAATAAATTCTCATTATTTCAAGAGTAAAATAAATTAATAATCTCCTGAAAAATACTAAGTGAAATAATTAGAAAATAACTAAGGGTATTTGTGAGCATCAAAATTATCATAAAGAGACAGAGTATTATTTTCAATAATCTCCCCCTTTAAATAACATTAATACGCATTGTTGAAAACAATACTTTGCTCAACAAAACCCACCAATGAGGTAAAAAGTATAACAGAGGAGAAATTTAAATCCATCCAAGGAATGGAATAAAGGATTAAATTCACTTATAGCCAAGAATAGTTTATCTCTACTCAATAAAAATACTAGTAGACAAAATATCGTGATCGTGATCATATCATTTATTTATTTTATTTAATACTATATGGTTATTTATTTATTTAAGTGATGCATGACTAATTTGGTTGATTAGACACAATCACATACGAGGAATAAATTAACAATAATGACATGAAAAAATAAAATAAATTTATTCTATGTAAATTATTTTACCATATATTGTGAATTAATTATGTTACATACCATAATATTAACAATAATTTTAAGGATAAAATAAATAATATTTTCACAAAATCTAAACAAAAATCCCTCAATGAAAATATTAAGTTAGATATCACCTTTCCTAGCTTGAGTTAAAATGAAACCATAGATCAAAGTATTATTGGGTACCTTGTTAGTATGCATTCATTTATTAAAGATTTATAAAAATATTCATGGGTTTATATAACCATTTTATCATCAATGGAAGTTTACATAAAAAATATGCTATAAATTGAAGGTATGTGTTAGAGAAATCTATTTTTAGGAATTCAGTATTGGAAAGTCCACTCAATAGATCAAAGAGCTACGTCTTAATTCATTTTTAATGTATATACTACATAAATACCTTAATATAATTTTATAAGGAATTTTTATGGGTTATTTGAAGAGGAATATAGAACATTTCCATTAGAATTTCTATGAGACAAGATATTCTAAATCCATTGGTCATGACTATTGGGATGTGTCAAAATAATGGGATAAAAATAAAATTAATATATTCAATAACACATTTTAATTAAAATATTAATATTAAATTTACAATAATATTTTTATTTAATGTAAAGTCATTCGACACTGAAACTCGCCCTAAAATCCATCTCAGAGAAATACAATCACCCAATTGGAGCTAACTTTATAGAGTAATACATACACTTGTGCCTCATACTATTCCAATAGGGGATGTTTTATGTATTGGAGTCTATTTTCATATTGATCAATCTATGGAGGCAGGTGAGGATGTACAAAATGTCTTTTAAAAGAACATGAATGATGAATTGTAATTCTAATGCTTCATATTATCATCCATGACTAGTGAGATCCAGAACCTTCACATAGAGATAAATACATACACAATGTTGTAACATGATCATGATCTCTATAAGGGTAAATAACAATAAGAGAGTTATGGGTTTTACCGGGCACTATTTATAATAAATCTAGAAGATGGTGTTCTAGTTGGACCTCATGTAGTTAAGTTGACTAGCTAGATTGAGAATCTCAAAATTATTGGATTTATCTACCCAGTGAATTGTTTTCAGACATCATAATCTCCATACTTCCTCAAAGCTTCTATAGTTTTTTTAATTTTAATATGAACAATGTAGAGAATATATTCATAGATCACATAACTCTAATTCAATAGGTAAAAAAATACATGATGCATTAAAAACATTTATTCCTTAAAATTAATAATATAAATGAAAAAGAAAATTTTTTTATGACTAAATCATGTCTAATTAACTTATGCATGACCTTTTCAATAGGATAATGGTCCATAGAACATCCAATAATCAAGAAGTATTTTTTTTATTTTTTGTAAAGAATGTCAATTCGGAGAAGAACTATATATCAGTGAAGAATCAATGGAAAGATCTTGGTATATTTTATTATAAAATATAATATTTCAATTTCTAGAAATTTAACTTTATATATAGCTTATGGTTATCTCCTTTGAATCCATATACACAAAATATATAGATTTTGGAATATAACCAATGGTGGGGTGGATATTCAATCTTCAAATATAGAGATACTAGATACTCTAACTATTGTAGATTACCATTTCAAATTTCTTACTATATTGTAAAAAGTTTTAGTTAATTATTATTATATTCCTTGTATGAACAAAAATTTATTATCTATGTTCAATTTAGTCATGGATTGATTTGTTTTAAAATTTGGAAATAAAAGTTACTGCTTTTATAAAGATAGAATATATTAGGAGATGTAACAAAGGAATAAGGGTCTTTACATACAAGTATATGAGAATAAATTATTGTAATTATATAAAGAATCATGTTTAAATGAATCATATCACACTCAGTTATGGAATCAATGACTTTGTCTTGTAAAAGTTAAGGGTTTTAAAAAAATGTTCAAGAACAGAATTTAGAATATTTTGTAAAGACCCGTATAAATATTTCCAGATTGTTTATAATGAGGAATTATTGATGATTTATCCAAGGGAAATAGTGATAGTGATACAAATCTTCTAGAATTAGTTCATCCATGTGTGTGTGGACTTTTTGATTAAAATAAATATGTGGATACTCTTACTTGATAAATTTTACAAAAATATATTATAGATATGGGTATATGAATGTAATGTATTATAGGTATGATTCATTTAAAAAAGATAAGGACTATAATAATGAAGTATTTAATTATATTGGTAAGAATATAAAAGGATTATTCTCATACTGTGTTGACAAATATCTTAACAAAGAGTTTATCAGTTATCTAAAATAGTTTGGGATATTTTATTAGTTGAATCAACCTTATAAACCACATCAGAATTGGGGATTTGGATGTTGGAACTATACCATGTTAGATATAGTGATATTGATAATATTTCAAAAAAAAATCATTATCCCTTTAGAGATACACATTCCATATAACAACACACATACTAAACTGAGTGAAAACTAAATCAGAAAGTAGAATCCCATATGAGGTAATGTATGTGAAGAAATAAATTTTTCCATGTTTATATTTTTCTGGATGCGAAGTGTTTTTACAGATAATTATTGCATTATAATTTTACACAAATAAAATAAGTGAATCTTTATAAGATATTTTAATGAAATAAGGGTATGTTATCTATATGATACGATAGATAAAAATGTAATCATGTAAAGAAAATTCATGTTATTATAAACGAAGAACATATCTAAAAGTGATAGAAGGAGAAGTATACAGTTTAATGATGTCATAGATCAATATAAAAGATTTTTGTTGTGGTAAAATATTATACAAGACCCAGGGAAACAATTCATTTGAAATATATAAGTACTTCAATAGATCACTATAGAGGTTAGAGAACTAGAGATATATGGTTTTCAAGTCACCATGAATGGTAAAAAAATATTATTTGATGATAATTAACCTCTATAATATGAGGAAGTTTTAAATATTATATAATTTTCAAATTATAAGGAATCCATGGATTCAAAAATGGGTTCAATGTAGAAGAACCGTGTCTAGGTTTTGGTTAATCCTCTAATTTATGGAAATCTTATTGGCTAAAAATCGGTATTCATGAAGAATATTAATTTGGATGGTGTAAAAATCCCAACCCAAGTATCCTACATCTAGTGGTTATTTAATTACATTTGAACTAAATACAAGTGATCTCATCCCAAGGGATCATATATATTTTTAGTCTTGTAAAACATGATACTTACTTTAATCTCACATTAGATTTAAATAGATAAATAGAACCCATTATATTATTTGATAATATTATTATTCCCTCTAAAATAACCTTTCATATCAATCATATTACATTACTTGGAATTTCTATGAAAGAAAGTAAAATAAAAGGGTGATCTCAAATGATAAGTAAAAGAATGATTACAGTAGAATCCCTCATAGAAAAAACAAATAATTAATAATATAGTAGGAATAAATATTGATACAATAATTAAAAATAAATAAGTACATGACCTTAAATTTTATCCTTTTAGTGGCCTGGACCCTTTGGGTCTTTTACTTTGCCAAATTTCTGGTGTTTTGGGTGTCTTAGGGACCATCAATGACTCATTAAAGAGTTTTCCAAAAACCCAGATCCACCAAATGGTTCCACCGAAACGGTGGCACTGTAACGGTGGCACCGTAGCGGTCGTACTGTCATGGTAGCACACCAAAATAGTGGCACTGTGATGGTGGCACCATAGTTGTCACACCATCATAGACACACACCGAAATGGTGGCACTGTGATGGTGGCACCATGACAATGGCACCATTATGGTGTCTCACCAAACGGTGTCCCACCCTTTGTTTTTTCCCAGTTTCTGAAGTTTTCTAGTTCCACTCCCACAACATATCTTTTGACGCAAAAGTGTTTTATTACCCCTTTAAAATCCATTTAGAGCCCATAAATGATATCTAAAACCCCCTTTTTTTTACTTTCCAGTTCTTCCCCTATTACGCATTTTCCTCCGTTTAAATGAAACCCTTTAACTCACAACCGTTATCGACACCTCTACAAGGAGAATTATTAAATAAAAATTAATTCTATCATGTGTAACTGCCCAAACACGTAGAAAAACCATGATACACCTTTAATGCTGTTGAATATTTCATATCCCGTAACTCCAGGATACCACCTTTTATCGCATGAAGTTTCTTTCTTCTTCTTGGCTGGTATCTTTTCCTTTCCTTGGTGCGTTTGGATTCCCTCTTCCCAAGGCTAGTTGTGAACCCATGCTGGATCCTTTCCTACCGACTCTTGAATTCCTTGGAGTTCCTCCCATGCATGTTACACATCCGTAGTTCTTGGTACAAGGAAGAAAACTTCAATCGTTTATCATCCAGTTAGGGTTCTCCTTCGTCTCTCTTTACTATGTAACATGTGGGGTGGGTATGATAATGTCCCTTCAGGGATGGATGAAACCAAAACTTAATGAAGATAATAAATGGTTTTTAAAGAATAAAGGGGTGTGTTTTATGATATTGCTGTACTCTTTTATCCTTGATTATATGTTGTGAATTATACAGTCTTATGTCCCCTGAAAATCATGGCCATTGGTGGTCCTTTATTGCACACTAATGAACCTCTGTTTTTTGGATAATCCTATTGTTGAATGGATGTTACATGTAAAATGGATAATTACATAAACTCGGTTGATTAAATGGATTCACAATGAACAAGAATTCTTTTGTGATCACCCCAATTAACGAAATAGAAATAAGAAACTTAATAAATGATGTGATTAAATATGAGAACATCCCTACTCTGTTATGGTGATGTGTATGGTTGTTCTGTTTTATGCCTTGTGGGGTGACTTGGATGGGGATGGGATCCCATATTGTTGAGTTATTATTTGTGGACCTGAGGATGTGTGGGTCTGTACGATGGGCCTTGGTTTGGTTCTAGTAATTCGTGGTATCTCACAGATCCCTTTTGTTGTTGTGACTTTACAAGAGAACCAGGTGTGAATGCTTCAATTACTATTTGGTTGTTTTTCCTTCATTGGATTGTATCTATGCCTATTAGTTTCCCAAAGTAAAAAATTATTTAAATGGAATCACTTGAATATGATAAAAAGAATGGGTTCAATGGGGAATTGTTTTCTTAGAATGAGTTGTGCTCTAGTTGTGGCTGTTGTGCTTTTGTATGCATGAATTTTAACGAGGGTGTTTGTGTATGGGATGGTTTAGGACCCCTTAGGTTAGGATGAGTTCTGGTTTACCTATACATATAAATTTAGTTTTGTGTTTCTTATTCACACCCCAAAAATGTTGAGAACTTCTTACTGAACACCCCCATTTCATGAGGGAGGGTGTTTTTTCCAACATCCTATTGGGTTGCTGGTTATTGGATCCTTTTATATCCCTCTCCCAAGTAGTCCAAGAATCTTTGGGTAAGCTATGATGGCCTGAGGTTCATTATATCCCAAGATTCTCCAGTAAGGGCGGTTGTGGTGGTTGGCCCAGGTGTGTGCGAGCAGGTTTGTTTCCCAAGTGTCTTCGGGATGAGGTCCATGTGTCTTCGAGCATGAAGGTGGTTGTTCTGGTCTAGATGTCTGTGGTCATGGTTACATATGGTTGTGGGGGCCCAGGTGTTAGTGGGTGGGATGTGTGGTTGTGGTTCCCTATAAGGTTGTTGTTGGGGCGGCAGTGGGACTGTAGTGAAAATGGAGGGGGCGGTCTGATGTCTAGGATGTCTTCAATAACTAGTGGGAAAGAGGTGCGGGGTACCCAAATATTGATGTGCTATTACTATTACTTACCTGAATTAAATTATTTTGGATCATGACTTGGTGAGGTTGGGTGGATAGTTTCCTTGCTGGGTGCTTTTTTTATCTCCTTTTTCTCATGGGGCATTAGAATGCCTCTCTACTTGTGCACGGGAGCTTTTGGTTTTCCCTACTGAGTAAACCTGCATACTCACTCTATGTATATAATACTGCTTTCAGGTTTCCAGTAGGACTTTAAGGACCGTGTAAGACCATACTAGCTCAGACGTTAGGATATTTTCTGTTGCTGTTTTCTTTCTTTTGGTACTTTCGCTTTGGAGTTTTCTTGTACTTGTACAGTTTTATCTTTGAACATGCATATGGGAATGGTTTTTGGATTTAATTTTAACTTTAGTTTAGGAGTTTTTGGGTTTTTACCATCGTATCTCTTGATCCTACTAAATATAAAGGGTAATGCATTCCATATTACATGTGATTCTGTACCCTTGGTTCTAGTCACCACTCCGGGGCCTATTGATGGTGGGACTCAAGGGTCATTATCTCTCCTTCAACTTGAGGATGGAAGGGTCTGATAGTTTTCTATACCTTTCCTCCTCTTGGTGATGGTGGGTCATGATAGAATGGTATCAGAGGTGATGGTTGAGAGATAGGATAGAGCTCAGGGTTAGGTATAGTAAGGTTTTCATGGGGTGGTAGGGAAATAGTGTTAGGAAATCTTAGTGCGTTAAATAAGCCAGGGAAGACCGGCTAGGACACATGATTTTAGGGCCCCCTCGTGATCCGATGTAAGGATTCTGGACCTACTGAATGACCAAGTAATGCTACACTGATTGTAGGGTAGAGAACCTAGGAAAGGTACATGCATGAAAATTAATTGTGTTCTTGTGTGTTCTAGGTGTTTTGGGAATTTAAATAAATAAAAACTTTAATCAAAATTTAAATAAAATCTTCTAAACTACTGGGGCTTAGAAATTCCTTGTTTACCTTGAAGCGACGGAACTTGAACAATGACCATGAGTAGTGTGGGCGATCGAGGCCTAGGAGGCTGATCTGGCTGATTCGTGGAGGATTGATTGAGAGGAGGAGGACGACCAGTGGAAGAATATTCTTCATGACTTTCAGTGGAAGACCCTTGGTAAGTAAGAGGGAAGTGTCTCAGACATAGAGACCAAAAGCTAGATCAAGGAGTTGATGATAGATTTCAGCATGATTCGGGATTTGGATGAGTACTGGGTTTCATTGGCAGTCAGTCAGATGAGGGGAGTAGCACGTCAGTGGTGGACGCTCTACCTCAGAGAGAGGATGGAGGGTGATATTTTGTGGGCTAACTTCGAGAAGGCGTTCTAGGTTGAATTACTTTCTTCTGCGATGAAGGATGAGAATAGGTAGGAGATACTCTCCTATCAATAAGGGAGTATGTCAGTGAGGGAGCTGGGTATCAAGTTCAAGGATCTCCTTTATTTTGCTCTGAACCATTTTTCAGATGAGGAGTCTTAGGTGAGACGTTTGGAGGAGGCACTCTGACCTTCTCTCTGGTATGATGTTACTCCCTTCACCCTATCGATGTACTTGGTGGTCCAGAAGAAGGCTGAAGTGGTGGAGAGGATGCACACTATAGGTGGTGTGCCATGATAGGGGATCCAGTTGGGCTCATAAAAGGGGAAGGCCATTAGTAGTAGGCCTCCAGCATCAGGGCCATCAAGGTTTTGGCCAGTGGGGAGCATGCCCCAACAGTTCCAGTTTCGATCTCCTAGTCCTCTCCCTTTCTTTGTGGGACTAGGACCGAGATGCTTCATCTCTGGAAGATGTGGACACCTTCAGAAGAAGTACCCGGACCGAGTGCAGTATAGTGGGGTTGGGCAGGTTCAGCGTCCACCTCAGTAGTAGTAGTTTCCATCCAGGACATTTCAACAGCAGTAGTAGGGGCAACGAGCTCCCGTTCCTCTGAGAGAAAACATTATAGGAGTAGGCCGACCTCAGGGCGCTCCTTAAAGACCTTGACCATAATGTGGTCGGGGAGGCAGTCAATGATGGAGGGACAAAGGAACTGGGTGTGGGTAGTTGCACACCGTAGAGTTAGCACTTCCAGAAGGGCCAGAAGTTGTTTGAGGTACGATCAGTTTTTTAGAACTCTTGCTTGTGCCTTGTTTGATTCAAGAGATTCTCAGTCCTTTATTGCACCCAGTCTAGCCCATGCTCTGGGTTTAGACGTAGAGAGACTTCCTGTGCCCCTGGTTTTGAGTATTCCAGTCAGAGGTCAGACCAACTTGTCTTATATTTGATGGGGATGCAAATTGATTTTGGGGCCACATCAGTCCAATGAGGACCTTATTTTACAAGAGATGAAACTGTATGATGTCATTTTAGGCATCGACTAGATGTTACATGTGTGTTCCTTTATCTACTACTTCTAAAGAAGGGTCGTGTTTTCAGATATGGTCAGAAAAAGTGTGACTTTTGCCGGCCAGTGGGGTTTCCAGGAGGGTAGCCTATAAGTGGAGCCCCTCATTTCCTTGTTTGTTGAGATTTCAATGGATTTGGTAGATGAAAATATGGTAAAAGTCCTAGGGGGTGTTAGTGAGTTCCTATCAGTCTTACCAGGAGAGGTGGTGACTTTACCCCCTCGACGTGATGTTGAGTTTGGGATAGACTTGAAACCTGGTGCTTGTCCGATTTTGATGGCTCCCTATCAGATGATGCCTTCTGTGTTGCATGAGTTACAGATTCAGATTGATGTTATGATGAAGAAAGGTTTTATCTGACCAAGCGCATCACCATGGGGTTCTTCTGTCTTGTTCGCAAAGGATGAAAGTGGTATCAAGCTATGTATAGACTATAGAAGGATGAATCAGGTGATATTCAAGAACCATTACCCCATCACGGGGATCGATGACCTTTTTGACCAATTGAAGGGAGCATGTTGGTTCTCTAAGATTGACCTGTGATCGAGATATCACCAGTTGAGGGTGAAGGAGGGTGACATCTCAAAGACTGCTTTCGGGTGAAGATATAGGCACTTTGAGTACGTGGTTATGCTTTTTGGTGTTACAAACGCACCAACTATGTCCATGGGGCTCATGAACATAGTTTTCCATGAGTATCTGAATCGGTTCGTAGTTGTGTTTATCGACGACATCTTGATATAATAAAGATTATAGGAGGATCATTCCGAGCATTTGAGGATGGTTTTCGAGTTCATCTGACAACTTGAGATCTACGGGATGTTGTCCAAGTGCAAGGACATGAGAGGTGCACTTATAAGGAAACTTGGTGTCCCAAAAGGGAATAGTAGTGGACCCGTCAAAGGTTGAAGTGGTTGTTTCTTGGGAAGAACCCAAGAACGTAGAAGAGGTTTTTAGTTTCCTAGGTATAGCAGGTTACTATAGGAGGTTCGTTCCCAACTTCTCTCGAGTTGCAGTACCTTTGACAACATTGACCAAGAAAGACCGGGATTTTTTATAGAGTGAGCAGTGCTAGGCAGCCTTCACTTATATGAAGGGGAAGTTGGACAGTTCCCCAGTGTTGAAGTTTCCAGAAGAAGGGGTAGAATTTGAAGTGTTATGCGATGCTTTAGTCCTAGGATTGTGGTGTGTAATGATGTTACAGTATGGAGTGATATCTTATTGGTTTAGACAGTTACATCTTCACAAACATAATTATGACACCATGGCCTAGATCTTGAAGCGGTAGTGTTCGCGCCGAAATTGTGGCAGAATTACCTCATCGGGGAGCGCTTCGTGGTCTTCACGTATCACAAGAGATTGAGGTATATCTTCTCCCAACTTTACATAAACTTGCAACAGTAGAGGTGGATGAAGTTCATTCAGGACTACGTCTTCGAGATTTCCTACACCTTGGGTAAGGGGAACGTGGTGTCTGATTCTATGAGAAGAAAGTCGCATAAGGAAGTTGTTTAAGAATCAGTATATGCTTAAAAGGTTATGGAAGAGTTGGATACCCTACACCTAGATGCAAGGGTGGAGGATGGAAGAGGTTGTCTTTTCCAGATGACAGTGCAATACTCTCTATTGCAGCAGGTGGAGGAGTCTCAGTGGTGGGACTTAGAAGCTGAAGTGATGCACGATCGTTTCAACCAGGGAAATGCTCCAGAAGGATGGTCAGAAGATAGATATAATCAGATGTTGTTTCATGGAAATTGGTTCATCTCGGTGGAAATGCATGAGAGAGTTCTTTGGGAGTTCCAAAAAATACCCTTAGTGGTACTCCCATGAGTTTCCAAAATGTACTGAGGTTTGAGGAGTTAGTTTTGGTGGCCTGGGGTGAAACGAGAAGTGGCAGGGTTCGTGGAAAAGTGCCTTGTGTGTTAGTAGGTGAAGGCTGAGAACCATGTTTCAGGTGGTCTGTTGCAACCTTTAGATGTCCTTGAGTGGAAGTTGGATAACATCACGATAGATTTTATCATGGGACTACCCAGGGGTCAAGGAGGCTATGATGCTTTCTGGGTAGTGGTGGACCGACTAATGAAATCGGCTCACTTCCTAGAAATCAAGGAGTCGAGTGCGGTGGATGCCTTAGCAGAGAGGTATATGGTTGAGGTGGTGCGGTTGAATGGAGTTCCAAGGTCCATATTCTTGGATCGGGATACATGGTTTACCTCACAGGTTTGGAAAGGATTGTAAATTTTTTCTGGCACCCAAGTATGCCTCATCACTACTTTCCACCCCCAGACAGATGGGCAGATAGAGAAAACTATCTAGACGTTGGAGGATATGATACGAGCCCGTGTCTTGGACTTCAAGGGATCATGGGTGCAATACTTTCCTCTGATAGATTTTTCCTTAAACAATAGATATCACTCTACCATTGGCATGGATATGTTATAAGCCTTGTATGAGAGACTGTGTCTCTCACCCGTGTGCTGGATAGAGGTTGAGGAAGTAGGTGTTCTTGGACCGGAGGTAATGCGGAGCACGACGGAGAAGGTTCAGCTTATACGGGAGATGATGAAGGAGGATTAGGACCGACATAAGTCATATGACGATCATATAAGGATACCCTTATAGTTAGGTGTTGGGGAACACATGTTCTTAAAGGCCTCCCCTTGGCGTGGGCAACAGAGGTTAAACAGGGGGAGGAAGCTCTCTTCTAAGTTTGTCAAACCCTTTGAGGTGTTGTGGTGGGTTGGCGAAGTGACTTATCAGTTAGTGCTACCACCACCGCTACTGAGGGTGCACGTCGTCTTCCTTGTGTCTCATCTCCATTAGTATCTACACGATGATTCGCATGTCCTCAACTGGGGAGAGCTAGATATCGAGGACAATGCAACATTGGTGCAATGACCAATGAAGATTGAAGATCATGAGGAGATGGTGCTTCGTGGGAAAACAATTCCATTAGTTCATGTGTTATGGAGTCATGGGGGCCTCAAGGAGAGTACCTGGGAATGAGAGGCACAAATGCCCGCCCAGTACCTAGAGATGTTTTGAGTTTTGTTCTATGTTGTTTTGTTCTTGACTGTGATGTAATGCTTGACCTTATTAACTGTGAGATGGGTTGTTTCCCTCATTCTCTAAATTAGCATGAAGAGTCCTACTGTGAGGAGGGGAGGACCTGATCCCTAATCAAGATGCATTAATGTGGATGCAATTAAACTCATGAGGGAGAGCTAGTGCCGCCCAAAGCGGATAGTATCTTGACATGAAAGAAGGGACTCCCTAATCCAAGTGACTGGCCAGTATGAACTTTACAATTGATCAGTATGAGGGAGCGGTGTTCCTATATATCAAGGATGTTTACTCCTGAGAGGTATCTTAGGATGTGTTCATTCAGAACCCTCTCTTTTCTTTGGGTTTACTCTTGGATTCTCGAGGATGATAATAATTTGAGGGGTATCTGATGTAATGGATTGGAACGTCTTGATCCATTACTTTCCAATTTTCTGGTGTTTAGGGTGTCCTGGGGACCATCAGTGACTCATTAAGGAGTTTTCCAAAAACTCAGTTCCACAAAATAGTTCCACCGAAATAGTGGCACCATAAAAGTGGCATTGTAGCGGTCACACCATCATGGTCGCACACCAAAATGGCAGCACCGTGACGATGGCACCATATCGGTCGCACCCTCACAGTCACACTGTGAAACGGTGGCACCGCTTAGAGTGTTCCACCTAACCGGTGGAACCACATATAGTGTTCCACCTAACTGGTGACATCATTAATGGTGGAACTGTGATGGTGGCACCATGAGGGTGTCACCATTACGGTGTCTCACCAAATGGTGTCCCACCCTTTGTTTTTTCCCAATTTCTGACCTTTTTCAATTCTAATCCTGCAAAGTATCTTTTGACATAAAAGTTTTTTAATACCCCTTTAAAATCCATTTAAATCCCATAGATGATATATAAAAACCCCCATTAATTGTGAGACTCTAGGGTTACCAAAACGTGTGGATTTTTCCTTGGTGTCACACCTTTTTCCCGTAATTTCCAGTTCCACCCCTATTATGCATTTTCCTCCATTTAAGGGAATCCCTTTAACTCACAGCTGTTAACACCACCTCTTAGAAGATAATTATTAAATAACACTTAATTCTATCATTTGTAACCACCTAACCGCATGGAGAAACCATGATCATCCTTTAAATCCATTCAAGATTTCATATCCCGCAACTCTAGGATCTCGCCTTTTATCACACAAAGTTTCTTTCTTCTTATTGGCTGGTCTATTTTCATTTCCTTAGTCCATTTAGAGTCCCTCTTCCCGATGCTAGCTTTTCACTCATGCTAGAGCCTTTTCTACCCACTCTCGGATTCCTCAGAGTTCCTCCCCTACAAGTCGTGCATCCCCAGTTCTTGGTGCGAGGAATAAATCTTCGATCATTAATCATCTAGGTAGGGTTATCCTTCATCTATCTTTATAGTTTAACATGTGGGGTGGGTATGATAATGTCCCTTCAGGGATGGATGAAACAAAACCTTAATGAAGATAATAAATAGGTTTTTAAATAATTAAGGGGTGTGTTTGATGATTCTACTGTACTCTTTTATCCATTCTTATATGTTGTGAATTATATAGGATTATGCCCACTAAAAATCGTGGTCGTTGGTGGTCCTTTCTTACGACTAATGATCCTATGTTTTTTGGATAATCCTATGATTGAATGGATGTAACATGGAAACTAGTTAATCACATAAAATCAGTTGATTAAATAGATTCCCAATAAACAAGAAACCTTGTCTGATCACCCCTTTTAACCAAATATAAAGAAGGAACTTAATGAATGGTGTGATTAAATATGAGAACTGCCTTGGTTTGTTCTGGTGATGTGTATCGTTGTTCTGTTCGATGCCTTGTGGGGTGACATGGATAAGGATGGGATAACCTATTGTTGAGTTTATGGTTGTGGACCTAAGGCCATGTGGGTCCATATGATGGGGTTTGGTTTTGTTCCAGTAATTCAAGTGATCTCACATATCCATTTTTTGTTATTACTTTACAAGAGAATCAGGTGTGAATGCTTAAATTGATTCTTAGTTATTTTTACTTCCTTGGATTTTGGCTATTCTTATTAGTTTCAAGGTAGTGGAGAATTATTTAAATGGAATCACTTTAATATGATAACAAGAATTAGTTTAATGGGGAATTGTTTTCTAGGAATGAGTTGCGCTCTGGTTGTGGCTGTTGTGCTTTTGTATGAATGAATAGTAACGAGGTGTTTGTGTATGGGCTGGTTTTGGAACCCTTAAGTTGAGATGAGTGCTTGTTTACCTATACCTATAAATTTAGTTTTGTGTTTATTATTCTTACCCCACTGAAGTTGAGCACTTTGTGCCGAACACTCGCATTTCATGGGGGAGGGTATTTTTCCCAACATCCTATAGGGTGGATGGTTATTGTCTCCTTTATTCTCCCTCTCTCGAGTAACCGAAGACTCTTAATGTAGGATTTGATTGATTGAGGTCTATTATAACCCTAGATTCTTTAGGCAGGGTGGTTGTGGTGGTTGGACCAGGTGTGTGCAGGCAGGTTTGTTTCCCAAGTGTCTTCGGGATAAGGCCCAGGTGTCTTCAGGCGTGACAATGGTTGTTCTGGACCACGTGTCTGCGAGCGTGGTTATGTATGGTTGTGGTGGCCCATGTTTCTGCGGGTGGGATGTATGGTTATGGTGGCCCAAGAATTTGCAGGTAGGATGCAAGGTTGTGGTGGCCCATAAGGTTGTTATTGGGGCAACAATGGGACTGTAGTGAAAATGGTAGGGGAGGTCTGACACATATGATGTCTTCAATAACTAGTGGGAAAGCGGTGTGGGGTACCCAATTATCAATGTGGTATTACTATTACTTACCTTAATTGCATTATTTGGAGAGCATGACTTGGTGTGGTTGGGTGGATATATTCCTTGATAGGTGATTTGGTTATCTCATTTTTCTCACTGGGAATTAGAATGCCTCCCCACTTGTGCAAGAGAGCTTTTGGTTTTCCATACTGAGTATATTATATACTCACCCAGCATATATAAAACTTCTTTCAGGTTTCTAGGAGGACTTTGGGGACCGTGAAGGATTATACTAGCTCGAACGTTAGGATAATTTCCATTGCCGTTTTTTTTCCAATAGTTTACCTTTAGATTTTTCTAGTACTTGTATGGGTTTATATTTTAAGATGCATATGGTAATGGGTTTTGGATTTAATTTTACCTTCAGTTTTTGAGTTTTTGGGTGTTTACCATCATATCTCCAAATTCTACTAAATAAAAAGGGTAATTCCTTCCATATTACATGTGATTCTATACCCTTGGTGCTAGTCACCACTCCCGGGCCTATTGAAGGAGGGACTCATGGGTCATTATCTCTCCTTCAACTTGAGGAAGGAAGGGTCCAACATTTTGATGTCCCTTTCCTCATATTTGTGAAGATGGTTCGTGAAAATACTTGGATAAGAAAACTATTCAAATAATCACTTACATTTCAATAAATAAAATCATAATGGTGTAATACATAATTTCATGCAAAATTAACATACTATCAAGGCCTTATGAAAATACATTTTATATAAATGGGTAAGGATAATTCCAAATACCTAACATGTTTTGTCTCATGATGCCAACTAATAAATCGTGGGACTAATTAAATATAGGCATAACACATTACTTAATATGTACAATTCAATCTTCATATAAATAAACAATATAACATAGTCAATATTACTTAATAATCAATAACAATCTCAATTAGAAGAACTAGCAAATGGAAAATAAATAATTTCCAAAAAAAAGATTATCACCCATTATTAGAAATATATTGGATGATATCCTTAGATTATATACTGAATAAATAATAATATTCATAAAAGTATGTTTTCATAAATTAAAATGCTTTTAAAATACTATTTGAATATTTCTTGAGGAAAATAGCATTATCATTTTGATATCACTTATTTATGGTCTGAAAAAATCCACAGTATTAGGGAATACATTTTATTTGTAAAGAAACACAGAATATCTATATATGAGGTTTATCATAAAATAAGTATTATATTCAAACCATCAGAAAAAGTGCCTCATTTGGAAAATAAGAATAATATAAATTTTAAAATGTTTAATAATAATTAATACATGGGTATGAATGACATTGATAAATTATTGGAGAATAGAAAAAATTTTCTTAAAAACACTGGTATGTAAATATGGACATGTAAAAATGATTCATGAATAAAAGAAAAAAAGTTTGTTTTTAAGAGGGTAGTGCCTTGGTAAAAGACCAAAGCACATATTATTGAACATAAAAATTAACAAGGTTAAAGAATTCGAAAGGAAGGAAGTCTTTTACAATCTTTTTCAAAAAGAAAAAATAAATCAGGAGAAAGGTCATTCAACCAAGTCAAATCCTGGTGAACACCTTCATTGGAAAGGGCATCGACAACAGTGTTCGCTTCACAAAAAGAGTGAGAGGAAATGTAATTAATCTCCATGAGAAAATCCAGAAACTTAATCCAAAGGGTGGTAAGAGGCCAAACCAAATAGATCACACCCTTTCAGACTACCTGAACAATGGTGGTTGAATCACATTCGATCTAGATCTTCCTCCATCATTTTTGTTGGAAAAAATTGACGGCATGAATTACACCCATCATTTCAGCTTCTAGAGATGAAACGATACCGCATATGCCAAAGAAACAACCGTGACACTGGCCAGAAGAATCTCTAAAAATTTAACCGCATCCTGCAGGACCTGGATTTCCCTTTGAGGCACCATCAAACTTCACTTTGATCCATCCTGGCATTTGAGTTTTCTAGAACACTTCAAAGTTGTGTTTGGGTTGTCGATAGAGACCGTCAACCTGAAGTTTTCACAGAATCTCAGAATCACCAACAGAGTTATTGCAGTGGGCCTTTTGAATAGAATCGGCCTCTCGGACCGCAATAATAATTCTAGATTTTCTTTCATTAATATTTAATGAGAAATTATTATGGAGAATATCATTTCTGTCATACCAAATAACCTGAAGGAGTTTAACTACGGTGGAGATGAAAACATTTTTGATTTCTGAGATACCTCATGATCAACACATTTCTTTAAAAGAGAGCAGATCGATTCAATAATAAACCACCTGCAGCCAAAAATGTCAAAAATATAATTCCATAGAGTAGGGGCTGTAGCACATGACAGAAAAAGATGGTTAGTATATTCCCTTTGCTGGTAACATATGTGACATTTAGAGAAGAGTTAGATACCAAAAGACTTTTGAGAATATACAAAGAGTATAATGAAGTGAAAACATAGATTTTCCAAAAAAAAAACAAATCATAATAAAATATTTTATTTTTAATATAAATATATCATATAATTCCCCATATAGAAGCTTAAATATAATCAATCTTTAATAATGATTAGATTTTGAAATAAACCCTAGCCTTGATTCTGACATGTTTTGTTATTAATTTTATCCTACTATATAATAAATTTAAATTTATTATAATTCTATAAAAAAACAATATACATAATTATGATAACATATATGATTCACTTATAACATTTAAACAATCCTTTACAAATAATTATTTATTAACATTGTCATTTTTGAGTGGTAATTATTTCGTTTTTCAGTTATGTTTCAGTTCTGTAGTTTTGGTTCTTGCATCACACTTCTGGTTCCATCATATCTACAATTTTTACTCATTATAAAATATAAAATATAATAATTATGTATTTTTTTTAATAAAACATAAAATTAATTTTTGAAAAATGAATCATATCACTTTATAGATATAACATCCCAGAACTCACCCCCTCATCTGCTGCTGAAATCATAAACTTTACATTTTCGGCTTTGATATTGATAATTGTGAGCAATTTTTTTTCCATCCAAACATTAAAAAATCAATAGAAAAAATTAATCACTTATATTTTCAATGACTTTTAGTTTTATAATTTTATTGAACTATGTAAGAATACTACATAAACAATACCCATGTTGTTAAATGAGAATTTCTCCCAATTAACCTATCTTTTCTAATTTCACATTAAGTTATCTTCATAATCCATATGAAATCCATTCTAGAAATAACTTGGTTAAAATAATTTCTTGACAAACTGGAGAAAGGGAAACAAAATAATGGGGAGTTAAAATGATTAGTAATGGTAAATATAAGAACTAACAAGTGAATGTCATAAATGAAGGAAATAGGTGCATAAGGGTATGATAATATAAACAGAGTGCATGGGAAAATCATAAAAGAAAACATATTCATCAATACCTGAATAATCAATAAATAAACACGGAATAAAGATTAAAAAAAAGGCATCAGAATCAATAATCATAATACATGTGATATTAACCTTTATTAAAAGAAAAACTATAAACCCATAGTAAGTATAGATAAAACACATTGGTATCTTGAAACATCATCTCCATAGAACACTTATAGAAACATTACATAACTATTACAAATGGAATAAACATACGGTAAACTTACACTATAATTATATGGACAACATAATCATTACCCAATGCATTATATTCATATTAGGAAAAACCCATCATATAAACTACAACAAAATCAATCAAAACTATTTGGGAACACCCATCGTATATAATGTCCAAAAACAACATCATGAATATAGTATATAGAGATTTTATCATAAAACTCATAGAAATAATAATTATTCCTTTTATAAATTGATTGACCTAAGAAAAAGAAATGGGTTTCATGAAAATATATTTGAAACATTATTAAACCATGTAAGATAAATGGGTCCCATTACAATATATTTTAATTAGGATTAACCAGTGGAAAATAAATAGGATCCATAATAATCTCTTCAAAACATGGTTAACCTGTGGAAAACAAACATGTTCTATAACAATATCATTGAAATAATATTAATCATCCTAGAAAATGAATAAGGATGGTATCAATACAATATAATCCCACTAGAGTAACAATAAAGGGTTGTTTTCATTTATAAATTGAGATAATATAAAAAGATATTTAATTTTTTTGGGGAAAATATCTTTTTCATTTCAAAATCAATAATTAAAACTAAAAGTTAAATTATTTTTAAATAATTTTCTTTGAAAATAATATTTGAAAAATTATAAAGGAATCTTCAAAAAATAATAGTCATGGCGGTGGAAAATTCTACTCATGTCCAACATATTAAAACAAATATTTCATTCATATTTTTGATAAAAGCTAAAAAACCATTGTTTGGGAAACAAATTGAATATTAATTTTTTTTAAAAAGTGAAAATTTTGTATAAATGTATTAAATAAATATTTTGTGGAATCCTAAAAAATATTTTTGATTGTTTTTTTAGAAAACTTTGTTTTAGAAGAAAAAGCGTCTTCAACCAAATATGGAAATAAAGTTGATTTTTAATTAAAAAATTTCCTAAATTATTTTAAGTACCAAAGAGTGAGAAAATGGTATCGTTAATTTAAAATATCATGAATAAAATAAGGAAAAGAATAGTCACTAGAATCCTTTATGGTTAGATTATAATATTTCAATAATTGATACTTAATCATAAACAATCCCAATAAACGATATGATCATAACATAAAATTATTTCCACTTTGGTAACTTCAATTAATAAGCCCCATGGTAGAATAAAATTAACTAAAACATAATATATAATGGGAATAAATAAATACATCATATTACATGAAAAATTCACTTTATATACACCTCATATATGAAGATAGGTGTATAACATTACATAAGTCTCAAATAACGCAAATTTATACAAAAATCCCATACTGATTTATTAATATTTTGAATAATAATAACCAATAAATAATAACATATAATGAAACTTTAAATATCATGAAAAGTATGGGACTCATGATATAACATGTCTAAGGGGTGGTATATACACCAGAGAAAATAAATGAGTTGTGAATTTTTATATATCTCTCAAAAATAAAAAAAGGGACTTGAAATCTCTCACCCACACTTCCTTTTCGTTAAACAATCATTACCCACATTTATAGTGATTTTAAGTATGGTATTAACATATTAAAAAACCATATTAATATTTATAATATCATATATGAATTTTTATAACAACTTATCTCATGTTAATTTGTAATCTTTGATTATTTTCATTATTTTTATTATTTTGGTTATAAATTTCGTTGTTTTCTCATTTGTTCATTGTTATGAATGTTCTAGTTCTTATGAATATATTATAACTCTATTTTCTAAAAAATAATAATCATGAAATAATTACCATATTAATAAATCAATTAAAATATTAAGACCAATTATGAAATATGATTTTAAATAATGAAGTAAGTTATGATCATAGAGATGGTGGTGCGTATGTTTAAATGTGTAACATTTACTTTATTTAAAGATCATTATGGAAAAAAGTTAAATAAAATTTTATCTTCCCAGAATGATCATAATATCATAAATAAGAAATTAATTATTTAAATGTACACACCCACCCACACACACACACACACACACACATATATCATCCATTTTCCATGGTGATGAAAAAGAGAGAGTCACATCGCTTCATGTTGGAGATAGTCCACATGTACATGAACGATGTTATAAACTTTTAGTGAGTGAAAATTTAAGAAATAAATTAAAATATTATGTTTTTAGAATAATAAATATGTCATGAATATCATAATTATTTAATTCATATCATATATATTTATTAAATATATATGTATCATTTTCCAGGCAAAGTGTTAGTGAAAACAAATCACATCACTTCACGAGGTGGTAGTCCACCATACACATTAGAGATGTTACCATATCCCATATTAAATGAAAATAAAAAAGGTATATATGATAAAATTAATAAATTGGTATAATTATATTATAAATTTCATTTATATTCATTATATCCATCATCATACCCAACTGTGAGAGGTGGTAATAGAAAAATGAAGGACATAAGTTCCCGAGGCGGTAGTCTTACATGTAAAAAAATAATTATTTCATTACCCATTTTATAAAATAGGAGAAATATTTAGGTTATAAAATTAACATGATAAAATTTTAGTATATTGAAGATTCTGAGGATATTATATTATCACGTTTTAAGAAGAATTGAAGGAGGTAGAGGAAGAAATAAAATAAAAATGATCATTTAAGAATGTCACCTCATATTTAGGTTACTTATTTTTGGAATTCACCAAAGGCCTTCAATGGTTGTATTTTTACCCAAAATAAGGCATCTAGGATTAGAGGAGGGAAGTAGAGAAGTGATTTGGTTGGGGATTCTAAATTTTTTAAAATAATGAATTCCACCCATGTTTTTTCATGTCACAATACACCAATAATGGCCCGTTCTCAATGCTAGAAGAGATAAGGTCTAAAAATGGGTAGGAAAGAAATTTAAGGCAAGTTTTTATTTCATTTTAACCCTTATATTTTTAGTTTCACTTCCAGCAAATCCATTTTTTCCTTAACTATAATAATTACTTGTTACTAATTTCACTATTAATTTTGGTAAAACATTAAGTTGAACTTATTAGAAAATATAATTTTTTTTATTACAGATATAGAACCAATTTTTCCAAATTCCATTGAAATAATTGAAAAACATTCATTGAAAATTAATCATGGAGATGTGTTGAGAAAACAAGTTTTCAAAGATAAAGTATTCACATGCTTACAATGTATTATATCCAATTTCTATATTAAATTGATTAAATTGTAAAGACCCGTAAAATTAAAGGGAAATTTTTTCTTAATTTTCTTTGGAATTTTACAAGAGCGCGGTTTCAGACGGCACCTGATTCCGAGGCCCGGAGTGCCCGGAATCAATTTCCGAAGTTTGGCTCGGGTACGTTCAGTGAACGAACGAGCGGGAATTCCTAACTTTTGATCCGGTGCTCGGAATTGAAATCCGAGGGCACTGATGAACTCGCAACACCGATATTCGCTTAAAGAGACCTTTTCGGAAGTTGCGTTTGTTGCGGGACGAAAGTTAGTTTTTGGGAGAATTATAAAAAGTTGAATAAAAAAAACGTGGAATTCTTTTTATTTACTTTTGTAGGTTAACTCCTCTCAAAGGGAGTTAGGGGTGGGACCCACACCCACTTAACCTCCCTTGAGAGGATTAAGTGTGGTGGGACCCACACGAACCTAAACCTCTCATCTTCCCCCTTAAACTCCCCTCTCTCCCTCTTAAAAGTTTGTTAACTTAACATCTAATTAATTACACATGACATGTATAATTAATTAAGTGTTATGTTTTTGAATTTGAAGTTTTGAATTCCTTGGCTTGGTAAATAAAATAAGGAGGAACCTTATTTTATTTGGTTAGTTTTGTTTAGCCAACTTGTGAGGATTTTTAAGAGCTCCTCCTCCTTCTTCTTCAACTTTGACGAAGAACGCTCAATCTCCGACGAAGAACGCTCAAACTCCGACGAAGAACGCCGCTCCTCTCTTCTTCGTCTTCCGTGTCAACGAGAGGGAACGCCGCTTCCTCCTCGGACTCCCTTCGTCGACATAACAAGATTTGCCAATGACGCACCTCTTCATCGTCGGATTTGATGAACGATTACCGTGACGCCAACCTCCGCGACGTTGTCTTCCGCGGGACGTTGACAAATCGTCGAACTTATACCCAAGGTAGGGGTTGTTGTATTTTTGTTTATTTATTTATCCTTGTTCGTGGTTCATGCATGATTAACGTAAGGATTTTAAGTTGTGTTATCATTTAACGTGAGGGGGGCCGGACCGCATAAACACGGCCGAACCCCCTCCATCGTTCTTGCTGATTTACCTTGCGGGTGGAAACAAGGTGGCGTGGTGCCGTCGCACCACGCGGTTAATCATGCGATTATATTACGTGACGTCGTCGCGCCGCGCCATGGAAGAATCATCAAGAACGCGACGCCGTCGCGCCGCGTTGAAGGAAATCAAAGGCGCGACGGAGGGGCGCGGTGCCGTCGCACCGCGCCGGACGATGAACACCGCGGCCGGTTCCGGGCCGCGGCGGGACGAGAAGACCGGCGGTCGGGCCGCCGGCGTCGGAAACCGAAGAGGGGACCGGATTTTTCGGTCCCGTTGGAGAAACCCGGCCGGCAATTGGCTGGCCGGAAGGTCAAAGGCCGGGGGAAATAAATTCCCCCGGCCAGCTCTAAAAAACCCCCCTCATTTAAGAGGGGGCCGGTTTCCTTGAGGGGGGGCAGGAGGCCCCCAGGTTTTCTTCAAGCCGGCCCCCACGTGGGGGGCCGTTTTTTCAAAGGGCGCGGCATATAGCCGCGCCGCCTCTCCAATCAAGCGGAGGCTTGATTCCCCCCCCCCGCGTGCTGCCTCCGTACGGCGCTAGGCCGCCGCGCCGCCGGCCGGCCGGCCGGCCGGGCCCGGTCGGACCCGGGTCGGGTCGACCCGGTTCGGGCCGACCCAGGGGGGGGGGGGGGGGGTCGGGCCGGGTCGACCCGGACCCGGACCCCCCCGTTTCGAATCAGTTTCGGTCTTTTGGCCATAACATGAGCCACGGACCTTCGATTGACGAACCGTCTGCGGAAATCCGATCCTTGGATCGAGACGGTCGTTTCGGTATATCGCACTCAAGGTTTCGGAATACTTTGAGTTCGGCCGGGTTGGTTCGTTCACGAAACCAACCGGGCCTTCGGAGCGGAAACGCTCATATCTTGAGCTACGGACGTCCGATTGACGTACCATCAGCTTTGTTGTGTTCCTCTTAGTGAGACGGATCTTTTGGCATACTCCGACCGAGGTTTTGACGCAGGTGGAGTACGGTCGGGTTGGTTTTGCCTTAAAAACCAACCGGGCCCCAGGGACGAAAATGCCAATAACTCTCTGACCGGGCGTCCGATCGACGCACCGTCTGTTGCGTTGAGTTCCTGTTGACGATACAGAACTTTTGGATACATCAACTCTGGACTTTGTGACAGTTGATGTATCAGCCTCTCGGCTCGTGGAGCGGACCCTCCGAACGAGCTTGCTGTGTGCGGGAACCCTAGTGCTGGCTGCGACTGTTACTGTGACTACTACTGCTACTACTGCTACTGTGACTGCGACGACGACAGTACATAGATCCTGTGTGGATTCGACGACGACGACTTCAGCACTCAGCGATCCTACGTGGATCAGTGCTACAGGTCCTGTGTGGGCCCGATCCTATGTGGGTCCGATCCTGTGTGGGTCTTTGCGCTCAGCGGTCCTGTGTGAACCAGCGCCTACAGGTCCTACGTTGGCCCGATCCTGTGTGGGTCTTTTGCGGGGGTTATTTACCTATCGATCCTTCGTGGGTCCGACGACTTAGATGGATCAGAGATCATCTTTATCGTCTTTCGAAGAAGTATACCTGTGTGAGCTGAATCCTGTTGCATTCCTGTGTGGATCGTGTTGTACTATCCTGTGTGGATTACGTTTTGCTTTCCTGTGTGGAATACGTTTACTTTCCTGTGTGGAATGAGTTGTACTTGGGCTCGGAGGTTGGAGCGTATTTGAATTTGATGACTTAGGTATATGTATGGGCATATACCTAAGAAGTGTCGATTGTTACTTCGTGAATGTACCTTTCTTCGTGGTTTATCCTTTGTGGATTTGAGAGACCTTCAGAGGGTCTCGGGATCCCTACTGAGTAGCTTATACTCACCCCTGCACGGGCTTTGCCCGCACTACGTTGTGTTGGTTGCAGACGACGGAAAACGTTGACCTTAGCTGAGACTTGTAGAGAAGGACGGTACCTGGAGGTGGACCACTGGGCGGGACGTGCTCGGAGCGGACGGCGGGACCCGTGGAGCAGTGGAGCTATCTGTACCCACCCTTCAGGTGGGATTTCCAGTGGGCAGCTCGGTGTAGCGGCTTTTACCTTTCAGTTGCTGTTTTCCTTTTCGAGTTATACTTTACTTTCAGTTTGGGTTTGTATACTGGCCCATTTACTTTTCCGCACTTTCAGTTGTACTCTGCTTTTGCTTAGTGTTTACTTTCCGCTTGCTTTCTCTGTGGTGTTTGTTTACTTTACAAAGGAAATGCCTTCCCATTTTATCGGGATTTACGCCTTGGTGCTAGTCGCCATCCCCTGGCCTATGGAAGGCGGGCTTGGGGTAGTCACGGCACGGACCCCGAGGGCGGGTCGTGACAAATTGGTATTAGAGGAGTTCGGTTCTACCGCGAACTCTGATCTTTTCTATGTGAAGCAATAATGTTTAGCGTATTTAGTGTGGTTATCAGTCCAGGGAGTCCAGTGTTGGTGCGGCGGCCGACGTATCCGTACACCAGGACCCTGACTTCTGATTTCCGACTTAATGCACGAAAACATTGATTGCATGTGTGTTTCAAAGTTTTCTTTGTGATTACTTATATCAGCTCACCAGGTATACTGTTCTGACCGTGGCACACCTGTTTCTTTTTCAGGATGGCCCCACGACGGCAGCCAGCTAGGGTTCCGAGAGTCTAGCGTGACGACAGCCCACCGAGCGACGAGGCCTCGGTGCAGGGCCCTTTGTCAGCAGTGGCACCGGCGGTAGCTCTACCCGCCGAGCCCCCGATGCTTCCAGCAGCAGCCGCTGACGATGCACGTCACCTCAGCGTACTGCATGAGTTTCAGCGCCAGCGACCGCCCAGGTTTCGCGGGGAGACAGATCCCCAGGAAGCAGAGGACTGGCTGGAGGTAGTAGTACGAGTGTTTAGGCTAGTGAGGACACCAGCAGACCTCATGGTGATCCTCGCTGCGAGCCTACTACACGCAGCAGCAGGACGATGGTGGAGCTTGATGCTCCAGGTGCACGATGAGGCATCTCTACTTTAGACGGACTTTGAGAGCCTCTTCCGCTCGGAGTTCGTCCCAGCCACCCTTCGTGCGGTGCGTATCCATGAGCTTCTTCAGCTGTGGCAGGGCAGCATGACAGTCGCTCAGTACTCGGCGAGATTTACCGATCTCTCGCGCTACTCGACCGACATGGTACGAGACCCATTCTTCCGGGCCCGGACCTTCGAGCAGGGTTTGAGACACGAGATCAGGGCATCGCTGATCTCCCTCGGCATACCGACTCAGACAGGAGTACTGGAGCGGGCCCTTCTGATCGAGAGATTCCTTGCTGAGTCTACACCAGCGCAGCGACCCACCGCAGGGCGGCACGTGGCAGAGTCATCTGCAGCAGGTAGTCGACGGATGACTCAGGGGTCCAGACAGACCAGACCTTCGGGCAGACGACCTCAGGACACAGGCTCAGCAGTGCGGGGCACACAACGAGGAGCCAGTCTTTCGAGAGGCAGACAGTGCTACTCGTGCGGCGGGCAGGGCCACAAGGCTCGTGACTGCCCGACCCGCCGTGCCGAGGAGCAGCAGTCGGTTGAGGGACCACCGAGGCAGAGGCAGAGGGTCGACCGTGGCGGTCCGTAGGGAGGAGGCGGACGAGGCATAGGAGCTGGACGAGCAGCCAGTGGTGGGCGATGCTTTGAGGCTCTGCCACCACCACCACCAGGAGGTCCACCCCGACCACAGGGAGCTGGCGGGCAGAGACAGGCACAGCTCCAGGCAGCAGAGGCCTACGACCACGACGCACCCGAGATGATTCGAGGTACAATCTATGTCTATTCCACCCTTGCTGCAGTTCTTATTGACACAGGAGCGAGTCACTCTTTCATAGCCACTGCCCTTGTTCGGAGCTCGGAGATTCCGACAGAGCCGTTGGCTCGATCCTTACGGCTAGAGACTCATACGGGAGCAGACTCGACGATTACGCATTGGTGTCGGCAGTATCAGCTTACTCTAGGAGGCGAGAGCTTAGGCTGGGATCTTCTTGTAGCAGCGTCGAGGCCTTACGATGTCATCTTGGGCATGGATTGGCTATCTACGGTCCATGCACAGATTAACTGTTTTAGGTGCAAGGTGCGATGTGTACGCACCGACGGGAGCAGGTTCACCTTCACCGGCGAGAAGGGAGCCTTAGCAGCACAGGATGGACTTCTGCGGAGGAGAGGACAGCCCATTACTCATCAGTTAGCTAGCCTCATCCTTGGAGTAGTTGACGTGCGGAGTCCTGGTTTTCCTGCAGTGGTGGATCAGTTTGCGGACGTTTTTCCCGACGACGTTCCATGGCTACCTCCTCGTAGAGAGGTAGACTTTTATATTGACTTGTACCCCGGGACAGCCCCGATATCCACTCCAGCATATTGGATGGCCCCCACCGAGCTTCGAGAGCTACGGGTACAGTTGGAGGACTTGCAGGGCAAGGGGTTCATCCGACCCAGTGTTTCACCCTGGGCTTCCCCGATTTTATTCGCCAAGAAGGCGGACGAGAGCTTGCGACTTTGTGTTGACTATAGTCTCCTGAACCAGGTGACCGTGAGGAACAAGTATCCACTACCGAGGATTGATGACCTCTCTGATCAGCTCAAGGGAGCACGGTGGTTCTCGAAGATAGACCTCAGGTCAAGCTATCATCAGCTCAGAGTCAGAGACGAGGATGTACAGAAGACAGCCTTCAGATGTCGGTATGGCCACTATGAGTTCTTGGTTATGCCATTCGGTGTAACCAATGCTCCAGCAGTGTTCATGGCTCTCATGAACAGGATCTTTCAGCCATACCTCGATCGGTTTGTCGTGGTCTTCATCGACGACATTCTAATTTACTCTACAAAAAAGGAGGAGCACGCCTATCATTTGCGAGTTGTACTAGACACACTCCGAGAGCACCAGCTTTATGGTAAGCTCTCGAAGTGCCAGTTCTGGATACGTGAGGTCCACTTCTTGGGACACGTTATCTCTGAGGCGGGAGTTGCAGTGGATCCCGCGAAGATTGAGGCTGTGTTAGCTTGGGAGCCACCCAGGAGCGTGACTGAGGTTCGGAGTTTCTTGGGACTAGCTGGATACTATCGGAAATTCATGCCAGACTTCTCTAGAGTTGCGGCATCACTCACAGCTTTGACGAAGAAGGGGAAACCCTTCGTGTGGTCTGACAGATGTCAGCAGAGCTTCCAGGAGCTGAGACAGAGATTGACTAGCGCACCTATCTTGAGGTTGCCCGAGGAGGGAGTAGGGTACGTAGTCTACTGCGATGCATCAGGGACCGGACTCGGATGTGTTCTGATGCAGGATCGGGCAGTGATCGCCTATGGATCACGTCAGTTGAGGCCGCATGAGCAGAACTACGCTACCCATGACCTGGAGTTAGCAGCAGTGGTCTTCGCTCTGAAGACATGGCGACACTATCTGATGGGCGAGCGCTTTACAGTATTTTCTGATCATCAGAGTCTCAGGTATATCTTCTCTCAGAAGGACCTGAACCTGAGACAGCGGCGATGGATCGAGTTCCTCCAGGACTATGACTTTGAGATAGTCTATACTCCTGGGAAGGGGAATGTAGTAGCCGATGCCCTTAGCAGGAGGACAGGCATTCAGCTACTTGGGGAGGCGACGGAGCAGCTAGCCTCTTTGTAGATATCCTTCGTGGATAGAGATGGAGCATCCTTCCTTCAGTCTCTCACAGTCACTCCTCCACTACTGCAGTGAGTCAGGGAGGCACAGCGTGGAGACGCTGACTGTGAGACACAGCGTGCACAGATATCCTCGGGACAGGCACCTGATGGTTTCTCCCTTAGAGCAAAGCACGACATCCTTTTCAGAGGACGTACCATGGTACCAGTCACTTTGCGAGAGGAAGTGCTGAGAGAGTTTCACACTTCTCCTTTGGCGGTACATCCTGGAGTGGCGAAGATGTACCAGGACCTCAGACGACAGCACTGGTGGCCGGGCATGAAGAAGGCAGTAGCAGAGTTCGTTTCTCGATGCCTCACCTGCTAGCAGGTGAAGGCAGAGCATCAGGTACCAGCAGGCTTGGTACAACCCTTGGAGGTTCCGGAGTGGAAGTGGGACGACATATCTATGGACTTCGTGACTGGATTTCCACGCACTTCCAGAGGTCACGACTCCATTTGGGTGATTGTTGACCGACTCACCAAGTCGGCACACTTCTTACCCATCAGAGAGCAGGGCTCAGTGGAGAGCTTGGGACGTCTCTACGTTCAGGAGATTGTGCAGCTCCACGGCGTGCCATCATCTATCGTATCCGATCGAGATTCCCGCTTTACTTCCCGGCTTTGGAAGGGGTTACAGGAGGCGTTCGGGACGCAGCTACGTCTGAGCACAGCCTTTCACCCTCAGACGGATGGTCAGACGGAGAGGACCATTCAGACTCTCGAGGACATGCTCCGCGCATGTGTCCTCGACTTTGGTCGTAGCTGGGAGGACCACCTACCCTTGGTGGAGTTTGCGTACAAGAACAGCTACCACTCCACCATCGGGATGGCACCGTACGAGGCGTTGTACGGCCGACCTTGTAGATCTCTTTTGTGCTGGACAGACCCTGGGGAGTCAGCACTTGTGGGACCGGAGATGGTCCAGGCCACGACAGAGAAGGTCCAGGTCATCCAGGAGCGGATGAGGACAGCTCAGAGCTGGTAGATGTCATATGCTGACAGGAGGCGGAGGCCACTAGAGTTCGAGGATGGTGACCACGTCTTCTTGCGGGTCTCACCTCGACGTGGTATTCAGAGATTTGGCCGAGGCGGCAAGTTATCTCTGCGCTTCATCGGACCCTTCCAGGTCCTCAGCAGGGTTGGCGAGGTGGCTTATCGCCTGGCTCTACCACCTCAGTTGCACCGGGTGCACGACGTCTTCCACGTATCCCAGCTGAGGAGATACGTGCACGACCCGACGCACATCATTGACCATGGGGAGTTTGACGTTGACGATGGGGCGACTTTCACGGAGGTCCCGGTGGAGATAGAGGATCGACAGGAGCGGGTCCTGCGTGGGCGATCGATTCCTCTTGTGCGCATCAGATTGCAGCATGGGAATCTCCAGGAGAGCACATGGGAGCGGGAGGCTCAGATGCGTGCTCAGTACCCTCTTTTGTTTCCCTAGTTTTTGATGTATCTTTACGGGGACGTAAAGTCCTGAGGTGGTAGTAATGTAAAGACCCGTAAAATTCAAGGGAAATTTTTTCTTAATTTTCTTTGGAATTTTACAAGAGCGCGGTTTCAGACGGCACCTGATTCCGAGGCCCGGAGTGCCCGGAATCAATTTCCGAAGTTTGGCTCGGGTACGTTCAGTGAACGAACGAGCGAGAATTCCTAACTTTTGATCCGGTGCTCGGAATTGAAATCCGAGGGAACTGATGAACTCGCAGTGCCGATATTCGCTTAAAGAGACCTTTTCGGAAGTCGCGTTTGTTGCGGGACGAAAGTTAGTTTTTGGGAGAATTATAAAAAGTTGAATAAAAAAATGTGGAATTCTTTTTATTTACTTTTGTAGGTTAACTCCTCTCAAAGGGAGTTAGGGGTGGGACCCACACCCACTTAACCTCCCTTGAGAGGATTAAGTGTGGTGGGACCCACACGAACCTAAACCTCTCATCTTCCCCCTTAAACTCCCCTCTCTCCCTCTTAAAAGTTTGTTAACTTAACATCTAATTAATTACACATGACATGTATAATTAATTAAGTGTTATGTTTTTGAATTTGAAGTTTTGAATTCCTTGGCTTGGTAAATAAAATAAGGAGGAACCTTATTTTATTTGGTTAGTTTTGTTTAGCCAACTTGTGAGGATTTTTGAGCGCTCCTCCTCCTTCTTCTTCAACATTGACGAAGAACGCTCAATCTCCGACGAAGAACGCTCAAACTCCGACGAAGAACGCCGCTCCTCTCTTCTTCGTCTTCCGTGTCAACGAGAGGGAACGCCGCTTCCTCCTCGGACTCCCTTCGTCGACATAAGAAGATTCGCCAACGACGTACCTCTTCGTCGTCGGATTTGACGAACAATTACCGTGACGCCAACCTCCGCGACGTTGTCTTCCGCGGGACGTTGACAAATCGTCGAACTTATACCCAAGGTAGGGGTTGTTGTATTTTTGTTTATTTATTTATCCTTGTTCGTGGTTCATGCATGATTAACGTAAGGATTTTAAGTTGTGTTATCATTTAACGTGAGGGGGGCCGGACCGCATAAACACGGCCGAACCCCCTCCATCGTTCTTGTTGATTTACCTTGCGGGTGGAAACAAGGTGGCGTGGTGCCGTCGCACCACGCGGTTAATCGTGCGATTATATTACGCGACGCCGTTGCGCCGCTCCATGGAAGAATCATCAAGAACGCGACGCCGTCGCACCGCGTTGAAGGAAATCAAAGGCGTGACGGAGGGGCGCGGTGCCGTCGCACCGCGCCGGACGACGAACACCACGGCCGGTTCCGGGCCGCGGCGGGACTAGAAGACCGGCGGCCGGGCTGCCAGCGTCGGAAGCCGAAGAGGGGACCGGATTTTCCGGTCCCGTTGGAGAAAACCGGCCGGCAATTGGCCGACCGGAAGGTTAAAGGCCGGGGGAAATAAATTCCCCCGGCCAGCTCTAAAAACGCCCCTCATTTAAGAGGGGGGCGGTTTCCTTGAGGGGGGGCAGGAGGCCCCCTGGTTTTCTTCAAGCCGGCCCCCACGTGGGGGGCCGTTTTTTTTTCAAAGGGCGCGACATATAGCCGCGCCGCCTCTCCAATCAAGCGGGGGCTTGATTCCCCCCTCGCGTTCGGCCTCCGTGCGGTGCTAGGCCGCCGCGCCGCCGGCCGGCCGGCCGGTCGGGCCGGGTCGGACCCGGGTCGGGTCGACCCGGTTCGGGTCGACCCGGACCCGGACCCCCCCGTTTCGAATCAGTTTCGGTCTTTTGGCCATAACATGAGCCACGGACCTCCGATTGACGAACCGTCTACGACAACGCGATCCTTGGATCGAGACGGTCGTTTCGGTATATCGCACTCAAGGATTCGGAATACTTTGAGTTCGGCCGGGTTGGTTCGTTCACGAAACCAACCGGGCCTTCGGGGCGGAAATGCTCATATCTTGAGCTACGGACGTCCGATTGACGTACCGTCAGCTTTGTTGTGTTCCTCTTAGTGAGACGGATCTTTTGGCATACTCCGCCCGAGGTTTGGACGCAGGTGGAGTACGTTCGGGTTGGTTTTGCCTTAAAAAACAACCGGGCCCCGGGGACGAAAATGCCAATAACTCTCAGACCGGGCGTCCGATCGACGCACCGTCTGTTGCGTTGAGTTCCTGTTGACGATACGGAACTTTTGGATACATCAACTCTGGACTTTGTGAAAGTTGATGTATCAGCCTCTCGGCTCGTGGGGCGGACCCTCCGAACGAGCTTGCTGTGTGCGGGAACCCTAGTGCTGGCTGCGACTGTTACTGTGACTACTACTGCTACTACTGCTACTGTGACTGCGACGACGATAGTACAGAGATCCTGTGTGGATTCGACGACGACGACTTCAGCACTCAGCGATCCAACGTGGATCAGTGCTACAGGTCCTGTGTGGGCCCGATCCTGTGTGGGTCAGATCCTGTGTGGGTCTTTGCGCTCAGCAGTCCTGTGTGAACCAGCGCCTACAGGTCCTACGTGGGCCCGATCCTGTGTGGGTCTTTTGCGGGGGTTAGTTATCTATCGATCCTTCGTGGGTCCGACGACTTAGATAGATCAGAGATCATCTTTATCGTCTTTCGAAGAAGTATACCTGTGTGAGCTGAATCCTGTTGCATTCCTGTGTGGATCGTGTTGTGCTATCCTGTGTGGATTACGTTTTGCTTTCCTGTGTGGAATACGTTTACTTTCCTGTGTGGACTGAGTTGTACTTGGGCTCGGAGGTTGGAGCGTATTTGAATTTGATGACTTAGGTATATGTATGGGCTTATACCTAAGCAGTGTCGATTGTTACTTCGTGAATGTACCTTTCTTCATGGTTTATCCTTTGTGGATTTGAGAGACCTTCAGAGGGTCTCAGGGTCCCTACTGAGTAGCTTATACTCACCCCTGCACGGGCTTTGCCCGCACTACGTTGTGTTGGTTGCAGACGACGGATAGCGTTGACCTTAGCTGAGGCTTGCAGAGCAGGACGGTACCTGGAGGTGGACCACTGGGCGGGACGTGCTCGGAGCGGACGACGGGACCCGTGGAGCAGTGGAGCTATCTGTACCCACCCTTCAGGTGGGATTTCCAGTGGACAGCTCGGTGTAGCGGCTTTTACCTTTTAGTTGCTGTTTTCCTTTTCGAGTTGTACTTTACTTTCAGTTTGGGTTTGTATACTGGCCCATTCAATTTTCCGCACTTTCAGTTGTACTCTGCTTTTGCTTAGTGTTTACTTTCCGCTTGCTTTCTCTGTGGTGTTTGTTTACTTTACAAAGGCAATGCCTTCCCATTTTACCGGGATTTACGCCTTGGTGCTAGTCGCCAGCCCCTGGCCTATGGAAGGCGGGCTTGGGGTAGTCACGGCACGGACCCCGAGGGCGGGTCGTGACAAAAATGAACAAAACTAGATTAATAGATATATAATTGAAATAATTTTACTTTAAAAATTATTTAAAATATAATTTAACACTATTAATAATTTCAATGAAAATATAGTTTTCAATGAAAATTTTGTATTTTTCAATATTCATCAACGAATTAATCCTCTTATTTTTTTTTAAAAAAAAATAACCCCAAAATATTTTTTATATGATGATTTAAAAAATGGATTTTATTTTTTAAAATTAATTTTCTAAAATTTACAAAATTAAATTTAAAACAAAACCCATAGAGATGATGAAAAAGCGGGTTTTTGAGAAGTGTATTTTTCATAAACCATATGGTTTTATATTAACTCTATGTATAATAATAATCATTGTATGAATCTCTAATTAAGTTTACTTATATATAATCTAAAAATTTCTTTTAAAACATTTCTAATTAAGGATAATTTTAATTAATTAAAATGGACAAATGTTATGTACTTTAAAATGGTTTTTAGAAAAAAAACCCTTTTTTAAACCCAATAACAAACATATACTAAAATACAATAAAAAAATGATTCAAATGTAATTATGTGGATTAAATATAACTAAATAATACTTATGTTACTTTAAATTTTATTAAAAACATAATGCAACATTTAATTTACATAATTTATTGTAAAGAAATGACATTTTTACAAAATTCAATATTTTTTCACTATTAACAGAAAATCAATATTTTACGAAAAATCCCAAACTTTCACCCAAAATAAATATTGATATTATTATTCAAAAAAAGAACTTAATTTTATAAAATAAATTTTATAAATGTTCCAAAAATTAATTATAATATTTTTTTCACAAAACTAATAAAAATCATTTTTGAAGAAAACGTATTTTTGACAAATTATATTACTTAAAAAATGATTGATTAATTAATATTTTTTTAAATAATTTATTTTGAGTATGACATCTATATATTTCATAAATTAATTAATAATATTCATACCTACCAATTTAGTGACTAGGTTATAACAATTATATATATCTTGGGTCATTTAAGCTTAGTATTGTGTGTTGAATACATTATCAAACATAAATATCTCTATGTTTAATATACCACATTATATTAAAGAGATTAAATTTATTTAATAAATAATTATATTGTAATATATTTTGGAGTTACATTGTTGTATAATTTTATTGTTTCGAGTTTTTTTCACTACCAAACATAATTTTCTTCTTTTAAAATATCACGGTGTTACATCCCCCCTTTATATAAATTACATCCTCTCAATTTTAACTTCATCTCAGTAAGAGAAGGTTGGATATTTTAAAATAATTTTATTGTAAACCCACATCATAAAAAGGGTTAATTTTTTTTGATGATAGTGAACGAGAAGTATGAGGTTCATCTGAAATAATACATACAAGGTTTCCAAATAGGAGAACATAGTTGTGAAGTGAAGATTTGAACATAGAAGAAAAGAATAAATAATTATAGAGAGTGATTAAAGTCATTGATAAAAAATAATTTAATGTTTAATGGAAAGTTAAGGGACTCAGAACCATGAATCTGTTATGATTTGAAATACCATCAGATTCCTTAGATATGGATGTAATAGGATAACTATTTTTTTTCAAAACCCTTTTCCTAAATTTGAGGGATTAATTTTCCCCATAGAATATGATAATATGTTAATATACATATATATGAGTATAATTCCTTAATTTTTTTAAATTTACACCACAATGTCATCATGTTCTTCAAATTATGAGTATTCATGATAAATGTTTCATACATGAAGCACTAAAATAAACTTTTAAATACCACATAACTATATAAAGGAAAATCAATATATCCCACCTATCTTTAGACATTAAAAAAACAATATGGTTATAACATGGTAAAATAATTACCAAAATGGATATACCTTCATATGTTATAATAATATTCACAATTAAACAGAAATACCCAAAGCTAAAACTAAAACATTACATGAATGGATAAACCTATATCCTAAATAACCTTAAAAAATCTATATTAAAGAGTTTTTAAAACTAAGATGTTATGTCATACTTTTAGCATACATGTAAAAACTATAATGTTCTCATTTTTGAATTACGTTAATCACTTAGTCACCAAATTACTCCTCAATTCCAATTTTATTGTAATATATCTAGTTTTATGAAAGAAGCACTATGTTCAATAGCATGCATGATACACTACATCGAGCTTAAATGAGCATCTAAATATTATTATTGAAATCTTACCATTATAACCTAGCCATTGGAATGTAAAGAATGAGAAGTATCAAATTAATTATGAAAATATAGTTTAAACATGTTTAAATAATGATTCATTGGTTACCAAATTTGTAACAACCCGAAATTTTGAATAAATCTTGTTTCCCAATTTTATGTGTTATTTTATTTTTATACTCAACAAAAATGTTTTATTTGATAACATGAGTATAATTAAAATGATACTGTTGGTTTTTGACTGTTATATGACCATTGGTCAATATGACCACTGGAAACTAAACGTTTTTATTATTTTCTCTAAATACAAGTAATCTTGGTTAATTAATATAGAAAGAAGATTCGATGGCCTCACCCAGTAGTCTTGGACCAATCGAAGCCCATCTAACAGAACTTGGGAAGGAGGTAACACCACTGGGCTTTGCTCTGGACCAAACCCAAGCTGAACTTCATCGTATAAATCTAGAACGGGATCACCTTCGCGAGAAGTTCAAACTGATAGAAATTACTACTCGTGTGATGTTGGCCGAGCCTCCCTCATATTCTCTCACCTTAGCACACCTTACACTTAGGTCCTATGCTGGTGTGATAAGGGGCTATATAAGGAGACCGTAACTGCCTTGTGTAATCCTTTGTTTTAAATAAAAATTGGTATTTCTTCTTATGATGAAGTTTATGAATTTTCAAATGACCAGATAAATATAGTATGCATATTTTTGATGAATTTTAGAAAAAGGATATTTTAAAAATGGTTGTGTAAACCTTAAATAATTAAAAATGTGTAATGATTTTTGAAAAATGGTCTTCTACAATTATGTTCAGTACGAAATTTAGAGTCTAATAAGATCAACTTAATTTTTGATGAATAGTAAATTATGAATAGTGATTTTATGATTAGGATTAGTAATGTGTCCAAATGGATTAGTAATCTCACTTAAAGAAAGTATTAATATAATCTAGGCACCTTGATTAAGTAATGTGATTCAATAAAATGGTTAAATAATGGTTTCATAAATTATTATTCAAGTATTAGTTTTTTTCGGGTGAATAGTATTTTTTAATTAAAAATTTAATTAAAAATATTTCGATAATTATTTTTATAAAACGGATTTCATTTTTGAACTCAGAGCACCGATATTATGCTATGGTAATTTTTGGGGTTTTTTCTGAAAAAAATGAATTTTCGGTGAATAGTGTTTTTATTTAAAAATTAAATTAAAAATATTTAGAAAATTATTTTTATAAAATGGAGTTCATATTTGTAATCAGAGCGTTGATATTTGGTTAAGGTGAAATTTTGGGATTATTCTGAGAAAGTTGATTTTTCGATGAATAGTGAAAATACAGTTTTTAAGTTACAGGTGTTTAATGACATCATTAAATGAGGAATTAAGTTTTTAATAAATATGTTCGAATTATTAATAGTGAGATAAGGTATGAGGTGTACCATGTGGCCAATACCATGGGCAAATACCATGGGCAAGCCCATGGTTTTGCCAAAACCACTAATGAGGTGTCCCTTTGCCATTAATGCCTTGTCCCCTCACATTCCCTATAAATACCAAGCCATCCTCTCATCCATTAGACTCCCCACTCTCCCCCAACAAAGTTCGGGTCTCATTATCTCTCAAGGAGTCCTCCCATGGTGCCCCCAAGCCCTCAAGGTCCCAACCTTTGAGTTTTAAGAGTTATGTTTTAAGGTAACGGATCCGACCTCTCCCTTTCATTTCAAGTAATCTCTTTTATGTCATTCCTTTTATGCTACATGTTTTTATATTTGAGGATGTTATTTTATACTCCTCTTACTGCCCTTTTTATTTTCATATAATGAGAGATCCCCTATTACTCTCATTATTTCGTTTTATGAAGTTTTAAGTGGCGCCGTTAGGCTGCCGAAATTTTTGTAACGGATTCTTTCTCCCTTCTCAATTTTCAAGATCTATTTTCATGTAAAGTATTTCAAGTTCCTTTTTATTATGTTGGGGTATGATATCTAAATTTATCATACTGATCTTTTATGATCATATTATGAGATACCCCATTTGATCTCTTCAATTCGGTATTTTGAAGTTTTAAGTGGTGCCGTTAGGCTGCCGAATTTTTAAGTGGTTCTTCACCCTTCTCGTTTTGAAGTTCTACTTTCATGTCAATTCTTTCAAGTTCCTTTTTAATTATGTTGGGGAGTTATCTCTATATCTATCATACTGATCTCTTATGTTCACATGATGAGAGACCCTATTTTATCTTTTCAAATCATTTTTGTTGAAGTTTAAGTAACGCCGTTAGGCTGCTGAACTTTCATAAGAGAAATCTAATTTTTGTATTCCTTCCATGTTTTTCATTTCAAATGGTATGTCCTTGAAATTTCTTTACCATGATCATGTATCCTTCTTATTCTGTCCATATACTGTTTTATGGGTCATTTATGAATGTTTGACCCATTTTACCTCTCTTTTTAATGTCTTCTAAAACCTCGTAACATAGCCATTATGCTGCAGAATCTCCATCTCAAAATGTCTCTCTCTTTTTCTAAAGTTCTTTTATATTATTAAGTGAATACTCAAATCTCTTTCTTCTAAAGGGGTATTCACATATATACCAAAATGTTCTATTTTAAATTCTGGGACTTACATAGATGAGACCCACCTTCCTTTTCTGTGGGTTTTAAAGTGACGTAAAGATCATGTCTTTAAAGCAGTTTTTAAAACGTTGTGATTATGAAATGAAACCCATTTATTTTTTTCTATATGGGTTATTTATGAAATGTTTGATGATGATATATGTGTCTCACATGATAATAAAGGCAAATTTAAGGGTGCACCCTGATAGCGCTCCAATGCATTGGGTAATGATGTAACCACTAGAGATTACAATTTTCATGATACCTTGGTGAATAACCTTGGTAATTTTCAAATGACACCTTGGGGATGGACCTTGGTGATATGTTCATGATTTTCTATGTTAAATGATGTATCCACATTTTCAAGTTATGAAAAATGTTATTTTTATTATGATATGCCTCCTTATTTCATTCTCATGCCTTAAAGTTCTTTTTCATGACCTTATTGAAGTATCTCAAGTTCACATGTAAAATGTTTCTCTTGTTTTCCTTACTGGGATTTTTACTCACCCCTTTCTTTTGATGTATGCTCCCAGGTTATGTGATGCAGTAATGAACCTAGGATGAACATGAGGAGAAGCCTTTCAAGTCTTTTAGAAGAATGTTTTATGTTTAAAGTTCCTGGTTTCCAAGACACTAAACCTTAAAGATCCTCAGTTTTGTAAAATGTAATGAAATTTTATGTGATAAAGAGGCTGGATGTTATAGTTGGTATCAAAGGATGGTTTAGTTATTTTTGGAAATTAGGATATGAAAAATATAGGAAGAAACCTATAGAAAAGTTTAAATATAGGAAATCTTCCTGGTATTTTGGTGAGTATTGAGTAAGGGGTTTCCAAGCAAATACATCCCTGTCTGGATACGAGCAGGTAGAGGTGGCTCTGGCACAGATGTACATAGGGGTAAAACCTGAAAACACCGCTTTGAGCTAGACTCGAACGGGAACTGGTACACGACAACGGGCCTTGCTGCACTCTTGGTTACGACACTCCCGGGGGAGATGCTTTGGTAAATTCATAAGCTTAGTATGAACCATTATTAAAGGAACAAGGATAAAACAAAATAAAGATTCACATAAGAATATATGATCATGGATAACCTAGATTGGAACCTAGGGGATCACAAGTTAGGATATACTTTTATTCTACATGTTTATCCTTTTATGCTTAAAGTTTCCTTTTCATGATTATTAGCTAAGTAAATAAGCCCCTAATTATAGTTTCTTTTCTTAGTTAATGGCGGGAAATGGAAGAACATGTACCAAAAACCAATGTGATAGGAAATGCGACGATTGTCGTATTAATATGACAGAGGTGATTAGGGGATTAAAAGATGATTATTATTTTGGAATACGTTCACTATTTTAGGGACCCTATATGATCGAGGTAAATAGATTACTACGGTATTTTCATTGAGGAGTAAGGTTGACTTATATTTTGAAGAATCGATGAATTTATGGTGGACTTATAGTAATTTAGGTTACTTATGGGAATGATTAACCTATCTTGGGTAAAATATGTTTAGTTTAGATAATTTTGTTATAAGATGATAGGAGTGGTTGATGTTGTTTGGAGATGAACAATGAAGTTTATTTTGGAAGACTATGTTATCAAATCCTTCTTGTATTTGGGTTTCAATCTTAGTTTGGTTTATTTTGAGGAATTTTAAGGACCGTTATTTATGGGATGGTCTATGATGAACTTTGGGTATTACCATGGAACATTGAAGATTTAAAATTAGTTTCCATTCCTATGGGATTCTTCCTTTTTGAAGAGTTGTTTAACCTTACCCTTTCTGTTTTTGGGATAATGTTTAAAGATAGAAGAAATAGATAGTTAATCTTTTGTGGATTATGTGATTCTCTAGAAGATGATTCTTGTGTTTTGATGAGACCAAGTAGTTTTGAATGCTCATTGTTTGGGAGAAAAGATTAGTTTTTCTAGAAACTTATTAAAGGGTGAAACTCTACATGCAGGTAGATATATTTCCTTGTGTTCTTGTTCTATGTTGTAAATGAATTCCTCAAAATTATGAAAAGGAACGTAAAACAAAAACGTTGTTGGTTTACGTTTCCTACTAGGTAATCAAAGATCGTTTACACACATCATAAGTTTGGGATTTTCTTATGGTTAACTTTCTCCTAATCATGTTCTCTGTCACTCTCCCTCAGAACATGACCCTTTGTTTTCTCCTCCATGTCCATGTTTTCCTACATGGAATCCTAGTGTGGGCTAACTCGGGTGACCTTCGTACTTCCCTTTCTTTCTTTTAAAGTAATAGTTTTACTGACTCCTTTTCCGATGTGGGACTTTCAATGAAATTTCAAAACCTAATTTTAAAAAAATTGCGAGGATGCAATTTCTTAAGGGGGGAAGATTGTAACAACCCGAAATTTTGAATAAATCTTGTTTCCCAATTTTAGGTGTTATTTTATTTTTATACTCAACAAAAATGTTTTATTTGATAACATGAGTATAATTAAAATGATACTGTTGGTTTTTGACTGTTATATGACCATTGGTCAATATGACCACTGGAAACTAAACGTTTTGATTATTGTCTCTAAATACAAGTAATCTTGGTTAATTAATATAGAAAGAAGATTCGATGGCCTCACCCAGTAGTCTTGGACCAATCGAAGCCCATCTAATAGAACTTGGGAAGGAGGTAGCACCACTGGGCTTTGCTCTGGACCAAACCCAAGCTGAACTTCAACGTATAAAGCTAGAACGAGATCGCCTTCACGAGAAGTTCAAACTGATAGAAATTACTACTCGTGCGATGTTAGCCGAGCCTCCCTCGGATTCTCTCACCTTAGCACACCTTACACTTAGGTCCTATGCTGGTGTGATAAGGGGCTATGTAAAGAGACCATAACTGCCATGTGTAATCCTTTGTTTTAAATAAAAATTGGTATTTCTTCTTATGATGAAGTTTATGAATTTTCAAATGACCAGATAAATATAGTATGCATATTTTTGATGAATTTTAGAAAAAGGATATTTTAAAAATGGATGTGTAAACCTTAAATAATTAAAAATGTGTAATGATTTTCTAAAAATGGTCTTCTACAATTATGTTCAGTACGAAATTTAGAGTCTAATAAGATCAACTTAATTTTTGATGAATAATAAATTATGAATAGTGATTTTATGATTAGGATTAGTAATGTGTCCAAATGGATTAGTAATCTCATTTAAAGAAAGTATTAATATAATCTAGGCACCTTGATTAAGTAATGTGATTTAATAAAATGGTTAAATAACGGTTTCATAAATTATTATTCAAGTATTAGTTTTTTCGGGTGAATAGTGTTTTTTAATTAAAATTTTAATTAAAAATATTTAGATAATTATTTTTATAAAACGGATTTCAGTTTTGAACTCAGAGCACCGATATTATGCTATGGTAATTTTTGGGGTTTTTTTGAAAAAAAATGAATTTTCGGTGAATAGTATTTTTATTTAAAAATTAAATTAAAAATATTTAGAAAATTATTTTTATAAAATGGAGTTCATATTTGTAATCAGAGATTTGATATTTGGTTAAGGTGAAATTTTGGGATTATTCTGAGAAATTTGAATTTTCGATGAATAGTGAAAATACAGTTTTTATGTTACGGGTGTTTAATGACATCATTAAATGAGGTATTAAGTTTGTAATCAATATGTTCGAATTATGAATAGTGATATAAGGTATGAGGTGTCCCATGTGGCCAATACCATGGGCAAATACCATGGGCAAGCCCATGGTTTTGCCAAAACCACTAATGAGGTGTCCCTTTGCCATTAATGCCTTGTCCCCTCACTTTCCCTATAAATACCAAGCCATCCTCTCATCCATTCGACTCCCCACTCTCCCCCAACGAAGTTATGGTCTCATTACCTCTCAAGGAGTCCTCCCATGGTTCCCCCAAGCCCTCAAGGTCCCAACCTTTGAGTTTTAAGAGTTATGTTTTAAGGTAAGGGATCTGACCTCTCCCTTTCATTTCAAGTAATCTCTTTTATGTCATTCCTTTTATGATACATGTTATTATGTTTGAGGATGTTCTTTTATACTCCTCTTACTGCCCTTTTTATGTTCATATAATGAGATATCCCCTCTTAATCTCATTATTTCGTTTTATGAAGTTTTAAGTGGCGCCGTTAGGCTGCCGAAATTTTTGTAACAGATTCTTTCTCCCTTCTCATTTTTCAAGATCTATTTTCATGTAAAGTATTTCAAGTTTCTTTTTATTATGTTGGGGTATGATCTCTAAATTTATCATACTGATCTTTTATTATCATATTATGAGAGACCCCATTTTATCTCTTCAATTCAGTATTTTGAAGTTTTAAGTGGCGCCGTTAGGCTGCCAAATTTTTAAGTGGTTCTTCACCCTTCTCGTTTTGAAGTTCTACTTTCATGTCAATTCTTTCATGTTCCTTTTTAATTATGTTGGGGTGTTATCTCTATATCTATCATACTGAACTCTTATGTTCACATGATGAGAGACCCTATTTGATCTTTTCAAATCATTTTTGTTGAAGTTTAAGTAACGCCGTTAGGCTGCCGAACTTTCATAAGAGAAATCTAATTTTTGTATTCCTTCCATGTTTTTCATTTCAAATGGTATGTCCTTGAAATTTCATTACCATGATCATGTATCCTTCTTATTCTGTACATATACTATTTTATGGGTCATTTATAAATGTTTGACCTATTTTCCCTCTCTTTTTAATGTCTTCTAAAACCTCGTAACATAGCCGTTATTTTGCAGAATCTCCGTCTCAAAATGTCTCTCTCTTTTTCTAAAGTTCTTTTATATTATTAAGTGAATACTCAAAGCTCTTTCTTATAAATGGGTATTCACATATATACCAAAATGTTCTATTTTAAATTCTGGGATTTACATACATGAGACCCACCTTCCTTTTCTGTGGGTTTTAAAGTGACGTAAAGATCATGTCTTTAAAGCAGTTTTTAAAACGTTGTGATTATGAAATGAAACCCATTTATTTTATGCTATATGGGTTATTTATGAAATGTTTTATGATGATATATGTGGCTCACATGCTAATAAAGGAAAATTTAATGGTGCGCCCTGATAGCGCTCCAATGCATTGGGTAATGATGTAACCACTAGAGATTACAATTTTCACGATACCTTGGTGAATAACCTTGGTAATTTTCAAATGACACCTTGGGGATGTACCTTGGTGATATGTTCATGATTGTCTATGTTAAATGATGTAGCCACATTTTCAAGTTATAAAAAATGTTATTTTTATTATGATATGCCTCCTTATTTCATTCTAATGCCTTAAAGTTCTTTTTCATGACCTTATTGAAGTATCTCAAGTTCACATGTAAAATGTTTCTATTGTTTTCCTTACTTGGATTTTTACTCACCCCTTTCTTTTGATGTATGATCCCAGGTTATGTGATGCAGTAATGAACCTAGGATGAACATGAGGAGAATCCTTTCAAGTCTTTTAGAAGAATGTTTTATGTTTTCATGTTTAAAGTTCCTGGTTTCCAAGACACTAAACCTTAAAGATCCTAGGTTTTGTAAAATGTAATGAAATTTTATGTGATAAAGAGGCTCGATGTTATAAAATTTATTAGAAATGGAAATAAAAATGAATTGAATATAAAGGATGTGTTTTTATGAAAACCCATTTAAAAGAGAATAACCATGTTTATAAAATCATAACACTCTTTATGTATTTTTATATAATGAAAAATATATTCTATATATTAAATTTTATGTTTTAAATTCATCTTATATGTTTTATATATATGATATAAGAATAAATTCAATTTTTCAGATAAAAGAGGAATTTTTTAAAAAAATACAGTTTCCACCTTTTGATGGTGAACCCTTTTTAAATCTAGTTTTTAACAATTATAAAAATTCTATTTGAAATAATAAACTTCTTATTTTTAATAGGGACATAAAAATTTACCTTGGTTTAAATTTGGTATTTTCTTGATGAAATTCATATTTTAATGAATATTGAAAAATACTGCATTTTAATTCAAACTACCTTTTCTTATAATTTATTAATATAGTTAAATTATATTTTTAATTGGTATTAAAGTGTAATTGTATCATGTTTTATCATTTAATCCAATTTTGGTCATTTTAAGTAATTTTATATATAAATTGGACATAAACACATGTCAATCTTTTGATAGTTTTTACTTCCTAAAAACCCCCTTTCTGGTTTTGACCACATGAATTGATTTTAAATTAATTAATACAACTTCTATATTTTGAATTTGGAAAAATGGATTCCATATTTGGAATCATAAGTTCAAGATTATGTAAACTTTTACCTTTTATTCATGGACATCATGAATAGTAACTTCAGTAATTTGTTTTATTTACAATAATTAAAGGGTAAATTAGGTAAATAAGGGTAAAAATAGTATTATAATAATATAAAACTATGATAACATGTGTCCTAATATTATTTTATGATTCATGGGAGACCCAAAAAATCCATATGCAGATCCTTTGGCATTTGGGAGCCACTTGTGTGTGAAAATGACATGCTATAAAAATTAATTTCAAGTAATGAGAAATATAACATAAACATGTATCTTTTTACTAAAACAATTTTAATGTGGGGTTATATAATTGATATATTTGACTATAAATAGTAATTATAAATATAAAAATATTTCCTACATCATTTTATTTTATTTATAATTTTTAGACATTATATAAATAAATTTATTTATGACATAATGATGATGCAATGATTACCTTATTAATGAAAGATTCAAATAAATGATATTATAAATATTAAAATAAATGAAATTTGAAAATTTTGATGAAATAAAAGAATTTTATGTATGATTATGACATGTTATATTTTATTTAATGTAGTTTTTCAGAATCAATCAATTTGTTATAGCTTAAAAAAACAATTACTAAATATTATCAAAATTAACATAAATGAGTTTTTAAAACAAATACTATTTTATTAAGTGATATAATTGTCATAAAAATATTAGATTAGGATAAATAACATATATAATGTTAAAAATGTCATTAATGATACACTTTAGGTTCTATTGTAATTTAATTGTAACTATATTGACCATATAGTTTAAAAATACAAAAAGGGAAGGTAAGAGTTAATGATTTTAACTAAGGGTTGAAGCCAAAAGATAAGGTTAAATTTGTGTCATAAACTTTTCTAAGACCTATTGGTTGTGAGGATTGATACCCATAATAATCTTATACTTGAAATATATCAATTTGGATCTGTTATAATTCAAAAATAAATTCATAATAAAATAATATTTCAAGACTTTCCTGAAGTGCCCCTCCTCCCTCTTATAAAAGGCCACCACCTCTACCCACTTACTCATACCTCTAAAGACCCTTATCTCTCCCCAATTCTTATAAAATAAGATCCCAAAATCCCTCAATTCCTCCTAGAATACTTACCTTGGGCAAAAGGCAACTCAAGGAAGCCTTTTGGATAAAATCAAAAGGAGTTACCCGATTTAGAGGTAACGTCTTCTCTCAAGATCCTTTAATTTATTTTCCTACTCCAACTCCATGACCTATATTTATTCCATTATTTTATAAAAAACAAGAATCATAAATATTATAAGATTTTTTTATCATAATGGTTCTACCTACACTTACACATACTTCCATCTAATGGATACAGAACATACTGTTTCTGTGTACGGCGAACTACTGCCTCCTGAAACGATGATTGTTCAATTTTCTCCTACCACATATCATGGAGGCCAATAATATGGAACTGTATTTATATAATAGATATATTATATTTATATTTTATCTATGCTTATATATTTTTTATTTACAAAATACCTTTATTCTTTCCATAATATGTAAATACGATAATTTCATTTGAGGAAGTGTGGACTAACACCCCCTCAAAGTGATATGACTCATTCATGCCATACATAGGATTTATAAAGGATGATGTTAATGAAATTATGTAACATATATAACATATATATCATACTAGAATTATAATATACCTATGTTTCATTTAGTTTTGAATCCATTAATATGGCAAAGAACTGAAAGTAGCGTTCATGCGTACGTACGACCTACCGTCTCCATGAATGATACATTTTATTTCTTATCTTAAAATATTATGGACTACTTTAAATACATATATAATGGATATATATGATATTTAAATCATTAATAATATTCTAGAGATGATATAATTTTGACCACATGGACAATTTACATCAAAACAATTTCATTTTCGACTCAAGTATCGAAAATTTAACAAAACGACCGATATAAACTTAAATAAATATGTAATTATTATAACATTGTAATATGTGATATAAAAGAAATAATAAACTTTAAAAATACTTTAAATCAAGTAGAAATTAACCTAATTTTGTTATTCAGGAACATAATGATGGTACATGATGAGTCAGACGTAAGGTAAGGGAAATATCAACTCAATATCATTTCATTGAGTTAAATATCCATGTCATTGGTTTTGTTTTTCCAAGAATATGTTTGCATGACCTATGATTGTTTTACACTGAATATAAAATTATATTGGGTATATTTTATTTTTTCTTACATAATTATTTCATTGATTTATCCTTAATCTAAGGATATGATCTTTGTAAGAGGCATCTTCTCAATCTCCTTTCATTGTGGCATATTTTGATTTATACACAACCTTATTTTATATGGTGTATACTGAACACATTTTACTTTTAATGTCATTCAAAGGTTTTCAAAAGAAATATTTTTTATACAAATCATTTTACTAAATGACAAAAAGGAATGTTTTTTACCGTATGCGATGACAATGACTTCTCTACCGCCATAAACATTATTTGATATTTGGATTCCTCTACAATTCATAATGTTTTTAATAGAAAATTAAATACCATATTAATTTTCTTAGGTATTTTGGTATTGAAATTAGTTTTGAGAATGGATTTATTATATCAATATCTTGAAATAATATCTTATGATTGAAATGTGGAAATGATATTTTCCTTTGTTGTTGTTTATGTGTTATGATTATATTATGGTTATTAGGAATTAATTATTTGTATGTATGGTTCCATGATTAACCGAGGGTAGGTGATCCTATAATATCTCTCCAATGCATTGGGTAACATGATAGAGGTAAAAGATAAGGTTGATCCTTAGATATTTAGGTAATATACTATGATGGGTATTCTAAACGTAACCATGAAGGTTACTCCTTATGTAGCTGTGAAAGAAACAATGTAAGTACGATACAGATGCCCCAAGTTACCTTTATGTTTTATTATTTCCATGAATTTTTTTAGTATTACTATTACATGATGTAAGCTAAGTAGTTTATATTTTATGGGTGAAAAGTATGATTTTGTGAAAATGTTTTCTTGGGTTTTAAATATTCATGGAATAATGGTTTTATTCCTTATTTTATATTAATTATTGAGATATTTATGATCATACCTTGTTTTTCAAATGTTTTACATGGGGTATAAGGATGTGTAAGAGAATGGAAGAAGTCAAGAATATTTTTATCAATAAAAATAAATCATGGTTTTCTTGAAGTGTTTCCTTTGGTAGAAAAAGTGGATACTGAGTGTAACTATCCACATGTAATGTCTAGGACTATTATGTAATAGTTATGGCCTAACTCTCAAAAACTATAAACCTTAAAATATCCTAAATGTGAATTATTTACTTAACTCAAGATTATGTAATGTTTAAAGTTGGGTCTTTATAGTTATCTATACAATAAAACTTATGTTCCTATAATTTCATCAATATATAAGATCTTATAAACAAAAAATGTTATCAATAATTTGAAACATATGTCTACAAAAACTTAAAATCATACTTCATGTTAAAATAAAGCATTACATATAATTCAACCTAATTAAACACCTCCCAAAATTTCATTAATCACTTTTAGATCTTATCTCTTAAAAACTAAATAGGGTGTCTAAGACTTTGAACTTATAATCACCCTTAAGGTTATTAACCTATGATGGTATTCATAAATCTTAAGATAACCTCACTAAAAAACATCATAATATCTAATTTTTTTCTTAAAATACCTCTGATACCAACTATAACAACCCATAATGAAAACTGCTGGAACTTTTTCTAAAACCATAAACCTTACATTTCCGATATTGATAAGTATGATTGGGAACAAAAGTTTTCCCATCAAAACCATAAAACATCAAAAGGAAAAAGTTAATCACATATATTCTCAATGAACCTTTATGTTTTTTGTTTTATATAATTATGATAAGATCATACATAAACAATACCCATCTAATTAAATGAGAATTTCTCCCACTTAACTGAGCCTTTTTGATTTCACATTAATTCATCATTATAATCCATATGAAATTTGTTTTAGGAATATTTCATACAACATAATTTCATGATATACTAAGGGAAAGTAAAAATAAGAAGGTTGAGCTCAAATACTCATTAAAGGTAAAAATAAACATTAATAAGTGAATCTCATCAATGAACAAAAGAAGTACGTAAGGGTATGATAAAATAATTCGAGTAAATGAGAGAATCATAGAAGAACACATACCCATAAATGCTTGAATCATAAATCATGGAACATGGAATAATAATTTAAAAACATAATGTGTCATTATAATCAATAATAATGAACCAAGTGATATTCCTCCTAATAAAAGGAAACACTATAAACCCACAGGAAGAATTGAAAAAACAAGTTGGTATCTCGTAAAATCATCTTTCTAGAACAACTAAAAACCCATACAAATAGAATATCCATACACTCGACTTATACTATAATTTTCCATAGATCATAATCATTACCAAATTCATTGGAGATCTATCTAGGAACATCCATTGTGTAAGCTATAATGTGATCAACTAGTGCTATCTGGGCTCACCCATTGTATATAATGTTCACAAACCATAATATGAATAATGTATATAGATATTTCAATATAAATCTCATAGAAAGAATTTTATTACATTTATAACATGATTAAACCATGTAAAAGAAATGGGTTTCATATTAATCTATTTAGAACACGATTAAACCATGGTAAATAAATGGGTTCCATAATAATCTCATTTAGTTATGGTTAACACTTGTAAAATAAATAGGTTCTATAAAAATCTCTTTGAAACATGGTTAACATGTAGAAAAGAAATGTGTTTCAAAACAATTTACTTAAAACTATATTAATACATCCATATAATGAATAAGGATGATATAAATATAAAATATACCCATTATAGTAATAATAAAGGGCTTTTCTCATTGATGATTATAAATACATAAAAATATCTTTAAAAAAATAATTAATAAAAATATCATTTGCATTTTGAAATCACTTCCTAAAACTAAAATTTTAAATAAAATTGTAAATAATTTTCTTTTTTTTTCTGAAAACATATAAAATAAGATTTAAATCAAACAATGGTCATAATAGTGGAAAATTTCATTTATTCTGTACGTGTTAAAATAAATAGTTCTTTCAAATTTTTAGTAAAATCCGAATGGGGATTGTTTTGAAAATGACATGAAGAATCCTTTCAATTTTTTTAAATTAAAACATGGTAAAGAATGTATTTAAAAAATTATTTTATGATTACTAACAAACATTTTTATGTTTTTTCAGAAAACATGATTTTTGAAGAAAAATGATTTTCGATCGATGAGAGAAGTAAATATGATTTTTCATAAAAACATTTTCTCAATTATTTTAATTACCAACAAGTGAAAAAATGGTATTATTAAATTAAAATATAACTAATAACTAAAGAATAATAAATTTAAATATATTACTTGAGAGTTATATCATATTATTTCAAAATTTTATAGTTAATCATAAATAATCTCAATAAATGATGAGATTGTAACAAAACAATTTACAACTTTGGTAACTTTGAATAACAATGCCCATGAATGGATAAAATTAAGTGAAAATTATAATATAACTGGAATAGATAAATTCATGACATTAAATGAAAAAAGGGGTTGTATATTCACCTCATAAAACTAGATAAGAGTATAAAAGAACATAAGTCTCAAGGAAGTCAAATTGTGACAAAAATCATTTACTCCTTTAGTAATATTTTGAATCATAATACCAAATAATTAATAAAAAAAATGAAATATTAAATATCATGAAAATAATTTTATTCATGTTATATCATATCAAATTTTTATTATATACACAAAAAAATTAAATAGGTACTGAATTTTCATGTCTCTAAGGAATAAAATAGAGATTAGAAATCCCTTAACTCATGTTTCCTTTTTCTTGAATGTGATTTAAAATGATGTATATTTGTTTTAAACATGTTATAAAATTATTAAAGAACCAAATTAATATATATATATATATATCATATATGATCCTTTTATAACACCTTATCATCCTTTCATTATTAATTGTTCATTATTTTCATTATTTCTGGTGTTAATTTCCTTATTTTCTCATTCATGATTTGTTATGAAAGTTCAAGTTCATGTGAATATAATATAGTTATATCAAATACATAATGAAAATAATAAAATAATTATCATATTTAGACATCAATTATACTTTTATACCCAATAATTAAACATGGTTTTGAAAAATGAAGTATGTTAGATCACGGAGACGACATGTTGTACATACACATGGGTAATGTTTCCATTTTCAATGATTATTATGGAATAGATATAAGTAATATATTATATTTTTTTATAATTATAATAATACAATAAAGAAAATATTATTTCTTTAAATAAATAAATATATATCATCAATGTGGTTTGACGATGAAAAGAGAGATTCACGTCACTTTATGAAGGTGATAATCCACATGCAAACAAATAATGCTATCAAAATTTAGTGCGTGAAATGGTAAGAGGTAAAACAAAAAATTATGATTTAATAATGATAAATATTTCATGAATATATTAAATATTTTATGTATATAATATGTATTTAATAAATTTATCATTATTATTTTTCATGTAAAGCATTCATGAAAATGAAACACATCGCTTCGCGAGGCAGTAGTCCACCGTACACATTAGCGATGTTATTATATCACCTAGGAAACAGAAAGTAAAAATGTAAATATGATATAATGACTAAAAGTTTTAATTTTTTTATAAATATAATATTAATAATTTATATCTATCATTATACCCAACCATGAGAGGTAGTAGTGGAAAAATGAATGACATCTATTCATGAGGTGGTTGTCTTCTATTCACATGAATGATGTTTTTACAACCCATTTTATTGAAGAGGAGAATTATTTTGGTTATAAAACTATCATAATAACATCTATGTATATGTAATATACTGAGTTTATTATATAATTATGGTTTAAGAAGTATTTAAGGAGGTGTAAGAATAAATAAAATAAAAAACGCTCATTGAAGAACCTTACCTCTTCTTCAGGAAACTTATTTCAGTTGGCACCAAAATCTTTCTATGGTTTGATTTATGCACTAAATAAGGCGTATATGATGTTATGAAGAAATTATATAAGTTATTTGGGTGGTTATTGGATGAATATATGGGTTTAGAATGTGTGAATGGAAGAGGAGAGGTGGTGACCTTTTTCACTATTCATAAAAAAGTAAACTTTCCAAAAAATACTTTAAAATTGACCATAATATAATTTCTAAATGATGATATAAAAAATCTAGTCTGTTTTTTCAAATTAATTTTCTAATTTTTTTAAAAATTAAATTTAAAATAAAACCCATTGAAGCGATGAAAATACAGGCTCTCGAGAAGTGTATTATTTCAGGTGCAATATGATTTTATATTAATTTTTTTTTTCTAATAATAATCATTTTATAAATATAAATTACAATTTAATTATATATAATCTATAAATTTCATTTAACGAATTCCTCATTAGTTGTTATTCTAATTAATTAAAATGGAGAAACATTATGTAATTTAAAATAGTTTTAAAAAAACTCAGTTTTAAACCCAAAAACAAATATATAATAAAATACAATCTAATAATGACTAAAATGTAATTATGTGGAATAAATATAACAAAAGTATAATTATATTACATTAAATCACATTAAAAACATAATGTGTAATTTAAATTACTTAATTTATTGAAAAGAAATGGTATTGTTACAAAAAATCTATATTTTTCACTATTCACTGAAAATCCATATTTTCTAAAAATACCAAAATTTTACTAAAAATAAATTTTGATATTTTTATTAAGATATTAATTTAAATTTATAAAATAAATTTTATAAAAGTTCAAAAAAATGATTATAATATTTTTTTATCGAAAGGAAATAAAAATCATATTTGTAGAAAACATATTTTAAAAAAATAAAATTATATTACTAAAAAAATTGAATGATTATTTACTAAAAATTTATCAATAATTTATATTTATTCGGAAATATACATATATATATATATATCATAAATTATTTAAAATTATTCGTACCATCCAATTTGACATCCTGGTTACAACAGTTATATCTATCGTGGGTCACTTAAACTCGGGGTTTCATATTGAATACACTCTAGAACATAAAAATATTGGGGTTGTGTGTACCAAAAGATATCAAAAATATTATATATATTTAAAATAGATGTATATCATAAAGTCTTAGTGAGATAAATTCTCATCTATTTTTGTTGTTTCTTGTCATTTATGTTATTGAACATAATTTCCTTCTTTTAAAATCTCGAGGTGTTATAGTGGAGATGGTAGTCCACACATATGCGTCAGCATTGATAGAATTTTTAAATTAGTGGAAGTGTAATAAGATAAATGATATATTATTTTTAAATATTCATAATTATTTCATAAATATGATAAATATTTATTAGTATAATCTTTATAATCGTCCATGTAAATTGGTGATGAAAAAACAAATTACATTGCCATGTGGAAACTATACGTCATACATACACATGAATGATGTTTATTTACATATGATATAAATGATATTATTATGGTTTTTTTTCAAAATAATTATACCATTTTAATATATTTAAGATGAATTTTTCATTGTATGATCATTTTTATAGAATATTTGAAGGAGTTAGAAGAGGAAATATAATGAAAAGCTAGTTTTAAATTTATACTTGTTCTTGGTATAAACACAAATGGGTTAAAACTTAAGCATTCTATGATTGTACTTCAATTGTCCTAGATCATTTAGATCATGGATGAGAATGCTGGGAAGTGTAAGGACCCATTTTTTTGAACTATAATTTTAAGAAGAAATTTTAATTTTTTCTTTCAGATGCTGGTATGGGAAAAGAAGATAATTTAACCTATAAGATGATATTAGATGATTTTTATAACCACTATATTAGTCATGTAATTGTATTTTTACCCTATTATAGGAATTTGGTGGAATTAAGAACCATTCAATTTTCTTTGAATTAATTAATAATTAATAATTAATTAATTAAATATTAATTTATTCGAACACATTCATTCATCCATATATTTTGAAGGGAGAATCATATTTTGGTTCCACATATAAAATTGATACAGGAAAGGGAATATTTTTATAGGTGGGTGATAAACTCATGTAGGGTGCCGGGGCTGACCCGAGCCCCCATTTTTTTTATTTTCATTATCATTTTTCTTTTCCTCTTTTTTTACTTCTCCTTCCCTTTGGAATCTAAAATTACCCCCTACGAGCCTCCTTTTCATGATACTAAGAGAGATAAAGGGATATGGAGAGATATAAAGAGACATAGAGAGAGGGGAAGAGATATACTACAATAGTGTTCGGGATGAGCCAGATCGTCATGCGGTAGCCATGTAGTGTGGAAATGGGAGATGCTTTAGAGGATTGATCCCAAAGGTAGTTTTTTTGAATTTTTTTTCCATAAATTTCCATATATTTAAAATTTATTAATTTTTAATCCCTAATATTATTATTTAGGATACTTTTGAGGGACAATCTGTTTCTTTTGGTGGAAAAACCAGGGTTTTAGGAAATTTTAGTGGTTTTTCTTCAAGAATCCTGATCATACGACATGTGGATTTATGAACACACTCCATTTGTTTCTCCTATTCATGGAAGATGATAATTTAAAATCACACACCATTTATTGGTGTATACACACTATGTCCTGAGACTTGGTCATGTAGCCGAGTACCCAGACAAACAGCCCATGTTGGGGTACATGGCTTTGTAAATTACATTGGCAGACCCTGTGTGGATTACATATTGTATAGTGGTACAAGACCAGTCATAGTACATGGTCAGGTCATGTGATATACAAGAGAAGGTACCCTGTGTGGGCTGCATTCCATTTACATGTCTTATACATTTTGTTCATGGGGGTTTACATGCCATGTCTGACTGAGGTACACACCCATATGAGGATTTGGGGGTACACATAGTGTATTGGGTATAAATACCATGTAATTCCACATTTTATAACCTTTTAAAAGGTTTTTGTATATTTATTCCCATGAGTCAAAATTGGATACATGATTATTCCATTCTAATCATTTTTTCATGTAGACCACAATGGTGATACCCTTTAGGTGATTAGAGAACTCCAAAGGATCGTTTCAGTCTTTTTACCAAATGGAGAGTTTCTTCTTTTGATAATGAAATCCAATTTTCTCTTATGAGTGATACCTTTGATCTAATATGGGCCATGAAATATCTCTTTTGAGAGATATTTTGTAGTATTTTTCCATGATGATGTATCCCTTGTGATATGTTCCCTTTTTTGGCCCAGGTTTCCATAAGGTTAGTTGTTTCTGAGGATCCTATATTGGATGAATCGACTTATGTTTCGACCAAGAGGATCCTATGTAGGATGACTCAATAATATTTCTATTACCATGGTTCCCCTAAGGGAAGAATTTACTTATATTATAACCTAGGGAATCCCTTGTAGGATCCCTTTACCCATACACTCTTCTGAGGATCCTAGGTAGGACACATCTTCTTATTATACTAATTTTAAGGGTCCCTTATTATATGACTCTTCCTATATATCGTTATGAGGATCCAATATAGGAAACCTATATTAACCTACCATTTGAGGATCCCATATTATATTCTCTCATTTACCTTAACCTATGTTGATCTGTAGTTGGATGAATCCATTTATGAGTAAACCTATAGGATATGATGTAGGATGCCTCTTCTGTGTGTTGACATTAAGGACCTAGATGGTGCCCCAATGTTTAATCAACCCTGAGCTAGTAAATTGGATTTGTGAGTCACCTTTCTATAATACTTGTAGAAGGTGTCACCTTTGAACCCATTCTAAACTTATAATCTTGTGAGGTTACGGTAATAGTGGTGGGTTTGTGTATTTTTACACCCTCACTCTTTTATTTATGAAATCACCTGTTTACTGATGATGTATCAATGATTATCAGTGGTGCTTCCTAGTTTGTGGTTGATGAGCTTGATGTGGTTCATTTCCCTTTTTCAGGATACCTTGATGTATTTCTTGGTATCCGAATTATGAGACATTTTATTGTTATATTTATTGTCATTCCCAGAGGTACTACCTAGGATATGTATGTATAACATGTATGTTTTATTGTTATATTATATGGATTTCAAAAGGTGTTTTCTGGGATCTAGATTTTGATCCGATGATTATGATAAACAGTCATTAATCTACTTAAAATAATACTTGTGTATGATTATGCCCATCTGAGTGATGGGTATGATTATGATCTCCTGGAATTTTGGTTTAAGGATGAGTATTACTCTCTCCTCAATATGGGTATGGCATCCTTGATGATTATACTTGTGGAGGATTATTATCTCCTAATCAATAGGTATTAATATGATTCCCTTGGTCAATTACATGACCTTAGTGTTGGAAAAGGCATTTTAAATCATTAGACACTCAAGGTTTATTATTCTCTCCTGAGCTATAAGAAAGATTATACTCTCCCTAATTAGAGAACTTGAGGGGTGGACATGACATCTCATCGGTGATCTCTCTGTACGGATTTCCTAGGGGTCAAATCCTTAGGGTTCATCCAAGTTCCAATGTTGTGACTACCTACATACCATGAACTAGCGCTAAGACATCATATTGGATTTACATAGAATGAGTGAAATGATTTCCATCTCAGTGACTCTAATTATAGGAGTGTCCATCGGTGTAAGATATCCTTTATCATTATGATTGGAGGTGAGTATAACTAATCATAAGGCTAGGATATGTACCCCCCTATGGTGACATAGCTTTCTCAGAGAAATTTCTAGTGTTGGCCGAATCATGTATTGTTAATCAGGATTACAGAATCAAGGATCAAATTAATGATACATAACTTGATAGGTATTTCATCTAACTCCGAGCCCTAGTCATAGGATTTCCAACCGATTGGATCACGTGTCCATGGATCTAGGTTAGATTGAGGTATTTATACTTTTATTCCTTGCTTATATAAGTATTTATATGATAACATGAATATATATATATATATATATATGGGGATATATATATAAATGAATAAATATACTCATATAAGATGGCACTACATCTGGAAAATAGGGGGAAAAGACCCAAGAATAGATTGTGGACTTGTTTCTATAATTAGCATCTGTTTCCTTTAACATTTCATTTATGTTTCAGCTAATATGAGTATATTGCATGAGTATGTACTATTGATATTAGATTTATAGGTTCATCATTGGGTTGTAATATTAAAATTATTTCTCAGACCAATATGTTCACTTCGATGTCTATTCAAAATACATGTCTACTTGTAATATTGATAAAAAATTTCCTGATGTATTGGACTAAGGCCTAGGGTTTATTGATCGAGTGGATCCACCTGTGAGTATTCTTATGATCGAGATAATATAGTTCGATAGTGTCTAGAGACTGGGTATATGGTCTGGTTTAGTGTTAGTAATAAATACATATACATTTATTTTAGTTTTCTTTATGTACTCTTGCATGAATTTTCATCCTAGTGGGTGACCAATGTTGTATGTATGACATGGATGTTATAGATTTTACAAAATTTCATTTATTATTTCAGCATGTTATATTTATATTTATTTACGTCTTGTTTGACATATAGATATTTCTGTTGTGTTTACACTTATATATGGGAATAGTCACTCTACAGACACACCCTAGGCCCTCACTACTAATTGAAAGCATCTTGTGTATAGAGAGGCATGCCTAAGGCCTTATAACAAATTGTCTTGGAGCACTAATTTAGTGGTATTAAAGATGATACGTTATAAATTTGAATCAAAGGTGGTTCCCTTCCTATTGTAATACTATTTGTGATATAGTAGATAGGATTAATTGGAATATGTTGGAACTTGTGATATATATTAGACTAGTTCATTAATATCACTTGTTCTGGTAAGAAGTTATGGTTTCTAGTGATATGGGATTAATTTTCTGATTTGTGATGTCACAATTTTATATTAATTTCTCTTTGAGCTATGGAAATTTTGTATGGATGTTATGATTGATTACGAATTTCTAGATCTTATCCATTGAAAAGAGGCAAGTGATTGATTTTGAATCTAGGAAATAAAAGGTAAGACACATCTCATGCATCATATTTAGAACATATGATTCACATTATAAAGTCTTCATAGTGTGTTATTTTTTGAGGACTGAGGAAATTTGTTTAAATTTACAACAGAAACCTGAATGGTGTTTTTTGGTATAGGTTTTTGGTGGAATTATACTCAATTGGGAGAAAATTCACACATATATATATATACACTTTTTTATGGAAGGTTATATGGATCCATATTAATAAGTTTTAGTGAGGATGATGACTCATTACATGTGCAGTGGAGTTATAGTGACCCTAGTAGGTTGATAGAGCACATGATACCCATGTGTTATACCCCTTGTAGGGCGTTGTTTCAAAGTATTGGTTATTTAATGTGTTAGTAACAATCTGTACAATGTTTTCTTACATAAAATATAATTAAAATATATTAACCAACCATCATTTTTGATTATCTATTCATATATTTGAGTATGATGCTGATAGGTACTAGTAAGTTCTCAGGAACTATACATCAAAGATATATTACCATATAAGGATACCTGATGAGTGTCATTTTAGTATCTATTCTATGTTGATAACATGATACTTGTGGGTAGTCCCTTTTGAGGATGATCAGTGAGGATCAGGGCCCTAGTAGGCCGATGTTAAAAGTTTTAACCCATGTAGGTTTTTGTCATCTTTAACATACATATAAAGGTTTGATCATTTGTGATAGGTGGTTAGACCATATAATCCAGTTGTGATACATGATCTGCAGGTCTAGATGATATACCTAGATACCCTTATATGCGAGCATAATCCTTTTAGTTCATTTTTTTAGATTAATGGAAACCTTTGTGATAGGTTGGAAAATTGTTTTCAATTCCTTTCTATTAAGTGATCTAGTTATAAAAACATTTTGAGATCGATGAAAAGTAGGTGCCTGAGTTTTGTAATATAGACATGTTGATGACTTTTTATTTGGATAAATCACCTAGGGTGCTTGGGTATCAAGACTATACTTTATAGGAAGGACTATTTGGGTTCCAAGATAAGTTGTACTATGTTTCCATAGTTTATAATGTAGTTAAGAGGGTGGGTAGATTCTCTTGAATAGAGAAACACTATAACAAACCTCACTTTTTATAAATTAACATCACATAACTTTTCCATAATACTTAAAATATTATACAAATAGACACCAAAAGACCATAATAGTCTAGTTCCTTTGGAAACATAGAAACATAAAAAATGATACATAAATTAGCTACATTATCTCCCACTAGGTTCTTCTTGGCTAGAATTCTTCATAAAAACCTAAAACATAATACATATCTTCATAACCTGGGGGAAAAGAAACAAAAAATGGATGAGATTAGATTCCTAGTAAGGGTAAACAAGGGAGATATGTAAGCATAGTCATGCACATAAAGGTATGATAACATGATCATGAAAATAGAATATCATACCCTGCATATCAAAGATTATATACATGAATCATGGAATAAATATTGGCAGATCATAAGAAATGAATCTTAAGAAAATAAGGAATATAAGTTAGGAAATAATAATATAGGAATAAAACATGGAATTGTGGAAAACACATAAGTATATAATATTATTTCCATAATATCCAAGGAATTTCTACCAAGACCATCTTAGTAGTATGGGTTCACTCCCCATACCATCTTGGTAGTCATGGTTCACACCCATGTCTATCTTAGTAGCATCATTTCACTGATCATAACATATTGGTAGTCATGGTTCACTCCCATGGCCATCATAGTAGTCAATGTTCACTACTAAGACCATATTAGTCTATCTCATGAGATATAAATCATTACCCAATGCATTATAGGGAGATATAGGTCCCACCCATCTCATAATTAAATCATACATACTTGTGATAAAAAATCATAAACAATAACATAATAAAGCATGGAATTAAATAAGTATCAAAAACCAGAAATCACATCATAACATGTGAAAGAAGGTATATGTTTCATAATCATTTCATGAAAATAATAACCCATGAAAAGAAGATGGATTCAAAGGAATATAACCAGTGAAAGAGAAATGAGTTTCATAAACATCACGCCATCAATACATAAACCATTCAGAGAAAGAATATGAATGGATACATTGAATTATTTCCCCAGAAAGTCATGAGTAACATCAACAAATGTCATCTTAGGTGAAAAATAATTTTGAAATACACTTTAAAAACTTTTTTTGAGGAAATGATATTTTTCCAAAAAAATACCTTTTAAAACAATATACATTTTTAAAAATATTTTTATTTGAAAATCATTTCAAAAAATTATAAGGGATGCTTTGAAAACCATAAAAAAAATTTAAAATCCTTTTTCCTTGAAAAAGATGATTTTAAAACATTTTCAAAATATTTTTGAAAACATGGGTTTTTAAATAAAACAGATTTCCAACCGAAGAGAGAGGTAAAGTGAAACTTTCTTAAAAACAATTTCCTAACAATTTTATGTACCAAAGAGTGGGAAAATGGTTCCAATATATAAATATATTAGGAATAAATAGAGTATAAGAAAAATCATGAACATTATTAAGATATGGTTCATAATATATCATCAAAGGAAGCATAAACAAAAACACTGTCAGAAAATGATAGTATTTTTTCAATAAACTCGTATCACTTGGTAACTTGGGATTATACTCTCCATGTAAGAAGAGGAAATTACATGATGTTTAAAATATCATGAAAATAATGATATTAATTATAGAACATGTCAAATGGGAGTATATACACCTTGATAAATAATGTTAGTATATAATAAAACATATGTCTCAAAGAAGGTAAATTGAGACAAAACTATCTTACCAATTTATTAACTTTTGAAACATTAATACCATGAAATAAAGATCATAGAATGGATATGTAAATACCCATAAATTAATGAATAATAATAATAAAATATATTAGTGGGAATTTTATACACCATTGAAAATAAAAAACTGGTGAACATGACATGTATCTCATAGATATAAAAAGTGATATGAAATTCCCTTACCATGTTTTTTGGATCTCTTCGTACTTGGACAAACTTCTTCTTACTCAGGTAACTCATTTTGGTTTTCACTAAAGGGATTCATTGGAAGTATTTATACCCAATGGTAGGATTCAAGGAGTAAGGTAGGGTTTTTGAGAAGTGTATTAGAATGAGCTTGGATGAACCTAAGTGGGTTGAGAGGTTAGAGGAAGGGGGAGAGTTGGTGGCTTTTTATATGAGAGGAAAAAGGCTTGGTATTTTTGAAAAAAAGGTAGGTGTAGCCACATTTTTATCTAAAATAAGTATTCCAAAACCAAAAAAACTCCATAATGGATGGTTCATGGATGAATAATTTCCAACCAATTGGTGTTGGACAAGTGGCTAGGTTATTTGGGCCTTTATATTTAATGTTTATTCCCTTGTTAAGTTTAATTTTACCATAATTGTTGTAATTAATTTTTAATAATTTCACCAATATTTTGGAGGAAAAAATAATTTTACCCTATTAGACATTATAAATAATGAATATTAAAAATATATAATCCATTTTTTTAAAATATAATCACACAATTGTCAAGAATTAATTTAAAATTAATACCATTGATGAGATGAAACTATAGGGTTTTAATGTAAAATAGATATAATGGTTGCTATGTTTTTATATCCAATTTCAATATGAAATTAGTTTCAATGTCCTATATTGGAGTAATTGATAAAAATTTTATCTAATAAAAATCTAAAACAATTTAAAAATATAATTTAACCTTATTAATGAAAAGGTAGTTTTGAATTAAATTTATCTTTTTTCCACTATTCATCCAAAAATGTAGTTTCTCAGAAAAATACCAAAGATTAAACCTAATATAAATTATAAATTATAAATTAAAAAATTAAGTTTATTTTATAAAATTAAATTTCTAAATGTATCTAAAATTAAATGTTTTCTCATAGAAGTACATAAAAAATAGTTTATTTGAGAAAATAGTATTTTTAAACATATAATGTCTTTATATAAAAAAATATATTTTTCATTATCAATATGATATATTTATATAAAACCATTATAAATAATATTTTAAAAGTATTTTTTACTATTCATATTAATAAGTTTAACGACTAGTTTATAACTACCTCATTTAAATAATTATAATAATTAAAATGATGTTTCATAGAAACTTAGTTTTGCATGTAACGCACACCAAGATTTTGTTACGTGTAAATAAATCAAAGTTGGCGCCATTTGAAATAATTTTTTGACTTAGTGTAGTGAAAGACATAATTGAAAATTAATAGTTTAAAAAAAATTGTCTATAAGAACTCTGGGTGTTATATTCTACCCCCCTTAAAATAAATTTCGCCTCAAAATTTTTCATTCAAGTAAAAAAATGAGGATAATTTTAATTAAAAATATACTCAAGTTCCCACATAACTTCCTATAACTGGTAATTTATCCAAAAATTTTTTACTAGGTGAGTAGTATCCTTTTATAGAACATTCTCTGTACGATCCAAATTTTCAACTGGTTATTCCTTAAAAGAAAGATCCTGCTCTAGTGGCATGACCTCTGAGTTCAGTACATGTGAAGGGTAAGGTATGTAATTACTATGGAGAGAAACATGGAACACATCATGAACTTGAGATATATTTGGAGTAAGTACCATGTGATAAGATACCTTCTTGATATAACCAAGAATTTCGAAGGTACTGATATACCATGGGTTTAATATCCCTTTCTTCTCAAATATCATAACTTTCATATAGAGAGAGATTCTTAGAAAAACCTTCTCACTAACTTAAAATTATAGATCATTATATTAGTTATTAGCATACCATTTCTACTGACTTTGAGATACCTTGATATTCTACATAATGGTCCCAACCTTCTCAAATATTTTTTCTGCAATATTAGGTCCCGATAGATTTATTTTTCCAAATTCATCCCATAATGTTGGATCTCTATATTTATTCCAATAAAGAGATTCATAAGGTCCCATATGAATTCTTGAGTGAAATATATTATTGTATGAAAACTCAACTAGAGGAAGGTGTTTATCTCAACCACCTTTAAAATCTAATAAACTAGATCTCAATATATATTCTAGGGGTTGAATTGTTCTTTCAGAGTGACCATCTTTCTGAGGATGATAGGTAGTTTTGAAACTCAAATCTATATTAATTTCTTGATGAAGACTTCACCAGAACATTGAGGTAAACTTCATATCCTAATCTAATAAAATAGAATTTGGTACTCCATGGTACCTTACCACTTCTTTAATGTATATCCTTGCAATATTATTCGAATATAAGTATTCTCTGATAGTGATGAAGTGTGATGAATTAGTAAGGCGATCAACTACCATCCATATAGAATTAAACACTTCAGAGGTTTTGGGTTGTCCAATAAAAAAATCCCTAGTGATGTTTTCCCATTTCCATTCTGGTATGGGTAATGGATGCAACATATCTTTATACCTTTGTCTTTGAACTTTAACTTGTTATCATGATAAACACCGAAATACAAACTCTATGATATCCCTCTTTATTCCATCCCATCAGATGTATTCTTTAAAATCCATATAAATATTCATACTTATAGTATAAATAGAGAATGAATAACTATGATCTTCTTTTAACAACCCCTTATTTAACTCTGATGTGGAAGGAACACATACATGGTTCTTAAACCTTATCATTCCATCTTTATCAAGGTTAAAATCAAGAAAATTTATATATTTATTTTCATCTTCACCTCTTCCTTTTGTGCCTCCTTAATCTTCACTTGGATAAAGGGTTGAACATTTATTTGATGAACATATTATTTTCCCCTTCATTCAAGATTTCTAGATCCATCCTTTGAAAATACAGAAATATTGGATCTTTTTTTATCCTAATCATGGATAAGTTAGAACAATCTTTTTGACTCAAAGCATCGAACACCTTATTAGCTTTCTAAGTGTGGTAATGTATTGAGTAGTCATATTTCATTATCAACTCTAACAATTTAATTTGGCACTTATTCAACTCATTCTATGTGAATATTTTTTTTATAACTTTATTATTGGTATATGTATCACACTTTTCTCCATAAAGAAAATGCCTTCTTATCTTCAATGCGAAAATTTCCACTGCTAACTCGAAATAATGAGTTGGATAGTTTTTCTGATTAATATTTAACTTCCATGTAGCATATGCGATAACCATGTTATTTTACATAAGAAAAAATCCCAATGTATTCATGGATGCATCACAACAGATTACAAATCCTTCTCCACTACAGGGAAATGTTAGCACAGGTTCCCCGACAAACCATATCTTTAGTTCCTTGAAGTTTTTCCCACATTCATCAGTCTATATGAACTTGACACCCTTTGGAGTTAACTTTGTTATAAGAATAGATAGTTGAGAAACATTTCCCAAAATCCATCAATAATATCCAACTAAACCAAGAACACTACAGATCTCAGTCACCATAGTTAGTCTAGGACAGTATTCAATAGCCTCTGTATTTGATGTATCTACTGATACACCATCTCTTGAGATTATGTGACCCAAAAATTAAACCTTTTATAGCTAAAATTAATGATTTTTAAATTTTCCTATAACTTATCCTTCCTTAGGGACTTAGGTACAATTCCCAATAGATCTTCATGCTCTTCCTTGATCTTTGAATAGATAAGAATATCATCTATAAAGACTACCAAAAAATGATTAAGGTAATCTCTAAAGACTCTATTCATCAAATACATGGAGATAATTGGGGCATTAGTTAAACCAAATGGTTTCAATATATATTATTAATGTCCATATCTTGTACATAATGATGTCTTGTGTATATCTTCTATGACAACCCTGCTTTTATTAAAAACTTAAACATGATTTATTACATTAAACATAACTTGATAAAACAAAAGAGATCGAGAGGTTTAGTGTCTTTGGGGATTTGGATCAATAAATAAAAACTTAAAACATGAAATACAACATCTTTATTGAAAACTTCCTTTACATGACCACTACATTCCCTTGTACTTAGCATTGCATGGGATAACCTGAGGACATGCATAAGAAAAGGGTGAGCTATAAAGCCCAGTAGGGGAGTACACATGGAATAACACGAGGAGTACAATAAATGTTATACAATAGTAATATCAATAAAGCATAAAAGAAACATCAACATAAAGTCATGATAAAGCATGATAATCATAACATTGAAATGTGGCAACAATACTTAACATGGAATTAGCACGAGCCAATGCTTATTGCACATAGAGCATGAGTAAATCCTCATTGCACATGAAGTACGAGTAAAAACTCATTGCACTTGATTTAGCATGAGTCAACACTCATTGCACATGACGTATCATGATACTATACTTTACCCAATACATTGGAGTGCTATAAGGGCACACCCTTCTTAAACATTTCATTTCATGCATAAGTGTGCCACATGGATTCATAAAACATAATAATTTATTCCACGATAAAGGAATGTTGAATTCATAAAAGAAAATTTTTAATCAATAATTAAAGGTTCATAAAGGTGGATACCCTTGTTGGAGAAATGTGCATGGTATCCACTACACAATGGCATTGGCCTAGAAAATCGGTGCGATTTCGCAAGCATAACGGCGTGGCATAAGAATTCATAAAAATGGTTGATGAGAGAGAAAGGGGTTACTCATCATATTTACATGTAATGGAAAGTAGGGAGGTCATATAGATACATGTACCAAAAATTGTAATGGAATTTAGATTCATGATACAAAATTATTGCTTGAATGTAAAAGAACAGAGAGAAGTTCCTTTCGGAATTTCGGCATAATAACGGGTGTACATGAGAGGCATTTAATGAGAGAGAAAGGGGTCTCCCATCATTCAAAACATAATAGGTCAGTATGGGGGAGGTGAGAAACCATACCCAAACATTCATAATTGAAATTAAAATGGCAATACAACTTAAAGAAAATTGACAAAAATGAGAAAGGAAGAAAAAAATCTTACTTGGAAGTGTGCTTCCAAAGGCTAGAGAGAGGCTTGTGAGAGGATTCTTGGGAGCTTGGGGCACCTTGGGAGGATTCTAGGGAGAGTAGGGAAGAGGTTGGACGAACCCCAAGGTCCTTGAGTGAGGAGGAAGTGGGATCTTGGGTGGGTTTATATAGGAAAGGTGAGGGAATTCTTTATTATTTAGGTTTGGGTCACCTTACATTAAATTAACCCAAACCACAAAGCATACAATGGTTTTTTCCCATGGTTTTTGGAAAAGGGAAGAGGAAAAAAATATTTTATAAGGCCAATGTACGAAATTTTAAAACATTAGGGTTGCTTATGTGGAGGTGAGTCAGACTCCAATGAAAATTAATTTAAAAAGGCAAGGTGTTGAATATGTCTTGAGGGGTCCATTAATGCTTTGAAAAGTAAGTCAAAAAAACCAAAATCACATTATTTTAATGGTAAAACATATATTGGCCGAAAATAAAGATTATAATATTTTATTACATCACTATTGGGTCATTATGATGTCATAAAATACATTATATATTTAAACGGTATTTAGTTTTTACCAAAAAAATTGACTGTCTCAGAAAATTATGAAAATTTTACTGTTGGATAATTTCGATGTCTTGATTCCAAAAATGACATTTATTTTATCTAAAAAAAATTATAAATATGTTAATTTTTACTTTTAAAATAAAAACCGACATTTATCGAAAATTCACGGGTTTTGACAGAAATGGATTTCAAACCTTAATAAAAAAATTTAATTGCATTCATAAAATTATAAGATCATTTACATTTAATAAAAATTAATTTAATAATAATATTATTATTTTATTAAAATATTATTTAACTCAAAAATCCCTTAATTTAATAAAATAGATTTCTTAATTAAATAATAACTAAAACACCATTTTTTCTTTAAAAACTATTTACAATTTATGAAAAATGACTAGAAATTATATTCATTATTATATACAAAAATAATGTACATGAACATATTATTAATTATTTGTTACATAACCCCTTAAAACAGCCGCATAAGACCTAAGGGTAAGGTTTGCGATGGTGATAGACTCTTGGGGTGGCTCGGATAACATCGCTCAAGTGGTAATTTCAATCAACTTCCACTTTTCCCGTAGACATTCACATTCGAGCTTGACATGATGAAGCTCAGCTTGGGCTTAGTCAAGGGCGAAGCCCAAAGATGACACCTCTTTTCTGAGCTCCAACAAATGGTCTTCATATGGGGCAATTCTACTGGATGAGGCCATCACTTCCTTTGTCTGGGTAAATTGGATTTGATAAAGTCCTATATTTATACTAATAATGTGATTACTATTCAAAAACTATATTAGCAACGGTCAAAATTCCTAACGTAAAACCAATGAAGTTGACATCTTATAAAAATATTTTTCGTAAATAGACATTTAACTGGATCAAGAGGTATTTTCCATTAATGAAACTTTGGGTCGTTACAATATTCCCCCTTAAGAAATTTCACCCTCGAAATTTTCCTTTTCCCACACTAAAACAAATGTGGGTAACTCAGCTTCATCATATCCTCCGATTCCCAAGTTGCTTCTTCAAACTTGTGGTTTCTCCACAACACCTTGACGAGGGTCATTGTCTTATTTCGTAGAACTATTTCTCTATGATCTAAGATCTTCACTAGTTTCTCCTCATAAGAATGATCATCTTCCAATTGTACCACCTCAGAAGAGAGTACATGTGAAGGGTCCGATATGTACTTTCTTAAGGGGGATACATGAAAGACATCATGTACTTTGTCCATAGTAGGTGGAAGTGCTAGTCGATAGGCCACAGCCCCAACACGATCAAGAATATCGAAGGGGACGATGTACCTTGGACTTAACGTCCATTTCTTTCCAAACCTCATGTCCTTCTTCCATAGAGATATGCGTAGAAAAACCATGTCTCCAACTTTAAACTCAAGGTCTCGTCGGCGATTATCTGTATAACTCTTCTTTCGACTCTGAGCTGCCTTGATATGCTGCTGAATGGTTTTTACCTTCTCCAGTATTTCCTCGACCATTTCTAGTCCAAGCAGCTTACGTTCACCGACCTCATCCCAACATGTCGGTGTTCTGCACCTTTTCCCATACAGGGCTTCATATGGTTCCATTTGGATGCTCGAGTGGAAACTGTTATTATAAGAGAACTCAACCATAGGAATATGTTTAACCCACCCTCCTTTAAAGTCCATTGAGCATGCTGTCAGCATATCCTCAAGTGTTTGTATAGTCCACTCGGATTGGCCATCAGTTTGATGATGATAGGCCGTACTGAAGTTCAGTTCAGTATTCAGAGCATGTTGAAGACTCTTCCAAACGTAGAGGTGAATCTTGGATCTCGGTCAGACACAATAGATAGTGGTACTCCATGAAACCTTACCACTTCCCTGATATATATCCGTGCTAGTTGATCTAAAGAGAAATCCTCCCGAATAGAAATGAAGTGTGCAGTATTTGTAAGACAATCCCCAACAACCCAGATTGCATTGTTGCCTTTGGATGTCCTTGGATGTCTAGTGACAAAGTCCATGGTGATGTTCTCCCACTTCCATTATAGTATGTGCAATGGTTGCATCATCCCATTAGACTTCTTCCTCTCTGCATTCACTTACTGAAACACCAGGAACTTTGATGTATATTCAGTGATCTCCTTCTTCATATTATCCCACCAAAAGTTTTCCCGGAGATCTCGATACATCTTTGTGCTCCCTGGGTGAATAGAGAAATTTGAACTATGTGCATCATCCAAAAGTTCATTCTTCAGCTCCGGACTTGATGTAACACATAGTCTTTTCCCAAACCGCACAATTCCTTCTTCATTAACATTAAACTCCAAGGATTTCCCCTTTTTGATAGCTTCCACTTTTTCTTGAATTCCCACATCATCCTTTTGAGCATCCTTTAACCTTTCAAAAAGATATGGTTGATCAATAATTTTTGAAAGGATTGATGATGTTCTCTTATTTATGATTCCCACATCCATCTTCATCAAGTCTAAGAAGATGGATCCTTCTCAATTCTCATCATTGATAGAATTTCTAGGTCCTTTCTACTTAGGGTATCTGACACCTTGTTCGATTTCCAAGGGTGGTAATGTATTGAACAGTCATAATCCTTGATGATCTATATCCATATTCTATGGCGCATATTAAGCTCTTTCTGTGTGAATATATATTTAAGACTCTTGTGGTCAGTATATATCTCACATTTCTCTCCATAGAGATAATGCTGCCAGATTTTCAAGGAAAAGATCACAGCCGCCAACTCCAGATCATGCGTTGGATAGTTTCTGTCATGGATTTTCAACTTCCTTGAGGCATAGGATATCACTTTATCATTCTGCATCAGCACACAGCCTAATCCCTTCTTCGAAGCATCACTGAATACCACAAAAGTTCCCCACTTGTGGGTAAAGTGAGCATGGTCACAGTGATAAGCCTCCTTTTCAACTCCGTGAAGCTTTCTTCGAATTAATCACTCCAAGAAAACTTTACTTCCTTTCAAGTTAGCTTGGTAAGAGGGTTGGACAATCGTGAGAAATTTCTCACAAATTGTCGGTAATATCTAGCTAACCCCAAGAAGCTACGGATGTCCGTTACCGACGTTGGCCTCAGCCATCCCTCAATTGCATCTGTTTTGGAGGGTTCCATAGATATCCCATTGCTTGTGATGATATAACCCAAGAATGAGACCTACTTCAACCATAACTCACACTTTCTGTACTTTTCATAGAGCTTCTCCTTGCGCAAAGTCTCTAGTATAGTTTTTAAGTGCTCCTCATGATCCTGATTGGTTTTGGAGTATATTAGAATATAATCTATAAAGACTACCACAAATTTGTCAAGGTAATCTCTAAAGACTCTATTCATCAAGTCCATGAATATTGTTGGAGCATTGGTGATTCCGAAAGGCATTACTATGAATTCATAGTGCCCGTATCTTGTACGAAAAGCAGTCTTGGGGACATTTTCCTTCTTCACCCTTACTTGATAATATCCCGACCGCAAATCCACCTTGGAGAAGTATTGTGCTCCATGTAGCTGATAAAACAAGTCATAGATTCTTGGGAGAGGATACTTGTTCTTTATCGTGATTTTGTTAAGTTCAAGATAATCAATGCAAAGCCGCATTGACCCATCCTTCTTCTTGATGAAGAGGACTGGTGCACCCCATGGTGAAGCACTTGGGCGTATAAACCATTTATCCAATTTCTCCTGTTGTTGTTTCTTTGGATCTTCAAGCTCAAGAAAATCCATTCTATATAGGGTCTTGGATATTGGTAGTGCCCTAGGTATAAGTTCAATTGAGAACTCAACATCTCTTCTTGGAGGAAGACCAGGCAGTTCCTCAGGAAACACTTCAGCGAATTACCTCACAATAGGCATTTCTTCAAGGATGGTTTCTTCCTTGGACTCAATCATCTGAGCCAGATACGCGTGCTCATAAGGCAGTAATATCCATGCTTGAGATTATGGAGCTAAAGGAGATTCATCTTCCTCCTGACACTTGTAAAGAATCGGGGGTCGATTCTCCATATGGAGTGTGATTTCCCTCTCCCGACAATTTATTTTGGCTCTATATAAAGAAATCCAATCCATGCCAAGAATTGCATCAAATTCCACCAGAGGGAGTATGACGAGGTTTGCTGGGAAATTCAATCCATAGACTATAACAAGGGAGGACTTATATTCATGGGATGCAATGATTGCCCCATTTTCCGTACTCACCGACATCTTTACTTCCATGATTTGTGGTGGTGTTGGGATTGTTCTACTAAACTTTCGAGATATAAAAGAATGCGTAGAACCCGAATAAAAAATGTACGTTTGATATTCTTGAATGAATAACTTTCGTACCTATTACCACTTCGTTGTCGGGGTTCACTTCAGCAGAAGTGATGGCAAAAACTCTTCCTTGCTGCCTTGGAGGTTGTTGGTTGTCTCCGAAAACACTTGTATTAGGGCACTGATTTGTAGAATGATCTGATTCTTTGCATTTGTAGCATTGAACAATGTGTTGAGGTTCGAACAGAACATTCCTCTCCTCTATCGCAGCCGTGGGTCTTTCTTGTCGACAATTAACAGCTAGGTGCCCTTCTCTTCCACACCTAAAGCATTTTCTTGTCCCCTTAAGACAATTTCCAGGGTGCTTTTTCCGCACTTTTGGAAAGTGGGGTGCTGTATCATCTTAGCACTGTTGGATTTATCCATCGGACAACCAGCATTGAATTCCACCTTATGCTTCTTGTCCCCATGATACACTTGTGATTCCCAAATCTCCATTTAGACCTTGAGGGCACATCGGACAATCTCCTCATAGCTGTCGAAGTCACGGATCGCTAATGCTTTCCGTAGGCTAGGCTTTAGCCCACCAAAGAAGTGGTCAACTTTGCATTCGGGGGTAATGACAAAGCCGGAAGCATATCGTGAAAGCCTTGTGAAGTTTTCCTCATACGCTCTAATATATTCTTCATCTTTTTTCTTGAGGGAATGGAATTACCTCTCCATCTTAAGATGGAGGGTGTGCGGAAAATATTTATCGAAAAACATCTTCCGAAAATCCTTCCATTCCAACACCTCGATCTCCTCCTCAGGCTTCATTTTTTTGATCAACGTCCACCATTGATCAGATTCACCCTCCATATGATAAGTAGCCAGGATATACTTCTCTTGTTCAGAACATTGAAGGATAGAGAAGCTCTTTTCAATGGAGTTGATCCATTGTTCAGTGAACGTGGGATCAGATGATCCACTAAAAGTTGGAGGCCTTTGTCTCATGAAGCTCTCGATAGCGACTTGTTATTTCTTAGGGGGGGGGGGGTTGAATGTCCCTCTTGACCCAGGTTTCTATTCAAAACTTGAGTTAGCTGAGAGAGAAGCATGACAAGGTTCGCGATTCCCGCTCCCATTGGATTTGGCATCTCATTAGTACAGTCATCACACTGATCTTCGCAACAGTTGTTAGCCCGAGTCCTCCTCTTACCGGCCATTGGATGGAATAAAAGGAAAGTTAGGGGTAACACATAAAGGGTAATCCAAAGACAAAAGTTTATGACTTATAAATAAAATTTTATTTCCTTAACTCATATGTCTATAGGCTTCAATCTAGGGTTTTTATTATCTACTTTATAACATATATTCTTAGAGGCATTTTTCCCTTAATAAGGGTTCATACTAAGATTGTGAATTTATCAAAACATATCCCCCAAGAGTGTTTTAACCAAGAGTTCAGCAAGCCCCGTTGTCATGCACCAGTTCCCGTTCGATTCTAGCTCAAAGCGGTGTTTTCGGGTTTTACCCCTAGGATACATCTGTGCCAGAGCCGCCTCTACCTGCTCGTATCCAGATAGGGACGTATTTGTTTGATAAACCACTTACTCAGTACTTAACAAAACATTGGGATGTTGTTATTATAATTAGTCTTATATCTAAGGCTTTTTTAGGGTTTCCTAATCCCAAAAATAACTAAACCTATCCTCTGATACCAACTATGACAACCCTGATTTTATTACAAACTTAAACATGATTTATTAAATTAAACTTCACTTGATACAACAAATGAGATCGAGAGGTTTAGTGTATTTTGGGCTTAGTATCAATACATAAAAACTTAAAACATGAAATACAACATCTTTATTGAAAACTTCTTTAACATGACCACTACATTCCCTCGTACTTAGCATTGCATGGGGTAAATGAGGACATGCATAAGAAAAGGGTGAGCTATAAATCCCTGTAAGGGAGTACACATGGAATAACATGAGGAGTAAAATACATGTTATACAATAGGTATATCAATAGAGAATAAAATAAACATGAACATAAAGGCATGATAAAGCATGATAATCATAACATGGAAATGTGGCAACAACACTTAACATGGAATTAGCATGAGCCAAGGCTCATTGCACATAGAACTTGAGTAAATCCTCATTGCACATGAAGAATGAGTAAAACCTCATTGAACTTGATTTATCATGAGTCAACTCTCATTTCACATGATGTATCATGATACTATACTTTACCCAATGCATTGGAGCGCTATAAGGGCGCACCCTTCTTAAACATTTCATTTCATGCATAAGTGTGCCACATGGATCATAAAACATGGATTCATAAAAAATAATAATTTATTACACGATAAAGGAATGTGGAATTCATACATGAAACTTTTTAATCAATAAGTAAAGGTGCATAAAGGTGGATACCCTTGATGGAGAAATGGGCATGGTATCCACTACACAATGGCATTGGCTTAGAAAATCGATGCGATTTCAGCAACGTAACGGCGTGACATAAGAATTCATAAAAATGGTTGATGAGAGAGAAAGGGATTCCTAATCATATTTACATGTAATGGACAGTAGGGAGGTCATATAGATACATGTCCCAATAATTGTAATGGAATTTAGATTCATGATAAAAAATTATTGCATAAATGTATAAGAAGAGAGAGAAGTTCCTTTCGGAATTTCAGCATAGTAATGGGTGTACATGGGAGGCATTTAATGAGAGAAAAGGGGGTCTCCTATCATTCAAACAATAATAGGGTAGTATGGGGGAGGTTCTAAACCATACCCCAACATTCATAATTGAAATTAAAAGGGCAATACAACTTAAAGAAAATTGACAAAAATGAGAAAGGAAGAAAAAACCCTTACTTGGAAGTGTGCTTCCAAAGGCTAGAGAGAGGCTTGTGAGAGGATTATTGGGAGCTTGGGGAACATTGGGAGGATTATAGAGAGATTACAGAATAGGTTGGACGAACTCCAAGGGCTTTGAGTGAGGAGGAAGTGGGAGCTTGTGTGGGTTTATATTGGAAAGGTGAGAGAATTCTTTATTATTTAGGTTTGGGTCCCCTTACATTAAATTAACCCAAACCACAAACCATCCCATGTTTTTTTCCATGGTTATTGGAAAAGGGAAGAGGAAAAAAATATTTTATAAGGCCAAAGTCTGAAATAATTAAAATATTAGGGTTTCTTATGTGGAGGTGAGTCACACTCCCATGAAAATTAATTTAAAAAGGCAAGGTGTTGAATATGTCTTGAGGGGTCCATTAATGCTTTGAAAAGTAAGTCAAAACAACCCAAAATCACATTATTTTAATGTTAAAACATATATTTGCCGAAAATAAAGATTATAGTATTTTATTACATCACTATTGGGTCATTATGATGTCATAAAACATGTTATATATTTAAACGGTATTTAATTTTTACCCAAAAATTTGACTGTCTCAGAAAATTATGAAAAATTCACCGTTGGATAATTTCGACATCCTGATTCCAGAAATGACATTTATTTTATCTATAAAAAATTCTAAATATGTTAATTTTCACTTTTAAAATAAAAACCGTCATTTATCGAAAATTCACGGATTTTGACAGAAATGACTTTCAAACCTTAATAAAAAATTTTAATTGCATTCATAATATTATAAGATCATTTATATTTAATAAAAATTAATTTAATAACAATATTATTATTTTATTAAAATATATTTAATTCAAAAATCCCTTAATTTAATAAAAAATATTTCTTAATTAAATAATAACTAAAAACACCATTTGTGCTTTAAAAAATATTTACAATGTATCCAAAATGACTAGAAATTATATTCATTATTATATACAAAAATAATGTACATGAACATAGTACTAATTATTTGTTACATAACCCCTTAAAACAGTAGCATAAGACCTATGGGTAAGGTGTGCGATGGTGACAGACTCTTGGGGTGGCTCGGATAACATCGCTCGAGTGGTAATTTCAATCAACTTCCACTTTTCCCGTAGACGGTCACATTCGAGCTTGACATGATGGAGCTCAGCTTAGGCTTGGTCAAGGGCGAAGCCCAAAGATGCCACCTATTTTCCGAGCTTCGACAAATGGGCTTCATATGGGGCAATTCTACTAGATGAGGCCATCACTTCCTTTGTCTGAGTAAATTGGATTTATTAAAGTCTTATATTTATACTAATCATGTGATTACTGTTCAACGACTATATTAGCAACAATAAAAATTCTTAACATAAAACCAAAGAATTTGACATCTTATAAAAATATTTTTTATAAAGAGACATTTAACTGGATCAAGAGGGATTTTCCATTAATGAAACTTTGGGTCGTTACATCTTCTCTATTTAACCTCAACTGATGATATCAAAAATGAAGGTCAATCATGGAAAAGTATTGAGATCCTTGCAGTTGATCAAACAAGTCATAATTATGGGGAAGTTGATACGTTTTCTTGATTCTGATCTTGTCCAAATCCTGATAACCAATGCTGAGTCACATTGATCTATCATTATTTTTCACAAAAATAACTGGTGCACTACAAGGTTACACACTTGGATGAATGAATCCATTATCTCGGTTTCCATGGAGTTTCTTATTCAATTCATGAAACTCAATTAGGTCCATTCTATAAGGAGTCTTTGAAATTTTTTTGGAACTAGGTATGAGTTCTATTGAGAACTCAACTTGACATTTTGGTGAAATTCTAGGAAACTCTTCTAGAGAGACATCCAAAAAATCTAAAACAATAGGCATATCATCGATGTCACTTTTCTCCCCAACCATTTAAGATAAAAAACCCTTATGAATTGCAATTAAGACCTATACAAGGGATCTAAACACCAAATAATGTTTATACTTATCATCACATTTATGGATGATCATAAGAGGTTTTGAAATATCAAATGTAACATCCATATTTTGACAATTGATGTGGGATTTATGCAAAAAAATATGATCTATTCCTAAGATGACATCAAATTAAACCACAGGAGGAATGAACAGATTTGCAAGAAATACATTCCCACAAACATCAACTAGAGTGGAATCACAAACTTGGGATGAAATCATCATTCCATTATGGATTTGCACTTCCAATTCTAAAACTAATCATTATGGTGGAATATTAACACCCTTATCAAACTCTTTAGATATTAAAGAGTGGGTATATATAGAATCAAATAATACATTAGAAGTTCTAGAGTGGATGGTAAGTGTACATTTCTCCACAATGTTATTTCACCCTACACCAGAAATAATGATTTCATGATATTTCCCCTTGTCCCTCAGCTTAAGAGGCTTTTGACATTGACCATCATCACAAGCCCTTGGGTTTGGGCAGTGGTTAACATAATTCCCAATTTACTTACACTTGTGTCACTTAATCGTGTGAGGTGAATTCATTATCCATTCAAGTTGTTTTCTAACTTCTTACCATCACTTAAGAAATAAAATTCTAGATGTCCTTCCCTTCCACACTTTAAAAATTTATCATCCCCCTTAAAAAATTTTACTCTATGCTTCTTCCCACCCTTAGAGAATAATGGAAATATCATCTTCTTCTCTTCATGGTTTTTAGAGTTTCCTTTAAACTCCATCTTCCTTTTCTTGTCAAAACCATCAGATTGGTATGTGACTCTAACTTCCATTTCAACATTTATTTCACAATGCACAATCTCTTTATAGCTACTAAATTATTTTATGGAAAACACCATTTTGAGACTTGGATTTAAGTTACTGAAGAACCTATAAACATTAATTTTGTGTTGGATTATAATTCCTAAATCATACTTTATAAATCTCATGAAATTATCCTCATAGGTACCAAAATATTCATTATACCTTTTATTCGACTCAAGAAACTATTTATCCATATGGGTATGAAGAATCCAAGGAATGTACTTATTGAAAAATAAGTTCTTGAACTCGTACCAATCCAAGGATTCTATTTTATCTTTCGTCCTCATATTATTAATTAGAGGCCACAACTAGTATTCTTATCATCTTAACTAATAAAAATCCATAACAATATTTCCAGCTTTGGACATTGGATAACATAGAATATATTTTTAGTAGTATAGATCCATTGTTCTATAATAGGTGGATCAGGAGACCCTCTGAAAGAAGGTGGAAGTTTCCTCATGAAGGACTTAAAAGAATGTTGTTACATACTTTGGTTATTTTTAAGTCCACCATGATTCATATATTAAGAAGTTTGTGTGATCATGCAATAATATTATTTATTCCAACTCCCATAGAATTGGGTTACTCAAGAGTAAAATCATTTCACTATTTATTGTAATCACCACATAGACGGTTCTTTCAAGTTCCATCTATTGATTAAAACCAAAAGCATAAAGTAAGATAGAGTTATCATAATGAGGAACCACATAATAATTAAATGGAACTTTTAAGATGTCTAACATATGAAACCTTATTTAATATATGAAATCTTAGGTTTATCCAAAATTATTCATATCCAAATCCAATTTAAATCCTTCATTATGGTTCATGAATTGTTTGTGAATTCCCAAATAATATCCCTCAGGTGTGTCAAACCAAGTGATCATTAAGGCCCATTGTCATGAACCAAGATACCCCGAGTTAGGACAAGGACACCTTGTTAGAGTTGTTACTCCTAGGTACATATGTTCCAGAACCACGCCCACTTGTAGTATCCAGACAGATATGTATTTTTAGTAAACCACTAACTCCATCCTTTTCCAAAATTCCATAACATTTTACTATACTTATCCTTAGACATGTCCTTAGGGTTCTCACTAAGGATTTCTCATCCAAGTTTATAAAGTTTAACTAAACCTTTTCTATGATACCAACTATAGAAACCCTAACTTTTCATATATTAACATTACATAAATTTTGCAGAATACTTGGAACAGTATACAAATATACATCCAAAGACTGTAATATTCTAATTCCTTTATAAATAAGGAAACATAAAAACCAATACATAAGTGAGCTACATTATCTCCAACTTGGTTCTTCTTGAATATAAACCTTATTAGATTTAGGAAACACAATACATATCTTCATAACATGGCGGAAATGAAACATGAAATGGGGTGAGATCAGATGACTGGTAAGGGTAAACAAGGGGGATGTTTATTCATAGTCATGATCATAAGGGTATGAGAACATGATTGTGAAAATATAATATTAGACCTTGCATATCAAAGATCATATACATGAATCATGGTATGAATATTGGTAGTTCATAAGACATAAATCGTAAAAAAATAAAGAACATAAGCCATGGAATAATAACATAGGAATAAAACATGGAATTGTGAAAAACACATAATCATATAATATAATTTATATACTAGACAAGAAATCAGTATAAATACCATCTTAGTATTATGGGATCACTCCCCAAACCATCTTGGTAGTCATGGTTCACTCCCATGTCCATCTTAGTAGCATAAATTCACTCCTCATACTATCTTGGTAGTCGTAGTTCACTCCCATGACAATCTTAGTAGTCAAGGTTCACTCCCAAGACTATATTAGTCAATCTCATGTGATATAAATCTTTACCCAATACATTAGCTAGAGATATAGGTCCCAACCACCTCATAATGAAATCATACATACCTGTGCCCCAAAATTATATAATAATCCATAAAATGAAATGGGTATTATAAACATGTAATAATATAATAAACTATAGAAGAAGCTACATGTTTCATTATAATTTCATCAAAAGTATTAATTTTATAAGAAGTGGGTTTCAAAAGAATATAACCCATGAAAGAGAAACAAGTTTTGTAAACATCATGCCATCAAAACATTAATTATTCATGGAAAGAATATGAATGAAAAAATTAAATCATTTCCCCATAAAGGAATGTGTTACATAAATGAATGTTATCTTACATGGAAAATAGTTTTTAAAGATCTTTAAAAACATTCATTTAGGAAAATATCCTCTATTCCCTAAAAAATTATTTTTAAAACATAATAATTTTTTGAAAATATTTTTCTTGGAAAATCATTTTAAAAACATATAAAGGAAGATTTGATGACCATAAAAAAAATTTAAAATCTTTTTTCCTTGAAATTTTTTTTTTAAAACGTTTTTGAAAATGTTTTTGAAAACATTTTTTTTGAAATAAATTGGATTTCTAAATGAAGAGGGAGGTAAAGTTGAAATTTCTTAAAAACACTTTCTTAACTATTTTATGAACCATAGAGTGTAAAAATGGTACCAATATATGAAGATATCATGGATAAACATAGGTGAAAAAAATTCATTAGATTTATTAATATATGAATCATAATATTTGATTAAATGAGCATAAATATAAAAAATATCAAAAGGAGATGAGATTCTTTCAATAAACTCTTATCACTTGGTAACTTGGGATCATACTCTCCATGTTAGAAGAGGAAATTATATGAAGCTTAAAATATCATGAAAATAAGTATATTATTGATAAAACATGTCTAATATAAGTATATACAACTCAAAAAATAATATTGGTGTATAACAAAACATGTGTCTCAAATAAGGCAAATTGAGAAAAGATTATCTTATCGATTTGGTAAGTTTTGAAACATTAACCCCATGAAATAAAGATTAAAGAATGTAAATGTAAATAACCTTAAATTAAATAATAATAATCATAGAATAAATTCATGGTTAGTATATACACCCATAAAAAGAAAAGATTGATGAACATGGATAGTATCTCACAGATATAAAAACTGCGATGAAATTCACAAACCTTGTGTCTTAACTCTCGTCATACTTGTAAAAACTTCCTCTTAATCAGGTAACTCCTTTTTGTTTTCATAAAAAGTTTTATTTCAAATAATTTATTCCAAATGAGAGGATTCAATTAAAAATGTAGGGTTTTTATGAAGTATATTGGGTAGATATTTTCCTGAACAATGTGGTTTGAGTGGTGTGAGGAAGGGGGAGAGGTTGGGACTTTATATAGGGGAGGAAAAGGACTCAATAGGTATTTTTGAAAACAAGTTTGTTATACCCATGTTTTTACCTAAAAAAAGTCATCCAAAACCAACCAAAATCAATAATTTAAGGTGAATGGATTAATCATGGACAACCAGCAGGGTTTGGAAAAGTGTATAGGTCATTTTGGCCCTTAACTTTAAGGTTTATTCCCCCATTAAGCTTAATTTTATATCAATCATTGTAATACATTTTAATTAAATTCACAAATATTTTGGGTCAAAAACTATGTTGACCTTATTAGGCATTATAAATTATTCTGATTCCAAATATGGAATACATTTTTCCAAATTATAATCATATAAGTGGCATAATTTAATTTAAAATTAATCCTGTTGATGAGACGACACAACAAGTTTTGAATGTAAAAAGGATCAAAAGTTTGATAAGTTTTTATATCCAATTTAAATGTGAAATTGGATATAAGGACCTATATTTCATTTATTGATACAAATATATTCTAATTTTATAGTAAAAAAATTTGAAAATATAATTTTACATTATAAATGAAAATTAGTTTTGATTTAAAATTTCGCTTTCTCCACTATTCAATCAAAAAATGAAGTTTCTTAGAAAAATATCAAAGATAAACCCTATTATAAATTCAAAATTACAAATTATAAAATCAAGTTTATTTTTTCAAATTAAATTTCTAAATAATTCTAAAATTAATTTTCTTTTTTTTCACATAAGTATATAAAAAACAGCTTATTTGAGAAAATATTATTTTTAAACATATAAGTACTTTACGAAAAATTATTATTTTCATTATCAATACGTTATATTTATATAAAAAAATTATAAATAATATTTGAAAAGTATTTTTTACTATTTATATTACTAAGTTTAATGGCTAGTTTATAACTATCTTGTTTAAATAATTATAATAATTAAAATAATGTTTCCTTTAAACTCAACATTACGTGTAACAAATACCAAGTCGGTGTTGCGTGTTGTGAAAACCAATTCAGTTCCATTTAAAAGGATTTTTGAATTAGTGAAGTGAAATACATAACTGAAAATTAATTTATTTGAAAAAATGGTCCATAAGTACTTGGGGTGTTACAGACACATGGTGAGGGGAAATCATGGAATAAATCATGGCATATGATAGGTGCCTAATTTTAAAGAGGATTTCTAAAGGGTATTCTAGATTCATGAGACTGAATTACCATGTATAAAAATCATCTTATACATGTGATAAATTATTTGTGGGAGCATGTGTTAGATGATGATGGTTCATGTCATTTCTACATGTTACCATCTAAATTATAAATTATTGTTTGGATGAGTGTTAGCCATGGAATGATGGTTTCAAGAAATTTACATGTGAATGGTTTCCCAAGAGTTGTGATAAATTAATAATGTCCCTCCAGAGAATAGGTACATGAAGAATAAATTGGGTGTCATGAGACTTTTGATCATTGGTTGGACCTAGACATGCATTGTCAGGAGACATGGTGTCATGTATTGGTTAAAGTCAATTTAACCTATTGGACGTGAACATAGTGTGGAGAGATCTGTAATTGACCTTTTGATGAAATATTATTGTAATTATAGTTAGAGAATACCATTATATATCTTTTCATTATCTTGAATATGATGAGAGAGATCCATCTCTATGCTAAGCTTATTTTATTTTAACTTTTCATTCTTGGCTTGATAAAGGAACCTATTAAGGTTGCAATCAAGGAGAAGTATGAGGAAATACAAATGGTTGGCAGTGAACCATTGTCTATTTGAGGGTGGTGACCCTAATTTTTAGCTTAAATTTGGTTTTTTTCCTGGGATGTTGAAATCAGTGTTTAGTCTTGAGATAAATATAAGAGTATATCTATAGTGGGGAGTACCAGATCGATCATAGTTAAATGTATTATGAGTAGGAGACAATTGTTGACTCTATAAGACATGTCATTGGATAGTTGAGATATATTTTCTATGTATATTCTTGGTTGAGATCATGGTTTCTTGTTTTACCACCAACTATTCTTGGAGATAAGAAGGTTTATGGTAGGGAGACTGTAAGGAAATGTGTTTTTTCAAACATGAATTTTGAGCAGAAATTTTAATTTTTTCTTTAGGATGTTTCTATGATATAAAATGTCAATTTTCCCCTAGAAAATGATTTTGGATAATTTTTATAACTACTCCGTTGGTCCCAAAATATTTTGTTTACACAAGGACTAGAGTTTTTTGGAATTCCAAACCATTTGAATTATCATGGAATAACTAATTATTTATATTTAATTAATTAAATATTAATTTATTTACACACATTCATTCGAAGATATATTTTTAATGGTGTGTATTCTTTTGATTCAATCTCCATTGTTGACTCTATAATTGTGATTTTTCCTATATGAGGAATTAAATTGTGTTGGGCATTGGGGCTGACCCATTCCCCATTTTTTTCTTTTATTTTTATTAGTTTCTTTTCCTATGTTCTTTTCTTATCCTTCCCTTTGGCTTCTCATGTACACCCCACTATAGGACTCTTGTGTCAGGAAAATGAGAGAGATAAATGTATAGGGAGATAAAGAAAAATAGGCAGGGTATGATAAGTACCACCATGTATCTCAAGATGAGCTATATTGTCATACAGTAACCAAGGAGCATGGAAACGAGAGAAGCTTTGGTGAATTCTACCAAACATTAGTCCTTTTCTTTAATTTTTTGAAGTAGTTTCCCTCATATTTAATATTATTTAAGATTTAAACCCATATTATGATTTCATAAGAACCCTTGAGTGTCAATATGTTACTTTGGGGGGAAAAGGGGTTTTTTTATTTAAGGGGTTTCCCCTTCCAGAATCCTGATCACATAACATGTAGAATCTAGAATATACTCCATTTGTTCTATTTGTTTTAGGGAAGATGATATTTTAGAAGTAAAAACCATCTATTGGGTATACACATTGTGTAACGGGACTCGGCTGGGTAGTTTTTTACCTGGATAGATAGCCTGTGTAGGGGCACATAACCGTGTAGAGTACACAGGAATACCCAGTGTAAGTTGCACAGTGTGTAGAGGTACATTACTAGGCGAAGTACATGGATAGGTCATGAGAGGCACCCAGGTTGGTACATCATATATGTTACATGTCGTGTACATGTATTATATGATTTTTTCATGGGATTTTACATGCCATATCCGACTGAGGTACACACCCAAATGATTATTTGGCAGTACACACTAGATAATGGGTAAACCTATCATGTACTTCCCCCTTCGTACCCTTTAAGGGGTTTTCATATTTTTATTTCTAGGAGGTATAATTGGATCCATTATTAGTCTATTTTGAGAATCTTTTTATGTAGACTATAATGGAGATACCCTTGAGTTAATTAGATGACTCCTATGAGGCATTTTAAGATTTTTCTTAAATATAGTGGTTATTCTACTGGTAATGGAATCCAATTTTCTCCTGAGAGTGAGACCTTTGATCTGAGATGGAACTTGTGCTATCAATTTTGAAATATGATTTTTTAATTTTTTTTACTTGAGGTAATATTGTTATCTATTCACATTTTTTCCCAGGAGGCCTTGAGGTCAGTAGTTTTCGAGGATCCCATGTAGGATTCCCTTGCTTACGTTTCAAATACTAGGTAGGATTACTCTATATTATTAATATTACCAAGGATCCCCTAAGGGATTTATTTTCATTCATTATGACCTAGGTAATCCATTATAAGATACCTTTACCTATATTCAGTTTTGAGGATCCCATGAAGGATGCCTCTTCTTCTTACGCTACCTTTAATGGACCCTTGTAGGATTCATCTACCTATATACCATTATGAGGATCCTATGTAGGAAGCCTCTATTGACTTACCATTCAATTATCCAATGTAATACTCTTACATTTACCATAAATGATATATATTCCTATTTGTATTCATTCTCTTATGAGTACACTTCAAGGATCCTGAGTAGGATGCCTCTTCTGTGTGTTGACATGAGGGACCCAATGGGTGCCCCGATGTTCGACCAACCCTGAACTAGTACTTTGGGTTTGAGTAGAGATGGTAGAAAGTGTCATAATAGATCCCATTCCAAAATTATAATCCTATGATTCTATGGAAGTAGTGGTGGCTTTTAGAATTCATCCACCCTCACTATTTTATTTATGAAATGGACTCTTTATTGATGATGCATTGATGATTACCAGCAGTGATTATTATGTTTTTGCTGATTAGATTGAAGATATGCATTTATATGTATTGGGATGCATTGATATATTTCTTGGGATCCAGATTCTAAGCCATGTTTTTCTAATAGTTATTGGTATACCCAGAGGTACTACCCAAGATCTAAATATTATGATTGTATGTTTGACTATTATATTATGGGGATTTCTAAAGGTGTTTCCTGTGATCTATCTTTTGAGCCTATAATTATGATATATGGGAATTGATTCCCTATTTATGATACTCATGGTTTATTAACCTCTCATGAGTGAGGATGATGATTCTACTCTCCTCGATATGGTCATGGAATCCCTAATGATTATACTTAGGGATGATTACGCTCTCCCAATCAATATGGATGATTATGCTTTCCCTGATCGATTACATGACCATGGTGTTGTACATGAAGTTTTATATAATTAAATACTAGAATATTATTATTATATACCTAGTGATATGGATGATAATTATCTCCTTGATCTGAGACCTTTAGGGGTGGGCATGATATCTCACTAGTGATCTCTCCTTATATTTCGCCTAGGGGCCAAACACTTAAGTTTCATTCGAGTTCCAATATCATGATCACCTATTGACCGGGTCCTAGGGATTAGAAATCAAAAAATATTTACATAGAATGAGTGGAGTGATATCCTACTCAATTTCCATAATTATAGGAGTGTAATTCTGTGTATGACATCCTTTATCATAGTGATTGGAGGTGAGTACAGGTTAACCCAGGGCTAGGACATGTATCCGCCTATAGTGATGTAGCTTGCATAGATATATTTCTGGAGTTGGAAAAAGTATTTAATGTCGATCAAGATTATAAACCCTAGGATTGATATAATGAAACATGACTTGAGTGGTATGACATCTAGCTCATAGCCCTAGTCATAATATGTCTAGTAGATCAGATCTTGGGTCAAAGGATCTAATGTGGATTAGGTTATTTATGATTTTTTACCTTACTTATATAAGTATGTATATGAGCACATTTATATATATATATGGGTATATTTATATATATATTCTTATATATACTCATATAAGACCACACTATGTCTATACGATAGGGGTCATAGACTAAAGAATTTGTTCCAAATTTCTTTTTGTTATTTATATATATTGCCTTTATCATTTTGGTTGTGTCTTAGATACGATGACTATATTACATGAGCATGTACTTATAAAATATGATTTATAGGTTCATCGTTGGGATGTCTTACTGAGATTATTTCTCACCCCTATATGTGCACCTCAGTGTATGTATAGACCTTATCTCTGCTTTTCAATTTGAGCAAATATTTGATGTCTTATAGGGATGAGTCCAAGGGTTTCATGGTCAATCATATCCCCTCATGTATATTTTTATGATCAGGATGGTGCATTTTAAAGTTCCTTGGATACTAAGTATGTGTTTTGGATAAGATTTAATAATATATCAATGTTCATTTATTTTAGTTTTCTTTATGTACCCCTACATGTATGGTCAACCCAGTGAGTAATTGATGTTGTATGCAAGACATGTATGTTTGGGATTTTATAGAATTTCATTTATTATTTCATAATGTTCTATTTTTATTTATTTACTACTTTTATGATATCAAGATATTTAAATTGTGTTTACATTGATATGGGGGAATAGTCTCTACACAGATACACCCTAGGCCCTCGCTGCCAGTCGACAACTTCTGGCATATGGAGAGGCACTCTTGAGGCCCTATAAAAAACCTGTTCAGAGGACCATTTCAGTGGAATCCTGGTTAGGATGTTACAATATGTTATTTGGGATGTTATTTTATGATATAATTTTCTCAAGAGGTGTGAATAATAGGGGAGAAATGGTTCCCTTTTATAAGTGAGGGAAATGTCCTACATAGAATTACGGAAATGATTTTAATAATATAAAACCTTTTTCTTCTGAAACTAACTGTAAATTAGAAAATGGTTGAATATGATATTATTAATTTTTAAATAACACCAAATAATGAGGTTTATAAAATTTTATGTGAAGTTTATTCTTTATCTATTAGTTTCAACCCCTGGTAAATCAGTTTTATCCCTTATTGTGGTAACAAATTTTTACTATTTTAACTATTCATTATGAAAATATTACATTGACCATATTAACTAATATTAATTTTGATGAATCCAAATATTAATTCCAATTTTAAATATTTAATCTCTATAATTTTATGAAATTAATTTTAAAATAAGTGTGAAAAATTCAATGAAAACCATTTTTAGAAAAATTAGTATTTTAAGAATAAAGTATTTAAAATAAAAATAAAGTATAGTGTCATTAAAATGAAATTAATTATATTATTTTAAATTAAAGGATAATTATATGTCTTTATAGTGATAGTAAAATTGAAAATAACCATGTAAATACGTGATTAATAGAAAGGAATGAAAACCTGTTTTTATTTTAACATAAAAATTAGAATAATAAAACATTAAAAATATATTTATAAGTCAGAAATTATATATTTATCTAAATTATAATAATTAATATATATATTTCTTCTATAAAAAATAAATCAAGATATTTCATGTTATTCTTATATAATTATAATTTCATAAAAGTGAGAGTTTTCATATGATCAATATTTTTCACTACTTACTGAAAAATAAATATTATTAGAAAAAATCCCAAATTCTCACCTTATGATAATTTTGCCATGTTGATTTCAAAATTTATATTAAATTAATCTAATAATATTTTTAAAAAGGATAATTTATGTTTTTATAAAATTATTAAATAATACTTTGTTCAGTTTTCTACTGTTTCTTCGGGAAGAAAATCTTACGTACTATAATTAAATCTCCGGCTATACATTCTCCCTAGTTTAAAAAATTCAAGATCAAAATTTATATAATATCACCTCATGAATATTCATGAGTAGTTATTAACTATATCTTCTTTAGGTTACCACATAACCACTTCAATATTATGATATTTCCAAATTACCTTTACCATACAATTCTTCTAATTTCGCATCACTTTTTCTCTATTGTCATGAATCTAGATAGGATCTTCAATGTATTAAAAATATGGTTCAATATTTGTTTCCAAAAAAGATAGAACATTGATTTTTCTAACATGAACTTCATTTATAAATACATATGGAACACATATTCTATAATATATTGTCTAGGTTTCATTTCCAAATGGTATGCTATGGGTCCAACTGTTTCTAGAATTTCAAAAGGACCAATGTACCCATGAATACGATATCCTTTCTCTATGATCCTTAGAAAACCTTTCCTTGGATATAAATTCAAGAAAACCCAATATTACACTTTAAATGCAATACACTGATATTTTATAATACACTTATATTTAAAAATATTTAATTTTTTTGATAGCTTCTGATACATGAAACACTAAGTTTAAACAAACCAAGATATATTACTGAAATATTATTATATAATGTGATTGTAACAGCACAACCATTGGGTTGGTGTGTATGAGTCAGATTAAATAAATCATTAAAAATTCTTGGATTACACTTTTATGAAATTAATTAATTTAATATAAATTTATTAGATATGAAAATAAAAATAATTTGAATGTAAAAGATATATTTTTTAGAAAAAATGTATTTATATGGGAAATGTGTTTCTATCATAATAAATTAACATAATCACTATTAATTATTTATTTTAAGGAAATATAAAAATTATACAGTCAATAAAATGTTTTTACATTCATCTAATATTTTTCTAGGCATGTGATAAGTATAAATCGAGTTTTAGGCCAATTAAATAATTTTCATAAAAACCATTTCACCTCATTATGTGAACAAATTTTAAAAATAATTCCTTATAGTATTTGAAATTGAATCTTGAAGAAAGGATTCTATATTTAAAATCATGATATTAAATTTTGGTAAATATATCCCCTTTATTTTTGGTTACTATAAAGAGTAACCATGGTATATTTTTGCCACATTGGTAATGGTAAAATGGGGTTAAATCTTTTGGATTTGGCCTTAAAAATTCTCTAAAATTTTCATTTATCATACTGGATGGGAAGATTTCAGCCATTACCATCCATGTATCAATTATATAGTAACTTAGAGACATATTATTTTTGATTATGACACTTATATTATTTAAAAAAAATAAAATATAAAAAATGTATCTCTCTTTACTTAAATATCCCTAAATGTTTTCATATGAGGATAAAAATAGGATAAGTATAACATTTCCCAATCTTGAAACCTCTTATGTGGACAAATTGGGTTGGTTATAGGAACTCAAGTGTGACTACCAGTACACTATAGGCTGCTGACTATAAGCGGGGGTGAGATGAATATAGTGGAGGGACTATACCCCTGATACAAAGTTCACATAAAAATAACCAATAATAAATAAATATCAAAGTAATGAAAAGATAAGAAATATTATAACATAAAAATTTAAAAAATAAGGAGAAAAAAATAGGTCAATAATAATGAATCATGTAATGACAGGATGATATGTATATAATGTCAAACTGAAAAGAATAAAAAAATAATCAGTTAACAAAAAAACTCCAAAGACACAAGTCCCAATCCCCATGTAAGTCCCATATAAAAACTCCAACACATATAGAAAGAAATAATAAGAAACAAGGTACCTTTAACTTGTCTATACCTAGATCTATGTAATCTTATAGAGTTATAAATGGCGGCCTGAATAGGGTGTGAGTTAAACTCAGTAGGTAGGCACCACTTTTTCTAGATAAACCTCTCTGATAATAAGTGCATGAAATAAGTGATAACTATATGTATTAATTAATAAATTAATACAATGTATAAATCAACCTTCTTCAAAACCATGACTGAATGCCTCCAATCATATAGAACAACCATTCTAGACAAAACCATATACTCATGGAATAATCACATAAACAGGGAAGATCCTTATGTATATTCATTTCAACCTACTAGTGAGGCTATATATATAAGTATTTTAGCATCACCTAGATTAATCCCATTATAAAATAATTTCAACATATTGGGAATTCCCTATATATCATCATTTCAATATCAAATGAATAATACCCCACTATATCATCATTTCAACATGAAAATGGGAATGAACCACTATATAAGCATTTCAACATCAAAATGGGCATAACCCACTATATAATCATTTCAACATCAAAATAAATAAGTAATAATAGTATGGATATTACAATATCAAATCATAAACATAAATGGTGAATTATAAAATTTACCACTTGCCTTTGAAATACACTATTATCTACATGTCAATTAGCAATAGTCATATTAATATCCCATAATCCATTACTAAAGTGATTCTATATTAAAAAATAACCTAGAAACTCATATCATGATAAAAAAAACTTTAAACAATAATCCAATTAATTATTTATCTAGGTTCCACTCACCCAATGGGTATCCATAGGCTAGGTTACAAATCTATTGAATGCAAGGGATTCAAAAAATAATCAAATTTTAGGGTTTTCCATCATTCATCATCTATTTAATTAATGTACAGAATGTGGAGGAAAAATTGAAGTAGTGTACACACCCAATGACTAAACAAACCATAGGGTTTGGTTTAGAACACATACCTTAATTGGAAAATCAAGAAACACCAAAAAAGGATCACCAATAGAGGTTGGATGTGAAGGGGATCTATGGAGAAACCAAGGATCAACATCTAAACAATAGGATCAAAAAATATTTCCAAAAAGAAGATCAACAAAGTACGATTTTTTAATTAAATAACGTGGAAATGATAAGAAAGATAATGAAATATATTTAACAATGATCAAACACCAAACCTTGATGTTTGAAAGGGATTAAATCAATCTAGAATCACTTAGAAATAGTATAATGGTTGTGAGAGAAGGTCTATTTTGAAGGATTTAATTAAAATAATATAAGATTCACCTCATTAAATAGATGACCCTAATAAGTACAAGATGTGTATCCCTTAAATTTTGTGTATTTCTGTATTTTAGAGTTTTACCAAAATGCCTATCACCTCAGCTTAATTTCACCCTACTCAAACATTACATAACATGTAATGTGGATTCATAATGTGTAACCAGTTCACATCATGATAAACTTCACAACTTGAAATCATTTCAATGTATCTTCCTAATGATAATTACACATTGTGCAACTCATTTACATGTCATGTAAATTCCATGTAGATATCTTCTATCCAAGATTTTTCAAATGTTATTAAACCACCTCCGAAGCCCTATAAATTTATGAAACACCCTCACAATCCTATTTTATATGATTATACGAAACTCCATTATTTCAAAAAAACAATCATCCCTAAAAATCTTGTCATTTTCCCAAAAAAGGCATTCCATCTCCAAACAAGACTCAAACCACAATGTTCAACGATAACTGGAAACAAAAATGAAATGTGTTAAAAAAAATTCAAAGAGAGATGTACCTAGGAGAAGACATGATCTTACTACCTCCCTACCATATAATTACTTATCCCCAATCCACTCCAAGCATTACTATGGGGTCTTGAAAAACATGTCTAGACAATGTGCATGCATATCAGACTCCCTATCCTAAGTCTCATCCTAAACATTCCCTGGAATCCACTGTAATTGAAAGAGAGCTATAGTACTTTCTAAGAGGTATTTCTTATCATGGTCCATAATCCACATCAGATGCTCCTTAAAGAATGTATAAGCATAAATATTATATTTCTAAAATTATACCACTTGAGAAGGGTCAGGATAACATATATAAACCTGTGACATGTGAAACACATATTTTATGGAACTATCTCACTATAGAATGGTTAATCCGCACACCTATGGACACACCCTTTTAACTATCTCAAAAGGATCTAAAAACCTAGGATATAAATTTCCCTATTTCCTAATATGAAGTTTCCCTAACAAAGGAGACACCCAAAAGAAAAACACAATGTCCAACCCCAAACTCCAGAAGACATCTTCAATGGTTAGAATATAATTTCTTCCATTTATGTGTGGTCAACAACTGCTTTCTGATCAATTAAATCAACTCATATGTCTCCTACATGATAATAGGTCAAAAAACTGGTGACTCTCATTCCTCCATCCAATAAAGAGGTGGATGACATGGAATTCCATAAAAATCCTAAAAAGGTTCAATCTAGATTGATGCATGGAAGATCTTGTTATATGAAAACTCCAAGAGAGCTATATGTTTCTCCCATTAACCATATAAATTCAAAAAATAGGATTGTGACATATGCTTTAATATCTAAATAGTCCCCTCAGATTGATAGTCATTCTAAGGATGATAGGTGGTGAACCAATGAGCCTACGATCCTAGATCCTTTGTAAGATCCTACCAAAACCGTGATGTGGAATAAAGATCTATATCAATAAAGATACTCCTCACAACATTGTGAAATCAAACTATTTATCACACATAATGACTACCTAGATCATAAAAAGTGAAGGTCTCTCTAATAGTCAAGAAATGGAAAACCTTAGTTAGTAAATCCATGATCACCCATACTACATCATTCTTATGAGGTGTATAGGGTTATCTCACCATAAAATCCATAGTGACATCATCCCATTTCCACTCAGGAATAAGTAGAGGTTGTAACAACAAATAAACCCTCTAATGCTTTTCCTTCACCTTCTAAAAGTTGAAAAATCTCACCAAAAATCATGCTAACTTCTTATTTACTGTCCACCAGTACTATTTATGGTGATCATGATAAAACTTTGTCAAACCAAGATATTCTTCCCATATAGAAGAATGAAACTCTCTCATAAGATCCACACACAAGCCTGTTGCAACCCATACTTGGAAATAAAAAATAATATAATTACCACTCCCAAGATACCATCCTAATGGTGTATCCAAACCATATAAGTTGTATCTTAAAACTATGCTATTTAGATTAGATAAATTCAGTGTCTTGATTCGGTCCAAAAGCACGGGTATGATAGATTCTGATGTGAGAGATACTCATCTCTAAGACTCCGGAACATCTAGATGAATGTCTACAAAGAATTCTATCATCCTCTACCCATCAGAATACTACCACACTACCTATTTCAGCATCATCTAGATCAAGGTGTCATAAATGATGCTGCTAGTATCAATTAATAATCCAAATCAAAGTTAAAGGAATGAATATACTATAACCACCTCCTATAGTGAAGGTTCAATTTACAAGGAGAAAACATGTACAAGAGGCTCTTATGGTCTGTATATAACACAAAAATATCACCCAAAAGATAATGTAGGGTAATTAGTCTCGTGCAGTCTCATATGTATGGGGATATAATCAATAAATTGACCATACTACATCATCACTACACTGAGTATACCTCTATATTCATCACAGTAAATGATATATAATTTTACCAGAACATGAAAAGAGATGATAGGTGCTGAGGTAATCCAACTCATCAGGTACTAAAAATCTCTCATGCACAAATTCAAACAAACATCACCACATTGTTGGGTATCCTGTACATCTGTGTTTCAAAATGAGAAAATAATTGTATAAATCATTGGGAATAACCTACGAAACCTAGAAAACTATGAATATTAAAGAAATTTTTAGGTCGTTTCCATTGCACCATGGAAAAAAATCCTCTGGGTTTACCGAAACTCCTTCTATTTAGATGAAATATACTAAGAAGTGTACCTTATAAATCCAGAAACTATATTTGGATAGTTTGGAATAATTATGATTCTCTCTGAATATACTCTAGATGATGCCAAGATGTTAGGAATGATCATCCACTGGTAGGAAGAACACTAATATTTCATTGAAAAAATCACTGGAAACCAATATATAAAAGGATGAAAGATCTGATTCATCAAGGCCGTGAATACCTATGGTGTATTTTTTAGACAAAATGACATCAATAAAAACTCATACAAGCCATACCTACTCCTAAAAGTAGTTCGAGGTATGTTCGATGGTCTAACCCTAAACTGGAAGTATCCTGATATCAAATCGATCTTTGAGAATATCTTACTAGCTCTCAACTGATAAACAGATCATCAATGTGTGGAAGGGGATACCCTTTCTTGACCATAATCTAGTTTAATGTCTTCTAATCCACATATAAGACTAATTTCCTATCAACCTTATTGGTGAAAATAACTATAGGACCTCATAGATACGTACTAGTCTATATAAAACCTTGAGCTTCTAGATTTTCCGACTAAAATTTCAACTCCCAAAGCACTACTGGTGTTATTTTAAAAGGTTGAATAAAGACTGGATCAAACCCTATCACAAACTTGATCATGAACTCAATATATTTATTAGGAGGTAATCTGTAGAAATCATTAAGAAATACATCATGAAAATGGTCTACCACTAGAGAAAAAGTATCCTTATGCATTTCCGCATTATCCAAAAGTTGGATTTCTATAGGGGTCTTGTGATCATCCAATCTTCACTAAATTTGTTTTTCTTAACTAGAATAAATATCCCACTAACCCTACTGAGAATAGTTGTATCCTTATAGAGAAATAATGGGGACTCTCCTCTAGTAACAGTCGATTTGATCCTAATATAGAACTATAAAACCAATACCAAGAATCCAATTTAAACCTGACATTTCCATCATAAACGGTTCCTAAAATAAATAGTGACGACCAATCTATAGATAACATGAATTTAACTGTTTGAAATTCTCTAAACACACTTCTAATGGTTTATCGATTGTAAAATCACCATCCTAGATATCTAAAACCAATCCCAAACCATTTGAAAAAGCAAATATAAAGAGGGATGAGATGCTTCTGTATAAAAAAACAAGAAAAAGTAGATGATACATAAATCGTACCTCTATCGGTAGAAGGTCATGCATCCAGACTAGCCAGAGTAGTTTTCATAGTAGGAAGATGAACAACCCCTCTACCCTAGGCTCTAGCCTGACTCCCCAATGCTATTGCCTCTTCATGGAACTACCATTCCTCCACCAGGGTACTGCATCCCTTTACTCACCCAGAACATCCATTGGAACTCAAACTACCAGTATAGTGAGGCGTAGATGAGTCCTTTCCTGAATTTGGTAATTGAACTGTTCCCCCTCCACTTCTATACTATAATAATTTCCAAAAAAACATCTGAATATGACCCAGTCGACCACAAGTATGACACTCCAAAGTGGGGTATAAACACTAAGTCCAGTTATGGACCATCATTCCAAATAAAAGAACTATAATGGAACATAGTCCTGAGATGGAAACCCACTCCCCTAAATGCTCTTCACACTATTTATGTGGCTCTAACTACCACAAGGGAACTTCTTTCCAAAATAAGTAGGGCACCCAATCTTCCCTGTTGAAACCACCTAGAAGCTGCTCATGGCCACTATTGGATTCTTTATAACACCATGAGATTTTATGAATTTTTTTAATAATTTAAATTTATATAATGGATTTTCTTACATGTAGCACCAATTTAATCCTATGCTACTTGCAATACTGGCTTAGCTTACATTACACACAACACTAAGTTAAAACAAAACTAGGATATATTATTAGTATAGTTATTTAAACACGACTTTTATAACATATCTATTAAGCATAGTGATATGAATAGTAATAAATATGTTTTAAATTTTATGTACAGTTGTTTTATATAAATGAGACATATTTATAATAAAATACATAATTTTTGGTAAAGTCATTATATTTTTTAAAAATACAATTTTATCAAACCAAAAAGTTTTTATGTCATTTTTTGAACAAAAATAAAATTACTTATTAAAAAATTTAGAAAATTTATTTGATAAAATAAAATTCATTTTTTAATTCATAATTTCAAAATTAGCTTAGAGTAAATTTTTATGATCTTTTTGAAATAAATCGTTTTTGATGAATAGTAAAAAATATTGAATTTTAATTTAAAACTACTTTTTTGACTATTTTTTTTAAATTGGGTTTAATGTAAAATTTGATCAAATTTAAAAATATTAATCAAATTTAGTCCATTGAAATAAATTTCAGATTGAAATTGGATATAATTTTTTTTAATATTTTGATTATTTTCCTTAAAAATACTCATTTTCTTAACACATCTGCATGATTAATTTTAAATTATTTTTTAAATAGTTATGTGAATTCAATTTAGAAAATTATATTCTTTATTTGGAATCATAATAGTTTTTAATTTTTAATATTTTCAACTTATTTTTGAAAAAATTTAATATAGAATATTGAAAAAGTAATTACCATGGTTAATGTAAAATTGATTTTACATGGGGGGAGGGCGGTTAAACTGAAATTTTAAGTGTAAAAATAACCTATAAACTTTTCTAAAAATTATTATCAGGATATATTTTTACTTTATGATGTCATTGGTTTGAATTTGATCCATTTTGAACTTTTTTCCATATGATAAAATGGGGCCAATAAATTATTTTTAAAACTACCGTGTGTGTCCTCCCCCACTTATAAAAGGTCACCACCCCTCCTCTCTTATTAACCCCTTCACACCTATTTGATTTGACCAAGACCTAAAAAAATCACTTCTCAAATCCATCACTATATACTAAGAGATTATTTTTGGAAGAAATACATCATAGTATTTATTTTAGTGAAAACCTATGGAGGATACCCGAAGAAGAGTTACTATTAATCAATGAGCACTTTTTTAATTTCTTCCTCCACCCAATTAAATTATTATAATATCATGGTTATATAATTATTTCACTGTATTCCATATAATTTGATATTTATATGTTATGGGAATGATGTAAAACCTTCTAAACTTCCCCAAAATGGGTTACAAAATCATCGTTTGTGTGTGTGGTGGACTAACGCCTCATTAACTAATTTCATTTTTTTTCCATTACCCACTAAGACGATAGAAAATAATGATAGGTCTATTATTTATATATGATATATATGATTTTTATGATGTTATTATGATTTATTAATTATCATAACAAACATACCTTCATATTTTCCATTTTATGTAATGATAATATATATCACTTACTTTTAATTATTTCAATCCAAAAAGAAATTTGAAATAGAATTCATGTGTATGTACGACCTACCTTCTCCATGAATAGTTTATTTCATTTTATATCACTAAAATAAGTGCATTAATATAAATAAATATATAATAAATATATATGATATTTATATCATGGGTTACATTCTAGGTATGATGAAACCATGATCAAGGTTGTAGGAAAAAAATATAACAAATCAAAAAATATATGGAAAATAAAGTTCTTATTACCACATACATAACTTTAACATGAAATTGTTAATAAACATGTAATAAAAGCTCATAAGAAAGTAATATATGGTATGATATATATAAAATATGGTTATTTAATAGGTTTATAATAAACATTTATTTCTTATTCATGAATTTTAATGAGTACGATAGATGACCAGACTTAAGGTAAGTGATTTTCATCTCACTTTTTTACTTCTATTAGACACATTCTATATTCATCACCAATTTATTTTATGTGGTTTATATACCTCACATGAATGTGTATTATTATTATTCTCCAGAAAACTATTAGGGTTTATATAACCATTTTAGGATCTATTATTCATGGGTATTATGGTTAAAATGATACCTCTCTGGTGAGATATTTTGTATGAATTTTCCATCTATGAGACATATATTGTGATCTGTACCTATATTATTTCAAAAAGTGTATATACATCCCCTTTGACATGTAATATTATAGAATTATTTCTCATTGTAATATTTTGAGATCCATTTTATGAATATTCATTCATGGAACTTATCATTAATTATAACCAATGTGTTAAATATATTATGTTACCATACCATCATTTATCAATATTTTTTATAATTAAGTCTCCTATTTTGAAATATCATGATGTATCTCTCATTAATTGTCATTAAAGTTATTATAATTTTGTTATTAATGATATCATCAAGTTATAAGAACATTTTACACTCTTTTTTTACTTATAATAATTAAGTAAATATTTTTATGAAAACATGACTTTATTTCTCTCTTTGGACGAAAATATTTTTTTTCCTAAAACCATGTTTTCTAAAAAAATATCAGTAATATTTTATTATCAAAATGAAATATTAAAGAAAATTTTACCCATGTCTAACCATTTTAAAAAATTTCTTGAAATGAATCTTCATTTAATTTTCTAAACAATTCCAATTTGGCTTTTACTAAATGCGTGAAAGGAATATTCATTTTAATATGTAGAAAATTAATAGAATTTTCAATCATCATGAACAATAATTTATTCAAATATTCATTTATAAAATTTCAAGGTTGTTTTTTCATAAATTTTTTTTAAAAATGTTTGTTTTGGAGGAAATTATATTTTCATTAAGAAATATTTTAAATAATCAAAATCATTTTCCATATATGATAACATATGTTGATGTTACCTATGCCTTACTAGGGATATGATCTAAGGATACCAATCTTATAATTTCTCTTAATTATTTATGTTTATGATGGTATGATTTTTATGAAACCCATTTCTCTTCCACTAGTTATACAATGATAAGATTCTTTTGAAACCCACTTGTTTTTTATGGGTTATTCTATAATAGTAATAAAACCTATTTATTTTCCACAATTTTTGATATAATAAAATGTTTATAAAATGAATTTTTTTATCGGTTATTGTAAAGACCCATAAATTCCAAGGAAATTTTTTTTCTTAATTTTCTTTGGAATTTTACAAGAACACAGTTTCTGACGGCGCCTGATTCCGAGGCCCGGTGTGCCCGGAATCAATTTCCGAAGTTTGGCTCGGGTACGTTCAGTGAACGAACGAGCGGGTTTTTCTAACTTTTGAACCGGTGCCCGGAATCGAATTCTGAGGGCACCGATGAAATCGCAGCGCCGGTATTCGCTTAGAAATTCCTCTTCCGGAGTTGCGTTTTCTCGGGTGTGGTTTTTAATTTTCGGGTTTAAAGTTAAGAAATAAAATAATTTTGCGACAACTTTATTTTATTTCGCTTAAGCCACTTGGAAGCCACTTGAAGCCACTTAAAGGCGGCTTGAACTAAGTTGAACTGGATAGGATGCTATCCAGAAATATCCTACCCCTTGGTAGGATATTTGTGAGGTGGGGCCCGCACGAGCGCCGCCGTTTCTTTTCGCTAAGAAACGCACCCGTGAAAACCCGTCTTAATGAAAGTCAACTGACGCGTTTCTTAAAATCTTAACAGACCATTTAATTGGGCTGTTTCTTTCGTAAATTAAATGAGCTGTTTCTTTCGTTGAATTAATTCTACGAATTAATGGTTCGTTTCTTATCTTTTGAAATTCAAATGTTTAGTTGTGTAAATAAAATAAGGCTTAAGCTTATTTTATTTCGGGTTGAAACTAGTGGCGTGGAGAGGATTTGGAGGAAAGCGTTCTTCTTCGGCGAAGAACGCGAAGAACGCAAAGAACGCGAAGAACGCGAAGAACACCAAACCTGCGGAGATCGACGCCGCGAAGCCTTGTACCGCGACGCCAACGGATCTCCCTTCGCGACGCTTCTTCCGCGACGCTCCAACCCCGCGACAGCCTTCGATCGACAACAACCGAGGTTGGAGGTTGCGCTTCTTTTTATTTTCTTTTTGGATTTCAACAACAACATGGATTTAATTATTATTAATTAAATCCGTATGTTCTTGGTCCTCGGAGATCGTCGACGCGACGCCCTTCCGCAGTGTGACGATCACCTCCTTCCGCGACGGTCAATTCCGCGACGACCTCGCATCTGACAGCGACGGCGAGGTAGGGATTTATTTTGGGAATTACCCCCTTTTTCTTTTAATATTCTCGTATTTGTTTCTTTAAAAAAATTAAAGAAATGGATTTGTGAACAATTTTAAAATTATTAAAATTGTTGTTTCCGTTCAAATCAGGAACCCGTTTTTATGAAACAATTTTATTTCATTAAAAATTGTTTCGGATATGCGTTCATGTGTTGAACTTTATTTCTCCCGTTGTTTTTATCTAACGCGGAGGGTGCGGGTCAAACGAACACGGCCCGGCAACCCTCCGTCGTTCTTCGTGTTTTGCGGATTTGGCGGGCGACGACGGAACGTGCCGCAACGGGTGTTTGATGATTCCGCAGTGAAGGACGAGTCCCGGGAGGAGCAGCGGCGCAGGAGGGAACAAAATCGGACCACCGGAGCGATCCCGGTGGCCCGCGGAACTCACCGGCGGCGCGGGTCGCCGGCTGCCGGGAGCGGCGGCGCCCCGGCGCGCCGCCGGACAGGCCGCCGCGACTCAGCGCGGCGGCGGCTGCACCCGCGGACCCGCGACCACGCGGTTCCGGTGCCCTCGGACGCGGCTGAAGCCGCGTCCCGACTCAGCGCGGCCCCACGCGCGGGGGGTGGGGGGGGGGGGCACCACCAGGCCGCGGGGGCGGTGCCCCGCAGCGCCTTGGCCGTTCGGCCGCTCGGCCGAACTGGGCCAGGCCGGTCCGACCGGCCGGGCCGCGCCCTGGCCGGACCGGACCGCGTCGGACCGGGCCGGGTTGACCCTGTTCGGGTCGACCCGGTTCGGCTGACTCCCGGGGGGGGGGGGGGGGGGAGTCGGGCCGGGTCGGCCCGGGCCCGGACCCCCGTCTTCGGACGGTTTTCGTTCAAACGCCCGTAACTGGAGCTACGGGCCTCCGAACGACGCGCCGTCAGTGGCAACGCGATCCTTGGATCGAGACGGTCGTTTCGGTATACTATACTCAAGGTGCACCTTCCTTTTCGGGAGCCTACGTAGTTAAAACTCCGTAGTTAAGCGTGCTTGGCCTAGAGCAGTGAACATGATGGGTGGCCTCCTGGGAAGTTTCTCAGGGTGGGTGTGAGACGGAAAGGCCAATAACTAACAGATTGGGCGTCCGATTGACGCGCCGTCTGTTTCGTTGAATTCCTCTAAGTGAGACGGATCTTTTGGCATACTCCGCCCAAGGGTTGGACGTAGGTGGAGTACGGTCGGGTTGGTTTTGCCTTAAAAAAACCAACCGGGCCCCTGGGACGAAAAAGCCAATAACTCTCAGACCGGGCGTCCGATTGACGCGCCGTCTGCGACGATGAGTTCCTGTTGTCGATACGGAACTTTTGGCATCCTCCGCCTGAGAATTGGATGCAGATGGATAGTGGCCGGGTTGGATCGCACCGAAATCCAACCGGGCCCCTGGAACGGAAAAGCTGATATCTTTCAAACCAGACGTCCGTTTGACGAACCGTCAGCGGCGTTGGTGATTACGTTGAGTAACGGTCCCTATGAGTATACCCTATGGGAGTTCGGGGTACAGTGGAGATACGGCCGGGATTGGTTTGCTCACGAAACCAACCGGGCTCCTGGGACGAAAAGGCTAATAACTCACAGACCAGGCGTCCGATTGACGCACCGTCTGTTGCGTTGAGACCCCAATGACGAAGCGGTCCTTTGAGATACTTCTTCGTAGGACCTTGAGATACTTGGAGTATCGACCAGTAGCTCGTGGAGCGGACCCTCCCGGAGACGAGCGTGCGGAGTACGGAGACCGTGTAGCCTGCTGAGACCTGACGACTGCTTGACCTACTCGACTTGGAGTGAGTCGACTAGCCCAGTGGACGGAGCGCCCGATATTTGGCGACAGACCCACGGCGGACGGAGCGCCCGGTAGTTGGCCGCAAACCCGCGGTACTCGACAGGAGGAGTACCTCTGTAGGCTATTGGGGGGAGCGCCCGGTATTTGGCGACAGACCCACAGCGGACGGAGCGCCCGCTAGTTGGCTGCAGACCCGCGGTACTCGACAGGAGGAGTACCTCAGCAGTCTTAGGTTAGTGAGCAGTACCTCGGAGTCGTGACATGACCACTGTACACTCCAGAGACGGAGCTCTTCAGCAGTTACGGTTTCGACAATGAAAATCCTGGTTTGAGCTGAGACTTTTGACCTTTGTGTTTCCTCATGATTGAGATGAGTTACTTGATAACTTAGGTATATGTATGGGCATATACCTGGGTAGTGGTTATCCGTTGATCTCACGATCCTTGTGTTTCCTCATGATTGAGATGGGTTACTTGATAACTTAGGTATATGTATGGGCATATACCTAAGTAGAGTTTATCTGTTGAGATCTTCTTGTGGTTATCCTTGTTGGATTTAGTGAGACCTTGAGGGTCTCGGGGTCCCTACTGAGTATCGTTATACTCACTCCTGCACGGGCTATGCCCGCACCTCGTTGTGTTGGTTGCAGATGACAGGCAGTGCTGACGGAGGCCGAGTGTTCGAGGACTGGACGGTACCCGGAGGTGGACTACATGACAAGTAAGTGTCCGGAGGTGGACTTCACGGCAAGACGACACTCGGAGGAGGTTGACGGACGAGAGCACTGTGGAGGCTATCTGTACCTACCCTTCAGGTAGGATTAGTGGTGGACGATCCAGGAGCTGCGCCATCTGTACCTACCCTTCAGGTAGGATCCGAGGAGGACGACCCAGGAGCCGCTTCCATCCCTCCAGTTGTTGTCTTTTTTTTTTTCTGTTGTACTTTGTTCAGTTGTAGTTGTACTTTCTTTTGGGTTTGTATTCTGGCCCATTTACTTTCCAGCACTTCTTTTTGTACTTAGTGTTTTACTTCCGCTTGTACTCTGTGGTGTTTTGTTACTTTTATAAAGGAAATGCCTTCCCAGTTATCGGGATTTACGCCTTTGGTGCTAGTCGCCAGCCCCTGGCCTATGGAAGGCGGGCTTGGGGTAGTCACGGCACGGGCCCCGAGGACGGGTCGTGAAAAATTGGTATCAAAGGTGGTCGGTTCTACCGCAGACTCTGATCTTTCTTTCTGTGAAGCAATAATGTTAAGGGTACCGAGTGTGGTTTTCAGTTCAGGGAGTCCAGTGTTGGTGCGGGCGACCGACGTATCCATACACCAGGACCTTGCCAACTGATTTCCGACTTTGTGCACGAAAACACTGATTGCGTGTGTGTTTTCAAAGGTTTCTCCCCTTAAACCAGCTCAAACCAGGTCAGCTCACCAGGTATAATCATTTGACCGTGTTACGTTGTTTCCTTCAGTATGCCTTTTCTCGGACGACCAACTAGAGCCCAGAGGGATGTGCGTGCTGACAGCCTGTCGAGTGACGAGGCTTCGGTACAGGTCCCTCTTGCAGTTGAGGCACCAGCGGAGGCGCCAACGGTACTACCATACGTTGGGCCACCGATGCCACCAGCCCCAGTAGTAGGCGATGCCCGCTACTTGAGCGCACTGCATGAGTTCCAACACCAGAGGCCACCCAGGTTCGGGGGAGAGACGGACCCGCAGGCGGCTGAGGATTGGCTGGAGGCTGTGGTGGGAGTCTTCAGGCTTGTGGGGACGCCATCAAACTTCATGGTGACCTTTTCTGCCAGCCTTCTTCAGGAAGCAGCAGGCAGGTGGTGGAGCCACTTGTTCCAGTTTTGCGATGGGATGGCTTTCACATGGGAAGACTTCGAGACCTTCTTCTGGGTGGAGTTTGTGCCAGTAGCTCTACACCCCGAGCGTGTTCAGGAGCTGCTGCCTTTGCCGCGTGTTTTTTGATTAGAAGCCGAGTCATCTGTGGGCAGTAGACAGATGATGCAGAGGTCCAGGAGGACCAGACCAGCAGTTGGGAGATCTCGGGTTTTAGGACCGGTGGTGCGGGGAACCCGGGGTGGGGTCAGAGCCAGGCATTCCAGAAGCAGACTGTGTTACTCGTGCGGTGGAAAGGGGCACCTGGCACGTGACTGTCCGACTCCTCATACAGTTGACCCATAGGCTTTTGAGGAGCCACCGAGGCAGAGGCAGCGACGAATGCTTGAGCAACAGTAGAGCAGTGGAAAAGGCAGTAGAGCTCCCGGATCAGGTGGACAGGAGCGGAACTAGTGGATACGTCTCATGTACTTCTAGTTCCATGTTGATGTTGTTTTTGTGTCTTGTACCATGAGCTGCAATAAAATAAAGACACTTATCTTGTGATGTTTGCTTTCCTGTCCTCTTTTGTGATGTTACTAAGTGGTCCTGGTTAAGACTGTTGACTTGACCCTCACTTTCGAAATTCCTACTGGAGGAGACCCAGTGACCTCACACTGATGCCGACAGTGTGACTCGACCCTTGGAGGCGAGAGTGACAATTGGATCTCTTAGTAGTTACGTCGAGGCCTTACGACGTCATCCATGGCATGAATGCATCATTTATGTCAGGGTTGACTGTATTAGGCAACGAATGTGGTTCATCCAGGGGATGAGACCAGATTTCTCTTATCGGCAAAGAAGAAATCATAGCATCTCTTGTGAGACTAAAGGAGGTCTAGTTCATCCAGGAGCGGATGAAGACTGCATAGTGCAGTAAGAAATAAGGAAGCGGTGCCAGTCTTAGAGACTTGGGCGTGATAAATGTTTCAAGAAGAGGTAGCTTTAAATAGAGATGAGCCTGCGAAGCGGCAGACGTGGAGGCAAAGCTAGGAGAGCAGCATGAGGTGGTGTACATCTTAACATGCTACAACCACCCGCCTTAGTTATTCCCTCCAGGCTCAGGGAGCTGGAGGGCGGAGGAAGAGTGCGGCTGCATGCGGTCAAGGAGTGTGACCCAATGGCTCTAGAAATGATTCAAGGGACAGTCTATGTCCACTACTAGCTGCTGTAGTAACAGACATCGATATGAATCATTCCTCGCTTCCACAAATCTTGTTACAGACCTAGAGTTTCCGGTAAGCCGTGGACTTGACCCTCACGTCTGGAGATACCTTGGGAGGAGACTCGATAATCACACTTACGCTGACGGTGTGGTTATACCCTCGAGGCGGGAGTTCTGGTTGGAATCTCTTGGTGGCAGCATCGAGGCCTTACGACGTTAGTTTGAGTATGGAATGGGCAATAACTGTTCATACTCAAATTGACGGTTTTAGGCAAACGTTGGGATGGGTTTTCCTTGGTCGGCGGAAAAGGAAACCCCAGGCAGTGCAGGGTAACTCTTGCACAGGAGGGTGCGACCGATCACTCTTGAGTCGGTCAACCTTACCCTCATAGAAGCAGTCGTTTTGAGTTTCAGTTCTAACAGAAATGGAGACCTCTGGAGTTCGAGGATGACGACCACGTCTTCTTACGGGTCTCACCTCGACGAGGTTTACGGAGATGTGGTCTGGGAGGCAAGTTATCTCCGAGGTTCAACGGACCTTTCTAGGTCCTCAGCTGGGTAGGCGAGGTGGTTTACCGCTTGGCCCATCCACTGCAGTTGCACTAGGTTCACGACGTTTTCCACGTATCCCAACTAAGGAGATAAGTGCTTAACCCCTTCACATATCATCGACCATGAGGAGCTAGAGGGCGGCGATGAGTTTCTTATACGGAGGTTCCTGTGGGGATCGAGGATCGATAGGAGCGGATCCTAGGAGGATGGTCGATTCCTCTTGTGCACTTTCTTTGGCAGCTCGGGGACCTCCAGGAGACCACTTGGGAGTGGAAGGCTCAGATGCGTGCTCAATACCGCCTTTGTTTCCCCTAAGTTTGTGGTGAAGCTTTACGGGGACGTAAAGCCCTGTGGTGGGAGTAATTTAAAGACCCGTAAATTCCAAGGATTTTTTTTTAAATTTTCTTTGGAATTTTACAAGAACGCAGTTTCTGACGGCGCCTGATTCTGAGGCCCGGTGTGCTCGGAATCAATTTCCGAAGTTTGGCTCGGGTACGTTCAGTGAACGAACGAGCGGGTTTTTCTAACTTTTGAACCGGTTCCCGGAATCGAATTCTGAGGGCACCGATGAAATAGCAGCGCCGGTATTCGCTTAGAAACGCCTCTTCCGGAGTTGCGTTTGCTCGGGTGTGGTTTTTAATTTTCGGGCTTAAAGTTAAGAAATAAAATAATTTTGCGACAACTTTATTTTATTTCGCTTAAGCCACTTGGAAGCCACTTGAAGCCACTTAAAGGCGGATTGAACTGAGTTGAACTGGATAGGATGCTATCTAGAAATATCCTACCCCTTGGTAGGATATTTGTGAGGTGGGGCCCGCACGAGCCCCACCGTTTCTTTTCGCTAAGAAACACACCCGTGAAAACCCGTCTTAATGAAAGTCAACTGACGCGTTTTTTAAAATCTTAACAGACCATTTAATTGGGCTGTTTCTTTCATAAATTAAATGAGCTGTTTCTTTCGTTGAATTAATTCTACGAATTAATGGTTCGTTTCTTATCTTTTGAAATTGAAATGTTTAGTTGTGTAAATAAAATAAGGCTTAAGCTTATTTTATTTTGGGTTGAAACTTGTGGCATGGAGAGGATTTGGAGGAAAGCGTTCTTCTTCGGCGAAGAAGGCGAAGAACGCGAAGAACGCAAAGAACGCAAAGAACGCGAAGAACGCCAAACCTGCGGAGATCGACGACGCGAAGCCTTGTACCGCGACGCCAACTGATCTCCCTTCGCGACGCTTCTTCTGCGACGCTCCAACCCCGCGACAGCCTTCGATCGACAATAACCAAGGTAGGAGGTTGCGCTTCTTTTTATTTTCTTTTTGGATTTCAACAACAACATGGATTTAATTATTATTAATTAAATCCGTATGTTCTTGGTCATCGGAGATCGTCGACGCGACGCCCTTCCGCGGTGTGACGATCACCTCCTTCCGCGACGGTCAATTCCGCGACGACCTCGCATCCAACAGCGACGGCGAGGTAGGGATTTATTTTGGGAATTACCCCCTTTTTCTTTTTATATTCCCGTATTTGTTTCTTTAAAAAAAATTAAAGAAATGGATTTGTGAACAATTTTAAAATTATTAAAATTGTTGTTTCCGTTCAAATCAGGAACCCGTTTTTATGAAACAATTTTATTTCATTAAAAATTGTTTCAGATATGTGTTCATGTGTTGAACTTTATTTCTCCCGTTGTTTTTATCTAACGCGGAGGGTGCGGGTCAAACGAACACGGCCCGACAACCCTCCGTCGTTCTTCGTGTTTTGCGGATTTGGCGGGCGACGACGGAACGTGCCGCAACGGGTGTTTGATGATTCCGCAGTGAAGGACGAGTCCCGGGAGGAGCAGCGGCGCAGGCGGGAACAAAATCGGACCACCGGAGCGATCCCGGTGGCCCGCGGAACTCGCCGGCGGCGCGGCGGCGCCGGCAGCCGGGAGCGGCGGCAGCACCTGCGGACCCGCGGCCACGCGAGTCCGGTGCCCTCGGACGCGGCTGAAGCCGCGTCCCGACTCAGCGCGGCCCCACGCGGGGGGGGGGGGGGGGCACCACCAGGCCGCGGGGGCGGTGCCCCGCGGCGCCTTGGCCGTTCGGCCGCTCGGCCGAACTGGGCCAGGCCGGTCCGACCGGGCCGGGTTGACCCGGTTCGGGTCGACCCGGTTCGGCTGACTCCCGAGGCGGGGGGGGGGGGGGGGGGCACCACCAGGCCGCGGGGGCGGTGCCCCGCGGCGCCTTGGCCGTTCGGCCGGTCCGACCGGGCCGGGTTGACCCGGTTCGGGTCGACCCGGTTCGGCTAACTCCCGAGGGGGGGGGGGGGGAGTTGGGCCGGGTCGGCCCGGGCCCGGACCCCCCGTCTTCAGACGGTTTTCGTTCAAACGCCCGTAACATGAGCTACGAGCCTCCGAACGACGCGCCGTCAGTGGCAACGCGATCCTTGGATCGAGACGGTCGTTTCGGTATACTATACTCAAGGTGCACCTTCCTTTTCGGGAGCCTACGTAGTAAAAACTCCGTAGTTAAACGTGCTTGGCCTAGAGCAGTGAACAGGATGGGTGACCTCCTGGGAAGTTTCCCAGGGTGGGTGTGAGACGGAAAGACCAATAACTAACAGACTGGGCGTCCGATTGACGCGCCGTCTGTTTCGTTGAATTTCTCTAAGTGAGACGGATCTTTTGGCATACTCCGCCCGAGGTTTGGACGCAGGTGGAGTACGGTCGGGTTGGTTTTGCCTTAAAAAAACCAACCGGGCCCCTGGGACTAAAAAGCCAATAACTCTCAGACCGGGCGTCCGATTGACGCGCCGTCTGCGACGATGAGTTCCTGTTGTTGATACGGAACTTTTGGCATCCTCCGCCTGAGAATTGGATGCAGATGGATAGTGGCCGGGTTGGATCGCACCGAAATCCATCCGGGCCCCTGGAACGGAAAAGCTAATATCTTTCAAACCAGACGTCCGTTTGACGAACCATCAGCGGCGTTGGTGATTACGTTGAGTAACGGTCCCTATGAGTATACCCTATGGGAGTTCGGGGAACAGTTGAGATACGGCCGGGATTGGTTTGCTCACGAAACCAACCGGGCTCCTGGGACGAAAAGGCTAATAACTCACAGACCGGGCGTCCGATTGACGCGCCGTCTGTTGCGTTGAGACCCCTATGACGAGGTGGTCCTTTGAGATACTTCTTCGTGGGATCTTGAGATACTTGGAGTATCGACCAGTAGCTCGTGGATCGGACCCTCCCGGAGACGAGCGTGCGGAGTACGGAGACCGTGTAGCCTGCTGAGACCTGACGACTGCTTGACCGACTCGACTTGGAGTGAGTCGACTAGCCCAGTGGACGGAGCGCCCGGTATTTGGCGACAGACCCACGGCGGACGGAGCGTCCGGTAGTTGGCCGCAAACCCGCGGTACTCGACAGGAGGAGTACCTCTGTAGGCTATTGGGGGGAGCGCCCGGTATTTGGCGACAGACCCACAGCGGACGGGGCGCCCGGTAGTTGGCCGCAGACCCGCGGTACTCGACAGGAGGAGTACCTCAGCAGTCTTAGGTTAGTGAGCAGTACCTCAGAGTCGTGACAGGACCACTGTACACTCCAGAGACGGAGCTCTTCAGCAGTTACGGTTTCGACAATGAAAATCCTGGTTTGAGCTGAGACTTTTGACCTTTGTGTTTCCTCATGATTGAGATGAGTTACTTGATAACTTAGGTATATGTATGGGCATATAGCTGGGTAGTGGTTATCCGTTGATCTCATGATCCTTGTGTTTCCTCATGATTGAGATGGGTTATTTGATAACTTAGGTATATGTATGGGCATATACCTAAGTATAGTTTATCTGTTGAGATATTCTTGTGGTTATCCATGTTGGATTTAGTGAGACCTTGAGGGTCTCGGGGTCCCTACTGAGTATCGTTATACTCACCCCTGCACGGGCTACGCCCGCACCTCGTTGTGTTGGTTGCAGACGACAGCCAGTGCTGACGGAGGCCGAGTGTTCGAGGACTGGACGGTACCCGGAGGTGGACTACACGACAAGTCAGTGTCCGGAGGTGGACTTCACGACAAGACGACACTCGGAGGAGGTTGAAGGACGAGAGCACTGTGGAGGCTATCTGTACCTACCCTTCAGGTAGGATTCGTGGTGGACGATCCAGGAGCTGCGCCATCTGTACCTACCCTTCAGGTAGGATCCGAGGAGGATGGCCCAGGAGCCGCTTCCGTCCCTCCAGCTGTTGTCTTTTTTTTTTCTGTTGTAATTTGTTCAGTTGTAGTTGTACTTTCTTTTGGGTTTGTATTCTGGCCCATTTACTTTCCAGCACTTCTTTTTGTACTTAGTGTTTTACTTCCGCTTGTACTCTGTGGTGTTTTGTTACTTTTATAAAGGCAATGGCTTCCCAGTTATCGGGATTTACGCCTTTGGTGCTAGTCGCCAGCCCCTGGCCTATGGAAGGCGCGCTTGGGGTAGTCACAACACAGGCCCCGAGGACGGGTCGTGACAGTTATGATATGTTAAATGATTTTGTTCTTGTGGAACACTTATTTATGAGTTTCATTATCTGGATAGTGGGGTATATATCTCCCTCCAAAGTATTGGTTAAAGATTTATATCTCATGATATAGACATGAATGCAATTTGAAGTGAAACTAGTTTAGTAATATAGGACTTGAATAGGTGTAAACCTGGTTTAGTAAGACATGGATATAATGGGGAGTGAACTTGGTTCATTAAAATAGGTCTAGACTAAGGATTTAACCCAGTTAGTAAGACATGGCTGAAAAGATGAGTGAACCTAGATATTAAAAGATATTTTCCTCTATGATAGTCTTAGAATGGAGCCTTGAATAATATAGAAATGATTTTATAGGCTTATGTGTATGCCAAAAGTTCCATGTTTTATTCCAATATTATGCTACCATGGGTCACATTATTTTATTCCCTTATTATTCTTGTCTTATTGAGGAAAATATTTATTCTATGACTCAAGATTATGATATTTTATATGGAGGGTATAATTTTTCAAATTTTATGCTCATATTCTCATACAGTCATTTTCTTGTTATTCTAACATATCTATCTTCATTTCGCTTATTGAGCATATGATATCTCCCTTTATTATGTGTCAATTACCTTGGTTATGATGATATTTATTATGCGTGGCATGTCTAAGAAGGTTGATAGTTGTGAATAACATAGAGGGAGATGATGTAGATCAATTATAGACTAGTGTTTATGTTTCCATTTTTCCAAAGGATCAAAACTATTATGGTTCTTAGGAATGTGTTTGTGTAATGTATTGAATATTCATAAAAATGATGTAATATCTTTGTATGATAAGTCTGGGCCACAATAGTTGGTATGAGAGGATATGTTTGGTTAACCATTGGAAACTAGGATGATAATACCTTAGTGAGATCCTTAAGTTCATGTCTAAGGGTTTTTCTAAGGCTGAGTCATAATAATGGAAAATATCCTGGAATTTTGGTAAAGGATTGAGTGAATTTTTCCAAGAAATTACATAAATTTCTAGATTCTTCAAGTGAATGTTTCTTTGGAACAAAAGTACCTAAGGGTAACTACATCAAAAACACTATATTGATATAGAATCTATTGGGAACTAGTGCATGAAAATAGGCCTTTATACACACCTATTTTGACACTCCCAAGGGATATGATTTTGAAATTAACAAACTCTTTATGAACCACCATAAAAGATTTAAATAGAAGTTGACTATAACTGAAATTGGATAAAACGAAGGTTCCATAAAATAAAAAATGTTATCATTATTTAGACATCCTATAAGTTATTTTCATGTTTATTTGGTTTCTATATATGAATATTTTTACCCACACTATGCATTTTGGTTTTAACCAATGGATGGAACAGAAGGAATCATGTTAGGACTGAATATAAGGGAACATTCAGTGACTATAAGTAACCAAATTTGATTGTGAATTGAGAGATAGATATTATGATTGTTCTTAATCACCTATCACAATATATGACTAAAATAATGAACATTAGTGAGATTATTAAATCATCAAATAAGATGAAGATGAACGTTTTTAAAATTTTATGTGGTATTGAACAAAGAGGAAAGAAGATTTAGCTTCCTATATGTCAAGAAGGTGGGAAGAAGAACTGAGAAGAATATCTTAAATGTAGGGGAATATGTTATCTATGTCAAAAAGAATATCATCGAGTGAAAAATTATTAATGATTTCATATTATTATGTTTTGGGAACATAGTAATTATTAAAATCAATGCCCTAATAGAAGAATTAAATTCTATACCAAGGAATGACCTATTCCATGTATATTATTGAAGTAGAAGGACTGAAGTATTTATATATTAGGATTCATGTATTATGCTGTATATGTATTTTCCTAATGGTATTTGGGTTTTAAGAATCATATAATATCTAAGGATTATGCTAGTTTTGGAATCATATATGCCTCTATGCAACATTTACCTAATAGTTATGGATTATATCATGGGTTTATAAGTTTGAGGTTAATCATAAGTTGAATGTCTTATTTGAGGTTTTATATAATTAGAATTTTTCAAGATTAAAGGTTTTTTATAAGATATTTACATAAATAAAACCCTTTGTTTTGGAGGATGATATACACAATACAACATTACATACAAAGTATGTACACTATGAATATATAGTCATTCCATTCAGTCTTACAAGTTACCTTTTTGTCTTCATAGATTTAATAAATAAATTATTTAGATACTACCTTAATTATTTTATGGTATTGTTCATATAATATATCCTTATCTATTCAAATATAAAGAAAGAGGAAGAATACTATTTCATAATTGTACAAAATACCATAAGGAAGGTGAAAATATATGAACAATTTATAAAGTGTGAATTTTGGGTGAAAAGTGTCTCATATTTGGGTAATATAATTTCAAGAGAGGGTATATCTATAAATCCATCAAAGAACTAGGATATTGAATGTTGGCCCATACCAACCATGGTGACTGAGATTAGTAGGTTTCTTGGATTAACTGGATATTATCAATATATTGTGGAGGGTTTTTAAAAACTATCTAATCTGTTGACCATGTTAACTTATAAGGGAGGAAAGTTCCTCTAGATAGATGAATGAGATGAAAATTTAAAGTAACTAAAGAGAATATTAGTTAGCACTACTATTCTTACTTTACACCATAGTGGAGAAGGTTTTTTAATATATGGAGATCCATATAGAATGGATTGAGATGTGTTCTTATAAATAATGAAATTGATAGAGCTTATTCCTCACGCAACTGAAGATTCATGAGAAAAATTACCCAACTAATGATTTGGTGCTAGATAGGGAAATTGTTTCATTAAAGATATGGAGGCGTTATATTTACATAGAAAAGTGTGATATATATACTGATCACAAATGAATAAAGTATATGTTCACCTAGAAGGACTTTAATAAGTTCCAATGAAGATGGTTATATATGGTTAATGATTATAATTGATCAATACATTACTACATAAGAAAAGTTAACAAGTTGGATGGTGCTTGTATTTGAAAGGATCCTGATAGCTTATCTGTGACGAGGGTAAAAAGAGATACAATTTTTTTGGGTTTGCAAAGGATGGATATGAAAATCCTAAAAGAATGGGAACATTTTGGTATTTATTAATTGAATGTTTAACCATATATAGAACTAAAGATTAAATAGGTGTAAAAGGAATATAGAAATATAAAAAAGAAAGTTATAAATTTTCTTAAGTTTAACCTTGATCATGATAGAATGATAAGGTATATTAATCATGTATGTGTTCTGTCCTCCCTAGAGGTGAAGGAGTTGTTAGAGGAAACTGATAGTTCTTTATTCTGTGTTCATCATGGGAGTAATAATATATATAGATAATTGAATGAATAATTCTGGAGGTATGGCATGAAGAGTGATATTGCAATGTTTTTATCTCGGTGCTTTGAATGTTAATAAGTTAAGTATGAAAGACAAAAGTCTAAGGGGATGTTACATCCATTAACCATACCAGATTGGAAATGAAGGAATATCACCATGGTTTTTTTGTTGGACTCCAAAAAATTATAAAGGTAATAATGTTATATGGGTTATAGTCAATTCATTTACTAAGTTAGAATAATTCATTACTATTTGAGAAGACTTATATCTAGATCAGCTATCTAGGATATTCAATAAGGAAGTGGTATGGTTGTATGGGGTAACACATTCCATATTTTATGATTGGTATCTGAGGTTCACATCAATGTTCTAATGAAGTCTTCAATAATATCTTGGTATATAATTGTGTTTCATCATTGTATATCATACTAAAACTAATGGTCATTCTAAAAGAAAAATAAAAACCCTAGTGGTAATGTTGAGATATTTTTAATTGGATTTCAAAGGTGGTTGGGATAAACATCATCCTCTAGATAAATTTTAATACAATAATATATTTCACTAAAGAATTTAGATTGATCGTTATGAAGTTCTTTATGAAAATAAATTTAGAACTCCAATATAAGGGAATGATGTTGGGTAAAGAGAGCTATTATGACATGAGATTATTGAAGAAGTGATAGGTAATGTTAAATCCATTTAACAATACATCAAGGAAATGCAGTGTAAAAAAATTTATATTGATTATTTTTGGTGGGATCTAAAATTTTAAGTTGGTGATAAGGTATTCTTAATAAATTCTCCAGGGAAGATGGTTATGAGATTTAGGGAGAAATGGAGAAACTAAGACATAGGTATGCTAGTCCCTTTAAAATTACTGATCATATTAGTATGGTATCCTATCACTTATAACTTCCACCAAACCTCCATCAAGTCTACAATGTGTTCCATGTATCTCTTCTAAGGAAGTACATGACTGACCCTTCAAATACACTGAACTTAGAGTTCATACCAGTTGAGCAAGACCATTATTATATGAAACAAATGGCGGAGATTATGAATCCTATAGGTAATGGTATAAAACAAATAGCACTCATATGGTCAATGTTCTATGGTGAAACTACCATCTTCAAGAAGATACATGGGAAATTGAGTATATGATAAGGTCGAAGTATGATCAATTATTTGTATCATAATGATGAATTTATAGGGTGGAATTCATTTAATGGGGGGGGGGGGTAGAATGTAACACCTTGAGTTTTTAATAATTTTTTTTATAAATTAAATTTACTTTATAGATTTTGTTACAAGTAATACCATGTTATTCTTACAATGCATGCAATTCTGGCTTAGCTTGCATTATGTGCAACATTGAAATCTTACAAAACCACAATATATTATTAATATAGTTATTTAAATGTAACCATAATAACATAGCCATTAAACATAGTGATATAAATAGTAAAAAAAAATTTAAATTTTATGTATAATATATTTATATTAATAAAACATATAATAATAAAATAAATATTTTTTTTGTAAAATCTATATAATTTTCAAAAAAATAATATTTTCTCAAAAAATGGTTTATGTATTTTTGTGAAAAAATAAAATTATTCTTTGAAAATTTTAGAAAATTAATTTTATAAAATGAACTTAATTTTTGAATTTATAATTCCAAAATTATCTATGAGTTAATTTTTGGGATCTTTATGGAAAGTTTCATTTTTTGATGATGAGTGAAAAATACAGAATTTTAATTGAAAATTATTTTTTAACCTAAATTATTTACAAAGATACATTATATTTTAATTTTTTTAAAAATTAAAATTAGTCAAACTATAAATATAGTAATCCAATAAAGTTCATTTTCATCAATTTAATATTGAAATTGGATATAAAAACTTTGTAAACATTTGATTATTTTGACATTAAAAGCCCACTTTCTCAACATGTCTACAAGATTAATTTTAAATTAACAATTTCTACATATGTAAGTGGAATTTGGAATAATTTATAATTTCTAATATTCTTAACATAAAATTTTACCAAAATTGATAGTGGATGTAGTAAAAATTAATTAACATAGTTAATGTAAAAATTGTTTTACAAGGGGTCAAACTAAACCGATATGGGTACAAATAGCCTATAAGATTTTATAAATTTTTTTTATAACCATATTTCTACCATATCTTGTATGAGGCTGTAATTTGAGCTATTTTTGATTTTTTCTATATGAAAAATAGTGTAGTATTCAATTCTTTTCAAAAAAAAAATGTGTGTCCTCTCCCCCAATTATTAAAGGTCACCCACCTCCTCAATTATTAACACATTAAAACGTATTTTTTGGACCTTCCATGAAAAATTCACTTTAAAAATTCCCTCCCCTCATCCTAGAATACTTATTTTGTGAAAACATTTATCATAGGATGACTTTTAGTGCAAACCGAAGCAGGACAACCGAAGCTGATATAACATTCATCAATAAGCGCTTTTATTTATTTATTCCTATACCCCCGTATATTATTATTATAAAATTATATACAATATCATAAGTATATTACATATAATTAGATGTTTTTATGTTAAGTTCAATACCTAAAATAATATCCCCTTCCATCAAATGGGTTACGGAATTATCGTTCATGTGTATGAAAAAATACCGCCACGTGAACTGATGTCATTCATTTTACCATTACCACCTATAAATGAGGGAAATAATGATGGATATATTATTTATATATCTTATATATTATTTTTATGATGTTATTATGAATATTTAATTATTATATCCCATATACCTTTATATTTTCCATTTTGTGGGTATACGATAACATCATTTTTGTGTATGGTGGACTTCTGCCTCATGAAGCGATATGTTTTGTTCACGCTTTACATGAAAGGTATTAAGGATGAGTAAAATAAAAATATGTGATCTTTAAGAAATGAAATATATTATATAATTATAATAAATATAACTTAATTTTCTTTCTTTAAATCCAACAAGAAAATTGAAATAGTTTTCTTACGTATGTATGACCTACTATCTCCATGAACGTTATATTTCATTTTCTATCACTAAATTATATAAAATAATATAAATAAATATATAATGAATATATATGATATTTATATCATGTTTTATATTTATGATATTTTTAAACCATGATCAATTTAATAGTACTAAAAATATAACAAATCAAAACATAAATGGAAAACAAAGTGGTTATTACCCAAGACGTTGATTTATCATGAAATCATTAATAAATTGGAAATAAAAGGTCATAATAAAATAATATATGGTATGATATATATATTAATATTGTTATGAAATTTTTTTATAATAAATTTATAATTATTATATAGGAGGATTGAATGAGAACAATGGAAGTCAATAGTCATGGAAAGAGATTTCTGTCTCACATTTTACTTCTATGAGACACATGGAATATTGACCACATATTTCTTTTATGTGGTGTGTATACTTACCATGAATGTGTATTATGACTCTTCTATTTGAAAATATCATGGTTTATATATCCATTTTAGGATCTTTCTTATATGGGTTTTACAGTTAAAAACATTACCAAATTGGTAAGGTATTTTTGTTTCAATTTTCTTTCTTTGAGACGTATCATTTGATATGAACATATATTATTTAATAAGTTATACATAAAGAACATTTGAAATGTTATATAATTAAATTATCTATCATCATGATATTTTATGTTTAATTTTATTATTATAACTTCATGGGGATTATGATTCAATGTCCCTGAAGAGGTAATGATGTTATATTACAATCTAATCATTTATCGAGATTATTTTTGTTTGAGTATCCAATGTTAAAATACCATGATATACCTCTCAAAAATTATAATGAATTTTATTGTACTATTTTTATCCATTATATATTCTCAAGTATTGTTACCATTTTACTCTCTTTTTTACTCAAGGTAAATATGTTTTTTAAGAAAATCTGACATTATTACTAATTTTGGTCAAAAATATATTTTATTCCAAACCATGTTTTCAAAAAATGTCATAAAAATGTTTTATTCTTAAAATTATTTATCAAATAAAATTTTAACCAGGTTTTAACTTTTTAATTTTTTTGGATTGGAATTTTCTTGTTGTTTTGAGAGCAATGCTCGTTTAGTTTTTACCCAAAATGTGAACGGAATCTTCATTTTAACGTGTATGGACTAAAAATAAATTTCCGACATCATAAAAAATCATTTATTATAATATTAATTTATAAGATAAAATAGTTATTTTAAAAGGCTATAGTTTTCAAATTGTTTGATTATTTATAAAGTGTTTTTAAGGGGAAATGATATTTTCCCCAAGAAATGTTTTAAATGACCAAAATCATTTTTCATCATAGATCTGTTGATGTTACTGATGCCTTACTGGGGGTATAATCCAAGGATTCCATTGTTATTATTTCTGTGAATGGTTTATGGTTAGGATATCCTAATTTGTATGAAACCCATTTCTCATCCATATTTTATTCCATGATAATATTTTAATGAAGCTCGCTTATTTTTCCACAGGGTATGTTATGATGATTATAAACCCTGTTTCTTTTGGATAGGTTTTGATATGGTGAATATTTTATTATGTTTTTGAACACATATGTATGAGTTTAATTATGTGATGGGTGGGACCTATATCTCTCTCCAATGAATTGGGTAAAGTTTTATATATCATGAGATAAATATAACTAGAATAGGATGTGAACCCGATTCTGTAAGATAAGACTAGAATGAGAGTCAACCCAAATAAGTAAGATAGGGATGGAACAAAGAGTGAACCTGGTTCAGTAAAATTGAGATGGAATGGGGAGTGGAGCTGGTTCAGTAATAAAAGGATGGAATGTGGAGTGAACCCAGTTCAGTAAGGGACTTTGTCCTCTATGATGGTTTTGGAATTTATCCTTGAATAATATGGAAATTATTTTCTATGCTTATGTGTATGCCACAAATTCAATGTATTATACCAATGTTATTCACTTAAGGATCATTTTCTTTGATTCCCTTATGATTCATGTCTTACAAACTACTAATTGTTTTGACAATACTCAAGATTATGATATGTGATATGTAGGGTATGGTTTTTAAAATATTATGCTCATGTTTTCATACCCTTATCTTCCTATTATGCACACTTATATCCCTTTTTAACCTTAATAAGCATCTAAACTCACAATTTATTATGTGTCCTTTCCCAAGGTTATAAAGATATATATTATGTATGATTTGTCTATGAAGGGTGATAGTTGTGAAGAACATAGTGGGAGACATCGTAACTCACATATGGACTGGTTTTTATGTTTCTATGTTTCAAAAGGAACTAATCTATTATAGTCTTTAGGTATGTGTTTGTGTAATGTAATGAATATTCATAAAAATGATCTAATATCTATGTATCATAAGCTCGGATCGCTATATTCCCTTATTTTATTAGTTTTTGAATTATCAACTCTAAAAAGATACTCAAGACAAAAATATTTACTTATGACCTGTTCTTATAGAAAATCCCATCCTAAAAATATGTTGCCATAGAGATCTCATCAGTCGAAAAAGATGGTCCAAATCACTTCATGTCGGTGAAATTTCTGGTATAGTCCATCACTATCATGACCTACTGTGTCTGATGCATGAAATAAAGAGCCTTCTCATCCGTCAAATTATCTGGATAGATGTATATCAAGATCATTTCCTTTAAGTACTTTTATGATAACTCATATTCCTTCCCATCTTTCTTTAAAATATCCTACCAATGCTTTATAAGATCAAAAATAATGTATATTGAAAGTTTCAACCCCATATTTGTGGGTTTCTCGAGGTGTTTTAAGATTATCAGGATTAACTCGATCCAAAACTCATCTTCTTGGGGACCTCCCTCCCCAATGAACATGAACAATTTTGTAATTGAAAATACCACTTTAGCTCAATCATCAAAGGAAGAATGTGAATAGTCTCCATTTCTATGGAACACATGGCCCTTCGGAATCTTTCATAAAGTTGAACATCCATAAAATCCCTAGGATATACTGGAAGTTACTACTCAACTGCATTAGGATCATACTGATTTTCACTCTCCTAACACTTAACTTGAAGATGATGAGGAGAAATTTAAACAAACTCCATAGAACACTGGATAATTTAAGGTAAAACTCAACTGGAGAAAAAAATAGAGAACCACTAGACCATGGACTCTCTAAACATGGATTACAAGTGTTTTATCATGACATAAAAATTTATTAATTTTTATTTATTTGGTATAAAATATATCTTATTTCACAATTCAATCAAGAAAGTTTATATCTCATGTAATAAATATGCCACCATCTTGAAAAATGCTTATCAAGATATATCCTTATCTTCTTATCATAATACGTGCACACTCAACTCGTTCATTACTATTTCATGAGTATAAATCTCAAGAAACAATATCATCTTGATAAAATAACATCACAGAACATGTGAATCACCCTAGTTGAAATAACATCAACTGTAACAAGACAACATCATAAATAACAATCCCATCTCTGTACATCTAGATTTTCCCCAATACATGGGTTGGATACTCCCATGCACATGCTCTTTACCAAGTATCAACAAATTCTAGTCCCCTTTCTACCTTTCCAAAATAGCAATGCAATATAAAATAAAAACCTTCTATGATATCACTTTTTAATATCCCCTAATCTAACACCCCCTCACATGGCCAAATCGGGTTGGTTATGAGACCTCAAGCATGCCTCCCCATATGCTAGAGGATTCAAACTAGTAGTGGGGGTAAGATGAATATAGTAGAGATAATATACCCCTAGTAAATAGTTACATAAATATAGAATAACCAATATGAAATAAAAATTAGAGTAACCAAAAGAGAAAAAAACAATACCACATATAACTGGAAAATAGAAAGGGAATCCAATAGATCAATAATAATGAATCATGAAATGACATGCTATTATGTATCTAATGTTAAATTGAAAACAACACAAATAAAACAATCAATTGTCACAAAAAACTCAAAATAGCCTAGTCTAGAACCCCATGTCGGTCAAATATCAAAAATCTAGACCATCCAACAACTAACAATCTCAAACACCATCCCTTTACCTTATCCATACCAGTATCCATGTATTATTCTTGGGTTCAAACAGTGGACCGAATAGGGTGCGAGTAAAATGTAGTAGGTAGATACCACTGTGTTTAAACATAGTAGTCTAATAAAAAGTGCATGAAATATGTTATAACTACGTTTATTAATTAATCATTTAATAAAATACATAAATCAACTAGCTTTAGAACCATGATGGAATGTCTTTGAGCATGCAATACAACTTTTCCAACCAAAACCATATACCCATGGAATAATTACATAACATGGAAGAGAACTCTATATAAGAATTTCAACCTTCAATAAAGGCCCTATATATGATAATTTTAACATCAACTATACTAATACCACTATATAAACATTTCAACCTCCAAAAAAGCCCTATATATAATAATTTCAGCATAAAAATGGGAATTGCTTACTATATAATCATTTGAACATCAAAGTTCTCATAACCTATGATTTAAGAATTCAGTATAAAACTAGGAATAGCCACTATAAAATCATTTCAGCATAAAACTCAATAATTCATAATAGAAAGGATATCACAATATCACTTCATTAACCTTGATGGTGAATTATGGAAATTAGCATTTGTCTTTCAAATACACTTTTATTTACATATCAATTATCAACAATCATATCAATATCCCAAAATACATTTTTAAAGTGATTCTATATCAAGGAATAACCTAAAAACTCATGTAATTTTATACACTTTTAAACCATAAACATTTTATTATTTATATAGGGTAATATCACCCAACGAGTAACCACTAGCTAGGTCGCAAGTCTATTAAATCCAAGGGATCCACAGAAAAAAATAATTTATTGTTTTACCACCATTCATCATCATTTTAACTAATGTTCACAAAATAAAAGTGAAATTTCAGTATTTCACATACTCCACAATTAACTAGACTATCGGGTTATGTTTAGACCATTAACCTTAATCTGGTGATAAAGTAACACTAATAAGGGATCACCAACAAAGGATGGATGTGGATGAGATCTATGGAGAAACTAGGGATAAAACACAAAAAAAGTTTGATCGAAACTCATTTTTAAAGTGAATATCAATAGAAAACACCTCTTTAACAAAATAACGATGAAAGTATGATAAATATAAATAAAAGGACTTATCGGGGATTAAACAACAAACCATGATGTCTGAAAGGGATGAAATCACACCCGAATTTTCTTGTAAATCATCCAAGGTTTATGAGGGAAGGGATACAAAGAAATAATGAATTAAAATCTTACGATATGAGCCTCTAAAAACCAGAAGCTCTGAGATGTACATGGAATGTAACCCTTACACATTTTGTATTTCTCTATTTTCGAGCTATGCCAAAATTCATGTCGCCTCAGCTTTATTTAACCCTACTTGAACATTACACATTGTGTAATGTGTATTCATAGTGAGTAACTAGTTCATGATATGCACCACTTAATGGATTGTATTCATTTCATGTTATCTTCCTAGTGGAAGTTATAATTCTTGTAACTCATTTACATGGTGTGTAAACTCATTGTAGAAAGATTTCATCACAGCTTCTTCAAAAGCACCCGAACCACCTCTAAAGCCCACCAAACTTACAAAAAAACCACATAAATCCATTTTTCATGTTTATACCAAGAATAAATTTATTAAAAAGAACATAAATAAATATAATTTAGGTTATTTTCTTAAAAAAGGATTTTTTTTTCAAAATAAGAATCCACCAACAAGGTTCAAAGACAAAGGAAAGCCCATAAAAAAGATGTTTAATGAAAAAAATCAAAGAGGTACATACATGAAAAAAGATGAAATATTAAAATATGTTTGGTTATAAATGATTATTTTAAAGATGAATTAATTTTTTTCATCATGGAAATTTATTTTAAATTTTTAGTGATTGAATAAAATTTTGAAATTTATAATAAAAATTGGCACAGTATTTATTCAATTAATAGAAAAATAAAATAAATGATATTAAAAAAAGTAAATTTAATTCAATTTGGATAAATTATTATGTTCCATAATTTTTTAGAAAAATATAAAATATTATGGAAGTGTGATTGGTTTATATTCAAATTCATTTTCTGTCAAGTTATTTTGAAATTCATATTAATAGAATAGATAAAAAAATAAAATTAATGTTATATTATAATAAACAATATTTTATTAAATTATTTAAATTTTTTTAAAATATTATCTTCTGAAATGATAATGAGATATTATCAGAAATATAAACCGTGAGCCTTTTATGTTGCAGTTGAATTTTTATTTTTATATTCATGATCCAAAAAATGATTGAATCCTTGAGTTTCTTTGTAATTGTAAAAAAGGGTTATCAGATGGTTAAAACATAGAGATAAGGACAAAAAAACATTTAATCTACTCAAAATTTTACTATATGTGAGTATGTAAAATCATAATCATGTTATATTCAAATTATATCAATTTTGATCCATTTTCCCCTAAAAATTAATTTATATTAATTTAATACTTTAAGTAATTCCAAGAGTTCCCCTCCACTTGCATTTAAAATGGAATCTATTATCCTCTCTTCCTCACACCTTTTGAGAACTATAGTTTGTAAATAATCTTCCATAATGCCTTAAAATATTCCTTTATCACATCTTAGATCTTATGGTTAAGTAAAATGACCATCCCTTCAAGGTTTAAGGGGTAAGCTAAAAGTGGATTTTCAATGAAGAGGTATAACTCTTATTCAAGCATTTTCAAATTTATTTTCTCTTATACCTCATCTAAATCCATTATATTAATTTAAAAAATAATTAATCAATTATCTTACATATTATTAATTATTATGGGAGTAGAATAACCATTATCTACCTTCTTCCTATCTATTGGACTATGTTAACATTTCTCATGGGTAAGTGTGAAATACCACCCTCAAAAAGGGATGTGATTAATTTTTCATTTATAATATACGAAGAGGTTAAAAAGGATATATTTAATGAACAAATAATATAAATTTTATTGAATAATTTTTCTAAAAAATTTAATTTTTTTACCTTTCTTTTTTTTCCATCCAACAAAAAGTGAAATCAACGTTCTTGCATACATATAGCATACCGTCCCCATGAATGGTATAATTTATCTTTATATATTTTTTTATCAATGAATATAATTATAAATATCATATATATTGAATATATATGATATTTATATCTTGATTAAAATTCTATTTTTAATGGAACCATGATCAACATATATGTATCAGAACTACTGACCTGAAATCCTCCAGAAAAATGAAATAATTAACACCCAAACATGACTATTTTAATATTTAAAGTTTAATAAATGAGTTTCGAAATGTTAAAATTTGTTTAGATATTATATTATTTTATTTAAATGACTATTTTATAAAATTATAATAAAAATAAATTTATTATATATAAGGTTAAATAACCTTTTAAGAATTTAAAACACAAGAAAAGGTATTTATGATACTTTTTTCTTTGTTTATCGATATTGTTTTTGAGTACATTTATAATGATGAGATTTTGTAACTTATATCTCAAGAGTACCATGAATAGTTTTCTCTATTTTTTATTTTTATTGAATAAATTTTTTCATTTCACCTTCCACTCTTTAAAAAATCAATAGTTTGAAAGATTTGTTTTATGAAAAAATGACTTTACTTCACTATTGGGTCAAAAATAATTTTTATTCCATGTGAATGTTATCTAAATATATATTCAAACATGTTTTTACTATTCATAAAAAAGTTAAATACATTTTTACCTATGTTTGATGTATTAAAAAATAGATAAAATCTTATCTTTGTGTTGTTTTCTAAATGATGTACTTTTAGTATTTTATTAAAAATGTGAATGTAATATTTTTTCTTAACTTATAAGGAATGAAAAAAACTTCCCACTATCTTGAAAATTCAATTATTTGAAGCTTCCCTTAAATGTTTTGATGTTTATATTAAAATAATATTTTTACAATATATTTTGGTGTTTTTTAAAATTTGAAATATGTTATTTAAAATTGAAAATATTATTTTCCTCAAGAAATATTCAAGGTGATCATTTAATGGAATTTTAATCTACAAGAAATCCTTTAATGTAACTTATTTTTTCTTGGAAAATGATCCAATGGAACCATAAATATATTTTTTGGATGTGTAACAGCTTGCGAATTTGTGAAATATTATTTCTTCTTTGAATTAATTAAATTTATTCAATATTTTTCATTTTAATCAATATTGAATATAGCTTGTGTTATATGAAATCACCAAGTTATTATTTCATTTTATGAAAAACCATATTGAGATTCCAATACACACAATACTTAGATTAGATTTTGGTACACACAACACTATGTTTGGCTTCTGTTACACATAATTCAAAGTTCCTTCTATAGCCTACGTTATACGCCAGACCTAGTTTTACCAAACTGCAATGTACTATTAATAATAATATTAAAATATTAATATAGTTGTCATCTAGATGTTGGAATTATGATAATTAATAAGATTAAATAAATCATTAATTTTTTTACACATGTATATAAGAATAATTATTTGGAAACCAATTAACTTTCAATGAAAATAAAAACCTTTGGAAAATAAAAGAAATATTTTTTTGTAAAGATATATTTATAGAATCAAACATGTTTTACCTCAATAAATTAGTTAAAATAATTTTGATAAATTATTTCAATGATATATATATATATATTCAACCAACTATTTAATGTAAATATTATGTGTTTTCTTGAAAATATATAATAATAAATGTAACACCCCAGGTAAATAAATAACATGACATTTTTATATTTATCCATATTTGTGAATAAAATATTAATATTACTTTAGAGGGGACGCTATGCATGATGGCGTACCCAATACACAACAATGAGTTTCTTGGGAATATTGTGTTGCACTCTAATAATAAAATAATATTATTTTAAATAGTAGTTAACACATAGCCGTTGTAATGGAGAGAATGAACAGAACTAACTAAAAAATTATTATATATGTTTTTCAAATATTTTTACTCTTTACAATAAATGTTATAGGATTAAAAATGCAAATGAATCCAATTTTAAGCGTAAACATTCCAATATTTTTTAAAAGGTCAATTAACCGCCTTTTGATGGAGAACCTCTTTTAAATCCACTTTTTGAAAATTTTATGTGTCATATTTGAAAAAATAAAATTATTCTTTAGAATCGGGTCATCAAAATTTACTTTGTGTAAATTTTTGGTATTTTTCCGAAAAAGTTCAATTTTTAATGAATAGTTAAAAATGTTGTATTTTAATTCAAAAAATATTTTTAATCTGATTTATTTATATGATTAGATTATATTTTGAGTTGGTTTTAAATTGAAATTAGAATATATTTTTACCATTTAATCCAATAGTGGTCATTGGAATTAATTTCACTTTGAAATCGGACTTAAACTAGTGTCAATCTTTTGATACATTTTGTTTTATAAAAACACGCTATTTGTTTTGACAGCGGGAATTAATTATTAAATTAATTAATGCAACTTATATGTTTTTAATTTTGTAAAATAGAAATCATTTTTGAATTCGGAATATCAAATATAGATTAGGGTGAATTTTTTGTAATTTTCTGAAAAACATTAATTTTTGATGAATAGTGAAACCACTAAGTGGTACTTATAAGAACTGATTTTTCCGTTTAAAAGAAATTTTTCCATATTTGTGTTTTGAATTTCCAAAAATCTGATATACATGTTTGTCATTAAGAAGTAAAATTTGGTTCAATGGGATTAGAATAATTTTTTGGTGAATAGTAACTTATTATGTTTTTAATCACGATTAGAGGTAATTAGTGTACTTTAATGTAAAAATAATGTTTTAATAATATGAAATGACCTATAAACATGTCCTACCCTCATTGGATGAGTCATGGCCGACCAAGAAAATCCATGGGTAAACTTGGGGACCCCATGGAGCCACTTTGGTTGGAAAATGACATAAATACCTTTTTATTTAATGTTAAAATTAAAATGTCACAAACATGACATGTTTAAATAAAAGAATTTTGACATGGGGTAATACAAGTCAGATTTTTGACTATAAATAGGAATTGGAAATATAAAAATATTTCCTACAACATAGTATTTGTTTTATAATTTTTAGACATTAAATAAAATAAATTATTTATGATATCATGATGATGCAGTGATGACCTCATTATTTAACGATTTAAATAAAATGGAAAGTTAATGTAAAATATAAGACCTACACATGTCCAAACCCTATTGGATGGGTGTATTTCTAACCCTTATCACCTTATCCTAGAAAAACATCATTGTGGGACCATTAAAATCCGAAACTCAATCTAAAATAAAGTTACATTTCTTTACTTTCCAAGAGTGCCCCTCCTCTCCTCTTATAAAAGGCCCCCACCTCTACCTCCTTTCCCACACTTAAAAAGCCTTTGGCTCGGCCAAACCCTTCCCATTTTGTCTCTCCACATCCCTCTCTAACTCCTTGAAGCCTCACTTTTGGCAGAAGTCTTCCCAAGGAAGTCTTTGAGCTCAAACCAAAGGGAGTTACCCGATTTTAAGGTAATATCTTCACTTGTGTCCTTTTGTTTTATTTTGCTTCTCCAACCCCCTAAACTCTTTTTATTAATTTATTTTGTAACAAATACAGTATATTAAATATACTAGGATGTTTTTGTAAGAAGTATTCGAGATACAATTACACACACCTAAATCTAATGGTTAAAGAACATACTGTTTCTATGGATGGCGAATTTCTGCCTCACGAAACGATGATTGTTCAACATTCTTCTAACACCTTCAAAGGTGGACATTAAGATGACACTATATTTATATATGATATATAATATTTTTATGTTTTACTTAAGTTTTTGTATTTTTCATTTATGTCATACCTTTATGGTTTCCATTATGGGTAAACGCGGTATCTTCATTTAAGGAAGTACAGACTACCGCCCCCTCAAAGTGATTTGATTCGTTAATACCATATGTGGTAAGTATAAAGGATATATTTTATGATATTATATATGATACCATACTGGAATTAAAATACTATTATGTATCATTATGTTTTAATTCCATTAAATATGAAATAGAAATGGAAGTAGCATTCATGCGTACGTACGACGTACCGTCTCCATGAACGCTACATTTCATTTCTTATCTCAAAATGCTATGCACTATTATAAGTACATATATGTAATGGATATATATGTAATATATTACATTTAAATTATGGATATCATTCTGACATATATCTCTCATTTTGTTTTAATTCCATTAATATGAAAAAAAATGAAAGTAGCGTTCATGCATACGTACGGCCTACCGTCTCCATGAACGGTGCTTTTAATTTTTATCTACAAACGCTATGGAATAGTATAAAATGAATATATACTAGATATATATGATATTTAAAACATAAATACTATTCTGGATATGATGTACCTATAACTACATGGAAAATTATTTTCCAACAAGTTCAATTTTTGACTCATGTACCAAACATCGACAAAAATGTCTGATATGAACTCATATTATTAACCAATTATTATAACATTAAAATATGTGATATGAACTGAATAATAATATTTATAGGAGGTTCCTAAGAAATTATAAATTGACCAAAGTTTATTATTCAGGAATATAAAGAAACGAACAAGACAAGTTGGACTTGAGGTAAGGGACCCTACCCCTCTCTTTCTTTCTAAGTACACTCTTTTATGTCATTTATTTTAGGCTCATATTTATTTTGATTGGGATGTGATTTTATATTAATAATACTTTAATTTTTATGTTCATATGATGAGAGACACTATTCTCTCTCATCAATCCATTTTGGATGTTTTGAGTGGCGCTGTTAGGCTACCGAATTTTCGTAAGAGATCTAACCTCTCTCTTTATTTTTAAGTACTATCCTTTATGTCACTTATTTTAAGATCCTCTTTGTTATGTTGGGAGATGTTCTTTTATATTCATATTGCTGTAAAATTTATGTTAATATGATGAGAGACCCTATTTTCTCTCATCAATCCATTTTGGATGTTTTAAGTGGCGTCGTTAGGCTGCCGGGTTTTCGTAAGGGATTTTTCATCTCACTTTTATTCCCGTGAGATTTATTCTACATTTTCCACAATTTCCTTTTAGTGGTGTATGTAATTCCCATTATTTTACTCATTGTGTAATATACTTTCATTTATGAGTATTTACATCAATGTTGTATTATCCTTCTTTCACGAGGTGCATGTCTTGAAAGATACCCATGTCGGTAAGGGAACCTTTCACCCTCCTATTTTTAAAAGACTTCTTTTGTTATGTCTTTTAATTCACATACTATTATGTTGTGATATGTTCTTCTATATACTTTTTGATTTACATTTTATGTCCATGTGATGAGATACCCTTTTATATCTCATCAACTCATTTTCTGAATTTTGTAGTGACACCGTTATGCTGTCAAATTTTTGCAAGGGAACTTCTAACCCAAATTTGATTCTTTGGGATAAACTTGTACTCCTTGAATATGTCATTATATGAATATGTGTGAATAACCTCTGATTGTTTTACACTTAATATACACCTATATTTCGTGTATTCATTTGTCACACATAATTATGTAATTGATTTATCCTTAATCCAAGGATACCGTCTTTGTATGGGACTTCATCTCAATCTACATTCATTGAGGCATATTTTGTTTTATACAAAACTTTATTTTATACGGTGTATAAAACCCTTCTAATTTTACATTTTTTCAAAAGGAATATTTTTTATATGAAGCATTTTACTAAACGACAAAAGGGAATGTTTTTGTCGTACGTATGCGATGACAACGACTTCTCTGCCGCCGTGACCATTATTTGAGTTTCAGCTTCATCTACAATCCATACCTTCTTTTTAAAAGAAAAATAAATACCATTTTTTACTTTTCTTTTATTTTGGTATTGAAAATAGTTTTCATAATGTTTTTTATGTCAATGTGTTTTTATGATATCTTTTGATTGAAATATGGAAATGTTATGTTTCCTTTATGCATGTATTATGTGGTACGATTATGTTATGGTTCTTGGGAATTGTTATGAAGACGGGTGGTTCCGTGATAAAATAAGGGCGGGTGAGCCCGATATAGCTCTCCAATGCATTGGGTAACGCGAAGGAGTGAAACGTTAAGGTTTCTCCGAAGAGATTTAGGGAATATACTGTGGTGGATATTCCAAACGTAACCAAGAGGGTTAATCCATACGTAAGAATGTTATGAATGCCTCAAGATACCTTTTATGTATTATGATTTCTATGATTTATTCATGATTTGATGAGGTATGTTAAAGTGCCTATGTTTTATGGGTAAAGTATGATTTCATTCTTATGTATATATGAACTCATGTTTCCTTTCCATATTTTTTATAACCCTTACTGAGCTTTTTATGCTCATCCCAAGTTTTTTGAAATGTTTTTCACAGGTCAAGGGAAAAGTACATGATATGATGATAGTGTCAAGGAAGTGTCAAGAAAGAATCCATGCTTTATTTTTAAATATGTTTCCATTTATGGGAAAAAATGAATACTATCTTTTATGTAACCACTTTGTTTAAATGTGGAATGTAATGCAAGTTTTATGTTCTAATTCTCTAAAACTCTAAACATGAAAAGATCCTCAATGTGTAATCTTGTATTAACTCTAGATTAAATAAGGTTTAAGGATGGGGCCTTATAGTTGGTATCAAAGGTTTGTTTAGATAACTTTAGAGGTTAGGGTATTCTTTAAGCATAAGTGACATTACCATAATGGTTAGGATTTCAGAAAGAGTCCTAGTTTTAGATAAAGTAAATAAGTAAGTATATATTAGTGGTAATGTTCCTCATTATTACATGATGGTTTTGTTTATATACTCACACTGACATTTTTGTTTTTAGTGAATGGATGGATCTAGCAGGAACCAATGTGACAATAGGTTTGAAGGAAACTGTGGCGGTTCTCTGATTAAGAGACAGGATGAAATGGGGTATTCAATGGGGAAACTCATGGTTGTTCAAAACCAACTATCAAGGAGTCATGATCATCCACTTAAACCTTGGTATTTTCTGTAATGCATCATGTATGATATGTCCAATCAATGTGGACGTTCAGGTAATAATTATAAAGGTAACCATTAGGGTTTATATGATCCTTACTTTTGAGGTAATTATGGGTTCTTATATGTTATGATGGAAAATGAAATGCATGAGATAAACTTTAGGTTAAAATATTTTATGATTATTTTTGAAGATTTTATCTTGTTTTGGGGAATTTTTTAAGAATTATATAGTTTTGGAAAAAGGACAACACGCATACCGTGTGACAACCCGTCGCGCCAGACAAAGGTGCGGGAATCGAACCCACAACCAAAGTTCGACTGGTATTTATCGCCTACCACTGGACTACATGAAGTCCCTGGTTAGTTTGACTAATTCTTTTTAGTTATATGATTTTATGAATTAATAGTAAGATGATTTTGGGTTATCTATGGAAATTTATTAACCTATCATGGAGGATATGTGATTAGGTTAATTACTTTTCAATACGAGACATTAAGAGGAACTGATGTTGTTTGGAGATAAATGTTACGATTTAACTTGGAAGACTATGTGACTAAATCCTTCAAATATTTGGGTTTCAATCTTAGTTTGGTTTACTTTGAATAATTTTATGTACAAATTGTTTATCGAATGGCCCTCATTGAACTTTGGGTTTTGTTGGACAAATTTTGGAGATTAAGAATAGATTTTCTTTTTATAAAGGGTTATCCTTTTCTGGATTATCTGATCTTGTACTAACCTTTTTGGTTTTGGTTTTGGTTAATGTCTAAAGACATGGGAAGTATATAGTTCTCTTTTTTGGATTAGGTGATTCTCTAGAAGTTGATTATCGTACTGTTAATGTGAATACATCTTCCTAAATACTCGTATTTTGGAGAAAATATGAGTTTGTGTAAGGAATCTAATAAAAGTTGAAAGTCAACATGATAAGTGATTATGTTTCCTTATGAATAAATTCCTCAATAAAAAGTAACTTAAAACAAAAATGTTTTCTATTAACTTTTTCTACTGGGGAATCGAAAACCGTTTAACCCATCACAAGTTTGTGATTTTCTTGTGGTTAACTTTCTCCTAAACACGTTTTTTATCACTCTCCATCAGAACATGACCCTATGTTTTCTCATCCATGTCCATGTTTTCCTACACGGAATCATAGTATGGGTTAACTCGGGTGACCTCTGTACTTATCTTTATTTATTTTAAAGTGATTGTTTTACCGACTCTTGTTCCGATGTGGGACTTTCAAGGATGTTTCTAAGTTCAATTTTAAAATTGCGAGGACACAATTCCCAAAAGGGGGGAAGGATGTAACACCCCAAGTAAATAAAGAACATGAAATTTATATATTTATCCATATTTGTGAATAAAATAATAATATTACTTTATAGGGGACGCTATGCACGATGGCGTACCCAATACGCAACAATGAGTTTCTTGGGAATCTTGCGTTGCACTCTAATAATAAAATAATATTATTTTAAATAGTAGTTAACACCTAGCCGTCGTAATGGCGGGAATGAACAGAACTAACTAAAAAATGATTATATATATTTGCCAAATAATTTTACTCATTACAATAAATGTTATAGGATTAAAAATGCGAATGAATCCAATTTTAAGAGTAAACATTCCAATATTCTTTAAAAGGTCGATTAACCGCCTATTGATGGAGAACCTCTTTTAAATCCACTTTTTGGCAATTGTATGTGTTATATTTGAAAAAAATAAAATTCTTCTTTAGAATCGGGACATCAAAATTTAATTTGTGTAAATGTTTGGTATTTTTCCGAAAAAGTTCAATTTTTAATGAATAGTGAAAAATGTTGTATTTTAATTCAAAACCTCTTTTTAATCTGATTTATTTATATGATTAGATTTTCTTTTGAGTTGGTTTTAAAGTGAAATTAGAATATATTTTTACCATTTAATACAATAGTGGTAGTTGGAATTAATTTCACTTTGAAATCGGACTTAAACTAGTGTCAATCTTTTGATACATTTTGTTTCATAAAAACACGCTATTTGTTTTGATAGCGGGAATTAATTATTAAATTAATTAATGAAACCTATATTTTTTGAATTTTGTAAAATAGACATCATTTTTATATTCAGAATATCAAATATAGATTAGGGTGAATTTTTGGTAATTTTCTGAAAAACTTTAATTTTTGATGAATAGTGAAACCACTAAGTGGTACTTATAAGAACTGATTTTTCCGTTTAAATGAAATTTTGCTATATTTTTGTTTTGAATTTCAAAAAATCCGACATACATGTTTGTTATTAAGAAGTAAAATGTGGTTCAATGGGATTAGAATAATTTTTTGGTGAATAGTAACTTAGTAATTTTTTAATCGCGATTAGAGGTAATTAGTGTAGTTTAAGGTAAAAATAATGTTTTAATAATATAAAATGACCTAGAAACATGTCCTACCCTCATTGGATGAGTCATGGCCGACCAAGACAATCCATGGGTCAACTTGGGGACCCCATGGAGCCACTTTGGTTGGAAAATGACATAAATACCTTTTTATTTAATGTTAAAATTAAAATGTCACAAACATGACATGTTTAACTAAAAGAATTTTTACATGGGGTCATACAAGTCAACTTTTTGACTATAAATAGTCATTGGAAATATAAAAATATTTCCTACATCATAGTATTTGTTTTATAATTTTTAGACATTAAATAAATTAAATTATTTATGACATCATGATGATGCAACGATGACCTCATTATTTAACAATTTAAATAAAATGGAAAGATAATGTAACATCTAAGACCTAAACATGTCCAAAACCTATTTTATGGATGTATTTATAACCCTTATCACCTTATCCTCGAAACAAATCAATGTGGGACCATTAAAATCCGAAACTCATTCTAAAATAAAGTAACATTTCTTTACTTTCCAAGAGTGCCCCTACTCTCCTCTTATAAAAGGCCCCCACCTCTACCTCCTTACCCACACTTACAAAGCCTTTGGCTCGGCCAAAACCTGACCATTTTGTCTCTACAGATCCCCCTATAACTCCATGAAGCCTCACTTTGGGCATAAGTCTTCCCAAGGAAGCCTTTGAGCTCAAACCAAAGGGTGTTACCCGATTTTAAGGTAATGTATTCACTTGTGTCCTTTTGTTTTATTTTTCTTCTCCAACCCACTAAACTCTTTTTATTATTTTATTTTGTAACAAATAAAGTATCTTAAATATACTAGGATGTTGTTTTAATAAGGATTAGAGCTACAATTACACACACATACATCTAATGGTTAAAGAACATACTGTTTCTGTGGATGGCGAATTTCTACCTCACGAAACGATGATTGTTCAATATTCTTCTAACACATTAAAAGGTGGCCATTAATATGACAATATATTTATATATGATATATAATATGTTTATATTTTACTTAAGCTTCTGTATTTTTCATTTATGGCATACGTTTATGGTTTCCATTATGGGTAAACGCGATATCTTCATTTAAGGAAGTGCGGACTACCGCCCCCTCAAAGTGATTTGATTTGTTAATACCATATGTGGTACGTATAAAGGATATATTTAATGATATTATATATGATACCATACTATAATTAAAATACTATTATGTATCATTATGTTTTAATTCCATTAAATACGAAATAGAAATGGAAGTAGCGTTCATGCGTACATACGGCTTACCGTGTCCATGAAAGGTACATTTCATTTTTTATCTCAAAATGTTATGTAATATTATAAGTACATATATATAATGTATATATATGTAATATATTACATCTAAATTATCGATATAATTCTGACATATATCTCTCATTTTGTTTTAATTCCATTAATATGACAAAAAATGAAAGTAGCGTTCATGCATACGTACGGCCTACTGTCTCCATGAACGGTGCTTTTAATTTTTATCTCCAAATGCTATGGAATAGTATAAAATGAATATATACTGGATATATATGATATTTAAAACAAAAATAATATTCTGGATATGATGTACCTATAACTACATGGAAAATTATTTTCCAACAAGTTCAATTTTTGACTCATGTACCAAACATCGACAAAAACGTCTGATATGAACTCATATTATTCACCAATTATTATAACATTAAAATATGTGATATGAACTGAATAATAATATTTATAGGAGGTATTTAAGAAATTATAAATTGACCAAAGTTTATTATTCATGAATATAAAGAAACAAACAAGACAAGTTGGACTTGAGGTAAGGGACCCTACCCCTCTCTTTCTTTTAAGTACACTCTTTTATGTCATTCCTTTTAAGCTCATATTTCTTGTGATTTGGATGTTATTTTATATTACTACTACTGTAATTTTTATGTTCATATGATGAGAGACCCTATTTTCTCTCATCAATCCATTTTGGAAGTTTTGAGTGGCGCCGTTAGGCTGCCGAATTTTCGTAAGAGATCTAACCTCTCTCTTTCTTTTTAAGTACTCTCCTTTATGTCACTTATTTTAAGATCCTCTTTGTTATGTTGGGGGATGTTATTTTATATTCCTATTTCTTTAAACATTATGTTAATATGATTATAGATTCTATTTTCTCTCATCAATCCATTTTGTATGTTTTAAGTGGCGCCGTTAGGCTGCCGAGTTTTCGTAAGGGATTTTCACCTCACTTTTATTCCCATGATATTTATGCTACATTTGCAACCATTTCCCTTGAGTGGTGTATGTACTGACAATTATTTTACTAATTGTGTAACATACTTTCATTTATGAGTATTTACATCAATGTTGTATTGTCCTTCTTTCATGAGGTGCATGTCTCAAAAGATACCCATGTCGGTAAGGGAAACTTTCACCCTCCTCTTTTTGAAAGACTTCTTTTGTTATGTCTTTTAATTCACATACTATTATGTTGGGATATGTTCTTCTATATCCTTGTTGATTTAAATTTTATGTCCATGTGATGAGATACCCTTTTATCTCTCATCAACTCATTTTCTAAATTTTGTAGTGACGTCGTTAGGCTGTCAAATTGTTGCAAGAGAACTTCTTAACCCAAATTTGATTCTTTGGGATAAACTTGTACTCCTTGAATATGTCGTTCTATGAATATGTGTGAATAACCTCTGATTGTTTTACACTTAATACACACTTATATTTCGTGTATTCATTTGTCACACATAATTATGTAATTGATTTATCATTAATCCAAGGATACCGTCTTTGTATGGGACTTCATCTCAATCTCCATTCATTGAGGAATATTTTGTTTTATACACAACTTTCTTTTATACGGTGTATAAAACCCTTTTACTTTTTCATTTATTCAAAAGGAAACTTTTTTATATGATTCATTTTACTAAACGACAAAAGGGAATGTTTTTGTCGTACGTATGCGGTGACAATGACTTCTCCACCGCCGTGACCATTATTTGAGTGTCGGCTTCCTCTACAAGCCATACATTCTTTTTAAAAGAAAAATAAATACCATGCTTTACTTTTCTTTTATTTTGGTATTGAAAATAGTTTTCATAATGTTTTTTATGTCAATGTGTTTTTTTGATATCTTGTGATTGAAATAGTGAAATGTTATGATTCCTTTATGCATGTATTATGTGGTAAGATTATGTTATGGTTTATGGGAATTGTTATGAAGACGGGTGGTTCCATGATAAACTAAGGTTGGGTGAGCCCAATATAGCTCTCCAATGCATTGGGTAACGTGAAGGAGTGAAATGTTAAGGTTTCTCTGAAGAGATTTAGGGAATATACTGTGGTGGGTATTCCAAACGTAACCAAGAGGGTTACTCCCTACGTAAGAATGTTATGAATGCCTCAAGTTACCTTTTATGTCTTATGATTTTTATGATTTATTCATGATTTGAAGAGGTATGTTAAAGTGCCTATGTTTTATGGGTAAAGTATGATTTCATTCTTATGTATATATGAACTCATGTTTCCTTTCCATATTTTTTATAACCCTTACTGAGCTTTTTATGCTCATCCCAAGTTTTTTGAAATGTTTTTTCACAGGTCAAGGGAAAGGTACATGATATGATGATAGTGTCAAGGAAGTCTTAAGAAAGAATCCATGCTTTATTTTTAAATATGTTTCCATTGATGGGAAAAAATGAATACTATCTTTTATGTAACCACTTTGTTTAAATGTGGAATGTAATGCAAGTTTTATGTTCTAATTCTCTAAAACTCTAAACCTAAAAAGATCCTTAATGTGTAATCTTGTATTAACAAAATATTATGTAAGGTTTAAGGCTGGGTCCTTATAATAAAACTAATTTTATGCATAAAGATATATATTTTCCTAAAAGGTAATTGTATTGCCTTTTAATAAAATGTATATGTTAAATATAACTTTTGACACTTTAATAAATAATATTTTCTAAAATGAACTTCATTTTTGAATGATTAATTTCAAAATTATCTTATGGTTAGTTTTTAGTATTTTTGTATCTTAGGGTTAGTTTTTAGTATTTTTATGAGAAGCTTCATTTTTCAATGAATAGTAAAAAATATTGAATTTTAAATCAAAAATGAATTTTCATCTAATTTATTGATATAATTAAATTTTTGTTTATTTTAGACTTAATGAATAAATAGGTAAATCATAAATAAATTAATCCATTGTAGGCCATTAGAACCAATTTCACATTGAAATTGGATATAAAAAAATTTCAATCTTTCGAACTTTTTCACTTTAAAAATCTGTTGTCTAATCCCGTCTCTGGGATTAATTTTAAATTAATTTATTCTAATTATATATTTAATGTTAAGAAAAATGGATTATATATTTTTATTAATAATATTTTATAAAATATTGTAAGGTAACGATAGTTTTTGATCAAAAATAATAGTGAAAGTAATTAAAATTAATTACAGTGATTAAGGTAAAAACGAGATTACTTATTGGATAAAAATTAACTTAAGGGGCCAAATAAACTAGAAAAATGAAAGAATACATTTTATGGAAATATTATGATAATGTAATCCATTTTATAAATTTTCTTCCATTATTTTAGGATCATGATGTTAGGAAGGACTCTCAATAGTGATTACCTTTTTATTTTTACAAGAATGTCACTCCTCTTCTACTATAAAAGGGAACTCACCCACTAACTTATTCACATCTCTAAATAAAATTGGATCAAAAAAAATTCCCAAATAAGATCCAAAATTCACTCCATTAATACTAGAGGCCTCAATTTTAGCATTTATCCAACCAAGGAAGCCCTTGGTGAAAACCAAACAGAGTTACCCAAAGAAGACGCAACATCCTTCCCCAAGCGCTTTTATTTTATTTCTTTCTCCACCCCTAAATTATTCTTATTAAATTATTATATAAAAACCTCAGTATCCAAAATATAATTTTATTTTATTATGTTACTATTTCTTCCTAAAATCACACACACTTCCATCAAATGGGATACACAATCATTGTTCATGTATACGACAAACTACTACCCCGTGAACTGATGTCGTTCGTTCTTCCATCACCACCTTTCAAGGTTGGGAATAATTATGGAATTAATGTCTTATATTATATATATATGTTATATATTATTTATTTATTATTATTTAATTATTATATAATATATACATTCAATCTTTCCATTTTTTGGGAATATAATAACTTCATTTGTGGATGTGTGGACTACCGCCTCCTCAAAGCGATGTGATTCATTAACAATTTACATGGAATTAATTAAGGATGGGTTTTGTAATATTAGATTATATATATGAAATAATAATGACACAAATGATAATACATGTTTACACACAGATTTTTTTTAATTTATTTCTTTCAATACGATAAGAAAATGGAAATAGTGTTCATACGTATGTACGACATACCATCAACCGGAAAAGTGTATTCCATTTAATATCTCTATATTTTATAGATTATTATAAATAAATATATAATGAATATGTCTATATATATATATATAATATTTAAGTCATGTTTTACACACAATAAATAATTAAATCAGGAGCCATGTAAGGGGATCAAGAATAATAAGTCAAAACATATAAAAAACAAATCAGTTATTACACGAAATGTAACTTTAACATGATGTTATTAACAAATTTGTAATATAAAATCATGATAAAATAACATATTTTATAATATATAATAATATGGTTCTGTGGTATATTTAAAATAAACTTATATTTATTATACAATAGGTTTGAATGTGTAATAAGAAAGTCAAGACTTAAGGTAAGGGTTTTCTTATCTCACTTTTATTTCTATGGGATATATACTATATTCACCACTTATTATTGTTTTGTAGTGTATATAATGAAATATGAAATGTTATATCATGAATATACTTTTTTTAATGATATAAAAAATTTCAATTGATATTTCTTTTTTCACGGATCTCATGATTCAAAAGTTACTCAAGTAGTAAGGGGATTTATAGTTTCACTTTTATTTTTGTGATACTTATGAATTAATCACCACTAATTTTATTGGTTTATATAATGAAATTAAAATTATTATAAGATTATAATACTTAAATAAATGCCTATTTAAATATCCATTTTTTCTATATTTCAGGTGGTTCTATGGATGAAAAGTTTCCAAACCGACAATGTAATTTTGTCTCAATTTGACTTCTTTGAGACACATGTTACGTTATGCACCTATAATATTTTACATGGTGTATATAATTAACATTGACATGTTGTGTCATGAATATAATTATTTTAATTATATTTTAAGTTTATTTTATTTTAATCATCTCATGGATATTATGATTTAATACTACTAAAGTGGTAAGAGTTTATTGATACAATCTCATCGTTATCGAGACTATTTATAATTCTGATTCCATTGATGTAATATTATGATCCATATCTCATAAACTATCATAAAGATTCTTATAATATTTTTATTGATGGGATAATAATTTATTGGTACCATTTCCCTATTATTTGTTACTCATGGTAATTAAAAAAATGTTTTTAAGAAAACCTGACATTATTTCTCTCTTCAGTTAGAAATCTATTTTTTTTTCAAAAACCATGTTTTCTAAAAACAATTTCAAAATTATTTTAATGATATTTCAAAATAAATTTCAAGGAAAATTATTAGAAATTTTTTTTATGTCTTAAAGAATTTTTAAGTGATTTTTAGGCTTCCTTTTTAATTTTTTAAGGAAAAATGTTTTCAAAATGTTTTCAACCTTCCATTATATGTTTTAAAAGATAATTATTTTGAAATTTTTTTCAAGATTCATTTATATTTTTTCTATAGAAAAGGTTTTGAAAATGTTTTCAATATTAATGAATATTTTCTCCAGGAAAAAATGTATTCAAAATGTTTTTAAGATTCCCGTATATATTTTCAAAGAAAATGTTTTTCAAAATGTTTTCAAGCTTTCTTTATAATTTTTAAAGGAAAATTAATTTCAAAATGTTTTCAAGATTACATTATAAGTTTATAGGAAGAATGATTTCCAAAAATATTTTCAAGATTTCTATATAAAAGTTTACGGTTATTTTCAAATAAAATGGGTTTCAAAAGGTTTTATGTTTTAAAAATTATTGTTTTCCAGGAAGAAGAGATATTTTTCTCAAGAAATGTTTTTAAGTTATTTTTTAAAATTATGTTCCATATAATATGAAATAATTTAGTTTAAATCATTAATTAATTATAATACAACACAAAGGTTCCATAAAATTTTTTCTTTTAATGGGTTTTGTTTAGATGAAATGATGTTTATGAATCTCATTTCTCTTTCATGGGTTATATATTTATGAAACCTGTTTCTCTTTCATAGGTTATATTCTTAAGAAAACCTATTATTTTCATTTTTTTGATGTAATTAAATTATTATGAAACCTATATCCTTTACACAAGTTTTGATATAATGACATGTTTATGATACACATTTCATTTCATGGGTTATGAAATTATTGTTTATGATTTTTTGGAACACGTATGTATGTTTTATTTATGAGATAGGTGGGAATGATACGTCTATAAAATCCATTGGGTATTGATTTATATATCATGAGGTAGACATGGATGGAATAGGGAGTGAGATTTGTTCAGTAAAGGAATTTATCTTCTAAGATGATATTGGGAGTGAACCTTGACTACTAAGATGATCATGGTAGTGAACCATGACTACCTAGATGGTTTGGGGAGTATACCCATTCCACTATGATGACCCAGGAATTATACCTTGACTACTATGGAAATAATTCTTATATTGTTATATGTCTACCACAACCCCATGTGCTATTCCCATGGTGTGATTTCACAGCTTATTCTATTGATTCCCTTATGATTCATGTATTATGAACTACCAATATTTATTCCATGACACATGTATATGATATTTGATATGTAGGGGATGATATTATAATGTTATGATTATGTTCACATGACCTTATTCTCATTATATTCTTATATATCTCCCTTGTTTACCCTTACTAATAATCTGATCTAACCCATATATTATGATTCCTTTCCCTAGGTTATGAAAAAGGTCTTAAGTAAGAGTACTAAAGGGGGAGATATTTAAGGGAGATCATGAAGATAATTCACCAAGATAGAAGATTATATTTTCATGTTTCTAAATACACTAAACTATAAAGGTCATCAGGTATGTACTTTTTTAATGTGATGAATATTAATAAAACATAATTTAATATCCATGTATGTTAATCCCGGGTCACTATAGTTGGTATCATAGGAATGGTTTAGTCAACCTTGGGAAAATAAAATGAGAAAACATTAGTGAGATCACTAGGGACATTTCAAAGGATATATCTATGGATGTTTCTAAGGATAAGAATAATGTGTCATAGATTTAAAAGTATGTGTCATGATTTAGGTATCCTATAAGTAATGTTTCCTGATTATGTGCTTTTATATTATGATAAGTGTTTCTCACACTATACTTTCCAGCCTTAGTCAATAGAAGGAAGTTGAGGGAATTGGGATAACATTAAATGATTCATATTTATAAAGTATGGGCATTATGAAAATCTATTTCTTATGTGAAAATATCATGAAGAAAATTAGGAAGGTGGTATGAGTATTGGTTATACATCTAAAGATAAAGATACCGAAAATGAAATGTGAAAGGTATGTGATGTTATAATAATATTATTTACATTAAACATATAGAAGAAAGATTATATTGATGTTGATTAAAATTAATAAATGATTCATATTTCATATTCTAAGAAATGGGAATTATGGAATAAGATGATGAATCCTGTGTAAAGGTTTAAGAATAAATTTCAACGATTGAAGTGTATATGTTTTGGAATTAAAAGATCATGTTATAAGAATCAGGAAATATATAACTATTGTCATCATAAGTTTTTTTATTAAGTATTTAAAATGATTTGGTAAATAGTTATTTTGACATAGAAAATTTATTCAATGGAAAGGTGATATTTTGATTAAGAGAAGTTAACCCATAACGTGTTCCTATTATTGATAAAATTATGTTTATCCTGGATAAAGACATGATTGATATGGATAAATTAAATTGGATTATACTTATTACCATGGAAATTATTATTGATTTGTTTAGAAAGTGGTCTATATTATCACGGATGAAGTTTATGACATTGTTTGGATTTAATGAATATATCCAATAATATTTGGAATAAGAATGAATGTATGTTTTCAATAAGGATTTATGGTATTTTTTTTTGTTACCATGTTTTAAGAAAATACATTATGAAAGTATTCACATGTTTTTTATGTTGAAAATAAGATCTACTTTATGATATACGAGGGATAAATGTGAAGTTATTTTTGAAAACTTTAGTGACCTTCTTTCTAAATTTTTGTATTTTCATTTTCAGAAGGGTTATAAGGTTAACCATTTATGGAATGGTTTATGTTAATCTTTAGATGAGGATTTAGAGATTAAAGTATTATCTCTCCATATGTGGAATTATTCATACTGGATAACATGCAATAAATATTTTATTGTGATGTTAACTAAATATATATGGAATGACTTATCATAATATTTATGGATCTCATGATATGTTAGTTCTTTAGGAAGGAAAAATTCACCTTCATTCCCTAGAGTATGTGATGAAGTGGTAATTGATCAAGGGACAACCAAAGGGTGGTATTGGGCATATGTAATAGAATCGAACCATGTAAGCATATCTTATTGATGAAAATTCATCAACTCCAGGAAAAGAATATTGAAAAAAATTAATCGCAATACCTTCATTTCTGTTGAACTGATGGTCTTATAAATCATCACAAATTTAAAGTTTGGAGGCCCTTAATTTTTTATTGATCATTCTCTTACTTTTGACATGAAATCTTTATCACTCTATATATTTATTTATTTCACACCCAGATTTTTAATTCCATTCTTTGTTCAAAATGTCTTTTGGTTCTTAGCATTCCCTCGATTTTCGGGTGTTCCGGGTATGAATTTTTGGCATTTCCTATATTACTGATCTATGAAATTAGTCGTGGGGGTCTTGGATGGTTCTTTTACTCCTCTTTTGTCAAAGGGATGGTGTGAGGTTGTGGTGTTTTGGAGTTGGATTTGTGTCACTCCGAGTGACACCTCTTGTGGGGTAAGTTGTCGAGGTGGTTTGTTCCCTTGAGTTGGATGTGTTTTTGGGGGTGAAAAGGAAGGTTTCTTTTGGGACTTTTTCTCCCCTATACTTGGCCTATATTTTCCCCAAGGTTTCCCTCTTGGAACCCCCTAAAATTGAAGTAGAATAGATGGTTTTTGGGTTCCTAGAATAGGCCACATAGTTTGGCCACACAGTTCCAAACCGTGCAGCAAAAACGTGCAAGGCTGTCCAACACATTAAAATTTGATGTGTTGTGTCCCTTTTTCCCCTTCTGAAAATAAACCAAATTTACCCATCTCTTCTACATTTTGTTATCTACCTCCATGGATAGCCACCAATCCCTCTCCCCCTCCCTTTAGACTAAATTTTGAAGGGAGATTTTATTGTGTAAACTTCAAAATCATGTAAGTAAACCATTCTCTCGTTTTGAAGGGAGATTTGTTGTTTTAGGTTGGATTTCACTTCCTTGAGGTACAATAATGGTGCAGTTGATGCTTCACTCCCAGATTTGAGGGTTTTGACTCAAAAGGTTGGTGATTCCATGTTTATACATTACATGATGAGTTAGTATGCTTGGTTTATTAATTTAGCATGGTCCTAAACTTTTTTTGTGTGGTGTGAAAACTGTTTTTGATGGATTTTATTAAGTGTCTAATTTTATAGTTGCATTTTAGCTTTAAATTGGGATTTTCTCATGTGTGATTTTTGGGGTAATACTTGAGTGCATTTCATAACAGTTGAATGTGATTTATTAGTGTTTAAAGGGACTTCGAACTCTAGTTTTTTAATGCTTTGGTGTCATGTGGGCCTCAAAAGGGGTTTTTTTGAAAGGGTTTTATGTGTAAAATATTGTTATACTTCTTGAGAGTATTTTATGAAAATGTGTGTTTTATTGTGTTTCTTTTGTGGTATTATTCGATGTGATTTTATAATAATTGGGATTGGTTTAATAAATATTTTTAAGGATACGAATTGTGTTTTGGATTGGTATTGGTGTGATTTTGGTTGGAAAGAGGGTTTTGATGTGGGTTGGTATGTAAAACATGGTTATATCCTTGGGTTAGTTTTAGGAAAATTGTAAATGACTCAATGAGTTACACAAAGTTTGAAAAGGATGTTTATGTACAATTTTGGTGGGTGTATGTTCTTAAAATGAGATTTGGAAAGATAAAGTGGTCAGTTGTGATATCAAATGTTTTGATATTGTTTTTTAATTTGTCCAGGTGATTTATGAAATTGTGATGGGGGTGCTAAACCTGGTTGGGTCTTGTTTTGTGTGAGTGTGATGTGAAAAGTAGATTTTGTTTATGAAAAGGGTATTGTGTAACATGTGAGTGGGATATTATGTGATTTTTATCATCTTAGGAAAGATTTTAGAAAATTGTTAATGATATTGTTGAATTGTGAAAGATATGGAAAATGTGTTTTGGGCAATTTTAATGTGAGTTTGATTTCAAATTCAATTTGAGTAAAAAGGTGGATGATGTGACTTGTGTGATGTGATGTGGTATGTTTGGTGAATGTATGATGTGGAAGTGGAATTTTCATGTGAAAATTATATGTCTTGACTTGTTGATCGTTTTTGGGCACAATAGGGAACCCTGAGTCTCTTGGTGGGTGGACGTGTACTAGTATGCTAGTAAACCCATGGGGTTTTGGCCTTAGTTTCATGTAGAAAGTTTGATGCTTAAAACACTAAGTAAAATATGATGATGATGATGGGGGATCACTAGGTTATGGGTATGTTCCCTAATAGTGGCTCGTTCATGGGAACAAATATTGTGATGGTTACTCTCATCGAGATACGAGGAACCTGAGACCCACAATGAGCTAGTGCCTAGGGGTTATTTATTATTTCTTGTTCTCACCAGATGATTTGTGATTACCATCGACATATGGTATGGTTGGACAGAAAATTCAGTAGCATTGGAATTATTTTTTTAAAAGTATCATTTCTTTAAAAATAGCCCACCTGAAAACTCTTTTTATTTAAAGTTCCATCTTTTAGAAATTGTAGCTAGCATTTCATGTTATGAAAATTTGCATGCTTTTAATCTCTAAATTTTTATCAAATGAAATTTCATAGTGGTGGTAACCTAATGGGATTTTTCTCACACCCTACTTTCACCCTTGGGTGTAATTAGACATGGTTATTTCTGTCGCAGGTTTGGGTATAGTTTTTAGTGCTAGTGGTTCAGGTTTCTAGAAGGTCCTTTGTGGTGAAATATTGTGGAGATGGATTGAAGGCGGTGCCTCTTTCCATGAATATGTTTATTGGGCCGTCTATTGTGGGTTTCACTGGTTGTTTTAGTCTTTTATAATTATTTTCAATTTTGTAATTCAATTCTGAAATATTTTAAAATATGGTTTGGTTTAAAAAATCCAGATTTGGTTTATTGGTATTGTTTGTTGTTGTATGTTTTTAAAATCAGGTAAATCATTCCAAACTTTTGTTTTATGATACCTGATCACTTGTACCAGCCAATGGGGATCGGGAACGCCTTTCGGGACTTTTCACGGGCTAGGTTTGGCACCGGTCTAGATGGTGGCCAGATTCAGTTCGTGACAAAAGATTTGCAAAATGTGTTGTTGGCTATTTTGGTGTGAGTTTTATTTTAAAATCAATTTGAGGAAAAAGGGGGATGATTTGACTTGTGTTATGTGCGGATGGGATGTTTGGTGAATGTGTGATGTGGAAGTGGATGTTTCATGTGAAAATTATATGTCTTGTCATGTTGAACTTGTTTGAGCACAAGAGGGAAACCCGAGTATCTATGTGGGTGGACGTGTACTAGTATACTAGTGATCCTGTGGGGGTTGGCCTCAGTTTCACATAGAATGTTTGACGCTTAAAACAATAAATCAACTTTTATGATGATGATGGAGGACCACTAGGTTATGGGTATGTTCCCTTCTAGTGGATCATGCACATGAATAGATTTTGTGATGGTTACTCTCACTGAGATTTGAGGTACCTGGGACCCATGGAGAGCTAGTGCCTAGGGGTTATTTACAATTTATTATGCTCATCGGATGATTTGTCATTACAATCAGCATACGATAAGGTTGACCAGAAAATTCAGTATTGATGGATATTTTTTTTTTAAAAAGTGTCAGTTCTTTAAAAAGATCCCACTTGAAAGATATTTTTATTTAAAGTTTCATCTTTCAGAAATTGTAGCTAGCATTTCATGTTATGAAAACTTGAATGTTTTTTGTCTCTAAATGGTTTTCACATGGAATCTATTAGTGGTGGTATCCTAATGGGACTTGGATCATATCCTACTAACACCCTTGGGTGTAAGTAGACTTGGTTATTTCTGTCGTAGGTTTGGGTATAGTTTTCAGTGCCAGTGGTTCACGTTTCTAGCAGGTCCTTCATGGTGATGTTTTGTGGAGATGACTTGAGGGTGGTGCTTCGTTCTATGAGGATGGTTCTTAGGCTGTCCGTTATGCATTTCATAAGTTGTTTTATTCTTTTATAATTGTGTTAAATTATGTAATTCAGTTATTAAATTTTGTAAAATAAGGGTTGGTTTGAAAAATCTAGATTTGTTTTATTAGTTTTGTTTGTTGTTGTATGTTTATAAAATTGGGTAAATCGTTCCCAAATTTAATTTTATGATTCCCAATAACTTTTTCCAGACCATGGGGATCAGGAAATCCATTTGGACATTGTCACGAGTTAGGTTTGGCACCAGTTTGGATGGAGGCTGGATTTGGTTTGTGATAAAATGGTTTTAAAGGAGGTTTAGGTTAACTCTTTGGGTCATTTTGTTTGGGGAAGAGTCAGGATAGTATAAAGTTAGGATTTTTGAGACTTGATATTCCAGTGATGGTTAGTGTTCCTAATCACCATGCTTCGTGAATGAATTCGAGTCACTAATGGAATTTGTGATTTATCTGAGTCCTTTGGTTTTTCATGGTTTGATGATGATTATGAGAAATGAAAAGAGAGTTGGGTTAATGGTCCCAGTGAGCTCTCAAAGACTAGAATGCCTTGTGGAGATGGGGATGTTTCCCTAGAACACTATTCGTGATGGTTAAGTGATTGGAATATGTCCACCAACCAAATGTCCAACTCACCTACCAAAACTAGTTTCCTCTGGCATTATCTTGTGTCCTTTAGCTCTGAAATCTTGGAAGTTCATTTTTAAAGAAAACATGATATGGTTTTAAGAAGAGTAAAGTTTCTGTGAAATTATTTTATAATAAATAGGGAAGGATTTGATTTATGAAATTGTGGAACCCAATTTATAAAATTGTTTTGAAATTGAAAATGGTGTGTTACACCTCTTTTGAAAGCAGAAAATTATGTTAATGTTGATTTTGAAAAAGTCTTCCCAGTAGAGTTCTCTAAACTATTGAAAGGTGTTTTAATGGGCAGAAATGTTTTAAAATTGACATGAATAGATTTAAATTGAGTTTTCATTTTAATGGATTTGTATTTCTAAAATGTTTTATAAGATTTAAATGGGGATTTTGATCTTGTGGTTAGCTGTTTTGAGAAAAAGGAAGTATTGGTTAACTGTTTTGGTTTAGAAAAGTGGAAAGAATTTTTGTTTTAAACTTTGGTATTTTGGTGAGTGACCACATACATGGGGTTATATGGGATGATAGATGGTTTATGGAATGTATGGATGAGTTCTGGTATGGATATGAGGAGGGTGCCCAGTGTAGCACTGAAACTTGTATGTGTGAGTCCCATAGGGTACCATTAGTGGATACTCTAACCGCTGAATCGTTTGTTTTCAAATAAATTTTTTTAAAGGAAAACTTGATGCCTTGATGTATGGTTTGGGATTGTGGGTCTTATTTATTTTTGAAAATGTTGATCTTTTTGGATGTTTTGAGTCCAAGAACCCCTTTTATTTGAATGGTATTTTGGGTTTATGTTCAGTCGGTAAGCTGGGTTGAAGGATAGGTTAGTGGTATCTTATGAGAAAAGTTCACAAATCCTTTATGGTGGTTCCCCTCATCGGTTCTCTTCTATTTTGTGGAACATTTTGACTAATGGACCATCTTTTTTGGGTCCTTGTGTTCTCCCTATAGATAAGGCACGCCCCCATTAAGGGTTAGTGCATGACTGTAGTGCAACATGAATTGTTTTACCTTTGGAAAATCCTCCAGTTGATCAATATAAGGAATTTTTTCTCGAGATTTGTAGAATGGGTATACACCATTTTTTTGTGTGGATCCTCTTGTAGCGGTAGAGTGCTCGTGGAAGGTTGAAAGAGACATTAGTTTCTTATATTACCAGATTATTCAAAGGTGGATGTAGTATGGGGTTTTTAGTGTGGGTGAGTATCTGGATGGTGTTTAAGAGGGCCTCTAGGTCCTTCATAGTCTATTTGAAGCATGAGTTCATATAAAACCACCAGTATGGAAAATATAGTCACGAGTAGATATTATGGCCACTTTTCGGAATCGTATGTTGTTTGGGACCTGGAATATGATCCCTTTCTTTGTATTGTTTATATCAGTCCCAATGGTCATGTTCAGTGATGCCATGTGATTTCGTGTGCTCATTTGACTACAAAGGTGAAGGTTATGCGATCCTCTGAGATTCTCTGTTATGTTGGGAGTATGTCCCCCTTGAAAAAACAATAAAATCCATTGTTTTAGAAGATGGTGTTTATATGCATCCTTTCCTTCTGTTTTTTTCTTAACCAAAGAAACAAGGTGTGATGTGTGTGCATCTTCTAAGCCCTTGTTTCAGCGAAATTCTGGGTTAGGATAATGTGTGTTTGGATTGAGTCATGTCTTGGTAAACTTATCAGGGATTTCAGTTTAGTTGTTTGTATCACTTGAAGAAGAAGTTCCATTCAGGGGGTTCAAAAGCCTAACCATGAGGCCAAAGATGCTTCAATCATATGATTTCTAGCCATAGGTCCTAGAGAGAAGCTGGCATGTAGTCAGAGGAAATCCCAGGGTCATTAAAACCCTTGTACAAAGTCCTATCCTCAGTATGAAAGATGTGAATAGTTTAAATCTATGATTTCGTCATGGCTTAGAACAAGATTTGTGCATGATTAGTATTTACTTTGTTCCAAGAATCCATGCAAACAGAATGATCCCCACAATTATTGCACGGTTTCCCAAACTGAGCGGACAAACCGTGCAGTCACCCCAACTTTTTAAATTTGGGGGTCTTTCTATGCCATCCCATGCTGGTTGGTTAAGATGGTGGTTCTTATGGTGGGGAGACCCACTATGAATCTCATGTATGTTCTTTTTTAACATTATAATGTAAGTATACCCCTTGTACTAGGAGTCCGTTCCGGCCTACCCTTGTTAGTGTCCTGATCCTATCTCGGGAAAATTTGAGTTTTCTCTTATGGTGGGGAACCCATTTGTGTCTCCCCATACTAGTAACTCAAATTAGTCCCTGGTCTCGACCTGGTGGTAGGTAGACTTGTTCGTAGCTATCTAACTACCTACATCTTCCGTGGGTAAACATTGGGATTAGAGAATTTCTGATGGTTTGGTTAAAGCAAGGTAAGTATAACCTTGTTCGTTGTTGTTGTTCGTTTGAGTAAATTGCTGGAGTCTTGTTTGGATGGTGTTTGGGAAGTTTTATTTTGGGATAAATTCTAAATGTGCTTGATCATTTTAGCAAAGTGGTGAATGTTTTGGTTTGTGGGAGTATTCCCTCCTTAATTGATCACTATAGGTGGTTTGGAATTTCCGGGCGAAGCTTGGAAAAAGAGTACATCTTGGTTTCTTAGTTGGGTTCAGTTTTTTGCTTTTGCCTTTCTGTGGATTTCTGGGGGCTAAAAGTTTTATGGTCTAGAGAATTCTCACACCCAGATTTCCAATTCCATGCTTTGTTCAAATCCTTTTTTGGTTCTTAGCATTCCCTTTATTTCTAGGTGTTCTGGGTTTGAATTTTGGGTATCTACTATGTTCTTGATCAATGAGCTTAGTATTTGGGGTCTAGGACGGTGCTTGGACTCATATTTTTCCAAATGGATGGTGTGAGGTTGAGGTTTTTTGGAGTTGGATTTGTGGAACTCCTAGTGACACCTCTTGTGGGGTATGTTGTTGAGGTGGTTTGTACCCTTGAGTTGGATGAGTTTTGGGGTGAAAAGGCTTGTTTCTTTTAAGTCCTTTTCTACCCTATACATGGACTATCTTTACCCCTTAATTTCCCCATTTCACCCCCATGGAATTGGAGGAGAATGAATGGTTTTAGGGTGGATAGAATATGCCACACGGTTCCAAACTATGCAGCCAAACCGGGGAAGGGTGTCCAACCCATAAAATATTATATGTTTTGACCCTTTTTCCTTTTCAGAAATAAACCAAATCCACCCCTACCTTGTCCATTTCGTGATCTACCTCCATAAAAAGCCTCCAATCCCTCTCCCCTCCCTTGGGACTCAATTTGTTTTTGGATATTTGATGGGGGAAACTTCAAAATCATGTAAGTAAACCATTCTCTCATTGATTTCTTATTTTTTTCCTTAGGGTTTCTTTCACCGTTTCTCAAAGTTCCTCATGTATATAAGTTAGGGTCAGAACACAGGGTTTAATTTAGTGTCTTTTTGGTCAAATATTGTGGGTTTTTGTTAGATTTAACTTCCTTGAGGTGCAGTGGTGGTGCGGTTGATGTTTTACACCAAGATTTGAGGGTTTCGACTCCAAAGGTAGGTGATTACATGTGTAGACATTACCTGATGAGTTAGTATGATTGGATTATTAATTTATCATGTTCCTAATCTACTTTTTGTGGTGAGAAATATTTTTTTATGGATTTGGTTAAGTGTCTAATTTTATAGTTACATTTTAGCTTGAAATTGGGTGTTTCTCATGTGTGATTCTTGGGGTAATACTTGGATGTATTTTATAACATGTTAAAGTGATTTATTAGTGTTGAAAGGGGCTTCCAGTTATTTTTTTTAATTCTTTTGTTTCATGTGGTCTTAAAAAAGGTGTATTTTGAAATGGTTTTATGTGTAAAACATGGTTATACTTCTTGAGAGTATTTTAGGAAAATGTGTATTTTCATGTGTATCTTTTGTGGTATTATTCAAGGTGATTTTATAATAATTGAGAGTGGTTTAATAAATATTTCTAGGGCTTCCAATTCTATTTTGAATTGGTATTGGTGTGATTCTGGTTTTGAAAGAGGGTTTTGAGGTGGGTTGGTATGTAAAACCTGGTTATACCCATGAGTTGGGTATATGAAAATTATAAATGACTCAATGAGTTACAAAAAGTGTACAAAGGATGTTTATGTACTCTTTTGGTGGGTGTATGTTATTAAAATGATTTTTTGAAATATAAAGTGGTCAGTTGTGATGTCAAACGTTTTGGTAATGTTTTTTAATTTTTCAAGGTGATTTATGAAATTGTGATGGGGGTGTGAAACTTGGTTGTGGTCTGTTTTGTGTGAGTGTGATGTACAAAGTAGATTTTGTTTATGAAAAGGGTATTGTGTAACATGTGAGTGGGCTGTTATGTGATGTTTAGAATCTTGGGAAATATTTTATAAATTTTTTAAAGGTTTTTTTGAATTGTGAAAGATATGAAAAATGGGTTGTGGTATATTTTGGTGTGAGTTTGATTTCAAAATCAATTTGAGAAAAATGGGGATAATGTGACTTGTATGATGTGAACGTGGGATGTTTCGTGAATATGTGACGTGGAAGTGTCATTTTCATGTGAAAATTATATGTTTTGACTTGTTGAACTTGTTTAAGCACAAGATGGAAACCTGGGTATCTAGGTGGGTGGATGTGTACTAGTATTCTAGTGATCCTGTAGGGTTTGGCCTCAGTTTCACGTAGTAAGTTTGATGCTTACAACTCAAAATAACTATGATGATGATGATGGGGGCCACTAGGTTATGGGTATGTTCCCTACTAGTGGCTTGTGCATGAGAACATATATTGTGATGGTTACTCTCATCGAGATATGAGGTATCTGGGACCCACAATGAGCTAGTGCCTAGGGGTTATTTTCTATTGATTGTGCTCATCAGAAGATTTGTGCTTACTGTCAGTATATAGTATAGTTTTCCAGAAAATTCAGTAGTGTTGGAATTATTTTTTAAAATTTTTTGGTTTATTAAAAATATCCCGCTTGAAAACTGTTTCTATTTAAAGTTCTATCTTTTAGAAATTGTTTCTAGCATTTCATGTTTTGAAAACTTGCATGATTTTCATCACTAAATGTTTATCACATGGAATCTATTAGTGGTGGTATCCTACTAGGTTTTGGATCACACCCTACTTACACCCTTAGGTGTAAGTAGACTTGGTTATTTCTGTCGTAGGTTTGGGTACAGTTTTTAGTGCCAGTGGTTCCGGTTTCTAGTAGGTCCTTCATGGTGCTATCTTGGGGAGATGGCATGAGGGTGGTGCCTCTTTCCATGTGGATGGGTCATGGTCTTCCCATTGCGGGTTTCATCAGTTTTTGTAGTCATTTATAATTGTTTTAAATTATGTAATTCATTACTGAAATCTTGTAAAAGATGGTTTGGTTTGAAAAATTCATATTTGGTTTATTGGTTTTGTTTGTTGTTGTATGTTTATTTTATTGGGTAAATCATTCCCAAATTTCATTTTATGATACTTGGGTACTTGTTACCTCCCATGGGAATCGAGAATGCCCTTCGGGCATTGTCTCATATTTGGTTTGGTGTCGGATTGGATGGCAGTCAGATTTGGTTTGTGACAAAAGATATGCAAAATGTGTTGTGGGATATTTTTGTGTGAGTTTTATTTCAAAATAAATTTGAGTAAAAAGGGGGTTGATGTGACATGTGTGTTTGCACATGGGTAGTTTGGTGAATGTGTGATTTGGAAGTGAAATTTTCATGTTCAAATTATATGTCTTTACTTTTTGAACGTGTTTGAGCACAAGAGGGAAACCTGGGTATCATGGTGGGTGGACGTGTACTAGTATTCTAGGGATCCCGTGGGGTTTGGCCTGAGTTTCACGTAGCATGTTTGATTCTTACAAAACTAAATAAAATATGACAATGATGATGGGGGACCACTAGGTTATGGGTATGTTCCCTACTAGTGGATCATGCACGGGAACAAATATTGTGATGGTTACTCTTACCGAGATATAAGGTACCTGGGACCCACATAGAGCTAGTGAATTGGGGTTATTTCCTATTGCCTTCATCAGATGATTTGTGCTTATCATCAAAATACAATATGGTTGGCCAGAAAAATCAGTAGAATTGGAATTATTGTTTTTAAAAGTGTTGGTTCTTTGAAAATAGCCCACTTGAAAACTTTTTTTATTTAAATTTACATCTTTTAGAAATTGTAGCTAGCATTTTTTGTTTTTGAAAACTTGCATGCTTTTAATCTCTAAATGTTTATCACATTGAATCTCTTAGTGGTGGTATCCTACTGGGATTTGGATCACACCCTACTTACACCCTTGGGTGTAAGTAGACTTCTTTATTTGTGTCACAGGTTTGGGTATAGTTTTTTATGCCAGTGGTTCAGGTTTCTAGAAGGTCCCTCATGGTGCGGTCTTATAGAGATGGCTTGAGGGCGGTGCCTATTTCCATGATGATAGTTATTGGGATTTCCATTTTTGGTTTCATCAGTTGTTGTAGCCTTTTATAACTGTTTTAAATTATGTAATTCTGTTATGAAATTTATTAAATGATCGTTTGGTTTGAAAAATCCAGATTTGGATTATTAGTTTTTCTTATTGTTGTATGTTTATGAAATTTGGTAAATCATTTCCAACTTTCATTTTATGATACCAGGACACTTATGCCTGCCCATGGGGATCAGGAATTCCCTTCAGGCCTTATCACGCACTGGGTTTGGTGCCAGTTTGGATGGCACCCAGATTTGGTTCATGACAAAATGGTATCAAAGGAGGTTGAGGTTAACTCTTTAGGTCTTGTTATTCAGGGAAGAGTTAGTATATTCTGGAGTTTGGATTTTCGGGACTTGATATTCCAGTTATGGGTAGTTTGTCTGATCACCACACTTCATGATGGGATTCAAGTCTCCATGAGAAGTTGGGATTTATCTGAGTCTTTTGGTTTTCTTAGTTTGATGATGATTATGGGAAATGATTAGAGAGTTGGGTTAATGGTCCCTGTGAGCTCGTAGGGCCTGGAAATCCTTGTATAGACAAAGATGTTTCCCTAGAACACTCATCTTGATAGTGATGTGATTGGAATATGTCTACCAACCATATTTCCATGTAACCCACCAAAACTAGTTTCTTCTCACATTATCTTGTGTCCTTTAGATCTAAAATCTTGGAAGTACAGTTTTAAAGAGAAAAGGACATGGTTTTATGAAGTGTAAAGTTTCCGTGAAATGATTTCCTCATAAATAGGGAAGGGTTTGATTTATGAAATGGTGGTACACAATTTTCAGAATTTTTTGAAATGGAAAATGGTGTGTTTGCACCTCCTTTGAATGTTGGAAATTATGTTAAAGTTGGTTTTGAAAAAGTGTTCCCAATAGAGTTTTCTAAACTATTGAAAGGTGTTTTAATGGGATGATATTTTTTGAAATTGAAATGATGATGTGCCTGATTTGTGTATAAATTTTTATATATTTTATCAAGTTTTTAAAATATTTTTTCACTGGATATAAGTTCTTTGGGAGATAAAATGATTTAATTCAGTGATCATAATGTTTTTTAGGTATTTCCAAGATGAAGACACAATTCAGGGGAATGTTGATCAAAAATTACAAACTAAACGCAGTGTACTTTTGGATACATGATGTGTACTAAAACCCTAACACGAATTGGCCTGGCCAAGTACATTCCCAAGTTACTAGAAGCCCGAACATGCCATGTACATAATTAAATGCCTTGTAGCCTCTTTTATATTTGGTTGGTGGCTGAGAGAAGGTCTACACTATCTTGTTTCCATTTGACCTTTACACACTGTGTACACCTGTCTACACACCGTGTGGACCTTCTAGAAGCAGTAGGTGGTCGATGAATGAGAGTACACGCTGTGTATGGCAGAGATACATGTCGTGTACCTCCATCTAATAGGAGGCTCCATGTTCCTAGTAAAAGATGCTGTGTTAGGTCACCCACCAGTAGAGAAAAATATGGCAAAGCATGTTGAAAAGAGTACATGCCATGTACTTTCCAGTACACACCGTGTACTCCTAAAACCTATAAATTGGTGGAAGACCCTCCAAGTTCGAGAGTCATTTCATTCATTTATATTTAATTCAATTCGAAGAGAGAGAACTCTAGGTATGGCCTAGAAAAGAAGAAAGAACACAAATAAGAGGAGAGAAGAGAGAAATAAAGGGGCTTCTGTGCTACCTTCCTAACGAACTTTTCTCCAAATATTTCAAGAGGATGTGTCAAGGTACTACAAGTTCCGTAATTAAAAGCTACTCCATGAGTTAATAAATTCTCTATGTGTTGGGATGTGGACAAATGAATGTTTTAATTTATCAATTGTGATATTGTAATCATATTTTTCATCTTTTTATTATCATAATTATTTATTAAACCTTCTTCAAATATCAATAGAAATCTTGTATCAGACCAAGAATTATATTTCTCAGGATCCTTTAAGGAATTATGGTAAAAACATCCATGACCATTGGGTGTTTTAATCATCTCAAAAGGGATTCAATTAATAAAAATTAATAGAAATTAATTTCCAGACTAATGAAATTGACTTCCATTGATTTGAAGAAAACATACATGGCCAAGGGGGTTCTGTTACATATGTAATCATAGATATGTGAATTATTATGAACAACGAAACCTCATAAGAAAATTTATTTAATAACAAACTCTTAAAATCCAGAACCCCGACACATTTCCCTCTAAATTTGCATCAAAACTAAATTCATATGCTTTTCTTTCTCATTTAAGTAATTTGTTAAGAAACTAAAATCTAATCACCTTTTCATCAAAACATAAACAAAATCGACTTTAAATTCAGTACACTTCATTAAATAAAGTACAAACTAGATAATCAAGACAAAAATAACTCCTTCTCCCTATAGATCGACCCCTTACTGGAACTATACTCATTAGGGTGATACAATTTGGATTCCTAAAAATAATACTTTAGCAGAAACGACTATAAAATTTTGGCACTATTGTAGGGGATAGCTGTCGAGCCTTCTATTACAAGTCCATATCCTACATCTCATGCTACTACGACTTATTTTCCAAGGGAATCTTCCGAGCCTCCAGATTCCACAGCTATTGATCTTTTTCTTCCTTCTGATACTGTACAGGATGATTCCACTTTTTAGGTGACACTCTGACTGGTTTTTAACACATTTCTTCCATTATATATATATATGTGTGTGTGTGTGCTATATTTTTCCTATGTTCTATTGTGTATGCTTATAGTTTTGTCTCTCCATGACCGTCATAGGTACCCTGGAACAATTTAGGCTATACTTATCCACCACTTCCCATCTTTCTTCACCTAGAAATGAGGGGAATATTGTTTTTTAGGATTATGTTGTTTTATTTTTCTTTCTCATTTTACTTCTTCCATTCCTCCCCCTCGCCCTGGTCCACTGTTGTGTCCCCACATCACCTTCTCCACCTTTATGTGGCACTTGGGGGACCATGTTCCCTATTCAGTGCGGGGGAGACTCCCTACATACACTACTCGTTTTCCCTTTAACTAATATAGGAGACATCATTAATAGATGAAATATTTTAAACTGTGGATTTTTTGGTTAATTATTATTATAAATAATAAAGTCATAGCTGAGAATTCTAGAAGTTACATACTTAATTTAAAATTGTTATAAAGTATTTTAAAATGATTGCTAATATGGTTGATTTTCCGACTTAAATTATTGGCTATCTTCATTTATTAGACTGCTCATTTTTATTCATGCCATGACCCAATTGACCCTTTATATTTTTCCTCATTCATGAGAGGTATTCTAAACCTTTTTGAAATATTCATTTTTATACCCTCTTTCTTGAGAAAGTCTTGGGATACACATAACTACTAGAATTTTCTAGTTTTTCTTTTCAGAACATGCAGATTTTTGATTCTCATTGATATGATTGAGGCATTTGATTTTTTTTCAACGCCTTGAACTTGATACATACCCTACATATGGTCTTTGTAAACCCTTAGAAACCATGAACTGCATTGATAGGAAGCTACATTACAAGCCTATTTTCCCTTCATACCCTAATTCTTTTATAAATTTTCATGATTATTCACTTGAGATTTATAGAGGGATTTTTGGTTTTTCATGGTATATTTTCGTGAGAAACCTTGAAATTATGTTTGGGGGAGTTTTTCATTTGTTCATTTGGAAAAAATGGTTCCATATCCTACTATCCATTTTATTTTAGGTGGTCCCTTTCATCAAAAAAATGAAAAAGAGGGACCAAGTTCATTTATTACACTTACCTGATGATTTATTGACCCATTTCAACAAGAGACTATCATGGTTATGATATCATTTTTAAGAGATCTTGATTGGGGATTGATTTTTGTTGAGCTCTAATTTTTGAATATCATGCATTGTTTTTTAATAATTTATACTCATTTTCAAGCCTTTAAGATTATTTTTCACATTATTACCTACCAACCCTTAGCCTCAGAAACATTTGAACCTTGATGAAAGCCCTCATGATATTTGTGATTTAAATTTCTAAAAGTAGAGAATGAGAACACTTTCAAGGCTATGGATGGAGTGAATATACTTAATATTGAGAAAATCTCAGATAAAATTATCTTGAGTGATGAGAGTATTTTTTTTCTAGTGAGGTAAATCATTAAGTGACATGTGTAATTGTGAAATGTTGAACGATGTGCATAAAAGAGAATAGAAGTTTCAAAATTAAAATATAAAGGAGGCAATATTAGAATATCATTAAAATTAAAATATGTTTTTGTACCTTTATAAAATAATTTTCTATTCATATAGTATTTATAAGTACAATTGAAGTTGAATGCTTCTCTTTTTGGAATATGAATACTATTAATTAGATGTTGAGATTTTTCTGGAGGACAAGCAAATGACTAAGTGTGGGGGAGTTTGATGTGCCTGATTTGTGTATACATTTTTGTAAATTTTATCAAGTTTTTAAAACATTGTTTCACTGGATTCAAGTTATTTTGGAGATAAAATGTTGTAATTCGGTGATCATAATGATTTTTAGTTATTTCCATGACAAATACACAAATCAGGGGAAAATTGATAAAACATTCAAAACTAAACGCCATGTACTTTCGGATACATGCTGTGTACCAGAACCCCGACACAGATTGTCTTGGATAAGTACATTCCAAAGTTACTAGAAGCCTGTGGACTCTATGTACATCATATACATGTTGTGTAGCCTCTTCTTGAAGCGGTTTGTGGCTGAGAGGACGTCTACATGCCCATGTTTCTCAATGACCTTTAAACGCTGTGAACACCAGTCTACACGTCATGTGGACCTTATAGAATCCGTTGGTGGCTGATGAATGAGAGTAAATGCCATGTATGGTGGAGATACATGACATGTACCTCCACCTACCAAGCGGCTCCATGTTCCTAGTCAATGACGGCGTGTTAGGTCACCCACCAACAGAGAAAAAGATGGAAAAGCACGTTGACAAGAGTACACACCGTGTAATTTTTGGTACACACCATGTACTTATAAAACCTATAAATAAGTGGAAGGAACTTCAAGTTTGAGAGTCATTTCATTAATTCTAATATCATTAAATTCAAAGGGATAGCACTCCAGGTACGGCCTAGAAGAGAAGAAAGAAGTGACAGAAGAGGAGAGAAGAAAGAAAGGAAGTGCTTCCTTGCTACCTGCCCGATGAACTTCACATCAAATATTTCTAGAGGATGTATCTATGTACTACAAGTTACTTAATTAATAGATACTCCATGAGTATCTAATTTCCCTCTTTTTGGGGGATGTGGACAAATGAATGTTGAAATTTATCAATTAGGATGTTGTAATCGTGTTGTTCATTTTTTCTTTCTCATAATTCCTTATTAAAACCTTTTCATGTATCACTAGAAATATCATATCAGACCTAGAACGGGATTTCTAAAGACCCTTTAAGGTATTATGGTAAAAAATATCCATGAAAATTGGGTGTTTTAATCGTCTCAAAAGGGTCACAGTTAATAAAAATTAAGAGAAATCAATTTCTAGACCAATGAAATTAACTTCCATTGATTTAAACAAAACTTACTGGACCAAGGGGGTTCTGTTACATAAGTAATCCTATAGATGTTAATTATTATAAACAACACAACCTCATAAGAAATTTTTTTTAATAATAACCTCTTAAAATCCACACCCCTGACACATTTTCCTCCAAATTTGCATCAAAACCAAATTCCTGTGTTTTTCTTTGTTTTTAAAGTATTTTGATAAGAAACTAAAATTCAGTCACCTTTTCATCAAAGCATAAAAAAATCGACTTTAAATTCAGTACACTTCATTAAATCAAGTACAAACTAGATATGTATGATAAAAATAATTGCTTCTCCTTAGGGATGGACCCATACTGGTACTATACTCATTAGGGTAATTCAATTTGGATAACCAAAAATAATACTTCGGTAGAAATGAATACCACATGAATAAATTGAATGTGAGTTTTCATTTGAATGGTTGTATCTTTATAAATAGTTTTATATTATTTAAATGGGGATTTTGATCTCATGGTTAGTGGTTTTCAGAAAAAGGAAGTATTGGTTGTCTGTTTTGGTTTTGAAAAGTAGAAAGAATTTTTTGTTTTAACCATTGGAATTTCTATGAGAAACCAAATGCAAGGGGTTATATGGGATGATAGATGGTTGATGGAATGTCTGTATGAGTGCCAGGATAGATATGAGGATGGTGCCTAGTGTGGCATAGAAACATGCATGTGTGAGGCCCATGGGGTACCATTGGTGGATACACTAATCGCTAAACCGTTTGTTTTCAATGAAAATTTTTAAGGGAAAGCTTGATATCTTGATGAATGGTTAGGGATCATGCATCTTATGTGTTTTTGAAAATGATGATGTTGTGGGATATTTTGAGTCCAATAACCCCTCCTTCTTGAATGGTTTTTTGGGTTTTTGTTTGGTCGGTAAGCTAGGTTCAAGGGCTGGTTAGTGGTCTCTTCTGAGAAAAGTTTGGGAAGCCTTTATGGGGGCTACCCTCTTTGGTTCGGTTCTAGTTTGTGGCATGTTTTAACCAATGGAACAAATTGGTTGTTTCCTTGGGTTCTCTCTATGGATAAGGTACACCCCCATTATGGGTTAGTGCATGACTTAAGTACAACACGAATTGTTTCTCCATTATAAAATCCTCCAGTTGATCAATATAAGGAATATTTTCCTATGTTTTGTAGAATGAGTCTACACCCTTTTCTTTTTAGTTTTACAGATCCTCTTATAGTGGGAGAGTGCTCGTGGAAGGTTTAAAGAGACCTTAGTTTCTTATGTTACCTGATTTTTCGATGGTGGAAGTAGTCTCAGGTTGTTTTTGTGGATGAGTATCTAGATGGTGTTTAAGAGGTCCTCTAGGTCCTTTAAAGTCTCTTTGAAGAAGTAGTTAATGTTTAACCACCAGTATGGAAAATCTGTTCATGAGTAGATATTATGGCCGCTTTTCACAACCGTGTGACATTTGAGACCTAGAATAAGATCCCATTCCTTGTATTGTTTCTATCAGTCGCAATGGTCATGTTCGGTGATGACCTACGATGTCGTGTGTTCATTTGACTGTAAAGGTGAATGTTATGCAATCCTATGAGAGTATCTGTTATGTTGGGAGTATGTCTCCCTTGTAAAAACATTAAAATACACTATTTTAGAGGAAGGTGTTTATATTTGTCCTCTCCTATTATTTTTTTCTTACCCGAAGAAACAAGCTGTGATGTGTGTGAATCTTCTAAGCCTTTATTTTAGTGAAATGTCAAGTTAGGATTTTTGCGTTTTAGGAATGTGTCATGCACTGGTAAAATTAATAGGGATTTCAGTGTAGATGATTTTATCAATAGAATAAGAAGTTCTATTTGGGGGTTTCCGAATCCTAACTGTGAGGATGAAGATGCTTCAATCAGTTGATCTCTAGCCATAGGTCTCAGGGAGAAGCTAGCACGTAGTCAGGGGAAATCCCAGGGTCGTTCAAACCATTGTACAAAGTCATATCCTTAGTATGAAAGATGTGAATAGTTTAAACCTCTAATTTCATCATTGTGGAGCAAAAGGTTTGTATACAATTAGTAGTGACTGTGTGCTAGGAATCCATGAAAACAGAATGATCCCCACAATTAGTGCACGCTTTCCCAAACTGTACGGACAAATTGTGCGACCACCCCAAATTTTTAAATTTTGGGGCCTTTCTATGCCAGCTCATAGTGGTTGGTTAAGATGGTTAGTTCTTATAGTGGGGATACCCACTATGAGTCTCATTTATGTTATTTTGGAATTGTCTAATGAATGTCTACCACTTGTATTGGGAGTCCATTCGGGCCTCCCCTTGTTAGTGTCCTATTCATGTCTCATAAATATTTGAGTTGTCTATTTATAGTGGGGATCCCATTTGTGTATCCCAATACTATTAACTCAAATTGGTCCCTGGTCTCGACCTGGCGGTAGTTAGGCTTGTTTGGATCAATCTAACTACCTACATCTCCCTTGGGTAAATGTTGGGATTATAGAACACCCAACTGTTTCATTAAAGCAAGGTAAGTGTAACCTTTTTAGTTGTTGTTGTTTGTTTGGGTAAATTTTTGGAGTCTTGTTTAGATGGTGTTTGGGGGGTTTTATTTTGGAATAAATTATGAAGGTGATTGATCGTTTCAAGAAAGTGGTAAAAGTTTTGGTTTGTGGGAGTATTCCTTCCTTAATTGATCACTGGAGGTGTTTTGGCTTTTGGGGGAAAATCTAGGAGAAAGAGTACATCTTGGTTTCTTAGTTGGGTTTGGTTTTTTACTTTGGCCTTTTTGTGGATTTCTGGGGGTGGAAAGCTTTATGATGGGGATAACTTTTACACCCATATTTTCAATTCGATGCTTTGTTCAAATCCTCTTTTGGTTCTTAGCATTCCCTTGGTTTCCTGGTGTTCCGAGTTTGAATTTTTGGTATCTGACATGTTCTTGATCTATAACCTTAGTCTTGGGGGTCTTGGATGGTGCTTATCCTCCTATTTTGTCAAAGGTATGGTGTGAGGTTGTGGTGTTCTAGAGTTGGATTTGTGGAACCCATAGTGACACCTCTTGTGGGGTAAGTTGTTGAGGTGGTTTGTACTCTTGAGTTGGATGTGTTTTGGGGTGAAAAGGATGGTTTCTTTTGGAACCGTTTCTCCCCTATAATTAGCCTATCCCCCCTAGGTTTCCCCCTTGGACCCCCCTAAAATTAGATGAGAATGGATGGTTTTTTGGTTGGCCAGAACAGGCCACACGGTTTGGCCGCACGGTTTCAAATTGTGCAGCTAAACCGTGAAAGGGTGTCCAACACATTATAATTTTATTTGTTTTGACCCTTTTCCCTTCCAAAAATAAACCAAATCCGCCCCTTTATTCCCTATTTCTTTCTCTACCTCCATTTATATCCTCCAAGGCCTCTCCCCCTTCCTTGGGAATCAATTTTGATGGAAGATTTGATGGGGGAAACTTCAAAATCATGTAAGTAAACAATTATATCATTGATTTTTTCTATTTAATTAGGTTTTATTTCACCCTTTCTCAACGTTACTCATGTCCATAATTTTGGGTTAGAACCTAGGGTTTTATTTAGTGTCTTCTGGGTCAAATATTGTGTTTTTAGGTTGGATTTCACTTCCTTGAGGTGTGGCGGTGGTGCGGTTGATGTTTTACACCAAGATTTGAGGATTTCGACTCAAAATGTAGGTGATTCCATGTGTATAAATTCCATGATGAGTTAATAGTATTGTTTTATTAACTTATCATGTTTAGAATCTATTGTGTGTGGTATGGAAACTGTTTCTAGTGGATTTGGTTCAGCGTCTAATTTTATAGTTTCATTTTAGCTTGAAATTGTGTGTTTCTCATGTGTGACACTTGGGGTAATACTTGGTTGTATTTTATAACACATGAATGTGATTTATTAGTGTTGAAATGGTCTGAAAATTCTGGGTTTTAAATGCTTTGGTGTCATGTGGTCCTCAAAAAAGAGATTTTTTAAAGGGTTTTATGTGTAAAACCTTGTTATACTTCTTGAGAGTATTTTAGGAAAATGTGTCTTTTCATGTGTATCTTTTGTTCTTTTATTCAAGGTGATTTTATAATAATTGAGAGTTGTTTAATAAATAATGATAGGGCTACCAATTCTGTTTTGGATTGGTATTGGTGTGATTTTAGTTCTGAAAGAGGGTTTTGAAGTGGGTTGGTATGTAAAACATGGTTATACCCTTGGGTTGGTTTTATGAAAATTGTAAATGAATGAATGAATTACACAAAGGGTATAAAGGATGTTTATGTACTTTTTTGGTGGGTTTATGTTCTTAAAATGAGTTTTTTAAAGATAAAGTGGTCAGTTGTGATGTCAAATGTTTTGATAATGTTTTTTTAATTTTTCAAGGTTATTTATGAAATTGTGATGGAGGTATGAAACATGGTTTTGGGCTGTTTTGTGTGAGTGTGATGTGAAAAGTAGATTTTTTTGAAAATGGTATTGTGTACCTTGTGATTGGGATGTTATATGTTTTTTAGCATCTTGGAAAAGATTTTATAAAATTGTTAAATGTTTTGTTTAATTGTGAAAGGTTTTTGAAATGTGTTGTGGGATATTTTGGTGTGATTTTGATTTGAAAATCAATTTGAGTAAAAACGGGGATGATGTGAGTTGTGCGATGTTCACATGGGCTGTTTGGTGAATGTGTGAGTGGAAGTGTCATTTTCAGGATCAAATTACATGTCTTGAATTATTGAACTTGTTTGAGCACAAGAGGGAAACCCAGGTATCTAGGTGGGTGGACGTGTACTAGTATGCTAGTGATACCGTGGGGTTTGGCCTCAGTTTCACATAAGAAGTTTGACACTTACAATATTAACTAAACTATGACGATGATGATGGGGTGATACTAGGTTATGGGTATGTTCCCTAATAGTGGATTGTGCACAAGTACAAATTTTGGGATGGTTACTCTCACCAAGATACGAGGTATATGAGACCCACAATGTGCTAGAGCCTAAGGGTTATTTCCTATTTATTGTGATCATCAGATGATTTTTTCTTACCATAAGTATAAGGTATGGTTGTCTGGAAAATTCAGTAGTGTTGGAATTATTTTTTTAAATGTTTTGGTTCTTCAAAAATATTCCACTTGAAAACTATTTTTATTTAAATTTGCATCTTTTAGAAATTGTAGACAACATTTCATGTTTAGAAAATTTGCATGATTTTCATATCTAAATGTTTATCACATTAAATCTATTAGTGGTTATATCATACTAGGATTTAGATCATAACTTATTTACACCCTTTGTGTAGAGACCCGAAGCTTATCGTACATGGACATTACATTACTTTTGCGGAATACTTAGTACATAACAAAAACACACACACAAGGATCGTAATAGTTTAGTGTCTTTGGAAACTCGGAACGTAATCTTCTAATCGTGGTGAAAGATCTTCAACATCTCCTATAAAGATCTTCCCTTTTTTTTACCTAAAACCTTTCTTTATATCCTGGGGAAAAGAAAACATAAAAGGGTGAGCTCAAATGCTCAGTAAGGGTAAACAAAAGAAATATCAATCACATCGTATTCATAAGAACATAACATTTTGGAAATCTTAACCTGCAAAAGAGAGCATAAATTCATAACATGGGATAAATCATGGCAGTGAAATGTAATCACAATAATCATAACTTAAAACATGAAACTTTGTGGCATTCACACATAATCATAGAGAATCATTTCTTGTTAGTCAAGACTCATTGCCAAAACTATCTTAGTGGACAAAGTCCCTTTCTGAATCGAGTAACCCTCGTTTCAGTCCTGTTTCACTGAACTGGTATAACCTACCATTCCAAACATGTCTATCTCATGAGATATAAAATCTTTACCCAATGCATTGGAGGGAGATATAGGTCCCACCCATCTTATAATGAATCCTTTCTTATGTGTGCCACATAATCATAAACCATACATCATCGCATAACCCATGTAATAAAAATGGGATTCTTAAACAACATGACATCATAAAACAATTCATATAAGATAAAGGAATTCATAAAAATATTTCCATCACAACATAATCAAATCCATGTAATAATATGGATAAAAACAGAACCCTTTTATTATCTTAGATGGAAAATAATTTTGATAAAATACTTGAACTTCATTCTTGAGGAAAATATCCTTTCTACTTCAAAAACACTTTTCCTTTCTTAACATGTCATACAATTTTAAACTAAAATAAGTTGATTTAAAATAAAATTGAATACTTGTAAAGGAAGCTTCTTGGAAATAATGTTTTAGAAATCCATTCATGCCGTATAAGTACAAAAAAAACATTCTTCGTACTTTTGTCGGAAAAGTCAAAAAGCACCTCGTATGAAAAACGTCAAAAGATTCCTTTCATATTTTTTACTAAAAACTCACCGAAGGGTAAAATTGGATTTAAAAAAATTTTAGTTGGATAGAAATAATATTACATATTGAGGAAAAATGGATGTGGATGATAAAATACACCCCAGTAATTACCAAAGTAAAAACAATCTCAGATAAAAGTGAGATTGTGATATTTCCCTTACCTTAGGTCCGATTTGCTTTGTTCGTGTCCGAAGCTCCTGTATAATGGTTTAAATAATGTTATTGACTTATTCCAGAATCATACATATTGATATGATATCATATATGGTCATATTATTAGCTTCTTGTTAGTAATATTTCATTGTTACTTGTTACTCGGGTCTTTATAACTTTTTGTTCTTATGCGTGTTTTGTCGAATAAATTCTTATTCTTATCTTTAGGTTATAGATAATTCATTTCCAGAATGGTATTAGTGTAGTATATACCATATTCATTCATTCAATTCATTTATATAATCATTATGAAATGAATATCATGTAGAACGAGTCGCATCACATCGTGGAGACGGTATTCCGTACGTACGCACGAGTGATGATATCGTTCCTATGATCGTGGAATTGTATTGGAGTATATGTATATTATTTCAGTATCAATATTAATTTATAATAATCATAAATAGTTACTCATTACACCATTATACCCATCCTTGTAAGGTGGTGGTGGAAAATAGATTACACCACGGCGTGGAGACGGTATTCCGTACGTACGCACGCGCGGTGATTTCCTTTTTTCCGTAGGATGGATAGAAGGTTAATTAGAGTTGTTTCATATTTATAATAACATATCAGTATGTAAGTAATACTGATGTTATTACTTTATCATGAAACAACTAAATAAGAAGAAGTTGAAGAAGAAAGAAATTGAAAAGATCGGTAATGGATATTACCTCTTCTTTGAAACGCCTCTTTGAATCCTCCACTTAGGGAACTAAGATTGGTCTTTGAAGAAGACCATAACCTCTAGGATTATTATAGGGAAGTGGAGAAGAGATTTTGTCAGGGGTTGGCCGAGCTTGAGTGCTCAAATTGGGGTGAGGAGGAGGGGGAGGAGGTGCCCTTTTATAAGGGAGGAGAGGGGCACCTTAGGAATTCTTAAAAATATTAATTTATAATAAATCTAACCCCACTTAAAAACCTCCAAAAATGACTCATATTAGAATATTAGATGAGATAGGGTTGTAATATCATCAAACAATCAAATTTAGACATGTTTGGATCTTATTTTAAACCTTATCATTTTGATTTATCCTTATTTAATCTATTTATGTTTATTTATGGTAATAAAATTCTAAATTTTAAATTATAACAAATAATTACTTATTTGTTGTGAATTTTCCATAATTGTTTACTTTATAACATTATATACCATATAAATATAAATTTATAATTTTTAAACATTTTTGTGATTTTTAAACAATTTTATAATATGTTATTTTTGTAAAATAACAATAGTGTCAATTTTGACACTATTCATTTATTTGAATTTAAATAAACTATATACAGAAGATATGTTCGAACTAAAAGCTTAAATATATTAATAAAAGGTCATATGTATCTATAAAATTAGTGTATCACATTAAATAGTTCATATAATATTTATTTTATTATTTTTAAAACCATTTATTTGGTTTATCTCTTAATAAAATAATTACTACATCATTTTTGTATAATTATTTAATATACATATTTGTTGTATGAAAATTTAAAATAAAATCCTATGATGAAGATAAATATATTACCTTTCACAATAATACTTTTACTCGAATTTATTATCTTAAAATCACTATATTTAGATTGTTATATTTATTAAATTATGAAGGTGACAACTTTGGCATCATTTAAAATAAAATAATATAAGTGTCATAATCGCTTTTATAAGGCTCCAAATGGTCCAATATTCGACCATTGGATTCTTATGGTTTACATTTACATGGCCAATAAGTTTTGGTTAGGTATTTGTGCATTTTATGGTCACTATTAGTTTAATAAAAACAATATTCTTGATTTTTCACTAGATAAACAATTTCTGCATCACTATTGTGTCATAATTAATGATAATTATTTAATCCCTAAAAATTGTAAATAAATTTATATGATGTAGATTATTTCATTAGATTTCTGGAGACTATTCATGTTCGAAGTTTCATGAAGTTTATCACTAAATTAAAATTAATATACTTATAAGATTTAAGAGAGTGACATGTTGTCACTTTCTTTGATTTTAATAATAATTAAGTTATTTTCATGGACAAATGTCCATTAAATGATTCTAATCCGACCCTTAGGTGATATGGGTCGATGTTTAGTCATCCAATAGGATTTTGACATTTGTTAGGGTAATTTTAAAATATTATATTTACCCTTAATTACCCGATTTACCTTTAACTATGGTAAATAAAATTTACCGTAGTTACTATTCATAATTCCCAAAAATAAAAAGTAGCTTATTAACATAATTTGGACCCACTGATTCCAAATATGGAATCCTTTTTTCCAAATTCAATACACAAAATATGCATAAATTAAATTAAAATTAATCCCGTTGTCGAAAGAAAACGGGTTTTTCTTTAAAACATTGCAAAAGATTGAATTGATTTAACCTACGAATTCAAGGTAAAATCAATGCTAATGACATACATTATATTAAATGGTAAAAATATATTCTGTTTATACTTTAAAACCATTCAATATTATAATTTAACCACATAAGATATTATGATGAAAAAAGTTGTTTTTAATTAAAATATAGCGTGTTTTTACTATTCATTAAAATATGAAAGTTATCGGAAAAATATCAAAACTTTATCTAATGTAAATTTTTATATCCTGATTCAAAAGAAGAATATTATTTTGTAAAATTGAACATATAAACATGTCAAAAACTATATTTAAAGTGGGTGCGCCATCAAAAGGTGGTAAAACTGCATTTTTTGAAAAATACTTATTTTACCCGAAAAATTTATTTTGTTCTTATACCATGTTCTAGAAATGTGTAAGATGAATAATAATGTTATAAAATTCAAAATTTATTTAATACTATTCATAACGGATAATTCATGACAATATTATAATAATATAACATTGTTTATTAAAACCCGGTATTGCGTACAACACACGCTATCGAGGAAGGTCGTGATTGCGTGTAATGCAAGCCAAGTCAGGGTTGCGTGTTGTGAAAGAATCCTTCGTTGTTTCGTATAACAGAATACAACCATATTTCATTTATACATTTAATATATATATATATATATATGTACTCAATGTTGCGTAGAATAACTATTATCAAAATTGTGTGTAACACGGTCCAAGAATAGTGTTGCGTATACTGCAAGCTAATACGGTGTTGCGTATAGCGCATGGTAATCTTGTTGTAGAATACAACATAAGACATTAATGAAATTAAAATAATATTTTTCATAAAATCTCGGGGTGTTACATTCTACCCCCCTTAAAATGAATTTCGCCCTCGAAATTCGTTGGGGTTATAAATGGTTTTCTATTTAAAAGTTTCTTTGATAGAAACCGGAATCGTAAAAAGGAATACCAAAACTTATCTTTAAAAACAAAAGTATGAAACGTAACGGTTACCCAAATAAACTAATCACTGGGTTTCCACATAGGTGAAAATATGGATATGGATGAGAAATCTAACCATCATGTTCTGATGGAGAGTGGTAAAGAACATGGCTATGGAAAAGCTAGAAATCACAAAGCCATAAATTTGTGATGATCTAAGGTACCATCTGATTCATCAGATATAAGAGCACTAAGACAACATCTTTGGTTTTCAAGATCATTTCCCTAAAGTTGATGAAATTGGAATTAGAAGAAATACTTTCGTGATTTTGGTATAGTCTCACCGTTTGTCGTTATTTGGACAATTTCCACTTCATCTCTTAAAGAAATGAAGTTGAATTTGTCATTCGTGATGTGTTAGCAGATCATGTGATAGAATGACGGGTCATTCCATCTATCTCAAACAAAAGGTTAGCAAAAATTATATACATACGTTGATCTATAGTGAGATTAATCACATATGGTTCCTAAAATGGACTTATACTTCAAATATCATACTGCTTAATATAATAAAACTAGTTTCTACTAAACAGGGACCTCCTGTAGGCCAGTGGTAGGTGATAAAGGCCAGTCGCACTTCGGTTGTGGGTTCGATTCCCACAGCCTTGTCCGAAGCGATGGGCTGTCGCCCGTCCTGCAGGTTGTCTTTTTTTCTAAAACTACATTACTATAACATCCCATCAATAATATCGAAAAAAAACTTATATCCTTAAACAATACTCACTTATGGCCAACAGAATCCATTTCAATCTTTAGGCTTATCCATAATACTGCAGTCCACTCTCATAGATTTAATACCATCGTTTATCCCCATATATCATAAGATATATCTTGTTGGTCACATTCCAAACATTCAAAGGCCTTAATCATGTACTCTCTTGAATACCCATTGAACCTTATTGAAAACATGAGTGTTGTTAAAAGTTAACTCTTTCCACATACCGAAATCCTCAAAATTCTATATACTCAAACCATGATATAACCTTGTCCTTATATCAGTCATGAGCTCATGAATACTATCAAACATTTAATTTTCTCCTTATCCCTTCATTATGCGCATATCATCTACATTCCCAAAATATCTGAAAAACCTTTCACGGATACTGGTAACATTAATCATACACTTTCAAAAATCAAGGAAAGACAACAGTGTAACAATCCATAGATATCTCTTTATTCCATAGTAGCATGAGATTACTTATACAACATTACACATGATAAACATGTAATCATTCCACTACATTCTTAAACCATTGACCGAGCTTCAACAATTCTTTCATCTCACATATCATTTGTAGTCTCTTCATCATCATCCACATAAATACTTCCCATACGACCATAGTGATTATCTTCCTGAGACTTTCCCTTAGGGAATTGGTTTGCATAATGCCCATACATTCCACATTTAAAACATTTAACCATTGTTGATGTCATAGCAATACCATTATCCTCATCCCTGGTGTTAACTGAACCTTTTCCTTTGCACTTACTGGCTTTGTGTCCTTCTTTTCCACACCCAAAGCATCTTCCAGTTCCTTTGAAACATTCTCCTTGATGCCTCTTCCCACATCATTTAGATAGGGGAAATTGAACTTTCTTTACTCTATGATCATCATGAAACTCCATCTTTCTCTTATTAGACGAGTCAGGAAACTTACAAAATTTTACGTTATTCATCATATTATGAGATTGATGATTCGTCATAATAATGATGTTTGGACTTCCAAATCCCATTTCATTTGGTTGCTCATGAAGAATATCATTCCATTGTCCATCATATCCTCCATTATCGTGAATCATCTTGTTTCCAGCCACTTTCTAAAACCCAAAAAGAATAGTGTGAGAGGCAAGAATCATAATAAAGGGAGAGTAACTTCAATATCTAACATCTTAGGTTAAATTCTAAGATCGTTACCATAGTTCTAGTACTATATCCTATACGTATACTTATCCTTAGGGACATACCTAGACATACCTTAGAAATATCTCTAGGGATATCACTAACGTTTTCGCATCCTAGTTTCCAAAGGTTGACTAAACCTTTCCTCTGATACCAACTGTAGAGACCCAAAGCTTATCGTACATGGACATTACATTACTTTTGCGGAATACTTAGTATATAACAAAAACACACACACAAGGATCGTAATATTTTAGTGTCTTTGGAAACTCGGAACGTAATCTTCTAATCGTGGTGAAAGATCTTCAACATCTCCTATAAAGATCTTCCCTTTTTTTTTTACCTAAAACCTTTCTTTATATCCTGGGGAAAAGAAAACATAAAAGGGTGAGCTAAAATGCTCAGTAAGGGTAAACAAAAGAAATATCAATCACATCGTATTCATAAGAACATAACATTTTGGAAATCTTAACCTGCAAAAGAGAGCATAAATTCATAACATGGGATAAATCATGGCAGTGAAATGTAATCACAATAATCATAACTTAAAACATGAAACTTTGTGGCATTCACACATAATCATAGAGAATCATTTCTTGTTAGTCAAGACTCATTGCCAAGACTATCTTAGTGGACAAAGTCCCTTTCTGAATCGAGTAACCCTCGTTTCAGTCCTGTTTCACTGAACTGGTATAACCTACCATTCCAGCCATGTCTATCTCATGAGATATAAAATCTTTACCCAATGCATTGGAGGGAGATATAGGTCCCACCCATCTTATAATGAATCCTTTCTTATGTGTGCCACATAATCATAAACCATACATCATCGCATAACCCATGTAATAAAAATGGGATTCTTAAACAACATGACATCATAAAACAATTCATATAAGATAAAGGAATTCATAAAAATATTTCCATCACAACATAATCAAATCCATGTAATAATAGGGATAAAAACAGAACCCTTTTATTATCTTAGATGGAAAATAATTTTGATAAAATACTTGAACTTCATTCTTGAGGAAAATATCCTTTCTACTTCAAAAACACTTTTCCTTTCTTAACATGTCATACAATTTTGAACTAAAATAAGTTGATTAAAAATAAACTTGAATACTTGTAAAGTAAGCTTCTTGGAAATAATGTTTTAGAAATCCATTCATGCCGTATAAGTTTAAAAAAAACATTTTTTCGTACTTTTGTCGGAAAAGTCAAAAAGCACCTCGTATGAAAAACGTCAAAAGATTCCTTTCATATTTTTTACTAAAAACTCACCGAAGGGTAAAATTGGATTTAAAAAAATTTTAGTTGGATAGAAATAATATTACATATTGAGGAAAAATGGATGTGGATGATAAAATACACCCCAGTAATTACCAAAGTAAAAACAATCTCAGCTAAAAGTGATATTGTGATATTTCCCTTACCTTAGGTCCGATTTGCTTTGTTCGTGTCCGAAGCTCCTGTATAATGGTTTAAATAATGTTATTGACTTATTCCAGAATCATACATATTGATATGATATCATATATGGTCATATTATTAGCTTCTTGTTAGTAATATTTCATTGTTACTTGTTACTCGGGTCTTTATAACTTTTTGTTCTTATGCGTGTTTTGTCGAATAAATTCTTATTCTTATCTTTAGGTTATAGATAATTCATTTCCAGAATGGTATTAGTGTAGTATATACCATATTCATTCATTCAATTCATTTATATAATCATTATGAAATGAAGATCATGTAGAACGAGTCGCATCACATCGTGGAGACGGTATTCCGTACGTACGCACGAGTGATGATATCGTTCCTATGATCGTGGAATTGTATTGGAGTATATGTATATTATTTCAGTATCAATATTAATTTATAATAATCATAAATAGTTACTCATTACACCATTATACCCATCCGTGTAAGGTGGTGGTGGAAAATAGATTACACCACGGCGTAGAGACGGTATTCCGTACGTACGCACGCGCGGTGATTTCCTTTTTTCCGTAGGATGGATAGAAGGTTAATTAGAGTTGTTTCATATTTATAATAACATATCAGTATGTAAGTAATACTGATGTTATTACTTTATCATGAAACAACTAAAGAAGAAGAAGTTGAAGAAGAAAGAAATTGAAAAGATCGGTAATGGATATTACCTCTTCTTTGAAACGCCTCTTTGAATCCTCCACTTAGGGAACTATGATTGTTCTTTGAAGAATACCAGAACCTCTAGGATTATTATAGGGAAGTGGAGAAGAGATTTTGGCAGGGGTTGGCCGAGCTTGAGTGCCCAAATTGGTGTGAGGAGGAGGGGGAGGAGGTGCCCTTTTATAAGGGAGGAGAGGGGAACCTTAGGAATTCTTAAAAATATTAATTTATAATAAATCTAACCCCACTTAAAAACCTCCAAAAATGACTCATATTCGAAGATTAGATGATATAGGGTTGTAATCTCATCAACCAATCAAATTTAGACATGTTTGGATCTTATTTTAAACCTTATCATTTTGATTTATCCTTATTTAATCTATTTATGTTTATTTATGGTAATAAAATTCTAAATTTTAAATTATAACAAATAATTACTTATTTGTTGTGAATTTTCCATAATTGTTTACTTTATAACATTATATACCATATAAATATAAATTTATAATTTTTAAACATTTTTGTGATTTTTAAACAATTTTATAATATGTTATTTTTGTAAAATAACAATAGTGTCAATTTTGACACTATTCATTTATTTGAATTTAAATAAAATATATACAGAAGATATGTTAGAACTAAAAGCTTAAATATATTAATAAAAGGTCATATGTATCTATAAAATTAGTGTATCACATTAAATAGTTCATATAATATTTATTTTATTATTTTTAAAACCATTTATTTGGTTTATCTCCTAATAAAATAATTACTACATCATTTTTGTATAATTATTTAATATACATATTTTTTGTATGAAAATTTAAAATAAAATCCTATGATGAAGATAAATATATTACCTTTCACAACAATACTTTTACTCGAATTTATTATCTTAAAATCACTATATTTAAATTGTTATATTTATTAAATTATGAAGGTGACAACTTTGGCATCATTTAAAATAAAATAATATAAGTGTCATAATCGCTTTTATAAGGCTCAAAATGGTCAAATATTCGACCATTGGATTCTTATGGTTTACATTTACATGTCCAATAAGTTTTGGTTAGGTATTTGTGCATTTTATGGTCACTATTAGTTTAATAAAAACAATATTCTTGATTTTTCACTAGATAAACAATTTCTGCATCACTATTGTGTCATAATTAATGATAATTATTTAATCCCTAAAAATTATAAATAAATTTATATGATGTAGATAATTTCATTAGATTTCTGGAGACTATTCATGTTCGAAGTTTCATGAAGTTTATCACTAAATTAAAATTAATATACTTATAAGATTTAAGAGAGTGACATGTTGTCACTTTCTTTGGTTTTAATAATAATTAAGTTATTTTCATGGAAAAATGTCCATTAAATGATTCTAATCCGACCCTTAGGTGATATGGGTCGACTTTTAGTCATCCAATAGGATTTTTACATTTTTTAGGGTAATTTTAAAATATTATATTTACCCTTAATTACCCGATTTACCTTTAACTATGGTAAATAAAATTTACCGTAGTTACTATTCATAATTCCAAAAAATAAAAAGTAGCTTATTAACATAATTTTGACCCACTGATTCCAAATATGGAATCCTTTTTTCCAAATTCAATACACAAAAGATGCAGAAATTAAATTAAAATTAATCCCGTTGTCGAAAGAAAACGGGTTTTTCTTTAAAACATTGCAAAAGATTGAATTGATTTAACCTACGAATTCAAGGTAAAATCAATGATAATGACATACATTATATTAAATGGTAAAAATATATTCTGTTTATAATTTAAAACCATTCAATATTATAATTTAACCACATAAGATATTACGATGAAAAAAGTTGTTTTTAATTAAAATATAGCGTGTTTTTACTATTCATTAAAATATGAAAGTTATCGGAAAAATATCAAAACTTTATCTAATGTAAATTTTTATATCCTGATTCAAAAGAAGAATATTATTTTGTAAAATTGAACATATAAACATGTCAAAAACTATATTTAAAGTGGGTGCGCCATCAAAAGGTGGTAAAACTGCATTTTTTGAAAAATACTTATTTTACCCGAAAAATTTATTTTGTTCTTATACCATGTTCTAGAAATGTGTAAGATGAATAATAATGTTATAAAATTCAAAATTTATTTAATACTATTCATAACGGCTAATTCATGACAATATTATAATAATATAACATTGTTTGTTAAAACCCGGTATTGCGTACAACACACGCTATTGAGGAAGGTCGTGATTGCGTGTAATGAAAGCCAAGTCAGGGTTGCGTGTTGTGAAAGAATCCTTCGTTGTTTCGTATAACAGAATCAAACCATATTTCATTTATACATTTAATATATATATATATATATATATATATATATATGTACTCAATGTTGCGTAGAATAACTATTATCAAAATTGTGTGTAACACGGTCCAAGAATAGTGTTGCGTATACTGCAAGCTAATACGGTGTTGCGTATAGCGCAGGGTAATCTTGGTGTAGAATACAACATAAGACATTAATGAAATTAAAATAATATTTTTCATAAAATCTCGGGGTGTTACACTTTGGTGTAAGTAGACTTGGTTATTTATGTTTGAGGTTTGGGTACAGTTTTTAGTGCCAATGGTTCAAGTTTCCAGTAGGTCCTTTGTGGTGCTGTCTTATGGAGATGGATTGAGGGAGTTGCCTCTTACCATGAGGATGGTTCTTGGGATGTACATTGTGGATTTCATCAGTTGTTGTAGTAATTTATAATTGTGTTAAATTATGTAATATAGTTCTGAAATTTTGTAAAAGATAGTTTTGTTTGAAAAATTCTGATTTGTTTTATTGCTTTTGTTTAAAGTTTTATGTTTATAAAATCAGGTAAATTATTCCCAAATTTCATTTTATGATTCCCGAGAACTTGTGCCAGCCCAAGGGGATCGGGAATGCCCTTTTGGACTTGTCGTGGACCTGGTTTTGTGCTAGTTTGGATAGTGTCTAGGTTCGGTTTGTGACAATTTATTCTTTTATTACATGTCTAATATTAAATTTCCAATGATTTTCACCTGTATGGAAACCTAGTTATGAGTTACTTTAGGTAACCATTTTGGTTCCAACATTCCTTTCTAAAGGAAGTGTTAATATTCATTTTTATGATTTGGTTTTTTCTGAAAGAAACTTACCAACATTAAACCTTTGATAAATCATATGAATTTCATCGGAGAAATTCATTTTAAGGGGGGTATAAATTAACAACTGTAGATTATATGAAATATATATATTTCAAATTAATTTAAACTATTCTATATTTTTCATTTCATGTAATAAGGAATATGGATTATTTTATATAAAATCACTAAGTCATTATTTATTTGTATGCAAAAAAATATCGATATTTCACTACAATAAACACTTATATTAGCTTTTGGTACATGAAACACTATTGTTTTTTATTTTATACACAATTCCATGTTCTTTCGATATCTTTTGTTTAACACTAGACCTAGTTTTACCAAAATACAAAGTACTATTGATAATATTATTAAAATATTATTATATTTTTTACCTTTCCATTGGAATAAAGGTTATGAATATGATTAATTAAATGATTCAAATAGGGTTCACAAATTTATATAATAATAATTATTTTGTGACCAATTAACTAGAAATTAAAGTAAAACCCTTTTGAAAAGAATATGAATTCTTTTGCTGGAAAACTATATTTATGGAATTAAAAACATTTTACCAAAATAATTTAATTAAAAAACTTTTGATAAATTATTTTAATGATATATATATATATAACATTTTTCAATTAATTAATGTTAATATTTTGTGTGTTCTAGTTAATAGAAAAGAATAAAACCAATGTTACACATAAAGATATATATTTTTGCAAGGAGGCTATTTTACCACCTTTTAACGGTGAACCTATTTTAAATATAATGTTTTACACTTAAGTAAATTATATTTGATAGAATAAACTTCATTTTTTAATGGGAAATTTTAAAATTTTCTTAGGGTGAATTTTTGATATTTTTCTAAGAAGTTTTATTTTTTGATGAATATGGAAAAATACTGAATTTTAGTTCAACATTTCATTTTAATCTAATTTATTTGTATAGTTAAATTACATTTTGATTTTGTTTTAATGTATAAATAGTTCAAATATACATAACTTTATTCAATTTAGGTTATTGGAACTAATTTCACAATGAAATTGGATATAAAATAATTTCTATCTTTTAAACTTTTTCACTTTAAAAAACTATTGTCTCGTCCCATATGGGAGATTAATTTTAAATTAATTTCTGAAACTTATGTGTTTTGAATTTTGAAAAATTGATTCTATAATTTTAATAAAAATAATTTATAATTTATATTAATTTAAACTTCGTTTTGACAAAAAACATTAATGAAATTAATTATATTTAATTATAATGATTAAGGTAAAAATGAGTTTACTTGGTGGTTAAGCATTAACATAAGGGGAGAAATTACCTAAAAACATGTAAATAATCTATTTTATGGACATATTTAGACCATATCCTCACTTTTATCTGAAATCAACCATTATTAGTGGCACATTATGTAAGGGAGACCTCTCAATAATGTTTACATTTTTATATTTATAAGAATGCTACTCCTCTTCAACTATAAAAGTGAACCAACCATGAAAAATTATATAAACCACTCAATCCATTTGGCTAAAAAAAAAAACATTCCCAAATAATATCCCAAATTAAATCCCTTAATACTAGAGGCCTCACTTTGTGTATAAATCCAACCATGGAATACCTTTGGTGAAAACCAAAATGAGTTACCTAAAAAAGAGGCAACATCCTCCGCAAGCACTTTTATTTTATTTATTTCCCAAACCCCTAAATTATAATTATTCCATGATTATATAATAACCATAGTATCCTAATACTGATATTTTTATGTTAATGGTTTTACGTACACTCAAACTCACTTCCATCAAATGGGATACACAATCATCGTTCATGTGTATAATGAACTACCACCTCATAAACCGATGCCATTGGATCATTCATTACCACCTTTATGGGTTGGTATTAATGATATAAATACTATTTTTATATGGTATATATGATATTTATGATTTATTTATACTTATTTAATTATTATATAACACATACCTTCATGATTTACATTTTGTGGGAATACGATAACTTCGTTCGTGGATGTGTGGACTACCGCCTCCTCAAAGCGATGTGATTTGTTCATAGTTTACATAGAATGAATTAAGGATGAGTTTATTAAACTTATATGGTATATATGAAATAAAAATTTAATTTAATGATAATATGTATATATATATATATACAAATATTTCATTTAATTTATTTCTTTCACTACGATAAGAAAATGAAAACTGAGTTCATGCATACATACGGCCTACTATCTCAATGAATAATGTATTTCATTTAATTTTTATATCTTATATAGATTGTTATATATATTTATATACATAATATATATGATATTTAAATAATTTTTTATTTTTTTTAAATAATTAAATCTTGATCTAAGTATGAGGATTAATAATAACAGGTCAAAACATATACAAAAAACAAAGCATAAATTACACGAAACATAACTTTGACACGAGATTATTAACAAACGGGTAATATAAAGTCACAATAAAATCACATATGGTATTATATATAATTATATTATTCTATGGTATATTTATAATAAATTTATATTTATTATATAGGATGTTTAAATATAGAGTAAGAAATTCAATAATTAAGATAAGGGTTTTGTCATCTCACTTTTATTTCTATGAGATATATACTTTATTCATCACTTATTCTTGTTGTGTTGTGTATATAATTCCATATGAAATGTTATATGATGAATAATATTTATTTAATGATATTAAAAGTTTTAATTTATTTTTTTTCATGGATATCATGCTCTAAAAGTTAATCAATTAGTAAGCGGTTTTTGTCTGACTTTTATTTTTCCGAGACTTATGACTTATTCAAAAATAATTTATTTTTTGTGGACTATGTACATACCATGAATATATTGTATGATTATTATAATTAAATAAATTTATGTTTAATTATACATTTGATGATCTCTATTTAATGGGGTATTACAGTTCAAAAGATACCAAATCGGTAAGGTAATTTTGCCTCAATTTTCCTTCCTTGAGACACATGTTATGTTATGCACCTATATTCTTTTAGAAGGTATATATTACACAATTTGAAATTTTCTTTCATTAATATACTTAATATAATGATATTTTTATTTTATTTTAATGTCATTATATCAATGGGATTATGATTAAAATTTATCAAAGTGGTAAGAGTTTATTTATACAATCTCATTCCTATCAGGATTGTTTATTATAATACTTCTATTGATTAAAATAGTTTCATACAGCTCCTAATAAATCTCAAGAATTTTCTTATACATTGGTAATTAATAAAATATTAATGTATTGGTACCATTTCTACTCTTTTGTACTAATGATAATTAAGAAAATGTTCTTACGAAAACCAGACATTATTTCTCTCTTCAGGTGGAAATATATTTTCTTCAAAAACCAGGTTTTATAAAACCTTTTTTTGGGTTTTTAAATGAAATTTTATGCTTATTTTAACTGAAAACTATTTTTAAAATGTTTTATTTTTTGAAAATTTCTTTAATTTATTTTCAACCTTCCTTAATAATTTTTCATGGAAAAATGATTTCAAAATGATTTCAAGATTACTTTATTATTATTCAAAGAAAAAGGTTTTCAAAATATTATAAATTTTAATTTATAAAATTTCAATGAAAATGGATTTTAATATTGTTTCTGTAATCTTTTATAAGTTTTCGAATAAAATTTTTTTCAAAAATTTTCAAGCTTCCTTCATAAATTTTCACAGAGAAAGGTTTTCAAAATGTTTTCAATATTCCTTTATATATTTTCATTGCAAGAGGATTTCAAAATGTTTTTAAGGTTACATGATAATTTTCAAGGATAAAGGATTAATTTTTTTTTCAATCTTATATTATAATATTTCAAGGTTATTATCAAATAAAATGGATTTTAAAAGGCTTTACAATTTAAAATGTGTTTTTTTTTCAAAAAAGTCGGGATATTCTCCTCAAGAAATATTTTGAAAATATTTCCCAAAATTATGTTCCATATATGATGAAATTCATTGGTGTCACACATTCCTTTCTGAGAATACGATCTAGTGGTTCCAGTCATATATTTATTTGAATGGTTTATGTTTCTATGGAATGATGTTTATGAATCCTGTTTCACTTTCACGGGTTATATGTTTATGAATCTTGTTTATCTTTCATGGGTTATTTGCTTATGAAACCTACATATTTTAATGAGTTATGCTTTGATGAAATTATTATGAAACATATATCTTTTACATAGGTTATAACATGATGACATGTTTATTATACCCATTCAATTCCACGGGTTATGATATGATTGTCTATGATATTATAGAGCATTTATGTATTATTTCATTATGAGATGGGTTAGAACTATATCTCCCTTCAATGAATTGGGTAGAGATTTATATCTCATGAACATGGAGGCTCCCATGTTGTAGCGGATCAACCTTAATCCCCGTGACATCCCTTTTAGTGCTATCATATCTTGAGGTAAATGGGTAAGGTGTCCCCCTCATCCTTGTGGTTTAAAACGTAATATTGATCACTGTTACAAATCTGGATTCTTGAGTGGAAGAGGGATTATTCACGATTATACTGTCTCAATAATCTTGGAGTTCTCTACCCAGCTAGGGCATGGTACCTCACTTTTGGCTGAAGCAAAGTCCATGCTCACATGGCCCTTGGTTTTCTGGCAGAGAAGTATACATGTTATGGGAGTCAAAAAAGACTCAATAGTGGTTCACAATGTTATTCAGGGTCTCAAAGCTATTCCCTAGTCTATTGAATACATTGTTCATAAGTGTCGTGTTCTTCTCAGCACCCACACCAAAGTGTCCCATACTTAGCGGGAAGGAAACATGGCAACAAATTATTTGGCCTCTCTTGACTTTCCAGAAATGGAGTGCTTGTTTTTTCCTACCTTCAAAAGATTGAAACCAATAGGGATTAACAACATAAGAGGTGATGCTCTAGGTCTCCACTAATTTAGGCCCCCGTAATCTGTCTTCCTTTCCCTCTTTGTGTGCCTTATATGTTTTTTATTTTTCTTCTTTCCGAACACATTATATATATATATTTGATGATGATGATGTGATACACATGGATGGTATATGGAGTGAACTCAGGACAATAAAGGACTTTGTCTTCTAATATTGTCTTGGGAGTGAACCTTGACTATTAAGATAGTCATGGGAGTGAACCATGACTACCACGATGGGTTGGGGAGTGATCCCATTCTACTAAGATGGCCTTGTCATTACGCCTTGACAACTATGGAAATCATTTTTATATGGTTATGTGCTTGCCAAAATCCCATGTGATATTCCTATGTCATGTTTTCATGGATTTTGATCTTGATTCCCTCATGATTTAGGTCCTATAAACATCCAATATTTATGCCAATAATTTTGTATATAATATTTCATATATAGGGCATGATCTTATAATGTTATTATCAGGATCTAATTCCCTTATGCCCATGTTATGCTTACATATCTCCCTTGTTTACCCTTATTGAGCATCTGAGATCCCCAGGTTATGAATAAAAGTCTTAACTAGGATTAATAAATGGTTAGATATTTAAAAGATATGTTGAAGATCATTCACCAAGATAGAATTTTATTTTTAAAAGTTTCCAAAGACACTAAACTATTATAGTCCTCAGGCATGTATCTTTGTAATGTGCTGAATATTCATAAAAAATGATGTAATATCCATATATGTTAATCCTGGGTCACTATAGGATATATTATCGTTATGATTATTTAATTATGATTCTATGAAACACATTTCTATTCCATTGGTTAGTTCTATTATGAAACTCATTTCATTTACATGGGTTATGGTACAATGAAATGATTATAAAACCTATTTCGTTTCCATTGTTTATGTTATGATTAAAATTTTATAATCTTATGTATCACATAAATTTGATTTTCATTATGAGACTCGTGGTTCCAAAATTATATAGTCCTATATTGAATTTGGTAAAGATGGATATCTCATGAGATGATAAGTATTGGAATTGAGATTGAAAGTAGTTCAGTAAAGTACTCTCTCAACTATAATAATCTTTGGTGTGAACTTTAACTAAGGATATAATGGATTTTGGAGTGATCCCAAACAACTATGATAGTCTTGGTAATGATACCTGAAGTAGGAAATGATTTTCCATACTAATGTATATGCCACAAACTTATATATTATTCCTATGTTAATCTATCATTACTCAAGTTACTTCATATCTTTATGATTCATCTCTTATAAACTACCAAAATTTATTATATTATTCATTTTTATAATATATGATATTTTTGACATGGTTTTTCAAATGTCAAAATCATGTTATCAAAGTCTTACGTTCATTTTACAATTTAGCGATAATTGATATCTCCCATGTTTACCATTACAAATCATCTTAGCTCAACCTTTCGTATGGTTCATTTCCCTTGGATATGAAGAATGAATGTAAGTATGATATGTCTAAGAAAGGCTCTAGTTGTGAAGAAATATGTTGGATATGATGTATATATCTTAGGAACATGATGTTTATGTATCCAAGATTCCAAAGAAACTAGACAAATATGATTCTTGCATGGATCATATTGTTAGGTACTGAATAATCATGTCTTAATATGTAATATCTATTTATAAAAGAATGTGTTTCTATAGTTGGTATCGAATAAATGTATATTTACCTTAGAAAATACGCTGAGAATCATTTAATGAGAACTGTTTAGATAATCTTATGTATAAGATAGTTCCCTATATTATGGTAATGAAATGAGTGTATTTTTTCCTAAAAAATATTCTCTATCTTGATTCAAATAGTGTACGTGGTTTTGGAATATATACATACAAGGTTTATAACTTTAAAAATAGTTGGTTTAGTGTATCCTATCGATAATTTTGGTGCAGGTTGAGTGTTCCCTTCCAGTGCACCTTGATTGACACTCTCAGGGGACCTTCTTATGATAATTTACATTTTCATTATGAACCATTACATAGGATTTGAATAGATAAAAATCATAGATTTCATAGGATAAACATAAGGTTTCATAGGTTAAAAGAATGTTTCATGATTTAAACATCATATAAATGATTTTTCTTGAATATACTGTTTCCCACAATGATTTTTGTTTCTCACAATGTTTTTTTGTTTTAGTCAATGGTTGGAGCTTAAAAGAACCATGTTATTATTAAATGTGACATAAAATGTAATGATTTTACTCTATGAAACTGATTTTTATGTGATCTATAAATAAAAATATTTATTCTATACTTACAAAAATTTCTCAATCTATGAATCATGCTGATCTTTCAAATGATCGATAGAGGGAACCACATTCTGTTTAGTCATTTATGAGTCAGATTCCACCTTCTATTAGTTGGTCTAGTGATCAACTAGTTTATACAAAATTGATTAATGCCATGAAAAATATATTTTACATTATACAATATTTATACCATGAAAAATTTATTTTAGATGATCATTTTTTGGAATGTGAAACATAGTAATGGTGGAGGGTTATCAAGAACTTGAGGCAGTGAAAATAAATAGATTCCATGGAGTGAGATGAGTTTAAGATCTTATTATTCAATACATACTTACTAGTATTATTCATATGTAAATGGATAATAAATTTATATAGAAAATATAGAATGTTTATGAAACAATTAGTTTCTATGGGTCAAATTTTACAAGACATAAAAGGTATTCTTCTCGTATTATCATCCAACCTAAATATAAGGTTGATAAATTCATCAGTTGATTAAAACCATGTCTCTGAAGGAAAATATCAAAAATATAATTTGGTAGATATGAATAATTTTTTTGATGTTTTATAAAGGAGGAAATAGAGATTACAGTTACCCCTCAATCTCATGGTTTTATTTAGAAATGAAATATCTAATTCAATGGAATTTCTAAAAGTCTTGAAGTGAAGTAGATGATATTTTTATTTACAATGTGTAGAATGAAACATAGAGAAAATTGTCTCAAGGGAACTCATAAATTATTTTAGTGTGTAGTTGAAGGTCATTGGGAAATAAAATTCCAAAGTGATGGGAAGATGAAGATTGAAAATGATAGAGAAAATGATACCTAAAAGGATCCAACTACACTAATTTTTTCAATATTCATAGAATATAGGCGTTATGGAAACCAGAGATAAAATGCAAAGGTTAATGATGGTGATTGACACCATTAAACTCTTAATAAAATTGGTAAAGGGAGATCTCATACCATCACTATTGTTGATGTGGGGGTATGATAATAAAGTGGTGAAAGGTACACTTACCATCCACATGAAAACATATAATGACTTATTTGATTCTAGATCTACCAACTCTATTATATCTAAATAATTTCATAAGTGTATAATAGTACCTAGTCAATGATTTTATGTTCAATTAGTAATAAAACCCCTAAAGATATGATGATTGCATAAAAAATATATGATTCTTATCCGATTGATGTTTGTGAGATTTTGATTCCTAAAAATATTGTTATTCTATGAAGATGGGAAGTCATGTTTTATATTCATAACCATACTATTACCTTCTATAGGTGTGATGATATATATAAAAATCTATTAGAAATCACATCCGTTTTATGGTTCTCTATTTCTATTAAAAATAGGTGTTTATGTTAGATATGTAGGGATAAAATCAACATCGAAGTTTTGCATATAATATAAGAATTTATTGAGGTTTTTAACCAACAGTTTTCTAGCCTTACAATGAATCATGAATTAGAGTTTTTAATATAACTTAAACACAGTACAAAACCTATTTAAAATACTCAATATGGAATTCTTCCAACTAAGTTATAGGAATTGACAAAAAAACTCTTGGAGAATCATAACAAGTGATTCATTCTTCCATTTGAATCAACATTTGGATTACCTATTCTTTTTTGTTAAAAAGAAATTTAGATCGATGTGACTTTATATTTATTACCACCAAATAAATAATATATTAGTTAAGAACAAGTATAAAAGTCCCAATATTGATGATTTTTTTGATCAACTATGCAAAGAACAATACTTTTCAAATATTTCCCCTCATTCAAGATATCATCAATTAATGGTAAAGAGGGAGGGAAAACCAAAGTAAATTTTTTTTACAAGATATTGATAGTATGAATTTATTATGATTCTATCCAGTCTTTCAAATTACCTCACTATATTCATGTATTCAATAAATAGATTCATTATAGATTACATTGATGAGTTTGTGGTAGTTTTCATAAATGAAACTCATATATATTTAAAGAGTAATGATGAACATGAATAAAACTTTATTATTTTATTAAAGATCCTAAGTAAGGATAAGTTTTATGTAAAATTTATCAAGTGTGAATCTTTACTGCAGAAAGTTTCATTTTTGGGTTATATAATTTAATTTGAGAGTATATCGTTTGATCCAAGAAAGATGAAATTTACTAAATGATGGACCAAAGTAACCATAATGAATGTGATCCATAGTTTTATTATTTACACTAGATATTATAGATTCATTGTGGATAATTTCTCACCATTGTATAGTACACTCACCAATTTGACTCTAAAGGGAGCTAAGTTCATTGGGGAAATATATGTGAGGAAACTTTAAAGGAACTGAAGAGTTGTTTAGTCAGTAAATATGTACATCCATTATACTATAGAGAATAATGTTTTGTAATCTATAATGATGAATCCAATGAGGGACTCAAATGAATCATCATGAAAAATGATATTGTTGTAGCGTATTCTTAAGGAGAATTTATGGTTCATTTGAAAAATCACCCAAACCATGATTGGGAGTTAACTATAGTAACATTTTCTTTAATGATATAGAGGCATTATCAATACATATAAAGGTATAACATATAGAAAAATCATAAAAGTGTAATGTATATATTCACTTAGAAATAGATTAATATATTTCATAGATTATTTGGGGAGTTGATAAAAGATTTTAACTTCTCAATACATTACTACTCTTGGAAGGAGGAAAAGGTTGAAGTTTCTCTAAGTTGAAAAGATTATGCTCAATTATATATAATGGGGATCACAAAAGATAAAAAAATTTGTATTTTCAAATGATGGATTTTATTATCTTAAAGGAAGGGGAGAAATAATATCTTACATAAATTAATGTACAACAATATATCAATGTGATGATTAAAGAGTCATATAAGGAAGACGTGGAACTACAAATGAAGGTGATAAATGTTCCTAAGATCAAACTTGATTATGATGTATTTATAAGGTCTAAGAAGTGAGTATGGGTAATATATATACCATTTATAAATAAGGAGCTAATATATAATGCTCATAGTTTATCATTTTACATTCAAATGGGAAGTAAAAAGATATATACATATACGAAATAGTATTTCGGTTGGGAAAACATGTAGAGAAATATTACATAGTATATATCATGGTGCTTATTAATTCATTATGTTTAGGATAATAGATGGAAGTTTAATTTTATGTTATATCCATTACCCATACAAGAATGGAAATGTGAGAAAACACTATGAATTTTGTCATTGAACTCCCCAAAACATCAAAACACCAGAATTCTTTTTGGGTTGTAATAGATCTCCTTATAATGTCAGCATAATTAAATTATATTAGAGATTATTTCTCTATGTATCATATTTATAGTTCTTAAATTAATGAAGCTATATTATTTCATGGAGTACCACATTATATTTTATTCGATAGGGATCATAGGTTAACCTCGATGTTCTGGTGATTATTCTGAAGGATCTAGATATAGAGTTGAGTTTAGTATAATACATCACCCTCAGATAGATGGTTATTTTGAGAGAACCATTCAAAAAATATTGTATTTTATATGATAATTTTAAATAAAATTCAAAGGCATTTTGGCTAAAAATCCTAATGTAATTGTGTTTTCATACAAAAATAGCTTTCACTTAAGCATTTAAATGGATCCTTATAAATCCATCTATGGAATAAAGTTTAGAAATAAAATATTTTGGTATGATATTGGTTAAATAAATATGTTTCTATATAAGATTTTTGAGGAAATGGAATCAAATTTCTAATCCATTCAGTAACACATAATAGCATTTAAGAGCCGATAGAAAAATTATTCTTAGAATCCTTGGTGAGATCAATAGATTTGAGTTGGAAAAAATTATTTCTAGGAATTTAAACTTGGAAAAAGGTTATTATATTTTAAAAAGATATGAAATATGATTCTTATATATATTTTACTCTTTTATAATCCTGATCAAGTGGGATGGTTGCTTATTTTTTGGAACTTCCACTAAACCTCTCTAAAATTCCTGATGCTTTCTATGTATCTCTTAGGAGAAAGTACATACCAGATCCATCACATGTAAAGAACTCAAGGGACATATGGATTGATCATGATAATTCCTATGAATAATAACTGATAAAAATCATGTAACATAGAGATAATATTATATATAAAAAGACTACTCATTTAGTCATTGATCTATGGTGGAATCAAAAATTCAAAGAAACTACTTGGTAACTCACTTATGTGATGAAACATAGATATTCTCATTTTTTATTAGACTGATGGTATTTTAGGGTAAAAAATCCTTTTAATGTGGGTAGAATTTAACACTTTGAAATTTTAGAATATATTTCTCCATAAATAAATTTAATTTTATCCACATCTTGCGAAAAATGAAACACCAAGTTTTAACTAATCATGATACACTATTGAAATATTATTATTTAATGTGACAGTGACCGCCTAGCCATTAGTTTGGTGGGATTGAATGATAATAAATTAATTATTATTTTTTTGGGTTACACATGAGTAAAATGAATTCATTACAAATAAAATTATAATAAATTAAAAGAAACACTTGAAAGTAAAGGATATGTTTTTTTAAAATGAGTTTTTATTGGAACAATGTGTTTTTATATTTATAAGTAAAATTAATTAAATATAGATGAATTATTTTATATTAATTTATAAATTATATACTAAATTAATTATTTAAAAATTAATTTAATATTTTTCTATTTATGGGATAAGAATAATCCAATTTTAGTCATAAAAATAATTTTCCCCTAAAAATCGATATTCGTATCATTTTGCGCACCTATTTTAAAATAAATTTATTAAACTTTTATAAATTTTATATTGAAATGTGGATTATATATTTTTAATCATTAAAATATAATTTGGTAAATATTTTCATTTATTTCAGGTCATTATTAATAGTAACCTTAGTAAATGTTTATAGCATAAGTAATCATAAAACATGTAAAATAGTGTTAAAACATTGGGAGAATGCTTCAAAATTTCACTAAAAATTTTCTCCATCCTATTGGATGAGTTTAGTTAAGACATTTACACCCATTTCTAAAATATATTTCCACTTGGTTTCATTTTACTTTGTTGTTTACATTTATATTATCTCAATAAATGAATATTTAGAAAATGACACTATCTTAACTTTAATATATCTAAATTTTTATATAAGGATAAAAAGTGTAAGTTAATTTCCATATATTTAATTGTGATATGATTAATTTTTTTATTAAGAAAATTAATTTTTAATATTTATTTATTAAATAGTTACCTTAAATGCTTATGCAACACCGACATAGTACTTATTCACTAAATAGAATAATAAAATAAATGATTTTTAAAATATTAAAAGTAATAAAATTTTTATGACTTAGTGTTATCCATGATTTTTTGATAAATATAACATATTAGGGAATTTTTAGTGGTTTATATTCTAATTCCACTTCTTTTATGTGTTTTTAAAGTAATATTAAATTAATAGTTCAAAAAATGACATTAATGTTATTTATAATAATTAATAATTCACTAAATGACTTATAATTTATGGAAATATTATCTTTGGATATGTTAACGGTATATGCTTGAACATATAAACCTTGGTCCATTTATTGGTTACTTGTTATTTTATTGTAACAATCTTGGTCATTCATGAGAAATAAACTATAATTTTGTGGTAATTTTCAAAAGGGATAACATGTGGTTGAAAGAAGTGATAAGGGTGAAAACATAACCTATACTTGATAAAATAACAATTAATGAAAGGATTTAAAATCATAATTATAATAATTTATAATTATAATATTTTTTATCCATTTTCTCATGAAAATTAATTTATTTTAATTACTATTAATTTAATATTTTATGTAATTCCAAGAGTGCCCCTACCCTTGACTTATAAAATGTAACCACTTCTATCTACCTAAATCCTTTTCAGCCTTTTATATAAGAAAAATATATTACCTAATGTCTTAATATATTACTTCATAACGTCAAAGTTATTATGGTATATCCAAAATTACATTCCTTCATTTCTTATGCTGTAAGAAAATAGAGGATTCTCAACGAAGTAGTAAAATTCATAATCGGGTATTTTCATAATTATTTTGTATTATACCTTATAAACATACATGGTGCCCATTATAAAAATGTTAATATGATAATATTTAATATAAATAATTTTTTTTATGAGAATTTAAAAACCATTATCAACCTTTATACCATCTTTTGGAAAATGATAACGTCGCTCGTGCGTATGTGCAGAATACCACCTCCATGAAGCGATGTGATTAATTTTTCATTTCCATCTTACATGAATGGTAATAAGTTTATAGTTAATTAATATAAAACATAAATATGATATAAAATTTATTCTATAAATTTTAATTATTATTGAAATTTTTTCATTCAATCCATCTAATAGTGAATGCTTCGTTCATGTGTATATATGAAAAACCATCACTATGAACTATGCAATTAATTTTTCTATTTGTATCATTATGAAAGACTATAAATATATATAGTGTAAATAAATATGATATTTATATCAATATTAATAATTTTTATATTATGTAACCATGAACATAACATAATGATTTTAACTAAAAAACTAAAATTCTCATGAAAAATGAAACAATTAACACTCGAAAATTATAATTTTAATAATGAATTATCAATAAATGGGTGTTGTAATGTTATAAGTGGATAATATATGATATTATAAGTATGTAAAATTATCTTTTATATAAATATATTAAATTATAATTTATAATAATTTATTTTAAAGTGTTTTGAAGTAATTAAAACTAGTGGTAATGGATTTATGTTAAAATATCATTATTTAATGAGATTGTTTATGATTATATTTTTGATGAAGAAAATTTATGACTTACCTTTCAACAATCACATGATTTTCTTATTATATTTTTATTTATGTGAAATACATGTTTTAATTTCATTTTATCAATTTTAAGAATACAAGAAAAAAAATATTGTTTTCATTAAAAGCTATCTTCAATCCACTCTTCGGTCAAAAATAATTTTTCCTCCATGTTCATGTTATCTTAAAATTTTATCAAGAATGTTTTTAAAATTCCCCAATGATTATTTAAATTTATTTACACACATTATTTTCTATTAATTTTTTAGAATGAATCTTCCTGTCTTTTGTTTCCAAATGAGGTACTTTTTAATCTCTACCCAAAATGTGAATGGAATCTTGGTTCCAAAGTATACAACATGAAAAAATTACCTTCTGCCACTTCCTCTTAATAATTTGAAGCTTAATTTTCTATTTTAAGGATTATTTCAAAATAAATTGTTTTCAATAATATTTATGAAAATTTTAAATTTAAATGAATTTATTTCAAAGTGAAAAAGATATTTTCCTTAAGAAATATTATAAGTGATATTTTAATTTAATTTTCATATAATATAACATCTTATTATGTAACATATGTTTTACTTAGTATATGATCCAATGATACCATCCAATTTGTTTCTTTAAATGTATTTTTATGGGAATTATTTATGGATAAATCTTTGAATCTCATTTATTTCCCACTGGTGTATTATATGATGAAAGTTGTTTCTTCTCCATTGGTTTTTCTTTGATGATTTGATGAAATGATTATGAAACCCATTTATTTTCTATCGGAAATGACATGATGAAAATTTTATGATAAAATGAAACACATATGATAGATTTTATATATGTGATTGGGGACCCAAAATTATATAGACTTAAAATGCATTGGGTTATGATGGAGATCTCATTAGATAAATAAGAAAGTAATAGAGATTGAATCCAGTTTAGTAAGGGACACTATAAACCATTATAGTCATGGGAGTGAACTATGAATAAGAATATAATGGGATGGAGAGTGAAACCATTCCACTATGATAGTCTTGGTTGCGATTCTTGACTATGTTAATTAATTTCCTTTCTTATATGTATGGAAAAAAGTTATGTCTGATGCCAATGTTGTGCTCTCCTAGATATCATTATTTTATTCCTTTATGATTCACTTCTTTTGAAATTTTAATAATTACACCATGATTTATGTTTATGATAATTGATACGATGGATATGGTTTTTCAAAATTTAATGTCATGTTACCATACCCTTATTATCACTTTATGTTTAGGTGTCATTGATATCTCCCTTGTTTAACCATACTGAGCATATGAGCTCACCATTTCTTATGTTTCCTTTCCCAAGGACATAAAGAAATATGTTATGTTTGATATGTATATTAATGGTTATATTTGTGGATAAATAAGTGGGATATTATATAGATCTCTTAAGAATAAGTTTTTTATGTAACGATGTTTCTAAATACACTATACCTATATGATTATGGAATAGATTTTAATGTCATGTAGTGACTATTTATCTCTTAAGATGTAATATATATGTATGAAATGTAGGGATCTATATATAAAAAGTCTAGATCCTTACATTGGTTATCTACATATATTATTTTCCTCCTTTGATCTAATATAATATGATTCCAAATACTATTCACATTCATTTGTGTCTCCTACATGGATTTTATCATAAAAGATTCATTTCATTGGCTTTTTATGAACAAGATAGAGTATGATATATTTTAACATGTAACTCTTAAAATGGTTCCATTTTAATGCTTGAATTGAAGCTATTATTATATAAAACTTCCACCATATGCGAACAAAGATCAAACATACCTTGAAATTATTATGAGAATGGACTCAAAATATATTATAATTTCAAATTAGTCCTTTTAGACTTTCCATCATCTTGATGATGATAGGCGATGCTCAAAAATTTCCCAGGGCTAATGGAATTTTTAAGACTCTTCCATAATTTTGATGTACACCATAGATTAAGTGGGGATATAAAAAGAAGTGGTATACCTTAAAGTGTCATAACATAACTAATATAGTTTTGTGAAAGGCACTCAATAGGTCAATATCCCCTTATAGTGAGTAAATATGATTATTTAGTAAGGCGACCAACAACAAACCATAAGGAATAATTCCGTCTAGGGGTATTAAGAAATTGGGTGACAAAATCCATATTTATATCATTCCTTTTCCAGATAAGAATATGTTAAGGTTTCAGGAATCCTTTAATATGTTTTATTCCACCCTTTAAATGTTTAAAGACATCTTGATAAATTTTATGCAATTTCCCATTTTATTTTATCCCCCCAAAAATTATATTTCAAAACATGTTACACATTGGTCCTACAAGGGTGTAGAAATAAATTCAAGATATCGTATTTATATAACAATTCTCTATTCATCTCAGGTATAGATAGAACACATACCCTATTTTTAAATTTTAGCGCACTATATTCATAAAAGGAATACCCCAATTTTCTATCACTAACAACATTCATTTTCATTTAAAAAATCTTATCATCGAGTTGAGATCTATTTTTCTTTTCCAATAAGTACTGTCTAGAAATCATTTGGAAAATGAGTGAGGTTTTTCAATACCAAATAATTTCTATTTATATCTTGGTATGTACCTAAATAAATAACACCTTTTCAGTCCTTATCAAAGTCACAACTCTATGATATTTCATACACAATGAATCAACTAATTTACTATAATTCAATGAGTGGTAGTGTATTAATAAATAATATTACAATGGTATTTATATTAATATCAATTGCCTAATATTTTTATCTTTATATTAAAAGATTTATTTTAAGATATTATTATTTGAATATATCTCATTATCTTTACCAAAGAGATAATTGATACAAATATTCAATGAAATAATTATAGATTATAACTGAATATCATGGGTTGGATAGTTATGTTCAAGTACCTTTAATTACCATGATTATAACATCACATGATGCTTTTAAAAGGAGTGTATTAATCTTTGATTTTTCTTAGGTTTCTGATTTGGTGTAGAAACATTTCTGTTTACTATATGTTGAGTGATTACATGACTTGTAATGGTATGACACAATGTGTGATGTTTATCGGGAAGATACCATGAAAATAGTGCACAAAATGAGGTAAATACATTCCATGTATAGATTATATGACATGTAATGGTCATAAATAACATTTTAATAAAAATAAACAAATTTTTTAGTGTATACATAATTTGAGAATTTACATGACGTGAACCGGGGTTACAAGACATGTAATTATTGGGACAAGAAGTTTTAATTCTTCTTCTCAAATTATATTATTTTCACACGATATTCAGCCCTACCTTTCTCAACCTAGAGCCATTCCTATGCGATTTTGTAGATCAAAAATCCCTCTAGATCACCCATTTAGTGATTGATTATCATGTGGATTGTGGTACATATCTATAGTTAAGTGGTATTTTTGTCTCTTCCATCACTCTATATTTACTACTTGGAGTTTTTAGATCATATTTGGATTGATGGATCTAAAATATGTGTTATTGAATCTTGATTATTGGCTATGTTTCTTGATCGTTTGTTCCATTGTTTCCTATTTGTGATACCCATTTCAAGTGTTTCTTTACACGATTAAGGGCAGGTGGTTTTTTTTTTGAGTTTATCCATATGATTAAACAATGATGTAATTGATTTGATATAAATTCCATTCAATTGAATTATGAAATCCTAATTCGATGAAAATTGGAATTAGAAATTTAATTGGTATGGATTTTAGTAACCCACCCAATTCTAATTGAACTGGATATTTGGGTGTGTTTTGAAATTGAGGGAAATCAGGATTTTTTGTGAATTTATTTTTAGAAAAAATGTCTTAAATTGAATTTATGAAAACCTATGATTGATTTTTTTTGAAAATTAATGAATTGATGAAAAACCCATGTTTTGGGTTTGAAATATAATTGAAATTTTAAAAATGAAATTTGGGGAATTGAACTATAAATAATGATTGATTTGAAATGAAATGTTTTTTATTTTTTTATTGATTTATTGAGCACATTCAATCCTAGTTAGTTAGTGGGTTACTTGGGATAAGCACACTAGGATGGTAATTCCCTAACAATGAATTGAAAATGAAAAATATAATAAAAACCTTGTTAGGAATTTATAATAATAATTGAGATATTTACTAGTCTTGTTCATCCAAATCATAAGGGATGTGTGTACACATTTCAATGATCACTTTTATGAGAGTGTGAGTATCCAATAAGTATGAACTATCGTACTGCTGGACAAATAAAAATGGTTCTAATTGTGACTATTTTTATTATAAATTCCATTGATTGTGAAGCTTATTAACTCTTACCATCTGATTTATATAAACTCTTTTATATAAAGTGTTAATTTAATCCTTGTTAGAATTTTTTCCATCATTCTAAAGTGAAGTATTTTTTGTTTTAAATATGAAAATTTACTACAATGCCTGTTTTGATTAAAATTGAAAGAATTATTTAGTTATTAATTATGGAACCTTATTATGGAATTCTTGGTGAGACCCTACTGGTCATTTTATCTTAAACTCTGAATTTTCCTTTGGGAGTTTTTATATTTTATCTTTACAGGTCTGAGTAAAGGGAATGCACCTCTTGGAGGAGGTGAAATTTGTTATGCCTTTTCAGGAATAAAGTGACATTCACTTGGGGTTGTTGAGTTTGTCTTTTCAAAATTCAATCACATTGATGATTTTTTTGTTATTCTATTGATATAACTGGATTTTTTATAGTATAGCCTCCTTTTAGAGTTTTTAGCATATTGAAATGTATCTTTATTTTCTGCTCTTTTTTGGAAAAATTGTCACGACCCGTCCCCTGGGGCTCGTGACGTGACTACCCTAAGCCAGCCTTCCATAGGCCAGGGGTGGAGACTAGCACCAAAGGCATATTCACTATAGCTGGGAAGGAATTTCCCTTATAAAATATAAGCACAGACAACCAAGTACACAATAAGATACAAAATCTAGTAAGATTAATAAGAATCAGAGTAAGTGCAGTAAGTAAAAGGGGCCAGAATACAAGCCCAACTGGAAAGTACAAGAAACTAAAAGTACAAGTAAATTGGAACAGCTCCTGCGATCACCCACCAAGGATCCTACCTAAAGGGTAGGTACAACTCTAGTACAGTCATCTCTGCGGTACACCTCATCTAAGGTCCACCTCCGAGCAACCTCCAATCCTGGTACTCTCATCCTCAGTCAGCGCTTTCCGTCGTCTACACCCAACACAACGAAGTGCTGGCATAGCCCATTCAGGGATGAGTATAACAATACATAATAGGGACACTGAGACCCTCAAGGTCTCAAAAAATCCACAAAGGTTTAACCAAAAATTAAGGAAACAACTGATAACCCTACTTAGGTATATGCCCATACATATACCTAAGTTATCAAGTAAACCCATCTCATTCATGAGGAAACATAGAGTCCAACTCAAAGCCCAAATATAAACTGTTCTACAAAGGAAGAAAATACCACGAAGGCAAGTACCACAAAGGTACGCCACATAGAAGAATACCACTATGGTATTACCATGAAGTAAAGTACCACATAAGTACGAACTCAGCTCATTCCAGGTATAACTTAAGTATAGTAGTAGAGATGATAATATGTAACTACTGAATCATCTTACTCTGTAAAGAAGGTGACCCATATTGGATCTCTAGGAGCTGACCCACACAGGATTGTTAGGCGATGACCCACACAGGATCACTAGGTGTTGACCCAAATAGGATCTCTAGGAGCTGACCCACACAGGATCTCTAGGAGCTGACCCACACAGGATCGCTAGGAGATGACCCACACAGGATCGCTAGGTGCTAACCCACACAGGATCTCTAGGAGCTGAGACACATAGGATCACTAGGAGCAGACCCACATAACATATCTAGGAGATGACCCACACAGGATCGCTACGAGCTGACCCACATAGGATCGCTAGGAGATGACCCACACATGATATCTATTCATTCTTCTTGTCATAGCCAACTACTGGGTTCCCGCACTATGCTCACTCGTCTCTGGGAGGATCCTCTCCACAAGCTACTGGTCGATAATCCAACTTCCACAAATTACCACGAATAAGTATATCGAAGGACCAGAACGTCATAGGGGTCTCAACGCAATAGACAGTGGGTCAATTGGACGCCTAGTCTATGAGTTATTAGCCTTTTAGTCATAAGGTCCGAGTTGGATTCGTGCTCGATCCAACCCGACCGTTTCCCAACGTTATCCAAATCTCTAGTGGGGTATACCAAAGGGACCGTCTCGCTCCAAGTTTTCCATCGTTACTGGTGGTTCGTCAATCAGACTTCCGGTGCCAAAGTTATGCCCAAGTAAAGTATAGGTTCATATCTGGTTTTAGTTCATTCTGACTCAGTCGGACCGACCCGGCCCGACCTGGCCTGGGGTGACCCAGTTCGGGTCGACCCAACCCAACCTATGGGTCTTTCCCGGCCCACTAGACGACCCGAAACACTGGGTCTGGCCCGACCTGCTGGGCGGGCCGGCCTGCTGGGTCCGGCTTGGCAGGCCGTGAGGGTCGTGAGGCCACAGGGGTTCCGTGAGGATGCATGGTGGCTTGACCACGATGGGTGCCACGAGGGCAAGAGGCTGCGGGGTGGCTCAGCTAGAGAGGCTTGGCTGCGGGGGCGCGGCGCGGGGCGGCTCGGCCAGAGCGGCTCAGCCAACGGGTGCCATGAGGGCGCGGGCACAAGGTGGCTGGGCCATAGGGTGCCGCTAGGGCGTGGTCGCAGGGATGCTCGGCCAGAGCAGCTCAGCGGTAGGGTTCCATGAGGGTGCGACACTGGGTGTCCTGGATGAAGAGGCTCAGCCGCGTGGTGCCGCGGGGGCATGGTACAGGGAGGTTCGGCTAGAGCGGCTTAGCCATGGGGTGCCATGAGGGCGCGACGCGGGGCGGCTCGGCCAGAAGGGCAGAGGCCGCGGGTAGTGGCGGCCGTGGACTGCGGTGGCCATGGGCGGTGGTGGCCATAGAGGGGAACCGTTGGGCCATCTCCTTCATCACAACCTGCGATGATGCCAACCGCCATTCTCATTCCCCTTCTTGGTTGGTCGCTGAGCTCCTCCATTGTGAAGAACACAACAAATCATTACAAGAATTACAGAGAGGACATACCATGTTCTTTTGTCCTGCACTCTCCTTATTAGAGCAGTAGCAAGCAACTATAAACTCTATTTGAATTAAGAAGAGTCATCAATAATGAAAAAGGGAGGAATTTCAAACAACCACCCTACCTCGTTCGTTTTATTCGTTGAAGATTGTCCGAGGGGAATGAGTCGATGCCTTTGGGAATAGATAGATGTCAGTGACATTGGAATCTCCTTATTTTTTAGCAGAGATGTTCCTCATTGGCGATCCTTTGATGGAGTTTAGAGAAGAATTCTTCAAAGGATAAGAATTCTTCTTTGGCATTCTTTATTGGAGGTTGTGTTCCTCCATGTTCTCCCAAGCTCCCACCTTTTCCTATGATTATTTTTCTCCAAACTACCAAAAAGAAAAGGGTAGCCAATATAATAAAATATGTTGGCATAATTTGAAAAAGAAATAATTAATTAATTGTGTTGGTGGGTTGGATTAATTAACTAAAGAAAGGGGTTAGCACAATTAAGTGGGGAAGCTCTAGATGTTTCTCCCCACTTAATAGGGACTTCAAGAGGTTTCAATCCTTGGGTGGTCCCCACCACCATAACCTCTCATGGGAGGTTAGTTCAGGTGGTCCCCACCACTATAACCTCTCATGGGAGGTTTAGTTCAGGTTGTCCCCACCTATGAAACATCTACATGGAAGCTAAAACAAATAAAATAAAAATGTTACACAATTTTATTTTATTATTATTCTTTCATGAAAAACCCAAAATTTAACTTTCACCCTCGACCAACTGTCATCGAGGTGAAAGTCCCTTAAGAGAATACCGGCGCTGCGAGTTCAACAGTGTCCTCAGATTTCAATTCTGAGCACCAGTTCAAAAGTTAGAAAACCTGGATCGCACATTTACTGAACGTACTCGAAGAAAATTCAGAAATTAATTTTGGGAACTCTAGGTCTCGAAATCACGTGCCATAAATTTTTGCAGACTCATAAAATTCCCATTTAATAAAAAAAACTTACATGGAAATTCTGGGCTTTTACATTCTCCCCACCTCAGAGCTTTACATCCCCGTAAGACACATCACAAAACTAGGAAAACAAGTGGGGGTACTGAGCACACATCTAAGCCTCCCACTCCCATGTGCTCTTCTGGAGGTTCCCGTGCTACCAATGAACGCGCACTAGTGGTATTGACCATCCATAAAGGACCCACTACCGTCAATTCTCAATCTCTACTGGATCCTCCATAAAATTTTCCCCATCGTCGACGTCCAGCTCGCCCTGGTCGATGAAGTGAGAAGGGTCATGCACGTATCTTCTCAACTAGGATATGTGGAAAATGTGATGCACACGGTGCAACTGAGGTGGAAAAGCTAAGCGGTATGACACCTCGCCAACTCCATTGAGGACCCGAAAAGGTCCTATGAATCTTGGAGATAACTTGACACCTAGGCCAAATCTCCATAATCCTCATTGAGGTGAGACCCGTAGAAATATGTGGTCTCTATCCTCGAACTCCATAGGTCTCCATCTCCGGTGGGAATATGACTTCTGCCTACTCTGTGTAGTCTTCATCTACTCTTGGATAATCTGCACCTTCTCTAGGGTATCCTGTACTATCTATGGTCCCACTAGTGCTGACTCCCCTAGGCCAATCCAGCACAAATGTGATCTGTAAGGTGGTCCGTACAATGCCTCAAAAGGTTCCATCCCAATGGTGGAGTGAAAGATGTCGTTTTATGAAAACTCCACCAAGGTCAAGTGATCCTCCCAGCAGCGACCGAAGTCGAGGACACAAGCACGCATCATGTCCTCGAGGGTCTAAATGGTTCTCTCAGTCTGGCCATCCGTCTGAGGATGGAAGGCGGTGCTCAAACGAAGCTACGTCCTAAAAGACTCCTGAAATCCCTTCCATATCCAGGAAGTAAAATGTGAATCATGATCGGAGACAATCACTGAGGGTACTCCATGAATCCCCACAATATTCTGCACATAGTGGCATCCCAGGATCTCTACTGAACCCTACTCTCTAATAGGTAGGAAGTGGACCAACATGGTGAGTCAGTCAACAATCACCCAAATCAAGTCATGACCCCTGGATGTATGTGGAATTCCTGTCACAAAGTCCATGTATATCCCATCCCACTTCTATTGTGGGACCTCTAAAGGCTGAACCAAGCCTGCTAGTACCTGATGCTCTGCCTTCACCTACTGTCAATTGAGGTATCAAGAGACAAACGCTTTTATTGATTTCTTTATTCCTAGCCACCAATGTGGTTTTTGGAGATCCTGGTGCATCTTCACCACTCCGGGATGTACCGCTAGAGGGGATTTGTGGAAATCCCTTAACACTACCTCCTGAAGCAACACTGGTACCATGGTACATTCTCTTTAGAGGATGACATGCTCCCCACATTTAAAAAATCCATCAGGTGCCTGTCCTATGGATATCTAAGCATGTTCTGTCTCGTAGTCAGTGTCCCCATGCTGCAAATCCCTGACTCGCTGATGAAGTGGGGGAGTGACTGTAAGAGACTGAAGAAAAGCTGCTCTATCCCGATCCATAAAGGATATATGCAAAGCAGCCAGCTGCTCTGTTGCCTCACCTAGAAGCTGTATACCAGATCTCCAGCTAAGTGAATCTGCTACAACATTCTCCTTCCTATAAGTATAGACTATCTCTAATTCATAGTCCTATAAGAACTTAAGCCAATGTTGCTGTCTTAGGTTTAGGTCCTTCTGTGAGAAGATATACCTGAGACTCTTGTGATCAGAGTACATGGTAAAAGGTTTTCCCATCAGATAGTGTCACCACATATTCAAGGCTAAGACCATTGTTTCTAACTCTAGGTCATGAGTAGTGTAGTTCTACTCATGTTGAATCAGCTGTCGAGAACCAAATGCGATCATTGCGTGCTCTTGCATCAGGACTCATCCGAGCCCAGTCCCTGAGCCATCGTAGTAGACTACGTACCCTATGTCCTCCTCTAGAAGCCTCAATATGGGAGAACCAATTAGCCTCTATCTTAGATCTTGAAAACTCTATTGGAATCTATCTAACCACATGAAGGGTTTCCCCTTCTTCGTCAATGATGATATAGGTTCTGCAACTTTGGAAAAATCTGGCACAAATCTCTGGTAGTATCCAGCCAAACCTAGGAAACTTCGTATCTCCGTCACACTCTTGGGTGGCTCCCAAGAAAGTACCGCATCAATCTTCACTGGATCTACTGCAACTCATACATCCTATATGAAATCTCTTAGAAAGTGAGCCTCTCTGATCCCAAAATGGCACTTCGAGAGCTTACTATAAAGCTGGTGCTCTCAGAGTGTGTCCAGTACTACCTTCAAATGACAAGCATGCTCCTCCTCAGTAGATGAGTAGATTGGAATGTTGTTGATGAAGATGACTAAAAAGTGATCAATGCATGGATGAAAGATCCTGTTCATGAGTCCCATGAACACTACTGGAGCGTTGGTTACACCGAATGGCATAACCAAGAACTCATAATGTCCATACCGACATCAGAAAGCCGTCTTCTACACATCCTCGTCTCATACTTTGAGATGGAGATAACATGATCTGAGGTCTATCTTCGAGAACCACCAAGCTCCCTTCAGCCGATCAAAGAGGCCATCAATCCTTGTAAGTGGTACTTGTTATTCATGGTAACCTGGTTCAGGAGCTAATAGTCAACACAAATCATCAATCTCCCATCCGCCTTCATAGCAAACAAAATCGGGGCTGCCTAAGGTGAAAGACTGGGCCATATGAATCCCTTCCCCTGCATGTCCTCTAGCTATTCCCACAGCTCACGAAGCTCTGCGGGAGCCATCCAATACGCTGGTGTAGATATCAGTGCCATCCCGGTGTACAAGTCATTGTAAAAGTCCACCTCTCTATGAAGAGGAAGACCAGAAATATCATTAGGGAAAACATACATGTACTCGTCCACCACTACAGGATAGCTTGAACTCTCCACATCAACTGTTTTGAGGGTAAGGCTAGCCAACTGATGAGTGATCAGCTGCATTCTCCTCCGGGTAAGTCCATCCTATTCTACAAAGTCTCCCTTCTTGTCGGTGAAGGTAAACCTGGCCCCATCCATGCAGATACACTACAAATTATGCCTAGTACAGTCAATCTGGGCATGGACAATAGATAACCAGTCTATAGCCAAGATGACATCGTAAGGCCTCGACACTACTACTAGGAGATCTCAGCCGAAGCTCTCACCTCCTAGAGTAAGCTCACACTTCCGGTACCAGTTCATAATCATCAAATTTACTCTCATAGGAGTCTCTAGCCGTAAGGATCGAGCCAACGGCTTTGTTGGAATCTCCGAGCTCCGAACAGGGCAGTGGCAATAAAAGAATGACTGACACCTGTGTCTATAAGTACTAAAACTATGGAGGAGTATACACAGATCATACCTCGAATCGTATATGGAGAGTCATGATCATAGGACTCATCTGACTGGAGATGAGATCGCCCCTGTCCACCTGCTCCTTGTGGCCAGGGTGGACCTCTCAATGGTGGTGGCAGTAACATCTCAAATCGTCGCCTGCTGCCAGCTGCATGACCAGCTCCTCTATCACGTTCGCCTGCTCCCTGTGGACCTCCTCAGTCAAACCTCTCTCTATGCCTAGGAGTTCCTTCAACCATTTTTTGATCACCTGTACGTAGGGTTATATAGTCACGAGCCATGTGACCCTGCCCATCGCATGTGTAACACTTCCCACTCCAGGCATGACTGGCTCCACCTCGGGTGCCCCGCAAAACTGATCTTGAGTCATGCAGTTGTCAACCTATAGCTCTGGTCCTCTTAGACCTCTGAGACATATGTCTGCTGCCAGCTGTAGAAGACTCCACTACGAAGTGACTGGTGGTGGGTCTCACTGCTGGTGACTGCTCAGCAAGAAAACTCTCCACTAATAGGGCTTTCTCTAATACCCCCTCCTACATCGGGATGCTGAGTGAGATCACTGAAGCCCTGATCTCCCGCCTGAGTCCCTGCTCAGTGGTCTAGGCCCTGAATAATTGGTCTCGAACCATATCTGTGGAGTAGTGTGAGATTTTAGTGAACCTCGCTGAGTACTAAGCAACAATCATGATGCCCTACTACAGATGAAGTAGCCCCGGAATGCGCACAACGTGAAGAGTCGTTGGGACAAACTCTGCCCAAAACAGGCTCTCGTAGTCTTCTGAGAGAAGAATCACCTCATCATGAACTTGGAGCATCAACATCCAGCATCTACATGCTACATCATGTAGAAGACTATTAGCAAGGATCACCATGATATTGGTTGGTGTCCCTACTAGTCATAAGACTCTCACTACAGCCTCCAACCGATCCTCAGTTGCATGTGGGTTTGTCTCTCTCCTGATCCTAGGTGGCCTCTGGCACTAGAACTCATGCAATGCGCTCAAGTGGCGTACACCCTCTACTTATGGGGCTAGTGGAATAAATGGCCAAATGGGTAATGGTACCGCTGGTGCCTCTATTGGAAGAGGTCCCTCCACCGAGGCCTCATCGCTCGGTGGGCTATCAGTGCGTACAACTCTCAGAACCCTAGCTGGCTGTCTGTGTGGAGGCATCCGGAAAAGAAATAGGTGCTCCACGGTCAATAAGTTATACGTGGTGAGCTGACTCAAAGAGATCACCAAGAAAACTCTTCAAAACACACACACAATCATTGTTTTCATGCACTGAGTCAAAAATCAGTAGTCAAGGTCCTGGTGTATGGATATGTTGGCTTCCGCAGCAACACTGGATTCCCTAAACCGATAACTGCACTCACTACACTTAAAACTACTACCATTAAAGAGAAATATTAGAGTCCTATGTTCTAAGATAGAACCGAATCTTCTGATACCAATTTTTCAAGACCCATCCCCCAGGGCCCGTGCCGTGACTACCCCAAGACCACCTTCCATAGTCCATGGGTTGGAGACTATCATCGAAGGCGTATTCTCTATAACTGGGAAGACATTGACCTTATAACCTGTAAGCACACACAACCAAGAACAAAGTAAGATACAAACTCAAGTAAGATGAATAGTAATCAGCGTAAGTGAAGTAAGAAAATGGGGCCATAATACAAGCCCAAATGGATAGTACAAGAAACTGAAAGTACAAGTAAACTGGATCACCTATTGCGATCACCCACCAAAGATCCTACATGAAGGGTAGGTACAACTCTCATATGGTCATCTCTGCGGTATGCCTCGTCTAAGTTCCACCTCCGAGCTACCTCCATTCCTGGTACTCTCGTCCTCAGTCAGTGTTGTCCATCGTCTGCACCAAACACAACGATGTGAGGGCATAGACCGTGAAAGGGTGAGTATAACGATACTCAGTAGGGACCCCAAGACCCTAAAGGTCTCACAAAATCCAAAAAGGATAAACCAAAAAGGCAGGAAACAACTGATAACCTACTTAGGTATATGCCTATATATATACCTAAGTTATCAAGTAAACACATCTCAATCATGAGGAAACACAAAGTCCAACACAAAGCCCAAAGTTCAACTGTTCCAAAAAGGAAGAAAATACCATGAAGGCAAGTACCACATAGGAACACCACACAGAAGAATACCACCAAGGTATTACCATGAAGGAAATTACAACACAAGTAAGAAATTATCTCATTATAGGTATAACTTAAGTACATTAGTAGAGATAATTAGATGTAACTACTGAATCATATTACTCTGTAAAGAAGCTGACCAACACATGATCACAAGGAGCTGACCCACACATGATCACTAGGAGCTAACCCAAACAGGATCTATAGGTTCTAAACAACACAGGATTTCTAGGAGCAGACCCACACGTGATCTCTAGGATATGACCAACAGAAGATGCTAGGAGATGACCCACACATGATCGCTAGGTGCTGACCCATACATGATCTCTAGTAGATGACCCAAACCGGATCGCTAGGAGCCTACCCACACAGGATCCCTAGGAGGTGACCCACATAGGATCGCTAGGAGTTGACCCCCACAAGATTTCTAGGAGCTGACCCACACATGATTACTACCCATTCTTCTCGTTACATCCAACTACTGAGTTCCCAAACTATTCATGCTCGTATATGGGAGGTTCTACTCCACAATCTACTGGTAAATACTCCAACTACAATGAAGTCCCATGAAGAAGTATCTCAAAGGACTGGCATGTCATAGGGGTCTCAACGCAACTGCCGGTGCGTCAACCAAATGCCTTGTCTTTGAGTTATTAGCATTTTAGTCCTAAGGGCCTGGTTGGATTCGTGCTCAATCCAACTCAACCATTTTATAATTTCATCCAAATATTCATTGGGGTATAAAAAAGGAACTGTCTTTCTCCAAGGTTTCCATCGATGTTGGTGGTTTGTCAATCGGACATTCGGTGCCAATGTTATTGCCCAAGTAAACTATAGGGTCTATCTAGTTCAGGTCTGACTCGACTCGGTCGGACCGACCTAGGCAGGGTTGACCTGGTTTGGGTCGACCTGGACTGATCTACTGGGTCTATCCTAGCCCACTAGACGACTCGGCCCGCTGGGTCTGGCCCGGTCTGCTGGGCGGCCCGACCTGCTAGGTTTGGCCTAGTAGGCCGTGAGGCCATGAGGGATCCACGAGGAAGTGGGGAGACTTGGCCGCGGGGGGTGCCACGAGGGAGCGAGGCCGAAAGATGACTCTGCTAGAGTGGTTTGGCCGTGAGGGCATGGCGCGGGGTGGCTCGGACGGAGCGGCTTGGTCGTGGGGTGCTGTAGGGGCACGATGCAGGGTGACTCGGTCGGAGCAGCTCGACCGCGAGGTACCGCTAGGGCATGACCGCAGGGCAGCTCGGCTAGAGCAGATCGACCTGAGCGGCTCAGCCACGGGGTGCCACAAGGATGCGGTGTAGGGAGGCTCGGCCAGAGCGGCATGACCGCGGGGTGCCGCGAGGGTGCAGTGCGGGGTGCCGCGAGGGTGCAGTGCGGGGTGCCGCGAGGGCGCAGTGCGGGGTGCCGCGAGGGCGCGACACGGGGTGCCGCGAGGGCGCGACACGGGGTGCCGCGAGGGCGCGACACGAGGTGCCGCGAGGGTGCGACGTGGGGTGGCTTGGCCGGAAGGGAGCAGGCTATGAGTTGTGGTGGATGAGGAGTGGCGCCGTTGCGTCGTTGCCTCTGTCATGGCCAGTGGTGATGCCAGCTGCTGTTCTCGTGCCCCTTCTTAGTTGGTCTCCGACCTCCTCCATCGTGAAGAACACCCCAAATCATTACAAGAATTATAGAGAGTATGAGACATGTTTGTTTGGCCCGCACATTCCACATTTTATACATAGAAAGTGGCTACAAACTCTCTTTGAATTACGGAGAGTCATCAAGAATGAATAAGGGAAGAATTTCAAACAACCCACCTACCTCGTTCGTTTGATTCGTTGAAGATTGTCCGTAGGGAAAGATTTGATGCCATTGGGAATAAAAGGATGTCAATGATGTTAGAATATCCTCATTTGTCGGTGGAGATATTCCTTGTTGGAAATACTTCAATGGAGTTTGGAGAAGAATTCGTCGAAGGAGTAGCAATCTTCGTTGGCATTCTTCGTTGGAGGATGTGTTCCTCCAAGTTCTTCCAAGATCCCACCGTTTCCAATGATTATTTCCCCCCATCCCACCAAAATGAAAAAGGTAGACAATATAATAAAATATGTTGGAATAATTTCCAAAAATAATAATTAATTAACTGAGTTGGTGGGTTGGCTTAATTAATTAAGGAAAGGGGTTGGCAGAATTAAGTGGGGAAGGTCAAAAGGTTTCTCCCCACTTAATAGAGAGTTCACGAGGTTTTAAGCCTCAGGTGGCCCCCACCACCATAACCTCTCATGTGAGGTTAGTTCAGGGGGTCCCCACCACCATAACCTCTCATGGGAGGTTTAGTTCAGGTGGTCCCCACCTATGAAACATCCACATGGAAGCTCAAAAAAATAAAATAAAAATGTTACACAATTTTTATTTTATTTTTATTCTTTCACGAAAAACCCAAAATTTACTTTCACCCTCAACCAATTTCCATCGAGGTGAAAGTATCCTTAAGTGAATACTGGCGTTGCGGGTTCAACAGTTTCCTCAGATTTCAATTCCGAGCACCGGTTCAAAATTTAGAAAACCCGCTTGTACATTTATTGAATGCACCCAAAAAAAGTTCATAAATTCATTCTGGGCACTTCGGGCCTCAGAATCACACGCCGTCAATTTTCGTGGACTAGTAAAATTCACATTTAATAAAAAAGAATTTACATGGAAATTTTGGGTCTTTACAAAAATTCATTCCTAGTTTTATATTTCATGAATCTATGAACTAGTATGCAAACTATGGGGATTGGAAATTCCCTTCAAGATATATTGGGATCAAATCAGTTATTCGAGCACCAGATAATTTAGGTGAGTTCAGGATAAAGTGGAATCAAAGGTCGATGTTAATCATCTTTCCTTGATGTTGGTATGCTGTTCAAATATATTATAATGAATTATGATGTAGTTTCGAGTGAGTGTATGACCATATCTCATAATAACATGCCTTAAGTCTCCATTTCTGGTTTGGGAAAATAAATTGATGATTAATTATAGTATTTACCTAATTTTGATTTGTATAAGTAGAAATTAAAATCTTATTTCACATATTATGGGATTAATTTCCCTATTACTCTTGTTTGAGTGTTGATATGACTAAACCTATAACATCTTCAATGATTTTATTGATGTTTTGTAATACAATGCCTCCAATATGATATGTTATTTGGATTCATAAGGAATATTATGATGAACTATAGATAAATAATCTTCCTGTGGACCAAAATATATTTGAGGTAATCATATGTACTATCCAGTCCTTGAGATAGGATCTTGTACCTATTCCCACTCATGCTACAAATGGGGAACATCAGGGGGAAGATTTTAGGAGTCATGCTCATGAGTTCCTTAACCAGAATTCCACAACATTTTCATGTTCCAATGATCCTCAATAATATGATGTTTGGTTGATTAGGATAGAGCTTATTTTTGAGTTCTTGGAAATTCATGAGTAAATCAAGGTGAAATGTGGAACTTTTAAATAGGAATGACCTAGAAAGAGATGGTGGGACTTGATGTTGATGGTGAATAAGTAAAAGGGTTTTGAGTTGATGAAATTTAATGTTCCTTTCAACGAAAAGTTCTATATGGAGTATATAGGGATAATAAAGGCTATGATTTGTTTTTTCAAAATCGATCACTCTTGTAGGAATAAGATAGAATATGAAAATCGCTTTTCCAAGAGTGTGCAGTTTTCACGTGACATTGTACCAAATGAAAATATTATGACTTGATGGTTTGAGATGGTACTTTAATATAATATTCATTCTTAGGTTTTTACTGAAGAAATATTATTATGCTGACATGATGGATATGGTGTTGGTGGTCAAAAATGATCTGGATGGTAATTAAAGGTTGAAGGGAGTTATTTTTTTCTCCATGTGGAAGTTCTATGAGTTCCTATAAAGGGAAGGGAAAGTGTGAAGAGTCTCATGTTGTATCAAAATTATAGGGTTGTTCAAGACCTCTTTTAGTTCTTGGAAGAGCCCCTTTTATTTTATTATAGTATGGAAAGACTGGGAATTTGAAAGGAGTTTTCTCCATGGAAACTAATATATGTAGTTCATGTGGTTACTCAGAAAACTTACATAAGTTCTATTATATTTCTTATACTCCATGTAGTGGAACTGTCTCATTATAACTATAATGTACTATGATGTAGTCTTATACACTGTGATCTAATGGGTTACAACTATATACATCAGGAATTAAGCTTCTCTACACAGTGGAAGAGTCTCCATAGTAAGAAGATACAGGTTCAATGATTGTGAGAGGTACCATCACTATAGATTCATCTTTATTGACTAATTTATTGGATACTGGTGTATCTCATTGATTTAAATCGACTAATATTATGAATATACTAAATATTTCTATTGATATTTTAGCTTATGTGATGGATATTACTACAACACTTGAAACAAAGTGAGTGTGAGGTCTTCATTGTACTTGTTGTGTCTTCACTTTATCAAAAAATTGATATTTCTTGGGGTTTTTTGGTTCTCAACATCAAACCTCTTTATATAATTTTTAGGATATATTGGATCATTGATATTAATGCCTGAATTTATTGTTATCTTTGATGGGTATCCTTTAATTCTCCTGATGGAGTGTTCTGTATATTTCGGGGATAATGTGACCCGAGTTCGAGTAGAGCTGAACCTTCTTATACATAGTTAGGGAAAGTGATATTGGTTTTCACTTTTAATCCAGAGTGGGAATAATTGATCAACGATCTCCCTCCAGTTATCATCAATTTTCCCAATGTTGTTTCTTCAGAATTATTTGGGTTTTCACCTGTAAGGGAGGTAGAGTTTTCTATTGATTTAATGCTTAGTACTCAACTAGTATATATTCCTCCTAACTACAAGTAACCATTTGGAATGAAATAGTTTAAAAGTTATTTGGATGATATGGTAGATAAAACCTTTATACACTCGAATGTTTCACATTGGGTGGTGCTTATTCTCATTTCTAATAAAGATTATGGAACAATTTTACTATGTGTTGATTAATGAAAACCCAACCATGTTATGGTAAATAATGTATCTATTGCCTCATATTGATGATCTATTTGACTAGTTGAAAGTTAAAAAGTTGTTCTTGAAACTGAACATAGATATGGTTATCACTATTTGATAATAAGAGAATCCGATATTCATAAGTCTACCTTGTAGAATAGGTTTAACCATTATGAGTACCTTATGATTCTATTTTTTCTAACCATTACTCATAAAGTCTTTATGGATTTGATTAAAATAATCATCAATGAGTATCCAAATATGTTTTTGGTGGTCTTTGTGTAATACATCTTAGTTTACTCTAATTATGAGGAGGATATTTTTCATTATTTGAGATCAGTATTGAAATTGTTGAGAAACCACCAACTTTATACTATGCTTTCAAAATCTGATTTCATGATTCCAAAATTAATATTATTGGGAAATGTGGTCTCAGTGAATAGTGTTTCAATTCATATTAATAAGTTAAAATCTATTATGACATGGTAGAAACCACCTAATGTTTTGAATAATCAGTGCTTGTTGGGATTAGATGGATATTATGGCCAGTTTGTAAAAAATTTCATGATATTTGTTTCTCAGATAAACAATTTAACTCAGAATAGAGTGAAGATTACTTAGGATGAGAAATTTCAGAGTTCTTTTATTGATATGAAATGTATTTTGTCTTCTAATATGGTGTTAACTCTTTTAGAGGCATATAATGGCTATGTGGTCTTCTGTTATGAATCACATTTAGGCATGGGATTTATTCTTATATAGGGTGATAACATTGTTTCCTATGGCTCTCATCATCTTAGGTCACATGAGAAGAACTATCCAAATTATAAACTCAAACATGCAGTTGTGATGAATTCACTTAAGAGATGGAAAAATTTCTTTTTCAAAGAAATGTTTACCGTGTATTCTAAACAAAAGATGTTGAGTTATATACTCTTAAAAAATATTTGAATCTCCACAAGAGGCATTGGGTGGAGGTCTTAAAATATTTTGATTTTGATATTTTCTATACCATAAGGAAAGGGAGTGTTTATATTGATGGGTTGAGAAAGAAATTTCCATTCAAGTCTATGAAGGAATCATCAGAAGAGTGAAACTTTATTGATATTTTTTCAAAATTTCATATTAGAGTTTAGGAAATAGGGGATAGGTTTTTATTGGATAAAGTTAAGTTGACCTCCACTCTTCTAAATATCATTCTTTCGGAAAATCATTTTATGATAAATTCCATAGCGTTAGAAAATCTCTTTATGGTTGGGAGACCATGCTAAGTGGCCATTCTATACAGATGGTATTCTATGTTTTTTAATTAGTTTTTCATGTAGTTAACTATGTGAAATGTTGTGATGTGGGATTACCATAATTCATAGTGGGATGTGTACCCAGGAACCATAAATATGTTTTATAACATGAGAAAATGATTATTGTGGCTGGGTATGTTATGATACTTTGCTAACTTTGTTTCACACTACTATAATTTAAAATCGGTTAAGGTTGAGAATTAGAGTCCTTTGGGTTTGCATCAGCCCCTTCTAAAGTCAACTAGGATGGGGGATGATATTTCTATGGACTTTTTGGTTGGGTTTCATGTACCCATATAAAGAATAATGTGATATGGGTTATGATTGAAATGTTGACCAAATCAGCTCACTTTATACCCATTAATGATAAAACCAAATTTGAGGAGCTAGGAAATATATATGTGAGATAGATTTTTCATTTTCATGGAGTTCCATATACTATAGTCTGAGATTTTTTTCCTTGTTTTACTTCTCACTTTTAGAGAGGCCTCTGTGATGTACTAGGATTTTTGGTTCATTTTAGTATCGAATACCATCTGCAGATGTATGGCCAGACATAGATAGTTATACGAATTTTTGAGGATATGATTCGTGCCTATGTCATCAATTTTGCTGGATCCTGGGATAACCATTTGGAAATGGTTGAGTTTTATTATAACCACAGTTACCAATATATGATCGAAATGGAACTTTGGAGGCATTTTATGGATGGCCTTGTAATTCTCCATTGTGCTGGTTAGAGATTGGTTAAAATTACATGGTTGGACTGAGCTTGGTCGAAGAGACGACACTGAAAATTTAATTAATTTATCAGAGATTTTTGATGGCATAGAGACAGTATAAATCTTATACTGATCGTTATTGTAGATCTTTGGAGTTTTTAGTTAGTGACAATATGTTCTTGAATGTTTCACCTGTTTTAGGTCGTCGATCTCTTGTGATGAAATAGAATATTGCTACTCATTTCATAGGGAATTTTGAGGCTGTTTAGAAGGTTGGGAGAGTGTCTTACCATTTATCACTTCTTCTATAGCTGAAGTTGATACATAATGTGTTTCATGTATCTCATATTTGGAATTATATTTTGAATTAATCTAATGTTTTGAGTGGGTGTGATCTTAATATTGAACCCAATTTAACTTTGAATGAATATCTAATCAGGATAGTTTATTCTGAGACAAAGTTACTTCATGAGAGGACGATACCTTTGGATAATGTGATATGGAAACCAGATTCTGATTCATATAATATATGGGAGCATGAGGTACTATTGATAGAGTAGTGACCTCACCTTTTTTATATGGAGGATTCTTGATAAGATTTCTGTGGATAAATTGTATTTATGGTGGGGAGGTTATGACATATGAATTAAATTTTAAAAGGTATTCCTTATTTGTTGATTTTTTAGGTTGTGGGATTTGGTGTAGAAATAAACACTTTTTCTATCTGATGGGAGATTACACGATGCGTAATGGCATCACCCAATGTGTAATATTCATTGGGAAGATTCCATGAAATAGGTGCACAACATAAGGTGACACACCATGTACGGTTTACATGATGTTTAATGTCCAAAAATAAGATTTCAATAAAAAGTGATACATTTTTTAGTGTACACATCATCAAAGGATTTTCAAGATTTGAACTGGGATTACACACCTTGTAATTATTGAGTCATAGAAATTTAATTCTATTTCTATGATGATTTTCTTTTCACTAAATTTTCATCCCCATCTCTCTTGACCTAGATCCTTTCCTATGTGATTTAGGAGATCTCCAATCCCTCTAGAATATTTGTTTTGTGATTGATAATAAGGTTGGTTGCATTACATCTCTCTGGGAAACTACTATTGTGGTCTCTTCCTTTTATCTCTCTTTCTTCCTTGTAATTTTATAGATAGTTTTGGGATTGATGTATCTACTCTCTTTGTTGTTGAATCTTGATTCTAGGACATGTTCCTATATATTTTGTGACTTTATTTTCTATTGGTGAGTCCCGTTTCTAGTGTTTGTTTTCATGATTGAATGTAGGTGGTTCTATTTTAGTTTTTATATATAATTAATCATTGATTTGATTTATTGTTTCCTAAATTTATTTCAATTGAATTATGAAAACACAATTCCATGAAAATTAGAATAGAAAATTGAATTGGTATGGATTTTGTGGAATTTTCCACAATTACAATGGAATTGGAGCTTGGGGATTACTTTGAAATTGAAGGAAATTTTGAAGTGAATTTTGAATCAATTTTGATATAAAAATATCGTAAAATTAATTCATAAAAACCTATGATTGGTTTTATTTTGAAAAGGCATGAATTGATAAAGAACCCGTGTTTTGGTTTTGAATGTGAATCAGAATTTTGAAAATTAAAAGTGGTCAATTGAACTATGAATGATGATTTATTTAAAATGAAATGATTTTTCTTTTTCTGTCGATTGATTAAGAACATGAGAGACTAGATATTTAGTGGGTTATTTGAGACACACATTCTAGGATGGTATTTCCCTTACAACAGCTTATTGATTAAAACTATAAAAAATCCTAGTTTAATTGATCTTACCCTAGATGGGATATTGACGAATTGTATTCAACCAAAGCCTAAGGGAGACATGTACACATTTCCATGATTAATGATATGAGAGTGTGAGGATCGTATAACTAGAAACTATCGTATATTAGGGAAGATGACTGTGGTGCTTATTTTGATTTTTTGGATTATAAATTCTATTGATTGTGAAACATTTTTACACATTATTAGTGATTTATATAAACTATTTTATATAAATTTTTTCTTTAAACCATTTTTGAAATGTTTTCCACCATTGAAATGAATTATTCTTTGTTTTAAATATGAAAAAGTATTGTCATGCCTATTTTTATTAAAATTGATAGCATGATTTTTTTATTATTAGGTCACCATATTATTTTATTCATGTTGAGATCCTAATGGTATTTATATCCAACACCCCCCTTTTCTTTTGTGAGTTTTTAGATTATCTAATGAGAGTTATAAGTAAAGGGAAATCAATTCTTGGAGGAGGTGTATTTTCTTGATCCCTAGGGTATTGGAGTGACATGTCCTTTGGGAAATTGAATTTTTATTATTAGACTTTGAGCACTGAGAGGATGTTTCATTTTGTATTTTTGATAAAAATGTTTGGTTTCTTGAACTATATCATTTTAGTTCATTGATCATTCTAATATATATATTTATCTTACACTATTTTATAGAAAATTCATTCCCACTATTATATTTTACGATGCCAAGTTCTAGTCTCCAACACATGGGGGTTGAGAATTCCCTTCAGGCTATGTTGAGATAGGATTGGTTATTAGGGTACCCGAGTATCCATGCATGTTCATGGAAATTATGCATATGAAATTATGTTATCATTATGTATAAGGTCACATCCAAGTCCTTTATTTGATATGTCATTATATATCACAAATCCAACCCCTCTTAATATTATCTTTAACTCCAACACATTGATCAACCTAATCCTTAGTCATTAAAAATGTATTTACATTATTTTATTGATAAGAACTTAATCCATTTGTGTTTCAAATTGTTTAATAGGTTTTTTAATCTATATTTTTTTGAACAAATAGATATTACAAACCTTATTAATCATGGGAAATAAATACATCATATATGTTTATCGATATATGACATTTTTTATATTCTTTTTTCTCTAAAGGATCAACTAATATTACATAAATATGGATAACATTTTGATGAAAAATACATTCTTGATGAAAAAATAACATTTTCTAAATTTCACATATAACTCATTTTCTTTATAAGTCTAACGATTGATTATTAAATGACTATTATTATCTATATATATTCTTAATTATAACAAGATATTATTAATAAATACCAAAATGAAATTATCAAGATATCCATTAAACACGTTTTTAATTAGATCTATAAAAACATTGGGTTAATTACTCAAACCATAGGGTATTATATTAAACTCACAATTTCAATGCTTTATATGAAATAATGTTTTGGAATATCTATTTTCCTTACTTGTAGTTGATGCTACACTGAACAAAGTTCAATATTTGAAAAATATTGAGCACCATGAATATGATCAACCAATTAATTAATTAGAGGCATGCGATACGTGTTCTTCATGGTAATAACATTAATTTCTATTGATTAAATTAAAAAACCCATAGATCCTCCCATCATGTTTATAAACAGAATAGGAGATCCCCAATGAGAAAAAATGGGGATGTGACTCCATTATCACACAAAACCAATAGTGGTTTCTTAAATTACACTAGTTCCACTATGTCCATTTTATAGGGAGCCTTAGATATTGGTTTCTTATCTTCGATGAGTTCAGTAGAAAATTCAACATCATGTTCAGGATGATGTCTAATTAGTTCTTCAGAAAACACATCAAATTATTATTATGAAATAAAAAAACTTATATCATAGTGTTATGTTTCCCATTTATAGGGTTTATATTATCATATTATTCTATAATTTCATTAATGAATCCTATTTTCTAAAGGTACGTAAATCCAAAAATTTATCAAAAATCATGATATCCTTTTCTTAATTTTTTTTCATTATATAATAAAATCAAATCCATAGAAAGGATTATATAATTTTATACCATCGTTATAAAAATAAATTTTTTGAATAGGGTACATAAACAAATAATAATGGGGATTTATTAACATATGATTATTGTGATAATATGTCCACTTAGTGTCTTGATTAATAAATCCATTCAAAGTGTTATATAATAGCATTAATGTTTCTTGGAGAACATGGATGATATTAATGAGTTCATGGATCCATAATCAGATAAAGCATTAGCTAACATTGAAATTATGATTAAAGTACCATCCAACACATCTTTAGGAACACCATATTTGGATTTAGTAATAACATAATCCTATAATTCTCCCATTGGATGGTTCTATAGAAATTTCCATTGAGGTGTGTGTCATTGGTTGGAATAGTTCTCCATATCCATATAGATAAATCATTGTTTTTTTGATGGATTCTTTCTTACACTTTAATTCATGGGCATGATGGAATTTCTCACCACACATGAAGAAAATTCATTCCCTCATCAATCATATAACCGAGTGATTATATCAACAAGTATCACATGTTGGAAATTTACCCTTATCTTTTTACACTTATCCATTTTCTTATTCTTAGGCTGATCAACAATCTTCATTTTCTCTTTAATTCCTTTGATGTTATAAGACTTGGATGAATCCATATCTATCTTGATAGAACATGATATAATATCAATATATGATGAGAATATTTGATACTAGGGCCCTTAGAAGGATTTTATTTGCCCATAAAATAAATGGTCAATGCTATTTTTTATATTTTGTGTATAGTCCACAACATTCCATATGAACATTTTTTTGTTCGATCCATACATGAAAACATCTTCCTCTTTCATTTGTCGTAGACTTGGGAATTGCCACTGCATATCCTCTCACTTTTCCTGGGGAAAATATCTTTTCATTAAAAATTACCTCTAAATACTTGGAATAAATTCTATCTATTTCCTCCAAATAATTATTTTGTTTAATCAATGAAAACCATTTATTTTCATCCCAAATAAGATAATAAAAGTATATTAATTTCCCCCTTTTTTATATCTCAAATCATGAAATACATTTTCAAAGGTACTTATGCACATGTTATTTACTAATGGATTTTTCATTACCTTATTTGATAGAGGTTTATACCACATTAAACTACTTAAAATTGGTACACCATGGTTTATATCAGTAATCTTCTTCATATGGGAAATTTTATTAGTTATAAAATGAGTTATATTTCCTAATATAGTTTTAATTCGATCAACTCTAGCTCCAACTCCACCTTAACTGTCTTTATTATAATGTACATCTATATATATGTTCTATGGATTGATCCTTTTTCCATTCATCCCCTTAGGAACCATTTTTAACCCATGGAATAAAATATATTAGTTCATAAAATTATAAATCATATTATATTATATTGAAATTGGTGAAAAACATAACATGATTTTAAAATATGTGCATAGATAATATCAGAATCATATTCTTAGTATCATTGGGAATGTTTTCAAATCATAAAAAAATATTCACATAGTCCATAATGGATTAAAAAGAGAATTTGAATCAAATAATTCATATCCTTTTGGTATTTCTAGAAAGGTGAATTGTTGTTGGCCCACTCATCACGAACCATTGACGACTGGGTAAATACCAAGTTATCCCATTTTAGATTTATTTCACCATGGTTCGTCTGTGTCATAGATTTAACCAATTTCTACTAAATAGATAGGGAGATATTTTCAATTAATCCTTATATATTCTACCTTACAAAAACATCCTGATATTATCTTATACATCGACTTGTTTCTAGAGTTAGTCATATGATTATGATCTCTAATATATGTTTTTCAAAACTTTTTTCACAAGGTTAATACTAAAATAATTTTTATATAATCTATAGTAAGGTCTACCCTAGTATCCTCAAGATTATGCTAACATTATTTTATTTTCACTTAAAAAAAGAAACCATATATAGAGGGATAAAATATTTTAGTAGTCATGGAAAAAAGATTCATTATTTAATATAACATTACATTAGAACACATAAAAACAATATAGTAATTTCTTTAGGAACATTATTATTCACTATATAATATACTTTAATATCAATCCCATTATAAATTTTGGAATATTAGGGAAGGGAAAAGAATAAATGGTTGAGATCAGATGCACAGTAAGGGAATGCGTATATCAGATACTTTCATTGAATAAACAAGGAATTACAATATCGAAAGAATAAATGATGATAAAATAATTCCATACAAATAATCACATGATCTTGAACGTTATACATTGAAAAAATAAATATTAAAATAATTACACAGACATTTTAACTAATTTCATAATGATATAAGGAATAATGTTTGACATCTTAAACCGACTATAAGGCCTTGTGCCATGAAATAATACATAAATGAATAAGATACATGGACAACACCTAACCTATTTTTTTCTCAGAAAAAAATAAATGAATAATAGGAATATTTAATTTTGGGACTGACCCTTCACTTAGTTACTCTAATGAATTCATCGAATAAAAAAAATAATGTAACATAATCAACATGCCTTAATAATCAATAATTATCTATATTGGATGAACTAGCATATGAAATGTAAAAAATGTACCTAGTAAAAATCATTACAAGCCATATATATAAATGTTTCCGACGGTATCATTAGAGTATATCCTCATTAATGTATGATATTCTTAAATTGATGTTGACATAGATTATAATAATTTTAAAAGATCACTAGAATTGTTCATGAAGAGAATTAACTTTTCCTATTGAATTAATTTAATTAAAATATAAAAATATAAAAAATATTAGAGATTTTTTTTACTTTTGATTAAACCATAAAATATTCTAAAGGAATATTTAATGAAAATACCATTCATGATTTAAGGAATTTTTCTTTCCAATGTCTGTTAAAAAAATTATTATGATAAACAATTTGGTAAAAGGTTTCTCATTTAGAAAAAATATGAATATGAATTTTAATCATTTGTATAAAAAATAAAACATGGATAAATATTATATAATTCAATAATTTTATAATAGTAAAAAAATATAGAAAACATTTTAATGAAAATATATAGATAGAATTAAAATAATCCCAGATGAAAGGAAAATAAAATAGTTTTCCTTAAAAAACATTATTTCAGATCATTCACTACATATAGAGAGTAAAATGAAAGAAAACAATTTAATTTCATAAAATAAACAAAGTATAATATAATATATATGTTTCATATAATTACCCCAAAATAAACATTATCATAAACAATCATGAATAATGATGAGATTATGAAATAAACCCTTACCTGAAGTATGAATTACTTTTTAAGTGATTTTGTAATTTGTATAATAAAATTAAATTTAATATAATTCACTATAAAAAATATATACATAATTATAATTTATTATATGATCCAATTGTAATATTTCAATACTCATTTTTTTTAAAATTAAATATTAAAATTGTTTTTTTCGTTGTTAACAGTTTCTCTTATCATATGTGTTTCTATTTAGGTGTTTTCGTAAATGCATCATTATCATGGATCAATAATCATGAAAATTTTAATATTTATAGAAATATCATATATATTAATGATATATAAATTTGTAACCATCCTTGGAATGATGACATGAATAATAAAACAAATGGATTCATGGTGTGGTAGTCCACACCTATACATGAGAGATGTTATCATATTTTAATGAGTTGAAGGGTAAAAAGGTAAAAAAATATTAAATTTTATTAGTCATAACTATTTAATAAATATAGTATATATTCATTAATTATATCTTTATAATAATCCAAGTGAAGTGATGATGAAAAAGTAATTACATCACTACATGTGGACAGTAATTTGTATATACACATGAGTTATGTTTTCCCTTTTCTATTGGACGGAAAGGAGATAAATATGGGTTCTTAAAAAATAATAATAAAATATAAGTATATGGAATATACTGATATTATTATATGTGTATAATAATAGAATATTTGAGGGAGGTAGAGGAAGAAATAAAATGAAAACACTCATTTAAAAGTTTTACATATTCATTGAAAAAGCACTTTTGTCTTACATCTTAATCCTTATAGGTTAGAACATTGAGGGTAAAAGAGTATAAAATTTGTGGGGAGGTAGTTTGGGAATGTATTTTATTAAGTAACGGTTGATATAAAATGATCATTATCTAGGAAAAGTAGCAGAGATGTGGTTCCGTTTTATAAGTGAGGGAAAAGACATAGTTGAAATTACTTACAAGATTTAAATAATATAAATCCATTTTATTATGAAAGAGTCTCCAAATTATAAAATATTTGAATATAACGTGGTTAAGGTAGAAATAAAAACATCCATTAAGGCTTATACATGTTTTATTTTAATTTATATAATTATCTCTTAGCTTTTTCATATGGTATACCTGTTTGAACCCTAACTAAAATAAAAATTATTTATGGGTTATAAAGATCATTATGACAAAAAAATAATTTGATATTGTCAAGAAATTTTAATTATTTTAATTTAAAAAAATGAAACCATACAAAAATATAAAATTTATATAAGTTTAATACAATAAATATAATACATGGTTGAAAAAAGAAACAAAAAACTCTTTGAGTAAAATGATTATTTTAAGAATAAAAATTATTTTAAAGAAATATAATGTAAAATGTTTTATCCCAAAGGAATAAATAATATTATTTTAATTAAAATTATACTTATTTGTATTTAAAACCAAACCAACAATAAAAGGAACCTTATAAATATTTGATTATGAGAAAATAATGAAAAATAGATTTTATTAATAATTTCATTAATTACTATGGAATTAAATATTAATAATAAATATTATTAACAACCTATAGAATAATAATTATTTGAGTATAAGTAATTTCACCAACCCAATCAGTAGATATTCAAGGTTAGATTATGTGAATTGTACATTAAAATAAATTTATATTTATGGAGTTAGTTAATATTATATTTATTTATATCTTTTTATGTTATTCATATTGTAATAAATATATACTAATATATTTTATAGTTTTGTGACTAGATTAATATAAATTTTTAATAGTTACTTAAATATTATAATAAATATTTCATCTTGTGTTTAGTGAATATAATATTTATTTATTGAATTGAATTTTCTATTATTCAAGGTATTATAAATTTTTAGGAGTATTGAAGAGTACATATAAGCACCCAATGGTGATGATTTAATAATATGTGAGTCTAATTCCTATCCCGAGATTAAAATAATTATATTATTATTATTAATTGACATGGGATTTACCTAGAATAACCAATTAGAGAGATAAACCATTCTAAATTAATAATAATTTATCCCTATGTATAAAATAATGATTATTTCATTTAAAAGATAATATTTGTTTTACAATGATTAGACTAAATAATTATATCAAACCCTACAAATAAATCCTCCTACCTCCCTCTCAAAAATGAAGATAGAATATGAAATACTCCTTACTATGATTGATGGAGATCAATTAAAAGCACTAGGTACCTTTATGTTAGCACCTAGAATACAATGAATTTTTTTAGATATTCATTCAGAACATGTAGATAAAACTATAGTTGTCCGATGTTGGATTATATAACACAATTATGATACAACAAATATGCAACTTAATTGATCAATAAGAAAGTATTATCAAATTTAGGGTCAATTTTTACTAAAAAAGCTTTGTAAATTAAATATGAAATATTCACTAAAAAATATTCATGGGATTCATTTTCAATTTAATAAAATATTAATCATATAAATAATTAAAATATTTTATTGGGAACCACTCAAATGATTCTATAATGCCTCAAACCATCATTTATTACCTACAACAACTAATAATTTATGCTCATAAATGGAAGCAATGACCTCAAAATATTTCATAAAATACTCACTCAAATACTCATCCTTTTCAGGAATACTATTTATATCCAAAGTAGAATTAAATTTAACATGATAAAAACCAATCCCAATTATAATTACCCACTTTATTCCCTAATTAAGGACCTTCTCATTTCTAAAAAAATTCTTTCTTGAATAAGTGGGGGTTTCTCTTCATTCATCTATAGTGCAAGGATGTACATTATAAAATATCATATATCCAATTTGAATAAAATATATTCCATAAATCATCTTGTATATCTCATTTTTTATCTAAAAGCTACATGGATAATTTTACTAAATTCTCCTCCTATAATCCCTATAATTTAAATGTTTTTTATGAATTTTTTTCACACTTTCTCATAGATCAAAAAATGATTTTTTGAATCCATAATATCTAATATTAATAGGAATTGAAAAAATAATCATATATTTTTATTTATTCTACAGTCTCCTCAAAACCATATTTGAGAATTCTATTTTGAGTAGTACGATACCCATCATCTCATGTTTCCTTTAATTTGAAACGGAATCTTAATAAGAATTGTGTATTTTTGAATATTATATAGTTATTATATTAAAAAGATTTTAATAATAATATTCTATAAAATTTCATGAAATTTTCCTGTTTACCATTAAACATTCCATTTTTTATCCTTTTCAAGAATTGTAGTAGTAGTTTACAACATGCCATTGTTTCCTCTCCAAATTTTATCCCAACATCCTCTTCATTGTATTTATTCATTTTCATATTTTTGTTTTATTTTTATTTTCTTATGTTCCTTTTTTATTTCCAACCTTCTTCAACACTATCTTTCATCACTATACCACAAAACGAGGTGAAATATGCTAATTATACACATGGATTAACCAATACGTCACCTGAAAACACTCATCTTGGCCTCTCATTATGCTGGTTTCCAATTTTACTGACATGAAACTTTAAATTTCGCTTGGAATATTTTTATATATTAAATTATCCTTTAACCCATTTATTGAAATTATATTTTTTTTGTTATAAATGATGATAAATTCTTCTCGAATGAATTTCTCTGACTTAAATTGAAATTCTATACTTTTGTTGTAACCATGGTTATCATTCCTAATATCCATTATTATATTGTTTCTGTATCCAATCATAAATTTTATTTTTATTGTTATAATCATAATAATTAGAATCCTTGGATTACATAATTATTGATTGGTGTATATCCATCATTTCATAAAACATCATTTTCCATGATTCCATTTGTAAGTCTATCTATCCATTTTTAGATAATGTGAACGCTTATATTTTGAACTTGTTATGTATTTCATTGGAAATTATTTATATACATATCTTATATTAATTCATATATTTCCCATCGTAATTTATTCTTTCATAAACATATCATAGATATATCCATGACTAATATATTTACTTTAGGTGAAATGATATAAAATAATTAAACTATAAACCACATCTATATACCATAATATGGGAACTTCCATAACAAGTATTTAAGCTTCTACCATATATTCTAAAGATATTCATCAACCAATTTTATTAAGAAAAATTGAATATTTATATATTTTTATAGGGGATATTCCCTTTTTAGTAATTTTCATTCCATCTCCTCCCATGTAGTGTCAGAATGTGTTTTTATGATTTTGATCCATTCTCTTTAACTATTTATAAATGAAAATATAAACACTACTAGTCATAACTCATTATTGGATGCATTATTGATTTAAAATATATAACATTTTTTAATAAAAACTCTATTGTGTGTGTTTAGTTCTTCATGTGACAACATATTGAAATTAAATTGATTTTGAGTGCAGAGGTATTATCAATGTATTTATACCCAAATTGATTACATCCACTACAGTAAGTAGTATACTTGGTTATAACTCAACACATGAAGGTAGAGCACAATCCATTAGTGTTATTTTCCCTTGTTATATTCTTTTCATAGCTTATTCCACTACTTTTTCTCACTCTACACTAACTATGACCTCTTATTTTTTTGCTCATGATTTCTACAACTCGATAAACAAATTATGAAACACATTTCCATTTCCACGTGTTGAGTACTCATACATCTATGATATTACCTAAAAATAATAACATAGTAAAACTAAGCATAATAAATAAAATAAAAGAGAAAATTTGAAACCTAATTACCCTGAATTTTTAAATTAATGTTCTTGAAAATGTTTCCAGAAACTATGACATACCATTATGTGTCATTAATTATCATGATGAATAAAATTTTAAAATTTATAATCATGAGAACTAGCACTAAGACTACATAATTATTGTATTGGATATTCAAATACTGAGAATTAACCCACATTCAGAAGGTATCTTAAAAAGGAAAATAATCACTCCCTAGTGAACATGAAGACTCTAAAATGAAAGGGAATCTACATACACATCTAAATAAATTAATGAATAAAGTATAATCCAATATTTTTCAACTCTAGGTTCATAAAATATCAAAGAAAAAAAATGATGGATAATAAAGTTATTTTAAAAAATAAATCTTACTAAAACCATCACCTTGGTCATATTTATATAATCCCTAAATCCTCTATTCCTTATTATCGAGTACTTTTTTTTAGAAATTATGTGATACAAACCCATAAAAATACATATCACATAATTCACTTAATAAGTATGAAGAAATAAATTCAACAGCGAATGAATTAAAAGGGAATTCTTCAATAAATGAGATAAATATCAAGCCTAATAAATGAAGAGTAGATCTTAAAAGAAGGATGAATTAAATAAAAAAACGATAACCATTAAAAAATTAAAATATATCAAAAACTTAATCCACTAGTATAAAAAAATTCATGACATAAATAACTACCCTTAATTCCATCCATGATGGATTGGAAGAAATTCTTAAAATGACTGAACGAATAACCTTAAAACCTATAGATGAGACCTAGTAATTATCCTCCTAGAAAACTACTCCCATAAAAATTACACCATTGAATATGATTTAAAAATAAAAATTACAACTTGTTTATTTATGTATCTCCAAATATATCATTCCCACATTATCACCCACTCCCACTCCACATAGAAAGGAATTAATAATAGAGTGGAACAACTGCTCTATATCCCTGAAATGTATATCCAACAATACTATAGGGATTCAAAATCCATTGCTGATATCTTTGTAAAAGATAAAAAACCATTATGTGAAAGTGTCATCCCAACATAACCAAATATTGTTTATTTTCAAACATTGTATATCCAAAGTGAAACGCCATGAACACACATAAAAAAATACACCTCTATATCTATCACAATGCCTATATCCTATTATACATTCCACAAAATTATCCATTCAAGTTGCAAAAGAATTATTTTGAAACACAAAACCATTACATGGTGTGATAATACCCCATAAATTATAAAATTCACATAGTCTCCACCCCTCCTTCTTTATAATGGCGTGGGATCCTCCACCATGGTTAAATTGTTACCATGAAATCTCTACACATCCCTATTAATGTAAAAATTATAGTGAAATCTCTTGTCTATGTTGTGAATGTTCCACCAAATCTATATTTTATAATGTAAACAACACTTACATATCAAAGATAACCACACATAACGACCTTTATATAATAAGATTTTTCTTTAGTGATAAGGAAATTTCAATTACATATCATATTAAACATTCTCTAAATCTTACAATTTTTTAGTGATATTCTTATAATTATCATTTATATAATAAGGACTCCAATGTTTGATAATGGATCACTATACATTTCCAAAAATTTAGATACAAGGGATCTTTAGTAGGATTCCTACATATGTGATTTTAATCCTTATATAATTGTACTTTCTCACATACCATTTAAAAATTTATCCAAAAATCAATTAAATTTGTAAAAGTTTATTTCTATTCAAAAAATCAACAAAAAATCCTATAAAAGTATATTTCCAATAATAAAAACATAAAACTAATGATAATAAGTGAAAAAATAATTATGTAATCAATAAAATTAATGAAAATAAAATAATAAATGATTCACGAAACTCTATCCATCAATAATAAACACTTAATAATAATACTCATCATTCATTCATTAGATAAAATAAATTTATAAACCCATATAGAGGTTCTAGATTTGATAAAACACATAGAATTGAGATACAAAATCTGAGCCATTAATTCACGCATCTATATCGGTTCCATGTGATATGGGGGAATAAAAATTGTTATATTATTGGGATAACTCAATAGTTAACTCCAAATAGTAATCCTAAAATGTATTTTGGAAACACATTCAAAAAATTCTATTATAGGTGGAAATGTCTTTTAATTCTCTATATTAACTACCATGAGTAGTGGAATATCCATATGTAAATTGAATGTTTTAATATACCCTATATCCATTCAAACCTAACTTAGTTTTAATTCCAATTATATGATATGCATATAATGAATACCATATGGGGAAGAAATTAAACATTCTTTCTATATAAGATTATATGACATATGAATTGGATTAATATTCCTACATAAGAAAATATTAACTATCTTCATGTTAAGAGTGAAAAAATAATATATATTTGTTTCATACGCTTTTTCCGGCGGGCATACATCCGTCTGTGGAGGACGTGCGGCTTTTGCCCCTCATTCTCGCTTTCCAAAGGCGAGTGGCATCTTCTCCTTATTCAGGGATGTCAGCTCCGTGATCAAAACAGGATGATCGGATGCCGTTTATTGCTTCTGTGGATTCATCCTCAGAACTTGTCACCTATTCCGGGTCTCCCTCATAGATTTAAGTCGTGGTTTGTGAATCTCGTTCCCTGTGCCATATCTTCTTTGACGTCGGTTAATTACACTACGTCTGTCAGGACATTCCATGGGGTCTTGACATGGTAGAAACCTTCAGTCAGAGTATACGACAACATCATGAATGTTAGGGAATCTCTGGGTGTGGGGACATAGGAGACCTGTATTCTTCCTCATAAGAGGGAATCTCAAAGGGTGCAGAACCTGAGGCATCCCACATCAGTCATGGGGTATCGTATGCCGAGGTTATGTCTCTGAGGTTTTCCTCAGCTTCCCATGTTTAAAACGGGGTATGCTGTGAGTTTAACGTCTTGCAGAGATGGTTACGCTAAAGGCATGTCTTCCATGGCTTTCCTCAGGCATCTCATGTTTATCAAAAGGTAGTCCATGAGTTTAACGTATTGTAGAGACAGAATGAGGGTGATTAGAATGTCCCATAGATATGGATCAGATTGGTACATCCCAAGGAGGGAACACCTGGAAGATGGAAGGATCAGAATGCCTAATGAGGACGGATCCGAGGTGGTGCACACCAAGGAGGGGAGATGTAACACCATAATGGCTGATCTAAACACCACTGAGGGTGGATCATGGAGTGTGCACCCCAGAATAGGGAAGCACTAAGGTTTACCATTGGCTGGGATTGAACCTCAAGAATGAATCCTATGTACCCTTTGTATACAATAGGGATCAAAACCCACGTAGTTTGAAGGGGTGATGAATCGGGGTGTACACAAAAGAAAATGACCCAGTTACATGTTAGGACTTACGTGTGGATTGCGGCCCAAGTACTGCTAGGAGTAGTGAGGAGGGTCGATGGAATGATCCCACCAGGATGTGGCGGCCTGGGTAAGAATTAGGATAGATGATGGAGAATTTCATGTAGTGGATGGGGAATGAAATGGGACCATTGTGAAGGTGAAGGCATTGATGAGATTGAGCCTCGAAGAGACTTCTTACGTATCCCTGTGGAAGCGAATAAAAGTCCGCGTAGTTCAGTGGGATGATGGGACTCCTGAGGAGGTGAACCAGGATAATAGATGCATGGATGGGACCTAGAAGAAGTGGAACCTCTAGGTTGGGGCATGACATTCCCGAGACACACATGCTCGAGGGAAAGGTCAGGATGAGACATGAGTTATGGTCTTGAACCTCATGGAGGCTTCCTACGTATCCCTGTGGTGGGGAATCGAAGTCTTCATAGCTTAGGTAGTGAATACAGTTTAACGTCATGTGGTACGACCATGGGGCTTACACTCTGAGGTTGCCCATGGTGATGGCGAACTGACATGAATGGGGTCAGAAAAACTGGGTGGTGGGCTTGAACCTCGCAGAGGCTTCCTATGTACCATGACTTATCATGGATCAAAGTCCCCGTAGTTCGGGTGGAATGGGGATTATGCTCTGAGACGGCCCATGGTGGTGGGGCTTGAACCTCATGGAGGATTCCTACGTATCATGCCTTAGTATAGATCAAAGTCCCCGTAGTTTGGGTTGGATGGGGCTTATGTTCTGAGACGACCCATGGTGGTGGGGCTTGAACCTCATGGAGGCTTCCTATGTACCATGCCTTAGTATAGATCAAAGTCCCCATAGTTCGGGTGGAATGGGGCTTATGCTCTGAGATGACCTATGGTGGTGGGGCTTAAACCTCGTGGAGGCTTCCTACGTATGATGATTCATCACGGATCAAAGTTCCCGTAGTTCAGGTGGAATGGGGATTACACTCTGAGATGGCCCATGTGGGTGGGGCTTGAACCTTGTGGAGGCTTCCTACGTATCCCTGTGGTAGGGAATCAAAGACCACATAGTTCAGGATGGTGTCGGTGAATCGACGTGAAGGGACTAGGTGTCCTGGTGGGCTTGAACCTCATGGAGGCTTCCTACCTACCATGCCATAACATGGATCAAAGTCCCCGTAGTTCAGGATGGTGTTGGGATTACGCTCTAGGCTGCCCAAGTGTTGGTGAACCGACATGAATGGGGTCGGGATGACCAACAGATAGTGGGTTTGAACCTCGTGGAGGCTTCATATGTATCCCCGTGGTAGGGAATCAAAGAACACGTAGTTCAAAATGGTGTGGGGAATACACTCTAGGCTACCCAAGTGTTGGTGAACCGACGTGAAGGGGGTCGGGACGACCAATAGATGGTGGACTGGAACCTCGTGGAGGCTTCCTACGTATCCCTATAACAAGGGATCAAAGAACACGTAGTTCAGGATGGTGTGGGGCTTACACTCTAGGCTGCCCAAGTGTTGGTGAACCGACGTGAAGGGGGTCAGGACGACCAAAAGATGGTGGGATTGAACCTTGTGGAGGCTACCTTCATATCCCCGTGGTAGGGAAACAAAGACCATGTAGTTTAGGATGGTGTTAGTGAACCGACATGAAAGTACCAGGGGTCCAGGTGGGATTGAACCTCGTGGAGGCTTCCTACATATCCCTATGGTAGGGAATCAAAGACCACGTAGTTCAGGTTGGTGTGGGGCTTACACTCTAGGATGACCAAGTGTTGGTGTACCGACGTGAAGGGGGTTGGGATGACCAATAGATGGTGGGATTGAACCTCTTGGAGGCTTCCTACGTATCCCCGTGGCATGGAATCAAAGACCACGTAGTTTAGGATGGGTCACAACGGCTTACCGCTGGATTGGAATGCAGTTTAACATCATGTGGGATGAGGATGGTGTCATGGTCGATGCTTACTCTAATCCCACGTGAGTCATGCTCGGTGTGAGAAACAAGAGGCAACAAAGGCCTGGCGACCACATCCCAAAAGGTGCATCCGTGGGGAGTGAAGAGGAGTATGGATTACGCTCGGAGGCGGCCCAAGGTTCTAGGACATACTCTAGAATGGAGGCCCAGGGGGGTGGGGAGATTGGGACTTACTCCGAGATGGAGGCCCGAGTGTTGCTATGGAGCAGAAATGGTGCATGGGGATTACACAAGGAAGTTGCCCGGGTGGCGCTATGGAGTGGCACTGGTGAATGTGGATTACGTGAGGAAGCTACCCGGGTGCCGTTATGGAGTGACATTGGTTAATGGGGCTTACGCAAGTAAGCTTACCGGGTGCTGCTATGGAGCGGCACTGGTGAATAGGGATTATGCGAGGAAGCTTCCCAGATTCCATTATGGAGTGGCACTGGTGAATGGGGCTTACGCGAGGAAGCTGCCTGGGTGACGTTATGGAGCCGCATTGGTGAATTGGGCTTACAAGAGGAAGCTGCCTGGGTGCCTCTATGGAGCGGCACTGGTGAATGGGGATTACATGAGAAAGCTGCCTGGGAGTCGCTATGGAGCGACACTAGTGAATGGGGCTTACGTGAGGAAGATGATCGGGTGCCTCTATGGAGCGAAACTAGTGAATTAGGATTACGTGAGAAATCTACCATAATGTCTTCCTCATGTCTGGCCATGAGAGCATCCCAAATCACTAGTGGGTTGAGGCCTTCACCTATGCACCAACGCACAAGAGGGATAATGCCAAGGGGCGTCGGAATCTGTTTGAACAAAGGGAGATGAAAAGTGTGAATTACATGCCCGACATTCAGAATGCAATGAGGGTGGCGTGGCGATGGAAGATAGAGATTGACCATGGCAGAAAGACAACATCCACATCGTGTTAGCCTGAAATGGGGACAGATAAATGAGGGTCGATTGCTGACCGTGTTCGAAACACAGGGCCTTTCACAAATGTTATCCGAAGTCTTCCAGGGTGTTGGCCCAGGACGGTTGGTGAGCTAATGCGGCTTGAGACCAGACCATTAGGGGGTCCCTCCATACATGGATGTGGATGAATATCCAAATTAAGGACATGTAAAGCATGAGGTAGTGTGATGGAATGTTTGAACGGATTCCAACGCTCTTAAAATTATGCCATTGTAATCATGGCATTATGAATCTTATGATTTTCACATAAGGAATCTCTTATTTGGAACAAGAGGCATCCTATTATATAATGATAGGGAGTGCTACAGTTTAGAGTCATGTAGATATGACTGTTAGGCATCTCATGCTTGGAGCATAAGGCATCTCTTGTTTGGAGCAAGATGCATCCTATGTTTGGGACATAGGGAGAACTACAGTTTAGAGTCATGTAGATAGGAATACTGGAATCTCATGCTTGGATCATAAGGAATCCCTTATTTGGGCCAAGAGGCATCCTATGTTTGGGACACAGGGAGAACTATAGTTTAGAGTCATGTAGATAGGACTATTGGCATCTCATGCTTGGAGCATAAGGCATCCCTTGTTTGGGGCAAGATGCATCCTATGTTTGGGACATGGGGAGTACTATAGTTTAGAGTTTGGTAGATAGGACTATTAGGCATAAGGTGCCTAGAAAGGGATGTCATTAGGTCTTATGCAAGGGCATCCCTTTCTGGTTCAACCTAGCATAGGAGCCAAGTGATTGGGTTTGGAGGAGTTTCCTGAGGAATGGTTCGACTCAAGGTACTCTGGGAATTGATGATGAGAATCTCAACTCACGACATGGGAATGAAACCAAGAGGAATATGTCAACTGAAGGCATTTCATGGTGTGTGGAGGAGTATCTCAAATCATGGTATTTTATAGGTGGAAGGTGGGTGCATAATGGAAAATCCCAACATCCTGGCCCCAAAAGTTCACGGTGTGACTGTACATTTTTCATGGGGGTCTGTGATGGTAGCGAAGGGACCGGGACTAGAGCCCGACACTGACCTTGAGTGGGGGCGCGGGGGCACAGCCCCCGCAGTATGGACCGATGGGTGCGAAGGTAGGATCCTCACAAAGGAGAGGTCTTCACGATGTAGCATCACGTAGCAAAGGGCTTGGGGAGCATGGGGTCTCATGAAGCATGGACTTGCAGAGCATGGACTCACGAAGTAGCATCATGGAGCATGGACTCAGAAGAAGCATTGCAGAGCATGGAATCAAAAAGCATGGGCTCACGGAGCAGCAACATGAAGGAAGCTGCTCGCGGAGCAAGGACTCGCAGAGCAACAACACGAAGGAAGCTGCTCGCGGAGCATGGCCTCACGGAGCCGCTTCACGAAGGAAAGCGGAGCTCCGTGAATCTGGAGATCGACCGCCCAATGGGAGAAGTGGCTCTCCAAGTGGAGAAGTGTCTGTCTAGACAATTTGGGTGAGCTGGGTATTTATAGGCATGGGGCGCCACAAAGAAGAGCTCGCTCGACGCGAAGATGGAGCTTGCTCCGCATCGGGTTCGTGAACGTCAAAGGGATTCGCAAAGCATCCCACCTCCTTGCTTCGCGGGGCATTCAATAACGTCAGAGGAGTTCATGGATCATCCTGCCTCCTTGTTTCATGGTGCATTTGTGAACATCAGAGGGGTTCGCAGAGCATCCATCCTCCTTGCTTCGCGGCGGCACTCCGCGATCGCGGAGGGGGCTTCGCGAATGGGATTCTCGAACCAGTTTTCCAGCCAAACTTCAAATGTCCATAACTCTTAATCTGTAACTCCGTTTGGGCCCTACGACCTACCAAATCGAAGCTTGCTAAATGGACTAAGATCTTGGATCTTGTATGGAATCATTTGGCAAATTTTTGGGATGCGTTATTCGGTTCAAAAAATATTACTAAATGATACCACATAAGTAAGATAAGATTAGAATATTTCACTCATTTATATCAATTTTACAAATAGAATGATAATAATCAAAAGTTTTTGAGATATATATACTCCCAATTCTAGGTAATATATTAGTTAATATGTGATAAAAGAGTATAAATTCCAATATCAAAAAGAGTACAAGTAATTGAGTAAGAAACTTTAATGATATATACATAACAAATTTATTATCCCAAATATCTTCTAATGGATTATAACCTATAAAGACCATGCCAGGGAAATCATGATGACCTTGTGGAAAAAATCCCTTCCTAGAAGGGCATTACAATAACTAGTCACTTTGAAATCATCAGCTATTTAACATGGACTGGTCTTCTAGAAAGAGGTCAATTTCTTATAGACTCACATATATTAAAATGGAAATTAACATTTTGTGTTTATTAGGTTCACTAGAAACATAATCTAATAGAGTAAACTGAAAAAACCTAGATATATTACGACAGATTTGATATATATGGAACTGTATTCGGTCAAATAGAGAACTGGGCTTAGTATATTCATGGTGGAAACACTTGAAAGAATGATTTTATGATCTAACAATGATATTAAGAGGACTAATTACTCCTTAACATACCCGTATGGATCTAACATAGATCACACTTTCCCAATGTCACTTCTATACACTAAATTCTCCCTCATATTCACTCCATTCATAAGGTAACCAACCAAGTTATTTTATACCATTGAAATTATCTCACTTAATGAAACTATATTAAACACATTTTTTAATTTATCTAAATTTGAAATCATCACCTATATTTGAAAATGATCATTTTGTTTCATCTTAATACATTGGGACTTTGAATCATAATACTTACTCAAATAAGGTATTAAACAGGGAAAATAGGTTAATTGGGAAGTGAACTCCACCACTGTCATAAACCTTATTTATGTTCTATGAACTGAAAATATTTAACTATATATAGGTTTTTTCAGAAAAAAATCATAAAAAATATCCTAAAAACAACTTCTAGGCAAGCTCTTAGTCCTTATTTTCGATATTCACATCCCACCATTTGTGAGAAAACCCATTGAGCATGATGGGTTCTAATCTCACCATATGATTATTTGATGTATCAATTATATAAATGATATATTGACTATGATAAACCCACTATATTTCCAAATTCAAGGAAAAATAACCTAAAAAATTCAAAGGATAATATAATTATAAATTACATTTCATATTGATACTTACTAGCTCCCATTGAGGAACTCCTTGGTTAACGCCTTGGAGAAGCTAATCAAACCCTTCTTAGACTTGTGGATAAAATACTTCCCTATCAATATTAACATTTTAATCATAACCTTCCTATATACCTGAAGGTGATCATCGATGCAGTATATTTTAAATAGACATATAGATTCATAATTTATTATCCTTCAAAGAAAAAAAAATTATGAAAATTAAAAATAGAATAAAAATATTTGGATAAATATGCTCGCCCTTGTCTATCATATATATTATTATCATGATTTTATAAAACCCTTGAATTAAATTAGAATAACATATGGATATATATCATGTCCACAAGAAAAATGATATTTTTACTTGAAGTATTATATTATTCTTATCTCTTTCAATAGATAATAAGAAATAAACTATTTATCTATTGTTCAATTTTACATGATATAGGTCAATGAATTATTTTAGACATATACAAAAAAACACATATAATAATGTGGTATGTAAAATTTAATACCATTTTCTATATATAAATTCATAAATATGATGAATGATATTGAAAATGATTAATTTTAAGTCAGTAAGTGACTAGGTCAAAAACTAGATTCCCACGTTAACTCACGATTCCAAATCAATTATGTTTTCAAGACATATTTATTGACCAATTACTAGGTCTATAAAATTATATCTTCCTACTATACTAAATTTCACTACCCTGAGTAATCTCACACACCTTTTTTAAGGGCTCAGTATAGATCTCCCATTGACGTAGTAAGAATACCATAAGACCTCAAGCATGCTTCTCAACCACCAAAGGTTTTTGTAAACACAATGGGATAATAAAGATATATTGGGAATTTATTTACCATATTTGGTTAATAAAAGAATTATTTCCAAAACCATTAAAATATTCAGTGAGAACTAGTTGTAAAAAGAAACAATAAAAATAAAATTCTTCATTAAAGGGTATAATCTATACACTAGAGAAACCTATTTCACTTGGAAAGAAACACAAATTATATTCTTTAAATATAACCATGTAAATATAAATAAATTAAAATAAAATAGATACAAACAACCAAGTGAAAAAAGAAAACCCATAGTAGACAAAATATAAAAAAATAAAAGGAAGATATGGTAGACATAAGATTAAGATATTATAATCCACGTCTTCATGATGAATCTCAGAAGTAGTGCAAAACTCTCACTAAAAAAGATGATCTCTATTCACTCCAAAGCATCATGACTCATAAATAATATATCTATTATCCCTCATGTATAGAAGTCTATCACTCCTATATCATGTAAAAAATTGTATACAAAAATTATAGAGAAACATATATAAGTTTTGAGTGTGTCATAGTTAGAAGATGGCCACTCAAATTCCATTATTTATCTATAATAATAATAATATGTGTATATAAAATAAAAATAAATTTCACATGCGATAAGGAAACCGAAAATAATTCATTAGCTATGACTTTAAATAAGTAATCTTATTAGGATTTATTATCATACTGAATCAATCTAAGAGCTTACATTACTGTCATGATAATAATATATAATAAGAATAAAAAAATCATACTTTAATCCATGCATGTAATATAAGCTAGTGAAAAAAGAGTGTAACGACCCACCTATATTCCCTATAGTTGAACACACACATAAAACATCAATATCCATCCCCATATATATGATTACTCTTCATACTAGAAAAATTTAAACATATATCCAATCATATCCATATATATATATACACCTCATTATCATCACATAGAATCCCTAATTATTAATATAAATATAATTATTGTTGGGATTTTAGCATTTGTTATTAAATAATAAAATATAAAATAGTATTACACATTAGTTCTCAAATAATTGATATGAAACCCGACATTTTTTTTTCAATTTCGTTATTTTAATAAATGACCTGGAAAAAGGTTTGAGTACACTTTTCAGGTCAATTATTGAAATAGCCAATTTGAAAAGGTATATTTCATAACACATAGTAGAAAGTTTTAATTGTCATAACATCACACCTTTTTTATTCATATATTCTCACGTTCAAATATATCAAGACACACATTTTTTCTTTTCCTTTGATTTTTTTCATTTATACCTATTTTTTATTGATCTAGTATTTATTTTCCCTTCATTCACTTATTTTTATATTTATAAAAATTATATCGTTATTTGAGTTTTTTTGATGATTTAACTTCATTACATATCTGCATTATGATGATTTGTTTTTAAAAATAGGAAAACTCTAGAAGAATGAAACAACCATCCATATTAGATAAACTAGTTCTATTAGAGAGAAAACGTTCCAAATCCTGATGATATTTAATAGAATAAGATAAAAATTTATCATTTGGTTTTATTTTTCAGAAGAAAATAGTTATAAACATATGATAGTTAGATTTATAGAATTCTTCCACAAGTAAGGAAAATGAGGTGAACCTTTAAGTTTAGTTTTGTTTTTGTCATTTGGTTTCAATGAATATATCTTATTTTTTTTATTATAGTAATAGTTATCTATATTGGTTTTTTAATATATATAATTACTTATTTGATATTTTAATAACCATCACTAATGGATTCCATTAACAAAAATTATACAAATAATAAATGATATTGGTATCTTTCCACATATATCATTTCAGTAATTGATGTGGAATTTCTAATCGGTTAGTTGAAATAATTAATCAAACAATAGGTTATATGATTGAAGTTAAATAATTATTTACAACATCAGTAATAGAAATATTTGATTAAAAACCTATAATAAAGCAAAAAAAATCAGAATATTCCATTAGAAAATCTATTCTTAATTGCAGAAACATAATAATATATATGTATACATATTTATCCCTATTGTTTATATACATGTAATAATATGAATACCTCATTATTGAGTCTATCCATACATGTATGCTCAGTATACCACAAGACATAGATTTCACATATCTAACAAAATACCTTTTATATTTAAAAAAGAAATTAAAATAAACAATCATATACAAATTTAATTATAATGGGTAAATATATATGGCATCGTGTATATAATGTATATAAGGAAACATATATTTATAAAATCATATAAATTGAAATACATTTCAATTAATACCATGGGAATAATCAATAAAACCTATAAAATAATGATACTTAGTATATATGTGATAATAATCATTTATAAATTTTTATATTTTATAAGAAAAAATATCAAAAAAAGTTTAAAAAATAAATGGATTTTTTTAAATTTTTGAGGAAATTACCTCAATTTCGTCCTATCATAGTCACAATAATGATATACAATAAGAAGAGGGGTCATGTACGATATGATTTTCGAAAGTAAAAACCAATATCCAATGGGAAGAAGCATGTAGCCACATGATAACAATGAAAACAATAGGATAAAAAAAATTAAAGATATAATATACTACTTATTGAAAACCAAATTTTAGATCAAACAAAACTACCTTACTTAATGATAATTAATATTGACATCCAACTTCTACTCAAAAGACGAATGATTGATGTTGAAGACTAATTTTAAAACATAATAAAAAAAGAGTTGTAGAGAGTTAATCTGTAGCTATGAAATAATTAAAATAGATGAATAATAGGGTATAGTATATTTTCTATATAGATATGAATGAACTCACATATAATAGTAAATGATATGAATAATAATAAATAAATTATCTTATTAGATTTGAAGAAGAATTGAAGAAGGCTCCCATGGAGTGTATATAAACTAATATTTGGTGAAAATTGATGTAAGGAATAATTGAGAAATGATTTTTGAGATAGAAAGATAAATATACTTATTCCTAAGAAACAATTTAAGAATATACCTGATTTCCTATACAGATCCATTTTGTATCTAGTTTTTATATAATATGTTTTGAAATCTATACAATAGACTACCAGGTACTCGAGACCTAACCGTAAGGTACCCACTCTTATACCTACACTAAATCACCATAAAATTCATTCATTATTCTATATTCTCACCATTAATTATTATTAAACCCGAATTAACTTCAATATAACAAATTTATCCCATTAAACATTTAAAATTATGTAAAAAATAAGTTTGTGATAATGTAGGTTATTACATTTTTCATTTATAATACCATGTTTTTCATTATCTAAATTAAACATTTAAAACTTTATTCAACTACTTATTTTATAATCAATTTTGACACCTTCAATTATATTTTTATCTTTAAGAAAAATTTAATGGAATTTTTGGTTTTATTCAATGAATTTATAGACACAAATTCTATAGAATTAACATTATCTTTATTCATTATTTAGTGTTTTACAAATAATATTTCATTATTATTTTCAGTTATTTGAATTTACTTAAGGAAAAATTTCATAATAAATAATATAATATTTATTAACTAAATCTATTAAATATGGGAATTTTTAATGATATTATGTAGATTTTTTTCAAAAGGTTGTTTAAAAGATGATTCCCCATTACTATTACATAATTTTCATTTTATAATAATTCTAAAGTTACTATTATTTTGGTCGAGGTTATTTTAGTCAATTTAATTGTGTGAGTGATTAAACATAAAAATATATATATAATTTTTTGTTATTATTTTATGTTATGTTTCATGCAAATTGATTTCTAATAGTTATATTAGAATAATACCTATTTTGATTAAAACAATTATTTTAATTTTGAAACAATATATTATAAAAAATGATAGAATTATGATTTATTCCTTAATTTTTTCAATAATATTTCTAATTATTTTATATTTTTTTAATTATACAACGAAAATTAATATTACTTGAAAATTGATTATATCTCTGTTGTATTAAGTTATTAAAAGGTTGGTTGATTGGTTTAAAGGAACTTTTAATATTAAAAAATTATTTTTTGATCAGATAATTATTATATTTATCTTCTATTAATTCATGAGGTTGGATTTATACAAAATCACAATAAAACATTTGGTTTTAATTTTCAATGAAAATGGAACCAAAATAATTTAGAAATGTGTGGGTGGGTAAAATATGATTGAGGTTTATTTTGATATGGGTTTTGTGATGTGAAATTAGATGCTGTAATAGATAAAAATAGTTATGAGGAATTAGATGAAATAATTAATAGTTAATTAAAAGGTGATGGACTAGATATTTGTAACACCCAAGGATTTTAAAATGAAAACTATGTCTGATAGTGCACAATAAATGTTACACCATACCTAAACAAATCATTATTATATAAATATTACCATTATAACATAACTTCTAAATTATTTTGTAAAAATTTCATTAAATTATTTATTAATTATATATAATTTTCATACACAATAAAAATTTATTGATAAATTCTTAATAAATAATCAACCAATTTTAAATAAATGAATTTTATTCTCTATAAAAATACCTTTCTTTAAAGATAAATTTTATAGCTTTTTGTGAGAAAATATTATAATTAATTTTGGAAAAATTTATAATATGCATTATATAAATTGAAATTAATTTTTTAAAATCGAATAATAAAATTAACATGGATTAACATTTTGGGATATTCCATAAATAATTTATTTTTCTTTGAATGGAGAAAATTAACAGTTTATCAAAACTTTCTTTTCATTTCATTAAAAAAGAAATTTAAAAGTCCTAGTTTAATTTATATATTTTATTAAAGTGAAATTTCAACCATTTAATTTATAATAATAAGATTAATTTTATTTGAATCAACAATTTCCTTGATTTTGATATAAGTTTATTTTTATGAGTAAAAAAAAAATTTCAGTAAACTATTTTTATGTGAATAATGTTTATCAACTTTAATAATTACACCTAAAATGGAAAGATTTAACTGGAATGTATGGAATATATACATATTAATTGAATTTAAATTCATATAATAACTATTTAAAGTCAAACAATTTATATAAGAACATATAATTCTTGAAAATACATTTTCATTAAATATGGATTTCATCACGTTTTAGAGGTTTAGTTTTAAATTAAATTCTACCATTTTTGTGAATTTAATTTTATAAAATGGATTCCGTTATTTTAATCATAAAAATTAATATTAGTTAATAATTTGAACTTATATTTTTCATATTGAATAAAAATAGTAAAAATTAATTTTTGTGGTTATGGTTAAAACTTGGGTTTTCACATTACATGCACTTGTCTTAAAATTATCATTCCACTCAAATTGGATTTTTTATTTTATAAATTTTATTTAATATTTATAATAATTAGATGAAAATTAAAAAATATGTTTCTATTTATTTTATGATTAAATGATAAATTAGCTATGTCAAAACTATATACCATAGTTAATTTTTTTTTCAAAACTGAGTAACAATAGGAGATAAGGTGAATAAATATTTTAAAACATTTTTTTAAATATTAGAGGATTATATTGACTTTATCTCCAATAGTATACATAATTTATAAATGGTAGGGGAATATTTTTTAGAATCCTAGGATTATCATACATGGATATTAATTCTTTTTAAATTAAAATTCACTACATTACACAAACATATGCCTTAAGATCATATTAGTTTAGTTCATTTGGAAACATGGAACAAAATCTTTTTAATTCATGAAATATCATCAGTGTTTCCCATAATGATCTTCTCCTTTATTACCCTTACGTAAAATCCATTCTTCACAAATTGGGGAAAAGAAACATAAGAAAGGGTGATAATATATGATATGTAATAGAAATCACAGGAGATAAGTAATCATAACATGAAACTAATGGTATGATAACGTGATAGAAACATTTGAAAATCGTAAAACTCATATCAAAGATCAAAATATTGAGTACTGACATAAATATTTTCTATTCATAATATATGAATCATAATAAAATTAAAGTACATGAGACATGATAGTATAACATTGGAATAAGACAAGGAATTTTGGAATACAAATAAGCATAGAAAATCATTTACATAGTAGTGAAGGATCATTTTAAAGGATATCATCATGAAATGGGTTTACTCCCCAAACCATTATAGAATTAAAGGTTCACTCCCAATACCATCATACTGTACAAAGTCTCTTACTAAACCAAGTTCACTCCCCATTCCAGTCTTTTATATCTACTGAGATATAAATCTTTACCCAATACAGATGAGAGATATAGGTCCCACCTATCTCTTAATAAAAATCATAAATATGTGTTCAAAAATAATAAAACAAATTCTTAATATCATAACCAATGAAATAAAATTGGTTTTATAAAATTTCATTATATCAATACCTATGGAAAAGAGAATGGGTTCCTAAATATTTCACCATTTCATCATAGAATAACCCCGGAAAATTAGTAGGATTCATAAGTATTTTATAATGGTATAACCCATGAAAGAGAAGCGATTTTCATAAAAATCATGAAATTATCAACATAATATGAGGAACAAAATTTAAAAATTATATAATCTTGAGTTTTAATCAATAATTTACATTCTTGGAAATTTAAGATCTTTTCAGTTTTATAGTTTTAGAGAATTAGGCCATAAGACATACATTACAAAACCATATAATAAAAATTGGACTCCTCTAATCATTATCAATTTTCCTACTATATAACACCTTTTATAAAAAAAATATTTTATTCATGAAAAAATAATCATGAATTTCAACTTGGCTTTATCATTTCCCTTACCCATCCTATCAAAAATATTTATAACTGTTTAATGATGAAAAAAGCTCAGTAAGGTATGTAAAAGAAAGGAAATAGTTTATCCCATGGAAACATAAAATCCAATTAAATATTTGCCTATAAGTCGTTATTTTTTGGGAAAAAAAAATTCACATGGAACACAAAAATTTTTATCAATGAAATAATTTTAAATCCATAAAATGTAATTAAAATCCCTTTCAGTAAATATGAGCATCACATTCATAGCCTATACCAAACCAGTGTAATAAGTAATTGGATCCCCATTATATCTATAGGATAAACCCTTTAGTAACTCCCATCTTCTTTGCAATTCAAAAAATGAGCATTACCAAATGAATTGGAGCACTGTCTAGGATCACCCATCATTTAAGCTGTAATGGGATCACTCGATGCTATCTAGGCCTCCCCATCATATAGACTATAATAGGATCACTTGGCACACTTTGGGATTCCCCATCATATATGTTATAATGTGCTCATTCACCGATATTTGGGCACACCCATTTCTCATGTATATTGATAAAGTACAATATCATGAATAAAACATTTCTATACATGGAATTTTCTATTATAAAAAAATTAGAAAACTATTTTAAACTCATAAAAAATAACTTTTTTATATCAAAATACCATTTTATTTTAAAAATAAATATTTAATATAAAAATTCCTATTTCTTTTGAAAAACATTTTTTAATACCAAAATACCCAAATAAATGGAAAATGGGTTTTTCATTGAAGGAAATAATAAAATATTGTAAAGTAAGCTAGAAATAAAATAATAATCATTATGGCAGAAAATTCCTTATCTCCATGTATTTTATAAATATGAATTTTCTTTTGTCATTTGTCAAAATGTTTCATATAAAACACATAAAATGATTCATTTTTAAACCATTTGAAAATAAATTAAAATGAAACCTAAAATTTACTTCATAAATATTTTATATCATAATAAGAATTTTCATAAAATCATTTAAACAAAATTGACATTTAATAGAAAGAGAGTATGAAGAAAAACATTAAAAGGGAATTTAATTTAAAGAGAAGTCCCTTATCACCTTGTAAATATTTGAATCATATACCTCAAGAAAGAATAACATTAAATAAAACATTAAATACCATGATATTAGTGTAATTAATGAAATAACAGGTTATATGGGAATTATATACACATCATAGAAGATTATAGGTGCATAAATTCACAATATTTCTCAATGAATGGAAATTGAGATGAAGTCCCTCACTTTTAGTCTGAATTGTCACGTGTGTCTTCATTATAGAATAATAGACTTATGTTATTAATTTAATTTTCTAGGAAAATATTTCAAGAATACTATTTCTTTTTTTTTCAATTTTTTGTTATTTATCTAGAGTAAAATATCTAGTTATGTATAAGTCATATGTTTTTACCATATTTGATTTATGTGTCAAAAAAGAATTTGGTGGGTCAACAATGGTCAAAGAGGTCATTATATAAAAATCAACAAAATAATAATCATGATATTATTACCATATTTATACCCCAATTATAATTTTAAATCCAATCATGAATTATTGTTTTGAAACAACAAACTAAGGTTACGATCATTGAGAAGGTAAGTTTTACGTACACATGAGTAACATTACCACTTTTCAATGATCAACATGGAAAAAATGTATTTCATACATAATATTTTCATAATGATAATTATATCATAAATACCATTATATTTAATTACATATAATTATATATATCATTATCTTTATATGTCTATGAAAAAAGGAATCATAATACTTTTTGGAGGCGATAGTCCACACATCCACAAACAACATTATCACTATTTTAGTTAGTGAAAATGTATGAAATAAAATGAAATATTAAACTTATATAATGATAAATAGGTCATAAATATCATAAATATTTTATATATTTCACATATATACATTATAATTACCCTTATTAACTCCCATGTAACGCGGTATTGAAAGACGATTCACATTGCCTCGTGAGGCGGTAATCCAATGTACACATAAGTGATGTTATTCTATAACCTACACAATGGGCATTAAAAAGAATTATATATGATATAATGAATAAAAAGAAATAATTATGATTTAAATATCAAATATAAAATTTATATTCATCATAATACCCAACCGTGAGAGGTGGTAATGGAAAAATGAATGACTTTGTTTCGTGATGTGGTTGTTCACCATACACACGAATTATGATTTTCTAACACATTTGATGGAAGAGGGAAATGAATTTGGTTATTAAATTAACAAAATAACATATAATTATATTGAATATTATATGGTTATTATATAAGCATGTTTCAATAAGAGTTGAAAGGAGTGGAGAAGAAAATAAAACAAAAATGCTCATTTATGAACATTACCTCTTCATCGGCTAACACCTTTTGGTGTGAAAAAGGGCCTTCCTTGTTTGGATTTATGCCCAAAATAAGGATAATAGGATTATGGGAGGTAATTTGGTATTTTTATTTGGAAAGGTATTTTTTAAACCAATTATGATTCATGTTGTGAAGAGGGGAGGAGAGTTGGTGTCCTTTTATAAGTGATGTTAGTGACACAATTGTAATTATTTTTGAAAGAGTGAATTATACCCTAGTTTTATCATTTAACAAGGACCAAATAATATTTAATCCTAAATAATATATGGTATAAGGTCTAATATGTCCATCCAATTTGAGTTGTAAAGGTTTCTAGGTCATTTTTACCTTATGTTTAAATTTTATCCTCTTTGTAAAGTCGTTTATACCTAAATCACTGTGATTAATTTATATAGTTTTCACTAATTAATATGGTAAAAAATTAAGTTTGACATGTTATAAATTCTCATTTATTCTGATTAAAAATATAGAACCCATTTTTAAAAATTCAATTTACAGAAGTAAAATAATTTAATTTAATATTTAACAAGAAGATGTGGTGAGACAATGAGCTATTAAGAAGAGTATTTTTTAGAAAATAATGATTCTATATTAACTCTATGACTAACAATAATAATTTTATTAAAATAAATTAATATTTAAAGATATATAATTTTTAAATTTCATATAAAACATTTCCCATTAGTGACTACTTTAATTAATTAAAAAGGTGAAGTAATGGGCATTTTAAAATAGTTTCTAGAGAAACATGTTTTTAATCCAGAGCACAAACTTATATTAAAAACCAATATATAGTTGATTAAAAAGTAATTAATTGTATTAAATATAACTAAATAATATGTATATTACTTGAAAACATATTCAATAGATATTAATATTTTTAAAATACTTTTTTATTTAAAATAAAAAACTTTTTATATAAATTTGTATTTTTCTCTATTCACTGAAAAAAATATTTTCAAAAAAATACCAAACTTTCACCCTAAGTAAATTTTTATATATTTATTCGAAAAATTATTTTCATTTTATTAAATTCAAAATCTAAAATTTATAGATTAATATTTTAAATAAAACCTTATAATAAAAGTGTTTAATTAAAATAATTTCCTCTCTAATTGAAATTACATAATAATTTATACATAATATAACTATCAAATTCATATTAATAAACAAGAAAATGATTCATTATATCATTATCTCTGTTGTTAAATCCTTCCCCCTATTTTGAAATTTCAACCTCAAAATTTTATTCACTTATTAATCAAGTGGGGTTATCTTTCCCTCTTAGAATTTTCGTATTTCCATGTTTCCTCTTTGAAAATATGGGTTTTCTATAAAACCTTCATATAGTGAATAACCTAATTACACAACCAGTTATCTCTATGGTTTAGAATATGAACCAAATTATCATTATTGGAAATTATTTCTTCTAACTGAATTTCATTTAGGGTCAAAACATGAGATGAATTTCGAAAATATTTCTTTAAAATTGGAACATGAAATATATTACGTACATGAGATTTATTTAGAGGAAAATCCACTCAGTAGGAAAATGATATGAATCTCTCCATTATATCATATTTTAAAATGAAATATGTATTAAATTCTCTTTATTACCAAAACCCATAACAATATTTCATGGAGAAACATTGAGACATACATGATCACCTACCTCGGAAGATAGATCATTCCGCCGGTTATTTGCATAACTTTTTTGCCTACTAGGAGTTATGCCCATATGTTTCTCAATCAAATAAACTTTTTTATTCATCTCCTCTATAGGATATAGTCCAATTAACATCTGTTCTCTTACATAAACTATAAAATTTGGTGTCCAACACTGCATTCAATATAATTCCTCAAATTGTTCCAACTTTATACTAGAATAAAAACTACTATTATAAGAAAACTCATCCAAAGAAAAATGTTGATCCCATCTTCCCTAGTAATCTATTGAACATGATAGATGAATGTATTCTATTTTCTTAATAATCCAATCAAATTTTCCATCTAATTGAGGATCAAGGGCTATATAAAAATTTAATTTAGAACCCAATGACTTCTGAATTCCTTTCCAAAAATTAATATGAACATGAGACCATGGTCTAATAAAATGGAGAGAGGAACTCCATGTAACCTGAAAATATCCATTATATACAGTCTATAAATATGTTCTTAAGGAATTATTTCTCAAATGGGAAATAAATGTGAATATTTAATAAATCGATCAACAATAATTGAAATCTCATTTTTACCACCTTAAGTACTTGGAAATCCAACCATTAAATCCACAAATATATTTTCCCATTTCCACTCTAGAACTAAAAAATGATGAATCATCCCCTTCAGTAGAGTTTTTTTCTTTAACCTTATGATAAGTCAAACACTTCATGGTAAAGTTATCAATATCACTTTTAATTCAATCCCATCAGTAATACTCTTGATGGTCTCTGTAAATCTTTGTGTTATCCAATGAATGGAAAAAAGATAACTTTGAGATTCACAAAATAACTCTATATTAAACTTGGAATCAAAAGGAAAAATATTATTTCTACAAATCATAAAAACCATTCTATATAAATACAAAAATTAGAAAAAATTATCATTTATAATATATTCTACATTTTTCTACAAGGATTGATTCTCTTTTTGGGCTTTCATAACTATTTCTTGAAAAGTAAACTACACTAAAACTTGAAAAAATAGAGGATTTCCCTTCACCCACAACTTATAGGACAAAAATTATCAAATTATAAACCAAAGATTCACATTCCAAAAATAACATGGTTAATGTAACATTATTTTTTCGACTCAAAGAATCATCAACTTTTTTTTATTTTCCATGGTAATTAATCATGTAATAATAATCCATGATAACTTTAATCCCTTTTATATTTCCAATGTTAAATTATTTTTTAGTGAGTATATACTTTAAACAATTTTTATCAGTATATATTTCACACTTTAGTCAATACAAATGATTCCTCAACTTTTTTTAAGAGAAAACCATAGTGGTTAATTTCCAATAATGAGTGTGGTAATTTAACTCACGATGTTTTAACTGTTGTGAGGCATAATAAATTACCTAATAATTATACATTAGAACAAAAACAAGTCCTTCAAATGAAGAATAAATATAGATAATGTTGATTCAAAAGTTATACTTTTGAATTTTACATTCATTTAGTTTTGGAAATCATAAACTCTTTCATAATTACTTGATTACTGACCTTTTTTGTCCAAAGTGTTTCAGAATATTTTTGTGTCAAACATAATATTTTACCATACATAAAATTAGTTTTAATGTACTTATGAATTTAAATGTACATTCTCTATTATGATTATAGTAATAAGTATGGATCCAATAATCATAATATTCACCTTTATCAGATCAGATGTGAGAATTTATGTCTTATTTTTCATACTGACAATATATTAATAATCATACTATGTTTAGAATTGATGAACATCATATTGAAACTCTTAGAGATTATCATAATGATAATTTTATGTAAGGCCATCCGATTGACTAAAATTAAATTTTGAATATGGAAAACTGATTTCTATTGAAATGGAATATCTATTACACTGTGATGGTTTAAAACCAATACGACTTCATACAATATATTTTAATATTTCCATTGAAGTTCCGTCTGTACAAGTCTTTGAAACAAAATATGAGAAATATGACTTTTGGGAAGGAATTATGACTATTTGTAGCTTACTTATAAATACCTAGTCATTTGAAGGGTTTGTAGAAGTTTCTATAATGAACATTGAATCATTTACAAAATTTTCATTGTGAAAGATATGTGAATATTAAAAAGCATGAGATGATTTTTTAGTCTTTTATAATTTTTTTAGAGTTTTTTATTATTAAGGGACAAAATTTAGGTTTCCCCCATATTTTTTGAGTTGTAATCGTGTGTTTGATCTATGATATCTATCACGGTCTTACAAGGATAGGAAGACAAATAATCAAATCTTATAATCAAGGGTTTTAGGGATAGAAAGATAGAGAAAATCCGTCAGATCAAGGGCATCTAAGGATTAGAAGACAAATTAAATTTAATATTTTCATTGAGGGATTTCATTTCTGAGGAAAAATATACTTTATTGTAAGTAAAAAACAATGGATACCTTTATCCAAGGTTTTCGTCTACCTTACTCTTAAGGTTAAAGAGATATATTCATTTTAAATATCTATAAGTCATTCTTAAATTATTTCTATTTCTTTTATTTTTTATTATAAGTATTTTATTCCACTATGCTTATTTTTAATTGTTTTATCATAACAATTATAAATATGATAAATAAAATCTTTATTATTATCTAGATTTTCTCTAAATTCAAGAAATTTTGATTTAATCATACCTACTCTAATTACAATCTGTGTAATTATATATTATATGATTCCCATTTTATTTACTCCAATATTATCAGAATTATATCAATTATGATATTTTGATAATGAAACTAAGGGCCAAGTCCAAATACGATCTTTTTTACATAAATATTGTTGTGAATTAGTTTAGTTTAAGTGGTTTTAAACTAAAGTTTTTAAATCTATAATTCACCCCTCTTGTAATAGAGATAGAAAGATTTTTTTGATCCTAATATCATTATATATTATATTTTTATCCAAAAACTAGTATTAGAGTAGGATTCCACTACTCATACAATTGCTATGTTTGTATCACTTTTACTTTTTCAAGTCTATTAAATTTTGTTATAAACTTTTTGTTTATAAAATATTACTACCCTAAAGTTTTTGAGGTAAATAATGTTTTTATTTTAATATGGAAGGTTTAAATATCAGATCCATTGATAATATAAATCCCAATAGACCACCAATTTTCAATGTTGTTGACTATGAATATTGGAGAGACAGAATGGATACCTTTATAATCAACGTAGGAGTTGATGACATTGTGATGATCATTGAAAATTATAAGATTCATGATAAAGAAGATACAACTTTCACTAATCAAGAGAATAAAGAGTATAAAATAAATTACGGTGGTAGAAACACTTTGTTTTGGTAAATGACTAGGAGTATATATACTCATATTTCTTTATGTGAGGAAGAAAATAGTTTTTGGAGAAATTTAGAAGTTACATATTTTGGTATATCTAAAATTGTTGAAAATTTAAGGGAAATGAGGAGAGCTAACTATCAATCATTTTATTTCTTACTGACTGAATAATTCACAAAGATGCATCAAGGATTTTTTAATATCATAAATATTCTATATGATATTGGTGAGAAAGGTTTAAAAGATGAAATCTTTTTTGAGAAAATTATTGATATCATGCAAAATGAATGGGAGTCTAAGAGGACGGAAGTTAATGAAACAATAAAAGTGAGTAGTTTTACCTTAGATGATCTTATTGGAAGATTGATGCAATGTGAAAGTAGATTGAAAATATATGATGAAAAGTTGAAAAAGAAAAATGGTGGTGTTACCTTTTCTATAAAGTCTATCCTACCTCTTAAATTTTTGTATGTGAAAAAAGTAGTGAAAGCATCTAAAAAGAAGAAAGTTATAAAATTAGACTCAAGTTCATCAGAAAATTATAAAAGTGAACTAGCTAATCTTGGTTGGAGGATGAACAAGATAATTGGTAAAAAATATTTGGATTGCATTTTTAAGAAAATTATCAAGGATAGGAATGAAAATAAATATTCTGAAGTTACATATAATGAGTGAAAAAAACATCAAACTGAATTATCCCAAACTAAGAATAAAATATAGAAAAGAAATAAATTTTGATAATAATTAGAAAACATTTTATAAGTCAAATAGAAATAAATTACTTAAATCTAATGATTCTTGGATTTTAAGTGGAGGATATTCTTCAAATATTGTTTTTTTGATAAAGATAGTTTAAGAGAGAGGATCATTGGTCTTCCTTCTAAAGTACCAAAATAAAACCAACATCTAATGGATTATGTATGCACTATATAAAACGTTAAATAACTATTTTTTAATTATAATTATCCTAATAAGAAGGACGCAATATATTTGGATGAAGAATTTTCCATAGTAGAAGATAATACTCTTCCTTCTTATGATGTAGTATCTCACAGTGGTAAATTTTTAGAAAATGCGAATTTATAAAGTTAGTAAAAAAATTGATAGGGTATATTGAAAAATAAATATTTTAAAAAACTAAGTATTAGTTCTTTTAAAATATATTGGTAAAGATAATTTCTAAAAAGTCACTATTCATAAATATTTAGAAAAAGTGATTTCTGAAAGAGATACTTTAATTTATTTTTTGATAAACTCAATTATGAAACAACTACTAAAGTGGATAAGGATTTAGTTGTAAAACTAAAATCCAAAATTTTTTACCTTAAGGAAATTTTGTCAAACTTTACCACTAGTAAATAATGTTTTTTCAAAATGTACAAAAAACTCATCCTTATGGTACTAATTCTAGAATAAGGATTAATCCTAAAAAACCTATTTCCAATAAAAATTAAATTGTTCCAAAAAGTGAACCCTTTTGTACTAAATATCAATGTGGTTGAAATTGGATGAAATTTTTTTATCTTAATAAAGTTTAATCCCTAAGTTTTCACAAATCCTTTATTTATAAAAAACTATGGATTCCAAAAATCTTATATTCTTACAAAATCAGATCCCAGAAGGTTTGGGTTCCCAAAGTATAATATTTGTTTCTAGAAAAAGAAAAAAAGTTTCAATAAAAAGAAAACAAGGTATATGGATAGTGGATGTTCCCAACATTTTATTGGAAACAAAAACAATTTCAAAATGATCATCAAGATGAAATATGGAAAAGTCACGTTTAGAGATAATGCCCATGGAGATATTATCGATAGAGGTAATGTTGTCCTTCTTAGTAAATCTTTAATTTCAAAAGTTTTATTTTTTTAAATACTTAAGCACAACCTTAAAATAATAACTCAATTATGTGATGATGATTACCTTGTAAATTTTTGAAATGATAAATTTAAAGTACATAATTCCAAGGATGAATACATTATTTCTGCCAATTAGAATGAGAATGTTTATAAAATTAAATTAGAATATCTTAGGAGCAAAGAAATAACTTTCCTTAGTGTAATGGAAGATCAATATTGGTTATGGAATAGAAGTTTAAGACACTGTATGTTAGGAACTTATGTGTGTTAACTAAGAAAAGAATTGTTAAGGATCTATTATAACTTAGGTTAGATTCTTCAAAAGTCATGTCCCTTATCAATATGGTAAGAAACATAAGTCTAGTTTTAAATGTATTAGATAAGTCTCAACTACTGATGTGTTATATATAGGGAACATGGATTTATTTAGTCCTACAGAAACTGGGAGTAGTGGTGGAAAATACTACGTATATGTCTTGGTTTATAATTACACTAGATACACATGTGGCTTTTTTCTATAAAAGAAATTTTAAGACTTTTGTTAGTTTTAAAACATTTTCTGACAAATTAAAAAATGAGAAAATACTTCCATGTATTACTATTTATAGTGATCATGGTGGATAATTCATAAATTCTGATTTTTAAACGTTTATTAGTAATAAATGTATTACATATAACTTTAAATCTTCTATAACCCCTTTTAAAAATGGTATTGTTGAATGAAGAAATCGTATTATTCTAGAAATAACAAGAACCATGTTGAGTGAATAATCAATTAATAAACAGTTTTGGGATGAAGCAGTTAGTAATTCCTACTAAACTATGAATTGAGTTTTAATTCTACCATTTCTTAATATAACTATTTATGATTCTTGGACAATTCAAAAATGAAATGTTTCTTATTTCAGAGTATTTGGATGCAAAATATTCATACCGAATACAAAAGATAACTTATAAAAATTTTCACCCATATCTGATGAAGTAATATTTTTACGTTATTTCACTACCTCTAATGAATATATATTTAAAAAAAATGTTTTCTGTTGAGGAAATAATACATGTTAAATTTGATGAAACCAAAACTTTTATTTTTACACTACCCCAACCAACTTCCTTTGATGTTATTTCTAAAACTAATTTTCAACCTATGTAAGAAAATTATTATTTTAAGAAAAAACATAAGAAATTGTTTCTGATGTTATTCCTTTGGTTTATTTTTTACCATATGTTAAAGAAAAACCTTTCCAAAACCAAAGAACTCAGCTATTTCTTAGCTATCATCCCAGTGATAGTATTATTAGTAATTTCGATCAACCTATTAGGAATATATTTTAGTTATTAAATGAAATAGAGGATCTTTCTTTCCATTACCAAATTGAACCCAAGAATCATGATGAGGCTTTAGGTGATTATGATTAGATCAAGATTATTCAAGATGAGGTAAATGAATTCTATAGGAAAAAAGTGAAGACCTTGGTTGAATGACATAAATAAACTTCTATAATTTGAGTAAAATGGGTTCTTAGAAAAAAAATGTTATGAAAATGGTATTATTATTTGGAATAAATCAAGATGTGTTGAGATGTGTTATAACCAACAAGGAGGCATAGAAAATGATGAAACATATCCACGGATAGCTAGAGCAGAATCTATTTTATTCTTCTAGCCTTTGAAGCATTATTTAATTTCAAACATTTTCAAATGTATGACAAGTTTTATTTCAATAATAGTTATGTTAAGAAGGAATTTTATGTTGAAAAAACACTAGTTTTGAAAATAAAAAACATCGATAATATGTTTATAAAATTATCAAATCTTTATATGGACTTAAACAAGCCCCTAGATCTTGGTATGATAGATAAAAAAGATTTCTGTTTCAAAAATAATTATGTTAAGGAAACCAATGATCCCACTAATTTTTTAAAAAATTTAAAAAACATTATTATTGTTCAAATATATGTTGATGAAATTATACTCAGATCAACTAAAAAATCCTTAATATATTCCTTTGTGGATCTTATGAAATCTAAGTTTTAGATGATTATAGTGGGTGAGTTATCATATTTTCCTGGTTTCCAAATTTCTCAAAAACCGAAGGGAACATATATATATATATATCAACATAATTATATTAAATATCATATTAAAATGTTTGGATATGATAATACTAAATTATCAGTACTCTCATCGGTACTTTAAATACTCTAGATCTTAATGAGGCTGGGAAAGTAGTTGATGAAAAAAAAACATAGAGGTGTGATGGTGAGTCTACATTACTTCATAGATAGTTGTCCAAAAATAATGTTTTCAATATTATTATGTTAAATATATCAATATAATACAAATAAATCCCATATATAATATGTAAAACGAATTTTCAGTTATCTTTAAGGAACTATGGATTTAGGATTTTTCTATTTTCAGTAAATGTTTTTGAACTAAGAAGTTTTTTGGACGATGGATTTAGTGGTTGAAGAATGGATAGAAAAAGGGGATTAAAAATTTAATTTTTTAGTACAATTATTATTATATTGGTCATGTAAGAAACAATACTTGGTTGAGACTTCCAATATTAAAGCTGAATATATAACTGCTTGAAGTTATTGTGCTCAATTGTTGTGAATGTAACACATCCTCAAGGATTATGGCATGCGTTTTACAAAAACTAAAATACTATGTGATAAAACTAGTTTAATTTATTTAATTATGAACCTTACACATCCGTTTTATGAAAAACATAGATATTAGAAATTTATTTCTTAAGTATCATGATCATAAAATAGATATAATTTTAAAATTCCATAGAAGAAATCAAATTGCTAATATTTTTACAAAACCCTTAAATTCCAGTAGAATTGAATATATTAAATTGAATAAAGGAATTTTAAATAAAAATTAATCATTCATATATAATTATTTTTTAACCATCTCATTGCATTAAGTTACTCCTCTTTATTGGGGGAGTATATATGTTTTTTGTCTTTCAAAACATTTAGTTTTTTCAAAATTTTATTTTAAATTTTTTTTGTAATGATGTTTTGGGCTCATATTTAATAACAAAATTTTCAAAGTTAGTAGTTTCAAATTAATAATTAGACTCATATAATAGTAAAAAAATTTAAGACTCAGGTTTTCTTAAACTTTTTGGATTTCGAATTTATTTAAAAATGTTTTATATTTTACCCCTAAAAACTATATTAAATGTTTTATTTTAAAACCTTTAATATTATGTTTTGTTATTAAAACTATAATATATAGTTTTATAAAACTATGATAATCTAGTTAGATCTATAATAATTCAAGAAGAACATCATTATCATATTTATTAATATTTCCAACTTTGAAAGGTATTCTCCTAATCTTTTATATTTTAGCACTATTTCATTTAAATTTATTTTACTTATTGTTGTTACATTTCTCATTAGTTTTTATAAAGACATTATTTTTTTTTGTTTTTCAATATTTTTTATATCACATTCTCTAGGAATATGATAAATCTCTTAAAAGCTCAAGATTTCAAAAATACCTTAAATATTTCTTCAGAAGTTTTTCAACTATCAGATCAAAAGATCTATCTTCTACACCATTAGATCTATTCTAGAAGATGAATCATCTCCCTAATTTGTTATATAATGGAGGGACCCCATGTCCTGAATTGGAAATTTCATATTCATTATGTCAAAGTACATCTTCCCTCAAAAGTCTCGAGTCTGAAAATTATCGTTATGTAAGAATCACTAGTATAATCTCTGAATATGATGGAAACTGATAAAGATTTCAACCAATGGTATGTTTTTTTAGAAAGGTAATTTAAAAGATATTTTTATGATAATTTTGAATCCTCACTGGGAAAAATTATATAGTTTCAAGAATGATTGTAAATTCTTATGGGACAACCAAATAATGATTCAGATCCGATTTACCTTGATCTTGTTTGAAATTTCCATACAGGTGTTATGTTTTTCATAGAATAAGTGAAACTAAAAAATTCCTTCATGATATATGATAAATGGTAAAACATTTCATATAATAAAGAAGATATTATGATTAAAATTCTATCAGATGGAGAATATTTCTATGCTTCTCATAAGTTACCAGATGAAAATGGTTCTTTTAATAAGAATAAGGCATAGGGATAATTTTTTGATCACTATGAAAAGTTCATAAGGTGACTCATCTAACTCCAAATAATTTAGTGATTTCCCTTTGTATATATGGGTTCCTTATTCTGAGAAAAGTGGACTATAATACTTTAAAGGTTACTGATGTTTTCATCTTGGATTTTCATGGTAATATGAGGCAAATAGATCGTAATAAATTCATCTTCATTACCATAATCAACATAATGAGCAGATATATTAAGTCTCAAAATGTCATGTTTTTGGCCTAGTGAAGCAAGTTAATGATAGAGAGCATGAAAATATTTAGGATTGAGAAGAAGTCTATTCTGAAGAGATTGAAAATCCAATTCATTAGGGATGATACTATGAATATTATGAGACATAGTTTTGAGGAATAATCAAAAATATTTATTGATATATATGGTGGATTATCTTTATAAGAATATCCATCAACAAAAACAGAGTAGTGGAATGTGTATAAGAAGTTGAAATATGAGTAGTGTATTCAAAAGAAGAAAATAGAAAACAATAATTCTCTTCCAATGAAAAAAAGAAACAAAATGAAGTACCAGATAAAGTAAGTGGTGAATGGATAAGTTAAAAGGCTGCGGGGAAATAAGGTTATAAAATTATCGGAATTGAAGGTTTCTAGTCTTTAGCCTTAAGAATACATATTTTCGATGTTGTTTATGAATAATCAAATATGAAGAAACAGAATAATGAGTTATCAGAATCTAAACTTTGTAATTTTTTTATAGGATGTTGAGAGAGTCTTAGAGACAGTTGACTTACCTTCATCCCATTCTGACCATGTAAATGCTGATACACAATTCACATTTTAAGAGACCAATGTTATTCATGATGAAATTCCCTATGTCACAAACAAGGGAAGTGAAAATATTATTGATGAATCAGTATCATCTCCAGTTCAAGAAAAAGAATTATTATCGATATCAACTAGAAAGACGAATTTAAGAATATTAAAAAAATCCATTATGAGTTTATTAAATCAAAATAATAAAATACTGTAGGAGTTTATAAGTTAGTAAATTAGAGAGAAGGTGTACAAGAAGGAATTGAATACAAAGAATCGTTTATTGAGGAATAAGTGCCTGAAGATGAACATGACGACGATGAAGATGAAAAAGAGGATGAAGATGGAAGAAGATGAAAATATTCAATTAAATAAGTTTTACTTAAAATTATAAGAGGCTTCATCATCACATCTACCATCCAAGTCCAATATTGATATTGAACATTAATGTTCTGAGAATGAAAAATCACATTTAAAGGATAAAGCCAAATATTCATCATAAAATGTTGAGAATGATCAAAAATCAAAGACAGAATGTAATAAAGATAATATTGTTGATGAGGAGATCATTGATTTTTTTGTGGAAAAAAAGTTACAGACAGAGATGAAAAATCCAACTATAATAAAGATGATAAAAGGAAAGGAAAAATATTGGAAAATTGAACCAATCATCCTTAAATGACTAATAATGAATTATTTGATTTAGTGAATACGATTATAGTGAAAGGAGTTGATTTTATTATCCGTGATATAAAAATAATTTAAGGAGAAATTCCATACATTCCAATACTGGAAGCCTAGTTTGAATTGATTCATGAAAATCATATTCAAAGAATAGAATCCATCAATGTTTTTACAGATAGGATGATAAAGAATGTGGCTAATATCAATGTTCTTTAATAAATTTATCAAGATCATAAGAAGTAATGAAATAAGGATTTGAAATAGTCTCACAATATTGATGTTAATGTCTATTCACATGAAGATAATATTTAAGATATCAATAAGATTTTCAATTAATCATTAAAAGCCTTGAAAACATAATCTAATTCTTTGATAGATAAAGTGAAATTTGTGGAATAAATCATAGATTCTACTAATAATAAGACATAAGTAGTAAAGGATTTGTAGGAAAAAATTAAATATATGTAGTCAGAGATTTCAAGACTCAAATATTACAAAGATTAAATCATCGATTTTAAGAATTAGAATGTGGTTTTGGAAGGAAGAATTCAGATCTAAGAATAGAAAAAATGTTCTCAAGATGAAATCACTATAAATAATAAAGAATACATAATGGAGTTCAAAAAGATTAATTCAATTGTTAAATCCCTAATGAAGGGAGATTAAAATATCTTCATTTTAGAACTCTTATTGTAATCTATATCTTGACAAACATTCGATATTAATGTTTATAAATGAATGAATTTTTCATCCCATTACTATTTGTTTAGATGTATGTCAATTCTAATTGGATGAATATTATTCCATATTTTTTGGATGATTATGACATTAATTATATTTTTTCTTATTATTGTATTTGTAACCTTTTCAGGACTGAAGACTTTTCCCCATTTTTTGTAAATAAAAAGGGGGATAAAATATTCAAATGGGGAGAATTTTTTTATCATATAAAATTATCTAGATATGGGGGGAAATTATTTTCTAAAAAGAATAATCTTTTTGAAGGAGAAGAATATGATCCTTAAGAGTAGATTTTATCCAAATATGGAGTTAGTCTTATTCACTATTTTATTCAGATATTTATTAAACTGATATGAGTTAAGAATTACAGTAAAATTCTAAATATAAAGTACCAAAATGTAAATTGAAGTACATTTTTCAAAGTTATATTTTATTTATGTTTTTTGATTTTTCCATTCCAAAAGGGGAATATTATTGAGATAAAATTTATAATTATGAATTTTTCATTCATTTTTTTAGAATTGAAAAACTCTTTCTTAAATACTTGATTACCAAAAATTTTATGTCCAAAGTGTTTTGGAATGTTTTTTTAGAAAATATAGTCTTTGACCATACATAGAATTAGTTATAAATAATTAATTAACATAAAAATCCATTATATATTACGATTATTCAAGTAAGTATGGATCTAATAATCATCAACATCACCATTATCATATCAGATGTAAGACTTTATATCTTTTCATTCATGCTGAAAATGACTTAATAATCAGACTATATCTTAACTGATAAACATAAGATTCACACTCTTAGATATTTTCCTAATGACATATATAAGAAATTCCATTGGAGTTGTCAAGTTTAAATTCTAAATAAGGAAAATAATTTATATCATAATGGAACATCTATTACACTGTGATGGTGTAAAATAATAACAACATTGGAAAATATATTATAATATAGCCGTTAAAGTTCCAACTATCAAAGTCATTGAAAAAATCACAGAGAAATATGTCAATTGGGACGAAATTATGACTATTGGATGCTCACCTATAAATACCTAGTCATTTGGAGAGTTTGAAATAGTTGGTATAGTGAAAATTGATTCATTTGAAAAACAATATTGTGGGAGAGCACTGAAGATTAAAAAGTATGAATGTATTGTTCTTAGTATTATATAATTGTTTTAGAGTTTTGTATTCTTAATGTAACATTTCAAGGTTGTCCCCTTAAGAATTATTTTTTCTTATAATCATGCATCAGAAATTTGATTACGATGAAGGGCTTGTAGGGATAGTAAGAAAAAGAATTAGATTATCTGATCAAATGCTTTCAGAGATATAGTGATAAAAGAATTTCATTAGATCAAGGGATATCAGGGATAACAAGACAGATTAAAGCCAATATTCACATAGAGAAATTTTCTTGATGTGGAAAGAAAAATTTTATTTTATATATAAAACAAGGGATACCTTTTGGTAATATTTTTGGCTACCTTACTGTTAAGGTTAAAAGATATATATTCCTTTTTAATAGCTATAAGTCATTGTTATATTATTGCCATTATTTTACTTATTTCTTACAAGAATTTTATTCCACTCTCATTTTTTGGAATTGTTTTATTTTAATGATTCTAAATATGATAAATAAAATTTATTCTATTAATCATATCTTATGTGAATATGAGACATTATGATTTTGTCATAACTACTCTAATTAAAATCTTTTTAATTATATCCTAGGTGATTATTATTTCTTTAACACTAATATTATTGGAATATTATTGATTAGGAAACATTGATAAACCGACTAAGGGCCAAGTGTGAATCTGATATTTTTTATTTAAAGGGGTTTGTGAATTGGTTTTGTTTAAATTATATTAAGCTAATGTTTTTAAAACTAAAATTCATCCCCTCTATTAATATATCCATAAATAATACATTATTTTGATCTTTATACAAATATATCATATAATTATATCCTAAAACTAACAAATTTACTATTTTTGGAAAGTAGTTACAGTATTGGAACATTCAAGAGTCATTATTTTTGTTCCTGAAAATAGTCACCACATTATTTTTTCTTGATGAATTTAACTACCTTTAAAGTTAACTTAGATATATGGCTATAAATATGAGAAATTATTCAACAAACCACTAGTAGTAGCCCACTAATCAGAGAAAACTATTGTTCTTTATAAAAAGGTAGGTTTTCTTCCATTTTTCCAAAATTTTGTTTTATTAGGGTCAAATGTTTTTTTATCTATAGATGAAACATTTCCTTTGAATGAAATTTTTTGCAATCAAAATTAATACTTTCTAAATTACCCAAAAAATTTATTTTCATTTTTGGTTTTCAAAAAAAAAATCCTTCAATATATTTTATATTCTTCTTTACTTTTAGAATAAATAAAAGCGTCATCAATAAATACAACCGAAAACTGGTCCATGAACTGAGAAAAACACTCTTCCTAAATTCCACAAATAATTCATGTGCATTAGAAAAATTAAACAACATATCTACAAACTCTTAGTTCCCTTATCTATTCTTAAAAAAGTCTTTGAATTATATGCTTCCTTCACATTCAACTGATTATACATTGACATCTAGTTAACATTCAAAGAACAATGAGATCTATGGACCTGAAAAAAAGTATTGATATGACGAAAGTGAAACTTGTTCATAATATTGATGTTTTTCAAGAGTTTATAATCAATGAAATATATCGTGGAACCATATTTCCTTTTAACAAACAAAAAAGATCCCCCAATGGTGAACTACTAGGTCAGAAGAAACCTTTATCTAATAACTCATGCAAGTTTTTTCAATTCTAAAGGTATAACTAGATCCATTCTCTAAGTGGGTTTAGAATTATTCTTAGCGTGAGATACTATTTCAACAGTAAATTCAAACTCATGATAAAAAATAACACCAGTCAAATCATCTGGAAAATAACCATGAATTCATTTACAGCTAAAACATCCATACTTTGAATTATTTCTTTATTTTCAACAATATGATCTAGATAACATTCACTGACATCTATAATCAATATCTTTGATTTTTGGTAAGTAATCAAAGACATGAAATTACATAACAAAACTTTCTTATCTCTACAATATATCTTAGTATGATAAAATGAATGCCAATACCTACTAAGAATGACATCGAACTATAATATATCCAGTTCAATAAGAATTTCATGAAAGGACATGCCATTGACCAAAGTAAAAGGAATCCATTAAATCTTTGTTTCTTTAATATTTCCACCTGGAGTGTTCTACTAAAGTTTTATCATACATTTATGGGGTTATATTTAAAATTTACTTGAAAATTTCTCTAAAATGAAACAATGTAAAGATATAGTGTAAAGATATAGAGTGAAACCCAGCATTGGCATAATTCGAATACACAAGTAAAATTCCTATAAACTATTTATTTAGTGACCCAAAATCAACTATATTATTAGAAAATGACTTTTCTACACATTTCTATTTCTATTAATGATGATTTTTATAATGTGAAACTAACATTAAACACATGTTTGCATAATGACCCAACTCATTATAACTAAAGCACCACATTATTGGATGTATATTTTTTACCCTATATTTTTGTAGTTTATGACTCTTTTCTTTATAGTCACGATCCCTATGAACAACTTGAACAGACTAGAAACACTTCCCAGATACTATCAAGAATTCATGGAAATATAGTTTTCTACACTTAATTTTTTTGGGGGACTACCCCTTGAATTATTACCTGAATTTTATGATACTACCAACTACCATGACATTTTCTTATTATTGTCTTCTCATGGAAAATATGTGTCAGTAATCACTATCTAAAACTTCTCACCACAACAATCCAAATTCTTATAAAATTTTAATTATTATAAAGGTAAATCTATTTGTATACTTGGATTCAAAACTGAGTAAAATCTATTAATTTTAACATCTATTTCCTTATCATTATTCGGTAGAAACATTTCCAATATCATGATGTTTTCTTCATATGAATCTAAAAAATCATCATCTTTTTTTCAATTCTAGGAATTATTTTTTCATCCATAGCTAAAAAAACTTTAGGAAATATTTCTCAAACAAAAATGTCCTTAAATGTTTCCCATTCCATGGAATTGAGATCATCTTTCTCTCCAAATACCACAATCAATTATCTTATCTTTCAAAACTATAAACACAAAGAGTTACCCTTTGGTGTTGTAAACATACCATTACCTCAAATATCTTCTCCAAGGAATTAAGCCATCCTTAATAAATCATAGGGTTGATGATAAAATAAAATATAGGGGATTTTTCCTCATGAAATTCTCTACAACATGTATGTTTATTTGTGGTATATCAGGATCATATCTAACATGAACACCACTACTCTTTATAGCATCTTCCAATAGATCTATTACTATAACCAACTATTCTTCTCTAATTCCAACCATCTCTAGATTCTGATTTGGGTGAATATTTTCCTCTCAATGCCTTCCTAAGATAAAATCATTATTTTCTCTATAGAAAAACATTCTGAAAAGAAGTTGTTTAGATGAATAAACATTAAAATATTTAAATTCTATATCAATTTAACTTAACCATAATATAAAATATTTCAACGGTATCCTATTAAAATTATCCTAAACTCTAATTTTTATCTAAATAATTCTATGAAAACAACTATAATAACATGACATCAAACATTATATAATATTGAGTTTTAGACAATTTTCATTCTTTAAGTATGAATATATTTTCAGTTTTATAGTTTTTAGAATAAATCCATACCTATTAAATTAAAAAACCATCTAATACAATGTGGAACCTCTGATCAGTATCCATTTATCTAGATATTTTTTTTAAAAAATATTATTTATTTTTGGAAAATAATTCATGAATTTTCATTTGACTCTATTTATTCCCTTACTCATCCTTTGAAAAATATTTAAAACATGAGATGAGCTCATAAATATCATTACGGGATAAAAAGAAACTATTTGTTCACTATAAACATGAAAACCCAAAAAACAATTACCTTTAAACATTTCTCTTCAATTGAATGAAATAAAACATTTTCCCATGAATCATACCTGTTTTTTCTCAAATAAATCCTTTTAAGCAAATCAAAATCAATTAAAAACCCTTTTCATTAACTTTACCAATCTTATTAATAACTATTTTTAAACCTTCCTATGAAGTAACTGGATGCCAATTATATTACATAGAAGGAACCCTTTAGTAACTCCCTTATTATTTCTATTATGTCAAGGAATATTACCCAGTGCATTGGAGATTAGTCTGGGTGCAGCCATTATTTTATCTATGATGGTCTCACCTATAACTATCTAGTATTTTCCATTATATAATAATTAATGGTCTCACCTGATTGTCTCTATGCCTTTATATTTTATATGATTTAATGGGCTCACTCAACGTTATCTAGGTAAAACCATTTATCATGTTAAAAGGACTATAACATGAATAAATAAATTTTTAGGGTTTCAATTTTCCATTAATTTTTATTTGAACACTTTTAAACTCGTAAAAAAATATATTTTTTGATATCAAAATAAAATTTTCTTTAAAAAACTATTTTCCATACCAAAATACCCAAATAAATCGAAAATGTCTTGTCATTTAATGAATGCATGAATACTTTAAATGGTATCTAGAAATAAAATAATGGTCATGGTGGTGGAAAATTCATTGTCACCATTTACATTAATAATATGAAATTCCTTTTTTCATTTTTCAAAATGTTTTGCATAAAACACATAAAATATACCTTTTGAAAACCCTTAAAAAGAAAGTAAAAAATAAAAATAAAAAATAAAAAATAAATATTTTCATTGGCACCAGAAAACGCATCCCCAAAATTTTCCAAATACTTCCATACGTGATCCAAGATCATATCCCATTTTGCAAGCGTCAATTTGGTAGGTTGTAGGGCCCAAACGGAGTTACGGATTTGGAGTTATGGACATTTGAAGTTGGGATGGAAAAATGGTTCTTGAAGCCCATTCGCGAAGCCCCCACCACGAACGCGAAGCACCACCGCGATCCAAGGAGGTGGGAAGCTCCGTGAACCCCTTTGACATACGTGAAGAGCCACAAAGACCCACCATGAAGAAAGAAGGCGGGAAGCTTCACGTACCCTTTGATGTTCACGATGCGCCGCGAATACCCCCCGCGAAGCAAGGAGGCGGGATGCTCCACGAACCCCTTTGACGTTCGCGAACCCGCCGCGGAGCAAGCTCCGTCTTCGCACTGAGAGAGCTCTTCTTCACGGCGCCCCTTTCCTATAAATACCCAACTCACCCCCTTCTCTAGATGGCCATTTTTCCACCCCTTGGCCGGATGATCTCCCGGTTCGCAGAGCTCCGCATTCCTTCGCAAAGTGGCTCCGTGAAGCCATGCTCCGTGAGCAGCTTCCTTCGTGTTGCTGCTCCGTGAGTCCCAGCTCCGCGAGAAGCTTCCATCGCGTTGCTGCTCTGTGAGCCTATGATCCGTGATCCAATGATCTGCGAAGCCATGCCCTACGAGCCAATGCTCAATGTGTCCATGCTCCGCGATGATGCTCCGTGAGTCCATGTTCTACGATGCTGCTCCACTAGTCTATGCTCCGTGAGGCAATGCTTTGTGAGACCCCATTCTCCCCGAGCCCCTTTTCTATGCGAAGCTACTTCATTAAGACCTATCTTTCCCACCCATCGGTCCATTCTGTGGGGGCGGCGCCCCAGCACCCCTGCTTGGGGTTAGTGCCGGGCTACGGTCCCGGCCCTCCGGGCCGGTCCCTTCGCAACTGTCACAGACCCCCATGAAAAATGGAGAGTCACACCGCAAACTTTTCAGGCCAAGATGTCAAGATTTTCCATTGCACCTCTATGCGCACCCACCTTCCACCTATGGAAGACCATGATATGAGATACTCCTCCACACACCATGAAATACCTTGAGTCGACATATTCCTCTTGGTTTTATTCCCATGTTGTGAGTTGAGATTGCCATCCTCAATTGCCTGAGTACCTCGTGTTGAACCATTCCTCAAGAAACTCCTCCAAACCCAATCACTTGGCTCTTATGCCAGGTTGAACCAGAAAGGCCCACCCTCGCGTTAGACTCAACACCATCCATTTCCAGGCGCCTTATGCCTAAGAGTCCTATCTACAGGACTCAAAAATGTAGTACTCCCTATGTTCCAAACATAGGATGCCTCTTTATCCAGATCAGAGATGCCATATGCTCCAAGCATAAGATGATAACAGTCCTTTCTACATGACTCTAGACTATAGAAAACCCTATGTTCCAAACATATGATGCCTCTTTTTCCAAAGAAGAGATGTCTTATGCTCCAAGCATGAGATTCCCAATAGTCCTATCTACATGACTGTAAACTATAGTGATCTCCCTATGTTCAAACATAGGATGCCTCTTGTTCCAAACAAGAGATGCCTTATACTCTAAGCATGAGATGCCAACAGTCTTCTCTACATGACTATAAACTATAGTACTCCCTATGTTCCAAACATAGGCTGCCTCTTACCCAATATAAGAGATTCCTTATGCTCCAAGCATAAGATTCCAACAGTCCTACCTACATGACTATAAACTGTAGTATTCACCCTTTGTGCCAATCATAGGATACCCCTTGCTCCAAATAAGAGATGCCTTATACTCTAAGCATAATATTCCAATAGTCCTACCAACAAGACTCTAAACTGCAGTACACCCTATGTTCCTAACGTAGGATGCCTCTTGCTCTAAATAAGAGATGCCTTATCCTCCTAGCATTAGATGCCAATATTCCTACCTACAAGACTCTAAACTGTAGTACACGCTATGTTCCTAACGTAGGTTGCCTCTTGCTCCAAATAAGAGATGACTTATGCTCCTAGCATGAGATGCCAATAGTCATACCTACAAGACTTTAAACTGTTGTATGCCATATGTTCCTAACGTATGATGCCTATTTATCCAAATAAGAGATGCCTTATGCTCCAAGCATGTGATGCCACTAGTCCTCTCTACATGACTATAAACTATAGTACGACATACATTCCTAACACAGGATGCCTCTTCCTCCAAACAAGAGTTGCCTTGTGCGCCAAGCATAAGGTTCCAAATTCCATGATTACAGTGGCATGATCCCAACGCCCCTTGGCATTATCCCGCTTGTGCCCTAGCACATAGATGAAGGCCCATCCCTCCAGTGATTTGGGATGCCCTCATGGCCAGACATGAGGAAGACATTACGGGAAGATTTCTCGTGTAAGCCCCAGTCACTAGTGCCACTCCATAGCGGCACCCGGGAAGCATCCTTGCGTATGCCCCGTTCACCATTGTCGCTCCATAGCGGCACCTGGGCAGCTTTCTTGCATAAGCTCCATTCACCATTGCCAATCCATAGCGGCATCTGGGAAGCTTCCTTGCTTAAGCCCCATTCACCATTGCCGCTCCTTAATATTACTCGAGAATCATCCTTACATAATCTGTAGTTGTAACACCCCGTGCTTCCACGATATGCTTCTCTTTCAATAATGCAATATCTTGCATTGTACGCAAGTTTGAGATTCTAACACACCGCGACCAATCAAAATAGCCATTATGAATAGTAATACCCACTTTTTGAAATTATATATATTTTATATTTCAAAATGGAGTTCATTTTTGGATTCGGAATATCGAAATTAGCCTATGCTGATTTTTTGGTATTTTTCTAAGAACTTCCAATTTTTTATGAATTGTAAAAAATACTTAAAAACAACCGTTTTAATCAAAATAATTTATAGTGATAAATTATACTATTTAGTGGTTTTAATGTATAATTAGAATATATTTTTACCATTTTATCCAATGGTGGTTATTGGAATTAATTTCACTTTGAAATTGGACATAAACAATTGCCACTCTTTTGATATATATTGTTTCTTAAAAACATGCTATTTGTTGTGACAAAGGGAATTATTTATAAAATTAATTAATGAAACTTATATGTTTTGAATTTTGTAAAATTTGAATCATTTTTGAATTCTGAATATCAATTATAGCTTAGGGTGAAATTTTGGCATTGTTCTGAAAAACATCAATTTTTGATGAATAGTGAAACCACTAAGTGGTAGTTAAAAAACTGATTTATCGTTTAAATGAAACATTACCATTTCTGTGATTTTATTTTCAAAAATCCAACATACATGGTTTTCATTAGGAAGTAAAATGTGGTTCAATGGGATTAAAATAATTTTTTGGTGAATAGTAACTTTTATGTTTAATTAATCACGATTAAAGGTAATTAGTGAAATTGAGGGTAAAAATGATATTATAAAAATATGAAAATACCCTTACACTTTTCCTACCCTTATTTTATGAGTCATGGCTGACCAATAAAATCCATGGTTCAACTTGGGGACCCCATGGAGCCACTTGGGTAAGAAAAAGACATTAGTTACTTTTTATTTAAAGTAAAAATAAAATTGTCACAAACATGTGTTGTTTTACAAAAACAATTATTACATGTGGTTATATAAGTTAACTTTTTGACTATAAATATTAATTGGAAGGATAAAAAGATTTCCTACATCATGGTATTTTTTTTATAATTTTTAGACGTTAAATAAATTAAATATGTTATGACACAATGATGATGCAGCGATTACCTCATTAATTAATGATTTAAATAAAATGAAAAGATAATACAAAATCTAAGACGTACACTTGTAAAAAACATATTGGATGAGTATATTTCGAACCCTTATCACCTTATCCTAGAAATATATAATTTTGGGACCTTGAAATCCGAAAATCACGTCATAATAATGTAACATTTCATGACTTTCCAAGAGTGCCCCTCCTCTCCTCTTATAACAGGCCCCCACCTCTACCACCTTATTCACACCTTCAAGCCATTTGGATCGGCCAAACTCTGCCCAAATACTCTCCCAAATTCCCTCTCTTACTCCTAGAAGAATCAATTTGGGCATAAGTTTTCCCAAGGAAGCCTTTGGCTCAAATCAAAAAGAGTTACCCGATTTTAAGGTAATGTCTTCTCTTGTGTTATTTTGTTTTATTTTGCTCCTCCAACCCCATAAAATCTTTTTATTAATTTATTTTGTAACAACAACAGTATCCTAAATATACTTGAATGTTTTTATGAGAAGGATTTTATTTACACTTACACACACCTTCGTCTAATGGTTAAAGAATATACTGTTTCTGTCGGTGGAAAATTACTGCCTCACGAAACGATGATTGTTCAATATTTTTGTAACACCTATCATGGTGGCTATTATGATGACACTATTTTCATATATGATATATATTATGTTTTTGTTTTCTTTATGATTCTGTATTTTTCATTTATGGCATACCTTTATGATTTCCATTATGGGTAAACATGATAATTTCATTTTAGGAAGTGCGGACTACCGCCCCCTCAAAGTGATTTGAATCGTTAATGCCATATGTGGGATGTATAAAGTATGGAGTAAATGGTATTATACATTATATTATACTGTAATTATAGTATACCTTTATATAATTATAATTTCATTCCATTAAATACGAAATAGAAATAAAAGTAGCGTTCATGCGCACGTACGGCTTACCGTCTCCATGAACGGTGCATTTCATTTCTTACCTCTTAATGTTATGTAATATTATAAATGCATTTATATACTGGATATATATTATTTATATGATATCTACATCATTAGTATAATTCTGGATATAATGGATATTTCACCACATGAACAAATTGAAATTATAAGAAGTTTATTTTTGACTCAAGTACCAAAGATCGACAAAACGGCCGTTATTAACTTAAATAATTAAATAATTCTCATAACATGGTAATAAGTGATATAAAAGGAATAATAAAATTGAAAGATGTTCTAAATAAATTATAAATTAACTCTAGTTTATTATTCAGGAGGTTAAAGAACGGTCGAGTCAAGTCGGACACGAGGTAAGGGAACTTCTTAACCCAATTTCCGTTCTTTGGGTTAATCTCATAATTTCAAATTATTTCATGATATTATTATGTCCTATCTTGTATTTGTACTTTCTATATGTGTACTTATAGTGAATACACATAATAGATCTATTTTACTTAAAAAATGATCTTTGTAAGGGAACTTCTTAACCCAATTCCCATTCTTTGGGTTGAACTTATCTTTCTTATTTATGTAGTTCATTTATTATGTGAGAAATGAATTTTTATATCTTATCATGTATTTATACATTCTTTATGTGATCTTATAGTTAATAAACATGAGCAATATATTTTATTTACAAAATGATCTTTGTAAGGGACTTTATCTCAATCTCCTTTCATTGAGAAATATTTTGTTTCATACACAAATTTATTTTATACGGTGTATAAACCCCTTTGACTTTTACTTTTACTCAAAAGGAATATTTTTATACAAAGAGTTTTACTAAATGACAGAATGAATGTTTAGTCTTATGTGGAGATAATGACTTCTCCCTCACTATGACTATTATTTGAGTTTCGGCTTCCTCTATAGGCCATAATGTTTTTTAAATGAAAAACAAATACCTTGTTTTACTTTTCTTTTATTGTTGTTTTTAAAATGGTATATATTAAATGTTGTTCACAAGTCATAATATATGAAAACCCAGTGCAAATGTATATGTATTTAACGCAAGATTAAAAATGTTTTCAGAAAACCCGACTCTCGAGTGTGGTAGATAGAAAGATATTGGGCGTGGACCCATCATGGTCTGTAATTAGTCGAGCAGTCTCAGAACTAGTTATTTTGTTTTTATAATCTTGCATAATGTTTTCATAAAAACACTGGAGTATATTTGAGAAATTTTAAACGTAAGTATCTTTTAATAAAAATTGCATTGGCAGGTCTCATGAGACAAACTAGTGTCTTGGCACGAGGCCTTGACAAAATCTTATTTGTAGTTTTGGCACGAGGCCTTGGCTATGTGGTTATGATAGTCTGAAATTATGCATTCCATCATTATGAAAGTGGTTATTGATATTTCATGTGTTTATTCGACTAGTAGAATATCCATGTGAATAAGTAAATGGCATTATTTCATTTTAATTTTCCCATATTTTGATGAAGTTCAAGTTTAAAAGGCTTTTGTTTTAGTTATACATTGCCTTAAATTTTTATGTTTATTTAAGAAAGCTTCTGCTATATTGTTATCCTTACTGAGCATCTGAGCTCACCCATTTCAATGATTTAATTTTTCCAGGATGTGAAGAAGTATTTTAGGAATGACCTGTAGGGATAGTTTGAATGGGATATGAGTGTTGAAAATGGAGACTATGTTATTGTAGTTTTTCACTTTATGATGTAATGTTACATTTAGGAATGTATCTAGTATTTCCAAGGCTAATAAACTAATCGGTCCTTCGAGACTTGATCTTTTGTGATCATGCTAATGTTACACAATAATGCACCGACTTTGGGTAACTGGGGTCGGGGTGTTACAGTTGGTATCAGATATAGTTTAGTACTATCCTCTGAAGATAGATTTAGATAAACTCTGATTAGAGCACATATACCTAAGATACACATTGAGGATTAGTATAAAAGAACATCCTAGAATATTTGTATTATAGTGATATTGTGAGTTTTCCGAGCAATAAATCCCTATCTGGATACGAGCAGGTATAGGCGGCTCTAGAACAGATGTACCTAGGGGTAAAACCCGAAAACAAAACTTTGAGCTAGACTCGAACGGTAACTGGTGCATGACAATGGGCCTTGCGTCACTCTTGGTTACGACACTACCGAGGGATATTCTTAGGATAATTCTCATTTTCTTTTCAAACCACTATGAAGGGTTATGAGTATATAATTTCTCAAAGAAAACATTTTTATGATTATGGATTATATCGATAAATATTTCAATTTATGTTAAGTGTTTTACAGGTTATTAATTATGTATTTTGATTCATAAACTGATCTAGTTTATGCCATTGTTTATAAATGGTTCCTAGTAGAAGAAATGCGGACTCCATCAATACGTATGATTCAAAGAGTAAGAAGGATCATATCTTTCATGGTATTAATCCAACATTTAGAAAGAAAATAGTATCACATGTGTTCTCAACATATGAAGAATAGTATCATGTGTTTATAAGATAAGTAAAGATTTCTCTGAGTCTTATGGGTTTGAAGGGAAGAAAGAGAATAAAAGGATAGAAGAGAGAATGATGGATAAAGGGACGATGGAAAAGAAGAATTTTCCAATATGTGATAACTATGGGAAGAAACACCTTGGAACTTTCCTGAAGGGAATGGGAGTTTGTTATAAGTGTGGAGAAAAAGGACACCAAGTGTGTGACTGCAAGGGTAAGAAAAAGGTTTCAAATGTACAATTCTTCATCTGCAAGGAGTGGGGACACTACACAAACTAATGTCCATATCATCAGAGTATGTCCCAAATGATGTTATTGGATAATAATCAAGTTATGATACTACCACAGATGAGGAGAAATGATTAGAGTTCTTATGTTGTTATTAAAGAATTTTGTCATTTGAGTGTTGTATCAATGATGTAATGGTTATAATAATTATGGAGTATATAAGGATTGTACTGCAGTACTATTTCATCAAGGACTTGAGATTGTGTGGAACCAAGAAAAGTGACTCCACAGCAGGTTAAATTTTTGGAAAATATATGGTTGAGAGAAAGATAAACCATAATATGGTTCTGATAATGAGATAGTGATTTTGGAATAATACATGATTGATTTGGATAAATTATATTGGATATTCTTAACTTCCTTGAATCTGATTAATGATTTGTATACATTTTTGGATAGAAAGAGTACATCTAGTATTTTATAAGGAATAAGTGATCATGAATGTAATCAATAAGGATTTATGGTAATTTAGGATGTTTCCGTGTTTTAAAAGAATACAAGATGAAGGTGTTCACATGTTGTTACGCGAAAAAAATGGATCTTCATTATATTTAACTTCCTTATAAAATTTGGACTATGAGTTGGACAGAAGTATTTTGGATAACTATAAAGGTTGGAATGGACTAAGTTGAACCTTGGATAGTATTGTTTAAGGTTAAAACATTTATGAATATTATTTTTGGAATATTATAATACTATAGTTTTAAGAAAAGGACTACCTATAGGTTGGGGGATAACCCATCGCGTCGGACAAAGCTGTAGGAATCGAACCCACAACCATAGTGAGACATGCCTTTATTAACTAACACTAGCCTACAAGAAGTCCCTGGTTATTACAAAATAGTTTTCCTAATCTAAATGGTATGTGTTAATATTTTGAACCATGTACGATTAGGATAAATATAATATTTTTGAGTTCTATTATCTTTTTGAGTGAAAGATGAGTTTGTGGTAGAAATTAGTTGAAGGTTGAAACTCTACTTGTCAAGCATAAATATATATATTCCTATCTCTTATGCTATGAATAAATTAATTCTTAAACTTTAGTAAAGGGATATTAAAACAAAAAATGTGTTATCCTAATACCTTATGTCTTGTTGAACTGATAAAATTATAAATCAACATAGATTGAAGGCTTTGAGGCCCTCAATTTTACACCTGTTTTTGATTGATGACCTCAATCACTCCCTACAAATATTTATGTTTCTCCTACAATTATATGCCTCTAATTTCCACCAATGTTCTTCTTATCGAGATCATAATTTGGTGGTGAATTTTTTATTTCCATTTCCCTCTTATTAAGGATAAATTTTATTATCCTTATTTCCGATGTGGGTTTTCCACAAAGGTATTTTCTATTTTCAACCTTTTATTTTCAAAGAAAAATTTCAAATTGTGAGGAAGCAATTTATTTAAGGAAGGGAGAATGTAACACCCTGAGCTTCCACGATATGCTTCTCTTTCAATAATGCAATAGCTTGCATTGCACACAAGTTCGAGATTCTAACACACAACGACCAATCAAAATAGCCATTATGAATAGTAATACCCATATTTTGAAATTATATATATTTTTTATTTTAAAATGGACTTCATTTTTGGATTCTTAATATCGAAATTAGCCTATGCTGATTTTTTGGTATTTTTCTGAGAACTTCCAATTTTTTATGAATAGTGAAAAATACTTAAAAAAACTTTTTTAATCAAAATAATTTATAGTGATAAATTATAATATTGAGTGGTTTTAAAGTATAATTAGAATATATTTTTACCATTTTATCCAATGGTGGTCATTGGAATTAATTTCACTTTGAAATTAGACATAAACAATTGTCAATCTTTTGATATATATTGTTTCTTCAAAACACGCTATTTGTTGTGACAGTGGGAATTAATTATAAAATTAATTAATGCAACTTATATGTTTGGAATTTTGTAAAATATACATCATTTTTGAATTTGTAATATCAATTATATGTTAGGGTGAAATTTTTTCATTGTTCTGAAAAACTTCAATTTTGATGAATAGTGAAACCACTAAGTGGTAGTTAAAAAACTGATTTTTCGTTTAAATGAAACATTACCATTTCTGTGATTTTATTTTCAAAAATTAGACATACATTGTTTTCATTAGGATGTAAAATGTGGTTCAATGGTATTAAAACAATTGTTTGGTGAATATTAACTTTTATGTTTAATTAATCGCGATTAAAGGTAATTAGTGAAATTTAAGGTAAAAATGATATTATAAAAATATGAAAATACCCTTACACTTATCCTACCTTTATTGTATGAGTAATGGACGACCAAGAAAATCCATGGGTCAACTTGGGGACCCCATGTAGCCACTTGGGTAAGAAAATGATATTAATAACTTTTAATTTAAAGTAAAAATAAAATTGTCATAAACATGTGTTGTTTTACTAAAACAATTATTACATGGGGTTATATAAGTTAAAATTTTGACTATAAATATTCATTGTAAATATAAAAATATTTCCTACATCATGGTAATTTCTTTGTAATTTTCAGACATTATATAATGTAAATTTTTTATGACACAATGTTGATGCAGCGATTACCTCATTAATTAACGATTTAAATAAAATAAAACGATAATGTAAAATATAAGATGTAAAATTGTCAAAAACTCATTGGATGAGTAGATGTAGAACCCTTATCACCTTATCCTAGAAATATATAATTTTTTGACCTTTTAAGGCCTAAAATCACTTCATAATAATGTAACATTTCATGACTTTCCAAGAGTGCCCCTCCTCTCCTCTTATAAAAGGCCGCCACCTCTACCACCTTATTCACACCTTCAAGCTATTTGGCTCAGCCTAACTTTGCTCAAATACTCGCCCACAATCCCTATATTACTCTTAGAAGCCTCAATTTCAGAATACATATTCCCAAGGAAGCCTTTGGATCAAATCAAAAAGAGTTACCTGATTTTAAGGTAATTTCTTCTCTTGTGTTCTTTTGTTTTATTTTGCTTCTACAACACCCTAAAATATTTTTATTACTTTATTTTGTAACAACACTAGTATCCTCAATATAGTTGGATGTTTTTAGGATACAGATTTTATTTACACTTACACACACCTTCATCTAATGGTTAAAGAACATACTATTTATTTGGGTGGCGAATTACTGCCTCACGAAACGATGATTGTTCAATCTTTTTTTAACACCTCTCATGGTGGCCATTATGTTGACACTATTTTTATATATGATATATATTATGTTTTTTTTCCTTATGATTCTTTATTTTTCATTTATGGCATACCTTTATGATTTCCTTTATGGGTAAACACGATAATTTCATTTTCGGAAGTACGGACTACCGCCCCGTCAAAGTGATTTGAATGGTTAATGCCATATGTGGGATGTATAAAGGATGGAGTAAATGGTATTATACATTATATAATACTGGAATTATAGTATACCTTTATATAATTACAATTTCATTCTATTAAATATGAAATAGAAATGAAAGTAGCATTCATGCGTACGTACGACTTACCGTCTCCATAAACGATGCATTTCATTTCTTACATCTAAATGTTATGTAATATTATAAATGAATGTATATACTGGATATATATGATATATATGATATATAAATCATGAATACAATTCTGTCTATAATGGATATTTCACCAGAAATTATAAGAAGTTTATTTTTGACTCAAGTACCAAAGATCGACAAAACGACCGTTATTAACTTAAATAATTACATAATGTTCATAACATGGTAATAAGTGATATAAAAGGAATAATAAACTTGAGAAATGTTCTAAAGAAATTATAAATTAACTCTAGTTTATTATTCAGGAGGTTAAAGAACGGTCCAGTCAAGTTGGACACGAGGTAAGGCAACTTCTTAACCCAATTTCCGTTCTTTGGGTTAATATCCTACTTTAAAATTATATCATGATTTTATTATGTCATATATTGTATTTGTACTTTATTTATGTGTAATTATAGTGAATACACATAATAGATCTATTTTATTTAAAAAATGATCTTTGTAAGGGAACTTCTTAACCCATGTCCCATTCTTTGGGTTGAACTTATCTTTCTTATTTATGTAGTTCATTGATTATGTGAGAAATGAATTTTTATATCTTATCATGTATTTATAATTTATTTATGTGAGATTATAGTGAATACACATGAGAAATATATTTTATTTACAAAATGATCTTTGTAAGGGGCTTCATCTCAATCTCCTTTCATTGAGAAATATTTTGTTTTATACACAAATTTCTTTTATACGGTGTATAAACCCCTTTGAATTTTACTTTTACTCAAATGGAATCTTTTTATACGAAGCGTTCTACTAAATGACAGAAGGAATGTTCTGTCTTATGTGACAACAATGACTTCTCCTTCACTGTGACCATTATTTGAGTTCTGGATTCCTCTAAAGGCCATAATGTTTTTTTAAATGAAAAACAAATACCATGTTTTACCTTTCTTTTATTGTGGTTTTTAAAATAGTACGTATCAAAAGTTGTTCATGAGTCTTAATATATGAAAACCTAGTGCAAATGTATATGTATTTAAAGCAAGCTTAAAAATGTTTTCAGAAAACCTGACTCTCGAGTGTGGTAGACATGAAGGGATTGGGCATGGACCCATCATGGCCTGTAATTAGTCGAGCAGTCTCAGAATTAGTTATTTTGTTTTCAGAAGCTTGCATAATGTTTTCATAAAAACACTAAAGTATATTTGATCAAATTTAAACGTAAGTATCTTCTAAAAAAATTGCATCGACAGGTCTTATGAGACAAAGTAGTGTCTTGGCATGAGGCCTTGACAAAATCTTATTTGTAGTCTTGGCACGAGGCCTTGGATACGTGGTTATGATAGTCTACCATTATGTATTCCATCATTATGAAAGTGGTTATTTATATTGCATGTGATTATTCTCTAGTAGAATATCCATGTGAATAAGTAAATGGAATTATTTCATTTTACTTTTTCCATATTATGCTGAAGTTCAAGTTTAGAGGCTTTTGTTTTAGTTATACATTGCCTTAACTGTTTATGGTTATTTATGAAAGCTTTCGCTATATTGTTATCCTTAATGAGCATCTGAGCTCACCCCTTTCAATGTTTTAATTTTTTCAGGATGTGAAGAAGTATTTTCGGAATGAACTGCAGGGATAGTCTAAATGGGATATGAGTGTGGAAAATGGAGACTATGTTATTGTAGTTTTTCACTTTATGATGTAATGTAACATTTATGAATGTATCTAGTGTTTCCAATTCTACTAAACTAATTGGTATTTCGAGACTTGATCTTTTGTGATCATGCCAATGTTACGCAATAATGCACCAACTTTGGGTAACTGGGGTCAGGGCGTTATAGCAGTCACCAGTGCCGCTCCATACCGACACCCGGGTAGTATCCTTGCGTAAGCACCATTCACCATTGCTGCTCCATAGAGCCACCCGAACAACTTTCTCACATAATCCCCATTCACTATTTCCGCACTATAGAGGCACCCGGGCAGCTTCCTTGCATAAGCCCTGTTCACCATTGTCGCTCTGTAGCGGTACCCAGGCAGCATCATTGCATAAGCCCCGTTCACTATTGCCGCTCCATAGCCGCACTCGGGCAGCTTTCTCGCGTAAGCCCCATCCACCATTTCCACTTCATAACGGCACCCAGGCAGCTTCCTTGTGTAAGCCCCGTTCATCATTGTCATTCCATAGCGGCACTCGGGTAGCTTCCTTGCGTAAGCCCCGTTCACCATTTCTGCTCCGTAGCGACACCCGGGAAGCTTTCTTATGTAAGCCCCATTCACCATTTCCACTCCTTAGCGGCGAACGGGAAGCTTCCTCGCGTAAGCCCCGTTCACCATTTCCGCTCCTTAGCGGCACCCAGGCAGCTTCCTCGCGTAAGCCCCGTTCACCATTGCCGCTCCTTAGCGGAAAATGGGTAGCTTCCTTGCGTAACCCCCATCCACTATTGTGAACCCATTCAGTGGTAAGCCGTTGACATCCTTATCCAGCGGTAAGACATTGTGACCCAATCCAGTGGTAAGTCGTTGTGATCCTATTCATCGGTAAGCCGCTGACATCCTTATCTAGCGGTAATCCGTTGTGACCCAATCTAGTGGTAAGTCGTTGTGACCCAATCCAGTGGTTAGCCATTGAAACCCCCAATCAGCAGTAAGCCGTCATTAGGAGAACTACATGGACTTTAACTCCCTGCCATGGGGATATGTAGGAAGACTCTTCAAGGATCAAGCTAGAAACCATCATCATCCTCATGACGGTTCCACCCCCTTCACCACGGCCTTGATGATGCCTTCCCTTCCCCAATGGGTAGAGGGTACCGGTCATGTAAGACCTAGGGTTGCGGAGTAAACCCACCTCATCCGACCTGCAGGACGTTAAACTTCCAAGCATCTCATCCTCAACACATGACTTTAAACTATACCCGACCTCGTGCCTCGCACGCAGGGTCCCCCTAACTCAGACATTCATTACACCCCTGGTACCCACAGGGGATGATATCCTCCTTCTGGGAGTGGTGTTTGTCGGTGGGGAGGGGCATCCACCTTGGTGTAAGCCCCCTAGACCCTCATGCGAAAGGTACCACCCATGCACCTCCGTACTTCCTCAGCGCCAGGGCCTGCAGAGGGTCTGATAGGGAATGAGGAACCTCCTTTCTTTGGTCCCAAATCCCCCCCCCCCCTCTGCGCTTTGTCTCAGTTTGGGCCTCCATCCTGATGTAAGTCACAACACCATGGGACACCTAACGCGTAATCCCCTTTTCGCTTCTCACGGACACACCCTTCACGACATGATCGTCAGGTCTCTGCTGCCTCTTGTTTCTCACACCGAGCACGAATCATGTGGGCTTAGCATAAGCATCGACCATGATAATGCCCTCGTCCATCATGACGTTAAACTGTATGCCACCATCCAGCATTACTCTAAGCTTCACGCCCGAACTACGAGGACTTTGACCCTTGTCAAGGCATGGTACGTAAGAAGCCTCACGAGGTTCAATCCCACCACCAGTGGACCCCCAGGTTCACCCTCACGTCGGATCGCTGGCAAAAACCCCACCAAAACTACAAGGACGTTGATCCATGTCAAGGCATGGTATGTAGGAAGCCTCCCTGAGGTTCAAGCCCCGTCATCCATCGGGCCAAGGTCCTTCTTCACATTGGATCGCCAACACCCACATTCATATCCTAACTATGAGGAATTTGATCCATGTCAAGGAATGGTACGTTGGAAGCCTCGTTGAGGTTCAAGCCCAACAATAATTGGACCAATATGTCTCTGTGTCGTTGTGCCAAGACCCATTTTCACATGAACTACATGGTCTTTGATCCATGTCAAGGCATGGTACGTAGGAAGCCTTCCTGAGGTTCAAGCCCATTGTCCACCTGGACCAAGGTCCTTTTTTCACATCAGTTCTCTGACACACCCCGTCCCGTGTGATATTAAACTGCATCATAATCCAGTGGTAAGCCATTTTGACCCTACCATTCAGTTGTTTCGACACCCCTTCGTGTCAGTTCAATATCCCCTTAGCTGAACTATGTGGTCTTTGATCCATGCCAAGGCATGTTACGTAGGAAGCCTCATGAGGGTCAAGCCCGCCACCCATTGGACCAAGGTCCTTTTTCACGTCGGTTTTCTGGCGCCCAACCCGAACTATGAGGACTTTTTTCCATGTCAAGGCATGGTACGTAGGAAACCACACAAGGTTCAATCCCACAAACCACCTGGTCCAAGGTCTTTATTCATGTCGGTTCTCCGACATCCCTTTTCCCGAACTACGAGGAATTTGATCCATGTCAAGGCATGGTACGAAGGAAACCTCACGAGGTTCAAGCCCAATACCCATCGGACCAAGGTCCACCTTCACGTCGGTCTTCCGGCACACCAACCCGAACTACGAGGACTTTGATCCATGTCAAGGCATGGTACGTAGGAAACCTCACGAGGTTCAATCCCAACACCCATTGGACCAAGGTCCTTCTTCACGTCGGTTCACCGGTGTCCATTCTGAACTATGTGGTCTTTGAACCATGTCAAGGCATGGTAGGTAGGAAGACCCCTGAGGTTCAAGCCCACCACCCGGTCGTTCCGACCTCTTTCACATTGGTTCACCCACCACCTTGGGCAGCCTAGAGTGTAATCCCCACACATCCATTATGAACTATGTGGACTTTGATCCATGTCAAGGTATGGTACGTAGGAAGCCTCCTTGAGGTTAAAGCCCACCACCCAATCGCTCCAACCCCCTTCACGTCGGTTCTCACCAACTGAACTATGCAGACATTGATTCCTTGCCATGGGGATACGTAGGAGGTCTCTTCGAGGCTCAATCCCAACTTCACCGTCACCCTTGCGATGGTCCCTTTTCATTCCTCCTCCACTTCATTCATCCATCCATCATCCATACTAATTCTTACCCGGGCTGCAACATCCCGGTGGGATAATGTCATCCACCCTCCTCGCTGTTCCTAGCAGTACTTGGGCCGCTATCCACGCATAAGCCCCATCATGTCTCCGGGTTGTTGTCCTCTGTGTACACCCCGATTCATCACCCTTATAACTACGTGGGTTTTGATCTCTGTCGTCGGCAGAGGGTATGTAGGAAACCTCCCTGGGGTTCAATCCCAGCCAATGGTAAACCATGGTGTCCCCTATCCTGGGGTACACTCTCCCTGATCCGCCCTCAGTGGTTTCCAGATCAGCCATTACGGTGTGACATCTCCCCTCCAGGGGGTGCACCACCTCAGATCCGTCCTTACTGGGAGTTCTGATCTATCCACTCGGTAAACCTTCCAGGTGTTCCCTCTTAGGGATGTACAAATATGATTCGTCTCTATGGGACGTTCTGATCACTCTTATTACGTCTCCACAAGACGTTAAACTCATGACCTACCTCGTGATAAACATGAGATGCCTGAGGAAAACCTCGGATGACATGACTTTGGCGTAACTGTATCCGCAAGATGTTAAACTCGTGGAATGTCCTGTGTTAAACATGGGAAGCTGAGGAAAACATCAGATGCATGTGTATGGAATGTGATTCCCCGTATTCAAAGTGGGATGCCTCCAGTTCTATACCCTTGATATGCCCTCTTATGACGAAGAATACAGGTTCCCCAATGTCCACGCACCCAGAGATTCCCTGACATTCCTGATGTTGTCATCTACTCTGACCGAAGGTTGCTACCATGTCAAGACCCCATGGAATTTCCTGAAGGAAGTAATGTAATTAACCAGCGTCCATGAAGATACAACACTGGGAATGAGATTCAAGAACCACGTATTAAATCTATGAGGGAGACCGGACTAGGTAACGAGTTCCGAGGAGGAATCCATGAAAGGAAGAACTAACATCCCATCATCCTGTTTCGATCAAGGAGCAAACTTCCCTGAACAAGGAACAGATGCCGCCCACCTTTGGAAAGTGGGAATGCGGGGAAACAACTGCACATCCTCACAGATGGATGACCTCTCCATGGAGAAAGCATCAAAAACAATTTCATGTCCATATAGTTTTTTTATAATTTTATTTTAAAAACATGGACTTGGAAGGGAAATAGAGTTTGATGGAAAACATTAAAAGATTATTTTTTGAAGAGACATCCCTTATCACCATAGACATATTTGAATCATAATTCCCATGAAATAATAACATTATAAAAAACTTAATACTATAATAATAGATTATTTAATTATATAACATGTTAAAAGGGATATATATACACCACATAAAAAAATATAGGTCCACTATATCAAAATATGCCTCAATAAAAGTAAATTGAGATGAAGACCCTTACCTTGAGTCTAGCTTATCACGTTTTTCATTATCATCCTGTATAATAAATAAATGTTATTTATTTACTTACATGGGAACATTTTTCAAGTGAATTATTACTTTTATTTAACTTTTTAACAAGTTATGTACAATTAATTAATCGATTAAATACAAGTCTAACTTTTTGACCCTATTCTGTGTATGTGTAAAAAATGTCATTAGTAGATTGACTATGGTCAAAGGGCTCATAATTTAAAAAATTACCGAATAATAATCAAGAAATAATAATAATATTTATACATAAATTATTCTTTTAAAACCAATCATGAAATATGGTTGTGAATAATAAACTAATGTTTTGATCATGGTGATTGTTGGTCGTGCGTATGCATGAGTAATGTTTCCATTTTTCAATGATCACTACGAAATGAAGGTAAGTTATATTTTATATTTTTAGATTGATAATTATATCTTAAATACCATAATTTTTAATTATATACACGTATATATATATATATATCATTCTTGTGGGCTGGTCATGAAAAAGGAATCACAGAACTTTGAGGAGGCAGTAATCAACCCTTCCATGAACGACATTCTCACTTTTCTAGTGTGTGAAGATGTAACAAATACAACTATATATTATACATTCATAATGATAAATATATCATGAATATCATAATATGTAATGTATATAACATATATTAAGTATAATTACCCTTATTACCTTCTGTATAACGTGTTAATGAAAAATGAATCACATCGCTTTGCAAGGCGGTAAACCTCTGTACACACAAGAGATATTATCATATTATCTACAGAATATAAATTAAAAATATTATATATTATATAAATATTAAAGAGGTATAATTATTTTATAAATATAATATATAACCTTTGTATCTATCATAATACCCAACCGTGAGAGGAGGTAATGAAAAAATGAATGACATCATTTTGCGAGGCTGTAGTCCACCATACACTGGATTGATGATTTTGTAACCCATTTGGTGGAAGCGGGTAATGATTTTGGCCTTTTAAATTAACATAATAAAATATTAGTAAAATAATGATACTATGGGTATTATATAATAATTTTTCAATAATAGTTGAAGGGGGTGGATAAAGAAGTAAAAAAAATGATCATTGATAAATATTACCTCTCCATTGGGTAACTCTTTTTGGTTTGAATCAAAGGCCATACTTGGTTGGATTTAATCACAGAATAAGGATTATAGGATAAGGGTGGGAAATTATGGATGTTATTATTAACGTTAATGGATGAACCCAATAGTTTTTTGAGTTTTATGTGAGTAGGATAGTTGGTGGCATTTTATAAGTGTGGTGAGAGGCACACCTGTCATTTTTTTGAAAGAGTGAGATCCATAATTTTTTTTTCATGAAAAAGAACCACCTAATGGTAAATTATGAAGTATATAATGGGTAATATTGATATTTTTCTAGAAAATGGTTTTTGGAAATGTTTTTTTTATTTTTTTACCCTTATATTTATAGTGTAATCCCTCGTTAAACTAGTTTTTTACATTAATCACTGTGATTAATTTTAATTATTTTAAAAATAATTTGGTTAAAATAATAAGTTGGACTTATTAGACATTATAAATTATTATAATTACAAATATTTAATTTTTTTTTCAAATTCAATTTCCAAAATTTTGAAAATATTATTTAACATTAATCCCACAAACATGGTGAGATAATGAGATTTTAAGAACAATATTGTTTAGAAAAAGATGATTATATATTCAATATATGACTTAAAATAATAATTTTATGAAATTAATTTAATTTTTTAAGAAATATAATATATATAAATCTAATTTAAAACATTCCCCATTATATAATATTTTAATTAATTAAAAAGTAGGAACATTTTTCATTTTAAAGCAGGTCTTAGAAAAACCAATTTTTAAACAAAGAAAATAAACTTATACTATAACCAAATATAAAGTTTATTGAAAATGAATTAAGCAGATTAAATATAACTAAATAATTCATAGTTAACATGGAAAAATATTCAAAATATATAATTACATTAAAATAACACAAGTTATTAAAAATAAATGGATTTTTTTATACAAATTTGTATTTTTCACTTTTCACTGAAAAATAAATATTTTACAAAAAATAAAAAAAGTTCACCTAAAGGAAATTTTGGTATGCTGATTTTAAAAATGAGATTAATTTTATAAAAATAAAATTCTAAAATTTAGGAATTAACCTATTAAATAAATCCTCATAATAATGGTTTTTAATTAAAATGATTTACTTTTTGATTAAAATTACAATAATTCTAATGCATTAATTATATGAAGAAACAATAAAACTTAATCAATGTGCCTTAAAAAAATATCATCAGTTATGTAACTTTCATACAAAATTTAAATACGTTCCCCAGTCGAAATTATCACAAGACATCCAGATAAATAAGTTGGATGGTATCATTATCGTATATCCTTATTGAAGAATAAGATTAATCAAATAATGTTGACATGTTTGAGGATACTTCTTAAAGATATCTAAAATATTTCTTTAGTAAACTATATTATTCATTTTGATATCAATTATTTAAAAAATAGAAACATTTAAAATAATTGGGAAAAAATAATCATTGTAAATAAACATGGAAACTTTTAAAAAAAATTCCGGAAAACTATTAGTAATGGAGATGGCATAAGTCATTCATGTTTTGTAAATTAAAACAAAGATTTAGTTCAGACCATTGGGGAAATGTTCATAATTTAGATGATGTCAACAATATTACTTTTTACACATATTATAAAAATCCCAAAATTGGTAAAATGTACTTTTTTCAATCATTATGGAATATTAAAAACAATCTTATATTTTTTTATAGAATATATTGGTATGAATGAAATATATTCCCGATCGAATAGAAAAACAAAGTTAGTTTCCCTTAAAAAAATTCTTCTAAATTATGAGTACCTAGAGAATAAAAAGTGAAATAAAAACACTTAATTTATTGAAATAACTATATTTTAAGAAAATATATATTTTTTAAAATATAAATATCTTTGAATTCCCCAAATTGATACTTAAAACATAAATAATCTTGAATAAGGATGAGATTATGAAATAAACCCTTAAACAAGCTATCAATTACATAATAATTGATTTAACCTCTTTTACAATAAATGAAAATTAATAATAAATTAAAAAATAATAATATACATACTTATAATATCATATATGATCTATTTATAATAATTGAACACCAATTTATGATTAATTATTTATTAACGTCATCACTTTAGATTGTTAACTATTTAATTTATTTTGTGTAATTTGGTTTGGTAGTTTTGGTAAATTCTAGTAGATAATTATGAAATCATATAAAAAATGTTAATCATGATATAAATATCATATATATTAAATAAATATAGATTTATAATTTTCATTGAAATGCGTTTCTGAAAAATGAATCACATTGTTTTATAGGGGTAGTTTTCCATATGTATGCACGGGTGACGTTATCATTTTTCAATTGGTGTAAGGGTGAGATGGTAAATTATAAATTACATATAAAGAATCAAAATTACATTATATATACATCATATATATGTATTCATTATTTTTTATCAATATCAAAGTAAAATTGTGATGAAAACGGATTACACCACTATGTGGTGACGATAGGCTATAAATGCACATGAGAATTATATCCATTTTACATGTGATAGAAATGATATGAATAAGGGTTGTGCCATAATAATAATAAAATTTTAGTAGTTGGAATATTATGATATTATTATATGATAATATTTCTAAAATATTTGAAGTAGGGGGAGGAGGAAATAGAATGAAAACACTATGTTAAGTGTTATATATCCTATTGGGAAATCAACATTAGCCTTAGACCTTATTCCATATTGGTTGGTCTTTTTTTGAAAATAGAGCCTCTATGAAATGTGTTGGAATATTGGGATGTTATTTGGGTGGTCCGTAGTCATACACTGTTTCTAAATATGTGTGAATAAGAGTGGTGAAGTGGTGCCATTTTTATAAGTGAGGTAAATGATATACTTGGGATTGGATAAAATATTTTAATGTAACATATTTCATAATCATGTAAAAAGAACCAAATGGACATAATTTAAAAGGATGGGAATTATAATTTCTGAATAACGTCAACCAAAGAAAATTATACATGTTTATGTATCATTTTAAACCTTATTTTTTCAGTTTAACTCCCTAATTAACCCTTTTAACCTAATTCTTGGTACGAAATTGTTTATACTATAAGGGTAAAACAATTATATTTTAAGTTGATAAGTTTCTTAAAAAATAGTCCATATATAAAATTTTATACCTTTTAAGATCTGAAAAGTCCTATAACAATTTTTATTTAATTTTTAAATAATTTAATAAAATATTTTTCATCATAAAATATTTTTAGTCATTTTAGGACTATTCATTTAATTTGACTTGGAAGATATCAAGATTGTAATGGAATTAGAATTAAAAAAATTAAATTTAAATATAATTTATACTTACTGATAAAATTCATTGAATACCCCAATTTATTAAAATAATATTTGTTTTATTGTTTTCAAAATAATTTACCTTAATTTTCCACAATTTTTACAAACATTGTATTGGTGTTTTATAAGAGTTTAAGGTAATGATATCATCATAAGAAATTAAAAATAAATTAATATACTAAAAATAATGTATTATATTTAAAAAGAAAAATATATAATTGATATAAATTATTTTTTATCATAATAAACATATATTATAGATATTAAGGGAAAGGGAGTGAATTTTTTTTATTATTTACCTAACATAATAAAAAATTAATTATCAAAGGAAAATGGAAAAAACTATAAATATTAGATGTTTGGTTGGATATGGTAAACATAATCTAAAAAATTGAAATAAATTAAGGTTTGAGGTTGATTTTTAGATCTTATCCCATAGTTTGAACCTTAATTAACATATTTTACCCCATACCATGGTGAAAACTATTTACCACAACTAATATTAAATATGGAAAAAATGAAATTGACCTATATAATTAAATTTAACTACACAATTCTAAATATGAGATTCATTTTCCATTATTCAATTAATATTATAGCTATAAAATAATTTTAATGAAAATTCATAACAAGCAATGAAAAAAGTTTTCAACAAAATGTGTTTTAAGTTTAAAAATGAACATATAACAAAATCCAATATAATGTGGATTCTTAAACCATTATTTAAAATTTATTTAATAAAATTTATTTTATTTTACCTTAGAAAATAATACAAAAATGTAATCACTCTTTAAAATTACTTGATTTAATGAAAAGAAATGAAAAAATCACAAAACACTTGGCTTTTGTTTCACTACTCCATAAAAAACATTTTATAAAAAATACTAAAAATTAACACAAAGATAATATTTATTTACGATTTCATAATAATTCTCTATTTCATCAAATAATAGTTCTATGAGTGGTAGAAATTAATTATAATGCTCATGTAAAAGGTTACATAAAAACCATTTTTAAGAAAACATGTTTTTGAAGTATAAAATGATTTACTGAAAGGTGTGTGAATATTAAATATAAATTAATGAATACATTTATATTTTATAATAAATTTATATAGATTTTTGATATTATGGTTTTTCATATTTTTCATTTTTATTTAATGGCTAGGCTATAATGGTAACATATAAATAAAAATAATTTTATAGTATATCATCGTTTTAACAAAGCATATTTTTGAGTGTTAGGAAAGCTATCATGCATAGAATTATTTTAAATTATATGTTTTGGGTGCTATATTCCCTCTGAAATAAATCTCTCCCCTATGATTTTTATCTCTTTAATAAAAGGATCAAAATTTTAAAATAATTTTGATCTAAATCTACCTCATAAAATGATATAATAATACTTAATTTCAAAAGGGGAAGTGGTAAACATAATGGTTACCTAAAATAATACATAATCAGGCTTCTAAATATGGAGAATTGTAGTGGTAAGTGAAAATATAGATATAGAAGAGAAATAATAACATCTTTGTAATAATAGAGAATGATTTATATATCATCATATTGAGACCATTAATAACCGAGAAATAATATATTAATAAGTTATAAAAAATATCATCGATATTATTAAATATTCCATTAAAGAAGTAATATATCAATTCCAAAGACATCAACAATAACACCAATTAAAATGGTTCAATACTTTAACCTAAAAATTATAATACAAATAGTTCAACATAGATTATTTTATGCTTCATTTATCAATTCCTAAATCATTAAAACTATTTAATACACCAAAACAATTATGTAAAATTCTATTATGATTAAAAAAACCATGTTTGGAACTAGAGAATATTCGGGTTTCTCAGTAGATACTAATATTCATATTCTCAATAAAAAATATTCCCACTATAATTTTCAATTAAACACTCTATCCTTAGTGTGTTGGGGGATGATTGAATATTCTATATAGATGTAAAAGACTATATAGAACTGAAATAAAATAAAACCTTGGACATATTTGTCTTTATGATAAAAGTACCTATTATAACAATTTAAGGGATTTCAAATTTAGGTATAATATGTAAATAAGTAGGAACTTTCTCACATTTATTTTTATGAGGAAAATTACCACAACACCTAGGTAATTAATTTATGTATTTACCTATCTCTGCATAGTTATAAAATTATAAATTTATGGCTTATTTATTGCCCTTAAATTCATGAACCTGGTGTCTTTCCCTAAACACATGATTCAAACTCCCATTACCTTTAATAAAGTACAAGGGCATTTCTTTACAAAATTATTATAATTTAGAAATTCACCTATTCTATTTTTCCATTGTTTATGTATTTATCCTTACATAGTGATCAACCGTTCAATTTTTCCACTGAATTTCATTTAAAATATTTTTCTTGAGGAGTTATTTCCCATTCCTTGGGGGAACTTGATACAACACCATGATATGTTGAAAAACATTGAGAGCTCAATACCTATCTATGGATTTTATTTATCTCACCAAATAAGAAATCAATATCACTCTATAGATTAAATGTGTATTCTATAACATTCCCTGAAATCTTGTAAAGATTCATTCATAATTCGAAACGCATTCTTATAACATTTGTCTAAAATTTGAAAAAATATTTTCCTATTCAACTCATTGTGAAAGTAGTAACTAAGATTCATGTTATCACTAAGAGGGGGGGGGGGTGATTTATTTAATGATAAATTATTTTATATTATATTAAATTTGAAGTATCCTTCACCTACTTCTAAATTGACATGAATTTAATTAAAGAAACAACATAAGAAAAATCCATAAGAAAATATGTATTTATAAGGTTCGCTACTCAAAAAATGAAGGTAGCCATTAAAATGTTTTGGAAAAAATACAATAAAAAATCTACTAGATATTAATCCTATTATATGGTTATACGAAGAAGGTAATATGCTTACACATTCATTTAACAATGATCAACACAATAGTGCATGTGATTTCAACATAGATAAAGATGTATCCCCAATTTTTGGAATAATTATTAGAAACCTTCAACAATAGCAATCAGTATGTTATCACCATGCTGCTTGTACTTCTCTAAACATGTTCTTTATAAAACAAAATATTATTCGCTTTTGTTCCCCAAATCATTCCTGAAATTACCCATTGATTTATGTATAAAATGTCCATCTATTATCTTTTTATAAGGATTCTATTTTAGCTATCACAAAAAAATCATCAGGTAATTTCAATAACCCACTAAACATTCTTACTCAAGTGAATTAATTCAACTATATAAATAGTTTATCTAGACCCACCTTGTATGAATATTTTTATATTATATTATATATATTGCCTCTAATGACAACTTCCAAGACTAATATAAACTTATTTTTCAATCAAGAGATTCCTTGGTTAATAACTTATCATACTCAAACATTGGAATTAATATTTCGTATGGTATCTTGATGTGTAACTGTTAGTCAAACATTATAATTCATAATTCATATGGTATCTTTATCTGTAACTATTTCTGAAGCACTTTAGCTTTTACATGCTTGAACAATACCCGCATTGAGTTGTATCAACACCACCATTTTATAGTAGTGCTTGAAGGAGAATAGGCGGGGAATCCGATTTATTTTCCCATAAATAAATTCAATATGTCCAACCCAAAAAAACTATATTAGATTATTCTCAAGGATAATAATTATTATTTAATATTCTCTTAAACTTGAGCATATTCTACCTTTAAAAATCTCCCTTTTAACACAATGAGAATAAAAGATATACCAAATGTGATATTTGGAATGTTAAATGATCATCACATCATCGTTATATTTAATATATTTATAAATGTTTCATCAATAACTTTGAACTAGTTCCAACCTATACTAAAAATTCATATGGTAAAACTTCATAGAAACACAACAGTCTATCATGACTATGTTTGATGCTCTTGTACACATTTGAAGGATTAATTAAAAAAAACTCAGCATACTTCCACTTTATGATGAATAATATCAGTAATCCCTATCATTTTAGTTCTTACATTTTTTTACAATATTTTAAATCAAAAGGCATGTATCTAAAAACTCACAGACTTCCATTTGATATTTGGTTCAGCCGATATAGCCTTTTAGATTAGAATTTTTATGATTACATTGAATTAGTTTATGTAATTCTCTTCATCTGATTAAACTTCATCTGAATGGGCATAATCTGATGAAATTCCTCATCAATTTATATTTTAACATCTACAATAACAAGATCTTCATAAACTTCAAATACAAAATTTTCTCACCCAATTTTTGTTTGTTTGTCTCTATCTAGGAACATTCATATATCATTATTATATAAAAATTTTATATACAAACAATTTACTCCCTATTTAAACTAATAATTGGATGATGAATTCCTTTATAAATTATGATGTTAAAAACATTTAGAACAGTAAATAATAACTATAATTTTCTTATTCACCAAAATATTACTCAATGGAATTTGTAAACAATTTATGATAAACATTCAACACAAAAAAATGTATATAAACATCAATGTAAAGAATCATACATCCAATGGAATTCATATTGAAAAAATATACCCACTCTTCTCTATATGTTCAATAATTATGTGGGGGAATTAAAAATGATAGGTGTTATATGTTTAAATAATAGAAGAAAAAACATAGAGCACATATTCTTAAAAAAAATTACATCCTCCAAAAATAATCTTGAACATTCTAAACACATCCAAACATCCATGTCCCAAAAATATCCCCTTTTTTAATTTTTTTTCCAACAAAAGAAAATAAATCAATGAAACATTATATCTCAATAAAACAAAGGATTACTTATAAAAAAAAGAAAGGCCTACATTAGATAACTCGGTGTAGAAAATAAGATTCATTGAAGAACAATAGCTTATTTTCCAAAAGTAGTGACGTAAGAAACATTACTAAGAAACTCTATAATTATGTTTTAAAATTTATCAACATCTTCCTATAATAAATTGTTTTACTTAATGCACTTTAACAAAAAGAAGTGACTTAAAATCATTCTTAAAAATCTTATTCCATAATATTTTAAAATTGACAAAATATTTCTACATGAATAAAGTTTTCTTATATCCACTTCAACAAAATATGAAATTTTTTCACACACACTAAAATAACATATTACCACTTTATCAAAAACCCATGAAAATCATGATTTACCTCAAATAGTAAAACACATACCAATGGATAGATTTATTTTAAAACATTTTTGTCCCCATTGAAAAATATATCCAAAGATAAAATGTGGGAGGGGATGAAAATCAAATAAATTAGCCCTGAAGAGAAGGAGGTTGATTGACCATTATCAGCATTAGATTACGAAATATTTCTTTTAGCATTCGTTTTATAAATATATCATCAAATTTCTTTTTTATAGGAACAAAAACAAACTTTAGATCATTCTTATCTACAACTATTTTATGAAGTGATGATTGATATCAATTTACCTGGAATGACAATGTTTCTCTAGATTTTAAGTTATATTTATTACAATATGTTTATTTCATCATAAGGTAATGGGAAACTTCAAATCATTAAACATTTTTTCCAACCATGTCTTCTTCATCATAATTTCGTTTTAGTTTGAGTAGAAGACATATACACATATTTTTCTATAAAAATAGCCACTAAACATTGTTTATTTGTATTCTAGCTATCATAACATTGTTACAAGAAAAATTCTACACCATATATATATTTTCTATCATCTACACTTCCATCACAATCTACATCTATATAAAAAAAAGACCAATCTTTTGTGTGTATTCACATTTCAACCCACAATTATTTTTCCCTATATTATGTTATAGAATTACTTTTCCATCCATGTGATGATATTATTTTGGTTCACTTTTTATAAATGGAATAAAAGTAAATAGTATATAAAATATATTTCCTTGATTTTTTCAGATATAATAAAATTATTAAAAAATTTCCAAATTTGTTCGGATTTACCTCATTTCCTTTACAATTTTGTCCCTACTTCATTCCCACTAAAATCTGGGTGGGAAAAGGATTTGATTTTTCCATTCCAAACATCATTAGAAGTTCTTTATAATAATTCTCTTGATAAAAGAAAATATATTTATTATTCATGTCGATTTTTAAGTTAGGAAATTATTTCATTTCTCTAAACAAGGACATTTCATAATGACTCTTCATCTCCATACAAAAAATTCACATGTTTCTTCATCCTTCCATATGAATAAAATGTCATCAACATAAAAAATCACAATGAAGGAAATCTAATGATTTTATTTTATATATTAGTTACTATAAAATCATAATTTATTTCTATTTAACCTTTCTAACTAGATATGCAATTTGAAATAACATGATCTTGAATATTACATCAACCCATACAAAACCTTCTTCATATTTCACACATATCATTCTTCTTTACCATGAACTAAGAAACAAAATTGCTTAATATGAAATACTTGATTGAGATATCAATTAATAAAGGATGACTTAACATCCACCAAAACAATTGTAAATATCTATTGTGAAACTATAGTAATAATGACTCTCATAGTTTCTAATATTTTTACTAGAGAAATAGTCTCATCAAAGTAAATGCCTTCAATTTGTGAGTAACATTTTCAAACTTATTTTCCCATGTCTCTCATCACTTCACCTTTCTCAATCATCTTATTTTGAAACCACTACTTTTTAACAAGAAAATTATTATTACTTGGTTTTCATACAAGTTCCCAATTATCATTATTTTATATTTAATCCATCTCTTTATTCATAACATCAATCCATTCATGATTTTCTAATACTTCATCAAAATATTTTTGCACAACATGTATATAAGGATGTGTGTGATACTATCCTTAAATATTTTATAGTTTCAATTAGTTTTAATTAATTTAAAATTATATTTTAAACATAAACTTACTTCCTCAAGCTAGTATTAGATATAAGTAATTATTACTCATCACTTGAGATAGTTGATTCAAAACATTAATCTTGAGAATATTAAAAATTATTCATATCATTAACAAACTATCCACATTTTTCCAATAAAAAACCTCATCATACCTTTCTTCGATATCAATAATTGTCTATGAAACTTTATCATCAACCTGTTAAAGAAAATTTCCATTTTATTATTAAAAAATAATTATTATCTATTTATTGTAACACATGTATCTTATAACATTAGAAGGGTATCCAATAAATATTCCATTAAAACATATCTACTCAAAATTACCAAGATTATCACCCTAGAAGTATAGATTCTAAACATAAATTACTTTTATAATAGATTCCCTCCATAAATATCAATAAATGTCATGTTCAATCAATATCTTTATGATCATCTCCACTAAACATTAATTTATTCATAAAAACACAGTTATTATATGATGTTTATGGTGCACTAAACCTATGATGAATTCCATGATTTTTAGGATAATATCTATACTTCTAACTTATATATTCACCAGCTTTATTAATAAAAGTATTTTCAATGAATATCAACTTGCTTTTATGAACTTATAATGAGATTATTAAACATTTTCAGACCCTATGATTTCTTATTCAAAAAAATAATACATATAATTTGATTAATTTTGTCAAAAAAGTAATAAATAAATTTCCTTTATTTTTGTTAACGTTTACTCATGGGACCAAAAATATTATAATGTATCAACAACAAATGATGATTTGAAATTATCTTAACTTTCTTATGCATATAGTTTCTAATCTTACCTTACTAGAAAATGGAACAACACAAATATCTTCTTTTTTCTCATGTCATAAATATAAAGAATAATTTTTAAATTTATTTATTTCAATATATATCTATGACACATATGATCCGTCCTTTTATTCTATATCTAATTTTCTTCCATCATTCTTAGATAACATGAACTTTGCAAGTTAGAAACTTTAAACTAGTTTCCCGTTCTGTATTTACCACTTATAAAAACTTTTCCATGTTCTATCCTTATAACATTAAAACCATATTTTATAAAGAAAATTTTGTTACCATCATCACAATTTCATGGAACTATTAATAAATTGTGTTTTATCCCATCAAAGAACAAGTATCATTTTATTTTTAACCTTTCCCCCAATGATAGAAGATACAATGCACTTTATTTTTAGTCACTCATAATTACCAAAAATATCTATACTTTATTTATAATTATTCACATTCCTAAAAAACCTCAAATATTCTATAATGTGTTAAGAACACACACTTTCTAATATACAAGGTCATTCTCATTTTGTTTCTTTAGGATCAGTTTTGAAAACTATGGTTTTTTATTTTTCCTTATTTATTCTTCTTATGAGGTAATTGAGATTTATTATATAAACTTTTTTGTGTCGAAATCATGGTATGACATCATTCTTCAATATGTAAAGTCCGTTCAATGTTTAAAAAATATTTTGAAATGGTTGGAATATCTTTTCAACCTCCAAACTTATTTTCTATGGTTTCCTTCTTTTAGTTGGTTAAATCTACCTCAAAATATGCCTCCAGTTTCTCCTATATTTTCTAAAATGTTGGTTAATAAACCAAATCATGTTATTTTGTATATAAAAATCCTCTATAATATTAGAAATTACCATATAAATCATATCACCCTCTGTAAAATACATACTATATAGAGTTTTTTTGTGTTTTAATGAAAATTAATTTAATCCAATTTTGTATTTCATTGTAAACCAATGTTTCTATTATCTCTAAAAATTTATTCTTAGAATAGACAATATATTCAGTTTTTGTGACTTTTTGTTCGTACTTCAGATATTCAGAAACATCACAGTTTTTAGCTTGATATGATTTGGATATAAAAATGGACTTCTGAGCTTTATTTTTATCCTACTTTATATCAAAACTCATACAATTATTTTGTGAATTTTTTACCCTCATAAGGTTTAAAATTCTAAAAACATTCACCAAATTATATAACTTAGTTTTGTTAGTATGTAATTCCTTTCTCATCTTTAACAAGTTTTTATAGAAATGTTCTTTTCCTTACTATATCATTTTAAATTTTTTGTTATGTTTTTTAAGAATTTTGTTCTCATAAAAAAACATTATCTAATTATCAATTTATTTCAGAAACATTGATTTATCTTCAAGTGAATGATATTTATTGTTTTATAAAATATTTTCCTTCTTTAAATCCCTGTTCTCCCTATAAAGTCTTAAAATATTTTCAAGATATTATTTCAACTCTCCCATTATTATAAATTACATATATGTCTCTTCTACTTTTGAACTATATCATTATCAATGGTAAATTTTTCATCATTCACATTTTCAAAAATATATTTTTTTAAAAACATCATCACAAATGTTATCAACCTATTTTTCACTCACATCATCATCCTTACATTAGACAAATAGTTTTTCATTTTGTATTTCAAGAAATTATTAAACTTTCCTATAGATTATAATTATTATTTTTATAAAATTTTCTTCATAAGAATTTTATAATTTCTATATTCTTCATCACTTTAACCAACATCCATGCATCATGGAGTTTTTTTATAAAATATACAATATCTTTGTAGATAAAATAATTTTAGTGGTAACTTTCTCTTGTATTTTCACCTTTTTAGAAAAAATTACATAAATTCATAATTGTTCTTACTAACCTTATATTAAATTTCATATTCCCAAGTTTCTTTTTTTTGAACATTTTTGTTAGTTTGTTTCTTGTTATATTTGAATGAAATTCCCCTATCATCCTTATCTTTATTCTTCATAACCTTTTCTCTTCCAATTTCATAAGTGATGAGAGTGTTGTGCAGATCATACATAGATAGAGTTTTCATATATCTATATTCCAATGATTAAGATTTTACATAAAATTTATAATGAATAATTTCTAATACCTTATTAATATTTTTCTAATATTATAACTTTTAACAAAGAGTTATTATAGAGATATTAATGTCATTCAATCTTATAATGAAGTAACCACATGATTCATAATCACCCATCTCTAGATATTTATTATTAAGTATATAGATTTATATATTTCATATTATTAAAATCATATTTCCTTTAAAACATTTCATCAAAATTTCAAATATACCTATAGCCCTTCAAACTACACTAACTATAAGAAACCCACTTTGAGAGAGCGATGAATGTATATCATTTCGGAATTACCCATCATTCTCCAAAATTCTTCTAATCATTAGTTATTAGGTAAAAAACATTAGTAATATATGTAAAAACATATGAAAAAGAATTAAGAACTTCATAATTAAGATAAACAAGACAAGTAAGAATTATATATTTCGAAATATGAAAATTATTTGCATTAAAAATTGGATATCACTTATTGTTCATAGAATTATAAACCTCCATAACATCTTATATTTTTTCCAAAATATTCAAAGAGTCAATAAAGGGAACCATTACGCTGAAACCACTTAAAATTACCTATTAAGAGCTATGTGATCACCAAGAGGGGGATGGGGAGAATTAAGGTTCTTTTTTGGTATACTTTCTAACATATAAAACAAACTTCACATCCTATTAAAGATTTATGACTTTTCTGAAATCAAGAAACTAATAAAATCCCTATGAAACCAAAATATTTACAAGGTTCAATGTTTAAGAAGAGTAGAAATTAATTTTAATTATTTTGGATGAAATAAAATACCATACATTACATATAAAAAAAGTTCTATATTATCATTATGAATAGTATTTAATATCCTTACACATGCATTTTAGTATGATCAATACAATAGTGCATGTTCTCTATGAATTGATAATGATGTTGCAGTGATTTATTATCCACTGTTATAAACCTTCACAAGCATGAATCAAAATGTTTTCACTATGATACTTATAATTATTCAGATTTTATCTTAATTCAAGTACTCCTCAAATGTTATTTCTAGAAGCTGGATAGAACATCCTCAATGGGATTCTAGAAAAAAGGTCATCCCGTTCACTATTTTTATAGGTTCTCCATCTAGTAATCCAAATGGAAAATTTAATCCTATTAATTCTTTAAACTAATATTACTTTCTTTTTCCTGTAATTATTTTCACCTCTTCACATAGTTTATCTAATTCAACTAGATATGAATCATTTTCTAGTTTCTTTTATCTACTTCCTTTAATCAAAACTCATATATCTGATATCAACATCTTCTTTAACCAAGATATTCCTTTTTCTAAAACATTACATAATCCAACTTCAAATCATATATTTAATTTGGTATGTCTTTCTAAAATTATTTCTAAAGCATTTTAAATGCTATATAGGGGAATAATGCCTACATTGAGTTGTTCAAACACCCCATTTATAAAGTAGATCTTGAAATAGAAGAGTTAGGAACTTGAATTAATTTTCCCACTTAATGAAAACCATATTTCATATCTCATTCTCAAAAATATTCACATAGATACTTCACAAGAAAAATAGTTTATTCTTGAAGACTTTTTTAAACATGATAATCCACTATTGTTAAAAAAATTTATTCTAACATGTTGGGAATCATAGATCACCATTTCATGATGTTAGGATCTTTAAATTCACATAATAACATCATCATATTTGATATATTTATGAATGTTTTGTAAATAACATCGACATAGTACCTATATATACTAAACATTTATCCAACTAAACATTTCTAAAATACTTCCATCTGTTGTGACTCTATCTGATTTACTTAGTAACTTTATAGGACCACTTTGAAAAGCATTCTTGAAAATTCATCATTCCGATAACTAGTATAAGATAGATATTTTTGAATCCTTCATATAAAAACAAATATATTATATATTAAACCAAAAATATTCAATGAAAAAATAAATAGACTTCCATCTGATATTTGGTTATTCTTGTGGAAATTTTTTGATTGGACTTTTTTCTAATTATATTGAAAGATTTCCTCTAATGGTATTCGTTTGATTGGAATTAATCCAACTATATTTTATCTGATGAAATTTCTTATAAACTTACCTTTTAAATTACTAAGAAACTATAACATCATAATCATTGAATAAAAAATCTTCTCATCAAAACCAAAATATTTTTACATCTTTCAGGTGTACTTCTATAGAATGTTATAACATAAACATTGCATAGAAAAGCAATTTACCCACCATTTTTACTAATGCCTAGATCATGAGAACTTTTATAATACATGATTTTAGAAATATTTATAAAAAATAATCACTAGATTTTAGTATATCATTGAGACTCTATTTTTTGAAAATTTTAAATTATGTATGATAGTCATTCAACACAAAACTCTATATGAACATCTCAGCCTAGAATCGTCTTCCTGATGGTCTTCATCATGAAAACTACTATCATCTCTTCTCCACGAATTATACTATTCTTTGAGGGAATAACAAAGTTGTGTGTTTTATGTCGAGATAATAAAATACAATACCTAGAACACACATTTTTATAGCCAAACATACTTCTTCTAATCATGTTCCATCTCCTTAAAAACACCTCTAAACTTCAAAGTACTAATACATTGCTGATGGGGAATTTCTGTTTTAAATAATTTAGATATAAAATTATCCAAATCTATACCATATATTAACTTATATTATATAGTATTTTTAATCATTTTCCACCATTAACTAGAATCCATATCTAAAAAAACTATCTAAATAATCTTTTCACCTTCATTACATACCAATATTTTAAATATATTTCAATGTGACTTGAACCGATTTTCAGCTATTATCAGATTAGTAGTTCTTTTAAAGGATATAATAATTTTTTTTTATGAATTAGACAATCATTATAAAATCATGTGGTGAAGAAACTTGTTTCTACATATAATAATTATTAATGGACATAACATTCCTAGATATTTGTATTGTAGTATTTGATCCAAATCTAGTTTTATAGTCATTAAAATGAGGGAAATACATATACAGATTATGAGTGTTAATACATTTTACCTTTATTCCGTTATTCTCCCTATTTAAAAAATTGAAAACACTAGATCATCTCATAGAATTATGAATAATAATGTATAATTAAAAACCTAGTGAAATAGATAACATAAATAGAATATTTATTCATAGGTGATCCTAGAATCATAGGCTTAGTTTCATTCAGAATATCATCAAATAAAAAAAATATTCAAATATTTAAAAGTTATTCATAAAGAGGATGTGAATCAACTAATGCATATTCCATGGGAGAGTTTATCCAGGTGTCTAGTCTGAGGTCCACCCATTATGGACAGAGTGAATATAATGATGATACTCATCCAATCCTTTTCAGTATGTTTTCCACTATGTTCATCTTTGGCACAACCACATCCACGTACTATAATCTTTTAATGGAGGTAATTTTTTATAAACCAATCATTCTATACCTTACCAAAACATCATGATATTATCATATACTTAGTAATATCCTTATAATCTGTTGTAGTTTTATGAACTCTAATTTATATTTTTACTAAATCTATTTCCCAAGGGTCCTACAATACACCCTCTGTTATAGAGTAATAATATTGAAACTAGTATCCGAGAGTCAGTGATAAATTTTTTAAAATGGAACTCAATTAAAGAGATCATATCCTGAAAGATCAATTAGCTTAGGATTCTTGAAAACTGTATACATGCTTGAATCTCTCATTACATTTTGAAAATATAAAATAAAACATAATAACTTATTTGAAAAAATTACTATTCCATATTGAATATATATTCATATCAATTATAGTTCACTTATAACATCATGGGGAATGGAAGGAGATGAAAATGGTGAGCTCAGATTCTTATTAATGAAATTTTAATAGTAGAATCTATCATAGAGTATGTCAGGCTTGAAAATTTTAGTAAGAATAACTTATGATCAAATAATTTTCCATAAATAAAAACATGATATTAAAACATATCTATAAATATAATAACAATTTTAATAAAAACATGGAAATCAAGAAGTGATTTCATAATGATGGAATTAATAATATCATAGATCTTAGACTTATCATCGAGGCCTTATGCCCAAACATTATACATAAATGGGTAAGGAATTTTACTAATACCAACCTATTTTTCCTCATCATACCTATTGATTCATCATGGGGATACGTAATTTTGGGCCCTACTCATCATATAATTCGTCCAATACATTAACCATATGAATCAATAATACAACACATCAATATACCATAAAATCAATAGCTATCAATTTATTGGGAACTAGAATAAGAAAGGTCAATAATTTACCTAGTCAAAATGAACATAAAGAATCCAAATTAATTTTGTGGATGGTATAATTTGATTATATACTCAATAAAGAATAATATTAATCAAATTATGATGATATTTATGAACATCAATTTAAAATATCCCTGGTGAATTTTATGTGGAATATAATATTCTCATTATAAAATTAAATATTTAAAAAATTAAAAATATTAAAAATGTTTTGAAAAACATTTTCATAGGAAATAACCATTAATTTTTTTGATGGATATTAAAATCAATGAGTATTGATGATAGAAGGAAAATAATTTCACCTGGCATTTTCTAAAAGAAAGATAATGATCAAACCTTCAGTAAAAAGTGTCTCATTTGGAAAATAACTAGAAGATTCTTTATAAAACTCTTTATATAAATTAAAAAATGGTTAAAAATTTAATTAATAAATAATTATTGGATATTAAAAACACTATTTATTGTTTTTAAATATAATATTAACATACTATAAAAATATTATCAACTGAATACAAAAATTAAATGAGTTTTTATTCAAAACATTTCTTCAAAATGTTGATTCATAGAGATAGGAAAAAGAAAGGGAAAAAATATTAATTTCCAAAAATAAACATAAGAGAAAAACATATTTTGGGTTTAATATTTAAATAATAGATAATTTCACCAATGGAAAAATAAACATAAGAAATATTGAATAAGGACGAGGTTATGAAATAATTTCATACATTAAATTCGAATTTGTTTGTAACTTTATTTGACCACATGTATATATAATTTAAATTTATTATAATTATATAATATAACAATATAAATGTCTGAAATTTAATATATGATCCACTTATAACATTTCAACACCTATTAATTATTAATTCTTTATTAAAATCGTCATTTCTGATTGTTAATTATTTTATTTCATGTATGTTTTAGTACGGTAGTTCTGGTACAAGAATAAATATCATGGTTATATAATACGAATAATGTTAATAATAATATAAATATCATATATATTCATTACTTACTATTTTATAATCATCCATTATTATCAAACATGATAAATTAATCTCATCACTTCATGGAGGTGGTCATCCACACGTAGGCACAAGCGATGTAATAAATTTTTAATGGGTGGAAGTAAAATATTGATAATGATATATAATATTTAAAGAATAATAATTATGTCATAAATATTTTAAATATACATTAGTTTTATGTTTATAACCATACTTGTAAAATAGTGATGAAAAATTAATTACACCACTCTGTGGAGATGGTAGGTTGTACATACACATGAATGATGTTTTAGTCCTCCATAGTTTGAATTAGATATGAAAAAATGTTTTCCCACAAGATTAATTACATTTTAATACATAGAAGATACTTATGTTTTTATGGTCTTAGAATAGGAAATAAAATTAAAATACTTAGCTAAGAGTTATACCACTTCTTTAGAAAACTACATTTTGATTATAACTTTATCTTTCAAGGATGGTCTATTTTTGTGATGAGTATCCATATGATTATTGAAGTATGTTTGGGTAGTGATAAAGGAAGGTTTTGGATGAGAAAATTCATTCAATAGGTGTGAAAAAATTGAGGATAAGTGGTTCCATTTTTCAATTGTTTCTATAAGGCACCATCCATAAACCTTACTTAATATTGAGTTATTACAAGACTACACAATGAGGATCCTTTCAAGTTTAGAGTTTTAGAGAATTAGATCATAAATCATGCCTTACACTCCACATTTAAACAAAGTGGTTACATAAAACATGTTACTCATTTTTCCCATCACCGGAAACATATTTAAAATAAAACATGGATTCTTTCTTGACACTTCCTTGACACTATCATCACATCATGTACCTTTCCCTTTACCTGTGAAAAACATTTCAAAAACATGGGATGATCATAAAAAGCTTAGTAAGGGGTATAAAAGTATGAAATGAAAACATTTGTCCATGTATGGAATCATACTTTACTCATAAAACATAAGAATTTTAACATACCTCATCAAATCATGAATAAATCATAGAAATCATAAGACATAAAGGTAACTTGAGACATTCATAACATTCTTTACGTAGGGAGTAACCCTTTTGGATACATTTGGAATACCCATCACAGTATATTCCCTAAATATCTTCTGAGAAACCTTAAAGATTAACCCCTTCACGTTACCCAATGCATTGGAGAGCAATATCGGGCTCACCCGCCCTTAGTTTATCAGGGAACCACCCGTCTTCATAAACAATTCCCAAGAACCATAACATAACCATATCACATAAAACATGCATAAAGGAAACATAAAATTTCCATATTTCAATCACAATATATCAATAAAACACATTGATATAAAAACATTATGAAAACCATTTTCAATACCAAAATAAATGAAAATAAAAACATGGTATTTATTTTTCATTTTTTTAAAAAAGTTATAGCTTGTAGAGGAAGCCGAAACTCAAATAATGGTCACGGTGGCAGAGAAGTCGTTGTTTCCACATACATACAAAAAAACATTCCCTTTTGTCATTTAGTAAATGCTTCATAAAAAATATTCCTTTTGAGTAAATGTAAAAGTCAAAGGGGTTTATACACTGTATAAAAGAAAGTTGTGTATAAAACAAAATATTCCTCAATGAAAGGAGATTGAGACGAAGTCCCATACATCGGGTTCGACATGACTCGATCATTCTTTAACCTCCTGAATAATAAAATTGAGTTAATTTATACTTTCTTAATAACCTTTTTCAAGTTCATTATTCCTTTTATATCACTTATTACCATGTTATGAACACTATGTAATTATGTAAGTTAATAATGGTCGTTTTGTCGATCATTGGTACTAGAGTCAAAAATAAACTCTTTATAATTACAAGTTGTTCATGGGATAAAGTATCAATTATATCCAGAATTATATTCATGATTTAGATATCATATATATCATATATATCCAGTATCTAAATGAATTTATAATATTACATATCATTTAGAGGTAAGAAATGAAATGGACCATTCATGGAGACGGTAAGCCGTACGTATGCAAGAATGCTACTTCCATTTCTATTTCATATTTAATGGAATTAAAACATAATGATACGTAATTGTATTATAACATCAGTATGGTATCATATATAATATCATTAAATATATCCTTTATACGTACCACATATGGTATTAACGGATCAAATCACTTTGAGGGGGCGGTAGTCCGTACTTCCTAAAATGAAGATATCACATTTACCCATAATGGAAACCATAATGGTATGCCATAAATGAAAAATGCAGAAGCTTACATAAAACATAAAAATATTATATATCATATATAAATCTAGTGACATCTTAATGTCCACCTTTGAAAGTGTTAAAAGAATATTGAACAATCATCATTTCGTGAGTCAGAAATTCACCATCCACAGAAACAGTATGTTCTTTAACCATTAGATGTAGGTGTGTGTAAGTTTAGCCCGAATAATTCTTAGAAAAAACATACTAGTATATTTAATATTCGGGTTTTGTTAAAAAATAAATGAATAAAAATGGTTTAGGGGGTTGGAGGAGCAAAATAAAACAAAAGAACACAAGTGAAGACATTACCTTTAAATCGGGTAACTCTCTTTGGTTTGAACCAAAAGGGTTTATTGAAGAGCTTTCTGCCTAAGGTAAGGATTCTAGGATGAGGAGAGGGATGTGGAGAGACAAAATAAGAAGATTTTGGCTGATCCAATGGCTTGAGAGGTGTGGGTAAGGAGGTAGAGGAGGGGACATTTTATAAGAGGGAGGAGGGGCACTCTTGGAAAGTAAAGAAATGTTACTTTATTTTAAAATGTGTTTTAGATTTTGAATGTCCCACATTGATATATTTCTAGGATAAGATGATAAGGATTCTAAATATACTCATCCAATAGGTTTTTGAAAAGTTTATGTCTTATATTTTACGTTATGCTTTCATTTTATTTAAATTGTTAAATAATGAGGTAATCGCTGCATCATCATGGTGTCATATATAATTTAATATATTTAATGTCTAAAAATTATAAAACAAATACTATGATGTAGGAAATATATTTAGCTTTCCAATTACTATTTATTTTCCAAGAGATCATTTATTTAGACAAAATTAAAAAATGTTTTACTCAAGTGATACATTCTTTTTTATAGTTACTTTCTTTAAAAATAAAAAGATAAAAAGTCATTATCACACAAAAGTGATTCCATGGGGTCCCCAAGTTTGGCAGAAGGCATCCCATGGTCGTCCATGACACAAACATTAGTATTAGGACACATGTTGGTGTCATTTTTATATTATTATTATATTATTTTATTATCCTTAACTACCTGATTACTAATTAATCAAGATAATTAACGATAATTACCGTCGTTACAATTCACATAGTCGAAAAACAAAAGGGTCTTAATTACATAATTTGGACCTTCTGATTCCAAATATAGAATCCATTTTACCAAATTCCAAACAATGAAATTTCAATAATTAATTTAAAAATAATTCCCGTTGTCAAAAAAATAGCGGGTTTTTTTGAAACAATATCTATGAAAAGTTTGGCATTTGTTTATACCCAATTCCAACGTGAAATTAATTATAATGACCACCATTGGATTAAATGGTAAAAATATATTCTAATTAAACTTTAAAACCAATTAAAAAGATAATCTAACCATATAATTAAATTAGATAAAAAAGCAGTTTTGATGTAAAATGCAGTATTTTTCACTATTCATTAAAAAAATGAACATTGTCAGAAAGATACCAAAAAATTATCCATTGTAAATTTCAATGTCCCAATCATAAAGACTATGTTTATTTTGAGAAATAGTGCATATAAAATTTTCAAAATATTGATTTAAAAATGGGTTGCCATCAAAAGCAGTAAGACAATCTTTTAAAAATATTAGAGTATTCCATGCTTAAGATTAGATTTATTCTCATTTTAAACCTCTTAAAACACTATCTAATTCATAAATAGACATAGATAAGAATATATATTATTCATTACTTACTTGGGATGTTACATCCTTTCCCCTTTAGAAAATTGCGTCCCCACAATTTATTTACTTATCGAATAAGCGGGGGTATTTATCCCTCATTGCATTTTCAGATTCCCATGTTGCCTCTTCACTCATGTGGTTTTTCCACAAAACCTTTACTTGAGGAATCACCTTATTCCGCAACACATGCTCCCTATGGTCAAGAATCTGGACCGGTTGTTCCTCATAAGAAAGATTCTCTTCCAGCTGAACAACCTCTCGACTCAAAACATGAGATGGACCTGGCATGTAATTCCTTAGCATTGAAACATGAAAAACATTGTGTACCTGAGATAAACTCAGAGGAAAACCCACTCGGTATGCAACAGATCCAACTATCTCTAGAATTTGATATGGTCTAATGAACCTTGGACTCATCTTTCCTTTCTTACCAAATCGCATCACACTTTTCCATGGTGAAACTTTATGGAAGACATAATCACCTAGATCAAAAGAGAGATCCTTCCTCCTGTTGTCCGCATAACTTTTCTACCTGCTCTGAGCTGTTCTCATGTGTTTCTATATTAGTTGAACTTTTTCTGCTAACTCTTCTACCAATTCCGGTCCCATCAACTTCCTTTCACCTACTTCATCCCAAAAAGCTAGAGTTCGACATCGCTTCCTATATAAGGCCTCAAATGGTGCCATCTGTATACTAGAATGAAAACTGTTATTATAAGAAAACTCAACAAAAGAAATATATTGGTCCCAACATACCTGATAATCCATCGAACAACCACGTAGCATATCCTACAAAGTCTAAATTGTTCGTTCTGACTGCCCACATGATTGAGGATGAAAAGCTGTACTAAAATTTAATTCAGTACCCAACGACTTCTGAAGGCCTTTCCAAAAGTTAGAAGTAAACTTGGGATCACGATCAGATACAATGGAGAGGGGAACCCCATGTAACCTGACTATTTATTTAAGATATAAAGGAGAAAGTTGATCTAGGGAAAAAGTATCTCGTATAGCAAGGAAATGAGCAGATTGAGTCCAGCGATCAATAAAAACCCAGATTACATTATTACCTCGAGGTGTCTTCGGCAATCCTATAATGAAATCCATGGATATATTTTCCCATTTCCACTCTGGCACTGGTAAAGGTTGAAGCATCCCTTTCGGTAACTGTTGCACTGCTTTATCCTATTGGCAAGTCAAACACTTCACAGTAAAATCAACAATATCTCTTTTCATTCCATCCCACCAGTAATACTCTCTAAGATCTCTATACATCTTAGTACTGCCTGGATGAACTAAAAACGGAGAACTATGAGCTTCACATAACAACTCTTTCTTCAACTGTGAATCACTCGGCACACAAAATCTCCTCCCAAATCTGAAAACACAATCATTATCAATGTTTAATTCAAGCAACATACCCTTCTGAACCAGCTCTACCTTTTTCTGCAACTCACTGTCTTGCTTTTGTGCTTGCTTAATTCTAACTGATAGAGAATATTTCACTGATACCTAAAACAAAACAGAAGGACATCCTGCACCAACTACTTCTATACAAAATTTCGTCAAATCCTTAACCAAAGGATCACGTCCCAAATGCAACATTGTTAATGAAGCATTAATTTTTCGACTCAAATCATCAGCCACTTTATTTTCTTTTCCATGATGGTAACGAATCGTACCATTATAATCCTTGATTAATTCTAGCCATCTCATCTGTCTCATGTTCAATTCTTTCTAAGTGAATATATAATTTAAAATTTTGTGATTGGTATATATTTCACACTTTACTCCATACAAATGATTCCTCCAAATTTTTAAAGCAAAAACAACAGCAGCTAATTCTAAATCATGTGTAGAGTAATTTACCTCATGATTTTTCAACTAATGTGAAGCATAAGAAATTACCTGATCATTCTTCATTAGGACACAACCAAGTCCTTTCAATGAAACATTACTGTAGATAACAAACTTACAATTCCAAGAAGGTCGTGCCAAAACTGAAGCATTCACCAATCAACTTTTTAGCTCCTGAAAACAATCAGCACATTATTTTGTCCAGATAAACTCAACACCCTTCCGAGTTAGCTTAGTAATTGGATTAGATAACCGCAAAAAATTTATAACAAACCTTCAGTAATAGTCTGCCAAACCAAGGAAGCTAGGAATCTCGGTTACATTTGTGGGTCTTGGCCATTCTTCAACAAAATTTGTTATTTTAGGATCAACAATTATCCCATCATTAGAAACAATATGACCAATGAAAGAAATTTGTTGCAACCAAAACTCACACTTGATGAATTTCCCATACAATTTCTTTTCTTTTATGGTTTGCAAAATAACCCTTAATTGAATTTCATGCTTCTTTTTACTTTTTGAAAACACCAAAATATCATCAATGAAAATAACCACAAACTAATCCAAGATCTCATGGAATATTCTATTCATAAGGTCCATGAATACAGCAGGTGCATTGGTTAGACCAAAATCCATAACTACAAATTCATAATGGCCATATATTGTAAGAAATACAGTCTTCAAAATATCTGCTTCCTTTACCTTCAACTGATGGTAACCCGATCTCAGGTCAATCTTTGAAAAAAACTAAGCTACCTGGAGCTGATCAAACAAATCATCGATATGAGGCAAAGGATATTTGTTCTTAACAGTGATGTTATTCAAGGCTCGATAATCAATGCAAAGTCTCATAGAACCATCTTTCTTTTTAACAAATAAAATGGAATCACCCTATGGTGATGTGCTAGCTTGAATGAAACCTTTCTCTAATAAATCTTGTAATTGCTCCTTCGACTCTAAATGTTCAATTTAAGCCATTCGATAAAGGGGTTTTGAAATTGGCTTAGCATCAGGAACTAAGTCAACAGTAAATTCAACTTCCCGATCAGGTATTATTCCAGGAAACTCATCAGAAAAAACATGAGGATACTCATTTACCACTTTCACATCATTAATCTGAACAGTTCCTCTATTTTCAACAATATGTGCAAGGTAACATTAATTTCCATCATTTACAAGTTTCTCAGCCTCTTGATATGTTATCAATAGTAAGGGTTCATTCTTGTACACAAATTGAAAGTCTGTCGGAAAACAAACTTCTTTAGATCTACAATCAATCTTAGCATGGTAAACAGAGAGCCAATCCATACCCAGGATAACGTCAAACTCTACTAGAGGTAAAAAAATAAAGTTTTCAAGTAGGTTCTTTCCACGGATAAGGATAGGAAGATTCTTATAAATTCTTTTTTCCTCAACATTTCTCCCATGTGTTTTTACCACAAGTTCAGGAGTCATTTCTTGAGATGGTATTCCCATTTTACTAGAAAAGGTTTTGAGAGATGAAAGAATGTGTAGATCCTGAATAAAAAAAACACTGGCATAATCTAAAAAAACAAACAAATTACATGATACCAATTTATTTGATGGCCTAACATCTGCTGAAGTAGTTGCAAAGGATTTCACCACCCCTTTCTGCTTGTAGTCTAACTACTTACCATCACTCGAGCTCTTTTTCGTACACTTGTTTGCATAGTGACCCATCTCATTTCACTTAAAACATTTCACTAACTATAAATAAAATTTGGTCTTACCAACACCTTGATCGTTTTCAGTGCAATCACGAGCCTTATGTCCCATCTTAACACATTGGTAGCACTTTCCAGAATTCAGAAGACATTCCCCAACATGCCTTTTACCACATTTATCACAAATTGGAAACTTAGTTTTCTTACCATCAGACCTTTTTGAAGAATTATTCCCTTTCTCTTGCCACCTCGGTCTCTTATTCTATTGGTTGTTATAGAACACTTGATCATCAGAAAACTCCATTTACACCTTCTCAGCACATCGAACATGCTTTTCATAACTTTTAAACTCACGGGAGGCTAATTCCCTTCGATATTTTGGCTTTAATCCTAAGTAAAACCGATTGATTTTACTATCAAGGTCTTGAATAAAATTTGGAGCATACCTTGCCAATCGAGTGAACCTTTCTTCATAAGTGGCCACTGAGTCTTCCCCTTTCTTCAATTCCAAGAATTGTTTTTCCATCCTAAGTCAAATAGCCTTAGGAAAATATTTCTCAAGAAACATAACTTTGAATTCATCCCAGTCGAGAGCATCAATCTTATCAGCGTCCCTGATATATTTAACCATCGACCACCACTGATCTGCTTCACCCTCCAAATGGTAAATAGAAAGACTAACCTTTTGATTTTCTGAACACCCCATGACATAAAAAATCTTCTCCAGTGCTTTAATCCACACTTCAGCTAAAACAGGGTTAGATGATCCTCTGAATGATGGGGGATGTTGCCTCATGAAATGTTCCACCACTGACATGTTCTTCTGCGGTTGATCTAGATGATCTCATGCATGGATACCACCACCATTTATAACTTGAGTCAACTGCACCATTACTGCAACAAACTGTTCAGTTCCAATTCCTACCATCTCAGGATGCTGATTTGGAAGGTCATTTCCTTCTGTATGCCTTCCTAGCACTGCTTCCCTGTTTCATCTGTGGAAAACCATTCTGAACAAACATGTCTTAGATGAAGCAACATGGTAATCTTCAAATTCTATATCATTTCAATTTGTCCATAAAAAAATATTTTTGGATAATCATTTAATAGAATTCTAACTCCTAAAGATATCTAAACCGGCCTCTGATACCAACTATAAGGCCCCAAACTTAAACCTTACTTAATCTTGAGTTATTAAAAGACTACACATTGATGATCTTTTCAGGTTTAGAGTTTTATATATTTAGATAATTAATCATGCATTACACTCCACATTTAAAAAAGTGGTTACATAAAAGATAGTACTCATTTTTCCCATCAACAGAAACATATTTAAAATAAAACATGGATTATTTCTTGACCCTTCCTTGACACTATGATCACATCATGTACCTTTCCCTCAACATGTGAAAAACATTTCAAAAACATGGGATGAACATAAAAAGTTCATTAAGGGATATAAAAGTATGAAATGAAAACATTAATCCATATATAAAATCATACTTTACTCATAAAACAAAATGATTTTAACATACCTCATCAAATCTTGAATAAATCATAAAAATCATAAGACATAAAGGTAACTTGAGGCTTTCATAACATTCTTACGTAGGGAGTAACCATCTTGGTTACATTTGGAATACCCATCACAGTATATTTCCTAAATCGCTTCTGAGAAACCTAAACATTTAACCCCTTCACATTACCCAATGCATTGGAGAGCTATATTAGGCTCACCCACCCTTGGTTTATCATAGAACCACCCGTCTTCAAAAATAATTCCCAAGAACCATAACATAATCGTATCATATAAAACATGCATAAAGGAAACATAACATTTCCACATTGAAATCACAAGATATCAATACAACACATCGATATAAAAAAATTATGAAAACCATTTTCAATACCAAAATACATGAAAAGTAAAACATGGTATTTATTTTTCATTTTTTAAAAAAAGTTATGGCTTTTAGAGGAATCTGAAACTCAAATAATGGTCACGGTGGCGGAGAAGTCGTTGTCACCGCATACGTACGAAAAAAAACATTCCCTTTTGTCATTTAGTAAACGCTTCGTATAAAAAAGATTCATTTTGGGTAAACGTAAAAGTCAAAAGGTTTTATACACCGTATAAAATAATGTTGTGTATAACACAAAATATGCCTCAATTAATGGAGATTGAGACGAAGTCCCATACCTCGGGTCCGACTTGACTCGATCATTCTTTATCCTCCTGAATAATAAACTTGAGTTAATTTCTACTTGCTTAAGAAACTTTTTCAAGTTCATTTTTCCTTTTATATAACTTATTACCATGTTATGAACACTATGTAATTATTTAAGTTAATAATGGTTGTTTTGTCGATCATTAGTACTTGAGACAAAAAATAAACTCTTTATAATTACAAGTTGTTTATGGGGTAAAGTATCCCTTATATCCATAATTATATTCATGATGTAGATATCATATATATCATATATATTCAGTATATACATGCATTTATAATATTACATAACATTTAGAGGTAAGAAATTAAATGCACCATTCATAGAGATGGTAAGCCGTACGTACGCATGAACGCTACTTCCATTTCTATTTCATATTTAATGCAATTAAAACATAATGATAAATAATTGTATTATAACTTCAGTATGGTATCATATATAATATCATTAAATCTATCCTTTATACGTACCACATATGGTATTAACGAATCAAATCACTTTGAGGGGGCGATAGTCCACACTTCCTAAAATGAAGATATCGCGTTTACCCATAATGGAAACCATAAAGGTATTCCATAAATGAAAAATACAGAATCTTAAGTAAAACATAAACATATTATATATCATATATAAATATAGTGACATCATAACGGCCAACTTTTAAGGTGTTAAAATAATATTTAACAATCATCATTTCGTGAGGCAAAAATTCATCATCCACAGAAACAATATGTTATTTAACCATTAGATGTAGGTGTGTGTAAGTGTAGCTCGAATACTTCTTATAAAAACATCTTATTATATTTAAGATACTGGTTTTGTTACAAAAGAAATGAATAAAAAGAGTTTAGGGGGTTGGAGAAGCAAAATAAAACAAAAGAACACAAGTGAAGACATTACATTTAAATCGTGTAACTCTATTTGGTTTGAACCAAAAGGGTTTCTTAAAGAGCTTCCTGCCTAAGGTAAGGCTTCTAGGATGAGGAGAGGGATGTGGAGAGACAAAAGGAGAAGAGTTTTGCCAAGCCAATGGCTTGAGAGGTGTGGGTAAGGAGGTAGATGTGGGGGCCTTTTATAAGAGGGCGGAGGGGCACTCTTGGAATGTCAAGAAATGTTACTTTATTTTAAAATGTGTTTCGGATTTTAAAGGTCACACATTGATATATTTATAGGATACGGTGATAAGGGTTCAAAATATACTCATACAATAGGTTTTTTACAAAGGTATGTCTCATAGTTTACATTATCTTTTCATTTTATTTAAATCGTTAAATAATGAGGTAATCACTGCATCATCATGGTGTCATATATAATTTAATTCATTTGATGTCTAAAAATTATAAAACAAATACTATGATGTAGGAAATAATTTTATCTTTCAAATGACTATTTAGAGTCTATGAGATCATTTATTTAGACAAAATTAAAAAATGTTTTACTCAGGTGATACATTCTTCGTTATAATTACTTTCTTTAAAAATAAAAAGATAAAAAGTCATTATCACACAAAAGTGATTCCATGGGGTCCCCAAGTTTGTCACAAGGAATCCCATGGTCGGACATGACACAAAAATTAGTATTATGACACATTTTGGTGTCATTTTTTATTATTATGATATTATTTTATTATCCTTAACTACCTGATTACTAATTAATCAAGATAATTAACGATAATTACCGTCGTCACTATTCACAAAGTCGAAAAAAGGGTCTTAATTACATAATTTGGACCTTCATGATTCCTAATATGGAATCCATTTTACCAAATTACAAACACAGAAATTGAAATAATTAATCTAAAAATAATTCCCGTTGTCAAAACAAATAGCGAGTTTTTTTGAAACAATATCTATGAAAAGTTTGGCATTTGTTTATGCCCAATTCCAACGTGAAATTAATTGTAATGACCAAAATTGGATTAAATGGTAAAAATATATTTTAATTACACTTTTAAACTAATTAAAGAGAAAATCTATCCATATAATTAAATTAGATGAAAAAGCTGTTTTGATTTAAAATGCAGTATTTTTCACTATTCATTAAAAAATGAAAGTTGTCCGAAAAATAACAAAAAATTATCCAATGTAAATTTAAATGTCCCAATAATAAAGAATAATTTCATTTAGACAAATAGAGCTTATAAAATTCTCAAAATTGTGATTTAAAAATGGTTTTCCATTAAAAGGTAGTAAAAAAATCTTTTAAAAATATTAGAGTATTCCATGCTTAAGATTGGATTTATTCTCATTTTAAACCTCTTAAAACACTATCTAATTCATAAATAGACATAGATAAGAATATATATTATTCATTAATTACTTGGGATGTTATAGTTTGAAAGGAAATAATTATAATTACTTAAATTATTTGAAGATAATATATATCATAATCATGTAATGTGAAATAAAATGGAAATAAAATAGAATGGATAAAATGATAAGTTTTTAATACCATTAGTTAGTAAAATATAAAAATGTTTATTTTGAATTTGAAAACTAAATTTTTTGTTTATCCCTTTCGTTAAAACATTTTAACCTTAACCAAGTTAACAAAAATTTATCCTTTAATTTTCATAAATTTTATTCTCTGGTTAATGGTTTCTCATAAATGGTCTATTTATGGGATCCATATACATTATGAAAGAAAAGAAATATGAATATAAAAACATTTAACATTAATTATACTTTATAGTAACCTTGTAAATTATTGGAATACCAAAATTCATCTAAAATATATTAACTTTATTTTTTTAAAATAATTTATCTCAATATTTATACTACTTGAAAAAGAATAGTATCATAATTGCATTAGAATTTAAGGTAATTATATCATGACTAAAAATTAACTATGATTTTATGTACTAAAATAATATTTTTTATATAATTTTTGTAACTAATATTAATATCTTTTTATCAAAAGGAAAATATATTAGTGATAGTAAAATAAAGTGAATGCAAAGTTTTTATTTATTCTTTATTTTAAATAATATAAATTACATTTTTAAAGGAAAATGGAACGAAAATAAAAACTATTAGAATTTATAATGGATATGGTCATATTAAAGTCATTAAATGTAATAATTTTTATTTTTGGGATGATTATAACACCTTATCACACCCTTTTAACCTTAATTAACATGTTTTACAAATCGCAGTGATGAAAAAATTTTATCATGATTACTATTCATGATGAATAAAACTAAAATCGAAAAATTCCCAAAATTTGAGCCTCATAGTTACAAATATCATTTTTTGTGATTCTATTTCTTGTAATGGATGAAATAAATTTTAATATAAATTTTTAAAATTAAAAAATTAGAACAATGTGTTTTTAAGAAAAGAACGAACTCATACAAAAATAAAATATAATTTTAATTATAATGGAATTATTTAGATTATGAATAATTAAAATTGAATAAAATGAATTTGAAACCAAATTAAAAAATTAATTTTAGATTTAAATTACATTATTTAATGAAATGAATTGTCAGTTTTACAAAATATAGCTATTTTTATCTTTTTACTGAAAAATATTTTTTTTAGAAAAAAATAAAAAATAAATCATCCTAAGATAATATCATCATTTTTATTTAAAAAATATTATACACTACCTCAAATAAAATATATATGAGTGTTTCAAATTAATTATAATTTCTGTATACAAGTTGCAATGAAACCCGTTTTTGAAAAAACACATCTAAGAAACATAAAAGCAATTTTCTAGAAATTGATTACATATTTATTATGCCTTAATAAAAAAAATTCATTATATAAAATATTTGTAAGTATTATTAATATTTTGGATAGTATTATTCATAGTTATAATGTACTCTTTTAGGTTATAATGGTCACATTAAATTGAAATTTTTTTTATAGTGTATCACAGTTTTCCAAAAGATCAGTGTTGTGCGTTAAGAAAACTATCGAGCATAGTATTATTTTGAACTAAATTTTTAGGGTTATACAATTAAATTTTTTTGTTTATTTTTTAAAAAATATATAATTACATAACTCTATTACAATAGTGTTTTCAATCAAGAATTATAGTGGAACCCTTATTTCAATAACAATATGATAATTTTTTGTCATTATGAACCATAATCATACTCTATTTGATAACAAAATTATTATATTTATGTTTATTTTGACAGAACCTTGATTTTTGTGGGTTTAAAATATTAGGTAAATTTTTAACATCTTTGGTACTTTTTATGATAGTGAAAATACTGTTTAAGAATATTCATCCACATTTCAACTTTTTTTAATCAATTTTTTATTTAATATCCACATTTTCACTTCACAATAATGTTATCCTTATCTAGTAACCCAAATATGTGTTATTTTTTGTGGACTTTACATTTCCCACATTGCATTTTTTAAGAAAATTTATTATTCTTTTGTAGGATATATGGTTTCAATAAAATAATATTTAAATATTGAACCTCTAATTACAGATAAAACAAATTATAGGATGTAGTTTATTTAAAGGGGGGACATTATATCAAGATAAGAATTTAGTTTTTTTGGAATAATATGATTGGTGGATTTCATAACACACAACATAAATCTATTTATCAAATAAAATATACTATAAAACTGATATTACATAAATGTGACCATTATAACCTGTTCATTTAATTCATAATAAGAATAGTGATAATTGTTTTTAGAAAAATGTGTATTTTTTTATATAATGAAATTTTATTGATTAATTGATAAAAAATAAGTACTCCAGTTTCATTAATATTATTTAATGCTTAAAAAATTTGTCTTCCTAAAAAATGTTATTATTTAATTTTGTGATAAGAGTATATAATTTTTTTATAAAATTTTGGATAATTTGTTTAGCAAATTTAGATAATTTTTAAAATAATCATGTCAATATTATTTTGGGGTAATGTTTTGGGATATTTATGAAAAAATTATTTTCATGAGAATAGTTAAAAATAATGATTTTTTAAAACTACCATTTATTTTAATTGAAGAATCTTTTTTATAAGTAAGCTTTTTTTATAATTATAAATTAATGAAAAATAATCCCAATTTAATTAATGTAATATAATTAATAACAGCGTAATCACTATTAAACATAATTTTTGTGTAGGTTAATTTTTTGTGCTAAAAATAATTATTTCTAAAAACAGTTTCTCATTACATTTTATACATTTATTTTTAAATTGGTTTTTAAAACTATAGTGATTAAATCCTGAAAAATTTATTCCATATTTGGAATCAGGAGGCTCAAATTTTGTAAATAGGCACCCTTTATTTTTTCTAAGATCCCATCATTTTTTTCAGGTACATCTCTCTCTCGTTTTTTAATTAATCTTTTATTTTAGATGCGTTTTCATCACCAGAGTATATAAGTTGAGTAACCATAGTCTTGGTTAAAATGAAACATAAGAAATATTGGAGAGTCCCTATGAAGAGATATTTGTTGAAAAAATGACTTAAAAGTTTGGGGATGTGTGGTTGTTTGAATTAACAGAGCCCTTGTATAAATGGGTTAAGTGTATCATGGGTTCTTGGTGAGATGAGAAACATTAAAAGGGATATGGATTGTTTAAAAGGAAAATGGGTTGAAAAATAAACTGTAGAAAATTTACACACCATATAAAGGGATTACACGTCGTGTAATTTTTTTAGGGTTTTAATAAAATAAACTTGAGGTAATGGGGTTTTTCAGTGTATTCCATTTAAAACATTTAAATGATGTGTAATAACATTACATGTCGTGTAAATGCCCAAACTACTATTTTAAACATGTTATGCTGCTGAATTCTCATTTGTTTCAGCTACAAATCTTATTCTCTCGACCTTAAGGATTTCTCTAAGAATGTTTGGGGTGCCAACCTCCCTTATGCACATACTGTTTGTGTGAGAAATCCCTGGTAAGTCTTGTAAATTGTGTTTCTTCATTATATTCCTTATTTTTAGAACATTATAGTGAACCCCTCTGACTGATTGCATTAATGATTTTTATCATAATCAGTTTCAATCTAGGAACATATTTCAAGTCATACACACCTTCTTCATCGTGGGTGCTGGCCAGTGGAAGCGTTGTTGGATTTTTGATTAAAGGTAGGTGGTCTATTATTCAAATCACAATGTCCTGATTTCTATTATGTATATGTATTTGTAGAATTTATTTTGGATGATTAACAATTGAGTTCCCATATTTGAATTAATTATTTTGGTACATTAATTAATTAGGTAATTTTAAAAATGAGGATATTGGGATTGTAGGAATTGATTAGTTATTTTTTGAATTAATGAAGGGATATTTTTGTGATTAGTAAATTGATTAAATTGATTAATTAATTGTAAAATTAAATAATTCAATGGGTGTAATATATTAATTATTGAATTAATTAATGTGATTGAAATGATAAATTAGTTGTTGAATAAATTAATGTAATTGACGTGATTAATTAATTGTTGAATCCATTAATGGATTGACGTATTTATAAAATTGTTGAATTTGATTAATTAATTGGGGAATTAATTATTGAGATATTGTGGAACATGTAAAATTGTGATATTGTGATATATGTGTTAAATGTGTGTGAGATAGGTAATTATGCTCCAAATAACCATATGTGTTAAATGTGTGTGGGATAGGGACCAAGGCTCTAAATACCCATATCTGATAAACGTGTGTGGGATAGAGAATGAGGCTCAAAATAGTGATTTTTTGAATTTGTTTGGGAATAGGACTGGGGATCCAAATAATCATATGTGTTAAATTATATGAGAAAAGCTATTATGCTTCAAATACCCATGATGTGTGGGATAGAGATAAATGCACCAAATAGTCATGGGGTATTAGAAATGGTATTTTACTCCCAAAAAATTGGCATGCGACTGTTGTTCCAATTTTCCATATTTTTAATTGAAAGGAAACAGATAATGGAATCCAAGTTGTGATAATAAATTTTAAATTGAATATGTGAAATGGTTCAGACTCTGGCACGAGTCGGAGCATGTGTTATGATTTAAGTGTCCTTGGAAACCTGTGGTATTTATGAAGTAAAATAAAGGATAATCGAATAAATGTAAATTGATTACTTTATTACTTGTTTTGCATTCATTTATATAACTGCATACACTATTATTGACTTGATTTGTTTTATACACCATTGATGGTGGACTACTGAGTTGTACTAACACCCTACTTAGGATATCTGATTGGTACCCAAATAAAATTTTTGTTAATAGGAAAAGATAATGTCCAATGAACTATATTAGATGGTTGATTTGAGATGGAGCATGAATTAGGGATCTAGACATGGTTACAAACCCACTTGGGAGTGGGAAATGTCTTTACTTTTGAGTTTGTATTTTGAAACATGGAACATAATTTAGCATGGAAAGTATACTATTTTGTTTTGATATTATATTTCCAATTTTGGTCATCTTGGGATACTGGTATTTTTCTTGTTATGTTGTTCATGTTTTCTATTATTCTAGTGTATTATTATGCTAAATAGGGTATAGTCTCACCATGATCAAAAATAGACCATTGATACTAGTCGATAAGCGTTGGCATAAAAGTAGGTGTTACTTAGGTTATGTGACTGAATGGCTTGGGGCCCAAGTGTATGGAACCTGGACCGAGATGTTACAAAGTGGTAACAAAGCTTTTTTTTCTTTTATTTTCTATTATGTTGTAATTTTTTAAAAGGTATAATAGATATTATGAAGATTAAAACCGTGGTAATGAGATCATGCCTGGGAGTAGCGAACCCATGTATGGGGGAAGCCCAACTACCCAGGGTGGTATGTTGTTATTGGTATTTGTTGTTATAATTAGATATTATTTCACCCTGGGTAATGCAGTTGTTGTTTGTTGTGATTATTATTTTTTGATAATTTTTGAGATTTTCCTTGTGGCTAGGTATGGAAAGAGAGTTGAGTTTTCATGCATCATTCTTGGAACTCTAGATTATTTTGTGACATGCATCATTTTAGGCATGCATGGAAAATGGGTTTTGGGTACACTTTTGAACTTGAAATGTTTTTCCTTGCTTATGAAATTGAACTTAAAATGGTGTTTAATATGAAATTGAAACTAGTAAAATGAAACAAAAACGTTAAATAAATTTTTTTCAATTTGAAACTTTGATAATGAGAATGAGAATACCCTTTTTTAACCATGACTAAGATGTAGGATGGCTAAGGGTAGTGATATCACCTGAGTTGTGATCATGTGGTGGGGTAATGAAAAAATGACTTGTTATAAATTATTGAGATTTCCTCTAAATGTTTTAAAAATTGTATTATATTTCCTAAGGTGGGTGTTTGGAATTTTTGATATATTCCTCCATGAAAATGCTTATTGAAAATAAAATAGGAGAATATAGATGGATATTATCTACAAGAAATGGAACCTGAGGAACCGATAGTGCCAGGTGAGGAAGTCATAGAGCAGTTTCAAGAGAAATTTTCTCAATTCATGTAGTTTATGGAAGGAGAACCTTGGAGGGATATGAATAGAATGTTTGAACAGAAAAGGGAGTTTCATTTACAACCCCTCAAACATTTAATCGAGAGGGTGGACCTAAGGTGAAAGAGTTCTGTATTGATTTCATAGAGAATATGCAAGAGAATTTAGAGACTCCTAGTGGGAAGAGGGTAAATTATGATGATTAAATTTTGCAAGGATCAGTGAAGAACTCGTGAGATATTCAAGTTTTGATTAAGAAGGTAGATGGGATTACATAGAAGAAATATTTAGATATGTTCATGGAAAACCTTTAACTAGAGATGCTGGGATAATATAGAGAAGTTGAGTTCATGTGGTTGAATCATGGGAGAATTTTTGTGATAGAATATTCTGGGCGCTTAGCATAATTGAATCTCTTTACTACAATGCTGATAGGGTATGATATAAATACGTCAATGAATTTTCATGTTGGGATTAAATGTGATATTACGACCCATGATAACCTCTTTTGGTTAAAAAAGATTACAATGTGGTAGATTCAGCTCTCTTAGCTAAGGGAAACCTGAAGGAGGTTTCCAGTGTAGGAAATATGGTTGCTAATAGAGGATAAAGCAAGTATTTATTTTAAGGTAATGAATAATGACTATGAGAAAGTTATCCATGGGAATAGTAGGGAGAGTTTCTTAGAGGAAGGTTCAGTTAATAAGGATCTTATACAAGTTATTTTACACCTATACGGGTGGCCGATCCACTTTTGGAAACATTATCCCTCACCACCGGTGGAGCACTTATCCTATGACAGGATGGGAAATCTATATAGGTTCTACACGAACCCTTGAAAGACATGTGGTGATGATGGAGTTAGATAGAATTTTGAGTGCATGAATGGGATCTTCTGCACCGTATTAGTATGGCATTAAGAGTTCTACTAGCCGTGACCGTAAAGGCTGTGGATATAGAGCTTTTAGGAAAGAGCGCCTGTATCTACAGAGTAGTGCAGCTCAGGGGACTCAGACTACATCATAAAGAATATTTGAAAGGTAGTAACATGCCATTAAACCTACACTTGTGAATATATAGGATGAACCATCGATATTTAGATGAACTATTCTTGTAGCTTCTACCCTAGCTAGTGCCTACATTGATATTGGTTCCTCTCATTCATTTTTTGAATGGTTTGATCCTACTTGTGGATTTTGTAAGCGATGTGTTAATTATATTTACAAATTTGGGTGTTTAGTCTAGAGACATCTATTTATTCAAATGATTTTATCTATTGTTTGGGGAGTATCATTTTCTTTTTGATATCTACATTTTTGACATGTCAGGTTTTAACCTAATTCTAGGGATGGACTAATTTGTATCATACCGGGACATATTGATTTCAATAATTAGAGAGTTACTCTTACATATCCTAAGGGTAAAAAATACATTCACCATGGAGAGTTTTACTTAATGGTATGTCATGTAGGGCCAGTTTACCAGTAACTTGGGGGATAACCACCCATGTTTCTAGTCTTTTGTTGAATGAAGCAGGTATGAAACATGATGTATTTCCACCCATAGTGGATATGTTTTAGAATGTGTTTCCTAAAGAATTCTTAGGACAACCACCTGAGAGAGATGTGGAATTGATAATTGATCTCATGATGGGGGATGAGCAATTTTCTATTCCACCATAATGAATGAAAACAATAGAGCTTCAATAGTTCAAGACTCTACTGAAGAATTGGAGGATAAGAGGTTTATCTGTTTGATTATGTCGCCTTAGGGTTATCTAGTTTGGTTTTATGAGAAGGCTGAAGGGAATATGTTCTTATGTGGTGACTACCAAAAGATTAATCAAATGACTATAATGAACCAATTTCCTCTTCCTCACATCGCCAATCGTTTTGACCAGTTGAGGGGGGGGGGGGTTGTGCTTTCTCAAAAAAATGACTTGAGATCAGGGTATCATTAGCTAAGAGTTCATCATTATGATACACCACAAACTACTTTCAAAAGTATATGTCACCTTTATGAGTTCATCTTGAAGACTTTTGGGTTGACTAACACACCAACATTGTTTATGGTCATGATGAATAGAATATTTCATCCATACCTAGATCAGTTTGTGGTAGTGTTTGTGTATGAAATCTTGGTGTAATCCAAAACTTATGGAAGTCATGCACAACATCTTGACGTCATCGTGAGTACATTGATAGAGAATTTTTTATATTCCAAGCTATTTATGTATCAGTTCTGGACTGACCTGGTACACTTCTTGGGTCACATAATCCTATAGTAAGGGGTGTCAATGGAGCTAGAGAAAGTTTAGAAAGTGGTTTCTTAGGGGATGTCCCAGATCTTTTTTGATATCCGTAGCTTTTTGTGGTTATCTGTATACTATCATAGGTTCATCCCTAAATTTTCCCTTATATTAGTGCCACATTCAGTCTTATCCAAGAAGGGAGAAAATATCTAATGATCGGAAACATGTGATAATTCCTTTTGTGAGTTGAAGAAGCACTTAACATCATCACTAACATTTATAGTACCTGAATTAGGTGAGGAGTATATAATATTTTGTCATGTCTCTAGAATCGGAATAGAAGATGTGTTGATGAAATGAGATAGATTTTTAGAATATGGGTCTCTGTAATTAAGGCCACATGAATGGAATTAACCTATGCATGATCTTGAGTTGGCTGCAGTGGGTTATGTTTTGAATATTTGGATGCATTATCTTTCGGGAGAAATATTTACTATGTGTATTGATCACAAGATCTTGAAGTACATATTTTCACAATAATATGTGAACCTCTAGAATCATAGGTGGGTAGAGTATATAAAATCATTTTATTTTGAGATAGCACATATTCCGAGGATGGGAAACTATTTTTCTGACTCTATTAGAAGAAACAATTAGTCTTTGGCAGCTTAGGAGTCTAGTTCTGAGTGCAAGATGATGAATTTTTTGGTTGAGATGCATGTTTTGGTTTAGGATATTTAGGATTAGATGAATCTCATATTAGTTTCATTGTATTTTACACTCTTTAGGTAGATCAGAGATAGGTAGTATGAGGATCTTAAATGTTTATCCTTGAGGGAAATCCTAAAGGATGGGACCCACATTCAGATTTGACTATAGATGAGTATGAGGTCATCTATGTTAGGGATTGGGTTTTTATGCCTATAAGTATGTGGGGTGATTTTATGTGTGAATTTCATTCCTTGTAGTGGGAGATGCATCCAGGTGTGAACAAAATTTACCATGACCTACGGTGACAGTTTTGGTGGTCGGGCATGAAAAAGAAGATAACAAGGAATGTGAAAGAATGATACACATGTCAGAAGGTGAGATCTAAGCATCACTAACCTGGAGGTTTTCTATAGTCATTACCCATTCCTAAATTAAAGTGGGAAGAATTTACAATGTATTTTTGGTGGGTCTCCCAAGGATGCATCGAAATAATGAAACTATTTGGTTTATTGTGGACTGTTTCACAAATGTAGCACATTTCTTTGTAATATAGAATAATTTATCTATGGTGGTGTTAAGAGATTAGTGTAAAAACCTAGTGTTAGCATACATAGACATTACATAATTTTGTGGAATACTTAATAGATTTTACAAATAGACACCCAAAGACAATATTATTTTAGTGACTTTGGAAACATGGAACAAAAATCTTCTAACTCAGTGAAAGATCCTCAATGTGTCCCATAATGATCTTCCCCCTTATTAATTCAACTTACAAAAAAATATTCATAACCTAAGGAAATGAAACTTAACAAAGAAGTGATCTCTAATTCTCATAAAGGTTAAATAAAAGAAATAAGTGTTGGCCTCATATTGTTTTAATGTTAAAAAATAATGATTAACTATTCTAGTTATTATTTATTAATATACATTGTGTTCAATCATGTTCAATTACAATTTTAACCACTGGTGTTAGTGTTTACATCATAAGATAGAATTATAGATTTTTGTTAAGTGCAAGACACTGGTAAGTATGAGCTATAGATGAGAGATACCTGAGGATGGGTTAGAGAGATGGGAGACCATCTCTCTCTAAAATCGCGAGCTGCCTAGGGTTTCATCCTGCGATCTCTTGATCCTCACTCGAATGGCGGATTTTCTTTTGCCCGGACGATTTCAATCTCACCATTATGATGATTCTCAGATGAGCCAAGGTCATTTACCTCTCCCCGTTGCAAAGATTTGCAACGACGATGATCCTCGGGATCGTGTTCATAGCCACGAGTTCTCTGGTCGATCCCAAGCGATCTCTTTCCTTGACGCGCTGAAGTTTGCTGATCATAACGAAACCCTGAAGAAGACATAGCTGGTAAAGAAGCTTGACGACGGTGGATTCCTGGTCAAAGCGGATCCAAAAGCGCTTCAGCAGCGCACGCATTTATGCAGGTTCTCCATTTGGCCCGAATCTCCTACCTCAAAGGTAATCGCCCTTGGTCAATTTTTGATCTGCATGACCGTATTTCACAATGCAGGAATTCTGTGAACTGGAAACTTATACCAATCGGAAAAGGGTACATTCATATTTTGATAAAATCTCATGATGAATATGATCGAGTCTGGAAATTAGGAAATCTAAATCTTAAACCTGGTATGCTACGACTATCTAATTGGGACTCCAATTTCAACCCACACACTCATTGAAACACATTGGCGCAGGTATGGATTAAACTGTATGGCCTTAATTGGTTTTTTTTGGCACCCAAAAATATTGAATGACATCGCTTCATGCACAGGCACCCCTCTCAAAATTGATCAAAGAACTTTGAATGCTGATTTAGGAATCTTTTCTAGAGTCATGGTAGAAATTAATCTGGAATCAAAACCTTCCAATACTATTAACTTAACTGAAAAAGACTACAAAACGGAAATCAACATTGAGTATGAGAGGATACCCCCTTTTTGTGATCATTGCAAGTTCATTGGTCACAAAATTTATAATTGTAGACTGATTAGGAAACAGTCAATCCAACTGATTGAAAACGATTGGAAAGAAATAAGAAGATTTCGGAAGGAAAAAGCACCCTTGGTTAGTGCTACTGAACCAGTTAGAACTGTAACCTGGGTGAAAAAACCCACTAATTCATCTCACTTAGGAGAGTCCTCGGGTACCAAATGGGCTGACCTCGTTGAAGAGGAAGAAACCATCAAAGAGCACTCCCTAAAATTGGAACCTGCAGTTTTAGACACTCTTAAACAGGATCCTGGGCCTAATTCCACTTCCTGTACTGCTGAACAGATTCAAGACTCCCCCACGGCCCACATTTCTTCTTAAAATCCAATGTCCATGGCTGTGCAACCTGATTCTCAGGATACCTTGAATTTTATTACTCATGAGTCTTTTTCTTTGGCAAAAGACCACACTCACATGCAGGATTCTCATCCTGAAATGTGGCACAATGAGGTACCTGCCTTCCATGATGAAGGCATGCTGCTTTCTCCCTTACAGCAGGTCCAAGATATTTCCATTCCGGTTGCAGAGGTCTCAGATAAGCAACGGTCTGTAGATATTGCTGCTACTCACTCTGTTTCGGACGCCTTACAAGGTACCTGCACTGTTCAGCCGGAACTTGATGCTCCTCATTATGTTTCGGACGTCTTACCAGGTACCTACAATCTCTCAGTCCAGCATGATAATTTACATGTTGAATGTGTTAATGCTGATAATAAAAATGCTCTAACTACTTTGCCGCCACCTAATTTTAATAGCATACAAGTCCCGGATTTGACGACACCTATTCCGTTAGATGATTCTTCTATCATCTCTGATCCTTCCAAAGGAATGAAAGTCCCTGCCTTAAGCCCAAATTTGTCAAAAAATGTCCGAAGATCTAATAGGCATAAAGGCTCGGATGGTAAAAAAAAGGGAGTTCTAACTCCAAATGTAGATTTAAATGAAGATTCTCTTCTGGAACTGCCAAGGTATTGCAAACCTTGACACCTTTAGTATTTTAAAAAGAATGGTTAACATTCAGAAGCCTTTAATTTTTTCCATTTCTGAACCTAAAATAATGTTTTCCACTGATTTAGCTCACTTTTGTCGTTTTGGATACACCTTCATCGGTGCATGTCAAAACACCAATAGCTTTAATACTCTTTGGACCTTTTCCCATCCCTCCCTATCTAATGTTAATGTTTTTCATATTTCTGATAAAAGTTTCACTTGTGACTTTATCATTGATAATGCTCATATCTTTTGTTCCTTTATCTATGCCAAGAATAAATATCAATATAGGAGGTCTCTCTGGAGGGACCTCTCCTCTCTAAATTCAAAAATTCATTCCCCCTGGATCGTTGCGGGTGATTTTAATGCTATTCTTTCTGCTGATGAAAAAATTGGTCCTCTTCACTTAAGTATTTCTATGAGGGATTTTAAGGCTGCTATTGAAAACTCCAATCTCACTGAGATCACTCTAAGTGGTGCCAAATACACGTGGTACATGAATCATTACAATAGAGTGGTTGCGAGCAAACTAGACAGAGCCTTTTCTAATGACCATGCTTTAGATACTTGGGATTCCATCTCTAGTACCACCCTTCCAAAACTTCATTCTGACCATCATCCTATTTTGGTCACCATCTCCCTAATCATTCGGAAACCCTCTTTCCCCTTTAGATTCAACAATGCTTGGTTCTCTGACCCTGACTGTTGTAATCTCATCAATCATTTTTGGTCATCTCTGAATCATTCCGATGAGGATTTTTCTTGTCCTCTTAAATTAAAATATCTCAAACGCAAGCTCAAATATTGGTGCAGCACTAAAGAAATTCAAATTGACAATGACATCCTCTCTCTTGAGAATGAGCTGCATCAAATTCAAAACAACAACACTCACTTAGACTTTGCCTCTGATCACAATCAAGAAGCCCAAATTACTATGAACCTAAATATGCTTCTTGCCTTCAAAGACAACATCCACAAGCATACTTTTAGAATCAAATGGATCACTGATGGTGATCGTAACACCAAGTTCTACAACTCTTTACAAAGAATTCGGAAAGCTAGTAGGCCTCTTGCCTCCCTTAAAGATGGCGATAACCTTTTGGATAAAGAAGAAGACATTGTTCAGCATGTTGTTTCTTACTTTTAATCTTTATTCAATGGGCCTTGTATGAACACAGACCTCATTAATGACGTCATTCCAAAACTTGTTACTGATGTTGATAACAGTTTTCTCCTGGGTGTTCCTCTTGATTATGAAATTAGAGACACTGTCTTTGGTTTGAACCCTGACAGTGCCCCAGGACCTGATGGATTCACTAATGGTTTCTATCAAAATTATTGGGATATCATTCATGCTGATGTTTGCAAGCTCGTTAAATCTTTCTTTGCTAATGGTTTCTTACCTCATGGCTTAAATTCCCAATTCCTTGCTTTGATCCCCAAAGTTGATAATGCCGCTGAAACCCATCTTTTTCGCCCTATAGCTCTGATCAACACCCTCTATAAAATTATTACCAAGCTTATAGCTAACAGACTCAACACTATTACTGACAAAATTATCTCCTGTAATAAATTTGGTTTTATCAAGGGGCGATCAATCCAAGACTGCATTTGTCTTTCTTCATAATGCACTAACATGTTAAATAATAAAAATAGAGGTGGAAACATCGCCATTCAACTAGACATTCGTAAAGCTTTTGACACTATGGACTGGAATTTCATTTTCAAAGTTCTTCATGGTTTTGTCTCCAATGATAACTTCATATCTAGAAATAAAATCCTCTTTCATTCTACTCATGTTTCCATTTTGGTCAATGGATCACCTAGAGGGTTTTTCAAATGTTCTAAAGGAGTCAGACAAGGAGATCCCTTATCTGCTATTCTTTTTTCCATTGCAGAAGACTATTTTAGTCGTCTGCTCACCCATATGGTTGACCATAACAAGCTCAAACCAATTCAGGCTTATAGAAATGTGAATGCCCCCACTCACCTCCTTTATGCTGATGACATCATTCTTTTTCTAAAGGGTGATCTTAAAAACATCAAAACTCTTAAAGCTGCTATCAACCATTACGAGGAGGTCTCGGGTCAAGTCATTGGTTGGAATAAATCTTTCATTTACTTTGGAAAAAACTTCCCTTATGCTAGAAAAAATAGTATTATCAATGAGCTTAACATCAAAGAACGTACTATCCCTTTCAAGTACCTTGGGGTTCCCATCTTCTGGGGTAGACCCAAAGCCTTCTACTTTTCAAGCATTGTTGACCAGGTTCTTCATCAACTTTCCTCTTGGAAAGGAAAATCCCTCTCCATGGCGGGGAGAGTTTGCCTTGTAAAGTCTGTTATTGTTTCCAAACATGTCTACTCGATGATGGTCTATAAATGGCCTAGTAGTCTCATTAAAAATCTAAATTTTCACATTAAAAACTTTGTCTGGTCTGGAAGCACTTTGGACAGAAAACTTGTGACTATTCCTTGGGGTAAGTGCTGTAAGCCTATAGCCATGGGTGGTCTTGGTATTAAAAACATTAAGTTCTTCAATGAAGCTCTTTAAGCCAGATTAACTTGGAACCTGATTCACAATGACACCCCTACTATTTCTTTTATCAAAAACAGGTTCATTGATAGATTGAAAAGATCTAATAGAAGTTTCATGACCTCTTCCATTTGGCCCTCTGTTAGAGACACTTATGAAAATATTATGCACAATGCTAGATGGATGGTTTCGAGAAACTCTTCCATGAGATTCTGGTTGGACAATTGGACTGGTGCTCCTCTTATCTCTGTGACTCCCCTTGACCATATCCCTGTTGACATCAACTCCACTGTCAATAATGTGATTAATTCTCACATTGATTCCCTTCCCGAAAACATTACTCAAATTATTGATTCCAACCATTTTTCTACCTCGTGTGATTTCTTGATTTGGGAGCCTTCTCATAATGGGATCCTTAATTCCAAAAACTTTTATAATCACTCCTTACACAACGCTGATAATGATATGAAATGGATAAATTTTTTTGACAAACCTTGGATCAAACCTTCTAGATTCACTCTTATTTGGCATCTCACCCACAATAGGGTTCCCACTGATGTTTGTCTTCAACGTTTTGGTATCCAACTTTGTTCAAAATTTCGCCTTTTCAATCAGCATAGAGAAGATTCTAACCACTTATTTCTATCTTGTGCTACTGCCACCGCTCTTTGGAACTATATTTTTGACACTTTTGAATGCAGATGGCTGGTTCAGAACTCAATTGATGAGCAACTTAACCATTGTGTTGCTAAGGATAACTCTCAACAAATCAGAAACTTGTTCCTTACTGAGGTCTCAGAGCTGATACATGTGATATGGTATGATAGAAACTCGATTCTTCACAATAATTGCTCACACAACATTAATGCAGGTAAAACGTGAATTCTTATTTCTATTCGGGAAGCTGCGCTGATTCAGAATGGTTCCTGCAACAATTCGGTGGATGATTTTATGATCCTTAGACGTCTTTGAGTTGAGGCCATTTTCTCGAAACCGTTTCTCACTTTTGAGGTTTTATGGAGACCTCCCTTTCCAGGTTGGATTAAAATCAATGTGGATGGAGACTCTAAAGGAAATCCAGGTCCTGCGGGTTGTGGAGCCGTCTTCAGAAATCATCATGGTAATATTATGGGGTGCTTTTTTGGAGGCTGCGGTACTGCAACCTCTCTGGAAGCGGAGATGCTAAGTGTTATTCATGCCACTGATTTTTCTCTTCAACATGGGTGGAACAACTTATGGATTGAAAGTGATTCTACTACTGTTGTTCAAGCCATTTGGAAGGGAGATATTCATCTTGCTTGGCCGATTACTACGCGCTGGATGAATTGTCTTCAATCTCTCCATGACGTCAGTTTCATTGCAACACATACTTACCGCGAAGCTAATATGGTTGCGGATGCTCTCGCTAATAAAGGCATTGATCAGACTTTAACATGGCTGGAGGAGCTCCCAGATAATCTGATGCCTTTGCAACTTAAAGATTGTAATTTGATCCCATCTTTTAGACTCTTGTAATCCTTGTTTTCTTTTTGCTAATAAATTTGGTTTGGTCCTTTGACCAAAAACAAAAGTATGAGCTATCGATACTTGTCCTACTAATAGAAAAGTCACTGATACCTAACACACTGATACATGAGATAACAACTACATAAGCTACTGATAAGCTGAGACAACGATAGATGTATAATCTATCGACCAAGCGGCTAAATGAACCTCAAAATTTTGCTAAGTATGAGTTACTGATATATGTTTCACTGACATATCACCTACCGAAATCTTGATAGAAAATTTTGAGTTAATAATGAAAGAATAATATACAAAAATAAAAGACTTACTGATAGAATGGGCTACCGAAAAATGACTCACTGAAAGCATGAATCACTGATAGCATGAGTCAATGATAGTCTGACCTGATGATAGGCAGACTCACTGATTATATTTCTCTTAAATTCAAAATGATGTCTAATGGTAATATTTATGAAACTTAGTACTAATTATTATATTAATAAGATTTTCAATATTTTGTAGACAATATTAAATGACGGAATAGAATAGTATGAGGTATGAGGTACCAAAGAACACATTGCCTTTCTATATAAAGGGAATATCTAGAAAAAAATTTATCGAAAAAGAGGAAACTTGGTAGAAACTATTCTTGCACCTTAAAGAAAAAATAAAAGCTAAATACAATGAATATATGAATAATATACTATGTACAAAAGGACCACAAATATTTGCAGCAAAAACATAGAATACAAGAACACTTTGAGAAATCATCTACCTCACTAGGAACAAAAGACACAAGCAAATACGATTCTCTATTTTGTTGTCTATTTTTGGAAGACAAATCCATATTCATTTATATTATCTTGAAGGAGTCCAAAATCTTCATATAAAATAAAACAAAGCATCCAAAAATCTTCTTATTATTTATCTATCTTGGTGTACTTTATTTACATTTTGAGTAGTCCGTGTCTCTATTTTATTAACACACACTAAATCCTAATCCAAACCAGAAGATACATAGATATCTTCATGAACTCATATTTTTACACCATACACTCCAAAAAATAATAGTGGAACAGGTAGCTATGTGGCCTTTTTGTTTGGTTGGATTTAAACTCCCATGAAAACAATAGAAGAGGTCTATTTGAACCGAACAATTTGTATACTATTATTACCCTGATCCATAGTGTGGATAAATTTTATTTAATATAAACTGCTTTGAGGAAGGTGATCATCAAGTGTAGAGGACTTGGTCTCATCTTGATACTGAACTTATTACTTATTTTTTCTGTGTGTTTTCATGTTTTGTGTTCTCTATACTAATAATTATTTCAAAAAACATCACTTCACTATGATAGTTAATCATAGATAGTGTTTGTATTAGATTATTATTTTGTCGGATGATTTAAAATGTTAAAATAGTAATTCATAATATATTAACTGAGAACTAATCAATCTTTTATAAATCCTTCAAATGATCAAAAATTTTATAAATATGATACTTTGGTTAAATTGCATGAATTTGACTTTAAATTGGGGAATTTTTTAAATAATCATTTTAGACAGTTGTTTTGAACTCAATTCACTCCCTCTTGAGTTTCCTACTCTGACCAACATTTGGTATCATATGTGATTTAAAATCTATTTTAAAAACCTTTTACAAATACGATCGTAGTTTTTCTTTAAAGGTCTATAAATTATTGTTAGTTAAAAATTTATTTTTCTTTAAAATCATTAAAATATGTTTTAAATGTACTATATACTAGAAGGCGTTGAAACCTACAGACCACCATACTTCAATGGAATAAATTATGCCCATTGAAAAATTAAAATGAATATACATTTTCAAAGTATGGGTTTTAAAATATGGTATTCAAGGAACACTTGGGATGATGTTAATAATGTGGTATAAAATAATAACTAGAAAGCTATGAATGCAATTTATTACTCTTTAGTGGATGAAGAATTTAAAAGTATTACAACATGTAAAACAAAACATGAGATTTGGGATACACTGACAATTTCACATGAAGGAACCACTAATGTTGAGAAAATGATACCTACTATATACACTATTAAATATGATAAATTTAAGATGAATCCTAATGAACCCATTTCTGACATGTCTCTCAGGTTCAATGAAATTGTAAACATGGTGGTCTCTCTAGGGAAGAGAATCACATCCCAGGAATAAGTAATTCAAATTCTTTGATGTTTACTAGAAAGATGGAGGGGAACCTAAGTGTCAATAAGGGAATCAAGGGATATCAATAATTTACTAGTAAATGATATGATAGGTAAATTGATGATATATGATGAATAGATTAAGGTTAATAGAGAATAAGATGATTAACATAAGTGAAACTTAGTGGATTTAAAAACCACTACCTAAAAAATAGAATGTGAAACTTTATGCTGAAAGTTACAATAATGAGGAATCACCAAGTGACAGTGATAACGATATAGATCAGTTGGATAGGAGATTTAAAAAGTTCTATAGAAATAATAGGTTCTTTAGGAATCCCATTTATAAAGGAAAATATGACCATAAGGGCATACAGAAAAAGGATTGGAAGAGGAATGAAAATACTTATGAAATAGTATGCTACGAGTGTAAGAGAAGAGGAAATGTAAAAGTTGAATGTAATAAATTAATGTTTAAAAAGAAATTTGAAGACAAAGATAGAATGTAATAAAAAGGAAATAAAGGCCACCCAGAGTGCTTTTGAGAAAAAATCCAGTGAATCTGATTCTTCATATGATGAGAAGGCCGACAAAACCAATATGTGTTTTATAATAAACACTTCGGAGGTAACCCTGGAATCTCTTATATAGAATTATTATTATTCTAGAGATGAATTTGATTATAAAATTTAAAAAATGATGAAATGTTTCAATACTATAAAATACTTGAGGTTAAATGAAAGGAATTGAAAGATAAACACCAATCTTTCAAGAAACAACAATCTCTTACTAGTTCTATTGAATCTGAAATTACTATTGAACTGGAGAAGAATGATCAGTTTCTCGATGAGGGTAACAAAACCTAAACATTCTAATGAGAAATTAAATAAAGATTTAGAGTGGTTAAAAATGGTTAAGATATGGTACTATTTGAGATTCAATAACTTTATCAAGATCAATGGTGGTCATGTAACCTTTGGTTATAATGAAACGGAAAACTTATTGGCTTTGGACAAATCATTCACACTAATTCAATTTTAATTTGTAAATTCATTTTTGTTAATGGTATTAAGTATAATATTCTTATCATCTCACAATTATGTGATGATGGAATTGATGTTAAATTTTAAAATGATTATGGTAAGGTTTTTAATTATAAAAAAGAGTTATGTATTCACGTCATTTAGAAATGAAAATTATATTCTCTAAATTTATATTCTTTAGTTTCTTAAAATGATTCTTTCTTGTGTGATTTTCACAAGGAGTCTTGGCTCTAGTATAAGAGATTAGGACACTATAATATTCAATCCCTTAGAAATATTACTAGAAATGTACCAGTGAAGGATCTACCTAACCATGAGTTTCCAAATGACAAAGTCTGTAATCCTTGTCAAAATGTAAAACAACACAAAATATAATTCAAACCAATGAAAGAATATTCAACTTATAAACCTATAGATTTGGTTTACATGGTTTTTTTTTGGACCTTCTAGAGTTTATTGTCTATATGGGAAGTACAATGTCTATGTTCTAGTAGATGACGTTTCTTGATATACTTGGAACTTATTTTTAGCTCAAAAGAGTGAAGATTTCTCCTAATTCACCATGTATGCTCGGTCAGTAAAAAACCTTAATGGTCTTAAAATTAAATACTTAATAAGTGACCATGGATGTGAGTTTGAAAATCAAGACTTTGAATTTTTTTTCTCACAAAATGGATGTAATCATAACATCTATTCTTCCTAGGACTATTCACTAGAATGGAGTTGTAGGAAAAAGTAATTAAACTTTATAAGAAATTTCAGAAACTATACTTAATGAATATGACATACCTATTTACTATTGGCAAGTAGTTATGACTATAAGTTGTTATATAATAAATAGAGTTTTAATTAGAAATATTCATAAGAAAAATCCCTAATAGTTATGTAAAAATAAGAATCCTAAAGTTAATTACATTAATGTTTTTGGTTTCAAAGTCTTTATCTTTAATATGAAAGATAATATTGAAAAGATTACCTAAAAAAGTAATGAAGGAATTTTCCTAGGTTATTCAACCTCTAAAATAGCCTATAGGGTCTTCAATAAAATAACCAAATGTGTTGAGGAGTCAATATATATCAAATTTTATGAAACAAATCTACATTAACCTCAAAAATACCTTGAATATATTGTGGATGATATATTCAATCTGGACAGAAATGCTAAACCATCTGACTCTACTATTATGAAAGTAGAAAAATCCTCCAATTTTGGAAAATCTATAGGCTCTAATCATAGTGAACCCGAATCTGAAGAAGAACCTGAAATAACTATACCTTCTTTTTCTAGGTCTGTTAGAACCCTTAATAACCACCCCATAAATTTTGTGTTAATATACTTAGATAAAGGGACATAGACTAGATCTTCTCTTAGGAAACGAGTTGAACATCATGCCATTTTTATCATAGCTTGAACCTAAGAATATCATTAATGATATCAATGATGAATTTTGGGTAATGACAATGTAAGAAGAATAGAACTGGTTTCAAAGGAATAATGTTTGGAAACTTATTGATAGACCAAATGAAACCTTGACTATAGGCACTAAGTGTGTATTTATAAATAAAGTAACTGATGATAGTACAATAGTGAGAAATAAGGCCACACTAGTTGAATAAGGATATAGTTAAAAAGATGGAATAGAATATGAAGAAACATTTGCCCCGGTTTCCAGACTTGAATCCGTTATAATTTTGCTATCATATGCATCATATATAATTTACAAACAATATCCAGTGGATGTTAAAAGTGAATTGCTAAAAGGGTATATAGTTGAGGATTCATTTTTTGAACAACCCCTCAGTTTTAAAAACCCTCATTTTCTAAATCATGTTTTCAAATCAACTAAATATTTATATGGTTTAAAATAGGATCCATGAGAAGGGTGTGATAGGCTTAACAATTTTCTTATTTAAAAATCTTTTTAAAAAGGTATAAATGATCCTAATCTTTTTATAAAATTGATTTCTAAATTTTTTTTTTCAAATTTATGTTGATGACATTATTTTTCAATCTTTAAAAAAATTCATAATGTATTGGTTTTTTAAAAAATGATGTCAAAATTAATTTGAAATGAGTTTAATGGGTGAACTCATATTATTTCTTGGATTTCAATTTTTTCTAAATAAAGAAGGTAATATTTTAAATCAAAGTAAGTACACTAAAGATATTTTGAAATAAGTTGGAAATGATAATATACAAAGTAGTGGTACTCTAATGAGTACCACATGTAACTTTGATCATGATGAAAATTGAAAATATGTTGGTCAATACAATTACAGAGTTTTGATTGAAAGTCCACTCTACTTAACTATTATCCCGAATGATTTTATGTTTAGTTTGTGTATGTGTGCGCATTTTCAAGAAAATACTATAGAATATCATTTAACTGCTGTTAAAAGAATTTTGAAATACCTCAAGTATACTAAAATCTTAGGAATGTTCTATCATAGAGAACAACCTTTTGATTTAGTTTGTTATTCCGATGCTGATTTTTGTGGTCTTATGTTATATATAAAAATAACCTCTGGGACATGCCACTTTTTGGAAATGTATTTAGTATCAAGGTGTAGTAAAAATCAAAATTATATTTCTATATAAACTGGAAAAGTGGAATACATATGTACTGGTAGATTTTGAGCTCATATTTTGAGGATGAAACACACATTACTGGATTATGGATATAAGTTATTCAATGTACCTATAAAATGTGACAACATAAGTGTGATAATATTTATAATAATCTATTTTCTCATTATTGAATAAAACATATTGATGTAAGACATACGTTTTTGAGAGATCATTATAAAAAAGGGGATATAACCCTTGAATTCATTTTCATTAATCATGAGATTCCTAATATTTTTACTAAGCCTTTAAATTTTGAGAGGATGAGTTACATCAGACATGAGTTAGGGATGATCAATTTTTGAGTACCTATGATTCATTACTCACCGATGATGTCTCACTAACGTGACTCACCAATGATGTCACATAGACATGACACACTGATGACGTCTCACCAACATGACTCACTGATGATGTCTCAATGATGTGACTCACCGATGAAGTCTGACTAACATGTCGAACCAATGATGTCTCACTGATGTGTCTCACTTATCTGTCTCATCGACCAATACTTATTTATTTCTATGTTTGGAATTTTAAATGTCATTGTTTTATTTGTTTTATTTTATTTTAACCCAAATTTATTATTATATGTTTTTAAATCCCTATGTGATTAAATTAAGGATCAATCGAATACTTTTTATCCTCACTCTCTTACTCTCAGACTCTTTCTCTCGATCAAATATTTCCCAAACATCTACCTTTCTCTCTAAAATCAAAACCATCAATCCTCTTTCAATGTCTCAACTGAATAGTGTTTCTAAAAGGCTAGAGGATGTGTTAGTTCCTTCCAAGAAGAAAATAGGTGAATCTATTTAACAAGAGATCACATTTGTTTCTATAAATGCGAGTTAAACTATGATATCTGAACTTGGGTTGTTACTCAAAGAGAATAAACTATCGGCTATGTCATGTAGCCAATTTAACATTCCTCTTCCACATTCAATGAAGGATGGCCAATGGACTAAGCGGACTTCCCCAGTGGGATGCCTGAAGCTTAATGTGGACGGTTCACTCATGGGGGGGGGTGATGAGGGGTGGAGGTGTTATTTATGACTCTCGGGGCTCGATTCTTCTGGGGTTCAACACTTTCTATGGTCCATGATCTTCTTTAGGTGCGGATGTTAAGGCTCTTCTTTTTGTCATAGTGACCTGTATATAATACTTTTTTGAAGTTGATAATTTGGAGTCATATTCTGAGGTTCTTGTGAGGTCTATATAGAAGAAACATGAGGTTCCCTGGATCTTGGTGTATCCGGTTCATAGGTGTTCTGAGGGGACCCTCTTTGGGCAGAAATTGTGTCACATTGGGAGAGTGGCCATCTTTGCGGCTGACTCGCTTTCTAGAATGGGAAGGGCGTCCAATCAGATGATCATTTATGATAGATTAGGATCACTCCTTCATGAATGTAGGATAGTGACCAAGGGTATTCCCTAGGTTTTCATAACTTTTGACCCCCCCTAAGGGCCTCCTCTCTTATTTCCTTAGTCACTTCCTATTAATAAAAAATAATTTTCAGTAGTTGGCCAAACACTATGACTAAACCTGTTCATCCCTAACTCACAAACCATATCCTAACCCCTTAGAAAGAATGGAATTAATAATGGATGTTATCAAGTATGTTCCTTCTACTAAATTTATTTCAAACCCAAGTCTTGTGGGAGTGGTTATCCAACAATGAGAGACCATACTATCTAAGGATGGTATATGAGTTTTACCTAAATATTGTATTTCAGTTAGAAGGATCTGAGGTGTAACAACCTAAGTAAATAAATAATATGAAATTGTTCATATTTATTAATATGTTTAAATTAATTATTAATTATACTTTAAAGGGTATTCTAGGTTTGATGGAGTACCTAATACACAATAATGTATTTCTTCAAAAACTTTCATTGCACACACTGTTGGGTTATACCGAAAAATAATATAATAATATTATTAATTTAAATGGTAGTTAATTCTTATTCATTGTATTGAAAGTAATGATTAGAACTAACTAAAACATGATTATATATGTTTGTTAAATGTTATTACATTTATCCAATAAATATTAGAGGGATAAAATGTGAATGAATCCAATTATATATATAAATACTCTAATATTCTTTAAAAGGTCAATTTACTGAATTTGAATGGAGAAGCCTTTTTAAATCATGTTTTTGTCACTTTAATATGTTCTATTTGACAATTTTTTTTACAATCGGAACATCACAATTTAATTTTCGTAAATTTTTGATATTTTTCAAATAAACATCATTTTTAATGAATAGTGGAAAATACTGTATTTTAATTTAAAACTACCTTTTAATATAATTAATTTATATGGTTAGATTATTATTTTTAATTGTTTTTAATGTGTAATTAAATTATATTGTTACCATATAATCCAATTTTGGTCATTGTATGTAATTTCACTTTGAAATTGGATAGAAACAATTGTCAATCTTTCGATAGTTATTATTTCATAAAAACCGGCTTTTTTTGTTTTGACAATGAGAATTAATTTATTTTTATTTTTTCCCCTTCTATGTTTTAAATTTTTAAAAATGGATTCCATATTTGGAATCCGGTGGTTCAAATTATGTAAATAGGTATATTTAATTTTATACATTATGAATATTTACTTTAGTAAATATTTTATTTACCATGGTTGAAGGTTAAATCTAGTAAATAAGGGTAAAAATATAATATTATAATAATAATAAATTACCATAACAGATGTCCTAATCCTATTTTTTGATACATGTACGACCATGGCCATACTTGGGTCAATTTGGGGACCTCATGGAGCCACATGGGAGTTATAATGACACATTATATTAATTGATATAAAATAAAGACAAAAATGACATAAACATATATCTTTTAGTAAATCAATTTTTACATCAGGTTATATAATTTATCCCTTTGACTGTAAATATTCATTATAAATATAAAATTATTTACTACATCATCGTATTTGTTTTATAATTTTTAGACATCAAATAAATAAAATTATTTATGACACAATAATGATGCAGTGTTTACTTCATTGATGAATGATTTAAATAAATAAGATTATAAAAATTAGAACAGTATCCAAAACCTATAAAATTATTATTGGTTGATTTTATTTCGAACAATAGTCACCTTATCTTCTACTTTAATGAGTTTTGGACATTTTGAAACCGAAAATCATAATATAATAAAATAATATTTTCAAAATTTCTTAAAGAGACCCTCCCCCCTTTATAAAAGGACACCACTTCTAACCCATTACTCACTCTTCTCAAGCCCCTTGGATCATCCAAATTCTGCCCAATTAATCTCCATACATCTCTCTCTTTCTCCTAGAAGCCTTCCCCAAGGAATAAGTCAATTCAAGTAAACCTTTTGGTTCAAACCAAAGGGAGTTACCCGATTTAAAGGTAACATCTTCTCTTAAGTTATTTTCTTTTATTTTACTTCCCCAACCCCCTAAACTCTCTTTATTAATTTATTTTATAGAAAAAACAGTATCCTCAATATACTAGGTTGTTTTTATGAGAATTATTTGAACTACACTTCCACACAACTCCATCTAATGGATACGAAAATACTATTTCTCGGGACGGAGAACTACCACCTCATGAAACGAGGATTGTTCAAATATCTCCAACTGCCTCTCATGGTGGAAATTATGATGGAACTATATTTATATGGGATATATATTATATTTATATTGTCTCTTTAATTCTGTATTTTTCATTATATCATTCGGTTATGGTTTCTATAATGGGAACTATGATATTTTCATTTGAGGAAGTGCGGACTACCGCCCCCTCTAAGTGATATGACTCATTCAAGCCATATTTGGGATGTATAAAGGATGGAGTTAATGAAATTATATATTATATTATACTAGAATTAAAATATACCTATGTATCATTAATTTTTAAATCCATTAAAATATGAAATAGAAATGAAAGTAGCTTTCATGCGTACGTACGACTTACCGTCTCCATGAACGGTGCATTTCATTTCTAATCTCCAAACATTATTTAATATTATAAATACATATATATAAAGGATATATATGATATATATTATATTTAAATAATTAATATGATTCTGGAGATAATATACTTTTGACCATGTTGACGCTCCTTTTCGTCACAGAGTCTATACGAATGAAAAGGGAAATGCCTTGGATTAAATTGATTCATCCTTTGAAGAAAACATCAAAAATTGGCAGAGGCACGAAAAAGGATTCAAATGTACTTGGGCCGCACAAGTTCCATAATAGTCGCAGAAGTACACGTGCGCGACGCCTAGTGGTCATGCAGGTGACTTGAGTTCCCTCTTTGAATTTCAACCAGGGTCTTCTCCAGCCTATAAATACCCCTGTGGCCCCCCCATTTCAAGGACGAAAAATTTCCAGAACCTCAAATTCGAGCACTCGGTGCCCTAGTCTCTTCTCAGAGATTCTGAACACTTATAAGGTAATTTCTTACCAAGAATGGAAGATCTAAAGATGGGGAGGAAGGCCTAAGTGTTGAAACTCATCAACACTTGCACTCCTAAGTGTCCACCCCTTAAGGGAAATGGCCACACTTGCGCGCCGTGCTTCTCCTTCACCAGAACTTGTGCGCCACCCTTCTGGAAGCCCCTAGGAATAGTACTAAGGGCCTGATCCAAGTCTCTCCTGAGTATTAACCCAAGGATTAAAAGTCGCACAAGTACCCTTGTGCCGCGTAAGTATACTTGCATGACCAGTAATTACGTGCCCTCACAGTACCTGCGCGCCCACTAGGATTTGAGCGCCCCTCTATTTTTGGGTGCCCTTCCTGCTCATTTCTCTCCTCCTATACCTATCCACCTCTCCTCTTCAATATTAAGCCTTCAGGATTCTCTCCAAATCCATTCATGGCATGATTTCCTTATTGGCTTCCTAATCTGAAAGGAATTCTAGGGAACATCTCTCTAAACCTAGTGATTTAGACATCTTTACATCACTAAGGTTAGAAAGTTCATTCATTCAACCTCATCCTTTAATATGAGAGAATCCTTAATATGGGACTCCTTTTCAGGAATAATCCCTAGTCCAAATTGTCATTAATTTGGACATCCTCCTTTGGATTAATCCCCAAGTCCCCTAATTTGGGCATCCTTTTTATGAGTAAGCCCCAGTCTCAAAGTTCCCAAAATCTGGGCATCCTCCTCAAGCGTAAGCCCCAACCATAATTGCCTTAACCTGGGCTTCCTTTTCAGGAATAAGCCCCAGTTTCAAATATACAAATGTGGGCATCTTCCTTTGGAGTAAGCCCCAAGTCCCTTAATTCTAGAATTCCCTTAACTTGGGAATCCTTTTGAGGAGTAATCCCCAGTCTCAAATATGGGAATCCTCCTCAGGAGTAAGCCCCAAGTCCCTTAATATGGGAATCCTCTTTAGGACTAAGCCCCAATCCATGTCCATTAACCTGGGCCTCCTCTTCAAAAATAAGCCCCGGTTTTCAAATACCTTTCATCTGGGCATCCTCCTTAGGAGTAAGCCCTAGTCTTAATTTCTCTTAACCATCCTTAATCTACTTTTTGATATCGGCTTCCTTCTCAGGATTAAAACCCAATTATATGTCCCCTCTTAATTTGGGAATTTTTATCAGGAGTAAGCCCCAAGTTAGAGTATACAAATCTACATAAAGTACATATACCTTTATGTACTGTGTTCCAGGACTTCTTATTTGAAATAAGTCCCAATATCTATCTATTTGGGAAATCATATACACATAATTCCCACATCATTTTCTATGATTGCATCTTTCATGGCACAATTGTTTGGTTTTACCAATACCTCTTGTTTCTCACACCGAGCATGACTCACATGAGCTTAGAGTGTAAAATAAATATGACATATTTCTTTGAGCCATCAATCATACATAAAAATCATACTCTCTTTCTCTAACTACGTGGGTTCTAATTCCTTTTCTAAATAAAGGATACATAGGAATCCCATCGACAGGTACGATCCCAACTCTGAAATAATCTATGTCCTTCTGAATGACAATAAACTTCAAGTGACCCACTGAGTGGCTTTAAAACCAGTATGGTTATCATAATGATTAAGGGAATTTTATATAATGTATTAAAGGATACCATTGACTAAGAATCTCTAACAAATACAGATAATTCTTTATCGATGAAGAACCTCGAATACATATAAAAGATTCTCTAAATTTCCAACATATCAATCGTTGATTGTCATATCTAAAGGAAATGTCACTTTATACCAGGTAATTTAATAAGGATTCACGAGAATAAATTAAATCTATAAAGAGAGTCCTAGAGTAGACAATAATTCCTTTCAAAGGTGTGATGAGTCCGACCTCCCATCCTCTCGACCAATGAAAATTTCTAAGCCTCATCGGTCCACAGCTAATGAGCGCCTGCCTTTGGAAAGTAGGTCCAAATGGATATGGAATCATTAGATGTTTATGATTCTATGAACAAACCTGTTAGAAACCGATTGGAATGTTTGAACCTTAAATCAACGAGGTCATTCCCAATTCTAGAGGAAACAAAAAATGGTGAACCTGACGTGAATCCTTAACCAAGTTAAACTGATGTTTTACCTATTTGTCATGACCCTATTTTAACTCAATGAGAGGGCCAACAAGACAATAAAAAACATGTGTGCTCATCCAAAAGATGTAGTGCGCAGACTTATCTTGATTACTTCTGTTATATTAAATAGGCACTTTTTTCCAAGATCTTCTGCAATGGCTTCTCTTAAGTTCACACCCGTGAATAGTTCTGCTTGGAAGGATTATGCTGCTACTCCTGCTGGATCATCGTCCGCTCTAAGGATGATATCACCTACTCAGCATCTTTAACACTGGGTATCAAATGCACTGGTTAAGGAGTACCATCAAAATGGTACTATTCCAACTCTGGAGGCCACTCGACAAGCCCTCCAAGTCAATAATTCACCCTGGTTGTCCGGACAGCAACGACCAGTGATTAAGAAACAGGAGGTTCCACCACCATCTCCAACCGTTTCGGGTCGTTATCCCTAGAACGCAATCACCATTCACTCCTATATTCTAGGGAGGTGAATGAGCAGGTCCCTCAGGGCCTTAATTCAAGTAGACATGAGTCCTTCCCGAGGGATCCCATCAACAATCACTGCCAGACTCGTGCGACAATGCACCCTCAACATGATGAGGGTATCATCTCCAGGCATTCGGCTCAGGTTCCTCGAACCCGAGTAGGAAAGAAGAATCACCAGAGATGAAATCCGGTCAATAGTGAGAAGGTTATCATCTCTGCCATCTCCAGAGAAGTCTACCAATCTAACTTGGTGGCAAGCGATGAGCGGGCACATACACCCGTCCGTTTTAATCCCGCTGTCCAGTAGACTCGTCTGGCAGCAACACGCCAATCCTTCCAGGAAATTCCGGTGGAGTACTATAGACAGGAACATACACCTGTTTATAAATTATCAGCTAGTCAGCAGGATTTTCTGACTACATACGATGGATCCTGCCATCGCAATGTGTTAGTAACTGGTAAACAGGAACATACACCTGCTTACACTCATCAATCCTGCTAGTAGCCCCATCTGTCAGTGTTGAATGATGCTTGTCAACCATGTTCAGAAGAGTGAAATCAGAAGCCACATACACCTGCTAGTATTGATCAAGCCTACCAACAGTCTCGTTTGGTATCATTCAGAGAAGTCAGTCAGAAAGCTCCGATGAAAAATAGAAGGTAGACTCAACTCTCTGCCCCCACACTTGAGTACTGTTAGGATTCAATGACAGGAAAAGGAGGACAGAAGCTGGAACATACACCTACTACAGGCAGGAAATGGATGTATATCCCTGTTCTAGCAGCTGAAGTCACCAAGCACATTCTGTCAATGGTGAAAGAGCAGAAGCAAATCCCTGCTCATATCCTGGATGCCTTCCAAGATATTATAACAGCTTTATCAGAACCTCAGGTAAAGACACATAAATCTATCCCTACCAGTAGAGTGACACATCAGCATATCACTCAGGAACAAACAGACACATCTGTTCCAGTCCAAGAGGGTTTTGGGGCGTACTCACCCATATCATACAGACAACCACATTCGACACATACACCTGGTTTGAGTGGATATAATCACCCTAACCTGATCATTTCTCCTGAGCAGGAACACAGACCTGCCAAATTGAGTAAGAAGGCTTCTAAAAAGAAGACCCGCCCAGCATAGTCAATAAATCAAGGGCCCATATGTGATAAGGCCTTACTCGATGCTGGAGTTCTTGAAGACCTCAGACAATTATCTATTGGAATTAAAGATTCTAATCTCTCAGTTCCCAATAGTTGGAGCATTAATTCCAAAGGTCTTCATCAAAAACTTTCTCATGAAGGCTTGCTTCATGAAAGTTCGATCAATCTCAATGTTTCATATTCAGATGAGAGCCCCAATAACCCTCTGTGTGGCCCGAAGATCAAGGAGCAAGAGATTTCATCTTTTGCTGTAACCCATCACGGTGGTCCTCCCCATGATGATGAATTTTACTGCGAAAGCCCTCTCTACAGTAGTAATTCGCATTGTCCGGAAAATTCTTCAGAAGAAAATGTAGTGACGAGAAAGACCTCCTATCTTGATGCACTTGAAAAAGTGAATCCAGTCATGTCTAATGCTTTACCATCAGCTCTGGTCTGATCAGGTAGAAGAATATTCATTGAATGATAAAGAGGAAATGCTAAACATGAGAAAACAACTGGCAAAGGGTGAAGTGCCAGTCATGTTTTGGCATTTGGCTGACTCTCAGTATGACATTCCAGAGATGTTGACAGAAGATGAGATTCATGATATTCGTCTCAACATATGGGAAACCCTTTTTCAGTTGAAAAAGAAAGTATTATCTTATAATGAATATGAAAATCATGTTAGGGTAATATAAGGGTTACAATTCCAAATTTAATTGGAATCTCTATCAGTCTCTCGATATCCAAAGGCTGAAATGCAGCAGAGAGCCCTTCAGTGTTCATGCCTTGGCGCACTAAGAAAATTGCGCCAGTTAATTTCCAATGCCCCATATGGTATTCATGTCAGATGATGGGGTGTTCATGGAGAACTACATTTCACTGTACTCTCCAATCAACAAATCCCACCAAAGGTGGTTTCACACAATTTTATCTCTTAGAATTGGCCACATTTGGCTGGTTTTGTGCGAAATCAAAGGCTTGCCCAAGAACAGGACTCAACTAGTTCTTCTGAAAATCAAGAATACAGAGAAAAAGTTGTTGAATTAATCCTAAATAAAGTGAAATAGGATATTTAACAGGCCTATCGTATGGAGAAAGCACATAATCAAGTGAAAGAAGTGTTAGAAATCATCTGACGGTCTTTTGAGATGGGTGATAAAAGTGGGTGTCGATTGATGCATCCAGCAAATTTTTAGACCAAGGTCCGCAAGATCAAGAGAGCTTTTAAGAAAGTATCAGAAATAGCTTGTCAAGAGCCACCCCAGCTTTCTAGACTGGGGAATCTTTTAACCCAACCCTCAGAATCAACAAATAGGGTTTGAGGAGTTGAGCGGGAACAGTAGGAACAGCTCCAGTCCACTGGACTAGGGACTTTTTCAAATCCTCAATACCTCCCTCAGAGAAAGTCAGTCTTCTCTCGATTAGTGAAGAAGCCCTAGGGGGAACGAAGAGCCAAATTATCAGGAGATTCTCTCCAAATTACGGTTCACTAAGAAGTTCCTGAGGGATCGAATCAACAGAAGGCAATGTCTCGTCAGGGGCATGGTAGAAGACAATATCGCAGAAATGATGATAGAAGGGATGTGATGCGTTATGCATCAATTAATGTCATCAATGCCGTTTTTTCTGATCCACTAGATGATACTCACTCAAAGGGACCAGATGAAGAGGTTCCTGCTCAAGAAGTTGTACGCACATACACAAATGAAGAAGGTGTGCGTACACAGAATCAAAGGATTACCCAAAATATGGGTGTTCCTTCAAGTAATCCACTTCCCCCTCTCTGAAAAGGATCCAACAAGGGGAAAGGAAAGAATCATGTTACATACCATTCTTCTGGAGAAGTCCAATCACTCTCATTAGAGCAAATATTTGCATAACAAGAGGAAGAAATGAAGGGATTGAGGAGGATGAATGCAGAACTACTTCATGGTAGTATTCTTCCTCAGCGTGCTAGAGTTAGTCAGCCAAAGGAATTTGTTGTGTCTACTGGGATGGATCATGAATATACTATTTTATTAGCACACCCTTACAGGTCTAATCCTACTGGTCATGTGAAACAACAATCGACAGTGCTGCAATTGGTTGTAGTACCAGCTGCCACGTCGGCTCAAGCTTCAGTCATTGTTCAGGTCCGAGCTTAACCAGATGTTTCTCAAAAGTTAATAACTACTATTGAGTCATTAACAGCTCGGTTGGGATCTATGGGGGGAAAGAGTGCTTAAATTCAACTAGAAAAGAGAGATTACCCTGAATGGGTTGATGCAATTCCTCCCCCAAAAATTTTTCAAGTACCACATTCCCAATCTTTAATGGTTCGGGAGACCCAGAGCAACACTTAACACATTTTGTTTCTCGTTGCGATCCTATGATGGGAACCCTTAAACAACAAGAAGTAGTTAAGCTCAGCTGTTTTGTATAGTCATTATAAGGACCTGCCTTCGTCTGGTACACAAGCTTGAAATCCCAGTCAATTACCGGATGGGAGGATCTTTGCCAAAAATTTCTTCTTCAGTTCAACTCAATGTTTCCCAAGACGATAGTTTTTTATCTTAAAAAGTGTAAGCAAAGGGAGAATGAAAGGGTTTTATATTTCTTTGCTCGCTGGAAGGGATTAACATATTCCCTGAGCTTAGAACTCCCTCAAGAAGAATGTTTTCCAATATGTGTGGAAACTTTGCGTGATGAGTTACACATTCCATTGATCCTTGTGAAATAAACAGGAGGGTTTCGAGTTCTTACTTCGATCACAAAGCATATTGAAGATTATCTTATTAAAACTAAGGAAAAAACTCATGTAATTCCATCAGCTCTAGGAAGGAGAATGGGTAGAGTAGAGACTGCTACAGTCATGCTTAAACAAGCACCTGTACCTAGTTATACTTCAAAACCTTCATCTTATCGAAGGGCTGCACCTCCTAAGTGTTAGCAATAGAGGCCGTTTCGTCAAGATGATCAAATAGATCAAAGAAGAAAATAGTTTTATGAGTTGAATAGAAAAGTTTATTCTTTCCGAAATGAACAAGTTCCTGGTTACTTAATTTTGGCCCTGGAAAATAATTTGGTTCACCTGCGGAGGCCTAAGAGGTTAATCAGGGAAGGAGATGAAGACCGTCCCAATTTTTGCCCATTTCAATAGATGTTGAGGCATCCCATCCAGGAGTGTTTTTTCTTCAAGGACCTCCTATAGAAAATGGTTGACTCAGGACAAGTCAAATTGAAGGGTTCTTCAGCTCAGGTAACATGTGTTACTGCTACCGATCCAGAGGAAGGAGATGAGTGGCAAGAAGTCAAAAGAAAAAATAAGCAGAAATATGATGATTGGATGGTTAGAAAAATGATCAGCCAAAATCATGCCATTTTTTGAACGCAATTGAAGAAACCAATTGTGCCTTCTGCAGTAAATGCTGCAGTGAAACCTCCATCAAAAGAAAAATCCTCAAAAGGGCAGCATAATTCATGGAAGGAAGAAGAATTAGAAGAAGATGAGTATGTGTCAAAGCCTAAGCTATCTTTGACTCTGGTAGATTTCATACCATCTACTTCGATGCCACGGGCACCGTCCCACCAAACGACATAGCCTAAATTGGATCGTCAGGCAGAGTCTTCATCGAATGAAGAGTTAATCTTCCATTCTGTTAATATGATTCACTTGATAGATCTTTATGCCAATCACAGTTTCATATTAGATGAACCCGAATTCCCTATATCAAACAGTGGAGTCGGAGGAAGTTCTAGAGGCTCAGGATACAGAGGAAGACATGGATCTTTTAGAGGCCACTATTCTAATTCTACCCCGCTAGAACTGTGTATGCAGGAAAAACTCGTGGAAGAGCCCTTCAGCGAGCTCAACAAGAACAAGAAAGTTCTTCCACCAATTGAAAATTCAGTCCTGGTACGGTTATTCTGGAGGATCGGTTGGGGGTTCCACTTTCATCCTCTCAACAAGTAAATGGATGTAATCGGTCTAATATTCTAAAGCCAGGAATATTGCCAACTCCTATCCTGATACAAGATGCATCTACTTACAAAGTATCAAATTCCAAGTCACCTGCTAAACCACATGTTCCTGTTGGGAAACACAGACCTTTGGATCAAAAGTATGATGTATTGAAACACCTGGCCCATGTACCGGCCAAATTATCAATTCTTGATGCTTTTGAATCTATCAAAGGATCTTCGGGAGGCACTCATTGAGGCTTTGTCAAGTCCTTAGGAGTTTGAAACTGAAATTGGTGCAGCTGAAGCCTACTATGTAGAGAATAATCCTGCGGAATTCCATATAGTGATATCTTTCACAGATGAAGATGAAGATGATGTCGTGAAAGGGAATATTAGACCTTTGTATTTATCTAGAAAGTTCAATGGTGTAGACATCTGAAGAGATTTCATTGATAATGGTTTAGGAGTCAACCTCATGCCTATTCGTACACTTCGTCGATTGGGCCTCAAGGAATCTGACTTATCTCCTTCTACTATGATGTTACAAGGATATGATAAAATTGAACAAGAACCACTGGGTCAGATTACACTCAGAACACAGTTTGGTGACCTTGTATCGAATTCAGATTTCATGGTTTTTGATCAAGACTCAGCCTTCAACATCTTGCTTTGAAGACCCTGGCTACATCAACATACGACTATCCCTTCATCATACCGTCAATGTCTCAAGTATTTTTTCGATGGTCAAGTTGGGACATTGTACGGTGATAAGACCCCATTCAAGACATGTGAGTCTCAATAAATTGAGGCGGAATTCTATCACATGAAGAGAATGGAGAAATCCACAACAAGGGAGATTACCAAATTTAATGCTCCATATGGTTTGGAAAAGATTCCAGTAAATCCATTTGTACATATGAGTACAGATTATGTGTTGCCTATCTTTCTAATTGACAGGATAGAATCAAATCAAAATACTTTTATAGAAAGATCCATAATGTCAATTATGACAATCAAGCCAGACAACATGGGCGAAATTAGGGACCCACCCAGCAGTGATGAAAGCCCAAATGGAGGTATCTTTATTTCATCTACTGAAATCCAGCAAGTCTATACTTCTCCAATGGAAGAAGTGATAGCAACATAAGAGGTGAACAATGATGTCAATTCTCAATCCATCATCTCTTCTTTATTACCCAAGGAGTACCCTTCATCATCAATCGGGTCAGAAATGGAAGCTTCTTCTTGAAGATGTTCAAATTTTAACATCTCTTCTGATCATAGAAATTCCTCTTCATCATCTACTATGCAAGTAGAAATAGAAGATATAACAAATGTTGAAGTAGAAGAAGACGATCTTAGGGATGCTCCTCCAGAATTTGAAGAGGGTATATCTACCACCGTGGATGAACTCAGAGAAATAAATCTGGGTACAACAGAAGATCCATGCCCCACTTTAATCAGTGTGGCCATTACTCTTAAAGAACAAGAGATGTATATTTACTTTTTAAAGAAAAATTGAGACCTTTTTTCTTGGAACTATCCAGAGATGCCTGAGCTTGATCCTGATGTTGCTACTCATCATTTGGGTTTACCAGAAGAACATTGAGGATTTAAGCAAGCCGCGAGAAGAACACACCCAACTTATGATTTCAAAATTTAAGATGAAGTGGATAAGCTTATCAAATCTAACTTCGTCAGAGAAGTTCAATATCCCATGTGGTTGGCTAATATTGTCCACGTGAAGAAAAATAACGGAATAATTAGAGTTTGCATTGATTTCAGAGATCTTAATCGGCATTGTCCTAAGGATGATTTTCCAGTTTCGATTCTAGAACTTTTAATCGATGAAACAGCTATATATGAACCACTTTACTTCATGGATGGATATTCCAGATATAATAATATTCTAATGGCTCTAGAAGATGAAGAATACAAAGCCTTCAGAGCCCCTCAAGGTGTGTATTGATATCGGGTAATGTTCTTTGGCTTAAAGAATGCTGGCGCAACATATCAGTGTTCCAAGCATCGTATCTTCAAACCCTTTTTAGGGAAGTTTTTTGAATGTTATGTGGATGATTTGGTGGTCAAATCCAAACAACGTTTTAATCACTTGGCTGATTTGGAATTCCTATTCTGCAAGCTTTGACAACATAATTTGAAGATGAACCCCTTAAAATGTGCTTTTGGGGTAACCTCAGGAAAATTTCACGGCTTTGTGGTATGCCATCGTGGTATCGAAGTCGATCCTGAGAAGACCAAGTCAATCCTTGGTATCCCACCTCCTTGAAATTTGAAATAATTGAGAGGACTTCAAGGTCACTTAGCCTATATTTGGCGTTTCATCGCCAATTTGGTAGGCAAAAGTTTACCCTTCACCAAATTGATGAAGAAGGGAGTTAATTACCAGTGGACTGAAGAATGTCAATAAGAATTTGATATTCTCAAGAAATACCTCTTGAGTCCAACAGTAATTATGCCACCTGTTGAAGGAAGGCCACTTATCCTTTATGTGATAGCCTTAGAGAGATCACTGGGTGCCTTTTTTCTCATAAGAATGATGTTGGGTATGAAAACAGCCTCTACTATCTCAGTCAGACTATGCTTGAAGAAGAAACCTGGTATTCAAGAATTGAGAATTGCTTCCTGGCATTAATATTTGAAGTTCAAAAGTTGAGACCCTACCTGCAACATCACGAGGTCCAATTGGCATCTTACAATAACCCGCTCAAATTCATCCTTAGTCATCCAATGCTTACAGGACGTCTGGAAAGGTGGGCAGTGATTTTGCATCAATTTGACACTCAATATGTGTCTCAAAAGGCAATAAAGGGTCACTCTCTAGCTGATTTCCATGAAAAACATCCTTCAGTAGAAGATACATATTTAGATATTGAACTCCCTAATGAAAAAGTCTTCTCTATTCAGGATAGTCTTCAGGTATGGGAGATCTATTTTGATGGTGATTCCAGAAGTCCAATAGGGAGGAAAATGGAAAATCCTAAATTCAACAAAGTTGGGTTAGGAGTTGTGATAATTTCTCCAGAAAAGGCTATTTTACCCAATTCTTCTCATTGTTGGGAGGCGGTTCAAATAATGAAGTGGAATACCACGCTCTCATCATAGGATTAGAGTTGGCGCTTCAAGAACAAGTGAATTACTTAAAGGTGAAAGGTGATTCAGACCTGGTAATCAAACAAATCAATGGGGATTATGCCATCAAAAAAGAAGAAATAATCTCTCTGTATGATTACATCAGAGAATAAATGGCAGAATTCCCTTTAGAACCGACATTTTCTTATGTCCCACAATCATAGAATGCCAAAGCTGATGCACTGGCTAATATAGCCACAGCTCTGGAAGATCCAAATCAGGACAAAACAAGCATCAGTATTGCCCACCGTTGTACAATTTCACCTTCTGTTCAAATTAGAATAGAAAAAATTAATGAAATTAGTCCCATTCCTGAACCGTATGGTCATACTACAGGATGGATGACACCTATCAGGGAATACCTTCAAAATAGAACACTTCCACCTAATAGAGCCGGGAAGGAACAAGTCCGGAGACGTGTGGTCAATTTTACTCTTTATGATATCCCAGTTCACCTTGAGAAAATTCTCTACAAGTGTGGTTTTGATGGAGTTCTCTTCAGATGAACTGATGGTGAAGAGACAATGGCTGTCATGAAATAAGTACATGCAGGAGTCTGTGGTGCCCATCAGTCTGGACATAGATTGTCTGATCAAATTCGAAGGCTTGGATACTTTTGGACTTCAATGATACAAGATTGTGTTGATTTCACAAAGAAGTGTTATTCATGCCAAGTACATGCCAACTTCATTCATCAGTCCCCAGAATTGCTTTATACAACTAAATACTCATAGCCATTTTCCACATGGGGAATGTATGTTGTGGGACCTTACCCTTCATCTACAACTAATAATTTTAAGTATATTCTTACTGCTACTGACTTCTTTTCCAAATGGGAAGAGGTAACACCTCTCAATGAAGTTAGTTCTAAAAGCATTGTTAGCTTCAGCAAGTCTAACATCATTAAAAAATTGGGTGTCACTCAAACCATATTGACTGAAAATGGAACCAACTTCTATTCATCCGAGGTGAGGAAATTGTATCAAGAATACAATATCAAATCCAACCATTCATCTCGGTATCATTTAGTGGCCAATGGCTAGATAGAAGACTTCAAAAAGACTGTTTCAAACATACTACAAAAGATGGTGGATAAAGATAAGAAGCCATGGCCTGATAAACTCTTTCATGATTTATGGGCTTATCGCACCACCAGCCGCACAACAACGTGGTCAACTCCATATTCACTGGTATATGGAATGGAAGCAGTCCTTCCAATTGAAGTTCAATTACCTACACTCAGAGTATCCATTTGTGATCAGTCTTCAATGGATGAAATATCCCAAAAGCAATTGGATGAATTGGAACCATTAGATGAGAAAACATTGTGCACTCTGCACCACTTGGAGTCTACCAGAATTGAATCGCACGAGGTTTCAACAAAAAAAGTTCATCTTCATTCATTCATTCAGGGAGAATTGGTACTGGTTCTTAGAACTCCAGTGATACCAGGAATGAAACCTCCAAAGATTGAACCAAAATGGGAAGGACCTTATTCAACACATAAGGTCTACTCCAATGGAGAATATTCATTAATCTCAATGGATAGAGAACTCATCACTAATCCAACCAATGCCATATTTCAAAATAAGTATGTTGTATAAACACAAAATACATCATCCAGGGGCCCGCATGACCTTAAACTAGACCACGATCCCGCATGACCTTAAACTGCACCACGGTCCCGCATGACCTTAAACTGCACCACGGTCCCGCATGACCTTAAACTGCACCATGGTCCCACATGACCTTAAAGTGCACCACGGTTCCGTATGACCTTAAACTACACCACGTTCCCACATGACCTTAAACTGCACCACGGTCTGGCATGACCTTAAACTGCACCACGGTCCCACATGACCTTAAACTGCACCACGGTCCCGCATGACCATAAACTGCACTAGGGTCCTGCATGACCTTAAACTGCACCACGGTCCCTCATGACCTTAAAATGCACCACGGTCTTGCATGACCTTAAATTGCACCACAGTACCGCATGAAATTAAATTGCACCACAGTCCCGCATGACCTTAAACTGCACCACGGTCCCGCATGACCTTAAACTGCACCACGGTCCCGCATGACCTTAAAATGCACCACAGTCCCCCATGACCTTAAACTGCACCACGTTCCCACATGACCTTAAACTGCACCACCGTCCGACATGAACATAACTGCACCACTGTCCCGCATGACCTTAAACTACACCACAGCCCTGCATTTCCTTAAACTGCACAACGGTCCCACATGACCTTAAACTTCACCACGGTCCCTTATGAACTTAAACTGCACCACGGTCCTGCATGACCTTAAAATGAACCATGGTCCATGCATATGACATTAAATTATTTGTATTACTTTCGTCCCACAAGACGTTAAACTGTGATGTCCTAACTACTTGATGCTAAACTGTACAGAAGTATCTCATGTCCAGCAAGACGTTAAATTGCACCATCTACAGTCCATGCATATAACCTTAAACTATTTTCATTACTTTCGTCCCATACGACGTTAAAATGTGTCCCCTTCATCGTCCTTTCTATATGAAGTTAAACTATACAGCAATGGTCTATGCATATGACCTTAAACTATTTCACACTTTCATCCAACATGACACTAAACTGTATCGTCCCTTTTCGTCCAACATGACGTTAAACTGTGAAAAGGTCCCTAATACGTCCAACATGACGTTAAACTATGTCCTCTTTTGTCCTTACTACATGACATTAAACTGCACAGTCCTCCTTTTTGTCCAAACATGACATTAAACTGTACTTTCCTCATCGTCTTAACCACATTCGCTAAATTGTACAAAAATCCCTTAATACGTCATACATGACGTTAAACTGTATTTTGTCCCAGCTACATGACACTAAACTATGCAACACCAATAGTCCTAACTGCAAGACTTTAAACTGCATAGTCCCTTCATATGTCCTACATGACATTAAACTGTGCATCGTTAAGGTTATTGCTACCTCTTGTTTCTCACACCGAGTATGACTCACATGAGCTTAGAGAAAAATTCAACCATAATACCCTCTCTGGGCCACTAACCATGCGTAAGTCCCAACACCATTTTTTAGGTCGTTGTCCCCAAGAACAACTTGATCACTAATTCATTATTTAATTGAACTACGCAGACGTTGATCCTTGCCTTCTAGGATGGGTACGTAGGCAACCTCCCAAGTTTCAAGACCAAAACAAATCTCTTCACATCGTTTCACCTCCATCTTTTACGATGTTGATTCATGAAACCGCCCCCAGAATCAATATCTTTACATTGGTTCACCTTTTTCCATACTATACGACGTTAAAATGTACAACAATTTTTTCATGTACGATAATAAACTAAAACATTCATTTATACCCTCACCTGAGAGGGAATAATTATTTTCAATAATTTCTAATCATGTTACATTTCAAAGACAACGTGAATACATGGAAATTCACGAACCTTTTATCTTGGTTCAAACCATCATTGCACTAAAGTCCCCTTTTCACCCTTCACTTATACAGACCAAATTTGTATAGAGGGTATTTCTAGAACTACGTGGGCTTGATTCCCATCTTTAGGGGATACGTAGAAATGTTCAAGTGTCCCTCGAATCCAGCCCCAAGTCTTTGGGCCTAACCCAAAATTCCACTTTCAGTCTCCTGGCTGAAAAGTCCCTATAAAAACACAAACTGTGTATTTCTTATAATGGTCTGAGATCTATGACCCTAAACTAAGATCTCCCATACTTTTTTCCCACATGATGTTAAACTGTATTTGAAGAACTATGTATGGCTTGATTCCCATATTTATGGGATACATAGTGAAGTCCAATATTTCAATTCAGGACCCAGTCACAACACGATTTTGGTTAGCATTGGTCTGTGTATCTCTACATGCATTGAAAAAATGGCCATTTTTATGTGTCATAATCCTAACCTTTAATATTTTCAGATCTTCATAACCCTTTTCCTGAATTCTAATAACAAAATGTCCAAAACTCTGAGAATTATTTTGCATGACCATGCAGTATGTGCCCTTAGGTGGCCTTGCATAAACAGTCTACATAACGGACCTGTCAGCCAAAAGATTCTATTATTTGACTATGAAACCAATGCCCTTAGGTGGCCCTGTATAATTCAACCACCTAACGGGTTTGTTAAATAGTGGTAACTTAATTCTTGAAAAAAGAACCTCTTTTTTACTTATTGGTCTTAATGGCAATTTGTATGGATCTACAAAAATATCCATCCTTAACATATTTGTCCCATGTTCTTTTTTTTGATATTAAAGTATTCAAGTCTATGGTTTATATTTACCTTCTTTCTGCTTAGGTCATACCTTCATAGGAGTAACATTCATCGAGTTCTTAGATAGTCTTGTTTGGAAATATCTTCTCCATATTCAAGTTCCTCTTTCCATACAGCAAACTCTATACTTTGGAAAATTTGAATCTCCATAAAATTCCACTAGCTTTTTAGCACTAGGAAAGAAAATTTCTGAGAGTTCTTTTGCCCGACTATACAACACGTTCCCTTAGGCGGCCTTGCATAAGTAGTATACATAACAGATATGTCAGCCAAAAGATGCTATTATTTGACTATGCAGCCAATGCCCTTAGGTGGCCATGCATAATTCAACCCCATAATGGGTTTGTTAAAAAATGGTAACTTCATTCTTGGGAACTAATTCTTATAATTCCTTTTATCCCTATTTCATATCATTACTTAGATTCAAAATTTCTTAAGTCATAGTTTACATTTTTTCCCTCATACTTGGGTATGGTAATATGTTTCCAAATTAATTATCAAGGAATTGAGTCAATTCTAATTCATTGGGTCAAAGCTATTTCGACCTTAAACATTATCCTTTTTATGTCCGATGTGCATGACTTTAAACTACCCACAAAAGACAAGGGAACTCTGAATAAAAGTCAAGTTCCAGATCAGTAAACATGAATTTTTGTATGATTTAGGTAATATTGAGCAATTAAAAGATTCAAAGTTTGTAGGGTTAGTTATAATAATCCTAGTAAAAAACAAACTATGATTACTAGGCCTATTAGATTAGGTAAAAATTTAAAGCAGTTATCAAGAAAATACGTGCAAAAATGATTGAAGATGATAGCGTTCTTTCCATTTGATGCACAAAAGTTAGAAGGACGTCCATAGACTGGAGTCTCTACTTTTTTCTAAGAAATTACAAGAGGCTATCAACATAAGTCTTAATTTGATGTACAACAACCCGAGCTTCATCAGCAGCAACTTGAAGCTCATACACTCGACCAACTTCACTCTTTTCAGCCAGATGGAGATCTTTCATGTCATCCGCGATGGCTTTCATACCATTTTTTTGAGCTCCCTCCAGTGAATTATTGATTTGGTCAAGTTCCCCAGTAACAAAATCTAACTGTTGCTGAGGGTGCATCTAATGGACGTCTTTATCTTTGATCTTATGCTTTAGATCCTTTATCTTGGTAGCATAGTCATCCTCATCTTGGGATACCATAGCCTCAAATTCACTGATGTTGACTGACAGCTTCACCCTGGTCAGATATTCACGACACTTTTTATCCTGATCCCTCCTTAAGATGACCTGTTTCACCGCGGCATGGATCTTTTCATATCCAAAACCACCCAGTCCCAATATGAAAAATAGGGATGACAGCCAGGTAATCTTCAACGACAGCTCCTCTAGAGGCATTTCAGATATGATTTTACATATGTTCTTTGATGCCTTCCATCATGAAAATTGAAACTCCTTTTGAACTTCCGGGTCCGACTCAGCATCACTGTCAGAGGGGGGAATGTAATCTAGGATTAATGCACTTAGGGAAGTGCCCTGCTCTGCTCCTTCCCCCTTGACATGTGCTTATTCACTTTCAATTCCCATTGGGGTAGAGGTTGAAGCTTCACCTCTAGATCTAACCGCTGAAATTGATGGCCCTGCATAATCAATTAAAATCTTTGGTTAGTTTCAATGGATAAAAAGAGTTAATTGGATATCTTTCAAATTAAGTATAGTTGCAAATATTGTTATACCTTTCCCAATGGTAGATCAGTAACATGAGAAGGCTCCTCCCCATCTTTCCTAGCTTCAACAGGATTTTTACGGTGAGTTTGAGGATGCTCTACGGGGTTCAGCTCCACTTGCATTAATGCCTTTTCAATAGTTGGGTTTTCTATACCCCCTTGAGGCATTGGTAGTTCAGTAGTTTGCCCAGATAGAACTTCATTTTTGAACCGATCAGGATTAGACATGTAATAAGAAGTTATTTCTAATAGGATGAAGGATAACACTCACATCCATAATCTTCTAAATTACATGGTAATTTAACATGATTTAAAAAATCTTCGAAAGATGCGCCAAGTTCCATCATTTCATCTAATGTTATCTCAGAATCCTTGTTAATCTCACCAGTGGGAGCATTTGATGAGTCTTCTTGGTGACCTTCATCCTGCGGTCTCCGACCCTAGATAACATCTTCAGATAAAATCACGACATTAGTTGCAATGGATACCAAAAGCTCTAATGAAGGGGTTGAACCTAAATTGTCACAGAATGAAAGTTATTCGATGTTTCATTCAACATTTTATGAAGCATTGTTACTTACCAAAAGCAGGTTCTTCTCTTCTTGCAATAGCAGTAGGAAGGATACTGGGAACAGATGCTGGCTCTCCTCCAGGAGTAGCTAAGTCAGCCCAAATTTTCGATTGTTCCACAACACCCTCTATGGTCTTCAATGGAGGGTCAATCCTCTCCCTTATAGGAGAAATTGAAGAATCCCCTACAACCCCAAGGAAAATGAGCAATCTTTTTCATGGTTTAAAACTCATGATTACCCAAAGGACTTACCACTACAAATGAATCATTTAGCTGTGGACTTCTTCCTTCATTGCTTTTTCTTCCTTGTATTTTTTGGAGTGTTAGCAATCTCCATTATAGGTACCTGAATTGGAGAATGGAAAGCCATTTCCAGCTCCTCATCCATGGCCTACTGGCCTGGAGATATCTCGCTCGACTCGTGAGGAGATTCAGTAGCAGCCCCAATGGAAGTACCACCAAGGCTATATTGTGATGAAGGAACCTCAATAATTCCTTTATTTACAAGCTACAGGATGAAGAAAATAATTTACTTTATTAAACAAATATTTGACTGAAATAAAATTTAAAAGAAAATAAGGAATGAAAACTTACATCTTCAGGAGCCACATAATCGTGCCACTCATAATCTTCGGAAGCATTAGTCCCCTCAGCAGCACCACGATCTCTCATTTCCTTCACCAGTTTGGTGGCAGGAATGGAATCGTCAGAGGCATATATGAGCATTTCTAGCTCTCTAATATAAGGCTGTGCTTCGTCGAGGTTATCCTCGAAGCAGATTTTTGTAGAAGCCCGAAGATTCCCTATTCCAGGGAGGTGTAGCCCCTCGCATAAATCCATCCAGGCAGTTTCAACACCAAAGTATAAACTTTTCCATGTTTGGACAGCCTATGGTCGTAGATATTCAATGCGTGTACCAAAAGCTGCGAGGAAGGTCCTACAATCTTGGACTTCAGTTTCTTTCCATCTCCTATGGTTACTGATAGAGAATAAGAAAATAAGACTTGTTTCTCTATAAAGTAATGGTGATTAAATTTCCACAATAAAGTAACTCACCAGGAGTTGATGGAGGGGGTCTTTTGATTATGATTGGAGGATTATATTGGTCACAAGGCTACTTTTCCATTTGTTGTTCCACATCATCCCCATCTTGGGAATTAGATGAGCCAGTCTTGGATGAAGAATCTGGCGAATCTGCTTCAGGTGGAAAATCATCACCTTTATGAGGAAGGATTTCGTTCTCGACAGTCCTCTTCCTTTTCCCCACCTGATAAACTGGGTTATTCCGCACCCCTTTAGGGTATGATGCTATCCATTGCTTGGCATACCATGTAGTCAAGTTATGTGCCGCTTTTTCAACTGGTAGCTCAAATACTACCCCAGTCTTCTCCCAAGATTTCAGCATCCATAGTTGCCGGGAAACCATTAGATGTTTCTCTAACCTGACATGTATAGGGGGAGACACAGCAGTCTACTGTAAACACTTGAATTGATGTGCGAATCTATATGATGCATAGGCCTCACATATAATTTCTCCGTCAATCCTCGAAACCAGCACACCATCTCTTCAGGACAGCATGTAGGCCCTCAAATCCAGGATGGCTGTTCCGTCATCAATAAATTGCCCGTCTGGAGGATTTCCATAAGGAAAGAAGTTGAATTTCTTATACATGATCAACCTCACCTTCATGTCATAAGTGTTGAGAGATAATAGAGCAATTCCAGAGAATGCCTACACTAATGGCCTAAAAGAACTTCCAGGAATTTGTACTCCATTCTATACATTATTCGTCCTGATTTGAGTGACGATCCATCCCCACAAAACATGGAATGGTCCCACTATTCTCAAAGGAGACTTACCCATGAAGACATGGAGTAAAATCTTGTAAATATTTGCTAAAATGGGGGTAGAAAACCCAACCATTTTTCCCTCAGCCAACTTGGCCGCAATAACGAAGGTCCCTGGCCTGATGCCTCCCTTCGAGTCCCTGACTGGCATGAGATAAACGATGAGCCAGAAAGCCAAAAAGCCCGCCAGATGAGTCTTCTTTGGGATACCTTGATTCACCTCATATCCCCACTTCTCAAATTCTCCTTCTTCCAGAGTCAGCCAGAATGTGCCAGGAGCATCCCTTTGCTCTGTTTTGGGGAAGGTGGTAGGATGAGTGGGCCTCTTCTCCTTGGTCCCCTTTTTCTTGGATCCCTTCTTCTTGGATTCATTCTCTTTCGGCTCCTTATCTTTCTTTTCAATGAGAAACATATTCATCCACTCATATGGGTGAATATCCTTTCTAGAAAGAGTTAAGGAGGTCTCTGAACTCTTGAGCTTGTGGAAAATTATAAATAATTCCCGAGCTAAAGCTGGAGTCTTCTCCGAATCACTCCAAGTCACCTTGGGAGGGATGAATTCATCATACATATCACCCAAAATTGGATCCCCTGAGATCCTGTGGACATCCCACAGACTGATGCCTACTTCTCCATGAGTCAGATGGAAAGAATTGGGTTCTGGTCTCCAATGGCTGAGTATCTCGGCACGAAGTTATCATGTCTGTAAAAATATGTTTTCCCAACCCAGAAAATTTCATATATCACAACTCCTTTCAAATACTAGACAAAATCTGCATAGGTTTGTCACACCCAGTATGCCCACATCTAAGTTGGCTTCACACCTCCTCCAGGATGAAAGTCCCAACTTCTCTTCCAGCCTTTGGATTGATCCATCTGAGAGTTTCAGAAGACTGAGGGATAACAATGTGGTTTCAGCTCAGGCTTATGAGGTTTCAAATTTGGCGTACAAGGGCTATGATGCATCATTTGGCCTTCTCCACTATTCCAGCATTTATAAATCCTACTCCACATGAGATATTTGCTGATGAAAAATTGGTGTAGTTCTAAAACCAAGAAATTGGAAGATAGTTCTTTGCATCTGGAATGGTATCTTCTTGAAGATGACCATAGCCATACAAATGAAGATAAATGCTCTCAGGGAAGTCACAATGATATTTCTTCAGATACTTGGACAAATCCGGAAGAGTGTTGTCGCAGACGGTATAATAATCAAGGCCAATGATGTTCATCATATCATCAAGTCACTTGGTTTCTAGTTCATCAGCAATTCAGATTCTCTTGGGAGCCATTGGATCTGCACAAAAGTTGAATAATTAACTCTTAAGTAAGTTGATTTTACATAAAATATGTGAAGGAATTCGAAAAAATGGCTAAGGAATTAAGGCATGCAAGTCTAATCTTGGCACGCAAGTATGGATGTGTCGTGCAAGTGTGGATGTACCACACATGTTTTTGGCGCGCAAGTATCACCACACAAGTCCAGATACCTTAACAGCAGTGCGACAATGAAGAAAATAGCGAAAATAGGGTCACTTGCACGACAGAAGCAACCTGCGCAGCGAGACCTCAAAAATATGAAATTCGGTGCTATGCACGACAAAGGGCCGCGTATATATAGGCCCAACCGCACCCCTGCGCGCATAAACCCTGTAAACCTAAATCCAGCGCGATCAACACTTACGCGCCACCCTTTGAGTGCTCAGAACCTACGCTCCAAAGTTTACTTGGTTTTCTTCTTTCCTCAGAGTTACATCCTCATTTCTTTTGGATCCAAATCTGAGGGGGGACTTTTGTTGACCCTACTTTTTGTCACAGAGTCTAAACGAATGAAAAGGGAAATGCCTTGGCTTAAATTGATTCATCCTTTGAAGAAACCATAAAAAATTGATAAAGTCATGAACAAGGATTCAAATGTACTTGGGCCGCACAAGTTCCGTAATAGTTGGGTAAGTACACTTGCGCGATGCCTAGTGGTCACGCACGTGACTTGCATGCCCTCTTCGAATTTATCCCAGGGTCTTCTCCAGCCTATAAATACCCCTGTGGGCCGCCGCATTTTAAGGACGCAAAATTTCCAGAACCTCAGATTCGAGCTCCCAATGCCCTAGTCTCTTCTAAAATCTTCTGAATACTTTTAAGGTAATTTCTTACCTAGAACGCAAGATCTAATGTAACACCTGAGACTTTTATGTTATATAAATCATCAAAGGAAATCATTTTCTACACAACACTTGCTTGGCTTGCTTTACACGCAATCGCGACCTTCCTCGATAGCTTGCGTCGTACGCAATACCGAGTTTCACTAAACAACAATATGCTATTAAAACTAGCCGTTATGAATAGTAATAACCACTTTTTGAAATTTTATAAATTTTATTTTTTAAAATGGACTTCATTTTTGGATTCGGAATACCGAAATTAGCCTAGGGTGAAATTTTGGTATTTTTCTGAAAACTTTCAATTTTTGATGAATAGTGAAACCACTAAGTGGTAGGTTAAAAAACTGAATTTTGCATAAAACTTAATTTTACCGCTTCTGTGAATGGAATTTCGAAAATCCGACAGACACGGTTAATATCAAGGACTAAAATGTGGTTCAATAAGATGAAAATAATTTTTGGTGAATAGTAACTTTTTACTTTTTTTACCACGATTAATAGTAAATAGGGTAACTAAGGGTAAATATGATATTACTATTACCCTAACACATGTCCTAATTCTATTGGACAAGTGTAATTCGACCAAAAACAAACTTAGGAATAAAATATGACCATTTAGGCCCACTTGGATTAGATTAGGACATTTATTATTAATTTATTTAAAGAAGGGTTAAAATAGTTAAAATCAAAGTTTAATAAGTAAATCATTTTTAATATGGGGTATACATAAGCTAAATTCCACTATAAATATTCATTAGAAAGCTAAAAAGATTTCCTACATAATGGTATTTTATTTGTAATTTTTAGACATTAAATAATTTAATTTATTTATGACACAATGGTGATGCAGTAATTATCTTATTAATGAAATATTGACATAATTGATGTTATAAACACCAAAATAAATGTAATTTGAGACTTTTTATGAATTACAATAATTTTATAGGTTACTATGATATAGTAATGTTGATTTAATCAACTTGGTTCGAACATATAATTCTGTTATGACTTTCACAAAAATCATATATCAAATAGTGTCAAAATTGACACAAAATAGTTTTTAAATCAAATATTATATTAATAATTGTTATTTTATTCCTAAAAATATAAGGTTCGGCCAAATAACTTAGATAAGGATATATATATTAATAATAAACAATTTGGGGTTCGTTTGGCATGTTATAGTAAGTGTATTAACCATATAGGGAAAGAAAACAAAAAGACACGGTAAAAGTTAAATTAATTAACTTAGAGTTAAATCTAATTGATAAGGTTAAAATAATACCCTAAACTTGTCTAAATCTTATTGGTTGATAGTATGTCGACCCATCCCCACTTTAGCTTCGAAATAAGACCCTTTGGAACCATTATAAACCGATTTTGACTTTAATATAAAATAATATTTTGAGATATTCCTAAGGTGCCCCTCTCCTCCCTTATAAAAGGGCACCTCCTCCCCCTATTCCTCACACCAATTTGAGCACTCAAGATCGGCCAACCCCTGAAATTTTATCCTCTCCACTTCCCTAGAATAATCCTAGAGGTCCTGGTCTTCTTCAAAGACCAATCTAAGTTCCCTAAGTGGAGGATTCAAAGAGGCGTTCCAAAGAAGAGGTAATATCCATTACCGATCTTTTCAATTTCTTTCTTCTTCAACTTCTTGTTCTTTAGTTGTTTCATAATAAAGTAATAACATCAGTATTACTTACATACTGATATGTTATTATAAATATGAAACAACCCTAATTCACCTTCTATCCATCCTACGGAAAAATGAAATCACCGCGCGTGCGTACGTACGGAATACCGTCTCCACGCCGTGGTGCAATCTATTTTTCCACCATCACTTTACAAGGATGGGTATAATGGTGTAATGAGTAACTATTTATGATTATTATAAAGTAATATTTATACTGAAATAATATATATATACTCCAATACAGTTCCATGATCATAGGAACGATATCATCACTCGTGCGTACTTACGGAATACCGTCTCCACGATGTGATGCGACTCGTTCTACATGATCATCATTACATAGTAATTATATAAATGAATTGAATGAATAAATATTATATATGTTACACTAATACCATTCTGGATATAAGGTATCTATAACCTTAAAAGAAGAATAAGAATGTATTCGGCAAAACACGCATAAGAACAAAAGGCAATAAAGACCCGAGTAACAAGTAACAATGAAATATTACTATAAAGAAGCTAAGAATATGACCATATATGATGTCATATCAATATGTATGATTCTGGAATAAGTCAATAACATTATTTAAACCATTATACAGGAGCTTCGGACACGTACAAAGCAAATTGGACCTAAGGTAAGGGAAATATCACAATCTCATTTTTATCCGAGATTGTTTATACTTTGGTATTTACTGGGGTGTATTTTATCATCCAAATCCATGTTTCTTCAATATGTAATATTATTTCCATCCACCTACAATTGTTTAAATCCAATTTTACCCTTTGGTGAGTTTTTAGTAAAAGATATGAAAGGAATCTTTTGTCGTTTTTCATACGAGGTACTTTTTGACTTTTCCGACAAAAGTACGAAGAATGTTTTTTTTTAACTTATACGGCATGAATGGATTTTTAAAAAAATTATTTCCGAGAAGCTTCCTTTACAAGTTTTCAAGTTTATTTTTAATCAACTTATTTTATTTTAAAGTCGTATGACATGTTCTGAAAGGAAAAATGTTTTTGAAGTAGAAAGGATATTTCCTCAAGAATGGAGTTCAAGTATTTTATCAAAATTATTTTCCATCTAAGATAATAAAAGGGTTATGTTTTTATCCCTATTATTACATGGATTTGATTATGTTGTGATGGAAACACTTTTTATGAATTCCTTTATCTTATATGAATTATTTTATGATGTCATGTTGTTTAAGAATCCCATTTTTATTACATGGGTTACGCTATGATGTATGGTTTATGATTATGTGGAACACATAAGAAAGGATTCATTATAAGATGGGTGGGACCTATATCTCCCTCCAATGCATTGGGTAAAGATTTTATATCCCATGAGATAGACATGGCTGGAACGGAAGGTTATTTCGGTTCAGTGATACAGGACTGAAACGAGGAGTGAACTCGGCTCAGAAAGGGACTTTTTCCACTATGATAGTCTTGGCAATGAGTCATGACTAAAAAGAAATGATTTTCCATGATTATGTGTGAATGCCACAAAGTTTCAAGTTTTATGATATGATTATGGGGATCTCATTATCACTTCTATGATTTGTTCCATGTTAAGATATTATGATCTCTTTTGCAGGTTATGATTTTAAAAAAGATATGATATGATTTTTATTTCCTTTATTTGCCCTTGCTGAGCATTTGAGCTCACCCTTTTATGTTTTCTTTTCCCCAGGTCAGGAAGATGGATATTAAGTAGAATATGCTAAAAGGGACCCTAGATATGATGAAATAAATGGGATACACTGTAGAAGATTTATGAACCAGTTGTTTATGTTTCCCAGTTTCTAAAGACACTATACCTATACGGTCCTTTGTGGTTTTGTCATGTGTTGTAATAAGAGTGCTTCAATTTTGAAGTATTAACAATGTATGTAAAGTATGGGTCGTTATAGTTGGTATTAGAGGAAAGGTATAGTCAACCTTTGGAAACTAGGATGTGAAAGCCTTAGTAAGAACCCTAAGGATAAGTCTAAGCATAGAACACAATCTTAGTGTTTTAGAAATGACCTTTAATAACCTAGGATAAGACCTTAAGAATGAAAATTTTATTCTTGAATTATGTGGTTTTCCTATTATAATTAGTGTTGCTCACACTATTCTTCTTGGTTTTAGTCAATGGCTGGAACCCGAAGGAACCATGTTAATGCGGAATGTGATGGGCAATGCAATGATTGTCCCCCTGAGCAACCAAACGATATGGGAGCTGGAATGCAAAATCTTGTAGCCATTCTCACACAACTTTCTCAAGATATGAATCATGCAGGACTTCCAAATGAGCAAAGGAAGGAGCAACATTCTGTTGAATCCTTCATGAGGCAGCGTCCACCTTCTTTCAGCGGGTCTACTGATCCATTAGTTGCTGAACAATGGATTAGTACTATTGAAAAGATATTTTCAGTTCTTCAATGTTCTGAACATGATAAAGTCATCCTAGCAGTGTATCGTTTGGAAGGAGATGCTGATCAATGGTAGAATCTTATTAAGAATACGAGGCAAAGGGATGAAATTGAGTCTATGGAATGGGACGAGTTCAAGAACTTATTTTTCAATAAGTACTTCCCTCGTATTCTCCGAACAAAGATGGAGAAAGAGTTCCTTGAACTGAAGCAAAGGGATGATGAATCTGTTAGTACCTATGAAGCAAATTTTACAAGACTTGCAAGGTACGCTTCTGGTATTATTATCCAACCTAAGAGTAAGATCGATCGATTCTTTAGTGGCTTAAAACCAAGTCTTCTAAGGGCGTTAGCCATAAGGGACTTCAATAGCTACGAGGAAATTGTTCGATGTGCTCTCAAAGTCGAGATGGAGATTGGAGTAACCCATCAGTCACATGGGTTTGATAAGAAGAGGAAGATGGAATTCAAAGAAAAATCTAAAGAGCACACAGAAAAGAAGATGAGCTTTTCCTTATGCTCAAAGTGTGGAAAGAAACATGGAGGGAGTTGTCTTAAAGGGACAAGTAAATGTTTTAAATGTGGAAAAGAAGGTCATCGGGCATTTGAATGCCGTGATAATGGGAAGAAGATGTCTAATAACGCAAACAAAGGAAGGGATACACAGAATGAACCTACTACACTTCAATGTTTCAAGTACAAGGATATGGGGCATTATGCCAATCAATGCCCAAATCCAAGGGTTGATGATGATGGTCGACGTCAACAAAATCTTAAGGCTAAAGACAAAGGAAAGTCACATGCAATTTCTATCAGCGATGTGGAGTACGATAACGAAGTGGTGAAAGGTACACTTACCATCCACTCTAAAGTAGCAAATGTTTTATTTGATTATGGATCCACCCACTCTTTTATTTCTGAAAAATTTTCTAAGGGTATCACTGTACTACCTCAACAATTATATGTTGAGTTAGCTGTGACAACACCTAATGGCACAACAGTCGCATCAAAAGTTTATAATTCTTCTCCGATCGAAGTTTGTGGGAAAGTTATTCCTGCAAATCTTGTGATCCTTCCTTTAGTGGAATTTGATGTGATTCTTGGCATGGATTGGCTTTCTCTACATGGAGCTCATATCAATTTCCAAAGAAGGGAAGTCACATTTCATATTCCAGATCAATCTACGATCATCTATCGATGCAAGGATGAATATAACCTTCCAGTGGAAATTCCTTCCATCTTATGGGTCTTGATTCCACTAAATGAAGGTTATTTATCTCAAATGGTTGGTGAGAAACTCACGATTAATAATATGCCCATTGTACGAGAGTTTGATGATGTATTTCCGGAGGAATTACCGGGTCTTCCACCAAATCGTGAAGTTGAGTTTTCAATAGAACTCGTACCGGGCGCTTTGCCAATTTCAAAGACACCTTATAGAATGGCCCCAATTGAGTTGCAGGAATTGAATAAGCAACTCCAAGATAATCTTGATAAGGGATTCATACGCCCTAGTGCGTCACCATGGGGAGCACCTGTTCTATTTGTTAAGAAGAAAGATGGATCAATGAGACTCTGCATTGATTATCGAGAACTTAACAAGATCACTATCAAGAACAAATATCCTCTCCCACGCATTGATGACTTATTTGACCAAATACGCGGAGCTCAATACTTTTCCAAGATTGATCTTCGTTCAGGGTATCATCAATTAAGGGTCAAAAGGGAGGATATACCAAAGACGGCTTTCCGTACAAGGTATGGACACTATGAATTTATAGTGATGCCATTTGGTCTTACTAATGCCCCTGCTATCTTCATGGATCTAATGAATAGAGTCTTTAGAGACTATCTTGATCAATTTTTGGTAGTCTTTATAGACGATATTCTTGTCTATTCAAAGAGCAAGGAAGAGCATGAAGATCACTTGAGAATTATATTGAAGACCCTGAGAAAGGAGAAGATTTATGCCAAATTTACCAAGTGTGAATTTTGGCTTCAAAAATTTGCATTTTTGGGTCACATAATCTCAAAAGAGGGGATATCTGTGGATCCAGCAAAAACTGAGGTTATCGAAAGATGGTCGAGACCAACAACAGTAACTGAGATTCGAAGTTTTCTTGGTTTGGCAGGATATTATCGACGTTTTGTAAAAGATTTTTCACGATTATCTAATCCACTCACCAAGTTGACTCGGAAAGGAGTTAAATTTGTCTGGACAGAGGAATGTGAAGAGAATTTCAAGGAGTTGAAAAGAAGGTTATCCAGTGCACCTGTGCTCACACTGCCTTGTAGTGAAGAAAGGTTTGTGATCTACAGCGATCCATCCAAGAAGGGATTGGGGTGTGTTCTTATGCAAAATGATATGGTGACAGCTTATGCCTCACGACAGTTGAAAATCCATGAGAAAAATTACCCAACACATGATTTGGAGTTGGCTGCGGTAATCTTTGCATTAAAGATTTGGAGGCATTACCTTTATGGTGAAAGGTGTGATATTTATACTGATCATAAAAGTTTAAAGTATATTTTCACACAAAAGGAGCTGAATATGCGCCAAAGAAGATGGTTGGAGCTGATTAAGGATTATGACTGCTCAATCCATTACCACCCTGGGAAAGTAAACAAGGTGGCAGATGCATTAAGTCGACAAGACCATGCTAGTTTATCCATGATGAGGATCACAAAAGATCCAATATTTATGGATTTACAAAGGATGGATCTTGGAATTATAATGGAAGGGGAAAAATCTTATCTTTCTCAAATGAATGTTCAACCATCTATACATGCGAAGATTAAGGAGGCACAGAAAGAAGATGTTGAGTTACAAAAGAAGGTGAGAAATGTTCCTGAATTCAACCTTGATTGTGATGGGATAATAAAGTTCAGGAATCGGGTTTGGGTTCCTCCCATCCCCGAATTAAAGGAGCTGCTGGATGAGGCTCATAGTTCTTCATTCTCTATTCATCCTGGAAGCACGAAGATGTATAGGGACCTGAAAGAGTACTTCAGGTGGGATGGAATGAAAAGAGATGTTGCTGAATATGTCTCTCGATGCTTGGTTTGTCAACAAGTTAAAGCTGAGAGACAAAAGTCTAAGGGGATGTTACAACCATTACCCATACCCGAATAGAAATGGGAAAACATTACTATGGACTTTGTCACAGGACTTCCTAAAACATCCAAAGGCAATAATGCTATCTGGGTCATAGTTGATCGTTTTACAAAGTCTGCACACTTCATTGCTATTAGAGAGGATTTCTCTCTAGATCAGCTTGCCATGATATATGTAAAGGAAGTGGTAAGATTGCATGGAGTACCACTTTCTATTATATCTGATCGGGATCCGAGATTTACCTCGATGTTCTGGCGAAGTCTTCAGCATACTCTGGATACAGAGTTGAGTTTCAGCACTGCTTATCATCCCCAGACAGACGGTCAGTCTGAGAGAAGAATTCAAACCCTAGAAGATATGTTGAGAGCTTGCTCTATGGATTTCAAAGGAGGTTGGGATCAACACCTACCTTTGGTGTAATTTTCTTATAATAATAGCTTTCACTCCAGTATTCAGATGGCTCCTTATGAAGCTCTCTATGGAAAGAAATGCAGGACTCCAACTTGCTGGGATGAAGTTGGGGAAAGAAAGATGTTAGGACCTGATCTCGTTGATGAAATGGCAGAAAAGGTTAAATCTATTCAACAACACATAAGAGCAGCTCAGAGTCGACAGAAAAGTTATGCCGACAACCGAAGAAAAGACCTAGAGTTTGAAGTGGGTGATAAAGTGTTCTTATGAATATCTCCCTGGAAGAGGGTTATGAGATTTGTAAAGAAGGGGAAGTTGAGCCCTAGATATATCGGTCCTTTCAAAATACTGGATCGTGTTGGAAAGGTAGCTTACCGATTGGCGCTTCCACCAAATCTCTCTCAAGTTCACGATGTGTTCCATGTATCTCTCCGGAGAAAGTACATACCTGATCCTTCACATGTACTCAGCTCAGAAGTTGTACCGCTGGAGCAAGATCTTTCTTATGAAGAACAACCGATAGAGATTCTGGATCGTAGCGAAAAAGTTCTACGAAACAAGACCACTCGATTGGTGAAAGTATTATGGAGGAACCACCAACTTGAAGAAGCTACATGGGATCTTGAGGATATGATGAGGGAGAAGTATCCTCGTCTGTTTGTTACAAAGTGACGAATTTCGAGGGCGAAATTCTTTTTAAGGGGGGTAGAATGTAACACCCGAGACTTTTATGTTATATAAATCATCAAAGGAAATCTTTTTCTATACAACACTTGCTTGGCTTGCTTTACACGCAATCGCGACCTTCCTCGATAGCTTGCGTCGTACGCAACACCGAGTTTCACTAAACAACAATATGCTATTAAAACTAGCCGTTATGAATAGTAATAACCACTTTTTGAAATTTTATAAATTTTATTTTTTAAAATGGACTTCATTTTTGGATTCAGAATACCGAAATTAGCCTAGGGTGAAATTTTGGTATTTTTCTGAAAGCTTTCAATTTTTGATGAATAGTGAAACCACTAAGTGGTAGGTTAAAAAACTGAATTTTGCATAAAACTTAATTTTACCGCTTCTGTGAATGGAATTTCGAAAATCCGACAGACACGGTTAATATCAAGGACTAAAATGTGGTTCAATGAGATGAAAATAATTTTTGGTGAATAGTAACTTTTTACTTTTTTTACCACGGTTAATAGTAAATAGGGTAACTAAGGGTAAATATGATATTACTATTACCCTAACACATGTCCTAATTCTATTGGACAAGTGTAATTCGACCAAAAACAAACTTAGGAATAAAATATGACCATTTAGGCCCACTTGGATTAGATTAGGACATTTATTATTAATTTATTTAAAGAAGGGTTAAAATAGTTAAACTCAAAGTTTAATAAGTAAATAATTTTTAATATGGGGTATACAAAAGATAAATTTGACTATAAATATTCATTAGAAATCTAAAAAGATTTCCTACATAATGGTATTTTATTTTTAATTTTTAGACATTCAATAATTTAATTTATTTATGACACAATGGTGATGCAGTAATTATCTTATTAATGAAATATTGACATAATTGATGTTATAAACACCGAAATAAATGTAATTTGAGACTTTTTATGAATTAAAATAATTTTCTAGGTTACTATGATATATTAATGTTGTTTTAATCAACTTGGTTCGAACATATAATTCTGTTATGACTTTCACAAAATTCATATATCAAATAGTGTCAAAATTGACACAAAGTAGTTTTTAAATAAAATATTATATTATTAATTGTTATTTTATTCCTAAAAATCTAAGGTTCGGCCAAATAACTTAGATAAGGATATATATATTAATAATAAACAATTTGGGGTTCGTTTGGCATGTTATTGTAAGTGTATTAACCATATAGGGAAAGAAAACAAAAAGACACGGTAAAAGTTAAATTAATTAACTTAGAGTTAAATCTAATTGATAAGGTTAAAATAATACCCTAAACTTGTCTAAATCCTATTGGATGATAGGATTTCGACCCATCCCCACTTTAGCTTCGAAATAAGACCCTTTGGAACCATTATAAACCGATTTTGACTTTAATATAAAATAATATTTTGAGATATTCCTAAGGTGCCCCTCTCCTCCCTTATAAAAGGGCACCTCCTCCCCCTCCTCCTCACACCAATTTGAGCACTCAAGCTCGGCCAACCCCAGCCATTTTATCCTCTACACTTCCCTAGAATAATCCTAGAGGTCCTGGTCTTCTTCAAAGACCAATCTTAGTTCCCTAAGTGGAGGATTCAAAGAGGCGTTCCAAAGAAGAGGTAATATCCATTACCGATCTTTTCAATTTCTTTCTTCTTCAACTTCTTCTTCTTTAGTTGTTTCATAATAAAGTAATACCATGATTATTACATACATACTTATATGTTATTATAAATATTAAACAACCCTAATTCACCTTCTATCCATCCTACGGAAAAATGAAATCACCGCGCGTGCGTACGTACGGAATACCGTCTCCACGCCGTGGTGTAATCTATTTTTCCACCATCACTTTACAAGGATGGGTATAATGGTGTAATGAGTAACTATTTATGATTATTATAAAGTAATATTGATACTGAAATAATATATATATACTCCAATACAGTTCCACGATCATAGGAACGATATCATCACTCGTGCGTACGTACGGAATACCGTCTCCACGATGTTATGCGACTCGTTCTACATGATCATCATTACATAGTAATTATATAAATGAATTGAATGAATAAATATGATATATGTTACACTAATACCATTCTGGATATAAGGTATCTATAACCTTAAAAGAAGAATAAGAATGTATTCGGCAAAACACGCATAAGAACAAAAGGCAATAAAGACCCGAGTAACAAGTAACAATGAAATATTACTATCAAGAAGATAAGAATAATACCATATATGATGTCATATCAATATGTATGATTCTTGAATAAGTCAATAACATTATTTAAACCATTATACAGGAGCTTCGGACACGTACAAAGAAAATTGGACCTAAGGTAAGGGAAATATCACAATCTCATTTTTATCCGAGATTGTTTATACTTTGGTATTTACTGGGGTGTATTTTATCATCCACATCCATGTTTCTTCAATATGTAATATTATTTCCATCCACCTACAATTGTTTAAATCCAATTTTACCCTTTGGTGAGTTTTTAGTAAAAGATATGAAAGGAATCTTTTGTTGTTTTTCATACGAGGTACTTTTTGACTTTTCCGACAAAAGTACGAAGAATGTTTTTTTTAACTTATACGGCATGAATGGATTTTTAAAAAAAATTATTTCCAAGAAGCTTCCTTTACAATTTTTGAAGTTTATTTTTAATCAACTTCTTTTATTTTAAAGTCGTATGACATGTTCTGAAAGGAAAAATGTTTTTGAAGTAGAAAGGATATTTTCCTCAAGAATGGAGTTCAAGTATTTTATCAATATTATTTTCCATCTAAGATAATAAAAGGGTTCTGTTTTTATCCATATTATTACATGGATTTGATTATGTTGTGATGGAAACACTTTTTATGAATTCCTTTATCTTATATGAATTATTTTATGATGTCATGTTGTTTAATAATCCCATTTTTATTACATAGGTTACGCTATGATGTATGGTTTATGATTATGTGGCACACATAAGAAAGGATTCATTATAAGATGGGTGGGACCTATATCTCCCTACAATGCATTGGGTAAAGATTTTATATCTCATGAGATAGACATGGCTGGAACGGAAGGTTATTTCGGTTTAGTGATACAGGACTGAAACAAGGAGTGAACTCGGTTCAGAAAGGGACTTTGTCCACTAAGATAGTCTTGGAAATGAGTCATGGCTAACAAGAAATGATTTTCCATGATTATGTGTGCATGCCACAAAGTTTCAAGTTTTATGATATGATTATGGGGATCTCATTATCACTTCTATTATTTGTTCCATGTTAAGATATTATGATCTCTTTTGCAGGTTATGATTTTCAAAAAGATATGATATGATTTTTATTTCCTTTATTTTCCCTTGCTGAGCATTTGAGCTCACCCTTTTATGTTTTCTTTTCCCCAGGTTAGGAAGATGGATATTAAGTAGAATATGCTAAAAGGGACCCTAGATATGATGAAATAAATGGGAGACACTATAGAAGATTTATGAACCAGTTGTTTATGTTTCCCAGTTTCTAAAGACACTATACCTATACGGTCCTTTGTGGTTTTGTCATGTGTTGTAATAAGAGTGTTTCAATTTTGAAGTATTAACAATGTATGTAAAGTATGGGTCATTATATCTAAAGAGCGGGAGGAAGGCCTAAGTGTTGAAACTCATCAACACTTGTGCGCCTGAGTGGCCAGCCCTTAAGGGAAATGTCCACACTTGCACGCCACCCTTCTCTTTCAGCAGAACTTGCGCGCCACCCTTCTGGAAGCCCCTAGGGATAGTACTAAGGGCTTGAGCCAAGTGTCGCCCGAGTATTACCCCAAGGGTTAAAAGTCACACAAGTACCCTTGTGCGGCACAAGTATACTTGCGCGACCGGTACTTACGCGCCCAAGCTGTACCTGCGTGCCCACCAAGACTTGCATGCCCCTCTCTTTTTGGGGTACCTTATTGCTCATTTCACTCCTTCTATACATATCAACCTCTCTTATTCAAGATTAAGCCTTCATGATTATCTCCAAATCCATTCATGGTATGATTTCCTTATTGGCTTCCTTATCTGAAATGAATTCTGTGGAACATCTCTATAAACCTAGTGTTCTACACATCTTTACATCAGTAAGGTTAGAAAGTTCATTCATTCATACTCATCCTTTAAGATGAGAGAATCCTTAATATGTTCCTCCTTTTCAGGAATTATCCCCAGTCCAAATTATCATTAATTTTGGAATCCTCCTTAAGAGTAAGCCCCAAGTCCCCTAATTTGGGCATCCTCTTAAGGAGTAAGACCCAGTCTCAACGTTCACAAAATCTGGGCATCCTCTTCAGGAGTAATCCCCAACCCTAATTCCTTTAACCTGGGCTTCCTTTTCAAGAATAATCCCCAGTTTCAAATCTACAAATGTGGGCATCCTCCTTAGGAGTAAGCCCCGAGTCCCTTAATTCTAAAATTCCCTTAACTAGGGATTCCTTTTCAGGAGTAAGACCCAGTCTCAAATATGGGCATCCTCCTCAGGAGTAAGCCCCAAGTACCCTAATATGGGCATCCTCTTTAGGAGTAATCCCCAATCCAAGTCCCTTAACCTGGGCCTCCTCTTCAGGAATAAGCCCTAGTTTTCAAATCCCTTTAATCTGGAAATCCTTATTAGGAGTAAGCCCCAGTCTTAATTTCTCTTAACCAGTCTTAATCTACTTTTTGATCTCGGCTTCCTTCTCAAGAGTAAAACCGAATCATAATTCCCCTCCTAATTTGGGCATTTTCCTCAAGAGTAAGCCCCAAGTTAGAGTATCCAAATCTCCATAAAGTACATATACCTTTATGGACACTATTCCTGGACTTCTTCTTTGAAATAACTCCCATTCTCTATCTATTTGGGCCTTCATATACACATAAGCCCCACATCATTTTCTATGATTGCATCTTTCATGGAACAATTGTCTGGTTTTACCAATTCCTCTTGTTTCTCACACCGAGCAGGACTCACGTGAGCTTAGAGTGTAAAAGTAACTATGATGTTTTTCTTTGAGACATCAATCATAAATAAACATCATACTACCTTTCTCGAACTACGTGGGTTCTGATTCCTTTTATAAATAAAGGATACGTAGGTATCCCATCTTCGGGTATGATCCCATCTCTGAAATAATCTATGTCATTCTGAATGATAATAAACTTCAACTGCCCCACTGAGTGGCCTTAAAACCAGTATGGTCATCATAATGACCAAGGGACTTTTATATAATGTATTGAAGGATACCATTGATTAAGAATCTCTAACAAATATAGATGATTCTCTATCGATGAAGAACCTTGAATACATATAAAAGATTCTCTAAATTTCCAACATATCAATCATTGATTGTCAGATCTAAATGAAATATCACTTTATACTTGGTTATTTAATTAGGATTCACGAACATAAATTAAATATATAAATAGAGTCCTAGATTAGACAATAATTCCCCTCAAAAAGGTGTGATGAGTCCGACCTCCCATCCTCTCGACCAATGCAAATTACTAATCCTCATCGGTCGACAAATAATGAGCGCCTACCTTTGGAATGTAGGTCCAAATGGATATGGAATCATTGGATATTTCCAGTTCAACGAAAAAACCTGTTAAAAACCAATTGGAATGTTTGAACCTTAAATAAACGAATTAATTCCCAATTCTAGAGGAAATAGACCACATGGACAATTTGTAATTATAACAAGTTCATTTTTCAGTCATGTTCTGAACATCTACAAAATGTCCAATATGAAATCAAATAATAAAATAATTTTTATAGAAATATAATAAGGGATATAAAAGGATCAATAAAACTTGAAAAAAGTTATTAAAAAAGTATAAATTAACTTATGTTTATTATTTAGGAAGAATAAGGAACATATAAGACAAGTCAGACTTGAGGTAAGTGGTTTCTTATATCACATTTATTTCCATGAGATTTCCATTATTCACCACTTATTTTTTTCTTGTGGTGTATTTCTTACTACCATTTGATATATATTATAATGATTCTATTTATTGTCATGGTATTATGTGATTCATTTGGTGTTTATTAGCTTTTGGTAATACGACTTGATTGATTTCAACGTGGTAAGGGGTTTTCATCTCACTTTTTATTCCCGTGAGATTCATGCTATATTTTACACTATTTACTTTTGTGTGGTGTATGTACATCATATGATTTTATTCATTTTTCAATATACTTTAATTTATGGGTATTTATATCTTCATTGTATGGACCTTCTTTCATGGGGTGTATGTTTCATATGTTACCAAATCTGTAAGGGAACCTTTCACCCTCCCCTTTTTAAAAGGATTATTTTTTGTTATGTCTTTTAATTTATATCTTCTTATGTTGGGATATGTTATTAAATATAATTATTGAAGTAAATTTTATTTCCAAGTGATGAGATAATCTTTTCTCTCTCATGAACTCTTTTTTTAACTTTAAATTGATGAAGTTAGGATGTCGAGGTTCTATAAGGGAACTTCTTAACCCTTTTTCAATTCATTTGGCTAAACTTATACTTCTTGATTTTGTCATTCTATAAATGTGTGTGAATTAACTCTTATCGTTATACACTTAATATCCACTTATATTTGGTGTATTTATATTTTTCATGCATAATTATGTCATTGATTAATCCCTAAATATAATGGTGCGATCTTTGTAAGGGATTTCATCTCAATTTAAATTCCATTGAAACTTATTTGTTGTTATGCACCAATTCACTTTTATATAGTCTATATAATGACCTTTGAAATATTATATCATCAATATCCTTATTTTCATGATATTATAAGTTTTGTTTTATTCAATTCTTTAATTATGTTTAGTCAAGTGTTTCTCAAGTGTTACGAGACTCTTTAACTAAAACATCATTTTAAAAGAATTAAAGATTTATTCTTATAAATATTTCATATTAATTTATATTTTTTAAAAATGGTTTTAACTATTTATTTATATGGAAATTAATGTTCTAAAATGATAATACCTTTAAATGTTTCAATGTTGTTTGGGACACTTTGATTCAAAAATATCTTTATTAAATGTTTTAATTGGTTTTGAAAATGGCTTTGATAAAGCATTGATTACGTCAATATCTTGAAATGATATATTGTTATAGTAATGTGTAAATTTTATCTTTCTTTCGTGCTTGTTTTATTGGTTATGATTTATAATGGTACTTGGACATTTGACTGTTGGTTACGTGATAAACCAAATGACGGTGGTGCTATGATAAACCAGGACGGGACGTTACATTATAACCTCCAATGCATTGGGTATGGAAGTCGGTTGTATGGCTATTCCATTTAGTGATATGTGCGGAAGTCTACCATATGGTTATTCCATCTAAGTATGTTTTTATCCCAAGTTACCTTTATATTTTATGTGTCCATTATATAGGTTTTAGGGAAATCTTTTGTTTACAAAAGGGTAAGAAGTGATCGTTTATTCAGGGAAGAGTATTTAGTACTTAATAAAGGTGAAAATTATTACTTATGATAAAGTATTCATGGTTGACATGTTATTTCAAAAAATGAACAGTTTTACTTCTTTGTGTATCCCTTATTGAGATTTTTTTTCATCACATATTTTTGAAATGTTTTTCATAGGACATAAAGTGGAATATGGTCAAGGATGAGATCAAGGAAACGTCATGCTGTCTAAAACATGGAACTAGACAAGTCTATATTTAAGAGTTTTTATTTTATGATAAAATGGACACCAGGTAGTAGTGTATACATGTAATATTCAAGATGATATGTAATTGTTATGGCTTGATTCACTAAAACTCTAAACCTGAAAAGATCCTCAATGTAAATTCATGATTAAACCAAAGATTATATAATGTTTTAAGGCTAGAGCCATATAGTTGGTATCAATGGTCAGTTTATACAACTTTAGGGATTATGAGTTTTCTTTGAACACATGGTTAGTACCTATGTATATTATTCTAGCTAAATAATTGTTTTATAACATTTTCAGACCAAGGAAATTCTTTTACAAATGGAAGGAGGATGATCTAAAACGACATTCCTATCTCTTCCTGATGACATTCTTGTAATAATTATTGCAAATTCATGTTCAGATGATTGTGAAAATTTTTCTAGCATATAACTCACTTTCAAGAAGTTGTTTGAGATATCAAACAGCTCCACAATACCTTGATATCATCATGGATCATGGGTTGTATTTAATCAAATCCTATTTTCTCAATATTCTCACAATTTCAAGAAAGGTAAATATTATCAAGGCATATTCAAATATTTTTCCTTATCACAAAATTTTGAAGCATATTATGATTTTGAAAAAGGTGATGAAGAAGGAGACCCTTGCACAACCTATTTATATATATTTTTATAATATAATATCTCAGTACATACTTATGGTTTTTTAAAAGGACCATTGATTGAAAGTTTCAACTCACACTCGGTCCGACTATTTTATAAAAACCATGTTTTACCAGATGTTTTGAAATTATATGTCGTACATGATTATTTTATGAATCTATTTTTCGGCGAACACCTATACAACCCAAGTTGTACAAGGTGTATTTGGATGAAGGAAGAAAATGATTTTAAAGGATCTCTAAATCATCATTGTAATGCATGGACCTTCTACCTACGTGAACAAAATGACAATGAAACCATATGGACACCATGATCAGGGTATGTTGTTCTTTCTTTTGGGAGTAGTTTTATTTTATCATATATAGGTGAAAAAATGAAAATATATAAGATGTTGAGGTCTTAATGTATTGGGATGAAAATTAAAGGTATAAGAAAAACTTTGAAGTTAAAACATGTTAGGGTTATTTTTTAATTTTATTAAAAGGACAACCTGTAAGATGAGTGACAACCCATCACGTCTAGAAAGTCCACCATAATTGAACCCACAACCAAAGGGTGGCAAGGGTGCATCACCTACCACTAGCCTACGTGATGTACCTTTTTAGTATGTCTTATTATTTTGTTGTTAAATGATTTTATGGATCTAGAATAAGTTGATTTTCAGAACTTATGTTTTTTCAAATCGATATCCTTAATATTGGAAAATGATTTGGTGATTAAGTGATAGAGGTTATTTGGGAAGATGTTTTTTATTTTGTGGAAACAATATATGCCTATGGAAAATAGAATACATTGGGATTTCAATTGAAAAGTGGTGGTGGAATTTTATTTCGAAAGAATCTCTATTTTTATTGTGAACTTATAATCATTTTGGATTTTTTAATTAAATGAATAACCTATCATAGAAAATATGTGATTAGGTTAATTAATTTTCAATATGATACATTAAGAGTGTAACATCCCAAGTAATTAATGAATAATAGATATTTTTATCTATGTCTATTAATGAATTAGATAGTGTTTTAGAGGCTTAAAATGAAAATAAATCCAATCTTAAGCATGGAATACACTAATATTCTTAAAAGATTGTTTTACTGCCTTATGATGGAAAACCCTTTTTAAATATTTCTCTTGACAATTTCATAAACTATATTTGTCAAAATAAACTTATTCTTTATGATTGGGACATCAAAATTTACTTTGTGTGAATGTTTGGTATTTTTCGGACAATGTTCATTTTTTAATGAATAGTGAAAAATACTGCATTTTACATCAAAACTGCTTTTAATCTAATTTATTTATATGATTAGATTATCTTTTGAATTGTTTTTGAATTGAAATTAGAATATATTTTTACCATTTAATCCAATGGTGGTCATTGTAATCAATTTCACTTTGAAATTTGACATAAATTGGTGTCAATCTTTTGATACTTATTGTTTCATAAAAAAATGCTATTTGCTCTGACAGCGGGAATTAATTATTAAATTAATTAATGTGACTTATATGTTTTGAATTTTTTAAAATAGACTTAATTTTTGAATTCATAATATCAAATATAGCTTAGGGTGATGTTTTGGTATTTTTCTGAAAAACTCCAATTTTTGATGAATAGTGAAACCACTAAGTGGTAATCAAGCAAACTGATTTTTCAGTTAAATGAAAGTTTACCACTAATGTGTATTGAATTTTGAAAATCCGACATACATGGTTGTCATTAGTATGTAAAATGTGGTTCAATGGGATGAAAATAATTTTTTGGTGAACAATATCTTTTTTTTCATTAATCGCGATTAGAGGTAATTAGTGTAGTTTAATGTAAAAATAATGCTTTAATAAAATGAGATGAGCTTGAAACATGTCCTAACCCTATTGTTTGTGTCATGGCCGACCAAGAAAACCCATGGGTCGATTTAGGGGACCCCATGGATCCACTTGGGTGAGATAATGACTTTAATGACTTTTTTTAAATAAAGGTGAAAATGACACTAACATAAATTGTTTTACTAAAACAATTTTTAGAAGGGGTTATAATAATCATATTTTTGTCTATAAATATTAATTAGAAATATAAAAATATTTCATACATCATATTATTTTTTTTATAATTTTTAGACATTAAATAAATTAAATTATTTATGACATCATGATGATGCAGCGATGACCTCATTATTTAACGATTAAAATAAAATGGAAAGATAATTTAATATATAAGACCTACACTTGTCCAAAAACTATTGGATGGGAATATTTCGAAGCCTTATCATCTTATATTCGAAATATATAAATGTGGGTCCTTAGAAATTCGAAACACTTTTGAAAATAAAATAATAGTTTCATGATTTCGAAAAGTGCCTCTCCTCTCCTCTTATAAAAGGCCCCCACCTCTACCTCATTTCACACACTCTTCAAGCCTTTGGCTCGGCCAAACACTGCCCATTTACTCTCTCCACATCCCTATCCTCATTCTAGAGGATTACCTTTGGGAATAATCCTTTCAGAGGAAGCCTTTAGGCTCAAATCAAAAGGAGTTACACTTTTAATGGTAATTCATTCTCTCATGTTCATTTGTTTTGTTTTGCTTCTCCAACCCCCTAAACTCTTTTTATTTACATCTTTTGTAACAACACCAGTATCTTCAATATACTAGGATGTTTTTATAAGATTTATTCGAGCTAAACACCCACACAACTACATCAAATGGTTAAATAACATACGGTTTCCGTGGATGGCGAAATTCTGCCTCCCGAAACGATGATTGTTCAATACTCATTTAACACCTTCAAAGGTGGCCATTATGATGTAACTATTTTTATATATGATATATAATATGTTTATGTTTTACTTAAGCTTCTGTTTTTTTTCATTTTTGGCATACCTTTATGGATTCCATTATGGGTAAACACGATATCTTCATTTAAGGAAGTGCGGACTACCGCCCCCTCAAAGTGATTTGATTCGTTAAATACCATATGTGGGATGTATAAAGGATGGAACTATGATATTATATATGATATTATACTTGAATTATAATATAATCTTATATCATTATGATTCCATTCCAGAAAATACGAAATAGAAATGGAAGTAGCGTTCATGCGTACGTACGGCTTACCGTCTCCATGAACGGTGCATTTCATTTCTTACCTCTAAATGATTATGTAATATTATAAATTCATGAATGTACTGGATATATATGACTTATATAATATCTACATCATGAATACCATTCTGGATATAATGGATACATGAACAACTTGTAATTATAAAGGGCTTATTTTTGACTCAAGTACCAATGATCGTTAAAACGACCATTATTAACTTAAATAATTACATAGTGTTCATGACATGGAAATAAGTGATATAAAAGGAATAATGAACATGAAAAAAGTTTGTAAACAAGTAGAAATTAACTCAAGTTTATTATTCAGGAGATTAAAGAACGGTCAGGTCAAGTCGGATACGAGGTATGGGACTTCGTCTCAATCTCCTTTCATTGAGGCATGTTTTGTTTTATACACAACCTTCTTTTATACGGTGTATAAAACCCTTTGACTTTTACATTTATTCAAAAGGAATATTTTTTATATGAAGCATTTACTAAATGACAAAAGGGAATGTTTTTGTCGTACGTATGTGGCGACAACGACTTCTCCGCCGTCGGGACCGTTATTTGAGTTTCGGCTTCCTCTACAAGCCATACCTTCTTTTTAAATGAAAAATTAAATACCATGTTTTACTTTTCTTTTATTTTGGTATCGAAAATTGTTTTCATAATGTTTTTATATCAATGTGTTGTATTGATATCTTGTGATTGAAAGGTGGGAATGTTATGTTTCCTTTATGCATGTTTTATGTGATATGATTACGTTGAGGTTCTTGGGCATTATTATGAAAACGGGTGGTTCCGTGATAAACTAAGGGCGGGTGAGCCCGATATAGCTCTCCAATGCATTGGGTAACGCGAAGGAGTGAAACATTAAGGTTTCTCCGAAGATATTTAGGGAATATACTGTGATGAGTATTCCAAACGTAACCAAGAGGGTTACTCCCTACGTAAGAATGTTGTGAATGCCTCAAGTTACCTTTATGTCTTATGATTTCTATGATTTATTCATGATTTAATGAGGTATGTTAAAGTGCTTATGTTTTATGGGTAAAGTATGATCTCATCCTTATGTATATATGTACCCATGTTTCCTTTCCATATTTTTATATCCCTTACTGAGCTTTTTATGCTCATCCCAAGGATTTTTTGAAATGATTTTCACAGGTCAAGGGAAAGGTACATGATATGGTGATAGTGTCAAGGATGTGTCAAGAAAGAATCCATTTTTATTTTAAATATGTTTCCATTGATGGGAATGAATAATACTATCTTTATGTAACCACTTTGTTTATATGTGGAATGTAATGCAGGTTTTATGATCTAATTATCTAAAACTCTAAACCCGAAAAGATCCCCAATGTGTAATCTTATAATAACTCAAGATTAAGTAAGGTTTAAGACTGGGGCCTTATAGTTGGTATCAAAGGTCGGTTTAGATAACTTTAGGAGTTAGAAAAGTGTTAAATTATAAATTAATTGAAATGATATAGCATTTACAGATTACCATGTTGGTTCGCCTAAGATATTTCTGTGTTCAGAATGGTTTTTCATAGAGGAAACAAAACCGATTTTTTGGTAAGGCATACAGAGGAAAATGACCTTCCAAATCACCATACTAAGATGATCAGAATCAGAATTGAGCAGTTTACTTCAGTGATGGCTCATTTGAATCAGGTGATAAGTTTGTGGTTATTTTCATCGATGATATTTTCGTGTTTTCTAAAAGTAAATAGGAGAATGAAAGACATTTAAGGGTAATCTTGAAAACCTTAAAAGAAAAGAAATTGTATGGGAAATTCAGAAAATGTGAGTTTTGGTTGCAACAAATTTCTTTCCTTGGACACATTGTTTTAAAAGATGGCATAACTGTTGATCCTGCAAAAACAAAAGTTGTGGATGGATGGCCAAGACCCACAAATGTAACCGAGATTCGTAGCTTCCTTGGTTTGGCGGGCTATTACCAACGGTTTGTTAGAAATTTTTCACAGTTATCTAGTCCAATGACTAAGCTAACTCGGAAGGGTGTTAAGTTTATCTGGACAAAAGAATGTGATGATTGTTTTCAGGAATTGAAAAGACGATTGGTCAATGCTCCAGTTTTGGCACTACCTTCCAGGAATGGTTAGTTTGTTATATACAGTGATGCTTCATTGAAAGGACTTGGTTGCGTCCTAATGCAGAATGATTAGGTAATTTCTTATGCTTCACGACAGTTGAAAACTCATGAGGTAAATTACCCTACACATGATTTGGAATTAGTTGCTGTTGTTTTTGCTTTAAAAATTTGGAGGCATCATTTGTATGGAGTAAAGTGTGAAATATATACCGATCACAAAAGTTTAAAGTATATATTCATTCAGAAATAATTGAACATGAGACAAAGGATACAGCTAGAATTAATCAAGGATTTTGATTGTACAATTCATTACCATCCAGGAAAAGAAAATAAAGTGGCTGATGCTTTGAGTCAAAAAAGTAATGCTTCATTAACAATGTTGCGTTTGGAACGTGATCCTTTGGTTAAGGATTTGATGAACTTTGTCATAGAAGTTGTTGGTGCCGGAAGTTCTTCTGTTTTGTTTCAGGTATCAGTGAGATCATCTCTATCAGATAGAATCAAGAAAGAACAGAAGCAAGACAGTGAGTTGCAGAAAAAGGTAGAGCTGGTTTAGAAAGGTAAGTTGCCTGAATTCAACATTGATAATAATTGCGTTTTGAGATTTGGGAAGAGATTGTGTGTGCCTTGTGATTAAAATTTGAAGAGAGAGTTGTTATGTGAAGCTCATAGTTCTTCGTTTTTAGTTCATCCTGGCAGTACTAAGATGTACAGAGATCTACGGGAGTATGACTGGTGGGATGGAATGAAAATTGATATTGCTGATTTTACTATGAAGTGTTTGACATGTCAACATGTTAAAGCAGAGTGGCAGTTACCGAAAGGGATGCTTCAGCCTTTACCAGTGCCAGAGTGGAAATGGGAGAATATATCCATGGACTTTGTTGTGGGATTACCGAAGACATCTTGAGGTAAAAATGCAATCTGGGTTATTGTTGATCGCTTCACTAAATCTGATCATTTCCTTTCTATACGAGATAATTTTTCTCTTGATCAACTTTCCCGTTTGTATCTTAAAGAGATATTCAGGTTACATAGAGTTCCTATCTCCATTGTATCTGATCGTGATCCCAGGTTCACTTCTAACTTTTGGAAAGGCCTTCAGAAGTCATTGGGTACTGAATTAAATTTTATTACAGCTTTTCATCCTCAATCAGATGGGCAGTGAGAACGAACAATTCAGACATTGGAGGATATGCTACGAGCTTGTTCTATGGATTATCAGGGAAGTTGGGACCAACATATTTCTTTGGTTGAATTTTCATATAATAACAATTTTCATTCCAGTATACAGATGGCACCATTTCAGGAATTATATGGGAAGCAGTGTTGAACTCCAGCTTTCTGGGATGAAGTGGGTGATAGGAAGTTGATGGGACCAGAATTGGTAGAAGAGATGGCAGAAAAAGTTCAGCTGATTCATAAACACATGATAACAGCTCAGATCAGGCAGAAGAGTTATACGTATAACCAGAGGAAGGATCTAGCTTTCGAGGTAGGTGATCATGTTTTTCTCAAGGTTTCTCCTTGGAAAAGTGTGATGAGATTTGGTAAGAAAGGAAAGCTGAGTCCAAGGTTTATTGGACCATATGAAATTCTGGATAAAGTTTGATCAGTTGCTTACCGAGTTGATTTACCTCTGATTTTATCTCAGGTACACAATGTTTTTCATGTTTCAATGTTGAGAAAGTATATGCGAGATCCATCTCATGTTTTGAGTCCAGAGGTATTTCAGCTGGAAGAGAACCTATCTTATGAGGAACAACCGGTCCAGATTCTTGACCATAGGGAGCAAGTGTTACGGTATAAGGTGATTAATCAGGTAAAGGTTTTGTGGAAAAACCAGATGATGGAAGATGCAACATGGGAATCTGAAAATGCAATGAGGGATAAGTACCCTCATTTATTCGATAAGTAATAAATTGCGGGGACGCAATTTTCTAAAGGGTGGAAGGATGTAACATCCCAAGTAAGTAATGAATAATAGATATTTTTATCTATTTCTTTTAATGAATTAGATAGTGTTTTAGAGGCTTAAAATGAAAATAAATCCAATCTTAAGCATGGAATACACTAATATTCTTAAAAGATTGTTTTACTGCCTTATGATGGAAAACCCCTTTTAAATATATCTTTTGACAATTTTATAAACTATGTTTGTCAAAATAAACTTATTCTTTATGATTGGGACATCAAAAGTTACTTTGTGTGAATTTTTGGTATTTTTCTGACAATGTTCATTTTTTAATGAATAGTGAAAAATACTGCATTTTACATCCAAACTGCTTTTTAATATAATTTATTTATATGATTAGATTATCTTTTTAATTGGGTTTGAAGTTAAATTAGAATATATTTTCACCATTTAATCCAATGGTGGTCATTGGAATCAATTTCACTTTGAAATTGGACTTAAACTGGTGTCAATCTTTTGATACTTATTGTTTCATAAAAACAGGCTATTTGCTCTGACAGCGGGAATTAATTATTAAATTAATTAATGTGACTTGTATGTTTTGAATTTTGTAAAATAGAATTCATTTTTGAATTCAGAATATCAAATATAACTTAGGGTGAAGTTTTGGTATTTTTCTGAAAAACTCCAATTTTTGATGAATAGTGAAACCACTAAGTGGTAATCAAGCAAACTGATTTTTCAGTTAAATGAAAGTTTACCACTAATATGTATTGAATTTTGAAAATCCTACATACATGGTTGTCATTAGTATGTAAAATGTGGTTCAATGGGATGAAAATAATTTTTTGGTGAATAGTAACTTTTTTTTCATTAATCGCGATTAGAGGTAATTAGTGTAGTTTAAGGTAAAAATAATTCTTTAATAAACTGACATGAGCTTGACACATGTCCTAACCCTATTGGTTGTGTCATGGACGGCCAAGACAACCCATGGGTCGATTTAGGGGACCCCATGGAGCCACTTGGGTAAGATAATGACTTTAATGCCTTTTTTTTAAATAAAGGTGAAAATGACACTAACATAAATTGTTTTACTAAAACAATTTTTAGAAGGGGTTATAATAATCATATTTTTGCCTATAAATATTCATTATAAAGATAAAAACATTTCATACATCATATTAGTTTTTTTTATAATTTTTAGAAATTAAATAAATTAAATTATAAATGACATCATGATGATGCAGCGATGACCTCATTATTTAACGATTAAAATAAAATGGAAAGATGATGTAATATCTAAGAACTACACTTGTCCAAAAACTATTGGATGGGAATATTTCGAAGACTTATCATCTTATATTCGAAATATATCAATGTGGGACCTTATAAATTCGAAACACTTTTGAAAATAAAATAATAGTTTCATGATTTCCAAAAGTGCCTCTCCTCTCCTCTTATAAAAGGCCCCCACCTCTACCTCATTTCACACACTCCTAAAGACTTTGGCTCGGCAAACCCCTGCCCATTTACTCTCTCCACATCCCTCTCCTCATCCTAGAGGATTCCCTTTGGGCAGAATCCTTTCAAAGGAAGCCTTTAGGCTCAAATCAAAAAGAGTTACACTTTTAAAGGTAATTCATTCTCTCATGTTCATTTGTTTTATTTTGCTTCTCCAACCCCTTAAACTCTTTTTATTTACTTCTTTTGTAATATCACCAGTATCTTCAATATACTAGGATGTTGTTATAAGATTTATTCGAGCTACACTCTCACACAACTACATCAAATGGTTAAAGAACATACGGTTTCCGTGGATGGCGAAATTCTGCCTCCCGAAACGATGATTGTTCAATACTCATTTAACACCTTCAAAGGTGGCCATTATGATGTCACTATTTTTATATATGATATATAATATGTTTATGTTTTCCTTAAGCTTCTGTTTTTTTTTCATTTTCGGCATACCTTTATGGTTTCCATTATGGGTAAACGCGATATCTTCATTTAAGGAAGTGCGGACTACCGCCCCCTCAAAGTGATTTGATTCGTTAAATACCATATGTGGGATGTATAAAGGATGTAACTATGATATTATATATGATATTATACTTGAATTATAATATACTCTTATATCATTATGATTCCATTCCAGAAAATATGAAATAGAAATGGAAGTAGCGTTCATGCGTACGTACGGCTTACCGTCTCCATGAACGGTGCATTTCATTTCTTACCTCTAAATGATTATTTAATATTATAAATACATGCATGTACTGGATATATATGACTTAAATAATATCTACATCATGAATACCATTTTTTATATAATGGATACATGAACAACTTGTAATTATAAAGGGCTTATGTTTGACTCAAGTACCAATGATCGTTAAAACGACCGTTATTAACTTAAATAATTACATAGTGTTCATGACATGGCAATAAGTGATATAAAAGGAATAATGAACTTGAAAAAGGTTCATAAACAAGTATAAATTAACTCAAGTTTATTATTCAGGAGATTAAAGAACGGTCGGGTCAAGTCAGATACGAGGTATGGGACTTCATCTCAATCTCCTTTCATTGAGGCATATTTTGTTTTATACACAACCTTCTTTTATACGGTGTATAAAACCCTTTGACTTTTACGTTTATTCAAAAGGAATGTTTTTTATACGAATAGTTTACTAAATGACAAAGGGGAATGTTTTTGTCGTATGTATGCGGCGACAACGACTTCTCCGCCGTCGTGACCGTTATTTGAGTTTCGGCTTCCTCTACAAGCCATACCTTCTTTTTAAAAGAAAAAATAAATACCATGTTTTACTTTTCTTTTATTTTGGTATCGAAAATGGTTTTCATAATGTTTTTATATCAATGTGTTGTATTGATATCTTGTGATTGAAAGGTGGGAATGCTATGTTTCCTTTATGCATGTTTTATGTGATATGATTATGTTGAGGTTCTTGGGAATTATTATGAAAACAGGTGGTTCTGTGATAAACTAAGGGAGGGTGAGCCCGATATAGCTCTCCAATGCATTGGGTAACGTGAAGGAGTGAAACGTTAAGGTTTATCCGAAGAGATTTAGGGAATATACTGTGATGAGTATTCCAAACGTAACCAAGAGGGTTACTCCCTACGTAAGAATGTTATGAATGCCTCAAGTTACCTTTATGTCTTAGGATTTCTATGATTTATTCATGATTTGATGAGGTATGTTAAAGTGATTATGTTTTATGGGTAAAGTATGATCTCATCCTTATGTATATATGTACCCATGTTTCCTTTCCATATTTTTATATCCCTTACTGAGCTTTTTATGCTTATCCCAAGTTTTTTTTGAAATGATTTTCACAGGTCAAGGGAAAGGTACATGATATGATGATAGTGTCCAGGAAGTGTCAAGAAAGAATCCATGTTTATTTTAAATATGTTTCCATTGATGGGAATGAAGAATAATATCTTTATGTAACCACTTTGTTTATATGTGGAATTTAATGCAAGTTTTATGATCTAATTCTCTAAAACTCTAAACCCGAAAAGATCCTCAATGTGTAATCTTGTAATAATTCAAGATTAAGTAAGGTTTAAGGCTGGGGCCTTATAAAGAGCATTCAATGTTATTTAGAGATAGATTTTAAGATTTACTATGGGAGACTATATGATTAAAAACTTTTTAGTTTTGTTTTTCAATATTAGTTTTGATTATATTGAAGGATTTTAAGAAAAATTGTATATTTAATGGTCTTTGTTGAACTTAGGGTATTGTTTTTTCAATTTTGGAGATTAAGAGTAGTATTTATTTTTATAAATCATTATCCTTTTTGGGGATTATCAGATCTTGTACTAACCATTTTGGTTTTGGTTGATTTATAAATATAGGGGAAATATCTAGTTCATCTTTTGTGGATTATGGGATAATATAGAAGTTTATTCTAGCACTTTAAGTGTGACCAAGTCATCTGTAATACTCATCGTTTGGATAATAGATGAGTTTGTGGTAGGAATTTAGTAAAGGATGAAAGTCTACATGACAAGTACGTTTCCTTGTATTTTTAGTTAAGATCATAAATAAATTCCTCAACTTTATGAAAAGTAACTTACAACAAAAAAATGTTCTGTTAACTATTCCAATTGGGGACCCAAATACCATTTAACCCATCACAAGATTGTGATTTTAGTGTGGTTAACTTTCTCCTAATCATGTTTTTAATCACTATCCATCAGAACCTGAAACATAGTTTCTCCTCCATATCCATGTTTTCATGGAATACTAGTACAGGTTATACCAGGTGACCTTTGTACATATATTTCTTTCTTTTAAGTGATAGTTTTATCTACAATTTTTCTGATGTGGGACTTTCAATGAAATTTCCAATACCAATTTTAAAATTGCAAGGACACAATTACCAAAAGGGGGGAAGGATGTAACATCCCAGGTAAATAAAGAATATGACAATTTTCATATTTATTAATATTTTTAAATTAAATATTAATTTTACATTAAAGGGGATGATATTTTTGATGGTGTACCTGATACACAATAATGGGTTTCTTTGAAAACTTACGTTGCACACAATGTTGAGTTATACCGAAAAATAATATCATAATATTATTAATTTAAATGGTATTTAACACCAAGATGTTATATTAGAGGTAATGAAAATAACTAACTAAAATATGATTATATATTCTTGTTAATTTTTTTACCTTTATCCTATAAAATTTAGAGGCTTAAAATGTGAATGAATCCAATTTTAAGCATAAATACTCTAATATTCTTTAAAAGGTCAATTTACTACCTTTGAAGGGAGAACCATTTTTAAATATAGTTTTTGTCACTTTTATATGTTATATTTGATAAAATAAAATTCTTAGTTAGAATAAGAACATCAAAATTTAGTCTGGGTAAATTTTTTGGTATTTTTCTAATAAAGTGCATTTTTTATTGAATAGTGAAAAATACTGTATTTTAATTCAAAACTGCCTTTTAATCATATTTATTTTTATGGTTAGATTATCTTTTTAATAGTTTTAAAGTTTAATTAGATTATAGTTTTACTATTTAATCCAATTTTGGTCATTTTAAGTAATTTCACTTTGAAATTGGACATAAACCAGTGTCAATCTTTTGATAGTTATTATTTCTTAAAAACATTATTTCTGTTTTGACGACAAGAATTAATTTTAAATTAATTTCTTCCCCTTATGTGTTTTGAGTTTGGAAAAATAGCTTCCAAATTTGGAATTAGGTGTTCAAAATTATGTAAATAGGTAACTTTTATTTTTATACATTATTAATATTTACTTGAGTAAATATTTTATTTACCATGGTTAAAGGGTAAATTTGGTAAATAAAGGTAAAAAAATAATATTATAATAATAATAAATTACCCTAACATGTCTCATAATCATATTGGTTGATACATTTCCGACCAAGTCGATTATTGGGTCGATTTGGGGACCCCATGGAGCCACTTGTGAGTGATAATGACGCTTTATATAAATTGATTTAATGTAATGACAAAAATGATATAATCACATATCTTTTAGTAAATCAATTTTTATGTGGGGTTATATAAGTTTTCTCTTCTACTATAAATATTTATTATAAAAGTAAAAATATTTCATACATCATGGTATTTTTTTCATTTTTTTTGACATCAAATAAATAAAATTATTTATGACACAATAATGATGTTGTGTTTACTTCATTCATGAATGATTTAAATAAATAAGATTATAAAAATTAAAAAAATCCAAAACCTTTCCAATTATTATTGTATGATTTTATTTCGAACACGAGTCAGCTTATATTTTAATTTAATGAGTTTTTTACCTTTAGAATCCGAATATAATTATATAATAAAATAATATTTTCAAACTTTCCAAAAGCACCCCTCCCCCCCTTATAAAAGGTCACAACTTCTAAACCATTCCTCACACTTCTCAATCCCCATTGATCATCCAAAATCTTCCCTATTAATCTCCATACATCCCTCTATTCCTCCTAGAATCCATCCCCTAGGCAGAAGGCAATTAAATTAAACCTTTTGGTTCAAACAAAAGGGAGTTTCCCGATTTAATGGTAACATCTTCTCTTAAGTTCTTTTATTTTATTTTACTTCTCCAACCACCTAAACAACATTAATTCTTTTATTTTATAGTAAAAACAGTATCCTCAAGATAATAGGTTGTTTTTATGAGAATTATTCAAACTACACTTCCACACACCTCCGTCTAATGGATACGACCATACTGTTTCTGTGGACGGCGAACTACTGGCTCACGAAATGATGATTTTTCAAATATCTCCAAACGCCTCTCATGGTCGACATTGTGATGGAAATGTATTTATATGTGATATATATATTATATTTTTATTTTCTCTTTATTTATTTATTTTTCATTATAGCTTACCTTTATGGTTTTTATAATGGGTAAATATAATAATTTCATTTGAGGAAGTGCAGACTACCGCCCCCTCAAAGTGATATGACTCATTCATGCCATATGTGGGACGTATAAAGGATGGAGTTAATGAAATTATATATTAAATTATACTGGAATTAAAATATACCTATGTATCATTAATTTTTCAATCCATTAAAATATGAAATATAAATGAAAGTAGCGTTCATGCGTAGGTACGGCTTACCGTCTCCATGAACGGTGCATTTCATTTCTAATATCAAAACGTTATGTACTATTATAAATAAATAAATATATATATATAGGATATTTATTATATATATTATATTTAAATCATGAATATTATTCTGGAGAAAATATACTTTTGACCGCATGGGAAATTTTTAATTATAAGAAGTTCATTTTTGGCTCAAGTTCTGAACATCGACAAAATGTCCAATATGAACTCAAATAATTAACTAATTGTTATAGCTAGATAATACATGATATAAAGGAATAATAAAACTTGAAAAATGATCTTTGGAAAGTATAAATTAATTTATTTTTATTATTTAGGAAGAACAAGGAACATACCAGACAAGTTAGACTTGAGGTAAGGGGTTTCTTATTTACATTTAATTTAATGAGATTTCCATTGTTCGTCACTTAATTCTTGAATGTGGTGTATTTTTTACTGAAATTTGATATATATTATCATTATTATCTTTATATTAATGGTATTCTGTAATTAATTTCGTGGTTATTAACTTTTGGTCATACGACTTGATTGATTACAACGTGGTAATGGGTTTTCATCTCACTTTTTATTCCCGTGAGATTCATGTTATATTTTACACTATTTAATTTTGTGTGGTGTATATAATTCCCATAATTTTATTAATTGTGTAATATAATTGAATTTATGTGTATTTATATCTTTATTTTATGAACCTTATTTCATGGGATGTATGTTTCATAAGTTACCTAATCGGTAAGGGAACCTTTCACCCCATTTTTTTAAAAGACTTCTTTTTGTTTTGTCTTTTAATTTATATATTCTTATGTTGGGATATGTTATTAAATATCCATATTGATTAAAATATTATGTCCATGTGATGAGATGACCTTTCCTCTTTCATCATCTCATATTCTAAATTTTAAATTCACGCCGTTAGGCTGTCGAATTTCTACAAGGGAACTTCTTAACCCAATTTCAATTCTCTGTGTTAAACTAATATGTCTTGATTATGTTGTGTTATAAATATGTGTGAATGAACTCTGATTATTTTAAACATAATATCCACTTATATTTAGTGTATTAATATTTTTCACACATAATTATGTCATTTATTTATCCATAAATCTAATGGTATAATCTAAGTAAGGGATTTCATCTCAATTTACATTCCATTGAGACATATTTGTTGTTATGCACCAATTCACTTTTATATGGTGTATATACAACGCTTTAAAATATTTTATCAAGAATAACCTTATTTTCATGATATTATATGATTTATTTTATTCTATACTACTAGAAAATATGGTTTTGGAAGCGGGGCATCTATAGCGGCCGCCATTTGGCGGCCGTTAATACTATCAACAGCGGCCGCCAAATGGCCACCGCTGCAATTTTTCCTAAAAAACCCCCTAATTTCCCCTCCCTCCCCTCCCTCTGCTCCTCGACCACGTGACCCCGACCCCGACCCCCGGCGACCCTCCCCAACCCCGACCCCCGGCCACCCTCCCCGACCCCCGGTGACCCACCCCGAACCCCGGCGACCCTCCCCGACCCCCGGTGACCCTCCCCGACCCCCGGCGACCCCGACCCCGCCGGAGACCCCGACCCCGTCGACCCCAACCCCCGACGCCCGACCTCCCGGTGACCTCGGCAACCACCGGTGACCCGACCCCCGGCGACCCCGACCCCCATCGATCCCCACCCCCTTGCCTTCGTGATGCGCCACCGGCAACCCCGGCAACCCCCACTTCCTTGCCTCCACGGTGCGCCCCCGTGACCCTGACACCCCCTACCCGCGCTGCACTCTGGCGACCCCCACCGCCTTGCCTCCGCGCTGCGCCCCTGTGACCCTGACACCCCAGCGACCCGGCAACCCCCACCCCTGCCCGCGCCTTTCCTTTGGACAACCCCACCACCTCCGTCCCCTCGCGGCCCCGTTGCATCCCTCTGAAAAGTCCTCCTGCCTCTGTTGGACCCTTCTGATACATTGTGCACCACCGTGTATAACACCCCACATGGTCCAACGGTTCCGCTCCTTTCGAGTCCGGCCGTCGAACCTCTGTCATCAATTCACTGCGCCGTCATGGATCTGCAATCGAGTCAGACCTCGTTACCCGCGGTCGAGTCCTTTGTAGGTAATGTTTTTTTTATCCAAATTTGGTTTTTAAATTTTAATGATATGTGTTTTTTTAGAATTTAAATTAGATATTTCACTTTTTATTTCTATTAAATACAGATATGGACAGGAGTTGGATTGATATGCAAGATAAATTTTTCAGCTGAATATTTTGAGGGGATTAAGAAATTTATGGATTTCAGCAAAAAATTTCCAAGCGATATGATTAGTTGTCTATGCAGAAAATGTGAAAATATATATCTCTTCAAACGAGATAGTCTTAGAGAACATTTTTTTTGAATGTGTTTTTGAAAAACTATACGACATGGACGCGTCATGGAGAAGATTCTGTTTCATGTCATCGCCCAAAAAATATTCATATGAATGTTGATTTGGGAACAGTTGATCCGATGAACATAATGCTGAATGATATGATGCGTCAATGTCATAAATGACGATGTTGGATTGAGTAATCCTCATTCTTCTGCAGATGGAGAATCAATGAAATTCATTGAAATTCATGATGATGCACGTACTGAATTATATCCTAGATGCACTAAATTTAGTAAACTGTCATTCATCGTTGAATTGTTACACCTGAAGTCCTTGAACCAGTGGTCAGACACCTCATTCGACATGTTGTTGGTATTATTGAAGAAGGCACTCCCTGCTGGAGCGAAGATTCCAGAGTCATTCTATCAAGCTCGCAAGTTAATCGATGATCTTGGTTTTACATATGATGCAATTGATGCATGTCACAATAATTGTATGTTGTTTAGAAAAGAGAATGTGTAATTAAATAATTTTACTGTTTGCTATATATCCATCTGTAATACCAATGAGATTAATCAAGGTAGTCAGATTATTCCTGGGAGAGTCTTGAATCAAGGGAAACAAGTTGCCGCTAAACAAATGCGTTATTTCCCACTGAAACCAAGAATGAAGAGATTCTTCTTGTCCACTAAAATTGCTAAATTGATGACTTGGAATTCAGAGAGATAGAAAGAGGTTGATAAATTAACTCACCCGGCAGATTCTTTGGCATGGAATGAGTTTGATCAGAGACACCCAGACTTTTCCCGAGATGATCATAATATTCGACTGGGTCTGGCAGCAGATGGTTTTAACCCATTTAGGTACATGGTTGGTGCGACACATAGTACATGGCTAGTGGTGTTGGTTCCATACAACATTCCCCCATGGGTATGTATGAAGCAACCTTTTTTGTTACTGTCAATTCTAATTGATGGACCGAGAGGACCTGGTAAAAAATTGATGTTTATATGCAACCTTTTATTGATGATCTGCAAGAATTTTGGGCTGATGGTGTAATGAATTTTGACTCAGTAGAAAATGAAATGTTTAGACTTCGGGCCGCTTTGTTATGGACAATTAATGATTTCCCAGCATATGCTAACTTATCAGGTTGGAGTACAAAAAGAGAATTTGCTTGCCCTTGTTGTAATAAGAGTAAGAAATCTATATGGCTTAAGAAATGTAGAAAGTGGGCATATCTTGGTCACAGACGCTTTCTTCCTCCATTTCACAGGTTCAGAAAAGACCGTGTATCGTTTGATGGGAATAGAGAGGTTGACCCATCACCACAAATACTGTCTGTGGTTGAAATTTGTGCACAACTTGATGAAGAAAACATCCATAAAATGTATGATTTTCAAGATTTATTGGTTCCTGCATTGCCTTCTATTCCTGCTGCAAATAGACAGCGAAGTCATAATTGGAAGAAACAAAGTATTTTTTTTGAATTTCCTTATTAGAAATATAATATTTTAAGGAATAATTTAAATGTGATGCACATTGAAAAAAATGTATGTGATAATATTTTGTGCACCATTTTAGGCGTCAAGGAGAAATTAAAGGACAATGCTAATGCTCGACATGATTTGCAAGAAATGGGATTGAGAAAACCTTTACATTAATAGCTGGGTAAAGGTAATCGAGCATACATTCCTGCTGCACAGTACACAATGAGTAATACAGAGAAACAAACATTTCAATCAATTTTTAAGACTGTTAAGGTGCCAGATAGTTATTGCTCTAATATTTCGAAGCGCGTGAATATGAAGAGCATGACATTACAGGGTTTGAAAAGTCATGATAATAATATTCTGCTTCAACAGTTAATTCCTATAGCAATTCGTGATTGCTTACCTTCCCAGGTTGTTGAGCTGTTGATTGGAGTTTCTAATTTTTTCAGACAGCTCTGTTCTAGGAATCATCGCATGAGTGATTTGAAAAAGCTACAGGATAAGATTGTACTTGAACTATGTCACCTAGAAAAACTCTTTTTACCGTCTTTTTGTGATGTCATGGTTCACTTGACCGTGCATTTAACTGGTGAAGTCATTGCTGGCGGTCCCATGCAATTCAGGTGAATGTATCCAATAGAGCGACACTTAAATACATTGAAATGCTATGTGTGCAACGAAGCTCATCCAGAAGCATCAATTTTCAAGGGATATTTAATGGATGAGTGTACTAATTTCTGTGCTTCATATATTGATGAGTTTGAAACAAAGATAGATAAACCGTCCCAGACTGACGAGGGTCCAATTGGAGAAGGAATAACATTTGATATGCAGAACGACGAGTGGGTTCAAGCTCATTGATATGTGTTGTTCAACACTCCATCAGTTATGCCATTGATACAGTAAGTTTCATAGTTGATGTGTATTTTGTTTCTATATTTATGTTATTGCTTACCTTATATTGTGTTGTGATTTAGGATGCATATCGCTGAGTTGAAACGTAAAAGGCCCCGTGCAACTGAGTATCAAATCCAAAAACATCATTTCATCACATTTCATGAGTGGTTCAAGACTCATGTACGTATAATTGATTTAATATTTCTATAGTGCAATTAAGTTTTATTTTCACAATCCGTTATAAATTAAAATATATATGTGAAATTTGCAGATTCAAAAGTTACGTGATTTAACCCAGCATATGAGGGAAGAACTCAACCAACTAGCTGATGGTCCATTTATTACAGCTCGTCGCTACAAGTTTTGGATTCTAACGGATTCCGATTTCGTATTAGTGATGTTGACATGAACCGAGCCACACAAAATAGTGGCGTTGGTTGTTCTTTTGTTGGTACGGGTTATTATTATGGATTGTTGAGAGATATTATTGAGGTTATTTATGATTGTGGCTTAAAAAACATATTGTTAAGGTGTGATTGGGTCAATCCAGTTCATGGAATGAAAGTTGATAACTTCCAATTTACATTAGTAAACTTTAACAACATCCTATATAAAGATGACCGGGTTAGCAATGAGCCCTTCATACTGACCTCGCAGACAGAACAAGTTTACTTTGTCGGCATTGATTCTGATTGGAAAGTTGTGGTGAAAATGTCTAGAAGAGGGGTTTTTCTGATTGACCAAGAGAAACCTGAAGTTGTCGCATTTCCTGATCAAACACTTGACCAAACAATAGTAGCTGTACGAGATGAAGATATACAATGGACCAGACAGATGGTTGAAGGAGATATGATAGACTTGCATGATTAGTGGAAATTCTAATTATATTCCAAGTTATTATTTGTAAAAATATTTATCAGTTATATATGTATAAAAATTTATTTATTTAACTATAATTTCTTTTAATACAGGTATGTCACAGGGTGGTCACAGTGGTTCACCTGATGTTGTTGGTATGTATGTTTTCATTTTTCTAAATTAATTGATTGCAATTTTCGGTTTAAATTCCCCTAACTGTTTCTAATCATTAATTTATATTATAATTGAATTATGAATTTATGTTTATCAGGATCTACTGCTTCTTCCAGTAGATGAAGGGGTCCTGGTAGAGGGGTTCGATCCTGGAACTTTGGAGCCCGATTGGATGTGTTATTTGACGACACATTTCATCTAGTTGGAGATGGTGCTACGGCATTGAGTCGTCAGTTTGGGCATATGATACGAGACTCACACAGATTCCCTCTGACGACTTGTGACTGGAGTTCTTTCCCTCAGGATATGATAGAAAGATTATGGAGGGAGGTTCAGGTAAATTCAATGTTTAATTTTTCAGTATATTGTTATTATTATTGTCCCATCTACTGACAATATTTTTAACAGGATAATTTGACATCCTATCCAGATGAGTTTCGGGCTGTTTGTATGTCAAAATGAAGAAAATTATGGAAGGATTACAAGTCAGGTGTGAAGAGAGATCACTGGACACCATTTGCGGGTGTTCTAGACATTCTACAGCAAGTCCCTCTGGGCATTCTTCCTGCGCAGTGGTAGGATTTGGTTGCGTTTTGGTCGAGTGAGGCAGAAATAGTAAGATTTATTACTTTTAATCTATAAATGACTAATTTTTCAAATGTCTATTAAGTAAATATGTTGAATGTAGACCGAGTATGCTCTCCATTCACATAATCGGGCGATGCAGGCTACACCTTCCAGACATGGCACTCGACATGTGTCACAGCTCAGACATGATGTAAGTTCAGAATTCACTATTTCATTCATATTTTAAAAATATTGTAGTATAACATGGTGAAACCCTTTATTATAGTTACACCAACGCGGCAAGCCAATCGATCGGATGTCCATATGGACGAGGACTCGTAGGGCAGGTGATCCCAATGTTGCCGGTGTTATAGTAAGAATATTATTTACTAATTAATAAATGTATTTTTTATTTTATATAAATTATGCATATTTGTTCATTGATTCATTATATGCTACAGGCTCAGTTTGATGCTCAGTTAGCAGATTTGCCAGAGGAGAAACGGTATAGTATTGTGCGTAGAGATGAAATATTTCACCGTGTCGTGGGGCGTGACAGTCATGGTTATTCTTTGACTTATGACGGCGGTGTCCCACGACGTGCAGTTGTTATATCAGATGTGATGAGTGCATGCAAAGAGTCAGGGATGCGTACAAAGGCTGAGATAGGTGCTTCCATGCAGGATATGCAGCGTAATTTTGATTCACAGTTTCAGCAGTTACGTGCAGAGTATGAGGAGAGGTTGTCATAGATGTCATCACGTATCGATGAAATGACGATGCAACAAGTGGCACCACAGGTAAACAATAAAAAAACCATAATCAGATTGAATTTTATGGGTATTTTTAAGATACATAATATTGATATATATTGTAGGCTCCGAATACATCTGGTGGACATCATAGTGATATTGGTTATCCAGATGAGAATGAACCCCATGCATGAGGTAATTTCATTTGCCTTGATGAATTCTTTAGAATTTTTTATATCCTTGATGAATATAATTTTCTTTTTTACCTAGATTAGTTTGTTTTAATATTTGTGGATGACATCTTCATATCACTCCAAGAGTGATTATGATCATACCCAACGTCTTGACATCATACAGATTACACTTATTGACTATACGTCAAGCTATATATATGTCAGTTTTGTATTGATTATATAGGTATAGTTATTGGGTCCAATAATTTCAGAGGAAGGTGTGTTAGTGGATGGAGAGAAACTCCAGACAGTTGTTTCTTGGGAGAATCACAAGAACTCTTTCAATATTTGTATCTTTCTAGGGTGAGTGAATTTTGATGTGCACGCGCAGACGACACGTCAATCGGACGTGCGGTCTGCGCGGTAGGGCTCATTATGCGTTCTTTAAGTGTTGCGTGCGCTTGACAAACGCGCGTGGGGGGGGGGGGGGTCCCAACTGGCCGAACGAACTTCGAATGGCCTGAAATCAGATGAAATCAAAGGGTGAGTGAATTGTGATGTGGTTGAGCAGACGACACGTCAATCGGACGTGCCGTGTGGCCGCGGTGAGCGGGAACGCCGTTCTGGTGTCACAAACAGCCAAAACGGGCGTCTAACGGTCAAACTCATATAGGAAGACATAGGATTGACCTGAAATCACAGGACAACAATCCAATTATTATTCTCGACATGCACGTGCAGACAACACGTCAATCAGACTTGCGGTCTACGCCATAGGGCTCATTATGCGTTCTTTAAGGGTTGCGTGCGCTTGATAAACGCGCGTGGGTGGGGGGGGGGGTCCAAACTGGCCGAACGATGTCCGAATGACCTGAAATCGGACAAAATCAAAGGGTGAGTGAATTTTGATGTGGTCGAGTTGACAGAACGTCAATCGGACGTGCCGTGTGCCCGCGGTGACCGGGAACACCGTTCTGGTGTCATAAATGGCCAAAACAGGCGTCTAACTGTCAAACTCTTAGAGGACGACATCAGATTGACCTGAAATCACAGGACAACTGTTGGCGCCAAAAATATGGCCCGAAAGGAAGGAACGAAAAAGACAGCCGGCGCGCTGCCTCGCGAAGCACAGCCGCGGAGCCCGTCCGCGGAGCCCCGCCGCGAAGCGTCCCGACCTTAGCGACGCCGCGAAGCTCCAGAGGCGGTGATCCTCCGCGAGCGCGTTTGACGTTCGCGAACCGCCGCGAAGCTCCAGAGGCGGGGATCCTCCGCGAGCGCGTTTGACGTTCGCGAGCCACCGCGAAGCACCGGAGGCGGTCATCCTCCGCGATCCGGTTTGACGTTCGCGAGCCGCCGCGAAGCCCCGAAGGCGGCGCGCGAGCCCTGCTTCGCGGCGCCCCTTCCCTATAAATACTCGACTCCCCCTGAGTCCCCGAGGACGGAGAATCCGACCTTTCAGCTTCTCCTCTCCCGAATCGCGAAGCAAGCTTTGCCCCGGGAATCATGAGCTCCGCGAGGTATTTCTACTTCGCGAGACGACTCTGATTTGTTTCGTCCTGAGCCCCTCTTCCGAGAGGGATGCCCTTCGCGAAGCCCAAGGGCGTTCGCAAAGGAAGGGGATTCCCAAGGGAACCCGGGCAGCCGCGGAGCACTCGTGCTTCGCGAAACACCCAACCCATGCTAGTAATCCCTATGCCAAGGCAGGATAACTATGCATCGCGAAGCACTTTTCTTGGCAGGACCCTGCTTCGCGAACCACTCTTCTTCGCGAGGCAGTGCTCCGCGAACACTGTTCCACTTTGCGAAGCACCACCCACTCCCACCTATGCCCCATGCTAAGGCCAAGGCACCCCACTTCGCAAAGCACACTCCTCTGCTTAGCGATTCCTCCTTCCGTGCGACCCTCCAGGTTTGCACGATGTGATTTCAAAGTCCCATGGACAACACCTCCCGTAGCGTTGCTTCGCCCAATGCTCCTTCTCATAGGCACGCTAACGGCTATTGCTTCTTCGCATAGCCACGCTAACGTGGACCCCTCGATGCCTCCTCCCTCGACCCCCCTCTACCATGGCCTTACTGGTACCTTCCCTTCCCCAAGGACCAGAGGGTACCAGTTATGTAAGCCCTAGGGGTGTGGAGTGAACCCACCTCGTCCGAGCTGCAGGACGTTAAACTGCCAAGCACCACGTCCTCAACACATGACGTTAAACTGTGACCCAACCTCGTCTCCCTCACGAAGGGTCCCCCCAGCTCGAGCATTCATTACACCGCTCGTCTCCACGGGAATGGAACTCTTCCGCACATGGAATGAGATCCTCCTTGTCGGAGTGGTGTATGTTCGCAGGGGAAGGGTCGCCTCAGAGCGTAAATCCCTAACCTTTGGTACGGATGATTGCACCCGTGCATCTCGGTACTTCCCCACTGCCAAGGTCAGTAGGGAACGTGATAGGGAACGAGGCACCTCCCATTGTCAGACCAAGGTCCATCTTTCCCGCGCTTTGTCGCACCATGGGCCTCCATCCTGGAGTAAGTCCCAACACCATGGGCCGCCCAACGCGTAAGCCCCTCTTCGCTTCTCACGGACGCACCGTTCGCGACGTGATCGTCAGGTCCTTGCAACCTCTTGTTTCTCACACCGAGCATGACTCACGTGGGCTTAGAGTGAGCACCGACCCTGACAAACTCCCCATTTGAACTACGAGGTCTTTGATCCATGTCAAGGCATGGTACGTAGGAAGCCTCCACGAGGTTCAAGCCCACCATTAGTGGACCAAGGTCTACTCCCCACCTGAACTACGAGGTCTTTGATCCGTGTCAAGGCATGGTACGTAGGAAGCCTCCACGAGGTTCAAGCCCACCCGTCGCTCATTCACGTCGGGTCCCGTTTCGGTCCAGTGGTAAGCCATTGCGACCCCCCCATTTGAACTACGAGGTCTTTGATCCATGTCAAGGCATGGTACGTAGGAAGCCTCCACGAGGTTCAAGCCCACCATTAGTGGACCAAGGTCTACCCACCATTTGAACTACGAGGTCTTTGATCCATGTCAAGGCATGGTACGTAGGAAGCCTCCACGAGGTTCAAGCCCACCATTAGTGGACCAAGGTCTACTCCCCACCTGAACTACGAGGTCTTTGATCCATGTCAAGGCATGGTACGTAGGAAGCCTCCACGAGGTTCAAGCCCACCCGTCGCTCATTCACGTCGGGTCCCGTTTCGGTCCAGTGGTAAGCCATTGCGACCCCCCCATTTGAACTACGAGGTCTTTGATCCATGTCAAGGCATGGTACGTAGGAAGCCTCCACGAGGTTCAAGCCCACCATTAGTGGACCAAGGTCTACTCCCCATTTGAACTACGAGGTCTTTGATCCATGTCAAGGCATGGTACGTAGGAAGCCTCCACGAGGTTCAAGCCCACCATTAGTGGACCAAGGTCTACTCCCCATTTGAACTACGAGGTCTTTGATCCATGTCAAGGCATGGTACGTAGGAAGCCTCCACGAGGTTCAAGCCCACCATTAGTGGACCAAGGTCTACTCCCCATTTGAACTACGAGGTCTTTGATCCATGTCAAGGCATGGTACGTAGGAAGCTTCCACGAGGTTCAAGCCCACCATTAGTGGACCAAGGTCTACTCCCCATTTGAACTACGAGGTCTTTGATCCATGTCAAGGCATGGTACGTAGGAAGCCTCCACGAGGTTCAGGCCCACCATCAGTGGACCAAGTTCTACTTTCCATCTGAACTACGAGGTCTTTGATCCATGTCAAGGCATGGTACGTAGGAAGCCTCTACGAGGTTCAAGCCCACCCGTCTTTCACGTCGGGTTTCACCCCCGTCCAACACGACGTTAAACTGCACCCCGGTCCAGTGGTAAGCCATTGTGACCCATTCCCACCTGAACTACGTGGTCTTTGATCCATGTCAAGGCATGGTACGTAGGAAGCCTCCACGAGGTTCAAGCCCACCAATAGTGGATCAAGGTCCCTCGCTTACGTCGGCTCACCGACACCCACCACCCGTCGTTTATTCACGTCAGGGTTCATTACCGTCCCGCATGACGTTAAACTGTATCATTTGAACTACGAAGACTTTGATCCATGTAAAGGCATGGTACGTAGGAACCCTCCCAGAGGTTCAAGCCCAAATCCCATCGGACCAAGGTCCACCCTCATGTAGGTACGCTGACGATGCCCATCGGACCAAGGTCCACCATCACGTCGGTTTACCGGCACCATCCCGAACTACGCGGACTTTGATTCCCTACCACGGGGATACGTAGAAAGCCCCTTCAAGGCTCAAGCCCAACTTCGTCGTCGCCACCCCTGCGATGGTCCCATTCCATTCCCAACCGTCTCTGCGAGACGTTAAACTCGCGACCTACCTCGTGGTAAACATGAGATGCCTGAGGAAAACCTCGGATGGAACGCCTTTGGCGTAACCGTCTTTGCTAGACGTTAATCTTGCAAACATACCCTGTGTTGAACATGGGAAGCTGAGGAAAACCTCAGGTACGTGTCTATGACATGTAACCCCCGCGCTCGATGTGGGATGCCTCGGGTTTCCACGCCCTTGAGAAGCCTTGTGATCAAGGACTACAGACAGACATGCCAGGTACCCCAGCATCCAGACACGCTACTGATGCCTCAAACGTGATTACTCCCCTGACCGAAGGTTGCTGCCCTGACTGGACCCTTTGGAATGTCCCGACAGAAGCAGTGTAATTAACCGGCGTCCATGGAAACATGGCACTGGGAAGAGTTTCACGAACTACGTATTAAATCTATAAGGGAGACCCGGACTAGGTGACGAGTTCTGAGGAGGAATCCACAGGAGGAAGAACCGACATCCCATCATCCCGTTTCGATCAAGGAGCAGACATACCTGAATAAGGAACGAATGCCGCCCGCCTTTGGAAAGCGGGAATGCGGGGCAACAAAGCCGCGCGTCCCCCTCCTCCGCGGACGGATGCGCGTGCGCCCCGGCGAAAGCGTCAGAAACAGAAATGGTGAACCCGACGTGAAACTCTTCTCCTCAGCATGGGGATTAGTAGCGTTCGAGACACCAGTAGATTGACGTTTCACCGGATCCAGGTATCCGGTGCCTGGTCCCGCCAAGCAAATGGCGGGCCTGTCGTGAACTCACCGGAAGTCGGGGTAGTAGAACGTGGGGCGCTCCGCTCCGCAGCGTGTTGGCGTGGATCCTTCTCACAGACATGGGGATGGAAGAATGCTAGGGCACTGGCTGTCAATCCTTTTCCTCTCAGTACTGATGAGTTGATCCCTTCGTTTGTCAGGAACCAGGTTGCTATTTCAGAGATGCGGTCACCATTCGCTCCTCGCCCGCGCAGGGGCAGGGGCAACACCACGACGGCCACTCCACATGGCACCACTCCCGCCACGACGGCTGCCACGTCGCGGGATGCGGGACGTCCACGTCCCCTTTCCCCATCAGAGGTCATCCAACGAAGGGTGATCAACAGCCTCGTGCGCAGGTATGAGGAACAAGGGGTCATCCCGACCAGGGATATGGCCCGTTTGGACCTGGAGGCTTCCAGGCCCCGCCGTCAATGCCGCCCTAACAGGCCGCGCAGGGAGCCCCCGCTCCCCACCCAGACATTCAATCGTTTCGGGAGCCTATCCCCGGAACGCCTTGACGACTCTTCACCTTATGCTGAAGAGGCAGGTGTTGTCCGGCTCAGTCCGCTCAGGGCCCCGACCCGGGACTCCCAGGCGAGAGCTCCCGTCCGGCCACGTCAGCGCCGCCGCCCGGCCCCGCAGGAAGAACAGGCAGACTATGTCCCTGCACCACCTGCACCGGCCCGCCTGACCCGACGTCAGCGCCGGGCCCAGGCTGAGTACGCCCGCCTAGGCGCGTCCACATCGACAGTAACAGTGGCCCGAGCCACCGCTGGCGCACATTATGAAGCCCCCGCGTACATTGAGCAGGGGCACCCCTTCGCCCAACCAAGATTGAGACCCCAGCCGCCCCATGGGCAGGCTGGGTTGACGCTCCGGGTTGCAGGCCACAGTGATGATCGTCGCGAGCTAACCCGCGGTGATGCCGCCCCGTACGGAGGTCCTCCCCGTACCACTACTCCACAGAGCGTGGGCCTTCCCCGCTCCGAGGTTCGTCGTGGAGGCATGCCTCATGCTTCCCCCATCCTGCAGGAAGACCTGCCCCGGGGCAGTGATGCTCAGCGCGGAAACACTTCCCACGCTCGCTGTACAGGGTATGAAGCCCATCCGTCTGAAGGCACCATCCATCCGGTCCTTCGACGTGGGGGTCCCCCCTACGTCCTCTCTGCGACTGACGAAGGTCCTCCTCGCCCCAGCAATTCGAGGAGTGAAGGTCAGCTTCGCTCCACTCGCATCGACCGTGGAGGCCTTCCCCATGCTCCTGCCGGTTCCAACAGAGGCCCCGCCCACGTGGGTACTGTTCATGGAGGTCCTCCCCATGTACCCTTTGATATTTGCCCTGGTGCCCCTCGCACCTCGGCTGTCTCAAGTGGGGGCCCTCTCCACCACGACGCTAGCGCCGCCCCAGGGCTGCCTGATAGGGGTCAACCCTGTCCCGAAGAGCCACCCAGGGGCAGAAGAGCGGGTCGTCGCCGCCACAAGAAGAATCCTGGGAAGGCCCATGGGGGGATCAAACCTGCCCGCTTCTCCGATTCGGAAGCGGAATGCGATTCAGCGATGGAACCTTCTCCCAGGTCCTCCGTATCAAGGACTGGGGCAGGAACCAGACGCGTCAGCCTCGTTCTCCCGGAGTTTGAGGTCCACCGGATCCCCGTCTCACTCCGCAGGTACATCCAGGAGGAAGAAATCCTGGGAGTTCCGCAGGTTTCGACCGCGCAGTCACCGCCACCGTCGCCCGAAGCGCCCTCTTCCTCTACCCGGGATCCTGAGGAGCTGTTTTGGGGGTCAACGGTGGTAGAGCCACGACATGACCGGACACCGGTAACGGCGATTCCCGTACCCGAAGTAGCGGCTATTAGCCCGTCCTATCGTGACATCGTGGCCAGGTCACCTCGCTCTTCAGAGGAAGGCCCAGAGTACGGTGGCCAGTCTTCTCGCTTGCCGTATTCTCCACCGCCGAGTTTGCTATCCCAGAGGTCCGCCTCGGTGCCGCTACCGGTCCCTCAGCCACCCCCGGTAGATGAGTGGGGAAATGTAGGGCCGAACTCCGAGGATGAACCCAGGAGCTTCTGGAGTATTCTTGCAGCGGACTATTTCCCAGAGAAGTTCTGGCCCACGGCGTCGTTGAATTTCCGCATACCCGAGTCGCTTACCCCTGAAGAAGTGGGATGCTTTTGTCGAACCCTGTGGGCGACGCACTTCCGCCTCCGTTGGGAACGGGTAGTGTACCCCAGGAGTCGGGAGCACTTCGAGGAGATTGGCAAACAGTGCCGCCTGATTGATGCAGCGGTGCTCCTTGTGGCCCAGCACCCCGAGTCACCCGGTCATCAGGGTGCCCTCCAACGAAGATGCGTTCAGAGTTTCAAGGCACTCCGCAAGATTGTCAGGGAAGCCACCCCCCATGTGCAAGTCCGTGGTTGGGGACGCTATGCCGCTCTCCTCTTCGACCCTATCCGACGACATCCCGATTCGCTATGCGACATTGAGGATATGCCCTCAAAAGGGGTAACAGTCCACATGGCCGACGTTGTGGATAAGGAAGATGAGCTTGAGTTCCTTGATGGGGACTTACCATCCGAGGGTGTACCGCCACTACTCGACCCATCAGGGAGAGTCACCCGTCATCAAAGGAACCTGCTAGGCCTCCCTGTACCCACCGAGTCACTGACACTCGGTCGGAGCACTGGCAAGGGTAAGGAGCACGTCGGAATAGCCAAGCACTCCGACCCGTCCGCCTCTGTGCAGAAAACGGACGAAGATCCTGAGAAGGCCACGTTGCGCCAGCAGCTTGCTGAACAGAAGAGGCTGGTCGACGAACTCTTGGCTGAACGCGCCGCAGAGCGACGACCCGACTACGGTAATCCCAGGCCGGGACAGCAGGGGCAGGAACAATTTCCCCCCGGTGAGATGCCTCCGGGCAACCCTGATCATGCTACTGCCGCGGACAGGGCGGAAGCCGGAACGTACGGCAAGAGGCCGCGATACATCTCGCCAAACCCCCCTGAGCGACGGGGCAATCTGAAGAACCCAACCCGGGTTCCCCCGGTCGCCCAACAGGTCGTCCAACCAGTCGACCCGCGAGCAGCGGAAGCCGTCTACCGTGTTGAAGAACCTGGCAATGCGCTTGTGGTTAGGGATTCCCGTCAAGACAGGGACCCCCACTCGGAGGACCTTATTGCGGCACTCACAGCCCGCCTCGAGGCGTTGGAGACACGGCAGGTGGCGGTCCCACCCGATGGCAAGCCTTATCCCGCGTGGGTGGATGATATGCCCGCGCCTCCGGGTTTTGGGAACCCCACTTTCTCGCCTTTTAACGGGACAGGGGACCCACCCCAGCACTTGGCTCATTTCTCTTCCAGGTGTGGCCCCATGCTGGGGACCCCGGCTCAGCAAGAAGCCGCTAAGCTCCGATGTTTTGTACAGACGTTGGAAGGTCCGGCATTCGTCTGGTACAGCCAGCTCCCCATCGGATCAGTGACCGGTTGGGAAGATCTTCGCCGACAGTTCTTGTACCAGTTCAGCTCCACTACGCGGAAGACCAGCATCGCGGACCTCTTTAAGTGCAAACAGAGGCCTGATGAGCGGGTTGCGGACTTCATCGCCCGGTGGAAAGGACTTACGTATTCTCTCGATATGCCACTGACTCAGGAGAAATTACTGACGATGTGTGTGGGGAACGTAAAGACAGAGCTGGTACCCTCCTTGATTACCCAGAACTACCCTGGAGGGTTCAGAGATTTATCGGATAAGGCCCAGCGCCTCGAGGAGGCCCTGCAACAGGCTAGTCAGGCACGTTTGCTGCCCCCTATGATCCCAGCCAGGAGGGCCGCCAGGGCTGAACCCGCCGCGGTGGCTCAAATAGAAGCCCCGAGGCAGCTGGAATTGCTACCGGCGGCACCACCCCCGCAACCCCGCAGAGGTCCTCCACCTCAAGCACAGGCTCCTGCCCAGCAGCGACCGCCTCAGAACCGACAGGTTCCTCCGCGCAATGCGCCACCGCCACCTAGGCGAGACAACCAGGCGCCGCCTCCTCGGCAGGCCCCTCCGGTCCCTCGACAGGACTAGGTCCCCAGGGCTCCTTACCCGGAAAGAAAGTACCATACCTATTCGTTCAACGAAAATCAGGTCCCTGGTTACTTCCGAAGTGCTCTAGAGCAAGGGATTGTGCGTCTGCCTGAGTGCAGGAGGCCTGCAGAGGCGCATCTCACTGATCACCCCAACTACTGCCCTTATCATCAGATCCTGGGGCACACCCTCAAGCGATGCTATGTGTTTAAAGACTGGCTTCAGGACCAGGTCAACAACAACATAGTCAAGTTGGGCCCGGCGCCAGCGCAGGTGGCAGGCATCTTCGCGGGATCGGAAATCGGCAGTGACAGCGAGGGTGAGTGGCAACAGGTCTCTAGCCGCGGGTCCCAGAAATACGACGACTGGATGGCTCGAAAAACTGTCGTCCGTGCCCAGGGTATCATCCGGGCACGCCTGAAGCAGTCGGAACCTTCAGAAGAAGTAGTTGGCGCCTCAGCATCGTCTTCACAGTCGACCTCTGCCCAAAAAGGCAAGCAGCGGCGACGCAAGAAGAAGCAACGTGCACCGCCAGTGCCGTCGTCATCCCGCACTCTCGGCGACTTTATGCCTCCCGAAATGGGCATTCCCCCCAGAATCCGCCCAGCGGTTGATGAATCTTCGAGTGACAGTCAAGGGTACGCTTCGGTTAACACCGTGGAGCTGGTAAAGCCCTATATGACCCCCGACGAAGGGGAACCCCAGGCAGACCGCCCCAATGTTTCCAGCCGACGTCAACGTCAGCGGAATCGCAACCGCGCCGGTCACCGAGGTACGTCAGCAGGCATTTGTGACCAAGCCGTGCACGATACCGAGACCAGGCAGCAGGCTCAGCGCAGATCTCAGCACGCGCAGACCCATCCAGCGCCCTTGGCTCTACCTCCACCGCCGTTCGTGTTGCTGGATCGGGGAGAGCCACCTCGTTCGTATCACAGCCTGTCTCACCCGGCGACGGGCCAGCCCCCGCTGTTCGATCTTAGCCCGGCGACTACTCCCCAGGCTTCTACTAGCAGGCAGCAGGATGTATCCAGTACTAGCCGACCGTCAGTTCAACCAGCAGGACCCGCTATGCCCCCAAATGCCGAAAAACCCCCTGTAAGCAGAGGTTCGCGTTTGGCGCGCAAGTATGATGTCCTAAAGCACCTAGCCAGCATTCCAGCGAGGCTTTCCATCCTTGAGGCCCTGCGCTTGTCATCCGAGATGCGCGAGGCACTTGCCGAGGCCCTAAGGAGCCCCCTCCAGTTCGAGACGGAAGTGGCAGCCGCGGAGGCCTTCCATACCGAGACGATTGAAAACGCCGAATGTCAGGCGGTTATCTCGTTCTCCGGTGAAGATGAAGACCCTCCTATACAGGGGCACATTCGCCCACTGTATATCACTGGCCACTTTAACGGTGTGGAAGTCCATCGCTGCCTCGTTGACACGGGTTCTGGAATCAATCTAATTCCGACCTGGATGCTGCGAAAGCTGGGTTTGTCCGAAGGTGATTTGACTCCCTCTGACCTCAAGATTCAGGGGTACGACAGGACAGAGCAAACCCCGGTCGGCAAGATCCGTCTGAAGACCCAGTTCGGTGGCTTAATTGCCAGCACCGAATTCATGGTTGTTTCTCAGGACACCGCCTACAACGCATTGATGGGCAGGCCATGGCTCCATCTGCATGCAGCGGTTCCCTCGTCGTGTCACCAGTGCCTTAAGTACTCGCTCAACGGTCGAGTCGGCGTGCTCCAAGGAGACGCGTCCCCTTTCGCTTCTTGTGAGGCCCGCTATCTAGATGCGGGTTATTACAAAAGTAAGGACAAGCAGATCCTGGTCAGCGAGGATGAGCCCGCCCCAATCAGAAGTGATCCCTGGGCGAGCATGGACGACGCCTACATCCTCCCGATCCACCGGTTGGAGGCCACGACCCCCGACATGGGACACTGTTTCGTTGTTTCGGGTACGCAAGGAAGGCATGTTCCCGCGTCCAAGCGACGACGGAAAATCACCTCGTACTCCTACATCAACCAGGCTCGGGTCATCCCGGAATCTCCTACCCCTGTACGGTACCGGGATGTCAAGCTCATGACAACGGCGGTGCGCCATACGTGTCTATTTCGCCGGGATGGAATCAACCGACTCTGGCCGACACATCACCACTGCTTTGATATCGTCAAGCGTGGCCCCTTAGGCCGAAGGCCGGATGGGATAGGGTCAAATGAATTCATTGCTATGGTCTCCACGACGAGTGAGTCTCCTGATGTGATGACCGCTGCTGCCCAAGCCAGCACCAGCTGCCCCTCGGGTTTTGAAAGCCCAGAAGCGTCTTCCGTCGCGGGAAGTCCCCCCACGGCTGGGGAGGAAGACTTGGAGGATGCTCCCCCAGCCTTTGAAGAAGGCGTCTCTACCACGGTCGATGAGCTGGTGCAGGTGAACCTTGGTAGCGAGGCAGATCCAAGACCCACATTGATCAGTGCGGCCATGTCCCTCGAGGAGCGGCAGCAGTATGTAGACTTCCTCAAACAGCACCGCGATGTGTTTGCCTGGAGTTACGATGAGATTCCAGGGCTGGATCCCCAAGTGGCTGTCCACCGTCTGGGCCTCCCAGTAAAACATCGTGGGTTCAAGCAGCCTCCCAGGAAAATGCACCCTTCCCATGGCGCTATGGTTGAGGCCGAAGTTGATAAGCTAATCAAGGACAACTTCATCAAAGAGGTCCAGTACCCCAAATGGCTCGCCAACATTGTGCCGGTCAGGAAGAAGAATGGGCAGATTAGAGTCTGCATCGACTTCCGCGATCTCAATCGCCACTGCCCAAAAGATGACTTCCCACTCCCAGTGACGGAGCTGTTGATTGACGCCACGGCCGGATTCCAAGCCCTCTCCTTCATGGATGGGTATTCCGGGTATAACCAAATCCGGATGGCCCCCGAGGATGAGGAGTCCACTGCCTTCAGGTCTCCCCAGGGTACCTTTTGCTACCGGGTAATGCCATTCGGTTTGAAAAATGCAGGTGCCACTTATCAGAGGGCCATGCATCGCATATTCAAACCGATCCTCGGGACATTGGTGGAATGCTACGTGGATGACCTTGTGGTCAAATCATGCCAGCGCCAGGACCATCTCAAATACCTTGAGAAAGTGTTCGGTTTCCTCCGTTCCCATCACCTGAAGATGAACCCGCTGAAGTGTGCCTTCGGGGTCACCTCCGGGAAGTTTCTGGGTTTTGTTGTCAGATACCGAGGTATCGAGATCGACCCGGAGAAGATCAAGGCCATCAGCCAAATGCCTCCCCCGAGCAACATTCGGGAGCTTCGAGGCCTGCAAGGCCACTTAGCCTATATACGCCGGTTCATTGCGAATCTGGCCGGCAAGTGTAAGCCCTTTTCTCGGCTCATGAAGAAAGGCGCTGCCTACGAATGGGATGAGGAGTGTCGGATCGCTTTTGAGGAAATCAAGCAGTATCTGCTCCAACCTCCGGTCTTGATGCCACCCGTCTCTGGAAAGCCTCTGGTCCTTTACGTGACCGCCCTGGAGAGATCCCTCGGCGCGCTGCTCGCCAAGAAGAATAACGAGGGCACTGAGAACAGTCTCTACTATCTCAGTCGCATGCTTCTCGATACGGTGGTCAGATATTCCCTTATCGAAAAGAGCTGCCTTGCGCTCGTCTTCGCCGTGCAGAAGTTGCGACACTACCTGCAACACCACGAGGTGCAATTGATCTCTCGGGTGGATCCGCTGAAGAACATCCTGAACCGCCCCATGCTGACCGGCCGGCTAGCACGGTGGGCGGTGATTCTCCAGCAGTTTGACATCAGGTTTGTGCCTCAGAAGGCCGTTAAGGGACAGGCATTGGCAGACTTTTTAGCTGCCCATCCAACCTCCGCGGATCAATCCCTGGACCTGGATTTTCCCGATGAGACGATCCTCTCGGTCGATCATGCTGTCCCGTGTTGGCAAATGCATTTCGACGGCGCCTCCCGGAGCCCCACTAGTAGAAGGCTCAACGACCCAAAGCTCAACAGAGTGGGTCTGGGTATTGTTTTCATTACCCCGACGCAAGCCGTCCTGCCGTACTCCTTCCTGTTGTCAGAAGGTTGTACGAACAACGAGGCAGAGTACCAAGCTCTCATCACCGGCCTCGAGTTGGCCCCTGAGATCCATGTACCCCATCTACATGTGAAGGGAGATTCTGAGCTGGTAATTAAACAGGTTAATGGCGACTACGTCGTCAGGAAGCCAGAGCTTGCACCGTTGCTGGAGTACACCCTCCTCCTAATGGCCCAGTTCTCTTCTCGGCCAGAGGTTACCCATGTCCCACGGTCGCAGAACGGTCAAGCGGACGCCCTAGCTGGCTTAGCCGCATCGCTCGCAGAACCCGAGCAAGATGATTTGGTCATACACGTGGCCCACCGGAGAGTCATTGCTCCCGTCACCCAAGAGGACCGTGATGGCCTGCGGGTAAGTCATCTCACCGCCGGACCCTCCGTATCGGGAGTCCCGGGTTCGTCAGACGCAGTGGTTGAAACGACCCCCGATTGGAGAGCACCTTTTGTCGATTATCTCCAAAATGGCCAGCTCCCGGACAACCGGGCCGAGCGCGAGCGAATACGACGCCGCGCGCTTCAATTTACCCTCCAGAGCGGCCCCAGTCTTGAGCAGACCCTCTATAAACGGAGTTTTGATGGTGTCCTCCTCCGTTGCATCCAAGGAGTAGAGATACCTCAAGTTATGCAAGAGGTTCACGCCGGTTCCTGTGGCGCCCATCAAGCTGGGCCGAAGCTGTCCCATCAAATCCGGAGGCTAGGGTACTTCTGGCCCTCCATGATCCACGATTGTATTGGGTACGCCAAGAGATGTCACACGTGCCAAGTGCACGCCAACTTCTTGCATCGGCCGCCAGAACCCCTCCACCCCACCAAGTACTCTTGGCCATTTGCGGTATGGGGACTCGATGTAGTGGGACCGTACCCGCCGGCAACAGCCCGCCAGTGTAGGTTCATCCTGACTGCTACAGATTTCTTCTCCAAGTGGGCGGAAGCAGTTCCGCTCAAAGAGGTCAAGGCCCGTTCCGTCGTTGACTTTGTGAGCTCCAACATCATCCACCGGTTTGGGGTCCCTCACGCCGTCCTCACTGACAACGACACCAACTTCCGAGCAGCTGAATTGAAGAAATTGTACGCTAAGTACGACATCCGGTCAAACCATACCTCCCGCTACCACGCACAGGAAAATGGACAGATCGAGGCGTTCAACAAGACCCTCTCTAACATTCTGCAGAAGATGGTTGGTCAGAACAAGAAGAGTTGGCCGGACAAGCTCCCCAACGCCCTCTGGGCTTACCGGACGACGACTCGCAACTCTACCCAGGTGACCCCATATTCCCTGGTGTATGGAGCTGAGGCCGTCCTACCCATTGAGATCCAGCTGCCGTCGCTACGCACTGCAGTTTATGATCACCAGACTTCAGATGAGGTAGCCGAGATCCGTCTAGCTGAGTTAGAGGCACTGGATGAGAACCGGCTTCGTGCCCTGCACAATCTGGAAAGGCATCAGGACAAGATGGCAAGAGCCTTTGACAAGAAGGTTCGACTCCGCTCCTTTCTACAGGGTGACCTGGTACTGGCCCTGCGAGCGCCAATGATTCCCGGAAGGAAACCGCCCAAGTTAGAACCCAAATGGGAAGGGCCTTATATCATCCATAAGGTTTACCCCAATGGAGCTTACTCCTTGGTGACCACAGATGGAGAGCGTGTAACCCCTCCCACCAATGCCAGATTCCTCAAGCGATACTTCGCCTAGGGCAAAAGATGGTCCTGCATGACCCTAAACTGCGAGAGGGTCCTGCATGACATTAAACTGCATTGGTCCTGCATGACCCTAAACTGCGAGAGGGTCCTGCACGACATTAAACTGCATGGGTCCTGCATGACATTAAACTGCATTGGTCCTGCACGACCCTAAACTGCGACTTGGTCCCGCATGACCTTAAACTGTATCTCCGTCCTCACTGAAAGACGTTAAACTGTAGGTCAGTCAGTTCTTCCTGACCAAGGCTCAGCCTCAGGCCCCTCGGCCTCTTTGGGCCCCTGACCCCGTTTCCACCGAGGTCTGGCCCCAGCCCCCTCGTTTCTCTCCGACTTACCCTCTTACGGGATTGTACGGTACAGTGTAGGACTACGTTCTCATGTTGAGATCATGTACCATGCCGCATACATCCCCGAACGAGATGCCCCTCGTCCCGCATGACGTTAAACTGCATGTCAAGAACTACGTACGGCTTGATTCCCATCCTCCTGGGATACGTAGGAACGCTCGGACGCCTCGTCTTGAGCCCAGCCCCAAGCTCCTCTCTTCCACTATTCCCCCTGGGAATGGTCTCCTTGGAGGATCTTTGTGTAGCAGGGCGTCTGCCTTCTTGGCCCCGCTCATGCAACCCCACTCACGCAAAGATTGTAAAGGTCGCACCATGCGCCCGCTCCGTTCTTCTACCCTCCCACGTCCTTACCGCATGATGCTAAACTGCATGGCCTTCAAGAACTACGTATGGCTTGATTCTCATCCTTATGAGATACGTAGGAACGCCCAGACATTTCGTCTGTTGGCCCAGCCCAAAAGCCAAAATCTTCCCCTCGGGTTAAGACACGGCAGGGTGCACATTTTTGCCCCGACCCACGTCGAGCAAGCCTCGACCCGGCTGCACATTCCCCCCTGGAGGTGTTTGCCCCTTTCGTAGATGGATTCACACCCGGAGGGGCCCCCAAGAACGGCCTGGATACAAAGCCCAAGGGCTCTCCTACCGATACGGGCCAACGCCCCTGAGGGTTTCTCAAGCAACAAATCGAAACAAGTCCCGCGTTGCGAATTTGGTCAGCGGTCGACGCTCATTTGTTGCCCCCATGCGGGTCACCATAGGAACGCTGTGTTTCGAATATGGTCAACAGTGATTCATTCTGCCCCATCCTGAGGTAAAAAAATTCCCCCAGGTGGTGCTAGGGATCGGGCCCACAGCCCATGATTCCTCACCCGGAGCGTACGGTGTGGTGTGGGACTACGTCCTCATTCACGTCGGGATCATGTACCATGTCGTACAACTGCCCTTCCGAGGCTCAGCCTCAGGCCCCTTGGCCTCCTTGGGCCCCTAGCCCCCCGTCCTCATGTAAGACGTTAAACTACAAACCGGTCAGGCCCTCCTGACCGAGGCTCAGCCCCAGGCCCCTCGGCCTTTCTAGGCCGCGGCCCAGGACCTATCTTATAGGATTGTACGGTATGGTATAGGACTACGTCCTCATTCACGTCGATTTTTCGCCATACTATACACCTTGCTTAGGAGTATATTACTCCCCACCCAAGTCCCGCATGACGTTAAACTGCATTTCAAGAACTACGTGTGGCTTGATTCCCATCATAATGGGATACGTAGGACCACCTGGATGTCCAAAATCCGGGTCCAGCCCCATCTCTCGGGAATCCTCACCCCATCTTGGCCCCTTGGCCCATCCTTCCTCCATGAGGAGATCATATGGTGCGGTGTGGGATTATGTCCTCATTTACGAGGTCTCGTAGTGACCACGCCATGTTTCCTGCACCACTGAGCTGTTTCGTCGATCCCTCTTTCGGTTGTTCACCAATGTGCTTAAGAGTACTCTGGTTCATTACCTGGAATGCCAAGCTTTACTCGGACACGTCCGCACCCGCTTTCCAGGCTTTGCGTATCCCCGCATCAGGGCTTTCACCATCTTTCACACCCTGAGGGACCCCCAAGAACGGCCTGGATACAAAGCCCAAGGGCTCTCCTACCGATACGGGCCAACGCCCCCCAGGGTTTCAGACGACAAATCGATAAAATCCCGCGTTGCGAATATGGTCAGCGGTCGATGCTCGTTTGTTGCTCCCACCTCAGGCTAACGCGATACAGACGCTGTGTTTCCTTCATGGATAACAGTTTTCCTCTGTCGTCACGCCAACCCATTAAGCCCAAATGCCGGGTACACAATTCACACCCTTCATCACTTCATCGTGTCCAAGTAGAATTTCGGGACTCTTGGTACGTTTTCCCCCGTGCACGTCTGCGCGTTTGAGGAACAAGCTACATCAAAGGTGTCCTTCGGAACTCTCTGCTGACTCCCCTTTAATGGATGCCCCACGTATTGCAATGAGGATCCCCCCTTGTTTCCCACACCGAGTTTATCTCACGTGGGCTTAGGGATTAGGTTGACCTCTGCGCTTACTTGGGAATTGTCACCACCCACGGTCCGAGCTCTAAGACCATAAACTGAGATTCTCATCTGGAACTACGTTCAAGACCCCTTGTCTTTGGACCCAGCTAGAGCTTAGCAAATTTACCTCTCTAATCCTGCCTTCAGGACCCTGATCACAGGACTGCGTGGCGCAGTGTGGGACTACGTCCTCATTCACGTCAGGTACGCAATAGCTGCACCACGCACGCCCCCATTCTGAGGTTCAATCCTCCTATCCCCTGTCCTGGATGACATTAAAAGGCACCCTTTCAGAACTACGTGTGGCTTGATTCCCATCATAATGGGATACGTAGGACCACCTGGATGTTTAAGATTCGGGTCCAGCCCCACCTCTGGGAGATATCCTGATTTCCCGGTCACCTAGACCACTTGGTCCATCCCTCTCCAGCGGGGGGTGCGTAGGTATGATACAAGGTTGAGGGCATCATGCCCCCCTTCCCCTGGGAATCTGCCATCTCTCGATCACCCTCACGGTTGAGTCCCTTGGCTCCCTGTAGTGGTTCACCCATGTATTGAGAGTACTCTGGTCTAGGACCAAGAGTGTCAGATTCAACTTGGTCAAGTTCCTTCCACTTGTCAAGCTTCGTGTTCCCCTCTATTCGGACTTCCATCATCTTTCACACCCAGAGGGACCCCCAAGTACGGCCTGGATACTACGCCCAAGGGCTCTCCTACCGATACGGGCCAACGCCCTCCAGGGTTTCGGACAACAAATCGATAAAATCCCGCGTTGCGAATATGGTCAGCGGTCGATGCTCGTTTTGTTAGTCCTCATTTCAGGCTAACGCGACAGGATGCTGTGTTGCGAACATGGTCAGCAGTAATCCTCTGTCGTCACGCCATCCCCTTCAGTCCTTGAATGTTGGTTGCATGATTCACATCATTTTCCACCCCATCATGTCCAGGTGGAATCTCGACACTTTTGGCGCTATCCCTCAGTGCACCTTTGCATGCTAGGGGGACAGAGCTGCAATCTGGCGTCCTTCGGGACTCCCATGGTCCGAGCTCTAAGACCATAAACTAAGACCCATTCGGGACTACGTTCAAATTCAAATCCTCATGGGACACGTAGGATCACCCAGACGCCCTGTCTCCGGGTACAACCCATTCAGGAAGCCAGTCTCTCTCCCTGTTTTACCTCTGGATGGCGTACAATTTGATGTGGGATCAAGTCTCTGTCAAATGTGTTTTACAAACACTGCGCACATTTCCCGCCTAGCATCGTCTCTGCTACGTCTGCGCTGCATGACGATAAAATGCATGCTTGGTCCTATCATACGACCTTAAACTGTGATATTATCGTCCTGGCCGCACGACGAAAAACGACACCGCATTGTGGTGACCTCGCTGTAGAGGACATCACGTTGGGTACTGGCCACGCGCCATGCCATTTGTCAACGCCCAGCACGGCTTGATTCTTGTGGCGACATCACGACCTACAGTCCTAGGCCTGTCGCTTCACAAAAAAAAACCATTCACCTCAAAGAACAAACAAGATACATCAAATTCCGCTTCTTTTAGTGCAAGGGCCACGTCCGCACTTCCCCTTTCCCCTGGCACTGGTACCTTACCTTGCCACCTTCCAGAACTACGTATGGCTTGATTCTCATCCTCATGAGATACGTAGGAGCGCCCGGGTACTTCCCCACGGGTCCAGCCTAACCCTGGTGTTCGGTCCCTCGACTCGAGCTCATTCACGTCAGGTTGTGATGTCATGCGTCCCCTGATCCATTTTTCCAATCCATGGTCCGAATTCTATGACCATAAACTAAGATTTCCCCAAGGGAAAGGAATCAGCTCCCTCTCTCTAATACGTTTTGTTGACGTATTCAGATGTGTTTTGACAAAAAGCCCGAAGCATGGGATTTTCACGGGGACATTCCCCTCATCCCATGACCATGCTTCGTGGGCTCACTATTTGGATCCTCATCCTCTTCCACATCCAAAAGGACCCTCGGACGACGTGGATACTAAGCTTAAGGGCTCTCCATGAATGCTGGACCTAAGGGCCCTACAATCGTTTCGGGCCAACGTCCCTGCGGATATTCGACAACATTTGTGACACGGTCCCGTGTTTCGAACATGGTCAACGGTCGACCCTCATTTGTTTGTCCTCATTTCAGGCTAACGCGATAGGATGCTGTGTTGCGAATATGGTCAGCAGTAGTCCTCCATCGCCACGCCGTCACCATCGTGATCCGAATCTCGAGCGTCATGATTCACACATTTCCACTCCCTCATGTTCAAGTGGAACTTCACCATACTCGGCTCTTTCTCTTCGCGCATCTAGATGCGCTGAATGATCGTGTTAGTGTCATTGGGCCGGTAGTCACCGAGCATCCCTTTGCCCCAACCTGCCCCTCTCTGCGTCGGGAAATTCCCACCACTACTACTTGTTTCCCACACCGAGCACGACTCACGTGGGCTTAGTAGTTTTGGCCGGATGTGTACCAACACGGTTAGGCTGCTCCTCGTCCAGTATGACGTTAAACTGCGCTTTCAGAACTACGTACGGCTTGATTCCCATCATCATGGGATACGTAGAGACACCCAGGCATTTCACCTAGGGTCCAGCCCCAGGAATCACAAAATCCTGTTCCTCCCCATTTCCAGCCCTCTGGCCTGACCCCTCGGGGAGAACTATGTAGCTACAATTTTACCCTGAGCAAGTTCAGGATGCCCCAAGATCCCATTGGGAAGCGATAGATCCCCTCTCCAGGGAGGCCCTGTCCCAAGAAGGAATGATCCGTGATCAGGTCGATGCGCCCAATTTGTCGTACTCCCACCACGGTGGTGTGACTACCTAAGTGCTGGATTCTGTTCGGACAGACCATCACTCCATGTTCCACGCTTTGCGTGCCTCTTATTCGGACCCTCGTCCTCTTTCATGTCTGGAAGGACCCCCTAACAGTATGGATGTCTGACCTATGGTCCACCAACTGTCCTGGGCCAACGTTCTGAAAGATTGATCGACAACAAATTGATAAAATCCCGCGTTGCGAATACGGTCAGCGGTCGATGCTCATTTGTTGTCCCCATTTCAGGCTAACGCAGTAAGGATACCGTTTATCCGCCACGCGCCCCTGGCGTTGCCCTGTCCGTGCATAAGAGCACGTTGAAGAAACAGTGGTTCGGCTATCCTGGGAGTTCCTCCTCCGATCAGGCCTCCCCCATCTTTTGGGAATCTGGACTGGTTTGAGGGAATTGTCGTCAAACGCCCCGCAAACATTGTAGGGATGCAACAAGACAATTCAACAGTGGAAATCGTGCGTGCTACGGAACTCAAAACAAAGGAGAAAGGAAGAATTGAAGCACAAAAGTGTTAATAAAAGTTTCTTCGGGTTCGCTACAATACTCGGGGGTTGACTTCCCCCATGGATGGGTTGACTCCGTCAAAAGAGCGTTGCAGCTCCGCCACCCGTTGACTTGCGGCGTCCAGAGCCTGTTGCCGCTGATTTAACTCCCGCTCCTCTTCAGCAGCGGCGGGGCGTAATCCGTCAACCCTGGCCCGGGCCCTTTCCACCTCGGCCTGGACGACAGCCATCCTTCCAGAGGTCTGCTCCATATGCTCCTCAGCCTTTGCCAGCTGGGCCTTCAATCGTATGACCAGCTCAGACTGTGCATCGAGAGTGGCTGAAAGCTCGTTGGCCCGGATCTGCATCTGTTGGACCTCGCCTTCAGCCTCCTGGAGCTTCCTGATGCTGGTCGCCTTCCTCCGCTGCCATCCCACGCTCAGCCCACGATCATGCTCCCGGATCTTCTCAGCCATGAGGTCTCGGATGAGCGCGTGAGGGCGTTGGGCATCCACTCCCCCGGCACACAGTTCGCGCAACCGTGAGCGGAGCCTATTCATTTCGGCCAGCCATTGCACTTGGGGAGTGTCCCTGATAAAGCGCGTAATCAGCTTCCACGACCGGCGGCGGACTATGCTGCTGTCTTCCTCGTCAGAGGCTGTTTCGTCCCAATCCGCGCGGTCAGCGGGCTCGTACACAGGATATGCCTGCAGGAATTCCTCAGCGGGATCCGCATCTGGTGTTGAGTCTGGTACGGCACCTGACGCCGGCACAGGCACGACAGGACTGGGACTGACCGGTTGATCCTCTTCCTCGGAGTCCACCTCGATGACTTCAGGTATGACCCTGCTGGTGATCCCGCCAGTGATGGTGTGCACCGCAGCTGGAGGAGGTGAAGGGATTATCGTCACCATCACCGGCATGCCCCTGGGAGGGACGCCGCCAGACATCCCAACCAGCCTCGCCGCAGCAGCCCACGCCAGTCGGAGAACTGTATGACAGAAAGAGACATAAACGTTAGTCGACATGGCCCACGTGTGGCAACGCGGAGGCCGGTGAAGGAGACTTACGAAGGTTGACTTCTGAAAGCTGCTCCTGGGCCGGTACTGACGGGACTCCGAGACGGGGCCCCCCGTATACTGCTGGAAGATCTGGAGAGTCCAGAGGAGCCACCTCAGACCCCCTGGTCCCACCAGATGCAGAACTGGACGCAGCCATAGGCGCGGGTTCTGAAGGTCCCGCATCATCACCCGCCGAGGAGCGAGAACGAGGCCTACGAACAAGTTCCTCCTGCATGACCCAAACATTGGTAAGAAGTCCGTAGGGATTCAAAAACAGATCATAAGAAGAGAAGTTCGGAATGTTACCTCGAGAGTCTCCGCGAAGTCGTCGGATTCTGAGCTTCGGTCTCCGACCTCGCCCTCCTCCAGCGGGTCCCCCCCTACAGCCTCATCCTCCCGAGAGGAATCCCCTGATTCCTCCGGCAAGGGGAAGCGCTCCCTCAGATCGGCAGCTGATGGCTGTGGAGGGACCGTCTGATTCAACAGTACCCTCACCCGGTCTGTCATTGGGCGAGGGACACCACTAGAGTGGATGTAATCCTCCAGCTTGTTCAAGTATTGCTCCGCCTCCGCCGGAGACACCATGAATCCAGCCCGGACTGGGCCTATGCCCGGCAGTCTCATCCCGAGGTGATTCAGGTGGGCCCACACCTCAGATGGGCTGAGGAATTGCCGGTTGACGTCCCAGACGTCCCAAGCTTCCGGAAAGACAGCATCTTCTGCCATGTCAATGTGACGCAGCCGCTTCCCCGGAGCCTGAGCGGATATCCGACGGAATCCCCTCGATGGCCGCCCCTCCGGATGACCTTGCTCTCCCGGAACCACCGGATCCGCCACTGCTGCCATACCCTCGGCCGGTGCGGGTCTCTCTGCCACGGCAGCCCCGCTGCCACGGGCGGCCCTAGCTGCCCTCCTACCCCGACCTCGAGATAAAGGAGGCCCACCATCACCAACCCGGATCGTTGGCTACTTCAGCATCTCCCCGGGATAAGCGGCCTCCCAGCTAATGGCGTACTCCTTCACTAAGCCAAAGGCGGCGGTGGGTGGAGGCAAAGTGATCTGCATCTTTCCATCCTCACGTGTGAACATGAGCCACAGCTGCCTCATCACACACGGGTGCTCCTCGTGACGCACCTCCCAGTATACCTGCGGGGTCAGCCGCTGGAGGCACCGGAACTGCCTCGCAAAACGGTGTGGGGTGTACGGTTCACAGATCGGCTCACGATCTATCCGAGCCACCAAAACTCCACCTCGGAAGGCCAGGAGGTAAGCCCGATGCTCTTCCGTTCCCCGTCCATCATCAGTAAGCCTTCCCGTTGGCAGTGGAAAGGGATGAAAGTTGAACTCGTCCGCCCTCCACACCCTATTCAACACCATCGGAACGGCCAGTTTGAATGGGAAGCTCCCAACTGCGTTCAGAATGGAAGGGCGAAAGTCTGATCCCGGCGGCGAAATGGGGTTTGGATACTCGTAAATCCCCCTGATGTGCACCGCGATCCACCCATACAGGAGGTGGAAGGGCCCGCATATTCTTGGCGGCTTCTTGCCCTCGCTGATACGTCGCAGCATTCTGTATAGCTTGGCGAGCATCGGGATCCCCAGGTTGATCCGCTGCCCCATGGCCAGCATTGATGCCATGATGAACGAGCTGGGCCGTACCCCCATGCTTGTATCTCTCACTGGTAGGATCCACCCGCATATGAGGGCCGCGATGAACGCCGCCAGCCTAACTATTGGCTGTTGTTCGGTGCTGACGCTGAAACCCCAAGTCTTCCATTGGCTGTCCTCCAAAACCCGCCAATACGAGTGCCCCTTACCCCGCTGGGCTGCCCTCGGACAAGTTAGAGGCCTTGGAGGGAACTCTCGATTCTCTGGAAAGTTCAGGAAACACTTGAACCACCTCTTGAAGTGGACGTCCCTCACGGCCTCCTTGTCCTCTCCAGGGACAAGCGCCATCAGCACTGACGCCAGCCGTGGCATTTGCTCAGCATCCCCCCACGCACTGATGACGGGGAGGAACTCGCCGTACATGGACCCCAAGATCGGGACCCCAGAAACCTGGTGGACATCCCACAGGCTGATGCCCACCTCCCCGTGATGCAGATGAAAAGTGTTGGTCCTGGATGACCATCTACTCAGCAGTTCCGGCATCAGCTGCTTTGGCTGGTAAATGTGGAACTGGGAGGCCCATGCCGCCTCGTACAATCCCACTCTCCTCAGCTCAGCCTCGAACTCCTCGCATGAGGCGCCTACCTAGTAGGCCCAGGCCCAGTCGTCGGTAAAATTGCCGCCCTGGCGCAGGTCCCACTCATCGGACCATCCCTTCTTCAAATCCTGCAGAGCCGCCTTCAGCATGGTGCGGTAGAGAGGAGGGGACGTCTCCGGTTGCAGTGGCCTCCCGTCAATGTCGTTCACATGATTGTGGAGACAATCAGCGGTGACGGGTGTGAAATCCTCCCGCGCGTGACCATCGGCCGCCCTGAACCATTGGTGTTGGCACGGTGTGCTCCTGAACCAACAAGCTGGTTCATCCCTTCCTACCTCAGGGATGAAAACGTCATCCCTCAGCCCGAAGCCGTACAACGGCAGCTTTTTGCACTGTGGATAATCCTTCTGACCTTCAGACAGCAGATCTGTCAGAGAAGTGTGGTCTGAATGGCTGCGAACCATTTCCCCCAAGCCTGGACGGTTGGCCATCTCATCCCGGCGAGCAGCATCTGCGAGCACTCCCAGCACAGCTTCTTGATGGGCCATCTTTAATGTCGACCCTTAGAAAAGTTTTTTCCCCCTGGATCGCGAAGCTCGGCCGTGAAGCTCGGCCGCGAAGCTCGACTGCGAAGTCGGATCGCGAAGATCGGTCGCGAGACGAAGCCGCGAAGTCTGGCCAAGGCAGACAGAGGTTCGCTTGGCGCGGACGCGGAGTCGGAGACTCGCGGTTCGCCGCGAAGCTCGATTCGCGGAGTGCTGTCGCGGAGTACGCGGAGCCTCGCCAAATCGAGAGCGCACAAAAAGACAAGACACGTGAAGACAAAAGAGGGCGGACCCCCTATTTATAGGCGATGACCCCGGAGCATCGCGGCGCGCCTCACCCGCGCGAAGCATCGCGGCGCGTCCGGATCCGCGGCCCCGGCGAGCATCGCGGTCCCCCTTCGCGATGACGCATCGCGAACCACCGACAGGTTTTGGCGATTATCCCTCAGACTTCGACCCTTCGCCCTCCGCGGCTCCAAGTCTGAGGGGGGGCATTTGTTGGCGCCAAAAATATGGCCTGAAAGGAAGGAACGAAAAAGACAGCCGGCGCGCTGCCTCGCGAAGCACAGCCGCGACGCACAGCCGCGGAGCCCGTCCGCGGAGCCCCGCCGCGAAGCGTCCCGACCTTAGCGACGCCGCGAAGCTCCAGAGGCGGTGATCCTCCGCGAGCGCGTTTGACGTTCGCGAACCGCCACGAAGCTCCAGAGGCGGGGATCCTCCGCGAGCGCGTTTGACGTTCGTGAGCCGCCGCGAAGCACCAGAGGCGGTCATCCTCCGCGATCCGGTTTGACGTTCGCGAGCCGCCGCGAAGCCCCGAAGGCGGCGCGCGAGCCCTGCTTCGCGGCGGCCCTTCCCTATAAATACTCGACTCCCCCTGAGTCCCCGAGGATGGAGAATCCGACCTTTCAGCTTCTCCTCTCCCGAATCGCGAAGCAAGCTTTGCCCCAGGAATCATGAGCTCCGCGAGGTATTTCTACTTCGCGAGACGACTCTGATTTGTTTCGTCCTGAGCCCCTCTTCCGAGAGGGATGCCCTTCGCGAAGCCCAAGGGCGTTCGCAAAGGAAGGGGATTCCCAAGGGAACCCGGGCAGCCGCGGAGCACTCGTGCTTCGCGAAACACCCAACCCATGCTAGTAATCCCTATGCCAAGGCAGGATAACTATGCATTGCGAAGCACTTTGCTTGGCAGGACCCTGCTTCGCGAACCACTCCTTCTTCGCGAGGCAGTGCTCCGCGAACACTGTTCCACTTCGCGAAGCACCACCCACTCCCACCTATGCCCCATGCTAAGGCCAAGGCACCCCACTTCGCAAAGCACACTCCTCTGCTTAGCGATTCCTCCTTCCGTGGGACCCTCCAGGTTTGCACGATGTGATTTCAAAGTCCCATGGACAACACCTCCCGTAGCGTTGCTTCGCCCAATGCTCCTTCGCATAGGCACGCTAACGGCTATTGCTTCTTCGCATAGCCACGCTAACGTGGACCCCTCGATGGCTCCTCCCTCGACCCCCCTCTACCATGGCCTTACTGGTACCTTCCCTTCCCCAAGGACCAGAGGGTACCAGTTATGTAAGCCCTAGGGGTGTGGAGTGAACCCACCTCGTCCGAGCTGCAGGACGTTAAACTGCCAAGCACCACGTCCTCAACACATGACGTTAAACTGTGACCCAACCTCGTCTCCCTCACGAAGGGTCCCCCCAGCTCGAGCATTCATTACACCGCTCGTCTCCACGGGAATGGAACTCTTCCGCACATGGAATGAGATCCTCCTTGTCGGAGTGGTGTATGTTCGCAGGGGAAGGGTCGCCTCAGAGCGTAAATCCCTAACCTTTGGTACGGATGATTGCACCTGTGCATCTCGGTACTTCCCCACTGCCAAGGTCAGTAGGGAACGTGATAGGGAACGAGGCACCTCCCATTGTCGGACCAAGGTCCATCTTTCCCGCGCTTTGTCGCACCATGGGCCTCCATCCTGGAGTAAGTCCCAACACCATGGGCCGCCCAACGCGTAAGCCCCTCTTCGCTTCTCACGGACGCACCCTTCGCGACGTGATCGTCAGGTCCTTGCAACCTCTTGTTTCTCACACCGAGCATGACTCACGTGGGCTTAGAGTGAGCACCGACCCTGACAAACTCCCCATTTGAACTACGAGGTCTTTGATCCATGTCAAGGCATGGTACGTAGGAAGCCTCCACGAGGTTCAAGCCCACCATTAGTGGACCAAGGTCTACTCCCCACCTGAACTACGAGGTCTTTGATCCATGTCAAGGCATGGTACGTAGGAATCCTCCACGAGGTTCAAGCCCACCCGTCGCTCATTCACGTCGGGTCCCGTTTCGGTCCAGTGGTAAGCCATTGCGACCCCCCCATTTGAACTACGAGGTCTTTGATCCATGTCAAGGCATGGTACGGAGGAAGCCTCCACGAGGTTCAAGCCCACCATTAGTGGACCAAGGTCTACCCACCATTTGAACTACGAGGTCTTTGATCCATGTCAAGGCATGGTACGTAGGAAGCCTCCACGAGGTTCAAGCCCACCATTAGTGGACCAAGGTCTACTCCCCACCTGAACTACGAGGTCTTTGATCCATGTCAAGGCATGGTACGTAGGAATCCTCCATGAGGTTCAAGCCCACCCGTCGCTCATTCACGTCGGGTCCCGTTTTGGTCCAGTGGTAAGCCATTGCGACCCCCCCCCCATTTGAACTACGAGGTCTTTGATCCATGTCAAGGCATGGTACGTAGGAAGCCTCCACGAGGTTCAAGCCCACCATTAGTGGACCAAGGTCTACTCCCCATTTGAACTACGAGGTCTTTGATCCATGTCAAGGCATGGTACGTAGGAAGCCTCCACGAGGTTCAAGCCCACCATTAGTGGACCAAGGTCTACTCCCCATTTGAACTACGAGGTCTTTGATCCATGTCAAGGCATGGTACGTAGGAAGCCTCCACGAGGTTCAAGCCCACCATTAGTGGACCAAGGTCTACTCCCCATTTGAACTACGAGGTCTTTGATCCATGTCAAGGCATGGTACGTAGGAAGCCTCCACGAGGTTCAAGCCCACCATTAGTGGACCAAGGTCTACTCCCCATTTGAACTACAAGGTCTTTGATCCATGTCAAGGCATGGTACATAGGAAGCCTCCACGAGGTTCAGGCCCACCATCAGTGGACCAAGGTATACTTTCCATCTGAACTACGAGGTCGTTGATCCATGTCAAGGCATGGTACGTAGGAAGCCTCTACGAGGTTCAAGCCCACCCGTCTTTCACGTCGGGTTTCACCCCCGTCCAACACGACGTTAAACTGCACCCCGGTCCAGTGGTAAGCCATTGTGACCCATTCCCACCTGAACTACGTGGTCTTTGATCCATGTCAAGGCATGGTACGTAGGAAGCCTCCACGAGGTTCAAGCCCAACAATAGTGGATCAAGGTCCCTCGCTTACGTCGGCTCACCGACACCCACCACCCGTCGTTTATTCACGTCAGGGTTCATTACCGTCCCGCATGACGTTAAACTGTATCATTTGAACTACGAGGACTTTGATCCATGTCAAGGCATGGTACGTAGGAACCCTCGCAGAGGTTCAAGCCCAACTCCCATCGGACCAAGGTCCACCCTCATGTAGGTACGCTGACGATGCCCATCGGACCAAGGTCCACCATCACGTCGGTTTACCGGCACCATCCCGAACTACGCGGACTTTGATTCCCTGCCACGGGGATACGTAGAAAGCCCCTTCAAGGCTCAAGCCCAACTTCGTCGTCGCCACCCCTGCGATGGTCCCATTCCATTCCCAACCGTCTCCGCGAGACGTTAAACTCGCGACCTACCTCGTGGTAAACATGAGATGCTTGAGGAAAACCTCGGATGGAACGCCTTTGGCGTAACCGTCTTTGCTAGATGTTGATCTTGCAAACATACACTGTGTTGAACATGGGAAGCTGAGGAAAACCTCAGGTACGTGTCTATGACATGTAACCCCCGCGCTCGATGTGGGATGCCTCGGGTTTCCACGCCCTCGAGAAGCCTTGTGATCAAGGACTACAGACAGACATGCCAGGTACCCCAGCATCCAGACACGCTACTGATGCCTCAAACGTGATTACTCCCCTGACCGAAGGTTGCTGCCCTGACTGGACCCTTTGGAATGTCCCGACAGAAGCAGTGTAATTAACCGGCGTCCATGGAAACTTGGCACTGGGAAGAGTTTCACGAACTACGTATTAAATCTATAAGGGAGACCCGGACTAGGTGACGAGTTCTGAGGAGGAATCCACAGGAGGAAGAACCGACATCCCATCATCCCGTTTCGATCAAGGAGCAGACGTACCTGAATAAGGAACGAATGCCGCCCGCCTTTGGAAAGCGGGAATGCGGGGCAACAAAGCCGCGCGTCCCCCTCCTCCGCGGACGGATGCGCGCGCGCCCCGGCGAAAGCGTCGGAAACAACAACAATCCAATTATTATTCTTGATGTGCACGTGTAGAAGAAATGTCAATCGGATGTGCGGTCTGTGTGGTAGGGCTCATTATGCGTTCTTTAAGCGTTGTGCGCGCTTGATAAACGCGGGGGGGGGGGGGGGGGGGGGTCCAAACTGGCCGAACGATGTCAGAATGGCCTGAAATTGGACGACATCAAAGGGTGAGTGAATTGTGATGTGATCGAGCAGACGACACATCAATCGGACGTGCCGTGTGCCCACGGTGACCGGGAACGCCGTTCTGGTGTCATAAACGGCCAAAACGGGCGTCTAACGGTCAAACTCATAGAGGACGACATCAGATTGACCGGAAATCACAGGACAACAATCCAATTATTATTCGTGACGTGCACGCGCATACGACATGTCATTCAGACATGCGGTCTCCGCTGTAGGGCTCATTATGCATTCTTTAAGTGTTGCGCGCGCTTGATAAACGCACGTGGGGGGGGGGGGGGTCCAAACTGGTAGAATGTTGTCTGAATGGCCTGAAATCCGACGAAATCAAAGGGTGAGTGAGTTTTTATGTGTTCGAGTAGACGACATGTCAATCGGACGTGCTGTGTGCCCGCGGTGACCGGGAACGCCGTTCTGGTGTCACAAACGGCCAAAACGAGCGTCTAACGGTCAAAATCTTAGAGGACGACATCAGATTGTGATGTGATCGAGCAGACGACACATCAATCGGACGTGCCGTGTGCCCACGGTGACCGGGAACGCCGTTCTGGTGTCATAAACGGCCAAAACGGGCGTCTAACGGTCAAACTCATAGAGGACGACATCAGATTGACCGGAAATCACAGGACAACAATCCAATTATTATTCGTGACGTGCACGCGCATACGACATGTCATTCAGACATGCGGTCTCCGCTGTAGGGCTCATTATGCATTCTTTAAGTGTTGCGCGCGCTTGATAAACGCACGTGGGGGGGGGGGGGGGGTCCAAACTGGTAGAATGTTGTCTGAATGGCCTGAAATCCGACGAAATCAAAGGGTGAGTGAGTTTTTATGTGTTCGAGTAGACGACATGTCAATCGGACGTGCTGTGTGCCCGCGGTGACCGGGAACGCCGTTCTGGTGTCACAAACGGCCAAAACGAGCGTCTAACGGTCAAAATCTTAGAGGACGACATCAGATTGACCTGAAATCACAAGACAACAATCCAATTATTATTCACGACGTGCACACATAGAAATCACGTCAATCGGACGTGCGGTCTGCACCGTAGAGCTCATTATGCGTTCTTTAATGGTTGCATGTGCTTGATAAACGCGCGTGGGGGGGGGGGGGGGGGGGAAACTGGGCGAACGATGTCTGAATGGCCTGACATCGGACGACAACAAAGGGTGAGTGAATTTTGAAGTGGTCGAGCAGATGACACCTCAATCGGACGTGCTGTGTGCCCGCGGTGACCGGGAACGCCGTTCTAGTGTCATAAACGGACAAAACTGGCGTCTAATGGTCAAACTCTTAGCGGACGTCATTGGATTGACCTGAAATCACAGGAAAACAATACAATTGTTATTCGCGACGTGCACGCACAGAAGAAACATCAGTCGGATGTGCGGTCTGCACGGTAGGGGTCATTATGCGTTCTTTAAGAGTTGCGCGCACTTGATAAACGCACCTGGGTGGGGGTGGGGGGTCCAAACTGGCCGAAAGATGTCCGAATGGCCTGAAATCTGACGACATCAAAGGGTGAGTGAATTGTGATGTGGTCGAGAAGACAGAACGTCAATCGGACATGCCGTGTGCCCTCAGTGATTGGGAACGCCGTTCTGGTGTCACAAACGGCCAAAACGGGCGTCTAACAGTCAAACTCATAGCGGGTGACATCGGATTGACCTAAAATCACAGGACAACAATCCAATTATTATTCACGACATGTACGCGTAGAGAACATGTCAATCAGACGTGCGGTCTGCACCGTAGGGCTCATTAGGCGTTCTTTAAGGGTTGCTCGCGCTTGATAAACGCGTGTGGGGGGGTCCAAACTGGCCGAACGATGTCCGAATGGACTAAAATCAGACGAAATCAAAGGGTGAGTGAATTGTGATGTGGTCAAGAAGATGTCAAGTCAATTGGATGTGCCGTGTGCCCGCGGTGACCGGGAACGCCGTTCTGGTGTCACAAACGGCCAAAACGGGCGTCTAACGGTCAAAATCTTAGCGGACAACATCGAATTGACCTGAAATCACAGGAAAACAATACAATTATTATTCGCGGTGTGCACGTGCAGACGGAACATCAATCGGACGTGTGGTCTGTGCGGTAGCGCTCATTATGCGTTCTTTAAGCGTTACACACGCTTGATAAACGTGTCGGGGGGGGGGGGGGGTCCAAACTAGACGAATGATGTCCGAATGGCCTGAAATCGGATGACATCAAATGGTGAGTGAATTTTGATGTGGTCGAGTAGACGGCTCGTCAATCGGACGTGCCGTGTGCCCGCGGTGATCGGGAACGCCGTTCTGGTGTTATAAACGGCCAAAACGGGCATCTATCGGTCAAACTATAAGAGGAAGACATCGGATTGACCTGAAATCACAGGACAACAATCCAATTATTATTCGAGACGTGAACGCGTAGACATAACGTCGATCGGACGTGCGGTCTGCGTGGTAGGGCTCATTATGCGTTTTTTAAGCGTTGCGAGCGCTTGATAAACCCGCGTGGGGGGGGGGGGGTCCAAACTGCCCGAACGATGTCAGAATGGCTCTAAATCGGACGACATCAAAGGGTGAGTGAATTGTGGTGTGGTCGAGTAGACGACACGTCAATCGGACGTGCCGTGTGCCTGCGGTGACCGGGAACGCCGTTCTGGTGTCATAAACGGCCAAAACGGGCGTCCAACAATCAAACTCATAGCGGACGACATTGGATTGACCTGAAATCACAGGACAACAATCCAATTATTATTCGAGACGTGCACACGTAGACGGCACGTCAATCAGATGTGTGGTCTGCGCGATAGGGCTCATTATGCGTTATTTAAGTGTTGCGCGCGCTTGATAAACGCGCTTGGGGGGTCCAAGCTGGCCGAACGATGTCCAAATGACCTGAAATCGGACGACGTCAAAGGGTGAGTGAATTTTGATGTGGTCGAGCAGACGGAACTCCAATCAGACATGCCGTGTGCCCGCGGTGACCAGGAACACCGTTCTGGTGTCACAAACGGCCAAAACGGGTGTCTAATGGTCAAACTCTTAGCGGACGACATCAGATTGACTTGAAATCACATGAAAACAATCCAATTATTATTATCAACGTGTATGCGTAGACAGCATGTCAATCAGACGTGCGGTCTGTGCGGTAGGGCTCATTATGCGTTCTTTAAGCGTTGTGCGCGCTTGATAAACGCGCGTGGGGGGGGGGGGGGGGTCCAAACTGGCCGAACGTTGTCCGAATTTCCTGAAATTGGACGAAATCAAAGGGTGACTGAATTGCGATGTGGTCGAGCAGACGATACATCAATCGGACGTGCCGTGTTCCCGCAGTGACCGGGAATGCCATTCTGGTGTCACAAACGGCCAAAACAGGCATCTAACGGTCAAACTCATAGCGGACGACATCGGATTTACCTGAAATCCCAGGACAACAATCCAATTATTATTCCCGATGTGCACGCACAGACAGATCATCAATCAAATGTGCGGTCTGCGCGGTAGGGCTCATTATGCGTTCTTTAAGAGTTGCGCGCTCTTGATAAACACGCATGGGGGGGGGGGGGGGTCCAAACTGGCCGAACGATGTCCGAATGGCCTGAAATCGAACGACATCAAAGGGAGAGTGAATTTTGATGTGGTCGAGCAAAAGACACGTCAATCGGACGTGCCATGTGCCCGAGGTGACTGGGAACGCCGTTCTGGTGTCATAAACTACCAAAACGGGTTTCTAACGGTCAAACTCATAGTGGACGACATCAGATTGACCTGAAATCATAGGACAACAATCCAATTATTATTCGCAACGTGCACGTATAGACGAAAAATCAATCGTACGTGCGGTCTATGCCGTAGGGCCCATTATCCGTTCTCTAGGGGTTGCGCGCGTTTGATAAACGTGCATGGGGGGGGGGTCCAAACTGGCCGAACGATGTCCGAATGGCCTGAAATCGGACGACATCAAAGGGTGAGTGAATTGTGATGTGGTCGAGCAGACAACATGTCAATCGGACGTGCCGTGTGCCCGTGATGACCAGGAACTCCGTTCTGGTGTCACAAACGGCCAAAACTGGCGTCTAATGGTCAAACTCTTAGCGGACGACATCAGATTGACCTTAAATCAGAATAAAACAATCCAATTATTATTCATGAAGTGCACGCGTAGATTTCACGTTAATCAGACTTGCGGTCTGCGTGGTAGGGCTCATTATGCGTTCTTTAAGCGTTGCACGCACTTGATAAATGCGCGTGGGGGGGTCCAAACTGGCCGAACGATGTCCGAATGGCCTGAAATCGGATGACATCAAAGGGTGAGTGGATTGTGATTTGGTCGAGTAGACGACACGTCAATCGAACGTTCCGTGTGCCCGCGGTGACCGGGAATTCCGTTCTGGTGTCATAAACGGCCAAAACGGGCGTCTAACGGTCAAACTCTTAGCGGACGACATCGGATTGACGTGAAATCACAGGACAAAAATACAATTATTATTCGTGGTGTGCACACATAGACGGAATGTCAATCAGACGTGTGGTCTGTGCGGTAGGGCTCATTATGCGTTCTTTAACCATCGCACACACTTGATAAACGCGCGTGGGGGGTCCAAACTAGCCGAATGATGTCCGAATGGCCTGAAATCGGATGAAATCAAAGGGTGAGTGAATTGTGATGTGGTCGAGTAGACGACATGTCAATGGGACGTGATGTGTGCCCACGGTGACCGGGAACGCCGTTCGGGTGTCATAAACGGCCAAAATGGGCGTCTAACGGTCAAACTCATAGCGGACGACATCGGATTGACCTGAAATCACAGGACAACAATCCAATTAGAACAATAGAATTAATGATTTTAAATTTATAAAACGGTAATCAAATTTATGAATATTATTTTGAAAATCAAATACTTTAGATCTGTTACAGTAAGTTTGAAGTTAAATATTTGTTTTCTAGGTTTTATTCGGTACTAAGTTTGTTATTAAATTTTTTTATGCAGTTATATGTGATGATGGATGCAGAGCTTGGAAGATGACATCCGGGATTTATTTTGTATATTAATTTATAATTGAATTTTTTTTTAAAAAAATAAAATTTAATAGCGGCCGCCATTTGGCGGCCGCTATAGGTTTTTGAAGGAGACCTATAGCGGCCGCCAATTGGCGGCTGCTAAAGCCCATCCCGGCTTGCCTACAGCATCTGCCATATGGCGTTCGCTGATAGTAACAACGACGGGGCAAAAGCTGCCGCCATTTGGTGGTCGCTATAAGCCTTTAGCGATGGATTTTGGCGGCCGCTAAAGGTCATTCTTGTACTATTCTTTAATTATGTTTAGTCAAGTGTTTATCAAGTGTTACAAGACTCTTTAACTAAAACATCGTTTTAAAATCATTAAAGATTTATTCTTCTAAATAATTCTCAATAATGTCCATGTTTTAAAAATCGTTTTAAGTATTTATTTATACGGACATTAATGTTTTAAAATGTTAAGACCTTTAAAAGTTTCAAAGATGTATGTGACACTTTGATTAAAAAATATCTTTATTAAATGTTTTAAATGGTTTTGAAAATGGCTCTGATAAAGCATTGATTAAGTCAATATCTTGAAATGATATAATGTGATTGAAATATGGAAATGTTATATATCGTTCATGCTTATTTTATGTGTTATGATTTATAATGGTACTTAGACATTTGACGTGTGGTTACATGATAAACCAAATGACGGGTGGTGTCATGGTAAACTAGGACTGGTGGTTACGTTATAACCTCCAATGCATTGGGTATGGAAGTTATCCATATGGCTATTCCATTTAGTGATATGTGTGGATGTTGACAGTATGGTTATTCCATATAAGTATGCATATGTCCCATGTTACCTTTATATGTTATGTGTGCTTTCTGTGGGATTGTGGTAATATTTTGGTTACAAACGAGAAAGAGGGTGGTCTTTTATTTAGTGAAGAGTATTTACTACTTCAGAAATGGGAAATGTATTACTTGTGATAAATTATTAATGGTTTACTTTTTATTTTAAAAAACTAATAGTTTTCCTTCTTTCTGTATCCCTTACTGATATTTTTTCTCATTCTAGGTTTTTGAAATGTTTTTCACTGGACATAAAGTGGAATAGGGCCCATGATGGGATCAAGGAAAATTCATGCTGTCTAAAATAAGGAACTAGTCATATCTCTTTTTAAGAGTTTTTATTTTATGATAAAAATGGATAATTGGTAGTAGTTTCTTCATATAATATTCAAGTTGATATGTAATATTTATGGCCTAATTCTCTAAAACTATAAACCTGAAAAGATTGTCAATGTGATTTCTTGATTTAACTGAAGATTATAAAATTTTTTAAGTCTCATGACTTATATGATTTGTTTTGAATAACATCAATATTGGACATAAATATAGTGTATTTTTCACCCAATCATTGGCAATAGTTTATAATGGTACCCCCTGAGAGATTTTTTGATGACCATCAAGGAAGTGATCCTCTAGAAAGTGACTTATTTAGTTATGAGAAAACACAGGATGAGTTGACTAGCAATGGAGAGCATATGAGGCCTATTACTGTAGAGATCAATGGTTAGAGCATGCTTTTCTTTAAATTCATCTCGAATCAGTTATGTCCTAGGAAATGGAACTTTTCTTCGCATAATTACTAGGATGTGTTTTTTCTATATATTTTAAATAATGTCAATAAGGTAAACTTGTGAAAATATATTATGGTTCATATCAGTGAAATGATCAAGCCCAATTGAAAGACAAATTTTTTATATTATCCTAGAATTATCTCTGCCATTTTGAAAGATAAAGAAATTGTTAATGTAGTTGAAGAGACAGTCTCTACTTGTCATGATTTCTATCTCCACAAAGGTATCTGTAAGAGGATGAAAATTAATTATAATCCCTGGAATAAGATATGGTTTGAGGATAATGACAAGCTGTATGATAAAATTGATCTTGTTGGTAAACCCTCAAGGTTGAGGAACATTGGTGATCCTGGTCTATCCCTAGATGAAGATGATGAATATTCTGATGAGGATGTGGATGAGGTGGGTCAGGGAAATGAGTCTCCTATAGATGACATGAGTGATCTTGATATTGCAGACAATATAGCAAGGATGTATTATGGTCCTTCAATTTCACATAGAAATCTCCTCTCTAAGTAACCACTTATACCTGAGAATGATAGTAATCAGAAAGAAGATTTTGAAAATGTTGTGTATAAGATCAGATCTGGTAGTGGAAAAGAATATGGTGAATCATAAGGAAGTTGCAATGAATAAGATGATGAAGTTGAGGATGATGATGAAGCTAAAGATGATGAAAAAGCTGAGGAAGATGATGGAGAATCTGGAGAGGATCATGGAGAATATGAAAGTGAAAGGAAAGATATAGAAATTGATGATTCAGATAGTGTACCAGACCATTTAAATGATGACCAAGGTCCTAGTAGAGGTGTTATTGAAATAATCCGTGATCATGTTGAACACGAGACTCCTTCTAGTCATGACTTAGTAGAACATGAACCTATAAGGGATGTATCCATGACTTCAGTGAGGAATTTTGATTTTTCAACAAAGAGGCCATTAGATGAGGGGGAGAGACATGTTAAAAGTGAAAAGGTTGATGTTATTTCTCTCATTGAATGATATTATGGTACCTATCTAGAGTAGGGACCTAGGGTATGTGACTCTGGGATAGGATTATCTGGATGTAGAGGAGAGGAATTCTACTACTTCTTTGGTTAGCTCAGAACATGTTGAATATATCACCAAAGATGATTTTAATGCTATCTAAAAAGAGCAGTTGGCTGGTGGTCGATCAACCCATTCACATCCAGCTACAATAGTTTTCAGAATTAGTGAAAGAGATGCAAATTTAATTACAGAGAGAGTGGTATGTCAGGTTGATCCAAGATTGATAAATCTTGTGGAAGATATTATTTTAGATAATTATAAGGCTAGGAATGAGTTAACTGCTATGGATTCTACCATTAATAGTTTGACAATTTAATATGGAACTTCTTTAAAAACAATTATAAAGATTCTTGGTGACACCATTTCTGAATCTTCAAAGGAAGAAACTCCTTCTCGTACTCGAACTCTTGATTTAACTCAGTTAAGATCAGATATATGCGATATAGTGCAAGGTTCCTCGAGCTCATCTACTTCTATTTCTCAGCATCCTCATGTTGAGATGGTCTGAAATTTGATTAGGGTTGAAATTTATACTATTATGGGAAGCATTGACTAGGAGAGTATGTCAAAAATCAGGCAGAATTGTGATCATATTTCTGATATGGTTATGTTTTTTCCACTAGTGCTAAAAATGCTCAAGAGGAAATTACTAAGAAATTATATTTCTATTTTAATATAACTTACACTAAGCATTATCTAACTATTCACTTCAAGTATTTAGTGGAAAATTCGATGTTACCTCTAGTGAATCAGGACTTTAAGGCGCTAGTTAAATAGTTGAAGGATTTTACCCCTACCTTGGAGAAGTTTTGGAGAATAAAGATGATTTTGAGAAGGCAATGTCATATGGTGGTGAGGTGTTCAAGGAATTCATTAATATACTCAAACCGTACCTACATCATCACAACACTTCCATTGTTAGTCTAGTTGTTTCTCCTATCAAACAAGTCCTGTATGCTTCTACCTCTTCTTCTTCAACCCTTTTCACCTTTTACCATGAACCATGCTCATGCTCCCAACCATTTTTGACATTCCATCCCATAGGAACTCTTAGGTATTACTTCCTCATCTAGACCCAGCTTTGCTCCTTCAGTCTTTACCAGATTTCCTCATCCTTCCCTAAATATCCCCTTTGTGCCTTCAACTAATCCTACTACTACACCTTCTTCTACTCGCTCCTTAATTCTAACAAAGTAAAGGAATTTATCAACTTTGACATACCCAAGAAGTAGTCAGATCACTTTTTCATTGGGGTTTTTGTACTCTTTTTTATGTACTGTTTTTGATATCACGTGTACTGCTGGATTAATTGAATACCATATGGGATTTGATCTCATTTTTATTTTCTTATCTGTTATTTATTTTTCATTCACTATTTCCTTTTTGATAATCCCAGAGGGGGAGAAATGATATGGAATCTCTCTTAGGGGGTGTTTAAGATTAATATTTAAGGTTAAAAGTAGACATATAATTGAAAACGTCCATTTCACAAGAAATCTATACTAGTGAATCTCATATCAATAATCTATGTAATATGTTAAGAATATTTTTTCTATTATCATCATAAATCAATTAAATTATTCTGGTCTATAATTCCATGATTTGTGATCATAAAAAATGGGGTCATTGTTTCCCTCCTCTTGTTTTAATGCTAAAAAATCATGTTTAACTATGATAATTATGATTTATTAAGATGAATTGTGTTTAATCATGTTAAATTATAATATTAACATCTAGTGTTAGTGTTTAAATTATAAGATATAATTACAGAATTTAGTTAAGTGTAAGACACTGGTAAGTATGATCTACCAATACTTGTCGTACCGATAGTCAAGTTACAGATACTTGAATCACCGATACATGATCTACCGGTGAAATAAGCTACCAATAATTTGATTAACCAAAATATGTCTAAACTGCATGAAATGAAAATAACCGAAACTCTGAATTTCACTATGTATGAGTTACCGATAGATGTTCTACCGATGCATCACCTACCAAAAACTTGACAGACTGATTTTGAGTTACTGATGCGTGTATGATCTATAAATACAAATGATCTACCGATTGAATGAGGTACTGACAGCATGAATCACCGACAACATAACACATAGACAACATGATTCACCAATAGTCTAACTTATCAAAAGACTGAGTCATCGGTAATATTTCTCTTAAATATAGAATTAACACTAACTGTCATATTTATGATACTTAGTACAACTTATTATATTCATGTGTTTCTATAACATATTTAGATGAAATTTAATTATGGAAGAGAACAGTATGAGGTACGATGTAACAGAGAATGTGATCCCTGTATGTATAAAGGGAATATCTGGATCAACAAAAAAGAATGTGAAAAAGAGGTGAGTTGTTAGAAACTGTTCATTCACCTTTTAGAAAAACAGAAGATCTTCCTACTATATAAACAAAAATAATCTAATGAGAAGAAAAAGACCAAAAAAGTTTACACCGACAACTTAGAAGACAAGAACACATCAAGGAATATTCTACCTCAATGGGAACAGAAGAAAAAATCAATAAAAATTATCTATTTTGATGTTTTTCTGAATATTTCTCCATATCCAATTATACTGTATTTAAGGATTCTATATGCTTCATAGAACATCACATAGACCGTTTTAAACTCTTCTTATCATTTTTCTCTGCCTGTGTACTTTATTTAATTTCGAGTAGTGTGTGTCTCTGTTTTGTTAACACACACTAACTCCTGATCCAAATTGGAAGATACATAGATATATTCACCAAATAATTTTTTAACACCGTAAAATCCAATGGAAAATAGTGGAAGAGGTCCCTCTATGGCCTATTTCATTGATTGGTTTTACACTCCAACTAAAACAATGGAAGAGGTATAGTGGACCTAAATAGTTTGTATGCAATTGTTACCTTGATATAGGGTGTAGATAAAGTTATTTAATATAAAATGATTGGTGGTAGGTGATCACCTAGTATAAAGTATTAGGTCTAACCTTGAGAATGAACCTCCTGTTTATTCTCACTATGTGTTTTCAAGTCTAGTTTTCTCTTTACTTATAATTATTTTAGAGAACTTTACTTCACTCAAATGGTTAATATTAGATAGTATTTTTTATTATTATTTGTTTTGGTAGACTGATTTCAAAAGTTAAAATATTAATTCATATTATCTAAACTGAGAACTAATAAATCTTTGATAAAACATTGAAATGACAATTTTTTTTATAAATTTGATACTTTGGTTAATAGGCCTATATTTGATATTAAATTGTTAATTTTTTAAAATAAGCATCTTCGACAAAAGTTTTTATAGGAACTCAATTAACCCCCTCTTGAGTGTCCTACTCTGACAAAAAATAAGTAAGAATAACAAGAACATAAGGGTATGAGACCATAGTCATAACATTAGGAGATCACACCCTACATATCAAATATTGTAATCATGAATTCTAGCATTAAGATTAGAAGCTCATAATACATGATCATAAGATAATCAATAACAAAATACCTAAATGAATTAAATATGAAAAAGATAAGGAATTGTGTCATACACATCAATGTATAACATTGTGAACATGTATAAGTAGAAACCAGTTCACACATTAAGTTAAGGACAAGAAATCAGGCCCTCACATAGACTTATGAAAATGAAAGTAGGTCCACACATAATGATATGAACATGAATTCATGTTCAAGAATAACATCGTGAACAGGTAATCTGGTTCACACATAGACATATATACATGCAACCAGGTCCATGCATAATGTTGTGAAGATGAAATAAGGTTAACACATAACATTTTGAACATGTAATTAGGATCATAATTAAATATATTTACATGTAACCAGGTCCATCCATACATTCTGAACATTTAATCAGTTTCACACATAACATTATGAACACATAATAAGGTTATCTCATAACATTGTTAACATGTAATCAGGTTCACAAATAAAATTACTAATATATAATAAGGTTCAATCATAACATTGTGAACATGTAATATAGTATACACATAAACTTATGAACATGAAAATAGGTCCATACATAATATTTTGAACATGTAACCAGGTTTATAAATAACATTTATACTCATGAGTCATCCATTGTTTCCTAATACGTTGGAGAGATATATATGTCCCACCCATCACAAAATAACTCATACAGAAATGTGCCATAAGATAATAAAACATTCCAAAAATCCTGACACATAAAAATGGATCATATGATAACCCATGAAATGAAATGGGTATCATAAAAATTTAATTATATCAGAACATATGGAAAATATTTTAGTTACATAATCATTTCATCCTAGAATAACCCTTGAAAGGAAGCAAATTTAATAATCATTTATCATGGTATAACCTGTTGAAGAGAAATACGTTTAATAAGAACATATCCTATGGAAGAGGAATACGTTTCATAAATATATAACCCATGAAAGGGGAACATGTTTAATAAAGATACAACTCATTAAAGAGGAACTGATTTTCATACACATCATTCCATAAAACAACCATTCATAGAAATAATATGAATGAATCATTTGGATTATTTCTTATAAAGGCATGAGTAACATCAATATATGTCTACATACATGGAAACTAATTTTGAGATATCCTTTAACTGTTTTTGAGGAAAATATAAATTCTTCTTTGAAAAGGAATTTTAAAACAAAAATAATTTTCAAAACCATTTTCATTTAAAATAACTTGAAAACATTTAAGGAAGGCTTAAAATCATGCAAAAAACCTTTTTTCTTTGATAACTTATAATATAAGCTTGAAAACAATTTGGAAAACATTCCATTGAAAACTTTTAAAATAATATTAAGAAAATTTTGAAAAGTGTTTTCCATGAAAATAATTTAGAGACATAAAGAAATGTTTTGAGAGCATTGAAAACATTTTATTTGAAAAAAATATTTTGAAAAACTTATAAATAAGGGTTTTAAAATAAATTAAAACAATTTTTAAACATTAAAAGTTTTTAAAAACCTTTTAAATTCCAAAACACATTAAAACCAATGAATTTATAGAATATTAGGAGTTTTTTTAAAACATTACTTTGAAATATTGTGAAGGAAGTATCAGGATAATAATTGTTGGTAAATCCATATGTTTCAAACATTCCTTTAGCACCGTAAAAAGTTTTGAAAACTTCCTTGACCGAAAAATGATAAGATGATTCATTTTTAGAAAACCCATTTTTTTTAAAAGAAATAACATTGGTAAAAATGTCTTGTAAATATCGGAGGATAATCTTATAATAGTCTTTTAAACCTTTTAGAAAACATGGTTTGAAGGAACAAAGATTTCCAACCCAAGAGATAGGTAAAGTCAGTCTTTTTGAAAAACACTTTCTTGATCATCTTACATACCAAAGAGTGGAAAAATGGTACCATTACTTAGATATAACATGAATAAATATAGGATAACAAAATCCATGATATTTATTGAGATCTGTGTCATAATAATTTATTAATTTGAGCATAATCATAAACAATCTCGATAAATTGTGAGATTATAACCACAAACTGTTACCAACTTGGTAACTTTGAAACATAACATGATGGAAACAATAAAATTAAACTAAGCTTAAAATAACAAGAAAAAGGAGATTATTGATATAAAATTTCAATTCGAAGAATATAAACTTCATTAAAAAACATAGAGGCATAAAAAACATATGTCTCAAAGAAGGTAAATTGAGATAAAATTACTTTTCTGATTTGGTAAATTGTGAACCATAAAACCCATGAAATAAATATCATAAAAAGCATATTTAAATACCCATAAATTTGTGAATAATAATTATATAATAAATTCATAGGAATTATATATATCACATAAAATAAATGAGTGGACTATAAGTAATGTATCTCAAATAAATAAAAAGTGAGACGAAATTCTCATACCTTATGTATTGACCCCATTCATAATGATAGGAAAATATTGTATATTAAATATATTTTTATTATAAATCTTCTATATAACCATATTATTATATCTAATATTATATATGGTATAATTATGACTTTATAATACACTCTTATTAACAATTCCTTGTTATGGTTACACCTCTGGTAATATTTGCTTTGTTTTTCGCATGTGTCTTAATTTGGTATATTATTAGTCCTTATACACATATCATGATTTAAATAATGTGAAATAAGATATAAATATAATTTATATTAATTATATGTGTATTATAATAATCTATAGAGAATAAAAGTATGAAATTGAATGCACTGTTCCTGTAGATGGTAGGTCATACATACCGGTGAACATTGTTTCCATTTTATTATCTTATTGAGAGAAAGAAATAAAATGAAATATTAGTTTATATGTATACAATATCCTTAAATTATAATTATTATGTTATATATATTATATGATTTTACTAAACACATCTTTAATACATTCTATTTAGTGTGTGAACAAATCACATTGCTTTGAGGCGGTAGTAGACCACGCTTTCAAAACAAAATTATCATATTTACAGAAAGTAGAAAGTATTAATATATGTGTTGTAAACTAATTAAATAAACTTAAAGAAATAATAAATACAATATATATCATATATAAACAATGCTTATATAATAATTACAAACAATTAATGGGGGTAAAGGAAAAATTAACAATCATCATTTTGTGATGTGGTAGTTTGTCACACATGTAAACAATATGTTCATTACCCATTAGATTGAATTTTTTTGTAGGTGTAGGTAAAAAAATAATCATAAAAACAATATCAGAATATTTAAGATAATGGTGTTTTTGTATAAGTATAGAATAAAGATATTTCATGTGGGTGGTTAATTGAAATAAAATTGAAGAGCATAAATAAATATGTCACCTCTTCTTTGGGAAACTTCTTTTGGATGCACTAAAGAGTTTACTAGGATTTATTTCCAAAAAAAGTGAGTCTTATAGATAGAGTGTAGGTATTGTTGTGATCTATTTGGGAAGATCTTGGACAATCAATAGTTTCTTGAGTGGTGTTAGGAAGTAGGAGGAGAGGAAGCCTTTTTATAGTGGAGGAGGAGCGACACTCTTATAAATCTTTGGAAATGGAATAGAACCACATCTTCCCCATGTATAATGGATCAAAAAATGGTAAAAATTATATAAAAGGGAGGATATGGTAAAAATATTTTCAGCCAATATCTTTTGGAAAATCTTATAGGTCATTTTTAATCTTAAGTTAATGGTTAGTCCGTTATTAAGTTATTTCATCTCTTAATCATTGTGATTTTTCAAAAAATAAGTTGAAATTATTATAAATTTTAAGTTATTATGATTAAAAATAATTAATCCATTTTTAAAAATTAATATAAAATAATTTTTAGAAATTAATTTAAAACTAATCTCGAAGATGGGGAGACACTGCGGTTTTTAATTTAAAAATGATCAAAAGTTTTCCTTGTTTTTATATCTAATTTCAATGTGAAATTGATTCTACTGAACTAAAATGAATTATTTGATAAAAATTTAATCTAAATAAACATTAAAATAATTTAAATAGATAATTTATCCTTAAAAATAAATTATCTGAAAATTAGTTTTGGAATTAAAATTCATTATTTTTCACTATTCATTTAATAAATGAAGTTTCTTGGAAAAATAAAAAAAATTCACCCAAAGACAATTTCGACATTTTATATTCAAAAAATAATTTTATTCAATAAAATAAAATTTATTAGTGTGTCTCAAATTAATTTTATTACTCTTTATAGAAGGACATAAAAATTGGACTATTTTTAGAAAATAGTATTTTTTAAACAAATAAAGGATTTCCCAATAATTATATTTTTCATTATCAATATTTTCTATTTACCTAAAACCATTAAAAAAATATTCTAAAATTATTTATTACTATTCACATTACTAAGTTTAATGGATAAGTTATAACTATCTCATTTAATTAATTGAAATAATAAAATGATGTTTTGTAGAAACCTGATGTTGCATTTAGCGTACGCCAAGTCGTTGTTGCATGTAACACAATACAAGTAGGTTTTATGTGAAAGGATGTTTTTAGATAGTTTAGTGAAAGAAAATGCTAGAAATCACTTCATTAATAAAAGTTCTATAAAAACACAAGGTGTTACATTCCACCCAACTTAAAATTAATTTCTTCCTCAAAATTCATGAAGGTTATCATTGGTTTAATACTTTTATATTCCTTTAGTAGAACCCAAATCATAAAACTAAACTCTAAATGTTCCATAAAAAATAAAAATTTGATCCATAACTTATTCCAATGTCACTCATAACTATTTTTCCACATTGAATAACACTGTTGGAAAGTGAAAACAAGGCCATCGAATAGAAATCTAACTATTACGTTTTGACAGAGTGATAGAGAACAAATTTTGGAGAAAGTTAAAAATAAAAAATCTATAAATCCATGATGATTTAAGGGGATATTTGATTTATTAGAAATTATGGTTCTAGGATAACACTTTGTTTCTAGACATTTTTCCTAATGTTGAAGAATTTTTATGAAAACATGTTTTTGTACGATTTCCAGAAAGCGTCACCCTTTGTTATTCCTTGATCCACTCCACCACTTTCTCTAAAAAGGAAGGTGAATTTTTCATTCCTAAGAACTAATAGATCATGAGATCTATGATATTTCATCCCATTTATAATCATTTATCATCAACATAATGTTATTTGTATAATTTATCCCAATATGCATAATTCATTATGTGGTGAGATAATACTTTAATTTCTCAATCATCATCCATAGTGTAACATAATATTTCCATAAATTGTTAGCCTTATAAAACTTATGAAAGAAAAAAATTCCAAACTTTAGGAATAATGTCAAAAAATCATTTTAACATTGATCCCCCATATATCACAAAGTATCTATTTCTTTTCACATTTCGAACATGTTAAAACACTCATCATAAATCCTCTTGAAACATAGTAATAAAGTGAAATATGAGAAATACTTTTGGAAGACATGAATTGTTACTTATTCAAAAGGTTATTGGTAATATTAATTTAATTAAAGATGTTTTAAACATCATCCATGAAGACATAAACCACTTTTTCAAAAAATCACTAATCATATCTAGGGTAATCAGTGCTATACATTTTACATTCTCCAAATAGATCATCTATTTATACAAGATGAACACAATTTTCTCAACATCCTGATCACATTAAGGGTAAACTTCCATTAATCAAAATAACACATTTCCATGAAATCGCATTTATATTTCTTCCTCAACTTTAAACATGTCCTTTTATATCTTTAATAAAAATATAAAATCAAAAAGAGTTATATATTCCATGATTCATAAAACAGAATCCATGAATTCCAAACCATAAATGCATAATTCATCTAACATTATTCTTAAATAATTACCCATGATTCTTCAATATATTTTTTAATACCTCTTTCCAAGATTAATAAATATGATTCTTGTCATAAGGTTCCTCAACATTAATCTAATCAATTTTTTTATTTTTAATGTAAATAATACTAGAAGAATATCACATACTGTTCACATGTCATTTGTGGTCACATTATCTTCTATTGTATAACTAATACATGGAGACCTTCTTGATTTTCATCAGGTTAAATCCACTTAGAAAATATATCTTCATCATTCCCATACATTCCACATGTGAAACATTAAATATGAACCTAGTTCCTTCTATCTCTTGTTGTCCACGAAAACCATAAATCATCAGGTGAGAAACACGATTCATAGTAGAAAGCCACAAAATAATGAAACATTATTTATTGTATGTCTAAATAATTACAACCACATATTAAATCAATGAAAACTCAAATTTATCCTAGTGTTTTCATAGAGAAATTCAATTTAAATCCTGCATGATGGTTTATAAATAGATTGTGAAATTTTTAAGAATATCCCCTAGGAGAGTCAAACTAGGTGTATAGGGAGGCCCATCATCGCGTACCAGGTTACGCAGAGTCAGGCCTGATATAACTTATCAGAGATGTTACTCCTAAGTACATCTATTCCATGACAATGTGAACTTGTAGTATCAATACATGGATTCATTTCTAAGAAACCACTTACTCTATCTTTTACCCAAATTCCATGACTTTTACTAAATGTTAAATCATCATAATACTTATCCTTAGATACATCCCTAGAAATATCCTTATAAATATACATAGGGATCTCACTAAAGTTTTATCATCCTAATTTCTAAAGGGTTACTAAAACATCTATCTAATATCAACTGTAATGAACCAATATTAACATATATAGAAATTATATTATTTTTAAAGAATACATAATACATTGAACAAAAATACACCCAATGATAGTATTAGCTTAGTGTCTTTTCAAACATGGAACAAAAATATTCCAACTTAGTGAAAGATCTGTAATATGATGCACAAAGATCTTCCCCCTTAGTAATTCTATGTTAAAACAATTATTCATAACTTGGGGAATGAAAACACCTGAAAAAAGTGAGCTCGAATTCTCAATAAGGATAAATAAATAAAATAGGTTAGCATAACAAGAACATAAGGGTACGCGAACATGATCATATTATTAAGAGATCATACCCTACATATCAAAGATAATAAAAATGAATCATGGTATAATGTTTAGGAGTTCATAAGACATTAATAATTATATAATCAAGAAAATAATTCATAATATAATTACATATGAATAATAAATGGAATTTTGGAATACACATCAACGTATAACATCATGAACGTCTAAAAATAGAAAAAAATTTACTCACTAAGTTAAGTATATGAAATTATACCCTCTCATAGACTTATGGACATGTAAAAAGGTCATCACATAATGTTTTGAACATTAAATTAGGTTCATATATAACATTGTCAACATGTTATCAGGTTCACCGATAAACTTATTGACATGAAATAGGGTCCATGAATAATGTTGTTAAAATGAAATTAGGTTCATGCATAACATTATGAACATGTAATCGAGTTCACACATAAACATATGAAAATGAAACTGGGTCCATGAATAACATTGTAAACATGTTTTCAGTTTCACTCGTAACATTTTGAAAAAATAACAAGGTTTACTCATAACATTGTGAACATTTAATCAGGTTCATGCATAAACTTATGAACACATAACAAGGTTCACACATAATATTTTAATCATGTAATCAGGTTTGCACAGAAACTTATAGACATGAAACTAGGTCCATGAATAGCATTATGAACATGTAATATGATTCATGGAAGACATTTATACACATGAGTCATCCATCATTAAAAAATTCATTATAAGGGGATATATGTCCCACCCCTTACATAATAACTCAAACATAAAGGATCTACAATATAATTAAACGTGAATCATATCATGAACCATAAAAAGAGATCATATCATAACCCATGAAATGAAATGGGTATCATGAACATTTAATAATATCATAAACAATAGAAAATATATAAGTTTCATAATTATTTCATCCTAGAATAACATTTTAATAGAAGCGAGTTTCATAAGAATTTATCATGGTATAACCTATTTAAGAGAAATAGGTTTCATAAGAATATATCTCGTGGAATATGAACATGTTTCATAAAAATATAACCCATAGAAGAGTAACCGGTTTTATAAACATATAACCCATAGAAGAGGAATAGGTTTTAATAAAAATCAAGCCATAAAAACAAAAACCATTCATAGAAAGAATACTAATGAAACCATTGGATCATTTCCCAAAATGGCATGAGTAACATCAATGAATATAAACATGGATGGAAAATAATATTGATACATCCTTTAAAACATTTATTATGGAATGAAAAAGTATTTTAAAACATAAAATCTTTTAAAAACCATTTTATTTTAAAATACATTGAAAACATAGAAATATGGATTGACATCATTCCAAAAACATGTTCCCTTGAAAACAAATAAAAGTAGCTATTAAGCATATTGAAAATCATTTTCCATGATAAAATTTAAAATGATATTAAAAATATTTTGAAAACCATATTACTTGAAAATACATTGGAAACACATAAAATATGATCTGCGATCACTGGAATCCATTTAATTGAAAAAAACCTTTTGGAAAACCTATAAAGGATGTTTTGAAAATCATTTAAAACACATTCTACACAGAAAATTATTATGAAAAACTTTTTCATTGAAAACTAATTTAAAAAATGGATTTCTACAACATTAGGATATTTTTAATTTTTTTTTAAATCTTGTAAATAAATATTTAAAGCAATGACGGTGGTAAAATCCATACATTCCAAGCATTCCATTGGTGTCATACAATATTTAGAAAAGTGCCTCAACCAAAAAATGACAAGAATATTCCTTTCTAAAAGCTAATTTTGTTTAAAGAGAAAAAGGTCATAATTGTTTTTGAAAATATCATATTATAATAGAATAATGTTCTTAGAAACCTTTTAGAAAACACGGTTTTGAAGAAACACATATTTCAAACCTAAAATAGAGGTAATGTCGGTCTTCCTTAAAAACACCTTGTTTATCGTATTTAATAACAAAGAGTGAAAAAATAGTAAAATTAAATGGATATTAGATGAATAAACAGAGGTTAAGAAAACCCATGATAGTTATTGAGATATAGATAATAATATTTCATTAATTAGAGAATAATCATATACAATCTCGATAAATGGTGAGATTTTAATGATAAATTGTTACTAATTTGGTAACTTGGAATCAAAAGAAGATGGAAAGAAAAATATTACATGAAGCTTAACATATCATTAAAATAAGGATATTCTTGATATAACAAGTCAATTTGAAGAATATAAACCACATTAAGAACATATATTCATAACAAAACATGGGTCGCAAAGAAGATGAATTGAGACCAAATTACATTATTGATTCCAAAACATTTAAACCATAAAACTAATGAAATAAAGATCATAATATGGATATTTTAAAAAAATAAATTTATGTATAAGATTCTTAGAATAAATTCCAGGGCAGTATATATCCCACAAAAAATAAATGAGTGTTTTATAAGGCACGTATCACAAGAAAATAAAAAGTGAAATGAAATTGCCTTACCTTATACATTTAATCTCCTCATACTCATAAAAATATCTGGTATAATAAATATCATTTTAGTATACTTATTCAAAAGAACCATATTATTATATATAATACCATATATGGTTTGGTTATGACTTTATAATACCCAATTATTATTAATTCCATGTTATGTTTATGCTTCAGGTAATATAATATATTTTTTTCATATGTGTATTAATTTGTTATATATTTGGTTTTTATTGATATATAAACTCAGAGTAATTCCTATAGAAATTGGACATGATTTATAACCATTTTGAAGATATTATCAACTACAACTTGAATATCCTGGTAACTTCTCTCCAATGAGAATTATATAGGGTGTCTAATTCTAGAAATCTCATTTTGGTTTTTAATAATTATGTGAGATCTTTTATTATGTATTGAGTTTTTTTAATATTTTTTTCTTAATTATAACTTAAAGTGGATTTGAAATAAATATATTATATTTTGTGTCTGTATATATTATATAAGTATGAAATGGAAGACACCATTAATATAGACGGTAGACCGTATGTTCACACGAACATTGTTACCTTTTTATTGTCAAATTGAGAAAAAGAAAGAAAATGACATATATGTACATAAAAATATAATATCATTAAAGTAGAATTATTATGCCATATATCATATAATTTCCCTAAACACATCCTTAATACATTCCATTTAGTTTTTTAATGAGTCATATTTCTTTGAGGGGGCATTAGTCCACACTTCCTCAAACGAAATTATTATATTTACACAAAATAAAAATTATTAAGATATGTGTTGTAAAATAATTTTATAATCATAAAGAAATAATAAATATAATATATATCATATAAAAATATCATGTATATTATAATTTCCAACCATGAAATAGGGGTAAAGGAAAAATGAACAATCATCATTCCGTGTGGCGGTAGTTCGTCAGACACATAAAAAGTATGTTCGATACCCTTTATATGTAATTGTGTGTAAGTTTAGGTATAAATCTTAACATAAAAACATATATGTATACTGGGGATACTGGTATTTTTTATAAGAATATAATTAAGATATTTTTAGGGGATGAATAATTGAAATAAAAATAATGTTCTTGAGAGAAGACATTACCTCTTCTTTGGTAATGCTTTTTGGTTTTTTACCAAAGGGATTTCATGGATTACTTTATAAAAAAAGAGGATTAAATGTTTAGTAGAGGTATTTTTTGGGGCTATTTGGGGTAAAATTGGTCGATCCAAAGTGTCTTGAGACGTGTGAGGAGGTGGAAGGATAAAAGGCCTTTTTATAATAGAGGAGGAGTGACGCTCTTATAAATCCTTGGAAATGGAATTCCACCCACGTTTTTACCACTTAAAGTGGATCCAATAATATTCCAAAGTATAGAAAAAAGAGGATCGATTATAACTATTTACATCAAATAGATTTTAAACAAGCTTATTTTTCATTTTGGGACTAAAGGTTATAGTTTAGTCCATTGGTAACCTATGTTTTCTCTTATTCGTTGTAATTAATTTTAATTACATTCCATAATAATTTTGGTAAAAAACTAATTTGACCCAATTATACAATAAAAATTATGTTTATTAAAAAATAGAAATGATGTTTTCCAAATTAAAATCATTTAAGTGTCAGGAAATAATTTAAAATTAACTCTGTAAATCGGAAGACACTGCATAATTTTAATGTAAAAATAATCAAATGTTTGCCAAGTTTTTATATCAAATTTCAATTTAAAATTGGTTTGGATAACCTAAATTAAATATATTTATAAAAATTTAATATAATTAAACTTTAAAATAATTTAGAAATATAATTTATCCTTATATATTAATTATCTGAAATGCTATTTTTGAATTTAAATTCTATATTTTTTATTATACATTTAACAATGATGTTTCTCAGAAGAATAAGAAAAATTAAAACTATGTTAGTTTAGACATTATAAATTTAAAAATTAGTTTTATGTTATAATATTTAATTTATAAATGTGTCTAAAATTAATTTTATTATTTTTCACAAAAGGACATGAAAATCAGTTCATTTGAGAAAAAATTATTTTTTAAACATATAAGTCTTTAAAAATAATTATATTTTTCATTTTCAACATTTTCCATATATATAAAACAATTATATTAAATATTTTAGAATTGGCTACTAATATAAATATTATTATATTTAAAAGTTAAGTTAGGAAAATTTGATATAAACAATATAAACAATAAGAGGACATTTTGTAGAAACTTGGTATTACATGTAACGTACACCAAGTCAGTGTTGTATGTATCTCAATCCAAGTTAGTGACATGAAAAAGATTTTTTCAATTATTTAAATTAAAGATATCAATGAAAATTACTTGTTTTTAAAAAAATGACCAAAAAACTCAGGGGTTATAATTAGTATGTTCAAGAGATAGTCCATCGACATGGGGTTCCATGAAATACGGTTTTAGACCATGAATAATGTTTTAACATACTCATATCCATGGGATTATAGAATATTCGAAGTGAACAATATTTACTGATTATGACATTCAACCCATAGATAAATGGTAATTTAGAGTGTACTATACATTTTGTTGAAGATATGTTGTGATCACGTGTTCTTGACTTTGGGGGGTCTTTGGAGAAGCACATAGATTTAGTGGAATTATCCTATAACAACAGTTATCAGGTGATTATTAAAATAGAACCATACAAGGCAATTTTTTCTAGGCCATATAGATCACCTCTCTGTAGGATTGAGGTTGGTGAGTCAGAGCTATTGGGACCGAGTCTCGTGCAGGAGATATTGGAGCAAGTTCTGCAAATTCAGAAGCATATGGCTATGAGTCATGGTAGATAGAATTCATATGAAGATATAATTAGATGAACCCTACAGTTTACATAGGGTGATCCTATATTCCTTCAGGTGTCACTTAGAATTGGTCCCCAAAGGATATAGAGATAGGGTAAGCTAGTGCGGAGGTTTGTTGGGCTGTTTGAGATTGTGGAGAGAATCGGGATGGCGGCATACCGATTGTCTCTTCTATAGATATACAATGATACGTATGGAATTTTTAATGGGTCAAAGTTTCAACTATATCACCACTAACCTTATAATATGATTTATTTGGATGTTGTTAATCTTGATACTGATGTGTCCTTCGTGTAGCATATGATATATGTGTTGGATTGATCTGATAATGTATTGCGGGAAAATATTGTGCTGATATTTTGAGTATTAAGGAAACATGGGTGTGTTCAAGAGGAAAATTGGGAGAGAGAAGTGGATATTTGGGTTTAGTGGCATGATATTTCTACCATTGAGTCCTAGTGATTTTTGGGAGTATAGCTCAAGGATGAGCTATTATAATGAGAGGAGATTGAAAGATACTATCTTTTTTCTAGGTATGTCTCTCTGTATGATTTTCATTAATCTTTTATTTAGACAGTGTTTTCTTCATGAAAAAATTTCATTTTAATATGGTTTAATGTAAACATGATAAATAATAAATAGTATCTGTGAGGAGACCATCGTTGGAGAAAATGACTTAAAGTTCGAGGATGTATACTTGTTTCAAATAACAGAGTTTGGGTATAAATGGGTTATGTGTTTCATGGGCTCTTGATGATACAAAAAAATATAAAATAATATGAATTATTTAAAAGTAAAATTGGATGAAAAATAGACAACATAACCTTTACACACTGTGTAAAAGGATTATGCATCATGTAATTGTTTGAGAGATTTAATAAAATTAATCTTAGGTGAAAGGGTTTTAGCCTTAATCCATTAAAAACATTTATATGATGTGTAATAGAATTAAACACCATGTAAATGCATGAACTACTATTTTAAACATGATGTGTGGCTGAATTCTAATTTTTTGGCTATAACTTCTCTTCTCTCGACCCTAGGGATTTCTCTATGTTATTTTGGGGGGCCAACTTACCTTATGGACATCCTGTTTTTGTGAGTGATCCTTAGTTAATTTTTTCAGTTAGTTATTTCCCTATATTCCTTCTTCTAAAACCATTTTAGTGAACTCCTTTGATATATTACGTTTTTGTTTTTGAGCTTGATAACTTTTAATCTAGGAACCTCTTTGAAATCATTCACACCTTCTTCCTCTTGGGCGTTGTCCATTGAATGAATTGTTGGATCATCGGTTAACATTAGGTGTTATATTATTCAAATCACAATGTCTTGATTTCAATTACATGTATGTAATTGTTGAATTTATTTATTATTATTTAAAATTGAGTTCCAAAATTTATATTTTTTAATTTGAAGATTAATAAATTAGGGAATTATGAAATTGGGGATATTGGGATTGTAGGTATTGATTAATTAATTGTGGAATGAATTAAGGGATATTGTTGTTATTGGAAAATTGATTGAATCAATTAATTAATTATTAAATTAATTTATATAATTTATGTAAACAATTAATTATGGAATTAATTTATGGGATTGATGTAATTAATTAATTTTTGAATTAATTATTGGAATTAATGTGATTAATTAATTGTTGAATGAATAAATGTATTTATGTGTTTATATAGTTGTTGAATTTGTTTAATTAATTAATAAACTAATTAATGTGATATTGTGACACATGTGAAATTGTGATACTATGATATATGTGTTAAATGTTTTTGGGAAAAAGGTTGAGGTTCCGAATAACCATATGTTTTAAATGGGTGTGGGATGGGGACTGAGGCTCCAAATACCCATATGTGTTAAACATGTTTGGGACATGTATTGAGGCTCTAAATATGAGTATGTATTGAATGAATGTGGGATAGTTAATGAGACCCAAAAAACCTCTATCTGATAAGTTTTATGGGATAGGGATTCATGATCTAAAAACCAATGATGTGGGAGATAGGGTTTGATTCTCAAAATACACCTGGGGTATAAGACATGGCATTCTACCCCCAAAATATTTCTATTTGACTATGGTTCCAATTTTCCTTATTATGAATTGAAATGAAATGGATAATGGATTCAAAATTGTGACAATGAATTGTAAATTGAATATGTGAAATGGTTAAGATATCAGTATGAGCTAAAGAAGGTATTTATATTCGGGTGTCCTTGGGATCCCAAAGGATTTATGCAGTTAAATAAAGTACAAATGAATAAATTTTAACTGTTTACATTATTACTTGTATTTCATTCTCTATAAAATTACATTCACTATTATTGAATGGATTTATTTTATACACTGTTGGTGGTGGCCTATTGAGTTTTACTCACATCTTACTTGGGATGCATGATTGGTACCAGAATAGACTTCATGTTTGCAGGACATGATAACAGAATCTGCCCTATATTAGATTGTTGATTTGGGATGGAGCATGGATGAGGGAACCAGATGTAGTTCAGAACCCACATTGGATTAGAAAATGTCTTTACATTTGGGTTTGAATTTTGACACATGGAACATACTTTAACATGGAATGTCTACTATTCGGTTCTGATATTGTGTTTCCACTTTTGGGAATCTTGTGATATTGTTATTTTTCTTGTTATGTTATATCCGTTGTTTATTTTTATTTATTCTCCACTAGTGTATAACTCTGATTAAGAGTGTATAGTCTCTCCATTATCTACTTCAAACCCTAGATACTAGTCAGTTGCCAAAGGAGTATACAGAGGTGCACCTGAGGTCATGTGACCGACCGGATCAGGGCACTTGGTTTTGGCACCCTAGCCTGTGGATTACATTTTTTTCCATTATGAATTGTAATTGTGGTAGATATTTGTGACATAGGTCAAAGTAAGATAGGTATAATAAGGTTTAAACTACCATTAAGGAATTATAATCTCGTAAACACTTTAATTTATCATATTTTATTAGAGGTATTTTACCAAATACATCCAATATATAAAAATATGTAAAATTATTGACACTTTCCTTTAATTAAATCATTTTCATTATTTCCAGAAAAGCATAATTACAAATTGGAATTGTCTAGATTTTAATTTCTTTTATATGTTACAAATGTGATAAACAGATGTTATGAATGGGTGTAAAATATTATTTTAAACATAAATAAATTATTTTTCATGTATAAGAAACATAAAAATCAGGGTCATTTCTATTAAAAATTATAAAATTAACATGTTTCAGAAAAATTATGGAATTATAGTAATTTTTTTATTTATCATTTATAATTACTGTTAAATGTTATTTTATAGGAATTCCATTGTTGTGTTGATGTTTCTGATGTCTAATTAAATGAATAGTTTCAAAAATAACATTCAAGATAGTTTTTGGTAAAAAATATTTAATTAAATGAATTAAATATCCAAAAGAAATATTTATATAGAAAATATTGGAGGGGATGTGGTATAAAATTTCATCCACGTAACATTTTCTATAAAAGTTTTAACTTAGATGGAAATTTTTGACCCTTAAAAGAAAAAACATTTGTTATCACGATTATGGTTGAAAATGGTTGATGTGGGGGTTAAAACAAAAGGTAAGGATTAAAACGAAACATAAAAATTTATAAGTTTTATTTTCTGATGTTATTTTGACCATAACATTATTTACATTCGAAATTATTTTTTTTTGTTCCACATTACATTATTCTGAAATATGTTATATTTAAATCCTTTATGTAATTACAAGTGTGTTCGTTCCTTTTCTAATAAATCATCACATTCGATTCTCATTTTTTCATAATATTTAAGCACTCTAGATCATCTAATAACTCCCCCAATACCATATTATCTTTAATTCAATTCTTCTTATAAGTTAATTTCTCTCATTAATATCATATTAAGAATGTGTAAGGTTTAAGCTAAAAAAGGCATCTCAATGAAAAGGCAATAATCTTTTCAAATTTTTTTAAATTTATTTATTATTATACTAATGTTTCATAAATATTCTAATTAGTTATTATTATCACGAAACAACCATTTTTTACCTCATTTCAATCGAATTATTATTGAATGTATCACTTGTTCGTACATGTGGACTACGATATCCAGGTATAAATGTCATTCATTTGCATCACCACCTACCTTGGATTGATATAGTTATGGATTTCAGAATTATATATGATTTTATTATTTAATAATGATTATATAATGATGAAATACTATCTACTTTTTTTATCATTAGAAAATCAATTTATCATTTATATTTACGTACAAACTACCATCTCCATGAATGATATATTTAATTTACAATATCCTCCTTTTATGGATGGTCCTAAAGTTATATATAATTAATATATTGGATACACATTATATGAATTATCATCTTTAAATTTAATATTAATGTTATACATTGACCTTTTCTTACTCATTCTGCCATTATGAAATGCAGTTATTTAGGTAGGTTTTACCACATACCTGAGTGAAGTTATACATTATATCAAATTAATTATTATGTAAGAGTGAATACTATTTATATTTAATAATAATTTTATACAAATCACATTATCAACATTTTGGAGATTGTAGAATATTTATCAAAGTGCAAGGACTGGAATTTTAGAACCGAAATATGTACAAAAAATGAAAGACTTGTCACCCAAAAAATTATTTATGTTAAACATTGTAAATTAATTGGTGATATATTATTATAAGTAAAAGAAGTCTGAAATTAAAAATATTAATACTAATGTGTTATAGAGTAATAATATATTTAAAATTATTATACCAGAGGTTATAGTGCTTACGATACATGCTAAACTGGAGGTAATGGGTTTTCATCTCAATTTCACTTCATTGAGAATTTTATAATATTAGGAACCTAATTTATTTTATATGGTGTATATAATTCACCTTAAAAATATTATATCATATATACTTCTATATTTCTATAATTTGAGGTTTTAAGTAAGCTATTCTCTTTTATGGGATTTGATTCAAAATTAACTAAAAATGTAAAAGATTATTTTAGAATCTCACAGTCATTCAAGATTTTTGAAATTTAAATTTATGTTTAACAAATTTTATGAATTTTTATTTTTTAATATATATATATATATATTATTATCCTATGGTTATTTCTTGGGGTTCTATGTTTTTATTATTTTTTTCGTCTCTTTTGTCCATAAATACTGATTACAATGTTTTTATACAAAACTGACTTTATTTCTTTTGTTTTGATCATAAATATTTCTATTCCATATTAATTTTCATCAAATAATTTTAGGGATTTATTAATATAATTTTAAAAAATGAAAAATTAATTTTCTTACCACCTTTTACCATCATTAAAATGGACTACAATGGATATTTTAATTTTTTTTTTGAATATGTCAATTTTTAATTTTAAATATAGTGTGAATGAAAATTTCTTATTAACTCATATAGTATGGACAACGTTTCCCACCTCAATCATCATTATTCTATGCTTTTATTCATCTACATGTTTCTATGATTCATCAGGGATAGTCCTTTCCTATTATTTTTTAATTTAAATAGAATATATTATTTTCATAAAGGACTGAGAATATTTTTAAAAGTAATTTATAATTTAAATCTTACAAAATGATTACAAGGATGTGGTTTTATATTATTTACATCCATATTTTTCCAAATGTAATGGTTTGACTAAAACCATTTTTTATACTGAGGTTATGGTCTTGTTTAATTCTCTATTAATTTATGGTTTGTTTTTCATTAACATTGTCATGATCAGATTACCTTGGAAATTATTTTCACCTCCATGTCCATTTTTTGTATAATGGATTTTTATGGTATCATTTCCACCACTCAAATATTATCATAAACATATAAAATTTCTATATACAGTATCAATATATGTAATCTTATTAAGAAAGTTATTTCATTAACTTGATAATAAGTTATATTCTTAATTCAGTATAAATAATAATTGTCAGTATAATAAATTCTGAGAAGGAATTAATCATTTATTATAAGAGGAATATATAGGAAATGCATTTAATGAGTGTATCAAAATTATATATATCCCCTTGATTCATAGACATGGCTCATGAGAAAAATGGTTGGCCAAATTTACTTGTATTTGGTGTAAAACTACCAATTTAATAAACTATATTGACATAAATACTTTTTGTTATATTTTGGGATGTCTTGGTATGAGGACTAAATAGTAAGATAATAACATCCAATATTATGAATTTCCAATATTTAAATTTTAGTTATTACTATCCATGTGATTTTTATGTAGTTATTTTCTATGGTGTCTTTTTTAATCACTTTTTATTGATATTTTGTCAAATGTGTTGATTAAATAATTTCCATTCTGTTAATTACATATATAATAATTCCATCTTCCATTGTATGAATTACTTTACTTAGAATCTCACCTCACCGTATATAATATTTTCCTTTCCCAGGGATATAAATTAAGATAATTTGAAATATTTCCATGGATGCCACAATTTTTTCATTCTTTGTTTTATTTTCTATTGTAATATAGCACCATGTGTGTATCTAATTATCCAAGAGTGATAAACTAATCAATCCTTTTTGTTATGATCCATTGAATCTTTTAAAAAAGTAATAAATTATACACTAACTACGGGTTACAAGATATTTAGTATTTATGGTATGGTTATCAAAAATTTTAAATCAGCTAATGTTAAATGAGTGTTCAATAATGTTCAAAATTCCCCTAGAGTGTTTCCTTACTTGAAAGTGGAATTCTCAAAATCTGCAATTCATTCCTTTAAAGTGTATTCCCCATAAACTATCTGTTTCATCATATTCCATTTTTCTTTAAACTATGGAACCATGAAATTATCTTACATAATTTTGAAACCATTATTCCTCATTTAAAATAAGGAAATCATTAATATAGACATTATGAACCATAGTGTTTATATAATTGAATCCTATTTTTCATTGGTATATTATAAACCACAAATATTCATGTCCCATTCCATCACACCAAACTTCTCATTATTTTGTAACCACAAAAATAATTAATCTATGTACTATGAAATGGAAAATCTTTTATGGTACTCCCACATATGTGTAACAATTATCTGGAATGTTTTATGATCATTTAATATCATTTCAAAAAATTTATTCATCCTTATGAACATCCTTTTAAATAATATTTCCAACAAACTCAAACCATAAAAAAATATAATTTCTTATAATGGTTTTCGAAGTTCAAAAATTTTGAGTTTGAGTTAAAAAATATTCTAAAAGTGATATGTAAGATCCCTTAGAATAGAATACTTGAAAAGTGATGGATCTTAGTGAGATACATCTGATTTTCTATGAGACATAAAATAAATGAATGGAGTTACAAGGTGATAATAAATCTCATTTATATAGTAAATTATTATTTTTTATATACATTTCTATCAATCGGATGATATTGAAGATATATTTTTATGTTTATACAGTGATTTAGGAAATGAAAATCATTCACTACATTACACAGTATATAATTGATGTTACTGAAATTTTACAAGATATAAATAAGTCAATTCATATCATAAATAGTGTTAATAATTTAAAAAATAGTATATTTATGATGTTAGGTAATATTTTAATCTAAATACGCAAGATATTTACAATCGTATGAAATATTGTTTTTGAAGATAAGTAACATAGTATAAAACATTCCATTTCATCATTTAAAATACAAAAATTTTCTTCAAAACATTTAGTAACCATTTCACAATAGAGATTCCTATCAGACATGAAATATAATAACATTCACATGAAATTAAGATCTTTACAAGAGTCAGTACAATAGAGTCAAGGAGCATCATATCAATAAAAAATCAATCAATAAAGGAAACACTTATTAATTGGTGACAATAGAGACTTTTATTTATCTATTATCATGTGTATCTTTGTCATGGGTACAACCTAGTTATGATAGTGAGTCCACCATATAATATATAATAAAATAATCATGACCACTCACTGGTATTACATCCAGTCTCATGGGCTTAAGAAAACTAGTTCCATACAAACCTGCTGTCCTGCCACTCATCTGTAGCCTTAAAATATCATGTTCTCCACAGATCCACTATATGGGGTGTGAGTATGCTTGTGAATCATATATCTAGGTACTCCAATATAAGTTTCCAGGATCCCATGTCTAGCTAAAATATGTGATTGAAATAATAATGTTATGAGGATTTCACGTGGATCCTTATCAACCATTTGATCATGCCCTCAAATCACTTATCACCCTCACTCATGAACTACCTCAAAGTAAATAATATGTTTTTCAATACCCATATATGGTATGTAAAAGAATAATTTATGTTATTTTAAGAGAATATCACAAGATAGGATCATCATAAAGTTCAAACTAGTTTATCAAGAATCATCAATTCAATTCAAATACTTTCATACAATTCTACATTTAAAAGGGTATTCATACCCACTTCCATTCACAAAATGTCCTCATAATTCCAAAAAAAAACGTTTAGAATAATAATTTCATTCAAAGGAAAAATAAATTATTCAATGAAGTATTAAAATTTAAAATGGTTTGAACACATTACAAAACATGTGTTTACATCCACGTTCCTTGTGAATAAATCACTTATTTTAAATAACCCAAAAACACCCATTTAAAAAAGTGTAAAATCATTCAAGGATGCCTCTTGGTCATTTTACAATTTCAATAATTTGAATCTATTTTGAAAAAATAATATAGTTCAACTCATTTCATTAAAATAAAATAATTTCCTTTTATGGATAAAAACCCAGGACAATGCACTCACTTTCACCAAAGTATCCATTAAAGGTTCTTTGAAAATAAATCCAAAAAACATGGAATTTAACATTTTATAAAATGGTGAGAGAGATTAAGATAATTGACATTTAATTTAAACTATGTTGAATTCAATTATTTGTGGGTCATTGAAAATTTCACATGAAATTTCAAGAATGACACTCATAGAACATGTGTTACGAATTTAAAAAAATGTATATATGAATTATCAAGAAAAAATGAATTACGAGATGAAGGAAAATATCAAAAACACATACCAGTAAAATATGGATTCCAACCTCAATTAATATAATTTGTGTCACATTCAATTTAGATAAACAATTATAGGAAGGGATATATCAACCAAATAGATAATAGATCATAGAAACAAAATTTGACATCAATCATCCATTGAATAAAAAAACACAAAGCCATCATTACATTTAAGATGAAGGAATTAGTAGACGCATTGAGATCAAAGACCATGCCAGAAATAAATTACTGAAAGAGGATCATTTCTTTAACTAGTTATTTTATATTTCAAGAGATGAGGATCAGATATCCCAAATGCCTCTAGGGGTCTCCCTTAAGCAAAATGATCAATTTATGTTTTAGTGGGAGTATTTTAGATTTAACCAGGGGGTTTTCAGATTTTAATTACAATTTTTAGGCCATTAAAAGCTAGTGGAAGGGTCTCTTAGGTTAGGATGAATGATTATATATAACCATGCTCCCCAAACATATCCATTAGAATAGCTACATCATTAGGCTGCATGGTTAGTTTAAACCTATTCCAACTGTTTGACACCTTCTAGGATACTCGAAAAGGTTGAACAGTTTCCCTTCATGGGTTGACTAATTGTACCCCATCAATGCACACTTACTTAAGATTCTAGAAATGGTTGAATGGTTTGGATATATGGGGTTTCAATCTATTATCCATCCATGAACATGCCTAGAAACCACTAAGAAAACTCTATAAGAACTCTAAATACAACCCTCAATAATATCCAATCAAATGGTAGTCAAATAAATGGGTCAAAACACCTAATGGAAATTATCAGTATGTTACAACCACCCCACCATAGGAATTTATTTCCTAAATAATATTATATTACTAAATATAGAACAAGATGACACATGAGGTACTTCTTAATTCATCTTGTGACGTGTACGATCAACAGTCTAGAAGGGAGACTTACCCAAAGGCTAACGATACAAAAACAAATCCAAGATCAATACACCATGTTAATCACATGATTCCAAACAAGATAAAGACTTGATACCTAGCATAGTTATCCCCACTATATAAAGTTCCACCAAAATTGTGTAACATGATAAAATTATATCCACTTGATCCAAATAAGAGACTTTAACCACTCATCATGGAGAACATCTAAGGGATGAAATTGAAAACCATGATGGAATAAAAAATCCAACAAATTCATGATTCCTATATGAACCAATTTTTTAATGGTCCATCTATGATAAAATATCCACAAGAAAGGAAAATAACTTACATGGATTTTTACAATGGTAATATACTTGATAGTAACATTTTGGGGTGTTATATTCACTCATTTTTTAATGGAAATTTAAAGTGAAAATTAAAAGGTATAATTACATTTTATTGTTATGAGAGAATAAAATTTAAGCACCTTCCTACTAGACATATGAAACAATTATATGATGATAGTGAATATAAATAAGCAAGTATTCAATTAGTTATAATTGATAAAATAAAGTGGATACTACAATAGAAACACATTTAAATGAAGAAATTTCTTAATAAATTGATATAATCTTTGATGAGATTGGAAGGGAATAAATTGGGTACATTAAAGACTTAAATAGGGATTTCTTATGGCTTTACTAGATATACCACAAGCAGAGGATACTGAGGATGATGGTTTTTATGTTGATGAAATCATGAAGATCATGAGAGAATTGTAATTCCATTCATTGAATCAAACTAGTAGTGTTTTATAGAACACACTTATTTTTTGTTCCCCTTGTCTCCAGAAACATATCACTGTATTTATTATAAATAAATGTGTGTATTTACTTAAATAACTATATGTTTTTAGTCTATTTTATATCAATCAAAACAACTTCCTTATATTGAGTGGGAATTTGTGGATTCGCATCAACCACTACTAATTTTTTCAAGTTATAATTACCCTCAATCGAACTAATTTATTCAATGAAAGGAATTAGAAGTCTCTCATGATCTTCATGGTTTCATCACATAATAATAACTTTGAATTTCAGTTCTTCATCTCTTTTTTATGATCATTCTCGTTACTGGTCAATTGATCAAACAACGAATATTTATCTTTTATTTTGAGCATGAGAAACGTCTAATTTCTTGAAAATTCATGATTCCAAAACATAAAGTATTCAATATCTTCCTCAATACCCACATAATAAATATATTGAGGGTAATTATAACATAAAAATTATTAGTTGTTGATGCAAATCCAAAAATGGCCACTCAATATAAGGAAGTTGTTTTGATTGATAGAAAATATACTGAAAAACATATAGTTATTTAAGTAAATACACACATTGATTTATAAGAAATACAATGATATGTTTTTGGAAACAAGGGGAACAAAAAATATATGTGTTCTATAAAAAATTATTTTAGGTCCCAAGAGAAACAAAAATAGATGAGAAAAACTTATTATAATCAGCATTTATTTAATGGATATTTATTTTCATTTGATTATTATGGATATAAATCCCTTGTTGTTTCATCATGTTTATGAAGAAATATTTAAAATGAGACTTGAAATAATATATCATAGTAGTTGTAAGCCTCACCAGGAGTTATGAAAACTTATAATAAATTAACATCCTTGAAAAAGAAATTTGATTCAATAGATTTGGATGTGAAATATTACCATTGAACACCATAGAAAGAAACAAGTGAACATAGATTAAAAATGGGTAATGTGACACAGAAAACATCATCGATATTTATTTTAACGAAATGGGCCAGGATGATGTATGGATCAATAAATGTGGATATATATAAAAAATGATGGGAAAACAATAGGTTCATTGGAATCAAATTGGACAATGAAGGTGTCTTTAAATTTGTCAATGAAGAAGTTTTTAAGATAATTAGATCTATAAAATTAAAAAATAGAGTAAATGACTTTATATGAATTTATGTGTTGATAGTTCATGTCCTTTTTCAAAATAAACTATGTGAAATTTAATTATGTTACTCATGTTAGACAATAAATATCAATACAAAGACTTTAATTATCAATGAATGTGATGTTTCAGTTGTATTGAAAGAAAATTATGAAATTTGGAATATCTACCATATTAGTGGAGAAAAAACTAGTACTTTACAATTTAGGATTAAGAGAATTAGTTGTGGAAAAAAAGTATTAGACACTTGATCCAAAAATACATGTAGTACATAGAGAAAAGTAATGGATATTACAATATCTTTATTCTCTCTTGAGATCCCACCCAAACATGAGACACTTCCAAAATAGTGATAATAATTTATAAGAAATACAATATGATGAAAAAAATCAAAAAAATCGATTGAGTTGGTTATAATTGATGTGTGTCGGCAAATATAACCCATATTCATCGATGTTAATAGGTAAAATGATCCATTTATAAATTATTAAAATACGATCTCTTAGATAATGGTAATTTTCCAAAAATATGAAGAATTCTTATGTATTATTCATTATTAGATATTGACATAGAAAATGAACAAGAAAAAATTTAAAAGTTACAAAATAATAATGGTATAGAATTCACTAATAATTAAGAGTAATAATATCATAAAAATCATAGGATAAGACATTAATTTTTCTTGGTAAGGATTTTTAAAAAAAATAGAGTTGTGGAGAGAAGGACCCCAATTTTCATTAATATGGCTTATAAAATTCTCCTCTAAAAACATATTTTTAGATATATTTGATAGAAATAGTGATTAAATTTGTTTATATATACAAAATGAATATTTTATATCTAAATTTATAGAATAAATCTAATGAGATGTTTAATAGAATAATATGAAGATAAAATACTTTCTAACTTTAAAAATTAAATTCATTATTCTAAAGGAAGAGAATAATTTTATATTTGAGGATCATCGGGATGATTGTATTTTTCATGTAAACTCTTCCAAAATAAATGAATATGAGTGATAAAAATAAAAGGATGGGGAAATTATTTAACTTCATGAAATTATTGTTATAGAGTATAAGTATATGTTTCAATGCACTGAGAATATTATATAGTAAAATAATGATGATTTTTTAGAGGATAATGATGTTGAAACATGTATCCAAGAGGGATCATAAGGGGTTATATAAGTGTTTTAAAAATAAATAAGGACTATGAAAATATATCTAGTCATGTAGTTATATATAGGGTAATAAATAGAGATGTAGTGAATGATGGAATTGTTATTGGTGATTATATAGCTCTAGTAAAAACATCAAGGAGTGGGGATCCACAATAAACAATGAGGCTAAAAATACGAGTATTGGGTGAAAATTATTCCAAAGGAGATTGACCAAATTAAAGAAGTTCAAACACTAGAAACTATACAAACACAAAAATCTAAAATGTTCCATTATAACTAAGTTGATTTTTCAAAATAAACTCAATAAATATAGATGGGTAAATATGAAAAAAGTGTGTCTTATGTGCAATGGACATTCCCAATTTGATGGGATTGATATTTATGAGACTTTTTATCTCATATCCTGGTTAAAAATCATTATTATTTTATATATTAATGTTTGTGAAAATTGAATTAATGGTGTAAAAAATGGGTTTAAAATAGAAATTTATAAATTTATTCCTTGAGGAAGAAGTAAATAATGATCAACATGATGGATTTTTTTGTAGATGAAGATGAGAGAAAATTATTCTGATTGAAAAATGTTTTTTATAGATTAAATAAGGCATCCATATTTTGGTAATATAGGATTAATAAATGCTTGACAATGATTTTTATCAAATGTGAAGAAGATGACCACAACCAATACAGAGAGTAAGAAAATGATAAAAAGATATTGGTGCTTATTTATATGGAAGATATAATTGTTGAAGGATTGAATGAGGCACAATATAAGTGTAGAATACATGATGTGATAAATCATGATATCCAAGATCAGGGAATTAAAAAATTATCACTAATTAATTTTATGGTGTTTTAGATGTCCCCTCCTACACCAGTGGTTCCGTTCAGGTGATAGTATTTGTAATTTCCTCTCATCCTTTGACATGGGTTTGAATTCACCTCCTCCTCCAACAGATGACAGGCCTACCTTCCCATATCGTGTTGGTTTTATATATATAAGGGAATATTATAATCTCATACTTATATGTTTACTATTTCAGTATCTCAAAGTCTTTCCCAACATCTATTTTTCTCTGAAGGTCCTTGTTATTCCCAATGGAAAACTGGTAGTTCATTCTATTCCTCAAGGGTTATAAGAGGATCTTTCTAACATTTTGTCATCTCTAGGGGTGATGTTTTTCTATCTTAGTATGCCATTTGATATTTTTCACTCATTAATCACTAATGATTGGGGGTTAGGTCTTCATTTGATCATCAGTCTTCTAGGACCTCATTAGATACTCATTTATTTTACTAATGAGGAAGATCTAAAGGAGGCATTGTCATGATCTAGTAAAGTTTCTCATGGAATCCATTTAAACCTCCGTAGGTGGTCTATTGAACTTCATAGGAATAATATCTGATCATCCTCAATGATTTCGGTTTTTCTTATAGGTCATACAGTTCCTTTCCAGAACCCATCGCTTCTTCAATTAATAGGTAATCCCTTTGACCATTACTTATGTTCTTGTAATGACGTGAAATATTATCAATGAAACTTTCCCCTTTGAATATATAATTATGTCATATATAGTAATATAATATAATAAAAAAGAACTAAAATATGAAACCAAATTTTTTATTATAATAAATTTAATAATACATTTATAGAAGACAAATATTCTTAAGAATTCAAAGTATTACAGTGGAATGATAAATAGATAATTAGATAAATAAATATGAAAATTTAAATTTTCTTGATCCACCAAAATAACTACACTCATGAAAAAAACTATAGAAAAGATAAAAAATATTAATAACACAATATTCATATTTTAAATGAAATAATTTTTAACTTTGATAGAAACAAATATTTAAATAATAATAAATCAAATGAGAGGTATTTATAGAATTTTGGGAAACTATATCACTGTTAAAAATATTCAAGTTGGATTATTAATCTAACTAATGGAATAGATTCCTAACCTTTGGAATAGTAATATGATAAATAGGAATAGTACCTAGACTGTTTGAATAGTATTATCACCTATGGAATTATAAAATAGTATTTATGTATCTCATAAATTAAAAGTATGATATATTTATACTATGGTACATGTAAGTATATGTTTTAAAAATGTTAAATGAAGTGTTCATATTTTTGTAATATATAAATGTTTTATTTGAAATTTTATAATAAATATAATGATTAAAAATATGTTCTTGTATTTAGAAAATGTATCTATTAATTAATAATATGTTATATTATTATGCAATTATAATTTTATGATAAAAAAAGTAATTTTTTAAAGGGGTAGAATCATAATAAAAAATTTAATTTTTAGAATAAATGATGATTTAATTTTAAAATAAATGTTCTCATATTAAGAAAATTGTTTTCATAAAATGGATTTAATTTTATAAATATAAACATAAAAAAATGGTTTGGGTGGTGTTTTGGTATTTTTTTATATAGTTTAACTATTAGTTAATAGTGAAATTCTATAAAAGATGGTATTGAACATTATAAGCCAAATACAAGAATTGGTAAGGTTATTGATGATGTAATAAACCATTAGTATAATATCACATGAACCATTTACATTATGTACTCACAATAATCATTATTATTGATATTCTTGAACTAAAATAATGAAATAATGATTATAATATTCAAAAACACCACTCTCATGCCCTTCTAAAGACTACCCCTCACCAAACTTTCCTCTTACACCATCAACGATTTGAATGTTTCAAACATTATAAAGACATATCTCCTCTACACTCTTCCACTACCCCTATAACCATTTTCTTCTAAAACAACCAATCCAAAAGTGACCTAACGAGTTTCTGAAAGATATGATATTGATGAGGTAAAATTCAAAAACTATCTCCTTTAAAAATTCTATTATTCTTTTGAATTATCTATTAATATATATTTTGTCATTTAAATATGACTAAAATATTATAAATAATCTACATTGTTTTTATTTTAATTGAATATCTGTCTTAAACCCCCTTCTTTTATTTCCCAAACTAAATCATTTTATATAATATTGTTATTCCACCATCTCCTTGAATAATAGACTTTGTTTTCCCCCACCACCTTAAAGGATGGTCATAAAATTATTATTATAGGTAAATAAGATTATAATAAGTATATTATAACATATTTCATGTTTGGTTAATGAATATAATTTCATAATAATATTTAAAATGACATTTTTTCAAGATGGTCCATAAAACTCTTTAAATTAGATAACTTTATAACACTAATGTTTTTTAAAAAATAATAATCCGTATGTGAAACAAATATGGGTATTTTTTTAAAATGTTCTTTATATTAAGTAGGTGAATATGATTTCATTTCACTTCTAGAGTTGTATTCCCATTTGAACAGAATATCAATAATTATCTTCATGTTATCCAACCATAGAACCATGAAACCAACACTACTTAGACAAAAAAATTAACCATTAATCTCATTAAAATGATTTTAGATGTACATAATAAAATTATAATAAATAAAATATATATGTATTTTTTTAATTATGAAATTAATATATATAATTTTACTGTCCATGTCATTAAGTTCAAGTGTTGAATGGATCCATAAATAAGGTAAGGGATCATTCTGAACCACCCTTTTTTATTTGTGCTAGAACTTTCACTATTTAAATAACTTTATAATTCTATGAAATGTTATTAAATACATATAAATTATTTATATATGTTTCCCAAATATTTATCTAGCTTATTGTCCCTTCAATATTTTTGGATTAGTACATTCATTTGGTTTATTTCTCAAATGACCATTTTTTAAAATCTATTTCGATTATGATATGAGACAAGATTTTACAACCCTTTTATTTCCATGTGTAATTTTTAGGTTTATAAATTATGATTGATTTCATTTTTTAACACATAAGAATGTAATTTTTTTAGAGATTTCACCTAGAACGTTCTCCAATCCATTTGGTAATATTTTTGACTTGTGAGATATTATATATAGGTTTAGGAAGTAAACCAAATCCATGATGGTAGTCTAACCATCATGTAATGTTGTCTTGGAAGTTAGCTTTGACATATGATAATTTCATTTTATATATTTCTACCACTTTCAAATATTTCCATGATCTTATAAAATGATGTTCTTTATGTTAATCTCCCATATGATTATTCATGAGAATTCCTTTTTATGTATCATGTTATACTGTTTGACTCACTTTTTATGATTCATTATCATGTTTGTTGAAGTACTAGTATTTTTAGCTCACCACATTGTTTATATTTTCTCAAAGTAAATCTATGTAGTTTTAATAGATAAAAGGTATTTAGGAGATAATTATTGATATTAAAATAAATTATTTTTATTTTACCTTCACTTTTATTAATTATGAAAATAATATTCCAAAGACACCAGGATTATCAATCCATTGGTTGTATTTAATGGAGATTTATATTAAAAATCGTCTAAAAATAGGTATAAATGGCTTGGGTGACCATATTTTCTATCATAGGATGGTCTAGTTATTTTTTGGATTAGAACTATAATAGGTTAGTGGGAACAAATGGATAGTTCTATGTATTGGATAATATCCTAAATTTTTATGATGTATAGATGGAGTAGTTTCTAAGAAATTACATTTATGCCTGGATACTAGAAGTTGATGTGGATCTAGAATAGTTTTATCATAGAATATTAACCTTGAATATGGATCATTGAGAATGGACTCAATCATCAGTTGATAAATAAAAAATAAGACTTATCTCACACCAGGTTTGACATTCTTGGGGGATATTCTTTTGATATTAAAAAACACATTACAAACAATTATAAAGGACTTAGAAAAATTTATTTTATTATAAATCATAATTGGAAAATTACAACAGAAAACATATATTGAAATCATAAAGACTCATGAGTTAGGTTTGACAAGTCATTTATATTTTGTTCCTCCTATGTTAACAGTTTCCCTTTGATATACTTTTTAGTTATAGTATTCTCAGACTCATTTCCTTAATTTTAGTTAATGGTGGGAAATAAGAGAAAAATTTAAATAAAATAACATATTATTAAATTTTATTAATTTCATAATGATATGTATAATCATACTAAAGTGGGAACTAGGTGCTTCATGGTCATACTATCCCACCCGAAAAATGTTATTAAAAATAACACAAATCTTGTGGAATGGATTCCATTTCCTAAGAAAGAGAATATTGTGGTTGATCCCTTTATGTGAAAATTACCTCATACTTTTGGTGTTTCTATTGATGAAATAATCATGGAATAATATATTAAATAAATTAAGAATATATTACATGGACTCTAATTCACAGAAGAAGTGAAATTCACGTATGTTGTCTATAATCTTAAAGGGGAATCCTATCAATGGTCCTAGCTGATCAATAATTTAAATCCAAAATAGTAAATTAATTATATATAATTTTAAAAATTAAAGAAAATATTAACAAATAAAATTTTTCCATAACTCTACAACAAAAAATTTATTAGTAGTTCCTTGGACTGAAGAAAAATAAATATAAGTCTATCTAGGCATATAAGAAAAATTTGACAAGATTGGTAAGGCACACCGTTGGGTATTTCATAAAGACTAATATATATTTGGGCTAATTCATTAATGAGTTAAATGAAATTATATAAATTCTTTAGAAATATGAGAAATTAACATCTATGAATATATTTTAAAATTTTCACTTAAGGTTGAGAAAATGATAGAAAATTCCCAATGGTCTCCTGAGGCTGGAAGAAAAAAATCATAAATTAGAGTTTCATTATTGAGTTTAAATGGAAAAATATAATATAGGGATGAAAAATAAATATCCCACATGACAAAGGTGTGGAAATGTTCATTTTGTAAATTGTATCATGGTAATTAGAAGATGATTCAATATTTGAAAAAAGGGTCAACTTGCTAATCAATGTCAAAGGGATATAATGAATCTCACTAATAAAATTGATGAAAATATTTCACCAATCGTTGCTCAGACTATGTCCCAATGATTAAACAAAAAATAACAAGATTATTATGTGGATCAATTCCCTATGCTAAGGGTAGTTAGATATAACCAACGACAATAACCTATGAGGCCTAGAGAGTAAGAAAGGGAATATTCTATCACTATTCTTGATTTAGAACCTGACAATGATGTGGTGATATGTATGCTAGTTATTTCATTAATAAATAGAAGAAATACCTTGTAATTATATTTCTATGACTCCATTCATATAATGAATTTTTAACAGACCTATTCAATCACCAATTCAAAACATTATGGTTGATAAATTAGTGAGAATAGAAAACATATCCATTATTACATACTAACTATAACTTTTATCCTCAATCAATGTTTTTGGAATTATTATTCCATAAAATCTTGTCTTACATTATTTATTAGAGTTTAATGACATATTAACAATGGATTGGATGTCTTTATATAAACGCAACATCAACTTTTGGGATAAAGAGATCACTCCTCACATCTCTAGTCAATCACTGATTCTATAACAGTGTGAAGAAGTGGATAAATCAATTTTCTGATCATTAAATCCACTGTGGAGATTACTTCCATATAAAAAAATTCTCGCTCAAATTATCAGGACCAAGAGTCAATCATGATTGATGAAATTATAACTGTTTCAGATTATACTAATGTATTCCCGGATATTTTTATGGTCTTCATCTTAAGTAAGAGGTTGAGTTCTCAATTTAACATTAACTTAGATGTTTAAATATATCCAAGATACCCTAAAAATGGCCACTATTGACTTGGAAGACCTGAAGAATTAGTTTCATGATAATTTGCACAATGGTTTCATATGACTGATTGCTTCCCCATGGGGTGTGTTGGCCCCCTTAATTAAGAACAATGGTAGGTCAATGCAATTCTATATTGATAATTATAAACTGAACAAAATAATGATAAAGAAAAAGTGTTCCCTAGCATGGATAAATGACTTATTCAGAAAATAATGTGGGGCCCATAATTTCCATAAGGTGGACATTCATTTGGGATTCCACCAAATATAGTTGAATAAGGGTGGAATTCTAAAGACTACATTTTGAAAAAGGTATTGACAAATTGAGTTCATAGTTATTCCGTTTAGTATAACACTCTAATATTTTAAAAGAAAAAAAATCATGTTAGATGGCATGAATGAAATTATCCACCAATAAAAGAAGAAAATGTATCACCTTAAGACTTTATGATATATTTATTTTTAAATTAATTCAATCAATTTGATAGCCTATACTGCATGCAACATGAGGATTAGAGGAAATACTATACATTATTAGAAAATTATTTTAATATTACCATTATAAGCTAACAATTAAATTAAAGGGTATAAACATGAAAAATTAAATAAGGGAAAATATATGGTTTCCAATTTTTCATTGGCTATCTATTGATTATAAATAATGATAAGAATAATTTGAAATAAAAAAGGAAATGTTTCCAAAAGTACAATTAGTTTCAAAGAAAATTGTTGCATCATTTCTCGCACCTATATAATAAATTTAATTTTAATTTTTTTTTGAAATTATATTTTGAAAAATTAACTTCATTTTTGAAATCATAATATCAAAATTACCATATGATAATTTTATTATATTTTTATGAAAGGTTTTATTTTTTACGTATAATGAAAAGTACAAATTTTTATTGAAAAATAAATTTTTATTTAATTTATTTACAAAGATAAATTTTATTTTAAATTTGTTTATTTCATATTCCTTTAATTATATAATAATAAATTAAATTTATGTTATTTTAATCATGTATTTAATTTATTTTTATTTTAAAGCCTTCTATAATAATTAGAATTTTCTTCCCGACAACCCTATTTTTTATTGTGCATGAGGGTTTAGTTTTAAATTAAATTATGTTAATTCTATGAATTAAATTTATAAAAATGGAATAAATATTTTGAATGAAAATAATATATATTATATTATAATCTCAACTTAATATTTTAACATAATGAATTGTGAAAACAATAGAAAATTATTATCATGGTCAAGGTAAAAATGGGTTTATAGGGTGGGGGGGTTAAACAAAGAAGATAAGGGTTGAAAATGACCTAATACATTACCATAATTAATTAGATATCCAAATATTTAATTATAACCTATAATTGTTTATAATACCCAATTTTTTAATATTTTTGAATAATAATAACGTGGGTATCACTTTTTCTTTTCATAAATACCATGTGTTTCCTCCACCCACTTATAAAAGGATACCACCTCTCTCATTTTCAGAATTTTAAAAAAACAGTAGTTTAGATAATTAAAAAATAAATAATATCTTTAATCACTTCATAACATCATATAGTCTTTGTTTTTCCCATAAATCAACTCTTATAATACTTTAGGTATAAATTTTAATGTGTTTGCTGAAGATGAAGTGAAATTCTTGACATGCTTATTTCCTTTATTTATTCTCCCCCTCTTTCAAATATTTGTAAATCATGATAGTATAATTACATATCCATATAAAATATAATTAGATTTTATTATGTTAATGGAATAACCTGTATCCATCTCCACTTCCATAAAATGGATAACAAAACCATTGATCATGTGTCTAGCAGACTACCACCTCATGAACCGATGTAATTCATTTTCCATCACCTACATTAAAGGACGTATATAATGATGTGTTTAACATATTTATATAAAATTTATTAAATTATTATACTTATTTAATTATGTTATCACATATACCTTACAAAATTCTATTTCATGGGGGATATGATAATATCACTCATCTATAAAGCAGACTATCGCTTTGCAAAGCGATGTGAATCTTTTTTATCTTAAAATTTACTTGGAAGGTAGTAAATTTATAAAATATGTATATAAGTGATATTTATAACCTAAAACTTGTTTTGAAAATATAATATCAAATTTATCTTCTTACCTTCTAATATGTTGGATAAAAATAACATTGCTCGTGCATATGTGTCGACTACCACCTCCACATAGCTTTGAGAAATGTTTTTCATTTTATTAATACATGGACGGTAATAAAGATATATTTGATTAATATAAATTACATATATAAATAATAATTACTATTTAATGTTTTATTAATATTAATTTTACATTTTTCCATCTATCATGCAAAATGGTGACATCGTTCATGCACATATATGTGCTACAATCTTTATGAATGGTGTAATCAATTTTATATCTCTAAATTTTATAGATTACTAAAAATAAATATATAATGAATATATATTATATGTATATAATGGTAAATATTATGGATATTATATACTAATGATCAAAGAAGAAGGACCGAAATTATCGAACCAAAACATACATGAGAAACAAAGCAATTATCATTCGAAACAATGATTTTTACAAAGAACATAAAATAAATGAGTAATAAAACACTATAGGTAAATAGTATGGAATGAGATATTGGAATATTGGTTTTTAATAGATTTATAATAAATCAATATTTATTATACATTATTCTAGGACACGTATGAATGAAATTGGACCTAAGGTAAAGGGTTCTCGTATTACTTTTAATTCTATGTGACATATACCATATTCACCAATTATTATATTGTGTGGTGTATATACTACCCATTTTGATATTTTATATCATGAATATATTTATATTCAAGTTATTTAATGTTTTATTTTATATTATTTCTTTTATAGGGATTATGATTTTTATTTTAACACTGTGTTAATATTTTTTTCACAATCTCACTATTGTTCACTATAGTTTATGGTTAAGTTTTTATTGGGGTAATTATTTTAAATTTTTATACTAAATGCAATATATTTTATTCAACACTATTAATTCATGACATTTTAATGTATTAATACAATTTTTCACTCTTTGGTACTTAAAAAAATTGATAAATGATTTTATAAAAATTTGACTTTATTTCTATCTACATCCACAAATAATTTTTCTTCCAAATAGTTGTTCTATAATCATGCTTTAAAATTATTTTAATCCTTTTCAAAATGATTTATTAATATAATTTTTTCCAAATTTTAAAATTTTAAAATATTTTTTAAAGGAATCATCATGCGTTTTTCTAATCAAGGACCACTAGGCATTTACTAAAAATGTGAAAAAAATCTTTTTTTAACATATACGAAAATAATGGAATTTCCTGCTATCATTACAACACATTATTTTAAAGACTATTTTATAATATTGAAAGGTAATTTTAAAAATATTTTTAACATTTATTTTAAATAATATTTTCAAAGTGGAATAGTTATTTATCTCAAAAAATGGTTTAAATGCTTTTTTATGGTACTTCTATTCATTAATGACATTAAACCTTTATTTTATATTAGATCCACAAAGGATATGTTTTATTGATACCTTCCTTGTTATTTATTTGTATGGTTCATGGTCACTTTAACTAAGTATTTATAATTTTATTACAATTATAAATATTATTTTCTAAGGTTTATGAGTATGTTAATTTAATTGTGTTATGTATTATCATTTCATATGTAATATTTTCAATGTAAATGTTAGTGTTGATTTTTTCCACCCCTTTTATATGAGGAATGAATTAGAAATAGTAAGTTATTTTTGGGGCCTAGTTATAAAAACCCATTGATACATTGATAGGTCTCATGAGACTAATCTGTTGGACATATTTGAGGGTGTTTATGCTTAGATTTAAGCTGTCTTGTGAAATGTTTTGATTGTATGTTTTAGATTGTAAATATTTTACAAGCCCTCTTTATGAGATTAGTTATTTATGTCCTTATGATTATTCTATTAGTTTGAATATCTATGTATATTATTCAAGATCATTGATTATTTTTAGTTATTTATTTGGTCATCAATTATTACTATCATATTATACTCAGGTTAAGGTTTAAATGATTTTTTAAAGTTATTTTACTTTCCATATTGATTGTGCCAATTTATTTATAATAGGTTATATTGTATGATTACCCTTACTGAGTAACTGATCTCACCAAATTTATTTGTTTTATTTTCCCCAAAATATTTGTATGTGTTTTGTGATTGATATGCATGGATATTCTATGTGGGAATAATGGAAAACTCAAATAAAACAATTTGTGTATGTTATGTTTTCAAATGTATGTGAAATTCAAGTAAGTATATAGTATACCAATACTACTAAACTATTTAGTCCATTATTCTATGATTATATATATCTTATTAATATTTAATAAAGTAATTGGTGGCTTTGGGAAACTAGGGTCAGGGTCTTCATAGTTGGCATCATAGGAAGTTCATTATAAACTACGAAAATTAGACATTGAAAAAATAGATTTGGGAATATAACCCTATTGTATACTTCGATGATATGTATAGAGTAATATCCTAATGTTTTAGTGGGGGAGATATTATGGGGTTTTTATATCCCTATCTATATGATATAAGTGGAAAACGTTGTTGAAAAAATGTACCTAGGGGTAATAAACCTAAAAAAATAATATTGGGATTTAGTCAAGCATTACCTAGTACATGAAAAAGGGGATTACCACACACCATGTTTGAGACTACTAGGGGAAATGATTAGGTTAATTAACATTTTCTTAAAAGCATTATGAAGAGTTAGAAAATATTTTTTTTAATTTAAAAATTTCCCAAAGAAATAAAGATTTTGACTATGAGATTTCTCATGCATAATGTTTTTAATATATCTTATGTGTTTTACTAGTTTAGGGATTATATATTATGTTTTATAATTTTATGATAAAATCTAGCATATACCATTTTTTGAAATGGAACATAGAGAATGGGGTAGAAACTGTATCAATTTATGTACCCCATGTGTAGATTTCTCCCATGGAAAAAATAATAAATTTGGATCTTTATATATAGATGGAATTGATAAAATTATAACCGTATTTCGGAAAATGACTCTGGTTATGAGAAATAACCCTTCCCATATAGAGCATCCTATGTATCTACCAGGAAGTGTAACAGTTTTAGACTGCTTAATGCATCATCAAAATCCATCATTAAATGGGACCACTAATCCATTTTTAGCTGAGTAATTGATAAGTTCTATATAGAATATATTTCTTTCCTTAAAAATAAATGAAAGGGAATTTTTTTTTCATAAAAGTTTATCATCTCTCAGGAGATTTGGATCAATTGTGGTAATTGATTCAAAGCAATGAGGATAATAATGAAACAGATAACCTGGAATGGAATTATTTTAAGTTAAAATTCGTGGAAATGTATTTTACTCAAGAGAAACAAGAGGATATGGGGAAACAATTCAAAATTTAATGAAAAATAGAAGAAGAAAATATTTTTATATATGAAGCCAATATTACACGGTAACAAAGGCCAGCTATATGCTACGTATGTAAGACAAATATCTAGATTGACGATTTCATTGATGGGCTTAAGAAAATTCTTCATAGATAACTAGTATCCAAAAATTTCTCATCATATAAGGATATAATGTAACTTAGTATAAATATATGTAAATAAATCAACAAGTCTTATAGATTTGAAGGGATATAAGTGAATAAGAAGATGACAGAGAAAAATATACAAAATTAGATGAAGCAAATTTTGGGTTTTCCAAATTATTATAATTTTCGAAAGAAACACTTTGGCACTTAATTTAAGGGAATTAAAGATTCCTTCTTGTGTGGAGAAAAAGGTTTTCAGGTGTGTGAATTCAAGGTTATGAAATTAACCATTTGTGTTTTATGTTTCTTCTATAAGGAGATGATAAAATATTCAAATGAATTCTCCAATAATCAAGGGAATATACCTTAGAATAATATAAGGGACCAAGGGTAAAATTATTATTTTATGATAGATTAAGTGGAATGATTAATGTGCTTGTGTATAAATAAAATAAATATGTCATAAGAGTATTTTATCAATGATATTTTAGCTATATAAATTATAAAATGTATATGTATTGTACACAATTTCATTTTCATTGATGATTTGAGAGGATATGTATAATTGTACTAAGGACTGGGGAACGTGATTCATTAGAAAGTTTCACTTCTTATAAAAACATTATTTAGGGAGGATAACAATTAATATGTTAATAATATTGAGGTAATAATGATAAATAGATGTTTAAGGGAAATTGTTGGTGGCCTTGTTAGTGGATAGTGATATGGGGGATTATGTTATCTTTATTGGAGTTCACTAAATGTTTGGATTTGTGGAATATTTTTGAAAACAATATAATTTTTTTTGGCCAAATGCATGTTTTAATTAATATTTTATGGTGATTATGGTATTCACATATTTGGAATTTGACTTTAATAGAATATTTATATTGTTTTTGGAATATATGATTGATTTATTGACCTACCTTATATTTTTTGAGCATTAAATGTGTACATAAATATTTTGGATGAGTTTTATGGTAAAAAATTTGTGAAATAGATTAATTTGAATTTTTTTATTTACTATTTTGGGTTTAGAGATAAATATATTATATTGTATAACATATTCTATTCATTATGGTTTTAGAAAATATATAGAGATAGGAGGATTGACTTTTCATTCTTTATTAAAATAATAATATATTAAATGTTAATTTGAGTGCTTCATACATGAAACATCATATTGGATTTTCATTTTTTCAAGTAAGAGATTTTGTAGGAATTCATAAAATCAAAACCAAAGGATGCAATAATGACTCTAAAATTGAATGATATCATGTTAGTACATTATCTTATGTTCTAAACCTAGATGGTAAAGTAATTATTCATATCTTGGAAAAGGAACTCTAAATGATAATATTGTTCTAGAATCCTCATTTACAATGAATAATATATTCCCCTATTTAACAATGATTTATGGATTTATGGTTATTAAATTTTCTAGATCATTAACTTTATTTTGATCAATGTTCTTTATTAATCATTATTATTATTCACACATTTCATTCATGTTAATATATTCACTTTCCACCAATGTTATCCTATTTGGAAACCCAGTATATATTATTAAAGATGAACATAATACTTCCATTCATCACTTTTAATGTGATTTTTTATATATAATTTTTTATAATGTGGGATTTTAAGAGGCTTATTTTCAAATCTCAAACCATTGATTATTTATATTAATATTTAATTATGTGGAAGACATTTATATAAAGGGGTAGAATGTGACGACCATAGATTTTAAAAAGTGAACATCATATTCGATAGCATGTATGAAAATTAAAATCATGATTTGTATAGAATATAACAACCTGATACTTTACGATATAAATATTTTAAATAAATTCATTCTCTTTGGTAGATTGCAATGTACCCAACAACCTATTTAAACTTAATGAGATACTCTATTAAAATATTATTTAAATATGACCATTATAACTACGATGTTAAATTGGAGGATACAAATAGGGATAAGTCAATTATAACTACTTTATTCTTTACTTATGTTGAATGGTTATATATTGAAATGGAATAAAAATAAAAATCATTTTAATGTAAAAAAAATTTTAGATGAAAAATTGTTTTTAAAAAGAAAACAAGTTCATCACTTATTTCAAAAATTATGATAAAATTATTTTTTGAAAATATTCAAAATTGTATTTTATAAAATAAACCTAATGTTTTAAATTGAAATATCAACATTATCTTAGCATGAATATTTTAGATTTTTCTAAAAAGTTTCAATTTTTGATGAATAGTGAAAAATAATTATTTTTTATTGAAAATACCCTTTCTATTTAAATTATTTACAAAGTTATATTATATTTAAAATTTATTTAAATGTTAAATTAGTTCAATTACATTATTATATTGTAAATTTATGTAAATTTAATATAATTTATATATAATTTGGATATTAAAATCTTCTGTACTTATGAGAAGTTTTACTTTGGAAACCATATTTCTTATCGTGAATGTGGGTTTAATTTCAAATTGAATTATTACACTTATGTGAATTAAAATTGTAAAATTTTATTTTTTATTTAGGTTCATAATAATTGATTTTATCGGATATGTTAAACTTAGTGTTTGACTATAAAATAGTGAAAATATAAGAATTAATTAATGAGGTCACAATAAAAATTAGTTTATCATGGAGTTAAACGAAGAATAAATGTTTTTAAAATGATATAAAACATGTAAATAATCCATTTATGGCCATAATCAAACCACACTACCTCTATTAATTACACATCACCAATTTTTAATGCTTTTGGAATGAAATTATTTTGGTATCATATCGTACTTTAAAAAATAGCAATATTGTATTCTCTCCCACTTATAAAAGGACACAACATTTACTCATATCTTCAAACTTCCAAAACCATTTATTTGTGAAAATATTAGCATAAATCCCATAAATAATCCCATCCTAATGTTATAGAGGGTATGGTTTGATCATATATCTAATCTAGGGAGACTTTAGGTAAAAACTTAATGATTTATTATGATAGCCCTACACTTTATTTCACATTAATACATGATATTTTACAAAATATTACACTTAATACATCCTAGAGGTTTGGATGTCAACTATCATTGGTAATTAAGTACCTTACATAACAACTTAAAATAGGTTGTACTTCATCTTTAATGAAAAAATATTTACCATGATCATAATATTCAATTGCTTTTAAAATTGCACGAGATAACCTAGGGACATAGATAAGAAAGGGGTGACCTAAAATTTATATTACAAGAATAAGAATGTCATAAGGTAAAACATGTTAAAAAATAGGCCTATCAATGGGGAAAAAGGAACATTAACAATAAGGAATGATATAGCATGGTAATCATAACATGAGAAATGTGGAGATAACTTAAAACACTTCATCATAAACATAGGTCACGGATAACTATGAAGACATCATGATGGGAAAAGTCTCATAAAGGAATCATGTTTAATCCCTATATCAACACAAAATCTCATGATATGAAACATTACCCAATGTATTGGATCTCTAAATAATTTCAAGAACATCGATCACTTTAATTTAATTATAATGATCAAGTGTTCCACATAGATCATACAACATGGTTTTATTCAACATAATATTTTACTCTATGATAATGATTTGTGTAATACATACATGTAAGTCCCAAGTAAAATAATTATAAGTGCATAAACTGAATACCCTTTTTAAAAAATGGGTATTTTATTAACTGCATAATTTTATGGGCATGGAAAATTGTGGTGAAAATTAGATAGTATAACGAAGTCACATAAAAATTCATAAAATGGGTTGATCAGTGAGAAAGTGGTATCTAATAATTTATACAAAAAATGGTCCTAAATAGGGACATGTAAATACATATCCAAATGTAACTAATTGGAAGTAAAAGTCATAAGATTACAAATATACTTGAATAAATAAGAGAATGTGAGGATCCCTTACTTATGTGTATGACTCCAAATGCTTGAGAGGAGCTCTTTAAGAGTATGTGGGCACCATTAGAAGACTCTATAAAGGTTTGGAAGGAGTAAGGATGTTATAAAATTATTTTTATTGAAGATTAATGGGATATTTAGTGGGTTTATATAGTAAATGGGGGGATTTATTTATTATTTCTCAAACATAGGCTTTGGGATCTATATAATTAAATAAACAAGAAAAAACCCTCCCATGATTTTTAAGGTCCCATCCTTAAACATTACCTAATCTTGAGATTATTCAATAATTTTACAATAATTCAAATTTAGTATCTTTTCAAGTTTAGATATTTATAGAATTAGGTCATAACATATACATAAAAACATGAATATTACAAGTATAATCTTATACTCACTATCCATTTTTTATAAAACAAAAAATCAGTAAAAAGAAACATGACATCATTTCATGTTTTAACATAATAAATTTTCCTTGATCCCATAATTGAATATATTCTTCATTATGTCCAGTGAAAAACATTTCAAAACATGGAATGTGCATAAAAATATCAATAAGGGATACATAATGAATGAAAATTTCTATTCTTGCAAAAACATGTAAACCATTAAAATATTATCATAAAGTAATAAGTTTCACCTATAAGAATTAGAAAAAACACTTCACTGAATATAGGCTCATTTCCTACCATTTTTTTAACCAAAATATTACCATAAATCCCATAGAAAGCAACAAACATTCATATAAAGGAAATTTATGACATAAACATACTTAAATGGGGTTACTATATGGTCGACTTCCACACATTTCAAGAAGTGGAAAAACCATACGACTGACTTCCACACCCATTTCATTAGGGGATATAACATAACCACCCATCCTTGTCTTGTAACAGAAGTAACTGTCATTTGGTTTATCACATAACCACCCATCATTGGTTTATCACGTAACCACCCGTAAAATGTGAAATACCATTATATAATCATAACAAATAAAATATTGAAAATATCAACATTTCACTAAAAACATTTTATTTGAAATCAGAAGAAATAATTTCAAGCTATTGATATAATAAATCCTTTTACAAAAAAAATTCCAATATAAAAAACACCCAAAAAGGTAATAAGGGATTTATTTTCCTTAAAAAACAATAAGGATTATAGAGGAAGCCAAGTATCAAATAACGGTTACGATGGTGAAAAGGTCATTGTCTCCGCATATGTTATAAATTTCCCTTTTTCATTTATTAAACTTATTTGTAGATAAATTATTCCCTTTGAATGAAATTAATCGTCAAAGGGTTTTATTATACACTGTATAAAAGAATGAGGTGTATATTATTAAAATATACCTTAATGAAAGAATATTGTGATGAAGTCCCTTACATGGAGTCCGACTCGTCACGTATGTTCCTTGTTAATCCTGAATAATAAACATAAGTTAATTTTTTTTTACTTTATTTAGATCGGTTTTCAAGTTTATTATTCCTTTTATTTCAGTTATTACAATTTTATTGAAATTACATAATTATTTAAGTAAATATCAGTCATTTTGTCGATATTCAGCACTTGAGTAAAAAATGGACTTGTTTTAATATGTAGTCCAAAGTACATTATAAACAATAATTGTCTAAATATCATATATATCCAGAATATATGAATTTATAATAGTCCATAAAATTTTTTAGATATGAAATGAAATGCACTGTTCAGGGAGACGGTAGGCCGTACATATGCATGAACACTAATTTAATTTCTTTTTCATACTAAAAGAATGATAATCTAATGATATAAACATATATTATAATTCCAGTATTATATTTATTTCATGTATGTATCATATTCTTAATAAAAACATCCTTTATACATTCCATGTATAGCATGAACCAGTCATATCACATTGAGGGGGCGATAGTCCACACTTCCTCAAATGTAATAATCGTATTTACACATCATGGAATGCATAAAGGAATGTTGTAATTAAAAATTAAATAATAATAGAAATAATAGTAATATAATATATATCATATATAAATATTGTTCCATTATAATGGCCACCGTGACAGGAGGTAGGGGAAAATTGAACAATCTTCATTTCTTGTAGCAATAGTTTGGCGTACACAGAAACAATATGTTCATATAAATTAGATGGAGGTGTGTGTAAGTTTATTTCAAAGTATTTTCATAATAAAATAATTTTATATTGAGTATAATTGTGTTTTTATGTAATAAAATAATAATAAGATAATAGGGAGTGGAGAAGGAAAATAAAGGAAATAAATTGGAGAGAAGACATTACCTCAAAATCGGGTAACTTCTTTTGATTTGAGGCAAAAGGATTTATTGAATTACCTTATTCTCAAGGTAAGGATTCTAGGAGGAATGGATGAATTTTATGAGATTTTTTTGTAGAATATTTATAAGACAATGGGCTTGAGAGGTGTGAACTATGTGGGTAGAGGTGTTGGCCTTTTATAAGAGGGATGAGTGGCACTTTAGGAAAGTCTAGAAATCTTAATTTATTATAAATTCAATTTCAATTACATATGGTCCAAAAATAATTTGATTCGAATATAAGATGAATTTTTGATATAATACCCATCATAAATTTTTTCTACATGTTTTGAATTATTTTTTATCCTTATTCTTTCGGTTTAACCCTTATATTACCCTTTTTAATCTAACGGTGTTATCATGTTATTAAAATATTTTGGGTTAATGTAATTACTATATCATGTCAAACGACCCAAAAAAATATTTATGATATATTTTGAATTATCCTAACCATTTTACTGAATATTGGGATTTTAGGAATTTAATATCATTCAATAAAATATTTTAAGTTTTAAGTTATGAATTTTGTTAATTTTGGACACTATTCATACTTAACTTTTTTCTTCAAATTCATAAAAACCTAATTCCTCCAAACCGAAGGAATTAAATCAAAAATACCAACTAAATTTCATCCATAAAATTATTCAATAGAATCTAAATAACCATATTATATTTATTTTAACATTTATAATATCAGTTATTTGAATCCTTTATTAATGAAACAATTACTGCATCATCATTGTGTCGTTATTAAATTTATTACTTTAATGTATAAAAATTATAAATAAAATATCATGAATTATGAAATATTTTAATATTTATAATTTGTATTTATAGTCTAATTTATCATTTATATAACCCCATATGAAAATATTTTTAGTAAAAAATACATGTTTATGTTACATTTCTCTATAATTTAAATTAATTCTTATAACAAGTCATTATCACACCCATGTAGCTCCATGGGGTCCCATAATCGACCCAATGATTCCCATGGTTGTAAATATCTCTTAAAATAGGATTAGTGCATGTTTTATAGTAGTTTAATAGTATTGTAATATTATTTATTACCCTTATTTACCGGATTTAGCCTTTAAACATGGTAAATAAAATAATTATCGAAATTACTATTCATAATGTCAAAATATTAAAGGTACCTATTTAAAAAATTTGGAACTTATGATTCCTAGTATGGAAATAATATTTACAAATTAAAAACATAGAATTTTCTGAAATTAAAATAAAATTAAATCTCGTAGTCAAAACCAAAAGGCGGGTTTTTAAGAAGTAACATCTATCAAATGATTGACATGTGTATAAATCAAATTTAAAAGTGAAATTATTTACAATAATTAAAATTAGAATTGATGATAAAATTATATTCTATTAATACTTTTAAACCATAAAATAATATGATTTAACGATAAAAATTATCTTAATGGAAAATGTTATTTTTAAATAAAATTTAGCGCACTTTTATTATTCATCAAAATATTATAGTTATCAAAAACAATTAATCAAAAGTAAATTATGATGTCCCAATTCAAAATAAAAAGATTATTTTGCAAAATAAAATAAAAAATCATTTGAAAAACTAAATTTAGAAAGGGTTCACCATCAAAATATGGAAAAACACCATTTTTAGAAAAATACATAGTCTATCCCAAAAAATTAAATTTGTTCTTATACCATATATAGAAATTTAAGAACTCGGTTCTTATTCTTAAGTTACGAGTTTCTTCTTTTCCTTTTTCCTTTATGGTTTTTGAGAAAATATGGAAAATGGGGAAAAATCCCAAATTTTGTGGGTACACACCATGTACTTTTCCACATGATGTGTAATTTGGCCATGTGGGATGAGTACACAGGGCGTATAGGCCTGTCAGGGAGGAAGGGTGTAAAAACTGACTACACGCTGTGTACTTGGTATTTACACGCCATGTCATCAGTCAACATGTGAATAGTAAGGCAGTGGGAGTATCCTCCAGTGGAGCGAAACTATACATAGTGTAATCAATAATGCATGTCGTGTACTAATGTTGACAAATGAACAATGCAGTGGTGAAAAGTAGATTCCAGAGGAACAATTAAAAAATGAAAAGTACATTCCATGTACTTGACATTACACGCCGTGTAGTTTTTTTTGTTTAAAATGTGAAGTATCCCCCAATTTTGAAAAAGGAAGCTTAGAACGCATTTGAATCAGTAGGAGAGAAGGCCAAAGATTGGGGGAGCTCTTGACCACACACCGAAACTTGGATTCCTTCGCTGACAATCTCGATTGAACCACGCAGGTGAGTTCATCACTATTGTTTAACCAATACTTCCAATTTATTCCCAAGGGGACGTTATTTTGAGTTTGAACGAATAGTTGTTAATCCTAGATCTACGTTATTCTTGGGTGTTTTAGGAGGCATCGTTCACGTATATTGATCAGAGGAGATCAAGGTAGGTGGTCTGATGTTTAATTCCAACTATCATGTGGTTTTTGTGTACCGTTGTGCTACTCGCCCATGTTTGGGGTGTCATATGGCTAAGACATTAACTAATTGAGATATATAGAATTATGTAGATAATATAATGGTAATTGTAAACTGCTATCTGGGATCATTTCTTGGATCCAGGGCCACCCCATTGGTGTGGTTCCCTTGTTTAGTCATTTGGCCAAGATACCTGAGGGTATACCGTGATTTTAGCGTGATTTGAGTTTTCTTGAGAGAAAATATATATGAACTGCTTGCTTATGTGTTGGGTTCGGCCCGGTTACTTGCTCAGTATGAGGGAAAATGTTTTTTTTAGCCTGAGGGTAAGTGTTTAGTTTAGCCTAAGGGAAACTTTTATTATGCATGTTGGCAGTTGCTTCTGTGCCTGAGGGCATTATCTTGTACGCTTGACTGAAATATTCATTATGCCTGTGGGAAATCCCTTGAGGGTTTCGATTCTAATTACTTGAGGGTATGGTTTTTCATGTCTAAGGACTCTGTTTACTTGAATATTCAATATGGTGATTCCACATGTTATGTCTTCCAAGCTAAATCACATGCTTGGTATTTTTTTTACCTTGTACTTGTTAGATAGCTTGTTGTAGTTTTTGCTGTGGCACAGTATAAGAGATTTTCGGTTGAGGCTGAGTCTTGGGAACTTATAGTTCAATTATATTGAATTGTTAAATAATAATTAAATGGTAATGGAACTAGTAGGAGTATATTATTATGATTACTTCGTAGTTTACTGCATTTTTATTACTGCACACTGCTGTTACACAAATTCACTGACAGTTGGGAATGTTCCTTTGGTGGTTTCCTAATAGGATTTATTTCTCACACCATGTGTGGGTCATGTCTTGGGCCCAAAAAATTATATTTATGTAGGTGTAGATAAGGGAAAGAGTTCCCATACAGGTACATGATTGTTGTAGGGGAGTAGGAGAGCATGGGACCGAGCTTAGGCTTGCGATGATGATGAGTCCTTACTGCGCTGTTTTACTTTGCTTTACTATATTTGTCCCTTGTATTGTATTGATTCAGATTGCAGTGTATCTTGTTTTGGATACTTTCTTAGACTTAGGGACATATTGCATCATTATATACGAGTGTTAGTCTTTTCTTTATTTCTGCACTGTGTCCATTTCAGCATTGTTATTGTTTACTACTTCTGATTTTAGCATGTTTGTATTTTATATGCTACATTACACATTGAAAAATGAGGGCATTGTTTCCCCACTATCAGGCCTAGGCCCACACTGCTAGTTAGTAGCCTCTGGAATTTAGAGAAATGCGCTTAAGGTCATGTGACCAACCGGGTTTGGGGCACCCGTTGGGTGGGACCTGGATCCAGGACGTTACAAAGTTGTATCAGAGGCATGGTTTTGTTTTATCTGAGTTATTTTATTATTTTGTGATGACGGAAAGAGATAGATTGTTAAGGGATTTAGTAATAACTGTGTCCGGGAGTAGCTACCCCGTGTATAGGTAAAATATGGATTTCCTCGAATTCAAATGTGATTTTCTGTTTATGATTATTACAATTGATTTGATTTTCACCATTGGGTGACACACTTGTTGTGTGCTGTTTATATTCTTATACTTGGGTTCTATTTTGTTGCAACCCAATGATATGAGGTTATTCCATCTCATGAATCATTTAGGTACATGTTAGAATCACATTCCATGCATAGTTTTCATGCCATCTAGGTGCATTAGACATTTCATGTTGTTGTGATAGATATTGTGCTAGAAAATGCATGATGTTGTGATAGATGACATGATAAAATACATGCTATTTGATAGTGTATTGTTATTTAAGGTTATAATAATGAATGCCAAACTTTTGTTTTTAGGGAGTATGGGCCCTCATATACCAGAATTTGGTGGATCATTGATCTGTTTACTTTTTTATAACATGTATAAGATACCAAGATTTGATTCGCGGAGAGTATGGACCCTCAAGGATCAGAATTTGGGAGTTAGGTGTTGGTTTCAGTGTTTTTCTGGGCTCTGGAGAAGATTCTAAGGCTTACTGTCTGGTGAAACCCAGAATACATGTCGTGTAGTCTTGACTACATGCCACATACACTTCTGTTCGGAAAGAAGTGGAAAAAATTTTAAGTACACGCCATGTACCGTATGTACACGCCCTATAGTTTCTACCCGTGTCATAGGCTGTGTAGGTAGAAACACGGGATAATGAAACTTTGAGGGCACACGTCGTGTACCGATTGTACACTCCGTGTGGTGTTTTTCCTATGTTCGCTGTGTAACTTACAACATGTTGAGAGAAATCTGGGCTCAAACACACCGTGTCAATGACGAACACGCCGTGTAGTGGAACCTGTGGATATGGCCGTGTAGCTAACAAACATGGGTCAGTGTTACCTCTTCTTGGACATGCCATGTGCCCGTGGGACACGTGTAGTCTTGACCGGTATGTAACCGTGTGCACTTGGTCGTGTGGCTGGGGAAACGGGGTGGTGTACATTCCGTTTGCGGGTGGAACACATCATGTAGCATCATTCGAGGAGTTAGTTGTGTCGCTAACAACATTGGCAGTTGGAAGTTAAGGCGTACATGTTGTGTCTCTTTAGAACACGCTGTGTAGTCTGAGCTGTGTACCCGGCCGTGTAACGGACAAAACAGTTCGGTGAAGCTCATCCAGTACACGCTGTCTAGACCTTATATAAGCTGTGAAGTCTCGTTCAAAAGTGAGCTATGTGGCTAAGCCAGTAGAAGGACTCAGGAAGGGGAAGAAAATTCAATTACACGCCATGTGTGGGGAAAAACGCCGTGTGTTTTGGGTGGTACACGACCAGTTTGGGAATAAGCACACACCCATGTGAAAGACTTAAGGGAACACGCCATGTAGTTATTATACACACTGTGTAGTCTTTTCTTTTATAAATCGGATGTTTCATTTCTCCTGTTCCCTTCTTATGCTTCAAGTTCTTGGTCCTTGATAATATTACTCTAAGGCATGTATTTGACCTTGTAGAGTCATGCCACCGTTACGACCACACATTTTTCGTAGGAGAGTGGCAACGAGTATACTCTAGAGATGGTAAGCCATGGGCTACTGATGGATCCTCCAGCAGAGCTAGATGTGGCTACAAACGTTATATCGGAAAAATGCACGAATGCACAATTCCGTGAAGGCTTCATGCAGTTCATGCAGACCTTCCAGGGAGCACTGCCGGCTGCCACATCTATGGAAGAGCTGACATGTATATTCTAGCAGCAGCATCCACTTACGTTTTCAGGGGATGGTAGACCACAAGCTGTGAAATCATGGCTGGGTTCTATGCAGACGATCTTTGAGCATTTGGAGACGCCTCTTGGGTGGAGGGTCAAGCTCACTACATATATGCTGCGTGATTCCACCATGTGGTGGTGGGATGTAACCACCTAGACTGAGTATCACAGAGACAAGGCGTGGGAAGATTTTCAGGCAGTCTTCTATGAATTTTTATTCCTAGAGACGCTGAGGGAAGATCGATCTCATGAGTTCATGAATCTACAGTAGGGTGCCATGTCAATGATGGACTATTCTTCCCGCTTCACCGAGCTACAAAGCTTTGCCCCTATTCTGGTGGGTGACGAGACGTTGAGGGCTAGACGTTTTGAGGATGGTCTTCGATATGACATCCGTGTGCGGGTGAATGTTTTCAGGTTTCCTACATTACATTCTATTGTGAACTAGGAACTTATTACTGAGTGAATCCTATGGGAATCTATTGGTGCAGGCCAGTGTGGTTCAGAACCAGTTTCTGCTACTATTTCTACCAGTAGGAAGAAGAGGTAGATGGATTTCACTCACGGTGGCAGTACAAGCCAGCTGAATTCTCCAGGTGGCTAGGTGATGTGATACCAGTGCAGTAAAGAGGGGAACAAGAGACCTCAGTGTCCATGAGATCTAGTGGAGTGATGAACTTATAGCAAGATGGGTCATATACATTGCTTTTGCAGGATGTTTCCACCAGGGGCTAGTGAGAGGGGTTTTGTGCAGACTCAGCGTGCAAGAGTAGGGCCAAAAGCTTCTTACAAGTTAGGGAATTGGAATACATTGGGACGTACAGGTCGAGGTGGTGGTCGTGGCCATGGTATCCAGACACTTGGATCTTAGAGTCAGCAGGGTGGGTCAGCTTAGGGTAGCCAGGCTGTGTCGCAGGGCCGTGACACTGGGCAAGCATTTGCAGTGCTACAGATAAAATAAGAGCATGATCCCAGACATTCCACTGTCAGAGGTACTATTCTAGTAGCTTTTGTTTTGTTTTCAGTACTTTTTTATAAAGGTTTTACGCATATCTTTATATCTATTCCCATTGCGGAGAGCCTTGGGCTTTGCGTGTCTTCTTTGTTCTGATATTATGATGTCGGACACTCCGTTGGGGACTAGAACAGCTGGTGTGTGTTAGTGCAGGGAGTTCCCCCTAGAGGTTGGTGGGTGTCACTTTCTATGGGACCTCTATGTCTTATAGATGATGAGATATGATGTAATTCTTTGGATGGACTAGTTGGTACCCTTTTGAGCCTTTGTAGATTTCTATCTTCATAGGGTGAGTTTCAAGTCACCAGAGGGCATAGAGTTTCTATACCAGGGTGAATGGGATGTCTAGGTGAGCCGAGCTGGACCCGAGCATCGTGGGTGAGGTGGAGTGATAACCTATATTGAAATTTTATATCTGGATGACTAGGGAACATGTTATATGTATTTCCCTCCGATATTTGATCGTTTCAGGGATGTCTTCCCAGACGACTATTCATGTCTACCTTCTGACCAAGAGGTGGATTTCTTTATTGATCTAGTACCAGGAACGTCACTAGTCTCCAATCCCCATTATAGGATGGCTACACCAGAGTTGCAGGAGCTCAAGAGGCAGTTGGAGGAGTTACAAGAAACGGGTTTCATCCGAACTAGTACTTCTCCTTGCGGTTCACCTTTCCTATTTGCTAAGAAGGCGGACGGTAGCCTCAAAATATGTGTGGATTATCAGAAGCGTAACCAGTTTATAGTCAAGAACTAATATCCCTTACCAAGGATTGATGATCTTTTTGATCAAATTCAGGGATCACGACTGTTCTCGATGACTGACTTGCGATTCAGATATCATCAGTTGTGCGTTATACCATCGGACATACCGCTTATAGCTTTTGGAGCAGATATGGTCTATGCAAGTACTTGGCCATGTATTTCGGACTCAAAAACATGCCATTAGTGTTTGTGGCTCTCATGAATCATGTGTTCCACCCATATCTAGATTCTTTTATGATAGTCTTCATGGATGATATCTTTGTGTACTCTCACACTCGATATAACCATGCTACCCATCGTGAGATCGTACTGAGTACACTAAGAGAGCATAAGTTATATACTAAGCTCTCAAGGTGACACTTTTGGATGGACCAGATACACTTCCTGGGTTATTCTATCTCTATGGTAGGATTTGCGGTAGAACCAGAGAAGGTGAGGGCAGTAGTTTCCTGGGAGAAGCCTAAGAATGTGTCTAAAATACAAAGATTCTTAGGGCTGGCTGGTTACTACAGGTGATGTATATAGGACTTCTCCCACTTAGCAGCGCTGCTGACGAGTTTGAATAAGAAGGGTGTGAAGTTTGTTTTGTCAGAAGCTTGCGAGATATCCTTTCAGGAGCTGAAGGGAAGGTTTACATTAGCACTAGTCTTGATACTTCGAGTGCAAGGGAAGAGCTATATAGTTTACTATGATGCAACATATATTGGGATGGGAGTAGTGTTGATGCAAGGAGATAGAGTAGTTGTGTATGGGTCTCAGAATTTGAGGCCACATGAGAGGAATTACCCAACCCATGATATCGAGTTGGCTACAGTTGTTCATTAGTTATGCTGTTGGAGACATTATCTCTTGGGAGAGCATTTTGTAGTGTTTACGGACCACGAAAGTATGAAATACATCTTTACCCATTGTGACATGAACTTCATATAACAAAGGTGGGTTGAATACCTTTAGTCCTTTGACTTTGATCTTGCTTATACACCTGGTAAGGGTAACACAGTTGCTAATGCACTGAGTAGGAGGACTCAGATACAGGCAGTGCAGGAAGCCAGTGGTGAGTGACAGCTCATGGCTTTGTTCTCTGAGATGCATTTGGAGGTTCATGATAATCAGGGGCGAGCCTATCTTTATTCCTTAGTTTTGAATTCTACCCTCCTGTATAGAGTGAGGATGAGCAATCTATCAGATTCAGAAGGCCTAGTTCTACGGGAGTCGGTGGAAAGTGAGGACCCTTCTCCTGATTGGATGATAAACGATGACGAGGTACTGCATGTCCATGGAAGAGTGTGGGTTCTAGGGTATATACGTGAGGAGATGATGCAGTAGTTTTATTCTTTAGCTTGGGAAGTGCATCCCAGAGTTACTAATATGTACAGTGACTTGAGACGTCAGTATTGGTGGCCGGGTATGAAAAGGGAGGTAGCTGGTTTTGTTACGAGATGTTCCACCTGCCTGCAGGTGAAGGAAGAGTATCAGAGGCCATCCAGACTCTTACAAAAGTTACCCATTCCGAAGTGGAAATGGGATGATGCCGCGATGGATTTCATGATCGGGTTTCCAAGGTCACCTCGAGACAGTGATGCTGTGTGGGTTATTTTGAAAACACTTATGACGGTTTCTCACTTTTTGCCGATCAAGGAGACCTTCGGTGTTGATGAGCTTGAGAAGTTTTATATCCGAGAGGTAGTACACCTTCATGGGGTACCTCTTTATATTGTTTCAGATAGGGACACCCGCTTTACATCTCGTTTTTGGAAGAGTTTTTAGAGGGCACTGGGTACACAGGTGCTTCAGAGCACAACTTACCACCCTCAGACCGATGGCCAGTCTGAGCGTATGATACAGGTGCTATAAGAAACGCTGCGTGTGTGCATACTAGACTTTGTGGGCACTTGGGAGAAGCACATACCCCGGGTCGAGTATGCCTACAGTAACATTTTTTAGGAAACTATTGATATGGAACTTGCAAGGCTTTATATGGTAGGCCATGTCGATCACCCCTGTGCTGGTTGGAGGTTGGTGAGGTAGCTCTACTGGGACCACCTCTCAGGAAGGAGACTTCAGAGTAGGTCCAGTTGATTCATAATCAGATGGCTACCACACAGTCTCATCATAAATCTTATGCAGATCACCGTAGGTGACCCTTGGAGTTCGTGGTTGGGGATCATGTTTTCTTGTGTGTTTCACCGAGGTTAAGACACTATCGTATTAGAAGGTAGGGTAAACTTTCACCGAGGTATGTGGGGATATATGGGATTTTGGAGAGAGTTAGACCGGTTGCCTATCAGTTGCAGTCACCACAGAGGTACCGAGACATGCACAACGTCTTCCAAATATCTCAGATACGTCGTTATCACTCCGACCCATCTCACATTTTTCATCATGAGGAGGTTGAGATTCAGGCCGATGCATTCTTTGAGGAGCATCCGATTGGTATTGTTGATAGAAGTACGAAGGTTCTCTGAGGCCGGTCAGGTCCACTCGTACAGGTGATATAGAAGCATGGCCGAGTGTAGGATGAAACTTGGGAGTGGAAGACAGACGTGCATGCTCAGTGTCCAGAGTTGTTCTGAGCTTTATCTTCACCACCCTTAGAAGGGAAATTCAGGGATGAATTGCTTTAAGGGGGAAGTTTGTATGAACCCGCTTCTTATTCTTGATGTAAAGGTTTCTTCTTTTTCCCTTATTCCTTTAACGTTTTTGAGAAAATAAGGAAAATGGGGAGAAATCCTAAATTTTGTGGGTACACGCCATGTACTTTGGCTGTGTGGGATGAGTACATAGGGCGTGAAGGCCTGTTAGCGTTGAAGGGTGTAAAAACTGACTACACGCCGTGTACTTGGTATTTACACACAGTGTCATTAGTCGGAAGATGAATAGTATGGTAGTGGGAGTAGCCACCTACGGAGCGATAGCACAAGCCATGTATTCAGAAAGACACGCAGTGTACTCATGTCGACAGATGAATAGTGCGGCAGGGAAAAGTAGTCGCTAGAGGAAAAGTTAAAAAATATAAAAAGTAAATGCCGTTTACTTGAGAGTACATGCCGTATAGTTTATTTTTTTGCTTAAAATGAGAAGTAGCCTCCTATTTCGATAGAGGAAGCTTAGAACATGTTTAGAGCACCAGGAGAGAAGGATTAAGCTTGGAAGAGTTTCCGACCGCACACCAGAACTCAGATTCCTTCGCTAACGATCTTGATTTAACCGCGCATGTGAGTTCTTAACTGTCCTTTAACCCTTCCTTCCAATTATTTCCTGAGGGGATGTTAGTTGAGTTTGAACGAGTAGTTGTTAGTCCCATATCTACACCGTTCTCTGGTGTTTCCGGAGGCATCGTTCACATATATTGATCAGAGGAGATCAAGGTTGGCGGTCTGATGTTTAATTCCAACTCTCATATGGTTTTTGTGTACTGTTGTTCTATGCGCCCATGTCTGGGGTGTCGTATGGATAATGCCTTGACTAATTGAGATATCTATAATTTCCTAGATAGTCTAATGATAATTATAAACTGTAATCTGGGATCATTTCATGGATCCAGGGCCACCCCGGGGGAGCGCTTCCCTTGTTTTTCCATTTACCAGGATACCCGAGGGTATACTGTGATTTTAGCATGCACTGAGTTTTCTTGAGAGAAAATATATATGATGTTCTTGCTTATGTATTGGGATAGGCCTAGTTACTTTCTTAGCCTAATGGAAAATGTTTTTTTTAGCTTGAGGGTATGTGTTTCACTTAGCCTGAGGGAAACTTTTCCTATGCCTGTGGGCAGTTTCTTCCGTGCCTGAGGGCATTATATCGTATGCTTGAGGGAAATATTCATTATGCCTATGGTAAATCACATGAGGGTTTTGATTATGATTACCTAAGGGTAAGGTTTTTCATGTCTGAGAACTCTGTTTACTTGCATATTCACTGTGGTGATTCCACATGTTATGTCTGCCAAGCTAAAGCATAGGATTGGTATTATTTTACCTTGTACTTGTTAGATAGCTTGTTGTGGTTTTTTCTGCAGCACTGTATAGGATATTGTTGGCTGAGGATGAGTCTCGGGAACTTATAATTCAATTATAATGAATTGTAATATAACAATTAAATTGTAATGAAACTGGTTAGAGTAACTACTTTTGAGTACTTCCAAGTTTACTGCATTTTCATTACTGGAAACTGTTGTTGCATAATTTCACTGACAGTTGGGCACAAGGCTTTGGTGGTTGCCTACTGGGATTTATTTCTCACACCCTGTTTGGGTCATGTCTTGGGCCCAAACAGATTATATTGTTGTAGGTGTAGATAAGGGAAAGAGTCCCTATACAGGTACTTGATTGTTGTAGAGGAGTAGGAGAGCATGGGACCGAGCTTAGGCTTATGATGTTGATGAGTTCCTGCTGCACTGTTTTACATTGTTTTTCTGTATTTTTCCTTTGTATGGTATTTATTTAGTTTGCAGTGTATCCTATTTTGGATACTTTTATAGACTTAGGGACATATTGCATCATTATATCTGATTTTTTGTCTTTTATTTATTTTCGTACTATGTCCATTTAAGTATTGGTATTGTTTAATGATTCCGCTTTTAGCATGTTTTTATTTTATCAGCTATGTTACACTTTAAAAAACAAGGGCATATTTTCTCCACTATAAGACCTAGGCCCTCATTGCTAGTCGACAACCTCTAGTGTTTGGGGAAATGCACTTGAGTTCTTGTGACCAACCGGGTTCGGGGCACCCATTGAGTGGCACCTGGATCCGAGGCATTATAGAAAACATATAAGATGAATTTGAAACATTACATTGAATATATAAAATATAAATTTCATTAAATAAAAATACATAAAGAGTGATATGATTTTATAAATGCAATTATTCTCTTTTTAATAGGTTTTTATAAAAAAAACATCCTTAATATTCAATTGGTTTTTATTTCCATTTATAATAAATTTGGTAACCAATGAATCATTATTTAAACACGTTTAAACAATATTTCAAAATTCATTTAATACTATTTATTAACCTCATCCCAATGGATAGGTGTTAACTTCCATTTAAAATAATAACAATATTATTTTTTTAGTATAACTCAATGTTGTGTGCAACCTATGATTTTGGAGAAAGCCATTTTTGCATGTCGAGTACGCTATCAGAAAAAGCATCCCCTTTGTCATAAAATTTTCATCTTATTCATTAAAATTAATTGAAATGAAAAGGTATTATTCTATAATTATTTGGTTTATTACATCATTCCCCTATTTTGGAAATTGCATCCACACAATTTTAAAATTGGGCTCAGAAACTTCATTGAAAATCCCACATTGAAAAAATAGAAAATAAAACTATCACTTTAAAAGATAGAAATAGAAGTAAAAAGTTCACCCAAGATAACATATAGTAGGGTTCCATGTATGAAAAAATGGATATGGAAGAAAAAAGAACCATCAAGTTCTGATAGAGAGTGATAGAAAACATGATCTGGAGAAAGTTAACTACCATAATGCTGTAAAATTGTGATGGGTTAAACTGTCTTTGATTCACCAATAAGGAATGTAAAGGAACAATGTTTTTTTTAAGTTTAATTTCATAATTTTGAGGAATTTATTTATGATATTGAAAAATAAAAAAAAGAAATATACTTATCTCTGAAGTAGAGTTTCATCCTTTAATAAATATCTACCACAGAATCATCTTTTCTACAAATGGTGAGTATTCATGATGACTTGGTCACTTCTGATGTTCTAGAATCAACTTCTAGGGAATCTCATAATCCACGAAAGATGAACTATATATTCACCTATCTTTATACATTAACCCAAACCCAAAATTCTTAGAAAAACATCATATAATCCCTCGAAAAGAATAATCCTTTATAAAAATAAAGAATACTCTTAATCTCCAAAATTCAAAAAACAATCTACCTAATTTTAACAAGTACCGTTCAATAAACTATTTTACTTAAAATTATTCAACGTAATCTAAACTAATATTGAAAAACTAAAATTCATAAGGAATTGATCACCTATTCTTCCATAATAAATGGTAACATTTATCTCAAAATAAAATCAACTACTCTTAAAGTATCATACATAAAAGTAATTAACCTAATCACATATTCTCAATGATTGGTTAATAATTTCCATAAATAATCAAAATTGATATATGCCAACAATAAAAAAATAGATTCTTCCAAAATAAAATTCAACCATTATTCCTTAAATTTAATCCCATAGTATTTTATTTTCCTTAGGCATATAGTGTTCCCAAAAGTGCGAACGTCTTCCAAAATATCATTTATCAGATAATCATGATTTTTTCCTATTCTAAAGATATCGATTTGATAAAGAATAAGTACCAAAAATAAACTTATTCCTAATCCATAAAGTTATTTAAACTAAATAGGATAAGTCATAATAACATAGGGATTCATGTAGGCTAGTTGTAAGCAATGCTCCCTTGTCACCCTTCGGTTGTGGGTTCAATTCCCATGGCCTTGCTTGATGCAATGAGTTTTCACCCTTCCTGTGTGTTTTCCTTTTCCTAAAACTATATAATTTTTAAATCATTTCCAAAATGAGATAAAATATTCAAAAATAACCATAACATATTTTAACCTCAAAGGTTATCTCATACCTTTCATTTTGCATCCCAAAAAGTAATAGCCCGTAATTTCCTCAAATTCAAGTATCATATAAACCCTAATGGTTCATTATAAATATATCCAAATACTCAATTAAACTTTTTATATAAAAAATTATGTGTCAAAAATAATGGAATTCCACTAAAGTAATACTGTCATTAATATATTTAGACATATCATTATCTATAGATCAAACATATGTCTTCAAAATTAAAATGTTGAAAAATTAATCATCCAATATTCTTTATGATACTTTATCCATGTTTTTACATCTTGTTAATTTATAATTATTTCCTAAAAACAATATCATGTATAATGTCCAATGATTCAATAATTTCAAAGCATGAGAAAATAATTTATCCATACCTTTCATAGGCTATTTTTCGTTTCCTCCTCTTTAATTGGAAGAGAATTAGGAATTGGTAAACATATATTTGTATAGTCCTATCGATCCCATTCCCAAAACTACTTCATAGGACATATATTTTCATTATTCCCATACACACCACATTTAAAACATTCAATTGATCCCTTAGAAAGAACTTCATTCCCTTTCCTAGAGTCAACTGAACAATTCTTTTTTCCATGACAGGTTATTGCTTTATGACCTTCATTACCTCATTTTTAACATCTTCATGTCCCATTGAAGATTTTTTCTAGGTGTTTATTTCGACATCCTTGACACAAATTTTTTTGAATATACTTAGGTTTATGACTTTTACTCGAACTTCCAGGGGGATTATTTTCTCACATATATGAGGCCTTGGAAAAATCACCATTGTTAGAGTGTTCAATCATAACTCCAGATAGTTGGTTAAGAATAACTACAACAGTTCTCATTTTATCTCCCATTTAATTCAGTTTCTTATTCAGTAAATCACAATAGTTTCCTTTATACCAATTTTTATATTTATTCCTTCTAAATGCATCCATTTACTAAAACCAAAATGGGTAGTGTGAGTATATCAGCCAAATAATCATATACTGTCTTATGAGGAGGGTAAAAACTAAGATATAAATATTAATGTTATCTTAAACTCATTAAATTTATCTATAATAACTATGACCCTTTCAAATATTCTGACATCTTTGGTTATATAAAACATGTCACTTATGTTTAAATAACACTGTAACCTCTAAATATATCTAAACCGACCTTTGATACATACTATAAGGCCCCAGCCTTAGACATTACTTAATCTTGATATAAGTCAATAATTTTAATCTAATTCACAATGAGGATCTTTTCAGGTTTAGATCATTATAGAATTAAGTCATAAAATAAACATAACAACTTGAATTTCACATGTAGACACTTCTAATCACTATCCATTTTTTATAAAACAAAAACCCTTTGAAAAGAAACATGACATCGTTTGATGTTTTAACCTCATAATTTTTCCCTGATATCATCCATCACTCTATTATTATTTATGTCCTATGAAAAAAAATTCAATTCTTTGGATGAGCATAAAAAACTCAGTAAGGGATACATAATGAATGAAAATTGTTAGTCTTGAAAAAACTTGTAAACCATTTAAACTTTATTATAAAGTAATAATTTTCACCTATAAGAAGTAGAAAAAACACTTCATTGAATATAACCTCATCGGTTACCCTTTTTGTAACCAAAATATTACCATAAATCCAATAGAATGAAAAAAATTATCATCTAAAGTTAACTTGGGATATAACCATACTTAAATGGAATAACCTTACAATTGACTTCCACACATATCGCTAAATGGAATAGCCATACGACCAACTTATTTACCCAATTCATTGGAGGTTATAACATAACCAACTGTCCTTAGTTTATCATAGAACCACCCATTATTTGGTTTATAATGTAACTACCCATCATTGGTTTATCATGTAACCACCCGTCAAATGTCCATGTACCATTATATAATTATAACACATAAAATATTGCAAATATCGACATTTTATTAATAAAATTTTATTTTTAGTCACATGAAATAATTTCAAGATATTGAAATACTCAATACAATTTAAAAATCATTTTCAAAATTAAAGAACCCAAAAAATGGAATAAGGGATTTTTTCCTTTAAAAACACAATAAAACTTATAGAGGAAAAAATATCAAATAACGGTTACAGTGGAGAAAAGGTTGTTGTCGCCACATACGTTAAAAATATTCCTTTGGTAATTAAGTAAAATTATTTTTAGAGAAAATATTTACTTTGAATGAAATTAAAATTCAATGGGGTTTTTTATACAATGCATAAAACAAGGAGTTGTATATTATTAAAATATGCATCAATGGAAGGAGATTGTGATGAAGTCCCTAACATAGGGTCCAACCCATCACGTATGTTCCTTGTTCTTACTAAATAATAAATTGAAGTTAAATTTTTTACTTTATTCAGAACCTTTTTCATGTTTATTATTCCTTTTATATCACTTATTACCATGTAATAAAAATTACATAATTATTTAAGTTAATATTGGTTATTTTGTCAATATTCGGTACTGTAGTCCAAAATTAACTTGTTTTGATATGTTTTAAAAATTACATAATCAACAGAATGATATAAATATCAAAAATATCCACAATATATATATTTATATTAGTCCATAATATTTTGAGATAATAAATGAAATGCACCGTCATTGGAGATGGTAGACTATACGTACACATGAACACTACTTTCATTTCTTTGTCATACTAAAAGAATAATAATCAAATGATATAACTTTATATTATTATAACAGTACTATATCATTGTCATTTATGTCTTATAGTTTTAATAAAACCATCCTTTATACGTTCCACTTATAGCATGAACGAGTCATATACCTTTGAGGGGGCGATAGTCCACACTTCTGCAAATGAAATTATCGTATTTACACATCATAGAAAACATAAAGGTATGTCAAAAATAAAAATTAAATAATCATACAAAGAATATAAATATAATATATATAAAATATAAATATAATTCCATCATAATGACCACATTGAGAGGTGTTAGGGTAAAATCGAACAATCATCGTTTTTTGCGGCTGTAGTTCGCCGTACACAGAAACCGTACGATCATATCAATTTGATAGAGGTGTGCATAAGTGTATTTAAAATATGTTTAACAACAATATCCTAGTGTATTCAGGATACTGGTGTTGTTATGTAATAAAATAATAAGAAGATCATAAGGAGTTGAGAAGTAATGTAAAGGAAAGGAACCTGAGAGAAGATGTTACCTCTAAATCGGGTAACTTCTTTTGATTTGAGCCAAAAGGCCATTTTGAAATGGCTTCCACCCATGTTAAGGCTTCTTGGAGGAAGGGAGAAATTTTGGGAGATTATTTGGGAAGACTTTTTATAAGCCAATGTGCTTGTGAGGTGTGAGTTATGTGGATAGAAGTGGTGGTCTTTTATAAGGGGGAGGAGTGGCACTTTAGGAGAGTCTAGAAATATTATTTTATAATAAATTTAATTTCAATTAGAAATACTCCAAAACTCATTTATTTAGAATATAAGATTATGTTGGTTCTAATACCCATCATACCATTATTTTTAGGAATGTTGTGAATAATATTTTTATCCTTATTATTTTGGTTTAACCCTTATTTTACCTTTTTTAATCTTATCGTGATATCATGTTATTTACATATTGTGGGTTAATGTAATTACCATTTCATGTAAAAAGAAAAAAAAATGTTATTTATGAAATATTTGGACTTATCCAAACCATTTGGGAGAATCTTATATTTTGTTGAATTTAATATCATTTATTAAGCAATTTTATGTTTTATGTTATGAATTTTGTCAATTTTGGACACTTTTCATACTTGACTTTTTTTAAAAATTCATAACATCCTAATTCCTTCAAACCAAAGGATTTAAATCAAATATAGGATGTAAAAAGAATCCAGAAAATTCGTGGATGGAAAATAATAACCAAACTACATTTATTTTAACATCTGTAATATCATTTATTGGAATAATTTATTAATAAAGCAATCATGACATCATCATTGTGTCATTATTAAAGTTATTAATTCAATATCTAAGAATTATAAATAAAATATCATGATTTCAGATATATTTTTATAGTTCTAATTAATTTTTGTAGATGAATATATCATTTATATAGCCCCATATATAAAAAGTTTTAAGAAAATATACTTGTTTATGTTATATTTCTCCTTACATTAAATTAATTTTTATAACATGTCATTATCACAACCATGTGGCTCCATGGGGTCCCTAAATCGACCCAAGGATTCCCATGATCATAAATATCTCATTTAATAGAAATAGAACAAACTTTAGGATAGTTTAATATTTTTATAATTTTATTTATTACCCTTAATTACCATATTTATCCTTTCACAAGGGTAAATAAAATAATTACAGAAGTTACTATTCATATTTCAAAAAAATATAAGGTACATATTTAGAAAATTTAGACCTTCAAATTCCAAATATGGAATCCATTTTTCCAAATTCAAAACACATAATTGGAAGAAATTAATTTAAAATTAATTTTCATTGTCAAAACCAAAAAGTGGGTTTTTAAGAAGTAAAATCTATCAAAAGATTGACATGTGTTTATATCCAATTTAAAAGTCAAATTACTTCCAATGATAAAAATTGGAATAATGGATAAAAATAAATTATATTTAAAAACATTAAATAATATGATTTAGAAATATAAATTATCTTGATGGAAGAAGTTATTTTCAATTAAAATATATTGGAAATTTACTATTCATCAAAATATAATAGTTATCCAAAAAATATTCAAAATTCATATAAAGTAAATTTTTATGTCTTTATTACAAATAAGATGTTTATTTTTTCAAATAAAAAAAATAATGGTTTCAAAAACTAAATTTAGAAAGGTTTTACCCTCAATAGACGGTAAAACTAAATTTTTAGAAAAATAATATTTTTATCCAAAAAAATTGAATTTGTTCTTATATAATTACCCAAAAATGTATAAGATGAATTTAAAACATTAAATTGAATATATAATATATATTTTTCGTTAAAAAAATCCATAAAGAGTGATATGATTATATAAACATAATTATTCTATTTTAAAAATGTTTTCATGAAAACACATCCTTTATATTTTATTGGTTTTTATTTCCATTTATAATAAATTTCGCAACCAATGAATCATTATTTTAACATATCTAAACCATATTTTGAAATTTAGTTAATACTATTCGTTCCGCTATCCCAACGGCTGGGCGTTAACTACCATTTAAATTATTATAATATTATTGTATTATTTTTTAGTATAACTCAATGTTGTGTGCAATGTAACATTTTAGAGAATCCTGTTATTGCATGTTGAGTATGATATTGAAAAAGAGTCCCCATTAACATAAAATTAACATCTTATTCATAAATATTAATAAAAATGAAAAGGTATTATTCTATTAATATTTAGGTCATTACAGGTTTTCCCCATGGATTCTGTCAAATGGGAGTGGTTTTCATTAAGTTATAAGGGAATGGGACTAAATTTATAAAATAATTCCATTTCTTTTATAGAGGTGATACTTACTCTGAATGAAATGATTTTGAAACCATAAAATATATTAATTGGTTTTGAGTACTCAAAATGGATTTATAAAATTTATAAAAAAATATAGTTATTTTAAACATTACAAAAATAATTGGTCATGGATAACTTTTACAGTATTTCTTATATCACTTTTGGTCCATTATTATGTCATAATACAGAAATTTTATTTATATGGTATTTAATTTTTCCCCAAAAATACGGCTCTCTTAGAAAATTATGAAAAATTCACTGATGGATAAATTTATTTTTATGATTAGAAAAATAATATTCATTTTATATAAATATTTTTTTCTAAATATATTAATTTTAACTTTTAAATTAAATAAAAAATTTGTCAACAAATGCACTGGTTTTTTTAAATAACAGTTTTCAAACACTTATAAAAATTATATTTGACTTCAGAAAAATTATATGATAATTTTATTTAATAAAAAGTATTTAGTTATAATATTTAATTAAATTATTATTTATTTAAAATATCGCTTAATTAATAAAAATAAATTCATTAATTTAAATTGAATCTTACCCAAAAAAACTATTTATGTTTTATTGCATCAAAATAAATATTGTTTCTAAAGTAACAATAATATGAAGAAAATATATTCTTTATGATATACAAAAATAATGTATATAATCATATTTCTAGGGTCTTGATACATATCCCTTTAATACACCAAAAAACACCCTACGACTAAGATGCATGATGGTGAGACATTCATGGGGTGGTTCAACATACATGGTTTGGGCCGTGATCTAAACAAGCTTGAACTTCGCCCATAAACAGTTTATCTCATGCTTAAGTAATTGGATCTCACCTTGTGATTGGTCAAGGGAAAATCCTCGTGATAATATCTCCATCATAATCTCATATAAATCGGCTTCATAGGGTACGATCCTACAAGTTGGGGCCATCAATTCCTTTTTTTTGTGTCAATTGGATTTGTTAAAACCCTGTATTTTTAATAACCATGTGATCACTATTGAACAAAAATATTTTCAGTTATAATGATACATTAATGATTTTTTAAATTTTAAAGAATATAATAATACCGAATAAGTTCATTTTTTCTATAACCTTTTTACATAATAATTCATTTAAATAAATTGGAAGGGAAAATTTATTTATGACAGTTAGGGTCATTTAAATATTCCCCCTTCAAAAATTTCACCCTTGAATGTTTTCGTTTCTCACATTAAAATATATGGGAGTAACACTATTTCATCACCTCCTCCCATTCCCACATTTCTTCTTCAAACTATTGGTTTCTCTAGACCACTTTGACTGATTGCGTTGTCTTATTTTGTAGAAAGTTTTATCTATGATCTATGATCTTCACTGGATTCTCCTCATAGGAATGGACATTATCCAATGGAAACACCTAGGGATTGAGTATGTGTTAGGGGTATGGTATGTACTTTTTCAAGAGAGATACATGGAATACATCATGTACTTGAGATAGGTTAGGTGGAAGTTCAAGTCAATAGGCACCGCTCCGATGCGATCAAGGATATGAAAGGGGCTGAGGTATCTTGGAATAATCATTCCCTCCTTTAAAAATATCATCACATTATTCCATGTGGATATATAGATGAATGCCATGTCTCCAAATTAAAAGTATATTTCTCATCATTGATTATTGGAATATCTCTTTTTTCGATTATGAGTAGGCATTATGTGCTTATGAATGTTCTTAAAACATTTACCCTATTTCATCAACCATTTAAATATATAGAATTTTCCCCCAACATCATCCCCACATGAAGGTGTTCTTCACCTCTTCCCATAATGTTCTTCATATGGAGTCATTTGGATTGTTGTGTTGAATTTGTTTTTGTAAGAGAACTTGACCAGTTGACGATGTTGATACCATCCTTATTTGAGGTCAATTGAGCATTCTCTCAACATTTATTAAAGATTTAAGATAGTATGTGAATATTGGATATCATTTTGGGGTGTAAATACAAGATGAATTTCAACATAGTGTTTAGAGCATGATGGAGACTTTTACAAAACATGGATGTGCATCTTGTATCTCGATTGGATACATTCGATTGTGGCACTGCATGCAGCCGCACCACTTCTCTAATGTATATCCGTCCAAGTTAATCTTGCGAGAAGTAATCTCAAATCGTAATTATGGGCACAATATTCATAAAATGATCCACCACAACCCATAGTTAATTATTCCATCTTGATGTCTTTATAAGACTGGAGAAAATTTCCTTGTTGATGTTTTCCCATTTCCATGTAGGTATGGGTAAAGGTTGCATTATCCTCTCTTATTTTTTCCTTTCTACTTTCACATGAAGACATGCAAGGAATATTTATGTATAACGCATGATTTCCTTCATTATATTGTCCCACTAATATTGTTCTCCATGATCTGAACATATCTTTGTTCATCCTGGGTGTATGTAGAATGTTAAGCTTCATGAATCATCCAATAACTCCTTCTTTACCTCAGGATTTGATGAAACATATATTCTTGACCCAAATGTCACAAATCCTTCTTAATTAACATTGAACTACAAGGATTAACCATTCCATATGGTTTCCATATTTATCTAAATTCCCACATCATCTCAATGTGAATCCCCTATCTTCTCTAGATGTGACGTTTAAACAATCACTTATAAAAGGACATATGATTTTACTTCATTTATGATTCCAATGTCCATCTGTTCCAAGTCTATGAAAATTTAATCCCTCACAATTTTCATCAATGATATAATTTTTGGATCAATTATACTTACAGTGCCTGACACACTATTCAATTTCCCATGATGGTAGTGAACCGAGTAGTCACAGTCCCTGATTAGATCTAGCCATCTTCATTGGTTCATTCTCATATCTTTCTATTTGAAAACATACTTGAGGCTTTTGTGATCCATATAGTTTTCAAACATCTACCAAAAGAGATAATGTTTCCATTTTTTATTATTAAGATCATTGTGGCCGACTCTAGATCTTGGGTTCGGTAGTTCTGTTCATGAAATTTCAACTACCTTGAAGCATAGGCTACAGATTTTCAATTTCTCATTGACACACATCCTAATACCTTCATCAAAGAATCGTATAAAAACACAAAAATATCTCCACTTGTGGTTAGTGTAATCACATGTGTATTTATAATACTCTTTTCCAACTTCTTGACTTTCCCTTCGCATTCATAATTCCAAGAAACCTGACTCCAATCCAATTTATCATGGTAAGAGGGTTTGAAAATCACCGTAAATTTGTCACAAATCGGCAATAATAGCCTTCTAACCGAAGTAAACTATAGATATCCATCACATATGTTTTCCTAGGCCATTTTTTATTTTCTTATGTCTTTGAAGGTACCAAATATATCATTTTTTGTGATGATATGACCTAATAATGAGACATAAATCTAATGGAACTCACATATTTTTAACTTTTCATAAATATACTCCTTTGCAAATGTCTTTAGAATTATACTTAGATCCTCCTCATGATCCTCCATGATTATGGAGGATATTATAATGTCATCTATAAATACTATTAAAAACTTGTTGAGATAATAAATAAATACTATATTCATAATGTCCCGTACGATTTTTGGAGAATTATTGAGTCCAAATGGAATTACTATGAACTCATAGCGCCTATACCTTATATGAAAAGAAGCAATATTGATATCCTTCTTCTTCACCCTAACATGATTATATTTCGGCCACATAACCCCCTTTGAGAAGTAGTTTTTCCCCATATAAGATCAAGTAATCCATTATTCCATGGAAAAGGATTCCAATTCGTTATCATGATCTTATTCAGCTCACGATAATCAATGCAATGGTGCATTGATCCATCCTCTTTCTTGATGAAGAGGACTAGTTCCCCCCATAGTGAAGATATTGGGAGTATGAAACTGTTTTCTGGGCTCTCTGATAGTTTTTTATTCATCTCCTAAAGTTATAAAACATACATTCTATACATATTATTGGATAATAGAAACATCGATGTTATATGATCGATTAAAAATTATACCTATCGTCTAGAAGTTATACCAGAAAATTCTTAAAAAAACACATCATTATATTCCTTCACAATAAGAATGTATTGAAAGATGGTTATTTCCTTATAATTAATACTTATTCTAGATAAAAATTATATTAGGTAAATAATATCCATGCTTGATAGGTTGGTGATAAAGAAGATTCACCCACTTCCACACACTTGTACAAAATCGAGGCATATTTGCAGTACAGAGAGTGATTTCCTTCTAGAAACAATTTATATTGGCTCTATATAGAGAAACCCAATACATACCTATAATTGGAGAAAATTACAACCAAGGGAATATGAAAAAGCTTGTCAGGTATATCATCCAAAAAAATTTGATAGGGGAGGAGTTATATACTTGGGATTCAATAATTTCCCCATTTTCCGTTTTGATTGACAATTCTACATCCATGATTTTTGGAGGTATTTGAAAAGTTATACAAAACATTCATGATATGAAGGAATGAATAGAACTAGAATAAAAATTTACGTTCTCTATTCATGGATGAATAACTACAGTACTAGTCACCACTTCATTTTCGGTATCCACCTAAGTGGCTGTGATGGAAAAAGATCACCCTTTCTACCTTTGAGGTTGTTGGTTGTCTCCAAACACCATTGGCTTAGTGAATTGGTTTGAAAGGTACCATAGTTCCTTGAAGTTGATGCAATAAAAAATGCACAATGGTTTGACTAGATTATTCCTTTACTCCATTGAATTAGAGAGTTTTTCCTATTTTAAATCATTAGCTAGGTTGCCTTCCTTTACGCACCTAAAGCATTTCCTCAACCCCCCTCCGAAAATTTTATGGGGATTCTTACAACACCTTTGACATGTGTGATGTTGAAATTTCATTCCACTATTATATATCCCTATTGGAACTCAATAATTAATCTTTACTTTCTTTGTCTAATCCAAATTATAACCTTGAGAATATACATGCTCTATTTTGACTTTGAGGTCACATCAGAAAATTTCCTCATAGATATCAAAGTGTCAGATCACCTGGTATTTTTTTAGACTAGATTTTAGCCTAATAAATAAGAAAAAAACATTCTATTTGGGGGTAATTTCAAATATAGAGGCATATCATGAATGTATTGTGATGTTTTACTCATACTCCCAAAAAGATACACTATCTATTTTCTTGAGGTCAAGGAAATATATTTAAATTCTAAGAGACTGTGAGAAACATATTTGTCAATTTTTTTCTAGAATTCCTTCCAAACCATCCCATTGAATTATTACTCAGGATTTTTATTTTTGATTGGTTTCCACCAATTATTAACTTCTCCATCCATAAGATAGAAAACTTGTATAACCTTCTCTTATTTGGGAAATTTATGGACGAATATGATCTTCTCATTGGAGTTATTCCTTTGTTATGCAATTAATGGTCCTGATGATCCATTGAAACATGGAGGCATTTAGCACTTAAATGAATCAATCACATATTTATATCTCTTAGGGGATTTGGGAAATCCTCTTAATTTAAGAATATATTTATAACCTGAGTCAGCCGAGAGAGTATTGTTTGAATGTTTGTGATTCCCACTCCCACCAGATGGATATATCATTATTTTAGTTATCAAATTTTCTCTAGAATTTATTTTTTACAAGATTCCTCATATTTTTGACCATTGGATAAAATAAATGAAAAAATAGGGAGTATTATATTAAAACTATTTAACATATAAAGGGTAATCCAATGATATTAAATAGAAAACATATAAATTACATGTATTTTCTTAACTTATAAATTTCTATGATTGAATATATGTTTCCATGATATATTTTTTAATGTATACTCTTATGGGATTTTTTTCCCATAATAATGGTCCAAAATGACTTTATGAATTTAAAAAATCATATACCCTAGGTCTATCAAACTCAGTGTGCAGTATGGCCTATTTTCATGTACCAAGTTAAACATAGTCAGTCCTGACACACCTTCTCAAAGTTGTTACCTGTAGGTACAACTATGCTAGAACCACACCCACTTCTTGTATCCATACCATAATATTATTTCTTGATAAACCACTTACTCTATAGTTACTGAAATTTAGAGATGTTTTCTTATTCTTATTTTTATCCCTAAGTCTCTTTTTAGAGTTTTCTAGTCCAAATCTAAACAATAACTAAACTTTTCCTTCTACATAAACCATGACAAAACAAATATTTATTTTTCATTAATGAATGATTTATTACATAATATTGAACTTAATAAAATCCAGACTAAGGATGATTCTATTGTATTAGAGAATTAGGTACATTACATAACAATCTAAAATAGGAAATACACCAGCTTTATTGACAACGTCCATAACATGATCATAATATTCCATGGCTTTTTAAATGAAAGGGATAACCAAGAGACATACATTATAAATGGGTGACCTATAAATCCATTTAAGGTAACAATCATGGCAGAAGATAAAACATGTCATATAATAGGAATATCAATGGGGAATAAAAGAAACATGAACAAATAGTCGTGATATAACATGATAATCATAACATGGGAAATGTGGAAACAACATAAAACACAACATCATAAATATAGGTCAAGGATAACTGAAAAAAACATCATCATGGAAAAAGTACCATAAAGGAATTAGGTTCACTAACCATCACAAAATTAAATCTCGTGAAACTAAAAATTTCCTAATGCATTAGAGAACAATATAATATGGGTGCACCAATCACTTTAATTTCATTCTCATGGTTAAGAGTGCCATATAGATCATAAAACAAGGTTTTATTAATCATCATATTTTATTCCATGATCACGGAGTGTGTAATAAAAATATTTAAGTTCTATGTAATATAATTATAATTGTATGAAACTGAACACCCTTGATAAGAAATGGTTATGATATTCACTGCACAATTGTTTTGGCCAGGAAAATCATTTTGAAAATTCGGCAGTATAACAACATCACTTAAAAATTCATAAAATGGTATGATGAGAGTGAAAGGGTTATATCATAATTTTTACATAAAATGGTTAGTAATAGGTACATGTATATATATATATAAATGTGTGTGTGTGTGTGTCTCGCAAAATTTGGAATTAGAAATATAAGGCATAAGATAATAAATAAACTTGAATAAAGAAGAAAAGGTGAGGATACATTACTTCAATGAATGAATCCAAATGAATTTGAGGTGATTATTGAGAGCTTTGGGGAACATTGTGAAAATTATAGAGGGGAAGGAAGATTAAACATGTGATCTAAAGATATTGAGTGATGATAAATGTGATATTGAGTGGGATTATAATGTAAATGACCGGGGATTTCACTATTAAATCAATGGACTTAAGGCCTTAATTTTTTAATGATATTTGATAATCCACCTTTCAAGGGGTGAGGTGGATCCCTTACAAGGTCCATAGGCATATGTATTACATGGCCCGTAATCCTTAGAGGAATTCATTACCTGTAGGTTTCAAACTTTACATATAACCCAGACTAACTACACGAATCTTCTCCCCAAGCATCTTCATCGTGAAATTAGATCTCCACCTTCACATGGTGGTGAGGCTAGGCTTTCTTGTGCATGCACAGGCTTATTCTGATGGCAGGTGTCATACCCTTTCATTCCTGCAATCAATTTAGCTTCTGCTAAGGTGAAAGGCTCCTTACTCATCCACCTTCAGGAGATTATTCCATATAGGTTGTCTAGTTTTCATCTACATTAAAGGTGGCCCGAAGGCCTTATGGTGGCCCAAAGCCTTGATGTGGACTGAAGGACTTTCTGAACCAAAGTCCACAGTGGCCCAAAGGCCTTAAAGGACCTAGGGACCAAATCAGTGGCCCGAAGGCCCAAACGGGGGAATAGTCCCAGATGCTACAGTGCCAAACAGTACCTTCTATAGTTCCAACTACAGTACTACTAAAGTACCTGCTATAGTACTTCTACAGTACCCCTAGAAATATGCCACCTCCTGGATTTGATTCCGGGTCACTTGAATGCACTTAAAGAGTCCTCCGCCTGGATTTTGGGATCAATATAATAAAATAACCAAAACTAGAATCCGTCTGATTCTTTTCCAATAGTTTCAAACAAATTGGAGTGGTTTCCATTATTATATAAGGCCAAGGGATGAAAATAATAAAATAATCCTCTTTATTATATCAAAGTGAGTCTTAATTTTAATGAAATGATTTTTAAACTTAAAAATATATTAATGGATTTGGAGGGTGCATAATTGCATTATGAAATTAAAAAAATAAATTTTAAATATAATTATTTTAAAGATTAAACATATATTTCATCATGGATTCAATTTTTATTATTTATTAAATCACTTTTATTCCATTATTATTTCATAATACACAAATTATATTTATACAATACATACCTTTTACCTGAAAATTTGACTATCTCTGAAAATTTTGAAAAATTCACCATTGGATAGTTTCAATATTCTGATAAAAAATAATATTAAAATTTTCTAAATAATTTTATAAATATGTGAATTTTCACTTTCAAAATAAAATCATTATTTATTATGAAATGTTGGGTTTTTATGATAATGACCGTTTTCGAACCCTTATAATAATTATATTTGAAATCCTAAAACTTATATAATTATATATTTTTAATAATAATTATTTTATAAAAATAATTTATTAAAATAAATGTTATTTAAAAAATCCATCCATTTGCCAGAATAAATTTCTTAAATGAATTTGAATATTACGCAAAAATACTCTTTTTGGTTTATTGTATCAAAATAATAATCATTTAAAAGTAACAATAATAGGATTAAAATATGTTCATTATTCTATATAAAATATATATATATTCATATCTCTATGGTCTTGATACATATCACTTTAATATACTTGTAATATCCCTAAGATTAAGGTACATGATAGTGTGACTTTCATGGGGTTGTTCGGTATACATGGTTTGGGCCATTATCTCAAGGAGCGTAAACTTCTCCAATAAATGGGTTTACTAATGGTTTAGTTGTTGGTTTTCATGTTGGGATTGGTCAAGGTAATATCCCAATGATTCTATATCCATCATAATATCCAATAAATTGTCTTCATAGGGTATGATCCGACTGGTTGAGGCCATCAATTCCTTTGTCCATGTCAATTTGATTTGTCTAAACCCTATATTTATACTAACCATGTGATCATTGTTCAATGAAAACATTTTCAAAAATAATGATAATATAATGGCCTTTTTATATCTGATAGAATATAATAAAACCAATTAAGTACATTTGGTTTCTATAAACATTTTAAATAATAACACATCTAATTAAATTTCAAGGGAAATTTTTTTAACACTTATGGTTGACACAGTTATCCAAAGAAGATGTAAAATTCTTATTGTGGTTAATTTTTTATTCATAAACCTCCTTAAAATTAAATTAAATCATGATAACATAAAAGAAAAATTATATAACCTATAATGAGATGTTATTTTTTTAATGTAATATCCTATATCTATATACACATCCACCAAATGACAAACAAAACGGTCAATCGTGTGTACGACGGACTACTGCCTCAGAAACTGATTTAATATGTTTTCCATCATCACCATTTAATGATCGATATAATTATTTATATTAACATATTTATATTATATTTAGTATATTATTATACTTTTAGAATAATAATATCATGTATAACTTCTACATTTCTATTCCCTTCGGGATATGACAACGTCGCCGGTGTGTATGACGGACTACAGACTCACAAAGCGATGTGAGTTTTTTGATTACACATTACATAGAAGGTGCTATGGCTAAAATTAATGGATATATGCGATATTTATGAAATATAAATGGTTTTTGAAATATAATAACACAACTGAATTCTTACCTTACAATCTATTGGAAATAATAATGTTGCTCTGGTGTACGTGTGGACTACCGCCTCTACGTAACAAGGTGAAATGTGATTAAATTTTTTAAATAGATGGTTATAATGATGGATTTGAATAATATAAATTATTTATATAATATGAAAATTATTCTATAAATGTGAATTAATATTTTTTTGTTCCATTCATCAAATAATTAAAATAAATTCCATGTGTACATATCACATACCCTCTATATGAATGGTGTAAACCATTTTCTATATAAAACTTTTATAGGATTCTCCAAATAAATATATAAGGACAATGATTTACATATATATGATCAGTAAAATTATTAATATGATTGAACCTTGATAAAAAGTAAAAGGAATGAAATTACAGAACCAAAACATACATGAAATACGATGCAGTTATCACCCAAAACAATGATTTAAACAAATAGTTTCTTATAAATGAGTGATAAAAAATATATTTTAATAATATATGGTATGATATATATTAATATGGATCATTAATATATTTATTATAAATTTATATTTATTATATATGAGTTTCTAACATATACAAAGAAAATTTGACCTGATGTAGGAGTTTCTCATCTCACTTTTACTTCTGTGAGATACACACCATATTCAAAAATTATTACTTTGTGTGGTGTATATAATACCCATTTTAATATTTTATATCATTAATATATTTATTTTAATGGTATATAATGTTTCATTTAAGAATACTTATTTTTTATGGATTATAATTCAGAAGTCACTATACTGGTAATGGTTTATTTCATTATATAATAATTATTCAGGATTATATAAATTTAATTATTTAATTGGGTAATTATTTAATATTTATATATTAAACCAATTTTATTTTCTTAAAATAAGTCAATTAATGATATTTTCAAGTAATAGTACAATTTACCCACTCATTGGTACATAAAATGACTAATTTTTTTAGGAAAACCCGACTTTATGTCTCTCTTTAGTCAAAAATACTATTTCATCAAAATACATGTTTTCTATGATGTTTGTAATATATTAATTTAACATTTTTACAAAACTGTTTTAATTTAATCATCATGTCTTCTTCTAAACAAGTCCCACATTGATTTTATTAAAAATATGATTGTAAATCTTTTTTAATTTGTATGAAATGAATGGAATTTCCCACTGTCATGAACAATCAACATTTTAATGATTCTTTTATACAAATCCAAGGTTATTTAGAAAAATTATTTTCAAAATTTGTTTTTTTTAGTTTTAGTTTTATTTTATTTCAAATTGAAACATGGTTATTTTTCTAAAAAAAATTTAATGACATTTGATAGTATTTCTAAAAATCTATGAAATCAACTATTTATTGAAATCTGATCCACTCTAGACATATTGTATTGTTATCATACATATTTTTTCTTTTGATGGTTAATGATCAGTTTGATTGATGATTCAAAATTATATTACCATTCACCTTATTATAGTAAATAGTTTATGATTATATTTATTTTATTAGGTTATGTATTAACATTTAATTCATTAATTTTTTAGAATGAATATTTATATTTATTTTGTATCAACCCTTTAATATGAAAAATTTATATGAATTTGTATGTGAAGGGTGGGGATAAGTTATAGATTTCCCCTTGATGTATCTACATGTCTCATGAGGCAAATTAGTTGGCCAATTTTGAATGGTTTTTACCCATACATTTAAACAATCTCGTGAAAGATCTTTGTTTCATGAGAATAAATAGAGTACCATCTTTATAACATAAAAAAATGGACAGTTGAGAACTAGGAAGTTTATAATTTTTATCCGATAAAGGAAATTCCATAGTAAGATGGTTGTATATTGAGTTTACCACTTTTTTTTCTTGAATAAATGTGGATGGATTGACTCGACTATCTTATTTGTGGGGAGGGGGAGGCAGGATTCAATGTCTTTTACAATCATTCAATTAATTTTAAATATTTTTTATCATTAATGGAAACTCCCTATAACTCCCACATCCACAACTGAGTAATAACATACCTTAAAAAGGTAGGTGATCCTTTGGGGTTTCAGACTAAATGATGTCTAAAAACACAAATTGGATGAGGGGATTATATTTCGTGCTCATAAAACCCATTTGGGAGGAATTAAGTAATACTATTTAAGATATTTTTAGAATCAATTCATGATCCCAATGCAGGGTAGGTAACCTTAATAGGATGATCCAATGGTATACACTTTCATATATGAAGGGAGTAGACTAACTACAATTCCATTTGTATGTACCTTGATTTATTTATCATTTTTCCTGTTAAGGGGTAGCTGCTTATATTTTAAATCCATTTAACCATGCACTCTAGAATTTTCTATCATTTAGGGGGATTATTAACATTCTGTAGATGGAATTGAGGAGTTATTATTTTTCTTACGCATCTTGTTTATGTCAGGAATAAAAACCCACATAGTTTGTTAAGCCCATAAAGTGTAAATTCATGTATAAAGAACATATATGTGGGATCTTAGGCACTAAATATTTGAGCTTGGTCCTCGATGATGTGTCCTACATATCTTTTTTATAGCATTAATCTGAATCAACATAGTTTAGTTACATCCTTGTGACTAAAACTGAGGTTAATGATGATATATGATAGTGGTTTTTTCGTGCCAATGATCAGGTCATACAAACCGAGCTTTCCAATGATTTTGGAGATTTATGATGTGAAAGATATGAACACTGGAACTCCCTAATCCCATGTGATCCATGATCAACATGGGAAAATATGATATAGAAAATAATTAGTGTTACTATATATGGATGCATGAGTTATGTGTTGGGATAGCCCTTTGGATGCTTGATATATTTCTTTGTCCTTGGAAAGGCATCATAATTATCCTAGTTATAAAAGGAATCTGATGTCACATAGTTTAGTTTATTTCTTAGCTGGCTGATGGATGAGGAGTTACCATCCCATGAAGTATATTAGGACCTGATGGTTGGAATGTTGGAGACATGGTGGGATTACACCGAAGTGGATTCCTATTTCAGTTCAGGCATTAAGAATGTATACTACATATCCAGGTTTTTTCAATAATAATATTTCTCATATTTTAGTTTATAAGGGCTTACGCACTAATTTTTCCTTATGTGTATACACTATAAAAGGTTATCATGTCAGGGGATGCCTTCTTGACCTAGCCTGGTTGTCTGTCCAACCTGCTTGATTGTCTCCTGGACATGCCTAGGTTTTCTGACTGATATATCAGAGGATGTATGTACATGTTTTGTTTTATTATGGACATGTCCAAATAAAATTTCATGAAATAGTTGAGTTTTTCAGAGGACATAATACAAATGGAATGCCTGAAGGACATCGCATGATCGAGGTTGACTTGTCTGGAGAACATTACAAGACCTGGATAACATGTTACGGAGGAAATCATATGATCTCAGCTGACTTGTCCATCAGGCTATTAAATTTTGTCAAATGACATTCCTAGAGGGTTTCTCATGTCTAGATGAAAATGTTTGGGGGATGTCACGTGAACTAGATAACTTATCCTAGTGTCATCAGGAGACCTGGATGACCTGATTGAAGGGTGTTAGGGGATCTGGATGGTAAGCCTGGTGTGATTCACAAATCCTTGGTGACTCACAGCAGTGATACCATATAATTCAGGAGACCAATATGAGGATCTATAAAAATCTAGATAGAGATCCTAGATAGCTTCATGATAGAGGGGTGGCATTCTCAGGGATGTCATCTGACTTTTTCTGATATGTCTGAGGGATGTCACCTGATCGAAATAGTATGCCAAGAGAGCATCACATAATTTAAGCAACATGTACCAGTTGTGTCACTTGTTTGGAATAGTCATGAGAAATGTATGAAGATTAGTGTATATTTTCTTTACATAAACTCCCATATTTTAGTCTTTATTCCATTTTTTATTTAATATGTGCGTTAGATTTTTCCAGTGTAAGATTTTTAGGTTTTACATGATGAAACAGATATGTGGGACCTCCTTCACATAATATAGTAACATTCCAAAATCCCTTCAAATGAGCTCCAATGATCACAAAAAGTCACTATTCATTCCACACATTCTCTTTCGTTGTTCCCAAGATTTTACTTGGCTTAAAACCTTTGTGATCCCGAGATTGGCCTCTATGAGTAGTCTTCTCCGTTGTTTGGATGCAATGGTTCATAGATCGAAGGATACATTTTATTTTGCTTGGGGCTGGTTATAGGCCTTGCCAAACCGGTTTTATTTCACCTTTTTTGTTGTGTATATTATAGATTTGGGTAGGATTCGGTGGAGGGATTTAACTTTATGAATTTTTCATGACCCATCTGCTTGTGTCACATGATCATCAGTGACTACAAGGCCATCATGTCTACCCTCCTTATATTGGATTTTGTCCAATCAAAGGTGTCATTCCTAATCATGTGAACATTCTAATGGGATTTTACAATGTTGGGATGATATATCTAGTAACCATTGTGAGATCAATATAACTGTTGAAATGATTTTAAATGATAGAATATGCTTTGTCTTGTACATTCTCCAAGACTAAGGTGGATTTCTAGGGAGAATTTCCGAGGTTAATATTTTAGGAAAAGGGGTCTTGTGGGACTGTACAAGATTTTCAATGGGATTTTCTAGGATCAATGGTGATATATTGGGGTGTAAAACTCTATTTTTATAAAATCATCATATTATTCCATCACAAGAATCTTCTATCATTTAGATTTTTTTATTTCCTTGTTTATCTTACAAGGGTTGGGGCTCTCCTATGTTTATATGATTGCTGTTGAAGAAAACAACTCTCGCCATTGATCACAAATCGTGTGGCCAAGAAAGGGTCTTATAGTTATTCTTGAGCATTTTCATATATAAACCCTTTTGTTTTTCCTTAGAGTTAGTGGGAAGTGAATGATTGCCTATACGTTTCCAAATCCCTTGACGTGATGAGGGTGACATGCTAGTGAGCTCTTACATGAAAAGGAAGACACATCTCTCGGTAATATGTGGTGTGTTGAGAACATCAAGGGTATATTACATGATGTTTTAGGACTTCTAAATTTTTCATATTTCCCTCTATATTTTACAATGATTTTTTGGAATCCTGTTAAGCGCCCACCGGGTGATAAGTCACGTGACTCGAGGGAGTTCATCTAGCAGCTATCCTACGATCAGTGAGTGTTTGGAAAACATTTACATGGAAAATTAAGTATTTTCAAAGGGGATCCACATGATCTTTCCACAGTTTATGTGGTTCACATGACCATTCACAGGACCTTTCAATGTTCGTGCAATCACATGTACTTTGGAGGCTTACATGATCCACATAGTTTGTCCCTGATTTCATCAATAGATTTTCAGGAGAAATAATACCCTTTACTTGGGTATTTCTTCCATTTTGGATTTTCTTATGCTAATTTAGTAGGCATCAACAAATTCCATCCCCTCATGAACGACGTCTATAGTAATATGGAATCATTTCTAGAAAATGTAAATGACTACCTGAGTATTTAGCATTGTTGCAAATCAGTGTCTTGGGAAATTTTTGGTCATATGGGTGATATTTGGTATTCCTAGTTAGAATCATGAAAGGGGAATAGAGGGAAGATCATTCACCAACATCCCAACTATTATGTCTCTTGGGATCTACCTTGGTCACATAACCCCTTCACAAGATATTCTGAAAGCACTAATCACGAGTCCTCATCACAAGACCATTTTGGAAGAACTACTTCACAAGATGCCATTTTATCATCAATGTTTTCAAATAAATTATGAATTTATCATTGGAAATTACTTGAACCTTGGAGATGCGTCTATACTATTGTCTTTGAGGGTTTCACATGATTTGATGGATCATCGTCATGACCACTCAAGTATTATTGGTATCTCATGACCATGTCAAGGTTACACGATCCCGATTCTTATGAAAAGTATTTCACTCATGAATGTTCCATGGAACCTGAAATACTCTATATCTTCATGTGGTCTTTTATGATACATGCATCAAGTCATGCGATCATGAATCCCATGATGACCTAGGAAATTCACATGATACTTCCGAAGTTATTTCCTTTAATAATATTTTGTTTCCATTTGTTTGAGATATTCCACAATCTTTTGGTCAGATGGATTCCAATTCTCATTACAGTTCTTATGACATGTCCATCTAGAGGGCCATTAATTTTAGGAATCATAAATCTAACACTCAATATATTGTGTACTCTGAAATTGAGATTTTTAAAAGGATCCTCCCATTTGAAATCTATAACTATACTTTGTAAAACCAGCTTCCTGTGTATGGATTTTGTAATATTGGATTGTGTTTTCAAGCCTTACCTAGACTAAAATATGCCATCATGTTTGGTGTCAAATTCCCTCAACTACATTTAGAATATTTTTATGAATATATCCAAATGGTCTAGAATGTTCCAAGTGGTTGTGTTATATGTTGGAAAACTATTCCTCTTGGTCTAGATGGGTGCGATTTCACCCACCATCCCATAAATCAATATTATTGAGCATTGTTTTTTCTTCATTGAACAACTCAGTTGGTGGATAGAGCTCAAAATGGGATTTACATACTAGTGGAAACTTCTATAAAGAAAGGGAGTGTACATTTTGGGTTTGGAAGAATTTCTAAAACATTCCAACCAGCTATTTTTTATCCATATTTACAAACTAGTATGGGATTATGAGTTCATTGTTTATCATCATTTTGATATTCTATAAGAACAAGTTAGAAATTGGTTACGTGGTAGTAATTTATTCCATTTTCCCACTGTGAAGCAAAAATTATCCCCTATGATATCTATTGACTAGGCTCGATATCCTCCATTTTGGAAATGTGTGAAGAATTAAGTCATACTACAAACATCATGGATGACCCTTAAAAAAACCCTATTATCATTGAGGGATATTCACAAAAAATCAGAAAAAGAAGTTTATAAAAGATATTATTATGTGCTTTCTCATATATTAAAATGATTGGATAATCTTTTTCATCTACCATACAAAATATGAACCGAATGATATATGCCCTCACTGGTGCCCTTATTGGTAGTTTTGTGAGAATGCTAGTTCAGACTGGGCCATCTTAAAGGCCATATATTATACAATATAGTGCTATCGGGTGAGGAAAGAGATATCCCTGTTCCTTAGGTTAGTGGGATTTATGACCATGTTCTTGAACGACTGGATATTCTCGGCTAGGGATACATGTTCAATAATTTGGGTTAGTAAAATGTTGATTGAAACACAATTATATGAGGGGAAACATTTCAATATTTCAGTACCATCTCTTTTATACCTTTTCCAACTCATGGGACACATCCAGTAGTAAAACATCCCTTATAGGATCTGTGGCACTTTTCAGTTACTATTTGGTTGGATAAGGGATCCTTTCCACTACTATAAATACTACAATACCACTGGGATCCCTGAAATTTTTTTCTTACTAGGATGATTGACATATCTAGGGTGGATTCCCTGTCGTCTATCCCTGAAGAGGTTGCTGATATGATGATATGATCTTTTTTATTAGATTTCAATCCTTATACTACACCATATGGGATAATTTTTGATAATGGAAGCATATATATTGATGAGAGTTCATTTAAGATATCCCTTTGGAATGATGTTATTTTATCCGTGATATATGTTCTAATCATTTATGATTCATATACCCCTTATCAGTTTTCTTTCTTGTTCAATTTCATTTAAAGGGTCTCCCCTCTCCCCTTGACTAGAGTGAGAGTAGATAGAAATCTTGGGATTATCTGTCAGTTTTGGATATTATTTTATCTTAAAGACACCAATGCTGAGATTATTCTTCCACCTTTTAGAACCTACACCTTCCTTTCAAATTATTATTCTAGGATTGGGTTGATGCTAATATAGGTGATGTGCTGAACAAACTAGTCCTCCATGTGGAAGAAACATTTTTTTCACCAACCACTATACATAGTAACAATAGAGTTAATTGAATACATAAGAGAGTCTCTAAGGAATTCTCCTTATCAAATAAATTATCAACCTATCAGTGGGCTGGAATATATCATGGATGATAGACCTTCATTATAAGAAACAAATGATGTGCCTATTTTGGGGAGAATATGTAACGACCCAATATTGTTTTTAAAGAAAATTACTTTCTTATAAATATGTCATAATCACATTAACTACTAAGTGCTATGGGACCCTTAAAACATAAGTTTGTCACTTCTATATTGTGAATTTCAAAAATCTGACATAAACAGTCACGATCAGTAAGTTATTTAGAGTCCAATAAGAAAAAATATTTTTTTTGTGAATAGTAACCTACCCTTATGAATAGTAACATACCCTTAGGAATAGTGATATACCCTAATGAATAGTAACCTTACCTATGATAATATATAAATAATATTCATGTTGAAAGTACGATATACCTATATTTTAGAATAAGTTAATGAATGTTTTAAAACTGGTCTTTGATAATAAATTATGATTTTAATCAAATATAAAATTGATAATATTTAGAAAATTATTTTTGAATAATGGACTTCATTTTTTTATTCTATAAGTCGAAAAATGGTTAGGGTGAATTTTTTGGCATTTTTCTGAAATACTTGATTTTTGATGAATAGTAAACTACGGTAATTTACCGTATATATATATATTATAAGCTAAATAGACTATTCCTAGCATCATGGATGATGTCACCACCATTAATCCGAATTCACATGATAAAATTACTATTCTTGGCCATGGAACACTTACTATTACTTATGTTGTGAAGAAATAAAAAATTAATGAGTTTTATTTTAAGAAATCCCCTCTCCCCTCCACTATAAAAACCCCCTCTCACCCCCTCTTCCAATCACTCCTCTCAAGCCTTGTTCCTTCTACAAATTCTGACCAAATACCCTCCCAACCTCCTCTCCCACTTCCATCAAGCTTTGGTCTCATTAAAAGACCAAAACCTCTCCCTTAAGGAGGTTCTCAAGGAAGTTTGGTTCAAGAGGTAAATTCGTCTTTTCAATTCTCTGCCTTTCCTTTCAAGTTAATTTGTTTTCTTTTTATATTACCTCTCTTAATCCAAATTTTGTGATGACTCCAGTACCTTATATTTACTGGAATGTTGTCATGATAGTGGAATAATTTATCATCATCTTCCTCCTTTTGCCTTCTTTTATACCGGTAGTAAGAACGATATCTGAGATGTGTCAATTTTACACATTCAAGGACGATGGACTTTCGATTTCTTTTATCATTATAAATTATGGTCATGAAACCTTTATTTTTATGGTTGAACCATATTATTATATATAATATAACCTATTTAAGATTCTGTAATCCCTTTTTTTAAATGGTGTTAGGTTATAAATAAAAATGAGTTTGTTGTAATCAAAACCCACAAATTAACCGAAACAATTGTCATTAAAGTTCTATATGATAATTCATCCTTGTTCCATGTAACCAAGTTATATAAATGAACAATAACACCTATTTATGTTCATAAATAATTTATAATTTCAATTCTGGATATTTACATCCATTCCACTTCATTACTTAAAAACAAGTGAACCGAATATGAAAATAAGAGAAACGAACACTCCGGAATGATGAAAGTCAATACAATAACTAATCAATAAAGACATAAATAAACTAACAAGAATTATGATAAACTAAATACATGTATAATAGGTTCTGAAATATGTTATTAATAAGTATAATTTCATATTCCAGGAACTTAAGTACAAGGGCGGAACACGTTCGAAGTTAAGGTAAGGGGTTTTCCACCCGAACATCCATTTACATTCGGTATAATTTCATTGTCTAATTACCTCAATGTAATTATTATGTATTGTTATTTATTCATCATATGTTCTGTATGAGTATAATATATATGTTTACAAACCATAATACTTCCTTATTTTATGTATAGTTACACGTTTTTAAAGAAAATTTCAAAACTATTTCCGAAATACAAGCCCGATTAAAGGGAATCTCTCAAATTCTAATCTATTTTCAAGGGAACTCTATAATCTGTTTTTGGGAACCATTGTCCTTATAAAATAACTTATTTTATTATGAAAGTACTATCTTAATTCACTTCTTGTTTTATACAAATATTTTATCAAAATTACTCTTCTTTTCAAAATAAAAGAGTATTTATCTCAATAATTGCTTGATGATTTTATAAGATTGTTTTCGTCTAATTCATCACTCTTGTTGATTCCAAGATATTATTGGGTTTAATAATTTATGAATTCATCTGCCATATTTGATTTAATGGTTTATTAATAACTCTATTGTGGATTATATATCCTAAAACCATTCACCATATTATTCCGAATGGTTAGTGTTTTATGTTTAATGATTGGGGAAAGATAGTTACCTTTCATATGATAGTTTCAATATGAATGTATTTGTTATTTATGCTTATCCCCGCTCTTATGAGGAATTAAATTGACTTATTATGTGATGGGTGGGGCCCTCTATAGCCCCTCGATGCATCAGTAGGTCTCAGGAGATAAATAGACATGGAATTGGCCGAGGCCTTTCGCAATGTGATATGGATTTTGGCCGAGGCCTTAATCATTAGACGTCTTGGCCGGGGCCTTGAAAAATGTTCCAGAATGTCCAGAATTATGAATTCCATCATTATGAGTTCAACTATTGATATTTCATGTGGTTATTAATTTAATAGAATACCCATGATTATGATTTGTTATGGCATTATTTACTAAGCTTATTTTCCGGCCATAATGTATACAAGTTTATTATTAAAGGCATGTGTTTTCAATTATGCACCATGTCTTATGTTTATACTATCTTTTGATATATTTATTACTCTTACTGAGTATTTGAGCTCACCCCTTTCCTATGTATCATTTATTTCAAGACATGAAGAAGTTTATTATGAATTACATGCTGAAATAACCTAGAAGTTATGGGTGTTGTCTAAAAAGTTTCCATGTTGTATTTCTCTTCAAGTTGTAATATTGAACTTATGTATGAATCTTGTTTCCAATAATACTAAACTACTCGGTCCTTTGCGATTCGTATTCCTTGTATGTATGCCAACGTAATAAAACAAGGCACTGGCTTTGGGAAATTGGGGTTGGGTCCTTACAGTTGGTATAAGAGGAGGATCCCAGCCTTAAGTGCAGTGCACTGCCTGGGTTGAGATATAATGCCCACAAAAGGACGTTGTTCTCTAAGGGGGGGGGGGTGATTGTAACACCCCCAATTGATAAAATATTAAATGAATAAATGATATGACCCATGTCAACAAGGTGCACCTTTCTTTTCAGGAGCCTGTCTGATTAGAACCCTACAGTTAAGCGTGCTTGGCCTAGAATAGTAATCAGGATGGGGGTCCTTCTGGGAAGTTTCTCAGGGTGTGTGCGAGTGAGGACAAAGCACACTAGAAAGGTCATGTGTTGTCCTGTGGGGACTATCATTAGACATATGACCCGTTTAGGCATGTGGGTGGACCCTGGGGTGGGCCCCACGTGTCTGCGGGGCAACTGGTGGTACATGGTGGTCCAAGAACCGACGACCATGTTAAGGCGGGAGGGGGGGGGGGGAGGGGGGTTTCGGTCACCAGGACTCAGTTGTCACATTTGGTATTAGGGGAAGGCTAGTAGAATAATTGGAAACTAGATTTAGAAAACTTAGAGGTAGGGAAGAGTGCCTCAGTTATTCTTTGAGGATATACATACAATAACGTCCTGATATTTTGGTAAGGAATAGATTATGTGGATCCTTTAAGAAATGCATCCCTATTTAGATACGAGCAGGTAGAGGCAGCTCTGGCACAAATGTATCTAGGGGTAAAACCCAAAAACACTGCTTTGAGCTAGACTCGAATTGGAACTGGTGCACGACAACAGGCCTTGCTACACTCTTGGTTATGACACTCCCGGGGGATATGCTTAGGATAATTCACATTTTCATTACAAGCCATTATTAAGGATAGAAATGTAAAATATTCCTCAAAGAAACCATATTTTTGAATATGGGATTAGCCATTCATAGGATCTCAATCTTTTTTATAAGTATTTTTTTAAGTTAATATTATACATTATGATTCATAACCTAATCTAGTGTATTCCATTATCTAGAGATAGTGTCGAGTGGAAGGAATGGAAACTGCATGAAAACACATGTCCCTTGTAGGGATTTTCCTCTGATACAAGATAATGATGTTGGCTCTGGTGTTGTGACTGGTGCTGAGCAACTCATAAATATACTTGGAAAACTTACTCAGGTTATGAATAATAACTTTACCCGTATGGATCATCTAGATCCACCACGTGGTGGAGCTATGCTAGATCGCTTTATGCGACAACAACCTCAATCATTCAATGGGACTACAAACCCTTTTATAGTAGAGAAGTGGATATGTTCCCTTGAGAAGTTATTTCTCACTTTGGGATGTAATGAAAGAGAGAAGGTTTTCATGGAAGTATATCGTCTATCGGGGGATGCGGATCAATGGTGGTCATTAATCCAAAACAAAAAGGAGGAGGAAGAAATAGAAGAGATGGAATAGAGGGATTTTAAGGAAATATTCTTAGAAAAATATTTCCCTCATGAATGAAGAGCAGATATGGAGAGGAAATTCTTGAATTTGAGGCAAACGAAGGATGAAAATGTTTCTAAGTATGAATCCAACTTCACAAGGCTGGAAAGACATGCTGTGGACTACATACGAAATCCAAGGAGCAAATTGATAGATCCTTTAATGGCCTAAAGCCATTCCTCTAGCGAGCACTGGTCTCTCAAAATTTTTCATCATATGAGCACATAGTTTCATGTGCTATCAAGACCGAAAAAGAACTCTCTAAGTTTTATGACTTCATGGGAAAGCAAGAAAAGAAAAGGGCTACTGAAAACTCTGGGAAAGAAAATTAGGAAACAGGGAAGAAGGGAAGAGTTTAATTTCCACCATGTGACAATTATGGATGGAAACACCACAGTGCATGCTTAAAAGGAAAAGGTGTATGCTATAAATGTGTTCAGAAAGGCCATATTTCTAGTGATTGCAAAGGAAAGAAGGAAGCCAATGACTTTTGATTCTATAATTGTCAGGAGATGGGGCACTATGCTAATGATTGTCCAAAACGTCGAGGAAATATGCAACACAAGAGGCCAAGGGAGCTAGGACAAGCATATGTGATCACAACTGTATAGGTTGATATTCTGCGTTATGTGGTGGCAGGTACTTTGATCATTTTATCAAGCTTAGCCAATGCTTTATTTGATTCTGGATCATCGCGTTGTTTCATAGCTTCCCATTTTTCTATAAAAATTAGATATTTCCAATTTTATTTAACAAGGGAGTTGTCAGTAGAAAATCCTAAGGGAAGTATCATTGCTACAAAGTTCAGTCAATCTCTTCCCATTAAGGCATACAAATGTTCTTAATCTGCTGATCTCATCGCCATACCCATGATTTAATTCGATATAATACTCGGTATGGATTGGCTTTCAGATCATGATGAAAATATTTATTGTAATAAATAGGTTATGATTTTTGTTGACAATGATAAAGAACACCTTATATTTAGAGAAAAATCATCACCACCTGATTCTTATCTAGTTCCACCCCCAATAGCTCAACTAAATTAAATTTTTGGGGAGGAAGAGCACGAAATAACTGTGGGTGAGGAAAGAAATGTTCAAATAGTGGATGTACCTATTGTGTGAGAATATGTTGATGTGTTTCTAGAAGATTTAACTGGACATCCTCCAGAACAATAAATTTAGTTTTCCATTGATTTAATTCCTGGTTCAAGGCCCATATCAAAGACCCCTTATAAAATGGCCACTGTGGAATTAGTGGAACTAAAGAAACAATTAGAGGAATTGAGTAATAAGGGATTTATCCACCCTAGTGTTTCTCCATGGGGAGCCCATGTCCTTTTTGTTAAGAAGAAAGACAGATCTATGAGGTTATGTATCGACTACAGGGAGATCAATGATATAAAAATAAAGAACAAGTATCCCCTACCTCACATTGATGATTTATTTGACCAACTATATGGAGCTCAATAATTTTCAAAGATTGAACTTCGATCTAGAAATAATCAGTTGAGTTTGAAGAAGGAAGAAATTCTGAAAATGGCATTTCGATCTAGGTACAGGAATTACGAGTTTACAGTAATGCCTTTTGGATTGACTAATGCACCCTCTGTCTTTACGGATTTAATGAACATAGTATTCAAAGAATATATAGATTATTTTATAGTGGTATTTATTTATGATATATTGGTATACTCCAAAAGCTACGAAGATCATGAAAATCACTTGTGCATTATCCTAAAGACTCTTAGAAGACATGAATTATATGGGAAGTTTAGCAAGTGTGAATTCTGGATTCAAGAGATTTCATTTCTTGGACATATTGTCTCTGAGGATGGAATCCTAGTTGAACCTGCAATGACCAAGGCAATCCATGATTTTCCCATGCCGACAAACATAACTGAGGTACGAAGTTTTATTGCTTAGCAGGTTATTATCGGTGTTTTGTACAACATTTTTCCCGACTGGATAACCCGCTAACGAAGCTCACACGTAAAGGGGTTAAATTTGTTTGGAAAAAATATTGTGAAGAATGTTTTGAAGAAATAAAGAGAAGATTAGTCAATTCTCATATATTGACTCCACCATCAGGGAATAATGGGTTTGTTATTTATAGTGATGCTTCAAATAAAGGACTTGGTTGTGTATTTATGGAAAAAGATAGGGTTATTGCTTATGCATCACGACAGCTAAAACTTGATGAGAAAAATTATCCTACTCATGATCTTGAGTTAGCTACTGTAATAATTTCTTGGAAGATATAGAGACAATATCTCTATGGTGAAAAATGTGATATTTATACTGATCACAAGAGTTTGAAGTATATTTTATCACAAAAAGAACTCAACATGAGACACAGGAGGTGGATTGAGCTAATAAAAGATTATGCTTGCACAATACACTACCACCCGGGGAAAGGAAATAAGGTATTAGATGCATTGAGTAGAAACTACCATGGAATTCTGAACAACATGAGAGTTGAAAGGGATCCTATGTTCATGGATCTAGTAAAGATGGATATGGGAATTGTTAAGGAAGGTAGCACATCACAAATTTTTCAAATGGTTGTCCAACCTTGTTTACTAGAGTCGATAAAAATTTCTCAGGATGATAATGAGGATTTTCAAAAGAAAATTAAAGCAATAAATGATGGTAAGGTGACTGAATTCTCATATGAAGATGGAATTTTTAAAATCAGGAAGAGGTTTTGTGTTCCTGCTATTCCTGAGCTAAAGAGAGAACTGTTGGATGATGCTCATAGCTCTAATTTCTCTATACATCTTGGTAGCAGAAAGATGTATCGAGATCTCCGAGATAACTTTGGGTGGGACAATATGAAAAGGGAGATTTCTGAATATACGTCAAAGTTCCTAGTATGTCAATAAGTGAAGGCTGATAGGAAAAAGTCTAAGGGGATGATGCAACCACTACCCATACCATCATGAAAGTGGGAGAAAATTACCATGGACTTTATCCCTGGACTCCCAAGGTCATCTAGAGGAAACAATGCTATATGGGTCATTGTGGATCGTCTTACAAAGAAATCTCACTTCATAGAGATTTGAGAGGACTTCTCATTGGATCAATTTGCATGGATTTACATCAAAGAAGTGGTAAGGCTTCATGGAGTACCACTCTCTATTGTATCCGACCGTGATCCTAGATTCACCTCGATGTTCTGGAAAAGTCTCCAACATGCATTAAGCACTGAACTGAACATTAGTACAACCAATCATCCTCCAACAGATGGCCAATCTAAGAGGACTATTCATACACTGGATGACATGTTGAGGGCATGTTCTATGGAATTCAAAGGAGGATGAGACCAACATCTTCCACTAGTTGAATTCTCCTACAACAATAGTTTCCACTTGAGAATTCGTATGGCACCATATGAAGCCCTTTATGTGAAAAGGTGTATAACACCATCGTTTTGGGATGAAGTTGGTGAGTGAAAGCTGCTAGGACCTGAATTGGTTGAGGAAATGGCGGAGAAGGTGAAAACCATTCAGCAGCATATCATGGCAACCCAAAGTCAACAAAAGTGTTTTGCGGATAACTGTCGACGAGACCTGGAGTTCAAAGTATGAGACCTGTTATTTCTACGCATATCTCCATGGAATAAGGTCATGCGGTTTGGGAGGAATGGAAAGCTATGTCCCAGGTATATCGACCCCTTCGAGATCCTTGATCGAGTCAGTGCTGTGGCATATCGGCTGGCACATGCACCAACATTATCGAAGGTTCATGATGTCTTTCATGTATCACTCTTAATGAAGTACATACCAGACCCTTCACATGTACTCTCTTCAGAGGTGGTACAGTTGGAGGATGATCATTCCTATGAGGAGCAGCCAGTGGAAATTTTGGATTGTAGAGACAATGTTTTATGCAACAAGACTACTCAGATGGTCAAGGTACTTTGAAGAATCCATAAGTACGAAGAGGCAACTTGGGAACTAAAGGAATCAATGAAGGAGAAGTACCCCCACCTATTCATGGCCTAGATTGTAAATGAAATTTTGAGGGAGAAATACTTGTAAGGAGGGGAGAATGTAACGACCCAATATTTTTTTTAAAGGAAATTAATTTAATATAAATATGTCATAATCACATTGACTACTATGTGATATGGGAACCTTAAAACATAAGTTTGTCACTTCTATAATGTGAATTTCAAAAATCCGACATACACAGTCATGATCAGTATGTTATTTAGAGTCCAATAAGAAAAACTTAATTTTTTTGAATAGTAATCTACCCTTATGAATAGTAACATACCCTTGTGAATAGTGATGTACCCTAATGAATAGTAACCTTACCTATGATAATATATAACTAATATTCAAGTTGAAAGTACGATATACCCATATTTTAGAATAAGTAAATGAATGTTTTAAAACTGGTTTTTGATAATAAATGATGATTTTAATTAAATATTAAATTAATAATATTTAGAAAATTATTTTTGAAAAATTGACTTTTTATTGGATTATACACATAGAAAAATGTTTAGGGTTATGTTTTGGGATTTTTCTGAAATACTTGATTTTTTGATGAATAGTAAAATATGATAATTTACAGTATATATACATTATAAGCTAAATAGACTATTCCTAGCATCATGGATGATGTCACCACCCTTAATCAGAATTCACATGATAATATTACTATTCTTGTTCATGGAATACTTACTATTACTTGTCTTGGAAAGAAATAATAAATTAATGAGTTTTATATTAAGAAATCCCCTCTCTCCTCCACTATAAAAACCACCGCTCACCCCCTCTTCCAATCACTCCACTCAAGCCTTGTTCCTTCTCCAAATTCATTCCAAATACCCTCCCAAACTCCTCTAACACTCCCAGAAATCTTTTGCCTCATTAAAATACCAAAACCTCTCCCTTAATGAGGTTCTCAAGGAAGTTTGGTTCAAGAGGTAAATTCCTCTTTTCAATTCTTTCTCTTTCCTTTCAAGTTCATTTGTTTTCTTTTTCTATTACCTATCTTAATCAAAATTCTGTGATGACTCCAGTACCTTATATGTAATATAATGTTGTCATGATAGTGGAATAAGTTATCATCATCTCCCCCTTTTTACCTACTTTTATACTAGTAGCAAGAACACAATCCAAGATGTGTCAATTTTACACATTCAAGGACGATGGACTTTCGATTGTTTTATCATTCTAAATTTTGGTCATGAAACCATTCTTGTTATGGTTGAACCAGATTATTATATATAATATAACCTGTTTAAGATTCTTTGATCCCTTTGTTCAAATGGTGTTAGGTTATAATGAAAAAAGAGTTCGTTGTAATCAAAACCCACAAATTAACCGAAACAATTATCATTAAAGTTATACATAATAATTCATCCTCGTTCCATGTAACAAAGCTATATAAATGAACAATAACACATATTTATGTTCATAAATAATATATAATTTCATTTCTGGAGATTTACATCCATTCCACTTCATTACTTAAAAACAAGTGAACCGAATATGAAAATAAGAGAAACGAACACTCCGGAATGACGAAAGTCAATACAATAACTAATCAATAAAGACATAAATGAACTAACCAGAATTATGATAAACTAAATACATGTATAATAGGTTCTGAAATAATATATTAATAAGTATAATTTCATATTCTAGGAACATAAGTAGAAGAGAGGAACACGTACGGAGTTAAGGTAAGGGTTTTCCACCCGAACATCCATTTTCATTCGGGATAATTTCATTTTCTAATTACCTCAATGTAAATCTTATGTATTGTTATGTACTCATCATATGTTCTTTGTGAGTATCATATATATGTTTAAAAACCAGAATCCTTCCTTATTTTATGGATAGTTACACGTTTTTAAAGGAACTTTCAAAACTATTTCTGAAATACAAGCCCGATTAAAGACAATATCTCAAATTCTTATCTATTTTATAGGGAACTATATAATCTGTTTTTGGGAACCATTATAATTATAAAATCACTCATTTTATTATGAAAATACTACTCTAATTCACTTTTGGTTTTATACAATGATTTTTCCAAAATAACTCTTATTTTCAAAATAAAAGAGTATTTATCTCAAGAATTGCTTAATGATTTTATAAGAGTGTTTTCGTCTAATTCAACACTCTTGTTGATTCCATGGTATTATTGGGTTTAATAATTTATGAAGTCATCCACCATATTTTTTTTAAAGGTTTATGACTAACTCTATTGTGGATGATCTATCCTAAAACCATTCACCATATTATTCCCAATGGTTAGTGTTTTATGTTTAATTATTGGGGAAAGATAGTTACATTTCATATGATAGTTTCAATATGAATGTATTCGTTATTTATGTTTATCCCCACTCATATGAGGAATGAATTGGACTCATTATTTGATGGGTGGGGACCACTGTATCCCCTCGATGCATCGGTAGGTTTGATGAGACAAAAAGACATGGAATTGACCGAGGCCTTTCCCAATGTGATAAAGATTTTGGTCGATGCCATAATCATTAGATGTCTCGGCCGAGGCCTTGAAAAATTGTTTCAGAATTTCTGGAATTATGCATTCCATCATTATGAGTTCAGCTAGTGATATTCCATGTGGTTATTCATTTAGTAGAATACCCATGATTATGATTTATTATGGAATTATTTACTCATCTTATTTTCCTGCCATAATGTATTCAAGTTTGATATTAAAGGAATGTGGTTTCAATTATGAACCATGGCTTATGTTAATACTATCTTCCGCAATATTTCTTACTATTACCGATCATTTGAGGTCTCCCCTTTTTTATGTATTTTTTATTTCAGGACATGAAGAAGTTTATTATGAAAGACATGCTGAAATAACCGAGAAGTTATGACTATTGTCTAAGGATTTTCCACATTGTATTATTCTTCAAGTTGTAATATTGAACTTATGTATGAATCTTGTTTCCAATAATACTAAACTACTCGGTACTTCGGGATTTGTAGTCCTTGTATGTATGCCAACATAATCAAACAATGCACTGGCTCCAGGCAGCTGGGGTTGGGTCCTTACAGAATATATGGGGTTTCCCCTACTGATTCCTCCTCAGCTCAACCGGTTGTTCCTCCTTCTGACGTACCCACTCCAGATTTCACAGAAGAGGATCAAACATAGTGTAGGTTGATTTGGTGTAAGATCTATTCCTTTGACAAAAAACTCCCTTATAAACTATTTTCTTCCAAGAATTACATTTTTCTTATTTATTTCATGATTTGGGGGTGGGTGGCTTTGATAGCTAACCATTATATAAAAACATGACAGAAATTGTCCTGATGCAGTAAGTGTTGGCTACTAGTGAGAGGGTATTGAATAACCTTGAAGACTAGGCTCCCCAATCCTAATATATGAAGGATGATTCAGAGGCATTGTAACAGATTCATTAATTAATATCTTAGCTACATGCCCAAATGGATGTCTTGACCACACCGATAAAGAGATATTTGGAGATCATAGCATGAACTATCTATAACCTTTTCGCATCATCATCCTCATTAGAAACCACTTAGAAAAGAGTTTTAGACATTTCTATTCTTATTAAGACCCAATTTACTAGGAAAGATATAGAAGACATTGGGCATGCATCACATCAGTGCTCCATTGGCATGTCCCATAAGACTCTAGCTAATTTTACCATCTCAACCTATATTTTTTTCTTATAGTTTTACCATTTATGATTTTCTTATTATTTGTTTGATGAAATTATTGGAGAGACTCAAAAACATGAATATTCTTTTTTCATTATGTTTTTAGTGAAGGGATATATATAAATTTATATGTTTCTATCCTGATTTCATTCATTATTGATGTGCATGATGTTCCGTTTATCCTATATTGCATGAAACATCAATGACACCCATCATTTTCACATTATATATTAAACTTGAATGCCTAGATTTGGATGTTTAAATTATAAAAGATTCTCCTCAATAAATTCTTATGAATTCCCATAAACATGATATTCTTTACTAATATATCTTCTCCAGCTATATTGATACCCCCTGATTCACAAGAATATAATTTGGTTAGACTATAGGTCCCAAAGAGAGAGGGTTCTCTTTATTTTTCCAATGTTTATGGAATTAGAGAGCTTAACATTATTTTTTCTAAGGAAATGGGTTTGACCACATAATATTTTTATCTCTTTCTATATATATTTTTCTAATTCCTACTTAAGCTTCATACATGGGAAGAGTTAACAGGTGTGGAATTGGAATTTGTTCTCGGATCCCTCATAAGGGTGTTAGCATGAAATGTTTTGCGCCTACTCCATTCTGGAAAACTAAATACCTATTTTGTTCTATTCTAATGTCCTCTATCTTGGACCTTATATAAATATAATATTTAACCTTTTAGCTGCAACCTTCTGTCTCTATAGTTTAGGGTCTTTTAGCTCGAACATTGTATCAATGTAGTTTGTGGTCTTTTATCTTTGACATTCTATTACTGTAGTTCAGATTATTTTAGATCATACCTTCTATTACTATAGTTTAGGGACTTCTAAATCAGACCATTTATTTCTATAGTTGAGGGTCTATTATCTTAGACCATCTATCACTATAATTTAGGTTCTTTTAGTTCGAACCTCCTATAGTTATAGTTTATGGTCTATGAGCTCCAAAATTCAATCATTGTAGCTTACGACATTTCATATTGTACCTTCTATCATTGTAGTTTAGGTTATTTTTTATAGGACTTTATATTAATATAGTTTAGGATCTTTTAACCAGAACATTCTACACTATAGTTTAAGTTATTTTATCTCATACCTTATATCACTATAACATATGGTCTTTTAGGTCTAATCATCCATCACTACTAGTAAGGGCCTTTTAGGTCATACCTTTAATCACATTAGTTTATGGTCTTTTATCTCAGACTTTTTATTACTATTTTAGGGTCTTTTATCTTGGAGCTTCAATCACGGTATTTTAGGATCTTTTAGCTTAGACCTTCTGATATTGTGTAGTTTAATGATTTTCTATCGAGACATAATTTATGATTATAGGATATGAGGAAACAATTATAGGGATTCCCCAAAATACTCTTATGGGTGCCAAGTTCCATCGTGGTGTTGCTAAGGTTCAAAAGGATTGTAGATTCTTTACTTCAAGGAATAAATACATATGGTTGGGTTTTCAAAGACCTTATGTGTTGATAACATTATCAATGGGAGGTTTCTTCACTCTTTTCTAAGGGTTATGGTATATTTATGGGGGTAGTATTGGATGAGAGTGAAATAGTAGCGATGTTGAGCCTACCTGGACATTTGGAATTTTGATGATGTAAGTCATAATGTCACGAACCATCCCTAGGGTCCGTTCCATGACTACCCCAAGCCTGCATTCCATAGACCATGGGTAGGAAACTAGTACCGGAAAGGCATATCCATAAAACTGGGAAGGCATTTCCTTTTTAACCTACAAACTCACACAATCCAAACAAACAATAGGATACAAGCACAAAATAATCTATATGGTAAATAGAGTGAGTACAATAAGTAATGGGGGTCAGAATACAAGCCCAACTGGAATGTACAAGTAAAACTGAAAAAACCTATTGTAAACACCCCCAAGGATCATACTTGAAGGGTAGGTACATCTCTCAAACAATCATCTTTGTGGTATGTCTCGTCTAATGGCCCACATCTTAGAAGCATCCAATCCTAACACCCACAATCTTGATTAATGCTGTTCATTGTCTATATAAGACATAACAATGTGTGGGCATAGCCTGTGCAGGGAGGAGTATAACAATACTCAGTAGGGACCCCGATACCCCAAAGGCCTCTCAGAATCCACAAACGATAAACCACAACGCAACAACATGTTCACAAGCACGAAAAACAAAAGTCAACCCGTCTTAGTTATATTCCCATACATATACCTAAGTTATCAAGAACACCCATCTTTTTCATGAGGAAACACCCAGAACAACTCTCTAGAAAAAAGCACAACTGTTCCCTGAAGGAATGAATACCATGAATGTAACACCATGAAGGTAAGTTCCACAAAGTTAATGCCACATAGAGGAATACCATGAAGGAATCACCACGCAGAAGTGTACCACAATGGTAAAGACACATCTCACACTAGGTATAACTTATGTATTGAAGTATAAATGATTTTCTACATTTCTATATCATCTTACTTATTTGAGAAGCTCTGGTGTTGACCCACACATGATCGAAGATGACGCACATAGGATCTAAAGATGCTGACCCACACAGGATTCGAAGAAGACCGAAATAGGATCTAAAGATCACCGACACCGGATCTGTAGATGACCCATAGAGTATTTGTATATTCTGACCCATATAGGATCCAAAGATGACCCAAACAGGATCTGAAGATTCTTATAGTACACCCATCCACAGGGTTTTCACACTAATAATGCTTGATTCCGAGAGGATCTGCTCCTCAACCCATTGGTCAATACTTAAACTACCATGAAGTCCCATTAATAAGTAACATGAAGGTTTTTCATGCTATAAGGGACCCAATGTGATAGACGGCGCGTCAATCGGACGCCCGATCTGTAGGTTATTAGCATTTTAGTCCCCAGGGCCCGGTTGGATTCGGGTTCAATCAAACCTGGTTGTACCCCAACTTCATCCAAAACTCAAGTGGATTTTTATAAACAGGCCCATCTAAATCCAAGGATTCAGGTTCCACATACGGTTCGTCAAACAGACGCTCGTTTCTCAAGACATGGCAAAAAAGGCATATCTGGGTCCAGATGGGCCCCGGTTTTGTCCGACCTAGTTTGACCTGGCATGGGCCAACCTGATCCGGTTCGGGTCTGGACCGACCCATAAAGGGGGTGGCCCAGCCTGCTAGGCATGGTCCGACTTGTACTGGGTGCGGTCCGCTGGGCGCAGTTCGCGAGACGCTGCCCGCCAGGCGCGGCCTGCGGGGCTCAGCGGGCGGCTGGGTGCGGTCTACCATAGCGGGGCCCACCATAGCTACTACCATGGCAGAAGGCACCCCCCAAAAATTGAGAATAATCCTGTTGCACTGTTCGGATCTCACCAACCTAGCGGTGCCATGTGGTGCCACCTTCTCGCACATGGGGCACACTGGAGTGGGTCCTACTCGGCATGACGAGGCTAGCTGGGGTTTTGGCCAGGTCCCCCTTTAGTGGCACTGACATGCGCTGCCACTGCCTTCGCAGCTGGCTGGGTGTCGGCTGCCCTCTGGGTGCGCCATTGTGGCTTAGCAACCTCCACTTCCTCCTCTACCGACATCACTGATGCTCGCCGCTCTGGTTCCACATAACCGGCCGGCGTGCTGGCCACCACCCTCCTCCAATTTAGCCGATGGGCCGTGACCTCCTTCAGGGGTGCGGTTATGCCGCCACCGCCATTGCAGCCGGTGTGCTGGCCGCCACCTATATCCCGCCAGCATCGGTCGCTGGTGACATGGTCGGGTTCCGCTCATCCCGATGATCTGCCCCCAAAGGACACATCAAACAATAAATTGACGGAGGGATCGGGCAGTGTTCATTTGGATCGTACCCTCTGGGTTATATTGATAGCAGGCAGTTCAAATATTGAAAATAACTATTTATCTCAAAGAATGGTATGAAAAAATTCCCTACCTCAATCGTTCGTTGGAGATGGCGTGAGGAAGAGGATGAAGAAGTTGAAGGAGACTTTGGCGATCGTCGCTCCCACAACACGCTTCTGATCCGGGCTCGAGGGTCAGTTCCTCCTTCTTGATCCATAGGTTCGTTATTCATTGTAGGATGTTCTTCCACCATGAGTTCTCCACAAAATTGATTGGGAAACAATTCCCCCCAACCATGAGAGATTAGGAGCCCCTCTTATTTAAGTTAAGTAAATGGTTAACTCGTCATTAATGAGATTTCATTAAATGGTGAGTTTCATGGTTACACATTTTGTGAAACTCGGAATTAAATTCCCAATATTAAATTCCCGACCACCCTCGTGTGGTCACCACATCCAAAGAATTTAAAAATAATGGAGAGAGTTTAATAAAAATAGAACATTTGTTTTATTTTTATCCTCCACAAAATCCCATAAAACAAGATCTTCCCCTCAGCCTACTACGGTTTAAGTGAAGGTCAGCTTAAGCGAATATCACCATTGTGAGTTCAACAGTGTCCTCATATTTCAATTTCGTGGACCAGTTCAAAAGGTACAAATTTTTGCTTTCATGTTAACTGAAATACCCAAAAAAATGTTTATAAATTCATTCCGGGCACACCGGGCCTCAGAATCATGTGCCAATAATTTTTTTAGACTTTTAATATTTCCATATAATTAAAAAAATTTACCAGAAAAAACCCGGGTCATTACAATCTCCCCACATCAGGGCTTTGCATCCCCGAAAGCCACAACACAAACTAGGGAAACAGGTGGGGGTACTGAGCACGAATCTGAAACTCCCAATCCCATGTTCTCTACTAGAGGTTCCCATACTCCCATCAAATGTGAACAAGAGGTATCGATCACCCACAAAGAAATTTCTCCTTCCAATCCTTAATCTCTATTGGAAACTTCAAAAACATCATTCCCTCCTTCATGTACAGCTCACCCTAGTCAATGTTGTGTGAAAGATCATGTACATATCTTCTTAGATGGGATACAAGGAAAACATCGTGAACCCGGTGCAACTGATGAGGAAGAGCTAGGCGGTACACCACCTCGCCAACTCTACTAAGGACCAGGAAGGTCCGATGAACCTTAGAGATAACTTGCATACCTATCCAAATATCTAAAAACGTCATCGAGGTGAGACCTGTAGAAAGACATGGTCACCATCCTCGAACTCCAAAGGTCTCCGTCTCTTGTTAGCATAATACTTCTTCCTTCTATGTACAATATTTATCTTCTCACAGATGATCTGCACCTTCTCCGTGGTAGCTCGTACCATCTCTGGTCCCATGAGTGCCGACTCCCCTGGGCCAGTCCAGCATAAAGGTGATCTGGAAGGTCGATCGTACAATTCCTTGAATGGTGTAATACCGATAGTGGAGTGATAACTGTTGTTGTATGCAAACTCCACCAAGGGGATGTGATCCTCCCAACTGTGGATGGAATCAAGGAAACAAGCATGCAACATGTCCTCAAGGGTCAGAATGGTCCACTCTATCTGACCATCCGTCTAAGGATGGATGGGGGTGTTCAATCGAACCTGTGTCTCAAATGCCTCATGCAACCCCTTCCATAGTTGGGAAGTAAAATGTGCATCTCGATCAGAGACAATCGTAGATGGAACCCCATGAAGCCACACAATCTCTTGTATGTTGAGGCGCCCCAAGCCCTCTACTGATCCATGCTCACTGATAGGTAGGAAGTGGGATAACATGGTGAGTCGGTAAACGATCACCCAGATAGAATCATGACCTCTGGACGTGCGTGGAATTCCTATCATGAGGTCCACAGGAATTCAAATCCCACTTTCTATTTGGCACATCTAGTGTATGAACTAAGCTTACTAGAACTTGATGCTCTTCCTTCACTTACTGATATGTGAGGCACCACGAGACAAACTCGGCCATTGTTTTCTTCATCCCCGACCACCAATGGTGATGCCAAAGGTCATGGTACATCTTTTCCACTCTTGGATGTACCACTAGAAGGGATGAATGGAAATTCCTCAACACTTCTTCCCACATCACTACCGGTACCATAGTGTGTCCTCTAAAGAAGATGACATGCTCCCCACCTTCTAAAAATCAATCAGGGTCAAGTCCTGTGGATATCTGAGCACGTCGATCCTCACACTCGGTGTCCCCATTTGCGCCTCCCTACCTCACTGAGGGAGTGGGGGAGTGACTGGAAGGGACAGAAGATACGCTATTCCATATTGATCCACATAGGATATCCGCAAAGTGGCTAGCTGCTTCATCACCTCACTCAACAATTGTATACCAGATCTCCTATTGAGTGCATCTGCTACTATGTTCCCCTTCCCAGGAGTATAGACTCTCCCGAAGTCATAGTCCTGGAGGAACCCAAGAAAATTCCGATGTCTCAAGTTCATGTCCTTCTAAGAGAAGATATTCTTGAGACTCTTATGATCAGAGTATACTGTAAAATGGTCTCCCATCAAGTAATGTTGCCACATCTTCAAGACGAAGACCACTAATTCCAACTCCATGTCATGGGTAGAATAGTTATGCTCATGTTGTCTCAGCTGTTGAGAACCATACACGATCACTGCTCACTCCTGCATCAGGACACATTTGAGTCTAGTCCATGTTTCATCATTGTAGACTACTTACCCAATGCCATCCTTTGGTAGCCTCAAGATGGGGGCACTTTTCAGTCTCTGCCTCATCTCTTGGAAACTCCCCTAACATATCTCTGACCACACGAAGGGTTTCTCATTGTTCATCAATGGTGATAATGGTGAAACAACTCTAGAAACGTCAAGCACAAACCTCCAGTAGTAACCGACCATAACCAGCAAAGTCCGCACCTCCGTCACACTCTTGTTTGGCTCCAAAGAAAGCACAACCTAAATCTTCACTGGATCCACCGCAACTCTAGCCTCCAAGATAACGTGTCCCACAAATTAAACCTCTCAAATCCAGAACTGGAACTTCGAGGGCTCACCCTAAATCTGGTGCTCTCGGAGTGTGACTAGAACTATCTGTAGATGATAGACACGCTCCTCCTCTTTAGCTGAGTATACCAGGATTTTGTAGATGATGACTACCACAAAGTGATTGATGTATGGATGGAATATTCTGTTCATGATTCCCATGAACACTGCTAGGGCATTGGTCACACCGAATGGAATAACCAAGAACTCATAATGGCCATATCAACTTCTAAAGGATATCATCTTCACATCCTCGTCTCGTACCCTGAGCTGGTGAGAGCCTGATATGAGGTCTATCTTCAAAAACCACTGTGCTCCCTTCAGCTGATCAAGAAGATCGTCAATCTTCGGTAGTTGGTACTTGTTCTTCATGGTCACCTGGTTTAGGTGCCTATAGTACACACAGAGTCTTAAACTACCAACCTATTTCATGGAAAACAATATTGGGGGTGCCCAAAGAGAAACACTGGGCCTAATGTACGCCTTAATCTGCAAGTCCTCCAGCTATACCTGCAGCTCATGAAGCTCGGTAAGAGCCATCCAATATGCTGGTGTAGATATCGTTGCCATCCTGGGGAACAAGTCAATGTAAAAGTTCACCTCTCTATGAAGAGGTATACCCATAAAATCATTAGGGAAAACATCAATGTACTGGTCCACCACTACAGGATAGCTCGGACTTTCAACCTCAACTTCTCTGAGGGTAAGGCTATCCAACTAGTGTGTTATTGGATGCACCCTCCCCTGGGTATGTCCATCCTGTGCTCTAATGTTTCCCTTCACACCAGTGAAGGAAAACCTAGTCCCATCCTCGTGGACACACCACACATTTCACCTAATACAGTCGATCTGAGCATGGAATATAGATAACCAATCCATACGCAAGATGACATCGTAAGGCCTTGACATCACTACTAGAAAATCCCTGACGAAGATATTGCCTCCTAATGTAAGATCACACTGCTAACACTAGTGTTTAATCACTGAATCCTCTCCTATAAGAGTCTTTAACCGTATGGATTGAGTCAATGGCTCCTCTGAAATTTCCGAGCTCCGGATGAGGGCCATGGAAATAAAGGAGTGACTGGGTCCTGTGTCTATAAGTACTGCAACTAAGGTGGAGATGACACAAATTATACCTTGAATCATATCTGAAGTTTCGTGGTCATAGACCTCAACTACCTAGATCTATGCTCGTCCGTGTCCACCTGATCTCTGTGGTCGGGGTGGACTACGTGGCGGTGGTGGTGAAGAACCTTGAATTGCTACCCACCACCTACTTCCTGAATAGCTCCTATACCACATCCACCGGCTGCCTGCAAACCTCCTTGATAGAATCTTCACCTCTTCCCAGGAAGTCCTTTAACTATCTTCGGGTCATCCGTATGGCGGGTCTAGCAGTCGTGACCCATGTGACCATTCCCGCCGAATGAGTAACACTGCCTGCTCCTCGCCTTCCTTGCTCTGTCTCAAAAGCCCCGCACAACTAACCTTGTATCTTGCGGTTGTCCACCTGGAGGTCTGGTCCTCTTAGACCTCTGCATCATCTATTTGCGGCTAGCTGCAGATGAATCTACTATGTGTTTTCCAGTGGTGGGTCTCACTATCGGTGACTTCTCATCACAGAAGCTCTCCACTAAGAGTGCTCGGTCTAACACCCCCGCCTGCGTCGGGATGCTGAGAGAAATCATCGAAGCTCTAATCATCCGTATGATCCCATGATTGAAGGTTTGGGCCCTGAATAAAAGGCCTCACACCATGTCAGTGATGTAGCAGGAGATGTTGGTGAACCTCGCTGAATACTGAGCTACAAGCATGCGACCCAGCTACAAGTGAAGAAGCTCTTGTATACGAACAGAGCATAAGGTTGCAGGGGTGAACACTACCCCAAAAAGGCTCTTGAAGTCTTCCCAGATGAGAATCACCTCATCATGCACTTGGAGCATCAAGCTCCACCATATTCCCACTGCTACATGAAGAAGACAGGATGCAAGGATAACCATAAGATCTGCCCGTATCTACACCAGTTAGAAAACTCTGACCATGGCCTCCAGCCAGTCCTCAGCTGCCTGCGGTTTTGTCTTTCCCCAGAAACTTGGTGGCCTCTATCGCTGGATCTCATGCATCACACTCAATCGGCATGCAGCCTTTGTTGCTTGTCCTGGTGGCATTGACTACTCAACGGGAAGTGGTTTTGTTGGTACACCACCCAATGATAACTACCAAATGGTGGCCCTACACCAATGCCTCGTCGCTCGGTGGGCTATCATTGCATTCTCTACCTAAAACCCTGGCTAGCTGTCTTCGTGGAGTCATCCTAGAAATAAATTGGTGTGCCGTGGTCAATAAGTTATACCTGTTGAGCTGACTCAAAGAGATCACAATGAAAGATTTTCAAAAACACACATGAAATCGGTGTTTTCATTCACTGAGTCAGAAATCAGAAGTCAGTGTCCTCATGTATGGATATGTCGGCTGCCGCACCAACATTGGATGATGCGAACTGATTACCACACTCATAACCATTAACAATATTATCGATTAAAATATCCGAGTCTAAGTTCATCGGTAGAACTAAATCCTATGAAACCAATTTGTCACAATCGTCCCTTGGGGGCCGTGTTGTGACCACCCCAAGCCCGCCTTCTATAGGATAGGGGATGGAGACTAGCACCAGAAAGGCATATCCCTAAAACCAAGAAGGAATTTCCTTTTAAACCTGCAAACTCACACAATCCAAGTACACATCAGGATAAAATCACAATGTAAACTATATAGTATATATGGAGATTATAGTATATAAAGGGGGCCAGAATACAAGCCCAACTGGGAAGTACATGTAAAACTAAAAACATATCCTATGAAAACCCGCAGGGGATCCTACCTGAATGGTAGGTACAACTATCAAATGGTCATATCTACAGTACATCTCGTCTAATGGTCGACCTCCGAGCAGCCTCTAGTCCAGACACCCACATTCTTGATCAATGTTTTCCATCTTCTTCACAAGACACAACAAGGTGTGGGCATAGCCTATGCAGAGGTGAGTATAACAATACTCAGTAGGGACCCTGCGACCCTGATGGTCTCTCATAATCCACAAAGGATAAACCACAAAGAAACACCATGTTCACAAGAACAAAAAACAATAGTCAACCCTTCTTAGGTATATGCCCATACATATATTTAATTTATCAAGTATACCCATATCATTCATGAGGAAACACAAGGCACAAAACTCTAGAAAAAAGCACAACTATTCCACGAAGGAAATAATACCTCGAAGGGAAAACCATGAAGGTAAGTACCACAAAGGTAGAAATACATAGAAGAATACCACGTAGGTATCACCACAATGAAGTGTACCACAAAGGTAAATACTAAAATCAAACTACTTATAACTTAAATTTGAAAGTATAGATTATTAAATGTTTTTCTATATCATCTTACTTCATCAAGAATCTCTACTATTGACCCACATAGGATCAAATATGACCTACACAGGATCTGAAGATGCTGACCCACACAGGATCCGATGATGACCCACACAGGATCTGAAGATTACCCATAGAGGATCTGTAGATGACCACATAGGATAAGTAGATGTTGAACCACACAGGATCTTAAAATGACCCACACAGGTTATGAAGATTGTTCAAGTACATCCAGCCAAAGGGTTTTCGCACTAAGAATGCTTGATTCTTGGATGATCCGCTCCTCAAGCCATCATTCGATACATCAACTACCATGAAGTCCCATGAAGAAGTAACATGATGGTCTATAATGTCATATGGGACCCAAATCGACAGACGACACGTCAATCGGACACCCATTCTGTAAGTTATTAACTTTTAGTCCCATGGTCCCAGTTGTATTCAGGTTCGATCCAAACCAACTGTACCCCAACATTTTCCAAAACTCAAGTGGAGTATGCCAAAAGGGCCATCTCGATCCAAGTATTCTAGGGCTGCATATGGTTTGTCAAACGGACGCACAGTTCTCATGATATGACCAAAAAGACGTATCTGGGTCCAGATGGGCCTAGGACCAGTTCGACCCAGCCTGCCCCAGCCTGGGCCCACCAAACCCGGTCCAGGTCCAGCCCGGATGGGCTGAACCATAGTGGGCCCAGCCCGTTGGGATACGGTATGACCCGGCCCGCTGAGCGTGGTCCGGCCTACGCTAGCCGCTGTCCAACCCATGTTGGGTGTGGCCCACGGTATGGTTCGGTCCACCGTGGTTGGGCCCACCCTTGCCGCTACCAGGGGAAGGCATCCCCGAAAATCCCAAGGAGTTCAGTTGGACCATTCAGCTTTGGATAACCCGACGGTGCCATGTGGTACCGACTGCTGGAACGTGACACCCACCAGAGTGGGTCCTAGTCGGCACGACGCGGCTGGCCGGCTCCAGCCTCTAGCGGTACCAGCATGCGCAACTACTGCCTCCATGGATGGCTGGGTACGAGCAGCCCTATGGGTGTGTCGTCGCAGCTTAGCGGCCGCTTCCTCCTCCTCTACCGGTGGTGTAGACACATGATTCCCTAGTTCCACGTGGCCAGCCATCATGTCGGCCACCTCCCTCCGCGGTAGCCGATGGGCCACAACCTCCTTTAGCGGCGCGGTTGCGCCGCCACCGCCATCATGGCCTACCGGTGTTCCAGACACCACCTGTACCCCGCCAGCATTGGTTTCTGGGGACGTGGTCGGGTTCCACTCATCCTGAAAATACACCAGTGAAGGACATGTCAAACAATGAAGTGGCGGAGGGATTGGGCCATGTTTGTTTGGCCCATACCTTCAACATTAGAACAATAATAGGTGGTTCATAGATTGAAAACAATGATTTATCTTGAAGAATGATATGAACAATTTCCCTTCCTCGATCATTGATTGGAGATGGCGTGAGGAAGAGGATGAAGATGTTGAAGGAGACGTCGATGTTCGTCACTCCCGCATCACGCTACCGATCCGAGCTCGAGCGCCAGTTCCTCATTCTTTATCTAGATGTTCGTTCTTCATTGGAGTATTTTCTTCCACCATGATTTCTCCACCAAACCATTATGCTAACAATTCCCCCCAACCATGAGAGGTGAGGAGCCCCTCTCATGTAAGTTAAGTTAATGGTTAATTATTCATTAATGAGATATCATTAAATGGGGGTTTCATGGTTACAAAATTTGTGTAATAGGGAATTTAATGCCTAGTACTAAATTCCTGACCACCCTCGTGTGGTCCCCACCTCAAAAGAAATTAAAAGTAATGGAGGGAGTTTAATAAAAATAAAAAATTTGTTTTATTTTAAACCTCCACGAAAACCCGTAAATCTTGATCTTCCCCTCTTCCTATAGTGGTGGATGTAAAGGTCTCTTTAAACGAATGTTGGTGCTGCGAGTTCAACAGTTACCTCAGATTTCATTTCTGAGCAACAGTTCAAAAGTTAAAATTCTTGCTCTCATGTTAACTAAACTTACTCGAAAAAAGTTCATAAATTTATTCTGGGCACACCGGTTCTCGAAATCACGCGCCATTAATTTTCCCATACTAGTAATATTTCAATGTAATTAAAAAAATTATATGAAAAAACCTAGGTCTTTACACATAACCTAAACGTTTTAATTAGTGAATATGAAATGGGGATCATGTGTCTAGAATGAACCATAAATTTTTGAGGTTTCGAGTTCTTCTACGGTGTTACCAGGGATCATAAGGATTATGGTTCCTTTTTAAAAAAAGGTGATGCCTCTGGTTAGTAGGTCAAAGACCATATGAATCTATATCATGGTCAAACATATGTTTCCTCTACCTTTTCCGAGGGACATGAATTTTTTTTAAGACTCAAGAATCAAGACGATGAAGTTTGGTATGATGGAAAATCTATCCAGGAAGGGTTTTCACACCTTAGTGAAATTTAGAAATTAGATTATGAAGTTTGGGTCCCACAAACCGTGGTTTTGTGTGATTAGATGTGTGCCATCAAAATACTCTAGAATGGAGTGTCACATTCCTTCCTTGAGAAAGGGTAACAAACATGGAGAAATAACATTGAGGATATAAATTCGACTTGAATAATCTTGTTATGGGGACTTTAAATCATTGTTCAAAGTGTTTACATCATGAGGATTTTGTGGGGAAATAATATCAAGAATAGCCCAAAACACATTGATTTCATGAGTTGTGCCATGTTGACGTTAGGGCTCACATAGGTTGGAAAGCCCTTCTACAAATTGACACATTTTTTAACTACCATAGGTCATATTCAGGAGCCATAGGCACACATGCATAGTAAAACAGAGGACCCCTTAATGTTGGGAATCCCTTTCCAAGGGATATGGAAGGTCGTGGTGACCCAATGCCCTCAAGTCATGAAGTTTAATTTAGGGAAAAAATAATATTCAAGAAGGGTTCAAGAATAATAAAGGTTGTTTAACCTCATGGTGAACACGTTATTATAGTGAGGTAATGTGATAAACAATTTCTATGACGTTTTCTTATACCAGGGGGTATAGTGAGAATAGATGTGGATTTTACTATGACTAAAAATTAGGATCTATGAGCTTTATAACACATTTATTTACGGCCAAATTTTTACATAAACTCAAGAACTGATGAGATTAGTGAGTGAAGACTTGAATTTTTCTCTAGCCAACCATTGTGGGTTTTCAGCTAAAAATGTTTTGTCTCTTTCTCTAGTAGTTTACGGCCTAGAAATTTGGACCATCAGGGTATATAGTTTTAGGTCATATGGGTTTGACCGAAGTGTAATTATTTTATGTTTGGGATGCACAAGTAACTAATATGAGGCGAATATTACAGTAATGTTTGATTAGGAAGCATGGGGTCAAGAGTACTCCAATATCTTTCTGAGCAGGAGATGAAAATGTTTTCACTCATTTCCTGAGATTATCAGGTCATGAGCAATGATATGGTAAAATCATACAGAGGATTTCCTACATCACTATCTGGTGACGATTACTTCCTTAGTGACACTAAGTTCATAGGGATTAGAAGGACCTTCATATAGATTCACGATGTATCTATTTATTAGGTTTAAGACATTATACATAAATATCATGGTCAAGAAGAGATATATATTTTCCTTCCCATAGGCCATGAAAGGTTTGTAGAAACCTAAGATGATCAAGTCATGCGGTGTGATTTATGGGATAATGGGCATAAAAGATGATAAAATCACCCCATACTCCGATTGACTGGGGTTAGGCTCTTGTGTTCTTTACATAAGGGATAGAGATGGCTGGTGGTCTGTATATTTAAACATTGTGTTGTGGGGATCAATTTTTTTTGCAGTTTTAATGTCATGAGATAAGGGTGTTTTCCAAAATATTTAACATCATGTGGTATAAACATTCGGTACATAGGTCTATCCAATATGCAGTTAAGGGTGAATTTGTTTCTTTTGAATTTTATTTATGTACCCAACATTAGGGATCTAGGTGTCTCTATATATCCTATGATTTTAGGAATCAAGCCACATATAGTTATGGTATAAAAGTACCTCCATTAGTCTTACCAGTACACATGGATATGGATAATATATTGTTTTATCATGGCTTGACCTTATAATCAGAGGTCCAAGCATTACAACATATCTTGTGATGATTGGAATCAAGCCACATGTAGTTACTGGACAAGAAACACTCTATATAGGATTGAACCACACTTATAGGGGGTATTTCTTGGACTAATTATTATATATTTACATAGAATTGGAGACCTAGGAATCACTCCATATATTTCTATAATAGGAATTAAGCCACACATAGTTCTCTAATGGAGGCATGGTGGGATAAAAAAACCAATGATACTAGTCCTCTCAGGTGAGGACCATAGAAATGTACAGTTTTTGTGTACTATAAGGAAAATTAACCATGTAGTTTAATTTCATGTAGTGAGGACTCATGGTGTGACTTTAAAGGTATTGTATTCAAGACCCTAATAACCATTTCATGAGCATATATGTCTTAATTATGTGGGGAACCCCTTACTGAAATTCTTAATCCCATGTAATCCATGCTCGATGTGACAGATAAAGAATAGCAAGGGTTCTCCCACCATATAAAGGTTTCTAGGTAAAAGATAGGGGTGTCTTGTATAGTGACATAGCATGGATATGATATAGGATATAGGAATCCCTACATATCTCACTAGAATGATAATCAATCCACATATAGATCCAGAATCCCATTTCGTTTAGTGTCATATGGAAAGGACTTAAGTCATGAAGTTCAACATCATTTGGTAAGGGCATGGGTGACTGTATGTGATAGAAGAAGAATGTATCATCTAGGGACATCACTACATATCCTATTATGGAAGGAATCAAGACAATTATAGTGCCTGGAAACTGTGATGTTTAGTGTCATGTGTAAATGACATTAGCTATGATGTTTAAAGTCTTGCAGTAAGGAAGAGGGTCACTCAATGAGAAATAATAGGAATGTTGGAGATTCATGCATTTTGATTTTATGTGTTGAGGACCAATTTTGTGCAGTTTAACTCCATGTGGTAAAGAGGATGGATTATTTGGAGTTTATCATTGTAGACCCCAGAAAACGCGTTCCTGAAATTATCCAAATGCTTCCATACATGATCCAAGATTGTAGAACTTTTCTTAAGCTTCAATTTGGTAGGTCTCAAGGCCCGAACAGAGCTACGAAATTGGAGATATGGACATTTGAAGTTGGGCTGGAAATCTGGTTCACGAAGCCCATTCGCGAAGCCCCCTCCATGATCGTGGAGCGCCGCCGCAAAGTAATGAGGCGAGAGGCTCCACGAACCCGTTTGACGTTCGCGATGTGCCGCGAAGACCCCTCACGAATCATTGATGTGAAGCACCGATGCAAAGCACCGATGTGAAGCACCCGAGCATCGCGGTCCCGAGAAGCTCTGGAGGCGGTAACTCTCCGCGAATAAATTTGACGTTCGCAAGCCCGCCGCGAATCTCCAGAGGCGGTACCTCTCCGCGAACGAATTTGACATTCGCGAGCGCACCGCGAAGCACCTGAGGCGGCGCTGGAGTTCAGCTTCGTGGCGCCCCCTTGCCTATAAATACCCAGCTCACCCCCCTTCTCCAAGGACACGGCCACGGCCACATAGCCCCTTGGGAAGCCGAGCGGAGCTCCGCATTGCGGTTCCGCGAGGTCGTGCTCCGTGAGCAGCTTCCTTTGCGTTGCTGCTTCATGAGCCGAGGCTCTGTGAGTCCATGCTCTGCGAGCCAATGCTCCGTGGTGCTGCTCCGCAAGACCAAGCTTCGCGAGAGACCTTTTCTCTGTGAGAGGCCTTTCTCCACGAGAGTCCTTTGCCCCGCGAGATCCCTTTGCTTCACGAGACCCCTTTGCTCCGCGAGAGACCATTGCTCCGCGAGTCCATGCTCTGCGAAGCTACTTCGCAAAGACCTATCCTTTTCGAGGATCCTACCTTCACGCCCACCATTCCATACCACGGGGGCTGCGCCCCCGTACCCTCGCTCGGGGTCACTGTCGGGCTGTGGTCTCGCCCCTCCGGGCCGGTCCCTTCGCAACCGTCACACACCCCCTCAAAAAAGAACAGTCGCACTGTGAAGTTTTCAGGCCGGGATGTCGGGATTTTCCATTTCTCCCTTATGAGCTCCCACCTTCAACCTATGGAATACCATGATTTGATACACTCCTCTACACACCGTGAAACACCTTGAGTTGATGCATTCCTCTTGGTTTGTTTCCTATGTCGTGAGTTGAGGTTCTCATCATCATTTCCCCGAGTACCTTGAGTTGAACCATTCCTCAGGCAACTCCTCCAAACCCAATCACTTTGCTCATATGCCAGGTTGAACCAGAAAGGGCCGCCCTTGCATAAGTCCCAAACACCAACCAAATCTAGGCACCTTCTGCCTAACAATCCTTTCTACAAGACTCTAAACTGTAGTAATCCCTATCTAAATAATAATAGGATGCCCCTTGCTCCAAGAAAGAGATGCCTTATGCTCCTAGCATGAGAGGCCAACAGTCCTACCTACAAGACTATAAAATTTAGTATTCTACCTATGTTCCAAACATAGGATGCCTCTTGCTCCAAATAAGAGATGCCTTATGCTCCTAGCATGAGATGCTAATAGTCCTACCTACAAGACTCTAAACTGTAGTACGCCCTATGTTCCTAACGTAGGATTCCTCTTGTTCCAAACATGAGATGACTTATGCTCCAAGCGTAAGATGCTCAATTCCATGACTATAGTGGCATGATTCCAACGCCCCTTGGCATTATACCTCTTGTGCACCAGTGCATAGGTGAAGGCCTCAATTCATCAGTGAGTTGGGATGCCCTCATGGCTATACATGAGGAATAAATTATGGGCAGCATCCTTGCGTAAGCCCCATTCACCATTGTCTCCCCATACCGGCAACCGGGCAGCATCCTTGCGTAAGCCCCATTCACCATTGCCGCTCCATAGTGGCACTCGGGAAGCATCCTTGCGTAAGCCCCATTCACCATTGCCGCTCCATAGCGGCACCCAGGCAGCATCCTTGCATGAGCCCCATTCACCATTGCCGCTCCATATCGGCAACTGGGCAGCATCCTTGCATAAGCCCCCATTCACCATTGCCGCTCCATAGCGGCACCCGGGCAGCATCCTTGCGTAAGCCCCATTCACCATTTCCGCTCCATAGCGGCACCCAGGAAGCTTCCTTGCGTAAGCCCCATCCACCATTGCCGCTCCATACCAGCACACCAGGCAGCATCCTTGCGTAAGCCCCATTCACCATTGCCGCTCCATAGCGGCACTCGGGCAGCATCCTTGCATAAGCCCCAGTCACCATTGCCGCTCTATAGCGGCACCCTGGCAGCTTCCTCGCGTAAGCCCCATCCACTGTTGTGATCCCATCTAGCGGTAAGCCGGTGTGTTCCCATCCAGCAGTAAGCCATTGTGATCCTTATCCAGCGTTAAGCCGTTGTGACTCAATACAACGGTAAGCCGTTGAAACCAACCAATCGGCGATAAGCCGTCATCAGAAGAACTACGCGGACTTTGATTCCCTACCATGGGGATACGTAGGAAGCCTCCATGAGGCTCAAGCCCGAAACTACCATCATCTTTTTCCTCGGGCCTCCATCCTGGAGTAAGTCCCAACACCATGGTCCGCCTAACGTGTTAGCCCCTCTTCGCTTCTCACGGATGCACCCTTCACGGCGTGATCGTCAGGTCCTTGCTGTCTCTTGTTTCTCACACCGAGCATGACTCACATGGGCTTAGAGCTGGAATTGGCCATGACAATGCCCTCGTCCAGCATGATGTTAAACTGCACACCTCATCCAACATGACGTTAAACTGCACACCTCGTCCAGCATGATGTTAAACTGCACACCTCGTCCAGCATGACATTAAACTGCATGCCCTCGTCCAGCATGACTTTAAACTGCACGCCTTCGTCCGGCATGCCGTTAAACTGTATGCCCTTGTCTCGCATGACATTAAACTGCACACCCATTTGAACTACGAGGTCGTTGATCCATGTCAAGGCATTGTACGTAGGAAGCCTCCACGAGGTTCAAGCGCACCCGTCATACAATTAACGTTGAGTTCCACCTTCGTCCAGCATGACATTAAACTGCTTCCTAGTTCAACAGCAAGTCGTTTTCCCCACCCGAACTATAAGGACTTTGATCCATGTTAAGGCATGGTACATAGGAAGCCTCCCTAAGGTTCAAGCCCAACACTCATTGGCCCTAACCGTCTCCTTGTTGGTGTGCCAAGCCCCCATTTTTTTCCCCGAACTACGAGGAATTTGATCCATGTCATGGCATGGTATGTAGGAAGCCTTCACGAGGTTCAAGCCCACCACAAGTGGACCCCCAGGTTCACATTCACATCGGTTCACTGATGAAACCCTTTGAACTATGAGGTCTTTGATCCATGTCAAGGCATGGTACGTAGGAAGCCTCCACGAGGTTCAGGCCCACCCATCACCCAATTCACGTCGAGTTCTACCTTCGACTAGCATGACGTTAAACTGCATTCCAGTCCGACAGCAAGCCATTGTGACCATCCTGAACTATGGGGACTTTGATCCATGTCAAGGCATGGTATGTAGGAAGCCTCCCAGAGGTTCAAGACCATCTCCCATCGGATCAAGGTCCCACATTTATGTCAGTTCTCTGACACCCACCGCCATCCCGAACTATTAGGACCTTGATCCATGCCAAGTCATGGTACGTAGGAAGCCTCCATGAGGTTCAATCCCACCACCAATCGTTTATTCACGTCAGGGTTCACTACCATCCCACATGATGTTAAACTGTATTCCATCAATCCTTTGAACTATGAGGACTTTGATCCATTTCAAGGCATGGTACATAGGAAACCTTCCCAAGGTTCAAGCCCACCACTAGTGGACCCCCGGGTCTACTTTCACGTCGGTTCATCGATGAAACCCCCCGAACTATGAGGACTTTGATCCATGTCAAGGCATGGTACGTAGGAAGCCTTCACGAGGTTCAAGCCTATCACAAGTGGACCCCCCGGGTTCACATTCACGTTAGTTCACCGATGAAACCCTTTGAACTATGAGGTCTTTGATCCATATAAAGGAATGGTACGTAGGAAGCCTCCACGAGGTTCAAGCCCACCCATCATCCAATTCATGTCGAGTTCTACCTTCGTCCAGCATGACGTTAAACTGCATTCCAGTCCGACCGCAATCCATTGTGACCATCCTGAACTATGGGGACTTTGATACATGTCAAGGCATGGTACGTAGGAAGCCTCCCAGAGGTTCATGACCATCTCCCATCGGACCACGATCCCTCATTTACGTCGGTTCTTCGACACCCACCACTATCCCGAACTACAGGGACTTTGATCCATGCTAAGGCATGGTACGTAGGAAGCCTCCATGAGGTTCAAGCCCACCGCCCATCGTTTATTCACGTCAGGGTTCAATACCGTCCCACATGACATTAAATTGTATTCCATCAATCCTTTTAACTATGAGGACTTTGATCCATGTCAAGGCATGGTACGTAGGAAACCTCTTCAAGGTTCAATCCCACCACTAGTGGACCCCCGGGTCTACTTTCACGTCGGTTCACTGATGAAACCCTTTGAACTATGAGGTCTTTGATCCATGCTAAGGCATGGTACGTAGGAAGCCTCCCCGAGGATCAAGCCAACAACCCATCGGACCAAGGTCCACCTTCACGTCGGTTCGCTGATGATGCCCATCGGACCAAGGTCCACCTTCACGTCGGTTCGCTAACGATGCCCATCAGACCAAGGTCCACCTTCATGTCGGTCCACTGACGATGCCCATCGGACCCAGGGCCACCTTCACGTTAGTTCGCTGAGGATGCCCATCGGACCAAGGTCCACCTTCACGTTGGTTCGCTAACGACATCCATCAGGCCAAGGTCCACCTTCATGTCGGTTCACTGGCACCATCCCGAACTACGCGGACTTTGATTCGCTACCACGGGGATACGTAGGAAGCCTCTTCAAGGCTCAATCCCAACTTCATCGTCGCCCCCTGTGATGGTCCCATTTCATTCCCCCTCCACTTCATTCATCCATCCATCACCCATCCTGATTCTCACCCGGGCCGCCACATCCCTGTGGGATCATGCCACCCACCTCCACGCTACTCCTAGCGGCGCATAGGCAGCTTTCCACGTGTAAGCCCCATCATATCTCTGGGTCGTTGTCTTCTGTGTACACCCCGATTCATCACCCTTTTCCCCTCTATGTAGTTCACCACCTCGGATCCGTTCTCATTGGGCATTCTGATCCATCCATCTTCTAGATATTCTCCCTTTGGGATATACTAATCTGATCAGTCTCTATGGGATGTTCTGATCACCCTCATTCCGTCTCTGCAAGACATTAAACTCGCGACCTACCATGTGATAAACATGTGATGCCTGAGGAAAACCTCAGATGACACGCCTTTGGCATAACCGTCTCTGTAAGACGTTAAAATCGTGGCCTACCTTGTGATAAACATGAGATGCCTGAGGAAAACCTCGAATGACACGCCTTTGGCGTAACCGTCTCTACAAGACATTAAACTCATGGAATACCTCGTGATAAACATGAGGTGGCTGAGGAAAACCTCAGAAGACACGCCTTTGGTGTAACCGTATATTCTAGACGTTAATCTTGCAACATACCCGGTGTTAAACACGGGAAGCTGAGGAAAACCTCAGATATATGCCTCGGGTTATGCACCCTTGAGATACCCTCTCATGAGGAAGAATACAAGTTCCCTAATGTCTACGCACCCAGAGATTCCCTGACATGCCTGATGTTGCCGTCTACTCTGACCGAAGGTCGCTACCATGTCAAGACCCTATGGAAATTATTGACGGAAGTAGTGTAATTAACCGGTGTCCATGAAGATATGGAACCGGGAATGAGATTCACGAACAACGTATTAAATCTATGAGGGAGACCCGGACTAGGTGATGAGTTCTGAGGAGGAATCCATGGAAGGAAGAACCGACATCCAATCATCCCATTTCGATCAAGGAGCAGACGTCCCTGAATAAGGAGGAAATGCCGCCCACCTTTGGAAAGCGGGAATGTGGGGCAACAGCACAGCACGTCCTCCTCTGCGGACGGACGGATGTGCGCGCCCCGACGAAAGCATCGGAAACCATCATATTTATTCTAGGTTGAGATCTATACAGTTCAACATCATGTGGTCAAGATGATAGATACATGATGATAGCTAGGAAAATTATTTCATAATAAACCTCCCATTTGTGGTGAGTGTGACACATTTCTATCCATTAAGGCCAGTGAGTAGGCTCCATTATAATAGAAATTATGTATAAAATATGGTCGTTCCAATTTTGGTTCGAGATTTGGTCGTTTCTTTCCTGGTATCATTAGGTTTCTGAGAACCAATACAAGTTCTCCTTGATGGAATACATAGAGGAATTCATTTTTACTAAAGACCCCTATGATTCAATTCTAATGTATTTCGAGGTTGTTCAATGTATGAAACCTATTCTCAATGATCCGCCCCAACTCATCAAGATGATTTTATAATTACTCTTTATTCCGGAGTTACACCCAAATGGATATTCGCACCAAGGGTTACTAGAATTATATGGGAAAAACTACCTTGGTTTCAAAAACCAATGAATATAGGGATTATTATGTTGCAGTATGTGTGGGGGTATAGTAGGACCATAAATCATTGAAAACATTGTACGACTATGAATTATGGTACTTATTCACCATATTATGGAGTATATTTTTAAGATTATTATCTAAGGCCTCTATCTATCCATTTATAACTACATGACATAATCATGAGTGATTGGATTCAATGTTTTACTCCTGGTACAACTTCATCAACTCTATAGAACAGAAATTGGTGCCTTTGTCCATACTTATTATGCAATGTAATATGAACTCGGTGATGATATGAGACATTGTTAAGTTGATGATAATATTTTTCTTGACTTCCTTAAGGGGTATTTTTGTATCCTATTTGGAAAAAAGGAAGTAGTAGTAAGGATGTACTTAATTTTTTAGTTGTGGCTGGGGGATATGAGACCCCTACATCCATTCCACCTACAAAAACTGGCCGGAAATATTTTTCTATATGTAGAAATTATAAGGGAAAATTGATGAAGTTTTCTTGAATTTGTAATGAATGAAATTTTATTGGTGAATTCCACACAATCCCATATCATTGTTTTCTCGTAATAAATCAGAACCCCAATATGGTTGGAGATGCTGGTGCCATGAAAATGAGTGCATCAGGATCCTCTGTGGAATACTTTCATGAAAATGAAAATATCTATTTCTTCTACTATATTGAGGATGATTCAATTGAAGTATCACTTATATAGGGTTTTATACTCATTCTTGCTTTCCGTAAGGGTAATTTTCACTTCTCTACATCAAATCTGTTTCCTTCTGGCTCAAGCTTTTGGGAGAACACCATTTTGGAGATAATAAATTATTGGCTCCATCCATTCATGGGTGAATACCAGTTCCTTATGATCTTGGATGGTGCTGACCTGATTGATTTATTATGTGTTCTAGATTGTGATTTATGAGACCATCCTTATGTTTATGATATAGAAGATTGTTTCATCCTAATTAGGTTCAGCCATGACTGTGGCCATATTATCCAAAGTTTTAGCACAAACATTATGTGATTGAGGAACATGATGCAATGTGGGCTCAAAAGGGAACTCTTCCATTATACCACTAATATATCTAGTTAGAGGGTCTAATTTTTCCTTTTTAATGGAATATTCATTATTGATCAACTTTTTCATTAACACATAATCCCTTTTTATGTTTAGGTAGTCTATTTACAGTGGTAGGGATACTTCTAAATTAGTGATTAGGGCTTGGTTTTCTATCTCATTATTTATGCATCCTTCAGATAATGAGAAAGAGTAGGGAAAATTTTCTTTGTCTAGAGAGACAAAGAAAATCCATAAGACACCCCACTATAGATTTGGATTTTCCATCATTTTTCGAATAGGACCAAAGGATGGGCTATCAAAATAAATCTCCCATGTCTGGGGAGTGTCATGGGTGTTGAAAACATCATCATTGAGAAGTTAAGTGTCCAATGTTCTACTTTTCATGGATGGATGTTCCATGAAGAAATATTCATGGGTATTTACATAAATTGAAATTTATGATAAAAACTAAATTTAATGTTTTTATATAATGAATTCCCATCAGAATCATTTCAAATAAACATTTGAAAACCATATATGTACATGAGTGAATCAATATGAGAGGCCAAGTGGGACTCATGGAACTATAAGTAACGACTCATCTTTTTTACTACAACGATACAAATAAGGCATTTCTTCTCAAAATCAGATTATCTGGTCTCAGTACCTATCATTGTTCATATAAGGTATTAGATAATATTATCATTAACCACAACACTATTCTATGCAAGGAGACCACTTAGTGATTTTTTACATGATGGACACATATTGGATGAGTGGATTCTCTTAAACTAGCAGCATCTAGATCATTGGGTGCTACAAATAATGCTTGAGACTCTCAATCGATGTTTGTGTCGATCTTGATCTGTCACCATTAGAACGAAAAACAAAAGAATAAATAAACAATGATAAAACTACCATTAAATCTCTGAAAAATAATCTGATTCCCCAAGATGATTGAACCCCATACTAATCTGTTCATTGATTGATTTGTGTTCACAATGAAATTAATGAATGGAGAATTAGAAAAATTAAAACACAATCCCTACCTCGATTTGGATTGATCACTGATGATGAATTAATTTGTGTCACATTCATTGGAGAGGTACTTTAAAATTGATGTGTGTCAATCATTGATCCATGATCTATCATCATTATCCTAAGAGAATTATTTGAAGCTATCTCCAACAACTCTCCAGAGGTTCCAGTGTTATATAGATAACCTTGTAATTTGGACAAAATAAATTTTAAAGGCTAACTACTCACTTCATTAGGGATTCAGAAATTGAATAATTTATTTCAATTATTTTATTCATTTTCGCTCCCATGATGAAATTTCGACAAAAAAACCACACCAAAAATTGTTAAGTCATGCCTAGGGTAAACCTTGCATTATGAGCTCAACAGTGCCCTTATACTTTAGATTCGTGCACACATTTAGATGTTATTCCACTTGTTTTGGAAAACCAGGTGCGTGTTCTATTAAATATATTAAATATATTTCAATCATTTATTCTAGACACATAGGTCCTTGTAATCACTTGTCATCTCAGTGCCTGGTCTTGAAAATAATCCATAAAATATCATAAAATAATATACAATAAATACGACACTACAGATAATGTTCTATTATACAAGATTACTCACTTAATTAATGTAATATGAAGAAACCTTCGTTACAAGGAGTGAAAATGGGAACCAGGGTATTCTATGTAGGAGAAGTACCCTCAAATGTTTTCACATTAGTATGTAAAATTAAATCTCGAGGAAGAAAATTCTTAGGGGGTGAATTTAAATCCCTAGATGTCTATCAATGAAATTTACCTTCTAAATATGTAATTGTGTCGTATTTAGTAATGTAATAAAATGCACACATACCACATGAAGAAACCAAAAACATTTTTTTATAAAAATGTTAACATTACATTTATAAGAAAAAAATAGATATAACAATTTAAAAAAAATCAGGGAAAAGTGAAAATATGATAACTAATATATGACAATTAGGATCCACTCAATCATCTAAAATAACCGCACTCTGAAATAACACAATAGAAATGGGATATAATAATTTTTAATACAATATTAATCTATAAAATAAAAATATATCTAACCCTGAGATAAAATAAATATGAATTAATAATGAAAAATTGGTGGTTATCTATAGAACATGCATAACCCATATAACCATTAAAAATATAACTGTTAAGAATGTAATATGGCTTCTAGAATAGTAAACTGATTATTGGAATAGAAATTTGACCGTTTGTAATATGAACCTTAAAATTAGAATAATATCATCACCTATATAAGTATAAAATAACAATAAAATTTATTATATAATAAAAATATAATATATTTATTCCACGGTACATGTAAATAATGTTTTTAAAAATGAAAAATTAAGTGTTCATATTTATATAAAACATATTTGTTTTAAATAAAACTTTATAATAAATATTTTGATTTAAAAGAAGGTTTATTTTAATAAAATTCATTTATTAATGAATATTAACTTGTATTATTATGATAAGATCATTCTATGAGACCGTAAGTAATTTTTTAAAGTTCAAAAAATTGTTCATCATATAAAAAATTATATTCTTTGAATAAATGATGATTTTATAAAAAAAATAAATTTTACATATTTGGAAAACAATTTTCATATTTTTTTCGTTTTTAAAATATTAAACTATATAATATATTTGAAATATTTTTTTTGTTTTTCTAAAAATTGTTGAATTGTAGGTGAATAATTAAATATAGTAAAATACAGTATTTAACAGTTAAGCTAAATACGTGTATATTTTGACTTCTGAATAACATAATCAACCACTAGTTGGAACTACCTTCATAATTTACTGTATATAGTAATAAGAATAAATAATACTTTTATTCTTGCACAAAAATAATGAACTAATGAAAATAATATTAAAAAACACCCCTATCTTCCCCTTATAAATACCACCCCACCTCCTAACACATTCAAAGAATTTTTTATTGAATTTGTTTCCTAATACATTTATCACTACTCTCCCTAGGTTCATAGAAACCTTTTTCTTCTAAAAACTCCAACCCCAAAGTTACCTATGGAGTATCTCAAGGAGATGAATTTCATGTGGAAAATTCAATAATTGTCTCGTTTAAATTTTTTTTCTTCTACTAACATTTCATTTCCCTCATAATCCAACAAAAATAATTACTCCATTTTAACAAATATATGTCAATTTCATTTTACTAATGTGATATCCATTTAAATCACCTTTCATTAATTTTTTAGATTTTTCATTGTTTTCACTAGGGTTGGTTCACCCCATAATGGAAAAATATAAATTTTCTTCCTCCACATCCTTCAAGGCTATTCATAAATTTATTATTATGGTCAAATAAGATTATAATAAATATATTATAACATAATAATTATTTTTTAATTAATATATTCCCATCATATTAAATAAAATTAATCTTGTTCGTGATAGACTATAAATCCACCTAAATGGGCATATTTTAAAAGACAATGTATTTTATGAAAAGATTCTTCTCTATGTAAAAAAGAATGTGGGTATTTGGGACCATTATATTTTTTTTAAGTAAATGTATAAAATAATATTTCACTACTATAGTTTTAGTCCCATTTGAAAAGGAAATCAATAAGTATCTTCAAGTGATCCAACCTTGAAACTATTTTATGAACCTCCGAGAACAAAAAATTAGACATCTCACTGAAATAATTATAAATTGAAATTTTAAAAGTATAATAAAAAAATATATATTGACCTGATTATGAAATAATTAATTAATTTAATATAATTTTATTATCTAGGATATTAATTTAAACTGTTTAATGAATCCGGACACATGGTTCGAGATCTCTTGAACCACCCTCTTCAATTGGGTTATGAATTTATCTCTCCAAGTCACATTATCCATATCTTTAATGTTATGTAATGCTTGTAAATTATGAATATAATTAATGCTTATACATACCTATCTTATTCCCTATTCCCTTTATAGATACCCATGATTTTCATTAATTAATTTAATTTATTGTAGATGAATTTTAAATATATTTCAAAAATACACACATGAAGAAAATAAATGTTTAATGTAGTTATATACTATATACACAATCATATTATAAAATATATTTATAATCTCATATAAAACTATTCCAATTTATTATTATTTATATACATACAATTATTAAGTCATTTCTTTATAATTTAGTGATTAGTATCATAAACAATGGTGAGCTCAAATGCTATATGAGGGTAAACATGAGAGATATCATACAATGATCATATTAAAGAATAAGATAAGAATATGTGTATTAGATCATGATTAGAAATTAGAAATATATATACCCAATATATCAATGATCAAAAACATGAGTCATTTCATAAATAATTATCATTTCAAAAGACATGATTCATACGTGTAAGAAATCATCATAAATTAATCATGAACCAAACATTCATGTAACAAAAATATGGCACCATCATTTCTATAAAAATCATTTCATATATAATAGATAAAAACTATGACCAAAAAATCATAATTGACCTGTCTTAAAAAACTACTACCTATTGTAGATTAGGCTCATTGACTCGTTTCACATAATGAATCAAATACATCAATTTCTTTCCCGTAATAGATCAAACACATGAACTTGTTTCCCATATTTATATCATTAGATATAATACATTACCCAATACATTAGAGACTAATATAATTCTAGGACCACCAGGAAAATAATGAAATCAATATGTACATGTTAAATAGGATCATAAAACATTTTCATATCATAATATCATAACTTGTGCAACAAAAATGAGTTTAATAAACATTTAAAGATATCATCAAAGTGTATCCCATGGAAAATAAAACAGTTTTGTAAACATATCATTATCATTATCATAAGAAAAAGAGAGAAATAATAAGGGTGGTATCACTGTATAATGTCTCTAATAAAACATAATTGATATTAATTTATTTTATAATAGATGAAGATAACATTAAATGAATAATCAAAAAAAATTTTAATGAAAATAATCATTTCATTTTGAAATTACCTAACCAATATATAAAATTTTACAAAATATAAAGGGAAAATTTTTATTTTAATATACTATTGGAAACTTGTGAAGGAAGATTAAAATCATTGAGTGGTCATTATGGTAGTAAAGTCGGTTTTTTCATGTAAGTTAAATGAAAACATTCATTTCACACTCTTATATAAAAAGACAGAAACTACCTCATTTGGAAAACAACAAGAACTTTACTTTTAATTTTTTTTAAATTAAATAAATGGAAAAATTAATTTAAAAAGTCTTAAGAAAATGTTAAAAACCTTCTTTAAAATTCATTTATATAACATATAGATAGAATAAAAAGGTTTTTTCAACTGAAGAGAGAAATAAAGGCAGTTTTCTATTTAAAAAATTCTTTTAATCTCTTGCATACATAAAGTGAGGAAAAATAATGGGAAACATTTAATAATAAAACATATCATGAATTTAAGAAATATTAAATCTAATTACAATATACATATAATATAAATTCTTAGATGTAAATTTAGCAATAAAAAATACCGATTAAAATAGGATGAAAATGTAATTTTATTAACTCAATTCTCACCTTTCTTCCTTCATGTTTGAAACTACTGAATAATAAATTTATATTTAGTATACATGTATTTCAAAACAATATTACTATAAACAATACCATATATTACATACTTAGGATGTCTTTTCATCTACATATGAATAATGTTTTATTAAAGTCACAACTGTAGGTGATAACTGCTTCGTTTTTCATGGATGATTCATTTCAGTAATCTTGGTAGTTTTACATTGATCATAGTAAAATAATTAATATAATTTAAACAATGATATATAAATTATATATATTCATTATATATTTATATATAGATTCATTAAAAAATGTTATTAATATTTAAATGAATTAAACCATTCATGGAGATGAGAGGACATGCAAATGCATGATCATGTTTTCAGTTTTCGACAGATGGAATGAAAAATATAGTAAATCATAATTAAGTATTAAAATATAATAATTATATAATTTAAATCACTTATATCCATTGATTCCATACTTATTACCTTATCTGTAATGAAAATATTATTATGAATCACATTGCTTCATGGAAGAGGTAGCCCACACTTACTCATGATCGACATTATCGTTTTCCAGTACTTTGGAAGTATTGAAGATAAATATGATATTACAAATAAATAATAATAGATATTTTATAAATATAATAAAGAAAATTTAAATCCATCATGATATCCTACCATGAATGATGGTGATGAAAACTAAATAGTATCTCTACATTGAGATGGTAAGTCGTATGTACGCACATGTGTTGTTTTCACATACCATTTAACCGAAAAGAAGGTGGATAATGGATGTATCATAATCATAAAAAACTTATATATTTTTTTGATATTTAATTTATTTTTATTTGAAAAATACCATAACTTTTTAGGATATTTAATTTATTGTTATTTGAAAAATACCATAACTTTTGAGGAGGAAAAATAATAATTTGAAAGGAAGTGAACGGTTAGAGCGATTACATCTCAATTGAAACAAATCCTTTAGGATTCTGATTAAGGAACTTAGGGTTGTTCTTTTAGGAAGATAAAAACCAATATTTTTTGTATAATGGAGATTATAAGATAACTTTTTAGGGTTTTTTCAACGTATAAATCTCAAATTTATGTGAAGAAGAAAACAGATTTGTTCCCATTTATAAATTGAGGGGAGGTGTACTCTTCAGAATTTGGAAAAGATTAAAATATAATAAAGACATTCTCCAGATAAATTTATAGATAAGTACATGGTTTGAAATATAAGGTAGTTTTGAGATTATATCAAATAAAAAAGTTGGCCTTTTTTGGGTGTCTGCTTTAACATTATCTTTTGGCACAACCCCTTAGTTATCATATTTTAACTTTAATGTGGTGAAATCTTTTTCACTTTTAAATGGTTATTATTTTATATATAATCTGATAAATGGATCATAAATAGTCATGGTATGATAATTTATACAATATTATTTCCACCTCATCGTTTTTCAATATTTATATGGTTTTTAATTAATTTAATACGTTATTATATTAAAAAATATCATTAACCTCAATTTTGACACTATTGATTAAATTTGACCTAAAATGAATAAATAGAAAGTAGAAATTATAATATAGTTCTTTAACACAACAATAATATATAATATTAATATCTGAAATTCATGGAACAATACAATCATTGAAATTATATTACTTTTAATATTTTAATTATTATTTATTTTATTTTTCAATTAATTTAAAAAATTATGCATAGACATGGCATATGAATTTAGGGAAATTATATAATTATATAAATTTTGAAATAATTTTTCATCAGGAAAAAAATTTCATTATTTTAAAAATAGACTATTATATTCGTTTATAACTTACTTGTTCCCCATATGTTGAACCATAATTTAAATGAGTTAGGTATTTATAGAATAATACTTTTTCATATATATTAATATTTATAAATAAGATATTAATTTTATGATAAATAGTACACTTTTTTTGATAATGTACTCAACACGCAACAATTGGGTCTTCTAAAATCTTCTATTGCACACAAGTTTGAGTTATATCCAAAAATAATAAAATAATATTATTATTTTAAATGGTATTTAACGCCTAGTCGTTGTATTGGTGGGAATTCATATAACTAACTAAAATATGATTATATATGTTTTTAAATGTCTTTAAATTAATCTTATAAACTTTAGAGTCTTAAAATATGAACAAATCCAATTTTAAGCATGAAATATTCTAATATTTGTAAAAGTTCATTTTACCACCTTTTGATGGAGAACCCTTTTTAAACATAGTTCTGTAAATTTTATATGTTCTATTTGACAAACTAAAATTATTTTTTATAATAGGAACATCAAAATTTACTTTGGGTAAATTTTTGGTATTTTTTTGATAAAGTTCATTTTTAAATGAATAGTGAAAAAATACAGCATTTTAAGTCAAAAATATCTTTTCATCTGATTTATTTATATAGTCATATTGTAATTTTAATTGATTTTAAAGTGTAATTAGATTATATTTTTATAATTTAATCCAATTTTTTTCCTTGAAAGTAATTTCACTTTGAAATTTGATATAGACACATGTCAATCTTTTGAAAGGCATTATTTTTCTTCAAAACATGCTTTCTGGTTTTGACGAAAGGATTTAATTTTAAATTAATTTCTGAAAATTATTTGTTTTGAATTTGAAAAAATGGATTCTATATTTGGTATCATAAGGTCCAAATTATGTAAATAGGTTGCTTTTATTTTTAGACATTATGAATAGTAACTTTAGTAAATATTTTATTTACCATGGTTAAAGGGTAAATCTGGTAAATAAGGGTAAACAAAATAATATTATAATAATATTAAATTATCTTAAAATGTATCCAATATTTATTAGATGATATATTTCAGACCATGGACATCCTTGGGTCATTTTGGGACCCCATGGAGCCACATGTAATTGAAAATAACATTTTATAATAATTAATTTAAAATAAAAGAAAATGTAACATTAACATATATCTTTTAGTACAAAAATTTTAATATGGGGTTATATAAGTGATATTTTTGACTATAAATAGTCATTATAAATATAAAAATATTTACTAAATCATAGTATTTTATTAATAACTTTGTGACATAAAATAAATAAATTTATTTATGACACAATGATGATACAGTGTTTACCTTATTAATGAATGTTTTAAATAAATGACATTATAAATATTAAAATAAATTTCTTTTGAAACTTTTTATGCAATACAAGAATTTTAGAGTTAACTATTAATTTTAATATTTTAATTAATGATGTGTTTTCGAAATATTCATGTTGTTATGGATTTTTAGCAAACGAGGATATGAATAGTATTTAAATAGACATAAATGAGTTTTTAAACAAATATTATTTTATTAAATGATATAATAATTATAAACATATAAGATTAGGAAAAATGACAAATATAAGGTTGATAATGTTACTAATGAACCACTTGTGGTTTTATTTACATTTTATGGTGACTATATTAACCATATAGTATGAATATACAAGAAGACATGGTAAGAGTTAAATTAGTTAACTAAGGCTTAAAGCTTAATGATAAGGTTAAATATGAAACCAAAACTTGTTTAAAAAATATTTTTTGAGAGGATTAAAACACTAGTCATCTTATATTCTAATTTAATGAGTTATTGAACTTTTAAAACCGAAAATAATTTTATAATAAAATAACACATTCAAACATTCCTAAAGAGCCCATCCTTCACCTTATAAAAGGCCATCACCTCTAATGATTACTCACACCTATCAAGCACCTTTCCTTGTAAACTATCTGATTACATAAGATATCACTCTATTAATACCAGAAGATTTACCTTAGGCATAAGGAAATTCAAGAAAGCATTTTGTCTCAAATCAAAGGGAGTTACCCGATTTAGAGGTAACATATTCTTTCACATTCTTTTCTTTTATTTTCCTTCTCCACTAACTATTCTATTCTTATTATTTTATTAAATAATAACAACGATATTATCAATATACTAGGATGATGTTATGATAATGATTTTAACTAATCTTTCACACACCTCTATCTAATGGATATGAACATACTGGTTCAGTGTACGATGAAATACGGCTTCACAAAACGATGATTGTTCAATTTTCTCCACCACTTCTCATGGAGGCCATTATGATGGCACTATATTAATATGTGATATATATTCTATTTATATTTTCTATATTATTCTTTTTTTTTCATTTATATCATACCTTTATGGTTCCAAAATTTGTAAATATGATAATTTTATTTGAGGAAGTGAAGACTACCGCCCCCTCAAAGTGATATGGCTCATTCATGCCATACGTGGAATGTATAAAGGATGTAGTTAATGAAATTATATATGATATTATAATGTAAGTATAATACAACTATGTATCATTATGTTCCATTAAATATAAAATAGAAATGAATGTAGCGTTCATGCGTATATATGACTTATCGTCTCTATAAACGGTGCATTTCATTTCTTTTCTCCAAATGTTATGTAATATTATAAATACATACATATATATATACAAGATATATATTATATATATTATATCTATATCAGAAATATCATTATAGATATAATGTACTTTTGACCACATGGATAATTTGTAATTATAACAAATTCATTTTTGACTCAAGTTCCAAATATCGACAAAACGACCGATATTAACTTAAATGATTATGAAATTTTTATAACATGGTAATTAGTGATATAAAATGAATAATAACCATTAAAAAAGTTATCAATAAAGTATAAATTATCTTTAGTTTGTTATTCAGGATATTAAATAACAAACGAGTCAAGTTGGACATGAGGTAAGAGACTTCATCTTAATCACATTTCATTGAGGCATAATCCATTGGGCGCAGGTCACTGTAGCACTACTGTAGCAGTACTGTAGAAGTGGTGGTTCTGTAGATCGATGGGTAATGTAGCTGCGGTAGGGAACTGTAGCAGCAATGGTACTGTCCGAGTACTGTACCAGCTGGGTTACTATTCATAGAATGGAAAATGGGCCAAACAATTGGGCCTACGGGCTATGTAATGGGCTAAAATCCCACTAGGCCTTCGGGATATGTAATGGGTCTCCCTCTACATAGTTAAAAGAGGTATTTGATTTTCTTTAATAATAAAATGAGGCTTCAACCCCAACCTTTTAAATGAAAATGGGAATGTTTCTTTTTAAAGATGGGGATGACAATGGCCTTTCCACTGCTGGAAGAATTATTTAATATTTGGATTTCATAACAAGACATAATGTTTTTAAAATGAAAATAAATACCATATACCATTTTTATGTATTTTGGTATTGAAAATGGTTTTGAGAAATTATTTATTATATAAAAATATTAAATTGTTATATTGTTATTGTACTGTAGAAATGTTATCTTCCCTATATGATTGTTTTATGGGTTATGATTAGGTTATGGTTCATTGAAATTGTTGAAATATACATGTGGTTCCATGATAAACCATAGTATGGTGAGCCTGAGATAGCTATCTAATGCATTGGGTAACATGATGGAGGTAAACACTAATGTTTTCCCCTATGATATTTAGGGAAATATACTGTGATTGGTATTCCAAACATAAATCCCTAAGTAGTTGTGAAGTCTACAACATAAGTATGTTATTGGTGCCACATGTATCCTTTATTATTTCTATATGATATTCATGAATCTTATGATTTTGTGTGGTATGTTAAATATTGAAATGTAAGATTTCAATGATTTGTATGGACTAATGTTTTCTTCCTTGTTTTATAACCCTTACCGATCTTTTTATGCTCATCCCATGTTTTTTTAAAAAATTTGTAGGATTTAAAGTGGAATAGGGTCAAGGATGTGATCAAGGAAAATTATTTTGTTTAAAACATTGAACTAAACATATTTCATTTCTTTTAAATGTTTTTATCTTACGAAAAAGTGGATACAGAGTAGAAGTTTCTACATGTAATATTCAAGCTGGTATGTATAAATTATGGCCTAATACTCTAAAGTCCTGAACCTGAAAATATCCTCAATGTTAATTATTAACTTAATTCAAGATTAGGTAATGTTTTATGGCTGGGGCCTTATAGTTGGTATTAGAGGTAAATTTAGAAAACATTAGAGGTTAGGGTGTTATTTAAGCATAAGTGACAAAACCATAGTGGTTAAAATATTATAAAGAGTCATAGTTATTTTAGATAAATTGAATGAGTTTAAGATAACATGAATATGTATATCTTAGTGTTTACCCTCCTCATAAGATATTATATAATTATTATACTAATATACTCACACTAAAATTTTTGGTTTAAGTAAATGGTTGGATCTAGCATGCACCAATTTAATAATGATTGTGAAGGAAACTGTGGTGGTTTTATGAATGAGAAACCAAATGAAAAGAAATTAGCAATGCTAAATCTTTTGGGTATTCTTAAACAACTATTTGGATTCATGATTTACCACTTGAACCTTGGGAATTTTTCTAAGGCATCATATATGCGAGAAACGAATCCCAATAGAAGCTCAGGTAATGATCATAAAGGTAAGTATATTAAAAAGCATATGTGTCAGGGATGTGGAAATAAGAACCTAGTAAAATTATTCAAAGTGATGGAAATATACTATAGATGTGGTTATTATGGTCATAAAGCAAGAACATGCCATGTAAAAAGGAAGCATCCTATTGAATATAGGAATGGGAAAGAAGTTATTTATGTAGGATCAATTGAATGTTTAAAATGTGGCCAGCATGGTCATTATAAAAATAGATTTCCTATAAAGACGGTTCGGGAGTGGTATCAATAGGATAGTATAAATATATGGTTACCAATTTCTAATGAAATTCCAATTGAATATGAGGAAATTGAAAATGAACAATGAAAGGTATGGGTTATTTCTTAGCTAATGTTTTGACATGACTGACATCATAGGGAATTATGTATGATTTTTTCTGTAAGAAATAAGTATAAAATAATAACATGAAGAAACATGGATAAAGGATCATGAACTATGTTTGATGATTAATATGTCTACATTTTAATAATTGATGAGTTATATTGGATCTATGGATGATGATATGTTTAAATGTATTAATGATAAGATTACTTTAGAAGACATTTTCTAAATGTGTAACCCTAAAGTTTGATATGTGAAAATATTATTCAAGAGAGAATTATCTTTTCTTTTGTGGATATAGTTATAAAGAACTATTTGGGTTTATATGATCATTTAATTAGAGGAAATTACAAGTTATTACTTTTTGGGAGGAAAATGCGAGGTATGAGATAACATTTTTGGTTCAAATATGTTATGGTAATTTATGGGGGAATTTATTTTATTTTTTAGAATGTTATAAAAGTCTCATGGTTTTATAAAAAGTACAACTATTAGGATGGGAGACAACCTGTCACATCTGTTAAGGCCGTAGGAATAGTACCCACAACCGAAGGGTGACAAGGGCGCATTTCCTACCTCCGGCCTACGTGAAGTCCCTAGTTAGTATGAATAATCCTTTTTAGTTAAATTATTTTAGGGATAAATAATATATTGATTTAGGGAAATTATGATTTATAAAATGTATATCCTTAGTATAAGAAAATTATTTGTTGATAAATGTTATTTTGGAAGACTTTTACTCTTTTGGGAATACTATATGCTTATGGAAAATAGAATACGATGGGATTTTATTTGAGGAGTAATTGTGGAATTTTATTTTGGAAGAATCTATTTTTATTATGGACTTATATAGATTTTGGTTACATATGGAAATTATTAACCTATCATAGAAAATATGTGATATGTATTATTACTTTTAGATATGTGACTTTAAGAGTAGTTGATGTTATTTGGAGATAAATGTTATGATTTATCATGGGAGACTATGTGATCAAATCATTCTGAAATTTGGATTTCAAACTTTGTTTGTATTATTTTGAATTATTTTAAGGACAATTGTTTATTTAATGGTCTTTGTTTATCTTTGGGTATTGTTTTTTTAATTTTAGAGATTCTGAGTAGTATTTCATTCAATAAAGGATTATACTTTTCGGGATCATCTGATCATTTACTATCCATTTTGGTTTTGGTTAATTTTTAAAGGCAGAGGAAATATATAGTAAATTTTTTTGGATTATGTGATTCTCTAGAAGTTGATTCTAGTTCTTTATATGTGACCAAGAAATCTTTTTACTCACCATTTGGATAAAATATTAGTTTGTGGAAGAAATTTGATAAAATCATGAAAAAATACTTTTCAAGTTAATATATTTCCTTATGATCTTAGTCTAGGCTGAAATAAAATTCTTCAAATATTTGAAATGGATATTGAAGTAGAAATTTAATATACTTTCTTTTATCATCATACTTTTACGCAACCACAAATTTACGGTATAGTGGGGGTTAAAATTCTGTGATAATGTTCTCTATCACTCTTTATTAATCTACGAGAGTTAATTTCTCTTCCATATCCATGTTTTACTACATGAAATCATAGTACATGTTATCTTGGGTGACCTTTTTACTTATATTTCTTTATTTTAAAGTGATATTTTTATTGACTCTTTTTACAATTTGGGAATTTCAATGAAATTTCCACGCCCAATTTTTAAATTGCGAGGATGAAATTTCGAAAAGGGGAAAGAATGTAACGACCCAAGTATTTATAAAATAATACTTTTTTTATATCTATTGATATTTATGAATAATATATTAATTTTATGATAAAGAGAACACTTTTTTCAATAGATTACTCAACATGCAACAACGAGTTTTTTGAAATCTTATTTTGCACAAAACATTGAGTTATACCGAAAAATAATAATATAATATTATTATTTTAAATGGTAGTTTATGCCTAGCCATTGAACTGGTGGGAATGAATAGAGATAAATAAAATATTATTATACATGTTTGTTAAATGTATTTATATTTATCCGTTAAATTTTAGAGGCTTAAAATAAGAATGAATCTAATTTTTAGCATGAAATTATTTAATATTTTTAAAAGGTCTTTTAACCGCCTTTTGATGGTGAACCCTTTTTAAATCTAGTTCTAGTCATTTTTATATATTCTATTTGAAAAAATAAAATTCTTCTCTATAATAGGAACATAAAAATTTACTTTGGGAAAATTTTTGGTATATTTAATGATAAAGTTCATTTTTTAATGAATAGTAAAAAATACTGCATTTTAAGTCAAAACTGCCTTTTCATCTGATTTATATATATAGTCAAATTGTAATTTAATTGGTTTTAAAGTTCAATTAGATTATATTTTTATAATTTAATACAATTTTGGTCATTGAAAGTAATTTCACACTAAAATTGGACATAAATTGTTTTTAATCTTTTGGTGTTTTTTATTTCATAAAAACATGCCTTTTGGTTTTGACAACGACAATTAATATTAAATTAATTTATGAAGCTTATTTGTTTTGAATTTCAAAAAATGGATTCAATATTTTGAATAATTAGTTCTAAATTTTTTAAATATGAAACTTTTATTATTAGATAATATGAATAGTAACTCTAGTAAATATTGTATTTACCATGGTTAAAAGGTAAATCTGGAAAATAAGAGAAAAAATAATATTATAATAATATTAAATTACCTAACACATGTCCTAACCCTATTGGATGATACATGGACGAACATGGGCATCCCTGGGTCTATTTTGGGACCTCATACAACCACTTGTAATTGAAAATGATATTTTATAAAAAATAAGTTAAAGTTAAGGAAAATGTAACATAAACCTATATCATTGAGTAAAACAATTTTTATATGGGGTAATATAAGTGAATCTTTCAAGTATAAATATTAGTTAAATACCTGAAAAGATATAATACATCATTGAAGTTTATTTATAATTTTTAGACATCAAATAAATAAATGTATTTATGAAACAATGATGATATAGTTTTTACCTTATTAATGAATGTTTTAAATAAATGAGAATATAAAAATTAAAATAAATTTAATTTTAAACTTTTTATGCCGTAAAATAATTTTAGATATGAGTATGAATTTCTATATTTGATTTAATTAAGTGTTTTATAAATAATCAAGTTGTTTTATATTTTTATAATGTCATGTAATGAATATTATTTAAATATACATAAATGAGTTTTTTAAAAGAAATATTATTTGATAAAATGATATAATCATCATAAAAAAGATATGATTTGTCAACATGACTTAGATAAGGTTTCTAATGTTATTAATGAATCAATAGTGGTTCAATTGGCATTTTATGGTAACTATATTAACCATATATTTTGAATATACAAGAAGATATAGTAAGAGTTAAATTAGTTAATTAAGGGTTAAAGGTAAATGATAAGGTTAAATATGAAACCCAAAACTAGTATAATACCTATTGGTTGAGACTATTACTAAAAATATTTATCTTATCATATAAATTAATGATTTATGGACCTTTTTAAAATGAAAATAATTTAATAATAAAATAATACTTTCAATCATTCCTAAAGAGCCCCTCATTCCCCTTATAAAGGGCCATCAACTCTAACCCTTAATGACACATCTCAATCCCCTTGGCTCATCCAAACTCTGATAAAATATGCTCCCAATATCACTCTATTCCTCATAAAATACTTACCTTATGTAGAAGGCAACTTAACAAAATCCTTTGGGATCAAATCATAGGGAGTTACCCGATTCAGAGGCAACGTCTTCTCTCCAGTTCTTTTCTTTTATTTTCCTTATACACTCTCTATTCTATTATTATTATTTGATTATATAACAGAACAATTATTCTCAATATACTATGATCTTTTATTAGAATTATTAGTTCTACACATCCACAAACCTCTATCTAATAGATTCGAACAAACTATTTCTGTGTACGACGAACTACTGCACCACAAAACGATGATTGTTCGATTTTCCCTACCACTTCTCATGGTGGACATTATGATATAACTTTATTTATATGTTATATATATTATATTTATATTTAATCTATAATTCAGTATTTTTAATTTATATAATACATGTATGGTTTCCATAATAGGTAAATACGATAATATTATTTGAGGAAGTGTGGACCACAACCCCCTCAAAGTGAAATGACTCATTCATTCCATAATTGGAACGTATAAATGATGGAGTTAATGAAATTATATATGATATTATAGTAGAATTATAATATACCTATTTATCATTAGGTTCCATTAAATATGAAATAGAAATGAATGTAACATTCATGTGTACGTATGGCCTACCGTCTCCATGAAAGATATATTTCATTTCATATCTCTAAATGTTATGTACTATTATAAAAATATATATAGACAAGATATATAGGATATATATGAAATTTTAATTGTGAATATAATTCTGGAAATAATGTAATTTTGACCACATGGAAAATTTTCAATTATAAGAAGTTCATTTTTGACTCAATTACCAAATATAGACCAAACGACCGATATTAAAATAAACGATTATGTAATGTTTATAACATGTTAATAAGTTATATAAAAGGAACAATAAACATGAAAATGGTTCTGAAGAAAGTATAAAGTAACTTCAGTTTATTATTCAGGATATTTAATAATGAATTAGTCAAGTTAGAAATGAGGTAAGGGACTTCATCTCAATCTCCTTTCATTGAGGCATATTTTGATTTATACACGCCTTTCTTTTATATGGTGTATAAACCCCTTGGAATTTTAATTTCATTAAAAGGGGATATTTTTTCTACATAACCTTTTACTAAACATGTATAAACCCATTTTACTTTTAATTTCATTCAAGGGGAACCTTTTTTCTATGTAGCGTTTTACAAAATGAAAAAGGGAATGTTTTTTTAACGCATGCGATGACAACATCCATTCCACTACCATGATAATTATTTGATATTTGAACTCCTTAACAAGTCAAAATGATTTATAAAATAAAATAAATACCATATGCCCTTTTTACATATTTCGGTATTAAAAATGGTTTTGATAAAGTATTGATTATTTCAATATCATGAAATGTTATATTGTGACTACAATGTAGAAATATTATATTTCCTTTATGATTGTTTTATGTTTTTTTATTAGCTTATTGTTCTTTGTAATTTCTTACGTATACAGGTGATTTTATGATAAACATTGGTTAGGAGAGCCCAAGATAGCTCTCCAATTCATTTGGTAATGTGATGGAGGTAAACGTTAATGTTATCTCTATATAGATTTTTGGAAATATACTATGATGGGTATTCCAATCGTAACTCCCTACGTAACTGTGAAAGCTACAATTTAAGTATGTTATAGATGCCAAAAAGATAACTTTATGATTTATGATTTACACGTGTTATTCATAAATATTATGATTTTTTAAGGTATTTTGAATATTGGAAAGTATTATTTCATTGATTTGTATTGACTATTGTTTTATCTCCTTGTTTTATAACCCGTAATGAGATTTTAGTGAAATATGTATATGAAGCCTTGTTTTTTGTATTATGCAATATGTTTGAGAATTTGAGAATGTATTTGGGTGAGTATATTAATTCATTCACTGAATGAAAATCATTGTTAAAGACACAAAAGGAATCAAATTAAATTTAAATGATATTAAAATTCTAAAGAGGATTATAATATGATTAAAAATATATAGAAATGTGAAAGACAAAGTGAATCAAGAAAAAAACCCAAAGGATGTGATGTTGGATAGCCATTATATGAATCTTTCTGAATATAAATTAAATAATATTATTAATTATTCCTTTGAGGTGTAGAATTATTAGTAGGTGTTATTCAAGGAGATGAGTAATCTCACAATAGAATATGATCCCACGGTTATGAACGTTTATGAGATAATTCAATTCCATTTATAGAATCATAAAAGGGGAAAAAGATTCAAAGAAATATTAAAAATGCCTTATTTAGATAAGAAACATATTGGCACCCAAATACTTTATGTTTTATGATTTTAATGGATGATTATAATGAAAAATAACCCATTATAAACTTAGTTAAGGGTAATAAAAGAAAAGGGAGACTATAGTAGGAGTATATCAAAAAAAAAATTTATTTAAAAATATGATATAAATACCAATGAAAAATAAGTGTAAGAAAGTATGGATGAAAATGAACAAAACATGGAAGTTATTATTGATTTCATTGGTAGAACACTTATAAAGGATTATTAAGATGAAGGTTGTGAAGATTAAGGAAAATTAAACTTAAAGGCTGGTGTAGAAGCTTCTATTGAAGACATATTTTTTTGGGGACCCAATAAATAAATATAATTGTGTGATGTGTATCTTTAATAATTCTATACAATAGTAATATTATGGTAATGCGGAGATGAAGGAATAAAATAAATAAATTAAAAATGGAAATCTTGAAAACATAGAAAATGAGATTTATATCAAGCCCAAAATTAGTTTATAAACCCAGTTTATTGATCTACTAACCGATATAATGAAACATCAAAATTGGTTAAGGAATTAGAATGTGAAGTTAAGATAATTTGTTGAAAAATTTCCAATAATTAAGATCATAGAATTTTAGTAGGATGTTCAATTACATGGAAAACTTTTTAGTGAGGTTAATGTGGTTCAATTGAAAAATTAATTTCTTTACCTCATGAAGAAAGTTTCATAGATAAATTTTAAAAATTGATTTGATTGATTTAAAGAAAAACAGATTAGTGGTTAATATGAAAACAAAGTTACCCACTACACTGAAGATAATTATTTTGTAAGATAGAAAACATATATAAAATATTAAAATTGGATAAGTAACAAAACAAAGTAATGCACCTCGAATCCCGTGTGTTTTATGGAAATATGAAACACAGAATATTTCTGTTCGATATAAAAAGGAATATAGAGGTTCAATAAAAGAAAAAATAGAATGAAAAATTTCACATATTTGGTATCTTTTTAATGTGTATTGTTTTAGTTTTAATTGTTATAGACTGAAATCCATGAATTTTACGACACATTTACTACAAAATATGTAAAAAGGAGAACCAAAGAAATAGATTAAAAAATATAGAAGAATAATATATTGAGCTAAAAACATTTAATAAATTCATTGACATACAATTAGAATATGGTTCAATGGATATGGAGGTTAACAACCATCATTCAAAATAAAATGAATTAATTTAGTGAATATGGATCATTGAAGGGAATACTGAGAAGATGAACATCATTTATATTTATTTGAATGTAACATATTAGGCTGGTGTGTGGAACCATGATAGTGTATGAACCTCAAACATGATTGGAAATAAAAATCTAGAAATAAGGATAAGTTTATAAAAAGAAGGTGTCATCCCCACTAGAAATGATGAATGTTTGTAGATCATTAGATAAGAGAAATCCAAAACAAGTGGAAATTACTACAATCACCTATATTCCTTAGTGGTTGAAAGAATTGGTCCCAATTCAATGTGTTTAATTTTAAGATGTGACATGATTTACGTAGTCAAATTCAATTGAAATATTTTAATCCTCACATTAGGATATGGTTCATTTTTTTTTTGTATATGAATCACATAATTGGGAATTTCTACCTCATTGGTGTACAAGATGGGATGCACTTTATAACCAAGGAATAATATAATGGGATACGATACCAAATTATTGGATACTTGTACCAAAATTATATTAATAAATTGGTAAATATAAATAAGATCTTGACAACCTGAAGATCTAACAAGACCACAATCACATATGTAACCATTGAAAAACTATTAAAATGATTCCAAATACTTTGGATTCGATGGATAAAAAGGCAATTAGATTTCTTGAGTTGGAACACATTGATGTATGTAGGAAAATATCACCCTAATATCGGGATTGTAAAAGGTTATATGTTATATTCATAGATGATAAAAATTAGATTTAATGGATCATGGAAATATGAAAAGAAAATTATGAATTTAAATTTATTATTCCTGATCCATAATTGGTAAAGAAAATGATATGGTTGAAAATTCGGAATTTACTCACTAATAATGGTATGGAATTCATTGATTATCTAGTGGAATAATATTTCAAAACTCATGGGATATGATACCATGTTTCCTTAAAAATGAATCCACCACAAAATGGTGTCATTAGGATGAAGACTCAAAAAAATCAATATTATGTACTAGAAAATTCTCATTGAAAAACAATTCTAGATATATTGGATATAAGTAGTTAATAAATTATTTTATATCACAAAAAGTATGTTGGAATGAAGAGAATAAACCCAACATGATATTCAAGATAAAAATACTACATGAATGTTTTTCAAAATTTCAAAAGTGAATGATGTATTCTTAATAATGGAAAGAATCATATGTTATAAGCTTATAAGGATAATGGTTTTCAATGGATACTCTAAAAAAATCAAGGCATAAAAATTCGTATAAAAATGGATAACGAAATTTATTTAATGTTAAGATATTATAGTTATGGATGGAAAATAAATTTCCCACCAACTAAAAAGACTTCATTGTTAATCAATAAAGATTTTTCATAGGAAAATATTGCAAAAACTATTTATCCAAGTGGGTAGAAATGAGGAATTAAAATACGGTTTTGAAAAAAATAAGAATGGAGAAAATATATTAGGTTAATTAGCTTGATGGAGGGTAAGAAGTTGGATTTAAGTGAATAATAGAAGTATTATATGTAATTAGATAGAACTAGTTAAAATTTATAGAGTGAAGGCTCAATATCTCTCCTCTTTTTTATCTAAATTAGAGGCTAATTCTATAATAAAATTAAAACAGGAATATTGGGTCAACCTAATACATGAAGATCATGACCAATCTAAAAATAATTGTAGCTGGGAAATTATTTAAATGTGAAAAGATGAAAATGTAATCAAGAAATAATAGGATTTCCAAAATAACCACAATGAAGATAAAAAGGTAATTATGAGAAAATTATGGATGGTATGAATATAACATTAAAAAATAAAAGTGATTGATGTGGGTGATAATTATTCTCTAAAATTATAGTTATAATGTTTTCTAAATTTCATAAAAATATCAGGTAAAAAAGTATTCAATATGTAAAAAATGTGGGTGAAATAAATATTTAATGATGGAGTCCTTGATAAGGAAGTGTATATTGATTAACCATATGGATTTATTATAGATGGAGTTGAGGGATAAGAGTTCTTGTAGAAAAATAGTTTGTATATATTAAATAATGAAATGTGATATTTTCATTTTAGGGTTGATCAGTAATAGTGAAATCCGGGTTTCCAGGGAGGAGGAGTTGATAATGAACTCCACAAAAAGAATGGAAATGATTAAAGTATGTTGGTTCTTATTTATATTTTGGACATAATTTATATTGGATTTAACGGTGAATAATTAATTTATTTTTTAGAGTTTATGAGGTGTTAAATAATGATTTTCATGATTGGTGTGTTCACAATTTACCTTGATTAATTAGAGACTCACAGAATGTTTCGAATATTTATTTTGATATTGAAATATACCAATGAAATAGTTAATAAATTTTCAATGGATGATTCCAAGAAGCGAATAGATCATATGGATTGTTAGACACTTTTTTAAGATATTATAGCGGTATAGAGGTCAATATCATAGAGTACAAGAAGATTATTATGATTCTATTATAAATAAAAACAACAAGACAAGACATCTTGTTTTCTACATGTATTATGGAATGGTTCCAAAGTTGTTGTAAAGAAGGACACATGATAACAGTAAAAATATTTCATCAATATATCATTATCATAGTGGATTTTAGGATATAAGATAATAAAAATACTAGAAGAAGTTATTGGAATACACTATTGTCGATAGAGTATGTTTAGTGATTTATCTCTAGCATAAATAGAATGATGATTTTAATCTTAGATGTTTACGAATTTCATGGATTAGAAATAGGTAATGGGATATTTCCTTTAGTATTTTGGAATCTAAATGCATTCCAGCTACTCAATAATGTACTCCAATACTATAGATGAATAAACATGTTTAGGATTTTGGAGGTGATGGGAAATATCATATTGCAATCAAGTGTTATTACTCTAGTTCTATCAATCCAAGAAAAAATATTTTACCTCATCTAAGAATAAACAAATTGATATAATTAATCCATTCATAATGTAGAGTATTTATGAAGGGAAAATAAATTTTTGTATGTGTCAAAATAAAACTATGTTACATATATCATGAATATATAACTACTAAAGAAAAACTTTTATAGGCACTAGTTGATTATTGGATTCCAAAAGTATAATAAAAAGAGATGTAGAAGAAACCAAAACTCTCCCAGGGGATTTATTATTTTCTTAAAGGTATTGTATCTCTATTGAATTAAATTTTAGAATTTATAAACATATATTTTAATATTCTTGATAACTAATCTCTATGTCCAGTACAAAAAATTGGTATGTTATACATACATTAATTGGGAAATATCTCTATTATTATGTTGGGAAAAGTATCTTGGATTTAAAATTAATGTTTATGGGAGTGATATTTTCTATTAAAAAACGGGCATCTTATAAAAAAATTTAATAGTTTGAAAATTATTGGATAATATGAGTATTTAATCAGGGGTATCATATTTGAATAGGATTTTAGGAGAGAATGATGATCAAGGATGGGGTTTTTTTGTTATGTTATATCATGTTTCACAAATTTATTTTTTCTAATGTAGGAATAGTATTAGTTGAATCATTTTGTCACTATGTAAAGGAACCATTGTCTAACAGACAATTCTTGTTAGATCTGAAATTTTTTAGAAACTAATGTGGTAAATTATTGCTAAAATATATTTCATTGTTTTCAAAAAATACCATGGTGTAAACTATTTGAAATATTACATTGAAATTATTGTTAGGTTCGATATATTGATAAATTTATAGAGGTAACCTTCATGTAATTTTATAATGTCATGGAAAATTTTTTGTAATGATTTATTGAGTATTTTTGGAGGTGTTCTAAAGCATTTCTTAAATGAGAAGGCTGATTATATTATTGTATATTTAACAAGCTTCTTTTGGTATGGATAACTAATATTATGAATTTAAAGAAAACTAGTAGTTTAGATATGTAATGTGATGAAGGAACAAAATATCGCCCTCTTTGTATACAAAATATACTTCAAGAGAGGTAGAGTAATTTGGATATGTCATAGAGGTGTTATATATATATATAAAGTATTCATATAAATCTATAAGATCAATTGAGGCCATACCAAACGAGTAAATGTAAAATGCAGTGTATCCCCATTAATGTATATAGGTATCATCAGACCATGCGTATGACTCATTATCTTATAGAATAACTGGGTAATTGAAAAAAGTGACATTCATTTTGGTACCAATTTTCTATTAAAATAGTACACGATATTAATTTTTATGACTCCAGAAAATATATTAGGTTCATATACATGAATCGTGGAAATACCTAAGAAACCCTTCTTGTGAATAGATGGGATGTGTAAGGGTAATTCCCTTTTCTATTTTTACGGTTAAGTGTTGTATTGTTAAATTAGGTAACAATTTTTATTTTACATCTTATAATTATGATTAGTAATTATGATAAGATATGATTGATAAAATCATGATGAGATTTAAGGGAAGGCCATGTGGGGATTTTCTAGGGGTTAAACAACATGGTTTTTGAATATTTAATGGATATTGGTTTAACTAATAATCACACCCTAAATAAGTATGAAATGATATATAGTAGATATCATGAGATTATATTTAAATTTACGTATACAATTAGAATAATTAATGAATATTTGATTAATTAAAAAAATACTTGGTAACTGATTTTTGGGAAAATCACACTACATTTTTTATGGTGTATCCATATTAAATTATTTGAAATATCACCATATAATATTTTAGAAATTAAAAATTAATTATATATTTTTATTAAAAATATAAGATAGGGAATAAAAAGATTGAAATAAAAAGTTTCAAATAGAAGAGGAAGAGTTCCATACTTATTCTACAATATTAGTGAAGAATAAGGACGAGTTCCAAGATTGTATCTCACTATATATTTATTACTTTCCTCAAATATAAAAAATTAAAAAAAAAAATTACACCATATTTGGTGTAAATTCTATTAGTTATTACTATACAGAAATTTAGATAATCAAATTAAAAGTGAATTAATTCTTATTGGGAGAGCCGTGACTTCTTCATTAGTTCCAAGACTGTTATAAACCTGGAGGGTTATATTGACCTCTATAATTTTTTATTTAAGTTGTGAGTTTTGTGTTTTAGGTTTATTGGAAAATTATTATTTCATTATCCAAGGATTATCTATGATTTGGTTAACCTAGTAAATTACTTTTATCAAATTTTATTTCATTATTGATTCATACCAGTTGTTAGGGATAAAGAGTGTTTATAATATGCATAGAACACAAGCATTGGTGAGTTTATATTTAAAAATAAATATGACCTAATTAAATACCCAATTCTATGTTTATTAAGTTTATTGGGACTAACAAAAAAGTAACAAAAAATTCAACCCAAATTTAATCCATTAATAAGGTTATTTATACATTTGTAAATAAGTGGTCAGAATAATGAATGAAAAATACCCTATTGAACTAGAACCTTGATTTTTTAATTTTAAATTTAAAAAAACTGAATAAAATTAAATGGTATATAATCATTACTGAATTACACACAAAATATATAAATATGATTCTTTTATATATATCCATGTTTATATTTTTCTCCCTCCCAAAGTGTTAGAAACATCAAATAATAACCCCATGAGGAAATATGTGATCGGTATTGGAGGGTATAACATATATATAATTGAAAAATAAAACATAAACCCAAAATTATTAGAAATATGATATTACTGAACTAAATAAATATATATAGAATGAAAAACCTTGTCTTTTCTAATCTTAAATCATTACAAGCATTTCCATTTGATCTTTATATTGATCAGTTTGAAGCATTCAATAGGATCCTTCTTCATTGGGTATTCATGGGTTGTGAGAATATCTCATTTATTTTAAACAGTAATTTATTACTCATGTATTTAGAAAACCATTTTTAAATATAAAGAGTGTAATGGGCTGAACATCTGAAGTCCATTCCTTTACTGAAATCTGGTGTTTGAGGTGTTTTGGGAGATTAAGGTGACTTATCCCCAACACTTTTCAAAATTTCTAGTTCTATGAATGGGTTCTAGTTTGTTGAACATTGTCATTTGTGAGACATATTTCAATATTGTCATCACTGAGATAGATTTGAACAGTGTCTTCAGTGAGACAAATTGAATAACTTCATATGTGAGACAAATGTGAAGAGTGTCATCAGGGTGATAGATGTTAACAGTATAATTAACAAATTTTGACATACGAATACATTTCAATTATTTTGTATAATACTTAATACATATCACAAAAATCTGTCCAAAGACCATATTAGATTTTTATATTTGTAAACATGCAATATAATCTTCTCACTTGGTGAATGATCTTCAATATCTCCCACAAGAATCTTCCCCATTTGTATCCCTACCTAAAACCTTTCTTTATATTCTAGAGAAAAGAAAACATAGAAAGGGTGAGGTCAAATTGTTAGTAAGGGTAAACATTGAGGACATAAAACCAACCATAAACATAAGAATGTAAAAAAATGAACATAATGTTTAAATATCAAAACCTGGAGTCATGAAAAAAATCATGGAAGTACGTAAGGCATATATCATAAATGAACATTAACCATGATAAAATAACATAGGCATAAAACATGGAATTCTGGAAAACAAATAATCACATAATATGATATCCATAGTAGCTAATGTATTCTTTCCAATACCAGCATAGTTGAAAAATTCCATTATTGAACCATGTTTACTTGCTATTCCAGCCATATATTACTGAACTAGATTTACTTGTTGTTCCTGACCAGTAATACTAAACCATATTTACTAGTCATTTCATTCATGTATATATCATGAGATATAAATCATTACCCAATGTATTTTAGGGATATATAGGTCCCACCGATATCATAATTAAATCATTCTTACATGTTCTACAAAAACAAAAATCATTTATCATAGCATAGCCCATTAAATAAAATGGGTTTATTGAACATCGTTACATTATTACATAATCCATATAAAATAAATGGACTTCATAAAAATAATTCAATAATAAAAGAAATAAAATAAAATTAATAATAGGGATATAAACTTTATTCTATTTAAAAATCATCATCTGAGATTGAATATTTTTTTTGATAAAACACTGAATCATAATTCTTGGGGAAAATATCCATTCTTTTTTTAAAAACATTTTCATTCATAAAAATGCCAAACAAATTTAAAAGAAATGAATTTAACTAAAAATACACTAGAAATATTGTAAAATAATATTCATTTAAATAAGGAGTTATAAAAGCATATGAATCCATTCTTGTAGTAGAAGTATAAAACATCCTTCTCATACTCTTGCCAGAAAAGTCAAAAAGTACCTCGTATGAAAGAATGATTCATTCCATACCGTTAAATAAAAATTCGCAAATTGGTAAAATTTACTTTAATAAATATTATAATAATAGAAATAATATTATATATTTAATAATCTTGGACATGGATGATAAATATACCCTAGTAAATTCTTACGAATAAACAATCACGGATAATAATGAAATTGCAAAATTATCCATTACCTTATGTCCGATATTTTCTGTATGTGTCTGAAACTCCTATATAGTGTGTTTAAAAATATTATTATCTTTTAAAATAACCAGAATAATATCTATTTTATCATATATGATTCACTTATGACTTTATATTAGACATTTATTTTTCAATTCCATGTTAAAGCAATATTTTGTGTAATAATCGTTTTATTCATCATATGTGTTTTGACTTGTTATTCTTGATCTTATTAATTAGATCATGATTTTCATAGTTCAAAAATGTAAAACCTAATTTATATATAATAAATATTCAGTATTGAAATATATATAATAGACAGATAAATGAAATGGAATACAACGTTCATGGAGATGAAAGGTCCTACGTAGGCATGGACACTGTTTTCATTTTCTTATTGAATTGAATGAAAGAATGTAAGTGATATATATATATATAGTAGAATTATTATTTAATATATTTTAGTCTTATTTAATATACATTATAATAATTCTTTAATGGCTAACAAGGTGAAGAAATCTCATCACGTCGTGGAGACGATAGGCCGTACGTACGCACGAGAAACAATATCATTCACTTAATGGTTGAATGGTTTAGAATTTTAAGGTATTTTAATTATAAAGAATAATTATCATGTTATATTAATTATTTTAATTCATTATAATCATCATTATACCCATCCAAATTATTTATTGTTGAATAACAAATTACACCATGGTGTGGAGATGGTAAGCAATACGCACACACACATGGTGATATTGTTAATCATAGGATGGATAAAAGGAGTTATAAGGTTTTAACATAATTATAATAAATTCTTAGAATGTATAATATACTTTATTTATTTAATTTCACTGAAAAAATATAATAATAGTAAGTATAAGAAGAAAATAATTTTGAAAGAGGTGATAGAACAATTATCTATTTTTTGAGTGTCTATTTTTGATTTGCAGAAAAGGTATTTCTAGGATCACTTTATTACCAAATTGTGGCCTCTAAGAGGAAGGGAGTAATGTTTTTAGGAGATTTGGTAAGGGTTTAGCTAAGCCAAAGGGCTTTGGAAAGGTGAATAAAAGAGAAGGAGGAGTTCCCTTTTATAGGAGAGGTGAGGGGAACATTAGGAATAACTTTAAATATTAATTTATTATAAATTAATTTTCGGTTTATAATGGTCCCAAAATCATTTATTTCGAAGATAATATAGGGATTCATCGAAATAATCTAAAAAAATAGGGTTTACAAATGTTTAGAATAAAAAATGAACCTTTTATTTTATCTTTAACCCTTGTTTAAAAACATTATGGCATACCATGTCTTATTGTATTTTCATAATATATGCTTACTATAGTTACTATAAAATTCCAAGAGAACCCAAAGTGGATATTTACAAATATTTTGAACATTATATTAGTCGTTTTCCAGAATTTTATATTTTTAGGCCTATTATTAAAATTAATAAAATAATATAGTTTTTAAAAACTCATTTATGTTAATTTTGACATTATTTAGTAATTGATTATATTAAAGTCATAACAACTTTATTCATTAGAAAAAAACTAAATTAACTCAAATATATCAAGTTATAATCATCCATAAAATTCCTGTATACATTAAAATGATCAAATTAAATTTATTTTAAAATTTATAATAATTTTTATTTGAATATTTCATTAATAAAGTAATCATTACATCATCATTGTGTCATAAATAAATTTATTTATTTACTGTCTAAAAATTATGAATAAACTACCATGATTTAGGAAATATTTTAAATTTATAATTACAATTTATATTTTATGATATCATTTATATAACTCAAAATAAAATTTGTTTTTGTAAAAACATACATGTTAATGTTACATTTCCTTTACATTAAATTAATTATTATAAAAGTTCATTATCATACCCATGTGGCTCCATGGGGTCCTAAAATTGACCCAATGATGATAACGGTTAGTCTTATCTCTTGAAATATAATTACGACACATGTTAGGGTAGTTTTATATTATTATATTATTACTTGTTACCCTTATTTAACTAATTTACCCTTTAACAATGTTAAATAAAAATAATTCAAAATGTTAATATTCATAATATCAAAAAATAAATGGAATGTATTTAAACAATTTGGACCTTATGATTCCAAATATGGAATCTATTTTTCAAAATTCAAAATACATAATTGGCAGAAATTAATTTAAAATTAATTCTCGTTGTCAAAACCAGAAAGCAGGTTATTATGAAGTAAAATCTTACCAAAGATTGACATGTTTTTATAAAAAATTTAAATGTGATATTATCTTCAAGGACAAAAATTATATTAAATAATAAAGAATAATCCAGTTACAATTAAAGAAACTTTAAAATTTAATATAAGTATATGTATAAATTATATGAAAAGGCAATTTTGAAATAAAATTCTGTATTTATCACTATTCATTAAAATAAGAATTTAATCAGAATAATGAAAACAATTAAACAAAATTAATTTTTATGTCCCACTTCCAAATTAGAATTTTTTTTAAATATATTATATGAAATTGTTAAAAATAGATTTAAAATTTGTGCGACATCAAAAGAAAGCAAGACTGTAGTTAATGAAAAATACACATTTTTGCCAAAAAAATGAATTTGTTCTTATGTCATGTCTAGAAAACATATAATATGAATGTTATGGTTATATTAAATTACAAATTTGGTTAATAAAATTCATAATGGTTAGTTTATATCCCATTAAATAATAATATTTTTATAATATATTGTTGTTTAGTGAAACTTAACATTGTGTACAATGCATGCTATCAAGGAAGGTCATTGTTGCATGTAACGTATTCCAAGTTAGTATTATGGGTAGTGCAAGATTCCCCTATAGTTAAGTATAGCATAATCAAAAAATATTTTTTTATACATTAAACCAAATCTATACTCAGTGTTGTGTGTATCATAGGCCAACTCTGTGTTGTGTGTAACGTACAACAAGTTAGTTTAGTGTGAAAGGAATGTTTGACTTAGTTCATTTCTAGATATAAATGAAATTATTAATTTATTATACAAAATTGTCCATAATAACTAAGGGTGTTACATTATACCCCCCTTAAAATGAATTTCACCCTTGAAATTTTTCAGGGTTATAAAAGGGTTGTTACTTAAAAGTATCTTTCATGGAAACCCACTTTATAAAAAGGAATACAAAAACATCATTTTAAAAAGGAAGGTTAAAAACATTATGGTTACCTAATGTAACTCATCAATGGGTTTCCACATAAGAGAACATAATTGGGATGTGAAAACAATGATATGGAAGAAAAATATAACTATCAAGTTCTGATGGATAGTGATAGAGAGAAAGGTTTTGAGAAAGTTAACAACTAGAAAATTATAAATCTAAGATGATTTAAGGGTTATTTAATTCATCAGATTAGAAGGTATAAGTTAACATTTTTTGTTTTCAATATCTTTTCCTTAATATTGATTAACATGAAAAAAAATACTTACTAGATTTTAGTACAATATCACAATTGGTCATTCCTTGTACAATTTCAACTTCATCTCTAATTCAAAGAAATGAAGTTGAATTTGTCATTGTTGAAGTGTTAGCAGATCATGAGATAGAAGTATAGGTTATTCCATATCTCTCAACAAAATGGTTAGCACAAGTAATCAAATAAATATAAGTCCACATATAGTTAGATAATACATTAATCTGACAAACATAAACCAGAATATAACCTATACTATCCATAAATGGATAACATTACAATCCATCCATAAATGGAAAATATAAAACATTATAATGACATGAGCTAAATTGAATTAACATTTATCTCCCATATCTCTTAAGGAATTTCTGGGTTTTCACATTCAAAACAAGTGAATACCTTAATATTTCATTCCCATTGAATAATGATAATAATATGAATTACCATAGAACCTTAGTGAAAACATGAATTCTATCAAAATTTACTATTTTCACTCACCAAAAATACCACAAATTCTATAAACTAAAACGATGATATCACATTGTCCTTATATTTGTCTTGAGCTCATTAATAAAGTCAAATATCACATTATCACCTTATCCCTTTATTATGTGCATATCATGTCCTTTATAAAAAACATTTCAATCATTTTCTTTGGTTACTAATACCATATAGTTATGGAAAACAACAATGGACTAATAGATATAACAATATTACATAATAGTAAAAAAGATATTCTGCAATAATATTTTGGAATCCAATTACATAAACACAAAATCATTCCACCACGTCGTTGTCATACTCAACATCCCCAATAGTGATCACATGTGATTTTCTTCTATCTTTGGCTTTAATAGGGCATTGATGTCGATAATCAACCAAAATCATTGTATTATAGAATTTTTTAGAATAATGCCTCAATTACTCGCACTTGAAGCAATGAAGTGTGAGTGGTGCATTATCTATATTCTTTTTCTATCATTATCCACCTTTTTCCCATTACTTGTGCACTCGGATGCTTGATGACATTATTTTCCACACTTAAAAAATTGGATAGTCCCTTTAAGACAATATCCACCATGTTTCTTTCCACACATTAATCATAAAGAAATATTCATCTTCTTTTAACAATTGTCTTGATATTTTTTATTGAACTCTATCTTTTTTTCTAATGAAAACCATGAGATAGCTATATAACACCAACCTCTATTTCTACATTGATATCCGAACACAAAATCTCTTCATAGATACTAAAGTCTCTTATAGGTAATTCCCTTCGAATACTTGGTTTTAAGACACGATAGAATTTATTAACTTTACCTTCATGTTGGATGATAAGCCAAAATTATACATTATAAGTATTGTAAAATTTGCCTCATATGTACCAATGAATTTATCATCATTTTTCGTAATCTCAAGGAACTAATGTTCCATCATTGTTCAGAGAATGTGAGGAAACTACTTATTTTAAAATATGTTCATGAACTCGTCCCATTCAATGGATTCAATTTCATATTTCTATCTTATATTCTGGATTAGTGTCCACCACTAGTTTGCTTCTCCTTCTAAATGAAAAACAACCAAAATGACTTTATAATGTTCCAAATAGTGATGGATGGAAAATATCTTTTCAATTTTACTAATCCATTATTGAGTAAAAAGTGGATTAGAAGAACCACTATAAGAAGGTGTATGTTTTCTCATGAAGGAATCAACATAATGTTGTTCCCTTCTCTGCTTATTTTGAAGTCCAGAATGATTCATATCTTGTGTAAGTATTGAAATAACATTTTTCATTCCATATCCCTTAACATTTGGTTGCCTAGTAGGAAACTAATTTCATTTATATGTGCATTGATCATTAACATTGTTACTTCAGGTTCCATCCATTGTCTAAAACCCCAAAAGAATAGTGCGAGAGGCAAAAATCATACTCGGAATGAAGGGGGAGTACTCTAAATATCCTACAACATAGTTTTAATCCTACGTTATTCATGATCTTAACCATAAATATAGGAATATAGAATATAGTTTGACTTTACCTTAGATACATCACTAGACATACATTATAAATATCAATAGGGATCTCATTAATGTTTTCGCATCCAAGTTTCCAAAGGTTATCTAAAACTTTACTCTGATACAAACTCTAATGAAAAAATATTGAGGTACATGTACATTAAATGTATTTTTAAAAATAAATAATACCTTACAAAAAATATACAACCAAACACCGTATTAGTTTTTTGTATTTGGAAACATGGAACATAATCTTCAAACTTGGTGAAGGATCTTATTGTTCATTGTGATTTAGCACGATCTCCATAATTTTTTCAGGAGAGGCTTTAAGGATGATCTTATAGAGTATACTATTATACTCAACCTATGTAAATATAAAATGTTTTTCAGGTCACATGGAGAGGTTTGGAGATCAGGATAGTTACTACTAGCTTGGGGTTACATGAGTGGTTCGAGCTTCGTGGTCGCTGCTGGTTTTAATTTCTTTTGGTATTTGCAGTTTTCCCTTTCAGTTGTAGTAGTTATTGCATGACATTACATTTGTGTACTTGGGATTTATTTTATGTTGAATTATGACTTGGATTTGGTTGGTTTCATTTTTATCTCTCTCTACCACATGTGGTATCGTAGAGTGTAATGCCTCTCATTTGTGTGTTTACTATACCCTCGGTGATATTCACTAACTTGGGGCTTACTAGAAGAGGGACATGGGGTTCACTATCCTCATTATCAAATTTCAGGCACTAGAGGGGTACATATTGTGGGGAGGTTTTCATGAAAGAGAGAGAGGAGATAATGAAGTCTAGTTTAAGGAGAATTACATTACGAATCAAATATGAAAAAATTGAAATGTATATAATAATTTGAAACGCATCATATTTTTATCCATTAATTATTCTTCGATTCAAATAATCTTTTTATTAAATAAATTTTATCAAAATATTTCATAATTTAAAACTCTTTATAACTTAAAATGAATCAATGTTATTTTTTTAAATATATAAACAGGTTTTCTAGAAATTCTAACTTCTTATAACATCATTACATGAAAATAAAACTGATTATGATATATTGGTGTATGTAATGGTATATGAACTATATATTATCCTGAAATATATAAGGTATAATGAAATATACTTTAATCTGTTGAAATTTACAAGAATTCATTATTTCCCAGCATAGACCATGAAATGGTCTAAACCACTGCATTGTGGTCTAGCATTTAGGGGACATTTCCCTCAATTTGCTAATATCTCTAAATACAAATTGGATTTTTAATCTTTCAACCTATATTATGAATTTTTTTAAAATATTAGAATCTACATGAAAAAAATTAGATATATTCAAAAACTCATTAGGAAACCAATTATTCAAATTCACCAAATATCACGTCATTTTCAAAAGATTTTGAACATCCATTGAAAAGTTATTTCTAATATCATTCATGAATATTTTTCTATAACTCTCATATGTTGTTCAAATACATTGTAACAAAACATAATCCCCATTCACACATACATAGTACATGATCCCATGGGGAATAATATAATTAAAAATAATTTTGAAATCTACATTAATTTTTTCGAAAAGTGATCCCTTTAGAAATACGCCAAAGGAACTCTGTCTAAAAAAGTGATATACCACGATCTTTATCAAACATGTATATCACTATATCTGTTTCTATCATCTATATCATATAATTTTTTTTCATAATCATATAATCTAATATTCTAAGATATAAATTTACCTTGTAACATTATGTATGTCAAAATCTATAAATAATACTCATAAATTATCTATTTTCTTTTTATAGACATACTAGATGGATGAACACCTATCACAGTGGTCACCCAAGTGGATGAGTACATCACATACGCCTTTTGTAAATAGATGAGAACACAACTTATATGTTATCCAAATATAGTCATAGTTTTCCATAGTCTATCTTAAGATATTTTACAACTATCATATTTATTATATGACAGGCGAAAGCCCATATTAGTCAAGCATCAAAAGGGGACTTGATTACACACATACCCAACCACCCCTGATTATATCTATATCTAGGATAACAAAAAAAATTGTTTCAAATTAGAAAGTTTCTTATTTTATTTATCATCACAACATAAGTAATATGGATTAAATACCAAAAAATGTATCCTATGCATACCAAAGACATAGTGTATGACACTCCATTTGTTATAAATGGGAGGTCATCTAACAAAAAAAATAATTTTGTCTCTCATGATCATATTCCATATTTATATTAGAAATATTGAACATTATAAACATTGAAATACATAAAAATATATAATAATTTATGATGAAAAATAATTGGGGATAATTAAATGTCATACTTTAAGAAGTAAATTTTAATTTGAAATTACATAACATATTCATCAAAAGATAAATAACAATTTAATGGTGACTACATTTTTTATGACATTCTAAATTTTATATTCATAATCAATTTGGTGAATTATAATTAAATATAAAATAAGATCCATATAATTATATATCGTATAATTAACTACTAGTGTGTGTAATTATTCACTATGATTTTTTAGTTTTTTCAAACACATTGCATTTCTATGTAATTCCTTTCACATATCTATGGTATCATCATATAATACCTCCCAAAAACTTGTATGTAACATCTATAGATATTTTTGTAAAAATATGGTGAGATTTAGGAATCTTATTACTAATTTTCTTCTCCTTGATTATAGTATAGGAAATATTTTATATCAAAATATCAAATGTTATAATGTGTATCACTTATGTTGTCTACTAAGAACCCATGAAATGATCATCATAATAATCATCACAGAACCTTCCCCTTTATAATTTCCTATGAGATCATTTTTTAAACTAAATTTAACTCATTACAAAATATTTATTAAAAAATATACCCTAAACTTTCTTAGGATATAAATACACTTTAATTTTGGTTTTGACATGTTAAATCATTTATTTTTTATAATTTAAACTTCAATAAATTCAAATATATTCTCATTATCTTCTTAGAAACAACATTTTCCCAAAAATCTAAAGATAATTCATAGAGAACATTTCGTGATAAGAAATACTAATTAATTCCTTTAATTTTAATTCTGAATAATAAAAAATTGACAACCAAATCTAATGTTCAATTCATTGTGTTCATATAAATATTTAAAAAATAAGATTATATTTTATAAAATATTCCACTATTGGTTCGTAAGAACACTTTTATTTATATTTTAACACATAACGTTGGAAAACTTGTTTATCCTAGATAATTTGCTTTAATCCTTACCACATTTTAAAATATTCTAAAGTTACATGATGAATCGTAACCCAAGTGTAGTAAAACAAAAACCTCTTTATGTTCATTACAATTATTTACTAAAAATTATTAATCATAAAATAAAAGATATATAAAATCAAAATAAAAATACATTAAAAAAATTATTTAAGACTGATTTATTTATTTTCATCTAATGAATTATCTTAGAAATATATTTCTCCATCACTTGGATATAAATAAAAAATTTTGTAGATCAATTCCGTGATTTGGAATTCAGTATATTTATAGCATTTCCAAATTAGATATTCTATATCATATACTCTTTGATAATTATGAATTGATATCTATAACAAAAATACCAGACAAGGAATTTTTTTAGAGTTTCATAAACCAATTCACGTATTTAGGATAATTTGATCAATTAGAAATACATTTATAGTTTTTCGACATTACATTTTGGATTTAATGACCAGGAAAAACAATTACCCCATTCAATAATTTCCACCTATTTTATTATATTTCCCTTTTTTATAAAAATAAAAAAATGTATCCGTGAAATATAATTCCATATCCTCAACCCTTTTAAAATATTTCTAAAAAAATTACTGAATTAACTTATATGGTTAGAAAATTTCCCAGTTCATGAATTCAATATAAAAATCAATAATATAATCCTTCAATCCCTCAAATTAATTTTCACACCCAATAATGTTTATAAATGACCCACAAAATATGTTTTGATAGGTTTTTCATCTAATATCCTTGATACCACATGTAAATCCTTATATAATTATTTTGAGAATCAAGATTATCTTGTCCAACAACATTAATATTTGGCCACACAATAAGTAATTTTTCTAACATATACAATTTTTCTTCTTATTAGATAACATTTTTTTTTCTATAACAGCCTCAACATGCATTTAACATTATGTTTTTTCATTTTCTAGAGTCATGTTTGATGATAATAAACCCAATTTATTTATAAAATCATGTTTTATTATACGTTTTTCTTGTTTTATATTCATTTAAATAAGTAATTTCATTACATGTTCACAAAGTAAATTCATAAGCCATTTTTAATTTTCTTGATTTCTATTAGTGGCCCAAGAACCAAATTGACAATGTTGAGGTTTAAATTTATAATTTTGAAGCATTTATTTCTATTTAGTTATAATATCAAGTCAATCATATCATATATTACTCTTGGATAGTCGAGCATAAAGCTCTTTTCCCAAATACTACATATGGATTAACCAAGAAATAGTCATGTTGTATCCAAAACATTATGGTTTCCCATCCTAGTGTGACCCATAAAATATAGTAAGATTTGGATACATGAATTTTATGTTCATCGATATACCCAAATAATTACACAAGACAATACATGGGTAATTAACCATTTCAATCACTTATACCGAATAATCCAGGTCCTAAAAGTTGATTGCTTTAGAAGTAAACTAACACTTTTCATTTTAGGATTAGTTTTCATTGCACTATATTATGTAATATATTATCTTTATTTATAAATTCTCTTAACTATTTTTTTGGAATACTTTTTCATTCCATAAAATAAGTAAGTTTAAACTATTTAGATGTGTTAATATTTATAAAACTCAAAAATTGTGTTATTAAATTAAATTAAATGAAAACTACATTTATAAAAAGTGTAAATATATTCATGATAAAAGATAAACACCACTATTTTATGTAATGGTTTGGAATCATTTGAAATAAAAACTCCCCACAAGAAAAACTATTCTTTGATGACTATTTGGCCCCCAATTTTTATAATATTGAACATGTTATTAAGACACTGAGTATTCCAAACCAATGTTCCACTACTTATAGATAAATACGTGTTTCATTTACAATATAATTTCATTGCATAATATATATATATATCAAATCACCAAAAAAACAATCATGCTTAAAAATCATGAATGATCCAATTTCAAGGTATAATAATGTTAAATGAATTATCATACATTGCATGTTACTCTTTAAATGAAACAATAATTTAATTTATCAGTTTTTGAAATTTAACCAAATAATAAATCTACCCATATGATTTACAATATATGCCCACAAATCAAATTAAATATAAAATAAATAAAATAATTCATAAATTTATAAATTAGATAAACAATTTTTGATAATTCATAAAAAATAGTTATTAAAATAATTCTAGTTTGAAATTATTTTATAGTCATTAAATGTAATATCCTAACCATTTTTAAGATGTCTCATGCCCATTTTGAAATACTATTTTACCATTATTTTTAGAATAACATGGTTGGGTTTTACCATGGGAATGTTTTGGGAGAAATAATAGAGTATTGGATGTTTTTGGAGGTGTTTTATGTAGTGAATTGTTGGTGATTGATTTTCCCAAACCATGCTCCCCATTCCAAAAAACCATGCAAGCATTTTTTATTCCCTTGGAAATTTATTTGAAAATTACCATTCCTCTGGATATTTGTTTGAAAATTCCCCATGACCTCAAATTTCACCCTCATTTGACCATATTCAACATAAGACAATTTCCTTTGATTTTAGAGGCTCTTAGTTGAATTTGAAGGCATTAAAAACTCAGTTCTTGAGTACTCAAATATTTTATTAAAAGACTTGTACCTCTTATGGCATGTGATCTCTTCCCAATGAGATTCCTCTCTCCCACATATCTCTTTAAAAATTAATTATAATCATTTATGCTCTATTGGTGATAGGTTTGGATCTAGGTTTCAATATATCTTAATCCCTTGGATCTTGGTCTTTGTTTTGGTTCTAGATATCCTTCTTTATTGTGAAATTAATTGTTCCACATCAATTAGGTGATTTGTGGCTTGAAGAATTGTTTTCAATGATCTTGAGATACGTTTCCTATACATAAATTTCTTATCCTTGTTTTAATTACATATATTTAATTGTGATAGAGAAATGTATAAGATTGGGAAGTTTCATCTGATATTGAATTGATTAAAGTTAATTGTTTAAATTTAATTTCAACGTGATAATGAAATGGGGTGAGGTTTTTTGATATTGAAATTGGTAGAATTGGGATTATGAACTTGTTAAATTCATTTATTTTTTAAATTAATTAATAGATATGATTATGAATTTATGGTAATAGGAATTAAGGGATGGTTGACCTAAATTTTAAGGGTTAATGAGTTATTTGATTAATTATTGATAAATGGTTTAATGGTGAATAGTTCATATTATTCCATGTGAATAATTTAATGAATCATCATTTATTTGATAATTAAAATTGTATACATCATGTTAGATGATGATAATTGGGTTAATGAAGACCAACCTCATTAAATGAGATACAAGTGATGAATGAAAATGAATAATATATATGTGCGGAACATAGACTGATGCTTCAAAAGCCCATATATTATTAATTGAAAAATGAGTATGGCATATAAAAAGATTCTTCAAAATCCCATATGTGATTGAATAATAAATGGGTGTGGGATAATTATTAATGCTTAAAAATCCCATGAGGTGGTTGACATGATGTTTTATTCCAAAAATGTTGACATTGGATGGTGGTTTGAAATATCTTTGATATGATTTGAAATAAAATGTACAATGGAAGACCATGTTATTACGAATTGTGATTTTCTATGATATACAGTTATAACTCTAGCATAGGCCAAAGAAGGTATTGTTAGTTCGAGTATCCTCGTGAACCCGTGTAATCTAAGTGGTTAATTAAAGAATAATGAAATGTGACAGCTATTTTCTTATTATATCTTATTGTTTATAAAAAATGAGATTTATTTTTACAGTAGACACTTATTTAGAAATAGTTGGTTTTGTCCGACAATTTTGTCCTCACACTGTACTCAGGCTACTTGATCTAAACAAGAATATACTTCATGGTTGCAGGATTGGATTTGAGAAAGATCCCTTTGTTAGATTGCTGATTTGGGATGGATATTGGATATGTTAACTTGATGTGATTTCATGACCCTCTTGGGGAGTTTTTAGTATATCTTTATTTTTGGGTTTTATTTAGAAACATGACAAATATATGGGATGATATATCTATTGTATTGGTTTGGATATTGTACTCTTTTATTGGACATCATGTGATTATGGTATTATTCTTGTTATGGTTATTAAGATTTGGTTATTTTATTTATTTATTTCCAATATAATTCTTCTTTGATATAGTGGTTATAGTCTCCCCATTTTATAAATTTTACCCTCACTACTAGTTGGTGGCCACTAGCATATGGGAAGGCACACCTAATGTCATGCATCCAACCGTCTTAGGGAACATGTGTGTGAAACTTGGGTAGGAATGTAACAAGGTGGTATTAATGGGGATTTATTTTCTTTTTCTTTTGAATTAATATTTGAGAAAGGTTGAAAATAGACTGTAATGAGTTTAGCCTCTATTCAGAACTCATGCATGAGAGTAGCTAACCCATTTATGAGGGTAAAATCCTAGCACCAGGTGATTAATTTTTGTTATCGATTAGTGTTGTTATAGTCAGATGTGATTTCCCCACGAGTGATGAACTTGTCATGTGATGTTATTATTTGTAATAGTTTATGAGATTTTACTCATGCCTCAGTATGGAATTATATTTTTGTATATATTAATCCTTTTATGCACAAATGGGAAATACAGTTTGAGGGTAAGTTTCTTAAATGAAAATGTTTTTCATTCTTGTGTAACTTAAATGAAAACGGTGCCTAATATAAAATCAATAATTTTTATATGATGATAAATGTCATGATGTGAAATTTTAAATGGGTTTCTAATGAAAAACCTAATTATGAAAATGTGATAACCCTATGTTGGACATGAACTAGATGATGGATGGTTAAGGGTAATTCTAGTACCTTGGTTTTTAAACATCTATTGGGATTTTAGGGATGAATTTTTATGATTTATGTGAATCCCTCTTCTGTAAATGTGATAATATTGTTTAACATTTCATAATACATATGTTTGGAATTATAGAGATATTACTCCATGATGATTATTGATGACAAGATGACTGAAGTACATTACTAGATATAATCCACTAGTATTGGAACCCGAGGTTTCAATAGTTTTGAGAGAGTAATATGGGGAAGAGTTCCATGAGAACATTTCTTTCTATATGTAGTTTATGTAAAGAGACCCATGATGGGTTGTGAAAAGAAGGTACGACCTGAAATAGGAGTTTCAATTGTAGAACACTCCAAAATTTACTAGAGAGGGTAGACCCGAGGTAGCTATGTTCTGGATCGAGTCTATCCAAATGATTATTGACCCCCGAGAGACTCCCATTTGGAAAAGAGTTAATCTTGAAGCTTATATGTTACATGGTTAGGCGAAACATTGGTGGGACGTCTAGACATAGGATGGAAATATGGAGAATATGGAGTAGAAAAACTTCTACGAGATGTTCATGGAGCACTTTTACCTTAATACACTTATCCTGGAGAGGGTAGTAGTGTTCATGGGGTTGTACTATAGGAGTATGTCTGTGAAGGAATATGCAAGTAATTTTACCAATTTTTAGGGCTTTATCATTGAATTGGCAGGAGATGAGACCACTGCAGTGAAATGGTTCCAGTATGTGTGAAATTAATTCCCAGGATAGTATATTATTTTTAAATATATTTTCTAAAGTGGTGAATCAGGTTCTCATATATATGTGGAACCTAAGGGAGGCTTCTAGTGGAAGATAAGTGGTTTTTAGAGGATTATTGTGAAGTAATTATTCTGAGTGTAGGAATCATTACTATAATAATGTTAATGAGATCCCTAGAATGTAGAGTGGGTAGGGGGAATGGTTAGATACATTTGACATTAATCGAGTGCTCTTTCCCCATTTGGGTAGGCTGGATAACATTTGTATCGATTTCCAATGACCACCACCAGAATGTGGAGCTAGTCAAAAGATGGTACATCAATAATAGTTCTACAAAAACCCATGACAGATAAGTAATTTTGGAGGAACTAGGTAGAATTAGCGTAGTTAAAGGTGGTATTCTACCTTATACTGATATGTAATTTTGCGTTCCACTAGCCCATGTGGTAGAGGTAGTGGATGTAGTACTTCTAGGAATGAGTTCCTATATCATCAAAGTGGTGTAGCTCAGTGGAATTAGATAAAAACACAATGAAGAGTGGAAGGATAATTTCATGCAGTTCATCCAAACCTTGTGGATAGAGAGACTGATCAATCGATATTTAGAGGTTCTATAATTGTATAGTCTATACTTTTTAGAGAATTATTTTATACTGGTGCTTCTTATTCCTTAATATCTAAAAAACTAGTTAATGGGTTCAGTTTGGTAGTGGAGTTTATGAGTTGGGTGATGATGATCGATACACAATTGAGAGTATCGTTGAGAGATTTCTTCTTATGAAAGGGGCATTCTCTTGAGTCTAGGGAGTGTCATTGTAGTTTGGATCCTTAAATACTTTATATGTTAGGTTTTGACTTGATTTTGTGTATGGAATGGATAGTATCACATCAAACCCACATTGATTGTTAACATAAGAGAGTGACTTTTAAATCTCATTTGGGTGACAATTTTGTTCATCATAGAGTGTGGGATATCCAGGTAGGCTATGTAGGACCAGTTCATCAGCAAATGGGGGAGAATACCACCCACGTTTCATGTATTTTTCTTAATTGTGTGGTTGAAAAGCATGACATCTTTCCAACTGTAGTGGATTTGTTTCAAGATGTGTTTTCTATGTACTTCTGATGGAAACCACCTAAGAAAAATTTGGTATTTATTATTTACCTCATACCATGGTCTGATCCAGTTTCTATTTTACCATATATAATGGAATGAATTGAGAATCTAGAGCTCATGATTCAACTAGAGTAATTTATGGATAAAAATGATTTTCTGTCATAGTACATCTCCAGGGGTTCCCTGGTATTTGTTTTTAATATGGCTGCTGTAAAATTATGATTATGTGATGACTAAGAAAATTTTAACGGTATGACCGTAATGAACTAGTATCCTCTTCTATGTATCAACATTATATTTAGATAGTTGAGAGGATATTATGTCTATGAAAATATTAAAATTGAGGTTTGGATATCATATGTTGAGAGTTCGACCATAAGATATACCTCAGACAAAATTAATAAGAAGGTATGGCCTATATGAGTTCTTCAGGACTCCATTAGGGCTGAAGAATTATCCTTCTGTGTTAATGTCCCTCCTGAACATATTTTTCTACACATACTTAGATCATTTTGTGACTATTTTTTTGGATGAAATCTCGATGAACTTCTTAACTAATTACGATCCTTCCCAACGATTTGACATCATCCTGAGTACACTGAGTGAGAATCATCTGTACAGAAATATACCTATGTGTCAATTTTGTATTAACTAGGTACATTTCTTGGTTCATTTCATCTCAGAGGAAGGTGTTTTAGTGAACATAGAGAAATTGAAAAAATTTGTTTCTTAGGAGAATCCCAAGAATGTATTTGATGCCCATATATTCTTAGGCTTGGTAGGTTACTATCAGAAGTTAATCCAAGAATTTTACCATAAGGAATCACATTTGAGGGGATTGACCAAGAAGGGATTTATGTTTTAATGGTCTAGAGAATTTGATAATTCCTTCCAAGAGATAAAGATTCATTTTGAATACAACACTAATGTTTATTCTACCTGATCCGAGTGAGAATTATAAAATTTTCTATAATGCATCTATGATTGATCTTAGAGTAGTGTTGATGAAGGTGGACCAAGTTTAGGCATATGGGTCTGGTTAGTTGAGGCCACATGAATGCACTAACCTATTCAAGACCTTAAGTTAGATAAATTGTTTTATGACTTTATGTATTGGCAGTATTACCTATTGGCATAAAGTTTTAATGTATATACTAATAAAAATTTCAAAATGTATATCTTTTGAAAATGATTCTTGAATATCTTGTAGAAGAGTTGGGTTTAGTATATAAAATGATTTATTTTTGAGATAGAATATATTCTTAGGAAGTGGAATAGTGGTGTTGTTGATTTGATTAGGGAAAATCACACATTAGATGTTCAAGAGTCCAGTTATGAGTGGAAAGTGATGGATTTGTTGGATGAGATGCATGTTTTGTTTCAGTAAAACCAAGAGCCGATGAATCTCATATCGGCTTCAATAGAGTTTTATATTTTTATCTAGATCTGGGAGATGAATTATGTTGAGCTTGAGTGTTTGAAATTAAGATTCACCTTTCTTTAGGACTATAGACAAGGATGAGATAATCTATGTCTAAGGCCTAGTTTGTGTACCTACATGTATGCGCAATGAACGGGTGCCTGAGTTTCATTCTTTGAAGTGGGTAGTGAATTTAGTTTTGACCTAAATATACTATTCCCAACATCTATAATATTAGTGGAAAGACATGAAAAAAGGATATTATAGTGTTTTTGAAATGATGTTTCACCTATCAACAATTGAAGGCCAATAATGAACGGCCCACTGGTTTACTACGAACATTACCTTTTCTAGAATAAAAGTCGGATGATGTCACTTTGGAATTTGTGGTGTGTATCCTGTGGATTCCTTGAAAGACTTATTATATTTGGGTTGTTGTGGATTGATTGAATCAAGTAGTACATTTCTTACCTACATGGGAGAATTTCTCAATGGATTAGTTTGGATAATTATTGGTTCATAAGATAATACATCTACTTAGGGTACTATAGAGCACCGTTTCATATCGCGAATCACAATTTACATCACACTTCTTCATGTCTTCTAAAAAAACTTAGTACATTGGAATAATTGAGTATTACCTTCGACCCAGTGATAGATATGTAGTCATAATATAATATATATTTTTTAAGGGATATGATATATGTGTGTGTTCTAGACATTAGTGGGTCTTGGGAGAATCACTTAGTGCCTATTTAGGTTTCCTATAGAAACATTTATCAGGAGACTACTCATATGTATCCTTGTGATGCTCTTTATGGTTGGACATGCGGATCATCATTATGATGGATGGAGGTTGGTGAGTCAGAGCTGTTGAGACCGTGTTTCATGAAGGAGACATCAGAATAGGATCAAATGATTAAAAAATATATGGATACATCTCAGAGTAGGAAGAATCTATATGATGATTGATGTCGAAGACCCTTTGAGTTTATAGTGGGTGATCATGTTTTCCCTGGATTTTTCCTAGATTGGATCACTATAGGATTTAGAGACAAGTCATGTATGAGCCTAGTTTTGTTGGACCTTTTGAGGTTGTCGAGAAAATCAGGCCGCTTGTGGACCAATTATATATTCCAAAGAGGTATAGTTCTATAAAAAATAATTTTTACGTGTCACAACTTCAATGATATAACCCCAACACTTCATTTGTGATAAACATTGATGATGTTGAGATTGAGACTGATGTTTCCTTTGATGAAAAACCAATGGGTATTACAGATCATAGTGAGAAAGTGTCGTGGGGAAAGGCCATGCTGATAGTTCATGTATTGTAGAATCAAGTTTGTGTTTAGGAGGAAACTTGGGAGAGAGAATCATATATATGTGATCAATGGCTGATCTTTCTACCATAAAATCATCGAGATTCATGGGAGTACAACTTGATGTTGAACCTCTATAAGGTGGGTAGATTGTAAGAACCCAACCCTTTTAAAGATATCTCGTGGTTGTTTTCAGTCACTCAAATACCCTTGTTTTTATCATAACATGGTTGTGATTTACCTTGTGGATTATTTGGGTGAAATATGATAATATTGGATGTTTTTAGAGGGGTTTTGGGAAGTGCCCAGTTTGTTCATAGAATTTCCAAACCGTACACCCTTCCACATCAAACCAAGCATTCCCAAATATAGGGGAATCACATGGTTGAAACCCATTTTATCAAATAATGTTCTATATTAATAGAACCATTTATACATAAGAAGAGGTGCATGGTTTGGAAAACAATTCTTCCCATCCTTGGAAATATTGTGCACAATTTTTAAGCCCCTAAAAATTTATTTTAAAATTCAAACCCCCCAATGCAAGAATTCAGTTTAATTTACCCATTTTTTACCTAAGATGATTTTATATGATTGTATAGGCTCCCTTACAAATTATATGGAATTTAGAACTATTTTATTGATGAATTGTAGATCTTATTGAATGATTTTTACATCTTATAGTTTTTGATCTCTTCTCGAATGGATTCCTCTATCTCTCGCATCTATTTCTGGATGAATAATAATATTTTACCCTCTATTGGTGAGGGGTTTAGATATAGGTTTTTATGGATATGAATTCTATTTATGTCTATTTAGTTATTGATTATAGATCTCATTATTCATTGTGTAATTGATCACTCCACATAAATTTGGGGATTTTTGGCTTGGTTTATGCTCATCAACAATATTGACGAGAGTGGTATAAATATAAATTCCCGTAGTCTTTTTTTAATTGTGTGTATGAAATCATGGTAATGAAATTTAATTGATATGTAAATTGAATTTGAAATTCAATTGATGAGATTTAATTGATTAAATTGAATTTAAATTTGATAATGAACTGTGTTGAATACAGGGAAATTTATTTTGGGTGAATCTTGATTATGAAATTAGTCAATTAATGGAAGTGTAAAATTATTCAATAGGTTTGATTATGAATTCATGGAAATATAAATAAAGGGATGGTGTGATATAATTTGAAGGGGTAATTAGTTATTTAATAAATTTTCTATAAATGGTTTAATGGTGATTTTTCATACTATTCCATGTGACTAAAGTGAAGAATCGTGACTGAGTTGATATTTGAAATGGTATACATGATGTGAAAAAATGATAAGAGGATTAATGATTATTAACCTTGTTAAATTTGATATATGTGAATGATTTATATATATGTGTGTTACATAGACTGGAACTTCCAAATCACATATGTGATTAATTGATATACGATTGTTGGACACATAGAGATGCTTCAAAAAGCCAATTTATGATTTATTAATAAAAGAGGTGTTGGAAAAGGACTGATGCTTCAAAATCAAACAGGGTTCTAGACATGATGTTCTATGCAAAAAAAGTCTTCCTTAGACTATGGATCCATGTATTCATCATATGAATTGAAATTAAATGTATAATGGAATCCCATGTTTTAATGAATTGTGATTCCCAATGATATACATTTTAGACATAAACATGGGATGAAGCGAGATTTTATGGTTCAAGTGTCATCATGAACCTATGCAATCAATGGGGTAAAATAAATAATAATGAAATGAGATAAATATTTACTTATTGTACCTTATTATTTATATATATTTATACAATTATATAGAAAATATATTGGTTTAGATGCTGTTGGTAGTGTCCTATTGATATGTAGTCACACCAGACTAAGGTTTCTTTATTGGTACCTGAATATAATTCACGTCTGAAGGATAGAATAAAGGAATTATCCCTTTGTTAGATATATGAGTTTGGATAAAGCTTGAATGATGGAAGCATACATGATTTCGATACCCACATGGGGAATTGTCATTGTGTATTTATTTTTGGGTTTTATTTAGACACTTGACACATATATGATATGACATATCTTGTTTATAGTTTTGGATATTTTATTCAGGTTTTTCTCATCATGTGATACTGAAATTATTACCATTATGGTTATTATCATTTTATTACAGTTTATTAATTTTAATTATTGTGAATCTTCGATAATGAGGGTATAGTATCTCAAAGTTATATATTTGACCATCACTGCTAGTAGTTATCCTATTGCATATGGGGAGGGATGCATGAGTTCATGGGACAAACCAGCTCAGGGCATCGGTGTGTGGCACCTGTGTTGGGACGTCACATTCAATAACATAAATAAGTGTGAAATTTTATAATTTATTTCAATATGAAATATTTCATATTATTTATATACAATTAATTTTCTCATGAACTCATTGAAATTAAAAAATATTTTATATTTTTAAAAACATTTATAATCAAATAAACATTTCCTATCTTATACAAAGCCATTGTATAAACTAAATATCACAGAATTCATATTATTTTAAATAATTATAATATAAAAAACGTTAATATTTTTTTGATAAAATAAAATTCTAAAACTGGCCATTCAATATAAAAATTTTATATTTATATTTATGAATAATTTATAAACCAATAAAAACCCTATAATTGAACATGATGTTGTGATACCACAAGAGACTTCTATTAAAATGGGATAACCTATGTCATTATAAACTATCTCAGTTATTCCAGATTAAGTTTCATTCAATAAATCATATAAATTTTATAAAAAATTTTGTTCTATGAAATTTAAATTTTATTATAATTAATAGTTCTAAAGCCACAAACATTTTTTGGTGTACCATGATGTGGTTTATCCTAATTACATGGCTATAAACATAAATGTTTCACTATTGAAAAGTTATTTTTTACTATAATATCACACTATATAAAATGTATTATTGATATATACCATGAAATAGTTGATTATAGGGGTTCCCATTATAATGATATTATTATTAGTTAAACATGTAATCAAAATATTGAGTGAACAATGTAGTTTTTTATCACAAAATGATTCTTTGTCCACTTTATATAAACGATGTTGTGGTCATATACCATTCATATAATCTCACAAGTTTTTATCATAAACTATTTTTTAGTTAATAGAAAACTGCATGATCAATGAATTCTTTGAATGTAACATTCCATTGAATTTAAAATTATCATTATTCTAGTTTCATTTCCCAATTGATAATTAAATCAAACATAACTTAATAGGATTTAAAACCTCCACTAGATTTCGAAAGGGATAAAACATTGAGGAGAAATTAAATTAAAACAGATTAATATAGTAATATATTCCATTTTTTATTGTATAAAATGATAAATTAATGGAATACCATTTCCCTATTGATGAAAAATTTATCCAAACATTTTCTTTAGAGATTGGTATTGATCACTGAGATATATCTAATGGCCTTCTTCCACCTATATTATCTATGGGTTCTTACAATTTAAAAATCCTTATGAATGATCCTCTATTCTGCCTGATTATCTAGAATGTTATTTTTAATACAATGAGGATTTATAATTTATTTAATTTTAAATAAATTCTATATATTTGATACATTTCAATGCACACGACACCTGGTAAAGATAAAAAATGATAAGCTACTAAAAACTTATTTAAATATGACCATTATAGTATAGATATTAAATTTTATTGTCTGAATATGAATAAATAAATTATTAAAAATATAATTTTCACCCATGTTCATCGGTTACATATTGATTATAAATAAAAATAAGAATCATTATTATGTAAAATAAATGTTATCTGAAAATTTGATATTTTTTCAAAAAACACTTTTGTAGCTTCCCGCAAATAAAATATAAATTTAATTTTTAAACATATATAATATTATTTTATAAAATGAAAATAATTTTACAAATTACAATTTCAAAATTATCATAGGTTAATGTTTTCAGATTTTTTTAAACAACATTATTTTCCGATGAATAAAGAAAATATTCTGATTTTCTATTAAAAAATTTGTTTTAATTTAAATTAATTAAAAAGTGAAGTTATATTTTATTTTTTGACTAACATTATATCAATTATATTTTATTAAATAAAAATTAGTTCAAAGTCATTAATTTGATATTGAATTTAGATATTAAAACCATTTATAATTATGAGAAATCTGTTTCTGGAAACCCACTTTTTTGTCACATCTGTGAGTATAATGATATATTTTACACCACAAAATAAATGGATTTTATTTCTAATAAAATATTAAACATTTGTAATTATAAAATTTTATATTATCTAAGATTTTCATCTAATTTTGTTAAAATTATTAGTAGTAAAAGTAGTAAAAATTTATTTTCACAGGTACTGCAAAAACAAATTTATCAATTTGATAAACTAAACTGATAATTATTATAATGAACTACAAATTTATCCACCAACCATTAGCTAGTAATATTTATTATATATTCAATAAGGGTATATAATTATCCATATTTTAATGCCCGTGGAAGGGCAAAAATTTGGACGTAGTTGACTTTTTTAAAAGACCCCCTGTGTGTCATATCACCCACTTATATGAGGCCTCCCCCTCTACTATGCTATTTACAATAGAAAAGATTTTTTTTATTCCAATACCTTCTTAAATCCATTACTAAATCCTATCCAAACATCCTAAATCCCATACTTTCACAAAAAATCCATCATATAAAGGATTTTGTTGTAATCTTGAAGATATCATTTGACGAAGTGGTAACAATATTAAATGATTGTTATGATTTTATTTAGTCCTCCACCTCCATTACGTATTATTATATAATTATATTATAATAACACTAGTATACCCCATATATTTATATGTTAATATTTAAATGGAATGGACTATATACATCTCCTCCTCTAATAAATGAGAAACAGAGTCATCAAATTTGGGTACAGCTGACTACCAGCTCACCAACTATTGTAACTCAATTTACATCAACACCTCTCACAGTCACATATAATGGTGACATTAATTTATATATAAAATATAAAATATGTAAATATAATTATGGAAATATATTTTCATATATACATTTTGTTAATTCCCAACCCATTTAAAATATGAAAACGCCACTCGTGTCTATTGCGAACTACCGCCTCACGAACAGTTATGATTCATTTTTCACTTATGCTTTACATTGAAGGTAATAAGAATAAATATAACAAATATATGGGATATATATAACATGTTATAATTTTTTTAAAATTAATATATCATAATATTTCTTACCCTTTCAACTAATGGAATGATATCATCACTCGTGCGTACGTACTACCTATCATCCCGGCAAAGCAATACGATTCATTTTCCACGTCTAACATGTAAGTAAGTTTATAATAATACATATGATGAGTAAATATGAAATTTATAATATTATTATAACTGTTTAGATTATTTATTTATATATTATATACAATATCTGTTACTTTCAGGACCCAACACACATGAGAAAACAAGGCAGTTAATACAAAAAAGAAAATAATGCAATATTATTAACAAACAGGTGGTAAAATATTATAATAGGATAATATATGATATTTTATTATGATTATGGTTAGGTTATAAATTAATAAAATTATTTAAACCATTATATAGGTGGATAAGAATGTATAACTTATGGGAAGAGTTAGGTAAGTGATTTTAAATGATCTTCTATTTACATGAGACATATTTGTTAATATGCACCTATTCACTTTATGTAGATTATATACTGACCCTTTAATGTATATAAAATGAATACCTATTTAATCATGATTATTACTTTTTTTACATTTATATTATTCAAGGGGATAAAATTTAAATGTTACAAATAAGGAAAAACATTATTGTACATTCTCACTTTTTTTACTGATTCTTCAATTTCTCTTCAAACAGTCACATTATTGTAATAATTTGACACTGAGCACTAAATTTATACTAAATATACATATTAATATATAAAGGATATTATTATTTCATAACCCTTATATCATATATGTATAATATGTTTACTTTGAATATTATTTTCTTAAATGTGAAAAAACATATAAATTTGTATCCATTAATCAATACATATATTTGATGATAAAGAATGATAAAGAATGAATTAAATAAATTATTTGATTTATGTGGAAATACTTAGACATGGAGTTATAGGTAGGGCCCAGTAATAGATTGCATCTCAATGCATTGGTAGGTCTCAAGAGACAAATTAGCTGGCCAAAACATATGGGTCATTATATATAGTTTTAAACTATCATATGAAAGGTCTTGATAGAAAGGATTTACTGATGGATAATATCATTTTGTATAATAATTATAAATTTAATTTATATATAATTCAGATATTTTTAGCCGTGATATTATCAAAATGATTTTACATATGGATGCATTTCACTATTTGTTTATTAATTAAAAGGTACATGTGATCAATTATTTACTTTTCCATATTGATTACACCTTATTCAATTATGATAGTAACATTATTTATTAAATGGAATGTGTGTTCAGTTATTTACCATTCCATATTTATTATAATTTATTTATTATCGATATATTATTTTATATGTAACACTTCATGAAAATTTTAGGTCACCGTTATTTTTTTCCTTCCCCATGATATGAAGAAGAATTCTTGGAATGTGTTCAAGGATGCAGAATATTCTCTAATAAAATGAATTGTATCTTATTTCTTTATCAAAAATGGGAATCATGTATATATAGGGTTATCCAAAACTACTAAAGTTATTTGTCCTCTGAGATTTTAGCCCTTGTATCCATGACAATGTAATATAGTAAGTGTCCAATCCATGTTGATTGAGTTGGGGTCATTAAAGTTAGTATTAGAGGATGTTTAGTAGAAACAATGGGAACTAGATTATGGGAAAATAGATTATAGAATATACACCTATGATAGAATTTGAAGATAATTATAGAATAATATCATAATATTTTGGTGAGAAATATATTATATATTATTTCCTAGACATAAATCTCATTTTGGATACTACATGTGGACATGGTCCTAGAATAGTTGTACCTATGGGTAATAACATAAAAAAGGTAATATTGGGCATCACTTGATCTTTCTCTGGATCATGAAATGGTATACAATGTGCACTTGGTCTGATACTCCCTGGGGATTTGATTATTTTAATTCTCATTTCCTTTAAAAACCATTATGAAGGATTTCTAAATATAGATTTCCAAAAGAAACCAAGTTCATGATTTTGAGATTGATAAGTTTTTTTTAATTTCTATTAATTACTACAAAATGAATAAAATTACATGTTAAACTCATAAAATTCATAATTTATTTATCCAATCAAGTATATTACATCGTTTTGAAATTCAACATGGAAGATAGAAGGGAATAAATACTCATGAATAGTGTAGAGATTTCAATACTGAGAAAGAAAATAAAATTTGTATTAGAACTAAGAATATCATGACTATATTATAGTAGCTTAATTAGGTTATGAAATATAAACATTATAATATGTATGAAACAATTTTATAGTATGATTATACTATTTTGTATCACTTCATTTGATAGAATCCCCCGACATTTGGCGAGGCTACTAATCCAATTGTAGTTATGAAGTGAATTAGGTCTCTTGAGAAGACATATATGTTCTTGGGATATAATAAAAAGGAATATTTTACAATTTTTTATTATCTAAAACGAGATGATAATAAATGGTGGATGTGTATCTTGAATACAAGGTAGGAATAAGAAATTCAACTCATGAAAAGGAAATCATTTAAGGAGAGATTCATTTACATATATTTCCCTAATAAGAAAAAAACTGAAATTAATAGAATGTTCCTTAGCTTAATTATAATTTATTAAGAAAGAGGTTTATAGTATTATGATACCTTTACAATGTTATATAGGTTTCATAAAAATTACATAGACATCAATCAATTCAATATTAACCATTTCTTTAAATTGATTTGGAGAAGTATTCAAAGGGAGCTCAACTCTCATAATGTTTCATTATATGGTGAAATAGTTTTATATGACCTAAAAATTGATAAGGGATTCATTAAAATCCATCATTTTCAAGGGAAATTAGTAAAATAAGAGGTTAAATGATCACTAAGAAAAATTGAATACATCAAAGAACAAGAACATAAAGAAAAAATTTCAATAATGTGCATTTTTGAAAGAACCATCCTATGAAGTGATTTGGGGGATTGAGTGTCTTTTATATGTATATAGATATGGTTCATCACTCTAATGAATGAAATATAAAGAAAAAAAGATTATATTAGTTGTTTATTCTATAGGAAGAGGGGGCACTACCCCGAATAATTCCCCAAGCCTCATGGAAAACGACAACAAAATAAGCCAAGGGAATAAAACCAAGCCTATGTAGTCACTGAAGCTGAGTTAGTTGTAAACAATGATTTGGTTTAAGGTACATTAATCATAGATTAATATTTAAATAATAATTTATTTTATTTTATTATCATCACCCTTTTTATATCTTCCATAATTTCAATGAAAATATGAAATTTCCATATCACTATAAAAAGGGATTTAATAGTCCAATCTACGCGTGGAAGACTCAATATAATAAGGATGTGTCAACCAATCCCCATAATGGATCAAAAATATGATTTATTTCATATCCATATGATCATAACTATGGTTGAAAATGATATAATCCTTAGTATGGTATGGAATCCAAAATATAATGAAAACATTTACAGTAATAAGGAGTAAAGTACAATTCATGATAAAGATAAATAATTCCTCAAATTGGGTGTAGTGGACTCATTATTTAAGAGATGTAAAAATCCTACCAAATTAGTGTGACATAGTAGTAATATTGGAGAAGATGAGAAGACAAAATCTATGGTTAGAGAATTCGCTCATCAAAATGAATATATGTCTATATTAGGTGAATAAAATGATGTATTTCATGATAAATTTCCTAGACATCCTCTAGAGAATGAGGTTGTATTTTCCACTAATTCAATACCTGATGTATGACTGATATCAAATAGTCCCTATATAATGGACATTACGGAATTAGTGGAGTTTAAGAAAATACTTGTGGAGTTGTGTGATAACAGAGTTATTTGTCCTAGTGTTTTACTATTGGAATCACATGTTCTCTTCATTAATAAGAAATATGGATCCATGAGGTTGTGCAATGATTATATGGAAATAAATACTATTTTGAATAAGGAAAAGTATTATATTTCACTAACTGATGAATTATTAGATCAACTTCATGAATACCATTATTTGATAAAGATTTATCATCATTTTAGGTATCATAAATTGTGAGTAAAGAAGGATGAAAATCTGAAGAATGCTTTCTGAATGAGGAATGAACAAGACAATTTTATAATAATTCTATTCTAATTGACTAATGAAACCTATGTTTTTATCGATCAAATGAATATAGTATTCTAGAAACATATTATTATTATTTTGGTATTCAATTATGATATCATGGTATATTCTAAAAGCCATGTGGACCATGAGAATCACATGTAGATCATTCTTAGTACTCATAGAAGGATTGTGTTTAACGGTAAAATTAGTAAGTGTGGTTTATGGATTTAAGATATTTATTTTATTTTCCATATTGTCTCTAGGGATGGAATATCAGTTTATCTTATGAAGATAAAGGCAGTAATGTAAGGGAATACACCAATGAACAAAACAGAGGTATGTAGTTTCCTGAGTTTCATAGGTTACTATCAGAGCTTTGTTCATAATGTTTCCCAATTATATAAACTATTAACTAAGATTACACATAAAGGGGATAAATTAATTTATAAAAAGGAATTTGAATAATGGTTTGATGAACTCAAGATTATATTTTTTTGATGATTTTATTTTGACTCTACCATCTGAAAATGACTGGTCTGTGATATTTAGTGATGCATTGATGAAAGGGATTGGTTGTGTGCTAATGAAAAATGATAATGTTATTTCATATAAATCAAGGAAATTAAAGGCTCATGAATTCAAATATCAATTCCATGTTATTTATATGGGATCTATAATATTTATTTTGATGATATGGAAACATTATATCTATAGAGAACGATGTTAGATACAATCAGATGATAAATTCAGAAAATACAAAATTTTATAAAAGGATCTCCATATGATATAATGATGATTTCATAATAAACTCAAGGATTATGATTTTACAGTACACTACCCCCACATGGAATAAGAGAACATTGAAAATTCTTTTAGTATCAAAGATCATGGAGTTCTGTAAATATGAGCCTTTATATGGATTCTATTTTCAAGGATCTATTAATTATGGTATAAGGACCTAGCCTTAAACATTATATTATCTTTAATTAAATGAATATTTCACATTTAAGATCTTTTTATTTTTAGAGTTTTAGATAATTAAGTTCCAAATATTACATTACATCTCAAAAATTACAAGGTAGACACATCTACTTAGTTTCCATTTTTTTCATAAAACAAAAACTCTTGAAAAAAGAGTCATGTCTAGTTCCATGTTTTAGACAACATTACTTTGCCTTGATCCCATACATGACCCAATTCATATTTAAGTCGGCTAAAAAACACTTCAAAACATGGGATGAGCATAAAAAGAACAGTAAGGTTTATAAAACAAAGAAATAAAATATTAGTTCATCAATACATACATAACATAAGCCCTTTATCATATCTCATTAAATCATATGATTTATGAATAACACTTAGTAATAACAAATCATAAAGGTAATTTGTGGCATCCATATCAAACATACATTGTAGCTTACATAGCTATGAAGAGAGTTACGTTTGGAATATCAATTATAGTATATTCCCTAAATCACTTAGGAGAAACATTCACATTTACCTCTGTCACATTACCTAATGCATTTGAGTGCTATCTCGGGCTCACCCTCCCTAGGTTTATCACGGAACAACCCATATATGTAAACAATTCCCAAGAACCACAACATCATAACACATAAAACAAACATAACAGAAAGACAAGATTTCCACATTTCAATCAAAATATATCATTTAAATATATTGACATACAAAATCCATTATAAAAGCCATTTTCAATACCAAAATATGTAAAATAGTATATAGTATTTATTTTCCTTTTAAAAACATTACAGCTTGTTAAGGAAGCCAAAAGATCAAATAATACTTGCAGCAGCATAAAAGGCCACTGTCACGGCTTACATTAAAAGAAACAATTTTTTATTTCATTTAGTAAAAGGCCTCATAAAAAAATATTTGCATTTAATTAAATGAAATGTCAAAGGTGTTTATACAGCATATAAAATAAATTCATGTATAAAACAAAAAATGCCTCAATGAGTGGAGATTGAGACGAAGTCCCTTACCTCATGTCTGACTTGACCTGTTCATTCATTAATCTCATGAATAATAATTTAATGTTAATTTATACAAGATTAGGAAACTTTTTCATGTTTATCATACCTCTTAAATCACTTATTAGCATGTTATAAACATTACGTAATCATTTAAGTTAATAATGGTCGTTTTGTCGATATTTGGTACATGAGTCAAAAATGGACTTCTTATAATTACAAGTTGTTCATGTGGTAAAAATTAAATTATATATAGAATGATATTCATTATTTAGATATCATATATATCCTATATATCCAGTATATACATGTATTTATAACAGTTCATAACATTTGGAGGTAAGAAATGAAATGCACCGTTTATCGAGACGGTAAGCCGTATGTAGGCATGCACGCTACTTATATTTCTATTTCATATTTAATGGAATGAAAACATAATGATACATAGGTATATTATAATTCTAGTATAATTTAATATATATAATATCAGAAACTCCATCCTTTATACATTCCAGTATGGCATGAAGGAGTCAAATCACTTTGAGGGGGCGGTAGTCTGCATTTTGTCAAATGAGATTATCGTATTTACCAATATTGGAATCTATAAAATAATTATATAAATGAAAAATACAGAAGCATATAAATGATATAAATATAATATATATCATATATAAATAAAGATCCATCATAATGGACACCATGAGAGGTGGTAGGAGATAATTGAACAATCATAGTTTCCTTAGGCGTTAGTTTTCCATCCACAAAAACAATATGTTCATTACCCATAAGATAGAGGTGAGTGAAAGTGTAGTTCAAATACTTGTCATAAAATCATCCTAGTATATTGATAATACTATTTTTGTTATAAAATAAATTAATAAAAAGAGTTTGTGGGTTGGAGAAGTAAAATAAAAGAATAGAATTTAAGAGAAACAGTTACCTTTAATTCGGGTAACTTCCCTTTGGTTTGAACCAAGATGACTTCTTGAAGTGCCTTATGCCTACGTTACGTCTTATAAGTGGAAGAGAAGGATCTTGAGGGATTATTTGGGAAGGGTTGGGATGAGACAAGGGGTTTGAGATGTGTGAGTAAGGAGTTCGAGGTGATGGATTTTTATAAGGTGGAGGAGGGGCTCTTTACGAAATTGTGAAAATTTTATTTTATTATATAATGATTTTTTGTTTCTAAAGGTCCAAAACATATTAAAGTAGAAGATATGATGACTCATGGTCGAAATAAAGTCATATAATATGAATTTTACCGGTTTTGGATATTATTTTAATCTTTATAATCTTATTTATTTAAATCATTTGTTAATGAGGTAAACACTGCACATTATTGTGTCATAAATAATTTAATTTATTGGATGTCTAAAAATTATAGCAAAAAAATAATGTAAGAAATATTTTTAGCTTTCTAATGAATATTTATAGTAAAAAATATCATTTATATAACCCCACATTAAAATTGAATTAACAAAACAATATATGTTTATGCTATTTTTATTTTTTACTTTAAATAAAAAGTTATTAATATCATTATCTTGCCAAAATGGATTTAAAAGGCCAAATGTTTCACCCATGAATTTTCTTGGTCGGCCAATACTCATCCAATAAGGTTAGGACAAGTGTTAAAGTAATTTTATATTATTATAATATTGTTTTTATCTTGAATTATCATATTTACCTTTATCCACGACAAATAAAAGTCAAAAGTTACTATTCATCAAAAATTATTTTCATCTTATTGAATGAAATATTACTTACTAATAACAACCATGTATGATGGATTTTGGATATTTAATTCACAGAAGCGCAAAAGTTTCATTTGAATGAAAAAGTCGGGTTTTAACTACTACTTTGTGGTTTCAATATTCATCCAAAATTGATTTTTTTTTCAGAAAAATAACAAAAATTCATCCGAATATATATTTTATATTTGAAATTAAATAATAATATCTATTTTACCAAATTTAAAACATAGAAGTTGGATTGATTAATTTAAAATTAATTCCCATTGTCTAAACAAAAAGAGTGTTTTTATGAAATATTAACTATCAAAAGATTGACACTTGATTATGTACAATTTCAAAGTGAAATTAATTATAATGAACAAAATTGGATTAATCGGTAAAAATATAATCTAATTACACCTTAAAACCAATTAAGAAGAGAATATATCCAAATAAATAAATTATATTAAAAAGCATTTTTGAATTTAAATACAGTATTTTTCTCTCTTCATCAAAAATGAATTTTATCAAAAAAATACAAAAATTTTACCCATAGTGAATTTTGATGTCTTGAATCTAAAGAAGAATTTTATTTTTTCAAATATAACATATAAAAGTGACCAAAACTAGATTTAAAGCGTTCTTTCCATCAAAATGAAATAATCAACCTTTTAATGAAAATTAGAGTATTTATGCCAAAAATCATATTCTTTATTATTTTAGGCCTCCAAATTGTTATTGGATTTTCATAACCTGTCCGTCGGGGCCCGTGCCGTGACTACCACAAGTCCGCCTTCCATAGGTCAGGGGCTTGCGACTAGCACTAGAGGCGTATTCCAAAAAACTAGGAAGGAATTTCCTATATAACCTGTAAGCACACGCAACCAAGCACACATCCCGATATGAAATCAAGTAAACTAAACAGTAAACAGAGTGAGTGGAGTATGTAAAAGGGGACAGAATACAAATCCAACTAAAAAGTAGATATACAAATGAAATACAATACAACTGATGAAAGAGAAAGACAACTACTGGGTCATTATCTGAGGTTCTTACCTGAAGGGTAGGTACAGATCGCCTTCTGTGCACTCCACGTACACTCGTTTCCTCTACGTACCGACACACCATATGATCCACCTCTGAGCACCGTCTAGTCCTGGTACTCTCAGATTCGATCAGCACTGTCCGTCGTCTGCACCAAACACAATGTAGTGCGGGTATAGCCCGTGTAGGGGTGAGTATAACGATACTCAGTAGGGACCCCGAGACCCTCAAGGTCTCACATATCCATAAAGGATAAACCAAAAGCATGAAAACAACTGTCAACCCCACTTATGTATATGCCCATACATATACCTATGATATCAAATAAACCCATCTCAATCATGGGGAAAACAAAGAGTCCAACTCAAAATCCCAATGCTCAATTGTTCAACGAAGTAAGGAATACCACATAGGCAATTACCACACAGGCATGCCACACTGAAGAATACCACCAAAGTATTACCACGAAGAAAAGTACCACACAGGTACACACTCAGCTCACACCATGTATAAATTAGGTACAATAGTATAGATGATTATATGTAACTAATGAATTATCTAACTCTATTAAGAGGTATACCCACGAAGGATCACAAATCATCATCAGACCCACATAGGATCTCTAGGTGCAAACCAACACAGGATCGCTCGGTGCTAACCCACACAAGATCGCTTGGTGCTGACCCACACAAGATCCCTAGGTGCTGACCCACACAGGATTGCTAGGTGCTGAACCACACAAGACCGTTAGGTGCTGACCCCCACAGGATCTCTCGGGTAGCCCCGCATGTAATCCTTGTGCGGTTCCATGTGGGACCCTCAATCTCAAACCCACGAAGGATCTCTTCCTTAAGTCACATCCAGATACTTGTTTCCCGGGCTAAGCTCGCTCGTCTCGAGGAGGGTCTGCTCCAAAATCCACCGGTAGATAATTAAACTATCACGATATCTCACGAAGAACTATCCAAAAGTATTACCATGTCATAGGGGTCTCAACGAAATAGATGGTGCGTCAATCGGATGCCCGGTCTGCGAGTTATTAGCCTTTTAGTCTCGGGGACCTAGTTGGATTAGTGCTAGATCCAGCCTGACCATACCCCATCATAATCCAAATATCTATGGGGTATACTCAGTGGGACCATCCCACTCCAAGGTTTCTGGCACTGCTGACGGTTCATCAAACGTTCACCTGGTGCCAGAGTTATGGCCAAAAGAGCGTAAATGGGTCAATGTGCGTCTAGGTCCTGTCTGAACCTGCTCGGCCCGCTGGGTCTAACCCGGCCCATGCTGGGTGGCCCGGGACGCTGGGCGGTTTGGCAGGCCGCGAGGGCATAGAGCAGCTCGGCCGTCGGTGGCGCGAGGCCACGGGGCAGCCCGGCCGCAAAGGGCGTCGCGAGGGTGGCTCAGACACAGAGGGCGCCGCGAGGGCGGCTCGGCCGCGGAGGGCGCCGCGAGGGTGGGTCAGCCGCAGGAGTACTGTGAGGGAGTAGAGCGGCTCGACCTAGGGTGGCGTGAAGCCGCGGGGAGGCTCGGCCGCTGAGAGTTCTGCGAGGGGGGGGGGGGGGCTTGGCCATAGAAGGCTCAGAGGTCCATGGCAGCTCGGAGTGCCGCGGGTGGCGCAGCTAGGCCGCAGGGCGGTGCTGAAAGCCGCAGGGGCACAAAGGCTGCGGGTGTCGGGGCCATGGGGCGGCGCCATTTCCATCGTTGCCTTCGCTGCAGTTGATAGTCGTCCTCCTCGATCACAAAGAACACAATAATTATCCCATGAAAGATGGGGAGGATGAGGCATGTTTTTTGGTCCCGCACTCTCCACATTACAGTGGTAAGAAGTGGCTATAAAACTTGTATCACAAGAATATAAAGAATGAGTAAGGGAAATAATTATAACACCCTCTCTACCTCATTTGATTCATCGATGGTGGTTGTGTGGAAGGAGACGACGTCGTTGGGTATAGACGGATGTCGGTTACATCGGCGTTCCCTCGATTGTCTGTCCATTGACATTGAAGACGTTCCTCATCAAAAATTGTCCCACAGAAGAAGTCGAAGTCGAAGTCAGCGTTCTTCATTGGCATTCTTCATTGGAGATCTTTCTCCCAATTCTCCATGTTTCTCATATTTTCCAAGAGTTTCCCACAATTCCACCAAAAATGAATTAGCCACATTATATAATATGTTGTCATAATTTCATATTGGGATTATTAATTACATAGTGGTTTGAATAATTAATTATCCCAATTAATTTGACAAGTGTTGGGAAAGTTAATGTTGGAGGGAGTCCAAAAGGTTTCTCACACTTAAGAGGGGAGTTTAAGGGGGTTTTGGTCTTGGGTGGTGCTCAGCACCATAACCTCCCATGAGAGGTTAGGCTCGTGTGGTCCCCACTACTATAACCTTACATGGGAGGTTTAATTATGGTGGTCCCCACCTCTCAACATCCACATGTGGAGTTCCAAGAGAAATAAAATAAAATGTTACACAATTTATTTTATTTTATTCTTTCAAAAAAAACCCAAAAATTGACTTTCACCCTCGACCAACTGTTGTTAAGCTGAAAGTCTCCTTAAAAGAATAATGGTGCTGCAAGTTCAATGGTGCCCTCGGATTTCAATTCCAAGCACCGGTTCAAAAGATTCAAAATCTCACTCACACGTTTATTGAACGTACCTAAAAAAAGTTCAGAAATTCATTCCGGGCACTCTGGGCCTCGGAATCACGCATCGTCAATTTTTGCGGACTCGTAAAAATCCATTATATTTAAAAAAATTACATGGAAATTCTTGGTATATACATTATCCAAACCAGAGCGCTTTACATCCTCATAAGCTATAACTAAAAAATAGAAAAACAATTGGGGGTACTGAGCACAAATATGAGCCTCCAGCTCCCATGCGCTCTCCTAGAGGTTCTCATGCTGCAAGTGAACGCGCACTAGAGGTATCGATCGCCCAAGAAGGACCTGATCCTGCCAATCCTCAATCTCCACTGGAACCTCCGTAAAAATTTCCCCATCATCAACATCCAATGCTCCGTGGTTGATGATGTGAGAAGGGTCGTGAATGTATCTCATCATCTTAGATATGTGGAAGACCTCATGCACCCAGTGCAAATAAGGTGGAAGAGCTAAGCGGTAAGCCACCTCAACAACTCTGTTGACGACCTAAAATGGTATCATGATCCCCAGAGATAACTTTCCGCCTCGTCCAAATCTCCGCAAACCTCATTGAGGTGAGACCCATATAAAAACTTGGTCACCATCATCAAAATCTAGCGGTCTCTGTCTCTTGTCAGAATAAGACTTTTGCCTACTCTATGTAGTCTTCATCCACTCCTGGATGATTTGAACTTTCTTTGTCATAGCCCATACCATTTATGGTCCCACTATTGCTAACTCCATTCGGTCAGTCCAGCATAGAGGTGATCTGCAAGCTCACTCGTACAACGCCTCGAAAGGTACCGTCCAAATGGTGGAGTGATAGCTGTTGATGTATGAAAACTCCACCAACGTAAATTGATATTCCCAATTATGGCTGAAGTCATGGACACAAGTAACCAACATGTCGTCGAGGGTCTGAATGGTCCACTTAGTCTAGCCATCTGTCTGAGGATTGAAGGCGGTTCTCAAATGAAGCTGCATCCCGAAATCCTCCAGAAACCCCTTCCATAACCAGGAAGTAAAACATGTATCAAGATCGAAGACAATCGTCGAGGGTACTCCTTGTAGCCGCACAATCATCTGCACATAGAGGTGTCCCAAGCTCTCTACTGAACCGAGCTCTCTGATCGGTAAGAAGTGGGATGACTTGGTGAGTCAGTCAACTATCACCAAGATCAAGTCATGTCCCATAGATGTACATGGTTGTCTTGTGATAAAGACCATGGATATTCTAAACCACTTTCACTCTAGGACCTCCAAAGGCTGAATCAGTCTTGTAGGTACCTGATGCTTTTCTTTCACTTACTAACAAGTGAGGCATCGAGAGAAAAACTCTGCTACTGATTTCATCATTCCTGGCCACCAGTGCTATCTTTAGAGATCCTGGTACATCGTTTCCACTCATGGATGTACCGCTAGAGGGTATGTGTGGAACTCCCTCAACACTTCCTCCCAAATAGACACTGGTACCATGGTACATCCTCTAAAGAGGATGAAGTTCTCCCCACCTTTTGAAAATCCATCAGGTGCCTGTCTTGTGGATATCAATGCATGTCATGTCTCGCAGTCAACATCCCCACGTTATGCCTCCATAACACGTAGAAGAAGTGGGGGAGTGATTGTATGAGACTGAAGAAAAGATACTCCATCTCAATCCACAAAGGATATCTACAAAGCGGCCAGCTGCTCTATTGCCTCACCTAGCAACTGTATACCAGATCTCTTGAAGAGTGCATCTGCTATAGTGATCCCATTCCAAGGAGTATAGGCTATCTCGAAGTCATAGTCTAGGAGGCACTAAAGCCAACGTCACTGTCTCAGGTTCAGGTCCTTCTGAGAGAAGATATACCTGAGACTCCTGTAATCTAAGTATACTATAAATCGTTCTCCCATCAAATAGCTCTGCCACATCATCAAGGAGAAGACCACTGCTTCTAACTCCATGTCATGGGTAGCATAGTTATTCTCATGTTGTCTCAGCTGTTGAGAACCGTATGTGATCATTGGTCACTCCTGCATCAGGACACATCTGAGCTCGGTCCTAGATGCGTCTCAGTAGACTACGTACCCTACACCCTCCTCTGGAAGCCTCAAGATGGGGGCACTAGTCAGCCTCTGCCTCAGCTTCTGAAAACATTGCTGGCATCTCTCCGACCACACGAAAGGTTTCCCGTTCTTTATAAATGCTGATAAAGGTGCTGCAACTCAAGATAAATCTGGCACAAACCTTCGTTAGCATCCATCCAAACCCAGAAAACTCCGTATCTCCATCACACTCTTGTGTGGCTCCCATGCAAGTACTGCCTCATTATTTTCTAGATCCACTACAACTCCAACCTCTAAGATGACAAGTCCTAGAATGTGAACCTCTCGAATCAATAATTGGAACTTCGAGATCATACCATAAAGCTGGATCTCTCAGAGCATGTCCAGTACTACCAAAAAATGATATACATCCTCATCCTCAGTAGCCGAGTAGATCAGAATGTCATTGATGAAGACTACAAAAAAGCGATCAAGGTATGGATTAAGGATCCTATACATGTGTCCCATGAACACTGTTTGAGCGTTGGTTACGCTGAATGGCAAAATCAAGAACTCGTAATGTCCACAACGACATCTGAAAGCCGTCTTCTACACATCCACATCTCTTACTCTGAGCTAGTGATAGCCGGATCTGAGGTCTATCTTTGAGAAACACATTGCTCCCTTTAGTTGATAAAAGAGATCATCAATCCTCGTTTGTGGGTACTTGTTCTTCAAGGTCACCTATTTCAGGCACCGATAGTCAACATGAAGTCTCACACACACATATGCCTTCTTGGAGAACAAAATCAGTTCTACCCAAGGTGAAACACTGGGCTAAATGAATCCCTTCCGTGAAATTCCTCTAGTTGTACCCACAGCTCACGAAGCTCTGATGGAGCCATCCGATATGCTGGTGTATATATCAGTGTTGTCCCGGGGTACAAGTCAATGTAAAATTGCACCTATCTGTGATGAGGTAGACTCGAAACATCATTAGAGAAGACCTCCCTATACTGGACCACCATTATAGAATAACTATGACTCTCCACATCATCTGCTCTGAGGGTAAGGATAGCCAACTGATGAGTGATCGGTTGCACTCCCCTTCTGGTAATTCCATACTATTCTAAAAAAGGATCCATTCTCACTGGTGAAGGTAAAACTAGTCCCATCCATGTATACACACCACACTATGCACCCAATAATGTCTATTTGAGCATATACTGTAGATATCCAATCCATACCCAAGATGACATCATAAGGCCTCGATGCTGCTACTAGGAGATCCCAGCCAAAGATCTCACCTCCAAAAGTAATCTCACACTACCCGCACTAGTGCGTAATTGTCGAATCTACTCCAATAAAAATCTATTTCTATAAGGATCGAGAAAATGACTTTGTCAGAATCTTTGAGATCCAAAAGAGGGCAGTGTGGAAAAAATAATGACTTGCACCTATGACTATAAGTACTGTAGCTAAGGTGGAGTAGACAAAGGTCCTACCTCGTATCATCTCCATAGCACCATGATCGTTGGCCTTAGATACCTGGAGATGGGCTCTCCACTATCCACATACTCTCGACGGTTAGGGTGGAACTCTTGGTGGTGGAGGCGGTAACATCACGAATCATCGTCCACCGCCAGCTACACAACCAGCTCCTCTTCTATGTCCACCTGCTCCATACGGACCTCCTCGGTCAAATCTCTATCTCTGCCTGGGTAGTCCTTTGACCGTCTTATGATCATCAATACAGCAGGTTGGATAGTCACGATCCATGTGACTTTTTCCGTCCCATGTGTAACACTACCCACTCCTGGCATGATTCGCTCTTCCTCATTTTCCCCACACAACTGACCCTAAATCCTACAGTCATCCACCTGATGGTATGGTTCTTTTGGACATCTGTGACATTTGTCTGCTTCTAGCTGCAAAAGACTCCTCTACATGATGACTGGTAGTGGGTCTCGATGGTGGTGATTTCTCAGTATGAAAACCCTCCACTAGGAGGGCTCTCCCAAACACCCTACCCATGTCGGGATGCTGAGTGAGATCCTCGAAGCCCTGATCTCCCGCCTGATTCCCTGCTCGAAGGACTGGTCCCTAAATAATGGCCCCATGTCATATCACTGGAGTATCATGATAGGTCGGTGAACCTCACTGAGTACTGAGCCACAATCATGCTGCCCTTCTATAGATGAAGAAGCTCCTGAAAGCGCACTGCATGAAGAGTTGTTGGGACAAACTCTACCCGAATTAGGCTCTCAATGTCTGCCCAGAGAAGTGTTACCTCGTCATGAGTCGATAGAATAAATCTACACCATCTTCCAGCTGATGCCTGTAGAAGTTTGGTAGCAAGGATCACCATGTGATCAACTGGTTTCCCTACCAGTTGAAAAACTATCACGATGGCCTTCGGCCAATCCTCAGCTGCATGTGGGTCTATCTCTCCCCTACAGCTAGGTGGCCTCAAGAACTGGAACTCATGTAATGCGCTCAAGCGGCATTCACCTTATAATTCTAGGTCTAGTGGCATCGGTGGCCCAATGGGTAATGGTACCAATGTTGCCTCTACTGGAAGAGGGCCCTGTATCGAGGCATGGTCGCCCGGTGGGCTATAAGTGAGTACAACTCTTGGAACCCTAGTTGGCTATTTTCGTGGAGGCATACTGAAAAGAAACAGGTGTTCCACGATAATTAAGATATACATGGTGAGCTGACTCAGGAGATCACAAAGAAAACTCTTGGAAACACACACACAATCAATGTTTTCATTCACTGAGTCAGAAATCAGAAGTCAAGGTCTTAGTTTATGGACACGTTAGTCGGTGCACAAACATAGAATTCCCTAAACTAATAACCAGACTCACTAAACTTAACTCTATTACTATTAAAAAGATCAGATTCCTATATTCTACAGTATAACTAACTCCTCTGATACCAACTTGTCACTACTTGTCCCCCGGGGCCTTTGCCATGACTACCCAAAACCTGCCTTCCATAGGCTAGGGGCTGGCGACTAGCACCAAAAGAGTATTCCCTAAAACTGGTAATGCATTACTTTTATAACCTGTAATGCCCTGACCCCAGTTACCCAGAGTTGGAGAATTATTACATAACATTGGAATAATCACAAAGGATCAAGTCTTGAAAGACTGATTAGTTTAGTAGTCTTGGAAACACTAGATATATTCATAAGTTTTACATTACATCAAAAGGTAAAAAACTACAAAAACATCTTTTCTTCATATCCCCTCATACTATCCCTGCAAGTCATTCATAAATTAATTCTTCACATCCTGGGAAAAAATAAAACATTGAAAGGGGTGAGCTCATATGCTCAGTAAGGATAACAATATAGCATAAGCTTTCATAGATAAGCATAAACACTTAAGACAATGTATAACTAAAACAAAAGACTTTTAAACTTCAACTTAATCCTAATATGGCAATGATAAAATGAAATAATGTCATTTACTTATTCACATTGATATTCTACTAGTCAAATAATCACATGAAATATCAATAACCACTTTCATACTGATGGAATTCATAATGCCAGAATATCATAACCATGTAGCCAAGGCCTCGTGCTGAGACTACAAATAAGATTTTGTCAAGGCCCCGTGGAAAGACACTATTTTGTCTCATGAGACCTACCGATGCATTGAGGAGATATAGAGGACTCCACCCGTCACTTACTAAGTCCAATGCATTTGTCATATGAACAGGTTTAAACATAACATAAACATTCGTATTAAAACTAGCATACGAAATGTCAATACTTTTACCACAAACCATGAATGGTATAAAAATAACACATCCACAGTCAAACATAACTCTTTCGATACAATATAGAAGATTGTATTGTATTATATTAACCTCAATCAATAATAATGAATGATATTGACATAGATGAAAATAACCATCAAAACTATTTGAGAGAAATATCCCCCTTTTCTTGAAAACATTTAAAAGTAATGCTATTTGTCAAGAAGCCGTTTAAAAATAGATTTTTGAGTCAAAGTGTCCCATAACACTTTGAAACATTTAAAAGGAATTTTAATTTTAAAACATTAATGTCCATATAAAAAAATCCCTAAAACCATTTTTAAAACATGGACATTAATGAGAATTATTTACAATAATAAATATTTAAATCATTTAAAATGATATTTTAGTTAGAGTTTCTAACCAAAAGACAGACACATGAATACAAATAATTCAGGTAATCAAAAAGTTATAATATCTTGAGAATAAAGGGATTCATGATATACTATGTCAATGTACATTATATACACCATCTAAAGTGAATTGGTGTATAACAACAAAAGAGTCTCAATGGAATGTAAATTGAGATGAAATCTCTCATAAAGGCCGTATCCTTATGATAAGGATAAATCAACGATATAATTATGTGTAAAAATATAAACACACTCAATATTATTGGGTATTCAATGTAAATAAATTATAGGGCATACACACATATTCTTGTAAAAAAACAATACTAATGAATTGGATATTTAACTCCACAAATAGAGATTGAATTAAAATTACTCATATCAAGTTCATATGGATGACTTGAGAATTTATAAATGGAGTGATTATGTGTATAAAACGTATATCCACAGAAAGGTGAGTGGAAATTATGACATAATCAAATGAATAGTGATTCCACACATAATCCTGGAATAAAATAATCAATGAAGTATGCGTAAAGCCGAATGAGTGGAAATTGAAATATCAAATTCCCTTATCAATTTGGTAACTTACAAAAAATAGACCCATGAAAAGATTATCATACAATTATGATTTAAATATCTATAAATTAAATCAAATTACACAATGAATAAAATCATGGGAAGTACACACACCACATGCAATAAAATAGTGGTGAACAATGGAAATATCACAGAATTAAAAGTTAGATAAGAAACCCATTACCTTGTACTTTTCCTTGGTCGAGGGTTGGTTAAATTCCTTTATAATGGTGAAATAATTGTTATTAAATTATATAATATTTATATACATTAATATGATATCATATATGATCTTTTAACTTTTCTTTGTTTATAATATTTTAGTATTATTGTCATTTTTGGTTTTAACTTACTTGTTTCCTTTTATATTATTTATTACGTAAGTCGTGTTGGTTATGGATAGGTTGTATATTATTCATATACCGGATGATATTAAGTCCTTAAACATTATTTTTAATCATTAAATGAGAATTGGAATCAAATGGATATGATGGGGAAGGAAATCTCATCGCGTTCGTGGAGATGGTAGTCCGTACGTACGTACGAGCGACAATATCATTCTTTTGATATTAAAATAATAAATAATTGGATGTTATATCATATAGAAAGAATAATTATCATGTTATATTTCTTATTTACATGAATTATACATCATTATTATACCCATCTAAATAAAAATATATTGAATAACAATTACACCACAACGTGGAGACGGTAGGCCGTACATACGCACGTATGGTGACATGTCACTCAAGTAATGGTAAGAATAATGATTTTTTTTGTTACATATTTATAATAACATCAAAGTATATAAAAGATACTGGAGTTATTATTTTAAAATGGAAATAACAAGGAAAGAAGAAGTTTAAGAAGAAAGGAACTTTAAAGAGGGCGGTGAAGACGTTACCTCTTCTTTGTGTTCTTCCTTTAGATTTGATCAAAAGGCCCCCTTGGGTTGGAGTTATGATCAAAATAAGGCCTATAGGTTGAATTGAGGTACGTTGAGAGAGTATTTGGGTAGGGGTTGGCCGAACTAAAACTCTTTTAATGTGTGATGGATAGGTTAGAAGTGTTGTCCTTTTAAAAGGAGGAGAAGGGGCTCATTAGGAAAAACTTAAAGTATTAATTTATAATAAATTCATATTCGGTTTATAATGGCTCCAAAATGAATTATTCAAATTATAAGGTGGGGAGGGGTCGAAATAATTTCAACCAGTAGATTTTAGATAGGTTTGGGTCATTATATTAACCTTATCTTTTAGTTTTAACTCTTAGTTAATTAGTTTGAAATTTACCATGTCACTTTGTATTTTTATATTATATAGTTAATAAAATTACTATATACATCCAATAGAACCCCAAGTGGTCCATTAACGATACAACTATCATTATTCATGTCCTTTGGCCAAAACTTATATTTTTAAAATTTAATATCAATTAATAATATAATATTTGTTTTAAAAACTCTTTTTTGTCAATTTTGACACTATTTGGTATTTGGTTATTGTGATAATCATAACAGCATGACTACATCGAAAAAGGTTAATTAAATAAATCCTAAAATTTCATATTAACCTATAAAATTCTTTTAATTCATTAAAATTCTCAAATTATATTTATTTGGGTATTTATAATATCAATTATTTTAATATTTAACTAATATGGTAATTACTGCATCGTGATTGTGTGATAAATAAATTATCATATTTAATGACTAAATATTATAAATAAAATATCATTATGTAGGAAATAATTTTATATTTCTAATGAATATTTATAGTCTAAAATACAACATATATAACCATATGTAAAAAATGTTTTTCTAAAAGATATATGCTTGTGTCATTTTTGTATTTACTTTAACTTAATTAATATAAAGTGTCATAATCACTTACAAGTGGATCCATGGGGTCCCAAAATCAACCCAAAAATGACTATGGTCGGTCATGTATCAATAAATAGGGTTAATACACGTTTTAGTGTAAATTAATATTATTATAATATTATTTTTTTACCCTTATTTACCGGATTTACCATTTAACCATGGTAAATAATATATTTACCGAAGTAATTATTCAAAATATCTAAAAATAAAAGTTACCTATTTACATAATTTGGAAATAATGATTCCAAATATGGAATCCATTTTTTCAAATTCAAAACAAATAAGTGGATGAAATTAATTTAAAATTAATTCCTGCTGTCAAAACAAAAAGCGTGTTTTTAAGAGATAATAACTATCAAAAGATTGACACTTGTTTATGTCCAGTTTAAATGTGAAATTATGTCCAATGATTAAAATTTTATTAAATGGTAAATATATTTTCTAAATATACTTTAAAACCACTCATATTAATAATTTATCACTATTAATTATTTCGATTAAAAAAGTTGTTTTTAATAAAAATGTAGTAATTTTCATTATTCATCAAAATATGAAAGTAATCTGAAAAGTACCAAAATTTCACCCTAGGATAATTTCAATATTCAGAATCCAAAAATTAAATCCATTTTGAAAGATATAATGTATAAAATTTCAAAAAGTTGGTATTACTATTCAGAACGACTAGTTTTATTAGTTGTGGTGTGTTTTAGAACTTGAAGTTGCGTACAGTACACGCTACCATATTATTCAATGAGAAGCATACCGTGGAAGCTTGGGGTGTTACATTATCCCATCCTTCAATAAATTGCTTCCTCGTAATTTTTAAAATTGGGCTTGGGAATGTAATGGAATGTCCCACATCGGAAAATGTGTCAATAAAACTATCACTTTAAAAGAAAGAAAGGGAAGTACAAAGGTCACCCGAGATAACCTATACTAGGATTCCATGTAGAAAAACATGGATATGGATGATAAAATAAGTTTCATGTTCTGATGGAGAGGGATAGAAAAAATGATCAGGAGAAAGTTAACAATAAAAAAACCACAAACTTGTGATGGGACAAACGGTCATTAGTCTCCCTATAGGAAAAGTAAACAGTCGACATTTTTTTTGTTTTTTTAAGTTACATTACATAAAGATGAGGATTTAATTTCTGAGATTGACTACGAACATAAAGATATATACTTAATTTTTAAGTAAAGTTTCATTCTTTAATAAATTTATACTACTAACTCATTTTTAAACGATGAGTATTCTAGAAGACTTGGTCACACTAGAAGAGCTACAATAAAATTATTATAGAATCACATGATCCATGAAGAATAAACTATATATTTACCCTGTATTAGAGATTAATCAAAACCAAAATGGTTAGTATAAGATCTGATGATCCCCCAAAAGGTTATTTCAAAAGGGAAATATACACTAATCTTAATTTCTAAAATCAAACCATCAATACTCCAAAGTTAAATAAATATCTTTCAATAAAGAATTGTCCTTAAAATCCTTTAATAAAATCCAAAATAATATTGAAACTCAAAACATAGAAGAATTTGGTTATGTAGTCTTCCACGTTAAATGGTATCTCCAAATGTCATCAATTACTCTTAAATTCACATACTTAAATGTAATTAACCTAGTCACATATTCTCTATTATAGGTTAATCATTCCCAAATCACTATAAATCCACAATCAAAACATAGATAAAAATCCACCATTACTCCTAAAATGAAATCCCATACTATTCTATTTTCCTTGTCCATATAGTGTTCTAAACAAAGCGGACATCTTCCAAAATAAAATTTATCACTTAATCACCAAATCATTTTCCTATACTAAGGGTATAAATTTGATAAGACATAAGAATCCAAATCAAATTATTATTGATCAATAAAATCATTTAACTAAAAATAATAGTCACACTAACCAATGACTTCACTTAGTCCAGTGGTAGGTGATAAATCCCAATCGTACTTTGGTTGTGGGTTCGATTCCCACAGCTTTGTCCGATGCGATGGGTTGTAACACGGTCTGCATGTTGTACTTTTTCAAAAACTATATTTTAAAACATTACCAAAATGAGATAAATTCCTCAAAATAACCATAACATAATTTAACCACAAATGTTATCTCATACATTGCATTTTCATCCCAAATTATAATAACTTGTAATTGCCTCAAACCCAATGATCATATAAAACCAAATGGTTATTTAAAACTATATCCACAAGAGAAAAGATAATTCTTCATCAAATATCATTCTCACATGGAAACCTGTAGGGTTACAAATACAAGAGAAAATTATTCCAAAGTAAACCCATCAACAAGGAGCACTAATACTTTTTAAACATATATCCAACCATTTATTTCCACATAGCTTCTTATTTCACCAAAAAAATATCCTATAGAATAGGGCATTCACTTGGGTAATGGCCAGGTCCCCTACATTTATGGGAAATTACTGTAAATGGATTCTTGGGACCATTTTTATCTTCTTCCATAGTACTCTTCATTTTTATTTGGCAATCCTTAACTTTATGTCTTTCCTTCCCACACGTAAAGCATTTCTTTGTCCCATTGAGACACATTCCGGGGTGTCTCCTTCCACATATTCTGTATGATGGAAACTGAGTATTCCTTTCCCCATGGTCTCCACTTCTGGAGCTCTTATCATTTATCACCTTTCTCTTGTTTGTTTAGTCCGGGAATTGGTTAATATATATATTGTTGATCAAATTTTTGGAAAATTGATTTGGCATGGAGATGTTATATTTTATGCCTATAAACATTCCATTTTGTTGCTCATTTCCACCACCGTTCCCACCTTGTACATCATTCTCAAAGTCGCTATGACTTCCTTGGAATCCATCCATTGACTAAAACAAAAAAGCATTGTGTGAGTAACAGTAGTCATAAAATCATTTAGAGAATATCATGTCACCATATTCTCAATTTGAAACACATTAGGATTAACCAAGTTCATTTACTATCATCTTATATATAATACTTCAAATCGGTTTTTAAGGAAAATGTAATTTATCCTAAGTATATCCCCTAGGAGTGTCGTAACCAAGAGTGCAACAAGGCCTGTTGTTGTGCAGTAGTTCTCGTTCGAGTCTAGCTCAAAGAGGTGTTTTCGGGTTTTACCCCTAGGTACATCTGTGCCAGAGCTGCCTCTACCTACTTGTATCCAGACAGGGATGTATTGCTCAGAAAACGCACAAAATCTCTACAATACCAAAATTCTAGTAAGTTCTTCTATACTAATCCTCAAAGTTCATCTTAGGTCTACGTTCTCTAATCAGAGTTTATCTAAATCTAGCTTCCAATGTTTGTACTAAACTTCCTCTAATACCAACTGTAACGCCCAGACCCCAGTTACCCAGAGTCTGTGCATTATTACATAACATTGGAATGATCACAAAGGATCAAGTCTCATAAGACCGATTAGTTTAATAGTCTTGGAAACACTAGATAAATTCATTTGTCTTACATTACACCATAAGGTAAAAAAACTACAACAACATCTTGTCTTCATATCCCCTCATACTATCCCTAGAGGTCATTCAAAAATTACTTCTTCACATCCTAGAAAAAACAAAACATTGAAAAGTATGAGCTCAGATTCTCAGTAAGGATAACAATATAGCCGAAGCTTTCATAGATAATCATAAACACTTAAGGCAACGTATAATTAAAACAAAAGCCTTTTAATCTTGAACTTAAACATAATATGACAAAGATAAAATGAAATAATGCCATTTACTTATTCACATGGATATTCTACTAGTCGAATAGTCACATGAAATATAAATAACCACTTTCATAATGACGGAATGCATAATATCAGACTATCATAATCACGTAGCCAAGGACTCGTGCCTAGACTACAAATAAGATTTTGTCAAGGCCTCATGCCAAGACACTAGTTTGTCTCATGAGACCTACTGAGGCATCAAGGAGCTATAGCGGGCTCCACCCGTCACTTACTAAGTCCAATGCATACCTCATATGAATAGGTTTAAACATAACATAAACATTCGTATTAAAACTAGCATACAAAATGTCAATACTTTAACCACAAACCATGAATGGTATAAAAATAGAACATCCACAGTAAAAAATAATTCATTCGATACAATAAGAATGATTGAATTGTATCATATTAACCTCATTCGGTAATAATGAATGATATTAACATAGATGAAAATAACCATCAAAACTATTTGAGAGAAATATCCCACTTTTCTTGAAAACAATTAAAAGTCAAACTATTTGTCAAGAAGCCGTTTAAAAATAGATTTTTGAATCAAAGTGTCCCATAGCACTTTGAAACTTTTAAAAGGAATTTTAATTTTAAAACATTAATGTCCATATAAAAAATCCCTAAACCATTTTTAAAACATGGACATTAATGAGAAATATTTACAATAATAAATCCTTAAAACATTTAAAATGATATTTTAGTTAGCGTTTCTAACCAAAAGAGAGACACTTGAATACAAATAATTGAGGTAATAAAAACATTATAATATCATGAGAATAAAAGGATTCATGATATACTATGTCAATGTACATTATATAGACCATGTAAAGTGAATTGGTGTATAACAACAAAAGAGTCTTAATGGAATGTAAATTGAGATGAAATTTCTCATAAAGGCTGTATCCTTAGGTTAAGGATAAATCAACGACATAATTATGTGTGAAAAATATAAATACACTCAATATTATTGGGAATTTAGTGTAAATAAATCAGAGGACATTCCCACATATTCTTTAAAAAAAACAATACGCATGAATTGGATATTTAACTCAACAAATGGAGATTGAATTAAAATTACTATTATCATGTTCATATCGATGACTTTAGAATTTATCAATGGAGTGATTATGTGTATCAAAAGTATATCAACAGAAAGGGGAGTGGAAATTATGACATAAGCAAATGAATAATGATTCCACACATAATCTTGGAATAAAATAATAAATGAAGTATGCATAAAGCCGAATGAGTGGAAATTGAAATATCAAATTCCCTTATAAATTTGGTAACTTATGAAACATACAAAAATGAAAGAAGGATCATAAAATGATGACATAAATATCTATAAATTAAATCAACTTACACAATGAATACAATCATGGGCAGTACACACACCATATGCAATAAATTAGTGGTGAACAATGGAAATCTCACGGAATTAAAAGTGAGATAAGAAACCCCTTACCTTGTAATTTTCCTTGGTCAATGGTTGGTTAACTTTCTGTATAATGGTGATATAATTTTTATTAAATTATAAAAGATTCATATACATTAATATTATATCATATATGATCTTTTAACGTTTCTTTGTTAACAATATTTTAGTATTATCGTCATTTTGGGTGTTAACTTACTCATTTACCTTTATATTCATTGTTACGTAAGCTGTGTTTTTTATGGATAGGTTGTATCTTATTCATATATAGGATGATAATAAATCCTTAAACATTATTTTTACTCATTAAATGATAATTATACTCAAATGGATATGATGGGGAATGAATCTCATCGCATTCGTGGAGATGGTAGTCCGTACGTACACACGAGTGACAATATCATAGTTTTGATATTAAAATAATATATAATTGGATGGTATTTCATTTATAAAAAATCATTATCATGTTATATTTATTATTTAAATGAATTATAGATCATTATTATACACATATAAATAAAAATATATTGAATAACAATTACACCACAACATGGAGACGGTAGGCCGTACGTACGCACGTATGGTGACATGTCACTCAAGGAATGGATAAAATAATTAATTTGTTTGTTCCATATTTATAATAACATCAAATTATATAGAATATATTGTAGTTATTATTTTAGAATGGAAATAACAAGGAAAGAAGAAGTTGAAGAAGAAAGGAACTTTAAAGAGGGTGGTGAAGACATTACCTCTTCTTTGTGTTCTTTCTTTTGATTTGACCAAAAGGGCTCCTTGGGTTGGATTTCTGATCAAACTAAGGCCTATAGGTTGAAGTGAGGGAATTTGAGAGAGTATTTTGGCTGGGTGTTGCCGAACTAAAAGGCTTTGAATGTGTGAAGAATTGGTTAGATGTGGTGTCCTTTTATAAGGGGGAGGAGGGGCTCTTTAGGAAAAAATTAAAATATTAATTTATAATAAATTCATATTTGGTTTCTAATGGCTCAAAAGTTGATTACTCAAAGTATAAGGTGGCGATGGGTCGAAATAATTTCAACCAATAGATTTTAGACAGGTTTGGGTCGTTATATTAACCTTATCTTTTAGTTTTAACTCTTAGTTAATTAGTTTGACATTTACCATGTCACTTTGTATTTTTATATTATATAGTTAATAATCATACTATATATATCCAATAGAACCCCAATTGGTCCATTAATGATACACCAATCATGATAAAAGTCCTTTGGCCAAACCTTATAATTTTATGAATTTAATATCAATAAATAATATAATATTTGTTTTAAAAACTCTTTTTTGTCAATTTTGACACTATTTGGTATTTGATTTTTGTGAAAATCATTACAGCATTATTACTTCGAAAAAAGTTATTTAAATCAATAAAAAAATGTCATATTTACCAATAAAATTATTTTCATTCATTTAAAGTCTCAAATTAAATTTATTTGGATATTTATAATATCAATTCTTTTACTATTTCACTAATAAGGTAATTACTGCATCATGATTGTGTCATAAATAAATTAAATTATTTAATGTCTAAAAATTATAAATAAAATATAATTATGTAGGAAATCATTTAATATTTCTAATGAATATTTATAGTTGAAAATAAAACAAAAATAACTCTATGTAAAAAATGTTTTTTTTAAAAGATATATGCTTATGTCATTTTTGTATTTACTTTAACTTAATTAATATAAAATGTCATAATTACTTACAAGTGGATCCATGGGGTCTCCAAATCCATCCAAAGATGCCTATGGTCGGAAATGTATCAAAAAATAGTGTTAAGACACATTTTTGGGTAAATTAATATTATTAGAATATTATTTTATTACCCTTATTTACCAGATTTACCTTTTAACCATGGTAAATAAAATATTTACCGAAGTAATTATTCAAAATGTCTAAAAATAAAAGTTATCTATTTACACAATTTAGATATACTGATTCCAAATATGGAATCCATTTTTACAAATTCAAAACACAAAATTGGCAGAAATGTATTTAAAATTAATTCCCGCTGTCAAAACAAAAAAGCGTGTTTTAAGAGATAATAGCTATCAAAAGATTGACACTTGTTTATGTCCAGTTTAAATGTGAAATTTTGTCCAATGACCAACATTGTATTAAATAGTAAAAATATATTCTAAATATACTTTAAAACCACTCATATTAACAATTTATCACTATTAGTTATTTCGATTAAAAAAGATGTTTTTAATAAAAATTTAGTAATTTTCACTATTCATCAAAATACGAAAGTTATCCGAAATGTACCAAAATTTCACCCTATGATAATTTCAATATTACTAATCCAAAAATGAAGTCCATTTTGAAAGATAAAATATATAAAATTTCAAAAAGTTGGTATTACTATTCATAACGGATAGTTTTATTAGTTGTGGTGTGTGTTAGAACTTGAAGTTGTGTACAATACACGCTACCATATTATTCAGCGATAAGTGTACTGTGGAAGCATGGGGTGATACATAACCTGTAAGAACATGCAACAAACCACACAACAAGATACTACTTCTAGTAAACGAAACAGTAAACATAGTAAGTGTTGTAAGTAAAAGGGGCCAAAATACAAGCCCAACTGGAAAGTACAAGTACAACTAAAATACAATAAAACATAAGAAAGAGAGAGACAACTAATGGGTCTTCCTACAAGGTTCCTACATGATGTGTAGGTATAGATCACCTCCTCATCAATCCACATCCACCCGTCTCCTTTGCGTACCGACACACCATATGGTCCACCTCCGAGCATCGTCCAGTCCTAGTACTCTCAGCCTTGATCAGCGTTGTCCTTCATCTACACCAAACACAACTAGGTGACGGAATTGACCTTGTAGGGGTGAGTATAAAAATAATCATTAGGGACCCTGAGACCCTCTAGGTCTCACAAATCCACAAAGGATAAACCAAAAGCATGAAAACAACTGTCAACCCCACTTAGGTATATTCCCATACATATACCTAATTTATCGTGTAAACCCATCTCTAATCATGAGAAAAACACAGAATCCAACTCCAAATCCTCAATCTCAATTGTTCCATGAGATAAGGAATACCACATAGGCAAGTACCACAAAGGCATGTCACACCTAAGAATACCACCAAAGTATTACCGTGAAGAAAAGTACCACACAGGTACGGACTTAGCTCACACCAGGTATCAATTAGTTATAGTAGTAGAGATGATTAGATGTAACTATTGAATCATCTTATACTATTAAGAGGCAGACCAAAAAAGGATCAAAAATCACCCTCATACCCACATAGGATCTCTAGGTGCTAACCCACACAAAATCACTCGATGCTGACCCACACAGGATCGCTCGGTGCGGACCCACACAAGATCGCTAGGTGCTGAACCACACAGGATCGCTAGGTGGTGACCCACACAAGATCTCTAGGTGCTGACCCACACATGATCTCTTGGGTAGACCAACATGTAATCTCAGAGTGGTTCCATGTGGGACCCTCAATCTCAGACCCACGAAGGATCTATTCCTTAAGTCACAGCCAGCTACGGGGTTCCCGTGCTAAGCTCGGTCGTCTCCAGGAGGGTTCACTTCACAAGCCACTGGTCGATACTCCAACAGTCATGAAGTCTCATGAAGAAGTATCCCAAAGTACTGTCCTGTTATAGGGGTCTCAACGCAATAGACGGTGTGTCAATTAGACGTCCGATCTGTGAGTTATTAACCTTTTAGTTCCAAGGGCCCGGTTGGATTAGGGCTCGATCCAACCTGACTGTAACCCATCTTAATCCAAATCTCTAGTGGGGTACACTCAATGGGGCTATCGCACTTCAAGGTTTCTAGAAACGCTGATGGTTTATCAAACAGTTTCCCGGTGCGAGATTTATCGACAAAAGCGTAAATGGGTCGAAGTGTGTCTAGGTCTGGTCTGACCCGTTCAACCTGACTAGACCTGACCCCGCCTGGGACGACCCGACATGGCCCAACCCGTCTTGGTCCGGCCTGACCCAATGGGTCCGGCTCAGCCCACTGGGCGGCTCGGTCCATTGGGTTCGGCCCGGCCCGCTGGGTCCGTCTCGGTATGTGCTGGGTGGCCCAGCCAGCCGGGCGGTCTGGTAGTCCATGAGGGCACAGTGCGGCTCGACCGTGGAGGGTGTGGCGAGGGCGTCTTGGCCACGGGGGTGCCGCGAAGGCATGGGGCGGCTAAGATGCGGAGGGTGCTGCGAGGGCGCGGGGCGGCTCGGCCACAGATGGCTCGGAGGGCCCCAGCCGCTCTGAGGGCTGTGGGCGGCATACTGAGGCTCCGGGGTGGCGCAAAGAGGCCGCAGGGAGTGTGGTGAGGCCGTGGGGTGGCATGGAGAGGATGCAGGGTGGCATGGAGGGGCCGCGAGGAGGCATGGCGAGGCTGCGGGGCGGCAAGTCAGGCCTCGGGGTGCGAAGTTTGGGGGCAGCAGAGCACCGTGGGGTGAGGAGGCCACGGGTGGTGGGGGCCACAGGTAGATGGGGCCGTGGGGCAGCACCATTGCCATTGTAGTGGTTTCTATCAATCCTCATCCATCATGAATAACAGAAGAATTATCCAACAAAATTCAGAGAGGATGGGACATGTTTTTTTGGCCCGCACTCTCCGCATTAGAGTGGTAGCAAGCGACTATAATATATGAATCACAAGAATATCAATTATGGGTAAGGGAAATAATTCAAACACCCTCCCTACCTTGTTTGATTCATCGACGAAGGTTGTGAGGAAGGATACAATGTTATTGGGGATAGACGGACATCAGTGTTCCCCTGATCATCAGTTCGTTGACATTGAAGATGTTCCTCATCAACAATTTTCCATATGAAGAAGTCGAAGTCAAAGTTGGCATTCTTCGTTGGAATTATTATTTGGAGAGTTTTCTCCCAATTCTCCAAGTTTATCCTTTTTTACAATAGTTTCCCCCAATTCCACTAGAAATGAATTATCCAACATTATAGAATATGTTGGCATAATTTCAAATTGGAACAATTAATTACATAGTGGTTGGAATAATGAATTATCCCAATTAATTTGACAAGTGTGGGAAAAGTTATAGTTAGAGGGAGTCCAAGAGGTTTCTCACATTTAATAGTGGAGTTCAAGGGGGTTTTAGTCACAGGTGGTCCCCACCACCATAACCTCACATGGGAGGTTAGGCTCGGGTGGTCCCCACCACCATAACCTCACATGGGAGGTTTACTTCTGGCAGTCCCCACCTCTCAACATCCACACAGGGAGTTTGAAGTGAAATAAAATAAAATGTTAGACAATTTATTTTATTCTATTCTTTTACGAAAAAACCAATAATTAATATTCACTCTCGACCAACTCTCATCGAGGTGAAAGTATCCTTAAGAAAATACCGACACTGAGAGTTCAACGGTGCCCTCAGATTTCAATTTCGAGCACCGGTTCAAAAGTTACAAAAACCATCTCACATGTTTAATGAACTTACTCAAAACAAAAAGTTCAAAAATTCATTCTGGGCACTCCGGGACTTGGAATCACGCGCCGTCAATTTTTGCAGACTCATAATAATCCCATATATTTAAAAACAATTACATGGAAATTATGGTTCTTTACATGGATAAATGTAAAAACATTTAAAAAATAAGTATAATCATATTGTTTTTAGTTATGTTCATTCCTTCCATTACAACGGTTAGGCGTTAACTACCATTTAAAATAATATAATATTATTATTTTTTAGTATGACCCAATGTTGTATGCTATATAAGATTTCAAAGAAACCCGTTGTTGCGTATCAGGTACGCCACCAAACATATAAAACCCTTTAAAGTAAAATTAAAATTTAATTCACAAATATTAATAATTATGAAAAGGTATTATTCATTAATTACTTGGGATGTTAAATACTTTACCCCTTTTGGAAATTACATCCCCGAAATTTTTATTAACTTACCAAATAAGTGGGTGCATTTATCCCTCATAGCATTTTCAGATTCCCATGTTGCCTCTTCAAATATATAGTTTTCCACCAAACCTTTACCTATTGAATTTCCTTATTCCACAACACTTTCTCTCAATGGTCAACAATGTAGACTGGTTATTCCTCATATGAGAGATTCTCGTCCAAATGAACTACCTCAGGACTTAAAACATGAGTTGAATCTTGAATATACTTTCACAACATTGAAACACGAAAAACATTGTGTACATGGGAGAAACCTGGAGGTAAAGTCACTCTGTACACAACTGATCCATCTTCCTCCAAGATTTCATAAGGTCCAATGAACCTCAGACTCAACATTCCTTTCATAAAAAAACACATCACAGTTTTCCATGGAGAAACTTTGAGAAAGACATGATCACTGACCTCAAAAGAATGATCCTTCCACTGATTATCCGCATAACTTTTCTTCCTGCTCTGAGCTATTCTCATGTGCTTCGGAATCAACCGAACCTTTTCTACCTACTCTTAGTTGTTCTCATGTGCTTCTAAATAAACTGAACCTTTTCTACCATCTCTTCTACAAATTTTGGCCCCATCAACTTCCTTTCACCTACTTTATCCCAAAAGGCGAGTGTTTGACAACCCTTTCCATATAATGCCACAAATTGATCCATATGTATACTGTAACGAAAGCTATTATTATAATAAAATTCAGCAAATGAAATATTTTGGTCCCAACTTCCCATGGTAATCCAGTGAACTGTCATATAGCATATCCTCCACAGTCTGAATTGTTCATTCTAACTGCCCATCTGATTGCTGATGAAAAGCTGTACTAAAACTTAATTTAGTTACCAATTATTTTTGATGGAATTTCCAAAAGTTATAAGTAAACCTGGGAACATGATCAGATACAATGGAGAGAGGAACACCATGCAACCTGACTATCTCTTTAACATACACCTGAGAAAGTTGATCTAGAGGCAAAGTGTCTCTAATAGGAAGGAAATGAGTATATTTAGTCAATCGATCGACAATAACCCATATTGCATTATTACCTTGAGATGTATTCCTTAATCCCACAATGAAGTCCGTGGATATATTTTACCATTTCCATTCTGGCACCGGTAACGACTGAAGCATCTCTTTCGGTAACTACCTCTCTGCTCTAACCTACTGACAACTCAAACACATCACAGTAAAATTAGCAATATCACTTTTTAATCCATCCAACTAGTAATAATCCCAATGATCTCTGTAAATTAGTATTAGCAGGATGAAATGAAAATGAGGAACTATAAGCTTTTCATAACAACTCATTCTTCAACTGTGAATCACAAGGCACACATAATATCTTCTTAAATCTCAAAATACAATCATTATCAATGTTAAAATCAGGCAACTTACCCTTCTGAACCATCTCTACCTTTTTTTGTAACTCACTATCTTCCTTCTGTGCTTGCTTAATTTTGTCTGAAGAGATGATCTCACTGACACCTAAAACAAAACAGAAAAATTCTCTACACAAAAAACTTTTATGAAAAATTTCATCAAATCAACAACCAAAGGATCTTGTTCCAAACATATCATAGTTAATAAAGAATTACAATTTTGACTCAAATAATTAGACACTTTATTTTCTGTTCTCGGATGGTAAAGGATCGTAAAATCATAATCATTGATTAATCCCAACCATATCCTCTATCTCATGTGTAATTCTTTATGAGGGAATATATACTTCAAACTTTTTTTGTTAGTATATATTTTACATTTTACTCCATAAAAATGATGCCTACAAATTTTTAACAAAAAAAAATCTAATTCCAAATCATGTGTAGTGTAATTTAACTAATGAGGTTTCAACTCATGTGAAGCATAAGAAATTACCTGATCATTCTGCATAAGGACACAACCAATCCTTTTCATTGAAGCATCACTATAATTAAAAAACTCACCATTTCTAGAAGGTAGTTCCAAAACTATATCATTCACCAATCTTCATTTCAATTCCAAAAAAAATCATCACATACTATAGTCCAAACGAACTTAACACCTTTTTGAGTAAACTTAGTTAGTGGGATAGGGAACCGTATAAATTTTTTAAAAAGCTTCCAGTAATAACCTTATGAACCATGAGAAGTACGAATCTTGGTTATATTTTTGGGTCATGGCCATTCTTCAACAACTTTTGTGTCAGTATGATCACCGGTTATTCCATTTTTTTTGAAAAAATGTGACCAAGGAATCAAATTTGCTTTAAACAAAACTCCCACTTGCTGAATTTCCCAAATAGTTTCTTTTCTTTTAAGGTTTGCAAGGAAACCCTTAAATAACTTTCATGATCCACTTTACATTTAGAATAAACCAATATATCATCAATGAACACAACCAAAAACATATCCACGAACTCACAAGAAATCTATTCATAAGATCTATGAATACAGTAGGTGCATTGGGTAAACCAAAAGGCATAACTAAAAATTTATAATGGCCATATCTAGTATGAAATGCAGTCTTTGGAATGTCTTCTTACTTTAGATTCACCTGATGGTACCTCAACCTCAAATCTATCTCATAAATATACTGAGCTCCTTGGAGCTGATACTACTTCATTTGATGGACCAACATCATCTGAGGTAGTTGAAAATGATTTCAAAACCCCTTTCTACTTGTAGTCTGGCTTCTTTCCCTCAGTTGAGTTCTTCATTGGACACTTATTTTCAAAATGACCCATTTCATTACACTTAAAACATTTTACCGAATGTAAATATGATTTTGTCTTACCATTACCCTGATATTTGTACTACCATTACGTTCTTTATGTATCATTTTACCACATCGGTATCACTTACCAGAATTCAAAAGTCATTCCCCAGAATTCTTTTTACCACAATTTTTACAAAATGTAAACTTAAGTTTCTACCATCAGAATTTTATGAAGAGTTATTTCATTTCTCTTACCACCTTGACCACTTATTCTATTTTTTTAAAATAACACTTGATCATCAGCAAACTCTATTTACATATTCTCCGAACATCAAACAAGTTTTTCATAACTTTTTAACTCACTAGAAGCTGAAGGCCTTCGATACTTTGGCTTTAATCCTGAGTAAAAATGATTGAATTTACTATCAAGATCTCCTATGAAATTGGGATCATACCATGTCAGTTGAGTGAATTTTTCTTCATAGGCAGCCACTGATTCATCCTCCTGCCTCAATTCCCAGAATTGTTTTCTCATACTATGATGAACCACTTTAAGAAAATATTTCTCTAGAAACATACCATTGAATTCATTCCAATCAAGAGCATCAATCTCTTCACTATCCTCGATATTTTTCACCATCTACCACCACTGTTCAGCTTCACCTTCAAAATTTTAAATAATAAGACTAACCTTTTGATGTTCTGAATACCCCATACCACAAAAAATATTTTCCAGTGCTTTAATCCACCCTTCTACTAGCACAGGGTCAGACAATCCTCTGAATGATGTGGAATGCTGCCTCATGAAATGATCCAATACTAACATGTTCCTCATTGGTTGATCTGGATAATCTCATGCATGGATACCACCACCATTTATAACCTAATTCAACTATTCCATCACTACAACAAACTATTCAGATCTGATTCCGACCATCTCAGGTTGTGGATTTGGAAGGTTGTATTCATCCTGTTGTCGTCCCAACATAGCTTCCATGTTTCCTCTACGGAAACCATTATGAACACAGAGATATCTTAGGAATATCAACATGGTAATATGTAAACGATATCATCTCAATATTAACATAAACTAATTTAGGGATATTAATTTAAAAATATCCTAACTCCTAAAGTTATCTAAACCGACCTCTGATACCAACTATAATGACCAACCTTAAATATTACATAATCTTGAATTAAATGAATAATTCACATTGAGGATATTTTCACTTTTAGAGTTTTATAGAATTAGGAAATAACTATTACAATACATCTTAAAAATTACAAGGTAGACACTTCTACTAAGTTACCATTTTTTTTTATAAAATAAAAACTCTTGAAAAAAAGAGTCATGTCAGGTTCGATGTTTTAGACAACATGAATATTCCTTGATCCCAACCTTGACCCTATTATTCATTAATTCCTCTGAAAAAAATTTTAAAACTTGGGATGAGCATAAAAAGCTCAGTAAAGATTATAAAAAAAATAAAGAAAACATTAGTTCATCAACACATACATAACATAAGATCTTTAATATATCTCATGAAATCATAAGATTTATGAATGAAAAATAGTAATCAAAAATCATAAAGGTAACTTGTGGTATCCATATCATACTTACATTACATCTTTCACAGCTACTTAGGGAGTTACATTTGGAATAACCATCATAATATATTCCTTAAATCACTTAGGAGAAACAATCACATTTACCTACATCATGTTAACTAATGCATTGGAGAGCTATCTCAGGCTCACCCACCCTAGGTTTATCACTGAACCACCTGTATATGTATACAATGCCCAAGAACCATAACATATTCCTAACACATAAAACAAACATAAGTAAAATATAACATTTCCACATTTAAATCACAATATATCATTTAAATATGTTTACATAACAAATTCATTATCCAAAAAAGTTTTAATAAAAAATACATAAAATAGTATATGGTATTTATTTTACTTTTTAAAACATTACGTCTTGTTAAGGAAGCCAAAATATCAAATAATACTCGTGACGGTAGATAAAGTCATTGTAACCACTTACGTTAAAAGAAACATTCTTTTTTTGTCGTTTTGTAAAATGAATCATTGAAAAAGATTCCCTTTGAATGAAAAGAAATTCCAAAGTTTTTTGTAGAGTGTATAAACGAAAGTCATGTATAAAACAAAATATGCATCAATGAAAGGATATTGAGACGAAGTCCCTTACCTCATTTCCGACTTGACCCGTTCGTTCTTTAATCTTTTGAATAATAAACTAAAGTTAATTTATACTTTCTTAATAACTTTTTTCAAGTTTATCATTCCTTTGAAATCACTTATTACCATGTTATAATCCTTACATAATAATTTATGTTAACAATGGTCGTTTTTTTATATTTGGTACTTGAGTCAAAAATGGACTTTTTATAATTACAAGTTGTTAATGTGGTCAAAATTTCATTATATCCAGATTGATATTCATGATTTAGATATCATATATATCATGTATATACATGTATTTATTATAGTTCATGCATTTGGAGGTATGAAATGAAATGCACCGTTCATGGAGACAGTAAGTCGTACGTACGCATTAACGCTATGTTCATTTACATTTCATATTTAATCGAATAAAAAAATAATGATACAAAGGTATATTATAATTCCAGTATAATATCATATATATAATCTCAGTATCTCCATCCATTATAAATTACACATATGACATGAACTAGTCACATCACTTTGAGGGGGCGGTAGTCCGCACTTCCTCAAATGAGATTATCGTTTTTACATACTATGGAATCCATAAAGGTATTCTATAAATTAAAATCCCAGAAGAATAGAAACAATATAAATATAATATATGAAATATATAAATATATCTTAATAATAATGGCCACCATTATAGGTAGTAAGAGATAATTGAGCAACCATAGTTTCATGAGGCATTAGTTTTCCATCCACAGAAACTGTATGTTTTTTTCCCATTAGATGGAGGTGTGTGAAGTGTAGTTTGAATCATTCTCATAACAAAATCCTAGTATATTGAGGATACTGGGGTTGTTATAAAATAAAAGAATAAAAATATTTTAGGGGTTGGAGAACTAAAATAAAAGAATAGAATTTAAGAGAAATTATTACCTTTATTTCGGGTAACATCCCTTTGGTTTGAACCAAGATAACATCTTGGAGTGCCTTTTGCCTAAGTTAATGCTTATAAGTGGAAGAGAGAGATCATGAGTGATTATTTGATAAAGTGTTGGATGAGCCAATGGGCTTGAGAAGTGTGAGTAATGAGATAGATTTGAGGGATTTTTATAAGATGGAGGATGGGCTATTTAGAAAAGTGTGAAAATATTATTTTATTATATAATTATTTTTGGTTTATAAAGGTAAAAAAATTATTAAAGTCAAAGTTAATATGAATCAGGGTCGAAATAAAATCATCCAATAAGAATTGGATAGATTTTGGATATTATTTAAATCTTTATAATCTTATTTTTTAATTTATTTATTAATGAGGTAACACAACATCATTATTGTGCCATAAATAATTTAATTTAATTTAGGTCTAAAAATTATAAAACAAATACCATAATTTAGGAAATATTATTAGATTTATAACAAATATTTATAGTAAAAAATATCAATTATATAACCCACATTAATTTTTTTAGGAAAACAATACATGTTTATGATATTTTTATTTTTACTTTAAATAAAAAGTAATTAATATCATTATCTAACTCAAGTGGCTTCTAAAGGCCAAAGGTCTCAACCAAGGATTTTATTGGTCATCTATTACTCATCCAATAATGTTAGGAAAAGTGTTAAGGTAATTTTATATTATTATAATATTGTTCATACCTTGAATTAACCTATTTTCCTTCAACTACTATAAATAAAAGTCAAAATTTACTATTACCGTAAAATTATTTTCATCTAATTGAAACACATTTTACTTACTAATAACAAGAATTTATGTTGGATTTTTGAAATTCAATTCACAGAAGTGGTAAAAATTAATTCCCATTTTCCAAATAAAAAGCTTGTTTTTAAGAAATATTAACTTCCAAAATATCGACACTTGTTTATGTCCAATTTCAAAGTGAAATTAATTTCGATGACCAATATTGGATTAAATGGATAAAATATAACCTAATTACATTTTAAAACCAATTAAAAAAGTAATATATCCATATAAATAAATTATATTATAATGCAGTTTGAATTAAAATACTGTATTTTTTCACTATTCATCAAAAAATGAATTTTATCAGAAAAATACCAAAATTTTACCCATAGTGAATTTTGATGTCCCAATTATAAAGAAGAATTTTATTTTGTCAAATAGAATATATAAAAGTGACTAAAACTATATTCAACGATGGGTTTCCATTAAAAGGTGGTAAATCAACCTTTTAAAGAATATTAGAGTATTTATGCTTTAAATCAGATTCTTTTTTGTTTCAATCCTATAAATGTTTATTGGAAAAATGTAAAAACATTTAAAAAACATGTATAATAATATTTTAGTTAGTTCTGTTCATTCCCGCACTTACAATGTCTAGGTATTAACTACCATTTAAAACAATATTATATTATTATTTTTCAGTATGACCTAACGTTGTGTGCAATGTAAGATATCAAAGAAACTCATCGTTGCATATCGAGTACGCCATCGATCATATCAAACCATTTGAAGAAAAATTAATATTTACTTCACAAATATTAATAATTATGAAAATTTATTATTCTTTATTTACTTGGGAGATGGTATGGTAATTATAATGTAAGAAGATAAGTCACTCATTTTTCAAATGATTATGAAAACATATTTATTAGAAAAGATAAAATTTTATCAATCTGACTATATGAAATTTCATTGGAAAATTTATGTTCTTAGTGATAGGAAATTGGGAGTTATCATTTGTGAAGATTTTTTTCTAAAATTTATAAACATATTATGTGTTCTATATATTCTTTATCTTAAAATGGAATTTTTTGATGGTTCTCACATCTAAAATTTATTTATACACCCCAGTTGCACCATTATGTATTGGGACATTAGGGAACTTTTATGGTGGGATAAGGTGATGTAAGAAATTTCAGACTCTGTATCAAGATTCATAGTGTGTAAATATGTCATGACTGAGTGACAACATCCAAGAGGAGTCTTGAAACCACTTCCTTTTCCTGTGGTGAAATAAAAATACAATATTATACACTTTGTCACATGTCTACCAAAGATTACAATGGAAAATGATGCAATATGGTTTGTTACTTATCACCTAACCAAATTTGAAAATTACATAGCAATAAGAGAATATTTACAACTTTAGAGCCTCACAAGGCTCTATATTAATGAAGTTGTAAGACATTATGTTGCACAACTTTAGATTGCCTTTGATCATGATCCCAATTTTGAATAGAATTTTTGGAATTTTATTTAGATGGATCTTGGTACTAAGATTCATTTTATAACTTACAACAATACTCAAACATATGGATAGTCTAGAAAACATACTCACTCAATGGAAGGAATGTTGAGGTCATGAACACTTTACTTTCAAGGTATATTATTTTAATATTTAATTGTTATAGGTTTTTACTGTAAAAATATTTTTTCTTCATGTATTCAAATGGAACCATATGAAGAATTTTATAGAAATAGATATATTTATATAATTTATTAGGATGATGTAGGTGAAAGAAAACTTATAGGTACACATTTTTTTAAGAGTAAATATAAAATGTAAAGACCAATCTGGATTATATTAAAAGAACTAAAAGTAGGGAAAATGGTTTTTTTGATAATCAGAAGAAGGTTTCTAAAATTATTGAGGGACATCATATCTTATTGAGAGAATCATAGTGTAATGGTATCATATGGTTCATTATGGAAGGTAAATGTAGACCTAGGTATGTCGGTCCATTGAATTCGATGGATAGATTTGAGATGTTTCTTGTAATCTAGAAATTTTGTCAAGTATCTCAAAACTACATGATGTGTTCCATATATTTTTTTCATGGAATTATATTATAGAACAAACACATATGCACACCTATAATGAAATATAATTGGAACCTGATCTATATTAAGGTAAATAAACCATCTATATTCTTGATAATAGAGAAAAAGTACTGAGGAATCACATGACTTGATTGGTTGATCTACTCTGGAGAAATTATAAAATAGAGGAAGAAACATGTGAACAAGAGAAAGATATGAAGAAGAAATACCATCATCTGTTAATTAGTTAATATCCATGAAATTTATAGGATGTAATTTTAATACAATGGATGAAAAATATATTTAAACTTTTTGATAATTTCTTTTTAAATAAATTCAATATCTTTGATAGCATGTGATGCATGTAATAGTGGGTTTAAATAATACATAATATTATATTAAAATATTATTTAAAGTTTGACATTATAATATAGCCATTAAAGTTGTGCTTATGAATAAAAACTAATAAATTATGATAATTATACAATTGAAACAAATTCATTGGTTATAAAATTATTAGAAAAAAATAAGAATCATTTGAATATAAAATATTTTTTTTGAAATACTCTAATTTTTACAAATAAAACGGTTTCATCACATATTTTACACTTATGAAAATATTAATTATTAATAACTTTGTGCAATTGAATATAATAAAATTAAAGTAAAATTTTAAATCAGTATATAAAAATTATATTATGGTTAATTTTTAGTGTTTTTCTAAAAAATATTATTTTTTAATATAGAGTGAAAAATAATAATTTTTATTGAAAACATGTGTTTCATTTCAATTATATAAAGATTAAAATTCAATTTTAAATTTATTTTAAATGTAAATTAATTCAATTATATTATATTCAAATCAAAATATATTAGTTGATTCAATTTCATAAAGAATTTTTATATTTAAATATTCTATACTTATGATTATTTTATCTTCGGTAACCCACTTTCTAATCACGTCTGTAGGTATAATTTTAAATTGGATTTTATTTCTTATGAAAATTTAATCCTAAAAACTTATTCCATATATGGGATCATTATAATTTATTTTACATAATATTTTAAAATATTTTTCAACCATAGTGAGTCGTAAAACTAATAAAATTTAATTAACATAGTTTAGGTAAAAAATGATTTAGCCCTAGGTGTAATCTATAAAGATTAGTGTTACCAAACCCAGAAAACTTATCCCAAACCCACTATATTTCAATATTTTTGTCTTATAACCTATAAGGGTCAATAATGACCCATTTTTTGAGGACTGAGGCTTGATAAAAACATTGGTGAAATTGATTCCTTAAAACCATCCATGTGTATCCTCCCCCCACATATAAAGGCCCCAAACTATCCTTCTCTCTTTACACTTACATATACATTTGGTTTTGCCATTAAATTCCCAAATAACATCATTACATCCATATAATAATCATATATCCCACCTTTTCATCATAAATCCTTTCAAGGAAGGATTTTCGTGAAAACATAAAGATGTATTCCGAAAAAGAGGAAACATTCATAAATGATCATTTTTTTATTCTTTCAACTCCTTCAAATATAATTCAATCATGATAGTATAAAATAAAAAGTATCTACCATATATAGAGATGTCATTATGTCAATGAGAAATCCAATAATCATCTCCTCTACTATCATAAGGGAAACAAAATCGTCAAACATGTGTACGGTGGACTACCACCACACGAACTGATTTAACTCATCTACCATAAACTCTACTCATGGTTAGATATAATTGTTGGTTTAATGTATATATATAATATTTATGATATAATTATATTTATATAATTATAATATCACATATACCTTCTTTGTTCCATTCCATCAAAATATGTTTACATCGCCCATCTGCACACTACTGGAAAACTAACCTATACCAAGGGTTTGGAACCGTTGGTATAGGCCTCCAAACCGTTGGTATAGCCTATACCAACTGCATAGAGAACCGTTGCCAAGTAAGCTGTTGGGATAGGTCTATACCAACAGTTTTGGAAACCGTTGGTATAAGTAATATGGAAATATATACCAATGGTTTTGGAACCGTTGGTATATGTATTTCAAAAAAAAAACTTTCGCTGGGATTTGATCCCAGGAAACCTAGTTTATCATTGAACAACTTAACAACTAACCTAACATGACTTTTGTGAACATAATTACATAAATATATATATATATTCTCATAATGATTTTAAATTTTGATTTATATAATGTTCTCGGTAAGAAGAACTAATAAAAAATCAAACGATCTATACCAACGGTTGTCGAAACCGTTGGTATAGACCTATACCAAGGGTTGGACAACCGTTGGTATAGATTTTGAGTTTGGAATTTCATTCTGTGTGAAGTTTGATCGATGGGGGACCTTTTCCCAACGGTTTTTCCAAACCGTTGGGAAAGCCATACACTTTCCCAATGGTTTGGCCAAACCGTTGGGAAAGGGAACCTATACTAACCGCTTTTGCAAATCGTTGGTATAGAAGTGTTGAGAGAAGTCATATTTCTAGTAGTGGTACGATGAACTATGACCTTGTGAAGCGATGTGATTTGTATTCCACATACTATTTATATAATTGGTAATAAGGATATATTTAATTAGTATATGATATATATATATATATATGAAATGATACCAATCAGGTTAATTTATTATATCATATACTTTATGAGACTCGACCTTTAACAGTACATATTCTAGGGATTTTTAACAGGAATATATATTATCAAAATTCCATAGATCTTTTAGGTTCATAGTTTTAGAGAATTAAGAAAAACTATTACCAATTAAACCCATACAATACAAGTGGGATGTTATACTTACAATCCATTTTTTTCACTAAATTAAACCCTTTTAAAATAAACCATGTTTTCTTTTCATGACATAACATAAAAAATTTCATCTTTTCGCCATCCAGATCCTTAATAATCATTTACCATTTAAAATACATTTAAAAACTTATGATAAGAACAAAAAGCTCAGTAATAGATATAAAAGTAGTAAAATAGTTAGTTCAATGAAAAACATGAAAACCCATGAAATATTTTACATTATCCCAAAATACTTTTAGCAGATGAAAAAAATAATTTTGTTATGAAAACATGCACACTTTTAGCTAAAATATATTTTTTATATCCCATAAGAAGAAAAAGAAAACCCCTTTTTGAAAAAACTGAGCATCACATTTAGAATACCCTTTCAAAACAATTTTTAAATTAAATAACCATGTTGATGTATTCCAATATAATCACTAACCAATGTATTAGAGAGTTATAAGGAAAATTTCCTTTCGCATAAGATGTATCAGGCTCACCCTTGAGATATAGTGGGGAAGAACCCTACATATAAGATATATCAGGCTCACCTGTGAGCTATAATAAAGTACAACCCTTCGTATAAATGTAATAACCAATTCGGCCAACTTAAATCGCTGAAGTCATAAATGTATTTGAGGTTATAACTTAAACAAACAACCTTGTTTTATCATGGAACCACCTATCATTGGTTTATCATATAACCACCCATCAATGGTTTATCAAGAAACCATCCATCATTTGTTTATCATGTAACCACCCATCATTGGTTTTTCACGTAACCAAAAATAATTATTTTATCACATAAACACCATTAATTGGTTTATCAGAGATCCAACACTCATTATAAACAATTTAAAAAAACTATAACATAATTATAAATTTGTAATGATTTCATCATAAAAAAACTCTTTGTAGAAAATTAAAATCTCATTTTGAAATCAATTTTTTTAAAAAACTATGCACGTAAAAAAGAAAATATTTAATTTAATGTATCTATATAAAATGGTAATGAAAGATTAAATATATAAAATCAACCTGAAACAGGTAAATTCAATTAATTCTTTATTAAAAATATTCTTCTGAAAATGAAAAATTAAAACATCACTTTTTTAAAAGAGCATCCTTTACAAATATCATATCATTGAAGTGAGATTTAATCAAATGAGTCAATAATGTTTAGTTATGAGAAACCCACATAAAAAAGTGTAAATACGACATAAGATATTAAAAATTAATTTCACACATAATCTTACAACAACATAATCAAAATGTATACATTTAACCCAAATAATGGAAATTAGGTTATGAAATACCCTTACACTTTCAAATATGTCAAATCATACAAAACATAAAAGTAATAATTATAGAATGAAAATTTTGATACCATGAATAAAATAATATTAATGATAGGATATATCAAAGGGTAGTATATACAGCCAAAAAATAAAATAAGTGTCGAATATAAAATATATATCATAGAAGTACCAATGAGACTTGAAAGCCTTACCTCGCGCTTCCCTTTAGTGGTGAATAATTTATATTCTTGTATAATGGTTTGAAAAATGTTATTAATTTATTAAATAAGTATATTTATATTTAAATTACCTTATATGATGGTTTTAGAACATTTTATGAACCATTTGTTAATAATATTTTGTTATTTTCATTATTTTGGGTGAATTTGTTTCATGGTTTCATGGCCGGTTCACATGTGAATAATTATGGATTTTCTTTTCATTTGGAAATAAAACTCTATAAGTGGAATTAAATGGTATTAATTAACTTCAATAAGTATAAATATTTACATATATCATTTTTATTTCTTACATGTAGATGATTCATTTGAAAAAATCATAATGGTAAATATTTAGTTTATTTTTGTGGGTTTTTTCGAACATCACGAACTAGTATCATTTTATTTAATATAATGTGTATATATTAGTAATAGAAAAATAAATAGTTCATTATAAACATATTAAAACATTATTTAACAATAATGATATTTTTTTACCATCCATGAAAGTAGTAAGGGAAAAGGAAAAAAAATCAGTATTCAAAGAGACAATTAACCTCTATAATTTTAAAAATGGCTTTGTTTATGTGAATAAGAGGAGATGAGAAATGAATTCGATATGGTAAATTAAATTAGAAATATAAAAATAAATTATATAAATTATTATAATGTTATCATTCATTTATTAATGAAGTATATGATGAGAAAATAGAAGAATAAATGAAAATAAGTGAGGTGATTTGACAAAACTTCTTATTTAATATTATCTCCTTCATGGACCCCTTTTCGGACCTTGGATTTGGTAGTTTCATGAGAGAAGATTAAGATGAATGGGGTTAGAGTGAGGATAGGTTTTGGAAGATATTTTATAATTTTTATGGCTTGTGAGGAGAAATGGGCTGGTTAGGGGTAGTATATATACATGATGAGGGGTGGTTTTATGTATTTAAATAATGATTAATTTATATTTAAACCCAACTACATTGAGGTGGAATTAATGACAAAGAATTTTATTTATAATAATTTCATTTCTTTCTGGTTATTTTTGATAAAAACATAAAACCCCAATATAATATTTGTAGGTTGGAGGTATTTAAATCTTTTCCCTTTTATCTTTAACTCATGTCAATTTTTTGATCTATACTGTAGAAAATCATAATTTATACCATGTTAACTTTTTTAGGAAGAAAATATTTAAAACAATTTACCATATAAATTATAAATTATGATTCGAAATATGGAATCCATGTCTCCAAATTCAATTTCTATAATTAGAAAAATAATATTTCAAATTAATACGGTAGATGCAACGAGAAATCATGTTTTTAATGTAAAAAAGTTCAAATGTTTATAATGTTTTTAAATCAAATTTCAATAAAAGTTTAATTAAAAGCACCCAATTATATTAATAGATTTTTTATTTAAATATTATGAATTTAAAAAATATGTAAAATATAATCTAACATTATAAATTATTTAGATAAAAATATGGTTTTCAATAAAAATGTAGTGTTTCTCACTATTCATAAAAAATGAATCTTATTAGAAAATACTTAAAAAATAACCCTTGACTAATTCTCACATTATGATTTAAAAATTGTAGTTTAATTATTCATATAAAAATTATAAAATTGTCTAAATTTATTTTTAAAACAAGTTTTCCATCAAAAGGCTTCAAAACTACATTTAGAAAAAATATTGCTTTTTTATGCATAAAATTGGTTTTATTATTATCTTAAGACTATCAAAAATATGTGTTGAATTTGAAAACATTTAATTGAATATATAACATACAAATTTCATTAATATATTTCAATAATAGTGATTAATTTAATTTATTAAGATAAAATTCAATTATGGGAATAAAAATAGTTTTTTAAAACAGAACACATCCTTTATATTAAATTGGTTTTTATTTTCATTTATAATTATTTAGTAACTAATTAATTAATTTTTTAAAGATGTGTAAACTATATATTCATAATTTAGTTAATCTCATTCATTCTTACCATTCCAATGGCTTGGTCATAATAGTAACATTTAAATAACAATATTTAGTCTTTTGTTTAAGCTTGATGTGACATATCGTATTTGATATTGAGCATAATTTTTCCTATTAAAATATCTAGATGTTACATACCATAAATAATAAATTAATTCATTATAATTCTATCTTGATATTGAAATATAATTGGATTGAATTTTCAAAATACATTTTTTTAAATCCCACATCGTAAAAAGGATCAATAAATCATTCATTTGGAAAAATATACATTGAAGTACGCAGGTCACCTGAGATAACACCTATTAGGTCTCCATATAGAAAAAATAGACATGTAAATGAAAATATAACATTCTAGTAATTATTAATAGTAATTTAGAACATGTTTTTGAGAATTTTAATCATAAAAAAACTAAAAAATTTGAATGGATTAAATGTCTATTGATTTCTCGGTATGAAAAGTAATCAGATATCATTTTTATTTAAAAATATCTTTTTGAAAATCAAGTAATTATATTACTACTTATAAAAAGATTATAATGAGACATAATTACTTTACAATTAGGATTTCATCCTTATATTTTCACCAAACTATGTGTATTCAAAATGATTTTTTCATATATGATACATCAGAATAAAATTTTATGGATTAAAGAATCCACTAAAGTATTATTATCTCTTCATTATGTATTTATGAATATACAAAAACAAAAGTGGTCAGTACTAGATAATGTAATTATAAGAAAATTATAAACCTTTATATTATGAAAGAGAAATTTAATTTCAAAAAATTCAATATAGATCATTTGAGAAATAACTAACATTAAAAGTCCTCAAAATTTAGTAAGACAAAATTGAAACTGAAAGGTCCGATGGATTTTGTCACATAGTCTTCTAAGAAAAATTAAAAATCATATTCAAATATAATCATTGACTCTTAAATCCTCATAGAACAATGAATTTTCCATAATCATATAATCTTCAAGATATAATAATTATTTCTATCAATAACTTGAATCGTCGTAGTTCATATATATTTTTAAAATATAACTCATTCTATATTTATCATATAAAATACTATATTTTTTTAACCATAATCATATAAGCTTCCAAAAATATTGAATGACTTATGAAATAAAATTCATATATTAATCCCCAAATAAAATTCCAATCTAATGGTAACTAATATGATAAATATATGTTCCCAAAATGAACTTAAACATTATCTATGAGATGGATTAAATAAAAAAACAATTTCATACTTACCAAGACATCACCTCGGCAGGTGGTTGGTGATGCACACTTATCATGATATGGTTTTAGGTTTTATCCTTGTGTCCTTTCTGATTGTGACAAGTTTTCACACGATCTACAAGATGTTCTTATTCTAAAATTATATTAATATAATCCATATAAAATTTAAAAAATGTTAGAAACACACTAAAAAATAACCATAATATGTTTTATCCTAAAAGGAGATCTCAAAACAATCATTTTTTTATCCAAAAAATTAATAACCCATAATTACATCAAAATCATAAATGATATAAATCCTAATGGTTTTCTATACATTTAAAATTATTCCAAAAAATGACAATATAATTATTCGTCAATTTACATCATCACATGATAATCTTATGGGATAAATATAACCCAATCTCCATAAAATTATCCCAAATTAATCCCGTCATCAAAAGATTATTAATACATTTAAAAATTTCATAATCTTTAAATCTACCGTAACTATTGAATCCCATATATGAAGCCATATTAATTTTTTAGTGGTCTTCATAATTATAGGGTCCAAAAAACATCACAAAGGGGAAGAAAATACTCCCACAGTCACTTTATAGAAGAGAGAAAGCATTTCTACAATTCTAGTAAAGCGAATGGATGAAAATTTATTTGGAAACTATAGAATAAACATGAAAAAATTGATTTTCTCAAAGAGTTTTAAGTGACCCGCATACCATCATTAGGAAGGGATAGAAAAACACATGAACCGTGAACCACCTGTCTATAGAAGGACCCGTGAGGCATTGGAATGTGGAGCAATGACCAAAAAACCTAGGACCCCACAAACCACATCATTGGTGGAATCAATATCCAAAAGGATATCCACATACCATCTCTTGAACTCAATAGTGTGCAGAAAAAGCAATTTGGTACGGTTCTGCGAACCCTAACTCGCGAACTATTGCATCCGCAAACCTTGGTTGACTGAGTCATCCATGGATCATGATATATCTTTATGAGCTTCTGAAATTGGTGCCACATTCCAATAGATATGATTTTCCCAATGCTCTATAAAAGGATAATAGAAGGAATTGAGAGGGGACATACGAAGAAAGAACAGAGGAGACCAAAGAGGTAGGAAGATATAATTCAGAGAGGATTCCAACATCGATTTAGAATCCATGATGAAGTCCAAATCCCAGACCACATTTCCATAGGTATAACCAGCCACAAACCATAAAAAGAAGGAACATAATAATAATGGTGAATTTGTTGAACTAATTAGTTTATTTTTTGTAACACCACAAGATTTCATAGTATGTTATTTTTTCAAAGTAATTCAATAACTTGCATTACACACAACACCGAGTTCAAGCGCACCACGCCTTACCAAACTAGCCATTCAAAAATAGTTACAAATAGTATTAACTGAATTTTGAACTTTATATAATCCTTATAATTTTATAATCTATATTGTGAGTTTCATAGACATAATGTAAGAACAAATTCCTTTTTTTAGATAAAAGAAGTATTTTTCAAAAAAAAAACAATTTTACAACCTTTTAAGGTAGAACCCTCTTTGAATAAAAGATTTTAATCTTTTATATATTCAATTTAACAAAATAAACTTCTTCTTTAGAATTGGTACATTAGAATTTAGTTTCAATAAAGTTTTGGTGTTTTTGAAAACATTCATATTTGGATGAATAGTGAAAAATACTATATTTTAAATGAAAATAATTTTTTTTATCAAATTAATTTATAGTGTTAAATTATTCATTTTAATGGTTTGGAATAATAAATATATTATATTTTTACCATTTAATCCAACGATGGTCATTTTATGTAATTTCAATTTGAAATGTGGCATAAACAAGTGTCAATCTTTTGATAGTTATTATTTCTTAAAAATACTCTTTTTGGTTTTGACAATGGGAACTAAATTTAAATTCATTAATGAAACTAATATTTTTTGAAATTTGTAAAATAGAATTTATTTTTGATTTCGGAATATCAAAATTTTCTTAGGGTGAATTTTATGTATTTTTCTAAAAACATTAAATTTTTTATGAATACTGAAAAGAACTGTGTTATAGTTTTAAAACCACTTTTTATTTAAATTATTAATTATTTTATTTAAATTTATTTATGTCAAAATTTATATATAATAAAAATATTATTTCAATTTAATTCAATGGAATCTTTTTTATAATAAAATTAGAATTACAAAATTTTATTGAACATTTTATCGTCTTTTACCCACCTTCTAGGAGCATTTGAAAATTTGTATAAAACATAATTTTACCACTTATTAGAGTTTAATTTTGAAAATAAGAGAGACACGGTTAACCTTAGTATGTAAAATGTTGTTCAATAAGATGAAAATTACTTTTGGTGAATAGTAACTATTGACTTTTATTTACCACAGTTAAAAGTAAATAGGGTAATTAAGGATAAAAAAGATATTATAATTAACTTAACACTAGTCTGAATTCAATTGGATAAATTAAATTTAACCAAAAAAAACCTTAGTAATAAAATATGACCCTTTTTGTCCACTTGGATTAAATTAAGACATTTATTATTATTTAATTTAATGTAGAATTAAAATTTTTAAAATCATGTTTTCATAACTAAAACATTTTAATATAGGGATATACATTTGATAAATTCGACTGAAAATATTAATTAGAAATATAAAATGATTTCCTAAATTATGGTATTTTATTTATAATATTTAGATATTAAATAAGTAAAATTATTTATGAGAAGATGATGATGCAGTAATTACCTTATTAATGAAAGATTAAAATAATTGATATTATAAATATCCAAATAAATGTAATCTGAGACAGTTGATGAATTAAAATTATTTTTTAGGTTAATATGACATGTTAGGATTGAATAGATAAATTATTTTAGAAGTGATAACATTGTTATGACTTTCACAAAAACAAAATACCAAATAGTGTCAAAATTGACATTAATTAATTTTCAAAACAAATACTATATTTTTTGTTGATATAATATCCCTAAAAATATAAGGTTTTTACAAAGAACTTAAATAATATTATATATGTCATTAATTGACCACTTTAGGTTCTTTTTTATTTCTATTGTATGTTTATTAACCATATAGTGCAAGAATTCAAGAAGACACGGTAAAAGTTAAATTATTTAACATAGAGTTAAATCTAAAAGATGAGGTTAAAATGATAACCTAAACGTGTCTAAAACCTATTGGTTGAGAGTATTTAAACCAATACCCACTTTATATTCAGAAAAATCAATTTTGAGACATTATATAACGAATTTGATTTTATTATAAAATAATATTTCATTCATTTCCTAAGGTGCCCCTCACCCCTCTTATAAAAGGGAACTCCCCCTTCTCTCAAATTGACACCTTTATAGCCTTTTGGTTCATCCAAAACCTGACAAATTATCCTCAAAACTATCCTCCCTTAATCCTAGATGTCTTCCTTTAGTCATAAATCCAATTTAAGGAGCCCTTTTGATCAAATCAAAAGGAAGAACCTGAAGAAGAGGTATATATTTCATCACCTCTTTCAAGTTCTTTTCTTCTTGCAATTCTTCTTTCCTTGTTGTTTCTTTTATTAAATAATAAATCCAGTATCTTCTATATACTGTGATGTTATTATAAATATGGTACAACCATATTCCTTATTCTATCTATCCTTTGAATGACTTGTCACCATATGTTCGAAAGTACAGCTTACGATCTCCACGTCATGGTGTAGTTGTTATTCAATACATTATTATTTGGATGGGAATAACATTGATGTTTAATTGATGTAAATAATAAATATAACAAGATAATTATTTTTTATATATTATATACCATCCAATTATATAATATTTTAATATCAAATGAATTATATTGTCACTCTTGCATACGTACAGATTACTGTCTCCACGAAGGAGATGAGATTTATTCTCCATCGTAAACATTCAAGACTAATTTTCATCTGGTGATTAAAAATATTGTTTAAAGACTTGATATCATTATGGATATGAATAAGAAAAATAACATCAATAACAAACATGACTCATGTAACAAAGAATATAAAGGAAAATGAATCAGTTAACACCCGAAACAATGATAATACTAAAATGTCATTAATAAAGAATTATTAGATGATCATATATGATATCATAATTATGTATATGATTCTTCTATAATTTAATAACCATTATTTATCTATTATACAGATTTTTTACGTACCCTTGACCAAGGAAAAGTACATGGTAAGGGTTAATTTTACAATCTCTTTATTATCTGAGGTTGTTTTTACGTAAGTATCTACTAGGACCTCTTTATCATCCACATCCGTGTTTTCATAAAAATGTATTTCAACAAATTTTTACTATTTAATAAACTATTGTATAAATTAATTTATACCCTTCTTTTACTTTTTATAAGATATTTATATTGGAATATTTCCTTCATTTTACAAATAATGTACTTTATGACCTTTTCGACAAAATTAAGGTAACAATGTTTTTTAACTTATATGGATGGTGCGACTATTTTCTGCCATTATAACACCATCAAATCTTCCATTAAAAGTTTATAATAATATTTTCAAAATAAATGTTTTCTTTATAATTATGTGACTCTAAAATTTTGTCAAAATATAAAGTGATATTTCTCTTAAATATTTTTGATTTCATCTATATCAACATCCATTGATAAATTTTACACATGTTTGAAGTTGATTTATTATGATACAAATCTCCCATGCTGTATTTAAGGTTTTGTGATATGTTGGAATGTGGATGAGTTATTTTTATGAAATTCATGGTTTATGGTTAAAGTATTGACATTTTTTATGGTAGTCTTAATATGAATGTTTATGTTATATGTCAACCTTTTCTTAAGATGAATTTATTGGACTAGTATGTTCCATGTTGTAGACCAGTAAAAGTAAGACCTCCGGGTTGGGGTCTTGTTATAGAATACTCCATGAGTTGGAGTTCTATTATATAGGCTCTCCGGGTTGGAGTCTCGTTACAGAGGCTCTTTGGGTTGGAGTCCGATTACAGAGGATCTGTAGGTTAGGTTCTCGTTACAGTTATCCTCGAGGTCATGGCACAAGGCCTTGGAATAGAAATTAATGTATGATACTATACATCCCCTCTTCATGAAATTAGTTATTACATGTGATAATTCGACTAGAAGAATATCCATGTGCATATTTATATGGCAATGTTTTTTTTGTTTTTTCTATATTATGTTCAAGTTTATATTTAAAAGGCTATTGTTTTTATTACACATCTTGCCTTAAAAGTTTATAGCTTTTTCTAAATTATTTACCATTACTGAGCATTTGAGCTCACTCCATTCTTATGTTTTAATTTCCCATGATCCCAGGAATTGTTTTATGTTTGAGATTTTGGGTTAAGCTAAGGGAACAATGGAATTCTCAAAGGATTATTTTATTTGTGTTGTATGTTGGAAAGTGTAATGTAACATTCATGTATGTAATCTATTTTGAAAGAGTGCTAAACTAATCAATATTTCATGAAATGATTTCTTGTAAACATGCCAATGTATTAATATAATGCACCGACTCTGGGAATCTAGGGTCGGGGCGCTACAATTGTGAACCGCACATTTCTAGCAGAAGAACTCCCAAAAAACGACAGGTTCTAGGTCCCTCTTTCAAAATGGTGTTCCATAGTGTATCACTATGAGAATTGAATTTGGCATTGCATACTACTTTAGGACACGGATAGAACCAAATATGGCATGGTAGACCACATCCCAGACTGGGTACCATTATAGAGAACGCTGGCTCAAGCCCAAGCCCACGTACTACTTCAGTACTTAGATAACCCCTATACCCGCATACCAATTTTGTATGTGGGGCACCCCACCCCACATAAGAAAATAGTATGCAGAATGGAGAATCTTCATGTGTTATTCCCTTAAGCTCCAATCTCATACCACAATTACCATCTTGTATTCCATAGTTCCTTCACGAACCAGTTCCCCAACACCAGGCCAATGCCACCTCCAAAGCCACCAGACCCATAAGATCATATCATATAACACATCAATACACCACTTTGAGTCCACATACCCATGGTAATAAAAGTCACAAAGTAACTCCCCGCAATGGTTCAGGTACCAGGGATGTCTGTAAGTCTATATTCCCATGGTAACTTGGAGTGTAACCTTGGGACACAGAAATGAACCTCCTTGTTCTAGAGAATAAGGGTACCCACTTCCTTTTCTGTACAATGATGAATGTTGATTAGTCAAAGGAATGATGTTCGCTTCTCCTTTTGACAAGAAGTGACATTCCTTCCCTTTCCCACAATTCATTCTGGGGAACTCCCACTGAGTTAAGTCCCAAATCATATGGGGGGCGAACCACATGACCTCTAATGTCATCCCATGTTGAAATGTTCATCGTTCTGTGCCCTTTCCCACTGTCTCCCCATATTCTTCTACTGTAGGCCCACCCTCTCCCCTTAGCGGGAGTGGAGGTGTGTGGTTGGTTGGATCCCTCATATCATTTAGTTTCTCACACCGAGAATGACTCACATGGGCTTAATGATTTGTGATGATCACAACGTCCACAAAACCAACCAATCTAAACTATGATAACATTGATTCTCGGTCAAACCAGGACATGTAGGATGCTTTCTTGAAGGTCTGATCTAAAAAAAGGGTCAATTAGAAAAGGTTCCACCCAACCATGTTTTTCATAAATGGGAATCATCCATGCATATGCTCCAACCCATCTAAACTATGAGAAATCTTCTTCCTAGTGAAACCAAGATATGTAGGAGGCCTTCTTGAAGGCCTGAGCTCAAAAACGGTTACCTTTCAAAATGACCCCAATAGGTCCGTCTTATATGAAAATATTACAGACGTAATCCCCTATCAATCAGAAATTTAAGATCACTTATTCATGGTAAAAACTGGATACATCGGAAGCCTTCTTGAAGGACTGATCTCAAAATGGGATCCCTTTAAAAATGATTCACACAATCATGTTCCTCTGAAATGGGAAGCTTTCACGTGTAATCCTCCATCCATCCATAACTATGAGAACTTTGATTCTTGGTCAAATAAGGATACATAGGATGATTTGTTGAAGGTTCGAGCTTAAAAGGGGTGCCTTTCCAAAAGGGTTCACATGATCATGTCCCCTCAAATGGGAATCTCCCATGCGTAAGCCCCATGTTTCCCAAACATCGTGGGCTCTGATGTAACACCATAGGTAAATAATGAATATGACATTTTCATATTTATCAATATTTTTGAATAAAATATTAATATTACATTAAAGGGAAAGCTATGCTCGATTGTGTACCCAATACGAAACAACGAGTTTCTTTGAAATCTTACATTGCACTCTAATAATAAAATAATATTATTTTTAATGATAGTTAACGCCTAGCCGTTGTAATGGAGAGAATGAACGAAAATAACTAAAAAATGATTTTATATGTTTGTCAAATATTTTTACTTTTATCAAATAAATGTTAGAGGCGTAAAATGAAAATGAATCAAATTTTAAGCATAAATTATTTAATATTCTTTAAAAGTTCGATTAACCGCCTTTTGATGGAGAACCATTTTTAAATATACTCTTAACAATTTAATATGTTGTATTTGAAAAAATAAAATCCTTCTTTAGAATTTGGATATCAAAATTTACTTTGTGTAAATTTTTGTTATTTTTCCGATAAAGATCATTTTTTGTGAAGATGTTGCATTTTAATTCAAAACCTCCTTTTAATATGATTTATTTATATGGATAGATTATATTTTTAATTTATATTAAATTGTATTTAGAATATATTTTTACCATTTAATACAATGGGCATCATTGGAATTAATTTCACATTGAAATTGGACTTAAACTAGTGTTAATCTTTTAATAGATATTGTTTCATAAAAACACGCTATTTGTTTTGACAACACGAATTTATTATTAAATTATTTAATGCAACTTATATGTTTTGAATTTTGTAAAATAGACATCATTTTTGAGTTCATAATATCAAATATATCTTATGGTGAATTTTTGGTATTTTTCTGAAAAACATCAATATTTGATGAATAGTGAAACCACTAAGTGGTAGTTAAAGAAACTGATTTTTCGTTTAAATGAAAATTTACCACTTCTGTGATTTGATTTTTAAAAATCCAACATACATGGTTGTCATTAGGAAGTAAAATGTGGTTCAATGAGATTAAAATAATTTTTTTGGTGAATAGTAACTTTTAAGTTTTATTAATCGCAATTAAAGGTAATTAGAGTAATTTAAGGTAAAGATATTGTTATAATAATATGAAATGACCTTGACACATTTAATAAACTTATTGGATGTGTCATGTCCGACCAAGAAAATCCATGGGTTAACTTGGGGAACCCATGGAGCTACTTTGGTTGGAAAATGACATTAATAACTTTTTATTTAAAGTTAAAATTAAAATGTCACATACATGTACTGTTTTACTAAAACAATTTTTACATGGGGTTATACAAGTCATATTTTTGAATATAAATACTCATTATAAATCTAAAATTATTTCCTAAATCATTATATGTTTTCATAATTTTTAGACATTAAATAAATTAATATATTTATGACACCGTGATGATGTAGTGATTACCTCATAAATGAACGATTTAAATAAAATCGGAAGATATGGTAAAATATAAGTCTTACAATTTTCAAAAACCTATTGGATTGGTGGATTTCGAAACCTTATCACCTTAGCCTCTATATATGTCCTTTTGGGACCTTTAAAATCCGAAAAGCATTTCATAATAAAGTAATATTTTATAACTTTTCAAGAGTTCCCCTCCTCTACTCTTATAAAAGGCCCCACCTCTACCACCATACCCACACCTCTCAAGCCTTTGGCTCGGACAACCCCTACCCATTTCATCTCTCCACATACCTCTCTTCATCATTGAAGCCTCTCCTTTGGCATAATACTTTTCAAGAAACCCTTTTGGTTCAAAACAAGAGTAGTTACCCGATTTAGAGGTAATTTCTTCACTTGTGTTCTTTTGTTTTATTTTGTATCTCCAAACCCCTAAACTCTTTTTATTCCTTTATTTTGTAACAACCCCAGTATATTCAATATACTAGGATGTTTTTATGTTAATTATTCTAGCTACACTTACACACACCTCCGATTAATGGTTAAAGAACATACTGTTTCTGTGGATGACGAATTACTACCTCACGAAACGATGATTGTTCAATCTTATCTTAACACCTTTCATGGTGGACATTATGATGTCAATGTATTGTATATATTATATTTATGATAATTATTTTTTCCATATGGTTCTGTAATTTATATTTAAAACATACCATTATGCTTTTCATGTTGTGAAAATGCGATAATTTCATCTGAGGAAGTGTAGACTACCGCCCCCTCAAGTGATGTGACTCGTTCATGCAATACATGGAATGAATAAATAATGAAATTAATGAACCTATGTGGCCTATAAAACATATATAAAATACTGTAATTATAATATATATATATCTCTATTATTTTTAATTCTTTAATATGACAAAGAAATGAAAGTAGCGTTCATGCGTACGTACGACCTACCATCTCCATGAACGGTGAATTTCATTTATTTTTATCTTAAAATGTAATGGAATAGTATAAAATGAATATTTACTGGATATATATGATATTTAAATCATTAATACTATTCTGGAGATTATTTACTTATAACTACATGGACAATCATTTTCAAACAAGATCATTTTTGACTCATGTACCAAACATCGACAAAAACATTTGATATGAACTCACATTATTAAACAATTAATATAACATTATAATATGTGATATGAACTGAATAATAATCTTTAAATGAGGACTTTAAGCAATTATAAATTGACCAAAGTTTATTATTCAGGAATATAAATAAATGAACAAGTCATGTCGGACTTGAGGTAAGGGATCCTACCTCTCTCTTTCTTTTTAAGTACTCTCCTTTATGTCATTTCTTTTAAGCTAATATTTCTTATGTTTGGGGATGTTATGTTATATTTCTCATTCTGTAGTTTTTATGTTCATATTATTATAGACCCTATTTGATCTCATAAATCCATTTTTGGAAGTTTTAAGTGGGGTCTTTAGGCTGCTGAGTTTTTGTAAGGGATTTTTCATCTCACTTTTATTCCCGTGAGATTTATGCTACATTTGACACAATTTCCTATGAGTGGTGTATGTACTGCACATTATTCTACTCTTTGTGTAATATACATTCGTTTATGAGTATTTACATCAATGTTGTATATTCCTTCTTTCATGGGGTGTACATTTCGAAAGTTACCCAAGTCGGTAAGGGAACCATTCACCCTCCTCTTATTAAAAAGACTTATTTTGTTATGTCTTTTAAATTACATATTATTATGTTGGGATATGTTATTATGTATCCTTGATCTGTAAATTTTTTTTCCAAGTTATGAGATACCCTATTTTTCACATCAACTCATTTTATTAATTTTAAAGTAACGTTGTTAGGCTGTCGAATGTTTACAAGAGAACGTCTTAACCCAAATTCGATTTCTTTGGGTTCAACTTGTAATTATAGAATATTTCATCCTATGAATATGTTTGAATGACCTCTGGTTGTTTTACACATAATATCCCCTTACATTGGGTGTATTTATATTTTTCACACATAATTATGAGATTTATTTGGCCTTAATTTAAGAATACCTTCTATATAAGGGATTTCATCTCATTTTTCGTTTTTATTGAGACTTCATTGTTGTTATGCACCAATTCACTCTTATATGGTGTATATACTGTCCTTTGGAATATTATATCACGAATACCTTTATTCTCATGATATTATAAAGTTCTGATTAAATGTTATTCCTCAATTATTGTAATCAAGTGTCTCCCATTTTATTAAAAACCCTTTAACGAAAATATCATTTTAAATGTTTTAATGATTTATTCTTAAAAATATTTCTCAATAATATCCATGTTTTCAAAATGGTTTTAAGGATTTATTTATATGGATATTAAAGGTTTAAAATTTTAAAAGCTACAAAGTGGTATGGTACACTTTGATTCAAAAATCTCTTTATTATATGTTTTAAATGGTTTGGAAAATGGTTTTTAGAATGGATTCATTATTTCAATATCTTAAAATGTTATATTGTTATCGCAATGTGGGAATGTTATCTTTACATTATGATTAAGTTATGTGCTATGATTATGTAATGGTTCTTGGTAATTGGTTATGAAGACGGGTGGTTCCATGATAAACTATGGGCGGGTGAGCCCGATATAGCTCTCCAATGCATTGGGTAACATGAAGGAGTTAAACGTTAAGGTTTCTCCGAAGAGATTTAGGGAATATACTGTGATGGGTATTCCAAATGTATCCATGAGGGTTACTCCCTGCATAAGAATGTTATGAATGCCTCAAGTAACCTTTATGTCTTATGATTTCTATGATTTATTCGTAAATCATATGATTTCATGAGGTATTTTAAATTGATTAGGTTTTATGAGTAAAGTATGATTTCATTGATTCTTATGTATACATGGACTAATGTTTTCTTTCCATATTGTTATAACCCTTACTAAGCTTTTTATACTTATCCCAAGTTTTTTTGAAATGTTTTCCATAGGACATAAAGATGAATAGGGTCCAGGATGGGATCAAGGAAATGTCGGGCTGTCTAAAACAAGGAACTAGACATGACTCTTGTGTTCAAGAGTTTTATTTTGTGTTAAAAAAATGGAAGCTGAGTAGATGTGTTTACTTTGTAATCTTTGAGATGTCATGATTATGTCCAAATTCTCTAAAACTCGAAACCTGAAAAGACCCTCAATGTGAATTATTCATTAAATTCAATAATAAGTAATGTTTAAGGCTGGGTTCTTATAGTTGGTATCAGAGGTCGGTTTAGATAACTTTAGATGTTAGGGTATTCTTTAAGCATCAGTGACATTACTATAATGTCTAGGATTTCAGACAGAGTCATTGTTTTTAGATAAAGTGAATGAGTAAGTATATCCTAGTGTTTATCTTCCTCAATAGTACATGATGATTTTGATGATATACTCACACTGACATTTTTGGTTTTAGTAAATGGATGGATCTAGCAAGCACCATATTGACAATGGGTTTGAAGGAAACTGTGGTGGTTCCCTAATTAAGAGACTGGCTGAAATGGTGGATTCAATGAGAAATCTCATGGTTATTCTAAACCAACTATCAGGAGTCATGATCAACCACTTGAACCTTGGTGAGTTCTCTAATGCATCATGTACGAGAGAACCAACTCGACGTGGAAGTTCAGGTAAAGGTAACCATCAGGGTTTATATGATCATTACTTTTGAGGTAATTATGGGTTACAATATGTTATGATGGAATATGAAGGACATGAGATAAAATTGGGGTTAAATTATGTTATGGTTAATTTTTAATATTTTATCGCTTTTTGGAAAATTTTATAAGAATTGTGTAGTTTTGGAAAAAGGACAACACATAGACTCTGTGACAACCAGTCGTGTCTGACGAAGCTACAGGAATTGAACCCACAACCAAAGTTTGACTGGTATTTATCACCTACCACTGGACTACATGAAGTCCCTGGTTTGTTTGAATAATTCTTTTTAGTTAGATGATCTTATGAATCTAGAATAAGTTGATTTTGGGTTATCTATGGAAATTATTAAACTGTCATGGAGGATATGTGATTAGGATAATTACTTTTCAGTATGAGACATTAAGAGTAACTGATGTTATTTAGAGATAAATGTTAAGGTTTATCTTGGTAGACTATGCGATTAAATCCTTCAGATATTTGGGTTTCAGTCTTAGTTTTGTTTACTTTGATGAATTTTATGGATAGATGCTTATTGAATGGTCTTTGTTGAACATTGGGTATTGATTGAAAAATTTTAGAGATTAAGAATAGATTTCTTTATAAAGGATTATACTTTTTGCGTATTATCTGATCTCATACTAACCTTTTTAGTTTTATTTTTGGTTAAGGTCTAAAGACATGGGATGTATATAGTTCTCTTTTGTGGATTAGGTGATTCTCTAGAAGTTGATTATAGCTCCCTTAATGTGAATAAGTAATCCTAAATACTCGTATTTTGGAGAAAATATGAGTTCGTGTAAGAAATCTAGTAAAATATGGAAGTCAACATGACAAGTAAGTATGTTTCCTTATGTATTAGTTAATCTCATAAATAAATTCCTCAATGAAAAGTAACTTAAGACAAAAAAAATTTCTGTTAATTTTTCCTATTGGGGAATCAAATATCGTTTAACCCATCACAAGTTTGTGATTTTATTGTGGTTAGCTTTCTACTAAACATGTTTTCTATCACTCTCCATCAGAACATGACCCTTTTTTTTCTCCTCCATGTCCTTGATTTCCTACATGGAATCCTAGTATTGGTTAACTCGGGTGACCTTTGTACTTCTCTTTCTTTATTTTAAAGTGATAGTTTTACTCACTCTTGTTCCGATGTGGGATTTTCAATGAATTTTCCAAGCCCAATTTTAAAATTTAGAGGACACAATTCCCAAAAGGGGGGATGGAAGAAACACCCCAGGTAAATAAAGAAAATGGCATTTTCATTTTTATCCATATTTGTAAATAAAATATTAATATTACTTTAAATGGAACGCTATGCTCGATGGCGTACCCAATACGCAACAACGAGTTTCTTTGAAATCTTACGTTGCACTCTAATAATAAAATAATATTATTTTGAATGGTAGTTAACATCTAGCCATTGTAATGGTGGAAATGAATGGATCTAACTACAAAATGATTATATATGTTTGTCAAATATTTTTACTTTTATCCAATAAATGTTAGAGGCGTAAAATGAAAATGAATCCAATTTTAAGCATAAATCTTCTAATATTCTTTAAAAGCTCGATTAACCACCATTTGATGGAGAACCATTTTTAAAAATACTTTTGACAATTTTATATGTTTTATTTGACCAAATAAAATCTTTCTTTATAATCTGGACATCAAAATTTACTTTGAGTAAATTTTTGTTATTTTTCCGATAAAGATCATTTTTAGTGAAAATGTTGCATTTTAATTCAAAACCTCTTTTTAATATAATTTATTTATATGGATTGATTATATTTTTAATTGATATTAATGTGTATTTATAATATATTTTTACCATTTAATCCAATGGTGGTCATTGGAAATAATTTCACTTTGAAATTATACTTAAACTAGTGTTAATCATTTAATACATATTTTTTCTTAAAAACACACTATTTTTTTGACAGTGGGAATTAATTATTAAATTAATTAATTCAACTTATATGTTTTGAATTTTTTAAAATAGAAATCATTTTTGAATTCGGAATATCAAATATATCTTAGGGTGAATTTTTGGTATTTTTCTGAAAAACTTCAATTTTTGATGAATAGGGAAACCACTAAGCGGTAGTTAAAGAAACTGATTTTTCTTTTAAATGAAACTTTACCACTTCTGTGATTTTATTTTAAATAATATGACATACATGGTTTTTATTAGGAAGTAAAATGTGGGTCAATGAGATTAAAATAATTTTTTGGTGAATCGTAACTTTTATGTTTTATTAATCGCGATTAAAGGTAATTAGTGTAATTTAACGTAAAGATAATGTTATAATAATATTAAATGACCTTGAAACATGTCCTAAACTTATTGGATGTGTCATGGAAGACAATAAAAATCCATGGGTCAACCTGGGGACCCCATAAAGCCACTTTGGTTGGAAAATGACATTAATAACTTTTTATTTAATGTTAAAATTAAAATGTCACATACCTGTATTGTTCTACTAAAACAATTTTTACATGGAGTTATACAAATCATATTTTTAGATATAAATATTAATTATTAATATAAATATATTTCCTACATCATGATATTTTTTTATAATTTTTAGACATTAAATAAATTAATTTATTTATGACACCGTGATGATGCAGTGATTGCCTCATAAATGAACGATTTAAATAAAATGATAAGATAGGGTAACGATTAAGTCTTACACTTGTAACAAACCTATTGTATGGGTATATTTTAAAATCTTATCACCTTATCCTCGAAATATATCCTTTTGGGACCTTTAAAATCCGAAAATCATTTTATAATAAAGAAATATTTTATAACATTCCAAGAGTACCCCTCCTATTCTCTTATAAAAGGCCCCCATCTCTACCATCACACCCACACCTCTAAATCCATTGGATCAGCCAACCCCTGACCATTTCATCTCTCCACATACCTCTATTCATCATTGTAGCCTCACATTTGGCAGAAAGCTCTTCAAGAAACCCTTTTGGTTCAAACCATGTGGAGTTACCCGATTTAATGGTAATGTCTTCACTTGTGTTCTTTTGTTTTATTTTGCTTCTCCAAACCCCTAAACTATTTTTATTAATTTATTTTATAACAAAACCAGTATCTTAAATATACTAGGATTTTGTTATGTGAAGGATTCGAGCTACACTTACACACACCTCCATCAAATGGTTAAAGAACATACTGTTTCTGTGGATGGTGAATTACTACCCCACAAAACGATGATTGTTCAATCTTCTCTTAAAACCTTTCATGGTGGCCATTATGATGTCACTGTATTTTATATATGATATATATGGTATTTATTTTTCCCATATTCTTCTGTATTTTATATTTAAAACAAACCTTTATGCTTTTCATGTTGTGCAAATGCGATAATTTCATACGAGGAAGTGTGGACTACCGCCCCCTCCAGTGATGTGACTCATTCATGCAATACATGGAAGATATAAAGAATGAAATTAATGAATTTATATGACATATAAAACATATATATTATAATTTAATTATAATATATAAATATATATATCTCAATTATTTTTAATTCCATTAATTTGACAAAGAAATGAAAGTAGTGCTCATGCGTACGTACGGCCTACCGTCTCCATGAACGGTGCATTTTGTTTCTTTTTATCTCTAAATGTTATGGAAGAGTATAAAATGAATATGTACTAGATATATATTATATTTAAGTCATTAATACTATTCTGGAGATGATTTACTTATAACTAAATGGACAATCATTTTCAAACAAGTTCATTTTGGACTCATGTACCAAACATTGACAAAAACGTCTGATATGAACTCACATTATTAACCAATTATTATAACATTATAATATGTGATATGAACTGAATAATAATCTACAAATTAGGAACATAAGAAATTATAAATTTACCAATGCTTATTATTCAGGAATATAAAGAAATGAACAATACAAGTCGGACCTGAGGTAAGGCATCCTACCTCTCTCTTTCTTTTTAAGTAATCTCCTTTATGTCATTTATATTAAGCTCATATTTCTTATGATTGGGGATGTTGTTTTATATTCCAAATTCTGTAATTTTTATGTTCATATTATTAGGGACCCTATTTGATCTCATTAATCCATTTTTGGAAGTTTTAAGTGGCGTCGTTAGGCTGCCGAGTTTTTGTAAGGGATTTTTCATCTCACTTTTATTCCCGTGAGATTTATGCTACATTTTCCACCATTTCCTATGAGTGGTGTATGTAATGACCATTATTCTACACTTTGTGTAATATAATTTCTTTTATGAGTATTTACATCAATGTTTTATAGTCCTTCTTTCATGGGGTGTACGTTTCGAAAGTTACCCAAGTCGGTAAGGGAACCTTTCACCCTCCTCTTTTTAAAATGACATCTTTTGTTATGTCTTTTAAATTACATCTTCTTATGTTGGGATATGTTCTTATATATCCTTGTTGCTGTAAAATTTATTTCCAAGTGATGAGATACCCTTTTTGTCTCATCAACTCATTTTATGAATTTTAAAGTGACGTTGTTAAGAAGTCGAAATCTTACAAGGGAACTTCTTAACCGAATTTAGATTTCTTTGGGTTCAACTTGTAATTATAGAATATTTCTTCCTATGAATATGTGTGAATGACCTCTGGTTGTTTTACACTTTATATCCACTTATATTGGGTTTATTTATATTTGTCACACATAATTATGAGATTTATTTGTCCTTAATTTGAGGATACCTTCTTTATAAGGGATTTCATCTCATTTGTCATTTCTATTGAGCCTTAATTGTTGTTATGAACCAATTCTCTCTTATATGGTGTATATATTGTCCTTTGTAATATTATATCATGAATAAATTTATTCTCACGATATTATAAAGTTCTGAATAAATGTTATTCCTCAATTATTGTATTCAAGTGTCTCTCATTTTGTTAAAAACCCTTTAACTAAAATATCGTTTTAAATGTTTTAATGATTTGTTATTAAAAATATTTCTCATTAATATCCATGTTTTCAAAATGGTATTAAGGATTTATTTATATGGATATTAGTGGTTTAAAATTTTAAAATCTATAAAGTGGTACGGGACACTTTGATTCAAAAATCTCTTTATTAAATGTTTTAAATGGTTTTGAAAATTGTTTTTAGAATGGATCCATTATTTCAATATCTTAAAATCTTATATTGTTATTGCAATATGGGAATGTTATTTTTCCTCTATGCTTATGTTATGTGATACAATTATGTTAAGGTTATTGGGAATTGTTTATGAAGATAGGTGGTTCTGTGATAAACTAAGGGCAGGTGAACCCGATATAGCTCTCCAATGCATTAGGTAACCTGAAGTAGTTAAACATTAAAGTTTCTATGAAAAGATTTAGGGAATATACTGTGATGGGTACTCCAAATTTAACCATGAGGGTTACTCCCTACATAAGAATGTTATGAATTCCTCAAGTTAACTTTATGTCTTATGATTTCTAGGAGTTATTCGTAAATCTTATGATTTCATGAGGTATGTTAAATTTCTTAGGTTTTATGAGTAAAGTATGATTTCATTGATTCTTATGTGTACATGGACTAATGTTTTCTTTCCGTATTGTTATAACCCTTACTGAGGTTTTTATGCTCATCCAAAGTTTTTTTGGAATGTTTTCCACAGGATATAAAGATGAATAGGGTCAAGGATAGGATCAAAGAAATGTTAGGCTCTCTAAAACAAGGAACTAGACATGACTCTTGTCTTCAAGAGTTTTTATTTTGTGATAAAATAGAAGCTGAGTAGATGTGTCTACTTTGTAATCTTTGAGATGTAATAGTTATGTCCTAATTCTATAAAACTCTAAACTCGAAAAGATACTCAATGAGAATTATTCATTTAATTCAATAATAAATAATGTTTAAGGTCGGATCCTTATATCTTATTTCTCTCTTGGTGATATGTCGGATGCCCATCTTATGGGTCTGGTCCCAAATTCAAGTCATCTTCCACCCCTGGATGATGATAAACTCCAGAGCCCCTTCTTGCATGGCTCAAGTCAGCATTACCTCTGTAGTGTCAAATCCAAGTATGCCTATGACGATCCCTCCAAGCAGTGGTAGCCAGTGTATACACTCATTGAGAGTGAACCAACGATTCATGAACATATGAAAATAACTTTAATCTATGAGAGACTCCGAGAGTGGGAAATAGTTTCCCCCAAAAGGGTGTGATGAGCACGACATCCCATCCACTCAACCAATGGAGTCCTAAAGTGTTTTTGGCCAAATCATCATCCAACAAATGCCTTATATTGTATTATAGGTACATTAATCATGGATACCAGGGCCATTGGTTGTTTTTGGCTCCATGAATAGACCCACTAGAGACCATCTAAAGACGTTATATCCTATGATGACCTATTTCACAAATACTGGACCCCATGCAATCGCCCGCTTGGACCATTTGACTATGGAACCTCCTTTGAAAATTAAAAGGGATAAACTGCCCAGTCCTTGTGAGGTTAATCCAAACCTCCTTTAATGAATAATTATGCGAATCAGACCAAAACAAAGTTATCGATGTGAAAATTGATATAATGATGAACTAATGTTTATCACTCGTCAGACCATTTTTCATTTTCCCTAAACATGTAACCACATCACCTCAGGTCGACACAAAAATGGTGAACCCAATGTGAATCCATAACCATGGTGGAAGTCATACCCAAACTCAACCCCCTTCGCCTCATATCAAAAAAAGGGAGGCCAAGATGATCTGAACAATATGCATATGATCAAGAGATGCTGCTTTGATGATGTTTTGATTTCTATATATGCCCTATATATATATTTAAGGTTTCCGCAAATCAAACATTGAAACAATTAAAATACATCCAAACAATGCAGACAGAGGCCTTAGTGATCCCATATGAGGCTGGGGCCCTGGTGAAGAGTAGGGCACCCTCACCTACCCAACATCTTCATTTCTAGGTATCCAACACCCTGATCAAATATTACTACTATAATGGTACACTCCCCACAATGGAGGACGCAAGACAAGCCCTGCAGTTTGCAAAATCTCACCAGCCACCTCCTCGACTGTGTTCGGTGCCCCAGCACAAGGCTGCCTCAGTGGTCATCTTGAATTGTATTGGGAGCCTATCCCCGAAGCATGACAAGTATTACTTCTCCTATCATAGGGAGACAGATCATGTCGATGTTGAAAAATTCATATCAAATGCACATGGGTCCTTCTCGTGGGCCCCTACTAGTGAGCATCACCATTGACAATGGGAAACCAAGTCTCCTCATGTTGAAGAGGGCCATATAACGAGGGCACCTGCTAAAGTCTAGATGACTCGGGCCCCTTGGGAGGATCACTTAGGGTGGATAATATATAATTAGAAATAGGCTATCACCAAGGTTTTTGAAGAGTAACTATTCCATTCAAACATTACAACATTCAATGGGTAGACCTAAAATGATGCACCCTCCACACAAGCCAACCACATAAATAGGGTGGCTCAATACAAGCACGTGAAAAATCTTACTAGATCTCACAAGTCCCGACATGCAGATATAGATTCAAATCACAGACAGTTGCAGATATCTACCAATGTGCAAGAAGATTGACATCTAAATTAAATGAAAACCAGCTACATGCATGCACAAATACCTGCTGATGCATATCAAGCCCTCCATACAAATAGGGCATCAAGCAACTATGAGAAGAGTCAAATTCCGGCCGATTCATAAAAAGTCCTTGAGACACATATTGTGAAATAATATCCAATAAAAATCTCCTCTCATGAATTTGAAGTCCATCTGTCAAACATGGTTTTAACTGGAGAATAAAACTAGTGGCAGACTAGTTCCTCTATCCTGGCATAAGTGAAAATCCAGTATCTATAAGAAACCCATGGAGGACCAGACCATGCGAAAAATCCTACTATGACATCAGAATGGGCCTTCATAGCCATTCCATAAGAGGATGTATCTCAACACATATTGGATATGATGGAAGATTAGATGTCGATTCCAAACCATATCCTCCAAATATCCCAAGATACCATTGCATCAACGGGAAAGGCAAGAGACCAGGCCCACAGTCCAGTTTCGTTGAGCGGAATGACTTACTCGAAAAATGGGTTAGTCACTACAAAATAGTTATGCATCCCTACTCTAGTCTTGTAGGGTTGACAACAATATTCTATGATACATGAACAACCAGATAGAGAACATATACTTATTCCATCTAGGGACACCGATTCAACGTGGTGGCCTCTCCAGGGTAGGCTTATATCCCTACCAAAACTCAAGATGCCTATTGGCATCATGGGACCAAAAAGTCATGTAACCATATATGAAGGTTGTTACCAATAGTAGGAAACCCCATTTACCTACAAGAGAGTGCCCAAAAATGAAGTCTTCAAAAGTCTACCAACACATACATGATCCTTCTATGCTAGAATGTAGGGTTCTTGATGCCCCAAAACATATATCAATAAGGGATCAAAAACCATTCAGTCCATTACAAAATTATGGAAGTGATGGTAGTAGTTTTGAGGGACCTCCCCACAATGTTGATACAAACAGATCCGAAGGTCCTCCCCAGAGAACCCACGAGGGCTTACTTTGTGGTGTAGGAATGATCGATAATGAGAGCCTATCTCCTGATGCGTGTTTGGGTATCCCTCCACTTGACTTGAAGATCAGAAAACAAGAAAGTTCTTCCCTTACGGTTGTCTTCCCTGATGGGTCCTCCCCATGGTATATGTTGCAGATATACTTCTCTGTACAGTTGGACGTCGAGTCATGATGGTATTTCCCACCATGATGATAGTCATTGCAAAGTCCATTCTTGAAATGGAAATTGCTATGAAGGACCTTCCTATAGTAACATAAAGCAATGAGAAGGTCCTCCCCTCATTAAAGTACACTATGAAGGCCCTCCCTATGATATACACTGCATAAATTCACCACGCATCCAAATATTAAGATGTGATAGTTGTCCTCACAATCAAACCAGTCATCGAGAAGGTCCTACCATCTATGAAATCAAGCAGCAAGAAGGTCCCCCCTCACTATATCCCATCCTGAAGGTCCTCCCCAGGGTACACTCTATAGGGATACTCCCCAAGGCTAGACATCAAGTTTCAGTGGTATCACTCCCCTTTGTAGCACCAATTGTGAAGTTCATCCCCATAATCCAAATTCATACTGGCGATAATACCCTTCCCTTGCTGAAAAAATGTATGAAATCCCTCTTTTGTGGAGGTTCTTAGAAATATGGAGTTGGACATATCAAATAATCTATCTATGACGGGTGCTATAATTTCTCAACTAGAGGACGGTTTGGGGCCACACACATATTCTAATCCACCCCGCACCATTCACATAATAATGACGCTCCCACCAGCTTGTATTGTTGGAATGAAATTATTAAGAAGAAGTCAAGATAGGAATATCATGTAGGGGATTCCCAGGAAGACAAATAGTAGGATATGTTGGTCATGAGAAGAAAACTAGCTAAGGATATCATACTAGTGATGTATTGGCCTATGACCACTTCTCACTTTTATATACCAAGGGAGTTGTATCAGGAATGTATGCATGAAATTAGACACAATATGTGGAAGACTCTTCTCCAAAAAATAAAAGTTCTTGTCTTATGAAGGGTATAGAGGCCATGTTAACATATTAGGGTAAATCCACCCTCTAATAGACTTGTAATACCTTTCTTATTTATATAAACCATTATCAGAAAGGCCAAAGGAAAACCTTGAGCTGGCTTTCCACCATGCATTGCACAAGTTGCATTGCCTCATTGGCGATGCCCTGATGAGAGTTCATATTCGAGGGTGGGGAGAACATGGAGCTCTACTCTTAACCCCAAGTCTCATATAATAGGCCTCTTTATAAATGAAATATCGTAATGCCATTAACCAAAGTCAACAATAAAATGAAATCCCTGCTCTAGAATAATGGAATAGTGGAAAAAAGCCAACATAGAGTAAGTCTCAAAAGCATCAGGACTGACGAGATGAATCCATCGAAAAGATTATGAGCCAGGCAACAGGGAACATCCAGCAGGCTTCTTGCCTAAGGGAAACCAACAACAAAGCAATGCTCATGCCTTCAAAGGCCCATAAATCTCATCTGAGTCCAACAACATACTCAACTCAGACCCGCATGGGAGTGCGTGAAATCAAAAATGTTTCCATAGCAGTGACCAATGCTATAATACAAGAACCACCCCATACCACAAGGCTGGGGGAATTTTTAACGCCAAATACCCCCATAAGAATGAAAAATCTAGGACATAGTGCATCAATGGTTAAATGGGAGCATGCTCGGCCTACAGGGATGGGGATATTTTTACATCATGTTACTGCATAACGGACGTATGTCTTCTCCAATCTAGGAAGAAAAAGTAATAGAGAGGTCACCCATTCTTACCTGCCTCATGTTTCATATCCTACAAGATCAAGCCGCAAAACAAGGTCATATCTGGGCTCCCTTCGAATGAATTTTAACCATGAAACTTGAAAAATACCGCATTGTGGAAGGAGAAAGTCCACCCAAAGAAGCATAAATATTTCGTACCATTGGGCACCAGGTACACCACCCCAAAGCAGTATGCATTAGTGAACATGGTAAACATTAACCCCACATATCTCACAAGAAGTGATATAGAGGTATAGGATGAAATAGTAAATGGTTACCTCCTAGAGGCATCCCACTCAAAGATTGATGGTGTGAAAACTCAGAACAAGAGAGCAGTCCTAAATTTGGTTTCCCCCTTAGTTAATCAATCATTACCTACCCCGTGAAATCCTAAAAAGGATACGAATAAATCCCACGTTGTCTACGACCCACCACCTCCTCCCCCTGAGAATGTGTCCCTCACCCTCAAGGAATGATTCTCCATCCAGGTGGAAGAAATGGAAGAGCTCATGCAAATTAATGTTGAACTACGTCGAGGGGCCAATCTATCCGGATGTGTTTTCCTAGTGGAACATTACTTGGTGGTCCCAAAAAAATTACCCCTACCATAGACACTCATCCTGATAAATGAAGTCAAGCATGGTTTCCCGTTAAATCTAGCACCAGGAACACAACCTATTTAAATCCATCCCCAAAAGGACATTAAGGCTTCCCTCCACTAGGAAAGCATAAAAAGTTTATTCAAGAGAACCCATAATGTTTACCTCTAGATTGGGTATCCTCAAAAAATTCATGTAGAACCAACACATCCATCTTTGGCCTCTACTGTAGCTTCCCCAGTTGATGTCCGGCAGGATATGAATCAAGGGCTCTTGAATACTGTCGAGCAACTAACAACTCAACAAGAATGCATGGAGGGGTGGAACGTCATGATACATCTAGAGTGAAAACCCTACCCTGATTGGGTGATAAACGTTCTACCACTACAGAACATAAAAAACCCCATGTTTCAAGTGTTAAATGGCTTGAGGGGGCTAGAATTGCATCTAGTGAACTATGCCTTTTACTGTGAACCCATGATGGAAACCCCAGAGTAGCAGGAGCAGTAAAACATGAGTTCTTTGTATAAAACTATCAGGGTTCAGCCATAATATGGTATACTAGGTTAACATATAACTCAATCACAGGAATGGAGGACCTCCGATGACAGTTCTCTTCCAGTTGGATTCGAAATTACCTCAGATAATGGTTAGTGATCTCATGAACTTCTAGACACAAGAGAATGAAAGGGTTTATGACATCATTTCTAGATTTAAAGGCCAGAATTATTCCCTAAACTGGATGCTCCTCCTGGATTAAAATTCTCACTATATGCATTTATAACCTCCATGATGAATTACGAACACCGCTCATCCCAGTGAAGTACCCATGTGGGTCTCTAGTTCTCACTATATTTTCCCAAAGGATAGAATAATCATTGTAGTGGACCAATCACAAGTCCAGAGCGGCCCCATCTTCCCTAGGAAGAGAACGAGAATATTTTAAGTGGCTTCGGTCATGCTTAAGCCACCACAGGAACCAGCTCCAGTCGCGAGGCCTCCACCAAACCGTGTGTGACCCCCTTGGCACTAATATACACCCACCTCTATTAGATGAGTGAAGGGGTACTAAAATAAATCAGTTCAAGGAACAATGAAATAAAGTCTACTAATTTTGAGATTACCATGTCTGCGTCTACATCATATCTGCCAGGAATGTAAAATTTCTCCGGCTACGAGAGAAAAATAAAGCTGATGATGTGGGTCTTAAAGACCGTCCAAATTATTGTACCTATAACCAGATACTAGGGAACACCATCAAAGAGTGATTCATATTCATGGGCCTCCTGAAAATGATGGTGGATTCTGTGAAGGTCATGTTGGGTCTGCTGCCAGCAAAAGTAGCATATGTCTCCACCTTAAACCCAAGAGAGGAAGTGGAAAGGAAAGCAGTCTCCTACAAAAAAGAGATAAAAATTGACAATTTGATGACCTATAAAATAGTTAACCATGTTCATGTCATCCTATAGGTGTAGTTGAATCAACCACCCATTCCCCCAATAGATCCTGATACAACCACATCTACCATCCTTAGGCCCGCAGTCCTATGGGGGGTAGAACGGTAGAAAGAAGAAGCAAGAAGATGAACCATCAACAAATCCAATGGTAGTATTGATTCATTCAGACATCATTCTAGAAGACATGGTACAACGAGCACTACCTATTCAAATGGGACAGTGCGAAACACCCCGCCAAACAACACAACATGCACCACCCCACCAAATGGTACCATTAGAAGTAGATAGGGAGAAAAAAACATTATCTGATCAAGAATTGATCTTCATCTTGATTAAAGTCATACAACTGATAGAACTCTTCTCTTTTGGAGAATATGTCCACAAACATGTATTCCCTGCACCCAATCGGAGTGCTGGAGGAAGAGACCCCACATTATGAGTGTTTCTTGAAGGTAATTATCATGTTAGTATAAAAATTTCAGGCCCATCTAAAACTCAAATAATTAACATTTGAGAAACTGATGAAAGGACCATCCGATAGACACCACAGGAACCAGAATAATCCTCAACCCCCCCCCCCCCCCCCCCCGACAAAAGAAATCCGAGCTTGCTCATCTTGGAGTATCTATATAAAGAAGAAAAAATATCAAATCACCCAATCCATACAGGAAAACCCATTCAGCTGAACTCAGAAAGGATCACTATGCCACCAACTCCTGTCACAGAGGCTAGACCATCTACATCCAAATCTCAATACCCTAATGTGTCTATGATATATAATCCTTAATATGGGAAGCAACAACCTTTAGAACATAAATATGATATTATAAAGCTTCTATCCTTAGTACTGATGAATCTATCGATCCTGGATGCCTTGAGTCTATTTGCAGACCTTAGAAGGCACTCATCAAAACCTTACAAAGTACCCAGGAATTCAAGGAAGAAGTAGCAATGGATGTTTTCCGTCAATTTGAGATGAATCCGGAATAATTTCAAATTTTAATATCCTTCAAATACAAGGATGAAGATTCCATAATTCAAGGGAATATAAAACCCATATAAGTGTATGAAAAGATAAATGACATTGAGGTTCAAAAAAATTTCATCGACAACAACTTTGGATTCAATCTCCTCCCACTGTGAAAACATCATTGATTGGGATAAGATGAAGAAGGTTTGACACCCTTCACCAAAATTCTGCAAGGATATGAAAAAAGTGAGCAGAAGATATCGGGAAGAATCATGATTAAAATTGGTCTTCGAGACCTCATGCCAGATTCTTATTTTCTAGAAGTGCATAAAAGTATGCCCTTAAATGTCCGATTAGGGAGGCCCTAGTTGCATCAGCACAATATAATTCCATCACCATACCATCAATGCATCAAATATAATGCTAATGAAAAAAATAGGACATTTCACGCTGATAAATCCACATTCAAATCCAATGAGTAACATTATATCAATGTAGGGTTCTATGACCCAAAAGAGATGTAGTATTGGGCTGATGACGTTCACAGGATCACTTCCCCAAATGGATTGGAAATGATTCCCACCGATCATCTCAGATAGCATGGGGAAGAGTATGTATTACCCATCAACCAAGGTTAATGAATAAGTCCATGCTCAGATATAGACTCTGTCATCTTCATGATTTATGTTATGACCACCAAATCCAAAGATATTGATGAGTGGGCTGACTCGTATGATGTTAGAGAAATACCTAACAAAGATGCTACTGACCCATCATCAGGACCCCAAACCATTAAAAAATTACTCACTAAGGTATAAAATGATTTCCATCCAAACACTGGAGATATCATCTCAAGAATCATATCTCCATTAAAAGAGGAAGATTATAATGAAGATGATGTAGAAGAAGACGAAGAAGTCCTCAAAGATTCCCCTACCTCTTTCAATGAATTTGTGTCCGGTCCAATCGATGAACATTAGAAGATAAACCTGGCCACCGAAGACGTCCTACGACCCAATATAATTAGTGTGGATATGCCTTTTGAGGAGACAAATCCATATACCTCCTTCTTAAAAATGAATCAACATGTGTTTTCGTAGAACTACACAGAAATGAGAGGCCTCGATCATGAGGTGTCCACTCACCATCTGGGTCTACCAGAAGATACTTGGGGTTATAAAAAGGCAACCAGAATGACCCACTCGATAGATGCTACCAAAAAATTGGCTAACATTGACTAGATAATCAAATCCAACTTCATTCAAGAATTCCAATATCTGATCTGGCTGGAAAACATATCCCATTTTTTAAAAAAGGACATATTAGAGTTTTCATGGAATTCAGGGACCTCAATAGGTACTACTTAAAAGATTATTTTCCATTCCCTATCATAGAATTATTGATCGACACAACCACCTGATATGAATCCCTCTCTTTCAGGGGAAGCTACTTTGGATACAACCAAATCCAAATTGCCCAAGTAGATGAAGAAGATACTTATCTTAGGTCCCCTTTGGGAGTGTTCTGTTATTTGCCGATGCCCTTTGGTCAAAAAATTAGTGGCTCTGGATATCATCATTCCATCAATCTCATTTTCATTCCCTTATTAGAAACATTCACTGAGTGGTATGTCGATGATCCTGTGGTAATATCATGACAATGCCCAAACCAAATGACCAATCTTGAAATTTTCTTCAATGAACTATGACATCATAGTAAAGATTAATCCATTAAAGGTTGCTTTTAATGTTACCTCTGGGAAATTATTTTGATTCGTCGTACGCCATCACGACATCGAAGTCATCCTTGAGAATACAAATGTGATCCTTGATATGTCTCCACCTTGTAACTTCACTGAGTTGAGAGGGCTCTAGGGTCACCTTGACTATATTCAGCCATTCATAGCCAACCATGTGAGTAAATGTTTACCTTTAAATTACTTAGTGAAGAGATGGGTTACATATGAGTGGCATAACGATTTTCACGAAGCATTCAACAATCTTAAAAGATATCTGCTAATAGCACCAGTGCTGATGCCGCTAGTTGAGGGACGACCACTCATTTTGTACGTAACTTCCATGGGATGGTCATTAGGTGCATTCCATGCACAAAAGAATGATTCTGGAAGAGCGAATGATCTCTATTACCCCATATGAATAATGACCTATGCTGAAGATCAATATTCAATAATTGAAAAGAACTTCCTAGCCCTAATCATCACAATTTAGAAATTCAGGCATTACCTATAGCACCATGGGGTATATCTGGTCTCCCACTAAAAACCACTCAAGTTTATCCTCTACTCCCCCATGCTAATTAGATGCCTCTCACGATGGGTATTTGATCTACAATAGTTTGATTTATGGCTTGTGCCCCAGAATCCCATCAATGTCCAGGCATTAGAAGATTTCCTGGAAAAGTACCCCTCAGAAGAAATGGCCCCTTTTGTTACTGAATTTCCCGATAAAGAAATATTATCACCCTAAGAAGGCAAAAAATCATTGGAAATGTACTTCGATGGTCATTATAGGATCCCAATAGGGAAAAAGATGGAGAATCCCAAGGTCTAAAATGTAGGGTTGAGAGCAATACTCATATCCCCTAAGAAGTATGTCTCTCATTACTTTTTCCTGATTTTAGAGGGATGTACAAATAACGAAGTATAATACTAACCCTTCATTGCAATCCTAGTGATTGTACTTCATGCATCATCCGAACACCCAATGATAAAAGGTTATTCAAAGATGGTCATGAAGCTGGTAAATGGTCTCTATGACATTAAGAAGGAAGTATTGGCTCCCTTGATGAACCATGTTCTACATTTGATGGAAAAATTCCCATGAGAACCAACAATGACTTGTGTCATCCAGTCACAAAAGGCTATATCTTAAGCATTGTAAAATGAATCCCCAACCATAGATAATCTAGACTCAGATGAAATAATTATTAGTTTTTCCCATTGTTGGATGGCCTTTCCATTTATTCAGAATAATACCTAGGAAATCGATGAGATTAACACCATTTTTGAGCCTTATGGTCTCACCACTAGATGGATGAATCCTATTGAAAATTACCTCTAAAGGGGGGAACTCCCACCAAATAGGTCTGTACGATAACGGATCTTGAGATGGGTAGTAAATTTTTTCTTGTACAATGGCATAAACCAAAAAAATGTTCTCTACAAATGAGACTATAAAGGAGTCCTTCATAGGTGAATCGATGGAGAGGAGTCTACTGCTTTCATGAAAGAAGTTCATGCTAGAGCTTGTGGAGCACACCATTCAACAACCAAGTTCTCACTTAAAATTCGATGGCTTGGATAATACAAGCCCAATATGATAAAGAATTTTGCCATATAAACCAAGAAGTACCATTCCATCCATGTTCATGGAAATTCTATTCATCGACCCCCTTAGCTACTTCACATAGCTAACTACTCTTGACCCTTTTCCACTAGGCGAATGGATGTTGTGGGACCATATCCCCTCACCACAGCCAGACAATTCAAGTTCATTCTAAAATAACCGACATCTTTTCCCAATAGACTGAATCCACCCTCCTTAAATATGTCAGGGTGAAAAGAAACGTTATCTTTTTAAATGCAAACATCATTACCATATTTGGTATCCCTCATAGAATACTAACCAACAACGACACCAACTTATGCTCTTCTGTGTTGGGCATGATATACTAAGAGTATGGAATCAAATCCACCAGTTCATCCCATTACCATGTAGTGGAAAATGGGAATATAAATGATTTCAACAAAACTCTATCTAACATACTCCAAAGGATGGTAGTTAATGATCAAAAATCATGACCATACAATCTCTTTCATGGTTTATGGGATTACCAGACCATGGCCCTCACAACCACCCAAAAAACCCCATACCCACTTGTATATGACGAATATGTGATTATTCCTATTGAAATTCAAGTACCACCACTCCATGTTTCCATTTATGATAAAATGAACATGAATGAGAAATCCCATAGATGGTTTGATGAGATGGAGAAACTGGATGAGAAAAGACTGCACACATTGCACTATTTGGAATTTTACCAAAATCAGATCACATAAGCCTTCAACAAAATGGTTCACATCCGATCTTTCCATGAAGGAGAGATAGTGCTTTACCTTATATCCCCTATGATTCTTGGGAAGAATCCCCCAAAGCTTGATCCAAAGTGAAAGGGACCATATGTTATACATAGGGTCTATTTCAATCGAGCACATTCCTTGATATAAATATAGTGATGACTCATCAAGTCTACCACAAATGCGGTGTTTTTAAAGAATTAATTAACAGAAAACAATGAACACTTCTCGATCCAAACTATATGACCTTAAACAATGTGTTATAGTCTTATCCACATGATTTTTAACTATATGAAACCTATCCCTGAAAACCGACATTAAATAGTGATTCCCTAGTCCAATCTCTATGACACTAAACTATTTGTCATCATCCATACCACATGATGTTCAACTGTATTGTATTAGTCCTTGAAACACGATATTAAACTGGGATGATAATTTCCTCACTGCATGAATCTATATAGTACCACATATCTTCCTAGCTACAAGACATTACACCGCATAACATAAATCATCCTATTCGCACAATGATAAACTGCACGATCTCTCATAGAACTATGTACAACTTGATTCCCATTCATCAAATGGGATACATAGTGACACCGCCTCTATCTCCCCATATTTGTGAGGGAAATACTTGTCAATATTTGTTTCTCACATCGATTATAAATCACGTGAGCTTAGGATCCATGGTAAGGATTCCCTTACGTGAGAAAAATACAGAGGAAAATGGTTGACCCATCACCCATGGCAGATGAAAACAAAATTCCATATGATGTCCCAATACGTGGACCAAAACATTGTAGGGAACATTCAGAACAATGTATTGATTGATTCCTTCCCTTGCGGGATATGTAGTCATGCCCAAATTTAATATTCGGACCCATCCACCAACAAAAAATTCCCTCTCATATCCCAATATGTGGAACGAACCTTTGTAGGGAACATTCAGAATTACATACTTCTTGATTCCTACCCTTACAGGTTATATATTGATGCTCTGATATGACATCCTAGCCTAGCCACTATTAAAAAATTCCCCTTCCTATGTTCCCCTATCATACTTGTACGGGGGAATCCATGAAAGGTCCTAACCACATGAAATTAAACTGCAATATTCTTCAAGAGTTAGGTGTGGCCCAATTCTAAATGTTACAAGATTCCAAACATGCCCAAAATTTTCTGTACAAAAGAATTAATGAGATGCAGGAAATTCCATGTATGAATTTCAACACTAATAAGGATTCAAAATATCAAGCTTCCCCAATATATGAGTTTGATCTATGTGGAAGCACCCGCAGTTCTTGGATGATCAAGGTCTAGATATTTTTTACATTCCTAGACACATCTTTACCATTTTTCAAAATCCATACTCCGAGAAAGCTGGGGTCCCCATAATCATTCATGGCCATCAGAGATGGAAGTCCAGTGTTCTATGGACACCTTTTCTTGACAATACAAACGATGCCCTGGTGGCTCTGTATATGTCCCCTAAAAAATGGCCGCCAACCAAAGGTAAATTCGACCTCAAGAGAGTCATTTACAATCTCGGTATGACCAATGGATTCTAAGACCCATGTTATTCTTCTTGATCTATGGTCCCCCCTAGGACAATGGTTTACTTCTTATATCTTCACTCATGTCTGAGGAATGCCAAAATATATTGACCATGATTAACTTAAAGTTATTTATGGTCTTTGTGACATAGTTTCCTCATTTCATGACTCTAAACTGCACAACCAAATTTCCCCACTAAATGAATCTAAACTGCACAACATAATGTCCTCACTGCATGACTCTGAACTATACATCATAAATTCCTCACTGCATGATGCTAAAATACAGGGCTAGAATCATCCTTATTGAATGATGTTAAACTATATATAGTTTATTAAGAAAAAAAATTCTCCCTGCTGTTGATTTTGTTATTCTTAAGTGGTGATCTAGAATCCTTGTAGCCTTTTATTTCTCACACCGAGCATAGCTCAAGTGATATTGGTGATATTAGAAAGATATCCGCCATGAAATCATGGAAAATTAGTCTAGGAATTTGGTCTTAGAATCACAACCCTAAAAGTTATGTCATGGTTCCCTTCCCTGTAAGGAAACTGACATCCTGATTGTATGACAATAAATTAAAGGGTACCAAAAAGACGGGATGAATGCCTCACCCTGCGTTTGATTCATATATACATAGGGGATACCTAAACCCATGAGTTAATAACCTACTGAATGATTCTAATGTATTTGGACACACTCTTTCCAAACATCAATCATCATGCTTTGAGTAATCTTGAATCTCCAAATTCTTCCATAGCCATTGGAGATGGAAGGCAAGTGTCCCATGGACACATTTGTTTGACTATTCACATCATGACCCAGTGGAACTACATTTGTTGCCTACAAAATGACCATCAACTGAAGGAAAATTCATCCTCAGGAGAGTCATCTCCTACCTTAGTGCACCTTATGTCTCCAAATCCTCGTGACATCCCTCCTAATTCAGGTCTACATAGGGTCAGGGTTTTCATTCCCTTCTCTACCCATGTACTGGACATATTAGAACATTTTGGCCCGATTCACCTATGTTCTTTCATAAGGTTTCTATAAAATAAATATACCCCATCTATATTCTTGATGTTGGACCACATATGAAACATAAATTCCATCAATTATTTATGTGTTTCCAAGATAATTTCATCCAATGAAATGTATCTATTCATGCTTAGGTGCACCCCTTATTAAGTGGTCATAATCCATGTCTTGAAAGGTCCCAATATATATAATCCTTCGTGGCCATTAGATAAGGAAGGACACTGTCTTGTAGACACCTTTTTTGACTATTCACATAATTCCACGACGGCTCTGTATATGACGCATACAAGACAACCATCAATCGAAGGAAAATTCATCCTCGAGAGAGTCCTTTCCTATTTCTATAATCTCGTATGACATTTATGTACGTTATCACTAAATTTATTTAGAAGAAACCTCAAGATAACATCTTACATATCCTCCCATTCTCAAATTCCCAAACATGAAAAAGCTTTTTAATTGAACTGATCATTCACCGGCTCTCCCTTACGCAAGTAAGAATCATGTGGGAGAAATTCCCATCCAAAGCGGTTACAAATTTACTAAAATTTCTATACATAATCTCTCAAATATTCCACCCACTATGGCCCCAAACCACCAAAAAAACCCAATGTGTTATAAATCCCCTATACCATCAGAGGTGGAAGGCCAGTGTCTTGCAGACACCTTTGTTTGACTATGCACATCATTCCTAGATGGTTCAACATATGATGCAAAAAAATGGACATCAACCAAAGAAAAATCCATCATAAGGGAGTCATATCCAACATGTGTAAGCCAAAAATGGATCCAAAGCCTTATACAGGTCCAATATTCTAAAATTCAGTGTAACAAAATATCCTCCATTCGCATCTAAAAGGTATTAGGAAATTCCCAGCTGATGAATCCCAAATTGGGACCCCTACCCCCAAGTTTGGTGAAAACGTTTCAACCTAAAACATTAGTAATAAGTCTTATTGGAAGGTCTATAAACTGCCTAGGAAAAAGATGAAATACTCACTAGAGTGAAAACATGCAAAGGGAACCTCTAGATAAAGGATGCGTATCAATTTGTTAAACCTATACTGTATATGGTTTAGGAAAAAGGGAATAAATGTTGAGTTATTAAAAGAGACGTAAGTCTTTTTAGGGAGAAAACCTGGAAAATGTAGCCTAATAAAAATTCAATCTATACCCACAAAACGAATATAAAAAAATAGGAAAAAAATATGGGTGTTAATAAAAACAATGCAAAGTCAATGAGATTCTCAATGAAACCTCAGAAATTGTCAAACTATACTCGCTGAGTCCCACGACTACGGAGAAAGTCAAATCCCAACTTGATTGATTCAATTTTCTAGTTTTGAATCATGGTTTAAAATTAATTCATGTTTGAAATGATTTTTATATTATTGATTGTGATCAATTTACCTTACATGAAAAGGAAAATAATAAGCATTTGGAGGCAATTAAATTTCAGAAAGTTCAATAAAAAATGGAAGAACATCGCTAGTTCGGAGTATATTCATAGAATTAGAAGAAGATTGGTAAATCATAATATAGGTAAAGTTACAATAAGTCTTAGCTCTCACTTTCTAGAAAAATGGCAAGTGACTGCCGCAGGCCATCAGGATTTTATTCTTAAGGATATCTATGATCCTCTCCATATTTGATAATTGGGAATATGATTTCCATAACAAGTTTAATGCCACACCACTTATTCTGGATAGCTTCGTAATTGGCACCCAAAGAGGCTAGTTGAGCCTTTATACTTTCTATGTGAGGCTCACATTTTCAGAGATCTTAATTTTGGGTGATCACCAAATCATGATCCTTCGCCTCTTTATCCGTAAGGTGATTGAGTTCCTTTGAATCATCTTAGAATGTAATTACCTAATGATGGGAAGAATCAAAGTATACAAGGTCATAATTATAAGAAGTGATGTCTTACCGAGCTGTGAAAATCTAGTAGATAAAGTGATGTAGATGCTGATAATAAAATCCATAGAAACCCAGCTCAGTGAATAACCACCAGTAGTTGCCAGTCTCTTCATTAAAGCTAAAAAGAGGTGTTTTTGTGGCAAGGACACATAACAGACACCATTCATGTTTTCACACTACCTGATTCCTCCCCTTAGCACCAAGGCCCTGATCCGCCCTTCCACAATTGATCTATAAGAAATAAGTTTCATTATAGATGTGGAAAGAGGCCTATGATACACTACCCAAGATGGGGGCTCTCCTTAACCTCAGATGGTTCGATCATTGGAGTCAGACGTGGAGAACTAGCTAAAAATTATTGTGTATTCGGTGACACAATGTTAGGGATGACCACATTACAGTCATGGTAAATATCCACATGAGAGGAGTAGTCTGAATCACTCCCCACTGAGATAGGCTTCACCAATGAAGCCCCTTTTAGATGCATCTGATGGTGGATCGAGTGTCTTCTCACCACAAGGGAAATAACCGATGACGTAGCCATCGTGGCCACTATCAGGACATGAGTATAATACATAGATGTCACAATAATCATAAGAGAAGGAATATATGGAATTTAATTTGGGGTCATTATGGGGAAATGTATGGTTAGTGTCTTCTGGACCAATTGAACTAGTCTTCTCATCACCCTATCAGAGGAATAGCCCACCCACTGTTTGGCATATTCTAGTGATAGAAAAGTGGATTATATTGTATTAGGGATGATAACCTATATATAAACAGCTTATAAAATTATTAGAAGCCATAACATGTGAAGAAATACTTCATGTGATTCTCCCCTTAACGAAACAGTAGGAAGAAGCACAGTTTGTTGAATGCACCAAAATTGCCCAAAGAACTGCAAAGGACGGTATGTATATCAAATTGACACTCAATCAATGCTAGCAGTGAGCATACCATCATGATGATTGAAAATTTAAGAGTTTTACTATAAATAACCACCCTTTTCACCCATTTTTGACAATTGAGGGGTAGGGTGAGGTGCAAATGAGAAGCAATAAACGTCATTCCGTAGCTCGACTGCATCACTAACTCATAAAGTCCTGGGAAAATCGGCGGAAATGATGGTAAGGGTAGGGTGAAAGTTGGAATGAGTAACCCTCATAGTGTGTCGATACTCATAGAAATGGTAGTGTTTTTCCATTCACTCATATAGCAATTGAAACAATCCGCTAAGACGATGTGGGGGTTAACCTTTTTGTATCTTCCCTAATAGCTCATAATGTCGATCAAGAGTAGAAGTGGACATATTAATTGGTCAACCATCTACCAGCACAACCACCATCATCAAAGCGAAATACTAGACCTCAGTATATACATAACAGAAAGGAAAGATCCATCCACTAGAAAACATGTAAAATAAACATACTAATCTAACTGCAGGCGACACCTCTAGTTGAAGATCATATCCCCAGGTGGTATATCATCCCGCTATGAGGGTAGCACAATATGACCCTGGAATTTGTTAATACTAATGGGATGGATGAGTTCAAATATAGTGAGCTCTTGGTTTAGGCCCATTCACCGTCATAAATGATCATATCCATGCCTCGACAGGGATAAGAGAGAGAGAGAGAGAGAGAGAGCCCATAGGTGGTGATCATGTAATCCCTCTATCATAACCAGTAATTTCATTTTCAATGGGGAAATAAGGTTAATATCATCCCTTATAGTAGTTGACTAAGGACACTCATTATAAATATCTACAAGGATGGGGAGCCCTCCAAGCTGTTGAATGTCGCATAAGCTGATTCCCACATCCCCATGGGATAAATGGAAGGTGTTAATTCATGAACACTAGTTGATCAGTAGATCAAGATGGATTTATCCTAGAGAGAATATAGGAAACAGAGATACCTAGGCTGCTTAACATAAGTTCACTACTTACAACAGGTCAGGAGACGCTAAACATGTTTGGTGTACCCGAAATGCCCGGACCCATTCATCAGAGAATCATCATCTGACTCACAAGTCCTGGTTGGTGCTCCACCCACCATTAGGGTTTTTCTGGGAAAGGTTGATAACAGACAAGTACTCTTGGGATACTAGTCACGAGGTAGTGTTGCAACACCTATGATTTCATTGAGTCCATGCCGAGCCTTCTAATATGAACACATTTTCTTAAGTAAGAATATCCATGTCCTCTCCTGTTGAGGAAATATGGGCCCGGTCATGACCCCTTGGTGATTCATGGAGAATGAAAGAAGTATTGGGGTCAACTAATGGAAATGTAACATCATCAAGAAGACTAGATCAATAAAGTTAACACTACACAGACAATAGGTAAGCTAGGAGATCTAGTTTATGGAGATCTTTTAAGAATCATTCTTGAGGAACAATGTCAGATTAAAGGTGGTCCTCACTATCCTCAACTATGGTTTCATTTATCTTTGTCAAATTAGTCAAACCCTGTGAAAGAGCTATTATATCCTACGGGGAAAAAATACAAAATCCAACAAACAGTCTGTCCAATAAGAATATGGTTGGATAAAGTATAGAAAAATGGCCGAGGGGCTTAATAAACGTGTCTACATGGGGATTTGTTTACATCTCCCAGAAACAGTACATGGAATCTATTTCCTATGTGCTTCACGATACACTAAAGCAATCCCATATTACCTAATGTGGTACACAGAAGCATTATACCAAGTACAACCATAGTGTGCAAATGTATCGCGATTCATTGGTCCGTGAAGTATTGGCCAGTGAACAGAAGGGTTCTCAAAAAGAAGAAATAGAAAACCAAGGGCTCACCGTGTCTATATTCATTGTATTTGTTTAAAAATTTTATATTTGTTTTATTAAGGCTTAATGTTCTATTGTTCGGTCCATGTTCAGTGTGTGATACACCCAAACCACATAGTAATTTCTTACATGGAGGTTCGGATTACAGTTTCTAATTCCACAATGTTGTTCACGAAACCCAAAATATGGTTCATGAGGAGAATCAACTATGAAGAGCTCGGTTCATGGCACATATGAAGCTATTAACAAATATGAATTTCAAAAAAAAATATTGTACACGAATGTAGAGAATGCTGAGGAAGAGTCGAGAGAACGTTTCACCGTGAGAAATGGAAAATATCAAATGACATGGGCCCCTATATATAGGTGTGGTCCCCTTATTCCAGACCTCTCTATTTTTTTGCAAACCACATTAGTTCAGGACTGATTCTATGTCATAATAGTATCCTCTTCATTTCAAATAGACCCCATTCTGATGGGAGGAATTAGTAGTGTCTTGAAAACATTGTAATTGGGAAGAAAATACTCCAACAATCACTTTGCAGAAGGGAGAAAGTATTCATTAAATTTTAGTAAGTCGAATGGATGAAAATTGAGGTGAAAAATCCAAAATAAACATGATGAAATTAAATTTATCCACGATTTTTATGTTTCCCTTGTACAATCACTAGGATGGGTTTGCAGAGTTCATGAACTTTGAACCACCAGTACGCAGAATGAATCGCGAGGTACTGACCCACTAATCGATGGCCGAAAAACCCAGGAGCCCATGAGCCACATTGCTAGTGGAATCATGTGCATGAAGGAAATCTACATACTATCTCATGAACTCAACAGTTCTTAGATGAAGTGATTAAGTAGGGTTCCATGAACAATGACATGTGAAACACACCCTCCACAAACCCCAATTGACTATGTCTTCCACGGATCAAGATATCTCTTTATAGTCTTTCTCAAATGGTGTCATATTCCTGTAGATATTATTTCCCATTTTCTCTATAGAAAATTAATAGGAGGAATTGAGAGGGGACAGATGAGGAAATCATGGAGAATACCCCAGTGGTTAGAAGAAAGAATTCAGAGAGGATTTCAGCTTCGATTTTGAATCATTGATGATGTCCAAATTAGAAACCACGTTTCCACTGGTATAACCTATTGAAAACCATAAAAATAAGAAAATTAATAATCGTGGGGAAACCAAAGACCTTATTAATGTAATTAGGAACCACTCATTCCTCACAGATGAACTATTCGTGGTAGGCATGTTCCAGGACCAGCCTTCAAAATGGTGTTCCACATAGTGTATTGTTACGTAGATTGAATCTGGTGTCGTGTAATACAGCATTACATGGATGTAACCGGAAGAATTATGGAATACGGCATCCATGACCACATACCACTGTGGTTCATGGTGGTTCTTGCCAAGCCCTCGTACTAGTTTGGTATGCAGACGACCCCTCTACCTACATACCACTATGCTATGTTGGGCTCCCCACATACCACATAAGAAAATAGTATGTGGAATGGGGTTTCTTCAAGTGTTATTCCCTATGGCTCCAATATCGCCTCTCTATTACCATCCATCACTCCATAGTCCCTCTGAGAACCATTACACCAACATTAGACCAACGACAACACCAAAGCCATCTGACTCGTATGATTAGATCATCAGGTGCATCTGCGCGCCCCTTTGAGTATATATACCCATGGTAATTAAAGTCATGAATTCTCTCCCACAACAATCCAGACTCCAAGAATATCTGTAAGTCTACATTCCCATGTTAACATAGAGTCCAACCTAGGGATGCTGAAGTGAACCTATCCATTCTACGAAATAAGGGTGATCGATTCCTTTTCCAGTCACTGAGGAATAGTGACCAGTCAAAAGAATAATGTTTGTTTCTCCTTTTGATGAGAGGAGACATTACCCTAATTTCCTCGAACACATTAAAGGAACACCTACTAAGTTATGTCCCCAATAATCTAAGGACTGAACTACATGACTTCAAATGACATCCCCCATTGAATGGTTCATTGCGCTGTGCCCTTCCCCACCATCGCCTCGACTTCTACCGTTGTAGGCGCTCCCTATCCCATCAGCAGGATTTGAGGTGTCTCATTGGTTGGATCTCTCAAATACCCTTGTTTCTCACTCTAACCGTGACTCATGTGGGCTTATAGAATTTTGATTATCACAATTTACACACAACCAACGCATCTGAACTATGAGAACTATGATTCCTGGTCAAACCCGGATACATAAGACGCCTGCTTAAAGTCCTGAGCTCAAAAAGGGTTCCCTTCCAAAATGGTCCACCGAACCATGTTCCACTTAAAATGGGAATCTCCTATGCACATAAGCTCCAACCCTTCTGAACTATGATAACTCTAATTCCTGGTCAATCTAGGATACAAAGTATGCCTACTTGAAGTTCCAAGCTCCAAAAGGGTGTGCTTCCAAAAGTATCCACCCAACTAGGATCCTATTAAATGGGAATCTTCCATGGATAAACCCCAACCAATTTAAACTATGAGAAATTTGATTCCTTCTCAAAATAGGATATATTGGATGCTTTCTTGAAGGTCTAAACACAAAAGGAGTGCCCTTCCAAAAGGGTTCACTATATCATGATCCTCTCAAATGGGAAGCTTCCACGCATAAGCCCCATCCCTTATTAAACTATGATAACTCTGATTTCTAGTCCAACTAGGCTACATAGGAAACCTTTTCAAAGACCCGAGCATAAAAGTGGTTCCCTTCCAAAAGGGTTCACCCGATCTTGTCCCCTCAAATGAGATGTTCCCTTGTGTATGCCCCATGTATCCAGAACTATGTGGACTCTGATTCCTCTCCCAGAGATATGTAGAAAGCCAATATTATGGTTCTAATACCAACATAAAGTCATTATTTATCCCCCTGGATGATGATAAACTCCAGTGTTCCTTATTTCATGGACTAAGTCAGCATTGACTCTATAGTGTCAAATCCATGTATGCATATAACAATCCCTCAATCTAGGGGTAGCCCATGGATACACTCTTCGTAAATGATCCAATGATTCACAGACACGTGAAAATGACTTAAAACTATAAGAGAGTCCAAGAATTGGAAATAAATCCCCCCGAAGGTTGTGATGAGCTTGAACTCCCTTACTCCTGACAAATAGAGTCCTTAATTGTCATTGGATAAATCGGCATCCGATGAGTGCCTACGTTTGGAAAGCAGGTCCCTGAATTATGTATACTAGGGTTGTTTGGTATTTTTGTCTTAATGAATAAACTGTATGGGGACCATCTAAGGATGTTATTTCCTAAGAAGACCGAATTCACAAATACTTGACCCCATGAAATCGTTTGTTGTGACCATATGAATGTGGTACCTCCTTTGCAACGTATAAAGGATAATCTGCCTAGTCCTCGTAGGGCCAATCCAATCCTCCCTTAAAGGATAATGATTCAGATCGAGGCAAAACAATGATGTTGACGTTAAAATTTCTATAATAACAGAAAAATGTTTGTCACCCATCACACCATTTTTCATTTTCCCGAAACGTGTACCCGCATCACCTCGGTTTGAAACAATATCCCCTTAACCATGGTTTTCCATATTATTCCATAATAATTCATTCCTATTAACAGAAATATGAATCATGTACTATGATTAAAAAATGCCAAATAATTATCCAAGAAATAATCTATAACTTTCATATGTCACTTGAAATTTCCTCATCTTCAATTATAATGTAATTTAGTATATCTAAATAGCTATCAATACCATATTATGGATCCCATCATTTTATTTATTCATAGGACATCGATGTGAATAATAACCATGCTCCCTAAATTTATAGCATTCAATTGGTAACTTGGAAAGAAATCATTTCCTCATCATGTAGTTAACTAAACACATCATTTTTCCATCATATTTTATTTCATTATGACCTCATTTACAACATATAAAATATATTCTAATCCTTTTATGAAGTTATCCTATGTTATTATTTTGAAATTATTGATACATCAGTTGTTGATTATATTTAACATTATGATCGTTTTTATTTGAACATCCACATGGCTTCATTTTTCTCATATTTGATGAATTAGGAAACTATTCATGGTTCAAGTGGTTAATAATTACTCCTAATATAAGGTTTAGAATAACCAAAATCATTCTTATTATAACACTCATTTATTTTGGTTTCTCTTTTAGTCATCCATATCATTTTCCTCCGCATCCATGGTTAATTTGGTTACTGATGAATATGACCATTATCTAAATCACAAAATTATTAGTGTAAGAATATCAATAAAATCATAATATACTATTTTATAAAGATGAAAACACTAATATATCCTTATTAATGTTATCTAAAACTCATACAATTTGTCGAAAATAATTATGACACTCTCTACCAAGATAATCATTTTTGTTATATATATAACACCCCATGTTTTTGAAAAAACATTTAATATTGAAGGAATCAAACAATAAGTCACTACAGAACACCAAATTTTTATAAACTAGCTAGTAAACATAAATTTTACCACCCTTATTATTTGAATTTTGAATATTTGATATACACAGTTGCGATTAGAATGTTATTTAGAGTCTGATTTGACCAACTTATTTTTTGGTGAATAGTAACATACCATTATGAATATTAATGTTACCCTAATGAATATTTATGTACCATTATGAATATTAAACACACCTATGATATTATATTTTTAGTATTTAAGTGAAATTATGATGTACCTATGTATTAGAATAAGTAAATAAATGTTTTAAAAACTGTATTTTTCAAGTAAATTAGGTTTTTTATTTAAAATTAAATTAATAATATTTAGAATTTTTGTGAAAAATGGACATCATTTTTTCATTATACACATTCAAAAATGGTTTGGGGAATTTTGTGGTTTTTTCTGAATACACAAATAATTGATGACTAGTAAAATACGGCAATTTACCATATATATACATTATCAGTTAAATTCACTATTCCTGGAATCATGGATAATGGAAGCACATTTTTTTGAATGGACATTCACAAATTAATATTCTTGTTGAAAAGAATCAATACTATTGGTTGTCACTGGAAAAATAATAAAATAACGAGTAAAATAATTAGAAAACCCTCCTCTCCTCCACTATAAACCCTCTCACCCCCATTCTTTTTATTCCTCTAAGCATTGATGCTCTGATATTTTCTTCCCAAATACCCATCTCTAGTCACTCCACATGACTAGGAGATCTTGGTCTTACTAAAAGACCAAAACCCCTTCCCAAATGGAGGTTATTTGAAGAGGTAAAGTATCTTTCTTTTTCATTTAGTTTCATTTGAATTTATCTTCTTTATTATTTTATCCAAACATACTCAATAAAATTGATCCTTATAACTCTAGTATAATATATAAACTATAATTATACCATGTTAATGTAATAACCACTACCAATCTCCGTACTCTCTCTTATAAATGAAATCATCGTCTGTGAGGTTCCAATTTACAACCTTCATGGACGGCAATGTTTATTCAATTTACCATTACTTACTGGACATGGAACCATTTTAATAGTTAAACCATATTATAATATATGTATTATAACGCACATAATATTTAGGAACTAGTATATGTACATAATATTAATTCATATGACAAAAATACTTCTTAATAATCCAAATACCACAAAATAATCTAAGTGATTGTCTATAATATTTCATCCAATGATTCATCCTCAAACCATGTAAAGAATTTATATATATAACCATTAAGAATTTTTATGTTCATAAATAATATATGATTACAATTTTATAGAATTACATCCTTTCAACATGAACATCGATACTCATATACAACTATACTGATCATGAAATCCTGGTAAACAAACACTCCAAAACAACGAAATTGAATCTTATAACATATCAATAAGGACTGAATTAACTTAATGAAATTATGTTAAACTAAATACATATCTAATAGATTCTTAATTAAGTTATAAATAAGTCAAATTTAATATTCCAAGACCTTATTTTCAAGAGTAGAACACATTCAGACATAAGGTAAGGGTTTTCCACCAGAACCTCCATTTTCATTTGGGTAACCTTAATTGTCTAATTACCTCAATTAAATTATTATGTATTGTTATTTAATCATCATAAATTGTGTGTGTGTGTTCTATTTTTCATTTCCACCAGAATTCTTCTTTATTTTATGTGGATTTACACTTTTTAAATGGATCTTTCAAAATTATTTCCAAAATACAAGCCCGATTCAAGGGAATTTCTCAAATTCTTACCTATATTAAAGGGAAATCGATATTATATTATCAGAAACCATTATCATAATAAAATAAACCATTTTATTATAAAAATACTATCTTACTTAATTTATGGTTTTATACAAATACTTTCCCAAAAGAACTCTTCTTTTCATAATAAAAGAGTTTATCTAAAGAATTACTCGATGATTTTATAAGAGTATCTTTATCTGCTTCAAAACTATTGGTGAATATTATTTATTATTGGGACTAATATTTTATGATATCATATACCATATTTAATATATTTTTTATGATTATTTTTAATATGGTTGTTCTATAATAAAATCGTTCACCAATTTACACTGAATGGTTAATGTTTATGTTTTATGTTTGGGGAAAGTTATTTACATTTCATATGTTCTTTTCAATTTGAAGGTATATGTTGTTTATGATTATCACATTTCATATGAGGAAATCATTGGAATTATTATGTTATGGTCGGGGCCTACTATAGCCCCTCAATTCATCGGTAGGTCTCATGAGACAAATAGATATGGACATGGTTGAGGCCTTGCCCATTTTGTGATATTGTTTTGGCCGAGGTCCTAATCATTTTTAGATGTCTTGGCCAAGGAATTTAAGGATTGTTTCAGAATTTTGAGCATATTAATTTAACGTATTATAAAGCTATAAATTGATAGTTCATGTGGCTATTCTAATAGTAGAATACCAATGATTATGTTTTATTATGACAATATTTACTCAGCTCATTTCCAACCATATTATGTTCAAGTTTATTTTTAATGTCATGTGATTTTAATTATTCACCATGTATAATGATTATGTTATCTAAAAATATAATGTTTACACTTACTGAGCATCTGAGATCTCCCCTTTTTATTTTTCATTTTTCTTAAGAAACGAAATGGAATATTATGATTGACTCGCATGGATAATATTATATTGGTGGATGTTTCCAGTAGAAATTTTATGTTTCTTTTCTTTTAAGGTTGTAATGTGGAACTTGTATATGTATCTAGTTTTACTAATATACTGAACTATTATTTCCTTTAGGATAAAAATATCTTTTAATCATTTCATTGTTATGTAATAAGGCACTAGCTCTGGGTTACTGGGTTCAGGTCCTTACAGTTTGTATCAGAGGAAGTTTAGTAGAAAAATTTGAAACTAGATTTAGAAAACATAGATTAGGGAACTAACCCCAAAGATAGTCATTGATGTTGAACATACACAAACATCTTGGTATATTGGTAAGAAATAGACTATGGGGGTCTTTCTTGAAAATACATCCTGGTCTAGATAAAACATGTTGAAGTGTTTCTAGCTTAGAATTTACTTGGAGTGAAAATTATGGCAAGGAGTTTTGGTCATGACCCGGGTTATCCTATTACATGACAACATACCTTACTTAATACCTTGTTTTATGCTCCTAGAGGATATGCTTAGGTAAATTCCCATTTTCATTATAATCCATTTTGGATGATTTAAATGTAAATTTTTTCTCAAAAAACCATGTTTATGATAATGTGATTAGCTTTGTAAAGAATTGAATTTTATGTTAAGTATTTTTATACATTGAGATTATACATTATGACTAATAAACTAATCTAGTGTATCTCATTATTTAGAAATTGAGCATAATTTATGTAAGTAAAACCATGTGAACACACTTATCCCATGTAGGTATTTCCCTCTTGCGAAAGATAATGATGTTTGATCTGGAGCTACGACTCATGCGGAGCAACATATAACTATAATGGGATAACATACTAATTTTATGAATAATATCTTTACTCGCATGGACAATCTGGATACACAATATTGAGTATCATTGTTAGATCACATTATTAGACAACAACCTCCATCATTTAAGGGGACTACAAACCCATTTTTAGCATAGTAGTGGATAAGTTCCTTAGAGATGATATTTATCTCTTGGGAAGTGGAGAAATGGAGGAGGTTTTAATAGAGATTTATCATTTGTTGGGAGATTCTGATCAGTGGTGGTATCAAATTCAATACACAAAGGAGGAAGAAGAGATAAAAAAACATAGAAAGGAGTTAATTTAAAGAACGTTTCTTAGAAAATTCTTTCCTCATGAACTGTGAGCATATATGGAATGGAAGTTTCTGAATTTGAAGAAAATGACGATGATAATTTTTCAATATAAGAAGATAACTTGACAAGGATATAAAGTAATGTTGTGGACTATATGAGTAATCCAAGAAGCAATATTGTTCAATTCATTAATGTCTTAAAGCCATTCATCCACCAGGCACTATTCTACACAACTTTATCATCACACGAAGATATAGTCTCATTTTCTATCAAGAAAAAAAATGAGTTTTCTATGTCTTATGACTTTAATGGAAAGAGAGAGAAAAAGGGGGTTGTTGAAATCTCTAGAAAAGGAAATAATTAAATGGGTAATAAGGAATGAGTTGACTTTCCACTATCGTATAATTGTAGAAGGAAACACCCTGGTGCCTGCTTAAAAGGAAAAGGGGGTGCTATAAGTGGGGATAGAAAGGTCATAATGCTAGTATTTTCAAGGGGAAGAAATAATCTATCAATGTTCAATGGTATAATTCTAGGTATATGGGACACTATGCTATTGATTATCTAAAGGGATAATGAAAAATGACTCGAAAATGGCCAAGGGAGCAAGGACAAGATTATGTGATCAAAACTGTTGAAATTTATGTTCCTAATGATGTGGTGGTATGTAATTTAGTCATTTAATAAAAATTAGAAAATTCATTATTTGATTCTGGATCAACACATTCATTCATATATTTCATGTTTTCCATGAAAATTAGATGTTTCCAATTTGATTAAGTAAGGTAATTTTTATCCAAAACTCTTAAGGGAAGTATCATTGCAACAATGTTGTGTCAAAAAGTCCCCATTATAGCATATAAACGTGCTTTATCTACTGATTTTATTTTCATACCCCTGATTTACATTTATATAATTCTTGGTATGGATTGTGTTTCGAACCATTATGTAAGAATTTATTTCTAGAAGAAGGAGGTTATAATTTTTGAGGACGTTCTAGAATCCCTTATCTTTATAGAAGAAATATCACCATCTTATTCTCATATAGATCCACCCCAGTAAATCAATTGAATTCAATTATTGGGGAGGAAGGGAATATAATAACTATGGGAGAGGAAATGACTTTTTAAATAGAGGATTTAACTATTGTGAAAGAATATGTTTATGAATTTTATAGGATTTACAATGACATCGTCTATAGTAGGAAATTGAGTTTTCTATCGACTTAATTCCTAATTCAAGGCCAATATCAAAGACCCCTTATATAATTGACAATGTTGAATTAGTGGAACTAAATAAGAAACTAGTTGAATTGAGTGATAAATGATTTATTATCTGTAGTATTTCTCCATGGGGATCCCCTGTTCTTTTTGTCAAGAATAAAAATGGACCTATAAGGTTGTGAATTGACTACAGGGAGATCAATGCTATAACAATAAAGAACAAGGATCCCCAAACTTGAATTGATGATTTTTTTGATCAAATTTGTGGAGGTCGATATTTTTAGAAGATTGATCTTTGATCAGGATATCATCAGTTACATTGAAAAATTATGTTATTCTAAAGAAATAATTTTGAACTTGGTATGGGAATTACGAGTTTACAATAATGCCTTTGGGATTGACTGATGCTCCCAATATTTTCATGGATATAATGAATATAGTTTTCAAGGAAAATATTGATGACTTTGTGGTGGTATTTATCGATGATATCTTTATATAATAAAAAAACTATAAAGATCATGAAAATCATTTGTGAACTATTCTATAGACTCATAGAAGAAATTAATTATATGGGATGTTTAGAAACTGTGAAATATTTCTAGAATCAATTTGCTTTCATGGCCACATTATCTCGAAAAATGGAATATCATTTGATCCTAAGAGGCTGTGAAAGAATGTCCTAGTCCAACGAACATAACAGAGGTACGTAGTTTTATTGGTCTAGCTAGTTATTATTGGCATTTGGTTCAGAAATTGTCCCATTTAGTCAACCCTATAACCAAGATTACACGCAATGGGGATAAGTTTGTAAGGAAAAAATAATGTGTGGACTATTTCAAAGAATTGAAGAGGATAATAGTGAATTCACCAATCCAAACTCTACCATCATGGAATGATGGGTTTTTGATTTATAGTGATGCCTCAAATAGAGGACTCGGTTGTGTCCTTATGCAGAATGATAGATTTATTGGTTATGAATCCAAAAAGATAAAAATTCTTGGACAAAACTATACCACTCATGATATTTACTTAGCAGCGGTAATATTTCCCATGAAGATATGGAGACATTATATCTATAGAGAAAAATATTAGATATATAAGGATCATAAAAGCCTTAAATATATCTTCTCACAGAAAAAACTCAACACGAGGAAAAACCGATGGCTCGAACTACTCAAGGATTATGATTGTTTTATACACAACCAAGAAGGAAAGGAAAATAGTGTTGCTGATACATTGAAAAGGAAGGATCAGAGAGTTCCAAAAAAATGAGGATTGACAAGGTTCCTTTGTACATTTATCTAGTAAGGAAGGACAAGAGAATTTCCAATGAAGGTGAAACATGACTACTTTTTCATTTAGTTTCCAAACCGCATTTATTAGAAAGGATTAAAATATCTCATCCAGATGATGAGAACATGTAAAATAAAATCAATGATTTAATAGGGGATGTTTTCTGACTTTCCATGTGATGATGGAATTTTGCAATTTTAGAAGAGGCTATGTGTTCCGTATATACCTGAGTTAAAAAGGGAGTTATTTGATGACGATCATAGCTAAAATTTATCTATACACCCTAGTAGAGATGACATTTATATATATTTGAAAAATATTTCTTACAAGATAACATGAAATGGGAAATTGCTTATCATGTATCAAGATGTTTAGTTTGTCAAAAAGTGAAGGCTGAATGAAAACATCCTAGATGAGTCGTGAAGCCTCTACCTATTCTTACATGGAAATGGGATGAAATCATAAGGGATTTTTCCATTGGATTTCCAAAATATCCAAGAAATAATAATGCAATATGGGTGACTGTGGACCGACTTACGAAATATACACATTTCCTTGCTATAAGGGATGGTTTCTCACTAGGGAAACTAGCACGGCTTTATATCAATGAAGTTGTGAGACTTCATAGAGAACCTCTATAAATTATTTCAATTTTTTATCCATGATTGACATTGAAATTATGGAAATTTTTTCAGAAATATTGTGATATTGAGATTCGATTGAATACTTGTTATCACCCACAAACTGACAGGAAATCAAAATGGATGATCCAAACCTTAGAAGAAATGTTGATATCCTGTTCACCTGATTTTGAAGCCATGTGGGATCAATAATTACCTTAAATGGAATTTTCATAAAAAAATAGTTTCTATTCATGTACTCAAATGGCACCATATAAATCATTATACGAAAAGAGATGTCGTACACTAACTTTATGGGATCAAGTTGGAGAAAGGAAGCTTTTGGGAGTAGAGCTTGTAGAGGAAACAATAGAGAATGTAAAGACGATTCAATTCCATATCCAAGAATCCCAAAGAATAAAATAAATATATTCTGATAATAAAAGGAAGTATTTGTAGTTTAAAGTGGTAGATCATGTTTTATTAAAAGTATCTCCATTAAAGGGTGTGATATGATTTGGGAAGAAAGGGAAACTGAGACTAGGTTCATAGGTCCTTTCGAAATTTTGAAGAGAATTTGTTCTATTGAAGATCATTTGGCTATGACACCTCACCTGTATAAAGTACACAATATGTTCCATGTATCATTGCCGAGAAAGTACAAGACAGACCCAACACATGTCCTCCTTTCTGAAGGTATAAAATTGGAACCTAACTAATCTTACTGTGAAAATCATTTCCGGATTTGCGAAACTAAAGAAAATGAACTGAGGAATCAAAAAAATAAATTGGTAAAGATACATTGGAAAAATAATAAAATCAGGGAGGCAACAAGGGAGCCTAAGGAGTTTTCGTTGAAGAACTGTCCAAATCTTTTTTTGGGGTAACATTCTGGTAATTTCGATGATGAAATTTTTATAAGGAGGGGATAATATAACACCCCAGGTTCATTAAAATAAATTCAATATTGAATTCATGAAAATTGAAACTCTAAAAAACAAAACTTTGTTATAAACTTTCCAGTAAACTTATATTTTACCTCCCCTATGATTTGAATTTCAAAAATCTGACATACACAGTTGTGATCAGTAAGTTATTTGGAGTCTGATATGAAAAACATAATTTTTGGGGAATAGTAACATACCCTTATAAATAGTTATGTTACCCGTACGAATAGTTACAGACCCTTAGGAATAGTAACCTCACTTATGATAGTATATATATAGGATTTATTTGAATGTATGATGTACTTATCTATTATAATAGATAAATAAGTGTTTTAAAATCTTTATTTTCCAAGTAAATTATGATTTTAATTAAAAGTTAAATTAATCATATTTAAAAAAATATTTTTGAATAATGGACTTCATTTTTTATCTTACATGTTGAAAAATGGTTTGAGCAAATTTTTGGGTTTTTTTTTCAAATACTCGAATTTTTGATGAATAGTAAAATACAATAATTTAACGTATCTATACATAATCAGCTAAATTCACTATTACTAGAATCATGGATAATGTAAGCACACTTGGTTCGAAATCACAACCAAATATTACTATTCTTCATCACATGAATCCATAGTATAGATTGTCTTTGGAAAACAAAAAATAATAATGGGAAAACCCTCCTCTCCTCCACTATAAACCCCCCCTCAATTCTCTCTACTCTTCATTCCTCAAAACATTGACGACCCTCAATGTTCTACCCAAAAAACCTTACCTTGAAACTCCCCATGACCAAGTGATATTGGTCTTACCCAAATACTAAAATCCGTTACTTAAGGAAGTTCTCAAGGAGGTTATTTCGAGAGGTAAAGCATCTTTCTTTTTCTTTTATTTTCATTTAGTTTTGTTTTATTTTCGTATTATCTCCTTACCTCCTCAATAAAATTGATCCTTATAACATAATTATCATATATATACTATAATTATACCATTTTAATGAAATAACATTTAACAATGTTATTAATCTCTCTCTCTTATAAATTAAATCATCGTCCACGAGGTTCCAATTTAAAGACTTTGTAGACGACGATGTTTCGTTGTTCAATTTATCCAACATAACTGGTCATGAAACCATTTTTATGGTTGAGATAGACTATAATATATTTAATATAACATATTAAATATACATAAACAAGTATATGTACTTAATATTAATTCATATGACAAAATTAGTTCATAATAATCAAAATACCCACAAATAATCTAAGTGATTTTCAATAATATTTCATCCAATGATTCATTATCATACCTTGTAAAACATTTCTATATATAACCATTAAAACATATGGATGTTCATAAATAATATATAATTTCAATTACGGATAGTTACATCCTTTCCACATGAACATCCATACTCATATACAAATATACTGATCATGAAAACCAACAGAACAAACACTCCAGAACGATAGAATTCAATCACATAACTTATCAATAAATACTGAATGAACTTGATAAAATTATGATAAAACAAATACATGTCTAATAGGTTCTGAATAATGTTATCAATAAGTCTAATTTTATATTCCATGAACTTATGTCGAGGAGCGGAACACATTTGGACTTAAGGTAAGGGTATTTCACCCGAACGTTCATTAACAACGGGATACTTTTATTATCTAATTACCTCAATGAAATTTTTATTTATTATTATTAACTCCTCAGAAATTATGTTTTAGGGTTCTATATATGATTATAAACTAGAATCATTCCTTATTTTATATGTAGTTACATATTATAAAATGATCATTCAAAATTATTTTACAAATACAATCCCGATTCAAGGGAATTTCTCAAATCCTTACCTATTTTTAATGGAACTACATAATATGTTTAAGAAACCATTATTATTCTAAAATAATTAATTTTTATGAGAATGATATCTTACTTCAGTTTTGGTTTAATAAAAAGACTTTTTCCAAAGAACTCTTCTTTTCAAAATAAAAGAGTCTTTATCTCAAGTATTACTCGATGTTTCTTCAAGTGTATCTTCATCTATTTCAACACTCCTGTTAATTATTATATATTATTAGGAATAATATTTTATGATATCATATAACATATTTAATTTAATTTTTAATGGTTATTTTTATTATGGTTGTTCTATCTTAAAACCATTCACCAATTTACTCTGAATGGTTATTGTTTATGCTAAATGTTCTGGGAATCTGATTTACATTTCATATGTTAGTTTCAATAAGAATGTACATGTTGTTTATATTTAACCCTGTTTATATAAGAAATTCATTGGACTTATTATATAACGGGTGGGGCTCACTATAGCCCCGTGATTCATCAGTGGGTCTCACGAGTCAAATAGATATGGACTTGGCCGAGGCCTTGCCCATTTTGAGATTTGGTTTTGGGAGAGGCCTTAATCATATTTTAGATTTCTTCACTGAGGCCTTGGTGATATGTTTCAGGATTTTTGGATGATTAATTTTCCTAATTATGAAGCTAGAAACTAATAGTTCATTTTTTTATTCATCTTGTACAACACCAATGATTATTTTTTATTATAGAAATATTTACTCAACTCATTTCTAGCCTTATTATGTCCATGAATATTTTAAAGGCATGTGTTTCCAATTATTCACCATGTACTATTTTTATATTATTATTTGCTATAATGTTTACCCTTATTGAGCATTTTATATCACATATTCTTATGTTTCATTTCTTCCAGGACCTAAAGGTGTATATTTTGATTGATTTTTAGGGATAAGTTTAGAGTGGTGGATGTTCTTAGTAGAACTTTTATGTTGTTTTTGTTTTAAAGTTGTAATGTTGAACATGTGTTTGTATTTGGATTTCAAAATATACTAAACTATTAATTCCTTCGGGATGCATTGGTCTTTTCATAAATCCAATTTAATTCAATAAGGCACCTGCTTTGGGAAATTAGGGTCAGGTCTTTACAACACATGACTTTTAACTATTGAATAAATAACATCATAAATTGAAAAGATGTCTAAACCATCTTATAAAAACAACTATAAGAAAATGTACATAGACATTACATGATATAATTTTTTTAAACTGGAACATACATAATTAAAATCACGAGTATCATTATTGTTTATAGTTTTAGAGAGTTATGAAAAACTCTTACAATGTAATCCCATGCATTACAAGTGGAAACTAATACAATGTATCCATTTTCTGACGTGAGGAAATACTTTTAAATTAAAAGATGTTTTTGTTTCAGGACATATATTTACAATGTTCATCTTTTACCCAAACTCATCCCAACACATCCATTACATTATGAAAAAAATTATAGACTTGGGATGAGCCTAAAAATCTCAGTAAGGGATATAAAAGAAAGAAAATATTTAGTCCAGTGAAGAACTTGAAATGCATTTTAATATTTATCATTATATAAAAATTAATTGAGATCATTAAATAAATAATTTTATCATGTAAAAAAACAAAATTTTAGCTAAATAAAAATCTTTTAAACAAATATTGATCATAATAAAACACCTTTTTAGAAACATTAAGTGTCACATTCATAAACACCATTCAAAACACCTTTTAAAATGAATAACCATATGGAATACTTCCAATATAATCAATACCAAATGTATTATATATCTATGATGGGGATAATCCTTTATATAAGCTACATTATAATCCAAAATGAGCTATTTTGGGGATGAACCCTTTTTATAAGTTCTATCAGGATGACACGTGAGCTATAATAGGGCTTAGCCATTTATATAAATCAAATTAATAATATGGATACTTTTCATATCCTGAGTACCAAATGTAGTGTAGGGTATAATTTAACTAACCATCCATGGATTATCATGGAATCTAACATCCATTATTTAACTTGTAACTATCAATAATTGGTTTATAATATAACCACCCATTATTGGGTTATCACATAACCACCCATCATTGGGTTATCATGTGACCACCCATCATTGGTTTGTCACATAACCACCTATCATTTTTTTTATAATGGAACCAACCATAATTATTAAAAATTCTAATTAAATATAACATAAACGTAAATCATGAGATACTTCATCATTAAAATACTCTTTGAATAAATTTAACTTTTCATTATGAAATCACTCAATTTGAAAAACTATGCCCGTACAGAAGTATTTTTTTTCAAGTTACCATATAAAATGGTATGTTAAGATTAAATATATTAAAGAAACATACGAGGATAAAATTCCATTCATTATATATTATAAATATTCATTTTTAAAAATTAACATTAATAGAGGGGTTTCAAAAGAAATTCCATTACAAATATCATATCATCGAAGTGAGTGTAAATAAAATTAACAGATTATGTTATTTACTATAAAACCACAAAAACAATTGTGTATATACAACATAATATATTCAAAAGTAATTTCAAACAGAATTTTATCACAACATAATCCATAAGTATAAGTTTGACACAATGAATTTAAATTGGGATACAAAATCCCTATACACTTTGAAATATGTTGAATCTTATACACCATAAAAGTAATAATTTTAAAAATAAACATTGAATACCATGAATTAAATTATATTAATGAAATGATATATACATGGGTAGTATATACACCACCCAAATGAGTTATTTGGTGAGTAAGTCATATATCTCATAGAAGTAAAAGTGAGATGAGGAACCCTTACCTCATGATTCCCTTTAGTAGTATGTACTTTATCTCATATATAATGGTTATTAATTCATTAATGAAATACAATATTATATATAATAACATATATTATGGTTTTATAACATCTTAAAACATTTTTTAATATCATTTAATTATTTTAATTTATTTTTGAGAATTTCATTTATTGTTTAATGGTATGTTTAGTAGTGTATAATTATGAATTGTCTTTTAAAATGTAAATAATACGCCATAAGTACAATAAAATTATATTAAAAAATTATATAATTATAAATGGTTCCATATATCATTTTCATTTCTTAAAATTGAATGATTATTTTGATATAATTTTAATAAGGAATGTTTAGATTATTTTAGAAGTTTTCCAAACATCATGAACTAGTTTACTTTTATACAATATTATGTATATAAATTTGTTATAGAACACTAAATATGTTATAATATTCCTATTAAAATATTATTTATCCATAATGATCGTATTATAACCATCAATGTAAGTAGTAATAGAAAAACTAAAAAATCATTATTCATAGAGATGGATAAACAGCATAATTTGGACAATGGTTCTATTTCTTTGAATAAGAGGAGATAAGAAATGAAATTTTAAGAAATATTACATTATAAACATAAAAATAAAATTCTAAAAGTAGTGTATTTTTATTATTCCTTTATTAATGAATTTGGTGGGGATAAAATAAAATGATAAAATAATATAAGAGAGGTTCTTTGAGAAAATTACATCATGAAGATAACCTCATTGAGGGACCCTTGGAGGACTTTGGATTTGATTTTTTGTGAGGAAAATATAACAAAGACGTGGGGAGTGTGTTCATTAAAGTTTTTGAATGATATTGGAGTATATTTAGGGTTTTTAGAGGAATTAGTTAGTGAAGGATGCTATTTATCTTTTAGTAAGGGTGGTTTAATGTGATTAAATAATTGTTATTTTATATTTAAATCCAGTCACATTGTGGTGGAATTATTTATAAATAATTAAATTGATAATAAATTTTTTAAAGGCTGGTTATGGTCTGTAAACACATCAAAAAACCATTTAATGTTTCTCCTTTCAGGTATTTTATGCTTTTCACTTTTCACTTTAACCTATATCATTATTTTACATATACTCTCGTTAATAAGTTTTTTACCCTGGTAACATTTTTATGACTAAAAATAAAAATCAACCTACAAAATAATTTAGACATATTTCTTTATAAACATGAAATCCATTTCAAAAAATGGAATTCAATAAGTTTGAAAATTTATATTGAAAAGTAATCTTGGAGACGTAATGGGAAAACAGTTGTTAAAGTTAAAAATTTCAAAGGTTTAGAATGTTCTTATATCTAAATTAAAATTTAAATTTATTAAAAGGAAACCCATTCTATTAATATTTGTAAAATTTAAATATATTTACTTTAAAACCTTTTTAAAATATTGTTGAACAATATAAATTATTTAGATGAAATGTATGTTTTCAATGAAAATGTTGTATTTTTCACCACTCATCTAAAATGAAATTTATCTGAAAAATATCAAATAAATCACCCGAAGATAATTTGGAATTAAAATTTTAAAAAGGATGAATATTTATTAATGTAAAATTTATAAATATGTCTAAATTTAACTTTTCAAATAGTTTTCAATCAAAAAGTGGGAAAACCAGTTTTAGAAAAACAAAATATATAAATGTTCTTATTAAAATTCTATTATTTAATATCTAAAAACTATAAAACACATTGGATAAATTTAAATTTTTTTATTGAATATATAAAATATAAATTTTATTATGATATTTCAATAATAGTGATTAATTGTATTAATTATGATAAAGTTACATTTTGGGAAAAAAAAAATTTATCGAAAAAACATCCTTTATATTAAATTGGTTTTTATTTTAATTAAAAATTAATTTGGAAAAAATTATTTATTTTTATAGAAATGTATAAAATATATTCTCATTATTTAATTAATCACACTCAATTCTTCCATTCCAATATCTAATTGATATATATCAGATTTAAATTATAATATTTAGTCAGTTTTTAAGCTTGATGTTTCATATATTGTTTTATTTTGAGTATAGAGTTTCCTCTATAATCTCACGATGTTATATAACTCCTTACCCTTCCACTCATTTAGGGAATTATATCATCACTTGTGCATACATATGGCCTTCTGTCTCCACTAAGAGATCTGATTCATTTTCTATTCTTAACATTTACAAATTATTCTAATAATTTATATAATGATTAATTAATATATTTTAAGAATTAGTATAATTCCAAAGATGATTTATTAATATACTACATACAAAAATATGAAGTATCATGAAAAAAATAGCATGTGAAAATAAGGGATGTAACACTATAGAGAGTGAAAATAATTAAATTCTACTAATAAACAGGTGGTATACTATTGTAATAGGATCATATATAACATTATAAAAAATTATGTGGTTCTGTTATAAATTAATAATAAGATTAAAACCATTATTCAAGAGGTTAAATGATATAAAACTAAGGTAAATCACGAGTTATGAGATTTCATCTCAATTTCCATTTCATTGAGAAATATTTGTTAATATGAAACTATTCAATTTTATGTGTAGTATATACTTCAAATTTGAGGTATATAAAATTCGTAAATATTTATTCATAATGATTAATGTTTCATTTCATTTTTATTCTTCAATGGTTCATAGTGTAAAACATAACAAATACATAAAAAATTATTATAAAATTTATGTTTCTACTTTAATTTGTTTTCATCATGTTGAAACAATCAGTTTCTTGTGATCATTTTCCATTGAACATTATATTTATCTGAAATATCCATATTACTATATGAAGGATATGATTATTTACTAAACCATATTAAAATTTTACATGTGATTTGTACATTGATAGTTATTTGTTTAACTATGGAAATATTGATAAATTTGTTTACTTTACTCAGAACAAATATTTAATGATAATAAATATTGATTATTGAATTAAATAAATTATTCCATACATGAGGATAAATTTTGACATAACGTAATGGGTGGGTCCTAATTATAGATATTCCCCCAATGCATTGAAAAGTATCATGAGAGAAATCAGTTGGCCAAATCAGATGGGATTTAACCTATAGTTTTAAATGGTCTTGTGAAATGTCTTGAAATTAGTGGTATCATGAAGTATGAGGGGATGAAATCAATCCATAAAAAAAATACATAATTTTGAATTGATTTATTATTATTATCCCTGATATTTTTATATTGATGTTATATATGGATTCATTTAATTCTTAGTTTATTGATTAAATGGAATGTGTGTTAAGTTATTTACCTTTCTATATTTATAACTCATTATCCACTAATAATATTCAATTTATTGATTAAATGGACTATTTGTTCAATTATTTTCCTTGACCTATTGATTATGCTTTATTTATTCATGATATATTCCCCTAAATGTTACCCTTAGTAATTAGTTTAGCTCACCTATTTTTTGAATACATTCCCCAAGATATGTCGAAGAATTCTAGGAATGAATTTAAGTATATGAAAAATTTTCCATTTCAACATTTTTTATTTTATTTCCATATATTGAGTGGGTATCCTGTATGTAGCTGTTTCTATAGAAAACTAAATTGATCAGTCCTTCAAGATTTGACACCCTATAACAATGAAAATTTATTAAATTAGACTCCATTTCTGGGTTGTAGGAGTCGAAGTCATTGCATTATTTAAGGATATAACGAGATATTAAGATAATGATATTTTGTTTGAGGAGATTTATAACATGAATCTATTATTCCAAAAATCCAAAAAATATAAAATACAATGATATCCATTAAATTTTCATCTAAGTAGACTTCTTGGATTCCAAATTATGTAAAATTATATAAATTTTTCATATATTCCCACACTATATGAATTACTATTCATAAATATGATTTATTTATTTAATGATTAAATGAATATTTAGATCTTAATACTCTTGATATCATCATCACATAATGATAAAACTGTGTATGAATTATTTTTATAAGAGAATTAATTATAACCATGCATTTCCATATAATATGTAATATTCCATGTACTACACCATGGAGAGGTGATATTCCTTAAACTATAGTTTATCCCATCAAAAACCATGATATGTTATAAACCATAACCATATAGTTTGTCTTTTAGTAAAAATTTCTATCATAATGATATAATTCTATTATTTAATCTTTTATCCCTAAAAAATATTTTGAATTACATGTTTTTATATGATATGATATTAATTTTGTTTTATTTAGTTGAGTTTTGGTATGTAACACTCTCAATCAAAGGAAAATGTACATGGATACACTTTAATGTATTTATTTTTCCTTTAATTATTAAATTATAAGATTAATTAATGAATAATTTACACTATATATAATTAAAAACTCTAAATAACAAATAAATTTATTTATCTATTCCCTTAATGAGTTGGGACTATGAAATTGACCTAAACCAATTGATTCAATTTATCAACGAATTGATTAATTTATACATCTAATAAACTTATAGGAGACAACATTTATAAACAGAATATATAATTATGATTATGTGTTATAAATATTTTAATTTGATTTACAATATTATCCCATGATGTGACAAAATATGATAATAATGGAAAAACATTATAAATTTATAGAACAATTTGTTAGCTTCTAATAGGCCCCCTCCCAAGATTTTGGGAAAAGGTATCACATAAACATCTATATCCGGTACTATAATAATAATGATTTGGCCAATCTTATCTCTATGATAGCATCCTTCTTAATTCCAAATCCATTTTTTGGTATTTTAAAAATCATAATTATCGTCAAGAGGATACCACACAATTAAAATGATCTGTTAAAAAACTATACATATAAAATTCACACTACATTCTATGATATCATTCAATATTATTGACATATCAACCAAATCCATATAGTACTCCCATAATTTTTCATTCTTTAAATTACCAATAATATGTAGGATGAATCATTCTTCTGTTTGTTCGTCATGACCTATGGAGAAACAACCTATGTGTCATAATCCTTATTATTATTCCTCCTCCCCATAATTGACCTTAACATGATATCTTATCTACACAATATAATGGCCCTATTCTATCACTAGTTTCAATTTTATTTTGATTCAAAGATATATAGTTATAAAATATTTGATTTATATTTATATTTTCATTGCCTAAACAAATTGGTTTATTCTAATAAATAGAAACATGTGTAGAAAATATATCATACTGGAAATAAATAAAACTGAGAACACTTTATTCACACATAACTGACCAGTATAATAAAATTACATGAAACCAAGTATTACATACAAATTGTAATTAATTCCTCTAAATGTTTATAAATTAAAATTGGATAATAAGTAAAAGGTATAATATTATTATTATTAATAATTCCCCTTAATCATCTTCACCCTTGAGTATTACCATTAGTATAACTAAACATATAATGAAAAAAGAAATCATGAAAGAAGAAATAATTTTAAAAAATATTAAAAGTAAATTTATTTAATGAAGTGTTTGATTTTATAATTTATAATTCAATGAATTTATATAATATAATGGTGGATGTTTAGTCATTATTTTGAAATTTTAAAATTTGTATTCTCTTTGAGTTTAATAATAGTAAATAACTTTTTAGTTTGGAATTACTAGCATGTAGTCATTTTATATAAATCTTATTTAGATGTAAATATATATTTTTGAATCATCAATAATTATCTATAATGTTTTTTTTGGAATAACCTAAAAGGATAGTAATTATTAAGATAAAATACTTCTTTTTATAATGGATGTTTTTATGAATTAATCATAATTATTAAATTTATGACATTTATAGATGGATTTCAATAAAATAGGTTGATAAAATTCAAGGAATTATTATAAAAATGAAAAATAATATCTACAAAATAATTATATAGTTATAAGGAGATGATATTTAACTATTCCTGGTTAAAGAAATATATTTTATTGTAATTTTTTTAAATCTATATATTATCATCAAATGATAAAATTAAAATATTTACATTATGAAATATAATGAATAAATTTTGTATATTCATGTCCAAATTAAATGAAATTCATGATCTAAAAAATAATTTTCATGAAATAATAATAAAATCATTTAATGTTAATGTATATAATTTCCATGAAATTATTTCTTTTACATAATTCATTTTCATTTTAAAATTAAATCCTGTGCCATCTTAATGTTAAATTTTAAAAAATAAAAATAAAATTTAAAATCATAATTTGAAAATAATATGTTATGTTCAATTTTGATTTTTGAGTAAAAAATACGTTATTGAGGTTAAAAGTGAGTCACCATTATAAAGAAAAAATAGTATAATGTGTCAAAATTATTTATAATGTGATAATATATGACAAGTATTTATCACTTAATTCTGAATATGAAGTAATTTATTGTCTATTTAATCATTTATAAAAAATTTAATTTAGTTAAATTAAAAAAATTACATTATGATACATTAAGGGATGAGGTTTTGGCAATTATACCACTCAAACTCACCAATGAAAGGAAATGTCTTGCACCAATACCCTGAAAAACATTTCTTTCTGTTTATTCATAAATATCTACCAACATAACCTCTATAATATGACTCTCTTTTGATTTTGATCTTATTTACATAATAGGAGGCCCCAAATCCATCATTTTTTAATAATGTACTTAAGGGAAGATATGGTACTTCAATGTGAGTAAAACCAATTTCTTTAATTATTTCCCAAATATTCTTTATCTAGATATTTAAGAATAATTTTAAAAAATCCAATAAAAAGTAACTAGAATCATGATTCTTCTATTACACTGATATTACTATAATAAAACCACATTTTAATACAATTTTATTCATTCTAACACATTCTTATATGGGTCTATTAAACAACACACTTGAATGATCCAATAAAATTTAATCATGAAGGAATAAGAAAATATAAATACAAGTAAAATGTTATATTAATTATGAATTCAATCCATATTTATAATTATTGAATGGTAATGTATAAGTATTTATCCATTGTTAAAATATCACCATAACTTTCATAAAATTAGTTTGAAACACATGTTATGGATTTTATTTTTATTAAACATTCCAAAGAAAAAATATAAATTTAATTGGAACTTGAAAATTCATCCTATACCTATTATTAAGGTATATTTAATTTTCTAGAAATTATAAAATCAGGAAAAATAAATTATGACCATCAATTCCATACTGAAACGAATAAGAAGAAATTGAATATTCTTACAACAAATGATCACCATAATTTATGAAAAGAAAAAAATAAATATTAAATCAATATAATTTATTAGTATATATTTTAATTAATATGAATAATATTTTTATATATATAATTAATTAATTTCTTATGATTATATTTTTGGTTAGGTCATGTTCATGGATATTGGGAGAAAAGTTAACATGCTTTCTTTCAATTTTTCCTTTTATTTATGATATTCTTAATAAAATATAAATTATTTTGATTTTTATATATTTTTTTCCTTAAATATTTAAATATTTATCTTATGCCAATTTAAATTGTATATTAGAAATTTTATTTACCTCTCAATTCATTTATACGGATTTCATATCATACGATGTTTTTACAGGATTCTGATCTCAATTTCCTTTCATTGAGACAAGTTCTATATTCTTTACTTATTCTATTTTAAATGGTCTATATAATGAATAATGGATTTATTGTCTTGACAATTTAATTATTATTTATGTGATTTAAACATCCATTTCATGTTCTCCCTTTCAGTTTTTTTATTCCTACATTACAAAAATTAGAAGTGCTTTCTTGTCTAAATCAACATTAATTAAATAATAATTTTTAATTCTTTATCTATATTCTTCTCTAAGAGTCATATTCAACCATTTTACTCTATTATATTTATTTTATCTTTAATTTATTTTTTATATTATCATTCTTCCTTACGATTAACTTTTACAATGATTCATATCTCATAAAAACAAGTCATTATTGATGATACATTCAAACTGCAATTCTGGTTATTTCTCTTTCATGTCTAAGAACATTCAAACCAAACATATTTTTATATTTATTGTAAATCACAAATAAATTTTATCTTCATTACCTCTTATATTTCTCTTTAATAATTAATGACATTAATTTTTTATCACTTTCATTGATTTGTTTTATTTCAAAACATTATAGAAATTTTAAAATGAAATTCCTTCAACATCCATGCCATTTTTTATTTTTTTATCATCCATTACCCTAATTTACTTCAATTTTATTTCAAAATTACATTATTTTTATATTTATTTTTAAAATAACATTTTCAAATTATTTTTTACATTTTTAAATTGATTGGTAAAGTGATATATAATATTATTTTCTCATAATTTAACCAATAAATTATGAAATTTATTTTTGATTATTTACTTTAGATTTTTCTCTTTTTTGAATAATTAATTTTAATAAAATTAATATTTTTTGTAATATATTTAATAAAAATCTTTATTTATATATTTTTACCATCATATCATTTGATGAAAATAATATTTAATAATTTTTCCCCATTTTCTTGTATTCATCATTATGTAAATGATAAGGCATTGATTTTTTAATTCATATATGTTCAATTTTTTTATGCTAATGATTTTTCATCTGTATCAAAATCATTTTACTTATATTTACATTCATTATATATTTTTCATAATATATTTTTCTTATGAAATAATATATTGATTCATTTCAATATTTTTAATGTATTTATCGAAATAAGAAAATGATGTCTTTAGGAAAGAATTATTAAGTCACTACTTTTTATTACCTTATTATGTTGAATTATTAAGGACTATCTATTTGACAATACACATCGAATAATAATATCATATATTTATTTCTCTAATTTGAAGTTTGTTCATCTTGATTTCTATACCTCATTATTGATAGGGGAAAATATTTATATAATTGTATATCATTATATTATATATGGGAAACCATGTTATCCAATCGTTAATTTTTAATATTGACTATAATATATATTTTTATATTGATTAATTCATCGACAATATTTATTTGGATTTTTTATACCTCATTAATAAATTTATGTAACTTATATAATTTCCATTGGTATATAATGTTATTATATTTGATTCATAACATATTCTATACATATTTATGGATATATCATTATTTGATAGGGGTTGAATGACCCAAAAATTTTGTATATTATTTGATAAAAAAATCAACTATTATAACAAATTCTTTATTTTCTATTATAATATAGGCACATAAGAGTATTACATATGAACATTACACATCATGAAATAATATTTTCTACATAAAGTTAGAGTTGTACAGGGGTGAAACATATAGTATACCAAAATTGGGAAGAATCAAAGGATAAAATTATCCCATAAATATGAATCCTTATTTCAAAACATTCAAATGAATTAAAACCATTTGGAACATGGTATACATTATCTAAGGAAGTTTTGGACCAGTATATGTGATATAGATAGTGATCAAGTATAATAATGGTTGATTATATATATGGTGTTAGGGGAAATGGGATTGTTTAGATTTGACTATTGCATGGACATAACCATAATGTTTTTATATAGTTGTTATAAAATAATTGGAATAGTAAAAATATGTGTAATAGTACAGTAAAATATTATTTTAAAAGAAATCTATAAATTATTTTAAGAAAATATAAACTTATATATTTTAATACTATCATATACTATTTTTGAATCCATATATATAATTTAAAAAAAATTATTACTTAAATTTAATAAATCACATTATAGGAACTATCTATGGTCAATATAATTTAAGATGAGGGAACCCCACCGTCAGACTCCCAAAAATTGTTTCATCATTACTGCCTCAAAATCCCCTACTATTTCAATAGATCTCCAAAAATTGGGTTATTTGATAAAGAGGTTAATATTTTTTTTTCCAATTTCTATCATACTCTAGTAGGGTCATTTCCTGATTATCATCATAATTTGGATAGGATCTATAAATAAATTTATTTCATCATATTTTCTATGTTTAAAATTTGTGTCCTTGATGATCTCAGTGTTACTCTTCAATTTGTTGACATCTACATTTCTTTTATAATTATCGGTATCATGATCCAAGGATGATTTCTTATAACAAAATGGTTATCTCCAAGTAGAATCCATACATTTTTAGGGATTCTAATCTCTAGTACTCCATCTATGGATTACCTTTCCGTGTTTGGCCACAATGATTTATCATGAGTATTCCCTTTTAGCTTTTACTTGTCTTATTGAAAAACCCATTAGTTTTGAATCTACTAATATGGAAAATTCGAAACCCTCCTTTTACCATATTTTTATAGAATTTTATATTTATTATGAGATACCTAAAATTATTTTAATTATGAATTGGTTTGAATGATTAATTTATAATGCTTTCTACGAGGACATCCCAACTTATTTATTCTCTTTGTCTTCATCATGGTCATTTTGATTGTACCTGAGGGTTTCCTTATATTTAATAGATGATAAAATATTATGTAGAGTCAAGTTTTTGAAAATTTTAATAATTAATGAGGATGTAGTGGAAATCGTCCTTGATGGGATAATGGCGGACAAGAATGGCATGACTTATGGTGATCATTTAGTGGTTGTGGGTCTGATTAACTATGGAAAGGTGAAACTATTTCACTAATGAAAAATATTGATGGCCATGATTTTGGAAAAGTGGGTGGATTTTTATTTTTATTTGAACATGTATTTCTAGTAGCTCCCATCTAAGTGGTAATGGATTTAGTGAAGGACCTACATGGCTGCTATACTGGGGGCCAATTATATTTTCTGCATGCCTCTGTGATGACTATTTAAACTGAGACTACTGATAAACAAGGAATAAAATCTACACTAAATAAAGGAAAGAACCAAATTTCAATGGGGTAAGGACTCACATATATTAATCATAATAAATATTGACCATGAATGGACTATTCTAATACTCATAGAACTATAAATATGAGGTTAAGAACCTCTAATGCTATAGATGTGGTTAGTAATGAATAAAAATAAAAGTATATTATCTTAGGAGGAATCACCGATAATGAGGCATAAAAATATAAAAAACCAACCATATAGTGGGAAACAAGTGAGGTGGCTTGGGGAAAAGTAAAGTCTTTGGAGATTCTCCTCCACTTTGAGGAATAAATGTTGGAGAAGGATTTTAGAATTTATTCTTCTGTAGAAGATGCAAATATTATAGAAGACAGACTAATTCTAGTGGCCACTAATAAGGATAATTTTGAGAGGTTAAAAATGATTTTTTTTATATTTTGACTGGCGACATGAAAGAAAGGAAGTTAATTGTGGAAGAGTTCATTCAATTATGGGATACAATTCAATTTAATTTTTAGGTTGTTATAAAGAATGGTGTGAATGAAAAGATAACATATATTCACTTTAAATTATATAAGGATATTTCTTTTAATATTTAGAATCACGCCCTCAATTTTTATTTATTTTTAATATTTTCTTTGCTGTTCAAGTTGGAACATGTGAGGTTTTCTACTTATTCCATTAATGTTTTTTTAAAAAAAGAAATTTTTTATTCACTCCAGAAATAATGTGTTTCAAATAAATAATTGTATTTTATAGAAACTATGTAATTTTTTATTTAATTATATTATTTCTCATAATTTTTATATTAATTTTTTAATTGTTTATTATATTTTAAATAAGAAAATCATAATTAGTTTAGCGTAAAAGTTATCAAATTTTCTCAAATACATTATTTTTAGTGAGTAGTAAAAATAATCTTCTATTCTATATATTTTATGGGAACATAATTTATAAAAGTGATTTTATAATATATATTATGTTTCAAACTACTAAAATTTTTTAACTAATATTTTCAATGTGCTATAAGTTATAAAATGAATTTGAGGAAGCTATTCAGAAATTCAAAATAGTAAAAAATGATTTTTTTTATTTTAAAAATAATTATTAATTTTTAATGGATCCTTTTGTATTCAATTTGAAATATATAGTATTATTTGTATTAAATAATAAAATATCCAAAACAATGCTCTTCATTTGACAAACCATGTAAGATCCCAACCATAGTACGATGTATGTAATGTTTAAATTTGGGTTAAATTCCATTTTTAAGAGTTGATGAAATGATTATTGAGATTATGAGGGGTCTCAGTGGTGTCTTTGTCATTTGAGAAATGAAATAGGTATATATGATTTCATTCATCTCAGAGGGAAAATTTTGTGTTCGATTAGTTATAACCATGTAGAAATGACTATGAGATTGTCCAGCCTGGACCACTTGGACATAGGCAGGCACATGTGTAAAAAATGATTTGTCAAGCCAGGCAGGTTTCCCAGGAAAATAGTTTGTTCTAGGCCCCTCTATGAAAGAGGGTTCCCCATGGTTGGGACACAGTTTTTCTAACCATGTATCCAAAACATGCACCTTAATAAAAGTGGATAATTTCCCATTTTCCCACAAGTAATTTAAGAGTTCTTACCCGATTTATTCCTCATTCCCTTCTACATCTTACTAGAGTGTGAACCCTCTTTTCCCAATCATCCCAAGGGTTAATATCCTACAATATATAATTATTATAAGATCTATTTTTATTAAATATAAGAACCATGGGAGTCTGAAACTCATCATTCTTCATTATCAATAGAAAATTATGGTCAAATGTTTTTCTCTCCTTATTAATTCTCAACCCATCTTTACAGTACACTATTATATTAAGAATTAAAGTTTGTTTGGAATTAAATGAAGGGTGGTGCTTGGGTGAGTACTTTTATACGAGAATGAGGTAGATGTTATAAGATTTATATCTTATATTATTGATGTTTATTTAAGTGTATGAGGTTGTGATGTTTTGTTGTTATTCAATTCAATTAATTCCATGGATGGAAATTTTAAATTGGGGGTTTAAATAACGAATTAAACCCCTAATAATACAAGTTGGTGTTGAGTAAAAATTCCTCTTTTGACTTCAATTTTTTATCGTACTGACCATGCTGATCGTACTGACCATGCTGATCGTACTGATCATGCTGATCGTACTGACCATGCTGATCGTACTGATCATGCTGATCGTACTGACCATGAAAATCGTACAATGCTGATCGTACTCAATATGGAAATTGCATTGACTCTGCTACTCATATCATTCATTACATACTAGTTTTGCTACTTAGTCAAAAAAAATTGTTTCATATTAATCGTACTATTGTTTATCATCTTCATATAACTTGTTTTAACCAATATGATGTCGTTGAGTTAGTAACAAAATAATCAAAACGATGTCGTGCTTTCTGTTTCAATATGACAATTATGATGTCAGGTGTCCAAGTCCCAAAGATTTTTTCGGAGAAATATGACCGTTGGAGGAGACGTGACCATTGGAACCCGAGGCCTATAAATAGGAGGTCATTTGAATCTGAGAGTACAACAGACAACTAAGAACAAGCGTGATACAATTGTGATACTTTGCTTCTATCAAGTTCTAGAGAGAGATGCTTTGACTTCTCTCATGCTTTGTGCTTTGTGAATCCGATCATCATATCGAGGGATTTCAAGTGATTAGAAGATAGAGGTGCTGATTACCTACAAAATCGAGGGCTTCTGGGGATAGGCAGACAGACGGTCCGAACATCATATCAAGGGCTGCTGGGGATAGGTAGAGAGACGGCCCGATCATTGTATCAAGGGCTGCCGGGGATAGGCAGACGGACGACCCGATCATCGTATCGAGGGCTTACCAAGGTGGTGGTAAGAAAAACCTTTTATCCTATGTGAAAGGATAACCCTTCTCTTTGGGTCAAAAGAATTTTAATACTTTTACATTTCCGCAGCTGTTTGTATTAGAAAGGAATTTGTATTGTTTCCTTTCTTCATTATACTCTCAATTGTAATTGTTTCAATTACAATGATTCTATTACATATTGTATTGATTGATTCTATACGCTTTAAGGTAGAATCATTCATCTTTATATTTCTCTGATTATTGTATTCATCTCGAATACAATTGTTTCACATTTAATTATTATTACTTTACTTCATACCATTTATTCTCAATACAATTGTGGGTGTTTGTATTTGTATTAGTTTAAGTTCTTATAATCTAAATCTCATAAGTTTTTAAACCTACAATTCACCCCCTATTGTATTGTTCCATCTACATATTCTATCCAACAATTGGTATTAGAGCAGGTTTCCACTGATTTGTATTACTAGCTTATTTCTCTCAAACATTCATTTTAACTACTTACTACACTAATGTGTAGAGTGGAAATTATATTGTTTCATTAGATGGAAGGAATGAATATTGGGTCAATAGACAATATAAATCCTCCTAGACAACTTATCATTGATGGGAATGATTATGAGTATTGGAGAGATCATATGAAGACTTTTGTGATCAATACTAGCGTAGACAATTTTATTATGCTTACTGGAGGTTACAAAATTACTGTCAAAGAAGTCAGTACTTTCACTAACCAAGAGAAGCAAGAATATCAACTGAATTACAAGGAACACAATACATTATTATGCTCTATTACCAGGAATATATATATTCAAATATCTTCATGTGAAGCAGCCAACTGTATTTGGAAGAAATTATAAGTCACTCATTTTGGTACATCAAAGGTTATAGAAACAAGAAGAGAAATGCTTCGAGTAGAGTATCACGGATTTGTTTTTCCTTATGGAGAGCCAGTATGTAAAGTGCAACAAAGATTTATGACAATTGTCAACAGTTTCCAATCCATCGGTGAAAAAGGTCTTGATGATGAATCTTTAGTGGATAAAATTATAGATATAATGCCAAATGAGTGGGAGTCAAAAAGGACATGTATTGATGAAAATTGAAAAGTTTCCCAGATTACTCTTGATGAACTCTTTGGAACTCTTCTACAACACGAGACAAGAATGAAGAGAGATGTTGATTTCAATATGAAGAAGAATGGGAATAATAGTGTAGCCTTTACATCTAAAGACAAAACACCTGAAAGACTTACAAGATCCAAAGCCAAGAAAGTTGTTATATCTGATTCAAGTGATTGTTATCTTTCGGATAATGAGCTAGCCGATCTTGCTCGAAGGATGAACAAGATTTTGGAAAAGAAAGACTTCCAATATAGATTCAAAAGGAAAGATAGGAAGGATAAGAATGATTCAGAGCTAACTTGTTATGAATGTAAGAAAGTAGGACATATAAGGCCTAATTGTCCTTTACTAAATAGAAAAGATATAAAAGAGAAATATTCTGAAAGAAACAAGAAACATTTTTATAAGACAAAGAAAGTCTTGAAGGAAAATGATACGTGGAGTGAAAGTGGTAGTGATTCTTCATATGATTCTTCAGAATATGAATCCTCAGGACGTAGGAATATTGGACTTATAGCCAGATTACCAATAGAAGATCATTGTCTCATGGCTAAGGTACATAATGCTGAAGCTATTACAAATGTCTCTTTAAATGAAAATTATACTGATAATAGATATTATGAATCTTCATCATCAGAATATGATACATTACATTCTTTTGAAGAAGTATCTACATTTTCTAAATTACTTGAAAATGAAAATTATAAACTCAAGAAGAAGCTTGAGAAAGCAAATTCTAGAATTTCAATTTTAACTAAATAAGTGTCAGATCTTTCTAAGGATCTTGATATGAAATCTTCTGATTTTGAAAATATTTTAAAAACCCTTGAGAATGTCAAAACTGATAAGGATAAACAGTATAAGGATCTTGAAACTGTGTTCTCAAAGAAAAATGTTTTAGAGACTAACTCTACTTCAAAATAAAGTGTTTTTGAAAATAAAAACATAGTTTTAAAACTAAAGTCAGAAATTTTTTCCTTAAAAAATGGTTTTTCAAACTTTACTCATTGAAAGGAAAACTTTGACAATATGTATTCTCAAATTAGACCTTTGAGAAATCGTTCTGGTCTTGGTTATAATCATTCCAAACCTGTTTTTAGTAAGAACTATTTTGTTCACAAAAAACCTCTTTTTGATCTAAGTGTCAATGTGGTGGACACTGGAAATGATATTGTTCTCTTAACAGAACTCAATCTTTAGTATTTCATAAAGATCATTTTGAAAAACAAATGTAGATTCCTAAAATTCTTTTATCTAACTCTTCATGATCCAAACAAGTTTGGATTCCGAAAAACTAATTTTTTCTTTTTTAGGAAAATGAGAAGTGTACAAATAAGAATATTTGGTACATGGATAGTGGTTGTTCTCGACACATGACTGGAAACAAAGATCTCTTTGAAAAGGTTATCAAAAACAAAAGGTGGAAAAGTTACCTTCGGAGATATTGCTCAAGGAAGGATTGTTGGTATAGGTAATATCGTTTTTCTTGGAAAAGTTCTTAGTTCAAACATTTTGTTTTTTAAAGGTCTTAGGAACAACCTCATCAGTATAAGTCAATTATGTGATGAAGGTTACCTTGTGAATTTTAGAAATGATACGTGTCTACTTCACAATTTCAAGGATGATTTCATTCTATCTGCTCATAGTCAAGAGAATGTATACACTATTAACATAGAAGACCTTAGGAGCCAAAACTTACACTGCTTAAGTGCAATAGAAGACCAATCATGGCTATGTCATAGAAGAGTAGAACAATGTAATCTGAGAAACCTTAGTAAACTTTCAAAGAAAAGACTTGTGAAGGGACTACCAGAACTTAGCTATGATTCTTCAAAATTCTGTGATCCTTGTCAATTTGGAAAGCAACATAAAACTAGCTTTAAATCAATTACTGAAGTTTCAACTTCTAATGCATTACAGCTAGTGCATATGGATATATTTGGTCCCACACAAACTGGAAGCATTGGAGGAAAATACTATGTATTTGTTTTAGTTGATGACTTTACTAGATTTACATGGGTCTATTTTCTCACAAAGAAATCTGAAGCCTTTTCCTATTTCAAAACTTTTAGAGCCCACGTTAAAAATGAGAAAAACCTACCATTGATAACTATTCATAGTGATCATGGTGGTGAATTTCAAAATTTAGATTTTGAAACTTTTTGTAGTAAGAAAGGTATTACTCACAATTTCTCAGCTCCGTGAACTCCTCAACAAAATGGAATGGTTGAATGAAGAAATCAAATTCTTCATAAGATGACTAGAACCATTTTGAGTGAATACTCAATTGCTAAGCACTTCCGGGCTGAAGCTGTTAGTACTACCTGTTATACTATAAATCGTGTTTTAACTAGATCTTTTCTTAATAAAACCCCTTATGAGTTATGGACTGGCTGAAAACCTAAAGTTTCATACTTCAAAGTTTTTGGGTGCAAAGTATTCATTCTGAATACAAAAGATAATCTACAAAAATTCGCACTAAAATATGATGATGGAATCTTTCTAGGTTACTCCAAAACATCTAAGACTTACAGAGTTTTCAATAAGAACACTTGTACTATTGAGGAAACAGTACATGTGAAATTTGATGAAACTGATCCTTTTGTTTTTAACCAACCGAAACCTACATCCTCGGTTTTTTTTTCTAAAAATGGTTATCAATCTTTGCTAGAAGATCCTTCTGATAAGGAAAATATTCAAGAAGATACTTCTGAAACATTTTCCACAGAAGAATTTCTACCATATGTTGATGAACAGGTTTTTCAAAACCCAAATCAATTGTTTCTTAGGAATCATCCCAGTGATAACATCATTGGTGATGTAAATCAACTTATAAGGACCAGAAATTCCTTAAGAAATGAAATAGAACATCTTGCTTTTCTTTCCCAATTTGAACCTAAAAGTCCAAGTGAGGCATTAGGTGATGAATATTGGGTCAAAGCAATGCAAGATGAACTAAATTAATTTGAATGGAATCAATTACGGTCTTTAGTTGAGAGACCAAAAGAAACAACTGTAATTGGTGTAAAATGGGTTTTCAGAAACAAATGTGATGAAAATGGAATCATTGTAAGAAATAAAGTAAGACTCGTTGCTAAAGGCTATAATCAAAAAGAGGGAATAGACTATGAAGAAACATATTCTCCTGTATCTAGACTTGAATCTATTCGTATTCTATTAGCCTTTGCAGCATACATTAATTTAAAACTATTTCAAATGGATGTAAAATGTGCTTTTCTAAATGGTTTTGTTCAAGAAGAAGTTTTTGTCGAACAACCTCCTGGTTTTCTAGACCCAAAACATCCTGATCATGTTTTTAAACTTACCAAAGCTCTATATGGTCATAAACAAGACCCTAGAGCATGGTATGATAGAATTACATGATTTCTTTTACAAAAAAATTATAAAAAATGTACAGCAGATCCAACCCTTTTTATAAATATGGAAAACAAAAATGTTTTGATTGTTCAAATCTATGTTGATGACATCATATTTGGATTAACTCAGAAAACTTTAACTGATTCTTTTTCAAATTTAATGAAATCTGAGTTTGAAATGAGTATGATGGGAGAGTTAACATTTTTTTAGGTTTTCAAATTTCTCAAAATCTAAAAGGAACATATATATCTCAACATAAGTATATAAAAGATTTACTCAAAAAGTATGGATATGAAAAAACTAAAAGTATTAGCACTCCAATTGGTACCTCAAATACACATGATCTTGATGAAACTGGGAAACCAGTAGATTAAAAAATCTTTAGAGGTATGACAGGAAGTTTGCTATACTTAACAGCTAGTCAACCAGACTTAATGTTTTCTGTATGCTTATGTGGAAGATATCAATTTAATCCAAAAGACTCTCATTTAAAATCCGTAAAGGGAATCCTTCGGTATTTAAAAGGCACTATGGATTTAGGTCTTTTTTATTCTTCTGGGAATGATTTTGTTTTAAAATGTTTTTCAGATGCTGACTTTGGCGGTTGTAGAATGGATAGAAAAAGTACATCTGGAACATGTCATTTCTTAGGAGATTCTCTGGTTTCTTGGTCCTGTAAGAAACAACACTCAGTAGCATTATCCACTGCTAAAGCTGAATATGTAGTAGCTGAAAGTTGTTGTGCTCAAGTGTTATGGATGCAACACACACTCACTGACTATGGATTGAGTTTCTCCAAAACTCAAATTATATGTGATAATACTAGTGCCATAGCTCTTCGTAAGAACCCAACACATCACCCTCATGCAAAGCACATAGATGTTGGGCATCACTTTCTTAGGGATCACACACAAAAAGGAGATATTATTATACAATTTATCGCAACACAAGAACAACTTGATGACATTTTTAAAAAACCATTACCTTATGATAGTTTAGAGTTCATAAAATAGAATCTTGGAATGATTACATTAAAATAATCATTCATATCCACTTCCTGTTTTACTTTTCTCCTTACAGCAAACAACTCCCTTTGAATGTTGGAGGACATTTCTTACTATGTTTCTTTTATCTTATGATCTTTAATTATTTACTCTCCTGGTATGTGTTTTTACTTTTTTGTTTATCGTATTAACAGTTTTATCGTATCATTTACTTTTCTGTTTATCGTATTAACAGTTTTATCTTATCATTTACTTTTCTGTTTATCGTATTAATAGTTTTATCTTATCATTTACTTTTCTGTTTATCTTATTGACAGTTTTATCGTAACATTTACTTTTCTGTTTATCGTATTGACTGGTCATGGTAATGAATTTCTTTTCCATCGTATCAACCGATCATGGTAATGAATTTCTTTTCCATCGTATCGACCAATCACGGTAATGAATTTCTTTTCCATCGTATCGACCGATCATGGTAATGAATATCTTTTCCATCATATCGACCGATCATGGTAATGAATTTTTTTTCATCGTATCGACCGATCATGGTAATGAATTTCATTTCCATCATATCGACCGATCATGGTAATGAATTTCCTTTACATCGTATCGACCAATCATGGTAATGAATTTCTTTTCCATCGTATTGTCGGATCATGGTAATGAGATTGTTTTCCATCGTATTGTCAGTTCATGGTAACAAGATTGTTTTCCATCGGCTTGTCAGTTCATGGTAACAGGATTGTTTTCCATCGGCTTGTCAGTTCATGGTAACAAGATTTTTTCCATAGTATTTTTAGTTCATGGTAACGAGATTGTTTTCCATCGTATTGTCAGATTCATTGTAACAATATTGTTTTCCATTGGCTTGTCAGTTAATGTTAACGACTTTGTTTTCCATCGGTATGAAGATTTTTTTCCGTACGATTGTGTTTTCTTTTTATCTCTACGAAAACCAACAATTACCTGACGTTCTCCGGCAGGTACTTTCCATTTTTAAATTTTTTTTCCTTTTGTTTTTATCCTAACCATTGATTTTTTTCTTCTAATCTTGACCATAGAAGATCAACAGTCACTCCTATATCGCCTATAAATAGCCCCCCTCCCCAAACCCACATTGGTTTTTCAGGTTTTGAGGCGAAGCTCTATTCCACTATTTTAAGTCATCGTACGATCTTTCTTCGGCAGCATCCCTATGTCTCAGTCTTCTGCCAACACTCCTACCGATATGTCTTCAAAGGCTTTCTCAGAAAAAGCCCTTTGAAGGGAAAGGTCAGTTTTCCAGGACTTATATGATTCATATGATTCTACTATCAAGATGATTATCTTGTTTCAAGGATGGGAGCATTTTTGTGTTGAAAGGCCTGTTTCTCAAGATCCGGTTCTCTTTGATGAAGTCTGTCTGTTTCATATAACCGTATATTTCGGCAAGGACATGACTGTCAATTTTGCTGTGTACGATAGAAAGTTGTCTATGTCTGTTTAATAAGCGGCTCATTTTCTGAATGTTCCAATAAAAGGTGATTCCTTCTATCCATCCCATAAACTACTAGAAGAGGTCGGTACATTTAATAGAGAAAGTGTCGAGAAGTCTTTGTTTGTTATAAATGAAGAGAAGAGAAAAGTGGCTCATCTTTCTCCTAACAATAGATTTGTGGCTTTATGGATGCAAGGTTTTCTTATTCCAAGAATAGGGGATAGAGAAACTCTGAAAGTTTCTGATATCTTCATGTTAGACTATCTTGTCAACATGAGAAAAGTGAACCTCATGGGATATGTTTTCGAAACAATTAATAATGTAACGTCAGGGGAAATAAAATCTCATTTTATTATGTATCCAGCCATCCTTACAATTTTTATTCTTGAGAGCATGATGTTTTGAAACATTCCTTTGAAAGGAAAGCTGATAGATCTGAACCCATCTTGGATTAGTAAGAGTACATTGAAAAAGATTAATGTTTGTTTCGATCAAAATTGAATACTTTTTGTTAAGGATGTAGAAGTTGAATCTCCTCAGAATCAATCAGCACCTATACCAGCCAAAGACTTTCAATATTCTGGTATTACTCAAAAGTCTGATTCTCAAACCAGCTCAAAGCCTAAGAATAAGACAAAGTACAGTAAATAAGTTGTAGCCAAATGGATAAAAAATAAGGAACAAAGAAAGGAAGGTGATCCAAAGTCTGGACTTGATCCAGCCGAAGCGTTTGCTGAAAGAATTAGGGTAGAAGAAACCCTTAAAGCTGAAAATAAAAAGAAATCTGTTTTGAAAAGAAAGGCTCAAGACTTTGATATCTCTAAAGTCGTGAAAATGGTTGAAGATGCAAGTGCTCAACTAACGAAAGAAGTTCTTCAAGAACCCATCGTACAGAGTCTTCCTGAAAAAGAAAAAGGAAAACAAATGATGGAAGAGATAGAAGAAGTGGAAGAGAAGGAAGGATATTTCCTTTTATAATTCCTTAAGACTTCGAAAAAGAGTAGGGCTGAATTGGTTCAAAAGCAAAGTGAAGGTGTTCAACAAGTTCCTCATGCCGATCAAGAACTTTTTCAATCTTATAAAAATCCAGATAGAATTTCGTCTCAAGTAAAGAAAGGTGCTCAATCCTCTCACACTGATAATGTTATAGTCATTATTGATAAAGTGGAAGAATAATGAAAGAAGAACAAAAAAGCAAAAGGAAAATAGCCAGTTGTTGACTCAATCCGATCAAATGATATGCCTTCGTATGATAAGGATACTGATTCAGAACATACAATCTCTCTCAAGAAGAGTGATTACATTGTCCACGTTTCGAGAAGGGTTGAGAAGACCATTCCATTTTTCCCTAGGATGGAAGGGAAGATTGATTTTATTACTGATAATCAGAAAAAGAATTTTGGTTCTGTAAAATAATTAAGAAAGAACGTTTTGTCAGTCAAATCCGATTTGAAAGTTCTTTCAGAAAGATCAGCTTCCCATAAGAAGGCCTGTAACAAGATGAAAAAGTGGTCGTACAAAATAGAGAGCTCAATAAATGATCATGAGATATCAATTGAAGATTTAAAAAGGTTGTCATATGAGCTTTCAATTGCTTTCAATAAGCTTGATAGAGAAATTGTTGAAAGGTTGAATCTTTTGTCTTCTCAACGAGCCGATGTTCCTTTAGTAAAATACTTGTAGGAGAAAATGAATGCCTTTCAGGATGAGTTTTCAAAGGTTTCATCTTTCAAAGATGAAATAGGTCTCTTGAATAAAAAAAATCTGGGTTATCCAAAGATAACAATAATTTGCAAGACATGATTGATACTCTTGAAGAAGTAATCAGAGTTCACGAGGAGACTATCAGAAATCAAGATCAACTCTTTGCCGATCAACAAGACCTACTCAGATCTCAAGGTGATGCTATTTCGGAAGACAAGAAAGAGATAAAAAAGATGACGGCAGTTCTTCATGAGTTGATCAAAAAGGAGAAGGAAAGAGAAAACAAGTGACTTGTATTTGTTCTCAAGTTTATCATTGTTTGTTATCATAATGAAATTTCTTTTATCCATTGTCTTCTGTTTATTTTCTAACTCTTTCAGACAATTCATGTATACCCCTTTCTTTTTGTAAATCACAAAGGGGGAGAATGTTTATAAAAGGTGGAGAATGTTTTATAAAGGTGGAGACTGTTTTATAAAGGGGGAGAATGCTTTACAACACTTCAAATAAAATCTTCGAATAAAATACTTAGGAAAGTCCATACCTAAGGTGGAGTTAGTTGTATTCAATTTTTTTATTCAGAAGAGTTTCCAATAACTCAGGGGGAGATAAGTATTTCTTTTAGTTTTTATTTTGTGATTTGTGATTTCCAAAAGGGAGAGATTGTTGAGTCAAAAGTCCTCTTTTGACTTCTATTTTTTGTTTTGGAAATCACAAATGTCCTTTTTCATGTTTATCGTATCGTACTGACCATAATGATCATACTGATCATACTGATCGTACTGACCATGCTGATCATACTGATCATGCTTATCGTACTGACCATGTTGTTCGTACTGATCATGCTGATTGTACTGACCATGCTGATCGTACTGATCATGCTGATTTTACTGACCATGCTGATCGTATTGATCATACTGATTGTACTTACCATGACAATCATACAATGATGATCGTACTGAATATGGAAATTGCATTAACTCTGCTACTCATATCATTCATTACATACTGGTTTTGGTACTTAGTCAAAACACTTGTTTCATATTAATCGTACTATTGTTTATCATCTTCATATAACTTGTTTTAACCAATACGATGTCATTGAGTTAGTTACAAACTAATCAAAACGATGTCGTGCTTTCTGTGTCAATATGACCGTTATGATGCCATGTGTCCAAGTCCCTCCAAGTTTTTCGGAGAAATATGACCATTGGAGGAGATGTGACCATTGGAACCTGAGGCCTATAAATAGGAGGTCATTTGAAGCTGAGAGTACAACAAACAACTAAGAACAAGTGTGATACAACTGTGATACTTTGCTTCTATCAAGTTATAGAGAGAGATGTTGTGACTTCTCTCATGCTTTGTTCTTTTTGCGTCCCATCATCGTATCGAGGGCTTTCAAGTGATTGAAAGACAGAGGTACCGATTACCTACAAAATAGAGGGCTATCGGGGATAGGCAGACAGACGGTCCGATCATCGTATCGAGGGCTGTCGGGGATAGGCAGACAGATGGTCCGATCATCGTATCGAGGGCTTCCGGGGATAGGCAGACGGACGAACCAATCATCGTATCGAGGGCTTACCAAGGTGGTGGTAAGACAGACATTTTATCCTAGGTGAAAGGATAACCCTTCTCTTTGGGTCAAAAGAATTGTAATAATTTACATTTCCGCTGCTATTTGTATTAGAAAGGAATTTGTATTGTTTCCTTTCATCATTATACTCTCAATTTTAATTGTTTCAATTAGAATTATTCTATTACATATTGTATTGATTGATTCTATACGATTTAAGGTAGAACCATTCATCTTTATATTACTCTGATTATTGCATTCAACTCGAATACAATTATTTTACATTTCATTAGTATTACATTACTTCATTCCATTTATTCTCAATAAAATTGTGGGTGTTTGTATTTTTATTAGTTTAAGTTCTTATAAAATAAATCTCTTAAGTTTTTTAAACCTACAATTCAACCACCTCTTGTATTGTTCCATCTACATATTTGATCCAACATTTGGATCCCATAAGGATGATTAGACTGGGAATATGATCACCCATTGGGTGTTTCACTATGTTCAATTTGGAAATTTATTTTTTAAATGATGAATTGAAGGTTTTTTTGAAATTAAACCAATTTTAATATTGTTTATATTACAAACATAGAATGAATAGTTTTTTTAAATTAACATGTAATGTTAAATGAATTTTTAGTTATGAAATGGAAAAAATGATAAATGGTTAAAACGGGTAACTTCTTCATTAGAAAATGGGTTGAATTTATTTATATTGTTTGTATCTATGAATAAATATTTATATGGTAATTATTTGGAATTGATAAAATGTATTAAAAGTAATGATTCATGGGAACGTTGATAAATTGAAAATGATCAACCTTTATGATAAATTATGATAATTATTCACTCATTCTTACCTTCATAAATGTGACAAATGGTTGGTGTGTATGATAGACTACTAATCATCTCCCATGTTCGGTCCATAAAAATGCTCCTGTCACCCCAATGAATCATAGTTTTGGCGGACTCTCTAATACCTCAATCTCAAAGGGTATGTTCATGGAATTATACATCATGTTTGGGTATGTTCAAAGGTGCCATTAAAAAACATGATTTCAATTCATCGAATTATTCACCTTTTATATAAACATATGACCCATACCCTATATTATTGAGAGGAAATCCATAGGCCATTTTAGGTTTCATGGTTTTATATATCACAGATCTAATAAAAAATGTGCTTAATTTAAATATTTTTAAGTATTGAAACTCAGTTTATCTATGGTTTATCTATTATTTACTATACCGTTTCATACACTTTTATTATATGGGATAATGGTGTAGAAAATGATAGTAGTTTCTTACTATGTTTTTTTGAAACCCTAATTAGGCGACCATTGGGTACCCTAGAATACTTTATAGTTGATGGTCAGGAAATAAGTATGTACCATATTTGATGGCTTATATGGTAGTCAAGTTGGAGGATGGATGAGGGGACCATGCATAACTATTACACCAATTTTTGGGAATGAATTTAATATCTTATTGTTGTTTTCTTTTATACCTATAAATTATCATTCCAGGTCATATTTTTCAATATTGAATTTTTTGTACTTCACATGTTTCAGAATGTGTTATGTGATTAATTGTAACTTATTGTTGTTGATTGTCAATGTTAATATTTATTTATACTATTTTTTTACTCTAGTAATGTGGGTATGGTCTCCCCTCATGCTTTATTATACAATTAGTACTTTTTCGAAGCCTTTTGAATATGGTATTGAAAGCTTAAGGTTTGTGACAAACCAGATTGTGGGACCAATTTAGTGGCACCTGGGCCAAGATGTTACAAAGTGGAAACTGATAAATTCAATTTCTTATTTTTAATAATTATGAATGATACACATCAGGATAGACTGTGTTATGCCTTATTAATAATGTGATGCATGGGTGTAGCTAAACCTTATGTGGGGAGAAACCCATGTACCTAATATGGGTTGTTTTTCATTATGTTTTCTTGTTATATTTTGATGTTATTTCACATTTGGTGATAAATATGTGCCATGATGATATTGTTTTATTTGAGGATTTATCTTTGGCATGTAATGTTAGTGAATTTGTATATGCATATATTATTTATGAACATAGGATTTATGTGTCATGAAATATATTATGCACTCATGGATGTACATGTTATTTTGGGTAGTTCGAAATGAAATCAATTTCTTATTTTTCATGCGGTTTTTGAAAATAGTACCAAATAAGAAATGTTGGAATTTGTTATGGTCAAAAAGTGATAAATTGAAATGATTAAAATTGTTCTTAATGTGGATGTTGTAAGTTTTTTTCTATATTTAGAGATGAAAAATTGAGTCAAAAGGGATGTTCTAAATTGTAATTCTATATAACCTTTGATATCTATGGACCATGATAATGACGGTGGTTGTAGTGATGGAGACGCAATCAAATTTTTTGGGATATTGTTAGAAGAATGGGTTAATTGTGGAAAGTATTTATCCCTATTTTTTGTGAACTTTGGCAACTATATATTATGTGTTTTGGGATGTGCATATGGAATTATAGAGAGTTAATACCATGCTAACATTTATTGGCTACACATTAGGATAGAACCACCAAGAATCCATCTCTAGTAGATGGAAAAAACACCTATTTGTTCTAGATAATAGGATGGAAGATAATATCCCTGAGAAAATCCATCATTTTATAAATTTTATGGAGAGGGGACTAGGGAAGGAATCGTCGAGTTTGTTTGATCTGAGGAGAATGTTTTAAATGAAACACAATATGATGTTTTCTATAGAGGGTGTACCTAAGACATTACAGTTCTTGAGTGAGTCTATTTAAAACATTCTAGAGCAGATAAATAGTACTCAAAAGAACATAACTGTTTGGGAAACTGACATATTATGATGAAATGTTAAGGTATTTATAAATATTTAGGCTTAGAATGAGCATTTGATTGCATGGGTTGGAAGAAAATCTAGGTGGTGTTCTTGGATAACACTACCTCAAAACCCTAAGGCAATAGAAATATAAAACTTTTATACATTTCACAAAGGTATATTTGATGGTCATGTATTATTATGGACGATTCACTAAATTGGAGTGTTTTGTAACTATATTGATAGTATATAATGTATCCACAACTAGAAATTTTCCGGATGGATGTAAATATAAGGTCACATCTCTAGTAGTCCTATTTAATCTAAAATGATTTTTTGATATAGTGTATTAGGAACTCATTTATAATTTGAACCAGAATGAGTCATCTAGTGGGGGAAAGAAGGTTTTAGTGGGGTGTTTTGGTTGTGTGTCCTCTGATAGTAGGAAGCCCAATTATGGTAAATTCCACCATGGTAGTTGTGGAAAGAGTAGAAAAGGGAGAGGTTCATTCTCATAGGGTAATGATTGGATTATTTTCGATCAGTGTGTTAGACAAAACTAAATGTGTGGTTAATTTACATGACCACCAATGGAATGTTGAGCATTTTAGAGGATGGGTCATGTACAAAGGTTATACAGGAACCCCTGATGAATTAAAAATGATGTGGGATCTAGACCAATGGAATGGGGGTTTGAAACCCCAAATCATCCCAACATTTTGAGTTTTACTTATTATTAAATATATAGTGGGGGATGTGGCACATTAGGACCAGAGAATCCATATTATATGGTTTGTAAAACCCAATGGAATTAGGGAAATATGTAGAGGAATATGAAATCTACATGATATTCATGTTTCTCTGATTAGTAGTAAGTTTAGACCATAAACTATTTGAGATATGATTCATATAGTTTCCAGAATTAATAGTAATTTATTTGATACATGAGCTTCTCATTATTTTATATATATTATGTTTGTTAATGGGTTCAGTCTTGAGGTGGAGGATATGTTTTTAGTAATGTTAATCAACGCACCATTGGGGGTATGATTAGAGGATATCGATCAATTAATAGAGTTTTCCATTGAGGTTGGTGTGTGAAATCTCCTTTGGTACTTGTATATGATTGAGATGATAGGTTTTTACCTGATACTAAGAATGGATTGGTTTTCTAAATTCCAGGAACATATTGATCATTACTATTGGAAGGTCCTGTTCACATATCCAAAGGGTGACACTTATCTTCCCCATGGGGAATGGGAAATCGTAACATGAAATATAGGGGAAACAAATATGAAAGAGGGTAAGCTGAAATCCAATGTAGCAAGTATTTTTCATATTGATGATGCAGTAGGGTGTGATGTATTTCATCAAAGAGTGGATTGGTTCTTGGAAGTGTTTACAGAGCATTTCTTAGGTCTTCCACCCAAGAGAGAGGTTGAGTTCATGATATAGATTATTATTAGTGCTCAGAAATTTTTTATTACACTTTATATAATGAATCATAAGAACATCTGGAACATATGACGCAGTTGGAGGAGTTAGTAGAAATTGGTTTTATCTACCCAGGTACAACAGATAGGTGTTTTATGGTAATATTATTCAATTAAAGATGATATAATTTTGTGAATATGATTTGATTACTAGAAATTTAACGCGATGATGGTTCATAACTATTATAATTTTCAACATATTGATGATTTATTTGATTAACAGAGGTGTTCCATCATGTCCACCAAGAAGGATTTGAGTCTAGGGCATCAACAGCTAATATTGAGACCTTCAAATAATGAATGAATAGTATAGAAGAGTAGGATTAGTTTTTATGAGTTCATTGTGAAGGAAATTTGTCTATTGAGTGCTCCTGTTATGTTTATGGATTTGATGAACTAAATAGTCTTCCCTTATTTAGAAGGGTTTTTTATTTTCTTCGTGGATGAAATCTTGGTGTACTCCCAAACCCATGATGATCATGACCAACACCTGGATGCTGTCTTATTTGAACTAAGAGAGAGTCTAAATTATTTCATGAAATCAAAATGTAATTTTGGGATATAAAATGTAAATTTCATATGAAACATTATCTTAGTGGAAGGTGAGACAATATACATAAGGAAGGTTGAAGTAGTGGTTTCATGGGGGCATACTATATTTGTTTTTGATATTTCATGTTTTCTAGGTTTATTTTGATATTACTGATGGTTCATCAATGCATTTTCTCATTTAAATTATCATGTTTCAAAAAAAAGGGCGGTTTCATGTTTGGGTTGTATGGGGCATTTGATATCACTTTCTATGATTCTATGAAATTGATAAACACTATGAAAATCATGATGCTACCCCTGTAATGTCAAGATTATAACTTATTTTCATGATGCATATGGGATTGAACATGGTGTAGTGTTGATGTAGGGAGAAAGATTCATTATGCATGGATCATGGAAATTGATACCACATGAATGGAACTATCCTACATATGTTGTTGAGTTGACCATAGTGGATTATACATGAAATGATTTAGACATTATCTTTTAGTTCATAATTTTATTGTTTATACAAATAATAATAGCCTTATGTATTTATTTTTTTAGCATCATTTTTATATTTGGAAATGGAGATGGTTTAAGTAGATACAATGTTTTGCAATTGATGTAGCATATATGATGGAGACGGAATTTTGTTTTGAGATGAAATGTGTAATAATACAAAGACTCAAGTGGTTAATGTTTCTAGTTATAAGTTGAAGATGTTGACATTGTTCACTTACAAGAATATAGGTGTTTAGGATGAGCATGTGATGTTGAAAAAAATTTCTTTATATATTAAGAAATCTCTTCATAATTGTGTTATGTAAATGTAGTATTAGAATTTTACAATTACATTTTGTGATATTCTTTTTTGAATGGGGCATCCCTCTTTCAGTTGTACCATTGACGGGGATGAGAGTATTCTTGTTTATAGTGGTGTGGTTGTGACTATTTATATGAAAGAAGATATGTGGTCTGAGTTCAATGACTCAAATTGGGAAGTGAATCATAGTTTGAAAAAGATGTACCATGATATTTGGGGACAATATTGGACGTAAAAAAATTAGAAGAAATTTTTTTGGATTCATTATATAATGCTAATCCTTAAGAAGTTAAAGGCCAAAAATCAAAGACCAAATGGGATTTTAAATCCATATCCTATTCTATATGGAAGATTAATGAAGTTACAATGGATTTTTTTGGTAGGTATCTAAAGGATTCATTAGAATAACAGAATAATTGGGTGATTGTGGATCAGTTATCAAAGGTTTCACATTTGTTTCCACCACGAGAGACATTCACCATCGACCAGTTGGGTGACTTGTATGTTCAAGGTATAACACATTTCAATAGGGTTCCATGAACTATAGTTTCCAATCATAATATTTATTTTACTTCATGTATATGGAATGGGATAATGAATATAGTAGATACTTATGTGTTTTTAAGTACATCTTTCCACCCATTGAAGGATGGTATTTTAGAGTATACTATCCAGGTGTTAGAATACATGTTGAGGGAATTAATTGTAGCGTTTACTAGATATTGTGGGAGACACTTAGAACATATTGATATTTCATATATTAATAGTTATCTGCTGAATATTCAGATGAAACCATAAGAGATGCTTTGTGGTAGACCATCTATATCTCCCTTGAAATTAATGGAATTAGGGGAATCATAGTTGTTTGGAACAAGTCTCAGGTAGGAGAAGTAATAGCAGGTTTAGTTAAATCTGAATCCTACGGAAATAATATAGAGTTTCCAAAATTCATACACTAAAATATGTTGTTGAACAATGGAGTTTATTGTGGTTGACCATGTATTCATTCATGAGTCACCTCGTGTCACGACCTTACCCAATGGGCTCGAGCTGCGACTCCCCAAGCCCTCCTCCAATAGGCCAGGGGCTGGAGACTAGTGCCGATTAGGCTATCACACACATGGGAGGCATTAACCAAAGGTACCTATACACACACACACACACATACACCTCCATGAAACAATGTATAGATATATAAAACTAAAAAGTAAAGTCAAGCATACAACTTTCCCAAACCCGAGTACACCAGAAGTACAAAAGGGGAAATCAGGTCCCTCCAAAGGAAAACCACAAAAGCATCCAACCTGCTCAAAAGAAGGGGTTCGCTGCCAAAAGCACCTCCAAAAAGCACCTCGCCACAACTCTGGTATGACTCCATGGTCAGTCCCGATCATTCAGCTCCTCCAGCTCATAGTCCTCCTGGGAGACCGTCGTAAGGCCTGCGGTCTGCACAAAGTCACCAACATTTGTGGGAAAAGCCCGTCTAGGGGTGAGTATAACAATACTCAGTAGACACCCCAAAAACCCAAAACAAAAGAGTGGAACTGAAAGCCAACAGTCTGCTAATGCCAGCCATAGGGGACCCAGATGAGAGAAAAACTCCATCTCGTGGCCATCCTCAGCTAAACACAACTAGTCAGCTCAAATCAGGTGTATGTCCATACATATACCATGATCATCCAGATATACTCAGCTCACGCACCAAGCCACACGAAGTACCGACCTCATCACCAGAAAAGGTTCACAACCAAGAGAGCACACTCCACGATTACTGTCATCTTAGGTGACACTCGTCCGAGAGATACACTCCATCGGGTCCCACACAAACATCTTAGACGCTCACCCGATAGATCACACTCGTTGGATATCGTCACTAAGGAAACCTCGCTGAAACAAGATAAACACCAAACTACTCGGACAAGGGATTGCTCCTAGGGTCCTCTAGGGAATAACATATCCCACACCTGTATAAGAATATCTCACGGATAGGGGATCACTCCAAGGATCCAATGGGGGATAACACAACCCGATCTGGCATTCGTAGATCTCACAGATAGGGGATCACTCCCTGGATGCGCTGGGGGATACCACAATTGGATCTAGAAGTCGACAGAAACACGTTACTCAGATAGAGGATAGTCACCCATGTCATGACATTCATGATGATACCGAAATCCTATCTGGAACATCTCGGGTTGTAGGGGTTCAAACTGACGAGGCTGTAACCCTACGGAAACCATGTGCTGAGTATGGGATCATATAACCAACGATACTACTACCCCATTATAATCCTCTTGCTGAGTAGGGGATCATATATCTGACGATGCCACAACCCTACAGAGCATGGCCCACATTGTAGAGGATCATATTGCCGATGATGCCACAAACCCTACTATGGTCAACCTGCTAGATTGGGGATCACTGCCCGTGGATAACCGGTCATAGTGATACCAAGAACCCGAACTAGGGAAACGATGCTAGAGGATCCCACTACGGGCCCACTAGAGGGATACCACAACTCTAACTGATTAAACATCCCATAGATAGGAACACAAACTTATACAAAGGTTATGATGTCGCATGAACCCTCGTAGGAACGAACCAAGGGAGTACCCTCAACCACTGCTGGTCCAAACGTCGCTAACCCGAGCGACCCACCACAACGCCACACTACGCACCTCCAAGGTTGAAACCAAGGCCACCATTGCGATTCACGCAGAATAACACATAGGATAGGCTGTTTACTAGCCCGAAACGAACAACCGTTGAAAAAGGAACTATTCACAATAACTATCCCGTGTGGGGCCCACACTACGATCCCGAAACTCATCAAGTGGATTAGACAATTGCGATCCACTTGAAAAAACACAATGGATCGACTACTCGATCATCCCAAACGGACACCCAGCGAAAAAGGTAATATTCACTGAAGCCAACCCGAGTGGTTCCCACACCACAATCCCAAAATTCCTCAAGAAGATCACACCATTTTGACCCCTTGGAAAAACACAGGGGATCGACAACTCGTTTGTCAAAATCGAACACCTGGTGGAAAAGTTGCGTTTCTCCGAAAACGCCAAAACCCGAACTCATGGGGACCACACCTTCTTCTCTGTCAGAACACCCTGAAACCATCATGAAAAGTCCGCTATACCATCAGGGTCTCAACGTCGCAGACGACACGTAAATCAAACGCTCCAGGTAGAAGATAAAATGGTGCGAAGTCGAATAATAATAAAATATTAATATTTTATTTTACATTTCATGCTCCCAGGCCATGATCCCGAAACATTAAACTCCCAAACCCACCTAGAAGGGTTCGCCTTATCACCAGGGTCGCGTTGCCGCAGACAGAACACGATTCAGATCTCTAGAGAGAAAGATACAGGGGTTTTAAACCCCTTGTGTATTAAAAGAGGGTCGAATCGGCATGAAGCATCCGGCCTGGGCTGGCCCGCGCTAGCCGACCCCGCCACCGCCACCGCCGTCCGACCCTGCCGCAATAAAGCTGGCGATTCTGGCCGGTGGCCCTTTGCCGCACCGCGGCCCGCCCCGCCGTGAGACCCCGACCTTCCGCCACGCTGGGCGGCTTGCCACCGCGCCTTAGGCAGCGGCCGCTGCCTCACCGTGGACGTCCACCCCTCGCCGGCGCCAGTGCCGCCGTTCTGGTGCCGCTCCGACGAGACCTCCATGGACCGACGGGACCACCCGGTGGTCCTTTTTTCAATCTGGAGGTGTCTGTGCGACCCTCGGGACCCCTTCTACATTGCTATGGATTAAAAATGAAGAAAATTGTTGAAGAAACCGGATCAGAGGTTAAACCACAAATCGCCTACCATGCGGGCAAAACGCCGAAGCTTCGGGTGCCGAACGACACCTGCGATGTGCTAAAGCTCGATCTGCTGACGATCGACGTCGAAAACGGTTGACGTCGGCTCCTTCATGGGATGTCCGTTCGTTGACTAAGAGGCGGAAGGGGGGGGGGTCTTCACGTATAAGAGGTTTTGGGGGAGATGAGGATTGTTTTTTTTTCTTTTTTTAATACAATATAATCACACACCCGACCCCGCCTCAGACCAAACCTCCCGGCGTAGAGAAGATGAGGTCACCCCTAGGGTAAAAACACCATTCTGAATGCAACGACAGGCTTGGATTTTTGATCCGAGACTTCATTCAGATGTTATTCGAGCTAACACTCATAAATAATCTTTTCAATTTATTTACAGAAATGCCATTGGTGGCTTTTCTCACAGCAGGCCCACACCCACAAAATTTACACCCCGCCTAGGTTAAACGACAGGCTCCGGACGCAATTGTGCTCCCATATTCATATTATGATCTACCATTTATGAGATAACACACCCCTTCCACGTGCATAGTATAAAAATACTTAATATTTTTATAAAATTAATTCTGGGCACACCGGGGCTCAGAATCGCACATAGTCTTCGTTCCTAGATTTGGAATTATTCATAGAAATATTCATGTCGGACGTGGAAAAAACCCAAGTTGATAGATCCTAACCACCTTAAAACTTCTCATCCCCGGAAAGCCAAAAGCACAATGAAAGAAACTGGACACTCAAATGGGTCTCCCACGCCAGCAAGTTCGCCAACAAACCCCTGCCCGAACACAGAAGTTAGAGGGACTCATCCACGACACCTCAATACTATTCGCTTTGGGCGGAACTGAATTTCCCACACAGTTTTTATCATGTCCCAAAAGCACATCTCAGTGGGGGATGAATCCCTCTCCCTCACGCATTCGAAGCACGCCAAACAACACCCACACAGGATCTTACCAACGCCCTGAAAAAACCTCAAGAAAGCAACAAAAAGGAAAGGGTACCGCTAAATAGTGTCTATAAAAACTACTACAGGAAGTAGAAATGGACGCAAGACGTACCTTTATCCATTCGCATAGCCTCTGGGTCAACAGCCCCTAGGGCAGGCAGCTTTCCTTTCCCTCATCCCCTAGCTCCCTGAGCTTGGCGTGGACCACCTGGGCATGGTGGTTGTGGAATCTGATACCACATAACACCTCCTACTATTGCACCAGCTCCATCGCCGCGTCCACCGCCCTGCGAACCTCTAAACTCGAGATGTTTTCTCGTCCAAGGAGGCATATCGACCGGCTCCCTTTCAGTAACAGGATGAGTTGGATAATATCTAGAAAGATGTCCCCAACCATCACCAGCATAACACTGCATCTCCTGCGGCTGACCTAAACTGGCATGCATGCCCTGTGAGCCCTGAAACACAGATTCCCCATCCCGGGTTCGCCTCCTAAAATGTCGCATACGTCCAGGCCCCTAAGTTTGTCGTGGGATACCAAATGTCAATCCGACTGATGAAGTCACTGCTCTCGCATGACCAACACTAATATGTGGGAACTGCTCGGCCAGAAAGATCTCCAACACTAGGGCCTACTCGAGCACTCCAACATCGGTGGGTAGACACAATGAAACCAAGCCGGCCCGGATGTCCCTGCATAACCCCTGCTTCAAATTTCAAGACCTAAAGAATGGGCCTCGAACCATATCCAGGGAGTAGTACGACAGGTCTGTAAACCTCACTGAGTAATCCAACAGAGTCATACCTTCCTGCCAAAGCTGTAGAAGCTCTGGAATCCGCACTGACCTCAACGTCACCAGATCGAACTCTTCCATGAAGAGCCACTCAAACTCTTACCACGTGAGTGTCTCCTCGTCGCGGTACTACGTCACTAGGCTCCACAATCTCCCGACCAAACCATGTAGAAGGCTCGCCGCTAGGACAACCATCTGATCTGGAGGTTTCCTCACTAGGATGAAAACTCGGGTGACTACTTCGAGCCAGTCATCAGCTACCTGAGAGTCTGGATCACCCCAAAACTTTAGAGGTCACTACCTTTGGAACTCTTGCAGTGCACTCAGCCGGTGTGCAACCTCATCTTGCACTGCTAGCACAACCAACTACTTGATAGGTGGTGGCTCACCTAGTGGACAACCTGGAGGTCCAGCCTCAGAACTCGCGCCCTGATCCACAACCTCTACACGGGGCAGATCGTCACCACAATCCCGTTGTGGAACTCTCCCTTACTTTTATCATGTAGGAATCCTGAAATACAATCAAGACACACCCTGGTCAAGAGTATATCTAGGGAGGTTACTCAAGAAGAACAAGGGAAACCCAAAACCTAGTCCTATATGATGCATGTATCGTTATGTCCCTACGACTAGTCTCCAAATGTCCTGAGTTGAACGTCAGGTTTTCAGAGTCTTGGTGAATGGATACATCAGCCGCCGTACCAACATTGGGGTCCCTGGCCTGAAAATTGATCTTCAAACAGCTTGACACTGCTGTTATTCAACCCAAACCAATCTCACAACTAAACCAACCATGCTCAGAGATCCCAAAGGTGGAACCTCCCTCTAATACCACTCTGTCACAACCCGACCAAATTGGACTCGATCCACGACTCCCCAATCCTGCCTCCAATAGGCCAGGGGCTAGCCACTAGCGCCGAGTAGGCTATCACACACATGGGAGGCATTAACCTAAGGTACCTGTATACACGTACCCACAGACACCTTCATGGAACAATGTAGATATATATATAACTAAAAAGTAAAGGAATACATACAACTATAACAAACCAGAGTGCAACATAAGTACAAAATGGAAAAACACGGCCCACCAAAGGAAAACCACAAAAGCGTCCAACCTGCTCGGAAGAAGGGGTACACTACCAAAAGCACCACCAGAAAGCACCACGACATAGCTTCGGTACGACTCCACGTCCAATCCTGCTCATTTAGCTCAGCCTACTCCGGGTCCTCCTGGGAGACCATCGTATGGCATGTGGTCTACACAAGAAACAAATATGTGCGGGAAAATACCGTGCTGGTGTGAGTATAACAATACTTAGTAGGCACCCCAAAAACATAAAACAAAAGAGATCAACTAAAATGCAATATTCCGCTCATACCAGCAAGAGGAAACCCAGCCGATAGAGAAACTCCATCTCATGACCATCCTCTTATATACACAACTAGTCAGCTAAAATCTATTGTATACCCATACATACCATGAACATCCAGATATACTCAGCTCATGCACCAAGCCACATGAGGTACCGACCTCATCACCAGCAATAGTTCAGAACCATGAGAGAACACTCCATGATCACTATCATCCCTGATGACACTCGTCTGATAGATACACTCCATTGGGTCCCACACAAATATCTCAGATGCTCACCCAAGAGATCATTCTCTTCAGATATCAGCACCGAGGAAACCACTCTGAAACAACATAAACACCAAACTCCTCAGATAGGGGATCGCTCCTAGGGTCCGCTAGGGGATACCAGAACCCTCACCGTTATACGAAGATCTCATAGATAGGGTGTTACTACCAGGGTCTGTTGGGGGATACTAAATCCCAATCTAGAGATCTCACAGATAGGGAATCACTCCCATAATCTGTTGGGGGATACCACACCCCGATCTGGCACTCAACAGAAACACATCACACAGATAGAAGATCGTCACCCATGTCATGATGATCACGATGATACTAAAACCCTATATGGTACATCTAGAACTGTAGGGGATCGAACGAATGATGCTGAAACCCTACTGAAACCATGCGCTGAGTTGGGGATCATATAAACAACGACACTGCAACCCTACTATAATCCTCATGCTGAGTAAGGGATAGTATACCCGACAATGCGACAACCCTACTGAGTATGGACCACTGCATAGGGGATTATATTTTTGATGATTCCACAAACCCGACGGGGTTAACCTGCTAGAGAGGGGATCACTTCCAATGGATAAGCGGTCACAATGATACTAAGAACCCGATCTAGGGAACTGATTCTATAGTATCCCGCTCTGGGCCCACCGAAGGGATGCCACAACTCTAATCGATTAAACATCCCTTCTAGAGGATAAAAAATGTATACTAAGGTTGTGATGCCACGTGAACCCTTGTAGGAACGAACCAAGGGAGTACCCTTAACCACTACTGGTCCAAACGACGCAAACCCAAGCGACCCGCCATAACGCCACACCTAGAACCTCCAAGGCTGAAACTGAGGCCACCATCATGATCCACATGGAAAAAACACACAGGATAGGCTTTTTACTCAACCGAAATGGAAAACCGAATTTAAAAAAACTATTCACCATAACTAGTCTGTGTGGGGCCCAAACTACGATCCCAAAACTCATCATGCGGATCAGACCACTAGGATCCCTTTGAAAAAACACACGGGATCGACTAATCGATCGTCCCAAATGGACACTAGGTTAAAAAGGTACTATTCCCCGAAGCCATCCCAGGTGGGTCTCACACCACTATCTCAAAACTCATCAAGAAAATCACACCATTGCAATCTTCTTGGAAAAACACAAGGGATCAACTACTCATTCATCCAAAACAGACACCCGACAGAAATGTTGCATTTCTCCGAAAATGCCAAAACCCACCCTCATGGGGCCTACACCTTGTTCTTTGTCAGAACACTTGGAAACCATAAAGAAAAGTCAACGATACAATCAGGGTCTCAATGCTACTAGAATCACATCAATCAGACGCTTCGGGTATATGATACAAAGGCATGAAGACGAATAATAATAAAATATTAATATTTTATTCGATGTTTAAATCTCCCGGGCCATGATCCCGAAACATTAAACTCCCAAACGCACCTCAAAGGGTTCTCCTTATCACCAGGGTCACGTCTCCATAGACTTCACACAATTTGGATCTTCACAGAGCATGAGACGGGGCTTTTAAAACCCCCGTGTATTAAAAGAGGGCCGAACTGGCCTTGGCCGGCCTGCGCCGGCCGGCCCGGCTGCCGCCACCGCCGCACTATGGCCCGCCCCCTCACGATACCATGGCACTACACCCTACTGAGAGGCATGCCTCCATGCCTCAGGTGGCCGCTACCGCTGGCAGGCCCTCACCGGCAAGGGCGCCGCCGCGCTGGTTCCACGCTTGCGAGAATTCTGCGGACCACCGGGACCACCCCGGTGGTCCATTTTTCGATCTGGAGGTTTCTTCTCGACCCTCAGAAACCCTTCTACAGTGATACAGATTCAAAACGAAGACAAACTCAGTAGAAATGGGATCGGAGGTTAAAAATAAAACCTCCTACCTCGTAGGAGAAACACCGAAGCTTCGGGTGTAGAACGACGCCTGCAACGCGTTGGAGCTCGATCTGCCAATGATCAGCATCGAAAACAGATGACGTTGATTCCTTCGCGGGTCGTTCATTTTTCGGTGAAGAGGAGGAAGGGTGGTGGGGTGTTCTGCATGTTCAATGGGATGGGGGAGAGATGGGGATTGTTTTTTTAAACAATTAAATCACACACAGGACCCCGCCTCATACCAAACCTCACTGTGTAAAGAAGATGAGGTCGCCCCTAGGGTAAACATGCCATCATGAACGCAATGGAAGACATAGATCTTCGATCCTAGAGTCTGTTCAGCAGTTATTCGAGCCGACGCTCATAAATAAACTTTTCAATTTATTTACAGAAATTCCCCTGGTGTCTTTTCACACAGTTGGCCCACGGTCGCAAAGTTTACACCCCGCCTAGGGTAAACAACACTCTCCAAACGCAACTGTTCCCTCATATTCCTGTTCTGAGCTACCTTTTAGGAGAAAACACACCCCATCGATGTTTATAGTATAAAAATACTTAATATTTTTATAAAATTAATTCAGAGCACACCGGGGCTCAGAATCCCATGCCGTCATTGCACCTAGCTCTGGAATTATTCATAGAAATATTCCAAAGTCTGATAAGGCCAAAACCTGAGATGTTACACCAATATTTGGTCGTATTTGGAGTCAAAAAATATGGAATTATTATTCCTAGATCTATAGAGTATTTTGAGAATTTGGAGAGGATCATACTGGTTTGATACTAATTGGATCGTAAAAATTGGTATAGTTCTATGCATGATATGTTTTATGTGTCACATATTCAGAAATATTACCTTTATCCATATAATATTATTTAGGCTACTGATTTTTGAGATTGATGACCATGCATACATTTAGGATATTCCAGGTTCTATAGGGGATTATAGTGAGAAGACTCAGGGGGTTAATTCCATGCCCTTGGTTTGAGTGTTGTGGAAGCATTGTAATGTTTAGGACAAAAATTATGAAAGGGAGGTGGATATACATGGTCAGTGTCCCAATATTATTCATATGGAGGATTAGTGATGGTTATGAGAGAACCTCTATAGAGACCTGAATCTTGACATACATGGATATTACATTACTTTTGCAGAATACATAGTACACAACAAAAACACACACACAAGGATCGTAATAGTTTAGTGTCTTTGGAAACTCGGAATATAATCTTCTAATCCTGGTGAAAGATCTTCAACATCTCCCATAAAGATCTTCTTTTTTTTATACCTAAAACCTTTCTTTATATCCTGGGGAAAAGAAAACATAAAAGGGTGAGCTCAAATGCTCAGTAAGGGTAAACAAAAGAAATATCAATCACATCATATACATAAGCACATAACATTGGGAAATCTTAACCTGTAAAAGAGATCATAATTTCATAACCTGGGATAACTCATGGCAGTGAAATGTAATCACAATAATCAGAACTTAAAACATTAATCTTTGTGGCATACACACATAATCATAGAGAATCATTTCTTATTAGTCAAGACTCATTGCCAATACTATCTTAGTTTACAAAGTCCCTTTCTGAACCGAGTCAACCTCGTTTCAGTCCTGTTTCACTGAACCGGTATAACCTACCATTCCAGCCATGTTTATCTCATGAGATATAAAATCTTTACCCAATGCATGGGAGGGAGATATAGGTCCCACCCATCTCATAATGATACCATTCTTATGTGTGCCACAAAATCATAAATCATACATCATTGCATAACCCATGTAATACAAATGGGAATCTTAAACATCATCACATCATAAAACAATTCATATAAGATAAAGGTATAAATAAAAATAATTCCATCACAACATAATAACATCAATGTAATAATAGGGATAAAAACAGAACTATTTATTATCATAGATGGAAAATAATTTTGATAAAACACTTGAACTCCATTTTTGAGGAAAATATCCATTCTTCTTAAATTTTTTTTTCCTCTCTTAACATGTCATAAAACTTTAAAGTAAAAGAAGTTGATTAAAAATAAACTTGAAAACTTGTAAATGATTCTTCTTGGAAATAATGTTTTAAAAATCCATTCATGCCGTATAAGTTAAAAGAAAACATTCTTCTCGTACTTTTGTCAGAAAAATAAAAAAGTACCTCGTATGAAAAACGACAAAAGATTGCTTTCATATATTTTACTAAAAACTCACCGAAAGGTAAAAGTTGATATAAACTATTGTAGAATGATGTAAATATTACATATTGAGGAAATATGGATGTGGATGATAAAATACACCCCAGTAAATACCAAAGTATAAACAATCTCGGATAAAAATGAGATTGTGATATTTTCCCTTACCTTAAGTCCGATTTGCTTCGTAAGTGTCCGAACCTCCTGTATAATGATTTAAATAATGTCATTAACTTATTACAGAATCATATTCATTGTTATTATATCATATATGGTTCACTTATGACTTTATATTACCCGTTCTATTGTAAATACCATGTTAAATAAGTTTTTTGGGTAAAATCATTTCATTTATCGTAGGTGTTTGGACTTGTTGTTCTTGACATTATTATTACTTATATCATGATTTACTTACTTCCAGAATATAAAACATGATTTATATATCATATATATTCAGTATATATATAAATATAATAGATAGATAAATGAAATAAAACACATCGTTCATGGAGACGGTAGTCCGTATGTACGCATGAACGCTGTTTTCCATACCTTATTGTCTTGAATGTAAGTAAGTAGATGACATACATATATACATAAATCCCGTAGTTTTATAATGTCATATATTTCATTATTATTTCTTATATATACTTTATAATCATTCTTAAATGGTTAACATGTAGAATGAATCTCATCGAGTCGTGGAGACGGTAGTCCGTACGTACGCACGAGCGATGATATCATTCTCATGATCGTGAACTTGTGTTTAAGTGTATGTATACTATTTCAATATCAATATCACTTTATAATAATCATATATAGTTACTCATTACACCATTTTACCCATCCAATTAAGGTGGTGGCGGAAAATAGATTACACCACGGTGTGGAGACGGTATTCTGTACGTACACACGCGCGGTGATTTCCTTTTTCCGTAGTATGGATAGAAGGTTAATTATAGTTGTTTCATATTTAAAATAACATATCAGTATATAAGAAATACTTATGTTATTACTTTATCATGAAACAACTAATGATGAAGAAGTTGAAGAAGAAAGAAATTGAAAAAGATCGGTAATGGATATTACCTCTTTTGGACGCGCCTTTTCTTAACCTCCACTTAAAGAACTCTGGATGGTCTTTGAAGAAGACCAGGACCTCTAGGATGATACTAGGGAAGTGGAGAAGATATTTTGGCAGGGGTTGACCGAGCTTGAATGCTCAAATTGGTGTGAGGAGGAGAGGGAGGAGGTGCCCTTTTATAAGGGAGGAGAGGGGCACCTTAGGAAAATTTCAAAATATTATTTTATATTAAGGTCAAATTAGGATTATAATGGTTAAAAAGGGACTTATTTTGAAGCTAAAGTGGGGATGGGTCGAAATCCTCTCATCCAGTAGGATTTAGAGAAGTCTAGGTTATTATTTTAACCTTATCAATTAGATTTAACTCTAAGTTAAATAATTTTACTTTTACTGTGTCTTTTTGTTTTCTTACACTATATGGTTAATAAACATACTATATCAAGCCATACGAACCCCAAGATGTTTATTATTAATATATATAATCTTATCTAAGTCATTTGTCCGAACCTTATATTTTTAGGAATAAAATAACAATTAATAATATAATATTTTTTTAAAAAACTAATTTATGTCAATTTTGACACTATTTGGTACATGATTTTTATGAAATTCATAACAGAATGATAAGTTCGAACTAAGTTACTTAAATCAACAATAACAAGTCCTATTAACCTAGAAAATTCGTTTATGTCATAAAAAGTCTCAAATTATATTTATTTGGGTATTTATAACATCAATTATGTCAATATTTCATTAATAAGACAATTACTGCATCATCTTTGTGTCATAATAAATGATAATTATTTAATCCTTCAAAATTATAAATAAATTACTATGATGTAGATAACTGTATTAGATTTCTGTAGACTATTCATGTTCGAGGTTTCATGCAGTTTTTCACTAAATTAAAATTATTATACTTATAAGATTTAAGAAAGTGACATGTTGTCACATTCTTTGGTTTTAATAATAATTAAATTATTTTCATGGACAAAATTCTATTAAATGAATCTAATCCGACCCTTAGGTGATATGGGTCAACTTTTAGTAATCCAATAATATTTTGACATGTGTTAGGGTAATTTTATAATATTATATTTACCCTTAATTACCCGATTTTCCTTTAACTATCGTAAATAAAATTTACCGTAGTTACTATTCATAATTCCCAAAAATAAAAAGTAGCTTATTAACATAATTTGGATCGACTGATTCCAAATATGGAATCCATTTTTCCAAATTCAATACACAAAAGTTTCAGAAATTAAATTAAAATTAATCCCGTTTTCGAAAGAAAACGGGTTTTTCTTTAAAACATTGCAAAAGATTGAATTGATTTAACCTACGAATTCAAGGTAAAATCAATGATAATGACATACATTACATTAAATAGTAAAAATTTATTCTATTTATACAATAAAACAATTCAATATTATAATTTAACCACATAAGATATTACGATGAATTTTTTTTAATTAAAATATAGCGTGTTTTTACTATTCATTAAAATATGAATGTTATCGGAAAAATATCAAAACTTTACCTAATGTAAATTTTTATATCATGATTCAAAAAAAGAATTTTATTTTGTCAAATTGAACATATAAACATGTGAAAAACTATATTTAATGTGGGTGCGCCATCAAAAGGCGGCAAAACTGCATTTTTTTGAAAAATACTTATTTTACCCGAAAAATTTATTTTGTTCTTATACCATGTTCTAGAAAATGTGTAAGATGAATAATAATGTTATAAAATTAAAAATTTAGCAAATACTATTCATAACGGCTAGTTCATGACAATATTATAATAATATATCGTTGTTTATTAAAACCCGGTATTGCGTACAACACACGCTATCGAGGAAGGTCGCGATTGCGTGAAATTAAAGCCAAGTCGGGGTTGCATATTGTGAAAGAATCCATTGTTGTTTCGTATAACATAATCCAACCATATTTCATTTATTCATTGAATATATATATATATATATACTCAATTTTGCGTAGATTAACTATTATCAAAATTGTGTGTAACACGATCCAGGAATAGTGTTGCCTATACTGCAAGCTAATACGGTGTTGCGTATAGCGCAAGGTAATCTTGGTTTAAAATACAACAGAAGACATTAATGAAATTAAAAGAATATTTTTCATAAAATCTCAGGGTGTTACATTCTACCTCCATTAAAATTAATTTCTCCCTCGAAATTCTTCGGGGTTATATATGGTTTACTACTCGAAAGTTTGTTTAATAGAAACCCACATCGTAAAAAAGAATACCAAAACATGGCTTTAAAAACTAAAGTATGAAATGTAACGTTTACCCAAATTAACTCATCACTGGGTTTCCACATAGGAGAACATAGGTGAAAATATGGATATGGAAGAAAAATATAACCATCAAGTTCTGATGGAGAGTGGTAGAGAACATGGCTATGAAAAAGCCAAAAATCACAAAGATATTGATTTGTGATGATATAGGGTTCCATCCGATTCATTAGATATAAGATCACTAGGACAACATTTTTGTTTTTCAATATCATTTCCCTAATGTTGAAAAATTTGAATTAGAAGAAATATTTACTTGATTTTGGTACAATCTCACTATTGTTCGTGAATTGAACAATTTCCACTTCATCCATTAAAGAAATGAAGTTGATTTTGTTATTCGTGATGTGTTAGCAGATCATGTGGTAGAATGATGGGTCATTCCATCTCTTTCAAACAAAAGGTTAGAAAAAGTTATAAGTCCATCTTATGGTTAGATTAATCGTATATGGTTCCAAAAATGAACTTATACTTCATATATCATACCAATTAATAAAATAAAACTACTTTATACTAACTAGGGACTTCCTGTAGGCCAGTGGTAGGCGATAAAGGCCAGTCGCACTTCGGTTGTGGGTTTGATTCCCACAGCCTTGTCCGACGCGATGGGCTGTCGCCCGTCCTGCAGGTTGTCCTTTTTCTAAAGCTATATTACTATAACATCTCATCAATAATATTGAAAATACGTTTTATCCTAACTTATGTCCAACATAATCCATTATAATCTTTAGGCTTATCTAAAATACTTCGGTCCAAGCTCATAGTATAAAGAAAATGATTACTTGAAATGTCATCAACCAAGCATGTGAATACCATCATTTATCCCCCATATATCTTGTTGGTCACATTCCAATCATGTGAATACCTTAATGATGTATTCTCTTGAAAAATGAATACCCATTAATGCTTAGTGAAAACATGAGTGCTGTTAAAAGTTAACTCTTTCCACATACCAAAATCCTCAAAATTCTATAAACTCAAACCATGATATAACCTTCTCCTTATATCAGTCATGAGATCATGAATACTATCAATCATTTAATTTTCTCCTTATCCCTTCATTATGCCCATATCATCTACATTCCAAAAATATATGAATAACCTTTCATGGATACTGGTAACATTAATCATACACTTTCAAAACTCAAGGAAAGGAAACAGTGTAACAATCCTTAGATGTCTCTTTATTCCATAGTACCATGAGATTACTTATACAACATTACACATGATAAACATGTAATCATTCCACTACATTCTTAAACCATTGACCGAGCTTCTACAATTCTTTCATCTCAAATATCATTTGTAGTCTCTTTATCATAATCAACATAAATACTACCCATACGACCATACTGATTCTCTTTATGATACTTTACCTTAGGGCATTGGTTTTCATAATGCCCGTACATTCCACATTTAAAACATTTAACCATTGTTGATGTTGTAGCAATACCATTATCCTTATCCCTGGTGTTAACTGGACCTTTTCCTTTTCACTTACTGGCATTGTGTCCATATTTTCCACACCCAAAGCATCTTCCAGTTCCTTTGAAACATGCTCCTTGATGCCTCTTCCGACATGATTTACATAGGGGAAATTGAACTTTCTTTCCTCTATGATCATCATGAAACTCCATCTTTCTCTTATTAGCCGAGTCAGGAAACTTACCAAATTTTACTTTATTAATCCTATTATGAGATTGCTTATTCGGAATAATAATTATTTTTGGACTTCCAATTCCCATTTCATTTGATTTCTTATGAAGAATATCATTCCATTGTCCATCGTATCCTCCATTATCATGAATCATCTTGTTTCCAGCCATTTTCTAAAACCCAAAAAGAATAGTGTGAGAGGCAAAAATCATAATAAAGGCGGAGTAACTTCAATATCTAACATCTTTGGTTTAATCTAATATCGTTTCCATAGTTCTAGGACTATATCCTATACGTATACTTATCCTTAGGGACATCCCTAGACATACCATAGAAATATATCTAGGGATCTTACTAACGTTTTCGTATCCTAGTTTCCAAAGGTTGACTAAACTTTTCCTATGATACCAACTGTAGAGACCCTAAGCTTGATGTACACTGACATTACATTACTTTTGAGGAATACTTAGTACATAACAAAAACACACACACAAGGATCGTAATAGTTTAGTGTCTTTGGAAACTCAGAATATAATCTTCTAATCCTGGTGAAAGATCATCAACATCTCCCATAAAGATCTTCTTTTTTTTATACCTAAAACCTTTCTTTATATCCTGGGGAAAAGAAAACATAAAATGGTGAGCTCAAATGCTCAGTAAGGGTAAACAAACGAAATATCAATCACATCATATACATAAGCACATAACTTTTGGAAATCTTAACCTGTAAAAGAGATCATAATTACATAACCTGGGATAACTCATGGCAGTGAAATGTAATCACAATAATCATAACATAAAACATTAAACTTTGTGGCATACACACATAATCATAGAGAATAATTTCTTATTAGTCAATACTCATTGCCAAGACTATCTTAGTGGACAAAGTCCCTTTCTGAACTGAGTCACCCTCGTTTCAGTCCTGTTTCACTGAACCGGTATAACCTACCATTCCAGCCATGTCTATCTCATGAGATATAAAATCTTTACCCAATGCATTGGAGGGAGATATAGGTCCCACCCATATCACAATGATACCATTCTTATGTGTGCCACAGAATCAGAAATCATACATCATTGCATAACCCATGTAATACAAATGGGAATCTTAAACATCATGACATCATAAAACAATTCATATAAGATAAAGGAATTCATATAAATAATTCCATCACAACATAATCAAATCAATGTAATAATAGGGATAAAAACAGAACTATTTATTATCTTAGATGTAAAATAATTTTGATAAAACACTTGAACTCCATTTTTTAGGAAAATATCATTTCTTCTTAAAAAACATTTTTCCTTTCTTAACATGTCATACAACTTTAAACTAAAAGAAGTTGATTAAAAATAAACTTGAAAACTTGTAAATGATTCTTCTTGGAAATAATGTTTTAAAAATCCATTCATGCCGTATAAGTTAAAAGAAAACATTCTACTCTTACTTTTGTCGGAAAAATCAAAAAGTACCTCGTACGAAAAACGACAAAAGATTCCTTTCATATCTTTTACTAAAAACTAACCGAAAGGTAAAAGTTGATATAAACTATTGTAGAATGATGTAAATAATACATATTGAGGAAACATGGATGTGGATGATAAAATACACCCCAGTAAAAACCAAAGTATAAACAATCTCGGATAAAAATGAGAATGTGATATTTTCCCTTACCTTAAGTCCGATTTGCTTCGTAAGTGTCAGAACCTCTTGTATATTGATTTAAATAATGTCATTAACTTATTAAAGAATCATATTCATTTTTATGATATCATATATGGTTCACTTATGACTTTATATTACCCGTTCTATTGTAAATTCCATGTTAAATAAGCGTTTTGGTTAAAATCGTTTCATTTATCGTAGGTGTTTGGACTTGTTGTTCTTGACATTATTATTACTTATATCATGATTTAATTACTTCCAAAATATAAAACATGATTTATATATCATATATATTCAGTATATATATATATAATAGATAGATAAATCAAATGAAACACACCGTTCATGGAGACGGTAGTCCGTACGTACGCATGAACGCTATTTTCCATTCCTTGTTGTCTTGAATGGAAGTAAGTAGATGAAATACATATATACATAAATCCAGTAGCTTTAAAATGTCATATATTTCATTATTAGTGCATATATATACATTATAATCATTCTTAAATGGTTAACATGTAGAATGAATCTCATCACGTCGTGGAGACGGTAGTCCGTACGTACGCACGAGCAATGATATCGTTCTCATGATCGTGAACATGTGTTGAAGTGTATGTATACTATTTAAATATCAATATCACTTTATAATAATCATATATAGTTACTCATTACACCATTATACCCATCCAATTAAGGTGGTGGCGGAAAATAAATTACACCACGGCGTGGAGACGGTATTCCGTACGTACACACGCGCTGTGATTTCCTTTTTCCGTAGGATGGATAGAAGTTTAATTATAGTTGTTTCATATTTAAAATAACATATCAGTATATAATAAATACTGATGTTATTAATTTATCATGAAACAACTAAAGAAGAAGAAGTTGAAGAAGAAAGAAATTGAAAACGATCGGTAATGGACATTACCTCTTTTTGACGCGCCTTTTCTTAACCTCCACTTAAATAACTAAGGATGGTCTTTGAAGAAGACCAGGACCTCTAGGATGATACTAGGGAAGTGGAGAAGAGATTTTTGTAGGGGTTGGCCGAGCTTGAATGCTCAAATTGGTGTGAGGAGGAGAGTGAGGAGGTGCCCTTTTATAAGGGAGGAGAGGGGCACCTTAGGAAAATCTCAAAATATTATTTTATATTAAGGTCAAATTCGGTTTATAATGGTTCCAAAGGGTCTTATTTCGAAGATAAAGTGGGGATGGATCGAAATCCTCTCGTACAATAGGATTTAGACAAGTTTAGGTTATTATTTTAACCTTATCAATTAGATTTAACTCTACGTTAAATAATTTAACTTTTACCGTGTCTTTTTGTTTTCTTACACTATATGGTTAATAAACTTACTATATCAAGCCAAACGAACCCCAAGTTGTTTATTATTAATATATACAATCTTATCTAAGTCATTTGGCCGATCCTTAGATTTTTAAGAATAAAATAACAATTAATAATATAATATTTGTTTTAAAAACTAATTTATGTCAAGTTTGACACTATTTGGTACATGATTTTTATGAAATTCATAACAGAATGATAAGTTCGAACTAAGTTACTTAAATCAAAAATAACATGTCCTATTAACCTAGAAAATAAGTTTAAGTCATAAAAAGTCTCAAATTATATAAATTTGGGTATTTATAACATCAATTATGTCAATATTTTATTAATAAGATATTTAACTGCATCATCTTTGTGTCATAATAAATGATACTTATTTAATCCTTAAAAATTCTAAATAAATTACTATGATGTATATAATTGTATTATATTTCTGGAGACTATTCATGTTTGAAGTTTCATGAAGTTTTTCACTAAATTAAAATTATTATACTTATAAGATTTAAGAAAGTGACATGTTGTCACATTCTTTGGTTTTAATAATAATTAAATTATTTTCATGGACAAAAGTCTATTAAATGAATCTCATCCGACCCTTAGGTGATATGGGTTGACTTTTAGTCATCCAATAATATTTTGACATATGTTATGGTAATTTTATAATATTATATTTACCCTTAATTACCCGATTTACCTTTAACTATGGTAAATAAAATTTACCGTAGTTACTATTCATAATTCCCAAAAATAAAACGTATCTTATTAACATAATTTGGATAGACTGATTCCAAATATGGAATCCATTTTTCCAAATTCAATACACAAAATTTGCAGAAATTAAATTAAAATTAATCCCGTTGTCGAAAGAAAGCGAGTTTTTCTTTAAAAAATTGCAAAAGATTGAATTGATTTAACCTATGAATTCAAGGTAAAATCAATGATAATGACATACATTATATTAAATAGTAAAAATATATTCTATTTATACTTTAAAACCATTCAATATTAGAATTTAACCACATAATATATTACGATGAAAAAAGTTGTTTTTAATTAAAATATAGCGTGTTTTTACTATTCATTAAAATATGAATGTTATCGGAAAAATATCAAAACTTTATCTAATGTAAATTTTTTATATCCTGATTCAAAAAAAGAATTTTATTTTGTCAAATTGAACATATAAGCATGTCAAAAACTAGATTTAATGTGGGTGCGCCATCAAAAGGCGGCAAAACTGCATTTTTTTTGAAAAATACTTATTTTACCCGAAAAATTTATTTTTTTCTTATACCATGTTCTAGAAAATGTGTAAGATGAATAATAATGTTATAAAATTCAAAATTTAGCTAATACTGTTCATAACGACTAGTTCATGACAATATTATAATAATATATCGTTGTTTATTAAAACCTGGTATTACGTACAACACACGCTATCGAGGAAGGTCGTGATTGCGTGTAATGCAAGCCAAGTTAGGGTTGCGTGTTGTGAAAGAATCCTTCGTTGTTTCGTATAACATAATCCAACCATATTTCATTTATACATTGAATATATATATATATACTCAATGTTGCATAGAATAACTATTATCAAAATTGTGTGTAACACGATCCAAGAATAGTGTTGCGTATACTACAAGCTAATACGGTGTTGCGTATAGCGCAAGGTAATCTTGGTGTAGAATACAACAGAATACATTAATGAAATTAAAAGAATATTTTTCATAAACTCTCAGGGTGTTACAACCTCGAGGATGAGATATTATACCGTTGGGAGTTTTTAAGATCCCTACCTTCATAAGTGGTACACCACATTTATATTTTGGATAAATTAAATTATTAAGGATTAGTGAAATTATTTCTAAATGTATAAGGGGTCTTGGGGTTGTCCGCGGTATTCAAAACTAGAAAAAGGGACAAAGTAGGAAATCCAGTGCATAATGACTAGTTTTTGAATAGTTAGTTAAAATCTTGTGACATGGATCAAGATAATGTGTGGCTTTGAACACTTTGATGGAGGATAGTGCAAGACCACCACATAGTTTTTTGAATTGTGTGGGTGGCCTAGGAAAACTGTACAAGTGGCCTAGCCAAACTATGAAACATTGACCCCTCTTGGAAAGAGTGTGTCGCCGGGTTGGCACATAGTTTCTTTAAAAAATGTTCCTCATTAAAAGTGGGTAAAATCCAATTCCCCCTTGAGATTTAAGATTTATTATATGATTTATCAACCATTTCTTCCTCCTATATTATAGTGTGTGAACCCTTTTTCGCAATTTTTCCAAGGGTTATTATCCTTTGATTTTATGGATACTTGAAGTTCTATTGCTGTGAATTAATGATAAAGGTGAATCCATAACTGTTTATTAATTTATTATTCAGGGAGAATAATTATTTAATGTTTCCTATATTTCTAAATACCTAAATGATTGTTTTTATTGATAATTATTAGATTGGATATTGAAGGTTTTTTAGATATGAATTAAGGGCCATGTTTGGGAGATTACTTGTTTATGATCTTTAGGTAGGTGATCTATATGTTATATCAAATAGTATTACTATTTATTTATGTGTATGCGGTGACTATTTTATTCTATTTTCTTGAACATTTTATTCCTTGGTGGGGAAATAATAAAATGGGTGTTGAAATTCTGTTTTAGACCCATGACGATCACTACTGGAACCATTGAGGATGACTAGACCGTGCCTATTATCACCCATGGGGTATTACAGTCCCCCTAATGAGGAATTGATATGTTAAAACATAAATTTACGATTTTATGGGATTAAACTTATTTTAACTATTTTTATCTTCTAATCATATAATGAATAGTTGTTTAGAATGACTTTTAATGTTAAATCGATTGTGGGATATATAAGGGAAAAATTGATAAAATGTTTCAAGGGGGTACGTACATATTATAAAATATTTTTAACCCATGTTTAATGGATATGGAAATTTTTAAATTGTAATATGGGTATGATGTGGAGTTTAGACTATTTATTGAAAGTAAGGAGAAATAGGATTTATTATAAATTGAAAATGTATATAATTATTTGATATTTTTTAAAAATAGGTCACTAAATAAAAACTTCAAAAATGAAACTAATGGTTGACTGTGATGTAATATTCATGATCCTCTCCCTTTGTATGGAAGCAATGGTGATCATGGATCCTTGATTCATCATGGTTTCAGAGGATGGACTGATTCTCTTAACTTTAAGGGTATGGACAAGGAATTAAATATCATGGATGGAGATGGTCCAACATGGATACCCAATGATAAGTATGAATACATGGAATTATTCTTATTCTATATCAACACAGGTCACCTATTATATATCGTTTAAATGACTGAAATGGGATAAAACATGTTTGATGGGTATGGGAATCACTTGGAACTCTGAGAAAATGATGCTAAATAAAAATTTTAAATTAATAAAACAGGGTTTATCTACTAAGATGTGATGATAGCCTATTCTGACTGCTATTGGGTACCTGAGAAGACCATATGGATACATGCAATGATAAGGGAAGGGGCCCTATATATTATGGAAAATATGAGATCCAAGATGGGAAATGGATGAGTATACTAGACATGACACCATGAAATGTTTTTTGATATTGTATTTAGTGTATTATTATTGTTTCCTATTGTAAATTTAGACTATCATCACATCTAATATTTTAATATATTGCTTTATTAATACTCCCCTAGTTTGGGGATATGGTATGTGATTCTTGGTTATTTATAATTATTTTAAATTGACGTTTATCTATATTTATAATATTGTTGCACACTGGTAAAGAGGGTATAGTCTCTCTATGTGATTCATTATGCCCTCACTACTAATCAATTTCCTCTGGTGTAAGGGTATACACTCTTGGGGTAATGTGGAGCACTATCTTAGGGGTCAAGTTTAATGGAACTCGTTATTGTATATTGATAACCACGAGCCAATAACATGGGTGGACCATGGAAAAATTATTTTCCAAAATGTATTAATAAAAATTCAATATTTGAAAAATAATAAAAAATATCCAAATTTTAATAAAAATAACAACCTCTACAGATCATTAAATTTAATACTGAGCTCATTAACATGTCCATAGCTCTCTTAGTCTGTCATTAATTACATTTTACAATCCCAAATGTTCTTAATGAATCACTCTTTTATGTTTAGGAATGTGTATTTCTATTAAGGGATTCTCTTCCTCCTTCCTTCTTTACATTAAAGTACATAATTTGTTTAAGACTTTTCATTTTAAACTTAATATATATTTATGTATTTATAATCATTCCATTAGTTTCAAAATTATATTTTGTTAATGAGATAAAGAAATTATCTATCAATGATATCATTATATAATCTATTTGGTATACCTAATATGCTCCCGAATCAACCATTAATTTTCTATGTCAAGAATTATATTGTGAATACCCAACCATATAATCATTCAATGATATATATATATATAATTAATTTATTGGGGAATTCAAGGTATTGGACCAAAATCTCCCCCATGTGGGAAAGAAATTATGAAATGTTCATTTTTTTTATTTCTTATGAACACAATAATTTTTTATGAAAATCATTAATTATTATCAACATGTTATAGATGATTTTTTAATATTATATTAGATCTTTGTTTAACACATATGTATAGGAAAATAAATTATTAAACATAGTGGGTATTTAATTAATTAATTAAATAATTAATCATTAATACTAATATGTTCTTAATACCATAGAAGTAGAACTTATTAGTGATTTATGATACCTTGGTGAATAACCATGGTAATATCTTTTATAGAACCCCATTGATACCCAAAAATGATATTCATATAATGACTCATTTTATATTATATATGTATTTCCATGTTATATATCACATAGTGGGATCATTCTCCCTTATTTTATGACTCACGATATATCGATGATGAACATTTACTTTCAATTTTCGTCCATTATTCCCTTAATGGGATTTAGGATCACACATTCCTTTTGATCTATGTTCCTCAAAAATAATATGATGTAAGTTGGCCTAGTATTGAATTATAAAAAATTATTTCTAGAGGAATAAATAATGTTTTAAGGGATTAAAATAATTCATGTATTATATACCTAGTTTCTGAGACACTAAACCTAAGAAATACTATTTAATTTATTAGTGGAATTTTTTTGGAATTTTTTTTAAAAATAATTTATGAATGAATTGGGTCTTCATTGTTTGTATCATAGTATGGTTTAGTAATTTATAGGAATTTAGTATTGGAACAATTTGAAAAGTCAATAGGGATATGTCAGAATATTTGAAAAAATCAATTTTTTTGGTAAATTTTAGAGCGTGTGGATTCCTTGAAATGATCACCCTTTCTAGAAACAAATATGTGTATGTTATCTTTATCTCAAATTCAACAATGGAAAATAACCTTAAGAATTTTTTATTGTGTATTATATTAATTATCCTTCAGTTCCAAAAAATGGGCCTAACCGAACTCATGGTATGCTACTCCTGGGGGATATATTGGGTTAATGACATTCAATTTATTTGGTATAATGAATGATATGTAATTATTTCATTATAAAAAACTAAATATAATATTACTAGATGTGTGATATTAAAAATGTTATAGTTAAAATACCATTTTTAATTTTTATCAATATTTTTATGTTAATATGTAATTATGTCATTAATTTTTTTTCTAGAAACAATGTTTGAAATAGAATGAATTTTGTGAATATTGGATATGATAGACAATGTAATAATGAACTTTCCAATATGATAGAAGGCAGAGTTAAAAACTTTATGATGATGTTGAATCAGTTTTTTAATTTATTAACATAATTTTTACTATGTAGAGCATCTAACACCACCATTGGCGGAACAACTATTAGTTTAACCCATCATGAATCTACAACCACATACATTAAGTGGTCCCTTTAATAGATAGATCATATAACTGTGTATCAACTCAAAATAAATAATTTTTTTGTAATTCATTTTTCTGAAAAAGGTAATGAAAATTTATCTATATTCCACATTGATGGAGATGTCAATCAGATGTGGAAATAGATTTAATACACAAATATTAATGATGATGTTAAAACTATTTAGAGTGTAGGCTTAATAATAGTAAATTTAAACAATTATTTTCATTATACAATATGATAATTGTTTAAGGGAATTCCAGATGTTAAATTTTATAAAGAATGGGGTTTTATGATTTTTTAAATAAACACTTTAAAATATGAGTGATACACTTAAATATTTTTCATAAATTATGATAATGAGAATGATTAATTAATTTTAACACAAATACATAATCTATGGAATCCTGTATAAATATAATTATATAGTAAATATGTTGGCATAATGTGGTTTTCTCACAAAAATGAATTGGATTATGATGATACAAGGTTGTATCATAGATGGAGTGATAATAAAAGAATAATGAATTATTGTTTTTGGGGGAATTTTCCCCTACATATAGATGGTAGTAAACTATAAATACCCATGTGAAACTAGTTCCATATGAACTATTAAATGGATTATTTACTGAGAGCTACTATTTTGTAGTAGTATGGAATATCTAGAAATATAACCTATTATTATTGAAGAGATGTTTGGCCTAATCATATGAGTGAAAATTGAAATCAAATGATCATGAAAGACATCTTGTAGTGAGATAATATAAAAATTTCATTGTAATTTACACATTAGAGTGTAATGGAGGAAAAATTCCATCAAAACCATTAGTGGAAGTGGGAGGAAGGTCTTACTATTTCAATAATGATTAACGAATTTGAGGCTTAGAGTTATTTAGTAGTAGGTACACTCAGTTTGAACTCAGAGATAAAAATACATTATTTGATTATAGTTTTATGGATTCAATTATTTCATTTAAGTTTTCGAATAACTTCGAATTAAACTATATACTTATAAAAGAATCAATATATTTTAAAATTCATAGATGGACTACTCAAAAATCAAGTGTATATAAAGATTTAATTATTAACTTTGATTAGTATAGTCTTATCATAATCATGGTTGTAATTCCAAAGGTAAAAGTTTATATAATAATATATATTGAATGGATACCAATGTATAATTCCATGATATAAAATATAATCCAAGGAATTTTTTATTTTATTGGATAGAAAAAAAAATCTTATTTTAAAACGAGAAATATATCAACATGATAGATATTTAGAAACACCTCATATAGGATTATTCTTCAGAATAATAGATGAATAAGGGGAAGAAATAGAAAATAGAGATATGGGATATGTGCCCATTTTTCTGGAATATTTTGTCAAATTTCATAGTTAATTAAATATAAAAACCCTATAAAGAGTAGTATCACTATTAGTTGAACTCATACCTCTATTCAAACCAATATCAAAGAGACCGTATAAGAGAGAGTTTGGGGTGGTGGAATAATTGATGAATAACTATCATATTATTTGGAAAATGGTTTTATTTGACCAAATGTGTATTATTTGGAACAAATTATAATTGAAAATAAGAAGGATGGATAAATTAATATATGTGATTATCAGATAGAACATAATTGGATCAATGTGACAAAAAAGACCTTATTCCAAGGATTGATGATATATTCATTCAACTTTATGGTGGCCAATTTTTCTCTAAGATTGACCATGGAACAGGGGATGATCTATTGACTGTGAAGAGGTAAGATATTTATAAGACTACATTATGACAAACATGAAGAAATTTTAAATTTTTGGATATTACATTTTTTCCAAAATATCCATCTTATTAATTTTTAGTCATTTCATTAATACAATCCTTATTTATTACCATAATAAGTATTTGGTGGAACTTATTGAAAATATTTTGATATATTACATTTTTTATTTATAATATAAAAACATTTAGGGGTCATATTTCAATCACTGAGGAAATAGAATCATTTTGTTGAATTATTTATATGTTTTTTTATTAAAATATATTCTGTTATCGGGACACAATGTAACCATTAGAGAAATCATGGTTGATCAAGTCATGAAAATTGGACTAGAAGACTGACCTTATCCTAAAACTATGATTGATGTTCATAATATTGTTAATTTATAAGGATACTATAGATGGTTTGTGAAATTTTTATCAATAATTTTTAATCCACTTACAAGGTTAACATGAATGAGAATAAAATTATTATAATATTTGTGTATTAATGTTTCCATGGACTAATGAACATGTAGGACAGTGAACATGGGATACATTTACCCTCTAATGTAATTTTTTATCTTTAATATTGCATATATAAAAGGAATTGTATATTTACTCATTAAAATTAATATGGTGATTATATATACATCTCAATAGTTGAATCCATATGATTAGAATTATCAACCCATTGAGTTAGATATAGAGGTAATTTCTTTTTATTGATAATATAGATACAATATATTTATGGTTTGAAGTGTGATATATACATAGAAAACAAAATTATAAGTTAGATACATTAATAAGTGGAACTAATAATGATAAAATGATGATTAATAAATATTATTTAATATAATTATTTATTTATTTTTTGTCTCCTTGTAAAATAAAACAACATCATTGATAAATTACATAATATGGATCTATTGTTATTGGAAGAATAAAATTGAATGAGATCCCTTGATCAATGAATTTTTAAAGATTATATATATGTTAAAAACTGTAGGTAAATCATAAATATTATCCTAAACTATTTACAAAACATCATTGTTAGGGAAATTAATGAAATAGAAAAGAGATTACCATATGTTACAAATGAAGATAGATGTTATGAAAAATTGAATATTTCAAATGTTCTATATTGATCATGAGTTGGTATTGAGTTTTCGTCCAGGGATATATGTATTACATCTATTCTAGTGTTATAGAAAGTGTTAATGGATGAATATTATACCACTGTATTCTCTATAAATTCTATAAATATTGAAATTTATTTATTTATACATGAACATTTATGGTGGAATAATATGAAGAGGGAGATCCTGTATTATACTGCAAAATATTTTGTATGTATGTAAGTTAAGGTAGAGCAACAATTTCCCAATGGTGTACTGCATCCACTACCCATACATATAGTGATGCGATAAAACATCATTATTTATATTTCTACTATAGGAAACAAACCATCCAAGGGGAAATATTTAATATGGTTTATCAATTATATATTAATTTTTTATATATATTTTATCAATGTTTGAAATCATTTCTCACTTGAATTCCATGCTTCATTAAATATTGATGATGTTGTGAGACATCATGGACCACCAATTTAAATGGTTTCAAGCCATGAAATAATATTTAATTCTTTGTTTTCTAGGATCATTGAAATAAAAATGAATATAAAACTAAACCTAATAAAAATAGAACTCAATAAAACTTATTGGATGTTTAAGAGAACTATTCAAACATTAGAATACATGTTACGAGATAAATAAATTTTTTTCAAGTGTGTTGGGGAAAATATAATTTAATTATGAAGTTATTATATATCAATAGTTTCTGATTGAGTTTGTAAATTTTTATTTGTAAAAAACTATATATAAAAAGGTATAGAAATCAATCATGTACGGATGTATTTTGAGAAGGAAAACTTTTTGTAATATACATTTTTCAAGAAACTATACAAAAGATACAAGCTATCCAAAAATGTATCAAGGATACTCCAAGTCAATTAGAAAGATATGTTGATAAACAAAGGACATGGAATTTAAATTTTGGGATAATGTATTCTTCAAAATATCCCTATGGAATGGATTCATGAAATTTTAAACGAATGTGAAACTGAAAACAAGGTAATTTGGAAAATTTTGATATTTTAGATCATATAGTTGTAGTTCCATATTACTTAGCAATTCCTCCAAATATTTCTAGTGTCCAGAAAATGTTTCTCATATCATCATTAAGGATGTATATGTTTGAAAAAATTAATATAAATAAAATAATTAATTGTTATATTTAATCTAACCTTTTATTTGAGGAGAGAGTGATAAAAATTCATGAAAAAAGTGAATATGTATTGAGGAAGAAGAAAGCATGAAACATGATAGTATTATTGAGAAATAATTTTTTTTGATGAAGTTACTACAGAGACAGATGAATAAATGAAGACAAAATACCCCCATCATTATGAAGAAAGACACAAATTGTGAGTTATTATTTTTTTAATATGGGACATTGTAATGATTAGAAATTTATTTTTATTACTGATAAATGAAATCATGTTTCATAATGAATGGTTTATTATATTTTATAATATAAGCATATTTGAAGATTTTTGAATTGGAATATTTTACATAATGAAAAACATTTACCATAACAACTGGGAATAATACATGGAGATATTTACCAATGAATACTTTAAAATCTATGGTAAACTCAAGAGGGTAGAATTCTCCCATATGGATCACTCATTCCACATGTTCTATCAAAAGAATGAGATGTTTTGAAACAATTGTTGAAATTATCTATTGATGTGTAGAACATTAATAGGTGAATTAGATAATGATGATGTATGATTATGTGGGAGTAGATATATGGTGCCATTATCTTTGTTATGATCTGACTTTTACATGACCTTTACCAAACCATCGTTATGTAACCATTAAATGACCATTGTAATATTTAAAAATTACGAAATAAAACAGTAATATATCTGTTTAAAAGGAAATTCAAAAGTATTATATATATATATATATATGTGTGTGTGTAAATTAGTAATATTTTAAAAGTTTATTTTATGTTTATAGACCCTTTAACAATATATATGTAGGATATTATGTAATTTATAATTCTTTAATGTGAATATCTAAGGTGTTTCCATTTTAAATATAATTTTATATAAAATATGTATATATATATATAATAATTATTTCCCACACTTAAAAATTTAATTTCATGACATAAAAATAATATTTTAAATTATTAGTTCAAAATTATTTTGGGGGGACATGTTGGGAAATTTAAAAACATGTTGGTTTTCAATTAATATTAAAATATAGTAATTGGTTTTTGAGTATATTTTATTGAATCATAATTATGAAATAATGTTTTAGTAGTATATATTATATTTATAATGACATAAGTATGTTTAAATAATGATTTAGTATTTTATAATAGTTAGTATTATTATTAATAAGTTATAATTAAATTCCATAGTTTATTATTTTTATTTTTAAAAAATTGATTTATGGAATATAGAAACAATTTATTTTAAACATATTATATATAATTGGAATTCGGTTATTAAATTTAAATTTTTATGTTCTTAATTTCATAAACCAATCCAAAACCTAGGGTGGACCATTAAAATTTTATTTAAAAAACCTAGATTTCCAAAGGATTTATTAAAAAAACAATTATCCATATTTTTAAATAAATACTTTCTTATATATCCAATTTTATTAACTCACATGATAATTATCAATACCCTCTATCTATTCGTCTATCATTATATACATTTGTTAATCCCCAAATATCTCAAGGAAAAACCCCCTCTATGTTTAAAAAGTGGTACATTAGATAGGGGTTCTCTTCTCTTTTCGTTCTATTCATTCTAGTTTTGCCAATAAAATAAGTCTTTTGATTTCCTAAATATTATTTACATTTTATTTATTAATAATTCATTAAACAAAAATTGTTTTATTTTAATGAGATACTATCATTATATCTCAATAATCTCATTCCCTCATAAATTTTTAAACCACATTTGGCTGTAGAAATAATTCTTTGATTGCATATATTCAACTTTATTATTGTGAACACCCAAACCAATATTTATTAAATTTTATTAATAAAGATATAATTATGAATCATTTATTGGGAGTATCTATGTTTTAAACCATTGTAACACACTTATGTGATAAAAAATGTCTAAATGTTCATGTCTTCAAACTTTTATGAACTCATAAATTTAATTTGAAACCCAATATTTATTCTCCACAAGTTATAAATGAAATATTTTATTATGATATATGATATACGTGTAAGAAACATTTTCCTTATGCATGGTGAGCTATGATATTGGTCCAATGAATTAGGTAAATTGTTAATTTCTTTATATAACACGTTAGTGATACCTTGGCCGGAGGCCTTGGTAACATTTAATGATATACTGCTGAATAACATTTGTAATATGATTTACAAAACCATAGTGATGATCTATGGTGATATTATTATGAATGTAAAATTTTTCATATTTTATTCATATTTCCATGTTATGTTTCATATACTTATAATAACTATCCTATCTAATTCCTAGTGATTTATCCATGATGATCATTTTCATTCCATTTAATTCATTAATCGCCATACCATGGGTTACACTCACCCTTTCCTTTTAAAATATGTCCCCAGGAAATCATATCTAATTAGGTGAAAAGGACTAAATAATAATGGAGTTTTAAGAAGATTATAAAATATTTGTTATGTGATATATATAATTATATTTTTATGTATTTATTATCCATAAGATTAAACCTCAAATGATCCCACTAAATTTATCAATGAAATATTTTGTTAAGGATTTATGGTAAAAAGCATGTATGAAAAATGTTAATTGTGATAGATAAGACTAAAATTATGTGACCTTTAAATGAATTATTATAGCTTAATAGAATATATCATATATGGGTAGTGATACCCAATAAAAAATTCAATATGAAGTGGGTGGTAAATCCCAATACACTATTTTATAAAAAATGATAGGGATATGTAGTATAGTATATTATATGACATGGGTTGTTAGTGTAGACCATTATATTATGGGACATTATTGGTTACCCTTGTCCATTATGATTTGGGTTATAAGTGGTTAACATATCCCAATACCATATGAACTCAGTCATTATTAAACATGACATATTCTTATTTTATCTTATAATTTTATATATGACACATTATTAATATAAAATAAAAAAACATAATCATATGTCATCGCCATTCCTTCTTATGTTACGATGTTTTATGATTATTAACTTATGAGTCAACATTTTTGTGACTTGTTTTTTATTATTCATTCAACAAAATCCTTATATATATTTTATTCCATAATAAATGACTATGATATCATACATGGGGAACATTAATTATGATTCCGTTGTCATATTTTATTAATCATGTAATGTTTATCAGGTTTATGTGTCTCACTTTTTTATGATCTAAATATAAATTATTTATGTTATATTGATGTTTTTCCACCATAATTAGTGATCTATCCCACTTATTTCATATATTTTACCAAACACTCATGAATTTTTATAAAATGATCTTATTAAGGTATATTCCTGTATAGATAGTTTTTCATAATGAGGTGGAAGTTATATTTTTTAATAATACAGTCATGCAAATACTCTTCATAGCCATAAATTCTTTTAGTTTTGGGAGTTTGTTTTATTTAACATATATAATGTACAATCATGTGAAGTTGTTTTTATTAAGTTTTACTAACATTATACACTATCAGAGAAGGGTTAATTAATTTTGAGGGACTATATTTAATAGAATATGGTAATAAAATAGAAATAAATATTTTTATCTAATAGTATTTAAGTTCATCTAATACTATCATATACTGAACTGAATGATTGAATGTTAAATTTTTTTTTTTTCTATGATATGTCATCTTACAATTTGTTTTAAATATTTACATAATTTTTTACATTTAATTTATAAAATTATAAATTACTTCCGACACTATATTTTTTTGGGTTTTAGTAATTAACAGGAAATAAGAGGTAAAAAATATCCATGAAGCCTATGTATCAGGAAAACCACTTCACATTAGTAGATCTTCTACTCAAATAATGCATGAAAAATGTAAAGATATGATAGATAAGAAATTTTTATCTAAAAAACTAGGAGAAAATGTTAACATGGTCATTCACCAATAATAATTAGAAGTGAATCATTGGTTGAAATGAATTTTAAAATGAAACGAAAAGATAAATTATATTATATAGTACAAAAGTAATTCATCGAAATAGTATATGAAAATAATTTTATTGTACTACAAATTCAAAAATGGCATGAGAATTTCTTGAACATAAAATGGATTCGTAATCTATCACATTTCATGATTAAAACTATATAAGACTTATATAGTTATTCTATGGAAACTCATTTACTAGTTTGAGTCTTGTTAAATTCAAAATAAATATGCTTGAATGAAATGGTAACCACTAATAAGGATCACAACTTATGGTTATTATATTGTATATGATGAATTTTTTAGTCATACTATAAATAAATTGGTTTAGCTCAAAAAATTATTTTAGATCTAGATTCATGATGATGTTAAGGATACAATTACATTATTTTCATTAATAATAGAATATAAAAAAAGAAATATATAAATTTTTAAAATATGTAATAATGTAACCTTACATGACATGTTATCAATTTTATTCCACTAATTTTTGTGTTCTATTATAAAAAATAGAAACTTCAGTTGAAAATAATATATAAATGATGCGAATCAAAGTAACAACACATTATTCACTCATAATATAACCTAATAAAAACATACTTAAATCCACTATTACATACCATTGATGATTTAATCTCATAATATTTCATAAAATAAAATCGATTTATAAATAATACATAACAATATCCATACAATTTGAAAATACCATTCATCATATTTAACATTCATTATCACTATTAGTTGAAATAAATCAATAATAAGGAAAATATAATGTATTTTGAAATAATTTTATATCATATTAAATTCAACTGAAATGATTCAGATGTATGATTTGTGATGTTATAATGAAATGAATTTGTAGAATATAATATATGTAATTTATCCATTATTTATAATTTAGAAACTGTATATATGATTTGGGTATAATAATAATAAAATTATTTCCAATTCATAATTACCAGTATATAATTTATATAAATGATTCTTTAGGTGTAACAAATAATTGAATTCTGGAAAAAATGAAAAACTAATTCTTCTATGAGTAAAAATTATTTGTTTATTTATAAATGATAAAAATATTAGTTGATAAAATTGAAATAATAACTTTTAAAATCAATAAATAACATCTGAAATTTAATTAATGAATTTTAATTAATAAACTTGTTATCATTAATGGGAAAAAAAATTTATTATTAAATATTTTTTAATGTATATTGTATATTTTTATTTAAAAGTTAAATTTATGATTTTCTTGAGTATAAAATTTAGTTAAATGATTATATATATTTAAATTAACATTCATTTAATGATTATGAATTATTATGAAATAAGAATAAAAATATATAATGAATCAAAGAAGAATTTTATAATTTTTTTATGTTTTTCATTATTATATTCCAGGTAATTATAATAAATTATTTAAAAAATAATTTTTAGATATATATTTCATAGTGGTAATCTGCTTTTCAAAATTAGGTAATAGAGATAACTAAAAGTTTTGGCAAGAAAAAATGTTTCTCTTGTAAGAAGCAAGTTACCAAAGTAAATAATAAAGTGGGTTGGATTAAAATAATTCTAAAATGGGTAATATAACACAAAAATATTAATTAATTGTTTTAATTATGTAAGGATGGAAAAATATTCATCTTTTCACCCTTTCTGTATCCCTTTACATTCAAAATTACCTTATTGTACGAGGAATGGGTATTTGTATATTTGTAATTGAAAATTACCTATAAAAGGATTTCCCCTTCTCCAAATCTAATGAAATAATTACTTTATTTTACATCACAAAATCTATCCGATATACATTTTTAATAAAACAATATCATCTTTGGGAGCTTATAGACACAAGAAGGCTCCCTAAACTAATTATTTGAAAAGAGGTACTTGAGTGGAAATTTAATCCTTCAACATAAATAATGTATAATTATTTAATTTTTTTCATTAACATCATCATCCAACTATTAATGAATCAAATTATAAAATATAATTACAAGTAATTGAAATAATTATTCTTTTTAAAAATTTATCCTATAATAATGTAATAAAATATTATTACATTTTCATTTGTTATAGAATGTTATTATTTTGGATGATTCAACCGCTTAAATTATAAATGATATAACATTTTCATCATTAAAATGTTTAAATGCATAAATATGATAATTTGTTTTACTAATTATGAATATAATTTATTTTACAATTTTAATATATAAATTTTTATTTATGGTTAGAACTAAACTCTATATTTGGTAACATTATCGAAATAAAGATGTTATGGATTATATCATTGATAACCTCTCAGGAAACATTGATAGAATTAATATAAAACAGAAGAAACCATTAGGGAATTATTATTATAGTACCTTTACTATTTCAAATTCGAGAAAATCATGAATAAATAAAGGTGGATATGATTTCAATACAAAAAAAGATGTGGAATAGTTGATATTACCAACCATTAATGATCAAGGAAATCATTGAACACAAAATAACATAGTCATTAATGAATATAATATATTAATAAAAATGTTGGTAATTGTGACATTGTTTCATAAAAATTTAAATAATGATTCTATGTCTATTATATAGGGCGCTATAGAATGTTCAAAGATTAAAGCTGAAAATGAGTATTTTTTTCTTTCTATCCATCATAATATTGGAGATCCACTATATTAAATACTATGATAAAAAATTAATATGTTTTTTAAATATGATAACTCATAATGTTATCTTATTTTAATTTCAATATATTTTCACCCAAATTTAACTCGGTTTTAATTAATTTATACGTATTTCATAGAATATGTGTCTGTAATAGATTCCCATCTCATCTTTCATTTTTTGAGACATGTTCCATATTATTTAACCTTTTTCCCTTTATATAGAATATATACATACCAATAGTAGTATTTTATTAATAATATCATTTTATTAATGACATTTAAAATTATCTTTCTTATTTCCTCATTTGTCGATTTTTTATTCCTACATTGCAAATTTTTTAGTTGTTTTCTTAGATCAATCTTTATTCATCGAGTAGTACAACGTTTTCTTTAGAAACATTCTTCTTTGTTGGATATACTTTTCAAATTTTACTTTCTTATATTTATTTGCATTAATTTGGGGAAAATTAGCTTCATTCTTTATTGGATTTTTTATTATTCAAATTTTACATTATGGATGATTTGGAACCAAATAAAAAATTCATACAATACCCCAACTATCACCATAGAGGGCATAAAAATTTTAAAGGAAAATATAGTAGGACTCTCCATGATGAATGTTTATATGCATCACTACAAAGATATGGGTGCTATGATTGATAAATGAATATATTTACTATAGAAAATCTAGGTAAATGATGAAATAAAACTCATTATAATACCATGATTCACACATTCCTCATTATGATGTCAAGTAACTATGTGAGGAGGTCACCTATAATGACCTCAAACTTGCACTCCTAGTTTTGGTGAAAAACTAATAAACCTTACATTTATATCATTAATATCCATAAATGTTCCCAAAGTTTATCTATACAAAATATACCGTATAAAAATGAAATTTTGGGTCTCAAACAAATAGAAGGAACATTTTAGGTTTATAGTTTTATAGAATTAATGAAAACTCTTTGAAATATAGACTCATAAAAAACTAGTTCATAATGATTTGCATTATCACCTAACATACCAATTTATTAATATTCCATATTATGTATCCCAAATATCACACTATTTTCTTCAAATGTGAATCCATTCTAGGGTAAAAAAATTCAACAACATTTTTTATAACCCATGGAATTTAAAAAATAGGAAGGTTGAGCTCAAATGCTCAGTAATGGTTAACGTAAGATTTAAAAATTGAATTTCATAAGAGAGAGTAAGATGAGAATAAAAATATGATAAAATAATCATAGATAATAATCATAATATAAGCTAATTAATACCTATAAATACCTTGAACATCAATCATGAAATACTACATAAAGATTTATCCACTGAAAGAGCCCATGGAATCAATAATAATAGTCCATGTGATGTCTGTATTGATCCAATGAAACATTTATAACATATAACAAGAACAAATATAATGTGTCAGTATCTTGAAACATATTCATTTCACTATTATAGAGGGAATATCCCTCATAGTTAGAAGTGTAGAAACCGTCATGGTTAAAAGTGGAATAACCATCATAGTTACACATAGAGTAACTGTTAGTGTTACATATAAAATTACCATCATGTTTTTTTGGTAATAAAAATCATGATAAATTCACATAATATATTTAGAGAAACATTATAGGTTAATTCCTTTCCTTTATCCACTGCATTGGATATTTATACTGGGCACACAATCCAATAGTTTATAATATTACAACCCATTTTTTTTAAAAAATATCAATGACCCATAACATAAATAATGGTTATATATCTGTCATCTCATGATAAAACTTATAAAAAACATTATTATTTACTTAACATTAATAACCTATGGAAAAGAAATGAGTTCCATGAAAATCTATTAAATTAATCACAATCTCTTTAGATGATGAATAAAGATATTAATACTACAGAATATCCATTTGTATAATAAGTAACATCAAGGGTTGTAGACATTTATAATTGGAAATACCATTAATATATCATGAAAAATATTCTTAAGGAAAATGAAATTTTCATATTTTAAATAAATTTTTAAAAGTAAAAATTCATAAAAAAAACAGCAAAACTTTTCATTAAAAATAAACATAAAAATTTGGAATGTAATCTCCAAATAAAATAATTTCTAATATGGTGAGGAAATCCAATCATGTTTAAAATGATAAAAAATAACATTCTTTTCCAACATTTTGTAATGAAAGAATAATGTGGCCCATTTGGAAAATGGGAAGAAATATCATTTTTAAAATCATTTAGAATAATGTAAAAGGTAATTTAGAATACCTTTAATTAATTTTTTTTACAAATTTTATTTATAAAACATTGTTCAAAATGTCGATAAGGAAGAGAATAATTATCAAAAAAAAAGATGATAAAATATTTGTATCATTTAAGGGAATATGTTTTAGGATTCTTTAATAAATAAGAGTGGAAATTCAATTTAAACATGAAAAAAACATTCAAACATAAGGATAATATAAAATATTTGTTTAATTTAAATAATATAATGTCATGACCCCCTCCCCAAAAATTGTACCTCTCATAGGTCAGCAATGTGAGAAAGGAGATAATGACCCCCCGAGTCCCGCCTCCTGTTGGCCCCGGTTTGGTGACTAGCACCGAGGGTATAATAACACACAAATGGGAGGCATTACCCTCTAAAAGAAAACATGTAGAAGAGAGAGATAAGATAGACACCAACCAACACCAACTCAAAACAGGAATATAAAAGAAACCCAAGTGCACAAAGGTAATTCCACGAAAAATAACTACAAATGAAAAGGAAAAACTAAAAGTACACAAAAGAAAATAAAACAACTGCAACCAAAATCCCAAACAGCTCCTGCAACACCAAGCTAGTAGAAACTATCTTGATCTCCATCCTACTCCAAGTGACCAGAAAAATAGTTTATATATACATAGGGTGAGTATAACTATATACTCAGTATGATCCTCCCCAAAGCCTCTCGTTCAAAAGTAAAGAGAGCTTGTTAAAGCACAATGATCAATAATTTAAACTAACTTGTTACCTAAGAAGGTATACTAAGTTCCCAACCTCACCATGGCTACTCTCACCAAGTAACACTAACATGAATCTAGCATCTAGTAAAGAATATCAATGGTACCCTACTACTACTTCCACAATGGTTTTCCACTTTTCCCCAATGTTGCACGTCCTAAGCATCCCTCTCCAAAAATGCTTGCCCGTAGACACCTGGGCGAAGCACCATAATGTGAACCTCATGAAAAACAAAGGATTTCCCGTAGACACCTAGGCAAAGCACCACCCCATCCTCACAACAAAAAGTAACCGGGTAGTTTCCGGGAGCCACCACAGCTTCCATAATGTGTATCATACATTGGGTATTATACCTCAAGCCATTACAACTCATACACCGAGTAAGGATTCTCAAGACATCACAACCTATACATGCTACACCTATAGTAGTTCATAGAATACAATATCTAGAATATATGTGCGGGAATAACCAAAAGACATTAAATCCCTCGACACATATATATGGGTAAAACTAGCCGACGTGCCTACTAGCACAAGTATCTACCAAGTGAAAAGAATGGGGCCAATGGGGGTAGTTATCCATTCACCCTCCCATCAGAATGTTGAGGAAAACACCCTCCCAGGGCTCAGAATCCCTGGTGTGTCAGTTTCCCTTACTGACAGTGTGGAGTAGCGTACAGAAACACAAAATGTATTGAATATACTATATCTCACAACCACACTATGGACATAACCTAGTCATAGACACAACTGTAGTTAAAGTCTCTCAGAATCCAGGCTACTACTTCTAAGACTAGGTATCCAATAAGCACACAACCATTTAAAAATATTTATTAGATTACTTCATTCCCATTTTATTAGTTCCACTGTACATTAATTAATCATTTAAACAATAATTAACCAAGAAAAATTCCACATTTGACTTCATTAGAAACACACCCAATGTCCATTGTCCCTTTAAAATAATATCCTCATAATTATGTTCCAGTGAACACCAACCCCATGGGTTAACACCATTTATTCAAATATTCATTAAAAAATCACTTTCCCATATTCCCAGGCATTCTAGTAATGCAATTTATGCTACTAACACAAGGGGGATCAACACGGTGAGTATATGTACTACATTTCGAGTGTTTGCCGCCTATAGCAAGAGCATAGACCCATCCTCCCTGGAGAATCTAAACACGGCAAGCACGTGGCATACCCCGCACGTCATCTCCTCGTTCATAAGAAGTGTAAGCAAGACCAACTGCCTTATGCAGTGGAGAAAAGTAAAGTAGATAAACAACCAAAGAACCAACAAGAATCCAAAAATCACATCCATCACACTCCATCATCACTAGTGTCCTCCCTGGCACCCACATGCATAAACCTATGCATCACGCCACTATAGGTGTCATCTGGTACCACAATCAAAAGGTCTTCATGCCCCCACACATCACCACACCCATTCGAGATCACGTCACAACACAAGCAGCAGGAAAAGAAACAATCACATCAATTGGTCTGTTAGCCCTTTAACAATGAAGAGGAAAATCATAACCCTTCACGGAATTATCAAACAATCAATTCTTCAATCCATCATCAATTATAAGATTTAATTTTTAGGTTCTAAATTCAGGAAACCTAATCAGTAAGCTATCAAAAATGATTAAACATGATTACTACGCAAATTTTATTAACATAAAATTACAACAAGAACCAGATTCATTCACATGCCTCTTTATCATTAGCCAAACAAATATCAATTAATCTCGGTTTATGTTCTTTTCCGATTTTCACCAGGAACAATCATAGATATCACACTATCTATCGAAATAAGAGAGAACAACATTCAATTGATATCAATTTATTTTTCCGGTTCAAATATTTATTATATCAATTCCATTGTCATCTAGTGGGATAAAACATGATAACACTATAGTTGCACGTAATGAAAAGAGAAGCAATGAATCCCCTACCTCAAAGGTTTTTGACGAATACCATGACGGTCGAAGAATGCTCGAGAAATCTGGGTCGATTCTCCAAAAACCCGCCTTAGATCTCTTATCCTAGCAAGATAAAGAACAAAGCTCATCATATTTGGCATCAAAACACTTATATCTACTCATAATAGACATAGGTCTAAGAAACCGAGAGAAGAGGAAAAGTAGATCCAAGTGGATCTAAGAAACCGAACATGAACGATCACATACCTCATGAATATTTCTTCGATTTTCAAAAGAAGCCTTCAGATTGCCTCCAGAATGATGGAAGAACCCTCCATGACCTTAGGAGAAGAAAAATACCGAGTTAGGGCCACCTAGGTGCTTAAACGAACCTTTTAGAGGAAAACGAGTTAGATACACAATTTAAGGATCTAATTTAGGTGCCCTCACGGTTAGTCCGCAAGGTTTGACAAACCGTGCGCTAACTGTGCATTGGATACTACCTCGACCACCCATCTCACATGGTTTGGCCGCATTGCTAGACAAACTGTGCGCCTCCCATGTGGAAGCTACTGCCTCCTGGACCAACTACACACGGTTCGACTGTACAATTTAGACAAAACGTGGGCCGACCGTGCGAAAGATATTGCCCTTTAATTTTCCTTAAAAGTCCACCCAAATGCACCCCCAAGTCACCTTTACGTCCCATAACACCTCTAACACCACATTTTCACAATGTAATGGACTGGAGAGTTATAGTCTATTACATGAGATACCTCTCAAAACAATCTCATCCTCAAGAATCCAAAACCCACCTAAAGTGAAAACGAAACAGGGTCTGAACAACCACCCATCAAATACCTCTCAAAAGAGAAAAAGCCACAAAATCAACAAAGGGATCCATCTCATAAACATGATAGTTTCCTAACCACATAAGTTACATTGATTCATGAAAAGTGTTAAAAATCAAACAACTCTAGGTACTGAGCACGTATCTATGACTCACCTTCCTAGGTACTCTCCTCCAGCCATCATGTCACCACAAGACATGAACTAAAGGAATAGAATTCCCACACAACACCTTATCTCTTCAGTCTTGGATCTCCAAAGGTTGCACCTCAAAGGTTTCATCATCATCAATATTGATCTCTCCCCAATCAATGATGTGAGAGTCATCATGAAGATAACGAAAGAGATGTGAAACATGGAAAACATCATGTATCTGACTCATCTGTGAGGGAAGTGATACTCGATATGCCATAGCTCCAACACGAGATAACAACTCAAAAGGCCCAAAAAACTAGGGAGGAAGGTTACTTCCACATCCAATCCTTCACTGCCCAAGACTGGGAGTCACCTTCAGAAACACGTGATCCCCAACATTAAACTCTATGGGTCTCCTTCATTGATCTACATATGAATTATGATGATCTTTCACTGTCTTCATCCTCTCAAGAATCACCTCAACCATCTATGTTGTATTCTGCACTAGTTCTGGTCTGAGAATTGCTGACTCTCCAACCCCAGTCCAACACAACATAGAATGGCAAGGCCGGCTATACAATGCTTCAAACAGTGCTATACCGTTGGTGGAGTGAAAACTATTATTATAAGTGAACTCCACCATGGGTAAGTGCATCATCCAAAAACCATTGAAACAAATAAAACAATAGCGTAACATGTCTTCAATAGTCTGGATAGTTTGCTCTGTCTGACTATCCGTTGGAGGATGAAAAGTAGTGTTAAGGCATAGTTGAGAGCCGAAAGCATGTTAGAGACCTCCCCACACTCTGGAGGTAAAATGAGGATCTATATCAGAAATGATCATCCTAGGGACTCTATGAAGTCTCACCACCTCGTCTAGATACAACCTTGAAAAAACAATCACTAAGATCGACTCCTTGATCGCTATAAAGTGGGACGTTTCTGTTAAGTGACACACTACCACCTAAATACCATCATGTTCTCCGGATGCTCAAGTTAAAATAGTAACAAAGTCGATTGAGATGTCCTCCCAATTCCACTGAGGAATATCTAATGGCTGGAGAAGTCTGCCAAGAACACGGTGTTCTACCTTCACCTTCTAGCAAACTAAACATCGAGACAAAAACTCTGCAACCACACGCTTCAGCCCAGGCTACCAAAACTAACTCCCCATGGCTTGGTACATCATTGTCACACCCTGATGCACCACTAAAGGTGAACTATGAAACTCTATGAGAACCATTTCGCGCATCTACAAAGGAACAAAAAGAATTCCATGATACTACACTTGATGTTATTCATATTCAATACAACCCTCAGGGGCATCACGAAAAACAACTCAGTCTCTCCAGAACTCTATCTCCAAATCTCCCAACTAGAACTCTTTCACCTTATACATCAGGGATGACTGTACCGTTATCTGAAAAAGAAAACCTCTACCCCCAACATCTCCAATATCAAGATGTAATGATGACTGTTCTTCCATTACTCTCTAGGAATCACCGGATTCACACACAACATCACTATGTGACTTTCGGCTCAGTGCATTAGCTACAACATTCCCCTATCTAGGTGTATACAATATTTCGAAGTCATATTCCTACAATAACTCCATCCACCGATGCTATCGTAAGTTCAAGTCACGCTGGTAGAAAACATACCTCAAACCCTTATGATCAGTGAAAACCACAATGTGCTCACCACTGAGGTAATGTCTTCACAACATTAAAGAAAAAACCACGACTGCCAACTCAAGATCAAGGGTGGAAGAGTTGCGTTCATGGGGATTCAACGGCCGAGACCCATAAGAAACAACTAACCTTTACTTCATGAGAACACAACCTACCCCCAGATGTGAAGCATTGCAGAAAACATCAAACTGAACTCCCTCAGCTAGAAGACAAAGGACTGGAGCACTTACTAACTTATCCTTTAGATACTCTAAATATGTCTAACACTGATCAGTCCATATGAATGCATGATACTTTCTAGTCAAAGTTTTCAGCAGAGTCACAACTCGTGAGAAATCGTCTATTAACATCCAGTAGTAGCCTACAAGACCAAGGAAACATCACACCTCTGAAACTATCTTGGGGGCTTCCCAAGACACAACCGCTTCTATCCTCGATGGATCCCCAACAACTCCCTGTTGGGACACAACATTCCCCAAGAAATGGACTTCTTGAGTCTAAAACCAACACTTCGACAACTTCCCGAATAGGTGATGTTGGAGAAGAACTCCCAAAATGGCTTGTAGATGCACTACATGATCCTCTTAAGATGTGAAGTACACAAGGATGTCGTCGATGAAAACTACCACAGACCTGTCCAGGAACTCACAAAACACAACATTCATCAATCCCATGAATACTGCTAGAGCATTCGTCTTGCCAAACGGCATTACCATGAACTCATAATGCCCATGACTACAACAGAAATCAGTCTTCGGGATATCCTCATCCGTCACATGCATCTGATGATATCCCGACTAGAAGTAAATCTTTGAGAACAAACTTGCACCCTTTGGTTGATTGAATAAGTCATCAATCTGTGGAAGAGGATAGTGATTATTTATTGTCACTTTGCTTAAGCGACGATAATTGACACAAAACCACAAACTATCATCAGACGTCTTCCTGAACAAAAAAGGTTCACCCCATTATGACACACATGGCCGAAAAAAAACCATACTTTAATAGACTATCAACCAGTATACATATCTCTCGTAACTCAGAAGGGGTCATCCTATATGGAGACAATGAGATAGGAGAAACTCCTCTTTATAGCTCAATCCTAAAATCGATCTCCCGTCGAGGGGGTAATGCTAAAACCTCTTCTGGAAAGACATTAGGGTACCCCTCTATGACCCTAGGAAACGCCAATAGATGAATCTCTGAAGAACTCAGAATCATATTAGCCACTAAGGATGATACAGATAGAATGCGCCTATGACCCATCCAAGGATCTCGCTCACCAACAAATTCTTATGACTCCCCATCCGCACCAAAGAAAAATACCTTATTCATGAACAAATCCAAGATTTCCTGCACCAAATACAACCAATCCATGCCGAGGATGACATCATATGGTTGTATTCAAAAACATAGGAAATTTCCCCCAGAGCGGTGTTTCCCCAACACTAGCTCACGGTCTCTACATACTTCAAACAAGTCAGCTCGACCTCCAACTGGCATAGTCAATGCCAAGGGCACTGGAAGACTTTCTACCTCAATTACCAAAGCATGGACAATGGTAGGTGATATAAAGTAGTGTGTCTCTCCTAAATAAAAAAAAGGAATACACCAAGGTATATAATAAGAAAAGGGTACCTCGAACGACATCTGGATTTCCGGGAGCTGGCAATGCTAGTGCATGAAGCTGACCATGACCTCCCCCATGACTTCTATGACCCTGATGACGACCACCCCCATGGTCGTGCTCTACTCTCTGAGGACGGTGAGCATCCTGGGGCTGTCTTATACCTGCCCCATCTACCCTCTGTTTTTCTAAAGTGGGTGCAACTGGCTACTGCTGCCTCATCTAGAACGTCCTCAATGGAGGAACATGGAGCGTAACGCCTGTTGCATGGTGACTGATCTGAAAGGTTGGGCACCCCCAATGCAGATGACCATGACCAGTACATTAAAAATAATCACCTGATCCCTTGGCATAGGCATGAGAGTTTCAGTCTTTGGAGAAACGAGATGTGAAGGTCTGGGGCCTACCCCCGGCTGAACGAAAACTCATATGCCATGAAAACTAGGAACCCCAGACCATAGATCTGCTTCGTGAGGGATCATGACGATCCCCGTCTTGTGATGATCTGGTCCTGGACAAAGTCCACTCAATAACCTCTGCCCTCTACAGAATCTCATGATATGTCTTCAGCATAAATGGGGTGACCTGGAACTGGATCTCTAGATGCAAAGCCTCCTTTAAATGGCTCGCCCTGGCCTCCTCATCTTTCAGCACGTCTGAAGCATACCGTAAAATGTTCATGAAACAAATTACAAACTCTCAAATAGTGGAGCTCCCCTGTCGAAGGGTATGAAGCTCCTGGCGATTGGAAGCCTTCGTAGTTGAAGAATGAAAATCGACACTAAACTTGTCTTGGAACTCCGCCGATGATATTGCAGACTCCTCACGATCCCTGAGGAACAAGAACCACCACAGCCTCGCTACTCCACGCAACATCGTCACATCCAACGGCACCCAGTGCTCCTTCTGAGCAAGAATCGAAATGAATCTGATCTCAACCTCCACTAACAAGTCCTCCATGACTGCATCTGAAATGGAGCCCTCATACTTCTACAGACTCTGGCGCTAAAACTCTATGAGTGTCTTCCTCCAGGTGTTGTCTTCGTCAACCTCTCCCTATGGGGATCCGCTGGAACGGCCTGAGGGACAATTTCTATGCATACCTGACGAGGACGTCGACCCCGAGCCATACCTATAATATAACAAACCATTAGAGATCCAAAACATGGAATATGAAAGAATCAAGATTAATTAATTAATCATTTTATTTTATTCATTTTAGGCTAACCTATCCCAAGGTCTACCCATTCAAACACAGAAACAAATAATAATGATGCATGATCCATTCCCAGGTCTCTACCCTGCAACAAGTATCCCCTTGATTAGTAGATATTATAAACTTAAAGGTCCGTACATAAGATCATAGTGGGCCCTAAAAACCTATGTCTCAGCCAGTTTCTAGTATTTACCTCACTTGCTACTCATGAATGACATCGTTTCACTACCATCCCATGCAACGTCACATGTGCCTAACTATAAACTCCATCCTATCCCTCAACTAGACCTCTGATACCACTCTATCATGACCCCCTCTAAACAAAGTGTGACTCTCCTGGGCTGGAAATGTCAGAAGGGAGATAATTACCGCCGAGTCTGGCCTCTAGTAGGCCCCAAGTTGGTGACTAGCACTGAGGGTATAGTAACACACAAATGGGAGGCATTACCCTCTAAGAGAACACATGCAGAAAAGAGAGATAAGATATACACCAACCAAAACCAACTCAGAACTGGAATATAAAATAAAACCAAGTGCACATATGTAATTCCATGAAAAATAAATACAACTACAAATGAAAAACTACAAGTACCCAAAAGAAAATAAAACTGCTGCAACCACAAGCCCGAATAACTCTAGCAGCCCCAAGCGAGTAGAAACTAGCTTGATCTCCAACCTGCTCCAAGTGACCTGAAAGACAGTTTATATATACATAGGTTGAGTATAACAGTATACACAATAGGATCCTCCCCAAAGCCTCTCATGCAAAAGAAAAGAGAGAAAGCTAAATCACAGTGAGAAACAAGTGAAACTAACTCATTACTTAAGCATGTAGGCTAAGTTCCAAACCTCACCATGGATGGTCTCACCAAGTAACACATGCAAGAATATAGCAGATAGTAATGAATATCAAGGTACCCTGCTACTACTTCCCCACTAGTTTTCCACTTCGCCCCAACATCGCTCGTCCTAGGCATCTCTCTCAAAAAAGGTTTTCCTGCAGACACCTGGGTGAAGCACCGCAATGTGCACCTTGTGCAACTCAATGGATTGCCCGCAGACACCTGGGCGAAGCACCAACCCATCCTCACAACCAAAAGTGACCAGGTAGTTTCCGGGAGCCACCACAGCTCGCATCATGTGTATCATACGTTGAGTATTATAGCGCAAGCCATTACAGCCCATACACCGAGTAAGGATACTCAAGTCATCAAAGCCTATACACATTACACCTATAGTAGTCCATAGAATACTATATCCAGAATATATTTGTGGGAATAATCACAAACCATTACAACCCTCTACACACATATTTGGGGAAAACTAACTGATGCGCCTACCAGCAAAAGTATCTACCAAGAGACGAGTGAAGGGCCAAAGGGGGTAGTTAGTCATTCACCCTCCCATTAGAATGTTGTGGAAAACACCCCCAAGGCTCAAAATCCCAGGTGTGTCTGTTTACCTTACTTACATGGTGCAGTAGCGTATAGAAACACAAAAAGTACATAATATAATATATCTCACAACCAATGTATGGGCATAACCTTGTCTTAGACACAACTACAGATAGTGTCTCTTAGAATCCAGGCTGCTACACCTAAGACTAGGTATCCTATAAGCACACACCAATTTAAAGAGATTTATTATATTACTTCATTCCCTTTTTATTAGTTCCACTCTACGTTAATTAATTCTTTCAACATTAATTAACAAAGAACAATTCCACATTACACTTCATTAGGAACACACCTAAAGTCCATTGTCCCGTTAAAATTATAGCCTCATCATTATGTTCCAGTGAATTCCAACCCCATGGTTTAACACCATTTATTCAAATATTCATTACAGAATCACTTTCCCATATTCCCATGAATTCTAGAAAAGCATTTTATTCTACTAACACAGGGGGGTCAACACGGTGAGTAGATGTATTACCTGTTGAGTCTTTGCTGCATATAGCAAGACCGTAGACCCATCCTACCAAGAGAATCTAAACACGGAAAGCATGTGGTATACCCCGCACATATTTGCCTCTTTTAGAAGAAGGGTAAACAAGACCAGATTCCTTGAGAAGTGGGGAAAAGTAACGTAGATCAACAACCAAAGAACCAGCAAGAATCCAATAATCACATCCATCCCACTCCATCATCCCTAGTGTCCTCCCTGACAGCCACATGCATAAAACGATGCACCTCTCCACTTTAGGCATCATCTTCTTCCAAAAGCAAAAGGTCTCCATGCCCCCACACATCACCACACCCATCTGGGATCACGTCACAACACAAAAAGTAGGAAAAGAAAACATCACGTCAATTAGGCTATTATCCCTTTAACAATCAAGAGAGTAATTCAGAACTCTTCAAGGAATTATTAAACAATCAATTCTTTAATCCATCTTTAATTAACATATTTAATTCGTAGGTTCCCAATTCGGGAAACATTATCAGTAAGCTATCACAAATGATTAGACATGCCTACTACACCAATTTGATTAACATCAAATTACATCAAGAACCAGATTCATTCACATGCCTCTTTATCTTTAGCCAAAAAAATATCAATTAATATCGGTTTACATTCTTTTCATATTTTAATCCGGAACAAGCACAAATATCACACTATTTATCAAAACAAGAGCCAACAACATACGATGAATATCAATTTATTTATCCAGTTCAAATATTTATTATGTCAATTCCATTGTAATCTAGTTGGATAAAAAATGATAACATTACAGTTGCACGTAAAGGAAAGAGAAGCAATAAATCCCCCACCTCAACAGTTTTTGACGAAAACCATGGAGATCAAAAAACAATCAAGAAACCAAGGTCGATTCTCCAAAAACCCGCCTTAGATCTCTTCTCCTAGAATGATCAAGACCAAAGCTCATCATATATGGCATCAAAACAATTAGATCTACCCATAACAGACTTAGGTCTAAGAAACCGAGAGAATAGGAGAAGTAGATCCAAGTGGATCTAAGAAACTGAACAAGAACGATCACATACCTCAAGAATCTGGCTTTGATTTGCCAAGAGAATCCTTCAGATCACCTCCGGAACAATGGGAGAATCTTGTTTGACCTTAGGAGAAGAAAAATCCCAAGTTAGGGACTCCTAAGAGCTTAAATGAACCATTTAAAGGCAAAACGAGTTTGATACACAATTTAAGGATCTAATTTCAGTGCCCGCATGGTTAGTCCACACAGTTTGACAAACCGTACACAAACTGTGCACTGGCTACTACCTTGGACACCCCTCTCACAGGGTTTGGCTGCACGGTTAGACAAACTGTGTTCCTCCCATGCGAAAGCTACTGCCTCCTAGACCAACTATGCACGGTTTGGCCGTACAGTTTAGACAAACCGTGCGCCGGCCATGCGAATGCTATTGCCCTTTAGTTTTCCTTAATAGTCCACCCAAACGAACCCCCAAGTCACCTTGACCAACCAGAACACCTCTAACACCACATTTTCACAATGTAATGGGATGTAGAGGTCTGGGCCATTACATATCATACATTATCCTCCCATGGACCATTTATTATAAACAATCTTGAAAATAATGAATATTGCTACATAATGTGTTTTCCACCATGGTAATGCTTAAACCACAATCCCGATGAAAAACTTATGTAACATTAATATTTAAATATAATGAAAATACATATATTCATGATATTTTTTTTAATGGGATATATATACATGAAATAAATGAAGATAAATGCATATCATTAATATTTTTACAAAGCAAATTAAATTTTAGATGAATAACCATTACAAATATTAGACCACTGAATTTAAAATTAATCTATGAATATATTTTATGTTAAATATATATTTAAAAAAATATGTTTAAATAAAATATAAAATAATTTAGAGGACATTTCACACCTAATCATGGAATAACATTTTCAATGAAGAAGAGATATAACCCAACATGAGGAAATTGTGTAATGAAACCCTTTACAACTGAGAAAAATTCAAGTAAAATACACTTGAATAAAATTACTAAATTTGAATGGAAAATATAGATATATATGAAGGATTACTGATTTAATATTTAAAATGGTATGTATACAACCCCTAAAAAATAAATTAGGTGCATAATAATAAAATATGCATCAATTATGTGAAATTGATATTAAATCCATTATCTCATGGCTAAATCCTCACATACAATATTTTTATTCTTGAATAATAAAAATATGATAATTTTATACCTTCTTGATATTTTCTTTTCAGGTTTATTATTCCGTTTATTTTACATATTACCATATTATAAACAATTATTTAATCATTTAATTTCACATTGGATGTGTCAACTTCGGAATATTTAATCTGGTCAATGAGGTAATGATTCCATCATATCCATTATATTAATAATGACATAATTATAATTCTTATAAATAAATTATAAATTTAAACCATAATATTAAACATGGTAATGAAAAATAAATGACATTATAATTATGTGAACGTAGGTCGTACATGCGCCTGAGTGACATTTTCATTTTCAACGATCATTATGGAAATAAGGTAAGAATGTTGTTATCTTTAAAAAGGATAATACCTTAATAAATATAAGTTTACTTCATTAAATATAATTAAATAAATATATATATATATATATATCATCTAAGAGATGTGGTGATGAAAAATTAACCACATCGACTAGTGGAGGTGGAAGTCCACACGTACATACGAATGACATTATCATTTCTCAGTAAATGGAATTAATGTATGTAAAAGATATATAATAATTTCATAATGATAAATATTTGATAAGTATAATATATATAAATATGTATTAAATCAATCATTATATCTATCCTTGAGATGTGGTGATGGAAAAATAATTATAATGGTCTGAGAGGAGGTAGTCTGTCGTGCCCATGAATGATGAAATTATTTCATATTTTATATAAGTTATATATTTTTATAGGTTATTAAATTAAATTATTAACATTATAATGTATTTAAGATAATAATGTATTTATATCATCATGATTTATGTAGATTTGGAAAATGTGGTAGAATAAATAAAAAAAATTCCTGGTTAAGAACTATATAACTTATTCAAACAACACCATTTTCTTTACATATTAAGAACTATTTGGTAGTATTATTTCATAAATAATGACTATTGAACATGGGGAGAGATTTTATTATTGGATTTATATATATCATGAACACACCAAATTAGTTTTAATCTCTGGAAATATTATAAGACGAGGTTCCCATTTATATGACATGGAAAATGAATTTGTGGAATTCCCAGAAGTATTTAAATTATCCAAATTAATTTAGATTAAAAAATATAACAAAATTGATAATATTTGAATTTAATATGAGTATTATTCTAAATAAACTCATCCTATAAATTTTTTAAAGGTTTGGATTACACTTGGACCCTTATCCTTCGGTTTAAACCCTATGATAATCCTTTTTGCATATACCACGGAAACATGGTTTTTTAATCTTCGAGGGTCAGGATATTTACCATAAATAGAAAAAAAATCCAATATATAGAACATGGTTGGTATTTTCAATAATATCCTAATCACCAAGGAAAATAATTAATATTTTAAAAAATTAATATTATTTAATAAAATATTTGTTTCATAAATAATCAACATAAATAATTTTAAAACAATTCAGTTACATTTTTTATTATACCCGCATGAAAATATAAAATTCCATTAAAATAAATGAACAAAAAAATAATATGTTATTTTTATCTAGAAATGTATTTGGTCACATTAGTTATTTAATTTTCTATTACTCTTAATAATTTTAACATCATTTATTTAATTTTATTTATTAAATGAATAATTACTGTGTCTACATTTTTTAATCATTTTTGGTAATTATTAATTCAAAAAAAATAAAAAATGAATTTCCATGTTTAACATAAAAGGTTCATATTTATAAAAATATTTAAAACCAAACATATCCCTTATTTATCTCCATGATAAAAATATTATAGTTTTTAATAATAAGATTGTGAATTTTTTCTCTTCTTTATGTATAAAACATTATAAATGATATAACTTCATTAAATTGAAAATTAATATTTAATGGATTATTATTAATGAAATGAGATCGTAAAATAAAATTATGGAATGTCTTATGGCCATTTTCTAATCCTTATAATTTTTTAACCACTAACTACCGAATTTTACCTTTATAGTGATAATAAAGATTACTATTGTAAATATTCATAATGAATAAAAATAAATAGGAAAAATGTACAAAATACTTACCTCAGAATTCCAAAATATGTAAAAAAATTAAAATTCAAAATATAAAATTTGATGGATTTAATTTAAAATCCAACCAACAAAACATAATAAAAATCTGGTTTTCTGATGAAAATTCATATTAAAAAAAAATTATACTAAATTCAAGTAAAAAATTTTATTTACGAAATCATAAATAGATATTTTCAAATAAAAATTATGTATTTAATTTTTAAAAATAATCAATAATTTAATTTTTCTTTATAAATTATTTTATTTAAAATACTGTTTCTAGTAATGATCATAATTTTCAAAATTCATTTAAAAATTAAACACTTATAAAACATTTCAATATTTCAATAATGGTTAATTTTGATATTCATTTTTCAAAAATGATATTTATTTTATAAAATAAATTTTTTAATTGCACCATATATTATTTATACTATTCACAAAAAAATAATAAATACCCATTTTTGAATAAAACATATACTTGAAGAATAAAATGGATTTAATAAAAATCAAGTATGTATTTCCTATGAGTTTATACATACATTTTTATTAATAAGAACCTTAATATATATATAAATATTTCACAATGTATTTAATCCTATTCATACCCACTATATTAATGGACATGATATAATGATCATATTTAAATAATAATATTATATGGTTTATTTAAGCTCTTTATTGTGTTTCATACACATTATTAATCATAATTTTCATCATTTAAAATATTAGGATACAACATTCTATCCCAATTTAATGAATACCAACCTCTCAATTTGAACTTAGTCTTAGTAACATCAGTTTTACCATTTCAAAATACCATTTCTCAAATATCACATCATAAAACAAGATTTAATACAACGTTTTCTTGAAAAGAGACAAAGAGAGAATATAAATGTAATCTAAAATAACAAATTCAAGGGTTCAAACTAGGACAAAATCAGTGGGATTAGAATACATTGACATGGAAAGAAAATTTAATTTCCAAAAAAATAATGGAGATTAATAAATATAATTTATCACAATAATGTTATTGATCATAGAAATTCATTAACCATAAAATAATAAACCAAATAGGTGTAAAAAATAATATATATTAATCATATATGATGATAATAGGATATATGTTTTCATTCATGATCATTTCTTGAGTGTTGAATAATTAATTTACTATATAAACTATGAAAAAAAAAATGAAATATATTTACTTATCAATTATAATTTTATACACTAGTCAATTTCCACAAAAATACAATCTTTTTCCCAAATGATGAGTATTTAGGATGATTATTTCATTTCTGATGTATTAGAATCATCATTCATATGATCATACTGTATCACTAGAGTATAAAAATATACTAAAACTATAATTTTTAATACACTGACAGATGAATCCTGAAATGAAAAAAACATCATGTGAATAAATAATTTATTAATCATCAAAATTAAAAATTAAATCCAAATGTTCAAACGAAATAATTCCAAGAATAACCATCCTTAAAATTTATTAAAAGATTCTAAGTTTACATTAAACCCCAAAAATCAAAATTATTGGATTAAACATTATTATAACACAATTTCAACATTTCTAAACACATAAAATTAGTCTCTCATAAATTTATATACCTAAAATGAATATTACATTATAATATAGTCTTTAAGATATGAAATTCATTTACCTAAATAACCTGAATCGCTATTAATCCACATTAATATAATATATGATTCAAAAGTAATCCAACCATGGATCCTAAAATAATAACTTCTATTACACTTAAGGTTTATATATACGTCAATCTAATGAAACATCTCCTCAAATATCATAAGTTGCTTTAAAATTCCATCACAAGAACATAAAAAGGGGTGGTTGAAACATTGGACTTATGGTCAACCTTAATCACAATAACACATGATAGTATCCATAACATTTAAGGTAACTTGACATGAAAACAGACTATTCTCAAATGTAATATAACCCCTTATCTAATTCCAATAATAAAGGCACTGAAAACACACTCCTACATCCATTGTTAAAAATAGCAAAATTTCATTTCATGCTTTGTTAATTATCAATGATAACCATTTTTCTATTAAAACATAAAAAATCAAATAAAGATACTGAATAACTTATATTACCAAAGGATGTGTTTGGTGTAGAGATTTATAGTATTATGAAAAATAATTTACAACATTATTCATAAAAATATTGTTCATAATGATCAGCACCACCTCCCATGATATATATATCTTCATTTTCTATATTATGTCTTCATTATCTACCTTAGTTTTATTCACATATGAATCATTTATAGAATTAAACCACAAAACCTAATTATTCCTAATTTGGGGAATAGAAAACATAATAAGGGTGTTATACAATTCTAAAGAAGTATAAACATTTGCATAAAAAATAAAATGTCATCAAATAATATAAGATCATTAAAAGAGTATGACAACATAATCAAAGAGCATAATTATAAAATAATGTAATTTATACTCATATATACTAAGAACATTGACCATTAAGCATTTAATAAAACATTAATAAATAAATGAGTAATTAGAATCAATAATCATGAGCCATGTGATGTCAATCTTGATCGAAGTAATCATTTATAACAAATGAAAAGCACATAGAAAACATGTTATTATATGGAATCATTTTATTATCAATCTTTCATTGAATAACCTTCATATTATATGTATAGTAACCCAAAAATTGATTCCATGAATAAATATCATCGTTTAACATGATGTAACTATAATAGTTACACTTAAAATAACCATTACAATTACAAGTATAATAACTCTCCTTAACACCTCCCACGATATCTTTGAATAAGAATAATCGGTTAACTTATTCCCATTACCCAATTCATTGGAGAGATATAAATGGACCACCCTCCCCCAGTTAAATATGGAACCATTGATTATCATTAATAATTTCCATGAACTAGAACATAAATAATGTATATAGTCATTTTATTTTATTGTAATATATGTAGAAAAAACCATTATCCATTTCAAAACATGATTGAAACATCAAAAAGATATGGGTTCCAATAAAATATCATCAAATAATCATACTATATTTTGATAAATAGTTAGTATATTATTATAAAAAAAATACCTCCAGGGGTATATGTAACCACAAGGGTTGTTGAAATTACTGAATGAAAATAACATTAAAAGATCATGAAAAAACATTCTTCAGGAAAACACCCCTTCAACAATGAAAATAAATTTTAGAAACAAAACAATATATATTAAAAAATAATATTATATAAAAATAACCGTGGATGTCATAGAAATGTAATATTTAAATAAATTTTTTGTATTTATTATGGTAAATCTATTCATTTTGTAAATGTAAAAAATAATTGTTTTTTAAATCAAATGGACTCTAAAGTGCCCCAGTTAGAAAATGTTCAAAAATTCCCTTTTAAAAAAATTATAAAATAAGGTATTTGATAAATTAAAATATCATTGAAAAGTAATTTTTTTATAGAAAATAACTTTTTCGAAAAGGTTTTGAAAAATTTGGATATAGATGGGAAATATTAACTACTTAAACATAGAGGAGAATTTCACATCACTTAAAAAAAAGTTCTTCACTGTTCATTAATGAATAATTATGAAAAAGGAATTTAATAATATAGAAAATATTCACAAATAAGTGATAATAAGGGATTTTTGTTTTGATAAAATAAGATCATGTGGTTTCCACTAAGGACCCTTGAGAACAATGAATTCCGAAAAGAAAGAACATTGTAACGTAAATCCTTTTCCACTACAGTAACTCTTTAATTATAAGCCCCATGATAGAATAAAATCAAATGAATCAGTTTGTATAATTAAAATATAAAACTTCTGGGAATATTATGTCATATTTATGTGTATATAATTCAAAATAATGCAAATAAGAAAATATCATAAAGATATTTCCCAAGGAAAAGTAATTTGAGACGAATATCAAATAAAAATATCATATCATTTAATTGAAAACTAATAAATGAAATTATTTTTTTATAAAAAAGGTAAATCATCAAAATATAAGTTTAAATACATATTATAATAATTTACAGATTAATTAACACATAATCATGTCATAATAAAGTCAATGAAAATAGTTGTCACCCAATTTAATTAAATTGAGTTAAGAAACCATTTTCCACTCGATAACATTCAATTAAATTCTCCATTGATGAAATACATCAAATTAAATCTTCAAAATTTATGAAATATTATGTATTTGTGATATAACTTCTAAAAGGGGCAACATGTATAGTTTATAAAATAAATTACCCAAATAATAATAAAATATTCCTCAACGAATGGAAATTTAGATGAAACACATTACATCGAGTCTGACTCATTATGTACATTATTTATCATCTTGAATAATATAATTATGTTCATAATTTAAAATATTTATAACCTTGGTATTGTTTATTAATCCTTTTATTTCCACAATTATATTTTTTAAAAAAATTACATCAATATTTTATTTGATGTCACATGTTTTGAAGATATTTGATTTATTAATCTGAAATGTGTTCAGTTGGTTAAATATGGATAAAGTGGTTATTATTCCATCATTAATAGAATAAAAAAAATTATAAACCTTTAATTATTATTCATCAGTTATACTTTTTAATCCATCCACTAAATTTGGTTATGAAAAATGAAATATATTTCAATCATTAAGATGATAGGTCGTACATTCACATGAATTACATTTCCGTTTCCCAATATTTCATGTGGGAAGAAGGTAAGTTATATTTCTTAAAAATGGAATTATCACAATATCATATATTTATTACAAATTTTTAATATATATATATATATATATATCATAAACATGACGTGGTGAAAAAAACCGAGGTACATCACTTCGTAAAGGTTGTAGTCTACTAGTATGCACGAATGACATTGTCATGTTATCACGTGAATAGAATAAAAATAAATTAAATAATATATTATCATTTAATAGTTATAAACAGGTTATTAATATCATTTATATATAGACATTAAATTCATTATTATAACCATCCATTATAGGTTGTTATGGAAAACAAATGGTATCATTCCACGAGGTTGAATTTCATCTTACACGTAAAGAGTAAATTCCATTTCCATTTTAATGGATGTTGGATATTGCTATAGGATAGGACATTAAAATATTAAAATTATATTATATCGGATATAATTATGTTATTATATAATTATGGTTGAATAAAACTTTATTGATATGGAAGAATAAATAAATTAAAAACACTCTATTAATAAAATTACATCATATTTTTAAAGCCTCTTTTTCTTTACATCTTAAGAAGTCTAAGATGGTGTTATACCAAAAATGAGGCCTCTATAATGCTGGTATATATTTTAGTATGGTATTTGGGTAGATATTTTACAATCCAAAATGAGTTTTAAGTGTGAATATATGAGAATAAAAGGTTTTATTTATTTATGAGAAGGAAGGGATTTCTCTGAATTTTCTATAATAATTTATTAATATAAATAAATTTGGATGTAAAAATAGATCAAAATAGAATATATTTTTATTTAATTTGAGTATGAGTATAAATCATATCATATAATAAAATTTGGATATGTTTGGATCATATGTTTACACTTATAGTTATATTTTAATTCCCAATTAACCCATTCCACACTTACCTTGACAGTAACGGTTTCTTTTCCTATTGAGGGCCATGATAGTGACCTTAAATTGATAAAAGACCCAGAAATATAAAATTTATGATATTTTAAACAATATCATAATCATTTTTATGATTATAGGATAATTTATAATTTTATATCATTTAATAAAATACTATTTTTATAAAATATCAATTGTTTTAGTTTTAATTTTTTTTATTTACTGTGACTTTTATAACATCAAGAAAAAATAAAATTAGAATAAAATATTATAATAAAAAAAATAAAATTATAATTTTATCAATAAAAATAATGGTACATAATAATTATTTCAAATTATAAAACATCTAAATATTTTAATATAATATATTTTATTTTTCCATTAATTGAATAATTACTAAGTCAACATTGTGTAAGCATTTATGTTTTTTTTTTCTTCATAGAAAATTAATAATAAATTACCATGATGAATATAAGTAATTTATATATTCAAATACAATTTATAAAAAAAATTATCTTGTTATCCAAATTTTAAAAATATTAAATTCCTTCAAAAACATTGTGTTATTTGACTTTTCTTTGCATAAAACAAAATAAAGGCCTTAATCACATACAAATGAAAAAATAACATATAAAAGGGTCATGTATTATTATGGATTAAATGGAAACATAAAATAAAATTAGGGAAACTTCAATGGAATCATTATAGTTCTTATCATTTATTTTTTATCTCTTAATTACCTTATTTGCCCTTTACCATGGTGAAAACAATTATTACGATTACCATGGAGAATTAATAAAAATAAAAGGGAGTTGCTTTCAAAATCTCGAAGTAATGAATTCAAATAAGTAATTAATTTGTTTTTATTAAAAAATTGAATTTTAATAATTTTATTTAAAACAATTTCAGAAACAATAAGATGAAATTTTTGTTTTGAATAATGGACTTTTTTAAAATGTTATTATACTAAATTACATAAAATTGTATTTTCAGAAACTATAATTGAATTATTTTAAATTAAAATAATCTAATGAAATTTTTATTGAAATCCATAATATTATTTTATTAGGTAAATACTTTAAATGAAAATTCATTTTTCTATAAAATTAAGTATTTTTACAATTCCTAGAAATGATAAACATTTTTTTTAAAATTTTAATGTTTCACTATAGGAATTTTTTGATTTATGGATTTTAAGAAATATTTTATTTTATATGATAAAATTTATAAAATTTCAAAAAATATTTTATATTATTCACTTATAAAAATCTATAAAAATCATTTTTTTGAAGAAAAAATATATTTGAAAAATAAGACGGCTTTACTAAAAATTATGTTCTTATATACCAAAATTAAAATCAATCAATTTGTATTGATTAGAAAAATTATATATATTTAAACAAAAAAATAATCATATTTTTCCCACCAACTTAATTTCTTTGTTATAATGTCCATATTAAGATAATAATATTTCCATGTTTGTTTATTCTTGGTGGTGTGTGTCGTACAAAATTATGAACATAATGAGATTCTTTTAAAATCTATGGATATTACAATTTCTCTTAGAATTATCCATGAGGAACTCTATAATCATCCAAATAAGGAAGTAAAAGAATTCATATCATATTAATATAAAAATATTATGTAAAGATCAATTAATAATATACCACCACACACGTAATATCAAACCACTACCAGGCCAAGATTATTACCACCCATAGACAATTAGTGATTTTATGTGCATTTATACTAAAACCAAATACCACATCTACTTCATAGTGTCAAGACATTATAAAAAAATTTCTTTTTTATTTTAATTTCATAGAAATAAAACATTTTAATGTATAGTTTTCACTCACCATTTTAGGCAATTCTATTTGATATTTATGTTTTTTCTTCACAATATTGTGTGGTTTTCGAATATATAGTTATAAATTTTTATTAAAATCAATAAGTTAAAAATTTTATAGTAATTATTCTAAAATTAAAACATTAAATATCTTTCATAATTTTTATTTATTTCATTACATTATAAAAATACTTAAACAGTGCTACTTAAACACCCTACCATTTTTTATATTAATCTACATATATCTTCTACATGAAATATTTTTTATTTATATGATCCATTATTGGGATGTTTTTAATTAAGATAATATTTTATAGTAATACATTATTCTTTTAAAATTTATTTATAAAGTTATATTTTTTAATAATGAATCTAAAGTATTTTCTAATTCTATTCAATGATTTCCCCTGTACTCTGCATTCTTTCTTATCAAAGTTCATTTTCAATGAATTTAATATATATTATAACTTATAAAATTTTATTTCTAGAAATATTATTATATTTATCTCATTTAATGAAAATTATATTTAAGAATTTCATTTATAGAAATCTTAATATTTATAGGTTTTTTAAAATGCATCTAATTTCAATTTCAAATGTTCATTAATTTTTATTTCATCCTCTAAATGTGTTTTAATTTTTCCCATCAATATGTTATTTATTTTTTCTATAAATATATATTTTTCCTACATAGTTCCCATTATTAAATAATACCTTGATTCATTTCGTAATATTGTTTTTGTTTACATAGTGAATAGAAAATGAGGGATCTATTAATGAATGGTTATATAACTTCCTTTTTCATGCGTTATTTATTACTAAGCATATATAATAATATTTCATCGAACACATATCCATTGTAAATTCCCTATATTTAATTTTTTGGTTTTAGGGTTTGAACCTAGATAGCTATACCCTTCTATACCTTGTAGAAAATAATTGATTTGTCCATGTATAAATTTATTATAAATAAGAAACAATGTAATCAGATAAAAAATTACTATTCCAAATATTAATATATCTATCTATATTCATGGTATCGACAACTCCCTTTATTTATATATTTTATACTTCAATAAATTTTTTATGATACCCATTTAATTTAATGTGGTCAATAGAGTTATGATAAAATATTTAATTCATATGGTACACATTTTTCTGGAAATATCATTATGTAATGGGTGTGAAAAATTAATACATCTCTATAATGAATTTGATAAAGTTTATATCTCATGAGATTACTAAGGGACATGGGTAGTGATGCCCAATTTTAATTTTTATATAATATAGCTAGTGATTCCCAATCCACATTGTTATAGGATATGGGTGGTGATTTCTAATGTACTACATTATAGGTCATGGATAGTTAACCTAACAAATTATGTTATAGAGTATGAGTGGTGATCCTAGTTCATTATGTTATAGGGAAAAAATTATTTTTATATTCCCCTACAATATGATTATAATGGTGGTTAAACATCACATATTCTTATGGTATCATATTTTTATATATGTTCCACATTCATATAGCTAATTCTTATGTCATGTCATATTCTTATTTTACATCACCACTGTTCAAGATTATTGCCTTATGATTATACACATTATTCCATGGTATATTTTTTTCCATTGGATTCTCTTTTTATGGATTTTATATTACGATAAATTATTATTATATCATTCAACATGATCCCATATTTTGGTTCTAATATATTATTATATTAATCAAGCCTTTTAATTTATTATAATTTTTTATTCTTGTTTATGATATATGGAAATATTTTTTTAACCTAATTTATATTTTTCACCATTAATAAGAATATGAGTAATCTTATTTCTTATGTTTTATAATTTCCCTAGAAATATTAATAGAAGGATATATTTATTATAGATTAATGTGTGGAATTTTTATGTGTGAATAAATTGGAAATTATATATGTATGTAGATAATCTCCAAAGACTCTAAAAAATTGAGTTATAGGAGTGTGTTTAATTTATCATATGAAATATATAATCATTAGAAATGATGCATGTTTGCTTTGTTTTACTTCAACAATGTTGATCTATAATGGGGTCCCAATGATGTTTGAATGGACCCCGGGTGGTGGATAGAAACATACTACAACATTTTTCCTTTCAACATTAGGCCATTTTCCCATATGAATTAGACTATTTCTTATATGTCCTATAATGTCACCAACTATTTTACATGATATTTTATTAGATCCAATGATACGAAAAAATCCGATACCTAGAACACAGAAGTGAATAATTAGATATTAAAGGTATAAAACAAAAAAATCCAAAAAATAGTTTATTGGAATATAAGAATAGTCATAACCCATCTGTACACTTTCTTTATACCTAGACATGAACTCACATAAAAAACCAAAACAAAATTGGGAAAAATGAAATAAATAGTCAATATAATAAATAATTAGTCACATAGTTTTTATCAAGTATTACTTTAAGAGAAAAAATACGCCATAACAGAAGAGGATGATGATAATATAATGGAGTATGTGTTTTAGTAACTCTAATGTATGTTTGTAATAGAATATTAATCCAGAAAATGAAATATATAGCGATTTTAACATCAATTATCTATTTTTAGAGACGGTATAAAACATCCATACAATTCACTTGGTTGCACTATGACCTGGTCAATTTATATGACCCTATATTTGAGTATGTCCACCTCTAAAAACCCACTTATAGCACATATGTAACATTAAATCTCAATTTATAACTCATTGGTCTTAAACTAATCCTCATACATCCAAAAAACTTATTGATTCAAATACTATTATTTCAGGATCATGGTTAATATTTTATATCTATTTCATTCTAAACCCTGAATCTAGATTCCCACATTCTAAATTTTCTAGATGGAAACTAGAATGTATTTTTCACATGACTAATAATATCCAATATGAATAATAATTTCCAATACTTCACCAAAATTTCCTCATGATTATATGTTCATGATTATATATAATTTGTCTTCCAGTTCAATGAAATAATCCAATTGTTTCTGTACGAACTCAAAAACACCTTGTAATGAAAACACCTTGAATTGTGACACCACTCTAGATGTTTTTAGTGTATGACATTTTTCTACGAATCTAGTAGATTTTGACTCTCACTCACATTCTATAGTTACATTATTCCATATTCAATAAGATTTTATATAATGTGTCACTTCTATTGATTATTTTCTAAAGGTAATTGGAACTTTATATTCTTGTAAAAGTGATCCAAAAATCCATTATCTTAGAATACCATTATGATTGGTTTCCGTATTTTGATTCCAAAAAATAAGGCCTTAAAACAAAAATAATCTACATATTCTTTATTACTAAAAATTAAAAGAATTATGTTTTTGAAAATGATACTAATGTTTTTCATTGGAACAGATAGATAACAGTAGTTATTATAAATGTTAACACAAAAACAGTTGTTCCCATACTTTATTCTGTAACCCGTAAAATTTTAGTACCTAGAAAACAATGTAAAATTTTATTTGTTACAAATTTGACTACAAGATACACCGAGGAATTGAGATGTTAAGTAATTAAAATCATAACATTTCCATGTTCCTATTTTGGATTCATTATGAACCTTCTAACCAAAAAATTATCTTCATTAATAATAGGTCTTGTACAAACCATCATGTAAATCTATCTTAAATAAGTGGAATAATATAGAACCTTTTTATGTATGAATGCTCATATTATATTTTATGTTCATTTTTATTTGATAATTAGATGTGTCTAGCTAGGAGGTGCGCTTTGGTGTTTAATCATAAATGTTGAATAAACCCAAAACCATTTTGAATTTATCAGATAATGTTAGGAACATGGATTTATAATTCAATACTCTTCTATTAATCATCCCCAACTTCAACTTTTCAAAACCAAGAACCTTTTTATCAAATATTCTAGATAGATCAATATTTTGATGTTAATTACTTTCCATCTATAGTATATCTAATAACACCTCATTAGTATAAATAAGTATAATGAAAAAAAATCATATCCTTATCCACCATATAGAAACATAAATGATCCAAATTCTATCAGTTTAACTTCCATTCATTTACGAGGGAATCAATATTATAGTTACACTATAATGGTGTAGACTTATTCACATAAAAACTACATTTGATAAAAAAACTATATTTTAATTTTCATTTAGTAAAAACTGCCTAGTTTCTCTATGTTGATATCTTCATCCAATAATTTATGAAGAATGAAGTTGTCATATAATTTTATAATGGATATAGGCCTTCAATAGAAACCATGTAAAATAATATCTTATTCATTGTGTACTTCATAATAGAGGATAAAATATCCAAAACATATACTGTTTATAAATATGTAAATCCTCCTAACTTGTACTAGTCCCTACCATATGATTCCTCCTTTGATGATATACCCATTTGTCCAATAGTTCCCTCTTTTATTAGAATCATTCTATTAGCTTCCATGCATCGTAACATATAAATAATCAAATAGATCCTTCATTAATAACTCCAATTAAAACAAGTTCACTAGCCTTTTGAATATTATAAAATATCTCAATCAGTGAGGTTCATTATATTTCACACCCTCTCTTTTAGAAGCTATACTGTGAGCTTCTACTGTACATTAGCAGTATAGTACATAAAAAACAAGGTATTCATTTACATGATCAAACTATTATTTTGGGATCATTATTGTACATAAAAATGTTTATGGTACCTAATGAAATTGAAAACACAAATTCCATTTCAGATAAACCTCTAAATGAGTTAATTTTTTTTTATAAAGAACAATATTCATCTGCATTGTGATCCTTCAATATTATATCATCCATGAATATGGAATTTAATAACCTGTTAACCTTTCATAGATTATTGTCAATGAGATGAATTCCATGGTATTTTTCACGATATCCAATAAATAAAAATCATTAAAATTTACATTATTACTTATCCATTTCCATGAAATTGATATAGGTACACATGATACATATAAAATATATAAGGTGAGTTAAAACATAAGATCTTCAATTATAGATTTATTTTAATATATTATTCTTTATTGGTTTATAAGGACTCTAGGATATGACATAATGTTTTTCTGTACATCCCAAAACCCCATCGAGAATCAGAAAAATTACTAGAAACTCTTGGTTCCTTCTTTGAAATCACATATCATCCACTCAAAAAAACCATCTTACAAAGGTATTCATTGTGTAGTCTTATACATCCTCAGTAAAATGATCCAATTGAATTATTTAAAATTATCTTCCACCAAATCCCTAAAAATAATACAGAAAATTAATTCATTAAATTTTAATATTTATATCCACCATGAAAATATTCCTAAAGATAGTTTCTAAAAACATAGACATTTATGTAGTAAACATACCCAAACTATCTATGTAGAATCATTAATGAAATTAACATGGTAAAGTGAACCCCATGTGATCAATTATGTAATAGTCCCCATACATTCAAGTGAACAGTCATTAGATTATAATTCATTGACTCTTTATACTAATATGTTAAGGAATATATATATATATATATATATATATATATATATATTCTTCAGAAATTAAATAATGAATTTTCTTAACCACTTGTGTTGAAACATGAATAACCTATTTATATACTGGGCCATAAAACTTTTGGTACTAATGTGACCATCCGATCATTCATAAACAAGGTTTTTCCAAATGATTTTTTCAAAAAGAAATTATATATTATGTGTTTCTACAATGATATAATGTTATATACTTAATATAGTGGGTCACCACCATGGAAAATTTTGTGATCTTCAACAACCATCAATAATGGTAGTTTAAAATTATCCACCATCATGTTGACCAAAAATAATTATATTCATATGTAAACATACGAGATGTTGAATTTATTTTATATTCAGAAAGAATGTATCCCTTATTTGAATATTCAAGTCACTTTATCAAAAAGTCTCATGATCTTCCCCATTTAAAAGATACAAATTTATGAAGCATATTTATATATACATTCTCATGAATTATTTCTTGGATATTAAGGTAAATAATGATTTTGGTGCTTAAATCCTTAAATCCATTATACACATGAAGCTTAATATTAAAGTTCCATCATCACATTATACTATAATGTTTTTTGATGAAACAAAATTACACTTTGTATAATTAACTCAACGTTCATGAAAGGATTTATAAATTTTATCTTATTATTGTAGAGCCACTATAAAGTGTTAAATGGTTCAACCAATGTTACAAGGATCCATTCTGTTATGTCCACTTCCTTCTCCTTCTTAATTATATAGGTGTATTTACCCTTATAATAAAAAATATATTAAAGTATCATATAATAATTTCTTTATATAAGTATCCACATTCATTATATAATCCTTGAATTTATCAACTTCTAATTCCTCCCCACCATTGGAATTACTCACACTAGAGCCATCATGTCCCGTAATTCTCAAATTAATGATAAATGTATAAATTCCAACATTCCTCCATAGAAATTCACCACAATATACTACTTATATTACATGGCTATGATGAAATCATTAACTAGATTAGATAACAAACTTCCATCCAACATCTTTAGACCATGACTTTTCCACATTAGAAACACCATATTCATTGTGAAAGGCTTCACATATATGTTTGAAACATTTTCCATCAATTGAAAATTTTCATTCACCTCATGGATGTTCAATGTCACATTCTATTCCAACATATTTATGACCACACATAGTTTGATATAATCAATCCATTTCCATTATTCTTATAACATTTCTTCTGAAAGATCCCAAAGGAAAAATGGTATACAAATCTATGGAACACGTAATCTTAAACTTCTATCATTTTTAATATAAAATATAACCCTTAAATCATCTATTACCAAACCATTCCCTGATCGATGTACATCCTTCTATAAAATAATACTTCAATCTAAATAAAAATCTATAATGGGTCAAAAACACACCAAAATTCATAAGCTATTTTTTGAGCTACCAAATAATGAATTTCAAGCTCCGAATACCAATCTTATAAAAATCTACTAATTCAGAACACGATTGTATTGGGATCCCATAAGGGAAAAATATAAGATTAATGTGTATTAAAATTAATGACACTGAAAAGTAGTGTATTGAGCACATAGAAGCTCTAGACCCCAGGAACACAATGTACACACATGTCTACATGTACTTAAAACTAACATGAAAAATTAATGAAAAATTAAAGAAATAATTAAAAAACATCCTAGGGTTTTATATGATTTAGAATAAATTTTTCACCTTAGAAAAAAATATTCAATGTAAGATAAACAATTGAATATAAAATAAAATTTCATTATAGAAAATATAAAGAACAATCTATAAAAATATTAGTCTTTATGTTGAAATATACAAGGAATTTTACCACACCAACCAATTTATACCTATGTTATATAGTATCTAGTTTGTCGGGTTGATTCCACCACTATCCAATCATTAATGAAGATCCTCCAATATATCCTGGCCACAAACAAAAATTGACTAATAAAATGTACTTAACTTCATCTTACAAAGATTCTTTAATTCATATGGAGTTCATCATCTAGTATACAAACATTTAAAACTTGTTTATTCTTCGTGTTATTAACCATGCTTCTGATTCTAACTCAATCTAATTTCAAACATTTGAAATAAAATCTCTTCTTCAAAAGGTTTTTTTTTGAAAATTGGGAATCATTTTTCTTAATTTTAACCCCAAAATATATGATTCAATTTATGGTAATACATTCAACAAAAATAATTACAATTTCACTAGTTTCAAATTATGGTATGAGTCATTCTTTTTTTAAATGTTTTATTAGTTAATTCCTTTTGTATCCATTTTTTGTTCATTCCATTATATACCTATTTCTAATTCCATAGATGTGGACCATTTATAGAAATTAAGAATTTTTTTTGAATAAAGGGAAATTCTAATGCCGATCCCATTTAATCTCATACATTATGATTCATTTTCTTCTTCATTTTATTTTCATTTATTTTTTTGCGTAATAATTATTGACCCATTTGTATAATATTTTAAATTTTTATTAATAATATTTTCTTCTTATTTTTTGTATAAGGTTCCAAAGGATATGTTATTGAGTTTTTATTACATTATATAACTGTTTAATAAAGAAACTAACTTAATTGGAACACAATGATAACAAAATAAACTTTATTACCATTTTTTCAAAACTAATATCATTATATTTGAGTTGGATATCCTTTAGGATTTATATTTCCATATCGGTTATCTCTTTTCACCATTAAATTGTTTTAAAAAAATTATTGAATTTAGTAAAATATAAAATTATTCTTAATCAGTATGTATTCATATCACTCTAGTATTTGGTGTATATGTGTGTATTGAACTTCTGGAAAACTCTTAAGAATTTGTTATACGAACTGAATGTTATATATGATAATTCCTTCATCTTGTTCACTTTAGAAAACAAATTAGTGTTTTTTTATTTATTCAATTTGTTATAAGTATCTATATTTTTTTTGTTTCTTTTGATTGGTCATGATATATTATAAAATAGTCACTCTATTATATATATAATATTATGGGTAGATTTTATAAAAACATTACATAATTTTTTTAATATTTTCATTTAAATTTTGTATATGTTTTTTTATTTCATATGTGTAATGGTTTTTATGTATTTCTTATCCATTAATATTAATATGGAATTGTAAATAGATAATCCTTAAGTAAAAATATATAATTTAACCTAGATTTTATAATGTACACGTTTATACTATAATATAATAAAAATAAGATTCCATGTGTAGGAAACAAAACCTATTAAAAATCCATATCTAGAAAACATTGGAAATATATCCAAAGACAATAGATTTGGGAGTAATGAATATAAATAATAATACCATAAGATAGATTAAATACATAATTAATTCCAATGGGTAATAAAGTTTATAATTAAAAATATTTGACTATTTAAATACTAAATATTAATGAATAGTAAGAAAATACAATGAGTTCAATCCCATAAACACTCGGATCCCTATCAGGTAGACCCAAATGTGAATGTAAATACAATTAATTGAAAATAATTAATTAGAAACATCTAAATGATATATTTATTTCTAATTGAGTATCAATAATATAAAATAAATGATCATTATATAGTGAATTTAAAATGGAATGAATGTCTATCTAGTTATCAGAATTGAATCTATGTAAATAATCATTCTTGGAATTCAATTTCAAATATCTAAAATACTATTTTATTAATTTAATTCTAAAAGGATCCCAAAAATCTTGGTGAGGGGAGGGGTGAATTGGGGTGTCAAATTTCTCTTCTAAATCTATTGATTGTGTTCTTATGTTGGTAGGAACCAGTTAAACATTTGTGATGGGAATGTGTAGAAAACAATTACATGAAAGGATTCCATACAACAGTTTTACTCGGTTCACCAATAAGGGATATTCAATAAAGTACATGATGGTGTGTCATCTTTACCTAAATACAATAATAATCACTATTTCTTGAATACAATAGTTCATACAAAGTAGATTTATACCAAGCACACTCCCTTTAAATGATTTTAGTGAAAGAACCCTACATCCCTCTATAAAACATATATCGACTCCCCCATCTCACTACCTTGGGTGACACCTTACTCAACTAATCAACATGAGGAATTATTCAGTAGATTAACATTAAATTATTTTTACCAAACTAGTTTGAGATTATGTTTTCACTATATAACTAAGTTGGTTCACATTGAAAACACATTTCACTTAAAAATGACTATTATAACTACTGTTCATAGAAAATCTTTACAAACCTCACTACCTTCATGAAGAAAACTATCTTCTTAGAAAAAACAACCTTCAATAATCTCACTATGTCATCAAATAATTCCTAATCAGAAAAAAACACCCACTACTCAGACGTATTGGTATCAACCATAGATAAATAGTCTTTTCAAATTTCTCATGGTCACATTGAAATTTTGATTCATGGGGCACCCTACCTTGAAAAAATTAAAGCGATTTTGGATATTATCCGATTATTTTTGTGTCAAATTAATTGGTAGTAGGCATATATATATAGGATTGGTCAATCATGATTCTCCACTACTTCTAAGTGGTTTTTTCGGATCATTCGAAACTATATTTGCAATGCTCATCCATTCATGAAGAAATACTATTATTTATCATTGTTGAAAATATCTCCCTCAAACCATCAATCACTAGTGGTGCTCAACTTCTCATAATAATGGATAACAATGTCAACTCAGCACTAATTTTCCAGGATCCCCTTTGCAAAACATCATCTTCAAAAAAACTAGTATTTACCATTTTTATGAAGAGTTGATTCCATAATACAAAATTTAATGATGCTATCCTCATCCTCATAATTTTGAGGCAAAAAATTTCCCAAACACTATGAAACAATGTATAATTAAACACTATATTCATGTGGTATCGTAATATCACTTTTCCTGAAAACTCCTTGATCAAGCTAGTTTGTATTAACAACTAACACAAACTAAAATCCATTTATAGAAAAAATATTATTTCCAACACTCTCAACCTTTAGGATTGTTGTAAACCTACAGATAAATTCATTAAATCACCTTCCACTATCAAAACCTGACATGCAAGAAATAACACATCAAACACTCCATGTTTAAATGAGAAATGGTCGGTGTAGAAGATAAGAGGGTATGAATAAATTGGATTCCCTTGTTTTGGAATGCCATAATTTACCCAAGATAATCATTAATCATTTCACAAAATCATTTCATGTCCTGATGTGTTTCCCCATTACACTTTTATAACATTGAATTTATCCAAAACTTTTCCATTACCATTCTCCCCCATTGAAACATTTCCCCTTTTTAACATTGATTTTATCCGTCCCCCCCTTTGGAAATAAACAAAGTGATCCCATATTTTTACTCGTACAGCTCAATAACACAGTCCCCATGGATCATATATCACCCACAAACATAATTTACTTCCAAAAAAATTAAAATAGTTTATATAACATGTGAGAAGGGAATGATCTATAACCTCCATAGGTGTTGGGAGGTTGTTGAACATCGAGGTTTAGTTGATGATTCTAAAATAGATGTTCTGGCAATGGACTGATCAGTATATCAACCTCATGAACATCAATTACAACATGATCCATTTTAATCAATAATTGTACAAACATTTCTTTGATAATGTGATATTTGATTTCAAAAGGTTTCATATGAAAATGCCGAATAGGATTATTTATAAGATAAATTTCACTCATTCTATCACAGTGAATAAATATAAGCTATTTCAGTTTATCACGTATATCATTTAGTTATTGCTTCACGCATAATATTTGAGTGAAATCACTTGTATCAGAGATATACTCTGATTTATTAGTATATAGATAAGTTTTTTCATGATTCATATTCAACTAGACCACCCATTTATTTCAAATAAAGAATGATCCAATACTTTTATACTTCTAATTCACCACATCTCCAACCCATTCATCATATAAAAATGTTGATAGGTCATATCTCATCCTAAATCAAATTTTAATCCTCAATTGTGAGTACCTTGAATATACCTCGTGATTTTTTAACTGTAAACATATGTTATTCCTTTGGACTACTTTGAAAGGTGGACACTAATCATATTTCAATTGAAATATCGGGAGGTGTTGCAATTACGAATAATAAGCTTCGGATGGTTTTTTTATATGAGATGGGATCTAAAAAATTCTTATCCTCATGATTTCAATGTTTTCTCACAACCAAAATTGGAGTAATAATTTTTTGGAGTAATAGAGATGGAATTATTATTAGAAAATATCTTACAAAATTTACCCTATAAATAAAGTGTAATCCCTCTTCTGAATAACCTAAAGCTTTAAGAAGTATACGAGTTATCCAATCCTATAAAATTAATATTCGAATTTAATGTGACTTTAATATTCACCCAGTGATCTCTGACTACTTCCTCCAAATATAATATCATATACATACACTAGCACCATAAACTGATCTTCCTTTAAATTATTTATTTAGAAACTCTATTTGTATCCCACCCTATTAAATTTGACCATATTTAGATAATATTCTAAAACATATACCATGCTCATGGGGCTAACCTCATATCATTGAGTTCATTTTTTAATCTAAAAACCTTCATCTCATTATTACTGATTAGAAAAACCACTGGTTGTTCAATGTAGACTTATTCTTCAATAACACCATTTAAGAATACTATTTTGACATCAATCCAAAAAACATTATATACTCTTTGAATTTCCATATAATGGAAAATCCTTATCCACTCCAGTATCTCTACTATCTAAAATTTTTCTTCAACATAAATTCATTCAATCTATGAAGAACCTTTAGACACTAAGTATTCCTCATTTATTATCACTTTTGTATTCTGATAAAATTTGTTTTTATATATCCATTTTGCTCGAATCACATTCTTATTTTCCAATCAAGTTACAAGATCCTGTTTCTAGTTATTTTCAATATGATCTAGTTCTTAATTCATTACATTCAAAAATGATTCATCCAATGTAACTTCTTTATATGATATTTTTTCCACAAATGATAGGAAGGAAGAATTTGTATCATTCCTCATTCTTGTTATCTGTGTTGGTGCAGAAAAATCAATAATGATATTATATTGATGAATTTTTACTAACATTTTTTTCCGGTGACGTTCAGATGATGTTTTTTAATCCATCCTTTCTTCTTCTGGTTCTTCCATGGAATCATCATCATTTTGTTACATCTGAATGTTTGGAACCCCTTCTTATACTTCAGCATTTTAATTTTTTCCATGCCAATAGTGATGTTAATCTTATATCATCTCTTCATAAGTTATACTCATGGTATTTATGGTCATTTAATAAATGATCTTGACATCATTTATTCCCACAATTCATCCAAGATAGTTATTGAAAGATTTTTAAGATTTTATCATTATTGAATATCCAAGGAATATTCCATCATTTACATCATCACCATAAATTCCATGAATCCCTTCATTGTTTCAAAAGACAAATTTACTTCCAAAAACAAAAAAAACACTACAAAGAGGGATTCCTTCCTTTTCACATCTCATAAGATGTCTTGTTTTATCCTATATAAATCACTGCTTTATTTTTAGTATACACAACTACTTGAATATCCTCTTTCTAGTAATGGAGAGAGATATGACTCTCAATCAACACAGTTCTGACCATATTTCTTACCTATCAATTTAAGCATTAAAAAACTCCATTTTTTGTGGGGTCTCACAATGTAAACATCATTCCTTATTCAATGTTTTTACATGTAATTTTCAAATTAAATGGCAGTGTATTCCCCTCCATTTTTATGTTGTAGAATAATGATTTTATGACAAATTTCATTCTCTTCTATTTAGTGATAACTCTTAATGAAATCAAGAACATGTTGTTTCATATTTATAATCATCACAAAATCCATTATTCTATAATCATCAATGAAAATTATGAATTAAATTTCCCCATATGTCACAAAAACATTTATCAGACCTCATACATCTATGTAGATGAGATCAAGAATATTTGATGACCTTTTATTCTTTGGTGATACGATCCAAGGACCAAGATTTCTTGTACTCAAGTACCAAATAACTTTACCCACTCATGAATCGTATTTAGGATATACATGAATATATTATGCAAAGATATATTTCTCACATCTTGTTGATAATTTTGATCCAACCTTCAGTTCCATAATTTGTTTTCATCTTCTATAGTTATGTAACAAATGATAACTTTAATGTCCACCTGGTATAAATTTCCATATGTTCTACATCATTTCATGAGATAATTCACTACCAATCCATTTATAGTGAAACCCTTTCAATTAAATATCACAATCATTCATGATTCACAAAGTTGACTCACTATTGAAAGATTATGATGAAAATCTTCCACATATAGAACTTCTCTTTTCTTAATCTCATTATTTTTATGTTCTATACATCCAATTCCCATGATTTTTAAAGCACCATTGTTGAAACAAAAATAATGTTCCATCAAACCATTTCTTAACACCATTCAATTACACATGATTTCCCTTCATATGGGATGACCATACAATATCAAGATTTAAGGTTCTACTATTCCTTCTAGCTTTCTGAGGAATTTCTACAAGGATGGATTTATCAATTTTCTTCTTTTCCTTTTATGAAATGTTTGATTGAGTGGACGAAAATGAAATCCTTTCCTATATTTCTTCCATGTTAATTTGGTCATCTTACTCATATTGTTATTATATATTAGAAAACATGTTTGTATGAGTGAATCCCTTAGGTTGAAGGGTATTTAATTCTCTTTGAGTTGTACAGGTTGCATTACAACCTTTCCTCTGCCATCAATCAATAGGCTTATGACCATAACTAGAGTAGTGAAAACAATATCCATAAAAGATATTTCTTTTTAATATGTAGGATATGAATACTATCTTATTTTTTTAGTTAATATCCCATACACAATCAAATATCTCATTTCATCTTCCCACTATGATATGGTATGGACAAAATTGCAACAAAATTAAAATTTTATAAGAGAAAATGTATTCCACTTCTATTTCTCCTCGTGTACACTTCATTAGGAAAAGTGTTTGACGAGAAACCATTTAAATATACTTGTGGATATTTTTTAGCTATACTTTTAGTTTAATATGAGGACTTATTTTTTGGACATCATGTGAACTTGAGATATGTCCAACATTTAGACTCTATTTAACTTGACCAATTGTATTTCCTGCCATTGATGTTTCAGTATCATAACTAATCCCACTATTTCCCATGCATCTGGATCTTTTATTATTTAAAAATTTCTATAATCATTTAGAAAAATTATTAGATCTATTTAATGAAACAATATATAAGATTCTTACAAAGTGTAATTCATTTTTTATTCCTTGGAATTTGTTTAACTTTCTAGTTTACTCCTTAGTGTAACAACTTCTTCTCCAAGACCCTCGACTGTCTTGGAATTCTTCTTCGGTCTAGATGTATGGTCATTGATGAACCAATCATATTATTATGTCCTGATCTTATATTATACTACATCTTTAATTATTTAATAGTTTTTAATGTTATTTTACTATATATTCAAGTCAGTCAACATCATCTTGAATCTTGTCAAGATATTATGATGAATCTTTTAGTACTGCTATCCACTTTTTTCTATTTGTTTGATCCTAAAGCTCACAGAGAGAATCCTCAAGTCCTAACTTGATAAAAACATCATAAACCAACTTATTATCTCATGATTTATCTTTTAATAGATCTTACTCTTCAACAGTATCCCTCAAGGACCCTTGGGTTCCAAATTTAAACTCTAGTTCTTCAACCTCAAAAACTCATTATCTCCATCTTCTTCATTAAAGATAAAAATCATTCTCTATGATATATTTACATATTTTAAGTATCCCTTATATGAAAACATTTTTTTGAAGGTTCTACCAGTTTCTAGATTCACTTTCTTTGTCATCAATATACTTTGAGTATCAAGAGGCAATGTGTTCAAATCTACCACATTGAAAATATTAAAGAGGTAGAATCCTATGAAATCATCCTTTCCCTCTACTAAATTTCTTAAAAAAAATATAGATAAGTTCATATTAATTATTATTTTCTTAAATACTATATGTATACATTTCATGTTTCTCCATGGATTTTAAATATATTTCCTTGGTTACTCGATTTGTTTCATCTTATTATTTTACTCTCAATTTATAAGCCACTATACTGATTTGTAGATTATCCTAGGAAGGTTAGGAAATATCCCTCTCCTCAAAGGATGACACTTTTGGGTCGTAGAGAGGCAGAATAATTCTTAATATTCACTTCAAAATTCAAAATTATTGAATTTCTTAACAAAGTCCTCATATTTTTCCAAAAACAGTAGTGATTCAATTAAAATGGTATCTTCATTTTGATCAGGATGTATTTTCAGATCATTGAACCTATTATAAAAAACATGGAGTTTCACTTCCTTCACATTTTTTTCGCATTAATATATATTTTATATATTATCTCACATAGAATTGGGTGACATGAAACTCATCAACTTCAGATAGATTTGATCAGATAGAGATGAAGTAAGGGTATTATGGGCTTTGGAAATAACCTCAAGCATTTTTCTATCTATTCTAGACATAGATTATCCTATTGTATCAGTGACCTATTTCCCTTGTGCGGTGGAAAAAATAAATTCTGTTCTAATATATCTTAGATGAGATCTCATCACGTTCTTCATTATTTGGATGTTGATTATATCAAAGAGGGGGTCTCCCCAAGCATGTACTGAATTATATATGATAATAGTAGAGGAAAGATTTATCTCCAAAAACCTATAGGCTCAGATACCACTTGATAGACGCTAGAACACCCTGAGAGGGGAGGGGTGAATAAGGGTTTAAAATTTTCTTCTAATGTGATGAATCTTTTTCCTATGTTTTTATGAACCTATTAAAACTGTTAGATGGTGGTGTATATAAAAAACAATAACATTCAAAAAGAAATAACAAATGTTTTATGTGGTTCACCACTAATGAGAATTCTAATGATCATACACCAATAATGCGTCTATTGTATCATAATTCACTAATCCTTCAAAGTTGTGGAATATAGAAGTTTAGACACAATCACTCTATTCATGTAAAATTGCCTTTACAATATTTTAGGGAAAGCACAATATGCCCCTTTAAACACTTTTTTCGACTCCCCCAAGACCACTACATTAGGTTATGTCTTAATAAGTTTATTGAAATCGAGGTCACCCAAGTAGATTTGAATTAAATTATTTGTCATTGACTAGAATGATACTTTTTTCCACTATAGACTTGTGTTGATGCACTTCGGATAAACTGTTTGGTTAAACCTGGTGAACCGATCTACTATTCATGGAGCTCATTTGTGAAGATCACTACCTTCACGAAGCTCACAAATTTCATGAAGAATACATTATTTGAAGAACAAACCAACTTCATGAAGCTCACTAATTCATCCCATAATTCTCATTCATCAAGAACCATCCATTCATCAGAAGCATTGGCATCAGTAAAGACATAACCAGTGTGTTTGATATTCTTAAGCTCGCATAGAGAGCGAGATTTTTAGAGCTCCCCACCATCCCGAAACTGGAGTGATTCTGGATTTTCTCTGATTAGTTTTTCATCAAATTAATTGGGGGTTGCCTCATATATAGAGGCATGGAAATTTACGATTCTTGAAAAGCTCTTAGATTATTTTTTGGGTCTTCCAAAAACGTCATCACAGAGATCATCCATTCACAAATATCCAATAAGATTTGTCATTTTTGTAAATGTCTCCATCAAACCATCATGTACTCATGATACCCCACTTCCCCTAATCATGTAGAACCCCATAAACTCATATCTCATTCTCCATTCCCCCTTTACGAAAAAAAGTATTCACAATACCCATTCATTTAGAATTTTTTTGAAGAGTTGATTCCATAAAACACCCTTTAATGATTCTAGTCTCTTCCTCCTAATTTGGTTCCCAAATACTTGTCACATAGAGAAATGAAACTAACATCAACACTATATTTAGCCTATACAACTAGATAACATGTCTTGAAAACTTTTTGATTATCCCAGTGTGGATTGATAACAAACACAAACTTAAATCTCTTTATAGTTAATAAAAACCTTGGTTCCAACAATGTACGTTGGTTGATTAAACAATTAGGTGATCAAAATAAAAATTTGATCATAATTACTATAACTCACGTAATGGTTATGGATGAATCAAAACTATTCAATGAAATAAAAATAAATACTTCACCAACACATAATGATACATCCTAAAGAGTTAAGATCATAAATTAAATAATATCATATAAAATAAAAAACCAATCATGTAAAATTAAAATATAAACCATTAATAAATTAATCACCCTTAAATAAATAATGTTTAAAAATATTTTTACACCTATGTTTTCACATGATCCAATCTATAGGTCCATATAATGAAAGTGGTTTTGAATTAAAAATCCTTAAGTAATTTATAACAATATCCTTCAAGCTATGATAATCTCTAAATAGTGTCCTCCTACATTCAAATGATGTGTTTATTTTTAAATTCCAATAATAATCACACATTTTATATGAATAAATCCATCTATGATATCTTCCTCTATTGCCAAAAGTTATTTCATTATGGTTTAATTCCAATACATATTATTTTTTTATAAACTAAATTGTATTCTCTATATGTACTAGGAAAAATATATATTTTTTCAACTAGTTGAAAACTAGAAACAATAAAAATTTCTACCCTTTCCATAAATCATGGGGGAATTTTATTCACTATGCTAAAACACTTGTATCTTCCTCACATCACATTTTTTCTCTGAATTATTTTTCCATGAATATAAAATTTATATCTATTTTGAAAACCTATTAATTTCATGATTGTTATTTCCATTTGACATGGAATTAAGTGAAATAATTCCTCTCTATAGTTATAGTTCATCATGAAGAAATTATAAATTTTATAATGTTTTATTTCTAATAATGGAAAATGAATTAGACTATGAATATTCACTAATACTATATTTGTGATCCTATATTATACATTCTATAATGAATCACGTTTTACCAAAATTTCAATTTTTATTTTTCCATAATTGTTTAATAATAAACTCATATTATGCAATGATTTTATCCTCTAATTCTTATACATTCAAAATTCCTCCAGTTTAATTCTCAATGATTAATGATAAAATATATAATTGAAAAATCCCAAAAAATAAGGAATATGAACTCATTTATTAATCAAATTATGAATGAAAAAATGAATTATTTTAAGTTATTAATATCACCTTGAATTATTCTCATTTTTATCCTCAAGAAAATATATCCAAATCTTCAAGAATAAAATCAAACATATCCATTCTTTTAACACCATATTCAATAAAAAAGTATCAATATTTAATGATCCTCCATCCATCTCATAAAAACATATTTTCAACTTATAACTTATCTATAAAACCAAAAACTGAGTATTTTAATTTCCCTCCTAAATGAAATATAATTCTATAACTACCATTCAAATATTTATCATATTATCAGTATTCATGGATATGTTTTGTCTACTATAATATAAAATTTATTTAAATCATCACCCAATAACCTTTAATAATAGAGTTATATTCAATCACATAAATACTAACTCTTTCAATAATATATTTTTTCATATAAATATATACATTGTTACAAAACTACTAAAAATGATAAAAACATTCATTAAGATTCTATTTTCATTGAGGTTAATGGTGGGTGGGTATTTTCTGTTAAAAAATAAATATTAACAAAACAATTATGGAAAATATATTAATTTTATTTCATGAAAACACTATAAATGTCAATCAAAAACTCCTCGTCCAAAATATAACCTCACTCAATCAACATCACTCCCACATATCCTAGGGCCAAAAATAAAAGAAAGAAAAAAGAATAAAATAAAATTTGATATTAATCAACATATTTTTCTTTTTCAGAACATTATCCTAGAAAGCACTTTGAAAAGAAATTTATCAACATTTAGATCTATTAATAAAAAACCTCAAATTATCCATTTCAATGAATTTCACCCCCATTAATGTAATGATAAAGATATTCCCCCCACACTTATTCTATTCAAAATAATTAAACAATACCATGAGTTCGGTAGGATGGATGAATAGGCATGCATTATGGATCCCCACAAAAGAAATTCATATACTCGAATATATTAATGAATTATTAAACATGGGCAATATCCCAATGATATAAATGATTAAATAATATCCAATAAATTAAATAAATCATCCTATTTGTTTTTGAAAATATTCATTCATTGAAATGAATAAATGATAATGATCTAGTAGTAATGTGTGCCAAGAGTTCTTTCATGAAAGGGATATTTGAAAAATATTTTATAATGTTTTAGAATACCTCTTGGTATTGGGGAAAATAATATTGGTAAACCACTTATTACATGATTAGTAATGGAAATTCAATCGATATAAGATTCTATAAATCTTATCATACATGTTTCATGTGATTATCATGATGTTCCATTTTTGAGAGTTGATACTATAGAGACTTATATTATAGCATCCCAGGTTTTTTAGGTTGAGAGGATGATGGATTAATGGATTTCTGTTTCACCTTTTTGGGCAATATTATAATTTTATGATGGGATTCCCTTAGACATCATCATGTTCAACCTCATTAATATCCCCATTTATCTTGTTCTTTTAAATGATTTAAAGTAATAATTTTTATTTATTCGTGCATTAAAAAAATGTATCATGGTTCTCATAGGAAAATATTTCCATTATTTATCAAACAAATCGAATGAAATATAGTTTTAACAAACCATCTTATGTAAATAAGACAAGTCACCTGAGATAGACCATAATGGTGGTGAGGTTCAATAAGATAAAAAAACTATCGAGTTTAAAAATATCAAGACAAACAACTAGAGTGAAACATGGAATAAAGTTATAAATATTATATCAGTACAAAAAATTGAAATAATATAAACTATAAAAGTTAAACAATATGAAAATAACAAATCCCAATGTGACCAACATTCACCTAAAACAATCCCCAACCGAAGGTTGTGAATGGAAAAGAAGACATAATGATAAAGTATTTCTTAAACATCACATGGATCCTACAATATATCATCTACAACTACAAAATGGAAAAAGTAGTGTGTGAGCATAATTCCGAGTAAGATACCACCACAGAGTTGGTACTTGGAATAATATCATGATTTTTGTAGTTCTATCTTAAATTTTTTTGGAAGGAATATTTATAAATCCAAACCATTTGAAAACCATTTCTATTGGTTTTTAATAAAACCATCAATATTCACAATGCCATGAATATTAAAGGTATATGAAATAAAAATAGAATGAATATACACACTCCATAAGGTATTAAATTATAAACATATCAATGAAACACATAATCATATGAAACCATGTCGTATAACCTCATGTGGAAACCATATGATAAAATCCGTGAAAAATAAATCATTAGAGAAACCAAACATAAATGAAAACCCAATCTGTATTATTCCCTAGCCTATGATACAATGAACTATTCATAAAAGAATCCTAAAAAATAATATGTTGGTACCAACAGATATTAATTACTCACACAATACACTGATATCAAATAGGTAACCCCCATGGTTCCACACCTACTGGGGTCATGTATGTCCTTTTATATATTCACCCAAGGTTCCCAATGTGCCATAATTTCAAAATATTTTTTGAAATCATGATAAAAATTTATAAAACATTTTCAAGTCTATTCCAACCATTATTGTGTCTGAAATATGATATCTAAATCAAAACCAACATTCAATAACTTATTCAATCACTTGGGGTGGAATTATTTTTAATTAGAACCACATTTAAAAACATGTAACATTAAATTAAATACTTTAATCCATAAACAACTTCATTTAAATGATTAAAAAAATAATGTTTTGAAGAAAAGTATGGAATCCATAGAATTTCCCATTTTAATAAAATCACATATATTAAGAATAGAGGTAGAACTATTCATAGATTACTATATAATATTTTAGAGAGATATTGATAGATATAAGGCCCTAACTATAAACATTACATAATCTTGAATTATGTCAAGAATTCACATTGAGAATCTTTTCATGTTTAGAGTTTTAGAGAATTAGGCCATAACTATTACATTACATCATGAATATTACATGTAGACACTAATTTTATGTAACCTTGTTTTTATAAAATAAAAACACCTAAAATAAAACAAGAGTTCTTTTCTTGATATAAATCTTCTCAAATTCTTCCTTTCTCTTTCCCATCCTTATTCCCTGTGAAAAACATTTCAATGACATTGGATGAGCATAACAAGCTCAGTATTGGTTATAAAATAATGAAAGAAAACATTATTACATCAATACATACAAAACATAAGCTCCTTAAAATACCTCATGAAATCATAATATTTATTAATAAAACAAATAAATCATAAATCATAAAGGTAACTTGTGGAATCTATATCAAACATTCATTTTAGCTTTTACAGCTATGTAAGGAGTTATGTTTGTAATACCCTTCACAATATATTCCCTAAATCTTGTAGGAGAAACATTAATGTTTACCTTCATCACATTAACAATGCATTAGAGAGATATCTCAACCTCACCTGCCCTTGGTTTATCAACGATCCACCCATATATGTACACAATGCCGAAGAACCATGACATATTCATAACACCTAAAACAAACATTAAGGAAAGATAACATTTCAACATTTCAATCAAAATATATCACTTCAATATATTGAAATAACCAATTCATTCTCAAAACCATTTTCAATTCCTAAATACATAAAAAGGGTATATGTTTTTTAAATTCCTTTTAAAAACATTACATCTTTTTAAGAAGACTAATATCAAATAATACTCGCAATGATGGAAAGGTCATTGTCATCGCGTACGTTAAAAAATTCAATTTCTCATTTAGTAAATATAATACGTAGAAAGTTTTTACCTTTGAATGAAATTAAATTTGAAAGGTGTTTATACACTGTATAAAATAATTTCATGTATAAATCAGAATATGCCTCAATGAATGGTGATTGAGACGAAGTCCATTACCTCATGTATAACCTGAATCATTCATTCATTAATCTCCTAAATAATAAAATAAAGCTAACTTCAACATGATTTATAACCATATTCAAGTATATTATTGCTTTTATTGAACTTATTACCATTTTATAAACATTACATAATAATTTAAGTTAATAGCGGTCATTCTTGTCGATATTTTTTACTTGAGTGACAAATGGACTATATATAATTACATGTTGTCCGTTTAGTCAAAATTAAATTATATTCTGAATTATATTAATGATTTAGATATCATATATATCATGTATATAATGTATATATATATTTATTTATAATAGTATATAATATTTGGTGATAAGAAATGAAATTCACCATTAATGGAGACGGCATGCCTTACGTACACATGAACACTAGTTTTATTTCTATTTCATATTTAATGAAATTAAAACATAATGATACATAGGTATATTATAATTACAAAATAATACCATATATAATTTCCTAAACTCATTCCTTTATACGATCCATGTATGACATGAATGAGTCATATCACATTAAGGGGGTGGTAGTCCACACATCCTCAAATGAAATTATCATATTTATCCATTATGGAAACCTTATAGGTATGATATAAATGAAAAATAATGAATCATAAAGACAATATAAATATAATATATATCAAATATAAATATAGTTAGATCATAATGGACACAAAGAGAGGTGGTAGGAGATAACTGAAAAATCATTGTTTTGTGAGGCAGTAGTTCGCCGTCCACAGAAACAATATGTTACTATCCATTAGATGGAAGTGTGTGGAAGTGTAATTCGAATAAATATGATAAAAAATCATAGTATATTGAATATAATGGTGTAGTTATAAAATAATTTATGGAAGAGTGTTTATGGGGTTGGAGACAGAAAATAACAGAAGTCGACTTGAGGGAAGACACTACCTTTATATTGGGTAACCCCTTTTTGTTTGAAGAGAAAGGATTTATTGAATTTACTTCTACCTAGGGGAGTTATTATAAGAGGAAGATAAGTATTTTGGTAGCTTATTTGGGAAGAGGGTGGACGAGACAAGGGGCTTCAGAGGTGTGTTTAATGGGTTAGAGTTGGTTGCCTTTTATAAGAGGGAAGAGGAGTTCTTTAGGAAAGTTTGAAAATATTATTTTATTATAAAATTATTTTCGGTTTCAAAAGGTCCAAAACTTATTTAATTACAAGATAAGGTTCACATAAGTTGAAATAAAATCATCCAATATGAGTTAGATTGGTTTTGGATTTTTTTAATCCTAATGTTTTTTATTTAACTCTTTGGAAACTTATTTAACTTTTACATTTCCTCGGATATATTAATACTATATGGTTAATATATTAACTATAATGTTCCTAGAGACCCAAAATGAATCTTTAATGAAATTTATAACATCATATATTTCATTTTTCCTAATTTTATATTTTTAGGACTATTTTATCATTTTATAAAGGATTAATTGATTTAAAAACTATTTAATGTAAATTTTAATACTGTTCTTTTCATGGATTTTTACAAAATACAAGCCAACTTGATTTTCTAGAAAAACTATTATAAATTAAAATATAACAACTTATCCTAATACATAACATTTGTGGATGGAATAAAAAGGTTCAAAATAAATATATTTTAATACTTATAATATCATTTATTTGAATCCTTTATTAAAGAAACAATTACTGCAACACGATTGTGTCATAATTAAAATTATTTATTTAATATCTAAAAATTAAAAATAAAATACCATGATTTAGGAAATCGATTTATCTTTCCAAATAATATTTATTGTTGAAGATATCACTTATATAACCCCATATAAAAATTTTCTAAGTAAAACAAATCATGTTTTTTATATTTTTATTTTAACATTAAAAAAGTTCTTAATGTCATTATCTTACCCAAGTGGGTTTAAAAGGATAAAAGTCTCACCCAAGGATTTTATTGTTCATATATTTCTCATCCAATAATGTTATCAAATTGTAAAGGTATGTTTATATTATTAAAATAACATTTTTACCTTAAATTACCCTATTTGCCTTTAACCGTGGTAAATAAAAATTAAATGTTGCTATCCACCAAAAAATTATTTTCATCGTATTGAATGTAATTTTATATACTGATTACAACCATGTATGTATGAATTTAGAAATTAAATTCATAGAAGCTGTAAAAAATTTTTAAATGAAAACTCGCACTTTTAACTACTATGTAGTGCTTTTCACTATTCATAAAAAATTTTATGTTTCCGGAAAAAAACCAGAAATTCAAGCAAAGCTGGTTTTTATACTAAAAACTCAAAAATGATGCCTATTTTACCAAATTCCAAAAATCTATGTTTCATTAAATAATTAAAAATTAATTTCCCTTGTTCAAAACAAAAGGAGTTTTTTAAAGAAATAATAATTATCAAAAGATTACCAATTGTTTATGTCCAATTTCAACGTGAAATTACATTCAATGTCCAAAATTGGATTAAATTGTATAAATATAATCTAATTACACTTTAAAAACAATAAAAAGAACAATTTAACAATATAAATAAATTATATTAAAAGGTAGTTTTGAATTAAAATCCAGTATTGTACACAATTCATTAAAAAAATGAACATTATCATAAAAAGACCCAAATTTCATCCAAAGTACATTTTGATGCCCTGATTCTAAAAACTAAAATTATTTTCTCTAGTAAAATATATAAAAGTGAAAAAACTAGATATAAAAAGGGTTCTCCTTCAAAAGCAGGCATGTCGGTTTTTTAAAGAATTTAGAGTCTTTATGCTTAAAATTTGATTCATTCACATTTTAGGCCTCTAACAGTTATTGGATAAATATAAAAACATTTAACAAACATGTATAATAAAATTTTATTTTTTTCTATTCATTCACAACAATACAACGACTAGGCATTAACTACCATTTAAAATAATATTATATTATTATTTTTCAGTATGACTCAGCCTTGTGTGCCATAAGAGATTTCGGGGAAAACCATTGTTGCGTGTCAGGTATGCCATCAAACATGGCATCCCCTTTAAAGAAAAATTAATATTTAAATTAAAAAATATTAATAAATATGAAAATATCATATTTTTTATTTACTAGGGATGTTACCTCCTTCCCCCCTTTTGGGAATTGCGTCGCTATAATTGTTTTAACTTTTCAAATAAGTGGGTATATTTACCCTTGATAGAATTTTCATATTCCCACATTTCTTCTTCAACCAGATGGGTTTTCCTAAAAACTGTTTCATAATGAATTACATTATTTCACAACACTTTGTCTCTTTGGTCAAAAATCTTGACTAGTAGTTCCTCATAAGAAAGATATTCTTCTAACCAAACAACCATTGGACACAAATAATATGATGGATTTGACATATATTTTCTCAACATTGAAACATGAAAAACATTGTGTACCTGGGATAAACATGGAGGTAAATCCACTCTGTAGGAAATTGATCCACCTTTTTCCAAGATTTCATAATGTCCAATGAACCTCAGACACAACTTTCTCTTTTTGCAATAACACATCACATTTTTCTATAGAGAAACAATAAGAAAGACATGATCACCCACCTCAAAAGAGTGATCATTCCTTTGATTATCTGCATAACTTTTCTGCCTGCTTTTTACTGTTTACATGTGCTTCAGAATCAATTGACCTTTTTCTGCCATCTATTCTACCAATTCTGGTCCCATAAATTTCATTTCACCATCTTCATTCCAAAAATATGGAGTTCGACACCGCTTTCCATATAATGCCTCAAATGGAGTGATCTGTATACTGGAATGAATAATATTATTATAATAAAATTCAACCTAAGAAATATTTTGGTACCAACTTCCCTGGAAATCCATTCAGCAAGCACGTTGTATATCCTCCAATTTCTAAATTTTTCGTTCTTACTGTCCATCCGATTGAAGATGAAAAGTTGTAATAAAATATAATTCAGCACACAACGAATTCAGAAGGCCTTTCCAGAAGATATAAGTAAACATGGGATCACGATTTGATAGAATGGAGAGGGGAACTCCTTTTAACCTGACTATCTCTTTAACATACAACTGAGAAATTTTTTCTAGAGACAAAGTATCTCAAATAGGATGAAAATGAGTAGATTTAGTCAATCGGTCAACATTAAACCAAATTGCATTATTAACTCTAGATTTATTTGGTAATCCCACACCGATGTCCATACATATATTTTCCGTTTTCCACTATAGAATCGGTTAAGGATGAAGAATCTCTTTCAGTAACTGTATCTCTGATTTAACCTATTGACCAGTCGAAAACCTCATAGTAAAGTCTGCAATATCTCTTCTCATTCCATCCCACTAGTAATACTCTCAACGATCTATGTGAATCTTAGTACTACAAGGATGAACTGAAAACTGAGAACTATGTGCTCCATATACTAACTCTTTCTTCGATTATGAATCACAAGGCACACATAATCTCTTCCCAAACAAAAAAACACAATAATTATCATTGTTAAAATCTGGAAAATTTCCCCTCTAAACCAACTCTACCGTTTTCTATAACTCACTATCTTCCCTCTGTGCTTTATTAATTCTATCTGATATTGATGATTTCACTGACACAGGAATCAAAAAAAATGAATTTCCTAAAAAACAACACTTTTCCTAACTTCATCAAATTTTTAATTAAAGGATCTTATTCCAAATTTATCATGGTCAATGTAGCATTATATTTATGACTCAAAGCATCAACCACATTATTTTATTTTCCTAGATGTTAATGAATCTTTTAATCATAATACTTGATTAATTCCATCAATCTCCTTAGTCTCATTTTTAATTCATTTTGAGTAAAAATATAATTAAAACTTTTGTGGTCTATATAGATTTCTCATTTTACCCCATACAAAATATGCCTCTATATTTTTAAAACAAAAACAACAATATTTAATTCCAAATCACGTGTAGGGTAATTTAACTTAGGGTTTTCAACTGACGTGAAGCATATGAAATTACCTGATCATTTTGAACTATGACACAACCATGTACTTTCATAAAAGAATCACTATAGATAACAAATTCCCCATTTCTAAAAGGTAGTTCCAAAACTAGAGCATTCACCAAACAAATTTTCAATTCTTGAAAAAATCATCACAATATGTTTTTCAAATGAACATAATACATTTTCCAGTTAACATAGTCATTGCGCTAGATAACCATGAAAACTTTTCAACAAACCTCCCGTAATAACTTTCTAAACTAAGAAAACTATGGATCAACGTTATATTTGTGGGTTTTGGCCATTCTTCAAAAACTTTTGTTTTTTCAGGATCAACAGTTATTCAATTTTTTTAAAAAATGTGACCAATGAATGAAATTTTTTGTAACCAAAATTCACACATACTGAATTTCCCATACATTTTATTTTATTTTAAGGTTTTCAAGATAAACCTTTAATTGCATTGATTTTCCTATTTTCTTTAGGAATAAAAAAACATATAATAAATAAACATAACCATAATGTTATCGAAGAATTCATGGATAATTATATTCATAATATCCTTGAATATAGTGGGTGCAATGGTTAACTAAAAAGGCATAACAAAAAATTCATAATGGCTATATCTAGTACAAAATGTGTTCTTTGGAATTTTTTATTCCTTCAATTTCAACTGATGGTACCCTGACCTTAAGTCAATCTTAGAAAAATACTGAGCTCTATGGAGCTGATCAAAAAAATCATCGATATGAGGCAATGGATACTTGTTCTTAAAAATGATATTATTCAAGGCTCTATAATCAATGCAATGTATCATTGAACCATTATTCTTTTTAATAACCAAGATAATATCACCTCATTGTGATGTGATAGGTTGAATGAAACCTTTATCTAATAAATCTTGTAATTGATTCCTTAACTCTAAAAGTTTAATTGGAACCACTTGATAAGGTGGTTTTGAAATTGTCTTAGCATCAATAACTAAGTCATTAATAAATTCAACATCCCGATCAGGTATTATAATAGGTAACTCATTATAAAAAATATCAAGATATTCATTTACCACTGAAACATCATTTATATGAATAATTCCTTTATTTTCAAAAGTATTTTCAAGGTAACATTCATTTATATATTTTACTAGTTTATCAGCTTCCTAATATGTTATCAAAAGTAATGGGTCATTCGTGTACAAAAACTGAAATTATTTCTGAAAAGAAACCTCTTTAGCTCTCTAGTCCGTCATAGCATGATAAACAGAAAGCCAATCCATACCCAAAATAACATCAAACTCCACTAAAGGAAAAAAAATAAGGTTGGTAGGTAGATTCATAACAAACACTAGGACATTAAGGTTCTTAAAATTTATTTTTTCACTCGACATTTCGTCCAGATGTTTTTACCATAAGTTTAGGATTCATATCTTGAGATGGAAATCCCAATTTAATAGAAATCTTTTCAAAAATTAATGAATTTGTAGGCCCTGAATCAAAAAACACATAAGTATAATCTGAATAAAAAATAAATATACAAGATAATAATTCATTCAATAGCACAACACCTGTTGAAGTAGTTTCAATGGATTTCAACACCTGTTTCTGCTTGTAGTCTGGCTTATTTCTCTCATATGACTTCTTCTGTGGACACTCATTTTCATAATGACCCATTTCATTGCACTTAAAATATTTTACTCAATGTAAATTATATTTTGTCTTACCATTACACTGATCTTTTTCATTAAATTATGAGCCTTAGGACACATTTTACCACATCAGTAATAGTTACTAGAATTTAAAATACATTCCCCAGGGTTCTTTTTAACACTACTTTCACAAACTGTAAACATAAGTTTCAAACCATAATACTTTTTTGAAGATTTGTTACCTTTAGTCTGTGACCTCGACCTCCTATTCTGTTGTTTGTCAAAGAACACATGATCATCGAAAAACTCAATTTCAATATTCTCCGCACATCAAAAAAGTTATTCATAACTTTTGAACTCATGAGAATATAAATCCCTTTTATACATTGGCTGTAATCTTGAGTAAAAACCGTTGATTTTACTATCAAGATCTCATATGAAAATTAATGAATACCATGTCAGTGGAGTGAATTTTTCTTCATAAGAAACCTTTGAGTAACATTCCTTCCTCAATTACTAGAATTGTTTTTCCATCCTAATACAAACTACTATAGGAAAATATTTCTCAAGAAACATACCTTTTAATTCATCCTAATCAAGAGCATAAATCTCCTCACTGTCCCTGATATTTTTAACCATCGACCACCACTGATCGAATTTACCTTCAAAATGGTAAATATCAAGACTATCCTTTTGATGTTCTGAATAACCCCATGACATAAAACATATTCTACAGTGCCTTAATCCAACCTTCAAATAACATAGGGTTAGATGATCCTCTGAATTATGGGGGGTGTTGCCTCATGAACTGCTCCACTGCTGAAATGTTTTTCTGTGGTTGATCTGGCTAATCATGTACATAGATAACAACACAATTTATAGGCAGATTCAACTATGCCATCACTACAAATAACTATTCAATTCTGATTATGACGATCTCAGGTTGCTGATTTGGGAGGTTGTCTTCCTCCTGATGTCGTCCCATCATAAATTTCCTATTGTTTCTACGGAAAACCATTATAAAAACAGAAATATCTAAGGCAAAGCAACACGGTAATCTATAAAGTCTACACCATTTCAATATTACCATATATTAATTATGGATATTAATTTAACAACATAATAACTCCTAATGTTATCTAAACCGAACTCTGATAACAAATATGATGCCCCGACCTTAAACATTATATAATCTTAAACTATGTCAAGAATTTACATTGAGAATATTTTCAGGTTTATAGTTTTATAGAATTAATCCATTATTGTTACATTACATCACGAATATTACATGCAGACACTACTAATCAGTATCCATTTATTGCTTAAAAAACTCCTAATAGAAAACAAGAGTTCTTTTCTTGATAGAAATCTTCTTGAATTATTCCTTTCTCTAGCCCTTCCTTATACCCTGTAATAATCATTTCAATGACTTGGGATGAGCATAAAAAGCTAACTATGGGTTATAAAATATAGAAATAAATCATTAGTCTCTCAATACAGACAAAACATAAGCTCTTTAACATACCTCATGAAATCATAAGATTTATGAATAACACATATAAATCATAAATCATAATGGTAACTTGTGGCATACATATCAAATATACATTTTAGCTTTCATAGCTATGTAGGGAGTAAAGTTTAGAATACCCATCACAAAAAATTCACTACATATATTATGATAAACCTTAACCTTTACCTATGTCATGTTACCCAATGCATTGGAGGTCTATCTCAGGCTCACCCACCCTAGGATTATCACAGAACCACCCGCATACATAAACAATTCACAAGAACCAAGACATATTCATTACACTTAAAAGAAACCTAAAGTAAAGAAAACATTCCCACATTTCAATCAATACATATAATTTCATGATATTGAAATAACCAATTATCTTGCAATACCATTTTCAAAACAAAAATATGTAAAAGGGTATATGGTATTTATTTTTCTTTTAAAAACATTACAGCTAGATAAGGATTCAAAATATCAAATAATGTTCACTGCGATAGAATGGTCGTTGTCACCGCGTAAGTTAAGACGAAACATTACATGTTTAATTTAGTTAAATGCTACATAGAAAAAATATTCCCTTTCAATGAAATTAAAATTCAAAGGGGTTTATACATTGTATAATTTAAAGTCATGTATAAATGAAAATATGCCCCAATAAAAGTTGATTGAGATGAGGTCCCTTACCTCATGGCCAACTTGAATCATTCATTCTTTAATCTCCAAAAGAATAAACTAAAGTTGATTTTTAATTGATTAAAAACCTTTTTAAAGATTATTATTCCTTTTATATAACTTAATACCATGTTATAAACATTACATATTCATTTATGTTAATAATAATAGTTTTGTCGATATTTGGTACTTGAGTCGAAAATGAACATATAATAATTACAAGTTGTCCATGTGCTCAAAATTACATTATCACTAGAATGATATTCATGATTTAGATACCATATATACCATATATATCATGTATATATATGTATTTATAACAATACATATCATTCATAGATAAGAAATGAAATGCACTGTTCATGGAGACGGTAAGCCTTACGTACGCATGAATGCTACTTTCATTTCAATTTCATATTTAATGTATTAAAAAAATAATCATACATAGGTATATTATAATTCCAGTATAATATAATATATAATTCCATTAAATATATCCTTTGTATGTTCTATGTATGGCTTGAACGAGTCATATCACATTGAGGGGGCGGTAGTCCGCACTTCCCCAAATGAAATTATCGTGTTTTTCCTTTATAGATACCATAAAGGCATGATATAAATGAATAATACAGAATAATAGAGAAAATATAAATATAATATATATCAATTATAAATATAGTTCCATCATAATGTCTACCATTAGAGGCGGTAGTATAAAATTAATCAATCATTGTTTCGTGAGGCAGTAGTTCACCGTCCGCCGAAATAGTAAGTTTGTATCCATTAGATTGCGGTGCATGGAAGTGTAAGTAGAATAATTATCAAAAAAAGTCATATAATATTTAAGATAATGTTTTTTATAAAACAATGGAATAAATTGAGTTTAGGGGGTAGGATAAGGAGAAAAAAAGAAACAAACTTGTGGGAAGACGTTACCTTTAAATTGGTTATATCCCTTTGTTTGAACCAAAAGTCATTCTTGAATAGAATTATGCCTAGGGTAGGGCTACTATGAAGAATAGAGGGATGTTGGGAGTGTATTTGAGTAGAGGTTGGATGAGACAAGGGTCTTGAGTGATGTGTTTAACGGGTTAGAGGTGGTGACCTTTTATAAGAGGGAGGAGGAGAATTTAAGAATGCTTTAAAGTATTATTTTATTATAAAATTATCTTCAGTTTAAAAAGGTCCAAAACATATTTAATTATAATATAAGGTGCATATAAGTCTAAATAAAATAATCAAATATGAATTGGATATGTTTTGGAAATTTTTAAATCCTTATCATCTTTATTTAACCCTTTCTTAACTTATTTAACTTTTACAATGAGCTCTTATATATTCATAATATATGGTTAATATTTTCAAAATAAATTTCTAAGAGATAATAAATGGATCATTAATGAAATATTTTACATCATATATGTCATTTGGTGGAATTTTATATTTTGAGGACTATTTTATCATTTTATAAAATATTGACAGATTTAAAAACTCTTTTATGTCAATTTTAATAGTATTCATTTAATGACTTTATAAAATATCCAAACTAACTTTATTCGTTCAAATAACAATCAATAATTCAAATATGAAAATTCATCTTAGTCGATAAAATTAGTGGTTGGAATAAAAAAGATCAAAATAAATTTATTTTAATATTTCTAATATCATTTATTTGAATCATTTATTAATGAATCAATTACTGAATCACCATTGTGTCATAGTTAAAATTTTTATTTAATGTCTAAAAATTATAAATAAAATAAAATGATGTAGGAAATATTTTTATCTTTAAAAATTATATTTATAGTCAAATATATCACTTATATAACCCCATATAAAAATAGTTTTAGTAAAATGATTCATGTTTATGATATTTCTATTTTTACATTAAAAACAGTTATTAATGACATTATCTTATCCAAGTGACTTTCAAAGGCCAAAGGTCACCCAAAAATTTTTTATTGGTCATACATTACTCATTAAGTAATTCTAGGACATGTTTTGAGATTATTCTATAATATTATAATACAGTTGTTACTTTGAATTACCCTATTTACCTTTAACTGCTGTAAATTAAAATAAAAAGTTATTATTGACCAAAAAAATATTTTCATCCCATTGAACCAAATTTTACTTACTAATGACAACCATTTATGTTGGATTTTTTAAATTTAATTTTCAGATGTGGTAGAATTTCTATTAAATGAAATGTTGATTTTTAACTATTATGTAGTGTTTTTCACTATTCATAAGAAATATATCTTTTTTCGAAAAATACCAAAAATTCACCCAAAGATAATTTTGATATTCCGAATTCAAAAAATTATGTATATTTTACCAAATTCTAAACAAATATGTTTCATTAATTAATTTAAAATTAATTTTTGTTATCAAAACCAAACAATGCGTTTTTATTAAATAATAACTATCAAAATATTGACACTTGTTTATGTCTAATTTCAAGGTGAAATTACTTCCAATAAATAAAAATGGATTAAAAGGTAAATATATAATCCAATTACACTTTAAAAACGATAAAAAGTAAAATCTAACTATATGAATGTATTATTTTAATTAGAATGGCGTATTTTTCACTATTCCTTAAAAAATAAACATTATCAGAAAAATACCAAAATTTCATCCGTAGTAAATTTTGAAGTCATCATTCTAAATAATAATACTATTTTATCATGTAGAAAACATAAAAGTGAAAAAAACTAGATTTTAAAGGGGTTCAACATCCATAGGAGGTGAATCAAACTTTTAAATATTATTATAGTGTTTATGCTTAAAATTGGATTCATTCACATATTAAGCCTCTAAATTTTATTGGATAAATGTGAAAACATTTAGAAAAGATGTACAGTAATATTTTAGTAAGTTCTTTTCATTCCCACCAATACAACAACTAGGCATTAACTACCATTTAAAATAATATTATACTATTATTTTTCCGTATGACTCAGCCTTGAGTGCAACAAGAGATTTTGGAGAAACCGATTGTTGTGTGTCAAGTATGGCATCGTACATTACATCCTCTTTGAAGTAAAATTAACATTTAAATTCACAAATATTGATAAATATGAAAATATTATATTCTTTTTTTACCTGGGATGTTACAATAGAGGCATTTTTTGATAAGAAAAAGATAATGAGAAATCAAATTTATAGAATGCTTTCAAATATTAGAAAATACATCACGAATGTGTGTTCAAGAATTAAGATGTCGTGAATTTAAAGTGATCATAATTTCTACATGTGAACTATTACTCGTTTATATTAAACATGTTCACTTAAGTAAATTACAATTTAGTTAATTCATGTTACCTCAAAAACCAAGTGTCAAACCTAGAAAATAATTTTGTACAACCCATGGTAACTCAATTTATTACATAGAGGTTTACTGAACAAACAACCTCCCGCACTAACTATAGGAATATTGAAGTTCCTAACTAATGTATACCCAAGACATAGAACCATACATTGGATGTGTTTAAACACATTTGGCTAGTAATCGATCTAATAAACCTCCATAAAAAACTATCACAATTAATCTAGATAAGACACCTAAACTAGCCCATCATGATTATCATGTGCTATAATATAACATAAAATTGTGATGAGTATAACTAAAAAAGTAAAATAACCCTATAAAAATGTGGAATAATGATATACATTGAATATCCATGTAACCTAAGAAAATTATAATAAACAAGAAAAATAAAACTAGATAAAAATAAAAAGTCTCCATGTGAACAATAATCATCTTAAAATAACCTTTAGCAAATGTTTGTAGTAATAAGAGAAGCCATCATGCTGTAAGATTCTTTTATCTCTACTTGGATCCGGCAATAGAAGCTCTAAAACCACCTAAAGGAAAAAGTTGTCGGTGAATAAAATCCCAATAGGATACCACTTGAAAAAATATACAAGTTCTAATATATTTAATGTAATTATTATAACTTATAGAAAATATATTTTTATATCATTTTCATAAATGAAAATGAATTTTTAAAATAATTTCATCTATTTTTCGTAAATACCTATCATATTAAAAAGTATAGGAATATAAAAATTATATGTGAAAAAATAGGAAATCATATCAAAACCTGATAAGTTAAAAAAATAAACATATATCAATGAAAAAAATCTATCATGAAAAACCTTGTAATGAAATCTAATGTGAAACAATCTGAGAAAAGTTCCATGAAAAAATGAATTATGATATAAAACAACTGTAAATGAAAAATTAATATGTATTGGGACCTAGAATATGGGAATATGTAATAGAAATATCATAATACTTAACTAGGAATACGATAGTCCCAAAAATTATCAACTTATTCTACTGTCTATAGATACCCCAAACATAACCACCAGTGCTTCCACACACACTTGAGTCACCATTGTCACTTTAATGATGTACCCAAGGTTCCCAATATTGCATGTTTTGAAAAATACTTTATAAAACCATGAAAATAATTTTCAAAACCATTCAAAAGAAACTCTAGTCTTAATTGGTGTTTAAAAAAACATTTTCAAAAACTACCATTCTACCATTTAAACAAATACTTGGTGTGAATAAACCCCATTTTAAAGAAAAACCACATTAAAAACAATTAACATTCCAAGAAATTATTTTAAATGAAACAAATATCAATTAAATGAATAAATATACTAATATTTTGATGAAAAATATTTAATATATATAATTATCCATTTGAATCATAACACATACATCAGGAATAGAGGTAGAACAGTTTTCCTTCGACAATAACAACTGAGGAATTTTAGTTAGAGTCCACAAGATCCTTGATCTACCATAAGTATATAATTATAATTTAACACCAATTATATATAACATGAAAATACCCATTATGGTTCCAAAATATGATGGGATAAGAGATCAAATAAGGATTTAAGAATAAAATAAACAAAAGATCAACAACACAACATTCATTGAGTTAATTAGTCAATATCAAAGGAAATATTCCCATAATTCCAAGGGAGATTCCCCTATATTTATGGGGAATGAATATATCAATCATAAATTTTATTAATTGTTTATTTGAGAATAAACATAGGTTTGATTTATTATTAAATAAAATTGAGGATCATTTAAAACCTGCATGCATGGTCTGTTAGAGAGCCCACAGTTTGGAGTAACCATACTCCCTATATAAAGCATAAGTTTGAGGTATACTTTTTAAGCACATAGTTACATTAACGATTCGCCAAAAGAAAATTAAACATTTACCTAGTGATTAATTATTTGGAGGGGCTTTATCTACTCTTTGGATAATCCATTCTCCCCTCTGATTAGATCAACAAAGGCCGCCAAATTTTCTAGGCCAAACATTATGGTTTTCCCAAACCATGCACCAAATTTGGAAAATCCCATTGGACTATTAAATTTCAAAAAACATATAAAAAGGTCCCAAAAGGAAGAACCAAACAATTTTTCTTAATGTCATGGGGTAGGAATCAATTAAAAGAATTTATGTCATGTTACAATAACTGTGGTATAAATTTCCTAATCAAAAAATACATGTGACAACCTAGAGGGAAAATAAAGTATAAAACAAACTTAAAAATATTATCAAATATGAAATGATGATATTCCTATTCCTATTTAATTTTCCTATCCTAATACTTTATATATCACCACCAAAATTGAATGATTAAAAAACACATTAAAAAAGATAAGGGTGATCCGTATATACTAAAAAACAATAAATTAAAATAAGCATGAGAAAATAAATATAAATAAATAAAACATGGGGTACCTCCAATATATTATTTGTTTAATATAATTAAGATAGAAGTTACCTCTACTATAACCCAGTTAATGATATGATGTCTCTATAACATTTTTATTAATTTGAATTAGATAGTAATATTCATTTTAAAAAGATTAAGAAATAATTAAATTTAAAAAAGCAAATAGAATTAATTAAACATTAATCTTATAATTTTTTATTTCATGGCCTAATTTATAATTTATATAATTTTAAATTTAAAAAATGAAATTTATTTATGAAATTGACATATTGAAATTAAATTTGGGTGAATTGTTTTGATATTTTTTAAAATAATGATTTTTTGGTGAATAATGGAATTACAGATTTTTTATATAATTTCATTTCACTTCAAATAAATAATTTATTAAAAGAATAATTTTGTATTGAATATTATTTAAGGTAAAAAATTATTAATTAATAATATTTAATCCACTTAGTTACTTTTTCATCGTATTTATATTTTATTTTAGAATAAGATTATTTGTGGATTTAAAAATCATATTACTCTGGAAATTTATCCAAATTTCATAATGTTACTAAATTTTTGTTAATTAAAAAACATATTAAGGAATATTATAAATTAAAATTATATATTATTTATCAATAATTATTAATTTTAAATAATTTAATAATAATTTCAAGTAATAGTGTTATTATGAAATCATCATTTTAATAAAAAAATACACTTCTTGAAAACTATTTTTTGGCCACATATACTGGTGTAATATTAAATTTAATTAGACTAATCATGTGAATTAAATATGATAAAATATATTATATATTAATAATATTAATAATTTATATTATCTAATTAGTTCCAAAAAAAATTGGACTAGAATGAATAGTTATAATAGTAAAAATTAATTATAGCGGTAAATTTTATAACATGATTTTTGGTGGGTTAATGTAAATAGAAAATAGAAACAAATGAAATATAAACATTTCTAAACATGTTTTATGTATATACTTGGAATTTATAATTTTTCATGATCGATAATGATGAATTTTATATAATGTTATCATGTAAAAAATGTTGGTACACCTTTTTATTTTCAAAATTTACATATGTCCCACTCACCTCACATATAAAATTTCACCCACTCTCCTCTCCACTGAAAATGTTAGAATTAAATTTTATCAACCAATAATAACCAAAATATATTATTCAATTCCCATCTCATGAACTAGATCACAATGTTTTACCATAAATCTATCCTAATAAAGAGTTTGGTGAATATATAAAAATTTGGACTAAATAAGAGGTATCATGATTATTAAAGATTTTTTATCTTATTTCTTCTTCTACAAGAAAAATATTCTTAAATTATGATTATGTAGGAAAAATGTTATCTCCCATATAAATATATTCTATTATGTTAATTTAATATCCAAAATATATATCTACTTCCATTGATTGGGAAACAAAAGCATCATTCAGGCGTACATATTACTAACACACTGATGACACTCATTTTTATCGTCTCATCTCATAACATGTTATAAACATTTATATAAAAAATATATATTATATTTCTAACATAATTATTCATAAGGATTTCTTATATCACATATACCTTCTTACATACCATTCCATGGGGGAACAATAATATCACTCGTGGGTGTGGTGGACTACCTTCTCGCGAAGTGATGCAATTAATTTTTCACAAATGCTTTACATAGAATTTAATAAGCCTAAATTTAATGAATATATGTGATATAGAAGAAAAAACTATTACATTCATTAAATATTTATCATTTTAATAGATATATTTTTACCTTTCTACTAACTGTAAAATGATATCATCATTCTTGTGTATATATGGACTACCACATCCACAAAGCGATGTGATTATTTTTTCACCACTGCAACACATGGATAATATATATATATATATAGGTATCATAATTTATAATATTTTGTATTTATTATATTATTATAATTATATAAGAATTAAATATTATATATAATTTTTCCATAATGATTGTTTGAAAATGGGAACATTACTCGTGCTTACGTATGACCTTCCATCTCCATGATTGTAACACGATTAATTTTTCATAACAATATTGAATTATTAGATTCAATATTATATTTTATGTATAAATATTTTAACATTTTATTGATTATTATTCTATATAAGTTTAAATAATGTCTACTTTTACTGAAGTATACCAAAAAAAGGTAATATTTTTACATATAAGATAAATACCATCAAAACATTAGATGTGGATATAAATTATTATGTAATTGTGTATAGCATTATAAGTGACTAAATTAAATGATTAATAAACATAAAATTATTTCTTATGAAATTAAATAGTTAACATAATTTTATTATTCATGAAGATAAAAAATGTACGTGATTAGTCAGACTCAAAGAATGTACTTCATCTCAATTTCTTTTTGTTGAGTCATTTTTTTATTTATGAACAAATATTGTTTTATTATGCATATTTAAAGACCCTTAGATATGTAAAATCAGCAATTCCTCTATTCTAATGACATTTAAGTGTTTTAAATGTTATTTTTTAATAGAGATTACGATTGAACTATTTCCCAAGTGGAAAGGGACTTTAAAATAAAAAAAAATACTATTTTAAAGTTACATTAATTTTTTTCACCCATCTCATTGTTTTCTAAAATGATTTTTTACATAATTTTTTTAATAGGAAAATTTTTTCTATCTTTATTTTCATTTCAGAACGAAACTATTTTGGTATTTTTAGTGATGAATTCGACAAAAATACCAAAGGTATGTTCTATTTTAATGTATATGAGGAAAAAAACATTTCCCATTGTTGTAATCATTATATTAACTTTTCTTTCATATATAGAATATATTATTTCCTTTAATTGGAAAAAATATTTCTATTTTCAAGTAATTTTGGTTTCGAAAATGGGATTTTATATTGAGTGGATATATCAATTTTTAAAATGTTTTATTATTGATTTGAAAAATATTTTATGAGGGTTAAGTTGAAAATTGCATGATTTTATATTTTATGACTATTTGATGGTTCATATAAAATATATATGATTATAGTTAGTTTAGTTATAAACATTGGACATGTGGTTCTTTGAAAAACTATGGAATGGTGTTTACGTTATGGAACAAGGATGGGTGGTTACGTTATAATCTAAGGGTATGTGAGTACATGATAAACCTCAAATGTATTGGGTATGGTTTCAAGTTGTGATTGTGATATAGAAAATGATTCCCCCATATACCATTTTGTTTTTTCTAGTATTGCTTTTTGTTTTTATGGTAATATGATGTTTTCCAAAAAATGGAGGAAATTAGCTTAATTTTTGAAATATAGTATTTATTACATCTTATGGGTAAAAATTATAACATTGTGGAACTGTTTTCATGAGTTTTTTCTTTATTTCACTGAAACCATTATGATATCTGTATTTCCTTTCTTTTTTTCTAATGAAATATTTTAGAAAGATTTTTTTTACTTTTATGTCTTTTATAAGGTAATAAAATATTATTATTAGCAAAAATATTACATTGAAAAATAATTTTTTTATAATAATAAAATAATAATAGCTTTATTTTTCTTCTTTTATGTTCCTTATTGATCTTTTTTCTGGTCATGAAATATATTAAAATGTCTTTATTAGGATTAATTATGGGTAAAAATAACGTAGATGTCATGTTTAATGTCATGAATATTTTTTTGGAAAAGGTAAAATGTTTTATTTTGAAATATTAATATTGTGAAAAAAATGGATACAGATTTTCATTTTTCATATTATATATATATGTTTTAAATTTATGATTTATGACCAATATCTTTAGAAGTCAATGCCTGAAATATCTTTTTAAAAGTTATAATGAGAATTATTTTTTATAATCAATAGTATATGTAATGTTTATAGATATGTTCTTATAGTTGGTACTAGATAAAGGTTTAGATATGTTTATATTCTAAGATAATGTTAATAGAATTATCTAGAATGATTTTACATTATGGTTTAGCTGAAATGTATATATTTTCATGAGTATAGTGTTTATTTATCTAAACAGTGTTTGTTCAGAATTATTTTTTATAGTATAAATAGAGAATTTGAAGTGGGAAACAATTAAGATGGAAATATCTTTCAAAATTACCCTCTTGATATGGTTGGAATTGAATGAAATTAGTTTGAAGTGGTGATATATAAGTTGGTGAAAACTATAAATGTTGTGGTAATCTATTCTAGAGAGAATCTAGATCTACCAAAGTAAAATTTGTGGATAGTAGTTCCTTTTATGAGACAATATTTTACAACATTCAATGAATCTTCTGACTATGTACTAGAAAAAGGATGGACCAATTCCCTGGGTATGATATTTGAATTAATGGGTTGTTCAAAACATAAAAGGGTAACCCTTTCCATTTTACATTTTAAAGGTGATTCTTCTAGATGGGTTCATTTTTAATGAATACTTTAGAGAGGGATGTGATTGATTCCATGAAATGAGTCAAATTAAAGAATATCTTCCATATGAAATATTTCCCTAATGTTTATTTACCCACAACAGAGAAACATTTTATGTAGTTTTAGAAAAATGATGTTCATTTTGTAGCGGAAGATAAGAAAACATTTAAAATAATGTCTAGGTAGACACCATATGTTATCTTGGATAGTAATATTAATATTAATGGGTTTCACTCAATATTGATACTAACATATTCATGGTATTTGTATTCAAATGAATTAAAAATCTAGCAGAATTTTTTAATATACCTAAATAGTAGAAATATAGGTTTTTGATGATCAAGTATTCTATGAAAACAACTATAAAAAGTTATATTGGAGGATGTTAAATGGTAGGAATGATCAAGGAATTATGGAGGTATAAAAATCATGTTCCCATATTGTGATATATGTTGCACAATGAATTCTAGGTGATTTATAATAGATGTATGTCAAGTTATTATAATTTGGTAAGTCTAGTAATATGGATTGAGAAAAAATATAAAATGATTTGGAGAGAAATTAAAATACAATAATAATATTTTTTTAATTATAATGAGTAGGGACATAATGCCTAGGTGGGCCCAATGTTGGTTACTTAGGGTGGAAATAATAAATATCCAAAGAAAAGTTTGTGAAAACATTTTTCTACTGTAGTTGATGTTTTTATATAATGTGATTTAGTGAGAGGTATGTAAATAGATTATTTATATAATTCCCATGCACTAGTTTACTCTGGATATTCATATACTTTTATTTCTTATATATTTGTATGGTAAATTGGAATATCACCACATTAAATAGGACCAGACATTATGTGAAAACTATAGATTTTCATATTAATGAAACTAAGTTTCAAAAGAATGATCCGTTTGATATTAATGTAATGGTATTTTCTGAAAATATATTATAACTATTTAATTTATAGGGAGATATCATTTTAGGTATAGATTGGATTTCAGTTTATCATGGTAAGATATATTAAAGATCTAATAATGTTTTATTTATTGATTTCAGAGGTTTGGTAATATGCTAAGTTGGTAAGAAATTAATTTGGTAGGCTATTATAGTTACTCAGATCATATTGTTTAAAATAAATAAACTATTAAAATTAGTGATGTTCTATTAATGAATGAATACATGGATGTTTTTCATGATGATTTATTTAGGGTCATTCTAAATGAGTATATTGAAATTACTACTTTATTAGTGCCTAATGATAAGAAAATTTCAAAACCCCTAGAGTGAATGGATAAAGATGAAGATTATAAATTTTAAAATGAATTTCTATAGTTGAAAAATTGATGATTCATTAACCCTAGAACCTCACCCCGTGGTTCCCTTATTTGGTTTGTTAAAAATAAATACTCTTTTAAGGGGATATGAATCGATTAATCACATTTTCATAATATATCTATTAGGAAAAATTATCCATTGCCTCATAATGATGATTTATTTGATCATTTAAAGGGGGATAAATATTTTTTTTAAGGTTGAAAAGTGGTTGGGGTACCATTAGCATAATGTAAAGGAGGAAAACATTTTAAAGACAATGTTTCAGACTCAATATAGGAATTATGAATTTTTAGTTACCCCCTTTGGGTTATCTAATGTATCTATTAAATTTATATCACTTATGAATAGATTTTTCTATGACTGAATGGATAATTTTATTGTCGTGCTTTTTTTGGGTTCAAGAAATTTCATTCTATGGGATCATTATTTTTAAATTTGGAAAAATTATTTACCTAACTAAAACTAATGCTGTTAAAGAATTGAAAACACCAACAAAATGCCCTTTTGATTAGTTGTTCATTTAGTAGGCTACTACCAGGTGTTTATTTAAAACATTTTTTGGTTTTCTAGATAATTGAATATTTTAATAGGAAAATGAGTTAAATTCACAGGTATAAAATAATGGGCAGTTTTTTTAGGAACTAAAACAAAGACTGGTTAATGATTCGGTTTTCTCCCTAACTTCAATAAATGTCGTATTTCTTATCTACTGAGATTATTCATTGAATGGACTTGGTTTTTTACTAATGATGAATGATTAGGTAGTTGCTTATGCATCATGCTAGTTTAAACCTCATGGGTTAGATTACCCTACATATGATGTTGAAATAGATACAATTGTTTTTAATTAAAAAATTTAGATTAATGATTTTTGTGGATAAAATTGTGAGGTATATACATATTATAAAATTCTTATATATATATATATATTCACTCATAATTAATTAAACATGAGTGGGAGAGAATATGGATAGAAAAGATCATGATTACGATTTCTTGATTCATTACTATCCTGGAAATGAAAACACATTGGATAGTGATTTGAGTAAACAAATATTGATACATTAACTTGTGATATGATTGGAACATAAAACATTTGTTAATTATTATAAGTGTTTTGATCTTGATGTTATATATTTAGTGAAATCATTTTTTTTTGTGATTGGATTTGGTGTAGATTAATTTATTATAAATATGTAAGAAATAATATAATGTGAATCATGATTTGTAGTAAAATATTTAATCATTTAAGAAGGATATGTATCATGGTATTAAGGAAAATGAATAAGGTGTTACTATATTTTGAAACATGTTATGTTTTCCTTTTGATTTTAAGTTCAATGGAGTGATGATGAGTGTATCTCATAGTTCTATATTTCTTATTCCTCGGGGAATAAGTAAGATGTACTGAAAAAACTAGTAGTATTATTGATGCGATGGTACAGAAATAGATATTTAGAAAAATTACCATGAAATGTATTATTTTTATATACATTAAAGGAGAAATACTATTTACATAGGAATTCATTCATTCATTTAGAGTTCTATAGTTGAAATGGGAAAATATATCAATTGATATTTCGATGGGATTTCCAAAGTCCTCTTGATGTAACAACGAAATAAGGGTTATTACTAAACTATTAAAGAGATCTTAATATTTCCTTTATATTATAGATAATATATCACTACATCAAATTTCTTGATTGTATATAAAGAATATAGTAAGCTTAAATGGAGTCCCTCCCTCTATTGTATAAGACAAATATCCACTGATCACATCTAATTTTTGTAGAGGACTTCATAAGTCCATGGAAACTGAATTAAATTTCGATATACATTTAATTATCAATCTAATGTATAGTCTAAGAAAAAAATTATAAACATGGACGATATGTTTCATTCATGTTCAATTGATTACTAGATAAGTTAGGATCAACATATTTTATTGGATGAGTTTACATATAAAAATACTTTTAATTCTAGTGTACTGATGGGTATTTTGTGTTTTTAAAGTAGTGCCAAACACCATAATTTTGGGATGAAGTAGGAGAAACGAAGATCATGGGACCATTGTTAGTAGGGGGAATCTATTAGAATATTTATTTGATTCATATAAATATAATTTCATCCTATAGCAGGTTGAAAATTTATACGGATTACAAGAGAAATACCATTAATTCAAGCTAGGTGATCAAGTTTTCCTCAATGTATCTGTATAGAAATGTATGATACAGTTTTCATAAAAATAAGAAGTTAAGCCTATTTTTAATTGATCTATATTAAATATTATATATTGTTGGATCAGTTTAATATAATGTATATTTTCTTCTAATTTCATCCCAGGTACACAACCTATTTCAGGATTTAATTTTAAAGAAACATGTACTCTAGTCATTTAATGTTTTAGACCCTTATAGAGTTTTGTTGGAGGAGAATATTTATTTTTAGGAACATCCAATTAAAATTTTTTGTTAGAGAGGTATCATTTAGAAGAATAAGCTGATTCACCATGTTAAATTTTCCTGAAAAAACCCTATGTTTGAAGAATAAATATTCGAATCTACAAATGTTATAAGGGAAACATATCCCTAATTGTTTATGAAGTGAAACAATTAAAAGGATAAAATAAAAAAAGTGGTAATATTATAACAAATTTGGTGATGATTTTTTATATCTATTTCAGGTTTATTAATATGAATTAGTTAGTTATAATCATTATAAATATATTACGTATTTTTTATATCAAAAAATGAAATAGTTTTAAAAAATATATTTCTTTTATGTTTTTATTTTATTATGTAATTAAAAATTTATCAAATTTTACTTTAAAAATATATTTCAATTTTTAAATCACCATATAAAACTTATCTTAGTGTTATATATTGATATTTTGCATAAAATATTTATTTTCTTTGAATAGTGGAATGTACCGGTGTTTAGGAAAATATCTTTTTTTCGAACAAATTAACCAAGATAAAAGTACCATTTTTTAAAATATGATTTAAGGTAACATAAGTATTATTTAGTTATATTTAGTAAAATTAATTTCTTTTTTATCATACTTATATTTAATTTTAGAAAAAGTCTATTTTTGTTGTAAAAAATAATGTTTTACTTAAAAATGTTTTAAAGTTCATAATGTTTTTCAATTTTAGTTAATTAACAAAAACCCTTTAATAAAAAATTATATAAATGAAAATTATACATCATATATCAATAAATTTTAATTTATGTTCATATTATAATTATTACTATACATATAGTTAGTATATAATCATAATTTTCTTAAAAAATACACTTCCTGAAAAAATAAATTCTTCTTCATGCCTACGGGTGTAAATTTAAAAAAATTTATGAAATATAAAGAATTTAATTTGATTTAGTTAATTAATTTATTTAATAAGAATAATTTATATTATGTAATGAGGCATGTGTAATTTTTTACCATATTGAACATTTAATAGAGTAAAAATTAATTACTGCATTTAATGTTAAATTGTGTTCACTGGTTGGTGAAACCAAGAAGATAAGGGAAAAAATAACTCATAAAATTTTACAAATATTATTTTTGGACATATTTTGATATTATAATGTATTTGAATCTATAATGATTAATTATTTATCCTTTTTGAATTTGAAAAATGTAAAGTCCCCGTATCTTCATAGAAATTGTTTTTAAATACATGGGAATTTTAGAAGTCTGGTGTTTCCGACGATACCTGATTCTGAGGTCCGGTGTGCCCGGAATAAATTTATGAAATTATTTTAGGTACATTCAGTAAACGTACGAGGAGGATTTTATATCTTCTGAACAAGTGATCAGAATTAAAATCCGAAGGCACAATTGAACTCGCAGAGGGTGGAATCTCTTAAGGAGACCTTTACCGGAATTGTGTTTTATCAATATTGGATATTAACTTTTTGGGTTTCTTAATAAATTAAATAAAAATATGTCTAGAATATTTTTATTTGAGTGGTGGTTTAATCCTCAAAGGGGAGGTTGAAGGCGGGGCCCACCCGCACATAACCTCTCATGGGAGGATATTATGTAGTGTTTCCCACACGAGCTTCAAACACCCCATTAACCCCCATTAAATCTCCTTTGTTAATTTTCCTCCCCTCTTCAATAAATTGGAACTCTTCACCGCTCCTACTTTATTTGAATTCTTCACCTTCCTCCCCCGAATCAATTAAGAATACATCATCCATTAATTATGTGAAGTTACTAAATTTAATTTGAATCTTTTAAAATTATTTCCAATAATAAAATAATAGAGAAGCCTATTATTTTATTTTGTTTTTTGGAAACATTCATTTTGGGGGTGGGACTTTGAGAGGACTTTGGAGATTCCTGCAGAACGACATACTCTCCAACGATGAACGATATCCTCTCAACAAAGAATGCCCATCTCCACTGAGGAACGATGACGTCTTCTTCTCCCTTTACAACTGTGGTAAAAAGGGAAGACACCGCCCATGAAGAACGTCGTCGCCGCCGACGTCTTCTCCTCCCAACATCAACGGAACGACGTCGTCTTCCCGCGACTCTGATGAGCGAACACCGATTACAAGGTAGGGGATTTTATTATTTAATGTATGAAATATACCCTCATTCCTCATCGTTTATTTCTGTTCAATGATGGCCACTGGTTATCCCATAATGTGGAGGGCGCATGCCGAACAAACACGGCCAAACATCCCGCCGATTAGTTCTTGATTGGTTGATGACGGAGGCCGAGCCGGAAGGACGCGGTGCCGACAAATCATGCTGGAGGAGAAATGTAGCCAGGATAGCCATGGTAGACGGAAGATGTGTGGTGCCGTCGCACCGCACCAGAAGAACGGGGCTATGGCCACGCGGGCCGCAGTGACCGAAGATGGCGTGGTGTCGTTGCACAGTTCTGAGGAAGCCCCCGGCTGGGCCACCACGGTCGGGCCGCCCCACGGTCGGGCCGCCCTGGCCGGGTCGCCTCACGGCCGACTACCCCTCGGTCGGGCCGCAACGGCAGGGCCAACCCTCGGCTGGACCACGCCTTTGGGCCAGGCCATGCCTTCGAGTTGGGCCACACTTGCGGACCGGGTCGGTCTGACTGGGTCAGGCCGAACCCGGACCCGCTACGACCTTTTACACCTTTTAACCCTCATCTTCGGCTACGGGTGTCCGAACTACGAATCTTCTGCGGTGATCGAATTCTTGGAGCGAGATTATTATTTTGGAATACTCCACTTGAGGTAAGGATGTAGTTGGGGTATGGTCAGGTTGCTTTGATCCTAAAACCAATAGGGCCCCTAGAACGGAAATGTCAATAACTCATAGCCCGGGTATCCGAATGACGCACCGTTTATTGCGTTGGGTTTCTTTTGATGAGACAGAACTACGGGATACATCAACATAGGAATTCATGATAGTTTATGTATCAACACTTGGCTTGAGGAGCGGACCCTCCCGGAATTGATGGTGCTCTGTGTGGGAAACCTAGGGCTAGCTGCGACAGAGATGACAGGATCTTCCATGGGTTCGACAACGAAAATACTGTACCAAGATCCTTTATGGTTTTGATAGTGATGAATTATGTATCGGGATCCTCCATGGGTTCGACAATGATGACATATGTACCTGGATCCTCTGTGGGTTTGACAGTAGTGACTACTGTACCGGGATCCTCCTTGGGATCGATAGTGATGACTTTTGTACCAGGATCCTCCATCGGTTTGAAAGTGATGACTTCTGTACCAGGATCCTACGTGGGTTCGATAGCACTGATACTGTACTAGGATCATACATGGGTTCGACAGAGGAGATGATTCCTTGGCTACAACTAATCATCTCAACCCCCTGAACAAGAGTTGTATATCTATGTAAGCTAAGTCTTGTCTTTCAACATTTATCATCATGGTGATTGAATTTACTTCTTTATGTAGTGGGTTGTTCTTGTGATTGAGAGTTGTAGTTAGACTGTGATTGGTATCTTAGGTATATGTATGGGAATATACATAAGTAAGGTTTTTTGATACTTCAAGATTGAATCTAACTTTTTTGGTTTATCCATTCTAGATTCTGGGATACCTTCTGGGTATCTCGAGGTCCCCTACTGAGTATTGTTATACTCACCCCTGCATGGGATTCGCCCGTACCTTTTTGTGTTCTGTACAGATGAAGGTCAGTAGTGATTGAGGCTGATAGAGACGAACAGGAGGCTGCTCGAAGCTGGACTAGACGGAACAGACTTCAGCGAAGAGGTGTTCGAGTTCGGTACCTACCCTTCAGGTAGGATTCCCCAGTGGATGATCCAAGAGCTGTTTTCCCTTTTTACATGTACATGTACTTGTTGTTCAGTTGGTTTGTATTCTAGCCCACTTACTTTCAGCCGACTTTTCTTTTCTATTTTAGTACTTTTTGCTTCTACTGCTTCTGTTCAGACTGTGTGAGTTACAGGTTTAAATGAAATGACATTCCTATTATCAGGGATTCACCTTTGGTGCTAGTTGCCAGCCCCTGGCCTATGGATGGTGAGTTTGGGGTAGTCACGACCTGGACCCTGATGATTGGTCTTGACAAATTGGTATCAGAGTAGTCACTTCTACCGCAAAACATAGACTCTGATTCTTTTAATGACAATAGTGTTATGTGTTTTGGGTGTGGATATCAATTTAGGGAAACTGGTGTTGGTACAACAGCTGACGTTTCCATACACTAGGACTCTGACTTTTGATTTCTGACTAAGTGCACAAAAACATTGATTGCGTGTGTGTTTCCATTGAAAAGTTTTCTTCGTGAATAATTTTTGTCAGCTCACCAAGTATACTGTTTTAACAGTGGCTCACCTGTTTCTTTTCAGGATTTCCCCATGAATGCATCCAACTAGGGTTACAAGTTTCGTACGAGATGGTAGCACACCGAGTGATGAGGCCTCTGTGCAGGGCCCCATCACATCGGATGTACCAGCCGTACCACTACCAGCTAGGCCACCGATACCTTTAGCTCGAGTAGCAAAGTGTGCTCACCATCTGAGTGTGTTGCACAAGATCCAGCGCTATAGGCCACCCAGGTTCTGAGGAGAGATGTACCCACATGTAGCTGAGGATTGGCTAGAGGCTATCCTGAGGGTTTTCAGATTGGTAGGGACACCAGCCGACCTCATGGTGATCCTTGCCACGAGTCTCCTGCATGCAACAACATGCAGATGGGTGAGCCTGATTCTCCAGGTGCACGATGAGCCATCATTACTCTAGACAAACTTTAAGAGTCTCTTCCAGTCAGAGTTTGTTCCAGCCACCCTTCACGCGGTGAGGATTCAGGAGTTACTTCATCTGCATCAGGGATGTATGACAGTAGCTCAGTACTTAGTGAGGTTCACTAAACTATCGATCTACTCCATGGATATGGTACGTGACCCATGATTCAGGGCTTGAACCTTCGAACAGGGACTCATGCATGAGATCAGGGCTTCGATGATCACCCTCAGCTTCCTGACGTAGGCAGGGGTGCTGGAGAAAGCCCTTCTAGTATAGAGTTTTCTTACTGAGCAGACACCAGTGGCGAGACCCACCACAGGGTGACACATAGCGGAGTCTTCTATAGTAGGTAGTAGATAGATGTCGCAGAGGTCCAAGAAGACTAGGCTATCAGGTGGGAGACCAAAGGATACAGGTTCGGTTGTGTAGGGCACATGAGACAGATCCAGTCATACGAGGAGTATGCAGTGTTAGGCATGCGGCGGGCAGGGTCACATGGCTCGAGACTGCCCAACCCACCATGAAGATGAGTAGTAGATAGTAGAGGGACCTCCCAATCAGAGGAATAGGTTCAACCATGGTTGTCCATCGGGAGTAGACAGACGTGGCAGAGGAGCTGGCTGAGCAGCGAGTGGTGGATGGCGTTTCAAGGCCCTACCACGACCACCACCACTAGGAGGTCCACCCCGACCAGAGGGAGCTGGCGGACAGAGGCGGGCTCAGCTCCAGGCAGTCAAGGCCTATGACCACAGCGTAGCTGAGATGATTTGAGGTACTATCTGTGTCTACTACACTCTTTCTATAGTACTTATAGTCAATGTTTCGAGTCATTATTTTATTTCCAATGTCCTTGATTGGAGCTCAGATATTCTGACAGAGTCGTTGGCTTGATCTTTATGACTAGAGACTCTTATGGGAGCTGACTCGACAGTTACACACTGGTGCCAGAAGTGTGAGCTTACTATAGTAGGCGAGGGCTTCAGATGGGATCTCCTCGTAGCGGCATCAAGGCCTTACAACGTCATCTTGGGTATGGACTGGTTATCCACATTTCATGCTCAGATTGACTATATTAGGCGCAAAGTGTAGCATATCTTCACAGATGGGACTATGTTCACCTTCACCGGTGAGAAGGGAGCCTTTGCAGCATAGGATGGACTTACACAGAGGAGGGGGTAGCTGATCAAACATCAGATGGTTAGTCTCATCCTCGGAGCGGTTGATGTGCAGAGTCCGAGTTTTCATGTTGTGGTGGATTAGTATTCGGATGTTATCCCTGACGACGTTCCAAGACTGCCTTTTTGTAGAGAGGTAGACTTCTACATTGACCTATACCCTAGGATGGCACCGATATCTACTCCATCATATCAGATGGCTCCAGCTGAGCTTCATGAGCTGCGGGTAGAGCTGGAGGACTTGCATGGGAAGGGATTTATCATACCAAGTGTTTCACCCTAGACATCCCCGATTTTGTCCACCAAGAAGGACGATGGGAGCATACGACTGTGTGTTGACTATCGTCGCCTGAATCAGGTGACTGTTAAGAAGATGTACCCACTTCCTAGGATTGACGACCTCTTTGATCAGCTGAAGGGAGCGTGTTGGTTCTCAAAGAGAGATCTTCGGTCAGGCTCTCAGTAGCTCAGAGTACATGATGAGGATGTGCAGAAGACAGCCTTCATTTTTCAGTATGGCCACTACGAGTTCTTGGTTATGCCCTTCAGCGTAACCAATGATCCAATAGTGTTTATGAGTCTCATGATTAGGATATTCCAGCCATACCTCGATCGCTTTGTCGTAGTCTTCATCGATGACATAATGATCTACTCGACTACTGAGGAGGAGCATGCCTACCATTTGCAAGTAGTACTAGAAAAACTACGAGAGAACCATCTTTTTGGTAAGTTATTGAAGTTACAGTTTTGGATTCGAGAGGTTCACATCTTGGGACATGTCATCATGGAGGCTGGAGTTGTAGTGGATCCAGCAAAGATTGAGGCAGTGCTTTCATGGGAGCCACCCAAGAGTGTGACAGAGGTAAGGAGTTTTTTGGGACTGGATGGGTACTATCGAAGATTTGTGATAGACTTCTTCCGAGTTATAGGACCGCTTTCATTATTGACGAATAAGGGGAAACCCTTCGTGTGGTTAGAGATATGCCAGTGGAGCTTTCAAGAGCTGAGGCAGTGGTTGACTAATGCACCCATCTTGAGGCTACTGGAGGAGAGTTTTGGGTACGTAGTATACTATAACGCATCAAGGAACGGATATGGGTGTGTCCTGATGCAAGAGTGAGCAGTGATCGCGTATGGTTCTCAGCAGTTGAGTCAACATGAACAAAACTATGCTACCCATGACCTTGAGTTAGTAGCAGTTGCCTTCGTCTTGAAGAGGTGGTGGCACTATCAGATGGGCGAGCATTTTACAGTCTACTCTGACCACCAGAGTCTCAGATACATCTTCTTGTAGAAGGATCTGAACTTGAGACATCGATGTTGACTTGTGTTCCTCAAGGACTATGAATTTGAGATAGTCTATACTCTTCAAAAGGGGGACGTTGAATAAAATTCTAGCAATAGGAGATCGTACATTCAGCTTCTAGGAGAGGCGACAGAGCAGCTGGCCATATTACAGATATCGTTTTTGGATAGAGATGGAGCAGCCTTTCTATAGTCTCTCACAGTCACTCCTCCACTTCTTCAGTGAGTCAGGGAGGCACAATGTGGGGACATTGACTGTGAGACGCGGCGTGCTCAGATAACCACATGGCAAGCACCTGATGGATTTTTTTAATGTGGGGAGCACGTCATTATTTTCAGATGATGTACCATAGTACCAGTTTCACTTCACGAGGAGGTGGTGAGGGAGTTCCACACATATACATTGGAGATAAATCTAGGAGTGGCGAAGATGTATCTAGACCTCTGACGACAACACTAGTGGCCAAGTATGAAGAAGGTTGTAGCAGAATTTGTCTAACGATGCCTCACTTGTCAGCTAGTGAAGGCGGAACACCAAGTTACAGCAGGCTTGGTTCAGACCGTAGAGGTCCCATAGTGTATGTGGAACATGATATACATATATTTTTTGATGGGACATACACGTACATCCATGGGAAACGAATCTATCTGGGCGATGGTAGACATAATCACCAAGTTGGCCTCCTTCATACCCATCAGAGAGTAGGGCTAAGTAGAGAGCTTGAGACGCCTCTACGTACAGGAGATCATATGACTTCATGGTGTGCCATCGACAATCGTCTCTGATTGAGATGCTCAATTCACTTCCCGACATTAGAAGGGGTTTCAGGAGGCTTTCGGGATGCAACTTTGCTTGAGAACCACCTTCCATCCTCAGAAGGATGGCCAGACTGAGAGAACAATTCAGACTCTTGAGGATATGCTCCATGTATGCGTCCTCAACTTTGGTGGCAGCTGGGAGGATCACTTAACCTTGGTAAAGTTTGCGTATAACAATAGCTACCACTCTACCAAAGGGATGGCACCTTACGAGGCATTGTACGGCTGACCTTGTTGATTGCCTCTGTGCTGGACAGACCCTGGGGAGTTAGCACTTATGGGACTGGAGATGGTGCAGGAAATGATAGAGAAGGTGCAGATCATCCAGGAGCCGATGAAGACTACACAGAGCAAACAAAAGTCTTTTGCTGATAGGAGATAGAGACCACTGGAGTTCGAGGATGGTGACCACGTTTTTCTATGGGTCTCACCTCGATGAGGTCAATAGAGATTTTGATAAGGTGACAAGTTATCTCCATGATTCATTAGAGCATTTCAGGTCCTTAGTAGAGTAGGCGAGGTGGCTTATCCCTTGGCTCTTCCACCTCAGTTGCACCGGGTGCACGACATCTTCCATGTATCTCAGCTAAGGAGATACGTGCATGACCCGTCCCACATCATCAACCACGGGGAGCTGGAAATAGATGACGGGCAACATTCAAGGAGGTTTTAGTGGATATTGAGGATCAACAGGAGCGGTTCCTACATGGATGGTCTATTACACTAGTGCACATTTGATGGCAGCACAAGAACCTCTAGGAGAGCACATGGGAGCAGGAGGCTCAGATGCGTGCTCAGTACCTTCATCTTTTTCCTTAGTGTGAGTTGAACCTTATGGGGATATAAATCCCTAAGGTGTGAAGAATTTAAAGACCCAAAACTTTTGTGGAATTTTTTTAATTTCATGAGAATTTTATGAGTATGCCGTTTTTGACGGCGCATGATTCCGAGGCCCGGTGTGCCCAGAATCAATTTATGAAGTTTTTTTCGGGTATATTCAGTAAACATATGAGTGTGATTTTATATATTTTAAACCAGTGATCAGAATTAACATCTGAGGCCACCGTTGAACTCGCAACTCTGGTAAGTGCTTAAGGAGACCTTTACCATAGTTTCGTTTTATCGAGATTGGAAGTTAATTTTTGGGGTTTCTAAATAAATGAAATAAAAATATGACTAGAATATTTTTATTTGAGTGGTGTTTTAATACTCCAAGGGGAGGATGGAGGTGGGGCCCACCCGCGCATAACCTCCCATGGGAGGATATTATGTAGTGGGGCCCACATAAGCTTCATGTCCCCCATTAACTCCCTATTAACTCTCCTCTATTAAATTGACACCCCTCGTCAATAAATTGTAACTCTTCACCTCCCCCTACTTTATTTGAATTCTTCACCTTCCACACCCAAATTAATTAAGACAAATTCATCCATTAATTATGTGAGGTGACTTAATATAATTTGAATCTTTTCAAATTCTTTCCAACAATAAATTAATAGAGAAGCCTGTTATTTTATTTTGTTTGATGGAAAAATTCATTTGGGGGTGGAACTTTGAGAGGACTTAAGAGATTCTTGGTGAACGACATCCTCTCCAACGAAGAATGATATCCTCTCAATGAAGAACTCCCATATCCACCGAGGAACGATGACTCCGTCTTCTCCCTTTCCAACTGGGGCAAGAAAGGGAAGACGCCGCCCATGAAGAATTTCACCAATGACGATGTCATCTCCTCCCGACGTCAACGGAATGACGCCTCCTTCCTGTAACTCCACCGACTGAACACTAATTACAAGGTAGGGGGATTTGATAATTTTAATGAATGAATTATACCCTCATTCCAAGTAGTTTATTTTGGTTCCATGATGGCCACTTGTTATCAACTAATGCGTAGGGTTCGGGCTGAACAAACACGGCGCGACATACCTCTGATTGGTTCTTGATTGGTTGACGATGGAGGCAGAGCTGAAAGTTCGCGATGCCGATAGACCACGTCAAATAAGAAATGAATCCAGGAGGTCTGCGGTGGACAGAAGAGGTGCGGTACCATCACGCTGTGCCAGAGGAAGGGGATGTGACTATTCGGGCCACGACCAACGAAGACGGCGTGGCGCTGTCGCGCGATGCCGAGGAATCCTCTCTGCCGACCACCACGGCCGGGCCAACCCAGCTGTGCCAGCATGGTTGGGCCACCCAACGGCCAGGCCATCCCTCGGTCAGGCCGCCATGGATTAGCTGCCACTCGGTCGGGCCGCCCTTCAGCTGAGCCGCCACGACCGGGCCGCCACGGCCTGACTGCCCCTCGACCGAGACGCGCCTTCAAGCCAGGCCGTGCCTTCGGGCTGGGCCGCACCTTCTGGCCAGACCCATGGATGTAGTCATACCCTGGTTTGGACCGGGTAGGGCCAGGTCGGTCTGACATGGTAAGACCAGACCCGAACCTGTTACGGCCATTGACACCTTTTCGGCCGCATCTTGGGATATAGGTGTCCAAATGACAAACCGTCTGCAGTGATGGAATTCTTGGAGCGAGATGATTATTTTAGAATACTCCACTTGAGGTTCGAGCATTGTTGGGGTATGGTCAGGTTGCTTTGAGCCTAAAACCCAACTGGGGCCCTAGAACGGAAATGCCAATAACTCACAGACCTAGCGTCCAAATGATGCACCATCTATCGAGTTGGGTTCCTTTTGATGATAGGAAACTACATGATACATCAACTTAGGACATTGTGATATTGGATGTATCGACACTTGTCTTGAGGAGTATACCCTCCAGAAATCGAGCGTGTTTTGTGTGGGAACCCTAGGGATGGCTGCGACTATGATGACATGATCCTCCGTGGGTTCTACAGTGACGATACTGTACCAGGATCCTCTATGGGTTCGACAGTGATGACTTCTATACAGGGATCCTCTGTGGGCTCGACACCGATGGCTTCTGTACCCGGATCCTCTATGGGATCAACAGTGGTGACTACTGTAACGGTATCCTCCGTGGGACCAACTGTAGTGACCACTATATCGGTATCCTCCCTGGGTAAGACAACGATGAATACTTAACTGGGATCCTTCGTGGGTTCACCAGTGACGACTTCTGTACCAGGATCTTATGTGGGTTCGATAGTGCTGATACTCTTCCAGGATCCTACGTGGGTTTGACAGAGGAGATTATTCAGTGGCTACAACTAATCATCTCTACCACCTCAACATGAGTTGTATATGTGTGTGAGCTGAGTTGTGTCCTTCAAACTTTATCATCATGGTGATTGACTTTACTTCCTTTGTGGAATGGGTTGTGACTACGGTAACGGTATCCTCCGTGGGATCAATAATGGTGGATACCATAACGGTATACTCCCTGGGTTCGACAACGATGAATACTATACTGACATCCTTCGTGGGTTCACCAGTAACGACTTCAATACCAGGATCCTACGTGGGTTTGATAGCGCTAATACTGTTCTAGGATCTTATATGGGTTCGATAGAGAAGATGATTCAGTGGCTAAAACTAATATTATCTACCCCCTCAACATGAGTTGTATACATGTGTGAGACGACTCGTGTCTTTCAACCTTTATCATCATGGTGATTGACTTTAATTCCTTTGTGGAATGGGTTGTACTTAGGCTCAAGAGTTGGAGATGGACTGTGATTGGTAACTTAGGTAAATGTATAGGAATATAAATAAGAACGGTTGGTTTTTACTTCGTGATTGTATCTTACTTTTGTGGTTTATCCTTTGTGGATTCAGGGAGACCTTCGGGGAGTCTCAGGGTCCCCTACTGAGTATTGTTGTACTCACCCCTTCACGAGCCTTGCCCGCATATTTTTGTGTTCTGTGCAGATGACGGTCTGCAGTAATCGAGGCTGAGGGAGATAGAAGAGAGGCTACTCAGAGATGGATTATATGAGGCGCACCTCAAGGAGGAGTTTTTAGAGTTTTTCACCTACCCTTCAGGTTGGATTTCCCGGTGGATGATCCAGGAGCTATTTTCCTTTTTTTACTTGTACTTGTACTTGTTATTCAGTTGGGTTTGTATTCAGGCCCACTTACTTTCATCACACTTTTATTTTCTATTTTAGTTCTTATTGCTTCTACTACTTGTGTTCAGACTATGTGAGTTACAGGTTTAAAGGCAGCGCCTTCCCTTTTATCAGGGATTCGCCTTTGGTGCTAGTCGAAATCACCTGGCCTATGGAAGGTGGGATTGGGGTAGTCACGACACAGGCCCCGAGGATGGGTTGTGATAAAATATTTGGGTACACCTTTTTATTTTGATTAATTACATGTGTGTGATCCTTCTAACATATAAAAGGCCAACTCCTCTCCTGTCATCTTCACACCTTCACGTCCTAGTGGATCGACACATTACTATCCAAATAACTTCCCAAATTCCAATTATAATGACATATATCTCATGGTTATATCATAAAACAATCCCATGAATAATATTTATAAAAACCTAATGACTTTTTATGAAGAAGAAGTTTATGCATAACCGAGCATTTTATTTTATTTCTTCCTCCAAATCCTTAAAATATTGTTATATAATTTTTAAATAACAACACTGGTGTATCCCATATAAAAATTTCTTATTATATTAATGTTATTCAAAAATTCAATTCCCTCATTAATAAAATTTGATACAGAACAATCATTCATGTGTACAGTGGAATACTGCATCGAAAACCAATGTCATTCATTTTTGACAATCAAATATCATAGAATTTTAGAATGGTGTATTTAAAGTATATATTTATATATATGATAATTTGAAACATAATAAAAATTATTTAATAATGATATCTTATATAACTTCTTATTTTTTATTCCATTGGGGATACGATAACATCAATCATGTGTTCGACCAACTTCCACCTCATGAAATGATGTGATTCATTTTTAAAAAATGATTAACATAGAATGTAATAAGGATAAAGAGAATGAATTTATGTGATAAAAAGTAAATAATTAATATATTAATGAAATATAAGTCATTATGAAATGAAAAGTTTTCATTCTATTTTATATCATTCCACTCTTTGAAAAAAAGACAACAACGTTCGTGTGTACGCGTGGTCTACCACCTCTATGAAGAGATGAAATTATTCTTTTCATCCCAAAAATACATGGATGATATATATAAGAATATTTATTCATATAATATGGTATATATGATATTATATTTCTTTAGGGAATAGATAATATCACTAACTTGGTTTCCATAATGATCATAGAAAATGGAAATATTACTCATGTGTAAGTACGACCTACTTTCTCTATAATCGTAACATAGTTATTTTTTAATATATATAATGTATTATTGGGTTTAAAAGTATAATTTATTTATAAATATGATACATATTTAATTATTATTATTATGGATATTTTTAAATAATAAAATACTTTACCAAATTGATCATCGAAATGATGTTTTTTGACACATAAACTGAATACCATCTAAATTTCTAAAGTGAGCATTAATAATTAAATAATTGTGAATATCAATTTAATGGATAAAATATAATAAATAATAAAAATTATAAAGTGTATTAATTGTCTAAATAAATAATATATTATTATTATTATAGAATATATTGAATGTATATGACAAGTCAGACTCATGGAAAGAAACTTCGTCTCAATTTCTTTTCTTTGTGGTATATTCTTATGTTATAAACAAATTATATTTTATGAGGAGTATATAAATATCCTTAAAAAATTAATATAATTAATTTATCTATTTAAATTATATTTTCTTTTATTTTTAATTTAATTTTGTCATGAAAATTCTAATTTAATGTTTTCCAAAGTGGTAGAATATTTTTTTAAAATCCACTTTTAATGTTTCATTAATTCCCTTTTTCTTCCAAGATAATGGTATTTTAAAATGATTTTATGAATGTACATATATGAATTTGAATGTTTTCTAAATGGAATTTTTTATTTATTTTAATGGTTTTACAAAAGAATATTTTCACATGTTTTGTATGTAATTGTTTACATGAAAAACATATAGAATGTACAATTTTACTGTATATGAGGACAATGGATTTTCTTGATGCTATAATCATTATTTGTATTTTTATTAATTAAAAATATATTGGGTTTTAATAAAATAAAACCAATATTTCCATATTTTGGGTATTTGTTTTATTGAAAATGTGTTTTTAAATAGAGTGGGTATTTCAATATTAGAAACAAATTTGTTTATTGGGGCACAAAATATTTTATGCGTGTAATGATGAAAATTGAAATATTTTATGTGTTATGATTATGTTTTTATTCATTTAAATTATTTATGATGATGTGTGGTTCAATTATAAACCACGTATATTTGGATACATGATTAAACAAGTAATGTTAGTTATATTATGAAATAATGATAGGTGGATCTGTTATATCCTAATGAAGAGTTTGTTTGTCATACCCCTCCAATGCATTGGGTATGAAATTTGAGCGTATGGTTATTCAATTTATAAGTGTTATGTGGAAAATGATGTCCCATGATACCATTATGTTTTATCTAGGATTTCATTGAGGTTTTTATTAATCATATGACTTCTGAAAAGGTATGTAATTATCTTATTTTTTAAATGAATGTATTTATGAATTGTTAAGGGTGCCAACCATAATGTTGTGAAAATTATTTATTCACATTCTGACGTTTTCAATGAAACCTTTATGAGTTTTATTTTTAATTAATGTTTTATTATGAATGATTTTATGAAAATATTTTTTTCCTAGAAGGAGATTTATTGGGAATTAAAATGCTTATTTTGATACCGAATGAAGCTTTATAAAGGAAACTATAATATATAATCCTGGACTCATTGGTCTATTTATTTATATTTTTTTATTTTACTAAGACTATTTCTCACATCCTACATTTTTAAAAACAAATCATAGGATATAAGCATGGATAAAAACTAGAAAGAAGTGATGTTTAAGGTCTTGAATATTTTTCACGAAATAAAAACATTTTTTAATTGACATGTTTATATTTTTTTCAAAAATAGAATATACTTTTCAGGGAAATTTTTTTATATTTAATGATTTTTATATAATATTTATGACTTATTTCTGAAACAAATATAAACATAATATTTTTATTTTTATTTTAGAATTTGAATTCATTTCCATATACACTAGAATAAGCAATATTTAATGTTGATTCCTTATAACCTAAAAATTCCATATAATATATGGTTGAAAATAAGTTACAAGATCCATATCAATGAATGGTAAATATAAAAATTCCTATAAATTTATTTATTTTCCTCATTTATATAAAATTTTGTTTACTATCCAATGAGTTAGTCCTTTATCTACATCAATAGTAAACAAAATCTAATTTATTGTAAGTTCATAAATATAAAATGTTAACTTGTAGACTAACTAATCGTGTATTCCCAATTTGAATGAATTTTTTAAAACATATTTTATAACATCCTAAACTATCTCAATAAAAACTCATTTATCTATATTATTTTTTAAATTTTACCCTTTTATTTGTTTCAAACTATAGATCCTTCATTCCCCTAACCAGTGGTGGAAACATCCTCACAAAAAAACCACCTCCTCATCATCCAAAATCTTTATTTCCCCTAAAATATTTAATATCCATTAAAACACTCTAAATACAATACGGAATTTAATACATTGATAATAAAAAAACACAATTCATATCCCTAAAAATTGAATTCCTATAATGAAGTGTGTTTTCTCTGCATCTATCAGGATAATTGGAAAGTACACTAAAGTGAAAATTAATCTACTTCAACAAAAAAATACTAATGGAACTCTAATGGATATCATTCTATAGTGTATAATAATTCAATTGGAACATTAATCGTATTAATATTTTCTTATATTAAACTATTTAATGTTTAGTATGAAATAAATTTTAAACTCATAATTAAATCACACAATGGTCTTCCAAGCTAACAATTTTTAATATTAATAAGAATTGAAAAAATATTTTTATCTTGTTTCCTCTTCAGTAAAATATTTTGTACCAAAGATATATATTCCCTCATGAGTTTTTTTGTATCCATATTTTGAATAATCATTTTTCTTAAAAAACATTAATGAAACTTTTAAGTATTGGAATGCTTTTTAAAGTTTTTATAATTATAATTATAATATAAATTTTATTAAATTAATCAAAATTTCTCCCTGATTCCCCCTTATAGAATCTTTTTAAGAATTTTAGTGGTTGTTTTAAAGTGGGTGTGGATTTCTCCCTAAGATAATTGTGTTATTACTTTTCCATTTTATCACACCACAATTCACCGTTTTATTTGACCCTTACACCACTGTATTAAAAAAATTAAATGGAAAATACCAAATAAAAAAATGAACTACATTTTTGGTTTAATAATTTAATTTTTATCACTATTAAAAAGGGTAATTTTAAATTTTTTTCTATTTTTTCATTATATGTGGAGATGAATTTTGAGGGCCCAAGATGAAGTTGAAAATGAATGGGCCAAACTATAAAAGGTTTCTATCATACTAGTATAATTAACCACCAATTTATAATAATACATGAATACAATTGCGTTTAAAGTTTGTGGAATGTTCCAAATTTAAATGGTCTATAGATGTTATGTAGACACCAAAACCAATTCATCCCTTAAATGGAAAAAATAAACTTACCTCTATAGGAAATAGAATCAACATGGAGTGAAATGTTTGGTTATGTATTTTGGGAAAATATCCCATTTTATACATTATCTGGATTCTGAATTGGATATGGACATATATATGAATCATTCCAACAATATATTTATTTTTTCCATGTTTAGATAAGGTATTTTACTATCCCAAAACCATGGGCCAATTTATATTTCTAAATTTATGTTCCTGAAACGACCTCCCATTTTGGTTATAAAAATGAACGTTTGGCACATCATTTAGGAGTTCAACCAGGAATTAAAAGATCTAACATTTTGGAGTTACATTGGATCCCTACCCTCATTACTATAAATTATGTAGGCTATGGGAAGTGCTACTTCAACATTTTCGGCTTCCTTATATACCATGGAATTATAATGTTCTTGTGATCACTTGGGAAGAAACATGATTTAAATCCCGATTTTTATAATTTTATTATTAGAATGATATATTTAATTCAAGGTTTTTATTTTTTATTTTTTTACTCATACTCTATTATTATTTAATTTATTAATGTACCAGTGTGTCATAATGAACTCATATGATCTTTTTTGAGGATTCCCATTCATGTGATTTTTCACACAACCTTCACAACTTCTTCTTTCCCCTTTCAATTATACTATTTGTTGTTTATATTTTCAATAATAATATCATAAACACCTCCATGAAAAAAAATTTAATTTCATGTGGGGAAATTGAATTAACATATAAACTAGGATAGTGAATTTAGTTATTTAGGTGTTTCCTTTTAGAGTTTCAATAATGAATTCGAACACAAATTACCCAATCATTGGTGGTAACCAGTGAATCATTTGGTGTTTCTAACTAAATTAAAGGAGGTATCCATGTATAAAAAAAATATCATTATGGTTCTAGGTGTTAAAAACCATGGATTAAAATATCTTTAGAAATTATCTTGAAGCGATAAATATTGAGCATCATGGGAATTCCCTGGTTTGATCACACATAATAAAATCATTTAGTTTCTATTGTCCTATATCGATAATTTTAATATTATTACATCATAAATAAATAAAAAATATATTTCATACAAAACAATGAATCTTTTTATTTATAATAATATTATTTTTTAAAATAAATATCCAACCAATCATCAAGAGATATTGGGGGTTTCTATTGTACTGTAGAAATTAGAGTAAAAAAATTTCATTTTATTTGATGAACTCAACAATGTTTATTGGCACCATTTATTGGGATAAAATATCATTTTTTTATTTATTTTAATTTTTTTATATTGTTTTGGTTATTACTCATTTCAATATGCCCATCCCGTTTGATTCTTGTTTTTGTATTTTTTTTGTTTATTTTTCTGTTTTTATTATTCTCTATATCTCTATCTTCTTCTATTTATCTGTATATCTAATTATATGTTGTAAAATTTTCATTTATTTTATAATTTCATCATTATTATGTTCTATTATTTTATTCATCTTCCATTAAAAAACAAAATGGATAAAAACAAACTTCGCAACTTTGTTTCATGACATGATTTGAGAAAGAAACACACAAGAATTTGGACCATAAATTGAAAATACAATTCACGCAAAAATTAGGTCATATGGAAAATTAATGTTATGTAGCATTGAGTATCCCCTTTTTGGAACCCCAATTTTTCCCAAACCAGTAAAAAATTGAACCATGTCGAATACCAGAAATCATGGCAGTAAAAAAATCAAACATTAAAAATACTGACCACCCCTAATATAGAGTTCCAACCTTCATACATCCAATACCCTTAGGAAGCATCTAAAATTGAGCTGAGATCATGTCTCAATCACATCCTTGAAAAATTACATGGTCTACTTGGTGAGGACCCTCACAAACATCTCAAGGAGTTTTACATAGTGTTATCCTCAATAAAACCCCAAAATATGACTGAGGGACTCAAACAATTTAGGGTCTTCCTTTTCTCCATTTTGGTTGTATCCAAAGACTTGATATATTGTCTTCATACCACAATTGAGGGCTATAATAATTTGAAAAAACTATTTATAGAGAAATTTTTCCCCGGTTCTAGAACTGAATCAATTAGAATGGAATATGTGGAATTAGGAAATTATAAGGAGAGACCCTTCATGACTATTGGGAGATATTGAGAAGACATTTCTCAAGTTACCCCCACCACGAAATAAGTGAACAATTTATAATTAAATAATTATTTAAGGTACATATCCACATGGATCTAGGAATGATGGATAATGCATGTGGTGGTGCACTAGTTGATAAAACTCTTACCACCGCTCATGACTTAATTGACATCATGGTTCAGAATGCAAAAAATTTATTATATGAGAAATTTATTCCACTCGAGTAGTTCATGAGGTAATTCATTCATACCTAAAAAATGGTATATAATAAACTTGATGAAATATATACTATTTTATGAAAATAATCTCATGTTTAAGGTAATGACCACTCTCCTCAAATTAAATTAAATTGTGGTATTTGTTCTTATAACATTCATTTTCATGACCAGTGCTTGAAACTTTTGGATTCATATTAGTCTTTTGTAGAGGTACTCTATGGGTTTCCATTCCAACAAGAACAAACCATCGAGAAAGAACCATTTAGGTCAAATCCAAACCCTAGCTGAAAAGTAAAACCACAATACCAACAAGGAGACTACTTGAGCTACCCTAAACAGAACTATTATCATCAGGGATAAGGTATGAAACCATCTTATCCTTCAACATCTCTAAACAATCCAACTCCCAAATCTGAAACATGCCTCATTGACATAGAAAATAAAATGTAATCCCATTAAAACTAGTTCCAATAGACCACACAGTCAGCTATTTCAGACCTACAAACTCAAGTGAAAAAATTGTCAAATGCCATAAGTGAGAAAAAGATGAAATGTTCCAGAAAACGACCATTCTAACCTATATATAATCAAAAATTAAAAGGTAATATTTTTTTAATCACACATCATAGTGGAAAATATGTTTCTTCTTCCACAGATTATACCCAATATTTATGTCCACCACTTGGAAAATCTCTTTTTCAACCCATAAAAATTTCCAATTAAGTAAAATAGAACAAACAAGAATACAATGTATTATTATGGATACCCCGATACAATCAATTCATCTTACATTCTGAAAAAAACACTCCAAAACGAAGATAGTTTTTGATAATGGGATCAATAATTAAATAAAGGATATATTTTAAATGGTAAAAGATAAAATTCCTCTTTTGGATACAGTTAAACAAATCCCACAGTATACAACATTCCATAAATATAATTTCACACATAAATGAGGATTGAAGATGAATGAGAGAGTTAACTTGGGAAGGAAGGTATCATATTTGATACAACTATAAATTACAAACTAATTCAATTATCCGAGAATTTTAACGATACCTTCCACTATATGGGAGGCATATTTTCCTGATCCAATTATATATTTGGGTGATTTGATTAATGTTATTTCTTACTCTGTGTACACTTCTATATATCATTTAGAGTCTCAACCAATGGGAATCATCATGGAACATTCCAATGGGAGTAGAAAACACCCATCATGTGTGACCAAGGATGTTATCATAAAAGGTAATAATCACATCTTCCCTATAGAATTCAAGATTCATTAGGTGTAAGATACCCTAATGAAAGGAAATTCTTCTACCATACATGCTAGGACATTCCTAGAAATAGAAAAAACGATTATGGACATTCACAGTTGTATAATTTCCATAAATTTTAGTGGAGAAAATGTATGATTTAATTTCCTTGATGACATAAAGAACAAGATTGAGGATTGCTCCACTCTTCCTATCTATTAGAAGGAAGTTCTCCAAAAAACACAAAAAAATTATCTCATACACCCATACTTTAATTCATTATTTTTTCTATAACCATGGATGATTTTAGATTTGATTCATGTTTTGGGTGTTGTGTGAGTTTAGAAAAGTGTATATTTATGCTTTAATTGAAGATTTTTTTCATTCTAAGGTACCTAATACATTTGATGACTAGAAAAAACTCATTTACATTAATTTTCTTTCCTTTAAGGATAACCATGAGAACATAGAAAGTTTCATGGATTTCACAACCCTGATATTCCTTCCCTAAATCCATAATATGTCGATGTTATAATTAAAATTACTTCTATATTATTTAAAATATAGATATCTTGAGAGTATTTAGAAATTTCATGAAATAAATTCCCCCAACCTCTCTCTACAATAAAAATCAAAACTGATCATACTTTTTATAGAGTGAAAAAAGGAGATAATTTGGACATTGTCTGATATTCTAGGGATGAGATGAACCATATATTTTTGATTGATGAGGCTAAAACCATATGGAAAGATCAAAAACATTTGGATCCAGCTCTCCCTAAAGTTTTAAAATTAGATGTTAGTAAATTACATGCTACTAGAATCATTAATCATATATCTAATATTAAATGGTTTAAGTAGTGATAATTGTTGCTAAAAAACTAGAATAAAATTTGTTTCAAATAAACTGAATTAATTGGTTCCAACATGTGTGAAAAATAGTTGGAGAGTATGTTTTTAATACCATCTGCTAAATCAATACATGATAAATGACAACATTACACTATGATTCATAGACCAGTTGTTATATATATTGGCTGGTATGTCCCATTATTGTTTCCTTGATTGATATTTGGATTATTTAAAAATCTATATAGCCATTTATGATTAAGAAAATACAACATTAACCTATTCATTTGGAAAATTTTGATATAGAAGGATGTCTTTTGATATCTGTAATGAGCAAGGTATTTTTCAGAAATGTATGTCAATTATTTTTTCTGAGTTCTTTGAGAAATTTGTAGAAGTTTTTTTGGATTATTTTAGGATTTATGTCACATCCAATGATTACTGTTTGGCACACCTAGGTTCTTTCCACCACCATTGAATTGGAAAATAACTCGTATTAAATTATGAGAAATGAAATTTCATTATTGATAGGGTGACAGTTATTAAGAATGTTATTTCATGTGAGGGAATTCAAGTGAAAAAAATTAAAGTTTAATTAATATAATCCATTCAATATCCAAAATAGTTTGTGAGGTTTGGTCATTATTATGTCATGTTGGTTTTTACCACTAATTCATTAAATAATTTAGTAAGATCACACTTCCCTTGTCCCATCTATTATAAAAATATTATGAGTTTTTGTTTGATAAATATTTTGAGGATACATTAAATTCAATAAAATGGAGTCCCATGTCACCACCCATCATACAACCACCTTGGTGGGATATACCCTTAAAACATATGTGTGATTCCTCTAAATTTATTGATGGAGATGTTTTATAACAAAGGGTTGAAAAGTCTCATCATATCTTTACATATGCCTCATTTACCCTAGAACATACCCAAGTAAAACGACACATCCACTTAAAAGAAACTTCGTTAAATTTTATTTTCCTTGGAAGAAGTTCATGAATATCTGATTCGGTAAACAATCATTCTGTATTCTAATCATACTTCCCTTCGATTTCTCCTTGTGAAATCCAATGTTGAGCCCCACCTCATTCGGTGGATGCTTCACATCTAAGAGTTTGACATTGAAATTAATGATATGAAATGAGTGGAAAATGTTGTAGTTCTCCATATTAGTGGGATCTCCACACCATTGGACCATCATGTTGACTCACCCCTCCCAATTGAAGAATTTTTTCCTCTTGATAACATTTGTGATGTTTTGGACCTTACCCCCAGGTATGCTGACATTGTAAATTTTATAGAGGTTAACACATTGACATGACACATCAAATTGATATTGATTTAAATAAGAGTTATCAGTCTAGGGTAGACCCATGGTCATCTGTCAAAGAGTGTTGAGAGGTTTAGAGTGCATATTATTAATAAGAGAAACAAAAGAGGGGGTGGTTTTGAAAAACATTTCATGAAATCAACTTAATTTTAGGAGTTATAAAGTAGATATACCAAGTGGAATAAGAAAAATATGAGTTTAATAAGTGATCATTTCTATGTTTCAACAACACTTGATGAGTTCCTCATTCTTAATTGATTATTAGTTTTTAGTGTAATCGTTTGGTTGAGGATTAACCAAGATGTTAGGTACCCACAAGCCTCCTAAAATGATGTGATTAGAACTAAATATTGAAATAACAGTAATGTAGTCAAGTTACAACCCCTTATCATGCTTTAAGGTTTGTATAGGAACATTGTAATCTCAAATGTTTGTGAACAAAAAGGGGTCTTATGTAGTCCAATTGGAAAAACACAAGACACACACTTAAAATCGCACACCAATCGGTTATGAAATAAAACGTGTTTCAATTCAATGCATCAAAAAAAGTTAAGGTACATATGAAAGAACAATTCAACCCACAATATACACCAAACTAGTAGGTAATTATGTGCTGGAAATCCCACTTTAAGTGTGTATCTCCCTCAAAATGATTATCCACCACATAGCTCATCATCGGGAGGAGGAGGAAGCTCAGGTGGAACTCCTTCTTCATTCATAACCCCCCTATGAGGATAGGGGCCTACAAAATGGTGAGGATGAGGACGATATTCCTCTAGGACTTCAAAATGGAAGAGATTTTATTCTTGTCCGAACTAAAAATGAGGTGCCCAAGGTTCCTTTTTATTTCCAAAATGAGACATGGTTTTGAGCACCCTGTTTTTGAGATACCAATTGTGACTCGGTATTGGAATAGTAGAAAGCCATATCAAAACGTGAAAAAAAGAAATGAGTTGTTGGCCAGACTCTTTAATGTCTCACTTGAGAATGTGGTGTCCATTAGGAAACTATATTATGAGATATGGTCAAAACACCGGAACAAACTTTTGAATTCGGGTATATTCTGTCCCCTGGACATAATGGTTCAGATGGGCCACCAAATTGCCAAATTGATATTCTATTCTTGGATTAGATTTCTATCCCATGTTTTTTGGGAGTACACCATAATGTTTCAGCCCATTTGATTTCGTTTAATTCACGTATTTCTCAAAACAGTGGACAGATGTCCATGGGATGCCATGCAGTCTGGCCCATTTTTCTTCTAGATGATCTCCGGGTCTCCAAATCACCTCCACCTTCAATGAAAATTTCAAAACAGGTATAATTGATCTTTTTCATATTGATAAAAATTAATTCATTGAATAAAAAATGATTTTCAATTTATTATTACATTTTTACTATTCATTTCAAAACTAGTTTAAAACAACGGTGTAAGGGTGGAATTTATTAGTGAGTCGCTATGCGATCACACCCCCACACCTAAATATTTTCACCCATAGGAAAAATCATATTTTAAAAAATAATGCATGTAGATATTACTAATATCATAAATATTTAACATTTGTTAAAATTTTAATTCATTAATGTAATGAGATAAATGCACAAAACAAACCAAGGAGTTATTCCAACTGAAAATGAAAAAGGAGTCACATAAATCATATCACAGTGAAATTCAAAAAGATTCATGATACCAGTTTGTGAAAGGAATTAAGAAGACAACGATACCACTAACTCTAAATGTGTGTGTGTGAAAACCATTACATGTTATTATTTCGACATTATATCCAATAAATATAGTATATATTATCATTATTCAGCAATAAATAATTTTTTCACTGAACCTACCCTACATACTTTGCAATCATATTTCAAGGCACACTCACATAAGCATTCTCAGAAGTCAAACCCTAAGCTCCCAACCTAGATATCCTAATATGCTGCACAATTCATCAATCTATTCATTATTTTTGTTTTTTTATAAGATGAATTTTAAATAAATCTAAAACTTATCTCTCAACCCTTGTTTGATCTCCTTACAAAACAAATTGTAATAGTTATAGCAAGATCAACGGTTTTAGAGGAGTGGGTTTTTTCTACCTATGACACAACTCAATTTTTTGAGGGTGTACAATAGTCGGACATTAGGATCACACACATAGGTCAATACAGTACAGTAATGAAATAGATCAGATAAAGAACGAAGGTATGGAAATATCATTAAAAGAAAAAAAATACAAATCAATCATATATTTACCTTCTATTAAGTATGAACTATTCACACTTTGTGGTTTGGTGCAAACAATTGTGGAGATATTAGTGACATTGTTTTCCCAAAAACTACTCACACAAGGGGCATCATCATACCAATGGTTTCACAGTGATAGAAACATTTATATCATTGAATTAAAACCAATTCACTAAAAATCACACGATGATGTAAAATTTAAAGAAATATTCAGTCCATAACAGCGACAAGTTATTCATAAAATGTTAAGTCAATATGGAATCAAAAATTTCAACATTCATTTTCAGTGAGTTTCATGATTTTTTGACAATAACAGGGGAGTGAAAATATCATAAATAAGGCGAAAAATAGAAGAAAGGAAAAATATGGTGAAAATTTTAATCAACCCAAAATGATGGGGAAATGTGAAAATACCATAAAAAGGATAGAAAGAGAATAATGAAGAAAGATGATGTAAATCCTAATTAACTCAGGTATGTATCCACCCCCACAACTAGAATGTGCAGTTTCCTCACTGTAATAATTGTGAATGTTAGAAGGAAGGATAAAACCTAGTGTGTTTCACTAGTTTGTTGATTCTAGAACTTGGAGTTCCCCCACCGGGTACTCCAGAAGGGCATTGTGGAAGTGATTCAACCACTGCCCATTAACAGTGAAGGTTTTCTTGGATTCTCATTTTTGAACCTGAGCAACACCAAATAAAGATATATTAATAATCGTGTATGGGCCAATCTAGTGGGAAAGATGCATACCAGGATGAAAATTCATCCTTGCATTATAAAGAAGGACCTTCTTCCCGATGTGGTACTGACAATGAAAGATATGGCGGTCGTGTGATGCCTTGGTTCACTCCTTATAAATCCTGGAGTTTTCATATGCATATCTTCTCATTACCTCCTGCTACTTAATCTACAACTTCCATTGAGAACCTACAACAGAAAGATTATTATTGCATTGTTTGATGGCCCAGTAGGCCCAGTGCTCAATCCCAACAACTAGGTGACAACACATTCTAAACACAATCTAATATGGTGGCCTTCTAATGTGAGTTTTGAAAGATGTATAATAGGCCCATAATGAATCATCAAGTTGAATACTCCAATATTTTATATATTGTTGAACCATTTTTTCATGAATATATTTTAAATCTCTATTTGATACATAAGCTTGACCATCAGTCTATAGGTGATATGCAGTAGACACTCTATGACCGACCCCATACTGATGCAGAAGTGATTGTATTGTTCGATTGCAGAATTGAGAACCCTGGTTACTAATGATGATCCTAGGTAATCCAGACCTACAAAAGATCTGAGTTCCCAAAAATTCTAAAACTGTTTTGGAATCATCTATCCTTGTGGCTCGTGCCTCTACAAATTTTGACACATAATCGACTGCCAAAGGAATGTACATGTTACCAAAGGAATTGATAAATTGACACATAAGTCAATGCCCCAGACACCAAAATTGTTATGACCGATCAATGTTGATTATGGGATTTCATTTTTTAGAGACATTACTCATTATTTGACAACGACGAATAGATTAAGAAAAATCATGGGCATCTTGAAAATGTGTTGCCTAAAAAACTAGAATCAAGGACCTTGTGAGAAGTCCATTGGGGACTAAAGTGTCCCCCACAAGCAAGTGTTTGGAAAAATCTAAGGACAGAATAAAACTCGCTATCGGGAACACAACACCGTTGGACATTATCGCTACTTATGCGCCAGAGGTAGTGGTTATCCCAAATGTACCAATGAGACACATGATTTAAATAATTGGATTGGTTTTTACTGAAATCACTTGGAATTCGAGATGCTACTAAATAATTTTCGATTTCAGCATACCATGGAATAACATCCTACACTTGATCAAATTTCTGATCAAGAAACATATCATTTATAGGAATATACGGGGATGAGTCAATGTCCGAGGATGGGGGAATCCTACTAATATGGTCATCCACAAAATTCTATTCTACTTCTGTATCTCTAATTTCTAGATTAAATTCTTGATGTAGGAGTATAATGAATATGAGATGTGGCTTGGATACTTGTTTTTTGAGGAGATACAAGAGGGCATCATTGTCTGAGAACACAATAACATTGGACACCAAAAATTATGACATGAATTTATCCAAGCAAAAAACAATGTAAAGGAATTATTTATCAATTGTGTTGTATATTTCTCAGGTAGGTTCCAATGTAAAAGAGGCATATGAAATGACATACAGAGCTCGAGCAACCCTTTGTGACAAGACGTCCCTATCTGCATAGTTAGAGGCATCACACATGAGCTCTAACAAAAAATCCCACTGAGGTTGTTTGATTACTAGGGGTGACGTGAGACTCTATTATAACTTATTAAAAGCTTCCTCACATTATTTATAAAAAAAAATTTCTTTTGTTTTTGGAGTTATCATGTGAGGGGGGGTGTAATTTTACTAAAGTCACTAATGAAACAACGGTAAAATCTAGCATGACCTAGGAAAGGCCGCACATATAATACATTTTTGGGGAATGGTAAGGAATAATTGTCATACAATTTTTATTTACCTACTTCGATACCATTCCCAAAAATGACATTCCCAAAAAAAATATTTCGCAACATGTAATGGAATTTCTGCTAATTTAATACATGATTCCTTTCAATACAAGGACGTTGGACTGAACCAAGGCTACTTAAACAATTATCAAAACTGGATCCATAAACTGTGAAATCATCCATGAAAACATCCATTCAATTCTCTAGGTAATCTGAAAAAATACTAACCATACATCACTGGAAAGTACCTGGAGTATTGCACAGACCAAATGGAATCCTTCTATATGAAAATGTTCCAAAGGGGAAACAGATTGTTTTCCTTTCTTCATCCTTTGGGATAATATGGATCTTAAAGTATCTAGAATACCCATTAAGGATACAATAGTGTGACTTACCCTCTAGCTTCTCTAGAATTTGGTCAATGAATGGGATTGGGAAATGGTCCTTCCTAATGTGTTGGTTTATTCGGTGATAGTATATATAGACACACCAACCATTCTGCACACGAGTTGGAACCAATTCATTGTTTTCATTATTGATTTCTTTATTTCCAGATTTTGAATGAACTACTTGAATGGGACAAAAACATTGACAGTTAGAGATGTGGTAAATGATTATAGCAACTAATAATTTTGTTACCTCCTTTTTCCCATCATCTAGGAGGTTTGGGTTTAGTCGACATTATGCCTGCTTCCCTGGTTTAGCCTCATATTTTAATAAAAGATGATGTGTACAAATTGATGCGATAATAATTGGAATTGTAGCATGTGTCCATCCAAAATATTGTTTATACTCTCTAAAAAGTTCAATCATTCACAATTGATTCTTAGGAGGCAGTGGACTAGCAATGATGACAAGAAAATTGTTTCCATTCTCAAGATATGAATATTTTAAAGATTGATATAGTTGTATCACTTCCAATTCAGGTAGATTTTGGATTGATTTGAGTGTGTGTGAAAGTGATAGGCAACTGACCTCATCTAACTGCTTAATGGTATCAACCTTAGACGAGGAGTGATCTTTTACTAGCTTAGCAGTATCATGAATTGACATTGGATCCTCAGTGTTCAAGAAATCATCAACCAATAAACATGCATGACACTTTTTTAGACCACTAAAATAATAAATGCATGAATCATTTACTAAAATTTCTATCAATAAATAAATATAAGAAATAGGATTAGGAGAATGAAATGATGTTTTTTCAATAGATGGGAGTACATGTATAAAATTAATAGGGAGAGAGGAATGTTCTTCTGAGGGGTGCTTCATGGAATAAAGGATATTAATGTGGAAAATGTCACCACCAAACTCCATATATAATGTCCCATTGTGGACATTAATTATGGGTTTTCTTATTTTCAATAAGGGTTTCCCGAATATAATCAGGTCACGTCCATTATTCCTATCATCCTCTATTTTAAGCACATAAAAATCAGCGGGAAAAATAAAATTTTGAACCCTCACCAGAATATCCTCTAACACGCCAGAGTAGAGTATGGTACACTATTTATCCAATTGAACAGCAATTCCAGTGGTATTCAGTTCCCCAAACTGCAATATTGAGTAAATGGAGTGAGGAATCACTTTTAAAGAAGCACCTAAATCAATAATAACATTAGAAAAAGAATAACCCCCTATGGTGCATGTAATTGAGAATGTTTCAAGATCAATGAAAATTGTGGAATGTTATGGGTCTATCAATGCTGAGACATTCCTCCAAATGATGACCTTCTCATATCCTCAAATTCACCTTTGGTGTGTACACATCTCCTTTAGAAACTTGGTGTATTGTGGAATTTTCATTACAACATCAATCAAGGGGATGTTAATATGATTTTTTGACAGTTTCCAATATTTCCTTATCAAGTTTAGTTTCATTTTTTCTCTAGGATAGGTGTCCCTTTTATGATATAGAAGTGGAGTGGTTGGGCTATGTGACTCATCAAAAGACACACTCCATCCTTTGGATGGGATTTTCCCACAATAAGGATTTTCAACATTTGGGACATTTTTAATTATTGGGATGGAGGTTTCCTGAAGAGGGGATTACTGTAATAGAGGATTCAACTATTTTAAACTCCTAAGGGTGATGGAACTAACATTTACTTTATCTCTAGGTGTGAGTAATGGTTGAGATAGTAGTTTACCCGACATGTGACTTTGAATTTCACCCACTGAGTTAGCTTGTTAGCCTAATTGGGTTTTTTGGTCTTGTATGACTGCTTTGGTGTTAGGTTGGAATTGGAGATTGTTAGAAGCCATTTGATTCATCATATATTATTGGCTAGGCTCAGGTTTTTAGGTTGTGGTTGGAAACGACTTTGCGGTGGTTGAGGATTTTTGGGTGGTGGTGGTGGATGACTACCCTTCCTTTTTGGTTCCATGGTTGATGTGGCTGGTTTGAATACCCCCCTTCTTTTAAGAATGATTTTCTTTCTATCCATAGTTTGATAAATAATATGGTTATTGTCTAAAGGGTTAGTTATAGGTGTTTCATGGAAATATTTCCTCACAAATCTCATAAGTTTCTCTCAATTGGGGGAAGTGGTCAGAATAATGGGTGTCAGAAGAAAATATTCCACAACGGATGGGAGGAGGAGATTGAGATTTCCCTTGGGAGAGAGTGAGTTATAGTAAAAGGGCACTTACCTCTTCATACATTATTTCCACCTACATCCCAAATTCAGTAACATGCACCTCATAGACACCATGAATGGGTACATTTGACCTTGTATGATATTGTTGAGTGGTTTGTGCCATATTATCAATCAGGAATCTTGTAGCAATTAATGTCTTATCTACCACTCCACCACATGCAACATCATCAATCAAGTTATGATCAATTCGAATTAAACCCTCATAAAAATATTGTATTAAAATTTGATCACTTATTTGGTGGTGTGGACAAATTGAACATAATATTTTAAATCTTTTGCAATATTCAGGGAGTGTTGCCCCTTGAGATTGTCTTATACCACATTTTTCTTCCCTTATAGTTTCAGTTCGAGAGGCTAGAAAATATTTTTCAACAAAAAGTCATTTCATTTCCCACCAAACTCTTATTGAGGAAGTAACATAATAAAGCTTGTTTTTTACAGTATCTTCAAAAGAAAAGGTAAATTATCCACTAATAAAAATGGGGTTTATACCCAAGGTTCATTAAACTGTGGGGATAGATTGGTTTTAGTTGTCTATACCCATAGTTTTATTAAAACCGTGGGTATTCAAAATTCCATCACACCTAACTATCAGGCTCCTCATAATAAATCTTCCATCACTCTCCCCGATTCAACCCTACCTCAACGACCCTCGACTCCCGACCCTATCCTCCTTTCCCCGACCACCGCATCCCAGCACTCTCTTCCCCTCTTCGACTCCCCTCCCCGCCTCCGAATCCCGGCTCCGACTCCCGGCTCTGTCTCCCAGCTCCGTCTCCCTACTCCGCCTCCCGGCTCTGCCTACCGGCTCCCGACCTGGTCCTCCCGGCCTTCGCCTCTGCTTTGACATCTCAATAATCACCTCTTAAACAAGGTAATATTGTACATCTTACTGTGAATCAGGATGTAATTTGGAAATTATTCAAGATCTATTGGTATTTGGTAAACTCCTGACTTGTTCATCCTTTTGGAAATAAGTTCTGGAATACACATAAATTAGTCAATAAATTATCGAACATTTAGGGTTTTAATACTTCAAATTTATCCCTATGGGGCATAGACACATTCACATACTATTTTCATCTCATGATCTAACGAAAAATGAATGAGTAATTGGATATATTGTGTTAATTCTGAGAATAGTGTTCTCTTAAGAGTGGGTTCACAGATTTAATCTTGTTGAGGTGATGAATTCGAAGGATTAGGTTGGTTTTAAAATATTTGGTATTTATTGGATTTTATGTCTTAAAAAAATCTCTATGAAATTGATGATACTATGGGTGTTTCCATTAAAATGGACCAAGAAACAGAGGAATCCAAGTTTGGCTTCTATGCTTGTATCTTGTTCAAAGTGAACCTAATCCCCCTTTACATTGAGAAGGTATCATTCTATATACTCAATAATTATTTTGGTTTTAAAATTGAATATGAGGATACCTCACTTTTTTTCAGGGTGTCATGTCATTGGGATTGTTATGGATGAAAGTTGTAATGATTTATCATGATATTTTTATTCTAATAAGAGGAAAGATATACAATGATATTTCAGGAATAAGAATGGTGCTGAGTCTCTAATAGTTGTTGACTCAAATTAGACAATTGACTTAGGTTGGGAGTTAAGGATAGATTGTACCTCATCTAAGGATGCTCAGGACTACCCAGGTCAGGGGCAGGAGATTTCCTTGAGGGGCCAATCTTTTTGAATAGGGGTGGTTCATGATACTGTTGATGTTGATGATATGGTTAGGTTATGGGTAGTTGGAAACTCTTCCATTTCAAGACGGACATGTTTGTGGTGAGAAAGCTGGTAACTAAAACTAGTATTATAAGGATAGCATGGTCCTAGATTCATAGGGAATGGATCAAAAAACATGGTATAAAGTAATGTTGGGGAATTATAATGATGTATAGTCTAGAAATAGTAATATGGTTAGGTTACTAAAATGTTCATTTTCTCCCATATTTTTAGGTTCTACTTAAGAAAATAATGACATATGATTTTTTATCCTTAAATGTCTCATACTTTGTACTTACTGTATTTGAGATTTAATGATATTTTGGATCTTCACTTATATTCTCTACCTTGTATAAGATGAATGATATTGTTCCTCATCACTTGGAATTGATGAATCTTCTTCTCCAAAATGTAAACTATCAACACCTTCATCTAATCACTTGATTGTTATGATCAAGTCTCAATTCTTAATGTTCTTCTTGTAATTTGTTAAGGTAAAACCCCATTTATGAAACTTCACTCCCACGCTCAGATTACTGTGTTTTGAAAATGTTATTTCCTACTAGTTGAGGCCATCATTTAACCATATATATAAATTATCTCTCATCATTACCCTTAATATTCACCAATTATAATTATCACATTCTAACAACTATATCTCTAATGTCTATAATGGCCAATGATCATATTATGGACATGTAATGTTCTAAATTTCTAGTAATCTTTTGTTGATTATTTATGAAATATCATAGATATAATTTATTCAATGGTAAATTCTCATATAAAAATTAGGGGTCATTACAACCCTGATGTAGACATGAAATTTGATGGATTTTCATTATTAATTTTTCTTAAACTTTTCTAGAATTCACTTATTACTCAACAATGAGTATGATTCTAGTAAAAAAAACATAAAAATTTTATTCAATATCCCTGAATGGATTTTATTCATTTACAATTTCTTAGTAATCAAACAATAAAAACGTTTTTTAAACACTGAACTATTTTTATGAATAATGGTTTTCCTAATTATCTAACCCTCAGAGTAAAGATCAACACTATACTAGCAATGTCTTAGTTAAGATTTAATCACCACCCCTTATTAAATTAACTTAATGAGGGATATTAGACTCTAAGACATGTTATGTTTTTTGATCATCAAGGACTCTTCAATTTCCTCCTTTTTATTCGTCAAAAACATGAGGAAAAACACATGAACTCTTCTCTATGTTTCAACTGCCAACTCCCTAAGTCTCTCCAATAATAAACACTCTCTATATATTCTCCATTTATCATATCCTATAAAAATAAAAAGAGGGTCCATCTCCTTTTCAAAAAATAGAACATTTATATTCTCCATTTATAATATCCTATAAAAATAAAAAGAGGGTCCATCTCCTTTTCAAAAAATAGAACATTTATATTCTCCAATCACATGGTACTATAATTCATTCTCTTCATTAATGCTTAGATAACATGAATTTTCATCATCACCCACATGGAATAAATTGCCTCTAGCACTCTTATCCTCTTTTAACCACTCTTCCATCTTCAATGTTGTCAACCAATAACCCATAATTCCTAAAAAAAATCCTTTATCGTGAAGTTGAGAAACACTTAATAGATTTTGTTTTAATCCGTCAACATAAAGAGTGTTAATTTATTTAAGTTCTCTTTCCCAATAAAAATTAAACCAACACCTTTAACCTTTAGTGACCCATCATTTATGAAGGTAACTAAACATCCATTTCATTTTTCAATTGATTTAAATGTTTTTAAATCAATTATCATGTGAGCAGAACATCCACTAACCATGATCCATGGACTTTCCCCTCTGGATACTTTGGGGGAAACTTCAACAAATAAATCTTTCTCTTTAACTTTTCTATTCTTCTTTTGAGGATTTTTTGTATTAAAACACAAATTTCTTCATGATGGTATAATGATGAAGCATTTATTTTCATCACGAATAGGATGGTCACACCTTCCATAGACTTATTCAATAATATCAAACATGTTCTGTGATTTCTATATAGAATTTACAATACGTTTCTAACATCTATTCTTTAAAGGGTTTGAAACCCCAAAACATTGATTCTCAATACTTCCAAGTATATCATGATGTCTATTTTAAAAAACATATCTTTTCCATATGAACAAATATTCCAATGTTCCAATAGAATCCATAAAAATTATATCTTTTAAGCATCATGTTTTACAAAAATTTTAGGATACCCTGATACATTTTTTAATATTAATTCCAAAACATTAATAACTACTTTATTTTCATCAAATGTTTTATTCCCTATAAAATAACCCCTACCAAATAATATATAAAATTATAAAATAATATTATTAAAATAAAATTTTCTTCTTAGGTGTATAATGCCTCTATATCTATAAAGGATAATTTTATATTTAAATTTTCTTTTAATTCCTCAACAATGTCCACTTGGGAGTGTCTTTTTTAACTTTATTCTTTATTTTACATCTCTAGGTAGACCTTTTTTTCTTTTTTCCTACATATTAAATCATAGACCCCTCTTTTCATTAAATATGTTTTTCTATATACTAATTTTTATTTGATTAATTTAATAATTAAATATATTGTAATTAATTTTTTAAATATGATTTACATCGTTAATTGAATGATATTTTTTTTCTTGATATAAAATGGATATAACCTGGATGTATCGTACCGATCAGATTTCCACCGAGTTTCAAAATAATTTGGATAATTTTTTAGATTTTTCATTTAGAAATGCGTCAGATAGAGGTTTTATATAGTTTCCCTGCTATAATTGTGATGGAAGACCATAGTTAAGACGAGAAGAAAATAGTTACCATTTAACGATAGTTGGATTTCATGCAAACTATAATGTTTGGTTTCACCATAGAGAGATGAGTCAATCATCGACTATTCATAAACAAAATGAATGAAGTGATGTGGAGATTTTGATATTTTATTGGTTTTCATATGTGCATAATTCCGATAGTGATAGCATGCTAGTGAAAGAAGACAATTATATTAGTACACATGAGGAAAATGTTGAAGATGATGATGTTGACAAAGTGAAAATTTTATTGGATGATGCCAGAACTCTAGTATATCAAGAATGTACTAACATGAACAATTTGGAATTTTTAATGTGGTTATATCATGGGAAAACCATGTATGAGATTTATAATACTGCCATTTATTATATTCTTACATTTTTGAAGGACTTGCTCCCTGATGGTGCAGATATTCCCTTAAATAAATACATGGCATGGAAGTTAACTAAACAGCATGGATTTTCTATTAATAAAGTCCATGCTTGTCCGAAAGATTTCAGTTTATTTTTGGAGGAAACAACTGACCGTAATGACTGTAAAGAATGTGATACATCTCAATGGAAGACAAATGTAGATAGAACACCATCTCGTGTTACACAGAATGTCATGTGGCACATTCCATTAATTCCCAGACTTCGAGATCTTTTCATGTCTCTAGAAATCTCAGTCAATATGCGATGGCACGATGATGAGAGAATTAAAGGTAATGATAATCTAGTCTATCCTGTAGATGGATTAGCATGGGGGAAATTTGATGCACAACCTCCTGATTTTTCAATTGAGGTGTGTAATGTCAAATTAGGCCTATCATGTGATGGTTTTAATTCATTTGGTCAGAAGCTTGCTGCTCATAGAACGTGACCGGTTTTTATTCATGTATATAATCATCCTTTGTGGATGTGTATGAAAAAACCTTTCACTTTGTTGAGTATACTGATATCTAGAACTTCGGATCCTGGTAATGATATAGATGTCTACTTGCAGCCTTTAATAAAAGAGTTGGAATGACTTTGGGATTTTGGTGTGCAGACATTTGATGCTTCTTCAAAGAATATGCTTCAGATGAATGATTCCCTTCTATGAACCATAAATGATTTCCCTACCTATGCAATTATGACTGAGTGGACCATGAAGGGAAAAATATAATGTCCTATTTTTATGAAGAATACACGATCGAGAAGGCTTAAATACCATCGTATTTTCAGTTTCAGGGGGCATCACCGATTCTTTCCAATGGATCATCAATGAAGGAAGAATTGCCGGAGGTTGATAATAATGTTGACACTGAAGAACCACCTCAACGTATGTCAAGAAGTGATGTTCTTGATGAATTTAAAGATTTACGCTTTTCATTTGGGAAAGTTCAATTGAAATCTCAAAAGAGGAATAATGCTGATACTGAAGTTACTTTCAATTGAAGAAAGAGAAGTATTTTTTTTGTGTTTCCATATTGGTCTACTAATTTTTTACATCATTGTTTAGATTAAATGCATTTTGAGAAAAATATATGTGAAATTTCTCTTGAAATTATTTTGAATATTAAGGGGACAACCAAAGATGACTTTTGATCTCATCGAGATTTATTGGATTGGGGTATTCGACCAAAACTACATCCTGTTTATATCATTGAAAAAAATGGAAAGTTCCCAGTGCTTCTTATGTGATGAACCCGACAGAGAAAGATCAATTTCTGTTAGTATTGGATAATATCAAGGATCTAGATAGCAATTCCAGCAACATATCTAAATGTGTCAACAGAAGACATTTGAAATTGAAATCCCTAAAAAATCAAGATTATCACATATTTCTTCACAATTTGATTCCAATAAAAATTCAGAATTTTCTATACAATAATATAAGGGTGGTAGGGATTTGGTTGTGTAATTTTATTAATGCCATGAGTGCTAAAAGTTTATCCAGGTCATTGTTGATAAAAATGCAGTAAGAGGCGCTGTTAATTCTGTGTGAGTTAGAAAAAAATTCCCTCTATCCTTTTTCACTTGCATGTTTCATTTAATAATTCATCTTCCAACTGAGACACTTCTTGGGAGACCAGTCGATTTTCGCTGGATGTATCCCACTGAAAGAAATTTCTGCATAATGAAATCATATTTCTGAAATAAGAAATATTCTGAAGGTTCCATTGTGAGGAGTTATCTGGCCCAAGAATGTATGGATTTTTGTTCAATGTATTTTTCTGATGTGATCACAAGACATAATCGACCAATGAAAAACAAAGATGAGTAGTATGAGGAAATTCAGACCTCGTTTCTATATCTTCCCCAAACATGTGGAATTGTCAGGTCATATTCATTGGTTACATTGATCTTTGAAGAGCGGAATATGGCACATCGTATAGTCTTGTTTAATTGTGGTTTGTTCGATGCCTATATCAAGTAAGTAATTTGAATATATATATGTTATCTCATATGATATCATATAACATTTACCTTATAATTTTATTGTCATTTTATGTAGAAAACATAAATATGTTATAAGTAGAGTTCATCGGTCTTTGCCGTTGAGAAGGAGAGAGACTATGCATAGCCAAGAGTTCCCAGCTTCATTGAAATCAAAGGTATGACCATTAAATTAAATACCTTAAAATATAGATATTTATTTAATTATATTACTCATATGTATTCCAGGTATTGAGTTTACCTACTGACTTCATTTCTCAAGAATTATGAGCGTTGGCTTTGGGTCCCAATTCTTTGGTTCGTGACAGAAAAGCTTTAATAATAAATGGATATAAATTTGTTACAACTGATAAAGCGATGGAAATATCAGATAGTCGACCTTGATATGAGGATGTGTATTGTTATTTAATGGTTGATACATTTTTTTTTTTGGATTACTACTCTCAAGGTCGAGTCACTATGATGAAATGTAAATGGTTTGATTCAGTAACGCGCCATGGTAAATTTATTGATGATTATGAATTTAGAGTTATTTACATGAGTTGATTCCTGCATACCGATGAACCATACATTTTTCCATCAATGAAAAAACAAGTGTTTTATGTGAAAGATCATCTAAAACCTGATTATGGTTCCATTAATGAAGTAATCCCAAGAAATATTTTTAATGATGTTGGGGATGAAATTTTCACCTTTGACGCCCCCAATGGTGTTATCCAAAATATTGTATTCGATGACACAAATTGTCCCATTGTCAGAGATGATGTTGAACCTGAGGTAGTTGATGGTAATATATAAAAGAAACTAGATATATTCAGAGTTCATTATGATTACCATGACATGAGTTTCTCAGGATGGTAATAATTTAATTACATTAATTTAGTTTTAGTTCCGAATGATATGTCTGTTTTAGTATTGTTTGGTTTCATTTCATTTTATTATATTTATTTCAATTCAAAAAACTGGGTTTAAAATGTGGTTTTAATTTTTTTTAACTTGGTACGTAAATTATCATTACCGAATGATGTTATTAAATTTTTTATATTGTATGAATGATTTGTAAAAATTGTCTCTAAAAAATATGTATTTCATTCTTATGCAGATTATGATGAAAGCTATAGAAGCTCACCAGAAGAGATTATTTGATGTTGATGCTGTTAGATGCGAGTGTGAGTTGTCTTCAGTGAGTATATTAATTCTAATATTTATCTTCTGAATTACATATAATATGAAGTTCATATTTTTGATAAAATTTTTTAGGGACATATAACTCTAGAGTTTCCTCTTCCCAATATGGGACCGAGCAGGGATCCTCCTAGACCTAGGTGGAGCTCCCATCTTACCACTCCCCACATTGACACATTAGTTGACATGCCATCTACCACACATTTCCGCCCTCCACTTGAGACCCCTGGGATGTTCCCATACATGTCGCCATCATTATCCCATTTACCCTCTTATTCCCATTCCATGTCCATGCTGACTCAACCAATGTTCTCACCTACACAATTTCCATATCAATTCATGTCTCCCCAGACCTACTATGCATATTCTGACATGTCTACGCGGCCTCCTTTTCCTACAATCCATCCTACACATATTGAGTTTGTTCCTTCAGTTTCCACTCTTGTTCATGAAGATCATCCGGAGCATACTGTTGAATAGATACTTCCTTCGGAGGATGCTGATCTAGCACAGTCCACAGATGCCTCACAGCCTATTCAGGACCCTGCATTAGGTTTTTTATTATAAATGTTTCAAATTATAGCATTTCACATTTTTCCTATTGTATTGTCACTTAACTCTTCTCTTATCCCCTCTTATCTTATTTAGTGGGATCTTCTAGAAGGCAACGTGGGCGCACTCGAATTCCAGATGCCTGGAATCCTGAAACTCAGATTATGGTGGATAACAATTCTCAAAATCAAATGGTAGGTAAAAATGCTTACGAGTGTAGAAGTTTCATGTCTACTTATTCCAAATATCATGATAGCATTCTAGTGGAACCGGTCTCATGGAGACATATCATTGCTGACATCAAGGATAGGGCATGGTCGCAGATATGGGTACAGAAATTTTATAAATTTATATTTATATTAGTAATGAATTTATATGACTTAACATGTTCATTGCAGAGTCGATTTAACTTTCCTGACAGTGAAGCTACCAAATCTGCTAGGTTGAGTGATCTTGGAGAGTATTGGAGGTCATACAAGTATGAGTTACATATTGGTTGGAGGAGCATAGTGGGTACTGAGTTAGAGGGTGTACCCATAAAGCCTGACTGTCCAAAAAGTCAATATAAAAAAATGATCACACATTGGAAGACTGAAAACTATAAGGTACTACCCATCTTTACTGGTTTTTATATAAAATTTAATTTTTATTGGTTGTATTATTTTTTTGTTTCTTAGGAAGTGTCAGTGAAAAACAAAAAAACAAAGATGAAATGACATATGTACACACATTGGGGCGCACTACAATGCCCGTCAAAGAGAAGTGGCTGGTATGTTCATCTGAATTAAAATAATGTCCTTATTTATAAATGTCATCATAACTTATTCATTCTTTCCCTTGGTTAGTCCATGTATCCTAGAAATAACACCTTATACTAGATGAAATCTTGTCTATTTTTCCAAAACAAGTAGTATATTTCCCTGAAACCCACTTCATAAAACCATTTCTGAAAACCATTTCAGAAAACCACCAATCGTTTATGACTGTCATTTACCTCAATGTTTGTAGGTCTTTGTTGAAACTCACTTCAATCCAATTTTTTGGCATCTATAACATATGGTTGTAATCCTAATTTGTGCACATCTCATATGTTGAAAGCTGAATTGGGCATTGAAGGTCCTATACCTCGTGCCAAATTATTCTGCTTCAGTAGGGAAAAAAAGATGGAACTACAGTTAATTCACAAACACAAGATAAAATTGTAAGTGTTTTTATTTATATTCCAAACATTTATATGAAATTCATAATTTAATATGTTTATAATTTCAATAGTATGCCTTGGAGGCCATGGATGAGAAGGAAGCTGACAACTTAGGGCCGAATGATCAGTTGAGTCAGGTGTTAGGTGTGAAGCATCCAGGAGGAGTCCGTTGTAGACCAAGAAAAAACATTGTCCCCTCTAGGTATTGGTCATCATCAGAATCCTCTAAGGCCTATGAGCTAGAATGTGCACGTGATTAATTAGCTGCGACAAAGAAAATAGTATTATAGGAGTGTGAAAAAATTAAGCTCATGAATGAACATTTCATGAAATATCAGTCGGTTTTGAGTCAGTCACTACCATCAGAGGTTGCTACCACTTTTAATTCATGTATGGAATCAATGTGCTCATTAAATAATGCCTGGGTTATTCCCATGAGGGTCATAGTGGCGATGATTGTGGTGGCGATAGATCTGGTGAGGATGTTGTTGATGATGTTGTTGGTGATGAGATTGCTGATGATGATGCTGACGGTGCGGTTGGTGATGCTTTTGCTGATGATGTTGCTGCCGATATTTCTGATTATGATGATCATGCAGGACATGGAAATTATGATGATGGTGATGGGGGATATTAATCCCGTCCATTTTTTACTTAGTAGAGAGACTTTTGTTGGAGTTTAATGTTTTTTTGGTATTAGTGCACTGCTTTTATGTTAATTTCTTTATGCAATGGAATGAATTTTGGATTATGTTTTCATCATGGGTGTTATTATTCAATTATTTAGGTAATTTTCACATGCCACATTTTTTTATGGTTTGGTGTGTTTATTATTATCTCGCCATCTAATCTTGTCCTTAGTAGTGGAGGGGAGGCATGGGTTGGGGGGCTGTAGTGGAGGCCTGGGGGGTGCTGGGAGGGGAAGGTTGGGAGGGGGGTGGGAGGGTTGAGAGGGATGGGGGCTACGGTGGAGGGATGGAGGGGATGGGGGGGGATGGGAGGGCTGGGGGGGGCTGGGGGGCTGCAGTGGAGGGCTAGGACTTGGGGAGGTGGTGGGAGGGGAAGGTTGTGGGGGCTGGGGGGGCTGCAGTGGAGCTCTGGGGGGGGCTGTAGTGGAGAGCTGGGGGCTGTAGTAGAGGGTTTCATAAAGAATCTGGATTCCCCATGGATTATTATTTACTAAATAAGAATTATCACATGTTATCCTAATATCTTCACTTTCATTGAGTTTATTTCAATAATATCTACTTCCATTAAATATTTGTATATCATCATCACTATTAGTCCATTGTAATCACTTTCTGGGTTTCCAATATCTATGATTTTGGTTCCATAATTAATTTTTGGTTTATAGTGTTTCTTAGTTTTATTTAGTTAGTCTATTATAATATTACCTATATGGATCAAATTTTCAATATATGTTTTTGGTTTGGAAGATAATATATTTTTTTATATTTCATAAAACTATGTTGATGTTTGAAATCCATGTTTATGTGGTCTATGGTTCTCGCGTTCTTCGGTCGACATCTCGATCCAGTCACAGATTATTTACACTCTAGGGGTTCCGTCACATTAACGCTGATTTCTATTCGGTCGACATCTTTCTCCTTCTACTACATCATCCTACAATCTACATTAAATTTCAAAGACACCAGTATGATTTATTAACTCTTTTTTATTTTATATTTTCATCTACTTCTCTTAAAATATTTACAAATTAATCTTATCTTTTACAAAAAAGGTGTAATCATATTTCTAGAAAAGTTTCATTTTCACTTCTCATACACAATTAATGACTCATACCATTTAGATCTACTTATAACTGAAGGGTTAGGACCATTACATAGCATCCTATACTGTAACATAGTTAACCTGACCTTAGTTTATTACACAGAAGTATTCCATGGCTTCAATGTTCAAGATTTCGTTTGTATGATGTTACTGTTAATATAAACCTGAACATGTAACCTCTGGGAGAATTTCGGTTTTTCCCAAAGTAAAGTATATTACTTTAACTTCACTTTCTCATCTTACCTGTTACTCTATTTCATGGATTCACTGTATTTTTTTCCACAATTCAGTTCTTTGTCAATACTATCACTATAGACATGTGCATTTCACAATTTAAGAAATTTAGTGTCTGCCCATGCAATGTACATTACATTAACAATAAATTCCACCATGTATTATTTTCATTGATTTCACACATTAATAATTAAATTTCTTGCTTAGAGAGCTCTACAAATGCAATGACACAGCGTCCAAAAGATATGAATGAACAATAAAAAGTTTGTGACCGGTTTGTTATCTTCGATTTAAAAAATCCATCTTAATTTCATTTGTTCAATAATAGTAACCATTACTATTGAAAACATAATAGTATTGAAATCTACTGTATATTCTTCAATTATGTATACTGATATGTCTGGTACTCCATTAACTAAACCAATATTAACTACTAGCATCACACATTGAGTCACACACATTCCATTGTCATATCTGCCTCTTTTCATACAGGGATTTGGAGGTTTGTGAACTAGATTTTAGTTGCACCCTATCTTACTGCTAGTAATTAAATTCAAATGCATTGGTATCTTTCTGCCTCTTCTCATGCAGTTATAGGTGGCCTATTGGAAACCCATTGTGCCATATTATTGGACCATATGATGATGCATGCGAGGAAACTAAATAGTGAGGTAATGCTACAATAGTATTGGGAATGATATGTGAATTCTGTATGTTATAAATTATATATAAGAATGTTGTTTTGACCCATTTTTTTCTTATTCTATCATTCATTAGAGAGTTAGATATTCCATGCCGGTATTGGTGGCCTATTTGAAACTCATGATACCATGTCCTTGGACCATATGATGATGCATACAATATAGGGACATGATTAGTTATTTCATTTCAATTCTTCTTAATTTCTCTGTTCCATTATAGGATACCTTGGAACAATAAGCAGAATATTTTTATTGATAGTTGTACTACTTAATTTGGAGGTTTTCCTGATAACTGTGTTTATGTTAAATGTTTACTCAAATCTAACAGGTTAAGTTTCTCCCTACCTTCGTCTGCACTATCTAAGTATTTTATAAAACCCAATGGATGTTTCTTTTTGTTGTTTAACTTTATGATATACAGATCTATAATGAAGTAGGTGAATTGGGTACCTACCTGACTATCTGATATAAATTTCAGTAGTACTAATTAGCTATTCTTCTTGACTGATAGTGGTTGTGTGGTTTCATATGGTTTGGGTCACCTCATTATTTGTGTTGTAGTTTAACAGCTAAACCATATTGAAATGAACATCCCCCCATAACATACAGATCAAATTCATAGATACCTTTGGATCATGGAAACAATTGGAGACCATCATTATGCTCCTTCAGGTTCAGATCTACCATTGGATCATGGAATGAATTGATGACTATCTTTATGCTCCTTCATGCCTACTTGTGTAGCTTCTCTGATTTGACTCATAAGTGTATTTGTAATTTTAAGATTAGCTTTATTATACCCTCAAGGAATATCCTCCTTTGGATGGTTCGGCATAATCAAATTCTTACTGATGATCAGGTATATAGTTTCCTTCAATTGTACTCCTCTGTATGATGCGACCAGAATTTTTTGATCATATTTTCCTTCATTGTGAATTTTCTGATAAGGTATGGAGTTTTATTTTTATCCTCTTCTTATAAGAACCTACGTTGGGTGATGACATTAGTACCTTCATGTGTGTTGTTTCCAATTTTTTTTAAACTCGTTAAATTCATAACCTTTTCATGGATACAATGCCTATGATATTTTTCTATATTGGAAGGCTTGGATTTAAATCTTATTTGATGATTAGTATATGAATTTTTTGGGAATTCATGAATTTATTTGTAGATTTTCATACCAAATCATGTAGCAGTTCATACCTACTTATTTGTACTATATTTTAGTTGTTCATACCCACTAATCTCTACTATATTGATGGTATAAACTAAATTTTGAGAAGTGGATAAATTTTTGATAAACATATTTTTGTTATGTGGCATGATTAAATTACATGCAACCACCATGGTCACAAAGAAAGACTTCCTTTATACCAATTCATGGTATGAAATTCAAATCACTCCAACACTTTCTATCATAAACAATATTACAACCATATGAACATAAAATATTTTATTATCTAATGGAATCTTTCTAACCTATTAATATTCATTTTGAACATTCAAGTTATTGATAATTAAAAAACATATAGTCAATGGAATGTGTTTTTTTCTTTATTCTTTATCATCCCTTAAGAAAGGGAACTTTTCCTCCCATTGTAGAACCAGTCTTCACAAGTAGTGATGGTGTCAATGATATTGTAATGAATTTTTTGCTTTTTTGGAAAAACAAAATGTGCACAAATATGTATTTACAAATTGTATATGAACTTATTATTTATACAGCTTAAACTTTTTATACAATGGTGATAAAAATTCTCCAAATACATAAATATTCAATCTCTATCTATTTTTTATTAACTTTTATGTTGTATGGACTTCTATAGTGGTAGATGACTCTCTTTTGAAGCCACTTAGCATGGGTGAATGACTCCACCAGGGAATGTAAATTTGGGTTCCCCTCCGCTTACCCAAGAAAGTTCGTTATTCAACATAGATTTTAAAAACCACAATGGATTCAATTTGTCTTAATCTATTATTTTGATTAAATTTCATGTTGTTATGTATTATCAAGGGGTTGTTGGATCTCTGTCCTCATCTATTTTTTTGAATCAATTGCACAATTTGATTCATCATTGTCCCTGATCAGGGTGAGGGCTGGTCAGGGGTGCTGGGCAGTGGGGATGGAGGGGGAGGGGCTGGGTAGGGGGGAGGGGGAGGGCCTGGGAAGTGGGGAGGGAGGTGGAGGGGCTAGGCAATAGGGAGGAAGGGGGAGGGGATGGGGGAGGGTTGGGAAGTGGGGAGGGGGTGGGAGGGGCTGAGCAGTTGGAGGGATGGGCAGTGGGGAGGGAGGGGGAGGGGCTAGGCAGATGGGAGGAGCAGGGGCTGGGTAGTGGGGAGGACGGGGGAGGGGCTGGGCAGTGGGGCAGGGGAGGGGGAGGGCTGGGTAGTGGGGAGGGAGGGGGAGGTGCTGGGCATGGGGGGAGGGGGAGGGGATGGGCTGTGGGGAGGAGGGGGAGGGTCTGGGCTGTGGGGAGGGGGAGGGGAGGGCTGGGCAGTGGGGAGTGAGGGGGAGGGGCTAGGTAGGGGGGAGGGGGAGTGGGAGGGGCTGGGTAGTGGTGAGGAAGGGGAAGGGGCTGGGTAGTGGGGAGGGGGAGGGGGAGGGCTGGTAAGTGGGGAGGGAGGGGGTGGGGCTGGGGAGGGGGAGGGGGAGAGGGGGTGGGTGTGAGCTCATTATTTAAGAAAGCACTTGTGGATTCCAACTAGTGTTGTTTAATGTTCAATTGGATGGATCATTGTAGGAGAGACCAAGTAGTTTTTATGAAGAGATCGTTGTTTTAATTTGTGTATTGGGACCGTTTGAGGAATACCATTTAAAGAATTCTATTTTTTAATAATTGATCGACACTAAAAAGGATCTTGCGGATGGGGTATATAAACAGTTGTAGGAGGGTTTTAGATGGGGTATATAACCAATCACTAAAGGAGTTTTAAAGTGTGCTGTATAACTGATTTTTGAATAAAATATAGGGTGTATAACCATTTTATTTATTTTTATACTCTCGGTGTATAAACAATTAGTATTTATATTATTAGGGTATCCATGTTGTCTCGTATAACCCACAAAGAAAGTAGGCTTTTGACTAAACATTGTAAATCATCTTGTTCTAGTATTGTGATTTCATTTTCATATGTATAAGGTAAGGATGATATTTTTATATAGAGAGAATCCTGTATTTAACCATCCGTAGAATGGATTGAAAGTTCTAGTTTAGCTGTTTAGATGTTGGGGATTTGGTTGGATTATTGAATAGATAGTTGGACATGCCATGTATGTGTGATATTGTAGGTGCAGAATGGAGGTGCAGAATGGTGGGATGTGTAGTTGCTGCCTGGGGAACCTGTCTATACCCATTATTTGGTAAACCATGGGTAAAATAGGGTGTTGTAATTCTGAATGTGCAGGAACCTGTCTTTACCAACAATTTGGTTACTGTGGGAATGTGTGGGTTGTTGTAAATCATTATACCCATGTTTTGAAAACTGTGGGTATTCATCAATACCTACGGTTTTAAAACCATAGGTATAAAAAATACCCACAGTTTATTAAACTATGGGTAATAAGAATTTTTCATGGTCTATACCCACGGTTTTTAGAGAACCATGGGTATAGACCTATTACGATAGCACTGCAACCCACAGTTACTGAAACCGTGGGTATTTGGTATACCCATTGTTTCAAGGGATATACCCATGGTTTAAAACTATGGGTATAGGTGTTATTTACAGTATTGATCTATGATTTACATATTCCTCATCCACATTAGCAGGTTTTAATGTTGAATAAACAGTGGTAAATTTTATTAAATTCTTATGTGGATCCTCTCTAGAAAGTCCATGGAATCTTGGTAATTGATGAATTAAACCAGATTTTAGTTCAAAATTGAGTTCCTCACCATGTAAATGAATGAATGTGGGTTGGATATCGACATTAGGTGAGGTTAGTTATTTTAGTGTTCTATTTTTCTAAGCCATGTTATACATGTTGATTTTAGTTTTGATGTATGTTCCAGAAGAAGAAGATAAAGGATCAAGATGGGTGTTTTTGGGTTGTGTGTCCTCCTCTGAAGGGTTCTCTTGTGTGTCTCAGGGTCACTGATGTATGATCCTCTCCTGTTCAAGTTGGAAAGGAGGTAAATCTCATTGATTAAAATTTTTCATTCACCAAACCTAGAAAAAAAATATATCAAATAAAAATGGATTGAAAATGTAAATAAATATTCACAAAATTTACATATATCTTATAAAAAACATGGAATAAATACCAAAGTGCTCCCCGAAAACGACAACAAAATTTGAATGTGTTGTCATGAAATATCAAATTGATTATGATTTAAAATGGATTTTGTAGTCTGTGGAAGACCCTAGGCCATTTCTCAAGGATCATTGATAGGTTTTGAGTGTGAATTTTTAATAAGAAGAACAAAGGAGGGGTGTTGTTTTGAAAACAGTTTCAAGAAAGAAACTTAATTTAAAGAGTTTTAAAGTTGAAATAACAAGAGGATTATGAAAAATATGAGATAAATAAGTGATCATTGCAAAGTTACTATAGAAGATGAAGTGTTCCTCTTTCTTAATTGAATATTATGTTTTTGTGTAATCATTTGGTTGATGTTTAACTAAAATACTGGGTACTCACAAGCCTCTTAAACAGATGCGATTAGAACTTAATCATTACACAATAATCATATATTCAAGTTCCATCCCATTATAATGCTTTAAGGGTTGTGAAGGAACATTTAAATGTCAATTTTTTGGAATTAAATAGGTTCTTTTGTTGTCCAATCGGAACAAAAAAGACACACACTTAAAAGCACACACCAATCATTTATGAAATAAAAAGTTCTTCAATTCAATGCATCAAAATAAGTTAATCTACATATAAAAGAAAAAATCAAACCATAATATAAACAAAACCTATAGATAATTATTTTCTATAACTCCTTCTTCAAAAGTGTATCTCCCCTGTAATGATCACCCAATGCTTAGCTCGACATTGTGAAGAAGAGGAAGCTCGGGTGTAACTCATTCATCATTCCTGACCCCCCCTATGGGGATAGAAACCTCTATAAATTATAGGATGAGGAGGAGACTCATCTAGGACTCCAAAATGTTAGATCTTGTCTTCTTGTCCATAATAAAAATGAGTTTCCCATGGTGCCTTCTTATTTCAAAAATGGGGCATGCTTTTGAGCACCCAATGTTTTAAATTCCAATTACGTCTCGGTTTTGGAATAGTAAAAAATCCATATAAAGACGTGAAAAAAAGAGAATAGTTGTTGGTCACACTCTTGAATGTCTCCTTATCGAATTTGGCATCCATTAGACTATTGTATTAGGAGATATAGTCAATAGACCAAAACCAACTTTTGAATTCGGGAAGATTATGTGCCCTGGATATAAGGGTTTAGATGTGCCACTAGATTAAATAATAATGATTTGGTTCCTTGATAAGAGGTGTATACCATGATGTTTTGGATCTGAAAAAAATGTTTCAGCCCATTTGGATTCATGTAATTCTCGTACATCACAACATAGTGGATAGATAGCTATTGGATGCCATCCAATTTGACCCATTTTTCTTCTGGATGATCTCCAGGTCTCCAAATCACCACCACCTTCAAAGAAAATTTATAAAGAAGTATAATTTCCCTTTTTAACATTGATAAACAATAATTCACTAAATAATTCATGAAATGAAATTTATTATTATATTTGGAATATTTATTACAAAATTAGTTTAAAATAGTGGTGTAAGCGTGGAATTGAATAGTGAGTCGTTATGCGATCAAGTGGCATCTCATGTCCCCTCTAATTTAATTTCTTCATAGTCTCAGAGATTTAATCATTATTCATGATGGTACATTTGGGTTCATCCATATTTTTGAAGAATATTTAGTGGCCAAGTCATTCATTGGTGTGTCCATGGCCATGAGTTCACCTCAGTTTTGAGTATCTACAACACTTTGGCTAGTGGGGGACACCTTCTCAATCAACTTACAGCTCAACAATTCCTTGACTCGGTAGATTTTTACAAAAATAGTATTGGTTTGTCAATTAATATTTTTGTGATAAACACGATTCCATTTCATAGAGAATATCTCCAAGAAGAATGAAATATCACAAAAATCCATGTTATTCTGTGAATTATTTGATACATGGGGCATTGAATTCATGGAGACTTTTCCAATTTTTTTGGTTTTGTGTACATATTATTAGTATTTGACTAAATCTATAAAAGTGTGGATGAAAAGGTAACCATGACCGATGATCTTCAAGTGTTTTTTTATTTTTTTAGGTCTTATATTTTCTGTATTTTTGATTTTCCAAGTTTTATCATTAGTTATAGGGGTTCTCATATTTGCTATAATAACATAAAACACTTTCTCCATAAGTATGGGGTTGTTCATAAAATATATAATTCATAACTACCAAATGAAAAATCAAGATGAAATATCAAATCGATAAGTTAAGAAAATATTGGAAAAAATAGTACAACCCAATAAGTGTGATTAGATTTTACACTTCGATGATACATTTTGGGAAAACCTCATGAATTTTAAATCGTCGATTGGAATTTCACTATACAGTATTGTGTTTGGAAAGGAATGTCACCTTTTGGTGGAGGTAGTGAACTATTCATGTTGGGATATAAAAAATTTAATATTAATCTCTTATATGTAGCTGAGCATATGAAGTTGTAGATTTAGGATTTGGAAGAAATTATGGATGAATCATTTGAGAACCACAAAATATATAAATAGAAGGCAAAAGTTATCCATGAAAGGAAGATTCATTAGAGTAAGATTCAATTTGGTGATATGGTTCTCATGTAGAATTCCATGGTAGAGCTCCACCTAGGTATGATTCATTCCTGATGGATCAGTACTTTCATGGTTACTAATACCTATCCTTTTGGTTCAATATATATTTTTCACAAGAAGTGCGCAAGAGGAATTAATTTTAATTGGAAATGGAATAAAAAAATTTGAAGATTTTTTGTATTGACTCAAATTTTATGAAAAATATTTGTTTCCAAAAAATGGGTATGATATTATTTTGCTCCCAACAAAATAGTATCACTTTAATAATGAACATATTATAATTGAAATGTGACCACTAGTTTTTTAACTACTACATGACTATTTTTCGGCTATGTCCATTTGTCAATATCATTATTGTAAATAATAATAATAAAAATAATTTTGACGTTATAGTTAGTATTATAAATGATAATGGTCAATTAATGTAGAAAGAAGAGTTGATGTCCCCATCTAGTTGTGTTGTTCTGTACGAAGCCCATTTTTTAGAAATTAAGTGGGAGGTAGCGTCTTGGGAACTCTCTCTCAACCAAGAACAATTTTGTCTTCAACATATTAAGATTGAATGTAGTCGCATACAGGTGAAGATTAAGTTAGTGGATATTACAACTTGGGTGATGTTAACCGAGCCTTTCCATGATTCTATCACTATAACACACCTCACCCATAGGTCATATATGAGTGTTATATGGTGTTATGTGTCAAGGAAATAGTTAACTATTGTATAATACCTTTGTATAAATTAAATTGGTGTTCAATAAAATCTGTTTTGAATTTACTTTTTCTTTAAAAATATAATGACTTTGAAAGATTATTTTTTGGATAGAAAGTTTACTTTTCAGAAAAGATATAAATATTTTAGCAATATAATGTATTGTTAATAACTATTATTTTAATGAAATAGTATGAGTAAAAAATATTATTTGATTTAAAATGAAAAAAAATTAATTTTTTTATGAGTCATTAATTCTACTTTGAATCTTATTAGGCATTTTTCTGTCTACTATTAATTTTAATAAATTAGTATTTTTATAGTTTAAAGTTAAATTTATCATATTTAGACAATTATTACGATAAAATAAATGAAATTTTTTTTAAAAAATAGTGTAGATAGTAGGTTAGGGTGAATTTATGAAAATTTTATAAAATAATTTACTTTTTGGTGAATAGTAAAAATACCATAGGAAAATACCTTGGGAAATGCCACAATTTTGAAAATACCACTACCGAGGTGTCCAAGGAAATTAATATAATCACTCCCTCAATTTTTCTATAAATACCCACTCTTTTAGTCCTTTCCTTTAATTCCCAATTCATTATCCACGTAGCTATGATTGGATTAACTATCAAAGAAGTTATCCCAAGGTGTCCTCAATCCCCCAAGTTATCAGTCTTCGATTTTTATGAGTCACATTTCAAGGTAAGGGAAATATGAACTTCTATATTCCATTAAAGTTCCCTTTTTATGTTGTGTGTATTTAATATTTACATAATATTTTCTTCTGTAAATTTTATTTTATGAATTTAATTTATTAATATTTGTTTATGAAAGGGATTACATTTTCTGCACCATTTTAAATATTTCATAAAACCATGTTTCATACTTGTTATGATGCATGATATTTGGATAAAAATTTCACTCTTTTTATCAATAAATTTGCTTATTTTATTATGTGAATACCTAAATACTCTTTATTTAATTGGTTTATTCACCTATATTTCTAAATCACCTCTTTTATTATAAGATTAAAATACAATAAACCGTAGTCCTTGTTTGGGTTAATAATGGCATAATGATCTTCGCTTCAAGCACCTTTTTCTAAACATCAAGATTTTGATATGAAACCTGTTTCTTTTATTATACATGTGTTATTTTAAAAAAAATTTATTATGTTATATGGGTATCACATTAATTAATAAATATTAAGGGTGCCACTCGATATCACTCTAATGTGCTGGGAAATGAATTTAATCTCTATATATGACATGTTTTATGATACATTGGCGAACAAACATGGTAATTTGTATAAGGCCTTAGTGAAAAACCATAGTGATATGATTATGAATGAATAAATTTTTATTGTTACCAAATTTCCATATTATGAATCATGCTATATTTATTACTATATTACTCTTTTTCTAGTACTAATGCCTTTATGAAATACCTCATGTTCTTATAGGTATTTCTCAGTATCACATATAAATTTTTGTTGTTACATTCCCTTATTGGGCCTTACGATCTCCATTTCCATTGACGTATGTCCATAGGTTATGATATATAGTAATTAAATGTAATTTGATCATATTATGAATCCATTATAGTATATTAGAACAATATTTTCTTGTTTTTATGTATTATATACGTTATTTACAACAAACTAAACATTAAAAGAACATTGGTTTAAAACAATGTAATGAATAATTTATATAACAAAGAAGTGTAATTTCATACATTTTATCAAAGAACGATTTAGTTATTTATAGAAATTATTATTTAAAACCTTTAAGAGGAACTTTATATAATGGTTAAAAAATTTTAAATCATCCTTGTACTTTTCTGAAATATAAAGTAAGTGCTTTCCGAAAAAATAAATCTTTGTATGGATATGAGAAAGTGGATGTGGATCTAGAAAAAATGTACATAAGGGTAATGAAATTGACATTGTCTATCAAGCCTGAACCAATGTAACCTTATAAAATGAAATGGGACTTGGTACACTCCTGGGTTGACACTCCCAGGGGTTATATTTGGTTAATCACCAGATTTTTAGAAACCATTATATTGGATTTATAAAAAAATTAATTATTTTTAATTAATAACATATTTAGTAATGAAGTTATATGACATAAATGTTCCCTTGGTATTATAATATTATTAATAAATTATTTTTTATTAAGGTTTTCTTCTTTTATAAAATTGAGTAAATAAGAGAAACTCAGTAACTAGTGAGCGTAATAGAGCATGCACTCACAATGTTACAATGAAATCTGGAATGAAATTTTTTTAGGGATGATGAATCAAGATACTAGAGTTATGAGAAATAAATTGAATCACGATGAGAGTCCAGATTCACCATGAAGGGGATATGTTTCTCTTCAATATTGTATGCATCAATGACCACTAAATTTCATTGGACCTATGGACCCATTAATTGAAGAATATTGGATAATCTCTATAAAAAATATATTTTTGTACTTCATTGTTTGGAAGAATGGATAGTCAAACAATATGTCTACATCTTCTAGGGAGAATCTGATAAGTGGTGGACATTTGTTGAACACACGAACCCAAGAGGGGATATTGATACCAATGAGTTGGAAGAGTTCAGGGGATCCTTATATGAAAAATATTTCCCACATTCCATGTGAATGTAAATTTATAAGGAATTCGTAGAGATGAATTACAAGGAAAATAAATCAATGGGATTATATTAGATAAAATTCACAATAATTTCCCATTATACCTCTAACATTATCATGGATTCTAGTAGGATATCTGATAGATTCATCAGTGGACTAAGTTCCAATATATGGAAGAATCTAGCTAATCGAGACTATGGAAACTATGAAGAGATTGTGAGGAGTCCTATAAATGTCACACTAGAGTTCAGAGTGAATAAATGGACCCATATAACAAAGGAAAAGAATATATCTTTTGATCCAAACATGGGGAGGAGCTTTGATTAAGGAAGAGGAGGAAAGAAAGTGCCAATTTCCACACCCAACTTATTTGGAAAGAAGTAATCAATGAATAGAATATTTAGGAGAGTGAAATGTTACTATTTTTGAATATATGACCATATTTATGCCAACCATCATGGTTAGGCTAAGCCTTACCTTCTAAACACTAATGAAAATGAAAATATAATACAGGGCCATCCTGATGTCCAATGAATCAAGTGTGGATAACTTGGTCACATTGGAAATCACTTTCCAAAACCAATGATAATGGAGGGGAATTACCATCAACCTCAGCATAGGCCAAGGTAACATGGTTATTCTTTTTCTATCATGATTATTAATGTAGATGCTCCAAATTATTTGGTGGATGGTACTATCATTTTTCTCTTGTTTCTAGAAGGCACTTTTTTTATTTGGGTTCTACACAATCCATTATTTCCTCTATGTTTTCAAAAAAAAATAGAATCAATCCCTAAAATTCTAGTAGTAGTTTTGTCATTAAAGACTCCTGTAATGATTATCCAAGAATAAATTGTGTATATATGATATAATATTTACAATGGTTATCATAATCTCATCGCAAATTGTACACTCATCCCCATGCTAGAATTAGACATTATACTAGGGATGGACTGAGTCTCAATGTATAATAGTAAAATCAACTGTAGAAGAAAGGAAATCTTAGTAGTCTTTATTGGAAAACAAAAGATTTTCATCAAATGAGTTAAATATTTCTCAGATATTTTCCTAGAAGCACCTCCCATAGCTTTCTTTATTGAAATTATTGGATAATTTGAAGAAAGATATTAATGTTTATGAATAGAAAATTTCTATATTCAGGAGGGAAAATTTAATGTATTTCCTGAGGAGTTACCATGATCTCCCAAAGAAATCTACGCCGAATCCTTAATTGAACTAATTCTAGGATGAACACCAATATCAAAAACCTTGTAGAGAATGGAAATGGTGGAGTATGAGGAATTAATGAAATAATTCCAAGATCTTTTAGAAAAGGGTTTTATCCAACCAAATGTGTCTCCTTTGGGATAACCTACTGTATTTGTGAATAAGAATGATGGATCCATGTGTATATGAATTTATTATATAGAACTTCATAAGATCACAGTGAAGAACAATTTCACTATTACAAGAATTTATTATTTATTTGACCAGCTTCTTGGGGCTCAATTCTTCTCCAAGACTGATCTTCAATATTATGTTCATCAAATGAGGATGAATAGAGAATATTTTAAAAAACTACATTTTGACCATGATATGAGAATTATTTGTTTTTTTCCTTGGTCTTGACTAATGCTCCTACCATGTTAAGGGACTTTATGAATAAAGTCTTTAAATATTTCTTTGATTAAGTTTGGGTTGTTTTTTTTGATAATTTTATGATATATTACTGATGTCACAGGGAGAATGAGGATCATATAAGGTTTATATTGAAAAAAATGACTAAGAGAGGCTATTTGGAATATTCAGATAATGTGAATATTGGTTAAAAAAGTTTCTTTCTTGTGGAATATTATAACCATGGAAGGAATCCCAATTGACACTGTAACTACAATGGTTGTGGAGGAGTGGCCTTGTCCTACAAAATGAATTGGGATTTTTAGTTTCTTTGATTTAGAAATATATTATTATCGTTTTTTGAAAAACATTTCATGACTCTCTAATCAACTAAACTAGTTAACTTGAAAAGGGGTCAAGTACCTCTAGAAAAAGGAGTGTGAAGAAATTTTCCAAGAGCTGAAGAAAATATTGGTAACTAGACTCATGTTAACTCTACCCTCTATCGGAGAATGATTCAATATTTATAGATATTCATCACTGAATGGGTTTGGGTGGATCTTCTCGAAAAATACAAAGGTGATTGCAAATGAATCATGATATTTGAATAATCATGAGCAGAACTATCTTATGCATGACCTCAATAGGAATATGGTTTTTTTCTATGAAGATACATATTAAATATCGTAATGGGGAGAAATTTTATATATTCACAAACCATCAATTATTTTAATATTATTTCATTCAAAAGGAATATAACACATGACATATGAGACGGTTGGAACTTCACAAATACTATTATTGCACAAATAATTATCATCCAAAAAGATAAAACTAGGTTGTTGATGCATTATGTTGGATACCCCTATTGTGCTGACAATGATGATTATTCAAAGAGATCATTTGATCAAAGACCAAGTAAAATCGTACTTGTGAATCGTAAGGGAAGGGTTATCCTCAACCCTATAACAATTGATATCTAAACCATATTCACTAGAGAAGATCATGAAATATAAAATATAAAATTCTTTGTTATATAAAATTATAGTGGCTCTGAGGAATGGTATGCTTCCTATTTTCAATATCACTCATGAAGGTATACTAAAATTTTACACAAGGATATGTTTTCCATCTATTCTAGAATTAAAGAAGGAGGTGAGGGATAAAGCCCATAGATCTAATTTATCTTTGTATTCTGGAAGCATGAAAATCTATAGGGACATTCAGGATCATTATTGGTGGTATAACATATAAATTGAAATTCCTTACTACATTATAAGGTTTTTAGTGTGTCAGAAAGTGAATTTAGAGTGATGACTTCCTAAAGTGATGTTGCAACCACTACCTGTACCAACATGGAAGTAAGAAAGTTGCACTATAAAAAGTTTCACTGGTATCTTGAAAACATCCAAATGAAATAATGTGATATAGGTTATAGTGGACTATCACCCAGACTACCCATTTTGTTGCTATTAGGGAAGATTTATCTCATTTATAACATTAAAATATTTATAGAAATGAAATCTTGAGGATGTATGGGGTACCACATTCTGTAGGTTTTGATCATGATCCAAGGTTAAGATACAAATTATGTAGATTACTTCAACATGATATGGGTACTAAATTGAATTTCAGTATGACCTTTCACCCTCAAACTGATGGCCAATCTGAAAGGACTATTAAACCACTCAAGGACTTGATGAGAACATGCTCAATTGAATTTAAAGATGAATCAGATCAATATCACCTATTATTAGAGTTCTCTTATAAGTATATCATTCATTTGAGTATTAAAATGGAACCCTATGAAGATTTATATGGGAAGTGATGTAAAAATACAACATGTTGGGATGAAGTTGGTGAGGGAAATATTTTAAGGCAAGATCTTGTGAAAAAGATGATTAAAAAGGTCCATTCCATCCAACAACACATAAAGGCTTCTTAAAGTCTGCATAAGAGCTATACTGAAAAACTTCAAAGGGACATGGAGTTTTTTGTTAGTGAAAAAGTCTTCCTTTTAATTTTTCCTCAGAAGAGAGTCACTTTCTTTGGAAGGAAAAGGGAATATTAGCCCTAGGTACATTGGACCCTATGAAATACTTGACTACATTGGTGAATTGTCCTATCTTCCGGCACTTCCTCCAAATCTAGTTCATGTTCATGATGTATTCCATGTATCTATCTTGAAGAACTACCTACATGAAACTTGACATGTTCTGAATCATGTTTTATTACAAATGAAACATGATCCCTCTTATGAGGAGTAAGTGGTTGATATCACGGACCTTAGAGACAAGGTTCAATGCAACAATAGTACCCACTTTGTACTAGTGTTGTGGAGGAACCCAAAATATGAAGAAGCAAAGTGGTAACTAAAGGAAACAGTGAGGCATGAGTACCATTACCTTTTATCAATAGAGAGAATGAGTTGATTTTTCCAGGATGAAATTTCTTAAGGGGAGAGAATTTAATGACCCAAACTTTTTCAAAAATATTTTTTCCAAATAATGTGTCATATTATTTTATACTCAAAAAAAATATTTCCCATTAAAAATGAAGTGCTTATAATTGAAATGTGACCATTGGGTTTTGAATGTTATATGACCATTGTTCAATTATGAACATGGGTAAATATTACCATTGGATACAATACTCTTAATAATAATTTTAACGTTATCTTTAGTATCATAAATGGTAATTGTTAATTAATGTAGAAAAATAGTCAATGAACTCATATAGTAGTGTCATTCCATACAAATCCAATTTTTTTGAACATGGGAGAGATGTGGAATCTTTGATATTTTCTTTTGATCAAGTCAATGTTACGCTTCAACATTTTAATCTTGAACAAAATTTCCTATGGGATAAGTTCAAGTAAAAGAAGATTACCACTTGGTGATGTTAGCTGAGCCACCCCATCAGTCAATCACTATCTCACACCTCACCCTTAGGTCATATACATGTTTCATAAATGGTTTTGTGTCATGTAATAAGTTAATTATTTTACAATCCCTTTTTATAAATAAAATTTTTGTTCCATCTATTTTGTTTTTAAATTAGTTCTTTTTAAAAAATAGGTAAATTTTATAAACTACTTTTTTGGATAGAAATTGTCCTTTTATAAAATGATATAATAATGATAATAAATAAGTATTACTAATAATGTTAATTAAAATTAGATAGTTTGATCAAAACATTCTTATTAAAAATTAAATGATAAAATAATTTTATTTCTGTCAAGTGTTGCAAATATTACAATTAATTTTACTATGCTTTTTCTTCTCCGCTATTATTTTTAATAAATAAGTACATTTTTAGTTAACAGTTAAAATTTTAATATTTATATAATTATTAAAAAAAAATCCTTTTCTTAAATCATAATGGCTATATTATGTTAGAGTGAATTTATGAGAATTTTATAAAATACTTTTGTTTTTCTTGAATAAATAAAATACAGTTTGAGGATTTCTGAATGTTTAATGACATGATAAATATGTCATCATGATGTAATGAGTAATATAAAATGTTCTTAGAATATTGTGGATTAATTTAAAATATTAGGTTACTTATATGTCTAATACCATGAGAAAATACCATTGGCAATCCCATGGGTTTTCAAATACCACTACCGATCTGTCCAAGAAACGTAATATAAAAACCCTCACATTTTCTAAAAATACCCACCTATTTCATGGTTTACTTTTATTTAAAATTTATTATACACTAAACTCTAATATTTATACCTCACATGTAGTCCTCCCAAGGTGAAATAAATCAACCCAAGGTCCCTATCATCTAGTTTTAGGAGTCAATCTTGATGGTAAGAGAAATCTCATCTTCTCTTTTTCATTCATGTTCCCTTTTTTATGTGGTCTATTATTGAAATTTCAATAATATTTTCCTATATGAATTTTATTAAATCTCTTTACTATATTTAGGGTATTTAAAATATGAATACCCATATCCCCAATATCTTAAATTATTATTAAATATATGTTTTATACCCGTTATCCTGCAAATTTTCCTCTCAGAAGATATCTCATTTTTTCAGGAAATTATCTTATTTTCTTTTTTAAATACCCAAAAATAATTATTTTATATGTTTATTTACCTATATGTGAATCTTATCTATTTTATTTATTAATTAATATACATTAACCCACTTTAATATTTCTTAAGTTTATAATTATATAAATATCTTCTCTTTATGCACCTTTTTTTATGTCATGATTTGGATATGAATCTCGTTTATTTTACTCTCCATAGGTTATTTTTGGAATGTTTTGTTATGATATATGTGTCTCAAATTAATTAATACATATTAGTGGAGTGACATGATGTCAATAAATTTCATCATGTAAGAATTTAACCTATAGAGATTACATTTTTATGACACCTTAGTGAATAACCATGGTAATATTTTGGACACCATGATGACAAACATGGGAGATATGATTATAAATGACTCAATTAAATGTTTTATTCCAATTTTTATGTTATCAATCATGAATATTAAATTATTATATGTTACCTTTTCTATTTTTCATTCATTTATGATATACCTCAATTTCTTATATATATATTTCTGAAGGTCACTTGTAAATTGTATCTCTCACTTTCCCTTACTGATGTATTCCCCAAGGTTTTGAGATGCAGTAATTGAACATAGGATGAACCAATGATGAATCATTTAAATTTGATTAGAATAAAAGTTTCATGTTTTCATGAATTATATTCCATATTTCGAAGAAATTATACTTTATAAAATCATTTATTTTCTAAAAATTTAATGAAATGTTTATGTTATAAAAGGAAGTATGTCATATTTTTTGAAGCATATAGTGGAGGAAATATACCTTCAAGAAGATAAAAACTAGTGACACTGATATGTTTTTGTACTTACATCACGCAATTGCTTCTATTACAATGATTTCATTACACACTCTAGGTGTGGGGGGGGGAGGTAAACTCCTCAGTTCATTAGGATTTTATTATCCATCACCATTATTCTATTTTTAACTCAATGCATATTTTGTTTTATTTTTCCTATGTCTTTGGTCATAAATAATATCAAAAATTATTTTTCTTGCAGGATTCCATCATGTGTAAAATTTAATTTTTTTGGAAAGATTATTTTCAAATAAATGTTGATATTAAATCTTTTTCTAGAATTAGTATTTTCAAATAATTCTTAGGTATTTATTGAATTTTTGAAACCCATGATTCATTATCATAGAACTATATTTTAATTCCCTTTTCAGAGAGACATTATAATACATTTATTGCATATTCATAATTTTAATCACCTTCGTGGTAGTCTCGGATCATATAGAGAAACAAAAACATTACTTGATTCTCTTAGTAGCCAAAATATTTGAGAGTGATATGATCATGATAGATATCAACATTTATTAAAAATACCTTTAAAAATTATCTTTTAATTTTGTCCACCATGACATTTTACCCTTCGTAATCATTAGAGATCATATAATTCTTTTTAGTTAGTTGGATTACAAGAAAATGTATCCCTACATACCCATATCTTTTGTAATTATATTTTATATACAATGTGTGCGGGGGAGATAGAATTTCAAGGAAGTTATAGGGAATCATTCATTATAGTTGGTGAGTGAAAGGGTGCCTATATTTATTTTAATAAATGGGCCCACAAGACATGTTCTATCATTTTGTTATACATGTTTAAATCATTATATCCAATAAATATAATTGTAAAAAATGTTGTTCTATACCTGTAAAAAAGAAAGTCAAAAAGAAAAAAACAATAAATGGAGAAAATAGAATGATTACTCATTATTATTCACATCTTGGTTGTTACCCACACAAAAGGAAAAATGGGATACTGAGTTGGAAGTGGTAAACTCTATGAAGGGTTGGGTGAGTAAATTAATTTTTAAAACTTTCTTAAATTTTACATATATTTTAGTTAATATATTAAGCACTCCTCTTTTTCCTCGAATTATTAAACAGAAAATCCTACAAACCCTTTAACCATAGACCAACTAGTTGGAATCCCTCTTTAGTGTCACAATAGTTTCTAATTGTAGGGAACATCGGATTCTTTAAATAATAGGGTAAGATACCATGAATCTCTGGGAAATGACAAAAAATAACTTTTTTGTAACCATAGTGTGAAGATGATAAATTTATAGGTGAAGTAGTTTTTTTCATGATGAATTGGATAACAAAATTGAATGTGAGAGAAGAATAATGACAAGAAAAAATATTTCATAAATGAGAGGTGATGTATTTAATTTCAAATAACTTCTTTTGTTTTATTATCTTTGATTTAGGAATGTGACTTTATTATGATATGTGCCTTCCCCCAATAGTGCGAATTTTTTGGTGTGGGTGTGTGATTGCACTAAGATTCACTATTTTATATCACCGTTACACCATTGTATTAAACTTATTTTGTTTTTAAAATTAAAAATATAATAAAAAATTGAATTTCATTTTTTTGATCAATAATTTAATGTTTATAACTATTAAAAATTGTAATTTCTCATTTATTGTTGTTTTAATTATATGTGAATGTGATTTTGTGGGTCTAAGATATATATGAAGAAAAATGGGCCGAACTATTAAATATTCCAACCATATTAGGGCACTTAACTACACACCTATGATAATATATGTATCAAATTGTGATAAATGTATATGTAATGGACCAAATTTCAATTGGCTACAACTTCTATGATGTCTCCCAATCCCAATTCGTCCCTTAAATCGACAAAATTAACCTATCTATCAAGGAAAAAGATTATTCATGGAGTCAAAATTTTGGGGTTTTGTTAATATCTCACATTTTATACATTTAATTTCCAAAAACGTAAAATAGATATAGAGATTAATTCGAATTTTTCTTCTTCCATTTTTCCAATTAGTGACACAGAATTATACTAGCCCAAAACCCTGGGAAATTGGTATGCTTAAATATGTGTTCCCAAACCCACCTCCCATTTGGGTAATAAAAAGGATCACTGGGGCGTCATATGGGATTTCAACTAGTAAGAAAAGCTCTATCATTTTGGACTCCTAAATGAGTCCTTTCCTCCTCATAATAAATTCTAAGGGTTATGGAATGTTCTTCTTCAACATATATGGATTTCTCCATTCCCATGGAGTACTATAGACCATATGATCGCCTGAGGAGGAACATGATGTAAATTCAGAGCATTATGTTTTTAATATTTGGATTAAAATTTCAATTATAGGTTTTTAAATTTTACTAACATCTGTTATTATTAAAATAATTTATATATTGTTTCTTTATATTCAACTCATATGATCATGTTTGGGGTTACCCATTCACGTGTTGTTTCACACACCATTTATCACTTCTACTTTATCCTTTGAATTTTAATGTTTGTGTGGTAAATATTGGTCAATTTAACTCCAAAAAACATCCATTTCTATATAATATAATTTTATAAAAACACATTGAAATAATATACAAATCTGGACTACACATCGTGTTCTTATTATGTTGCCTTGGTGAGTTTTTGTTATGAATCCGAACACAAATAACTCAATCATCAACAGTAAATGATTACTCATTTTTTCTGTAAAAATGAACCATACAACTTACAGTATTATAAAATCTATAGAATTATGGTTCTACACGTTGGAAACCAAGGATTAAAAAATATAAACCATTTCTTTCTAGGAAATAATGGTTGAGCATCTTGATAAATCTGAGGTTGATCACTGTTTACCAAATATGCTAACTTCTCTTATATTATATAGATTTATTTTATATGATTTCCTCTAAAAGAAAAAAATAAAAATTTCAAACACTCAAATTTCTCTATTTTCATATTGAAAAAAATCTTTTTTTATTCATTATTGAAGACTTCATTGAGCGATGACCTAGGGTTCTTGATATACTGTATAAATTCTAATAAAAAAATTGATATTTAATTTGACGCTTTAAACGACCCAATAAAATTTTGGCTCCATTCCCAGGGAGTAAAGAATTTTTTTTTCTTTTATTTATTTTATTAATTTATTTCACTTTTTATTTATTACTCTTTTCAATATCTTCATTCCCTTTTGATTTTATTTGTTATATTTTGTCATTGTGTGTGTTTTTTTTCATCCCTCGATCTCAGTATTATTCTATTTGTCTCTCTATCTAATTATATATATATATAAATATATTTTCTTTTATAATTTCATCATTCTTATGTTATTTTATTCATCTTCATTAAAAAAATTAAAAAAATGGAAAATACAAAAACATCAAAACATTGTTGCAATAAAAGATCTGATAAAGAAATAATTCTTGAATTTGAACCAAAAATTTAAAGATACATCACTGAAGAATTAGGAAATCTAGTGTAGGTATATCATGAAACATCTAGGAACCTAAAATTTTACCAAACCAATTAAAAATAGTTCCATATCATACCCTATAAATCATGGATCCAAATAATCATACATTAAAAGAACTGACCACCCCTGATGTGGAGTACTAACCTACACACATTCAATACCATGAGGAAGAAGAACATTTTGAGCTGATATCAAGTCTCATAAAACTCCTTATAGAATTATATGGTCTTCGTGGTGATGACCCTCTAATTCATGTCCAGGAGTTTAACATAGTGGCTCTACCATGGAACCCCAAAATGTAACTAAGGACTTCATAATGTTTAGGCCCTTATATTTCACCCTTGATGGTGTATTGAAAGACTAGTTTTACTATATTTCAACCAAAATTTGTGGATAAAATGAAATTAATTGACAATTTCTAGAAAATTTATTTCCATCCTCCCAAACATCATCAATCAGATATGAAATAAGTATAATTACACAATCACAAGGAGAGACCGTTCATGAATTTTGCAAGAGACTCAAAAGAAATTTCTCAAGTTTCTCCCACCACCAAATAAGTGAACCATTTCTAATTCAATACTTCTATAAGGGGCATATCACCATGGATATAGGAATGATAGTTGTTTCATTTTTTGGTGACATAGTTGATAAAACTACTACCGCTACTCGTGACTTAATGGCTAACATATATCAAAATGCATAATAATTTTCTACATGACCAATTGTACCCACTTGAGGAGATCATGAGTCAAGTCATTCAACCCTGAAACAAAAGTTAGATAATAAAAATGATGATATTAATACTATTCTAGGAAAAAATTTCAATCTCAAGGAAATGTAAACTCTCCTCCATTTCCATTACACTAGGGTATTTGTTCTAATTAAACTCATTTTTCTGACCAGTTCCCACAAATTCAGTGTTTTTTTGAGTCTTTTGCATCAGTATACCTTAGAAATCAATTCCCAAAAATAACCACCCTTCAAGAAAAAACCATTGAGGTCAAATCCAATCCCCCAGTGGAAATCACAACCATAATACCAACAAAGAGGTAACTCGAGCTACACTAAATTGAACTGGTATCAACAGGGCCGAGATATGAAACCTATTTCAACTTCAAAATATAAAAACAATCCTACACATAAATATGAAGAAATACGCGAGGGAATAGTGATAAAAACTAAATCCCAGAACCTATAGTTCCAACAGACCACAAAAACAACTATTCAAGACCTACAAACTCATGTTGGAAAATTGAAAAACACCATTGGTGAGATAATGATGCATGGTTTTGGAAAACTACCATCCCATCCTTTTTATAATCTAAAAGTGAGATTTAATATTTGTTCAATCACACTTCGTAGTGGAAATTAATATTCTTCCTCCACTGATTCTAAAAAATAGTTATGTCCACCACTTGAAAACTCTCTTTCTTAAACCATAAAATATTAGGATGATGAAAACAAAAAAATGGGTAAACAATTTATTATTGATGATTCTCGTAAAAAATACATTCCTCTTCATTTATCAAAAATAAAATCTGAAACTATGATTTTTTTATAGTGATAATGAAATAATGAATACATTTTATATGGTAAATGTTAACATTCCTTTATTGGATGCGGATAAACTAATCCCTCACTATAAAAAATCTCTTAAATATCATTTCAACCATAGATGGTGACTAAAGGGTATTGATAGAGTTAGTTTGGGAATGAATGTCTCTACATTAATACAACCAACAATTCAAACAAAATTTAATGATCTAGGCACTTTCATGATACCATGCACCATAGGGGAGACCGTATTTGCTGATGCAATGATGGATTTAGTTTTCTTGATTAATGTGACTAGTTACCCTATGAACCCTTCTCTATAGGTTTTAGAGCTTCAACTAGTGGGAATCATCATGAAACATTCCAAACATAGCATAACACACCCATCAATAGATGATACATGATGTCCTCATAAAAGTGAATAATCTCATATTCCTTATAGACATATACACTATTGATATGGTAGATACCGAAACACATGGACATGCTCATACCACACATTGGAGGACATTCTTTAAAACATCAAAAATGATAATAAACATTCACATTGGTTCACTTTCCACATATGTTGGGGGAGAAATGGTATGTTTTAATATCCTGGATTCCCAAAAACACCCCATTGAAGAAAACCCCATTCTTCTTGTCTATTCTAACGATATACACTCTATTGAAACAGACATAAAACATTATCTAATATTCCCATACTTTGATTGATTTTCGTCTTCCACTCCCTTAGATTATTAGAGTCTGGATTCTCGTTTTGAGTGTTTTTTGGGTTCAGAAAAGTATAAATTTTCTGTTTTAATTGATGAGTGTGTTCATTATGAGGTTCCCATGACTGTCATTGATTATACATATCTAATTTCCATTGAGTCCCTTTCCATATAGAAAAAACATGAGAAGATAAATATTTTCATCGATTCAGTCCATCTAAATCTCTTCCCTCAATCCTAAAAACCACTTCTGTTTGAATTAAAATCACATTAATTTAATTTAAAATATACCTATGTTGAGGGTATAAACAAATTTCCCATCGTTATTTCCAATAACCTCTCTCTACAGCAAGAATAGAAAATTATAGACCTTTTGCGGGAGTGAAAAAAGGTTATCAGATGAACTATATATGATAGTCCGGAGATTATCCGATCTATTTTTATTCACCATATACTTTTGGGTGAAGGGGAAAACATGTATGGAATGCTCAATGTTGGTAGAATCCCAATCTCCTTGAAGTGGTAAAATTAGAATTCAGTAAATTCCATACATATGGGACCATTTATCCTATTTTTGATATTAATTGGGTTAGCCTAGTGTGTATTATGGCTAAAAAACTACAATAACGGCTGTGATAAATGAACTGAATGAATTCGTTCCAACATGCAAGAAAAATTTGGGGAGAGACTATATTGAATTCCATCTACGAAGTCAATCCACTTGAATGGACCACATCTCAATAAAATATATTGAGCAAATTTTAAAAATATTTGTTGGTATGTCCCATTATTGTTTCCTTCATGGATATTTATGTTATTTAGAAATTCATATATCCCCTACAGATTATGAAAAAAATAGTTACTTGTAAATTTTTCATATTTTCATATAGAAGGATTCCTTTTGGTTTCATTAATGATCTAAAAACTTTTCATTAAATTATGTATATTATTTTAATGGATTCCTTGATTATTATATATATGTTTTTGTGGATTATTTCAAAGTTTATGGAACTTCATTTGATGAAAATTTGAAACACCTAGGTTCTTCCCTATAGCAATTCTTTAGAAAAGTTCTCACATTAAATTAGTCAAAATTCAAATTCATTGTTGAGAAGGGGATAGTTCTTGAGAATGATATTTCAAGTGAGGTAATTCAAGTTGATACACCAAATATGGAATTAATTCCACCCCTTCCAAATCAGAATTAGGTTTGTGAGGTGAGATCTTTCTTGGGTCTTGATGGGTTTTATGGAACATTCATTAAATAATTAAGGATGTTCATACTTCCATTGTCCCAACTATAAAAAAATGATAACGAGTTTTAGTTTGTTAAAAATTTTGAGGACTCCTTCAATTTAGTAAAATGGATCCTTAGATTACCACCCATCATCTGACCACCAATGTAGGATATCTCCTTTGAACTTAGGTCTGATTCCTATAACTTTTTAGTTAGGGAAGTTTTATCATAATGGGTTGTGATATCTTCCCATGACTTTAAATATTCCTCATATACCCTTGAGCCAGCCAAGGAAGTATTCAAAACAATTGAAAAAGAACATATTTCATTGTTTTTATTTTTAAATATTCCATTCATATCTTATTGTGTCAATATAATTTTCATTTTCAGATCATAAATACCTTTGATTTATCTATAAGAAATAAAAATCTATGCCTCCAATCATTAAATGGATATTGATCCTCCAAGAGTTTGACACTGAGATTACTGAAAAGAGAGGAGTGTAATATTTGGTAGCTAACCATGTTTGCTAGATCTACCAAATTTGGACCATCATGTTGTTTCCCCCCTCTCCTTTGGATATTTCTTACACCATGAAAACATTTTTGTTGTTTTGGACCTTATCCCTTGGTATGTAGTATTTTTAAATTGTCTAGCACAATCTTATGTCCCCACTAATTTCATTTATTCAATGTCCAATAGAAATCATCAGGAATCAAAATGGTATATTTGGTATGGACCATATTTTTGGATAATGTTTAGTGACTATGTCATTCTTCAGTGGGTCTTTGACCACTAGTTCATGTCTGTTTAGATGTTCTACGATACTGCGGCTTGTGAGGACCACATCAGATCTCAAAATGCAGCTTGAAAGGTCTTCTACAAAGGATTTTATTGTCCAACATTTTATAGAGACTCCGAATGGTTTTTTAAGTCATGAAAATGATGTAAATTCTTAAGGAATATCCCCCTGAGGAATGAAATTCCCCAAAAACCCATCTTATTTTGTGAAATCATTAATTATTGGGGAATTGACATCATAGGGAAATTTCCAAATTCATTTGGCTTTATTTACATGTAATTAGTAGTTGAATACATCCTTAAAAGTGTGAAAAATGTATACTAAGACTGATGACTCTCAAGTGGTTTATGATTTCCTTCTCTCCAAGATTTTGAGTAGGTTTGGTTTTCCCAGATTCATTATTAGTGATGTGGGTTTAATTTATTGAAATTATAATATGAAAAACAAGATCTTTATGTATGGGGTTGTTAATAATGTATCTATTTAATATCACCAGAAAAAAATAACGAACAAGAATAAATATCAAAATGGTAATTTAAGATAATATTGGGGAAAATGGTACAACCCATTAGGAAAGATTAGATTTTTCGATTTGATGATGTACTTTGGGAATATCACACAACTTATAAAACCCTGATTAGAATGTATCCATACAGTATTGTGTTTAGAAAGGATTCTCACCTTCGAGTGGAGGTAGTCCTCTATTCATATTGGTTTATTAAATAATGTAATATGAATCTCTAATATGCAGGTGAGTATAAGAAGTTAAAGATTCATGAGTTGGAAGAAATTCAAAATGATGCATATGAGAAATGATGAATCTATTAAGAGAAGATCGAATCTATCCATGACAGTATTAATTACTAGTGGTTGTTTCAAACTTGTAAGAAGGTCCTAATGTACAATTATTTTTATAATCTCCACCCAGGTAAGCATCGTTCGTGATGGATTTGTCCTTACACAGTTACTAATGCCTACCTTTTTGTGAAATAAATGTTTTTCAAGAGTAGAGTGGGCAATGTATTACCATAAATCCTAAAATACATGAACACTTTTATGATGGTTTTATGAAGCATATGGCGGAGGAAATAAACCTTCATGAAGCCACATACCAATGACACCCACTAGGTTTTAGGCTTTTTCCCGACATTCTATTTTATTATAGTGAGGACATTGCACACTCTAGTTGTGGGGTGGGTGTGTGTGTGGGGGGGGGGTGGTGCATATATTCCATGGATCAATATAATTCATTATCATTGTTATTTAATTTTTTTTTTCATTTTCTTCATAGTATTTTTACTTTTCCCCCACTTTGACCTTAAAAATAATATCCAAATTCAATTTTATTTCTTGAGTGTATAATGTTTAAAATTCCATTGTTATTGGATTTTTTTTCAAAAATAATTTTGATATGAAATATTATTCTAAAATTTATATTTTCAACTCATTAATAGATATTTAATTAATTTTTGAAACCAATTCCTCATTACCATTAACCAATATTCTAAATTTGTTCCCTAAGAGACATTTTAATCCATTTATTGCCTATTATTAATTTTAATTACTTTCATGTGAGTCTCATGTCATGTAGAGAAACTAAAACATTCCTTGATTCAGTTTGAAAGCATAAGATATATGTATGATACAATCATGATATATTCCCTCATTCATTGAAAATCTATATGTACAATTAACCTCCATTTTTGGTCACCTTAACATCTTACCCTTGTAAATCCATATAGACCATGACATTCTTATTTGGTCTCCAAATTACAAGTCAATGTAATCCTACATAACCATATCTAATATAAATTATTATTTTATTTTTAGCATGTGTGTGGGAGAGGATGTTCCATGTGAATTCTAGTGAAAATTTCATTTTAGTGGGTGAAGGTTCCTACATTTTATTGGAAGTTGGTCCATAATATATATTATATCATTGTGTAATACATGTTTCCCTCTGTATCTCTAAAAAACTGTAAACAAAATATTTATTTACATCGAATAAAGGTAAAATAAATGAAAAAAATAATAAATGGGGAAAAGAGGTTGTTTACTCATTATTATTAACTTATTGGTTTTGATCCACACAAAAGGAACAACGGTGATAGTGAGTTGGATGTGATACTCTTTAAGGGGTTGAGTGAATTAATGAATTGTGAAAACATTATGAATTTTTATATTCTTTTTTATGAATTGATAAATAACTCATCTTATGACTCATATTTTTAAACCTAAATTATTACCAAACCCTAAACCTCAGAACAACCTGTTAGAAGTCCTCTTGAGTGTCACACTAGTTTCTAAAGATATTTGACACAAAATCATGGAATACTTATGGTGAGATCACATGAAATCTAGGAAATGATTCCCAAATAACTTTCGAATGACCCTAGAGTTAAGAGGGATATATTATTAGTGAGTTAGCTTATAGAATGATGGATGGTTTAACAAATGAAATTGAAAAATATGAATATGATAGAAGAATATTGATGGGAAAATTGATTTCATAAATGATACATGATATATTTCATTTCAAAATAATTTTGGATGTTTTATCATATTTGATTTAGTAACGGGGCATGATTAAGAAATGTTACTATTCACAGGAGTGCAAATGTTTAGGTGTGAGGGTGTGATTTCACCATAATTTGCTGTTATACATCACTCTTACACTACTATATTAAACATATTTTTTAGTTAAAATTATAGATATAATTATAAATTGATAATTATTGTTGGTTCAATAATTCAATTTTTACCACTATAATAAACGATATTTTATCTTGTTTTGGTGTTTTCAAAATATGTTGGGGGGATTTTAGATGGACTAAGATGATGTTTAAGAAAAATGGGCCTAACTGTGTAAGATTCCAATCATATCATTGTACTTGACATCACTCTTATGATAATCTATGCATCCAATTAGGATGAATGTGTATTGGATAGTCCAAATTTAAATAGGATACAGTTGATCTGAATACACCCAATCCCAATATATCTATTAAGTTTAACAAAGGAATCGATCAATCTAGAAAAATTATTTTGTATAGAGTAAATTTTTTTGGTTTATTATTTACACAATACCTCTCATTTTATACATTATTGGACCACCATATTTTACATGGAGATATAGATAAATGCTTCCAATAATATTATTATGTTTTCAAAATCATGTAAAATTAGTTTCATAGAACCAAATTATTTTAAAATTGGTATCTATTAATCTATGTGTCCAAAACCACCTCCCATTTTAGTTATAAAAAGTAACCTTAGGCACCTCATTTGGGAGTTCCAACAAGAAGAAAAGATCTTACTTTTTGGAGACTCAAAGGTGTCCTCTCATAATTCTTAGAGGGTTTTGAGGAACTATAAAGTGCTACTTCAACATCAATGGCTTCCTCCCATCCCATGGTGTTTAAAATTTGTTTTGATCCTTTGGGGAGGAATGTGATTTAAATCCCAAACATTATGTATGTAAAATTTGAATGACATTTTTTAAATATTTTTTTTGATTTTATTTATCCACTATAATTATTTAATTTATGTATGTACTAGTATGTCCTACTCAACTCATATGATCATGTTTGGGGTTACCAATTCTGGTGATTCTCCACATACCATTCACCACTTTTTCATTCTCTTTTCAATGGTGGTTTTTGTGTGGTTCATATTGGTCAATTTAACTATCATAAACAATTCCATGGAAATATACATTATTGTAATGGAATAGATTGAAATAAAGTTCCAATATGGACAATGTACCGAGTTCTTCTTGTATTTCCTTTTTGATATTTGATTATGAAGTCCATAAAAAACCACTCAATCTTCGGGATTAATTCGAGAATCATTTTTTTTTCTAATTGAAACCTAGGAGGTTTCATCATATGAACCCCATAAATTTATAGTTCTAGGTGTTACAAACCAAAAATAAAAAATTTATATACCCATTCTCTTGAAGTAATATTTGATGAGCATCCTGAGAATTACATGGGATACTTAGACTTAATAAAACCTGTTAATTTTAATTATCTTCTATCAATATCTTGTATATGATTTCATCTAAAATAAAAAAAACCCAAATGTCAATCAATCCTAATATCCTTTTTCGTAATCAATTTTTTATTAATGATCAAATTGTCCATCGAGAGACAACCTAGGGTTCCTACTATAAGATATAAATTCTTGTAAAAAATATACATTTAATTCAAAAAACTCAACAATTTGATGACCTTTTCCATAATATTCTCCTCATATTTTTATCTTTTCCACCATACCTCTCTCAATAAATTATAATTACTTTATAACATTCCTCAATGTTTCTTAAACTTCTGAAGCAGATAGAGTAGAATTATACACAAGGGTTGATCCCTATGTCATACTAAAAAACATCAATTTGGCCTCTATTTTTGGTGATTTACAAATTTTTCAACTTATAGCTAATAATTTCTCACTACATATCTTAATATTTGAATTCTATTTCAACTCATTAGGGGATTCTTAAGTGGATTTCATGAAAAAAAAGATTCATCAAATGTATAAAATTGAACCTACTGTGATATCTACTACAATTATTATTGGAAAACCCAGTTATATTTCCTGAAATCAATAATTCTTTATGACCAGAAGACTATAAATAAATTTTAATGGATAAAATTAATGAAGAAATAATAGTCATTTCACATACATTCTTTTTTTCCATGACCAACATAACTAAATAAATGATAGTTGGGGTGTCATTGCTTCCTATAATACATCTAATTATGTGTTATACATGTTGTTTTCACTCATCCTAAGGATTACATTAAAAAAGTTATAGGAGGATAATTTAATAAGTTGGAACTCAACTCTGTTAATTTCATAATCAATAATCCTTCAATAGAAGCATTTATGGACAACCTATCACCTTGAGACACGATTTTATACGACATTTTCATTATATACGAATTCACTTGACCATTATGGGTTAAAAAAATTTAACTCCAATTTAAATCTAACCATTTACTATAAAATTACACTGAATATTTTTTTTCTCAACATAAAAAATTTATCTATTAATTCACTAGTTTAGAAAGTAAAATGTACCATATTAATATTTTACTTTACATATAATCCCATAAAGAAATAGATCATGGATACAATAATAATATCAACTCATTATCATTTAATTTATTTGAAAAATAAACAAAATTAGCCTTAACCCATCATTAAATACATTGTTGAATTCAAAAGTATCACAGAGTTCAAAAAATTATATTATATTCATTCAGATATTCAAATGATATACTAGTGAAGTCAACTAAATTGTTTATATTTTGGATTAGAGTTTGATTGAAATCAATGTGGTTGAAATAAGATAGATTTACTATGATACATGGTCATACTACCACATATAATGGGAAATTACACTCGTTTGGTGTCCTTTACATCAGTTTTATCCCTCAGATAACTTGACACACACCATGAGATTGATAAAATCCAACAATTTTTTTGTTTATATTTATTTTAATCAGGATCCTTTCCCCCCTCACATTCGAACTAGAATTATTTCATTTCAAAATCAAATTTTCATTACTAAAGAGAAAATACTATCAAACCTAAAATGTACAACAGTAGAAAACCAAGAGTAATAAAAATTATAAAATATTAAAATAATAGGGCCAATTATATACCTTTACAATTCTATTGAATTTGGAATTATAAGAATATATAATAAAAAAATGAACATAAATAAAATATCTATTTTTAAGGAACTGTTACTTTTGTTGATAATTAAAATTATGAATAAAAAAATTTCGCTTTCTAATTAGTATATACTACAGAATAGTAGGTGGCTAGTCAAAGGACCATGACATAGTGAAATTTATTACAGGAATAAAAAAACTAATTTTAATGTTATTTAGGAAAATCGTAAAAAAATGGATTATAAACTCATTACAAGAAATATTTTTCTATAATGGTGTATAAAGGTTAGTAAATCCAAGATAATGAAATAGTGAAATGGAAGGAGAAAATGAATTACTATATTTTTGAAAAAATTGGATCTATGTGAATCCTTCATATTAATATTTACTATTTGATAAATAAAATCCACTCTTCATATTTTCGTATACATTGGATTATTCATAAATTTGTTTATCCAAATCAATATTTAAACATTGTTACTATAACTCAGATAGTGGTCGTACATGATTCCACGAAATTAGTCAATTAAATAAAAAAATTAATCCATCAGTAACATGAAATGGCCATGTAGGTAAAATTAAGAAGTAATATAAAATAACTTCATAGGCAAGAAAAAAATACAAAAATACAATTTTAAAAAAGGAAAAAACAATAAATCAGTCACCCTTCATTAAATAATTTCATAAGAACGTTTCACCCCTATTTTTTCGCATTATCCAAATTACTATCTCATGAAACATATGTTATAGGGATATAAAAATGGTAAAATATTTTATGAAAATAGATATTGAGATCCATGAATCTTAAGGGGATGTACAACCACTTAATAATGATGTGATAATTACAAACACAATTTTAGGGGACAACTTTTATAAATAGAAACCCATCTAAAATATTTCTGCATATCTAACATTTTTATATACATATTTTTGTATCCAAATCTGTATTATATTAGTCTGTAATAAAATAATTAGATAATGTAGGTATCACCCAAGAAAATTAATGACAAAATTCTAAAATTGGTGAAAATGGGAATCTTTTTATATTTTTCACACAGAGAAAATCACAGTCTCTGATTCACCTTTAGATCACTACATATGTATCTTCTATGAATCACACCACAACTCCAAATTTAATTTCCAGGAATCTTAAATTTTTATTTTTTTTCTAATTCTTACACACATTTTAAAAATCCATTACATACAATATTAAAATTAAATGAAAAAATATATCTATTTAATTATCCTTCATTAATTTAAAAAACTATAGATCACATCACAATGATTCTTATCATGGTGAAATCATTATCCTATGAAAATTCATGACTCCTGTATTTGAGACCCTGTATTGGTCACACTACGATGCAATAAGTGGAACCATAATATTTATTCTATTCCTAACTAATAATATAAATTTAATACCCTTTCACACCATGATTTTCACTTTTAGCTTTTAAAATATGTTAAACTTGTCAAATTTGATTCTCAAATATCAATAATTTAATAAATAATTGAAAAAAATGTTGTTACATAAACTCCTTTATTAATAAAATCTTTAACGAAAAATCATTACTGAAAAATCATTCATTAATTTAATATAACACTAGAAACACATTAACAACACTTAATGTTGATTGAATATATATGTACTGAAAATTACGTATAGATGAAACACATTATGTTATGAAGATAATGATTATTCAACACCTCTTAATGTACTATGGCCAACTTAGAGTGGACCTATATAAACGATCAATGGAGATGAAAATTATTTATTAACCATGAAACCCAAAAAAATTCCAACAACTATATTAAACATCAGAATTTTCCTTTCTCTCTTAATGGTATATACGACAGATGAATATACTAATTTTTTACCAATATTATGCTCTAATAGTACCTTGAACATCTCATTTTAGATTTTTTTTCAAAACAATCACACAAAATCGGTTTCAAAATGATTTTTTATTAATAAGTCAAAATTTTGACCCATTATAATTATTAGAAAATGTTCATAGTACATTTTTCTAAATCCCCTTTCCTCCAAATCAATGATCAATTTATAATTCATCACTTCTGTGAGGAACTAATCATGATAAACCATGGAGTTATTGATGTTATAGTTAGAGGTGATCTATAATAAAAAACCATTTTTACCTGTGAATAAATATCCATCATAGATAAAACTATATACAATTCTGGTACCAATGTGATAACACCAAATAAATTTGTCAATAAGATTATTTTTTATTCCTAAAATTAATATATGTCCATTATCTCTAATAAAATGCATACCATTATGAATGGTGTTCCTCAAAATATATGTACATTATTATATCCATATATAGTCACATATTTTAATATTTTTTTGTTAATACACATTATATTAATCTATTCTTATATCATTTGATTTCAATAATTTCTTACGCATGGATAATTATTAGGAAACTATTTTTGAAATCCTCCCAATTTAGGATTGGAAACCCCAATCCTAATCTTTGGTATTTGGGTTTTGGGTAGGGAAATTTTGATAAGGTAATCTCAATACAACATAATTATCTATAATGTCTTTATAGATAAGGTACTCATCCTCCTTTTTCAATCATTTCTGAATAACCCTAAAATATTTATGTATTAGACCAATATTGAGGATATTATTATAAAAATTATAGAAAATAATATCCAACTATAATAAACTACACATGAAATCAATGATGAAATTATAAGATATATGAGATATCTATAATTGTTTTTTGGAGAGATCAATTTGATTTCTTTATTTTCCATCAGAGTATATTATAAATTAAATAAATAATGGTGATTTGGATGATGGAGTAATTTTTAATCGAGCCAATATTGTTTACATAAATACTCTTATAAGGGAATAAACATTCGATTGAGGGACATTAGATTCCAATCCATTAATAAAAAATACATACCTTATCATAGTGGTATCATTGTAAACAGGTTTGTGAACGGATATATATATTTCTTTGAAAAGTACCCCACTAAAAAATATCTATCCTATTTCACCAAATTTGTTTTATAATAAAAGAATATTTTTTATAGATAACATGATAATGAATTCATTAACATATTTAAAATATAAATGTTAAAATTCAAAAATTATATTTATTTTTAAAACTTCAACTCTATAATTATTTTAAATGATCTCTAAACCCATTGGTAATGAATAATGGGTATAATGTTAATAAACATGTGAACAAACATATTAGAATTTTTACAATTAAAAATTATATAAATCTCATCATTGGTTGATATATTGTGTTGAATCAAACATAGATACTCCATTTTTGTTCCCTTCTAATATATTATCTCTATTATATATACATAATTTTCATAGGGAGTCCATTTAATTTCAAATCAATGAATGGTTTTGGGGGGTATATTTCATAAGAATACATTTTTGAATATTTATTTATGTTATATATATACTCATTAAGAAAATGTGGTTATTTATATCACAAAACCATGGATATAAATAATAATGAAAAATAATGTTACATGAAAATACTATAAAAAATTATATTATTATTACTTATTCATTATATATAACAACTATGATGAATGGTTTTCAATGCAATCAATCGAATCTTAAGAAGAAATATGGAATCCAGAAAACCAGTTGAAAGCTTTGTAATACACTACGAAATATATAAATGTGGGTATATTATTGATATAAGAATGGATAGTTATACTAATGAAATTGAATATCACAACCAAATAGCATAAAATCATATTTTCATTGTTCAATGAAAATTAGTATAGAATGATAATAAATATAGAGAATAAAAAACCCTCCTAGTGAAAATATGTATACGAGATTATTAGAGAGTAATTAAATAGATGATGTGGTATAGGTTGAGAGTGTAATGAAGAATAATTTATAATAATTATGACTCTTTATAAAATATGCGAAATAGAAAAAAGAGTGAGGTGAATTTATTAACATCTATAAAAAATTGGTTGAATTAATATCTATATGGAAAATGATAAGAATAATTTTGGGCATTCTATTCAATAAAAGAAACATATTCATATTATCATGTAGCATATGTTAGATTAAAATATAGTTTAATATTAATATGAAACCATAATGAAGATATTTTATTGGGATAATATCACAATAAAAAATACGGGAAATAGTAAATTTTTTATGTAATATAGCTTAAAATTGAATAATTGTGACATGGAAATATTTTTTGGTTGTCTAATAAAAAAAATAATAAAAAGAATTTAGCAAAGGTATTATTTTAGAGGTAGGAAGATTGTTTTATGCACATATCCTTTTATGGTCATGGTTATAGCATCGTAATGTGATTATATGTAGTAACCTATATATAGATGTCTAAAATAAATAAACAACAAAATCCTTTAGATTATGTATCTTTCATGAATGAGGCTGATGATAACAATTCAATAGTCTATGGAGGTAGGATATGATTTTTTTTATGTTTTACAAATAATATTTTATTTAGACTCTATATTATATTTTTTTTGTTTATATGATTAAAAAAATTATATTTTTTTAAAATAAATAACTTATAGAATATATCAAATTGAAATTTTATTATAGGATAAGGCCATAGAGTGAAATGAATACATCACCAAGATACATAAGGAATATATATATATATATATAAGTGGGATGCTATGTTTAAATATACTAATTTTATTTGTTATTACATTAATGATAATGTTAAAATAAATAATTTTATTACATCATCTCAGAAAAACAATATATGTGTTTTTGAGATAAGTTTGGGGGAATTTATAGATCAAAAAATAATTATTTTTTTTAATTTTTGACATATGAGACCTATTTTCTTTGGAATTTAAAATATACTTTATTAACACATATTATATATTTTTCTGTATATTACTTAAAAAATAGATAATTGATGAATTTTTTTTATTGAATGATTATTTTGACTAGAAATCCATGAATTGTTTAATATGATAAGCATTTCTGAGTGATAATTTTGAAATTAAATTTTAAATGTTAAATAGAATTGGTATAGTTAATGATTCATTTTAGTGTGTGAAAAAATTAATTTCATGTTTTAAGAAAAATTTAGTGACACGTTTGTGTAAAAATGTATTTAAAAAAATAATGAAAATAAATGAAACAAATAAAAGTAAAAAATATACTAAGAGTATATAATTCATGTTAATTTAAGGAAATGACATAAAGAAATTGTCTTAGAGGGACATATATTAATTTATTTATTTATGCTGATCATAATTATATTTTATAGAATTACTAAATGTCACAATACATATCTCCTTTGTGTCATGACTATACGAAATTGTCTTAATGGGTAACTGTTGGTGGGAGTTGTGAGTTTTATATGGTGGAATTCATTATATAAATTTAAACATTCCACAAAAAGAAAAATAAAATTATTATTATATATATTTTTCCAATGTTAACAATGAATAGAGAATGAGTGAGTTACATCCGTAAAAATAAAATTTAAATTCATAATTTCAATTAGGTATAGAATTATAGAATTAGAAAATTAATAATATTCCATTTTCGTTATTGTTTTTATATTGTTATTGATTTTTTTAAAAAACTGATTTCTATTTTTCTATTAATTTTTTTGATACATTGTATTTAATTACAATTCAATGAGATAATGCTTATGTTTTTTTACATTTTTTACATAGGGAAAAATGTTTAGGATACTGCTTTGGGACATGAAAGATGTAACTAATGTGTTAATTTATTAATGTATATTTCAAATAATTTACATATAATATTATATGAAATTTGATTGGATCATTTTTTATAACACACGATTTTGGTTAAAACATAATAACCATTCATTATGGGGGATGTTATTTTTTTAATATTTATTTATATTAGTGATAATTGAATAATTCTATTAGAATCATACTTTTTTTATAGAATATGATGGAATGAATAACATATATATATTGTATTTAAGGATTGATTCCCCGAATCTTGGAATAGATATGATTTTCCAACTTCGAATGCTTAGATTGTTTCTATAGATGAAATTTATTTTCTATGTAGTGGTTGATATTCAAATTATTCATGTCATACTTTTTTATGTCCATTGAATAAAAATAAAAATATTCTCTATCTAGAATCCATGTACTACATAACATTATGAATCTATTCTAAGGATAAATCAGAAATGATCCTTTAAAATAAGTGATTATGTTATATGGTTTACCAAATTGTTTTTTTATAGATTCTAAAGTTTTTGATTTATAAAAAAATATAATACATTCTAAAAAAATATTTAATTTTTTATAAAGAATGAAATTTCCTGTGATGAAAAATGTTTATGATCCGTCCAATGGATTGGAATTTCATTTATATTGAAGATTATATTTTTATATAAATAAATATATATTTATAGATATGTGGTTAATGAAATTTAGTATAGATAAAAAATTAATTATTTAGTTGAAAAGTTTTGTGAAACATAAATTTTTTAAGAATTATTGAGGTGGGAATATGTTTTATTCATTAAATACAATATTTATCCAAAGAATATGAATATCTTCCCACCTATATATAGTTAATGGAATGGTTTTGTAAATGGAAATTTTATTTTGAGAGATAAAATAATTCAATGATATATTTTAGAAAAAATATATTGTGACCATCATCATAGGATGTGTTTTATAGTTGATGAATAAATATTTATTGCTAATATATTTGTTATATGGACTATAATTAATTTAAAATTAGTGCATTTTAATGAAATTTAAAATGAGAATTGTTTTTTCACTAGCGATTATTTGTTATAAAAAGTCTAAATGAAAAAGGCTTTGTACTCAATAAATCATCATTGGAGGCATTAGATATCATTAATTAAAGATAATTGGATCTTAAACACCCATAAAGTCTATTGAACATAAAATATGTGGATATTAATTATATAATTTGGGATTTCAAGAATTATTTTATAGAAATTATAAAATTTTATTGTGGATTCAAAAAAATATTTCATAGAATAAAAATATAGTTTTTATATATGAAGAAGAAATTTTTTCAAGGTGGATATTGATACCATTATACATCTGTTTTCATACTAACAGAGGTTATTTATTTTCTATTTTGTTTTGATAGAGTCAAAATTTTACATTTTATATCTTAGTCAAACATTAAATATTTTTTTCAAAATGATTGTCATATTTTAGTTTCATGTTTTATCAGATCAACATCTCATATTATGTGGCCATTATTTCAGTAAAATCGCTAATTTATAAGTAATAAATCATTTGAATTATTAATTTTCTAATAAAATTATCTATATATTAAATTATTCTTTATCTGATCGGTATATGTGCTAATTTTGGACATTCGAATCAAATTGAATAGTACAGAAAAAATGCATGTTTTGCCTTTTATTTTATTTAATTGAAAAAATTAATTCATCTACAAAGAATGGATCATTATATATCTATGGTAGATACTGTATATAATTTATTGATTTGATGTCGTCGGTCATGGATTCTTGTTACCGACCAATTGGTTATATAACAAATACACACAAGATAATTCATTGGAAAAATCAAAACAATTAAAATTGAATAACATTTTTTAGAATCTATATAGTTTGATATATGATGGATGAATATTTCTGGTAATTATTTCAATTAAACATAGAGGTTATTTCAATTCTGAAAAATAATATTATTCTTGTGGAAATGGGGAAAAACGTTTTTAATCCATGGGTTTCATATGGAGTATACACTACAAATCATGGAGAATACTCTAAAAGGAGAGAGATAGAAGTCAACTAAATTGGATGCTTACAATATAAGAAAAGTATAATATACAACGGATAAGTTAAGCTAAGGAATATCAAACTCAATTAAGATGATAATTTTAGTGTATCTATGCATTGGTTTCAATGATTTTTGTTATCATTGTTTCACTGGAATCAATTCCCTACACCAGGGGTTGGGTGAATCTATAAAGTTTAATTTATAGCAAAAAAAATTATACACACTTCCATATGTGACTATTCTATCAATGGATCTCGTTAAAAAATTCATTTACTCATTTTTTATGCAAGAAATGATAATAATGAAAAACATCAATAAGGAAACCAAGGATTTGAAAACATTATCCCCCTATAAGGTGGTAAATTTCATCCTAGGTGTGTGATAGTTTATATTACACACACACACATAGATAAATTCCCTTTTATTATCAATATGGTGATAAAACCATATTTATCTTTGATATACTTATCCGAGAATTGGGAGTGTAAATTTCAGGACACCAACTGATACAATAATATCCAACTTGATTCCTTAATATCATAGAACCAATGAAATCATCCTCTCCCAATATAAAATTATGATGGAACATTATTGAAGTATGATCTATAGTGTAGGCATGTGGAACTCTATGAAAACAAGCACCTGGAATAATTCCACAAATATGTTACAATCACAAGTCTACTTCACTTTTCCCAAAAATAACAAGACTGTATCAATTCTAAAGTCCTTAAAATATTAAAATACTATTGATTATTATTCTTATGGTTATTTGATAATTTTTAAATACATAAATTGTATAATCAACCTCTTAAGACCAATATCACCTTCAATTCCAAAGGATGATCATATCATTTCTATAATGGAATTTCTTCTTACATTCTTCTCAATCATAAAGGATACTGGGGAAAAATAATTCTGGAACTTTGTGAATTTATCATTATATATAAAATAATTTCAATGATATTATTCAGTCTTATTAACTGTTATTCTCTTGTGTCTTCCCTTCCATTTAAAATTCTTAAAATTCAAATAATGTTATTTTTTTCATATTTAAATATTTAATATAGGAAACTATAAATAATAAAAATTTACATTTTTTTTATTTCTTCATTCATCCCATTATATGATATCCTCACTAAAATCTAAATGTATTCATTCTCACTTACTATCATAAAAATATTGTAAAAAACCTCATTAACTTTTCTATAAAAGTAAATTTTTTTCCTTTTTTTATTCATATAATTCTAATGGATTAATAAACATTTTAACACCCAACAAAATCCACATTCAATTTAAACTATATGTGTACATAAAAACATGTGAATATATTCATTATAACATGAAAAATGTTATCATATCTCAACTAGTTATTCTAAATCAACATTTATCAATAAATAATTTAGTTATAATTATGAATTTAATATTGATAATTACGTTTAGATCACTGATGAAATTACAAATTATATGGTAAAATAATAATATATAATTATCAAATTTAATAAAAGAATATATAGAAACCATTATGCATCACTCTGTGTCTCCAATAAAGCCTTATGTATCACCTTTATTATGGAATTAACACTTAGAAATGAATTAGGATATTAAATCAACCCTTATATTTGTTTTTTAACATTTTAATTCTCAATGAATCTTAATACATTATTAAATTTTCAATCTATGACTCACAAATAATCCTACCCGAATTCATATAAATTTTACATGATCTTTGGAATCATATATAATTAATTTGATGAGGCATCATACAAAATTTGATACTTTATATCATATAATATGAATTATAATTCCTCTATATTGTTTGTCTAATCCTACAAGAGATGAATTTCATGGGATTAATCTCATTAGTACCAAATATATTCTTGGAAAACTTCAACATAGTACTAAATATCTAGTGATGTGAGATGTTATTCTGAAATAGAACAATTTTTTATTTATGTTTAAACAATATCAACTATTTATTATTACATAGGTTAACATTATTGGAACTAATATGATATATCCATCAATATATTGTATTTTTTATACAAAAAAAGTTTATCTCTGTCCTAATTCATTTCGGAAGATGAAAATCAACACCAAATTTTCTCAAAATGACTCAAAACCTATCAAAACATTTCCCATTTTTTCCAAGGATCGTTAAAATAATTGAAAAGTTATATTAAGGACATAAAAGCATTACCAAATAAATTTAAATTTTAACTAATGAAATTTTTACATATATTTATCTCCGAAAATCATCAAATTATCTTCTCCACATAAAAACAATATTCAACTTAGAAAATAATTAAATATGATCATCATAAATACTAGAAAACTTCTATCCTTCTCCAAACATATCTATCTTTTTCATAGAGATATAATATCTTGAAATTTAAATACATCAGGGAACTATTATGTAAAAATAATTTTTTTCATATTATAAATACGTATCCACTTATATATCGAATAAAGTGTATAATATATCTACCTTTGTCATTATATAAAAATAGTAAAAACCAATGACATCAAACTAATAGTTATAAGGTGTTCATTAATCTTCATTCCATATTCAGAACTCAACAAACATTGAAACATATCTTGGGGATTTCATCATTATTACAAGATCACATTTTCTTGGGTAGTTCAAACACATTCAAAACATCATTACTCAAAATTTATTGATATCATTATTATTCAATTCAATATTATTAATGAAATTTCTACTCATAACCATTTGTTTTCAATAATATTCCCCTCTAGTTTTTTGAATAAAAAAATATAATATTTATATATATGCATCTAAACATATATAAATATGTATCTTCCTATTTTCTTTTCTCTTCCAATTAATAATGTTAAATTAAAATCATCTTGATTAATGGGTCCATAATTACATTTTATGATATGTGATAAATATTATTCCTCTCTATATCTATATGAGTCATGATTAGTATAGAAATAATTAGGGACTAATTTAGAAAGAAATATTTTCCAAAATAAAATAGGACTACAATTATTACTCAGAGTTATTTTCCCATATGATATTCATAGAAATATTCAGTACAACACCAAATTTTTAATATGTTCCATTTTATTTTAATAGCTAATTCCTTCATCCTTATCAATAATAGAATAAATACATTAAATATAACTTGTTGGTTTTGTTTTTGAAATCAGCCATGCAATTTCTAAAATCTTTATCCCTCAATTCAATGTTCAATTAAATATCACCCTTAGTACATCTAAATTTATTATTTAATGAAACATTATGGGAGAATGAGAATACATACCTTCTCAATAAAACTTTACCTGAACCTTTTTGAAGAATTATCATGTTTTCATGAAATATTAGCTTTAGTAGATTACCCAAACATAACCTCCTTAAAGGATATATTACATGTAATATTCATGATTGGTGATCTATATATCAAGAAATGATCAAGATACAAAAAGTTGGGATAATAAAATGATTAAATAATCTATTTTATCCTAATATGATAGAATTACCATATTCTATTTCCCCATGGACATCATCTTCGATTCCCAATATAGAAAAAATAAATAAAATATATATGAGAATAATGTAGAACTACACTTATCATTAGATATAAATTAACGGTTGACATACACATCTAAAATATATACCTAATACATGGTAACCCAATATTTTATAGAACTCCTCATGGTTAATCCATTATTCTTCCGTTTCATTTCGTTATCGATAATATTATTTTGTGGAATCTTTCTATCCACATCATCCATCAAGGCATATGAGTCACCCTATGATATCATAATATTTATTAGTATTTCAAATTGGGTTTTTATATGATCATAACGTTCTTTTATATATGAAAATATTATTTCAACCATCCAAACCCCTTTTAACAAACATATTGGTTATCCATTTTAGAAAACTTCTACTGAAATTCGAGTTCATCATCATCTAGAATATTTATTTCTTTATAGAAACTACTATTTTATATGATTAATTAAATGATTTAATAATATTGAAATTAGATAGAAACAAAATATTCTATTAAATTGGAACATTATTTATTTTCTTTGGACTTAAATATGTTTTTTCATGAATCACTATAGAGCCTGATTCAGAAAACAATTATTGATATATAAATAATTATTCTTGGTTATCTTTTATAAATTACGTCATTATATTTCTCTCATATATTTATTTTATATTGGTTTATTTTTGTTTAATATATCCTTATCAATTTTAATTACTCAATGGTAATAGTACATGGTGTGATGTCTTATTCCATCATAGATGCATCTTAATTGTTTTGGTGAATCAACCTTGATAAAATTATTCATATTTTTTGTCATTATTCTTCTATTTATTTAACATGTTTAATTTGAGTATTTATTTGTTGGTTTTACTCCATCATGTGATTTAGGAATATTTTTGGTTTAGTTTTACAAGCACAAATATTAACAAAGACAATATTGATTTCAAATTCCACAATGATATTTCTAGATTGTAAATCTCTTATAGATTAACAAGTTTTGACCATTTTTATTTTAAATCATCATTAAATCTTCTATTATTTAGTTTTTGGGGATGAATTTTTGTTAAATAGTTTGTTATAATTTATCCAAAAATAAATATACTTATTCCGGAACCGTTCACAATAGATGTACTATTCAGTATACTTTATTCTTTTCCAATATAATGTACTCTATATAGATTATATATCTTTCTATTTTTTTTGAATTTACACAAATTTTGGGATCGTTTTATTGGGTAATATTTAATCTAAAAGATTATATCCACTATATATTTATTTTTAGTTTTTCGATGAATTTCTAAATCAAAATTTTTCCAAAATTTGAATAATGTTCTATAATATGAATATAAAAAAGCGTGAAAATAATATTTTTTGGAATAAAATCCACATGTTAACTAGTAATTTAATATTATTATCATTAGATGATAAAAATAAATTATTACCACATGATCTAGGTAATTTAACATTAATATCATGTTTAGAAATATTTTTTGTAATAGATATTCTTTCACTAGTTTCTATGGAATCAACTTGGGTATAACACATATAGTTTTTGGAATACAATTTCCATTAATAGATAATTTCATTCAATAGATTTATATGAATTAATGAACAATATTATGTCAATAATGATTATAAATTATTCAATTTGTAACATTATATGGTATTTAAATGAAATATTATTGTTAAAAATAATTTTCAATTTAGTTATGAAATAACCTTGATCCAAAAATATTGGTTTCAAATATATTTTGTGTGAGAATTTTTTTTTCATATATGTATTTTATTAAAAATAATTTAGAGTATTAACATTTTGAAACATTATTTTTTACAACTGTAGAAAATAAATTCATAGGATAACAATGGGTTCTAAAAAATATATTTTATACATGAATTTTTTTCATAAATATTAAACTATTCACTATTAGTGACTAATTTAATGGATGTTTTAAAACAATATATTTAATAAAATCTTTAAACATTCATATAATAGTTATCAATAGGAATGGAATTGGAATAAATTTAATTTTATATATAAGATGAAATTTTATTAAAAATAGTTTTCATAGCATTTTACACTCTTATGCTATCAAGAATTTCTAAATCATAGAGAAATATAATTTGATAAGATGAAATGTATATTTGGAATAATCATACATATATTTGTTAGATAATTCAATATTAGTTTTTGATAATTATTTTTAATTGTGTAAAAAATCATTAATATGGTAAAAAGTAAAAGATATAACGGGGGGCTAAGTTAAATAGACTAGGGTCAAAATAACCTAAAAAAATGTATAAATACTCCTTTTTAATGAATATTTACTCTATAACATACCCTTTTTGAATATTGATCCTATTTAAATCAACTTCACAATTATATTTACTTTATTATATTTTAATATACTAAATATTTACTAGTATTTCACCCACCTCACATGTAAAAGAGAGCCCCCTACTCTCTCTTATTCACACATTCTAAAATAACATAGATTGTTGACACGTTTAAAAATATTTTCTAAACATAACTAAACAAATTATAATGATTTTATACATTTCAAAATACCATCCCATTGGTTTTTAAAAAAAATATCCAAATGAGGGTTCTCATAGAAGGCATGCAACTCTTAGATGAGTGTTTTCATTTTTATTTCTTATTAAACCACCATATACTATTATATAGAAATGATTAAATTATAAAATAATAATATTTAATATAATAATATAATATTTTTGTGATTAATGAACCCATTTTTACCCTTTTTAATCCATTAGGAAATGAATGAATCACGAGTGTATATGTACAGAATACCACCTCTCCATAGCGATATAATTAGTTTTTCATCCCCATTTCATGGATGGTAATGTTGATGAGATTAATTTTTTATATATTATTTCCATGAAATTATCCACACATTACAATGATAAAATATGACAAAACCTTTTACAATCCAATATGTTAGAAAATTAAAACATGGATTCTGTGTATATGTGGACTACCAAACACACAAAACGATGTGGTTAATTTTGCATTTTTGATTTACATGAATGGAAATATTGACACAAATAATTAATATATATTATATTTATAATATAAATACTATTATTTTGGGTTTATTTATTATTTAAATTTTTTTGTTCCATCTTTTGAAATGGGAAAACATCACCCATGCATAAGTGCAATCTACCACCACCACAAAGTAGTGTAATTATTATGTGTTCATAACTACTTATAAATAAATGGTTATAAAAGTGTATATTGTAAAATATTATTGTACTTATGACAAGATCAATATTCCAAATATGATTAATTTTCAACATGGTGCAAGGACTAGAACTGTAAAATAGAAACACACAATTAAAACATAAAGGTTCCAAACCAAATAATGATTTTAATAAAAAATTAATAATGGATGTGTATTTTAAAATTATAAAATAATAATAAATTATAATCAATGTATAAATATGGTATTGTAATAGATGTATAATAAATAGAAATTTATTACACAATTTTTTCTACACTTATAATGAAAGATGATATTTGATATAAGGCATTGTGGAGATCTCTCTATTTTAAATAGGATTGATTTATGTTTGAATCTTATTTTGGGGAATTATATGATAATTATATATTAAATCCATCTATTTTATTTTATGATGTACATTTATTTAATTTAATGTTTTTCCTTATATTCTAAACAATTTTGTTGTTTATATTATTGAAAAATATTGTTTAACAAAATTTGACCTCATTTCCTTGTTGGTAATTAATATTTTCATTCCATGTCCTTCTTATTTAAAAATAATTTTCAATAATAATCATTAATAAATTTAAAATATTATTTAAATTAATTTTAAAAAATATTTTACATTGTTTTCAAAGGATACAAATTTACTCTTTATAATGTAATCCAAAATGATACTTATGAATTTTTATAAAATCATTGAAAGGAATATTTGTTTTGATGATTACCACATGAAGAATTATTTTAACATCTGGATTTTAATTTATCCAGAATATTCCTTTTTATGTTTCCTTAGTTATTAGTAATATATATTATTCAAAATATTTTATAAATTTTCAAATAAAATTTAATAAAATTAAAATTATATATTTTTCATGTTTTCAACAAATTGTTAGAAAGTAAATTTAGGGGTATTTATCATCCACATAAACAACCATTAATGTATCTTATAATTGATCTGTAATTTTATCTAATTATAATATTCATCCTATCAATCTGGATGGCTAGTTATTTTGTGATGTTGAAATATTTATGAAAATCATAAATTTTTATGGGTTATGTTATGATGAATTAATGAATGTTTTTATGATATTTTGATGAACATATTTATAGTTTTCATTATGTGATTGATAGTCCTAGAAATATATTTTCATATAATGCATTGGGTAATTAGTTATACCTCATGATATAATATGATCTTGACTGGGGCTCTTTTAAAATATATTAACAAGGATGTGAGTATTGACTAAGAGAATTATTTTATAAACTTATGTTTATTCCAAAAACAAATTTCTTACGATTGTGATATTTTTTGTGGAACATGATTAATTTTTTATGATTCCATACTCTAATGATTTATGTTTTTTGTAATGTTTGGGCCTTATTTACTTACTCATTATTATTGATATTGGATGATTGGTTATTAATTTTTGAATTAATAAATGTGCTATAATATCATTATACATGTCTTATGACCATTTATGATCATTGGTTGACGTCTACTATGTTTACGCACATCGGTTATCTTTGGTCACCGCTTCTTATGCTTGAATTTGAACTATTTAGAATTAAGGTTTAATATATGTTATGTGTATGATAGGTACTATGATAGATGAAAATTATTGGAGAATGTTTAGATCCTTTATGTAATAATTTTAAAATATATCTATTCTCTAGTCAATCAAAAACATTATGGTTCTAAGTATTTTATTTTTTTAAAATGTATTGAATATTCATATAAAATGATGTAATATTTATGTATTTAATTACTGGGTTATCTTTGTTAGAATAAAAAATTTACATATATTATAAATTAGAACAAATTTATTAAAATTTCATGGATAATTGTAAACCAATAATAATATAATGATGTTTTGGTAAAGTATCCATTTTTTTTTGTTTATATGTAATTAAATAACTATAAATATACAAAACATAGATGAAGCTTGATGAATAGATGCACCTAATAGAAATTACCCGAACAGGATGCATGGCTATTGAATAAATATTCCACTATTCCATGATAATGAATAATATATGGACACTTGGGTTTTCACACTTTGGGGAAAGGTTTCAGTTAGATACTATTATCTTTTGGAATCATTATGAGAAAGAGTGGATATAATCCATGAAAACCAATGATAATATATTTTGATATGTTTTAAATAAAATGTTTTGAGGTCTAAAAAGTAGTGTATGAATTTATAAAATCAAAAATATGATTTTCCTAATCAAATGGGTTATTACATTAAATATTAATGTTTGATGCCTACACTATAACTATATTTTGGCTAATAATTTGAACAAATAAGAATAATGTGAGCAATGAATGTGGAATCCAATATAATTACTATATTTATGAGTAACTAAATGAAAATTGAGATAATGTATGAATCCATTTGATTGTGACAAATCAGAAATCTCATAATTCAATTAAAAACCTAATTATATGTGAGTTTCTTTGTACAACAAAAAAAGAGAAAAATTGAATTTTAGGAATGGTCAAGAGATAAATTAAATGAACCATAGAGGATTATTATTTTTATATGATAATAATATGGGAAGAAGAACCACATGGGATCATTTAAATGAATGATACAATATTTTATTTGTAAAAAATAATTGAATAAGAAAATAATTTTTGAGAAAAATGGCATTTTTGATGTATGTAAATAATGTCAATAATATGGTTCCATTAATATTACAATGTATTAATCCACTGATCACTAAGATGGTAGCTGGACTAGTAGATCACATGGCCTCAATCATGTCTCCCCTTATGTCAAAGGAGACTGACTAGATTTTAGTGTATTTGGAGGTTAGAGTGGGGACACTATACCCTCATATCAAGGTATCACAATAGTATTATAGAAATAAACAAAAGTCAAATGTAGAAAAAATATAAAGGAGAATACAAAATAGCAGAAGAATAATTTAATAACTAAATTAATGTGTCTAATTCCAATTTATACAAAGAATTCATGTCTAGTTGATGTTAAAAAAATAAAATAATAGATATAAAACAGGTGATGAGAAATATAGAAATTCATAAATAAAATATAGAAATGAAAATGAAAGAAAATCCCCATGGGTGGTCTTCATGAGCATCCCAGGCATCATCTCAGTCACGTGCTTCTAACTCCTAGGTACAAGAATACAACCACATGAATTTTCCATGGCCTAGAAAACATATGTTCTTCTCACATTCCTCAGTGTACATGCTTCCTGGGAATGGTGTGAGATAAAATCTTAGTAGTCGGGACCTACGACGTCTAGAATAAACTATTACATGCAATATGAACTATGAAGTGTGTAGGTAGTATAAAACAATAATCTATGTTGAAATAATAACATAGGTCAGATCAGGTTTCAATCTACTTTTGCAAATAACAAAAAATAATTTCTGATCAGGTTCAATATATATATATATAATAAGGTATATATATATATATAGTATATTTATATATTACATCCAACTTTATGAACCAAGTGTGTGTGGATGCCAAATGTCCATATACCTATAATACTAGTTCCACCTAGATCAAGGCATAATACACATATCTAAGACATGTATAATGAGCCATAAGGATTCAAACGTAGGGTGCATTATCTACATCTTGATAGATTATGCGATTCCATGAACTCAAAACTTCAGATCGTGAGTGTGCCATTATGCCAACACTCGAAATAGGGAGCCTGAAACCTCAGCCCAATATCCTAAATAGTATCCCAGTTTTGAGAAACCACAGACTTGACACCCAATATAATGGAGTATGATTATCATCATGATCAACATCCAGATCGATCATATAACAACCTCTATAATGGCACATTATAAGTAATATAAAGAATTATGAAAAACCACTCATGAGAATTAATAACTAATCCGTTATATTGGAATTATCAAATTTATAAAAATATTACATAATAAAATAGCTCCTATGAATTTCCAAATTCGAGTTCATGTCCACTGTGACCTTAATTTTTATATAAGAATTTAATATAACATAATCATGTTCATAGCCATAACATACTTCATAACATATTCCTTTTTGTTAAAATTGATCATTTAAGGAACTGGAACCATCATGGAATACATTTGACTTAACAAATCTAAGTAAAATAATTTTATTATGCTTAATGAGAATTTCATTGGTCTCATTGAAAAATGGAACAAACACATACTTGTGTCATTCCAATTAAGAGACGGTAAAATAACTCAGGAGGTTCTTTGGTTCATTTAATATGTACATAAAAAGAGGGAAACATCATTTAAGAATATAAAGCAAGGGAAAGTTATAAAATTCCATATACGAAACATTGACATCAATGCATAAAGACCTATTAATGAAACACGATAAGCATGATTTATATCTCTAATCAATAATTTTTTTGTTGAGAAGACAACACACCTCCATCAAGGGGTTTTATTATAGAAACATGACAATGTTCTTCAAAAAACTAATTTATTATATTAAACATTAATCAAAGAGGAATACTCATTTCTCATTAAAGAAGTATATAATGAAGTCCTAAATTTAATATTTCAATTTGAAAGGGATACTAGCTCAATAATTAGAAGACCAATTTGTACACATCAACACTTGATTCTTTTATTAGTGACCACCCAAATCAAATCCTTCCTACCTTAAACCATGAAAACCATTGCGTATACATAAGTAAACCTGTCCTATATAAAGATATTCACATGTCTATGAATATGTAAATTAAGATATTTACATATTTTTTTATATATGACTTTACCAATTTATACTTAAAAAAGTATGCATTTTCCATATATACACATAATCAAAACTACAAACACACAAATTCACTTCCATTGGTGAATATTAATATTATTTGGGAGCTTACATATTTAAATTCCAAACTATACATATTCTATAAGTCGCCTTTGTTTTGGGTGATTTCAACCCGCCTCAAAGATGACATGGACACACTAAAAAGTTATTAGGCACTCAAAATCACCATGTAAAAGTGCAACCCACTAAAGTTAAATTAGAAAAAACTAAAAAATATGAAATTCCGAAATTGAAATTGTGAAATAATAAATAATATAAGAAAAATGACATGATATTGATGATGAGTGGACTTAAATGCTACAAACCACTTCGCCTTCAGCAGCGGATTCCAAAATACATATGAATGAGTCCTGAGAGATGCACCTCACATCCTAACTACTTAAGAAAAAACAATTAGGCCAACAATAACTCATCGGTTCGGCTGAATGTCACGTGGAAACAAAAGATTTTAAAAATCATTATAAATGAGAAGAGGAAGGAACCATATATTTTACCTTGATGGATCCTCCGATAAATATAATGGAAAAATATGTGAAATCATGTTAAGAGAGGAGTCTGAGTAGGGTAGTTATGCATGGTCTAGGGTTCCATGGTGGAGGGTTGCAATCTTTGGGGGGGGGGGTGTAATAGGGCCCCATTTGGTATTTCTCAAAACATAAATAATAATATTAATATTATTATTTATGAAAATGATAATTAAAAATAATAATAATAATAATAATAATAATAATATTATTATTATTATATTATTTTTAGTATTATTAAAACATTTCATTATTATTTTCATTTTCAATTTAATCTAATTTAATTTATTTTCATTTTAGTTTTAATTTAATTAATTAAATTTCTTAAAAAAACCCATCACATGGTTTGGTTCGCACTATTATCCAAGCCATGCTCTAACTATGTGATGAATAGTGTGAGAAAAATGTCCATTTGGAACTATATGTGTGGGCTAAGGGAATGGTTTGGGTAGACTGTGTGCAGCTGGTGTAGGGTGTTCTACTCTTCGATAACATGCCACAAAGTTTACTACAACTAGTCGTACAGTGTATAAAAAATGATGTGCATCTTCCAGACCATCCAAAACATTTATTCTAGGACAATTTCATTTAAAAAACCCAACAAGATACCCACGGGATCCTATATTCATTTAAAAAAGTCCTCAAACAACACATTGAAGCATTAAAACACATGAAATTGTCTTTTGATGCTCAGTTTCTAATATATCCTATCTAGTAAACAAAAATGATCAATTTCGTTTGGATTTTGTTACATTTCAAAATCATGGGACATTACAACCACCCCTCTATATAACTTCACATCCCAAATAAACCTTTAGAATCCATGAATTAAATACCAATCCTATAAGAGATGTGAAGTCTCTTTCAAAAAATCACATTTTTTTTCAAAAATACCCAATGAACCTCTGATTAATTACTTAATCACATTTCGGTTATGCTATTAAAAAAGGAGCCAATATATTTTTTCTAAATGACACGACAAGGAAAAACATATTTGATCATGATTAAGTTGATAAAAAGACACATAGTCAACTCATTAAAAATAATCCTAAATGTTCTTCGCTCAATATGTTTTAATATTGGAAATGGAAAATTCCAAGGCACGGTACTTCCACTGTCAGAATTTCCCATGAAGCACACCACAAAAAATTATATTGATGCACATCAGGTGATTTTTCTAATAGGGGGAACACGATCCCTTCCAATTTCATACCAATGACCTATTTTTTTGGAAATAGTCAAACTCTGGTCAACCTAATAGAGCCAATCACACACACTTTACCTAAAATACATATCTGACACATTAATCATACCCCACCTTAACCTAGAGATATACATCAAACAGTTTCATCTTACCATACAAAAAAAAAGGATAACAGGTTTATTTAACAATAGCTAACATATCATAAAATGCTAATCTTAGATGGCTGTGACATTCCAAACTAAACTACGACACATTCTCTAAATGCATTTTTCTTCCAAAATAATAATGTTTCCAAAATTATGGTGATGTACCTTGGTCAAATAATCACTTCACTATTTATTCTAATGTTCCTCAGTAGAATTAAGGGTATAATCCAAATCCATCTCACTAAAAAACATCACCATTTAAGCATCAACAACACCCCAAGACTTATAAAAAGTATGGGTAACCAAAGATTCAATGAACTAGAATCATAAGAACTTAATGAGCTATCCCACACTATATAATTATAGGTGAGATGTTGGAACAAGGGCCGAAAGTCAAAATTAGATCACTAATTGATCCCTGAGTGGCATACTCCAAGTGGAAATGTCATTGAAAAGAAAGGATGACATCCAAGGATCCGTATAAGGCATTTCTACTTGGGAAAAAAAGTATTACTCATGATTAACCAAGCCTCAATAAGAACAACATACCATCTTGGAACACAATGAAAACCAACCAAACAAGCCCAAGAACTTTTAAATCTTTAGCGTAGTGTGATATTGAAATTAACTTTTTTGCATTAAAGATGACATCATGATAGGGTACATGCTCTTCTCTAAGAAAGAGTAAACTAATATGGAACAAAGAAATCCACAATATAGGTAGTCGAACCAGTACTAGTCTACCTATCTTGAAAGAAGCTTGGATTCTCTTAATGATGCATCATCCACCGAACCATGTTTCTCTTACCACCGAAGATATTTCTGTGATCACTCAGTATTCAAAACCAAAGTCCATTTGAGGCCAAATGAGATAGTCTGGGGTTGCGACACAACCAAAAACATTAGTTTCATGCTGTCAAGAAAGTGTCAATATTTACAAGACATGCAAACCTCTAGGGTATTCAATCATGTCTGGCCATTACCAAATAGACATCTTCGATTGTACTCATTCTACATATAAGAAACAAATTGTTAGATTTGAAATGATTATCACCACTTTAGTATTTTCTATGTCATCGGAAGAATAGATAGAAAAATTAGCCACTCAAAGCATGCAAGATCAGATTCACCTTTACGAATAAATGATTATGAATTTGGTACGAAAACCATAAAAAGATGACAAACTTGTAAAAATTCCCAATTATATAGGAAGTTAACCTGACCATTAGGATGATCTTGATTCTTTTTTTCTTAGGTCACAGTACAATAGAGATAAACCGAGACTACACTGAACCACACAAGGCTCAACGATTTCATAGAAGTCAACCGGTTTGATGCCACATTCAAAACTCAACGAGTAATGTGTACCTAAATGCATGTGACCAAAATACATAAAAGAAAATGACTGTTATGGAATACTGTACGTAGGTTTATCATCCCTATGAATTCAATTAATATATGGAATATGGATAAAACTAGATCAAAATAGAAATATCTCAAACAATTGTGAAAAAGACTGATGACCTCCCAAGTCACCCAATGAAAGTGAAAGGGGACATGATCCTAATAAGTTTCTGACCATGAGTGAGTCATGTCTAACCTATTAAATATGAGAAATAATAAATGATCACACCCATAAAAAGACCATGTAAAACAGAGGACCTATCTGAACAAAGGTTTCATTTAAAAACTATGAGTCCTACTAGGAACAATGACACCCGAAAAGCACCAAGCATTAGAAAACTCACAACCTCAATCAAGGAATTAACTAAAATTGTTCTAACTACTATGGTATATCCCCTAAGAATGGCATAAGTTCTGACTCTATCAATATGTCACACCAAGTACAAATTCACTAGGATCAAGAGCCTATCATCTAATATATTTCTAAAAAGAAACGTCCTGTAGAAAATTCTCAGATTTCTCTTCCAATGAAACTCAAAGATAAGAGTTTTGTTCAACCAATACATGAGTGTTTAAAAGAATGACACCACCTATAGTTCCATTTAATGTCCATTAAATTATATTTATTTACATTAAATAATTTATAATTTAAAATATCTTCAACCATAACATCAATTACCATTTATGAAACAAGGCCAGTTGGTAAAACACCATGGAAATTTGTAATGTATTATTAAATGTCATTTTTAATTTTTTTTTTGAAATCCACTCTTAATTAGTAAATATATCATATAAATTCATTATATTAGATAAGGATACCTACAAGGGTCCTTCTAAGACAACCCAGAAACATCATAAAGAATCCCAAATAGATGTTTTTTAGTAATTAATGTTTCATAACACTCATTGTGGGTAATCCCATTAGAAATATTCCCAAACATAACAAATTGGTTCTAGTTGTGCATTTAAATGTTAATAAAAATCATCTATGATTAAAATTAAATAGATTTTACATTTTATCCATTTCAAAATTCATATTTCTTGTATATTTAATATGGCTTCTGATTTCCTAATTGATGAAGTGCCAATGCACTTCATTTATTGAAAACTACATCCCATTAATCACAAGAAATTCACTTTATCAATTGAAATTTATCAACATTTTTCAATGGTTTGAATATAATGGTTACCTATTCCTAGTTATAATGTACAAATACACAATATAATTGAAAAATGGTTTACATATTAATAAAAAACAATTACATTTCTCCCATTTACCAAAATACAAATTTTAAATGAAACTAGCATGATATCATATGTAGTAAACACATAGAAACATTATATAATAAAACATAAAAATGATACACTGGAAGCGTGGAATAATTCCCAATGCATGGATACAAATTATCATGCTAAATAGATCACCCAAGCGTGTTATAAACACATTCATGCTAACAAATATATGGAATTGAATACACTCAAGTCACACGTCCAAATCTATAAACAAGCTATAAATATGACTACATTGCATGGAATATGCATGAAATGTGATTTATTATGGGCCTATAATTATGCATATCATGTTACATTATTATGGTACCCGGATAAGGGTAGAACTCTATCAATTTTATAAATCAATGAGAAGAAAAAAGTACCCCATTTTGTCAAGGTAAAATAATAATAAGCATTAATATCAAATGACATGAATAAAAATACCTTAACTAGAAAATTGTTCATTTCCTCATGGTTAGGGTGACTAGCCCCAAACATAGATTTTTTCCAAGAACAAATAGATTCTTAGTCTTTGGTCTACCATCCAAAAACCATAATAAAAAGGGAAAGAATAAGATTCTGATACCACGTTGTAGTGTTGCAACCTAACTTACCACTAAGACGGTAATCGAGACACATGGTCACATGGCCTCAATCATGTCTCCTTGTGTTCTAGAGGTTGTCGACTAGTATATAGGGTCTTAGGTGGTGATTATGGGGAGAATATACCCTCATATCTGAGTAGAATAATAGTATTATATAAATAAACAATAGAAAATTTATAAATATTATAATGGAAAAGACATAGTCACATAAGGCTAATATAATAACTGAATTAGAGTCCCAAAAACTAGTTTATAAAAAACACTCTTGTATAGTTGAGGATAAAAAAAGATAGATATAAAACATGTTCCATTATACTGGGAAGTATAAAAATAATGAAAAGAAAATAAATGAATAGAAAATCCCTATCGGAGACCTCTACAAGAAACATTATCTCTTTCTTGGTCTTGAGCTCCTAACTCTTGGGTACGAGCACACAACAACAAGAATTTTATGATGTCCTAGAAACATAAGGTATTCTTAGTTACCCCAATTTAATAGATGTTTGAGTGGGGTGTGATATAACATCACAGCCGGTCGGAACCCACAATGTTTATCCCAATCCATATTATATAACATAAATTAAGTAATGTATAGATAATATGTACCAATAAACAATAATAAAATAACAACAGAGGTCTGATCAGGTTCAAATCAGAAAAATGGATGACTCTACCTACTACGACTCACCAATAAAAATATTGTATGATTGGGATATTTATACATAATAACACACACACACACATATATATATATATATATGTTTGTGTGTGTAGCATAGTTCTATATTACATCAACCTATATAAACCATGTGAATGAAGACACCTAATGGCCATATAACTAGAATAATAATGCTAGATGAATCGGGGAACAACTCACTTATCAATGACCATTCTAATCTGACATAAGACTCTTATTATAGGGTACTTACTCTACATGTTGATAGAGTGTGACATGCCATAATCTCAATAGTCAGGATGGTGAGTGTGTGATCATGCCCACACTCTATAAAGGGAGTGTATTGTGTCTGCAAAATGACCTTTATAGTATCATTTGTCTGAGATTCCCTAAACTTAACACCCGATGTAAGAGAGCAAGATTATCTTCCATGATCAACACCACTTACCATCGTATCACAACCTCTGCCAGGGAACATTATAATTAATATATATAATGAGGAAAAACCTTACATGAAACATATGAATTAGTCCCATATAAATGATTCATTAAATATTTAAAAATAATACTAAAGGAAACACCTATTTTGTATTACAAAATCAACGTTTACGTCAATTATGAGCATACAGTTCATATAATCATTTAATAAAACATTATCATATTTATTGACTTAAAATACATCATAAGACATTTTATTTATTTAAAACAATTCATTTACATAATGTAAACATATATTCTCGACATTCCATTTAACTAATGTAAGACAAATCAATTTATTAAGATCAATGATCATTTTGGAGGTCTCATTGAAAAAATGAATAAACACCTGCATGAGTAATTCCAATTAAGAGTTGTTCCAAGAAAATATGAGGTTCCTTCATTTATTTGAAACATATATAAAACGGTATAAATATAATTTAATAATAAATAGAGAGGCTATGTTCAAAGATTCCTTATACCAAACATTGACTATGGAAGCCCAGCATTGCATATATTACTATAACATCAATTTCATGATATAAAATAAAAAATTTCACAATGTGGATATAAAAGGTTGAGATTCTTGGTAAAAAAGTACCATAACTAACCTTTACAACATAAAACATAAATATTTATTTAATTCCTTCTTCTCTAGATTCTTATTGTCCCTTATCTTTTCCTTAGTACATGTAGTCACCTGAGGATATACATTAAAAAGGGGTGAGCTAAAAATCCTAATAAGAGGATTGATAAGATCATGAAATAATATGACATGAGATTAGCAAAATAATTATCACCATAAATAAGGGAATAAGATCATAATCATGAGAGGAAGCTTTAATAAAAGAGTTTGAATGCTGAAATTTTTAAAAAAATGAATCACCATGTCTTAGTAGTCAAATACAAAAGATAGTTTTGAACATAGATAACATCATGTTCATGAATATTTAAATTTAATAATGAGTTTCTAAAACTTTGAAATTCATTAAAGCACTATATGATTTCATGTTCCCCCATCATAACATCACATTTATATTTCCCTATATAATTGCAGGCGCATCCGTCACATCATAGAATTTAAATTATCATGAATTCGACATAGAAAATATATCAAACATGAACAAATAAAAATGTATGGGAAGCAATTATTTTTCCTTCATAAAAAATAAATTCATAAACATTAGGTTCCAAAAATGTAATATGGAATAACATACTTGATATAATAATCACCAACATTGAGTTAGAAGTAAAAGGTGTGTTTTGAAAGAGGAGTGCTTTTTTAAAACTGTGTGTTTTTCAACAACACCAATATAAAACATATATATTCAAGAAATGATAATATAATAATTAAGAAATTATTTTTGTGGAATAACCATATTAAAAATGGGGTGAAAGAGTGAAAACTCAAAAAAAAGAAAGTTGGGTTGGATAATTCCCCTTACCATTTGATTAGAAGATTATTCACGTTAATATCATATATAATCACATTTGATTCAAGAATTAAAAATTCCAAAGAATATTATACATAAATATGATTCATTATTGTTTTATTATGTTATTTTATAGGACTTTGGATGAGTTATATTGTTTAATATCATTATTCAGGAGCATTCATTTTCGTCGTTTTCATTATCAATTCATTTTTATACATGAATAGAGGTTTTTTTAAAATGAGGATAAAAAAAATTATTATATTTTATTAACAATCCTTCATAATATTAAATGATCTTATAAAGGATTTTTTTATATATCATGAGTATTATTCATTAGATATAGGATAATGATGATTTATTTAAGATAATAATGGTGGTCTTTCGAACACAACGAAGTCATTTTATTTTATCATTTAGTAATATGATAATAAGTTATTCAAAGTACATAAAAAGGGTTATAAAATAAATTTTAAAATATATTTCAAACAATTTAATTTTATTATTAACATCCTAGAAGGTGTTTAATGAAAATTAAATTGCATCTCCCACGATGTTTCTCAATTGACACATTAAAGATGAAAATTTTATATTTAAGATAAAAGAGAGAGAGGGAAGAGTTTAATGATAGATATTCCATTAACGTGATATACTTCCAATATTTGTATAGTAAAATAGTTATAATACTAATTTGATTAAGGGTGGTGGGAAGATAATAAGTAATGAAATTAAAATTGAAAGGAAAATAAATGAAAAAGAGACATGATTTACCTCTTGAATATTCCTCTTGAGATCATCCTCATGGAACCTAGGTTTGGTATTTTGATGATAAAACAAGAACTTGGATTTGGGGGAGTGGATAGAGAAGTATTGGGCCAAATTTAATCAATTATAAAAGATTGATAGGTGTGATGAGAAGAGGGTGTGAGGGGTTGGATTTATAGTGGAGGAGAGGGGTGTTTTCTAATTATTTTAATCTTTAGTTTATTATTTTTGTCTAGACAACAAATATTGATGGTTATTGTTGCTAAATATAGTAATCAGATCATGTGAGTTAGAATAAATTTATCTTAAATCTACAATGACTCAATAATTAGTGAATTTAACTTATAATGTTTATATATTGTAAATTATTATATTCTACTATTCACAAAAATTCACGTATTTGAGGAACCTAATTTTTTTTCCCTAACCATTTTTCAATTTGTAGAATTAAAAAGTGACTTATATTTTATGAAATAAAATTTCTGAATATGAGTAATTAAATTTATGATTTAAATAATCATTTACTTGTAAAATATAGATTTTAAAATTACAATTGATTTTATAACACTTTGAGAAATTATTTAAGATCAAATAAATTTATCATAAAATTAAAATATATAAAAAATTTATTCTATAAATTTATTTTTTGAAAATAAATATTATTTAAATTTTTAAATTAATTATAAAATTTAAATTAACTAATTATGACTTATAAAAATAACATTCACTTAATTAAATTACATAAAATCAATTATTTACTTAGACTATTATACCATTCCATTTTTATAAGATGACTAAATTATAATTATACATTCATAGTTGAGGTTACAATTCATTAGGGAAATTTATTATTTATAAGGTTTATATAACTATTCAAAAGGGGAAAATTACTATTCATAAGGGTGAGTTAAAATTCACCCAAAATTATGTTTTTCCTACTAGACACCAAATGTCTTACTGATCCAAAATGTGTATGTCAAATTTTCAAAATTGAAAACACAGAAGTAACAGAATTATATTAAACGACTAGGCATTAAAGGTCAAATAGTATTTATTAGTTCATTTAATAAATATGTCGAACTGTGTTTCCTACGATTATTTTATGTGACATAATTATAAGAAGGGAATTTCCTTTGTTAAAACATTTGGTCATTATATTATTCCCCCTTATTAACATTTTCCCTCAAAATTTCATTTTACATTCTCGGATGAAAATAGGTGTGGGTACTTCTTATTCATCGCTTCTTCCAGGTCCCATATATTTTCTTCGTACTTATGGTTCCACCATAGTATGTTTTGATGGTAAGTATTCGTATTGCGTAGAACATTATCTCTATGATCCAAGATTCTCACTAGCATCTCCTCATATGAAAGAACACTCTCTAAATGTACCACCTCTGAATAGAGAACATATGAAGGATCTAGAATGTACTTATTTAAAAGAGATACATAAAATAAATCATGTAATTTAGACATGGTAGGGGGTAGTGCTTTCCAATAGTCCCTTACTCCAACACGATAAATAATCTTCAAGGGAACAATGTACCTAAGACATAGCTTTCGATTCTTCCCAAATCTCATGACCTTCATCCATGGAGATATTTGTAGGAATAACATGTTTCAAAATTTGAATTCATGGTCCTGTAGTTTATTGTCTTCATAGCACTTTTTTCGACTTTGGGAAGGATTGATATGATGCTAAATGGTTTTCAACATTCACACCACTTATTTGATCATTTTAGGACCTTAAAGCTTACATTCACAAAAATCATCCAACCATGCCAGTGTTTAAAACCTTTTCCCATAAAAGGATTCATATGGATCCATTTTGTTATTGGTGTGGAAACTATTTTTGTAGTATAATTAAAAAATGGGACAATATTTGTATTATCCTCAATTAATCTCCATATAACATGATCTAAAATTTCATCCGGTATCTGAATAGTATGGTCTCGTTTTCCATTAGTTTGAGTATAATAATCCATACTGATGTTTGGCTCCGTTCTTAGTGGATGTTTTAGTCTTTTCCATAACATAGAGGTGAATCTAGAACCTCAATCGAATTTAATAGATAATGGTACCACATTTTGCCTTAATCCTTCTTTGATGTATATTTGGGCATGTTAATATAGTGAGAATTATTCATGAATTGAGATAATGTGAGATGTCATTATATGAAGATCCACAATAACCCATATAGGATTTTGTCCCCAATATGCCTTTGGATGTCTGGTGAAAAGGTCCTTTGTAATGTTATCCTACATACATGTTGGTATGGATAGTGGTTGCAACATCCCATTAGAATTTTTTCTTTCATCCTTCAATTGTTGACATACCAGGAACTGTGATGTATATTCCACAATATCCTTCATCATATTGTCCCACCAATAGTTCTCTAGGAGATCTCGATACATCATTGTGCTCCCTAGTAGAATACAGAAGGTTGGAGCTACGTGCGTCATTAAGATGATCCTTCTTTATCTCTTGATCGAATGAATGGCATAACCGTAAAGAAAATCTTGCAACTCCTTCCCCATCAATCTTAAACTAGGGGACTCTCCATTTCTAATATATTCCACCCTTTCCATAATTTCCACATATTTGTTTTAAGAATACTTTATTTTCTCTCAGTGGGTTGGTTGATAAATCATTTGAGAAACGATTGATGATGTTCCACCCTTAATTATTCTCATGTCCATCCTCTTAAAATCAATGAATATTGGATCCTCCTCTATTCTCTTCATTGATAAAGATACCTGATTCCTTATACATAGAGCATCTTCTACCTTATTTTCCTTACCATGATGGTAGATGATTGAGTAATCTTATTCCAAACTGAGCTCTAACCATCTTTTCTAGAGAATATTAAGGTCCTTCTGTATGAATATATTTCGGATACTCTTGTGATTGGTATATATCTCCATGTCTCCCCTTAGTGATGATGCTATCAGATTTTCGAATCCATGATCATATTTTCCAACTCTAGATCATGCGTCAGGTAATTTTGATCATGGATTTTCATCTACAATGAGTCATAGGATATCATATTATAATTTTGATTCAGTAAAAAACCTCTGAAATTATTGTAAGCATTATTGTATATCAAAAAAACATTCACATCTTTTTGATAATGTGGGTAAATGTGTAGTTATCAGCCTTCTCTTTATCTCCTTGAAGCTTCCTCACATTCTCCCATCCAGCCATACTTTACCCCTTTCATTGTTAACATAGTTATTGATCTTAAAAATCTAGAGAAATATCTCACACAACATTGATAGTAACCCGATGTGTCAAAAAAAACTACAGATTTCTAGGACACTCGAGGGTTTGTGCTATTCCCAATTGCCATTTTTTGAAGGGTCCATAAAATATCCCTCACTTGTGATCACATGTCCCAATAATGTGACATGATGCATTCCAAAGTCACAATTTATGAACATGGAGTACTAATTCACTTTTTTTAATGTCACTATGAGATTACATATAAGTTCTTTATGTTCTGGCTTACTCATGGAGAAGATGAGAATGTCATCCATAAAAACCACCAAAAATTTGTTGAGGTAATATATAAAGACTCTTTTAACCAAATCCATGAAGATCACATGGGAATTATTAAGTCTAAAGGGAATCACAAAAGACTCCATGTGAATATACCTTATATAGACGACAGTCTTTTGAATATGTTACTTCTACACCTTTAGGTGATGATATTAAGAATAATGATCCAACATAGAGAAGTACCGAAATCCAATCAACAAATAAATGATGTCATCGATACAACAAAGATTATACCTTTTCATTATGATGACCATGTTGAGTTACCAATAATCAATACATAGGCAAATTTACCCATCCTTAAATAGAAAAAATCCCACTAGAACACCCCAAGACGATGCACTAGGGTGCATGAAACATTTTTCCAAATGTTCTTGCAACTTATTCTTTAATTAATATAGTTTGATATGGGCCATAATATAGGGACACCATGAGATAGGAGTCGCTTTTGGAATGTATTCTATTTTTAAATCTACCTCACAATCCAAGGGCAGTCTGGGTACCCTTCTGGAAATACATAAATTTATTACCTCACCATAGGAATTTCTGCTAGGTTGAGACTTTCCATTAACTCAACCATTTGAGTGAGGTATTCTTCATCTTAGGGAGTTAACAGCCACACTGTTGAAGTATTTTACCAAGGAAATTAATGATAATACATGTCACGACCCGTCCTCGGGGCCAGTGTCAGGACTACCCCAAAGCTGCCTTCCATAGGCCAAGGGTTGTCGACTAGCACCAAAGGAGTAAATCCTGATAAAAAGGGAAGACATTACCTCTATGAAACGAAAACAAACACACTCAGAGAACCAGAGCAAGAAAACACTATGTAAAGAAGTAATAGTTGTGATGAAAGTACAAAGGGGCCAGAAATACAAATCCAATAGAAAGGTACAACAACTACTAAAACAAAGTACAACTAAATGGTGAAGCAGCTCCTGGATCATCCTACGGGTTCCTACCTGAAGGGTAGGTACAAATGTCCTCCTCAACACTCCACATCTGTCCATCTCCTCCGGGTATTGACTCATCGTGAGATCCACCTCCGGGTACCGTCCAGCTCTACAAGCCTCAACCACGACCTGTGCTATGCGTCATCTACAACCAACACAATGAGGTGCGGGCATAACCCGTGCAGGGGTGAGTATAACAATACTCAGTAGGGACCCTGAGACCCTCAAGGTCTCACCAAATCCAACAAGTATGAAACACCAAGAATGATCTAAATAGAAAACCCTTACTAAGGTATATGCCCATACATATACCTATGTTATCAAATATCCCATCTCAATCATGAGGTAATGACAAGGGTTATTGACTCAGCTCAAACCTGGATTTTTATTCACGATAAAGAAAACACGGCTGCTAGAGAACTACTCCTCTGTCGATCGCACTTGTCCTATCACAACTCCGAGGAGACACTCAATAACCTTAGACTACTGAGTTACTCCTCCTCTCAAGTACCGCGGGTCGACCACCTCACAAAGTAGTGTTCCCCCATCATGGGTCTGCCACCTCAAATAGTAGTGCTCCCCCCTCATAGCCTACAAAGGTACTCCTCCTGTCGAGTACCATGGGTCTGCCACCTCACAATGTAGTGCTCCTCTGCCATGGGTCTGCCACCTCACATAGTAGTGTTCACCACTGGGCTATTCAAGTCACTCCGAATCAAATCAGACAAGCAGTCATTAGGTCTCAGCCAGTTACAAGGTCACCGCACTCCGAATTCTCATCTCCGAGAGGATCCTCTCCACGATATAATAGTCGATAATCCACTTATCTCAAAGTCCCATGAAGAAATATCTCAAAGGACCGCCTCTTCTTAAGGGTCTTGACAAAATAGATGACACGTCAATCGGACGCCCGATCTGTGAGTTATTAGCGTTTTAGTCCCAGGGGGCCGGTTTCTTTCGTGTACGAACCAACCCAACCATATCTCAACAGTACCCTGAAATTGCATGGGGTATACTAAAAGGAACCATTTCTCAACATGATTACCAATGCCATAGATGATTCTTCAAACAGACGTCTGGTCTGAGTGTTTTAGGCTTTTCGGTTCTAGGGGCCCGGTTGGTTTATAAGCTAAACCAGCCCGACCATACACCGACTACATCTAAACCTCATGTGTAGTATGACAAATGAACTGTATCATCAATAGGAACCCAACGTAGTTGACGACATGTCAATCGGACGTCCGGTACTTAACTTATATGCATTTCTGCTCTGAGGGCCCGGTTGGTTTCAGGTTCGAACCAACACAACCGTACACAAACTCTGTCGAAACCTTGAGTTTAATATAACTAAATGAAAATCTTGATCTGAGGTATCCTATGCAACTGATGGTGGATCGATCGGAGGTCCACAACTCATGTTTTGTCCATTTAACCGAAAATGGTCCGAAAACAATAGGTGGTCTGGGCCCTGTCCGACCTGACCCAACACCCCATGGATTGGCCTGAACCGGGTCGACCTGACCCGGGTCAGGGTCCATCCCGGTTGGGTGCGGCCCGCCCTAGGGCGCCGGCCCGGCCCGCAAGGCGCGGAGTCCCGACCCGCGCGGTCTTCGTGATGTTGTAGCCAAGCCGCATGGCTTGGCGGTGAATCCCGCCTGGTCAGCGTGACCAGGCAACGTCGGTGTCGTGCGAGGCCCGCCCTTTCTATCAATGGGGTGTCTTGAACCCCCTTTGTCTCCCATAACGGAACCTGCATGCATAGGTTCCGCACTCTGCGGAACCCACTGGGTTCTGCCCTGGCGCACCCTTACTGGCATCCAGCATAGCCGGCCCCCCTCCTGCAAAACCGCCGCGAGCAAGCTGTGGCTTTCCTTATGGCGTGGTGCGATGGCGTCGCGCGCCATCCCTCCTGTCGCGGCCCACCCTGGTCGCGCACCTATTCCACTGGCACGGCGCGACAACGCCGCGGCCCTCCACCGCGGACCGCCGTTGTTGTGACCTACTTTGCGTCGCTAGATGATGCCACACCTTCTTGACGACCTGGAGGCCTTTGCGCCGCCGGTCCCTTATTCGCGGTTGGCTTGCTTCCGGTCACCACTATCCGCTCCCATCGTCATCCAAAGACATGGTCAATTATGGGAAAGAACCAGCCATGTTAGTGCGGTCCGAAATTCTCCTTGTTATGGTGATACCATTTGGTTTTCAAGACATGATTCCAACGATGCAAAACAAGTACAAAAATATACACATCAAAGAATAAACCCCTACCTCGAGAAAGATTCGTGGTAGCCTAGAATTGTGGATGATGGTGTCCATTCTGTCGTCATCAGAGTCTACCCAAAGATGTGGCGTCTCCCCTTTTGTCGCGGAGAAATGTATAGAAGGCGCGTTTTTGTTCTTCATCAGAGGGTTAGAGAACGAAGCTCCTCTAATTACATCAGAGGTTCCCCCACCAAATTATTTTACAAGGAAAATATTATAATAGCCTTCTCCCATTTTCAAGAAAAGCCAACCATTTCAAATTAATTCAAAGAATAAATTCATTAATTATGTCTGTAGGAAAACATTAAGGGAGGAGAGGGAGGTGGAGAGGCTACATAATTAAAGAGGAGATTCCAAAATAATTTAAAGGGTGATAAAGGGGGGTTTAGAGAGTTGAGGGGGAGGTGAGTAGTTAGGGTCTCATGTGGGCCCCACGACACTAAACCATCCCATGGGAGGTTAGGTGGGTGTGGGACCCACCTCTAACTCCCCTTTTGTAGGATAATAACCACCCTCCAAAAATAAAAAACACACACACATATTTTTATTTATTCCTTAAAAACAAACTGAAAATTAACCTCTTCTCCCATCAAAACAGAACTATGGTAATGATCCCCTTAAGAGAACATCTGCGTTACAAGTTCATCGCTGCCCTCGAATTTCATTTCCGAGCACCGGTTCATAAGATAGAAAGACCCACTCATTCCTTTATTGAACGTACCCAAGCTAAACTTTAGAAATTGATATCGGGCACACCGAGCCTCAGAATCAAGTGCCGTTAGAAGCCACAGAGTTGTAAAATCCCGAAGTATTTAAGAAAAAAATTTCCTTTAAATTTCCAGGTCTTTAAATTACTCCCCCATTAGGGATTTACGTCAGCATAAAGCTACAACACAAACTAGGGAAACTAAAAGAGGTACTAAGCACGTATCTGTGCCTTCCGCACCCATGTTCTCTCATGGACAATCTTGTGCTTCCAGCGAAAGTGCCCAAGAAGAATCGACCGTCACCGTAGGACCCGCTCCTATCGATCCTCAAACCCTACTAAAACCCCGTGAAAGTCACCCTGTCATCGATGTCCAACTCCCTATGGTCGATGATGACATATAGGTTGTGCACACATCTCTTCAACTGAGAAACGTGGATGAATTCCTGCACCCAGTGCATCTGAGGTGGAAAGGCTAGGCGGTATGTCACCTCGCCTACTCTGCTGAGGACTTAGAATGTCCCGATGAAATGTGGAGGTAACTTTCCACCCCAGCCAAAACTCCATAGACCCCATCATTGTGAGACCCATAAGAACACATAGTCATCACCCTCGAACTACAGTGGTGTCGTCTCCTATCAGCATAGGAATTTGGTCTGCTCTGTGCAGCCTTCATCCGCTCATGGATGGTCTGCACCTTTTCTATTGTAGCCTGAACCATCTCTGGTTCTACACATGTTGACTCCATCACTATCCACAAATGATATCTAAAATACGGCCAGCTGCAATCTTTCCACTCCTAACAACTGAATGTCCGCTCTCCTACTAAGAGCATCTGCTATAACATTTCCCTCCCCAGGAGTATAAACTATCTCGATGTCATAGTCCTACAGGAATTCCAGACATCATCACTATCCCAGGTTCATGTCCTTCAGTGAGTAGATACACCTGAGACTATTTAGTTGGAGAGAACCATATATCATTCTCTCAATGAACAATGGGAGAGAGTAGCCAATTGTAAGAACTCATCTACACCGTTATTCATATATGTTCTACCAAAGAGTTGCTAATATTTCTCCTCTGACGAAAAGAGAAATCTGGTCTCATCCCCTGGATGAACCACGTTCCTTGCCTAATACAGTCAATTCTATCATGAATGGTACAATTCATGACTATAATGACGTCTTAAGGCCTCGACGCTACTTCTAATAGGTCCAACCGTTACTCTCACCTCCAAGGGTTGAGTCACACTGTCGGAATCAGTGCATGGTTGTTGGGTCTCCTCCACTAGAAATCTCGCAAGTGAGGGCCAAGTCAATAGTTTTAACTGGAACCTCTTAGTACCAACTATAAAAAAAGGACAGGAAAGTAAATTTCACAAAGATAAGTGTCTTTTATTAATGAATCTCAAAGTAGAACGACACATAACAACCTTAAAAAAATAACACAGGAACTAGAAATACCAACAACAAAGGCCTCCATGACTGTAACTAGTCTCGCTCCTGCCCACCTTATTTTGGAGCTCCACTAACTTGTCCACCGCTCGGCTGTTGCTCAATTTCCCACCACTGATTTTATCTCGGTGGCTTCCCCAACGCCTGAGGATCAACTGTGCGGGGAGTCAGACATTCACTTTCCATGTGACCAAGACCACCGTAGGAGAACCACTGTGTGTTCCGGGTATGCCTAGCTCTGACTCCAACTCAGGTTCCCTACACTACTGATCCTGAGTCATGCGGTTGACCATCTATAGGTCTGTTCCTCTTGGACCCCTGCATCATCTTTCTACCTCCTATAGATGACTCGGCTACTGATGGAATACCCTACGGAAAAGGCAGCATCTCTTGAGCACGCTCAGAGTGTAGAGTCTCTGGTATAAACTCCACCCTAAAAAACTCTCGAAGTCTCCCCTGGTGAAGGTCATATCATTGAAGAACTGGAGAATCTATCTCCACCACCTCTTAGCTGCTCCCTAAAAGTGACTAACAGCTAGGTAAACCATCTAGTCAGCGGCTATCCCAACTGTGTGGATTGTTCATGCTACAAACTCTAGCAAGTTCCCAGCCGTCTGAAAATATGACTCGCCTCAAAACCTCAGAGGCCTCTGTCGCTGGAACTCATACATCGTACTCAAGCGTCATGCACTGTCTGTTGGTGTCTCAACTAGAAGAGGGACCTATACTGAGGAATCGCTGCTCGGTGAGCTATCATTGTGTTCTCCACTCAATAACCACGATGACATACTGGGTGAAGACATCCTGAAAGAAACAAATGTGACACGGTCAAAAGACTATACTTGGTGAGCTGACCTGATTTGAGATGATTTAGAAGAAACATTTGAAAACACACGTGCAACAAGTGTTTTCGTGCACTAGGTTGGAAATCATAAGTCAGGGTCCTGGTGTATGGATATGTCGGCCGCTCGCACCATCACTGGACTCCCTGAACTGATAACCACACTTAGTACCCTTATCACTATTGATTCAAAGAATGAAATTATCAGAGTTCTATGTTCTGTGGTAGAACCGACTCCTGTGATACAAATTTATCACGACCCGTCCTCGGCGATTGTGTTGTGACTACCCCAAGCCCGCCTTCCATAGGCCAGGGGCTGGAGACTATCACCAAAGGTGTAAATCTTAATAAAATTGAAGCCATTTCCTTTATGAAATGTAAACACTCACACACAGAGAACATGTTGAAGAAAACACTAAGTAAAGTAGTAACAGGTGTGCTGAAAGTAAAAAGGACCCGGAAATACAAACCCAACAAAAAGGTATAGCTACAACTGAAAGAATGTACAACTGAAAATACAAACAGCTTAATGGTGAAGCAGCTCCTGGATCATCCTCTGGGTTACTACCTAAAGGGTAGGTACATATGTCCCCCTCATCACTCCACATCTATCCGTCTCCTCCAGGTACTGACTAGTCGTGAGATCCACCACTGGGTACCGTCTAGCTCTACAAGCCTCAACCACGACCAATGTTGTCCATTGTATACAACCAACACAACTAGGTGCGGGCATAGCCTATGCAGGGGTAAGTATAACAATACTCAGTAGGGACCCTGAGACCCTCAAGGTCTCACCAAATCCAACAAGGATAAAAAGAAGAAATATCTAAACAAAAAGCCATTAATTAGCTATATTCCCATAAATATACCTAAATTATCAAGTATCCCATCTCAATAATGAGGTAAACACAAAGTTCATTGACTCAGATCAAACCAGTATTTTTATTCATGAAGAAAAAAATACGGCTGCTAGAGAACTCCTTTGTCGAGCATAGTAGTCCTATCATGACTCTGAGGTACCACTCACTAACCTTAGACTGCTAAGGAATTCCTCCTGTCGAGTACCGCATGTCGGCCACCTCACAAAGTTGTGCTCCCCTGTCATGTGTCTTCCACCTTAGACAGTAGTGCTCCCCCCTCATAGCCTATAGAGGTACTCCTCCTGTCGAGTACAACAGGTCTGCCACCTCACAAAGTAGTGCTCCTCCACCATGGGTCTGCCACCTCACAAAGTAGTGCTCCCCACTAGGCTATTCAATTCACTCCGAATCGAATCAGACAAGAAGTCATCAGGTCTCAACTAGCTACAAGGTCACCGCAGTCCGAATACTTATCTCATATGGGATCCTCTCCACGAGATACTAGTTGATACTCCTAGTATCTAAAATTCCCACAAAGAAATATCACAAAGGACCGCCTCTTCATAGGGGTCTCAACACAATACATGATGCGTCAATCAGACGCCTAGTCTGTGAGTTATTAGCCTTTTAGTCCGAGGGGCCCGATTTGTTTCATGTACGAACCAACCCGACCTTATCTCAATAGTAACCCGAACTCTCTTGGGGTATACTCAAAGGAACCATTTCTCAACGAGATTACCAATGTCGTTGACGATTTTTCTAACAGATTTCTGGTCTGAGAGTTTTTTGCTTTTCCGTTCTAGTGGCCCGGTTGAATTATATGATAAACCAACCCGACCATACTCCAACTGCATCCAAACCACAAGTGGAGTATTCCAAAAGAACAGTCTCATCAAAAGGAACCCAACATAGTTAAAGGCATGTCAATCGGACGTCAGGTTCTTAAGTTATAAGTGTTTCCGCTCCGAGGGCCCGGTTGGTTTCAGGTTCGAACCAACCCGTCTGTATTCAAGATTTTTCAAAACCATGAGTTTAATATTCCAAAATGACCATCTCGATCCAATGAATCCAACATAACTGACGGTGCGTCGATTGGATGTCCACAACTCACGTTATGTCTGTTTAACCGAAAACGGACCAAAAAAATAGGGGGTCTGGGCTCAGTTTGACCCGGCCCAACACCCCCTTGGTCGGCCCGAACAAGGTCGACCCGACCCGGGTCTGGGTCCGGCCCATTTGGGTGCGGCTCGGACTGCGTGGCACGGAAGCCCGACCCGCACGGTCTTCGTGACGCTGTGGTCAAGCAGCGTGGCTGGGCGGTGAATCCCGATTGGTCAGCGTGACCAGGCAGCAGCAGTGCCCGCACTTTCAATCAAGGGGGTGGTTTTCACCCCCTTTGTCTCCCATAACGGAACCGGAAAGTGCCGGTTTCCCTATCTATGGAACCTACTGGGTTCCGCCCTGGCACACCTTCACCGGCGCCAGATCAGCCAGCTGCCCTCCTACCAACCCGCCGCGGCCCACTGCGGCTTTTTTTCTTGCGCGACGTGACGACGCCGCACGCTAGCCCTCCTACCACGGACCGCCCTGGCCGCAGACCTATTCCATAGGCGCGGCGCGATGGCGCCACCCCCTCCTCTGCGGCCCGCCTTGGACACGTCCTCCATTGCATAGCTAGATGATGCCACACTTTCTTGATGACCTGGTGACCTTTGCGCCGCCGGTCCCTTCTTCACAGTCGGCTCATTGTTGGTCGCCTCTATCTACTCCCGTCATCAACCAAAGACAAGGTGAGTTATGGGAAAGATTCAACCATGTTAGTGCGGTCTGGAATCCACCTTGTTATGGTGATACAATTTGGTTGTCAAGTCAAGATTCCAACGACGTAGAACGGGTATGAAAATATTAACTTCAAAGAATAAACCCCTACCTCAAGATAGATTTGCAGTAGCCTAGCATCGTGGATAACGGTGTCGATTCCATTGACATTAGAGTGTATCTGAAAATGTGGAATCTCCCCTCTTGTCACGGAGAAATGTATAGAAGGTGTGTTGACATTCTTCGTCAGAGTGTTGGAGAACGAAGCTCCTATAATTTCTTCAGAGGTTCCCCCACCAAATTATTTTCCAAGGAAAATATTATAATAGCCATCTCCCTTTTTGAAGAAAATCCAACCATTAAAAATTAATTCAATGAATAAATAAATAAATTATATGTGTAGGAAAACATTAGTAGAGGAGAGGAAGGTGGAGAGGCTACATAATTAAAAAAGATGTTTCCAACATAATTTAAATGGTGATAAAGGGGGTTTAGGGAGTTAAGGATGAGGTGAGAAGTTAGGGTCTTGTGTGGGCCCCACCACACTCAACCCTCCAATGGTAGGTTAGGTGGGTGTGGGCCCCAACTCTAACTCCCCTTTTATAGGATAATAAACACCCTCCAGAAATAAGAATATCAAACACATTTTTTTTATTTCTTCCTTAAAAACAAACTGAAAATTAACATCTTCACCCGTCAAAACGCAACTACGGTAATGGTCCCCTTAAGTGAACACCGGAGCTACGAGTTCATTGGTTCCTTCAGATTTCAATTTCAAGCACTGGTTCAAAAGATTGAAAAACCTGCTCGTTCGTTTACTGAACGTACCCGAGCTAAACTTCAGAAATTGATTCTGGGCACACTGGGCCTCAGAATCAAGTGCTGTCAGAAGCCACAGACTTGTAAAATCCATATGTATTTAAGAAGAGATTTTACTTGAAATTTCCAGGTCTTTAAAATCAATGAATTGTTATAATATCATGGGATTGTTTGGAATATGAAAAGATACTTCATTTTCTAAACAGTTTATATGTTCTCTATATAACGAGATCCAATCCATTCCCAGTATAGCATCAAATTTTAACAAGACAAGTATCATGAGATTATCTTGAATAATCTTCCCACATACACCATCTAGATAATATTTCAACACTTTGGTTTAAATGATTTCAACACTTGGTTTTTAACAAATATCTCTAATTCTTGGTTTTAGGTATTCAATTCAATAATTCTAGAAAACATTTACGATATAAAGTAATGCGTACAACCAGAATCAAATAAGACGGTTTCCATTTATGAGAGAATAGGTAGTGTACATTGTATGACCTCTATATATTTCTACACATATAAAAGTTTTACTAAATAAGACTTACCTCTGTCCGTTTCATTCGGTTGCTGAGGATGCTGATTACCATTGGGGACCCGAGGTTTAGTGCACGGGCTTGCATAGGGACCTTGCTTCCTGCAGTTGTAGCATTAGACCATGGGTGCTTATCTACAATACCCCACCACATTTTCCAACCTCTTAATGTCTTTTCCATAATCTTGAGGTTGGTGAACATCTCTCCCAAAATAGAATAATTTCCACTTTTCATTGTGGATGTTCCCATGATGCTTCTTCCCACATGTTTTACGTGTGGGTGGATGAGTTTTATTTCCCCTTTCTCATTAGATCCAATATAATGGAACTCTATCTTTCGTTTCTTATCACCATAACCATGGGAAAATTATGAAAACTACATCTCGACATTGATATCACATGTAACAAATTATTCCTTTCTTCCAATTTCTTGAATTACAAGATCCATTCGAAGGTATGGTTTTAATCAACTAAATAATCTACAACATTTTCTATGTTTTTTTGTAACAAAACCCATAGAGTACCATGAATGCATTGTGATATTCTATTTATAGGATGTTTTCAAATTTGCAAACATTTTCTTAAGCTCTATGAATTCTATCTCTATATTTATATAAAGAGTTCAGTAGAAATACTTATTAAGAAAGACTATCTGAAATTTTTCCCTCTCTTCCACTTCAACTTTTTCACTTCGATATGTATCCTTAATCAAGGACCGACATTGGATGAACTCTACATATAGATGATAAAAAACTAAATTTAACTTCTCTATCATAGAAAATTGAAGAAAAAAAAGATATTACCCATTGATTTGACCCACTACTCCGCGAGTAGTGGATCAGAAGATTCACTAAACATAATTGGTCATTTTCGCATAAAACACCTAACAGCCATTTTCTCCATACTTGGTGAAGGAGGTTGTTCCACATTATTCAGGTTCGATAGAGATATAAGGGCAAGAATAGCCATGAATTTTTGAACACCTCCAAAATAAGCATTGGGGATATTGTTTGGAAAATCACTAAGTTGTCCCTCGAATGGGTTTTTGGATTGGTTTATTCTTATTACAAACATTTTATAAAATTAAAAATGTTAGAAGAAAACATAAGTCCAAAAAATCATGAATAAAAAATTAATTCCTTAGTGAAAAATAATTAATTTCTTTTGTTATCCTTGTGTTTAGAATTTTCTAAAACAATGACTCCTGGGATTTACTTATTCTTAGACATATACTAAGTGGGATTTCAATAAGGTTCTCTAATTGTAATTCCAAAATTAACTAATCTATTCTATAATACCTACTATTGAGGCCCTTATTTTCATTAATTTATATTACATCATTTTAATGATTAACAACTGAAAAAAATTACACAATGAGGATCCAATGTTATAGTTCCTAGGGATAAAGGACCATACTTAACATTTACTACATAAAACATAAAATTTTATTTAATTCCTTCTTATCTAGATTCTTATTGTCCCTTGGGTTCTCTTTAGTACATGTAGTAGCCTAAGGATATACATAAAAAAGAGGTGAGATAAAAAAACCATGTAAAAGGATAGATAATATCATGAAGTAATATGACATGGGGTGGGTATAATAATTATAATTATGACATAGTCATAGGATCATAATCATGAGGGGAAGCATTAATAAAATACCTCAAATGTGGAAATGCATAAAAATGAAACATCATGCCTTGATGGTGAAGTACCACACATAGTTGTGAACAAATATAGAATCATGTTCAATTATATTTCAATTTACTAAAAATGTTATTCACATTAGCCAATTCATTGGAGATCAATATAATTCCAAGATCACTAATCACATCATAACATTTATATTGTGCTGTGAAATTCTGGGTGCACTGTCACATCCTAACATTTAAATTTTCATGCAGACACAAAGAACATATGTAAATATTGAAGAAATATCAAACCATGGGAATGAATGGGTTTCAATTAATACATCCTACATTCATAAAACATGGGTTCCCAAATTAAACAGGTAATAACATACATGATATATGAATCATCAACCTTTTATTTTAAGTAAAAGATGTGTTTTGAAAGAAGATTTGTTTTAGAAAACATTTTGTTTCTAATAAACACTCTTAAAAACATTTATATCATTGAAAAAATATGATAATGATGAATAAATGATTTTTAAGGAATAAAATTATAATAAATGGTGTGAAAGAGGGAAAACCCAAATAAAGAGAGTTGGGTTAGAGAATTCCCCATACCGTTTGTCCAAATGGTTATTTCACATTAATATCTTGTAAAATCACATAAGATATAGAAAATTAAAATTAAATAACCCTTTATAAAAGAATATTTCTCATTATGGTTTTATTATGTTATTTTATAGTCCATTTCATGAGTTATATAGTTTAATATCATTATTTGGGAGCATTTAATTTCAAGGATTTCATCATCGGTTCATTTGTATACATGAATGGATGTTCGTTTAAAATGAGGTAGAACATACATAATTGTTATTATATATTATTAAGGATCCTACTGAATCATAAATTATTTTAAAATTTATTTTGTAATGTACCATGAGGTAGAATTATTATATATTATTTAATGATGATTATTTTACATTATGTTTTGCGATTCTTCAAACACAACAAACTCATTTTATTTTCACATTTTGTTTTATGAGAATATTTTTTTCCAAAGAATAAAATGGGTGATAACATACCATTTAATATTATAGAACCATTAAAGGGTATTATTAATAACCTTGAAGGCGTTTAAAGAAAATGAAAGTGAATCACACACGATGTTGGTAAATTGATGTACTACGGGTGACAATTTCATTTTTATGACAAAAGGGAGGGGAGGGGATTTAAATGTTGTCTCTTAGTTTAAAAAGATATAATTATACAATATTTCATTTAATATAGTTATAATTCCATTTTTATTAATGTATTTGCAGAGATAATAATAAAAGAAATTGAAATTGACTAAAATTAAAAGAAAAAGGGAGTGGATTTACCTCTGGAATTCTCCTCTTGAGATCCTCGTCAGGGAACCTAGGCTTGGTCTTTTGATGACCCAAATGATATTGGAAGTGGGGGAGGATGCAGGGGAGTGAATTTTTATAATTTAGGTAAGGATAAATTATTTAGTGGTGCAATTAGAAGAGTATATGAGGGGTTGTATTTATAGTGGAGGAGATGGGTGTTTTCTTATTATTTTAATATTTAATTTTTTATTTTTCTCAATACAAGAAATATTGATGATTCATGTGACTTAATGTGGTAATTAGATCATATGAGTTCAAAAAATGGTAATTACATCATTTAAAACCCATTAAAAATTTAATTTATCTTATAATGTATATATAACATAAATTACTATATTTAACTATTCGAAAAAAAATCATGTATTTCAGAAAACGATAAAAAATTCACCGTTAAAATTTTTAGACATGAGGAATTAAAAAATGCACCCTATTTTATGAAAATAATTTTCTAATTATGAGTAATTTAGTTTTCAAATAAAATAATAATTTACATGGAAGATAAATATCTGAAAATTATAACTGTTATGATAACACATTTAAAATTTACATAAGGTCCCACAAAATTATATTTAAATAAAATGGAATAAAATATTTAATATAATCAAGTAATATAGGAAAATAAATTTTATATTAAATTTTGAAAGTTATTATAAAATTGTAATTAAATAATTATGACTAACAAAAATACCAATCACTTAATTAATAACTTTTTAAACATTTATTTACATAGTCTATTATTTTCATAATTTATTTATAAGTTACCTAAATTTTATCTACACTATCATGGTTGGGGTTGCTATTCATTATGTTGATTTACTATTTATAAGGTTCATATTATCATTCATAAGAGTAAAAATAGTATTCATATGGGTAAGTTAATATTCACCAAAAATTTCATTTGTCATATCAGACTCCAAATATCTTACTGAACGCAATTGTGTAAGTCTGATTTTTAAAATTCATAATATAGAAGTAACAAAATGATGTTTAATAACTAGGCTATAAAGATCACATAGTATTGTTTAGTTCATTTAAGCATAGTAGGGAATTATTTTTCCCTAATTTGATTTTATGTGACATAATTATAAGAAGGTTATTTCTAATGATAAAACAATTGGGTCATTACAATGACAAAAAACGATAAAGAACTACTATTGAAAAAAGAAATGAATGATTTATATCACTAAATCTTAAATTTATGTTTAGAAGACAACGCCCCTCCAATGAGGGGTTTTCTTATAATAACAAGACATTTTTTTCAAAAAAATCATTTATCAAATTTAATATTAATCTACAAGGCATAATCAATTCATTTTTAATAACAATTTAACGAAATCGTAAATTTTAAAGGGAAAATAGAAAGGGATCTTTAGTCATGAAGACCACACGAAGCTGCACCTTCATGCCACTAGGAATATTCACCTTCACATATATATAATGAAAAGTAGACCCTATGTAAAATTTGTTATGGCTGTGAAAATATACAAGGAGATCATTATATATAATATTATATATGCATACACCCTTTTACATTTTCACCGATATGTATTTTCAATAAATATATATATGTGTGTGTGTGTGTACAAACACCTTGACCCATATATATATATGTTCATTTCCATGTGAGAATATTGATAAAATTGGGGAAAGACATATTTATATGCCTACCAATGCATATGTGGTAAGTCTACTTTGATTCTGGTGACTCGAACTCCCCATAAGGATGACCCATATGAACAAAAATGTTATTAGGAACTCAGAATCACTACGAAATGGTTAGACACACTTATGTAAAATTACTAGATGAACGAACACTATGAAATACCCAAAAATAAATTTATTAATAAGGAATAATGGAAGAAAACCAACCCAAGATTAATGAATGGTAAACCAAAATGATCCAAACCATTCTTCCTTCAAGAAAGTATGGTGAAACATGTACAAAAGAGTCTTGAGGGACACACTAAATGCCCAAACAACTAAAGAAAAAAATTAATAAAGAAGACTGTATACCTCATGTTTTTTCGAATGGTTCAAGTCGATGAGATAGAGGAAAATACATTGATAAAAGGGATAAGGGGGTAGCAATAAACATTACCTCTAAGGATTTTGTGACAAATCCGATGGAAAACTGGGTGAAATATCATGAAGAGAGGATCTAGAAAGGATTAATTCATGTCCAAGGGCTCCAGGGGTGTGCATATTTATATGGAGGGGGTGGGGGTAAGTGGGGCCCTTTGGGGGATTCTCATAACCAAAAGAATTATAATAATAATAATAATAATAAATGATAATAATAACATTAATAAGAATAATATTATTATTTGGATTTTTATTATTATCAAAACATTTCTTTATTTTTTCATGTTCCACTAACTATCATTTAATATTTATTTAATTAATTTAATTTCATAGAAAAACAAAATCACATAATTTGTGTCGCACAGTTAGCCAAATTGTGTGCAAATTTTTTGATGAATAGTGTGATCACACTATCGATTGGGTAATAAATGTGTGGGATGGACATATGGTTTGGGTAGACCACACACAGACTACGTGTGGCATTCTAATCCTCTAAAATAAGATGCATGGTTTTCTTTTCAGGGCCACAACATTTAAGACAAACTGCGAACCTCTGCCAGTCCCTCCAAAACATTGATATTAGAACCAAAACATTTTAGAAACTCAACGAGATACCTGAAGGATCATTCAAGCCTTTAAACATGTCCTCTCAATATAAATTGAATTGTTCCAACTCTCAAAATAATGTTCCAAAGATGGGATTGTAAAATAGACCATCCAGTAAATAAAAAAACCAATTTCCTTTTTTTCATTCAGTTCAAAAATAGGGTTCATTACACGATGGATAAAAATGTGTATTTTTTAAACAAATCCTTCCATATTATTTATTATAATTTTTAATTTCAATTAATTCCATTTGGACATAAAAATATCCTAATATCTAGAAGGATTTACTGAATATAAACTTTATATATTATCTTGATCTGTTTGAAATCGTCTGTGCGGAGGATAATATTTCATATTCTTAGAGAAGGGAAGTGAATGAATTTCAATTAAGGGTTGTGATGAATAAATTATTGAAGAATAATATGTATTCCAAATTTAATAACTATCAAATTTATAAACATTAATTAATGGGTAAATTTATCTCAAAATAGGTTATATTGGAAGATCCTTCAAAAAAGAAATATACAATGAACTGGAATAGACCATCCATATTAACCATGATCCATATTTTTATTGGTGTTTATAGAAACTAATGATTCATTTTGTGATATTTATCATGTTCATAAAATCCAATAATCTAGAAGATTAGGAACAGATATAAGTTCATATGGATTGGTAAACATGTGGAAAATTTAAAGGAGTTGAAAATAATGTCTCTCCCGGAACATGTATATAGAGTATCCTATATTGGAGAAGTATTTATGATATATAGTAAAGAATATGGTATTGGAATGGAATTCATCCCCTTATTGAAATATATTACAATTTATTATACCTCAGGACAATAAATATTTCTAGTAAAAATTACCAAACTCATGACTTGGATATAGCAGTGGTAACTTTTTAATTAAAAAGTGAGGAATTATTTATGTAGTGAATGTATGATAAATATTGATCCTAAAAAATGAAGTATATATTTATATATTTTTATATTAATATGATTGTATGGATTTTATAATATTTTATTTTGTATTATTACTTCTCAATATATTTCTATATTTAGAATGAAAATCTGGTGGATTAATCTCAAGATCAGATTGATAATGCAAGTTTATCCATGATGAATATTTAATGTAGTACAATAATTCTACAAATACAGAAGACTGTTGCTAAAATCATGTAAAAATATAAAATATCACATATTTCAAATATAAAAGTTCATTGTGAGGATTAAAGTGGTGCAAAAAGAAGATATGAAACTGAAATAGATGGTGTTTAATGTTACTATGTAAAAACATTTATGATAGACTTATAAGATTCATGAACTGAGTATGTCAAATATTATTTTTAGACAATACAAATGAGCTATTTGATGAAGGTCATATGTTATCAATATATATCCATCCTAGAGTATTATGATTTATAGTGATCTAGAATAGTATTTTTGATAGGAAAACCTTCAGATCATCATTGTTGAAGATGTATCACATTGCTTGGTATTTTAGAACGGTAAGGTTGGGTGCTTGATGAAAAATGGATTTTACAACCATTATCAATTCTATAATGGAAAGGGAATGAAATCACTACATATTACACCATCGGGATCCCCAAAGCCTTTAATATTGATAATGGAATTTGGGATGTATCTGATTATTTTAGGGGTTTGGAAAATATTACTTTTAATATTGAATCTATATCTGTTGATCAGGTTTTCATCATTTACATTTGATAAATTGTAAGGTTTTAAGAATTACCAAATTATATATTAACTTATTGGTATCTATGGTTTACCTTGAAATTGATGAAAATTACATAGAATGAATTAAAAATAGAGTTGAACATTATCTCTGTATATCATCCTCAAAAATATTTTTAGTCTGAGAGGGTCATTTACACCCTAGAAGATATATTGAGATATTTCTCAATATAATTCAAATGATGTGGAGGTCAACACCTTCATTCGGATGTATTTTCTTAAAAAATATCCTTCACATGTGAATTGTGGTGTATTGTTATGAATCCTTATCTAAAAAGAATTTCATGACTCCAAAAGTTTGGGATGCATTTATAGAAGGAAAGTTATTGGATCACAAGATAACTGAGGAAACATAATAGAAGCTTATATCCATTCAATTTCCTTTTAAGGTTTCTCAATATTGAAGAAAAATATATTGAAAATATTTGGTGAGATTTTAATTTCAACATTACTGATGGAGTATTTATATTTATATAGGTTTAGAATAATTTTATGAGATTAGGAAAGATGTGAAATATAATATATATATATATTTATATATATTGTTTCCTTAGATATTCTTAATCATATTGGGATTATATATTTTCACATGTTTCATCCTCTAAACCTATCCCAATCCCATGATGTGTTCCTTGTATATATTTTGAGAAATTATTTTCCAAATACATCACATATACTGAACATTGATGTCATAAAAATGGGTAATGATCATTCGTATTTAGGGAAACATGCTTAAATTTTGGATCATATAAATATTGAAATGAACCAACCCGGGTAGACATGAAACCTCAACCAACATGCCTCACCACATGGTGTGAATCATCCAAAACCCCAAAAATGACATGACTTCTATATAACAAAAAATTGATAAAATATTAGACTACATCATAGATGAATAGATACTCAAACATAATTAATAAAATCCAATCCACAATACTAATATTTTAAATGAAATATATCCAATTATTAAAACAAATATCCATGTAACAATCGTCTCTCACCATTCCAACTGACTAAAAAGGGAAAATCAACAAAAAAATTCATTTGGCTATTTTAAACTCCACTATTTAATAGTATCCTATTAAAAAATTGATTATATATCCAAAATAATTTAAATGGTATAATGAAAACTCCCAGTAGGATAAATTTGGAATCTATACAATATCTATCACTAGGAAACCATTAGTTCTATCTTTATGGAATGCCATGTTTGTTAATATATAACTACTGAATAATTGTTTCACAAAACATACATGTATTAATTTAAAACATTCCATAATAAAATAAAATGTGGAAATAAGTATGTACATCACGTAGATCTATATTATCTATCAATCTGTAGCCTATATCTATATAAACATCATCAATTACCCATAAAAACCCCTAGATCCAACTATAAAAACCGTCAATAGATTTAGTGATTGATAGATAATATAGATCTACGTGAGATTAAGAATATGGAAGAGGAAAAAGGTTCAAATAAGTATGTACCTCAAAAATATTTACCAATATTATATGATAAAATCCAAGATAATAAGTATAGAAACTCTTATAAATTCATTTAAATGATGGTTTGATCAAATAATGTGTTTAAAGGGTATTAGAGTAAAACAATTCCATGGGTATCATGATATTTATATAGTTTCTTATGAAACATAAAATGTTCACAAGGTTAGTCTAAAAAATTGTAGAATATATGTTATAGAAACCCCATACTGAAACTAAAGGGTAAAAGTTACCTCAAAATTGCTACAAAATTAGATAAACTATGTAAAAACCGCATGATAATATTTGGATCTAAAACCATTGAATTTAAAGGTTTGTGTAAACATTCACATGGTTTGAAAACTCATGATCAAACCATGATAAAGTTCACTAGAACTAACCAATAAAAACTATACTGTTACCACATGAATACTAATAATCATATGTATACAATGCTTGTAGATTGTTTCCCCTAAAAAAAATTCTTGACCCCTGATTCACAATATACATTTTATCCTCGAAGTACACATTCTAAAACCAATATAAATCCTAAATGTGATGTGGATGGTGTCAAAATTGTCCCTAGCATGAGAAATTCTTTTCCAAGAATGACATAATATTATAGACTCTCAAAGAGATATTTCCACTGTAACCTCCTCAATATATCATATTCCCATGTATTTTGGCTATCCTACCCTCACTATCATAGTATATCAAATAGTGGAATTTTTTTACAATGTAGAACTGTATCTTAGTTATCCATGATTAGAACTGGATTCTCCACCACTAAGGTATCAGAATTAATTTCAATATCCTCCCACAATATCATGTTGGTATGATCATGATGAATAATTATAAATTTAGTAATTATGACATAACCCATCAACCAATGACTAGTGAAATTGAATTTACTTCTTATAATCAATATATTAATGTTATTTAAAATACTTGGAAGTGAAAAAATTATTTGTTCAAATTGACCCTACTTAAATAAAAGACAATGTACTATATGAGGATAACCCTTATGGAAATAAATATAACCTACTATGATCTACAATGGGTGAAAATGATGGTCTTCATATGATTTCTGGAAACTGTGATCTGTCACTAGAATCTTTTTTATCAGCCTCACCTTATTCATTGTATTTTGAAAATGAATTATTATAGAAAAGGACAAATCTCCCAATTTCATCCAACAAAAAGCAGATCTACATGGAATTCCATTCAACCTTTCAAAAGGATTCATTTTAATCACATTATAATAAGTATTGTTATAGGATATTTCATCCAAGGGTAGATGATTTTCCCAAAACCACTAAAATCAATCATTAAATCCATAATCACACCCTCCAAAATAAAAAATGTTCACTCAGTCATACCATACATACGAGTGTGATATGTCATGCTTAACATCAACTAGGTAAACATTTCCTCTTGAAAACAACTCTGAAAAATAGGATGTGAAACATGGATCCATATCAGAAATAATATTATAAGCAACTCCATAGAGCTTTAAAATATTTAAATCATTAAAATTTATGATTTCTTACCCTTTATTAATCTCTATAATTATATTAATATGGGAATATTTCATAAGTCAGTCAATGATCACCAAAACTGAATATCTTCCAATTTTAGTATGTGTAAACCAATAAAAACGTACATGTATGTACCATACAACTAGCATACTGTAATGGGAATGAAATTCAATATATTTGATGATCTCTTTTTCCCTACAATAAATTTAATGTATGTAATGAATCGTAGATAAACATTCGAAGTGAACCTCCATATCATTGTATAAAAAAACATATATATATGAAGTCATCCAACATCTTGGAATTCCTAATCTATATGAAAAAACTAGTCCCATTTTCACTATCCACCATCTATTTTCATAGAGAAATCATAATGAAAATTTTCCTTGAAAACACAAGACACCACTAGGATGCTGAGAATATACATCAAAGGTCTCACAACTATATAGAGGTTCCTTAGAAAGATAACAAACAATGATATTTTCTTTCATGAGATAAATCTATTAATCAAATATTGAATAATTATATAAAAAATACAATAACACATTCCTATTACCCTCATATAGTAAATTTAAAACTTTTATAAAAAATTCTCATTAAAGAACACTCCTCCATTAATTCCTTCAAGGCATGAGTTATAAAATTCAATACCAATGCATTCATGAACACATTTAATTTTTCAAGTGTCCAAGAAATGTTAAAATCAAAGTTATGATGATATTTATCTTAAGTATCAATCATAAATTCAACACCCACTCAGAAATAAAATTTATTTTGATGTTGTGAACTGAATAATTAGTAAACTAGTAACCAAATACATAGTACAACAAAGTCTTACGATCATGGCTCACATTAGAAAAGAATAGAACATGGGTAAGTTAATTATACTCTTGAGGGAATTGTGATAGAGATCCATAAGAAACCAATTTATTGACACACATTTGTGCACATAATAATACCATTAATAAGGCATCAATGAAAACATTTTATCCCAAACAATGTTTTAAAAGAATTATAAGTGGATAAAAATTCAATATTTCCTACAGTTGGAAGAATTAACATGTAAAATTATCATTATATTATATATTAATTCCTCTTTGGAATAACTCAATAATATGAGATGAAATATTGGATAAATATTTATCAAAACATATGTAATAACCATAAAAAGTCAAGAAGATCTGAAATTAAATATAAATTTCAAGTTTCCACCAATGAAATAAAAAAAATGGATCTTATTAAGATTCAATGAGGTGGTCCTCTTAGATATGAGATGTCCCAAAAACAATAATTCTTGAATAAAATGATCATTTTTAGAAATTTCCCCATACATAATTTGTTATTTAAATGTTCCAAGATTAATATAATTATGATCCTTATGTTCTTCCAAAAACATAGAATCCCCCCAAAATTAAATAAATAAAATAACCAAAAAAGAGTAAATGATTCGTTGAATTATATGATTCAAAAAAATCAATAAAATTATTAGGAGAATTAGTACTAGTGAATTGTAGGACCAAATTTTTTAAAATGCTGAAGCTAATCATAAATGAGGTCATATAAATATACTCCTCTCAAACCATTCCCTAAATGTACATCAATTAAAGATCAATGATTGAAAATAACAGATCTCCCTAGAGTTGATCAAATAGTTCATCAATTCTAGGTCAACGATAATTTTTATTAATTGTAACATTAATTATATATTAATCCTCACAAATTTTTAGGAATCAATCTTCCTTTATAAAGATAATCTGTGATTCCATAGCTGACATGCTAAGATGAATATCTCATATAGACTCAAGATCATGAATTTAAACACTAATCTCCTTCAACATGGATGTTCTCATAAAATAATACGGAAAGGATGTGGGAATCATCTGTAATGAAAAATGAATATAAATCATGACCTCCACATTTGAAAGTAACCTAAAAATCATCATGAAACACCTCATTATACAAATCCAACATGATTGGAAATAGAAATATGTTATACTGGTCAATGATAACTAAACAAATCTTTATAAATTTTAATGAGAACACTCTCTTTATTGGAATGTTTGTCCCCACTATCTTAGTTATAGGATCTAATCCAACCTAAAGTATGTGAGTAACCCAATCAAAAGATAAAAACTAAACATTATGATGATTAAAATCAATATATGATTTAAAATTAAAAATACAATCCATTCCAATGATGTGGTAAAATATGTCAAGACCCATGACAGTAAAATCTTACATGGCCTTATGCCTAGGAATCATGACATGGAACTCTAAGCAGTTGAAACAACACTCTTACATCCTTCCAAAGGTTATAGAAAGAATAATCATGAATCGAATAAGAATTAAGAATTATAAAAAAAACATCAATAAATGAAGATGATATAAGTTAATGAGATACACCAGTATCGAAAAAATCATTAATTATTTATGGGGAAGTAAATGTCGTACAACTCACATCATTATTACTTACTTCATATTCCACTAGCATGTATTCTAATGTATATACACTTGCGGCCAGTTATCCTTCTTGATCAATTTTCAATCCATGAGTATTCCCCTATTTTGAAGAATCGAATCCACCACCATCTTCTATGTCAAAAAGATCATGGGATCCTTTTTATTGAGTGGATACACATATAATATTTTTTGAATTCCACCAAAAAAATTCTTATAGTGAATGGATGTTGCCTCATGATGGCATGTCCAGGGTGCTATGATACAATCCAACATTTTATGAATAATGATCCAAAAATGATAGAAAACTACATATTGCTGACCCGAGGAAGCCCATGAATCATATATTAATATAAACCTGGAACATTTACTATGATATAATTTTTATCAATAAGATATACTCTAGTAACCCCTACTACAATCATAGCTCAACTAATACCCATATTCTCATCTAAGTATTCCATATCCATAGATTCCTTTTCAACAACCTCACTAAAGGTCAATTTGAATTGGAGGAATGATATTGACTAAATATTGACTCTCAAACCCATCTCAAGAATAAAATCATTACAGTAATCATTAGAAATATGATCAATAAGATAGGCGAACTATGTCTAAAATGTTAGTAGTAAATTCAATAACCATATATACCCTTTCTCAAAGACAAATATTCATAAATCATCACTTCCCTAAACATTTTAAGTCAGAAATACTAGAGAAAGATCATCAATAACAGTTGTCTAGGTATATTTTGTGTGCAACTTGGTTTTCATGGTGGAGTCCAACCATTAACTTATCAATCGGTTAGGTATATAAGTGAAAACCCCATCATTGAGTCATTTTGAGTCTTCATGATTTCTATCATCCTATCAATCTATTGTAACTATATTATGGTTCTTATGGTCACTTATTACTATGAAGGATAGGTGGATTATTCTTGTTAAACTAAAAACCGTTGTCCACCTACCATTACTGGTCTCCTTCAATCGTATGACCTGGAATTTAAACTATAAAAATAACTCCCTCAAACAATTATGGTCTTTTAAAGGATTTAGGTATAAAACATGTCTCGCGGCATCTCCTCCTTGATTCAAAATACATATTCTTTGAGGTATTATTTATGAATCCTTTTTGAAATCACAAAAGTATCATATAATTAGATATTTTAATTGAAATAATGTTTTCTAAATCCATACAAAAGATATATAAAACCAACAATAATGTATTGACGATTAATCTAAATAACACCAAAAATCAAGTTCATATAAATAAACTAAACATCAATACGTATGTTGATTACAATATCCATGAACACCAATGGTTTTGGTAGGATCCAATTGTACCAAATAAACACAAGAGGGGAGGTGAATTTTGTATAGTCAAAAATCATTGCGATATTGTGTTCTGCCTTTGAACATAAATTAGATGAATTGATGTAGCGGAAATTTAAAGAGAAAAGTCAGTAGATATATAGTGGTTCGGGGAACAGAAGGCCCCTAGTCCACTCCACCAACACTCTACTCCACGAGCTTGGTGATTTTCACTATGTGGTCCTCATTTCAACAGACCTTACAACAACTGAGTACAGGCAGTTGACACCTTTACAATCTAAGACAAAACAATGCCTTTTGGTTCACTCACATAACGAACACATCTTAGTATGAGAAGCCGGTCACTCAAGAATAGAAAAGAACGATTTCTGTATTATAAAAATATATTCCAAATTTTATTCACAATTGCAATAGCATGCAATTTATAGTAGATGAATCGTCACCTTCAAAAATAATGATCTTCACATAAGAGTTGTTCTGAGTCGATTCCGTTGCAATATATATAGAAATATAATTCACAATTTTAGCATTAGTACATCCACATTAGATCTTCCATGTAGAATAAGTGAGTGTTCTATCGTGTTCCTTCATATTTAATAAACAAAGCATTGTTACTTTGTTGAATCAGCAGATCTGAATTCTTGATTGTCTCTATTTTTCTTTTCTTTTCTCAGAATGATCAAGATATCAAATAAGATCATTAGATACTGTTCAAAAAGACTCAATAATATATAAAATAGTGATAAGTACTTCTCCTGTAAAATTTAGATCCACAGAAGATGCCTTTTTAATCGCGATATTCAAACATTTGAATTTACAGAGTAGTCGAAACACCCCTAGACACTCGGCATAAAATGATCCATTTAAATCTATCTTTAAACCATAAATAAAAAGGCATTGAAATAGTCATAGTCAAATTTTAAAATCATCTTTAAATACGACTTGAAATCTACATAATAAATAGCTTGCTGACCATTGGATAAAGATATCAACTTTAAATTCTCTGACGCCAAATATAAGGTTGAGTTGTACTGTATGCATCCTATTAAAGTAAGGTTGATGACATAGTCCTCAAACATAGGTTTTGTCCCAGATATAAGTTTCATGTTACATTATTCAAATGTAAGATTCGTCATTAATGTAGGGATGATCATCCATACTTTTCTAATCAATCTTTAAAACGTATGGTAAAAGATCCACACTTTTAATTGATCCATACTTTTCTAAGAACATATGGTTGTTCACAAATGTAAGGTTGATTAACCATACTTTTGAGAAACAAACTTAACATTTAATACTTACGTACAGTTCTCCTTCTATACTTTTCTGATATCACAAATGTAGGGTTCCTTCCTAACATAGGGTTCTTCTGTCATTCTGTTCCGATAATGTATGATTGATTAACCATACTTTTCTCTTATCTCAAAAAATATACACGCTTTTCATCCTTATGCTACGTTTCTCAACGTAGGGTATGAACAGTGTATCTAGAACATGCTAAAGCATATTCCAAATAAGTACAGTATGAAAGTGTTTCCAAATCACGCTAAATATGAATACTTTAGTAATAAATTCTCATTATTTCATGAGTAAAATAAAATAATAAATTCCTTCAAATTACTTAACAAATAAAATCATTATAAAATAATAAAGGATATTTTTGACCATCAAAATTATCATAAAGAGATTGAGTATTAATATAAATAAACTCCACCTTTAAATAAAAATATTATATATTGTTGAAAACAACACTTGCTCAACATCTCCCCATTTTTTATGATCACAAAACCCATAAAATAACTAATAGAATTAACATACAAAATTATTTACATATAGTTTTGAATTTTGAAAATATAAATACAATATAAATTTCTCCATTTAATTTATCCATTTTTTAATTTATCCGCCAATAAAATAAATATAAAAATGTTGTGTTTATCCAAAATTTTCCCCATTTTTTTGATGTCAAAAAGAATGATAGAATATGTAATATAAAACAGATTAATGTTTCACTAAACATAACTAAATACTATTATTAATTGTTTGGAAATTATTAAATATGGATTAATGGAATTACGAAATAAAGAAAAATAAAACAAATAAATATAATGAAACAGATTTTCATTAAAATTACAAAAATAATAAATACATGAATAAAGGTTTTGTCAGTCTTCAGGTATGGTTTATCTTTTCTGGACTGTAGACTTGATTATAGTTAACTGTTCCCTAAACCTTTTCATTAATCCATCACCAAGCTTAATAATAAGATATTTGGCCTCTTGAGTCATCTTAATGTCTTCAATGAGATTGACTCTGAAAAACTCGTGAAGTCTTTCTTCCTTTTCCGTAAATAAAGACACCTTCTTTGTGAATTTATTTAAGACAGAGCTAATTCATGGCCCACTAGATGTCAAATGATCAACCAAGAATTTCTTATAGTCTAATAGTACAGATAAAGGAGCATTGTTGCATTGAATATCTTGAATGTTTTCATTCATGTTTCTCATTACAGCCATGATAGCTTGAAACCATTTGATTAAATCAGGCGAAGTACCTGATCCACTATCAGTACTATTCCAAACTGATGCAAACTGTGTCTCCATAAACAATTTTATATCTGATAAATCAGAGTTCATAACCATTTCAGATTTCAATTTGTCAATAGCTTTCATCATATACTCCATAAAAATTTCAACTTCTTGCCTTGAAATTATACTCACCTTAAGCCATTGAAATTTCAACGGTTCTGATGTTAAGGCTCTTCTCAGAGTATCATTCTCAGATTTCAGTTATGATATCTTTCTGTAAATCTCTTTAGCTTCTTTATTCCTTAAATCAGAGGCACCCTATGCTTGATTCTCATTTTCAGGTTCAGTGTGATGCAGCAGTACCAAAGGTAGTGAATCTGCATCAGACTTGTTTTTATCCTTTTCCTGAGTAGGTTGTTCCACATATTTTTCCTTAGAGTCCTTTTCAAACTCTTCCATAAAAAATTGCTCTTGAAGTACTTCTGTGTGAGCTTCAGAAACATGCTCATCACAAACATCATCAATTTGTTCATCCAATGGATTTTATAAAATTATATCCTATGGAGTTTCTTGAGGTCTGGCCACTTCCTCACCAGGCTCTACCTCCTTATATTGTTTAAGTGTAACTTGAACATTAGCTACAACCTGTTGTTATGATCATTCAACTACAATTCCTTCAGAGTCATCATCTCAGACAACCACATACTATTCCTGAGGTTGTTCAACAACCTTTTCTATGACAAAGCTATAAGAGAGTAAATCTCTTGTGGTAAATTACAGGGAAGTATGTGCCGCATTCACAGTTATTTTCCTCTGAGATTGAAGTCCATCCTAAATAATTTCTTCCATAGCATCTTCTACTTCAAATCTGATCCTTCTTGCTATAGTTCTGACTATTGATTCAGCTTGTATTTCCTTGGACTTAGCAGATTGAGCCTGAGCACTCTCTGATTCATCCTCAACTCCTACCGGGAAAAGTTTTCATTATATAGTTCTCCACAAATAGCAAATATTTCTTAAATTTATAGCATTAAATAAATTATTATGATGACAATGCACTTTGGCATCCACCAGTCTCACTATATCCTTCTTAAACAACAGTTTGCAGATGAATCAGCCAAAATGGTAAAAATTCATTCAGGCATCACTCAAACAACAATATCTTAGGTATCTAACCATATACCTAAGAAAATTTTGTTTAATATCACTAAGAAAAAGATAAATTATATACATATCAGGATATAATATCCTTTCCATCTCAGACATCCTCAGTGCAATCCCTATTTGCACAAATTTTACCAAAACTTTCTGATCTGGCTCCACTTCCTTTATGAAAATATTCCTTACTGAGGTAGTACGAAAAATAAAAGAATTTATGTCCTCTGATTTATGCACAAAATATCTAATATTTGTTTAATAAAAATAAAAAACTCCCTCATGAGGGCAGTTCAAAATCTGACCAATTTCAACTGAAGAGATTGAAAAATCTCTATCCTCTATCTTAGCCAACATAGGGCCCTCATTATTTCCCAGACTAAATTGTACAGCAGTGAAGAAATGTTGAAGCTCTACCTCATACAAAAATTCCTTACTCTCACAATTGAATTTTTGTTCGAGATTATGGAAGGACTGTTCTTGTTTAAACAGGAGATTTGTCTAATATAGCCATTCAAGATCAATCGCCTTTCCCTGTAAGATTTTCCTTCCTTCTGAACGTTGTTTCTTGGCACTTATGGTTTCGAATTCATCCGCTCTCTTAGTCTTTGTAATTTCTGTGAGAATATATTATGGATTTAAGATTAGGGTTTCCAAGGTTCGAAGATTAGGGTTTTCGTGGTTCAATGATTAGGGTTTTCAAGCAATGGTACGATTTTGTGGGTGTGAAAGGATTTTGGTAGAATTGAAACAGTTTAGTAGGCGAAAGGTTTCTGAGAACCTTGATTCCCGTGTTTTTATTAATCATTACATAGATTTTGAACATAAAATATAAATAATTACGTGGGGAAAAAAATTATGTATCTTGAAAAATAAATAACTATCTTATTTTAAACAGAATTAAAATAAAGACACATCATAGAAAACCAAAATAATTATTTATTTAAAATTAAATAAACCTAGATCCCCCTTAATAAAATCAAACATTGTAGTGGGAAGTGGTTTTGTAAAAATATCAGCTAGTTGAATTTCAGTACTTACAAACTCCGAAGATATATCTTTTTTAATAACATGATCTCTTAGAAAATGATGTCTAATATCAATATAATTAGTTCTAGAATGACTAAGAGGATTTTTTTGAAATATTTATAGCACTAGTTTTATCACATAAAATAAGCGTATTATTAAAATATAGTCTAAAATCTATAAGAGTGTTTTTCATCCTCAACACTGGTGCAAAAAAACTACCAGCAGAAACATATTCTCCCTCGGCTGTAGAAAGGGTAACTGAATGTTGTTTCTTACTTGACCATGACACTAAAGATTTTCCTAAAAAGTGACATGTCCCTGAAGTGACTTTCATATCTAATCTGAAACTCCCAAAGTCTGTATTAGAATATGAAATTAAATTAAAATCAGAAGTTTTGGGATAATGAAGAGATTGAGAAACTGTTCCTTTTAAATATCTAAAAATTCTTTTAAAAGTAGTTAAATGAGATTATTTAGGATTTCATTGAAATATTGCACAAAGACATACTAAATACATTCTATCTGGCCTACTAGCAGTAAGATACAACAAACTACCAATCATACGTCTATATAACTTTTTGTCAACTGACTTTCCAGTTTCATCCAAATCAGGTTTTATATTAGTACACAAAGGAGTTGTATTTGTCTTGTTGTTTTCAAGCCCAAATTTTTTAATAAATCAGTAATTTATTTGATTTAGTTCCAAACATTTCCAAAATCTATTTAATAAATTTGAAGACCTAAAAAGAAATTTAATTCTCCCATCATACTAATTTCAAATTCTTTTTTCATTAACTTTGAAAACTAATGACAAAGGGTTTTATTAGTTGATCCAAAAATTACATCATCAACATAAATTTAAACTAATAAAATATTAGAAGTTACAGTTTTTTTAAAAAGTGTTGGATCCTCAATTCCAATAGTAAAATCATTTTCCAATTGAAAAGAGCTTAATCTCTTATACCAAGATCTAGGTGCTTTTTTAAGGCCATAATTGCTTTAGTAAGTTTAAAAACAGAATCTAGTTTTTGAGAATTTTTTAAAACAGAAGGTTTCTAAACATATACTACCTCCATTGAATAACAATTTAGAAAGGCATAATTTACATCCATCTGAAATAATTTTAAGTTCATATGGGATGCATAGGCTAAAAGGATCCAAATGGATTCTAATCTAGCTACAGGTGCAAAGGTCTCATCATAATCTATACCTTCTTCCTGATTATATCCTATAGGTACAAGTCAAGCATTATTTCTAGTTATTATTCCATTATCATCATACTTATTTCTAAATACCTATTTGGTTCCAATCAATGGATAGTTCGGTGGTCTTTCAACTAATTCCCAAACATCATTTCTTTTAATGTGGTTTAATTCTTATTGCATTTCTATCATCTAGATTTCATCATCTAACACTTCTTTAATAGACTTGGGTTATAATTAGGATATAAATGAAAATAATTCTACAAGATTCCCTATATTTCTTCTAGTTTTTATTCTTGTGTCTAAGTCACCTATTATAGTCTCTAATGGGTGATTCATTAGAGTTTTAGTCGGTCTAGGTAACACAATCATAGGTTCTTCATTATCATGTTTTTCTGAACTGGACTGAATTTCTTTTATATCTTTTTCAAAATAATTTTTCATGTTCTCAATTATCATGTTATCATTTGAGTTAGATTCATCCATTTGATCTGTCCTTTTCTCAAAGGGATCAGAATCATCAAATTTCACATGAACAGATTCATCAACAATCCTCAACTTCTTATTGTAGACTCTATAAGCTTTGGAAGTAGCATAATATCTTAAGAAAATTCCTTCATCAGATTTTGGAACGAACTTACCAAGACAATCATTGGTGTTTAAGATGTAAACCTTGCATCCAAAAACATTAAAGTAGGTAACTTTTGGTTTTCTATTATTCCAAAGTTCATAGGGTGTTTTTTTTTCAAAAGAGGTCTAATTAAAAATCAATTCATTATATAGCAGGCTTTTCTTACAGCTTCAGCCCAAAAATAGGTAGGAACACCGTATTCTTTTAGTATAGTCCTAGTAATTTCATGAATAGTCCTATTTATTCTTTCAACAATTCCATTTTGTTGAGTTGTTCATGGTGCAGAGACGGTGTGTTTAATACCCATATTTGTGAAAAAGGAATTAAATTCCTGATTCTCAAATTCTCCACCATGATCACTTCTTAATTAAATTATTTTAAAAACATTTTCATTTGGAACGGCTTTACAAAAACATTCAAATAAAGTAAAAGGTTAATTTTTAAATTTTACAAAGAAAATCCATGTAAATCTAGAATAGTCATCAACTAAAACACATACATATGATCTACCATCGAAATATTCCACTCTTTATGGTCCAAACAAATCCATTTGGATAAGTTCAAGAGGTTTAGATGTAGCAATTCTGTTAACAGAATTGAAGGTTGATTTGTGTTTCTTGCCAAGTTAAAATGCATCACAGAGTCTGTCGCTTTCAAAATTGAGACTAGGAAAATCAAAAACTAAATGTTACATAGATTAATAATGTAAAAAATATACATTAAAATGTCTAATTCTTCTATTCCAAATCCAAAATTCATTCACATTAGCAGTTAAGCAATTTACTTGTTGTTTACACAAGGAATTTAAATCCAAGGTATACACATTGTCAGTTCTAGGTGCTCTAAATTTAAGAAATTTATTTTTGAAAATAGAACAGAAGTTATTAGAAAAATCAAAGGCATACCCATCATCACATAGTTTAGAGATACATATTATAGTGTGTTTCAATCCTTGTATATAAAGTACTTTGTTAATTGAGAAAGCATCTGGATCTCCGTCTATTCCAATACCAATAATTTTTCTGTTGGCATTGTCACCAAAAGTGGCATGTCCACCATATTTTTGAGTGAGTGTAGAGAAGTTCAATAAGTTCCCACTCATTTTCCTTGTGAAAACACTATCCATATACCATATGTCATTTTTACTTTTGTGACCTACTCCCTACAAGGGCATTTACACAATTTTCTTTAGTACCCATATTTTGTTGGGTCCAAGGGTGTTAGCTAACAATGATCTGGGAATACAGACTTGCTTAGTTTTTCTAATTTCACAAGAGTCAAATAAATCATTTAATGTAAAGGCCTTCTTAATACCACTAATTTGGTATTGTCTTAGGAAACATTTTTGTTGAAATATTCCCCCTTATTCCACAGAAATTACAATCTAGTCTTTTTTTAAATGGAATAAAATAATTCTTGAACAGCTTGGGTTTTTTACCTTTACTGCTAATTCCAAATCATTCCTTTTTAGTGAAATTATTCCAAGAAAATAATTTAAAGTATTTAATCATTTAGTAAAAACAAGGGCATCACATTTATAGGTTTCTACTTCAGTTTGCAGAGATTTTATCTCAGATTCATAATCTGTATTTTTGGTGTTAATTGAATCAAAATTTTCAGTTAGCTCTTTATATTGTTTCAGCATTGTATCTCTTTCATCAGAAATAACCTTATGAAAGTTCTTCAAGGATTTATGTTTCATAAACAATGAATCATATTTTTCTTCAAGAATATTGCAGAGGGCTGCAAGTTTTTCATTAGAGTAACTAGATTTAGAACTAGAATCATAGTAGTAGTAAGATTGTACCTCATCTATTTCTACCATAAAATGCATCTTGGGTTTGAGATTTGAATCTTATTTATATGAGTTTGATTCATAAGTTCTAATAGAGTGTTCAGATATACTCCATGTAGCCTTCATGGCTTTCTTATCCTTATGCTCATAATCATTTCTTTTGAAGAATTTATTTTTTCTTGTCTTCTTTTAGCTGCAGACAGCCAGGTCTGATATGCCCCATTTTCTTGCATTCATAACATCTATCATCCTTGTCATCCTTTTTGAAGGATTTTCTGAAGCCCTTATTCTTTCTATAGAATTTATTAAATGTTCTGGCTAGCTGAGCCAGTTCCACATCAGAATTTGATAAATCAGAACTTTCGGATTTCTCGTTTACACTTTTATTCATCTTTCTATTTTCTCTCTGTGATGGCACTTTCAAGGCAGTGTCATCTCTTTGAATAAGCATGTTGTGTTCATTTGATTCATCTTGCATCTCAACTTCATACATCATTAGTGATCCAATCAGTTCTCTCATGGTTAAGTTCTTGACAGGTGTCGACTGTCTGATTGCATCAGAGATTCCATTCCACTTGGTATGTAGTACTCTCAGTACTTTTAACGATTGATCAGCTTGTTTAATGGGATTTCCCAATGAGGTTATATTATTGACAATCTCTTTCAATCTTCCATTCATTTGAGTAAAACTTTCACCTTCACCCATTTTTAATGTATCAAATTTACGCTTAGAAGTTGCATATCTCATTTCCCTAATTTTGTTGGTTCTTTCCTAGCAACAAAAATAGTTTTCCACGTTTCATATGCTGTAGGGCATTGAGATACTCTATTTAATTAATCAGTTTCTAGACAACATATAATTGCATTCATTTCCTTTTTTTAATGTCATAATCTTCTTCAGTAGCTGCACTCCATATTTCAGTTTTCTGGTATTTCATATGGAGTCAGAATCTTCAAATATACTCTGTATCCAAGATTTTTTAGATAGATAATCATTAAAAACATCAAGCATCCATAATTTTCTCCATTGAAGTACGGTGCTCTGACTATATAAATTCCCTCTCTTGTATCAGTCATATTGCTCTATGTATAATCACTTTCATCTTGTTAAGGCATTATCAGAATGCTCTGCCTCTAACACCAATTATTGGATCGGATTATACCAAATATACACAAGAGGGGGTGAATTGTGTATAGTAAAAAATCATTGTGATATTGTGTTCTGCCTTTGATCTTAAATCAGATTAATTGAAGGAACGAAAATTAAAATAGAAGAGACACAAGTTATATAGTGGTTCGGATAACAGAAGGCCCCTAGTTCACTCCACCAACGCTCTACTCCACGAGCTTGGTGATTTTCACTATTTGGTCCTCGTTTCTATAGACCTTCAAACAACTGAGTACAGGTAGTTGACACCTTTAAAATCTATGAAAAAACAAATCATTCTGGTTCACTCACATAACTTACACAACTTAGTAAGGTAAGCCAGTCACTCAAGAATAGAAAAGAAAGATTTTTGTATTATGAAAATACTTTCTAGATGTTCTTCACAATTTCAACAGCATGGAATTGACAGTAGATGAATATTCACCTTCAAAAATAATGATCTTCACATAAGAGTTGTTCTGAGTCGATTCCATTGTAATAGATATAGAAATATAATTCAAAATTTCAGTAGTAGCAGATCCACAGTAGATTTTCAATGCAGAACAAGTGAGTCTTCTATAGTATTCCTTCTTCATTAATAAATAGATCTTTGTTACTCTCTTGAATCAGCAGATCTGAATTCTTGATAGTCTCTGTTTTTCATTTCTTTTCTTATAACGATCGATAGATCACATAATATTATTAGATACTGTTCTAAAATTCTAAATAATATATAAAATAATGATAAACACTTCTCCTGTAAAATTTAGATCCACAATAGTTTCATTTTTAATCGCGATATTCAATCATTTGAATTTACAGAGTAGTCGAAACTTACCCGAAGACTCGGCATAAAAAGCACTTTTAAATCAATCTTGAAACCATAAATTAAATTCCTTTGAAAAATTAAAATTCGCATTTTAAAATCATCTTTAAATCTGGGTTGAAATCCACATAATAAACAACTTGCTGACCGTTGCATAAAGATATCGACTTTAAATTCTTCGATGCCAAACGTAAGGTTGAGTTGTACTGTATGCATCCTCTGAACGTAAGGTTGATGACATAGTCCTCATACATAGGGTTGAAAATGTAGGGTTGGTCACAGATGTATGGTTCATGTTACTTTCTTCAAATGTAGGATTCATCATAAACGTAGGGTTGATCATCCATACTTTTCTCTCCAATCATTCAAACGTATGTAAAAAGATCCATACATTTACTTGATCCATACTTTTCCAAGAACGCGTGGTTGTTCAAAATAGTAAGGTTGATGAACCATAATTTTATGAAACAAATATAACATTTAATACCTATGTACGGTTCTCCTTCCATACTTTTCTGATATCCCAAATGTTGGGTTCCTTCCTAACGTAGGGTTCTTCTTTCATACTTTGCCGATAATGTATGGTTGATTAACCATAATTTTCTCTTCTCTCAAAAAGTATACACACTTTTCATCCTTACGCTATGTTTCTCCACATAGGGTATGAACAATGTTTCCAGAACACACTAAAGTAGATTCTGAATAAGTAGGGTATGAATAGTGTTTTCAGAACACGCTAAATATGAATACTTTAGAAATAAATTAACATTATTTCAAGAGTAAAATAAAATAATAAATTCCCGAAAATACTTTACAATGAAAATTATTAGAAAATAATTAAGGATATTTGGGATCATCATCATTATCATAAAGGGATAGAGTATTAATTTAGATAAACTACCCCTTTAAATAACAATATTATGTGTTGTTTGAAACAAAACTTTCTCAACAGTTTTTCAATTTATGATATGAAATTAAGCTATCTAGGAACCCTTCCATAGTTAGTACTCGTTTCATGACCCCCCTAACTCCTATATATGACAAACCCCAAACCATACCCAGTTAGTGTAATCAAAAATCCAACTTGGTATTCCCTTAAATATCAGTTTTATAAAAAAACAAAGATTGACAGGACACTTCACTGAATATGGCTCTCTATAAGGTGGATATCAAAAAACTGCAAACAACATGTATCTTGTATAAAATAATAGTGGCAAAAAATCAGTGCACATATAGGAAGATGTTTTACCCAAGTAGGTTACATATAGGAATGGAAAAAAGGATATTAATAGAAATAACAAAAATAAATATCTTAAACAAAATACCCATGTCACCATTGGTCACAACCATTCCATCCCAATATGAAGGAAATTAAAATAGAGAGAATTTTATTAGGATACATGAGACTCTTCCCTTAACTTGTATCATATGAAATGAAATTTGTATACACCTTAATGAGTATACAAGGAGTGGGTACAATTATCAGTATGATACTATCATGTATCTATATAAATATTTTTATCATGAAACCATTAGTTATCGGTTTAAGATAAAAAACATCAACAAAGTTATTTCATGTCTTTTTCACATAGAATCCAATGGATTCATTTAAAATAGGATGCATTAAAAGGAAACAATAATATGGAAATTTACACTAGAGACAAATAGAGGGAAATGATCAAAACCATCAATGGTAGAACCATAGAATAAACTTGATATAAACTAAACATGAAACATTACTATGATGTATAATACCATGTACATGTTGGGATCCATCCTATGGAATTTATTTTTAGACATGTAAATAAAACTAAGACAATCCAACATAATTCTTAGTGGACTGAGTCCTTCCAAATTCATGTCATATATGCCTACCCATTATCTAAAATTGCATATTTTTCAAGAATCCATAATCCATAGTGGTTCCTCTCTAACTAGATATAAAAAATTTCTATAACTCAATCCACCAATGGTTTTGAAGGTGTCATGTTTTAATAAAAATTAAAACAATACCTGCTCACTAATTTATCAAAAATTCACCACATGCATTCTTGAAAATAAATTTTAAAGGGAAACAATATTTTAGGCATTTAATCAAACACATGATGTGCATAAATTATTTTTAATGAAAAAATAATATAAAAAACTGCACCATATCCCATCAATGTTGAAATTTCATAAAATACTCCATTTCTGATATCATGTCAATTATTTTGATAAACCAATACAAATTAATTTATATTAAAATTCTGTAAATAATGAGATAAAAAAATTTTATGGGGAAACCAAACACAGAAAGGTTGGATATTAAGTCTCAGTTAAAAAAGGTTGTAAATTAATATAACATGCCATTTATAGACTATATAAAATTAAATATCACAAATTAACCTTTGTTGCCTCATGATCAAGACATAACATACCTTAAGTGATTTATCCCATGAAGGGGAATAGTTATTATAGATAGATAAAAATTTAAGAAGATTAAATGGGTTGAAATTGGAACATACATTTGAGAGATCCACTAATAAAAGGTTGAAATTCCAGTAGACCAAGGGGAACATCCTAAATATTCATGGAGAGTCATATATAAGCTAATGAAGAATTAGGATTGGATTAGTCTAAACAATAATGGGTTTAAATTTATGTTTACATTTTTATAAAATTATTATGTATATTATGATCAGGATATGAGGTTATAAAAATCATGTGTAAAATTGTGTGGTGGATACCACACATTGAAAAATGGGGAAAACAATTATTTGGGATATAACTTCATGGTTTGGAAAACCCTACACATGAAATGAAGTAACTTGTAGACCTGAACCCATGAAATTACATTGTTTCATTAGGTCCACTAATGGTTTTAAGACTATTCATAATTGATGAAAAACATCAATGGAACTAACAGATCTATACCACAAGGTTAATCGATGGTTACTACTAAAAGATCAGGTGATCCCCATATCTAAATACTCTAAATTCATGACAATAAATTCCCAAAAACCATTCAAACATCAATTTTGATAGACAATTCATAAAATAAAACACACTTATGTCCTAAAGGGTGTCAAAAATAATGTTTTGAAGAACAATATTATTCACTCGATGAAATTTCTATAGAGGTATCTAAAATTTTAGGAAGTAGTGTGGGAACATGAGGATTTCATGATATAGATTTATCTATATTTAGTTATATCGACATAAAATAATTTTGATGTATTTTTTTAAAATGGTTATAATCTAACATAATTAGATTTTAGTATATATTTATCATTCATATATAAATTAATTTGATTTATTATGATTCATGAAACATTAATTATATGTTAATAATGATAGTACATTATAAAATGATTTACATTTTATTTTATTGAAATGGAATATAATTTTTGAAAATAATACCTACTCCACTAATAAAATATTATCGATCCTAAATACTAGTTTTAAAATATTTTTTTATATTAGAATTGTTTTTCTATTATATGTATTGTCTAAATATTAATTGAAAATATTGAACATATAAAAAACTATTTCTTAATATTTTATAGAATGAATTCATTTGTTATCAAATTGTAATAAATTAAAATAAAATTAATTTTATTAAAAATGATAATTTTTCATAAAAATAATATTTTTTCCAGTTAATGTATTTGTCTCTACGTAAAATAAATAAATCACTATTTATGCATTATTTTAATGAATTTTTTTGATAACATAATCAATCAAATATGTTTCATGTTAATCTAATGGTTTATACCGTCTATAGAATTAGATTAAATTCATTTTTATACGTTTACAATTATTTTTAACATTATAATATATTTTTATTGATTTTCAAGTAGGCCAGATAGGGTTTAGTGGGTACTAGACATAAAAAAATCAATAAACCAAAGCCAAATTATAATATAAATTATAGAAAAGAACCATCTTCCCTATGGAAAATTGGTTACTCATCGATATTTTTTTCATATATCAGTGTGGATAATCTCATTCTTCATAAACTGAAAAAAAACATTTAGGGGGAAAGGTAAATATAATAAATTTTGTCCTTATAGGTCAATCAGGACCCATATCTCTACCTCTACTAGATACTCTGATGAATTCTATTATTGGGGAGCTATTTATATATTTTATTTAATGTTATCATAATCCTTTAATACCCATTGAAAAACTGATGAAATATGAGTAGGGTGACTATATTTCACTTAAAAGGGAGTCTCAATAAATATTAAGTCCAACATTACATGAATACAAATATGATATGGATAATGAATGTCAATATAAATTTTCCTTTTCTTTCTAATCGTTAATACATTTGTATAAGGTACATGTTTTTCAATCAGGTTTTGAGGTTCACCAATAGTGGATCGGTTCACCCCTTTCATCCCATTTACATTTTTGGGTACCATTGCGAAGTCTTTACTCCTAATTCTATGATTAATGATCTATTTGTCAGTATATTGTGTATATAATTGTATACTTTTAATGGATTAAACATCTTCATAGGGGACATTAATAAATGCCCAGATTAAGTGAATCACTTCTTTCCTTGACCCATGATTGTTAAAAGGTATTAATTTTATACATCATTATCATCCATTCTTGGTAAAATCCAGTTATAATCACCTCTACCCATATCAGAATCTGTATGACTCCAAGAGATCTCAAAATTCAACCTATTATGTAAGTATTTATATCTTGGGTATATAATGATTCTATCACTTCTATCTCTCTAACGTTCATCGTGTTATTATCTTTTTAAAAAATAATTTTTTTCTAGGGGCCTATTAGCATCCACCCTCCTCCATTAAAATAAATGTTGTAAATATCACCATAGATTTAAATCTATTTCAGTACAGTTATCTTAGATTATTCTACTATATTATTTACCCCATCCTAAAATCACAAAATTCCTTATCAGATCAAGATCAATTTTGCAGCTCATCAGTTGGAGGCTTTATATAACTAAATAGAAGATTCTCAAGGCCCTCTATTACCATTATATTAAATGTATGAGCATAGGAAAATCAGGTATCATCAATATATGGATTACTCATTGGTATATAATTATATCAAACCACACTACATACTTAACCTGTTGAAATATAAATGCATTTAGTATTAACTATTTGGTATTCCTTTTCTATGAATTCTTGCACCAGATTGGGTTTTATAATTATAAAAGAAATTTTCCTTTTAATATATCTAACATAGGATACCAACATTTCCTCATTTGAGAAAATTATTGGATAGTAAATCCAAAATACCCATGATGGAAGATAGTCTCTGGATTTAGTCATATTACTAGAAACACCGATATGATAGCCCAAAGTATCCCCTAGTGATCCCAAATAATGACTATGATATGTAAATAAATTCTGAAAATTAAGGAATTAATAAAAAATAGGATCATTTTATAAATCTCTTCCTAGAACCCACCAATTGATTAGGATAGCTAAAATGAGTCCCTAGAGAGTAGTTGAGGAGAGAATAAGCTGTAACAAATTTCAAGGAACAAAATGTTATGGAAAAAGACCCATTATATAATCAAAAATCCTTTTGATAAAGTGGAACATCAAGAAGTGTAAACTGATATGAATCAATGGTTCTATCATTAAATTGTTCCAATTAATGGAGGTGATCATAAGATCCCTCCCCTACCGGTGGGGGATGGGATGAGAGATCGACTATGGTTGATTAGGTCATCAATGTTTGTATATAGAATTTAAATTGTTTTATTGAAACTTTTAAGAATTTGATATTATAATATAGATTAATATTTCAAATTAGCATTTCTAAATTTGGTTAATAGATGAATTTATTTTTTGATCATAATGAATAGTAGTTCACGTAATAATTCCTTACATTAGTAATAGTTAAAAGGTTGATTGAGGGGTTAAAATAATGATATGTGGTTCAAATAACCTAATTTTTTATTATCATAAAGGATGAATTCATTTTTACCACATCCCAACCATTATTCATAATTGAAAAAATATGGAGCAAATTTCCCACGAATCTGACAACCCAATCTATTATTAATAAAATTCACATACAGTTTAATATGTAATATGGTTATAGAAAAACACAAATACTTATTTTTTAATTATATATAATTGGATTCCAAATAACAGGAGAAATGTTTACCGTTGATAATATAGATGTTAAAATTTTATCACACGATTTTTATAAATATAGGGCATTAAAAAATGCAGTTGAAACAGAAAAAGGAACTGATGTCCTCATCAAGTAAGATTGTACCATATAAGGCACATTTATTGGAGATTATTATGTAAATATTATCCCTAGTATTTGACCTTGGCAAACACCAATCTGATATCCAACAACTTAAGCATGATAAAAACTATTTACGAAGGATGCTCAAGATCATCGAGATCACAATCCAAACTATATTTGCCGAATGATCCCATGAAAGACCCACCATTGCACACTTTACTCATATGGTGTACATTGATGCAATAAAGATATATGTATCAAGACCATAATAATATGAATATGTATATTTTATATAATAATGAATATATTTTAAAATTTTATCATTACATTATAAATTATTTGATTTTGATTCAATTATAAACAGATTGTATTTTTGGGTAATATTCATATTCAAATAAAGAAAATTATTTTTGATGAATTAATCAATTTTTTAATTATATTATTTTAATAGGAGGTATTATTAAATAATATTTATTAATTATAAATGGTCATATAATTTTTATGATGTGAAAATCACTTTTAATAAGGGTTCAAAATCTATAATTGTCAAAAACAAGCATTTTTCAATAAAGGTTTAATCTTTTTTTAAAACTAAAAAATAATAGATTTAGAGAATTATTTTCAATAAATAAATATTAATTTTCAATTAGAGAATTTAAATTATCCAATGGTATGTTTTTCATAATTTTCTGAGATAATCGAATTTTTGGGTAAAAATTAAATTCTTTATAAATAAACAATTTGTATTATGACATCAAAATGACTAAAAATGATGTAATAAATACTATAATCAGTATATTCAGAAAAATACATGTTTTCCCCATAAAATAATTTTATTTTAAGTTTATTTTATTAATTTTATAATTCTTTTATGAATCCATCAAAATATATAATATATTTTATGATTCTAAATCAATTTCCTTAAAAGAGTGATTAAACATCAAATAAGAAATGAAAATATTTTAATATGTATTACCATTTTACTAATAAAAAAATTAACTCCCCCACCACACATTGGAAAAAACCATGGTAAAAATCAATGGAATATTTTTTTTTATGAATATTTTATTATTTAGAGTCCATAAGTAATGTTTATGAAATATTAAAAAAATTCTTTTATCATTTCCATAATAAACAAACCCAAGATCTCACTTCTCTTCACCCAAAATCCTTTTAGAAAATTTTTAATCTCTCCAACCCTTTCTATAATTATCCCAATACCCCCCAAGCACTCAATAATCCCCTTTCCAAGATTTCTGAGCCTCACACTCAGGCATGGGTTCTTTCCTTTCTCAACTTTAACCATTTGTTTCTTGTTATGCCCTTTTATTTTCAATTACAAATAATGGGGTATTATTTCACACCTCCATCATACTTCCCTTATTATTTATAAATAATTATAACCCTCTATATCTCATTAATCCCTCTCATATACACCCGTTACAATGTCGAAATGTAATAAGCATCATTTTCTTTTTCATTTTTTTGCTAATTTAGTAATCTATGCCTTTTTTAAATTTTGTATGGTCTTACACGTCCTCACATGTCCCTATTACTATCCACTTCAATTAAAATATATTTACCAGCCCATTTATCTCTCTTAAACTATTATTATGAATTCTCAAGTGATTCTATTATGTTATCAAATTTTCACCCATATTTTTAATGACAAACCAATTGTGTAGTTAATAAAATACCCATTTCCTATAGATGGTGTTCAATTTTATGCACCTAAACATTTTTTATTTGGTAATTACCTTTATTTATTTGACAATCCATGATCAGGGAAGAAATTATAATGATGATTTAATTGATATTTTATGATCTACTTAGCACATTTAAGCATGAGAATGGAATTAAAGGAATTGGTGCGCCCGAAATTATATATTGCTCAAATGCATTGGTTAATGTTCAGTATCATGACACGTCATGTTGGGATAATGGTATAAATGATTTTTAATGGTAAATTCTCCACAATGAATTTTTTGGGGGTTATCCATGACCTATTTTTATGATGCAATGTTTTAATTTGTTTCTACATTTCCCATGCAATGATTATCATGCTATATCATGCCTTATTTCTTATTCCTTTGGGCCGCATGTATAAGCCTTGCCTAACATTTATTATTATCTTAAGGTTATTTGATGATTATTCAATTGTTGGTATTTACGGATCACCACTTTCTTATGCATTTTACAATGTTATCTAATGTGGAGTTATACTCATCCATGTTAAATAAGTTTTCAATAATGTGTTTTAATTCTTGTTTATTGTTTTAATTAAATGTACCAAATTATAAAATACATTATACTTGTAGATAAATTTGGTTGTATGACATATAATTATATTTAATTATTTTATATATTAATTTTTAATAATGATAAGTGTTGTTATAATAGTTATGATTGGAAGAGTTTAGTTTTTTATTCGGATAAGAAAACTCTAGAAAGAGCCTTATGGATGTGATTATGTATTATAAAACATATCTAAATATTGTTTAGTATAGTGTAAGTGTTTAATTAAGAAAGTACATCCTATTATGGATACTACATGTGGACTTGGTTCTGGCACAGATATACCTTGGATTAAGTACATCGACCAGGTGTTCTCGGCCTCACTCAAGGTAACCAGATACATGACAATGAGCCTTACTGCACACCTACATTGAAACTCCCAGGGGATACACGTTTTTAATTAATAACATCATTTCAAAATATTATCAATGGTGTAAAATAAATTCCCATAGGCGTATATGATATTAAATAGATCATGGATTACAAATACTGAAGCCTATAAATCCATATGTCAAGGAAATACATGTAAGTTATAAGTCTACCTTTTTATTACATTAACCTATAATTTATGTGTATAATATTTTGAAAATAATCATCCTTAATTTTACTTTTATACTAGCCAATGGCAGGAAATAGGGCGCATCGGGTTAACAATAATCATGATCGGCAATGTGACAACTATCCTAATGAGATGCCCAAACCGATGAAAGCTTGAATCTTGAACTTCATGGTGATACTCTCATATCTGAATCGAGTTTTAATAGAAAACTAGATCTATATGATAATGGTAATCCCCCCAAAAGAGATCAAGCCACAAAAGAGAGCTCCATGCCATAAAGACATCCTAATTTCAATTGAGCATCTGATCCATTAATCATGGAATAGTGGATCAAATCGATTGAGAAGATATTCTATATCCAAAAATTCATTGAAAAAGGTAATATTATTTTGTCTATTTATCATAAAGAAAGTGAAACTGAGTTGTGCGAGACACTTATAAAAAATAAGAATATTGAAAATGATATCAAAGAAATGGTGTATAAGGATTTCCATAAAATGTTTTCCAATAAATACATTCATAGAACACACTATCTTAATATTGAAATGGATTTCCTTTCCCTCATATAAATAGAAGAAAAATCTAGCATGGTGTATGAGATAAAAATTACAAGGATTGATTGTTATGCCTTTGAATATGTAATTACCCATGAGTGTAAGGTTGATCACTTCTTTGGTGGGTAAAAAACTATCCTACAAAAATACCTAGAGATTTGTGACTTCTATAGCTCCGATTAAATTATTTGATGTAGCCTCAATATTGAAATGATTATTAGTGAATCTCAATGGTATCATGAGTATAATAAGTGGAAATTAGTGATCAATTATGAGGGAATGAGAGAGATATCTAATGGTGCTATGAAATTTCTACATCCCAATTTCAAAAGGTGTTGAATGAGGTAAACATGATATTTATTGAAGGAGATGTTGAAATTCGTTTTGTTTGGGAAGGAAGGGAACCTTGGAAGTGAGTTCTAGAAAGAAAAACCCTCTACTAAGATAGAGTAATGGAATTCTCTAGTCAACCCTCAATGTACTTTTTCTTTCTACAACTTCTAAAAAAACATGGCACTTTAAAGACTAATACACTGAGCGAAGATTTTTATGAGACATAAAAAAACTTCCAAGGTAGAAAGGGAGCGTTTTTCCCGTCACTGCTGCCAAAGTGAAGTTTGACAATGAAGTGGTGATATGTATGATAGTTATTCATTCAATAATATGGAACATTATATTTTATTTTGGTTCTACACATTCTATCATAACATGAATGTTTAGTAGAACAATCAAAACATCACAAAAAGATTATAAGTATAATTGTCGGTGAAAATGGAAAATGGGGAATTATAACATTCAAAGTATATATATCATCCCTTATCAATTTTAGTTGGATGAACTACAATGAGAAACTTTTCAGTCTCAGTTTGGTGGAATTTTATTCATTCTTGGCATGGATGTGTTTCTATATATAGATCCAACAGTGATAAAGAAATCACTCACTGTATTGCGAATCGAACCCCTATTTTGTAAAAGTGCAATGTAACATCCCAGGTAAATAAAGAATAAATAATTTTCATATTTATTAATATTTACGAATTAAATATTAATTTTAATTAATAGGGGTTTCTACGTTCGATAGCGTACTCGGTACGCAACGATGAGTTTCTTTGAAAACTTACGTTGCACACAAGTAATAAAATAATATTATTTTAAATGTTAGTTAACGAGTAGCCGTTGTACTGGCGGGAATGGATAGAAATAACTAAAATATGATTATATATGTTTTTAAATGTTTTTACATTTACCCAATAAAAGATAAAGGCTTAAAATACGGAAAGAGTTCAATTTTAGGCATTTATACCCTAATTTTCACGAAAGGTCCACTTATCACCTTTTGAAAGAGAACCGTCATTAAATATAGTTTTTATTGGTATTATAAATTCTATTGGACCAAATATAACTCTTCTTTGGAGTTGGGACATCAAAATTTACTTTGTGTAAATTTTTGGTACCTTTCTGATAAAGTTCATTTTTTTAATGAATAGTGTAAAATGATGTATTTTAATTCAAAACCTCTTTTTAATCTAATTTATTTATGTGATTAGATTATCTTTTTAATTGGTTTTAAAGTTAAATTAGAAAATATTTTTACCATTAAATCCAATAGTGGTCGTTGGAATTAATTTCACTTTGAAATCAGACTTAAACTAGTGTCAATCTTTTGATACTTATTGTTTCATAAAAACACGCTATTTGCTCTGACAGCGGGAATTATTTATTAAATTAATTAATGTGACTTATATGTTTTGAATTTTTTAAAATATACTTCAATTTTGAATTCTTAATATCAAATATAGCTTAGGGTGAATTTTTGGTAATTTTCTGAAAAACATCAATTTTTGATGAATAGTGAAACCACTAAGTGGTACTTATAAAAACCGATTTTCCGTTTAAATGAAAATTTTCCATCATTGTGTTTTGAATTTCAAAAATCGAACATACATGGTTTTCATTAATAAGTAAAATGTGGTTCAATGAGATTATAATAATTTTTTGGTGAATAGTAACTTATTAAGTTCTTAATCGCGATTAGTGGTAATTAGTGTAGTTTAAGGTATAAATAATGCTTTAATAATATGGAATGACCAAGAAACATGTCCCAAACTTATTGGTTGTGTAATGTCCGACCTAGACAGGCCATGGGTCAACTTGGGGACCCCATGGAGACACTTTGGTTGGGAAATGACATAACTAACTTTTTATTTAATGTAAAAGTATAAATGACACAAACATAATATGTTTTACGAACACAATTTTTACATGGGGTTATAAAGATCATATTTTTGATTATAAATAGTCATTGGAAAGATAAAAATATATCCCACATCATAGTACTTTTGTTTATAATTTTTAGACATTAAATAAATTAAATTAGTTATGACATAATAATGATGCAGCGATGACATCATTATTTGAAAATTTAAATAAAATGGAAAGATAATGTAACATCTATGAACTACACATGTCCAAAACTAATTGGATGATTAGATTTAGACCCCTCATCACCTTATCCTCGAATTATATCAATTTGGGACCTTTTAAAACTGAAAAACATTTTCAAATAAAGTAATATTTCTTTACTTTCCATAAGTGCCCCTCCTCTCCTCTTATAAAAGGCCCCCACCTCTACCACCTTACACACACTCCACAAGACTTAGGCTCGGCCAACCCCTGCCCATTTACTCCCTCCACATCCCTCTCCTCATCCTAGAGGATTCCCTTTGGGCAGAATCCTTTCAAAGGAAGCCTTTAGGCTCAAATCAAAAGGATTTCCACTTTTAAAGGTAATTCATTCTCTCTTGTTCATTTGTTTTATTTCGCTTCTCCAACCCTCTAAACTCTTTTTATTTACTTCTTTTGTAACAACAACAGTATCATAAATATACTAGGATGTTGTTATAACATTTATTCGATCTACACTCTCACACAACTACATCAAATGGTTAAAGAAAATACGGTTTCCGTGGATGGAGAAATTCTGCCTCCCGAAACGATGATTGTTCAATACTCGTTTAACACCTTCAAAGGTGGCCATTATGATGTCACTAATTTTATATATGATATATAATATGTTTATGTTTTTCTTTAAGCTTCTGTATTTTTTCATTTTGGGTATACCTTTATGGTTTCCATTATGGGTAAACACGATATCTTCATTTAAGGAAGTGCGGACTACCGCCCCCTCAAAGTGATGTGATTCGTTAATGCCATATGTGGGACGTGTAAATGATAGATTTAAAATTATTATATATGATGTTATACTGGAATTATAATATACCTCTATATCATTATTATTTCTTTCCATTAAAGTATGAGATAGAAATGAAAGTAGCGTTCATGCGTACGTACGGCTTACCGTCTCCATGAACGGTGCATTTCATTTCTTATCCCCAAATGTAATGTACTATTAAAATTACATGTATATAATGGATATATATAATTAATGATATATCTAAATGATGAATATAATTATGGAATTAAAATATACATACCTCTCATTTAGTTTTAATTCCATTAATATGACAAAGAAATGAAAGTAGCGTTCATGCGTACGTACGGCTTACCGTCTCCATGAACGGCGCATTTAATTTCTTACCCCTAAATGATTATGTAATATTATAAATACATGTATATGATGGATATATATGATACATATTATATCCAAATCGGGAATTTCATTCTGGATATAAAGAACCTTTGACCACATGAACAACATGTAATTTTAAGAAGTCCACTTTCGACTTAAGAACCAAATATTGGCAAAACAAACATTATTAACTTAAATGGTTACATAATGTTTATAACATGGCAGTAAGTGATATAAAAGGAATAATAAACTTTAAAAAGGTTCTTAATCAAGTATAAATTAACTCAAGTTTATTATTCAGGACGTTAAAGAACGATCGAGTCAAGTCGGACCCGAGGTAAGGGACTTCGTCTCAATCTCCTTTCATTGAGGCATATTTCGTTTTGTACACAACTTTCTTTTATACGGTGTACAAACCCCTTTGACTTTTACTTTTATACAAAAGGAATCTTTTTCTACAAAGTGTTTTACAAAACGACAAAAAGGAATGTTTCTTTTAAGGTACGTGGCGAAAACGACCTTTTCCGCCACCGCGAGTATTATTTGGTCTTTGCATTCCTCAACAAGTCGTAATGTTTTTAGAATAAAATAAATACCATATACTCTTTTATGTATTTTGGTATTGAAAATGGTTTTGATAAAGGATTCTATTATGTCAATATATTTATGATATATTGTGATTGAAATGTGGAAATTTTATCATTACTTTATATTGGTTTTATGTTTTATGATTTTATATTGGTACTTGGACATTTTAACGGGTGGTTACATTATAAACCATATGACGGGTGGTGCCGTGAATACCAGGACAGGTGGTTACATTATATCCTCCAATGCATTGGGTATGGAAGTCAGTCGTATGGCTATTCCATTAAGTATGTATGGAAATTGGCCGTATGGCTATTCCATTAAGTGATATGTGTGGAAGTCAACCGTATGGTTATTCCACTTAAGTATGTTTATGTCCCAAGTTACCTTTATATATGTTCTGTGTTCTTTTTAGGGGTTTTATGGTAATCCTTTGGTTACAAAAAGGTAAGAAATGATACTTTATTCAGTGAAGAGTTTTTACTACTTCATGAAGGTGAAGGTATTACTTTGATAGAGTATATATGGTTTACTTGATGTTTGAAAAACTAACAGTTTTCATTATTTATGTATCCCTTACTGAGCTTTTTATGCTCACCTCAAGTTTTTTTTAAATGTTTTTCAGAGGACTTAATGTGGAATAAGGTCAAGGATGGGATCAAGGGAATGTCATGCTATATAAAACATAGAACCAGACACGTTTCTTTTTAAGAGTTTTTTTTATTATGGAAACTTAGTAGAAGTGACTACTTTGTAATCTTTTGAGATGTAATAGTTATGTTCTAATTCTCTAAAACTCTAAACCTGAAAATATCCTCAATGTGAATTATTCATTTAATTCAATATTAAGTAAGGTTTAAGGCTGGGGCCTCATAGTTGGTATCATAGGTCAGTTTAGACAACTTTAGGAGTTAGAAAAGTGTTAAATTATAATATGATTGAAATGATATATCATTTATGGATTACCATGTTGCTTCGCCTAATATATTTCTGTGATCAGAATGGTTTTCCGCAGAGGATACAAATCAGCTATGTTGGGACAACATCAGGAGGAAGATAACCTTCCAAATCAGCAACCTGAGATGGTCGGAATTGGAACTGAACAGTTTGTTGCAGTGATGGCACAATTGACTCAGGATATAAATGGTGGTGGTATCCATGCACGAGATCAGCCAGATCAACCGCAGAGGAACATGTCAGTGGTGGAACATTTCATGAGGAAACATCCCCCATCATTCAGAGGATCATCTGACCCTGTGCAAGCTGAAGGGTGGATTAAAGCACTGGAGAAGATTTTTGATGTCATGGGGTGTTCAGAACATCAAAAGGTTAGTCTTAATATTTACTGTTTTGAAGGTGAAGCAGATCAGTGGTGGTTGATGGTGAAAAATATAAGGGATAGTGATGAGATTGAGGATCTTCACTGGGACGAATTCAAAGGTATGTTTCTTGAGAAATATTTTCTTATGGTGGTTCGTCTTAGGATGGAAAAACAGTTCCTAGAATTGAGGTAGGAGGATGATTCAGTGGCTGCTTATGAAGAAAAGTTCACTCGATTGGAAAGGTGTGATCCAAACTTCATACGAGATCTTGATCGTAAAATAAACCGTTTTTACTCAGGGATAAAGACAAATTATCGAAGGGCTTTAGCTTCTCGTGAGTTCAAAAGTTATGAAAAACTTTTTCGATTTGAGGAGAAGGTGGAAATAAAGTTTGCCGAGGATCAGGTGTTCTATGACAAACAACAGAATAAGAGGTCTAGTTGGCAGGAAAAGGGGAAGAATTCATCAAAGAAGCAAGGAGGTAAGAAAACCAAATATCCATCCTGTGAGAAGTGTGGTAAAATGCATCCTGGAGAATGTTTATCCAAGTCTGGTAAGTGATTTCGGTGTGGTAAGTTTGGTCATATTGCTCATAACTGTAAGGAAGATGATCAAGAAGGAAATGAAAAGCCAATGGAAAGATGTTTTAAGTGTAATGAAATGGGTCATTATGCATACGAGTGTCCAACGAAGAACTCAACTGGGGGAACATAGCCAGACTACAAGCAGAAAGGGGTGGTGAAATCCTTTGCAACAACTTCAGCAGATTTTGGGCCATCGAATGAAGTGGTATTAGCTCCAGGGAGCTCAGTATTTTTCGAAGATTGACTTGAGGTTGGGGTACCATCAGTTGAAAGTAAAAGAAGAAGACGTTCTGAAGACTGTGTTCCGTACTAGATATGGCCATTATGAATTTGTAGTTATGACTTTTGGGTTAACCAATGCACCTGCTGTATTCATGGACCTTATGAATAAAATTTTCCATTAGTTCTTGGATAATTTTGTGTTTGTGTATTGAGGTTTTGGGAAGAGGTTATGTGTGCCTTGTGATTCACAGTTGAAGAGAGAGTTGTTATGTGAAGCTCATAGTTCTATGTTTTCAGTTCATCCTGGCAGTTCTAAGATGCACAGAGATCTACGGGAGTATTACTGGTGGGATGGAATGAATAGAGACATTGCTGATTTTACTGTGAAGTGTTTGACATGTCAACAGGTTAAAGCAGAGCGGAAGTTACCAAAAGGGATGCTTCAGCCTTTACCAGTGCCAGAGTGGAAATGGGAAAACATATCCATGGACTTTGTTGTGGGATTACCGAGGACATCTCGAGGTAATAATGCAATCTGGGTTATTTTTGATCTCTTGACCAAATCTGCTCATTTCCTTTCTATACGAGATACTTTCTCTCTAGATCAACTCTCCCGTTTGTATCTTAAAGAGATAGTCAGGTTACATGGAGTTCCTCTCTCCATGGTATCTGATCGTGATCCCAGGTTCACATCTAACTTTTGGAAAGGCCTTCAGAAGTCGTTGGGTAAGGAATTAAATTTTATTACATCTTTTCATCCTCAATCAGATGGGCAGTCAGAACGAACAATTTAGACCTTGGAGGATATGCTATGAGCTTGTTTGATGGATTATCAGGGAAGTTGGGACCAACATCTTTCTTTGGTTGAGTTTTCATATAATAACTGTTTTCATTTCAGTATACAGATGGCACCATTTCAGGCATTATATGGGAAGCGGTGTTGAACTCCAGCTTTCTGGGATGAAGTGGGTGAAAGGAAGTTGATGGGAACATAATTGGTAGAAGAGATAGCAGAAAATGTTCAGCTGATTCAGAAACACATGAGAACAGCTCAGAGAAGGCAGAAGAGTTATGCGGATAACCGGAGGAAGGATCTATCTTTTGAGGTAGGTGATCATGTTTTTCTCAAGGTTTCTCCTTGGAAAAGTGTGATGAGATTTGGTAAGAAAGGAAAGTTGAGTCCAAGGTTTATTGGACCATATGAAATTCTGGAGAGAGTTGGATCAGTTGCATACCGGGTGGCTTTACCTCCGAGTTTATCTCAGGTACACAATGTTTTTCATGTTTCACTGTTGAGGAAGTATATGCCAGATCCATCTCATGTTTTGAGTCCAGAGGTAGTTCCGCTGGAAGAGAACCTATGTTATGAGGAACAACCGGTCCAGATTCTTGACCACAGGGAGAAAGTGTTACGGAATAAGGTGATTCATCAGGTAAAGGTTTTGTGGAAAAACCATGTGATTGAAGAGGCAACGTGGGAATCTGAAAATGCTATGAGGGATAAATACCCCCACTTATTTTGATAAGTGAATAAAATTGCGAGGACACAATTCCCAAAAGGGGGAAGGATGTAACTTCCCAGGTAAATAAAGAATAAATAATTTTTATATTTATAAATATTTACGAATTAAATATTAATTTTAATTAAAAAGGTGTTTCTACGTTCGATAGCGTACTCGTTACGCAACGATGAGTTTCATTGAAAACTTATGTTGCACACAAGTAATAAAATAATATTATTTTAAATGTTAGTTAACGAGTAGCCGTTGTACTGGCAGGAATGGATAGAAATAACTAAAATATGATTATATATGTTTTTAAATGTTTTTACATTTACCCAATAAAAGATAAAGGCTTAAAATACGGAAAGAGTTCAATTTTAGGCATTTATACCCTAATTTTCACGAAAAGTCCACTTATCACCTTTTGACGGAGAACCGTCATTAAATATAGTTTTGATCGGTCTTATAAATTATATTGGACCAAATATAACTCTTATTTAGAATTGGGACATCAAAATTTACTTTGTGTAAATTTTTGGTACCTTTCTGATAAAGTTCATTTTTTTAATGAATAGTGTAAAATGTTTTATTTTAATTCAAAACCACTTTTTAATCTAATTTATTTATATGATTAGATTATCTTTTTAATTGGTTTTAAAGTGAAATTAGAAAATATTTTTACCATTAAATCCAATATTGGTCGTTGGAATTAATTTCACTTTGAAATCAGACTTAAACAAGTGTCAATCTTTTGATACTTATTGTTTCATAAAAACACGCTATTTGCTCTGACAGCGGGAATTAATTATTAAATTAATTAATGTGACTTATATATTTTTAATTTTGTAAAATAGACTTCATTTTTGAATTCGTAATATCATATATAGCTTAGGGTGAATTTTTGGTAATTTTCTGAAAAACTTCAATTTTTGATGAATAGTGAAACCACTATGTGGTACTTATAAAAACTGATTTTCCGTTTAAATGAAATTTTTCCATCATTGTGTTTTGAATTTCAAAATTACAACATACATGGTTGTCATTAACAAGTAAAATGTGGTTCAATGAGATTATAATAATTTTTTGGTGAATAGTAACTTATTAAGTTCTTAATCGCGATTAGTGGTAATTAGTGTAGTTTAAGGTATAAATAATGCTTTAATAATATGGAATGACCTAGAAACATGTCCCAACCTTATTGTTTGTGTCATGGCCGACCAAGAAAAGCCATGGGTCAACTTGGGGACCCCATGGAGACACTTTGGTTGGGAAATGACATAAATAACTTTTTATTTAATGTAAAAGTAAAAATGACACAAACATAATATGTTTTACGAAAACAATTTTTACATGGGGTTATAAAGATCTGATTTTTGATTATAAATATTCATTGGAAATATAAAACGATATCCTACATCATAGTATTTTGTTTATAATTTTTAGACATTAAATAAATTAAATTATTTATGACATAATAATGATGCAGCGATGACATCATCATTTGACAATTTAAATAAAATGGAATGATAATATAAAATCTATGAACTAAACATTGCCAAAACTAATTGGATGAGTGGATTTCGAACCCTTATCACCTTATCCACGAATTATATCAATGTGGGACCTTTTAAAACCGAAACACATTTTCAAATAAAGTAATATTTCTTTACTTTCCAAAAGTGCCCCTCCTCTTCTCTTATAAAAGGCCCCCACCTGTACTACCTTACACACACTCCTCAAGACTTAGGCTCGGCCAACCCCTACCCATTTACTCCCTCCACATCCCTATCCTCATCCTAGAGGATTCCCTTTGGGCAGAATCCTTTCAAAGAAAGCCTTTAGGCTCAAATCAAAAGGATTTACACTTTTAAAGGTAATTCATTCTCTCTTGTTCATTTGTTTTATTTTGCTTCTCCAACCCTCTAAACTCTTTTTATTTACTTCTTTTGTAACAAAAACAGTATCGTCAATATACTAGGATGTTGTTATAATATTTATTCGAGATACACTCTCAAACAACTACATCAAATGGTTAAAGAACATACGGTTTCCGTGGATGGCGAAATTCTGCCTCCCGAAACGATGATTGTTCAATACTCATTTAACACTTTCAAAGTTGGACATTATGATGTCACTAGTTTTATATATGATAAATAATATGTTTATTTTTTTCTTTAAGCTTATGTATTTTTTCATTTTGGGCATACCTTTATGGTTTCCATTATTGGTAAACACGATATCTTCATTTAAGGAAGTGCGGACTGCCGCCCCCTCAAAGTGATGTGATTCGTTAATGCCATATGTGGGACGTGTAAAGGATAGATTTAAAATTATTATATATGATGATATACTGGAATTATAATATACCTCTATATCAATATTATTTCTTTCCATTAAAGTATGAGCTAGAAATGAAAGTAGCGTTCATGCGTACGTACGGCTTACCGTCTCCATGAACGGTGCGTTTCATTTCTTATCCCCAAATGTAATGTACTATTAAAAGTACATGTATATAATGGATATATATAATTAATGATATATCTAAATGATGAATATAATTCTGGAATTAAAATATACAAACCTGTCATTTAGTTTTAATTCCATTAATATGACAAAGAAATGAAAGTAGCGTTCATGCGTACGTACGGCTTACCGTCTCCATGAACGGTGCATTTCATTTCTTACCCCTAAATGATTATGTACTATTATAAATACATGTATATTCTGGATATATATGATACATATTATATCCAAATCAGGAATTTCATTCTGGATATAAAGAACCTTTGACCACACGAACAACATGTAATTTTAAGAAGTCCACTTTCGACTTAAGAACCAAATATTGGCAAAACAAACATTATTAACTTAAATGGTTACATAATGTTTATAACATGGCAGTATGTGATATAAAAAAATAATAAACTTTAAAAAGGTTCTTAATCAAGTATAAATTAACTCAAGTTTATTATTCAGGATGTTAAAGAATGATCGAGTCAAGTCGGACCTGAGGTAAGGGACTTCGTCTCAATCTCCTTTCATTGAGGCATATTTCATTTTGTACACAACTTTATTTTATACGGTGTAAAAAGCCCTTTGACTTTTACTTTTATACAAAAGGAATCTTTTTCTACGAAGCGTTTTACAAAGCAACAAAAAGGAATGTTTCTTTTAACGTATGCGGCGAAAATAACCTTTTCCGCCACCGCGAGTATTATTTGGTCTTTGGATTCCTCAACAAGTCGTACTGTTTTTAGAATAAAATAAATACCATATACTCTTTTATGTATTGTGGTATTGAAAATGATTTTGATAAAGGATTCTATTGTGTCAATATATTTATGATATATTGTGATTGAAATGTGGAAATGTTATCATTCCTTTATATTGGTTTTATGTTTTATGATTTTATATTGGTACTTGGACATTTTAACAGGTGGTTACGTTATAAACCATATGACGGGTGGTGCCGTGAATACCAGGATGGGTGGTTACGTTATAACCTCCAATGCATTGGGTATGGAAGTCGGCCGTATGGCTATTCCATTAAGTATGTATGGAAATTGGCCGTATGGCTATTCCATTAAGTGGTATGTGTGGAAGTTAACCGTATGGTTATTCCACTTAAGTATGTTTATGTCCCAAGTTACCTTTATATATGTTATGTGTTCTTTTTATGGGTTTTATGGTAATCCTTTGGTTACAAAAAGGTAAGTAATGATACTTTATTCAGTGAAGAGTTTTTACTACTTCATGAAGGTGAAGGTATTACTTTGATAGAGTATATATGGTTTACTTGATGTTTGAAAAACTAACAGTTTTCATTCTTTATGTATCCCTTACTAAGCTTTTTATGCTCATCTCAAGTTTTTTTTTGAAATGTTTTTCACAGGACTTAATGTGGAATAAGGTCAAGGATGGTATCAAGGGAATGTCATGCTATATAAAACATAGAACTAGAAACGTTTCTTTTTAAGAGTTTTTTTATTATGGAAACATAGTAGAAGTGACTACTTTGTAATCTTTTGAGATGTAATAGTTATGTTCTAATTCTCTAAAACTCTAAACCTGAAAAGATCCTCAACGTGAATTATTCATTTAATTCAATATTAAGTAAGGTTTAAGGCTGGGGCCTTATATGCAAGGAGAAAGATGAATCTTCTTTAGCACCATTATCTCAAGAATACATATTATTACCATATAAGTAAACATATCTATCTCAAAATATTGAGTCTATGGAAAGAATCATCCTTGAAGACCTGCTGATTTTGAGGGAATACACTATTGTGTTTCCTAGTGAATTTTATGGTGTTCCTCCTATATGGGATGTAGAAATTTTAATTGAGCATATTCCTAGGGAATTAAGACTATCCAAGAACACATATATAATGGATGTTGTGGAGATTGAGGAATATAAGAAACAATTATAGGAGAATCACGATAACGTTTTCATATGCCATATGGATTCACCCTCGGGGAACTAGTCCACTACTATAAGAAGAAGCATGGGTCAATGTGCCTTTACATTGAATATCATAATCTCAATAAGATCTTGATAAAGAACAATTATCCTCTTCCAAGGATTGATGAATTGTTTGATCAACTACATGGATAAAAATACTTTTCCATTGTGGATATGCAGTTGGGATATTACCAAGTTAGGGTGAAGAAGGAGGATATCCCCAAGACTATTACAAGGTACATGCACTATGAATTCATAGTAATGCCATTCAGACTCACTATTGCTCGGAAAATCTTCTCGGACATGATGAATAAAGTATTTAGAGATTAACATGACTAAATTTTTTGTAGTCTTTATAGATGATATTATAATATAATCTAATATTAAGGATGAGCATGAGTAACATTTCAGTACTGTGTTAAATACCTTGCGAAAGAAAAATAATTATTCCATATTAATAAAATTTGAATTCAGGTTGAAGGAAATATATTTCATGGTGAATATCATCACATGAAATGGGATATTTGTAGACCATTTAAAAATAGAATAAATTGAAGGATGGATAATTCCGCCATCTGGGAGGTTCCTTGGATAAGGAAGGTATTATTTCTGATTCATGAGAAAGTTCTTATGACTTTTAAAACTGATTCCCATAATAACTCAGAAAAGAGAAATGTTTTCATGGAATTTTGATTGAGTGGAAAACCTCTTGGAGGTGAAAAGGATGCTTATAATTTCACCAATTCTCACACTACCCATGAATGGAGAGGTTTTAATACTATTTAACGATGCTTTGAAGAAGGTCATTTGATGTGTGTTGATGAAAAATGAAAAATTCATTTCTTAAGCATCAAGGAAGATGATAATTCATAAAAAATATTACCCAACACGTGGTCTAGATATGGTTAAAATGTTTCTTTCTTTAAAATTTGGTGGAATTATTTATTTGGGGATATGTGTGAAATATATATTGATAAAAAAGTCCCATGTATATATTCAAACAAAAAGAGCCAAAAATGTGCCATTGAATATGGTTAGAGTAGATCAATGACTATAAATGATAAATTCATTACCGTCCAAGTAAATAAAATAATGTGGAAGATGCTCTGAGAATAAAGTATTTTTCAATTATTTCATTTATGTGAATTGAGAGGAATTTGATCATCCATGATTTGGAATGGATGGATATGGGAATCATAATGGAAGGAACACCATGAATCCTTTCAAAAGTGATTTCCCAACCATATATTATGAAGAGGTTAAAGGATCCTCCATGATTTGATATCGGAATTTGGAATAATGTGGAATTGATAAGGAAGGGTAAACCCTTAGAGTTCAAAGTTAATGATTATGACATTGTCAGATATGGGTTATGACTATTTGTAACATCAAATCATGATTAAAAAATGTAGCTGTTGGATGATTCACATAGCTTAACCTTCTCCATCCACCAAAAAAGCACAATGATGTATCAAGATATCCAAGAAAACTATTGGTCAGAAAATATAAAGAAGGATATCATGTTCTATACATCAACATGTCTTATTTTTCTGAAAGTGATACCAAAAAGGAAAAAATCCAACCAGATGATGCCACCATTACCCATAACTATATGGAAATGGGAAAATATCTCAATGGACATTGTCAGTAATCATCCAAGGACATTAAGAGGGATTAATTCTATATGGGTTGTGGTGGATCGACTTATAATGACATTATATTTCATTTGGATATGATAGGAATTGTCACTGGATCTACTAGGACGAATATATATTAGGTAAGTGGTTGGGCTATATGGAGTACTACTATTGATTGTATCTGATTGAGATTAGAGATTCACCTATATGTTCTTGAAGATTATCCTTCATAATAAAAATACTGAGTTGAACCTCAGCTTGGCTGATCACCCTCAAACTAATGTCCAATCTGAGCAGAGTATCCAGACACTTGAGGACATGTTTGGAGATTTCTCAATTTAGTTAAAAAGATGATATGATCAATATATCCTATGTTTTAGTTTTCACGAAAAATAGATTCCACTCAAGCATTCAATTGTATCCCAATGAATCCATTTACAAGAAGATGTGAAGAACACCAGTATATAGGGATGATGTTCAAGAACGAAAACTGCTAGGTCCTGAAATGGTCAAGGAAATGGTAAAAAATGTTATGACTATTCCGAATCACCTAATTTTTTTTAGATTTGAAAATGAGATATGCTAACAATCATATAAACTAACTAGTCTTCGATGTTTAAGATATGACATTCATCTGAATATTAATATAGATGGATTTGATGAGATTTGGGAAGAAGGTAAATATTATTCCAATATACATAATCCCCTTTGAGATCATTGACCTCAATAGAGAAGTGACCAATAAAATTGCGATCCCAACATACCTATCTCAAGGACATGATGTATTACACTAATCACTCTTGTGGAACTACATAACTGACCCCTCACATGTACTCAATCCAGATGTGGTACCAATGGATAATTATCATTCCTATAAGGATTACCTGGGGAATATCTTGAATCATAGAGACAATTTTCTGTGAAATAAGGTAGGGATCATTGTCAAGGTGATGTGGTGAAACCAAAAATTTGAAGATGAAATGTGAGAATGAGAGGAATTGATGAGAAATAATTACCCTAATATGATTTATTAGTGGTGGAATGGAAATTTTGAGGGAAACATTTCTCAATGGGGAATATTTTGATAACCCAAACTATTATAAATAAAATTCTCATATGATTTAATATGTAATATGGTTATAGAAAAACACATGCACTTGATATAGTTTGATATATACAATTAGATTCAAAAGGCTATTAACAATCAATACATTGGATAACGAATCCATTAAAAATTGATTACAATATTTGTAAAAATAAATGGATTTAATGAATCAAATTGACACAAAGGATGTTATGGACTCATTCATTAGGATTCTACCCTTTGAATCCCATTTATGGAATCTTTCAAGGGAGATAGTATCACTGGTAATTTCACTTGTCCTTGCCCAATCTGATATCCAAAAAAATTAGCATTAAAAAACTATTTTCGGAAAATGTTCAAGATCATCAAGATTACAACCCCAATCATGTCTTTCAAACGTCCCCTAAAAGTCTCAACATTACGTACCTTACTCTTAGGGAATACACAAGTGTAATAATGTGAAATGTGTCTATGAAATAATAATATGAGTATTTTTATTATATAGAATAATGAATTTATTTTCTTTTTTCATTGTTACTTTAGAAGTGATTTTTATTCAATTAAAAACTAATTTAATATTTGGGTAATATTAACATTTAATTAATAGATTTATTTTTATGAATAAATGGATTTTTAAAAAAAATAATATTTTAATATAGTTTTATTATTAAATAAGTCTTATCTATTATAAATGGTAATATAATTTTTATGAAGTGAAATATTTTTTATAAGGGTTCAATAACTATTATTGTAAAAAAAACTCATCATTTTTTCAATAAATGTAAAATCTTATTTTAAATTTGAAAATGAAAATATTTATAAAAATAATTATAAATAATAAATATTATTTTTTGAATCATAATGTTGAAATTATGTGATGCTGAATTTTTCATAATTTTTTGAGAAAGTGATTTTTCAGATAAAACTTGAATTCCGTAAAATATATGATGTGTTTTATGACATCATAATGACCCAAAATAATGTGATAGATACTATAATGGGTATTCATGGAAAAATATTTGTTTTCCACATAAAATATTTCTATTTTATGTTTATTTTATTATTTTTATGATTATTTTATGAATCCTTCAAAATATATAATATATTTTATGATATTAAATTCATTTCTTTAAATGAGTGAGTCTCCTCCTCATAATGAAGTGTAATATTTTATTAAGTATGTGACTCTTCCTAATAAGATAATTAAAACCTCCCCACATTGTAAAAAGTCATTTTAAAAACCATTGAGTGGTTTTTGGTTTGGATTCTTTTATTATATACAGTCCAAAACATACATTAGTGAAATATAGTGAAATTATCCTCATTTCATATATTAAACCACCCATGATCCAACCTGTCTTCCCTAAAAATACATGGAGCATGTTTTTACTATATCCTAATTTTTCTAGAATCCTCTTAAGGGAACCAATTCTCTCAAGAAGCCCCTTGTCAAAATTTTGGAGCCACACACTCATCTAAGTGTACTTTCCTTTCACATATTTATCAATTTTTCTTTATCTTGTTACGCCCACTTATTTTCAATTAATAATGGTGGGATATGTTTTAGAACCTCCCCCATAATTCCTTTATTATTTAAAAATGTTTTGATACACATTAATCTCTATTTAATCCCTCCCATTTACATCCGTTACTGTGCTGAAATTTCGTAAGCATCATCTCCTATCTATTTTTATGATTATATATGATCATATGACTTATTTTTCAAATTCTGTATGGGGGTACATGTCTTTCCTTGTATCTATTACTTTAAAATTCATATAAAAGTTATGATATACCCATTTCTCTCTCATAATCCAATTTTATGAATTTTTATGTGACACATTATACAAATGAATTTTATCCACAATATTCAATGTCAAACACATTATATAATGAATACAATGCCCATTTTCTATAGAGGGTGTTCAATTTTATTCACATATATATTTTTATTACGGAGTTAAATGTATTTATTTCACACTCATTGAGCGTGGAATAAATTATGATGATGAATGAATCCATGTGTTATGATCTATATGGAACACATAAGCGTGAGAATTAAATGAAAGTGATAGGCGCACCCAAAAATATTTAACACTTCAATGCATTGGGTAATGATTAGTATCATGACATGTCATGTTGGGAAAAGGGTATACCTTATTCATTAATGGTACTTTTTCTTCAATGAAGTCTTGGAGGTTTGTCCTTGAACAATATTTATGTTTTGGTGTTTCATGTAGTTTCCAAAATTCCCATGTTATGATTATCATGCTATATCATGCATTATTATTCATGTTACATTATTCATCATTTATATTATTTTTCTACAATTTATAATTATCTTCATATTATTCCATGTTTATTCCCATAATGGGATATATGTGTCACCCAATTCTTATATATTTTCCATTGTTATCAAATGCAGTGTTAAGCTCATGCATGTTAAATATGTTTTCGATAAAGATGTTGAAACTCAGGTTTAAATTTATAATTCAATGTGCCTAATTCCAAAAGACACTAGAATTATTTATTTTTCAGGTTGTATTATATTTAATTTTTTTAGATAGATGAATTAGTGGATAAACCCTTGACCATCATTGGTTTTTGGGTGACCTAATTCATCCAAGAAGGGTATATCTATTCATGTACACCACTCATCAACATCACGCCACTCAGATTCCAACGATCTCGAAAAATGGTCAGAAACATGAAGCAAATCTAAATGATTTCCCCTTCTCAGGGATCCACACTGGTTCCTTTTTCTCCTCAGAGATTCATATTCTGCATCGTATCGTTAGAAAAGGAACTAAAGCTCATGTCTCATCCTCATATTGAAATGTTGAAGAATGGATAGAACATAGAAAGATCTAGTTTGCCTCCAAAATTTCTATATCAAAATTTATGCAATGATGGAAAATTCGGACTATTTCATTCCATTAGATTCTAGTTTGGGTTTTAGTGAATTCAAATGCATTTCACTAAGGAGATATATTTTTTCCTATGTTACTTCCCTCTGCTGAATTGAAGTGTCATGCATGGGGTTATAGTTCTGTGAATCTAAAACCAGGAACACTTAGGGTTTATGAATGGAATCCGATCTGCAGTCTCTATAACATTGAAGAATATTTTTCTCAAGTACGGATTATGATCTACGGTTTAAACTAGTTATTGTGACATTTTGACATTCTATATAATATTGCATCTACGATAAGCATACCACTCTGGATGGATTTGGCTACTGAAAAATATTCTTTCGGTTAGTTTTACTAAATCATAGTTGAAATTGATTTTGTTTCGGCTATAATTGATGAGGTGATTCTCTCTACCATTCAAGATGAAATTTATCTGATAATTGTATAGGAAAAAATTCCTTTGTATTGTGTCATTTGTTGTGTTATTGGACACTTCCCATACAACTGTCATTCAAATATCATTTGTTCTAGATTGAAGGTGAAGGGTCATGATGTGACTTATTATAAGATTGAGGAAGGATATGAACCCTCCCAAGAGAGTGTTTTCCATTTTTCAATGTAGGAATTAAATGATGAGAAAACAAGGGGAGGTATTCAAATCCCCATGCAAGATTCTACTTGTGTTTTACTAAAGGAAGTGGACTCCGTGAATTCCCTTAAATAGAATGTCTGATCTAATTTTATTCTTGTAGATTTATTAGATGAAGGGGACCCAAACAAAGTACATACTTATTTTAAGTATTCTATTACTAAGAACATGGAAGAACATCAAAATGAGATAGATTTACATTATGGTCCAGTATAAAAACAATATTTTTCTCAAGAAATTGTTGATTATAGACTTAGTCAAATACATCTTGCATCAAAATGCAGAAAAGTGAAGATTTTGTTAGAAGCAGGGATCCTAGGGTTGAAAAAGAGGGAAAAAACTTAACTTAGGTAATAAGGAAATTAAATATTCTGATAATATAATTGAGAATTGTTTTCTAGTCCTACTATAACCAACGAACCTAGTGATGATTCTAGCCATCTCTCCATGGAACTAATGAAAAAATTTGCCTATTTAAATTCATCGTACTACAAAAATAAAGGTGTGTTGGAGTCAAGATGTGATTTCTAACAATTACAAGGTATGTCATCAAGAACTCTAACACCAATAAAGGATGTGGTTGTCTCTTATATTGGAATAAACTCTTCTTTCCCATTGAATTATTTGGAGAAAAACCTTCATACATCTAAAACAATGCAGGTTTCTAGTGTGCAGAACACGAATTCCACCCAACATCATTCCCCTTCGATTTCAAAATCTGGTAAAAATGTGACTGAATCCCAAAATTATGGTGGATCGAATCTACATGTTCGGGAAACTGATATCTAAAATGTTTATCCCCATAATGCAGATTCCCATGAAATGAATGGAAAATCATCTAATCTTGGTTTGAGGCAGGCCTCTCTCACCCAGATTTTAGGTTATCTTAATGCTTTGTCTCTTGAGAAGAGGGATAAAGATTCCAGCCCAAGGGAATGTATTTTAATCCATTTTACCCTAACTATTATAGGTAAGGTGGATGACATGGTGAAAAGTTATTCTTTTGAGTTTTGTGTTCCTGGTCAACCTATCAAGGAGATGGATGAACTGAATGTAAGTACATATAATGAAATTTCACTATATAAATCCAAATGTAGTGATGTTGTAAAAAATAATGGTGATTGCTGGTTTGAATACATTGTGATGCAAGAAGTGGTTGGTGCAGGGATTATAGAAGATGCAGGTGGGCCATGGACGCATGTCAACACTAGTAGGAGGGGACTTCATCCTGATAGCAGTGTTTGGTGCTCCCCTTATCGTATAATGTGCACTCATTATCATGCTGCTTATGGTATTTCTTTTTCTGTTCTTTTTTCCTAGAGTGTGTTGGTATGGTATTTTCTTCATCCCATGTACTTTGGTTTTATTTAAAAAAAAGGCCATTACTCCTCCACCTATTTTTGAAATGTATAATTTTATGTAAATAAATTATGTATTAATGTTTAATAAATATATGATATTTTATAATGACAAAAGATTTATTATATTTCATGGATCATTAAATTTATATGTTTTCCACCCACCATTTTTATAAAAAAGAACCTCATATCATATATTCTTCACACATTAATAATCCACTAATATTCATCAAATTAATCCCAAATATCATCTCATTATTCTTATAAATTTTAAAATGGGTTTGGAATTTTTAAATGTCTTATAAAAAGGAAATTAAGAAGATATCCAAGGGAGGTTTCTCAAAGAGGTGGTCTAACAATTAACCGAGTGTTTTATTTTTTATTTCTAATTACACCTATATCAAATCTTATATAACTGAAGCATGACCAATTATCACCTATTGACCATTCAAATTTCTGATACTCTGCTAATTTGTATAGTAGCACTTAGTTCAAATCCCCGATAATGATAATTTTTTAAAATATATTGTTTTTAGTTGATTTCATTTTGATTGTGGGGGGGGGGTGTTTTCAGAGCTTATTTGAAATGGATGGTTGATTTAGATTGATTTAAAAACATCATAAATTTTTGGTTGAGTTCATTATTAGGGAGTTAATCTTGTGATATCCCGATGAATTGATTTAATTTGCATTAAATTAACACCCACATCCCAAGAAGACATTAATCAGAATTACATTTTGTTAAGGATTTAATCCAAGAGTTAAGATAACATAGGGTTCGATTATTAATCATAGGTTATTTATGGTACTGTATTTACGGTTCCAATAATCCATGAAAACAACTCATTATAAAATCATGTCATTGATGTTTGAAATTATAATTTTAATGAAAACAATGTTTATTTAAATAATATTCATTAAGATAAAGAACTCGGTCACTTAACATCCCAAAAGTACAAAATTTGGTCATTCCATTCCCATGATTCAAGATGAATTTGATTTGAAATCCCATGATTTAAGGCTTAAATCCAAGATTTAAAAAAATTAGGGTTTTAATATTAATTATATAATTTTTATGGTAGGGTATTTATGGTTCCAATAATCCATGGAAACCACACCTTAAATGAAGCATTTCCAGAATCCATGACATTTAATGTTCAATATACACAATGTTAATTTAAAAAATATTATTCGATAAAATGCTCTCAAAAACTTAACATCCCCAAATTATAACTCACCCCAATTTTAGATTTACTCAACCATGTTTTGGTCTATAATATAGTTTTAATGTTTATTATGAAGAGATATAAAGGTAATAAAAAGGGATGGACAAGATAAGTGTAGTGCGCTGATCAGACACAAAAACAGTGAAGTTAATATTAAATATGGAATTTAGAAAGAATGAGAAGGTCAAATACGGGAGGGGGATTAAAATTATATTTATATTATTTTAAGGCCACTAATATTTAATAACATATGGTGGATGATTAAAATAGAAAATAATAACAAAACAGGTATTAAAATTGAATTATTACAGAAAACCTTATGAGATTACAATCAAAGAAGAACACAAAAGTAAATGAAAACAAAGAGAGGAGGAAGAGTCTATCATGTAAAAACATGATAATAGAAGGCACTCCCTGGCCTTTAGAAAGGTTTTGGTCATTCGAATATATGCTCCTCTCTTATAAAATTCAAACCCCTTGAAAAGAGAATTGGGGGATGTATTTATATCCAACGGAGGCAGACTATTTAAATTACAAATCTTCCCCTCCATTTTAATCTCCAATTTGATAAATCATACAGCCGAATTTGAAGAAATATTCTCCTCAAAATTTTGTTCATATTAATTATGACATTCAAATCTAAATATTTACTGGAATTTGATCTTATGGATCCAATGTTTTGGAAATTTTAATAAACAATATTAAACTGTCCATTTTTATCAAACCTTTTTCGATTGCCAAAATGGGAATGTGTTTTTGAATAGGAATATTCCCTAAAATCCTAACAAAGTATTCTAATAATTCAACAACCTAAATCTCCTCTATCCCAAAACAAAATATCAGCTCTATTGTATGTCAATATTAGGAGAAAATTGAACAATGTTAGGATGATTTCAATTCCTATACATAATGGTGGGCTCCACATGAAAACTTCAGTTTGGCCCTTTTATTGGATTTTTTACTTGAAATTTTTGTCCATGATTAATAATATATTCCCTATAATTTTGGACGATAATCATTGTTTTTTAGATATTTGGATTGAGCCCAGTAATTAAATCTTCATGGCTGGTCTTGTTTCATCACAATTTTTTTCGGCTTTCTTGTGTGGTCCATATGACCCTAAAATGGACGAATTGGCCAAAGCCTCCTCCTATTTATATGTTTTAAATTCAATTAGTAGTCCTACAATAGAAGAATAACATAATTTGGATATGAAGGATGATATTTATTATTAAGACATTATGTTAAATTGAATTTGGATTAATCTAAATAGTGATCAAAATTATAATTAATATTAATACATGAATATTTCACACAAATTATGAACTTTTCATAGAAAACCATTAAAGGGAGTAAATAAAAAGTTATGAATATATTAATAAAATCAACTCCCTCACAATTAGTATACTGGATTTCTTCATATGTAATAAATATAAAACAATACAATCTCATTGTCACTCACCAACAAATAATTTTTTTTATTTTCCAAAATCTAGGGAGGATTCAACAATTTCACTCATCCATATTGAATTATACCAAAAATTGATATAGAGAAAAAGTTCCAAAAAACAATTCATTTTTCACTATCAAATTTATAAATGGAGAATATTGACACTCAAATCTCACACCTCTCAAGATAGTATAATGATATTTTGTTAAGTTCACTCATTCACCATCTGAAAATGACTATAGTAGAGTTTTAAAGAGAACATAGCTTCCATTCCTTATCCTATAGTGCATAATAATCATGTTGTATTTTGAAGGGTTTTTTTGTATCTATGTGACTATAGGAATTTAATATCCAAAAGAGGAGAAAAGAGGGGTAAAACATCAGTATGGGTAATACAATGCACAATTTTTTAAATGAAACGTGGAAGGAAATTAAACGGAATTTCTACAAGGTAATTATTGTGTGAAAAATGAAAAAAAAAGAGGAACAAAAAGTTTATGTGGATAAGAATATTGAATATTTGCAAAACACAAATCTTCTCCCAATGACATAAGTGTTCTTTTTTTCCATTTTTTTGAACGTTAAACTTGAAAGAGATATCACAGTCATCTCCCAACCCATGTTTGATCTCATCAAAAAAATAATTTTAATAGTTTTACCAACATAAAAGGTTGAGGAAGATTGATTTTTTACCCACCCAATACAAAACCCTTTTTTATTTTGGTTCATTTTTTAACACATGTAAGTAATAATTACAAAATTAACTAAATGAAATACCATTCCTCAAAATGAAATGTATGAAAACCATTGTATATTCATTTTAAGCATAGAATATTATTGCATATTGACCGTTCATGGTTTCAGTACTGTGCTAATGAGTATAGCAGCACTTCGGTCGAATTCTTGATGATCATACATTTTATAGCTGATTATTTTTTATTTATTGTATTTTTATTTGGGGGGATGGTTGTTTGTAGAGAAATAATTAATCAATTGATGGTTGATATTTTATATAGAAATTAGATAAATATTATGGGGAATTCATTATTATGGAGTTAATCATGTGATATCCTTGATATTTTCTTTATATTACATTAAATTAACAACCACTTCAAAAGACGACTATGATCAGAATTACCAAGGGTAAGGATTTAATCCATGACTTAACATAGCATAGGGTTTGAATCTAAATTAGAACTTGTTTATGGTAGTATATTTATGGTTTCAATAATCCATCAAAACCACATGTTAAAAAAATTTCATTAATCAATGACATTTTATATTTAACACTCACTGTGTTAATTTAAAGAATATAACTAAAAAAAATGTTCTTAATCACTTAACACACCCAAATTCTAACTCACACCAACAGTAGATTTTCTTGGAAATTGACTTGGTTAATAATCTATTTGAAATTTTTATGAAGAAAAATTATAAAGAGTAAAAAAATAAAGGGACACTATAATAGTAGTGCACAAAAAAGACACAAAAACACTGAAGTTGTTGTTAAACACAAAATTTAGAATGCATGAGAAAGAACATGAACGGAGGGGTTTTTAAATTTTATTTAAAATATTTTTATACCATTATTATATAATAAAAAATGTTTGATGATTAATATAGAAAATGAGAACAAAACAAGCATTAAAATAGTATTTCTACACAAACACTTATGAAATTATAAACAAAGAAGAACAAAAAATAAAATGAATAAAAAGAGAGTAAGAGGAGTATCTTAAGGGAAAATATGATTATAGAAGGACCACCCATGTAATTAGAAAGGATTTGGTCATTACAATGCATGATGCCCTCTTCTAAAATTCCATCTCCTAGAAAAGAGAAGAGGGGGATGTATTTATATCCCAATGATGTGGATTGTTTTCATTCAAAATATCATCCACCATTTTCATTGAAAATTTGATAAATTTTAAAGCCAAATCAGGAGAAATATTCTTCTTCAAAGTTTTATATTTTAATTATTAAAGTAAACTCTCAAAATTTGGTTGCATTTTGACTTATGAACCCTACGTTATGAAGGTTTTAATAAACAATGATAAACTATTCATTTCAATATTTATTATGGCTAAAATATGAATGTGTTTTTGAATAGAAAGTTGCCCTAAAATATAAACACATTATTCTACAATGTATTCCTCACCAATCACCTCTTTCCCACTGAAAAATATCAGAATTGTTGGATGCCTATATATGGATACAATTCAAAAATGGTGGGTTGATTTCAATTCCCAAATTGAATGGTTGTATTGACATAAAAACATTAGTTGGGCCCCATTATTTTTGATTTGGGCCATGAAATATTTATGGAAGATGAATTATATTGTCCACCAATTTTTTATGGACAATTAATGATTTTATATTTTTGGAATGATTCCAGTAATAAAACCTTTGTGGTTGGTCTCGTTTCATCTCAAATTCTTTGGGCCTTCTTGTGTGCTCTATATGACCTTTTAAATTGCTAATTTGTCCAAGCCTCCTACTAATTATAAGTTTTAAATTCAATTAGGAATCCTAATAAACAATAATCAAAAAATTCTGAAAAAAATATGAATTTTATTATTTTTCCATTAAACTAACTTCAATCTGGATTAATCTGAATAGTGATCAAAATTATTTTTAATATTACAACATGAATATTTGAAATTTTGTTTGAACATTTCATAGAAAATCAATAAATTGATTAAATAAAACGTTATTATTATATTAAAAACATCATGTACATGACACTTAATCTAGTTCATGTAATCATGTGAAAAAGCTATACAAAAAAAACAAACTCATTCTCAGTCGACTACAAATATAATTCTTTTCCACAATCAGGGGAGTTTTATACCATTTCACTCATCCATATTGTATTCCAACAAAAATTTTTACAGCATAAATGTTCCAAAAACAATTCCTTTTTCAAGATAAAATTTATAAAGGGATAATTTGGACACTCCAAACTCAGACCTCTCAAGATACTGAAAATTTATTTCTGTATGTTCACTCATTGACCATCCAAAAGTGAAAATATTTTAGATTTAAAGAGAACTCAACTTACTCTCCCCATCGTAAAGTGTAAAACATTCATGATGTCTTTTTGAAGGGGTTTTTGTGTGGCTACTAGATGGTAGAAATTTAATATCTAAAAGAGCAGAAAATAGGGGCACAACATCAGCATGGGTTAAACAATGACCATTTTTTGAAATTAAAAACCGAAGTAAATGGAAAGACATATCTACAAGGGCATGATTTTGTGAAACATGATAGAAAAGAGGAAACAATTTTTAAGGTGATGAGAAGATGAAATATTTACAAAAGAAAAAATTTATCCCAATGAAATAAGGGTTATTTTTTTCTTTATTTTTGTTTTTTTTCAAGTTTTCAAAAGTTGAACATGAAACACATATACAATCATCTCCCAACCCTTGTTTAATCTCCTAAAAATAGTAATTGCAATAATAATAACATGATTAAAGGATTAGGAAGATTTATTTTGACCCACCCAAGACACAAACCATTTTTTGGGTTTTGTGTTTTTTTATTTTTTTTAATATTTTTGAACACTTGTATATAAAATTACCAAATTATATAAATGAATGTCCATTCCACAAAATGAAGTGAATTAAAACCTATCCCCCGTACATAAATGTTTTCTTTCCCTCAAGCACATTATTAAAGATTGAAAAGTAAGGAAAGGGTACCAAAAATGAATCCATTCCACCACACATAAATTTCAATAAATTATTCAATGTAATTCGTTGTAGATATTGTGTGGGAAAAGGTAATAGGATTTTAATGTGGCCATCAAAGATAATGTTTTCATAATCTCTATTAGGATTCCAAAAAGAGGATTAATGTATGGTTATGGAGAGTCTATTTGTATATATTGATTATCATGTGGATTTTATGATGACTCTATCATATTAACGTGAACCAAAGTAAAAAACTTCAGCTAGAAGGTCTAAAAGAACACAACTCACAATCAGGGGTGAAAAACACAGAATATGAAAATATGGTCACATGTGACCATGGAATGAAATATAATTTGGTTCACATGGTTAGGGAAGAATAATTTTCCAAATCTGAATCTGAGAATTAAAAATTTATTATACCTAAAACAAAATTCTTTATCCAAATTCAAGGAAAAAAATAAAAAACATTCGATGAAAACTTATCTTTTTTAATCACTAAAATGGTTAGAAAAATTTTCCAAAGTGGATAGTGAGTAAGTATGAAACTGATTATTTCTTCCATTTTTTTCTTTTTTACGTTTTTTAGTGTTTTTAAAATACACACCGACATGAAAGATATAGTGAAAAATAAAGGGTTTGATGAAGAAAGTAGTAAAAAAGATGGAAGATATAGGGAGAATATGAAAGAGGGGGAGAGGGAATGAGAGGGATAGTTAAAGGGAAAGAGGTTCCCTAAGTTTGTATTTAGGGGGTATCCATCTCCATCTAGTGGTGGGTCTATGGAAGTCAATGGATTCTTGGAAAAATTTTCATCTCTAATGATGCATTCAAAAATTTCCATTACCTAAAAGAGAATAAAAACTAGAAACATAATTAATTTAATAAAGACTAAAAACAAATTATTTTTTTAAATTAAATGAAGACATTGGTTGCCTCCCATGTAGTGATGCATTTATTTGTCTACAAATAGATAGTTGCAGTAGACTAATCATAGTCTGATGGTGGTCACAATAGTTTCATAACTCCATTTTGCTTCCAGAAACACTTCTCCATCAGAAGGCTATGCTTTTAATTGGATAATCTCTTTCCATCCTTGTTTATGTGCTTGAAATTAAATGGTTGATGAAAGTGAATATTTCTATCATACCTTTGTTCCTCATCTTGGGGAATAATGTTATCAAAAAGGTGTAGGTTTTATATTCTTGTATATTCAAAAGGATATTTCAATTTTCATGGTGAATTTATGTACATCTCAGTTATCACAAATCCAGTGTATGAGATCCCAAATGTTTCTGAGTGTTTTATTTCATCACTTTCCAATGTAGAGTAATGTGGATCAGTGGAGTCATAATACTGAATAAATTTTTTAGTATCCTTTATATCAATGTTGTTTTCCAAAAAATGGTCAATTTAAGCCACACTAGTGATCAATTTTGTAATTAGGGATCAAATCCCACAACCTTTACTACCAATGAGGCAAGATAAAAACATTGGTTCCCAGTTGAACTCAAATAAAACTATATTTTTAGAATCATGGGTTGGAAATAATTAATGTTGGACAATATTATTTGATTTAATAAATGAGCATGATAGTTAGTTATCATACTTATCGTCCATGTTGGAGCACTGAAGGTCCGAGGTGAGATGGGATTCCAATGAGTTTTCAAGATCCTAAATATGAATGAAGTTTGCATTTGTAATGTCAACATTGACTTCTCCATTTTGGACCAATTTAATGAGGATGGAATATTCAAAATCTCCCCAATTAGTAAAATATGAAGAACATGAAGAAATGGGGTTACATTGACTCCAAAAAGTGTCCTCGGAATCATGGATTGAGAATGCATTTTCATTCTATTATAGGTATTACATGGATTAAAAAATATTGAACTTGACCAGTTTGTCACCAAATTCCATAGATAAGATACCCACATGGAAAACAATTCTAATTTTTGATTTCATGAGGAAAGGTATACCTAGAATCATATGATATTGTAAAGGAGTTGTTTCACCATCCATATCAAGGACATAGTAGTTATCTAGAAAGATAATATCGTTGATTTAGACAAGGAAATCCTCAATTATTCAATTTGGACTAGATTTTCTTTGATTGGATAATTAGATAACAACACCTATTGGGTGCAAGGGACCAAGACCCTGGAGGGATAATATGGATTTGGGAATGGAATATATTGAGGCTCTTATGTGTATGAGTTCATCATCGATGTTTGAACATCCTAAATGGCATGAAACTATAATGTTCCCACAATCAATTCACTTCATGGGTATGGACTTATGTGGTAATACATTTCCAATGGTCCTATGTTTTCACTTATGGGTGCACAACTCCATAAAAAACATTTCACACTTAGGTAATTTTTTGATGTCATATAAGATGGGAATGATGATTTAAACACATATAAAAAGGTCGAGCATTTCAGGATCGTTTTCAAAGGACTTCCATAGCTTATAAACAGCATAAGAAAATTAAATTGGGTTTCGTAGAGGGATTAAAGGAGGTCAGGGAGTTGCTTAAGGTTTATTTTCTATATTTGATTTTTTAATTACCATTACAAATATTCAAATGTTTATTTGAGAATATATCGCGAGGCTTAAAAATTTGTATTCTTGATCTAAGTAAAATTAAACTAACATTACCCTTAGGCTTGGAAAATGGTTGAGCTGGGAGTTAGGATGATTTGGATGGTTACTGCTGGCTATGGTGGGATAAAAGTTGACTAATTTCGGTATCAATCTTTTTAAGGCTAAAATGGGTGATGGACGAAATATCATCCATAGTGGTCTCCCAAGGTTTCTTGGAAGAAGAGGCATGTCCTTCAATGGGATTACCTTGATTTTTGGATCATAAAAAATTTCTTGTATTGGGATGGGAATTGGGAAGCCTCATGAGGTAGTGGAATATTAGAGGAGAATGAAGAGGATTGATCCATTGAGGTTTAGGAACAAAAGGTTAAGGTTGTTGGAAGATACCACCACCTTGAATATATGGTAATTGGTTTGGATTTTGTGAAGGAAACTGAGGGAGATGAGGAATGGGTTTACCATACCTCAAGCACTGGTTAATTGTAGAAGAGAAGGGCTCAGAGTGGGGTTAGTTAATGTTTATGATGAAATGAATTAGTTGTTTAGGGTTGGTGTTCCTCTAATTATATGTTGCATTGATCTTTATTACTCCAAATGAATCAGATGGGTTATCATGATGTTGTGGACATGTGTAAGTTGGTTGAGAATGTGGGATAATGATTCCAACATTCTTGATAGGTATTGGGAACATGGATTATGGAAAAGATTAGGTTGGGGCTCTAGAATACACAACTTTTATTCTCACAAGACCATTAAGTATTCTTATCCAACTAGTCATCTTTTGGGATCTATAGATTGATTCTCTTGGATTTGTTGATCTTAATCATGTGCTTGCGTATGGAATTGTTGAGTGTTTGAAGCCATATTTCTTATGATATCTCATGCATCTATTGGAGTTTTATCAACAAGATCACCACCACTTGTGTAATCAATGAGAGTTATAGATTTTTCCAATAACCACTCATTAATTTATGGGATCATGAGTTGGTCAAGGATTTGGTGGTGTGGATAGTTTTCCAAAAGATATTTGAACCTCTCCCAGTACTCATGTTGTTATTCATTTTGTAATTGACGAATACCACTTATTTCCTTTTGGTAGAAGTAGTAAGAGCTATAATAAATAATTTTTATAATAAAAGTCGCTCCATGTCATTCCATGTTTTTATGGAATAATGAGGGAAGTAGTAAATCCATGACATAGTAGTGCCAGCAAGGGAGAAGGGGAATGATCAGAGTTTGATTTGTTCCTTAGCCACCCATTTAGGATTCATGGTAGATCACACCACTTGGAACTCACTAAGATAAAGATGTGGATCATCCCCATCTAGGTCGTGGAAATGAGGTAGAAGACATATCAAACCATATTTGTGTTCGAATAGAGATTCTATATTTCGATTTTGAATAATAAGGGTTTGTTAATTAAAATTAGGGGTAACATGTTCTTTAAGTGTTTTTTCTCCTTGATAGTCCATATCTAATTCAAAAGGTTGGAAAAGGATTGGTTGTTGAATTATTTGATTATTCCTAAAGTTACTCCTATGTTTTTGAATAGTTCACTAAATTTTAGGGGAAAACAAATCTAAGGGATTTTTTAGGAGGCTAAGGGGAATTTAGGGATATTTGGGAAGGACGTGGAAGATGGGGTTTTCATTGTGGTTTTTTCCTTTTATGATTTTTCTGTGATAGTGGATTTTTCATTGTGTGTTTTGTTTCATATATTTTTTGGGTTAATTTTAATTTTATTCATTTGTTTTTTTTTCAAAAATAAAAAACTAATGACTACTTAACGAACCATTTCTAGAAAATTACTTATTTGACTTGTGGCCAATAGTCTCCAATAGACCATTAATGGTTTCTGTACTCTAATAATGTGTGTAGCATCACTTTGGTTGAATCCTCAGGGATGATACTTTTGGATATTTAATTGGTATTTGTAGATTTTATTTTGATTGGGAGGTTTTTTATTGATATTAATTGAAATCATTGAATGGTTTATACTAATTCAACAACTTTATAAATATTGGGGAGAGTTCATTGTTATGGAGTGAATTTTGTGATTCATTGGAGCTATGTATTATATTGCCTTAAATTAACACCCACTTCACAAGATGACTTTGATCGGAATTCTAAAGTATTAAGGCTTTAATTCAAGACTCAACATATCTTAGGGTTTAAATATTATTTAAATAATTTTTATGGTAGTTTATTTTTTATTCCTATAATCCATGGAAACCACACGTTAAACAAAGCATGTCATTAATCAATGACATTTTAGGTTTAACATACCCAATGTTAATTTAAATAATATTCATCGAGAAAAAGCTCTCAATCACTTAACATCCCCAAATTATAACTCACCACAATGCTAGATTTACTCAGAAATTTTTTACTTAATAATATGGGTATAATGTTTATTTTTATGAATTTTAATGAGATGAAAAATAAAGGGAAAAGATAAGAGTATTGGGTCGAAACACACACAAAAACAATGAAGTTAATGTCAAATACAAAATTTTGATTGATTGAGAATGCAGAATAAAAGAAGGGGTTATATATTATATTTAATATATGTTAAGTCCATTAATATTTAATAAGAGAGGGTGGATGATTAAAATAGAAAATGTTAACGAGACTTGCATTAAAACAGAATTTCAACACAAAGTCTTATGAGATTACAAACAATGAATAACACAAAAGTAAATGACAACAAATAGTGTAGGAAGAGTCTCTAAAGTGAAAACATGATTATGGAAGGTCCTATGAAGCCTTTAGAAAGGAATTGGTTATGCCAATGTATGACCATCTATTCTGAAATTCCAACTCCCTTCTAGGAGAAGAGGTGGATGTATTTATAGCCCAAAGAGGTAGACTTTTTTCATTACGAATATGCCCCTCCATTTGCATCACCAGTTTGTTAAATTATACAACCAAATATGGATAAATATTTTTCTCAAAAGATGTAGATATTAATTATGAATGTGGACTCTAAATATTTGTTGGCATTTGGTCTTATTGAGCCAATATTATGGAGATTTTAATAATCAATGTTAAACTGCCCATTTATATCCTTGCTTTATCAATGGCCGAAATGTGAATGATTTTTTGAATAGGAAGAAGACCTAAAATCAGAACACAATAATATAAAAAGTTAGTTTCCAAAATATACCTTTTCCAATGTTCAAATCTCTTCCCTATTGGATTTCTTTATTATGATAATATTCAATAATGGTGTGCTGATTTAAATTTCCAGACAGAATGGTGGGATGGAATTCAAAACATCTGTTGGGCCCCTATTTTGGATTTGGGCACTAAATTTTTTATCAAAGATAAATTATATTGTCCCCCTAATTTTGGGGCAGTTCAATGAATTTTGGATTTCTAGATTTATCACAGTAATTAAATCTACATTGCTAGTCCAGTTTCATTACGAATTCTTTGGGACTTCTTGTGTGGTCCATATGACCCATTAAATAGGAAAATTGTCCAATTCATACTTCTAATGATATGTTTAAAATGTAATTAGGAATCCCAGAAAACAATAATAAATATATTTGGACATGTATGATGAATGTTATGAACTATCCATAAGAATGAATTTAATGTGGAATAATTTTAATAGTGCTCAAAATTATATTTAATATTAAAACATGTATATTTAACTCAATATTATGAAATTTTCATAGAAAATAAATATAGTAAATAAAATGTTATGAATATATTAATGAAATCAATAACCAAATTGATATTACAAAATTCCTGACTTTCATAAATTTAAATGATATTATGTTGTTCTAATAACACTTTTTCATCTCATTTTCTATCGAAGGAAAATTAAAATATCTCTCTTGCATCCCATAGGACAATTTTCTCCATGTAGAGAATAAATAGTTATTAATAACATTATCATTGATAGTAATCTTAAAGAATTTAATTTTAATATATTAAATTTTAGATATTATAATTATTTATTATGTATAAATTATTATATATTATCTAATCCTCACATGTGTTCGATAATGTAATAATCTCTCTTGTGTACATGTGTTATAGCACATCGACCATGATATGCGATTTATTTTCCATTTAGGTTTTCCATGGTTAAGAATACGGATTCTTTAAGGAATGCATATGGTATTTATGATATATTTATGTTTCATTAATGTTTAATTTTCTTTTACCTTTTATTCATTCTTCAAATTTTTATGTGATAATATCACTCATGCCAATGTGTGGAGTACAACCTCCACAATGTATAGTTCGTCAATTTTTATCACAATATTAATGAATGGTAATATAATTTTAAATAAAACTAAAAATGATAATTATTATATGATTACGATTCTATAATTATTAAAACCACGACCAATTTTCATTGGCTAGAATCGTCAAACTGAAACACTCATGGAAAACATATCAGTTGTCACCCAAATAATGATTTTAATAAATAATTGTTAATTGATGTTTTGTTTTTAATTAAAAACATATGATATATATTGTTTTATTTATAAAAATGATTTTTAAATAGATTTATAATAAATATTTAATTTTTATAATGTAGTTTTAAATGTATAAAAAGAGAGAATAAAATTGGGGTAAGGATTTATATTGAAATCTATATTTTACTAAAGACTATTTATGATTGAATATTGTTTTGGTAAATTATATGATATTTATCACTGAAACAATCTATATTTTTTCTTCTAATGGATTCTATTCACTTTTAATTGTTTTTATTCATCATCAAACATTTTTACACAAACAAATTGAGAAATTTTTGTGATGAAAAGTTGCCCATAATTCTTGTTCTGTTATAGACATTTTTATTCCTTTTTCACATTCCATTAAATTTTTAACGATTTTCATTATTATAATTATATGGTTAATTATGATCCTTTTTTGAAATATTGTTTTTATTTTTTAAAATTATTAACAACTAATATTATAAAATATTTCCAAAAAAACTGATTAATGAAATTGTAAATAAATGTGAAAGGTGTCATTATTTTAACCATTAATGCATGAAAAGATTTTCCAAATTGTATAAATTTTTTTAAGAATTTATTATAGAATTATATGTTTATTTTTGATAAAATATTTATTTTCCAATATAAATTATGACTTTTTATTAAAAAACACATCCAAAGAAATGATATATTAAAAAAAATTCAAAAAAATGTTCAATTTTCTTTTAATGGTATTTTTATCTATGTAAACAAAAAAAAATTATGCATCATTGGGATATGATAAAATGATTCAAAAAGTGATAATTCACTTGTTTTTTATGATTATGTGAGATTTTTTTATTAATAAAACATATTTATTTTAAATGTGTTATACTAAGATAATTGGATGAATGATTTTAAGATATCATGGGACACATATATTTGGTTCACTTAATGTTAAGAGTGAGACATATAGTGAACTGTTATTCTTATATATGAATACTAAATATTTTTAAATTAATAATCATTATGTTACAGATATACAATCCAAAGGAACAAAATAGTATAACTTCTTTCAAAATATGAATCCCAACATTCCTAAATCTTGAATGATCAACAATGTATCTCATCAACATATTTTCCTTTAGTAATCCATCTTAATAAAATATATTTATAATAGGAAGAAAGGAAACACGATAAAGGGTGAGAACATACAATCAAAAAGGGTAAATAAGGGAGATACATTATCATAACATATGGATAATATGTTGTTGACATCAACATAACATTTAAAAAAGATAACATGCATATCAAAGATCGTAATTTTAAATAATTGAATAAGTATTAGTAGTTCATAAGACATAAATCAAAATGTAATCAAAGAACAAGATCCATAAAATATTATTAATATCATAAGACATTGATTTGTGATATACAGAGAAGAATATTAAATCATTTACATATTAGTTAAGGTTCACTACCAATACTATCATATTGGATTGGGTTCACATCCAAAACCATCATAGTAAGAAAAGGTTCACTCCCTAGACCATCATAGAGATCACTACCCATTTCTGAATCGAGATCACTCCTAATTCTGGCCATTTATTTTTGAGTCGGGTTTACTCCACATTCCATTCCTTTATTACTGAACGTGGTTCCCTCCTCATTCCAATCCATTCTTACAAATCCAAGTTCACTGCCTATTCCAATATTGTCCTACAGATTTTGGATCACTCTCCATTCCATTCCAATCATACAAAAAAGGGGTTATAACCCCATTCAATTTTTTTCTATCTTAATAGATATGAATCTTTAACCAATGAATTTGTGGTTTATAAAGGCCCCATTCGTGTTTGGATATAATGAAATAATTTCCCTCGGTTAAAATGTTAAAACTATCTTATAATTAAGATTATATATTTTTGTTCCATAAGTTAATAAAAATTCAACATAAGAAATGGGTATCATAAAAGTTTAAATATAAACTAACCTATGAAAAAAATAGTTTTTATAATCACTTCATCATTTCATCCTTGCATAACATATTGAAAAAGAAGTGGGTTGCATAATAAATTTATCATGTTATAACATGTGGAAGAGAATCAAGTTTCATAAACATCTTTTCAACATAATCATAAACAATTCAAAGAATGAATAATAATGGTTTTATAAGGCCCCGGAATTAAACCTTACTTAATCGTGAGTTACTAAAAGATTACACATTGAGGATCTTTTCAGGTTTAGAGTTTTAGATAATTAGATCATAAATCTTGCATTACATTCCAGATTTAAACAAAGTGGTTACATAAAAGATAGTATTCATTTTTCCCATCAATGGAAACATATTTTAAAAAAACATGGATTCTTTCTTGACACTTCTTTGACACTATCATCATATCATTTACTCTTCCCTTGACCTGTGAAAAACATTTCAAAAACTTGGGATGAGCATAAAAATCTCATTAAGGGATATAAAAATATGGAAAGGAAACATGAGTACATGTATACATAAAAATGAAATCATAATTTACCCATAAAACATAAGCACATTAACATACCTTATAAAATCATGAATAAATCATAGAAATCATAAGACATAAAGGTAACTTGAGGCATTCATAACATTCTTACGTAGGGAGTAACCCTCTTGGTTACGTTTGGAATACCCACCACAGTATATTCCCTAAATCTCTTCGGAGAAACCTTAATGTTTCACTCCTTCGCTGTAACATCCCAAGTAAGTAATGAATAATAGATATTTTTATCCATGTCTATTAATTATTAAGATAGTGTTTTAGAGGCTTAAAATGAAAATAAATACAATCTTATGCATGGAATAAACTAATATTCTTAAAAGATTGTTTTACTGCCTTTTGATGGAAAACCATTTTTTAATCTATATTTTGAAAATTTTATAAACTATGTTTGTCAAAATAAACTTATTCTTTATGATTGGGACATCAAAATTTACTTTGTGTAAATTTTTGGTATTTTTCTGAAAATGTTCATTTTTTAATGAATAGTGAAAAATACTGCATTTTACATCAAAACTGCTTTTTAATATAATTTATTTATATGATTAGATTATCTTTTGAATTGGTCTTAATGTGTAATATGAATATATATTTACCATTTAATCCAATGGTGGTCATTGGAATCAATTTCACTTTGAAATTAGACTTAAACTGGTGTCAATCTTTTGATACTTATTGTTTTGTAAAAACACGCTTTTTACTCTGGCAGTGGGAATTAATTATTAAATTAATTAATGTGACTTATATGATTTGAATTTCGTAAAATAGACTTCATTTTTGAATTCGGAATATCAAATATATCTTAGGGTGAATTTTTGGTAATTTTCTGAAAAACTTCAAATTTTGATGAATAGTGAAACCACTAAGTGGTAATCAAGCAAACTGATTTTTCAGTTAAATGAAAGTTTACCACTAATGTGTATTGAATTTTGAAAATCCGACATACATGGTTGTCATTAAGAAGTAAAATGTGGTTCAATGGGAATAAAATAATTTTTTGGTGAATAGTAACTTATTAAGTTCTTAATCGCGATTAGTGGTAATTAGGGTAGTTTAAGGTCTAAATAAGGCTTTAATAATATGAAATGACCTAGAAACATGTCCCAACCTCATTGGTTGCGTCATGTCCGACCATGACATGCCATGGGTCAACTTGGGGACCCCATGGATCCACTTTTGTTGGGAAAAGACATAAATTACTTTTTATTTAATGTTAAAGTGAAAATGACACAAACATAATATGTTTTACGAAAACAATTTTTAAGTGGGGCTATACAAGTCCAAATTTTGATTATAAATATTCATTGGAAAGCTAAAAATATTTCCTATATCATAGTAGTTTTTTTTATAATTTTTAGACATTAAATAAATTAAATTATTTATGACATAATAATGATGCAGTGATGACATCATTATTTGACGATTTAAATAAAATGGAATGATAATGAAAAATATAAAACCTACACATGGCCAAAACCAATTGGAAGAGTGTATTTCGAAACCTTATCACCTTATCCACGAATTATATCAATGTGAGACCTTTTAAAACTGAAACACATTTTCAAATAAAGTAATATTTCTTTACTTTCCAAAAGTGCCCCTCCTCTCCTCTTATAAAAGGCCCCCGCCTCTACCTCATTTCACACACACTTCAAGCCTTTGGATCGGCCAAACCCTGCCCATTTTCTCTCTCCAAATCCCTCTACTCATCCTAGAGGATTCCCTTTGGGCAGAATCCTTTCAAAGGAAGCATTTAGGCTCAAATCAAAAGGAGTTACACTTTTTAAGGTAATTCGTTCTCTCATGTTCATTTGTTTTATTTTGCTTCTCCAACCCCCTAAACTCTTTTTATTTGCTTATTTTGTAACAACACCAGTATCTTCAATATAATAGGATGTTGTTATAAGATTTATTGGAGCTACAATCTCACACAACTACATCAAATGGTTAAAGAACATACGGTTTCCGTGGATGGCGAAATTCTGCCTCCCGAAACGATGATTGTTCAACACTGATTTAACACCTTCAAAGGTGGCCATTATGATGTCACTATTTTTATATATGATATATAATATTTTTATGTTTTCCTGAAGCTTCTTTGTTTTCATTTTGGGCATACCTTTATGGTTTCCATTATGGGTAAAACACTATATCTTCATTTTAGGAAGTGCGGACTACCGCCCCCTAAAAGTGATTTGATTCATTAATACCATATGTGGGATGTGTAAAAGATAAAGTTAATGATATTATATATGTTATTATACTGGAATTATAATATACTCTTATATAATTATGATTCCATTCCAGAAAATATGAAATAGAAATGGAAGTAGCGTTCATGCGTACGTACGGCTTACCGTCTCCATGAACGGTGCATTTCATTTCTTACCTCTAAATGTGATGTAATATTATATATGAATGTATGTACTGGATATATATATCATATATGATATGTACATCATGAATACCATTCTGGATATAATGAACCTTTGACCAAATTAACAACATGTAAGTGTAAGAAGTCTATTTTTGACTAAAGAACCAAATACCGACAAAATGAACATTATTAACTTAAATGATTACATGATGTTCATAAAATGGTATAAAAGGAATAATGAACTTGAAAAAGATTCATAAGAAAGTAGAGATTAACTCATGTTTATTATTCAGGAGATTAAATAACGGTCGGGTCAAGTCGGATACGAGGTATGGGACTTCGTCTCAATCTCCTTTCGTTGAGGCATATTTTATTTTATACACAACTTTCATTTATACGGTGTATAAACCCCTTTGACTTTTACGTTTATTCAAAAAGAATCTTTTTTATACGAAGCGTTTACTAAACGACAAAAGGGAATGTTTTTGTCGTACGTATGCGGCGACAACGACTTCTCCGCCGTCGTGACGGTTATTTGAGTTTCGGCTTCCTCTACAAGCCATACCTTCATTTTAAAAGAAAAATAAATACCATGTTTTACTTTTCTTTTATTTTAGTATTGAAAATGGTTTTCATAATGTTTTTATATCAATGTGTTGTATTGATATCTCATGATTGAAATGTGGAAATTTTATGTTTCCTTTATGCATGTTTTATGTGATATGACTATGTTATGGTTCTTGGGCATTATTATGAAGACGGGTGGTTCCGTGATAAACTAAGGGCGGGTGAGCCCGTTATAGCTCTCCAATGCATTGGGTAACGTGAAGGAGTGAAACGTTAAGGTTTCTCCGAAGAGATTTTAGGGAATATACTGTGATGGGTATTCCAAACGTAACCAAGATGGTTACTCCCTACGTAAGAATGTTATGAATGCCTCAAGTTACCTTTATGTCCTATGATTTCTATGATTTATTCATGATTTTATGAGGTATGTTAAAGTGCCTATGTTTTATGCGTAAAGTATGATTTCATTCTTATGTATATATGTACCCATGTTTCTTTTCCATGTTTTTTATAACCCATACTGAGTTTTTATGCTCATCCCATGTTTTTGAAATGTTTTTCACAGGTCAAGGGAAAGGTACATGATAAGATGATAGAGTCAAGGATGTGTCAAGAAATAATACATGTTTTATTTTAAATGTGTTTCCATTGATGGGAATGAAGAATACTATCTTTATGTAACCACTTTGTTTATATGTGGAATGTATTGCATGTTTTATGATCTAATTCTCTAAAACTCTAAACCCCAAAAGATCCTCAATGTGTAATCTTGTAATAACTCAAGATTAAGTAAGGTTTAAGGCTGGGGCCTTATAGTTGGTATCAGAGGTCGGTTTAGATAACTTTAGGAGTTAGAATTCTATTAAATGATTATCCAAAAATATTTTTTTTGAAATGATATAGAATTTAAAGATTACCATGTTGCTTCATTTAAGACATGTTTGTTCAGAATGGTTTTCCGCAGAGCAAACAGGGAAGCAATGCTAGGAAGGCATACAGAAGGAAGTAACCTTCCGAATCAGCATCCAGAAATGGTCGGAATTGGAACTGAACAGTTTGTTGCAGTAATGGCGCAGTTGACTCAGGCGATAAATGGCGGTGGTATCCATGCACGAGATCATCCAGATCAACCGCAGAGGAACATTTCAGTGGTGGAACATTTCATGAGGCAACATCCACCATCATTCAGAGGATCATCTGACCCTGTGCTAGATGAAGGGTGGATTAAATCACTGGAGAAGATTTTTTATGTCGTGGGGTGTTCAGACAATCAAAAGGTTAGTCTTTCTATTTACCGTTTGGAGGGAGAAGCAGATCAGTGGTGGTCTATCGTTAAAAATAGCAGGGACGCCGATGAGATTGATGCTCTTGACTGGGATGAATTCAAAGGTATGTTTCTTGAGAAGTATTTTCCTAATGCTGTTCGACTTAGGATGGAAAAGCAATTCTTGGAATTGAGGCAAGAGGAAGACTCAGTGGCTGCCTATGAAGAAAGGTTCACTCGATTGGAAAGGTATGCTCCAAATTTTATCCGGGACCTTGATAGTAAAATCAATCATTTTTACTCAGGATTAAAGCCAAAGTATCGAAGGGTATTAGCTTCTCGTGAGTTTAAAAGTTATGAAAAGCTTGTTCGATGTGCTGAGAAGGTGGAAATGGAGTTTGCCGATGACCAAGTTTTCTATAACAACCAGCAGAAGAAGAGACCGAGGTGGCAGGAGAAAGGTAAGAATTCTTCAAAAAAGTCTGATGGTAAGAGAACTAAGTTTCTAGTTTGTGATAAATGTGGCAAAAGGCATGCTGGGGAATGTCTTCTGAATTCTGGAAAGTGCTACCGATGTGGTAAAATGGGACATAAGGCTCGTGATTGCACTGAAAAGGATCAAGGTGAAGGTAAGAACAAATTTGACTTACAGTTAGTAAAATGTTATAAGTGCAATGAGATGGGTCACTATGCAAACGAGTGTCCGACAAGGAGCTTGAGTGATGGTAAGCAGTTAGACTACAAGCAGAAAGGGGTGGTGAAATCCTTGGCAACTACTTCAGCAGATGTCGGTCCATCAAATGAAGTTGTATCAGGTACTTTGTTTGTTTTTTCAGATTATGCCAGTGTGTTGTTTGATTCGGTGTCTACACATTCTTTCATCTCTGAAACCTTTTCTAGTAAAATGGGAATACCATCTCAAGAAATGACTCCTGAAATTTTGGTAAAAACACCTGGGGGAAGTGTCGAGGCAAAAAGAATTTACAAGAATCTTCCTATCCTTATCTGTGGAAAGAACCTACTTGCAAACCTTATTGTTCTACCTCTAGTAGAGTTTGATGTTATCCTGGGTATGGATTGGCTCTCTATTTACCATGCTAAGATTGAATGTAGAGCTAAAGAAGTTTCTTTTCAGAAATACTTTCAGTTTGTTTACAAGAATTAACCCTTACTTTTGATAACATATCAAGAGGCCGAGAAACTTGTAAAAGATGGAAATGAATGTTACCTTGCACACATCGTTGAAAATAAAGGAACTGTTCAGATTAATGATGTGCCAGTGGTAAATGAGTATCCTGATGTTTTTCCTGATGCGTTGCCTGGAATAATACCAGATCGGGAAGTTGAGTTTACTGTTGACTTAGTTCCTGATGCTAAGCCAATTTCAAAACCCCCTTATCGAATGGCACAAATTGAACTTTTAGAGTTGAAGGAGCAATTGCAAGATTTATTAGAGAAAGGTTTCATTAGACCTAGCACATCACCATGGGGTGCTCCTGTTTTATTTGTTAAAAAGAAAGATGGTTCTATGAGACTTTGCATTGATTATAGAGCCTTGAATAATATCACTGTTAAGAACAAATGTCCTTTGCCTCATATCGATGATTTGTTTGATCAGCTCTAGGGAGATCAGTTTTTTTCAAAGATTGACTTGAGATCGGGGTACCATAGGATGAAGGTAAAGGGGGCAGATATTCTGAAGACCGCGTTCCGTACGAGATATGGCCATTATGAATTTGTAGTAATTCCTTTTGGGCTAACCAATGCACCTGCTGTATTCATGGACTTAATGAATAGAATTTTCCATGAGTTCTTGGATAAGTTTGTGGTGGTTTTCATTGATGATATTTTGGTGTTTTCTAAAAGTAAAGAGGAGCATGAAAAACATTTAAGGGTTATCTTGCAAACCTTAAAAGAAAAGAAACTGTATGGGAAATTCAGAAAGTGTGAGTTTTGGTTGCAACAAATTTCTTTCCTTGGTCACATTGTTTCTAAAGATGGAATAACTGTTGATCCTGCAAAAACAAAAGTTGTGGAAGAATGGCCAAGACCCACAAATGTAACCGAGATTCATAGCTTCCTTAGTTTGGCGGGCTATTACCGAAGGTTTGTTAGAAATTTTTCATGGTTATCTAGTCCAATGACTAAGCTAACTCAGAAGGGTGTTAAGTTTATCTGGACAAAAGAATGTGATGATTGTTTTCAGGAATTGAAAATAAGATTGGTGAATGCTCCAGTTTTGGCACTACCTTCCAGGAATGGTGAGTTTGTTATATACAGTAACGCTTCATTGAAAGGACTTGGTTGCGTCCTAATGCAGAATGATCAGGTAATTGCTTATGCTTCACGACAGTTGAAAACTCATGAGGTAAATTACCCTACACATGATTTGGAACTAGCTGCTGTTGTTTTTGCTTTAAAAATTTGGAGACATCATTTGTATGGAGTAAAGTGTGAAATATATACCAATCACAAAAGTTTAAAGTATATATTCACTCAGAAAGAGTTAATCATGAGACAAAGGAGATGGCTGGAATTAATCAAGGATTATGATTGTACAATTCATTACCATCCGGGAAAAGAAAATAAAGTGGCTGATGCTTTGGGTCGAAAAAGTAATGCTTCATTAACAATGTTGCGTTTGGAACGTGATCCTTTGGTTAAGGATTTGATGAACATTGGAATAGAAGTTGTTGGTGCAGGAAGTTCTTATATTTTGTTTCAGGTATCAGTGAGATCATCTCTATCAGATAGAATCAAGCAAGCACAGAAGCAAGACAGTGAGTTGCAGAAAAGGGTAGAGCTGGTTAAGAAAGGTAAGTTGCCTGAATTCAACATTGATAGTGATTGTGTTTTGAGATTTAGGAAGAGGTTGTGTGTGCCTTGTGATTCACAGTTGAAGAGAGAGCTGTTATGTGAAGCTCATAGTTCTCCGTTTTCAGTTCATCCGGGCAGTACTAAGATGTATAGAGATCTGCGGGAGTATTACTGGTGGGATGGAATGAAAAGAGACATTGCTGATTTTACTGTGAAGTGTTTGACTTGTCACCAGGTTAAAGCAGAGCAGTAGCTACCGAAAGGGATGCTTCAGCCTTTACCAGTTCCAGAGTGGAAATGGGAGAATATATCCATGGACTTTGTTGTTGGATTACCGAAGACATCTCGAGGTAATAATGCAATCTGGGTTATTGTTGATCGCTTGACCAAATCTGCTCATTTCCATGCTATACGAGATACTTTCTCTCTTGATCAACTTTCTCATTTGTATCTTAAAGAGATAGTCAGGTTACATGGAGTTCCTCTCTCCGTTGTATCGGATCGTGATCCCAGGTTTACTTCTAACTTTTGGAAAGGCCTTCAGAAGTCGTTGGGTACTGAATTAAATTTTAGTACAGCTTTTCATCCTGAATCAGATGGGTTGTCAGAACGAACAATTCAGACATTGGAGGATATGCTACGAGCTTGTTCTATGGATTATCAGGGAATTTGGGACCAACATCTTTCTTTGGTTGAGTTTTCATATAATAACAGTTTTCATTCCAGTATACAGATGGCACCATTTCAGGCATTTTATGGGAAGTGGTGTCGAACTCCAGCTTTCTGGGATGAAGTGGGTGAACGGAAGTTGATGGGACCAGAATTGGTAGAAGAGATGGCAGAAAAAGTTCATATGATTCAGAAACACATGAGAACAGCTCAGAGCAGGCAGAAGAGTTATGCAGATAACCGGAGGAAGGATCTATCTTTCGAGGTAGGTGATCATGTTTTTCTCAAGGTTTCTCCTTGGAAAAGTGTGATGAGATTTGGTAAGAAAGGAAAGTTGAGTCCAAGGTTCATTGGACCATATGAAATTCTGGAAAGAGTTGGATCAGTTGCATACTGAGTGGCTTTACCTCTGAGTTTATCTCAGGTACACAATGTTTTTCACATTTCGATGTTGAGAAAGTATATGCCAGATCCATCTCATGTTTTGAGTCCAGAGGTAGTTCAGCTAGAAGAGAACCTATCTTATGAGGAACAACCGGTCCAGATTCTTGACCACAGGGAGCATGTGTTACGGAATAAAGTGATTCATCAGGTAAAGGTTTTGTGGAAAAACCACATGATTGAAGAGGCAACATGGGAATCCGAAAATGCAATGAGGGATAAGTACCCTCATTTATTTGATAAGTAAATAAATTGCGGGGACGCAATTTTCTAAAGGGGGGAAGGATGTAACATCGCAAGTAAGTAATGAATAATAGATATTTTTATCCATGTCTATTAATGATTAAGATAGTGTTTTAGAGGCTTAAAATGAAAATAAATACAATCTTATGCATGGAATAAACTAATATTCTTAAAAGATTGTTTTACTGCCTTTTGATGGAAAATCATTTTTGAATCTATATTTTGACAATTTTATAAACTATGTTTGTCAAAATAAACTTATTCTTTATGATTGGGACATCAAAATTTACTTTGTGTAAATGTTTGGTATTTTTCTGACAATGTTCATTTTTTAATGAATAGTGAAAAATACTGCATTTTACATCAAAACTGCTTTTTAATCTAATTTATTTATATGATTAGATTATCTTTTGAATTGGTATTAATGTGTAATATGAATATATTTTTACCATTTAATCCAATGGTGGTCATTGGAATCAATTTCACTTTGAAATTAGACTTAAACTGGTGTCAATCTTTTGATACTTATTGTTTTGTAAAAACACGCTTTTTACTCTGGTAGCGGGAATTAATTATTAAATTAATTAATGTGACTTATATTATTTGAATTTTGTAAAATAGACTTCATTTTTGAATTCGGAATATCAAATATAGCTTAGGGTGAATTTTTGGTAATTTTCTGAAAAACTTCAAATTTTGATGAATAGTGAAACCACTAAGTGGTAATCAAGCAAACTGATTTTTCAGTTAAATGAAAGTTTACCACTTATGTGTATTGAATTTTGAAAATCCGACATACATGGTTGTCATTAAGAAGTAAAATGTGGTTCAATGAGATTAAAATAATTTTTTGGTGAATAGTAACTTATTAAGTTCTTAATCGCGATTAGTGGTAATTAGGGTAGTTTAAGGACTAAATAAGGCTTTAATAATATGAAATGACCTAGACACATGTCCCAACCTCATTTTTTCTGTCATGGCCGACCCTGACATGCCATGGGTCAACTTGGGAACCCCATGGATCCACTTTTGTTGGGAAAAGACATAAATTACTTTTTATTTAATGTTAAAGTGAAAATGACACAAACATAATATGTTTTACGAAAACAATTTTTAAGTGGGGTTATACAAGTCCAAATTTTGATTATAAATAGTAATTGGAAAGCTAAAACGATTTCCTATATCATAGTAGTTTTTTTTATAATTTTTAGATATTAAATAAATTAAATTATGTATGACATAATAATGATGCAGTGATGACATCATTATTTGACGATTTAAATAAAATGGAATGATAATGAAAAATCTAAAACCTACACATGGCCAAAACCAATTGGAAGAGTGGATTTCGAACCTTTATCACCTTATCCACGAATTATATCAATGTGGGACCTTTTAAAACCGAAACACATTTTCAAATAAAGTAATATTTCTTTACTTTCCAAAAGTGCCCCTCCTCTCCTCTTATAAAAGGCCCCCACCTCTACCTCATTTCAAACACTCTTCAAGCCTTTGGCTCGGCCAAACCCTGCCCAGTTTCTCTGTCCACATCCCTATACTCATCCTAGAGGATTCCCTTTGGGAATAATCCTTTCAAAGGAAGCCTTTAGGCTCAAATCAAAAGGAGTTACACTTTTTAAGGTAATTCATTCTCTCATGTTCATTTGTTTTATTTTGCTTCTCCAACCCCCTAAACTATTTTTATTTGCTTCTTTTGTAACAACACCAGTATCTTCAATATACTAGGATGTTGTTATAAGATTTATTTGAGCTACACTCTCACACAACTACATCAAATGGTTAAATAACATACAGTTTCCGTGGATGGCGAAATTCTGCCTCCCGAAACGATGATTGTTCAACACTCATTTAACACCTTCAAAGGTGGCCATTATGATGTCACTATTTTTATATATGATATATAATATGTTTATGGTTTCCTCAAGCTTCTGTTTTTTTTCATTTTGGGCATACCTTTATGGTTTCCATTATGGGTAAAACATGATATCTTCATTTTAGGAAGTGCGGACTACCGCCCCATAAAAGTGATTTGATTCGTTAATACCATATGTGGGATGTATAAAGGATAAAGTTAATGATATTATATATGTTATTATACTGGAATTATAATATACTCTTATATGATTATGATTCCATTCCAGAAAATATGAAATAGAAATGGAAGTAGCGTTCATGCGTACGTACGGCTTACCGTCTCCATGAACGGTGCATTTCATTTCTTACCTCTAAATGTGATGTAATATTATAAATGCATGTATGTACTGGATATATATGACATATATGATATGTACATCAAGAATACCATTCTGGATATAATGAACCTTTGACCAAATTAACAACATGTAAGTGTAAGAAGTCTATTTTTGACTAAAGAACCAAATACCGAAAAAATGAACATTATTATCTTAAATGATTACATGATGTTCATAACATGGTATAAAAGGAATAATGAACTTGAAAAAGATTCATAAGAAAGTAGAGATTAACTCAAGTTTATTATTCAGGATATTAAAGAACGGTCGGGTCAAGTCGGATACGAGGTATGGGACTTCGTCTCAATCTCCTTTCGTTGAGGCATATTTTATTTTATACACAACTTTCTTTTATACGGTGTATAAACCCCTTTGACTTTTACGTTTATTCAAAAGGAATATTTTTTATACGAAGCGTTTACTAAACGACAAAAGGGAATGTTTTTGTCGTACGTATGCGGCGACAACGACTTCTCCGCCGTCGTGACCGTTATTTGAGTTTCGGCTTCCTCTACAAGCCATACCTTCATTTTAAAAGAAAAATAAATACCATGTTTTACTTTTCTTTTATTTTAGTATTGAAAATGGTATTCATAATGTTTTTATATCAATGTGTTGTATTGATATCTCATGATTGAAATTTGGAAATTTTATGTTTCCTTTATGCATGTTTTATGTGATATGACTATGTTATGGTTCTTGGGCATTATTATGAAGACGGGTGGTTCCGTGATAAACTAAGGGCGGGTGAGCCCGTTATAGCTCTCCAATGCATTGGGTAACGTGAAGGAGTGAAACGTTAAGGTTTCTCCGAAGAGATTTTAGGGAATATACTGTGATGGGTATTCCAAACGTAACCAAGATGGTTACTCCCTACGTAAGAATGTTATGAATGCCTCAAGTTACCTTTATGTCCTATGATTTCTATGATTTATTCATAATTTTATGAGGTATGTTAAAGTTCCTATGTTTTATGGGTAAAGTATGATTTAATTCTTATGTATATATGTACCCATGTTTCCTTTCCATGTTTTTTATAACCCATACTAAGTTTTTATGCTCATCCCAAGTTTTTGAAATGTTTTTCACAGGTCAAGGGAAAGGTACATGATAAGATGATAGAGTCAAGGATGTGTCAAGAAATAATACATGTTTTATTTTAAATGTGTTTCCATTTATGGGAATGAAGTATACTATCTTTATGTAACCACTTTGTTTATATGTGGAATGTATTGCAAGTTTTATGATCTAATTTTCTAAAACTCTAAACCCGAAAAGATCCTCAATGTGTAATCTTGTAATAACTCAAGATTAAGTAAGGTTTAAGGCTGGGGCCTTATATTCGTGTTACCCAATGCATTGGAGAGCTATATCGGGCTCACCCGCCCTTAGATTATCACGGAACCTCCCGTCTTCATAACCATGCCCAAGAACCATAACATAATCTTATCACATAAAACATGCATAAAGGAAACATAACATTTCCACCTTTCAATAAAAGGATATCAATACATCACATTGATATAAATACATTATGAAAACCATTTTCAATAACAAAATAAATGAAATGTAAGACACGGTATTTATTTTTCTTTTAAAAAGAAGGTATGGCTTGTAGAGGATGCTGAAACACAAATAATGGTCACAGCGGCGGAGAAGTCATTGTCGCCGCATACGTACGACAAAAACATTCCCTTTTGTCGTTTAGTAAAACACTTCGTATAAAATGATTCCTTTTGGATAAACATAAAAGTAAAAGGGGTCTATACACCATCTAAAAGAAAGTTGTGTATAAAACCAAATATGCCTCAATGAAAGGAGATTGAGATGAAGTCCCATACAAAGACGGTATCCTTGGATTAAAGATAAATCAGTTACATAACTATGTGTGACAAACGAATACACAAAATATAAGTGGGTATTAAGTGTAAAACAATCAGAGTATATTCACACATAATCATAAAATGACATATTCACGGTTTACAAGTTTATCCTAAAGAATCGAAATTGGGTTAAGAAGTTCCCTTGCAAAAATTCGACAGCCTAACGGCGTTACTTCAAAATTCAGAAAAAGAGTTGATGAGAGATAAAAAGGGTATCTCATCACATGGACATAAAATTTACATCAATAAGGATATATAAGAACATATCCCAAAATAATATTATATGCATTAAAATACACAACAAAATATGTCTTTTAAAAAGAGGTGGGTGAAAGGTTCCCTTACCGACATGGGTATCTTTCGAAACATACGCCCCGTGAAAGAAGGACAATACAACATTGATGTAATTACTCATAAATGAATGAATATTACACAATGAGTAAAATAATGGTCAGTACATACACCACTCAAAGGAAATTGTGGAAAATGTAGCATAAATCTCACGGGAATAAAAGTGAGATGAAAAATCTCTTACGAAAACTGGGCAGCCTAATGGCGCCACTTAAAACTTCCAAAAATGGATTGATGAGATCAAATAGGGTATCTCATCACATTAGAATAAACTTTATAGCAATAGGAATATAAAAGAACATCCCCATCATAACAAAGAGGAGCTTAAAAGAGATGACATAAAGGAGAGTACTTAAAGAGAAAGAGAGAGGTTAGATCTCTTATGAAAATTCGGCAGCCTAACGGTACCACTCAAAACTTCCAAAATGGATTTATGAGAGAGAATAGGGTCTCTCATCATATGAACATAAAAATTAAAGTAAGATTAATATAAAAGAACATCCCAATAACAATAAATATGAGCTTAGAAGGAATGACATAAAAGAGTGTACTTAAAAAGAAAGAGAGGAGTAGGATCCCTTACCTCGGGTCCGACTTGACTCGATCATTCTTTAATGTCCTGAATAATAAACTTGTGTTTATTTCCACTTTATTAAGAAACTTTTTCTAGTTAATTATTACTTTTATATCTCTTATTTCCATGTTATAAACATTATGTAAACATTTAAGTTAATAATGTTTGTTTTGTTGATATTTGGTTCTTAAGTCGAAAGTGGACTTCTTACAATTAAATGTTGTTCATGTGGTCAAATGTTCATTATATCCAGTATTATATTCATGATTTGGATATCATATATATCATATATATCCAGAATATACATGTATTTATAATATTACATAATCATTTAGAGGTAAGAAATGAAATGCACCGTTCATGGAGACGGTAAGCCGTACGTACGCATGCACGCTACTTTTATTTCTATGTCATATTAATGGAATTAAAACCAAATGAGAGGTATTTATATTTTTATTCCATAATTATATTCATCATTTATATGTAACATAAATCATATATAATATCTTTAAATCCATCCTTTATACATCCCACATATGGCATTAACGAATCAAATCACATTGAGGGGGCGGTAGTTCACACTTCCTAAAATGAAATTATCGTGTTTACCCTCAATGGAAACCATAAAGGTATGCCACACAAAAAAATACAGAAACAAAAATATATTATATATCATATATAAATATAGTGACATCTTATTGGCCACCTTTTAAGGTGTTATATGAGTGTTGAACAATCATCGTTTCGTGAGGCAGAAATTCACCATCCACAGAAAAAGTGTGTTATTTAACCATTTGATGTAGGTGTGTGTAATTGTAGCTCGAATTCTTCTTATAAAAACATCCTAGTATATTGAAGATACTGTAGTTGTTACAAAATAAATTAATAAAAAGAGTTTATGGGTTTTGAGCAGCAAAATAAAACAAAAGAACAGAAGTGAAGACATTACCATAAAATCAGGTAACTCCCTTTGGTTTGAGCTAAAAGGATTCCTTGGGAAGACTTCTGCCCAAAGTGATGCTTCAAGGAGTTATATAGGGATGTGGAGAGACAAAATTGGCAGGGTTTGGCAGAGACAAAGGCTTTGTAAGTGTGGGTAAGGAGGTAGAGGTGGGGGCCTTTTATAAGAGGAGAGGAGGGGCACTCATGGAAAGGTATAAAATGTAACTTTAGTTTCAAATGAGTTTCGGATTTTAATGGTCCCAAATTAATGTGTTTCAAAGATAATGTGATAAGGGTTCTAAATCAATCCATCCAATAGGTTTTGGACATGTTTAGGTCTTATATATTACATAATCCTTCCATTTTATTTAAATCATTAAATAATGAGGTCATCGCTGCATCATCATGATGTCATAAATAATTTAATTTATTTAATGTCTAAAAATTATAAAATAATTACTATGATGTAGGAAATAATTTCATATTTCCAATTAATATTTATAGTTCGAAAGATTTTTTATTTAGAAAAAATTAAAAATATTTTACTTAGGTGATACATTATTTGTTACAATTAACATTCTTTAAAAATAAAAAGATAAAAAAGCACTTTCTCACAAAAGTGATTCCATGGGGCACCCAAGATTGGAACAAGGAATCCCATGGTATTACCTGAGACAAAGAGTAGCCTTAGGACACATTTTTTGGTCATTTTTTATTATTATGATATTATCTTATTTTCTTTAACTACCCGATTACTCATTAATCAAGATAATTAAAGATAATTACCGCCGTTACAATTCATAATGTCCTAAAAAAAGAGTCTTAATTACATAATTTGGACCTTATGATTCCAAATATGTAATTCATTTTACCAAATTACAAACACATAAATTTCAATAATTAATTTAAAAAAAACATCCCGTTGTTAAAACAAATAGCGGGTTTTTTTGAAACAATATTTCTGAAACGTTTTGTACTTGTTTATGCCTAATTACAAAGTGAAATTAATCCCAATTACCATCATTTAATTAAATGGTAAAAATAAATTCTACTTACACTTTAAAAAAAATTAAAAAGATAATATAACCATATAATTAAATTATATGAAAAAGCAGTTTTGATGTAAAATGCAGTATTTTTCACTATTCATTGAAAAATGAACATTGTCAGAAAAATACCAAAAATTAACCCAAGATAAATTTCAATGTACCAATCATAAATAATATGATTAATTTGAAAAATATAGATTATAAAATTGTCAAAAAGTGGATTTAAAAGGGGTTCACCATCAAAAGGCGGTTAATCGACCTTTTAAACAATATTAGAATGCTTATGCTTAAAAACTGAATTCATTTACATTTTTAATCCTCTAACATTTATTGTAAAGAGTAAAAATATTTGAAAAACATATATAATCATTTGGTAGTTAGTTCTGTTCATTCCCTCCATTACAACAGCTAGGCATTAACTACCATTTAAAATAATATTATTTTATTATTAGAGTGCAACGTAAGATTCCCAAGAAACTCGGTGTTGCGTATTGGCTACGCCATCGAGCATAGCATCCACTTTAAAGTAATATTAATATTTTATTCACAAATATGGATAAATATAAAGATGTCATATTCTTTATTTACCTGGGGTGTTACATCCTTCCCCCCTTTTGGGAATTGCGTCCTCGCAATTTTAAAATTGGGCTTGGAAACATCCTTGAATGTCCCACATCGGAACAAGAGTCGGTAAAACAATCACTTTAAAATAAATAAAGATAAGTACAATGGTCACCCGAGTTAACACATACTAGGATTCCATGTATTAAAATATGGACATGGAGGAAAAAACAAAGTGTCATGTTCTGATGGAGAGTGACAGTAAACATGTCTAGGAGAATGTTAACCGTAAGAAAATCACAAACTTGTGATGGGTTAAACAGTATTCGATTCCCCAGTAGGAAAAGTTAGTAGACAACATTATTGTTTTAAGTTACTTTTTATTGAGGAATTTATTCATAAGGAAACATAATCACTTATCATGTTGACTTTCATCTTTTATTAGATTCCTTACACAAACTCATATTTTCTCCAAAAGACAAGTATTTAGGAAGACTTGTTCACATTAAGAGTACTATAATCAACTTCTATAGAATCACCTAATCCACAAAAGAGAACTATATACATCCCATGTCTTTAGACTTTAACCAAAACCAAAACCAAAAAGGTCAGTACAAGATCAGATAATCCAGAAAAGGATAACCCTTTATAAAAAGAAAATATATTCTTAATCTCCAAAATTTGTCCTACAAAACCCAACGTTCAACGAGGACCATTCTTTAGTCAATTTGTCCATAAAATTATTCAAATTAAACCAAACTAAGATTGAAACCCAAATATTTGAAGGATTTAGTCACATAGTCTTCCAAGTTAAATCGTAATATTTATCTCCAAACAACATCAGTTGCTCTTGATGTCTCGTATTGAAAAGTAATTAACCTAATCATATATCCTCCATTTTAGGTTAATAAATATCCTTAGATAACCCAAAATCAACTTACTCTTAATTCATAAAATCATCTAACTAAAAAGAATCAGTCAAACTAACCAGGGACATCACGTAGTCCAGTGGTTGGTGATAAATACCAGTTGCACTTTGGTTGTGGGTTCGATTCCCGTAGCTTTGTCCGACGCGACGGGTTGTCACATAGTCAGCATGTTTTCCTTTTTCCAAAACTATATAATTCTCTAATAATTCCCCAAAAAGAGATAAAATCATCAAAAATAACCATAACATAATTTACCCTCAATTTTATCTCAAGCCTTTCACTTATATCATAACATATAGTAACCCACAATTACCTCAAAAGTAAGGATCATATAAACCCAAATGGTTCTTTATAACTATGTCCACAAAAGAACAGATAACTATTACTTGAATAAAATTTTCATATATTAAACATCAGGGTTACACATACTATAAAAAGTCTTCTAATGTAACCCCATCATCAAAAGAGACTTAATACTCTTAAGAATTTCACCATAACTCTTGAAGCCCTTATATATTGACATCTTACTCATTAAACACTCTTTATGACCCATTAACCATTCCTTTCCAACTTATTCTGAAATATTTCTTTCCTACAAACAAAATCATGAATCATATCCTAAGATTCCAAAATAGGAAAACAATAGTTATGAAATAATCCATACCTTTGATTCGTCATTTTCAGTTTCTTCATCCTCAATCGGAATGGAATTAGGTATTGGTAAACAAACATTTGTACGCTCTTGGTGATCGCATTCACGAAACTTCTTCATAGGACATGTGTTTTCATAATGAACAAGCACACCACATTTAAAACTTTCAATTGATCCGTCAGAATGAACTTCTTTCCCTTTCCTCGAGTCAACTAGATGCTTCCATTTTTCCATGGTAGGTTCTTTATTTATGACCTTCATTTCCACATCTATATCATATTTATGTCCCTTTGAAACATTTTCCTAGGTGTTTCTTTCCACATTTTTGACACATAGGTTTTTGAACACACTTACCTTTATGATTATTACCTATAGTTCCGTAGGGATTTGTTTCTCGCATATATGCTTCCTCAGAGAAATCACCAAGGATTAGGTGGTCAATCATGACTCCAGATAGTTGGTTGAGGATAATCACAAGAGTTCTCATTGCATCTCCCATATCATTCAGTTGCTTGCTCAAAAAACTGTCACAGTTTCCTTCACACCCACTGTTACTTTGGTGCCTGCTAGATCCAGCCATTTACTAAAACAAAAAAGGATACTGTGAGTATATCAAAAAAACCATCATGTACTAATGACGAAGAAAAACACTAAGATATACTTACTCGTTCACTTTATCTAAAACTAGGACTCTTTCTGAAATCTTAACCATTATGGTAATGTCACTTATGCTTAAAGAATACCCTAACCTCTAAAGTTATCTAAACCGACCTCTGATACCAACTATAAGGCCCCAGCCTTAAAACTTACTTAATCTTGAGTTACTAAAAGATTACACATTGAGGATCTTTTCAGGTTTAGAGTTCTAGTGAATTAGATCATAAAACTTACATTACATCCCTCATTTAAACAAAATGGTTACATAAAAGATAGTATTCATTTTTCCCATCAATGGAAACATATTTAAAATAAAACATGGATTCTTTCTTGACACTTCCTTGACACTATCATCATATCATGTACCCTTCCCTTGACCTGTGAAAAACATTTCAAAAACATGGGATGAGCATAAAAATATCAGTAAGGGATATAAAAATATGGAAAGGAAACATTAGTACATGTATACATAAGATTGAAATCATAATTTACCCATAAAAAATATATACTTTAACATACCTCATAAAATCATCAATAAATCATAGAAATCATAATACATAAAGGTAACTCGAGGCATTCATAACATTCTTACGTAGGGAGTAACCCTCTTGGTTACTTTTGGAATACCCACCACAGTATATTCCCTAAATCTCTTCGATGAAACCTTAAATTTTCACTCCTTTGTGTTACCCAATGCATTGGAGAGCTATATCGGGCTCACCCACCCTTAGTTTATCATGGAACCACTCATCTTCATAATAATGCCCAAGAACCATAACATAATCTTATCACATAAAACATGCATAAAGGAAACAAAACATTTCCACCTTTCAATAACAAGATATCAATACAACACATTGATATAAATACATTATGAAAACCATTTTCCATACCAACATAAAATAAACGTAAAACATGGTATTTATTTTTCTTTTAAAAAGAAGGTATGGCTTGTAGAGGAAGCCAAAACTCAAATAATGGTCACGGCGGCGGAGAAGTCGTTGTCGCCGCATACGTACGACAAAAACATTCCCTTTTGTCGTTTAGTAAAACGCTTCGTATAAAAAGATTACTTTTGGATAAACGTAAAAGTCAAAGGGTATTATACACCGTATAAAATAACATTGTGTATAAAACAAAATATGCCTCAATGAAAGGAGATTGAGATGAAGTCCCATACAAAGACGGTATCCTTAGATTAATGATAAATCAGTTACATAACTATGTGTGACAAACGGATACATGAAATATAAGTGGGTATTAAGTGTAAAACAATCATAGGAAATTCAAACATAATCATAGAACGACATATTCATGGGGTACAAGTTTATCCCAAAGAATCAAAATTGGGTTAAGAAGTTCCCTTGCAAAAATTCAACAGCCTAACGACGTCACTTCAAAAATCAGAAAAAGAGTTGATGAGAGATAAAAAGGGTACCTCATCACTTGGACATAAAATTTAAATCAATAAGGATATAGAAGAACATATCCCAAAATAATATTATGTGAATTAACAGACATAACAAAATAAGTCTTTTAAAAAGAGGAGGGTGAAAGGTTCCCTTACCAACATGGGTATCTTTCGAAACATACGCCCCGTGAAAGAAGGACAATAAAAAATTCATGTAAATACTAATAAATGAAAGAATATTTCACAATTAGTAAAATAATGGTCAGTAAATACACCACTCAAAGGAAATTGTGGCAAATGTAGCATAAATCTCACGAGAATAAAAGTGAGATGAAAAATCCCTTACGAAAACTCGGCAACCTAACAGTGCCACATAAAACATCCAAAAATGGATTGATGAGATCAAATAGGGTATCTCCTCACATTACAATAAAATTTACAGAAAGAGGAATATAAAAAAACATCCACCATAATAACAAGGAGGAGCTTAAAATAAGTGACATAAATGAGAGTACTTAAAGTGAAAGAGAGAGGATGGATCTCTTACGAAAATTCGCCAGCCTAACGGTGCCACTCAAAACTTCAAAAATGGATTGATGAGAGAGAATAGGGTCTCTCATCATATGAACATACAAATTACAGTATGATTATTATAAAATAACATCCCAATAACAAGAATTATGATCTTAGAAGGAATGACATAAAACAATGTACTTAAAAAGAAAGAGAGGAGTAGGATCCCTTACCTCGGGTCCGACTTGACTCGATCATTCTTTAACGTCCTGAATAATAAACTTGAGTTAATTTAAACTTTATTAAAAACCTTTTTCTAGTTAATTATTCCTTTTATAACACTTATTTCCATGTTATAAACATTATGTAATCATTTATGTTAATAATGTTTGTTTTGTCGATATTTGGTTCTTAAGTCGAAAGTGGACTTCTTACAATTACATGTTGTTCGTGTGGTCAAATGTTCATTATATACAGAATTATATTCATGATTTGGATATCATATACATCATATATATCCATAATATACATGTATTTATAATATTACATAATTATTTAGAGGTAAGAAATGAAATTCACCGTTCATGGAGACGGTAAGCCGTATGTACGCATGAACGCTACTTTTATTTCTATGTCATATTAATGGAATTAAAACCAAATGAGAGGTATTTATATTTTAATTCCAGAATTATATTCATAATTTATATGTAACATAAATCATATATAATAACTTTAAATCCATCCTTTATACATCCCACATATGGCATTAACGAATCAAATCACTTTGAGGGGGCGGTAGTCCGCACTTCCTAAAATGAAATTATCGTGTTTACCCACAATGGAAACCGTAAAGGAATGCCACACAAGAAAAATAAAGAAAAATAAACAGATTATATATCAGATATAAATATAGTGACATCTTAATGGCCACCTTTTAAGGTGTTATATGAGTGTTGAACAATCATCGTTTCGTGAGGAGGAAATTCCCCATCCACTGAAACAGTATGTTTTTTAACCATTTGATGTAGGTGTGTGTAAGTGTAGCTCGAATGATTCTTATAAAAACATCCTAGTATATTTAAGATACTTGATTTGTTACAAAATAAATCAATAAAAAGAGTTTAGGGGGTTGGAAAAGCAAAATAAAACAAAAGAACACAAGTGAACACATTACCTTAAAATAGGGTAACTCCCTTTAGTTTGAGCTCAAAGGCTTCCTTGGGAAGACTTATGCCCAAAGTGAGTCTTCAAGGAGTTATAGAGGGATGTGTAGAGAGGAAAGGGGCAGGGGTTGGACGAGCCAAAGGCTTTGGAAGTGTGGGTAAGGAGGTAGAGGTGGGGGCCTTTTATAAGAGGAGAGGAGGGACACTCTTGGAAAGGTATAAAATGTAACTTTATTTTCAAATGAGTTTCGGATTTTAATGGTACCACATTGATGTGTTTCGAGGATAAGTTGATAAGGGTTCTAAATCAACCCATACAAAAGGTTTGGACATGTGTAGGTCTTAGATTTTACATTATCCTTCCATTTTATTTAAATCATTAAATAATGAGGTCATCGCTGCATCTTCATGATGTCATAAATAATTTAATTTACTTAATTTCTAAAAATTGTAAAAAAATAATATGATTTAGGAAAGTCTTTTAGATTTCCAATGAATATTTATAGTCCAAAAGATCATTTATGTTGACAAAATTAAAAATATTGTACTTAGGTGATATATTCTTTGTTACATTTAACATTCTTTAAAAATAAAAAGATAAAAACAAACTTTTTCACAAAAGTGATTCCATGGGGCCCCCAAGTTTGGCACAAGGCATCCCATGGTCAGCCATGAGACAACCAGTAGCCTTAGGACACATTTTGTGGTCATTGTTTATTATTATGATATTATCTTATATTCATTAACTACCCGATTACTCATTAATCAAGATAATTAAAGATAATTATCGTCGTTACTATTCATAATGTCCAAGAACAAAAGAGTCTTAATTACATAATTTGGACCTTATGATTCCAAATATATAATTAATTTTATCAAATTCCAAACACATAAATTTCAATAATTAATTTAAAAAAAACTTCCCGTTGTCAAAATAAATTGCGGGTTTTTTTGAAACAATATTTATGAAAGGTTTGGTACTTGTTTATGCCTAATTCCAAAGTGAAATTAATCCCAATGACCATCATTGAATTTCATGGTAAAAATATTGTTTCCGACGCTTTCGCCGGTGCGCGCGCGCATCCGTCCGTCAGGGGGGGAGAGACGCGCGGCTTTGTTGCCCCGCATTCCCGCTTTCCAAAGGCGGGCGGCATTCGTTCCTTATTCAGGTACGTCTGCTCCTTGATCGAAACGGGATGATGGGATGTTGGTTCTTCCTCCTGTGGATTCCTCCTCAGAACTCGTCACCTAGTCCGGGTCTCCCTTATAGATTTAATACGTAGTTCGTGAAACTCTTCCCAGTTCCATGTTTCCATGGGTGCCGGTTAATTACGCTGCTCCTGTCGGGACATTCCAAAGGGTCCAGTCAGGGCAACAACCTTCGGTCAGGGGAGTAGTCACGTTGAGGCATCAGTAGCGTGTCTGGATGCTGGGGTACCTGACATATCTGTCTGTTATCCTTGATCACAAGGCTTCTCGAGGGCGTGGAAGCCCGAGGCATCCCACATCGAGCACGGGGAATTACATGTCATAGACACGTATCTGAGGTTTTCCTCAGCTTCCCGTGTTCAACACAGGGCATGCCGCGAGTTTAACGTCCAGCGGAGACGGATGAGGGTGATCAGAACGTCCCATAGAGACGGATCAGATTGGTGTACCGCATGGAGACGGCTATGGTCCCATAGAGACGGATCAGAACTCCCAATGAGGAAGGATCCGAGGTGGTGCACTCCCTATAGGGGAAAAGGGTGATGAATCGGGGTGTACACAGAGGACAGCGACCCGGAGATGTGATGGGACATACACATGTAAAGTGGCCCAGGCACCGCTAGGAGCAGCGAGGGGGTGGATGGCATGAGTGAAATGGAGGAGGATGAAACGGGACCATCGCAGGGGGGCGACGGTGAAATTGGGCTTGAGCCTGGAAGAGGCTTCCTACGTATCCCCGTGGCAGGGAATCAAAGTCCTCGTAGTTCGGAGAATACAGTTTAACGTCATGTGGGACGAAGATGGCACCCGGCGTGAAGAAACGACGGGTGGGTGTGTCGGTGAACCGAAGTGAAAGTAGACCTTGGTCCACTATTGGTGGGCTTGAACCTCGTGGAGGCGTCCTACGTACCATGCCTTGACATGGATCAAAGACCTCGTAGTTCAGATGATACAGTTTAACGTCATGCGGGACGATAGTGAACCCTGACGTGAATAAACGACGGGTGAGCTTGAACCTCATGGAGGCTTCCTACGTACCATGCCTTGACATGGATCAAAGTCCTCGTAGTTCGGACGGGGTTAGGTCACAATGGCTTACCACTGGACCAGAATGTAGCTTAACGTCATGCTGGACGAAGATAGAACACGACGTGAATTGGGTGATGGGTGGGCTTGAACCTCGTGGAGGCTTCCTACGTACCATGCCTTGACATGGATCAAAGACCTCGTAGTTCAAAAGGGAATGGGTCGCAGCGGCTTACCACTGGACCGGGATGGGACCCGACGTGAAATGACGGGTGGGTTGCGCCGGTAAACCGACGTGAAAGCGGACCTTGGTCCACTATTGGTGGGCTTGAACCTCGTGGAGGCTTCCTACGTACCATGCCTTGGCACGGATCAAAGACCTCGTAGTTCAGGTGGGGATTTTCCGGCGAACCGACGAGAAAGTAGACCTTGGTCCACTAGTGGTGGGCTTGAACCTCGTGGAGGCCTCCTACGTACCATGCCTTGACACGAATCAAAGTCCTCGTAGTTCAAAAGGGAACGGGTCACAATGGCTTACCACTGGACCGGGGTGCAGTTTAATGTCGTGCCGGACAGGAGTGTGCAGTTTAACGTCATGCTGGACGCGAGTGTGACCCGACGTGAAAGTAGACTCGTGAGTCCACTGGTGGTGGGATTGAACCTCGTGGAGGCTTCCTATGTACCATGCCTTGACACAGATCAAAGACCTTGTAGTTCAGGTTGTGCAGTTTAACGTCTTTGCTGGACGGGGCATACAGTTTAACGTCGTGCTGGACGTGGGCGAAACTCGACGTGAATGAACGACCGAGCAATATGGCTTGAACCTCATGGAGGCTTCCTACGTACCATGCCTTGACACGGATCAAAGTCCTCGTAGTTCGGATGGGTTTGTCAAGGTCGGTGCTCACTCTAAGCCCACGTGAGTCATGCTCGGTGTGAGAAACAAGAGGTTGCAAGGACCTGACGATCACGTCGCGAGGGGTGCGTCCGTGAGAAGCGAAAAGGGGCTTACGCGTTGGGCGGCCCATGGTGTTGGGACTTACTCCAGGATGGAGGCCCATGGCGCGACAAAGCGCGGGAAAGATGGACCTTGGTCCGACGATGGGAGGTGCCTCGTTTCCTATCACGTCCTCCACTGACCTTGGTAGTGGGTAAGTACCGAGATGCACGGGCGCAATCATCCGTACCAAAGGTTAGGGATTTACGCTCTGAGGCGACCCTTCCCCTGCGAACATACACCACTCCGACAAGGAGGATCTCATTCCATGTGCGGAAGAGTTCCACTCCCGTGGAGACGAGTAGTGTAATGAATGTTCGAGCTTGGGGGACCCTTCGTGAGGGAGGCGAGGTTGGGTCACAGTTTAACGTCATGTGTTGAGGACGTGGTGCTTGGCAGTTTAGCGTCCTGCAGCTCGGACGAGGTGGGTTCACTCCACACCCCTAGGGATTACATAACCGGTACCCTCTGGTCCTTGGGGAAGGGAATGTGTCGGTAAGGCCATGGTAAAGGGGGGTCGTGAGAGGAACCAATGAGGGGTCCACGTTAGCGTGGCTATGAGAAGAAGCAATAACCATTAGCGTGACTATGCGAAGAAGCATTAGGCGAAGCAACGCTATGGGAGGTGTTGTCCATGGGACTTTGAAATCACATCGTGCAAACCTGGAGGGTCGCACGGAAAGAGGAATCGTTAAGCAGAGGAGTGTGCTTTGCGAAGTGGGGTGCCTTGGCCTTAGCATGGGGCATAGGTGGGAGTGGGAGGTGCTTCGCGATGTGGAACAGTGTTCGCAGAGCACTGCCTCGCGAAGAAGGAGTGGTTCGCGAAGCAGGGTCCTGCCAAGCAATGTGCTTCGCGATGCATAGTTATCCTGCCTTGGCATAGGGATTACTAGCATGGGTTGGGTGTTTCGCGAAGCACAAGTGCTCCGCGGCTGCCCGGGTTCCCTTGGGAATCCCCTTCCTTTGCGAAAGCCCTTGAGCTTCGCGAAGGGCATCCCTCTCGGAAGAGGGGCTCAAAACGAAACAAATCAGAGTCATCTCGCGAAGTAGAAATACCTCGCGGAGCTCATGATTCCCGGGGCAAAGCGTGCTTCGCGATTCGGGAGAGGAGAATCCGAAGGGTCGGATTGTCCGTCTTGGGGACTCAGGGGGAGTCGAGTATTTATAGGGAAGGGGCGCCGCGAAGCAGGGCTCGCGCGCCGCCTTCGGGGCTTCGCGGCGGCTCGCGAACGTCAAACCGGTTCGCGGAGGATTACCGCCTCAGGAGCTTCGCGGCGGCTCGCGAACGTCAAACGGGTTCGCGGAGGATTACCGCCTCAGGAGCTTCGCGGCGCCTCGCGAACGTCAAACCGGTTCGCGGAGGATTACCGCCTCCGGAGCTTCGCGGCGGCTCGCGAACGTTGAACCGGTTCGCGGAGGATTACCGCCTCCGGAGCTTCGCGGGGCCGCCAAGGTTGGGGCGCTTCGCGGCGGGGCTCCGCGGACGGGCTCCGCGGCTGTGCTTCGCGGCTGTGCTTCGCGAGGCAGCGCGCCGGCTGTCTTTTTCGTTCCTTCCTTTTGGGCCATATTTTTGGCGCCAACAAATGCCCCCCCTCAGACTTGGAGCCGCGGAGGGAGAAGGGTCAAAGTCTGAGGGACAATCGCCAAAAACTGTCGGTGGTTCGCGATGCGTCATCACGAAGGGGGACCGCGATGCTCGTCGGGGCCGCGAATCCGGACGCGCCGCGATACTTCGCGCGGGTGAGGCGCGCCGCGATGCTCCGGGGTCATCGCCTATAAATAGGGGGTCCGCCCTCTTTTGTCTTCACGTGTCTTGTCTTTTTGTGCGCTCTCGATTTGGCGAAGCTCCGCGTACTCCGCGACAGCACGCCGCGAATCGAGCTTCGCGGCGAACCGCGAGTCTCCGACTCCGCGTCCGCGCCAAGCGAACCTCTGTCTGCCTTGGCCAGAATTCACGGCTTCGTCTCGCGACCGATCTTCGCGATCCGACTTCGCGTCCGAGCTTCGCGATCCAGGGGGAAAAACGTTTCTAAGGGTCGACATTAAAGATGGCCCATCAAGAAGCTGTGCTGGGAGTGCTCGCAGATGCTGCTCGCCGGGATGAGATGGCCAACCGTCAAGGCTTGGGGGAAATGGTTCGCAGCCATTCGGACCACACTTCTCTGACAGATCTGCTGTCGGAAGGTCAGAAGGATTATCCACAGTGCAAAAAGCTGCCGTTGTACGGCTTCGGGCTGAGGGATGACGTCTTCATCCCTGAGGCGGGAAGGGATGAACCAACTTGTTGGTTCAGGAACACACCGTGCCAACACCAATGGTTCAGGGTGGCCGATGGTCACGCGCGGGAGGATTTCACACCCGTCACCGCCGATTGTCTCTACAATCATGTGAACGACATTGACGGGAGGCCACTGCAACCGGAGACGTCCCCTCCTCTCTACCGCACCATGCTGAAGGTGGCTCTGCAGGATCCGAAGAAGGGATGGTCCGATGAGTGGGACCTGTGCCTACTGGGTAGGCGCCTCATGCGAGGAGTTCGAGGCTGAGCTGAGGAGAGTGGGATTGTACGAGGCAGCATGGGCCTCCCAGTTCCACATTTACCAGCTAAAGCAGCTGATGCCGGAACTGCTGAGTAGATGGTCGTCCAGGACCAACACTTTTCATCTGCATCACGGGGAGGTGGGAATCATCCTGTGGGATGTACACCAGGTTTCTGGGGTCCCGATCTTGGGGGCCATGTACGACGAGTTCCTCCCCGTCATCAGTGCGTGGGGGGATGCTGAGCAAATGCCACGGCTGGCGTCAGCGCTGATGGTGCTTGTCCCTGGAGAGGACAAGGAGGCCGTGAGGGACGTCCACTTCAAGAGGTGGTTCAAGTGTTTCCTGAACTTTCCAGAGAATCGAGAGTTCCCTCCAAGGCCTCGAACTTGTCCGAGGGCAGCCCAGCGGGGCAAGGGGCACTCGTATTGGCGGGTTTTGGAGGACAGCCAATGGAAGACTTGGGGCTTCAGCGTCAGCACCAAACAACAGCCAATAGTCAGGCTGGCGGCGTTCATCGCAGCTCTCATCTGTGGGTGGATCCTACCGGTGAGAGATACAAGCATGGGGGTACGACCCAGCTCGTTCATCATGGAATCGATGCTGGCCATGGGGCAGCGGATCAACCTGGGGATCCCGATGCTCGCCAAACTATACAGGATGTTGCGGCGCATTAGCGAGGGCAAGAAGCCGCCAAGAATATGAGGGCCCTTCCATCTCCTGTATGGGTGGATCGCGGCGCATATCAGGGGGATTTACGAGTATCCAAACCCCATTTCGCCGCCGGGATCAGACTTTCGCCCTTCCATTCTGAACGGAGTTGGGAGCTTCCCATTCAAACTGGCCGTTCCGACGGTGCTGAATAGGGTGTGGAGGGCGGACGAGTTCAACTGTCATCCCTTTCCACTGCCGACGGGGAGGCTTACTGATGATGGACGGGGAACGGAAGAGCATCGGGCTTACCTCCTGGCCTTCCGAGGTGGCGTTTTGGTGGCTCGGATAGATCGTGAGCCAATCTGTGAACCGTACACCCCGCACCGTTTTGCGAGGCAGTTCCGGTGCCTCCAGCGGCTGACCCCGCAGGTATATTGGGAGGTGCGTCACGAGGAGCACCCGTGTGTGATGAGGCAGCTGTGGCTCATGTTCACACGTGAGGATGGAAAGATGCAGATCACATTGCCTCCATCCACCGCCGCCTTCGGCTTAGTGAAGGAGTACGCCATCAGCTGGGAGGCCGCTTATCCCGGGGAGATGCTGAAGCAGCCAACGATCCGGGTTGGTGTCGGTGGGCCTCCTTCATCTCGAGGTCGGGGTCGGAGGGCAGCTAGGGCCGCCCGCGGCAGCGGGGCTGCCATGGCAGAGAGACCCGCACCGGCCGAGGATATGGCAGTAGCGGCGGATCCGGTGGTTCCGGGAGAGCAGGGTCATCCGGAGGGGCGGCCACCGAGGGGATTCCATCGGATATCCGCTCAGGCTCCGGGGAAGCGGCTGCGTCACATTGACATGGCAGAAGATGCTGTCTTTCCGGAATCTTGGGACACCTGGGATGTCAACCGGCAATTCCTCAGCCCATCTGAGATGTGGGCCCACCTGAATCGCCTCGGGATGAGACTGCCGGGTATAGGCCCAGTCCGGGCCGGATTCATGGTGTCTCTGGCGGAGGCGGAGCAATACTTGAACGAGCTGGAGGATTACATCCACTCCAGTGGTGTCCCTCGCCCAATGACAGACCGGGTGAGGGTACTGTTGAATCAGACGGTCCCTCCACAGCTATCGGCTGCCGATCTGAGGGAGCGCTTCCCCTTGCCGGAGGAATCAGGGGGCTCTTCTCGGGAGGATGAGGCTGGAGGAGGGAGCCCGCTGGAGGAGGGCGAGGTCGGAGACCGAAGCTCAGAATCCGACGACTCCGCGGAGGCTCTCGAGGTAGCATTCCGAACCTCTCTTCTTACGATCTGTTATTGAATCCCTACGGACTTCTCACCAATGTTTGGGTCATGCAGGAGGAACTTGTTCGTAGGCATCATTCTCGCTCCTCGGCGGGTGACGACGCGGGACTTTCAAAACTCGCGTCTATGGCTGCGTCCAGTTCTGCGTCTGGTGGGACCAGGGGGTCTGAGGTGGCTTCTCTGAAATCTCCAGACCTTCCAACCGTATACGGGGGGCCTCGCCTCGAAGTCCCGTCAGTACTGGCCCAGGAGAAGCGCTCGGAAGTCGATCTTCGTAAGTCTCCTCTACCGGTCTCCTCGTTGCCACATGTGGGCCATGTCGACTAACGTTTATGTCTCTTTCGGTCATATAGTTCTCCGACTGGCGTGGGCTGCTGCAGCGAGGCTGGTTGGGATGTCTGGCGGCGTCCCTCCCAGGGGCATGCCGGTGATGGTGATGATAGCCCCTTCACCTCCTCAAGCTGCGGCGCACACCATCACTGGCGGGACCACCAGCAGGGTCATACCTGAAGTCATCGAGGTGGACTCCGAGGAAGAGGATCGACCGGTCAGTCCCAGTCCTGTCGTGCCTGTGCCGGCGTCAGGTGTCGTACCAGACTCAACACCAGATGCAGATCCCGCTGAGGAATTCCTGAAGGCATATCCTGTGTACGAGCCTGCCGACCGCGCGGATTGGGACGAAACAGCCTCTGATGAGGAAGACAGCAGCATAGTCCGCCGCCGGTCGTGGAAGCTGATCACGCTCTTTATCAGGGACACTCTCCAAGTGCAATGGCTGGCCGAAATGGATAGGCTCCGCTCGCGGTTGCGCGAACTGTGTGCCGGGGGAGTGGATGCCCAACGCCCTCACGCGCTCATCCGAGACCTCATGGCTGAGAAGATCCGGGAGCATGATCGTGGGCTGAGCGTGGGATGGCAGCGGAGAAAGGCGACCAGCATCAGGAAGCTCCAGGAGGCTGAAGGCGAGGTCCAACAGATGCAGATCCGGGCCAACGAGCTTTCAGCCACTCTCGATACACAGTCTGAGCTGGTCTTACGATTGAAGGCCCAGCTGGCAGAGGCTGAGGAGCATATGGAGCAGACCTCTGGAAGGATGGCTGTCGTCCAGGCCGAGGTGGAAAGGGCCCGGGCGAGGGTTGACGGATTACGCCCCGCCGCTGCTGAAGAGGAGCGGGAGTTAAATCAGCGGCAACAGGCTCTGGACGCCGCAAGTCAACGGGTGGCGGAGCTGCAACGCTCTTTTGACGGAGTCAACCCGTCCATGGGGGAAGTCAACCCCCGTGTATTGTAGCGAACTCGAGAGAAACTTTTATTAACACTTTTGTGCTCCAACTCTTTCTTTCTCCTTTGTTTTGAGTTCCGTAGCATGCACGATTTCCACTGTTGAATTGCCTTGTTGCGTCCCTAAAATGTTTGCAGGACGTTTGACGACAATTCCCCCAAACCAGTCCAGATTCCCGAAAGATGGGGAAGGCTTGATCGGAGGAGGAACTTCTAGGATAGCCGAATTACCGTTTTTCCAACGTGCTCTTATGCACGAACGGGGCAACACCAGGGGCGCTGAAACCGGTTCAAACAGATGAAGATGGGAAGTGTGAATCCCGATGCCCAAATTCGGAACACTGCGGGGATGGCGTGACAATAAAGGCCAACAGCTAACCGTGGCGGACAAACGGTATCCTTACTGCGTTAGCCTGAAATGGTGACAATAAATGAACATCAACCGCTGACCATATTCGCAACACGGGATTTTATCAATTTGTTGTCGATCAATCTTCCAGGACGTTGGCCCAGGACAGTTGGTGGACCATAGGTCAGACATCCATACTGTTAGGGGGTCCTTCCAGACATGACCAGTCTTCCGGAACGTTGGCCCAGGACGGTAGGTGAGCCGATGCGGCACAAGACCAGGCCGTTAGGGGGTTCCTTCAGACATGAAAGAGGACGAGGGTCCGAATAAGGGACACGCAAAGCGTGGAACATGGAGTGGTGGTTTGTTCAAACAGAATCCAACACTTCGGTAGTTGCACCACCGTGGTGGCGCCTCGGTCTGATCATGGATCATTCCTTTTTGGGACAGGGCCTCTCTGGCGAGGGGATCTATCGCTTCCCAATGGGATCTTGGGGCATCCTGAACTTGTTCAGGGTAAAATTGTAGCTACATAGTTCTCCCCGAGGGGTCAGGCCAGAGGGCTGGAAATGGGGAGGAACAGGATTTTGCGATTCCTGGGGCTGGACCCTAGGTGAAATGCTTGGGTGTCTCTACGTATCCCATGATGATGGGAATCATGCCGTACGTAGTTCTGAAAGCGCAGTTTAACGTCATACTGGACGAGGAGCAGCCTAACCGTGTTGGTAGACATCAAGCCAAAACTACTAAGCCCACGTGAGTCGTGCTCGGTGTGGGAAACAAGTAGTAGTGGTGGGAATTTCCCGACGCAGAGAGGGGCAGGTTAGGGCAAAGGAATGCTCGGTGACTACCGGCCCAATGACACTAACACGATCATTCAGCGCACCTAGATGGGCGAAGAGAAAGAGCCGAGTATGATGGAGTTCCACTTGAACATGAGGGAGTGGACATGTGTGAATCATGACGCTCGAGATTCGGATCACGATGGTGGCGGCGTGGCGATGGAGGACTACTGCTGACCATATTCGCAACACAGCATCCTATCACGTTAGCCTGAAGTGGAGACAAACAAATGAGGGTCGACCGTTGACCATGTTCGAAACACGGGACCGTGTCACAAATGTTGTCAAATATTCGTAGGGACGTTGGCCCGAAACGATTGAAGGGCCCTTAGGTCCAGCATTCATGGAGAGCCCTTAAGCTTAGTGTCCACGTCGTCCGAGGGTCCTTTTGGATGTGGAAGAGGATGAGGATCCAAATAGTGATCTCACGAAGCTTGGTCATGGGATGAGGGGAATGTCCCTGTGAAAATCCCATGCTTCGGGCTTTTTGTCAAAACACATCTGAATACGTCAACGAAACTTATTAGAGAGAGGGAGCAGATTCCTTTCCCTTGGGGAGATCTTAGTTTATGGTCATAGAATTCGGACCATGGATTGGAAAAGGGGATCAGGGGACGCATGACATCACAACCTGACGTGAATGAGGACATAGTCCTTCTTAGTCCTGCTTACCATGCATTCTCTGGGGAAATGCTCGAGTCGAGGGACCGAACTCAAGGGTTAGGCTGGGCCCGCGAGGAAGTACCCGGGCGCTCCTACGTATCTCATGAGGATGAGAATCAAGCCATACGTAGTTCTGGAAGGTGGCAGGGTAAGGTACCAGTGCCAGGGGAAAGGGGAAGTGCTGACGTGGCCCTTGCACTAAAAGAAGCGGAATTTGATGTATCTTGTTTGTTCTTTGAGGTGAATGGTTTTTTTTGTGAAGCGACAGGCCTAGAACTGTAGGTCGTGATGTCGCCACAAGAATCAAGCCGTGATGGGCGTTGACAAATGGCATGGCACATGGCCAATACCCAACGTGATGTCCTCTACAGCGAGGTCACCACAATGCGGTGCCGTTTTTCGTCGTGCGGCCAGGACGATAATGTCACAGTTTAGGGTCGTATGATAGGACCAAGCATGCATTTTATCGTCATGCAGCGCAGACGTAGCAGAGACGATGCTAGGCGGGAAATGTGCGCAGTGTTATAAAACACAATTGACGGAGACATGATCCCACATCAGATTGTACGCCATTTGGAGGGAGAAACCATAGGCCGAGGGGCCTATACAGAGGTGAAACAGGGAGAGAGACTGGTTTCCTGAATGGGTTGTACCCGGAGACAGGGCGTCTGGGCGGTCCTACGTATCCCATGAGGATGGGAATCAAGTTGAACGTAGTCCCGAATGGATCTTAGTTTATGGTCTTAGAGCTCGGACCATGGGAGCCCCAAAGGGCGCCAGATTGCAGCTTTGTCCCCCTAGCATGCAAAGGTGCACTGAGGGATAGCACCAAAAGTGTCGAGATTCCACCTGGACATGATGGGGTGGAAAATGATGTGAATCATGCAACCAACATTCAAGGACTGAAGGGGCTGGCGTGACGACAGGGGATTACTGCTGATCATGTTCGCAACACAGCATCCTGTCGTGTTAGCCTGAAATGAGGACTAAAAAAACGAGCATCGACCGCTGACCATATTCGCAACGCGGGATTTTATCGATTTGTTGTCCGTAACCCTGGAGGGCATTAGCCCGTATCTGTAGGAGAGCCCTTGGGCGTAGTATCCAGGCCGTTCTTGGGGGTCCCTCTAGGTGTGAAAGATGATGGAAGTCCGAATAGAGGGGAACACGAAGCTTGACAAGTGGAAGAAACTTGATCAAGTTGAATCTGACACTCTTGGTGCTAGACTAGAGTGCTCTTAATACATGGGTGAACCGCTGCAGGGAGCCAAGGGACTCAACCTTGAGGGTGATCGAGAGATGGCAGATTCCCAGGGGAAGGGGGCATGGTGCCCAAAACCTTGTATCATACCTACACACCCCCCCGCTGGAGAGGGATGGACCAAGTGGCCTAGGTGACCGGGAAATCAGGGGATCTCCCAGAGGTGGGGCTGGACCCGAATCTTAGACATTCAGGTGGTCCTACGTATCCCATTAGGATGGGAATCAAGCCACACGTAGTTTTGGAAGGTGCCTTTTAACATCATGCAGGACAGAAGGTCAGGAGGACTGAACCTCAGAATGGGGCGTGCGTGGTGCAGCTATTGCAAACCCATCGTAAATGAGGACGTAGTCCCACACTGCGCCATGCAGTCCCGTGATCATTGTCCTGAAGGCAGGACTAGAGAGGTAAATTTGCTGAACTCAAGCTGGATTCGAAGACAAGGGGTCTTGAACGTAATTCCAGATGAGAGTCTTAGTTTATGGTCTTAGAGCTCGGACCATGGGTGGTGACAACTCCCGAGTAAGCACAGATGTCAACCCAATCCCTAAGCCCACGTGAGATAAACTCGGTGTGGGAAACAAGGGGGGTATCCTCATCACAATACTTGGGGCATCCATCAAAGGGGAGTCAGCAGAGAATTTCGAAGGACACCTTTGCTGTAGCTTGTTCCTCGAACGCGCAAACGTGTACGGGGGAAAAGTACCAAGATTCCCGAGACTCTACTTGGACATGAGGAAGTGATGAAGGGTGTGAATTGTGTACCCGACATTTGGGCTTAATGGGTTGGCGTGACGACAGAGGAAAACTGTTATCCATGACGGAAACACAGCGTCTATATCGCGTTAGCCTGAGGTGGGAGCAACAAACGAGCATCGACCGCTGACCATATTCGCAACGCGGGATTTTATCGATTTGTTGTCCGAAACCCCCGGGGGCTTTGGCCCGTATCGGTAGGAGAGCCCTTGGGCATTGTATCCAGGCCGTTCTTGGGGGTCCCTCCGGGTGTGAGCGATGATGAAAGCCCTGATGCGGGGATACGCAAAGCCTGGAAAGCGGGCGCGGACGTGTCCGAGTAAAGCTTGGCATTCCAGGTAATAAACCAGAGTACTCTTAAGCACATTGGTGAACCGCCAAAGAAAAAGGATCGACAAAACAGCTCAGTAGGGGGGGGGGCATGGCGCAGTCATCACGAGATCGTCGTGAATGAGGACATGATCCCACACCACACCATATGATCCCCTCATGGATGAAGGATAGGCCATGGGGCCAAGATGGGATGGGGATTCCCAAGAGATGGGGCTGGACCCGAAGCTTAGACATTCAGGTGATCCTACGTATCCCATTAGTATGGGAATCAAGCCACACGTAGTTCTTGAAATGCAGTTTAACGTCATATTGGACGAAGATGAACAGTTTTACGTCATGCAGGACGAAGATGAACAGTTTTACGTCTTGCAGGACGATAATGATCAGTTTTACGTCATGACGGACGAAGATGAACAGTTTAACGTCATGCAGGACGATGATGAGTAGTTTTACGTCATGCAGGATGAAGATGAACAGTTTAACGTCATGCAGGACGATGATGCAGTTTAAAGTCTTGCAGGACGATAATGATCAGTTTTACGTCATGACGGACGAAGATGAACAGTTTAACGTCATGCAGGACGATGATTGTTATGCAGTTTAATGTCGTGCAACTAGGACATGGCTGTTACGCAGTTTAACGTCATGCAACTCGGACGGTTGTTACGCAGTTTAACGTCATGCAACTCGGACGGTTGTTACGCAGTTTAACGTCATGCAACTAGGACGGTTGTTACGCAGTTTAACGTCATGCAACTAGGACGGGGGGCCAGGGGCCCAAGGAGGCCAAGGGGCCTGAGGCTGGGCCTCGTGAGGGGAGTTGCACGGCACGACACATGATCCCGACGTGAATGAGGACGTAGTCCCACACCACACCGTACACTCCGGGTAAGAACGGACTTAGGCTGTGACCTGGAAAGGCCAAGGGGCCTAAGGTCAAGCATCAGTTAGGAAGGCCTGACTGGTTTGTAGTTTAACGTCTTACATGAGGACGGGGGTCGGGGACCCAAGGAGGCCAAGGGGCCTGAGGCTGAGCCTCGTAAAGGGAGGACGTACGGCATGGTACATGATCCCGACGTGAATGAGGACGTAGTCCCACATCACACCGCACACCCTTATGAGGAATCCTGGGCCGTGGCCCGGATCGCCAGCGCCACCTGGGGGAAGTTTGTCACCTTGGGATGGGGCAGAGGGGATCACTGTTCTTGATGCCTGGGGCACCTCGGGGTGGACCCGAAGATCCAGGACACTGTTGACCATGTTCGAAACACAGTGTTCCTATGGTGACCCGCATGGGGGCAACAAATGAGCGTCGACCGCTGACCAAATTCGCAACGCGGGATTTGTATCGACTTGTTGCTTAAGGAAACCCTCGGGGGCGTTGGCCCGTATCGGTAGGAGAGCCCTTGGGGATAGTATCCAGGCCTTTCTTGGGGGTCCCTCCGGGCGTGAAAGGGTGACAGAATCCCAGCCAAGGAGTGGGTGAAGCTCAGTTGCGTTCATCCACGAAAGGGGCAAACACCTCCAGGGGGAAATGTGCAGCCGGGTCGGGGCTTGCTCGACGTGGGTCGGGGAAAAAGTGTGCACCCTGCCATGTCTTGACCCGGGGGGAAGATCTTGGCTTTTGGGCTTGGCCAACGGACGAAATGTCCGGGCGTTCCTACGTATCTCATAAGGATGAGAATCAAGCCATACATAGTTCTTGAAAGCCATGCAGTTTAGCGTCCTGCGGTAAGGACGTGGGAGGGTAGAAGAACGGGAGTGGGCGCATGGTGCGACCTTTACAATCTTTGCGCGATTGGGGTTGCATGAGCGGGGCCAAGGAAGCCTACTCCCTGCTACGCAGAGACCTTCCAAGGAGAATATCCCAGAGGGAATAGCGAAAGAGAAAAGCTTGGGGCTGGGCTCATGACGAGGCATCCGAGCGTTCCTACGTATCCCATGAAGATGGGAATCAAGCCATACGTAGTTCTTAGCATGCAGTTTAACGTCATGCGGGATGGTGAGAAGAACCTCCTTTGGGGATATGTATGGTACGACAGGTAATCCGTCGTGAATGGGGACATAGTCCCACATCATGCCGTACAATCCCACAAGAGGGTAAGTCGGGGAAAGACTAAGGGGAGGGCCCGAGGTCAAGCCACGGTGGAGACGGGGCCAGGGGCACAAGGAGGCCAAGAGGCCTGAGGCCGGGCCTCGGTCAGGAAGACCTGACTGGTTTGCAGTTTAACATCTTGCAGTGAGGACGGAGAGGCAGTTTAAGGTCATGCGGGACCAAGTCGTAGTTTAGAGTCATGCAGGACCCTCTCGCAGTTTAGGGTCGTGCAGGACCACTGCAGTTTAATGTCGTGCGGGACCCTCTTGCAGTTTAGGGTCATGCAGGACCCCTTTTTTCCCTAGGCAAAGTATCGCTTAAGGAATTTGGCATTGGTGGGAGGGGTTACACGCTCTCCATCCGTGGTCACCAAGGAGTATGCTCCGTTGGGGTAAACCTTATGGATGATGTAAGGCCCTTCCCATTTGGGTTCTAACTTTGGTGGTTTCCTACCGGGGATCATTGGCGCTCGAAGGGCCAGTACCAGGTCACCCTGTAGAAAAGAGCGGATACGAACCTTCTTGTCAAAAGCTCTCGCTATCTTGTCCTGATGCCTTTCCAGATTGTGCAGGGCACGGAGCCGGTTCTCGTCCAGTGCCTCTAATTCAGCTAGACGGATCTCGGCTACCTCATCTGGTGTCTGGTGATCATAAATTGCAGTGCGTAGCGACGGCAGCTGGATCTCGATGGGTAGGACGGCCTCAGCTCCATACACCAGGGAATATGGGGTCACCTGGGTAGAGTTGCGAGTCGTCGTCCGGTAAGCCCAAAGGGCATTGGGGAGCTTATCCGGCCAACTCTTCTTGTTCTGACCAACCATCTTCTGCAGAATGTTAGAGAGGGTCTTGTTGAACGCCTCAATCTTCCCATTCGCCTGCGCGTGGTAGCGGGAGGTATGGTTCGACTGGATGTCGTACTTAGCGTACAATTTCTTCAATTCAGCTGCTCGGAAGTTGGTGCCGTTATCGGTGAGGACAGCGTGAGGGACTCCAAACCGGTGGATAATGTTGGAGCTCACAAAGTCAACGATGGAACGGGCCTTGACCTCTTTTAGCGGAACTGCTTCTGCCCACTTGGAGAAGAAATCTGTAGCAGTCAGGATGAACCTACACTGGCGGGCTGTTGCTAGTGGATACGGTCCCACTACATCGAGTCCCCATACCGCAAATGGCCAAGAGTACTTGGCGGGGTGGAGGGGTTCTGGCGGCCGATGCAAGAAGTTGGCGTGTACTTGGCACGCGTGGCATCTCTTGGCGTACCCAATACAATCGTGGATCATGGAGGGCCAGAAGTACCCTAACCTCCGGATTTGCTGGGACAGTTTCGGCCCAGCTTGATGGGCGCCACAAGAACCGGCATGAACCTCTTGCATAACTCGAGGTATCTCCACTCCTTGGATGCAACGGAGGAGGACACCATCGAAACTCCGTTTATAGAGGGCCTGCTCAAGACCGGGGCCGCTCTGGAGGGTGAATTGCAGCGCGCGGCGTCATATTCGCTCGCGTTCAGCCCGGTTATCCGGGAGCCGACCATTTTGGAGATACTCGACAAAAGGTGCTCTCCAGTCGGGGGTGGTTTCAACCACTGCGTCTGACGAACCCGGGACTCCCGATGTGGGGGGTCCGGCGGTGAGATGACTTACCCGCAGGCTATCACGGTCCTCTTGGGTAACGGGAGCAATGACTCTACGGTGGGCCACGTGTATGACCAAATCATCTTTCTCGGGTTCTGCGAGCGACGCGGCTAAGCCAGCCAGGGCTTCCGCTTGTCCGTTCTGCGATCTTGGGACATGGGTGACCTCTGGCCGAGGAGAGAACTGGGCCATTAGGAGGAGGGTGTACTCCAGCAACGGTGCAAGCTCTGGCTTCCTGATGATGTAGTCGCCATTAACCTGTTTGATCACCAGCTCGGAATCTCCCTTCACATGTAGATGGGGAACATGGATCTCAAGGGCCAACTCGAGGTCGGTGATGAGAGCCTGGTACTCTGCCTCGTTGTTCGTACAACCTTCTGACAGCAGGAACGAGTACGGCAGGACGGCTTGCGCCGGGGTAATGAAAACAATGCCCAGACCCACTCTGTTGAGCTTGGGGTCGTTGAGCCTTCTACCGGTGGGGCTCCGGGAGGCACCGTCGAAATGCATTTGCCAACATGGGGCAGCATGATCGACTGAGAGGATCGTCTCGTCGGGAAAATCCAGGTCCAGGGATTGATCCGCAGAGGTTGGATGGGCAGCTAAAAAATCTGCCGACGCTTGTCCCTTAACGGCCTTCTGAGGCACGAACCTGATATCAAATTGCTGGAGAATCACCGCCCACCGTGCTAGTCGGCCAGTCAGCATGGGGCGGTTCAGGATGTACTTCAGCGGATCTACCCGAGAGATCAATTGTACCTCGTGGTGTTGCAGGTAGTGCCGCAGCTTCTGCACAGCGAAGACGAGCGCAAGGCAGCTCTTTTCGATGGGGGAGTATCTGACCTCCGTATCGAGAAGCATGCGGCTGAGATAGTAGAGACTATTCTCAGTGCCCTTGTTATTCTTCTGGGCAAGCAGCACACCGAGGGATCTCTCCAGGGCGGTCACATAAAGGACCAGCGGCTTTCCGGAGACGGGTGGCATCAAGACCGGAGGTTGGAGCAGATACTGCTTGATCTCCTCGAAGGCGGCCCGACACTCCTCATCCCATTCGTAGGCAGCGTCTTTCTTCATGAGCCGGGAAAAGGGCTTACACTTGCCGGCCAGATTCGCAATGAATCGGCGTATATAGGCTAAGTGGCCTTGCAGGCCTCGTAGCTCTCGAATGTTGCTCGGGGGAGGCATTTGGCTGATGGCCTTGATCTTTTCCGGGTCGATCTCGATACCTCGGTATCTGACAACGAAGCCCAGAAACTTCCCGGAGGTGACTCCGAAGGCACACTTCAGCGGGTTCATCTTCAGGTGACGGGAACGGAGGAAACCGAACACTTTCTCAAGGTCTTTGAGGTGGTCCTGGCGCTGGTGCGATTTGACTACGAGGTCATCCACGCAGCATTCCACCAATGTCCCGAGGATCGGTTTGAATATGCAATGCATGGCCCTCTGATAAGTGGCACCCGCATTTTTCAAACCGAATGGCATTACCCGGTAGCAAAAGGTACCCTGGGGAGCCCTGAAGGCAGTGGACTCCTCGTCTTCGGGGGCCATCCGGATCTGGTTATACCCGGAATACCCGTCCATGAAAGAGAGGGCTTGGAACCCGGCTGTGGCGTCAATCAACAGCTCCGTCACTGGGAGTGGGAAGTCATCCTTTGGGCAGTGGCGATTGAGATCGCGGAATTCGATGCAGACTCTGATCTGCCCATTCTTCTTCCTGACCGGCACAATGTTGGCGAGCCATTTGGGGTACTGGACCTCCTTAATGAAGTTGGCTTTGATAAGCTTGTCGACTTCGGCCTCAACCATAGCACCATGAGAAGGGTGCATTTTCCTGGGAGGCTGCTTGAACCCATGGTGTTTTACCGGGAGACCAAGGCGGTGGATGGCTACCTGAGGATCTAGCCCTGGCATCTCATCGTAACTCCAGGCAAACAAATCACGGTGCTGTTTGAGGAAGTCTACATACCGCTGCCGCTCCTCAGAGGGCATGGCGGCACTGACCAATGTGGGTCTTGGATCTGCCTCGCTACCAAGGTTCACCTGTACCAGTTCATCAACCGTGGTAGAGACGCCTTCTTCAAAGGCTGGGGGAGCATCCTCCAGGTCTTCCTCCCCAGCCGTGGAGGAACTTCCCGCGACGGAAGATACTTCTGGATTCTCAAAACCCGAGGGGAAACTAGTGACGGCTTGAGCAGCAGTGGTCATCATATCAGGAGACTCACTTGTCGTTGAGACCATAGCAATAAATTCATTTGATCCGATCCCATCTGGCCTTCGGCCTAAGGGGCCACGCTTGATGATATCAAAGCAGTGGTGACGTGTCGGCCTGAGTCGGTTGATTCCAGCCCGGCGAAAGAGACACGTATGGCGCACCGCCATTGCCATCAGCTTGACGTCCCGGTACCGTACAGGGGTAGGAGGTTCCGGGATGACCCGAGCCTGGTTGATGTTGGAGTACGAGGTGATTTTCCGCCATCGCTTGGACATGGGAACATGCCTTCCTTGTGTACCCGAAACAACAAAACATTGTCCCATGTCGGGGGTCGTGGCCTCCAACCGGTGGATCGGGAGGATGTAGGCGTCGTCCATGCTTGCCCAAGGATCACTTGTGATCGGGGCGGGCTCATCCTCGCTCACCAGGATTTTCTTGTCCTTACTTTTGTAATAACCCGCATCCAGATAGCGGGCCTCACAAGAAGCGAAAGGGGACGCGTCTCTTGGGAGCACGCCTACTCGACCGTTGAGCGAGTACTTAAGGCACTGGTGATACGACGAGGGAACCGCTGCATGCAGATGGAGCCATGGCCTGCCCATCAATGCGTTGTAGGCGGTGTCCTGAGAAACAATCATAAACTCGGTGCTGGCAATTAAGCCACCGAATTGGGTCTTCAGACGGATCTTGCCAACCGGGGTTTGCTCTGTCCTGTCGTACCCCTGGATCCTGAGGTCAGAGGGAGTCAAATCACCTTCGGACAGACCCAGCTTTCGCAGTGTCCGGGTCGGAATTAGAATGATTCCAGAACCCGTGTCAACGAGGCATCGGCGGACTTCCACACCGTTGAAGTGGCCAGTGATATACAGTGGGCGAATGTGCCCCTGTATAGGAGGGTCTTCATCTTCACCGGAGAACGAGATAACCGCCTGACATTCGGCGTCTTCAATCGTCTCGGTATGGAAGGCTTCCGCAGCCGCCACTTCTGTCTCGAACTGGAGGGGGCTCCTTAGGGCCTCGGCAAGTGCCTCGCGCATTTCAGATGACAGGCGAAGGGCCTCGAGGATGGAAAGCCTCGCCGGGATGCCGACTAGATGCTTCAGAACATTGTACTTTCGTGCCAAACGCAAACCTCTGCTTACAGGAGGTCGTTCGGCATTTGGATGCACAGCGGGTCCGGCTGGCTGAACCGGCGAGTAACTAGTACTGGGTACATCTCGCTGCCTACCAGTAGAAGCCTGACGAGTAGTCGCCGGGCTAGGATCGGACAGCAGAGGCTGGCCTGTTGCCGGGAAAGACTGGCTGTGACATGAACGAGGCAGCTCTCCCTGATCCAGCAACACAAACGGCGGTGGAGGTAGAGCCGAGGGTGCTGGATGGGCCTGCGCGTGCTGATATCTGCGCTGAGCCTACTGCCTGGTCTCGGTAGCGTGCACGGCTTGGCCGCAAATGCCGGCTGACGTACCTCGATGACCAGCGCGGTCTCGATTCCGCCGACGTTGACGTCGGCTGGAAACGTTGGGGAGGTTTGCCTGGGGTTCCCCCTCGTCGGGGGTCATATAGGGCTTTACCAGCTCCACGGTGTTAACCGAAGCGTACCCTTGACTGTCGCTCGAAGAGTCATCCACCGCTGGGCGGATTCTGGGAGGAATGCCCATTTCGGGAGGCATAAATTCGCCGAGAGTGCGGGATGAGGACGGCACTGGCGGTGCACGTTGCTTCTTCTTACGTCGCCGCTGCTTGCCCTTTTGGGTAGAGGTTGACTGTGAAGACGATGTTGAGGCACCCACTACTTCTTCTGAAGGTTCCGACTGCTTCAGGTGTGCCCGGATGATGCCCTGGGCACGGACGACGGTTTTTTGAGCCATCCAGTCATCGTATTTCTGGGACCCGCGGCTAGGGACCTGCTGCCACTCACCTTCGCCGTCGCTGCCGATTTCTGATCCCGCATAGATGCCTGCCACTTGCGCTGGCGCTGGGCCCAACTTGACTATGTTGTTGTTGACCTGGTCCTGAAGCCAGTCTTTGAACACATAGCATCGCTTGAGGGTGTGCCCCAGGATTCGATGATAAGGGCAGTAGTTGGGGTGATCGGTGAGATGCGCCTCTGCCGGCCTCCTGCACTCAGGCAGACGCACGATCCCTTGATATAGAGCACTTCGGAAGTAGCCAGGGACCTGATTTTCGTTGAACGAATAGGTATGGTACTTTCTTTCCGGGTAAGGAGCCCTGGGGGCCTGGTCCTGTCGAGGGACCGGAGGGGCCTGCCAAGGAGGCGGCGCCTGGTTGTCTCGCCTAGGTGGCGGTGGCGCATTGCGCGGGGGAACCTGTCAGTTCTGAGGCGGTCGCTGCTGGGCAGGAGCCTGCGCTTGAGGTGGAGGACCTCTGCGGGGTTGCGGGGGTGGTGCCGCCGGTAGCAATTCCAGCTGCCTCGGGGCTTCTATTTGAGCCACCGCGGTGGGTTCAGCCCTGGCGGCCCTCCTGGCTGGGATCATAGGGGGCAGCAAACGTGCCTGACTAGCCTGTTGCAGGGCCTCCTCGAGGCGCTGGGCCTTATCCGAGAAATCCCTGAACCCTCCAGGGTAGTTCTGGGTAATCAAGGAGGGTACCAGCTCTGTTTTGACGTTTCCCACACACATCGTCAGTAATTTCTCCTGAGTCAGTGGCATATCGAGGGAATACGTAAGTCCTTTCCACCGGGCAATGAAGTCTGCAACCCGCTCACCAGGCCTCTGTTTGCACTTGAAGAGGTCCGCAATGCTGGTCTTTCGCGTGGTGGAGCTGAACTGGTATAAGAACTGCAGGCGAAGATCCTCCCAACCGGTCACTGATCCGATGGGGAGCTGGCTGTACCAGACGAATGCCGGACCTTCCAATGTCTGTACAAAACATCGGAGCTTAGCGGCTTCTTGCTGAGCCGGGGTCCCCAGCATGGGGCCACACCTGGAAGAGAAATGAGCTAAGTGCTGGGGTGGGTCCCCTGTCCCGTTAAACGGCGAGAAAGTGGGGTTCCCAAAACCCGGAGGCGCGGGCATATCATCCACCCACGCGGGGTAAGGCTTGCCATCCGGTGGGACCGCCACCTGCCGCGTTTCCAACGCCTCGAGGCGGGCAGTGAGTGCCGCAATAAGGTCCTCCGGGTGGGGGTCCCTATCTTGACGGGGATCCCTAACCACAAGCGCGTTGCCAGGTTCTTCAACACGGTAGACGGCTTCGGCCGCTCGTGGGTCAACTGGCTGGACGACCTGCTGGGCGACTGGGGGGACCCAGGTGGGATTCTTCAGATTGCCTCGTCACTCAGGGGGGTTTGGCGAGACGTATCGCGCCCTCTTTCCGTATGTTCCGGCTTCCGCCCTGTCCGCGACAGTAGCATGATCAGGGTTGCCCGGAGGCATCTCACCGGGGGGGAATTGTTCCTGACCATCCTGCCCCGGCCTGGGATTACCATAGTCGGGTCGCCGCTCTGCGGCGCGCTCAGCCAATAGTTCGTCAACCAGCCTCTTCTGCTCGGCAAGCTGCTGGCGCAACGTGGCCTTCTCAGGATCCTCGTCTATTTTCTGCATAGAGGCAGACGGGTCGGAGTGCTTGACTATTCCGACATGCTCCTTACCCTTGCCAGTGCTTCGACCGAGTGCCAGTGACTCGGTGGGCACAGGGAGGCCTAGCAGGTTCCTCTGCTGACGGGTGACTCTCCCTGATGGGTCGAGTAGTGGTGGTACGCCCTCGGATGGTAAGTCCCCATCAAGGAACTCAAGATCATCTTCCTTATCCACAACGTCGGCTATGTGGACTGTGACCCCTCTTGAGGGCATATCCTCGATGTCGCATAGCGAATCAGGGTGTCGTCGGATAGGGTCAAAGAGGAGAGCGGCATAGCGTCCCCAGCCACGGACGTGCACATGGGGGGTGGCTTCCCTGACGATCTTGCGGAGTGCCTTGAAACTCTGAACGCATTTTCGTTGGAGGGCACTCTGGTGACCGGGCGACTCGGGGTGCTGGGCCACAAGGAGCGTCGCTGCGTCAATCAGGCGGCACTGTTTGCCAATCTCCTCGAAGTGCTCTCGACTCCGGGGGTACACTACCCGTTCCCAGCGGAGGCGGAAGTGCGTCGCCCACAGGGTTCGACAAAAGCACCCCACTTCTTCAGGGGTAAGCGACTCGGGTACGCGGAAATTCAGTGCCGCCGTGGGCCAGAACTTTTCTGGGAAGTAGTCCGCTACAAGAATACTCCAGAAGCTCCTGGGTTCGTCCTCGGGGTTCGGCCCTACATTTCCCCACTCATCAACCGGGGGCGGCTGAGGGACCGGTAGCGGTACCGAGGCGGACCTCTGGGATAGCAAACTCGGCGGTGGAGAATACGGTGCGCGAGCAGACTGGCCACCGAATTCTGGGCCTTCCTCTGAAGAGCGAGGTGACCTGACCACAATATCACGATAGGACGGGCTAACAGCCACTGCTCCGGGTACGGGAATTGCCGTTACCGGTGTCCGGTCATGTCGTGGCTCTACCACCGTTGACCCCCAAAATAGCTCCTCGCGATCCCGAGTAGAGGTAGAGGGCGCTTCGGGTGACGATGGCGGTGACTGCGCGGCCGAAACCTGCGAAGTTCTCAGAATCTCTTCCTCCTGAATGTACCTGCGGAGAGAGACGGGAATCCGGTGGACCTCAAATTCTGGGAGAACGAGGCTGACGCGTCTGGTTCCTGCCCCAGTCCATGATACGGAGGAGCTGGGAGAAGGTTCCATCGCTGAATCGCATTCCACTTCCGAATCGGAGAAGCGGGCAGGTTTGATTTCCCCCTGGACCTTCCCAGGATTCTTCTTGTGGTGGTGACGACCCGCTCTTCTGCCCCTGGGTGGCTCTTCGGGACAGGGCTGACCCCTATCAGGCAGCCTTGGGGCGGCGCTGGTGCCGTGACGGAGAGGGCCCCCACTTGAGACAGCCGGGGTGCGAGGGGCACCAGGGCAAATGTCGAAGGGTTCATGGGGAGGGCCTCCATGAATAGTACCCGTGTGGGCGGGGCCTCTGTTGGAACTAGCAGGAGCATGGGGAAGACCTCCATGGTCGATGCGAGTGGAGCGAGGCTGACCTTCACTCCTTGAGTTGCTGGGGCGAGGAGGACCTTCGCCAGCCGCGGAGAGGACGTAGGGGGGACCCCCACGTTGAAGAAGGACTGGATGGACGGTACCCTCAGAAGGATGGACTCCATACCCTGTACAGCGGGCGCGGGAAATGTTTCCGCGCTGAACATCACTACCACGGGGCAGGTCTTCCTGTAGGATGGGGGCAGCACGAGGCATGCCTCCATGGCGAACCTCGGAGCGGGAAAGGCCCACGCTCTGTGGAGTAGTGGCACGAGGAGGACCTCTGTACGGGGTGGCATCACCGCGGGTTAACTCGCGGCGATCACTTCTTGGGCCTGCAACCCGGAGAGTCAACCCAGCCTGCCCGCGGGGCGGTTGGGGTCTCGATCCTGGTTGGGCGAAGGGGTGCCCCTGCTCAATGTAGGCGGGGGCTTCATACTGTACGTCGGTGGTGGCTCGGGCCACTGTAGCTGTCGACGTGGACGTGGCTAGGTGAGCGTCCTCAGCCCGGGCCCGGCGCTGACGTCGGGTCAGGCGGGCCGGTGCAGGTGGTGCAGGGACGTAGTCTGCCTGCTCTCCCTGCGGGGCCGGACGGCGGCGCTGACGTGGCCGGGCAGGAGCTCTCGCCTGGGGGCCCTGGGTCGGGGCCCTGGGTCGGGGCCCTGAGCGGGCTGAGCCGGACCGCGCCTGCCTCTTCGGCGTAAGGCGAAGAGTCATCAAGGCGTTCCGGGGATAGGCTCCCTAAACGGTTGAATGTCGAGGTGGGGAGCAGGGGCTCCCTGCGCGGCCTGTTAGGGCGGCGTTGACGGCGGGGCCTGGAGGCCTCCAGGTCCAAGAGGGCCATATCCCTAGTCGGGATGACCCCTTCCTCCTCTTACCTGCGCACGAGGTTGTTGATCACCCTTCGTTGGATGACCTCTGATGGGGAAAGGGGACGTGGACGTCCCGTATTCCGTGATGTGGCAGCCGTCGTGGCGGTGGTGGCTCCATGTGGAGTGGCCGTCGTGGTGCTGCCCCTGCCCCTGTGTGGGCGCGGAGCGGATGGCGACCGCATCTCTGAAGTAGCAACCTGTTTCCTGGCAAGCGAAAGGATCAACTCGTCAGTACTGAGAGGAAAAGGATTGACAGCCAGTGCCCCAGCGTTCTTCCATCCTCCATGTCTGTGAGAAGGATCCACGCCAACACGCTGCAGAGCGGAGTGCCCCACGTTCTACTACCCCGAATGCCGGTGAGTTTCACGACAGGCCCGCCATTTGCTTGGCGGGACCAGGCAACAGATATCTGAATCCGGTGACACGTCAATCTACTGGTGTCTCGAACGCTACTAATCTCCATGCTGAGGAGAAGAATTTCACGTCGGGTTCACCATTTCTGTTTCCGACGCTTTCGTCGGGGCGCGCGCGCATCCGTCCGTCAGGGGGGGAGAGACGCGCGGCTTTGTTGCCCCGCATTCCCGCTTTCCAAAGGCGGGCGACATTCGTTCCATATTCAGGTACGTCTGCTCCTTGATCGAAACGGGATGATGGGATGTCGGTTCTTCCTCCTGTGGATTCCTCCTCAGAACTCGTCACCTAGTCCGGGTCTCCATTATAGATTTAATACGTAGTTCGTGAAACTCTTCACAGTGCCATGTTTCCATGGGTGCCGGTTAATTACGCTGCTCCTGTCGGGACATTCCAAAGGGTCCAGTCAGGGCAACAACCTTCGGTCAGGGGAGTAGTCACGTTGAGGCATCAGTAGCGTGTCTGGATGCTGGGGTACCTGACATATCTGTCTGTTATCCTTGATCACAAGGCTTCTCGAGGGCGTGGAAGCCCAAGGCATCCCACATCGAGCGCGGGGAATTACATGTCATAGACACGTATCTGAAGTTTTCCTCAGCTTCCCGTGTTCAACACAGGGCATGCCGCGAGTTTAACGTTCAGCGGAGACGGATGAGGGTGATCAGAACGTCCCATAGAGACGGATCAGATTGGTGTACCGCATGGAGACGGCTATGGTCCCATAGAGACGGATCAGAACGCCCAATGAGGACGGATCCGAGGTGGTGCACTCCCTATAGGGGAAAAGGGTGATGAATCGGGGTGTACACAGAGGACAGCGACCCGGAGATGTGATGGGACTTACACATGGAAAGTGGCCCAGGCACCGCTAGGAGCAGCGAGGGGGTGGATGGCATGAGTGAAATGGAGGAGGATGAAACGGGACCATCGCAGGGGGGCGACGGTGAAATTGGGCTTGAGCCTTGAAGAGGCTTCCTACGTATCCCCGTGGCAGGGAATCAAAGTCCTCGTAGTTCGGAGAATACAGTTTAAAGTCATGTGGGACGAAGATGGGACCCGGCGTGAAGAAACGACGGGTGGGTGTGTCGGTGAACCAACGTGAAAGTAGACCTTGGTCCACTATTGGTGGGCTTGAACCTCGTGGAGGCGTCCTACGTACCATGCCTTGACATGGATCAAAGACCTCGTAGTTCAGATGATACAGTTTAACGTCATGCGGGACGATAGTGAACCCTGACGTGAATAAACGACGGGTGAGCTTGAACCTCATGGAGGCTTCCTACGTACCATGCCTTGACATGGATCAAAGTCCTCGTAGTTCGGACGGGGTTAGGTCACAATGGCTTACCACCGGACCAGAATGTAGCTTAACGTCATGCTGGACGAAGATAGAACACGACGTGAATTGGGTGATGGGTGGGCGTGAACCTCGTGGAGGCTTCCTACGTACCATGCCTTGACATGGATCAAAGACCTCGTAGTTCAAAAGGGAATGGGTCGCAGCGGCTTACCACTGGACCGGGATGGGACCCGACGTGAAATGACGTGTGGGTTGCGCCGGTAAACCGATGTGAAAGCGGACCTTGGTCCACTATTGGTGGGCTTGAACCTCGTGGAGGCTTCCTACGTACCATGCCTTGGCACGGATCAAAGACCTCGTAGTTCAGGTGGGGATTTTCCGGCGAACCGACGTGAAATTAGACCTTGGTCCACTAGTGGTGGGATTGAACCTCGTGGAGGCCTCCTACGTACCATGCCCTGACACGGATCAAAGTCCTCGTAGTTCAAAAGGGAACGGGTCACAATGGCTTACCACTGGACCGGGGTGCAGTTTAATGTCGTGCCGGACAGGAGTGTGCAGTTTAACGTCATGCTGGACGCGGGTGTGACCCGACGTGAAAGTAGACTCGTGAGTCCACTGGTGGTGGGCTTGAACCTCGTGGAGGCTTCCTACGTACCATGCCTTGACACAGATCAAAGACCTCGTAGTTCAGGTTGTGCAGTTTAACGTCTTTGCTGGGCGGGGCATACAGTTTAACGTCATGCTGGACGTGGGCGAAACTCGACGTGAATGAACGACCGAGCAATATGGCTTGAACCTCATGGAGGCTTCCTACGTACCATGCCTTGACACGGATCAAAGTCCTCGTAGTTCGGATGGGTTTGTCAAGGTCGGTGCTCACTCTAAGCCCACGTGAGTCATGCTCGGTGTGAGAAACAAGAGGTTGCAAGGACCTGACGATCACGTCGCGAGGGGTGCGTCCGTGAGAAGCGAAAAGGGGCTTACGCGTTGGGCGGCCCATGGTGTTGGGACTTACTCCAGGATGGAGTCCCATGGCGCGACAAAGCGCGGGAAAGATGGACCTTGGTCCGACGATGGGAGGTGCCTCGTTTCCTATCACGTCCTCCACTGACCTTGGTAGTGGGGAAGTACCGAGATGCACGGGCGCAATCATCCGTACCAAAGGTTAGGGATTTACGCTCTGAGGCGACCCTTCCCCTGTGAACATACACCACTCCGACAAGGAGGATCTCATTCCATGTGCGGAAGAGTTCCACTCCCGTGGAGACGAGTGGTGTAATGAATGTTCGAGCTGGGGGGACCCTTCGTGAGGGAGGCGAGGTTGGGTCACAGTTTAACGTCATGTGTTGAGGACGTGGTGCTTGGCAGTTTAGCGTCCTGCAGCTCGGACGAGGTGGGTTCACTCCACACCCCTAGGGCTTACATAACCGGTACCCTCTGGTCCTTGGGGAAGGGAAGGTGTTGGTAAGGCCATGGTAAAGGGGGGTCGTGAGAGGAACCATCGAGGGGTCCACGTTAGCGTGGATATGCGAAGAAGAAATAACAATTAGCGTGCCTATGCGAAGAAGCATTAGGCGAAGCAACGCTACGGGAGGTGTTGTCCATGGGACTTTGAAATCACATCGTGCAAACCTGGAGGGTCGCACGGAAAGAGGAATCGCTAAGCAGAGGAGTTTGCTTTGCGAAGTGGGGTGCCTTGGCCTTAGCATGGGGCATAGGTGGGAGTGGGAGGTGCTTCGCGAAGTGGAACAGTGTTCGCGGAGCACTGCCTCGCGAAGAAGGAGTGGTTCGCGAAGCAGGGTCCTGCCAAGCAATGTGCTTCGCGATGCATAGTTATCCTGCCTTGGCATAGGGATTACTAGCATGGGTTGGGTGTTTCGCGAAGCACAAGTGCTCCGCGGCTGCCCGGGTTCCCTTGGGAATCCCCTTCCTTTGCGAAAGCCCTTGAGATTCGCGAAGGGCATCCTTCTCGGAAGAGGGGCTCAAAACGAAACAAATCAGAGTCGTCTCGCGAAGTAGAAATACCTCGCGGAGCTCATGATTCCCGGGGCAAAGCGTGCTTCGCGATTCGGGAGAGGAGAAGCCGAAGGGTCGGATTGTCCGTCTTGGGGACTCAGGGGGAGTCGAGTATTTATAGGGAAGGGGCGCCATGAAGCAGGGCTCGCGCGCCGCCTTCGGGGCTTCGCGGCGGCTCGCGAACGTCAAACCGGTTCGCGGAGGATTACCGCCTCAGGAGCTTCGCGGCGGCTCGCGAATGTCAAACGGTTTCGCGGAGGATTACCGCCTCAGGAGCTTCGCGGGGCCGCCAAGGTCGGGGAGCTTCGCGGCGGGGCTCCGCGGACGGGCTCCGCGGCTGTGCTTCGCGGTTGTGCTTCGCGAGGCAGCGCGCCGGCTGTCTTTTTCGTTCCTTCCTTTCGGGCCATATTTTTGGCGCCAAAAAATATATTCTAATTAAACTTTATAAAAATGAAAAAGATAATATAACCATATAATTAAATTATAGGAAAAAGCAGTTTTGATGTAAAATGCAGTATTTTTTACTATTCATTGAAAAGTAAACATTGTCAGAAAAATACCAATAATTAACCCAAGGTAAAATTCAATGTCCCAATCATAAATAATATGTTTATTTTGAAAAATAGATCTTATAAAATTTTCAAAAGTGGATTTAAAAGGGGTTTTCCATCAAAAGGCGGTTAATCGACCTTTTAAAGAATATTAGAATGTTTACGCTTAAAAACTGGATTCATTTGCATTTTTAATCCTCTAACATTTATTGTAAAGAGTAAAAATATTTGACAAACATATATAATCATTTTGTAGTTAGTTCTGTTCATTCCAGCAATTACAATGGCTAGGCGTTAAGTACCATTTAAAATAATATTATTTTATTATTAGAGTGCAATGTAAGATTCCCAAGAAACTCGTTGTTGCGTATTGGGTACTCCATCGAGCATATCATCCCCTTTAAAGTAATATTAATATTTTATTCACAAATATGGATAAATATAAATATGTCATATTCTTTATTTACCTAGGTTGTTACAGGTTTACCTTTTCATATCCAAAAAAACATTAGTAAACTAAATTGATTTCATCTTCTATAGATAATATGTTCAAAAAAGTAGTTTAGAAATTTCTTGAGGAAAATAGATTTTCTTTGAAAATATTATATTAAAAATTTAACATTCTTGAAATCATATTATATTTAAACAACTATGTAAAATTCAAAAGGAATGTGTTTTAAAAATACTTTAAAATATTTTATGAGGCAAACACCCTTATCTCTTTGAAGAAATCATAACAATAGTTTCAGTATCATTTTCACTTCAAAATTATTTACATAAAATCTAAAAACATTAAAAATATTTAAGAATGAATTTTAATTTTAAATCAAGATTTAAAACCAATTATGGAATATTGAAATCATTTATTGGTCATGAATGTATGAAATAATGCTCATGAGATGGCTGTAAAAAACAAAGATTCTTTTACCATTATTCTGTAAAAGGAAAATGATCATTGTTTGGAATGAAAAATGAAGTTTCCATTCAGATACAATTTAAAAATTAAAACATGGGTAAATAATTATTTTAAAAAATATATGAAAAAAATAAAAGATTATTGTACACAATTTTAGAAAAATTTGTTTTGGAACAAAATAGGATTCTAACTAAGGGGAGAAATCATGTCAAATTTTCCAAAAACAAATTCTCATTTATATTATGTAAAAAAATTGGGAAAATAATTACATTACCTAAATAAAAATTGATTAACCATAAGATAATATGATAAATAATTTTAATTAGAGATATATCATAATAGTTCATCATTAGAAGCATAATCATAATAAATCTTGATAAAGGATGAGGTTTTAACATAAAACTATTACCTCTTTGGTAACATTCAATCATATGAGTCAGAAGGAGTAACATAAATAGAAACATTAAATATTATGAGGATATATAAATTAGTAATATTACATGTCAATTGGTATGTATGTACACATTATGAAATAATATATCTCTATAAGACATCCTTTGTGCCAAAAAATGAAAATTGAGGCAAAAGACCCATACTTTTTTAGTAACTTATTACTTATAAGATGGATGAAATAATTAAATAAATGGAAATATTAATTATATTTAGATTAGTTATATTCACGATATATCATTTTATAAGCATTTATATACTGAATAGAAAAGAAACAAGTGGTGAATATTTCATAAGTCTTTCAAAAATAAAAATGAAACTAGAAATAATCTTACCTTAAATATTGAGATCCATTATAATTGTTCAAACCACATTTAAAATAGAAATAATTATATTATAAAATTATTAATGGACCATTATTACAAATATCATAACATATTACATTTAATTTTTTTACTTTTATTACACATTTATTTACAATTCAATATTAAAATGATATTTTGTGTTATAACCACTTTTTTTTGAATATTTTATGATCTTTTATTTCCAACACTCCTAAATTAATCCAGCCTAAATCAATTAATTAATAATAAAAATTGCATAATTATAATATATATATATAATATAAAATTTTAAAACTAATTATGAAATATTGTTTTGTGAAATGATTTACGTTACTATCAGGTAGATGGTAGGCCGTACGTAGGACTGAGTAATGATTCCATTTTCCAATGATAATTATGGAAATGAGGTAAGTAATATATTGCCATTATATAATGATAATAATGTCATAAAATAGAAATATGTCATTAAATATATTTATTCATATCATATATGTGGTGTGGTGATAAAAACAGAGTCACATCGCTTCTTGAAGGCCATAGTCCACATGTACATGAATGATGTCATCTTCATTTATTGAGTGAGAAGGTTTGATATGAAATGATATATATTATATTTTATGCATGATAATGTTTTAGTTTATATCATAATTATTTCAATTATATCACATATAATCATAAACATCATCCTTATCTCCTTCCATGGAAAGTATGAATGGAACACATAGCTTTGCGAGGGGGTAGTCCACTATACAAAAGATCGACCATATCATATTCCCATAATTTGGAAAACCATGTATGTGAGATATAATTAATTCATAAGAATACAAATATAAATAAAATAATATTTATATAATAAGTTAATAATTATTTCTAACCTTTATCGGAGGCAATGGAAAATAGATGACATTGGTTCGTGAGCCAATAGTTTAGCATAAACAGAAATGATGATTTAGATACATATTTGAAGTAAGTGGAGAGAGATTTATGTTATTAAAATTTAAAAAAATAAGACAGCTATATGAATTATAATGAGGATATTATATCAAAATGGATAAAAAATAATTGATGGTGCTGGAGAAACAATTAAAATAAAGGAGCTTATTGAAGAACATTACATCTTATTCAGATATCCTCCTCAGGTTCAAACTAAACCCTTTCTTGTTTTTATTTAAATACATAATCAGGAGTCTAGGATGAAAATATGGAATTAAAAAAGTTTAATTTGTAAGTATTTTCCAAAATAGGGGGTTTAGGGTGTTTATAAGACATGATACTGGGTTACCTTTTATAAGCAGGGGAGAGGAAAAACTTTCATCTTTTGAAAAGATATTAGTGTTCAAAAGTTTTTTAAATCCCACAAGGAAACAAATAAGACCATTATATAACCATATATGTTTACCAGTATACATATTTTTTTTAAAATAGTTCTTATACAGGTTTATAGGTCATTTTTACTCTTTATATTAGTTTAACCATTGATAAACCCAATATTAACATAACCAATACAATTAATTTTTATTATATTCACCATTGATTTTTGAATAAAATTAAGTTAAACTTATTATAAAATAGATATTATTTAATTAAATATATGTAATATGTTTTTCCAAATTCTATTAATATATTTGGTAATATGTAATTCAAATTTAATCATGCATACATGGAGAAAAAGCGTGTTTTTAATCTGAAAAGGTTCAAAAGTACAAAAATATTTTTATATCAATAGTAAATGTGAAATTGATTCCAATTAAATAAATTGAATTAATTGATATATAAATGATCTAATTTTAATTTAAAACTAATTCATTATATAATTTATCATTATAAATAATTTTAACAAAAATGAACATTTCACTTAAAATTTAACATTTTTCATTATTCATCAAGAAATGAATTTTTATAAAAAAATACTATAAAATCATTATAAGGTAAATTTCAAATAATGATTTTAAAAGTTAAGATAAATTTATAAAATTAAAATATAAGAACATAAAAAACTAATTTTATTATAAGTTCACAAAAAGTGAATGTAATGCTTTTTTGGAAAAATAATGTTTTAAGCATAAATTTTATTTTATTCTTATTTATTATCTTGAAAACACAAAATATGAATGATAAAAATTTTATCAAATAAATAATATATTTATTTTGTTAAAATAAATAATAAAAAATTATACAATTTATTTATTTAGAACACAGTTGTCTGAATCTAAATATATTTTCTGATAAATATTTCCTTTTATTTATAAAAGGGTTGAATTTTCATATATAAATAGTTGGTCACAAATGAACTAATTTAATATACTTTTGTAGTCCACATTTTTATAATTTATAGAATATTATGCAGAACCACCATTCTAATGGCCAGGTGAAAGCAATTATAAAAATATTATAATAATATTCAACGTTTCATTTAAACTGAGTGATGTGTATAAAGACAAGTATTGAAAAGATTAAATTAATTTGACAAAAATATATATTTTAAAAAATCCTAGGTTGTTACTAGGATTGAATTATATATTAATCCGATTTTATAGGTAATGGTTGATATCTGACGAGATAATATATCCAGAATGGGCAGTGGACATAAATTAGTATGGGACTCTATTAACTATGAAAATCTTTGCAGTGAACCTGGGATATATAAATGATTGAGTGGGGAGTAAACACATCCAACAATGATACTCTATCAGTTATGATAATATTAGATGTGAGTGTTGATTATAGAAATTAAGTTTATTATTATGTTTATGAATCAAATTTATGTCTTATTCATAAGATATGTACTCATGTATCATGATTGATTTTTGATGATTCCCCAATCTTAGAACTTCTCACTTCTATTTTAAAAAATCATTATTCAATGACACATGATTAATGATTTTGAATAATTGTAATGGAATTAAAATAGTTGTAAATATTTTTTAATAGCCTTATGTTTATCTTATTCTCACTTATTATTTGTTGGAATCTCTAATATTTACACATATATATCATTTAAGCTCTCTATTTTTTATGATTCAATTTCCCCATGTTATGATGAGTGGTTTTATGTAGGGAATTTATAACAAGGTTTTAATCTGAGTATAAATTCATGGTATATGTTTGAAATAACTAATGAAATAAATCAATTTTGTATCTAAAATACAATGAAACTAAACCTTAATATTTTTGGGACTTGTATTATCGAGAAATGTGGTGAACTTTCATCTAATATAATGAATTATTAATATATATTATGCTTGGGAAACCTAATTTTTTGACAATAAAATTTAAAAATAGAACACCCATATCTAGAAAAATAACATATAGGTTATTTTTACCATCCTCATATGATCTCACCTTCTCTTCAAAATTAGGACATATTTTAAGAAAGATATATCCATCCATCTCGTTATTTTAATGTAAGGAAATATTGATATCCTTAATCTTATTGGATTTGATTCCTACGTGATAATCAAATATTATAATTTATTATTCTAATTCATGTTTATTTTTATCAAACCCTTTCATGTATTTATCCTTTTATTGGATGTATTTAATCTAATGATTCTTATATATGGAGCATGATTCATCTATTTCCACAATCATATTTGTTATGGATCCTTCAATCGTGGATATGTTTTCCCATGTTAAAACAATTCTATCCAAATACCCCTAAAAACATTTAAAATCATCATAATTATGGTTTATATTCTCAAATATATTTACACAATATCTACATATAAAAATGAATGTTTTTATGATGCAATTATTTATGCTATCTATTAAAACATGAATAGATTATTATTTTGAATCCTCAAATATGTTATCATTCCTTATTTTCCATGCCACATATATAGGATATTTTTTAGTAGAATATATAGTTACCAATTCACTAAATAAGTACTATTAATCACTAACGTAGTAGAGTTTTTTGTCTCTTCACTAGTGGATTATTCAACAATGTTATATCTATTCACTCTTTTATTATGATTTCCCCATAATCATAACATTTGGTGGGAATATTTTATACCTATTTTCTCAAGAGATATTTTTTCTCCCAATATGTTTCATTATGATAAAACATAGATATATTAGAATTATCTATACATTTATTATCTTGAATTGATATAGATGTGTTTATATGATCATTATTTTATTTGGTATTTCTTAACATCCTTCAACTTATTTGTTCTTATACATAAATTTGATGGGTTAAATATGTTCATTAATTAATTTTAGAGGGATTTCATAACCATCTTAAAGTATTTAAGTCAAAAATCCTCCACAAAAGAATCATTAAAACATTAAATCAACTTAGATTAATGTTAATCTAATTAGAGTTATAATAATATAATTAATACTACTTTTTTAAACCCAGATACATGTGCTAAAATTAGAGTGGGGCGGGGGTCGGAATAATATTCATTTACATAATTAAACAATTTACCTTCTTTTAAGTATAAACTTTTTTGGTGGATGGATCTCACTAATCTTTTTTCACTATTAATGCGTGCATAAAATGATTCAAATGAAACCAAACAACAAGACATGTGATGAATTGATAATTTGGTTCACATAAAATGTGGATGAATATGTTGGGGGTTCATGGGGTTTGTTTTCCACACACAGATCTCATCTATTTAATTATAAAAATCAATATCAAGAAAGGGTATATCTTTGATCGTATTTTATTTCCACCTACTAGGTATATCATAAAAAATGAATAAAGGAAAAAGTAAATTGTTATTTTATATTGTAGTCCCGAATATATCTTCATATGGAAATATGAGATTCATTGAGATCCTCTTTTATGTATGGTCGATAGTGCAGGCTTTCATATCTCTTTTATACTACTATTGGGATCTGTTTTCCAGAAAATAGAGCATTCAATAGACATCATTTAAAAAACCATCTACTGTTTGTTTTAAATATATAGTAATTAAAATATAAATATAGTATATAATTTCATTATCAATGATTTTTAATAATTTGGATATATTATAGAAATACATATATATTAATAAATTTCACATCATCTTCAATTCACAAGGATTAGTCTATCATAATAACATTGGATTATCTTGTAAAATTATTCTTTAACATAAATTATATCCACTAACATAATTTTTGTGAATTTTTATATTTTTCATTTTACATATATTTTATTCTATAGAATTATCATGAAATAATTTTATATATTATCTTTCATTATGAAATGATAATTATATTAACAAATTGCCAATAAATAATGATATCTTTTACTGAATATGTATGATGGTGAAAATAATCCCAGTTATAAGATCATATTTTCTTATGTGGTAGAGTAAAATAGAATATATAGTCATGAAATACATGGTCCCTAGAGTATGGAATAAGTACATGATTATAGGATGACGTTAGCATTATCCCTTCCATTTGAGGGAATCATATTAGCTTCTATCATACCCTTATTCAAAATACAAATGATCTACAAATGATAATTAATTAAATACATCAACATTGTGATATATTATATTATTTATTCATAATTTACATATTCCACTATTGGTATTTTTCCCCTAAGGTTGATTCTGTTTGTACAATGGGGAAGCTAATATTTTAATTCCTACAAAGAATGAGACCACAACTCAGATATCTGGATTATGATATGATAGAGTAATATTTACTGTGATAAAAAAAATATATTAATAATTTGAATCACCAATATATATTAGGATATATTTCTTTTTATATATATTAAATTTCACTGATATCTTAATTTTCATGCAACACCAAGTTTAAACGAATCACAATATAATATTAAAATCTTATTATTTAATGTGATATCTATTAAAATTTCAACTGATTATAGGGTATGAATTTGTCTAACCAAATTATTAAATATTATTTTTATCATATTTATAAAAATAATAAATTCTTTTTTAATTGGTTAAAAATTACAATTAAATCATTAAAATACAAATATATATATATATTGATAAACAGTTGTATGCGAACAAAGTTTTATTATTTTAATAAATTAGATTAGATTCCATTGATAAATTATTTTAATTAAATTATTATATAATATATTTAATAATATATTTTAACATTAATCAAATTTTATATAAGGAAATCAATTAAGGTAAACAAAAGTTTATTCTAAAATTTCTAATTTTTTATAATTGATTTTGTTTCCTTTTGTGCAGTTATTTGAAAATTAATTTTTATCAATTATAGCTTTTCTTCATAAAAATGGATTCTATAATCTGAATAATCATAATTAATATAATTCAATAGGTTCCACATATTTTATTATCATAATGAATAGTAAAAAAAATAATAATTTTTTTATATAATATGGGTTTATAAGGGTTTATCAGGGAGGTGGGGTTAACTTGTGAGATAAGATTTAAAATTTCAAAACCAACATGATTAAATTTTATTGGTTGGTTTTATGTTGAATTAATCCACATTATCATTTAATAATTTTTATGTTGGTTCTATCTGACTTGAGTAATATAGTAATATATTTTTATCTTTTGAAAATTTCCTTGTCTTTCCTCTCCCTCCCTTATAAAATGATGTAAATTTTACTCATTTAATCAAAATTCCTGAATATTTATAGATCTTCTAGGATATGACCAAATAAAATACTAACATCCATAACCATATTCTATTGGTACCATATTGATCACAATAAATTCTGTTTAAGGATTGAGGTGTAAGAGAAAAGATATTTCTAAATGAAGAGAAAAAAACTCATAACCTGGTTATTGCAATTTAATATCTTCCTAAACCTTCACAAAATTAATTGTATCCATTATTGAATACTTATTTTTGTAAAATAAATAACTATAATAATAATTATTTTAATGTCAAAACTAATTTTTACCTATTTTCCAAAAAATGAAAAAATGAAAATATTTCTTATGCATTCGTGTAGACTACCACATACACATGGCGATATGATTCTTCATACATCACCTTCTTTGATAGTTGGAAAATATAATGTATTTAATGTTTTTATTTAATATGTTATAAATTTTTATTCATAGTTAGTTATAATATCATATATACATTTTTTAATTTTCCATTAATTGGAAAATGCTAACACTGCATTTGTGTGTGTGGAAAAACAACCTCCACGAAGTGATGTGATTTGTTTTTAAATTCATTTTTTAAATGGATAGAAATAAGTATATATTTAATTAATATTTTCTATATTTATGATGAAATAATTATTCTATATTAGTTTATAATTATTTTCCTTTGATTCATTCCAACCATCTTAAAGTGGAAATATTACTGTTGTGTACCAATACACTACCTTGTCGACAAGGTAATATAATATATTTTTAAAGACTACATAGTATAAACCAAAACAAAAGTATATATTTTTAGTAAATATTATTTTTTAATTTATGATTATTATTCAATATGTGATGAATATAGGGCAAAGCTACATCTTCTAAAACCATTGAACTTCAACATGTAGGGAAAATAAACAAATTTTCAAACTGAATGCCCATTTAATGAATAAATTAGTAATAAAATTGAAATTTGAAATTATAATGTAATGACATATAATATGTTATGTATGAATATGTTTTTAATATAATTATAATAATTTTATATTTACATTATAAGATATTTCAAATTGTGGGAAATAAGAAGATAATTGAGTTAAGTGATTTATATTACATTCTCATTTCTTTTTGGTAATTATCTAAGAATTATTTACATTGAATGAAATTATATAGATATTTTTAATTAAACCACATATACATTCTTATAATTCATTTATTTATTTATTATTTATGTATAAATATCTTCTTTTTCTCGTTGTTATTTAAAATAATTGAGAAACGTATTTCTAAAGACAAACTATCCTTATTTACATTATCATCGATGAAATTTTTCATACATGTATAAACTCTAGAAAAGAATTTTATGAATGTTTGTACCTATACATGAAATGTTCATAATATTTATTTTCCAATACATTTTAATTTATTTATGATTTTAAAATGGAATATTTTAAGTGAATCTTTTTTTGGACAAGTTCTTATGTTATTTTTAAAATGGTTTTATTGTTATGCTTCCTTGTTACATATATTTTTGAATTGATTTTACCAACACCATGACCATTTATTGTTATGAAGCTAAAATTAATATTTTCATTTTTAATTTTTAATGAAAATTATTTTATTAATATTCAATGAATTTACTCATAAAAGGAAGTGATGATTTTCTTTATAAGGTTATTAATGAGGGGTTAGAATCATCTAATAATGATATTTTTAATATATATATATATATATATATATCAATATCCTTTAATGATTGATATTACTCAAAAGGGATTTGATATTATGAAACTATTCACAATATTTCACTATCTGTCTTATAATGATGATGATTTGAGGATGATATTTTGAAACCCATTTATTCCCCATGGGTTTATAGGGTTATAATGAAACCATTATAAAAACTATTTATTATTCATAGGTAATGTCATGATGAAAATATGAAATTGGTAAGAAACACGTTCCATTCCATGGAATAAGATATAATGACATGTTATTTGATTTATGATCTTGTGGAAAAAAATTGTATGGTTTTCAAAATGAGTTGGGTAAGCTGGGAATTATATATACTTACAATGAATTGGGTTATCATGAAAGATTTAAGAATTACAAAAGTTAATATTGAGTTAATAAGCTCATTAGATATTATTATGTTAAATATATAGATTTTGTTGCTAATAAATTTTTTTAAATGGTGATGTACAATTTTATATTATGGATGTTTTTCCACAAAGATAGTACTGAGTGGTATCCTTGTACATGATATTGATTTTTCTCTTCTTATGTGTATGAAATAAAATTATTTCTTATGTTTATGATATTTTCTCTAGGCTAGGAATGATTATTTATGATTCCAAATTTTTATATCTTCAATATTCTGACTAATAAAAACCTATTCCATTATTCAAGATTAAGGATCATTGATTAATTTGGTATGAATATTGTATGTTACGATCATGTTCTCAAACCCGTATACTAAACTTATGATCACTTATTATAATAGATCTATATATATTATGTTTAACCTTATTCTGAATTGTTTCTCACCCTTTGTTATTTTCCTTCATCCAGGTCGTGAAAAAATTATTTAATGAGTGTATTTATAAGAAGAGTACAATGTGAGAAGATCATTGTGGGAGACATTGAAAGACAGTCATAAAATAATAATATTATGTATCAAGTTTCCAATGATATGAACACATCGTGGTCCTTAAAAATATTATTTTAAAATGCACTGAGTATTAAATATAAAATTATGCATTAGTATTATATGTGGTTATCTGTCCCCTTAGTTGGCATCATAGTAGGGTTTATACATTTTTGGATATTAGGGTTAGATATAATTTTATTGAAAAAGATATAGATAATTTTAAATATATGATAACATCCTAATGTTTTATTAATGTAGAGATTACATTATTATCCTAGAAAACCAATCCTTATATAGATAATAAACCATTGATTCATCTATAGAACAAATTAACTTATGGGTAAATACTCCTAAAGGGGATGATTGAGTATTAAAATGACTTCCACTAGTGCACGATGAGTGCGTATAAGATTTATTAACTTTCTAGACACTCTATGGATATATTCATGGGATAACTAACATTTTATTTATAAACCAATTTAAGGGATTTGAATAGATGAAAACCAGGGATAGAATATGTTAATTGTAAGGTTTCATATACTGAGTGTATGGTATCATTATTTTTATATCTTTTGAATTAGTTTTCATCAATAAAATATTACTAAATATTATATTATTACTCACACTATACTTTTGGGTATTATTAAAGGGATGATCCCAAGAAGAATTGTGTTAACAAAGAATTTGGTGGGAAATAAAATGTTCTTCCCTATAAGGAACCAAATTAAATAGATATTACAATGTTAAATCCTATGGTAAGAATCACAAAACTAACTATTGAGTCTTTTATATCGATACAACCTTCTTTCTTCCATGGTTCCTCTCACCCATTAGTTTGTGACAAATAAATTAGTAAAACTGAAATGTAATTGTCCAATCTCTATTATTTGGAATATGAAAAAATGACCAACAATTTAATCATCCCGATTGTGAATAATGATTATAATGGTCTCATAACAATAATATTAAGGAATTAGAGGAAATTGAGTACATGACATGTGACGATATTAAGAATTAATTTATTGTAATTAATTTTCTAGATCACATTTCATAAGAATTGGAATGGAATTTATGGAATTAAGGTTGAATAATCATAAATCTATTAGTATATATTTGTATATGTTCAATAGATATTTAATGTATTGTTTATGTTTTATCATTATCCTTAAAAGAAAAATTAATCATTTATTTTTTGATATTAAACCAATTACACAAAATCCATTATCTATTTGAAAATTTGATAGCTATAATGAAATAGATTAATGTCACTAAATTTAGATACTCCTAGTGTTCTAAATGTTTCCTAGGGAAAAATAGAATGATTGAACTTTGAGGAAATTATATTAATCAATCCCATTAAGGATGTAAATTTATACTTCAATAATGTTTGAAATGTGGATGTAATCTTGGAAAAAATTTAATTATTGGCTCTTGTGAAAGTTTAAACTATGGAAAATTTTATCATCGAGAAAAATAATATTTATGTGATTGGAATAGGTATGTTCATAAAATGAACTGTAAAGAAGCTCAATAAACTATTCAACCATCATTGGAATGATATAATTTCAAAGAGTACTGAAATTTGTATACTCAGTCAATGAATATTTTGGTGAATGAAAAAACTAATAAAAAAACATCTTAATCTATGATAAAATGTGAGTGAACATGTTATCATATCTAATGATGTAGGTTATGATATCAAAGGGGAAATATGTACACTTACCATCCACTCAATAACTATAAATGAATAATTTTATTCTTGTTATTCTAAAACAATTATATCCATGGTATTTTATATGAGTGTCACATTACCTCCTCAATGGTTAGATTTTAACCATGTCGTAAAAATTAATAATGGCATGATGAACCTATCTTAATCCTATTACTGATCATTGATATAATATTACTGGAATATAATTCATAAAAATATTGTGATATTCTCTCTAGTAGAATTTCATGTGAATTTCATGTCATATTTATTTCTCTTGATATAGAGTCTATATAAATATTATGTAATGTAACTAATATTTTATAATATTAAAATACTAATTACCATATTTCATTGTTAGGATGAATATGAACTTCTAATGGAAGCTACGTAGGTTTTGTACGTATTACTAACTATTCATGGGAGATATTTATGTCAAATGGTTTGGGAGAATCTCAATTTTGATTTCATGGTTATTTTTAAGATTATATATATATATAGATGTATTTATAGAATTTATTCCGACTATATCGTTGAATTACAAAGTTGGGTTTTTATAGAACACATTCCATGTGTTACACCTATTTCAATGACTCCATATAGAATGGCCCCAATTCAGTTTTGGGAAGGGAAGGATAAACTCAAGTAGAATCATGATAATGGGTTTTTATAATCTAACATGTCCCTATGAGGTGCACCTAGTATTTTTATTTAGAAAAATAACTGAATAATCCATCTTTTAATTTATTATAGAAATCTAAACTAGATCACCATTATGAACAAGTATCCTCTAACCCATATAGTATATCAGTTTGATCAATTATAAGTAGATAAATTTATTAAAAGTCATATCCTCAGTCTGTATATCATCAATTATGAGTAAAGAGGTAGGATGTACCCATGAAATCATTCCACGAGTGGTATCATCATTATGAATTTATAGCGATTCCATTTATACATTACAATACTCATGCTAGTTTTTTAGATTTATTGATTTTATTCTTCATCGAATACCTAAAGTATATTATTTGACTATTTACAGATAAAATTATTGTATATTTTATGTTCAAGTATCAACATGATGAAAAAATGAGGATTTTACTGAAGTACATGACGAAAGATAAATTTAATGCTAAATTTAACTAGTATTGATTAAGCATAATAATGATTTATTATTTGGTAATATAGTCTCATGTGATGGTATATTTTTGGATTAATTAAATACAGATGTTATTGAACAATATCATAGAAATCCATTCACAACTGATATCCTCATATTTCTTTAGATGAAGGGATACTACCTCTGCTCTGTTAAGGATTTCATAGGGCTCTCTACTCTAATAACCATGTTTACTCGGATGGGAGCCAAGTTCTTATAGACATATGATTGTAAGGTAAAATTCAAAGATATGAAAATAAGGTTGTTCAACGAAACTATTCATTCAATGACCTATAATATATAATGGGTTGTATTCTATATTATTTCATCGAAGAAGGGAATGAAATGTATCATCGTTCAGAATGATATGTTGATAGCTTATTCTATTATCCAACTGAAAATTCATGAGAAACATTATCTCACAAATGATTTATAGTTGAAAGTAGTAATTTTTAAACTAAAAATTTATAGGGATTATAAACATGGATAATGGTGTGATATATATAGTGATAATAAATCCTTGAAGTATTTATTTACCTATAAAGAGTTGAATATGTGATAAAAGAGATGGTTCATGTTGATTAATGATTATCACTTACCCATACACTACCACCATGCCATGTGAACAAGGTGGGTGATGCTCAATGTTAGAAATAGAATGCTAGTTATGAAAGGATGATTATTGAAAGGGATACAATATTTTCAATTTTCCAATTATGGATCTTGAAATCCATAGGAAAGGTGACATATCCTATTATTATCATATGTATGTTCAATCGTCAATCTGTATGAGGTAAAAAGAGTATAAAAAGAAGGATGTGGAACTGTAGATGGAGAAAATATTTATTCAGTTGAACTATGATTGTGATACGTGGATAAGGTTCTAGAACAACAAATGTTTCCTATAAATAAAAAGATTTTTAAAGGATATGTTGGATGATTCTTATAACATATTATTCAAAAGTCATCACAGAAGTAAAAAATATTTTTATATATATGAAATAGTATTTCGAGTGGGATGACATGAAAATGGATATTGTCATATATATATATATATATATGAATTCTTTGAATGTAAGATTTCTAAGGTAAAGATATTGAATTAAAAGGAAACTTTACAACAATTATCTATTCAATAATGGAAATATGAAAATATTATCATGGTTATAATTACTATACTCCCCAAAAAAATCTAATGGGAAAATTGATATTTCAGTTGAATCTATCTCTATTAAAAATCAATGAATTTAATTCACCTTAGAGAATATTTATATCCTTATCCACTTACATGAAAATTTATTATGTGTTTGTTATATTTTCTTGGAGTACCACAGTTTTTATATCTTATTAGGATTTGTTTCTTAAATCAATATACTAGATAATTATTCAATAGATATATATTACAGGATTAAGATTTAGTAATACAAATCATCACTATATATATGGTTTGTATAAGAGTCCCATTTAAATAATAGATGATATACTGAGAACGTGTTATATGGACTAAAAGGGTGTCTCTAATTATAACATTTATATGGTTGAGTTTTCATATAACAATATATCTCACTCAAGCATTATGATGTATCTTAATGAATAACTCTATAGAAAGTAGAGTAGAACTACATCATTATAGGATAACGTTAGAGAAAAAAAGTATTGATTATTGACCCAACTAGGTAAATAGTATCAACGGTTCAATCCATTAAACAACACATTAGTGTAACATAGGGATGACTGAAAAGAGATGTTGAAAACCATTGTAGTGAAAAATTGTTTAAATTTTGTGATAAGGTATTCATATGAATATCACATAGAAAAAAGTTTATAATATTTGTTATGAAGTTAAATTTTATCCCTAGATATAGTAGTCCATTAAAAATTAATTATCATATCATTATTGCTTCCTTTCACTTGGTATATATAATCATTCTCAGGATCATGACATAATCCAGTTATATTACTAGAGTAAGTAAAAATGTTTTACATCACACATAATAAAATAATGTTTCATACCAATGGAGTATAATTTTCCCAATAAGGAATAACTAATCATGTTTTTTGATCAAATAGAAAAAAATTCCGTGAATTAATATAACTTACAGACTCCATGTTTTTTGGTGGAACAATAAATTTTAGGAAACTCTATGGGAACATTAATATGTCATGGGCAATATATATCCTCAGTTGGTTATATGTGAGAAATAAAAATTTCATGTAAATATGTTATAATGGTGATATAATGTAACATAGTAATTTTTCAAAATATATTTCACCTTAAATAACTTTATTTTCTTTTCCTTGCTTTTCATGCAACAACGATTATAAGAAAATTGTGTTATACTAATGAAAACTAAATATATAATGTGATAGTTTTATTCTATTAATTGGATTATTAGGTATTAATAGGAAATAAAAAATTAAATTTTTTTTTACATTTTTATAAATGAATTCATTGGTTATAAATTTTATATAAATGAAAAAAATCATATGACTATAAATAGTGTTATTTTTATGAAAAACTATTTTTATGTACACAATGTGTTTTACCATAAATATTATATTAATATATATTTTTTAATTATATTAATCATATTTTAGTATAATATAATAAATTAAATATTTTAACATTCATCTATTTGTTTTTACAGGGAAAGAAATGATGGTTAAATCAATTTTGTGCTAAAAATTAAAATTTTCTAATTATATATTTCATGTTTTTGCCACTTCCTTAAAAATGAATTTATCCACTTTTTGTAATTATTTTTTAACAATTTATTTTATATTTATAATTAATATAATATAAACAATTTAATAGAGTCAATATATTTTTTGGTCATAATGAATAGTAAAAATTGAAAAACATTGTTATCATAGTTTGGGTTAATAAGGGTTTACCGGTGATGTTAACCAAAGATATATGATTTAGAATGTCACAAAAAACATACTATAATGTTATTGGTTGATGTGAATTATACCTTACTAGTATTATATTCAATTTATTGTCAATTTTGATCTTGTTTACAAGTGCAAGGCAATCATATATTTTAATGTTTTGAAAACCTCAATGTGTTTCCTCTCAATCCATTATAATTGGAAACCCGTTATACTATTTTCATTAAAATTCATGAGACTATTATATTTTTGAAAATTCATACTCTAATATATTCATATTATCCCAAACCATTTACTATATCTGATGTATTTATTATAATACCATTTTTTAAAGGGTTATACTCTTTTCCAAGTGTGGGTACTCAACAAAGTGGTATAACTCTTAACAGACTACTTTTAGTTAAAATTCATCATCCAATGTCTATAAATCGATGGTTTCCATTTGAAATTTATAAATTAAGTATCTTAAATATAGAAATTTTTAACTATTAATATGGATCATCCATTTTTTATCTCTTTTATGTGAAATGGGAAATGAAAGTATCACCCAAGAAAATGTGTAGACCACCACCTCTTCATTGAGATAAGATTAATTTTCCAACACCACCATCATGGAAATTTTTTATAATGTGTTTAATATAAATAAATAATTTTTATGAATAATTATTATTATGTAATTATAGTATAATATATATTATTTTTACTTTTCTATTAATCTTAAAATAATAATGTCGTTTGTTCATATGTAGAGACTACCACCTCCCTTATGGAATTTGATTTTTTTTCATTTAGGTTTATCATGGGTTGTACTAATGATATATTTAATCCATATAAATGATACTTATTTTATAATAATGCTTATAAATGTGACATTTTTTATATATTTATTGTTTTTCAACAATCCAAATGTGGAATCATCACGTGTGCATACGTATGAGGTACTATATCCTTGATAACATATAAATCATTTTCTTCAATAATTAATATGAATAATTTAAAAAATGTATATAATGTACAAATATTATATATATTCTTTTATTAATACAATATATATGATGAAAACATAAATTTGGTGCATGAAATGTATCCATCGAATCAAAACATGAATGGAAAATAGAACAATTTTTAGATGAATGATCTTTTAAATGATGATTTTTTAATAAAATGATAATTTGGAATTACAAAGGACTTATAGATAGTATATTATGTCTTAATAATTTTCTATAATATATTTATAATAAATAAATTATTATTAGAAAATATATTTTAGCATGTATAAGAAAAGTGGTAATTGTGGTTTGAGATTTAGGCTACAATCTCATTTATTTTCCTGATTGTCTGTTCTATTATGGTTATTTATATAATTTTTATGTATTTGAAAAATTTTCCAATCTATTATATAATGATCTAGGAATTATTCTAAAATATAATGTGACCTTATTTCATCCATCAATGATGGACTTTTCCCCCGTCTATGCTATTCAAATTTTTTTTATAACAGTTTAACATAAACATTAAATGTTTTAGAAAATTCATTTTAATATCCTTTTACTTTTTTTACTTTTTTCCAAAATTATCTTTTTAATGAATCATTTTTCCAAAGAAGTTTTTTTTACATTATAAAAATTTGTTAATGAAATGTTTTCTCTTAGAGTATATGGATTTCATGAATTTTAATGAAGTCATAACATTTATTTTCATTGTAAAATCTATTAATTTTCATTGGATATTTCTATGAAAAGTGGTTTCTCAATATTGAAGTAATTATTTGTTAAAATAATATTGAAGGAAGACAATATTTTCTATTGATTTTAATGGAATGTTCAATTCATATTTTTCATGTATTTTTATTCTATGTCATCATAACATAAATAATAATATTCAGAACTGGGTATAATATTTTATAATACATTCCTATATCATTTTCTGGATTTATTATAATGATAATAATTTAATGATGTTTTTATGAAACCTATTCCTCACAACATGTTTATTAATTTACGATTAAACCATTTTGAAACCCATTTATTTTCCATGGGTTATGATTTGATGAAATTATTAAATTATTGTGAAAGAAATATCCATTACACGAGTTATGATATAATGATATGGTGATTTTTTTATTATTTCATGCCAGACATATATATATTATTCATTTTGTGATGGATGGGACCCAAACAATATAACCCTTAAATGAATTGGGTAATGATGATGGAGATGAGAATATATGAATTGGTGATAAAGTTAATAAAATAATAATAGATGAAGAGTAAATAAATTACTATGTGATGGAATAGTAAACCAGATAGAAATTGATCCTAATAAAATGATGTAAAAGATCTAGTAATAATTTCCATTTTGGGACACTATCGACATTTTTTATCTTAGAAGTAAACATTTACTAATGAAATGAATTTCTACGGTATTCATTTGGACTAAAACTAATGTCATATATTTTTGATATGTACTCATGGTTCATGATTGATTACCGAGAATTATATACTATTCATTATTATTAATTATTATTCACAAAATATTATGTTATGATTCATGAATAAATTTATTTGACTAATTTTATATTATAATTTTATGTTACGATCGTGTTCTCATACCATTATATGTATCTTAATCCATCTTTTGATAATTGATTGATATATTCAATTTTTACCATTACTTACCATCTCATCTTTCTTTTTCTTATATTTTCATTCCCTATGATATTAAAAATGGATTTAAATTGTTTAATTATAATAAGTAAACTATATTAAAATATTTTTAGGGAATATGCAGAATATATTTCAATAAATAAGATGAATATATATCTAGTTTCTAAAGAAAAAAACCTTTTCCATTAAGCTTTATTATAGTGATTTTTTTTAATATTGATAAAAAATGAGGCAATATTATTGTTTGAAATTCTCCTGCTTCCACGTAATGATCCCATTATTTCATAAAATATCCCTTATACCTTCAACAAACATTGATCATATACAAAATCTATAACACCCTGAGATTTTAATAGAAGATATTTATGTGAAATTGTGTAAAGGAAAATCAACATTGATCTTATCTTGCATTACACAGTACACTCAACTTGGATTTCGTTACATGAAACTGAGTTTTTATTATTTTTGATAGAATATTTAGCATGTAACACTAAACATAAATATACCATGATATATATTACCATAAAAACATTTCGTTTAGAATTTAATGTATGAATATGATTCATTAAAATATGAAAATATTTCATACACATGTGGATATAATTAATTATTTTATGACAAATTGATCGGAAAAGAAAATAAAACCCTTCTTAAAAAAAGGAAATGATTTTCTAAAATAGTATTTTATGGAACTCATGTGTGATCTATACTAAAAAATTAACATGTAACTCTTGTTGAATTATATTAATTATATTTATATATAATATGATCAATATAATATTAAAAACCCATCCTACATTTTTTCTATATATGACATAAAAATAAATCAACATTTAATCATAAAATTTTATATATTTTAAAAATGTATTTTTTCACCAATTTATGGTGAACTAATTTTATAAAATTTCCAAAATAATTTTATAATTTTTTTTTCAATAAAAAAGATCATTTTAAAAGATAAATATCAAAATTTACATTAGGTGAAATTATGGTATTTTTTGGAAAATATTGGCTTTACTATGATTAGAGAAAAATACATAATTTGTAAAAAAAAGCTTTTATTTTAATAAAATAAGTAATTTCAATGTCACAATATGTAGTGAATATGATCTAATTTATCCTATTTATTATTAATTTATTTTTAAACCACATATTTAACTATTAATGTACATTATATTGGGTTTTAATATATGTTTTTTCTATGTTTGAAGAAGTATTTTTAAACAAATAATATTTAAAATTAATAATGTTTATACATTTTAATATATTTAAAAAATTGCTAACGGGGAATAATTTAAATGAACTGTGTCTAACATATATCATTTTATATTAATTTAGTTTAGTATAATGTCTATTTTTAGTCATAGAGTTAATATAGAATCACCTTTTTCTATGAAAATTCTCTTATTATAAACATATTGTCTTTCTGTGACTAGATCATTGATATTCAAATAAATTTTGAGACTTCTATTATTTGAATTTGGTAAAATTGATTCCATATTTGGAATTAGAATAATTTATAAATTTTATTAATATAATCATAATTTTTTACTAAACTAATTAGTGAATAAAATTAAAATTTGTCATACTGATTAGTCTGAAAATGTTATTACATAGTGACTAATCATTAATCATAATGTTAAAAAATGAAATAGAATATATTCAAAAACCATTAGATGGAAATGTTTCAAATATATTCCTTCCTTCCATGATTTTGTTTTATTATTTTAACCACAAGAAAGGGGAAAAAAATTCATGTAAATCCCTTTTAAAAACTTTACATTTTTTCCACTTACCCCACGTATAAAAGACCTCTCATACCCCTCACATATATACACCATTAAATACATTTATACAATCAAAACAATTCGTAAATCACATTACAAATCCCCTCAACACATCATAGTAGTATTATTTTGTAAATAAATCAATCCATTTATGTTTTAAATGAATACCTAAGGAAGAAAATTTATGAAGAGGAAATAATCTTCTAAAAATATTTTTATTTTATATCTTTCTCCACCTCCTTCTATTATACTTATAACAAACTAATTTAATAACCTTATTATCTTCAATATACCAAGAATTGTTATGTTAATAGAATGAAATATAACCAAATTAACTTCTATCATGTGTGTTATGAAATCATTTTTTTACAGTAGACTACTCCCTCACGAAGGGATGTCATTCATATTTCGGTGACCACATTTCACAGTTGGTCATAACGATGGACTATTAACAATTTGAAATGTCTCCTATGCACTATTACATAGAATTCGTTATTTTTCCTCACTTACACACCAAATCTGTCATTTATGTAGAAATACATCTTTATGTTAGATGAGGGAGAATAATATATTACAATATCCCAATAGAATTCCTACACACTGAGTAATGCAGATTCCTTAGAAACATTTCCCAATAAAATGGATCATGGGTGTGAACCTCCCCTGAGAGTAGGCCCTAGATTTAAAATTATAGGTTGGGTTTCTTGTTCTGTAACCCAAAATGTCCTCGATGTGTCCCTAAAATTACACAGTGCAATTCTTCATTTGTAATGGTGATCAGTTATGTTAGTGAAGGGAGCGGTCTGAAGGGCTAAGACGGCAACCTGGAATTGAACTCGAGCAAGGTTGAAGGGGAAAATCCCCCATGGTATAGAGAAGTGGTTAACCCAAGTGGTCATATGTGTACCAGCCATATGATCAAGAAGGTTTGTGCTTTCCCTACCTATGAAGACTAGAACTCATGACCGCCCCTAATCATGACACATGCGCGTCCCACCATTGCACACAAGAAGCCCAGTACAGACCCCTCCTAAATGGAATAGAAATACCAGCTACATTAGTGTAGGGATCCTATGTCGAGTGCATGATTCATGGACATTTCTGGGGTAACACCTTAGAATAGTGACCAATATATACTTGACAATTGAACTAAAGGGATCCTCATTTTCAAAAAGAGAAAATTGGAATAATCCCCCGACCTCTAATTTCATATCCCCTTCACCCAGGACCACTGAAATCTCTCAGGTAGAACACTAAACAGCTAAGAAGGAAAAATTATTATGGATTGGGAGATCAAAATACCTATGGGATTAAAACATAATGAAACTTATATGTTAACCTCCTCCCCCGAGTGGAAAAAAACTACTGTAGTGTCCCTTTCCTGAATCAGGGACCTACACGAGACGCTTCGAGGGACACCTAAGGAGACCCATTGTTCCACCGATAAGGATTACCCCATTTTTTATTTCCCAAATTGTTCATTACTAGTGAAATATTTATGTCAGGTAGGACAAACCCTCTATGTGAATCAATTCCATCTCCTCCCAATCCCTACATATAGTACTTTTTGTCTCTAAACTAGGACTTGTATGAGCCACATTTTTAACCCTCATCCAATTCAGAAATAGTAGGTATCCTCTTCCATTGGATACTATGTTTTAGGGGGAGTAAATTTAAAATCCCACAAAAGCATTTAGACTTGAAAAACAATGAAAAGGGTCACAAAAGTGTGCCTCAAATTTTGATATTCATTCCTTTAGTCAAAGGCATAAAATAGTTGTTCAACCTATTGGGTAGGTTCCTGAAATTGAATATGGATATTAACTCCCTTGAATATAAAAAAACCCTACCCTTAGGATAGTGTTAGATATATCATAATATCAGTATGAAGTGTGAGGTCTATTTCCTCCCAATCTTGTCTCTGAGAACATAGAACTCATGTTCAAGGCTAGGATGGTGAGTATCACACACCGTTTTCCCTTTGAGAGATAGTGGATTATCCTACTTTATTCCTTATGAACAAATCTATGGAATACCCCTTTGTGTAAGACCCAATAATTTCTTATAGGACATCCCATGATTCCGTTATTCTTTCCCTATACCCATAGATCTTAGTCAGATAGATTATGAAATGTGACTATCCCAATTATAAAAATAATTGGGGAAATGGGAACTAGAAATCCATTTTTATCTTCCTTTAGGCCCATGTTATGATGACAGGAGGAAAAAACTACTTGATCCATCTCTCATTCCCTCTCCGTTTGGGTTTTGGCCTTATCCATCAGTGGACAATGTCGATTTTGATGTATCAATGATCATTTGATACCACCTGTTTATCACACCGATCATTGGTTGTGTGGGAATTCCAGTTGGTGGTGAGCATGATATCCACACAATCCCATAAAATATAAGGAAATTATTCCGTGTTTATTACCCCACCATACAAGTACCTCCTACTCAATATATTCCCCAACCATGTCACCATGCAATCTAAGGGTATCCTCTTTACGTATATTCCCTAATCATTCCACCAAATCAACATAAATCATGTCATTCTGTGGGGCCCCAATTAATTAGGGAATCCATGAATGTGTAATACTCCACTAATTCCTCTTAACATGATATATTCACATATGAGAAAAACCTTTAGAGGGCCTCTAAAGATCTGGGTTCTCAGAGATAAACATCATGGGATTTTACTCCTATCCAAATCGGATGCATAGGAAGCCTCCTTGGGGTCCAAACCCAACAACCCATAATCAATTCTATTCTCTCTTGGACACATACCCAATAATGCCTTACCCAACCAGTAAGTCCATATAACATCTAGGTTCCCAGGGCCACTTCAGTATAAGTCCTATACCGAACATTGACTAGGAACCTTTTTCCAAGATATTCGTACCGTATGACACTAAACTAAACTTTTTGTTCTTTATCACATGACAATAAAACCTATTATGTGACCTTTTTTTGGAACCTATCTATGTGGGTTCTGATTCATCTCAAGAGGAAATAAATGAAAACTATTCACATGTTTGATCCCCACATCATTAAAACTACCATGTCCCTTGATGATGATACACTCTATAATACCCCACTATATGGGTCAAACCCAGTGTTGTACTAATAAAGGAAAAAAGAATCTATAATGCATATACAAAAGGGTACCATTGATGAATAACCACAGATACATATAGATATCACCATCTAAGAAGAACCTTTGATACATATAGATGATTCTAAGTTCCATACATGAAAATAATTGATTGATACTTCAAGGGTAACATACAAAATACTTGGTAATTAATGAAGTATTTAGGAACATGTAATAAATATATAAGAGAGTTCTATAGTAGTTAATATTCCCCCCTAACAGTGTGTGATGGGACTAACCTCCCATCCTGTCAACCAGTGTGAGTCCCCAAATATGGATGTAACAATCATGATCAACCAACTAGTTTTTGAAAGAAGTTCTAAATAAGGGAACCATTGTGTGTTTCTGACTCCAAAAAAAATCCTTTTAGGATCTATTCAAAAAATATTAAGCTCGAAATGATTGATTTTATGAAACAAAAATTCATCCAATAAACTTTTATAATCTTGTATGTTTTTTGAGAAAAAGGGGAACTAGATGTGAATATTTAACCATGATGACGGTTTCACTTACCTGTTAGTCCCTTTTATCTTTCCAGATAAATGAGGTCATATTAGGGAAATCAATAATTTATGTTTCTTATTAATGGGATTCTACTTTGATGGGGATTTCTTATCCGTATTTTTCACCTATTTTTCAAGAATATATAAAAATATATTCATTCACTATAAATGGAATCATACCATCATGAAAAAATGTATTCCCCAGATATCCTTCATGATGGGACCTTTTCCATGTATAAGATGAAGTCACCTACCAATCGTATTTGATTATTTTTCTCAAAAATGTTGTTTCAGGAGTACCACTAGAATTGTACTTTCTGGAACTATGAGGCCACATGACATGCCCTCTAGAACATTAGGCCCCCTAGTCATCCACTTAGTAACCGAGGGTGGTCCATAAATTTAAATATCCTATCATCATCTCCAATAGTTTCAAGAGCATATCCCTTAAACATAATAACTAGCTACTCCCTTAGGCATATCCCTTAAGAGGTCACAGATGGTCTTAGTCATATGACACATGGGTTAGTTAAAAGGCCTCTGTCAAGTATTTTCCATCTCTAATTCCACAACTCTATAAACCCTCAACATGATTAGGGTTTCATCCTTTATAAATCATCCTAGGTCATTTGGACCCGAGAACACAAGATATCCTACAATGGTAAAAATCTGAAGAATAGAGAATATGGCCACACCTCTATCCTCTTCATAGAATCCCACCAATCGAATTGGGTGGAAAATAATGAGTTGGAACACAGACTTGTCCACACTAAACAATACAACTAGAAGGCTCGTTTGATTCTATAATAAGAATCCCTCCAACCAAACATAGTAGAACACAACAAGAAAGAACACAAACTAGATCACACCCCAAAATGCTTCTAGAAAAAAATTAATGGAATCATATGATATGCCACATAAATATCTTCACATTAAAAAAACCTTCTATAAACCTCTTCATGAAGAATAAAAAGAATCTAGTTGGCCAAATTCAGTGGAAAACCATGAGAAGAAACACACAACTATCTGGCTTTATCATGACTATCACCAGTCTCATCAACCAAAATCTGTAAAAGTAAGGAGGAATTTCATGGTGAAAAAACAAGTTCCAAAACCAAAGCACATCCCCTACAGCTAAGTACATTCAGAATACACTAGCAGGAAATAAGGGAAGGGGACAGGAACATGACCCTACCCAAGACATGAAATGGGCATCTATCCCAATTTTAATAGATGATGTCACTGAAAATATACTGTAAATGGTGATGGTATGAGCAATTCCCTGACCACATTATAATTCTCTACCAAGTTATTATAATAGAGATAACAGTAGTGAAATATGAGAGGACACACAACTACATACCTACAAATTGGTAACTCATCAATTTTACACTCTCGAGCAGACTCAGACCTGTACTCCTATCTAGTAGGGTCATGGGGAATAGTCCCCCATGGCATAAAGATAGATGGATCATGAATATACACTTGTTCAAATAGAATATAATAAAAAAAATTAAATAGCCATTCACGGAAGGCACAAATCCCTTCCAAAATTCATGAAACCTATCATCAACTTCTATTAGCAACAAAATAGATATTTTAGAAAACCAATTACCATAAATCCATTTTTCATAGCATGTGGCCCCATTTTCTGATGAGAAGGAATCCAAGAAGAAGCCTCAATAGTGAAAGTTGGAAAATGAAGATATTATCTATGATCTAGCTCTACATAACACTTGAGTTCTTGTAGCCCATGGAAACTTATCTATGGACTCTAAGAATCCAAATATCTAATTAAAAAATTATGGGAACAATCTTATTAATTATGAAGGTCTTCCCCAGAAACTTCACCATGAAGTGTTTCTTTATGTCCATTATTTGATCAATCGGAAGATTCCATCCCCTATGGGGCGTGACAAAAACCCTCCACATGGCTAGAAGATCAAATATTGAGAGGGTATTCAAATTTTTTAATTCCAACCTGAAGCTCCTCCCCAAGGAATATACTATAGGAATTTTCATTTAAATTGAACATCTAGACATAATGGTAGTCCCCAACCCCATAATGTTTGACACTATTAACTTTCTATCTATAGTTGTGTTTCACATTGTCATGTGGTTCCTCTCCTTGGCTATTTAATAATAAGATATTCCTATGACTAGGATTCACATGGGAAAATAAGGCTAGCCATGTCTGACTCCTATTCATTTACGATTAAAAACCTTTCTCATCCAGAGAACATCCCAATGTTATGATCATTATTTGATCCTCCGTTGCTTCTCTTGGAATCCAATTTAATAAAGAAATCCCCTACCAGTCTAATTTTCTATGATAATATTGCACAAAAGCGTAAACTTTGATCCGAATTGATTTAGAAACCTCTCAAAAAAGATAAGGTAGAAATACTAAATATGAAGAAATAACTAGCTAAAGGTGATATACCTATCATGTTCTATTCATTACTAACTTTTTAATACAACAATCTAAAGGGGATGGTAGTATATTATGTTCATATATTGAACTCTATTTGTCACTTAAGAGAAATGGAAATACGATATGGTGAGTATCAAAGTCAAATAAAGGGAATATAAAGAATGTAATACCCAGTTGACTAGGTCGATTTACTGGTTCAACAATATCCAAAATTAGAGAGTAAGAATGGATACCCTTATATCGAATTCTTAAAATCATTTAAATATTTCTTCAACTGATTGTGGATACCCCATCCAGTGCTTATATCATAATATGGGGTTATCAAGGAGTCAATTATTTCACTATTCTCCCAAATCATAAAATTCTACCAAATCTAGAATCATGAAATGTCATTATTTCCGCATGGATTCCAGAAATATACTCATTTCATGCCCTACAATATTATAAAAAAAGGCCACGATCAACACTCACAAAAATCGGGACAAAACATAGAAAGCCATCAAATTTCATTTATATCATGAATAGGAGAATATCGAGTAAGCATCACTTTTTATGTAATTTGGAAATCAAATAGTGAAAATTGAAAAGACAGCCACAAGGCATTGGGAAGTATGCAGTTTAGGTGAAAAAAATATGATGCGACAAACCCATGTTCAAACCTGATTCCATAAAATTAGTAATGATTTCATGGAAGTAGAATCCATAAAAATCCATGAGAAAATATAGCATATTGAGTTAGGTTTTTTTTTCAAAAACCCTTTGATTTTAGAAAACTAGGGTCAAGGTGTATTGAATGTGGATGAAAAAAGCATTATCCCTTAGAGAGGGGGGATTTTTTAGATCAAAACCTATTCCTCAGTGAATTGTAAATATTATCCCAATTAGGGGATCCCCAAAGAACAAAACATCCTAGTTTATCCCATCTTATGATTAATTGTACTCCATAGGGACACTAATTACCAAACTATATAGTCATTCTATTTTGATTAACATCGTCCATTTTTTTAGATAACCAGTGATGGAGAGGATATTTCCTCATAGAGGGCATAGAATAATGGAGTCTCATAATGAAAGAGATAAAATGAATTAAATGAATTTAACTTTATTGAAATTCACTAATAGTACCCAAGTAGACCCTTCAGATCATGAGACCAATATATAGTAGGTGGACGAGGATGTTCCCTTTAATAATATGATACATACCGAAATGAGTGAATGAGGTGTGTGCACAATGAACTAGATGCTTTCCCATAATTTGGGAATTCTCAAAATCAATCCACCGTTTCCTCTTAAAAATAAAATACAACAAAGAAATGGGTAAAGGTATGATTGTTCCTCACTAACCCCATGGAGAGGTTGAACCACTTGCAATTTAAAAAATATTTTATAAAAAAGATGATGATTTGAAAGAATTGAGAATTCTCAATGTAGTACTACTTTGATAATTCCTTCCCGGAGGATATGTTCTATAAGAAAATGCTCCAATTGCACTTCTAGAGAGTGTACCTCTAGAAAGAGATATATTGAATGAAAATGAAATGGAGAGTGAACGTACCCTTGAAATAAAATACAAAAAATCTCTTTAATAAGATTATATAATATCATATTAAGATCTTCCCTCATTGGGTATGAAACTTGAACATAACAAGGAACATCATTAGAGGTATGCCCCTATATGTTACCCACATAAAATAATGACAATGCCACCATAATTGGACCTACCTTCTATAGTCCCTATTCCAACTCTTTATACGAAAAATATTTTTTCATCTGATTAAAACTACTATTGAGTCACTAATGGATAAATTAGAAGTTATTTAGTGATGGAGTGCTTTGGTAAAACAAAAATAGATGACTATCCCTGAATGGGTTGATCAAAATATTTTCTTACTAATGTATGTTAACCCTGTATTTTAAATTTTCAATGGATCGAGGGACCCAGCGCAGTATTTGACACATTTCATGTCCCACTATGAACCCATGATGTGGAATAATGAATAACGGTTGGAATTTAAACAATAGTGCTTCATGAAATAACTCTAAGAACAACCTTTTTATAGTACAATAGTTTGAAAACATGGTCAATTACAGGGTTGGAAGATCTCTATAAAATCATCTCTTCTAATTCAGCTCAATGAGGAAAAAGAAAATAGTTCTCAACCTCTCAAATTATAATCAATAGAAGAATGATAGGGTCTCATATCGTACTACTCGGTGTATGGTTATGATATATCCTATTAACCAATAGCTTCCCACCGAATAATTGTTTCCATATGTATATGGAATCTACATTCTAAATTTTACACACTAGTCATCCATGTGAAATACAAAGGTAGGTTCAAGAATTTTCTATTATTTCTCAAAGAGTGGAAGACTCCATCACATGGACCAAGGATAAGTCATCAGTAAGTCCATTATCACAAGGAAAGGGAATAAAAAAACATAGGATTTCATAGTTATGATTAAGAAGGCCAATCCTCCCAGTACAAATCCAAATCACACTCCATATCATGTGGTTCCACCTCCTAAGCACTAGAAACATTACAAAATAAATCTACATGATCAATGGAAGGAATTTATTATTTTTTTGAGGAGATGAAGAAATTTTTTTATTCTTTTCAAATTAACCATGTCCATGGATACATCATCTCATAATTGGAGAATACGTTGATCAAGTAAAAAAATCCCAAGAAACCCACCATTGATGACATCTAAGATTTCCCAATCTATTTCCACTTCCATAAAGCATTGGGGAAAAACATCCATGAATGATTTGGTTTTAATGAAAACATAAAAATAACTTTGGACTCTTGGACTCTAAAGATGGTGTAGCCACCTATGCATGTGGAATATTTTTCTGCAACCGAGATAGAGGAGGAGAACAGATGGAATGATTTTAATTTAAAGGGTACATATATTTTTAGTGACTTTATGGTTAGAAATAAAATCATCCAAAGTCATTATTTCCTCAATGAGAAGTTGAAACAACCCACTATGCTCTAGACCACTTTGACTTTGGCATAGCGGACTTCCTCTACATCTCAGCCCTAGTAAATCTTGTATTCCAAGAAACCAAATGGATGGAATATCAAGAAGAAAAATATTAAGCTGATCCTATTCGAAGGAAAATTTTGGCATTGTCCTCAAAGGACTTCATGCATTCATTTTGAGAATCAAAATCACAACCCCATCAAATGAAACAACAAGAGATGACCTACCCAATGGATTCCTCATCAGACATGGAGTTGATCTTTAGTTCTATTTATGTGATTCACATAATGGATTACTTATCGGATGATCATAGTGAATATGAACTAATAATACTTACATATGATTGTTTAATTTTGTGAAGAGGCTATCAGATTTGAGGATACTGGTGAATATGTGGTCATGCAAAGAGTAAGTATTACATCAACATCCTTTCTTGATCCACCCATGTAGCATAAACTTATAGAAGAGTTTTCCAACAGTCTTAGATGTGGACTGAATGTCCCCTCACACATGATAGGGTTTTAGCTTATATGATCATATCAGAGGATCAATTACAGATGATTACCATTCCAAATCATCCTCTCTGTGTAGGTAGAAATAGTCAAATTAATCAACCAAGGTAAAAACACATTGAACTCTTACTCTAAAGGATGATCCAAATATATAATGAATTCTTAATAACCTAAAGAATCAACAATACGGTACCCCCATACTAGGAGGCACATACCATTAGGAAAAAAGTATGATTTATTAAAATAATTACCCTTTTATAGGAGAAGTTTGAAATCTTGGATACAATGAGTCTATCAAAATATATTTGGGAAACGCCAATGAAGGACCTTTCAAGGCATGGAGAATTTAATTTTGAAGTTTATTTTAAAGAATTATATCATGCATAGAATGATCTTCCATAATTTCAAAAGATCACTCCTTTCATAGGTGAGGACAAAGACTCCATCAAACATTGAAACATAAAACCTTTGTACCTATATGAAAATATATTTGAAACTGAAATTCTATGATCCTTCATGGAAAATGAATTGGTATTCAACCTTATTCCAGTTCAAACACTCCATCAAATGGGTTTTAATGAGTATCATTTTCCACCTCTGCTATAACTCTACAATGTTATGATAAGAATAAAAAGAATTCTCTTGAAAAAATAAAACTAATACTAACTTATGTGATATTGTTTTGGAATCATAAGTCATGTATGTTTAAAATATATGACATTGAATATTTTTCTAGGAAGGCCCTAATTACATAAATATATAGTTATTCCCTTTTCAAACCTCCAGTACCCTATATATTGAACTAATGGTGAGATTGGAACTTTTCATGGTGAAAAATTCCCATTTAAATTAATTGAATAAAATTTAATTGATAGATAATTTTACTAGAGGGAAGGAAAACAAATGTTGATTTACGATGTTGCTTGAATAAATTCATTGAATGGTTTGGTGGTGATCCCAATAAATCAATTCAAGAATCATGGTATAAATTTTTTGTTTATCACAAATAATATTGAATAGGTGGGTCAAAATGTGGGACATGTTCAGTGACTTCCATTCCATTTCTTTTGAAAATGTATCCCAAAAATGCTGGAGAAGTCATCAACTCTCCAAAAATTGAAAACAATTATATAAGGAAATAAATTTTTTCCATCCCAAAAATTTCAACAAGTCCCTACCTCATCAGTTGGTTTAAAATAATTAGATTAAAATTAATAATTTTGATGTGTTTTCTCCTACCACAACACTTTGAAATTTGATTTACTATCTATTTCCCCTCTGAATAAAGATTAGCTGGAGGAATGGGAAGAGGATGAAGACATTAGGGATTCCCGTCATGTATTTTATGAAGGTTTACTGGCCAACATTTATGAAATTAGAGAAATAAACATAGTTATAAAAGAGGATCCACATCCCACTTAGATATGTTCAGCCATGTCTCTTATAAAATAAGGGGTTTACACCTCCTTCTTGAAGAAACATCCGGATGAATTTTCCTTTAACTACATAGAGATTCCAAGACTTCATCCCAATGTGGCCACTCATTACATATTCTTTCTTATGGATCATTGTCAATATAAAAAGGAATCAAGGACACACCCAACTCACACCTCTAAATTGAGGATGAATTGGAAATGCTTTTCTTGGATATCTTCATCGTAAATGTTTAGTATCTGAAATGGCAGGCAATTATAATCTGATAAATATGAATATTGGTAATATCACGGTCTGAATCTACTTCAAATATCTCAACCATCACTATCTAAAAGATGTTTTATAGTTTCAATCACATATCTACTGATTGATGCAATGATCGAATACCCAACCATACTCTTTAGGGATAACTATTCAGGGTACAATGAAATCATAATAGACCCTGAGTATTAATACGACACCACCTTTAGGGCCCCATAGGGTGTATTTTTCTATCAGGTAATACCCTTTGGATTTAATAACGTGGTCTCCAATTTTCATCTTTCCATGTAAAACATCCTCAATCCATTCCCAGGAATATTAATTGAAAGTCGAGTTGATGGTCTTGTGGTTATGTCCTGGAAATTTTCTAACCACCTAGATGTTATTTAGACTGTCTTTAGTAAACTATGACATCAAATACCGATGAAGAAGAACATTAAATGTTCTTTTAAGGATAACTCAAGGATGTTTCTCATATTTTTTATACTCCAACAAGATATCAGATTCGATCCCAGAAATAAAAAATATATCCTTTGCATGTCACCTCCAAAAAACCACAATGAGTGGAGATGACGTCAAGGATACTTTTCATACATCTGTAAAATCATTTACAACCTCACCAGTAAGCGTTTTACAATCACCAAATTGATGTATAATGGGGATTTATTTCGTTTGACTAATGAATATAAAGAATGATTGAACAGTTTAATGAAATATCTATTGAGTACCCATGTTCTAATTCCACCCATTGAAGGATATCTACTGATTAAATATGTGAAATTCTTAGTATGATCACTCTGTGATTTCCTTAGTCAAAATAAGAACTCATTAAATTATATAACCATTTATTATCTTAATATAAACATGATCTAAATAGTGAATTGTAATCTAGATATCAAGAAGAGATGCCTTGGGTAAATCATCATGATTCATAATCTCAGTCAATACATGCACCACCAAAATTTTTACTTAGTATCTCATAAAAACCCAATAAAATATATTCTCACTCATCCTATGTTGATAGTACATTTTTCATAGTGGTATATTATCCTATTGAAGTTTGATATACAGTTCGTGCCTCAAAAAGATGTGATATTCCAAGCCATGGTAGATTTTCTTGTAGAACACCCATATGTACAAAAAAAAATTTGAAATACTAAATTCCATGAACAATAGATATTTTCTATTGATTATGGCCATCAAATGTGGAAAATTTATTTTGGGGGTGCCTCTAATAGCCTAATGTGGAAGAGAATAGAAGGCCTTAAGATTATTAAATTTAGGTTAGGGATCATGACTATCTCTCCAGAAATGGTATTCTTTCCTAACACACTCATGTTGTCATACAGATGAAACCACATTGATGAGAAATATTAGGGCCTCATTGTAGGAATAAAACTTGTGCTCATAATATCAGTGATCCACCTCAGGGTAAAAGGATATTCATAGTACATTATCAAACATATCAATGCGGATCTTCCTATCATAATATAAGATATAATACAACAACTTGACTATGTCCAAATGTTAGTGGTACAATTTCTCTCGAATCAATCATTGTCTTGCATACCATTATTATTGAATTACAATGTAGATGCATTTGGAAAATGGATATATGGTTTTGGGAGATCCAAAAGGGGGCATAATGTTTATTAGAAATGCACATCCCCCAATACTCTAACCTTTTGATCATGTTAGAATATAGGATATTGATGGAATCTTTCATGTCCCTAGACTATATGGTTACACCACTAGGTGGTTTATTCCAACCACGGACTACCATAAAAATGATGTACTCCCATTAGAAAGGCATTACCATTAATCATGGTGAGAAAACCTTTTTTATACCTATTCTCAAATTAGTATATTTTACTATCCTCAATCCTTGTCAGTGTAGATTAATACTATTTATTTGATATTGTAGCAGAACACATATCAGTTCCACAATTTAATATTTTTTCAAAGAGATTGTTATTAAACTTTTTTCATTTCCATCTATTAATCACGTTTAAAATATATTATTTTAGAACTTCATTCCTTTACATGGGTTCTTATTATTTGATTGTTATTGACAAGAAACACATTTCATTTTCTTTTGGATTGGTCATGTTATAAATGAATAATTATTTTTTCTAGGAGTTTTATAAAGAAATATCAATGTACATTATACATGTAGTGAATCATGAAAATTATAAATTATTGGTGATCCTAAATAACATTGTGTGATCATATTGTATCATCTATGATGGGTTCACCTTGATTGAACTACAATTAATTGTTTAATAATTATTTTTTCCATATTATTATATTGGAATTTGTCCGTTTGGTAATTCTAATTTTTCTGGGTTATTTAGTGGTTCTATGATTTGATGTCCTTATATAACAATATTTTTCATCAATACTTTCTATGTGGTTAAAATGTTTCGTAATAATAATATTGATATCACATGTCTCATGATTAATTATTTTGATTACTCTTTCATTTTACCTTTTTTTAAATTTGATGATCCAGTATTAATGCGTATTTTATTTTTTATAACTCTCTCCTACACTCTAATTATTTCATTATAACATTATACATTTATAATACTCATTAATGATATTTGTTTTTTATTGATTATGTTTACCCTTAATGATTATTTGAACTCATCATTATTATGTATTATTTCTCCCAAGGTTACAAATAATAAGGCTGAATGAATAAAGAGAAGAATTTATCTCGTACAGATGATGATGTCATAATGTTGAAATGAAAAGTTCGGTTAAGTGGTAGAAATGTTTTTTTAATTTCATTTGAATTTTTTATTTAAGAATTTTTCATAATTCTATAAAACTATAAACATAAATTTTCCTCTAGAATGTATGTAACTAATTTTTTACTTTTTAGTTTTTATGGTTTGGATGGAAAATATGGGTCCCAATTATCATTATCAAAGCCTGAAATGTAATGTTCATGATTTCAATGTAGGATTTTAAAGTGCATGTCATGTGTTGTCACTGTTTGTATCAAAGAATTTTTTATATCAGATTTGTGAATAGATTCTTTTCATGTGAGGTTTAAATTGAGAGTTATGGGTTCTAGAATAGTTCTTTAAGAATATGTTTTATCATATAATTAAATTCTGAGACTCATCATTTTTGTGTTTTATGTAGTATAAATTTTGATGTTTTTAACGACATTTTTATTGATTTTTTTTGTTCGGGAATCTTTAAAACGTTGTATCAATAAGAAGTGTTTTTTCAAGTGTTAATATTTTTATTTTAAAATGAAAAATAAATGAAAAATATTATGGGTGATAACGCATCCCATCCAAAATTGTGGCAGGGCATGAACCGATGACCAAAGGATGATAAGAGTATCATGCTTACCATAGGATGGCATGATGTCTTTGTGAGATTGAAATATATAGAAGAAAATATAATATTAATTTCAAAAACAATTGTGATTTTATTTGATTAATAATTGTTTATTTATCTTTAATGAATAAATGATCCAATCGTTCAAATATTTTGGTATCAACTATTGTCCAGAGATTAATGATGAATTTTTAGGATATTAATTTATAAACTTTTTTAGTTTAAATTTTTTGAATTACTATAGAATTTTTATGATTAGTGTATCATATAAGGGTTTATTAATTTTTTTAATTTTCGTACGTAGTGTTAGAAACGTTTTTGGTTAATATTTAAATACAGGAGGAATAAATTTTTATCTATTTTTTGGTTAAAGATTCCTTAATAAGAACATTTTTTATCCTCTTGGAATGAAAAATTCCTCTTGAATACTCATTTTTTATAGTAAAATATTATATTGAGGTGGCATTTTACAGCTAGAATAAATTCAAAAAATATTGTATGTATATTTGTACGCTTTATTAGTTTACATGCTAGTATAATTCATTAACTCTAGGAAAATGATCATGAATAAAAAAATTTATCCAATAATCATCATTTCTGATTAACCAATGGTAATATCGGGCATAAAAAAATATATGGTTTTAGGGACCTTAATTTTTTATTGATCATTCACTTGTTTGTGATCAATGATCTCAATCAATCTCTTTAAATATTTATTCTTTTTCTAAATTCCCTCATATGTTAACCTATTTTAGAAACCCATCTTTTTATTATTATATATAACCTTTTTAAAATCTTTTTATATCTTATTAAGATTAATTTTTATTAACCATTTTTATGATTTGGTTTTAAAACAAAATCATTATCAAATATAGATCCTTTTATTACCGTGATATTGGTGAAATTTAAAGGAATGAATTTATTAATGTGGGGAGGATGTCACAACCCATGATATTAAAATAATATTATTGTATTGAATAAAATAAAAGACATGAAACCCTGATTAAATATTATTTTACACTCAACACTCATTTTATCTTGTGTCACATGCAACCCCAAGATTTTTTTGTTCGATAGAATATTCAAAAGGCAAGACCAAATACAAATGACCTATGATATATATTACCCTTATAACCATGACATTGGAAGGTATGGTATGAATATGAATAACTAAATTATTAAAATATAGTTTAAACATGTATATATAATGAATTATTTCATTACCAAGTAATTATAATTAAAAATAAAATTAGTTTTGAAAAAAAAAGAAATCATTTTTATGAAAAACAATTTTTATGCGCACAAGTGTATTTTCTAACAGAAAATTAGATAAATTACTTGTTCAAATTTTATAAATTAAATATATATATAATATATTCTATATAATATTTAAAATTCATATAATGTTTTTTTCTATATTTTATAAAAAATAAATCAAATTTTAGGCTTAAAATTGTATATTTTTCAGCAAAGATGTTTTAACTCTTTTCATAGGAACACTTATTTTAAAAAATCATATAGAAATTTTTTATAAAATCAAATAAACAAATAATAATTAAGTTTAAAAAAATATAAATTTTTTTTTACGATGATGTTTTGGAAATGTTTTTTAAATATTGATAGTTCACTGAATAGTGAAAAATATAAAATTTTGGAATTTTTTTTTTAATAAATAAAGTTATTTAAATTTATCAATAATTTTCGATTATTTTTTCAAGTAACCAAATTATTAATTATATATATTTAATCCACTTAATATATTTTGAATCATCTTTATATGTGTTTATAATGTATATTTTTTTGGCATTAAATAAAATATTGTTTCTAAAAACTATATTTCAATGAATAATGTATCTCTATTTTAAGTATTTAAAATAATCCCTAATGGGGAACATTTTAATTGAATTTTCTATACTATATTTTATTAAATATTAGTATTTATAAAATCAATTATTATTATTATTATTGTTATTCATATAGTTAATATAAGACCACCATTTTTAAAAATGATACTTGTTTCAAAACCCATTGTCTCATCGTGATCGTGGGATTAATATTAAATTATGTATTTTCACTTATGTGATTTGAATTGTGACAAAATTATTCCTTATTTTAAATCAAAATAATATTTAATTTCATATAGTGTCAACATAAATTTTTTCCAAAGTGATTACATAAAATAATTATAATTAATCACAATGATTATGTAAATAAATGTTATTACCAAGTGATTAAACTTTAAACGTACGGGTATAAATCAACTAGAAAATCATAAAGACCTCATTTGTTATAGCTCGATAAGATTATAAATACTCAATTTATTAATAAAAAAGACTACTATATAACCTTCTATATATATTATGTGATATTTATAATAATGATCCCTTATTTTATCATGGGTTCTCACCTAACATTATAAGGCATAAATTGCAAAAGATTTAAATCAGTATCAGTTATGGTCCTTATGAAATTAATATGTTCCGAAATACACATAAAAAAGGATCTAATCCCATGTAGTAAAAAAAATTATTTGTAGCACTTATTTAATAAAATTTGAGTTATTTTAAGTTGATTTAATATTTCATAGTTCTAATCTATTATTCCACAACATCCAGTTAATCTTTTTCAGTCTTTGATTTATGAGAACTACAATGTGGTACCATTTTGTTCTTATAGGGGAACAATATCTCCCTTTTAATCAATCATAACTCAAAATCCATATAAGTAATATGAAAGACCAAGATGTATTTCCAATATATTTATATGCATAATGTAAAAAATATATAATTATTCCTACAAGAACATGAAAACCAACTCATTATATTCTTAACCTGAACCAATAATTCTCAAAACATTTCCATACGATCCAAATCACTACGAAACACTTCAAATCATTACTAATAGTATTGTAATATATGATATGTTCTTGTTTTAAATTATCTTAATCACAAAAACAATGTAAAAATGTACAATTTAAATACAATCTATCATCACTTACAAATTTCATAGAATTGAACTTTATCAATACCAGACATGCCATATTACTCTATAACCTCATCTATATTCTTTCTATAGTATGAAAATTAAATAAAATAAGTGCATTATTTATATATTCAAAAAAATGTATCATTTCAAACAATTAATAGATATGAACTAATATATCTGATGGAAACATTTCATACATCACTCATTTCCATCATATATAAATTTTAACACCCTTCCACATCAAAATCCAAGTCCATTTTGATCGTCAATATTTCTATAACATTCAATAAATAATATATTTTTGTACATCTCTAGGGTAATTCATCATTACCTCCTCTTCAAATATTGTTGGATACTCCAAATTAACTAAAATATTTTTATATCAACATAATTTTATATATTGTAGAAATCATTCTTATTGAAAAATAATTTAACTCAATACAAAATAGTTACAAAAGTTTAACCTATTTTAAAAGATAGAAATTATTATGATTTTAATAATAATTATAATAAATATTTAATGTATAATTTCATTACGATTATATATTTAATTATTTTTCATGAATTATTAATTCCATTTTTAGTCACAAAATTTTAACTTAGTCAAACACCTAGAATATGATCACATGATTCACTTAATATAAAAATGATGTAAATATAGGTGGGAATGGGGAATTCTGACACATCCACCTATGAAATGTTAATTAAAAATTTGTTGTTGAATCAAAACATTCACCTATAAGAAATCCTAAACCAACTTAAGTGAGAAATACCCAAGAACATAAAATAAGTTATTTTCCTGTAAGAAACACCATCTATCTCGATGGATTGTATACAAATATATGTATTTCTATATAGAAAATACCATGATTTGTTAATGGAAAGGGTTAATTGTATATTGAAATTTCCTATAATGAGAAAATTCAACAAAAATTAGTTTGGATTCATAGATTTTTTGGTGTCTTAGTTTTACATTTTATTATTACTAATGTCCATTTATTTTAGAGTGACTTGGTAAACAACACACAAAACTATTGTATCCCATTTATATATCATTCATCTAATTTTTTAGACTAATATTTTTTTTATTACTTATTTGTGATATCTAATGTATAGGTATATTTAATGTTGTCTATATTATCTTTAAGGGGATTTCAAATAATTTTTTTAATTGTTTGTGAGTCCCTATAGAAGCCTATAATTGATCATAAATTTAAACCTATTACACTTTCAAAATAGTGAAAAAATAAAATATTATACATATTATTCAATATTCAAGGTATTGACCTATACGTTAAATTAAATTTATTTTTTTATATGATAAGTAAAAATAAATTGGAATAGAATAAAATATATAACAAAATATCCATTATTTCAAAAAATATAGGAGAAAATTATTGGTTTTTATAACCATATATCCCATATATAATATAAAATGATCTATCATGATATAAATAATTATAATTAAATTAAGCCTTATCATAGTGTCAAATGAAAAAATGACTAAATTTATACTAATGTAAAAAATTATTATTATGATAGTATGGAATATTATTAAAGTAAAAAATCCCAATGAAATGATGAATTTCTACTACAATTAATTATCTATATTTTAGAATGAAATTATATCACATTAATTTTATCTATATTATTATTAATGTTGAATCAAAATAAATTTTTCCCTTATGGATCATGAAAATACAAAATTTACCTATCCATTTTCACATTTTCATATAATCGAATGCCAATATACAGATTTAATTTTATATTTACCCATTTATGTTGAATTCTATGTGTTATACATGTGTAACTAGATCTATAATAAGAAGTCTACATATTTGAATATATTTTTTAAGTATCCTATTTTTATGAGTGTATAGAACAAAAAATCATTTTTCACTTTCAATATATTGTAAATATTATCATATTAAATTATTATAATTACCATTCTTATTATATAATGCGATAATAATTGTGAATTTTATTTTCAATCTATCAAATAAAAGGTCAAAAGAATTGAACTAATTTCTTCCCTCCCCACCATCAAATATAGTCATATATTTTTACCTGTCATTGTTCATGTTAGTATTTTACTTAATATCCATTAAAAATTATGTAATATAATATGTATATCATCCTAATTGTTTCAAATTTAGTTGGAATTTCGGTTTCATCAATACTTTATAAATTTTAATAAATCCTTAGAAATAAATACCAATTAAATTCCAATCATCCAAAAATATATATTAGTTTTAAATTTAGATCATGCGTATGAAATCATACACCTTAAAAATATTAGACTCTACCTAAGAAAACTACACAAATAATATAAAATAATTTCCTAATATATATATATATATATATATATATTGGTAAAAATTTCATTCTCATATTCATGATTCAAGGAAATTTTTTTTACTCAAACAAGGATTCCCTCCATTTAACCATAATAATAACATTGATAAACCGTTTATTCTAAGGATCGTGGAAATATAATATGATTTTGGATTATATATATGATAAAAATAATGTCAATAACATTATATCTATGAATTCCAAAAATATTTTTCATCCACTTGAAAAACACAATGAATGATCATTCCATATTAATAGTTACTCTCCAATGTGAACCATTTTGAAGGGGTAGAACATAACACATTTTAATAGTATAATTTAAATTCTTTTGAATTATTAAATGTACATAATGATTCTATTTATCATTTATTCTAGTATTTTAGGCATGATTATTATTGGATTATTTTTGTTGACTCCTAATTCAATTGAATTTATAGTAACGATATTTTTCAACATTGTATTATATAATATGAGTTAACATTTGGTTTTATATTTCATCACACCCTATCTTTTCAGTGAGTTAGGTTCACAAGAAATACTTTTAATGTAGAAAATCCTGATTTTATTTTCACAGTAATGACCATGAATTTTGTAATAAGAAAAACTACCTTCTTCAAATACTTAAGCACCATATTTGGGTATAATATATTTAAAATTAAATACATTATAGAATAATGAAAATAATAATTTTTTTCTACAAAAAAAAATTACATATCTTGAACAAATATATTCCAAAGAAATATAAATAGTAATATATTATAATAAACACATAAAAATAAGAAAATAGAAGTTGAAAGTTTAGTTCATCGTGGTCCTCCAATATTATTACAAAAGCGAAAAAAATTATTATATTAAATATAATAAATAGTATTTTTATTATGTTATAGATATTTAAATTTTAGTTAAAAAATGGTTGAATGAATGAGAACATAAATAATAGGTTCATAAAAAAGTATATTAATTATCCAACTGTTCGAATAGTAATTAAACTTTTAATAACATAACAAACATCTGAAAAAAAATTCGATCGATGATATAATTAAAATAATTAAAAACTAATACTAAAAAATATTAAAACAATTTAATAATAATTTAAACTTTTTAAAAATGAATTCATAAATAATAAATAAGTATAATGTTTTATGATGTACGTTTTAACATCATTTGTAGAATGTTTTTTAAGGTGAAATTTTGAATATTATAATTATAAAAATTTGTATCATATATTGGTTAAAATATATATTATAATTAATTTTAATTCATATATTAGTTAATTAATATTAAAAAAATACAATTGGGATCACTCAAAGAAATAAAATATTATTTAAACATGATAAAATTATTTTTTTTACCTATTATATTATTTTCCTTATATATTAAATTTATAACATCAAGAATATGAATATAATAAAAAGGGTTTCAATTAAAATTTATCGCAACAATGTTATCTTTGAATTTTATTTGGTTTTTAAAAAAAAATTTGTCAAATTATTATAAATATAATTTTTACATCTATTTTATTTTTCTACATTAACATGATAAACATATGGCCAAAACTTTTTTAGTGAATTTTCCAGAAATTAATATATATATATATATATATATATTTATAGAAACACTTAATTTAATAAAATCAAACATACTTTTCCAACATATAAATAAATTTTGAAAGCCTATATTACATTTTATTAGAAGAAAATTCTATTTTGACTTATTTACATAATATAAAATATTTATATGATGAATTTTAGTTTTGGGTCTGTTAAAGAGTTAAATGAATTTATATTTTTTAATCCTATGCTAATAAATATCAAATAAATTAACATTACTCTAGGTTTTGAAACAATTTCTCAAAATAATTGAATTTTATTCTAAATTAACTAATTTATTATATATACACCATTCCTCCAACAATTATTTTTTAGATAAAATGAATTTTCTTTTGAAATATATCTACAAACATATATCTATAAACATCACTATGATTCTATCTAAGGACTCTTATAATTATTATTCCACCCTCTGAAGGCATTATTCTCATCCCATTAGTGGTGACTCAAATAGTAAGGTATGCATTTTAAAATTAATGTATTTTATTTTTTATTACCCTCTTTACCATTGTATAATAAAATTAAGGAGAAAAAATAATATTTAATAATTATTTAATTATATTATAATGTTTTTATAAAACTAAAATATTTATTTTTTCCCTTCTTTTAAACTACTCTAAAAAAATCATCGTTCACTCATGGGTTTTTGTGCTATATAATTGATTGATGAAGTTTAATTTTTTACTTATTCCCTACTGGGATATGGTTAAAAATAATTTCTAAGAATCATTATGACATTAATAATAAACTAATTTCATTTCTATTATCTTTTAATGATAAAATATGCAATAGAATAAGGATCTGATGAATAAAAAATCATGGTAAATTTTGACCCACTAAATCATGCTTTCAGATCAATATTATATGATTAGTTAATATTGCATAAAATATAAGAAATAATTTCCTATTTATTGAAATGAATAATATACCATGAAAATATTGATATTTTTTATTCATTTAATAGTTTTATATAACTGGTACAATTATATTAAGGTAGTTTTGGAACTATAAACCCTACATCCTCAAAATATTTAATAAATTAAATATTATTTTATTAAATAAATTAAAAGCCACATTATATATACAATTATTTTGAAAATTTTAATAAATAATTAATATAAATAATGTAAAAATATTATTCTTATGCTTAGTATAACACCTAATGTAATTCGACACATAAGGTAATAGTGATTTCTCATTCTAAATTTCTCATGATGAACAGTTCTCTATGACACAATATTTCTCTATAATTACATTTCTCACATTCATAAAATTAAATTAAATAAAGGGAAACTTTTATTTTTCTAATTCTCCTTTATGATCATATCTTATAATGATTATTTTATTTAAATAAATTCTAAAACTCCTATTGATTAATCATAAATATTTTTTCCCATTTCAGTTTTTCTATAAATCCTTTTATTTTAACACATTTAACTTTTCCCCCTTTTTCCAAAAGATTGACAAAGTATATTTATTTAATAAAATTTTTCATCGTCTATTATTATGAAATTTCCTTCACAACAAGTTCTATTTTATTAATATAATATCATTTTAATGAAAATAAAAATAACAGATTAAAACATCTAGAATTTTAAGGGGAATTCATTTGATACGAAAATTCCTAATAATTAATGAATTTATGATTTAACTAATATCATTCCCCTAGGGTTATGTTCAATTTATTATTTATACATATTTATTTTTTAAGTGGATCACATATGTCTAGAATATTATGATAAATGGTGAGCCCATAATGTTACATCCTCCATATCAATTTGGAAATTATATAATTCCCTTGATATTTAATTCATAAGATATATAAAGCTAACACTTTTCCCAATATTATGTTTCGAAATCATTTAGATTGAATTTTTACCCTTTTTCCCCATGCTCATTATGAAGATAAATATTTCAAAAAAAATTAAGATGTATTGGATGTGAGACTTGAACTATGATTATAAGAAAATAAAATATTTTTTATATATTTTTATGGAACCTAATAATTTCGAATCTCCTATGATCCTTTTTCTATCTTTTCATGTTTACATATGGATGTTTATGATAATATAAATTTAAAACTTTATGATATAATTTTTTAGTCATTTGATAACTCACCCCTTGATTTTTCAATTTTATTTCTAAATAGGCATTTATGTCCCACCCCTTCTATTATGTATATTCCAAGGATATCTCATGAAGTGAGAGGAGTATATTTAACTCTAGAAGATAGTTAGGAAGATAGAGATAAAAGAATATGTCAATCATTTTTATCATTTTATATGACACTCTTAATTACCTAAATACACTAGAGTTAAAGACATATAAGTTATTCCTAAAGATATTTATGATAAAATCAATTTCATAATTTTATTAAGGGATTTTGGTCACTATAGATTGAATAATAGAAATTTATTGTTATTTTTTACTAGTATCGATAAACTAATTAATTGTTTTCCCAAATACTATATAATTAATGTCATAGGAAGTAATATATTATAATTTAATAGTTATATATGATTTTTTCTATTTATGATAATAATTTTTCATATATATTCTCATTAATTCTATTATTATCATTCCATGTTTTATTTTGTAAGTGAATTTATTGAAATTGGATGAATCATATAAAATCATCGGGAAAACCATTCCCATTTTCACGATCTATTATACATATTGATAAGAAAAAAAATCACCAAAACAATAGAAATGAAAAAATCTGAACAGATAAATTAAATCTTATAACTAAAAAAATACACTAAATGAAAATAATAAAAATATAAAAAATAAAATATATGTTGAATAGGTTATGAATTAAATTATTAATGAATCTAATTTCATTATCCAAGATGTTAATATTGAAACCCCTGATTTTCATACATTATAAATACATAAATTAAAATAAATCCTTGTAATTTATAATTTTTTACAAATTTTTATAATAGAAGTGATAATAGTTAATTTACAATTAATCACAAAATCATGTGGACAATACAGGGTTTTTAAAGCAAAATATTAAAAAGTTTTCTACATTATAATATATAATTTTAATGTGAAATTAATCAGAATGGGTCACATTTTATTAATTGAGATAAATATTATCTAATTAAAATTTGAACCAAATTTTACATATAATTTATCCTTATAAATAATCTAGATAAAAAATTAGTTTTGAATTAAAATATGTAATTTTTCACTACATATCCAAAATTGATGTTTCTTACAAAAATCTCAAAACATCACCCAAATCTAATATTAAAATTATAAATAATGAAATGAAGTTTATTTTCTCTAATTTAATTTCTAAAAGAGTATAAAATTAGTGTTCCATTTTTTATATAAGGATATAGCAAGTACATTATTTAAGAGAATATTATTTTTAATAATATATGGGATTTACCAAAAATAATATCTTTGTTTATAATTTTTTTATTCAAATAAAAAACATATAATAAATATTTTAAACTTATTTCATACTAATAATATGACAATTTTCAATATATAGGTTATAATTTTCTTTTTAAAATTATTATAATGATAATATAATCATGTGTAGAAAGATCACTGTTGTGTTTAACGTACAACAATTAAATATTTTGAGTAATGTATTCCAAGTCAAAGTTCTATATGAATGAAATATTTTTCATACTGGAATAAAATTCATAAATGATAATTTAATTTATTTGGAAAACACTGTCCATAAAAACTCAGGGTGTTTCATTCTACCACACTTATATGGAATTTTCACCTCAAAATTAATAACTTGGGTAAAAAGAAATGAGTATAATTCTACTTCATCATATCCTAATGTTCCCATATAGAATCATTTAATTGGTTATTTCTCCACAAATAATTTAATAGGTCACTACTTTTGTTTTCTATAACATTCTCTGATCGGTCTAAAATTTCAAAATGTTGTTCTTTATGAAGATATATCATGCTCTAGTGGTATGATCATAGAGTTCAATTAATGTGAAGTGTTAGGTGTATAGTTCTTCAAGAGAGATACATGGAACACATCATTGAAATGAGAGTTATTTAGATGTTGTTCCAAGCGATAGGCTACTGTCCTGATATTATAAAGAATATAAGAGGGACCGATATACCTAGGTCTTAGTTTCCCTTTCTTCTCGAATCACATAACATTAATCTATGGTGATATTCGTAAAAACATCTATTCACCAACGTCAAACCCTATATAATGTTAGTGACTATCAGAATAAATCTTCTTCTATCATTGAGTTTCCTTGAAATGTTGTGGTATGGTTCTAACCATCTGAATCACTTATGAAAAATCTCAGGTCCAAATATCTTTCATTCTCCAACTTTATCACAGCATGTGGGAGATCTATAATTCTTCTTTTAGAGGGATTCAAATAGAGCCATGAAAATTATAGAGTTAATGCTATGGTTTTATGAAATCTCACATTGAAGAATTTTTTGATCCTACGACCTTTAAAACCATGATAACAAGATCTCAATATATCTTATAGGGTTTGAATTTTTCTTTAATACAGAAAATATATCTGTGAATGATAAGAAATGTTGAAACTCAATTTTTTGTCATTTTTTTACTAAAGTATTCTCCAAATCATTGAAGTGAATATAGAATCATGATCTGATAAAATGGAATGTGGTACTTGATAAAACCAAATCATATCCAAATTGTATACCATGGAAAGATTATCCAAAGATAATTCTTCTCTAATAGTGATTAAGTGTGTTGACTTAGTAAGTGATTGAATATAATTCATATAACAGTTAACCCTTTATAGGTTTTCGGTAGTCCAATGAAAAAAATACAATGTGACGATATCCTATTTCCACTATAGTAGGGTTAATAGATGAAACACCCATTTAGACTATAGCCTTTTAGGTTTTAACTTGTTTTATTACCAAGTACTGACATATGAATTCTACGATATCTCTCTACATTCCATCACATGAGAGGTATCATTTCAAGTCCCTATACATTTTTGTACATCCAAAATGAATAGAGAATTAAGAACTAAAAGCTTACTCTAACAAATCATTCTTCATATTCGGTATATATGGAACACATATATAGTTATAGAAACATATCACTCTATCCTGATCACTATTAAACTTAGGATCATTTCAGAATTTATTTTGCAACTCTCCATCTTCGTTCTACTCCTCCATAACATTCAGCTAGACAAAGGGTTGAATATTCCTAAAAGAAAGATAATATTTTCCTCCTTCCCATATGATTTCTAGATCCTTCCTTTTCCAATTATGAAATATTGGATCTTTTGTGATCATCATCTTGGATAAGATTGCATGATCCATCTGAGATAAATCATCCTCCACCTTTTTCACATTCCCATCGGGGTAATGTATTGAGTTGTCATAATTCATTATCAACTATAACTATCATATCTAGAACATTATCAACTCCGTATATGTGAATATATATTTTATACATTTTTTATATGGGTATATATATTACACTTTTATACATAAATATAATTCCCCCATATTATTATTGAAAAAAGTACCAAAACTAACACTAAATCATGATTTGGGTAAATTTTCTCATGAATCTTCAACTATTCTGAAGAGTTAGAGAGAACCACATAATTCTTCATAAGAACGCAACCCAATTCCTTATTGTATGAATCAATATATATTATAAACCATTCAGTATTATAGGGTATTGTAAGCATAGGTTCACTGACTAACCTTCTCTCAGTTCCTTGAAATATTCCTCACATTCTTCTGTTCATCGGAACTTAACACCCTTCTGAGTTATGATGGTCATCGTATTATATATTAATTTTAAATTCTTCACAAACCATCAATATCATAAATCTATACCATAAAACCTTTGAATCACATTCACTGTGGTTGATCTAGGCTTTAATTTAATATCCTTCTTCATTGATAGATCTACTGCTTTACCATCTATTGGGATTATGTGACCCAAATATGATAGCTTTTGAATCCCAAATTCACACTTTGTAAAATTTTCCTATAATTTATCCTTCATTAAGGTGTTTAGTACAATTCTCTACTAACATTCTTGCTCTTCCTTGATCACTGAATAGATTATAATGTCATCTACACAGATTACCATGAACTGATTGAGGTATTCTCTAATGAAAGTATTCATTAAATTCGTAATGATAATCATGGAATTAGTAAGACCAAAAGGAACACTAAATATTCATAGCATTCTTACCTCTAATGTAATGTTGTATTGGGTATATCATTTTCCTTGACCCCTAATTGATAATATCTAGATCAAAGGTCAATCATGGGAATGTATTGTGAACTATATAGTTGATCAAACAAGCCATAAATATATGGAATAGGATACATAATCATGATTATGATCTTGTTAATCTACCATTGGTCAATCTAAATCTTCACTAATCTGTCACCATTTTTCAAAAAATAATTTCTGCACCCCAAGGTGACATAGTTGGTCTAATGAATCCCTTATCATGGTTTTCATGGATCTTCATCTTCAATTACTAAATCTCAATCGGCGCCATTTTATAAGTAGTCTATGAAATTTTTTTGGATCAATGCTTGAGTTATATTGGTAACTCAATATCACATGTTGGTGGAAGTCTAGGAAAAAATTACAAAAATACCTCAACAAAACCCTAAACAATAGGAATATAATTGATATCTATTTTCTCCCCAACCATTTGAGATAAACATACCTTTTGAAATAGAATTATTACCCATACAATTGATATAGTTTCCATAGGGAGTTAATACTTATCATAACATGGATTTATCATCATAAAAGGGTTTTAAATAACAAATGTAACTTACATAGTGAGATACTTTTTGTAGGATTTATGTAGAGAAAGAGAATCCTTGGATTAGATTAAATAAAAATAAACAAAATAAATAATGAAAAAAATTAGAGAATCACATTAACTCAAACTTCCATTAGTGAGGAATGATAGATATGAGATGAAATCATCTTAATATTAGGGGTTTTCATAGATAATTAAAAATATATTTTTTTGGTGGAATCATAACACCCCTAAAAAATTCATATGTTATGAATGAGTTGGTAGATCTTGAATCAAATTTGATATTATAAGATCTACAGTGGATGGTATGTGTACGTTTCCTCATGCCTTTATCACACCCCTCATTATAAATATGATTTTTATGATATTTACTCTTGTCCTAGGCTGATGATGTTGCTAACATTGATCATCATCAAAATCACTTGGGTTTGGTTATTGGTTATAATAATTCTTTTTCCCCGTACACTTGTATCCAAGAATCATGGAAGGAATATTATTTTCCTCTTTCCCCCCATTTAAAATGATATCTAGCTTCTTCTCATCACTTTGAAAATAAAAGTCCCGATGGTCGTCCTTTCTATGATTAAAAAATCACTATACCCCATAAGGAAATTTCATCCATCATTATTTCCACACATAAAGCATAAGAAAAATTCACATCTCATTTTATTCAAGGTTTTTAGCTTTTCCTTTAAAACCCATATTTATTTTCTAATCAAAACCATGGGATTGATATGTCACTCCAACCACCATTTCAACATTGATTGAACAACCAAAAATCTCTTTGTAGGTACTAATGTCTCTTTTGGCTAATGACCTTCTGTGACATGGTTGTATTCCACTAAAGAAACTATCAAAATTACATTTTGGAAGGTCTATAATTCATGAATAAAACCTCACATTTCTTGTGAAATTTTTTTCATTGATACCAATAGATCAATTATCCATTTGATTAAAATCATGGAAATATTTATCTTTATCAGTTTGAATAATTTGAATAAATTAAATATCTAAAAACATTAATTGAACTTGTCCCAATACATGGATTCAATATCATATTCGTGCCTTTTATTCTAGATTAGAATCCACAATTTATTTCATTTACCTTCTTACTGACAAACAACTATAATTTATTTCTCATTCTCTGAACACTAGAGAACAGAAAATATCATTTTAGTAGTACTGATCCATTATTCTGTAATAAATGGATTAGATGAACCTCTTATGAAGGAGGATGTTTCCTTAATAAGGATTAAACAAAATTTTGTTCCCTAATTTTCTCATTTGGAAGTCCACCATGATTCATAGATTTCCAAAACTGTGTTAGAATAGCAACAAGGTTTTTTTCATTCTTGCTCCCATACAATTGGGTTGCTCGAGAGGGAAATCATTTAATTTTCTATTTCAATCACCATTATCATATTTCCATGTAGAACCAAACATTGGAAAAAACCAAAAAAATAGAGTAAAAAATAGTTATCATTATATGGAACCACATAATCATGAAAAGTTACATATATGATGTATAAGTTATGAATCCTTCCATACTCATGGAAACATTAGTATTATCCAAGGTTATTCATTGCCAGCATATTTTGAAATCCAAAATTATGGTTTGTGAAGAGTGTGTCAACTGGCCTTGCTGCACACATTGTCAATTCCCAAAGAATATATTCCGAGAGTGTCTATCAATGTGTGCCACAAGGCCTGTTGTCAGTAGCAGATTAAATTTAGTTAGGATTAGAATATATTGTTATAGTTTGTTACACCGAGGTACACATGTTATAGTGCTACATCCACTTGTATTATCTAGTCATGTATTTATCTCTAGGGAATCACTCAACTTATCCTTTACCAAAATTTCAGGACATTGTCTTATACTTTTCCTTGTCCTTATACTTATCCTTAGATATGTAAATTGAGTTATCACTAAGTCTTTATCATCATAACATCCACAGGATAATTAAACATTTTCTCTAATACAAAAAATAGTGATCCTCACTTTTCATATATTAACATCACATAACTTTTTCAGAATACATAAAAGAGTAAACAAAAAGATGCCCAAAAACCATAATAGTCTATTGCATTTGGAAACATGTAAAAATTAACACAATACGTAAGTGATCTACATCATCTCCCACTAGGTTATTCTTGACTATCACCCTTTATATACATGTCAAACATTATACATATCTCCATAAAATATGGGAAGGAAATATACAATGGGGTGAGATCAAATTCTTAGTAATGATAAAAAAAGGTAAATATGTAAGCATAGTCATGAGCATAAGGATATGAGAACATTATCATGAATATATAATATCATACCCTTCATATTAAAGATCATATACACGAATTATTGAATAAATATTAGTAGTTCATAGACATTAATCTTAAATAAAAAATGAACATAATCCAAGACGTAAAAACATTAGAATAAAAAATTGAAATTATGGAAGATACATAAGCGTATATGAATTTTTTCCATAGTAGCCAATGCATCACGTCCAAGACAATCATGGTAATATAAGTTCACTCGACACACCATTTTGGATGAAATGGTTCACTCTAATGGCCATGTTAGTAGAATGGTTTTACTCCCAATTCCATCCTTATAGTCATGGATTACTCCCATGGCTATATTAATTGTAAAGGATCATTCCCAAGACCATATTGGTCTATTTAATGAGATTTATATCTTCACCGGCTGCATTGGATGGATATATATATCCCACCAATATAATTATTAAATTAGAATTACATATGACACTGGATCATAAATAACCATATAATAACACATGAAATGAAATAGATTTTATAAACATGTAATTATATCATAAAATGTGGAAGTATATAGGTTTTAAAATCATTTTATAAGATACATAACCCGTAAAAATTTGAATTTTTTAAAATCATACAACCTGTGAAAGAGAAACATATTTCAAAAACATTATGAAAAAAACCATTTAGATAATGAATGCGAATGAAAAAATTTAATTATTTCCCCATGAAGGCATGAGTAACACCAATAAATGTTATATTATTTGGGAAATAATTTTGAAACATATTTTAAAATTATTTATTGATTAAAATATCCTTTCATCATGTAAAAATTATTTTTAAATCATAAAACCTTTTTATTTGAAAATAGATTTGAAATTTTATAGTGGAATAATTAGATAATATAAAACCTTTTTTAAAATACATTTTCCTTTAGTATTGTCTTCACATATATTTTGAATTTTGTTTTGATAACTTGGGATTAAAATAAATTTGATTTTCAACTGAAGAGAGAGAAAATCAGATATTACATAAAAACATTAACCTAAGTAGAAAAGACTATAAAAATGGAACTAATAAATGTGGATATATTTAAAAAACAATGTATAAGGAAACTCATGAATATTCACTGTGATGTGTCATATGATTTCATCAATGAAACATAATCATTAACAATATGGAAAAGTGATTATATTATTTCAAAAACATGTTACCACATGGTTATATAAGATCATACTATCCATGTATGATATGTACATTAAATGAAGCATACAATGTCCTGAAAACATTGAAGTTCATTAAATAAAATTAAAAATAGAAGTATATACATCTCAAAAAATAATTTACCTACATAATTAAACAGGATTCTCAAAGAAGGAAAATTGAGACAAAACTATTTTACCAATTTGTAAAATTTTGAAACCTAAACCCCATTAAATAAATTTTATAAAATGTATTTTTTTTATTCCAATTATTTTGAATATAATATACATATAATATAATCTGGGGTAGTAAATACATCACATGAAAGGAAATGTGTGGAAAACATTGAATGTATCTCTTGAAAATAAAAATTGAGATGAAATCCCTTTAACATATGTATTGACCCATATCATACTCATTCAAAAAAATGCAGAATAAATATAATTATATAAAAAATATTCTAAATACAATATTCTTATATCTAGTAACATATATATATTTTTACTACCTTCTATTACCCTTTTTTTAACCATACCATTTTAATGTTTCACATCAGAAAATATACGCTTTTTTCTTCACATGTGTCTTAATTTGTGAAATAATTTGTAATTATATACGTATCCTGATTGAATAATGAAAAACATGTTATAAATTTAATGTTTATTCATTATATTTATACTTTAAAAATATATATAATATATATATACAAAATGTTAAACAATTTTCATGGAGACGGTAAGCCATAGACACAAAGGATCGATGTTTCCGTTTTTGTTGTCATTTTGAAAGGAAAAAATAATATATATGTATATAAGTAAATAATTATTATAGTATCATTATTATATAATAAATATTCTCTAAAACCATCCTTAATAAATTCCATTTAGTGTATGAATGAATCATTTTTCATTGAGGGGGTCGTAGTCCACACTTCCTCAAATGAAATTATCATACAAACAAAAAATGGATGGTAAAAAATATATTTGTTTTAAAATTGAATAAAAAACATAAAGATATAATATATAAAATATATGAAATTTATAAACATATTGTCGATCATATTTCCATCAAAAGAGACATTAAAGAAAATATGAACAATCATCATTTAGTGAGGTGGCAGATTGTCGTACATGTTAAGAGAATCCTCATTACCAATTAGATAGTGGTGTGTGTAAGTGTAGGTTGAAACATTAAAATGAAAACAAACTAGTATATTTTCTATATTGGTGTTGTTATATAAGCATGGAATAAATATAGTTGAGGTGGATGAAGGAAATTAAATGAAAGGATCTTGAGAGAATGTGTTACCTCTAAATTTGGTAACTCCTTCTAGTTTGTAGCAAAAGGAATCCTTGGTAGTCATTATTCCCAAATGGGGGATCCAAGGAGTATGAGAGGGATTTTGGGAACTGTATTGGTAATATTTGTTTTCAATCCTTAGTCGATTGATAAGTGTGACAAAGTGGGATATGATGTGTCTATTTATAATAAATGGAATGGGCAAACTTGGCATTTTTGGAAATATGTTAGGTGTACCCAATGTTTATCTAATAAAAGTCATACCGAACCAAACAAACTATATAATGGATGGTTCGTGGATGATTAATGTTAGAAAATGAGTGTTTGATAAGTTTATAAGTTCTTGTAAGTTTTAATGTTATTGTTTAGTCCCTTAATATGCTTAATTTTTCTTTAATAGATGTAATTAATAATAATCACATTCACTAATATTATTGGTCAAAACCTTTGCTGAAAATTTTAGAAATTATAAATTTTTTTGATTCCTAATAGGGAATACATATTTCCCATTATAATGACATAAGGTGTAGATATTAATTTATAATTAATATTTCCATTGTGTTGGCAATGGTGGTTTTTAATGATAAAATTTTCAAAAGATTTCCAAGTTTTCATATCCAAAATAAACATTATATTGATATCAATAGTGTAAATTTTATTAATTGAAAAAAATATTATCACATTAATCATTTATACCAATTTAAAATATAATTAAACTTTATAAATAAATTATATGAAATATTTTATGAATTAAAATCCAGTAAATTTCACTATTATGATAAAAGTGTTGTTTCTTAGAAAAATAGAAAAATTTATCACAAAGATAATTTAAAAATAATAAATTAAATAATGAAGATTATTTTACATAATTAAATTTATAAATGTCTGCAAAATTAAGTTTATTATATTTCACATAAGGACATGAAAAGTAGTCTATTTGAGAAAATATTATTTTTAAACATTTAAGGACTTCACCAAAAATTATATCTTTTCTATAAATGTTTTTTATTTATATAAAAACATTATACAAAATAATTTAAAATAATTTATTAATATTCATAATAGAAATTTTAATATCTATGTTATAATTATCTCGTTTTAATAATTATAACAATAAAAGGATGTTTCAGAGAATCCTTAGTGTTGCGTGTAACATACACCAAGTCGATGTTCGTGTGAAAGGAATGTTTGATTTAGTTAATTACATGGAAAAAAGGAAATTTAATTTACTACAATAAAAGGTCCCTAAAAACATGGTTTTTACAGTTCGGTAAATGTGTATTACACTTTTGGACAAATGGTAAAAGTTTCTTCCCAATCCTCCATTTTAAATATGGTTTAAATTTTATCTCTCATTAACCCAACATAATTCTTAATTTATTTTATATAATTCTTATAAATGATGTGTATATTTTCTAAAACAATTTATCTAGATAGTTTTTTTCTTTATTTAGAGGAAAATTATGTGTTCTATTAGGTTTCCTTGTGAATTCAATCCGATAAGCGATCCTGATTTAAGGGAACTTCCCAATTTCATACCCAATTATATGTTAACTCCATAGTATAGTTTATGACAATAATTTTGTTTCTAAAAATAATTCTTTTATCCTGAAAATATATCTCAGTTAATTTCAGTTTTATGAAGAAAAACATCCAAAATAACTCATCTAGGAAAATTACGAAGGGTATTTCTACCATGAATTCATTAATGATTTTATTAATTTATTTTAAAATATTTCAACATCCAATGATGAATCTTATTCTTAATTGGGATTAATATTTTATGATATCATCTAACAATAGTTTTATAATGTATTAAGATTATTTATACTAGGGATGCACTTTCTTGATAAAATTCTCCATATTAATCTAGATGGTATATGATTCTTTTTCTTATTTGGGGAACATTATTAACATTTCTTCTGGTAGAATCAATATAAATGTATATGTTTATTATGTTTTCCCCTTTTATATGAGGTGTTTAATGAACATAGTAAGGGACTTGTGGGGCCCAATAAATCCCGTCGATACATCTGTGGGTTTAATGAGACAAAATAGAGTGGGTGTTTATCCATTTATGGTGTCTTGGTTGAATCCTTGATGGTGTGTTTAGGATGTACGACATTATTTATTCCCTCATTATGATACTAGAAATTAATATTCCATGTTATTAATCGAATAGTAGAATATCTATGATCAAGAATGTTTCTCAACAGATTATTTATAGAATCATTGAATCATTTTTTATTCATGCCATATTATACTCATTATTAGCTTTTAATGGAATGTGGTATTAGTTATTCACCATTAATAATTGATTATATTTATTTATGACAGATTCTTATTTATTTCTTACCATTACTGAGCATCAGATCTCACACATTTCTTATGTTTTATTTTCCCCAGGATGTCATGAAGTATATTATGAATGACTTTCAGTAATGATCTAGGTGTTTATGGGTGTTTCCATTGGAGTTTATATGTTCTATTTAATTTCATGTTATAATGTAAAACTTTTGTATTTTACTAGTTTTCAAATACTACTAAAATATTCGGTCCATTACGATATGACGTCTTGTTAACAAAACCAATATAATTTAGTCATGCACCAGCTGTAACACCCCGACCCTAGTTACCCAGAGTCGGTGCATTATTACATAACATTGGCATGATCACAAGGAAATCATGTCTCGAATGACCGATTAGTAGTATAATTGGAAAAAGGATTCATACATAAGATCAACTTTACAACTCGAAAATAAATACAACATGAATTTATTCAATTAGAATCATCCAATCCTCATAGTTTATGCCTTCAAGTATCTCATATCTAACTTCTTCATATCCAAGGAAAATGAAACATAAGAAAGGGGTGAGATCAAATGTTTGGTAAGGGTAAGAAATACGTCATAAGATTACAGAAATATTAAGCATGGTGAATAATTGAAACCACATTCCTTTACTAATAATAAACATGAATTATTTAATGGAAGGAATATGAGGTGAGAAAATAATGCCATAATAAAACATAATCATTGGTATTCTACGAGTCAAATGACCACATGAACCATCAATATTATTTTCATAATGAGGTAATGTATCTTGGCGGGCATTCTGAATCATTTTGTCAAGGCCTCGGCCAAGACCTCTAAAAATGATTAAGGCCTCAGCCAAAGCCATATATCAAATTGGGAATGGCCTCGGCCAATTCCACGTCTAGTTGACTCGTGGGACCTAACAATGCATCGAGGAGCTATAGTGGGCTCCTACCATCACTTACTAAGTCCAATACATTCCTCATATGAAAATATTTAAATATAACATAAACATTCATACTAAAACTAGGCTACAAAATATCAATACATTAAACATAAACCATGAATGGTATAAAAATAGAACATTCGCAGTCAAACATATCACTAAAACGTCAATACAATATGGAAGATTTGTATCAAAATAAATTAACATCAAATAATCTTAAAATCCATCAATGAATGTTGACATAGATGAAATCAAAATCTTTTTTAAGAGAAACATCTCTTTATATTTTTAAATAATTTAAGAGTAACATAATTGTGAAGAAAACATTTATTTTGAAAATATTATTTTAAGATATTAAAGGAAGCTTTGATGATGTTATAATGGCGGAAAATAGCCGCCCCGACCGTATACGTAAAAACACATTCTTATCTTAATTTTTTCGAAAAAGTCATAGAGTACATTATTTGGAAAACGATAGACAAGTTCCTTTATAAACATCTTAATAAAGTAAAACAAGGGTATAAATTACTTTAACCTGTAGTCTATAAAATAGTAATAATGTTTTGAAATACATTTTTAAGAAACATGGACATGGATGATAAAGAGGTCCCAGTAGATAATTACATATAAACAACCTCAGATAATGATGAAAATGCCATGAAATTAACCCTTACGTAGTTCTTTTCCATGGTTGAGGGTAGGTTAACCACCTGTATAGTGGTAAAATAATTTTTATTAAATTATACAGGAATCAAATATATTAATATGATATCATATATACTCTTTTAATATTGATTTGTTAAAAATATCTTTGTATTATCGTCGTTTCGGGTGTTAAATGATTCATTTTTTTTATATTATTTTTTACATAACTAATGTTTTTTATGTATATAATGCATATTATTCATATTCAGAATGATATTATGTCTTTAAACATTATTTTTAATCATCTAATGAAAATTAGTCTTGAATGGATTACGATGGGGAATGAATCTAATCACGTTCGTGGAGACGGTAATCTGTACGTACGCACGAGCAACAATATCATTCATTTGTTTTTAAACTAATATATAATTGGATGGTATTTAATATATACAGAATAATTATCATGTTATATTTATTATTTACATCAATTAAACATCATTATTATACCCATCCAAATAATAATTTATTTAATAACAATTACACCATGACGTGGAGATGGTAAGTCATACGTACGCACGTATCGTGACATGTTAGTAAAAAGATGGGCAGAAAAATGAATATGGTGGTAAAATATGTATAATAACACCATAGTTTATAGAAAATACTAGAGTTATAATTTTTTAATGGAAACAACAATGAAATAAAAAGTGAATGAAGAATGGAACTTGAAAGTGGTGATCAAATATTTACCTCTTCTTTGGATTTGTTCTTTTGATTTGATCAAAAGGGATCCATAGGTTGGCTTTATAACTAATGGAAGGCCTCTAGCATAAAGGTATACCAGTTTTAAAGGAAATTTGGATGGGTTTGGCCAAGCCAAATAGCTTCAATGGTGTGAATTAGAGAGAAGGGGGAGTTCCCTTTTATATGAGGGGTGAGGGGCACCGTAGGAAAAGTTAGAAATATTAATTTAAAATAAAAACATTCGGTTTCTAATTGCTCTAAAATGAATTATTTAAAGGATAAGGTGGGGATGGGTCGAAAACTACTCAACCAATTGGTTTTAGAATGGTTAGGGTCACTGTATTAACTTTATCTTTTAGATTTAACTCTTAGACAAATAGTATGACATTTACCATGTCTCTTTGTATTTTTATATTATATGGTTAATAAACATACTATAAACATCCAAGAGAGCCCCAAATGGCTCATTAACGATCGATATATTAGTATATAAGTCTTTTTTCCAAACCATAGATTTTTATGAATAGAATATCAATTAATAATATAATATTTGTTTTAAAAACTCTTTTATGTCAATTTTTAGACTATTTTGTATCTTTTTTTTATAAATACATAATAGCATTATTACATAGAAAAAAATTAATCTAACCAAACATAATATGTTATATTATCCTAGAAAATTAATTTAATTCATAAAAATTCTCAAATTACAATTATTGGGATATTCCTAATATCAATTATTTTAATATTTCATTAATAAGGTAATTACTACATCATCATTGTGTCATGAATAGATATAATTACTTAATGTCGAAAAAATATAAATAAAATACCATTATGTAGTAAATATTTTTATCATTATAATGAATATTTATAGTATAATTTATCTTATGTGAAGGACTATATTAAAAATTGATTAGTTTTTAAACGTCGATTTTAACACTTTTAACTCTTCTTTTAATTAAATACTAATAAATGTCCTAATCTAAACCAAGTGGAACAAGTAGGTTCATATTTTTTCCTAAGGTAGTTTTCTATAGAATTATACATATCCAATAGAATTAGGACATGCTTTAGGGTAATAATAATATCATTTTTACCCTTAATTACCCTATTTACTTTTAACTGTGCTATATATAAGTAAAAAATTACTATTCACCAAAAAATATTTTCTTCTTATTTAACCACATTTTACATACTAATATCAACCATGTCTATTGTTTTTTTGAAATTCAACTCACATAAGCACTAAAATTACTTTTTATGTAAATTTGCAAATGCTCCGAGGAGGTGGGTAAAAGACGGTAAAAAGTTCAACAAACTTTTTACATATATAAATTTATTATAATATGACTCCAATGAATCCCATTGAAATTATATATGTATTATGTATCTATTTTTATCTAAAATAAATTTAAATAAAATAAATAATTATTTAAAAAATAGGTTTTAAACTATAACTCATTGTTTTTATCTATTCATCATGAATTGAATGTTTTCAGAAAAATACCAAAAATTCACCCTAAGCTAATTTTGACATTTTGAATCCAAATATGAAGTCCATTATGAAAGATAAAATTTATAAAATTTCAAAAATAGGGTATTAATATTTATAAAGTCTATTTTGATTGATTGTGGTGTGTACCAACTCGAAGTTGCATACAACACATGCAATTGTATTATTCCAAGAGAAGCATACCATGGAAGCATGAGATGTTACATTATACCCTCCTTAAAATAATTTTATCCTCAAAATTTCTAGATTATTATTGAGAAAAAAGACTCTAGTGTTTCTTCATCATAATTTCCTTTGGTTCCCATGTTGCCTCTTCCATCTTATGGTTTCTCTATAGAACTTTTACCAGATGTGCTGTAAAGTTTTCAACAGTTGTTTTCTTGTATCAAGAACATTGACATGATCTTCGCAATAAGATAGATCAGGTTCTAGTTCTAATTCCTCATAGGTGAGTACATCCATTGGGTCAGACCTTTATTTTCTCAACAGTGATATGTGGAATACATCGCGAACATGGAGAGACTTGGCGGCACTGCCAAATGGTAAGCTATAGGCCCAATTCATTCTAGAATTTCGAAAGGTCCGAAGTACTTAAGACTTAATTTTCTCTTCTTACCGAAATGTATAACACCCTTCTATAGAGATGCCTTCAAGAAAACATGATCTCCAACCTAAAATACCAAATCCTTCCTTCGTTTATCTATGTAGCTCTTCTGCCTACTTTTAGGTTCTTTGATATGGGTTTGGATTACCTTCATCTTTTCCATTGTTTCCTCCACAAGTATTGGGCCTACGAGTTTTCTTTCACCTACAACATCCCAACAAGTTGGTGTGAAAAATCTCATTCCGTATAACACTTCATATGGTTCTATCTGAATACATGAATGGAATCTATTATTATAGGAAAATTCTACCACAGATAAATATTGATCCGACATACCTAGAAAGTCATGTGAGCATGATCTCAACATGTCTTCTACGGTTCGAATAGTCCATTCTGATTGTCCATTAGTTTGGGGCTGGTAGGCAGTGCTAAAATGATTTTCAGTATCCAGGGTAGTCTGAATACTTTTCTAGAATCATGATTTAAAACGCGGATCATGATCCGAAATAATCAATAGTGGTACTCCATGAAGTCACACAACATCATTAATATATTATATTTCTAGACATTCAAGTGGTAAATCTTCGCTTATAGCAAGAAAATGTTCTGGCTTGGTAAGATGATCAACAATGACCCATATTCCATCATTCCTTCTTGGAGACTTTTTTAGTCCCATGACAAAGTCCATCGTAATATTATCCCATTTCAACTCAGGTATGGAAAAAGGTTTCAAGACTCCTATAGTCTGTTTCCTTTCATCTTTTACTTGATGAAAAACTATAAATCCTGACAAAAAATTAGCCATATCCCTCTTAATGTTGTCCCACCAAAAATGATTCTTCAAATATCTATACATTTTGGTGCTCCCAGGGTGTATAGAGAAATTGGATCTATGAGAATCATCAAACAATTCCCATTTTATATCAGGTATATCGGCAACACAACGTATCTTAACAAATTTCAAAATTCCATTTTCATACACAAAGTCACTCAATCTCCCATCATTCACATCTTTAATATTCTTTTAAAACTCATCATCACCAGAATAAAAACTCTTTATCATTTATAGTAAAGTTGGTTTGGCAACCATTTCAAAAGGTATTGTTGTTTCATCTTCCATGGTGATTCCCATATCCATCATTAGTAGATCCCTGTATATTGGATCCTTTTCAACTCTCATCTTGTTCAAAACTCCATGATCCTTTCTACTCCAAGCAGCTGCCACCTTATTTACCATCCCCGGGTGGTAGTATATCGTGGAATCATAATCCTTGAGTAGTCCCAGACATCTCCTTTTCCTCATGTTGAGTTCTTTCTATGAGAAAATATACATCAAACTCTTGTGATCAGTATAACTCTCACATTTTTCAACATAGAGATAGTGTCTCTAAATTTTCAGATAAAATATTATAGATTCTAACTCAATATCTTATGTAGGATTTTTTTTCTAATTAATTTTTAGTTGTCGTGATGCATAGACAATAACCATATCATTCTGCATAAGTACACAACCAAGTCCTTTCATTTAAGCAACACTATAAATAACAAACCCATCATTCCCGGATGGTAGAGTAAATATAGGAACATTGACTAATGTTATATTCAATTATTCAAAATACTCTTCACATTCATTTTTGAAAACAAATTTCACCCCTTTATGTGTAATCTTGGTCAATAGGTTTTCCAACCTGGAAAAATGCTGGACGAAACACTGATAATCACCTACTAAACCAATAAAATTGCGTACATTAGTTAAATTTTTTGGTGCTGGCCATTCTTGGATTGCTCTTTTCCTAGAAGTATCAACAGATATTCCATCCTTGGAGAAAATATGGAAAAAAAAGAAGAAACCTTCTGAAGCTAGAATTCACACTTGCTAAAAGTCCAATATAATTCATGTCTTCTCAGAGTCTTCAGGATAATGCGCAATTGATTTTCATGATCTTCATAGCTTTTGGCGTATACCAAGATATCATCAATAAATACCTCTACAAATTCATCAGTATATTCCTTGAAAACTCTATTCATTGTATCCATGAAGACAAATGGTGCATTAGTCAATCCAAAATGCATTACTGTAAACATGTAATCCCATAATTGGTTCGAAATGCTGTTTTCAGAATGTCTTCCTTTTTCACACAAAACTGATGAAATCTAGCTTTAAGTTCAATCTTAGAAAACTATTGAGCTCCATGAAGATTGTCAAATACATCATCAATGCGAGGTATGAGATACATGTTCTTTATTGTTATATCATTGATCTCCCTGTAGTCAATGCACAACCTCATAGATCCATCTTTCTTCTTAACAAAAAGGACAGGGGATCCCCTTGGAGAAACACTAGGGAGAATAAATCCATTTTTACCCAACTCCTATAGTTGTTTATTTAGTTCCACTAATTCCACAATGTCCATTCTATAATGGGTCTTCAATATGGGCCTTGATTAAAGAATTAAATCAATGGAATATTCAATTTCTCATTAAGGAGGATGTCCAGGTAAATCCCCTAGAAATACATCAACATACTCTTGCACAATTGGTAAATCCTAGATTTGAACCTTCTTTTCCCCATCTAGAATTATTTCATTCTTTTCCTCCCCAATAATTGAATTTAGTTGAGCTACTGGGGGTGTATCTAAATAAGAATTAGGTGGTGGTTATTCTTCTCTAATGATAAGGTGTTCATTATAATCATCATCCAAAATAATAACCTCCTTCTTCATACAATAAATATTTTCATCATGGTTTGAAATCCAATCCATGCCAAAGATTATATCAAATTCAATCATGGGTATGAAAATGAGATTAGTATATAAAGAACATATATATTCCCTAATGGGAACTGATTCACAAAGCATTGTATCAATGATACTTCCCTTAAGAGTATTGACTAAAAACTCCCTTGTTAAATCAAATTGATTATATCTAATTTTCTTAGAAAACTGGGGAGATATGAAACAATTCTATGATACAGAATCAAATAAATCATTGGCTAAACATGAAGAAAACCATTAAATTACCTGCCACCACGTCATTCAGGGCTTCAGCCTCAGCAGTAGTGAATGTATATGTTTGTCCTTGATCCCTTGGCCTTTCTGAGGAATGTTTCCCTGACTCTTAAGAAATTCATTTGCATAATGTCCCATATCTTGGAAATTGTATCATTGAACATGTTTAGCATATTTCATTCCCTTACTATTACCAACAAGATGGCCTTTCTGTCCACATTTGTAGTATACTTCTTTTCCTTTATGATAGGAACCAGGGTGCTTCCTTAAACAATTATCATAGGGTGGAAATTCAATTCTTGCCTTCTTCCATGGTTCCTTATTTTCATTCCCAGAGTGTTTCACAGATATATTCTTCTATTAATTTTAACTAAAGACATAAGACATAGAGAATTCATTTTCTATCTTGATAGCACAAGAGACAATATCTTCGTATCATGAAAAGGAATTTGATACTAATGCTTGGCGGATAAATGATATTAACCCATAAAATAAATGGTCAATCTTACTTCTTAGGTTACATATATAATCTATAGAATTCCTTGCTAACCTTGTAATGTTAGCTTCATACATTGCAACAATCTCATCCTCATTTTTCCTCAAACCCAGAAATTGTCTTTCCATATCCCCTCGATGGGTCATGAGGAATGTATTTTCCTAAGAAAATTTGTTTACACTCCCACCATTCCATATTTGATACTTCATCATCTTCCTTTGTGTTTTGAATCAATGAACACCATTTTTCAGCTTCTCTAGTGTGGCAGTAAACTTCCATGTCATCCTTTTCCCTTTCGCTACTTCCCAAGGCATGGAATATTTTCCCTAGGGAATTTATCCATTACTCAGCTACTAATGGATTTTTACCCCCATTGAACGTTTGCGGTTTTTTCCTCATGAGGTAGTCGAACATTTATCCTCCATGTTGTGGATCAGGGTGCTCCACGTGGATATGGTTATTTTTCATAACCTATGTGAGTTGTCCTAGTATGGTGATAAGTTGATCAACACTATTTGTATCATCAGCTCCAATATAATTATCTAGAGTAGGAGGGAAATCCCTATATGGAGTGCATGTATTGATATGGTTTCTATTCCTTCTACTAGGTGCCATTTCTAAACAATGGAATACACTAGATTAGTTTATGAATCACAATACATAAATCCAATCTTATAAAACACTTATTATAAATTGAACAGTTTATGGATATAATCCATAATCATAAAAATGTTTTCTTTGAGAAATTATATACTAATAAAACCCTTATAATGGTTTGTAATGAAAATGAGAATTATCGTAAGAATATCCCCCGAGAGTGTCATAACCAAGAGTGCATCATGGCCCATTGTCATGCACCAGTTCCCATTCAAGTCTAACTCAGAGCGGCATTTTCAGGTTTTACCACTAGGTACATCTGTTCTCGAGCAACCTCTACCTACTAATATCCAGACAGGGATGTATTACATGGAAAATGCACAAAATCTCTACATTTCCAAAATTCTAGGATGTTCTTCTATACTAATCCTCAATGTATATCTTAGGGTAATGTGCTCTAATTAGAGTTTATCAAAATCTAGTTTCCAAGGTTTGTACTAAAATTTATCTAATACAAACTACAATGCCCCAACCCTAGTTACCCACAGTCGGTGCATTATGACATAACATTGGCTTGATCACAAAGAAATCATGTCTCGTAAGACAGATCAGTTTAGTATTATTTGGAACAAGATTTATACATAAGTTCAACTTTACAACTTGAAATGAAATACAAGACGAATTTATTCCATAGAAACATCCAAGCCTCCTAGATTATGCCTCCAAGTCACTCATAAATAACTTCTTCATATCCTAGGAAAATGAAACATAAGAAATGGGTGATCTCAAACACTCTGTAAGGGTAAGAAATACAGTGGAAGATAACATAAATATTAAGCATGGTGAATAATTGAAACCACATGCCTTTTACCAATAATAAACCTAAATAATTTTATGGAAGTAATATGAGAAGAGTAATTAATGCCATAATAAAACTAAATCATGGGTATTCTATAAGTCTAATGACCACATGAACCATCAATATTATTTTCATAATAAGGGAATGTATAATTCCAGTAATTTTGAAACATTTTGTTAAGGCCTCGACCAAGACGTCTAAAAATGATTAAGGCCTCGGCAAAACCCATAAATCAAATTTGGAAAGCCACATCCAATTCCACATTTAGTTGTCTCATTATACCTATCGATGCATCAAGGATCTATAGTGGGCTCCACCCGTCACGTACTAAGTCCAACACATTCCTCATATGAAAAGGTTGAAATATATCATAAACCTTCATATTAATACTGGCATAAAAAATGTCAAAAAATTAACCATAAACCATGAATTGTATAAAAATATCACATCCCCAGTCAAACATATCACAAAACCTTCAATACAATATCAATGTTTTGTATCATAATAAACGAACTTTAAATAAACAAACAATCTATTAAAGGATGTTGACATAGACGAAATCAAAAGCTTTTTTATAGAAATATCACTTTCTATTTTGAAATCATTTAAGAGTCACATAATTGTAAAGTAAAACATTATTTTGAAAATATTTTTATAAGTTTTTAAGGGATTCTTTGATTATGTTATAATGGCGGAAAATAGCCTTACCCTCCATATATTTTAAAAAAATATTATTATCTTAATTTTGTCGAAAAGGTGATAAAGTAACTTGTTTTCTAAAACGACGGAAAGATTCTTTTATAAACATCTCATAATAGTCAAAAAAGGGTTTAAATGAATTTAACCCATTGTCTATAAAATAGTAAAAATGTTTTGAAATATATTTTTCAGAAACCTCGATGTGGATTATAAAGAGGTCATAGTTGATAATTTAACATAAACAATATCGGGAAATGAAGAGATTGTGAAATTAAACCTTACCTTGTTATTTTCCATGTTCGAGGGTAGGTTAACCTCTTGTATAATGGTGAAGTAATTTTTATTAAATTATACAATAATTATGTACATTAATATGATATCATATATGATCTTTTAACATTGCTTTGTTAATAATATCTTAGTATTATTATCATTTCGTGTGTTAACTGATTCATTTTCCTTTATATGATTCGTTACATAAGTAATGTTTGTTATGCATAAGATATATCTTATTCATATTCAGAATTATATTATGTCTTCAAACATTATTTTTAATCATCTAATTAAAATTAGTCTTGAATGGATTACGATGGGGAATTAATCTCATTGTGTTCGTGGAGACGGTAATCCTTACATACGCACAAGCGAAAATATCATTCATTTGATATTAAAATAATATATATTTGGATGTTATATAAAATATATATATAATAATATCATGTTATATTTATTATTTACATCAATTACACATCATTATTACACCCATCCAAATAATAATGTATTGAATAACAATTACACCACAACGTGGAGACGGTAAGCCGTACGTACGCATGTATGGTTACGTTTCATTCAAATGACTAATAGAATAATTAATATGGTTGTACCATATTTATAATAACATCGAAATATATATAATATACTGGAGTTATTATTTTATAATGGAAACAACAATGAAAGAGTAAGTGGATGAAGAAAGGAACATGAAAGGGGTGATGAAATATTTACCTCTTCTTTGGGTTCATCCTTTTAATTTGATCAAAAGGGCTCCATAGGATGGCATTATGTCTAAAGGAAGTCCTCTAGGATGAAGGGACGAAAGTTGAGAGAGTATTAGGGTACGGTTTGGACTATCCAAATGGCTTTGATGATGCGAATTATTGAGAAGGGGGAGTGGCCTTTTATAAGAGGGGTGAGGGGCACCTTATGAAAAGATTGAAATATTATTATATAATTAAATAATTTTCAGTTTCTAATGGCTCAAAAATGAATTATTTAAAGGATAATGTGGGTATGGGTCGAAAACAACTCAACCAATAGGTTTTATACATCGCAGGGTCACTATATTAACTTTATCTTTTATATTTAACTCTTAGTTAAATAGTTTGACATTTACCATGTCTCTTGGAATTTTTATATTATATGGTTAATAAACATACCATAAACATCCATTATAACCCCATGTGGTTCATTATTGATGAACCTATCTATATATAAGTATTTTTTACGAACCATAGATTTTTAGGAATAGAATATCAATTAATAATTTAATATTGTTTTAAAAAACTCTTTTATGTCAATTTTGACACTATTTGGTATTTTGTTTTTTGTAAATTCATAACAGCATTATTACTTCGAACATAATTCCTCTAACCAACCATAATATGTAATATTAACCTATAAAACTAGTGGAATTCATAAAAAGTCTCAAATTAAATTTATTTGGATATTCATAATATCAATTATTGTAATATATCATTATTAAGGTAATTATCGCCTCATCATTGTGTAATAAATAAATATAATTAGTTAATGTCTAAATAATATAAATAAAATATCATAATGTAGGAAATATTTTTAGATTTATAATGAATATTTATAGATGAATTTCTCTTATGTGTAGCCCTATATTAAAAATGGTTTAGTTATTAATATTTGATTTCAAATCTTTTAACTCTTCTTTGAACTAAATAATAATAAATGTCCTAATCTAAACCAAGTGGAACAAAGGGGTTCATATTTTATTCCTAAGGTTTTTTCTGGTCGAATTATACTTATACAATAGAATTAGGACATGTTTTAGGGTAATAATAATTTAATTTTATCTTTAATTACCCTATTTACTTTTAATTGTGGTAAATAAAAGTAAATCGTTAATATTCAACAAAAAATTATTTTCATATTATTGAACCAAATTTTACATACTGATATCAACCTTGTCTCTCATATAATTTAAATTCAACTCACAGAAGTGCTATAATTATGTTTTTCGTAAATTTGAAAATGCTCTTTGGAGGTGTGTAAAAGAGGAAAATAGTAAATAACAATTTTATATATCTAAAATAATTTTAAACTTACTCCAATGAAATAAATTGAAGTTATATAGGTATTATGTATCAATTTTGACCTAAAATAAATTTAAATAAAATAAATAATTATTTAAATAAAAATTCGGTTTTAAACGATAACTTAGTGTTTTCACTATTCAACAAGAATTGATAGTTTTCAGAAAAATACAAAAAATTCACCCAAAGATAATTTCAACATTCCGAATCCAAAAATGAAGACCGTTTTGAAAGATATCAAATTCAAAATATCAAATATTGGGGATTACTATTCATAATTTCTAGTTTGATTGGTTGTGGTGTGTTAGAACTCAAAGTTGTGTACAACACATGATATTGTATTATTCAAAGTGAAGTATACCGTGGAAGCTTGGGGTGATACACTAGATATGGGATACTAGCTTTAGGGTCTTTAAAAAATAAAATATTTTTGAAATTTCTGGTTGGATACCGTTTGATGGAATGTTCATAAATAATATATGTTTTATGTTTATTCAATTGAAAACTCTAATAATAATAACTGAATTTGGAAAAATAAAAACAACATGGTGTTAAAAATATCATTAATATCATATTTCAACTCATAACCCCAATAAAGCACGTGATTCAATGGGTCATTATCCAATTAATAAATATTCATATCTTCCCATTCTTATAAACAATAAAAATTGAAAGAATACATATTAAAATGAAAAAATATGAGGGTTAAAATTTTAAGGTATATTTTTTTATATGCCTTCTGTCAATATCTTTGAAAATGTAAAATAAATATGGGTGATTCATATTTAGGTACATATAGTGAGGAATATTGCTTAAGTTTGAATAACTCATTATGCGTTGTATTCTAAGATAAACCCCTCCACATTGAGGCCTTATAATTTACATATAAAAATGACCAACCATAAGAGATAATATAATTCCAAAAAAAAGTCTTATGATTAACAAAATATCATTTGTTTTATTTAGAGTGTCTTATAATTTAACCAATCACACAGTATGAATATCCTGATTCTGAGTTGAGTACATCTTTTCAAAAATTTATCCTTTCTAAGCATAATGACTTAAATTTCCCGAAGATGTATGTTCCGAAATATTTCATGGGGGAATGATTGAATTTTAATCTTTGAAAAGAATAATTTAATGAATATTTAATTTATAAATATGATTTGTTTAATTTCATTATAAATGTATCATGGAAATATTAATAATTCAATTTTGGGTTTATTTTGAATAAGATATATGTTTTCCTTAATGTGAAAATACCAAAGTGTGGGGGTGTAATTATGTAGTTATTTGATCTATATTTTTATTATTAAACATTTTTTATATTATTATGGGTTCTAGTATCCCATAGATTATACATAATCACTTATGCTACATTTTTCACTCATTATATAAAATTTCATTAAAAATTAAAAATTTATTATGTTTGATATTTCATTAGAAACATATTTTTTGGGTATTTTCATGATATTCTTGACACCAATCCAAATTGAATATTCAATTTTGATTTCTCATATTTCATATGTATTTTTATTTATTTCAATTTATAGGACATATTTTTTTACTTAAAAATATTGGTTGAAAATAAAACACTCAAATAGAGAACTATTGGGGGACATAATTAAAAAAAATCAACAAATGGGTATTAACTCGGGATATATATTTAAAATGGGATGATTTTAGATGATAAAAAGAAAAATTAAGGCATATAACATTTAAAAAAATCATGTAAATATTGAGTTACTATTACTATCTGTTGGTGTGGGAATGTGAAGGGAACCTATTAGCAACTCATGGATATTAAAGATATACTTAGTAATTAAATTTTATAATTTTTTTCACATGACCAATATACCAATGATTTTATGGGTGAATATTTAATACAATTATGAATGACTTCATTGATGAAATTTTCGTGATTTGACAATATAGAGGGTTACCAATTAATTAAGGAGAGAATTTTGGTATTTGAGGTAAAATCCTTCACACCCCTAATGTGTAAATTGTTTCCACCTTTTCCATTCATGTGTTTAGAAAAATAAAGAATAAAATAATTCATATTAGAAAGAAGAATGGATGAGTGGAATAGGGTATTTATGTAATTTTTTATATTTTACTCCTTATCATCAACTCAGACCTCAAAACAAACCTCAGGATCGTTCAAGAAATTTTCAGTTGTTGTAATCTCGAGCTACATGATTTAAATATTTTAGAGAATAAAATAAGTTTTAATTATTAGTTATATTTATCTTGATTTTTCTTTATATTTATGTTGATGTTCAATATTCTCACAAATGAATCCATATAATTAATGTACTCATGCATTCAGGATACAAATGGAATTATGTGTTGATTTCAGATTGTTGGTGTCTTCTCCCATTATTTTTCATTTGAGAGTTCCAGTGGGTTATGTCGGCCAATTATATACATAATATTATACTCATGAGAAGGAATATTTTATTATTAAAAAATTTAGTTTATATAAAAAACATATAAAAAATTATTTTAATCATATGTTTCCATAATGAGTTTAGTTAATATTTTCCGATTCAAATTGATTTATTCTTCACAGTTGAATGTGAATGAAATTAAACTTTCTATCCCATCATATGATGTATCTTAAATTTAAATAATTTATCTTTTTAGTTTAAATTTATATAATTGGATGGACTAGTGAAAAATATGATAACACCCCAAATATAATAATTACTTAAAGTTATGAGATCGAGATTGACACGTAACACTGAATAAAAACAAGGCACTATAAATTTTTAAGTATTATATATGACCATTATAAGGTTTTTTATGATTGGTGGTTATACATAGATTTAACGTCATTATGATACCTTTTAAAAAAATAATTTAATGATTTTGTAAAGATAAATGTATATAAAAATCAACTAAAATGTTGAGCCATCAAATAAAATCCTTAACATGCTTAAATTGAATTTTAATAAAAAATATGAATTTTTATATTATTAATGTTTATATTAAAATTAAATACTTTAAATAAATTTTGTATAGTATGGTAAAAAAATTATTTTTAAATCGTCAAATAATATTTTTGTAATATGGTCACTCATATTTTTTAAACATATAAATTTGTTACCAATGTTGGTATTATTTACCACAAAAAAATTATTCTTAAATAATATATTTTATGAAAAATATTTAAATATGTATATATATATATATTTTATTGATATTTATGTTATAATTAATAATATATATATTAACCCCAATTAAAATAGTAATCAACATGAAATTAATTTAAAATAATGGGAGATTAAAAAATACATTTATATACCTTTTTCTATATATATGTTTTAAATAATATTATGTTTTTTTCATATTTGAAAACTATATTAGTTTAAATTAACTTAATATTATTAATTATAATTCCATTTTTTTGAAAGGGACATGTTATTTTTAAATATTAGTTACTATGGTTAATTTTAAAGTATGGTAAATCATGTTAAAATGATTAATTCAAGTGGATCAAATTTTTTATTGTTTATGTGAAAATTATATATTATTGATGTAAATTGTTTTGTTATAACATCATAATGACATGTGTCCCTAAATATCCTCACTTAACTAATTGAATTTTAATATAGTTCAATTCATGCTCTACTGCTTCTATTCAATTCCAATAAATGTCCCAGTTTTCCAAAAAATAAAAGGATCTCAATCAAACCATACTCAATACAAACATATGCTTAAAATTATTCTTTAAGTCATTGCCATTATAATTTTCAAATAATCATCTTTCATTTTCATAATCCTATGGTAAAATCATTTTATATATAGATTTCTATTTCTAATAATATCTACAAAAGGAAGAACCATGTCCTCAATGTGGGTAGTAGTATCACCCTAGTATATTCATAATTATATTCCACATATAAACATATATTAACCATATAAATATGATTAAACAAAAAATATATATTTAAATTTTATTGAATTAATGGTATAATTATTTTCTATTCCCCTATAATATATTATAAAATAAAGTCACCATCAATACATACTTGTAGAATACTACGTCCATGATAAAAATTTATTTTTAAAAAATATCATTACATTTGTTTTTAAAATGAGGTATTTAATATATAATTTTGGTATTTATAACTTTATTATAACCCTAAATATAAATCAATTTATACCATCCTTTCATTCAATCAGAAATGGAAATGAAATCTATCAGTAGGTACTGACAATAACCTCCATGAACGACATGTTTAATATCTCACCAATAACATACATGGATGGTTAATTGGGGATATTGAATGAATTCATATGATATTTAAAAATTTATAAATATTATGAAGATATAAATAAATTATGCCTTCATTCCTTTGTATGGGAAACAGAAACATTATCTATTTGTATGTGCAGCTACCACCTGCACTGAGCAAGGTGTTCCATTTTTTATCACCACCTTATAGGGATAAATATAATATATATTTCATGAATATATATGATATTATAGTGTAATATATGAAATGAATATGCTTCCAAATGGATAAAATAATAATTAATTATCTATATGTTGTAAAATTTGCATATCCAATATTTATAAGAAACAAGCTCATCTTGTATCTCTTTCCAAAAAACCATTAAAATAATTTCCATTTAGATAATTTGATGATATATAAATTTATCAAAAATAAAAATTTTATTAAATTTTAAAATATAGTAAGGATGAAATAATTATATGAGAATATATATTGATAACCTCATTAAAAAAAAGCAAGAAATTTGAAATAACTAAAATTTGATGATTGAAATAACCATTAACTAACTACTATATGAGTAGTTAATGATTATAAATTAATAATATAAATTGTAATAACAACTATTTTTAAAAAATATTTATTTTTATAGTTATGATTTTTATTCTCAAGGTAAAATCACTTTTTATCAGTTCAATATTGAAGGTATGGGTTTTCGTATCTTATTTTTTTCTCTGTAAGACAGGTGACATAGTCACCTCTTATTATTCTTATCATGGTTTATATAAAACTGAATGGTTTAAATTGATTAAAAATATAATTAACTTAAATGTATTTAAAAATTTATAACAATTTATCTTTTCAATGGATTCCTAACTCAATGTTACTAAATCTGTAAGGATTTTACTGACTAAATTCTTTTCATTGAGTTATAATCATTCTTATTTAATTTTTTCCTTATGAATTGTAAATTATATATTATTATTTTTTTATTCTATATATAAATATTTTTTATTTGGATTTATAATAAATAGTCACAACATCTCTTTTGAAAGACTTATACATCAATTATTTTTCTTTGATGGATGAAATTCATTACAAAAATCCAAATTTTTTATGATAATATCAATATTTGTTAATATATTCTTCTCTCCAATTTACATTATCTTAATTTATCTAAATATTATCATTGATTATTTTAAAACATAGGTATGTATTATCTTTTTTCATCTTATAATTTGTCTTTATCCCTTTTCAAATTTATTTTTCTAATTCTTTTTAGTATCTAGGCTATAATAGATGTAAATTAATTTTTTCCTATCACAATCATATATTTCATCTTCAAAAACACATTATCTCAATAAAACCATCATGTATCATTCAATGTAAAACTTTTTGGAGTTTTTATAAAGTGGTTATTTAAGTGGTGGGTTTCATGTTTCCTTCATTTATATTATTCTTGAATATAGTCGTAACATTATCTTTTTATGAGAATGTTAATAAATATTTCCTAAAATATTTTATTTAGTTATACATTGATTTTCCTCTGAAAATAATATAGTTCATGGAAATTTTTTTCTATTACCATTGAATTACTCCCTAAATGGGTTTATTATTTTTTATATTTTTGAATTAAACACATAGTAACAAAAAAATAATATCATTTCACATTTTATATGTATCATTAAATGGGTTTTTCTAATATAGGTGTTCCTCAGTGATACCAAAATCCTTAAATATTATTATTATTTTATTATTATATGCCTTAAAAATACCATCCATCTTTTTTAATTTGATTATGTATCATAAAATTATTCCATTTATTAACTAAGAAGGTATTGTCATCATATATAATTATTGTCATGTTATTCTACTCATGGAATCAATTGTTTAATGGTTGTAAAGGGATGAAGAACCATGATTTTCAATTGAGGTATGACTTGAGGATTTCAAAGTGTGAAGGAACTTGTCACACCATGAATATTGATTGTCCCATCATATCCAAAAATTCTCTCATGCAGAATAGTTTCCCCAAACCCAATTTCAATCTCACATGTTTTGCATGATCTCTTGGAATGTTTGGGACTTCCTTCAATACCATACAATATTTATTGATCATTAAGTACATAATATGAATATTCGAATATAAAAAGTGTTTTCAAACACTTTACCACTTTGATTCATTAAATTACACCCTAAGAGATTGGTATTTCCATTTTTGGCATAAATTTTATTTCTAAAATAATATAAATCTAGGATTAAAATGAATAATTATTTATCATATATATAATGGATTTATTCATAAAATAAATTATATAAAAATTTCTGTAGATAATTAAAATTAGAAAAAACTGGAAATTATTTCCATAAAATGATGGATCGACATAAAAAAGATGATCAAATGATTGTTTGTGTTTCAAAACTAAATAACAAGGGTAAAATATAGCTTCCTTGGGGAGAAAAAAACATTTTATCATAAATGTACAATATATAATGAATTAATGTTGTAGAACAAGGCTTAAATACATGGGGTGAAGTAAAACATCACCAGGATAAGAAGTTCATTTGTCATACTATGGCAGATATGCATCACACTGTGAAACACCCTTAATTTTAAGGAACCTCATTTTATGAAATAATATCAATTATGGTTCAATGAAATATTAATGTTTATAACCATTTTAAAAAATATATTGCTTTGATTTATTTATAAATACCTGAATTAGATGATTTTTATACTCAAACATCCTTTGAAATCCTAAAATGACTTGAGAGATTTATGAAAACACTTTTTTGTGAATTAATTCTATTTTATAATCCATGTAGACCAATAAATCTAGAATGTTATGCTTCTTTTTAGGGATTAGTGGTTGATTCTATTTCTTGGTTCTTGATGATGTTCTATGAAGGGTCCCACACCAATATTTCTATAATATTTATTGTGTGCTTTATTTTCTATTATTCATTTCCTCTTACTCTATTATTACATGAATAAAGGGATAATTACTCTTATGTACTAGGGTAAAATAGATTAGAGGGTTTGGTTCTTTTGGATTTAAATTAACATTATTTAATACATGTTTGGTTTATATAGTTTTAAATTATAATTACTATTCTCATTCCCTTTAAAATTAAATACAATTGATTTTTGAATTTGAAAGAAGAAACCTTAAATTGAACATATAATTTCCCCAACCTATCTGAGAAACATTTAACTATCTATATTAATAGGGTTTTAACCCTTTATAAGAATTCAATTACTAGATTTGAATCCTAATTTACCATACTAAGGGAAATTATGTATTTTTGTACCATGGGGGGATAACCTAACCATTAACCCCCCCCCCCCCCCATTATGACTCTAAAAAACCGTAATTTAGTCAAATCAATTTATAATTATTTTTCTTGACAACCATACATCTATCAAACACTAGAACACCAAAATGAAACTAAATTCAAAAACAAAAACATGATTTATTATATTTTCTCTCCCTTTAAAACCCAAAATATAATTATTTCAGTCATTATCACTTTCTTCATAATACGAAATTTTTTGATTCTATTTTATTTCACAAATGTAATTTAATAAAACATGTTTAAAATACAAAATTAAATAAATTTATTATCTCAGGGGATCATACACCACTCGTGAATAAATGTATTTAAATTATTTAGTTTAACTAGTTTGAGTTTTATAAATTTTCAAATTTGGTTTTCCCCATAGGAATTTAATTAATCTTATAGGTGGTCAAATTTCAATCATAGATACCAGTGATGTTTCCAAATTCATTTTTTTTGGTTTTTGATTTTGTAAAATTTTATGGATTTATAGATTTATTTTTTTCTCTATTTCACACATGGGTATTCTAGGATGTGATGGTAGTAATTTAGTGCACACATATGTTCACCATTATTTTGAGGATTATAAAGAACAACATGATAAGATTAAAAAATGAAGAGTCATTTAAGAGAATCCCCAAAACCGTACCCAAGCAAAGGCGATGACATTTTCCAAATCCATTAAATAAATTTAGAAGTGTCACATCATGAGAAAAGAATAATGGACAATGTAGAACAGTTTTATACCACTTACAGAGAATAATTTCATCATAACTATGAATAGAAGTATTTTTCAGGTTTGGAGGATAATGAAGATTGTGATATTTCATTATATGTTGACTGGAAAGAATAAAATTCATGTAACCAAATTACAAAGAAAAAATAAAATAAGAAGTTTATTAGGCACTAGAATTTATCACTGACTCCTTGAAATTTAAGATTTTAAATGTATGACAAATAAATAAAATATTTAAATATTTAAAAAGCTTTTTTATACAATTTCTTGAAGATATATGTTTTCCACTCTAAGAATAATAAGAAGCACATTCATCCATTTACACAGATTGTAGAAGCATAATGGAAAAAGGTATAAATGATTACAGATCATTATGTGATTATTGAATAGAATCCTCCAATGCAACCATCTGTTGAAAAGAAAGAGTTATACCATGTTTAATGGATATTAAAATATTTCTACTAACATTATTGTTATTCATACACTAGTCACCTCCCTTGAACATAAAAGTGATTATATCAAAGAGGTGATGAGTTGAGATAAAATAATTTGAAAGTCAAGATTGGGTTATCCAATGTTGGATATCCATGTATCAAACTAAAATCACCTAGCCCTATTATGGTTTAGCTAAACTACTATTAAAAAATAGTATCATGCTGGGAGAATGTTCTATTTTTTTATTTTTTATTATTTTAAGGAACATAAATAATTCCTAGAATCATTGAAATTTCCATGATAATGACATTTTGTTTTAATTTTCTATTCTAGTTTTTCAATATCATTAAGACACTGGCAGGGTATATTAGAAGTGTACCAATGATAGATTCACATCCTAAACATAGAGAAAGAAGAACTAGTACTACTCGAAATCAAAATGATAATGAATGTGGTGTAACTATTTGGAATTTGTTATTTAAATTTTAATGCCAACAACAAACTTTTTTATATCATTGAACTACAAATTTCAAACCCCAAATTTAATTTTTAACAATAATAAATATAACTAGGATACATTAATAACTTAGGATATATTGAATTCCATTTTTTTCATTTCTTGGTCAATTAATTTGAATGACAAATAATGTGAAAAGAAATCGTTGGTATAAGCACTTGTTATTGAATATATAAAATCATAATTTAATGAGACTTGTTAATTATTATAAATGAATATTTTCTAATTAATATGTATGGTTTAAATTATGTATATTTACATATATTATTATATTGTTCAATGGATTTTGATGACTTTTTTTTCCAAAAAAATCATCTCATTTTCAATAATTTTTTACAAATATATTTTAAAATTTAATTCTAAAATATATTTCATGAAAGACACTTAAATGTCCCCTTTTAAATAATTATTAACAAATTATCAAATACATGATGGAAATAAATTCATATTGTTGATGAAACATTTTTTTAACACTTTATCCATTGAACAACTAAACATTAATTCCTTTTAAGCCTATAAAATCTATAAATTCCATCATTAGGAAATTGATGCATTATAAGACTATTTTATACATTTCAACCCTACTTCAATTTTTTTGATGTAATTTTAAAAAAAGAGTGTGGGGGATACGGTGACTGGTGAAGATGTTGTAAATTTTATTGTTGATAAGTGTGGGGTATATCCATGAAATTTTGGGAAGGATTTCAATCATTTTATTCATTTCAAACAAACATAAAAAATAAAAATTATATTGTTTCATGTAAAATTTAAAAATATCATTATATAGATTAATTATATTGTTATAACTACTATAGATATCATTCTTAGGATATAATTTTAATGGTGTTTGATGTGTAATTTCCCCAAAGAATACTTTTTGAAAAAGAAAACATACATGATGGAAAAAATACAATATGATCTATTAATTTATTATGCTATATTGTCTCAAAATACTTATTTGAGTTTGGGGAAATGGTTATAATATATGTAAACATATAATTTCCCATAAATCTATTTTTGAAAATAACGTAAAGTACATAAGTTAAAAACCTTGTTTTTGGTAACAAAATATTTTACACCATTTACGAACTTACCTATAGCCTTAGAATATTTTAATCATAATAACAATCCCTCTTGAATACTTGGGATCCATTTCGAACAAAATAGTAACACTAGATGCCTTCAAATAATATGGGTAGGAACATGTTTTTGAAGAATATTCTAAATTTCAATTAAACGTGTTACAATGAAATAGAGAAAAAAATTAACATGAGGTAAATTACAAATTACTTTCATAATAATAATTAATTAAAAACTGAGATCAAAAAATGAAAAATTCATGGATGTTTCCAAAAAATAAACATAAAATAATAGGTTGGTTTTTCCTTTGAAAATTATCGTTTTGATAAATTTTCAGGTCTGAAACTTGAATATAAATATTTCCCATTTAATCAATTTCTTTTATAAACATTTAATTTATATCAGGGTCAGATGATTTTTCTTCATAGTATACTGACATTCCATTTCTGAGGACATTATTGAATAAAAATAAAGGGGATTTGATATCAACATTTCATGCACACATTATAGTATTAAAATATACTAATTTTATGACATAAATAACTAATTTTTTCATATTTATTTTAAATATTTTTTCATCAATGACATGGAAAATGTTAAAAATGATCTAAAATGATATGTATTTTCTTTAGAATATATCATTCTGATAAAATTGTGGATGATTGGATGTAATCAGGTTAGTACTGATTAATCGTAACGAAATAGAACTTTTGGGGATAGAGATGTAATATATACCTTACAAATTTATATTTTGTGATATATAATTATTTGAAAAAATGCATATATTCATGGAATAAATAGAAACTTGTCAATGGATAAGAAGAGAACATGTCACATCAAAACGCATAGATGTCATGTCGTGGTACACCGTGAAATATTAAAAATAAAAATTTTCACTTTATAAAAACATTTATAGGGACCTTGGATCTAAATTATTATGTTGAAAAACTACTATTTATTAAATAAATTAAGATTAAGGGTCTCCAAATGAAATTATTTAATTAAATTTATTAGTCGGGCTGCCATTGGAAGGCTATGATGAAAAAATAAACATTATCATACCATTATTGGTTTAATTAATTTAAAACGTGAACCCTTGGAGATATGTAATTAGAGAAACAAGAAATTTATTCCAAGGATCAGATCTAAAGAAAAAATCATGGCACATGGTTTTGGGATGTATACGGTCCTCCACCAGCCTTCCTACCTTTCTTTCATTAGTCCTTCTTTTTTATTCATTATTCGCTCTTACTATGTCTATACTAGAATGAGGTAGAATTAATACATTGTAATTGGGTAATTTAGGAAAATGTTGTAGGTTATTCTAGATTTTAATTCATTATATCATGTTCAAGTTACGTTACAGAAGTTCCTAATTCTAATTTCAAATCAAATACCCTTTCTTAAATTCCTCAAAAAATCTTTTTAAATTTGAAAAGAGATTCATTAAATAAAGAAACTATTTTCCCAACCGTATTTCATGAGAATTTAATAATATTAGTTAATTAGTTTTAAATACGGTATCATGATACACTAGGTGTTTTTAAACCTTATATTACTAGACTAAGGTATGCATTTGTTTTATACTAATAATGAGATTCGTCGACAATCAAATCGTATTCTTCATTACTATGACTGAAAAAATTGTTAAATCATGTCACTTTTTAAATCTAGTAATACATGAACCCAAAATAATGAAAACCATAGAATGACTAAATAAAAACACTTTAAAAATAAAAACATGATTTTCCCTCATTTATATTACTTTCAAAAACCTAAACATGATTCTTTTATTCATTCAATTTTTATTCAAAAACCAAAATCACCTTCATCATTTCTTTTATATCAAAACCAATTCAACAAATAATTTTTTTGATCCCAAGTTAACTAATGAAAATCTCTCAGGAATTTTATTTTTTTTACACTTGTAAATAAATTTTAATTAATTAGTTTCTCATGTTTTATTTTTATAAATAGCTAAATTTGGATTTCAACATATGGATTTAATGATTATCCGTGGAAAATCATAGATGATCCATAGATATGATTATCTGATTCAGTGTCTGATGCGATAGAATTTATTCGGGGGGGGGGGGGTCGTTAAGATTAATGTATATTAGTTTATTTCTTATATTTTATGACTTGATGACAGTATTTTGTCACCATCATTATTGTGTACTAAATCCGAAATCTTGGGATAATGATTTGGATTTGAACTATCCTATATTTTTGTAAAACATTATGTTTAATATAAATTTTTTTATTTATATTCATTTAACAATTGATGTTATAATGTAATCAACCATCTTTAATGAAATTTAATATGAATTGGTTTTATTTTCTTGTGCTTACTCTTTACTTTAATATTATTATTGGTTTTAATGATTTAGAAATGATTCCTAATATTGTTCCCATGTTTTGGATTTGGTAAAATTTAAACCCTTACTATATTGGTTTTTTTCAAATAAACCCTTCAAAAATGATTAATAGGTTATATTTGGATAATAAATAATTTGATTATAAATATGGAAATTGTGGGTAAATACTCACGCCTGAAATGTAGATCTATGTCAAAGAAACATAAAATGAATCACAGATGTTTTGTTTATTCTGAATATATGACATTGAATGTCAGAGTGTTTTATTCTTTTAATTGTATGACCATTCTATGAATTTTACTATTACGGGGGATACCCAAAAAAATGATGTTTGTGTTGAGGTTATGGTGATTTGTTTAGGATTACTTGGAACAAGTGGTCGATCATTTTTTTTAGTTGTTTGTTAGTAATGGAACATGAAATTTATCTATAATGAAATTGTAATGTGATGGGTGGGAAACAAAATAAATATGGTTTGGAAATTAATAGATGGTAATTGGACAATGAAAGTACTGTTAATGAGTGAGATAGTTTTAAATGGAAAATTATGTGTGTCATGTTTATATTGGTTTTCCAATAAATACAAATTTAAATGGGGACGAATTAGTAAATGTTAATATATAGAAATGGTTAATATCAATAAATAAATAAGGTAATTGTGTGGTTACATGTTTCTTGTTTTTTAATGTGTTTAATTTACTAGTACAATGTGTAGTGGTGGATATAATGAGACGATGTTGAATATATTTAAGCTATGTTAGTGTTGTTTGATGTATACCCCCCAGGTTTGGTATTGTGAACCAATATATTGTCTTTTATTTTTATATAACTCTTATACTTACCCACATGCAAATCGATCACTTCATAATGAAAATGAAATTGTACCTTACTCGTCCTAGACGACACTAAATAGTTCCCTAGAATGAGTCTCCACATGACTTCATGTGAAACTCCCCATACATGAGTGGTTTCCAACAAGCAGTGAAGTTATAGAGTTTTAATGTGGAGATATTATACCCTCTTTACGAGAGTAAGGAACATCAAATAACACACATATATAGAGGAACCAATTAAAAAACAGTAAGTGTGCAAAATTATCTCCTCCCAAAATCTGGGTACAAACTAAAATCAAGATAACCATTTCATTTCATTCTAATAATTGATAAGGTTGAAAACACCAATATAAAGACAAATAGTGGAATCCCCAAAACAGCCCTAAAACACAATTTGGAACCTCATCCACCCATGTCCCATTCATAACTCAACTCCTTAGAAGATGGCATATTCACTTGTCCTATCCTGTAAGAATGAAGTCTTCTTGGGTACCCCACAGTTGTTCGAGCAGGGTTTGAGTACAACTGACTATGTCACTACCAACGATGTCCACAAAATATCCACTCTATGGGATTGTGCATTCATGTAAGAAATAAATGCCAAGAATATAAAACTAAAATCAGGATCAACTAGTTAACAATATTTTCATAACAATAACTTATTTTGGTGCCAAATTCATTACGTTCATCTTCTTCATTACTTAGTTCATCATCAACATATTATGCATGGGTTATGAATTTACATCATTTACACAATGTTAATGGAATTTATCACTATGTAAAAGAGAATATGTAAAGTCCCTAAATCACTAGGCATAATTCATCACAACAACCTAATTTACACACATCAAAGTCATAGTCTGAGTGGAATGTAAATTTTAGGTGAATAGAACTATGTTCTCTTCCCTAACCCATGCATTGTGGGTGGAGTTAGAACAATAGTCCAACAAGACCCTTGAGACGAGATTCAGTCATTTATCTCACACATGAAGCCATGTTCTTATTCTTATTCATCAATTTACCACAAAAAACCACATCACAACCAATACACATCACAATCATAATCCATAACAATCAATAATGGAATGAATATTTTTCCATAACCCATTAATATATTTACCATTTACATTATAAAGCCCAATTTCAATTTTCATGCCTAGATCACTAATCACATTCAATATTACCCTTAAATCATCCCATTTCACATTTTTACCAATCCCATTATGAAATCCCAATTAACAGAATCTTCATTTAACAAACCATTAATAATTAACATATTCTCCGATTCACATTCCCTATTCTCTTTGGAATTTCGAATATTTTTCGTAAGCCACATGTCACACTCCCAATTAAACAAATTAACCCATTTCCATGTCCTAAAAAACAACCCTTTACTCTATTAACAAACATAGACACATTACCCATATTTTATATCCACTTCTTTTATACACATCAACATACTCAAAAAGTTCTCTACATTATCACACAATGACCATACACATTCTTAACTAATTTCTATGGCCAGGAATAACAGTGCACCACATGGGTGGCCATAAATAGGTCAAATCGACCTCGATTTATCCCAAAGAAACCATGAGGGACTCTATTCATCTATTGGTCCCAATTATTAGTAATCCTCACTAATATTAGAGAAATAAAAAACATGTGGTAGCCAATAAAAAAAGAAAATATTTAAAAAAAACATACAAAGAATCTATGAGATATGTCTTGTAAACCACTTACCTAAAATTTAAAGATAGTTTACCTTCATTATAATATCCTTAGATCCCAATTCAACCACCCTTCAAAGCCTCAACATATATTTCATTAAAAAAATGGGGGTTTTAGAGGTCTTGATGGAGATAAGAGGGAGATGAAAACAGTAAATCTAGATTTGAAGAAATGAGGATATTATGCTTACTTAGATATTCGATATACTAATGATGGAACTCAAAAAAACATAGAGATAAACGATAATAACCCATGGGATCCTTTCAAAGTTAATGTTCATCACTATGCTTAAATGGAAGAAATGAGCGGAGAAAATTCAGTGATTGTTTAAAATCCTGTAATGGAAAATTTTTAATTCTTTCCAACATTACTGGGATGCATGGTTTACATGAATGAGTTTCCAAACATGAAAAAATCATTTTCAATCCACGTTAAAGAAGATGTTGGGTTACAAGATTACCTAGATAGGTCACATGGTGTACTAGGACACACTCCAACAATTTTTTAAGACACTTTCCAAGGTCATATAGTTTTCCTCGGAATGTAACATAGTTTAATCTACCATGTTCCAACCATTCCTCATGCCCATTTTGGATTGATTTTTCTTTGTTTCATATCCCAAATCCCTGGAACACCCCGAATTCCCACAATACATCTAGGAAACATTTCATTCACCCAAAACAAAATATTTAATAAAAATTATAAACAAATACATATATCCATGATGTTTGGGACCTTACAACCTCCCCACACTTCATCCTCGAGCTACTCTTACCAAGAATTTTTGAGTTTCTGAAGAAACGAGGTTGGGCCACTAGGCCCACATATCTAATTCCATCTCCTGTGGTTCTTCCTAAAAATTTTCATGTTGCCATGGAACATGAATTAAAGGCACAACGGTTCATCAGAACACCTTCTTTATATGATCCAAAATACAAACCAGATGCTCCTCAAAAGACACTTCATCATCATGAACAACATCCTCAACATTAATTAAATTTTAGGGATTTTGGTTATACAACTGAAATTATAAAAGTTGAAAAACATAGTTCATTCCACTATACCATTGTGGAAGATCTAATCAGTAATAAACTGGTCCTATCCTATCCAAAATCCAAATAGTCCAATGTGCCAAGGTGAATACATACCCTATCTTGGAATACAATATTTACCCAACCCTAATAACACCATAAAGAACACACTATCACCCACTTCAAGCACAATAGGTCAACAATGCCGATATACCTATCAATTATTCCTACTCTGAGCTATTTCCATACATCTATGAATAAAATAATCATTTTCTAATGTCTCCTAAAAAAGACTTAGTCCTAGAGTCTTAGAATCCCCAAATTTTAACTAACACAACAATGATTTAAAGAAACTCCCATTGAGAACCTCAAACACTGCCATCTGAATTGATTCCTGAAAACTATTTTTAAAGAAAACTAAACAAGTGAAAAATGTTATTCCCATGAACCACCAAAATTATCAACATAGTCTCTCAATATTTCCAATAATTCATTAATTGTATACTCTAACTTCCCATCCATTTGTGAGTGATAGGAAGAACCAAAAAGCAGATGGGTAGAAACCACCTTCTATAACCCCTTCCAAAAGTGTGTTTTTAAAGAGGATCACAATCCGAATCTATGGTTCTCAGCACCCCATGAAATTGCACTATCTCTTGAACATATTACTCACCCAAATGATCAACTGTGTATGTTTACTAGATCAGATAGAAATGATATTGTAGTCCATCAATGTAAAACTTCCAAGATTGCATTAGTTTTCCATGGTTTCCTCAAATGGACCACTACGAAGTCTATCATTACATCATTCCAATTTCACTACTAAATGAATAATGAAAATGAAAACCTACATGGGAACTAATGCTCGGCCTTCACCTATTGACTGGTAAAGAATCATGATACAAAACACACAACTTATTTCTCAAATCTCTACCACTAATACTACTGAAAAAGTTCAAGATAAATGTTTGTGAAACCAGGATGTTCTACCTATTTCAATTCATGGAACTCACGCATCATCTCTTCAAACATAGCTATCAAAACCAAAACACAACCCCAAACATATAAAATTATATCACTACCCCAGTCCAAAATAGAAGGTGACTCCCCACCTTCACGACATTGCTTCATATCCAAACACCTTAGGTCGATTAGTCTCCTTGAAAAGATTTAATATCACATACTCAACTACTATAGACACAAGGTTCTAATGGTCGGGTCCATCATGTACTTCCAGATGAATCTCAGAAAACAATTCCATCATTATCCACTTGGAGTAGGATTAATGAACCACCTGACATCGAGTCTTCCATCTAAGAGAATCTAAAACACTATTCACACTCCTTAGGGTGTAAGACAACATAAAATCAAAGGATTACAGCTAATCGACACACATTCACATAGTAAGATTCAAATCCCACTTAGAAAACATGTAATGAAGGATTATGTGATAAAAAAACACCATGACCCACAATCCCAAACAGTATTGCCTCCAACACTTTTTAGGAAAAGACCATAAAAGTTAGCTTAAGATCACGCGTAAGGTAATTTATTATGTGATTTATCATTTTTCCTGCCCCATATGCAACAAATAGATTATCCTACTTCATCACTACCCCATGTCAAACACAAGATGCATCTTAGGAAAAGTTTTACCACATACCAGGTTTGGGTAAGATCAAAATCGGTGTAGTAGTCATTCTCATTTTCAAATCATGAAAAGAAATATCACATAATTTCAAGCAATAAATCTTAACAACCTTCTTAGTAAAATATGAGATTGGTGCTTACAAAAAATATAAATCCTCAATGAATATTTAGTAATAATAGTGACAACCCAAAAAACTCTAATCATTGGAAATATTTTTTTGTTGCTCCCATGACACCACACCACACACCTTCTCTGGATCCACAGACACAACTTCCTCAAAATTAGGTGTCCCATGAAATTTACATTATCCATACAAATATGTTATTTTGGTTTCTTATTATAAGGAATATTCACTTTTAGAGCACTCTAGATGTTGTCATGATGTTATTTATGTTCTTCAAGAGTTATTGAATTCCCAAACATGTAATTAAGAAAGACATCCTTGAACTAATCCAGATATGGATGGAATATTCCATTCATTAAATCCAGGAACATATCCGATGAAATGGTCAATCCAAATGGAATTACCACAATCTCATACAACCCATACCCAATATTTAATTATATATTTTTCCCCATTATATCTCACCAGTAATTGATGGTATCCTTATATTAGATCAATCATGAAGAACATTGAGACACCCCTCAGTTGGTCAAACTGGTTGCCAATTATCAGATGTGTGTATCATTTCATACACAACATCTGAATCAAATTTCTATAGTCAACACATAACCTAAATGATATTTCTATCTTCTTCAAATAAAAACAAAATATCACCTTGGGGACATATTGGGATAGATAAAACCCTTTCTCTTTAACTTTTCCAGATTATTCTTATGTTCTTCTTGTTCTAGAGGAACCATTTGATATGAAAAAATGGAAACTAGATCATCCCATTGTAATAAAACGATTATAAACTCAACATCCTTATCAGGTGGATGACATGATAAATACTTAGGAAACACATCCTAAAACTGATCCACCATAGGAGTAAAGTTACATTTTTCCTATCTTCCACCGTTAATAATAAGGTATTCCACCAGGGCATTGAGTTCCACCATCTGTTGGAAAACCATCCATATATGGCTCACTCGAACATCCCAAAAAACAAAAAGAACATAAGTATCTCCATAAAAAGATGTGAAAATTACTTGATGTCGATAACGGTCAATATGGGATTGATACAACGCCAACCAGTCCATCCCCAAAACTATGGAAAAACCCGAAATCTGAAGGGAACAAATTCCATGTTAAACAACATCCACCAACTTCCAAAGAACAATCCTTTCACACTATGATATCCTCTACTCTCACCCCCAATGAAGGATCAATCAAAAAAACCCCATACACCTATTCTAGGGCTAGGACCAACACAAAGATTATCTAATAATAGATAAAAGAGTGTGTGGAAACTATGTTAAATAATGCATCTATAAAAATCATTCCCCGAATGGTATATGGTCCCACCTCACCACGTATGAGTATAGATTGATCTATGTTGAGATTTCATATCCTTATACCTTAGGATCTAGACTATATACCCCACAATGCACTACCATGCAATTATTGATGATCTCTCCCTAGAATTTGATGTCCACCACCTCTAGTGGTAAGACCTATGTAGCTATAACTGCTTTCCTGATATGGGGTGATCGACCCCCTTCTCGAAATGAACATCTGACATTGACCTCTACCTATGGATGTTCATAAAGGGTTCTCATAGAACCTCAATATGTTTCCTATCTTTCCACATGATTGTCATTTTACTAGTGGTTAGGTTCACTAACCCCACATGTGCCCAGTATTTCAAACTAGTAATAGAATACCTGATCACCACCCAATGGGACTAGCCCTATCTCATAACTAAACATTTCTCCTTATCCTTATTAGAAATTACCAAAATGATGCTTCCTTCACTCAAAAGTTATACCACATCTCCTCCCAACTGGCACCAAAATTCCACCTCCTAATGCTCCCTTCAGGTTCCCTTCTGAGATAAGTGTTCGGTCTACTACCTCTGCAAACTAATATATTTACCTAAGACCTAATCTCATTGATAATCCCTTCCTAGAAACATTTATCCATAGTCTCCTCATCGACATCCAACATCGGAATGAAACGATGCAAGTTAGTGAAATGACATGAATGATAAATCATTGACACAAACTCTACAGTCAAACTCATAAACTCCAAAAACCTTACCTACATTAAGGGTTTTCGGTCATATTGTATCAGAAACATTTTCTAAAAATATTTCGACACCATTAATTTAACTTTCTATTTCTGAACATACATTTTCATCCAACGCCTTTCTTGGCCCTGCAGGATATATGATTCTAACATTAATTGATTCTTTGATGTGGTTTATAGGTTATAATGAATTTTATGAATAATCTCTATTCAGAACTCATCATTCTCTGTCCCACCCTCTCTGGTAATGGTTAGAGGGATTTGAAGATAAAAATCCCTGGTTAACTCAAACATACTCGGTGAAACCCTCCATGGGTCCCATTCCACTATCTGCATAAAATGAGAAATGTTCTCACAGAACTGATCTTTCATATTATCTGGAACCACTGCATCATTTTTCTTTACTACTAGGGGAGTGTTCTCGGAAAAATCATTTTGTTTCCCAATAAGAACACATCTTGGTTGTGGAATTCCTATATAATTCCAAACATTAGCTTTAGAACAAATACCATCAATAATTCACAAATTATTTATGAAGTCTTATCACTAGACATAAAAACTCATTTCTCTCATACATGACCCAAACATTCCTTATCAAACCCAACACACAACCATCATCTATCTCTACATGGACTGTCGTTAACAATGGATAACTAACTCACATGGTTAAAAACATTGCAATGTACACCACATAAGATCTATTACCATATCAAAACATACTTCAATTGCATTCTAATTCACATACCACCCTTTATCAAGAAAAATTCCACAATTTTTTTAGAAACATCTCTACTTTTTACCCATTTTTAACATTTTATTATAATTTTTTCACCATTTAGATGAAAATAAAATGCATTCTATCTTATAAGTCCAGCACACCCATCCCATGTGAGTGTGCCTACCTTGATCAATTTCTCTCATATACTTACAGGTCTAGAATGATGCATGAATACAACATTGGATTCCATTCTAGCCATGAGAAAATTATCAAATAATTTTCACATCACAAAACAAGTGAATCAACCGATGGTGAAATATCATCATATCTAAAAACACACTACAAGAACAAAAATTCCCACCCAGGTTGACTTGAGTTTTCCCTTATACATAGGTTACATACTCCCAAAATGTATCTCATTACCAAGGCCTAACACATTCCTAACATTCTTTATACCATTTTAAAATAGAAATTAACTTAAATACATTCTCTGATACCATTTTCTAATGTCCCCATCCTTGAAGATAGTAAACAGAGCCCTGTTCCGAGTCTCTACATGATCTCAAGTGTGCCTCCGCATTTTCCAGTGGTTTTTGAACTAGTAACAAGGGTCTAGATTAGTCATATGTGTAGTCTATACATTATTTGCTAATGTAATCCCCAATATATAAGAAAAATAAATATTAGAAGAATGTTAATTTACTAATAAAAATGCATAACTATCTTCTCCTGAAATTAGGTATAACCCATAATGAAGATAAACATGGCATGTCTTTCTAAACAATCAAAATGTAGAAAGAATGAAAATATACAATATGTAAATTCAATATTTCCCTCAACTCATACCATTTCAAATATTCATAAATTCCATTATGAAATCCCTTTTAACATATTCTTCATTTCACATACCATTAAAAATTAACATATTCTGTGATTCATATTACATAATCTCTTATGAATTTCTAAAATAATTCGTAAGCAACATGTCACACTCCCAATTGACCAAATTAACCCATTTCTTTGTCATACCAATAAACCCTTTATTTCATTACCAAATCAATAATAATTACCCATATTTCACTTTCACTTCCATTATACACATCATCATTTTAAAAAGGTCTCTATATTATCACACAATTATGTTACACTTTCTTTGCTAATTTCTAGATCCAAGAATAACATAGCACCACATGGGTGGTCGTAAATAGGTCAGATCATCCTCAATTCATCCCATGTGGACCACGAGGGTTTATAATCATATTTTGAACACCCATTTTACCAAATCTCAGCTAAATAATCATAATAACAAATTAGGCAACCATGAATAAAACTGAACATTCATAAATCTACAATGAAACTATAAGATATGTCTTATAGACCACCTATATATAATCCAATAATATTTTCACCATTTATTTTAGCCTTTAATATAGTTTAAACCACCCTTAAAAGCATAATGGTAGATCATACACGAAAAAATGGGGATTTTGGATCTTTAGATGCAGATAAAATAGAGATTAAAACTCGAAACACAATTGTTAATTAATGATGGGATTAGACTTACTTAGGGCTTCAATCCGCAATCAATGACAGTTAAAATGACATATAGATGATAGAGAGCCACCCTTGGGATCCCTTTATAGTTATTGTTTGTAATTCACATTCAAAGGAGGAAATGAGGGGAGAAAATTAGGTGACGGATTAAAATTCCTTAATGGGAATTTTTTAATTTCTTGAAACATTACTGTGTTGCATGGTTTACTGGCCCATTTTACCAAACTGTGCTTAAAACATGTTAAAGATAATATAAAAGGTATTTTGGGTGGCCCAATTATATAGAAAGGTTTCATTGTTTGACAAAACATTTTTAATTGGGCTTTAAGCCACTATCTAAAGTTTCATGGTTTGACGTGCAAACTTGTAGGGTTTACTTAATCATCCGCCAACCATGTGCCTTGCTTAGTTTTGCCCTGGTTTTTTATCCATTCATGTATCGAACCACTAGAACACCCCCATGTCCTATCCTAGGTTTTTGGAAAAGTATCATTAAACTTAAAAAATTTATTTAATCAAAAAAATTTAAAAAAAAATACATCACTTCACGTTGTTTTAGGATCTTGTAGAAATGATATTGGGGGTTCTTTCACCATTATCCATGATTGTGAAGGAATTGATTGATGATTAATCCCAATTATATGAAATGGTTTTGGGGATAGTGGAATGGATAGATTTGTCATTAAAAATGTATTTTTGATATTATTTATGATTTATCTAAGATATACATCAATTACAAAATTCATGACCAATAAAATTGATCCAATATTTATTTTTGACTATAACTAGAACCTAAATAGGATATCATAATGAAATATCTATAATTAATTTAAATAATTGAATATTTACATGGAAATTAATTCTTTAATAGTATATTAATATGAAAATGTATAGATTATATATTTTCAATTAATTATAGGAATCAAGAGTATATTCTCTCTAGGGGTGATCCATAGGTTCTCCAAAATACTCTGAACATCTTCCGAGGAATCACTTTGTGCTATCGTTGAATATCCTAACACTTGTATCATTCATATTTTATATCCTTGACAATATATTCAAATACATTTTCTCTTGTATATATTTAGGATTGAGAGTGGTAGTGGTGGAGCATCACTCTGGGTTCATGAGCACATAATTGGAGATGGATCTCCCTTTGGAATTGTTATAATTCACTTCAAAGGTCACTATGCACAATAGATGAAATATAGATAAATAAAAAAATAATATAATTGGATACATATACCATTAGGTTTAGAATGTAACAATTTCACATGAACCCTTAATAAATTTATTAATTCCCAGGGAACACCATATCTATAATAAAAATAATTTTTTATTTCATCACAAAAGAAAAACTAAAAACCAAAATAAATATTTTTTATAAAAATAATATTCAGTATAGATTATATCTCATTGTAATATTAAACTCAAAAGTCACTTCATCTAAAATGATTAATATAAATTGAATATTAAATATTTATTTAATGTTAAAATATCAATATGTTATCCTCCAAAAAATAAATAAATAATATATTCGCTAAAAAGAAAAATAAATATTTTTTTAATATCGTACTTACAAAAATATTATATTGAATAACATGTGAAAAAACATGTGAGGTAAATAAAACATGAATTATTGTAAAGCCACATCAGGGAATAATATTTATTAAAACTTTTAAACAATAAATAGTAATATTATTTAACTAAAGATGTTGATATAATTTTTTGGTAACTTTATAGGGCTCATTCATAGTAGCAATAGCCAAAGCTGCCCTATATCCAAGGTAAGAATTGATAAACTTTCCAATGCACCGAAATTGAAAAAATTGAATGTTTCCATGATTTAAAATTACATACGGATGATTATTATTTAATATAATCTATTTATCATGATCTCTCTAATTATGAATGTTTCATGTTGGTGTAAATTGGATATGTTCTCTATTAATATTTCATTGAAATAAATAAAATTGAACATGCCTATATAACACCATAGACATGGTTTTATTAAGTCTATTTGATTCCCATCCAATGGCTTGAGATATCTACATCAATTAAATAATAGACTTGAAAATCCATTCCAACATTATTCATCAATGAAATATTACTAGTGATTCACCCTACATATCACACTTCTCCATGAATATATGTTCTCATTATTTTCATCAATACATCAATATATAAGAATTGTAACATCGAAAATTACTAATCATAAAGACTATTGATCAATAGACATGTCCAATAATATGAAAATCCAATGACTCATCTAAATTTTCAATTCATACTAGGAGTTATTGTTCTCATAATTTACCACATGAGAACTTACCAAGGGTGTATACCATGAGGTGGTTCCTAAAAATCAAATTTTCCTCCACCCCTTGTAGAAAATATCATTTGTTACCATCACATTATTTAATTACTCTATAGAAAATATATTTAATTATAATATCATAGTACTTATGGGTTCTAATCATAGTTATAACACCTATGGCCTATTCATGTGATAATTACAAGAAGAAACCATGACAAGCTATATCATGTATAAGAACAATCATGATGTTTTAAGAAGTTTATTAACCTTAAAAACATTGATAACATGTTATCAAAAAGTGAATATATGTTTTTAGGGAACCAACTCAAGTAGTCATAAACATTTATTAGATTAAATAGTTAATAACCTTCATTCCACTAGATCTCAAATGATAATCATGATTTTATTTAGAATATTAATAAGTCAAGGTGACTACCATGTTCTATTCCATGAAAAATCATCATATTAAAAATTTCTTATAACACCATGATATTTTAGGTAATATGTTTTTGAAATAAATTTAATTTATTCATAAAATTATGTTACTGAAAACACAGAGATTCAAATAATTGTGATATACTATTAAAATATTTTTATTTATGGTGACTGTAATATCCTATCTATTAAATTATAGGGTTTTATTAGTAATAAATAAATAAAAATAATTTTATTTTTTAAAATTTAATAAAACATTTTCATTGGTTATAAACTAATTATAAATGAAACAAATAATTTGAAAGTAAAATTATTTCATTTGATAAAAAACGATGTTATTCTAAAAGTGGGTTCGATAAATTTTAAAAAAATATTTAAAAAATCTTATGAAATTTTTTGAATATGTATTGTAAAAAATTAAATTCATTTATTAAATATATATTTACATTTTATCTTATATTTATGTTTTTTAATTTTAAGACAAGAATACTTTTTTGATGAATATGGAAAAAATACATTTTTTTGAAAATTGACATCTTTTTAATACAATTACACAACTCCATTTTGTATTAAAATGCTTTTAAAAGTTCAATTAGTAAAATTATATTTTTATTAATAAAATTTATGTCATTAGAAAATATATTTATTTCTTTTATATAAAAATATATTCTTAAGAAAACATTTGTTTTTGAAAACATTAGTAATGTCTCGCTAAATTTGTTTTAAATTATATATCTACAATTATATGAATTTATTTTCATAAAATGGATTCTATATTTTTCATATTAAAATTTAATAGTAGTTATATTATTCCACATAATTATATGTCATAATTAATTGTGAAAATAGTAAGAAATTAATTATCGAAGTTATGGTCAAAATAGGGGTTTCCAATTAAAAGATCATATGTTAAAATTAATTTCCCAAAAAAATTGGACTTCACTTTAAAAACTTTTGACATAATAATAATATTAATTGTTTCCAAATAATCGTATAGGAATCATTATTTCTAGTCTAAGGTAAAATTACCTTGGAAAATAATTAAAAAAAAGTTATCATGGTGGGAACTATGGTATAATTAATTAATACATAAGATATGAAAATAAAACATATAAAACTAGAATAATGTTTTTGGTGGAGACTTTGAATGATCTTAAATTCCATCAACTTTATTGTTTTCAGTTATTATCGAACAAAGGTTGATAGGTACATGACATTATTTAATATTATGGGAAAGTTACAAAAATACCACCCTCCTCAATTATAAAAGGGCACCACCACCAATCACACATTCACGCATAATAATCCCTTTGGGTACACAAATCCGGGACGAAATATTCCACTAAAATCATTATAAATTTTATAGTAATTTTTTTCTCCCAAATATTACAATCATAGGTTCTTTAATAAGTGATCCAATGAATATTTGTCTAAGGGAAGGTAATTGTCTTCCCTAATCTCTTTTTTTAGTTATTCATTTACCACCTCCATTAATGTATTATTGTTTCAAATATAATAACCTCTGTATCTATTTTATAATTATATTTTATTATTTTGATCTAATAACCAATATCCACATCCTTCTACAATAAATGGGAATTAAAATAATTCATTGTTAGTACAATATACTACCACCCCACAAAACTATGTATGTCAGTATCCACCACCACCTCTCAATGAATAATATAATGAAAATTTTAATATATATACATGATAATAATTTTTTAAATATTATTCTCTAATCATAAACTCACGCTTTCTTTCTTACCTTCTAATCTATTAGAAAATGATAATGTCGCTTATGCCTACTTGGTCACATCCACATCCACAAAGAGATGTGACTCAATTTTCATTTATGTTATACATGGATGGTTGAAAGAAAAAAAATAATATATAAATATTATAAATATGATATTATAATTATTCATAAATTCTAAATATTATTTACCTTTATTTTATTCTATATAGTAAGAATGGAAACAACATGCTAGCCTATATATGGCTTATCGTGTCCTTTAACATTGGAATTCATTCTTCTATCTATAACTTCAATATATGAAATTAAATATGTATAAAATTAATATATATGATATATATAATTATTAATATTTTTTATATGATTTAACCATAATACTAAAAAAATGGTACAAAATTACCAAACTAAACTCACATAACAAAGAGATTCACTTATCAAATGAAAAAATGATTTTGTTGAAGAATTTTTGATAAAAGAGTGATAAATGGTTATAAGATTGTATTAAATATATATATATATTATTTTGGTTCTATAGTAGATCTATAATAAATAATCAGTTGTTATAAATTATGTTCAATGATATACAAAGGTAGTTGGAACTGGAATAAGAGTTATTTGTCTCAATTTTATTGCGATGGGACACATTCCAAATCTACTATTTGTTTCATCTGTTTGTGGTATACCATAGTCATTAATTTATGATATTATTATTCTGGTGGAAATTATTTGACATACATATTCATATACTTTAATTTCATTCACAGTTTTTATGATTCAAATGATGCTAATGTGTTTATGGTATTAAGATATGATCCCATAGTTTAGTGAGATTGTTTATAGGTATGCTTAATATTATTAAATTCTTTCATATTTGTCTTAATAAACTCATGAAATTTATTATACATTATTTATTTTTAAAATTGAAATGTTTTCCTTTATATTCCTCTCCTTATGTACACATGAGTGTAAACTTGTGTTTTTTAAAGTCCATGGTTCTCTCTTTGTATGAAAACCCTTTCTATTATATTTAAATGATTTATAAAAATGTTATAAGATTTTTTATTACAATTAAATACTAATATTTAATTCCATTTTTAATCATGTTTTAATTTCATCAAAAAAATTAAATGTTATCTTCCAGTCATTTTCCAATGAGGTGCTTTTTGACTTTTTTTATAAAAGAGTAAAATAAATGTTTTTATTTTAAATTACATACAATGTATGCATTATCATTTAATCATTGAAAATAAAGGATTTCAAAATTCATTTAAATGATTCCAATGATATTTTTAATGAATTTTTTTATCTAATATTATTGATATTTTCTGATTATAAAGATCTGATTTTAAATTAGAATGGGTAGTTTCTTCCAGAATGTATTAATGATAGTATTTGGGAAATTTTATTCAACTAAGATAATACTTTTTGGTTTCACTTTTATTTTTTACATGAGATATTTTCCCATAGTACCATCCATTTTCATTCTTTAAATTTTTTATGATTATGATAATAAGATTTTTATGAAACCCATTTATTTTCTATGGGGCATACCATGATAGATTGATTGAATTATTATGAAAAATTGTTTTAGTTCATGGCTATGATATGATCACATTATGAATATTTAATGTTATTATAGAACACATATGTTTTGATTTCATTGTGTGATGGGTGAGCATAGAATTATATATTCCTCTAATGTGTTGGATAATATTTTTTATCAGACTAGATAACTATGGTAAAAAAGACGTGGTGCTTGATAAAATATAGGAAACACGTCGATATTATTTATACACTATGGGAACTTGGGATGATTTTTAATCCATTATGATTTTGGTAACAATTTTGTTTCTAATGTTTCGTGATTTTATGGTCATTGTAGTCAACCATGACTGAAAAAATAGTTTCTGAAATTATTTATATATAATACAAACATGAACGAAGTTATAGTTCATGATTTATTTAACATTATTTGTCAGACTTATGATTCATGCATTTTGAATTGAAAATGTTTTTTATGATGACTCATGTTTACATTCCATGATAGACATGGTATGAAATTATTAATTTATCTTCTTTTTATCATACTCTTATTACCATCATGGGGTTTTATATGATCATCAATTGATATCTACCATGATTACGATTAATGAAAATATATGATTTCCTTTTCTTGTGTTTACATAGACCATGTTATAAAGAATGGTATTTGGCAGGTTATGTAAATTAATGGTACAAAATGGAATGTATTTTAGGGAGATATTAAAGGTCATTCACTAAATAAGAATATTGTGTATCTGGTCACTAAATAAAAATATCCAATGTGGTCCTCCTGAGAATATTTTTGAAATGTATTTAATATATATAAAATAATATGTAAAATTTATTCATGACAATCAAAGGACATTATAAATTATTTTAGAGAATAATTTAGTTAAATTATTGAAACTATGATAAAGAATATTCAGTTAGAACCCATGGGATAATACAAAGTATATGAAAATACATTAGAATTTTTGAGAATGATAGATCTAGTGATTTTCAAAAAATACATCGCTCTTAGAATATTAAATTTCTACATGGTTATAGTATAGTTGTAATTAGTGATAATAAATATAAAAATTGAACATTGAGATTTGACTTGATCATCACATAGTGCCAGAAAACGGGCATTGATGTACACCTGGTTCGATACTCCCATTTGATATACTTTGGAAATTCCCCAACTCATTATGAATAATCATTATGGATTTCAATAGATTATAACCATGAATGAAAATAATTAAACCAAACATGTCAATTGATGAAAAATATTTCTTGATTTGGAAATTCATTGTTAGAATTATATTCCTTGATTGATCAGTTTGAACAATGATACCTCATAGCGACAAAAACCAATTTTTTAATCTGGGATTAGATATAGAATGAAAAATTTGGGGAAATAAAAGGTGTTCTAACATATTGATGATCCCTATTTGAGAATAGTTATATAAATTCATATATATCAATAGTTTGAATGAATGTTAATTCATATCCGAAAATATTAGATATTGATCTTGAAGTAAATACCCCTAATGTTATGATGATAATGTCACATGTCGATCATTATTTTCCAGTATACATTTTCATGATTTTTTTTCCTGAAAATTTTTCTTACTCTCATTTGAGATGAAGTTGATTTCATCATAGGAATTCATTATCTTTATCTAAATAAATTCAACATTAATAGGATGGTAAGGGTTATCAAATTTGATATTATAATTTAATATCTGATCATCTCTTACAATGACTATAAATATTAACATCATATTAAAATAACTACAATTTTATAATTAGCGATCCCTAGTAAATGTCAGTGTTTTTATTAGGGTGTTGGGTATAATTTCATCATTAATGATATTCTTATTTTGTGTGATTTTTTATATTTCTTTTGTGAAGTGTTTCCTAGTCCTCCACTGAATTTTGAAGTGGAATTATCAGTATAAATCCTAAATGTGTTTAAAAATATTTCAAATACTCCCAATATAATAACCCCAAAGTGTTTTCATAATTAAAGAAAACCTCCGAAAGAATATTGTAAACAGATTTATCCATACATGTGTGCCACCTTGTGGTGAACCTGTAATTATTTTTTATGAAGATTGATTTATCGATGTGAGTTGACATTAATTATTGGGAACAAAATAATCGCAGTCAAGAACCAGTATCCTCTACCACATATGGATGTGTCATTTAATTAACTATGAAAATCCCAATAGTTTTATATGATTGAAATTTATTCCTGATATAATCAATTAAGGGTGAAAAAGTGAATTTACCCATGATTAAATTTGGTTCATAGTATTATCCCTATGAATATCTGGTGATTTCATTTGACATTAATACAACACCACTTTTCATCATGTATTTAATGAATAGAGTATTTAATGATTTCCATTCCCAGTTTTTTAGTCATTATGAAATAAATCTGATATATTTAAATATCATGTTAATATCATGAGTGTCTCCCTAAAATTGTAACGAGGACCTTGGGGAATGTGAATTTTTATAAAAAAAATTAACCATGATTGAATTTGAGAAACAAAAGATTTATTTTTTGGGTGGCATTTTCTCATGATTCATTATATTATTAGATATATCATAAATTAATGTTAATGAACACTATCCTAGGATAAACACTGTATAGGAGATCCAAAATTTTCTTGTGTCTATGGATATTATAGATGGGATGAATTGAATTTTTCATGAAAATATAGTCCACTCACCATGTGTTTTCCTAAGGGAGCCATGTTCCTTCAGACAAATGAATGTGATAATAATCTCACAGAGCTGAAGAGATTCTTAATATAAAAATCTATTTGTATGTTATCCGAGATTAGATAAGGTATTGAAATATAGTATGATTCATTGAAGTAGGTATTTTGATTCATTATAATAAATAATGATATTATTATATCTTATTCTTCAATGATATTAATGATTCATGAGAAAATTACACAACATAGTTTTTAGAGATAGCTGTCGTATTTGTTGCATTATGGATATGAAGGTGTTATAATTCTTATGAAATGGGTTATATATATACATATGAAAAATTTTAATGAATATATCCACGTATAATTAGTATAATATTCATATAAAAAGATTGGTGTAACTGATTAAAGATTATGAATGATCAACACATTACCACTCTAGGAAACAAAACAAGGTGGTTGATTTCTTTAGTTGAAGGAATCATTCAATCTTATTTAGGAATAGGATCATAAAATTTCAAAAAAGAAATATATTTGAAAATGGTGGATGTTGAAATATTGATGGAATAGTAGATATATAATCTTTCTCAAACTATTGTTCAACCATCTATCCCATAGGTTATTATAGAGGTGTATAAGGAAGATATAGAGATGTTGTAAAAGGTGGGTAAGTTTTATTATTATAACTTTAATAATGATGGAATGATAAGGTTTGGGAACCATGAATATTTTCCTCTAATATCATTTTTGATGAAGGATATGATATAGAATGATCATAGTTCTTCCTTCTATATTAATCATGGATGTTCAATGATATATTGCGATCCGAATGAGTATTTTATTATATGATTAAATGAAGAGATATATTGTAGATTTTGTAATTATGTGATGGGTATGTCTAAATGTTATGGAATAGAAAAAACATTTATTAAGGGATTTTACATTAATTATCCATATGATAATGTAAATGGGAAAAATAACTATGTATTTTTCCTTCAGACTCCCCAAAACATATAATCCCACAACATTATTTGGGTTATTATCTATTTCTATAAAAATTCTGCTCACATAAATAATTTTATAGATGAATTCTGTTTAGATAAAATTTATAGATATACATTAAACAATTTTTATGGTTTCTAAGAGAATGAAACTCTATAATATCTAACTGGGGTCTAAGGTTTACATTTATATAATAGAGAAATCATTATGGAGACCTTATTATATTTTTTAATTTCAAAATTTTTTAATATCCTAAAATAGTTGTTAGGATAAGGAAAATAATTCTAATTCTAGAGGACCTGTTAGGATATTTTTCTACATATTTTGATGGTGTTTGGGAAAATCCCCTTCCTCAATTTGAGTTGCGATACAATAATTGAATTCACATCAGTATTTATATGACTCCTAATAAAGCCCTCTATAGAGAAAAGTGTGATACTAAAACATTTTGGGATGACGTTGTAGAATAAAAGCTACTAGTGCATGATATAGATAAATACTAGATCCCTAAAATGAACAAAATTCCATGGGAATATCATTATATTAAACTTATGAGGAATACTCAGAGGTGATTTTGGATCATAGATAGAATGTTCTAAAAATTAATATCACTCACCTGGTCAATGTTTTATTCTGAAACCACCAATTTGATGTAGCTATATGAGAACATGAGGATATAATGAGACAATAGTATCCTCTGTTGTCTGTATTAGAGTAATAAATTGAAACAGATAAAATAATTTTCGTGTGGGTAGACAGTTAAACAATGAGAATTTATGAAATATTGTTTTCAAATAAATTTTACACTTTTATTGATTCCATTATTGACAAAATCACTTATAAATTAACAAGGATATAAAAGTAATGTATTATTATTTAATGTTATAATTAGAATCTATCCATTATGATATCAACTATGAAAATGAAAAAAAAATTAAGAAAATGATATGGTCTTCAAAAGAATAAAATTAATTAATTGGTTAATTTCAAAATTATATAAAAATAATTTAAAATTGAAGGTAATGATTTACTCAAAAATAATGTTTTTATAAAAATTTGATTTGAAAAATTAACATTTTTATGTTAAATTTCGTTTTTCAAAATTACGAAAATTTATTTGAAAAAGGGAGATCATTTTTTGAAATAAACATGTCAAATTTATCTAACCATGAATTATATTAGTATTTTATGAAAGGATTATTAATTGGATTAACAGAAAAATACCATTTTTATTGAAAAGTATCATTTCAATAATTATTTTAATAATTTAAATTAATTCATAAATGTTTTTTAAAAGTGAAATTTTCAAAATTGTTATAATATTTATTAAATTTTTCTAATTGGAATCATATTTATAAACATTGATATAATAATTTTTTATAGTTATGAAATCATTTTCTTTGGAAAGCTGCATTTTTATACTACATACAAGATATATTTTGAATTAAATTCATCATGTTATGTGAATTGAATTTGATAAATTGGATTCTATATTTTTAAAATTTATAATTAATATGATTCGTTATTTCCAACATAATTTTGGGTCATGAAAAATAGTTAAAAGTGTATAATGTACTTTTCCATGGTTTAGGCTAAAACATGGCTTAACACATTTCTTTTTCCTTTTATAGAATTATGTATCCATACAAATAAATATTTTATTTGATATGGGTCAAAATTAACAAATATATCTCATTTATTAGATTTGAAGACAAATAAACTTTTAGTAATAAAGAAATTTGGTATCATGCTAAAGTATAAAATTGTAAAAGTAAGTAAACATCATTTATATGGGAATAACATGTTTAGAACATGTTTACATTACTATAAGGGTGGTCTAGATTAATATTAATTTCCCTCCACTACATTACAATTTTTTTTTATTTTTCATGTTTTTTAGATTTATATCTCATTATTGAAATGTTTTAGTTATTTACAAAATGCCTCTCCTAAATTATGAAAGGAAGTATACTCCCCAAACTTCGTCACATAGCATATTCCATTTAGCTATCCCAAAACCTGAAAAATTATCTCCTAAAAAACCATAGGAAAGTTATATATATATTTATTTAGGCCAAATATAATCTATAGTATCATTAAGAAGACATTCTAAGGATGTTTTTCTATGTGATGGTTTGTTTTTTCATTAAGATCATTGTTTTCTAGTTCTATTACAACCAAATTCAATAATTCATTAAAAATTACAATATAATAATGAAATTCTCTAAAATATGATAATATTTTATTATGATTTTGTAATATCCTATATCAAGGTATTTTTCCATCAAATAAGAAATAAAACTATCGATCATTTATATGACAGACTACCACTTAACAAACCGATGTAACTCATTTTCTATCACAACATCTCAATGATTAATATAATGATAGAGTTAATATTTATTTATGGTATTTTTTACATGATTATAAATAATTAATTATAATGTTAGTTTTATTGTCCTACCATCAAATATATTGTAAAATTATAATGTTTCTCGTGCATAGGTGTGTACTACCGCCTCCACGAATCAATGAAATTGATTTTTCATTATCATTTTAAATTACTGGTAATAAAGATGGATATAAAGATTAAATATGAAAAATATGGTATTATAATGATTCTAGAAATTTGGAATATTATTTACCATTATTTTTTCCAGCAACTAAGAATTGAAATAGAGTTAATGCGTTCATACGATCTACGATATCCATGTACCATGTAAATAACATTTATATTTATATGCCAAATGGATGACTCTAAAAATTTATAAAATAATATATAATAAATTAATAACATTTTTATAATTATAAATATTACGAAACCAAAATAAATGTACGATGAACAATATCACCAAACTAAAGACATGAAAAATGTAGTAGATATCACTCGAAGCAATTATTTTATTAATAAATCATTAATAAATTGTGGAAAATTGGTTTTAAATAAATAATATATCATATGATATATATTATTATTATTTTGGAATATATTTATAATAAAATATTTTTTTATACCGAAGGTTTGATCATATACAAAGGAGGTTGGAGGTGAGGTAGATGATTTTCATTTAACGTTAATTTTAGTTGAAGAAATAGCATATTTACCAAATGATTCTTCTATGTAGTGTATATACTACCAGGAATAAATTTCATGGATCATCCCTTTAAATTTATTGGATATATATCTAGGTATGTTTGCATCATTCATGGGATTATCATTCTAATGTTAAAATTGTGGTATCATTTATGGGGAGTGTTTATAAAAATCGATATGTTTATGAAATATTATGATAAATCTTTCAAGAATCCCATAAAGTTTCATCTCATATAGTTTTTAGGTAGATACGTATTTTTTTCCTATTTTCCTATTTTTAGGTATTTGAGTGTCCAAAATATTGTTTTAAGGAAAAATGACATTATTTTCCTCTTTGATCGAAAAACCTTTCTCATCTACATCTATGTTTTATAAAATTATTTCCATGAATGTTTTTATCAATATAAAAGTATTATTTAAATAAATTTTTAACCATGTTTTTATTTTTAATATTTTTTTAAAAAAATTATTATTTTCAATTTTATAATTTTTTATCCTTTGAATTTTAATAAAAAATATTGAATGAAAGGTATCAATAAAACTTATATGAAATGTATGAAATTTCTGGCCATCCTAAAAACTCAATGTTTTGAATCTTACTCAATAATTTTACAAAATTATTTTTATGTACATTTTTTTTTATTATTTTTTTGCATTGATATTTAAAATAAGTTATTTCAAAGTTGAAATTATATTTTCTTCAAAACCGTTTTAATGTTATTTTCATGTAATTTATATTCCTAAATAAAATAACCAATGGTTTTTCATATGTTGTATTGATTGTAACACCTCGAGATTTTATGAAAAATATTCTTTTAATTTCATTAATGTATTGCGTTGTATTCTACACCAAGATTACCTTGCAACACCGTATTAGCTTGCAGTATACGCAACACTATTCTTGGATCGTGTTACACACAATTTTGATAATAGTTATTCTACGCAACATTGAGTATATATATATATATATATATATTAAATTTATAAATGAAATATGGTTGGATTCTGTTATACGAAACAATGAAGGATTCTTTCACAACACGCAACCCTGACTTGGCTTGCATTACACGCAATCGCGACCTTCCTCGATAGCGTGTGTTGTACGCAATACCAGGTTTTAATAAACAATGTTATATTATTATAATATTGTCATGAACTAGCCGTTATGAATAGTATTAACTAAATTTTTAATTTTATAACATTATTATTCATCTTACACATTTCTAGAACATGGTATAAGAACAAAATAAATTTTTCGGGTAAAATAAGTATTTTTCAAAAAATGCAGTTTTACCGCCTTTTGATGGCGCACCCACTTTAAATATAGTTTTTGACATGTTTATATGTTCAATTTGACAAAATAATATTCTTCTTTTGAATCAGGATGTAAAAAATTACATTAGATAAAGTTTTGATATTTTTCCGACAACTTTCATATTTTAATGAATAGTAAAAACACGCTATATTTTAATTAAAAACAACTTTTTTCATCGTAATATATTATGTGGTTAAATTATAATATTTAATGGTTTTAAAGTATATTTAGAATATATTTTTACCACTTAATATAATGTTGGTCATTGGACACAAGTTTACAATTAAACCGAACATAAACAAGTGTCAATCTTTTGATAGTTATAATCTCTTAAAAACACGCTTTTTGTTTTGACACCGGGAATTAATTTTAAATTAATTTCTGCCACTTCTGTGTTTTGAATTTAGAAAAATGGATTCCATATTTGGAATCAGGATGTTCAAATTGTGTAAATAGATAACTTTTATTTTTAGACATTTTGAATAATTACTGCGGTAAATATTTTATTTACCATGGTTAAGGGTAAATCCGGTAAATAAGGGTTAAAAAATAATATTATAATAATATTAAATTACACTAAAACGTGTCTTAACCCTATTGGTTGATACATGGTCGACCATGGGCATCTTCGGGTCGATTTTGGGACCCCATTGATTCACTTGTAAGTGATAATGACACTTTATTTTAATTAAGTTAAAATGAATACAAAATTGACACAAGCATATATCTTTTAGAAAAACAATTGTTACATAGGGTTATATATGTTGGAGTTTAGATTATAAATATTCATTAGAAAGATAAAAAGAGTTCCTACATAATGGTATTTTATTTGAAATTTTTAGACTTGAAAAAAGTTAATTTATTTATGACACAATGATGATGCAGTAATTATCTTATTAATGAAATATTGACATAATTGATGTTATAAACACAAAAATAAATGTAATTTGAGACTTTTTATGAATTCCACTAATTTTCTAGGTTACTATGATATATTAATGTTGATTTAATTAACTTTCTTCGAACATTTAATTCTGTTATGACTTTCACAAAAATCATATATCAAATAGTGTCAAAATTGACACAAAATAGTTTTTAAATCAAATATTATATTATTAATTGTTATTTTATTCCTAAAAATCTAAGGTTCGGCCAAATGACTTAGATAAGGATATATATATTAATAATAATCAATTTGGGGTTCGTTTGGCATGTTATTGTAAGTGTATTAACCATATAGTGAAAGAAAACAAAAAGACACGGTAAAAGTTAAATTATTTAACTTGGAGTTTAATCTAATTGATAAGGTTAAAATAATATCCTAAACTCGTCTAAATTCTATTGGTTTATATTATTTCGACCCATCCCCACATTAGCTTCGAAATAAGACCCTGTGGAACCATTATGAACTGATTTTGACTTTAATGTAAAATAATATTTTGAGATATTCCTAAAGTGCCCCTCTCCTCCCTTATAAAAGGGTACCTCCGCCCCCTCCTCCTCACACCAATTTGAGCACTCAAGCTCGGCCAACCCCTGCCAAAATCTCTTCTCCACTTCCCTAGAAACATCCTAGAGGTTCTGGTCTTCCTCAAAGGCCAATTTTAGTGCCCTAAGAGGAGGTCTCAAAGAGGCGCTTCAAAGAAGAGGTAATTACCGTTACCAATTCTTTCATCTTTATTTCTTCTTCCACTTATTCTTCTTAGGTTGTTTCATTATTAAGTAATAACATCAGTATCACTCATATACTGATATGTTATTATAAGTATGAAACAACCCTATTTCACCATCTATCCATCCTACGGAAAAAGAAATCACCGCGCGTGCGTACGTACGGAATACCGTCTCCACGCCGTGGTGTAATCTATTTTCCACCACCACCTTACATGGATGGGTATAATGGTGTAAAGAATAACTATACATAGTTATTACAACATCATATTGATTCTGATATATTGTATAATCCACTCCAATTCAATTCAATATTTATGGAAATGATATCATCGCTCGTGCGTACGTACGGACTACCGTCTCCACGACGCGATGAGATTAATTCTCCATGTTAACCATTTAAGAATGATTATAAAGTATTTATAAGACATAATAATGAAATATATGACATTATAAAGCTACTGGATTTATGTATATATATTTATGTCATCTACTTACTTTCATTTCAAGACAATAAGGAAAGGAAAACAGCGTTCATGCGTACGTACGGACTACCGTCTCCATGAACGGTGTTTTTCATTTTATTTATCTATCTATTATATATATATATATATACTGAATATATATGTTATATAAATCATGTTTTATATTCTGGAAGTAAGTAAATCATGATATAATTAATAATGATGTCAAGAACAACATGTCAAAACACCTACGATAAATGAAACGATTTTACCCAAAACGCTTCTTTAACATGGAATTTACAAAAGAACGGGTAATATAATGTCATAAGTGAACCATATATGATATCATAACAATGAATATGATTATATAATAATTCAATGACATTATTTAAATCATTATACAGGAGGTTCAGACACATACGAAGCAAATCGGACCTAAGGTAAGGAAAATATCACAATCTCATTTTTATCCGAGATTGTTTATTCGTAAGTATTTACTGGGGTGTATTTTATCATCCACATCCATGTTTAATAAATATTTAATATTATTTCCATCCACCTAAAATTGTTTAAATTCATTTTTTACCCTTCGGTGAGTTTTTAGTAAATCAAATGAAAGGAATCTTTTGTCGTTTTTCATACGAGGTACTTTTTGACTTTTCCGACAAAAGTACGAAGAATGTTTTTATTAACTTATACGACATGAATGGATTTTTACAACATTATTTCCAATAAGATTCCTTTACAAGTTTTCAAGTTTATTTTTAATCAACTTATTTTATTTTAAAGTCGTATGACATGTTATGAAAGGAAAAATGTTTTTGAAGTAGAAAGGATATTTTCCTCAAGAATGGAGTTCAAGTATTTTATCAAAATTATTTTCCATCTAAGATAATAAAAGGGTTCTGTTTTTATCCCTATTATTACATTGGTTTAATTATGTTGTGATGGAAATATTTTTATGAATTCCTTTATCTTATATGAATTGTTTTATGATGTCATGTTGTTTAAGAATCCCATTTTTATTACATGGGTTACGCTATGATGTATGGTTTATGATTATGTGGCACACATAAGAAAGGATTCATTATAAGATGGGTGGGACCTATATCTCCCTCCAATGCATTGGGTAAAGATTTTATATCTCATGAGATAGACAGGGCTGGAACGGTAGGTTATACCGGTTCAGTGAAATAGGGCTGAAACGAGGGTTACTCGATTCAGAAACGGACTTTTTCCACTAAGATAGTCTTGGCAATGATTCTTGACTAACAAGAAATGATTATCTATGATTATGTGTGAATGCCACAAAGTTTCATGTTTTATGTTATGATTATTGTGATTACATTTCACTGCCATGATTTATCCCATGTTATGAAATTATGCTCTCTTTTGCAGGTTAAGATTTCCAAAATATTATGTTCTTTTGAATATGATGTGACTGTTATTTCTTTTTTTTACCCTTACTGAGCATTGGAGCTCACCCTTTTATGTTTTCTTTTCCCCTGGATATAAAGAAAGGTTTTAGGTAAAAAAAGGGGAAGATCTTTATGGGAGATATTGAAGATCTTTCACCACGATTATAAGATTACGTTCCGAGTTTCCAAAGACACTAAACTATTACGAACCTTGTGTGTGTGTGTTTTTGTTATGTACTAAGTATTCCGCAAAAGTAATGTAATGTACATGTACGTCAAGATACGGGTCTCTGCAGTTGGTATCAGAGGAAAGGTTTAGTCAACCTTTGGAAACTAGGATGCGAGAACTTTAGTGAGATCCCTAGAGATATTTCTAAGGTATGTCTACGGATGTATCTAAGGTTAAGTATACGTATAGGTTATAGTACTAGAACTACGCTAACGATCATAGAATTGAACCTAAGATGTTAGATATTGAAGGTACTCCCCCTTTATTTTCTTGTTTTCCCTAGCATGATTTTTTCCTCTCACACTATTCTTTTTTGGGTTTTAGAAAATGGCTGGAAACAATATGATTCATGATAATGGAGGATGTGATGGACAATGGAATGATATTCTTCATAATGAAATGGGATTTGGAAGTCCAAACATCATTATTATGCCGAATCAGCAATCTCATAATATGATCAATAAAGTAAAAATTGGTAAGTTTCCTGACTCGACTAATAAGAGAAAGATGGAGTTCCATGATGATCATAGAGGAAATAAAGTTCAATTTCCCCTATGTAAATCATGTGGGAAGAGGCATCAGGGAGATTGTTTCAAGGGAACTGGAAGATGCTTTGGGTGTGGAAAAGAAGGACACAAAGCAAGTAAGTGCAAAGGAAAAGGTTCAGTTAACACCATGGATGAGGATAATGGTATTGCTACGACATCAAAAATGGTTAAGTGTTTTAAATGTGGAATGTATGGGTATTATGCAAACCAATGCCCTAAGGGAAAGACTCATGAAGAGAATCAGTATGGTCGTATGGGAAGTATTTATGTGGATGATGATGAAGAGACTACAAATGATATGTAAGATGAAAGAATTGTTGAATCTCGGTCAATGGATTAAGAATGTAGTGGAATGATTACATGTTTATCATGTGTAATGTTGTATAAGTAATCTCATGGTACTATGGATTAAAGAGACATGTAAGGATTGTTACACTGTTGTCTGATTAATGTTACCAGTATCCATGAAAGGTTATTCAGATATTTTTGGAATGTAGATGATATGCGCATAATGAAGGAATAATAAGATAATGAGGTATTTGATTGTATTCATGAGCTCATGACTGATATAAGGAGAAGGTTATATCATGGTTTCAGTATATAGAATTTTTGGATTTTGGTATGTGGAAAGAGGTAACTTTTAACTGCATTCAAGTTTTCACTAAGGTTCAATGGGTATTCAAGAGAATACATGATTAAGGACTTTGAATGTTTGGAATGTGACCAACAAAACATATCTTATGATATATGGGGTTCAACGATGGTATTAAATCTCTGGTAATCGTTTTCACTATGTTATGAGAATGGACTTCAGTATTATGGATAAGCCTAAAGATTGGAATGGATTATGTTGGACATAAGTTAGTATTGTTTAAGGATAGAAGTTTTTTCGATATTATTGATGGGATGTTATAGTAATATAGTTTTATAAAAAGGACAACCTGCAGGACGGGCGACAGCCCATCGCTTCGGACAAGGCTGTGGGAATCGAACCCACAACCGATGTGCGACTGGCCTTTATCGCCTACCACTGGCCTACAGGAAGTCCCCGTTTAGTAGAAACTAGTTTTATTTTATTAAGCGGTATGATATATGAAGTATAAGTTCATTTTTGGAACCATATACGATTAATCTCACTATAAGATGGACTTATAACTTTTGCTAACCCTTTGTTTGAAATAGATGGAATGACCCATCCTTCTATCACATGATCTGCTAATGCTTCACTAATAACAAATTCAACTTCATTTCTTTATGATATGAAGTGGAAATTGTTCAATTCATGAACAACAGTGAGATTGTAACAAAATCATGTAAGTATTTCTTTTAATTCATCAACTTTAGGGAAATGATCTTGAAAACCAAAAATGTTGTCCTAGTGCTCTTATATCTGATTAATCAGATGGTACCTTAGATCGTCACAAATTTATGGATTTGTGACTGTTGGCTTTTCCATAGCCATGTTCTCTACCACTCTCCATCAGAACATGATGGTAAGATTTCTCTTCCATATCCATATTTTCACCTATGTGGAAACCCAATGATTAGTTTATTTGGGTAACCGTTACGTTTTATACTTTTGTTTTTAAAGATAAGTTTTGGTATTCCTTTTTACGATGTGGGTTTCTATCAAAGAAACATTCAAATAGTAAACTATTTATAACCCCGACGAATTTCGAGGGAGAAATTCATTTTAAGGGGGGTAGAATGTAACACCTCGAGATTTTATGAAAAATATTCTTTTAATTTCATTAATGTCTTGCGTTGTATTCTACACCAAGATTACCTTGCAACACCGTATTAGCTTGCAGTATACGCAACACTATTCTTGGATCGTGTTACACACAATTTTGATAATAGTTATTCTACGCAAAATTGAGTATATATATATATATATTAAATGTATAAATGAAATATGGTTGGATTCTGTTATACGAAACAATTAAGGATTCTTTCACAACACGTAACCCTGACTTGGCTTGCATTACATGCAATCGCGACCTTCCTCGATAGCGTGTGTTGTACGCAATACCGGGTTTTAATAAACAATGTTATATTATTATAATATTGTCATGAACTAGCCGTTATGAATAGTATTAACTAAATTTTGAATTTTATAACATTATTATTCATCTTACACATTTCTAGAACATGGTATAAGAACAAAATAAATTTTTCAGGTAAAATAAGTATTTTTCAAAAAATGCAGTTTTATCGCCTTTTGATGGCGCACCGACTTTAAATATAGTTTTTGACATGTTTATATGTTCAATTTGACAAAATAATATTCTTCTTTTGAATCAGGATGTAAAAATTTACATTAGATAAAGTGTTGATATTTTTCCGACAACTTTCATATTTTAATGAATAGTAAAAACACGCTATATTTTAATTAAAAACAACTTTTTTCATCGTAATATATTATGTGGTTAAATTATAATATTGAATGGTTTTAAAGTATATTTAGAATATATTTTTACCACTTAATATAATGTTGGTCATTGGACAAAATTTTACAATTAAACCGAACATAAACAAGTGTCAATCTTTTGATAGTTATTATCTCTTAAAAACACGCTTTTTGTTTTGACAGCGGGAATTAATTTTAAATTAATTTCTGCCACTTCTGTGTTTTGAATTTAGAAAAATGGATTCCATATTTGGAATAAGGATGTTCAAATTGTGTAAATAGATAACGTTTATTTTTAGACATTTTGAATAATTACTGCGGTAAATATTTTATTTACCATGGTTAAGGGTAAATCCGGTAAATAAGGGTTAAAAAATAATATTATAATAATATTAAATTACCCTAAAACGTGTCTTAACCCTATTGGTTGATACATGGTCGACCATGGGCATCTTTGGGTCGATTTTGGGACCCCATTGATCCACTTGTAAGTGATAATGACACTTTATTTTAATTAAGTTAAAATGAATACAAAATTGACACAAGCATATAGCTTTTAGCAAAACAATTGTTACATAGGGTTATATATGTTGGATTTTAGATTATAAATATTAATTAGAAAGATAAAACGAGTTCCTACATAATGGTATTTTATTTGTAATTTTTAGACTTTAAATAATTTAATTTATTTATGACACAATGATGATGCAGTAATTATCTTATTAATGAAATATTGACATAATTGATGTTATAAACACCAAAATAAATGTAATTTGAGACTTTTTATGAATTCCACTAATTTTATAGGTTACTATGATATATTAATGTTTATTTAATTAACTTTCTTCGAACATTTAATTCTGTTATGACTTTCACAAAAATCATATATCAAGTAGTGTCAAAATTGACACAAAATAGTTTTTAAATCAAATATTATATTATTAATTGTTATTTTATTCCTAAAAATATAAGGTTCGGCCAAATGACTTAGATAAGGATATATATATTAATAATAAACAATTTGGGGTTCTTTTGGCATGTTATAGTAAGTGTATTAACCATATAGTGAAAGAAAACAAAAAGACACGGTAAAAGTTAAATTATTTAACTTGGAGTTAAATCTAATTGATAAGGTTAAAATAATATCCTAAACTTGTCTAAATTCTATTGGTTGATAGGATTTCGACCCATCCCCACATTAGCTTCGAAATAATACCCTTTGGAACCATTATGAACTGATTTTGACTTTAATGTAAAATAATATTTTGAGATATTCCTAAAGTGCCCCTCTCCTCCCTTATAAAAGGGTACCTCCTCCCCCTCCTCCTCACACCAATTTGAGCACTCAAGCTCGGCCAACACCTGCCAAAATCTCTTCTCCTCTTCCCTAGCAACATCCTAGAGGTTCTGGTCTTCCTCAAAGGCCAATTTTAGTGCCCTAAGAGGAGGTCTCAAAGAGGCGCTTCAAAGAAGAGGTAATTACCGTTACCAATTCTTTCATCTTTATTTCTTCTTCCACTTCTTCTTCTTAGGTTGTTTCATTATTAAGTAATAACATCAGTATCACTAATATACTGATATGTTATTATAAGTATGAAACAACCCTATTTCACCATCTATCCATCCTACGGAAAAAGAAATCACCGCGCGTGCGTACATACGGAATACCGTCTCCACGCCGTGGTGTAATCTATTTTCCACCACCACCTTACATGGATGGGTATAATGGTGTAAAGAATAACTATACATAGTTATTACAACATCATATTGATTCTGATATATTGTATAATCCACTCCAATTCAATTCAATATTTATGGAAATGATATCATCGCTCGTGCGTACATACGGACTACCGTCTCCACGACGCGATGAGATTAATTCTCCATGTTAACCATTTAAGAATGATTATAAAGTATTTATAAGACATAATAATGAAATATATGACATTATAAAGCTACTGGATTTATGTATATATATTTATGTCATCTACTTACTTTCATTTCAAGACAATAAGGAAAGGAAAACAGCGTTCATGCGTACGTACGGACTACCGTCTCCATGAACGGTGTTTTTCATTTTATTTATCTATCTATTATATATATATATATACTGAATATATATGTTATATAAATCATGTTTTATATTCTGGAAGTAAGTAAATCATGATATAAGTAATAATGATGTCAAGAACAACATGTCAAAACACCTACGATAAATGAAACGATTGTACCCAAAACGCTTCTTTAACATGGAATTTACAAAAGAACGGGTAATATAATGTCATAAGTGAACCATATATGATATCATAACAATGAATATTATTATATAATAAGTCAATGACATTATTTAAATCATTATACAGGAGGTTCGGACACATACGAAGCAAATCGGACCTAAGGTAAGGAAAATATCACAATCTCATTTTTATCCGAGATTGTTTATTCGTAAGTATTTACTGGGGTGTATTTTCTCATCCACATCCATGTTTAATAAATATTTAATATTATTTCCATCCACCTAAAATTGTTTAAATTCATTTTTTACCCTTCGGTGAGTTTTTAGTAAATCAAATGAAAGGAATCTTTTGTCGTTTTTCATACGAGGTACTTTTTGACTTTTCCGACAAAAGTACGAAGAATGTTTTTATTAACTTATACGACATGAATGGATTTTTACAACATTATTTCCAAGAAGCTTCCTTTACAAGTTTTCAAGTTTATTTTTAATCAACTTATTTTATTTTAAAGTCATATGACATGTTATGAAAGGAAAAATGTTTTTGAAGTAGAAAGGATATTTTCCTCAAGAATGGAGTTCAAGTATTTTATCAAAATTATTTTCCATCTAAGATAATAAAAGGGTTCTGTTTTTATCCCTATTATTACATTGTATTAATTATGTTGTGATGGAAATATTTTTATGAATTCCTTTATCTTATATGAATTGTTTTATGATGTCATGTTGTTTAAGAATCCCATTTTTATTACATGGGTTACGCTATGATGTATGGTTTATGATTATGTGGCACACATAAGAAAGGATTCATTATAAGATGGGTGGGACCTATATCTCCCTCCAATGCATTGGGTAAATATTTTATATCTCATGAGATAGACAGGGCTGGAACGGTAGGTTATACCGGTTCAGTGAAACAGGGCTGAAACGAGGGTTACTCGATTCAGAAAGGGAATTTGTCCACTAAGATAGTCTTGGCAATGAGTCTTGACTAACAAGAAATGATTATCTATGATTATGTGTGAATGCCACAAAGTTTCATGTTTTAAGTTATGATTATTGTGATTACATTTCACTGCCATGATTTATCCCATGTTATGAAATTATGCTCTCTTTTGCAGGTTAAGATTTCCAAAATATTATGTTCTTTTGAATATGATGTGACTGTTATTTCTTTTTTTTACCCTTACTGAGCATTTGAGCTCACCCTTTTATGTTTTCTTTTCCCCAGGATATAAAGAAAGGTTTTAGGTTAAAAAAAAGGGGAAGATCTTTATGGGAGATATTGAAGATCTTTCACCACGATTAGAAGATTACGTTCCGAGTTTCCAAAGACACTAAACTATTACGATCCTTGTGTGTGTGTGTTTTTGTTATGTACTAAGTATTCCGAAAAAGTAATGTAATGTACATGTACGTCAAGATACGGGTCTCTGCAGTTGGTATCAGAGGAAAGGTTTAGTCAACCTTTGGAAACTAGGATGCGAGAACTTTAGTAAGATCCCTAGAGATATTTCTAAGGTATGTCTAGGGATGTATCTAAGGTTAAGTATAAGTATAGGTTATAGTACTAGAACTACGCTAACGATCATAGAATTAAACCTAAGATGTTAGATATTGAAGGTACTCCCCCTTTATTTTGTTGTTTTCCCTAGCATGATTTTTGCCTCTCACACTATTCTTTTTTGGGTTTTAGAAATTGGCTGGAAACAAGATGATTCATGATAATGGAGGATGTGATGGACAATGGAATGATATTCTTCATAATGAAATGGGATTTGGAAGTCCAAACATCATTATTATGCCGAATCAGCAATCTCATAATATGATCAATAAAGTAAAAATTGGTAAGTTTCCTGACTCGACTAATAAGAGAAAGATGGAGTTCCATGATGATTATAAAGGAAATAAAGTTCAATTTCCCCTATGTAAATCATGTGGTAAGAGGCATCAGGGAGAATGTTTCAAGGGAACTGGAAGATGCTTTGGGTGTGGAAAAGAAGGACACAAAGCAAGTAAGTGCAAAGGAAAAGGTTCAGTTAACACCATGGATGAGGATAATGGTATTGCTACGACATCAAAAATGGTTAAGTGTTTTAAATGTGGAATGTATGGGCATTATGAAAACCAATGCCCTAAGGGAAAGACTCATGAAGAGAATCAGTATGGTCGTATGGGAAGTATTTATGTGGATGATGATGAAGAGACTACAAATGATATGTGAGATGAAAGAATTGTTGAATCTCGGTCAATGGATTAAGAATGTAGTGGAATGATTACATGTTTATCATGTGTAATGTTGTATAAGTAATCTCATGGTACTATGGATTAAAGAGACATGTAAGGATTGTTACACTGTTGTCTGATTAATGTTACCAGTATCCATGAAAGGTTATTCAGATATTTTTGGAATGTAGATGATATGCGCATAATGAAGGAATAATAAGATAATGAGGTATTTGATTGTATTCATGAGCTCATGACTGATATAAGGAGAAGGTTATATCATGGTTTGAGTATATAGAATTATTGGATTTTGGTATGTGGAAAGAGGTAACTTTTAACTGAATTCAAGTTTTCACTAAGGTTCAATGGGTATTCAAGAGAATACATGATTAAGGACTTTGAATGTTTGGAATGTGACCAACAAAACATATCTTATGATATATGGGGTTCAACGATGGTATTAAATCTCTGGTAATCGTTTTCACTATGTTATGAGAATGGACTGCAGTATTATGGATAAGCCTAAAGATTGGAATGGATTATGTTGGACATAAGTTAGTATTGTTTAAGGATAGAAGTTTTTTCGATATTATTGATGGGATGTTATAGTAATATAGTTTTATAAAAAGGACAACCTGCAGGACGGGCGACAACCCATCGCTTCGGACAAGGCTGTGGGAATCGAACCCACAACCGAAGTGCGACTGGCCTTTATCGCCTACCACTGGCCTACAGGAAGTCCCCGTTTTGTAGAAACTAGTTTTATTTTATTAAGCGGTATGATATATGAAGTATAAGTTCATTTTTGGAACCATATACGATTAATCTCACTATAAGATGGACTTATAACTTTTGCTAACCCTTTGTTTGAAATAGATGGAATGACCCATCCTTCTATCACATGATCTGCTAATGCTTCACGAATAACAAATTCAACTTCATTTCTTTATGATATGAAGTGGAAATTGTTCAATTCACGAACAACAGTGAGATTGTAACAAAATCATGTAAGTATTTCTTTTAATTCATCAACTTTAGGGAAATGATCTTGAAAACCAAAAATGTTGTCCTAGTGCTCTTATATCTGATTAATCAGATGGTACCTTAGATCGTCACAAATTTATGGATTTGTGATTGTTGGCTTTTCCATAGCCATGTTCTCTACCACTCTCCATCAGAACATGATGGTTAGATTTCTCTTCCATATCCATATTTTCACCTATGTGGAAACCCAATGATTAGTTTATTTGGGTAACCGTTACGTTTCATACATTTGTTTTTAAAGATAAGTTTTGGTATTCCTTTTTACGATGTGGGTTTCTATCAAAGAAACTTTCAAATAGTAAACCATTTATAACCCCGATGAATTTCGAGGGCGAAATTCATTTTAAGGGGGGTAGAATGTAACACCTCGAGATTTTATGAAAAATATTCTTTTATTTTTCATTAATGTCTTGCGTTGTATTCTACACCAAGATTACCTTGCAACACCGTATTAGCTTGCAGTATACGCACCACTATTCTTGGATCGTGTTACACACAATTTTGATAATAGTTATTCTAGGCAACATTGAGTATATATATATATATATATATTAAATGTATAAATGAAATATGGTTGGATTCTGTTATACGAAACAATGAAGGATTCTTTCACAACACGCAACCCTGACTTGGCTTTCATTACACGCAATCGCAACCTTCCTCGATAGCGTGTGTTGTACGCAATACCGGGTTTTAATAAACAATGTTATATTATTATAATATTGTCATGAACTAGCTGTTATGAATAGTATTAACTAAATTTTGAATTTTATAACATTATTATTCATCTTACACATTTCTAGAACATGGTATAAGAACAAAATAAATTTTTCGGGTAAAATAAGTATTTTTCAAAAAATGCAGTTTTACCGCCTTTTGATGGCGCACCCACTTTAAATATAGTTTTTGACATGTTTATATGTTCAATTTGACAAAATAATATTCTTCTTTTGAATCAGGATGTAAAAATTTACATTAGATAAAGTTTTGATATTTTTCCGACAACTTTCATATTTTAATGAATAGTAAAAACACGCTATATTTTAATTAAAAACAACTTTTTTCATCGTAATATATTATGTGGTTAAATTATAATATTGAATGGTTTTAAAGTATATTTAGAATATATTTTTACCACTTAATATAATGTTGGTCATTGGACACAATTTTACAATTAAACCGAACATAAACAAGTGTCAACCTTTTGATAGTTATTATCTCTTAAAAATACCCTTTTTGTTTTGACAGTGGGAATTAATTTTAAATTAATTTCTGCCACTTCTGTGTTTTGAATTTAGAAAAATGGATTCCATATTTGGAATCAGGATGTTCAAATTGTGTAAATAGATAACTTTTATTTTTAGACATTTTGAATAATTACTGCGGTAAATATTTTATTTACCATGGTTAAGGGTAAATCCGGTAAATAAGGGTTAAAAAATAATATTATAATAATATTAAATTACCCTAAAACGTGTCTTAACCCTATTGGTTGATACATGGTCGACCATGGGCATCTTTGGGTCGATTTTGGGACCCCATTGATCCACTTGTAAGTGATAATGACACTTTATTTTAATTAAGTTAAAATGAATACAAAATTGACACAAGCATATATCTTTTAGAAAAACAATTGTTACATAGGGTTATATATGTTGGATTTTAGATTATAAATATTAATTATAAAGATAAAAGGAATTCCTACATAATGGTATTTTATTTGTAATTTTTAGACTTTAAATAAGTTAATTTATTTATGACACAATGATGATGCAGTAATTATCTTATTAATGAAATATTGACATAATTGATGTTATAAACACCAAAATAAATGTAATTTGAGACTTTTTATGAATTCCACTAATTTTCTAGGTTACTATGATATATTAATGTTTATTTAATTAACTTTCTTCGAACATTTAATTCTGTTATGACTTTCACAAAAATCATATATCAAATAGTGTCAAAATTGACACAAAATAGTTTTTAAATCAAATATTATATTATTAATTGTTATTTTATTCCTAAAAATCTAAGGTTCGGCCAAATGACTTAGATAAGGATATATATATTAATAATAAACAATTTGGGGTTCGTTTGGCATGTTATAGTAAGTGTATTAACCATATAGTGAAAGAAAACAAAAAGACACGGTAAAAGTTAAATTATTTAACTTGGAGTTAAATCTAATTGATAAGGTTAAAATAATATCCTAAACTTGTATAAATTCTATTGGTTGATATGATTTCGACCCATCCCCACATTATCTTCGAAATAAGACCCTTTGGAACCATTATAAACTGATTTTGACTTTAATGTAAAATAATATTTTGAGATATTCCTAAAGTGCCCCTCTCCTCCCTTATAAAAGGGTACCTCCTCCCCCTCCTCCTCACACAAATTTGAGCACTCAAGCTCGGCCAACCCCTGCCAAAATCTCTTCTCCACTTCCCTAGCAACATCCTAGAGGTTCTGGTATTCCTCAAAGGCCAATTTTAGTGCCCTAAGAGGAGGTCTCAAAGAGGCGCTTCAAAGAAGAGGTAATTAACGTTACCAATTCTTTAATCTTTATTTCTTCTTCCACTTCTTCTTCTTAGGTTGTTTCATTATTAAGTAATAACATCAGTATCACTCATATACTGATATGTTATTATAAGTATGAAACAACCCTATTTCACCATCTATCCATCCTACGGAAAAAGAAATCACCGCGCGTGCGTACGTACGGAATACCGTCTCCACGCCGTGGTGTAATCTATTTTCCACCACCACCTTACATGGATGGGTATAATGGTGTAAAGAATAACTATACATAGTTATTAAAACATCATATTTATTCTGATATATTTTATAATCCACTACAATTCAATTCAATATTTATGGAAATGATATCATCGCTCGTGCGTACGTACGGACTACCGTCTCCACGACGCGATGAGATTAATTCTCCATGTTAACCATTTAAGAATGATTATAAAGTATTTATAAGACATAATAATGAAATATATGACATTATAAAGCTACTGGATTTATGTATATATATTTATGTCATCTACTTACTTTCATTTCAAGATAATAAGGAAAGGAAAACAGCATTCATGCGTACGTACGGACTACCGTCTCCATGAACGGTGTTTTTCATTTTAATTATCTATCTATTATATATATATATATATACTGAATATATATGTTATATAAATCATGTTTTATATTCTGGAAGTAAGTAAATCATGATATAAGTAATAATGATGTCAAGAACAACATGTCAAAACACCTACTATAAATGAAACGATTTTACCCAAAACGCTTCTTTAACATGGAATTTACAAAATAACGGGTAATATAATGTCATAAGTGAACCATATATGATATCATAACAATGAATATGATTATATAATAAGTCAATGACATTATTTAAATAATTATACAGGAGGTTCGGACACATACGAAGCAAATCGGACCTAAGGTAAGGAAAATATCACAATCTCATTTTTATCCGAGATTGTTTATTCGTAAGTATTTACTGGGGTGTATTTTATCATCCACATCCATGTTTAATAAATATTTAATATTATTTCCATCCACCTAAAATTGTTTAAATTCATTTTTTACCCTTCGGTGAGTTTTTAGTAAATCAAATGAAAGGAATCTTTTGTCGTTTTTCATACGAGGTACTTTTTGACTTTTCCGACAAAAGTACGAAGAATGTTTTTATTAACTTATACGACATGAATGGATTTTTACAACATTATTTCAAAGAAGCTTCCTTTAAAAGTTTTAAAGTTTATTTTTAATCAACTTATTTTATTTTAAAGTCGTATGACATGTTATGAAAGGAAAAATGTTTTTGAAGTAGAAAGGATATTTTCCTCAAGAATGGAGTTCAAGTATTTTATCAAAATTATTTTCCATCTAAGATAATAAAAGGGTTCTGTTTTTATCCCTATTATTACATTGGTTTAATTATGTTGTGATGGAAATATTTTTATGAATTCCTTTATCTTATATGAATTGTTTTATGATGTCATGTTGTTTAAGAATCCCATTTTTATTACATGGGTTACGCTATGATGTATGGTTTATGATTATGTGGCACACATAAGAAAGGATTCATTATAAGATGGGTGGGACCTATATCTCCCTCCAATGCATTAGGTAAAGATTTTATATCTCATGAGATAGACAGGGCTGGAACGGTAGGTTATACCGGTTCAGTGAAACAGGGCTGAAACGAGGGTTACTCGATTCAGAAAGGGACTTTGTCCACTAAGATAGTCTTGGCAATGAGTCTTGACTAACAAGAAATGATTAACTATGATTATGTGTGAATGCCACAAAGTTTCATGTTTTAAGTTATGATTATTGTGATTACATTTCACTGCCATGATTTATCCCATGTTATGAAATTATGCTCTCATTTGCAGGTTAAGATTTCCAAAATATTATGTTCTTTTGAATATGATGTGACTATTATTTCTTTTTTTTACCCTTACTGAGCATTTGAGCTCACCCTTTTATGTTTTCTTTTCCCCAGGATATAAAGAAAGGTTTTAGGTAAAAAAAAGGGGAAGATCTTTATGGGAGATATTGAAGATCTTTCACCACGATTAGAAGATTACGTTCCGAGTTTCCAAAGACACTAAACTATTACGATCCTTGTGTGTGTGTGTTTTTGTTATGTACTAAGTATTCCGCAAATGTAATGTAATGTACATGTACATCAAGATACGAGTCTCTACATTGATGATATTATCCAATGTTATTAACCTCATTCATTATGTATAAAATTTATGGTGATTATTATTATTATATTATTATCCACATTTTCATCCAACATTATATGTGATGATGGATTAATGAAATTTTTCGGAAACATGATTTTGTAGCACAAGTTATGATATGATTATATGATATGTTTTTATTAATTTTCTGTTTTTTTTGTTTTAATGGGTGGGCCTAGAATTATATATTCATACACTTTATTGGGTAATGTTTTCTATATGATGAGATAAATATGGTAAAAATTTGATATTCACTATGGGAAAACATTTATGTTTGATACCCAATATGGGAATCATGTAATGATTCTCGATCTATGAAGATATAATGTTGATTCATGAACCATTATGATTTAATGGTTTGTAATGTTATAATTTTAATATAAAATGGTTTCTGGACTAAGTAAAATTCCATATTTATATGACATGCACATATGGCCCAAAATGTTTTTTTGTTTCTCACATGTATAATTTATTCCTCTTGAAATAAAATTGTTTTATGTCGCGAATATTGTCTAAAAACATGATAGATTGTTTATGAAAATTGTATGTTATATTCAAGAACCCATACCCTTATGTTTATATTTTTCTTTAATATGATTATGAATTGATATCTCCCATATATACCATTATTGAGCATCTGATAATGACGTTTATAATATTTCATTTTCAAAGTTTATGAGGAATAAGAATATGCTGGGTTTTTCTATAAAGTATACTAAATAGGGAGATCATCAGGGAAGATTTTGGAAATCAATTAGGAAATAAGAACATTATATTACAATTATCCAAACATAATAATATTTTTGGTCCTTCAGAATTATTGAATATATATATATAATGATTTAATTTGTTTTGTAGAAAATTTTGGAATTTATTATTCACCCCATCGAGATAAATACCTCATGCTGTTATATTTCTGGAGTATGTGATTTATCCATCGTTGTTACTTTATCTCTTTTCCATGATCCACAACTATTGTATTATCACAACAATAATGTTATAGGTTAATTATTTATAGGTAATCCATCAATCTCTTAGAAAATATATTGTATCCAAACTGTTTCATTGGCTAGATCATAAGCCTCTATACACTCAGAACCCCTTGTAAAATTGAAAAAAAATTGCACCTTTTCACTTTTCCGTCTCAAATCTCTTCCATTGGGACAAAAAAACATATCCTGAATATGGATTTATGTTAGTGTGATTTGATAGAATCCTAGAATTAGTATAACACCAGATTACTAGTTCTTCATCTCATCCTTATAATAGGAAAATATCCTTATTTATTGTAAATTACATATGAATATCCATAATAGAAGACCAATTACATTTTCTTGTATTAGCTGGATATCTACCAACTATGCTTAATGTATTAGAAACATCAAGTATATAACACAACATGGAATATAAGATGGATCATATTTTAATGAAAATGGGATCTCTCTCATTCTAACCTTCACATATTGTATCTAAGGAGACTTTTTTTAAAATTATGTGTACCATGTGACACAAGAAATAATATCATCTTTTATTATTCTACAATAAATATATTTAAGATGTGGTTTATGAATGTACATTTAAATAGTCCATGTAGTCAATTATAATTTTCAGGAATTATCCTGATCCCTTGAATATAGGCTGCTTTACCTAATTCCTTCATCACAAACCTCTTTTTTATCCATCCCATAATTTATTGTATGACTTGTATGATGTTTTACAATTAATTATATTTAATCAAAATATACAAGTAAGATAATGAAATCATTCAACTAAAACTCTTTTAAACAAGTGGCCTATATTCATTATTAAAAAAACCATATTATTTTATATAAGCATTATACAAAATGTTAATCCATAACTTGATATTTTCAACTAAAATATCATTTCGAAATAACCTAGAGTCAGAAAAATTATGGTTGTGTAATCTATAAATATAAATAATGGTTACCATAAAATATATATATATTTTTGTCTATATAACAAATTTAATAGTCATGTAAATCCTTTATATAAACTATAAATCTAATGGATTTATGTCTATAAACTAGAGAATGGGTTCAGTCATAGTCAATAAAATGACATTGTTTAAACCATATAGCAACTAGCCTTTTTTATTTGTACATATATTATTTTCCTTGCCCAATTTTATCTTTAGTCCCCTATTTCACACAACATGATTTACATCAAAAATAGGATTGACCAAAACTAAAACATGGTTATGATATTTTGAATCTGTTCCAGAACTCATATCTTCTTTCTATCATGTAGCTTCTCAGCTAACTACATACTCCTTATAGAATTGAGGTAAATAATTCTCAACATATAATTATTCATCATATTAAGTGACCAGATAACCATATATCTATATTTATCTAACCTCATTGGTTCTCATATAAACTACATGTGTTTTAGGAAGTACATATTCCATGATGTAATATTGAATATTTTCAAATAGAAAATATTATGTGTCTTGATCATCAACTTCATCAATGTGAATCTTACTTCCACTATCTGTATTAGGTATGTTATACCAATCATTAAAATCTATCTTTTTCGTGGTAGTCACCCACTTATCTGAGGTGTTTTATAAATTGTGTCCCATTATTCTTTACAATACCCTATAAAGATAATCAATGTTCCTCTGGATGATATTTTTTTCAATAGAAGAACAATACAAATTAATACACATTCCATACATGTGCATATTACAAAAAAATGTTTTATTTCCAATTGATAACTAAAAGGGAATTTATTTTTACACTTTATTTGGTACACAGTTTAGGATGTATACCATTTTTTTTAATACATATACCCTAAGTAATAATAGAAAATCAAAATGAAATATAATTTATATTACCTTTTCTTATAGGGAATGGTTCCTACATTCACTAACACTATTCTTCTATCGTTTTAATGGTGGTGTGAGATAATAAAGAATACGAAAATTCTAATGATATTCTATAATTTCATAGTTCTTATATTCACCTACTCAAATAGATCAAATATTATTTATCTTTATTCCTTCTCTATTCACTTATTTATTCATAATTTTTTTGAATTTTCTAAATAACTCATAATTATTCCTCATCAACTAGATATTTACATGTCTATAAAAGACATCAATAAATTTCAAGAAATATGCATAAAAACATATATATTATAATATTAAAAAATCAGATACATTAGGGTGTACTAATTATATAATCTATATGGTGCATTCACCCTATCACACTAATGGTGGTTTGATTGATTCTCTTTTGAAACAAGACTTCCATATTTCACGTGGTTGCAGATAAAACATTTCATAATAACAATCATAATAGATTTTAGTAAAAAACATCTCAATCCAATAACCAAAATGGTGATTCCACATCCAGGTGTTTTATGAGCCATGGGAATATAAATCATTATCAATTTAAAAAACATGGATATCATAATTTAATATATAATGGCTAGATTTTACATGTTCTATGCAATAACCTATATTGAATTTATAAATTAAACAACATTTACTTGAAAATATTATAGTAAACTCATATGTCTTTAAGAAGGATAAATAAATTATGAGGCTTTTATTAATCAGAACATAATTATTATCTATTAACACCATATTTATTCAGGTTGGAAATGAATTTTGGTATTCTCTAATGAATATAACTGCCATCCTTTTAGTATTGGGAACTCAAAAATACAACTCTCCTATGGAAATATGTTGGAACGTACTTACATCCAAAATTTGGGTATATATGTTAAAATCAGATGATATATTGAATACCCAATGTTTATATTTTAAAATATTTGTACATGACAACTTACCCAACATTATCTTCCCCTTGAATCTTGGTTCATTTCATCTTCCATTTTCATTGATTTCCATATTTAAAACATACATATACCAATTCATTCTAAGGCCTCTTCATATTTCCCTTATGGGAAGTATATGTCCAAGATATTTTTTCTAATTATGATGCTTTGGGTCCTTTTTCATTGTTCTTAATTTTATTATTCATAATAAATAATATTGTTTTGTAATTCCCCATGTCCTTTTCCTCGTTGGGAATCTGAGTAAGAAATTACAAAAGGCTCTTCTTCTTATTTCATTTGTTATAATTGAAAATAAATCAATTGAATGTATTTGGTCATGAGGAATGTATGAGATCAATGTTTAAAAAATTAAAAATTTAATCTACATGATCTATAAGAATTCAATGTATCCATTAATATTATCTGTATGAGGCCCAACTAGAACCAAAACTAAAATATTACACGAAATCAAAGAATTGGAGATCTTTTATCAATCATGCCTCACATTCTCTTAATATAGATGAAAAAGGTGATAATGGAAGATATTTGCAGCCATGTCCAAAATTAATTATATAATCCATGGTCACATATGATAACATGGAACAAAGAAATATTATGAAATAATGTAAATAATTTTCATAGAGAGACAACTCATCCTCCCTATCCAGATTTCATTACACTGGCAGAATAGGTTCCTCTATCATATATAAATTTCATTCATAGAATAAGATCAGAAATAGATGCATTTTCTATTTTTAGTAGTTAGTGTTAATGCGATTCACATCAATCTTAGATACTGATCACAAATACATGTTGGAATTTATATATTTTTTACAAAAATTAGAAAACCAAAAATTTATTATAATATATAATCATATTAGATAAATAAATATTATATTTTTTTCTCTCAAACTATTTTATAGAAACCCAATAACCCAGACTATATGATCTAGAATATCTTGTTTCTTGTAATTATTGTGTAAATGATTCATATTCCCCTTCTCTTCACACTGACATTGGACAATCAAGAAATTGGAAGTGATTTAGCTGGTCATTTTTCATCCAACATTATTAAGTCATAGTTCCTTGATTTGTTGAGTGGTGTATCAAATCAAAAAATCGTTAAACTAAAATTCGTTAATCATTTCCTCTTATATACACCTCTTCCTACTTTTTCCATAAACCTTTGGTGTAAAATTACTTATGTCAAACTAAGACATCAATTTTTAATTCCTCTATAACATAAAGAACCCTAACATTGGCATGTCATTCAATTTTGACTACAGATTGATTTTAATTTTAGTAGAGGAAGGTACTTCAAACATAATATCTAAATGTTTAGTGTTTTATATTTATGTGAAATGTTCCTAATTTAAATTTTTTAAATTGATGTTAACATTAAGTGTAATTACATAGGTGATTAACTATGTTGCAGTTGAATATTATTCAAACTCCAATAAATTTTAACTCTATCTTGCATTCTTGTTCATCCATCAATTCATGTGATCATTAATTAAAAACCGCAAGTAAATATCCATGATACATTAAAAAAATAGTGATATGTTGATGATATTTTACTAATTGTTAGTTTATTTAGAGGATGAAAAACTAACCGAAAACCTAGTGGAAAAACTCCTTGAACCATTTTATGTTCGGGTCACAACATTCCACCTATCCACATATGTATCACTCTTTGCTTGGGTAAGCATTGAATACATACATAAAACATATATTCTCTATTGGTAACCCATCCATTATGTAATATTTTACTCACTCGATCATTTAGGGAACCAAATTATTGGCTAATGGGTTTTCAAAATAGTCACAACAGACTCTTAAGAACTTATATAATGAGAGGGGGAATGAAACACATTCAATAAATTTAATTTAATTCCAAATTAAAAGGAAAAAAATCACAATCAATGGTCTAGTATATACTCATGATCACACACATGCATGCAATGAATTATTAATTTAATTAAAATATCATTCAATTATAATTATTCTTTTTTTTATAAATGAGATATGACTCAATTAATTATATTCTTCAATTAATAAATAATTTTATAATAATTATCATCTGAAAATTCATGAGATTCTTATTAATAATAATTATATAAATATTAAATAAATTCATTTAAAATTAAATATGTACAAAACATGTAATGTGGAGTCAAAAATGTATGTACAAGACTTAACTACACATTCTGTATTATATTTATATAATGTTTAATCATGTGGTATATGAAATTAATGACTTATCATATAATTTCAAGTTGTGTATATATTCAAATTAATGACACAAATAAAATGTTCTATTTAGGTTGCGTGTTAAATTTTAATTTGTATATAGTATTGTCTATATGATAACATACACATTATATTCATATCCAAACAATATAAAGAAACTAATTAGAAAATTATTGTTTATAAATACCCATCACATAGTGTATACATATTCAAATAACTAAAACATGTAACACATGTAGATATGGATTAAAATGTATAACAAATTAGTTTTATTTTTATGTAATTTGGTAATAAAATATGCATGTACTATCCAACAACACATTGTGTATATTTATCACATCCCATCCCTGACACACTCCAATGGAATTGAAGTGAAATCATAAAACAGACAATAATAGAGTAAATAGTGTCTACATGGGATATATGATGTGTGGTAATTAATTTTCATGTTTACTAGTATGGTTGTCCATTTAAGAGAATACATGGATCATATTTCGTTAATGGTTTACACATCGTCTGTATATGTTGCTGATTCTATATATTTTTTGACCATGCACCATCCTGGACTAGTAAACATGTAGTTTGTTAAGTAAAAATGATTATTTAAATTTTCATTGCTCAAACTAATTTTGAATTAATTCTTGGTTCATTTAAAATAGGTACATGGGGCGTACGAGCGTGCTATATAAAATTTTCATTGTTGCTTACCATACATAAACCATGATTCAAATGATTGAGTTCTATAAATGTTATTCAATTGTAAAATTAATTTATTTGATTATATTTACAATAATAAAGAGGTAGAATAGCATATCATGTTATTCATATTAATGAAAAATTCAATCACAACTAAAAATTGATGATATATTCATAAATAATTCAAGGATATTTACATAATTATAAATATTTTTTAGACAGACCAGCTAAAATGTTATGGTTCTAGGAATTGTATAAGAGCTGATTTTTTTATTCACAAGTCAGTTTTTGTCATAATTGATTATTAATGTTATATGTACATAGAAGATAAATTTAAAGTCCAATATAATTTGATCAAATATTAACTAAGGGTTGATTTCCCAAACCAAAACATATGATCATCAAATATTATTTTTAGTCAGTTTAAAAAACTAATGAATTATCATGGGATGAATTTATTATTTTGATGAATCTGAAAAAATATCTACACTATAACATATTTGGGTTTTAGGAATCAATTGTATGTTACACATAATGGTGATCTACACATTCTCCAAAAACTAATGGTTATTACCATACGAATATTCGTGATCTAGTACATTAAACCCTTACTATGTAATTTTTCATCTTTGATCCCACATGTTTTCCACAACACATGAAATGGAAGAATGTTAAAAAATAATATAATTCTGTTTATATATGAGTAGGGTAAAAAAAGAATAATTTCTTGTGTATACTTTTTCTAATTTCTAATAGAATCTCATTTTTATAATAATAATAACAATATTATTATTATTATTATTTCATGAAATGTGAAAATATCATGAAATAAATTAAATTTATTCTATTAAATATATATTATATATATATACTATGTTTCACTAGACAATTACAGTTTGTCCTATATTCCACAAAAACAATTTATCAAAACTTGAATAATGAAAATCACGAACATGGCCTTAATAACTCTCAGCCGGTGTCTAATTTGTTACATATTACTATGTTATAAGGATATGAATTCCAAAGGACTTTATAGTTTAGTAGTCCAGGTAAACAAGATACATATATGAAATTATTATTATAATTGAAAAAGTAAAATAAAAATTTGTTTTCATTAAAAATGCCATTATTTCTCATGACATTTCATTTCATATAAATCACACAAAACTTCTTCTATCATGGGGAGAATAAAAACTAAGAAAGTGATGAGATAAAATGTTCAGTAAGGGTAATCATACAATTGAATTTTTTGTGAATATATGTGAATAATCTACATGGTATGCTAAATAAGTATGACACATGCAATTTAATCAATAAACTGAATACAATATGAAAAAAATTGATAAAATTAATCTAAAAAAATATTCTAACAATATTGACAATTTTCCATGGATATTATAACTAATCTAATAATCACATAGAAATAAATAATTTATATCATAATGAGGTAATTCATAATGTGATACCTCAAAAAACTACAATCGAGGCCCCATTCCAAGACATCATACAATCTGGGCCTTATGGTAAGAAATATTATATAAATATTAAGACCGTATACAAATACTAATACGAAATTTTCTACTTGGACATATTGATGAATTGAGGGTATATGTTATTCTTGGTCCCACTCATCACATAATAAGACCATTTAATTCCTTAAATGAAAGGGGAGAAACATAATATATATAAACATTATCATTTTAAAATAAACATACAAAATGTTAAATGATATAGTAATCGATAGACAAAATCATAAACAATTTAGAGTAATATGGTGCATCGTAATAAAACTATAAATACCTAGTCCAACTAGTAATTAAAAATATAAATAAAAAATAAGTATGGTATCAATAAAATATATCCTTTGTGGATCATAAGTAAAATAAAAGGGTTTTTTCAATGAGGAATAGAAATACCATAATGCAATTAAATTCAATTTTGTCAAAAATAACCTTCTCACTTTAAAATTAATTTCACAAATAAAAGATCAAAAAATAATTTTAAAAATAATTTTAATTTAAAATAAATTTTTGAAAACTTATAAAATATATTTTTTTAAATATTTATTGGTCATGATAGTGGAAACTTCCATTCACGAAGTACACATTAAATAATTTTTTGTTTACATTTTCAATAAAATTCATACGAGACATGTATTGATAATAACATGAATATTACTTCTAAAAATTAAATAAATTGTAAAATTATGTAAACATATATTTTATAAATCATCTATAAATAGATAAAAACATGTTCTGAGTTTTTTTTAGAAAATTGCAATTTTGATGAAATAATTTTTTCGACAAAAGAGAGAAATAGTGCAAAAAATTTTAATACCATTTTCTTAATCATGTATAGTACAAAATAGAGGGATCATTTTATAATTACATATAAAAGATAATTATTTACTATAGTAGAAGAGCTTATAATTAATTATATATATATTGGTCCAATAATTCATACATGGGAGTCTTAAACAAAACAGTCCCGAATAATAGAGAGATTGTGAATTAAATAGTTACCAATTTAGTAATGTTTGAATCATAAGCAACAAGAATGAAATAAAAAAATAAACTTTTTGTACTATTAATAAAAATATTTTAATTACTTAACATTTCATATGGTATATTATATACCCCACACAAAGGAATAAGTGGTGATTATTTGGAATGTCTCACAGAAGTAATAGTGATATGAGAAACTCATACCACTTTTTCGACATCCTTCATATTTATCCAAAATTACTATATAAACAATATAGGTTTATTGAAAATCCATTAATTTACCATAATAATATATTTCATAACATATATGATTTACTTATATAATTTCATCACTTCTGTATTATAAATTTGACATTAAAATCACTCTTTCATGTGATAATTGCTTCATTTTTCATGTATGTTTTCAGTCAGTAATTTTTTACTTTTAATTTGATAAATTTAATACAATTTCTATAATTTTAAAATTATATATGTAATATATATATTTATTAAGTATTTGAATATATTTATCTATGAAATGTACATATATAAATTAGATTTTACTTCTTATGGAGGTTGCTGGTCGTTTGTACACATGAACACTATTTCCATGTTTTTGGATGGATTCAATAAAAATAAAATGAATATTTATCAACCACTAATTAATATTTTTTATTTAATTAATATAATTTATATAAATTTAATACAGTCATATTTCCATCTATTCATCATAAAAATGGAAACAATTTCACATCGCTACATGGAGGTGGTAGTCCACACACATACATGACGGAAAATATGATTATATAAAAGATTTTATAGTATTAAGTTATATGTTATATGATATTTAAAAAAGTATATTTATATAAAAAATTTCATATTTATTTATTAACATTTATCGCAACTACATTCTATGAAAATATTGAGTGAAAAACAAATCACATCGCTTGTTGAGGCCATAGTCTTCTTTATACAAGAGTGACAATATTGTATCCATCACAGAATGATATTTAGGGAGTATTTAATGATATTATAATTGAAGAAGTATATTAATATCATATTCATAACATAAATATGTTAAATACATCATTACATCCATCCTTCAAAAGGGGGTAATGAAAAATGAACTACATAAACTAGATTGACGAACCAATTTTTCTTTTGATGGATGTTTACATGGATATAGGTTTTAAAATTAAAATAATAAAATATTATTATATATAAGAAACTTGTTCTATTATTTAGTAATAATGGGAAAACATGGGAATGATTTAGATAAATAAGTAAAATGAAAATGCATAGTGAAAAAAATTATCTCTTCTTAGAGAAAATTAATTAGGTTTAATCTAAAGCCCTTATATATTAGGATTCCCATCTAACCAATTAATATTCAGATGTCAAAAGGTACTCAATGAAAATATTTTATTATTACTTGGAAATAATAATTGGAATTTTGAGTCTGAATATTGGATTATAGGGGATGACTTTTTATAATCGAGGGATTGGAATCACATTGAATTATTGATAATATACAATTCAAACTAAAATTTTATCATTCCCAAATAAAATAAAATGTATCGTAGTAAAAACATAAAAAATATATAGTATACATATGTCAATAAAATTGGGTTTGACATGTTTTTAGGAAAATTCAACCCATTTATTTTGTGTTTATCTTTTGGTAAACCCATGGTTACTTTAATCATGGTAATTAATTGTTTTTTCAATTTTGACAATTACTTACATAAAAAATGAAGTTGAAATCATTATATAATTTAAAATAATAAGATTCAAAATTTCTAATTCATTATTACAAATTCAATATATAGAATTGGACAAATCCAATTACAAATTATTCCTGTAGATAAGATAAACAATTAGGTTTCAATTAATAAACTCTTCATATGTATAATTATATTAATATAAAAATATGAAAATGAAATTGATTATAATGACATAAATTGTTTGAATATTAATTTAATAGATATAATTTTATTTTAAAAACTATTTAAAATGCTGTACCCCGGGTTCTAGGTATATAACCCATTTCATCATGTTTTTTATATGTTGTTTTTTTATTGGGTTTCCATAAAATAGAGAGTCTACATAAAATATAGATTTTACATAAAATATAGTGTATCTATGAAATATATAGTTTCCATAATATAAAGAGTTTTCATAATTTTGGGTGTTTCCATAATATGGGATGTTTCCATAAAGTGGATGGTTTCCATAAAGTGGGGTGTTTCCATAAAGTCGGTTGTTTCCATAAAGTGTGGTGTTTCAATATAGTGGGATGTTTGCATAATTTATTTTCCATAAATTGGTTAAATGATAAGGATGAGAGAGTTTGGGGGTTTTATAAGGAGTTTTGGTTCCCAAAATAGGTTCACATGATTCATACATTGTTGGCCGAAACTGTGTGGTCAAACCTTGCGTAGAGGTCAAATCTAGATCCTATTTTCTATGGATTTTAGTCGTTTTTGGTCTATATATTTAATTTTGAATTAAAAATGACCGTATTAAGATATTAATATCTCTAGAAGGTTGGATAACCCTCTAAAAATGATTTGATTCCAACCTAGAGCATTCCCATGAGGATTTCAGGCACAATTATGGTGGTATGTGCTGATCTTCTTGGTTCTTTTTCGTTTTCGGAAAACTCCTCCTTCTCTGCTTATCTATTTCATATATATAAACCTTTTATGGGTAGATATACGTTTTTTAACATCACATAAGTCAATGTATTGTTTTTTTATGATAGTGTAATATATCTAAGCTGCTTTCTTGGAATCTTGATCCGATTCTGGATGTATGTCACTATTATTTCTTGATTTGTCATGTTTTCTTAGATCTAAGAATATATACTAATCCTATCTCTATTATTTCTCAAATAAGAATATATACTGGGTATATCTACGTGTATGGATGAAAAATATTTCAATTTTGAATTGTGATATTGGTAGGATAAGAGAACTAAGGACGTTCAAGGAGAATCAACCCGTCTTCTTATGCATTCTTCGTCTATTTTCCATGTCATTAAAACTATTAAGGTAGGTTGATTCACTCTCATATCCTCTTGATAGAATTGATTTTCATAGTTTTAAATTGGTTTATTTTAATGGGAATTATGTTTAATGTCATGGAATAAATCTTCTTGACTATTGATTTATGGTTTTAAGGAAACTGTGAATTCGTGGTGAATTATTTTGCAATGAGATTTAGCCTCATGAATTTAAAATGATGATTTTAAATTATTTAATTGTTGGAATTAGTAAATGGGTTGATGAAATTATGGTTTTCAATAAAAGGTGATTTTTATTGAAAAACTGTTTTGGAATGATCGTTGGGCATACTGGTGTTTGAGTCCATATTACATTTCATGGGCTTGGCTGAAATATCACCTTGAGCTTAGTGCCAAGGGTTAAATGGAAGACATGATATAAATTTCATGTTTCATATATTGGGCTTGGTTTATGTATGACCTTGTGCTCAGTTCAAAGGGGTTAATGGAAAATGGGAAATAAGTACCTTTTGACGACTTGGTAGATCGATGAGAACCCGCTCATGAGTATGGAACTGGAATAACGTAGCATGAATGGTTGGTTACCTGGGATTGTTGAATTTTTGGGTATGAAAAGAAAGGGATATTTTGAAATGATTTTAAGGATTATTTACTTTTTTTGGAAAAATATCCTTCTGGAAATTTAGTTTCAATTGAACTTGTATGCTTTTCATAATGATTTTTTTTGGAAACTGTTTTTTTTAGTTATAAAATTTATTTGTGAAATTTTTTTATATAATTGTTTCTAAATCATCTTTCCTAGATGAGTTATTTGGGAATTCATTGCGGAAAACCCAATGTTTTTTATACTCACCCCTACTATGGCACTTTGGGGATTTTGTAGAGGCTGTCTTCCAGGACAACGATAAAGGTAATGGTTCAAACGTGTTTAGCAGTACCTTGTGTTGTTTGGGATTTTTGATGAATATGGAGCATTGATCCTGTGAAGCATGGAGTCTTGAGGTCTTTGGGGAGTCTTGTGTAGTTTATCCAATGTGTAAAATGATTATTGGATATTCTTACAATGTTTAATACTTTGATGTGGTTTTGAGATATTTGATGTTTTTGAGTTGTCTTTCATTTGATCATGCATCATATAGTGAATATTTGGTTATGGTTGGATGGTTTATTAGTTTATTGTTTATGGATAAATCGTCTTCCACATGTATTTGAAACTCTTTATCATTTATTGTGAGCCTCGGTATCTTGGTTTATTTTTATGGCCTAGTAATGAATCAGTGTTTGGTGCATTCATAACAAGTAGTCATCGATGTTCATAGTTTTGGAGATTAATTCCTTTATTGCCTATTCCTTGGGTGGGAGTCTTAGAAAGGAGTAGGCTTTTGGAACATGAATTTTATATAATAAATGTATGTATACAACTCTTTTATGCTAAACATCAATTTACCAGGTAGTTGGGATAATAATTGTTTGGAGACACTTCTAGGTTTTAAAAATATTATTTTCAAGGGTTTAGCCAATGAGATGAGCATTAAATGAATTGTAGAGGATTTAATTCCCACTAGGATTACATACATCATTTTTAAGAATGATTCATGTTGAAATATAAAGTGACAATTTTTGAAAAAGTATGGAATTGGTTTTCGAATGGAATATTTTAAAAAGGAGAATGCTTATCATATTTGTAAAATGGATTAATTTTCAAAAGCATGTGAAGTGTTTTAAAAAATGGTTAAACATGGGAAAAAGGTTGTTTTCGAAAAAACAATTTGTGATATTTTATGTGATATAATTTTAAATTATAATCCAATAGTTTCTAAAAAGTGATATTAACTTTTTTTGTTAGTTTTGAAAATGGAACCTAGTATTCATCGTCGAAACATACCCAAAGAAGCTGTGGGGAATAAGGTTTCACCTGAACCATGTGTGAACCAAGAGTAGGTTCAGAGTATTGTCCAAAATGTAAATGAATTTGACATAGGAAACTGAAGGAATGAGACGCGACATGTGGATTATACTATCCCGTTCATGAAGTAGAATCCACCTAATTTATGTGGTGATTCTGAACCCGAGAAGGTGAATGTGTGGATAAGTAAGATGAATCATATCTTCAACTTCATCAGCACACTAGTAAAGCTAATGGTTAAAATGGTTATGTATATTCTTTAAGATCTTGAATGTTAGTGGTGGGATTTAGTGGTGCAGGCAAAATATGATGATGGACTTACATGGTAGGATATTGAGGAATTTTTCAACAAAACATTCTATCCTCACATGTTATAGATCAAAAAAATGATGAACTTCATCAGCCTAAAACAAGAGAGTCTATCTATCACAGAGTATGTGGCTATATTGATGAACTTACTACACATTACATTAGAGGTTGCGGCAAGTACCTCATTGAAAGCACGCATCTTTGAATCAATTCTATGATAGGAGATTCGATCAATGATTTCAGTGCATTGTATTACATGAATATATCGAGATTGTGAACAAAGAGACTATGGATGAACATGATATATCGGGATCTATGGGAGGAGGAATGATGAAATCCATTGGAAACAGCCGGATCTCAATTACTAGGAAAAATCAGATAAGGGACACCTATTTCCAATGTGCAAGTGGAAATAAGATCCACACCCCTAGATAGTAAACCTTCCTCCACGACCCTAGATAAAAGCAGGTTGTTATCAATGTGGTTTGATTGATGAAATAAAGCAATATTGTAAGGAACAGCCTAGATCATGTCATAATTACAATAAGATGGGACATCATCTGCGCTATTGTCGTAGTGCTCCAAGGTCATGTGCTTGAGACACTTATCATGCCTCGCTTTAATTTTATGCTTTGACTGGATGAGAACAATAGAAACAGTCTCATCAGAAGAGCAGAGCTAGAGATAGTGATTCTAGATATACCATGACCCCTCAAACAGGGAAACCTTAGCAAAGAAACAAGTTGATTAGTGTAGTAAAGAAGCAATTATATAGAGCTGAGCAGATGATTATCGATGATAAGTCTAGTCTATCTATAATGAGATTTATGATTCATGATAATTCTTCCATTGTGAAAGTGTTATTTGATACTGCTTCATCACATTTGTTCATTTATTCTCATTTGATTTAATTTCTAAGTTTAAAACTAGAAATGATTCCTTTTGTTTTGAAACTGAAAACTCCTCTAGATGAAAGAGAATTTCAAGCCTTTTTGTATTGAGCATGTGATATAACTATTGAAGTAGTTGAGATAAAATGGGCCTTATCGATGTTGGATAAGGATGATTATGATATAATCATGGGTATGCATTGGGTGAGAACATTCAAGGCTCAAATCATCTATTATAGGAGAATAGAAAGATTAATGAAAGAGGACAACATCGACCATCTCGTTAGAGAGAGAGGATTTTAATGAAGGGTATAAAGATCTTGTTGGCACTAATGGTGGGAATGATCTCTTAACAGTTGGAAACGTTGACTTTGGATTCAATGGAAGAGATCGAGGAAAATAGTTTTCTAGCTGTTGTGGATAAATTTCTTGATGTCCTTACCAAGAAAATATCTGGGTTACCACCCCTAAGGTAAGTGGAGTTTATGATTGATATACTCTCCAGGACAAGTACTATTTCCCTTCCATTATATAGGATGGAACCAACAGAGTTATTGGAATTGAACGTGTAGTTAGAGGAGCTGGAAATCAAGGGATTCATTCGACCAAGTATGTCTTTGGAGGAAACACCTGTTTTGATCGCAAAGAAGGAATATGGAACTCTTCAAATCATTTTTGATTATTGTATGCTTATCCAAGTTAAATTAAAGAATAGATGTCCACATTCACGCATTGATTATCTATTCGATCAATTTAGGTGAGCTCAGTGGTTCTCCAATATTGACTTGTGACCAGGATATCACTGATTGAATGTTCATAAAGAGGATATTTCTAAGACATCTTTCAGAAGTAGATATGGACACTATGAATATGTAGTCATTCCTTTTGGTCTAACGAATTCATAAAATTACTTTAAAGAAATAATGAATTATATATTTTAACAATATATGGATTATTGTTTTTTGGTGTTTGTGGATAACATGTTGGTCTATTCAAAGACAAGGGTTGACCATGAGGTGCACCTGGAAACATTGTTACAAACCATGATAGATCATCATTTGTATTAAAAACTAACAATGTGTGATTTTTCTATATAATATTAACTATTTATTGGAAATTTCATTTCTAAGAAAGGAGTTTCTATTGATACTGAAATGATTGAAGCCATTATCTCTTGGCATCCACCGAAGATTTTTTTTGAGATACAAAGTTTTCTTAGTCAAGCTAGTTACTATTGACGCTTTGTGCATGATTTCTCACAACTAGATTCACCATTGATAGCTATAACAAAGAATATTACTCCATTACAATGGACAGAGTAATGTCAAAAGTCTTTCCAGGAACTGAATGTTCATCATACACTAGCACCTATATTGATATTGATTGAATTAGGAAAAGGGTATGCTGTATATTGTAATGCTTTGGGATCATGGTTGGGTTGTGTTCTCATGCAAAGCGATCACATGGTTTATTATGGTTTTTCGTATTCGAGGGTGCATGATAAGAATTAACAAACACATGATTTGGTGTTAGTTGTAGTCACCCATGCATTGAAAACATGGAGACATTATCTATTTGGTTTGAAATTTACAATGTTTATGGATCAGAAAAGCTTGAAACACAATTTCTCACAACTAGATTTGAATCAGAGGAAAATGAGATTAATGGAGTGTCTCTAAATGATTGACTTTGACATGATGTGCACACTGGGTAATGGAAATTAGGTGGTGGATGCATTGAGTAGAAAGTATTATTCCCTGTTGGAAAAAGAATATTATGATTAATAGTAGTTGATGTTGGTCTTAGCAAACATGCTTGTGGAATATGAAGTCCTAGGTGATGTTTCAGTTTTCTTTTTAGTTACACTTGTTCTTGATTTAGTAAAATTAATCATAGTGGCACAAACATGTGATGTAGAAAGACTAGTTGTAAGTTAAAAACTCAATGGTGGGGAGACTATTGATGGTTGTAAACGTAATGTGGGTTCAGTTTTGTGATTCATATTTTGGATGGTTTTACCTATGGTTTTTCAGCAACAACTCCTTAAAGATTACCACCATTCAAGTTGGGTTGTACATCCGGTTAAGGAATGATGTATAAGCATTGAAGGAACTGTTTTGTTAGAGCAGTAAGAAATGAAAGGTGGATGAGTAAATCTCATAGTGTTTAAAATATCTATTGGTTAAATATAATAATTAGAGACCAGCTATTATGTTACAATATTTCCCCATCCCTATGTGGAAGTGGGATCAGATAGCAATGGATTTTTTTACAGGTCATCTCAGAATGGTTCAGAAACACGATGCCATTTGGGTGATAGTGGATCTTCCAACCAAGTTGGCCCATTTCATCCATATTTTTGAAACTCAAACGGTGGAGGATCATTCAAAAATATTTATTTGAGATGTGGTAAAGAGGCATGGGGTATCGGGTCCAATATTCTAATATAGATATCCAAAGTTCACATCTCATTTCTAAAAATCCATACATTAATCCTCTGGGTATTAGATAACTATGAGCATAAAAAATCATCCTCAGACAGATGGGAAATCTAAGTGGATGATAAAAACGTTGGAATTCATGTTGTAGGATTGTGTAATGTATTTTTGTGGTTCATAGGAGGATAATATACCCTTAGTGGAGTTCTCATTCAATAACATTTATCAAGCCTCGATACACATGACTCTGTTTGAAGTATTGTATGTCTATCCTTGTCGTTATGTACAATTCTGGGTGAAAATAGGAGAAATTTCACTCGTTTGGCCAAGGAATCTATAGGAAACAACGAAGAAGATCCAGTTGATTAGAAAGGGTATGGAGATGGCTCTGAGTTTTCATAAATCTAATGCAGATCACCGTTGAAGACTGTTGTAATTATCCTTGGGTGATCATGTATTCTTGAGGATCTCTCCAAGGTTTGAAAAATTCTATTTCATGAAGCAAGGAAAGTTATATCCTAAATACATTGGACCTTTTGAGTTACTATATCATTTTGGAGAGGTGGAATATCAGTTGACATTACAACCACAGTTTAACTCAATGTATAATATATTCCATGTATCCCAGTTGAAAAAGTATCAACTTGAAATTGACCATGTGATTAGATTAGATCATGTTGACCTTGAACTGAATAAATAATTGGTACATATCGCCGTTCAGATCATGGATAGACAAAATAATGTATTGAGTTGTAAAAGCGTCGGCCTAGTGTAGGTTTAATGGAAACTAGATTAGATTGAGGAAAAGACTTGGGAACGCGAGATGGAAATGGAAGAGTAGTGGCCAAAACTATTTTGGATAGTGAGGGTTTTCTACATTTTATGATAGAATGACCAATGTTGGTGAGAATTTAGTACCTCCGGTTTTGGGTACACAACCCCTTTCAGCAAGTATTTTTTAAATGGTGTGTATTTGATTGAGTTTCCAAAAAATAGAAAGTTACAATTAAATAAAGAGTTTCCATAGATTATGTAATTTCACAGAAATAGATATTTTATATAATATATAGAGTTTCTATACTATTGGGTGTTTCCATAGTGTGATTTGTTTCTATAAAGTGGGTTGTTTCCATAGAGTGGGGTGTTTCCATATAGTGGTTTAATTCCATAAAGTATGATGTTTCCATAAAAAATGTGTTTCCATAAAAAGGGTAAAGGTTATAGATGAGAGAGTTTGTGGGTTTTAAAAAGGAGTTTTGGAACCAAAAGGAAGGTCACACGATCCATACACAGTTGGCTGAAAACGTGTGGTCAAACCTTGTGAAGAGGTCAAATCTAGATCATATTTTCTAAGAGAATATTTGTTTTTGCTCTATATTTTTTTTTTGGTTTCAAAATGACCCTATATTGAGGTTAATCTATCGAGATGGCGGGATAACCCTCCTCACATGAGTTGGATCCAACCTAGTTCCTTCCAGTTGTAATTTCAAGCCTGATTCTTGGGGTATGTACCGATCTTCTCGGTTCTTCTACGTTTTCTGCAAACTCCTCCTTCAATACTTCTCGTATTCTTACATACACACAACATGTGGGTAGATTTATGTTTTTTAACATCATATAATGATAAATATGGAGCTTTTCAATGATATAGGAAGTTATATAATATGCTTAATGGGAACTTGATCTGATTCTTGAGGCATGTCATAATTCATTCAGGATTTTAAACATTTTTTAGATATTCTTAGATCTACATCTCCGATCTCCATTTTTTCTCAGATCTGAACCAATAATGGGAAGATCTATGTTTTTTTAGGAAAATTAATTCAATTTTGAGTCATTCTCTTTATAGGATAAGAGAACTAAGTCCTTTCATGGAGAATTGACCTGTCTACTTGTGCTTTCGGCGTCTGTTGTCGAGTTTCGTCAAAACCTTCAAGGTAGGTGGCTTCACTCTCATCTCATTCTGATATAATTGATCTGATTAGTTTCAAATTTTTTTTATTTCTATTTTATTTATTGTGAAATTAATTTAATAAATATTCTTCAGTGATGACTTATTGTTTTAATGGATTCGTGAAATATTTTTGAATTGTTGTGCAATGTGATTTAGCCTCATCAATGTAAAATGATGATTTTAAATTATTGAAAAATGGAATTGTTACATGGTTTGATGAAGGATTGGTTTTCAATAAAAAAGTTATTTTTTGAAAGGCTGTTTTTTCATTATCATAGGGAATATTTGTGTGTGAGTTCATATTTTATTTCTAGGGCTTGGTTGAAATATGACCTTGTGAAAAATATCAAAGGTTAAATGAAACATGAGATTAATAGTTGAGATAGCATATATGAGGCATGGTTTAAATATGACCTTGAGCTCAGTTCCAAAGGAATAATGACACATTGGAAAAAATTACCATATGATGATTTGGTAGATTGATGAGAAACTTCTCATGAGTATAGAACAGTCATAATGAATAATGCACGGTTGGTTAATGGGATTGTGGAATGGTAGGGTATGATAAGAAAGGGATATTGTGAAATGATTGTAATTCTTGTTCAGTAATTTTTCTAAAAAAATATACTTCTATGAAACTTGGATTCAATTGCACTTGTATTCTTTTGGTAATGAATGTTTTTGGAGACTTGTTATATTTAGTTATAAACTGGTTTTGAGAAATTGTTTTATATAAACTATTTTATATAATTGTTGCAAACTCTTCAATCCTAGTGGTGTGAGTTGGTAAGTAAGTGGGTAAAACCTACTGAGTTTTATACTCACACATGCTTTGGAACGTTGGGGCTTCTGTAGATGTTATCTTCCAGGACAAGGGAAAAGGAAACGTTTCACACCAGTTTAGCACTACCTCGTGATGTTTGGGATGATTGGAAATTGTGGATCTTTGAGATTTTGGAGCGTTCAGTCTTGATGTTTTTGGAGAGTCATGTGTAGTTTACCCACTTTGTACTTGGATATTTTGTGTTTATTCCATTGTCCCTTACATTGATGTGGTTTTGACAAACATGAAGCTGTTGTGTTGCCTTTCATTCTTTCATCCACCATATTGTGAATGTTTGGTTATGAGTAGTTTGTTTATTGGTTTATTTATTAAAGGTTAAATCGTACCCCACATGTATATGAAACCGTTCGACATTTATTTCCAGCCTTTGGCATCTTGGGGATGTTGCTTAAGGTCTAGTAATGACATGTTGAACTCTCAAGAAAATGAGAATTCATGGGTAATTACATGAAATGTTATAAAACATTATATATAATTTAAATGAAAAGTAATTTTTCAAATAAAAATCAATTTTTTTTCTATTCATGGAAAATTACACTTTTTAGAAAATTTTAAATATTTTTCCAACAGATAATTTAAATATATATAATTTTAGAAAATTATAATTATTTTTCATCATAATTTTCTAAAAGTGGTAAAAATTAATTTTAAATATTGTGTTTATTGGTCGACTAATCCACCAATTCAAAAAATACACATTTTTAGAAAATATTTTATTCTCTTTAAAACATAAATTATTTTTATTATATTCAATAAAAAATACACTCATTTAATTTTAATTTTTTTACTACATAATTTAACTAATTGAAATATACTAATTCATACCCACAAACATATCATTAAAATTATAATGTCCATATTTAATTAAATATATATCCATATAGTGTCCTATTTTGTTTAAACTCATTGTTGTGTTCATCTAAATATATTGATGAAATTTAATTTGTTTAAAAAGAAATATATGAAAAATCATAGTGGTGTTCTATTTTTTTTCTTATATTGTTTTTTCGTATCATACACTCCATTGGACGTGGTTATTTTATTTAAAATTATTAGTGTCTAACATTATATACTAATTAAATAATTTGTGTTATTACAAAATAATATTGATCTCAAAAATTGAGGGTTTTAAATTTGAAAATTCACTTCTTCAAAATCTCACACCATGACATGGGTTAATCACATTATATTTATACGAGGTAATGATATGTATTATAATCATCTTGAATAATCTCAAAACCACGTTTCTACATAGGAGAAAATAATTGGGATGTGAAGCTATAAACAAGTAATAAAAGAATAATTCCCAATTAATAATGGAGGGTGACGTAGATACTTGATCATAAGAAGGTTAATTATCAAGACAAATTCAATTACTAAAAACCATATATATATATATCGATGAGTTAAGGGACCATTTGATTCATCATAGATTAAGGTATTATGGTAGTATTTTTGTTTCCAAATCATTCAATGGATTTGAGGAATTCCTTTACTATCTAAATTGGGAACACATGAAAATGTACTTACAAGATATATTTATATTACATTGGAATATTTTCATCCACTGTTTTGGGTTTTACCAATTCTCAATTCATTTACTACTCCACAAATTGAATATCCAAAAATTATTTTTATGCATGATGTACATTAAACAGACCACATGATTTCCTAGTCATTTAACTAGTCTCTAGATATTTTCCATAATAACAAATTTTAGTAAAATTTATCATGTAACACCAAAATATATACATATTCCATTCCATATATATTTAACCATTAATCTTAATTAAAATTTGTCACTCCAAATTCAATTTTTATTTTTCTTGAATGAAGTCCACTTAATAATCATTAAAATCAACAGCCAATATAAAGTGTCTCATAATGTCACATTAAAAATAATTGAATAAATTTATCATGATGAATCCTTAATGAAAAATTTCATGCATCCAAAAAATGAAATATTAGTTTGTCTAATATATTACATATATCCAAACAAGCATTAAACTCAAACATAGGTAACATAAATCATAGAATCACTAATAAATTTATTAGTCACTAATAATATCACATGAAAATATAATTTTCATTATTATGACATCATAAAAGTTATATTAGCTGTTATCATCCATCAATAATGTGTTTTAAAAAATTTAAAATTTCAACTGAATACCTCTTATGTTTACCGTTCAATATATGATTTGAAAAACATAATGAAATACTAATGTAATATAATCCTTTTACATTTCACTAATCTTATAATGAAAATAAGATTAATAAAATTCTTCTATGACATGATTCATTGATCAAAATAATCAAAAATAGTAATCATACCACTTCACAGGTATCAAAATTATAAGATTTACAATAATACATTGTCTTCTTCAATGGTATATTCCCTAAATTATTGGGGCATTGGTTAGAGAAGTAACCCAAATAGTTAATATAAAAGCACTATAATATGAGGGATTCTCCTTTTCCCATTTATTCAAGAGAATAATGTCAATTTTCCCAGAACATTAAGAAAACTCATTTTATATTTAGGCCCATACCACGGTGCTTCATTCAAAAATATCGGTTATGTGAAAATCCTTATTTCCTTTATTCACTTTATTTATTTTTCTATTCAATCCTACCTTTATATTTCTTCCACTAAAATCTAGATATATGTATAAATATTTATTTATAGTGATAGAAAAAAAATTATGTTTTGATATTATGGGATTGATTTGAAGACTACTTCACCTCAAAGATTTTCCTAAGAATAACCAATAAATACTCTATATTTATATATGGAATATTTATATAGATTTCAACATTCTCTGATAACAATATAAAAATATATTAGTACCTTGAATAAATTCCCACTTCATTTTTACTTAAACTTAATTAATATATTACTATATCCACTCATTTTTAACGAGGAAAATATTTTTCCAAGAAGAGTATGATGAGGTCATTCAATTCCTTATTTTATATTTCTTCTCCATCCTAATTGTTTTAATCAAGAAACACCATTTATCACCATATCTTGAGTGAAAATAAACTGCCATGAAAATATTCTCCCTTCTACTACGGCCAATATTGAGAAATATCTTCTATTGATAACTTATCTATTTCGCAGCTAAAAATTGAGCTGTAGTCCAATTAAATTTTGGGAGAGTATAATTCAATATATTTTCTAATATTGATACTCAACATGTTGGATAATTATTCTAATCAATATGGGAAATTTTTTTAGTCAAACCTCGTGTTAGGTTTCCCAATACGGTAATAATATTATAAATTCCCGTTATAGATCTAGCTCCAACTTTGATAACTTTCCAAGGAGGTCAATACTGTCATGGAGTATGTGTATTGATGTAGTTTCTATTCTGTCCTTTATGAAACATTTATAAACAAGGTCATATTGTATATAATATTATGAAACATAATGTATAATTCCAAACCCAGTGAAACACTTACAAAAAAAATAAAATATGTATCCTTAAATAATATCAAAATCAAAAACCAAGGATTCATTAAAGGTATCTTAAATCCTCCATAAAAGTTTTTAATGAAAATGTGAATTATGCTAACCATATCCCCCATGATTTTTAAAATATTAGAGATGTGTGGTCAATTTTCATGGAGTGGTTGATAAATGGGTGAAGCCCAATGCTGTATTTTTAGGGTTCTTACCCCTAGGTAAACAAGTGACAAAATAAATTTACTTGTAGTAACTATATAGGGATTTATTTCTATAAAAAACCATAAAATATCTTCCTTACCAAACTTCTAGTTTAATCATCTATACTTATCCTCTAAGTACGAAATAGGGTAATCCTCCCTAATATAATTCATCCTAAATCGAGTTCCCATTGTTTGTACTAAACTATATATGATACCAACTATAATGACCATGATACTTGTTACCCACATCTAGTGTCTACTTCATTACATTAGGATTAAAAATAATGAATCACATTTTTAAGGAAAAAATAGTTTATAAATCATAGTATACTTGATACATACTTGAAATTCTAATTAAAATTGGAACATAGAATACAATATATATTTTCATTAATAACACTACTATTCCTCTTACCGTATCCCTATATATCAGTCAAATAACTAATCCTTGTATACTGGGGAGAATATGAAAAAGAAAGGGTTGAGATATGATTCTCATTAAGGGAAACCATATAGAAGAAGCTATCCGGAATCTATAATAATAAACAACCTAGAGAAGAAAATAACTGAAACATATACCATTTAATCCGTAAAATGATCATAATATAGAAGAAAAAAATTTAAAAATAAATCCATATAATAATAATCATAGCATGAAACAGGTCCATGAATATTATAATTATACTAATAATCACACAAAAAGAAATAAATAATCTCAAAATTAGGGAGTGCATGTTTGTAACATCACAAACATGCAACTAAGAACTCATTCCATGAATTATTACCCTAGAGGCCTCATGGTAGGAAAATTTAAATAAATATGTAAGACTGTAAACAAATACCTAAGAAACGTTTTCTCCGGATAAATTCTAATACATCAAGTTAATATGTAATTTTGGTCCCCACCCATCACATAATATGTCCAATGACTTCCTCAAATGAAATAGGTCTAATATAATCAAAATAAAAATATTTATTGAAATATAGTATATGAAATATTAATAATTACCACAATCAATAAACATAATCATAAACATACCATTGTTGTATGGTGAATATTAACAAATTGTACATATCCAGTTTAATAGATCATAAACCACCAATATAAATAGTAATAATGATATGAGTAAAACCTATCCCTAATGGATTATTTGTACAATAATTGTTTTTATATCACTAATGAATTAAATTCCACAAAATTTCATTAAACAGTTTTGAGGAAAAAACCTATTCAATTTGAAAATATTTTTAAAACTAAATGAACTTAATATAGTTTTGGAAATTTGTTTTGCAAAAATAAAATTTCAAAACATTATGAATAGTCTATAAAATATGAATTGGTAATGATGGTGTAAAATTTAGTTCATGTCATACACATTAAAATAATGAATCCTCTTAAATTTTGGGAAAACCCAAATGGTCCTTATCTTGAAAATACAATTATGATTCATTAAAAAACATTATGCACATAGTCAAAATAGTAAAATGTTATTTTCATAAATCATTTATAAAAATATAAAAACAATTTTTAATTTATTTTCAATATATGATTTTTGTTGACAATATATTATCAACTAATGATTTAAAAAGGTCATATTTTGTTAAAAGAATTTATAAATAATTTTATTCTTAAAATTGTCCAAAACTAATACTATTATAGTAAAATATTCATTAATAACCAAAGTAGAAGAAAAAGGTTTAATTTTAATAAAAAAGTCAAATAATTCCTGCATCAGAGACTTAAACTAAAATAACTTAGAATAACATTGAGATTGTGAAATAAACCCTTATCTCATTGTTAACTTATGAATCATAAGTCCTATGAAATAAATAACATCAAATTAATCATTAAATACTAAGAAAATCAATATATTCATTGTAAAACATATCAAAATGGAGAATATATATAAAACATAAAGGGAATTTATGGTGATTATAATATACATATCATGAATGTAAAAATGAGAGGAGAAACCCTAATAACTTATTCAAAATCCATAATATATGTCTAATGGAATGGAAGGTAAGAAAATATATGTGATGGTTTAATTAAAATATTATTTTTATATCATAGATATCACATATATTTATTAACTTTTATCCATTAAACCATCCATGTTAATCATATGTGAAAATTAATAACATCACTTTGTGAGGCAGTAGTCTGCCATACACACGATAAACAATATCGTATCCATCATTGAATGAAATTTTAAAAAATATAACTCAAATAAAAATTTGAAAAATTTTATCATATCATAAATATCATATGAATAATTTGAAAATATCATTACATTTTTCCTCCAATTGTTGGGTTGCAAAACAATCAACATCGGTTCATGAGGTGGTAGTTCACTATAAACTCGATCGTCAATATTGTTTTCCATTTTTTTATGTTGTTAATGATATAGTTTATTACCATAACATTATAAAATATTAGTATATAAAATATACCAGTTTTATAATTTGGATATATTGTTTCATAATTTTAATGAGTTAGAAGATTAAAAAAATTAAAACACGTTATAAAAAACATTTCCTCTAGTTAAGAAACCTCTATAGGTTTAACCTAAATCCTTTATTGATTGGATATTTTCTATAAAAATGAAATCTAGGATATGCGTTGGGATTTAAGGAAGATAATTCGATTGGTATTTACTGAAACAATTGATTTGGGTGTGTGAATAGTGGAGGACAGGGGGTGGTCGTTTATAAGTGGGGTAGGTGAAACACTTCGTATTTTTGAAAAGAATAAATTAAACCCACATTTTTATCATTCCAAAAGATTCTATAATTGGAAATTATTGAACCATAGAGATTATAGATTCAAACTATGGTAATAAAATGTTTTTTCGTAGAGTTTTCCAGTCATTTTAACCATATTGTTTAAATTCAACTCCCTATAAACAAATTTTTTCCTTCATTTCGAGTATATATTTTTAGTGTTTTTAATATTCATAATGACTAAAAATTATTTTCAAACTGTTAGATAATATTAAATATTCTAATTCCAAAAATGGTATCAATTTTTCTAAATTAAATTCATCGAAATTAATGACTCAAAGATAAAATTAAACTCACAAATGAAAGAATAGACTATGTTACCAATGAAAAAATTATCATAAGTATACAATTTTTTAATATCAAATAACATTAATGAATTGATTCAAATGAAATAAATCTTATTAATTGGTATATAAATTATGTAATTTAACATTAAAATAAGATTCAAATATAATTTATCTTCATAAAATATTTTAGTGAAAAGACAATTTTAAATTAAAATGTAATATTTTCACTATTAATCAAAATGTTATTCATTTTAAAAAGCTAAAAAATTCACCCCAATATGTTTTTTAAATTATGATTTAAAATATAATGTTTTTTTGAAAATATTTTCCAAAAAATGTTTAAAATGGTTTTTAAATTATGCTTCTATAGTGCCTCATATCCTCCATTCAAAAAAATTAGAATTTTCATAAATTATTCATTTCCTTAAAAATAGTTCATATATTATATCAAATAAAGAAATAACCATTAAATATATTTTATTCATGTATAAATAATATAATTTTCATAATATAGTAAGAATTATTGATACATACCAATTAATTTCCAGGTTATCATAGCCATGTTTAATAAAAAATATTTTAATAGAGTGTTTAATTTTTTAAACCTATGTCTGATGCATTATATTATATTAAAGAGATTGAATTTACTTAGAATTATATATATAGTAATGTATCAATGTGTTATATTTCCTTCAATGTATTTTTATTTTTCCATACGCACTATCTAATATGAAATTCCAATTTTATAATCAACTTGTGTCATAATGACTCTATTTTATTAATAAATATCACTTCTTATTCAGCAATGAATAAATAAGTGATTCCTTTCCCTAAATATAAAATAAATAATTAACCCAAAAATATTATCATTATAAAAATGATGAACTATTTATGATCAATAAAACATGAATAATTATTCATCCACATTATAGAATAATATTTTTTCCTATTAAATAATATATAATATTATTATTTAATAGAATTTCTAAATACACTTAGTGTGTGACCCAATATGACTCTTTATTTGTGGAAGAAGGAAAAAACCAAAGCTAGCATCTACAAATATTTCAAGGAACCAGTAGATAATGATGATAATGTTGAATAAAACAAAAAACTCATACCAATTATTAGTCTAAAATATAATCCATTTTCATGATATATCAAATCATGTATAATTTCTTCTGGTTCCAACAACCTATGTGATTGATGTTTCATTCATTGAATTTTCAAAAAAATGATAATTCTAATAAAACACCATACCTATATATTTTTATAGGTTGTATCTATCAAGGGGCTAGAGATATAAAATTACATTAAATATTATAAGGGACAAATCTGTTATCACCTTATAGATTGATCAAATATTACACTTGATGGGCCCAAAAATTCCTACAGCACTTCGAAAATATATCATACAATATTTTATCAATTCATCAATGTACTTGACACATAACATCAATTATTAATAATCATAAATTATAAAGACTGATACGTTCATATTGAAAACGAAATATCCAATGAAACATCTAATTAAGGGATTCTTACTTGTGGGATGTGTTTTCATAATTTCATTCCCTGGAAATTACAAAGGGTATACACCCGAAGAAGGTTCCACAATGTCCATTTAGTTTCCACCCTAGATAGCCTATATAATTTTAAACACTAAAATAATTTTATATAGATGTTGAACATATATTATGAAATACATTCATGGAACTGTATGGTTTTTAATATGGTAGAGAACTACTATGACCATTCAATGTGAGGAATACTCTAATAAAATTATCACATACATGGGAAAATATAATAACAATAGTAATGTGATATAAATTTTATTAATATTGAAAATAATGAATAAAAGTTATCATAAATCACACATAGGTTGATGATTATAGAAAATTAACTCTAACACTTTGGTCTTTCATTGTTATAATTATGTGTGGAAGTACCCAGTCGGTGGTGAGTATAGAAAAAGGATGAGATTGGTGCTGGTGATACCTGGTTATTAGAGGATGTGACATGTTTTTTGGGTCATTATTAGTATGAGTAGGGAATGAGGTTCATCTACATTAAATTCATTATATCATATTACAAAACATACATTTATTTGATGTCGATGGTGAATTTTTATTGATGTTTTTTCCAGATTCCTGTCATAGTGGGTGGCTGGATTAGGTAGGGTTGTGAACCAAGCGACATGAAGTATAAAAAGATGGAAACATATAATTAACTAATTAAAATATATTATGTTATACCATTATAGGTTGTTTGAGTTAAGTATGACTACATACCTTAGTGCAGTCTCAGTTGGATTCATGATGAAAGGAATGAGTGCATAATAAGTATGATGTTGAGGTGTGAGTTTGAAAAACTAGTGGGAGAGTGGATACATGTACCTTATTTTATATTCAATAATTTTTATTATTATACATTGGATGAAATATTTTTGGTGAGACTTGGTTAGTTTGGAATGGATAGTTATTTCTTCCATTGGATTATTAGTTAATATGTGTTCTCACCAGTGACTTAGTATACTTTTTTCACATATTAATGACAGGGAATTGTGTATGATCCTTATGATTAAACATTTTCTCTCATTATATTTATATGTAATCTATTTATCATAAATTATAGTATGGTTTTGGAGACTAATTTCTGTATTACTATATTTTATTTTGGAGTTTCTGTGTGGTGATTTAATTAGTACTTTTATATTTAGTCCTTAATTTTATGTATATTAATTCTAATGTTTTACATTCAATATAGGTTTTATGTATTCTTGATTAATTCATACAATATAATGGTGTTTTTTTACGGTTATTTATTATATCCCCTTATGCAAATTATCATTTATTGAGGGTAATACCTCCTTTATGACTTACTTATATACACTCAGTTCTAGTCACCATCCAAGGCCCAAATTGAGGCAAGACTCTAGGGGTATTCTTGTTCTATATTGTTGGCCTGATAGGGGTCCTAAAAGGGGTTCGTGAAATAATTTTATCATAGTTTGGTTTAAGATTCAATGTGATTCATGCAGTAATGTGTATCTATAAAATTCATGATTTAGTAGGTAAAAAAATTATGTTAAGCCTAGATCTGGGTGTAGTCAAGGGAGACAAGTAAGGGAACATGAATTTATTACCCTTGGGATCATACATAAGAAACATAATCCTTATAAATTCATATTAAAAGTTCTCACTTAATGAGAGTAACATACCATGTAGAGGTGTATTGATTAATCGTCTCTATAATTATAATTTATCAAAGTGATTTTATGAATACTAACATAGTTAAAAAAGTAATCTAATTAAATTCATTTTGGCCATGATTATCATTTCCCTATTGTTTTAGTTTTCTATATAACTCCAATTTGATTCCTATGTGGAATTCAGGGAGTTGGGGTTCAGTAAATTGGTCCAATGGATCATTAGAGGGTTGATTTAGTAGTTGATATTGACACATGAAATAAGGTGTCTTATTATTTTTATCATTAGAGACTATTGAAGTATGATAGGAGTGTTATAGATATTGGGATATAGATATAGTTATAAGTAAATGAGATTCCCATTAATCTGATTTGATACCAAGAAGAGTATTGTGTTCTCGTGAAGATTAGTCATATGTTGGGAGAGGTATGTCATTGTTGGAAATTTTATCTTAGTGAGAAGAAAGAGGTAGATGATTTTTTAGGACATTTTTAAAGATTTCTGTTTATAATTTTATTCATATATTATATATGAACAATGTTGAAATTATTTTTTCCTCTATTTATTAAATGTTCCTTAGTATATGAGATCATAGAATCTAGTTTAATTACTTTCATCATTTCAGTCTCAATATCTTTCCTGAAGAGTGGTATAGAGAATGTTGTCTAAAGGAGGAATTTTTTCCAATTATTAGATATACAATCACTCCATTAAGGTTTCAATTATATATAGAGGTTTAGAAGAAATAAGAAGTGATTGAGATGATAAAATTAGAAGGATTAGTTCCTCAAGTGGGAGGCCTGCAATGCTACCAATGATGTAGGGCTTCAGGTGGGATTGCAGATGTATGGGAATTTGAGGTTTCGATCAGTAGGGAATTATTCATAAAAAGTATAGTTCATGATTTTATGGGGATGGTGGTTTTTAATCTTCTTCTGGGTCCATTGAGACTATATTATATGTTTGTGGGATCCGTGGTCACCATAAATCCTTGAACATAAAGCCTTATAGAGGCTAGTATTATTTTGGTGTCCATACACCTTGTCGTCCACAATAATATTCAGTTTCCCTAAGGTTTTATCAGCAAATAGTATACCATTTTTTGATATATAGCTAGATATAATGTATTATTCTGATATAAGAGGGTAATGTTTTTATATGTCATATATATGTTGGTCCTTGATCCTAGAGACTCATTTAATATAATGGTTATGGTTTTTTCCATCAATAATAATATAGATATGTTTGGATTAGAAACTTTCATACTATAGAGGTACCAATATTGGAGGGGCCATATGATATTATAGGAATTGGTTATTTAATAATAACTGTATTTTCATACATGTCTAGTCTCGATGAACTACACAACACTATTATACGTACTATGTTCTTATTTCTAGGACTATTTTTAGTAATTCTTCATGTGTAGATAGTGTTAACAGTACCAGTTGTAATTATTATTTCATTATCAATGACTTTTAGGAATTGACAAAAATGTTGGAGTTGCATCTTTCGATGTGGGAATTACTCTTTATATAGGTGAAACCATATTATATCTTCCTTTATATGGATTAGGTATAATTTGTGCATGATTTAATTTATTTCTTAATGAGGATAGTCATTTTTCCAAACTTGAGGGCTATGTAATGGTGGTCATTAGCAAGAAGAGTTACATAGTTGTATAATTGAATGCAATGCCTATTTTGTAATAGTTGGTTGTGTTTTTAGTGAATCATTACACATTAGAGGTTCTTAGTGTTTTAGTGGAATATATGGATGTCTTTTCAAATGTGGTTATGGGACTACCCCCTTTGATGCGATGTCAGGTTTGTTGTAAAGTTATAAATCTATTCCAATCTAATGTTGATGGGTCCCTAAAATAGGTATCCAATAGATTTTTAATAGTTGATACTTAAAATTGATGATATAATTCTGAAGTGAATCATATATCCAAGTTTATTGCATTTTTCTGATATAATTTTATTCACCAAAACGAGGATGGATGTCAGAGGTTGTGTCTGGACTCCCATAGGTAAAATATGGTGATTTCTAAGATCCATTACCCCTTCCAACGATAAATTTTCTTTTCAAATAACTAATAAGGTATATTTAATTTAGAACATAATTTTGATGTCTAGATACACCCATATGTTGGAGGAGTATAAGGAAATATAGAATAATGTCATATACTGAAGGTATAGAGACTTTAAGTATGTGGTTATGACATTTGATTTCATGAACACAGCAACAATCATCATTGGGCTTCTGAACATGGTATATCATGAGTCCCTATACCTATTTTTAGCAATGTTCATTGGTGATATCAAAATTTAAATGAAATTGGATGAGGGGAAAATAGAACATCTTAGTGTCGTCTTATAGGTTCTTCAATGTTATCAGCTCTATAGGATGTTGCCTCAATGTTTTTTTAAGAAATCATTGGTTCATATCCATGGGAATGTGGGGAAATGGGGTCCTCTAGGGTCAATGAGAAATCAATAAGTGTAGGATTGGGAATTGGTCATTCAATTTCTTTTTTCCTAGATAAAACAACCCTCATAATCAAATATATAAAAATCGCATTGATGACTACCACACACACATGATGGGAAAAGATTTCATACATGGTCCACCAATCAAAATGAGAAGGTTATTCAAAAACATGATAATGATTCTGCAAATACAAATACAACCAAATATTTTCAACATATAGGTACAATTAGTAGGGTCCATCATTGAAGTCATGATTTAAAAATTATACCGACTATGATAGCATTTCCCACCCAACTATAATGAAAATGAATATGATGTCAAAAAGAATAAATCCAACAAAACATTTCCAAATTTTTTTTGAATAATTTGTAGTGATCCTATTCTATTACAACATGTATAAAATCTTGTATGATCTATGTAATGTGTACAAATTTTCACATCCTCATCTTCTTACAATTCATTTCTTCTTCTACTCCCTTATTATCTTCTACCTTTCTCTTGTTTTCTTCTTCAAACATCTTATTTTATTCAATATGAATATTATTTTATTATTATTATTATATATTATTTATTCTTCTCATATACAACTCATATTTTTCACATTATATAATTCAAAATTCATAGTTTTCTATTCAATTTTCAAATTATATTTCAAAACTATAACATCATTTAACCATCTCAACCACATCCACTTAATTTTCAAACTTTGTATGTTGTTTTGTGTCTTCTATCTAGCATCGATGATTGGGGATCCCCTTGATCATCCATGGAGACACATCAGTAATAAAAAAAACTTTATTGAATCAAAATACCCCCACACGACTTCCACCATGGTGTGGTATACTTTAGTGGGCCATTTTTTTCAAAAATCCTTCCCTAAGGATATGGGCCTTATATATATATATATAGATGAACTATTATTCATACCAATAATAATTTCATCAAGAACTGTTATGGTCTATTATGTTGTCTATTTTGAACAGTAGAGGTACCTGTTGACGACAACATACTTCGAGAACCACCATGGGCATAATGTACATACTACTCTACACATTTACATTAGAAAACAGGCGTGAGGAATTTAAAATAATTTTGGTCATGGATATTTTGATATGAAATATTTAAAATTCACAACGAAAATCATAACTCCCACTTAAACAGGTGTGTCATTTATAGCCTCCTTTCAATCTTCAAAAGTGCAACACAAAGGGAATGATATTACCAATGTTGGGAAATTCATTCACAAAACTCCTTCCACCATGATCATGGACTTTTCCATATTCACCAAACATATGAAATCCATAGACACCTCATGAAGTTAGAAAATTATGATGAACCAATAATATTTTTAAAAATCATGTCGATTATTTTATAAGAGATTAGATGATTTAAAATAGACTACAATTTATGTATTTCTAAAAAAAATTCAACAAACTGAATCAGATCCTTTTCCGCAATTCTTAATTAACACATTTCAAATTAAATATCGTAACACCTCTTTGGATCATCAATCCCCCACTATATAATTTTTTATTTATCTATGAATATAAAATCACAATTTGTTTGAAACATATCAATAGTTCATCATCCAATGATTTTATTCATGTGATCTCAGTTTGGGAAATAAGAACGTTGAATAAATGATACAATGATTCCCATAATATAGTGATATATATGATTCATAATAAAATATAACATCAAAATCATAAATTTCAAAATCATTATAACAACCTAATATTAACCACCATGTCTTATTCACGGGTTCCACATGAACTCATGCAATACTCCCCATATAAAAGAGGTTGTAGACAAGTGTCAAGTTCCTAAAGAATATAATTGGGAAAATATTCCCTCTATAAAAAGTTAAAATTAGAGTATGAATATAGAAATGGTATTATAATATCTAAATTAATAATAATCAATAACTATTATAGCGCTACTACTATAAAATAAAACCCATGAATTATCAATTTGCAATGTCAAATTCAAAAAACGAAACTAAACAACAGATACTGTTATTACATAAATTTTATAATCAAATATAGTAGACAAATCAATCCAAACCCAATTAGAAAATTTTCAAATCCACCTAGCAATTTTATTATACATCCTTCATATATCTATTTCCTTTCGTTGGATCCCTAGTCACAAAATCTATAATCCCACCAAAATTCCCAAGTACGTAGTGAAACAACGACTCGGAAGGACAACACCAGTGACCCTTAATGTATGTTCATAAATTATATATGTGAATTACATGAATTTTAAATAGATATATAATAGAAATTATTTCATATTATAATAATACATGAATTGGGTACTTTGATACTATATATATCTTCTTTGTCACTATGTCTGGAGGAACAGCACATGACCAGGTCTGACACAACCCCATCCTCAGCAGGATAATTTCCCAAATATTTTTGACACATTTTGCTAAAAGGGATATATTATGTACATTCTGAACAATAACTATCAAATCTATCTTGTGGGTTTATAATTTATAATGAAAAACATCACACAAATCCAAAATCCAAAGGAAACAAATCGTGTAAATATATTTATAGAATGATATGTCAATATCACATAATATCAATGCGAGTTGAAGCAATAAAAAAATATGTAATAAATAAAGAAAAAATATTTTTCATATATTACACATGAAAACCACATGCAATAGATTATTATATATAGGTTATACATGGATACACATTCACACCAAAAATCATACCATGAACCAAAATATTGTATGTGTTAATTTAAATGGATTCATACCTTAGTGTAAAAAAATAAATGGAAATAGTATGTCTTAGTCGAAAAACCCATGATGTTTTAGAACTATATAGGGTCTACAAAATTTATAATCCATATGAAAAGGTGTAGAATTAACCAAAAAATAACGGTAGGTCAATTTGAAACATACCCATGATGACGAACTGAAGATGATGATCAAGGAGAAATGGATTTACATATGCCAATTCTTTATGTATAGGTACCAATTATATTAATGATCAATGAATAAATTGTAAGAATAATCCGAAAAAAATTATATCCCCTAAAAATATCAGTCATATAAATCATTTTCCTATAGCAGAATGCAAGGTGATCAATATACAGTGGAAAATAAAAAAAACATTTCAGTGAACTTGGATGGTTTCATTATTCAAGCATCAAACAAAGGTTTTGGAAAAGAGGGAGAGAAGCTAAAAAACACTAGTGAGGACCCATATTGTGATGGGAGTCAAATGTTTTTTGATAGAATAATTTAAATTTAGAAGATAGTGAATTTTAAAAAACAACCCAATAATCATGGTTTTCTCTATGATATATGTTGATTTCCATTGTCTAGTCAGTGGGTCAATTATATCATATATATTTATGGAGCATCCCCTATCACTTCCTTATCAAACTTATGATATATTAAATTAATTTATCCCACTTCTAAATTTTTATGAAAAGGCTAAATTATTTTTATAAAATTAAAATTTATATGCTTGAAATAGAGGTGCACATTCTTCAATAATATAAACGTGACCACTTATGCACCTACTGAAAAAAATATTAATATAGTACACATGATAAAATAGAAACATACACATTTTAATAAATCTTAATAAATATATTTTATATGTCATGATTTGATACAATTAAAAGAATCACATTACTATGGTTATACCATAAAATTGTTACACTACCTTTGAAAAACAATATGAATATTGAAATAAATGAAATATTTAGGTTTTTAAATTTTATATACATTTTAAAATAATATCTAAAATGACTAATAGAAATGGGATAAAAACCATACATTACCCGAATTAGGATTGAGGTTAAAAACCTTAAATCAACCTCATATTTTGAAATTATTACTTTGATAGAATCATATGGAACACATCTTTAGTCTTCTCCTTTATAAGAATATACTACATCTAAAATTTATAAATTTGTACAACCTAGTTGAGAGTGAGATATTTATTATCAATCTGTTTGGATATTGAATAGTATTTTTTTAATGATTAATATAATATTTATTACCATTTACCAATAGTATTGGAAATAATAATTACACTTTTAAATCTTTAATATGATTCTTCATCTAGTGAAATTTTATTTATGCATTGATGGACTACATATTTTCATCATTGGATGTTCCAAAATTGATTGAATTATACATCATTGTATTCAAATAAATAAATAATCATCAGTTACTGAAAAATCAACGAAATGCATTCTTCCTATTAAGAACACATCATTCCTCATATGTATCTAAATAACTAAATAGATTTTTCATCCTTTTGGTATTATTTTTCAATAAAAAGTTCAATTTTTCTTTTATGTGTCTAGTTATGCTATTTCCAATATTTTAATGGAAAATAGCTATTAAACATTGATAATAAGAAAAGCAATTTACACTTGATTACTAAATTCGATAATAAAGGTGCATGGTATAATTTAAATGGAAATAGCTTTCAAAATTAGGAAATTTATACATTATTTCCATATTTATATATATAAAATTTAGATCCTAAATGGATTTTGGTATAATTAATTTTTTAATATTTTGTTCCAATATTATTTATCATTACATTAACAAACATCTCTTGAGATAAAAAAATAATATATTACTTATGAAATTTGTAATCAATGGTGGCATCTCATCTTAGTAAGTATATACATTCAGTAAAATTATTTATTTCATTAGGAAAATCTTCAGAAAACACATAAAGTTTTATTAAAAAATAATATGATATATATAATAAAGAGTAATGAGCAATATATGATTATCATCATTAATATGGTATGTGTTTTCAACTCTTATTTTCTTAAAATTCAATAAGATGTAGTAGGTCCCATGCTTATATTACCAATATCTATGGAAATTGATTTTCATATATGACACATTATCTAACTAAGAAACAGAGTCCAATTCATCAATGGGGAAGAAACAATATGGTTGTTCAGCATAAAATTCATCTTCAAATTCACAGTTGGGGAATAAAAAATTTAAATTCATCTGAATGATTTTCAATTTCCATTGTATAAAAATGGAGATAAAAATTCATATTCTTTCAAGAAATTACATAGGTAGAATGACCTAATCCAAGTCAACTCCTTCATCTCCCGAATGGACACTACATACAAATATTTCAACAATTCTAACAAGATTATGTTTTTATAATTTTTTTAAAAACAGACTTTGTTTAAATAAGTTTCATCACCTTAGGCATGGGTACCAACTCCCAAGTCCGATTACATTATGTTCATCCAAGTATTCATTAATTGCAATATTTTTCTCTTGATGTATCATTCAGCCTCCCATTTATATATTTTTAGCATGATAAAATAATTAAATATGAGAAGCTAACATCAATTTTTATCCAATTTGAATCTATTTACTTTGATTTCTAATGATATTTTTATATATAACATTACTTCTCATCTTTGGACGATACAAACAGGTTAGTTATTCATCACTAGTATTTTCTAAATAAACTTCTTCAACATAAAAATCATTATTATATCTATAATTTGTTTAAACAACACCTTACTGTCACAAAAATAACGATTCATAATCATCATCATATATAGAACATTCTTCTTTATGAGAGTTGACCTTTTTTAATGTTACGAAACATTCACATACACAGAATGAACAATATATAATTTTTATTTATTTTAAAAATCATATCATATTCCATTTGTTGTATATCCATAGAAGATACAATTTTCACCTATTAAATCATATTTTATTGGATTCTCAGCTTTAAAATTAATAATTCATGGACTAATAAACATGATGTTTTCCTATATTAACACTAATTTTGAACATGAAATAATAATCCAATAGAATTAATTTAGAGAAAATCATACATGTCACAATCTAATAACAAATTTCAAGACATATCTATAATAAATCTATTATTTCACTAATTCACAATATTTTTTTAGATTTTTATAATGTATTGAGTTCAAAAAAAATGAAATATTTTGTAAAAATAGGCACAAAATCATCCATTAGTATACTCAAAACCATTATTTACATGAATCTAATTTAATATGTAACTATAATATTTGTCATCACATTTCAATAATTAAATGAACACTTTTAGTTCATACAATTCATACGTCTTAAAATAAATATATTTAAATAATAAAATGTTATCAATAAATGAAATCAATTACTTATCTCTATTTATTGATTTCTTCCTCAGAGGCCTACAAATGTCATGTTGAATTTGTTTAAAAGGATTGGAATATTGTATTTATACCATCTTGTATGGATTATTTATAATCATGCTATATTTAAAAGTTGAAAAATCTAATTCATTGCTCTTCACAATATAATAGATTCAAAAATATTTTACCATCTAAAAATGATGAACACAATTTTTTGTCCACATAACCATTTCATCAATGAAAATTTTTATTTTATACATTAAATAAAACTTAACATGAATTTATAGTATACTAGATATGAAACAAATGAAATCTGGTTCAATATATGCATTTAATGATACATATATCCTTCCGGGTCTTTATAACAATCCAATGTTTTTAATGGATCTCTTTATTCACTTAATCACATTACCTTTTCTCACAAAGAAAATTTTATTTCTATCCGTCAATATAAAATATTATCCTGGATATTATTTTATATTTCCAAATCTATGTTGATCAAAAAACATTGGATTTTTGGTGACCCATCATTTCAGAAGGTCATAGACAATTATTTACATTGTGAACATCTTTAACGATATCTAAATATCATATCATATTGGAGGAACCAATATTTAAAAAAAACTAGGGACAATATTCATTCAATGAATTGTAAACATAATCACAAAATATAGTGTTCTACATTTTTTTCTCTTCACTCTTCTAATACACCTCATAACTATCCCTTGAACACATTTGGGTTGGTAGGATAAAAAGTCACCATTTTTATGATGTTTTGGATTTTCACATCATTTAAAAAACAACGTACAATATTTGAAAACAATTATCTTTTTATATATATTTATATATATATATGACCTTGACATATTATTATTGGAATTGTGTGAATCCCCTAAAATTTATATCTTTAAAACCAATAAATCTCATCATTTTATTGGTAATTAAACATACAAATCCTTTCCATCTTTCTAAATCCATCACCTTTTCAATGATAACCATAAAACTCATTTTCTTTAATCACATAACTATATCCTGAAATAAAAACCTATATTTAAAAATTCATCCCACCATTTATATTTTATACTTTTAGAAAACCAAATTTTTGGTGTACTCCAGAAATATTTTTCTTTACATACTAATTCTTATCAGCCATTTTCCCTTCACTATTTATAGCAGTTTATGCATTAACTTATTTGGACATAGAATTTTCAAAATATTTAAATTCATTTGATATTGATAAAAACATTATCCTTCTTATTTTAGTCTTCTTTAAAATGTTACGTCCATAAAATTTATATTTCCTATCATCTGTAATAATTAATTTCTATAGGCCTTAATTATCATCACACTTGTTTGACTGGAGTCTAATTTCTAAAACAAAAATCTAAACATTTGGATTTCATTTATTGAAATCATATTATATTTTAAAAAAAAATCTATTTTAAATTATCATAATATTTTTTTATCGATAAATTATTTTCCTACATGATGTTAAGAATATTTATATCATCAAGAAACATTATCAAAAATTGAACATCAACTATAAATATTCATTTCTTTCAAAGGTAGAATCACAATACATATTTAATTATTTAAAATCTCTTATATTATTTGGAAATCATTAAGAGATATTTTTTAATTATATTACTATATAGAATTCAATATTAGTTTCTTCGTTGTTCGTAACCTAAATATATATTTTTGTACTGATTTATTTATCAGTCTCTAAAGAAATGATAATTTTTAAAAATATATATATAATTTTTTATGTCCTCTTCTCCAAAAAAAACTACAATTAAAGGAAACATGGGGTTCAAAACCCATTGGGGAGAAGGTAATATATATGTATTTTAGCATCAATGCATCAGTGGAGGAACTATAGTAAAGGCAGATACTGTAGTGGTGGCAGGGCATCATAGTAGCGACGGGTACTATAGGAGATGACTATTGTAGCATCACTATTCATAGATTGGGCGTTGGTAAAAAAAATTGGGCTTACGGTCCATGTAATGTGATACATGCCAACTGGGCCTTAGGGCTATGTAAGGGGTCTCCTTATACCAATTTAAAATAGTTCTTTTGATTTACTTTATTAAGAAAATGAGGCATTGTCCCCAAACATTAAAAAAATTAGATATGATATATACATTCCTAAATTTTTAGAAATAATTAATATTACCTTTAGGAAAAAACCCAAGAATTTTAATCATTGATGTTATATTCTTAAAAAATCTTCATGGAGCTTCTTATTCATCATCGATAAGTATATATTTTGTTAATAGAGGAAAATTTATAAGGAATTTCTGCCTGCTCTACACCTTGTTCATTTTAGGGGATTCATACTTTTAAAAACTCCCTAAACTCTTATCACACTTAAATATATTGAAGACATGATCTTATCAAATGAATAGTAAAAATTAAAATCTATATCAAAATGATAAGAGTATTCTTTAAAGGTATATTTCATCCTTTATTTTTTCAATATTATGGTATAAAAGAGATTATTTGATTTAGTCTGAATTATATTGTTGATAAAACTACTATTAATCATTTAATAAGATACTTGAACTTTATGAAATTTTTCAGTATAAATATCACTTGTATGTTTTCTTCCAATGTATATATGATAGATTAAATCTTTTCAGGTAATATATAACAAATATTTTGGTCGTTATAATGTGTTATTGGTTGTATTTTTTGTAAATATGTCAATATATAATTAAATAGATTAGCTCTATTAGATGTTACATTAGTTTGATTGGAAAACAATCCTTAGGGAGGTATTTAGGGTTTCCTTTTTAGGAGTAATAAGCATTCCTTATGATATGTTAAAAATGTATCCATACTAAGTTATAGAATTCTATATTGTTCTTTATGTTCCTTCCATGATTAATGTAATCATGAAAGAAGAAGACAATGTGTCCACTTATAAATAGAGAGATGTTAAAATTGAGAAATCAAGGCCAACAAATGCATTGTAATAGGTAGGGGATACTAAATATAGATCAACCTACAAATGTGATTGGACTAAACGGAAACACATAGTTTATAAAAAGAACATATAAAATGTTACAGGATAATGAGTTACAAGATGTCCACACTACTGAGTTTTATATGGGTTTTTATATGGGAAAATGTACAACATTGTAATATATATTAAAAGGGGGGAAAGCATAATGATAGATATTTCAAAGATCAATGAGGCTATATAAAGATCATTTTATTGTTGTTTTTATAACATTTCTAATAACATGAATAATTTGATCAGGAAGTGAAAATAATGTCATTAAATATAAATAAATTATGTGAATATATAATGCTATATGAGGTTATTTCTCTAAATTTTAATGTTTTGGATGTTGGGTGGTTTTTTGAACCACATAAGGTTTTTGTTAATTTCATATATATTTTTCTATTCTTCCATCACATGTATTTAAAACCATAATACATTTTTTGACAATTATAAAACATCACTTATTTTAGAATTCTAAATATTTTAATACGTGTAATTATATATTCACATAGCTAGATTATGTTTTAATATTATTTTAGTTGGCCATTTTTTATTATTTATTTTTTAATTTATTATATTATCATTTTTTATGTGTTTTTATTAGTTTATCATTTATATTAATTAAAATAGTTTTAAACATTGATGATATCCTTTATTTGTTAATTAATTAATCCTGAATTTTCATGTTTTAATTGTTTATATCTTGTTCTACAGGTTCAATATAGTGTTTTTAGGAATAATAATTCATTAGAGACCATTAAATATCATTTTGGCTCGTGTATTACTATTCCTATATATATAAAACACTATAATCATCTAGCCTATTTTCTATAATCAATTACCTTTTATATCTTTACAATATCATGAGCAGTAAGATAATAAATTATGTTATTATTTTTTCATTATAAATATAAGAAAATTAGATAAATTTCATAAAATGAAATAAAACACAGAATAAAACAACATTGTCCTATAATGTGATATTTTTTTAGTTTGAAATATTTATTTTTTATAATATTTTTTTGTACTATTTTATAAATATAAAAAGGTATATGCATTCAAAATGTATGTGAATCTTGATTATATGTAATGATAATGGAATTATAGAAATATTATGAAACTGGATCTATATCCCCTTCCAATATTAATTAGATCAATATTAGGTCTCAAATTTTATAAGTCATTCATTTTTTCAAATTTATAAAAGTAATTAAATGAATTTGGATATGTTAGAAAATAACTTATGTGATAAACAAATATAATTATATTTATATATGTGAGATTTATTTCAAATTTAAATGATTTATATATGTAGTTAGGAATGCTAATATAAATATTCATTCATAAAAGTACTATATGAAATTCAATATGCAAATATACAAGAAGATATTCCTTACATGAAATTAGATTTGTGAATCAAAAATATCAATTCAATTATATGAAATGGATACATTAATATCATTATGAGACTAAGATATTTGAAATACTTACATGGATTATAATATGTGGATATTCTAGTTTCTGTTGGTTTTTATGAAATATAGAAAATTCTCTATATTATGTAGGGGTTCACATATCATTTTTTAAATAATATTATTATTTACATTATAATTTTTTTATTTAATATAAATTTATAAATTTATTTTCTAGAATATGTGAAAGTATATTTTCCATTGACTTAGGAATATGTAAATGGGTTTCACATGGGATTAATAATAAATAGATATTCACATTGAAAATTTTAGAACGTGAGATATTCAAATTAAAATCATTTGATATATTATGTGTGAGTATAATATTGTGTGGACATATTTTATGGACATTAAAATTCATTATTAACTAATGCATTAATTTTTTTTAATTAGTTACATTATACATGAATTGTTGTAGACAGAAAATTGAGAGAGAACTCAAAAAATGTGAAAAATTTATATTAACATTGTTTTGGAAAATAGAGAGTTAGTATAACATAAATAATGGGAGTATTCCAATGTATATTTTTCAGAATTTATGGACACATTCACTAATATATCAATTGTTTATTTATTATTCTAATTTTCTTTTTAGATTATTTCCATTTTATAGTATATCGATGAAAATTAAAAAATACCAACATGTGAAGATTTTAATGTTGGTATTTATGAAATATTTTCTTTTTATATTATATGGATAAACTAGAAACTGCTATTTGAAGTTAAAAAAGATGCTAGTAGGAAATAAAATGAGCATAAGTGACTCTTCTTGTATGTTATGTGCTACATAGTTCAAAAAAGGATTCCTATAAAAATATATGTATTCTATTTTCTAGCGTAATGTTATCATTTTTCGAGATTCACCTTTTCAACATCTTGAAGGTCATGGTCACTACTTAATAAAAATTCCATCTCTTTCATCACTAATTTTACCCTGGTCATTGTTCAAAAATTGTATTTACTATATTTCCTCAGTTAGTGCATCATGGAAGAAGGTATATTACTCTAAAAAATGTATGTATAGGTTTTCTCTCCCCCCATTGAAACCATAGTTTATCCTATCCACTTGTAAGACTTTTTTTCATTGAAATGTAATATAAAAGAGTAAATTATCACCATTATAATAGAATAGCTTTAGTATATCCCCTTAAAAGATTTGGTTCCTATATACCTCTAACAAATAAGAGGTTAGGACTGATCTTTTGAAAGTATAATCTATTTTTCACCTGTAAAATTTGTAGTATTTTTATTTTATATAAAATATAGGGTTGTATCTAAACCCAAAAACTCATGTTGGTGGGTTTGATCATATGAATTTTTATGTAGGAATTCTCCTATAAAATGACGGTTTTTCGAACTAATAAAATGAATGGGATTTAGTAGAGCCTCTAGGTGGGACAAAAATTGACGTAAAGTGTTGTCACTAACCATAAAAATTGAAATACCATAGTTGGTGCCATATAATGTGTTGGTGTGTGAATATTAAATGTATGCTCACTTAGATATAAAGTATTATAAATTCTCAATTTCATCATTTACATTCATTAATTTACTATTCCCCATATTTTTTTATAACGGTGTAGTGGAATTTTTTTATTAATTTTACCAATTAATTTTATATCACAATTTTTATACCCAATATAATTTTTAAAATAATGTTAAATAACCCTTACTTGTCTATTTCAATTACCTCTATCTGACATAAAAATTACTATGTGAGGATAACCCTTTTAATGGATAAGTTTGTTTGTCACTTTGAAAACACATAATAACTATAATACATTTGTTCAATCAAATATAAATTTTAATTGATTGGATTATTTATAATGATTATGATACCTTGTTATACTACTCTTTAACAATACAATTTCAATTATAATTTTATGAGATAAACAATACATTGAATAAAAGTGGATTGATTCCTAAATTACCACTACATTTCATTGGTAGTATTTGTACATATTTTATGATCTACATATAAGAATATCTATAGAGTATTGAAAATCCATTTTGGTATATATTGATAAAATCATTTGATCTACATAAATTTTATGTTGTTGATTTTAGAGGATAATATGTTGTTAATGATGATCTTCATTACAAGGTCATATCAATTCTTTATTATTCTCCTTCTACAAATATGTTTGTTAGAAACATAGTTTCATACTTGGTTATGAGATTTTAAAACATTGTGTGATAATTAAATTTAAATAAGTATATTCCTTGAATTCCTATCAATTTAATTATAGAAAATACAAACACATAAATAAAGATCATCTCCCATGTATATGTAAAATTCATTTTTCTGAAGAAGATATCATTTATAGGAAATAACCATTGAATTTACTGATTTCTGATTTTATTTTTTATGGATGAAAGAATATAGTAAATATTAATATTCGTTTTCCAATGCTCAATATTACAAGGAATGTAAAGAACGATGAAAAGAAATATGGGAATACATTGAGAGATTCCAGATGATCTTGAAATAATGATTGACATCCAAATGAAAGTCGAAACATCCCATTTCTAAAAAAATATATTATAAGGAATCATTTTAACCTGAAGATTCTATTTAAATGGATCTTGGATAAAATTACCAAAAAATGGACATATATGTGTGACAAGAATATCAAAAGATTGCATTTTTAGTTCTTATTTGCAAGCTTATATCAATTAAATAGACAATGTTTCATGTATTGAATATTAAAAAGAAGTGTATGATTCATATAATTATCCAATAAAATAAATGTTTTCAATACATATTTCACCTATATAAAAAATATGAAGGTTTCAATTAATGAGAAAGATTTATATTCTATTATTATGAAGGATGTTCATGAAAATATTGTTTTATATCATGAAATTTAAAATATGAGAATGTAAATTTCTTATTCTAAACAGATGAGGCTTCAATATGAAAATGATGGGAACAAATACATTTTTTATAATAATAATTATGATAATGAAAAAAATTAATTTATTATTTAATTATTTTTTGGAATTAGAATATCAATGTAATAAGATTAAAAATAAAAACAAAAAACTTAAAAAGAATTATTTTCCACAAATGAAATGTATTTTGATGATATGAAATGTTTTCCAAAAAAATATGAAATGATGGAAAATAAATTTGATAATGGTAGGAATGAATCCTTTTATTAAAAAAATTACAATTAATGTTTCTTAAAATTATAACTTTAGAAGGAATTCTCATTTCATGAAATGTAATAATAAACAGAATAATATTGACTATGATTTTTATGTTCCTATTATATTTAAATGTTATTTAATGAATTGAAAATAAGTTGTAATTTCATTAGTTAACTGCATAGAAGGATGATCTTTTGGTTATTATGCTTAGGGATTCCATTTCATGTTGACTAATCAATTTTGTAAAAAAATTATTTTATGACTAATTCTGAGTTCAATGATAAATTTTCAAGAATGTCTACTGCATGGCTACCAAATATATTTATCCATATTATTGTCGAATCAATCCATTATTTCTACTTAGGTATTTTTTATTTTATGATTCTCAATTAATTAGAAGTTTATTCTTATAATTTTATCATATTCATTATATGAGTTATTATTTCATTTGGTCTTATCATGAAGACTCTATATAAATTTTGTGTTATACTATATATTTTATTTTTTATTTCCCTTTAATTGGGTTATTTTCTTATGGCTAGTGAATAAGTTTTTTTAGTTGTAAATTCCTATTTACATCTATGACAATATCATTTAATTTCATTTAATTGTTTTCAATATATTATGGCAGTTTTTTTTGTATCCTTATGATATTAAACTTTGTTTTTGGAGGAGTATACATAGTGGGAATTAAAATTCTACTAATAATTATTTTATTTTTATTTTGAAAATAGAGCATCTATTTAGGGGGATTTATTGATATATTTAAATTTTATTTATAAATAATTTGAATATATAAAATGTAGAACCACAGAATGCCTCGGGTGGGGAGGTGGTGAATCATGTTGGATATTTTTTAAAGTGATTTGTCTTGTTCACATATTGGTAGGAACCGGTTACATCTGTATGATGAATCCATGATGTAATAACACATTCACTTGAAGAGAGACAACAAATGTGTTTTATTTGGTTTCCACTAAGGGATGGCCTAAAGATAATACAATGCATTTATGTCATACAAACATAAACCCAATAATATTCATTAGTTATTATGGAATATATATGTTTAGACACAATCAATATTTTCTAAAAAACATACATTAAAATAATTTTAAGGATAGAACAATGGATCCCTATAAAAACATACATATACTCCCTTGGATCAAAACCTTGAGTGTTGTGTTACTCAAGTTATTGGCATGATGGTCACCTCAATAGAATGATATTTAAGACACTGTCAGTGACTATCCTAAGACAATAATTGCACCAAAGGTTTGAGATAATGCACTCAAAAAGCTATAAAATAGAACCATATGTTCAAAACTATTTTTCTCATAGATTATATCCTTCATGATACCCCCTCTTTTTTTGAACAAAATAACAACATTCATGAACCAACACACCTTCGTGAAGCTCACTACTTTTAGGAATCCAAATTCCTTTTATAGAACCCAAAGACTTTGCGAAGCTCCATGTCTATTTAAAACATTCATTCATGACATTAATTAGCATCAAATAGTCCATATCACTTACTTTCATGATTCTTATACTCGTGAATGATTCTTGAATAATGAATATTTTCTAATGAGTTAAACCTTCATGAAACCATAGAAATTACCTTTTTCTAATTTTTTTCGTGTAAAATAATGTTTGTGTGTATTCTTATTTATAGGATCAGCCTTTTGTGAATATCATATTCATCTGGTGCTCTTCTTTTATACTTTAATAAATATTTTCATCAATCTCCCACATAGGATTTTGTTGGAAATCGTTAGATAAATTCATTAAAAACACAATACCTCATCAAATACCTAGTTGGCATGCAATAACTCCTTCATTACTCAATGTTAATGTGAGAAAATGTGAGTGAAGATAACAAGAGTGGAAAAATATAATTTCATAAAATCATTGAAAAACATCTAATCTGGAAAAACTATAGATTAATAATTGGATTCAACATTCCACTTATCTCCCCCTTAGTCAAACAAAATTAAAAGAAAAAATATTTCTACTTTTATTTCACAAAACAAACTCCCACAAGATCATATATCCTCCAATTTCCTATATCACATCAACAAACATATTATAAAAGTTAACAAAAATGGGTAGAGGGGACCAATAAAAACCACCTCATGCAATGGAAGGTGTCTAAACATCGATGTTCATCAACTGTTTTGGGATCATTAGTGCTCCAAGGGATTAGCCTAGATGTTATAAAGTTAATAATTAGATCTAATGTCCTCCATTTTAATCCCATATTGTTCAAATTTTTCATTGATTGGTTGATATCTAATATCAAAATGTTTGGTATGAGAGTGTAGAACTGGATTCTTTGTAAGATGAATCATTCTTATGTTTTCACAATGAATCCCCATCAACAAGTTTACCTCATCAATAATATCAATTAATTGTTACAACATTCAGAATAAATGATTTCATGCATTTATTATACAGATATACTCAACTTCAGCAGTACTAAGATAACTTATTTCTTTATAATTTTTCTAAAAAACCTATTTCATAGTTCTTTGAAATCATTGTTATAGTTTTTTGAATCATTGTTTCTAGGCTGTTTCCATTGGATATATTCATGGAACCGAAAACATCCAATAGTTATTTATCCAAAGGGGACATGATTTCTAAATGCAATAATTCATTATCTTTGAACTTTACTATTCTTAGGAATGTGCATTGGTCAAGATGATGGGAGGTCAAACTCATCACACCCTTTTAGGGGGAATAATTGTCTACCCCGAGACTGTCTTTATAAATTTAAGATATTTTCATGAATCCTTATTAATTCACAAAGTATAACATATGTTTCCCTTGAAATTTTCAATAACTTATTAACATGTGTAAAAATTTGAATCATTCGTATGTATTCGAGATTATCCAATAATAGTATCCTATAAAATACTATTAAGATATTCATTTAATCATCTCTATGATGATGGTGGTTTTTAAGCCACTCTACGGGGATCTCTAGAATTTATTGTCATACAGGGAGACAACTGTTTGTTTTGATATTGGGATCATACCCATGAAATGGGTTACCTATGTATCCTTGAAAAAAGGAATCAGATTCCTTATAGTTTGGTTCCCATTAATGGCACACACCATACCTATTTGTGGTCATGTGATAAGGACCTTGTCGTATAATTTAATATAATGTAGTATGGTCATCTAATAGAAAGGTTACTAGTCCGTTTCTGGTGTGGGATGTATGCCGAAATATCCCCATGAACTCGGAAAGTATATGGGTTTCCATGTTAGATTAGACCCTTTTGGGAATATGTCCCAAGGAGAATACGGCTGATTTGAAATGTTGGGTTCAATCCTCAAGGAGTCTTCATACGTATCCCTTGTAGATGGGAATCATATCCCACGTAGTTCCATGTGTCTTATAGGAGAGTATAGTCATTTGGGAGAAATGAATTTTGGCTTACTTCCTAAAAAGGACTCCTTGGTGATTTGGGGGGTTTAATTTGGATCTTTTTCTTAAGGAGGATTCCCAGTTTATGTTAATTCATTTTGGATTCCTGGATAGGACATCCAATTATCTCAGGACATAGAACGGATTCCTATGTATCCTGGTTTGAATAGGAATTAGAGTTCTCTTAGTTCCTTTTATTTTGGGAGTTTTTGAAAATGTTGTATTCATCATGAATCTCTATGCCCATGTGAGTCGTTCTTGGTGTGAGAAACAAGAGGATGTGAAAGATTCAACAATGACACATCCTTTTCCACCTCTGTTGGTAGAAGAGGGCGCACCTACGGAGGATAGGGCCAACGAGGTCAAGGAGACCCATGTATAGGGTGAGGCGATTAGCCCTTCCACTATTCACATTACATTAGACAATGGTCCACTGAAAGGAAGAAGGGATAGAAGTTAGGGTCTTACACTCGGTTGGATTCCCTAATATTGATCAAGGTTGGGGAGGGAGAATTTTATTTTTCAGTGTGGAAAATAAAGTGTGAATCGTACCTTCTCAACCAGATTCCTAAGGTTCTGGGTCTTTAAGATGAAAAGGGGAGGACAAACCCCAAACCCTAATCCTCTAAACTGGGAACATCCCAATACTTTTTCAAGGAGAAAGGTCCATGTGACTTTGGATATACTAACCCACAAAAACTCCATGAATCATAACCCCATAGTTAATATAATGCAGAAAACCTCTAACATTGGAAATAAAAACCTAAGTAGGAGACACACTGATGTTCCTTTCCCATGGTTTTGATAAGTCTGGTGGTCTTGGTGGAGGCTTCATCTTACTCCATTTCAGATAAGGGAACCAATGAAAGAGATACCCTACCCTGAATGTCATTAAAAAGGGAACATAAGTTTGTATGTGGGCACTATACCAAGATATTCCATGTAGATAATTTGCACAAGTGTGCTGCGTAGGTAACCTACGTTGATGCGCCACGCAGCTGTAACACATAGATGTGCCGTGCAAGTTTATATGATGACTAAATAATATGTTTCACATAGAGGAACCAAGACTATATAAAAAAAATTGAATTACATTCAATGCATTCTTATCCTGTTTAATTATATTCTCTCTCACATTTTTTAGAGCTACCTGAGACAATTTGAGGGATCTGGAAGAAAGAGCTACGCAATGGGAGCTTCAGGGAGTCTTTCAACATTCTTATTCCTTTAAATGGGGATCCAAAGAGTCAAATTTATAGGCATTTATGGGGCCTACAATATGATACGTTGTCAAAATTGATCTTCAGTTCAGGGCCTCTGCGCAGGTCTACCTTGTAAGTGTACAAAAATTATTCTGCAGCATTTGTTTGCTGTGCAGCTCTTCCAGGAAATTTTGCCGTGCATGTTTCCTGCATAGCCCTTTGGAGGGATTGGAATTCCTTTGAATTATTCGAACCTTTCCTTGAGATTTTAAAATATCCATGGATTTATTAATAATATTTTTTATTCTTATGAAGTGTCAAAAAAAAACCCCTCTCAGGATTGGATCTGATTATAATGAGGGTCTATTCCTGAGGTAAAATGTCTAGAAGAGGACTATGGGTTAATTGTTGGATAGTGCATGGTTTTCGTGTAGCTACTTTGTGTATGTATTCCATGCAGGTTCATGGATAGTTATAAATAGGTTCGATCCTTTGTGGTTTTCTTCAGCTATGCCAACAAATTTTTTAGCAATCTGTGCGTAGATATTTTGTCTAGCCTAAATGTGTTGTGATCTCACGTAGTCTCCTTTGATGTTTTCTCAAGGTGAAACTACTTTAGTGAGGATGCTATGTGAATGGAATTTGTCAAAGGTGTTGTACTAGGATCCTTTTCTATGTACCTACCTAACCGACCTCATTATAGAACATACACGAACAGTTTCCTTTGAAGAGGGATCTTTTGATAACATCCACTAAAGAAGCTATAGTTCATCAAAATTAACTCATGAGGATCATTATAAAAGGATATTTTGATTTTGTTGGAAGAAATATTCTAGGATTATGTAGGGGTACAATTCTATATCAAAGTGAATATCCACAGAGTCCTTACCTACCCCTGTACAAGAATGGTCTTTTACAAGATTCCCATGTTCGATCTGTTAAGAAGTACATCCCAAATAATTGGATTCCTTGATTCACAAATGGTAACTTCATTAATATTAGTGAAATGGGGTTCAAGTACGTTAAGGAACAATCTCTATTAGTTTCATATTGCATCACAATTATTGTACTCTTGATATCAAGGTTTATGTTATAGAGCCAAGGCCACATTGCTAGGATTCATCAATTCGGGCATCCCAGACATATCAGTCTAATTGATGGATGGAAAACTGGGATTTTCATTGTGGAGGTGGTGTGAAACCTAAATGGATGTGGGAATATCGGGTGGGCTAGATATATGAAGAATTCAGTAAAGAGTTATCTGATGTTTATATCTCTGAATCTATCTAGATTGGACAAAATATGATTATAAAAATGATTTCATTATTAAATTGTTGTGATGATGTTGTCTGCAAAAAAATTCATTACATTTGACTCACAGTGAATTTGGTATTATTTTATTGCATATCTACCAAATAGATGGGGTTCCCATTCGCGTGGAAATTTATGACAAGTTTTTTCCGCTAGCTAGAACATGGGGTGATGTTACCATAACAATATCATTGGCTCATGAACTATTCAAAATAGCAATGATATTACCCAAATACAAGAAAGCTATTCATAGCAACGAGTGGATGGAAGCATTTTTAGAACATAAAATTGAGAATTGTCCCACCCGTGGATGACCTACTCATTGTCCTTTTTTGGATAACCAGGGTATCTCAGGCACATATTATCCTATAGTGGAGAGAGGTGACTATTTACACTAGGGCTACAATGTCAAATCTGATATTAATTCAAATATATGCTTAGCTACCTTTCTTTATATGTGGTTAAGAATTTACTTACTTCCAGTTTGTGAGTTTGGAGTCGGTGTAAGGCCAGAGAGTTTTGTTAACGTAGATAAATTAGTATAGGGGAAGTATATTGGGTTATGAACTCTAGTATTGTAAAGATTCCCTATGACATTTATATAGAGGGAAGGCTCTAGTTAGAATTGTAGGTATATTCCAAGTGTTTTGGTGATTGATTACAACACACTTTTCTTCATACTCAGTGTTGAATTCATTTAGAGTTCCCAATAGTTCATTTTCCACATTTTAAAAAAAATGTTTATGGGGTTCTGCCTCATAATTTGAGACCTTCTATAGTGCTAATGGTAGTCAATGTCTCAGGAAAATTCAGCTTATATTCTTTTGGTAACCTACCAACTGGAACATTTATTGATGATGGTATATAAAACATTATCAGATGAGGGCTTATATGATGGCATTCATGGATGGTGTATTATCAAACAGGATTGATAGTGAAACTATCTGTGAGGCTTATGTCCCTTATAGGTTTTGTCATCAGTTAAAATGTCTTCAATAATGAAACACTTTTCCACCCACGTATGTCTGAAACGAGAAACACCCAATGGTGGTGAGGTAATTATGGATTCAAACGGCTTTAGATGCATCCAAATTTTCGATTACGTTACCTCCACCAGATGCATCAATCGGATAAGAAGCTAGATACGCTAAAGCATGGGATTCTTCATATCCTTAAGGGGATTTTATGAATGGAATATATCGAGTGCCTACTACAATAACTATTATCCATGGAAATCATAATAAGAAGTCCAAGGCTAGAGATGATGTTAATGTTTCAGAGGTTTAGAGACATCAAAATTTCCTCACATGATGTTTACTAGGAAGATCAGGGCTAGAGATGGAATACCTCTGACACCAAGGTGATCAAGTATCCACCATAAAAAAGAGGTTTATATTCCATATGTTGAACATTTTGATGAAAAATGGAGGCCGGAAGAGGTTCACCAATCTTAAGGTGTTGAATCTCTTCCATAGTCAACCGTGATGAGATTGAATTATGTGAGACCATTATCAGTTCATTATTGGAAGAGCTTGACCCGTGATATTAGGTATGCATGGGCATTCCTATAGCATGGCATTCAAATAACAGATGTGGGTGACATTAAGGACCCTTATGATTTCAATTCGTATAATAATCTATTAGAAGTATAGGAGTTTATAACATATATAGAAACTTTTATATATGAAACTGATAAAAAATCCCTTCCTCTAAATGAGTATCTCATATGATAGACATAAGAGTACACGAAGGGTTAATTATTGAACCTAACGAGGAGTGGGATATTTTTGTTATTAATGAGAATGTATCTTCAATTTCTGTAGACTCAAATATGAATTACCATTAATCATAATTAGTCTTGATTGAAATGCAATTGTGCAGCTTGAATGTAGGGAATGAAACTCTAGAACTATTCTTCAATCACCAAAGTATGGGCTTGTAGGCTCTACTATCCACAAGTCAAATGATCCTCCCAAGTCATCAAAACATTCCCTATGAGTGAGAGTCATGAATGGGGTAATGGTGAAATATATTCATCCACCATTACCTCAAGTTTCTCCTACCAAGATGAGTGATTTGATTTGTCCCCATACTTATAAAAATAAATTCAAGAGAGTAATGACGTTCGTATGAAGTGTTCTATGAAGGAGTAAGTGTTTATACTATTTTAAGGGCATCATAATTTGCTCAAAACGCTATAGTAATCACATTTATCCTCTTGAAATATGTGTGTTACTCTCATATATTAAGGGACTAAGAGCTAATTCTTGAAGACCAGAAAAGAAATCCCCACGAGAAACCCATGTTCATGTGGAAGAATCTGTTATATTTTTAGATAAATCATCAAAAGAATTATCTGTACCAGCTCCCGGCTCTACTAAGAGAGAGAAAATACATGGTAAGATCAAATACATTTGTCATGAATATTAAAAATCATTTCTAATATTCTTCTTTTCAACATAAATCAGATCAGTTGGCCTTTCTAATGGATCCTGCAATAACCCATGCAGATATTTCTATTTCTCCAAAAGAAATGAACGAAGACCCGGGGCAATGTGAAATAAATACTGATGTTTGCCCAAACATTGCACGATTTGATGACGGTGTACCAATATAAGAGCCAACAGAAGAGCATGTCAACGGAGAAAATATGGGCATCAACCAATATTTGATAGATTCCTTAAATGTTTAGAATGCTTTAAATTCTCAAACAGCATACACTAAAATGCTGGAAGCCCTTAATTCAAATATTGATATTCTAGGTTCCATCATGGAGTTTAGAGATTTTAATGAAGAATTTCAATGACTTAATTCCTTATTATTGTATTTTCTGCACACAATTATTCTTCTTTACTTGATTCTTTACATCAAACTTCACCTTATGCCACTTTATCTGCATAAAATTTTGAAAAGCCTTTTCATGAATGGGGTTTTCCACTCTATCCTTCTTCTGTTGAAGTAGGATAAATACCTATAAATAACCCTCTTTTGAGATTTTTCCCAGAGCCTTCAATTATGAACACTAAGAAAACTCAAGAGAGTTCTCCTTCTCAAGAAACATATAATGAAACTAATAAATCTATGAATATCAATAATTAATCCAATCATGTGGCCTATTTATTATTGGTTAAATTTCATCGGTTGTCTAGATCATATGCAAATTCTGTCATCTTTATGAAACTAAAAATGACATTGATTTATCATTTAGATTTATCAACTCCCACTATTAGATAGATCGTGAAGCTTCAATATTGGCTATGGCATCAGTAGAAGGTGAAGCTTCTATAATTTCGAGAGAAGCAGAACAAGGCAACTCTTTAGGTGATCTATTTCCAGGGTACATTTTACCTCATGGTAGTGACTAAGATTCAGACCTAGAGAAGCCATATTCACTTGGCATTGAACATAAGAATACATGGTGGCATATCTGGAGAATAGTTGATGAGATTCCTTTTGATGAACTTCTATCCCATTTTTTCAAACTCCCAACATTATTCTACATATTGGGATTTGGTGGATTTAATTATCGACTAGTTTACGATGCAATGAAAGTGACCATTCGCCAATGTGAGCAGGATCATATGTTGTGGAATGATTTTGAAAAGGAAAAATAGATTATCAATATTAAGAACATCTATGTAGATGTTTCTGAGGAAGAGGTCGATTATAATAAGAAGGGGATCAAAATCAGAGTAAAATTAATGAAACCATGAAGGAGTCATTATATCTTCAACAACAACTTGATGTTGTTCATAAAAACATTAGTAATTGAACTAGGAATTGGGAAAACCGAATTAAAAGGGATAAACATCATTTCAACTACTATGTATTCCCTTCTTCAAGCTGAGGAGGCTGGATTTTCTCAGCTATCTCTACTTCATCAAGCAGTGGGTAGAGCATATGAAGTTGTTCAACAAATGAAGAGCCCTGTTGGGAGTGTATTTTAAAATAAGATATAGATGCTCCATTTTATTTATTTCACTCTTATTTCATATTAATGAACTATATTTTTTCTTCAATCATATATATTCTCATTTTTTCTTTATTTTATTAGAATATTAAAGGTAATGATGATGATGATTGTTTTTTAAACATCTAGATTTCATGTTTGATAATCTTGTTTACAATGAGAAGAATGGTGGTGCTCAGAATTTACTTATTAAGTTGATGAGCCTAATTAGCATAGTTTAATATAATTTAGGGTAATATAGACAGCCCCACAAACTTCATATCGTTTTACTTTTTAATGCCTAATATTACCTAAATCATACAAAATTTTCATTTAGTGAGATGGGACTTGAATGTTGATAACAGTTCCCTTTGCAGGTTCTCAATATGATGAGTAATATGAATTTTGATGTTGGAAGTTTAGAGTCATGCATGTTGGACTATAAAGGGCTAATTTTTAAGGTCGAAATAGTTTTGACCATTAATTTTGAAATTAGATCCCTAACAATACTCAGCAGTTAAGAATTGATTTAATATTCATTAAATATTTCCAAGGGGAATCTTGAATCATGATTTTTATGGTCAAAAAATTTTAAACTAATATCTACATAATGGGAGTATTTTCCAAGAACAAAGTTACCTTTATTTGAAAAACCTACATTGGGAGTTATGTAAGGTAGGGTCATCTGGGGAATATGCTTCATAACTAAAGAGTGGAATCTTTTGACTGATAGGCCCGTTATGTAGAAAACTTATGCAAGGCCACCTAAGGGCACATTATTCATAGTCAATCAAAATATACCTTATGAATTTAACATTTTATTATTGATAGAAAATGGAAAATAAGATTTGGGTGAATCAAGACCACAATGGGCAGTTTTCCAAGGAAATGGATTTTAAGAATAAATGGATATTTTATACTGACATATATCATGAATAGAAAAACCACTTCAATACAAATTATGATTGTGGAAAATGGTTAAAAATTATCAGAAAGCAGAATTTATGATATAAAACATTCCAGTTTTAAGTCATGCAGAGGTGGAATTGTAATATGCAGTTTTGAGTCATGGTGTGCAGACATTCTACAGTGTAGTTTTATGTTATGTAGTGAGGAAATTTTGTTGTGAAGTTTTAAGTCATGCAATGAAAACATTCTGTGGATTTAATTTGGGGTGTTTAGATAGGACCAATGGTATGAGACTCTCTCATTTTTTTTGATATTTAGTATGGAAGCATGTTGCCATATTCAGTTATAGAAAGGGAAATTGTAAACTGTGATTTCGAAATTTATGGATCTGAAGAATGAAATTGGAAAAGGGATAAATGTATTAGAAGAAGAATTTTCCAAGAACGAAATTACAATTATTTGACAACACCATTAAGGGGGTTGTATTATGTAGGGAAAACCGAGGAATATGCTTCATAGCTATATAGTGGCTTTTTTATTGATATACCTATTATATAGGAAACTTATGCAATGAAACCTAAGGGAACATATTGCATAGTCAGGAAAAAGAGCTCTAATTTTTTTTGACATTTTACTATTACTAAAATCCGAGGAATGTTTGTGGAGATCTAGATTATCCAAAGCACATATTTTGTTTTATGGAGAAAGGTGCCTGAATATAGAGAGGATATTTCCATCCAAGACTTCTAATGAATCCGAGAAATAGGACTCCTATGATGGTCTTACCCAAACATAGGAGGTGTGCTATCTGTATTCTTATGTCATACAAATAGGACCCGAAATGGAAATAGTATATGATATGTGGAAAAGTGATTCCAATGTTTTTTCATACTACATTGAATACATGGAAGAGTAAAATATGTGGACCATTTTGTTGGTGATTTTCAAATCGAGAGTAAGATAATGGGACAAATATACATGAATTAATGTTTTAAAATATAGATTCTTGTCTATTTTAATCATAATATGAAGGGGGCATAGATAGTATACCCATGAAAGAAGTTAGAATCATTTGAAAAACCAATTATGGGGGATGTATTATGTAGGGACAACTGGGGAATATGTTGTCTAGCCAAATAGAGGAATCATTCAATTGAAATGGCCATTATGTATGAAAATTATGCAAGGCCACCTAAGGTCACATGTTTCATAGTCATAAAGAAGTGTTCTTAGGTATTAGTGTCTCTGTCACCAGAAACCGTAAGAAAGATATGAAAGATATGGAAATATTAAATATTAAGAGTACAAAATATAGAAGTGAGTTATGCTCAATGCACATAAGTAATATTTGAATCAATATTGGCCATGAGTTTGAAGCCTTTTACAGAGATCTGACTCATATGTAAAATGGAGACATTGTTTGATTCTGTTGAACTAATATTGTGATGTGTAGTTTAATGTCATACAATTCGGACATTATACAGTGTAGTTTTATGTCATGTATTGAGAAAATTGATAGCCCCATAAAAAATTGAGAAACCTTATTTATAAAAATAATCCTTAACCCAATTCGTAAGCCTAGGTGAGCAATGCATGGAGTGATAAACAAGGAGCAGTAAGGGTTTCTTCTATATCACAAAGGTGACACATGTGACGAATAGGGGTGTTAGATTTCGATGCGTTTTTAACATCATGGGGTAAGGATGAAGAAAAAAATATGTGAAAATAAATGAATATTGTAACTGGTCTAAGGGATAAAACCCAAGTGTCACTATGTATCTTGTTGGGGGCTAGAATGAAGCCACACATAGTGCATTAAAAAATCTCCTATAACGGTTTTATTCTTATAAAAGTAATTATGGGTTATTTATTTCATGAATATGGATAATATTGAATATCTATAGATCTCTATGTATCTCATATAGATGATAATCATGCTATATGCAGTTCTTTAAAAAATCACTTCCCACACCAATCTAGTTTGACATGGGATACATGTGATTTAACACACTCTTAAAGAATGATTAAATTTAAGACACATGATGATATGAAAATATAATCACGTATCTTAAAATGGCACTCTATATAGATGTAGTTTATATACAAGAGAAGAATAAGGGAAATAAAATTTTTCTGGTTACAGCTGGGCCCAAGATTAGAGATCCAGGAATCTCTTCATTTCTCAAATAGATTAGAATCGATCCACGCATTGTTCTTAAAACAATGCCCCCATCAAAATATATCTCAGATATTTGGAATAGAGGTACTCATATACCACTAAGGGGTAAAAATGATTTCCATGATGTTTTCTTATGGAATCTCTTAACCTCGAGTAGGGAAGATGTTAGCCGTATAGGTTAATGTCGTGTAACGAGGACAAATAGTGTCATGCAGTTGAACGTTGTGCAAAAAGGAAAAAGATTCTATGCATTATTTTCATCATGCAGTGTGGATGATTATGGTTATGCAGTTTAATGTCTTGAAACTAAGACTTTTTACTGTTCTGTTTATGTCTTGCAGTAAGGATGTGGGGGCTATAATGTTTTCAGTCTTGCAGCTAGAACAATGTGTGCAACTACAAAAATTATTTCTTCAAGAATCTCACATTGGTTGTAGATGTAATAAAATATCCATACATTTAGAGGAAGTCATATCTTCCATTGGAGTAGACCTTAGTTATAAAATATGGTAAATCCCACATTGGCTCCAGCATTGAAGGTTTTGTTCATGGTTGAACTGGAGTCCTAGACACCAGGACCAATTCTCCTTGATGAAATGAATAAAAGAAAACATTCTTGTTAAAATATCTCTCTATTCTATTTTGATAGACTTCCAAATGATGAAAAGTAAGAAATATTTTTAGTCTAATCAGTCCATATCATTAAACTTTTTCTGAGACCTCCCATCTATAGATAGTTGATCATAGATTGCAAATTTTTGTGAAGGAAATTTCATTTCAATTGCAAAAAATGATTCTGTTATGTATACCAATTAATAAGGGGTCACCAGGGTGGTAGAACATGTATTAGTCCAATAATACCATAACGCATGAATAGGTTTATTAGGAAATTATAAAGGTTTTTTATCCACCATATTTTAGGGTATATTTGTTATGGTTTTATTAAAAGCCTCTATCTGTCCATTATCCGTTGCATGATAGCGTGATGATTTGATGGACTTGATATTGGGCTCCTGATATAATATCTTTTCCTCAACAGAATAGATATTGGTGCCATTGGCAATTAATAAAGTATGAGTGACACCAAATCTAGTGATGATTTTATCTTTGAAAAAACAAAAATATTGCCTTTTCTCTCTGACTTATTTAAGCGGAATTTCCTCAGCCCATTTAAAAAAGAAGTCAGTACATGTAAGAATATATTTGTACTGCTTAGTCGTAGCTGGAGGATAATGTCCTACTATATCCATTCTGTAACACCCTGAGCTTCCACGATACGCTTCTCATTCAATAATGCAATAGCTTGCATTGTACGCAACTTCAAGTTCTAAAACACCGCGACTAATCATAGTAGCCGTTATGAATAGTAATAACCACTTTTTAAAATTATAGAAATTTTATATTTCAAAATGGACTTCATTTTTGGATTCGGAATATCGAAATTAGCCTATGTTGAATTTTTGGTATTTTTCTGAGAACTTCTAATTTTTTATGAATAGTGAAAATACATAAAAACAACTTTTTTAATCAAAATAATTTATAGTGATAAATTATACTATTTAGTGGTTTTAAGGTATAATTAGAATATATTTTTACCATTTTATCGAATGGTGGTCATTAGAATTTATTTAACATTGAAATTGGACATAAACAATTGCCAATCTTTTGATATAAATTGTTTCTTAAAAACACGCTATTTGTCGTAACAATGGGAATTAATTATAAAATTAATTAATGCAACTTATATGTTTGGAATTTCGTAAAATAGACAAAATTTTTGAATTCGGAATATCAATTATATCTTAGGGTGAAATTTTGGCCTTGTTTTGAAAAACTTCAATTTTTGATGAATAGTGAAACCACAAAGTTGTAGTTAAATAACTGATTTTTCATTTAAATGAAATATTACCACTTCTGTGATTTGATTTTCAAAAATCCGACATACATGGTTTTAATTAAGAAGTAAAATGTGGTTAAATGAGATTAAAATAATTTTTTTGTGAATAGTAACTTTTAAGTTCTTAATCGCGATTAAAGGTAATTAGTGTAGTTTAAGGTACAAATAATGTTTTAATAATATGAGATGAGCATGACACTTGTACTAATCCTATTGGATGAGTCATGGCCGACCAAGACAACCCATTGGTAAACTTGGGGACCCCATGGAGCCACTTTAGTTGGAAAATGACATTAATATATATTTATTTAATGTTAAAATTGAATTGACACAAACATGAGTTATTTTACTAAAACAGTTTTTAAGTGGGGTTAAACAAGTCCAAATTTTGACTATAAATATTCATTATAAATCTAAAAAGATTTCCTACATCATAGTATTTTTTTATAATTTTTAGACATTAAATAAATTAAATTATTTATGACATCATTATGATGCAGCGATGACCTCATTATTTAACGATTTTAATAAAATGAAAAGATAATGTAAATTCAAGGCTTACACTTGTCCAAAGACTATTGGATGGGTATATTTAGAACCCTTATCACCTTACCCACGAATTATATAAGTGTGGGAACTTTAGAATCCTAAAATCATTGTGTAATAATGTAACATTTCAATCTTTCCAAAAGAGCCCCTCCTCTCCGCTTATAAAAGGCCCCCACCTCTCCCACCTTATTCACACCATCAAGACATTTGGCTCGGCCAACCTCTACCCCAATACTCTCCCAACTTCCCCCTATTACTCCTAGAAGCCTAACTTTGTGCAGAACTCTTCTCAAGGAAAGCTTTGGCTCAAATCAAAAAGAGTTACCCGATTTTGAGGTAATGTCTTCTCTAATGTTGTTTTGTTTTATTTTTCTTCTCCATCCCCAAAAACTCTTTTTATTCATTACTTTTGTAACAAAACCAGTATCCTCAATATACTAGGATGTTGTTATAAGAAGGATTCGAGCTAAACTTACACACACCTACATCTAATGGTTAAAGAACATACGGTTTCTGTGGATGGCGAATTTCGGCCTCACAAAACGATGATTGTTCAACACTCATATAACACCTACAAAGGTGGCCATTAAGATGTCAATATTTTTATATATGATATATAATATGTTTATGTTTTACTTATGCTTCTGTATTTCTCATTTATGGCATACATTATGATTTCCATTATGGGTAAAACGCGATAATTTCATTTTAGGAAGTGCGGACTACCGCACCCTCAAAGTGATGTGAATCGTTAATGCCATATGTGGGATGTATAAAGGATGGAGTAAATGATATTATATATGATTTTATACTGGAACTATATTATACCTTTATATAATTATGATTTCATTACATTAAATACGAAATAGAAATGAAATTAGCGTTCATGCGTACGTACGGCTTACCGTCTCCATGAACGGTGCATTTCATTTTTTACCTCTAAATGTTACGTAATATTATGAATGAATGTATATACTGGATATATATTATATATATGATATCTAAATCATGAATATAATTCTGGATATAATGGATATTTCACCACATGAACAACTTGTAATTATAAGAAGGTTATTGTTGACACAAGTACCAAAGATCGACAAAACGACCGTTATTAACTTAAATAATTACATAACGTTCATAAAATTGTAATAAGTGATATAAAAAGGATAATGAAATTGAAAATGGTTCTTAATAAGGTAGATATTAACTCTAGTTTATTATTTAGGAGGTTAAAGAATGGTTGAGTCAAGTCAGACATGAGGTAAGGGAATTTCTTAACCCAACTTCCATTCTATGGGTTAATCTCCTACTTTCAAATTATGTCATGATATTATTATGTCCTATCTTGTATTTTTACTTTATTTATGTGTACTTATAGTGAATACGCATTATAGATGTACTTTATTTAAAAAAAACTGATCTTTTTAAGGACTTCGTCTCAATCTCCTTTCATTGAGGCATATTTGGTTTTATACACAACTTTCTTTTATACGGTGTATAAACCCCTTTGACTTTTACGTTTATCCAAAAGGAATCTTTTTTATACGAAGCGTTTTACCAAACGACAAAAAGGGAATGTTTTTCTTTCCATACTTATGCGGCGACAACGACTTCTCCGCCGCCGTGATCATTATTTGAGTTTTGGCTTCCTCTACAAGCCATCATTTTTTTTAATGAAAAATAAATACAAAGTTTTAACTTTCTTTTATTTTGGTATTGAAAATGGTTTTGAAAGCGTTTTTATTATAAAAATGTGTTGTATTGATATCTTGTGATTGAAATGTGGAAATGTTATTTTTCCTTTATGCGTGTTTTATGTGATATGATTATGTTATGGTTTATGATATGTTTAAACCTATTCATATGAGGAATGCGTTGGACTTAATAAGTGACGGGTGGAGCCCGCTATAGCTCCTCGATGCATCGGCAGGTCTCATGAGACAAACTAGTTTCTTGGCACGAGGCCTTGACAAAATCTTATTTGTGGTCTTGGCACGAGGCCTTGGATACGTTGTTATGATAGTCTGGATTATGCATTCCATCATTATGAAAGTGGTTATTGATATTGAATGTGATTATTTGACCAGTAGAATATCCATGTGAAGAAGTGAATGGAATTATCTCATTTTACTTTTGCCATGTTATGTTGATGTTCAAGTTTAAAAGGCTTTTGGTTTTGTTATAAATTGCCTTAAATGTTTATGTTTATTTATGAAATCTTCCACAATATTGTTATCCTTACTGAGCATCTTAGCTCACCCCTTTCAATGTTTTAATATTTTTCCATGATGTGAAGAAGTAATTTATGAGTGACCTGCAGGGGTAGTCAGAAAGGGATATGATTGTGGACTATGAAGACCATGTTATTGTAGTTTGTTTACTTTTTGATGTAATGAAAGATTTATGAATGTATCTAGTGTTTCCAAGGATACTAAACTAACCGGTCTTTCGAGACTTGATCTTTTGTGATCATGCCAATGTTACGAAGTAATGCACCGGCTCTGGGTAGCTAGGGTCGGGGCGTTATAGTTGGTATCAGAGGCAGTTTAGTACTAACCTTGGAAGCTAGATTTAGATAAACTCTGATTAAAGCACATAGCCCGAAGATAGACTTTGAGGATTAGTATAGAAGAACTTCCTAGAATTTTTTTATTGTAGAGATTTTGTGAGTTTTCCGAGAAATACATCCCTGTCTGGATACGAGCAAGTGGAGGCGGCTCTGGCATAGATGTACCTAGGGGTAAAACCCGAAAACACCGCTTTGAGCTAGACTTGAACGGGAACTGGTGCACGACAACGGGCCTTGCTGCACTCTTGGTTACGACACTCCCGGGGGATATGCTTTGGATAATTCTCATATTCTTTATAAACCACTATGAAGGGTTATGAGTGTATACTTCTTCAAAGAAAACATTTTTATGGATTATATCCATAAATAGTTCAATTTATGTTAAGTATTTTACAAGTATGGAATTATGTATTTTGATTTATAAACTAATATAGTTTATGCCATTGTTTAGAAATGGCGCCTAGTGAAAGGAATGGAAACCGTATCAATGCACGCACTCCGTGTAGGGATTTCCCTCCTGCTCAAGATAATTATTGTGGAGCTAGAGATACAACTGGTGCTGATCAACTTATTACCATATTGGGACAACTCACTCAGGTTATGAATAATAACCTTACACGTATGGAGCACTCTGATACGCAACGTGGAGGATCAATGTTAGACCGCTTCATGAGGCAACAACCACCAACCTTCAATGGGAGTACAAATCCTATAGTAGCTGAGCAATGGATAAATTCCTTAGGGAAAATATTCCAGGCCTTGGGGAGTAGTGAAATGGAGAAGGTTGTCATGGCAGTTTACCACCTCACTGGAGATGCCGATCAGTGGTGGTCGCTGATTCAAAACACAAAGGAAGATGATGACGTATCGAAAATGGAATGGAGGGAGTTCAAAGAGCTTTTCTTAGAAAAATATTTTCCTCGTGACCATCGAGCAGATATGGAAAGGAAATTTCTGAGTCTGAGGTAGAAGGAGGATGAGAATGTCGCAAAGTATGAGGCTAACTTTACAAGGTTAGTGAGGCATGCTGCCAATTATATACGTAACCCAAGGAGTAAGATTTATCGTTTCTTTGATGGGTTAAAACCATTTCTCCGTAGATCTTTAGTATCACAATCCTTCTCATCATACGGAGATATTGTCTCATGTGCTATAAAGATAGAAAAGGAATTCTCTAAGTCTTATGACAACAAAGTAAAGCAAGAGAAGAGGAGAATGGTGGAACAAGAGACTGATAAAGGGAAAAAGGGAAAGAAGTATTTTCAATTATGTGATAATTGTGGGAAGAATCACCTTGGTATGTGCCTAAAAGGAATAGGAGTTTGTTATAAATGTGGAGAAAAGGGTCACCAGGCTCGTGATTGCAAGGGAAAGAAAGAGGCTGTCAAACTTGAATGTTACAATTGTAGGGAAATGGGGAATTATGAAAATGAATGTCCTAAGCGTCAGGGAAAATTACCTCAGAAAAGGCCAAGGGATCAAGGACAATCTTATGCTGTTACTACAGTTGAAGCAGAATAACTAATGTATTGGTTCTTTTGGACTCATGGATTAAATTCTGGTTATTAGAATTATGTGATATATATATAAGGATTGTACTGCAGTACTTGTTGATTTCAGTAAGGTTTTAATATGATGAAGGTAATCAAATTTTTAGTATGTGACAAAAGAGAAACTTTAATTTGTTTGGGGAATCTAATGTTATAATTGATTTTGGAATTTAGAGACCTTTTAGAGAAAGTCTGGACAGAGGTATTTTGGATAACTATAAAGGTTGGAGTGGACTAAGTTGAACCTTGGATAGTAAATTTAAGGTTAAAAAATTTCTGATGATTATTTTTGGAATACTATAGTTTTAGGAAAAGGACAACCTACAGGGTGGGGCAAAAACCGTCGCGTCGGACAAAGCTGCAGGAATCGAACCCACAACCATAGTTGGAGAAGCCTTTATTTCCTACCACTAGCCTACAGGAAGTCCCTGGTTATTAAAAAATAGTTTTACTAATCTAAATGGTATGTGTTAACATTTGGAACCTTATACAATTAGGATAAATAGAATATTTTTGAGTTCCGTTACCATTTGGAGTAAAAGTTGGGTCTGTGGTAAAAATTTATTAACGAATGAAAGTATACATAACAAGTATGTATATTCCCTTACGTTCTTAGTAAATCTCCTAAATAAATTCCTCAACATTATAAAAGGTAACTTAAAACAAAAATATTTTCGGTTAACTTTTCCAACTGGGAATTCAATGACCGTTTAACCAATCACAAGTTTGTGATTTTCTTGTGGTTAAACTTTCTCCTAATCTTGTTTTCTATAACTCTCCATCAGACCTTGATGGTTTGTTTCTCCTCCATATCCATATTTTCATAGAATCCTAGAATAGGCTATATCGGGTGACCTTTGTACTTATCTTGCTTTCTTTTAATGTTATATATTTATTAACCTTATTTCCGATGTGGGTTTTCCTCAAAGGTATTTTCTCTTTTCAACCTTTTATTTTCAAAGAAAAATTTCAAATTGCGAGGACGCAATTTATTGAAGGAGGGGAGAATGTAACACCCCGAGCTTCCATGATACGATTCTCATTCAATAATGCAATAGCTTGCATTGTACGCAACTTCGAGTTCTAAAACACCGAGACTAATCATAGTAGCCGTTATGAATAGTAATAACCACTTTTTAAAATTATAGAAATTTTATATTTCAAAATGGACTTCATTTTTGGATTCGGAATATCGAAATTAGCCTATGTTGAATTTTTGGTATTTTTCTGAGAACTTCTAATTTTTTATGAATAGTGAAAATACTTAAAAACAAATTTTTTAATCAAAATAATTTATAGTGATAAATTATACTATTTAGTGGTTTTAAGGTATAATTAGAATATATTTTTACCATTTTATCGAATGGTGGTCATTAGAATTAATTTAACATTGAAATTGGACATAAACAATTGCCAATCTTTTGATATAAATTGTTTCTTAAAAACACGCTATTTGTCGTAACAGCGGGAATTAATTATAAAATTAATTAATGCAACTTATATGTTTGGAATTTTTTAAAATAGAAATCATTTTTGAATTCGGAATATCAATGATAGCTTAGGGTGAAATTTTGGCCTTGTTCTGAAAAACTTCAATTTTGATGAATAGTGAAACCACTAAGTGGTAGTTAAATAACTGATTTTTCATTTAAATGAAATATTACCACTTCTGTGATTTGATTTTCAAAAATACGACATACATGGTTGTAATTAAGAAGTAAAATGTGGTTCAATGAGATTAAAATAATTTTTTGGTCAATAGTAACTTTTAAGTTCTTAATCGCGATTAAAGGTAATTAGTGTAGTTTAAGGTACGAATAATGTTTTAATAATATGGGATGAGCATGAAACTTGTCCTACTCCTATTGGATGAGTCAAGGCCGACCAAGACAACACATGGGTCAACTTGGAGACCCCATGGGGCCACTTTATTTGGAAAATGACATTAATATATATTTATTTAAAGTTAAAATTAAATTGACACAAACATGAGTTATTTTACTAAAACAGTTTTTAATTGGGGTTACACAAGTCCAAATTTTTACTATAAATATTCATTATAAAGCTAAAAATATTTCCTACATCATAGTATTTTTTTTATAATTTTTAGACATTAAATAAATTAAATTATTTATGACATCATTATGATGCACCGATGACCTCATTATTTAACGATTTTAATAAAATGAAAAGATAATGTAAAATACAAGGCTTAAACTTGTCCAAAGACTATTTTATAGGTAGATTTCGAACCCTTATCACCTTATCCACGAAGTATATAAGTGTGGGACCTTTAGAATCCGAAAATCATTGTGTAATAATGTAACATTTCAATCTTTCCAAAAGAGCCCCTCCTCTCCACTTATAAAAGGCCCCCACCTCTCCCACCTTATTCACACCATCAAGCCATCTGGCTCGGCCAAACTCTGACCAAATACTCTCCCAACTTCCCCCTATTACTCCTAGAAGCCTCACTTTGGGCAGAACTCTTCTCAAGGAAGCCTTTGGCTCAAATCAAAAAGAGTTACCCGATTTTGAGGTAATGTCTTCTCTAATTTTGTTTTGTTTTATTTTTCTTCTCCAACCCCATAAACTCTTTTTATTCATTTATTTTGTAACAACACCAGTATCCTAAATATACTAGGATGTTTTTATAAGAATTATTCGAGCTACACTTACACACACCTACATCTAATGGTTAAAGAACAGATGGTTTCTGTGGATGGAGAATTTCTGCCTCACGAAACAATGATTGTTCAACACTCATATAACACCTTCAAAGGTGGCCATTAAGATGTCACTATTTTTATATATGATATATAATATGTTTATGTTTTACTTATGCTTCTGTATTTCTCATTTATGGCATACTTTATGATTTCCATTATGGGTAAAACGCGATAATTTCATTTTAGGAAGTGCGGACTACCGCACCCTCAAAGTGATGTGAATCGTTAATGCCATATGTGGGATGTATAAAGGATGGAATAAATTATATTATATATGATTTTATACTGGAACTATATTATACCTTTATATAATTATGATTTCATTACATTAAATACGAAATAGAAATGAAAGTAGCGTTCATGCGTACGTACGGCTTACCGTCTCCATGAACGGTGCATTTCATTTCTTACCTCTAAATGTTACATAATATTATGAATGAATGTATATACTGGATATATATGATATATATGATATCTACATCATGAATATAATTCTGGATATAATGGATATTTCACCACATGAACAACTTGTAATTATAAGACGGTTATTGTTGACACAAGTACCAAAGATCGACAAAACGACCGTTATTAACTTAAATAATTACATAGCGTTCATAACATTGTAATAAGTGATATGAAAAGGATAATGAAATTGAAAATGGTTCTTAATAAGGTAGATATTAACTCTAGTTTATTATTCAGGAGGTTAAATAACGGTTGAGTCAAGTCGGACATGAGCTAAGGGAATTTCTTAACCCAACATCAATTCTTTGGGTTAATCTCCTACTTTCAAATTATGTCATGATATTATTATGTCCTATCTTGTATTTTTACTTTATTTATGTGTACTTATAGTGAATACACATTATAGATGTACTTTATTTAAAAAAACTAATCTTTTTAAGGACTTCGTCTCAATCTCCTTTCATTGATGCATATTTGGTTTTATACACAACTTTCTTTTATACGGTGTATAAACCCCTTTGAATTTTACGTTTATCCAAAAGGAATATTTTTTATACGAAGAGTTTTACTAAACGACAAAAAGGGAATGTTTTTCTTTTCGTACTTATGCGGCGACAACGACTTCTCCGCCGTCGTGACCATTATTTGAGTTTCGGCTTCCTCTACAAGCCATCATTTTTTTAATGAAAAATAAATACAAAGTTTTAACTTTATTTTATTTTGGTATTGAAAATGGTTTTGAAAGAGTTTTTATTATAACAATGTGTTGTATTGATATCTTGTGATTGATATGTGGAAATGTTATTTTTCCTTTATGCATGTTTTATGTGATATGATTATGTTATGGTTTGTGATATGTTTAAACCTATTCATATGAGGAATGAATTGGACTTAATAAGTGATGGGTGGAGCCCGCTATAGCTCCTCGATGCATCGGCAGGTCTCATGAGACAAACTAGTGTCTTGGCACGAGGCCTTGATAAAATCTTATTTGTGGTCTTGGCACGAGGCCTTGGATACGTGGTTATGATAGTCTGGAATTATGCATTCCATCATTATGAAAGTGGTTATTGATATTGCATGTGATTATTCGACCAGTAGAATATCCATGTGAAGAAGTGAATGGCATTATCTCATTTTACTTTTGCCATATTATGTTGATGTTCAAGTTTAAAAGGCTTTTGTTTTAGTTATAAATTGCCTTAATTGTTTATGTTTATTTATAAAAGCTTCCGCAATATTGTTATCCATACTGAGCATCTGAGCTCACCCCTTTCAATGTTTTAATATTTTTCCAGGATTTGAAGAAGTAATTTATGAGTGACCTGCAGGGGTAGTCAGAAAGGGATATGATTGTGGACTATGAAGACCATGTTATTTTAGTTTGTTTACTTTTTGATGTAATGAAAGATTTATGAATGTATCTTGTGTTTCCAAGGCTAATAAACTAATAGGTCTTTCGAGACTTGACATTTTGTGATCATGCCAATGTTACGAAGTAATGAACCGGCTCTGGGTAGCTGGGGTCGGGGCGTTACACATTCCCTATGTGCAAAATGGCCAGGAGTATTTAGCTGTATGTAGCTACTCCGGGGTTTGATGAATGAAGTTGGAATGAAATTGGTAGGGATTATATTTCTTAGTGGAATCTATGAATTCTTGTGTCATTAAAGGTCAAGAGTATTCAATCCTTCAGATTTGATCAAAAAGCCTATGCCCAGACTGGTGATCCCCACACGCTTTTGAATGTACTTAATTCATGATAGTTGTATTTTCTTCTCCATTCATATATTTGAAGATGATTCCATCAAAGCCTCATTTGTATAGGATCTTCTGGTGTTCTGGACAATCATAATGAGTAAAATTTGCAGGTTTTCATCAGATCTGTTCATTTTCGGCAATATCTTGTAGTAATACTCCATTTAAAAGATAATCCATATTGGTTGTTCTCTTTAAAATGGTATGACCATAAAACTCAAAAATATGGATAATTTCATCAATTTCATCCATTCTGTTTTGAACCAAAGGTGAGCCCATACGCCGAAGAGCTATTATAATTCATGTCTCATCCTGATTTAGATCATCCAAGGATGTAGATGCATTATCCAGTGCATCTGCATGGGCATTTTGTTATCACAGGACATAAGAAAATGTGGGTTCTGAGGAAAATTCGTCCATTAAAAAACTTATGTAATCACATAGAGGGATTAACACTTTTTTCTGATAGATTATTCCCCCTTGATCTATTTTATTACCAATTCTAAATCACCTATCTCATTCATGTAATTCATTTGCACCTGAATTTCCAATTCCAAGCCTGCAATGAGAGCATGATATCATACTTCATTGTTGGTTCTGCCTTCTGATAATAGGAGCTAAAAGGCAATAAGTCTTTTTTCTCGGGATATAAGTACACTTTGTAACCCAACATTAGTGATTTTATTGTTTTCCATTCTATTCTTTGTTAGACTTCTGGAGGTACCTTCAATGTTCATGTCACATGTTTGGGGATTATCTTAAATAGAGAAAACCACATCATCAGAATGTTCAGTATTCATTGATGTATCTTCCGAAGATGAATGTTCCACAAGGAGGTCTATTTATGACGCTTTCGCCTGGGTGTGCATGCACATCTGTCATGCAGGGGAGGACGCGTGGCTTGTGGCCCCGCCTTCCCGCTTTCTAAAGGCGGGCGACATCCATTCCTTGTTCTGGGACGTCTGCTCCTTGAACGAAACCGGGATGACAGGATGTCAGTTCTTCCTTCCATGGATTCCTCCTCGGAGCTCGTCACCTAGTCCGGGACTCCCTCATTGATTTAAGACGTATTCGTGAAGCTCGTTCCCATTTCCATTTCTTCCTGAACACCAGTTAATTACGATGCATCCGTCGAGACACTCCAAGGGGTCTGGTCGAGGCAGCAACCTTCGGTGAGGATAATGGTCACACTGGGGCGTTGTTGGCATGTCTTGACATTTGGAATTGGCATGTATGTCTTCAATCCCATATTATAGGGCTTCTCGAGGGAGCGGAAGCCTGAGCCATACCACATCGAATGCGGGGAATTGGCGTGTCGTAGGCATGTATCTGAGGTTTTCCTCATCTTCTCATGTTTAACACGGGGTATGTCATGAGTTTAACGTGTTGTGGAGATGGATCGGACAGATCATAACACTGAAAGTGGATGATATAAAAGAACCCCCTAGGGGGGAACACTGATGTCAGGGCGAGCACGTGGGTGGCTTCCCAGATACTGTGGAGTGGAATGAGGTGGCATGATCCCATTGGGATGTGGCGGCCTGGGTAAGAATCAGGATGGGTGATGGAGTGAAGGTCTTGAACCTCGTGGGGCTTCCTACGTATCCCCATATTAGGGAATCAAAGTCCACGTAGTTCAAAGATATGGTGGGACACCTAAAAAGGAAACCTGTGAGAATGAACGCGTGGATGGCACCCGAAGGGACTAAGGCCTCTAGACCGAGGCATGAGCTTCCCGAGGCATGTGGGCTCGAGGGATAAGTTAGGATGGGACATGAGTGGTAGATATGGGGCTTACACTCTAAGGCAGCCCATAATGGTGTATATGGGGCTTACGCTCTGAGGCAGCCCATAATGGTGGATATGGGGATTACACTTTGAGGCGGCCCATAATGGTGGTTGGTGAACAGACACAAAGGGGGTTGGAATGACAAGGTGGTGGGCTTGAACCTCGTGGAGGCTTCATATGTACCATGACTTAGCACAGGTAAAAGTCCTCGTAGTTCACCGTGATGGGGCTTACGCCCTGATGCGGCCCATAATAGGATGTCATAGTCGATGCTCACTGCAATCCCATGTGATTCATGCTCGGTGTGAGAAACAAGAGGCAACAGGGACCAGACGATCACGTCACGAAGGGTGCGTCCATGATAAGTGGGGAGGGGCTTACGCGTTGAGCGGCCCAAAGAGGAAACAGGGGCTTACGCGGGGTTAGCATCACGTAGTGCCGAGGCATACTCTAGGATGGATGCCCGTGATGCGACAATGCACAGAGGGAGAGGGATTTGGGACCGAACAAAGGAGATGCCCCATTTCCTATCACACCCTCCCCTGGCCTTGGCAGTGGGGAAGTACGAAGGTGAATGGGTTCTACCTTCTGCAAATGAGGCTAGGGGCCTACGCTCTGAGGCAGCCCTTCCCCCATGGACAAACTCCACTTAGAAAGGGAGGATATCATTCCATGTGTGAAATATTACATTCCAGTGGAGACGAGCGGTGTAAAGAATGTCCGAGCCAGGGGGACCCTGCGTGTGAGGCACGGGGTCAGATCACAGTTTGACGTCTTGTGTTGAGGATGAGGTGCTTGGCAGTTTAATGCCCTGAAGCTCAAACAAGGTGGGTTCTCTCCACACCCCTAGGGCTTACATGCCCAACACCCATGACGCCTTGGTGGAGGGAAGGCATCGGGAAGGCCGTAGTGAAGGGGCACCGCAGGGCGAACCATCAAGGGGTCCACGTTACCATGGCTATGTGAAGTAGAAATAGTCATTAGCGTACCTATGCGAAGAAGCATGAGGCAAAGAAACCCAATGGGAAACAACGCCCCAGGGACCTTGAGGTTACTTTGTACAAGCCTGGAAGGTCGTACGGGAAAACAACGCTTTGCGTTCACGCCCAGTATAGATGACATTAGGCGCCTATGCAGGGAGGCACCCCAGGGGGCGTCAATGTGAGGGGTCCTGGTGTTTGCACACAAAGAGAAGGTTTGCGCACAAAACACCGGGATGGTGTGAAATTGGGATAGAGGTATTGCGCGTGGCTAGGGGGATTGCGCGCAACGGACATGGATTGCGCGTGGGGGAAACGGCCGATCCCTAAGGCAGGGAAAACATAACGATGGGATTGTGAACAATTGGGTTTCGCATGAAAAGGAGGGAGGGCGCGCAATGGAAGTGATTGCACCCAATGGAGGACCCTGAGGAATTTTCAATTTTAGTTCAGCCGGTGGGATTGCGCGCAAAGGCGGATCCTGGGCAAGGTTGCGCAAAAAGGGTCAAATCCTGAAAGTCATATTGTCTGCGCAGGAATCCTATTTCACGCACGAGATCCAGTTGAAATTTCGCAACCCAAAAATTAAAGGGGTCTACTTCTTTTTATAGGCTCCGAGAGTCACGGAATCCATATGACATGCGAAATATTGCGCGATAGAAATGGTGGTGCAGAAACGGGAACCGTGCGGGGGAGAGTGCGCAAAAATTGCGCACTGGATAGGGGTCCCTTTTCACGAATCCCAGACTCCTTCCGTATGGGAAACATTTTTTCAGGTAGGCCCTCATTAATTTTTTGCACTGCTTTCTGGCCCTCCGGACTGAGCCTCCGGGTCCGAATATGACTTCGCTTCGTCATTTCGAAACTTCCTTTAAAAAATATGAACTTTTTCGGTGTGTACAAATTCCCCCCTCTCGGAATTGGATCGGCGAGAGGCTATAACGATCGGATTCCGAGGGAAATGCCGAATCACTGAAGTGGTGGATTTTGTGGGCACCTTGCATGCAAAAGCCAAATGGGGCATGCAAAACTCTGGATTGGCACGTAATTTGCATTCTACGCAGTCTGGAACCCCGACCTCGCCTATAAAAGGGGCGCTGGGTCCCATGTTCCATACTCAAGCTTTTCCACGTGATAGGCTTCGATCTCCTGCACACGAAATTGCCTTGGCGATGGTGTGGGAAACATGTGGTGTTAGTTCGTAATTCCTTCTGAATTCCGGTCATATTTACGCGCATACTCGAGCTATTTTGCACTGATGGTTCTGATTTCACGCCATACTCTGGAATTGTGTGCCGCAGATCCCAATTTCGGGAAACTATTTCCGATTTCACGCAACCCATTGGGATTTCGTGCAAATCTCAAAGAACTCAAGATGGTCGCGGACCAAGTTGATGAGGAGGAAGCTGCCGCTCATTGAGTTGAAATGGCATCAAATGAAGAGGTTTATGGGGCCAAGGTGGTCGTTTCCGACGACCTTACCTTGTTCAACCTATTGACCCCTGCCCAAAAAGAGTATCCCTTATCCAACAACCTCCCACTTTAGAACTTCGGCATCCTGGAGGAGGTCCCACTACCAAGCTTCGAGGTGGACACACTGCGGTCATTGGTGATTCGGGAGGACAACCTTCCCCGTCACAACATCACCAACAATTGTCATCCTGCCAGAGAGACCAGACACATGGATGTGTATGTCCTGAATCCGAGGACCAGAACCATTGGTGTGGGTGATCCCATTGTGGAGAGCTCTCCCGCCCACTACGCAAGCACATTCCGTCAGAGCATCATGAACGACACTAAGGGCTGGTTGCAAGATTGGGACTTGTGGTTCGGAGGAAACTTCACTAGTGAGTGGTCCTGGGCATACTAGGTTCGCCATACATGAGACCAATTTGGGGCCGATCTGCAGCACATTGGTATGTTCATGGTGGTGTGGACGTAGCAATTCCACTTCTACCGTCAACCTGAACTTGGGCCGGAGCTGTTTACTCGATGGTCCCCTGACACCAACACATTAAATCTTCAACATGGGGAAGTAGTCATCTTCCTCTAGGACGTTCACTGTCTCCGAGGTATCCCACTAGAGGGCTACCAATACGATGAGTTCATCCCTCCAACGAACACTTGGGAAGACAGGTCACGGACCGCCATGATGAGATGGTACCTATTGGAGCTCGCCAAAGAGAGACTGAGGGTCAAGGACTTCCTGAAGGACATTGCCTACAAGGACTAATTCAGGTAGTTCCTCGAGAAAGACTCGGCGGTCAAGATGTCGGGAAGGGGAAAATGGTGCCCAACCATAGCTCAGAGGAGCAAGAATGGATCGTACTGGAGGACCATGGAGGCGGGGAAATACCAATTGTGGGGCTACCGCATCATTGAGGCCCAGGACCCGAACGTCCGATACACCAGGTTCCTAGCCACCTTCTTGAGCGGGTGGCTCCTACCGGTGTGGACGCAAGAATGGGCATCCGTCCAGCAACACAGGTGATGGCAGGCAACATGGCTACCAAAAAAAGGTTCAATATGGGGGTCCCCATGCTGGGTAGGTTATATACCATTCTGGGACGCATATTGAGAGTGGGGTTACCTCGGAGGGTGTGTGGACCCTTCCAGATCATTCATGGATGGGTGGCGGCTCATCTTGGCGGATAAACCTTCCCAAACGTTGTTCATCCTCCGGGAAATGGCCTGCGGCCATCTATCCTTAATATTGTCGGTGTTTCACTGATGACGCTCAACAAGGAGGGCTCAAGGATCCGAATCGGTAACCACTCCAATTTCAACCTCAGAACGTTCCCCACCCCGGTCGGCCAGATGGTGGATAATGTGCAAGGCTCGCTAGAGCAGAAGGAATACTTCCAGAGCATCCAAGGCAGAGTGCTTGTAGCTCGGATTGATGGGAAGATCATTTTCAAGCCTTATGTGCTCTCCCGGTTCGCCAGGAAGTCCGGGTGCCTCCAGCCAATGCCAAAGAAGGTATTCACGGACATCCAGGAGGAGAGGAATCCTTGCGTCCTTCACCAGATGTGGTTAATGTTCACCAAATATGGTTCTGGTGATGTCATTATCTTCCCTCCCACTGGGTTCGATGCCGACCTATCAACAGAGTATGTCGAACACTAGATTATCACATACCATGAGGGGATTTTACGCAAGAGAGTCCGGAAACTCGAGAATACCCACGTGGAAACTGGGTGACGGGGGAGTAGGCATGGTGCTACTAGAAGTGGGAACCAGGGGCGCATCAGGTATCGAGGCCTGCATAGGTCGGGACCTCAGCACCGAGGACATCGCATGGTGCTTCCGCGACCTCGTTGCCCAGAGTGGGGTCACACGAGGCAGATAGAGAGCTGCCCGGGAAGTAGATAAGATACCTGGTCAAACCATACCAGGATGAAATCCTTCTAGCATTGTGGTCATCTTAGATGACTCTATGGAAATCAATGAGGGTCGAATCCATCTGGCAGAAGATAATGCAGGACAGGATTCATCTTCCAGAGGTCGGGCTCATTCGAGTTACGAACAGAGTAAACTTCCTTCAGTGGCATGCCTATCTGACGTCTATGGACACATACGCGCGCCAAATGGGTTGGCGCGCCTAGAAAACTTTCCTGGTGAAATTGATGCTCGGCCAAGAGCATAAAACGGAAATGATGCCACCAGGAAAAGGTGACAGTGATGAGGAGTCAGAGGGAGAGGAGGAAACAGGAGAAGGTGATGGCGAAGGAGAAGATGAAGGAGAAGGAGAACCCGAAGGTGAGGGGTCAAAGGGGGGGACCTACCAAGGGGGTATCCAGGATAGCTGTGAGAATGTCAGCTCTGATCTTGACATAACCGAGATACTTGAGGACTAACTCTATCCTTATTCATCTTCTTTCTTCGCCCATTCTCTTCTGAAATTTCTAATCCATATCTCTATCTCACTCAAGAGCACATAGGCGCTGATCAGGCGTCCCCAATAGAGGAGGAGGGAGAGGCGCTGGTGGGATAGGATGGGGCTCCGACGCCCATTATCGAACTGACAAGCGCATAGGGGTCCCCTACCATGGCGGCTCCTATAGCGGCCAGTGCACCAGAGGCTGATTCTCTGGGTTCATGTAAGCCCCATGCTTCGCCACTGGTGATTACTGTCAGATAAAACAACTAATCAGGATTCTCCTCGTATAGTGATCTCGGTGTTGGGGGCTCGTCGGGCTGCTGAGCCCGGGCCGTCCGTGAGTGGACTAGTGACGGACATACTAACTCCTCCAGAACATACCTCCCAAACTGAGTCAGCCCCGACAATTGGTGAGCAGGGGGCGGAGGACATCAACGGTGCTGTCATTGGAGCAAGGGAAGAAGCTGACGGGGGCACCGCTGCTGTTGGGGCGAGAGAGGAAGGTCGCCTGGAGGTCGAGGATCCTATTCCTTGTGAAGGCATCCCTGAGGCAGACCCTGCTACTGAGCTGCTGGCTGCCTTTTCTACATACCGGCCTACTGATCCCAAGGAGATAGATGATTCAGACTCGGAAGTGGCTGAGGAGAGCCGGATGACATGGCGCAATGGGTGGATGTGTATTCATCACTTTCTTAGGTAGCCTCAGGTGGATTTGTTGAGGCAGATGGGATCACTCCATACCTAGCTGCGCTTCCTGTGTGCCAGAGGGGGTGATGCTCAATGTCTTCATCTGACGGTCCCTGATTACATGGTCGAGAAGATACGTGAGAGCAGCCGGTGAACCGACGTTTCCCAGTGTCGGGACAGATCGGTGAGCACCCGACCATTCCTAAGGGTGGAGCAGGAAGTCTGGCGCCTCAAAGGGAATGCGGTAGAGATGGAGGTCTTCATTGCAACGTGCTCTGATCTTGTGAAGCAACTGACTGCCATGTTGGTTGATGCCCAAGAGAAATTTGTGGAGGTGAGTCACCAGATGACCGTACTACAAACCGAGTGGGCACAGGCGCAAGCTATGATTGGAAAAATATGCTATGCATCTTCTAATGAAGAGAGAGTCTTCTGGGAGTGAGAATTAGTCCTAGAGGATACAAGCCAAAGTGTAGCAGTGTTGGAAAGATCAATCCTACATGCTGATCCCTAAGGGCTCTGTTTTGGACATCTCATGAACTTTTTTCTTTCACTTCTCAATATTTCGATCCAATGTGTGGAAAAATAGATTTACTTGTACCTTAGGTTTAATGTGCTCAACCATAATCCTGAAATGAATAAAAACTCACCCCTAGGCTCATGTGGGTCACACCCAATGTGGTCAATAAAGTATGCTCATGTTATCATTTCTTCTGACTATGGGGCGTCAACTAAGCTTCAGGCATCCGAAATCGGGCCTGGACTTCTGAGGAGAATAGGGAGGTTCGGCCGTAGGGAGGGGACCTCGGATTGATTGATGTATCATCTCCTCAATGTGATCTAACACATGAGTGGGGAAATTCCGGGGTATTGAAATCCATACAAACATAGGGAGATCAAAAAGGAGAATCGCGTTACCCAAATTCAGAACACTCTGGGGGCACGACGATGAATGATGAAAGTTAACCATGGAGGAAATGCAGCATCCATATCGCATTGGCCTAAAATGGGGACAATAAATGAGGGCTGACCACTGACCATGTTTGCAATACGGGGCCCATCTCAAATATCATTGATCAATCTTCCAGGACATTGGCCCAGGACAGCAGGTGGACCGTAGGTCAATCATCCACATTGTTACAATATTCGGACCAAAGGTCTATTATCCATATTGCTATATCAGGCGGACCAAAGGTCTACCATCCATATTGTTATAGCAGGCGGGCCACAGGTCTAGCAGCCATAGTGTTATAGCAGGCAGACCATAGGTCTAGCATCCATACTCTTACATGAGGCGGACCATAGGATTAGCATCCACAGTGTTACAGCAGGCGGACCACAGGTTTTGCATCCATACTGTTACAGCAGGCGGACCACAGGTCTAGAATCCATATTGTTACAGCAGGTGGACCAAAGGTCTATCATCCATATTGTTACAGTAGGTGGACCACAGGTCTAGCTCCATACAGTTAGGGGGTTCCATCAAACATGAAAGAGGATGAATATCTGAATAAAGGGGGCACACAAAGCATTTAAAGTAGAGTGGTGGTTGTTCGAACAGAATAAAACACTCCCAAAATTGTGCCACTTTGGTGGAGGCACATTAGGAAGACATATTAATCTGGTCATGGATCATCCCAATTTCCAGACAGGACTTCTCTGGCAAGAGACCTGTTGCTTCCCAATATCACTATGGGGCATCCCAAAATTATTCGGGGAGGATGTCGCAATTACACCACTCCCCAAGAAGCTAGGCCAAGGGACCGACAGCAAGGAGGGACATGATTTGGTAATCCCTGGGGCTAGACCCAAGATGACATGTCTAGGAGTTCCTATGTATCTCATAAGGCTAACAATCAAGCCACACGTAGTTCAAGAAAATGATCTTAGTTTAAGGTCTTACAACTCTGAAAAAAGAGTAAGGGGAGTGGGAGACACGTGGTAAAGTGGCTGTGAATCCCGACGTGAATAGTGGAAAGCTCCTGCTTACCATGTGTTCCTTAGGGAGGTATTTAGGTCAAGGGACTGAACACGAAAGTTGGGTTGGGCCTATGGATAAGTGCCCAGGAGATCCTACTTATCTCATAAGGAAGATAATCAAGCCACACGTAGTTCTTGGGGGTGCCTTTTACGTCGTGCAGGGCATGAAAAAAAACTGGATGGCTAATTCTCATAACAGGGTGAGGTGGTGTGGTTATCGCAAACCTGATATGAATGAGGACGTAGTCCTGCTCACCATGCCACATGGCCCTGTGGTCAAGGTCCCAAAGGAGGGATAGACATGATGAATTGGCGGCCAAGCTGGACCCGAAGAGGCATGCTGGTCAAGCCCTTGCACCAAAAGAAGCGATATTTGATATATCTTGTTTGTTCATGAAGGTATAGGGTTTTTTCTTTTGTGGAGAGACCGGCCTAGGGTAGAAACTCCTGAAATCGCCCCAATAATCATGTTGTAATAGGCGTTGAAAATTGGTATGGTAATGGACCAATACCCAATGTGATGTCCCCTATGGGGAGGTCACCACAATGTGGTGCCGTTTTTCGTCATGCGACCAGGATGATATCATCATAGTTATGGTTGTGTGGTGGTACCAAACAGCATAGTTTAAGGTCATGTGGCTTGAACCTGGGGGAACACGCATGATGAAATAAGGCTTACCTCGTCTGGATGAGGACATATCCCCACACCATCACCATGTGCGTTTCCAGGAGAGGAGCCTTGGGCCACGGAGCCGAAGAGGGTCCAACAATCAGGGGGCAGGAGACACTGGCCTCCAACTAAGCTGGGCCCAAAACACAATGTTTGGGAGACTCCTTTTTTCACGTGGGGATGAGGGTCAAGCTGTGCATGATCCTTAGAGAATAACCAGGCATATAACCTTAGCACTTAGATCGAGGGAGCCCCGAGAGACTCAGTCACACAGCTTTGTCTGCCTGACTTGTGGAGGTCCACTGAGGGATAGTGTAAGGAGTGCCGAGATACCACCTTGACCTGGTGGTGTGGAACATGATGTGAATCATGCAACCAACATTCAGGGCCTGAAGGAGTCGGCATGATGAAGGAGGATTACTGTTGACCATGTTCGCAACACAGTATCCTGTCATGTTTGCCTGAAGTGGGGACAAAAAAATGAGCATCAACAACTGACCATGTTCGCAATGCGGGATTTGTATCAATTTGTTGTCTCAAACCCTCAGGGGAATTGTCCCATGATAGTAGGAGATCCCTTAGGTGTTTTATCCAAGCCATTCTTTGGGGTCCCTCTCGGTGTGAAAGATAAAAGGGTCCCGAACAAAAGGGAGCATGAATCTTGACAAGTGGACAGAAACTTGCCTAAGTCGAATCTGGCACTCTAGTTCCTAGACTAGAGTACTCTGAGCACATTAGCAGACCACTGTAAAGGGTCAAAGGGCTCAGTTTGAGAGCGGCCAAAAGATGGCAGATTCCCAGGAGAAGAGGGCACAATGCCAAAATCCATGTACGACACCTATATATCCCCCATGGGGAGGGACATGCCAAGAGGCCGAGGTGACCGGGAGATCATGGTATCTCCTAAGAGATGGGGCTGGACCTGAAACCTAGATGTTCAGTTGGTCCTATGCATCCCATAAGGATGGGAATCAAGCCGCACGTAGTTCTAGAATCATATTTTAATGTCATGTAGGACGATAAGAGGCATTTCATCCAGGAATGTGTATGGTGCAGTGGGTAACCCATTGTGAATGAGGAAATAATCCCATACCACACCACATACTCTGGGTAATGACTGGGGATAAGGAGCCCAAGAAGGCCAAGGGTCCTGAGGCTGGGCCTCAGTTAGGAATGCCTAACTAGCATGTAGTTTAACGTCTTGCAGTGAGAAAGAGCACGCAGTTTATGGTCATGCTGGACTACAAGGATCTTAGTTTAAGGTCTTAAAACTTGGACCAACACGGCCCAGATGTAGGACCAAATGCAAAGTACCACAAGGCTCAGGAAAAGTACTTTTTGAGGAACTTGGTGTTGGTGGGAGGTGTGATACGCTCTCCATCAATGGTCACGAGAGAGTACACACCATTGGAATAGACCTTATGGAAGATGAAAGGCCCCTCCCATTTGGGCTCCAACTTGGGTGGTTTCCTGTCGGGAATCATTGGCGCCCTGAGGGCTAGTACCAGATTGCCTTTCAGGAAAGAGCAGAGGTGAAACTTCTTATTGAAATCTTGAGCCATCCTACTCTGATGCCTTTCCAGGTTGTGCAAGGAACAAAGCCTATTCTCATCCAGCACTTCAAATTAAGGTAGACGGATTTCAAAAACTCTATCTGGCGCATGCTGGTCATAGACTACCTTGCACAATGAGGGAAACTAAATCTTGATGGGCAGGACGGCCTTAGATCCGTACACCAGGGAATACAGGGTCACCTGGGTGGAATTACAAGTCATTGTCTGATGAGCCCAGAGGGTGTTGGGGAGCTTTTCTGGCCAAATTTTCTTGTTCTAACCAACCATTTTTTTTATAATGTTAGAGAGAGTCTTGTTAAACGTCTTGATCTGTCCATTCTCTTGCGGGTGGTAGCGGGAGGTATGGTTAGAGAGAATGTTGTACTTGGCGTACAGTTTCATCTTCTCGGCTGCTCGGAAGTTGGGTACCTTATCCGTGAGGATAGTGTGAGGTACTCAAAATCGATAGATGATGTTGGTACTCACGAAGTCAGCGATAAAATGGGATTCGACTTCCTTGAGTGAAATTGCCTCTGCCCACTTGGAAATGAAATCCGTAGCGGTCAAAATAAACCATCATTGGTGAGCCGTCACCGGTGGGTAAGGTCCTACGACATCCAACCCCCAGACTGCAAAGGGTCTGGAATACATGGTACTATGGAGAGGCTCTGTTTGCCTGTGTACAATGTTAGCATGAACATGGAACACATGGAAGCACTTGGAAAACTCAATGCAGTCATAGATCATGGAGGGCTAGAAGTACCCCTGCCTCTGAATCTTGTGAGACAACTTCGACCCGGCCTGGTGGGCACCATAGGAACCAGCATGAACCACTTGCATGACCTGTGGGATCTCGACTCCATGAAGGCAACAGAGGATAACACCATCAAATCCGCATCTGTAAAGGATCTGCTCAATGCTGGGACCGCTCTGAAGGGTAAACTGCAGTGTGCGGTGACGGATTTGCTCGTGCTCGGCCCGGTCTGACGGAAGATTTCCGCGTTGGAGGTATTCGACCAAAGGTGTCCTCCAATCAAGAACTATTTCGATCACCATATCTGAAGTACCTGGGGCTCCTGACATAGGGGAACCATCTGTGAGATGGTACACCCATGGGTCCTGATCATCCTCCAGGGTAACGAGAGCGACGAATATCTAGTGCGCCACGTGAATAATCAGGTCATCCTGTTCGGGCTCCGCAAGCGACGCAGCCAGGCTGGCCAAAGCATCTGCTCAACTGTTCTGCGACCAAGGAATATTAAAGTCCTTCAGCCTAGAGGATAACTAAGCCATTAGATGGAGGGTGTACTCCAGCAGTGGCATGAGTTCCGGCTTTCGGACAACATAGTCACCATTGACCTGCCCGATGACCAGCTCGGATTCCCCGATCACATGCAGATGGGGAACGTCGATCTCGAGGTCCATTTCGGGGCCAGTGATGAGGTCATGATAGTCTGCATCATTGTTAGTACAGCCCTCGGACAACAGGAATGAATATGGCAGGACGACTTGCTCTGGAGAGATGAAGATGATACCCAGGCCCACACTGTTGAGCATAGGATCATTGAGTCTTCTACCAGTAGGGCTCTGGGAGGCACCGTCAAAGTGCATCTACCAGCATGGGACGACATGATCAACTAAGAGAATTACCCCATCAGGAAAATCTATGTCCAGTGGCTGATCCGCGGAGGTTGGGTGAGAAGCTAAAAAGTTTTCCAATGTCTATCCTTTGATAGCCTTCTGATGTACAAACCTGATGTCGAACTGCTGGAGGATCACCACCCACCATGCTAGTCGGCCAGTCAACATTGTTAGGATCAGGATGTACTTCAACGGGCCTACCTGAGAGACTAGATGTACCTCATGGTGCTGCAAGTAGGGCCACAATTTCTGTACAGAAAATACGAGCGCTAGGCAGCTCTACTCAATGGGAGAATATTTAACCTCTATATCGAGGAGCACGCAGCTGAGGTAGTAGAGGCTGTTCTCTGTTCCCTCATTGTTCTTTTGGGTGAGAAGTGCGCTGAGGGACTGTTCCGAAGTGGTCACGTAAAGGACCAGCGGCTTTCCAAAAACGGGTGGCATCAAGACAGGAGGTTAGAGTAGATATTTCTTCATTTCCACGAAGGCGGTCTGACACTCTTCATCCCATTCATATGTGGCACCTTTCCTCAAGAGCTGGTAAAAGGTCTTACACTTGCCCACCAGATTCACAATGAATCGGCGTATGTAGGCTAAGTGGCCTTGAGGACCTCAAAGCTCCCGATGTTTGCTCAGGGGAGGCATCTGGCTGATGGATTGACATTCTCCGGGTTGATCTCGAGGCCTCGGTATCTAACAACAATGCCAAGAAACTTCTCGGAGGTGACCCCAAAGGAACACTTCAACGGGTTCATCTTCATGTGGCGGGAACGGAGGAAACCGAACACTTTCACAAGGTCCTTGAGATGATCCTAGCGCTGGCGTGATTTGACCACCAGATCATCCACGTAGCATTCCACGAGTTTCCCAAGAATTGTCTTGAATATGTGATGCATGGACCGTTGATAGGTGGAACCCGCATTATTCAGGCCGAAGGGCATAAACTGGTGACAGAAAGTACCGTGGGGGGCCTGAAGGCAGTGAACTCTTCATCCTCGGGGTCCATCTGGCTCTGATTATACCCAGAATACGCATCCATAAAAGAGATGTCATGGAACCCGGTCGTGGCACCGATCAACATCTTTGTCACTGGAAGGGGAAATTCGTCCTTCGGAAAGTGGTGGTTGAGATCACGGAAGTAGATATAGACATGGATTTGTCCGTTCTTCATACTGACTGGCACGATGTTGTCTATCCACCAGGGGTACTGAACTTCCTTAATGAAGTTGTCTTTAATAATCTTATCAACATCAGCCTCAAACAAGGCACCGTGGGAAGGGTGCATCTTTTTGGGAGGCTGCTTGAACCCGCAATGGTTTTCCAGAAGGCCATGACGGTGGACGACTACCTGAGGATCTAGTCTTGGCATCTCGTCGTACCTCCATGAAAACACATCATAGTGCTATTTAAGAAAGTCCACATACTATTGCTTCTCCTCAAGGGGCATGGCTGTACTGATCAATGTGGGCCCTTGATCTGCCTCACTACTAAGGTTCACCTGTACCAATTCATCGACTGTGGTAGGGATGCCTTCATTAAAGGCAAGAGGAGCATCCTCCAGATCCTCTTCTCCGCCTCTGCAGGGGTCTTCTGCGGGGGGAGTCGTTTCGGGGAAAACAAACCCTGATGGGAAGCTGGTGCCAGCATGGGTGGTAGTGGTCATCATATCAGGAGACTCACGTGCCATTAGGACCATGGCGATGAAGGCAGTCGATCCAATCCCATCTGGTCTTTGGCCCAAGGGGCCACACTTGATGACATCAAATCATTAGTGGCGCGTCAGCTTCATCCGGTTAATTCCAGCCCGGTGGAAGATACATGAATGACGTACTGTCATTCCCATGAGCCTGATGTCCCGATACCATATAGGGGTAGGAGGTTCTAGGATCACCCGAGCCTAGTTGGTGTAGGAATACGAGGTAATTTCCCGTTGTCGCTTGTACCTAGGGACATGCCTTCCTCTTGTACCCGAAACCACAAAACATTTCCCCATGTCGAGGGTCGTTTCCTCCAACCGATGGATTGGGAAGACGTAGGTGTCATCCAAACCTGCCTAGGGATCACTTGTGATAGTGGCGGTCTCAACATCACCTACCAGAATCTGGTTATCCATGCTCTTGTAATAGTCGGTGTACAGGTAATGGGATTCCCAAGGGGAAAAAGGAGACACTTCTCTTTGGAGAACTCCTACTCAACCATTAAGGGAGTACTTGAGGCATTGGTGATATGATCAGGGTATTGCTGTGTGAATATGGAGCCACGTCCTACCCATAAATGAATTATAGGTGGTTTCCTAGGAGTCAACCATGAATTTGGTGTTGGAAATTAGGCCACCAAACTGGGTCTTCAAGTGAATCATGCCGACTGGTGTTTGCTCGGTCCAGTCATACCCCTCAATGCTCAGGTTGGAGGGAGTTAAATCATCTTCGGACAGACCCAGCTTCCACAGTGTCTGAGTGGGGATTAGGTAAGTACTATAACATGTGTCGACAAGATAGCAGAGGACTTCCACGCCATTGAACTGGCCAATGATGTATAGTGTGAGAATGTGGCCCGGTATGGGAGGGTCTTCATCCTCACCAGAGAATGAGATAACTGCCTGGAATTCAGTGTTCTCAACTACCTCAGCATGGATGTATTCTTTAGCTACTACCTCCATCTCAAACTGGAGGGGGCTCTTAGTGCCTCGACGAGTGCCTCACACATTTCAAACGACATGCGAAGAGACTCAAGGATAGAACACCTTGTCGGAATGTCGTCCATGTGTTTCAGAACATCATAATTTTGGTCCAAACGCGAGCATTTTCTTTACGGAGGATGCTCTTTGACTGGAGGCATGACAGGCCCTTTCGGCGGGACTGGTGGCTGACGAGTACTGGGCATGTCTCGTTGTTTAGTAGTCGATGCCCAGAGAGTGGCTGCCGGATTAGGACTGGAAGGCTGGGGTCGATTGGTGGCAGGGCGGACTTGGTCGCGGCATGGCCGATCTGGTTCCGCCTAATCGAGGAACACAAATGGTGGTAAAGGTGAACCTGTAGACCCCAGATTAAGGGGCCGGGTGTGATGAGCTCTGCACTAGGCCTGTTGTCTGGTATCAGCGGCACACATGGCCTGGCTCGAGGTGCCAACTATCGTGCCCCGACGATTCATGTAGCCACGGCTCCACCAATGTTGGCAATGGCTGGGGACAACAGGAAGGTCTACCTGGCATTCCTCATCATTGGGAGTCAAAAAGGGATATACCAACTCTACGGTGTTAAGCGAAGAGTAACCCTAACTATCACTCGAGGATTCATCCATTTCTAGGCAGAGTCTCGGAGGGATCCCCATTTCTGGGGGCATAAAGTCACCAACAGTGTGGGATGACGATGACATTGGCAGGGCACATTCTTTCTTCTTGCACCGCCACCGCTTGATCTTCTGGGGAGAGGTAGGCTGGGACGGCGATGTAGAGGTAGCACCCATAGCTTTTGAGGGCTCTGGCTGATTTAGGGGTTCTCGGATGATGCCATGGGCACGAGCGACCGTCTTGCGGGACATCCAGTCGCTATACTTCCAGGACCCATGGTCGAAAACCTGCTTTCATTCATCCTGATCGCCACTATTGCCCTCAGATCGCACAAAGGAACTGACCACTTATGCTGGGGCTGGGCCCAACCTCACTACATTGTTTTCAATTTAGTCTTGGAGCTAGTCCTTGAACATGTAGCATCGCTGGATAGTGTGCCCCAGGGTCTGGTGATAAGGGCAGTAGTTAGGGTGATCAGTAAGATGCGCCTCTTCTCGCTTCCGGCACTAGGGAAACTACACGATTCTCTACTCCAAGGTACTACGGAAGTAACCAGGGACCTAGGCCTTACCAAATGAGTATGTCTGATTACTTCTATTTGGAAAGGAGGCTCTTGGAGGCTGGCCTTGATGAGGGGCCATAGGAGCATGCCGAAAAGGCAGAACCATGTTATCTCACCGAGGTGGCGGCAGTGCGTTACAGGGAGGCACTTGCCGATTTTAAGGCAGTTGCTTCTAGGATATAAGTTGTGCTCGTGGAGGTAGGCCCCTATGGGGGTGCGTAGCTGGCCTCACTGGTAGCAACTCTAGCTGCCTCGGGGCCTCTATCTGGGCCACAGTAGCAGGCTCGGCTCTGGCTGCTCTCCCTGCATGGATTATAGGAGGTAGCGGGTGTGCCTGATTGGCTTGTTTCAGGGCTTCTTCGAGGTGCTGAACCTTGTCTGAGAAGTCCCGGAAACCAACGGGTTAATTCTGAGTGATCAGAGTAGAAACTAATACTGCCTTAACGTCCCCTATGCACATTGTCCATAATGGATCCTGAGTTAGTGGCATGCCAAGGGAGTATGTGAGCCCTTTCCACCAGGCGATGAAGTCCACGACAAACTCATATGGCCTTTTCTTGCACCTGAAGAGTTCTGCGATGTTCATATTCTGGGTTTTGGAATTGAACTGGTATATGAATTTCATACAAAGGACCTCCCAACTAATCACAGATCCGACAGGGAGCTGGTTGTACCAGACAAATGTCGGCCCCTCTTGTGTTTGAACCAAGAAACAGATCTTGGCGGCCTCCTGCTGCGCTGCAGTTCCTAACATAGTCCCACACCTCGAGTTGAGGCGGTCCAGGTGCTGTGGTGGGTCTCTGGTCCCGTTAACGTGGGCGAAAGTGGGGTTCCCAAATCCCGAAGGTGTCAACATATCATCCACCCATGCTAGGTATGGCTTACCGTCTGGTGGGATCGCCACCTGTCGAGTTTCCAGAGCCACTAAGCGGGTGATAAGTGTTGCCCTCAAATCATCTAGAAGTGGGTTTCTGTCCTGACGGGGATCCCTAACCACAAGTGCATTGTCAGGCTCTTCAATCCGGTAGTCAAGCTCAGCAACTCGTGGAGCGACTGGCGGAGTGACTCTAGGGGCAGCGGGAGAACCCGAGCGGGGTCTCTAGGTTGATCACGCTTCTCAGGAGGGTTCAACAAAACATATCGCACCCTCTTGACATGATCCACTACCTCTCCTCTATCGGTGAACATGGTATTATCACGGTTGCCCGGGAGAATCTCGTCGAGGGGTAGTTATTCCTGCCCCTCCTGTCCCGGTCTACGATAACCATAGTCGGGCCGGCTCTCTACAATGTGTTCGTCCAGGAACTCATCAACCATCCTTTTTTTTCTCAGCAATATGTTAGCGTAGCTTGGCCTTCTCGGGATATTCCTCTGCCTTCTGTACTGAGGCAGATGGGTCGGAGAGCATGATAGCCCCAACATGCTCTTTACCCTTGCTGATATTTCGGCTCAGTGTCAATGCCTAAGTGGGCATGGGGAGACCTAGGAGGTTCCTCTGTTGGCGATTAATCCTCCCATATGGGTCTAGTATCGGCATGTCCTCAGGGGGTGAGTCCCCATCCAGATGTTCCAAACCGTTCCACTCTCCTGAAAAATCATCCATGTTGACCGCCGCTTCCCTCAGGGGCATGCCCTCAAAACCGCTTAGTGAGTCAGGTTGTCATTGAATCGCACTGAAGATAAGGACATCATACTTCTTCCATCCACGGACATGCACATGGGGGTGGCCTCCTTGATAACCCTATTGAGTAATTGAAAACTCTGGACGCATTGCTGTTGGAGGGCCCTGTGGTGGCCAAGTGACTCGGGGTGTTGAACTGCAGGGAGCGTGGCAAGGTCGACCCGACGACATTGCTAACTGATATCCTCGAGGTTTTCTTGACTCCCGGGATAAGGCACTTACTTATTGCGAAGACGGGAGTGAGTCTCCTAGAGAGTCTGATGGAAATATTCAAACTCTCCCAGGGTGAGCGATTCTGGTATATTAAAATCTAATCCTGCGACCGGCCAAAACTTCTTGGGGAAGTGGCCTACTGCGAGGTCGGTCCAGAAGCTCCACGACTCGGGTTTGGTATCCATCCCTTGATAGCCCTACTAACCAACTGAGAATGGTTGGGGGACTGGAAGTGGTGCCGAGGCAGGCCGCTAGGCCGGTGGGCTGGCCAGCAGAGAAAATGGCGAGCAGGCCGATTGGCTGCTGAATCCTAAGTAGTCCTCCAAGGGATACAGTGTCCTGGCTGTCATGTCACGTTAGGATGGTCCAGCAAATGTGCCTCCTATGATAGTTTCAGCACTTTCTGAAGGTGTTCCATGTCGCGACTCTCCCGTCGGTCCCCAGAAAAGATCTCCACCCTCTCTGACCGAGGTGGAAGGTGATTCTGGAGAGGCCAATGGTAACTACAAGTTTGTTCCCTGGGGGTATTCCAAGTCCTCATCCTCCTGGATATACCTTTTGAGGGATTCGGGGATCATACGGTTCTCGCATTCATGGAGTACGAGGCTGACACGCCGCGTCCCTATCCCTTCCTTTGACTCATAGGACCAGGGGGAGGGCTCCATCACCGAATCTTACTCTGCCTCAGATTTGGAGAAACGGACCGGTCTAACTTACATCCTAACTTCCCTGACATTCCTCTTATGGAGACGACATCCCGCCTTCCTTCCCCAGGGTGGCTCCTCAGGGCAGGGCTAATTTTCATCATGGATTCCTCTGGCCGAATTAGTGCTGGAGTGGAGAGGACCAAGGGCCGGGGTGCGAGGAGCATCGGGGCAGATGTCGAAAGGGACATGGGGATGACCTCCATGTGGGTTAGTGACTGGGCATGCAATGGCTCCATATTTGCGGTCTGAGGTAGAGGAAGTGACCCCGTACCCAGTGCAGTGAGCGTTGGAAAGAGCCCCACCGAGAGCGTTATTTTCACGGGGAAGCCTTTTAACTGCAGTGAGGGTGGAACCATGCATGCCTCCAGGCCGAGGATCGAAGGAGGGAGAACCCATACCTCCCGAAACGGTGGTATGGAGTATGAATTCACACTGGATCACACTACCGTGAATTGGTCCGCGGTAGTCATCGTCTGTGCCAGCAACCGGGAGGGTCGACCCAACCTGCCTCTAGGGCGGTAGGGGCCATGATCCGGGTCGGGCATGTAACTGCCCCTGCTCAACGTGTGCGTGGGTTTGATGATAGGAGTCATCAGTGGCTCGGGCCACAATGGGTGCTGATGCTGATGCCCCAAGGTGGGCATCCTCTTCTGCTTGAGCCTGATGCTGGCGTCAGGTCAGATGGGTTAGAGCCAGTGGTGCGGGCACATGGATTGCCTGCTCTTCGGCCTGGGGAGTCGGGAAGTAGTGTCGACGTGGCCTGGTGGGGGCCCTTTCCTTGAACCCCTGTAGTGGGTCCCCAATTAGGTGAACTCGGATATCCCCCACCTCATCTGTGTAGGGAAGGGAGGTGTCTAGGCGTTCCGGGGATAGGCTCCCGAAATGGTTGAACGTCGGTGTGGGAAGCAGCGGATCCCGGCGGAGCCCTCAGTTGCAGCGATAGTGGTAAGGCGCAGCTGCCTCTAGATCCAAACGGGCCATGTCCCTGGTCGGGATGACCCATTCCTCTTCATACCTATGCACAAGGTCATTCATCACCTTCCTTTGGATAATCTCTGACAGGGAAAGGAGGCGTGAGCGCCTGGTTGTTGCGGTGGTCAGAGCAGCTGTGGAAAAGGTGAAACCATGCGGGGTGGCTTCGTCGGTACTTCCCCTGCCCTTACGCCGGTGGGAAGGTGGTGATCGAGCTCCAGATGCAACGATATGATTCCTGGAAGAAGGGAGATGAACCCATTAGCACTATTAAGAAAAGAAATCGACAACCAATAGCCCAGTTCCATTCCGTCTTCCATGGTCAGTAAGGGGAATCCATGCTGACGACGTCGCAGAACGGAGTGCTCAACATCTTGACCGACCCAACCCCTGGCGGGTTTCACGTCCTGGTGCTGGGTACCCGGACCTGGTGACATGCTAATATTCTGACACCCCAAACGCTACCTGTCTCCGTATTGAGTAGAAGAGCTTCATGTCGTGTTCACTATTTTCTGTTTCCAATGCTTTCACTAGGGTGCGCACGCACATCCATCATGTAGGGGTGGACTCACGGCTTGTGGCCCCGCATTCCCTCTTTCCAAAGGCGGGCGACATTCCTTCCTAGTTCAGTGATGTCTTCTCATTGATCGAAACTGGGATGATGGGATTTCGTTTCTTCCTTCTATGGATTCCTCCTCGGAGATCATCACCTAGTCTGGGTCTCCCTCATAGATTTAAGACATATTCGTGAAGATCGTTCCTGGTGCCATATCTTCATGGACAGCAGTTAATTATGCTACTTCTGTCGAGATGCTCCAAGGGTTCTGGTCGGGGTAGCAAGCTTTGCAGAGGATAATGGTCATTCTGGTGCGTCGTTGGCGTGTATTAATGCTGGGGGATTGGCATGTCTGTCTTCTGTCCCGTATTATAGTGCTTCTCGAGGGCATGGAAGCCCGAGGAATCCCACATCGAATGCAGGGAATTGTCCTGTCATAGGCTTGTATCTTAGGTTTTCCATAGCTTCCCATGTTTAACAAGGGGTATTCCGTGATTTTAACGTCTTGCAGAGACGGATAAGACTGATCAGAACACTGAAAGTGGATCAGATAAAAGAACCCCCTGGGGGTTAACACCGATGTTGGGGCCAGCATGTGGGCAGCTTCCTGGATATTGTGGAGTGGAATGAAATGGCATGATCCCACCAGGATGTGGCGGCCAGGGTAGGAATCAGGATGGGTGATGGAGTGAAGGGCTTGAACCTCGTGGGTCTTTCTATGTATCCCCAAGGCAGGGAATCGATGACCACATAGTTCGAAGATATGATGGGACACCTGAAAAGGTGACCTGTGAGAATGAATGCATGGATGAGACTTAGAGGGATTTAGGCCTCTAGACTAGGGCATGAGCTTCCCGAGGCACGTGGGATCGAGGGATAGGTCAGGATGGGACATGAATGGAGGATATGGGGCTTACACTCTGAGGCGGCCCATAATGGCGGATATGGGACTTACGCTCTGAGGCATCCCATAATGGTGGATATGGGGCTTACGCTTTGAGGCGACCCATAATGGTGGTTGTTGAAACGACGTAAATGGGGTCGGAACGACTAGGTGGTGGGCCTGAACCTCGTGGAGGCTTCTTACATACCATGCCTTAGCACAGATCAAAGTCCTCATAATTAACCGTGATGGGGATTATGCTTTGAGGAGGACCATAATAGGTTGTCATGGTCGATTCTCACTCTAAGACCACGTGAGTCATGCTCGATGTGAGAATCAAGAGGCAACATGGACTAAACGATCAGGTCTCGAGGGGTGCATCCTTGATAATCATGGAGGGGCTTACACGTTGAGTGGCCCAAAGAGGAAATAGGGGCTTACGCATGGTTAGCAGCCCTTAGTGCCGGGGATTACTCCAGGATGGAGGCCTGAGATGTGACAAAGCACAGAGGGAGAGGGATTTGGGACCGAACAAAGGATATTCATCATTCCCTATCACACCCTCCCCTGGCCTTGGTAGTGGGGAAGTACGGAGGTGCATGGGTGCTACCATCCGCAAGAGAGGCTAGGTGTTTACGCTCTGAGGCAACCCTTCCCCCGTGGACAAACACCACTCCAAAAGGGAGGATATCATTGTATGTGAGGAAGATTCCATTCCTGTGGAGACGAGCGGTGTAAAGAATGTCCGAGTCGGGGGGACCTTGCGTGAGAGGCATGAGGTCTGATCAAAGTTTAACGTCATGTGTTGAGGATTAGGTACTTGGTAGTTTAACGTCCAGCAGGTCGGATGAGGTGGGTTCTCTCCACAACCCTAGGGCTTACATTCCCAACAACCTATACCCCTTGTGGGAGGGAAGGCATTGGCAAGGACATAGTGAAGGGGGGTCGTAGGTCAAACCATCGAGGGGTCTACGTTAGCGTGGCTACGTGAAGAAGCCATTGTCGTTAGTGTGCCTATGCGAAAAAGCATGAGGCAATGAAACACGACGGGAAACACCACCCAAGGGACCTTGAGGATACATTGTACGATACTGGAAGGCCTTATGGGAGAAAAAATCATGGTGTGCATGCCTGGTATAGAGGAAATCAGGCGCCTATGTAGGGAGGCACCCTAGGGGGCATCAAGGTGAGGGGTCCTAGTTTTTGCACGCGAAGAGAAGGTTTGAGCGCAAAACACCGTGACTGCGCACAATAGAGACAGAGGGATTGCACGCAGCTAGGGGGATTGCACACAACGGACTTCGATTGCACGTAGGGGCAACAGCCGATCCCAAAGGTAGGGCAAAACCAAACGACGGGATTGCGAGCAATTGGGTATCACGCGCAAAGGAGGGAGGGCACACAATGGAAGTTATTGCGAGAAAAGGAGGAACCCTGAGGTGTTTTCATTTTTCTTTAAGCCAGTGGGATTTTCCGCAGAGGCGGATCCCGGGGAAGGTTGCACGAAATGTGTCAATACCTGAAAGTCATATTGTGCGAGCGGGAATCCTATTTCGCGCACGAGAGCTGGTTGATATTCTGCAACCCAAAAATGGAAGGGGTCTCCTTCTATTTATAGGATCCTGTCATCGGGGAATCCATACGACGCATGAAATATTGTGTGCTAGAGCCGGCAGCGCAGAAACAGGCACCGAACAGGGGCGGGCGCACAAAAATTGCACGCTGGATAGGGGTCCCTTTTCACGAACCCCGAACTCCTTCCGCACGGGGAACATTTTTTCGCGCAGGCCCTCTTTAATTTAGTGCACCGCTTCCAGGCCGTCCAGACCAAGCCTCCGGGTCTGAATATGAATTCGATTCATCATTTCGAAACTTCCTTTAAAAATTAGGGACTTTTTTAGCGTCTACAAGGTCAGCAAGATATTGCCCTTTGATTTCCTTCTAGGGAACAAATTGGATATCAAACTGTTTCATAATAACTGCTCACCATGCCAGACGCCTTGTAAGCATAGGTTGACTGAGGATAAATTTAAGAGAGTTATTACGATATACCAGTTGGACCTCATGATGATGTAGGCAGTACCACAATTTTAGAACTATAAATATTAATTCCAAAAAATAGATTTCAATAATGGAATATCATGTTTCTGCATCGTTCATAGTTCGAATAAGATAGTAACGATTGTTCTCATTCCCAGTATCATTCCATTGGGAAAGGAAGGCACCCAGTGATCACTCTAAACATGTCATATAGAGAATAAGTGGTCTTCCTGCAACAAGTGGCATTAATACTAATAGATTCAAGATATATTTCGTGAGGGTATCAAAAGCTTCTGGGTAGTCTTAATTCTTTTGATAGATGACTCCCTTCTTTTTTAATATGGTTAAGGGAAAACAATTTCCTTCCAAATTGAAAATAAAGCGCCGAATATAGACCATGTTTCCTTAGAGACCTCTTAATTAATTAAATTTTTGAGGATGTAACATGATAAGTTTTTTTTTCAGGATTAACATTTCTACCTTGATGGCATACAAAGATGCCAAGCAACATTCCTGAGGTTAACCTAAAAAACACATTTCAAGGGGTTCATCTTCAAACTGTGTTGTAGAAGTTTATTAAATGTAGTCTCCAAATAAGTCAAGTTATTGGAACATTGTCTATATTTGATCACCAAATAATCCAAATAACATTCGAAAAATTTCATTAATAAGGGTTTGAAGATATGGTTTCTGGAACATAGATATGTTACACCTACATTCTTTAAGACAAAGGACATTACCTAATAAGAAAAAGTTCCTTGAGGGGTTCTGAAGGCTATATATTCTTCATCCTCTAAGGCCATATGTATTTTATTATACCCATAGTATCCATTAACGAAGTAAAGAGCTTCATATCCATCTGTTGCATCAATTTAATGACCTATGATTGGAACTATAAAATCATCTTGAGGACAATGCCGGTTAATAACTCAGAAATAAATGAAAGCTATGATTTTCCCATTATTATTTTTCAATGGGAAAATTATGTCCAACCATTTGTGATATTGAACTTCCCTAAAAATGTTAGCCTTTATAAGATTATCAATTTCAACGTCAATTTTAGAAGCATGAGTTGGGTGTGTTCTTCGTGCGGCCTGCTTGAACCCTCAATGCTCTTATGGAAAATCCAAATGAAGATTGGATACATCAGGATTAATACATGGAATTTATATATAATTATAATCAAATATATGTCAATGTTTCTTTAAAAATGAAGTATACACCTATTTCTCTTCAGATGTCACGACTTCAATAATTAGAGTTCAGCGTGGATCTTTGTCAGTACCCATATTTATTTCTCTGAGCTCATTAATAGCACTAGAGACATCTTCTTCAAAAGATAGATGAGAACCCCTGAGATAATCCATTTATTCTTCATGAAATGTTAATTATTCTTTTTTTAGTTGCATTGTGGATGATTGAACATAACATCCATGGTTAGCGGAGGAGACAGTATTTGAACATCCTGATGAAGAGGCCCCCATTTCTGACCCAACTGATGACAAATGGTTTTTTGGGGTAATAAATAATAGATGATGGATTAGGAATCAACATCTTTGTATTCCACTAGAATTTCTTCAACATCTACTATTCGGATTGATGAAGTAGAGACTTATTGTAGTTCAGTGGATGAAATGAATACATATCTATTTAAGCTTCCATCACTGCATGGTAAATCAACAATTTCTCTCATTCTGTCAGGATTGATTGCTACAATTGAATGTATGGAAGTTAATGGATGACTGCTTAGATATGGGTTTATGTTTTAAATTTGGTTGATATGTATCACATAATAAGTACTCAAATTTATGATTGGGATTGCTGGGATCTTTTCCAAACCATTCAGAGCTTTAATTTTGGTGACCACCTTTGACATGGAACTTGTTCCCATTGTGTGATAAAACTCTTCCTCATTGTTTTGATATTCACATGTTTTCAATTGAGCCTTGTCACCAAAAAATATCCCAATTTGGCCATTGAATATTTATTAATGTCATTGGTGTAATGAGGAAGGTATGGCCACATGTTGGGGTCGCCAAGGCCATCTAAGCATAATTTTGAAGGTTGTGTCCTGATAAACAACAATGAAATCTGAATTAGACACAATATCTCCAAATTGAGTTCTGATCGAAATTACAACTAGAGGATCTTGTTAATTCATGTCATATCCTTTCAATATTACTGTTGAAGTAGATAATTCAGATTATGTTAGCCCAATAATCGAAGTGTACGAACGAGATTGAGGTTGACTCCAGAGCCATTATCAATAAAGGCTCATTGAATGTCTATGTCATTGACCTTTACAGATAGATAAAAGTGTCTAATATGTCCATGTATTACATCGTCTTCATCTTTATCCATTAAAGACGTGGACATGACATTCTACAAGATAATTCTCTATATGGTAATCTTCAGCAGGTGCAACATTAGTTTAAAACTCATGAGGACATAACAAAGCCTAAATAAGTAATTCTCAAAGAACTTTGGACAGACTTAAGGAATCCAAAATTGACAAATTGGCAAGTACATGGGCCAATTGTTTCAATAAATCATTATTTTGGTCCAAAGTTCTGTGTTTCCCTTCATGTAGATATGGTTTTGAAGGTGCCATGGAAGTTAATGCTACTGATGTAGTTGTACCCTATGTCAGAGAAAAAGCTAAAAATGCTTCTAGAATTGGTATATTAGACTGATTAGGTATATTTACATGATGATTGGATGATGGGGTGACTTCTAATCATTTATTCAAAATAATCACGTAAGGAACAAAAATCCCTTGTGTGGAAGAATCTCTTTTTTCTTAAGGAGACCAATGGAGGGCTCTTCCAAGAGTTTCCTCTGCATATATGGTTCGAGTATGGGTAGAGTTAAAATTTTGGCGTTTATAATACCCAATTATTCTCATGTATCATCATCCTTGGCCTCTTCTTATGGTTCCTCAATTAGGTACAAGTTACACTGGATCATTATAATCAGAATTACCATTGGCATAAAGATCTGTTAGGTGGATGACGTTGATGGAACCAACGATCAATTCCTCATCTGATGAAGATTCTTCCTGATAGGTTGGTTCTGGTTATGCTGTTTTGTGGGTCCGTTCCCGTGCTTTTGAAGCAGATGGAATGAAATCTGCCAAGGTCATGGAATACTTTGGCCTTTACATGATCTCATCAACTTCTGACTACTCTTTATCTATCTGATCAGATTTCTTCTTTGAGGATTGAACTTTTGATGAGGATGGTTTTGTTGTGGCAGAAGTGGCAGAAGACACAATCAGTTGTTCCAACTGTGTTCCTAGAATTTCAGTAGTTCAATTGATCATTTTCTTGATCAAAAAATCATCACATTTTTTTCACATTTTTACATTTGACTTCCTTCCATTCCCCTTTTTCCTCTGAATTAGTAGTAATTACAAAAGCTGCATGAGCTGATGAAATTTTTATTCTCACTTTTCTGGACTCTACCATGTTTTTCATGAGGTCAATGAAATCAAAACACTCATTAATGGGATGCCCCAACATCTGGTGAAAGGGACAATAATTTGGAAGATCTTCATCTCCTTCTTTTTTTGGTTTCTTCAACCTCAACAAGTGAACCAAATTGTTCTCCAGAGTTGAGATGATGTAACCAGAAACTAGTATAATCTAGAAGGAATAAAGATTAATCATTAATTCCTCTAATTGTATTTTCCTTTTATCTCTTTGACCATCTTGACAAGGCAGTCATTGTTGCTGATGCTATGGAGGAAGATCCCTTTGATACGATGATGGATTGGATGTGGATGTAGGTGTAGGTTCTTTCTTGAGTGTAACGGTAGCAGCATCTACTTTACCTATTCTCCTTCCAAGATATGGGGGAAGTACATGATTATTATCCTTAGTTTCTATAATTTAATCATCTATCAGTTGAGAAATTGAATTATTCTATTGAATCACTCATGTATATTTTATAGGTATCAATGGTGTGCATAGCTCATTATGCAGATTCGCTACACAAATTGGTTTTCACCCTTCTAGATGGAGTTCCAAACATAAGGAATACGTTAATAATTTATATCGAGGAATGATATATGAAACTCTTTCATTCTCCGATTGAATTCAATTTGTACGAACAAAAAATGTTGTCTTCGATAATGTTGAGCTGAATTAAAGATGGAATTTCTCATAGAGATCTTCCCATCTAGTAATTGATTAGGATTGAAAACTTTTATACCATACAAAAGTTGGTCCTCATAATTACTGCACAAAACACCTAAGAATTACTACTTGTTATTGTTTAGGAGTTCCCATCATGTGATGAGAAACAAAATGCATCAAGTGTTGTTCCGGATCTCCCGAACCATTCAAAATTGGAAATGTAGTATTCATAAAATTTTGGGGTGTATGAATTAGGTCCTCCCACTCGGGGAAAGCATTATTTTCTAGTGGAATTGGTGTAATTCGTTCCACTATAGCTTTAAATTGGGTCATTAATACCCCAATTATGTTCATATGAATTTGGGGAATATCTAGATGAACTGGAACCTTTGCATGTACAACAACTAGATCTTGAGCTGGGGAAATGACTGACAAAACCACTGGTGATGGTGCTCATATTTTACTTTGATAACCCATCAGAGCAGTCTTATCAAGATGTGTTTGATCCTACTGTGTCTATATAACCAATTGAGGGAATTAATTATAAACATTTTTAGTTACCTCAAATCGTCATTGCTGAGGAGCTCCTATAAGATGAGAAAATTGAGGATCTTACAAGGGAGAACCTCTTACAGAAATGTTGCTTCAATGTAACTCAATATTGAGTCTTTTCAAAACTATCATATTTTCTTCTTGCAACAAAAATATATCTTCAAGCAAAAGATATTGACCTTCTCCAATGAAAAAATGAGTTGCTATCTGACTTTTACCTTTTCCATTATTATACTCCTTTTGCAGAGGTAGGAGTAGGTTATATGAAGGCAGACCTAGATTTCGGATAAGCCTCTAATTTCAGTTACATACATCTTCTTCATTTTCATCAGTGTGTACCATATTATGTATAATAACATCATATTCTCATTCCCCTAAACAATACTCATTTTTTGGTGGATCTTCTATAATGGTGTTAATGACATTTACTGATTCATAATGCATTGATGACATTATTTAAGTACCATTTTAAGGTTGACTCCCTCTGTATATCCCATAACACTCTACTCTCATATATGATTGATTCTCATGAGCTGTTTGATGGATAGTATCCTAAAGGGAATCCTTGGATTGTTCAGTTGTGCTATTTCTTCATGGCTTCATCCCTAATCAGGAGAAAACTGGCTTCTATTGAGGAGGGGATCGTAGATGTGAAAAATTCCCCAGGCCTATTTGTTGGGGATATTCCTATTCCTCTTCATCATACCAATGAATTTATGGTGTAATTAAACAAGCCACCATCTCAGCAAGTTGGGGTAGTTCTTGAACTGTTATAACTGATATTCACGCAGATACTCTTCTGATTGTGTGAATTTTTAGTTTAGATATTAGTTGGATAAATTATCCTAAAACAACTCAAATCACCTATTTCGGATGATTGTTCTTCTATTTCAGACATTTTTGTTATCTGATGGCTTATATCCTCTAAGCGGGAGGCATGCTCCACGTTCTCAGATGTTTGATTGAAAAGTAATACATCAACTTTTTTTCTTTTGGCCTGACTCAAATGAGGGCTAGTTGTGTCCTGTTATTGAGAGTACTTTTGACTACATACATATTCTATTTTGTTTAGCCGACAGTGGGAAATAACATTTCATGAGACCACATTTGGTGGACATTGTTGATTATGGAGTGCAGTGAAATGAAACACTCCATGTGCACCCCATCCTCTGATATGAACACCAGATGGGGAATCAGATGTTAACTAGTGTAGCCTATTTGGATCATTAGGGCATGCATGCTGAAGGGTTAACTACTACTTTTCATCCTTTGGATATCAGGAAACAAGGAGAGATGTCAAGTCAATTTGGCATTTAAACCCTTCTATTACATTTATATGATTTCGATATTCATCTAATGAAATAATTTTGTTTTCTAATGATGAAGAGTCTTTTATATGTTTAGGTAGATTCTATGAATGCAATATTTTACCAATAATTCTATAATGTTATACTAAGATTTTTTCAAAGGTTAGAACATGACTAGTTTTTCTCTTTTAGCCAATTGTTTTCCCATGATTAACATATCTTCATCATCTTTCTGTATATATTTCATCACTTGGTCTGACCAAAATGGACACTCTTTATTAGAAGATAAATGACCCAAGGGAGGTTCGAAGAATGACCATTTCCCTATGATGAATTTTCGATGAGAGCGTGTTTAAACCCGTCAATGAAAAGGCATCAGACATGGCCAGTCTTGTGTATGAAAATGCCTCAAGATACAAGGGATTTCCCATCACAACATTTTCAATTATATAATTATCTTGAAAATGTGAAATAATTCTATGGAGAGGAATTTCGTTGCTAATGACACCAATGGGGAACACCACCATTGTTGATTACAGAAAGGGATGAATCCTCTTTCCCTTTGGTCTTCTGGCCATATGGAGGGTTTTTGTGGATCTTATCTAGAGATAGGCTCTCTGGATTGACCAAATTTTCATGAAGAAAGTCTTTATGAAAAAGTTTCCATTGTGAAACATCATAATTACTGCTACCACTCCCATAATTTGGTAATGAGAGGGTAGGATCTTGAGCTACAACTGATAAATGTTTGAGGGCTTCAAGAACTCCAGAAATACGTGGAGCCACATTGCATCCTGAATTTTTATTTTCAAACATTGTATGAAGAAACTTCTTCATGGATGTTTTCATACACATAGTTCATACCACTTACTGGGGGAAGTGGTTATCATGGGCTGGTGTATGTGTCTTCCCTTGGATTGGTTAACATAATGGATCGATTACCTCCAATTTGAAATGGTGTATGTTCCTGATATTGTTGTCTATATGATATGGGGGAGTATTCCCCATAACCCCCCCCCCCCCCCCGGACTAGAACATAGTTGTGTATCTGCTCCGGGATGGGATGACAATACGTCTTCCCATGTGTGGGAACATATTTATGTTTCTATTCCCTAGGTATTGATGAACTAATTGTTATAATATCCTAGCATGCTTTCAGAATATGGACAGGGACTTGAGTCTTCCCATTCACCAATCATAAGTTGTGTTTGGTGATTCCAATGATTGAAATGGGAAATACATCCATTCCGTATCTAGATTAGTTGTATGTGCCTAATCACTTAATTCCTTTCATATTGATAGGTATTGACAGTACTCATGTCTGGTGTCCGAGAGTGGGGTCTACCCCAAATTTGTCATCGGAGAATTCTGAATGACTTCTCTGGGGGCTTCCAAATAAGACTATTGATATACATGATGAACAGTGGAATGTGTTTGTTCCTGCTGACTCTTTCCCATCATGTATATTAGAGGGACTTCCGTCAGTATTGGTATATGAGACTACATGCATAAATGGTGATTGTAAGCTTGTGTATGTTCATGTTTACCAATTTCCACCACATTGGATTGGTGGGCTTCATTAAATGCAGTGAGATGAGCATGCTGACTGGATGATAACTTGTAAGCCTATGTGTGTTACTGTTCATAGTACACCACCAGATTTATTGGGTGGGATTGGTGGGTTTCTACCAGATGAGTATTCTAGATTACAAAATTAGGACGGACGAGAGTATGTGCCCGTTATTTGTTCGCCATCATGTTAGGTTGATGGAATTCATTGAACTTGGAAGATGTAAGAACACGCTCCATGTAGACCAGAAAGTATCCCTGATAGTTCTTCTTGCATGTTCGGGTCTGATAGACCTAGGCTAAACATTCAGAGTTAACACCACCATCATGATGGGGGTTCACTGCTGCACAATTCTGCTAGCAGCGATTATTGGTGGGTGTCTTCATGAAAGGCCCCTGCATCCTTGAATTGATGCCCTAAGTGAAGTCTTTATCTACCTCCCTGTTTTATGAGAGGGGCTAGATGCTTCATTCTAGGGATAAGGATGTGAAACTGTTGAAAATGGTAGTTGGAACCGTCTGGTTCTTGATCATCAGTTGTTGTTGAACTGGATGATTGAGGATTGTTATAGACACGGTGGTCCTATCGGGAAGCCTCCAAAGTCGATATTGTACCTTGCAGGAAATACTCCTTTACAACACGTTGGAGACCCCGCATTGAAGACTTTGGGTGGGGGATAATGTACTTATCATGGATGAGGATCTATCCTGGGCAGCGGTTAGGAAGTTCACAGATGTCGTTGGGAGAAAATATATTTTGGACTGAAGGGAGTGCTGAGGAAAACTTGAAAATGACAATAAACACCATTAAAGAGACATCTTTTAGATGTATACATGTGTGATTTGGTCCTTTGATTTGACATCCATTATATATTGATAGGCATCTGATAGGTATGTAACATGATTAACTTGGTTAAGGATTCGTGTCGGGTTCACCATTTTTGTTTCATAGATTCTTTAAATGTGTGTTCTAGTTTTAAAAATCACTACATCCAAGCCATTTCCATTGGATTTATTCATGGATCCTGAAACATAAAATAGTTATTTATCCAAAGGGGACCATCTTTACAAAGGAATACATTAGTTATGATTGAACATTACGATACTTAGGAATGTGTGTTGGCTGTATGGATGGTAGTTCAGACTCATCACCCCCTTTTGGGGGGAATTATTGTCTACTCCAAGACTCACATTATAAATTTAAGATATTTTCCATAATCCTTTTTAATTCACCATTTATGACCTAATTTTTCCTTGTAATTTTCATTCACGTATTAACATGTGTGAAAATTAGAATCATCTGTATGTATTCAAGATTATCCATTAATGGTATCCTCTCATTTTCTATTTAAATATTCTTTTAATCATCTTTACGATGATATTGGGTTTTAAACTGCTCAGTAGGGAACACATTAATTTAACGTCTTCCAAGGAGATGAATGTTTATTTTGATATTGTAAGTGTACCCATGGAATTGTTTACATATGTATCGTTGTGAAAGGATTCAGAACCCTCATTTTTATGTTCCACATAGTGAGACACATCATTCTTTATAAGGCCATGTGATAAGGACCTAGACATATAGTTTAATTTCATGTAGTATGTACATCTAAACCAAAGGTTATTAGTCAGATTTTGGTGTGGGAATTATGCCAAAACAACACAATGAACATAGAAAAGATATGGGTTTCCAAGATAGATTAGATCTTGTTGGGAATATGGACCAAGGAGAAAAAGGTTGATTTGAAATGTTGGGTTTGAACCTCAAAGAGGCTTCCTCTGTATCCCATGTGGATGGTAATCAAATCCCTCATAGATCGATGAGTCTCATAGAAGAGTATTTTCCTTTGAGAGAAATGAATTTTGGATTACATCCAGAAAAGGATGACTTGGTGATTTGGGGGGTTTAATTTTGGTCTTATTCCTAAGGAGGATGCCCAGATTAAGGAAATTAGGGATGGATTATTGAAGAGGATATCAAACTAGCTTGGGCCCTAGAAGTTCTTCTTCTGTATCCTGGTTTGAATAGGAATCAGAGTTCTCGTAGTTCATTCAATTGTGGGTGTTTTTGAAAATGTTGTAACCATAACAAATATATAAGCCTATGTGAGTCATTATTAGTGTGAGAAACAATTGTATGTGAAATATTCAATAATGATGCATACATTTCTCTACTCCACTTGTGGAAGAGGGTCCACCTATGGCGACAATGGTGGATGAGGTCTAGGAAACCCGGGAAGGGGGCAAGGCAATGAGCCCCCCCTCTATTCACTTTTCATTGGAAAAGGGTCCAATGAATGGAAGAAGGGATGAAGTTTAGGGACTTACACTAGGATGGATTCCCTAAAATTGATCCTTGTTGGATAGGTAGACTTCTCCTTTTATTTTATGGAAAAGCAATTGTGAACAATTCCTTACCTTCTAGAGACCCGAGGTTCTAGGTAATAGAGATGAAAAAAGGACAAACCCCAAACCCTAATCCTCCAAATAAGGAACTTTCCAACACTATTTCTAGGAGAAAGGACCATGTGAATATGGATATTCAAACCCATAGACACTCCATGAATCCTAACCCCATTGTGAAACAATTTTGGGATACCGTTGATTGCAGAAATACACCCCATATAGGAGACACACATATGTGCCTTTCCTATTGTTTTTAAAAGTCATTACATTTTCGTAGAGGCTTAAACTTAGTCCCATTCAGATAAGGGAACCAATTAATGTGACACCCTACAATTAATGGATTTAAATAGGTTTCTTATGTTGGTATGTAGGCTTTATACTAAGCTCTTCCACGTATGGACTTCGCGGAAGTGTTCCACGTAGGTTCCCCACGTTGCGGCAACGTGTAGCAGTACTGCGCTGGTGTGCCTCATAGGTCTGTATGATGACAGAATAATATGTTTCACCTAAGGGAACCAAGAATTTGTAATGAATTGTGAATTATAATCAGAACATTCTTATCCCATTAAATTGTCTATTCTCTCGCATTTTATAGAGCAACCTGAGACAATTTGAGTGATCTGGGTGAAAGAGATACACAATGAAAGCATCAGGGAGTCTTTCAACTTTTGTAGTCCTTGATTTGGGTAGCCTAAGGGTTCTATTTATACGAATGTATGGGGACTAGTCAAATGTGAGATGTCCTTATAGATCCTCCGTGCAGACCCTCTGTGCAGGACCGCTGCGTAGGTGTACAGAAATTATTCTGCCACCTAGGATGCCATGCAGCTCTGTCAGACGATTCTTCTACACTGTTTTTCCATGTATCCCTTGGTGAGGTTAGGGGGTTGGAATTCCTTTTAATTCTTAGAAACCAACATTGTGATTTTGAAATGCCTCGGGCTATCTTTATAGTCATTTTGTATTCTTAAGTAGATTCAACAATACCATGCATTTTTTTCCAATGAAAAATGATTGACGACTAGTAGACATTATATCCACCCCATATCCATCCCATAAAACAAAATAAAAGGATGAAAATTAATTATCTCTTTCTACTTCATTGTATAATCCAATACTGAGTGTAACGTGAATATACCTCACGGTTCATTTAACTAATTCCAAAAGATCTTCCTTCAGACTAATGTGAATGTGATCTACTAATCTTGTTACAAAGATTATTTCTGATTTTGTTAAATTCATGTATATATATCATTCAATAATAATTCTATATAGAGTGGGATACATTAATGTTCCATACTCCTTCATTTTATGTTTTATTTTAACCACTATCATGGTTGACATAGGTTTGGAATCATGCATATTGAATTTCATTGGAAGAAATCTTGCATATCATTCCTAAGAAATATAGTTTTCATCCATATTTTGAATCTCGTATAGCCCAATGAATTATGTTATTCAACCAATCTTGGATATTTTATACTCATATTTTATTTGATTAAAGAATTATTCCATTGATCCCTGCCTACTTCCTCCATAAATAATTTTATCGTCATACACAAGCACCATAAACCGATCATTTTATGATTTCATCACAAGAGATTATGGTTTACACCTCCACTTTTTTAATTATATATTTTTCTAATAGGTATCCAGTTAAATGTACTAGGAACTTGGTGCCAAATTTGAGACATATATAACCTTTTTAAATCTATAATACATTGTATCAACATTTCAAATCACAAATCCCAAAGGTTATACAATGATGACTTCTTCTTCATGAACACCAGTTTTGAATGTTGTTCTAACATCGATTTTATAAAAGTTGTAACCTATTTAAATTTCCCTATAATTGATAAGGTTTATTAACTATATTCTAGATACTAGAAAAACAATTTCATCAATATTAATGAATTCAATTTGCGCTTAGTTATTTTACACTAAAAGTTCATAGTTACTAATAAAATTCTTTTCCCATCAAATTGGTTTAAAAAACATTTCTTCAATTTAAATTTTTTGTTTTGGGTCTCTGAACAATATCCTAGGTTCTATTCATGTAAATATGTTCCATTTCATTATTCGTGGCCTTAACCCATGATCTCTCATTAATTTCTTCTTCATATAAGATTGTTTTAACAATGGGGATAAAGGTAGAATGTGGTTAATTTCACATTATCCTTGTCTATGTAGGTGAAGTATAATCCTCAATCATGTTAGATTAATAAATTTATTCTCTTATATTCCTCCTATGGTTTTATGAAGAAGTTTCATCAATAATAGTTCCCACTTCTAATTTTTCTACTAAATTATCATCATTTTTATCATATAATGTTTTTTAAGCCTTTCACTATTTCTACACTTGAATTTGACCCTTTTCTATATAATTATATATCTTCAATAATTTAATAATTTGATCTCCTTGAGGTATTTATGGTATTCTCCTAAATGATATTGACATAAATGCATTCAAAATTCTTTCTAAGATGATTAGTATAACATTTTTATGATTTTATTTTAATTGAATAATGATTTAGTATTCCCACATATATATAATCAATATACATTCATTTATTTACTTCTTGGTTTTGGATGAATCATTTTCATCCAAAAATAGTAAAATACTTCGAAGAGAGAATATTTACATACCATATTTCATAGGGTGTCTTCATTTCTCCCATAAAATTATCTAGCTGATTTTCAGAATAAACTGTAACATTAATATCCCAATTCATATAATGATGACAATAAAAACTATAAATCGGTAAAAATCATAAAATATCGTTCACCTTTCCATTTATGCGTTCAACAAACCCATTTTGTTTTGGGTTTCTCACTATATAAACCTTATTCTTCATCTCTTTTTTGAGTTAATTTTCATATTAAATGGATGTGTATTATCCTACATTATCTAATAATATAATTTTGATTGTGTGGCATATTTTCTTTGTAGTTCATAGAAGACAACTCTTCATTTAGTCAAACTCCTATTTTTTTCTTATTCCTAGTTATAACACAATCTATTCTACAATAATTATACTTAGAATTAATGAAATACCTCTCACCATTTTTTCAAACCCCATTCATTGAACAACATACATCTATGTGCAAATGATCTTAGAGATTTGAGGCCCTTTTGTTCGTAGGTTGATATGAACTAATGACCACCTATCCTCATATGCAATAATAACATGTCATTCCTCAATCACACTTTAGATTAAGAATGTCAACAAATATCTAAAAGTGATATATTTATTCCATGATCTATTGTTTAATGTGACCCAAACTTTGGTTACAGAATTAGTTTTCTTCTTCAATTAATATGTTATCCATGTTCTCGATACCAAAAACCTAGTATAAATTTCCATTTTTTCTTAATCATTTTATGAGATAATTACTTTTCATTCCTTTTATACTGCACCTATAATGATTATATGTCACTAAAAATTGGGAGTCAAAATTTTAAATCACACTCAGAATACAGTGACTGAAACAATCTATATAGAGAATGTCAGTTTTTCTCACCTCATATTTTTTTAGTAATGTATTTACACATCCTCTGATCTTTAAAGCAGCTTCGTTTAAAAATATCACTATTCCATCAACCTGTTTGATAACATTCATAAAAAAATATTTATTTTATATTATGTGGGATGAGCATACACCATCTAGAACCCTAGTCCTACAATTATTTACACCTCTGATTTCTATTAATTAAATTTTGTAACTTCATATTTTCTTCATTTACTTCCATGAGATACTATATTAGGTTGAGGCTAAATATTTCCATTCAAATATATTTTCAATTTTCATGGTTTCATGTTACTCGTATTCTTTATTAAGAAGAGATTACATATTTTAATGGGTAATTGTATTTGGTTGATGGGTATTGAATTTCCTCATATCTCTATAGTTATTTATCACACTTTATTCATCCATCAATGAATATCTTTATAGTTAAAGATATAATTGTGAAAAAATATCTATATAAACTATTTTATCTATATGGTGAATTATATAGCCCATTCACATTTTTTAACATATATATGTTCCCCATTAATATTTCTCCTTGACTCTTCATAGTAAGACAATTTATGGCCCTAAAAGCTACATAAGTGGAACCTTACCTGGTAAAACACTTCCATTTCGAATCCAACACATGTTATCTTCTATTAAAATTGTATTTGAGCCAGGATCCTTTCTTGTTACTTAGTTATTATTTCCAGCTGTCTTTGTTTTTGGGTTTGAAACATTCTTTGTAGGGACATTAGGCACCTATGTGATGTTTCCAACATTATGCTTCCCTATATTTTTGTTCATCACATTCTCTTACTTTAATGATTTTGTTGAAAATCCAATTATAGTTTTCCCCATACTAGTGGATCTGTAGTTTTTTCTGGCATTTTCTACTCCACAAAATCCACATATAGATCTTTCTAATAGCTCTTCATCAGAGTATATTCCAAACTGTAATTTCGTCTTTATTTCCTTTGAGTTTTATTCATTTTTACTTTACTAAATAAAGTAACAACTTCTTTCTCATGCCCATCAACTATCAAAGACATTACATCTTGACTTCAAGTAAGTGTATTGATGAATTTTTTCTTCTATTCAATCATGAGATTGAATTCCCCAAACTCCTCAAATCCTTAAAGTGTGAATAATCTTTATTCATTACATAATTCTAGTTAATTATGTTCTTCTTAATGATATTAATCCCACTCTGATGACTTGTCAGAACAAATTCCATCCTTCTGCTTCACTATTGGTGATTATAAAGATCATAAATACCACCTTCATGTCCCACCTAGAGATCTTCATCAACAAGAAAAGGATTATCTTTATCTTTTTTATGTTCTACCCTTTAAACTATAGCCACCATCATGGATGCTCTAGATCCAAATTTTAACTGTTGTTCAAATCCTCCAAAAAATCATCATCATATTTTTCTTCTTCATATATGAATATATCACTTTGAATATTCTTTCCTCATTTGATGTATACCTTTTTAGGGGAACCCTTATAATCATTTTTAATTATCAATTCTTTATGGTCTTCATCATTGAATAACTTTGAGCACCGATTGTCAATGTTCTAAACAATACAATATTTAAAATAGTCCATAGGAATCTATCCTTCAAATATTACTTTCCCTATCTTGAATTTCATTGATAAAAGATAAAGAAGTTCATTTTACTCATTTTATGTATCAACACTAAACATTAAAATTGAATATTTTCAATAAATTTTAACGCCATTTACATGGTTACTTATGTTGTTTCATGTTTTCTTTTGAATCTTATTTAGTAATCCATGCGATTTCTTAGAAGCTCATATAGTAAAATAATAGAATGATATCTTTCCTCAAGTGATGAAACTTATGAATTATATAGAATTGGGAATCCCTCTCAAGATTTTATTCACAATTTCTACATCTATATTCTATCTTACATGAAATTTAATAAATCCAAAAAAATTATTTATGTGATTGAAAAAACACTCATCATTTTTTTGAATTAATATTAAGTTAATAGAACTGATTATGATAGAATTAAAGCGTGGCCTTTTTCACTTTTATATTACCTTTATATATATATTCCCATTTCTCCCAAATGTTCATGGATGATTTCAAACCTAGGACCATGAAATATATTTGATAAGAATGGGCTATATAAACAATATGTTTATCTATGACATCAATATCAAGCATTTTCATGTCTGTTTTAGTCATAGAAATTCTCTTTATATCAGTGAGCTTAATCCCATGGGAATTGAAGAAATTCCATATCAAGGAATTTCAAATGATATATCAATTTATTATTTCAAATTGGAAAGTTACATCCATTAAAAAATGGGTCTCCCAAAAAATTCACTGAATTATCCTTAAAATTATATGATATATTTAATAAAAAAATTGTTTGATCAAATACCACTTTTAGGACCACAAACAACCCTAGGGGAGGGGTAAATCAGTGTGTCAACATATTATTTTGATGTGATGTGTATTTTCTCAATGTTTTTAGTATCCAATTAATCATATTTCATATAACCATTTAGTAATAGTATGTTCACATGTAGAGAGACAACATATGAATTTTACAATGTTCACCACTAAGGGCTGGTTTAAGGAGAATACAGTGATAGTGTACTAGTAATACATAAATCCACCAAGAATAACTAGTTAAATATTAATACATATGATTGGACACAATCACTCTATTCTTGGAAATCATCCATAGTATAACACAATGCCTCCATGGAAAACATCAATTGACTCCCCCTAGATCACCGCCTAGAGGGATGTCATACTATGTTTAATGACATGAAGTTCTTTTCAATAGATTAGAATATGTATTTATCCATAAATTTAATGAGACCCTACTTTAAACATTTTATAGGTTTGATGCACTTGAAATCACTACTCACTAGAAGTAGGTGTTCAACAGTAATGTTAGTGAATCTCCAAGCCTTCATAAAACTCCTTTTATGTTTCAAATAAATTCTAATTTTCACAAACTAATACAAGTTTGAGAAGCTCACAACCATCACAAAGGTCATCGAATTTATAGAATAAAAAGTATTTACAAAGATCCCAATCATTGTGGAACAAACTTTTATCATACGTCTTAGAATATATTTTTTCTTATCCTTTCATTTTGAGATACTTATTTTAGATAAGGTTACCTAATTATTACAAATTTTAGGGTGACGTGTAACTTTATGAAACAATAGATAATAAAATGTTTCTAATATTTGTCATGTCAAACGAAGTGGTTTTGGAAAACTATTTATTGGACCAACCTGTTGAGATATTCCCAAGATCCAAGATATATTTTCATAAACCTCAAAAAATATGTTCTCAAAGATCCCAAATGCATGAAGATCCTATCAATTTTGACCCATTCCGAACGATTCTTGTAGTCATGATTATTTACCATCTTTCCATCATGCGTTCGTAAATATTTTTCATGATGATCTACATCATCATGATGATCATCCATTATTATTCCTGGTCATCAATAAACTCATTCCACTACTATATTTCAGAAGATCCAAACATAGATAACCACTATTTAGGAAGCTTTCACCTTCCACTTTATTTTTATCCCAATCAAATTGGAAACATATAGAAATGCATCCTCCTTAAACATTATAGGTATATTATACTTTATGATCATATACCTTGAAAACTACTTGATCAACCAACATTGGATTGACAACAGAAACAAACTAGTCTTTGTTTCTAGCAGTTAATGTCCATTGATCCATCATAAAAAATTGTTTATTTACTATTTTATCTAGTCTATAATATAGGTGGAGATTTTCATTTGAAATTTAAATTATTTAAATTTACACACACATATATATAAATTAGTAATTACATGATGAGGTAATTACTATTTGAAATACATTATTTCATACTACATTAATTGAATATTAAATGGTAGGAGGGTTTTATATTTGTTGAATTTTTAATCAGCAAAAATATTATGGGTTTTCATAAAATGTATAAAAATCAACAATACATATTTCCTTATTAAAATTTTTTAATAATTTTTATATTTCGTTATTATATTTATCGTTTAAGATTTCTCATACATACTAAAAAAATTTAAAATAATCATTAAATTTTGAGATTGGGTAAAATGATATTTTATGAATGTATTTTTTTCAAAAACAACATGTGAAATTGCTTTCATAATATATTTGTGGATGTTTTTATATTGGACCATTAATATATATATATATATATATTAAAATTGTATGTTTAAAAATGTTATGAAAAAAAACTATTTTATTAGTATGTTTATATGTAATGTGGAATACTTTTTGATAATAAATGTTAATGATTTTTTTTCTATTCAAACATTTTCGTTTAAAAATTTTCAAAAAGGTAAAATGTTATGATATTATACATGGGATTGTAATTATAATACCTGGATAGAAAGATGAGTGGTTCCATAAACAACTTAATTATTTGATAATTATGATTATATATCTATTTAATTACTTAATATTAAGTATTTAAAGAAATTAATACATTGTTTTGATAATTACAATAAATTGCTTGTTTTTAAGACTAAAATTTTTGATTTCTATAATTATAATATCACTTACCATTATTATGTTTTAATATTAATTTAGTTTTTCATTATTTATTATTAATTTATCAATTTATTATGTTATAAATACTTTATTAAGTGTTTTAAACAGTTTATCAGAAGTATTAATCATTATTATGATTAAATTTGATAATAATAATTTTTATTTAATTAATTTTTCTTTAGATTTCATGATTTGATTTGTTATCTCAGGTATTATAACTATTATATTGAGTTCTAGGGCTACAAACATTAATAAGGACCTTTAAATATAATTTAGATATGTTTTTTTACTATTCACCCATTTTATAAATATAATTCCCACATATCCAAATTGAAAATACACATAGCCAAATGGGAATCCACACATCCAAATGTAGATCAACGTTGAACAGTTTTCAGAATCAGTTACCGTTTGTATTTTATGATAATAAAGAGATAATGAAATCCAAACTGGGTGACTATTTTTATGTGTGGAAATTATAAACAAAAATTATTTAAATATAAATACAATAAATTGATATATATATATATATATATATATATATTTCTATAAAATAGTATTCAGCTTACATAATGTGTTTTGTTTGAAATCTAATGTTTTTTCTAAATAGGTTATCTACAATATTTTTATATTAATAAAATTGTAATGGTCTAATTAAAGATATTAATGATTCCATGGTATGATAATGATATAATATAAATAAAATTTAGCAATAGATAATCATAATTCACAAATCTATTGGGTCTATATTAGGTCAGAAATTGGAGATGACATTCTTGTTTTCAAATTTCCAAAAATAGTTACATGAATTTGGAAATGTGAGAAATTACCTTATGTGAGAAATGGATACATGGATATTTAGTTAAGTGATAAGAATTTCCTATGTGGATTTTTTATATTTATAGCATTAAATGGTTACTTGTATTTTCTTAATTGAAATGACAATGAAAAATTCATTTTTTAAATTGTTTACGAGATTTCCATTACATGAAATTTTGTTTCATAGTAATTTATGAATATTTTTCTATGTTTATTTTCTCATATAAATTAGATAACATATTTTCTAGATGATAAATATCAATGGGAAATTAAATCAAGGATTATACTATATGGTTATTCTAGTTTTGATGGGATTTAAAAAAAAGAAAAAATGCACTCGTTTACATAGTATTTCACATATCTATTTTCTGGATTTTATTATTATAATTTATTGTTTTATTTGAAATAAAATTATAATTTAATAATATATAAATTGTTACTATAGGTTTTAACTTATTTATGTAATAATTAAATGGTTCTTTTTTTATTAATAATTTATGTATATTCATAGAAAATATTATGGAACATGAGACATTAAATTCAAATATTTTAAAATATGATGTGTGAGTCTTGATTATTAATTGAGAGTTTCTGAAGGGTGTTAATATTTATTATTAACTACTATATTAATCATTATAAATTTTTTACATTCAATATATTATTTTTTATAGAATTTAGAGAAATAATTCAAAAAGGGTAAAATTATATATTTGAATTGTTATTGAAATTGGAGAGTTTGTATATCATGAATTATTGGAGTATTCAAATTTTTTTATAATTAATAAATTTATGTTCATTCACTAGTATATTAATTTTTTTTATTCTTCTATTAAATTTTTTTTGGGTAACTTGTTTCCAATATTATAGTATATCAATGAAAATTAAAATATACCTCTATATAACGATTTCAATGTTGCAATTTATGAAAGAGTATCACTGTTTATAGTGTGGAGATAAAATATACTCTTATATTATATATTAAAGTCAATGGTATGAAGCAAAATTAAGAGAGGTGGCTGATATTTAATTTTATGTGCTACATTCATCTAAAATAAGTCCTCGGACTACATTGTTCTTGTCACGACCCGTTCCAGTGGGGCCCGAGCCGCAACTCCCCAAGCCTGCCTCCAATAGGCCAGGGGCTGGTGACTAGCACCTAGTAGGCATGCTACTAACATGGGAGGCGTTGCCTATAACCTGTACACACACACACACATCTCCAAGCCCACAAAGCTGAAATGTAAAAATTACTAAAAGGAAAAGATGTATGCATACACTAAAACCCAGCCAATTGAGTATGACATGGATGTAAAGTACAATAAAGTAAAACCCTGGGGAAAAGGTACAATACCACCAAAAATGAAGTCTACAACAAAGTCTAACCAGTAGAAAAAGGTACTGGGACTGCAATCCGCCGCCGAAGGAACACACCTCATCCTGTCTGATCTCTCTGAGCACCGTCCAGTCCTGGTCCGCCTCGAATCATGTCAAAGGCTCGCTCGTTTGCAGAAGACATGACACGTGTGGGCAATGCTCGTGCATGGGTGAGTATAACAATACCCAGTAGGACACCCCAAAAACCAAAAAGGAAATACAACAAGGAAAATACCACAAATAAAGGTACAATCATCTCCACACAGTATATGTCTACAGAACATATAACAAGAATATCCAGATATATTCATACACATGCGACCATCTTGAAACCACCACTAAGATCTAGCTCGATGATTCCACTAAGCATACCATCGGGAGAACACACTCCTAGGTCTGAAGAGAGGGAGAGACATGAAGTAATCATTCCGATTGAACACAATCCTAAAGTACCTTGAGAACACGACGCTCAGATGAGGATCACTTCCAATTCATGGTGTGATTCCAACAACTAAGTCTGAGCTAATCTGCTAGGCAGAAGATCGGTGACCGAGTAAGGTAGGTCACGTCGATACCAAGAACTCTACCTAGGGTATCATGAATGAATAGAGGATATGGACATATGTCTCATAGAGAGGATTCCAACAACTCTATTTCGGAAGTTCTGCTGAAGGGATCATACTGCATGAAAGAGTTGATACCAGAACCATCAGGGGATTTAGGAGGGTACGAACCCTAAGAACTAGTCCAAGTCACAGAAGAAAAGTGGATCAAGCCATGAATAAAAAGTTACACACCGTTTAGTATGGTTACACACTGTGTTCCTTGACCCTAGGTACTGCCCGTTTAAACGGCCCATGTCCTTTGTTAATGTCGTGGAAAACCTTTCTACATGGCATGTAGAAAATTACACGCTGTGTTCCATGACCCCGGGTGCTTCCCGTGTAACCGGCCTGTGTCATTCGGATTTTCAGATAGAAAACAACTACACAGCATTTAGAAGAAATCACACGCTGTGTTCGAGCACCTGGGCTCGCTCCGTGTACGCTGTCCATGCGCCCGTACATGGTCTCTACTCGTGTCTCTGTCGCCTGCCCGTGTATAAGTACACGTGATACCCCGTGTATCTGGTCGGGTCTAGATGGGGAGGGGTATACACGGCCTGTCCATGGCCTTGTACCTTGCCCGTGTCCGTGTACCCCTGAAGTACATGCTGGGTAACCCTACTTACGAACACACTACGTGTAGCCCATACTACACGGCGTGTAGTCGAGAAATACCCATAACTATCTCCTTCCTCCATTAACCTCATCTAAACCTCCAGATCTCGATTCTCTTGTCTTTTTGCCGCGAAACTCCAGATGTTGGGTTGCCTCATCCTCGTGAAGCCGAGCCCGTGGGTTTCAGGCCATCAATCGGCTCCGAAATCCGATTCCGGCCATCCGATTGGAAATCGTCCGAAGAACGATTTCTTCCGATCCGCTTCGATCCATCCGCCAAAACTGTCATCGCACCTCTTCAAGATCGCTGCAGTGTTGATCCTTAAATTTGGGATCGTTGCATCGCATAATGGATGCGAAACAATCCGTTGTTCATTTCCCTCCAAATAACATGAAGAACACTCATGAAGAACACAAGAATTGGGGAAGAAGAACACAAAAAATTGAGAGGGACGAACCTAGATCGATGTTCATGTCGATCTTGGTCCGTCACCATTAGAAGGTTGAATGAAACCAAAATAAAATCAAGAATCACATCCCCAAAATCCCCGCAAAATCCCATCGCACAAATACGATCGATCTGCAGGCTATTCTGTTCGTGGATTTGTCAACGTTCGTCGTAGGAAATCAAGAACGGGGAATGGAAAATCAAAATCAACATCCTACCATTATTCACTGCGTTTGTTGGCGATGATCAGCTCATCGCGTCGTTTTCACCGACAAAATCCGTCAAGAATGTCGCCACTCCATTGGGGGATTCCACCAGAACCTCTAGAGCCGCCAAGGGTTTTCAGGGTTATGGGGTTGTAACCCTGGACCCTGGCACAAGCCTCTATTTAAAGAGGATAAATTATATAATATTTAAATGATCTTGCTGTAGAAATAAAATATTTTTATTAAATATTTTATTACTATTGCGTCCAAAAACCAAATTTCACCACCGACCTATGCCAGCCAAAGTTAAGCCTCGCCTGAGGTAAAATTTCTATTTTGAACGCAATGGTGCCCTTGGATTTATGATCCGAGCACCCGTTCAGGAGTTATTCCAATTTTTCAAAAAAACCACACGTGCGGGTAATTTAATTAATAAATTAAATTCAAAAAATTGTTCTGGGCTCACTGGGCCTCGGAACTGCACACCGTCTCAGAGCCTGGTCTTGAAATAATTCCCATATAATATTAAAATAATACGTGGAAAAATCTGGGACATTACATCACACCCACCTTAGGGCTTTTACATTCCCGAAAAGCCAAAACAAGGACAACTCAAAAAGGTGTGGGTACTGCACGCGAATCTGAGCCTCCTGCTCCCACGTGCTCTCCTGGAGATTCCCATGCTGCCACTGGACATCCACCAAGGGAATAGCTCTTCCACGAAGGATCCTCTCCTGCCGATCCTCGATCTCCAATGGTTACTCAGCAAAGGTCGCTCCATTGTCGATGTCCAACTCGCCCCAGTCGATGACGTGTGATGGATCATGCCCGTAACTCTGTAGCTACGACACATGGAAGACGTTGTGTACCTGGTCCTTCTGAGAAAGTAGACCCAATGGATATGCCACCTCGCTAACTCTACTCATAATCTGAAAAGGGCCAACGAACCTCAGAGATAGCTTGCCGCCTCGGCCAAATCTCCGCAATCCCCATCGAGGTGAGACATGAAGGAACACATGGTATCCTTACTCGAACTCCAAAGGCCTCCACCTCCAGTCAACATAAGACTTTTTCCGACTCTGTGCAGTCTTCATCCACTCCCAGATGACATGTACTTTCTCTGTAGTAGCTCTCACCATTTCTAGGCCCATGAGTGCTGACTCTCCCAGGTCAGTCCAGCAATGTGGCGACCTGCAAGGTCACCCATATAGATCCTCGAATGGTGCCATACCAATAGTGGAATGATAACTGTTGTTATAAGACAACTCCACCAGTGGTAGGTGATCGTCTGAGCTACAACCAATGTCAAGTATGCAAGCTCGTATCATATCCTCCAGGTCCTGGATGGTACGCTCTTTCTGACCATCAGTTTGGGGATGAAACGCTGTGCTCAAGCGTAACTGAGTCCCAAAAGCTTCCTGCAATCCCTTCTACAATCGGAATGTGAAACGATCATCACGATCTGAGAAGATCATGGATGGTACTCTGTGAAGTCAAACTATCACTTTCACGTAGATGCGTCCCAAGCAGTCTAATGAACTCTATCCCCATATGGCTAGGAAGTGGGCCTAATTGGTGAGTCGATCGACGACCACCCAGATGGCATCGTGTCCCCTGGACGTGCGTGGTAAACCCATCACGAAGTCCATGGATATCACGTCCCACTTCCACTCTAGCACCTCAAGGGGCTAAGTCAAACCTGCTGGAACCTGGTGCTCATCCTTTACTTGCTCACAAGTAAGGCATTGAGAAACAAACTCTTCCACACTCTTCTTCATCCCCAGCCAACAGAACTGATGCCAGAGGTCCTGGTACATCTTTTCCATGCCTGGATGCACCACCAAATGGGATGTATGGAACTCCCTCAGAACCTCCTCCCACAATATCACTGGTACTACCATGCGCCCTATGAAAAGGACAACATGCTCCCATCCTTCTGAAAATCCTTCAGCAGCATCACTTGTGGATATATGAGCATGTAGAGTCTCACATCTAGCATCCCCACGCTGTGCTTCCCTGACTCGCTGTAAGAGTGGAGGGGTAACTACCATTGACTTAAGGTAATCTCCCTCATCTCTATCCACGAAGGACAACTGCAAAGAGTCCAACTGCCTTGTCCCCTCATCCAGACGAACTTGATTTCCTACTGAGAGAATCATATACCACGTTCCCCTTCCCATGAGTATAAATTATCTCAATGTCATAATCCTGGAGGAACTCAAGACATTGCCTCTGTCTCAAATTCAGATCCTTCTGAGAAAAAATATATCTGAGACTTTTGTGATCAGAGTAGACGGTAAACCACTCGCCCATCAGGTAGTGCTGCCACATCTTCAATCCGAAGACTACCACTTCCAACTCGAGATCATGGGTCACGTAGTTCTGCTCGTGTGGTCTCAACTGACGTGAGCCATAGGCAATCACCGCCTGCCTCTGCATCAGGACACAACCAAGCCCAGTTCCTGATGCGTCGCAGAACACTACGTACTCGACACCCTCCTCTGGTAATCTCAAGATCGGGGCACTCATCAGACTCTGTCTCAACTGTTGGAAAGCCCGTTGGTACCACTCAGTGCACACGAAAGGCTGTCCCTTTCAGGTCAATATTTTCATGGGTACTGCAATCCTGGAGAAATCATGGATAAATCTCCGATAGTAGCCCGCCAACCCAAGGAAACTCCGCACCTCCGTCACGCTTCGGGGTGGCTCCCATTCTAGCATTGCATCCACATTTGCTGGGTCCACTTCTACACCATCCGCTGAGATAACGTTCCCCAGAAAGTGGACCTCCTGTAACCAGAACTAACACTTCGAGAGTTTCCCATACAACTGGTGCTCTTAGAGTGTGTCTAGAACCATCCTTAGGTGTCTCGAGTGCTCCTCCTCGGACGAAGAGTACACAAGGATATCATCGATGAAGACCACTAAAAACTGGTATAGATAGGGATGAAAAATCCAGTTCATGAGTCCCATAAACACTGTCGGGGAGTTCATCATGCCAAAGGGAATCACCAAGTACTCATAGTGACCATAGCAACATCTAAAAGCCGTCTTCAGTATATCCTTCTCTCGTACTCACAACTGGTGATAGCCTGATCGTAGATCAACCTTCGAGAACCATTGTGCCCATCTTAATAGGTTGAAGAGGTCCTCGATCCTCGGTGGTGGATACATGTTCTTCACGGTCACATGATTTACGTGCCAATAATCCACACATAGCCTCAAGCTCATGTCTGCCTTCTTGGAAAACAACACTGGGGACACCCATGGTGAAATGCTGGGTCTCACAAAGCCCTTCGTATGCATGCCATCCAGCTGCATCATTAGCTCACGAAGCTCTACAGGAGCCATCCGATAAGCCGATGCTGATATCGGGGTCGTACTGGGTTGTAACTCAATGCAAAAATCTATCTCCCGATGGGGAGGTAGCCCGGGGACATCCTCCGGAATGTCTCCCTCATACTCAGCCACCACTGGGGGGATCTGCAAACTTGTAACATCTGTCCTGCCAAGGGATAGGCTAGCCAATTGGTGTGAAATAGGATGTGCCCTCCTATGCACGAGTCCATCCTGCGCTGCATGGGTCTCTCTTTCACCAACAAAAGTGAACCTCGTTCCATCACTGCGGACACCCCACACCCTTCGCCTAAAACAATCAATCTGGGCATGAATTGTGGATAACCAATCCATGAAAATAATGACATCGTAAGGCCTCGACGCTACCACAAAGAGATTCCAACCAAAACTCTCACCTCCAAGGGTCAGGTCACACTTCCTGCAAAGGTGTGTGATCTCTGAATCTTCTCTAGTCGTTGTTTCTAAGCGTAAGAGTTGAGTCAATGGCTCAACTAGAATCTCAAGGTCTCGAACAAGATAAGAATCCAGAAAGGAATGACTAGAACCTATGTCTGTCAATATGGTAGCCAAAGTAGTAAAGACACAGATAGTACCTCTAATCATTTAGGGAGTACCTGGGTCATAAGCCTATGCCGCCTGTAGCTGCCCCTACCTCTGTCCACCAGCTCCCTGAGCCTAGTGTGGACCTTCTGGGGGTGGTGGTGGTAAAGAGAGGAAATGCCGACCACCTCTAGCTGCTCTCCCATATCATCTACAACGTCTGCGGCCTTGCAGATCTACCTGCTCCACACGTTGCCTCTTCCTCGGTGGTCCATCCACTGCCCCCGTGTCAGTAGCACGGCGGGTCATACAATCTCAAGAGAGATGTCCCCTTCTGTCACATGAGTAACATCGCCTCTATCGAGGCTAGATGGAAGCTCCCTTTGAACCATGTACAGCTGATCCCTTGTCCTGGGATCTCCTTTGGAAACGTCTCCCATTCCTGGGTCCCTGACGTCGGCTCCCTACCGCCGAGGTCTCTGCTCCAACTCACCCACTACTGAAAACTGTCGGTTTTCCCTGCTCCACCAGGAAGCACTCGACCACCAAAGACCGCTCGAGCACCCCCATCATAAGTAGGAATGCTCATAGGGATGATGCTAGCTCAGATATCTCTATGCAAGCCCCGTTCAAAAGTCTGAGCTCTGAAGTACTGATCTCTTACCATATCCATCGAGTACAACGAGAGGTTGATAAACCTCAATGAATATTCCGCCGCCGTCATGGTTCCGTGCAGGAGCTGAAGAAGATCATGTATACGTACTGCTCTCAGGGTAACTGGTCAAAACTCCTCCTTGAAGAGATGATCAAACTCCGACCATGCAAGAGTCGCCTCGTCATGAGTCTGTATGACCAAACTCCACCATCGCCCTGCCGAGCCCTGTAGAAGTCTTGCTTCCATGATCACCATCTGGTCTGCTGGTGTCAGGACCAAACAGAAGACTCTAGTCACTGCCTCAAGCCAGTCCTCTACTGCCTGAGGGCTAGGCTCACCTCGAATCCTAAGGGGTGTCTGTCTATGAAACTCGTGGAGGGCGCTCAGCATGCGCTCATCCTCCACTGGTACAGTAGGCTCTAAACACTACCCCACAGGTGGTGGAATAACTAGCACGCCACCTGGTGGTAAAACTGGGGGATTTGGTCCCTGTATCGAAGCTTCATCACTGAGGGGTTCGTCCTTGTGCTCGAGCTACTGGATCCTAGAGGGTACGCATCACAGAGGTATCCGGTTTAAGAAACAAGATGTATCACAGTTAGTGAGTATATCTGGACAACTGACTCAAGAAGGACATAGAAATCACAACCCATTCATATATGAATCATGTACCATTATATTTTCCTATGCAACTACTTTTTTCATGTTCTAAGTATGAAAGCAAGTTATCAGAGTCCTGGTGTATGGATATGTCGGCCGCCGCACCAACACTGGGGTCCCTGGCCTGAGAGCCGAACTCAAAACACTTAACACTATTTCCCCAAATCAACTCACAGAATCACGGTCGTAAGGTAGAACCGACCAGCTCTGATAACACTCTGTCACAACCCATCCCGGTGGGGCCCGAGATGCAACTCCCCATGCCCGCCTCCAATAGGCCAAGGGCTAGTGACTAGCACCGAGTAGGCATGATACTAACATGGGAGGCATTTCCTATAACCTGTACACACACACACACATCTCTAAGCCCACAAAGTTGAAAAGTAAAAACTACTAAGAGGAAAAGATGCATGCATACACTAAAACGCAACCAACAGAGTACGACAGGGATGTAAAGTACAGTAATGTAAATCCTTAACCCAAAGTACAATCCCACCAAAAAGGAAGTCTGTAACAAAGTCCAACCTGTAGAAAAATGTACTGGGACTGCAATCCTCCACCGAAGGAACACACCTCGACCAGTATGATCTCACTGAGCACCGTCCGGTCCTAGATCACCTCGAATCCTGTCAAAGTCTCACTCGTCTGCCCAAGACACGACACATGCGGGCAAAGCCCGTGTAGGGGTGAGTATAAAAATACCCAGTAGGACACCCCGAAAACTACAAATGAAATACAACAAGGAAAATAACACAAATAAAGGTACAGTCAGCTCCACACAGTATATGTCTACGGAACATATAACAAGAATATGCGAATATACTCATACACCGGCCACCATCGCGGAACCACCACTAAGATCCAGCTTGAAGATTCCACTAAGCATACCATCAAGAGAACACACTCCTAGGTATGAGGAGGGAGAGACAAGAAGTACTCATTCCAGGAGAACACACTCCACAAGTTCATTGAGAACAAGACGCTCAGATGAGGATCACATCCATGTCATGGGGTGATTCTGACAACTCATTCTGAGCTAATCTTCTAGGCAGACGATCGGCGCCCGAGTAAGGTAGGTCACGTTGATACCAAGAACTCTACATAGGGTATCAGTAATGAATAGAGGATCCAGATCTATGTCTCATTGAGGGGATTCCAACAAATCTATTCATGAAGATCTACTGAAGGGATCATACTGTATGAAAGAGTTGATACCAGAACCTTCCAGGGATTACCAAGGGTACAAACCCTAAGAACTAGTCCAAGTCACAGAAGGCAAGTGGTTCAAGACATGAAGAAAATGTTACACAGTGTGTAGTATGGTTGCACGCCGTGTTCCTTGACCCCGGGTACTGCACCTGTAAACATCTCGTGTCCTTCGTTCAAGTCGTAAAAAACCAAACTACACAGTGTGTAGAAAAGTACATGTCGTGTTACTTGACCCCGAGTTCTGCCCGTGTAACCGGCCCATGTCATTCTTCTTGTCAGATAGAAAAAAACTACACGACGTGTAGAATAAATCACACACCATGTTCGAGCTCTTGGGCTCGCTCCGTGTACACTGGCCATGTGCCCGTACCCGATCTCTGCCCGAGTCTGTGTTGCCTTCCCGTGTACCAATACACGAGGTACCCCGTGTATCTGGCCTAGTCTGGCCGGGGAGGGGTATACACGGTGTGTCCATGGCAGTGTACCCTGCTCGTGTCTGTGTACCCCTGGAGTACATATCGGGTAACCCTACTGACGAACACAAGCCATGTAGACCATACTACACGACGTGTAGTCGGGAAATTCCAAGAACTGTCGCCTTCCTCCGTACACCACGGCTGGACCTCCGGATCTCGATTCTCTTGTCTGTTTGGCGCGAAACTCCAAATTCTGGGTTGCCTCGTCCTCCTGAAGCCGAACCCGTGGGTTTTGGCCCTACAATCCGCTCCAAAATCTGATTCCAGCAATCTGAGGGGAAATACTCCGAAGAACGATTTCTCCCGATCTTCTTCGATCTATCTACCAAAACTGTCTTCGCACCTCCACAAGATCACTACGGTGTTGATCCTTCAATTTGGGATCGTTGAGTCGCATAATGGATGCGCAACGATCTGTTGTTCATCGCCCCGTGAAGAACGCGAAGAACGCTCACAAAGAACATGATAATTATGGATGAAGAACACAACAAATCGAGAGGGATGATACTCGATCTATGTTCGTGTCGATCTTGGTCTGCCACTGTTAGAAGGTTGAACAAAACTAAAATAAAATCAAGAATCACATCCCAAAAATCCCCATAAAATCCCATCTTTCAAATACGATCGATCCGCAGGCTAATCTATTTGTGGTTTACTCCGCATTTTTTGTAGGAAATCAAGAGCAGGGAATGGAAAATCAAAATCAACATCCTACCAAGATTCATTGCATTTGTTGGTGAAGATCCACTCACCGCATTGTCATCGCTGATGAAATATATTAAGAATGTCGTCGCCGCGTTGGGGGTTTCCTCTAGAAACTCCAGAGCCGCCATGGGTTTTCAGGGTTATGGGTTTGTAACACTGAACTCTGGAACAAGCCTCTATTTAAATAGGATAAAAGACATAAGATTTAAAAGATGTTGCTACAGAAATAAAATATTTTTATTAAATATTTTATTACTGTTGCACCCAAAAACTAGATTTCACCACCGACCTATGCCGGCCGAAGTTAGGCCTTGACTAAGGTAAAATCGTTGTTCTGAACGCAACTGTGCCTCAGATTTCTGATCTGAGCACCCGTTCAGGAGTTATTCCACTTTTTCAGGAAACCCACACACACGCGTAATTTAATTATTAAATTAAATTCAATCATTTGTTTCGGGCTCACTGGGCCTTGGAACTGCACACCATCTCAGAGCCTGGTCTCGAAATAATTCCCATATAATATTAAAATAATACATGAAAAAATCTAGGACATTACAGTTCTTCGGATTCCTAAAGTAAATTGTTGGATTCCTATGCTTCACTATTTCATCAAATTGAAGGTCTTGAGAAGTAACTGATACAAATAAAATCTTCTAGATATAAAATTATTCACTGAGTTAAATATTTTGTTCTTTAATTAGGTATTTAATTTCTATGCTATATTTCCTTGCTTAGTGCCTCCATCCACGGTTTATAATATCCTATGAAAATATAGGTTTCGGTTTTCCATGTCCCCTTAGAAACATGGGAATGTCTATCCCCTTATAAGACATGGATTCACAAAACTTGTAACATTGTTGGGGAATGGTCCTCTTATGTAAGAGTCTATGTTTAGTCTATCCCATTATAAGTTTAGTTTCCTCTTGAAACAAATCATTTAAGAAGAAAAGAATTTGATTAGTAATATCTAGGTTGGGTCTAAAATTATAAAATAATTGGTTATGTTTTCTACAATTAAATTCTTGGTTCATTCGAAAATAAAAAATGTAAGAGGATAATAATAATATTGAAAATGTCTTGGATGAGCCTTCTACATCCAAACATTGGGTATTTTTGACCCCATAAAAGAAAAAGGGAATTGGGTTGATCATCAATGTGTAGAAAAGGTGGAGATAATGATTTTTCACTCTCCATCAAAATTATTACTATTGTGGGTGTCATGTTCTCGATTGGTGTGTGAAGATTACATGTAAAACAATTTAGAACCAAACTACTATAAAATTCATGGTTTCATCTATTAATTTCCTGAAATTTATTTTCTATCTATTTTAATGTATCAATGTGGTTGATATTTTCAATATTTGAACCAGTCTATTTAAAACCAAAAAGTTCAATCAATGAGTATTTTTTAAACAAAATAATATTCACCAACCTTCACTTTTCCATTTCCATCACCTCTCTGGGACTATAAGTGACTAAAAACAGTTCACCATAAAAATGATAACATTTCTATGAACTTAAAAGGAAGATACTCATTGAGAACATCTGATGGAGATATCAATAGGGAAAAAATGAAGTTCCATCAGGAATACTCTAGAAAGATATAATAGATAATTATTTCTATGTCATTTAATAAAGAATGAGGACTCTCCAAGAACAGAATAGTATATTTGGTTTGAGATGCAGTTCAATTCCGTTATTCATATGAACATCAGAACAATGTACATGATTCCACTAGATGGATGATCCGTAGAATGATTTGAGAGTGGATATCAAAGTGATCAATTTGAGGTCACATATGGTAATTACAAGTGAAAGAGTAGCTTGAAGATACACCTATCTGAGATATAATATTTTGTCATATAAACATATCCTATGTACATTAAATAGATATTTTATAATAATATGTAACTGAATTAACATCCATCAGATAATGAAATGTTTTTAGTCCATCAGGAAGCGAATGCAGAATGTGTTCGATCAATGATAGAATTCATATTGAAGGAAACAGAAAAAGTATAAAAAAGATATATGATATCTAAGAGGATTTATATATACTATATAATTTCCTTAATAATTACAATTCTGAGATTATTTCTCAATGTTTTATATCATTATAAGGTTATGTAACCTTGAATATTTTCATTAACACTGAGTTTATAGATATTAAAAAAATGGTGAACTTTAGGTATACTCCATGAATCTAGAAGAATATTCCGGAAAAGTAAATAGGTGTCCTGTGTAAATAATTTAGTAGGAGAACTGAAATTATAGTTTATATTATATGCGAATAATTTTCTGATTTCATTAAAAAAATTTAAATAACATCAATATATGAGAGATCAATGGAATGTAAGAATATGTGTAAAGTTGTTCATACGTGGTGGATATGATGAACATAGGAATTTACATTGCAGGTTTCCATCCATGTTTTTCACATGGTTGAATAATATTTTTATTTGATTGTGTTTTATTAGTCACTGATAATGATTCATTAGACTATGATCCCCTTGAAAATGGGAAAAATGTTGAAGCATCCAACACAGACCATACTCAGTTAAATAAGAGGGCATGAAATATAAGGGATTCGATCCGAGATCAAATAGATGAATCACTATTCAGAATAAGAGGCATATCAGACTAAGATTTCTTCAAAGGTTAAAAAATCATCATAATGATAGTATATTTTGGATTTTTATTGAACACATAATGTTGGAAAAAGGCACAGTGTGTTGCATCTATTAGAGACATACCAGACAAAGTCAACATAAAGAGAGAGTACTTTATATATTTTAGAAGATAGAAATACCTATAGATGTTTTCCGTGTGTAGTGATTAAAATGTTTAGATTGAATATATATAGGTTTTCCTAAAAAATTGGAATACTTTTTGAGGGAACCTTTCTATTATGTTAATTAATTATGATTTTTATGATTCTACATAATATAAGGTGACCCAACCTTCATGCGGGGAATAATTTCAATTAATATTTGATTAAAATGGATGTATGAATGATCTTGATACTAGCGGCTATTACTAGATAATAAAATGTATTATGGTTGGGTTACTTAACTATCTATAACTTCATGTGGTTACCACTATTATATTTGGGTGTTATAACCTATTGTGGATGATGTGATCATTATTAGGGTTACCTAAAGAAACAATTAGTTGGGGTATAACTAGTCACTAACCATGCCATTGTGATCTTGAATTAAGTTATTAATGTAATTCATATTTAGGGTTATAACCAATATATCAAGATAAAAAAATTTATATAAATCCTTTTCATTATCCTTTTTTGATGTCTCTATTAATTTTTTACATATGAAAGGTGAGGATCATATTTATATTCCAGTTTATTTTAAATCTATGATTTTTTTTGGTTAGTAAATGAGTCCTTATGAATTGAAGAATAGTCCATGTAATATAATTAATTGATAATGATTCACCCCTACCCCTCTTCGTTATTGTAAAATTGATCCATAGAAAACCAGTTTGTATCAAATCATGATCCCAATAATCAAACTAACTACTAAGGATATAGAATTTTAAATTCGTTACCTGCATGTGTGTTCCAAGTTTTTAAGGAATAAACAGTCATAGATTGAATCTAAAGATTTTACCATACTATCAGTAACTTTTCATTGATTTTAGAGATGAAGAAATAATGGGATTTCCAACCATTGATAGGGTTTCTATGATAGCAACTCATAAGAGAAATATCAATGTTTTTGGAAAATTAAGAATAAATTGATTATCAATCTCATAGATAATGAAAATAAAATTAATTTAGTGTATAAAATATTTAATTAAATAAAGAATAATTTTAGAAGATGTGATGAGGAAAATGAGAAATTTAAGGAAGATTAGATTACAATATGTAGAAGCATGTTTCAATATATTAAGATGGATAATGAAAAAATTCACGATGAACACATTTCAAGTGTTATAATTAATTTCAGAATTATTATATGTTTTAGGGAAAATCTAAAAGATTATACTATCATTAAAAACATATAAAAAACATTCCAAATATATTTGATGTTATTGTGCCACCATTAGAAGATAAATATAATTTTTCACTAGATGAACCTTTTAATATTCTCATTCCATATGAGATGAGGGAAGAATTTATTAAGAAGATGTATAAGCATGAAATAGCTCTAATGAATTATTAAAATGGAATCATATAGATATAGACAATGTAAAATAATAAAAGTATTCATAAAAGGTGTTATATTATTAGTAATTCAAAACAATCATCATTATTATTCATAATAATTATAGAAATGGAAAGTAGAAATTAAAAAACTCTCTTATATTTTGGAATTATAATGATAAAATATGTTTGAACATGAATATATTAAAATTATATAATATGATTCTGAATCCAAATATGGATATAAGAGGGTTTGGAAATTTAATTTAAGAAACATAATGAAATATTTCCTTGAAATGAGATGATTTTTAGTATAAGAGAATGGGAAGATTATTTATCCAAAAATTGATGCAATTATAATGTCAGCTTCTTTGCACATTTGATATGAAGAAGATCTGAAATATAATATTATTACAACAGTTAATATATACCATAAATTGAAGGTATTTTTAACGATAATTTGGTACATTATCATAAGAAACTAACAGTTCTTAAGAAGGAAAGGAAGAAATTCATAATGGTATTCAAATATATGATAATTGAGAATGGTGTGTGAATAAAAAATGATGGGATATACATTAATATTATTTGTTATCAAAAGATTGATGTGTGTAACCTTTAGAGGAAACTAGAAGTTAATAAAGAAAAATAATCCAACCAGTAGCATCTTATCAAGGTAAAAACAAAACATGTTGAATAATGTAATTAAAACAAGTTTAAATTAGATGAATATGAGATTATTTTAAATGTTAAAAAAATGTATAGCTGATAAAGAACAAGATATTACAGAAATAAAATCAATGTTTCATAATAAATGATTTCAAAAATCTAATAGAAAACTTCACCAAATAAATTGAGAAAAAAGGTTAATGTTCTCAAGATGATGAAAATGATGGTTTATAGAAGTTGGTTATTTCTATTCCTTAGTTGTCTCAATATACATATTATTATATTAAAAAATAATCTTTAAAATATATGATTATGTTAAATAAAATTATACTAATAATGAATGAATATAATAATTAGTTTATTCCCTTAAAATATTTCTGCCACATTTTCTAAAAATAAAAATTACAATAATCTTTATAGTTTCACAACTATCAGTCTAAAACATCAATATTCAATAGTCATTTATGGTGCTATAGATTTTTTTTTCCCAAAATAGAATAATGATGTTAAAATATGTCTTAACAAGGAATGAAGAGTGTATAAATGTGATATGTAATGAGAAGAGAAGAATAAATTTACATTATGGTTTCATTTGGAAGAAACTAGTGTTTATAAAGAAATGATTATAAAAGCATCAAGGGAGAGAAATGTGAATCATAAGGATGTTGAAAAAATGAAGGAGTACAAGGAATTGGATTAGTTCCGAAATGTTGAGAATGAAATGAAGGATTTATTAGTTATATGGATTGATAAAATTTCTATGGACAGAAAAATGGAAGAAGAAGAAAATTATTCAAAATTATAGTGGTCGAAATATGTTTCATAAAATTAAAAAAAAGATAACAAACAACAAACATTATGTTTTTTTTAATATTTGTAAAAAGGGTATGATATGTGAGAAATATGGGAATGCTATTATTTTTTTACAATGTTTATAACCAATATAAAAATCCATAAATTTAAATTAAAATGTCATGAAATAAAACATCTTTTGAATGATTAAGAGAATTTGATAGGTCCATTTTATGTTTCTATAATTTAGAATAGTTATATTATGTCCCATGAGTAATATAATTCAAAGATGAATTAGTTAAACTATGAGAATATTAATAGTCCCAACATTACTTATAAGTAACGTTGAGGCTCCTCATAACTCCAAATACATGATTATTTGTACTATTTTTCGGGGAATTGAAGGAGAGAAAGTAAGGAATCCCGCTTGATATTGTATTAGTTTTTATAGTAAAAAGAGATATTAATCATAGAACATTATTATCAACAAGAAGAGGAATAAAGTGACACCATTGATAGGGAAAATATGATGTTGTGGTATGAACATAAATGTTTTATTAATAAAAAATGGAAACATTCATAACTAATAAAGAATTTTGGGTTATTATGTTTATAAAAATGGACTCTTTTGATATGTTTTAAATGATAGATTGAGATTTTTTTAAATTTTTTTTCATATTTCCCAATATATAATGATGTTGGAATAATATTTTAGATATTATTATAGGAAGTACATTTTATAGAAATCATTGATCACCTTTACTATAAACTATTTTTCTTATGTTGACTTAAGAAATTATTTATGTTTTATGTTTATACTGAACAAAAGAATAATGGTTGAGATTATTTTCACAACGTGTGTTTTGATTAATATCATAATAAGTTAATAGGTGTTTAAAAAGAATATTTGAGTGATGTTTTTTTTGGTTTAATGTAATAATATTTCCAAATTGAGCTTATTGTAGTTTCTAATGGAATCGGTTCCTCTAAACCAACTTCTACATACACAGTGTTTTTTAATTAATAGTTACTAATATTAATAAACACCTTAGAACATCATGATTTTTATTTTTCATAACATATCTGGCCATAATGTCATTAGATTATTTGTTATAATGAAATATTAGGGAATTTCCCAACAATTTTAAGAAACTAGAAAATCAGTGATAGTATTCTAAAATATATATTCTATAGATGGAAGAAATATTTAATTGGAAAAATGATATAGTCTTTCAACGGTGGAGATTCATAGGACATTGATTCACCTTCTCATGAATTACACCAAGCTAATTTCATGTGTAAGAGATTAGGAGAACAAAACTCACCTGAAGAAAATCCACATTTATTTGTGTCATCTGATATTCTTATTAGTGGATGTTTGTATTAGTACCTATATAATAATAATATAATTAATGGATATTTTTATTCATGTACTTTGATGGATTGATAATAATTGTGATGAAAAATGTTCGTGATGAGTTAGCATAAATTGGGTGCATCACGAGTAATACTTTATTAATTATTAATGTGAGAAAGGATTTTCATCATACATTTTTTTAATGGAACATGATATTTCCTGGCCATTTATTAAAATGATATATCTTAAAAAAAATAAACATGGTTTTCAGTAGGAATGTACATTTTCTATAATGTTAATGAATGTAACATCACGCACATAGCTTGATTGTACCAACATGCAACCATTATGAAAAGCAATATCATAATAAAGGAATTATATTATGCATTAAGAGTAAATATGTGGTTGTAAATAATGGAGAGACTAATATAGAAATATATTTGTTATTTGGATCCTTTCTAGATTATAACCTTGGAAATTGTGTTTTTCTCATTATAAATATGAGATTGTGGTGATAAAGGACACATACTATGTATATCAATATCAACTATTAAAAAAAGATATTATTATTTTTTTGGAGAATATGATTCCCAAAAATGGTTTAATAACTATTCATATTTTCTTAATCACAAAAATTATGCCACTAGGAATTCTGGAGTATATTTTATCACCATAATATTTGATAAATTATTATTTATAATTTAGTGAATATAATATTTATATATTTATTAAAAAAATGTAGAAATATATAATAATAAATAAATATTCATTATTCAAGGCTCGATAAGTATACTTTAAGAATGAAGAACCAAGAATATTGATCCAGTGTGATATAAATTATATTTTATATTATTTTAAAAGATTAATATAGTATTTAAATTTGAAAATTTCGTTGATGTTTGGAAATAATAATAATTTTATTAATACTGAAATAGGGTTCTACTACAATTATGATAAATAATAACGGTGTTTTATAAATTATTATTTTCTAAACCAATATGTATTTCGACCCAACTACATAATTTCTACATCATGATTACATTTACACTGTTTTGCACAAAGACATCGAAAGAGAATTCGCTCGAAGACCTAGAGATCATCTTCACCAAAAACACTCTAATGAATGGAGAGAGAGCCTCTGTCATCACTAATCCTGATTCTAGAGAGATAAAAGAGAGTCCTTATTCTAGTGATAACTGGGGTGATCAATGGTGAATGAAGCAGAAATCAGGCTAAACAACACTTGCAATGTAATATTTCTACGGTGATGTTAAATGGTTAATTCAACATGTGTGGACCACCACAAAAGGGAATCTACTCTTAATTCCTACAGAATAATAATTTTTTGAAGTAGATATGTTTTTAGAAATATTTATAAATAAATATATCATCATAGGTGACATTTTAATTTCATTAATTAATTATAATTAATATTTTATGACCCTACAACTTCAATAAAACGTTCAACTATCAATTAATCATTAAATTAATTTATTTTATCTGGGAATTTTTTGACTTTTGAATGTTGTTTTTAGTATAAATTACAACCAAAATTTTATTTATAAATTCCCCATATAGTGCATCCTCTGCACTAATTAACATCATGTTTTGTTAGTGCAGTCACATAATTATTTATAATTATTAAAAGATAATTTATTTATTTATGTATTTATCATTGGGTTTTAATGCTATTTTAATCGTTATTTTATATAAATCATGATATTTTCTCTTATTTCACTTTGTTCTTGCATATATAATCAAAATGAATAATTTTATGAATGAAATACACTCAAAGAGCTCAATCGAAGGTGAGGAGAATTTTGGATGGTTAACACATGAGTGCACATTATGTATCATTATAGTACATGTCTTATAAATATGTTAAATGATATAGGAATTAATTCATAAATAATTAATTAATTTTCATTTATTAAACATGTTGTATATTTAAATACCCGTTGTATTGACTATGATTGGATAATGCACATATATCCAGACTACACCTCTTGTGACATCCAAATAAGACATGTAGTCCTTAGTGAAAGATTTTGTGTGTATTCTCTAACATAGCATATATGATTGGTGACCATATAAGTTATAGAGCACACTCTATGTAGCCTAGTTATACAAAATTTAATCCTTTACTTTTGTGGAATTATTAAATTGTAAGACCCATGGTGACTGTCATGAATAAATGGTGATAGATATACCAAAAGTGTAGCTGGATGGTTTATCTTCTGTGTACAACCAAATTGTCTAGAATAAAAAATTAATTTCTAATACTACATATTCCTTATCAACATGTGTCCCATGTAGTAATTTAGTTGATATTAATCTCCATGTAATTGGTTATATATATATATATAATACTTATAACTTATTTATGCCAAATGATGGAAAATTCATATCATATATATCATAATACAAACATTACACTATGGTGATTGAAATAATACATTCTATAAAACACCATTCATTCCATGTGATTATTTTGATGGTATTACACACCTTGTAAGTACATGTTATGTTGTGTATCTCATAAGCCACATGAGTAAATAATATATGTAAATAACACAGATTTGGTATTTTAGATGGTAACTCATTGTGTTACCTGAATGATATATGTTTTAAATGTTATTAATTTTAAATAAATTAATTAAATTTGACATAAATTTCATTGGATGACGATCAATATAATTTTCAAATTGAAATTATAATTTAATGATTGATTAATTGATGAAAATATGTAATTTACTTGAGGGTGATTTATCAAAAATAGGATTTATTAGAATTTAATGCTATTTTTATAAAACAAATAATTTAGTGCATGAATATGGATGATCATGAGTTAATAAAAGGCCATTGTATGCGATTATTTTTATTTTATTTTTTTAAATTAAATTTATATCACATGCATTATACATCCTCTCATTATGCAATGGATTTTGAACCGATCATTTAATGTATGTAAACCCCTTAACCAATCCATTGGTTCCACTCACAAATGTTTGAGTACGAGAATTTGTAATAAATGGATCTCCTTTGTTGGTGGATGTTGTTCCATTTTTGAGTTGATGGAAAAAATACAAGTGGTATAATAGAGAATAGGTGGAATGATAAAACATGAAAAATATCATGGTTCGTGGTTTATCTATCCAAGGATATTGGTCACTTTATCATCTTCTATGTAAACTAACCCTATGTAAAATATCATGATCATACCTATTTATTATGTTAATTCCATTAAGTGAATTGTTAAATTTATTATAGCTTTTTAATCATGATCATTTGATTTAATGAATTAATAAAAATGCATGATAGGATAAAAATAAATTAAACATTGGGTTGATTTTATATGAGTCTTTGTTTAAAATATATATAAATATAATAAATATTAAAATGAATATAATAATGACAAATTGGGAAGCTTACATAAAAAGATAAAATTATGTCAATTATATATGTTATTTCATTATAGTCTTCTACTTCATAAGTACAAATCAAAACATAGTTAAAAGTGTTTGACAAACCAAATTCCTAGTTCTTTAAATTATAAGGGGTTTATAACTATATATTTTTGGGAACAATTAACATAGATTAAATCAAGGGCTGATTTATAAGGTATTACATGGTTTAACTGAGAGTAAAAGATTGATGAAATTTAAATAAAGGTCTTCTAGTTTAGAGATCCACACAAAAGATCATGGAACATAGAGTTAGTACAGTTAGAATTAAGAATGTGTACCTAAAAACCTTCCATGTTCTTGACCGGTCAAAGTATATTTAATGAGAAGAGGAATGTGGATCCTTTCCCCAAAAATTTCCTTGAAAATGATATTCTAATGAAAATATTTTTGGTCAATTAGAATCAATACAATTGTCATAGATTAATGAATATAAAATAATATTTATTTATACAAATTTTATCAGAGATTATATTAAAATATATTCATCTTATTTCTATAAATAGAAATTTTAAATTTAAATGAACATGAAATCAAACATATCAATGTGATCCATATATGAGAATGCAACCCTTATCATCAAAAAAAATTTATTTAGTAGAAAAATTGGTTATGTGTAATTCTATTCAATGGAAGGATGTTGTTTGTGCTATAAGAAAATATTCCTAAAGTAGATGAAATGGAGTCTAGTGAGGAATAATTGTCTCTCTTTGATAATAATTACAATGATACAAAAAATGATTAATGATTCATGTAATCATACATGGACCATGAGCTTCTAAACAAACATCAAGACATGGATGAACATAACATTATGTATCACCTTTGGTATCTCAATCACGAGTAGGTGGGAAATGATATATATGAGATCCCTAATTATATATATACAAGCATGATTGGTGAGTCGATGTGAACTATACATAAAATAGTAAAGATTATTTTCTCTATTTAATGAATCATCATCATAGGGATTAAATTTACAAATTTGTTTTCAGATAGATCTCATACATCCTTCACTAATTATTTATTTATATATATTTTTTTATTAATTATAACATAAGAATAAATTAGAAGCATATTTTATAAAAACATATACTAATTCTCTACGTGGGCATGGACATGTGTCATGAAATCCATCAATACTTATGATGAATAATAAATGGATGAACAAGGAAAAGTGGTTCAATAATCACAACAATCCTAAATATACCATACATTTTCCTTCCAATAATATCAAAATATAGAGTTAGGGAAAGGAAAATGAAGCATTACTTTTTCATGTTGAAATCATCATCACCATAAGAGGAATATCACCTCGACACAAGAAAAATATAAAGGATCATTCTAAATCAATTGTAATTTTTCAATTTATACACATTAGTTATTAAATATATCTTGTAGTGATCACATATATATTGAAATATTGGAAAACAAATTTTTTTAATACATTACCTTTGGGAGGAGGATTTTATCCCTACCAATGGAGAGACAATGGATTATCTAGGAATTAGATACTACAATATTTCTATTCCAAGTATAGTTATATTAGTTTTAATAGATTTGTATTATATGCCATTCATTACGGAGAATATAATTTTTGTATCCTACATAGATATAGATGGTTCTACTTTCAAATTTTTAAATAAATTTTTATTCTTTTATAAAAATATATTTTTATTTAAAGGAATGTTAAAAAAATAAGAAATAAATTATGGAAACCAATTTTTCATAAAGGATAGGAAAACATGTTTTCAAGACTCATATAAAAATCATATATTGAATCATTATCTTTATCTTGTAAATGATAAGAATTTTAGAATGCTCTTTCAGTATGGTTATTTAAACTCTTTTTATATAAAACTATGAGAAATATGAAATTCTAATTTTCAAGGTAAAGTAACATATCCATAATTTTGTTGATGTAGTGAAAGGGACATATAGATTCAAGGGCTGGTATACATTGATATATGTGTACCAGTACTATCATAATCTATAAGTTCGTATGATTAAATAATAACATTTACTAATGACTTGAGTAGATATGAATATTTATCCTTGATGAAGTATAAGAACAAGTTCATTAAAAAAATACACGAATTCAAGAATAAGTAGAGAATCAACCTGAAAATAAGACAAAAAGTTTATTTCATTAGTTTGAGGAGGTGAATATATTGACCAAGAGTTTATATAATTTCAATAGAATATTTTGATTATATATCAACTCACTCCACCTTACCCAACACCAAGGAGTAGTGGTAGTGAAAGGATAAACTATACATTTCTGGACATGTTATGATCAATAACATGTCATAGAGATATTCTATTTTAAGCGACATGTGTTAAAAATTGTGATATGTACACTTTTATGAGTACCATATAAAGTGAAAAACAAAATTACACTTGATTTGTAAAGATAAAGGAAAACCATTTCGGTGAATTCATGTGTGTGGGGATATGATTCATTTATTAAGGCCTTCTCAAGAAAGATGTCAAATCAGTGAGAAATAAAGTGTATCATAATATGGAATCCTAAGGAAAAAAACTATACTACCTATAGAACAAATCAAAAACTAATGTGCATGTTTCCAGACATGTTTTATTTATTGATAAGGAGCACATCATCAAGAAATAAAATCTGAGAAATATTATCATTGATGATGTTTATTCTTAGGTAAACATGAGTTGGTAGATGAACAGATTCAAGTGGTCCTTATATAATCTGTAATTCTTGAAATATAAGCACAATATAAGATCACCAAATTGTTATGAGAAACAAATATATAAAGTTTTATTTTCACTAAGGAAGGATAATCATTATTGGTTAACAACAATAATTATCTATTCTATAAATTGGTAGTGAAGATATTTGAAGCTATGAGATGGAAAGATTCAATAAATGGTAAAAAAAATTAATTATAACCAAATATGGTCTTTTCTCAATCCTCAAATTGACAAAAAACATATAGGGTGAAAATGGGTATTTATGAGAACACATGTCATACAAGGTAATGTATATACATATAAAGGATTTAATGTGGATAAAGGGTTTACAAAACATCACGAAATTAAATATGACGATAAAATTTCTCCAATTTCCCTATTTTAATCCATTGTAATTATAAATGATATAATTACATTCCATGGATACGAAATTTGGATGATTTATGGAAAAATATATTTCCATAATGGAATACTTCAGAAGGATTTTTATATGACATAACCAGAAAGTTTTATCAATTTAGGGGATGCCAAAAAGATATGAAATTTAAAACTTTTTGTAAATTGATTTTAAAAGAAGCATGGTCATGGAACATTTGATTCATTAATGATATTAATGAATTTAGATTTATTTAGAATGCATATCATATATTCTTTTATAATAATTTTGTGTGGAATGTGGCCATTATCCAGATATTATTGGATATTGATTTATTAATTATTTGAACTGACAAACCTGTTGTACATTATGTTAATGAATTTTTAAATAATGATTCTCCATAAAAGAGTTCCCTGAATCATCATATATTCTATGTATAATGATCATTAATGATTGATCCAATGTATTCATTGACAAATTTAATGTTAATATGTTGAAAAGATAATAAATATGGAATCCTTTATTTTTATTACATAGATTTTTATTACATTGTATAAACAGAGGATCTATTAATGTTTAGTTTCTAAAAATATAAGATCTATAATACATAAAAATTAAATAATACTTATAAATAGAAATAAAGTATATCTTCATGATTTCACCCTAAATTAATTTTAATCCATCTCATATACTGGGGACATAAATCAATGGAAATGGGTGCACATGAGGTCCATTAGTTTGTTATGTTTGGGAGACTAAGGGGCTTGTGAACATGAGACATACCAACAAGAAAATGATGCATAATAATAAGTCATGAATAAGAGGCTTATCATAATAATAAAAACATAAATAATAATATGGAAATTTTACTATAACATTTGAATGAGACATATATAATCATATCAAAATGGTTTATCATAAAAGAGTTGCAAGTGAAAATGACCGAGGCTATTCACCAAGATATCATAAAACAAGTCATCTCTAGAGATTAAATTCTTTACTTAGTGAATTGGAGCACTACCAGGAAAAAACATTCATATGTATTAATTTAATTTTAACAACAATGATCATAATAAATCATTTCATTAATATCCCATAGAGAATAAATAATGGGGTTCTTGTAAAAAAATATTCACATATAAAATAGCTTAGAAACATGATCATAATGTCATTTTTATCCCAAATAAAATGAAAATTGGGATATTATGTGTAAATAACCAAATAAAATAAACCATTTTTACAGCTACATAAATTCTATTGGAAATGAAAGCGGAATGATAATTCCAAAATGGAAAATAAATGGTAATTTCACAAGTAGAGAGAGAAATTTGAGAAGTAAATTCAGTAGCAAGATGAGTATAAAATTTCGTCTTACTAAAGGGAAAACATTAGAGGAGAGAATTATATAAAATTGATAAAAAATAATCTTGAGAAAAGTGATAATAAACAGGATAATAAAAGATATAAACCATAACATTTAGAATACACATAAAAAAAGAGGTTCATGAATTGTAGAGAAAGGAAGGATAATTTCCTTACCTTTTGGAGTTACTCATATAACGTGTGGAATGGAATCATGTGGTATTGAGAACACATTTGGAGACTATTTTGGAGGAAACTGCAAAAAAGGTCATGTAGTATGGATTTTGAGTGAATGGAAATGGTGAAATTGATGTGTATTTATAGTAAGAATAGAGGGATTGAATAATAATTTCAAAATATCTTCCTTGGAAATTTATGTTGGGGAAAATAAAAAAACATTGAATTGCACATTTTTATACATATGATTTTATAAATTTGGTTGAAATTTTAATATATTTAAATCTAATAAAAATGAACACCTTTTTTTAATACTTCTTTTGGCATAGAGATTTAATGATTCCATACTGTATGGTTCTTGGAAGTAAAAGTTTACTTCTTAGACATTAGAACGCCCCTGATTGTTTTGGAAATTGATCAAAATATAATGTAATAATAAATATTATTAAAATAACATCTTTTCATGTATTAATTTTAATTAATTATTTCATAATCATGACCTGAGTATGAATTCATTAAACATACCAAAAACCTAAAATTGTATTTTTTTACTATTAATAAAGAATCAATGTGTTTTATAAAATAATTATAAATTTACCCTAACCTAATTATGATGTGTTGAATTAAAATATGATGTTTATTATATGGGAAACATTATATAAATATTATTAATTTAACTTATATATATAAAAATCCTTATTTATTTAAATTTAATAGTTTTTAAGGAAATCTCAAATTTAAAACACTTATAAAAAATTCATAATTATTTATAAAATTGTTTTATAATTTATATTTATGTGACGGTGTTTTAAAATAATATTTGAATAATCAAATATTATTCAGAATATAATGGTTTATTATAAAAATGTATATTATTCCACAAAAATATAATTATGGGTTATTTATTCTGAGATAACATTTTATCAAATATGATTCAATTGAACATATAATTTATTAAGAAAAACTAATCTTAAAAGAAATTGATTCAATACATATTTTTTTATTCAAAAGAAAATAAAATTTAGTTAACTATTTCCTAGAGATATAACCCTTTATTAAACTCATATACGCCCTAAGGATGATGGGTGTGATCGTTATAGTTTCATGGGGTTCCTTGGTTGACATCAACCGAGTGGTAATCTCCACTATCTTGAAAATATCCAATGGGAGATTTCTTACAACATTCATTTGTTCTTGCATTATACAGGTTTGGTCATGGGTGAACACTAGTTATGATACCTCCCACCTATGTTCTGAAAAATATTCTTGCAACATCTTATCTCTACTAATTGAGGCCATCGATTCCCTATTATTTATCAATTATCCGTTTTAATTAAATCTTATTAACAATAATTATAATGGTAAAATTTTCAATCAAGTGAACAGTTTCCAAAGATCATATAATGTTGGAATACAAATGGTCAAATTTTCCTTCATACTATATAAACAACAATTCATTTATTCACTCAAAATTCTCTAAAATCTCCCCGAATGGTTATATTTTTTTCGTAAGATGATTATTGGTTTATAAATAATTTTTTTTATTTATCTTGTGTTTGATGAGGGGTTATGATTCTAGGGGAATGGGTTGTTTTCTATTTTCCTATTTTAACAATTCTATTTTATATTTTTTGTCCAGATGTAATGTTTGGAACTTTAATTGTTTTCATAGATGACTAATATAATTATCATTGTTGAGGTGTTACATTTTTTGTTAGTTTAAATTTTTTTTATGTGATATTATATAATATGTATGAAAAAATTATTCAAGAAACCAATAACATTTAAAAAAGTGTGGCTCGTTTCATTCATCCCCCTATAAAAACATTCTTTCCAAAAATTTGAACTTCATTTCATAGTTGAGAAATGGTGGGAGAACTTTTGTATCATTGAATTTTATGGTTCCCACATCGCTTCATTATATTTATGGCATATTCAAAACTCATTTACAAGGTGGGATGTGTTTTTTGATAATATATTTTCTCTATGGTCCAAGGTCTCCATATGAAACTCCTCATAATATTTTTCATTTTCTATTTGTAGAACCTCCATATTGAGTATATGTGATGGATTATTTATGTACTTTCTCAAGAGGGATACATGGAATACATCTTACACATGATAGATATTTGGTCTATATTCTGGATGATAGGCCATTACAACTATATGATAACAGATTTTCAAGTGGCTAATGTACCTCAAGAAAAGATTCCCTATATTTTCAAATCATGTGACTATATTTCATGGTGATATAAAAAATAATATTTTCCTCCAATATCAAATAGCAAGTCCCTTCGATAGTAATCATCCAAGATCTTCTTAATGCTCACATCATGTCAATGTGTTCTCCCATGTGTGGCCACAAATTTATGTTTCTATTCCCCAGGTACTAATGAACTAATTGTTATAATATCCTAACATGCTTTTAGAATATGGGTAGGGACTTGAGTCTTCCCATTCACCATTAATAAGTTGTTTTTGGTGATTCCAATGATTGAAACGGGAAAATATATCCATTCCATGTCTAGAGTAGTTTTATGTGCTTGCTCATTTCATTCTTTTCCTATTGATAGGTATTGACAGTACTCATGTATGGGGGCCGATAGATGGGTATACCCTAGATTTGTCATCGGAGATTTCCGAATGACTTCTCTGGGTGCTGCCAAATAAGACTATTGGTAAGCTTGATGAAAAATGGAAGGTTTTGTTCCTGTTGACTCTTTCCCATCAAGTATATTAGACAGACTTCCATCAACATTGGCATATGAGACTACATGCATAAATGGTGATTGTAATCTTGCGTATGTTCATGTATACCAATTTCCACCACATTGGATTGGTGGGATTCATTAAATGCAGTCAGATGGGTATAATGACTGGCTGATGACTTGTAAGACTGTGTTTGTTAATGGTTATAGTACACCACCTGATTTATTTGGTGGGATTGGTGTGTTGCTACCAGACAAGTATGTTGGACAACAAAATTAGGATGGATGAGAGTATGTTCCCGCTATTTGTTCTCCATCATGTTAGGTTGATGGAATTCTTTAAAGGGGTATGATATAAGGACACACTCCATGTAGAATGGAAATTATCCCCGACAGTTCGTCTTGCATGTCCGGGTCTGATAGACCTAGGCTGAACGTTCAGAGTTAACACCACCATCATGATGGGGGTTCACTGCTGCAAAATTCTGATGGCGGGAATTGTCGGTGGGTGTCTTTAGGAATGGCCCTTGCATCCTTGAATTGATGCCCTAAGTGACCTATTCATCTCCCACCCAGTTTTATGAGAGGGTCTAGATGGTGCATTGAAGGGATAAGGACGTGAAACTGTTGAAAATGGTGGTTGGCACCATCTGCTTCTTGATCATCAGTTGTTGTTGACAGGATGATCGAGGATTGTTATAGACTTGGTGGGCCTATAGAGAAGCCTCCAAAGTAATTATTGTACATTGAAGGTGATACTTCATTAGAAACATGTTGGAAACCCTGCATTGAAGACATTTGGTAGGGGATAGCATCCTTCTCATGGATGAGGATCTAGCCAGAGCAGCGGTTCGGAATTTCACATATGTCGTCATGAGAAAATCCATTTTGGGCTGAAGGGAGTTCTGAGGAAAACATGAAATCAACAATAAACACCATTAAAGAGACATCTTTTAGATGGATACATGTGTGATTTGTTCCTTGGTTTTGACTTTCTTTATATATTGATAGGTGTCTCACAGGTACGTAACATTATTAACTAGGTTAAGGATTCATGTCGGGTTCACCATTTTTGTTTTTCAGTTCCTTGAAATGTGTGTTCTAGTTTTAATAATCACTACTTCCAAGTGATTTCCATTAGATTTATTAATAGATCCGGAAACCTCAAATAGTTCTTTATCCACAAGGGACCTTCATTACAAAGGTAGACTTTCGTTATGATTGAACATTTCAATACATAGGAATGTGTGTTGGCTGTAATGATGGTAGGTCAGACACATCACCCCTTTTTGGGTGGAATTATTGTCTACTCTGAGACTCTCTTTATAAATTTCTGATATTTTCAATAATCCTTATTAATTCACCATGTATAACCTTGTTTTCCATTGCAATTTTCATTCACATATTAACATGTGTAAAAATCAGAATCACATGTATGTATTCAAGATTCACCATTAATGGTATCCTCACATTTTCTATTAAAATATTATTTTAATCATATTTATGAGGATATTGGTTTTTAATCTGCTCAGTAGGGCACACAATAATTTAATATCTTCCAAGGAGATGAACGTTTGTTTTTATATTGTAATTGTACCCATGAAATGGTTTACCTATGGATCATTGTGAAAGGATTCAAAACCCTCGTTGTTAGGATCCACATAGTGGGATACATCATTCCTTTTAAGGTCATGTGATATGAACCTAGCCATATAGTTTAATTTCATGTAGTATGGATATATAAACAAAAGGTTATTAGTCAGAATGTGGTGTGGGAATTATGCCAAAACAACACAGTGAACATGGAAAAGATTTGGGTTTCCAAGTTAGATTAGATCTTGTTGGGAATATGTCCCAAGGAGAACAATGTTGATTCAAAATCGTGGGTTTGAACCTCAAGGAGGCTTCCTCTGTATCCCATGTGGATGGGAATCAAATCCCACATAGATCAATGAGTCCCATAGAAGAGTATATTCCTTTGAGAAAAATGAATTAGGGATTACTTCCTGAAAAGGATGACTTGGTGATTTGGGGGGTTTAATTTTGGGATTATTCCTTAGGAAGATGTATAGATTAAGTGAATTAGGGTTGGATTATTGGAGAGGATAACAAATTACCTTGGGCCCTGAAATTTCTTCTTACATATCCTTGTTTGAATAGGAATCAGATTTCTCATAGTTCATTCAACTGTGGGTGTTTGTGAAAATATTGTAATCATCAAAAATCTATAAGCCTGCGTGAGTCATTCATAGTATATGAAACAAGTGTATATGAAATTTTCAACAATGATTCATACATTTCTCTACTCCGCTTCTGGAAGAGTGTCCACCTATGGTGGCAAAGGTGGATGAGGTCTAAGAAACCCGGGAAGGGGGAGAGGCAACGAGCCCTCCCTCTATTCACTTTACATTGTACAAGGGTCCAATGAATGGAAGAAAGGATGAAGGACATGGCCTTACACCAGGATGGATGCCCTAAAATTGATCCTGGTCGGAGAGGTAGACTTATCCTGTTTTGTATGGAATGCAAGAGTGAACAATTCCTTACCTTCTAGAGACATGAGGTTCTAGGTTATAGAGATGAAAAAAGGAGGACAAACCCCAAACCCTAATCCTCCAAATCAGGAACATTAAAACAATATTTCTAGGAGGAAGGTCCATTTGACTATGGATATACAAACCCACAGACACTCCATGAATCCTATCCCCATTGTGAATCAATTTTGGGAAACCTTTGACTGTAGAAATACACCCCAAATAAGAGACACACATATTTGCCTTTACCATGGTTTTTATAAGTCATTATGTTTTAGTGGAGGCTTAAACTTAGTCCATTTCAGATAAGGGATCCATGGAAGGTGACACCCTACCATTAATGGATTTAAATAGGGTACTTAAGTTGGTATGTAGGATTTATACCAAGCTCTACCACGTATGGACTTTGCAGAAGTTCCCCGCATTGCAGCACCGCGTAGCAGTACAGCGCTAGTGTTCCTCATAGGATTATATAATTATAGAACAATATTTATCACATAAGGTAAACATGAATTTGTATCAAATTTTGAATGACTATCAAAACATTCTTATTCCGTTAAATTGACTATTCTCTTGCTTTATAGTGAGCAACCTAAGACAATTTTAGGGATCTTGGTGAAAGAGCTATGCAATGAAAGCATCAGGGAGTCTTTAAAATTTTGTAGTCCTTGTTTTGGGGAGACCAAGGGTTCTATTTATAGGGATGTATGGGTCCTAGTCAAATGGGAGATGTCCTCATAGATCCTCCGCGCAGGCCCTCTATGCAGGACAGCTGCGTAGGTGTACAGAAATTATTTTTCCGCATATGATGCCACACAGGTTTGTCGCACGATTATTCCACATATGTATTCCATGTATGCCTTGTGGGGGGGGGGGTTGGCATTCTTTTTAATTCTTTGAACCCCACCATTGGATTTTGAAATACCCCGGGCTATCTTCATAGTCATTTTCTATTCTTAAGTACTGTCACCAATACCATGAATTTGTTTCCAATGAAAAATTATTCACGACTAGTAGAATTTATATCTTCCACATATCCATCCCAAAAAACTACATAAAAGGATGATAATTCATTATCTATTTCAACTTCATTGAATAATCCAATACAGAGAGTAACAAGAATATACATCATGGTTCATTTAACTAATTCCAAATGATCTTCCTTGAGAATAATGTGAATGTGATATACAAATCTTGTTGCAAAGATTATTTCTTATTGTGTTAAATTCATTTATAGAAATATTTTAATAATAATATTATATAGAGTGGGATCCATGAATGTCCTATACTCCTTCATATCATGTTTTCTTTTAACCACTATCAAGGTTGACATTGGTTTGGAATCATGCATATTGAATTTCATTTGCAGAAATCTTGAATATCTTTCATAAGAAATGTAGTTTTAATCCATATTTTGAATCTTCTATAGCCCAATGAATTATGTCATTCAACCAATCTTGGATATTTTATACTTATATTTTATGTGATTACTGAATTATTCAATTGATCCATACCTACTTCCTCTATAAATAATTTCATCTACATACACAAGCACCATAGACCGATCATTCTATGATTTCATCATAATATATTATGGTTTAAATCTCCTCTTTTTTAATTATATCTTTTTCTAATAGGTATCCAGTAAAAAGTAATAGGATCTTGTTTTCTAATTCGATACATATAGAACGGTTTTTATTCTACCATACTTGTATCATCATTTGAAATCACAAATCCCATTAGTTATACAATGATGACTTCTTCTTCATGAACACCAATTAAGAATGTTGTTCTGACATCCATTTGACAAAAATTGTAACCTATTTAAATTTCCCTATAAAGGATAAGTTTTATTAACTATATTCAAGATACTAGAGAAAAGATTTCTTCAATATTAATGAATTCAATTTGTGCATAAATATTTTACACTAAAAGTTCGTAGTTACTAATCAAATTACTATTCCATCAAATTGGTTTAAAAAAAATTAATTCAATTTAAATTTTTCTTTTTGTGTATTTGAACAAAATACTAGGTTATATTCATGTAAATATGATCCATTTCATTATTCGTGGCCTTAACCCTTGATCTATACTTAATTTCATCTTCATAGAAGTTTTTTTAACATTGGGGATAAAGGTAGAACGTGGTTTATTTCACATTATCCTTGTCTATGTCGGTGAAGTTTAAGCCCCAACATGGTTAGATTAATTAATTTATTCTCTTATATTCCTCCTATGATTTTATGAAGAAGTTTCTTCAACAATTGTTCCCACTTCTTATTCTTCTACTAAATTATCATCATTTTTTAGCATAAAATATTTTGAAATCCTTCCACTATTTCTACACTTGAATCTATCCCTTTTCCCCATAATTATTTACCTTCAATAATATAATCATATGATCACCTTGAGGTATTTTTTGTATTATCCTAAATGATATTTACATAAATGTTTTCCAAATGTTTTCTAAGATAATTATTATAAAATAATTTTAATTTACTTTTAATTTAATAAGGATTTAATATTCCCACATCTATATAACCACTATACATTAATTTATTTCCTTTATTGTTTTTGGATGAAATATTTTCATCAAAAAATAGTAAAATACTTCAAGGAGGGAATATTTACATACCATTTTCATAGGGTGTCTTCGTTTCTCCCATAAAAAGATCTGGTCGATTTTCCGACTAAACTGCAACATTAATATCCCCAATCATGTAATGATGACAATCACAACTATCAATCAATATAGATCAAAAAATATCATTCACCTGTCCATTTATGCATTCAACAAACCCATTTTGTTATGGTTTTCTCACTATATAAACCTTATTCTTTATCCCTTTTTTGATATAATTTTCATATTAAATGGATGTGTATTATCCTACGTTATCTTATAATATAATATTGATTGTGCGGAATATTTCATTTTTAGTTCTTCGACGTTAACTCTTCATTCAATCAAACATCTATTTTTTGTTATTCATAGTTATAAAACAATCTATTCAACAATAATCATCCTTAAAATTAATGAAATAGCTCTCACCATTTTTTCCAAACCAGTTCATTAAACCACATACATCTTTGTGGAAATGATCCTAGAGATTTGAGTCGCTTTTGTTCTTAGGTTGATATGAACTAATGACCATATATCATAATATGAAATAATAACATGTCATTCCTCAATAACACTTGAGATTAGTAATGTCAAAAAATATCTTAAAATGTTATATATATTCCATGATCTATTGTTTAATGTGACCTAAACATTGGTTACAAAATTAGTTTTCTTCGTTAATTAATATGTTACCCAGGTTCTCATTACCATAAACCTAGTATAAATTTCCATTTTTTCTTAGTCATTTCATGAGATAATTACATTTCATTCCTTTTATATTGCACCTATAATGATTAGATGTCACTACCGATCGTGAGTCAAAATTTTAAATCACACTCAGAATACGGTGACAAAAATAGTCTATATAGAGAATGTCAGTTTTTCTCACCTCATATTTTTTTAGTTATGTATTCACACATCCTATGATCTTTAAAGCAGCTTCATTTACAAATATCACTATTCCATCACCCTATTTGATAACATTCATACAAAAATATTTATTTCATATAATATGGGATGATCATCCACCGTCTAAACTCTAGTGCTACCATTATTTACAATTTTGAGTTCTATTAATTCAATGTTGTAACTCCCTATTTTATTCTTTTCCTTCCATGAGATACTAGATTGGGTTGAGGCTAAATATTTCCATTCAAATTTATTTTAAATTTTCATGGTTTCTTGAAACTCATATTCTTCATCAAGAGGAGAGTACATATTTTAATGGGTAATTGTATTTGGTTGATGGGTATTGAATTTCCTCATATCTCTATAGTTATTGGTCACACTATATTCATCCATCAATGAATATATTTATAGTCAAAGATATAATAGTGAAACAATATCCATAGAATCTATTTCATCTATATGATGAATGATATAGCCCCTTCAAATTTTTTAACATACATGTGTTCCCCATTTATATCTCTTATTTCCTTTTCATAGTAAGACAAGGTGTGACCCTAAAAGCTACCTAAGTGGAACTTTACCTGGGAAAACAGTTTCATCTTCCAATCCAACACATGTTATCTTCTATTAAAATTGTATTTGACCAGGGATCTGTAAAGACCAGAAAATTTCAAGGAAATTTTCTTCTTAAATACTTTGGAATTTTAAGAGTCTATGGCTTCTGACGACACTTAATTCCGATGCCCGGTGTGCCCAGAATCAATTTCTGAAGATTAGTTGGGGTAAATTCAGTGAACGAACGGGTTGGTTTTTCTATCTTTTGAACCGGGGCTCAGAATTGATATATGAGGGCACTAGTGAACTCGCTATGCTAGTATTTTCTTAAGGGGGACTTTACCGAAGTTGCGTTTGCATGGGAGGAGAAATTAAATTGTGGTTAAAATAAGAAGTGAATAAAACATTGTGGAACAATTTTTATTCTATATCTAACGTGGTTAAATCCTACATGGGTAAGATGGGGTGGGACCAAAAAACTCCAAACTACCCATGTGAGGGTAAATGTGATGTGGGGTCCACACGAGCCCCTAACCCTTCACATTCTCTAATCCCGTTAAACCCCCAATTAAACTCCTTTTTTTAATATTGGAATCCCCCTTTGAATTAATTGAGTAACTCTCCCTCTCCACTATCTCCCACTTTAATTCATGCCAACAAAAACTTAATTAATTAATTGAACCTCATCAATTAATTGAATTAAGTGTTTGAATTTGGTATTTTGAAATTCATGGCTTGTTTAATTAAAATAAGGGGTGGCCTTATTTTATTTTGTGGTTGGCTTGGTGTGTATGTATTTTGGAGAGGGAATTTGTGTGAAAGAATATGGAAGCTCCTCCTTTGTTGAAGAACGGCATCCTCTCTGTGAAGAACGACACCACTTTGACATAGATAAACGACTCCACGAAGAACTACGACGCACAATCCTCTTCTTCTCTCCGTGAAAAAAGGGGATACACCGCTTCCTCGTCGGGCGTTCTCCAACATCGCTTATGAAACCTCGCCCCACGATGCCATATTCCACAATGCCCGGAGAACGACATCGATTATCGAGGTAGTGGTGTGTTTGGATTGAGTAATGATTGGGTTTCCTTCCATGTTGTTGTTCCTCTTAAACCGCTTGTTATCAGACTAATGGGGAAGGGACCGGACCAAACTAACATGGTCTAATTCCTCCGCCATTTTTGTGAATATGTGGAGTTATTCATCCGTTCTTGAGAGGTGAGTGAAGCTATGTTTTTGGAGTTAGTAGGAGGCCCGAAAACATCATAAACGACCTCAGAGCGTTGTGGCGACCTAGAAGAGGAAGTTTCGTAGAAATCTGATCCTCAGAATGAAGAATGGACACCTCGGGAGGCGTGCTGGCCAGATGCGTTGTTTCTGGAAAATTCTAGAATACACTGCGTGTCCTATAGGAGAACATGCCGTGTAGTACAAGGGTACAATGTCTTCCGTTTCAGACATTAGAAAAGTAACACACAGCATGTGACTATAGACACACGGTGTGTACTCTCCACACTGTATGACAAAGGAGACTTCGATGGATATGGTGTGTATTCAGGGAAAATACATGGACACAAACAGCAATACACGACCAAGTAACATGGAGTGTATTCTCTTTATAGAAAGGAATAAGCGGCTTCGCGAGGCTCGGTGTGTAATTTGGGAGATACACAGAAACGGTCAGAACCACACGACAAAGAGGCACATCGAGTACTACCTTCACCATGAAAGAAGCTGCTTTGTGATGACTCGGCATGTATTCCTGGAATACACGGACACGGGGTGGAGTACACAGGCCTGTACTCCCCCACACAGCCAGGGATGGCCAGCGCACATGGAACCGACCCTAGAGGATTGGACACGGCATGTAACTACACCACACGTTGTGTACTTACATATCTACACAACCAACCCTGCGACATGGGCCGTTTCACACGGGCAGTACTCGGTGTCTGATTTCACGGCATGTATCGCTTACCTACACGCCGTGTACTTTTGGGAAAGGGCTTGGTCTTCTTGTTCTCCGTGACTTGGGCACGTTTTTCATGGTTTTTACCCTATGATGTGGGACGGAACTATGGGATACATCAAGTCTGACTTCGTGACAGTTGATGTATTGATCTTTGACTCAAGGAGCTAACCCTCCCAGAATCGAGCGTTATGTATGCGAGAACCTTAGAGATGGGTGCGACTGCGACGACGATGACGACTGTACTTGGATCCTACTTGGGTTTGGAAGCAAGGAAGACTTTACTTGGATCCTTCGTGGGTTTGGCCGCAATGATGACTGTACATGGATCAAATGTGGATTCAGCAGCGAAGGTTACTGTACATGGATCCTACATGGGTTCGTCAGCAATGACATCTGTACTTGGATCCTACGTGGGTTCGGCATGGGAGATGATTCAGAGGGTACATCTATCATCTTCACCCCTCTTCATGAGTAGTATACCCATGTGAGATGAGTCTTGACTTTTATTCATTATCATCTATGTTATTGCCATACTCTCCTATGTGGACTGGGGTTTGCTTTCTTGTGTGGACTGGGTTCTGATTTTCTGTGTGGAATGGGTTGTACTTGGGCACTAGAGTTGGAGTCGAACTGGAATTGATAAATTAGGTATATGTATGGGCATATACCTAAGTTGGGTTTGTTGATACTTTGTGTTTGTATCTTACCTTTGTGGTTTATCCTTTGTGGATTCTGGGAGATCTTCGGGAGTCTTGGGGTCCCTACTGAGTATCGTATACTCACCCCTGCACGGGCTATGCCCGCACTACGTTGTGTTGGAGGTATATGGAAGACAGCACTGATCGAGGTGGAGTCATGTGGAGCGTTACGGTACCTAGAGGTGGACCACTTGGCGGGATGTACAGGGATCGGAAGGCCAGACCCGAGGAGCTGAGGAGACAATTTGTACCCACCCCTCATGTTGGATATCCAGCAGATGACTCATTGGTTTCTAGTTTACTTTACTAAAACTATTCTTTCATTAATGTTGTATTGTACTTTCAGTTGTGTTTGTATTCTGGCCCATTTACTTTCCAGCACTTACTTTTTGTACTCAGTTTACTTAGTGTTTACTTCAGCTTGCGTACTCTGATGTGTCCGATTACATGTATAAAGGTAATGAAATCCCTTTTATCGGGATTTATGCCTTCGGTGCTAGTTGCCAGCCCCCGGCCTATGGAAGGTGGGCTTAGGGTAGTCACAGCATAGGCCCTGAGGATGGGTGGTGACAAATTGGTATCAGAGGAATCGGTTCAACCACAGAACTCAGGACATTGATAATTTCTTCTATGAAGAAATAGTGTTAAGAGTATTGAGTGTGGTTTTCATTCCAGAGAGTCCAACGTTGGTGTGGTGGACGACGTATCCATACACCAGGACATTGACTTCTAATTTCCGACTCAGTGCTCGAAAACACTGATTGCATGTGTGTTTCAAAATTTTTCTTTGTGATTACTTTGTGTCAACTCACTAGGTATATTGTACTAACCATGGTGCACCTATTACTTTTCAGGATTTCCCCACGAAGGTAGCCAGCTAGGGTTCCAACCCACGTGTGAGATGGAAGCCCACCCAGCGATGAGGCCTCGGTGCAAGGCCCTATTACAGTGGAGGCACCAGCGGCACCTCTACCCGTTGGGCCACTGATACCACCAGCCCCAGCAGCGGAGAGTGTACGCCGCCTGAGTGCGCTGCAAGAGTTCCAGCGATAGAGGCCGCCTAGGTTTCGTAGAGAGACGGACCCTCAGGCAGCCAAGGATTGGTTGGAGGCTATTTTCTGAGTCTTCAGATTGGTAGGGACACCAACATATCTTATGGTGATATTTGCCACAAGTCTCCTGCACGCAGTACCAGGTTGATGGTGGAGCCTGATGCTCCAGGTGCACGACGAGGCATCTCTACTTTTAATGGACTTCGAGAGCCTCTTCCACTCGGAGTTCGTTCCAGCCACCCTCTGTGCGGTGTGCATCCAGGAGATACTACAGCTGTGGTAGAGTAGCACGGCTGTAGCCCAGTACTCGGGAAGATTTACTGACCTCTCACGCTACTCCACGGACATGGTACGTGACCCATTCTTTCGGGAGAGGACCTTTGAGCAGGGATTGAGGAATTAGATTAGGCCTTTGATGATCTCCCCCATCATTCTGACGCAGGCAAGAGTACTGGAGAGAGCCCTTCTTGTATAGAGCTTCCTTGCTGAGCCTACGCCAGCAGCGAGGCCTACCACAAAGCGACACGTAGTGGAGTCTTCTATTGCCGGCAGTAGGCAGATATACTAGAGGTCCAAGCAGACCAAGCCATCAGGTGGGTGACCTCGGGATACTGGTTTGGAGGTGCATGACACATGCAGCAGATCCAGTCATACGAGAGGCAGACAGTGCTATGCATACGGCGAGTAGGGCCACATGGCTCGTGACTGCCCGACCCGCTATGCAGAGGAGCAACAGAAGATTGAGGGACCACATAGGCAGAGGCATAGGATTGACTGTGGCGGTCCATAGGGAGCTGGCAGATGAGGCAGAGGAGCTGACCTATCAGCATGTGGTGGATGGCGCTTCGAGGATCTACCACCACCACCACTAAGAGGACCACCCCGACTACATAGATCTGTCAAACAGGGGCAGACTCAGCACCAGGCAGTTGAGGCCTATGACCACGACGCACCTAAGATGATTCGAGATACTATATGTGTCTACTCAACCCTTGCTTCAATTCTTATAGACACAAGAGCGATTCATTCTTTCATTATTGCTGCCCTTGTTCAGAGATCGGAGATTCCGATAGAGCCGTTGGCTCGATCCTTACGGCTAGAGACTTCTATGGGAGTAGACTCGATGATTAAACTATTGAGTCCATAAGGTTTTCCTAATGACTTTTCCATTCCTTCTTGTTTTGAAAAACACAAACACCTTATCTTTAAGGAAAATCGCTTTTATAAGGAAAATTTCTTTTATAAGGAAAATCACTTTTTTGAGGAAAATCGCTTTTATAAGGGAAATTTCTTTTATAAGGAAAATTGCTTTTATAAGAAAAATTGTTTTTATATGGAAAATCTTTTTTATAAGGAAAATTATTCTTATCATATTTTCATTATATATATCCATATTTTTCTTAAGTATAATAATCGGATTCATTTCTATATTCTCGGAATCATTTGAAAATTTGATATAAAGCATTCTGTTTTAGGCTCTGAATTCTGGATGAGAACTGTAATGAAGTTTCACTCCAAATTCTGGATGAGAACTGTAATGAAGTTTCACTCCAAATTCTGGATGAGAACTGTAATGAAGTTTCATTCCGAATTCTGGATACGAACTCTGATAAAGTTCTACTCCGAATTATGGATATGAACTCTCATGAAGTTTGACATCGAAATCTAATGACGAATCCTGATTACGAATTCTCATTACGAATTCTGATAACGAATTCTCATTACGAATTCTGATGACGAATTCTCATTCCGAATTATCATTCTGAATTCACTTATTAAATAGAATCTGATCATCTTTGCATTATACACTCCAAATTTATTTAGACTCTGAATATTATTTTTGCTTAGATTCTGAACATTCAATTTGCATACACTTTTATAATTTGTCTAGTCTTTGACATTTTGTTTACACTCCGAACCTTCACTATGAACTTTTTAGTTAGACTTAAAACGATGTCGTACATTATTTTACACTTGTTTTGTTATAAAACGATGTCGTCTATTCTGTTATAAACAAACTGTTGGATAAGTTACACGTGTATAGGTCCCTCCGATTTTTAAGGAAGATATGACCGTTGGAAAGGAGGTCGACCGAACCTATAAATAGGATCTCATTTGAAAGATCTCAATACACAATGAAGTTGGATCAATCTATAGACCACACGCTGCTAAGGTGATTTCTAGAGAGAGAAAGCTTTTCATGCCTTGTGCGTGCTGAACCGCTCATTCAGTTTTTTCTTCGTGCGACTCTAAATGTTGGTGATTACATTCTAGGACATCCGGGGATAGGAAGATAGAGGTTCAGACTACCTTGAAGTTCAAGGGATTCTTTACTGAGGAAGACATAGGTTGCCAACTACCTTGAAGTTGAGGGCTTGTAGGGATAGCAAGACAGAGACACTGATCTTCGTATCGAGGGCTTACCCTAGTGTGGCTAAGACAAACTTTATTGAAAGTATAAATCAAGGGACCTTTATCCAAGGTTGTTGGATACCCTTCTCTTTGTGTTAAAAGACTTATATCTTGTTACTTGTAGTTTTAATACTTATTTGTTTCCACTGCATATTGTATTATAAGGAAAGTATAACTTTTTTATACTTCCCTACTTGTACTCTGTTTCATTTAGATTCTATATGCTTTAAGGTAGAATCTCATTTTTTGTAATCTTTAGTTAAGTTTCAATTTCTAGATCCATATTTCCGGAACCTACTTTCGGAATCTCTTTCCAAGTTTAAGCAAGTACATAGAACTTGAAGTTTATAACTTCATTCCTTATTCCTTTTTATTTGGTGTTAGCGGTGTTGTGAATTTTCATAGTTTAACTTTGTTAAACTTAGCTCTTTCCTTTGTTAAAGGAAATTTTTAAAGTGTACAATTCACCCCCCCCCTCTTGTATATTGAGAATCTACATCATTATTTTGATCCTACAATTGGTATCAGAGGAGGTCTCTAAAATAATTATACTCACGTATATGTTTTTCTTGCTCACTTTATCATTCTAAACTTTGTCATTCCAAACATTCTCATTCTGAACTTTGTTATTTCTAACTTTTTCTACTAACAAGTTTGTGTGCCGAAGGTTATTTTAAGTATGGCCGGAGACAATGTTGGTTCCATTGATAATCTAAATCCTACAAGACCACCAATATTTGATGGTATTGACTATGAATACTGGAGAGATCGAATGAAGACTTTTGTTATCAATATTGGAGTGGACAACTTTGTTATGCTTACTGGTGATTATAAAATTCCTGATAAGGAAGTTAGAACTTTCACTAACCAGGAAAAGAAAGAGTATCAACTCAATTATAAGGTATGCAATACTTTACCTTGTTTAATGACTAGAAATATATATAGCCAAATTTCTTCTTGTGAAGCAGCTAATTGTATATAGAAGAAGTTAGAAGTTACACACTTTGGAACTTCTAAATTGATTGAGACTAGGAGAGCTATGCTTAGAGCTGAATACCATGGCTTCAATTTTCCTTATGGTGAACCAATTTGTAATGTTCAACAGATAATTATGACTATTGTAAACAGTTTAGAGTCTATGGGAGTGAAAGGGTTAGATGATGAAGCACTTGTGGATAAGATAATTTATATTATGCCCAATGAGTTGGAATCCAAGAGAATTGTTATAGATGAGAACATGAAGGTCACTCAAATTTCTCTTGATGAGCTATTTGGAAATCTTCTCCAACATGAAACAAGAATGAAGAGAGATGATGAAAATATCAAGAAGAAAAATGGAAATGGTACTATTGCTTTTATAACAACATCAAACCAAATGAAAGCTAAGACTCCTGAGAGAGTAACCAGATCCAAGTCAAAGAAAGTTATTTTCCAATCCGAATCTAGTGAGAGTGAAGTCTCTGAATATGAGTTAGAAAATCTTACTCGATGGATGAACAAGATAGCTGGTCAGAGAGATTTCCAATCCAAGTATAAGAAAAAGGAAAAGGAAAGATAAAAAATATGGAGAAGTCGCATGTTATGAATGCAAGAGAGCTGGACATATAAGACCAGATTGTCCTTTGCTCAAAAAGAAAGAAAGGAAAGAAAGGCATTCAGACAGGAATAGAAAGAAGTATTATAAAGCCAAATATTAGAATGTTCTGAAAGCTAGTGACACCTGGAGTGCTAGTGGTGGTTACTCTTCAGATGAATCATTTGATTATGAATCTTCAGGAAAGATGAATCGTGGCCTTATAGCCAGATTAACTACTGACAATCATTGCTTTATGGATAAGGTACGAAATGCTGAATCATTGACCAATGTTTCTTTAAATTATAATGATAGTAAGTATTATAACTCTTCTGATGAAGAATCATATTCTGATGAAGAAAATACATTACCCACTTATGAAGAAGTCTATAGGTTTTCTAAATTTCCTGAGATTTAGAATTCTAAACTCAATAAGAAACCTGATAAGGAAAACTCTAGGATACTATTCTTACAAAAGAAATATCAGATCTTTCTAAAGATCATGATAAGAAAAATTCTGATTTTGATAGTATTTCAAAAAATCTTAAGGAAGTACGTTCTGAGAGGAACAAAATTATAAAGAGTAAGAAAAAGTAATTTCTATGAAAAGTGTTTAAGAGCCTAGATCTAGTTCTAAAACTAATGATTTAGAGGATAAAAACATGGTTATAAAACTCAAGTCCGAAATTTTTTACTTAAAGAAGTGTTTACCAAACATTACCCATGGTAAGGAAAATTTTGATAAAATGTATTCTCAAATATGACCTTTAAGAAATAAATCTGGATTTGGTTATACCCATGCAAAACTGATTTTCAGTAAAAATTATTTTCTTCGTCAATGTGCCCCATTTTGTACTAAGTGTCAATGTAGTGGTCACTAGGCAAAGAAGTGTTCCTTAAACAAAACCCAATCTCTAGGATTTCATAAAGCCTATTTTTCTAAGAAGATGTGGGTACCAAACATTTTGTTATCTGGAAATCACTGATCCAAAAAAGTTTGGATTCCGAAAGTCTAATTCTCTTCTTGATTTCAGGAAAATAAAGGGAGTACCAGCAGCAACACATGGTACATGGATAGTGGATGTTCCCGGCACATGACTGGTATCAAAAGCTATTTTGAAAAGATTATCAAAACGAAAGGAGGAAAGGTAACTTTCAGAGATAATGCTAAGGGAGATATTGTTGGTATTGTTAATATTGTTCTTCTAGGTAAAACCTTGATTTCAAATGTTCTTTTTCTTAAGGGTCTTAAGAACAACCTCATTAGCATAAGTCAGTTATGTGATGATGGGTACCTTGTGAATTTTAGGAATGATAAATGTATAGTACACAATTCCAAGGAAGAATATATTTTCTCAGCCAATAGGCAGGAGAATGTTTACACCTTAAATTTAGAAGACCTTAGGAGTCAAGATTTACCTTGCCTAAGTGCAATGGAAGACCATTCCTGGTTATGGCATAGAATACTAGGTCACTGTAACCTTAGGAACTTATGAAAACTCTCTAAGAAGAAACTAGTTAAGGATCTACCGGAGCTTAGATTTGATTCTTCTAAAGTTTGTGATACTTGTTAATAGGTAAAGAAATATAAATCTATTTTTAAATCAGTCGGTGAAGTCTCAACAACTGATGCATTACAGTTAGTGCACATGGATCTTTTTGGTCCAACACAAACTGGAAGTATTGGAGGCAAATACTATGTGTTTGTTCTAGTTGATGATTACACTAGATTTATTTGGGTTTATTTTCTAGCAAAGAAGTCTGAAGTTTTTTTTTATTTCAAAAAATTTAGAGCTCAAGTTAAAAATGAGAAAAACCTTACATTGATAACTATTCCAAGTGATCATGGAGGAGAATTTCAAAATTATGATTTTGAAGCTTTTTGTAGTAGAAAAGGTATTACTCAAAATTTTTCAGCAGCTAGAACTCCTCAACAAAATGGTGTAGTTGAGAGAAGAAATAGAATTCTTCAAGAGATTACTAGAACTATGTTGAGTGAATATTCTATAGCTAGACATTTTTGGGATGAAGCTGTAAGTACTGCTTTCTATACTATAAATCGAGTTTTGATTAGACCTTTTCTTAATAAAACTCCTTATGAGTTATAGAATGTTAGAAAACCAAGAATATCCTATTTCAAGGTTTTTGGTTACAAAGTATTCATTTTGAATACTAAAGATAACGTACATAAATTCGCATCAAAATCCGATGAAGGAATTTTCTTAGGTTATTCCACAATGTCTAAGGCTTATAGAGTTTTTAATAAAAATACTTGTACTGTTGAAGAAACAGTACATGTAATATTTGATGAGTCCGATCCTTTTGTTTTTAAACCATCCCAGCCTACATCCTCAGATGTGTTTTCAAAAACTGATTATCAACCTTTGATAGAAGAACCTTCTAATAATGATAATGTTCAAGATGATACTTCTGAAACATTTACACCAGAAGACATTCTACCCTATGTTGATGAACATGCTTTTCAAAACCAAAATAATGTGTTTCTTAAGAATCATCCCAGTGATAGTATCATTGGTGATGTAAATCAACCAGTAAGGACTATAATTTCCTTAAGAAATGAAGTAGAACATCTAGCATTTCTTTCCCAATTAGAACCAAAAAAGCACTGATGAAGCTTTAGGTGATGATGATTTGATCAAAGCTATGCAAGATGAACTAAATGAATTTGAAAGGAATAAAGTCTACAATTTGGTTGAAAGACCTAAGGAAACTTCTATTATTGGAGTAAAGTGGGTCTTAAGAAATAAATGTGATGAAAATGGAGTCATAGTAAGAAATAATGCTATACTTTTTGCTAAAGGATATAATCAGCAAGAGGTAATAGACTATGAAGAAACCTATGCTCCAGTAGCTAGACTAGAATCTATCCGTATTCTACTTGACTTTGTCGCATTCTTTAATTTTAAACTTTTTCAAATGGATGTGAAATGTACTTTTCTTAACGGTTATCCCTAAGAGGAAGTTTTTGTTGAACAACCTCCTGGATTTGAAGATACAAAAAATCCTGATCATGTTTTTATACTTACCAAAGCTTTGTATGGTCTTAAACAAGCCCCACGAGCATGGTATGATAGACTCACTGGATTTTTACTTCAAAATAACTATGTTAAGGGAAATGCAGATCCAACCCTTTCTATAAAGAAAGATAATAAAAATATTTTAATTGTTTAAATTTATGTGGATGACATTATATTTGGTTTAAATCATCAATATTTAACCGACTCTTTTGAAAGTCTAATGAAATCTAAGTTTGAAATGATTATGATGGTTGAGATAACTTTTTTCCTTGGTTTTCAAATTTCTCAAAAACCAGAAGGAACTTACATATCTCAATATAAGTATATTAAATATCTTCTCAAAAAGTATGGTTATGACAACACTAAGAGTATAAGTACTCCCATCGGTACCTCAAAATCTTTAGATCTTGATGAAGGTGGGAAACCAGTAGATCAAACATCTTTTAGAGGTATGATAGGAAGTTTACTTTACATAATAGCTAGTCGACCCGACTTAATGTTCTCAGTATGCTTAGGTTCAAGAAATCAATCCAATCCTAAGGAATCTCACTTAAAGGTAGAAAAAAGAATTTTTTGCTACCTTAAGGGAACCATGGATCTAGGATTATTTTATACTTCTAGAAATGATTTTATTCTAAAAGGTTTTTCTGATACTGACTTTGGTGGATGTAGAATGGATAGAAAAAGTACATCTGGAACTTGTCATTTCTTAAGAGATTCACTAGTTTTTTGGTCTTGCAAGAAGAAACATTCTGTAGCACTTTCCACTGCTGAAGCCGAATATGTAGCAGCTGGAGGTTGTTGTGCTCAAGTGTTGTGGATGCAACACACACTCACAGGCTATGGCTTGAGTTTTACTAAAACACAAATTTTTTGTGATAACACAAGTGTCATTTCCCTAAGTAAGAACTCTGCACATCACTCTCGTGCAGAACACATAGATATTAGGCATCACTTTCTTAGTGATCACACACAAAAAGGAGATATCATTCATCAGTTTATCGGAACGCAAGATCAACTTGCTGATATTTTAACAAAATCATTGCCTTATGATGGATTTGAATATATTAAACAAAAGTTAGGAATGATAATTGTTAGGTAATCATTCTTCATTAACTTCTTGTTGAAAAAATTCTCCTAACAGTAATAAACTCCTTTTCATAGGGGGGGAGTGCATTTGATTGTTAGAGTAACTAAATTCTTCAAATTTAGTTTTTCAAACTTTTCAGAACTAAATTTCTAGAATGGAAATTTCTGGAACTGAAATTTTCCAGAATGGATATTTTCGTATTGAAAACTTCCGGAATGGAAAATTTCGTACTGGTGTTTCCATAACGAGATTTTCGTACCGAGACTTTCATAATGATTTTATCGTATTAAATATTTTGTAATGAAATTTTCATGATGAAAATCTTATAATGAATTTTTCCTTTTTATCATTGTTTTAGTACTGGGTTTTCCGTACTGAGTTTTTTTGTCATAGTGAGTTTTGCAAACTATCCATTTTCGAAGTAAATTTTTTTTAGTAATTTTTTTCTTTTCTTTTATTCAAAAAAATTATTACCTATTACGAACAATACTCTTATGCCAATCTGAAAGGTATGATTTCCTTACTCATGTTTTCGTAGTCATACATTACTTGCTGATATTTTCTTATATTATGTTTTTGGATTATAATTTTCTTAAATCATTATTTTAATAAAAACCTCAAAAGATCGGATTCAAGTTTTCTTGTGGGATTGTTCTCAACTGTTAGATCAGATCAAAGTTTTTTCAACCGTTAGATAGATTTTGGAAGACCAATGGTCAAATTCATTGCCTATATAAAGGGAACCCCAAATGCTCATCCCACATCGGTTTTTCAAGCTCCAGCGTCCCAAAGCTCTGCCTCTCCATTTTAAGGCTATTCCGATCTTCAGCAATCTTCGTTCCGAACTTCTCAGAAGTCTTCAGATTCGAATGTATGTGGAAGTAGCTTCTCAAGACATGTCTTCCTCAAAGATCATTTCCAAGTGGTTAGTATATAGAGAAAGGTTAGTTCATCCTGATTTCTTCAATAAGTATGATTCTCTTATATCCAAGAAAATTAAGCTTAACGGATGGGAAGATGTTGATGTTTCTAAGCCCTGAAATTAGGATGAATTATATTCGGATTTGCATATAGATTTCTATGAGACAGTTTACTTCTTTAAGGAAGATGGTAGCGAGAAATTATCGTTTAAGTCTTATGGCAAGACTTATAAGCTTTATTATGCCAAGGAATCCAGCTTGGTAGGGCTGAAAATGAAGGAGAAGCTGAGTTCATCTCTCATGTTTTTTCGGATTCAAAGGGAAGCTTCGACAAGGAAAAAAGGTTTAGAGACTCTTGGACTGTCAGATGATAAGGGTCCGAAGATTTCAAGTCTGTCTACGAATTTTCGGATTCTATAATTATTGGTACAAGGCTTTATCATACCGAAAAAAGGTGACAAGGACAGTTTGAAGAAAAGCGAGATCTGCATTCTAGATTTTCTGATAAATCTAAGGATGTTTAATCTGATGAAACACATTCTTATTACCATTGAGAATGTTAAGAAAGGGAATCTAAGAGCTCATATCATAATGTATCCAGCAATCATCTCAAAGTTATTAGTTTGGTTCCTTGATTCTTTCAAAGAGGCTTGCAAGTATAAGCCAAGAGTCTGCAAAATTTTGTTGGTGAGTGATGTACCCTCAAAAGGATGGATGTTGCCTTCTACAAAAAGACTTGTCAGTTCATTGATTTACCATCTCAAGATGAAGTGGTTCCGAAAGATGGTGAAACTGATTCTTCTAAGACAGTAAAGAAGAGTAAGTTGAAAGAAGTTTATGTTGAAGCACAGAATCCCAAATCTAAGGAAGTTCATTCCGCACCTCCAAAACCGAAGAAGAAGAAAGCTTACCCTGATGAGGTAGTTGCTAAGTGGAGGGAAATCAAAGAGAAGAGAGTGCAAGGGGAGCCTCAGTTTTGCTTGGATCCTGCGGAGGCTAAGTCCTTGAATGAAAAGACAACGGATGAGCTAGAAAAACAAGTGAAAGAAAAAATGTTTATGGAGAAGATGTATGAAGATGAGGTGGTTCAGACTTTATTAAAGTTTAATGAGATAGCCTCCGGAAACATTCCAATTCCAAGATCATTTTCTGTGGAATATCTACCTGAGATGCCAAGAAGAAACTATGTCACTCCGGAAGAGGGAGTTGCTAAGAATGTTGAGGAAGTCGAGCAGATTGAGCAAGCAGATGACGAAGAAGCAGTTGCTGAAGGTAGTGGTGAGATCGGAAATCTATTGAAGCAAGTAGACGATTATAAGGGGACACCTTCGGTACATTTGTCACCCCGAAATTCAGAAGCTGAGTCCTATATGTTAGTCACTCTAGGGAAGGATGAGGAGAAATGAGAACAAGAAGTATCTTATCATGCAGAGGAAGAACATATTCTACATGATATTGCTCAAATGGAGAATGTAGAGGATGGTTCTCAAAAATTTTCTGATGATGAAGACAATGTTGTTCATGTTTCTGAAAGTGAACAGAAAACTTAGGAACAATAATCCATCCTGAAAAGGGACAAGGGAATGCAACTTGTTGTTGATACCCCGATCTCAGTAGTTGTAATGAGAAGGGAAGTTTTGATTCTTCTAAGAAGAAGGATGGGCAATTTGGAGAAGAAAATTCTCCAAGCAAGTTCTCAGATTCATAGTCATCTTCGTTGGGGCATGAATTTGTTGTTCTGTCATTAAAGAAGTTGGTGGGTACTATTCCAACTTTCTCAAGTATTGATTCAAGATACCAGATGCTCCATCATGCTTTGAATCAGAAAACAGAATTTGTATCCATGGTTATGGACAAATTTGTTTAGATTGAGGTTCAATTCAAAACTTTTTTTTGTCGGCTATGAATCCCACAAAAGGTCTTGTAATAGAATGACTAGTTGGTCGAGGAAAACTATAGAAGAGATGATTCTCTTTGATGAATTCCATGATAATGTTAAGGATGCTTTTGTGACAGAAGACAGGAAGCTAAATGAACTTACTTCTTCCTTTGAAGAGAATTTAACAGCTGAGAAGAATTCCTAGATTCAAGAATTCAGAGATCTGAATGGGAAGCTTAATTCTGTTACTCAAAACTGGAGGTATGAAAGGGATCATCGGATTGAGTTTGAAGAGAAGTTGTAAAAGCAAGAACAAATCTTGAAGGCTCAAGAAGAAAAGATTAAAGCCCAGGAAGAAAATATTGAAGCTCAAAGTGCAAGAATATTTTTGTTAGAGAAGGAAGCTGAGGAAGACCATAAAGACTTGAAAAAGATAAAGACTATTATTAAGGGTCTCATGGTGAAGAAAAAATATTTAAAATAGACAAATACAATCTTTTGTTGTATCTTAACATCCTTGTTTTTTAAATATCAAACTTAATGAAAATTTTTCTTTCTCATCTCTTTTGTTGTTGCTACTAATGCTTCAGGTACTTTGTTATATTTTCCATTCCCTAAAATTATTTTTTTAAAATCACAAATGGGGAGAAGGAAAAAGAATCCTAATAAAGAAAGGAAAAAGAACCTTAATAAAGGGGAAATTTTTCATTAATGAAGACATTCTTATTCTTAATGGAATACCATTCCGGAAATCTAGAATACAATACCTACAGTTTCAAAGCCTGAGGGGGAGTTAGTCGTATTCATCAACATTCATAAGCAAAGGGAGATAAGCCTTAATGTTTTTCTTTCTACTTAGTCTTTCTTTTTTGAAAGGATGTTTGTGCTTTCCAAAAAGGGGGAGATTGTTGAGTCAATAAGGTTTTCCTTATGACTTTTCAATTCCTTCTGGTTTTGAAAAACACAAACACCTTATCTTTAAGGAAAATCGCTTTTATAAGGAAGATTGCTTTTATAATGAAAATCACTTTTTTAAGGAAAATCTCTTTTATAAGGAAGATTTCTATTATAAGGAAAATCTCTTTTATAAGAAAAAGTGATTTTATAAGGAAAATCACTTTTATAAGGAAATTTATTCTTATCATATTTTCATTATCTATACACACATTTTTCTTAAGTATAAGAATGAGATTCATTTCTATATTCTTTGAATCATTTGAAACTTTGATATAAAGCATTCTGTTTTAGGCTCTGAATTATGGATGAGAACTGTAATGACGTTTCACTTCGAATTCTGGATGAGAACTGTAATGAAGTTTCACTCCTAATTATGGATGAGAACTGTAATGAAGTTTCATTCCGAATTTTGGATACGAACTCTGATAAAGTTCTACTCCGAATTCTGGATATGAACTCTCATGAAGTTCAACATCGAAATCTAATGACGAATCCTGATTACGAATTCTCATTACGAATTCTGATAACGAATTCTCATTACGAATTCTGATGACGAATTCTCATTCTGAATTATCATTCTGAATTCACCTATTAAATAGAATCTGATCATCTTTTCTTTATACACTCCAAATTTATTTAGACTCTGAATATTATTTTTGCTTAGATTCTGAACATTCAATTTGCATACACTTTTATAATTTGTCTAGTCTATGACATTTTGTTTACACTCCGAACCTTCACTAAGAACATTTTAGATAGACTTAAAACGTTGTCGTACATTCTGTTACACTTGTTTTGTTATAAAACTATGTCATCTATTCTATTATAAACTAACTGTTTGTTAAGTTACACGTGTACAGTTCCCTCCGATTTTTAAGGAAGATATGACCGTTGGAAAGGAGTTCGACCGAACCTATAAATAGGAGCTCATTTTAAAGAGCTCAATACATAATGAAGTTGGATCAATCTAGAGACCACACACTGCTAAGGTTATTTCTAGAGAGAGAAATCTTTTTATTCCTTGTGCGTACTGAACCACTCGTTCAGTTTTTCCGTTGTGCGACTCTGAATGTTGGTGATTACATTTGAGGACTTCCGGGGATAGGAAGATAGAGGTGCTGACTACCTTGAATTTCAAGGGCTTCCTTGCTGAGGAAGACAGAGGTTGCCAACTACCTGGAAGTTGAGGGCTTGCGGGGATAGCAAGACAGAGACTCCGATCATCGTATTGAGGGCTTACCCTGGTGTGGGTAAGATAGACTTGCCTGAAAGTATAAATCAAGGGATCTTTATCCAAGGTTGTTGGATACCCATCTCTTTGGGTTAAAATACTTATATCTTGTTACTTGTAGTTTTACTACTTGTTTGTTTTTGCTGCATATTGTATTATAAGGAAATTATAAATTTCTTATACTTCCCTACTTGTACTCTGTTTCATTTATATTTTATACGCTTTAAGGTAGAATCTCATTTTTTGTAATCTTTAGTTAAGTTTCAATTTCTGTATCCATATTTCTGGAACCTAATTTCGGAATCTCTTTCCAAGTTTAATCTAGTACATAGAACTTGAAGTTTATAACTTCATTCCATATTCCTTTTTATTTGGTGTTAGAGGTGTTATGAATTTTCTTAGTTTAACTTTGTTAAACATAGCACTTTCCTTTGTGAAAGGAAATTTTTAAAGTGTACAATTCACCCCCCCCCCCCCGCCCTCTTGTATATTGAGCATCTACATCATTATTTTAATCCTAAAATTGGTATCAGAGGAGGTCTTTGAAATTATTATACTTACGTATATGTTTTTTGTGCTCAGTTTATCATTCCGAACATTGTCATTCCGAACTTTCTCATTCTGAACATTGTTATGACGAACTTTTTCTATTAAAAAGTTTTTGTGCCGAAGGTTATTTTAAGTATGGCAGGAGTCAATGTTGGTTCCATTGATAATCTAAATCCTACAGGACCACCAATTTTTTATGGTAATGACTATGAATACTGGAGAGATCAAATGAAGACTTTTGTTATCAATACTGGAGTGGAGAACATTGTTATGCTTACTAGTGATTATAAAATTCCTGATAAGGAAGTTAGAACTTTCACTAACCAGGAAAAGAAAGAGTATCAACTCAATTATAAGGTACGCAATACTTTACTTTGATCAATGACTAGAAATACATATATCCAAATTTCTTCTTGTGAAGCAGATAATTGTAACTATAAGAAGTTAGAAGTTACACACCTTGGAACTTCTAAAGATATTGAGACTAGGAGAGCTATGCTTAGAACGGAATACCATGGCTTCAATTTTTCATATGGTGAACCAATTTGTAAATTTCAACATAGATTTATGACTATTGTCAACAGTTTACAGTCTATGGGAGATAAAGGGTTAGATGATGAAGCACTTGTGGATAAGATAATTGATATTATGACCAATGAGTGGGAATCCAAGAGAGCTGCTATAGATGAGAACAGGATGGTCACTCAAATTTCTCTTGATGAGCTATTTGGAACTATTCTCCAACATGAAACAAGAATGAAGAGAGATGCTGACAATATCAAGAAGAAAACTGGAAATGGTATTGTTGATTTTACTCCAACATCAAATCAAATGAAAGCTAAGACTCTTGTGAGAGTAACCAGATCAAGTCTAAGAAATTTATTTTCCAATCTGTATCTAGTGAGAGTGAAGTCTCTGAATATGAGTTAGCAAATCTTGCTCGAAGGATGAACAAGATAGCCATTCAAGGAAATTTAGAATCAATGTATAAGAAAAAGGAAAGGAAAGATAAGAAAGATGGAGAAGTCACATGTTATGAATTCAAGAGAGCTGGACATATTAGACTAGATTGTCCTTTGGTCAAAAAGAAAGAAAGTAAAGTAAGGCATTCAGACAGGAACAAAAAGAAGTATTATAAAGCTAAAGCTAAGAATGTTCTGAAAGCTAGTGGAACCTGGAGTGCCAGTGGTGGTGACTCTTCAGATTAATCTTCTGATTATGAATCTTCAGGAAAGAAGAATCCTTGTCTTATATCTAGATTACCTATTGACAATCATTGATTTATGGCTAAGGTACGAAATGATGAATCATTGACCAATGTTTCTTTAAATTCTAATGATAGTAAGTATTATAACTCTTGTGATGAAAATTCCTCTTCTGATGAACAAAATACTTTACCTACTTATGAATAAGTCTCTAGGATTGCTTAACTTCTTGAGATTGAGAATTCTAAACTCAATAAGAAACTTCATAAGGTAAACTCTTGGAATTCTATTCTTACGAAAGAAATATCAGATGTTTCTAAAGATCTTGATAAGAAAAATGCGGATTTTGATAGTATTTCAAAAAATCTTGAGGAAGTATGTTCTGAAAGGAACAAACTTTCTAAAGAGTTAGAAAAATTAATTTCTAAGAAAAGTGTTTTCGAGCCTAGCTCTAGTTCTAAAACTAATAATTTTGAGGATAAAAACATTGTTATAAAACTCAAGTACAAAATTTTTTCCTTAAAGAAGTGTTTATCAAAATTTACACATGGTAAGGAAAATTTTGATAAAATGTATTCTCAAATACGACCTTTAAGAAATAAATCTGGATTTGGTTATACCCATGCAAAACCGATTTTTAGTAACAATTATTGTGTTCCTCAAAGTTCCCCATTTTGTACTAAGTGTCAATGTGGTGGTCACTGGGCAAAGAATTGTTCCTTAAACAAAATCCAATCTCTATGATTTCATAAAGCCCATTTTTTAAGAAGATGTGGGTACCTAAAATTTTGTTATCTGGAAAACTCAGATCCAAAAAAGTTTGGATTCCGAAAGTCTAATTCTCTTCTGGATTTCATGAAAATAAAGAGAGTACCAGTAGCAACACATGGTACATGGCTAGTGGATGTTCCCGGCACATGACTGGTAACAAAAGCTATTTTAAAAATATTTTCAAAACGAAAGGAGAAAAGGTAACTTTCAGAGACAATGCTAAGGGAGATATTGTTGGTATTGGTAATATTGTTCTTCTAGGTAAAACCTTGATTTCAAATGTTCTTTTTGTTAAGGGTCTAAAGCACAACCTCATTATCATAATCCAATTATGTGATGAAGGATACCTTGTGAATTTTAGGAATGATAAGTGCTTAGTTCACAATTACAAGGAAGAATTTATTCTCTCAGCCAATAGGCAGGAGAATGTTTACACCTTAAATTTAGAAGACCTTTAGAGTCAAGATTTACCTTGCCTAAGTGCAATGGAATTTCATTCCTAGTTATGGCATAGAAGACTAGGTCACTGTAACCTTAGGAACTTATGCAAACTCTCTAAGAAGAAACTAGTTAAGGATCTACCGGAACATAGATTTGATTCTTATAAAGTTTATGATCCTTATCAATATGGAAAGAAAGATAAATCTAGTTTTAAATAAGTTGGTGATGTCTCAACAACTGATGCATTACAGTTAGTGCACACGTATATTTTTTGTCCAAAAAAACTAGAAGTATTTGAGGCAAATACTATGTGCTTGTTCTAGTTGATGATTACACTAGATTTACTTGGGTTTATTTTCTAGCAAAGAAGTCTGAAGTTTTTTCTTATTTCATAAATTTTAGAGCTCAAGTTAAAAATGAGAAAAACCTTCCATTGAAAACTATTCATCGTGATCATGGAGAAGAATTTAAAAATTCTTATTTTGAAACTTTTTGTAGTAGAAAATTTATTTCTCACAATTTTTCAGCACCTAGAACTCCTCAACAGAATGGTGTAGTTGGAAGAAGAAATAGAATTCTTCAATAGATAACTAGAACCATGTTGAGTGAATATTCTATAGCTAGACATTTCTGGGCTGAAGCTGTAAGTACCGCTTGTTATAATATAAATCGAGTTTTGATTAGACATTTTCTTAATAAAACACCTTATGAGTTATGGAATGGTAGAAAACCAATACTATCCTACTTCATGGTTTTTGGTAGAAAAGTATTCATTTTGAATACTAAAGATAACCTACATAAATTCGCACCAAAATCTAATGAAGGAATTTTCATAGGTTATTCCACAACTTCTAAGGCTTATAGAGTTTGTAATAAAAATACTTGTACTGTTGAAGAACCAGTGCATGAAAAAATTGATGAGTCTGATCCTTTTGTTTTAACACCATCCCAATCCTCATCCTCGGATGTGTTTTCAAAAACTGATTGTCAATGTTTGATAGAAGAACCTTCTGATAAGGATAATGTTCAAAAAGATACTTCTGAAACATTTATCCCATAAGATTCTCTACCCTATGTTGATGAACAGGCTATTCAAAACCCAAATCAGGTGTTTCTTAATAATCATCCCAGTGATAGTATCATTGGTGATGTAAATCAACCTGTAAGAACTAGAAGTTCCTTAAGAAATGAAGTAGAACATCTAGCATTTCATTCCCAGTTAGAACCAAAAAGCACTGATGAAGCTTTTGGTGATGATGATTGGATGAAAGCTATGAAAGATGAACTAAATGAATTTGAAAGGAACAAAGTCTGGGTATTGGTTGAATAACCTAAGGAAACTTCTGTTATTGGAGTAAAGTGGGTCTTCAGGAAAAAATGTGATGAAAATGGAGTCATAGTAAGAAATAAATCTAGACTTATTTCTAAAGGATATAATCAGCAAGAGGGTATAGACTATGAAGAAACCTATACTCCAGTAGGTAGACTTGAATCTATCCGTATTCTTCATGCCTTTGCAGAATTCTTTAATTTTAAACTTTTTCAAATGGATGTGAAATGTGATTTTCTTAACGGTTATGTCCATGAGGAAGTTTTTGTTGAACAACCTCCTGGCTTTGAGGATACAAAACATCCTGAACATGTTTTTAGACTTACCAAAGCTCTGTATGGTCTTAAACAAGCCCCACGAGCATTGTATGATAGACACACTGGATTTTTGCTTCAAAATAACTATGTTAAGGGAAATGCAGATCCAAACCTTTTTATAAAGAAAGATAAGAAAAATGTTTTGATTGTTTAAATTTATGTTGATGACATCATATTTGGTTCAACTCAGCAATCATTAACTGACTCTTTTCCAAGTCTAATGAAATATGAGTTTGAAATGAGTATGATGGTTGAGATAACCTTTTTCCTTGTTTTTCAAATTTCTCAAAAACCAGAAGGAACCTACATATCTCAACATAGTTATATTAAAGATCTTCTCAAAAAGTATGGTTATAACAACACTAAGAGTATAAGTACTCCCATTAGTACCTCAAACTCTTTAGATCTTGATGAAGGTGGGAAACCAGTAGATCAAACATCTTTTAGAGGTATGATAGGAAGTTTACTTTACTTAACAGCTAGTAAACCAGAATTAATGTTCTCAGTATGCTTATGTGCAAGATATCAATCCAATCCTAAGGAATCACACTTAAAGGAAGTAAAAAGAATTTTTCGCTACCTTAATGGAACAATGGATCTAGGATTATTTTATACTATTGGAAATGATTTTGTTCTAAAAAGATTTTCTGATGCTGAATTTAGTGGATGTAGAATGGATAGAAAAAGTACATCCGGAACTTGTCATTTCTTAGGAGATTCACTAGTTTCTTGGTCTTGCAAGAAGTAACATTATATAGCACTTTCCACTGCTGAAGCCGAATATGTAGCAGTCGGAAGTTTTTGTGCTCAAGTGTTGTGGATGAAACACACACTCACAGACTATGACTTGAGTTTTACTAAAACTCAAATTTTGTGTGATAACACAAGTTCCATTTCCCTAAGTATGAACCTTACACATCACTCTCGTGCAGAACACATAGATATTAGGAATCACTTTCTTAGGGATCACACACAAAAAGGAGATATCATTCTTCAGTTTATCGGAACACAAGATCAACTTGCTGATATTTTCACAAAATCTTTTCCTTCTGATATATTTGAATATATTAAACAAAATTTAGTAATGATAACTGTTAGGTAGTCATTCTTCATTAACATCTTGTTGAAAAATTCTTCTAATAGTAATAAACTCCTTTTCATAGGGGTAGTACATTTGATTATTAGAGTAACTAAATTTTTCAGAGTTAGTTTTTCAAACTTATCGAAACTAAATTTTCGGAATGGGAATTTCTGAAACTGAAATTTTCCAGAATGGATATTTTCTTATTGAAGACTTCTGGAATGGAAATTTTCGTATTGAACACTTTCGGAACAGAAAATTTCATACTGGTATTTCTGTAACGAGATTTTCATACCGAGTCTTTCATAATGAGCTTTTCTTTTCCAAACTATTGTAATGACATTCTCGTACTGAAATTCTAGTAATGAAATTTTCATACTGAAATCATTATAAGTTTTTTTTTCATTTTTTTTATTCTTTTCGTATTGACTTTTCCATACTGAATTTATTTTTTGTAGAGAGTTTTGTGAACTATGTATTTTTGTAATAATGATTTTTCGTAGTCATTTTTTAAGAATGTTACCCATTATGAATAATCTTCCTAAGCCAATCCAAACGGTATGATTTCCTTACTCATGTTTTCGTAATCATATTTTACTAGCTGGTATTTTCTTATATTTTTTTCGGATTATAGTTTTCATAAATCCTTATTTTAAAAAAAACCTCAAAAGGTCGGATTCAAGTTTTCTTGAGAAATTATTTTCAACCGTCAGATCAGATCAAATCATTTTCAATAATTATATGGATTTTGGAAGACCAATGGTCAAATTCGTTGCCTATATAAAGGGGATCCCAAATGCTCGTCCCACATCGGTTTTTCAAGCTCCAGCACCCCGAAGCTCTGCCTCTCTATTTTAAGGCCGTTCCAATCATCAAAAATCATCATTTAGAATTTCTCAGAAGTCTTTATATCCAAATGTCTGTGGAAGCAGCTTCTCAAGACATGTCATCCACTAATTCGATTTCCAAGTGGTTAGTATATAGAGAAAGGTTGGTTCATCCTGATTACTTCAACAAGTATGATTATATTATATCCAAGAACATTAAGCTTAATGGATGGGAAGATGTTGCTGTGTCTATGCCCGAAAATCAAGATGAAGTATATTCAGATTTGATTATAGAGTTCTATGAGATAGTCTCCTTATTGAAGGAAAATGATAGGAAGAAATTTTCATTTATGTCTTATGGCAAGACTTAGAAGATTTCTTATGTCAAGGGGGTTAGCATGGTAGGGCTGACCTATGAAGGAGAATCCGAGTTCATCTCTCATGTTTTACCGGATTCAAAAGGAAGCTTCAACAAGGAAAAATCCTTGGAGACTCTCGAACTGTCAGATGATAAGGCTCCGAAGATTTCTAGTCTTTCTACGCATTTTCGGATTCTAGAATTATGGGTACAAGTCTTTATCGTACCGAGAAAAGGTGACAAAGACAGTTTTAAGAAAATCGAGATCTACATTCTAGATTTTCTGATAAATCTAAGGAAGTTTAATCTGATGAAACACATTCTTATTACCATTGATAATGTTAAGAAATGGAATCTGAGAGCTCAGATCATAATGTATCCAGCAATCATCTCGAAGTTAATAGTTTGGTGCCTTGAGTCTTTCAAGGAGGCTTGCAAGTCGAAACCAAGAGTTTGCAAAGTTATGTTGGTGAGTGATGGTACCCTCAAAAGGATGGATGTTTCCTTCGACAAAAAGACTGGTCAGTTCATTGATTTACCAGCTCAAGAAGAAGCAGTTCCAAAACTTGGTGAACCTGAATCTTCTAAGCCAGGAAAGAAGAGAAGGTTGAAAGAAGTTGAAGTTGAAGTAGAGAATCCCAAATCTAGGGAAGTTCATTCCTCACCTCCAAAACCGAAGAAGAATAAAGCTTACCCTGATGAGGTAGTTGCTAAGTGGAGGAAAATGAAAGAGAAAAGAGTGCAAGGGGAGCCTCAGTTTGGCTTGGATCCTGTGGAGGCTAAGGGCTTGAAGTAAAATATAGCGGATGAGCTAGAAAAACAATTGATAGAAAAGAAGCTTAGGAAGAAGATGTCTGAAGCTGAGGTAGTTCAGACATTATTGAAGTTTAATGAGATGGCCTCCGGAAAATTCCAATTCCATGATCATTCTCTTTGGAATCTCTACCTGGGACTCCAGGAAGAAATTATGTCACTCTGGAGAAGGAAAAAGCTATGAATGTTGAGGATGTTGAGCAATTTCAGCAAGAGGAATAAACAGTTGCTGAAGGTAGTGGTGAGACCGGAGATCTATTGAAGCAAGTAGACGATTATAAGGGGTCACCATCGGAACATTTGTCGCTCCAAACTTCAGAAGCTGAGTCTTCTAAGTTAGTCATTCCAGGGAAGGATGAGGAGAAAGGAGAACAAGAAGTAGCTTATCATGTAGAGGAAGAACAACTTCTACATGATGTTTCTCAAATGGAAAATATAGAGGATTGTTCTCAAAAAGTTACTGATGATGAAGACAATGTTGTTCAATTGACTGATAGTGAACAGAAAACTCCGGAACATGAATCCATTTCGAAAAACGACAAGGGAAAGAAACTTGTTGTCGATACCCCGAGCTCAGTGGTTGTAAAGAGAAGGGAAGTTGGTGATTCTTCTAAGAAGAAGGATGAGCAATTTGAAGAAGAAAATTCTCCATGAAAAGTCTTGGATTAGGAGTCATCTTCGTTGGGGCATGTCTTTATTGTCATGTCATTAAAGATGTTGGTGGGTCCTATTCCGACTTTCTCAAATATTGATTCTATATTCTAGATGCTCCAACATGCTTTGAGTCAGAAAACAGACTCTGTATCCATGGTTATGGACAAATGTGTTGAGATAGAGGCTTAGTTCAAAAAACTTTTTTGTCGGCTATGAACCCCACAAAAAGTCTTGCAAGAGAATTACTAGATCGTCGAAGAAAACTGTAGAAGAGATGAGTCTCATTGATGGATTCCAAGATAATGTTAAGGATGGTTTTGAGACAGAAGACAGGAAGATAAATGAACTTACATATTCCTTTGGAAAAAAGTTGACAGCTAAGAAGAATTCCCGAATGCAAGAAGACAGAGATCTGTATGGGAAGCTGAATTCTGTTGCTCAAAACTGGAGGAATGAAAGGGATTATCGGATTGAGATTGAAGAGAAGTTGTTAAAATAAGAAAAAGTTTTAAAATCACAGGAAGAAAAACTTCAAGCCCAGAAAGAAAAGATTGAAGCTCAATGTGCAAGAATAGTTTTGTTAGAGAAGAAAGACGAGGAAGATCATAAAGACTTCAAGAAGATAAAGACTTTTCTCAAGGGTCTCATGGCGAAGGAAAAAAGATCCAAAAAAGACAAATCCGATCTTTTGTTGTATCGTAGATTCATTGTTTTTAGACATTCAAAATTATTGAATATTTTTTCTTGCTCATCTCCTTTGTTGTTGTTACTAATTATTTCAGGTACTTTGTTATGTTTTCTATTCCCTAAAATTCTTTTTGAAAATCACAAAGGGGGAGAAGGAAAATGAATCCTAATAAAGAAAGTAAAAAGAACCCTAACAAAGGGGAAAAGGAAAAAGAACCTTAACAAAGGGGGAGTTTTTCATTAAAGAAGACATTCTTATTCTTAATGGAATACCATTCTTGAAATCGAGAATACGATCCTTAGAGTTTCAAAGCCTATGGGGGAGTTAGTGATATTCATCAACATCTATAAGCAAAGGGAGATAAGATTTAATGTTTTCATTTTTTCCTTCTTTCTACTTAGTCTTTCCTTTTCGTAAGGATGTTTGTGCTTTCCAAAAATGGGGATATTGTTGAGTCAATAAGGTTTTCCTTATGACTTTTCCATTCCTTCTTATTTTGAAAATCACAAACACCTTATCATTAAGGAAAATCTCTTTTATAAGGAAAATCTCTTTTATAAGGAAAATCGTTTTTATAAGGAAAATCACTATTATAAGGAAAATCTCTTTTATAAGGAAAATCGCTTTTATGAGGAAAATCGATTTTACAAGGAAAATCGATTTTATAAGGAAAATCGCTTTTATAAGGAAAATCGCTTTTATAAGGAAAATCACATTTATAAGGAAAATCTCTTTTATAAGGAAAATAGTTTATAAGGAAAATCTCTTTTATAATGAAAATTATTCTTATCATATTTTCATTATCTATATCCATATTTTTCTTAAGTATAAGAATCAGATTCATTTCTATATTCTCGGAATCATTTGAATCTTTGATATGAAGCATTCTGTTTTAGGCTCTGAATTCTGGATGAGAACTGTAATGAAGTTTCACTCCAAATTCTGGATGAGAACTGTAATGAAGTTTCTTTCCGAATTCTGGACACGAACTCTGATAAAGTTCTACACCAAATTCTGGATACGAACTCTGACAAAGTTCTACTCCGAATTCTAGATACGAATTCTCTTGATGTTCGACATCGAAATCTAGTGAGGAATCCTGATTACGAATTCTCATTACGAATTCTGATGACGAATTCTCATTCCAAATTCACCTATTAAACAGAATCTGATCATCTTTTCTTTATAAACTCCGAATTTATTTAGACTCCGAATATTACTGGTTAGACTCCAAAATTTCAATGTTCTTACACTTTTATAATTTCTCTACTCATTGACATTTTGTTTACACTCTGAAACTTCACTCCGAACTTTTTATTTAGACTTAAAATGATGTCGTACATTCTGTTACACTTGTTTTGTTATAAAACAATGTCGTCTATTCTGTTATAAACTAACATTTGGTTAAGTTACACGTGTACAGGTCCCTCCGATTTTTAAGGAAAATATGACCGTTGGAAAGGAGGCCGACCTTGCCTATAAATAGGAGATCATTTGAAAGAGCTCATAACGACAATAAAGTTGGATCAATCTAGAGACCACACGCTGCTAAGGTGATTTCTATAGAGAGAAAGCTTTTCATTCCTTGTGCGTACTAAACCGCTCATTCAGTTTTTGCTTTGTGCGACTCCGAATGACGGTGATTACATTCTAGGACTTCCGGGGATAGGAAGACAGAGGTGCCGACTACCTTGAATTTCGAGGGCTTCCTTGCTAAGGAAGATAGAGGTTTCCAACTATCTTGAAGTTGAGGGCTTGCGGGGATAGCAATACAGAGACTCTGATCTTCGTATCGAGGGCTTACCATGGTGTGGGTAAGACAGACTTGCTTGAAAGTATAAATCAAGGGACCTTTATCCAAGGTTGTTGGATACCCTTCTCTTTGGGTTAAAAGACTTATATCTTTTTACTTGTAGTTTTACTACATGTTTGTTTCCACTACATATTGTATTATAAGGAAAGTATAAATTTCTTATACATCCCTACTTGTACTCTGTTTCATTTAGATTCTATACGATTTAAGGTTGAGTCTCATTTTTTGTAATCTTTAGTTAAGTTTCAATTTCAGAATCCATATTTCCACAGACACTCCATGAATCCTAACCCCATTGTGAATCAATTTTGGGAAACCTTTGACTGTAGAAATACACCCCAAATAGGAGACACACAGATGTGCCTTTACCATGTTTTTTATAAGTCATTACATTTTAGTGGAGGCTTAAACTTAGTCCATTTCATATAAGAGATCCAAGGAAGGTGACACCCTACCATGAATGAATTTAAATAGGGTACTTAAGTTAGTATGTAGGCTTTATACCAAGCTCTTCCACGTATGGACTTTGCGGAAGTTCTCCGCATTACGACACCACATAGCAGTACTGCGCTAGTGTTATTCATAGGTTTATATGATGACAGAACAATATTATTCACATAAGGGAACCATTAATTTGTGTCAAATTTGAATGACTATCAAAACATTCTTATTCCGTTAAATTGACTATTCTCTCGCTTTTTAGTGAGCAACTTTATACAATTTTAGTGATCTGGGTGAAAGAGCTATGCAATGAAAGCATCAGGGAGTCTTTAAACTTTTGTAGTCCTTGATTTGGGGAGCCCAAGGGTTCTATTTATATGTGTGTATGGGGCCTAGTCAAATGGAAGATGTCCTCATAGATCCTCCGCACAGGCCCTCTGTGCAGGACAGCTGCGTAGGTGTATAGAAATTATTTTGCCACATAGGATGCCACACAGCTTTGTTGCACGATTCTTCCACATAGGTATTCCATGTATGCCTTAGTGGGTGGGGGGGGAGGGGTTGGAGTTCATTTTAATTCATTGAACCCCACCATTGGAGTTTGAAATACCCCGGTCTATCTTCATAGTCATTTTCTATTCTTAATTACAGTCAACAATACCATGAATTTTTTTCCAATGAAAAATTATTCACGACTAGTAGAATTTATATCCTCCACATATCCATCCTAGAAAACAAAATAAAAGGATGATAATTCATTATCTATTTATACTTAATTTTATAATCCAATACAGAGAGTAACGTAAATATACTTCACGATTCGTTTAACTAATTCCAAATTATCTTCCTTCAGACTAATGTGAATGTGATCTACAAATCTTGTTGCAAAGATTATTTCTTATTGTGTTAAATTCATTTATAGAAATCTTTCAATAATAATTCTATATAGAGTGGGATTCATCAATGTCCCATACTCCTTCATATCATGTTTTCTTTTAACCACTATCAAGGTTGAACTTGGTTTGGAATCATGCATATTGAATTTCATTTGCATAAATCTTTCATATCTTTCATAAGAAATGTAGTTTTAATCCATATTTTGAATCTTCTATAGCCCAATGAATTATGTCATTCAACCAATCTTGGATATTTTATAATTATATTTTATGTGATTAATGAATTATTCAATTGATCCATACCTACTTCCTCGATAAATAATTTCATCGACATACACAAGAACCATAAACCGACCATTCTATGATTTCATCACAATATATTATGGTTTAAATCTCCTCTTTTTTAATTATATCTTCTTCTAATAGGTATCCAGTCGAAAGTACTAGGATTTTGGTATCTAATTCGAGACATATAGAATGGTTTTTATTCTACCATACTTGTATCATCATTTGAAATCACAAATCCCATTAGTTATACAATGATGACTTCTTCTTAATGAACACCAATTAAGAATTTTGTTCTGACAACCATTTGAAAAAAATTTTAACCTATTTAAATTTCCCTATAACGGATAAGTTTTATTAAATATATTCAAGATACTAGAGAAAATATTTCTTCAATATTAATGAATTCAATTTGTGCATAGATATTTAAAACTAAAAGTTCGTAGTTACTAATCAAATTCTTATTACATCAAATTGGCTTTAAAAAAATTTCATCAATTTAAAATTATCTTTTTGGGTCTTTGAACAAAATACTAGGTTATACTCATGTAAATATGATCCATTTCATTATTTGTGGCCTTAACCCTTGATCTGTCCTTAATTTCTTCTTCATAGAAGTTTGTTTTAACATTGGGGATAAAGGTAGAACGTTGGTTATTTCACATTATCCTTGTCTATGTAGGTGAAGTTTAATCCCCAACCAGGTTAGATTAATTAATTTATTTTCTTATATTCCTCCTATGATTTTCTGAAGAAGTTTCTTCACCAATAGTTCCCACTTCTGATTCTTCTACTAAATTATCATCATTTTTTAGCATAGAATATTTTTAAAGCCTTCCACTATTTCTACACTTTAATCTGTCCCTTTTCCCCATAATTATCTATCTTAAATAATATAATCATATGATCACCTTGAGGTATTTATGGTATTATCCTAAATGATATTGAAATAAATGTTTTCAAAATTTTTTCTAAGATAATTATTATAACATTTTTATGATTTACTTTTAATTGAATAATGATTTAATATTCCCACATCTATAGAACTGACTTACATTCATTTATTTCCTTCATTGTTTTTGATGAAACATTTTCAACCAAAAATAGTAAAATACTTCAAAGAGGGAATATTTACATACCATATTTCATAGGGTGTCTTCGTTTCTCCCATAAAACGATCTGGTTTATTTTCAGGCTAAACTACAACATTAATATCCCCAATCATGTAATGATGAAAATCACAACTATCAATCAATATAGATCAAAAAAATATCATTCACCTATCCATTTATGAATTCAACAAACCCATTTTGTAATGGGTTTCTCACTATATAAACCTTACTCTTTATCCCTTTTTTGATATAATTTTCATATTAAATGGATGTGTATTATCCTACAATATCTGGTAATATAATCATGATTGTGTGGAATATTTCATTTTTAGTTCTTCGAAGTTAACTCTTCATTCAATCAAACATCTATTTTTTGTTATTCATTGTTATAAATCAATCTATTCTACAATAATCATCCTTAAAATTAATGAAATATCTCTCACCATTTTTCAACCCCTGTTCATTAAACCACATACATCTTTGTGGAAATGATCCGAGAGATTTGAGGCCCTTTTGTTCTTAGGTTGATATAAACTAATGACCATATATCCTAATATGAAAGAATAACATGTCATTCCTCAATCACACTTGAGATTAAAAATGTCAAAAAATATCTTAAAATGTTATATCTATTCTATGATCTATTGTTTAATGTGACCTAAACTTTGGTTGCAAAATTAGTTTTCTTCGTTAATTAATATGTTACCCAGTTTCTCATTACCATAAACCTAGTATAAATTTCAAACTTTTCTTAGTCATTTCATGAGATAATTACATTTATTTCCTTTTATATTGCACTTATAATGATTAGATGTCACTACCAATCGTGAGTCAAAATTTTAAATCACACTCAGAATATGGTGACAAAAATAGTCTATATAGAGAATGTCACTTTTTCTCACCTTATATTTTTTCAGTTATGTATTCACACATCCTCTGATCTTTAAAGCAGATTCATTTACAAATATCACTATTCCATCACCCTGTTTGATAACATTCATACAAAAATATTTATTTCATATAATGTGGGATGATCATCCACCGTTTAGAACTCTAGTTCTACCATTATTTACAACTTTGAGTTTTATTAATTCAATGTTCTAACTCCCTATTTTATTCTTTTCCTTCCATGAGATACTAGATTGGTTTGAGGCTAAATATTTACATTCAAATTTATTTTAAATTTTAATGGATTCATGAAAATCATATTCTTCATCAAGAGGAGAGTACATATTTTAATGGGTAATTGTATTTGGTTGATGGGTATTGAATTTCCTCATATCTCTATAGTTATTGGTCACACTATATTCATCCATCAATGAATATATTTATAGTCAAAGATATAATAGTGAAACAATATCCATAGAATCTATTTCATCTATATTATGAATGATATAGCCCATTCAAATTTATTAACATACATGTGTTCCCCATTTATATCACTCATTTCCTTTTCGTAGTAAGACAAGGTGTGACCCTAAAAGCTACGTAATTGGAACATTACATGGGAAAATAGTTCCATCTTTCAATCCAACACATGTTATCTTCTATTAAAATTGTATTTGGCCATGGATCTGTAAAGACACGTAAATTTCATGGAAATTTTTTTCTTAAATACTTTGGAATTTTACGAGTCTATTTCTTCTGACGGCACTTGATTCTGACGCCCGGTGTGCCCAAAATCAATTTTCAAAGATTAGCTTGGGTACATTCAGTGAACGAACGAGTTGGTTTTTCTATCTTTTGAACCCGGGCTTGGAATTGATATCTGAGGGCGCCAGTAAACTCTCTATACCAGTATCTGATTACGGGGGCCATTACCAAAGTTGCGTTTTCACGGGAGGAGAAATTAAATTGTGGATAAAATAAGAAGTGAATAAAAAATTTTGGAACAATTTTTATTATATATCTAAAGTGGTTAAATCCTACATGGGGAAGTTGGGGTGGTACCAACAAACTCTAAACTACCCATGTGAGGATAAATGTGCGGTGGGTTCCACATGAGCCCCCAACCCTTCACATTCTCTCAACCCCTTAAACCCCCCCCCCCCATTAAACTACTTTTTTTAATGTTGGAAAACCCCTTTGAATTAATTGAGTAACTCTCCCTCTCCCCTCTCTCCCACTTTAATTCATGCCAACAAACACTTAATTAATTAATTTAACCTCATCAATTAATTGAATTAAGTGTTTGAATTTTGTATTTTGAAATTCATGGCTTGTTTAATTAAAATAAGGGGTGGCCTTATTTTATTTTGGGGTCGGCTTGTTGTGTGAGGATTTTGGAGAGGGAATTTGTGTGAAAGAATATGAAAGCTCCTCCATTGTTGAAGAACGTCATCCTCTCTGTGAAGAACAACACCCCTTTGACTTAGAGAAACGACTACAAGAAGAACAACGACACACAATCCTCTTCTTCTCTATATGAAAAAAGGGGATACGCCGCTTCCACATCAGGCGTTCTCCGACATTGCTTATGAAACCTCGCCCCGAGATGCCATCTTCTGCAATGCCCAGAGAATGACATTGATTATCGAGGTAGTGGTGTGTTTGGATTGAGTAATGATTGGGTTTCCTTCCATGTTGTTGTTCCTCCTAAACCGCTTGTTATCAGACTAATGGGGAATGGACCGGACCAAAATAACATGGTCTGATTCTTCCACCATTCTTGTGAATATGTGGAGTTATTCATCCGTTCTTGAGCGGTGAATCAAGATATGTTTTTGGAGTCAATAGGAGGCCCGAAAACATCATAAATGACCTCAGAGCAATGTGGAGACCTAGAAGAGGATGTTTTGTAGAAATCAGACCATCAGAATGAAGAATGGACACCTCAGGAGGCGTGCTGGCCAGAGGCGTCATTTCTGGAAAATTCCAGAATACACGGTGTGTCCTACATGAGCACATGCTGTGTAGTACAAGCGTACAATGGATTCAGTTTCAGACATTAGAAAAGTAGCACACAACATGTGACTCTAGACACACGGTGTGTACTCTCCACACTGTATGAAAAAGGAGACTTCGATGGAAATGGCGTGTATTCAGGGAAAATACATGGACACAGACAGCAATACCCAACTAAGTAACATGGCGTGTATTCTCCTTATAGAAAGGAAGAAGTTGCTTCGTGAGGCTCAGTGTGTAATCTGGGAGATACACGGACACGGGCAGAACCACACGACAAAGAGGCACGATGTGTACTACCTTCACCATGGAAGAAGATGCTTCGTGATGACTCGGCATGTATTCTCGGAATAAACGGACACGGGGTGGAGTACACGGGCATGTACTCCACCACACGGCCAGGGATGGCCAGCGCACATGGAACCGACCCTAGAGGTTTGGAAACGTTGTGTAACTATACCACACGGTGTGTACTTAATTATCTACACAACCAGCCCTACGACACGAGCCATTTCACACAGGCAGTACCCAGTGTTTGATGTCACGACGTGTATCGCTTACCTACACACCGTGTACTTTTGGGAAAAGGCTTGGTTGTCTTGTTCTCCACGACATGGGCACGTTTTTCTTAGTTTTTCCCCTATGATGTGGGACAGAACTATGAGATACATCAAGTCTTGAATTCGTGATAGTTTATGTATTGATCATTGACTCAAGGAGCGGACCCTCCCGGAATCTAGCGTTCTGTGTGCGAGAACATTAGAGCTGGGTGTGACTGCGATGCCGATGATGACTGTACTTGGATCCTAATTGGGTTTGGCATCAAGGATGATTGTACTTGGATCCTCCATGGGTATGGATGTGATGATGATTGTACTTGGATCCAATATGGATTCAGCAGCGATGGTTACTGTACTTGGATCCTACATGGGATCGGCAGTGACGACATCTGTACTTGGATACTATGTGGGTTCAGCATGGGAGATGATTCAGAGGGTACATCTATCATCTTCGCCCCTCTTCATGAGTAGTATACCTGTGTGGGATGAGTCTTGACTTTTAGTCATTATAATCGATGTGATTGACATACTCTCATGTGTAGACTGGGTTGTGCTTTCCTGTGTGGACTAGGATGTGCTTTTTTGTGTGGACTGGGTTGTACATGGGCACTAGAGTTGCAGTCGAACTAGAATTGATGACTTAGGTATATTTATGGGCATATACCTAAGTAGGGTTGGTTGATACTTTGTGTTTGTATCTTACCTTTTTGGTTTATCCTCTGTGGATTCTGGGAGACCTTCGGGAGTCTTGGGGTCCCTACGGAGTATCGTATACTCACCCATACATGGGCTATGCCCACACTACGTTGGGTTGGAGGTAGATGGCAGACAACACTGATCGAGGTGGAGTCTTGTGGAGCGGGACGGTACCTAGAGGTGGACCACTTGGAGGGACGTACAGGGAGCAGAAGGCCAGACCTAAGGAGTTGAGAAGACAATTTTTACCCACCCCTCATGTGGGATATCCAGCTGATGACTCAGTGGTTGCTGGTTTACTTTACTACAGATATTCTTTCTTTAATGTTGTATTGTACTTTCAGTTGTGTTTGTATTCTGGCCCATTTACTTTCCAGCACTTACTTTTGTACTCAGTTTACTTAGTGTTTACTTCATCTTGCATACTCTGATGTGTCTAATTACTTGTATAAAGGAAATGACTTCCCTTTTATCGGGATTTATACCTTTGGTTCTAGTTTCCAGCCCCAGGCCTATGGAAGGCGGGCTTAGGGTAGTCACAGCATGGGTCCTGAGGATGGGTGGTGACAAATGGGTTTCAGAGGAGACGGTTCTACCACAGAACTCAGGACATTGATAATTTCTTCTATGAAGAAATAGTGTTAAGAGTATTGAGTGTGGTTTTCTGTCCAGGGAGTCTAATATTGGTGCGGTGGCCGACGTATCCATACATCAGGACATTGACTTCTGATTTCCGACTTAGTGCTCGAAAACACAGATTGCATGTGTGTTTCAAAAGTATTATTTGTGATTACTTTGTGTCATCTCACCAGTTATATTGTACTAACAATGGTTCACCTATTACTTTTCAGGATTTCCCCACGAAGGTAGCCATATAGGGTTCCAAGCCACGTGTGAGATGGCAGCCCACCCAGCGATGAGGCCTCGGTGCAGGGCCCTATTACTGTGGAGGGACCAGCGGTACCTCTACCCGCTGGGCCACTGATACCACCAGCCCCAGCAGCGGAGAGTGCACGCCGCCTGAGTGTGCTGCATGAGTTCCAGTGACAGAGGCCGCCTAGGATTCGCAGAGAGACGGACCCTCAGACAGCCAAGGATTGGCTGGAGGCTATCGTCTGAGTGTTCAGATTGGTAGGGACACCAACAGATCTTATGGTGATCTTTGCCAAAAGTCTCCTGCACGCAGTACCTGGTAGATGGTGGAGCCTAATACTCCAGGTTCACGACGAGACATCTCTACTTTTGATGGACCTTGAGATCCTCTTCCACTCAGAGTTCGTTCCAGCCACCCTCCGTGCGGTGCGCATCCAGGAGGTACTACAGTTGCGGTAGAGAAGCATGGTAGTAGCCCAATACTCGGGGAGATTTACTGACCTCTCATGCTACTCCACGGACATGGTACATGACCCATTATTTCGGGATAGGACCTTCAAGAAGGGAATGAGGAATTAGATTAGGGCTTTGATGATCTCCCTCAGCATTCTGACGCAGGAAAGAGTACTGGAGGGAGCCTTTCTTGTGGAGAGCTTCCTTGCTAAGCCTACGCCAGTAGCGAGGCCTACCACAGGGTGACATGTAATGGAGTCTTCTAAAGCCGGAAGTAGGCAGATGTCGCCGAGGTCCAACAGGACCAGGCCATTAGGTGGTTGACCTCAAGATACTAGTTTGGTGGTGCACAACACATGCAGTAGATCCATTCATACGAGAGGCAGACAATGTTATGCATACGGTGGGTAGGGCCACATGGCTCGTGAATGACTAACACGCTATGTAGAAGAGAAACAGATGGTTGAGGGACCACCCATGAAGAGGCATAGGATCGACCATGGCGGTCCGCAGGGAGCTCGAAGATGAGGCAGAGGATCTGGCTGAGCAGCATGTGGTGGACGGTGCTTCGAGGATCTTCCACCACCACCACTAGGAGGACCACCCCGACCACATCGATCTGTCAGACAGGGGCAGGCTCAGTACCAGGCAGTCGAGGCCTATGACCACGACATACCTGAGATGATTAAAGATACTATATGTGTCTACTCCACCCTTTCTGCAGTTCTTATAGACACAGGAGCGAGTCATTCTTTCATTGCTGCTACCCTTGGTCGGAGATCGGAGATTCCGACAGATCCGTTGGCTCAATCCTTTCAGCTAGAGACTTCTATGGGAGTAGAATCGATGATTACACACTGGTGTCGGCAGTGTGATAATACTCTAGGAGGTGATATCATTATCTGGGATCTTCTTGTAGCGTCGTCGAGGCCTTAGGACGTCGCCTTGGGCATGGATTGGTTATCTATAGTCCATTCTCTGATCGATTGTTTTAGGAGCAAAGTGCGGTGTGTCCGCACAGATGGGAGCATGTTCACCTTAACCAGTAAGAAGGGAGCCTTTGCAGCATAGGATGGACTTATGAGGAGGAGAGGACAGCTGATCACACATCAGTTGGCTAGTCTCATCCTCATAGGAGTTGATGTGAGGAGTCAGAGTTTTCCTATTGTGGTGGATCAGTATGGGAACATTTTCCCTGATGATGTTCTATGACTACCTCCTCGCATAGTGGTAGACATCTACATTGACCAGTACCCCAGGACATCATCGATATCTACTACAACATATTGGATGGCTCCCACCGAGCTTCGTGAGCTGCAACTATAACTGGAGGACTTGCAGGTCAAGGCATTCATTCGACCCAGTGTTTCACCCTGGGCTTCTCTGGTTTTGTTTGCCAAGAAGGCAAAGGGGAGCTTACAACTATGTGTCAACTACCATCACCTGAATCAGGTAACCGTAAATTACAAGTCTCCACTCTCGAGGATTGACTAACTCTTTGATCGGCTCAATGGGGTATGATGGTTCTCAAAGATAGACCTCAGGTCTGGTTATCATCAGCTCAGAGTTCGAGACGAGGATGTGTAGAAGACGACCTTCAGGTGTCGGTATGGCCACTATGAGTTCTTGGTTATGCCTTTTGGCGTAACCAACACTCCAGTAGTGTTCATGAGTCTCATGAACAAGATATTCCAGCCTTACCTCAATTGATTTTTAATAGTCTTCATCGATGACATACTGATTTACTCGACTACTGAGGAGGAGCACGCCTACCACTTGCGGGTTGTATTGGACACACTCTGAGAGCACCATCTTTATGGTAAGCTACCAAAGTCTCAGTTATAGATTTTAGAGGTCCAATTTTTGGGGCACGTCATCAATGATGTGGGAGTTGCTGTGGATCCTGCGAAGATCGAGGTAGTACTTTCTTGGGAGCCACCTAGGTGCGTGACAGAGGTGTGAAGATTCCTAGGTCTGGCTGGGTACTATCATATATTTGTGCCAAACTTCTCTAGATTTGCAACACTGCTTTCAGTTTTGATGAGGAAGGGGAAACCCTTCATATGGTCTGATAGATTTCAGGAGAGCTTTCAGGAGCTGAGGTAGAGATTGACCAGTGCACCCATCTTGAGGCTACCAGAAGAGGGTGTATATGACAACCCTGCTTTTATTACAAACATAAAAATGATTTATTACATAAAACTTCACTTGATACAACAAATATGATTGATAAGTTTAGTGTCTTTGGGGCTTAGGATCATTACATAAAAACTTAAAACATGAAATACAACATTTTTATCGAAAACTTCCTTTACATGACCACTACATTCCCTCGTACTTATCATTACATGAGATAACCTGAGGACATGCATAAGAAAAGGGTGAGCTATAAATACTAGTAAGGGAGTACACATGGAATAACATAAGGAGTAAAATACATGTTAGACAATAGGCATATCAATAGATAATAAATGAAACATGAACATAAAGGCATGATAAAGCATGATAATCATAACATGGAAATGTGGCAAACACAATTAACATAGAATTAGCATGAGCCAAGGCTCATTGCACATAGAGCATGAGTAAATCCTCATTGAACATGAAGCACAAGTAAAACCTTGTTGCACTTGAATTAGCATGTGTCAACACTCATTGCACATGGCGTATCATGATACTATACTTTACCCAATGCATTGGAGTGCTATTAGGGTGCACACTTCTTAAATAATTCATTTCATGCATAAGTGTGCCACATGCATCATAAAACATGGATTTATAAAACATAATCATTTATTCCACAATAAAGAAATGTGGAATTCCTACATAAAACATTATAATCAATAAGTAAATTTGTATAAAGGTGAGTACCCTTGATGAAGAAATGGGCATGGAATTCACTACACAATGGCATTGTCTTAGAAAATCTGTGTGATATCGTCAGCGTTACGGCGTGACTTAGAATTCAAAAAAAATGGTTGATGAGGGAGAAATGGGTTCCTCATCATATTTAAATGTAATGGATAGTAAGGAGTTCATATAGATACATGTCCCAAAAATTGTAATGAAATTTATATTAATGATACAAAAGTATTACTTAAATGTAAAAGAGGAGAGAGAAGTTCCTTTCAGAATTTCAGCATAGTAACGTATGTACATGGGAGGAATTTAATGAGAGAGAAAGGGGTCTCCAATTATTCAAAAATAAAGAAGGCAGTATGAGGGAGGTCCAAAACCATACCCCAACATTCATAATTGAAATTAAAAGGTAAAAACAACATAAAGAAAATTAGACAAAAATGCGAAAGGAAGAAAAAACCCTTACGTGGAAGTGTGCTTCCAAAGGCTAGAAAGAGGCTTGTGAGAGGCTTCATGGGAGCTTGGGGAACCATACGAGGATTATTGAGGGATTAGGGTAGATTTGTGACGAACTCAAATGGTTTTTAGTGAGGAGGAAGTGGGATCTTGGGTGGGATTATATAGGAAACATGAGGGAATGCTTTATAATTTAGGTTTGGGTCCCCTTACATTAAATTAATCCAAACCACAAACCATCCCATGGTTTTTTCCCATGGTTTTTGGAAAAGGGAAGAGGAATAAAATATTTTATATGGCCAAAGTCCGAAATTCATATAATATTAGGGTTGCTTATGTGGAGGTGAGTCACACTCCCATGGAAATTAATTTAAAAAGGCAAAGTGTTGAATAAGTCTTGAGGGGTCCATTAATGCTTTGAAAAGAAAGTCAAACAAACCCAAAATCACATTATTTTAATGGTAAAAAATATATTGTCCTAACATAAAGATTATAGAATTTTATTACATCACTATTGGGTCATTAGGATGTCATAAAACACATTATATATTTAAACGGTATTTAATTTTTACCCAAAAAATTGACTGTCTCAGAAAATCATGAAAAATTCACCATTGGATAGTATTGACTTCATGATTCCACAAATAATATTTATTTTATCAAAATAATTTTTTAAATATGTTAATTTTCACTTTTAAAATAAAAACTGACATTTATGAAAAATTCACGGGTTTTGACAGAAACAGTTTTCAAACCTTAATAAAAAATTTAATTGCAATAATAAAATTATAAGATAATTTATATTTAATAAAAATTAATTTAATAATAATATTATTATTTTATTATAAAATTATTAAATTCAAAAATCCCTTAATTTAATAAAATAGATTTCTTAATTAAATAATAACTAAAAACAACATTTGTGATTTAAAAACTATTTACAATTTATCAAAAATGACTAGAAATTATATTCATTATTATATAAAAAATAATGTACATGAACATAGTACTACATATTTGTTACATAACCCCTTAAAACAACCGCATAAAACCTAAGGGGTGTGCGATGGTGACAGACTCTTGGGGTGGCTCGGATAACATCACTCGAGTGGTAATTTCAATCAACTTCCACTTTCCCCATTGACGGTCATGTTCGAGCTTGACATGATGAAGCTCATCTTGGGCTTGGTCAAGGGCGAATCCCAAAGACACCACCTGTTTTCTGAGCTCCGACAAATGGGCTTCATATGGGGAAATTCTACTGGATGAGGCCATCGCTTCCTTTGTCTGTCTAAATTGGATTTGTTAAAGTCCTATATTTATACTAATCATGTGATCACTATTCAACATATATATTAGCAACGGTCACAATTCTTAACATAAAACCAATGAAGTTGGTATTTTATATAAACATAAAGAGTTGTTTAATTAGATCAAGAGGGATTTCTATTAATGAATCTTTGGGTCGTTACAATAGTCCCCCCTTAAAAAATTTCACCCTCGAAATTTTCTTTTCCCACACTAAAACAAATGTGGGTAACTCAGCTTCATCATATCCTCTGATTTCCAAGTCTCTTCTTCATGCTTGTGGATTCTCCACAACACCTCGACGAGGGGAATTATCTTATTTCATAGAACTTTATCTCTACGATCTATGATCTTCACTGGTTGATCCTCATAAAAAAGATCATCTTCCAATTGTACCACCTCAGAAGAGAGTACATGTGAAGGGTCTGGTATGTACTTCCTTAAGAGGGATACATGAAAGACATCATGTACTTTGTCCATGGAAGGTGGAATTTCTAGTCGATATGCCATAGACCCGACATGATCAAGAATCTCAAAGGGTCATATGTACCTTGGATATAATTTCCCTTTCCTTTCAAACCTCATGACCTTATTCCATGGAGATATGCGTAGAAACACCATGTCTCCAACTTTAAACTCATGGTCTCATCGACGATTATCTGCATAACTCTTCTCTCAACTATGTGCTGCCTTGATTTGCGACTGAATGGTTTTCACCTTCTCCACTATTTCTTTGACCATTTATGGTCCATGCACCTTTCGTTCACCGACCACATCCCAACATGACGATGTTCTGCACCTTTTCCCATACAGGGCTTCAAATGGTGCCATTTGGATGCTCGAGTGGAAACTGTTATCATAAGAGAACTCAACCAGAGGAAGATGTTGATCCCATCCTCCTTTAATGTCCATTGAGCATGCTGTCAACATATCCTCAAGTGTTTGGATAGTCTTCTCGGATTTTCCATCAGTTTGAGGATGATAGGCCATACTGAAGTTCAGTTCAGTATTCAGAGCATGTTGAAGACTCTTCCAAAACATAGAGGTGAATCTTGGATCTCGGTCAGACACAATAGATAGTGGTACTCCATGCAACCTTACCACTTCCTTGATACATATACGTGCCAGTTGAACCAAAGAGAAATCCTCCTGAATAACAATGAAGTGTGCAGTCTTTGTAAGATGATCAACAACAACCCAGATTGCATTGTTGCCTTTGGATTTCCTTGGAATTCCATTGAAAATTTCTATGGTGATGTTCTCCAATTTCAATTCAAGTATGGGAAATGGTTTCATCATTCCCTTAGAATTCTGCCTCTCTGCCTTCACTTGCTGACACATCAGGCACTTTGATGTATATTCAGCGATCTCCTTCTTCATATTATCCCACCAAAAGATTTCTCGGATATCTCGATACATCTTTGTGCTCCCTGGGTGAATAGAGAAATTTGAACTATATGCATCATAAAAAAGTTCCTTCTTCAGCTCCAGACTTTATGGAACACATATTCTTTTCCCAAACCGCACAATTCCTTCTTCATTAACATTAAACTCTGAGGATTTACCTTTTTTGATAGCATCCACTTTTTCCTGAATTACCACATCATCCTTTTGGGCATCCATTAACCTTTCCAAAAGAGACGGTTGAGAAATAAATTATGAAAGGATTGATGATGTTCCCTTATTTATGATTCCCACATCCATCTTCATCAAGTCTAAAAATATTGGATCCTTCTCAATTCTCATCATTGATAGAATTACTGGGCCTTTCTACATTGGGCATCTTCCACCTTGTTCACTTTCCCAGGGTGGTAATGTATTGAACAGTCATAATCCTTAATGAGCTCTATCCATCTTCTCTGGTGCATATTAATATCTTTCTGTGTGAATATATATTAAAGAGTCTTGTGGTCAGTATATATCTCACATTTCTCTCCATAGAGATAATGCCGACAGATTTTCAAGAAAAAGATCACCGCCGCCAACTCTAGATCATGCGTTGGATAGTTTCACTCATGGATTTTCAACTACCTTGACGCATAGGATATAACTTTATCATTCTACATCAGCACACAGCCTAAGACCTTCTTTGAAGCATCACTGAAAACAAAAAAAAAAGTTCCCCACTTGTGGGTAAAGTGAGCACGGGTGTAGTGATAAGCCTCCTTTTCAACTCCTTGAAGCTTTCTTCTCATTCATCACTCCAAGAAAACATTAGTCCCATTCGGGTTATCTTGGTTAGAGGGTTGGAAAATCGTGATAAATTTACCACAAATCATCGATAATATCCATCTAATCCTAAGAAGCTATGGATATCCGTTACCGATGATGGCCTCGACCATCCCTCAATTTCATCTGTTTTGGAGGGGTCCACAGACATCCCATTTCTTGTGATGATATGGCCAATGAATGAGGGCTCCATCAACCAAAAATCACACTTTCTGTACTTTTCCTAGAGCTTCTCCTTGTTCAATGTCTCTAGTATAGTTTTTAAATACTCCTCATGATCCTCCTTAGTTTTGGAGTATATTAGAATACCATCTATATATACAACCACAAATTTGTCAAGGTAATCTTTGAAGACTCTATTCATCAAGTCCAAGAATATTTCTGGAGTATTGGTAAGTCTGAAAGGAATTACTATTAATTCATAGTGCCCGTATCTTGTATGAAAAGCAATCTTGGGGACATCATCCTTCTTCACCCTTACTTGATAATATCCCGACCGCAAATCCAACTTGGAGAAGTATTGTGCTCCACGCAACTTAATAAACAAGTCATCGATTCATGGGAGAGGATACTTGTTCTTTATCATGATTTTTTAAGTTCACGATAATCGATGCAAAGCCGCATTGACCCATCCTTCTTCTTGACGAAGAGGACTGGTGCACCCCATGGTGAAGCACATGGGCGTATAAACCCTTTATCCAGATTCTCCTGTAGTTGTTTCTTAATCTCTGCATGCTCAACAATAGCCATTCTATATGGAGTCTTGGATATTGGTTGTGCCCCAGGTATAAGTTCAATTCAGAACTCAGCATCACTTCTAGGAGGAAGACCAAGCAGTTCATCAGGAAACACTTCAGCGAATTTCTTAACAATATGCATTTATTCAAGGATGGTTTATTCCATGGACTCAATCATCTAAGACAGATATGCATTCTCATAAGGCACTAATATCCATGCTTGAGATGATGGAGCTAAAGGAGATTAATCTTCCTCCTTACACTTGTAAAGAATCGGGGGTCGATTCTCTATATGGAGTGTGATTTCCCTCTCATGAAAATTTATGTTGGCTCTATATAAGGAAAGCCAATCCATGCCAAGAATTGCATCTAATTCCAACAGAGGGATTATGCCAAGGTTCACCAAGAAATTCAATCCATAGACTATAACAGGGGAGGTCTTATATTCATGGGATGCAATGATTGCTCCATTTTCTTTACTCACTGACATCTTTACTTCATGATTTTTGGTGGTACTGGGATTGTTCTACTAAACTTTCGAGATATAGAAGAATGCGTAGAACCTAAATCAAAAATTATGCTCGCCATTTTTGAATGAATAACTAGCGTAAATATCACCACTTCATTGTCAGGGTTCACTTCAATAGAAGTGATTGAAAAAGATCTTCCTTGCTTCCTTGGAGGCTGTTGGTTGTCTACGAAAACCCTTGGATTAGGGTACTGATTTGAAAAATGACCTGGTTCTTTGCATTTGTAGCATTGAACAACGTGTTGAGGTTCGAAGGGAGCGTTCCTCTCCTCTATCGCTACCGCAGGTCTTTCTTGCTAACAGTTAATAGCTAGGTTCCCTTCTCTTCCTCACCTGAAGCATTTTATCATCCCCTTAAGGCAATTTCTACGGTGATTCTTTCCACACTTTTGGCAAGTGGGGTTCGGGATCTTCTGAGCACCGTTGGATTTATCCATCAGACCCCCAGAATTGAATTCCACCATACGATTATTGTCCACATGATACTCTTGTGATTCCCCAATCTCCATTTCGACCTCGAGGGCACATCAGACAATTTCTTCATAGCTGTCGAAGTCATAGATCGCTAATGCTTTCCGAAATCTAGGCTTCATCCCACTAAAGAAGCGGTCAACCTTGAATTTGGGGGTAACAAAAAATCCGTAAGAGTATTGTGCAATCCTTGTGATGTTATCCTCGTACGCTCCAACATATTCTTCATCTTTTTTCTTGAGGGAAAGGAAATCCCTTTCCATCTTAAGATGGAGGGTGCACGGAAAATATTTACCAAAAAACATCTTCCAGAAATCCTTCCATTCCAACACCTCGATCTCCTCCCCAGGCTTCGTATTTTTTATCAACGTCCACCATTGATCAGCTTCACCCTCCATACGATAAGTCTCCAGGAGAACCTTCTCTTTTTCAGGACGTTGGAGGATGGAGAATATCTTTTCAATGGAGTTGATCCATTGTTCAGTGATCGTGGGATCAGATGATCCACTAATATTAGGAGGCCTTTGTCTCATGAAGCTCTCGATAGCGACTTGTTATTTATTAAGCGGGGTTGAACATTCTTCTTGACTCGTGTTTCTATTCAAAACATGAGTTAGATGAGAGAGAAGCATGAAAAAGTTCATGATTCCCGCTCCCATTGGATTTGGCATCTCATTAGTACAGTCATCACACTGATCTTCACAAAGGTTGTTAGCCCGAGTCCTCCTTTTACCGGCCATTGGTTGGAATAAAAGGAAAGTTAGGGGTAACACATAAAGGGTAATCCAAAGACAAATGTTGATGACTTCTAAATAAACATTTATTTCCTTACTCAAGAGTCTATAGGCTTCAATATAGGATTTTCATGATCTACTTTCTAACATATATTCGTAGGGGAATTTTTTTAATTCCCTTAATAAGGGTTCATAATAAGCTTTTTAATTTATCAAAACATATCCCCCGGGAGTTTAATAACCAAGAGTGCAGCAAGGCCCATTTTCATGCACCAGTTCCCGTTCGAGTCCAGCTCAAAGCAGTGTTTTCGGGTATTACCCCTAGGATATATTTGTGCCCGAGCCACCTCTACCTGCTCTTATTCAGAGAGGGATGTATTTGGTTGATAAACCACTAACTCAGTACTTACCAAAACTAAGGGATGTTTTTATTATACTTATCCATGTATCTAAGTCTTTACTAGGGTTTCCTAATCCCAAAAATAACTAAACCTATCCTCTGATACCAACTATGACAACCCTGCTTTTATTACAAAATTAAACATGATTTATTACATAAAACATCACTTGATACAACAAAGAAGATCGAGAGGTTTAGGGTATTTGGTCCTTAGGATCATTTCATAAAAACATAAAACATTAAATACAACATCTTTATTGAAAACTTCATTTACATGACCACTACATTCCCTCGTACTTAGCATTGTATGGGATAACCTCAGGACATGCATAAGAAAATGGTGCGCTATAAAGCCTAGTAAGGGCGTACACATGGAATAACATGAGGAGTAAAATATATTGTAGACAATAGGAATATCAATAGATCATAAAAGAAACATGAACTTAAAGGCATGATAAAGCATGATAATCATAACATGGAAATGTGGAAACAACACTTAACATGGAAATAGCATGAGCGAAGGCTCATTGCACATAGAGCATGAGTAAATCCTAATTGCACATGAAGCACGAGTAAACCCTCGTTGCACATGAATTAGAATGAATCAACACTCATTGCACATGATGTATCATGATACTATACTTTACCTAATGCATTGGAGCATTATAAGGGTACACCCTTCTTAAACATTTCATTTCATGCATAAGTGTGCTACATGGATCATAAAACATGGATTCATAAAACATAATCATCTATTACAAGATAAATGAATGTGGAATTAATACATGAAACTTTATAATCAATAATTAAATGTACATAAATTTCAATACCCTTGATGGAGAAATGGGCATGGTATTCACTACACAATGGCATTGGCTTAGAAAATCAGTGCGATTTCGTCAGCGTTATAGCATGACTTATGATTTCACAAAAAATGGTTGATGAGAGAGAAAGGGGTTACTCATTATATTTACATTTAATGGATAGTAAAGAGGTCATACAGATAAATTTCCCAATAATTGTAATGCAATTTAGATTCATGATACAAAAGTATTTCTTGAATGTAAAAGAGGAGAGAGAAGTTCCTTTTGGAATTTCAGCATAGTAACGGGTGTACATGGGAGGCATTTAATGAGAGATAAAGGGTCCTCGCATCAATCAAACATAAATAAGGCAGTATGAGGGAGGTGATAAACCATACTGCAACATTTATAATTGAAATTAAAAGTGAAAAACAACATAAATAAAATTGAACAAAAATGTGAAATGAAGAAAAAACCCTTACTTGGAAGTGTGCTTCCAAAGGCTAGAGAGAGGATTGTGAGAGGCTTCTTGGGAGCTTGGGGCACCTTGGGAGGATTCTAGAGAAAGTAGAGCAGAGTTTGGACGAACTACAAGGGCTTTGAGTGAGGAGGAAGTGGGAGCTTTGGTGGGTTTATATAGGAAAGGTGAGGGAATTCTTTATTATTTAGGTTTGGGACCCCTTACATTAAATTAATCTAAAACACAAACCATCCAATGGTTTTTGCCCATAGGTTTTGGCAAAGGGAATAAGAAAACAATATTTTATAAGGCCAAATTCCTAACATCTTAAAATAGCAGGGTTGCTTATGTGGAGGTGAGTCACACTATCATGAAAATTAATTTAAAAAGGCAAGGTGTTGAATAAGTCTTGAGGGTTCCATTAATGCTTTGAAAAGTAAGTCAAACAAACCCAAAATCACATTATTTTAATATTAAAACATATATTGGCCGAACATAAAGATTATAGTATTTTATTACAACACTATTGGGTCATTATGATGTCATAAAACACATTATATATTTAAACGGTATTTAATTTTTACCCAAAAAATTGACTCTCTCAGAAAATTATGAAAAATTCACCGTTGGATAATTTTGACGTCCTGATTCCAGAAGTACATTTATTTTATCTAAATAATTTTCTAAATATGTTAATTTTTACTTTTAAAATAAAAACCAACATTTATTGAAAATTCACGGGTTTTGACAGAAATGGCTTTCAAACCTTAATAAAAATTTTAATTGCATTCATAAAATTATACGATCATTTATATATAATTAAAATTAATTTAAAAATATTATTATTATTTTATTAAAATATTATTTATTTTAAAAATCCCTTAATTTAATAAAATAGATTTCTTAATTAAATAATAACTAAAAACACCATTTGTACTTTAAAAAGTATTTACAATTTATCAAAAATGACTAGAAATTATATTCATTATTATATAAAAAAATAATGTACATGAACATAGTACTACTTATTTGTTACATAACCCCTTAAAACAGCCACATAAAACCTAAGGGTAAGGTGTGGGATGGTGACAGACTCTCGGGGTGGCTCGGATAACATCGCTCAAGTGGTAATTTCAATCAACTTCCACTTTTCCCGTAGACAGTCACATTCGAGCTTGACATGTTGAAGCTCAGCTTGGGCTTGGTCAAGGACGAAGCCCAAAGACGCCACCTCTTTTCTGAGCTCGGACAAATGGGCTTTGTATGGGGTAATTCTACTGGATGAGGCCATCGCTTGCTTTTTCTGAGTAAATTGGATTTGTTAAAGTCCTATATTTATACTAATCATGTGATAACTATTCAACGTCTATATTAGCAACGGTCAAAATTCTTAACATAAAACCAAAGAAGTTGACATTTTATACGAACATAAAGAGACATTTAATTAGATCAATAGGGATTTCCATTAATGAAACTTTGGGTCGTTACAGCTTAGGGTACATAGTTTACTATGATGCATCAGGGACCAGACTTGGGTGTGTCCTGATGCTAGAGAAGGAAATGATCACTTATGGTTCATGACAGTTGAGGAACCATGAGCAGAACTATGCTACCCATGACCTGGAGTTAGCAGCAGTGGCCATTTCCTTGAAGATGTGGCAACAAAAGCTTATGGACGAGCACATTACAGTCTACTCTAACCACCAGAGTCTCAGGTTTATCTACTCGCAGAAGGACATGAACCTGAGACAGCGGCTATGGATCGAGTTCCTATAGGACTATGACATTGAGATAGTCTATACTCCTGGGAAGGGGAACTTAGTAGCTGATTCTCTCAGCAAGAGATCAGGCATTCAGCTACTTGGAGAGGGGACAGAGCTGCTAATCGTGTTATAGATATCCTTCGTGGATAAAGATGGTGCAGCCTTTCTATAGTCGCTGACAGTCACTCATCCACTACATCAGCGAGTTAGGGAGGCACAAAGTGGGGACATTGACTATGTGGCGTGACATGCTTAGATATCCTCAGGGCTGGCACCCGATAGATTGTATGAAGGTGGGGATCACATCATCCTCTTTAGGGGACGTACCATGGTACCAATTGCACTACAGGAGGAGGTGATGAGGGGGTTCCACACTTCCGCTCTAGCGGTACATCCTAGAGTAGCAAAGATGTACCGGGACCTCAGACAACAGCACTGGTGGCCGGGTATGAAGAAGGTTTTGGCAGAGTTCATTCCACGATGCCTCACCTGCCAACAGGTGAAGGTGGAGCACCAGGTACCAGAAGGTTTGGTACAGTCCATAGAGGTCTCGGAGTAGAAGTGGGACAGGATATCCATGGATTTCATGATGGGGCTCCCACGTACTTCTAGAGGACATGACTCCATTTAGTTGATCATAGACCGACTCACCAAGTCGGCCCCCTTCCTATCTATCAGAGAACAGGGATTAGTTGAGAGCTTGGGATGCATCTACGTTTAGGAGATCGTACGACATCATGGTGTGCCATCATCTATCATCTCCGATCGAGATGCTCGCTTTACTTCCCGGCTTTGGAAGGGGTTCCAGGAGGCTTTTGGGACGCAACTACACTTGATCACCACCTTTCATCCTCAGACGGATGGCCAGATGGAGTGGATCATTCAAAAACATGAGGAAATTCTCCGTGAATGTGTCCTGGACTTTGGTCGCAGTTGGGAGGATCACCTACCCTTGGTGCGGTTTTCGTACAACAATATCTACCACTCCACCATCGGGATGGCACCATATGAGGCATTGTACAGATGAACTTGCAGATCACCTATGTGCTAGACAGACCCTAGGGAGTCAGCACTTGTAGGACTACAGATGGTCCAGGCTATGATGGAGAAGGTGCAGATCATCCAGGAGCAGATGAGTACTGCACATAGTATACAGAAGTCCTAAGCTGATAGGAAGCGGAGACCACTGGAGTTCGAGTATGGAGACCATGTTTTCTTACGGGTCTCACCTTGATGTGGATTACTGACATTTGGTTGGGGCGGAAAGTTATTTCCACGCTTCATCGGACCTTTCTAGGTCATTAGAAGGTTAGGCTAGGTGGCTTACCACCTGGCCCTTCCACCTTCGTTGCACCGGGTGCATGAAGTCTTCCACATATCTCAACTGAGGAGATACGTTCACGATCCGACGCATATCATCGTCCACTGGGAGCTAGATATCGATGACGAGGCTACACACGCGGAGGTCCCAGTGGAGATCGAGGATCGATAGGAGCAGGTCCTATGTGGATGGACGATTCCTCTAGTGCACATTCGTTGGCAGCACGGGAACCTCCAGGAAAGCAAATGGGAGCAGGACGCCCAGATGCATGCACAATTCCCTCATTTGTTTCCTTAGTTTACGATGTTGCTTTATGGGGATGTAAAGCCCTAAGGTGGAAGTAATGTAAAGACCCAGAAATTTCAAGGAAATTTTTTCTTAAATAATTTGGAATTTTACGAGTCTGTGGCTTCAGATGGCACATGATTCCGGGGCCCAGTGTTCCCGAAATCAATTTCCGAAGTTTATCTCGGGTACATTCAGTAAACGAATGAGCGGGTTTTTCTATATTTTGAACCCGTGCTCAGAATTGAAATCTGAGGGCACCGGTGAACTCGCAATACCAGTAATTTCTTAAGGGGACCTTTACCAAAGTTATGTTTTCTTTGGTGGAGAAACTAAATTGTGGTTAAAATAAGATGTGAATAAAAAATTGTGGAACAATTTATATTCTATATATAATGTGGTTAAATCCTACACGGGAAGTTGGGGTGGGACCCACAAGCTCGAAACTACCCATATGAGGAGAAATGTGAGGTGGGGTCCACATAAACCCCCAACCCTCTACATTCTCTAAACCTCTAAACCCCCCCCATTAAACTCCTTTGTTTAATGTCAGAAACCCCCTTGGAATTAATTGAGTAACTCTTCCTCTCCCCTCTCCCCCACTTTAATTCATGCCAACACACACTTAATTAATTAATTGAACCACATAAATTAATTGAATTAAGTGTTTTAATATTGTATTTTGAAATTCATGGTTTGTTTAATTAAAATAAGGGGTGGAATTATTTCATTTTGGGGTTGGATTGTTGTGTGAGGATTTTGGAGAGAGCCTTTGTGTGAAAGAAGAAGGAAGCTCCTCCTTCGTTGATGAAGGTCATCCTCTCCGCAAATAATGACTCCTCTTCGATGTAGAGAACCGACTCCATGAAGAACAACGGCAAGAATCCTGTTATTATCTCCATGAAAAAAGGGGAGATGTCACATCCTCCTCGAATGTTCTCCGTCGTCTCTTACGAAACCTCACCCTGCGATGCCATCTTCCGTGATGCCCGGCGAACGACATCGATTATCGAGGTAGGGGTGTATTTGGATTGAGTAATGATTGGTTTTCCTTCCATGTTGTTGTTCCTCTTAACCCATTTTTTATCTGACTAATGCGGAAGGGATCAGACCAAACTAACACGGTCCGATTCCTCCGCCATTCTTGTGAATACGTGGAGTTCTTTAGCCATTCTTGAGCGGTGAATAAAGCTATGTTTTTGGAGTCAATCAGAGGCCCGAAAACATCGTAAAAGGCCTTAGAGTGTCGGGGCAGCCTAGAAGTGGATGTATCGAAGAAATCAGATCATTATAACGAAGAACGGACACCTCGGGAGGTGTACTTGCCAGAGGTGCCGTTTCTGGAAAATTCTAGAATACACAGCGTGTCCTCCAGGAGAACAAATCGTGTAGTACAAGCGTATTTTAGCTTTTGTTTTGGATGATAGAAATGTAACACACAGCATGTGACTCTAGACACACAGTGTGTACTCTCCCCACTGTTTGACAGAGGATACTTCGATGGACATGGCGTGTATTATGGGAAAATACACGGACACTGACACAAATACATGGCCAAGTAACACAGTTTGTATTCTCTTCATAGAAAGGCAGAACCAGCTTCGTGAGGCTCGACGTGTAATCTAGGATATACATGGACACGGGCAGAACCACACGGGCAAGAGTCACGGTGTGTAATACCTTCACTATGGTAGAAGCGGCTTCGTGATGACTCAGTGTGTATTCCGGGAATACACGGACACGGGGTGGAGTACACGGGCATGTACTCCCCCACACGGTCAGGCATGGCCAGTGCACATGGAACCGACCCTAGAGGTTTGGACACGACATATAACCATAACACACGTCGTGTACTTACTTATCTACATGACCAGCCCTGCGACATGGGTCATTTCACATGGGCACTACCCAGTGTCTGATTACACGGCGTGTATCGCTTACCTACACACCGTGTACTTTAGGGAAGTAGATTGGTCGTCTTGTTCTCTATGACTTGGGAATTTTTTGTTGGTTTTTCCCCTATGACATGGGATGGAACTACAAGATACATCAACTTTGGACTTCATGATAGTTGTTTTATCGATCTTTGACTCGAGGAGTGGACCCTCCCATAATTGAGCATGTTGTGTGCAAGAACCCTAGAGCTGGATGCAACTACGACGACAATGATGAATGTACATGGATAATACGTGGGTTCGACAGTGAGGACGACTGTACTTAGATCCTCCGTGGGTTCAGCAGCGATGACGACTATACTTGGATCCTATGTGGGTTCGGCAGCGATGGTTACTGTACTTGGATCCTACGTGGGTTCGACATCAACGACTTCTGTACTTGGATCCTACGTTGGTTCGGAAGAGGAGATGCTTCAGAGGCTACATCTATCATCTCCACCCCTCTTCGTGAGTAGTATACATGTTTGAGCCGAGTCTTGAATTTCAGTCAATATCATCGAAGTTATTGAATTACTTTCCCGTTTGGACTGGGTTGTGCTTTCCTGTGTGGACTGGGTTGTGATTTCCTATGTAGATTGGGTTGTACCTGGGCTCTTGAGTTAGATTCGAACAGGAATTGATGACTTAGGTATATGTATGGTCATATACCTATGTAGGGTTGGTTGATACTTCATGTTTGTATATTTCCTTTTTGGTTTATCCTTTGTGGATTCTTTTTGACCTTCGAGAGTGTCTGGGTCCCTACTGAGTATCTTATACTCCCCCCTGAATGAGCTATGCCCACACTACGTTGTGTTGGATGCAGAAGACAGACAAAACTGATCGAGGTGGAGTCTTGTGGAGCGGGATGGTACCTGGAGGTGGACCACTTGGCGGGACATACACGGAGCGGACGACCAGACCCGAGAAGCCGAGGAGACCATTTGTACCCACCCTTTAGGTGGGATATCCAGAGGATGACTCAGTGGTTGCTGGATTACATTAATGCAGTTTTTCTTTATTTACTATTGTACTTTACTTTCAGTTGGGTTGGTATTCTTGCCCATTTAATTTCCAGCAATTACTTTTTTACTCAGTTTACTTAGTGTTTACTTCAGATTTCCTACTCTAATGTGTTTGATTACTTACATAAAGGCAATGCTTTCCCTTTTATCGGGATTTACGCCTTTGGTTCTAGTCATCAGTCCCTGGCCTATGGATGGTGGGCTTGGGGTAGTCAGTGCACGGGCCCCGATGATGGGTCGTGACAAGATCTTTTCTTGTTACTTAGTTATTATTTCTATTTGTCTTTGTTGTTTTGTTTGAATCATTCTTTGTAGGGACATTAGGTTCCTATTTTTTGTTTCCAACTTTATGCTTCCCTATATTTTTGTTCATCTCATTCTCATACTTTAATGTTTCTGTAGAAAATCCAATTATAGTTTTCTCCATACTAGTGGATCTGTAGTTTTTCATGGCCTTTTCTACTCCACAAAATCCACATGTAGATATTTATAATAGCTCTGCATCAGAGTATATTCCAAACTATAATTTAGTCTTTATTTCCTTTGAGTTTTATTCATTTTTATTTTACTCAATAAAGTAACAACATCTTTTTCATGTCCCTCAACTATCAAAGACTTTCCATCTTGACTTAATGTAAGTGTATAGATGAATTTTCAATTCTATTAAATCAAGATATTGAATTGAAAAAAAACTTAAAATCTATAAAGAGTGAATAATAAATATTCATTACTTCATTCTAGTTCTTTATTTTCCTCTTAATGATGATAAAAATACTCTGATGACTTGTCAGAACAAATTCAATCCTTCTGCTTCACTATTGGTGATTATAATGACCATAAAGACAACCTTCATGTCCCACCTAGAGATCATCATCAACAAAAAATGGATAATATTTATCTTTTTTAGGTTCTACAATTTAAACTATATCCACCATAATTGATTCTATGGATCCAAATTTTAACTGTGATTCAAATACTCCAAAAAATTATCATCATATTTTTCTACTTCATATATGAATATATCTCTTTGAATATTGTTGCCTCATTTGATGAATCCCTTTTGAGGGAAACCCTTATAATGATATTTAATTATTAATTCTTCGCATTCTTTATTGTTTAACAACCTTGAGAACCAATTTTCATTGTTCCAAACAATACAATATCTAAAATAGTCCTTAGGAATCTTTCCTTAAAATATTGCTTTCCCTATCTTGAATTTCATTGATAAATGATAAAGAAGTTCTTTTTACTCATTTTATGTATCAACACAAAACCTTCAATTTTCTTATTTTCTATAAATTTTAATGCCATTTACATGGTTACATAAGTTGTTTCATGTTTTTTTGAATCTTATTTAGTAATACATGGGATTTCATAGAAGCTCATATAGTGAAATCATAGAATGATAACATTCATCAAGCGATGAAACATACTAATTATATAGAATTGGGAACCCTTCTCAAGATTTTATTCAAAATTTCTCTATCCATATTCTAGCTTACATGACCTTTAATAAATCCAAAAAAATTAGTTATGCGATTGAAAAAACAGTCATCATTTTTTTGAATTAATGTTAAGATAATAGAATTGATTATGATAAAATTTAAGCATATCCTTTTTCACTTTTATATTACATTTATATATATTTTCACATTTCTCCCAAATGGTCATGTATGATTTCAAACCCAATACCTTGAAATATATTTGATAATATTGGGCTACATGAAAAATATATTTTTCTATTACATCAATATCAAGCATTTTCATGTCTGTTTCAGTCATATAAATTATTGTCGTATCAGTGACCTTAATCTCATGGGAATTGAAAATACCATCTCAAGTAATTTCAAATGATATATCAATATATTATTTCAAATTGGAAAGATACATCCATTAAAAAATGGGTCTCTCGAAAAATTCACTGAATTATCCTTAAAATTATAGTATATATTTAATATAACAAAATTGTTTGATCAAATACCACATGTAGTACCACAAACCACCATAATAAGGGAGGGGTAATTCAGGGTGTCAACATATTATTTTAATGTGATCGGTATTTTCTCAATGTTTTTAGTAACCAATTAATCATATTTCCTGGAACTATTTAGTAATAAAACGTTCACATGCAGAGAGAAAACATATGAATTTTACAATGTTCTCTAGTAAGGGCTGGTTTAAGGAGAATACAATGATAGTGTATTGGTCATACCTAAATCCACACAACCTAACTAGTTAAATAGTAATACATATTATTGGACACAATCACTCTATTCTAGGAAATCATCTATAGTATAACACAATGCCTCCATGGAAAAACATCAATGGACTCCCCCTAGATCACTGCCTATAGGGATGTCATACTATGCTTAATGACATGATGTTTTTTTCCATATATGGGAATTTTTATATTTATCCATATATAGAACGAGACACTACTTTCAATGATTTATAGGGTGGATGCACTTGAAACCACTACTCACTAAAATTAGGTGTTCAACACTACTGTTAGTGAATCTCCTAGCCTTCATAAAACTCATTTTATGATTAAAATAAATTCTAATTTTCACAATCTAATACAAGTTTGTGAAGCTCACAACCTTCACATAGGTCATCGAATTTATAGAATAAAAAGTATTTACAAAGATACCAATAATCATGGAACTAACTTTTATGACATGGCTTAGAATATATTAGTTTTTACCCTTTCATTTTGAGATACTTATTCTAGAGAAGGATACTCGAGTCTTACAAATTTTAGGGCGACATGTAACTTTATGAAATAATAGATAAAAAACTATTTCTAATATTCTTCATGTCAAACGAAGTGGTTGTGGAAAACTATTTATTGGCCCAAACTGTTGAGATGTTCCCATGATCCAAGATATATTTTCATAAACCTCCAAAAATATATTCTCAATGATCCCAAATGCATGAAGATCCTATCAATTTTGACCCATTCTGGAAGATTATTGTAATCATGATTATTTACCATCATTCCATCATGTGTTCGTAAATATTTTTCAAGTTTTTTTTCCTGATGATCCACATCATCATGATGCTCATCCATTATGATACCTGGTCATTGAGAAACACATTCCATTATAATATTTTAGAAGATCCAATCATAGATAACCACTATTCCCGAAGATTTCACCTTCAACATTATTTTTATCCCAATCAAATTGGAAACATAGAGAAATGAATCCTCCTTAAACATTGTAGGTATACTATACTGTATGATCATATCCCTTGAAAACTACATGATCAACCAACATTGGATTGACAAAAGACACAAACTAGTCATTTCTTCCAGCTGTTAATGTTTATTAATCCATCATAAATAAATTCTTTATTTACTACTTTATCTAGGCTAGAATTTAGGTGGAGATTTTCATTTGAAATTTAAATTATTTAAATTGACACATATATATATATTAGTAATTACATGATGAGGTAATTACTATTTCAAATATATTATTTCATACAACATTAATTGAGTATTATATGGGGGGATGTTTTTATATTTTTTGAATTTTTAATCAGCTAAAATATTATGGGTTTTCATTAAATGTATAAAAATCAACAACATATATTTCCTTATTAATAATTTTTATTTTTTCTATATTTGGTTATTATATTTATCGTTTAATATTTCTCAAACGTGCTAAAAAATTTAACTTAATCTTTAAACATTGAGATTGGGTAAAATGATATTTTATGAATGTATTTTTTTCAAAAACAACATCTGAAATTACTTTCATCATATATTAGTGGAAGTTTTTATAGTGGGTCATTAATATATATATTTTTTAAAATTGTATTTTTAAAAATTTTAGGAAATTAAAATTATTTTATTAGTATGTTCATATATAATGTGGAAAGCTTTTTGATGATAAATGTTAATGATTTTTTTCTATTCAAACATTTTTGTTTGAAATTTTTTAAAAAAGTGAAATTTTTTGATTTTATGAATGAGTTTTTAATTATAATACCTAGATAGAAAGATGATTAGTTCCATAAAAAACATAATTTTTTTTGATAATTATGAATATATATTTATTTTATTCCTTAATCATAAGTATTTAAAAAATTAATACGTTGTTTTGATAATTACAATACATTACTTGTTTGTAAGACTAAATATTTTGAATTCTGTATTTATAATATCACATTAATTTATTATGTTTTAATATTATTTTAGTTTTTCATTATTTATTATTAATTTTTTTATTGATTAAGTTATGACTGCTTTATTAAGTTTTTTAAATAGTTTATCATAAGTATTAATCATTATGATTATTAACTTTGATAATATATTTTTGTTATTTAGTTAATATTTCCTGAGATTTCATTATTTGATTTTTCATCTCTGGTTTTATAAGTATAATATTGAGTTCTAAGGTTAGAAACATTAATAAGGACCTTTAAATATAATTTAGATATGTTTTGTACTATTCTCACAATTTATAAATATAATTACAACATATCCAAATTGAAAATCCACATAGTCAGATGGGAATCCACACATCTTAATGTCGATCAACATTGCACAGTTTGCTGAATCACTTACCTTTTGTATTTTATGAAAATAAAGATATAATGAACTCCAAACATGGTGATTATTTTTAAGTGTAGAAATTATAAACAAAACTTATTTAAATATAAATATAATAATTAATACTATAAATTGATATATATATATATATATATATATATCTTTCGATAAAATATTATTCAACTAACTTCATGTGTTTAGTTGGAAATCTAAGGTTTTTTTAAAATAGTTTATCTACAATATTTTTATTTTAATAAAATTGTAAAGGTATAATTAAAGATATAAATGAATCCATGATATGATAATGATATCATATAAATAATATTTAATAATAGATAATGATAATTCCCAAAAATTTTGGGTCTATATTAGGTCGGAAATTGGAGATGTCATTCGTTTTTTCAAATTTCCAAAAATAGTTACACAAATTTGGAAATGTTTTAAATTAACTTATGTGAGAAATGGATACACGGATATTTAGTTATGTGAGAAGAATTACCTATATGAATTTTTTTTATTTATAGTACAAAATGGTTACTTGAATTTTCTTACTTGAAATAAAAATGAAAATTTCATTATGTAAATTGGTTACGAGATTTCCATTACATGAAATTTTGATTCTTAGTCATTTATGAATATTTTCCTATATTTATTTTCTCATATAAATTGGATAAGCTAATTTCTAGATGATAAATATTTATGGGAGATTAAATCATGGATTAGAATATATGGTTATGCTAGTTTTGATGGGTTTTTAATAAAATTAGAAAATTGCACTAGTTTACATAGTATTTCACATATCATTTTTCTAGATTTTATTGTTAAAATTCAATTGCTTTATTTGAAATATAATTTTAAAATAATAATCTCTAAATTGTTACTATAGGTTTTTAATTATTTATGTAATAATTAAATGTTTCTTTCTTGTTATTAAGAATGTATGCATATTCACACAAAATATTATGGAACAAGAGACATTCAAATGCAAATATTTTAAGATATGAATTATGAGTCTTGATTATTAATTGTGAGTTTTTTAATGGTATTGATATTGATTAATAACTAATATATTAATCATTATAAATTTTTTACTTTCAATATATTGTTTTTTATAGAATTTAGAGAAATAACACAAAAAGGGTAAAATTGTATATTTGAATTGTTATTGAAAATGGAGAATTTGTATATCATAAATTATTGGAGAATTCCAAATTATTTATAATTAATAATTTTATGTTTATTCACTAGTATATTAATTTTTGTTTATTCTTATAATAATTTTTTTTGTGAAGCTTGTTTTCAATATTATAGTATATTAGTGAAAGTTAAAATATAGCTTTATATAAAGATTTCAATGTTGCAATTTATGAAAGATTATCCCTTTTTATAGTGTAGAGATAAAATATACTCATATATTATATATTAAAAGTCAATGGTATGAAACAATATTAAGATATGTGAATGATATTTAATTTTATGTGCTATATTATTCTAAAGTAAGTCTTTGAGCTAAATTGTTCTTCTGTTTTCTAAAGTAAACTGTTGGATTACTGAACTTCACTGTTTCAACAAATTGAAGGGCTAGAGAGTAACTGATACAAATAACATATTATATATATAAAATTATTCAATGAGTTAAATATTTTTTTCTTTAATTATGTAGTTATTTTCTAGGATATATTTCCTTGCTTAGTTCCTGTTTCCAAGGTTTATAATATCCTAAGAAAATATAGGTTTCATTTTTCCATGTCCCGTTAGAAACATGGGTATGTCTATCCCTTTATAAGACATGGATTCACATAACATGTTACATAGTTAGGGAATAGACCACTTATGTAGGAGTCTATGTTTAGTCTATCGCCTTAAAAGATTGGGTTCTTATTGAATCAAATAATTTAAGACGAAGGGAATTAGATTAGTAATGTCTAGGTTTTGTATAAAATTAAAAAATAATTGGTTATGTTTTCTACATTTAACTTCATGGTTCATTACAAATTAAAAAATTAAAGAGGATAATAATGATAATGAAAATGTCTTGGATAATCCTTCTACATCCAAACATTGGGTTTTTGTTTGAACACATGAAAGAAAAAGGTAATTGGGTTGCTCATCTAGGAGTGGAAAAGGTGGAGGTAATGATTTTTCACTATCCTTCAAAATCAATATACTATTGTGGGTGTTTTGTTCTCTATTGGTGTGTGATGATTATATGTAAATCAATTTAGAACCAAACTACTATAAAATTCAATTTTTCATCTATTAATTTCTTGATATTTATTTTCTCTCTATTTTAATGTATCAATGTGGATGATTTTTATAATATTTGAACCAGTCTATTTAAAAAGAAATGTTTAAAACAATGATAATGTTTTAAACAAAATAATATTCACCCACCTTATGTTTTCCATTACCATCACCTCTCTGGGAACTATAAGTGATTAAAAATAGTTCACCATACAAATGATAACATATGTATGACATGAAAAGGAATATACTCATTTAGAACATCTGATGGAGATATCAATAGGAAGAAAAATGAAGTTCCACCAGGAATACTCAACAATGAAGTAATATAAGGATATTTCTATGTCATTTAATATTGAATGAGGACTCTCCAAGAACAGGATAGTATATTAGGTTTGAGATGTAGTTCAATTCCATTAGGCATATGAACATCAGAAAAATGTACATGATGCCATTAGATGGATGATCGTTTGGAGATGCACTGGCCTGATTTAGTATGTTAGAATGATTTTAGAGTGGATATCACAGTGATCAATTTGAGGTCAAATATGGTAATTACCTATGACAGAGTAACATGAAGATCCACCTGTCCGAGATATAAAATGTTATCATATAAACATATCCTATGTACAATAAATAGATATTTAAAAATAATAGGTAACTATATTAACGTCCATCAGATAAATAAATTTTTTTAGTCCATCAGGTAGAGAATGCAGAATGTGTTCGATTATAGAGAGAATTCATATTGAAGGAAACAGAAAACGTATAAACACGATAGATGAGATCTAAGTGGATTTATATATACTATTTAATTCCATTAATAATGACAATTTGGAGAAGAATTATCAATGTTTTATATCATAATAATGTTATGTAAGCTTGAATATCATCATTAACACTGAGTTTATAAATATTAAAAAAATGGTGAACTTTAGGTATACTCCATGAATCTAGAAGAATATTCCAGAAATGTAGATAGTTGTCATGTGTAAGTAATTAAGTAGGAGAACTGAAATTATAGTTTCTATTATACGTGGATATTGTTCTGATTTCTTAACAATTGTTTAAATAACAGAAATATATGAGAGATCAATGGAATGGAGAAATCTGTGTAAAATTGTTCATACATAGTGGATTTGACGAACATAGGAATTTAAATTGTGGGTTTTGATCCATGTTTTTCACTTGGTTGAATAATATTTTCATTTGATTGAGTTTTATTAGAACTTGATAAATATTCAATATACTATGATCCTGTAGAAAAAGGGAAAAATATTGGAGCATCCAACAATGTCTGTACTAAGTTAATTAAGAGGGCATGAAATATAGGGGCGTCGATCAGAGATCAAATAGATGAAGTACTATTCAAAATAAGAGGCACATCAGACTATGATTTCTTAAAAGGTTAAAAATTCATCAGAATGATTGTATATATTGGATTTTTATTGAACACATCATGTTAGAAAAAGGTACAATGAGTTTAATCTATTAGATACATACCAAACAAAGTCAAGATAAAGAGAGAGTAATTTATAGATTTTAGAAGATATAAATACCTATGGATGTTTTATGTATGTAGTGATTGAAATATTTTTATTGATAATATAGAGGTTTTCCTAAAAATATGGAATAGTTTTTTAAGTAAAATTTCTATTAGGATAATTAATGATTATTTTTATGATTCTACATAATATAAGGTGACCCAAACTTCAAGTGGGGAATACTAATTTCAATTTATAGTTGATCAAAATAGATGTATGAATGATATTGAAGCTAGTGGATCTTACTAGATAATAAAAAGTATCTTTGTTGGGTTACATAACTATCTATTACTTCATGTGGTTACCACTATTAGTGTTGGGTGTTATAACCTATTGTAGATGATGTGATCATTATTAGGGTTTCCTAGATTAACAATTACTTCAGGAATAACTAATCACTAACCATGCCATTGTGATCTTGATTTAAGTTATTAATGTAATTCATATTTTGTGGTATAACCAATATAACAAGATAAAAAATTTTATATCAATTCTTTTCATAATACTTTTTTGATATCTCTATTTATTTTTTACATATGAAAGGTGAGGATGAGATTTATATTCATGTTTATATTAAATCTATGAGTTTTTCCTACTAGTAAATGAGTCCTTATGAATTAAATAATAGTCCTTATAATAGAATAAATCAATAATGATTCACCCATACCCCTCTTAGTTATCGTAAAATTGATCCATAAAAACCCAGTTTGTATCAAATCATTTTCTCAATGATCAAACTAACTACCAAGGATATAGAATATTCACTTCATTACCTGCATGTGTGGTCCAATTTTTAAAGGAATAAATAGTCATATATTGAATAGAAATATGTTACTCTACTATCAATAACATTTCATTGAAGTTGGAGTGGAATAAATAATGGGATTTCCACCCATTGATAGGTTTTCTAGGATAGAAAATCATAAGAGAAATATCGATGTTTTTCGAAAATATAGAATAAATTGATTATCAATCTCATAGATAATGGACATAAAATTACTATGGGGTTTAAAATTATTAACTAAATAAAGAATAATTTTAGAATACGTGATAAAGGAAATGAGAAATTTAAGGAATATTATATTACAATATGTAGAAGCATGTTTCAATATATTAAGATGGGTAATGAAAAAATTCACGATTAACACATTTCATGAGTTATAATTAATTTCATCATTATTATATTTTTTAGGGATAATATAAAAGATTACACTATCATTAAAAAACATATTAAAACATTCCAAATATATTTGATGTTATTGTGCCATCATTAGAAGATAAATACAAGTTTTCACTAGATGAAATTTTGAATATTCTCATTCCATATGAGATGAGGAAAAAATTTATTAAGAAGATGTATAAGCATGAAATTGATTAAATGAATTATTAAAATGGAATCATATAGATATAAAAAATGTAAAATATTCAAATGATTCATAAAAGGTGTTAAATTTAAGAATTCAAAACAATCATAATTATTATTCATAATAATTATAAAAATGGAAAGTAGAAATTAGAAAATTCTCTTAAATGTTGGAATTATAGTGATAAAATATGTTTGAACATGAATATATTATGATTATATAAGATGATTTTGAATCCCAATATGAATATAAGAGGGTTTGGAAATTGAATTTCATAAACATAATAAAATATTTCCTTGAAATAAGATGATTGTTAGTATAAGAGAGTGGGAAGATTATTCATCTAGTAATTGATGCAATTATAATGTCTGCTTCTAAGAACATTTAATATGATGAAGATATGAAATATAATGTAATGATAAAGAGGAATATATACCATAAATATAGGGTATTTTTAAAGATAATTTTGTACATTATCATAGGAAACTAATAGTACTCATGAATGAATGGAAAAGGATCATAATCGTATTCAATTATATGATAATTGAGAATGGTGTATGGATAAAAAATGACGGGATATACATTAATATTATTTGTTCTCAAATGATTAATGTGTGTAAAATTGATAGGAAACTAGAAGTTAATAAAGAAATATAATCCAACTAGTAGCATCTTATTAGGGTAAAAACAAAATATGTTAAATAAATAAATAAAAACAAGTTTAAATTAGATGAATATGAGAATATTGTAAATGTTATAAAAAATTCATAGCTAATAAATAATAATATTTTTTAGAAATAAAATCAAAGTTTCATAAAAAATTATTTAAAAAATCAAATAGAAAACTTCACCAAATAAATTGAGGAAAAAGTTGAATGTTCTCAAGATAATGAAAATGAAGGTTTATAGAAGTTGGTTATTTCTATTCCTTAGTTGTCTCAATATACATATGGTTACACTAAAAATTAATTTTTAAAAGATATGATTATGTTAAATAACATTATAATATTAATTAATTAATATAATAATTAGTATATTCCCGGGAAAAAATTATGCCACATTTTCAAAAAAAATACAATAATCATTATAGTTTCAAAACTATGAGTCTAAAACATCAATATTCAATAGTCATTTATGTTGCTATGTATTTGTTTGGCCCAAAAAAGAATAATGTTTCTACAATATGTCTTAACAAGGAATGTGGAGAGTATAAATGGGATATATAGTGAGAAGAGAAGAAAAATTTACCTTATGGTATGATTTGTAAGAAAATAGTGTTAATAAGGAAATGATTATTAAATCATCAAGGTAGAAAAATGTGAATCATAAGGAATTTGAAAAAATTAAGGAGTGTAAGGAATTGGACTAGTGCCTAAATATTGAGAATGAAATGAAAGATTTATTGGTTATATGGATTGATAAAAATTCTATGGACAGAAATATGGAAGAAGAAGATAATTATTCAAAATTATAGTTGTTGAAATTGGTTTGAGAAAATTTTAAAAAAATTGATAACAAAGAACAAACATTAAGTTGTTTTAATATTATGAAAAAGGGTATGGTATGTGAGAAATATGGGAATGCTATTTTTTTACAATGTTAATAATTAATAAAAGAATCCTTAAATTAAAATTAAAATTTCATGATGTAAAACATCTTTTGAATGATGAAGAGAATTTGATATGTCCATTTTATGAATATATAATTAAGAATAATGATATTATGTCCCTTGAGAAATATAATTCAAATAAGAATTAGTTGAAACTAAGAGAATATTATTATTCCCAACATTACTTATAAGTTACACTGAGGCTCCACATAACTCAAAATATATGATTATTTGTACTATTTTTTGGGGAATTGTAGGAGAGAAAGTATGGAAGCCTGCTTAATATTGTAGTAGTTTTTATAGTAAGAAGAGATATTCATCATGGAACATTTTTATCAACAAGAATAGTAATAAAGTGACACCATTGACATGGAAAATATGATGTTGATGTATGAACATCAATGTTTTATTAATATAAAAATGAAAACAATCATAACTAATATATAATGTTGGGGTATTGTGTTTATAAAAATGGACTCTTTTGATATGTTTTAAATGGTAGATCGAGGTTTTTTTAACAAATATTTTCATATTTCTCAAGATATAATGATGTTGAAATAATATTTTAGATATTATTATTGGAAGGAAATTTTATGGAAATTATTGATCACCTTGACCATACACTCTTTTATTTATTAAATTTAACCACATAGACTTAGAATTTTTTATTTTATAAATCTTCAATATGATACTAAAATGATACTAAATTTCAATTAAATATATTTTTCATGTTATTGAATTGAAATAACATGTGTTAAGATATTCACTATTTTTAAATCTCATGTTATTGTCAATAATGCGGAGAGGTAACATAGGGGGAGATAAAAACAACATATAGAAAGTCATTGACACCCATATTGACTTCAGAAAATATTGATGTTTTAAGTTTATACTGACCAAAAGAACAATGGTTGAGATTATTGTCACAATCTGTGTTTTTATTAATTTCATAATTAGTTAGTCGGTGTTTAAAAAGAATATTGAGTGAAATTTTTGTTGGTTTAATGTAATAAAATTTCCATATTGAGCTTATTGTAGTTTCTAATTGAATTGGTTCTTCTAAACCAACTTCTACATACATTGTGATTTTTAATTCATAGTTAATAATATTAAAAAACACCTCAGCACATCATGATTTTTATTTTTCATAACATATCATGCCATCATGTCATTATATTATTAGTCATTATGAAATATCAGGGAATTTCTCAACTATTTTGAGAATATATAAAATCTGTGATAGTGTTCTTAAATATATATTATGTAGCTGTAAGAAATAGTTTATGGGAAACAAATGATATAGTCTATCAACGGTAGAGATTCATAGTACATTGATTCACCTTCTGATGATTTACACCATGCTAATTTCTTGTGTAGGTGATTAGTAGAACAAGACTCGCCTGAAGAAAATCCACATATATTTTTGTCATATGATATTCGTATTAGTGGATGTTTGTATTGGTACCTATACATTAAGAATATAATTAAGGGATATTTTGATTTATGTACTTTGATGGATTGATATAAATACTGATAAAAAATGACCGTGATGAGTTAGGATAAATTGGGTGCGTCACGAGTAAAACTTTATTAATTATTAATGTGAGAAAGCATTTTCCTCTTACATTTTTTAATGGAACATGATATTTCATTCCCATTTATTATAATGATATATCTTAAATAAATAAATAAACATGGGTTTCAGTAGGAATGTTCATTTTCTATAATTTCAATGAATGTAACATCACACACATAGCTTGATTTTACCAACATACAACCTTCATGACACGAAATATCCTAATAATGCAATTATATTACACATTAAGTGTAAATATGTGGTTGTAAATAATGGAGAGACTAATTTGACAATCTATTTATTATTTGGAATCATTCTAGATTCTATCCTTCGACATTGTGTTTTTTCTCATTATAAATTGGAGAATGTGGCGATAAATGACACATACTATGTATATCAACAACAACTATTAAATAAAGATATTATTATTATTTTATTTTTTTAGAGAATATGATTCCCAAACAAGGATTAATAACTATTCATATTTTCTTAATCACAAAATATTATGTCACTAGGTATTCTTGAGTATATTTTATCACCATAATATTTGATAAATCATTATTTATAATTTAGTGAATGTAATATTTATATATTAATTAAAATAATGTAGTAATATTTAATAATAAATAAATAGTCAATATTCAAGGCTCGATAAGTATAGTTTATGAATGAAGAACCTATATTAATGATCTAGTGAGAAATAATATATATTTAATATTATTTTAATAGATTAATATAGTATTTAAATTTGAAAATTCCATTGATGTTAAGAAATAGTAATAATTTTATTAATACTATAAAGGGGTTCTACAAAAATTAAGATAAATAATAACAGTGTTGTAGAAATTATTATTTTCTATACCAATATGTATTTAGACCCAACTATATTATTTCTAAATCATGATTACATTTACAATGTTGTGCACAATGACATCTGAAGAGAATTCCCTCGAATACCCATAGATCATCTTCACCAAAAACACTCTCGTGAATGGAGAGAGGGTCTCTGTCATCTCTACTCTTGATTATAGAGAGATCAAAGAGGGTACTTATTCTAGTGATTATTGGGGTGATCAATGGTGAATGAAGTAGGCATCAGGCTCAACAACACTTGCAATGAAATATTCCTATGGTGATGTTCAATGGTTAATTGAACATGTGTGGACCACCCCAAAAGGGAATATACTCTTACTTCCTATAGAACAATGATTTTATGATGTAGATATGTTTTCAGATAAATTAATAAATAAATATTTCATCATAGGAGACCTTTTATTTTCTTAAATTAATTAAAATTAATATTTTATGATCTTACAACTTCAATAAAACATTCATCTGTCCATTAATCATTAATTCAATTTTTTTGATCGGGGAATTTTTTTTCTTTTGAATGTAGTTTTGAGTATAAATTACAACAAAAATTTCATTTATAAATTCCCCATATAGTTCATCCTCTGCACTAATAAACATCAAGTTGCGTTAGTGCAGTCATATAATTATTTATAATTATTAAAAGATCATTTATTGAGTTATGTATTTATCATTAGGTTTTAATGCTATTTTAATCTTTATTTTATATAAATCATGATATTTTCTCTTATTCCACTTAGTTCTTGAATATATAATCAAAATGAATAATTTTATGAATGAAATACATTCGAAGATCTCAATCGAAGGTGAGGAGAATTTTGGCCGGTTAACACATAAGTGCACACTGTGTATCATTTTAGTATATGTCTGTACATATGTTAACTGATATAGGAATTAATAAATAAATAATTTAATTAGTTTTCATTTATTAAACAAGTTTTATATTTAAATACCCCATTTGTTGACTAGGACATGACAATGCACAGACATCTAGACTACAACTCATGTAACATCCAAATAAGACATGTAGCCTATTAGTGAAAGAGGTCGTGTGTGTTCTCTAACATGGCTTACAAGATTAGTGACCATATAAATTATAGAGCACACTCAGTGTAGCCTAGGTACACAAAATTTAATACTTTATTTTTTTGGAATTATTACACTATAAGAACCATGGGGACTATCATGAATAAATGGTGACAGATATACTGAAAGTGTAGCTGGATGGTATATCTTCTGTATACAACCAAACATTCTAGAATAAAAAATTAATTTCTAATACTACGTATTCCTTATAAACATGTGTTCCACATAGTAATTTAGTTGATATTAATATCCTTGTAATTGGTTATATATATATATAATATTTTTAACTAATTTATGCCAAATTATGGAAAATGCATATCACATTTATATCATAATACAGTCATTACACTGTGGGGATTGAAACAATAAATTCTAAACAAACACCATTCATTACATGTGATTATTTTGTTTATATTACATACCTTGTATGTACATGTTAGGTTTTGTATCTCACAAGCCACATGAGTAAATAATATATGTAAATAACACACATTTGGTATTTTAGATGGTAACTCATTGTGTTACCTCGATGATATATGTTTTCAATGATATTAATTTTAAATAAATTAATTAAATTTGACATAAATTTCATTGGATGATGATCAATATAATTTTCAAAAAGAAATTATAATTTAATGATTGATTAATTGATGGAAATATCTAATTTACTCGAGGGTGATTTATCAAAAATAGGATTTATTAGAATTGAATGCTATTTTAATCAAACACATAATTTAGTGCATGAATGAGGATGATCATGAGTTAATACAAGGCCATTGTATGTGATTATTTTCCTTTTAATTTTTTTATTAAATTAAATTAATATCACATGCATTATCCATCCTCATATTTTGCAATGGATTTTGAACCCATCGTTTGATGTGTGTAAACCCCTTAACCAATCCATTGGTTCCACTCACGAATGATTGATTAAGATAATTTTAAATAAATGTATCTCCTATGTTGGTGGAAGTTGTTATATTTTCGAGTTGATGGAAAAAATCCAAGTGGTATAATAGTGAATAGGTGGAGTGATAAAACATGAACAATATCATGGTTCATGGTTTATCTACCCAATGATATTGGTCATTTTATCATCTCCTATGTAAACTAACCCTATGTAAAATATCATGATCATACCTATTTATTATGTTAATTCCATAAAGTGAATTGTTAAATTTATTATAGTTGTTTTAACATGATCAAATTATTTAATGAATTAATAACAATGCATGATAGGATAAAAATAAATGAAACACTAGGTTAATTTTATATGAGTCTTGGTTAAAAATATCTATAAATATAATAAATATTAAAATGAATATAATAATGATAAATTGTGAAACATACATAAGAAGATAAAAATACGTCAATTATATATGTTATTTTAGTAAAGTCTTCTACATCATACGTTAAAATCAAACAACAGTTCAAGGTGATTAAGAAACCAAATTCTGAGTTCTTTCGATTATAAGGGGATTATAAGTATATATTTTTGGTATAATTAACATAGATTAAATCTGAGGTTGATTAATATCGTATTACATTCTTTAACTGAGAGTACAAGATTGATGAAATATAATTAATGGTTTTCTAGGTTAATGGAACCACTCAAAAGATCATGGAACATAAAGTTAAAGTAGTTAGAATGACAAAGGTGTACCAAAAACCCTTCCAATTTCATGACCGGTCAATGTATATGTAATGAAAATAGGAATGTGGGTCCATTCCCCTACAATTTACGTGAAAATGATATTCTAATGACAATTTTTTTGTCAATTGGATTCAATACAATGTCAAAGATAAATGAATATAAAATTTTATTTATTTATACAAATTTTATCAGAGATCATAATTAATTATTTTCATCTTATTTCTCTAAATAGAAATTTTAAATAGAAATGAACATGAAATCAAACATATAAATGTGATTTATATATTAGAATTCAACCATTCTCATCAAAAAAAAACTCATTGAGTATAAAAAATGGTAATTTGTAATCAAATTCCATATAAGGATGTCGTTTTTCTTATAAGAACATATTCCTAAAGCAGATGAAAAGGAGTATAGTGAGGAATAATTGTCTCTCATTGATAATAATTTCAATGATCCAACAAAAGATTAATGATTCATGTAGTCATACATGGCCAATGAGCTTATAAATAAACATCAAGAAATGGATGTACATAACATGATGCATCACCTTTGGTATCTCAATCAAGAGTAGGTGGGAAAATATATATATAAGATTAGTAATTCTATATTCACAACCATTCTTGTTGAGTAGATTCCAACAATACATAAAATAGTAATAATTATTAACTCTATTTAATCCATCATCATCATAGGGACCAAATTTATAAATTTGTTTTCACATATATCTCAAACATCCATCACTACTTCTGTATTTATCTATTTTTTATTAATTATTACATAAGAAAAAATTAGAAGCATATTTTATAAAAACATATTCTAATTATCTATGTGGACAAGTACATGGGTCATAAAATCCATAAATATTGAAGTTGAATAATAAATGGATGAACAAGGAAAAGTGGTTCAAGAATCACAACAATCATAAATATACCAAACATTTTCCTTCCAATAATAGCAAAATATATTCTTAGGGAAATGAAAATGAAGCATTATTTTTTCATGTGGAAATCATCGACACCATAAGAGTAATTTCACATCGACTCAATAGAAATCTAAAGGATCCTTTTTAATCGATTATAATTGATCAATTGATACAAATTAGTTATTCAATATATCATATAGTGATCACATATATATTGAAATAGTGGAAGAACATATTTTTTTAAAAAATACTTTTGGGAGGAGGATTTTATCACTACCAATGTTGAGATGATGGATTATCTAGTTATTATATACTATTTTATTTCTTTTCCAACTATAATGATATTAGTTTTAATATATTTTTAATATATATCGTTCCTACCGAAAATATAATTTGTGTATCCAACCTAGATATTGATGGTTCTACTTCCAAATTTCTAAATAAATTATTATTCTTTTATAAAAATATATATTTTATTTTAAAGAATGTTTTAAAAAACAAAAATTAAGAAATAAATTATGAAAACCAATTTTACATAAATGATAAGAAATCCCAATTTCAAGACTCATATAAAAATCTTATATTGAATCAATATCTTTATATTGTAATTGATAATAATTTTAGAATGCACTTTCAGTATGATTATTTATACTCTTTTGATCTAAAACTACGAGAAATATAAAATTATAATTTTCAGGGTATAGTAACTTACCCATAATTTTGTTGATGTAGTGAAAGGGACATATAGATTCAAGGGTTGTTATACCTTGATATATGTGTACCGGTACTATCAGAATCTAGAAGATAGTATGATTAAATCATAACATTTACTAATAACTTGAGTAGATATGAATATTTATACTTGATGCAGTATAAGAACAAGTTCATTGATAAAATACATGAATTCAAGAATAAGTAGAGAGTCAACATGGAAATAAGACAGAAAATATTTTTTATTAGATCGATGTGGTGAATATATTGACCAATAGTTTATCAAATTTCAATAGAATATTGTGATTCTATATCATCTCAAGCCACCTTACTCACCACCATGGAGTAGTGTTAGTTAAAGGAGAAACTATACCTTTCTGGACCTGTTATGATCAATAAAATGTCATAGAGATATTCTAATTTTAGGGATATGTGTTAAAAATTATGATATGGATACTTATATGAGTACCATATAAAGAGTAAAAAAATTACCCTTGAGTTGTAAAGATAATGTAAAACCATTTTGAAGAATACATGTGTGTGGGGATGTGATTCATTTATTAATTCCTTCTTAAGAAAGATATCAAATTAATGAGAAATAAAGTGTATCGTAATATGGAATCCTAAGGAAAAAAAACTATACTACCTATAGAACTCATCAAAAAATAAAGTTCATGTTTCCAGAGAAGTTTTATTTAGTGATAGGGAGCACATCCTCAGGAAAGAAAATGTGAGAAATATTATCTTTGATGGTGTTCATTCTTAGGTAAACATGAGTTGGTAGATTAAAAAATTCTAGAGGCCCTTATATAATCAGTCATTCCTGAAATATAAGTACTATATAGGATCACCAAATTTTTATGAGAAACAAATATATATAGTTTTATTTTCACCAAGGAAGGATAATCATTATTTGTTAACAACAATAATTATCTATTATATAAATTTGTAGTGAAGATATCTAAAGCTATGAGATGTAAAGATTCAATAAATGGTAAAAATAAAATATAATTATAACCAAATATGGGTTTTTCTCGATCCTCAAATTGAAAAAAAACATATAGGGTGAAAATGGGTATTTATGAGAACACATGACATACAAGGTAATGTATATACATATAAAGGAAGTATAGTGGATATGGGGTTTAAAAACATCATGAAATAAATTAATATTAATCCATCTCATATACTGGGGACATAAATTAATGGAAAAGGGTGAGCATGAGGTCCATTAATTTAATAAGTTTAGGAGACAAAAGGTCTTGTGAACATGAGACATACCAATAGGAAAATGTAGCATAATAATAAGTCCTGAATAAAAGGCTTATCATAATAATAATAACATAAATAATAACATCTAAATATTACTAAATCATTTTAATGAGAAATATATAATCATATCAAAATTGTTTATCATAAAGGAGTTGCAAGTGAAAATGACTCAGGTTATTCACCAAGATATCATAAAACAAGTCATCTCTAGAGATTAAGTTCTTTACCCATTGAATTGGATCACTACCAGGCAGAAATATTCACGTGTATTAATTTAATTTTATTCACAATGATCATAAAAAATCATGTCATTAATATCCCATAGAGAATAAATAATGGGGTTCTTGTAAAAAATATTCACATACAAAATAGCTTAAAGACATGATCATAATGTAATTTTTATCCCAACTAAAAGTAATATTGGCATATTATGTATGAATAACCAAATAAAATAAATCTGTTTTACACCTACGTAAATTATATTGGAAATTAAAGCGGACTGGGAATTCCAAAATGGAAAATAAAAGGGAATTTCTTAAGTAGTGAGAGAAATTTAAGAAGTAAATTTGACAGTAAGACGAGTATAAAATGTCGTTTTAATGAAGGGAAAAAACTAGGGGAGAGAATTTTATAACATTGATAAAAAATAATCTTGAGAAAAGTTATAATAAAAAGGATAATAATAGATATAAACCATAACATTTAGAATACAAATAAAAAAAGAGGTTCATGAATTATAGAGAAAGGAAGGATAATTCCATTACCTTTTGGGGTTACTCATATAACCTGAGGAATAGAATCATGTGGAATTGAGAACACATTGGGGGACTATTTAGGAGGAAAACCCAAAAAATGTCATGTATTGTGGATTGTTAGTGAATGGAAATGGTGAAATTGATGGGTATTTATAGTAAGAATAGAGTAATTGATTAACAATTTAAAAATATATGCCTTAGAAATTTAGGTTGTGGAAAAAAAATAACATTGAATTACACATTTTAGTACATATGGTTTTAGAAATTTGGTTGACATTTTAAGATATTTTAATCTAAGAAAAACGAACACATTTTTTAATACTTCTTTTGGCATGGATAATTAATGATTCCATAATGTATGTTTCTTGGAAATAAAATTTTACTTCTTAGAAATTAGAAAGCCCCTGATTGTTTTAGAAATTGATTAAAATCTATTATAGTAATAAATATTACTATGATAACAGATTTCTTGTCATGTATTAATTTAAATTTATTATTTCATAATCACGACCTGAGTATGAATTCATTAAACATACCAAAAACCTAAAATTGTATTTTTTACTATTAATAAAAAATCATTTTTTTTATAAAAGGATCATAAATTTACCCTAACATAATTTTGATTTGTTGATTTCAAATATGATGTTTATTACATACGAAACATTATATATATATTATTATTTTAACTTATATATTTAAATCCTTATTTATTTAAATTTAATAGTATTTTAGGCAATCTCAAATTTCAAACACTTATAAAAAATTCACAATTAATTATAAAATTATTTTATAATTTATATTTACGTGATGGTGTTTTAAAATAATATTTTACTAATAAAACATTATTCAGAATATAATGGTTTATTATATAAATGAATATCATTCCCAAAAAATATAATTATGTTTTATTTATTCTGAGAGAACTGTTTATCGATTATGATTCAATTAAATAAAAAATTTATTAAGAAAAACTATTATTAAAAGAAATTGATTGAATACATATTTTTTTATTCAAATTAAAATAAAATTTAGTTATATATTTCCTAGATATATAACCCTTTATTACACCCACATAGGCACTAAGTATTATGTGTGTGATCGTCATAGTTTCATGGGGTTTCTGGGCTGACATCAACCGAGTGGTAATCTCCACTAGTGTGAAAATTTCCTATGGGAGAGTTCTTACAACTTTCATTTGTTCTAGAATTGTACGGGTTTGGTCATGGTTGAACACTAGTTATGATACCTTCCTTCTATGTTCTAAAAAATAGTCTTGAAATGTCTTAATTCAACTAGTTGTGGTCATTAATTCCCTATTATTTACCAATTATACTTTTTAATTACTTCTTATTAACAATAATTATAATGGTAAATTTTCAACCAAGGGAGTAGTTTCCAAATATCCTATAATGTTCGAATACCAATAGTCAAATTTCCCTTCATACTATATTAACAAAAATTACTTTATTCACTCAGAATTCTCTAAAATATCCCCGAATGGTTATATTTTTTCGTAAGATGATTATTGGTTTATAAATTATTTGGTTTATTTATATAGTGTTTTTGTGGGGTTATGATTCTATGGGAATGGGTTGTTTTTTATTTTCCTATTTTAAAAATTCTATTTTATATTTCTTTGTCCAGATGTAATGTTTGGCACTTTAATTGTTTTTATAGACGACTAATATAATGATCATTATTGAGGAGATACATTTTTTTTAGTTCAAAAATTTTTAATATGTGATACTGTATAATATGTATAAAAAAATTATTCAATAAACAAATAACATTTAAAAATGTGTGGCTCAATTCATTCTTCCCCCCATAAAAACTTTCATTCCAAAAATTTCAACATCATTTCTGTAGAGACTTGGGTTTTTGGTCCTGTCAGACTTTGGAATATTTTTACGAATAATTCCAGAGCTAGGCGCGAAGACGGCGTGCGATTCCGAGGCTCGGTGTGCCCGGAATTAATTTTATAAAAATATTAAGTATTTTTATACTATGCACGTGGTAGGGGTGTGATATCTCCTAAACGGTAGCTCAGAATGGGAATCTGAGGGCACGGTTGCGTCCGAAATGTGTCATTTACCCTAGGCGAGGTGTAAATTTTGCGGGCGCGGGCCTGCGGTGAGAAACGCCACCAGGGACGTTTTCGTAAATAAGTACCGAAGTTAGTGTGCGAGTGTCAGATTGAATAACTTCTGATCGGAGTCTCGGATGGAAAATTTGAGTCCGCCGTTGCATTCAGAATGGATTGTTTACCCTAGGGGTGACCTTACTTTTGTTCACATCGGGCGTCGGGTCCGAGGCGGGTTTGGCGCCGGCGGGCAGTTGATATAAATATCAGTGCCCCCCCCTTATCGTTCCTCTCGACGTTCTTCGCCGTTCTTCACCGTCGCTCTGCCGAATAGAGCCATCAAAGTGCCCACGAGTTTGGAATTCTACGGCGGACGTTCCAGGAGCGCGCATGAGAAGCTCTGGAGCGCGGATCTAAGGAAGAACGTCGGCGTTTCGCCCGCAAGGTAGGCGGATTTGATTTTTAACCCCCGATCACGTTTTTGCTGCATTTTTCTAAAAATTGAAGCCGTAGCAGTGTAGATTGGGTCTCGAGGGTCGTGTAGACGCCTCCGGATCGCAAAACGGACCACCGGGGTGCCCCCAGCGGTGCACGGAAGAACCGCCGGCGCGGCCCGCAGCGGAGCCGCGGCGGAGCAGCGGCGGCGCACGATGGAGGGCCACCGGCCAGCCCTGGCCGGTCCGGCCTCTTTTCTCATACGGGGGTTTTACACCCTCGTATCTTGCAATCCGGGAGCCGGATTCGCGCGCCGTTTGCGGCGACGTGACCCTAACGACGAGGCAAACCCTCCGGTGTGGGTTCGAGGGTTTAAAGGTGTAAGAACCCGATTTTTTCTGAGAAAGACTTTGGAATATTCTTGATAATATTCCAGAGCAGTGCCTTCAGACGGCGTGTGATTCTGAGCCCCGGAGTGGCCGGAATTAAATTTTCAGTGCGTTTACACTGGAAACGCCAAATAAATGAGATAACTCCTAAACAGAGTTCCGGATCAGGGATCCGAGTGTACGGATGGGTCCAAAATGGGGTGTTTACCCTAGGAATGACATAAAACTTGTCGGCGCGGCATGTTTGGACCCCTCGCCCCCTTATGGAACGTTAAACGGATTAACTAATTAAATAAATTAATTCGTTTAATGCAGAAACGCAGGTATCTCTTAAACGGTGGCTCGGATTGGAAACACAAGGGTACCGTTGAGTTCGGAGCATGTCGTTTACCCTAGGAGGGGTATAAGTTTTGCGGGCGCGGGCCGTTTGTGAAAAATGGTCACAGGGGTGTTTTCGTAATTTGGCGGCCTCAGGCGCTAAGTTTAATAACTTTTGAATGGGGTCACGGATTAAAATTTTGAGACCGCCGTTGTGCTCGGGAGGTGGTGTTTACCCTAGGGGAGGCTTAACCTCGACCCCGTCGGGAGTTCGGGTTCGGGGCTGTCGGGCGGGCGTTTAAGTGATTTGTACTTAAACACCCACCCCCCCCCCCCTTCTTCTTCTTCTTCTTCCTCAAACCCGCCTCCCCCTCCTTCAGCTCCGGTGAGGCGAGCTCCGGCGAGGTGACTCTGGCGAGGTGCGGTGGTGCCGGCGGATCGTCGCGAAGCTTCGGGCGAAGCCCCATGAGGTAGGAGATTATCGTTTGCGTTTTTCTTTCCCGCACCTCCTTTGAACCTAATTTATACCCTCGAATTGTTGTTTGATCTTCGAACAAAACCCATGCATATGTATTAGAGTTAATTCCCTTTTCAAAGCATCTTTCAGATTCAAATTCCGAGCTCTGTGGCATCCGCAATGATCTGCCGAATATTGCGGGTTTTCGGGTTCCGGCGAGTTCAAGCGGCGGCGCGGCGAGGGAGGACGGCGCGGCAGGGGTGTCCGTGGGTGTTCGGTGGAGGCGTTGGGCGCAGCCGCGGGGTGTCCGTGGGTGTCGGTTGGAAGCGCGGGGCGCGGCGGTGTGTCTATCGGGGTGTCCGCGGGGCGCAGCAGCGGATGTCCGGCGGGGTGCTCGGGCGTCGGCCAGGGCGCCTGGCGGAGCGTCAGGCGGGGCGGCGGTCGCCAGGGAGCGGCGACCGCGGGGTCACGTCGCGTGACCCCTGTGCGGCGACAAAGACCCGCGCCGCGCGGGTCTTCACGTGGCGGCCGCGATAAGCCCTCATGGCCTGTCTGCGCGGGGACCGCGTGTCCGCGATCGACCCGCGCGGCTAAGCCGCTGACCGGCCGGTCCAGGCCGGTCCAGCCCCAGGGACTTGCCCCCTCGGTGTTCGGACACCCGTATTTTCCGCTATGGGTGTCTGTTTTGAGTGCCACTTGCGGTGGTGGAACCGTATTGACGAGACGGTCCTTTTGAGGTGGTTTTGGGAATTTTTAATTCCCAAAACAAGGGGCCGCGGAGGCGCGACGCGTCTTTAATTGATTTGTCGTTTTTCGGGGAAAACTTGTTTTCGGCGGCGCGGACGCATCAGACATCCGTTTTAAGCGCTGTCAGTGGAGTTGGAACCCTGGCGTCGAGGCGTAGTTTTCCCGGGTGGTTTTGGGCGTTGAAGCCGAAGATGACGCGCGGGCCCCACGACCCGTCCTTCGAGCTGCGTGCAGCGTTTCATGACTTTTTCCTCGATCGTCCGTTCGGGGCGTGAGAGCAGTCGATGTTGGGTGTTTTTCTGAGGGCATCGCGTTGGCGCAGTCTACCCGCTGTAATTCCGCACTATGGTGCGGGACCCGCGAGGGCCGTTTTGGGAGTTGACGGTGATTTCCAGCCTTATCACCAGGCAACCGTTTTTGACAAATGAATAGTCCATCTTGTGTTCTTTATTGAGAGGTTCGCAACGGTGTGAACCGTTCGTTGAGTTTCGGGACCGGGATGCGGGTCCCACGTGGCACCGCTCGTGTGCGGTGCGTCGGAATGCATCTGTTTTTCTGGATACCCGTTCCACGCATGTAAGCAGTCAAATTGACGTGCGTTTTCGAGAGCATTGCGATGGTGCAGTTCGCCCGACCTTTTTCGGGGACGTGGTGTGGGTCCCACCCGACCCAGCTACGGTGAATAGTGCTCGTTTCACCGGGTGTCCGTTTTGGGCGATTGAGTACTCAATCCCATGAGTTTTTCCGAGGGGATCGCAGTGGCGTGATCCATTGGTTCAGTTTCGGGATCTTGGGGTGGGCCCCACACGGGTTTGGTCATGGTGAATAGTACCTTTTCCACCTGTTGACCGTTTCGGGAGAGTGAGTAGTCTAACTCGTGTGTTTTTCTACAAGGATTACAACGGTGTGCTCCGTTTGGTTGTGCGGAGCCTCTTGCGCGAACTTGTTAAATGTGGAAGCATGAAAGGTGCTCTAGTGGTGGTTTTCCCTACTTTGCTTATAGCGGTCCTTTGGTGAGTGAGCACGAGCACTCCCGTGTGAGAGATGTAAATGCTTAGGTGACGTGGTTGGTCGTGCCTGGGCCTTTGAGGTGGAGTTGTTACGTCACGCCTTCGCGTTGACGTTAGGTGCCGTGTGCACGATAGCCCTTGGGCTAGAGACGTGGTGTACTCTGGGAGTATACGAGAGCGCTTGGAGGTACGTGTGGTTCGTACCTAAGACGTTCGTGCACTTGGTTGGGGTTGAGATGGGGCCACACGTTGTGTGGGCCCCACGTGCGTGGTGGGTTCTGCTTTTCATACTTGGACCTCTCGCGACGAAGAGGGTCCCTTTGTGCTTGTTTGTTTGGTTAGCAGAGTGGAGTGTATTTCCCCTGGCTGTGTGCTTGTTTGTTTGACCAGCAGGGTTGAGTGGTCTCCCACTGGTTTCGTTCTCAATGGATCGGCCATTAGCGGTGCTAGTGGCACCCCGTGATGGAACAAGCGCTGAACCCCTCGGGGTGAGTTGTGCTAGAGTCGGGTGGTTGCGCGATACCCACTCTGTGTTTGGTTGGCCAGTGTCGTACCCTTCAGTGGATATGGCCTGGGCATTTCTGAGTTTTACCCTCCAGTGGGGCTGGGCAGTGGGGCTGGGCAGTGGGTTACTCATCAGCTTCTAGGGTCTACCCTCCAGCGGAGACTGGGCAGTGGGTCACCCAACGCACTTAGGGTCTACCCTCCAGCAGGGCTAGGCAGTGGGTGGCCCGTCATCTAGTTCCAGGTCTAACCTCTAGCCAGGCTGGGTAGTAAGTCGTCTGTCGACTTATTCCAGGTCTACCCTCCAGCGGGGCTGGGCAGTGGGTCGCTTGATGATGTATTAGGGTTTACCCTCCAGCAGGGCAGGGCAGTGGGTCACCCGATATCCGATTAAGGTCTACCCTCTAGTAGGGCTGGGCAGTGGGTCTCCGGATGATGTGTTATGGTTTACCCTCCAGCAGGGCTAGGCAGTGGGTCACCCAGTATCTTAATATGGTTTACCCTCTAGCGGGGCTGGGCAGTGGGTCGCTTGATGATGTATTAGGGTTTACCATCCAGCAGGGTTGGGCAGTGGGTCACCTGATATTTGGTTATGGTTTAGCCTCCAGCAGAGCTGGGCAGTGGGTCACCCAGTATCTTAATATGAATTACCCTCCAGCAAGGCTGGGCAGTGGGGCACCTATCGGCATTCCAGGCTCAGTCCTTCTACTAGGCTAGTCTGTGGCTTACCTCCGTGATTACCAGAGCGGGACCCTTGGTTGTACGGGTCACTGATGGAACGGCTTTGGCTTGAGGATACCTCTCGACTGTAGGGCAGTGACGAGGTGTGGTTTTACATTCCCTAGAACTCAGAATTACGAGGGGCACTTTTCCCACCGAGATGCGTTCTTGTGACACGATCTAAAACCGTGCGGGCGAGTCAGTGCCGCCTAAAGCGGATAGTGTCGAGGTGTGGTGATCTAGCAATGGAGTCTACTTATGGGATTGTTGGCTACTCTTTTTCTTAGGCTGAGCTACGGGACGGAGATCCCCTTACGACATTGTTCGGGCTTCTCGACAGACCATATGGATTTGTATATACCATGTTTTGAGTACCCACTCCATGGGGTTTGGATACTCTCCTTCAGGAGAGGCGATGATGCACGGGGTATGCCACGTGCTTTCTGCGTCCATCTTCTCGTGGTAGGACGAGTCTTCTATCTTTCTCTTGATGGGTTGAGCTGTTACTCTTTACTGCACCCTTGGTTGTACTACTTTCTATTCCTTGTTCTCTCTACTGCTCCCCCTTCGGTACCTCCTTTATTGCTCCCTCGAGCCTTCGGGGTATCCTACTAAGTATTTTTATACTCACCCCTGCTTGGGCTTTGCCCGCACTTGGTGAGGCCTTGCAGACGATGGAAAAGTGGAGCGTGACTTCAGTGATGTGTAGGAGCTTGGGAGCTTGGACCGCGTGCGGTGGTCGTGGCCGGGTTCCAGGTGGGAGACCCGTCATCTATTCCTTTTTGATTACCTATTACCTAGTTGTGGCACTTTTTGGTTGGGCGCATGTTTTTCTCCTTTTCTCTTCAGTTTGTACTTTGTACTGTTAGAGGTCGATGCACATTGTGGTCTCTATATAGCAGTTTTCCTTTACTTTTCTTGCCTTTTCCTTACTCTGCACTTTTTCATTGAGTGTGCTGCGTGTGTGTATGTGTAAAGGTTCTTAGGCAAAGGCCTCCCCGAGTTATTGTGCCTTCGACGCTGGTCACCAGCCCTTGGCCTATGGAGGCGGGCTTGGGATAGTTGCGGCTCGAGCCTGGGTAGGGTCGGGTCATGACAAAGTGGTATCAGAGATGGTCCGTTCCTTGGGACGTTGTGCGGACGTCCCTAAAAGAGGAATTGGTTTGGATTTAGGGCAACAGTGTCAACGTGTCTCGAGAGCGGCTCTCAGGCCAGGGAGTCCAGTGATGGTGCAGTGGCCGACGTATCCATTCACCAGGACCTTGATAACCCGCTTGTCGACTCGGCATGCTGAGACACTTGTTGCAGGGAAATTTTTTTGTGCATCACATAGGACCGAGTCATGACTGTCCTTCATGAGTCAGCTCCCCATCATTGTTGTTGTTGGTATATACATATATGCTCATCTGACCGCGACACTCCTTGATAATATTCAGGATGTCTCCGCGAAGACAGCCAGCCTGGATACCAGCCCTGATTCGTGACGACGACCATGTGAGCTACGAGGCCAACGTCCAGAACCCATCATGCAAGCCCTTTCTCCGGGTGGGCCGGTAGCAGCACCCCCACCTGTGGAGAAGCAGACAGTTTCAGCAGAGCAGGCTGAGTTTGAGCGTAGTTTGAGCGCACCCCGTGAGTTCCAGCGGCAGAGACCGCTGAGGTTCGGTGGTGAGCCAGACCCTCAGGCAGCAAGGGTTTGGATCAAGGCAGTGGTTCGCCTTTTCAGGCATGTGCAAACGCCGGCAGATCAGGAGTGGCTTTGTCATCCACCCCTTTTGTGGAACAGCTTGGCTTTGGTGGAGTCTGGTGACTCAGTTTCTTGACGAGTCATCACTTTCGTGGGATTACTTCCAGTTGTTGTTTCAAGAGGAGTTTTTTCCCCTCCCGCTTGCACTCCGTTCGGATTCAGGTGCTCCTGCAGTTTCAGCAGGGAGGGACGATGCTGGACGAGTACACGACTAGTTTTGCAGATCGTGCACGATTTTACCCGGAAATGGTCCATGACGACGACCTCCGAGCGCGGATGTTTGAGTAGGGTCTCCGCTAAGAGATTCGTGTTGTCATAGTACCCTTGGGCATTTCCACGTATGTCGGGGTGCTAGAGCAGGTGCTGGTGACAGGGGGATTCCTGTCATGTTTTGCGGTTGGTAGTGGCAGTGGGCGCGACGGAGCCGGGACGTATGTCGTAGTTAGCAGGTGCCGGAGGACAGGACCTCGATGCAGGTGGCCTTCCCACTACCGGTTCCGGAGACGTGGTCGTATACCACTGTGGCAAATAGGCACAGGGCCTCAGCCGAGGATGCCCTTCTATGAGTGAATCCCGGGCTGTGGTCGTACACCACAGTGGCGCCGGAGGGCACCAGGGCAGGCCAGAGAGCGTCGGTACTATGCTTGTGACGGGCGAGGTCACTTGGCACAAGATCGCCCAACCCGAGTTGCTGAGAGCTTTGGGCAGGCAACATGCGCACCACCACAACAGAGGCAACGCCGTGATCGGAGTAGTGGCCAAAGAGGTGGTTCTAGTAGAGGAGATGGAGGAGCTGGAGGTGGGGGGCGACGTTACGAGATCTCCCCATCACCACTAGGCGGTCCATATCAGGCTCTGGGAGCTGATAGTTGGGACCGTGAGTAGCCGTGAACATTAGAGGTCTACGATCCGGCAGAGCATGGGATGGTGGGAGGTACCCCTTGCGACGCTTCTAATTTTTGCAGTAGAATTGTTAGGCTCTGCGTGTGAAAGGGTTTTCTCCCTGCTCCTTGTTTGAGGTGTTACCAGGGCGATGTAGGGCGTCGGGTGTAACCCTATGTTGGTAAGGAAAAAGGCGTGAGACCTTTTCCTTTAGTCGATGGTGTTGGCACCATAGCCTGTTGAGCGTGTAAGAGAGCATCGACTGTGGAATCTTGCGCGACCAGATATCCTTGGGTGTTTCACCATTTGGATATTCTGAAGGAGGGAATCATCGGGCCCTGTTTCAGGTGCAGGTGGTGATTCCAGTCGCGGCGTGTGACATAGAGGTTCGTCCGGGGAGGTGAGCTACCCCCGAGGGCCTTCGGGCCGTTTGAGACCGTGCAATGGGATGGCGAGGTTTCATACCACCTTGCCATAACCCCAAAGTCTGGAGTGGGTGAACGACGTCGTCAAGGGCCGACCTAGCGTAGACAGATCAATCCTTTGGTCTGTGTGCAGTGACACAGAGCTATGCATGGGTTCTTCTGGGTATGGGGAATCCAGGAGTGGGCTTAGTACCTTGTGTTGCTCCCTAGTTTTTCTTTTAGAGGACGAAAATATTGAAGGAGGGAATGATGTAAGAACCCGTTATTTTCTGAGAAAGACTTTGGAATATTCTTTATAATATTCCAGAGTAGTGCCTTCAGACTGCGTGTGATTCCGAGCCTCAGAGTGGCCGGAATTAAATTTTCAGTGCGTTCACACTGGAAACGCCAAATAAATGAGATAACTCCTAAACGGAGTTCCGGATCAAGGATCCTAGTGTACGGATGGGTCCGGAATGGGGTTTTTACCATAGTAATGACATAAAACTTGTCGGTGCGGGATGTTTGGACCCCTTGCCCGCTTCTGGAACGTTAAACGGATTAACTAATTAAATAAATTAATTCGTTTAATGGAGAAATGCAGGTATCTCTTAAACGGTGGCTCAGATTGGAAAACTGAGGGCACCGTTGAGTTTGGAGCATGCCGTTTACCCTAGGAGGGGTATAAGTTTTGCGGGCGCGGTTCATTTGTGAAAAATGGCCCTAGGGGCGTTTTCGTAATTTGGCGGCCTCGGGCGCTAAGTTTAATAACTTTTGAACGGGGTCTCGGATTAAAATTCCGAGACCTCCATTCTGCTCGGGAGGTGGGTTTTACCCTAGTGGAGGTTTAACCTTGACCCCGTCGGGAGTTCGGGTTCGCGGCTGTCGGGCGGGCGTTTAAGTGATTCGTACTTAAACACCAACACCCCCCCTTCTTCTTCTTCTTCTTCCTCAAACCCTCCTCCCCATCCTTCAGCTCCGGCAAGGTGAGATCCGGTAAGGCGAGCTTCGGATAGGAGACTCCGGCGAGGTGCGGTGGTGCCGGCGGATCATCGCGACGCTTCGGGCGAAGCCCCACGAGGTAGGAGTTTACCGTTTGGATTTTTCTTTCCCGCACCTCCTTTGAACCTAATTTATACTCTCCAATTGTTGTTCGATCATTGAACAAAACCAATGAATACGTAGTAGAGTTAATTCCCTTTTCAACGCATCTCTCGGATTCAAATTCTGAGCTCCGTGGCATCCGCAATGATCCGCTGAACATTGCGGGTTTTTGGGTTCTGGCGAGCGAGGGCGGACGACACGACAGGGGTGTCCGCGGGTGTCCGGAGGAGGCGTTGGGTGGGGCCGCGGGGTGTCCGCGGGTGTCCGGTGGAGGCGCGGGGCGCGGCGGGGTGTCTGTCGGGGTGTCCGCGAGGCACGGCAGCGGATGGCCGGCGGGGTGCTCGGGCGTCGGCCAGGGCGTCTGGTGGAGCGCCCGGTGAGGCGGTGGTCGCTAGGGAGCGGCGACCGCGGGGTATCGTCGCGCGACCCCTGTGCAGCGACAAAGACCCACACCGCGCAGGTCTTCACGCGGCGGCCGCGACAGGCCCTCATGGCCTGTCTGCGCGGGGACCGCGTGTCCGCGTCCGGCCCGCGCGGCTAAGCCGCGGGCCGGCCCAGGCCGGTCCAGCCCCAGGGGCTTGCCCCCTCGGTGTTCGGACACCCGTATTTTCCGCTACGGGTGTCCGTTTTGAGTGCTGTCTGCGGCGGTGGAACCGTATTGAGGAGACGGTCCTTTTGATATGGTTTTGGGAATTTTTAACTCCCAAAACGAGGGGCTGCGGAGGCGCGACACGTCTTTAAGTGGTTGGTCGTTTTCCGGGGGAAACTTGTTTTTGGCGGCGCGGACGCATCGGACGTCCGTTTTAAGCACCGTCAATGGAGTTGAACCCTGGCTTCGAGGCGGAGTTTTCCAGGGTGGTTTCGGGCGTTGAAGCTGAAGATGAGGCGCGGGCCCCACGACCCGTCCTTCGAGCTGCGTGCAGCGTTTCACGACTTTTTCCTCGGTCGTCCGTTCGGGGCATGCGAGCAGTCGATGTTGGGTGTTTTTCCGAGGGCATCGCGTTGGCGCAGTCTGCCCGCTGTAATTCCGCACAATGGTGCGGGCCCCGCGAGGGCCGTTTTAGGAGTTGACGGTGATTTCCAGCCTTATCACCGGGTAACCATTTTGGACAAATGAATAGTCCATCTTGTGTCCTTTATTGAGAGGATCGCAACGGTGTGAACCGTTCGTTGAGTTTCGGGACCGGGATGCGGGTCCCACGTGGCACCACTCGTGTGTGGTGCGCCGGAATGCATCTTTTTCTCCGGATACCCATTCCACGCAAGTAAGCATTAAATTTGATGTGCCTTTTTGAGAGCATTGCGATGGTGTAGTTCGCCCGACCTTTTTCGGGGACGTGGTGTAGGTCCCACCCGACCCGGTTACGGTGAATAGTGCCCTTTTCACCGGGTGTCCGTTTTGGGCGATTGAGTACTCAATCACGTGAGTTTTTCTGAGGGGATCGTAGTGGCGTGATCCGTTGGTTCAGTTTCAGGATATTGGGGTGGGCCCCACATGTGTTTGGTCACGGTGAATAGTACCTTTTCCACCTGTTGACCGTTTCGGGAGAGTGAGTAGTCTAACTCGCATGTTTTTTCACAAGGATTACAACGGTGCGCTCCGTTTGGTTGGGCGGAGCCTCTTGCGCGAACTTGTTAAATGTGGAAGCATGAAAGGTGCTCTAGGGGTGGTTTTCCCTACTTTGCTTGTAGCGGACCTTTGGCGAGTGATCACGTGCACTCCCGTGTGAGAGATATAAATGCTTGAGGTGACGTGGTTGGTCGTTCCTGGGCCTTTGAGGTGGAGTTGTTATGTCACGCCTTCGCGTTGACGTTGGGTGTCGTGTGCACGATAGCCCTTGGGCTAGAGACGTGGTATACTCTAGGAGTATATGAGAGAGCTTGGAGGTACGTGTGGTTCGTACCTAAGACGTTCGTTCACTTGGTTGGGGTTGAGATGGGTCCACACATTGTGTGGGCCCCACGTGCGTGCCGTGTTCTGCTTTGCGTACTTGGACCTCTCGCGGCGTAGAGGGTCCCTTTGTGCTCGTTTTTTTGGTTAGCAGAGTGGAGTGTATTTCCCCTGGATTTGTGATCGTTTCTTTGACCAGCAGGGTTGAGTGGTCTCCCCCTAGTTTCGTTCTCGATGGATCGGCCAGTAGCGGTGCTAGTGGAACCCCGTGATGGAACAGGCGCTGAACCCCTCAGGGTGAGTTGTGCTAGAGATGGGTGGTTGCGCGATACCCACTCTGTGTTTGGTTGGCCATTGCCGTACCCTTCAGTGGATATGGCCAGAGCAGTTCTGAGTTTTACCTTACAGCGGGGCTGGGTAGTGGGTTACTCATCGGCTTCTAGGGTCTACCCTCCAGCGGAGACTGGGCAGTGGGTCACCCGACGTACATAGGGTCTACCCTCCAGCAGGGCTGGGCAGTGGGTGGCCTGTCGTCTAGTTCCAGGTCTACCCTCCAGCCAGGTTGGGCAGTGGGTCGTCTGTCGACTTATTCCAGGTCTACCATCTAGCGGGGCTGGGCAGTGGGTTGCCTGATGATGTATTAGGGTTTACCCTCCAGCAAGGCTGGGTAGTGGGTCACCTGATATCCGATTTAGGTCTACCCTCCAGCGGGGCTGGGCAGTGGGTCGCCGGATGATGTGTTATGGTTTACCCTCCAGCAGGGCTGGGCAGTGGGTCACTCAGTATCTTAATATGGCTTACCCTCCAGCGGGGCTGGGCACTGGGTCGCTTGACGATGTATTAGGGTTTACCCTCCAGCAGGGCTGGGCAGTGGGTCACCCGATATTTGGTTATGGTTTACCCTTCAGCAGGGTTGGGCAGTGGGTCACCCAGTATCTTAATATGAATTACCCTCTAACAGGGATGGGCAATAGGGCACCTGTTGGCATTCCAAGCTCACTCCTTCTACTAGGCTAGTCTGTGGCTTAACTCCGTGATTACCGGAGCGGGACCCTTGGTTGTACGGGTCAGTGATGGAATGGCTTTGGCTTGAGGAGACCTCTTGACTACTGGGCAGTGACGAGGTGTGGTTTTATTTTCCCTAGAACTCACAAGTAAGAGGGGAACTTTCCCCACCAAGATGCGTTCTTGTGACGCGATCTAAAACCGTGCAGGCGAGTCAGTGCCGCCCAAAGAGGATAGTGTCGAGGTGCGGTGATTGAGCCCCTTGGCTTACAGTTTGGGGCAGATGTGCGGGATGCTGGGCATCGATGGAGTTTACTTATGGGACTGTTGGCTACTCTTTTTCTTAGGCTGAGCTACGGGACAGAGATCCCCTTACAACATTGTTTGGGCTTCTCGACAGAGCATATGGATTTGTATATACCATGTTTTGAGTACCCACTCCTTGGGTTTTGGCTACTCTCCTTCAGGAGAGGCGAAGACGCGCATGGTATGCCACGTGATTTCCGCGTCCAGCTTCTCATGGTAGGACGAGTCTTCTATCTTTATCTTGATGGGTTGAGCTGTTACTCTTTACTGCACCCTTGGTTGTACTCCTTTCTATTCCTTGTTCGCTCTACTGCTCACCCTTCTGTACCTCCTTTGTTGCTCCCTCGAGCCTTCGGGGTATCCTACTGAGTATTTTTATACTCACCCCTACTTGGGATTTGCCCACAATTGGTGTGCCCTTGCAGACAATGGACAGGTGGAGCGTGACTTTAGTAGAGCATAAGAGCTTTGGAGCTTGGACCGCGTGCGGTGGTCATGGCAGGGTTCCAGGTGGGAGACCCGTTAGCTGTTCCTTTTTGTTTACCTATTGCCGGGTTGTGGCACTTTTTGGTTGGGCGCGTGTTTTTACCCTTTTCTCTTCAGTTTGTACTTTGTACTATTATAAGACGATGCACATTGGGGTCTCTATATAGCAGTTTCCCTTTACTTTGCTTGCCTTTTCCTTACTCTGCACTTTTGCTTTGAGTGTGCTGCGTGTGTGTGTGTGTGTACAGGTGCTTAGGCAAAGGCCTCCCAGATTTATTGTGCCTTCGGCGCTGGTCGCCAGCCCCTGGCCTATGGAGGCGGGCTTGGGGTAGTTGCGGCGCGAGCCCGGGTAGGGTCGGGTCGCGACAAAAGGTTCGGGATCATGGCCCAGGAGCTAGAAACGTCGTATAAAATAATATTATTTTATTATTTTATGACTTCGGGTCGTTGTAACTTCTACCTAGAGTGTCTGATTGATGTTCCCTCAGTGGCGTTGAGACCCTGATGGTACGACAGACTTTTTGAGATGGTTTCCGGGTGTTGGGAGTGAGAACGGGGTGTGGGCCCCATGAGGCCGGGTTTTGGCGTTTGCGGAGAAATGCAGCTTTTGCACAAGGATTCCAATTTTGGCGGATGAATAGTTGATCCTGTGTTTTTTCTGAGAGGAACGCAATGGTGTGTTCCGTTCGATGAGTTTCGGAATCCAGGCGTGGGCCCCACCCGAGCTGGGCTTCGGTGAATATTGCCTTTTTCACCGGGTGTCCGTTTCAAACGAGCGAGTAGTCGATTCCGCTTGTTTTTCCGAGGGGAGCGCTGTGGTGTGATCCGCTCGATGGTTTTCGGAATCGTTGTGTGGGCCCTGCACGAGCTAGCTACGGCGAATACTGCCTTTTTCACCGGTGCTCCGTTTCAGGTGAGTAAACGGCCTATCCTACGTGTTTTTCCGTGTGGAACACGATGGTGGCCTCAGTTTTGGCTTAGGAGGAGCGCAATGTGGCGTTGTGGCGGGTCGCTCGGGTTAGCGACGTTTGGACCAGCAGTCGTTGAGGGTTCTCCCTTGGTTCGTTCCTACAAGGGTTCGTGTGGAATCACAACCTTCGTATGGGTTTGTGATCCTCTTGAAGGGATGTTTAAACTGTTAGAGTTTTGGTAATCCTCCGGTGGGCCTGGAGTGGATCCTCTAGCATAATTACCCTAGATCTGGTTCTTAGTATCGCTGTGACCACTTATTTACAGACGGTGATCCCCTATCTAGCAGGTTAACCCCGTAGGGTTTGTGGCATCATCGGAAATATGATCCCCTACGCGGTGGTTGGTGCTCAGTAAGGTTGTGGCATTGTCGGGTATATGATCCCCTACTCAGCATGTGGTTTATAGTAGGGTTACAGTATCCTTGGTTATCCGATCCCTTACTCAGCGTGTGGTTTTGGTAGGGTTGTGGCATCGTCGGTTCGATCCCCTACATCGCGAGTTATACCATATAGGGTTCTGGAATCATCGTGACCATCTTTATATGGATGATGATCCTCTATCTGAGTGTGGAGTTTCTGTCGAGCGCGATATCGGGTTGTGGTATCCCCCAACGGATCCACGGCGTGATCCCCTATATGTGAGAACTACATATGCCAGATCGGGTCGTGGTATCCCCCAGCGGACCCTGGGAGTCATCCCCTATCTGTGAGCTACGTATACCAGAGTGGGTCTTGGTATTCCCTAGAAGACCCTAGCGGTGATCCCCTATCCGAGGAGTTTGGTGGTTATGTTGTTTCAGCGAGTGATGTTATCCGACGAGCGTGGTCTCTCAGGTGAGCGTCTGAGATGTTTGTTTGGGACCCGATGGAGTGTATCTCTCGGATGAGTGTCATCTGGTATGACAGTGTTCATGCGGTTTATTCTCCTAGTTGTGGATAGTTGCTGGTGAAGAGGTCGGTACCTCTTGTGGATTTGTGGCGTGATCTGAGTATATCTAGATTGTTCAAGGTGTATGTATGGGCATACACCAGAGCTGAGCTGAGTTGACTAGTTCTGTTTAGCCGAGGATGGTCACGAGATGGAGTTTCTCTCTCGTCTGGGTTCCCTCTGGCTGGGTTGAGTGTACTGTTGCCCTTCAGTTTCTCCCTTGGGTTTTGGGTTTTTGGGGTGGCTAGTGAGTATGTTTATACTCACCCCTGCACGGGCATTTGGCCATACATGTTTGTGTCTTGTGAAGACCCCAGGCCTTTTGACGAAGTCTCAGGAGGACCCGGAGCAGGAGGAGCTTAGTGAGTGAGTTGACCGGGGTATTTACCGGAGCTGTGCCGAGGGAGCTTTCTGGCAGGTGTTTGTGGCAGCGTTACCCTTCTTCAGAGCAGGTTGGACGTGCTTTGTAGTTTTCTTTGGTGGGCCCTATTTTTCCCTTTGTACTTTTGTTGTTGCACTCTGTTTTGGGATAGATTGTATGCATGCATTTACTTTTCAGTTTCTATATCTCTGCACTGTTTCATGGAGGTGTTTGTGGGTGTGTGTGTACAGGTACCTTAGGCTACTGTCTCCCATGTGTGTGTAGCCTACTCGGCTCTAGTCGCCAGCCCCTGGTCTATTGGAGGCGGGCATGGGGAGTCACGGATCGAGACCCATTGGGTCGGGTCATGAAAATTTCATAGTTCAGAAATGGTGGGGGAACTTTTGTATCATTGACTTTTTTGGTTCCCACATCGCTTCATTATATTTATGGCGACTTCAAAACTCTTTTACAATGTGGGATGTCTTTTTTCATAATATATTTTCTCTATGGTCCAAGATCTCCACCAGAAACTCTTCATAAGATTGTTCATTTTCTATTTGTAGAACTTCCATATTGAGTATATGTGATGGATTATTTATGTACTTTCTCTAGAGAGATACATTGAATACATCTTTCACATGATCGATTTTTGGTCTATATTCTGGATGATAGGCCATCACAACTATATGATCACAGATTTCCAATTGGCTAATGTACCTCAGGATATGATTCCCTATATTTTCAAATCGTGTGACTATATTTCATGGTGATATAAAAAATTATATTTTCCTCCATTATCAAATACCATGTCCCTTCGATGGTTATCATCCAAGATCTTCTTCATGCTCATAATAGCCATTATATGTTGTTTGATGGAATAATCCTTTTTAATAATCTACTCAAAAACGTCCATTCCCATGTAATATCCACTGATTAACTTCATCCCAAAGTATATGAGTTTTAAATATCTTAAAATATCGAGATTCATATGGGGGAATTTGAAACCCTGGGTGAAATCGATTTTTGTATGAGAACTCAACTATGTGGATGTGTTGATACCAGGCACCATTAAATTTAATTGAGCATTTTATTAGCATGTCTGCAAGTGTATAAATAGTTATTTTGAATTGGATATCAGTTTAGTGGTGATAGGACTTACTGGAATTCAATTAACTATTAAAATCATATAGAAGACTTATCCAAAATTTTGATCTAGACAATTGATCAAAACAAAAAAAGGTAGAATGTTGAACCCCATGCAACCATACTACATCCTTTATGTATATATAAAATTATTGTTCAATGGATAACTCTTCATGAATAATGAAAATATGGGACGTCTTGGTGAGTTGATGCACTACATCCGATATCACAGTACTTCCTTTGTTTGTTTATAGCAGTCTAGTGATAAAGTCCATAGTCATATTATCCCACTTCCATGTTGGTATGTATAGTTGTTCCAATACCCCTGTAGGAATTTCTTACTCTACCATCAATTGATGACACAATGATTACCTTGCAGTGTAGTCTACAATATTTCTTTCTTATATAATCCCATAAATAATGACAATGATGGTCCCTATACATTTTTATCATCTATGAAGAATATATATTGTATATAATTGATACTCATCCATGATATTGATTATTAACTCAATGATAGATGACACAAATACCCCGATTCAAAATTTCAATAAAGATTCCTGATCAATATTGAACTCATGAAATTTCCCATTCTTCATAGCCTATAGATTCTTATGTAGAAAAGGATAATTCCATTTAGATTTCATGATCATGTATCAAAATTATGCTTGAGACATTATTTGGGATAGGGTTGAGGATTCTCTGTCCCTTTGGATTCTAATGTCTATTTTACTATGTCCTCGATAAATGTATCTCCTTGAATCCTTACAATTTCATGTATAATAGGGTATTTCCTACTTAATAAATCAATTACTTTTCTTTCTCTTCCATGGTGGTCATGAATTAAAAATTAATATTATTTATGAATTTAAAAACATTTCCAATGTGTCATGTTCAATTCACTTTTCTTGAAAATATACTTATAACAATAATTGTATGTGTGTATATGAATTCCCCCCACATAAAGATAATGCCTGCATATTTTTAGAGAAACAATAACCACAGCTAGTTCTAGGTCAAGTATAGTAAAATTCTTCTCTTGAGGCATTAAATTTTGAGGCGATCACCGTTTCATTTTTAATGAGGATGCATCAAATACCTTCCAGTGACGAATGGCTATAAATAAAGAATATCCCTCCAAATGAGGTTAGAATTACCAAATGTGATATAACCAATCTCTTATCCAGTTCATGGAAACATAATTCACACTCTTGTGTCCAGATAAAATTATCACATTTTCGAGTTAATTTGGTTAGTGGATTATAAAGTAATGAAAAGTGATTCCCAAAACTATTATAATATCCTTCTTAACCAAGGAAACTACAAATCTCAGTTACCGTTATAGGATGAGTCTACAACTCCATAGCCATTTTCATTGCATGGAATATTTATATTCTTTCATTTGTTACAATATTACCTAAAATTCAACCTTTTGAAATTAGAATTTCCATTTTTGTGAATTTATAAATTGATTCTACTTCCTCAAAGTTCCCAATGTAACCATAGTATGATCCTTAGGTCTTCCGAATTTTTCAATATATCATAACATCTTCAATAATAATTACCAAAAATTTATCAAGGTCATGATTAATGAATATATTCATCGACTCCCTAAATATTGAAGGATCGTTGGTCAATGTGAATGGCATAAAAATAAATTTATAATAACCACATATTGATCAGAACATACTCATTGTTTATTTTATTTATTCACCCCTAATTGATGATATCCTGATCTGAGGTCAATATTGGAGAAGAATTGAGCACCACGATGGTTTTCAAATAAATCATCAATCCTTGGAAGATGGTACATGTTCTATGGTATGATCTAGTGAAGTTATCTATAATCAATGTATAGCCTCATTGATCCATCCTTCTTCTTTAAAAAGTGAACAAGTGAATCCAATGGATATAGACTTTGTTGGATAAATATGTTATCTATAATATCATGAAGTGGTTTCATTAATTCCCCAAACTCTATATTATCTATTCTATATGAAGTATTTGATACCTTCTTGGATCCATGTATGAGTTGAACAGAAGACACTACATATCATTCTAAGGGAGTTCTAGATAACACAATAAGAAATACAATAATGTATTACTAAAAAATATGGACATTCATTATCATTATACATTCATTTCCTTACCCCTCTACAATGATCATTTAATATCGAAGCCTATTGGAGGTGCTTGTAGAAAATTCTCTTGATGAGATATATCTCCTTTAAAAATTATTATTGTTTTGGAATTCAAGACTAATAAAATTTCCATTCTTATATATTTCATTTTAGAAATATACATTGAGAGCCAATCCATCACAAGTGTAGTGTTGAATTTCACAATGGGAATGAATCCTAGATTTGTGATGAGATTTTACCTTCCAATGTAAATACTAGAGTTTCTATACACTGTTGATGCTAGGATAATCCATCTAGAAGTATTGAGTGATAACTATACTTAAATCAGTTTAGAAATTGTTTCTATATTCTTTGAAAACATGGATAAAATAAAGGAATTTATAGAACATTAACGAAATAAATTTTTTTTATCCCTGAGAGAGCACAAAGTGTACTTGTCACCACATATGATATATCCTCCCTTTCATCTGTCATGATTTCAAATTCCTGACAATTCTGCCTCATCCTACACTGATTATGGTTGTGGTTTCTGGAAAATATCTTCATATTTTGAAATTGATTGGGAATCTGAACAAGCTACCCACACATGATTCATTGAAAATCCATCTTGGCATGTGTCATATTCCCTTTTACATTTGTGTTGAAATATTTAGGCTTCATCTCACCAAGAACATTTTGAGCTATAATTCCATATGTTCAAAACATGTACCACATTCCACTCTAATGTATTTTGTTGCTCAAATGATTCTTATCAAATTTCATTCATTTGGGATGTTGAAAATACTCTCTTCCTCTTACATTATTAAAATTATTCCACGCGATTGAATCTATTTATTTATTCTTTTCATTGGATTTATGTGACAACTATGTGTCTCCAAACACCAATTCAACATTCAGATAACTCTACACAGTCTCCACATAAATTTAATAGACTCTACATGATATATTCTACTACATATGGGTTATCAATCCACCAAATAACCTATCAAAATTTCCCTTTGGATCCATAACTATGCTAGTTATGTGTTGAGAAAGTTGGGTAAAGTTCATCTCATAGAATCAAACTGATTTATATTTTTTCTAATTGACCTCTTGAAATTCATTCATAATTTTTCACATAAAATTGAAGAAATTTTTATTAAAAAGATTTCACTAAATTTATCCCACCCTATAGTATCAATCTCCCTTCTTGGATTCGATTTTTAGTCATGGTCTACAAATAACTTGCTACTCCATCAAAGTGGTAATCTTACATGATGAATTTCTGTTGCGTTAAACAAAAAATTATATGAAATATAATTTCAATAGATAATATACAATTTTTTTTACATAAAAGGGTTTGTAGATCCACTGAAATTAGGTGGCCATTAATGTATGAAGGAATCAACAAAATGTTATTCCCTTCAAGGTGAATCTGGTATCTTGACTTGATTCAAGTTATTATTCATAAATTGAGTTAGTTGATTCATCATCCTAATGATTTTTGTATTCCAGATTCCAATGGAACATCATTAATGCATCATCCATTTCACTCATCAATTATGTTGTTCATCTTATTTCCCACCATTTTAATAAAAGAAGAAATCCTTAGTGCGAAAATTATCAATTTTAGGAGTCTCATAATTCTAATTGGATATTATGTTATAAAACATCAAGCATAAATATTCATATAATCTCCAATAATAAAAAAATAAATTTACTATATATCCATTATAAATGTTCATAAAAATATTTTAGTTAACCAAACATATCCGAATATATTTTCAAACTATGAGTGTATCATGACCTGTTTTCATGGAATTTCATATATTCGAGTCCAGCCCAAATTGGTTGTAACGTCTTGTCATCTCATACCAACAAACAGGTAGACAAAAATATGGGTAACATGGTTTCATGAATGCTTCCATGTATGCAAGAGGCTTCCAACTAGCAGCGAGGGTCTCAGGAGTTGATAGTGGGGAGACTACACCCTATTATTAGAGATGCATAATGGTAATATCATATAATCGACCACTGATAGTAGTAGAATAATCAATAAGGAAAGAAAAAAAAATAGTAAAATAGAAATATTGTAGTAACTTGTTTAAATTGGAATACACCAGTTTATACAACATGTGCATGCAATTCCGGGTAATGATACAAAATCTTAAAAATTAAACAAAAAACATGATTTACAATATAGTTAAAATAAAATATATATTTATTGAAAATATATAAAATGTATTAAGCTGATCTCTATGATCATCCTAAGCTCTAGCTAATTACTTTTCTCCTAACTCAATGTATAAGAGCACAACAACAAGCAATCAACCACGATCTGTAGTCATTCGAACAGTAATGTCTACTCGGGTGCCGTAATCTAATGGTTCCCCATGAAAAATGTGAGATATAAATTTCCATAGACTGACACACATGGTGTCTAGATAGGTCTAAATAGTGAAATAAATATTATAGTGTGAAGATATAGAGAAATAATTATGAAAAATAAAAAAGTAAACAACCACCCATCAAGGATCATATGGGACAACTGAAAAATATTCCCACTTTAGCTCGTAACTGAGAAGTCTATCTGATTATGAAACTATATATATATACCTGTATGTGTGTGTGTAAATATATAAATATTACATTATGAAATAAATTTATATATGTTAGGATGGACCAGAATATAACCCATAGAAATCCCTTACCAGGGGACGATCTCAGGGTCTAACCCCTGGCCTAAGACCAAGAGATCTCACAGTCTATGGGGATACACATGTTGTTTGGACCAGGATGTAACCCACTATCACCTGTCACTATGGGTGATCCCATGGTTGATCATATGGCAGTTTATTGGAAGATCACACAGTCAAACCTTCCATGGGATCTCAATGTCCCTTGGAAATCCACCATAGTGCCCATGTCCTCTTTCATACTAAATGGGATCTCACGGTCCCTTGGATCCAAAGAATACATGGAATAATCCTTCCAAATATGTAATGGCTAAGGAATTAACCACTCATACATCTCATTAGACCAATTCATTTATATCATATAGCATGATTCATGAAACTCTTATGCTCTTATTAATCCATATCTATATAAGAGGCATACTCATTTTTTAAAATCACAGTTAATGAAAAAACATCATATGTATTTCAATGTTAAGATTAATTAGGGAATGTTCAAATTTACAATTAAACTCATGAGGTAAGAAAATATCATGAATATGATTAACTATATTTAATTACTTTTTAATGAATTTTAATTCATGATGAGAATTTATAAAAAAACTCACGGCCTTACCATGCCTCATAGTTCAATTCATTCTAAATGAGGGAATCCATCATGAACTAGCCATATAATCTAATCGAAAACAATTAATTTTCCTAATGTTAGAAAATTTATTTATAAGGAATAAATTATGAGGTAAGTATTATGGGAAATAATTCATATTCCAACTTAGGCTATTCTACTTAATGGAGGAAAAACACTAAGGGGGTGCTTGGTGTTTTTTACAATTTGTGAAGTGAAAGCTCAGTCTAATTAAAGATATCGAGGGTTTCCAATACGAATTTTCAACACATAATATACTAACAAGAAGGAATATGGAAACTCAAACCAAAACTAGGATGATAAAAAATCGTGATCACAACTTTTTATCATGAAGATAATGTTCCTCCATTAATGGGGTTTTATTATAAAACATTTCTTATAATGTAATAAATTAAAACATTTAAAAATTCTTTCAGGAATCATAATCAATTAAAATTTAATAAGACTTTAATATAAATAATTTAACACATTATTTAAAATATAATAAAAGTGCACAATTAATTTTATATAAATGGAAAAGTAATGGGAACCTACCCCAAAAGTAGACCAAGCCATTCCGACAATTTGGTATTTGACACTCTAACATGATGTTTATCCACACTTCCACACACATACATTCATACATATTCCATAACCCAATTCACATATTCCACTCTCCATGAGGAAATATGTAAATTGTGCATATATATATATCAAAGAATATGATCACAAGTTTTCCAACAAAATCAAAACTCACTATAAACAAAATAATATAACATCAAAACCACACTGAGTCTTGAAATAAACTCAGAGGAACCAAGAAGCAGAAAGAAAATGTAACCCAAATCTACAGTGGTGATCCTAAAAAATCCCAACCTCTTCACATTTGGTGGTCGTTTCTAGAATCAGTATGAATGGGTCATAAGAGACCCTTTAGAAAACATAAAATCAAAATAAAAAAACGAAACATCCATTATTCTTCAACCCTAGTGTTTCGAACAAACCACATTGGGAACCAAAATAACTATAAACCTCTAAATAGATGGAGGATGAAGGTAGATTATTACATACAATTAAGATTTAGAGAATAATTGTGATAAAAAATGTATGATATCACCAGATTGAGAGAGTTCTCGGATGGCTATGTGTTGTGAAACTAAAGAGAACCCATAGGGGGTGTCGGACAAGTCTTGAGGGAAAGGAGGGGTGTAGAGACCCGAAGCTTATCGTACATGGACATTACATTACTTTTGCGGAATACTTAGTACATAACAAAAACACACACACAAGGATCGTAATAGTTTAGTGTCTTTGGAAACTCGGAACGTAATCTTCTAATCGTGGTGAAAGATCTTCAATATCTCCCATAAAGATCTTCCTTTTTTTTACCTAAAAACCTTTCTTTATATCCTGGGGAAAAGAAAACATAAAAGGGTGAGCTCAAATGCTCAGTAAGGGTAAACAAAAGAAATATCAACCACATCATATACATAGGAACATTGCCTTTGGAACTTTTAACCTGCAAAAGAGCTCATAATATAATAACATGGGATAAATCATAGAAGTGAAAATCAGATCACCATAATCATAACACGAAACTTAAAACTTTGTGGAATGCACACATAATCATGGAAAATCATTTCTTGTTAGTCATGACTCATTGCCAAGACTATCTTAGTGGACAAAGTCCCTTTCTGAATCGAGTAACCCTCGTTTCAGTCCTGTTTCACTGAACCGGTATAACCTACCATTTCAGCCATGTCTATCTCATGAGATATAAAATCTTTACCCAATGCATTGGAGGGAGATATAGGTCCCACCCATCTTATAATGAATCCTTTCTTATGTGTGCCACATAATCATAAATCATACATCATCGCATAACACATGTAACAAAAATGGGATTCTTGAAACATCATGACATCATAAAATAAATCTTATAAGGCAAATGACTTCATAAAAATAATCCCCTCACAACATAATCAAATCAATGTAATTAAAGGGATAAAAACAGACCCCTTTATTATCTTAGATGGAAAATAATTTTGATAAAACACTTGAACTTCATTCTTGAGGAAAATATCCTTTCTACTTCAAAAACATTTTTCCTTTCATAACATGTCATAAAACTTTAAAATAAAAGAATTTGATTAAAAATAAACTTGAAAACTTGTAAAGGAAGCTTCTTGGAAATAATGTTTTAAAAATCCATTCATGCCGTATAAGTTTAAAAAAAACATTCTTCGTACTTTTGTCGGAAAAGTCAAAAAGTACCTCGTACGAAAAACGACAAAAGATTCCTTTTATTTCTTTTACTAAAAACTCACCGAAGGGTAAAAATGGATTTAAACAATTGTAGGTGGATGAAAATAATATTACATATTGATGAAACATGGATGTGGATGATAAAATACACCCCAGTAAATACTTACGAATAAACAATCTCGAATAAAAATGAGATTGTGATATTTCCCTTACCTTAGGTCCAATATGCTTCGTATGTGTGCGAAACTCCTGTATAATGATTTAAATAATGTCATTGACTTATTACAGAATCATATTCATTGTTATGATATCATATATGGTTCACTTATGACATTATATTACCCGTTCTTTTGTAAATTCCATGTTAAAGAAGTGTTTTGGGTAAAATCGTTTCATTTATCGTAGGTGTTTTGACTTGTTGTTCTTGACATCATTATTACTTATATCATGATTTACTTACTTCCAGAATATAAAATATGATTTATATATCATATATATTCAGTATATATATATATATAATAGATAGATAAATAAAATGAAAAACACCGTTCATGGAGACGGTAGTCCGTACGTACGCATGAACGCTGTTTTTCTTTCCTTATTGTCTTGAAATGGAAGTAAGTAGATGACATACATATGTATATATATACATAAATCCAGTAGCTTTATAATGTCATATATTTCATTATTATTTCTTATATATACATTATAATCATTCTTAAATGGTTAACATGGAGAATGAATCTCATCGCGTCGTGGAGACTGTAGTCCGTACGTACGCACGAGCGATGATATCATTTCTATAAATATTGAATTGAATTGGAGTGGATTATACAATATATCAGAATCAATATGATGTTTTAATAACTATGTATAGTTATTCTTTACACCATTATACCCATCCATGTAAGGTGGTGGTGGAAAATAGATTACACCACGGTGTGGAGACGGTATTCCGTACGTACGCACGCGCGGTGATTTCTTTTTCCGTAGGATGGATAGATGGTGAAATAGGGTTGTTTCATACTTATAATAACATATCAGTATATGAGTGATACTGATGTTATTACTTCATAATGAAAAAACCTAAGAAGAAGAAGTGGAAGAAGAAATAAAGATCAAAGAATTGGTAACGGTAATTACCTCTTCTTTGAAGTGCCTCTTTGAGACCTCCTCTTAGGGCACTAGAATTGGTCTTTGAGGAAGACCAGAACCTCTAGGATGTTTCTAGGGAAGTGGAGAAGGGATTTTGGCAGGGGTTGTCCGAGCTTGAGTTCTCAAATTGGTGTGAGGAGGAGGGGGAGGAGGTGTCCTTTTATAAGGGAGGAGAGGGGCACCTTAGGAATATCTCAAAATATTATTTTATATTAAAGTCAAAATTGGTTTATAATGGTTCCAAAGGGTCTTATTTAGAAGTTAAGGTGGGGAGGGGTCGAAATCCTATCAACCAATAGAATTTAGACAAGTTTAGGATATTATTTTAACCTTATCAATTAGATTTAACTCTAAGTTAAATAATTTAACTTTTACCATGTCTTTTTGTTTTCTTTCACTATATGGTTAATAAACTTACTATAACATGCCAAACGAACCCCAAATTGTTTATTATTAATATATATATCCTTTTCTAAGTCATTTGGCCGAACCTTAGATTTTTAGGAATACAATAACAATTAATAATATAATATTTGATTTAAAAACTATTTTGTGTCAATTTTGACACTATTTGATATATGATTTTTGTGAAAGTCATAACAGAATTAAATATTCTAACCATGTTGATTAAATCAACATTAATATATCATAGTAACCTAGAAAATTAGTGGAATTCATAAAAAATCTCAAATTACATTTATTTTGGTGTTTATAACATCAATTATGTCAATATTTCATTAATAAGATAATTATTGCATCATCGTTGTGTCATAAATAAATTAAATTATTTTATGTCTAAAAATTACAAATAAAATACCATCATGTAGGCAATCTTTTTAGCTTTCTAATTAATATTTACAATCGAATTTATCTTATGTATAACCCCATATTAAAAATGATTTACTTATTAAATGTTGATTTTAACTATTTTAACCTTTCTTTAAATAAATTAATAATAAATGTCCTAATCTAATCCAAGTGGGCCTAAATGGTCATATTTTATTCCTAATTTTGTTTTTGGTCGAGTTACACTTGTCCAATAGAATTAGGACATGTGTTAGGGTAATAGTAATATCATATTTACCCTTAGTTACCCTATTTACTATTAACCGCGGTAAACAAAGTAAAAAGTTACTATTCACCAAAAAATTATTTTCATCTCATTGAACCACATTTTAGTCCTTGATATTAACCATGTCTCTCGGATTTTCGAAATTCCATTCACAGAAGCGGCAAAATTACGTTTTATGAAAAATTCAGTTTTTTTTAACTACCACTTAGTAGTTTCACTATTCATCAAAAATTGATGTTTTTCAGAACAATGCCAAAATTTCATCCTAAGCTATATTTCATATTCTGAATTCAAAAATGAAATCTATTTTACCAAATTCATAACATAGAAGTTGTATTAATTAATTTTATAATTAAATCCCGATGTTAAAATAAATAGCGTGTTTTTAGGAAACAATATATATCAAAAGATTGACACTTGATTATGTCTGGTTTAAATGTGAAATTACAACCAATGACCAACATTATATTAAATTGTAAAAATACATTCTAAATATACTTTAAAACCACTCAAATTAATAATTTATCACTATTAATTATTTCGATTAAAAAAGTTGTTTTTAATTATAATTTAGTAATTTTCACTATTCATCAGAATATGAAAGTTATCCGAAAAGTACCAAAATTTCACCTTAGGCTAAATTCGATACTCCGAATCCAAGAATGAAGTTCATTTTGAAAAATAAGATTTACAGAATTTTAAAAAGTGGTTATTACTATTCATAACGGCTAGTTTTAATAATATTTTAATAGCACATCGTTGTTTAGTGAAACTCGGTATTGCGTATTACACACGCTATCGAGGAAGGTCGCGATTGCGTGTAATGCAAGGCAAGACAAGGATGCGTGTTGTGCAAGCTCCTTTTGGTGTAGCGTACAACACAAGACATTAATAAAATTAAAAAGAATATTTTTTTATAAAATCTTGGGCTGTTACATTCTACCCCCCTTAAAATGAATTTCTCCCTCGAAATTCATCGGGGTTATAAATGGTTTACTATTAGAAAGTTTCTTTAATATAAACCCACATCGTAAAAAGGAATATCAAAACCAATCTTTAAAAACAAAAGTATGAAACGTAACGGTTACCCAAATAAACTAATCATTGGGTTTCCACATAGGTGAAAATATGGATATGGAAGAGAAATCTAACCATCATGTTCTGATGGAGAGTGGTAGAGAACATGGCTATGGAAAAGCCAGTAATCACAAATCCATAGATTTGTGATGATATAAGGTACCATCTGATTCATCAGGTATAAGATCACTAGGACAACATTTTTGGTTTTCAAGATCATTTCCCCTAAAGTTGAAAATTTGAATTAGAATAAATACTTACTTTATTTTGGTACAATCTCACTGTTGTTCGTGCCTTGAACAATTTCCACTTCATCTCTTAAATAAATGAAGTTGAATTTGTTATTCGTGAAGTGTTAGCAGATCATGTGATAGAATGACGGGTCATTCCATCTGTCTCAAACAAAAGGTTAGCAAAAATTATATGCATAAATCGATCTATAGTGAGATTAATCATATATGGTTCCTAAAATGGACTTATACTTCATATATCATACTGCTTAATATAATAAAACTAGTTTCTACTAAACAGGGACTTCCTGTAGGCCAGTGGTAGGCGATAAAGGCCAGTCGCACTTCGGTTGTGGGTTCGATTCCCACAGCCTTGTCCGAAGCGATGGGCTGTCGCCCGTCCTGCAGGTTGTCCTTTTTCCAAAACTATATTACTATAACATCCCATCAATAATATCGAAAAAAAAATTTCTATCCTTAAACAATACTAACTTACGTCCAACACAATCCATTCCAATCTTTAGGCTTATCCATAATACTGCAGTCCACTCTCATAACATAGTGAAAACAATTACCAGAGATTTAATATCATCGTTGATCCCCATATATCATAAGATATGTTTTGTTGGTCACATTCCAAACATTGAAAGTCCTTAATCATGTATACTCTTGAATACCCATTGAACCTTAGTGAAAACTTGAATGCAGTTAAAAGTTAACACTTTACACATACCAAAATCCTCAAAATTATTTATACTCAAACCATGATATCACTTAGTCCTTATATCAATCATGAGCTCATGAATACAATCAAACATCTCATTATCTTCTTATCCTTTCTACTTTCCAAAAGTATCTGAATAACCTTTCATGGTTACTGGTAACATTAATCAGACAACAATGTAACAATCCTTACATGTCTCTTTATTCCATAGTACCATGCGATTACTTATACAACATTACACATGATAAACATGTAATCATTCCACTACATTCTTAAACCATTGACCGAGCTTCAACAATTCTATCCTCTCACATATCATTTGTAGTCTCTTCATTATCATCAACATAAATACTTCCCATACGACCATACTGATTATCTTCATGAGACATTCCCTTAGGTCATTGGTTTGCATAATGCCCATACATTCCACATTTAAAACATTTAACCATTGTTTATGTCGTAGCAATACCATTATCCTCATCCATGGTGTTAACTGAACCTTTTCCTTTGCACTTACTTGCTTTGTGTCCTTCTTTTCCACACCCAAAGCATCTTCCAGTTCCTTTGAAACATTCTCCTTGATGCCTCTTCCCACATGATTTACATAGGGGGAATTGAACTTTCTTTCCTCTATGATCATCATGAAACTCCATCTTTCTCTTATTAGCCGAGTCAGGAAACTTACCAAATTTTACTTTATTGATCATATTATGAGATTGCTGATTCGGCATAATAATGATGTTTGGACATCCAAATCCCATTTCATTATGAAGAATATCATTCCATTGTCCACCATATCCTCCATTATCGTGAATCATCTTGTTTCCAACGATTTTCTAAAACCCCCAAAAAAAAGTAGTGTTAGAGGCAAAAATCATAATAAAGGGGGAGTAACTTCAATATCTAACATCTTAGGTTTAATCTAATATCATTACCATAGTTCTAGGACTATATCCTATACGTATACTTATCCTTAGGGACATCCCTAGACATACCTTAGAAATATCTTTAGGGATCTCACTAACGTTTTCGCGTCCTAGTTTCCAAAGGTTGACTAAACCTTTCCTCTGATACCAACTGTAGAGACCCGTATCCTGACGTACATGGACATTACATTACATTTGCGGAATACTTAGTACATAACAAAAACACACACACAAGGATCGTAATAGTTTAGTGTCTTTGGAAACTCGGAACGTAATCTTCTAATCGTGGTGAAAGATCTTCAATATCTCCCATAAAGATCTTCCTTTTTTTTACCTAAAAACCTTTCTTTATATCCTGGGGAAAAGAAAACATAAAAGGGTGAGCTCAAATGCTCAGTAAGGGTAAACAAAAGAAATATCAATCACATCATATACATAAGAACATTGCCTTTGGAAATCTTAACCTGCAAAAGAGCTCATAATATCATAACATGGGATAAATCATAGAAGTGAAAATCAGATCACCATAATCATAACACGAAACTTAAAACTTTGTGGAATGCACACATAATCATGGAAAATCATTTCTTGTTAGTCATGACTCATTGCCAAGACTATCTTAGTGGACAAAGTCCCTTTCTGAATCGAGTAACCCTCGTTTCAGTCCTGTTTCACTGAACCGGTATAACCTACCATTTCAGCCATGTCTATCTCATGAGATATAAAATCTTTACCCAATGCATTGGAGGGAGATATAGGTCCCACCCATCTTATAATGAATCCTTTCTTATGTGTGCCACATAATCATAAATCATACATCATCGCATAACACATGTAACAAAAATGGGATTCTTGAAACATCATGACATCATAAAATAAATCTTATAAGGAAAATGACTTCATAAAAATAATCCCCTCACAACATAATCAAATCAATGTAATTAAAGGGATAAAAACAGAACCCTTTATTATCTTAGATGGAAAATAATTTTGATAAAACACTTGAACTTCATTCTTGAGGAAAATATCCTTTCTACATCAAAAACATTTTTCCTTTCATAACATGTCATAAAACATTAAAATAAAAGAAGTTGATTAAAAATAAACTTGAAAACTTGTAAAGGAAGCTTCTTGGAAATAATGTTTTAAAAATCCATTCATGCCGTATAAGTTTAAAAAAAACATTCTTCGTACTTTTGTCGGAAAAGTCAAAAAGTACCTCGTACGAAAAACGACAAAAGATTCCTTTTATTTCTTTTACTAAAAACTCACCGAAGGGTAAAAATGGATTTAAACAATTGTATGTGGATGAAAATAATATTACATATTGATGAAACATGGATGTGGATGATAAAATACACCCCAGTAAATACTTACGAATAAACAATCTCGAATAAAAATGAGATTTTGATATTTCCCTTACCTTAGGTCCAATTTTCTTCGTATGTGTCCGAAACTCCTGTATAATGATTTAAATAATGTCATTGACTTATTACAGAATCATATTCATTGTTATGATATCATATATGGTTCACTTATGACATTATATTACCCGTTCTTTTGTAAATTCCATGTTAAAGAAGCGTTTTGGGTAAAATCGTTTCATTTATCGTAGGTGTTTTGACTTGTTGTTCTTGACATCATTATTACTTATATCATGATTTACTTACTTCCAGAATATAAAATATGATTTATATATCATATATATTCAGTATATATATATATATATAATAGATAGATAAATAAAATGAAAAACACCGTTCATGGAGACAGTAGTCCGTACGTACGCATGAACGCTGTTTTTCTTTCCTTATTGTCTTGAAATGGAAGTAAGTAGATGACATACATATGTATATATATACATAAATCCAGTAGCTTTATAATGTCATATATTTCATTATTATTTCTTATATATACATTATAATCATTCTTAAATGGTTAACATGGAGAATGAATCTCATCGCGTCGTGGAGACGGTAGTCCGTACGTACGCACGAGCGATGATATCATTTCTATAAATATTGAATTGAATTGGAGTGGATTATACAATATATCTGAATAAATATGATGTTGTAATAACTATGTATAGTTATTCTTTACACCATTATACCCATCCATGTAAGGTGGTGGTGGAAAATAGATTACACCACGGCGTGGAGACGGTATTCCGTACGTACGCACGCGCGGTGATTTCTTTTTCCGTAGGATGGATAGATGGTGAAATAGTGTTGTTTCATACTTATAATAACATATCCGTATATGAGTGATACTGATGTTATTACTTCATAATGAAACAACCTAAGAAGAAGATGTGGAAGAAGAAATAAAGATGAAAGAATTGGTAACGGTAATTACCTCTTCTTTGAAGTGCCTCTTTGAGACCTCCTCTTAGGGCACTAGAATTGGTCTTTGAGGAAGACCAGAACCTCTAGGATGTTTCTAGGGAAGTGGAGAAGGCATTTTGGCAGGGTTTGGCCGAGCTTGAGTTCTCAAATTGGTGTGAGGAGGAGGGGGAGGAGGTGTCCTTTTATAAGGGAGGAGAGTGGCACCTTAGGAATATCTCAAAATATTATTTTATATTAAAGTCAAAATCGGATAATAATGGTTCCAAAGTGTCTTATTTCGAAGATAAGGTGGGGAGGGGTCGCAATCCTATCAACCAATAGAATTTAGACAAGTTTAGGATATTATTTTAACCTTATAAATTAGATTTAACTCTAAGTTAAATAATTTAACTTTTACCATGTCTTTTTGTTTTCTTTCACTATATGGTTAATAAAATTACTATAACATGCCAAACTAACCCCAAATTGTTTATTATTAATATATATATCCTTAGCTAAGTCATTTGGCCGAACCTTAGATTTTTAGGAATACAATAACAATTAATAATATAATATTTGATTTAAAAACTATTTTGTGTCAATTTTGACACTATTTGATATATGATTTTTGTGAAAGTCATAACAGAATTAAATGTTCGAACCAAGTTGATTAAATCAACATTAATATATCATAGTAACCTAGAAAATTAGTGGAATTCATAAAACATCTCAAATTACATTTATTTTGGTGTTTATAACATCAATTATGTTAATATTTCATTAATAAGATAATTACTGCATCATCGTTGTGTCATAAATAAATTAAATTATTTTATGTCTAAAAATTACAAATAAAATACCATCATGTAGGAAATATTTTTAGCTTTCTAATGAATATTTAAAATAGAATTTATCTTATGTATAACCCCATATTAAAAATGATTTACTTATTAAACTTTGATTTTAACTATTTTAACCTTTCTTTAAATAAATTAATAATAAATGTCCTAATCTAATCCAAGTGGGCCTAAATGGTCATATTTTATTCCTAAGTTTGTTTTGGGTCGAGTTAAACTTGTCCAATAGAATTAGGACATGTGTTAGGGTAATAGTAATATCATATTTACCCTTAGTTACCCTATTTACTATTAACCGCGGTAAAAAAAGGAAAAAGTTACTATTCACCAAAAAATTATTTTCATCTCATTGAACCACATTTTAGTCCTTGATATTAACCGTGTCTCTCGGAGTTTTGAAATTCCATTCACAGAAGCGGAAAAATTAAGTTTTATGAAAAATTCAGTTTTTTTTAACTACCACTTAGTAGTTTCACTATTCATAAAAAATTGATGTTTTTCAGAACAATGCCAAAATTTCATCCTAAGCTATATTTCATATTCCGAATTCAAAAATGAAATCTATTTTACCAAATTCATAACATAGAAGTTGCATTAATTAATTTTATAATTAAATCCCGCTGTTAAAATAAATAGCGTGTTTTTAGGAAACAATATATATCAAAAGATTGACACTTGATTATGTCTGGTTTAAATGTGAAATTACAACCAATGACCAACATTGTATTAAATTGTAAAAATATATTCTAAATATACTTTGAAACCACTCAAATTAATAATTTATCACTATTAATTATTTCGATTAAAAAAGTTGTTTTTAATTATAATTTAGTAATTTTCACTATTCATCAGAATATGAAAGTTATCCGAAAAGTACCAAAATTTCACCTTAGGCTAAATTCGATACTCCGAATCCAAGAATGAAGTTCATTTTGAAAAATAAGATTTAAAGAATTTTAAAAAGTGGTTATTACTATTCATAACGGCTAGTTTTAATAATATTTTAATAGCACATCGTTGTTTAGTGAAACTCGGTATTGCGTATTACACACGCTATCGAGGAAGGTCGCGATTGCGTGTAATGCAAGGCAAGACAAGGATGCGTCTTGTGCAAGCTCCTTTTGGTGTAGCGTACAACACAAGACATTAATAAAATTAAAAAGAATATTTTTTTATAAAATCTTGGGCTGTTACAAGGGGTGAGTTTTTAGTTTAGGTTTTATTTTTTTCATCAATTTTGTTTAATTTTATTAAATATTACCTCACACATAGTGTAGGTATCAAAATTTAGAAAACCATGCACCCTTTACTGGGCACCTGAGGCACCCTGCATGCGATAGTCACATGGTTTCGAAATCGTGCACCATCAGTGTTGTGAATGGTGCTATGGTATATCCCAACTGTGACTAACCATGTGAGACAGGGGAACAATTTTCTAAACTATGTGAATCACCAATGATATCCTCATTTAACCTACAAAAATCCACACTATTTCCTACCATGGACCATGTAGTTTTTTGAAAAAATAAATCACCCTCTGCATGTCAATTATAATCATACTTTTTCAGGATCATTTCTCCCAAAACTCATAAAGACACCTATAACACTTCATAGGCCTTTAAAATAGTTTAAAATCATCAATTTTTATGATTGAACATCACAAAAGTTTGTTCTAAATCTCAGTTATGAGATCGTCCAACCAAGTCATTTATGTGAGCAATTTACATTTCATTATCTTCCAGTTCAAAACATATATTGGTATATCCTTCCCACATTGGAACATCTCATTCAAGAGAAGTCTTCGAAAATTATATAAAAATTATCCAACCTAAAAAGGACGTGACACTTCATTCAAATGGTTGTATTTCATTTCAATAATTCCAAAGCACCTTAGAGTACTTATTATTCACATGACACTTAATATATCAACCCCTGAGCCAACAACCTCTTTCAAACCAAAACATTGAAATGAAACATAACCATGCCCATTTACCTAGATACAGTATCACATTGTTGTATCACTATTCATTTATCCAATCTTACATCCCTCCATAGTATCTAATGTTAAAAATCCATTTCAAATCAACATTTCAAACCAATATTGGAATTCTCAGAAAAAGAACCCCTTTAACAATTCTAAATAATCTTCTAGCATGATTTTTAAAACACTTAAAATGATCGGTCCCAAATAACCTCAAATCCAATGTTTCTTTGGATGTTCCTAAAAATAACCATCATACACAAACATCACACATTTATACAATAATACATTATATAGACATTCCATTACAAACCATATACTTTGAATGGGAGTGTAATGAGAGGACCCACTCCTGCTGACCATTCTCAAGACGCTCAACATAGACGGTCGATGAATTTACATCTGAACTATGATACCTTCTCCCAAGGCATATGAAACTCACTATAATCACATCCATAAAAATATATAATTGAATTTTTATGATGTTTCAGAACAAAACATAAATGAAACCTCAAATCCAATGTGTTACACCGAAAGTGAACCACGCAAGAATCTCAACATATTTTAGAAAATTATTGCAACATAATATTGATTCTCTCTTAGTGCATCTAGGATGATATCAAGACAGGGTACATACTCTTCACTAAATAGAATGCAGTAAATGTTTTAGCACAATTTTCATCAAATAGTTTATTTTTATTGGAATGGATAATGATGAATAGCCAATAAATGAAACGTTTCCAGCCAATCATTCCCAATTACGGGTTGACTTCCAATGAATGAATCTCTTCTTCACCTTCCAATGAACTGTCATTAACTGATCATAATCCTCCAAACCATGAGGTGTTATTTTAATGTTCAATCATACCCATAGAAGTTCTCTAATTCCAAATTTGTTTATCAAAGGTTTTATATAAAGACAACCTCATCGATGTTGTGCTACCAAGTAAGCATTGACACGTAATTAGAACATCCAAACCTAAAGGGAATACAAGGAAGCCAACCATTTCCCAATGATCATCCCCACTGTGTTATTTCTATGTAGGAGGACTAGTTTAATCAATAGTGAAACAATTATCCCCTCCATAGAACTGTCTATTTCATTAAAATAAAAGATATAGACAAGACTCTCAATGGCCCACCGGTTTAGTACATATACAAACTCAAATGTTCCAACCACTAGTATGGAAACCAATATAAAAATGACTATATTGTTAAACCCCCCATCCTTCTAGAAATTTATCCCATGAATTTGGGCAAATTTGATTCATTTATTCCGAGGATAATCTACTAATAAGAAAACATGATACTATAACTCTAGTATCCTAGATGCAAACAAGCCATGTCATCCATCACTGAAGACAAAGAGTGGTTCAACCAACCTACAAAGTGGCCGACCATTCCCGAGGGATGTCTAACTAGATGTTACCATTCAATCCTTAATTCTTAATCCCATTCAATGGGTAAAACATACCATGAAATGACATCCACTAACGGTTTTCCGTTGGAAAAAAAGATTCCCACTAGGGAAAATTACACCTAAATGGTACCAAGTGTCAAAAAGCACACAAATCTATCTCAGCATTAAAGTTATAATGGTGCTACCAACCCTTGGATAAAAGCTTAAAAAAGCATTAGTGTCGAATCTATCTCTGGGCCACACAAAAAAAGAGTCACCAAGATCAATAACTAATCATCTAATCCATTTATAAAAAGGACAAAGACTATAAGGAACACCAATAGTTCTCTTCCATGGAAATTCAAAAGTAAAATCTCAAGTTTCCCTTACATTGGGTGTTTTAAGTAGAGGATACCAATAACTATTGAATTCTAAATCTGTTAAAACTTAATCAAATTTAACATTTAATCATCTAAATATTTAATCCGACATCAGGTTCCATGTTTAGAAATAAAATAACAAGATACATGATATTAACCAATGGCCCAAGGGAAAAACAAGAAGGTTTCACAAAACATTATTTTTTAAAATTCAACATTTATTAAAATCCTATATTTATTAGGAAATTCACATGAAAATTCTGTTCAAAACAAATAATTACCAGTTCAAGGGTCCCACTGAGCCAACTTAGGTTTTCTAGAAAAAAATTCCAATAATAGTTTCTCAAATATAATTGTTTGTAAACACTAAAATGGGTCATAACAAAAACAAACATGCCCAAATGACCTACTTGAATCCAGTTGATTATTTAGAAGTTGACCAATTCATCTCATGTTAAAAATATATTAGCCTATTCATTTATAAGTATTTAAAAATTCATCATGCCATTAGATTTTATATGTGATTAAATTTTCCAATTCAAGAATCAATCATACACTTCAAAATTGAAAGTTGTCCCCCATTAATAAAAATAAATTTAGGTTAAAAATTAAATTATAATACCTCTTTTATGGTTTTGAATTCACAAGTTACCTTTCCCCAACTCTAAGGTTCATATACAACCTTCAACTGAAAATTAGATCCTATAATAATCAAAACCAAAAAAATTAACTGCATACATACATTTATGAACATCAAAACCAGCATGACATTATAAGTAGTAAACACATAAGCATGATATATAATATATTTAATTAAATCTAAAGAAATAATCATGGGATATAGTCAAAAAAGGCATGATAATAAAAACTAAATCATGGCATAACATTCAAGTCACACAAACCACTCAATAGGCAACCTAAAATGAAACTAAATGGCATGGAATATGCATGTCATTTTTATTTTATAGGTGCATAATATGATGCATTTAATGCATCATCCTCTCTGAACAAGGTTATGTGTAAAAGTATTGTAAACTTAATAAATCAATCAACTGTTAAAAAATACACCAATCAGTACAGGTGAAAAAAATTCAATCATAATAGAAAAGAGTATGAATATCAGTTCCCAGCTAGGTCTAGTGTGCTATTTCCTATATGTGTTTTGATCAGTCCCATCAACGGCTATTAACAAAGCATTGACAGATTAGTAGTATTTTTTTCTACCAAACTAAAATAGTTAAACAATACAAAAATTATGCTTTGATACCACTTTGAAAAATCCCTACAAGACATACTATCTAATGGGTATCAAGATCGGTGGGTCACATGGCCTCAATAATTTTGCATCGTACACCATAGGCTTTTGAATAGTGAGAATCATCTCAGGAGGTGATATTGGGAATACAATACTCTATTATCATAGATGTAAAATGGTAATATTAGATAATAAAAAACAAATAATATAATAAGCAAAAATAAGTAAATGAATAACAACATAAAACAAATATTATAGTAACTGATTTAAATTCACTAGTGACAGTTTATACAATAGATGCATGATTTTCATGGTAAATATTCATAACCTATATTATTAAACAAGAACAATTATTTACAATATAGTACAAATAGAATAATTTATAAAATAAAACAAGTATCAATCTCTAAGGAAATCTCTAGGAGAATCCTGAGATCCTTCTCCATCTATTCGCCTAACTCATAGTATAATCACACATCTATAAGATAATAACTATGGTTTTAATTGTTGTGAACAAAAAAATCTTCTTATGTACCAGAGTGTATTAGTATCCCAAGAAGGGAATGAGTTATATATATCATTTGGCTAGCACCCTTAGTGTATAGCCAAATCCAAATAGTGAAATATATATATTTTTAACAGTGTGATGGTATAGTGAAATGATATGGAAAAAATAATAACTAAACAACCACCTGTTTGGTTAATAAGGGACACCTGAAAACTATACTTGCTTCAGATCATAACCGTAATGTGTATCATATCAATTCACTGTATAAATATATATATCTGTAAATATAAATATAAAAATAAATATATTATATTTATACATATATTTATATTGGTTAGGATGGATCGGTATATAACCCAAATACATCCAATACCTTGGAATTTTTTCACAGTCTAACACCTATCCCAACACCAAGATCTCTCTCAGACTCTTGGGATACACATGCTTGAAGGACTGAGGTACAACCAATTTTCACAAATCACGAGGAGAGATATCATGGTTGATCTTTAAACTCTTTTTTGGAAGCATAAAAAGTTATTCCTATAAAGGGATCTCATAGTCCCTTATAAATCTATAATGGAGGTCACAGATAATCCCTTACCTAAAGGGAAATCATGATGCCTTGGCTCCACAACATACATAGAATAATAATTAAAATAAATATTTCAGGATCCGTTAACCTCTCATGAATCTCATTATCCCATTTGGTTTATATCATAAGTCATTAGTAATAAGCCCATAAATCTCTTATTATTCCATATATATGTAAGAGGAAAGCTAACTTATCTCAATAATACTTAAGTAAAACCATCTTAATCTTTTAAATTTTATCGACATTAAAGGCATGATATCAGTAATAAAATAACTCAAGAGGAAAAAACCACTCCTGGATATCATTAACCACATTTAGTTACTTTTTAATGCACTTCAATTCATGACAAGAATTTACCAAAACCTAATAAATTCATGTCCTTAACAATCATACAAGTTCAATTAATTCAAAAGCAGTGAATCCATCTTGAACATTCCATTCTATCCAAACCAAAACATTAAATATTCTGAAATAGGGAAATATATTTAAAAGGAATACATGTGAAGTGTAGTGTTATAGGGAAATAAATAAAATTCCCACTTCAGAAATTCCACTTATAAAAGGAAAAAACACTAAGGTGGTGATTTGGTTCGTTATGAATTTTTAAATTGAAATAATAATCTAATTAAGGTAATAGAAAGATCCAAATACTTATTTTCCACAAATCAAGTATTAACATGAAGGATGATGGAAACTCAAACTAGAACATGCATGATACAAATTTCTATAACTAATTTTTAGATTAATGATAGTGAACCTCCATTATAGGGGTTTGGTTTCAAAATCAAGAAATTTATTATCAAGAAATCATTTATCACATTTAAAACATCTATCTGGAATAATAATAAATTTATATTCAATTATAATTTAATCAATATAATTTACTACATTAATTAAAATCAACTAACAGTTACTTAAGTAGTTGATTAATTATTTATTTAAATTTAAGTTCCATGGAATGGGACCCTTACACAAATGTTGACCAATCCACGATGAATCATTGGAATTTGACCCACTAAATTGATGTATCTACACAGTTTCATGAATATAAATACAATCATATATATATATATATACCTTAACCCAATTCATGTATTACCCTCACTGTGGGTGAATACCTACAAGGAATATATTTGTATAAACATAAAAACCTATTAAAATGAGAACATGTCTTAAAATTCAATAAAAACTCACTGTTAAAAACACTAGAAACTCAAAACCACCATAAGACACTAAATATAAAGAGATGAACCAAGATGATGAAAGAAAACTATCACCAAATTGATGGTGGTGAGCCAAAAAATTAACTTAACCACTTCTACATAAGTGGAAGTTTTCAATATCCTCATGAATGGGTCATGAGATGCCTTTCATGTAACCTAAAATCAAAATAATACCAAAAATAATATGTTATCTCCAAACCCTAGGGTTTAGGATTAATCTCACCGGTTTTTGAAAGATAAGAAAATTTCCAGATTGAAGGAGTTGGAATGAAGTTGAAGACATACTATGATTATTCAGGGTAGAACATTGAAAGAAAACAAATGAAATCACAGGACCAAGAGGAAGCCAATAGGGGGTGCATCACACTTCCAATGGGATCCCCATGGTATTTTGTGCAAGTCTGAAGGTAATAGAGGGTTGAGTTATTATGTTATTTTTTAAAAAAGATTATTTTATTTTCATTTAATTTTCATAAACCGATCCTCATGTAATGATTATGTTTCACGGTTTGGGAAACTATAAAAACCCTATATTGGTTATATGAGGAACCCTATACGGTCTGGCCATATGTTTTGAAAATCATGTTGTGAATAGTTTTTAGGTACTTACCAATTTCCACTAACTGTGCGGGTATGTTCATGGTATGGTGAACCATGCACAACCCGTGCGACAACCTATTTCAACCAGCAATAAGCTGCACAATTTTCTATTGTGGGTGCATGGTTTTAGACAAACCATACACCCACTAAAGATCCTTTATAACTAGAAATTTCTGGGTTGGAAACTCCCAAAACTCTTCTAGTCATCCGAATAACTTCTCAGGCCATTATCTAATTCCAAAAAAAATCACATTTAAATGTTTATACCATCAATATTTTGTTCGGAATCTAAATATTAAAATTGGACCACCAAATAAATTAAATGATTAAAATACATTTCATTCCCATCCATTTAAAAACATGTATCATTACAACGGTTTTTAGGTGTTACCCCAAGGATCATCTCTTTCAGATAAATATCCCCTTGTAGTTTATAGAAAGGTAAATTTTTTTTGGAAACCACAGACTGAATACTTATCAAAATACCTAGATGTTTTTCTATATTTAGACTGGTCCGTAGGGTTTATACTAATGATTCCATGTCCTAATTTTCAAAAACAACTATACCTTCATTTTATACCAACTATTGAATAACAACATTTTATTATATAACTTTTCATTACATGGTACAAATAGTGGATATTTTAAAGATAAGTTTTTTGAAAATAAGGTACATAATACAAAAAAAAAAACCAAAAAACACATTTCAAATCCACCCGAATTTTTATATAATGGGTTCACCTTATGTTAGTTCTACAATATATAATACCCTATGGACGTAAATCAAATGAAATGGGTGAGAATGAAGCCCATGAATGGAATAAACATGGGAGATATAAAATCCATGTGATCATGATAAATTCAAATAATAAATGAGGAATCACAATAATTTTCAATGAATTGGCATTTCATAATAATAAGAAACTAAATAATAACATAGAAGTATAGCTATAACATTTAAATGAGACACCCACAATCATATAACCACAGTTTATCATCATGGTTTCTAAAATTACAATTACCATGTTTTTTCTCCAATGCATCATAAAACAAGTTATATTTAGAGATTAAATTCATTACCCAATGCATTGGAGTGCTCTAAGGATGCACCATTCATATTTCTAAATTTCATTTTATCCATATAGATAATAATAAATAATTTCATTAATAGAATGTTGATAATAAAGAAAGTGTTTCTTATAAAACAATTCATAAAAAAGATATAATGACATTATTGTAACATTATTTTAACCCATAAAAAAGAATATGGGTTTCTTATGTGTAAATAATTGAGCAAAATATCTCATTTTTACATCTAGGTGAATACCCCTTGAAATGGAAGAGGTTAGGGTATTCATAAAAAAAATAAAAGGGAATTCATTAAGTATATTGAGATGATTGAGAAGTAAATTTAGAACCATAAAATGTATAAAACATAGTTTTAGAATATATTAAAAATGAGTCGAGACAAGGTTATCCCATTGATATCATGTAATGTTTCAATACGGTTTTATTCAAAAGGGTAATGAAAGATGGTAATCATAACATTTTGGAGATATATGAAAAAATAGTCTCTTGAATTGAAGGGGAAAGGGGGGAATTTCATTTCCCTAAAGGGTAACTACTATATTTTGAATAATAGAACCTTGGGGGCTTGAGGACACCTTGGGGGACTCATTGGGAGGGAAAACCACCAGAATGTTTAAAATAAAATTCCATTGGTGTACCCATGGGTTTTTGTCCTGATTATAGAAATTTTGGTAAAATTTATTGTATTTTAACACATGAAAAACCAAAAACCAATTTTTAATCATTCTTTAGGCATGGAAAAGTAATGATTCTATAAATTAAAGTTTTTTAAAATAATAATTTACTTTTTAGACTTAAAATTTTAACTTATATTCAAATAAATTGATTACAATATAAGAAAATAATTAATATTAAAAAATATCATTTTTTTACCTCGATTTCTTTTAATTAATTATTAAATTATTATAATGTAATTATGAATTCATTATACACAACGAAATCCAAAAACAGAACATTTTAATCTTCATGAAAAATTAAATCATTTAAGAAAATTCTAATAAATTCACCCTACCCTAATTTCAACATGGTAATTTTAAATATCAAGTTTTTTTATCATAGAAAAATTCTATAAATATGATAATTTTAACATTTAAAAACATAAATTCTTATTATATAAAAATAATTTTTTTAGCCACATTAAAATTTATGATATATATAGAAATAAATCCAGAAGGCATTATAAAGTTTTTTTATCATTTATATTTAGGTGACATTGTTTTGAAAAAAACTTTTATTAAAAAAACATTATTCAGAATACCAGGATGTTATATAAAAATGTATATCTTTTCATAAAGAATATAATTATGTTTTATTTGTGCCTGGATATAAATTTATCAAATTCAAATCAGTGAAAAAAATATTTTATTAAGAAAAAACGATACTAAAATAATTGATGGAATAATCATTTTATTTATACAAGGGAAAAAAATTTACATAGTTAAGGCCTAGACACAAAACTCTTTATTATACCTGAATACAGCATAAGGGTGAGGTGTAAGATGGTTGTAGTTTCATTGGGTTCCTTGACTAACATATATTGAGTGACAATCTCTACTAACATGAACTTATCATTTATGTGATTTCATTGATGTTTCACTTACTTAAACATAGCATGGTCTTGGTCAATGGTTATCCCCAGTGATGACACCTCAAAAACATAATCTGAAAAATTATATTCAAATGCATATAATATACTAGTTGAGGCCATCGTTTCTACATTATGTATCAATTATCCTTTTCATTGCAACTTATGTGTTATAATTATACATGTGAAATTATCCACAGAGGGTGTAGTTTCTGGTATTCATATTGACCAATGACCATATAATAGTCATATCCCAAAATTCAAATTTCCCATTATACCCTATATATACCACTTCATTCATTCACTCAAAATTCTCTAGAATCTCTCCCTATGTTTATATTTTTAGTTTTCATTATATGTAGATTTGTTTACTATTTTTTAATTTTAGTGAAATTCTTGAGGGGGTGATTCTAGAAAATTTTGGCGAATCATATTTTTTCGAATTATCTATTCATTTTAATATTTTATGTATAGTTGAAAAGTTTGAAAATTTAATTGGTCTCATTTAAACCTAATATAATCATCATTGTTAATGGGAAAATATATTATTTTGTTTCTATTTATATTGTATGTGTATGATATTATATAATATGTAAGAATCATTTTTTCTAGAAATAAAAAATATTTAAAAACGATTGGTTCATTTCACTAAAGTAAGTTTTTAAAGATTATTCATATAAAGGATATCTTAGGGTGTAAATGGTATAAACAATTCCAGGAAAATGTGTCCTTGAACACAAAAATAGAATGAGAGAATGAGTATTTTCTCATACCCTTCGGAGATATTTTCAATAATTTATACCATGTTATATACTAGAGTTTCTATTTTATAATAATTGAGTACATTTAAAATATATCGAAAGGACCCATGTGAATAACATTGGGTTGTTGTCAATTCTAGAATTATGTATCTTAGAAGAACTAACAACACGTTTTTGGTGTATATATTAGATGAGGAGATAGTCATAAAGGTTTATACCAAAGCTGGTTTTCTTATAGAATATAATGATCTGAAATCAATGATTGGATATTTTTCTAGTTCAATGAAGTAATAGTGTGTAAGAATTGTTTAAAGAAGATTGGTTCCACTTATTTTATTGTAGTTTCAAAGTATATAATGGATTATGATACACCCAATGAATCTATTTCAGTCCAATTTTCTATCCATGGTCATGACGAGGTAGCAAAATATAATGAACCATTTTTTAAACATTGATATAACAGAAAAATAGATCAATATTTACTATAAAACATTACAAAAAATGATGTAATCATATGGGTTTAGTGGATTTTAAAACATGGAATAAAAAAAATTGTCTCATATAAAATCTACATCATTTATTTCCAATTATTTCATATCAAGAACAATTATTGAAATATCAAACTTAATACCATTGTTCATATATAGGGGAGAATAAACATAAGAAAATGTTGATCTCTGATTCTAATTAGGGATAAAAATTGGATATATCAATAATAACATAAGCATTTAGGAAATAAGAACATGAAAATAAAATATGAAAACTATATACTAGATATAAAATATCATAATCTTGAGTCATGGAGTAAATCATACATGATCCTAAGACTTGAAACAAAAAATTACATGATACATGAGAGAATAAAATTGTCATTAGACATGGAATTTTCTCATAGAAAAAATAATAGTATATCAATTTCATAAGAGTCAAGGATCCTTTCCATGACTATAATAGTGTAATTGGTTCACAACCCATACCATAATAGTAGTCAATCCTCACTCCTAAGACATTTATTGTGGGAAAATAACTCACTAAAATGAGTTTACTCCATTTTACATTCCACTACTATGGAACAATGTTCAATCCTAGTTCTAGTCACATCTTACCAAACAGATTTCACTCTCCATTCATGTATTTTCTAATTGGACCAAGTTTACTCCCCATTCTAGTCTTCTTATACAACACCTTGTTAACTCCGATTCAAGTCCCCCTTTCAGGATTATTTTCAATACCCATTTCATTTAGGGATTACTAAAATGAGATGACTACCTTTTCTAGTTCTTTTTTACTGATCCAACTTAGCTCTACATTCCATTCATGTCTTACAAAACCATGATCACTCCCTATTATAGTCTTATCTTACCAAACTATGATTACTCCTCATTTTATTATTGTCTATATAATGATATATAATATCATTACCTAATAAATTGTATGGATATATAAGTCTCACCAACCATATAATAAAAACTATACATATAGGTTCCAAAGGAAAATAAATCCCACCATAACAAATGAAAGGAAGGTGGGTTTCATAAATATCGTCTCATTATAAAATTAAAATGACCTTAATAAGAATAATGATTGAATCGTTGATAAATATACCCAAAAAATAAATAGTAATATCAATTAATGTTATCATATATGAAAACTGATTTTGAAAGATCACATGAAAGAATTATTAATAAATATCATCTCAATTTTCCAATCATTTATTTTCTATGTGATCCTCAATTATAAAGGAAATAATATTATTTTAAATTTTATTTGTAATATTATAATGGAATAAAACATTCCTTGTTTATTTTGATAGAAAATTCCCAATGAATTTCATTTCGAAAATGGAAATTAGTATCCTTTAAAAATATTTTGGAAAAAGTAAAACATTAGGAAAAATGTTTTTAAACATTCATAAGATAACTGTGAAAACATTTTCGAAACAATTTTATCAACCATTTAAATGGAATTAAAATTTATATTTAAAGGTATATTAAAAATGATAATTTTTAAATGACAGTCACATATAAATATAATATAATTAATATAATAACTAATAGAATTTATTGATTAATTGTATGAGCTATTAATCCACATAAAAAATTTGAAAAAAAAGATAATAAACATTTTTCTCATAGATAATATTAACATAGAATAATCAATGATATATACGTTTATCTTCATTAATGGATATTGAGTTAATAAACCAATAACCACTGTGAAACCAGTCAAATTTTATGCCACATAAAATTTAATAATTATCATATAAAAAATTGAATAACAAGAAGGTGATGAGATTAATGATATAATATATAAATGGATTTTATACACACCACAAAAAAGAAACAAGTGGTGAATAATTAAAATATCTATAACATGTAAAAGACTGACAAGAAACACGTACCATACACTTCCCTTTAACTATGTCTACTTTAACCTCATCTTGAATTCCACCTCCTTAATGGACCCCTTAAGGAACCTAGAATTAGTATTTGGGTAATACCATTAGAACATAGGTTTGGGGAAGCTATGTAGGAGAGGGTTTGGAAGATATTTTAAATGATTTATTTTATTTTGAAAAAATTTATAGTTGATGGTTGTAGTTTATAATTTAAGAGGGGAGGTTTAATGTGATTAAATAATGAATATTTTATTATTATATCTGACCACATTTGAGTGGAATTAATTCAAATGAATTAGGATGATAATGAATGTTATAAATTATGGTTAAGGGTAGGAAATAAATTCACCACCCATTTAATGTTTTATTTTTTTAGCTATTTTATGATTCTAACAATAAACATTAACTCAATACTTTATTTTACATATACTACAAAAAGTTAGTTTTTACCACTATAAAATTATTATGAATAAAAATAAAAATAACCTAATCAACTAAAATGGATATTCCTATTCAAAATACCAAATAAATTATTAAAAATGAAAAAAAAATCATTTAAAAAATCATTTTTCATATTAAACTATCGAAAAGAAATGATTTTTTTATAAAATGTATTTTTATATTGAAAATTGTACTTATATCCAAACAAAATATAAATTGTCTATTTCATTTAAATAATTATATTATGTCTTACAAAAATTTCATTAATTTAATTATATACCCAATAAAAAATATTAAATTACATTTTAATATAATGAAAATGTGGGTTTTGAAAATAATTTTATTTTTTACTATTCCATGAAAAAGTAATCATTTAAAAATTTTCTAAAAAATCACCCAAAGATAATTTTTGCATGATGAAACAAAAAATGATTTTACTTTTATAAAAAATCTTTTCTATAAGTTTCAACAAATTGTTATTTTTACTTTCTCATAGAAATTAAAACATATCACTTTTTGAAGAATACATATATTTGAAGCGAAAACTTTTTTTACAATCAATTATATACTAATTTCCAAAGAATAAATTATTGATTAATGTACTAGAAATAGAAATATATTTATTAATTTGTATGATTGTAAAAAGTCATTCAAAGATAATGTCTATTTTATAGTAATCATGTTAAAATAATAATATTTTAGTGTTCGTTTATGCTTGGTGTTCTGTGAAAATAAGATATAAAAGAGATTGATTTTTTTTAAAAGTTTCATACCACAATATATTGTGGTGATACATTATAACCTCATTAAAAGGAATTTATACCTCAAAATTACTCACTCAGAAACAAATATACGTGTATACCTCTGCCTCATCACAACCTCAGGTTCCCACATAACATATTTAAAATGGTTATTTTTTACAAAACATTATCTTGGTGGTTGGTCTTGTTTTGATTAACATTATCTTCAAGGAATTCAATCTCTACTTGTTTATATTCATATGAAATATATTTACATAGTGTATCAACCTACAATTTTACTACCTATAAAGGATAATGTATATACTTTCACAATAACGATACTTGAAAAACATCATGAATGTGAGAGTGATTTGGTAGATGCACAAATTTATAATCTACCATCCCAATATGATGAGTGGTTTGAAAAAAAAGTTCCTCAAATTTCAAATTTCACTTCCAAAATAAATGGTGGATATTTGAAAATTCCATTATAGGAAATGCATACCATAGAAATGGATAATAAAATATCTCCCTAAATATAGGAAATATAAAAGGAATTAGTAACAACAATACTAGTATTATGTTTATGATATCATTTGTGGAAATTTAAAATATTGGTATTGAAGAGAATTTATACAATAACATTCTAATGGAGAATGATAGAGAATATGGGAGGAATATGGTTAATGACCACAAAACTGTAAACCAAATAGGCATAAATAAGTCCATTGATATCGTCCAAAATGATAATAATATTATAACATTTTATTTAATTTTTTTGATGATATATAATTACTTGATTTCATTCCATATGTACAACCTTACTAGATGGTTTTTCCTTGATCAATTTAATCTTCATATCCTACTCTAGCAAATTATTTTGAAAATTTTAATATCTGCAGAACAAACTGATTATACTATCCATAATTGGATGAAAAATAATTAATATTGTACAAATTATGATCATAAAAAAGTGGTTATCATAGGTTATCTAATACACAAAAATCATCATATATTTTAGTAATAAATTAATCTTTAAAACAACTTCCAATGTTCAACATAAAAAATTTCATAATTGGTTTCCCATATAGTTCTCCCAAAAGATTACAATCTAAAACCAACAAAATATGGATAATAATTTTTCAAAAGAATCTTATCATTTAACAAAACAAATTTTGATATATCTCTTAATTTTCACACACCAAATATATAATGTTTATTTTCATGTATTATCAAGAAAAATGATAAAAACCTAAATAACCCAAATCCATACTGAAAAAATGGATGCCTTCAAAAATTAAATAATACCTTGTACTATAAATCAAAAAATTCTACAAACATAATAAATAAACTACCATTCCATCATATTATTAATCAGTTACATTTTCATCAATATTATACCATTTATTTTAGCAGAATATAAAATCAATTCATCTTATTATTATCCCAAAAGTATGAACATATTATGTTTAATATATATTTTAATCACGTGTTCACAAAAAATATAAACATACATCCTAAATCACTTTTCATGGTTACCATTACTATTTATCAAATACGTTAAAATTTAAAAGGAAATTTGGGGGTGGAAAAATACATAAATGATTCATTATTCCATAATACCATAAAATTAATTCAACAACATTATTCATGAATTTAAATACAAAAACACTCAATCATTCAACGTCCTTCATAAAACATTTTCTATGAATTGTAGTTTTATTCCATAAAACTTATTTTATCTAATATGTCAGTCATAGTCTCTTTATCATATGTAATATAACCAATACTCATGATACCATTTCTGTTCAATGGATGATATTTCCACCAAGGTCATATGTTTTTATAATACCCATACATTCCACATTTAGAAAAAATTAATAGTTATTGATGCATTAGGAATATCATTATTCTCATCCATTATGTTAACATAGCCTTTAACTTTTCATTTTAAATTACAGTCTTTGTGTCTTGTTTTCCACCCATGATAAGTTTGTTGTTCTATTGAAAGCACCTCCAGGATTCTACATCCCGCTGATTTTACATGAAGAAAATTGAACATTATTTCCACTATTTCCACCATGAAACTATATCATTCTCTGCTTATATGTTTACATAAACACAATAAGGTTGAGATGAATGATCATATTATGTTATTTATGATAATGAATTATAACAAGGCTTCACCATCTGAATCCCATATCATCTTATTTCACACAATGTAGATCATTCCGTTTGTTGGTACCATGATAGATTGGGAAGGATTCCATATGTTGAAGAAGTTTTTTTATGAGTATAGTCTTATATTGTCATGTATGTTTATGAAAAAAAGAAATCACCTCACTTTTTTTTGTAAAATTCATACTGACAATCATATTTATGAAATTGGACACCAAATGTTTTTGAAATTCCATCATATTGATAATAATCTGGCATGAATAAATGGAATATCATCTTCAATGAAAATTTTGTATGAAAGTATTGATCCTAACGGGGATGAATGAGTGTATGTATGGATACAATGAAAATGTATTGATGTGATACCAATTATAGAGTTTCCATAACTCATAATTATGTTTAAAAACATTTTTTGAATGCTTGATACAATAATTGGTAGAGAAATATTTGATGAATCATATTCCCAAGGAGAAGGAATGAAACAAGTTTATGAATGATAGCATAGTTAATATGCAATACTTGTTAAGATAGGCAATGATAAAACAAATCATAATTATTTAAAATTCATATATGAATTCAAAATAATTGATTAATGTTTTTAGAAGAAGTAATTTTGTGAAGAAAAAGATTTCTAATTTCAAGATCATCATAATGATATTACTGGATGAAAAATTACTTAAAGGCTGAGGAAGATAATCCTAATAAGGATAAAGGTGATTATTTTCATGAAGGTGATACTTTTCAATTAAATCAAAATAAAAAATATTTGAATCCTTAAATATGTTGATTAGAATCATATTCAGGAAAGAAAAAACCTAATGATGATAATCCCTTAGATTCGGTATGTCATTATATTTATCAAATGGAAAATTTTTTGTGCATGGTAATTCATTGGTATCATATTCTAAAAAATATGAATTTTTGGAAGAAGGTATCCATCTATACTGTTTTCTCAGACTTAGTATTTCATTATAATCATCAGAGGATGATTTTTTTGGGACCAATGATTGAAATCGTACATAGATATTGATAGATGCCTTGTCAAAGGGGGACTTCAAATTTTATGAAGATTTTTTTTTCATCATTTGCGGTAGAGAAATTTAATGAATAATTTCATTCGGGAAATTAGAATGGAGAAATGCAATTGAAGTGAATTTTTTGAAGAAGATGAAAAATATCTATTTATTTATACATGTAATTTGTATGGAGAATCATAATGATGAAATCATATATATAATTTGAATGGGAAATCTGAATCAGACTAATGTTTGAGAAGAATGTATGATGTAGTTATGAAGATGTTACAACATTTGAGATGAATTGAGAAGAGTTGAGAGACTTTGATGAATTCATAAATGTATAATAAATTCATGGAATTGTGAAAATTTAAAAACATTTGATTAGAGGGAAAAAATTTAAAAACCCACCCAATCCATATTTATGTCACTTATGAATGGATAAATTACATTGTAATTTTTGACAGATGTACAATTCTTGAATGGAACAGAGATAAGATCTAGATTTCTATAGAGAAGAATATTTTGGATTGTCTTTTCTGAATATTTCATGCCAGAAAAATGTGAATTAAAAAGTTATGAAATTGTATTGTGTTCAGTTGAGTATCATATTATTAATCTCATCTTATTCACATGATCAATGTTTCATGCTAGAAAACACAAACAAGAATATCATATTGGGTTTTACAGATTAATGAAGAAAGTTTTAAGAATTATGTCAACTATGTTTTGATAGATGTATATTTTCTCTTATTGAGGTTACATATTTGGAAAATCAATCTAGGAAATTGGTATGAGTTTTGTTATAAATCTAGGAAGTTTATACAATATTTAGGTTATGAAATTGAAATATTTATTTAAAATAATTCATTTTGTACAGTTGGCAATGGGGAACTGTAACAAGTTATGTTACAAAAAATTATATTACATTTTTTGTTCTAGGAGGAGATCACACAATATATTATCATTTACATTGTGAGACACGAGTGTAAGGGAATATCCTACTCATTATATTGCACACAACAAATCATATCCTCATAGATTATGTGTTATTGGATATTTTTTAAACCATACAATGAATGTAGATATTCGTATTAAATTGTGAACCTTGTATATTCTTTATGTTCCAATGGATATTTGTTCAATTTGTTTTCAGAATGGAAAGTAATATTTTATAAGAGGTGAAGGTTGTTTCATCAGAACATAGATATAAAATGAATGTATATCACTGATTCTACCCCTTCCTTAATTAGTGATAAAATTATAATAAATGGGAAAGTGAAATTACTATAAGTGATAATGGTTCCATTTGTTTTTTTATTGCTAATGTTTTGATGAGAATCTGATGGAGAATTTTAATTATGTCAATAGTAAATGTATTCTATTTTTAGATGTTAAGAACCTTCATTCGTGGAAATATAGACTGCTTCTATATCTTATGTCTATTAGATATGATGTTCATGAAGCTTAAATAGAGGGGTATCCTCCTATTTATGATAAATTTCCCCTTACATCTATTGATAATAATAATATTGAGAATGATTTAAGGTCCAAGATTGTTTAACATTTATCACATTCTGAAATTGAATTTTTAAGTGTAATGGTTTTTTCCAAAAATAAATTTATAACAGAAATGGTGAAAACATGTACGATGGAAGTAAAATAGTGGAGAAGAAATAAACTATAATTATAGAGGTGATAATATGATTAATTGAAAATGGGTGAGTATGATTCTTTTGTGGAAATCTTTTCGAAGGTAAATGATATTTTTATCATTATCAGATATCTTGGAGAAAATTTAGAAGATTCTAAAATTGTTGAAAAGAACATCATAATCCATATCGCTATGTTTTATGCAAAAGTTTCATTACTTGAAGATACTGAAATGGAAAATTATCTCTCAATTATTCCATAAAACCCTTTCCACTTTTGATATGAGAACGGAGAAATCTTTGGAATGTAAAACAAATATTGATAGAGAAATTTTTTCCAGGATACCAAGAAGTAAAAATCAAATAATATTCTTATGGAAGAAGAATATAGTGATTTAGATTCTAAAAATGATTCTTGTTAAAATATTAATTTAATTTTATATTTATTTTCTAGAAATTTGTGAAGAGGTTCATGTATATATAATGGGATAATTCCCTTGAAATTCATGTAATGTGGAGTCATTACTCAATTTGTAGACAATTTTCCTCGAATAAAAAAAATAGGATATTAAAGAATAATAAATAAGTCTATGAAGATCTTGGAAAAAACATTGTAATGATGATAAATCCTTTTATAGAGAAAAAAATAAAAAGTTATTCATTTCTGAAAGAATATTTGTTTCACAACAATATTAATAAGAAAAATACACTAATGGTGAATCTTAAAAATATATCAATTATATTAGTGAGAACACATTTATTGAAATAGTAAATAATGTAAAATTAGTTATCATTAGTTATGAAGAAGAATAAACATGATTAAAATATTGTCTGAAATAGGAATATAAATAATTCATCAGAAATATTTTAAGTAATGAAAAAATTTATGGACATTTAAAAATGAATGTTCCTCAAAAAACAATAAATAGTTTTTTCCAAATGATAATGTATTTCATGAAAATGTAATTTATGATTTAATTAAATATCTTTAGGAATAATATAATTATAATGAACATCTTGCTATGATGATGAAGGAAAAATAAGAGGATTTGGAGCTTGTAGGACAAAAAAATTTCTAAAGCTAAACATATAAATACATGTTTGAAAAACACTTTCACTAATGTTGGTGAATGATCATATATAGGGAAATATGATAAGGATCAACAAAAGTTTCCATAAAATATTTTGAATAAATCAAGATATTTTTTTGAAAAGGAGAATGATGTGAATTGTTATGTATATATATATAGAAAAGATTGGCAAATTGATGAATTCAGATGTTTCTAAAAACAAATAGTTTAATAATGGTTCAAAAAATTTTAAATCCCAAAAGGTTCCAAATACTTTTTATTCTATTAAATATGGAAGGAAAATCAAGCTAAAAAAAGATTTTGATTTCTAGTAGAATGGTTGGGGTTCATATAATATAACAAAGAAGGTTACTAAGAAACATGCTCAGAAAAATACTCAGTATGGAACATTTAAGGGAAAAAATTCGTTCCATGGATATAACTTCTATTGTGGGGGATTACAACATACATAAAATATTTTTTGGTTCATCCAAAAACATTACTTATATTCTATAGGATAAGGAAGGCAAGGGTCGAGGTGGAGTCAATCTCCTCAAATAATTACGTCTGAGAAGGTTGTTTTGAAGAAACCTATGAATGTATGAGTACAATTTGAAAATATATTTCATCCCTTAGAAACCATTTTTGAAAGGTGTGAACATCCTGGACCTCATGAGAGTGGTTTTTCATGTTTTTTTACCATCAAAACAAATGTTTTTTTACCAATTCCCAAAATCTGGTGATGAAGAAAGAAGAAGTCCTTATATAATCCACCATTAAATCTACGAAATGAGAAAATCATTGGATTCTTGGAAGTGGGATATCATCTTATATGATAGAATATTTAATGTTGGTGAAGAGTGTGATAAAATTTGAAGAATAAATAATCAACTTTTGCAATGATAAATCCTTAATTATTAAAGTTATTGAATTATCCATCATTGGGAAATAAACGATGAAATCCAAGAAAACATTAGATGTTGATGCGATAGAAAAACCTAATTATTGTTTCAAATTTTCTTTTGAGGATATAAAATTTATCATAAACAATGATTAGTTTTTTTATGAAAAGTGAAGAGGATGGAAATATATCAATAAGAATCCAATGTACAAAAAGAAAATTGTTTCATGTCGGTGAAATAAAAAACACTTATTATTTGAGTATGGTATAAAAGAATCATTTTTTCCAAAAAGGATAGGATATATGTGTTAATGAAACACAATAATGATTAAAATTTTTATAGTGTTCAGGATATTCCTGATTTTCTATGAAGAATAGATTGGTGTGGCACAATTTGTTAGAAAGAAAAAATTACAAACTTAGCTTATAAGAAAGTTTATATTTTTTCAAAACAACAATTGGAACTTAATTATTTCAATATTTTTGGGCTAATTATTAATCAATAAATATAGATACAAGTTCATAATCACATTAATTGATTAATTTAATTACATTACTTGTGTTATTTATATGAAAAATCATTCTGAACATTGAAAAATGTTTAAAAAAATCAGGCGGAAAGCTCAGAAGGAATGTGAGTATTCAATGAAGTAGTTGATAACTGATCAAGATGGTGAATCATAGAGTTATTAATTATAAATATATTTTGATGATAACATAATATTAATCATTATAATTCCACATACACCCCCAAAAAGTGTCGTTTCATAAAGAAATAATAGAAGTTTGGTGGAAATAGGGAGAACTATGTAACATGAACATTGAATATCACATTATTATTGGAGGAAAGCCATGAGTACCAATCTATATATCCAAAATTAAAATTTCTATATGCCATGTTTAGATATGAAAAAAATAAAAAAATTAGAAAAAAAACCATGTTTGAAATACATATGAGTTTTTAGGAGTCTATGTATTATAAAGAAGAAAGAAGGATTATTTGGGAAGTTTTAACAGAAAGGTGAAGATGCAATTTTTCTTTTCTATCATCTGGAAGGAAGATGATACATATGTTTAAAAAAGAAAAAATGATTTTTTTATTCTATATACTTGAATGGTATTGAATAGGATGGGGAATAAAAATTTACTCTTGTTCTTAGGGTTATTGGGCCGAATATGTAATGTTCGTTAACATTTATAATAAGGAGAAAAAACCACTATTATCCTACCCAAGAAAAAGAACAAGGGTCAGCTATTTCTAGTGAAGATGAATAATCTATAATATCTAATCACAAGATTAGGAAGCAATTGGATGCTCCGGTCATTATTAGAGATCAATAAAAAAATGTTCAAATAAGATGAACAAAACATTCTATTTCAATAACTTATTTTTTTCAAAATTTGAGGCAAATGATGTGAATAGAGATTATGAGTATCCAAAATGGGTTTAGTCCGTGAATGAAGAGATTTAATAGATTCAAAATAATGATACATGGGAACTCATACCTAGGATGAATAATAAAATTGTTATTGGTACAATGTAGGTTCTCTAGAATAATCTAAATGATAAATCTCAAATGATATGAAACAAGGATAGATTAGTATGAAAAGGTCACTCCCAAATAGAAGGTGTTGATTTTGATAATACCTCTATCTTGTAGAATAGATAAAATCAATCAAAAAATTTCTTTATACTACAGCTGAATAATGTTAAAAAAAAATTCAAATGGAAGTAAGGTCTGCATTTCTAAATGGGGATCTTGATGAGGAAGTCTATATTGAAAAATGACATTGATTGTTTTTTGGGAATGATGAAAATTATGTAATAATAATGAATAAGTCCTTTTATGGGAGAAAATAAGAAATTAGGGAGTGTTATTCCAAATTTTATACTTGTTAAATAGAGATTAGTTTAGGTATAGGAAGAGTTGATATAATCATTACATCAAATAAAGTAAAGTATTTCCCAACATAAAAACTGTTTATAGTGATGTCATTATCATTTATAGGAACGATGAAAGATCTTGTGAAATATTTTTTGAAGAATTGAGAATGTTTTTTCCGATTTCCATGGTGTGGAGAAATAAAATAAATTATTACGTTGAAAATTTTTCTAATGAAGAAACACTTTTTTCTATCAAAACAATATTACGATAGGGATCTTCATAAGAGGTCTGACATGAAATATGTGAAACATGTTTCCAAAAAAACATTAATGGTAAATAAGTTTTCTAAGGATAGAGAATGGAAGGAAGTTGATCCAAAATAAGTTTGGGTGCTAATATTATTTTTTATGTTTGACTACCTCAAGACCCATTATTTATTATGTTGTTAACTTATGTGGAAGATATCAAAGTGAATATAAATAAAGACGTTTAATTTTTGGAAAAATAATTCTCTAATACATCAAAGGTACAAGAAAATGTCCCAATCAGGTATAATAGCTCAGAATGTATTGAATTCATTATGTAGTGATATGCAGATTATGTAGGAAATATGGATGATAGAATATCTAAATCTTGTGGAGTATTAATTCAATGGAATATTATTGTTAGTTGGAATACAAAGAAAAAAAAACTAAATCATAGTATGACTGATGGTGAGTATGTTTCTACCACTAAAGCCTCTACCCATCATATGTTTATGAATTCTCAGTTAAATTACATGTTGAAGTGATGTTACCCTTACACATTGGTTGTGATAATAAATGTTCAATCATCCTTACAAGGAATTTGGTACAATATTCATGTTAAAAATATCTCGATATCAAATATCATTTAATAAAATAGATTTTAGAGATGAATGAAATGAATCTATATTATGTTCATAAATTGAATCAAGTTGCTAATATTTTCACCAAAACCTTAACAAATGATGATTTTTATAAATTGAGGTTGATCATGGGCATCCGACCTATTTCATATCAAGGTTGTGGTTTTTATTTTTTTCCACTATAGAATCATACCATTGAATTGTGTTGTCATGTGGGATAACTATTTCATAAAACTATCCTTAATGAACGAATATTTAATGGGGACTTTTTTGGGTATTCTATGAATACCACCTTTAATGCGTGTGAAATATTCTAACTATTTTTTAGCGTTGTTTTTGGAAGAATATTTCCATATATTTCATTAATGATGAAAAGTTGAGGAGGAAAGTATAATGAAGAAATTTGAGGATTTTTTTCATGATCACTACTTTTTGAAAGAATGGTTTTATTATCAATAATTCTTGTTTCATATAATGAGTTATCTCATGTAGGAATAGAATTTTTGAAAAGTAATCCATATCATGAGGTTTCAAAGATCTGTTATTTATGGATCATGGATGAAAAATAAATCTGGAGGTTTATATTTTTTGGAAACAAGTTGTTTGTAGAATGGTTTTTTCAGTTTAAAATGTTTTTATATTATTATTTTGTTTTTCTGTCAATGATGTTTAAGATGAAAATAAATCACCTAACATTATTTCTAATAAACATCAGACTGACCATCATATTTATTCAATTAGACCCAAAATGTTTAAAAAGTTCTATCATATTGATAATAATATGGATGGAAGAAAAGGATAATCATATTCACACTAAATTTAAAATGATTTTGTTTGACTATAATGGGGAAGAATTAGATTCTATAGGGAAATGATGAAAATGTGATGATTTATTTTTGATCATGGAGTTCTCATAAATAACATTTATGTTTTAAAACATGTGGTACAATATTCAAAAATTAAATGGGATAGAAATATTTATCCAATTATATTGGTTCTATGAAGGAATGAAAGATGTTGATGAAATATAATAAAATTAAAATAATTTCTATGATAAAATAGAAGATGGTAAAACTGAACATAAATATTTAATAATAATTAAGTAAGTCATGATTATTGATGAATGTTTTAGAAGAATAATGTTTGTAAATTTGAATATTTTTGGTCTCATGACCATCAAAAACAAAATACCAGATGATTATTTTTATAATGCATGAGGTGGATAATCGTAATAAGGATAAGAAGGATGATGGTAATGAAGGTGATGGTTTTTAGTCTAAAAAAATCCCAAAAATTTATATCCTCAAATAATTTAAATAGGATAATATTTATATAAGAAATAAGCTAAGGATGTTAATCATTCCAATTCAATATGTAATCATATTCAACAAAGGTAGAATTACTTGTGTAGGAAAATTCAAAGGGTTAATATTTCGGGAAGGATGAAGTTGCAGAAGAATGAAGTTGCTGATACTAATCCATCAGACTAGGTATGCCATCAAAATCATTAAAAGTATATTTTCTTAGGACCAATGATTTAAATATCACTTAGAAATTTTTGGATGTTTCTTCCAAGGGGAGCATCATATTAGAAGAGGATGTTTTGTTTTCATTATATGGTGAAGAGAAACATAATGAATAAATTTCTTCAAGATATCAGACAAGAAAAGAGGAATCCGGCTATAGTTTTTTAATTAGTTGATATTTTCCTATATCTTAATATATGAAATTTTTATGGAGCAACATGACGAATAAATCGAACTGAGATAATATGAATAGACGATCAGAATAAGAGTGATGTTTATGAAGATTACCTGAATCACAGTTAAAGTTGTTATAATATTTGATAATGGCCAAGAAGATTTGAGAAGCATTTATGAAGTCATAAATGCATCAAAAATTCATGTAAACATGCAAATTAAGAAAATATGGTTGAGTAGGAAACAATTTTAGAATCCCTCACAAACCATATTTGGGTCACCGATAAAAAGAGGAGGTACTTTGTTCTTTCTGATGAATATAACATTCATGAATGTAAGAGAGAGAAGCTCCACATTTCTTGGGAGAAGATGTTTTTGGATTTTAGTTCTTCAAGACATGATTGTTGACAACGTTGAAAGGAGAAGAGACAAATTGCAACATATTTAGTTGACTATCTTAATCATTTTTTCATCGTATTCAGCTTGTCATCGTATTAGTCTATATAATCAGAATAAGAATATTTTCTTTTCTTTTTTAGACAGAGGATGAAAGTATAAATAATTGACTCAACCTAATTCTAATTGAGTAACATTTTTCATTATAGATAAATCAAACATGGTAAATGGGACTAGGAAATTGAATTGAGTTTTCTTACATATTCGAGGATGTTCTTACCAGATTTTGGGTAAGAAAGTGATGAATTGTTTTAATATAATACATTTATTTGATGTTTAGAAAAGATAACAATAACATATTTTCTAATAAAATGTTATATTACATTTGGTTTTCTATAAGTACCAAACACTATTTAATTTTTTAGATAGTACTACATGACTGTAAGGGAAACTCCTAGTCATTGTATTATGAAAAAACAGATTGTTTTATAGTGGATTTTTTGGGTATTGGATCATTTCAAAACCAAACCATGCACTTAACTGTTCATATTAAATAATTAACGTTGTAAATTTTTATACTTATATGGATTTTGGTTTTAATTTTTGGAGTAGCGAAAGAAATATTAAAGCGGAGGGAAAAAAATTTTCATATAAAAGGATATATAAAAGAAAAATATGTCATTTATTCCCCCTATCAGTGATACAATTATCCTGATTGAGAAATAACACTATTGTCCATCACATTCACTATTTCCATGAATCATCTTATTTATAGAAAGCTTCTATAACCAAAAATATTTTGTGAGTAACAATAGCCATAATGGAAACCCACATAATACAGAGAATTTTCTTATCAAATGTCAATCTATGAAACCTTAATATTATACCTACATTATTCATGATCATTACCAATATTCACGGATTATAACCAATACATTGACTTATCCTAAGGGATCTTTCTTTTTCTTTTCTCATCCTAGTATCCAAAAATTAATTAAACCTTGTTCTTATACCATGTATAGTTATCTATCATTTTTATTAATAGATATTAAACATAATATATTATTATTCACTACATAATATAGAAAAATAAAAAAAATCATTTTGATTTAGTGAATTTGGAAACATGGAATAAATAGAAAATGGTTCATAAAAAATCTACATCGTCTCCCTCTTATTCCATCATAATTAGAACCATTTTTGAAATTTTATTCATAATAACATTATTTATATTATAGGGAAAATAAATATATGAAAATGGTGAGATTAGATAAAAAGTATTATTTAAAAAGGGGTGTATCAATCATAACAAAAGAATATGGGCATAAAAAACATAATCCTAATATTTTAAAATTATACCCTGAAAACAAAATATAATAATTTTGTGTACTAAAAGAAATTATATAATTTCATATGATATGAAACATAGTATAACACGAGGCATGAGAGAATAACATTGTAATAAGATAAGGAATTGTGGTATACCAAAAATAATAGAAATTAACTACATTTTTAGTAAGAGATATTTCCCATGACTATCATAGTAGAACATGTTCACTCCCCAATCCATCGTAGTTGTCACAGTTCACTCCCAAGAATATCATGTTGGGAAAATCTGTTACCAAAACGAGTTCACTCTCCATTTTAGCCCCGTCGTACTGAACCAAGTTCACTCCTCATTCTTGTAATACATTACTTAACTGAGTTAAATCACTGTTCTAGTCATTCCTTAAAAAACCACGTTCACTCTCTATTTCGGTCATGTATTAGTGAAAAAAAATATTGACCATTCTAGTCCTCCCATACTGAACTGAGTTCACTCTATATTCTAATTTTATCCCCCTGAACTGATTTAAATCCCCATTCAAGTCAGGTCTTACTAAACTATATACAATTCTAGTTTGGGTCACATCCTACTGAACCAAGATCATTCCCCGTTACATTTATGTCTTACTAAACTGAGTTCACTCCACATTCATGTCCTGTTATTCAAATGAGATAAAATATAATTTTCCAATACATTGGAGGGAAATAATTATCCCAACCATCACACAATGAAAAACATATATATATATGTGTGTGTGTGTGCGTGTGTGTGTGTGTGTGTGTTTGTGTGTTTGTGTGTGAGTGTGAGAGAGAACAACAAATATCATATCAAAATAAATGAAAACAAATTGTATTTAATAAAAAAATTCATATAATATCCTATGGAAAATAAATAGGTTACATTAATTTAATTCTATCATAAACATAAGGCATCGAAAATGTATAAGGATAATATCATTGAATAATATCCATATAAAAGAATAATTAATATCAAATAATTTCATATTATATGGAAAATAATTTTTAAATATCACTTCAAATAATTTTTAAAAAAATCAATATGAAAATTATATTTCTAAAAGAGCTATATAAATTTAAAGGGAAAATTTTCATTGAAATCAAACTTGTAATCTTGCAATGGATATAAAAAATCATTAAGGCATGATTATGGTGGTAAAATATGTTAATTCCATATAGGATAAAAAAATTCCTTACATATTTTTCCATGATATTCACAAATAAACTCGTTTATAAAAATAAAAAAAGAATCCAATGAAAACATTTTTCAAAAAGACAAACATCATTAAAAAATGACATTAAATAATCATTGTAGAACTGTAAAATGTTTTCTGAAATAATTTTATAAACCATGGACTTGAAAACAATATTAGTTTGAAGGGAAAATTTAAAAACATATTTTTTAAATTAATTTATTTATACATGTCATAACATTGAAGTGATTATTAGTAGAATACATTGATTATATGTATCATCAAAAAATATACACTAAAAAGTGGAAATGAAAAACAATGTAATTAAAGTTTATATTACACATAATATAATCCTGAAATAATCAATTATTTTTAATTTTAATCCAATTAATGGAAATTGAGTTATGAAATCCATTTCCTCTTTGTAATCAGTCAAAGAAAATGAACAATAAATCTTATAATTATCAAATGAAACATTGAAAACCATGAATATAATGAGATAAATTATATGATATATCAAATGGAAGAATATAAAACACGTAGAATAACAATGTGGTGAATAATCAATATATTTTAAAATTTTAAAAGTGAGATAGTAAAATCATACCTTACACTTAACAATAGTTTTGTGTGCTTTATCCTCCCTTTGAATTTCACCTCCTTGGATGGCCCATTAAGGAACATGAAATTGGACTTTGGGAGAAACCATTTACTCTTGGATATGGGGTGAGTGGGGAGGAGTGGGGTTGGGCGATATTTGAAAAAGTTTCAAGGTTTTCGTGGAGAAATGGGGTGATGAGTGGTGATAATTATACTTTATGAGGGATGGTTTTAAGTGATTAATTAAGGAATAATATTTATTTAAATCCTTCCACATTTGGGTAGCCATAATTTAAAATATTGTTTGTTCAAAATAAAAAATTTAAAGTATTTGAAGTTGACGAAACACATCAATGAAAAATTTAATGTTCATATATTTAGGTATTTTATGATTTTACCATTTAACATTAACCGGGTACATTATTTTATATTTAATGTGGTAAATGTATTTCAAAAATGAAAACCATTATAATTAAAAAATAAATTAAACATATAAAATTATTACAAACATCAGATTCCAAATATAGAATCCATTTTTAAAAATAAAAATCACATAATTTTCAATTATTAATTTAAAATTAAATAGTCACAACACAAAAAAATACATGTATTGGTTAAATATGTTTTTATCCCAAAAATGTACATACAAAAAACAAGGTATAAATATTGGTTAATTAATAATAATTAGACTATGCATTAATAAAATTTACATAATTTAATTTTATAATAATTAAATGTCATAAAATAACATTAAAATTTAAATAAATTTCGTGATTTATAAAAATAGTTATTTTTAGAATACAATAAATAATTTACCTTTTAATAAATTTATAAAATTCTAATCATTTGATAAATTTTCCATGATGAAACCAAAAATTATGTCCACATTATAAAATAAAATTTATTGAAATATCAAAAATTATTTTTAATTATTTTCTCATTAATTGAAATAAAAATTCTTTTTTGAAGAAAATATATACTTGGAGAATAAATTTAAATAAAAAATCATTTCTTTTTTTTCCTAATAATAAAAAAATTATAGAACATTAATTGTATATATATTTAATAATGTGGTTAATAATATTCATTCCTTCCAATTTAATGTCTATGTTATAATGGTTATTTTAAAATATTAATATGTTGGAGTTCACTGAAACTTGGGGGTCTATTCAACCAATCCATCGAACTAATTTAATTTATATAAAAATATATATAGAAAAAACCTTTGGGTGTTACACTTAAAGTAAATAATCTATTACATTTGGTTGTGATTACACTATATATCATATTATTTCAAAAGATCCCAGGTAACAACAATTAAAATAGAACATACTTTGAATGTATTACCTCTTGATTGATTTTCACATATTGGTAAAGATTTATGAGGTTGATCTCCAAAGGAAAAAACATTGTAGACCCATTTAAAATAGAATCAATTCATTAAAGGAATGATTATTATATGAGAGATATTGGAATAATTTTTTTTAGCATTTGTATCCTATTAAGTGGGATTCTGATGGAATCGGTGCCCTATAACCAGATTTTGGGTACATTAAGATTACATTTATTCATATTGTTGAATATTAATAACCGATCTATTATATCAGGATTTTTCTTATTCACAACATATTATGTGACAATGTTCTAAGAGTGTCATTCACACAAAATGGTCATATTATTCCCTTGGATATAAGGAGATCCTATATGTTCCACTATAATATTCCTATAAATATGTTCAAAAACCCACATAAATAATTTTAGGGATTCAAATGAAACAATCTATCAGGGCTGAGGACACATATGGAATTGAGGAACCTTCAGATGGTGTACACCCTTGGAAACTTCCACTGTGGTATATATTCAGAATGAGACCCACCTGTCATATATTATCTTTTCTATGGGCCATTGGATTATCCTATTTATGAATGTTTTTATTGGTATTTATAGAATAAAATTATTATTATTTGATATAATTAGGTTTTTACTTTGATGAATTTATGATAAATGCGATTTCAAATGTCTGCGATGAAGTAGGATATTTTGGGTGAAAAAGAGTAATATTTCATTAATGAATTATGATAAAAGGATTTTTCACTTATATTAGTTAAATTATATTAATATCGTAGTGGATTTGATGAAAATTATATAGCCTAAATAGATTTATGGCCATGGTGTCCTAGAGGTAAGTTTAATTTTCATAAATTCTAAGAGGCATCATTTTTATTTTTTGAAGGAAGTGTTATGAAATCAATTTTCTAATTGATGGAATGTTAGAGGTACTGTATTAAGTATTATGCATTCATATAATATATTTTATCATTGATAAACTTACTTCTCTCTCCATGGGTTCCATGGCATGTGGTAAGATTCAAACCATGAACATTTCTTCACCAAATTCCACATATTGATATGCCTTGAGGGTCACACACTACATTTATCCATAATCTAATTTTATTAATGATGTTACTAATTATTTTACAAACTCAATAAATATTATTCTATGATGTTTTCTAATAATTAATCATGCTTCCTTGATCATATATATTGTACCACAAACTATTCAAGAAAATATTTTGAATCGTAATGTTTTATAAATATTTATTTTTTATTCATTTATTATAATTATACCTTTTTCTTTTGGAATAATGAATTGATATATATTGAAAAGATAAATAGTCATAACTCAAGTCCATATAAATAAGGTGGAGGAATGAATGGACATTTTAAGTTTTCTAGTGGGAAATAATATATGTTAAATATTTTTGAAATAAAATAATATGTGTTAAATATTTTTGAAATAAAATACTATTTAATATAATTTGAAAGCATTGTACATTTCATGAAATAATAATATTAATATTATAAATATTATTATATTTGTGTGGTTAAGAAAGAATTAAAAATACTAATAAGGGTGATTGTTCAATCCTTATTTAATAAATATAGTTTATTTAAACCAAATTATATTATTTCTCAAGGGGGTTTCCAATTGTTTTTTTTCTGAAAACAGAATTCCTAGAAAATTATATTAAATACATTAAAGTAATTCTCTCCATAAATTCTCTTATTAATAAAGATAGATCATCATCCATAACCAAACATGAGTCTAGAGTGATAAAAAAATCCTTAATTAATCGATTTTTGGGATAATCAAAGGTTTATAAAACAAATGTTATGATCTATCTTGTTGTAACCTATAGATTCCTATTATGATGTTTAGAGGTTCGTTGATATCATGTGGATAACCAATCAAGGGAATGTACTCATGATTTTTATAATGAAATAATTTTACAATGTATATATGGTTTTAGAATCCTCGACGAAGAAATAACTCACCCCAAAGTAATTCTTTTTTGATTAAAATAGTTATAAAACAATTATGATGATCCTATATCCCAGATCCAGTGATCATGAATAAATTAATTATTAATTTTACACTATTTATAAAAATATATTATTTAAATATTAATATTATAATTATAAACAATTGACAATAAATTTGAGTTTGGCATACACCATCGTGTGCTTCCACTACGCTCGAAACATTCAGTTTCTGTATGAGGTCTAAGAATCATCCCATTTGTAGTCTAGAAATGATCAATTGCTATGTAAGGAAATGATATTCGATTCATAATATTACTAACATCATTAATTTATTTTTTATCTATATATATTTTTTACACACTTTAAAAAAATATATGATTTTAAATCGGGACATCGAGGTTACTGAACTAAGGGTCATTGATCGAGGATTTAGAATATAGATCACTAGACAGATGTGACCATACTAAGATGCAACAAATTGTTTCCAAAAATAACATGAATAGTGTTACTTGATAGGGTGTTACATAAATTCCATGTAGATGAATTTTTGTTTCAGTATATATAAAGGGGAGATTATATAACATTTTAAGAAGAATTTCAATGTGGGAGATGTAAAAAGTGTTAGAATTATAAGATAAAATATGTTGTATAATGTTCAAATAGGAGTTATCAAATATATTGTTTTCCCAATGTTAAATAATATGATTGGAAGGAAATGAAAAATTGATCAGATAGAGAGAATCAATGTGAATTAATACATTTAAATCAAGTATCAACCTTGGATTTTATTGTAACAATTGAAAAATCATCACCAGATGTAGGATATATTTTCTATTCTATTACATGGATGAAAATTGTTAGAAAACTCGATAGAGATATAAATAATTCTCCAATTAATGAATTTTTATTGGATAGACATAAGAGGGATCCAATTGAAATATATTTCTGATTTCATCCTATAGAGAAATATGAAGTTTCTCCAAGAACATCAAATTGTAAAATGTATAAGATGATGTTTAATGGCATCATAAGGATGAACATCTAACTAAGTTATGCGATTTCAATTGAAGAAAAATTATATGAATATTTTCTAGTTTATGTTTTTTAGGTAGAATTATTAGATATAGGCTTGTATATTCATCATTCAGAGTTCAAAATTAAAGATCACTAATTAGAGAGATGAATAATGATCCACCGGATAGAGATATAAGATGTCATTAGAAGAACACTTATAGACTAGATCATATAGTGGTTTCCCAAAAAATTAAACTAAATGAGGTTCCATGAAATGTTGAAATTATTTGATTCTATCCTAAAAATAATAATGTAAGTGTACAATTTGATAAAGAATTATTAATAAAGTAAATGAAAAAATATCTATTTGATATAGGATATATAAGGAGGTTTTTATAAACCAGAAAATTTAATAAGAATGAAATTACTTATATGATCATTAAATGTTTACTATCATGTTGAGGTTTTGGATGTTTGAAAATTTTACCTAACATGAATTTTATTGATGTTCAATGAAATATTGGGTTTTGAAGAAACCTAAAGAATCCTTAATAAAATTTTCTAAGAGTTGAGAATCACCAATTGAAAATAATTAGGTGGGACAACTAAAATTGTATTTTTGAATATGCAGAAATAGTGGATTGAGTTCCAACCGATTCTTATGGATGCATACCTATAACATTTCATGAAATAAAAGGGAGAAATTTATTGAATGTTGTTCACACATGGAGGAGTTAAATCACGGATGAATTTATGACATGGTTTTCCTACAATGGTTCTTACACAATTGAAAATTATTTCTATCGGATAATGTTTCATCCGACTGAGTAGAATATTCATTAGAATGATATCCATTAGAAATGTGGAAATTATGAGTAAAGATAATTGAGTATCTATTCAATTGAATAAGAATGTGTCACATCGAGGGGATATTTTTGGAGATATAATAGAAGAAGAACCCCTCAAATTAAGATGTCAATTAGTCATTTATTTTTTCATTAGAGAGAGAAATATCACTACTAGAAAATGGATAGTGGTGTATCATACAGGTCTCTATAGACCGAGGCCCTGTGAAGGCAATTGAATGGAGAAATTCCTTACCGCTTCATCAGATAGTTTGAATAAAATACCGAGTCAATTGGATGAAAATTTTAAGGATTATTTCTAGAATATGTGTTAGAAAGGATCACATTGAGAAAATATTGGTCTTCCCAAGAGCATGATAACGTTTCAAAGATAAATAACTCTTAAAAGTGTTATTGAATATATTGATGATTGTAAAAATGTGAATGTGATTCAACTTTTTTATAAATAATGATAATATCATTCTATATCAAATTATAAATGAAGAAGGAATGAGTGTGTTTCTAGGTGGTATATCTAATTATAGAAATGTATTACAGCTAGGGTTGCATAACGATCTTCAAAATCTTGTGGGTATAGTCAGGATACATTGGGGGTATAATCAACTATAGAAAAAAATCGACACATAGGGTTCAAAACATGGTCATCTAGATGATAAATTACTAGGGGTGGGGTGATTAGGTGTTTTCTATGACGTTTTAATCCAAAAATATATTTAAAAAAGTTTAATTTTTTGGGATTTCAAACATGGAAGGAATTAGGTCATCTAACATTGAATGTAAATATTACGTTCTATTAAATAAATATTTTATCATTCAGATGGTGTGGTATAGATTTTATATTTGATTGGATCATAACTCTATCATGTTTCAGATATTGAGAAATGTTATGTTATGAATATAATTATTGTTATCTTAAATAAATAATGGGCTCAATGATTCACCTCTATCATAATTATTGGTCCTATATCGAGAAATGGGGCATCACATTTCAATAATATAAAAAAAATTTATCTTCAAAAAGTATCCTCTATTTGTAGCCACCAATTCATTCACCATACAAAATAATGTACAATTGTTTCACCATAATGCATTCAGATATATTCATACATAGTTCTCTAAAACAATATTTTATCTCTCTTCATATTTGGTTTTAATTCATAAACATTCTAAATATTATCTACATTGTGTTTAGTGGTAAATAATCCTTTAACATTACAAGGAACACATTTTGTGAGGGGAGAATGAATAAAATTACTATTTATTATCATCATTCATCATATTTATATATTCAAATATTGTTACTGAAACACCTAAAGCCCATAAGAAAAAAACCGATCATTGTGAAATCCAATAGATAATTCCTGAAAAATTATAGTCATGACATCAACATGGATTTCAATATGTCATAGTTTTCCAAATAAATGTTTAAATCCCCATATTATTCCAAAATTGTTATTGTTTATGACCTAAACAAAAAATTTGGTGACAATAAATATGAATAGAGAGAAACACAATTTTCAAACTCCAAATATAAAATCACCAGTGAGGGGAAATTTCACAATAATATCACATAAATTGGATCCTTTATGATCATTAAAGAATCATTTAGTGTTGGGGTGAATAGATTATTCAATTTAATTTTTTGTTTCTTTGAAAAAAATATCCTCATCAATGGCTAGACTAATTTTTCATCATTTTCTAACACACAAACACAATACTTGAAGAAGATATACGAGTTTTACCTCTCAAAACAAGTATAAAAATACTTGGAATGACCATTAATCCACTAATACTTTACAACACACTAGTTTCAACTTGTAGGTAAAACCATGAGTGTTTATCTGAGAAATCATTTTTGAATAAGTCTCCCAATTATTATTAGTATTTCTACACACACAAGAAATAAAATGTAATTGATATCCACTAGAATAAAACCTTCTAAAATGGACTTTATTGGTTAATGAATCATTAGTGTTACTCATATTTTTCAACTTGTATAATCTCGGGTAAGATATCATCAATATATCCAATTTTTTATATCTCCTTCATCAATTTCACAATTTCATCTAATGTAGTTTTACCTTTTTCATGTATTTTATTTTCATTATCTTACCTCTTCCATCATACTTCTTCTATCTTATTTTATTCTTTCTCTATAATTTTTTTATTCTTCTCAGACACAACCCATATTGTTCAAAAATTTAAAAATGTTAAATCATAAGGGAAAATTTGAATTTAATTTTTTTATTTAAACCAGTAACTTCATTCAATAAAATCAACTAATTTTACTTCATTTTAAACCATTGAATGTTTTGTGGTCTTTTAGATACCATTGATTGCACTAAAAATGTCCTCAAAGATTGATTTAGGTATATCTTAGTTTTTTATAGAATAAGTATCTGGAAAACTGCTCCTAACATAATCAAAATCCAAGGTATGGATTACACCATTCCATGGTATAGACGAGTTTGTCATTTTTCCTTCATATCCCCTTCCACCAAGAGAAAGGTTATTCATGATCAAGATATTTTGACCTAACACTATGCCTATCAACCATAACATAATATAACAAGGGAAGGGCCTATTCTGTTTGAAATTATAAACAATAGGGCCACCTTTTTACAATGATATTATTCAACTACCAAAAGAGGAATAATATAATAACCATTTTACATATTTTTTTTATTAGAACACCATAGGGACCACAATATCAATTTTTCATTTATTTTTTCGAAAATGAAAAATTCCAATTCACCTAAACCACTAAAATTACTCATTAATGGGTGAAGACTTTCTAAAATCATCCCTATCAACACATTATCCACTACAGGGTAGAAGACTTGCGTTTATATTAAAATAAATTGTAAAAATTCCACAACTATGTTAATGTATGTAACATACATGGTTTTCCAAGGAGATATAAATATATTTACAGTTTCAATTATTTTTTCACCTTTGAGGGATTTATAATGAGATAATGGGTGCATCAATGGGGTACATGGATTGTTCAGAGCCCCTCTTTTTGTGAAATAGGTTGGGACACTGGGTTTTTAAAATGCATTTTGGACATGGTATGAATTTACTACTAGCCATCTGGGGGTAGTTAGTGGGGAGCATGAGGAAACACTATTTTCTAAAATTGGGAGCCATAAGGCTCAAACTTGTGTGAGTTTTTATTGAACATTGATAGAGGTGCAGTGCATGTTTGGTTTTGGGATTCTCAAACCATGTTCCAAGACAATGAGATCCCCACCATGAAATAGAGATGGGTGCTTGGTTAGCACTGTATAGGGCCAAAAAATTCTACTAAACTGTGAGACATAGAGTTATTTGTAATATTTACCATTTTTACCTTAATTAGTTGAAAATATTATACCATAATTATCCTTGGGTTTTTCGTGATAGAAGAATTTCCTTTATCTAATTTCAGCTCCTTTTCAAACCAAAAATAGAATTTCATCCCCATCATGATACCAGAATCTGAATCAATCACTGATCATTTCATTATATTACTACCGATAAGTGTAGAGACCATCTTTAGTTGTTCTAAATTTGTATTTTTTTCAATAAAGTAATGTAGGTTCAATATAATATGCCTTATTTCAAGTATTTTCATCTATTATACAATTTTATAATTATGATGACCAAATAAACGGTTGATTAGGGATATGTTTTCTACAATGAACCTATGTAAGGATGTCTGTACACTTTCCTTGAGGTTTGGTGGTTTATATACCTAGTTTTAATTGTTCCACACACATTACATTCCAATAGTTCCCCTTTAATTAATTAATTGATTGAATTGAATTTATTGGGATCTATTAGCATTTTCCACCAGAACCATTTATTGTTTGGAGGTTGTTATCCCCAACCTAGGCCACCCATTGGGTCTGAATTTTCATCGTCCAGATTTGATACCACCATATTGGGAATGTTTGAGATTTCCTTGGTTAATGAAGCCTTAAAAAAATTGGTGAAGATAGGAGATAGTTGATGTCTCCTTTCCATGTGATAAAATGATTTATATTGATTTAATTAATTGAATTGAAATTATAGAAATGAGTTGGATTAACTGAAATCATATCTATAATTGTAAAAATATGAATGAATGAAATGATATATTTTTTATGGATGTGGGTTAATTTGTTGATATACCTTGGATCGCGATTTTATACGATTTCAGAGATATTTATACTCAATCGGTCTTGATTAAGTTAGTTGATTACATGGTCTTGTTTACTCCTTTGATTTTGCTTCCACAAGACACTAAGGGCATTCCTAACCCTTTGATCCAACTTTTTTGGACTCACATTTGACATGGTTTCTTGAAATGCTCCCTAGACTCCAACCAAGTCACTAATTAGTTTCCATCGAGATGGTCATAGGACTCGATGTGGATTCCTTATTCCCGTATACCTTATCTCCAAACCTTTATAGTATGAAACCTTTGATTTCATGGAATGGTAATTGTGGAAAATTTTGATTATATGGTGTGCCTATAATGGATTGTATACACTGGATTACATGGAAAGGTCATTGATAATATTTTTTCATGTTTTACATATAATTCTTGTATGGGTATTAAATTACATAGGTTAGACTGGTCTATTTTACAATTCTTTAATTATATTTAATACTTCCATTGTTTGTTGGGGATTGACTATTATTATAATGATACATGTTTAGATGAACATGAAAAGACATTAAATTGTGTATTGTTATACCTATAGTATATTTTTCATAGTGATTTAACTTTTTATACATAAAATAGACATATTATAGACACTATTTTTGGGGGACACTATTTTTTATATCAAAAACTATTCATGCCATTGTTGGGTACCCAGAAATACATCATGGATGAATGTTGGGAAAGAGGATTGTGTCCACTAAATAGTATGATTGTCCAACACTTAAGAATAGGGGAGCATAGGATCAGACATCACTTGTGAAGCTATGTAGAGATAGTTATTTTGGACTTTTTATACCATTCATTCATGTATTGCACTAGATGCATGTATACTTATACTACTACAATATAGATAAATGAAATATCAAAATTTAAGGTTACTACCTTTGGATTTGGTTTTTTATTACAATATGGGATGTTCATCTTCTCTCTGATTTATTCACTACTTTAGCAATTTATTTTTATGATTACAACCAATGTTCATTACTTTTTCATGTGGGAATAGTCTCCCCAAAGACAGTGTGTAGGACCATATGGACTATTGGAAGCCTCTAGAGCATGGGGAGGCACTTTTGTGGCCATGTGACCAACCCTCATGGGGAACTATTTAGGGGATACTAGGTTGGGATATTACAGATTTGAATCAAAAAGAATTTTTTCTCCATTGAAATAATATTTGTAAAAAAATAGAAAAGATATTAGGATGAGTTAAATATGATAATGAGTCATTCCTAGGAGAATTTATCCCTTTGATAGAGTAACACCAAGTTGTTATGGATATAAATTTCTATTTTATGCATTTTTTCCTGTTAGATTTGATTTTACTCCACCATTTGTTGATGCTCTTGATATGTGTTGTTATCAATTATGTGAGAGGGATTTAGATTTCATTGAAACCATATGAGATGATATTATTCCATCTCATACATCACTTTAAGAACTTTATAGGATTCACGTTCCATGAATTATCTTATACAATATAGGTTGCATTGGTTGACTGCATGACATTATTATGTGTGCCTTTACAAATATACCTTTTTTTTGAAATATGATTTGTGTAATGGATCAGGAAAATAATTTGTACCTAAAGTTCAATAAATTTCATAAATAATGTTTTCATTCTTATTATAAAATTAACATTCCAATCAATCAAAAATAGCACATAATGTCATGGACTATTGGCCGCATGTACTTGAACAAGTTACGATATAGATTATGTGGACACCAAACTTCGGTTCATCAGGTGTATGGGATTTAATGGATCAGAATCTGTTACCCATTTGGTTCATCTATTTAATGATGATTTTGAACAGAAAATGAATTAAAATAAAATGAAAATTGATAAAACCAAGAACACATCATTGACTCAGATTTAGAGTGGGAGGTGGTTACTGTTTCTATTAATGTTTGTGGATATATTAATTTTACCTATTCTTAGATACAGGAGAAGGGGATGGTGTGATAATTTTATATATTATGGCTTCAACATTTCCTACATTTTTATTTAAGATACACTAGTTATAAATATTTTCTGAGTTGTGTGATTCGAGTGTTAGTGACATTCCACCAGGAAGACCTACTGTTGTATAATAGGAGGGTTGCGAAGACCATGAACTAGTTGTTTGTGGGACATGGGCTACCAGTAGGTACATTAGTAGTACCAATTTTGAAAATAATGGTAATACCAGACACAAGTGATGAGGTACAGTTCAGTGAAAGTTTATTGTTTCTTAATGCAGACCTACAGGTAGACACACAACATTACTCATTTATGGAAGAGATAATGTTAAAGTTATAGAAAAACAAAGAAAAAGTGTTTTTGGTGTATGGTGGTCCACATTCCTCTATGTTGTGGCATGAGGCAATATTTTCAATTTTTGAGTAGTTGGAGACACCTCATGAGAGAAGAGAAAAACTCATGACATATATGCTTTGTGGTAAAAATATGTTGTGGTGGTATGTTATAAAATTGGTATTATTCTTTGAGATATGGTATGGAGTGATTTCTAATTCATTATTATGACTGTTTCATTCCTGATATCCTGATAGGTGGAAGGGAAAGTGAGTTTATGCATTCAGAGTATGGTGGGATTACAATTATGGAATATTTGGCTATGTTTATATGGATTTAGTGTTTTGTGGTAATTTATCCTATTTACTATCTATTGAGGGATATATGAATTGATATAGGTATCATTAAATCCATTTTATTAATGGTCAATGTGTTCAGGTTGATGAAAATTAATGAAATAGTGAATTCAAAACATATTACTGAGCGAAACCATGGAGAAGTTGGGGGAGCAGGGATAGGATATTCCACGTCTTGACACAGTGGTTTATTTTCCAATGACAAGATGTGAGGTTTTGAGTATTTTTAATAGGGGAATAATAGATAGGATATGTATTTGGTAGATGTATTTTATTTCATTAGTGTGTAATATGGGGTCATATGAGAAATCAGTGTGTCCGAGACCAAGTTGAGTGTTGAGCTTGTGTCAGGATGGAACACATAAAAAACTCTATAGGACCTTTAATATAGTAGTATAAAAATGGGGATCAACTATTAATCTAGGTTCTAGAGAATGATATGTATATCCGTATAAGGCAGGGTCCTGGATTAGTGTTGGTCATTCAGGCTGAGGTGGGGGGCATGGTCGGGGTATCCATACACCAGCCTACATAGACAATAGAGTGTGCCAACTCTGGGACAGATATTGTTTCACAGGGCTGTAGTTTAGGCTAGATACATTATTTATATCATTCCCCCTTGGAGAAGATCACTATTTTTTCTATTATGATAGGTATTATTTTAGTATCCTATAGGCTACAATATAATATTTTTATATAGGTTCTTATCATAGTTTCATATATGTAACTTGGTGAAGAGGCCTAGGCTAATTTTTCTATTATCTAATGAAATTATGACCATGAAAACTCCACTGGGGATCATATCGGATGATGTATTCCATTTTAGGTTTATCCCCTTTAGATAAGCAGTTTTTGTAGGATCGAAATAATGATGTAGATGCTCAATATACAGGGGGGGTTGAATTGTATACATTAAAAATTTCCTTAAAAAAGGAAAGGTATAAGTTTAACAAAGCTAAACTAATCAAATTCACAACACCTATGACAATAATTAGATTATTGGAACAAGGTATGAAGTTAAAAACATCTAGTTTTACACACTTGCTTATATCTAGAAAGTGATTCAGAAAAACAAGTTCCGAAAATATGGATCCAGAAAAAATGAAACTAAACCAAAGTTTACAATATGAGATTATACCTAAAAGAGTACAAAATCTAATTAATTAGAGTACAAGTGTAAGGAAATATAATAAGGTTATACATTCCTTACAATACAAAATGCAGCAGAAAACTTGTAACAAGTATCAAGATATAAATATTCTAACCCAAAGAGAATGGTATCCAACAACCTTGGATAAATGTCCCATGATTTATACTTTCAAGAAAGCCTCTCTTACCCACACCTAGGTAAGCCCACGATATGAAGATTAGAGTCTCTGTCTTGCTATCCCCGCAAGTCAAATTCAAGGTAGTTGGAACCTATGTCTTCCTCAGCAAGGAATCCCTCAACTTCAAGGTGTTAGAACCAATGTCTTCCTGTCCCCAGAAGCCCTCGAATGTAATCACCAACATTCGGATTCGCATGAATCAAGTCTGCACAAGGAAAGGTTTTAACAATCTATTCAAAATTTCTGCAGGATGCTTTGAAAGTTATTAAGAGCCTCTCTCTGTAAAAATCACTTCAACAACACTTAGTCCAAGATCAGTGTCAAAGTTGGGTGTTATATTGAGCTCATTCAAATGAGCTCCTATTTATAGGAAAATGTCTAACGGTCGAATCCCAACTCCAACGGTCATATTTTCCTTGAATTTCGGATAGACCTGTATACATGTCATTCAACCAACGGTTAGTATATAACTGAAAGCACAACATCGTTTTGTAAAGAAAAAAGTATAAGTATAAGAAAAGATGACATTTGGAATGTAAGAAAATAAATGTTCAGAGTCTAACCAAAATGGAATTCGGAGTCTATAATAAAAGGATATTCAGATTCTATTTTATAGGAATGCGGAAACTGAAATTTGTAGAAATCCAATGTCATAATTTCTAAGGAAATTCAGATTCTGATTCACAATAATTCATAATCTGAACTTACAAAGTTCATAGTTGAACTGATATAAGTTCTGAGTCTAACTCATAAAAGTTTGGAGTCGAACTGATAAAATCTCAGAGTCGAATTAGTAATAGTTCGGAGTCGAACTTGTAAAAGTTCAGAGTCGAAATTGTAAAAGTTTGGAGTCGAACTTGTAAAATTTCGGAGTGGGACTTCTAAATGTCTAGAGTCAAACTTCTAAAATTTCGGAGTCGAACTAGTAAAAGTTCGGTGTCGAACTTATAAAATTTCCGCGTCAAACTTATAAAAGTTTGGAGTCTAGAATTCAGAGTTGAACTTTGTTAGAGTTTGTATCCAGAATTTGGAGTGGAACTTTTTAGAGTTCGTATCCAGAATTCGGATCCTAAAACAGAATGCTTCATTTCTTAGAATTATATGATTATGAGGTTTTGGGAATGAATCCTATTTTTATACTTAATTAAAATATTAATATGTATAAGGAAATCTAGGTAAGGGTAAATTTCCTTAAAGAAGTAAATTTTCCTTAGGTAAGTAAAATATATATTTGCCTAAGTATAAGGTGTTTGTGATTTTCAAAACAAGATGGAATGGAAAATTCATAAGAAAAACCTTATTGAATAAACAATCTATCCCATTATGGAAAGCACAAAAATCCTTATGAAAAAGAATATAAGGAATTTGAAAGATTTCAGTAGACTTTGAAATTAAAAATTATCTCCCTTATTCATAGACGATAGTGAATACAACTAACTCTCCCATAGGCATTGTAACTCTAAGGATTATATTCTGAATTTCTGGAGTGGAGTTTTCATAAACATGGAAATGAAAAACTTCATAATGAGAATCTCCCACTTACATTAAGGGAATTTTACTTAGAAATCATTCCTTCTCCATTTTAAATTTTTCCTTATCCTTTTTTAAGTAGTTCCTTTTCCTTCTCCCCCATTGTGATTTTCAAAAAGAATTTAAGGGAATGGAAAAGAAATAGAGTACCTGAAACATTAGTATATAACAACACAAGATACAACCATCCAAAAATTTCATTAGAGTTGAGAAAAATTTTACAAGGAACGAAAAATACAACAAAAGATAGGAGTGGGTTTATTTGACTTCATTTTCCTTTGGGATCAGCTTCTTCAACAAGGTTTTCAGTTTCATCAAATCTCTTTGATCCCCCTCAGCTTGCCTCTCTAATGCTTTTATCCTTTAATCATGAGCTTTCAAAGCTTCTGCCTGAGCCTTCATGGCCTCTTCCTGTATCTTTGCTAACTCATATTTCTTTACATGTATTTTCTTAAGCTCAATCCGGAGATCTCTATCTGTTATTAAATTTTGGGCAAGGGAGTTAGCCAAATCATTCAGTTGCTTCACTTGTTGTCTCCGAGAACTTTTCTCAATGATCAGATCATCATGAAGATTCTTAATCTTGTTATCCTCAGAGTCAAAGGCATCTTTTACCTCATTCTGAAAATTATCATACTCAGCCATGTCTTCTTCAACTTTCTTATACCACAAAGTGATTTTGCTGCATGAATTCCTCTGTACATCATAATTAATAAGAAAACTTTTACTGTCAGCTTCAATCTTCACGTACTTATCCATCACCATGGATAAGGATTCTGACTTCTGATTCAAACTATGCTACAGCATCTGGCATCTGGAGTCTATAGTTTGAAATATCGAAATGGTGTCCACAAACTTTTTCAAAGATTCAACAACAAAGTCATGACCATGTGCTGATGACTCGGAATCTGATAACTTGTTTGGAGATTGTTTTCTTCAATTTTCATCGGCATCCTTTTAGAAGAACCACAATCCTCTTTTTTCCTAAAGATATATTTTATTGGTGTATCCATGAGCACTTGCTTACCCTTATCAGTTTTCATAATAATTTGATCATCGGGATATTCTTCCTCACTTTTTGATAGTTGAAAAATCTAGTCTTCATCTATTTTCTCCTTTTATGCTCCTTCCTGAAAAAAAATTCTCATAGGATTCTTCCTCATCATTTAAAAACATTTTCCTTCTCTTCCTCTTACTTATCATCATCCTTCGTGCTTTCATTCTCAACTCCCTTTCCCGGAGTGACTAATTTTACGGATTCACCCTTTTCTGGATAATCTTCTACTTGTTTGATTAAGGCATATAGATCCTCACTTCCTTCTTCAACTTCTACTTCTTCAATTATTTATTTTCCCTTAGACCATTCCAGATAGAAATACCTTTTCCCAGGAGTTTCTGGTAATTATTGGACATTAAAGGTTTCCAGAATGGGAATCTTCTGAGAGGCTATTTTAGTTGCTTTCAAAAGAAATTAAACAGTCTATTCTTCTGACATCTTTTTCTTAAATTTCTTTTCTTTTGCTGGTTTTTATAACTCATTAGAAGCTCTATATTTTAAGACCTTAGCCTCAGCATGGTCCAATCTGAATTTTGGATCCCCTTATTTTCTTTTCTCCTTATCATCCCTCCACTTAGTAGCCACTTCATCTGGGTAGGCTTTTTGTTTCTTTGGCTTGGGTGGTGAAGATTGAGTTTCCTTAACTTTTGGGTTATAACTTCAGCAACCACTTCTTTAAGCTTCATATTCATAGTTATTTTCTTTTCTGGTTCAGCCCTCTCCACATTTTCCAGAATTGTCTCAGCCTCTTCCTCTATTAAAGGGTAGAATTCTCCGGATTCATCAGAAAAACCAATTTTCATCCCCTTTAATGTATCATCACTTACTATAATTATTTTGCAATTTATTTGCATGGATATGTAAGAAACATTGAATGAATCAAGAAATTTGACGATAAGTTTAGAAATCAGGGCCAGATACATCATGATCTGAGCTTTCAGATTCCCTTCTTTGATATTCTTAACTGTGATCAAAACATGCCTCATTGAATATATCTTCCTTAGATTTATCAAGAAATCTTTGACATAAATATCACTCTTCTTGAGATTATCCTTATCACCCCTTCTCGGTATGACGAAACCATGTACCCACAGCTATAGATTCCTATTATTCGGGGAGAGATGAGCAATCTTAGCAGTCCTGACGTCTTTAAGTCCAAGACATTTCAATGCCTTCACTTTACTGAAACATCCTTGCTCATCCGGAATTTTATGTGAACAAAACTCAGCTTCACCTTCATACGTTAAACCCACCAAACATGTAGCCATGGTGTAGGATAATTTTTAAGTCTCCCATAAGACATGAAAGAAAATAATTATCTTCCATCTTCCTCAAGGAAGGAAACAGACTCGTAAAACTCAATAAGAAACTCTGTATAAACCAGATCCTATTTCTCTGGATTTGATAAGCAAACCTCCTCCCATCCATTCAATTTTATATTCTTAGTTATAAGAGAATTATAATTGATGAAATCCAGATGCACTAACCTCTCCCTGTAAACTAACCACTTTGATATTGGCTTTGAGGTAGACATATCTTGGTAAATAGCTTCTACAAAAATTTAGAATGGAGAGTTCTGGAGGATTCAGAACAGACTTAAAAATGATCGGAACAATCCTTAAGAAGAGTGTTCGGACTTTGAGATGTGATAGATTTGAAAAACTGATGTGGGTCGTCCCTCAGGGGTCCCCTCTATATAGGCGTTGAGATGATGGTTTAGTTTCCACAGTTGATCGAATGGTTGAAATACATTGAGATTTGATCTGACAGTTGAGAAACAAATCACAATGAAACCATGACTCCGATCTTTTAATGTTTTAAGAAAAACATTCGAATTTAAGAAAACAAGAATCCAAAGAATTTTAAAACACATTTGAAAAACACCAGCAATTAAAATATGATTATAAAGAATTATTTAAGGAAATCATACCTTTCGGATTGGCTAGTAATATTGTTCGTAATTGGTAATATTCTTCTTGAGGAAAAAATAACTAAGAAAATAAATAGTATGAAAAACTTCATTATAAAAATTCTCATTATGGAAATTTCAGTTCCGGAAATTTTCATGAATAAAATTTCAGTTTCGGAAATTTCCATTACGAAAATTTCAGTTCCAAAAATTTCCATTACAAATATTTCACTTCAGAAAAGTTCAATTACAAAAATTTCAGTTCCTAAATTTTGAAAACTGACTACGGAAAAATAATTGATTTGAAATGTTGAAAAATTTTTTTTTACAAAAGCCCAAAAAAAGCTGACTACGAAATTTTTTATTATGCTAACAAGAAAATGTACCCCCCTATGAAAATGGGTTTATTACTATAAGGAGATTGTTTCAATAGAAAGTTAATGAAGGAATATTACCTCATGATTATCATTCCTAACTTCTGTTTAATGTATTCAAATCTATCAGAAGGTAAATATTTTGTGAAAATATCAGTATGTTGATCATGCGTTCTGATAAACTGAGGAATGATATCTCCTTTTAGTGTGTGATCCCTAAGAAATTGATGCCTAATATCTATGTGCTTTTCACGGGAGTGATGTGTAGGGTTTTTACTAAGGGAAATGGAACTTGTATTATCACATAAAATTTGAGTCTTAGTAAAACTCAAGCCATAGTCTGTGAGTGTGTGTTGCATCCACAACACTTGAGCACAAACACTTCCAGATGCTACATATTCAGCTTCAGCAGTGGAGAGTGCTGCTGAGTGTTGCTTCTTGTTGGACCAAGAAACTAATGAATCTCCTAAGAAATTAGAAGTTCCGGATGTACTATTTCTATCCTTTCTACACCCACCAAAGTCATCATCTAAAAAACTTTTTAAAATTAAATCATTTACAGAAGTATAGAATAATCCTAGATCCATGGTTCCTTTTAAGTAGTGAAGAATTCATTTCACTGCCTTTATCTGAGATTACATAATATTTGATTGATATCTTGCACATAAGTACACTGAAAACATTAAGTATGGACAACTAGCTATCATGTATAGTAGGATTCCTATCATACCTCTAAAAGATGTTTGATCTACTGGTTTCCCAGCATCATCAAGATCAAGTGTGTTTGAGGTACCAATGGGAGTACTAATACTTTTAGTGTTGTCAAATCCATACTTTTTAAGAATATTGTTAATATACTTATGTTAAGATATATAGATTCCTTCGGGTTTTTGTGAAATTTGAAAACCAAGGAAAATGTAGACTCACCCATCATACTCATTTCAAACTCCTAATTCATTAGATCCGCAAAGGAATCAATTAATGATTGTTGAGTTGAACCAAATATAATGTTATCAACATAAATTTGGACAATCAAAAAAAATTTCTTATCTTTATTTATAAAGATGGTTGGATATGTATTTCCCTTAATATAGTTATTTTGAAGCAAAAATCCTGTAATTATATCATACCAAACTCGCGGGGCTTGTTTAAGACCATACAAAGCTTTAGTAAGTCTAAAAACATTATTAGGATATTTTGTGTCTTCAATGCCAGGAGGTTGTTCAACAAAAAACTTCCTCTTGAACGTAAACATTATGAAAAGCACATTTCACATCCATATGAAAAAGTTAAAAATTGAAGAATGCTACAAAGGCAAGTAAGATATGAATAGATTCAAGTCTAGAAATTGGAGAATAGGTTTCTTCATAGTTTATTCCATCTTGCTGATTGTAGCCTTTAACAACTAGTCTAGCTTTATTTCTAACAATGACTCCATTTTCATCACACTTATTCTTGAAGACCCATTTTACACCAATGATAGAAGATTACTTAGGTCTTTCAACCAAGGTCCATACTTTATTCCTTTCAAATTCATTTAGTTCATCTTGCATTGCTTTGATCCAATCAGTATCACCTAAAGCTTCATCAGTGCTTTTCTGTTCTAATTGGGAAAGAAATTCTAGGTGTTCTACTTCATTTATTAAGTAACTTCTAGTCCTCATAGGTTGATTGACATCACCAATGATACTGTCGCTGGGATGATTCTTATGAAACGAATGGTTTGGGTTTAGTAAAACTTGTTCATCAACATAGGGTACGAAATCTTCTCGGGTCAATGTTTCAGTAGTATCTTCTTGAACATTTTCTTTATTAGAAGGATTTTCTATCAAAGGTTGATAATTAGTTTTTGAAAACACATATGAATATGTAGGTTGGGATGGTTTAAAAACAAAAGGATCAGATTCATCAAATTTTACATGCACTGTTTCTTTAACAATATATGTTTTTATGTTGAAAACTCTATAAGCATTATATGTTGTGGAGTAGCCTAAAAAAATTCCTTCATCGGATTTTGGTGCAAATTTTTGTAAGCTATCTTTAGTATTTAGTATGAATACCTTGCAACCAAAAACCTTGAAGTAGGAAAGTTTAGGTTTTTTTACCATTCCATAACTCATAAGGAGTTTTATTATGAAAATTTCTAATCAAAACTTGATTTATAGTATAACAAGAAATACCTACAGCTTCAGCCCAAAAATTTTTAGCTATAGAATATTCACTCCACATGGTTCTAGTTATCTCTTGAAGAATTCTATTTTTTCTTTCAACTGTAACACCCCAAGTAAATAAATAATATGACATTTTCATATTTATCCATATTTGTGAATAAAATATTAATATTACTTTAAAGGGGATGCTATGCTCGATGGCCTACCCAATATGCAACAACGAGTTTCTTGGGAAGCTTACATTGCACTCTAATAATAAAATAATATTATTTTAAATAGTAGTTAACGCCTAGCCGTTGTAATGGCGGGAATGAATAGAACTACCTAAAAAATGTTTATATATGTTTGTCAAATATTTTTACTCTTTAAAATAAATATTAGAGTATTAAAATGCGAATGAATCAAATTTTAAGCATAGACATTCTAATATTCTTTAAAAGGTCGATTAACTGCCTTTTGAAGGCGAACCTCTATTAAATCTACTTTTTGAAAATTTTAAGTCTTGTATTTGACCAAATAAAATTCTTATTTAGAATTGTGACATCAAAATTTACTTTGTTTAATTTTTTTGGTATATTTCTGATAAAGTTCTGTTTTTAATGAATAGTTAAAAATGTTGTATTTTAATTCAAAACCTCTTTTTAATCTAGTTTATTTATATGATTATATTATCTTTTGGATTGTTTTTTTAGTAAAATCAGAATATATGTTTACCATTTAATCCAATAGTGGTCATTGGAATTAATTTCACTTTGAAATTGGACTTAAACTAGTGTCAATCTTTTGATACTTATTGAATTAATTCCAATAGTGGTCATTGTTTCATAAAAACACACTATTTTCTTTGACTGCGGGAATTAATTATAAAATTAATTAATGAAACTTCTATGTTATTAATTTGGTAAAATAGACATCATTTTTGAATTCGGAATATCAAATATATCATAGGGTGAAGTTTTGGTATTTTTCTGAAAATCTCCAATTTTTGATGAATAGTGAAACCACAAAGTGGTGGTTAGAAAATTTGATTTTTCGTTTAAATGGGACTTTACCACTTCTGTAATTTGAATTTCAAAAAATCCAATTTAAATGATTTTAATTGTTAAGTAAAATGTGGTTCAATGGGAGGAAAATAATTTTTGATGAAAAGTAACTTTTAAGCATTATTAATCGCGATTAAAGGTAATTAGTGTCATTTAAGGTAAAAATGATATTATAATAAAATTAAAATATATTGACACTTGTCCTAACCCTATTGGATGAGTTATGGCCGACCAATACAACCCATGGGACGATTTTGGGTACCCCATGGAGCCACTTGGGTTTGATAATGACATTTATGCCTTTTATTTAAAGTTAAAATAAAAATGTCACAAACATGATTTGTTTTACTAAAACAATTTTTACATGTGGTTATACAAGTCAAAATTTTGACAATAAATAGTAATTGGAAAGATAAAAAGATTTCCTAAATCATAGTATTTTGTTTATAATTTTTAGACATTAAATAAATTAAATTCTTTATGACATCATGATGATGAAATGATGACCTCATTATTTAACGATTTAAATAAAATGGAACGATAATGAAAAATCTAGGACCTACACATGTCAAAAACCTATTGGATGGGTGGATTTAGAACCCTTATCACCTTATCCATGAAACACATCAATGTGGGACCATTAAAATCCGAAAACCATTTGAAAATAAAGTAACATTTTATACTTTTCCAATAGTGCCCCTCCTCTCCTCTTATAAAAGGCCCCCACCTCTACCACCTTACCCACACCTCTCAAACCTTTGGTTCGGACAAGCTCTGATCATTTTTTCCCTCCAAATCCCTCTCCGTATCCTAGAAGCCTTAACTTAGGCCGGAAGCTATTCAAGAAACCCTTTTGGTTCAAACTAAAGGGAGTTACCCAATTTTAAGGTAATGTCTTCACTTGGGCTCTTTTGTTTTATTTTGCTTCTCCAACCCCAGAAAATCTTTTTATTCATTTATTTTGTAACAAATAAAGTATCCTAAATATACTAGGATGTTGTTATAATAATTATTCAAGCTACACTTACACACACCTTTATCTAATGGTTAATGAATATACAGTTTCTGTGGATGGCGAATTTCTGCCTCACAAAACGATGATTGTTCAACACTCATATAACACCTTCAAAGGTGGCCATTAATATGTCACTATGTTTATATATGATATATAATATTTTTATGTTTTACTTAATCTTCTGTATTTTTCATTTGTGGCATACCTTTATGGCTTCCATTATGGGTATACGTGATATCGTCATTTTATGAAGTGCGGACTACCGCCCCCTCAAAGTGATTTGATTCGTTAATGCCATATGTGGGAAGTATAAAGGATGGATTTAAAGTTAATATATATGATGTTATACTGGAATTATAATATACCTTTATATAATTATTGTTTTCTTTCCATTAAAGTATGAGATAGAAATGAAATTAGCGTTCATGCATACGTACGGCTTACCGTCTCAATGAATGGTGCATTTCATTTCTTATCCTCAAATGTAATGTACTATTATAAGTACATATAATGGATATATATGTTTTATGATACATCTAAAGGATGAATATAATTCTGGAATTAAAAATATACACATCTCTCATTTTGTTTTAATTCCATTAATATGACATATAAATGAAAGTAGCGTTCATGCGTACGTACGGCTTACCGTCCCCATGAACGGTGCATTTCATTTTTTACCTCTAAATGTTTATGTAATATTATAAATACATTTATATGCTGGATATATATGATATTTATGATATCCAAATCAAGAATGTCATTCTGGATATAAAGAACCTTTGACCACATGAACAACATGTAATTGTAAGATGTCCAGTTTTGACTTACGAACCAAATATCGACCAAACAAACATTATTAACTTAAATGATTACATAATGTTTATAACATGTCAATAATTTATATAAAAGGAATAATGAACCTGAAAAAGGTTCTTGAGCAAGTAGAAATTTACTCATGTTTTATTATTCAGGACGTTAAAGAATGATCGAGTCAAGTCAGACCCGAGGTAAGGGATCCTACTCCTTTCTTTCTTTTTAAGTACGCTCTTTTATGTCATTCCTTTTAAAGATCATCTTTCTTGTTATTGGGATGTTATTTTATGTTACTCTTACTTTAATTTTTATTTTCATTTGATGAGAGACCCTATTCTCTCTCATCAATCCATTTTGGAAGTTTTGAGTGGTGCCGTTAGGCTGCCGAATTTTCGTAAGAGATCTAACATCTCTCTTTCTTTTTAAGTACTCTCCTTTATGTCACTTATTTTAAGCTCCTATTTGTTATTTTGGGGGATGTTATTTTATATTAATATTTCTATAAACATTTTGTTAATATTATGAGATACAGTACTTGATCTCATCAATCCATTTTGTATGTTTTAAGTGGCGCTGTTAGGCTGCCGAGTTTTCGTAAGGGATTTTTCATCTCACTTTTATTCCCGTGAGATTTATGCTACATTTACCACAATTTCCTTTTATTAGTGTATGTAATTCCCATTATTTTAATCATTGTGTAATATACTTTCATTTATGAGTATTTACATCAATTTTTTACTGTCCTTCTTTCACGGGGTGCATGTCTCGAAAGATACCCATGCCAGTAAGGGAACCTTTCACCCTCCTCTTTTTGTAAAAGACTTCTTTTGTTATGTCTTTTAATTCACATAATATAATGTTGGGATATGTTCTTCTATATCCTTATTGATTTATATTTTATGTCCAAGTGATGAGATACCCTTTTTATATCTCATCAACTCATTTTCTGAATTTTGCAGTGACGTCGTTAGGGTGTCAAATTTTTGCAAAGGAACTTCTTAACCCAATTTTGATTCTTTGGGATAAGCTTCTAATCCTTGAATATGTCATTCTACGAATATGTGTGAATAACCTCTGATTGTTTTACACATAATATCCACTTATATTTGTAGTATTCGTTTGTCACACATAATTATGTAATTGATTTATCCTTAAACCAAGGATACCGTCTTTGTAAGGGACTTCGTCTCAATCTCCTTTAATTGAGGCATATTTCATTTTATACACAACTTTTTTTATACGGTGTATAAACCTCTTTGAATTTTACTTTTATGAAAAAGGATTATTTTTCTACAAATCATTTTACTAAATGACAGAAAGGAATGTTTCTTTTAACGTACGCGGTGACAACGACCTTTTCCGCCGCCGTAAGTATTATTTGTTCTTTGGCTTCCTCAACAAGCCGTAATGTTTTTAAAATAAAATAAATACCATATACTCTTTTATGTATATTGGTATTGAAAATGGTTTTGATAAAGGATTCTATTTTGTCAATATATTTAAATGATATATTGTGATTGAAATGTGGAAATGTTATCATTCCTTTATATTGGTTTTATGTGTTATAATTTTATAATGGTACTTGGACATTTTACGGGTGATTACATGATAAACCATATGACAGGTGGTGTCGTGAATACCAGGATGGGTGGTTACATTATAACCTCCAATGAATTGGGTATGGAAGTCGGCCAAATGGCTATTCCATTAAGTATGTATTGAAGTTGGCTGAATGGCTATTCTATTAAGTGATATGTGTGGAATTCCACCTTATGGTTTTACCACTTAAGTATGTTTATGTCCCAAGTTACCTTTATATGTTATGTGATCTTTATATGGGTTTTATGGTAATATTTTGGTTATAGAAGGGTAAGTAATGAAATTTTATTCAGTGAAGAGTTTTTACTACATCAAAAAGGTGAAAAGTATTACTTTGATAAAGTAAACATGGTTTACTTGTTGTTTTGAAAAACTAACAGTTTTCATTCTTTGTGTATCCCTTACTGAGCTTTTTATGCTCGTCCCATGTTTTTTGAAATGTTTTTAACAGGACATAACATGGAATAGGGTCAAGGATGGGATCAAGGGAATTTCATGCAACCTAAAACATGGAACAAGACATGTTTCTTTTTAAGAGTTTTTATTTTATGGAAACTTAGTAAAAGTTTCTAGTTTGTAATCATTTGAGATGTAATAGTTATGACCTAATTCTCTAAAACTCTAAACCTGAAAATATCCTAAATGTGAATTATTCATTTAATTCAATATTATGTATGGTTTAAGGCCGGGGCCTTATAGTTGGTATCAGAGGTCGGTTTAGACAACTTTAGGGATTATGAGTTTTTGTTAGACACATGATTAGTCCCTATATCTATTATTTCAGTTAAATCCTTGTTTTATAAAATTTTTCAGGTCATGTAAAGTCAGTTATGAATGGAAGGAGAAGGATCTCAAGTGATATTACTATCTCTTCCTGATGACATACTTTCAATAATTATTGCAAAGTCATGTTCGGATGATTGTGAAACTTTTTCAAGCATACAACTCACTTGCAAGCAGTTGTTTGAGATATCAAACACCTCCACTATACCTCGTTATCATCATGGATCATGGGTTGTTTTTAAGCCACATACTATTTTCACAATATTCTCATATTTTCATGAAAGGTAAATATTATCAAGGTATTTTCAAATATTTTACCTTATCCCAAGAATTTGAAGCACATTATGATTTTTAAGATGGTGCTGAGAAAAGAGACCCTTGCGCAACCTATTTATATTTGATTATAAAATATAGTCTCTCATCACATACTTATGGTATTTTAAAAGGACCAATAATAGAAAGTATCAACTCAAATTCTGTCCGACTATTTTATAGAAATCATGTTTTATCAGATGTTTTGGAAATATATGTCATACATGATTATTTTCCAAAACTGTTTTTCTGTGAACACCCATACGACCCATGTTGTACAAGGTGTATTTGGATGGAGGAAGAAAATGATTTTTAAGGATCTCTAAATCATTTTTGTAATATGTCATACATGATTATCTATTTTGGGAATCGTTTTATTTTATCTTATAGTGGTGAAATAAGACTTCAAGAATTAAGATGTTGCCACCGTAACGAATTTGGATGAAAATGATAGGTATAATGAAACTATTAAGGTTAAAACATGTCAGGGCTATTTTTGGAGTTTTATAAAAAGGACAACACGCAGACCCTGTGACAACCCGTCGCGTCGGACAAATCTGCGGGAATCAAACCCACAACCAAAGTACAATGGGTATTTATCGCCTACCACTGGACTACGTGAAGTCCATGGTTAGTATGACTTATTATTTTTTGTTATGTGACTTTATGAATTAATAGTAAGTTTATTTTGGGTTTTTATGAAAATGATTAACTTATCATGGAGGATATGTGATTAGGTTAATTAATTTTCAATGCGAGACTTTAAGAGCAACTGATGTTTTTTTTGGAGATAAATGTTATGAGTTAAATTGGAAGACTATGTGACTAAATCCTTCAAATATTTGGGATTCAATCACAGTTTGGTTTACTTTGAAGAATTTTATGGAAAATTTGTTTATCAAATGGTCCTCATTGAACTTTGGGTTTTGTTGGGAAAATTTTGGAGATTAAGAATAGATTTTCTTTTTATAAAGGGTTATCCTTTTCTGGATTATCTGATCTTGTACTAACCTTTTTGGTTTTGGTTTCGGTTAGAGTTTAAAGACATGGGAAGTATATTGTTCTCTTTTGTGGATTAGGTGATTCTCTATGAATTGATTATAGTACTCTTAATGAAAACAAGTATTCCTAAATACTCGTCTTTTGGAGAAAATATGAGTTTGATTAAGGAATCTAGTAAATGTTGGAAGTCTACGTGACAAGTAAGTATATTTCATTATGATTTAGTTAGGCTCAAAAAAAATTCTCAATGAGGAGTAACTTAAACCAAAATTGTTGTCTGTTAATGTTTCCTACTGGGGAATCGAATACCATTTATCCCATCACAAGTTTGTGATTTTCATGTGGTTAACTTTCTCCTAAACATGTTTTCTATCACTCTCCATCAGAACATGACCCTATGTTTTCTCCTCCATGTCCATGTTTTCCTACATGGAATCCTAGTATGGGTTAACTCCGGTGACCTGTGTACTTATCTTTCTTTATATTAAAGTGATTGTATTACCGACTCTTGTTCCGATGTGGGACTTTCAAGGATTTTTCCAAGCCCAATTTTAAAATTGTGAGGATGAAATTCCCAAAAGGGGGGAAGGATGTAACACCCCAGGTAAATAAAGAATATGAAATTTTTATATTTATCCATATTTGTGAATAGAATATTAATATTACTTTAAAGGGGATTCTATGCTCGATGGTGTACCCAATACGAAACAAAGAGTTTCTTGGTAATGTTACGGTGCACTCTAATAATAAAATAACATTATTTTAAATAGAAGTTAACACCTAGCCATTTTAATGGCGGGAATGAACATAACTACCTACAAAAAGATTATATATGTTTTTCAAATATTTTTACTCTTTACAATAAATGTTAGAGGATTAAAAATGCGAATGAATCCAATTTTAAGCGTAGACATTCTAATACTCTTTAAAATGTCGATTAACCGCCTTTTGAAGGCGAACCTCAATTAAGTCCACTTTTTGACAATTTTATGTGTTATATTTGACAAAATAAAATTCTTATTTAGAATCGGGACATCAAAATTTACTTTGTTTAAAATTTTTGGTATCTTTCTGATAAAGTTCATTTTTTAATGAATAGTGAAAAATGTTGTATTTTAATTCAAAACCTCTTTTTAATCTAGTTTAATTATATGATTAGATTATCTTTTGGATTATTTTTTTAGTAAAATTAGAATATATTTTTACCATTTAATCCAATAGTGGTCATTGGAATTAATTTCACTTTGAAATTGGACTTAAACTAGTGTCAATCTTTTTATACTTATTGTATCATAAAAACACGCTATTTTCTATGACTGCGGGAATTAATTATAAAATTAATTAATGAAACATCTATGTTATGAATTTGGTAAAATATACATCATTTTTGAATTCGGAATATCAAATATAGCTTAGGGTGAATTTTTGGTATTTTTCTGAAAATCTAAAATTTTTGATGAATAGTGAAACCACAAAGTGGTGGTTACAAAAGTTGATTTTTCGTTTAAATGGGACTATACCACTTCTGGGATTTGAATTTCAAAAATCCAATTTAAATGATTTTAATTTTTAAGTATAATGTGGTTCAATGGGATGAAAATAATTTTTGATGAAAAGTAACTTTTAAGTTTTATTAATCGCAATTAAAGTTAATTAGTGTGATTTAAGGTAAAAATGATATTATAATAAAATTAAAATATATTGACACTTGTACTAACCCTATTGGATGAGTTATGGACGACGAAGACAACCCATGGGTCGATTTTCGGTACCCCATGGAGCCACTTCGGTTTGATAATGACATTTATGCCTTTTATTTAAAGTTAAAATAAAAATATCACAAACATGATTTGTTTTACTAAAACAATTTGTACACGTGGTTATACAAGTCAGAATTTTGACTATAAATTGTAATTGGAAAGATAAAAAGATTTCCTACATCATAGTAATTTTTTTATAATTTCTAGAAATTAAATAAATTAAATTCATTATGACATCATGATGATGCAGCGATGACCTCATTATTTAACGATTTAAATAAAATGGAATGATAATTCAAAATCTAGGACCTACACATGTCAAAAACATATTGTATGGGTGGATTTAGAACCCTTATCACCTTATCCACAAAACACATCAATGTGGGATAATTAAAATCCGAAAACCATTTGAAAATAAAGTAACATTTTATACTTTTCCAAGAGTGCCCCTCATCTCCTCTTATAAAAGGCCCCCACCTCTACCACCTTACCCACACCTCTCAAACCTTTGGTTCGGCCAATATCTGATCATTTTGTCTCTCCAAATCCCTCACCTCATCCTAGAAGCCTTAAAATATACAATAAGCTCTTCAAGAAACCCTTTGTAGCTCAAACCAAAGGGAGTTACCCACTTTTAAGGTAACGTCTTCACTTATGCTCTTTTGTTTTATTTTGCTTCTCCAACCCCATAAACACTTTTAATTCATTTTTTTTTGTAGAAAATACAGTATATTCAATATACTAGGATGTTGTTATAATAAGTATTCTAGCTACACTTACACACACCTTCATCTAATGGTTAAAGAACATACAATTTCTGTGGATGGTGAATTTCTGCCTCCGGAAACGATGATTGTTCAACACTCATATAACACCTCCAAAGGTGGCCATTATGATGACACTATGTTTATATATGATATATCATATTTTTATGTTTTACTTAAGCTTATGTATTTTTCATTTTTGGAATACCTTTATGGCTTCCATGATGGGTATACGCGATATCTTCATTTTAGGAAGTGCGGACTACCGCCCCCTCAAAGTGATTTGATTCGTTAATGCCATATGTGGGATGTATAAAGGATGGATTTAATGTTATTATATATGATTTTATACTGTAATTATAATATATCTTTATATCATTATTGTTTTATTTCCATTAAAGTATGAGATAGAAATGAAAGTAGCGTTCATGAGTACGTACAGCTTACCGTCTCCCTGAACGGTGCATTTCATTTTTTATCCTCAAATGTAATGTACTATTATAAGTACATATAATGGATATATATGATGTATGATACATATAAAGGATGAATATAATTCTGTAATTAAAAATATACACATCTCTCATTTAGTTTTAATTCCATTAAAATGACATAGAAATGAAAGTAGCGTTCATACGTACGTACGGCTTACCGTCTCCATGAACGGCGCATTTCATTTCTTACCTCTAAATGATTATGTAATATTATAAATAAATTTATATTCTGGATATATATGATATATATGATATTCGAATCAGGAATGTCATTCTGGATATAAAGAACCTTTGACCACACGAACAACATGTAATTGTAAGAAGTCCACTTTTGACTTAAGAACCAAATATGGACAAAACAAAAATTATTAACTTAAATGATTAAATAATGTTTATAACATGTAAATAATTGATATAAAAGGAATAATTAACTTTAAAAAGGTTCTTAAGCAAGTAGAAATTAACTCAAGTTTATTATTTAGGACGTTAAAGAAAAATCGAGTCAAGTCGGACCCGAGGTAAGGGATCCTACTCCTCTATTTCTTTATAAGTACGCTCTTTTATGTCATTCAATTTAAAGATCATTTTCTTGTTATTGGGATGTTATTTTATATTACTATTATATTAATTTTTATTTTCATATGATGAGAGACCCTATTCTCTATCATAAATCCATTTTGGATGTTTTGAGTGGCGTCGTTAGGCTTCCGAATTTTCATAAGAGATCTAACCTCTCTCATTCTTTTTAAGTACACTCCTTTATGTCACTTCTTTTAAGCTCCACTTTGTTATGTTGGGGGATGTTCTTTTATATTCCTATTTCTATAAACTTTATGTTAATATTATTAGATTCCCTATTTTATCTCCTCAATCCATTTTGTATGTTTTAAGTGGCGTCGTTAGGCTGCCGAGTTTTCGTAAGGGATTTTTCATCTCACATTTATTCCCATGAGATTTATGCTACATTTTCCACAATTTCCTTTGATTGGTGTATGCACTTACCATTATTTTAATCATTGTGTAATATAATTTCATTAAAGAGTATTTACATCAATGTTGTATTTTCCTTCTTTCACGGGGTGCATGTCTCGAAAGATACCCATGTCGGTAAGGGAACCTTTCACCCTCCTCTTTTTGTAAAAGACTTCATTTGTTATGTCTTTTAATTCACATAATATTATGTTGGGATATGTTCCTCTATATACTTATTGATTTAAATTTCATGTCCAAGTGATGATATACCCTTTTTATCTCTCATAAACTCATTTTCTGAATTTTGCAGTGATGTCGTTAGGCCGTCAAAGTTTTGCAAGGGAACTTCTTAACCCTATTTTGATTCTTTGGGATAATCTTATACTCCTTGAATATGTCATTCTATGAATATGTTTGAATAACCTATGATTGTTTTACACTTAATATCCACTTATATTTGGTGTATTCTTTTGTCACACATAATTATGTAATTGATTTATCCTTAAACCAAGGATACCGTCTTTGAAAGGGACTTCGTCTCAATCTCCTTTCACTGAGGCATATTTTGCTTTATACACAACTTTCTTTTATATGGTGTATAAACCCCTTTGACTTTTACTTTTATACAAAAGGAATCTTTTTCTACAAACAATTTTACTAAACGACAGAAAGGAATGTTTCTTTTAACATACGCGGTGACAAAGACCTTTTCCGCCGACGCGAGTATTATCTGATCTTTGGCTTCCTCAAAAAGCCGTAATGTTTTTAAAATAAAATAAATACCATATACTCTTTTATGTATTTTGGTATTGAAAATGTTTTTGATAAAGGATTCTATTTTGTCAATATATTTAAATGATATATTGTGATTGAAATGTGGAAATGTTATCATTCCTTTATATTGGTTTTATGTGTTATAATTTTATAATGGTACTTGGACATTTTACGGGTGGTTACGTGATAAACCATGTGACGGGTGGTGCCGTGAATACCAGGATAGGTGGTTACATTATAACCTCTAATGCATTGGGTATGGAAGTCGGCCGTATGGCTATTCCATTAAGTATGTATGGAAGTTGGCTGAATGGCTATTCCATTAAGTGATATGTGTGGAAGTTGACCCTATGGTTATTGCACTTAAGTATGTTTATGTCCCAAGTTACCTTTATATGTTATGTGATCTTTATATGGGTTTTATGGTAATCTTTTGGTTATCCAAGGGTAAGTAATGAACTTTTATTTAGTGAAGAGTTTTTACAACTTCGAAAAGGTGAAAAGTATTACTTTGATAAAGTATACATGGTTTACTTGTTGTTTTTGAAAAACTAACAGTTTTCATTCTTTGTGTATCCCTCACTGAGATTTTTATGCTCATCCCAAGTTTTTGAAATGTTTTTCACAGGAATTAACGTGGAATAGGGTCAAGGATGGGATCAAGGAAAAGTCATGCATCCTAAAGCATAGAACTAGACATGTTTCTATTTAAGAGTTTTTATTTTATGGAAACTTAGTAAAAGATTCTACATTGTAATCTTTTGAGATGGAATAGTTATGTCCTAATTCTCTAAAACTATAAACCTGAAAAGATCCTCAATGTGAATTATTTATTTAATTCAATATTAAGTAAGGTTTAATTCTGGGGCCTTATATCAACTACACTATTTTTATGAGGTGTTATGGGTGCTGAAAAGTTGTGAGTAATACCTTTTGTACTACAAAAAGTTTCAAAATCAGAATATTGAAATTCTCCTCCATGATCACTATGAATAGTTTTCAAGGGAAAATTTTTCTCATTTTTGACTTGCGATCTAAATTTTTTGAAATAATAAAATTCTTCATACTTCTATGCTAGAAAGTAGACCCATGTAAATCTAGTGTAATCATCAACTAGAACAAAGACATAGTATTTGCCTCCAATTATTCCAGTTCTTGTTGGACTAAAAAGATCCATGATCACCAACTATAATGCATCAGTTGTTGAGACTTCATTTATAGATTTAAAACTAGATTTTTGTTGCTTTCCGTATTTACAAGGATTGCAATATTTAGAAGTATCAAATCTATGCTCTGGTAGATCCTTAACTAGATTCTTCTTAGAGAGTTTGCATAAGTTTCTAAGGTTATAGTGTCCTAACCTTCTATGACAAAACCAAGAATGATCCTCTATTGCACTTAGGCAAGGTGAATATTGGCTCCTAAGGTATTCTATGTTTAATGTGTAAACATTCTCTTTGTTGTAGGTAGATAGATTAAACTCTTCCTTGGAATTGTGTCTTAAGAACTTATCATTTCTAAAATTCACAAGGTATCCTTCATCAAATAATTGACTTATGATAACGAGTTTGTGCTTAAGACCCTTAAAATATAAAACATTTGAAATCAATGTTTTACCAAGAAGAACAATATTACCTATACAAACAATTTCTCCCTGAGCATTATCTCTGAAAGTTACTTTTCCTCCTTTCGTCTTGATAATCTTTTCAAAATAGTTTTTATTACCAGTCATGTGCTGGGAACATCCACTATCCATATACCAAGTGTTGTTGATGTCACATTCCATATTTTCTGAAAATTGATAAATGAATTAGACATTCGGAATCCAAACATGTTTGGATATGAGATTTTCAGATAACAAGATTTTGGGTATCCAAATTTGTTTAGAGAAATATGCTTTATGAAACCCAAGATATTGAACTATATTCAAAGAACATTTTTTCTTCCAATTCCCACCACCTTGACACTTAGTGAAAAAAGGGGCTTTAGAACAAACAAAATATTCTTTTTTGAAAACGGTTTTTTGGTGAGTATAACTTACTCCAGTAGTGTTTCCGTGAGGTTTAATTTGTGAATACATTTTGTCAAAATTTTTCTTCCCAGACATAAATTTTGCAAGGAGCTTTTTAAGAGAAAAAATTTCAGTTTTCAGTCTAATGAATAAATTCTTATCCTCAGGAATTATTTCTTTAGATTTATATTTTTCCTCAAAAACTTTAATCTTTTAAATAGAATTCTTATGATATTTAGAAAGTTCTTCCTTATCAGAATTTTCTTTCTCAAGGTCTTTAGAAAGATTTTCTAAAATCTCTTCTTCATCTCTATGATTTACAATAAGATCTGAAATCTCTTTTGTAAGAATTTCTTCCCTAGTATTTTCCTTGTCTAATTTCTTATAAATTTAACAATTGTTTTGCTTCATGTAACTTGGAAAATCTACATACTTCTTCATACGAAGGTTCTTCATTTTCTGAGGACGAAGTATCTTCATTAGAAGTACTATTTTCAGAATAGTAATTCTTATCAAGAGATAAATTTGTTAAACCCTCTGCAGAGCATAGCTTGGCCATAAGACATGTATGTGGAAAAGAAGTATTTGAAATGAATCCCATATTCTTCTGAGCTGATGAACCATATTCAAAAGATTCACTTTCTGAAGAGTCTCCATAGCTAGCACTCCAAGTATCATTATCATTAAGACTTTTCTTGTGATTTGATCGATAAAAATTATTCATGTACCTTTCTGAATTTATTTCATTCTTTTCTATCCTTTTCAACAAAGGGACATCAGGTCTGATGTGGCCTGTTTGTTCTTTTACATTCGTAACATGTGACTTCATAATCTTTCTTATCTCTATATTCTTTCTTCTTATACTTATTCTAATAATTCTTTTGAGAAACAATATTGTTCATTCTCTGAGAAAGATTAGCTAACTCATTCGCTGAATTTTCTATGTCACTAGAATCTGTCTGAATAACATCTTTCTTAGACTTCGAACTAGTTAATCCTTCTGGAGTCTTGGATCTCATGTGTTTAGAAGTGGTTGTAAAAGAAACTCCTCCATTCCCATTCTTCTTCTTGATATTTTAAGCATCTCTCTTCATTCTTGGTTCATGCTGAAGAAGTGTTTCAAACAGCTCATCTTAGGAGATTTGAGTGACTTTCTTATTTTCATCAATGGTTGTCCTCTTGGACTCCCACTCATTCGGCATAATGTCGATGATCATGTATACAAGAGCCTCATCATCCAAAACTTTTTATCCCATGGATTGTAAGTTATTTACGATTGTTATAAATCTTTGTTGTGCTTTGCTTATAGGTTCTCCATAAGGAAAATTGAAACCATTATACTCAGCTCTCAACATAGCTCTTCGTGACACAATTACCTTGGTGGTTCCAAAGTGATTAACTTCTAGTTTCATCTATATAGAATTAGTTGCTTCACAAGATGAAATTTTTCTATATATGTTTCTTGTCATTGAACAGAGTTGAGTATTGCGTACCTTATAATTCAATTGATAATCATGCTTCTCTTGATTTGTAAAGGTACTCACTTCCTTTTCAAGAATTTGATATCCACCAGTAAGAATAACGAAACTTTCAACACCAGTGTTGATAATGAAAGTCTTCATCCTATCTCTCTAATATTCACAGTCATTACCGTCAAAAATAGGATGTTTGGTAGGATTTAGATTGTCTATAGATACAACGTCTAAACCTTCCATCCTTAAAATAAAATTTGGCACACAAAATTGTTAGCAACACGAGTTCGTAATGAAAGAAAATATATGAGTCTGAAAAATAATATGATTACGGAAAATTAAATCCGGATATTATATGCAAAAAAATATAGAACATTAGTAAATACAAGAAAAAGATGAATCTGAACATTATGAGTCTGAAAAACTGAATCCAAAAAATCTATTCCGAGAAAGAATGAGAAATAAATTCCCTTCAGAATTTAATCGTGAGATTAAATAAAATCGAACTAACCTTTGGGGTTTGAGTTAACCTCCTCTAATACCAATTGTAGGATCAAAATAAAGATGTAGATTCTCAATATACAAGAGGGGGTGAATTATAAACTTTAAATATTTCCATAACCTAGGAAAGATCTAAGTTTAACAAAGTTAAATTAAGAAAATTCACAACACCTCTAACACCAATTAAGGAATTGGAACAAGGTATGATGTTACAAAATTATAGTTCTACACACTTTCTTATATCTGGAAAGTGATTCTTTAAAATAGGTTCCTGAAATATGGATCCAGAAAAAATGAAACTTAACCAATGTTTACAAAATGAGATTATACCTTAAAGGGTATATAATCTAATTAATAAGAGTACAAGTGAAAGGAAATATAAGAAGGTTATACTTTCCTTACAATACAATATTCAGCGGAAAACATGTAACAAGTAACAAGATATAAATATTTTAACCCAAAGAGAAGGGTATCCAACATCCTTGGATAAAGGTCTATTGATTTATAATTTCAAGAATGTCTGTCTTACCCACACCCGAGTAAGCCCTCGATACGAAGATCAGAGTCTCTGTCTTGTTATCCCTGCAAGCCCTCAACTTCAAGATAGTTGGAACCTATGTCTTCCTAAGTATGGAAGCCCTCAACTTCAAGGTGTTGGAACCTCTGTCTTCCAATCCCCGGAAGCCCTCGAATGTAATCACCAACATTCGGAGTCTCACGAAGCAAGTATGCAAAAGGCAAAGTTTGAACAAGCTATTCAAAATTTCTGCACGAAGATTTGAGAGTTAATAAGAGCTTCTCTCTCTCTATAAATCACTTCAACAGAACTTAGTCCATGATCAGTGTGAATGTTGTGTGTTATATTGAGCTCGTTCAATTGAGATTCTATTTATAGGCCAATTTCCAACGGTCGATACCCTCTTTCAACGGTCATATTTTCCATGAATTTTGGAGGGACCTGTACATGTGTCACTCAAACAACGATTAGTAAATAACTGAAATCACGACATCATTTTGTAAAGAAACAAGTATATGTATAAGAAAAGATGACATTCGGAATGTAAGCAAATAAAAGTTCGGAGTCTATCCAAAATGGAATTCAGAGTCTATAATAAAAGGATATTCAGATTATGCTTTATAGGAATTCGGAACCTGAATTCTGTCGAAATCCAGAGTCTGAATTTCTATGGAAATTTGGATTCTGGTTTCACTATAATTCCGAATATGAAATTACCAATTTCAGAGTCAAAATGATAGAAGTTCGTAGTCGAACTCATAAAAGTTCAGAGTCAAACTTATAAAAGTTCGTAGTCAAACTAGTAAACATTCAGGGTCGAACTAGTAAAAGTTCATAGTAGAGCTTCTAAAAGTTTGGAGTCAAACTTATAAAAGTTCGGAGTCAAACTTATAAAAGTTAGGAGTCGAACTTATTAATGTTCAGAGTAAAACTAGTAAAAGTTTGGAGTCGAACTTATAAAAGTTCAGAGTCAAACTTATAAAAGTTCGAAGTCCAGAATTCAGAGTTGAACTTTGTTAGAGTTCGTATCCAGAATTTAGAGTGGAACTTTATTAGATTTCATATCCAGAATTCAGATCCTAAAATAGAATGCTTCATTTCATAGCATTATATGATTCTGAGGTTTTGGGTATGAATCTGATTTTTAAACTTCAGTAAAATATTAATATGTATAAGGAAATCTAGGATATGGTAAATTTCATTAAGGAAGGAAATTTTCCTTAGGTAAGTAAAATATTGATATGCTTAAGTATAAGGTGTTTGTGATTGTCAAAACAAGAAGGAATGGAAAAGTCATAAAAAACCTTGTTGACTCAACAGTTCTCACTTAATTGGAGATATTTTCTCTTTCTTTAGATGATAATATTAGACATTATTCCTTGAATTCAATGGATGGATACTTATCATGACCATGTGAACTCTTTTCCTAGATGGGTGGCCTGAACATCATCAATGGTGGAGTGTTTATTCATAAGGATGAGTGGGATATCCATGAAATCTGAGATGGACCCAGGAATCTTGAGTTTGGTAGGATGACATCCCATGTTTCTAGTTTACTTATGGATGATCATGTAATGCATCATGATGAATTCCTCTCAATACTATATGATTCTAGGGGAAATTTCGAAAAAAAATTATTATTTACCTTCTAAGATAGAAGTTTAGTTCACTGTCGAGATAGTGCTATTTGTTTCACCAGTATCCATTTCTCCATTTTGGAAGGCTACTATAGAGATGCATGAGCTCAAGGTGCAGCTAGAGCACTCAAAGTCAAAGTGTTCTATATGGACCAGTACTTAACTGTAGATTTTTCCAGTCCATTTTGTGAAAAATGTAAATTGTACACATCTATTATGTGTGGATTTCCAAAAACGGAACCAGTTGGTTGTTATGAACACATATACCTTTACATGGTAAGATTAAATCTTTGTTTATCTCCAAGGTGATTGGGTGATCTTGATGATTTATTTCAGATCAGGTTATCATCATGTACATGTTATTCTGAATTACATACATTGTACAACATTTCATTGCATGTAGGGTATTTATGAGTATATAGATATGAAATTTTGTCTTACTATTGTGCCATCAATTATCATTGTGGTAATGAACAATGTTTTCTATACCTATCTATATTCATTTGTGGTACATTTTATGGATGGTATCATGGTGTTTTCTCATAATCAACTATATAATTCTAAATTTAATGATGTCATTTTTGATACACAAAGAGAGAAACAATTATATTATGTTTCCACAACGTGCCACTTTTGGATGGATAAAATTCACTTTTTTGATTATGTAATCTAATATCCATGGGTATCAATTTGCATCGAGAGGGCAAGAGTAGTTGTATTATAGGAGATGGCCATGAATTTCATTGAAATAAAATATTTTTTGGTTCTAGATAAAAATTTAAAGTGTTTCAAATATGTCTTATAACTCTTAGAAGCACCTTTAATGAGATTGACTATGAATAGTGTTAGTTTTTAATGGTAGGATAACTGTGAGATAGACTTTCTAATGATGAACGAGAAACCAATTTCAGAAATAGTCATGATTCTTCCAGATCTAGGAAGGAGATACACTATGTACTTTAATTAATCATGTAATGGGATTAGAGAAGTTCTGATATAGGGGGATCGATTCATGGTGTGTGGGTCTTGTCAGTTGATTCCACAAGAGTCGAATTTCTGATGCACTATATCGAATTTGATATAGTTTTACAAGATTTGTACTTTAGGAGTAATTATTTAATGGGAGAAATTTTTTTGGGTACAAAAATTGAGAAATCCTCAAGTACATATTCATGTAGCATGATATGATTCTGAGAAAGTGATGATGTGTTTAGTAACCACAATATTTTGACGAAATGCTTTCCAATATGCTTGATAAAAGAAATTTCATAACCGATGAAATGAGTATGAGGAAAAAATATATGTTCTTTATGAGGACAACAGTGAGTGTTACCTTATGGAAATATTCATAGAGATATAGTCGGAGGTTTTGGATATCCATGGATACAAATTCCATTAATCTTTATCTCTTACATATACTCTTCTTGATAGAGTGGGGATGAGATAGTTATCTGATTTCGAAGGACTAGACTATTAAGAGAGTGTGATAGGTGAGGACCTGAAGGAATGTGGGTGAGGATAAAATCCAACAAATTAATGGTTGGATTTAGGTTCCTAATAATATATAGGAGGAGGTGATGTGGGTGTTTCATGCCTCAACATGGGAAGTACATCCATTGATTACTAAAATACAACTAGAATCGTGCCCTTATTGTTGGTGGTCAACGATGAAATGATATATATCTAGTTTTAACATGATGTGTTCTACATATCAACAGTTTTTGGTGGAACAATATTGAATATGTGGGATTTTATAGAAGTTATCCATTATTGAGTTGAAGTTGGATGACATTGTGATGTACTTTTTGGTCGAGTTTCTGAGGTCATTATGGTTCTGTTATGCTATTGGGTTTTTTGTGTATAGGGAATTGAAGGCTATTCATTTCCTTCCATAGATGGAGACCATATTAGTATATGGTTTTGGGAGGTTATATATTAGTGAGATAATGACTTTTGAAGGGGTTAATCATTCCATTGTATCTGATAGGGATTCCTAGTTTACATATTGATTTCGGAATAGTTTACATAGCGTGTGGGGTACAAAGGTGCTCCGTAGCAAAACATACCACCCATTGAAATATAGAAAATCAGAACACACTACCTGTCATGACCCCCTACCCACAAAGTGTACACCTCCTGGGTTGGAAATTTGAGAAGGGAGATAATGACCCCCCGAGTCCCACCACCAGTTGGCCCCGGGTTGGCAACTAGCACAGAGGGTATAATAAACACACAAATGGGAGGCATTACCCTCTAAGAGAACACATTCAGTAGAGAGAGATAAGATAGACCAGTAAACTCCAACTCAGAACTAGAAATATAAAGGAAAACAAAGTGCACACATGTAATGTAATGAAAAATTACTACAACAAAAAGGGGAAAAACTAGAAGTACCCAAAAGAAAGTAAAACAGCTGCAACCACATCCCGAACAGCTCTTGCAACCCCAGGCTATTAGAAACTAGCTTGATCTCCAACCTACTCCAAGTGACCTGAAAAACAGTTCATATATACATAGGGTGAGTATAACAGTATACTCAGTAGGATCCTCCCCGAATCCTCTCGTGCAAAAGTAAAGAAAGCATGCTAAAGCACAGTGAACAACTAGTGAAACTAACTCGTCACCTAAACATGCATACTATGTTCCCAACCTCACCATGGATACTCTCACCAAGTAACACATACATGAATATAGAATATAGTAATGAATATCAAGGTTCCCCCACTACTTCTTCCCCACTGGTTTGCTGCTTTTCCCCAACATTGTACATCCTAAGCATCTCCCTCCAAAATTGCTTTCCTGCAGACACCTGGGTGAAGCACCGCAATATGCACCTCATTCACCACAAAGGCTTTCCCGAAGATACCTGGGTGAAGCACCACACCATCCTCACAACCAAAAGTAATCTGGTAGTTTCCGGGAGCCACCACAGCTTGCATAACGTGTTACATATGTCAGGTATTATACCTCAAGCCATTACAGCCCATACACCAAGTAATAATCCTCAAGCCATCACAGACTATACACGTTACACCTATAGTAGGTCAATAGGATACTATATCCAGAATATATGTGTGGGAATAACCACAAGCCATTACAGACCTCTACACACATATATGGGGAAAACTAACCGATGTTCCTAACGGCCCAAGTATCTACCATGAGAAGAGAGTGGGGCCAAAGGGGGTAGTCATCCATTCATCCTCCTAGCAGAATGTGGGGGAAAACACCCCCCATGGGCTCAGAATCCTTGGGGTGTCAGTTTCCCTAACTGACAGGGTGGAGTAGCAAATAGAAACACAAAAAGTACAAAAAATATATATAACACACAACAACACTATGGGGATAACCTAGTCTTAGACACAACTGCTACTATGGTCTCTTAGACCCCGGGCTGCTACTTCGTAGACTAGGTATCCTATAAGCACACAACCATTTAAAGCGATTTATTAGATTATATCATTCCCTTATCATCAGTTCCAGTGTACGTTAATTAATTCTTTAAACATTAATTAACCATGAACAATTCCACATTAAATTTCATTAGCATTACACCAAAAGTAAATTGTTCCTCCAAAATTACAACCTCGTCATTATGTTCCAGTGAACTCCAACCCCATGGGTTAACACCATTTATTCAAACATTCATTATAAAAAACTTTCCCATTTTCCCATGCATTTTAGAAAAGCATTTTATGCTATTAATACAAGGGGATCAATACGGTCAGTAGATGTACTACCCGTCGAGTCATTGCCACTTATAGAAAGAGCGTAGACCCATCCTCACTGGAGAAGCTAGACATGGAAAGTAGGTGGCATACCCCGCGCGTCTTCACCTCTTTCGAAAGAAGGGTAAGCAAGACTAGCTATCTTGAGTAGTGGGGAAAAGTAATGTAGAAAAACAACCCATGAACCATCAAGTAATCCAACAAACACATCCATCCCAATCCATCATCTCTGGTGTCCTCCCCGACACCCACATGCATAAACCGATGCATCTCGCCACTCTAGGATTCATCTGCTGCCACAACAAAAAAAGGCCTCTATGCCCCCACATACCACAACAACCATCCATGATAACATCACAGCACAAACAACAACAAAGAATGCATCACATCAATTGGATCTTGGCCCATTAACAAACATGATGGTAACTCAGAACTCGTCAAGGAATTATCAAACAATCAAATTATTTAATCCATCTTGAATTATTAGATTTATAATCTGTTGGTTCCAAAATTGGGAACCTAACCAGCAAGCTATCAAAAATGAATAAACATGCTTACCATGCCAATTTTATTAACATCAAATTACAACAAGAACCAGATTCATTCACATGCCTCTTTATCTTTAGCCAAACAAATGTCAATTAGTCCCGGTTTGCGTTCTTTACCAATTTCCATCAAGAACATCAGCTTAGAAAAGCAAGCATAGATATCACATGATCTCGCAAAACATGAGGCAATAAAAAATGATCGATACAATTTATTTATCCCATTCAAAGTATTTACGAGGTCAATTCCATTGTCATCATGTGGGATTAATCATGAAAACAATATAGTTTCACAAAAAATAAGAGAAGCAACAAATCCCCTACCACATGTTTTTTGAATAAAACCACAACAAACGAAGAACGCACACGAAATCCGGTTTGATTCTCCAAGAATACTCGTTAGATATCTTCTTCTCGAAAGATCAAGAGAAAAGCTCATCACTTTTTGCATCCACACACTTAGATATACCCATAATGGGCATAGATCTAAGAAACCGATTGAAGAGGAGATGTTGATCCAAGTGGATCGATGAAACCGATCAAGAACGAAGAAGAAAAATCAAATACCTCAAGAACTGGTTTCGATTTTCCAAGAGAAGTCTTCGCATCGCCTCCAAAATGCTTGGGAGAGGTTCTACTACCTTCAAGGAAGGGTAATCCTGTGTTATGGCCACTTAGGAACTTAAACGAATCATTTCGAGGAAAAACGAGTTAGATCCACAATTTTAGGATCTAACATAAGTTGCCACATGGCTACAATGCACAATTTGACAAACCGTTCACTAACCGTGCGTTAGCTATTGCCTCACCAAATACTATTTGCTTGGTTTGACCGCATTGTTAGACAAACCGTGCGCTAACTATGTGTTAGCCACTACCTCCAAAACCAACCCTACATGGTTTGGCCGCATGGTTTAAACAAAATGTGCGCTAACCATGCGAAGGCAATTGCCCTTTAGTTTTCCTTAACGTCTACCCAAACACTCTCCAAGCCACCTTAACCTCCCAGAACACCTCTGAGACCACATTTTCACAAAGTAATAAATTGGAGAGGTCATGGACATTACATCAGATACCTCTCAAAACATTCTTATCCTCAAGGGAGAGAATCCTCGTGGTCCCTCTTCAATTGTTGGGAGGGAGATGGGTGCATCGGGCGATTTTTGGAGAGCTCTTCGAACCCTCTGCATCGCAAAACCTAGCACCTCAAACTCATATTTTCTATACCAATCCCTCATGAAGTGCTTTGATCCGTCATGGGAGCACCTTCCCAAGGAAGACAAAGAATAAACTCATGATTCTCAGCCATCGGTTGGAAGTTTACACAGTCAACCATATGCGGGGGGATCCAATGCTATTTCTTTCCTCGATGTGCTAAAAACACCAGATCTTTGCAACCTGAAGTAAATGAATCCTCCCCTATCTAAAAGGATAGATGATGGAAAATTTCAAGTAGAGGCCGATGATGATGAGCTCCAACAAAGGGCTCATTTATGCAGGAATTCTATCCTAGGTCGTGTTTCATATCTAAAAAGAGATCTCCATTGGCCTCTAATTGAATTGAATCCTTAGATGGCACATTACTGGAACATAAAAAACTAGAAATTAGTTCCAATAGGAAGAGGCTACTTCCATATCCTATTTAACTCATAGGATTATCTTGCACGTATATGGAAAATTGGAAATTTAAATTTGAAGCCTGTTTTTCATAGGATATCTGAGTGGGACTTTATCTTCACTCCACACACTCATAGAAACAATACATGTCGGGTTTGGATTAGGCAACATGGCATGATCTGGTATTTTTTTCACCCTAATATCCTAAACAATATTGTATCTTACATTGGATCTCCTGTAAAAATTGATCAAAGAACCCTTATTGCCGAAATTGGAATCTTTGGAAGAATTATGGTGGAACTGAACCTTGAATCAAAGCTTCCAAATTCTATAACATTCAGTGCTCATGATTATATAACTCAAATTTCAATTGAATATGAGAATCTACCTCCATTTTCTGAGGTACTCAAAATTATAGGTCACAACTATGATAATTGTCGTGTAGTAAGAAAACATGTTGTCAAGCCATTAGAGCATGAGTGGAAATAAATTAAGGAGAATAAAAAAGGAAAATCCCATTTAATTGAGGCCCAAGAACCCACTAAGAAAAAAATGAAATCTGGGTAAAAAAATCAAATGATTTTATCCACTTAAGCATGGGTAAATCTTGAGGATATATAGTTGAGGAAGAGGAAAATCTTGTAAAAGGCCATGATTTACATGAAGAATCAAAATCTCTCACAACTTTTCAACCTCCTATTTTAGATCCCTCCCCCTATAATGCATATGAAACAGGAAAGGAAGGTGACACTTGCAGGAAAAAATCTTATACCAACCTTTTAGAGGATCCTTCTAAGAAAACAGGTGATTATAAAACTGATATCAAGGAGAATAAGACTTATCCTACTGTAAAAGAGAACTCCAACCTTGTTTTCACTCAGGAAAATCTGGTTTACTCTGATAACTCTGTTTTTTTACCTATTATAGCTGCCTCATCCTCTGAAAGTGCTTCAAAACAAGGTAACAATGATGTTTCTGTTTCTATAAATTCTATTACTACTATGCCTCGAAACACTATATCTGGATCTACTCTAGACACTGTTGATAGACAGGATAACACTGATTCTTAAACTGCTAAATCTATTTATTTAGATTCTAGGGCATTATATGTTCTTATTCAGATTTGTGAAACAAAATTTAAGAACACATGATCTACTTATGTACTAACAAAGGTAGAAAATAAGAAGGAACTGTAGAGGAACCCCAGCCTGGATTTCACTCTGGAACAATAGGTTGGAACTGAGTCTAATGATCCTTTAGCTGCCTCATCCTATGACAGTGCTTTAAATCAAGGTAGAAAAGATGATTCTAATCCCCTAAATGATGTTACTGCTATGACTAAAAATACTACATCTATATCTATTCCAGAAACAGTAATTAGAAAGAATGACTCTGTTGTTAAGTCTGCTCAAACTGTTTCTCTAGTTTCTAGTGCACTATCTGTTTCTATGCAGGTTAGTGAAGCAGACTTGAAGACTATAGGTACTGCCACTGCCCTAACTCCCTTTAAGTATACTGCTTTACCTCTTGATTCCTCCAAATCAGATATCAGTAAAAATGAACCTTCTAATATGGATTTCCAGGATGGAAAACAGTATTTTCCCAGTTCATCACCTTCTATTTATGTCAATGTGCCTAACTATGATTCGAAATTAGTTGAATTATGTGCTATCTTGACCCCACTGCAACATGATACATTGAAATATAACTCTTACAAAATAGAAAGTAAGCAGGAACCTGCTCCTATGAAATCCCTGCAAGCTGAGTGATATCTTATATCTTCCCGTAAATGCACTAAAACACCCTCTCTTGCACAGGATGTAGTTAATACTCCAGCGCATAAGAATTCTACTGTCACTCCCGCTAATAAGCATGAAAGGAAACATTGTACAACCTCTAATCAATCCATCAGAAGATCAAAAAGGTTTAATGTCTTGGGTAACTCGAAAAAACGAGTTTTAACCCTACGCATTGGTCTAAATGAATATTTTGTTTTCTATAATTGTCAAGGAATCGCTAACTTTGACACACTTGGTGTGATCAAGTGATTCTTGATAACTCATAAACCAAAATTATTTGCTATTGATGAACCTAAAATAAAATTCTCCTCTACTTTTAAACACCTTGGCAATTATGGTTATGTTTTTCTTGGAGCCTGTAAAGATGGACCTGCGGTGGACTCGTTATGGGTCTTATACAACTCATCTATTCAAAATGTTAATACTTATGGTTTTTCTGATCAATATTTCACCTGTGACTTTCTCTATGATAACATACACCTTTACTGCACTATAATATATATTAAGAATAGATACTAGGAAAGACGTCCTCTTTGGAATGATCTCAATGTCTTATCTTCTAGAATCCAAGACCCATGGATTGTGCTTGGTGACTTTAATGAAATTATCAACTCTAGTGAAAATTTTGTCCCATCACATTATTCCATATCCTCTTGTGAGTTTAGAGCTTCTATTGAGGACTCTAATCTATTGTAAATTAACCTCACTGGTGCTAAAGACACCTGGTATACAAGGCACTACAATAGGGTAGTAGCTAGAAAATTGGATAGGGATTTCACTAATGTCTCTGTTCTTGATAAATTGGATACCATCTCTAGCATTACCCTGCAAAAGTTGAACTCAGATCATCACCCAATTCTTGTCAGTTTCCTCACAAAAATTATAAAACTATCTTTCCCTTTAGATTTAATAATTCTTGGTCTACAATCTCTGATTGTGTCTCATTCATTAAAAACATTTGGGATTCTATGAATCATTATAGAGATGCCTCTGTTTGTAATATTAAATTAAAACGTCTTAAGAATGTCCTTAAATATTGGAGTAAGTATAAAATTAAACAAATTGACACTGATAGTTCCCTCCTAGAAAATGAGCTAGATCACATTCTAAACAACACTACAAGATCTGATTTCATAGTTGAATCTCAACCTAAAATCAGTACTTCTCTAAATCTAAAATCACTTATCACCCTCAAGGATGACATGAGAAAAAAAAATTTAAAACAAAATGGCTCTCTGATGGTGATAGAAACACTAAATTTTATAATTATCTTTAGAGAATTCAGAAAATAAGCAGGCCTCTAACCTTCCTTGTTCATAATGAAATTATTATTGACACAGAGGAGGTCGTTGCCAATCATATTGTCTTGTATTTTCAGAATACTTTCAATGGCCCGGAGGTCAGCAATGAACTTATGATCGATATCATCCCCTCTATGGTTGATGCTATGGATAATGCTTATCTTTTAAGCACTTCCCTTGACCATGAAATAAAAGAAATGGTTTTTAGTCTAAAGCCTGATAGTTCTCTTGGTCCCAATGGTTATAAAAATTCTTTTTTTCAAAAACTCAGGGATATCATACACCTCGATGTTTGTAAACTTGTTAGATCTTTCTTCTCTGATGGTGTCCTCACCCATGGTATGAATTCTCAATTCCATACTTTAATTCCCAAAGTAGAGAATACTTCAGAGATCCATCTTTTTAGACCTATTTCCCTTATCAATACTCTGTACAAAATCATAACCAAGATTCTTGCTAATCTGCTTTCCCCTATATGCAACAAAATTGTATCATGGAACCAATTTGGTTTTATAAAGGGAATATCCATTCAAGATTGCATTTTCCTTGCTTCATAATGCACCAATATCCTTAATAGAAATACTAGAGGTGGAAATATTGCCATTAAACCTGACAATAGAAAAGCCTTTCACACCATTGACTGGAGTTTCATTTTCAATGTTCTATAAAGCCCTGGATTCAACGATACTTATATTTAGAGAATAAAAACTCTATTTAACTCTGCCTTCATTTTTATTTAGATCAATGGATCCCCCATGAGGTATTTTAAATGCACTAAAGGCGTCAGACAAGGAGATCCCCTTTTAGCTATTCTATTTTTTTTGCAGAAGACTACCTCAGTAGATTACATACCCGACTTGTCGAGAAAAGTAAACTCAAGCACATCCAAGCTTCTAGGAACATGAATGTCCCTACCCATATTTTATATGTCGATGACATAATTTTATTCCTAAATGGGGACAAAATGAATATTCCGGTTTTAAAAACTGTTGTAACTCACTATGAGGAGGTCTCTACTCAAGCTATCTGCTTGAATAAATCCATTGCCTTTTTGGTAAAAATTTCTCCTATTATAGAAAGGTCTCTATCACCAACAAATTAGGAATTAAAGATGTATCCCTCCCATTCAACAACCTAGGTGTTCCTATATTTTGGGGAAGTCCAAAATCCATTTATTTTTTCTACGTTGTTAATCAAATCACTAAACAACTCTCCACCTAGAAAAGAAAATCCCTCTCCATGTTTGGTAGAATTTATCATGTTAAAACTACCATTGTCTCTAAAATGGTTTACTCATTGATGGTTTATAAATGGCATGTTAACACCCTTAAAAAAATCAATGTCTATATAAAAAATTTTTTTTGGACGAGATTAACCTTGAAAGAAAACATGGAACCATACCTTGGGACACCCACTGTAAGCCTTTAGAAAAAGGTGGTCTTGGAATAAAAAATCTTAGACTCTTTAATGATGCGCTCCAAGACAAACTCACCTAAAGGTTAATTCATACCAACTCGGATTCTATGGATTTCCTTAAAAAGAGAATTATTTTTAAACATAAAAAAGGAAACTTAAATTACATCAATTATTAGATCTGGCCCTCTATCAAATACACATACTTAAAAATTATGAAGAACTCTCGATGGATGGTTATTAATGAATCTTCCAAGAATTTTTGGCTTGATAATTGGACCGGCGACCCCCTAATCTCTATGATTTTTCATAATGAAACTATTAAAAACACCAACCGCACCATTAAAGATGTTATTCACTCCCACAATAGTGATATCCTTGATAACATTATGCAAGTCATTAAAAGTTATCCTTTCTCCAATACTGATGATTTTATTATCTGAAAAACTTCTAATAATGGCATCCTTGACTCAAAATATTACTATGATCATAATTTCATAAACACTTAATCCAACTTTGAGTTTTTGGCCCAATTTAACAAAACATGGATCAAGCCCTAATTATTTACTCTTATTTAGAGAATTGCACATTACATAATTCCTTCTGAAGTTTTTATACAATCTCTTGGTATTCAGCTATGCTCTAAATGTTACTTTTGTAACCAACACAGGGAAGATGCGAATCATCTCTTTTTGTCTTTTTCTATAGCTTCTGCTCTTTGGAATTATATTTTTGACATATTTGGCTACAGATGGATCCTCTATGATACTTTTGGATCACAATTAAAGAGATGTTCCCAGCAAGAGGAATCTCAAAAAATCAAGAATATCTTCTTCTCGTCCATTGCAGAGATTCTTCATGTGATCTGGTATGATATAAACAATATGATTCATAATAATTCTTCACCAAATCTTAATGCAGCTAAAGCCCAGATCTTACTTGCGACATGTGAGGATGCCTCAATTCAAAAGGCTCACTGCAATAATACTATTAGGGAATTTGATATTCTTCAGAGAATTCGCATTGAAGGAATCTTCAGAAAACCCAAACGCAATATTGAAGAATTCTGGCAGGTCCCGCTTCCAGGATGGATCAAGGTGAACGTTGATGGTGCCTCCAATGGAAACCCAGGCCCTGCCGGTTTCAGAGCGATATTCAGAGACCATCTTGGTATATTCCATGGATGGTTTTTCACTGGTTGTGGAACTATCTCATCACTAGAAGCTAAAATGATGGGTGTGATCCATGCTGTCAACTATGCACATCAAAAAGGATGGAGGAAGACTTGGTTTGAAAGTGATTAGACCACCATCGTTCAAGAAATCTGGAGGGGGATGACTCATCTAGCCTGGCCACTCACTACTCGCTGGATGAAGTGCCTTGACACTCTTCTGCAGATCAACTTTATCGCCACTCATGCTTTTAGAGAAGGAAAAAAGGTTGCCGATGCACTTGCAAACATGGGAGTTAACCAGGAGATGGCCCAGCTTGATGCACTCCCTCTTGATGTTTTTCATCTTTATGAAAACGACTATAGGAACCTCCCATCCTTTAGACTCTGGTAACCTCTTCTTTTATCTTCAATAAATTGTGTCTCGGTCTTTGAATGAAACACTACCTTTTTAAAAAAAATTCTCATCCTCGATAATCCAAAACCCACATAAAGGGAAAACGAAACAGTGTCTGAAAAACCACCCCTCAAGATACCTATCAAAAGAGAGAAAGCCACCGAAAACAACAAAGGGATCCATCTCATAAACAAGAATGTTTTTTAACCACAAAAGTTACAATGACACATGGAAATAGGTAAACATCATAATACATGGGGTATTGAGCCCGTATCCGTGACTCACGTTCCCAGGTACTCTCCATTATTCCACCGTGTCGCCACAAGACAAGAACTAAGGGAATAAGACGCCTGCACAACACCTCCTCTTGATGGTCTTGGATCTCTACAGGTCACTCCTCAATGGTTGCATCATCATCGACGTCGATCTCTCCCCAATCGATGACGTGAGAGTCTTCATGAAGATAACGACGGAGCTGCGATAAATGAAAAACATCATGTATCTGACTCATCTGAGGGGGAAGTGCTACTCGATACACAATAGCTCCAACATGAGATAACACCTTGAAAGGCCCCACAAATCGGGGAGAAACCTTTCTTCTATGACCAAACCTTCGCTTCCCACGATGGGGAGTCACCTTTAGAAACACATGTGTGAGATGGTATGCGAGTATGATATAATCTATAATACCAAATGTAGGATCTAATATATAAGTATTAGATGATCAAATATAATAGGGGGTGAATTGTACTTTCAAAAAATCCCTTTGGAACTTTTAAAGACGATTATGTTTAACAAGGTTAAAAAAGATAATTCACAAGACCTCCAAGTTCTAACAACTTTGTTGAATCTGGAAAAGTGATTTCAGAAATGAAACTTAACAAAAGTTTACAAAAAAAAAGATTCTACCATAGAGCATATTGAATCTAACTAAATCAGAGTACAGGTGTGAGGAAGTATAATAAAGTAAAAAATTCCCCAGCAATACAAAATGCAGCAGAAAACTTGAAACGAAACTAGTAAAAAGTAGTAAATCTTTTAACCCAAAGAGAAGGGTATCCAACAACCTTGGATAAAGGTCCCTTGATTTTTACTTTCAAGAAAGTCTATCTTACCCAAACAGGGGTAATCCCTACATATGACGATCAAAGTCTATCTTGCTATCCCTACAAGCCCTCAACTATCAGGTAGTCTGCACCTATGTCTTTCTATCCCCGAAAGCCCTCGATTGTGCACAGCAATAATCAGAGTTTCACGAAGCTGGTCTGTAAGAAGAAAGGTTTGAAAAAGACGTTCAAAAATTCTACACGAAGTTTGAGAGTTTTTAAGAGCCTCTCTCTCCCAAAATCACTTCAACAGCTTGTAAGCACAGTTGTCAAAGATGTTGTCTAGTGTCGTCAAGTATTCTTTTCAAATGAGCTCTTATTTATAGGAACAACTCCAATGGTCGGATCCCTCCTCCAATGGTCATATTTTTCCTTTAATTTCAAAGGTACATGTAAACGTGTCACTCAAACAATGATTAGTTGATAAATGATGGCACAAAATCGTTTTATAATAGAACAAGTGAAAGCATAAACAAAATCAGATATTCGGAATGAAGAAAAATAAAATATTGGGGTCATCCAAAAATGAATTTGGAGTCTATAATACAAAGGATATTTGGAATTTGTTTTGTAGGAATTCGGAACCTGAATTCTATAGAATTATGGAGTCTAAATTTCAAGAATATTCGGAATCAGGATTTCACAAGAATTCGGAACCTGAACATATAATGTTCGGAGTCAGAGTTCATGAGAATTCAGAATCAGAACTCATAGGAGTTCAAAGTATGTTATTCAGAGAACTCGGAGTTACAACTTAGAGAAGTTTGTATCCGGAATTATTATTCATAATTCGGAGTCATAACATAGAAAGTTTGTAAATAGAATTATGATTCATAATTCGGAGTCAGAACACTGAAATTCGTATTCCGAATTCTGAGTTAGAACTCAATGAAGTTCTTATCCAGAATTCAGAGAATTCAGAGTAGAACTACATGAGAGTTCATATCTAGAATTCAGAGTCTTGAACAAAATGATTCATATCTAAGTGTTATATGATTTGGAGGTTTTGGTCTTAATACGATTTTTACAATTAGAAAATTTATGATATGAACAATGAGATCTAGGAAAGGGTAAATTTACTTGGAAATGAAATTTTTCTTATAGAAGTAAAACAAGGGTAAAATGAGTTTTTCCTTAAAATAAGGTGTTTGTGATTTTCAAAACAAGAAGGAATGGTATGGTCATAATAATACCTTAAAGACTTAAAAATCTCCCCCTTTTCATGAAGGAATGGAAAAGTCATAAGGAAAACTGTATTGACTCAACAATCACCCCCTTTTTTGGAAAGCACAAACATCCTTATGAAAAAGAATATAAGGAATTTCAAAAAATTAATTAGACTTTAAAAATAAAGCTTATCTTCCTTTCTTCATGGTCAATGGTGAATATGACTAACTCCCCCTTAGGCTTTGAATCTCTGAGGATCGTATTCTAGATTTACAGAATGAGAATTTTCATTTGAATATGGAAATATTTGTAATGAGAAAATCCCCCTTTAATAAACTCCCCCTTACTTAGGGATATTTCCTTTTTACTTATATATCCTTTTCTTTATCCCCTTTATATTTTTTATTCTCCCTTTTTGAGTTATCTTTCCTTACCCCTCTATGTGATATTCAAAAATAGTTTTAGGGAATGGAGAAGAAATATGGTACCTGAAATATTAGTAAAGACATACAAAAAATTGACAATCCACAAATCCATTGTGATTGAAAGAAGTATTAAATGAAAAAATAAAACAAAAGATCTGAGTGAAATTTATTTTGGTTCATTTTCCTTGGTTATTTCCATCTTTACAATGGTATTCAGCTTTTTCGACTCTTTATGATCCTCCTAAGATTTCTTTTCTAATGCCTTGATCCTGTCTTCTTGAGCTTCCATGGCCTCTTCCTGAACCTTCAACAATTCATCTTGTTTCAAATGATTTTCTTGCATCTCGTTTTGGAGATTCTTCTCTGTTTTTAGGGTTTGAAAAATATAACTCATCTTTCCATTTAGATATTTTACATTTTGAATCTGAGAACTTTTTTCTAGACATAGTTATTCATAAAAACTATCTGAAAGATTTTTAATTTTGACATCATCAGTACCAATGGTTTCCATAACATCTTCTTGAAACTAATAATGCTCTTCCAAATCTTCATTGATTTTCATTGACCATAGAGTAATTTTGCTTCAAGTATTTCTGTGGACCTCATAATTGATAAGAATATTTTTATTTTCTGCCTCAATCTTCACACATTTATCCATCACCATGGATACATATTCTGACTTCTGATTCATGATGTACTGAAGTATCTAGCATCACAAATCTATTGTAGGAAAGATCATAATGGTATCTACCAACTTTTTCAGGGACTCAACAACAAAATCATGTCCCAATGTAGATGACTCTGAATCAGAAACTTTACTAGGAGATGGTTCTTCCTCTAACTCTGCCAACTTCCTCTTAGATGATCCTCTGGATTTTTCTTTATGATAATATCTTTTTTGGGGGTGTCAACAACTACGTGTTTCCCCTTGTCAGTTTTCTATACTACTTCCTCATCAAGAGATTCCTGCTCACTTCCGGGTAATTTTATAATCTTATCTTCATCAATTTTCTCCTTATTAGCACTAGCTTCAATATCCTCTGGAAGAATAAAGTCATGATTGTGAATCTCTTCCTCAGATGTTTTATTCACTTTCTCTTCTTCACCCTTCTCATCTACTATAGGGTTAAAAAGTTTTGATGATCTAGCATGATAATTCTGGAGTGACAATTACTCTGAAACACATTCCTTTTCCTAATACTCTTCATCCTATTTAATCACATAATCAGATCCACCACTGCTCTCATCTTGTTGCACATCTTCTGCAGATTCATTCTCAACTTCCTTCACTTTGACTTTTTATGGAGTCATAAACCTCTTACCTGGAGTCTTAGGTAATTGTTCCACCTCAAAAGAATTCTGAACAGGAATATTTTCAGATGCAATTTTTGTATATCTTCGAAGGGATTGAAAAATCTCGGCCCAGTACATCTTCTTATTGAGCTTCTTCTCCTTGGCCTACTTCTCTAGCTCATTAGCTGCTTTTCCTTTCAAGGCCTTAGCCTCAGCAGGATCCAAACTGAACTATGGCTCCCCTACATTTCTATTCATATTTTCCTCCCTCCATTTTGATACCACCCCATCTGGGTAGGATTTTTTCTTCTTTTTGTTAGGAGGTGCAGATTGGATTCCCCTAGACATAGGGGTTTTGTTTTCTGCTTCCACATCCTTCATCTTTCATTTCTTCCCAGCCTTCTTAGATGGTTTAGCTTTTTCAACATTTTTTGGAACAGCTTCTGCCTCTTCCTATGGTAGATCATAAAATTCTCTTAACTCCTTGGAGAATCCAATCCTCATTCTCTAAAGGGTGTCATCACTGATCAGCATCACCTTGTAATTCCTTGGCTTGGAACTGTAGGGGATCTTGAAGGATTCTAGATACTGAACTATCAAGTTTGAGAGAAGGAAGGATACATTATAATATTAGCTCTTAGATTTCCATTCTTGATGTTCTGAATCGTAATGAAGATATGTCTCATGAGATTAACCTACCTGATGTTTACTTAAAAATCTAGGATATACATGTCTGTTGACCTCACCTGTTTTGATAATCCCAATTATGCCTTCAGATAATTTGATAATCCCAATTAATATTTATCTATATTCAAATTCTCTCAATATATGATATTATGTTATAAAGATGATGATAATGATAAAATAATCCTTGAGATAAGTTTATCAATGGTTATCTATGTTTATATAAGTTATAAATTTATTCTAACCCAATCGAATATGTTTTGCATAAAATAGATAAGTGTTTGTCACAGATCTGCATATAGCTACTGATAACAAAGCTACAGGTACTTAGTCTACCGATAGACAGAGTCACCTATATGATAAGGCTACCGATATGTACAGAGCTACCGATAGAACCCGATCTACCGATAGAAAAATTCTACCAGTATGCTTAAGTCTACTACTATACACTTGATCGCTGATACAGAATAGAGCTACTGATGTTTGTAAACCCATCGGTAAGCAAGTCACCGATAGATTCAGAGCTACCGATACGAGCTACCAACCGGCCTACTGATACACTGACTAGAGACTAATATGAAGCGACTGACATAGTCTACCGATACAAGTACAGAGTCACTGAGCTACCGATAGCCCAAGAGATACCGATGGATTAAAAGATACCAATAACAAGAGCTACCAATAGAATGATGTCACTGATATATATAGCTACCAATACAAGTTCGAAATAGCTACTGATGGAAGGTCCAGCTGCACAAAGTCCACCGTACACGTCTACGAACATAAGGCTTCTAATGATTGACCAACTAGTCAAACTCTATACTCTCAATACTATTTATTTATTAAGATAACGATTACATTTGATGTTTTTAATGAAGGTAATGTTATTTAATGATATCTGTTGGAATGTTAGGGAACCGTACCTAGTAACCATGAAAAAACGTAATCATTCCTTTTTTCTGGAGGTGAAAAGCTATAAAAGGAAAGATAAAGACCCATCTGAAAGATAGAGGTGAAAAAGTGAAGTGTTTTCATAAAGAGAGCACAATACACTAAAAAGGATAAACAACATTAAAACGTCGTGCATTTTTCTCAAGGCTACATCCACACTCCAAGAACTACTAGACGTACATGAAGACAATCATTCTGAAGGAAACTACAAGATGCATCTTGAGTAAAAATCCACGACAAACACTTTATGCACTCATGCTGAAATGCTAAACCTGTAACCAAGGATGAAAACGATGCTCTTTTTTTCAGACAAGAACTAGAGAAGGACTCAGAAGCTATTCTAACCAATCAAACGAGTCCAGAGCTACACTACCAATCACTAAATCTTTTCAAAACTCATTCACACTTACTTTAGTGATTATTTAATTCAAATTTTGAGTAGTGTGTGGACCATATTTATTTTACACACACACTGTCTCCTTTGCTAAACCGGAGGATTCTTAAAACCTCATTTAAACTATATAACTTCTTATTTCCCACTGTGGTTAGTGGTAGAGGTCGAGTAAGACCTGGACAGCCGTGAGCAATTGTTTGTTTTACCACGTAGAACTGTGGTAGAGGTCTTTGTACTTGGACAGTGTTTTCACTGTTGTTTACCCCGTTCTAGGGTGTAGATCAATTTATAAAAATTGTTTGAGAGGACTAAGTCTCTTCTTGAGACTGAAACTCTTGGTTACATCTGCTGTGCATTTTAGTTTAAATCATAAGTATTCTATATATTTCATTTTCTGCTGCTAGCTATATTGAAATAAAAAACTATTTTAATGCCACTTTGCTAGTTAAATTAAGAAGTGTTTATAGATATTGTAAACCATTAAGTTAGTTTCAAAAGTTAATTTAATATTCAAATTCAGTTAACTAAGACCTAATCAATCATTGAGAAACTAATAGAACATTTAAATTCTATATAAATTCACGACAGTATAACATTGTTTTTATATAGGTGGATTTTAAGAGAAATATTTTTAACAGAAATTTTAATTGGAAATCAATTCACGCCCCTCTTCAGTGTCCACTCCAACCAGCATTTTGTATTAGTGGTTGTTTTTATTAATAAAAAATTTCAAAACATTTTGTTTTCAACTGTGATTTTAGTTGCATATTTAAAGATCTTAAATTTCAATTAGTTCTAAATTTTATCTTTTTAAAACCTATTTTCTAAAATCTAGTTATGGACAATAGACTGAAGGGTGCTGCTACTAACAGGACACCTTTCTTCAATGGTACAAACTATTCTAAGTGGAAATTTAAATTGAAAATTCATTTAGAAAGTATGGGTTTTGATATCTATACTGCTATAGAGTCTCAATATAAAATTCCAGAAACTGAACGAACAACTTGGGATGAACCTACAAAAACTGCTTACAATAATAATTGTAAAGATATGAACTCTCTATATTGTGCTTTAGGAGATGAGGAATTCAACCGAATTTTTTCTTCCAGAACTGCTTATGAAATATGGGATACAATGGGTGTTTCTCATGAAGGAACAACCAATGTTAACGAAATGAGAATAAATACATATAGTATTAAATATGATAATTTTAAAATGAGGACTGATGAGCCTATTTCTGATATCTATCTCATGTTCAATGATATTTTCAATACTATGAGCTCACTAGGAAAGGTTGTTCTAGCAAAGGAACAAATCATGAGAATCTCGATATGTCTACTAGATCGATGGAGGGGAACTTCTGTTTCAATCATAGAATCATGTGACATTGGAGCTCTGCCTGTCAAAGAGCTTATTGGTAAATTAATGTTGTATGAGGAAGAACTTCAAGTAAACAAAGAAGAAGATGATGAACCCAAAAGGAAATCCATGGCATTCAAGTCTACTGATTCAAAGAGAAAAGAAAAGGATAAAATGCTTGTACCTACTGAAAGATCAACCAGTGAAGATTCGGACTCAGACAATGATGCTGAAATGGCTCAAATAGCTAGCAGATTCAAGAAGCTTTATAGGAAGAAGAAGTTCTTCAGAAAATCTAACTACAAAGGAATGTAAGACAACAAGGGTCATTAGAAGAAAGATTGGAAGAAATCTGAAAAGGAAGATGATATAGTCCGCTAAGAGTGGAAGAGGAAAGGACACATCAATACTGACTGTCCAAAATTAAAATTCAAAAATAAACATGATTATAAGGAAAATAAGTACAAGAAATCCATGAATTATACTTGGAGTGCTTTGGAAGACAACACATGTGAATCTGATGTTTCTGATTCTGAAATGAATCGTGCCAAAATGTGCTTCATAACCAATACCACTGAGGTACCTCTTTCCCCTACACTAAATGATTACTATTCTAGAAATAATAGTGATTTAGATAATGATGAAAATATATCTAAGGTTGAACTGTTTCAATATTGTATCGTGCTGCAAGAAACATTTAATGAACTTAAGGACAAATATAAGTCATTAAAGAAACATCATGCTCTCATCGCCAATGTTAAATCTACCTTAGAAAAAGAAAAGAATGCTCAACTGTTAAAGGAAAATACTGAACTAAAAATGTCTAATGAGCAACTTAGAAAGGAATTAGAAAAGTTCACAATTGGTAAAGATACACTTACTTAAATGTTAGGTAAACAAGTTGCACCAATGTACACTACTTGTTTTTGATACCAACCTGGATAGAGACAGATCAATAAAACTCGATTTGTTCCTAAGTCTGGACAAAATTATGCTTAATCTAGATCTGGAAATTCGTATGCTTCAACTAGTTATTCATATGGTTGCAGATCAATTAAATTTTATCTTTCAAAATCCATTGATTCTATAAATTATATGAGGCCCATAAGACAAGTCTGGGTACCTAAAGCATTGATTTCTATCCTTTTTGGACCCACGAAGATATGGGTACCAAAATCATTTTTGGTTTAATCCTGTTTTGTATGAGACCTGTTTGAAGAGTTCTCACAAGAAGGTATGGTACATGCACAGTGGATGTTCAAGGCACATGTCTGGAGATTACTCCTTCTTTAAAATCTTAATAAAGGTTGATGGAGTCCATGTCACCTTTGGTGATAATTCTAACAGAAAAATCATCGGCCTAGTCCAGATTGGTAACAATGATTTAGTTTTAATTTCTAAAGTTTTATTTGTTGATGGACTTAAATACAATCTTTTAAGTATTTCTCAATTATGTGATGATGGATTTAATGTTATGTTTGAAAATTATTCTTGTAATTTTTTTAACTCTAAGAATGTTTTAGTATTTTCTGCTTTAAGAAATCAAAAATTTTATGTTGTGGATCTGAATTCTTTAGCTAAGAAAAATGTTACTTGTTTAAATGATTTTCATAATGATTCTTGGATTTGGCACAGAAGATTAGGACACTACGGCATCCACTAACTTAGAAAATTAACTAGGAAGAACTTGGTAAGAGACCTACCTAATCATGAATTCCCATTAGACAATGTTGGTAATCCCTGTCAAAAGGGAATGCAACATAATGTTTCTTTTAAATCAAAGAAAGAAGTTTCAACTTCTCAACCTCTCGAGTTGGTTCACATGGACTTGTTTGGACCTTCTAGAGTTTCTAGTTTAAATGGGAATCACTATGTCTATGTCTTAGTAGATTACTTTTCTAGATATACTTGGTTATAATAACTAGCTCACAAAAGTGAAGCTTGTTCTTACATTGTTAAATACTACAAATCTGTAGAAAACCTTAGTGGACTTAAGATTAAAAATCTGAGAAGTGATCATGGCCGTGATTTTTAAAATCATGAGTTTGAATCCTATTGCTCACACAATGGATATATTCACAACTTATCTGCTCCTAGGACACCTCAGCAGAATGGTGTAGTAGAAAGAAGGAATATAACACTTCATTAAATTGCAAGAACCATGCTTAATGAGTATGACCTACCTATTTATTTTTTGGATGAAGTTGTGAATACAGCCTGTTATATTATTAATAGAGCCTTGATTAGACCTATTATTAAGAAGACCCCTTATGAATTATGGAATAACAGAAAACCTAAAGTTAGTTACTTCAGAGTCTTTGGCTACAAAGTTTTTATTCTTAATATAAAGGATAGTCTGGACAAGTTTGCTTCTAAAAGTGATGAAGGAATTTTTCTTGGGTATTCTTTAAATAGAAAAACCTATAGAGTCATTATTAAAAGAACCAAATGTGTGGAAGGACCTGTTCACATCAAGTTTGAAGAAAATTATCCACATGAGCCGAAAACCTCTCTTGGAAATCATGAAGAATATTTGACTGTTCTGGACTTTAATGATAAAACTAAAGAACCGGCTGTAAAAACATCCAATACTGGAAATATTCGAGAATCTTCTACAATAGAACCCAAACCTATATATGAACCTAAAATTTCTAGTCCAACCTTTACTAGATCAATAATGATTCTAAAGAATCATCTTTTGGATGTTTTTGTTGGTAATCATATAGAGGGACACAGACTAGAGCTTCTCTAAGAAACCAGGTTGAACATCATGTTTTTCTTTCACAACCAAAACCTAAAAATTTCTATGATTCTATCAATGATGAACTTTGGGTAATGGATATTCAATAAGAGTTAAATCAATTTGAAAGAAAAAAAGTCTGGAAATTAGTTGACAGACCCAAGGACACCTTAACAATAGGCACTAAATGGGTTTTTAGAAACAAATCTGATGAGTCTAGAAATATAGTTAGAAACAATGCTAGGTTAGTTGCACAAGGATATAGTCAAGAGGAAGGGATATACTATGAGGAAACCTTTTCACATGTAGCCAGATTAGAAGCTATTAGAATTCTACTTTCTTATGCTACTCATCTAAATTTCAAGTTATATCAAATGGATGTCAAAATTGATTTTCTAAATGGGTTTACTGTTGAAGATTTTTTTTGAACAACCTCTTGGATTTACTAATCCTCATTTACCAAATCAAGCCTTCAAACATTTTAATGCTTTATATGGTTTAAAACAAGCTCCAAGAGCTTGGTATGATAGACATAGTAATTTTCTTATTTCAAAAAGTTTTACTAAAGGGATTGCTGATCCAACTCTTTTTATTAAAATAATCTATAAAGATGTTTTAACAATTCAAATCTTTGTTGATGATAATTTTTTTGGATCTTTTAAACATTCTTTGTAATGCCCCGACCCCAGCTACCCTGAGTTGATGCATTACTTCATAACATTTGCATGATCACAAAAGATCAAGTCTCGAAAGACCGATTAGTTTAGTAGCCTTAGAAACACTAGATACATTCATAAATGTTACATTACATCATAAAGTTAAATTTACAATAACAAGGACTCCATAGTCCACACTCATATCCCCCTCTGACTATCCCTGCAGGTCATTCATAAAATACTTCTTCCCATCCTTGAAAATATTAAAACATTGAAAGGGGTGAGCTCAGAAGCTCAGTAAGGATAACAATATAGCGGAAGCTTTCATCAATAAACATAAACTTTTAAGGCAATGTATAACTAAAACAAAAGCCTTTTGAACTTGAACTTCAACATAATATGGAAAAAGTAAAATGAGATAATGCCATTTAATTCATCACATGGATATTCTACTGGTCGAATAATCACATGAAATATTAATAACCACTTTCATAATGATGGAATGCATAATTCCAGACTATCATAACCATGTAGCCAAGGCCTCGTGCCAAGACCACAAATAAAATTTTGTCAAGGCCTCGTGCCAAGACACTATTTTGTCTCATGAGACCTACCGATGCATCGAGGAGCTATAGCGGGCTCCACCCGTCACTTATTAAGTCCAATGTATTCCTCATATGAATAGGTTTAAACATATCATAAACCATAACATAATCGTATCACATAAAACATGTATAAAGGAAACATAACATTTCCACATTTCAATCACAAGATATAAATACAACACATTGATATAATAAAAACACTTGAAAAACCATTTTCAATACCAAAATAAAAGAAAGTTAAAACATTGTATTTATTTTTCATTAAAAAAAGTAGTGGCTTGTAGAGGAAGTCGAAACACAAATAATGGTCACGGTGGCAGAGAAGTCGTTGTCGCCGTATATGTATGGCAAGAAAAACATTCATTTTTTGTCGTTTATTAAAACGCTTCGTATAAAAAATATTCCTTTTGAATAAACGTAAAAGTCAAAGGGGTTTATACAGCGTATAAAAGAAAGTTGTGTATAAAACAAAATATGCCTCAATGAAAGGAGATTGAGATGAAGACCCTTAAAAAGATCATTCTTTTTAAATAAAATAGATCTATTAGGTGTATTCACTATAATTACACATAAATAAAGTAAAAATACAAGATAGGACATAATAATATCATGACATAATTTGAAAGTAGGAGATTAACCCAAAGAATGGAAATTGGGTTAAGAAATTCCCTTACCTTGCATCCTGTCTTGACTCGACTATTTTTTAACCTCCTGAATAATAAACTAGAGTTAATTTATAATTGCATAAAAACCTTTTTAAAGTTTTTTATTCCTTTTATATAACTTATTACCATGTTATTAACATTATGTAATTATTTAAGTTAATAATGGTCGTTTTGTCGATCTTTGGTACTTGAGTCAAAAATAAACTTCTTATAATTACAAGTTGTTCATGTGGTTAAATATCCATTATACCAGAATTATATTCATGATATAGATATCATATATTTCATATATATCCAGTATATACATACATTTATAATATTCCATAACGTTTAGAGGTAGGAAATGAAATGCACCGTTCATGGAGACTGTAAGCCGTACGTACGCATGAACGCTACTTTCATTTCTATTTCGTATTTAATGGAATGATGTTTAATTATATAAAGGTATAATATAATTCCAGTATAATATAATGTATAATACCATTTACTCCATCCTTTATACATCCCACATATGGCATTAACGATTCAAATCACTTTGAGGGGGCGGTAGTCCGCACTTCCTAAAATGAAATTATCGCGTTTACCCATATGGGAAATCATAAAGGTATCCCATAAATGAAAAACACAGAAGCTTAAGTAAAACATAAAAATATTATATATCATATATAAATATAGTTATATCTTAATGTACACTTTTGAAGGTGTTATATGAGTGTTGAACAATCATCGTTTCGTGAGGCAGAAATTCTCCATCCACAGAAACAGTATGTTCTTTAACCATTAGATGTAGGTGTGTGTAAGTGTAGCTCGAATCCATATTATAACAACATCCTAGTATATTGTGGATACTGGTTTTGTTACAAAATAAAATAATAAAAAGAGTTTAAGGGGTTGAAGAAGCAAAATAAAACAAAACAACATTAGAGAAGACATTACCTTAAAATTGGGTAACTTTTTTTGATTTGCGCCAAAGGCTTCCTTGGGAAGAGTTCTGCCCAATGTGAGGCTTCTAGGAGTAATAGGGGGAAGTTGGGAGAGTATTTGGGTAGAGGTTGGCCAAGCCAAATGTCTTGAAAGTGTGAATAAGGTGTTAGAGGTGGGGGCCTTTTATAAGTGGAGAGGAGGGACACTCTTGGAAAGTAAAGAAAAGTAACTTTATTTTAAGATGTAATTCGGATTTAAGAGGTCCCACATTGATATAATTCGAGGATAAGGTGATAATGGTTCGACATCCACCCATAAAATTGGTTTTGGACATGTTTAGGTCTTAGATATTACATTATCTTCCCATTTTATTTAAATCGTTAAATAATGAGGTCGTCGCTGCATCATCATGATGTCATAAATAATTTTATTTATTTAATGTCTAAAAATTATAAAAAAATTTCTATGATGTAGGAAATATTTTTATCTTTATAATTAATATTTATAGTAAATAGTATGACTTGTATAACCCCATTTAAAAATTATTTTAGTAAAACAACTCTTGTTTTTGACCTTTTATTTTAACATTAAATAAAAAGTTATTTATGTCCTTTTCCTACCAAAGTGGCTCAATGGGGTACCCAAGTTGACCCATGGATTGTCTTGGTCGGCCATGACACATCCAATAGTGGTTGGACAAGTGTAAAGGTCATTCCATATTATTATAATACTATTTTTACCATAAATTTCACTAATTACCTTTAATCACGATTAATTAAACTTAAAAGTTACTATTCACCAAAAAATTATTTTAATCCCATTGAACCACATTTTACTTCCTAATGAAAACCATATATGTCAGATTTTTGAAAATCAAATCACAGAAGTGGTAATATTTCATTTAAACAAAAAATCAGTTATATAACTACCACTTAGTGTTTTCACTATTTATCAAAAATTGAAGTTTTTCAGAACAATGACAAAATTTCACCCTAAGATATAATTGATATTACGAATCCAAAAATGATTTCTATTTTACAAAATTCCAAAAATATAAGTTGCATTAATTAATTTTATAATTAATTCCCGCTGTCACAACAAATAGCGTGTTTTTAAGAAACAATATATATCAAAAGATTGACCATTGTTTATGTCCAAATTCAATGTGAAATTAATTCTAATGATCACCATTGGATAAAATAGTAAAAATATATTATAATTATAATTTAAAATCACTCAACTGTATAATTTATCACTATAAAATACTTTTATTAAAAAAGTTGTTTTTATGTATTTTCACTATTCATAAAAATTGGAAGTTCTCAGAAAATTACAAAAAATTCAACTTTGGATAATTTTGATATTAAGAATACAAAAATGAAGTCCATATTGACATATAGGATTTCCATAACTTTAAAAAGTTGGTATTACTATTCATAACAGCTACTTTGATTAGTCGCGGTGTGTTAGAACTCGAACTTGCGTACAATGCAGGCTATTGCATTATTGAAAGAGAAATGTATCATAGAAGCTCGGGGTGTTACATTCTCCCCTCCTTCAATAAATTGTGTCCTCACAATTTGAAATTTTTCTTTGAAAATAAAAGGTTGAAAATAGAAAATACCTTTGTGGAAAACCCACATCTGAAATAGGGTTAATTAGAATATAACATTAAAAGAAAGAAAGAGAAGTACAATGGTCACCCGAGACAGCCCATACTAGGATTATATGAAAATATGGATATGGAGGAGAAACAAACTATCAAGGTATGATGGAGAGTTGTAGAAAACTGGATTAGGAGAAAGTTAACCATAAGAAAATCACAAACATGTGATTAGTTAAACGGTCATTGAATCCCCAGTTGGAAAAGTTAACCGGCAACGTTTTTGTTTTAAGTTACCTTTTATAAAGTTGAGTAATTTATTTAGGAGATTTACTAAGAATGTAAGAGAATATACATACTTGTCATGTAGACTTTCATTCTTTAATAAATTTTTATGAAAAACCCATCTTCCACTCTAAAAGGTAATAGAACTCAAAAATATTCTATTTATCCTAATTGTATAAGGTTCCAAATATTAACACATACCATTTTGATTAGTAAAACTATTTTGTAATAACCAGGGACTTCCTGTAGGATAGTGGTAGGTAATAAAGGCCTGTCACACTATGGTTGTGAGTTCGATTCTTGTAGCTTTGTCCGACGCGACGGGTTATGCCCCACCCTGAAGGTTGTCCTTTTCCTAAAAATATATTATTATAATATTCAAAAAATAATCTTCATAAATGTTATAACCTTAAACAATACTATTCAAAGTTCAACTTAATCCATCCCAACCTTTATAGTTATCCAAAATACCTCTGTCCAAACTTTCTCTAAAAGGCCTCTTAATTCAAATATCGATTTATCAGATTCCCCAAACAAAGTAAAGTTTCTCTTATTGTCACATACTAAAAATATTATTACCTTCATCATATTAAAACCTTACGGAAACAACAAGTACTGAAGTACAATCCTTATATATATATATCACATTATCCTTATAACCAGAATATAATCCTTGTTTTCAAAAGCACCAATACATTAATTATTCCGCTTCAACTGTAGTAACAGCATAAGATTGTCCTTGATCCCTTGGCCTTTTCTGAGGTAAGTTTCCCTGACTCTTAGGAAATTCATTTGCATAATGACCAATTTCTCTACAATTTTAGCATTCAACATTGATATCCTCTTTCTTTCCCTTGCAATCACGAGCCTGGTGACCTTTTTATCCACATTTATAACAAACTACCATTCATTTTAGGCAAGTACCAGGGTGATTCTTCCCATAATTATCACATAATGGAAAATCCTTCTTTCCCTTTTTCCCATTATCTGTCTCTTGTTCCACATTTCTCTTCTTCTCTTTCTTTACTTTATTGTCATAAGATTTAGAGAATTCCTTTTCTGTCTTGATAGCACATGAGACAATGTCTTCATACGACGAGAAGGTTTGTGAGACTAATGCTCGATGAAGAAATGGTTTTAACCCATCAAATAAACGATCAATCTTACTTCTTGGGTTACGTATATAATCTTCTGCATGCCTTGCTAAACTTGTAAAGTTAGCCTCATACTTTGAGACATTCTCATCCTCCTTTTGTCTTAGACTCAGAAATTTCCTTTCCATATATGCTCTATGGTCACAGGGAAAGTACTTTTCTAAGAAAAGATCTTTGAACTCCCTCCATTCCATATTCGATACATCATCATCTTCCTTTGTATTTTGAATCAATGACCACCATTAATCAGCATATCCAGTGAGGTGGTAGACTGCCATGATTACCTTTTCCCTTTCACTACTCCCCAAGGCGTGGAATATTTTCTCTAAGGATTTTATCCATTGCTCAGCAACTAATGGATTTGTACCCCCATGAAATGTTGGTGGTTGTTTGCTCATGAAGCGGTCTTACATTGATCCTCCACGTTGCGGATCAGGGTGCTCCATACGAGTAAGGTTATTATTCATAACCTGAGTGAGTTGTCCTAGTATGGTAATAAGTTGATCAGCAACAGTTGTATCTCCAGCTCCACAATAATTTTCTTGAGGAGGAGGGAAATCCCTACACGGAGTGCGTGCATGGATACGGCTTCCATTCATTCCACTAGGTGCCATTTCTAAACAATGGCATAAACTAGATTATTTTATGAATCAAAATACATAATTCCATACTTGTAAAATACTTTACATAAATTGAACTATTTATGGATATAATCTACAATCATAAAAATGTTTTCTTTGAGGATGTATATACTAATAACCCTTCATTGTGGTTTGTAAAGAAAATGAGAATTATCCTAAGCATATCCCCTGGGAGTGTCGTAACCAAGACTGCAGCAAGGACCATTGTCGTGCACCAGTTCCCGTTCGAGTCTAGCTCAAAGCGGTGTTTTCGGGTTTTACCCCTAGGTACTTCTGTGCCAGAGCCGCCTCTACCTGCTCGTATCCAGACAGGGATGTTTTGCTCAGAAAACTCACAAAATCTCTATAATACCAAAATTATAGGAAGTTCTTCTATACTAATCCTCAAAGTCTATCTTCAGGCTATGTGCTCTAATCAGATTTTATCTAAATCTAACTTCCAAGGATAGTACTAAACTGCCTTTGATACCAACTGTAACGCCCCAACCCCAGCTACCCTGAGTCAGTTCATTACTTCGTAACATTGGCATGATCACAAAAGATCAAGTCTCGAAAGACCGATTAGTTTAGTATCCTTGGAAACACTAGATACATTCATAAATGTTACGATACATCATAAAGTGAAAATCTACAATAACAAAGACTTGATAGTCCACACTCATATCCTCTTCTGACTATCCTTGCAGGTCATTCATATACTTCTTCACATCCTGGAAAATATTAAAACATTGAAAGGGGTGATCTCAGATGCTCAGTAAGGATAACAATATAGCGGAATCTTTCATCAATAAACATAAACATATAAGGCAATGTATAACAAAAACATAAGCCTTTTGAACTTGAACTTCAACATAATATGGAAAAAGTAAAATGAGATAATGCCATTTACTTCTTCACATGGATATTCTACTGGTCGAATAATCACATTCAATATTAATAACCACTTTCATAATGATGGAATGCATAATGCCAGACAATCATAACCACGTAGCCAAGGCCTCGTTCCAAGACCACAAATAAGATTTTGTCAAGGCCTCGTGCCAAGACACTATTTTGTCTCATGAGACCTACCGATGCATCGAGGAGCTGTAGCGGGCTCCACCCATCACTTATTAAGTCCAATGCAGTCCTCATATTAATAGGTTTAAACATATCATAAACCATAACATAATCGTATCACATAAAACATGTATAAAGGAAACATAAAATTTCCACATTTAAATCACAAGATATAAATACAACACATTTATATAATAAAAACACTTTCAAAACCATTTTCAATACCAAAATAAAAGAAAGTTAAAACGTTGTATTTATTTTTCATTAAAAAAATGTTGTGCCTTGTAGAGGAAGCCGAAACTCAAATAATGGTCAGGGCGACGGAGAAGTCGTTGTCGCCGCATATATACGGCAAGAAAAACATTCCTTTTTTGTTGTTTAGTAAAACTCTTCATATAAAAAATATTCCTTTTGAATAAATGTAAAAGTCAAAGGGGTTTATACACCGTATAAAAAAAGTTGCGTATAAAACAAAATATGCCTCAATGAAAGGAGATTGAGACGAAGACCCTTAAAAAGATCATTCTTTTTAAATAAAATAGATCTATTATGTGTATTCACTATAATTACACATAAATAATGTAAAAAATACAAGATAGGACATAATAATATCATGACATAATTTGAAAGTAGGAGATTAACCCAAAGAATGGAAATTGGGTTAAGAAATTCCCTTACCTTGCATCCTGTCTTGACTCGATTGTTCTTTAACCTCCTGAATAATAAACTAGAGTTAATTTATAATTGATTAAGAACATTTTTCATGTTTTTTATTCCTTTTATATCACTTATTACCATGTTATGAACATTATGTGATTATTTAAGTTAATAACGGTCGTTTTGTCGATCTTTGGTACTTGAGTCAAAAATAAACTTCTTATAATTACAAGTTGTTCATGTGGTGAAATATCCATTATATCCAGAATTATATTAATGATATATATATCATATATTTCATATATATCTAGTATATACATACATTTATAATATTCCATAACGTTTAGAGGTAAGAAATGAAATGCACCGTTCATGGAGACGGTAAGCCGTACGTACGCATAAACGCTACTTTCATTTCTATTTCGTATTTAATGGAATGATGTTATAATTATATAAAGGTATAATATAATTCCAGTATAATATAATGTATAATACCATTTACTCAATCCTTTATACATCCCACATATGGAATTAACGATTCAAAACACTTTGAGGGGGCGGTAGTCCGCACTTCCTAAAATGAAATTATCGCGTTTACCCATATTGGAAATCATAAAGGTATGCCATAAATGAAAAATACAGAAGCTTAAGTAAAACATAAAAATATTATATATCATATATAAATATAGTGACATCTTAATGGCTACCTTTGAAGGTGTTATATGAGTTTTGAACAATCATCGTTTCGTGAGGCAGAAATTCTCCATCCACAGAAACAGTATGTTCTTTAACCATTAGATGTAGTTGTGTGTAATTGTAGCTCGAATCCTTTTTATAACAACATCCTAGTATATTGAGGATACTTGTGTTGTTACAAAAGAAAATAATAAAAAGATTTTAAGGGGTTGGAGAAGAAAAATAAAACAAAACAACATTAGAGAAGACATTACCTTAAAATCGGGTAACTTTTATTTTTGATTTGAGTCAACGGCTTCCTTGGGAAGTGTTCTGCCCAAAGTGAGGCTTCTAGGAGTAAGAGGGGGAAGTTGGGAGAGTATTTGGGCAGAGTTTGGCCGATCCAAATGGCTTGAAAGTGTGAATAAGGTTTTAGAGGTTGGGGCCTTTTATAAGTGGAGAGGAGGGGCACTCTTGGAAAGTAACGAAAAGTCACATTATTTTAAGATGGTATTCGGATTTAAGAGGTCCCACATTGATATAATTTGAGGATAAGGTCATAAGGGTTTGAAATCCACCCATACAATAGGTTTTGTACATTTTTAGGTCTTAGATATTACATTATCTTCCCATTTTATTTAAATCGTTAAATAATGAGGTCATCAAAGCATCATCATGATGTCATAAATAATTTAATTTATTTAATGTCTAAAAATTATAAAAAAATTAATATGATGTAGGAAACCTTTTTATCTTTATAATTAATATTTATATTCAATAGTATGACTTGTATAACCCCATTTAAAAATTGTTTTAGTAAAACAACTCTTGTTTGTGACCTTTTTATTTTAACATTAAATAAAAAGTTATTTATGTCCTTTTCCTACCAAAGTGGATCCATGGGGTCCCCAAGTTGACCCTTGGATTGTCTTAGTCGGACATGACACATAAAATAGTGGTTGGACAAGTGTAAAGGTAATTCCATATTTTTATAATACTATTTTTACCATAAATTTCACTAATTACCTTTAATCGCGATTAATTAAACTTAAAAGTTACTATTCACCAAAAAATTATTTTAATCCCATTGAACCACATTTTACTTCCTAATGACAAACATGTATGTAGGATTTTTAAAAATCAAATCACATAAGTGGTAATATTTCATTTAAACTAAAAATCAGTTATTTAACTACCACTTAGTGGTCTCACTATTCATCAAAAATTGAAGTTTTTCAGAACAATGCCAAAATTTCACCCTAAGCTATAATTGATATTCCGAATCCAAAAAAGATTTATATTTTAAAAAATTCTAAACATATAAGTTGCATTAATTAATTTTATAATTAATTCCCTCTATCACAACAAATAGCGTGTTTTTAAGAAACAATATATATCAAAAGATTGACCATTGTTTATGTCCAAATTCAAAGTGAAATTAATTCTAATGATCACCATTGGATAAAATAGTAAAAATATATTCTAATTATAATTTAAAATCACTCAAAAATATAATTTATCACTATAAAATACTTTTATTAAAAAAGTTGTTTTTAAGTATTTTTCACTATTCATAAAAATTGGAAGTTCTCAAAAAATTACAAAAAATTCAACTTTGGATAATTTAGATATTACGAATACAAAAATGAAGTCCCTATTGAAATATAAGATTTCAATAATTTTAAAAAGTAGGTATTTCTATTCATAACAGTTACTTTGATTAGTCGCGGTGTGTTAGAACTCGAACTTGCGTACAATGCAAGCTATTGCATTATTCAAAGAGAAGTGTATCATAGAAGCTCGGGGTGTTACATTCTTTATGTACTGAAATTTCTAAGATCATGAAAAATGAATTTGAAATGAGTTTAATGGAGGAACATAAATATTTTCTTGGATTTCAATTTTTTCAAAATGAAAATGGTATTATTTTGAATCAAAGTAAATATACAAAGGATCTTTTAAAACTTTTTGGTTTGGATAGTATTAAGGAAAGTGAATCTCCTATGAGTACAGTCTGTAAATTGGATGCAGATGAAACTGGGAAACCAGTAGATCAAACCAATTACAGAGTTATGGTTGGAAGCTTACTTTACATTACTTCTAGTTGACCAGATATTATGTTTAGTGTATGTATGTGTGCAACATTTCAAGCTAATCAAAAAGAATCTCATTTTCTTGCTGTTAATAGAATTTTTAAGTTTCTTAAACACATTGTAAACTTAGGTTTGTTTTACCCAAAAGGACCATCATTTGTGTTAATGAGTTATTCAGATGCTGACTTTGCTGGTAGAAAGTTGGATAGAAAAATCACATCAGGAACATGTCATTTAAGGGGAAAATCCTTAGTATCTTGGTTTAGTAAGAAGCACAATTATGCAGCTTTCTCCACTACCGAAGCAGAGTACATAGCTACTGGTAGTTGTTGTGCACATATTCTGAGGATGAAACACACTCTTTTGGATAGTGGATATGATTTTAAGCATGATTCTATAAATTTTGACAACACTAGTGCAATAAACATTTCAAAGAACCATGTGTCTCACTCTAGGACCAAACACATTGATGTAAGGTACCATTTATTGAGAGATCATTACCAAAAAGGTGATATTATTCTTGAGTTTATTGGTACTAAACATCAACTAGCTGACTTTTTCACCAAACCTTTGAGTTCGGATAGGTTAAGTTACATTAGACATGAGTTAGGAATGATTAACATTGATCGGTAGCTACCTCACCGGTAAATCCTCACCAATGTAAATTCTCACATATGTAAATTCTTACTGATGGACCTCACCGATGTGAATCCTCAACGATATAAATTCTCACCAATGTGAATCCTCACCGATGTAAATCCTCACTGATGTGAATCCTCATCGATGTAAATTCTCACCGATTGACCTCATCGATGTGAATCCTCACCGATGTAAATTCTCATCGATGTACCTCACCAATAAAAATTCTCACCGATAAACCCTACTGCTGAGTGCGTTGTTTTAAACATCCGTCTGCCACCAGAATCTGAATCATTTTTACATTATCTTATTTTATTTATTTATTTTATGATTCTTAAATGATAAAAACAAAGTCCTAGATACTTCTCAATCCACCAAGACTCAAACCCTTTACCCTCAAACTTTAGCCCATGAATCTTTCAAGAACCCTAAATCCCTCGAACTAGTGATGGTAAAAAAACAAACTTTCTTCTGTTAGAGATGTTGCTGATGAGCCTATGGAAAAGAAGCAGATGTCCGAGAAAGAATCATGTGGTAGTGTTGGTAGAACTAGGTCGGGTAGGCGACCAGTGAATCCTCATTTGTAGAATAGAGTTATTGTGATTGAAAAAGAACTCTGCAAGGAATGGTTGCTGCCTAGAGAATTGCTTGTGCTCGAAGTGCTGGAAGATCAAAAGTGGGTAGATTGCGTTTCGAGCAACAATGGTTCTTACTATTCGATGTTAGTGAAAAAATTTTATGAGTTTGTAAGCTTTGAGAATTCTAATGATGAGAACCGAGTAACTTCATTTGTGAATGGAAAAGAGATTTCTTTTTCATATGTTGAGTGGGATTAATGCTTGAAGGTTACACATGAAGGTGTATATGGATATGTCTTGAAAGATATGCCACCTAAAAGTGATATTTTCAATTATGAGACTGGCTTGGAGGAGCTCACCAGTGATGGAAATAAAAGACAAGTAGTGGTTGTTGAGATGGATGGAGAGAACAGATTGTTGTTAAAATTTGTTCAGCATGTCTTAATACCAAGGAGAGGAGACTTTGCGAATTTAAGATATTAGGATATCTATCTTATTAATCTCTTGAGATATTGTGTAAAAGTGAATCTGTGCAGATTGCTGATGTTTCAAATGGAAGACATGAGAAGGCCAAAATCTAAGACTAATGCCCTATTCTTTTCCAAGTTTATCTCAGTGATGATCAAAGTGAAAGGGGTAGTTGAGTCTCAAGATGATACAGGGGTAGTAAGGAATAATATCTGTATCACATCTACAGTTTGAAAATACATGAAGATAAATTGGAACCCTGGCAGAGGAGAGTGAGTCAATGATGACCAGAAGGTGTATGATAAATTTAATCCTGTGGATCCTCCTTCAGTACCTAAGGATGTGAGGGATCCATGTCTAGGACCTGATGAAGAAGAACCTGATTAGAGTGATGAGAATGAAGAAGAAGAGACTTTTATGGATGATGGAAGAGATCCAATCTTGCCCCCAAGTCCTGCTGCTAAAATTGTATCTTCAGAAAAGGAATCCTTAGTAGAAGAAGAGACTCCTGTTGATGAGGAAGACCGGCCAGTCCTTGAGCATGAAGAAGAAAGAGAGAATGTCTCTGAAGCTTCTGATTCTATTTGTTAACATTTGAGTCCATTAATTGGAAGCTCAGTTTTGCCTATTAATGATGTGGAAAGAGAAATGGAAGATGTTGTACCTAGTCCAGAGGACCCACTAGCTATTGAAGAGAAAGAACTGATATTAGAAGATTATCCGGAGAAAGGAAGACCTGCTGAGAATGCTACTGATAATGTTGTTGTTATACTTGAACATGCACCCATTGATGGGGAGTATCAAACCATGTTTGGAAGAGTTACAGTGGCTGTTGATATTGAGGACTGGGAAAAAGACCCAGGTTTTGTGGTATGTGGTTTAGACTATCCTGATTCTGAGAATGAAGCATCTCTAAATAGTCCAAAAATAATTTATGATGTTGGACTACATTGTTTCCTGAAGATGTGGTCATAATGCATTACCTGGATATTTGAAGAAAAATCTTAAGGACAGTTTTCTAGAAGAGGTAAAAAATGATGGATGTTTCTCTGATATCATCAATTCAATTTATCATTATGGAATCATTAGTCAGTTTAGCATCTGAAAGAGTACCTATTGCAGTTTCTTCTGCTAATGTGATCACCTGGGATGAACTTGAATCCTTAAAGGATGATCTGAAAGAGTCTTTTAGTGCCTTAGTTGCTGATATGAAGCATGGTTTTGTTGAAGAGATGAGTAATTTTGAAAAATCTTTTGAACTCTCTCTAGGATGTAATTTGTAAACCTTTGTGGTAGAAAAAGTGGAAGAAGTTAAATATTGAAAAACTAAAGTATCTAGACTGGAATCAGATCTTGAAGCTCTAATGAAATCTGTTATCTCTTTAGACTCGTACATGAGTTCAAAATCCCAAGCAGACAAGGACTTAGCCTATGTCAAGAGTGTTGTCAGTCAGATGGTTTCAGTGTTTGAAGGTTTTAAAACCTCTATGAATGATCATGTTAAAACAGAAGATTATCAAATGAAAAATCTTATTAGTGGGTTGAAAAAAAAACTTCAAGGAAATAGTAACCTTCTCTATTGGTTCTGTTACTTCTAAACCCTCAGTGGATTTGAATCAGATTTGAGCTATGATGAAGGAGGAGCTTGGTTCAGTTTCAACACGTGGCTCTGTAGACTCATCCAACCTGAGTAAAGTTGTGCTTTCTACTAGAGATTCAGGTAGATAAATAATGAAGATAGTCCAAGACTATTTGAGAGAAGCTTCTTTCTATCAGAAATAAGTGAAAGAGAAAGTGGACTCCTATTTCCAAAATATTTACACGAATCATCAACTAAACAATCACATCAAACTTCAATTGGAAAATCTGAAGTTACCTCCTGTCAGTCAAGACATCAGAGAGAATGTCAGCAAGCTAAGGGAATTGACTCCAGCTTTGGACAAATTTATGGAGACAAGGATGAATTCATATCTTCAATGGGAGAGGAGGAGGAATAATTACGGATTTCAGAAATATTTTGCTACCTTTTTTTCATGTCGATGCTAGGCCAATGATTGTACCTCCAGCATTACCTACCTATGCCTTTACTGCTTCTCATATTCAAATGACTCCTGCCCAAGAAATTTAAATCCTCACACGTATGATCGCTCAATGAACTCCTCAGTATAGGCCGAGAACAGTTTCAGTGGCTCAGCCTGCTATGATCATCTCTGGAATTCCTAAGCCTTCACCTGAATCCACACCACCTAAATCCTCTTTTAATCCAAAGGGAAAATCTCACATTGATGATGTGGATTGAAAATGTGTCCAGGATGTTTGATAGGAATCCCTTGTATTTTTTTCTTTCTATGTACCTTTTTACATCATATAATACAAGTGCCTTTCATTGAATTCTCATTGTGTTCCTTTCTCTATATCTTGTTTCCCAATTTTTTATTTTCACAAAGGGGGAGAAATATTTTCTATAAAGGGGGAGAAATATTACTAAGTATCAAAGAGGGAGAAATATTCACCCAGGGGGAGAAATATTATTTACGGAAAAGCTAACATGTTTTTCCCCTCTGATATCATTACATTAAATTCCACCTCTGATGCATTATGTTCTATAACAATCTCTTTTCTATGAGATAATTGCATTTAATGATAAATCCTTTGATTTAATTTTTTTTTAAAACTATAATATCATATGTTGTGATTATCAAAATGGGGGAGATTGTTGACCTCACCTATTTTGATAATCCCAATTATGACTTCACATACTTTGATAATCCCAATTAATGTATATCTATATTAAAATTCACTAATTATATGATATTCTGTAATCAATATGATAATAATGTTGCAATAATCCTTGAGATATGTTAATCAATGGTTATCTATGTTTATATGAGTTATAAATTAATTCTAACCCAATCATATTTGTTTTAATAAAAGCAGATAATTTTTTGTCACTGATCTGCATATAGCTACTAATAACAGAGCTATCGTAACTTAGTCTACTGATAGACAGAGTCACCGATAAGCTAAGACTACTGATATGTACAGATATACCGACAGAAATCGAGCTACCGATAGAACAAGTCTACCGGTATGCTTATGTCTACTAGTATACACTTGGTCGCTGATACTGAACAGAGCTACCGATGTTTTTAAACCCACCGGTAAGAATGTCTACCGATAGATTCAGAGCTACTGATACGGTCTACCGACTGGACTATTGATACACAGACTAGCGACTGATATGAATCGACTGACATAGTCTATCGATACAAGTACAGAGTCACCGATACATCGAGCTACCGATATCCCAAGAGCTACCGATGGATTAAAAGCTACTGATAACAAGAGATACCGATAGAATGAAGTCACCGATATATATAGCTACCAATACAAGTTCATAAGAGCTACCGATGGAAGGTCCTGCTGCACAAAGTCCACCGTACACATCTACAAATAGAAGGCTACTAATGATTGACAAACCAGTCAAACTCTATACTCTAAATACTATTTATTTATTAACATAACAGTTACATTTGATATTTTTAATGCTATTATTGTTATTTAATGATATTTGTTGGCATGATAGGGAATCGAACCTAGTACCCATGGAAAAATTATCATTCCCTTTTTCCAGAGCTGAAAAACTATAAAATGGAAGATAAAGACCTAGCTAAAAGATAGAGGTAAAAAAGTTAAGTGGTTGCATACAGAGAGCATAGTACACTAAGAAGGATAAACTGCATTAAAATGTGGTGCATTTTGTTCATGGCTACATCCATACTCAAAGAACTACTGGACATAATTGAAGCCAATCATTCTGAAGGAAACCACAAGATTCATATTGTGTGAAGAACCACGATAAACACTTCATGCACTCTGGATGATAAGATAAACCTGGAACCAAGGAAGAAAATGATGCTCTGTTTTTCAGACAAGAACCAGAGAAGGACTCAGAAGCTATTTTGACCAATCCAACGAGTCCTAAGATACACTGCCAATCACTAAAGATTTTCTAAACTCATTCACACTTACTTTAGTGATTATTTCATTTAAATTTTGAGTAGGGTGTGTACCCTATTTATTTTACACGTACACTGTCTCCTGAGCTAAAGTGGAGGATTCTTAAATCCTTATTCAAACTCTATAACATCTTATTTCCCACTGTGTTTAGTGATAGAGGTCGAGTAAGACCTGGAATGCTGTGAGCTGTTGTTTTTTTCCCACGTAGAACCGTGGTAGAGGTCTATGTACCTGGATAGTGTGTTCACTATTTTTTACCCCGATCTAGGGTGTGGGTCAATTTTTATAAATTGTTTGATAGGAATAAGTCTCGTCTTGAGACTGAACCTCTTGGTTACATCTGCTGTGCATTTTAGTCTAAATAATAAGTATACTATATATTTCATATTCCACTTCTAACTGCTTTGAAATAAAAAACTATTCTGATGCTACTTTTATATTTAAATAATCAAGTGTTTAAACTTATTTTAAACCAGTAAGTTAGTTTCAAAAGTTAATTTAATCTTCATATTAAGTTAACTGAGACCTAATCAATCTTTGGGAAACTAATGGAACATTTACACTCTGTATAAATTCACTATAGTTTAACTTTGTTTTTAAATAGGGGGATTTTAAGAGATATATTATTAACAGAAATTTTAATTGGAACTCAATTCACCCCCCTCTTGAGTGTCTACTCTGACCAACAATGTCACTTTTATTTAAGGGTGTCCTTATCACCCTTCCTCGGTATGATGAGACCTTTCACCCATAATTGTAGAATCCGATTTTTGGTAGATAGATGGTAAATCTTTTTTGTCTTTACATATTTGAGCCCAAGGCATTCCATAGCCTTTTCCTTAATGAAACTACCTTGACCCTGTGATAGTTTATAGGAGCAAAATTCTGCCTCCCCTTCAAATGATAGCCCCACCAAGCTTGCACCATTGGTGTAAGAGAGTGCACATGAATTCCCATAACTCTTAAAGGAAAACTTTTCCAAACCATCTTCCTTGAGGAAGGATACTGATTCATATAATTCTTTAAGTAAATCCAGATAGACAACATCCTGAGCTCATGTCTTAGAAATGGCTATATCTTACTATCCATTGATATTGACGTTCATGGAAATTATAGAGTCATATTTATTGAAGAAGTTTGGGTATACCAACCTATCCCTATATATCTTCCACTCTGAGATCGCCTTGACTTAAGACATATCCTGAGAAGGGGAGTTTTCAGACATTCAGACTAACCGCTTCTGAATAATTTGAAACGGTATTTTTTAGAGGAGCAGAGCTTCGAGACACAAGAGCTTGGAAACCGATGTGGGACAACCATCGGGGTTCCCTTTATATAGGTGATGGAAGTGACCATTCAACTTCCAATTCCAATTTAATGGTTGGGAAACCTTCTGATATAATATAAAAATTTATATGATAGCCACATGGAAAAAATTGGTTGAATCTGATCTTTTGAGGTTTATAAAAAAACATTCGGATTTAAGGAAATCTGAATCTGAGATATTTTAAAAGGAAATAAAACATATAGAAAGTTAAAGTGACTACGAAAATAATTTATGAAGGAAATCATACCTTTTGGACTGCTTAATATGATTATTCGTAATTGTTGATATTCTTCTAGAAGAACATCCGAATCCGAAATAAACTTGAATACGTGAAAAAAACACTTCACTAAGAAATTTTCAATTCTGAAGAATCTATTACGAAAATTTCAGGTCTAATGAATTTCTTTATGAAAACTTAAAGTATAAATATTTCATTATAAAAAATTTCAGTTTCGAAGATTTTCATTACGAAAAATTTCAGTTCCGAATATTTTCCATTACAAAAAAATCTGAAAACTATTTACGAATTTATTTTGAAAAACTTCATTACGAAAATTTTGAAAAAATTTAATTATAGATGTACTCCCCAAATGAAAAGGAGTTTATTACTATAAGGAGATTGGTTCAAGAGAATGATAATGGAGGGATATTACCTCACAATTATCATTCCTAACTTCTGTTTAGTTTATTCAAATCTATCGGAGGGTAAATAGTTTTTGAAAATATTAGCAATTTGATCTTGTATTCTGACAAACTCAAGAATGATATCTCCTTTTTGTGTGTGATCCCTAAGAAAGTGATGCCTAATATCTATGTGCTTTGCACAAGAGTGATGTGAATGGTTTTTACTAAGGGCAATGAGACTTGTATTATCACACAAAATTTGTGTGTTGGTAAAACTCATACCATAGTCTGTGAGTGTGTGTTGCATCCACAACACTTGAGCACAACAACTTCCAATTGCTACATATTCACCTTCAGCAGTGGAACCTGCTACTGAGTGTTTCTTCTTGCAAGACCAAGAAACTAATGAGTCTCTTAAGAAATGAAAAGTTCCAGATGTACTCTTTTTATCCATTCTACATCCACCAAAGTCAGCATCTGAAAAACTTTTGAAGACAAAATCATTTTGAGAAGTATAAAATAGTCATAAATCCATGGTTCCCTTTAAATAGCAAAAATTTCTTGTCACTGCCTTTAAATGAGATTACTTAGAATTTGATTGATATCTTGCACATAAGCATACTAAAAACATTAAGTTTGGATGACTTGGTGTCAAGTAAAGTAGACTTCAATTCATACCTCTAAAATATGTTTGATCTACTAGTTTCCTAGCTTAATCAATATCAAGTGTGTTTGAGGTACCAATGAGAGTACTAATACTCTTAGTATTGTCATATCCATAATTTATAATAAGATCTTTAAAATAATTATGTTGGGATATATAGATTCCTTCTAGTTTTTGATAAATTTGAAAACCAAGGAAAATGTTAACTCGCCCATCATACTCATTTCAAAAACAGATTTCATTAGATCCACAAAAGAATCAGTTTAGGATTACTCAATTGAACCAAATATAATGTCATCAAAATAAATTTGATCAATCAAAAAAAATTTCTTGTCTTTTTTTATAAAAAGGGTTGGATGTACATTTCCCTTAACATTGTTATATTGATTAAAAATCCTGTAAGTCTATCATACCAAGCTCGAGGGGCTTGTTAAAGTCCATACAGAGCATTGGTATGTCTAAAAACCTGATCAGGATGTTTTGTGTCTTCAAAGCCAGGAAGTTGTTCTAGAAAAACTTCCTATTGAAAATAACCATTAAGAAAATCACATTTCACTTCCATTTGAAAATGTTGGAAATTTATCAATGCTGCAAAGGCAAGTAAAATATGAATAGATTCAATTCCAGCTACTATAGCATAGGTTTCTTCATAGTTTATTCCTTCTTGTTGGTTATAGACATTAGCATCTAATCTAGCTTTAATTCATACAATGACTCCATTTTCATCACACTTATTTTTGAAGACCCATTTTACTCCAATAACAGAAGTTTCCTTTGGTCTTTCAACCAAGGTCCAGGCGTTATTCCTTTCAAATTCATTTAGCTCATCTTACATAGCTTTTACCCAATCATCGTCACCTAAAGCTTCATCAGTACTTTTTAGTTCTGATTGGGAAAGATATACTAGATGTTCTACTTCATTTCTTAAGGAACTTCTAGTCCATAGAGGTTGATAGACATCACCAATGACCCTATCACTGTGATGATTCTTCAGAAACAACTGATTTGGGGTTTATAAAACCTGTCCATCAATATAGGGTAGGAAATATTCTGGGGTAAATGTTTCAGAAGTATCTTCTTGAAAATTTTCCTTATCAGAAGGATTTTCTTTCAAAGGCTTATAATCGGTTTTTGAAAACACATCCATGGATGTAGGTTGTGGTTGTTTAAAAACAAAAGGATCAGTTTCATTAAATTTAATATGTACTATCTCTTCAACAGTACATGTGTTTTTATTGAAAACTATATATGCCTTAGAAGTTTTGGAGTAGCCTATGAAAATTCCTTCGTCAGATTATGGTGCGAATTTGTGTAAATTATATTTTGTATTCAAAATGTATACTTTGCATCCAAGAACCTTAAAGTAGGAAAGTCTAGGTTTTCTACCATTCCATAACTCATAAAGAGTTTTATTAAGAAATGGTCTAATCAAAACAAGATTTACATTATAACAAGTAGTACATAGAGCTTCAGACCAAAAATTTCTGGCTACAGAATACTCACTCCACAGGGTTTTAGTTATCTCATGAAGAATTCTATTTCTTCTTTCAACAAAAACATTTTGTTGAGGTGATCTAGGTGCTAAAAAGTTGCGAGTAGTGCCTTTTCTACTACTGAAAGTTTCCAAATCAGAATTTTGAAATTCTCAACTATGATCACTGTAGATAGTTTTTAATGGAATAATTTTCTCATTTTTCACTTCGGATCTAATACATTTGAAATAAGATGAGGCTTTAAACTTCTTTTCTAGAAAAAACACACACCCAAATCTATTGTAATCATCAACTAAGACAAAAACATAATACTTTCCCCAAATTCTTCACGTTTGTGTTGGACCAAAAAGATCCATATGCACAAGCTGTAATTAATCAGCAGTTGAGACATCATCGACTGATTTAAAACATGATTTATGTTTCTTTCCATATTGACAAGGGTCAAAAAATTTTGAAGAATCAAATATAAGATCTGGTAGATCATTAACTAGTCCTTTCTTAGAGAGTTTGAAAAAGTTCCTAAGGTTACTGTGACCTAACCTTATAGTCCATAACCATGAATGATTTTCCATTGCACTAAGGAAAGGTAAGTCTTGGCTCCTAAGATATTTTGAGTTTAGTGTGTAAAAATTCTCTTGCCTACTGGCCGAAAGAATAAATTCTTCCTTGGAATTTTGTACTGAGCACTTATCATTCCTAAAATTCACAAGTTAGCCTTCATCAAATAATTAGATTATGCTAATGTGGTTATTCTTAAAACCCTTAAAAAATAAAACATTTGAAATCAATGTTTTTCCTAGAAGAATGACGTTACTTATACCAATAATTTCTCCCTGAGAATTATCTCCGAAAGAAACTTTTCCTCTTTTCTTCTTGATAATATTTTCAAAATAGTTTATGTTACCAGTCATATGCCCAGAACATCCACTATCCATGTACCACATATTGATGTTGGTATATTCCCTATTTTCCATAAAATATGAAAAAGTTAGATTTTTGGAATCCAAATTTTATTGGATCTGGAATTGTTAGATAATAAAATTTTGGGTATCCACATTTTTTTAGAAAGTAATGATGTATGAACGCCAAGAGATTGAACTCTATTTAAGGATCAATTTTCTTCCAATGCCCACCACTTTGACACTTAGTACAAAAATGGGGTCTAGAAGGAAGAAAATAGTTGTTTTTGATAATCGGTTTTTGGTGAGTATAACCTACTCCAGTAGTGTTTACCTGGGGTTTAATTTTAGAATACATCTTGTCAAAGTTTTCCTTCCCATAGGTAAATTTTTCAAGGAGCTTATTTAGAGAAAATATTTCAAATTTCAGTCCGATGACTAAATTCCTATCCTCAGGAATCATTTCCTTAGAGTTAGATTTTCCTTAAAAATGATTACCTTTAAAATAACATTCTTAAGATCTTTAGAAATTCCTTCTTTATCAGAGATTTCATAGTCAAGGTCTTTGTAAAGTTTTTCTAAAATATCTTCTTTATCTCTAAGATCTCTAGAAAGATCTGAAATCTCTTTTATAAGAATTTATTCCCTCGTATTTTCCTTGTCTAAATTCATATAAAATTTACAATTTCTTGCTTCTAGTAACATGGAAAATCTAGGAACTTCTTCATATGAAGGTAATTCATCATTTTCTGAGGATGAAGTATCCTCCTTAGAAGTTCTATTTTCAAAATTGTAATTCTTATCAAGAGATAAATTTGATAAATCCTCTTCAGATCATACATTTGCCATAAGACATGTATTTGGGAAAGAAGTAGTTGAAATAAATCCCATATTCTTCTGTGTTAGTGAATCATATTCAGAAGATTCACTATCTGAAGAATCTCCACATATAGGACTCCAAGTATCATTATCTTTAAGACTTTTCTTGTGCTTTGACCGATATAATTTCTTCATGTTCCTTTCTAAATTCCTTTCCTTCTTTTCCTTATTTTTCAACAAGAGACAATCAGGTCTGATATGACCTGTTCTTTTACATTCATAACACGTAACTTCCCTATCATTTTTATCTATGTAGTCTTTATTCTTGTACTTATTCTGATGGTTCCTTTGAGATAAAATCTTGTTCATTCTTCGAGGCAGATTGGCTAATTCATTCTTAGATGTTTCTATGTCACTCGATTCTGACTGAATAATGGCATTCTTTGTATTTGATCTGGTTACTCATTCTGGGGTCTTGTCTTTCATATGTTTAGAAGTTGTTGTAAAAGCAACTCCTCCATTTCTATTTTTCTTTTTAACATTTTCAGCATCTCACTTCATTCTGGTTTCATACTGAAGAATATTTCCAAACAACTCATCTAAGGAAATCTGAGTGACATTAATTTTCTCATTAATAGCTATCCTCTTGGACTCCCATTCACTTGGCATAATATCTATGATCTTTTACACAAGAGCCGCATCATATAAACCTTTTTCTCCCATAGATTTTAAGCTATTCATGATAGTTATAAAAAAATTTTGTGCTTTGATTATAGGTTCTCCATAAGGAATGTTAAAAATATGGTATTCAGCTCTCAATATAGCTCTTCTTGTCTCTATGACATTAGATGTACCAAAATGTGTAACTTCAAGTTTCTTCCAGATACTGTCTTCAGCTTCACACGAATATATTTGACTATAGATGTACCTAGTCATGGAACATAAGAAAGTATTACTGACTCTAAAATTTGATTGATATTCTGATTTCCCCTGATTCATAAAGGTTATCAATTCTTTATCTGGAATATTATAATCTCCAGTCAGCATAAGATAGTTATCAACTCCAGTATTGATAACAAAAGTCTTCATCCTATCTCTACAGTACACATAATCATTTCCATCCAAAATAGGAGGACTGGTAGGATAAAGATTATCAATAGATCCAACATTTAATCTCTCCATCCTTAAGATTGTCTTTGGATGAAAAACTTGTTAGTAGTATAAGTCTGTAAACAAGAGAAAATACCCTAAGAAAGAAAATCATTAAGCAAAAAAATGAATCCGAACTATGTGATTCCAAAAAACAGATTCCAAAAAATATGAATCTGGAAAATTCAATTCTGAATATTCAATTCTGAAAATTATGAGAAGAAAAAAGTCTTCAAAATCTAATCCTGAGATTATTTAAGATTGAACCAAATCATTTGATACCAATTGTGAGATGGTATGTGAGTAGGATATACTCTATAATACCAAATGTAGGATTGAATATATAAGTATGAGATTCTCAAATACAAGAAGGAGGTGAATTGTACTTTTAAAAAATCCCTTTAATAATTTTAAAGATAGTTATGTTTAAAAATGTTAAACAATTTATTCACAAGACCTCCATGTTCTAACAACTTGCTTGAATCCAGAAAAGTGATTCCGAAAATGAAACTTAACAAAAGTTTACAACAACGAAGATTCTACCATAAAGGGTATAGAATATAACTAAATTAGAGTACAAGTGTGAGGAAGTATAAGAAAGTAATACTTTCCTCAACAATACAATATGTAGAGGAAAACTTGAATTAAAACTAGTAACAAGTAGTAAATCTTTTAACCCAAATAGAAGGGTATCCAACAACCTTGGATAATGGTCCCTTGAGTTATACTTTCAAGAATGTCTGTCTTACCCACACTAGGGTAAGCCCTCGATATGATGATCAGAGTATGTCTTTCTATACCCGCAAGCCCTCAACTATCAGGTAGTTGACACCTCTGTCTTTCTATCCCCAAAATCCCTCGATTGTACACAACAACAATCAGAGTCGCACAAAATAGGTCTGCACAATGAAAAGTCCGAACAAGCCGTTCAAACTTTTTGCATGAAGGTTGAAAGTTTATAAGAGCCTCTCTCTCTAGAAATCACTTCAACATCATGTAATAATGGTTGTCAAAGATGTTTTCTAGTGTCATCAAGTATTCTTTTCAAATGAGCTGTTATTTATAGGCACAGCACCAATGATCGTCTCCCTCCTCTAGCGGTCATATTTTCCTTGAATTTCGGAGGGACCTGTACATGTGTCACTCAAACAAGAGTTAGTTAATAAATAAAGGCATGCCATCATTTTATAATAGAAAAAGTGAAAGCATAAACAAAATCAGATATTCGGAATATTGAAAAATGAATTTTCGTAGTCAACAAAAAATGAATTCGGAGTCTATAATACAAAGGATATTTGGATTCTATTTTGTAGGAATTGGGAACCTAAATTATATAGAATTATGGAGTCTGAATTTCTAGAAAATTTAGAATCTGGATTTCACAAGAATTCGGAACCTGAACATCCAATGTTCAGAGTCATAGTTCATGAGAATTATGAATTAGAAATCATAGGAGTTCAGAGTATTTTATTCAGAGAACTCGGAGTCAGAACTTAGAGAAGATCATATCCAGAATTCTTATTCATAATTCGGAGTCAGAACACAGAATGATTTTAACCAGAATTATGATTCGGAATTCAGAGTTTGAACTCTGATGTTCATATCCGGAATTCATATTCAGAATTTGGAGTTATAACGCAGTGATGTTCGTATCCAGAATTCTATGAATTCAGAGTTAAACTACATGAGAGTTTGTATCCAGAATTTGGAGTCATAAATAGAATGTTTCATATCTAAGTATTATAATATTACGAGGTTTTGGTCTCAATCCTTGTTTTACAGTTAAAAAATTTATGATATGAAAAAATAGATCTCGGTAAGGGTAAATTTACTTGGGAACGAAATTTTCCTTATGAAAGTAAAACAGTGGTAAAATGAGTTTTGCCTTGAAATAACATGTTTGTGATTTTTAAAACAAGAAGGAGTGGTATAGTCATAAGAATACCTTAATGACATAAAAATCTACACATTTTCATGAAGGAATGGAAAAGTCATAAGGAAAACCATATTGACTCAACAACATGACCCCCAATATTAAACTCTAAGGGTCTCCTTCTTTGATCGGCATATTATTTTTGTTTATCTCGCGTTGACTTCATCCTCTCATGAATCACTTAAAAAATCTCTGTTGTATTCTACACTTGTTCCGGTTTGAGAATTGCGAACTCTCTGACCCAAGTCCAGCATAATGGAGAACGACAAGGTCGGCCATACAAGGATTCAAATGGTGCCATACCGATGGTGGAGTGAAAACTATTATTGTATGCGAACTCCACCAAGGGCAAGTGCCTCATCCATGAACCTCCAAAATCATGAACACAAGAGTGTAACATGCCTTCATGCGTCTAGATGGCTCGCTCTGTCTGACAATCCGTTTGAGGATGAAAAGTAGTGCTAAGGAATAGATGGGAACCAAAAGCTTGTTGGAGACATCTCCACATTCTAGAGGTAAAACCAGGATCTCGATCAGAAATGATCGTCCTTGGGACTCCATGAAGTCTCAAAACCTACTATAGGTACTACCTCGACAAAACATCCACTGAACTTGACTCCTAGATTGCTATAAAGTGGGCCGATTTTGTTAAACATTCCACTACCACCCAAATAGCCTTATGTCCTCCCGGAGCTCGAGGTAATCTAGTAACGAAGTCCATTGAGATGTCCTCCAACATCCAATGAATAATCACTAATGGTTGGAGAAGGCCACCTGGAACACGGTGTTCAGCCTTCACCATATGGTAGACTATGCATCGAGACACAAACTCTACAACCGCACGCTTCAGCCCATGACACCAAAACTAACTCCTCAAGGATCGGTACATCTTTGTCATGCCAGGATGTACTGCTAAGGGTGAGCAGTGAAACTCTCTAAGAACCATCTCGTGCATCATCAAGGGAACAAAAAGCCTTCCATGATAAAATAATCGGTGTTGTTCGTCCTCCAACCAACCATCAAGGGCCTCACCACAAACAACCCGGTCACTGCAGACCTCCACCCCCAGATCACCCAACTGGGACTCTTCCACATTTTTCATCAGGGATGACTGTACCATCTTCTTAAAAAAAAGATTAACTCTACTCCCAACTTCTCCCATATCAAGATGTAATGCTGACGGTTCTTCCATTACTCTCCAGGAATCACCAGATTCACACACAACATCAATACGTGACTTTCAGCTTAGCGCATCAGCTACAACATTCCATTTTCCTAGTGTATATGATATTTAGAATTTGTATTCATGTAATAACTCCATCCACCGATTCTTTCATAAGTTCAAGTCACTCTTGGAGAAAACATACCTCAAACTCTTATGACCAGTGAAAACCTCAAAGCTCTCACCAATGAGGTAATGCCTCCACAACTTCAGGGAAAACACCACGGCTACCAAATCAAGATCATGGGAGGCATAATTGCATTCATTGGGACCAAATGTCTAGACCCATAAGAAACAACTGACCTATACTACATGAGAACACAACCGAACCCCAAATGTAAAGCATCACAAAAAACATCAAACCAGACTCCCTTAGCTGGAAGATAAAGAACTATTACACTTTCTAACTTCTCCTTTGGATACTAAAAAGCTGCCTGACACTGATTAGTCCATATGAATTCCTGGTCCTTCCGGGTCAATGCTGTTAGAGGGGCTACAACTTGTGAGAATCTCACTACGAAGCTCCTGTAGTAGCCGGCGAGACCAAGGAATCTTCGAACCTCTAAAACTGTCTGGGGGGATACCCAAGACAAAACTGCTTCTATCAACTATGGGTCAACTGCTACTCCCTATTGGGAGACAACATGCCCCAAGAAATAGAATTCTTGCATAAAAAACTCACACATTGACAACTTTCCAAATAGCCACTGTTGACGATGAACTCCCAAGACGGCTTGCAGATGCTGCACATGCTCCTCCTCAGATTTGGTGTACACAAGGATGTCTTCGATGAAAACTACCACGAACATTTCTAGGAAATCACAGAACACAGCATTCATCAATCCCATGAATATATCTGGTGCATACCTCATGCCAAATGGCATCACAACGAACTCATAATGCACATGACGACAATGGAAAGAAGTATTCACAATATCCTCATCCTTCACACGCATTTGATGGTATCCTGACCACATGTCGAAATTTGAGAACCAACTTGCAACCTTCGATTAAACGAATAAGTCATCAATCCATAGAAGATGATATCTATTCTTTACTGTCACTTTGTTCAAGAAACGATAATTGACACACAACCATAAACTGTCGTTGGCCTTCTTCACGAACAAAACTTGTGCACCCCATGGTGACACACTTAATCGAACAAAACCTCACTGTAACAAACCATAAAGCTGTATACATAGATCTCACAACTAGGAAGGGACCATTCTATAAGAATACATAGAGATAAGAGAAGCTCCAAGCTATAGCTCGATCACAATATCGATCTCTCGTCGAGGAGGTAATGCTACAGCCTCTTCTAGAAAGACATCAGGGTACTCCTCTACGAACCATGAAAATGCCAACTGCCAATCCTCTGAAGAACTCAGAATCATCTCATCCATCACAGACAATATGGATGGAACGTGCCTATGACGTATCCAAGGATCTTGCTCACCAAAAAAACAGCACATGCTCTCTATCCGCACCGAGGAAAATGACCTCCTTCCTGAAGCAATCGATGATATCCCGCACCGAATACAACCAATCCATGCCATGGATGACATCATATGTTTGTATTAGTATATATAGGAAATTTCCCCAAGAGCGGTGTGGCCCCAACACTATCTCACAGTCTCTACATACTTCATACAAGTCAGCTCGACCCCCAACTGGCGTAGTCAATGCCAAGGGCACTGGAAGCCTCTCTACCTAATGTCCCAAAGCATAGACAAGGGTAGGTGATGTGAATGTGTGTGTCTCTTCTGATTCAAACAAGGCATACACCATGGTAGAAAAAAAGAAAAGGGTACCTCGAGCTACATCTTACTCACTTGGAGCTAGCAACGCTAGAGCATGAAGCTAACCACGACCTACACGACCTCCCTGACCCTGATGACGACCACCACCATAGCCTCACTCTGCTCTCTGAGGATGGGGAGCATCATGGGGCTATCCTCTGCCTGCCCCATCTACCCTCTGCTGATCTAAAGATGGTGCAACTGGCTGCTGCTGCCTCGGTTGGAACTACCTCAACTGAGGAACCTGGAGCGTAGCGCTCGCTGTACGATGACCACTCTGAATGGTCGGGCACTCCCGCTGCTGATAACCATGACCAACACAAGAAAAACAAGCATCGGATCCCTTGTCATAGGCCTGAGAGTGGATTACTTTGTAGAAATGAGATGTGAAAGGTTGGGGCCTACCCCTGGATGAATGGAAACTCTTCTGCCCTAAATATATGGAACCCCGGACCACAGCTCTACTTCATGAGGGATCATGATGATTCCCCTCTCGTGATGATCCGGTCCTGGCCAAAGTCTTCTCAATAACCACTACCCTCTCTAGTACCTCTATATATGTCTTTAGCGTAAATGGGGTGACCAGGCGTTGTATCTCTGGGTGAAAAGACTCCTCTAAATGCCTCACCCTGGACTCCTAATCCGGTAACAGGTCCGAATCATATCGTAAAATGTTCCTGAAACATATTCCAAACTCTTGAAAAGAAGAGCTCCCATGTCGAAGGGTAAGAAGATCTTGGAGATTGGTCGCCTTCACATTCGAAGAAAGGAACTTGTCTCTAAATTTGTCTCATAAATCCTCCAATGAGATCGTTGACTCCTCAAGATCCCAGAGGAATAACAACAACCACTACCTTGCTACTCCACGCAGCATCGTCACAACCATGAACACCCAGTGTTCCTTCCGAGCACTGATCGAACTGATGCCAATCTCGACCACTTCCAACCAGTCTTCCATGAATTCATCTAAAACGGAGCCCTCATACTTCTACAGACTTTAGCACTGAAACTCTCAGAGTGTCTTCCTCCAAGTGTCGTCGTCGTCAACCTATACCCTACGAAAATCTCCTGGAATATCCCGCTGGACATTTTCTGTGCAAACCTGACGAGGACGTTGACCTACAGCCATACCTGTAAAATAACAAACCGTTAGAGCTCCTAAACCTAGAATGTAGAAGACTCATCATTAATTAATTTGTTGTTTTCTTTCATTGATTTTAGGTTATCCTTTGCAAAGGACTAACCATTCAAACATAGTCACAATGAAGAATGATGCATGATCCATTCGTAGTTCTCTACCCTGCAACTAGTATCACCTTGTTTAATAACCATTGAAAACTTAAAGGATTGCACATCATATCATAGGTGGCCCTAAACGCCTATTTCTTAGCTGGTCTCCAATATTTACCTCACTTGCTAATCATCAATGAAACTGTTTCCCAACCAACCCATGCGACCTCACATGTTCCTAACTCCCAACACCATCTTATCCCTCAACCAGAGCCTCCGATACCACTCTATCACGACCCCCTCCCCACAGAGTGCACCCCTCTGGGACCTTCAATGCAAGAAGGGAGATAATGACATCCGAGTCCCTCCACCTGTAGGCCTTGGGTTTGCAAATAGCACCGAGGGTATAATAAACACACAAATGGGAGGCATTACCCACTAAGAGAAAACATGTGGAAGAGAGTGCTAAGATAGACACCAATCAACTCCAACTCAGAACTAGAAATATAATGGAACCCAAGTGCACAAAAGGGAATTTCATGAAAAAGTACTTCAACAAAACGGGGAAAAACTGGAAGTACCCAAAATAATGCAAAACAGTTGCAACCACAGCCCGAACAGCTCTTGGAACCCCAGGCTAGTAGAAACCGTCTTGATCTCCAACCTACTCCAAGTGACCTGAAAACTATTTATATATGCATAGGTTGATTATAACAATATACTCCGAAGGATCCTCCCCGAAAACTCTCATGAAAAAGTAATGAAATCTTTCTAAAGCACATTGAATAACAAGTGAAACGAACTCATCACCTAAACATGCATACTAAGTTCCCAACCCCACCATGGATACTCTCACCAATTAATGCATACAAAAATATAGAATATAGTAAAGAATCTCAAGGGTACCCCGCTACCACTTCCCCACTAGTTAGCCGCTTTTCATCAACGTCGCACGCCCTAAGCATCTCTCTCCAAAAAGGCTTTCCCACAGACACCTGGGTGAAGCACCTCAATCTCCACCTCGTGCACCACAAAGGCTTTCCCGCTGACACCTAGGTGAAGCACCACACCATCCTCACAACCAAATGTAATGATGTAGTTTTTGGGAGTCACCACAGCTTGCATAACATGTATCATACGTTAGGTATTATACCTCAAGCCATTACAACCCATACACTGAGTAAGGATCCTAAAGTCATCATAGCCTATACAAGTTTCACCTATAATAGTCAATATGATACTATATCCAGAATATATGTGTGGGAATAACCACAAGCCATTACAACCCTCTACACACATATATTTGGAAAAATAACCATTGTGCCTAATGGAACAAGTATCTACCAAGAGAATAGAGTGGGACCAAAGGGGGTAGTCAGCCATTCATCCTCCACCAGAATGTAGGGGAAAACACCCCCTAGGGCTCAGAATCCTTGGCGTGTCAGTTTCCCGTACTGAAAGGGAGGAGTAGATTATAGAAACACAAAATGTACAAAAAAAATATTTATAACACACACCCACACTATGGGCATAACCTAGTCCTAGAAACAACTGCAGCTAACGTCACTCAGACCTCGGGCTGCTACTTCTAAGACTAGGTATCCTATAAGAACACAACCATTTATATAGCATTATTAGATTACATCATTCCCTTATCATCAGTTCTAGTCTATGTTAATTAATTATTTAAATATTAATTAACCATGAACAATTCCACATTAAATTTCCTTATCATCACACCAAAAGTCAATTGTTCCTTCAAAATTACAACCTCATCATTATGTACCAGCTAACTCCAACCCCATGGGTTAACACCATTTATTCAAACATTTATTATAGAAACACTTTCTCATATTCCCAGGATTACTAGAAAAGAATTCTATACAACTATCACAAGGGGCTCAACACGGTGAGTAGATGTATTACCTATCATGTCTTTTCCACCTATAGCAAGGGCATAGACCCATCCTCCTTGGAGAAGCTAGACACGGAAACCACATGGAATACCCCATGTGTCTTCACCTCTTTTGGAAGAAGGGTAAGCAAGACCAGCTACCATGAGCAGTGGGGAAAAGTAATGCAGACAAACAACAAAAGAACCCGCAACAAATCCAACAAACACATCCATCCCAATCCATCATCTCTAATGTCCTCCCCGATACCCACATGACCAATGCATCTCGCCGTTCAAGGAATCATCTGATGACACAACCAAAGAGGCCTCTATGCCCCCACATACCACAACAACCATCGGGGATCACATCACAACACAAACAGAAGGAAAAAAATCATCACATCAATTTGATCATGGCCCTTTAACAAACAAGAGGGTAACTCAGAACACTTCAAGGAATTATCCAACAATAAAATTATTTAATCCATCTTGAATTATCAGATTTATAATCCATTGGTTCCAAAATTGGGAACCTAACCAGTTAGCTATCACAAATGATTAAACATGATTACCATGCCAATTGGATTAACATCAAATTACAACAAGAACTAGATTCATTCACATTCCTCTTTATCTTTATCCAAACAAACATCAATTAGTCTCGGATTACATTTTTTACCAATTTCCATCAAGAACAACAGGTAAGCAAAGAAATCAGAGATATCACATGATCTAGAAAAATATGAGGCAATAACATACGATCGATACAATTTATTTATCCGGTTAAAAGTATTTATTAGGTAAATTCCATTGTCATAAAGCAGGATTAAACATGATAACAATACAGTTGCACATAAATGAAGAAATGCAATGAATCCATTAACTCAAGGTTTTTGACTAAAACCACAACAAACGAAGAACGTAAAAGAAATCCGGGTTGATTATCCAAGAATCCTCCTTAGATATCTTCTCCTAGAAAGATAAAGACCAAAGCTCATCACTTTTGGTATCCACACACATTAGATACCCATAACAGGCATAGATCTATGAAACCGAGAGAAGAGGAGAAGTTGATCCCAGTGGATCTATGAAAACGATCAAGAATGAAGAAGAACGATCACATACCTCAATAACCGGATTCAATTCTCCAAGAGAAGTCTTCGGATCACCTCTAAAATGATTGGGAGAGGTTCTCCTACCTTCAAGGAAGGGTAATCCCATGTTATGGATGCTTAGGGGCTCAAATGAACCATTTAAAGGCAAAACGAGTTAGATCCACAATTTTAGGATCTAAATTAAGTACTCGCATGGTTAGTCCACACAGTGTGAAAAACCATGCGCTTACTGAGCGTTAGCTAATACCTCTCCAAACACTCTCTACACGGTTATACCACATGGTTAGAAAAACTGTTTGCTAGCCTTCTGATAGCCACTGCCTCCAAAACCAACCCTGCATGGTTTGGCTGCACGGTTTTGGAAAACCGTGCGCTAACCGTGCGAAGGCTATTTCCCTTTAGTTTTCCTTAATGTCCACCAAAACGCTCCCCAAGCCACCTTAACCTCCCAGAACACCTCTAACACCAAATTTTCACAATGTAATGAACTAGATAGGTCTGGGCCATTACACTAACCTAGTTATAAGGACATGTAATTAGAATGCTTCCTTTATTTCAAGAGATATTGGGAGAGTAATATACCTCTATTTGAATATTATTTCAAATATATATTTCATGAAACTATATAGAAGGAACATTATGATTCATAATATAGTAGGCCATGATAAACATCCATGTGCTTGACAGATGCAGGTGAGGTATCATTTCAAGAACCTCGTCTCATTTACTAGAATTCGGAGTAGGTCCATTTTAATCAGATACTAATGGAATATAAACAATCTCAATATAAATATTATGATAATCAATATATAAGAGCTCTAGATATCAAGCTCGAGGTTCTAGTCTTTTGTGAATTGCACTATGACATGGAAACATGCCAATTAGGAGATATGGTTTGATTTCACCATGATATTACTTGTCATTTGCGATTATTGAGAGATTCATGATGGTGTCCTATTGTTTTTAGTTACCTTAGAGGTACCGAGCCATGCATGAAATCTTCCATATATCATGGCTTTACCAATATAACTCTGATAAGTTTCATATTCTACAGCTTGGGGAGGTTGATTTACTAGTTGATTCGTCATTTGATGAGTATTCTATTAACATTTTAGATAGGATCAGAAAGGTTATCTTGGGATAACATGTTCATAAAGTATGTTACATATGGAAGAATGACCATTTTTATTAGATGACTTTGTAGAGGGAGGCCAATATACATGTTTAGTCATTAGATTTATTCTCATTCAATCCTTTACCACCCTTTAATGGAAAATTTGGGGATGAATTGGTTTTAGGGGGAAGAATGTATGATCATAAATTTTCCAATGAGGAATATATCCTTTTTAGTTTAAATTCATTATTTTGACCTTTTATCGATTCCTGATGAGGAAATGGGTGGATCAAGGGTGAGTGGTCTATGTTTAGAGCCTAGATCCCCACATCATGGAAAAATAAATTAGGTTGTACGTGTCACAGCTTTTCCACTAGGTCCCATGTTATGACATACCCCAAGCCCCCCTACTTAAGGCCAAGGGTTGGTGACTAGTGCCGAAGGAATCAACCGGCAAGTGGGATACATTTTCATGATTACCTGTACGCACGCACGCTCACAAGAACATCCCAAAGAGAGAATGGTAAACATGCATGCCACAAAATAGCCATTGAGTAAATGTAAAAACAATAGGTCAAATTAGACAGAATAAAAACATAATAGAAGATAAACTGAAAGCAAGAAAATAAAAGCAAAAAATTTAAAGACATCTACTAGGAACCCCACATGGTGGATATGTATAGAGTAGCTACTGAAATCTATATAAGTATGACCCACCTATATAGTCTCATTGGGAACCACTGGTTCATTGGGCACCACTTCCTTCTTTAAGGCAATGGTCTTCTTCACCAGACACAATTCGTACGGGCATAGCCCGTGCAGGGGTGTGTAACAATACACATAGTAAGAACCAAAAAAAGGAAAGACCAAAAAGTAGTCACAAAATAACCACAAACCATGATCACAAATCATGATCCTAATGAAAGACAGATCATGAAGTAAGATAACTCACACCAGTTATATTCTAGAGTAGGATGGTAATACCAATAATCACATCATAAAACAACCTGGGTTGCTATAAAACTCCTCCTCAATGAGTACCATTAGCCTACCTGGTCACACAGAATTATCTTCCCAATAACCTTGAGACTTTTTTGGTACTCATACCATATGATTATTGTAGGTATGTTGGGTCACACAAAAGACACTCCCTATAGTGGGAATGCCAGGTCACACAGAAGCTTCTTCCCACATTGTCCATTCTAAAGTACTCTTCATGTTATGAATCTTTGATATGTAGGGTCACAAAAAATAATCTCCCCACCATGGGCCTTCAGAGTCACACATAATCCTCTTCCCACATGGCCATAGTATTCGATCCAGATAGGGGCGATTTTCAGTAGTCTTTAGGTCTCTTCCAATCACTAGGTTTCAGCACGTAGCACACTTGATCTAGGGAGAACCGCTCCCTAAGTCATTATTCAAAAATAATCATCCATTAAATCCTCCTAAATTTTTTAAAAATAATCCTCCTTGTTTTGAGGGTTCCAACGCCACAAATATCTCATCAATCTAATGCACGATTTGTAAGATATTGATGTTTTTCCAAAAAGTCTCGGTAGGGTTTGGGTCTGGTCTGACCGGGTCAGACCGACCCGACCCAGGTCCACTTACATGACCTGATCCCAGTTTGGCCTGGGTCAGGCCCTCTTGGGAGGCCTGTGACCTTTCTAGATCCCCATCACCCCACGGGTCATCCAAGGGGCCGTATAGTCCGTTGTTATCAAGTGACTGCGGCCTTTACCGTGTGGGAAGCAGTGCGGTGCCACATCCTCAGTACACTGATGTGGTTGGGTGGAAGGGTCCGCCCACCGCCAATCACTAGTCCAGTCGGAAACCCTTGCCACACTATCATGGTAGGTTGAACATGGTGCTCCTTCATCCCACCGTCGTGGCGAATGGAGACCCAGCCACGGACACCGCTACCGGCCACCGTCAGTTCCAGTACACCCGTGGGATATTCGGTGGACCATCAGATATACTCTGGTGGTATATTATTCACACCTTTTATGTTTATGGCCTTAATGGGATCCCTATTCACTACAAAGGCTTTGTATCCTCCATTTAACCATTTCAAGGATGCAACCATGAAGAACGCACAAGAGGTGGGGCTCAGGACTTGATCATTTCGGCGCGCACCCTCCCCGTTAGATTTTTGAAAATTAGAGGAGGTTCGTATTATAGTTCTATAAATAATAATTTAATACTACTATAGAAAATCCAAGAAGAACACCCTCCCAAACAAATGAACAATCTACGGATCAACCTATTTGTGGTTTGATCTGCATTTGTCATTTTTTAAATAAGAATAGGGAAAGAGTAGAACAAAAAAACCCTAACTTGATCAAAATTTTTCATTGAAGCACTCCGCCATCAAGGACTCATGCAATGTAGGAGTTATTCACTTACTATTCCCATTCTTCGTAACGCGTCGACATTGCTAGTGATCCTTTGGGCATTCATCATTTGTCGTTGGAGGGAATAATTGTCATAAGTTCATCAGATAATTTCCACAGGTTAATTCTCATTTCTCCAATGCATTTGATTATTAGAAAAACAATTCACAACATTTCTATTATGATTTAATGTCACATCATTATGATGTTTCACTTATGAAAGAATGTATATGTTATGCTTGAAATAACACATCATTAAGCATCACAAAAATGATCCATTATGGAGTATTCTTTAATGTGCCTCATCGCCGCACCACAACGTCACCTTCCTCCACACAATGCTGAAGGAAGAAAAATAAATTAACTTTTTAATGTTATTTTATTACTTTCTAAAAATTCTAAAAAATAAATTTTTTGATCCACCCTTTTCGGTTGATATAATTCCCTTTCTAGGATAATCATGGTGTTCTGAGTTCAACAGTTCCCTTTTATTTCTGATCTAACCGACAGTTCAAAATTTAGAAAAAACCTCTCACACGTTTACATAAATGAACTTAAATAAAGTTAAAAACTTTGTTTATGGGATCTCCGGGACTCAGAATCTTGTGTTTTACAATGGTGCAGTCTTGAAATAATTCGATATAATTAAAAAACAATTACATTGAACATCTGGAATATTACAATCTCCCCACCATAGGTCTTTAGCTTCCAAAAATCCAAACAAAGGCTAATAAAGAAATGTGGGAACAGAATGATAATTTGAGCCTCCCTCTCCCATGTTCTCTCCTACAGATTCTCATGTAGCCACTGAACATGCAAAAGAGGAAACAATTATCCATGATGGACCTGATCTCGTCGACCCTTTATCTCTACCAAGAACTCTGCAAATGTCACCCATCATCTATGTCTATATCTTCCTAGTTTATGATGTGTTATAGATCATGCACATACATCATCTGTTGTGACACATGAAAATCATCGTTCACTTGATGAATATATGGGGGAAGAGCTATGTGGTATTCCCGCTTTCCAATTCTTCTCCGAATCTGAAAAGGATCGATGAAACTTGTAGATAACTTGTTTCCCCTGCAAAATTACCACAAACCCCATCAGGGTGAGACTGGAAGGAACACATGGGTAGGATGTGTGATGACATGGTGAAGTTGTACCATCTCCTGGATGTAGAGGCATTGGAATTACTCTACCGATACCTAATCTTTGACGGGTAAGATGCGAGATGACATGGTGAGTTGGTCAACATTTACCCAGATAGAATCGTGGCCCCCGTACGTGCATGGTAACCCTATCATGATGTCCATTGATATACCAACCCACTTCCATTCACGTACCTTATATGTCTATGCTAGGCCATCTAGGACATGATGGTCAACTTTCACTTGCGGACATGTGAGGCATCGTGAAACAATACTGTCCACTACTTTCTTCAGGACTGTACACCAGTAATGACCTCAGAGGTCTTGGAACACCTTGGCCACACATGGGTGTACTTCTAAAGGGGATGTATGGAACTCCCTCAATAGTTACTCCCATAATGTCACTGGTAATATGGTGTGTCCTTTTAAAATGATGAAATTCTCCCTAACTATCGAATATACATTACGAGTATGTACTAAGGATAGTTTAGCATGTCATGCCTCACAGTCAATATCAGTAGGCTATGCTTCCCTAACTCACTGTAAGAGTGGGAGAGTGATTGTAAATGACTGAAGGCATGATGCTCCATTATCATCCACAATGAAAATCTTAATAATGGTTTGTTGTTTGCCGCCTCACTCAGCAGCTCCAAACCAGACATCATGATTAGCACGTCTGTCACCTTGTTCCTTATTTTAAGAGTATAGATTATCTCGATGTCATAGTCTGGGAGGAACTCCATCCATCACTATTGTCTCAAGATCAGGTCCTTCTGTGAAAATTTATAATCGAGACTCTTGATCATAGAGTATATGGTAAACAGTTCACCCATCATGTAGTTATAACACATCTTCAATTCAAAGGTAACTACTGCTAACCCTAGGTCATGGGTAATGTTGTTCTTATCATAATACTTCAACTATAGTGATATGTAGGTGATCACTTCCCACTCCTTCATTTGGACACAACCTAGTATGGTCCTTGATTCGTCGAAGAAGACTACATTACCAAAACCCTCTTCTGGTAGTTGATGTTGGTGGCACTCTTCAATCTCTTCCCCAGCTGCTAGAAAATCTATCGGCACTTCTCTATCCACACAAAGGGATATCTCTTTCATTTCATGTCTAATAATGGAGATATTACTCTGGAAAATTAAGGCAAGAACCTTCGGTTGTATCCTCCCTACCCCATGAAACATAGCAACTAAGTCATTCTTTTGGGTGGCTCCCTAGCCAGCATTGCATCTATCTGATTTGGATCTAGAGAAACTCCAACCTCTGAGATGGCGTGTCACAAAATGTGGACCTCCCAAATCCTGAACTGTCACATTGAGAGAATACTATAAAACATGTGCTCTCAGAGTGTATCGAGGAAATTACGTTGGTGTGTAGCATGCTCCTCATCCGACACCAAGTATAGAAATATGTCATGAAGGGAGACCACCATGAAACAATCAAGGAAAGGGTGGAAGATCCTGTTCATGATTCCCATGAACAATAATGGGGAATTGGTTATGCTAAAGGGAATCACTAAGAACTCATAGTGTACATACCAACATCTAAAGGATATCTTCGGTACGTCCTCATCCCTTACCCAAAGCTGATGATGTCCTGATCTAAGGTCGATCTTCGAGAACCACCTTTCTCCCTTCAGTTGATCGATGAGGTCATCAATCCTTAGTAGTGGATAATTGTTCTTCTTGGTCACCTGGTTCAGGATCTTGAATCCACGTATTGCCTCAAGCTCCCTTCTACCTTTTGGAAAACAATTATGGGGCTGGCCATGGTGATACACTAGGCCTCATGAAGCCCTTCTTCTGCAAGTCCTCCAGTTGTACCCTCAATTCACAAATCCTTGTCGAATCCATCTAATATAATGGTGTGGATATCGACGACATCCCCAGGTATAGATCGATGCAGATGTCTAACTCCCTGTGATGAGGTATTTCTAGAATTTCCTTATGAAAGACATCCTCACACTCATCCTCCAATACAAGAAAACATAGATTCCTCTCATCCACCGCACTAAGTGTGAGGCTGGAAAACATTTGAGTGATGGGATCCAGCATCTTTTAAAAATGTATGTCATGTGCTGCAAAAGTTCCCCTCACACCAGGGAAGGAAAACCTAGTCCCATCGTAACGGATACAACACACATTTTTTCTAAAACATTTGATTTTTGAATGGACTATAGATAACCATTCCATACCTATGATGAAATCATATGGCCTCAATGCCGCTACTAGGAGTCCTTGAAGAAACTCTCACCTCCTAGACGAAGCTCACATAGCAGGCACTAGTGCGTAATCATCAAATCCCCACCCATATGAGTCTATAATCATATGGATTTGGAAAATATCTCCACCAGAATCTATAAGCCTTTAACGAGGTTCGTGGCTTGGTATGATTGACTGACACTTGGGTCTATATGAAATGCAGCTATAGTGGGTAATACATAGATTATACCTCTAATAAAATCTGGAGCACCAAGGTCATAGGCTTCGATTTCCTAAAACATGCCTGACCCCTATACATCATATCCCTAAGCTAGTAGTGTACTATTTGAGGGTGGTGGTGGTAGCACTACAAACCATCATCCACCACCTACCGCTTGGCATACTCCCCTAGAACATCATCTATCCTATAGAACTCCTTGTTCAAACCTCTACCTCTGCCTTGGTGGTCCCTCGACCATCTTCTGGTCATCTGTGCAGTAGGTCAGGCAGTCATGAGCCATGTGTCACATTCCATGGCATTGGAATCACCTCCTAGTTCCAGCAGACTCCCTCAGTTTTTGGAGACCTGGAATATCGACCCCATGTCCTGGGGCCATCCCCTAATATACCTGGTTAGGTTGGGCCCTCATGTCTACTACATGCTGATCACCACTGAATACTCTACCGCATGAGGTCAGCTGGTAGCTCCAGTTGTTGGTGCCTACTATGCCTAGAATCTCTCCACAAGAAGGGATCGCTCCTACACTCCAGCCTGAGTGGGGATGCTAAAAAGTTCCATGTATGCCCAGATCAACCATATGTGTCCCTACTCAAAGGAACAAGACCTGAAGAAAGTATTTTTTATTATGTATGTGGTTTAGCAAGAGAGTTCAATAATCCTCGCAGAGTTCTCAGCCAATAACACGCTACCCAACTACAGGTGAAGCAACCCTCTGAATGTGAATAGAGTGGAAATTCATAGGGAAAACCTTCTCCCAATAAAGTGGCTTGAAGTCTATCCAGGTGGGGGTTGCCTTATCATGTGTCTAGATAGTCAAGCCCAAAAATCTCCCTTGTGAGGCCTATAGAGGGATCATGGCTAAGATATCCATCTAGTCAAGGGGTGTCCTCACTGAGCAGAAGAACTACGTCACTGCCTCCAGCCAGTCCTCCACTACCTGAGTATTTGTCTCTCCCCTAAACCTATGAGGTCTCTGTCTTTGAAACTCATTCAAGGCACTAAGCCTTCAAACATCCTCTACTAGTAACACTAGTTGTAACTGCTGATCAATGGGTGGTGGAAACACTAGTGCACCACCCAGAAGGGACATATCTAGCACTGGTCCCTAAACCGATGCCTCGTCATTAGGTGGGATATCCACATGATCACACATCCTAAACCAAGATAGTTGTCTGCATGGAGGCATCCTGAAATAGATCAAGATGTACCTCACTCAAAATATTAAACCTGGTGAGCTGAATATTATTCATGATGTTCACAAGGAGAGACTTGTGAAAAATTTGTATTCATGTATAGTGAAAAAAAATAAAATTCAAGGTCCTGGTTTATGGATATGGCGGCCACTGCACCAATACCTGACTCCCCGAATTTGAAAGTCAAGCTCGAAACATTCAATACTGTTGGCCCCAATATGAAATGGCCAACTCTCAGTCTTTGAGGTAGAACCAACCCCATCTAATACCACTTTGTCACAACCCATCCCATAGGGCCCATGTTGTGACATACACCAATCCCTCCTCCCAAAGGCTAGGGGTTGGCGACTAGTGTTAAAGTCATAAACCTAAATGTGAGAGGCATTTTTCTGAGTACCTATAGGCACACTCACACAACCACATCCCAAGGCTATTGTAACACCCCGAGATTCCACGATACGCCTCTCATTCAATAATGCAATAGCTTGCATTGTACGCAACTTCGAGTTATAACACACCACAACTAATCAAAGTAGCCGTTATGAAGAGTAATACCCACTTTTTGAAATTATATAAATTTTCTATTTCAAAATGGGCTTCATTTTTGTATTCTTAATATAGAAATTATCCAAAGTTGAATATTTTGTAATTTTCTGAGAACTTCCAATTTTTTATGAATAGTGAAAAATACTTAAAACAAATTTTTTAATCAAAATAATTTATTGTTATAAATTATAATATTTAGTGGTTTTAAAGTATAATTAGAATATATTTTTACCATTTTATCCAATGGTGGTCATTAGAATTAATTTAACATTGAAATTGGGCATGAACAATTGTCAATCTTTTGATTTAAATTATTTCTTAAAAACACGCTATTTGTTGTGACAGCGGGAAATAATTATAAAATTAATTAATGCAACTTATATGTTTGGAATTTTTTAAAATAGAAATCATTTTTGAAATCGGAATATCAAATATAGCTTAAGGTGAATTTTTGGGATTTTTCTGAAAAAACTTCAATTTTTGAAGAATAGTGAAACCACTAAGTGGTACTTATAAAAACTGATTTTTCGTTTAAAGGAAATTTTACCACTTTTGTGTTTTGAATTTCAAAAATCCGACATACATGGTTGTCATTAAGAAGTAAAATGTGGTTCAATGAGATTAAAATACTTTTTTGGTGAATAGTAACTTTTCAGTTCTTAATCGCGATTAGAGGTAATTAGTGTAGTTTAAGGTAAAAATAATGAATTTATAATATGAGATGAGCTTGACACATGTCCTACCCTCATTGGATGTTACATGGCCGACCAATACAATCCATGGGTCAACTTGGGGACCCCATGGAGCCACTTTAGTTGGAAAATGACATAAATACCGTTTATTTAATGTTAAAGTAAAATATGACACAAACATGAAATGTTTTACTAAAACAATTTTTACATGGGGTTATACAAGTCATATTTTTGACTATAAATAGTCATTGGAAATCTAAAAAGATTTCCTACATCATAGTATTTTTTTAATTTTTAGACATTAAATAAAATAAATTATTTATGACATCATGATGATGCAGCGATGACCTCATTATTTAATGATTTAAATAAAATAAAAAGATAATGTAAACACCAAGGCATACACTTGTCAAAAACCTATTGTATGAGTATATTTCGAACCCTTATCACCTTATCCTCGAATTATATAAGTGTGGGACCTCTAAAAACCGAAACTCATTTTATAATAAAGTGACTTTTCTTTACCTTCCAAGAGTGCCCCTCCTCTCCACTTATAAAAGGCCCCCAACTCTACCACCTTACTCACACTTTCAAAGCCTTTTGGCTCAGCCAAACTCTTCCCAAATACTCTCCCAACATCCATCCCTTACTCGTAGAAGCCTCAGCTTGGGCTGAAGTCTTCCCAAGGAATCCTTTGGATCAAATCAAAAAGAGTTACCCGATTTTAAGGTAATGTCTTATCTAATGTTGTTTTGTTTTATTTTGCTTCTCTAACCCCTTAAACTCTTTTTATTACTTTCTTTTGTAACAAAAACAGTATATAGAAAATACAAGGATGTTGTTATGATAATTATTTGGTTTACACTTACACACACCTTAGTCTAATGGTTAATGAACATAATGTTTCTGTGGGTGGCGAAATACTGCCTCACGAAACGATGATTGTTCAATATTCTTTTAACAGCTATAATGGTGGCCATTTTGATGACACTATTATCATATATGATATATATATTATTTTTATGCTTTTGTATTTCTCATTTATGGCATACTTTATGATTTCCATTATGGGTAAACGCGATAATTTCATTTTAGGAAGTGCAGACTACCGCCCCCTCAAAGTGATTTGAATCGTTAACGCCATATGTGGGATGTATAAAGGATGTAGTAAATGATATTTTATATGATATTATACTGGAATTATAATAAACCTCTATACTATTATGATTTCATTCCATTAAATATGAAATAGAAATGAAAGTAGCGTTCATGCGTACGTACGGCTTACCGTCTCCATGAACGGTGCATTTCATTTCTTACCTCTAAATGTTACGTAATATTATAAATGAATGTATATACTAGATATATATGATATATATGATATCTACATAATGAATATAATTCTGGATATAATGGATATTTCACTTCATGAACAACTTGTAATTATAAGAAGTTTATTCTTGACTCTAGTACCTAAGATCGACCAAACGACCGTTATAAACTTAAATAATTACACAATTTTCATGACATGGTAATAAGTGATATAAAAGGAATAATGAACTTGAAAAAGGTTCTTAAGAAGGTAGATATTAACTCTAGGTTATTATGCCAGAGATCAAAGAACGATCGGGTCAAGTCGGACACAAGGTAAGGGAACTTCTTAACCCAATTTCCATTCTTTGGGTTAATCTCCTACTTTCAAATTATGTCATGATATTATTATGTCCTATTTTGTATTTTTACTTTATTTATGTGTACAAATAGTGAATACACATAATAGATATATTTTATTTAAAAAATTATCTTTTAAGGGACTTCGTCTCAATCTCCATTGATTGAGGCATATTTGGTTTTATACACAACTTTCTTTTATACGGTGTATAAACCCCTTTGAATTTTACATTCATTCAAAAGGAATATTTTTTATACGAAGCATTTTACTAAAAGAAAAAAAGGGAATGTTTTTCTTTCCGTACATATGCGGCGACAATGACTTCTCCGCCGTCATGACCATTATTTGAGTTTCGGCTTCCTCTACAAGCCATCACTTTTTTTAATGAAAAATAAATTCAAAGTTTTAACTTTTTTTTATTTTGGTATTGAAAATGGTTTTGAAAGTGTTTTTATTATATCAATGTGTTGTATTGATATCTTGTGATTGAAATGTGGAAATGCTATATTTCCTTTATGCATGTTTTATGTGATACGATTATGTTATGGTTTATGATATGTTTAAACCTATTCATATGAGGAATGCATTGGACTTAATAAGTGATGGGTGGAGCACACTATAGCTCCTCGATGCATCAGCAGGTCTCATGAGACAAACTAGTGTCTTGGCATGAGGCTTTGACAAAATCTTATTTGTGGTCTTAGCACGAGGCCTTGGCTACGTGGTTATGATAGTCTGGTATTATGAATTCCATCATTATAAAAGTGGTTATTGATATTTCATGTGATTATTCGACCAGTAGAATATCCATGTGAATAAGTAAATGGCATTATCTCATTTTACTTTTTCCATATTATGTTGATGTTCAAGTTTGAAAGGCTTTTGTTTTAGTTAAACATTGCCTTAAATGTTTATGTTTATTTATTAAAGCTTCCGAAATATTGTTATCCTTACTGAGCATCCGAGCTCACCCCTTTCAATGTTTTAATATTTTCCAGGATGTGAAGGGGTATTTTATGAATGACCTGCAAGGATAGTCAGAAGAGGATATGAGTGTGGACTGTGGAGACTTTGTTATTGTAGTTTTTTTACCTTATGATGTAATGTAACGTTTATGAATGTATCTAGTGTTTCCAAGGCTACTAAACTAATCGGTCTTTTGAGACATGATCTTTTGTGATCATGCCAAAGTTACGAAGTAATGCACCGACTCTGGGTACCTGGGGTCGGGTCGTTACAGTTGGTATCAGAGGCAGTTTAGTACTAACCTTGGAAGCTAGATTTAGATAAACTCTGATTAGAGGACATAGCCCAAAGATAGACTTCGAGGATTAGTATAGAAGAACTTCCTAGAATTTTGGTATTATAGAGATTTTGTGGGTTTTCCTAGCAATACATCCCTATCTGGATACGAGCAGGTAGAGCTGGCTCTGGCACAGATGTACCTAGGGGTAAAACCTGAAAACACCTCTTTGAGCTAGACTCGAACGGGAACTGGTGCACGACAACGGCCCTTGCTGCACTCTTGGTTACGACACTCCCGGGGGATATGCTTAGGATAATTCTCGTTTTCTTTACAAACCACTATGAAGGGTTATGAGTATATACTTCCTCCAAGAAAACATTTTTATGATTATGGATTATATCCATAAACTGTTCAATTTACATTAAGTATTTTACATGTTTGTAATTATGCATTGCAATTCATAAACTAACCTAGTTTATGCCAATGTATAGAAATGGTGCCCAGTGGAAGGAATGTGAACTCCAGCAATACGTATGATCCAAAGCGTAAGATGGATCATATCTTTCACGGTATTAAGCCAAAATTTAGAAGGGAAATATTCTCCCATGTTTTCTCAACATATGAAGAAATAGTATCTTGTGTTAATAATATAAGTAAAGAATTCTCCGAGTCTTATGGCTTTTAAGGGAAGAAAGAGAAGAAAAGGATGGAAGAGGGAATGATGGAAAAAGGGACGTGGGAAAAGAAGAATTTTCCAATATGTGATAACTATGGGAAGAAACACCTTGGAACTTGCCTGAAGGGAATGAGAGTTTGTTATAAGTGTGGTGAAAAAGGACACCATGTGTGAGAATGAAAGGGTAAGAAAAAGGTTTCAAATGTACAATGCTTCATCTGCAAGGAGTGGGGACACTACGCAAACCAATTTCCAAATCATCAGAGTGTGCCCCAAATGATGTTATTGGATAATAATCAAGTTATGATACTACCACAGATGAAGAGGAATGATTAGAGTTCATATGTTGTTATTAAAGAATTTTTTAATTTGAGTGTTGTATCAATGATGTACTGGTTATAATAATTATGGAGTATATAAGGATTGTACTGCAGTACTATTTCATCAAGGACTTGAGAATGTGTGGAACCAAGAAAAGTGACTCCACAGTAGGTTAAATTTTTGGAAAATATATGGTTGAGAGAAAGATAAACCATAATATGGTTCTAATACCGAGATAATGATTTTGGAATAAGACATGATTGATTTGGATAAATTATATTGGATATTCTTAACTTCCTTGAAACTGATTGATGATTTGTATACATTTTTGGATAGAAGGAGTATATCTAGTATTCTATAAGGAATAAGGGATCATGGTAATTCAAGATGTTGCAGTGTTTTAAAAAATACAAGATGAAGGTGTTCACATGTTGTTACACGAAAAAAAGGGTGATCTTCATTATGTTTACCTTCCTCATAAAATTTGGACTGTGAGTTGGATAGAAGTATTTTGGATAACTATAAAGGTTTGAATAGATTAAGTTGAACCTTGGATAGTATTGTTTAAGGTTAAAACATTTCTGAATATCATTTTTGAAATATTATAAAAGTTTTAGAAAAAGGACAACCTGCAGGGTGGGGCATAACCCGTCGCGTCGGACAAAGCTGCAAGAATCGAACCCACAACCATAGTGCGACAGGCCTTTATTTCCTACCACTAGCCCACAGGAAGTCCTTGGTTATTAAAAAAAATATTTTCCTAATCTAAATGGTATGTGGTAATATTTTGACCCTTATACAATTAGGATAAATAGAATATTTTTGAGTTCTATTACCTTTTAGAGTGAAAGATGGGTTTGTGGTAAAAATTTATTAAAGAATGAAAGTCTACATGACAAGTATGTATATTCCCTTAATTTCTTAGTAAATCTTCTAAATAAATTCCTCAACATTATAAAAGGTAACTTAAAACAAAAATGTTGAAAGTTAACTTTTCTAACTGGGGAATCAATGATCGTTTAACCAACAAAAGTTTGTGATTTTCTTATAGTTAACTTTCTATTAATCCAGTTTTCTACAACTCTCCATCAGACCTTGATGGTTTGTTTCTCCTCCATATCCATATTTTCATATAATCCTAGAATGGGATATCTCAGGTGACCTTTGTACTTCTCTTTCTTTCTTTTAATGTTATATTTTTATTAACCTTATTTCCGATGTGGGTTTCCACAAAGGTATTTTCTATTTTCAACCTTTTATTTTCGAAGAACATTTTCAAATTGCGAGGACGCAATTTATTGAAGGAGGGGAGAATGTAACACCCCGAGCTTCCATGATACGCCTCTCATTCAATAATGAAATAGCTTGCATTGTACGCAACATCAAGTTCTAACACACCACAACTAATCAAAGTAGCCGTTATGAATAGTAATACCCAATTTTTGAAATTATATAAATTTTATATTTCAAAATGTACTTCATTTTTGTATTCGTAATATCGAAATTATCCAAAGTTTAATTTTTTGTAATTTTTTGAGAACTTCCAATTTTTTATGAATAGTGAAATATACTTAAAACAACTTTTTTATCAAAATAATTTGTTGTGATAAATTATAATATTTAGTGGTTTTAAAGTATAATTATAATATATTTTTACCATTTTATCCAATGGTGGTCATTAGAATTAATTTAACATTGAAATTGGGCATGAACAATTGTCAATCTTTTGATATAAATTATTTCTTAAAAACACGCTATTTGTTGTGACAGCGAGAATTAATTATAAAATTAATTAATGTAACTTATATGTTTTTAATTTTTTAAAATAGACATCATTTTTGAAATCGGAATATCAAATATATCTTAGGGTGAATTTTTGGGATTTTTCTGAAAAACTTAAATTTTTGATGAATAGTGAAACCACTAAGTGGTACTTATAAAAACTAATTTTTCGTTTAAATGAAATTTTACCACTTTTGTGTTTTGAATTTCAAAAATCCGACATAAATAGTTGTCATTAAGAAGTAAAATGTGGTTCAATGAGATTAAAATATTTTTTTGGTGAATAGTAACTTTTAAGTTCTTAATCGCGATTAGAGGTAATTAGTGTAGTTTAAGGTAAAAATAATGTTTTAATAATATGAGACGAGCTTGAAACATGTCCTACCCTAATTGGATGTGCCATGGACGACCAAGAAAATCCATGGGTCAACTTGGGGATCTCATGGAGCCACTTTATTTGGAAAATGACATAAATTCCTTTTATTTAATGTTAAAGTAAAAAATGACACAAACATGAAATGTTTTACAAACACAATTTTTACATGATGTTATACAAGTCATACTTTGGACTATAAATATCCATTGGAATGATAAAAGGATTTCCTACATCATAGTATTTTTTTTATAATTTTTAGACATTTAATAAATTAATTTATTTATGAAATAATGATGATGCAGCGATGACCTCATTATTTAACGATTTAAATAAAATAAAACGATAATGTAAAATCCAAGGCATAAACTTGTCAAAAACCTATTGGATGAGTAGATTTCGAACCCTTATCACCTTATCCTCGAATAATATAAGTTTGGGACCTCTAAATCCGAAACTCATTTTATAATAAAGTAACTTTTCTTTACTTTCCAAGAGTGCCCCTCCTCTCCACTTATAAAAGGCCCCCACCTCTACCACCTTACTCACACATTCAAAGCCTTTTGGATCGGCCAACTTCTGCCCAAATACTCTCCAAAATTCCCTCCCTTACTCCTAGAAGCCTCACCTTGGGCAGAAGTCTTCCCAAGGAAGCCTTTGGCTCAAATCAAAAGGAGTTACCCGATTTTAAGGTAATGTCTTCTCTAATGTTGTTTTGTTTTATTTTGCTTCTCTAACCCCTTAAACTCTTTTTATTCCTTTCTTTTGTAACAAAAACAGTATCTAAAATATACTAGGATGTTGTTATGATAAGTATTTGGTCTACACTTACACACACCTTCGTCTAATGGTTAAAGAACATAATGTTTCTGTGGGTGGCGAAATACTGCCTCACAAAACGATGATTGTTCAATATTCTTTTAACACCTATTATGGTGGCCATTTTGATCACAGTATTTTCATATATGATATATATATTATTTTTATGCTTCTTTATTTCTCATTTATGGCATTCTTTATGATTTCCATTATGGGTAAACGCGATAATTTCATTTTAGGAAGTGCAGACTACCACCCCCTCAAAGTGATTTGAGTCGTTAATTCCATATGAGGGATGTATAAAGGATGGCGTAAATGATATTTTATATGATATTATACTGGAATTATAATAAACCTCTATAATATTATGATTTCATTCCATTAAATATGAAATAGAAATGAAAGTAGCGTTCATGCGTACGTACGGCTTACCGTCTCCATGAACGGTGCATTTCATTTCTTACCTCTAAATGTTACGTAATATTATAAATGAATGTATATACTGGATATATATGATATATATGATATCTACATAATGAATATAATTCTTTATATAATGGATATTTCACTACATGAACAACTTGTAATTATAAGAAGTTTATTCTTGACTCAAGTGCCTAAGATCGACAAAACGACCGTTATAAACATAAATAATTACATAATGTTCATGACATGGTAATAAGTGATATAAAAGGAATAATGAACTTGAAGAAGGTTCTTAAGAAGGTAGAGATTAACTCTAGTTTATTATTCAGGAGATCAAAGAACGGTCGAGTCAAGTCGGACACAAGGTAAGGGAACTTCTTAACCCAATTTCCATTCTTTGGGTTAATCTCCTACTTTAAAATTATGTCATGATATTATTATGTCCTATTTTGTATTTTTACTTTCTTTATGTGTACATATAGTGAATACACATAATATATTTATTTTATTTAAAAAATTATCTTTTAAGGGACTTCGTCTCAATCTCCATTCATTGATGCATATTTGGTTTTATACACAACATTCTTTTATACGGTGTATAAACCCCTTTGACTTTTACGTTTATTCAAAAGGAATCTTTTTTAGATGAAGCGTTTTACTAAACGACAAAAAGGGAATGTTTTTATTTCCGTACGTATGCGGTGACAACGACTTCTCCACCGTCGTGACCATTATTTGAGTTCCGTCTTCCTCTACAAGCCATCACTTTTTTTTAATGAAAAATAAATACAAAGTTTTAACTTTCTTTTATTTTGGTATTGAAAATGGTTTTGAAAGCATTTTTATTATATCAATGTATTGTATTGATATCTTGTGATTGAAATGTGGAAATGCTATGTTTCCTTTATGCATATTTTATGTGATATGATTATGTTATGGTTTATGATATGTTTAAACCTATTCATATGAGGAATGCATTGGACTTAATAAGTGACGGGTGGAGCCCGCTATAGCTCTTCGATGCATCGGTAGGTCTCATGAGATAAACTAGTTTCTTGGCATGAGGCCTTGACAAAATCTTATTTGTGGTCTTGGCACGAGGCCTTGGCTACGTGGTTATGATTGTCTGGCATTATGCATTCCATCATTATGAAAGTGGTTATTGATATTGTATGTGATTATTCGACCAGTAGAATATCCATGAGAAGAAGTAAATGGCATTATCTCATTTTACTTTTTCCATATTATGTTGATGTTCAAGTTTAAAAGGCTTTTGTTTTAGTTATACATTGCCTTAAATGTTTATGTTTATTTATGAAAGCTTCCGAAATATTGTTATCCTTACTGAGCATCTGAGCTCACCCCTTTCAATGTTTTAATATTTTCTAGGATGTGAAGGAGTATTTTATGAATGACCTGCAAGGATAGTCAGAAGAGGATATGAGTGTGGACTATGGAGACATTGTTATTGTAGTTTTTTTACCTTATGATGTAATGTAATGTTTATGAATGTGTCTAGTGTTTCCAAGGCTACTAAACTAATCAGCCTTTCGAGACTTGATATTTTGTGATCATGCCAAAGTTACGAAGTAATGCACCAACTCTGGGTAGCTGGGGTCGGGGCGTTACAGCTATAATTGTATAAATGTATTCCACTAAATAGCTACTGAGTAAATGTAAAAACTATACATAAAATGGGCCATAATACGAACCACACAGAAGATAAACTGATATCTGATAAATATATTGAAAATGATAAAATTCTTCCGTTGGAAACCCCACATGATGGTTATGTACATTGTAATTGTGGAATCCATATGTGTATTACCTTCATGTCTAATCTGGCTAGGATCCACCGGGTCCTCGACCACCAAGTCTTTAGTCATGGTGGTGGTGATTTTCACTATACACAACATGTGCCATCAATGCCCGTGTAGGGGTGAGTAACAATGTACTCAGTAGGGACTCCAAACAAACAACGAAATAACAAAACGAAATCCACAAAGAAAACCATGATGTCTGATTATGATGAATGGTCATGAAGAAAGACAACTCACTCCAGTTATAATCTAGAGTGGGAATATAAGACCATCAATCCCATCATCGAACACCAGGGGCTGCTGAAGAACACCTTCTCAAGGAGTACAGTGGGCCCATCAAATCTCAAAAAATTCACTTCCCACAAACCATGAGACTGCTCTAGTGCTTATCCCAGATGGTAACCATAGGAATACATGGACACATAAAAGCTGCTCCCCTCTATGGGCATGTGAGGTCACATGGAAGCCTCTTCCCATATTGGACATAAAAGGGTATGCATTGTGCCAAGGACTATGGGTTTGCTGCATCACATACAATCCACTCCCAATGGTGGGCCTATCAGGTCACACAAAAACCTCTTTCTTGTGGGCTATAATAGGGGATAAACAGATGGATTCTTGTAAACAGTATTTTGGTCTCATCCAATCATAGGGTTTCCGCACGTAGCACACATGTTTTTGGGAGATCTTCCCCCAGGCCATTAATCGAATTTCAACATCAATTAAATCAACCATAGTGTATAAAAAAATATATGCCTCATCCCGAGGGTTCCAAATCCCTAATGAATCTTCCACGGGATTCTCAGTTTGAAGGATTTTATTGTTTTCCAAAAAAATGGGTGGTGGGGTTTGGGTTAGGTATGACCATGACCGGGGTCCACACACCCGAACTCGGACAGCTGACTCGACCCGGAACTGGCTTAGCCTAGGTCTCACCCGTTGGGCCACAGATTTGGCTTGGACCACCCCCATCTGGTTCACCTAGCCGAGGCGTGGTTAGAAGTCGCATCTAGCTCCCCATCACCTCGCGGGTCGACAGTGGGGCCACCTTCTCCACTAGGCTCAAGAGGCCCTGCCATTTTCCACATTGGATGCTATGTAGTGCCATGTCCCTAGTGCACCAATAGGGTTTGGTGGACACTTTCACCCACCTTCATCCATCAGACCACGTCACACTTGGTGGGTTGATAGACCATAGGGCACCTGTAGCGCACCGATGGGTTCTTCCGCGAACCACTAGTTCCACTCCAGTGCCACGTTCATCACGCCGCCCGTCCCAATGGCCTCTGTGGGATCCCACCTTTCTTTAAATGCCATAAAATAATCATTTAATTAATTTATAGTATGGGTCCATGAAGCATGCCCAAGCAGAGGAGCTCGGGCCTTGTTGGTGTCGACTCATGCCTTCTATGTTAGTGTGTTAAAAACGGGAGGTTGGGATTACTATTCAATCAACAATACTTTAATCTCATGTTATTGAATACAAAAAGAACACCCTACCACATGAACACATAATCCATTGATCAACATGTCTGAGGGTTGATCTGCGTTTATTATTTCATAAATAAGAATGGTGAAAACATTTAAAAAAAATTAAACCCCTACCACGACCGACATTCGTTGTTGAAGCACTATTCCCTCATGGATTAATGCTTTGTGGGCATTCGTCGATTCCCTGTCTGGTTCATCGTAATGCATTGATATTGTTAGTGTTTCTATCGGTGTTTCACATTCATCAATAGAGGGAATCCTTTTCATAGGATTGTTAGAGGATTTCCATGGTTTATTTACCATTTCTTTGAATTGTTAGTTTATTTAAAAGAAAATATGTCATAACGTATTTGTTTCGTTGTGATGTCATGTTGTTAGGTTGTTTAATTTATGAAATATCATATATATTAAACATAAAATAATTCATCATAAGTATAAACAAAAATGATCCATTAAAAAGTAGCAATTAATGGGCCTTGTCGCGGCACAACAACGATGTCTTCCTCCACTTAACAGTGAGGAAAGAAAAATAAAATATCTTTTTAAAAGATATTTTATTCTTTTCCGAAATGTATGAATAATATATTTTCCATATGACCCTTGTCGGTTGAATCTATGTCCTTTCTAGGTGTATCTCGGTGTTATGAGTTCAACGGTTCCCTTATATTTTTTATCCAAGAACAATTTCAAATGATAGAAAAACCAACACACGTGTTTCCTTAAACAATCATAAAAATGTTCAAAATACTATTTCAGGATCACCGGGCCTCAGAACCACATGCCGTAAAAGTGTGTGGTATCTAAATAATTCTATATAATTTAAGAATAAATTAAATTTAAAATATTGGATAATACAACATGATTTTTCTAAATTATGAGGGACATGACACATGGTTACCCTTAACCATGATTGGCTTGATAATAGGGAACAAGAGACCAAACTATTGTCTGAAACTGTGAAAACTATGGCATATGATAGTGCGAGTTGATGTAGGCATTTAAAAATCTCTAAATTCTTTGTAACGCCATATTTTTTAAACTATGATCTATTACAGTATGAAGCCCCCTAATATAGATATGGGGTCACAGTTGGCATTGGGTTTCTCCAGCTATGTAGTTAAACCATGAAACCAAGTGTTTTTTGGTAGTATTTTCCACTACTAGAAGAATGAGATTAAAACATTAACCCATTCCTCTCTTTGCTCATTCTAGTCAAAGGGGGAGCTCCTTTATCTGCTTTTATATATTATTCAATGCTAGGCTTGGATTTTTTCATGATCATCCATCAAGACTCTTAATCAATCACAAATCAACATATTGAATTCTTAATGGTAAGTACATTAGTTATCTTATCATGTACATCATTAGTATTCATATCGATGATGTTATTTAGATACAAGTTAATATTCCATATTTCCATTATTACTATTCGTTATTCAATTTCTCCTAATATAAAAAGAATCAATGGTTGATATATGACGAGTATTTGACTATAGACTAATTGTAGGTGCTTTATACCTTTCCATTAAATATTACTATTTTATATGAATTGTTCTAGTAGTTCAACACAAAAAAAATTATTGATGTTCCATATTATTTAATCAAAAGATTTAATTTAATGAATTGATCCCCATTAGGGTTTCCCATTAGTACCTTTGAGACTATTAGAGGATTTAACCCCAATGGAGGTCACCCATTCAGTGGGTCATTTCATCATCCCAATTTTATACTTCCACATTAGGCATGTGCAAGATTAACTTTTTAGGGGCAGACATTATAAATTGGTTGCAATTGAATTCTGAAATCAATTAAGAGTTTATTTCTCCTTTCAGGTGATAACATGATATGAATTTATTTAATTTTATTAAATGGAAATTTTATAAATGAGATGGATGAAATCCTAAATTTTTTTAATTATGAAATGATGAATGAATGATATAATGGATTGTTTATGCTAGAGGATTCCATGATTGGTATAACTTAGATCAAGATTCCATAGAACAACCATGACATTTATCCACTATGGGTATTAATTATGGTAGTGGATTCCTTGGACATGATTACCCCATCGATCTAGATTCCATATAATGAAAAGGGCCTTAGTACCAATTAGATTAAAATATCTTAGATTTGCATTAGACATGATACTTGGAATATAGAAAAGTCATAATCAAGTTTCCATCAAGATGATCTAGGGGTTCAATGTGGATGTATTCGTATTCAATACATTGGACATAGACCTTCATTGTATGAAAATTATGATTACATGACATTGAGGTTGTGTATACTTTTATTTATATGGCTTGGATGTAACAGAAGTTATACAAAAGATTAAATAAAAGTTCCATTGAAGATATTTATTAAATTTATACATATATCCAGTGTAAGGGGCTTAGATTATAATGGTATGACATGTATGTTTTACACTTGTTTAGATATGTTTATAGCTTACCTTGTTTATGGAAGTATAACAGTTGTTACAGGGAGACATGTTTATCTTGAAAATGTCAGACATGAAATTTAGTCCCATTATACATAGTGAATATTATTTACACCATTTTAGCTTGTTATGAAAAAACTAGACATGTTATAAACACCATTTATGACTGTTATAATTGAATGTTGTCTTTGGGGAATATTTTTATCCTATATTATATGCATGAGGTATTTGAAATTGTTTTTAATAGATCACCCATAATAATATATCTGAGCCTATCTCTGAATCATCATTGCTTGAGGTTAAAACATTGGTAGTGAGTGATGAATTTGTTAGTTTCGGAGTTAATGTTTCCTTGTTTCAACTATTTTAATGTGAAATATGAGATCCAATATCTAGGGGAATTATTTTTTTCATTGTATATAACTATGTGTAAGTATGTTTGTGTGGGGTGGGGGTGATTAATTAGATAGTAGGGTTTCTCTCAGATCAATGAATTTTCGATGTCATTTGGGTGTAAATGAACCTATTTAAAAAATCTGACTATTTTCTAAATATTAGGGAATTGACTGTTATGTATTCAATATAAAGGAAATTCATATATTAGGTTGTGAGTATAAACATGGTTTTGAAGACCATTGAATCCAATAAGGAATATGTTTTTACCTTTCTTGTCTCTGTAGGATTATTGTTTTTTTATCCCAGTTGCGCCATAACACTGCAATTAATCCCCAGAGAGACAAGAAGATAAAGAAGGACATCCTGAAAATACATAATATATTTTATGATTGTGGAATAAATGTTTTTGATCATAGGTGAAGAACCTAACATTGTTTGGGTTATTTTATAACATAGAACCTAATGTAGTTTTGAGAATTATGATATTAAAAAATGGTTCTAGAATTAATGATTATAGTAATGACCATGAATAGGTTTATACTAGTCATTGAAGATGGCCCATGGATTTATAGTTGGATGACAATGTGTTTTTTGGGTCTCACCACATTAATCATAGTAGAGCACTGATTTGGGGTGTAATATTTCTCCCCATTTCATTAATCCATTGGATGTTTTGGAGAATTTGAAAGGTGGATAATCATTTAAGGATTCCACTATATATAATAATGTATTTATGAGGAATTATACATCTTCTAACATATATTTCATCTTCACAATGAATCTGATTCCATTGACTTGGGAGAGTTGGATATTAAATAATATTTGATATCCATTGATTGGTTGGCTGAGATCAGGTATTTTCAAAAGAATGTGAAATGTGTTCTTGTAATTCCCTTAGTTAAATTGTATTTTAGGTATTGTGTTCTAAAATAGAATACATCGGACTGTCAGATGCAAATTCATTCTTAATATGCTGATCTATTTTGGATGTTTTTAGTTTCATTAGATTTATTTGGTGATGTAATGTTTCTATTTTTATTAATTGATGAAATATTATTAATCCTTTTGGTGTATTTTTCTTTTTTTATTGTTATAGAGGTAATGATACCCCTGATAGGTATCCCAGAAAATGGTGGTATTGGATTTTTGGATTCCACCATTTTTCCTTAGGGGTGTGTTAATGGTTTGGTAGTTTTTTTGTGATATAATTTTACATATGATTATATGGGGAAATAATTTCTTGAGAGGTAATTTATTTTACTTCTGGTATCTTATTATTGACAACCATTGTGATTTTTTTAACATGTTGGTTTTTAGACTAGCTCAAGGTTGGATTAATAGAATTTATTGCTAAAAATTCAGCAACATGCTGTAGAGGGTTCATACAATAATTTTTTTTCATGAAATGAGTGGTAATTCTTGTCATAGAAATTTTTTTTGAAGTTTTATTCTAGGCATGAATGATTAATGATTCATGTAGTGAATTTTTATTCATAGAATGAATATTTTCTTATGTTGTGAAGGATCAAGGTGCCTTATTTTTCAATGGAGGTATAACCTGAGTATTTCACCATGTGAAATTCCATTAAATGATGTGAATTGTACCTATTAAACCATATCAATAAATTCTAATTACCCTACGATTTTATTTATTATTAATTATTTTATCCCCAGTTTTCAGTGCTTTCTAGTCGATTTTGGACGATCTTTCAGCCCCATCCCATCTGATTTGATATTCAATATTATTATATATATTATAAGGTAACATAGCTGAGTTCCCTTACCCATTGGACTCTAATTACATATATTTTTATATTTTGTATTCTCATTATTAATATTTATGTTATTTATTGAATATTTGTGTTAAATTTTACTGGTGGTATGTCTATTATAAGGGTTGATTGATGTATTCCTTGTGTATTTTTTCTATTTGTTATTATCTATCTTCGTCCTTGTCCTTGAGAAATTATTTGGAAATCTATTAATTGTGTAGAGGATCTAATATCTCCATTTTTTAATATATTTTAAAATACTATATAATTTATCATTTGGGTTGTTATAATGTCTAATATAATACAATAATGAATAATTCTCAATGAAAATGAATGTTTATGGTTGAAATTTTCATGTGGTTACTGCTTAATATTTAGGTTTATTTATTTTCTATAATTTTTACATCATTATTTTTTTATTCAAATTTTACAGAAGAAAAATTTATCTATTGTTTTATAAATGAATATTTTTATTCTCTTATATTTCAGAGATAAACCCTTATATGACTGATAAAATATTGTAACATGAGAAATTTAGATTATTTTGTCTGCCCAAACATAAAAGAAATTCCCAACAATTTCTTTATTTTTTCAATTTTTGTTAATAGTAATTATTAAATGAATTTATTGCTTGATGATTGGATGGGTATTCAAATTTTATATATTTTAACATATATAGTCAGTAGTGATGACATCAATGTAGATATAATGGAGAAAAATAGACAATTTGATCAATATTCTTGAGTTTATACAAAATGTTGTAGTGAATTTCGATATTATAAACCATTATGATATGATGAAGTGGGAAACATAATATTATTATTACATCGAGGTTGTTTTACAAAAATTATACAAATGGTCAGGTTCACAGTTGGATAGGTAATATGAATAAGAGTTGTATCATTTGATTCATATTCAATATGATATAGAGGTTGGTACCCTCAAAATTCCTAGTTAATTCCTACCTAAAACTGATTTGAATTTATTTAGGTTTCAAATTAATTTAATGTAATCATAAAAATTAGGATCATAAAAATATTTTTTTATATTGAAATAAGATTCACCTATTTGGATAGAAGTGTTTGAAATGTTTGTAGTTCTATTTCTCTATGTATATTATATTTATGAATTTATAAAGAAATTCTAAACCTGGATATTTCTCAAAAAAAAATGAAGATCTTATTCATGGTAAAATGTTTTTAACTAATAAAAATCATTTATTGTATAAGGAACCGAAGAAGATATGATCAGTCTCAAATCAGCATAAAATTTTATATGGATCAATTAATGGTAGTTTTGTCAAATGATTTTTTTTTTAAAATTGGAAATGTGGATACTAATATAACGATTTTTCTATAGGAATATTCTTATTAAAGGTACTTTTCCCTACCATAGGTACTTTAGATGTCATTTGGACCTCACCACTTTTTGAGTGGAAGAAATTAAACTATAACGGTTCCTCGTGAGGAAAGCTAGGAAAATATGTATTTTTTGTTGTCTTTAGAGATCATAGTGGTATTGTTAATTAATTTCATTTTGGATCCAATAGAATTCCATAATCATTGGAGGAAGAAATTATGGCTGTAAGAAAGTCAGAATATTTGGAAAGACAATAAAAAATTGAATAACATGTGGTTTCAGGACTACTCCGCTACAGTTATGTAGGATGTTTTTCCTCAGAATAATCATATATCAATGATGGTGATAAACCAATGTATAAAAGGTTTTCATACCATTTCAATGAAGAATTACATTATTACACTTGTTATTCTATGAAGAATTATCTTTTTTATGGTCTTAAAACCAAATGTGGGAGAAGTGATTAATTTCCTTCATCAAATGTTCTACTTGAAGAATTAATACATCATTATCATATATATTATTTTAAAATCCCATTCAGATGACTATTTTATGTTCTTTCTTTTCAATAAATGTGTTGTGTACCTCTATGGAGATCTCATTACTTAAAATACTGTAAATTTTTAAAAAAAAATCTATTTCCATTTTTCTAAACTCACCCTTCTTAACGGGTGAAGACCTTATATTTGGTTACCTAATGGATTTGGATTGAATTTAGAAATTTTATAAAACACTAATGAAAGGGATAATGATGCATATGAAAGCCCCATTAAATGATTCATGGTAGTAGTGTGAGTTGGGAATCTATTTGAAAGAATTTTAGTTTTTTGATACATCATTTTTATGATTATATAGAATTTTCCATAATTGTATGGCTAATGTGGGTTCTATATAATAAATAGTATATGTTGATGCAACAAATATTTATTTGGATTTCTTTCAAAAAAATAGTGGGCGATTTTTGGTTGATTCATGGTAGCAATAGATTATGGGATTGAACTATAATGAAATGTTTATGGTGTTTGTTGGAAAATTATGAAAATTATGAATAGTAATTTATGTTTAATAATTGGATAGATAATTGAATGTTAACAAATAGTATTGTTTTGAAAGTATAATAATGATATTGAGTGAAATAGTTTCCTATCATTATGTATGGAATTAAATTGAGACTAGTAAAAATGGGTATAATCTGGAATGGATAAAATGCATAATTAAAAAATGCACTCATGTTGTCTTATGTGGCGAGTATCAAAGGGAGTGAAAGTAGATTATGGATGATTTCATTATATGATGATGTTGTTATTTGGTATAAGATAGTTCTATTTCATGTGAAACCCTAGGTTTAGTATAATTAGGTAATATGTTGTCTTTTATGTGAATATTAATTTTATACACACCCATCAACATTATGTAATATGTACTAATACCAAATTTCTTGGGGGGTGTTTTCGGCAAGATTCATGATGGAAAAAATAAGACCATGTGACCTCTACTGTTGGGTCATGATATCAGATACTCTATTGTGATGATGATGTTGGGTTCCTTATTATACATTATATCTTTCTTAGTGTACTATATTATATGTTAAATTTAATAGGTGATCCATGCTGTGGTTGGAAGGAATTGTTCATCCATCTAAATTCATATTAGTTATTATATTTTCTACGAGTGCCTTAGTATTCTTTTTCCACAATTCAATGATGGTCTTGGGGTACGATACATATAGGTGTTCTTTTTTTTATCACCATATATATGTAAAATATATTTCTTAGTTTTTTGATAGATTTTGACGGTGATCTATGAATTTCAATCTTAGAGGATGGAGTTTCTATATAGTCTCATCCATGGTAATTTTACCTTTGTTACATTATTTTAGGGAATTGTGTTGTATTTTTTGTCAAGTGTTAAAAAATTTAAGGATTATAGTTCATTTTATATCTTGTGATGGGGTTATTTGGTGAAATATTACCCTATATATCGATTTTTTTATCCATTAATTTGTGTAATAACTATAATGTGTGTTGTTTATATAACATTCATTGTAGTTTATATCATGATTCCTAACAAATGAGAAAATCAAGGGTCACACACACTTAATATATCTATAAGAATATAATGTATATATAAATTTATCAAATATGATTAATGTCAACTTTAAAATAATTTACTCTTAGTATTGGGGAAAACATGCTAATTTGATGGGAAATATATTTGTCTTTTTTAATAATAGTATTTTAGAACATTCTAAAACTATTAGACCAATTGGCCATAGGATTTTTAGTTACTCATCATTATTTTTAGATATTGTAATTGATAGAGTTAATTTGGGGTTCTTTAGTTGACAGAAAAATCCTTATGTATATTATGTGTTTTTCATCACCAAATCCTAGAGTGTTGGTATGAGGCTACATGAATGTTCACAAAAAACGTTGTTGATAATTTTAGAGGTTTGTAAGGGTCTAATATTGAGGTATTTGTTACCTATGGGGTTTCTATATGATAAAATTTCTTAAAATTGCTGTTTAAATATGAAAAATATTGAAATATTTTGGGATTATACATGAATAAGTTAGATGTTGATTAGTATATTAATTACATGTTATGGGATAAAGGACAAATATAACTATACAATAATAGGATTATTTAATTTCCAGGTTCATAAAATTGTAATACATTTTTTGATTTAATTATATTATTATGTAATACTATAATTTTTTAGTACAAACAATATAAATAAGTATAATTATTGGAAATCATTAAAAAATTACGGTACAATATATAATATGTGGTTTCCTAAAAATGAAAAACAGTTTTGGATTTTAAAAGGTTTATATATACTCTATCCTAGATAAACCATGGTGTTATAAACATATAATGTTTTGTTGGGTATTAACATGATATTCTCTTTCTGAATTAAAATGATAAAATATTACCCACATTGTTTACCATCCCATGAAATATTATTATTCTAATTAAAATTCTATTAAAAAAGATTTTTGAATTATTAGAATCTATTTAGATTAGGTAACTGAATATGAATATGAAAATGGGAAAACTATTTTTTAATAATAGAGTTGTAGGTTGACACTATTATATAAAAGATTAATTGAAAGTATCATATGTTGAAATGAGGGTTTCACATGATAAGTAATCTTAAAATTGAGTTTTCATATTCATCTAAAAATTTGTTCTGATTTTGTTTGAAAATTTCATGACCATTTTAGTTTTTTGTTTTGATAGAAGTCAGATCATGATAATATATCAATGTAACCTATATCCATATAAATACATAATACTTATTTCTATCTAAGGATTAAGGTTTTGAAACCATTGTTGAGAGTAAATATATATAGATTATGAAAATAAATAAGAGTTTCCAAAATATTTATATGTTATTAATTTTGATATATTAATATAAATTATATCATCATAAATGATTATTAATAACTTTAACTTTTTATCATTATTGATGAGTAGGTAAAAATTTTAAGACTCAATTTATTTTATGGGAGGAGAATGTTACACCATAAATCTATAATACCTTAATGTTTTGGAATATTATTTCACACACATCAGTGAAAAAAACACACCATGAAACACATAATGTAATAGAGTTGACTATTTTAATATAATTATTGAAGTGGTGCATATAAAAATAATAAAATACTTTATTAAATCTTTATATAAATGAAAATAGAGCAAAATGTTATCATAAATTTATTCATAAAACAAAATTAATATTGCTTAAAAAAATAAAATCTTTCATATAATTTAAAATGTATTTTACTAAAATATTTATTTTTATTCATTATCCACACTTATGATAAAATTATTCTCAATAAACTCTTTAAATTTTATATAGTTTTTGTTTAATATTTTAAATATAATACTCAAATTTTTTAATAAAATCATTGTAATTTTTTGAAAACAAAAAAAATTCCAAATATTATTTACCATGGTAAAATAGTTATTTTCAATATTATTTTTATAAGAATTCTATACTCATTATTTATCAAAAATCAATTTATCTATTCTAGGAAAGGAAATTATTAATGTATATATATATAGAAAATATATTAATAGAAATTAAATTTTTTTGTTGATATTAAACTAGGTTAAGAAAGCCTAAGGTTTAAAATACCCTTGTATGATGAAAAACAATTTACTATATATTACATGTTTAAATTTTAATGAATTTTTTAATATATTAAGAAATTTATTTATATTAAATTTATTAAAAATTTAGATTTGTGATGTTAAATATTCTAAAAGGAGTAATAATGTAGTTCATTAAATGTTTAAACACCAAGGTTAAATTTTAAAAAAGATTATCAATGATAAAACTGTGTTATACATTTGGATATATTTTTATAAAAGTTAGAAGATACAAAGAAATAATTGAAGTTATTATTATTATTATTGTAAATTCAAATAATATTTTCTCACTAACCATTCATCACAAATGTACCTTATCTCCTATCAAGTTCTATTCATACCCATCACTTTCCTTTTAATCCTAAAGAAATGTACTGATTTTACTATTATAAAAGTATCAGACATACACTCTCCCCAAACCAATAATAAATAAGGAATTATTATTTAAATTCAAATAATTTTAGTTCTCCTTGAAACATATTCCATGTTTATAATCCTATAGTCACAAAAATTTACCATATGTCCCTTATTGCCATGAATGTCCTTAAAGCAAGAATAATGTTCTTAATCAAAAAGATATAATCTCTAGACTCTTTTTCTTTATATCTTCCAAAACAAAACATATTATTACCATATAAATATAATGTACTTAGTATATCTTTCATATGAAACTTTTACTATAATTAGGTTATAATTATTATCTATTCCCCCTAATCCATATGAGAAATTAATATTTCATCGATAAATATTAGAAACGAATATTCTCTACGCATGGAACATTCTGTTTGAAATAATATAAATATATGCATGGTTAATAGGTGGTAATTAGTGATTATATATGATATTTTTTACCACAATATGAATGTGGAATGATTAAATAATTTTTACCTTCATCCAATTCAATTATAAATGAACATTTCATCCATGAATATTTGTGGACTACGACCTCTATGAATAATGATTTCTATTTATTATAACATCCATAAAAGTCCAATTTCTTGGGTAATAATTTTGAATATATATGTTCTTTATTATATTATTATTATTTTGGAAGTATAAATCAATTTCACATTGATTTTGTTCCAGCAAAAATAATGTCACTGCCCTTGTATACGTGTAGAATACCACATCCATGTAATGACGCCTCTTTTATTTCATCGATATCATACATTAATAGTAATAAAAATATATGTGATGATTATATATATATATATATTATAGATAGTGATAATATATTATGTGAAATTATTAATGAAAAGATTTAAAAAATTACAGAGCATGAAAAAATAATTCATTATATAAGTAAATTAGACTAAACAAGTTCTTCATGTATGAAACTCTCTTTAACCATCACTATAGTTTTCATTAAATAATAATCAGGATATGTAAATAAAAATCATTTAAATATAATTCTTAATTTAGGTATGATGATCTTGGTATCAAATAAAGGGTTTGATGTCACTCTTTTTAGTCATGTGGGAAACAATCGCTATTACTAATATATAGTTATCAAAATAATCATTAAAAAATTAATAATAATGCATTATTATGATTGAAAATATAAATTATAACAAATATCAATAATTTTCATAAATAAGTTACTAATATTCTAATGAATATTCTACAAGTGGATAACTCGCATTCATGAATGTTGGCGGTTATGGTGTGGGTTTTGTTGTGTCAACATCATAAACTAGATGCATTTTCCATATTCTTAACGTGATTTAAATTTTTTGGGGGATATAATTAAATTGGAAGAATATTAATATTAAAATAATTTAATTAAAAAAATTCAAATATTCATTAGAATTTCTTTTTTAAATGGATTTTGAACTATGTGTCACTAAAGACTTATTGGTTGTGATAAAAAATTCCATCAATTGAGATATTGATTATTCATTATATAATTATTTATTATATGTTTTTTTAAAATATACAATATCATTTAATTATATAATACTTACCCAACCATTTTTTATATTTCAATGTCTTCCCCGTGAAATAATTTTTAAAGGATTATACATTAATTTTTTTCCATTGTTGGTCAATTTCATTGTAAAAAATGAAATGTTTTTTGAATATTCATCACATTATTTAATAAATATATCCTCTATACATACATGTTTTGTATTTCTTAAAAATATATCAATTTATTATTTGAATCCAAAATATTTATTATCTTATGTGTACTTATATTTTTTATTTATAACTTTTAATTTTTTTACCCTTTTTATAATGTGGGTATAAATAAAGGTATTTTAAAAATGTTATTCCTTTCATGATTTTATATTTTATCTTATCTATGAATCTCAAATGGAAAAAAAATTTCTCATTAAAGGACCATTATAGGGATCTCTTATAATTTCTAATTTTAGGAAAAGTATGTCATGTTACATTCATGATAATTATTTCTAAAATTGGTCATAGAATTTTTTGATGACAATTTTATGAAATGTTTTGCAAAATTTTTTATAGTTTCTAATATATTTTCCACTAAATGTAACTATTTTATAGGCGAATAAAAGGGAGATGGAGAGCGCGAATTTTCTTGGTGATGGTGATGGCTCTCAAGGATTGGCGACAAACCCTAGTTCATGAGCACAGATGAATTCCCCCCCACTCCCTAGAGGTGGGTGGTGGGAGGATGTTCTTCCACGACCTCCGAATCAGCAAGCAGGGTTTGTACCTTTCTCTAACCCAAACTTTCTCCCTGAATTTCCTTCAATTTCTTTGAGTCTGAAGGTTCCAAATCTACTACTTAGGGACCCTCAACTCTCGATTTCTCTTCCAGAGTTATCCACTACGTCGAATCTTATAAACATGACCCTAGTGGCTTGATTTAATCACCGGAGACCTTCAGTTGATGATTTTGATAGGTTCATGTTCATTAAATGGGAGTTGCAGGATCGTGCGGTGGTGGGATTTCTTGACAAGAATCATCTAATGATATGATTCTCCTCAGAGGATGATTGAGTGTGCGCTTGGTCTAGAGCTCCTCGCCGATGCGGTGGATGCCGTTTCATTCTTCTACGATGGACTTTTGACCTTTACATGAATCAAGATTCACCCTCAGCTGCAACCTGGGTTAGTCTTCCTCTTCTTCCATTGCCATTTCAGAATCCATCCATAATTCATATGATAGGGAATCTGGTCGGGCGATTTCTCTACTCTGATGCTCGCACCTCCTCTCTAAGTCTTCATGTCAACCCGTGGCTCTGTGTGGAGGTGGATGCGTCAAAGCCGCTAATAGAATGGATTTGGATTACGGTTGGTGAGGAATTCCACTGGAAGCAGGTGGTGGTCTTCAAATCTTGGGTTGATTATTGTCTGAGGTGCCATCGTTTGGGTCATCGGGACAGTCACTATTACTGTGGAGTAATATTAGTCCCGATAGAGTGTCGTGGTAAGGATATTGGCCAGGGCAAGAGACTGATGATGTTTCTAAGGTTGGAAATGGCGTGGGTGGCTCGGCCTTGGGAAATCCAGCTGCTGCGGTGGTGTTCGAGAGACTGAAGCAGGATCTCAGGTATGGTGTGTTCCTAGTGAATGTTGATGCTGGTATTTATAGAGGTGGTGTCAGGCATAATTTTGTAGAGGTGCGAGGTAGGTGTGTCTCTAGTGCTAGATATGAGGATAATGAAATTTGGCAGTGTGTTGTTAGTGCTGTCGAAGGCACTGCTTTTCCAAAGGAAGATGGGTGTGCTAATAGTGTTGTAGAAGTCAATGCTATTCTGAAGGAATATGGGAGGATGTTGAATTCAGATGGTTGGAAGTAGACCAAAGATGCATCTCCTCCTGGTAAGGGGTCCAAGATGAAAATGCAATCTTCTTCTTATAGAAATGCGGTTGAGACATGTAATATTCTCCAAGATTTGGTGACTGAAGAGGATGCTACTGGGGAGGTGGGTTCCTCAATGAAAGAAGAAAAATCATTAAAAAGTATTCCAGCTGATGCAGTGAAGGAAATGAATGTCGGACAAGATATTGGGGGACAACCGCATTTCTTGGCGTTGGTTTCCTGTAACACCATGTCTGCAGACTGGGCGATTGTTGCTGGTTCCCATGATGTCATCGCTGGAAATTGGGGGGATGTCTTGGACAGTCACAAAGAAAATGTAATGGTTCGACCGTCTTATATTGCGGTCCTAAAGAATGGGAAGGAGAATCCCGAAAAGGATGTGTCTGTCACAAAAAGCCTAAGGACGTGAAAAGACTACTGTGATTTTCCGAAGACACTTTCTACTCAGTCCTCCTTAAAACAATCTTCAAAAGTGCTGATCTCATTGGAGGAACTAAACCTTAGAAGGAAGTATACCAAAATACTTAAGCACTATGAATGTTCGGAATGGGAGTCAGCTACTGCGGAGGAAGTCTATCATGGCGGCTGTAAGGGGTATGATATGTATGACTTGTAATCGGCTTTTTTCCTTGTGGTTCATTCTTTATATACTTTTCTTTTACTTTTATAAATAGTCAGGGGTCCACCTCTGACCTCCTTCTCTGGTATAACTATTTTATATATATTTTTATTATAGGTAACATGATTTAACATCCAAATTATAATATTCACTTGTTTAGTTATTGACCTGCTGGGATAAAAATACATTTCATTATCTCTTCTTATGTGATAAAATTCTATTTGTACTTCTTGTGATGGTATTGTTAATCTATGTCAACATCCTTCATAGTATTTATCCTTCAAATTTTATATTACCTAATAATACAATATATTAAATTTATTTTTATGGATTATGATTAACTTATTCCATTTATTTTTAAGGAATGTATGGATGTCTTGTATGTTTGTTAGTATAATACAGTTGTCAATTGATTAATAAGAAAATTTAATTATGAATTGTATTATTATTCATCTCCATATTATAGTGAACACATTGGATTTTAATATATGAACTATGGGTCCCAACACTATATATCCCCTTGATGTTTTATTAGGTATTGTGAAAAAAGGATTATTTACTCAGTTTATAACTACTAAATTAATATTAAATTCATGGATGTAGACTTTATATAAATAGTGATGTATATATTTTTTTAGGGAAATAATGATATATTAATTATATCCATGTTTTAAATAATGATATCATGAAAAAATTTGCGATGGAATGAATTATATCTTTTCTACGAACATTATGAAACTATGATGTCTTGAAAGAAGGCCTTGAACGTAAGATTGGTATGTTATAGATAATAAATTCTATCAAAATAAAATCAGTTATTATTATCTATTTTATGATTTATATTGTTATTTAATTTAGGGATTTATTGCAAGATCATAAGATCTTTTATATGGAATTGTTTTATTTTTATTTATTAATTCTATATTATTTAATGATTTGTTATCATATAATAACAGTTCATATACTGAACCCCTTAATAATTGATTGATATTACTGCCCCCATTATATTACAATTTAACCATAGAAAAAATAAAAGTATCATTCATGATTTGTCTATAATAATAGAATGTGTCAAAAAATAATGGGAGATGTTAAAGATCTACGTTAAAATAATGGACTACTAGTATAGTTGAAAAGACTGCCATTGGTTGGGAAATATATGGGTTTGGTTAGTCTTAAATGTTTATGCATAATATAATTCTCTAAACCTAACAAGGATTTTTATTATATTCGACTAGTTAAATTTTTCTTGTATTCTACATTTAGGAGTTTATATTTTGGTCACATTGGCATATTTACATTTTTCTATAAGTATTATATGTTTATCAACACGCGATCTAGGAGTTATGGCCCATGGGATTACATATCTAAAATTAGTGGTGAGGATTGTTTGTTATGCATATGGAGACATGTACCCAGGTTAGACATGATTTATTTGATAATTATATTTAATTAAAATAACTAAATACCATTACCATATTCAACAAATACCCCTCCTAATTTTTAATGAATTCATTTATACTTTTTAAAAATTTTACATTCTAGAAATCATGTTCTATAGATTCATTGTGAGAATACTAAGGGTTACTAGATTATTTCATTGTTTATAGGAAAATTGAATAATCAAATTTAATGAACATGAAAATATAAAAACTGTGCATCATGATTAATATACTATTGTAAAAACTAAAAATAACCAAACAAATTATGATATTGTTGACATATATTTTAAATTTAATTATTGTGAGTGAAGAAAATCCTAATATATTATAATGTCTCGTCTGATATTTGAGGGTTAATTTTTTATATTTTTTGTTATAATTGAAAATGTTTTCATAATATTGGTTTTTAATGATTAAGAACAAATTATTCATATAGTAACCATCAAATATGATTCAATTTAAATTAAACTATATTTTTTAAATGGTAAAATGATTTTTTTGATTATAATTAGTTTTGAAATACTCAAATAAGAATATTTAATAACATGATTTACATGTTGGATTAGTGGATTATCACTCTCATTATTTTATAGATTAGAATTTAATAAATTCATAAGATTCATGTCCCTACATTTTTTTTAAATTAAATAAAAAAATTACTTTTTTAAATGAATATATACCTTGAATTTTCAAATATTCTATAAAATATTTCATTTTCTTTACTAGTCCTATTTAAATGATTAAATATTTAATGAGAGTGGATTCCCCTTAGAGTAATAGTTTCTATTTTAGTGTTGTCTAATAATCTTTTGTCATATATTTTCAAATCATACTCTTATGATTTATATTTGTTATGGGTTTCATTAATTAATCTATATTATTTATTTATATTATGTATTATATAATTGAAAATATTTTTAGGATAATTAATTTACACTAATTGAACATTTGTTAAATGGATAATGAGTTTACATATCATTAATTTAATAGTTGATCAAATATTGTAGAGTAATTTTTATATAATTAGAATATAAGCTATAGATTTTTATTATTTATAGTATTTTTGATTATAAAGAAAAAAGTTTAATATTTCAATATTTTACAATATTGAAAACATGATATAATATTTCAAATAATATATTCTATACTTGCGTAATTTTGAAAATTATTATTATTTTTGGATTTTTATGTAAATGGGATATAGTTCATTCATCTGAAGTAAATTATAATTCTAATAATTTGAGGCTAAACATTGGTTTATAGAATGAATATATCGTTGGTGTTATAGAATTGAACCACCTCTACTTAATGGTATATTAATTATGAAAGGGTTCATAATTTGGGATGATGAAAAATTAATTGTAAACAAAGTTTATAAAACAACATATACACAAAATCAGACATAAATTTTTATCCAATGAGATGGTATTATTTTTTTTAGTGATAATGGTATAACATAATATATGACAACTCACCTACCTGAAAAAAACCATAGTCTTATTTTAGGGATAAATAAAATGTATTATAAATGTATGTTTACTAACCCTAATTATCAAGGATTATTTTAACATTAATATAATAATAATGGGTTATAATGTTTATTTGGTAATGTATTAATTTTTCCAATATCTATATATTTTTAACTACTACTAATTACATAGGGATGAAACATGACTTAATTAAAAGATATTTAATAATTTCATTGAAAAATAATTATAATTAGATTTAGGAATATGATGTATATATTCAAATTTTATTTATGATTTTGTAATATGTTACGTACTAAATTAAATTACTACATTTTGGTGTACACATTCATGTAATGATTTATAATTCTATTATCTAACTATAATCTACTCTTAGGAAAGCTGTTCCTTTTGATTATATTGGATATGAAATCATCCATGATCATACTCATGACCTGGTATATAATATCTATGAATTCATGATAGAAAAAACATTAAAATAAGGGTGAATACGAATTGTGGAAATATATTGATGACGAGATTTTTTTATATAATTAAACCAAAACCAAATGATTCACATTATTTTTTAATGATTTAATTTATAATAAATATTAAATCCTATATGGTATCATAATATGGACATAATATAAATATATTTTTTTTATTTATAGATAAATAATTAAAATATTTATTCTTATATGTTAAAGTATTGATGTTTGAGAATCAAGGTAATCCCTTACCATTAATAAGATTAAATATCCATATTTATTTATAATTAATTTCATTTATTATATTGGGAATGAATTTTTATTGAATCATATATTCTATTTTCCAAATTAAGTGTTATTATCTATATTCTTTAGGGAGATGGCATGTGATTTTAATTTAATAATAAAATAATATAAATTTTAATAGCTACATTAGTTAGAAATAGAACCAAATTGAATATCATTCGAAGAAAATAAATGATTGAATTTCATGTACATGAGTGTGTTTTCATAGTTGGAATAATATTTATTGTAATAATTCAGGTAAAAATATTGATAAAATATCAAAATTAATATATTGAATTTAAAAATTAAACAAGATTGAGGATTATTAATGAGGTAATTGTTTTAACATAATCTATATGATATGTGGTAGAATCATCACATGTGATAATGTAATAAAAAAATTATATAGATAATCATGAATAATCTAGGATTGTAGTGTGTATATATTTTTAAATATTATAAGATGAGTTTTCTAAACTTATATATTTTTTGTGAAGCATCTATGAATCTACTATTGAACATAAATACTATATCATGAACTATTACATAAATTCTCCCATTAAGGACACATTATTAATATCTTATGTAAAATTAATATTATCTAATTATAAATTGAACAAAATAATTTTATTTTTGAATACATTGTAAAAAATTTAATTAATTTTAATTTTTGAACATTTTTTGAAAAGGACGGGTTTAGGTAAAAACAAATAGTTTTCCTGAAAAATATAATTTGAATAAAATTACCAATATATAATAATAATGAAAATTATTAAAACCGATGTTACGTAATCAAATATAAATATTATTATTTAATTTAGAAATTTTTATATATAATTGAATATTATAAAACGATTTGCAAAAAATGTTAGAACTAAGTAACTGTAACATTTTTATAACAACTATTTTTCTGTCTATCCATTGAATATTGTAATTCATGGGATATTTAGTTTTTTAAATTCTTAATGGCCCTAAAAAATTTATTTATATTATCTAAAATTAATTTAGTTAATTAAAATATATAAACCAAATAATTAATCATTATATATATATTTAAACCATATAAATATTCATTCACTAAAAATGGTATTTATAGTACTAAGTGTTTTTATTTTAAAAATATTTTTTCACATATTTAAAATTTCAATTTTATAAGATTATTTTAAAAGGTTAAATTATATGTATCATATTGCGTATAATGGCCATTTTTAATCACTTTATTTAAAACTAATTACTATGATTAGAAATTAATTAACATCATAAATGTAAAATAGTGTAAATTGAGGTTATGAAAGTGTATATGTACTAATTTTTTTAAAAGATGCATATAATTGTTGTCTTAATTTTTTTATCAACCAATACCTATTTAGCCAAAATTTAGGTCCTTTTTTGAACCATTTACCCATGAGTAGTTCTATGAAATTATTGAAAAATATAAATGTGTTCCCAAAATAATGATTCCATTCACTTATAAAAGGAAAACATCATCAGTAATTCATGAAAAACCTATAATTTGAAATAATCCTAGAAAATATGAAATTATGTTCTCTATAAGAATATATAAATATGAAATAATCCCCCAGTAACTTATATTTATCCTAAACCATTAATATTCAAGGTGAAATACAATGATAAATCATTTCCATGACATGAATATTATAAACAAATTAGTTTTATTCCTAATAATAATTAATAATATGTAATTTATACACATAAATATATTATTGTCATTACCATTTATATACTATAACAGTAATATATTATGTCTTTAATAATTGTTTATGAACACTTGAAATCCATTATGAATAAATCGTTGTTTTATGTGTTGTGAAGACTACCACCTCTATGAAACAACATGTTTTTCCCTTCCCCAACACAAAATGTTGTAAATAATAATGGTATTAAAGGATAAATATTTTTTTAATGTTATCACTAATGTTTCAGTTTGATATATTTATGATCATATTAATGATATGACTGATAAACAATCATCATTTTTTAATAATTTAAAATAAGTGTACTAAGAGGAAAATGTTTAGCCAGATTTTCTGATGTTTTCAGATACATTATGCATAATTATTTTTAATTATAATTATTATCTATAAAACTAAAAAAATATAATCATTAAATTCCAATTATAATTATATTAAAAGAAAAACATTTGTCAATCAACTACTAATTAGTGTAACATTATGTTAGGGTTGGTATAAATACCAACACTGAAAATATTGTACATTATTGTCATGGTGAACTTTGAGAACATATTTAATAGTATAATTCCAAATATTTAAATAAATTATTTTTAAATTTTTTAATATATTATAAATATATTTAATTAATCAACTAAAATATCACCCTCAATTCTATAAAATTATCAAAATAGTTTTATTATTGACATTATCTTCAATTATAAGTTCTAAAACACTACCGAATATTTTTTGAATCATCAGAAATTAATATATTTAAACATAATATTATATTAAATTACCTAGTAATAATTTAATTTTGTAAGTGAATAAATTAAAACAAAACTATTATTAAACATTTATAATAAATCAAAACTATTAACATTAATGTATAAAATCTTAATAATTCATATTGAGAATAACCATTTTTGATGAATATGAATTAAAATGGTTGGGAGTGCAGTTTTGAATTAAGTTATTAATATACCTATAATTATGATATAATATTATAATTTATATTTATTTAGTTTATAATAAGAGATAAATTTTTGGTCTCCAATTCCTCTCATTAAGACATAATATGTACTTGTTCACTAAATATCCATTGTTTGTTTTATATTATAAATATTCGAGAATTTATATCATAATATAAATTTAATAAAGGAATTTTATGAATAATTTTAATCCATATCATCAAATATGTTATGAATGAATTTTTACCCAAGAGATAAGTGTGGTTTTAAAATAATAATATTCATTCTTTGTGACTCATGTTTTATTAAACACGTATATTTTTTTATGGTGCATTCATTTCCAAGGAAGACAATTTCCAGGTTACTCAGTGTATCTAATGTATTTAGATGTATATATTTCTATCCCTTTATCATATTCCTTAAATTAAATTATATCTTATTTATGGTGAAAAATATTTCAATTTTTCATTTATTTAAATTTTTTTAATTTCCTAGAAAATAAATTCATTCCAGAATACTTGAATGTGGATGAAGTTGTGGCACATATTCACCCAGTGAAAATAACCCCAAAAAGGTTTTTATGAAAATTTACACAATAATCTCCCAAATGTGAAATAAGTGGGCCTAATAATGGACACCTTTAAATAGACTTACCAGGTATAAAAGTTTTAATATTTGAATGAACATAATGATCCATAATAAAGGGGTTTTTATACCATTTCTTGGGTCTCCTACTAATGAAATATATTGAATGCAATTACTATCTTCTATGGAAAACCAATATCATTATATGTACCATATCCAATATTCATCATTGAAAGGTGTACATCATGTTACATTGTGGTTACCCCATGGATTTTATGTTCATTAAGGGATTTTTACATAGACATCAAAACTATTCAATTGAATGGAGAAGTATTTCATGCCCCTATTTCAAACAATACAGATAGATATGTTTTATTTAGTATGAGGTTCCTCATTGAATAAAATTAAATTGTACAATAAATCTTTTCGTGAATGCATTAAATTTTAATAGCTGATGGTTTGGGCCCAACATTATATAGAAACTTGATGCATCATCTAATAGCCTAGGACCCAACATGTTGGATTTTGTTGAATTCTTATTATAATGACAAAAATTATGATTACCCCAAGGACTTCAATATATTTTTCAATGTCCTAAATTTTTTATTCCATTAGTATGAGATAATGTATTATAGTTATCATTTCATTAATTTATTTACATTGATTTATTATTCCCTCTTTTTTAGTTTACTATAGCTTGATGTGGTTCATGTATTACATCCATATTATTTATTCAAGGATTAAGTTATATAAGATTGAGTGTTATTAATCTCTCTACATATATTCTGATCTCACCCTTATTTATTATCCAATCCACTAGAAACCTGGAGGGTGACTATGTGTAATTTTCATGGATATTATATAATGGATAATCATGTTTGTAGAATAAGTTAATGTTGTTTCATATGTTCTTCAAGTGGAATGTATCTATATATATAGTAATTAATCACTACTAATCTATTTGATTCTTCAAGAAATATTTTAATTGATACTAGTTATGTGATATAAATATACTCTCAAGGTTCATGCCTCCTAAGATGTTATAGTTGTTATAAAGGGAATTTTGTATCCACCATGAGGATTATATTTATATGAAAAAAATAAGATTGAAAATATAAAAATAAAAACCCTCATGATTTCATTGGAATATAATTTAAAAATTAATAGGAACATTATTTTAATATTTAATCATGTGGTCAAATTATATATATTATGTTGTAGAAATATAGAGGCTAATAGAGTAATGAAAAAATTGTCAACACCTATACTCAATGCATGTGTATTCTACCTAAAAAAGTTAATTAGATTGGAGTTGATAGTAATCATTTCATTACCATATTGTGGAATTTAACAGATTTCATTAAAAACATACCTACTAAGATCATCTCATTTACCTACTATATGGTGTAACTATGTTATATTTCATTATGAGAGAATATAATCTTTCATTTAGTTGTACTAATAATTAATTGAAAGTTGAACCGTTGATCCTATCCCAAGGTATGATCTTTCAGAGATTGTGATGTATTGAAAAGGAAAAACTCATCGTGGTTTCCTTCCATCTAAAGGTGGATGTAGACCATCGATGGATGCTTATTCAAACACTAAATGGTATGATTATATAAAATTTACGGAATGGTAAACTTTCAAGGAGGAATTATATCATAAACAAATTCTTCGTGTGAAAATCATTTTATAATAAATGGTACTCATATATCATTGAAAAAGGAGGAAACGTTTGTTGAGTATGATGTTATATTGACAAGGGTAGCATGGAATTCTACAATTAATGTATATATATAGAAAAAGGATATTTATCATATTTATGGTATAAACATCTTCCTTTGAATTATGTTCATCTCTCAGACCCATTCATCATATGAGTGTGTAGTATAATTTTCCAATAAGATAGAGATTTTGTGGTCTATGAAATAAATATTCATGTGAAATCAAGTTAATAAGAGGTCAAATAGTAAAAATGGGATAAAAAATATGGAATGTGAGAATAATTAAAGGACATGTTTTCTGACATGAGATACATGTGGTATAAAATATCTGGGGACTATTAGGATGAGAACATAAGTGTTTAACACATTTGGAAAAAAGTCCATCAACCTCCCTAATTATAGGGAACAGAAATGGTTGTTGACGATCATTTATATAACTATTTCTACATGTTACATTATTAATATTAATATCCAAAATGAAAAGGGAATTCCCCTCAAATAAGGAAATGCAAGAATGGAAATGATTATCCATGTACCATTTTTTATGTCGATGTTCATAAAGTAGACGTGGAAGGGAATTATATTGTTTCCTCAATGTTACATAATGTTATATTTAATTCCTTATATTATCACTCTTTTAGATCCTCTATGATTCCAAAAAAATGGATATTTCCCCAGTACCAAATATGGTAGTTTTCTGTAAAGACACCACTTTGAAATTTTATGACTATAATTATTTGTCATAGTGATCCAATTTTTATGCATTAGAATACCATATTTGAAAACCAAGTCAGTATACAAATTGTTTACATTGAGATGATCCATGGTATGGATTGGAATTCAAATTATAATTAATGATTTAATTTCCATGTGATGGATACTATGTATCATGAATTTGAAGGGGAGTATAATTTATATAAATGGTATTCATCATCATTTAAATAATGTCTAGATCCTACCCCAGTGGCTCACAAAACTAAAATTATAGGTAAAGAGGATTATCAAGATCCATATATGGATGAGTAATGGATCCTATAAATTTGGATATACCCATTGTATAAAATTTCATTGATGATTTTCTGGGAAAATTACCGTGCCATCCATTAGAGTTTTATTTTGATTTCCCCATTAAACTCTTTCCCAATGAAAGACACTTATTTGAAACTCCTTAAATAATTAAACTGGTGGAGTTATTGAGTTTAATGAAAAAAAATGTAGGATTATAGTGATATGAGATTTATATAGACAATAATTTCACAATGGGGATCCATTGTTTTATTGATGAAAAATTAAGACAGGTCCATGAGATTTTGCGTCAATTTTATAGAGATAAATGAACTCAAAATAATGAAAAAGTATCCTTTTTATTATATAGAGGAATAATTTGAAAAAAATCAATGATCCACATACTTTTTAAAGATCAATAGATTCTATGGTTATCAATTTTCAATGGGGGGGGAATGATTGAATATCAAATATTACATTTCAAACAAATTCTTGATGTTATGATTTTATGTTAATGCCTTTCGATTTACTAAGGGGTGTGCTTCCTTTTGGGATTTTATTAATATATTATTCATGGATTTTTTTGATAAAATTGTGGTTGTTTTAATTGAGTATATCTTGATATAATCTATGATCTATTAAGAGAATGATATTCATCTATAAATAATTATAGAGACCCTTAAAAATGAGATATATGATATGTATTGTATGTCTGAATTTTTGTTCAAATAAGTTTCTTCTCTTGGAAATATTTTCTCCAATCATATGATATTTTTTCACACCTCAAAATTAATTGTACTCAAATAACAGTCTACATTAACGAACACAACATAGCTATGAAGCATCCAAGGATTATGAGGATTCTATTACTGGTGAGTTAACGATTTTTTCAACTTGGTGAACATGTTAATTATATTTGAATGAGAAGGGTTTAAATTTACAAAGTCAAGTAAATATAAGGATTTTTTTAAGAGTTAAATTAGATAATGATTAATTCAGAAACATTTAAATCAACATCAATGCAGGATGCATTTGTACATAATTATGATGTATCTAAGGAATCACAAGGTTTCTTCTTTATACATAATGATGGAGTGTCTTATTATACATAAATGGAATTGAAAATACAATTATAGAACTATAAAAATCATGATCACTAGCTGGTAGTTGTAATCTTAGCATTGAAAATATAGACACACTAACTATATGGGGAATGGTATGAAATATATATAGACCATAAGTGTTTGAACAATATCTTCTCTCATAGTGAGCTTAGCATAAATAAATTAATACGGTTTGGACTAAACATGGACTTTGATTTTTTGAAACACTACATCCTTGGTAAGGAAAATCAGGTGGATCATGAATAGATTATATGGGATCAAAGAGTTCAAAAAATTACTAATATTAAAATGGATAAAAAATATTTAATGATTAATTATTGATGTATATGGTTGTTCACATGAATGGAGAGATATCGTGCAGTTTCTACAAAATTACTATCCATGCATACTAGAATGGATAATGATTTCCCAACATAATTATGATAATATACTATGGAATATTAATGTAGTGATAGATTATAAATTTAAAAATATCATTCATATGGATGGATTGTTGATGTCTGGGAAATGGATATGTGTTCAATCCATACCATAGATGAAAAGGGAACTTCTAGATGAAGTTTATAGATCAAATTACTCTATAACCCTTTGTAGTATAGTGATGTATAGAGATTCAATAAAATATTTATAGTGGGATCATATGAAGTTATAAATTTAAAATTATGTGTCTTGAAGCTAAGAATTAAATTAGGTAAAGAATACAAGAAAACATCAGAACGGATTCCTGAAACCTCTTTATATACATATATTGAATTTTTATATATTTATATTGTTCATTATCATAAGACTCCTAAATATTGTAATTAATAATGAATTCTTGAGGTAAATCATTGATAGTCATACTATGTTTACTCATTTTATTGAAATAAGAGAAGTTCTACCACTAAAGTGCCTTACTAGGATCAATATAAATTAAATCAGAAGGCTTAATGGGGCACCACTATCAACTATAACAATCAATTACCCTTTTTAACATTGTTATTCTGGAAGAATATTGAAAATGATATCAACATTGAGATACCATTAATAACCCGTAATCAAACCCAAACTGATTTTTATTCTAAAAAAACCATCCATACATTCAAATACACGATGAGATAACGTATCGATACTTTTATGGTATATGGGATTAATATCAATCATTGATGGTATTATTCTTAAAATAACATCATTCAATAAATAATCTAGATGGAACCATATAAATAATTCAATAGGAACATGTTTTCTACTAAAATATATTTGGTATATGTTGGGGAAAGAATGTTTGTTGGCTCAATGCTTGTAGAAGAGATAACGACTAATGTATAGACAATTCATGATCACATTAATATACCCAAATGCAGAAAAAAGTGTTAAAAAGATAATCAAACGATAGAAATTTAATTTCATGTTTGGGATAATGTATTTTAGTTAGTTTCACATTGAAATGAAGTTATATGATGTGGTATAAATGGAATGTTAGGCTCTATGTAAAATAGACCTTTTGAAATATTAGAAAGAGATGTGGTTGTAGCATAATCATTTGTGTTTCCACATAACCAATAACACATAAATGGTCTCTTTGGTGACTCACTTATGAGGAAATAAACAATGGATTTAAATAACATGATCACTTGTGTGAAAATATATTGTATCCAAACATGACTTATATTGATGAGGTAGTGCATATTCATGATTTGAGTGAGCCGGTATTGTTGAATAATACTACCCATTTGGTGTATTTATTTTGGACAAATCACAAATTATAAGAGTAAACCTAAGATACGAAAGAGGGAATAAGGTTAGTGTGTCCATATCTATTAAATAACTGATATATACTCCCATTTAGAGGTTGAAATTATTTAAGTGGGGAGAGTGGAACACATTACACTCTATTATTGCAATTATGTATCATATCATAAACTATTGAAAAATATGAATCTAAAAAGAATTTATTCAATATATTAATTAAAAGAAATAATTTTGAAATTTAAATTTACCAATATAATTCATTCATTGAATTCATCATATCAAAATTATCATAATATGATTTTTTTATCATTTTCTAGAATAATTGATTTTAGTAAACATATACAGTTTTGTTGGAACTTGTAATTTTAATGGCATTACCATTATATAATAATTAACTAAATATTAAATTAAACATTAATGTAAGATAATATTAATTTGAGGAATATCATTACATGTTTAAAAAAATTCTTTGATCTTATAAGACACATCGAAATAATTTTTATAATTCTATAAAATGTTCAACAAATATGAATATCTTGTGTTGTCTTTTAAAAGAGTCATTTATTTAAAAGTGGGGTTATTGTTTCAATACATTAAATATTGATATAATTTAGTATTAATAAATTAATTAAATTAAAAGCAAAAGGCATAAATAAAATAAAATTATAAATTAATTTATATCATAAAATGATATTCATTTAATAAAGGTATTTATGTGATACGACATATTTATTTTAAAAATTCAATTCGACACATTTAGAAATAATATTTGAAAATTAAAAATAAAATATGTTATTATAAATATAAAAGTATGTAAAATGTTGAATATTATGAAATTTTAATAAATGTTTTTATTAATATTAGATATTAATAGCCAACATAAATGTTAAAGGGGTTAATTGAGTTTAACATACAGTTAAATAAAAAAACCATTTCCAAAAAAGTTATATAATTGAATAGTTGTTCTTTTAATAACCAATAAATTTTTCACCTACATTGTTGTATATTGTTTAACGAGTTCAGTTTGAATTTGTCCTATGAATTATTGAAAAATGTAAAGTTATTCTCAAAACTAATCCTCCCTTCACTTAAAATGGGGAATTTATTCACCACTTCAGGAATCATCACCCAATTGAAATTATACTTGAAACTCTATCATTTATAATGCTTTAATTTATGACCCATGAATAAAATACATTATGATGTCATATCTATTCTAGTTCCATCAAATTTATGGTGACTTCGAATGAAAAATGAAGTCCCCAGCATTGGTATTATCAATAACTACACTTTATTATTAATTATTATCATTCTAGTTTATTTTATCCAAACTAATATATTGAAATTATTTTAATAAATTAAAATAATTCTAAAATTTTATGAGTATTGCAATATTTATTATTACATACCATCCAGTAATAAAAATAAAATCATTGTGCATGCATTCTGTAGACCACCACTTCTACAACGTAACATGTTTCATATTATTTACATGGCGTACAAATATAGATATATGAATACTAATAAAATATAAATATTTTTTCTATTAGATTATAAAAAAATTTCATTATGAAAATTGTGAATCTATTAATTATATGTCAAATAAAAAATCATTTTTTATTATATTTTTCAAAATAAGAATACTAAGAGGATAACATTTTATTTAAATTGATTAGTTAATTAATTTTAATTAATTATTATATTAAAATCATATATTTCAAATATATAATTATTATATAATTATAATAATATATTTATATTCTTTTTGAAATGATATTACAACTAAATCATTTAATAATCACCAACTAATCATGGTATGTTCGTGGTATTTTAAGAAAAAATTTGGACCCTTTTATTCTATGTGGATATGATTTAATTTCATCTGAATCCATAACTAGGGTTTTCCATGAAAATATTCATGTATTGGGACTCAGGTTATAATAACTACAAATTTACTTTTGTGTGGTGCAAGAATTGTCATGGAAGACTTTTTTCATATAACTTATATTTTATACATTTTAAACTATATATTTTAAACCCTTTATCGTATTACTTTGATTCATGAGTTACATTCTCTATGGAGTGAAATTTATCTTATTTTTCTGATAAAAAAATGATTTTAATTTCAAGGAAAATTCATTCATATCAGGATAATAAAAAGTAGATATTAATGTGGTATATATTAATATATAGTTAGTCATGATAAATAAGATTGTTGACAATTGACTTAATAATTACCCTGATTCCTGATGAAAGGACCTTTGAATTTACACATCTTGAGACACTTTCTAATGACTTAATATTTTATAACAAAATATATTAAGTGGTGAAATTAAATTTCATATTACGTGTGGTGGTTAAACAGAACACATTAATTTCATCGGTTTTATTATATCCTATCATAATTAAAATAATATTAATAACCATTACTATTGATAATATCGGCATTTAGCAGTGACCATATGATTAGTATAATTAATGGTTTTGAAAAATATTATTTAGATAAAAAATAGTATGTGATGGCCTTATATTGTGGGATAAAACCGTTTTAAGCCCATTAATTTGGACATCTATGATAGACACCACAACTGGGGTTTTCACTTGGCCAATCCCAAGATGAAATCATTCAAATAAATCATGAGGGAAACTCTTCACGGGAGAAGTTAAAGGTCATATAACTCATGGGGAAAAAATGTGCATGTTAAACCACCCCATTAATATCTCACCATCGCACACCATACCCTCATGGCGTTTGCAAGATTAGTAAAAGGATATGTATAATTAAACTAATAATATGAATATTTATATTTTCTACTCAATATAATAGTGGTTAAATTTAATTCGTATTATTTTTTCATTATAAATGACTTTGATTTTTGTACAATAAAAGACAAATTTTATTTTTCGGTAGTATTCAATTTAAATTAAGGTGTTTATTTTGATTTATTATTAATTTTTTAAATAACAAATATTTTAATAAAGCCTTATTGTTAAATATATTTATATAAAGTATTATTATTAATTAATAAATTAATAAAGTAATTTTATATTGTAAAATTTTAAAAAAATATTATTAATAAATTTTTTTAATAAATTTAATTTATAATAGAATATTTATGATTTCAAATATAATTTTAATAATGTTTTGAAAACCATAATTGTCAAAAAAAATACAATATTTATCTATAAATGTAGATTCTATTTTGAATGTAAAAATTAATATAGATTGAAAATTATTTTAAAAATTAAATTTTATATTTGAAAACATAACACCAAAATTATCCCATGGTGGATTGTTCATTAATTTCTGAGAAAGTCCATTTTTTAGGTAAAACGTAAATATGATATAAATATAAAATGTATTTTAGGACATACTAATGCCCCAAAATTGATGTAATAAATAATATAAACTATATAAAAGATAAAATATATCATTCCCATTAAAAATAATGTTTTTTAGGTTACTTCATTTTTTATAAATCCATTATGATTCCCCAAAAACCATTATTATATTTTATATTATTAAAATTCATTTTTATGAACATGACTCACTTCAAAATAACCAAGGGTAATATTTAAAAAATTTCTATCCTTGGAAATATAAAAAATGAAAACCATCACACTTTTTCAAAAACCATGGGAAAAAATGGTATGGTTTTTTTTGATTTCCTTGTCATATAGGGTCCAAAACCTTGGTTTGGAAAATATTGAAGATTTACCTATATTTTCCTATTTAAACCCACCATGTTTCCCCAATTTAATCACTTAAAAACCTATTAACATGGCCTTTTAATTTCTCACCCTCTCTATAATCATCTCATGGTTCCCCCACACACTCAGGAACCCATCCCATGCTTTTGGAATCACTACTCATGGTAAGTGATCTCATATTCTTCTTTTTATTCCAGAATATCTTTTCATTATGCCTCTGAATTTTCAATTTTCTTGTTTTGGTATGTTATTATAAATAACTCGTACTTCACTTTTTAAATTAACTATGATGATATACCTCTTTTAATCTCAATATTTCTCCTCCATGAACATTTTGTACCCCCATTACCATGCCAAATTTTAGTAAGGGGTCTTTTTCATTTTCCTCTTTATTCAGGAATCATTATCATTTTATGTATTTTTTTTGTAATTATTAATGTTGGGATTTGTTATTACATGTCATTATTAATGTATATTTTATATAAAAATTTTGATTGACCCTTTTATCTATAATTGTATTATTTAATGAATCATTAAGCACCACCGTTATACTGTCGAAATTTCACTATGATATTTATTTATTATATATTTTTTTAAACCATCACAATATTCACTAACTCATATTAAAGAAGGTATATATTGATAAATATCATCCTTTTGTTGAGTAATTATATGTATGTATTCATAATTCATTGATCATGGAATTAGGTAATATGAAAAAATGAATCAACATTGAATGTTATATGTTGAAAACATATGCATGTACGTGTTATGAAATTGACGAGTGTTCCTAAAATTATATATTTCCCCAATGAATTGGTAATATTTTCTTCTATAGAGACACCATAAAAGGGATTATTGAGGGAATAAAATATATAATTATTATTTTTACAACATGTTACGATGTTTTTATTGTTATCCTAGACCTATGTTATGATGACATGATAAAATTCATTACCACATTTCAATTTTCCATTCATGTTATATTGATATGTCTTGAATCATTTTTCCCATTAATATTTATCACCAATTGTATACCCTATTTAATTTCCTAATTTCTATAATGTAATACTTTCTTCATGTAGTTCTATATTTTTTTCATTACTCATCTTTATACCTCACCCCATTCTTATGTATTTCCACTGGTTATCCCAAACGATTTTAAATATGATGGAATATTTTGATCATGTTAAAGAAATTTTCAATAATTAATATATACCCCCTATTTTATATTTCTTTTAATGTACATAATTCAAAAATATAATAGTCTAGTCAATATTTAGATTTTTATTATTTGTAATATTTTATAACAAGTCGTGAATTAATTTGTAATAAGGACATGTTTTTCCATAGTGTTAATGAGAAGAAAGTTAGTTATTTTATGTATTAGGATTAGAAAAGTATATAAAAGGATTTAGGGACAATACTAAACATATTAAGACTTCCCTACATATTGGTAAATTATAAAATTATTGGTTTCTAAAAAATTAAACTCATTTAAGGATACTAAATGTGGATGTGGCTATAGAAGAGATGTAAATAATGATAAACATAAAAAATGCATTGAGCTAGACTCAATCATGGACTGGTGCAGGAATATGCGCCTTACTGTACACTTATTTTGAAACTCTTGGGGTATATTCATTTAGAAATTTAAAATATCATTATGAATTATTTGTAAGGTAAAAACATTATCATATGTGTCTATGTTATAAAAAATATTATGGATAACATTGATTGAATCCCATAAATTACTAAGTTAAGAAATAAATGAAATACATTTGATATCTCTTTATTGTATATGGATTCCCATTTATGCATTTTAGAATTTAAAAGTACTCATTATTATTTTAACTTTCATTATAGAAAATTTTTGGAAATAGGAGGAATCATGTAAATAACCAATGTGAGGGGAAATTTGTTGATTTTAAAAACAATATGTCAAACATGAAGGGAGTAAAATATACAAATTAAGAATGATTATGTCTCATTTAAATCATTTAATTAATAGAAATATAAATCTATATAAAATCACAAATACCCCTAATATAGAACAAGATGTTATTCATACCTTTTTTCAAAAAGGACTCTAACTTCACATGGATCATATGATCCCTTAATCAATAAAAAATTGGTAAACTCTATTGAGAAGATAATCTCTATCATTCATTGTTACATGTCAAGTGATGGTTATAATAGCAATATAACATATGGAAGGATAAGTTCATTTGTGGGGGAAATTAATCATGAATAAGGAGCCTAAGGAAGATATCTATGTGATAGTGGGTGGTATTATAGAAAATGATTTTCAAAAAAAATACTTTCATCATAATCTAAAACATAATGTTTAATGGGATTTCATTTTCATATATAAAATATTAGATGAAATCATTGTTGTGCACAGGAAAAAAATTTAAAAACTTGTATGATACATCTCTATATTTTTTTGATACCCCTGATTGAATGTTTCAATTCCTCTTTGGTGGGATACAATATAATATATGCAATGACATGGATATGTGATAAATTTATAGCTAGGAATAAATTGTACAATGTTCCCTATATATATAAATAAAGGATGGATAATCTCAATAATATCAGGGTGATAAGAATCAAAAGGTGGAATTTAATTTAGTTACTACAATGAAAAACTGTAATTGTGGTGTAGAATTTTAAAACCCCACTAGTAAAATGTAAACAAAGAAGATCCATATATTTCTTTTATAAGGGGAAAGGAAAGAAATTATGAGTGGGAAGGGATCCAAGAATGATACTGTTGATGGGAGAAACCTTGTAATGTAATGGAAAATTGAAATAATCTATAAAAACCCCCTCATTTTGATAGATTTTCCTACTTCAAAAAAATATGGGCACTTTTCCAACCAATCCACTAAGCCTAGGGTGGTCACAGACAGTCAATATTAGAAACATCCAAGGAATGAAGGGTGACATTATTCTATTACAACCACTAAGGTTTTTCCAAACTATGAATTGTCGACATGTATGATAGTTATTCATTCATGATTAGTGAAGAACATTTATTATTATGGTTCTATGAAATCCTTTGTATCAGGCTAGTTTAGTACAACCATTCAATGACAAGAACAAATCATGTAAATTGAGTTTTAGAAGATAAAGAAAAATGGAGAAATTATTTCATCCAAAGTATATAATTCTTCCCTATAAAAATTATAGGGTTAAACTAACTAGATAACCTTGTGATAGTTCCATTAGTGGGATTTGATTCAATTCTAGGAATTGATAGGTTTTTTATATAGATGAACCATAAATATTTTTAAGATGAAAATAAATATACCTATTGAGAATCATCCTTTGATTCCATTAAAGTGAAATGTGGACGATAAGTCCTATTTAGAACCAAAATCTCAATAATGGGTATTGTTGACCTATGAGAAAGATTATATATCTCCAAATATTGGTTCTATGGAAAATATCATCCTTTAAGACAATCCCATTGATAGGTAATATGACGATGTATTTTGAGAAGAATTCCTTGAGTTTCCTTTTAGACAAGAGGATAAATTTTCAATCGATTTAATAACGCATAATCATCCATTATATAATACTCTATATATTTTAACAATTTTTGAAGCATTTGAGTTAATGGAAGAACATCTAGATAATTTGGGTAAAGGGTTCATATTACCAAGTGTTTCATCGTGGGATGCACCTGTCATCTTCCTCAAGAATATGGATGGATAAATGAGGATTTGTATTGAATTCTATTAGCTAAGAAATATCATGATAAAGAATATATATCTTCCTCCATTGATGGATGGCTTGTTCTACCAGCTATGTGGATCCCAATACCTCTCCATGGTTGATCGTTGGTTAAGGAATTATCATGTAATGGTGGAAAGGAAGATATCCCCAAGCCTACATTTCATTCAACGTATGAGCCTTATGAGTTCATAATAATACAATTTAGATTAACTAATTATATATTAAGATTCATTTTTTATTATAATTTATTCTTTATAGATTTAATTGATTAATTTTTGTTATTATTCATAAATGATATTCTAATATACTCTAAATGAAAGGAGGATCTCAGGTTCATCTAAGAACTCTGTTAAAAACCTTATAAAATGGGAATCATTATGAATTGTAAATCAAAAGTGAGGTATCATTGAAAGAAGTATTATGATTGTGTTATAATATCACTTGTAATGGGATATATGTATAAACTTCAAACATAGAATAAATTAAAGGACGAAAATCCCAATAGATGTGAAAAAAATCTGAAACATTAATGGGTTAGCTGGGAATTGTTGTTGATTTGTGAAATAATTCTCAAGATTCTCAACCCCCCATTCCAAAATAACTCTGAGGGGATCCATGATTTTTATTGAATGATTAATAAGAATATTTATTAATGGATTTGAAATGGAGTCTCATCACTTCACCTTTACATGCTCTACCCATAAGTGGGTAACATTTTTGGTAATATAATGATGCTTCAAAGAAGGGTATTGGATTTGTGATAATGCAAAAAAAATTGATATATTACGAATAATGGAAATTTAATATCAATGAAAAAATACCCAACAAATTATCTAAAATTTAGTGGATGGATATTCACTTTGGAACTATGGTTTAAGTATCACTTTGTAGAGATGATTTAAATATATACTGATCATAAGAGCTTCTAGTATATATTTACATAGAAAGGGATGAATATGAACAAATGAAGATGGTTAGATCTTATTAAGGACAATGAATTCTCCATCCACTTGTACCATGGAAAAGAAAATAAATTTACCAATTCTCTATGTAGAAAAAATTCATCAATTTTATCATTATTTTGAATTGATAAGGATCAGATCTTCATAGAATTGATAAGGTAGGCATGTGAATCATAAATAATAGAACATAATCAATCCATACACAATTGATTTCATAACTATCCCTTCCCGATAGAATAAAAATTCTTAAATATATTTTTTTAATTTAAAAGAAGGTGGATGATATAAGAAAAGGTAAATCCTCATCGATCAAAATTAATGAATAATGAGTTTTATAATTTGGGTTAAGACTATGTGTACCATAAATTCCTATGTTAAATAAGGGATGTTGGATGATGCGGATAGATCAACCTTATCTATACATCTAGTGTGGAAATAGATTTATAGATATCTCTATGGGAACTATTTTTTTGGAAAAAATGAAGACTAAGATCATAGAATAAACATCAAGTATTCTTGAATGTCAATAAGTGTAGGCGGGAAGTCAAAAATAGAATGGTGTAATAAAACCATTACCCATACCTTAATTGAAATGATAAAAAAATAATGATTGAATTTTTTACTGTTCTTCCAAATAAATCAATTGAAAATAATACTATATGGGTTGTGGTGGATCATCTTACAATTTATACTCACATAATTGAAATTTGAGAGAAATTTTCACATGATAAACATGGAAGGAAATACAATAGAGATGTTGAGACGTTGTATGAAACAACACCATAGGATTTATCTGATTGAGATTCGACATTTACTATCAAGAGTTTGAATAGTCTCCAATGTGCCGTAATTATAGAGTTGAAATTAATTTAGACATATAACCATCAAAATGATGGCCATTATAAGTGCATTATACAGACACATAAGGACATGTGGAGATCATTATCAATTGACTTAAAATAGGATGGAATCAAAAAATTTCCTCTAGTCAATTTATTATACCATAATAGTTTACCAAAAATAATCCAAATGGATCTATATGAATCGGAATGAGGTGAATAAAACCTTTATGGTAGGATGAAGATGGAGAACATGAGCTGGTTGGTCCTCAAATGGTCTATGAAATGGTTTAAAAGGTCCAAACCATTCCACATCACATTGTGTCTTCATAGTGTCAATAAAATAACTATTATGATAATCATTGAAGACGCCTAGAGTTTGAGGTTTGATATAATGCCTTCATCCACATATTTACTTGAAATAATGTAATTATATTTTGGAGTAATGGAATGATTATTCCAAGATACAGAGGTCCCTTTGAGATCATTTATCATGTCTGTAATAACCCGCCAATTCTCATTGGCATGAGACCTCAACGAGTCATTACTTGACCTTAAGAGACATCCCAAAGGTGCCAAAGGTAGGCAATAAATGCCGAAGGGTTTCAAAACACATGGGGGACGATTTACCCTTTCAATGAAAACAACCAACAAACCATGTAAACTAGATAACATCTCCAAGGAACCACTATAAGATGCATGATTTTAAAATGAAACAACTCAACCATCATTTTCAGAATCACCCAACCAAGTTCAACAATGGAATAAAAAACCAAATCAGAGTAAACATCGAAAATACAACAACGAGACTTCAAGATGACAACTAAACTCCCTGCTTCACAAGCTCCAAGCTCCAACATCACGAACCAGCCCAAGAGTCACGAGGCAGTGCTATAAATGTGTGACACTTTAACTTTTCCAACATCCTGGTATATGACATCTACAAATGCACCATTGTGACAAAGTAGGGGGTGAGTAATGAAACTCAGTAGGTTTTCCCTGATTAATTCCTATCTCATGCCTCTAGGATAAAACATGTCAGCACATTTATATAAAAACATTACAAAATAGTTCACAATTAACATGTTCAATGTTAAAACCATTTTCCAACAAAACCAACTTTCTCAAGAAAATCAACCAAGAAAAGTTCCCAATCAAAATCACATTTCAATTTTTGTCATAACCATTTCATTTCACAAATCCACACAACCAACCATTTCACAACCCGAGAAATCAACTATGCATGCATCGTTATGACAGTTCCTTACACATGAGTGGTCTTTCGTCGATCTACCAAGTCATCACAATGTAATTATTCCCCATGTGCCATTACACTTTTGGCACCGAGCACAAGGTCATATTTCAACCAAGCCTCATAAATTAAATATGAACACACACACCAAGTATGCCCAAAACCACACTATTTCATCCATGCCAAACCCATTTCAATAAAATAACCATTTTATTGAAAACCTTTTTCCCCCAAACCATTTAGAAAATCCAGCATATCTGTATTCAAAAATCACCATTTTAAAATCAAGAAACCAAAACAAATTGCACAAACCATTATTTCAATTTCCACAATTCCCTAAAAACCCATAAATCATCATTAAATAAGATTTATAACATGCTTTGCACCAAATTTCACAATCCAAACCAAGAAATTAAACCAATTTGAACTAAGACTTAAAGTTCAATGAAAGAGGAATCAAGATTGAATCCACCTACCTCATCCAATTAGGAAAAAACAAACAACAGATGAAGAACGCCAATAAAACCGATCTAATTCTCCAAAAACCCTCCTTAGACCTCTTCTCCTAACACAACCAAGACCAAATAATGTCATATCTGGCATCCAAAACATTATATCTACCCATAATGGGAATATATTTAAGAAAACGAGAGAAGGGGAGAAGTATATCTAAGTAGATCTAAGAAACCAATCCAGAACAATCACATAACATAAGAATCCGGCTTCGATTCACCAAGAGAACCCTACGAATTGCCTCCTGAATGCCTGGGAGAAGTCCTCCAACCTTCAAGGGAGAGTAATCCCGAGTTAGGGCCATTTATGATCATTAATGAGGAAATTGATGGCAAAATGGAATAGATCTACAATTCTAGGATCTAATTTTATGTGACCAAATGGTTAGTCCGCATTGTTTGAAAAATCGTGTGCTAACCGTGTGTTAGCTTCTGCCTCATCCATCCTTCACGCAAGACCTCATCACACAGTTTCCCTTAACCGTGTTCCAACTGTGCTGATGCCACTACCTCCCCAGTCATCCACGCATGGTTTGGACTAACCATGCGCTACCGGTGCTCCTTCCCTTTTTACTTCAAACATCAATCCAGGATCTCCCGACTCTCCAAAACATCACCCTTAACTTTTACAACAAGAAAAGCATCAAGTAAGGGTTACATACCAGAAATAGGGTGTACTACATTCTCCCCACCATTGGCCTTTCCGTCCCTGGAATGTTGAAAACCATTGCTTTACTGAAAGTGTTCTGGCCACTGCTCCTTCATTTCTTTCTCGTGTTCCCAAGTGTCTTCCTGAATCTCACCATGCTGACATAAAAACCGCACTAGACCAATGCTTTTCCATGCAAGACATTATCTTGCCTATCCACAATCTGTACTGGGATATGTACCAATGAAGCATCCGGCTCTAGGTCAACGTGATCCCATCTGATCACATTGTCAGGATTGGGCTGATACTTCTTCATCTGAGATAAATGGAACACATTATGCACTGCACTGAACCGTGGTGGTAATGCCAACCGATATTCCACCTCTCCAACTCCTTAGAGTATCTCAAAAGGGCCTATTTATCGAGGAGATAATTTTCCCTACTTCCCAAAACGACGATGTCCAAGCCATGGAGAGATTCTCAAAAAGACATGATCACTCACCGCAAACGACAATGGTCATCAGTGACGATCCACATAGGATTTATGATGACTATGTGTCGTCTCCATCCTCTTTTGTGTCAATTGAATCTTCTCCATTGTTTCATGGACAAGGCTCGGCCCAACTAGTGATGTTTCACCAGTTTCTTTTGAGCATAGTGGAGAATGACAAGGACGTCCATACAATGCTTCAAACAGAGCCCTGTGTATCGAGGCCTGATAACTATTATTGTATGAGAACTCCACTAAGGGTATATGCTCCTCCCATGAGCCACCAAAGTCCATTACACGGACCAGCAACATGTCTTCCATCATTTGTATCGTCCGCTTAGATTGCCCATCTGTCTGAGGATGATATGCCATACTCATCCCCAACTGAGTCCCTAGGGCTTGCTGTAAGGATTTCTAGAAACGAGATGTGAACCTCAGATCTCTATCTGAGACGATAGACACTGGTACACCATGTCTCTTTACCACTTCCCAGATATAGATTTTTGAATGATCTTCCACCACATGGGTTTCACAAATAGGGATGAAATGGGCTGACTTGGTCAGACGATCTTCTATCAGCCAAATTGCATTGTGTTTTCAGACTGTTCATGGAAGACCTGTAAAAAAATAAATTGTTATTTGATCCGATTTCCACACTGGGATAGGTAAAGACTATAATATACCAGCTGGTCTCTGATGCTCTACTTTAACATATTGACAATTTAAGCACCGTGAGATGAACTCAGCCACCATCCTTTTCATGCTGCTCCCCCAAAACTGCATGTTCAACACCATATACGTCTTTTGTGTACCCGGATGTACCGCCCATCTTGAATTGTGGTAAGAATGAAGGGTTTATTCCTGAAACGCTATAGGTACAACCAACCTATTTCTAAAACACAAAAATGAACTCCCATCCAGCATCCATCCCTCAATGGTCTCCCCACTATTGAGTTTTGAACTCATTTCAACGTAGTCTACATCGGATGTATGTGCCTCCTTTACACTCTCCACCAAATCAGGGACAAGCGCAACCGGAATGAAAACTGCAACATCACCCCGGTTATCACATTACACATACATGTCGGCTAAGACTGACATCAACTGCCATTTGTATGAAGCTTCATTTTCCAACTGTGCATATGACTTCCTGCATAATGCATCATCCACTGAATTACCCTACCCGATGTATACATTAAGTCAAAATCAAACATTTGAAGATACTTCATCCATCTCCTCTGCCTCAAATTCAAATCTCGCTGTGAGAAAATGTGTTTCAGGATTTTGTGATCTGTAAACACAGTGAACATCTCACCAAAGAGATAATGACACCAAGTATTCAAGGCATGGCCAACTATAACTAACTCCAAATCGGGTGTTGGGTAATTATTTTCATGCAACCTCAACTGCCTTGAACCATAAGCAATAACATGGTCTCCTTGCATGATAAAACATCCCAACCCTATTCCTGAAGCATCATAATACACCACATACCCCTATCCGGATTCAGGAAAGACCCAGATGTGTGCTTATGTAAGGTGAAGTTTCATTCTTGAAAATATTTCTGACATTCCTTAGTCCAATTAAATACACTATTTTTCTTTCTCAATGTTGTCATAGGCGAAGCTAGTGGTGAGAAGTCATGCACAATACATCAGTAATAACCAGCTAGACCAAGAAAAATTCATATTACAAAGACATTCTTTGGCGGTTACCAAGAAAGAACAACTTCAATCCATTCTAGATCCACTAAAACTCCTTTATCAGAAATAACATGGCCCATAAATTGTTCCTCTTGTATCCAAAAATCGCACTTTCATAATTTGGCTTACAACTGATGGTCTATCACGGTTTCTAACATTATCACCAAGTGTTGGTCTTGCTCATCCCTTGTTCGTGAATACACCAAGATATCTTCCACAAAGACTACAACAAAAGAATCCAAATATTATTGAAATATCTGAATCATCAAAGCCATGAAAACAACTGGTGCATTCGTAAGACCGAAAGTCATGACTACATATTTGTAGTGGCTATATCTACTTTTGAAGGTTGTCTTCGGAATATCCTCCTTCCGAACTCGCAACTGGTGATATCCTGACCACAAGTCAATCATGGAGAACCACTGAGCTCCCCTAAATTGGTCAAATAGGTCATCAATGCATGGATTTGGATATCTATTATTTATCGTAACTTGGTTAAGTTTATGATAACCCACACATAGCCTCAAAGTTCTATATGCTTTCATTACAAACAAAACTGGTGCTGCCCATGGAGACATGCTTGGCCAAATAAAACCTTTTCTTTCTAGCTCCTCTAACTTCACTTTCAATTCCTTTATCTCCGTTGGTGCCATCCTATAAGTTGGAAGTAAGATAGGGCTGGTCCCTGGGAGGAGATCAATCGTAAACTCCACTTCACTTACAGGTGGTAACCCCGAGATGTTTTCAAGAAAAACATTAGGAAATTGATCCACGACTACTGGAAAACTATTATTCACAATCTTTTCCATAAATTCCTTGTTTAACGCAGCCAAATAGTAAGAGATCATTGCCACTACTGGTTCCAACAAGCCCGTTGCACCTATCTAGACCACTCTTTCTTCCCTAAAGAGATGCTCGATGCCATCCTCAGTCGTGAAACTGACTGCTCTACTATGATAGTCGATGTGAGCCCTGAAATTTTTCAACCAATTCATACATAGGATTATATCATAGAAATCCATCTCCACCACAGAGAAATCCCATTTCAGGTTAGCTCCATCAATAGTTATAAAACATGCTCTACACATGAAGGCGCTACATTCTCTTTCACTGAGAGGTGTTTGATGTTTTATCACAGAAGGCATCATTTCAACGTTTAAGTTTAGTAGTTCAGAAATATGAGAAGGAAGAAAAGAATGTTATGCACCCGTATCGAACAACACTTGCATGAGGGTAGAATTCAAACGAATCATACCTCTTACTGTAGACGGTCCAGACTGGTAATCCACAATCACCTGTTCCGCTCCATACAATTTTCTTCATTGCTGCACTTTGGTCCTTATTGCTTTGTTGAGATTGTCCTACCTGATGAGTCATGGTATTCGTGGAATCACCAAAACTAGCTATGTTCTATTGGTGAGACTGATTTTTCTGTCCTCGCCCTGTCGAAGCATAAGATGCTTCCGATGCCTGGGAAGTGTCATGCGCACCCGACCTCAGAGCACTGCGACAATATCGCTGATGATGCCCCATCTTCTTGAAGTTGTTACATGATTTTAGTGGTGCTATGAATTCTCATTTCATGTGATCAATTGCACCAAATTGAAAACACCCGACATTCATCATGGGTTGTGGAGGAAGATTCACTGATCCAACCGTCAGATTCTGATTCACACTCCCACCTTAGAAGTAGGTGTCCCTCTTCCACTTGTTCCCAGCATTAGAGTTCCCCCCCCCCGTTCATGTGGGTATCATCATACATCCTCCTCCCATAACTCCTGGGATTTTTCTTTTTTCTACTATTTCTCTATTTACCATTTCCGTATAATCCATAATACAAAGCACATATATCTTCGAGTGAATCTCCTGTTGCAATCCAGATTCAAAGATGTGTGCCTTCAGCGACGCACTTTCAGCAACCTCCGGTGCAAAGCGTACTAAATTAATGAATATAGCCACATACTCTGTGACAGAGAGATTTTCTAGCTTCAGGCTAAAAAGCCAGTTGTCCTATGGATCTTGAACGTGTGAGGATAAAATTATTTATTGAACAATTCATCAAATTCCTCCCAGCCCAGGCCTTGATCTACCTTAGCCTGCACCATTATCTCCCACCACTATTGTGCAAGATCCTCCAGCATATACATCGCCAAATTTAATATCAGTTCTACTGGTGTCCCAATGAAATCAAAGATACGATTCGTCCTGCTTAGCCACACCTCCACCTTTTCTGGTTCAGAATCACCCCGAAAGATGGGTGGATTCTGCTTCTGGAATTCGACGGAATGGTCTATATGCCTTGACTCATCCCTCTGTTTCCCCGTGTCCACCGCCTGACATGCTTGATCTATACTTTGGACTAGATGCTAGTTCACATGTGGCTCAAGTGCGACCACATTCTCCGCAGCCTCTTCTGTCTGGTTTCTACGACGTCAAACAGATGCCATTTTCAATACAAAGAATGCATGTTGTTAGTATCAATTCCTAGCAACTGAAGGCCTAGGATTCCAATTCCTATCACATCACAATCACAACATTGATTTCCAATCATTTCTAAAACAGATCATTTCTTTCTGTTGAAAATTAGTCTCTTTTCAAAATACAACAACCATTATCTTTTCAAATTCTTTCATTTGAAAAAATTCTTAAATTTTTCCAAAATCAAGATTTTGCATCAAACCATAATCCATTTCTCAAAATGATTTTCCAGTCCAAGAGGGAAGTCATTCCTCTACAATGCATGCCATGCTCATCTCATTGGCTAAATGCATGACAATTATATTTTCATCATTCTAGAAGTGTCTCCAAACACTTATGTTCCCAACTCCCTGGTAATTTGATGTTCATCATAAAGGGGTTAGCTACGTCCTTTTATGCTATACCTTTCAAATTCTGACATCCCTACTCCTTTCTAAGATTCCAACCCAAGGAATAGACAAGAATAAATTTCAAATCCAAGATCAATAACATAAATGACCACTTGTTAGGAAAGGACCCAACAAGCTGGTACCATTATTACCTCAAAGGAAGGACCCGAATGATACCATTTGTAATGACCTACCAATTCTCATTGGCTTGAGAGCTCAACGAGTCATTACTTGAACTTAAGCGACATCCCCAAGGTGCCAAAGGCTAGAAATAAATGCCAAAGGGTTTCAAAGCACTTGGGGGATGATTTACCCTTTCAATGAAAACAACCAATATACAATGTAAAATAGATAACATCTCCAAGAAACCAGTATAAGATGCCTGATTTTAAACCAAAACAACTCAACCATTATTTTCATAATAACCCAACCAAGTGAAAAAAATGGAATACAAAACAAAATCAAAGTAAACTATGGAAAGACAACAATGAGACTTCAAGACAACCAACAAACTCCATGCTCCACAAGCTCTAAGCTCCAACATCATGAACCAGCCCAAGAGTCACGAAGTAGTGATATAAACGCGTGACACGTTACCTTTGCCAAGATCCTGTTATATGACACATGCAAAAGCACCATTGTGCCAAAGTAGGGGGTGACTAATGAAACCCAGTAGGTTTTCCCTGATGACTTCCCAATCCACGCCTCTAGGATAAAACATGTCAGCACATTTATATAAAACAATTTATATAAAAACATTCCAAAACAGTTAACAATTAACGATTTGTAAGTTAAAACGTATTCCAACAAAACAATATTTCTCAAGAAAACCAACCAAGGAATGTTCCCAATCAAAATCACATTTCAATTTTTGGCATAACCAATTCATTTCACAAATCCAGACAACCAACCATTTCACAACCCGTGAAATCAACTATGCATGCATCATTATGACAGTTCCATACTAATGAGCGGTCTCTCATCGATATACCTAGTCATCACAAGGTAATTATTCCACCTGTTCCATTACACTTTTGGTACCGAGTACAAGGTCAAATTTCAACCAAGCCTCATAAATTCAATACAAACACACACACCAAGTATTCCAAAATCCACATCATTTAAACCATGACCAAACCATTTCAATAAAACATCCCTTTTATTAGAAACCCTTTTCCCGCAAACCATTTTCCAAATCCAGAAAATCTATATTTTAAAATAACCATTTTAAAATCAAGAAACAAAAACACATTGCACAAACCATTCTTTCAATTTCCACAATTCCATAAAAACACATAAATCATCATTAAAGAAGATTTATAACATGCTTTGCACCAGATTTCACAATCCAAACGAAGCAACTAAATCAATTTAAACTAAGAATTCAAGTTCTAAGAATGAGGAATTGAGAGTGAAGTCACCTACATCAACTAATTAGGAAAAAACAAACAACGGATGAGGAATGCCAACAAAACTGAGCTGATTCTACAAAAACCCTCCTTAGATCTCTTCTTCAAACACAACCAATACCAAATCATGTCATATTTGTCATCCACACCCTTATATATACCCATAACGGGAATAGATATAAGAAAACGTGAGAAGGGGAGAAGTAGATCTTAGTAGATCCAAGAAACCGATCAAGAACAATCACATACCATAAGAATCCGGATTCGATTCACCGAGAGAACCCTTCGAATCACCTCCGGAACTCCTGGGAGAAGTCCTCCAACCTTCAAGGGAGAGTAATCCCAATTTAGGGCAATGTAGGAGCTTTAATGAGGAAATTAGAGGCAAAATGGATAAGATCAACAATTTTAGGATCTAATTTTAAGTGACTGCATGGTTAGTCCCCACGATTTGACAAACCGTGCACTAACCATGCGTTAGCTTCTGCCTTGGCCATCCTTCATGCATGACTTCATCGCACGGTTTCCCTTAACCATATGTCGACCGTGCGAAAGCCACTACCTCCCCAGTCATCTATGCATGGTTTGTCCACACGGTTTAGACTAACTGTGCGCTACCCGTGCGCCTTCCCCATTTACTTCAAACATCAATCCAAGATCTCCCGACTCTCCCAAACGTCACCCATAACTTTTACAAAAAGAAAATCATCATGTAAGGGTTACATAATAGAAACCGAGGATACTATAATGTCACATTTAGGGACTATCAACTTAAACTCCTTCCAAGCATATCTAAAGTACAGGATGTGTTCCGGGTAACACTCTTGATGAAGTACATACCAAACCCCTACCAAGTGTTGAATTCAGAGGTGCTGTCTTTGGAGAATGATATTTCATTTGAGGAGAATTTGTTCAATGATCATACATCATAGATGAAATGTTTTATGAAATAAGACAATGTAGCAGGTCAATGTGGTACAGATAAACCATGTGTTTGAAGAGGTGATGTTTGAAACATAGGATGTGATGAAACTGAATTACCACTTATTGTTTAGTATCTGATATGAAAATTTTGAGGGAGATATTTCCTATGTCAGGAATATTGTAATGACCAGAACTGTGAAGAATAAAATTTAATTATTGGTTGAATTAAATGTATTATTTTGTATTATGGTTATAGAAAAAACATGATCTTAAATTTTTTCCTTATATACTATCATATTTTAAATATAATTATGTATCATAATAGTTGATAATATATCCATTGATGTGGAATCATATAGTTACTATAATAATATGATTTTTATAAATCCAATTGACATGAAATAAGGATGTGATGGCTTCAACCCGTATGATTGTACCCTATGAATCCCACTTATCAGAGCATATAAGGGATAAAAAATCACTCGTATCAACCCTCAACTAGACTCATGGAGAGAACAAACAACCAAAGAACGAGTGAAACCATTTATGAGAGATTTTCATTCTCATCAAGATAATGACCCAAACCATGTAAGTCGAACCTCCCCATAAATGTATCAACATCGTACACCTTACTCTCTAAACATTTTCTGGATAAATGAATGTCTTTGTTTCAAAAACATAATTATATGAATATGTATATTGTATATGTAACATTATAACCGTGATCTTATCATCTTATTATCTTTTTATTATAAAAAATTAATAATTTGATATGATAAAACAAAAACTGATGTTTTTGGTATATTCAAATCCAATTAATACATTTTCTTCAATAAATTAATTGATTATTTAGATAAGTAATATTTTAATAAAATATTATTATTATATAAATATTATTAAATATAAATTATCATATACTTTTTATGAAACCAAATGTAATTTCTTTAAGGGTTCATAAAATGTTATCGTCAAAAAAATATATTATTTAAAAACAAATGTGGATTTTATATTAATGTTTAAAAATAATATATTTGGAATTTTTCTTAAAAAATAGAAATTTTTATTTCAAGCAAGATCATTGAAATTATCCAACAGTCAATTTTTCATAATGTTTTGAAACAACTGAATATTTGTGAAAAATTAAATTTGGTATAAATATACAATGTGCCTTATGAAAGCATAATTCCCTAGAAGTGATGTAATAAAGTATATAATGGTAATCCATGACTAAGAATATATTTACTCTTTAAATTAATGTGGTTTCAATGTTATTTGTTTCATTTTTTAAATCCATTTTGAATCCTCCAAAACTAATATTATATTTTAATATTTGAAAATCATTTCTTTAAGAATATGACAAAATTCCATGACACTTAGGGTAATAATTTAAAAATATCATCACTTTTCCATATAATATAATGGGAAAAACTCCCATTTGGAGGAAACCATGGAAATAAAATAAATATAATTGTTTTAGATTTTTATATATTATTTTATAGAGTCCAAAACCTTTTTTAATATATTAATTAAGTTCCATATCCTTTCTAATAAAAACCAACATAACCTCCCTATTTTCTTTAATAGAAACATTATATCATGTACGTATTCTTCCCTACAATCTCTAGAGTCCTTAAATGGTGCTCCCAAGATCACAAGAATCCCCTACAATTATTTTGGAATGACTTTATCAATGTTTGGCATGTCCCACTCTTCATTTTTATTCAAGAAACTCTATTATGTTGTGCCTCTTAATTTCCAATTGTTCATGTTTTGTCATATTTTTAGACATAAAAATTACAGAATTTTCTAGGTTTATCTGATGAGGTACCACTTTAACTCACATTGCGCCATCCCCTTAACCTTTATGTACACTCATTACAATGTTGAAATTTAGTTATTTATCCATTCCATGTCTTCTTTATTCAACTCTCTTATTCAATTTATCTATTTTACTTTCTAGTAATAAGATGGGATATGTTATTTTATTTTATTATTACTTTTCAATTTGAGTAAAAATAATGATTTACCAATTTTTATCTCACAAAACAATTTTATGATTCTTTATATATTGTCGTTATACTACAAAACTTTAAGTATAATTTTTTCGTGCCACATTTTTTTATTATGAATATAATTTTTTCCAATATATTGTATTGAAATAGAAATATATTGAATCAATTGAGAGAAAAATTATATGTATGAATTCTTAAATATGTTATCATGAAATTAATTATTATCAAATATGATTTTTTTTGAATGTTTTATGTGACACACTTATTCATGTACATGATATGATTGTGATGGGTGTGCCTGAAAATATATAGTGCTCCAATGAATTGGGTAATTTTTTATTCTCCTGATACGTCATTAAAGGGATTCAAGAGGGACCCAAATACATCAAGGGAATATATCCTCCAAGTTATGATGTCTTGGTGGTTTGTCTTGACTAATATTTTTGTGTCTTTTATAAATTTGTTGAAACATTTCCATATTTGCTTCATGTTATCATTCATTATTAGGAATAATTGTTCATTTTCATGTTTATTACAGTTTATATTTCCCATTAAATTTCATTTTGTCTATCATGTAATAAATTATTCATGTTATGAAATGTTTATTCCATTTATAGGGTTTATATCTCACCCCTTGTTTACGTATTTTCCCATCATATACCATATATTTTAATGCACGATGGACATTGCAACCTTTATTCTCAAGGATTTTTGATTTTGGCAGTGTGAAAGCAAAACATATAGTGAAGAAATAACCTACATATTTCAATATAGATGCATTTTTACCTATATTATTTCCCTCTCATTGGTGAAAGCATATTTTGAGCATCAATTCTAGTATTCTTTCTATGGAAACTTGTCTCTTTGGTCTGCTCATTTCAATTAATTTATACTATGATGATTTTTAAAAGAATATGTATGATGCTTGTTATTGGGATTTTAAAAAGGATTTGATATTTTATTTTTCCATTTTTTTTCATAGAACATGATGATGATTTCCCCTGATGGGTCCCATTTGTTATTCTATTTTCACTATACTTATTATGGATGTTCTTGGGAATCATTAATATTTTCATTCAATCATTCTCTCATTTGATAAATTATACTATGTTTGTTGAGAAAGAATATGTTCTGGCACTTGGTCCTATTTTTTGGATAGTCCTTGAAGTTTATTAAGCTAGATCAACAGCCTGTCTCTTTAGGGATTTTATTCTTTCTTATATGTTATTAACTCCCCTTCCATTGATTTCATTAAAAGATAGGTGGATTATTCATTAGAGTTGTGAAATGTTGAAGGTAGGACGTAGACCTTCTATTCAGGTACGTTTTTCCTTTTCCGGAGTTTTGAGAAAAAAATAGATTCTGGAAATTTTTGAAGTATACGTTGTGTGCTTTATAAGTACATGCCATGTATATTGTTGCCGCTTGAGTCTATGTGTTGGCCGTGTCATGGCCACACACATGGCCATGTATGGGTGACAAGGAGGCTACCTATAGTGGAGTACAGAAAAGCCTAGTACACGCCGTGTACTTTCTTTTATTTAATTAAACAGACTGGGGTCACGTCTTAACCCCAGAACCATCTTCTTCTATAGCTTCTTCGACCGAGAGCATTCTGTATGTCCGCAGATCTTCTCTGATCCCCCGAACCGCCGTCCGTTCTCCGAATCAACCACTGTCGATTACGTTGGAACCGCAGCGGTAAGCTTTTCCTTCTCATAGAACATCATTTTCCAATTCCTCTTCTTTCTAAAGTTATCATTGGTTGAATTTTTTATGCATTTTTTATGATCTATGACGTTATAAGGAGATTCAAACCTCGTGTCCCAAGTATAGCGATATTATAACGTCGATGTAGGTGGTTTGTTCCTTTCTGTAGAAAGTCTTTGAGTATTTTGTGCAAACTACAACAATACCCTTCAACAGGGTATCACGTGTTTCCTGTTTTTCCCTTGTTGTTTGCCTGCTTTGCTTAAATGCCTGTGTCGAGTACATTTCTTGTGAATAGAGTAAATTTACTATGCTTTGGATGTTTAACCCATGCATGTTTTGTCTGTTTATGACCGTTTGGTCTTGTTTTTCCTGTTTGGACATTCCGAGTTCCATGCTTAGTTTTTAGGATTGTGTGACTATACTTCCATGCTGAGATGTTTTAGAATGCTAGAAAAGTAGTTCTTGAGGATTCATGGGTCGTTACGTTGTGCGATACTTGCTGACTTTACATAGGGATAAGAGAACCATGTGAAGTAGACCATAGGGATAATGGACGTAAGGGATTCTCCAGAATGTCTTTAATTTACGAAGTGAGACCACATGTGGAATTAACATTGAGTGATTTATAATAGTTTATGTAGTTTCTCGATGTGGGCCACAGGGGGAATGAGACGTTGAGTGCTTCCCCAGGGAGCCCTTAGTATGATATGAGACTATAGGGGGAATTGATGGTGAGTGCTTCACCAAAAAGTATATTCATTCTGTAGCTGAACCAGAGGGGTGAGACTGTGTGTGCCTCCCAGAGGGTTTCAAGTACATATTGGAAGAACCATTGGGGTTATGCTATGAGAACTACCTAGAGGGTTACCTATTTGTTCTTCTTTCTTGAGTGGCTGCTTCCTTGTTCATAGATTATATTCTAGAAACTATGGATTGTTAATGCTGTGTATTATCCTGTTTAGTGATTATTGTACTTTACTTGGCATATAATCACTGACTATTAAGCACATATCTTTGGGTGGTTTCCTACTGGGAAATTGTCTCACACCTTGTTTGGGTTATGCTTTTGGGCCCAAACAGATTATATTTTTATAGGTATAGATATGGGAAAACACCCTTCTACTTCAGGTTCTTGATGGCACTGAAGCTGGAGAGCAGGGGACCATGCCGAGGCATGCAATGTTGAGGAGTTTCTCATTTGTTTTTCTTTCTCACTTTGGTTTAGTAGAGTATTCAAATTTGTCACTTGTTTGGATGTTTTACTAGACATATATGTATCATTAATCATTTACTTATATTTCTACTCCAGTTGTTTATTTATCAGTCTTCCCCTGTTATTGTTGTTGGATATTTACTACTTCTGCTATTGTATGTGTTGTTACTTCCACTGTGTAATCTGCCAATGAGGGCATATTTTCCCCACTATCACACCCAAGTACCTCGCTTCTAGTCGGCATCCTCTGGCATTTGGGGAAATGCGCTTGAGGCCATGTGACCAACTAGTTATGGGGCGCCTCTAGGTGGATTCCAGAATTGGGGCGCTAAAAGGAGGTATCATAAGATTTATTTTCACTTGACTTACTATTTGGATCCTTTAGCCAGGGATATGATGGAATTGGTAGTTGGTAATGAGCTGTGCCTGGGAGTAGCTAACCCGTGTATAGGGAAAATCCATACTACCTCGTTTATTTCCAATTTAATTTGTTTGTAAATTTTACAGATGATTTGATTTCACCATTGGGTGATTCACAAGATTTGTGCTATTACCGTTGTTGTTATTGAAGTTTTATTTCTATCGCACCCCGATGAGATGAGGGTTGTCATCTCATGCATCATATATTAACTTGTTAGAAATCACTTTTCATGCATTCTTTCCATGGTATCATGGATGAATTAGTGATTTCATGTTGTTGTGATAGATGATGTGTAAAATATGCATGTTGTTGTGATAGTTACCTTGATAGAAATACCTGTTGTTTGATAGTATGTTTTTTGTGTAGAGATGTTTTAGATTGAATGCCAAATTTTGATTCTTGAGGTCTTATGGGCCTTTATGAATCAGAACATGGCATATCATTGAATTATTTCCCTGGTATATGATATGTAGGACATTCCAATCTTTGATTTTTGGGGAGTATGGGCCCCCACGGATTAGAATTTGGCAACTTCATGCTTGTTTTTCTGTGTTTTTGGGTTCCAGGGTAGTTCTGAGGCTACTGTCTGGAAAATACCAGAATTCACGGTATGTACTTTATGAATACACATTGTGTAGTTTTTAGCCATGTCACTGACTATGTGAGCAGTGACACGGGGTTGTGAAAAATCTCGAGGGAACACGTCGTGTAACAGTTGTATATGCAGTGTAGTGTAACCCTAGGAACCCGGTCTTATAGCTAACAACACGGGTCAGGGGAGTCTCTTATTATACATGTCGTGTCCACCTTGAACATGCCGTTTAGTCTGGCCTGGGTACCCAGCCATGTCACGAACAACACGGGTAAGGGAATTCCTTTAAGTGCACGTCGTTTTCCCGTGGAACACACCGTTTATAGTCAACCGTGTAGTCGGTCATGTAACTAACAACACGGGTCGTCGAAACATTATCTAGTACCCGCCGTGTCCTTCCTGAACACACCATGTATTCTAGGGTTTAAGGGAACCGTGTGGTTTAGACATATAAGAGGCTCGGGTAGGAAAATAGAGATCATGTACACACCATGTGTGGGTATGACATGCTGTGTGTTCGAGGTGTTACAAGACTAGTTGGGGAAGAAGTACATGCCCATGTGAATTTCTTAAAACAACACACTGTTTAGTTTTTATACACTCTGTGTAGTCATGTTTTGTATAACATGATTATTTCTTTTTCCTATTAACCTCTTTTACTCTTGAGTTCTCAGTCCTTGATAATCCCGATTAATGGTGTGATTTTGACATTTCAGAGCTATTTCATCGAGGTGTCCTCCGATTATCCGTCTGTTGCAGGGTAGTGATCATACACTAGATATGGCTGATCAGGGACCTCCTGTAGTTCATCCTGCTATGCTAGCCTTGGAACATGTAGTTATAATATTTTCAGGCACTGATGCGTGGTTTAGGGAAGGATTTCTAAGGATAATGCAGACCTTTGAGGGAGCTCTACCGCCTTCCTTGACTATGGAAACCTTGATACGTGTTTTCTAGTAGCAGCATCCTCCCACCTTCTTAGGGGAAGGAGGACCTCGAGCTGCAGAGTCATGAATAGAAGCCATGATGATGATCTTCGACCATCTAGAGATGCCTACAGAGAGGCGGGTCAAGATCGCTACCTACATGCTACGAGACTCTGCCAAGAGGAGGTGGGATGTGATCTCATAGGTGGGTCATCAGTAGGTTATGGCATGGGAGGAGTTTCAGCATGACTTTTATGACAACTTTTATCTGGAGACCCTAAGGGCCGATCGAGCCAAGGATTTCATAAGCCTGGAGCAGGGTCCCCATTCTTTCATGGAGTATTCCTCTCCTTTAACCATGATTCAGCATTTCACGCCCCTCCAGAGCGCAAATAGGTTGTTCGTGACAAGGAATTTTGAGGATGGTCTCAGACCCGAGATCCGACCACAGGTGAACATCTTCAGGTTGACTTCTATTTCTTCCATCGTCAACCAGGAACTGATTGTATAGCACAATCTGAGAGATTATTGAGTGGAGATCTAAGGTGGTTCAACTTCCAAAGATAGTGCTTCAGCAGCTGATAGCAGGAAGCACCGTATAGGGTCTACGCGCGGTGATCTGAGTCAGCGAGACACATCTCCAGGTAGCCAGGTGGTATGCTACCAGTGTATAAGAGTTGGGCATACATGGCTGCAGTGCCAGAGAGACCCAGTGGAGTTCCAATCATGTAGCATGATGGGTCACCTCCACCGCTTTAGTCAGGTTTTCTCACCAGCAGCTGGTGATAGAGTTTCATCCATGACTCCTCGTTCAGGAGCAGCGCCACCTGTTTCTCACCAGTCTGGGAACTGGAGTTATTCTGGCCATTTGGGCTGAGGTGGAGGTTGATTTCAGGGTGGTTAGTTACTCGTCATCTTGCGATAGTAGGGTGGATCAACTCAGAGCGGTCAGCCAGGGTGACAGGGTCGTGGTATAGGTCATGCTTTTGCAGTGGACCAGACCCACCAGAAGCAGGATCTCGGAACCTCTACAGTTCAAGGTATGATCTTAGTAGCCTCAGTTTTATCCTCAGATCATTTTGATAGTGGTGGTACGCATAGCTTTATCTCTGTTTCTATTCTAGAGATCCTTGGGCTTAGTATCTTTTCTTCTGCCAACCTTTTTACACTAGAAACACCGTTGAGGACTAGGACAACTAGTGTACGTCAGTGCAAGAAGTCCCCTCTTGAGGTGGAGGGGTATCACTTTTATTGAGACCTCTATGTCCAATAGATGACAGGCTATGATGTCATTCTCATAATGGACTGACTAGTTCCCTTCCAGGCAGCTGTCGACTGTAATCTCCATAGGGTGAGTTTCATATCACCAGAGGGTGAATTTTTCTTCATAAGGGTGAGTGGAATGTCCAGGAGATTAGAGAAGGACCAAAGCATCATGGGCTAGGTGGAGTTATAGCTCAGATTTCCAGTCTATATCTAGATGACCAGGGGACTTCACAGTTGGACTTCCATCTAGTGGTGGATCATTTCAGGGATGTCTTTCCAGACGACTTTTCAGGTTTTCCTCTAGAGTATGAAGTAGAATTTTCTGTTGAGCTCATTCCATGAGCTTCACCAGTGTCCATTCCTTTATATAGGATGGATACACCTGAGTTGCAGGAGCTCAAGAAGCTGTTGGAGGAGTTACAAGCAAAGGGTTTCATCCGACCCGGTACTTCTCCTTGGGGTTCGCATGTCCTGTTTGTGAAGAAGGTAGATGGTACCCTTAGGATTTGTGTGGATTATCAGAGCTGAACGAGTTTACTGTCAGGAACCAATATCCCTTTCCAAGGATTGATGGCCTATTTGACCAGATTCAAGGAGCCCAGGAGTTCTCGAAGATCGATTTGAGGTATGGTTATCATTAGTTGCACGTTAGACCATCTGATATACCTCTTACAGCTTTCTAGAGCAGGTATAGTCTATACAAGTTTATGGTTATGCTGTTCTGGCTCACAAACACACCTTCTTTTTTCGTGGAACTGATGAACCAAGTGTTCCATACATACTTGGACTCTTTTGTGGGGGTCTTCATGGAAGATATCTTGGTGAACTATCACACTCGACAAGACCATGGTACCCATCTTGAGATCGGTTTGAGTACATTAAGAGAGCATCATTTATATGCTAAGCTCTCAAAATGAAACTTTTTGGTGGATTAGATTCACTTTTTGGGTCACGTCATCTTAAAGATAGGAGTGTTAGTGGACCCAGAGAATGTAAGAGTAGTAGTTTTCTGGGAGCATCTGAAGAACATCATTGAGGTGCAGAGTTTTCTAGGGTTGGTTGGATACTACAGACACTTCATAATGGACTTTTCACGCTTACCAGCACTGTTGATAGATCTGACCAAGAAGGGTGCAAAGTTCTTATGGACAGATTGTTGTGATTCAGCCTTTCAGGACCTGAAAGGAAGGTTGACTTCAGCACCGATACTAGTCTTGCCAGAGCCTGGAAAGAGCTACACTATTTACTGAGATGCCTCAAGTATCGGGCTGAGAGCTGTTCTTATGCAGGCAGATGGAGGTGTTGCGTATGGTTCTCAGAGGTTGATGATAATTAGAGGAACAACCCATTGCACGATCTGGAGTTTGCAGCAGTTGTTGTTGCCTTATGCTGTTGGAGACATTATCTTCATGGAGAGCACTTTGTGGTTTTCACCGACCACTAGAGTCTCGGGTACATATTCACTCAGCATGATATGAATTTGAGACAGCGTAGGTGGTTCAAGTATCATAAATCCTATAACATTGAGCTTGCCTATACACTTGGGAAAGGCAACACATTAGCTGATGCGTTGAGTAGGAGGAGTCAGATTCAGTCAGTTTAGGAGGCCATTAATGTGTGGAAGATTTTTTTTTTATATTCTATGAGATGCATCTAGAGGTGCACAGTAGACAGGGGAAGACGTTCCTATCTTCTGTAGCTGTTACCTCTACACTACTTGATCGGGTACGAATGAGGAAGCTATCAGTTTATGAAGGCCTAGTCCTACGAGAAAGAATGTCAGTAGAAGTCCCTATTCATGGATGGACAATGGGCGTAGATGAGATCATGTGATTCCAAGGACACGTATGGGTGCCATCAGACATTTGCGTGGAGCTGATGCAGGATTTTCATTACTCAGTTTGGGCAGTTCATCCTGTCATCACTAAGATGTATCGTGATCTACACCGCCATTATTGGTGGCCAGGTATGGAGAGAGATGATTCTGGTTTTGTTGTTAGGTGTTCTACTTTTCAGCAGGTGAAAGCGGAGAATCATCGACCAGAAGGTCTTTTATAGGAGTTACATATTCTCGAGTGGAAGTGGAATGATTTTGTGATGGTCTTCGTGACCAGTTTTCTGAGCTCTCCTCGAGGGAATGATGTTATTTGGTTTGTCATCAATAGGCTTATGAAGGTTGCTCACTTTTTTCCAATCAAGGAGACCTTTAGTGTCGATGAGTTAGGACAGTTGTACATTCGATAGGTTGATCGTCTATATGGAGTTACACACTCCATTACTTCAGACAGAGATGTGTGTTTTACCTCTCGGTTCTAGCAGGGGCTTAAGAACGCTTTGGGTACACAGGTACTTTTGAGTACAACATACCATCCTCATATAGATGGCCAGTCTGAGCACTTGATTCAGGTTCTTGAGGATATGCTCTAAGATTGCATTCTAGACTTTGGAGGTTCTTGGGAGAAGCATATACCTCTTGTGTAGTTTTCCTATAACAATAGTTTTCAAGTAACTATTCAGATGGCACCATATGAGGCTTTGTACGATAGGCCATGCCTGTTACCCTAATGTTGGCTGGAGGAAGGAGAGGCAGCTTTGCTGGGACCTCATCTTGTTCAGGAGACTATAGAGCAGATAGAGTTGATTCGGAAGAGAATGTCTACGAAACAATCTCGACAAAAGTCTTATGTTCATCAGCAGTGAAAACCTCTGGAGTTTGAGGTTGGGGATCAGCTGTTCTTGTATGTCGCACCGAGGTAGGGACACAAAAAGATTATGAGATAGGGTAAGCTCTCACCGAGGTACGTCGGGCCATTTGAGGTGTTGGAGAGACTGGGGCTGATTGCTTATCGGTTGAAGTTAACTCAGATGTACCGGGTTATGCACGATGACTTCCACATTTCTCAGCTCCGAAATTACTTTTCAGACCCATCTCATGTATTTCAACCTGAGGAGGTTGAGTACTAAGATGATGCATCGTTTGGGGAGAATCCTATCCGGATTGTCGATCGCAGTACAAAGGTTCTCTGTGGTAGGTCTGTTCCTCTAGTATAGGTGCTTTGGCAGCACAAGCGAGTACAGGACGAGGCTTGGGAGAGGGAGACCGATGTATGATCGCAGTGTCCAGAACTGTTCGGAGTTTCTTCTTCTATGCCTCGATAGGTAAATTCTGTGACAAAATTTCTTTAAGGGGAAAATTTTGTAAGAACACGTAACATATTTTTAGATATGTTTTTCATTTTTCAGTAGTTTTGAGAAAAGAGGAGATTCTGGAAATTTTTGAAGTACATGTCGTGTACTTTATAAGTACACACCATGTACTTTTTTTCCACTCGAGGTGGTGTGCTAGTCGTGTCATGGCCACACACACGACCATGTAGGGTTGACATGGAGGCCGCCTAAATTGGAGTATGGAAAATCCTAGTACATGCTTTGTACTCTACAAGTACACGACGTGTACTTTATTTTTTTTTCATTAAACGGACCGAGGTCGCGTCTTAACCCCAGAACCATCTTCTTCTCCAGATTCTTTGGCCAAGAGCGTTCTGTACAACTTCTTATCTTCTCTGATCCCCCGAACCTCCATCCGTTCTCCGAATCAACCACCATCAATTGTGTTTGAACAGCATTTGTAAGATATTCCTTCTCCTAGAGGTTCATTTACCAATTCCTCATCTTTCTCATGTTATATTAGCTTAAACGTTTTATATTTTTTCATAGATCTACGATGTTCTAAGGAGATTCAAGCCCTGTGGATCACGTATAGTGATCTCATAACGCCGAGGTAGGTGTCTTGTGCCTTTCTTTAGAATGTTTTTGGTTATTTTGTGAAAATTTGAACAATACCCTTGAACAGGGTATCACGTGTTTCCAATTTTTCCCTTGTTGTTTTCTTTCTTTGATTATATTGTTGTGTAGAGGACATTGCTAGTGAATAGGGTAAATCTACTATGCTTTGGATGTTTTTCCCTTGCATGTTTTTTCTGTTTATAACCGTTTGGTCTATTTTTTCTTGTTAGGTCATTACCAGTTCCATGCCTAGTTTGTAGGATGGTGTGACTGTTCTTCCATGGTGAGATGATGTCGAATGCTAGACAAGTAGTTCTTGAGGATACTTTGGCCGTTACGTGGTGCGATACTTGCGGACTTTACATAGGGCTAAGAGAACCTAGTGTAGAAGACCATATAGAGAATGGACATGTGGGCTTCTCTAGAGTGTCATTAATTTACGATGCGAGACCACATGGGGAATTTACGTTGGGTGCTTCCTTAGAGTGTCTTTAGTTCCTTGATGTGGGCCATATGTGGAATGAGACTTTGAGTGCTTCCCCAGAGATCCACTAGTACGATACGAGACTATAGGGGGAATTAACGGTGAGTGCTTCCCTAGTGAGTATATTCTTTCAGTAGATGAACTATAGGGGTTAGACTGTGTGTGCCTCCCAGAGGATTACTATTATTTGTTTGTTAAATTATAGGGGTTAGGCTGTGAGAACTACTCAGAGGGTTTCCTATTTGTTCTTCTTTTTTGAGTGGTTGCTTCCTTGTTTGTAGATTATATGCTAGAAATAGTGGATTGTTACTGCTGTTTATTATCCTGTTTACTGCTTACTGTACTTGACTTGCCATATATTCACTGACTGTTAGGCACAAATATTTGGGTGGTTTTCTTCTTGGACTTTGTCTCACACCATATTTGGTTCATGTTTTTGGGCCCAAATAGTTTATATTGTTGCAGGTATAGATAAGAGAAAGCGCCCTTCTACTTCAGGTTCTTGATTGCACTAGAGATGGAGAGCAGGGGACCAAGCCAAGGCTTGTGATGTTAAGGAGTTGCTCTTTTTTTTCTTTCATACATTGGTTTAGTATGGTATTTAGCATTGTGACTGTTGAGTCAATAAGGTTTTCCTTATGACTTTCTCATTCCTTCTTTTTTTGAAAATCACAAACACCTTATCTTTAGGAAAATTTCTTTTATAAGGAAATTTTCTTTATAAGGAAAATTACGTTTATAAGGAAAATTGCTTTCTTTAGGAAAATTTCTTTTATAAAGAAAAATCGCTTTTGGAAGAAAAATTTTTCTTATCATATTTTCATCCATATTTTTCTTAAGTTGAAGATTCGGATTCATTTCTATTTTCTCGGAACTGTTTGAAACCTTGATATGAAGTATTCTGTTTTAGGATCCAAATTCTGGACAAGAACTGTAATAAAGGATCACTCCGAAATCCAGAATGAGAACTATGATAAAGTTTCATTCTGAATTCCGAATTCAGTTTTACTCCAGATTAAGGATACGAATCTTTATGAAATTCGACAACAAATTCCCATTACGAATTCTGATAAAGAATTCTCATTATGAATTATGGTGACGGATTCTCATTACAAATCCTGATGATGAATTCTCATTACACATTCTGATGACGAATTCCCATTCCATATTCTCATTCTGAATTCACCTATTAAAAAGAATCTAATCATCTCTATTTTATACACTCTGAATTAATTCAGACTCCGAAAAATATTTTGGTTAGACTCCGAACTTTTATTCTACTTACACTTCTATAATTTGTCTACTCTTTACTATTTTCCTTACACTTCGAACCATCACTCCGAAGATTTCATTCCAAACTTTTATTTTAGATTTTAAAACAATGTCGTTCATTCTGTTACACTTGTTTTGTTATAAAACGATGTCGTCGATTTTGTTATAAACTAACCGTTGTCTAACTGAAACGTGTACAGGTCCCTCCGATCTTTAAGGAAAATATGACCGTTGGAGAAGGAGCCGACCTTACCTATAAATAAGAGCTCATTTGAAAGAGCTCGGGGCTGAAAGGCTGACAGATCCTCGACTCATGTGATTACATGCTCGAAGTGATTTCTAGAGAGAGAGAGGCTCTTATTAACTCTCAAAGCTTCGTGCTACTCCGAATGTTGGTGATTAAATTCGAGGGCTTCCGGGGATAGGAAGACAGAGGTGCCGACTACCTTGAAGTTCGAGGGCTTCCTTGCTGGGGAATACATAGGTTGCCAACTACCTTGAAGTTGAGGGCTTGCGGGGATAGCAAGACAGAGACTCCGATCTTCGTATCGAGGGCTTACCATGGTGTGGGTAAGACAGACTTTCATGAAAGTATAAATCAAGGGACCTTTATCCAAGGTTGTTGGATACCCTTCTCTTTGGGTTAAAAGACTTATATCTTGTTACTTGTAGTTTAACTACTTGTTTATATTCCGCTGCATTTTGTATTATAAGGTAAGTATAACTTTCTTATACTTCCTTATTTGTACTCTGTTTCATTTAGATTCTATACGCTTTAAGGTAGAATCTCATATTGTAATCTTTTGTTAAGTTTCAATTTCCGGAACCATATTTCCGGAACCTACTTTCGGAATCTCTTTCCATGTATGCATTCGGTGTTAGAGGTGTTGTGAATTTTCTTAGTCTAACTTTTTTAAACTTAGCCTTTTCCTTTGCTTAAGGAAAACATAGTTATTCATAACTAACTTTAAAGGTTCCAAAGGAATTTTTAAAGTGTACAATTCACCCCCCTCTTGTAAATTGATCATCTTCATCACTATTTCGATCCTACAATTGGTATCAAAGGTTGGAAACCTCATACTCTATATCAATCCTACAATTGTTATCAGATGAGGTCTCTAAAATACTTATACTCATGAATAAGGTTTTCTTGCTCACTTTATCATTCTGAACTTTCTCATTCCGAACTTTGTTATTAAGAATTTTTTCTACTAACAAGTTTTTGTGTGCAAAAGTTACTTTAAGTATGGCAGGAATTAATGTTGGATCAATTGATAATCTGAATCCGACAAGACCACCTATCTTTGATGGTAATGATTATGAATACTAGAGAGATTGTATGAAGACTTTTGTTATCAATACTGGAGTGGACAACTTTGTTATGCTTACTGGTGATTATAAAATTCCTGACAAGGATGTCAGAACTTTTACTAACCAGGAAAAGCAAGAATATCAACTCAACTATAAGGTACGCAATACATTACTTTGTTCAATGACCAGAAATATATATAGAAAAATTTCTTCTTGTGAAGTAGCTGATTTTATATGGAAGAAGTTAGAGGTTACACACTTTGGGACTTCTAAAGTGATTGAGACTAGAAGAGCTATTCTTAGAGCAGAATATCATGGCTTCAACTTTCCTTATGGTGAACCTATCTGTAAAGGTAAACAGAGATTTATGACTATCGTCAAGAGCCTACAATCTATGGGAGAGAAAGGTCTACATGATGAATCTCTTGTGGATAAGATAATTGATATCATTCCCAACGAGTGGGAATCCAAGATAACAGCTATAGATGAGAACAGGAAGGTCGCTCAAATTACTCTTGATGAGCTTTTTGGACTCTTCTACAACATGAAACTAGAATGAAGAGAGATACTGACAATATCAAAAAGAGAAATGGAAATGGTACTGTTGCTTTTACAACAACTTCAAATCAGATGAAAGCCAAGACTCCTGAGAGTGTAACCAGATCCAAGTCTAAGAAAGTTATTTTCCAATACGAATCTAGTGAGAGTGAAGTCTCTAAAAATGAGTTAGCTAATCTTGCTCGAAGGATGAACAAGATAGCTGGACAAAGAAATTTACAATCTAAGTATAAGAAAATGGAAAGGAAAGATAAGAATGATGGATAAGTTACTTGTTATGACTTCAAGAGAGCTGGACATATTAGACCAGATTGCCCTATGCTCAAAAAGAAAGAAAGAAAAGAAAGGCATTCAGATAGGAACAGGAAGAAGTATTATAAAGCAAAAGCTAAGAATGTTTTGAAAGCTAATGAAACCTGGAGTACCAGTGGTGGTGACTCTTCAGATGAATCTCTTGATTATGAATCTTCAGGATAGAAGAATCTTGGTCTTATAGCCAGATTACCTATTGATAATCATTGTTTTATGGCTAAGGTACGAAATGCTGAATCATTGACCAATGTTTCTTTAAATTCTAATGATAGTAAGTATTATAATTCTTCTGATGAAGATTCTTCTTCTGATGAAGAAAATACTTTACCTACTTATGAAGAAGTCTCTAGGTTTTCTGAACTTCTTGAGATTGAGAATTCCAAACTCAATAAGAAACTTGATAATGAAAACTCTAGGAATTCTATTCTTACGAAAGAGATATCAGATCTTTCTAAAGATCTTTATAGGAAAAATGCTGATTCTGATAGTATTTCAAAAAATCTTGAGGAAGTATGTTCTGAGAAGAACAAAGTTTCAAAAGAATTAGAAAAAGTAATTTCTAAGAAAAATGTTTTCGACCCTAACTCTAGTTCAAAAAATAATGATTTTGAGGATAAAAACTTGGTTGTAAAACTCATGTCTGAAATTTTTTCCTTAAAGAAGTGTTTATCAATCTTTACCCATGGTAAAGAAACTTTTGATAAGATGTATTCCCAAATACGACCTTTAAGAAATAAATCCGGATTTTGTTATACCCATGCAAAACCTATTTTCAGTAACAATTATTTTGTTCCTCAAAGTGCCCCATTTTGTACCAAGTGTCAATGTGGTGGTCACTGGGCAAAGAATTGTTCCTTAAACAAAACCCAATCTCTAGGATTTCACAAAGCCTACTTTTCTAAGAAGATGTGGGTACCTAAAATTTCATTATCTAGAAATCTCGGATCCAAACAAATTTGGATTCCGAAAGTCTAATTTTCTTCTTGATTTCAGGAAAATAAAGAAAGTACCAGCAACAATACATGGTACATGGATAGTGGATGTTCCTGACACATGACTGGTAACAAAAGCTATTTTGAAAAGATTATCAAAACGAAAGGAGGAAAGGTAAATTTTGGAGAAAATGCTAAGGGATATATTGTTGGTATTGGTAATATTTTTCTTCTTGGTAAAACCTTGATTTCAAATATTCTTTTTGTTAAGGGTCTTAAGCACAACCTCATTAGCATAAGTCAGTTATGTGATGAAGGTTACCTTGTGAATTTAAGGAATGGTAAGTGCTTAGTTCACAATTCCAAGGAATAATTTATTCTCTCAGACAATAGGCAAGAGAATGTCTACACTTTTAACCTAGAAGACCTAAGAATTCAAGATTTAACTTGCCTAAGTGCAATGGATGATAATGCCTAGTTATGGCATAGAAGACTAGGTCACTATAATCTTAGAAACCTATGTAAACTCTCTAAGAAGAAACTAGTTAAGGATCTACCGGAGCTTAGATTTGATTCTTCTAAAGTTTTTGATCCTTGTCAATATGTAAAGCAACATAAATCTAGTTTTAAGTCAATCGGTGAAGTCTCAACAACCGATGCATTACAGTTAGTGCACATGGATCTTTTGGGTCCAACACAAACTGGGTGTATTGGAGGCAAATACTATGTGTTTGTTCAAGTTGATGATTACAGTAGATTTATTTGGGTCTATTTTCTAACAAAGAAATCTGAAGCTTTTTCTTATTTCAAATGTTTTAGAGCTCAAGTTAAAAATGAGAAAAACCTTCCATTGAAAACTATTCATAGTGATCATGGAGGAGAATTTCAAAATTCTGATTTTGAAACTTTTTGTAGTAAGAAAGGTATTACTCACAATTTTTCAGCACCTAGAACTCCTCAACAGAATGGTGTAGTTGAAAGAAGAAATAGAATTCTTCAAGAGATAACTAGAACCGTGTTGAGTGAATATTTTATAGCTAGATATTTCTGGGCTGAAGCTGTAAGTACTGCGTGTTATACTATAAATCGAGTTTTGATTTGACCTTTTCTTAATAAAACTCCTTATGAGTTATGGAATGGTAGAAAACAAAGACTATCTTACTTCAAGGTTTTTGGTTGCAAAGTATTCATTTTGAATACTAAATATAACTTACATAAATTCGCACCAAATTCTGATGAAGGGATTTTCATAGGTTATTCCACAACCTCTGAGGCTTATAGAGTTTTTAATAAAAATACTTGCACTGTGGGAGAAATAGTACATGTAAAATTCGATGAGTCAGATCCTTTTGTTTTTAAACTACCTCAACCTACATCTTCGGATGTGTTTTCAAAAACCGATTATCAACCTTTGATAGAAGAACCTTCTGACAAGGATAATGTTCTAGAAGATACTTCGGAAACATTTTCCCCAGAATATTTTCTACCCTATGTTGATGAACAGGTTTTACAAAACCCAAATCAGGTGTTTCTTAAGAATCATCCCAGTGATAGTATCATTGGTGATGTAAATCAACCTGTAAGGACTAGAAGTTCCTTAAAAAATGAAGTAGAACATCTAGCATTTCTTTCCAATTAGAACCTAAAAGCACTGATGAAGCTTTAGTTGATGATGATTGGATTAAAGCCATGCAAGATGAACTAAATGAATTCGAAAGGAATAAAGTCTGGACCTTGGTTGAAATACCTAAGGAAACTTCTGTTATTGGAGTAAAATGGGTTTTCATAAATAAATGTGATGAAAATGGAGTCATTGTTAGAAATAAAGCTAGACTTGTTGCTAAAGGTTATAATCAACAAGAAGGAATAGACTATGAAGAAACCTATGCTCCAGTAGCTAGACTTGAATCAATCTGTATTCTACTTGCTTTTGCAGCAATCTTTAATTTCAAACTTTTTCAAATGGATGTGAAATGTGCTTTTCTTAACGGTTATATTCAAGAGGATGTTTTTGTTGAACAACCTCCTGGCTTTGTAGATACAAAACATCCGGATCATTTTTTAGACTTACCAAAGCTCTGTATGGCCTTAAACAAGCCCCATGAGCATGGTATGATAGACTCACTGTTTTTTTGCTTCAAAATAACTATGTTAAGGGAAATGCAGATCCAACCCTTTTTATAAACACAGATAGGAAAAATGTTTTGATTGTTCAAATTTATGTTGATGACAATATATTTGGTTCAACTCAGTAATCTTTGACTGACTCTTTTGATAGTCTAATGAAATATGAGTTCGAAATGAGTATGATGGGTGAGTTAACTTTTTTCCTTGGCTTTCAAATTTCTCAAAAACCAGAAGGAACCAACATATCTCAACATATGTATATTAAAGATCTTCTTAAAAATTATGGTTATGACAATAATAAGAGTATAAGTACTCCCATTGGTACCTCAAACTCTTTAGATCTTGATGAAGTTGGGAAACCAGTAGATCAAACATCTTTTAGAGGTATGATATGAAGTCGACTATACATAACAGCTAGTTCACCAGACTTAATGTTTTTAGTATTCTTATGTGCAAGATATCAATCCAATCCTAAGGAATCTCACTTAAAGGAGGTAAAAAGAATTTTTCGCTACCTTAAGGGAACCATGGATCTAAGACTATTTTATACTTCTGGAAATGATTTTCTTCTAAAAAGCCTTTCTGATGTTGACTTTGGTGGATGTAGAATGGATAGAAAAAATACATCCGGAACTTGTCATTTCTTAGGAGATTCATTAGTTTTTTGGTCCTGCTAGAAGCAACATTCTGTAGCACTCTCCACTGCTGAAGCTGAATATGTAGCAGCTGGATGTTCTTGTGCACAAGTGTTGTGGATGCAACACACACTCACAGACTATGGGTTGAGTTTTACTAAAACACAAATTTTTTGGGATAACACAAGTGCCATTTCCCTTAGTAAGAACCCTGCACATCACTCCCGTGCAAGACACATAGATATTAGGCATCACTTTCTTAGGGATCACACACTTAAAGGAGATATTATTCTTCAGTTTTTTGGAACGCAAGATCAACTTACTGATATTTTCACAAAATCTTTGCCTTTTGATAGATTTGAATATATTAAACAGAAGTTAGGAATGATAACCGTAAGGTAATCCTCCTTAATTAACTTTCTGTTGAAAATGTCTCCTTACAACAATACACTCCTTTCTATAGGGGGAGTACATTTACTTGTTAGTTTAACAAAGTTTTTCAAAAATCTGTTTTTAAACTTTTCGGAACGAAGATATCCAGAATGGATATTTCCGGAACTACAATTTTTCCATAATGGAAATGTTCGTACAGAATACTTCTGGAATGGAAGTGTTCGTATTGAACATTTCCGGAATGGAAAATTTCGTACTGGTATTTTCATAACAGGACTTTCGTACCGAATCTTTCATTATAAGTTTTTCGTTTTCATTTTATTAAAAAAAATTTACATACTGAGTTTTCTGTATTGAGTTTGTTTTTCATACTATGTTTTTCCTTATTAAGTGTGTTTTTGTACTAAATTTGTTTTTCGTACTGAGCTTTCTGTAATGCGTTTTCCGTACTGAGTTTGTTTTCAGTAGTAAAGTTTTTGCGAATTCTATCTTTTCATAACAAATATTTCTTTCTTAGTCATTATTTTTTACCCATTACGAATAATCCTCCTAAGCCAATCCGAAATATATGATTTCCTCACTCATGTTTTTGTAGTCATTTGTTTTCTTGCTAAAATTTTCTTGTATTATGTTTTCGAATTATAGTTTTCTTAATTCTTTGTTTTAATAAAAACTTCAAAAAGATTGGATTTAAGTTTTCAACCGTCAGATCTAATCTCAGCTCATCCCAACCATTAGATCAACCAAGGAAGTTGAACCGTCGTTCCATTTCCTATATAAAGAGGACCCAAATACTCGTCCCACATCGATTTCAAGCTCTCGCATCCCGAAGCTCTGCCCCTCTGTTTTAAGGCCGTTCTTAACTTCAGTTGTCTCCGTTCTGAACTTCTCATAGGATTACAGATCCAAATGTCTGTGGAGTTAGCTTCTCAAGATATGTCATCCAATAAGCCAATTTCTCAGTGGTTAGTATACAGAGAAAGCCTAGTCCATACGGATTTCTTAAATAACTATGATTCTCTTATTTCAAAGAACATTAAGTTGAATGACTGGGAAGATGTTGCTGTATCCAAATCGGGGAATCAAGACGATGTCTTTTCGGAGTTACTTGTTGAGTTCTATGAATCAGTTTCCTTCTTTATGGAAGATAATAGGGAGAAGTTTTCTTTTATGTCTTATGGAAAGACTTACAAGCTTTCTCACACCGAGGCTGCAAGCTTGGTTGGGCTGACTTATGAAGGAGAAGCTGAATTTATTTCGCATGTGTTGCCGGACTCTAAGGGTAGCTTCGACAAGGAAAAATCCTTAGAAACTCTCAGACTAGATTATGACAAGGCTCCGAAGATTTCAAGTTTATCCATAAATTTCCGGATTCTAGAGTTGTGGGTGCGGGGGATTATCGTACCGAGGAAAGGTGATAAAGACAGTTTGAAGAAAAATGAGATCTATATCTTAGATTTCATGATAAATCTAAGGAAGCTTAACTTGATTACGCACATTCTTATTACTCTTGAGAATTTGAAGAAAAGGAAATCTGAGTGCTCAGATTATTATGTATCCAGCAATCCTCTCCAAGTTGATAGTTCGGGGCCTTCAGTCTTTCAAAGAGGCTTGCAAATCTAAGCCAAGAGTTTGAAAGATTATGCTGGTCAGTGATGGTACTCTTAAGAGGATGGATGTGGCTTTCAACAAGGAAACTGGTGAGTTCTTCGATTTGCCTAATCAAGAAGAAGCGGCTCCAAAGGCTACTGAACCGGAATCATCTAAGCCAGTAAGGAAGAGAAAGCTGAAAGAAGTGGAAGTAGAAGCAGAGAATCCCAAGTCTAAGGAAGTCCATTCCGCACCTCCAAACCCAAAGAAGAAGAAAGCCTATCCTGATGAAGTTGTTACGAAGTGGAGAGAAGATAAAGAGAAAAGGAATTAAGGGGATCCTTAGTTTGGAATGGACCCTGCGGAGGCTAAGGCCTTGAAGGAGAGAACTGATGATGAGCTTGAAAACAAGTAATGGAAAAGAAGCTCAAGAAGAAGATGTCTGAGGCTGAGGTAGCTCAGGATTTGTTGAAATTCAAGGAGATGGTTTCAGCAACTATTCATGTTCTGAGATCTTTCTCCTTGGAATCTCTACCTGAGACTCCAGGAAGAAATTTCGTTACTCAGGAAGAAGCTATTGCTAAGACTAGTGAGGAAGTAGAGCAAGTTGAACAAGTGGAACAAGAAGAATATGTTGCTGAAGGAAGTGGTGAAACCGGAGATGTGTTGAAACAAGTAGTTGATTACAAGGGCACACCTTCGGAACACTTATCACTCCGAACTTCAGAGCTGAATCTTCGAAGCTAGTTACTCCAGCAACGGAATAAGAGAAAGGAGAAGATGAAGTTACTTATCATGGAGAAGAAGAACAACTTTTACATGATGTTTCTCAGAAGGAAAACGTAGGGGTTCGTGTTCAGGAAGTTGCTGTTGAGGAAGATAATGTTGTTTAAGTTTCTGATAGTGAGAAGAAAACTCCGGAACATGATTTAATTCCAGAAAAAGGCATGGGAAAGCAAATTCTTGCTGATACTCGGAGCTCAGAAGTGAGGAAGAGGAAGGAAGTTGGTAGTTATTCGAAGAGAAAGCTTGACCTTGTTGAAGAAGAAATTTCTCCAAGAAAAGTTTTGGATTCAGAGTCATCTTCGGTAGGGCATGACTTTGTTGTTCAGTCTTTGATGAAGTTGGTAGGAACCATTCCGACCTTCTCAAGTATTGATTCAAGATGCCAGATTCTCCAACATGATTTGAATCAGAAAACAGACACCGTGTCTATGGTTATGGACAAGTGCGTTGAGATTGAGGCTCAGTTCAAAACCTTTTTTGTTGGCTACGAAGCTCATAGAAAATCTGGCAAGAAGATGACAAACTGGTCGAAGAAGACTATTGAAGAGATGAGGTTATTTGATGAGTTTCAAGACAATGTTAAAGATTCCTTTGAGACTGAGGACAAGAAGATAAATGATCTGACTTCATCCTTTGAAGAGAAGCTGACAGATGAAAAGAACATTCGGATTCAACAAGTCAGAGATCTGAATGGCAGGTTGAATTCTGTTTCTCAGAACTGGAAATTTGAAAGAGATCATCGGATTAAGTTTGAAGAGAAGTTGAAGGCTCAGGAAGATAAGATCAAAGCTCAGGAAGAAAAGCTTCAAGCCCAGGAAGAAAGAATTGAAGCTCAAAGTGCAAGAATAGTGGTCTTAGAGATGCAAGCTGAAGAAGATCATAAAGACCTGAAGAAGATCAAGACTATCCTTAAGGGGCTCATGTCGAAGTAAAAAGATCCGAAATAACTAAATTCGATCTTTTTGTTGTAATTTTTTTGTTGCTGAGATTTCAAACTTAATGAAATTTGTGCTTGTCGTTCCTTTTGTTGTTGCTTCTAATATTTCAGGTACTTTCTTATTTTTTCAATTCCCTCGATTTCTTTTTGAAAATCACAAAGGGGGAGAAGGAAAAGATCTTTAAAAAAAAGAAGAACTCCAATGAGAGTTTATCTAAAGGGGGAAGGAAAATATTTTTAAAAGAAAAAGAACTCTAATAAGAGTCTATCTAAGGGGGAGTTTTTCATTAAAGAAGATTTTTTTTCCTAATTAAATGTCACTCCGGAAATCTAGAATACAATCCTTAGAGTTTCAAAGCCTAAGGGGGAGTTAGTCGTATTCATCAATATCCTTAAAGCAAAGGGAGATAAGCCTTAATGTTTTTCTTTCTTCTTAGAATTTATTTTTTGTAAGGATGTTTGTGCTTTCCAAAAAGGGGGAGATTGTTGAGTCAATAAGGTTTTCCTTATGACTTTTCCATTACTTCTTGTTTTTAAAATCACAAACACATTATCTTTAGGAAAATTTATTTTATAAGGAAAATTGCTTTCTTAAGGGAAATTGCTTTTATAAGGAAAATTTCTTTCTTTAGAAAAATAGATTTTATAAGGAAAATCGATTTTGTAAGAAAAATTTTTCTTATCATATTTTCATCCAGATTTTTCTTAAGTATAAGATTCGGATTCATTTCTATTTTCTCAGAACTGCTTGAAACCTTGATATGAAGTATTCTGTTTTAGGATCCGAATTCTGGACAAGAACTGTAATAAAGGTTCACTCCGAAATCCAGAATGAGAACTATGATAATGTTTCATTCCGAATTCCTAATACAGTTTTACTCCAGATTAAGGATAAGAATCTTTATGAAATTCGACAACAAATTCCCATTACGAATTATGATAAAGAATTCTCATTACGAGTTATGATGACGGATTCTCATTACAAATCCGGATGATGAATTCTCATTACAAATTCTGATGACGAATTCCCATTCCGAATTCTCATTCTGAATTCACCTATTAAACAGAATCTGATCATCTTTGTTTTATACACTCTGAATTAATTCAGACTCCGAAAAATATTTTGGTTAGACTCCAAACTTTTATTCTACTTACACATCTATAATTTGTCTACTCTTTACTATTTTCCTTACACTCCGAACCTTCACTCCGATGCTTTCATTCCAAACTTTTATGTTAGATTTTAAAATGATGTCGTTCATTCTATTACACTTGTTTTGTCATAAAACCACGTCGTCTATTTTGTTATAAACTAACCATTGTCTAAGTAACACATATACAGGTCCCTCTGATCTTTAAGGAAAATATGACCGTTGGAGAAGGAGCCGACCTTACCTATAAATAGGAGCTCATTTAAAAGAGCTCGGGGCTGAAAGGCTGATAGATCTTCGACTCATGTGATTACATGCTCAAAGTGATTTCTAGAGAGAGAGGCTCTTATTAACTCTCAAAGCTTCGTGCTACTCCGAATGTTGGTGATTACATTCGAGGGCTTCCAGGGATAGGAAGACAGAGGTGCCGACTACCTTGAAGTTCGAGGGATTCCTTGGTGTGGAAGACAGAGGTTGCCAACTACCTTGAAGTTGAGGGCTTGCGGGGATAGCAAGACAGAGACTCTGATCTTCGTATCGAGGGCTTACCCTGGTGTGGGTAAGACAAACTTGCTTGAAAGTATAAATCAAGGGACCTTTATCCAAGGTTGTTGGATACCCTTCTCTTTGGGTTAAAAGACATATAACTTGTTACTTGTAGTTTAACTACTTGTTTATATTCCGCTGCATTTTGTATTATAAGGAAAGTATAACTTTCTTATACATCCTTATTTGTACTCTGTTTCATTTAGATTCTATACACTTTAAGGTAGAATCTATTACTGTAATGTTTTGTTAAGTTTCAATTTCCGGAACCATATTTCTGGAACCTACTTTCAGAATCTCTTTCCAAGTTTGCATTCGGTGTTAGAGGTGTTGTGAATTTTCTTAGATTAACTTTGTTATACATAGCCTTTTCCTTTGCTTAAGGAAAACATAGTTATTCATAACTAACTTTAAAGTTTCCAACGGAATTTTTAAAGTGTACAATTCACCCCCCCTTGTAAATTGAGCATCTTCATCACTATTTCGATCCTACAGTGACTTGTTTGGCTGTTTTTCTAGAAATATATGAATCATGCATCATTTACTTATATTTCTACTCCAGTTGTTTATTTATAATTCTTCTGATGTTATTGTTGTTGGATATTTACGGGTTCCAATGTTGTATGTGTTGTTACTTACACTTTTTACTCTGCCATTGAGGTCATAGTTTCCCCACTATCACACCAAAGGCCTTCGCTGCTAGTCGACAACAAATGGAATTTGGGGAAATGCGCTTGAGTCCATGTGACCAACTAGTTACGGGGTGCCTCTGGGTGGCTTCCAGAATCGGGGCGTTACATTGGATGAATCATAAATTTCATATATTTTTCCCTTCCTTATATTGGACTGATTTTATTAGGAGATGATTACCACCCTTGTTGGTATTGGTGTGCTTGTCTGCCACATGTTTCCCCTACCTTTCATGGTGTGTTATCATGCATATTCTATCATTTTGGGTTAATTTTTTTTGCTTAATGACCATTACACCTTGTGTAATAATTATACTCTATTTCCATAAAATAAATTTTTTGGAAGTGTGAGTTGGATTTCCAAATAGAATTTCTATATTTAAAAAAATAATTTCCAATTCCAATTGTCTATTTCAACATTTATCACCCTTTTTATGTCCCATTAAATTTTATATTGTATAACATTAAATAAATTCTTTATATTATGTCATGTTTATTCCTTTACTGGGCTTTATAGCTCAATCCTTTCTTATGAATTTCCTCGGATTATCCCAGGAAATTTAAAATATGTTGAGATATTTTCATCAACCTAAGGATGTTTTTGATATTGGATATGTACCCTTATTTCCAATATTTACTTAATGTACCTAATTTTTAATGACATTAGACATATATATATTTTGTGTCGTATTATGCGAAATATTTGGTAAGAGATAATCAAATAATCTATCATAAAGACATGGTTTATTATACTCTTGGGGGATATTCTTTGGAATATTCATATTCTACCAATGAATAATGATGAAATATTTTACCAACCATTAAAATCACATCCTACAAATGATATATATGTAATCTAATTATAATATTCACTCTAAGAAATTTCAGTTCATTTATGACATATATACTATATTTCCTTGATAAGTGTACATCATGTTAATTTTATGATACCATGTGGATTCCATGTATATTAAGGGACATTCTACATGAAATATTTCCTATATTAATAAATGGAAAGGTATTTTATATATGTATTTCCAAATATAGGTATATCCATGTTTCAATAAATTATTGGTTCAATAATTAAAAGTATTAATGTTATTGAATAATATAATGATTAATTTTAATTAATTGATATGCGGGTCTTGAAATTATATATCCCCCCGATGAATTGACACGTCTCATGAGATAAGACATGTTTAGTTTTGGTGTTTTCTTTTTCCTATGGCACAAAATACTCTTCACATAATCCCATAAATTGTTATTTTTTATATATGAAATTATTAATTGAATATATATCATATCAATGATTATCATATTCCATGTTTTCATTGATATCATGAATATAGAATTCCCACACTTTTAGATGATTTTGGAATCTGGTTATTCATTTATTCTTTTTATATAAATTATTCCATGTTTTTTAGATTATATTATATTTTATTCTACGCCCTTCAGGGCATCTGAGATCAAACATATTTTCATTCATTCCACATGAAATATAGATGCTGAGAATGGTTAATTGTTGGGGTCATGATGGAAGAGATATTCATGTCTATGAAAAGTGTTCATGTTGTATCATATGTTTCTCATGTGTAATGTATAAGTTTATCCAGAATTACAAGACTTATAAATTACTAAAACCATTCATAATTCATGTACATTATGAAAATTATAAAATATAACTAACAACTTTATCATCCTAGAGTCTATGTTGTTACAGGTTTTCTTTAGAATAAATTATTGCATTTATTTTTGTTCATCATTTTCTAAACAAAATTTAGAGTATTACATCATTTGGTAATGATAGATACAATAATGAATTGTTAATATTTTATGCCACCTTATGTTGCATAATTAATATAAAAAAAGAGATAAGATTTTGAAATAGCTGGGATAATCCTATAGTGGGAATATTATGATACATCCTCACTTCTGGTAATTACTTTAGTATATTTATAGATTAATTATTTATTAGATTATATGAAACAAAAAAGTTTTTAATCATCCACATTGGGGTGAAAAATATTAATCATATGGGTATGGTTAACATTATTTCCTTATTTAGTTACATTATATCACATGATATAAATAAAAGTTTATCAAAACTGTTGGACTCCACAAGTATTAATCATGTTTTAATGATCACACATCTTATTAAACCAAGATAAATATTATAAATTATATCCAATAATGTGTATTTATGTTCAATGTTTTCTCAGGAATTAAAGAGATCCCTAGAAGATCTTAATTTCTCTACATTCCATTTACCTAATTTATACAATATTTGATATACTCTAATAATTCATTCTCGGATAAATGAATAAGTCTAATTATTTGTATTATCATCCTTATTTAAGTATGAAAAAAGTTACATTAAAAAGTCTAAGACACCATGAGTCTGCCACTGGCTATGTATTTCTGGCACCGTGAAGCTAGACACCGTGAATCCAGACATTGTGAAGCCAAACACAGTGAAGCCAGACACTATGAAGCCAGACACCGTGAAGCCAGACACGGTGACACCAGACACCGTGAAGCCAGATATCATGAACAAGACATCATAATTGCAAGACACCATAACCACAATACACTGTGACCATGAGACACCATGACACCCAGACATCGTGATCAATATAGACACCATGTGAAGGAGACACCATTTTGAAGACATACTATGACACAGTTCCTTAAACTGTTCTGTTATCTTTTAATTTCATTTCAAACGGTCATATTCTATGCTTTTAATGAAACTGATCTTAATTAATGTGGGTTATTGGCAAGTTAGGGAATCATACCTCATACCTAAAAAAAGTTAATCATTCCCATTGCCATAGAAAATGATATAAAAAGGAATATCGAGCTACTATAGACAGAGTGAGAGATATATGAATGGAAGAATAGAAGATACATATGAGACACATACAAGAAGATACAGACATACATGCAAATATGATTACACAAAGAAAATCCATACACATCAACAACATAAGTTCAAATAAGAGATTCAAGAACTATAATGAATACTCTCACATTTATGAAGAACACATGTATTAGAATTGAAGGAACAAAACCACGATACTCTGTTTCCAGAAAACATCCAGAGAAGGTTTAAAAGCTTCATCTTCTTCAATCCAAAGGCGTCCAGAGCTGCATTAACATCAAAAAAGATCATTATAAACTCAATTCCATCTTTTTTCATTACCGTGATCATTTTTATTACATTACGAGAAGTGTGTTCTTCTGTCTATTTGGACACACACTGACTCCTAAGCTGAGCTGGAGGATACTGAAATACTCACACCAAACTCTTTATACCGTTGTGTATTCCTCGAAGAACTGTGGTAGTGGTATGAGGACCTGGACAACCTGAGTGATGTTGTATCTTCTTTCCCACGTAGAACTTTGGTAGAGGACGAAGGACCTGGATAGTCTGAATACTGTTGTAAACCCCGATCCAGGGAGTGGATCAATGTTATATATAAACTGTTTGAGAGCACTAAGTATCAGCTTGAGACTGGACCTCTTTCTTTAAACTACTGTGCATCTTATTGTAGTTTAAACTATTATCAATATTCCGCTGCTAATTACATTGAAATTATAATCTCATTTATAGTATCTATGATAGTTGAACTATCAAGTGTTTGTCATTATTGTGAACCAATAAGTTAGTTTCAAAAGCAAACTTAATCTTTAGATTATACTAACTGAGAAATAATCAATCTTTGAGAAACTATTTGAACACTTTCAATCTTTATAAATTCACTAATGTTTAACTTGTTTTACGAATTGGGGGATTTAAATATAAATATTTTAAATAGAAATTTTGAATAGGAACTCAATTCACCCCCTATTGAGTATCCACTCTGACCAAAATTTTGTAACATAGGTTTCTTTTTTTTGATAATATTTTTCAAAACACTTTGTTTTTGAAAAGTTTTCAACTATGATTTTATTTGTATCTTAAAGAAGTCAAAATTTCTGTTAATTATATATTTTTATAACTTTATAGATCTATTTAAAACATAGTTATTATGGATAATAGATTAGAAGGCGTAGCTACCAATAATACACCTTTATTTAATGGTTTTAATTATGCGTAATGGAAAATAAAACTGAAAATACATTTAGAAAGTATGGGATTTGACATTTGGACTGCTATAGAGACTCAATATAAGATTCCAGAAACAAATAGACCTACTTGGGATGAACCTACGAAAGTTTCATACAATTACAATTGTAAAGAAATGAATGCCCTATAAATTGTTTTTAGAAGATGATGAATTTAATCGATTATCTTCCTCTAAGACAGCTTATGAAATATGGGATACTCTGGCTGTTTCCCATGAAGGAACAACCAATGTAATGGATATTAGACAAAATACATACACAATTAAGTATGATAATTTTAAAATGAAATCTAATGAATCTATTTATGATATGAAACTCATGTGTAATGAGATAGTCAATAAAATGAGATCACTAGGAAATGTTTTTTCGGAAAAGGATAAAATCATGAGGATACTAAGATGCCTACCAGATATATTGAGAGTAACCTCTATCTCTATACGAGAATCATGTGACATTGGCAAGGTACCATTCAAGGAGATGATTGTCTAGTTTATGATGTATGAAGAAGTTGTAAAGGTAAAGAAAAAGGAAGATAATGAACCTAAGAAGAAGTCAGTATCATTTAAGTCCACTGCTTCAAAAATCATAGACAAAGATAAATTTCACATACCTGTCGAAAGCTCAACCAGTGAAGGTTCAGATTCAGATAGTGATAAAGTGATGGCTAATATAGCCAGGAGATTGAAGACGTTCTATAGAAAGAAGCAATTTTCAAGAAAATCCAATTATAAGGGTTAGTATGACCAAAAAGGTAATTGGAATATAGATTGGATGAAAGATGATAAAAATGATGAGATATTCTGTTATGAATGTAATAGAAAAGGACATGTTAAGGGTGACTGTCCAAAATTGATGTTTAAGAAGAAATATGATTATAAGGACAAAAAAATATAAGAATTCTATGAAAGAAACATGTAGTACTTCGGAAGACAGCTCAAGTGGATCTAAAGCATCTAATTTTGAAGAAAATAATCATGCTAATATGGGTTTCATGATGAAAACATCTGAGGAAATTATTTCCCCTATGCTGAATGATTACTATTCTGGGAATGAAAGTGAATCAAATAATGTTGATAATATTTATAAAGCCGAATTATTTGAATATTTTAATATGTTGGAAGATACTTTTAATGAGATGAAAGATAAGTAAAAATAATTATAGAAACAGTATTCCCTGAGTAGTACTATTTAATCTGATCTATGTATAGAAAAGGAAAAGAGTGATAAACTGTTAAAGGAGAATACTGAAATCAAATTGTTTAATGAGAAACTTAGAAAAGACATAGAATGTTCACAAATTGAAATAACACTCTAACTAAAATGATTGGAAAACAGGTTTCACCTATGTATACTACAGGTCTAGGATACCAACTTGGATAGAGACAGATTGTTAAAAAACATTTATTCCAAATTCTAGACAGTAAGATACTTGTTCAAATTCTGGCAGTTCATATTCTTCATATAGCTATTCAAATTATTGTAGACCAAACAATGATTATTTATAAAAATCTTTTGAATATGATAATTATATGAAACCCATTAGACAAATATGGGGGCCAAATGTTTTACATGCTAACTTTTATAGACCAAAGAAAATATGGGTACCAAAATTATCTTCTATCTAAATCTATTTTGTAGGAAACCTTCTTGAATAGTTCCTGTAAAAAGATATAATACTTTTAAAATGGTTGTTCAAGGCATATGTAAAGAGACTACTCATGCTTTAAGAGCTTAGTCAGGGCTCGTGGAGGACATGTCACCTTTGTGTATAACATATAAGGGAAGATCATCGTCTAAGGAAAAATTGGTAACAATGATTCAATTTTTATTTCTAAAGTATTATTTTATGATAGACTGAAATACAATCTCTTATGTATTTATCAGTTGTGTGATGTATGTTTTAATGTAAAATTTTAAAATGATTCATGTTATGTGTTTAATTCTAAAAATGTTTTGGTATTTACTACATTAAGAAATTAAAATGTATATGATGTAGATTTAAATTCATTAGCTAAATAAAATATTACTTGTTTAAATGATTTTCTTAAAGAATCTTGTCTATGGAAAAGAAGTCTAGGACACTGCAATGTTCACTCACTTAGCAAACTAAATAATAACGGTTTTGTTAGAGACTTACATAAACTGAAATTCCCACATTACAAAGTGTGCAATCCTTGTCAAAAGGGAGAAAAACAGAAAGTTTCTTTCAAATCAATGAAATAATTTTTTACTTATCAACCTCTTGAGCTGGTTCACATGGATTTATTTGGACCATCACGAGTTTCATGCCTAAATGGGAAGCACTTTGTATATGTTATTATAGATGATTATTCTAGGTTCACTTAGGTATACTTTCTTTCTCAAAAAAGTGAATATTGTTCTTATTTATTAAATATTCCATGTCTATAGAAAAATTTCGTGGAGTAAGGATCAAGTCCTTGAGAAGTGATCATGGCCATGAGTTTGAAAATAAAGTATTTGAATCTTACAACTCACACAATGGCTATAGTCACAAATTCTATGCTCCTAGAACACCTCAGAAAAGTCGTGCAGTTGAAAAGAGAAATAAGACTCTTCAAGAGATAGCTAAAAAAATTCTTAATGAATATTATTTGCCAATTTACTTTTGGGATGAAGTTGTAAATACATCATGTTATATTATAAATAGAGTCTTGGTTAGACCAATTCTTAAAAAGACTCATTATGACATTTTGAATAATAGGAAGCCCAAGGTTATTTACTTTTGAGTTTTTGGTTGCAATGTATTAATTCTCAATACTAAAGATAATCTTGACAAATTTCCTTCCAAATGTGATGAAAGAATTTTCCTAGGTTACTCAATATCGAGTAAGGCCTATAGAGTATTTAATTAGAGAACCAAATGTGTGGAGGACTCTGTGTACATAAAATTTGATGCAACTGATCAACTTGAACCTAAGACCCCTCTTGAATATCTGGAAGATGATATGTCCATTCTATACCATAATGACAAAAACAGTGAACCTTCTGTTAAGACAACTTGTTCCGAAATCTTTCCAGAACATGGTTATGTAGAACCCAAACATGTAAATGAAACTGAAATTTCAAGACCTACCTTTTCTAGACCAACAAAGACTCTTAAAAACCATTATTTAGATACTATAGTAGGAGATTTAGACAGAGGAACACAAACTACTGATTATATGAGAAACCAGGTTGAACATCAAGCTTTTCATTCACAGGTTGAACCTAAAAATATCAATAATGCAATCAATAATGAATTTTGGGTGATGGGTATGCAAGAAGAATTTAATTAATTTGAAAGAAACAATGTTTGGGAATTAGTAGACGAACCTAAGGACACATTGACCATAGGCACTAAATGGGTTTTTAGAAATAAATTGGATGAAGTTGGTAACATAGTTAGAAACAAGGATAAACTAGTTGCACAAGGCTATAGTCATGAAGAAGGAATTGACTGTGAGGAATCATTTATAATAGAATCTAAGTTAGAATCTATTAGAATTATTCTTGCCAATGCGGAATATTTGAATTTCAAACTATATCAAAAGGATGTTAAGAGTTCATTTTTAAATGGGTATATAGCTGAGGGTGTTTTTGTTGGAAATCCCCCTGGATTTTTAAACCCCCATTTTTCAAATAATATTTTTAAACTATCTAAAGCATTATATGGCTTGAACCAAGCTCCATGAGCATGGTATGATAGATTGGGTTCTTTTCTTATTTCCAAAGGTTTTACAAAAGGAATAACTGATCCTACTCTTTATATAAAACAAATCTCTAACTATGTTTTAGTTGTTCAAATATATGTAGATGATATTATTTTTGGATCTTCGAAGAATTCCTTATGTTTTGATTTTTATAAAATGATGCAAAATGAATTTGAAATGAGATTCATTGGAGAACTCAAATATCTTATTGGATTTCAGGTTTTTCAATATGAAAATGGAATTATTTTAAATCAAAGTAAATATACAAACGATCTTTTAAAACTTTTTGGATTGGACATCACTAAAAGTAGTGACACTCCCATGAGTACCACTTGTAAGTTAGATCTTGATAAAGATGGAATATTTGTTGATCAAACCAATTATAGATGAATGATTGGATGTTTACTCTACTTAACTACTAGTCATCCATACATTATATTTTGTGTGTGTATGTGTGATCATTTTCAAGAAAACCCTAATGAATATCATTTAAATGTGGTAATGAGAATTTTCAAATACCTCAAGCATTCACCCAATCATGGAATATTTTATCCTAAAAGACAATAATATTAATTAGTTAGTTATTCTGATGCTGACTTCGGTGGCTATAAGTTAGATAGAAATATCACCTCTAGAACATGTCACCTTTTAGGCAAGTCACCAGTATCATGGTGTAGTAAGAATGAAAACTCTATTGCATTTTCTACTATAGAAGATGAACAAATAGCTATTGGTAGTTATTGTGAACAAATTCTGTGGATGAAACACACATTACAAGATTAGGGATATCAATTCAGGCATGTACCTATAAATTTTGACAACAAAAGTGCTATTAACACCTCAAAGAATCCTGTTTGACATTCTAGGACAAAGCACATTGATATAAGACAACACTTTTTTGAGAGATCATTATCAAAAAGGAGATATCCCTTTGTAATTCATTGGTACTAAATCTAAACATGCCGATATATTCACCAAACCACTAAATTCTGAGGGAATATACTACATCATACATGAACTAGGCATGATAAATCTCAAATAGATACCTTAATTGTTACTGTTTCAGGTATTACTGGTCGATATCTCACTATGTTATACTTTACTATATCATGATTACAGTTTTTCAGTTACTGTCGCTGATGATTACTATCTAACTGTAAAATTTTATGTTTACAGTCTCATCGTTAGTATTTTGTACATACTGTCTGATGTTTACTGTCTCACCGTAACGCACAATGAGAAGTTAGTTCGTGGTCTCACTGTGTAGCTCGTTTACTGTCTCACCATAATGACCAGATACAGTCTCACTGTATAAATTATTTATTTTTTTCATTAAAATCATATCACAATAATTATTATTTTCACCTTTCTATTTTCCCGCATTTTTTTATTATGATGTTTGGTATTCCTAAAGGATAAAACAAATTATTTATCACTCGATTCTTCACTCGAGGTTTCTTCTACTTAATCCTTTCGAATCCTTATTCATCCTTGCTACCCTTTTCTCGCACAAACTATTAGTGAATGCCATGAATGAAATGTCTTTCATCATCGACACTCGGATAGTGCAGCTTGAAGAAGAAGAATATTTCACCTAAGATGACACCCAAAGGACCTTTAAATCCGAATCTGGTAAATTGCGTTGTTGTACCTGAGAATGTGATTTTCCCCAATTGGATTCTATCTAGTAAGTCTCTGGTATTGAGAGTGTTAGAACAGCAGGGACGGTTAGAGTGGTTCTCGAACGTAGAAAGACCCATCTACCCATTCTTAGTAGCTTAGTTTTACCATTACTTTCAGTTCTCCATCGATTCTGGTGATTGTTATGTTGTACGAAGCTGGGTTAATGGCCAGAGATGCTCATTCTCATCGAGGTTATGGGATGCATGACTTAGGATACCTCATGAAGGAATCTGTGAGGACTATCAGAGAGGACCTCAACCTTCAACTGATTTCTTTGATTTGGAAGATTCCCTAAAAACCTTAACTGGATATGGAATCCAGAGGAGAGCCATTAGTGATAAATTAGATGGAGAAACAAGGCTTTTGTTCAAGTTTGTATAGAATCTTGTTAGTCCCAGGAATGGTGACTTTGTTTTCCTCAAATATCAAGATGTGTTTCTGATTCACCTTATGTAAAATAGCCATAAGATCAACATGAGAAAATATATCACACACCATATGTGTGAGTTGATCAAAGTCACATCCAAGAATACTTCTCTATTTTACTCTCGGCTAATCTCATTCATGCATCTTGCCAAGGGTGTGGTTGGACCAAATGAGGAAGTGATTAAGGACTGTTAACACTGTCTCTCAAAATCCATTATCAAAAGAATGAAGATAAACTTGAATACCTAGAAAAAGGAATGGGTTGAAGATAATGAAATAATTTATGAGAAATTCAATACAGTGGATTATCCCTCATGACCAGGAGATATTTACGATCTTGGTTTGAAAATGGGTGAGATTGTTGTGTATCTTGAAGAAGAGGAAGAAGAGTCTGAAGTGCCACCAATGGAAGCTATTATTTTTTAGGAAGACACAACTACAACATCTCATGTGATTCTTAAAGAAGAATTTCCTACTCCTAGGGATGCTGTTAATTTAGAAACTCAACACGAAGCTATAATAGATTCAGTTGGAATGAACCAGAAAAGATTGTCATAGAATAGCCTATAGTGGAAGATCCTATATTGGAAGAGCTACCCTCTTTTCAAGAGGTCAATCTTGAGGAACTCCCTATGGAAAAATCTTTTCCTGAAATCATACCTACTGCTGAAGAACAGATGGAGCTATATTTTTAGCTGGATAGAAAGGAGATGAGTGAGAAACTTACAGAAGAGTCTATGGAATTAGATCAAGATCCTAAATCTCCATGTCCTAAGAAGGATGCATCAGTTGAGGGGGAGAAAATCCATAATTTGGAGTCTATTGAAGCCTCACATCGAACATAGTCAAGTCCTGCTGACATTCAATATAAATTTCCCAGTTTCTATGATGTGGATGTCTCTAAGCTAGTTACAGCAACCATAATTTATCGTTCCTCTCTATTTCAGCTGAAATCAGTCTCCAATATTGCACCTGAGAAGGAACCTGAGCCCATAGCAGTTCCTACTCCTGAACCCTTGTTTGAATAGCCATCTGTTGTGAGTAAAAATGATCTGAAGGAATTTGGTACTTCCCTCTTATCTGGAGTTGAGAAACATTTGAATACTCAACTTATTCTTGTGACCAATTTATGTGAGAGAAATTACATAGTGTTATCAGATAAAATTATTTGTGAAACACAACCTAATATGCTCCATGAGATTCAAGAAGTGAGAGTTGAAAATAATATTATCAGTAAGGAAGTGAAGACCCTAATAAGTATGGTTGAAGACATGCAGAGAGAGCTGCATTCGAGATCTGAGTCTGTTGTTCCTCCTGTAGAACCTGTTTCTCCTCAAATCCCACAGGTTGGTGTATCTTAGATTCAACCATATCTAGAATTCCTATATGAAAATATTTCTTGAAAGGAACAAACAAATTGTGATGGAAATGAAAGTGCTTGTTAATAATCTTAATAAACTCACTAATGAGTATACAAGGTTTCTTAAAATGGTGATAAATCTACTAAAATATCTGACCACAACTGTCAAAGCATCTACTAAATCCACTATACACTCTTTGGACAGTGATCTGCTCATAACTATAGTCAAAGAAGAGCTTCATAATGTACACAATGGTTTCGATATGAGTTCTTTATCTGATGTAATTAAGAACAATGATAGAGTTCTAGACCTAGTACAAATCCACTCCAAACCTTATAGTGATGCTCACCAAGAGATTGAAAAGAAAGTGGATTTCTACTTCAACCAAATATTCTCCAAGGCAGATATGAAAAACCATTTCATGTACCTTGTAGAAAATCTTCAGATTCCTCCTATCACAGAAGATTTCAAAACCCAAGTCCAGATTCTCATAGAGATTACTCTAAATTTGGACAAGTTTATGGAGAACAAGGATGATTTTGAGAAATCAATGCAGTATAGTGGATAGATAAATACAGATTTCATCAAAATCTTAAGGCCCTATGTTCATGTCCAGAGTATAACCATTGTTTCTCTAGAAGCTACACCTCTTGGACCCGGGCTGCCTACCTTCACCTCTGCCCTAACCTTAACCAATAATTTTTTAAGCCAAGAACTAAGTCATATCAGTCCTGTGATTCTCGATAAAAAACTGTCGATATCTTCTATTGCTCCTACCTTGGCTCCCTTAGTCTTTGAAGGCCTTGCTTTACCATCTTTATCAACTACCTCACTGCCTTCTACTAACTCGACCTCTGTCCCTATGGCTTCCTCTTCTGCCACTACAACTAAAGGTAAAGATAACTTCATCCCATGAAGAAGAACAATGATTAATTTTATTTTGATAGGGATGCTTTTGCCTTTGTATTACTCTTTTCTTTTTCACTGAACCTTGCTTTCTATTAAGGGAATGCTAGTTTTCTACTTCTTTTATGTCATCTTTCTGATAATCAGAAAAGGGGGAGAAGTTTCTATATGCCAACATTTTATATCTTGTTATCTCTATAGTTGAATCCAATATACACATTAACTGTACATAATTTGTGATCATCAAAAAGGGAGAGATTGTTGGAATTCTCATGTATTGATCATGTTTTAATGATCACGAATCTGATTCAACCACGTTAAAACCTATTAATTATATCCAATCACGTGTATTTATGTTTAATGTTTTATCATGCTTTATGAAGATCCCTGCAAGATATTAATTTCTCTACATTCTTCTTACCTACATTATACAATCATTGATATACTCTCATAATACATTCTTTGATATATTCTTAAGTCTAATTATTTATATTATCGTCATTATTTAAGTCTGAACATAGTTACTTTGAAATGTCTAAGACACCGTAAGCCTGCCACTGGCTATGTATTTCTGGAACCGTGAAGCCAGACACCGTGAATCCAGACACCGTGAAGCCAGACACCGTGAAGCCAGACACCATGAAGCCAGACACCGTGTAGCCCGACACTGTGAAGCCAGACACCGTGAAGCCAGACCCCATGAAACCAGACACTGTGAAGCTAGATATCGTGAACAGGACACTGTAACTGCAAGACACTAAAACCGTAAGACATAGTGGCCATGAGACACCGTGACACTTAGACACTGTGATCAATCTAGACACCGTGTGAAGGAGACACTATTTCCTAGACTTACTGTGATACCGTTTCTTGAACAATTATATCTTCATTTAATTTAATTTACAAAGGTCATATTTTGAACTTTTAATGCAACTATAATTAATTAATGTGGTTAGTTGGCATTTCAGGTAACCGTACCTCGTACCTGAAAAAAGATAATCTTTCCCATTTTCGAAGAAAAATAAATAAAACGGAATATAGATCTACTAAAGATGGAGTGAGAGATATACGAAAGAAGGAATAGAAGATACAGATGAGACACGTACAATAAGATAAACACACACATTCAAATAAGATCAGACGAAGAACACTCAGACACATCAAGAACAGAAGTTCAAAGAAGAGATTCAAGCACTACAAGGAATAATCTCACATTCAAGATGAACACCTATACTAGAAGTGAAGGAACCAAACCATGATACTCAATTTTCCAGATAACTTCCAGGGAAGGAATAAAATTTTCATCAACATCAATCCAAAGGAGTCTAGAGTTGCATTGGCATCACACAAGAGAATTCTAAACTCATTTCCATATTACTACTCTATTGTAATCATTTTTATTACATTATGAGTAGTTTGTGCTTCTGTCTGTTTGGACACACATTGAATCCCAAGCTGACCTGGAGGATAATGAAATACTCCCACAAAACTCATTATACCTTTGCGTATCCTACGAAGAACTGTGGTAGAGGTCTGAGAACTTGGAAAAACTGTGTGTTGTTTATTCTTCTTTCCCACATAGAATTGTGGTAGAGTTCGGATGACCTGGATAGTCTGGGTACTATTGTAATCCACAACGAAGGGTGTGGATCAAAGTTATATATAAACTGTTTTAGTGGTCTATGTCTCAGCTTGAGACCGAATCTCTTGGTTAAAACTGATGTGCACCTTATTTTAGTTTAAACTATTTTCAATATTCCACTGCTAATTACTTTGAAATTCAAATTTTTTTTAATGTAACTCTGATAGTTGAACTAGTAATTGATCGTAATTATTGTGAATCAGTATTTTAGTTTCAAAAGATAACATAATCTTCAGATTAAGCTAACTGAGAAATAATATATCATTGAGAAACTAATTGAACACTTACAATCATTATAAATTCACTACAATTTAACTTTTTTTATGAAGTGAAGGATTTAAATATATATCATTTAAACAGAAATTTTTATTAGGATCTCAATTCACCCCCCTCTTGAGTATCCACTCCGACCAACAAAAACATTAATAGTAAAATTATTTTTGGCAAAAATAACATTTTCAATTTCGGTGTCACTAATTAATTTCCACTAAATGGTATGACAAATTTATTATATGTAAAAGTAATATTGTACAACATGAACATATTATCTATACTAGATAATTTTAGACATGAAATGAATATTCATTCTGAGTATTTTTCCAAATGATATTTTTTGTGTTTTTAATATTAAATATAGATATTTTAGGTTCTAAAAATTGAAAATTAATTCCTAAAATAACTGTAAAATATTACTAGGTATAAAGAAAAAAATGATTCGATGTTTTATTTTCATTAGTTTTCCAGTACAAAAATCTATGTATACTTATTTTATACTTATTGATAAAATATTTTCAATTACTATTTCTAAAAATAAGACATCGAATGTACTTTTAAAATTGTGAAATTTTTTTGGGAGAAATATTTATCATAATTGATGGGTTATGAAAATTTTAAATTAAATAGGGATGAAATAAGAAATATATTTAAAGGAAAAAAATACTGTGATTAAATAAAATTACAACCATTAATAAAAAAAATCCCTAATTCATGAATATTTAACAACGAATTTATAAAAGAGTTTTACTATGAGATACATAAAATCGGTAACAGAATTAGGGGATATGGGGTAAAATTTATGAATTTTATTCTATACATTTTATTGGGAAAGTTACTTGAAATATGTGATTAAACATATCATCCTAAAAAGAGAGAGAGAGATGTGTGTCATTAATTTTAAAGACCCTTACAACATTAGAAACTCTTAGGAAATTAAAAATTAATTAGTATTTATGAATATAGACAAATAGGAGGATATTTTTTTAAATATAATAAAAAATATATTTTTGAATTTGAATGAGGAAATTCTATACACTAATTTAGAATATGAACAAAACAATGAGTATATTAATCAAATCTCATAACTTATTTCCATTAACATCATAATATAAGAAAAGTGGTAAAAAAGTTATTTTATACATAATTTGTTTTAATGGTGTTACAATATGAAAATATTAAATTTATTTTACAAAAAATGTGTAACATTTAAGAAAATAATAACATCAAAAGAATATTTTTCCAAAAAAAGATATGAAATTGAATTTTTAAGGTAAAGATGTGATAAAATGAATAATTATTATATAGAATTATATGAATGTAAATAAGTTAATTTGAAAAAGAATCGTAACAACCCATTATTATTTTTAATAATTTTTAATAATTTGAAAATATATTTTTAATTAAAAATAATTCGTATAAATAATTATAATTTATATATTTCAAATTGATTAATAAATTTCCAAAAAAATTAATATCACTATAACTTTATGTTAATGAATATTTTAATATGAATATATGTATTTGATTAAAAGATTATTTAATTAAATATTTTAAATAGAAAAAAAATATATTTAATATTATAATTTTTTTCATAAATACTAAATTTTGTTATGAATATATTCACTATTAATATGACACAATGAGATTTAATGGAGTGTTATTATGAAATAATTTCAATTCAGTAGACATATTATATACACAAAACACTAAGTCACTGTGAAATAAAACTTTTCTATAACCTAGAATATGGACATAATTTTACCACTTCTATGATTTTAATTTTGAAAAAAATACAAACATCGTTGCAATCAGTATGTTTTTAGAGTCTAATAGGATGCACATAATTTTTTTGGTCAATTGTAACATGACTCTTATAAATAGTAATATACCATTATAAATAGTAACATTGACCTTATGATTACTAATGTTCCCTTATAAATAGAAACATCATCCATGTAAGTATAAATAATATTTAGGCAACTTATAAATGAAAGTGAATATTTTAATGCATAATAATTTAGTGTTTGTATTTATTGGAGAATTAAATATTTAATAAAAAATTTAATTTAAAACTAATTTAAAATATACCTCATAAAATGTATGTATAAATCAATATTTTGTTTCTCTTATGATTTTGGGGAAATTTAAGAGACCTTAGTAAAACATTTAAGGTATTATAACAATAGTTATAATTTAAAAAACAATAATTTTCGTGTAAATGGTGATTATAGCCAAAAATTAAATAATTTTAATTTATAATATTATTTTCATAGAATGGAATTCATTGTTTGGATTATAAAATTTGATAAATGTATGGGGTGAATTTTTGGGATTTTTTTTGAAGTACTAGAATTTTTGGTTAATAGTGAAAATATGTTAATTTCTGAAAAATGCTAAATAAATGAATTTCTGCATAATTCATGGGTCACGGCTGATGTAAACAGTCATTTTTTTTAATTCACATGAACTTATTACTATTTTTAGTCAGAATAATCAAGAATATTCATTTATTGATCCAAAATATTTAAATAATGATTAAAATAATGGAAAACCCATTCTCCCCACCACATTAAAAACCACACCTCACCCTCTCTTCCTCTAACACAACTCATGATTTTATCCTAACCTTTTTTTGGCCACATACTCATACAAATCCCATTGTGAGGCCCTAGCCTTAAACATTACAAAATAATAAATTAATAAAATAATTAACATTGAGGATTTTTTCTAGTTTAGAGTTTTAGTGTATTATGATACAACTATTAAATCTAGAAAATTGAAAAGTAGAAACATATAATTAGTATCAATATTTCATTAAATAATAACTATTAAATGAAAATAAGAAATCTTTTCTTGATATAAATCTTCCTAATTCCATATATCTCATACTCATACTTATACCCTGTGAAAATCATTTCAATAACATTGGATGAGAATAAATGGCTCAGTAAGGGATATAAAATAAATAATGAACACATAACCCTATCAATACATAAAAAACATATCCTCTTTAACATACCCCACAAAATAAAAATATTTATGAATAACATAAAGAAATCATAAATCATAATGGTAACTGTGGAATCCATAACACACATGCATTGTAGTTTTCACAGCAACATAGGGAGTTACGTTTGTAATACCCGTCATAGTATATTCCATAAATCTATTATGAGAAACATTAACATTTACCTCCATCACATTACCCAATGCATTAGAGAGTTGTCTCGCACTCACCCTCCATATGATTATTGTGGAACCCCCCACATTAGTAAACAATTCCCATGAACCATAACACATGAAACAAGCATAAATGAATGATAAAATTTCTACATTGCATTCACTAGTTACCAGTTCAAGATATTTATATAATAAATTCATTTAAAAAATAAAAAAAGAAAGAGTTTTGAATCAAAGTGCCCTATAACAGTCTGAAAAATTTGAAAGGAATTTAATCATTAATATACTCATGTCAAAATAAATAAATCCTTACAATAATTTCAATAACATGGGAATTAAATATAAGTATATAGAAGATTAAATATCTAAAACATTTATAACAATGTTTTAGTTAAAGAGTCATTTACTACTTGAGAAACTCTTGAATAAAAATCATTAAAGAATAACATCAATTAAAACTATACATATATTGAGAATATAGAAATTCATTATATATAATTTGACTGTTTTTTATATACAAATTATTGGATAATAAATGCGCACAACATCTAGATATGCCTTAGTGAAAGGTGATTGAGGCGTAGTCCTTTACAAAAATTATTCCATTATATTAAGGATAAATTAATTTAATAATTATGTGTGAAAAATATAAATGCATAAAATATAAGTGTATATTATGTTTAAAACAACCAGAGGTCATTCACAAATTTTCATAGTACGATATAATCATGAAATTGATGTTTAACTAAAATAATTGAAATTGGGTTAAGATGTTCCATTAAAAAAATTTGGCAACCAAACGATGTCATATAAAAATTCCTAAAATGATTTTATATGAGATAATATTGTCTCTAATCACATGGAAATAATAATTATAGAAACAATAATATATAATAACATATCCCAACATTTGAAAATTGAAATTTAAAGGCTTGACATAAAATATGTCTTTGACAAAAAGATGACGGTGAAAGACTCCCCTAAAAATATCATTTGGTAAATAAAATAGATTAATTATGTGTATTCAATCTATATACACATAAATCATCTATAAATTCAAGACATGAAATAAATAGTTCTTTCTCACAAAATCATAACACGACAAAATAAAAAAATAGAATGTTATCCCAATGAATGGAAATTGGCTTAAGAAGTTCCCTTAACTCAAGTCTGACTTGTCTTCTATGTTCCTTTTTCTTCCTGAATAATAAAAATAAGTTAATTTCTACTTCATTAAGAACAAATTTCACGTTTTTTATTCCTTCTATGTCACTTATTACCTTGATATAACAATTTGTATATTATTTGAGTTCATATGCGACATTCTGGTGTTGTTCGGAACTTGAATAAAAAATGAACATGTTAAAATTACAAAATGTCCATGTGGTAAAAATTCCATTATCTCCAAAATTATATTGATGATTAATATATCAAAAATATAATATATATTCAGTATATATTTTTTTAATATTCCATATCATTGGGATATAAGAAAATTAAATGCATGTTTCATGGAGACGGTAAGTCGTATGTACACATGAATTCTAAATTCGTTTCATTTTTTTATGTTTATAGGAATTAATACCAAATCATACTTAGGTATATTTTTGTTCTAGTATAATATCATATTATATGTAAATTAAATAATTTCATTAACACCATACTATATACATTCCATGAATTATATGATCGTGTCATATCACATTGAGGGGGCAGTAGTCAACACTTCATAAAATAAAATCAGCGTATTTATACTACATAAAAAGCTTAAAGGTATGTTATAAATGAGAATTAAATAATTATAGAGATAAAAAAATATTTTAAATATCATATATAATTATAGTTCCATCATAATGGCCATCATGAGAGGTGGTAGAGGAAAATCGAACAATTATTGTTCCGTGAGGTAGCAGTTCGCCGTACAAAGAAATAGTTCGTTCACATCCATTTGACGGAGGTGTGTGTAAGTGTAGATAGAATCATTCTCATAATAAAAACTAGTATATTAAGTATACTTGTGTTTTTATATAATCAATATATAATAATATCATAGGGAGTGTAGATGGAAAACTAATGGGAAGAAACTTGAGAGAAGATATTACATCAAATAGGGTAACTTCGTTTGATTTGAGCCAAATGGATCTCTTTAATTAGGTCTTACCTAGGGGAAATATTATAGGAAGAATAGTGGGATGTTGGGATCTTAGGTTTTAGTGTTTGGTTGAGCCAAGGTGTGTGTGTGGTGGGAGTAATGGGTTTGAGGTGTTGTCCTTTTAGAAGAGGGAGGAGTGAAACTTTAGCAATGTTTGAATGTATTATTTTATTATAAAATTATTTTCAGTTTCCAAAGGTCCAAAACTAATTACATTAGATGATAAGATGAATATAAGTCCAAATAAAATCATACAATAAGAATTGGATAGGTTTTGGATATTTCTTAATCCATATTGTTTTTATTTAATTCATTGTTAACTTATTTAACTTTTACCGTGTCATCTTGTATATTTATACTATATGGTTAATATCTATAAAATAAAATGTCATGAGTCCAAAAATGTATCATTAACGGTATTTCTAACCTTATATTTTTCATTTTTCAGAATCTTATATTTTTAGGACTATTTTATGATTTAATAAAATATTAATTGATTTAAGAACACATTTATGTCAATTTTTTTACTATTCATATCATGATTTTTTTAAAATTCATAAAAACATTTTAAATTATAAAAAACATAATTAATTAAAATATAAAAATTCATAACCATACTTAATATTCTTGTATGGCATAAAAATATTCAAAATAAATTTATTTTAATATTTATAATCTCATTTATTTAAAACATTAATTGACGAGGTAATCATTACATCATCAATGTGTCTTAAAGAAATTTATTAATTTGATGTCTACAAATGGTAAATAGAATACCAAGATGTTGGAAATATTTTTATCTTTCTAATTACTATTAATATTCAATTATATAATTTAAATAAAGCCACATTATGTTTTTTTAGGAAAACAAAACTTATTTATGATATTTTTATTTTAACTTTATAAAAAAGTTATTAATGTGATTATCTCACCCAAGTGGCTTCTAAAAGGAAAGTGGTCTATCCAAGGACTGTATTGGTTTGAAAGGACCCATAAAATATTGTTAGAAAAAATGTTAAGATAATTTAATATTATTTTGATAATAATTTTTACATTAATTTAGTAATTTACCTTTAACTGCGGTAAATAAAGACAAAAGGTTATTGTTACCAAAAATTATTTTATCCTATTGAACTAAATATTAATTACTGATGAAATCCATTTATGTTGGATTTCTAAAAATTTAATTCACCAAATTGGTAAAGTGACCTATAAATGAAAAAAATAGTTTTTTAACTACTATGCAATATTTTTCATTATTCATCAAAAATTGAACGTTTTCAGAAAAATACCAAAAATTCACAGAAAGGTAATTTTGATATACCAAATTCAAAAATTATATCTTTTTACCAAATTAATAACATATATGTTTCATTATTTAATTTAAAATTAATTTTTGTTGTCAGAACAAGAAAGCGTATTTTTAATAAATAATAACTATTAAAATATTGACATGTGTTTAAGTACAATATTAAGGTGAAATTTCATCCAATAACCTAAATTGGATTAAATGGTAAAAATATAATCCACTTTTACTTTCAAACCAATTATAATTATCATTTAATCATATAAATAAATTAGATTAAAAGGTAGTTTGGAATTAAAATGTAGTATTTTTCACTATTCATCAAAAAATTAGCTTTATCTGAAAAATACCAAAATTTTACCCAAAGTACATTTAGATATCCCAATTCTAAATAAAAAGTTTTTTTTCAGATTAAACATGTAATTGTTTAAATAACATGATTTTAAATGGATTCTCCATCAAAAGTTAGTAAAACTACCTTTTAATAAAACTAGTGTATTTATTCTTAAAATTGGATTCATTCTCATTTAAAGCATCAATATTTAAATGTATAAATGTAAAAACATTTAAACAAACTTTTTTAATCATCAAATGGTTAGTTTTCATCATTCCCTCCATGAAAATTACTAGTCCAAATCTACCATTTAAATTATTTATATTATTATTATTTTCCGTATGACGTTGCATTGGGTGCAACCTAAGAATTCAGAGAAACCCATTGTTGTGTGTCAGGTACACCATCAAACATAGCATCCAATTTAAATTAATATTAATATTTAAATAATAAATATTAAAAAAATTTAAAATCTCACATTCTTTATTTACCTGGGATGTAACATCCTTCCCCCTTTTGGGAATTGCGTCAACGCTATTTCAAAATTATCTCGAAAACATCATTAAAAGTCAAACATCAGAAAATGATTCATTAAAACTATCACCTAAAAATGAAAGATAAGTTGAAAGGTTACCTCAGAAAACACATATTATGATTCCATGAAAAAATTTATATAGAGGAGAAACAATGGGCCATGTTCTGATAGAGAGTGATAGAAAACATTATCAGGAGAATAATAACAACCATAAAACCACACACTTGTGATAGGTTAAATGGTCTTTGGTTTCATAATAGTAAAAGTCAATGGAAAACGTTTTTGTTTTATGTTTCATTTAATAATGTTGTATAATTTATTTAGGATATTGACTAAGGATAAAAGTAAATATACTTACTTTTCAATTAGAGTTTCATTCTTTAATATGTTTCTACAAAAAACTCATCTTTTCTCCAAATGATGATTATTCAAGATGACTTGGTCACACCTAAAGTGCTTAAATCAACTTCTATAGAATCAAATAATCCAAAAAAACATGAACTATATATTTCCCCTACCATTAGACATTAAACAAAATAAAAATGTTTAGATCAAGATCAGATAATCCTTATAATGGAATGACTTTTATAAAATGAAATATCGCTCTTAATCATCAAAATTGAACAAACAACACCCAAATCTCAACAAAGGGAATTTATTACATAATGTCTTTAAAATATGTCAATATAATCCAAACTAATATTGAACCCCAAAATTTAAATGGATTTATCCCATAGTCTTCCAAAAAGATGATAACATTTATCTCCAAAGAGCATCAGATACTATTAAAGTGTCATTCTGAAAAATAATTAACAAAATTTCATATTCTATATGATATGTTAATCATTTCAATAAATAACCAAAATCACAACATTTACACAATAAAAATATAGATTCTTCCAGTATAAAATTTCAACCGTTACTCCACAAATTAGATCCCAAAGTATTCTATTTTCCATAGGAATATAGTGTTTCCACAAGAGAGAACGTCTTCCAAAATAACCATAATCAATTAATCAATAAATAATTTTCCTATACCATAGATATCTATTTGATATAACATAATTTCCCAAAATAAACATATTCTTAATCCATAAAATCATCTAACTAGAGAAATTAGTAATAGTAATGGGGACTTAATGCGTCTAGTGGTAGGAGATAAATGCCAATTTCACTTTGGTTGTGGGTTTGATTCCCCCATCTTTGTCCGATGTGACGGGTTGTCACATGATCTATGTGTTGTCATTTTTCAAAAACTGTATAATTTTATAACATTACCCATAAAAAAGAGATAAATTCCTCATAAATAACCATAACATATTTTAACCACAAATGTTATCTGATACTTTTCCTTTTCATCCCAAAAATTAATAACCTAAACTACCTTAAATTCAAGGATCATATACTTCAAAATGATTCTTAATAACTATATCCACAAATGAAAAGATAATTATTCCTTGAATAGCATTGGAACATATCAATGTTTAGGGTTACATGTACTAGAAAAAAGTCATAAAAAGGAATCCTATCATTAATACATTTAAACTTATCATAATCCATAGATCCTACATAACACTTTAATTACTAAAATATTGACATTGTATCATCGAAAACATTTCCTGATCCTTTATCCATGTTTTTACATCTTATTATTTTATACTTATTTCCTACAATCATAATAATGAATAATTTCCTAATATTTAAGTAATGTCAAAACATGAGCTATGAAAAAATCAACACCTTTCAGAGGTCATTTTCATTTTCCTTTACATCAAATGGAATGGAATTAGGAATTGGAAAACATATATTTTTATGATCCTACTGATCCCATTCCTGAACCTTCTTTATAGGACATCTATTTGTATAATAACCATGCAAAACCCATTAAAAATGTTCAATTGTTTTATTGGAAAGAGCTTCTTTCTCTTTCTTGGAGACACCTGGTCTCTTCCTTTTCCAATGACATATTCTTGTTTTATGGCCTTCATTATGACATATATTACATCTTCTTATACCATTGAAGCATTTTCCAAGGTTTTTCATTCCATATACTTGAAACACAAAATTTTGAATATATATACTTTTATTATTATTACCTGAACATCCAGTGGGATTGGTTACTCGCATATCTGATGCCATAAAAAATCACCAAGGTTCAAGTGGTCAATCATGACTCTATATAGTTGATTGATAAAAACCACAAGATTTATCATTGAAGCTCACATTTCATTTAGTTTTTTATTCAAAAAACCGTCAAGTTTTTCTTCACATCCATTACTATATGGGTGCCTTCAAGATCCAACCATTTACTTTAACCAAAAAGGTTTGTGTGAGTATATCTGTAAAATCATCAAATAATATCATATAAAGAAAGAAAATACTAAAATATACTTATTAATGTTACCTTAAACTCATTAAATTTATCTAAAATAACTATGACTCTTTCTAATATTCTAACCATTATCTTTATGTCACTTATGATTAAATGGCACCCTATCCTCTAAAGTTACCTAAACCATCCTTTGATACCAACCGTAAGGCACCATCCTTAAACATCACATAACCGTGAAATAAGAAAAGAATTAACATTGATGATCATTTCTGGTTTAGAGTCTATGAGAATTATTCAATAACTATTATATCTCAAATATTACAAAGTAGACACTTTTATTCAGTATCAATTGTTTTATTAAATAATAACATTTAAAAGAACACAAGAAATATTTTCTTGATATAAATCATATTGAATTCATCATGTCTCCTACCCTTCCTTATACCATGTGAAAAATATTTCAAAAACATTGAATTAATATAAAAATCACAATATGGGTTGTAAGATAATGAAATAAAACATTAGCCCATCAACACATAACAATTATAAGAACATGAACATTCCTCAAGAAATCATAAGATTTATGAATAACATATAGAAATCATAAACCATAAAGGTAACTTGTAGAATCCATAACATACATGTGTTATATCTTTCATATCTATTTAGGGAAATATGTTTGGAATAAACATCAATATATATTCCCAAAATCTCTTAGGAGAAACATTAGCATTTACCTCAGTCATGTTACCCAATTCCTTGGAGAGCTTTCTCAGGCTCACCCGCCCTAGGTTTATCATGGAACCACCCATATACGTAAACAATTCCCAAGAACCATAAGTCATAAAACAATAATAAATTAATGATAACATTTCCACATTGCATTCAAACGATATTAGTTCATGATATTGACATAATCAATTCATTTAAAATATTAAAAAAGATGATTTTTGAATCAAACTATCCCGTAGCACTCTAAATTATTTGAAAGGAATTTAAACATTAAAACCCTAATGTTCATATAAATAAATCCTTAAAACCATATCAACAAAACTTATATTATAGATAAAGATTTATAAGATTAAATCATTAAAACATTTAAAAAAATGTTTATATAAAGAATCCTCAAACACATTAGAAACACTTAAACAAAAATCATTAAATATTAAAATCAAATAAAAATATAAATATCTTGTGAATATAGAAATTAATTATATAAAACGTAAAAATGGTTGTATATACACCTTATAGGATAATAATGGTTCACAATATCAAGATATACCTAAATGAAAGAATATTGAGACGTAGTCCCTTACAGAGACTGTACCACTAGATTAATGATAAATCAATGAAATAGTTATGTTTGAAAAATATAAATACACCCAATATAAGTGGACATAAGTGTATAACAATCATAGGTCGTTCACACATATTCATATCAATACATAATCATGAAGTAGAAGTTTAATCCAAATAATTGAAACTGGGTTAAGAAGTTCCCTTGAATAATTCAATAGCCTTAAAACGTCACCAAAAAACTTTGGAAATGTGTTGAAGAGAGAAATTGGTCTCTCATCGTAAGGAAATAAAATTTACATCATTATGAATATAAGAGAAAATATCCCAATATTTGGAAATTAAAATTTAATGACATAACATAAAAGAAGTCTTTAACAAAAAGGGGAAGGTGAAAGGTTCCCTTACAAATATCATTTGGTAAATAAAATAGATCAATTATTTTTATTCACTCTATGTACACCTAAAGAATGTATAAATACATGAAATGAAAAAAAAAATTATGAGTCACATAATCTTATCAAGACATAATAAAGAATTACAAGATTTACCCAATGAAGAGAAATTTCGTTAAGTAGTTCCCTTATCTCAAGTCTGACTTGTCTGCTATGTTCCTTGTTCTTCATGAGTAACAAAAAAAAGTTAATTTATACATTTACAAGAAAATTTTTCATGTTTATTATTAATTTTATATCACTTATTACATTTATATAACAATTAGTAAATTATTTGAGTTCTTATCGGACATTATGTCGATGTTTGAAACTCAATTCAAAAATGTATTTGTTATAATTAAAAATTGTCCATGTGGTAAAAATTACATTCTATCAAAAATTATATTCATGATATATATATCATATATATCAAGTATATATTTATTTATAACAGTCCATATCATTTTGATATATGAAAATTAAATTCACCATTCATTGGGACGGTAAGTCGTGCATACGCATGAATGCTACATTCCTTTTTAGTGGAATGTAATCCAAATGATACTTAGGTATATTGTTATTACAGTATAATATCATATTTTATATATGTTACATATGTTCATAAACACCATACTTCTTACATTCCATGTATGGTATAAACGAGTCATATCACTTTGAATTGGATGTAGTTCACTCTTTCTAAAATGAAATTATCGTATTTATAAAAAAAGAAAATCATAGGGGTATTTTCTAAATTATAATTACAGAAGAATAGATAAAAAATATATATCATATATATCATCTATAATTAAATTTCTATCATATTTTACACCATGAAAGGTGGTAGGGGAAAATCTAACAATCATCATTTTATGAGGCAGCAGTTCGTCGTACACAGAAATAGTATGTTTGCATCCATTACATGGAGGTGTGAGTAAGAGTAGTAAGAATACATTTAATAATGACAATATAGTATATTGAGGATACTTGGTTTGATTTATAAATAATGAATAAAAATTTCATGGATAGGGGAGAAGGAAAACTGATGGAATGAAACTTGAGAGAATACGTTACCTCTAATCGAGTAACTTCTTTTGATTTGAGCCAAAGGGGTCCCTTGAATTTCCTTCTTCTAAGGGAATGGATTCTAATATACAGATTTTTATATTGGGAGATTCTTTTTGCAGGGTTTGGTTGATCAAATAGGGCATGACTAGTTTGAGTAATGGGATAGAGGTGTCATTTTATAGGATGGAGGAGGGGCTCATTACGAATGTTTTAAATTATTATGTTATTATAAAATTATATTAAATTCAAAAAGGACAACAAATAATTAAATTAGAAGATAAAATTAATATATGTCGAAATAAAATAATCCAATAAGAATTGGACATGAATTGGATATTTTTTAATCCTTATCTTTTTATTTAACCCTTTGTTATCTTATTTAACATTTACCATGTCTTCCTATATATTAATATTATATTGTTAATTTATATACTATAAAAATCCAGGAGGCTAAAAATGGATCCTTAATGAAATTTTTAACATCAAATATTTCATTTGGCCCAATATTATATTTTTAGCAAAATTTTATCGTTTAATAAAATATTAATTTATTTAAAAACTAATTTATGTCAATTATTATACTATTCATTTCATGGATTTTTAAAAATCCACAGAAACTTGATCTATTCGAAAGAAACATCATTATTTCAAATATAAAAAGTCATAATCATCCATAAAATCCGTTTATGTCATAAAAAGTTCCAAAAAAAATTTGTTATTATATTTATAATCTCTTTTATTTAAAACATTCATTAATGAGGTAATCATTACATCATCATTTTTTCATAAATCAATTTATATATTTGATGTTTAAAAAATATAAATAAAATAAAATGATTCTGGAAATCATCTTAACATTCTAATGACTATTTAATGTCAATGTTATCAATTATATATCCCCACATTAATTTTTTTTAGAAAAACAATACAAGATTGTGATATTTTTTTTACTTTAAATAAGAAGTTATTAGTGTAATTATCTTACTCATGAGGCATCCAAATGCCAAATGTTCTACCCAAGGATTTTATTGGTGTGCCATGAATCATAAAATAATGTTAGGACTAGTGTTATCGTAATTTTATATTATTATAATATTACTTTTACCTTGAATTACCCTATTAATAATTAACCGCGGTAAATAAATAACAAAAGTTACTAATCTAACAAAATTATTATTATCCTATTGAATAGAATTTTAATTACATATGAAAACCATTTATGTTAGATTATTGAAATTATATTCTCAGAATTCGTAAAATTTCATTTAAATGAAAAAATCGGTTTTTAACTTCTATGAAGTGTTTTTGAATATTCATAAAAAATGGAACATTTTCAGAAAAATACCAAAATTTACACAAAAACATTTTGATATTCCAAATTAATAAATAATATCTATTTTACAAATTTTAAAACAAATAATTTTCATTAATTAATTTAAAATTAATTTCCTTTGTCAAAACCAGATAGTGTGTTTTTAAGAAATAGTGAATATCAAAAGATTAACATGTGTTTTTGTCGAATTTTGAAGTAAATTTAATTCCAATGACAAAAATTGGATTAAATGATAAAAATATATTACAATTAAACATTAAAACAAATTAAAACCATAGTATAATCATATTAATAAATTATATTAAAACGATGTTTTGAATTAAAATGTAATATTATTCCCTATTTCTCCAAAAATGAAATATATCAGAAAAATACCAAAATTTTACCCAAAGTATATTTTGATATCTCAATTCTAATTAAAAAGTTTATTTTTTCATATTCAACATATAAATGTTATAAAAATATATTTAAAAGGGGTTCTCTATCAAAAGGTAGTAAAACTACCTTTTAAAAATATTACAGTATTTAATCTTAAAATTGGATTCATTCTTAATTAAAGCCACTAAATTTTATTGGATAATTGTTTAAAGATTTGAAAACAATGGTTAATAAAAATATGGTTAATTTTTTAATTCCCACCAATAAAATGGCAAGGAATTAACTATAATTTAAAAAAATTATATTTTTATTGTTTTTCAATGTGACTCAGCATTGTGTGAAACATAAGACTTTGAGGAAACCCATTGTTGTGTTGGGTATGCCATCAATCATAGCATCCACATTGAAGTGAAATTAATATTTAATTCAGAAATAATAAAAAATATGAATATTTTATATTCATTCGTTACCTAGGAAGTAACACCCATACTTCATGTTCAAGTCATTATGTTCTCACCAAATGTTTAAAATCAAAGGCCTTAAAGAGGTTCTCAAGGAGTACTCAAGAGGTAAACCACTTTTTCTTTATCATTTTTATTTTACAAGTTCCATTCAATTGTTTATTTTTACTCACCTCCCTTCATCAAAATGGTATGATAATTATAGTTCATATCATGTAAAATAATTATATAATGTTAATGGAATATTTCATCATTATCTCTCTTTCCCCCTCCTCCTATACAAACAATGAAAGAACTATCTAAGATGTGTTAATTTTTCAATAATATTTTAATTTCTATTAAAATCGTCAATTATAGCCATGAAACCATTTTTATGGTTTATCCAGATCCTAATATGAATAATATATCATATTTAATGTCCTAGAATAATTTTTTACACTATGTTGTAAATTTTTAATCAAAATGAGTTCACAGTGATTGAAAAACAACAACATTAATCTACACTTTTGTCATTTATCGTTTATCTAATGATTCAACCTCTAAAAAATAAATTGAGGATTTATATGATAATTTTACCATTTGGGTGATCAATAATAACTCTTTACTTCAATTATATATTTCAATATCCATTTTACATGAACTTACATACTCTTATACAAGCGAATTGATCATGAAAACTAACAAAATGTCCCCTCTCAAATGTTGAAATTGAATCTCAGAACCCATATAAATGCCTCTAAAATGAACATAATAAATATTAAACAAATCAATTAAATGTAGATAAGGTTTTGGGATTATTAATTAACTAATATAATAGTTTTAGTTTGGTCATTATGATCAAGTGGATGATACATTCAGGCATAATGTAAGGGTTTCCACATCTCACAACCATTTTTGGAATATATTCTTTATTCACTACTATTATTTGAGAATGGAGCATTTATACAGACCATTGATGTATCATATCATGAGTCTATTTATTTACAATGTACTTAATCTATCATTTTATGAGTCGTATTTTGGTTCATTTCCTGTTTTATGAAAAAACATGTCTTTCCTCTCAAAAAAATATTCCTTAAACTACACTAAAATGATTTATTTCTAAAGCTTCATAAAAACTCTTTTTATTTGAATAAACTTCATTGTCAAATCATTTATGCCAAAAATTTAATTTTAATGTCTTTTAGTTTTATATTATTGTACATATAGGTTTATAATATAATTTCATGAAAAATATAAATTATTTTCCGAATCAAATATTCTTTCCAAAGTAAAAAAAAATTTCTCGTCTCAATTTAACCATTATTATAAATATACTTTTTCACCACAAATTCCATTTATGTGTTGTATGTACAATACATTTATATATCATATAAATATTCTCCTTATTCTAATCATAGTCTAAGGGATTTCAATTGGAATGTTCCAATGTTGTATGGGACACTTTGGTATGTTTAAGGATTATTTCATCATGAATATTTCAATGACTCGATTAAATGTATCTTAATCTATGTCAAAATAATATATTGAATGTTGTATTTCATTGATGGTTACCTATTATGATATCATCTAAAATATGTTTTTTATGTTTTTATGATTAGTTTAACTATAGATGTGTTTTCTTGACTTCTATTATTCAATTACTTTGAATGGTTAGTAATTTTGTTTGTAGATTGGGGGATGTTATTTACATTGAATACTTATATGATGTTTATGCGTAACACCATTTATATGAGTAATTTTTTAGACATTGACTGTGATGTGTGGGCCCTATTATATCCCCTCCATGCATAGGTATGTGTCATGAGACAAACAGATATGGACATTGTTGAGCCCTTTCCCATTTTTAGATATTGTTTTGGATGAGGCCTTAATCATTTATAGATTTCTTAGCCGAGGTCTTGACATAATGTTTTAGAATTTTTATCATATGAATTTCTGTCATTATATTATTCATAAATGGTAAATTATGTAATTATTTAATGATTATAATATCCATGTTAATGTTTCATTTGTTTTTATGTAATGATTTATTTACAAATTTTTATTCACACTATATTATGATCAAGATTAATTTTATTGGCATGTGTTTAAGTTAATCACTATGCATGCTGTTTATGTATAAGATATCTTCCATTGTATTACATTCCCTTTTTAATCATCTGAGCTCAACCTTTTATTATGTTTTTTCCCTAGGTTATGTAGATGAAATCATTGAATATGCTTTGTATGATACAGTTTAAATAATATTGTATCTTGTTTTTCATTTTTTTCCAATGTACTATGGGTGTCACGACTATAATATAGTCTTCCAAGACTTCTAAACTGACTAGTACTTATAGAATTGGTTCCATGTAATCATGTAAATGTATTGAAATAATGAACAATATCCACGATTCTAGGGTTGGGGCATTATATATAAGTCCCCAGCCTTAAACAGTACTTAATCTTGATATATTTCAAGAAAACACCTTGAGTATCTTTTCAGGTTTAGAGTTTTATAGAATTAGATCATAAAACATGAATTACACCCCACATTTAAACAAAGTGGTTAAAATAAAAGATAGTATTCATTTTTCTTGTAACATCCCAAGTAAATAAAGAATAAAAAAATTCATATGTATTAATATTTAAGAATTAAATATTTATTTTACTTTAAAGGGGTTGTTATGTTCTATAGCTTACCTGATGCGTAACAAAGAGTTTCTTTGAAATATTACGTTGCACACTAGTAATAAAATAATATTATTTTAAATGGTAGTTAACACGGAGCCGTTGTTTTGGCGGGAATGAATATAAATAACTATAATATGATAATATATGTTTTTTAAATGTTTTTAGATTTATCCAATAATGGATAAAGGCTTAAAATATGAAAAGAATTCAATTTTAGGCATATATACTCTAATTTTCACTAAGGGTCCACTTAACACCTTTTGATGGTGGACCGACATTAAATATAGTTTTGGTCACTCTTATAAATTATATTGTATCAAATAAAATTCTTATTTAGAATCGGGACATCAAAATTTACTTTGTGTAAATTTTCAATATTTTTCCGATAAAGATCATTTTTAATTAATATTGAAAAATGTTGTATTTTAATTCAAAACCTATTTTTAATATAATTTATTTATATGATTAGATTATCTTATGAATTGGGTTTAAAGTGAAATTAGAATATATTTTTATCATTTAATCCAATTTTGGTCATTGTAATTAAGTTCACTTTGAAATTAGACTTAAACTAGTGTCAATCTTTTGATATATATTGTTTCATAAAAACACACTATTTATCATGACAGTGGGAATTAATTATTAAATTAATTAATGTAACTGATATGATTTAAATTTTGTAAAATAGACATAATTTTTGAATTCGGAATATCAAATATATCTTAGATTGATGTTTTGGTATTTTTCTGAAAAACATTAATTTTTGATGAATAGTGAAACAACTAAGTGGTACTTAAAAACTGATTTTTCATTTAAATGAAATTTTACCACCTTCGTGTTTTGAATTTCAAAAATCAGACATACATTTTTGTCATTAAGAAGTAAAATTTGGTTCAATGGTATTAAAATGATTTTTTGGTGAATTGTAACTTTTAAGTTTTTAATCGCGATTAGAAGTAATTAGTGTAGTTTAAGGTAAAAATAATGTTTTAATAATATGAAATGACCTAGAAACGTGTCCTACTCTTATTTTATTTGTCATGGCAGACCAAGACAATCCATGGGTCAACATGGGGACCCCATGGAGCCACATTGGTAGGAAAATGACATTAATAACTTTTTATTTAAAGTTAAAATAAAAATGTCACAAACATGTGTTGTTTTACTAAAAAAAATTTTAAATGGGGTTATACAAGTCAGATTTTTGACTATAAATATTAATTAGAAATATAAAAAGATTTAATACATCATGATAGTTTTTTTATAATTTTTAGGCATTAAATAATTTAAATTATTTATGGCACCATGATGATGCGGCTATTACCTCATTATTTAATGATTTAAATAAAATGAAACGACAATGTAAAATCAAAGACCTACACTTGTCAAAAACCTATTGGATGGGTGGATTTCAAACCTTTATCATCTTATTCTTTAAAGTTAAAATTGTGGGACCTTTTTTATCCGAAAATCATTTTATAATAAAGTAACCTTTTATAACATTTCAAGAGTGCCCCTCCTATCCTCTTATAAAAGGCCCCCATCTCTACCTCCTTACCCACACCAATCAAACCTTTGGATCAGAAAAGATCTGAACTTTTTGTCTCTCAACATCCCTCTCATACTCCTAGAAGCCTCACTTTTTGCAGAAGTATTCCCAAGGAATCCATTGAGCTCAAATCCAAGAGAGTTACCCGATTTTAATGTAATGTCTTCACTTGTGTTCTTCTGTTTTATTTTCCTTATCCAACTCCCTAAACTCTTTTTAATAATTTCTTTTGTAACAACTATAGTATATTAAATATACTAGGATGTTTTTATAATAATAATTGGAGCTACACTTACACACACCTACATATAATGGTTAAAGAACATACTGTTTCTGTGGATGGTGAATTTTTGCCTCACGAAATGATGATTGTTCAACATTATTCTAACACCTTAAAAGGTGGAAATTAAGATGTAAATATATTTATATATGATATATAATATTTTTATGTTTTCCTTAAGCTTATGTATTTTTCATTTATGGCATACCTTTATGGATTCCATTATGGGTATACGCGATATTTTCATTTTAGGAAGTGTGGACTACCGCCCCCTCAAAGTGATTTGATTCGTTAATGCCATATGTGGGACGTATATAGGATGGATTTAATGTTATTATATATTATTTATGTCACATCTAAATGATGAATAAAATTCTTGAATTAAAATATATATACCTCTCATTTAGTTTTAATTCCATTAATATGACATAGAAATGAAAGTAGCGTTCATGTGTACGTACGACTTACCATCTCCATGAATGGTGCATTTCATTTCTCACCTATAAATGATTATGAAATACTATAAATACATGTATATTCTTGATATATATGATATATATGATATCCAAATCATGAATATCATTCTGGATATAATGAACCTTTTACCAGACGAACAACATGTAATTGTAAGAAGTCCACTTTCGACTTAAGAACCAAATATCGACAAAACAAACATTATTAGCTTAAATAATTACATATTGTTTATAACATGGTAATAAGTGATATAAAAGGAATTATGAACTTGAAAAAGGTTCTTAAGCAAGTAGAAATTTGCTCAAGTTTATTAGTCTGGACGTTAAAGAACGATCGAGTCAAGTCGGACCTGAGGTAAGGGACATTGTCTCAATCTCCTTTCATTGAGGCATACTTCGTTCTTTTATACGGTTTATAAACCACTTTTAATTTTACTTTAATACAAAATGAATCTTTTTCTATGAAGCATTTTACTAAACGACAAAAAGGCATGTTTCTTTTAACGTACGCAGTGACAACGACCTTTTCCGCCGCTGCGAGTATTATTTGGTCTTTGGCTTCCTCAATAAGCCGTAATATTTTTTTTAAATGAAATAAATACCATATACTCTTTTATGTATTTTGGTATTGAAAATGGTTTTTATAATGGATTTGTTATGTCTATATATTTAAGCAATATATTGTGATCAAAGTGTGGAAATGTTTTCTTTCCATTATATTTGTTTTATGTCTTATGATTTTATAATGGTACATGGACATTTGATGGGTGGTTAGATGATAAACCATATGATGGGTGGTGCCATGAATACCCGTATGGGTGGTTACGTTATAACCTCAAATGCATTGGGTATGGAAGTTGGCCGTATGGATATTCCATTAAGTGATATATGTGGAAGTCGATCATATGGTTATTCCATTTAAGTATGTTTATGTCCCAAGTTACCTTTATATGTTATTTGATCTTTATATGGGTTTTATGGTAATATTTTGGTTACAAAAGGTTAAGTAATGAACTTTTATTTAGTGAAGAGTTTTTACTAATTAATAAAGGTGAAAAGTATTACATTGATAAAGTATACATGGTTTACTTGTTGTTTTGAAAAACTAACAGTTTTCATTCATTGTGTATCCCTTACTGAGATTTTTATGCTCCCCCCAAGTTTTTGAAATATTTTTCACAGGACTTAACGTGGAATAGGGTCAAGGATGGGATCAAGGGAATGTCATGCTACCTAAAACATTGAAATAGACATGTTTCTTTTTAAGAGTTTTTATTTTATTGAAACTTAGTAGAAGTTTCTACTTTGTAATCTTTTGAGATGTAATAGTTAGGTCCTAATTATCTAAAACTCTAAACCTGAAAAGATCCTCAATGTGAATTATTCATTTAATTCAATATTAAGTAAGGTTTAAGGATGGGGCCTTATAGTTTGTATCAAAGGTCGGTTTAGACAACTTTAGGAGTTAGAAAATTGTTAAATTATTAATTAATATATGGTATGATTGAAATGATATAGCATTTTAAGATTACCATGTCGCTTCGCCTAATATATTTCTGTGTTCAGAATGGTTTTCCGCAGAGGAAAAAAAGCAGCTATGTTGGGACGACATCAGGAGGAGGACAACCTTCCAAATCAGCAACCTGAGATGGTCGGAATTGGAACTAAACTGTTTGTTGTAGTGATGGCACAGTTGACTTAGGCTATAAATGGTGGTGGTATCTATGCACGAGATCAGCCATATCAACCACAGAGGAACATGTCAGTGGTGGAACATTTCATGAGGAAACATCCCCCATCATTCAGAGGATCATCTGACCCCGTTCTAGCTGAAGGATGGATTAAAGCACTAGAGAATATTTTTGATGTCATGGGGTGTTCAGATCATCAAAAGGTTTGTCTTGATGTTTACCATTTTCAAGTTCAAGTTGATCAGTGGTGGTCGATGGTGAAAAATATCAGGGATATTGATGAGATTGATGATCTTCACTTGGACAAATTCAATGGTATATTTCTTGAGAAATATTTTCCTAAGGTGGTTCGTCATAGGATGGAAAAACAATTCCTAGAATTGAGGCAGGGGGATGATTCAGTGGCTACTTATGAAGCAAAGTTCACTCGACTGGCAATGTATGCTCCAAACTTCATACAAGATCTTGATAGTAAAATAAACCAATTTTAATCAGGGTTAATGCCAAGGTATCGAAGGTCTTTATCTTCTCATGAGTTCAAAAGTTATAAAATAAAATTTCGATGTGAGGAGAAGGTGGAAATGGAGTTTTCCGATGATCAGGTGATCTTTGACAAACAACAGAATAAGAGGTCCTGTTGGCAGGCAAAAGGGAAGAATTTATTAAAGAAGCAAGGAGGTAAGAAAACCAAATATCCATCCTGTGAGAAGTGTGGTAAAATGCATCCTGGAGAATGTTTATCCAAGTCTGGAAAGTGCTTTTGGTGTGGTAAGTCGGGTAACATTGCTCGTAACTGTAAGGAAGATGATCAAGCAGGCAATGAATAGCCAGTGGTAAGATGTTTTAAGTGTAATGAAATGGTTCATTATACAAATTAGTGTCTAATAAAGAACTCAACTGAGGGAAAGCATCCAGAATACAAGAAGAAAGGGGTGGTGAAATCCTTTGAAAATACTTCAGCAGATGTTAGTCCATCGAATGAATTAGTATCAGGTACACTATTTGTTTGTTCAGATTATGCAAATGTGTTGTTTGATTCAGGGTCTACACATTCTTTCATCTCTGAGATGTTTTTTAGTAAATTGGAAATTCCATCTCAAGATATGAATCCTAAAATTATGGTAAAAACACCCAGAGGGAACGTTGAGACAGAAAGGAATTATAGGAACCTTCATATCCTTGTGTGCGGAAAAAATTTACCAGCAAACCTTATTGTTTTTACTATAGTAGAGTTTGATGTTATTTTGGGCATGGATTGTCTTTCTGTTTATCATGCTATTATTGACTGTAGAGCTAAAATTGTTTCTTTTCAGAAAGATTTTTAGTTTGTGTATAAGAATGAACCCTTGATTTTGATAAACTATCAGAAAGTTGAGAAACTATTAATAGATGGAAATGAATGTTACCTTGCACATATTGTTGAAAATAAAGGAACTATTCATATTATTGATGTGGCAGTGGTAAATGAGTATCTTGATGTTTTTCTGGATGGGTTTCCTTGTATTATTTATGATCGGGAAGTTGAATTCAATGTTGACTTAGTTCTTGATTCTAATCCAATTTCAAACCCCCCTTATCGAATGGCTCAAGTTGAAATTTTAGAGTTAAAGGAACAATTGCAGGATTTATTAGATAAAGGATTCATTCGACCTAGCACATCCCCATGGGGTGCTCCTGTCTTGTTTGTAAAAAACATAGATGGATCAATGAGACTGTGCATTGATTACAGAGCCTTAAATAACATTACTGTTAAGAACAATTATCCTTTTCCTCACATCAATGATTTGTTTGATCAGCTCCAGGGAGCTCGGTATTTTTCGAAGATTTACTTGAGGTCGGGGTACCATCAGTTGAAAGTAAAAGAAGCAGACGTTCCGAAGACTGCATTCCGTACAAGATATGGACATTATGAATTTGTAGATATGCCTTATGGGTTAACCAATTCACCTGGTGTATTCATGGACCTTATGAATACAATTTTCCATGAGTTCTTTGATTAGTTTTTTGTTGTTTTCATTGATGATATTTTGGTGTTTTCTAAATGTAAAGAGGAGCATGAAAGTCATTCAAGGGTTATCTTGCAAACCTTAAAAGAAAATAAACTATATGGAAAATTTATCAAGTGTGAGTTTTGGATACAACAAATTTCTTTTGAGGAGCAGGAAGGATCTATCTTTCAAGTTATGTGATCTTGTTTTTCTCAAAGTATCACCATGGAAAAGTGTGATGCGATTTGGTAAGAAAAGGAAAGATAAGTCCAAGGTTCATTGGACCATATGAAATTATGGAGAAAGGTAGATTAGTTTCATAACAAGTGGCTTTACCTTTGAGTTTATCTCAGGTACACAATGTTTTTCATGTTTCTATGTTGAGAAAGTATATGCCAGATTAATCTCATGTTTTGAGCCCAGAGGTAGTTCAGTTGGAAGAGAATCTCTCTTATGAAGAACAGCTAGTCCAGATTCCTGACCGAAGAGAGCAAGTGTTGTGAAATAAGGTAATTCACCAGGTAAAGGTTTTGTGAAAAAACCATATGGTTGAAGTGGCAACGTGGGAATCTGAAAATTCTATGAGAGATAAATACCCCCACTTATTTTGATAAGTGAATAAAATTGCGAGGACACAATTCCCAAAAAGGGGGAAGGATGTAACATCCCCGGTAAATAAAAAATAAAACATTTTCATATGTATTAATATTTACGAATTAAATATTTATTTTACTTTAAAGTGGTTTTAATGTTCGATAGTTTACCAAATGCGCAATAAAGAGTTTCTTTGAAATCTTACGTTGCACACTAGTAATAAAATAATATTATTTTAAATGTTAGTTAACACGTAGCCATTGTATTGGCGGGAATGAATAGAAATAACTAATATATGATAATATATGTTTGTTAAATGTTTTTGCATTTATCCAATAAAGGATAAATTCTTAAAATATGAAAAGAATTCAATTTTAGGCATATATACTCTAATTTTCACTAAGGGTCCACTTAACACCTTTTGATGGTGGACCGTCATTAAATATAGACTTGTTCAGTCTTATAAATTCTATTGGACCAAATAAAATTCTTCTTTATAATTGGGACAACAAAATTTACCTTGTGTAAATTTTTGGTATTTTTCCGATAAAGAACATTTTATATTGAATAGTGCAAAATGTTGTATTTTAATTCAAAACCTCTTTTTAATCTAATTTGTTTATATGATAAGATTTTCTTTTGAATTGGGTTTAAAGTTAAATTAGAATATATATTTACCATTTAATCCAATTTTGTTCATTGGAATTAATTTCACTTTGAAATTGGACTTAAACTAGTGTCAATTTTTTGATATATATTGTTTCATAAAAACAAGCTATTTGTCATGACATCGGGAATTAATTATTAAATTAATTAATGTAACTTATATGATTTGAATTTTTTAAAATAGAAATCATTTTTGAATTCAGAATATCAAATATAGCTTAGGGTGAAGTTTTGGTATTTTTCTGAAAAACTTCAATTTTTGATGAATAGTGAAACCACTATGTGGTACTTAAAAACTGATTTTTTGTTTAAATGAAATTTTACCACCTTTGTGTTTTGAATTTAAAAAATCCGACATACATGGTTGTCATTAAGAAGTAAAATGTTGTTCAATGGGATTAAAATAATTTTTTTGTGAATAGTAACGTTTAAGTTTTTAATCACGATTAGAGGTAATTAGTGTAGTTTAAGGTAAAAATAATGTTTTAATAATATGAAATGACCTATACATGTGTCCTACTCTTATTTGATGTTTCATGGACGACCTAGAAAATCCATGGGTCAACTTGGGGAATCCATGGAGCCACATTGGTTGGAAAATGACATTAATAACTTTTTAATTAAAGTTAAAATAAAAATGTCACAAACATGAGTTGTTTTACAAAAACAATTTTTAGATGGGATTATACAAGTCAGATTTTTGACTATAAATATTAATTATAAAGATAAAACGATTTACTACATCATGATATTTTTTTATTAATTTTAGACATTAAATTAAATAAATTATGTATGACACCATGATGATGTAGTGATTACCTCATTATTTAACAATTTAAATAAAATGAAACGATAATGTAAAATCTAAGACCTAAACTTGTCAAAAACCTATTGGATGGGTTGATTTAAAACTCTTATCACCTCATACTCTACATTTATAATTTTGGGGCCTTTTATATCTGAAAACCATTTTATAATAATGTAACCTTTTATAACTTTCCAAGAGTGCCCCTCCTCTCCTCTTATAAAAGACCCCCACCTCTACCTCCTTACCCACACCTCTCAAACCATTGGTTCGGCCAAGCTCTACTATTTTTGTCTATCCACATCCCTATCTTACTCCTAGAAGCCTCACTTTGGGCATAAGTCTTCCCAAGGAATCCTTTGAGCTTGAATCCAAGAGAGTTACCTGATTTTAAGGTAATGTCTTCACTTGTGTTCTTTTCTTTTATTTTGCTTCTCCAACCCCCTAAACTCTTTTTAATCATTTATTTTGTAACAAATAAAGTATCTTCAATATACTAGGATGTTGTTATAAGAATCATTCGAGCTACACTTACACACACCTACATCTAATGGTTAAGGAACATACTGTTTCTGTGGATGGCAAATTTCTGCCTCACGAAACGATAATTGTTCAATATTATTCTAACACCTTCAAAGGTGGACATTAATATGTCACTAAATTTATATATATGATATATAATATGTTTATGTTTTCCTTAAGATTCTGTATTTTTCATTTATGGCATACCTTTATGCCTTCCATTATGGGTATACGCGATATCTTCATTTTAGGAAGTGCGGACTACCGCCCCCTCTAAGTGATTTGATTTGTTAATTCCATATGTGGGATGTATAATGGATTGATATAAAGTTATTATATATTATTTATGTTAAATATAAATTATGAATATAATTCTGGAATTAAAATATTCATACCTCTCATTTATTTTTAATTCCATTACTATGACATAGAAATGAAACTAGCGTCCGTGCGTACGTACGGCTTACCGTCTCCATGAACGGTGCATTTCATTTCATACCTATAAATGATTATGAAATAATATAAATACATTTATATGTTGGATATATATGATATATATGATATCAAAATCATGAATATCATTCTGGATATAATAAACCTTTTACCACATGAACAACATGTAATTGTAAGAAGTCCACTTTCAACTTAAGAACCAAATATCGACAAAACAAACATTATTAACTTAAATAATTAAATAGTGTATATAACATGGTAATAAGTGATATAAAAGGAATAATGAACTTTAAAAAGGTTCTTAAGCAAGTTGAAATTACCACAAGCTTATTATTCAGGACATTAAAGAATGATCGAGTCAAGTCGGACCCAAGGTGAGGGACTTCGTCTCAATCTCCTTTCATTGAGGCATACTTCCTTCTTTTATACGGTGTATAAACCCCTTTAACTATTAATTTAATACAAAAGGAATATTTTTCTTTGAAGAATTTTACTAAATGACAAAAAGGAATGTTTATTTTAACGTACGCGGTGAGAACGACCTTTTCCGCCGCCGCGAGTATTATTTGGTCTGTGGCTTCCTCAATAAGCCGTAATGTTTTTTTAAATGAAATAAATACCATATACTCTTTTATGTATTTTGGTATTGAAAATTGTTTTTATAATGGATTTGTTATATCAATATATTTAAGCAATATATTGTGATCAAAGTGTGGAAATGTTTTCTTTCCATTATATTTGTTTTATGTCTTATGATTTTATAATGGTACTTGAACATTTGACGGGTGGTTACGTGATAAACCATATGACGGGTTGTGCCGTGAATACATGATGGGTTGTTACGTTATAAACTCCAATGCATTGGGTATGGAAGTCGGCCGTATGGCTATTCCATTATGTGATATGTGTGGAAGTCGACCGTATGGTTATTCCATTTAAGTATGTTTATGTCCCAAGTTACCATTATATGTTATGTGATCTTTGTATGGGTTTTATAGTAATATTTTGGTTAAAAAAAGGGTAAGTAATGAAATTTTATATAGTAAAGAGTTTTTACTACTTCATAAAGGTGAAAAGTATTACTTTGATAAAGTATACATGGTTTACTTGTTGTTTTGAAAAATTAACTGTTTTCATTCATTGTGTATCCCTTACTGAGGTTTTTATGCTCACCCCATGTTTTTGAAATGTTTTTCATTGGACTTAACGTGGAATAGGGTCAAGGATGGGATCAAGGGAAAGTCATGCTACCGAAAACATGGAACTAGACATGTTTCTTTTTAAGAGTTTTTATTTTATGGAAACTTAGTAGAAGTTTCTACTTTTTAATCTTTTGAGATGTAATAGTTAGGTCCTAATTCTCCAAAACTCTAGACCTAAAAAGATCCTCAATGTGAATTATTCATTTAATTCAATATTAAGTAAGGTTTATGGTCGGGGCCTTATATTTCCCATCAACTTAAACATATTCAAAATAAAACACGGATTCTTTCTTGACATTTCCTTGACACTATCATCATATCATGTACCTTTCCCTCGACCTGTGAAAAACATTTGAAAAACTTGGGATGAGCATAACAAGATCAGCAAGGGATATAAAAATATGGAATGGAAACATGAGTGCATATATACATAAGAATAAATGAAATCATAATTTACTCATAAAACATAAGCACGTTAACATACCTCATCGAATCATGAATAAATCATAGAAATCATAAGACATAATGTTATCATGAGGCATTCATAAAATTCTTACGTAGGGAGTAACCCTCTTGGTTATGTTTGGAATACCCATCACAGTATATTCCCTAAATCGCATTAGAGAAACCTCAACGTTTAACCCCTTCACATTACCCAATATATTGGAGAGCTATATCGGGCTCACTCGCCCTTAGTTTATCACGGAACCACCCGTCTTCATAATAATGCCCAAGAACTATAACATAATCGTATCACATAAAACATACATAAAGGAAACATAAAATTTCCACATTTCAATCATAAGAAATCAATAAAACTCATTGATATAATAAAAACATTATGAAAACCATTTTCAATAACAAAATAAAAGAAAAGTAAAGCATGGTATTTATTTTTCATTTAAAAAAAGGTATGGCTTGTAGAGGAAGTCGAAACTCAAATAATGGTCACAGCGGCGGAGAAGTCGTTGTCGCCACATACACAGGACAAAAACATTCCCTTTTGTCGTTTAGTAAAACGTTTCATATAAAAAAGTTTCGTTTTGGAAAAACGTAAAAGTCAAAGAGTTTTATACACCTTATAAAATAAGGTTGTGTATAAAACAAAAGTATTCCTCAATGAAAGGAGATTGAGAAGAAGTCCCATACCTCAGGTCTGACTTGACTCGATCATTCTTTAATGTCCTGAATAATAAACATAAGTTAATTTCTACTTGATTAAGAACCTTTTTCACGTTCATTATACCTTTTATATCACTTATTACCTTGTCATTAACACTATGTAATTATTTAAGTTAATAACGGTCGTTTTAACGATCATTGGTACTTGAGTCAAAAATAAGCTCATTATAATTACATGTTGTTCGTGTATCCATTATATCCAGAGTAATACTCATGATGTATATATCATATATATATCATATATATCCAGTATATACATTAATTTATAACATTACATAACATTTAGAGGTAAGAAATGAAATGCACCGTTCATGGAGACGGTAATCCGTACGTACGCATGAATGCTACTTCCATTTCTATTTCATATTTAATGGAATTAAAACATAATGATATATAATAGTATTATAATTACAGTATTGTATAACATATAATATCATTCAATCTATCCTTTATACGTACCACATATGGTATTAACGAATCAAATAACTTTGAGGGGGCAGTAGTCCGCACTTCCTAAAATGAAGATATCGCGTTTACCCATAATGGAAACCATAAAGGTATTCCATAAATGAAAAATACAGAAGCTTAAGTAAAACATAAACATATTATATATAATATATAAATATAGTGGCATCTTAATGGCCACCTTTTAAGGTGTTAGAATAATATTGAACAATCATCGTTTTGTGAGGCAGAAATTCACCATCCCCGGAAACAGTATGCTCTTTAACCATTAAGTGAATGTGTGTGTAAGTGTAGATCGAATAATTTGTATAAAAACATCCTAGTATATTGAAGATACTTGTGTTGTTACAAAATAAATTAATAAAAAGAGTTTAGGGGTTTGATAATCAAAATAAAACATAAGAACACAAGAGAAAACACTACCTTTAAAAAGGGTAACTATTTTTTATTTGAGATCAAAGGCTTTATTGGGAAGACTTCTGCCCAAAGTGAGGCTTCTAGGAGTAAGAGAGGGATGTGTAGAGACAAAATGGGTAGGTTTTGGCCGAGACAAAGTCTTGATAGGTGTGGGTAAGGTGGTAGAGGTGGGGGCCTTTTATAAGAGTAGAGGAGGGGCACTCTTGGAATGTTATAAAAGGTTACTTTATTTTCAAATGAGTTTCGGATTTCAAAGGTCCCACATTGATTTATTTCAAGTATAATATGATAAGGGTTAGAAATAAACTCATCCAATTGGTCTTTGACAAGTTTATGTTTTATATTTTACATTATATTTTCATTTTATTTAAATCGTTCACTAATGAGGTATTTGCTGCATCATCATGATGTCATAAATAAATTAATTTATTTAATGTCTAAAAATTTTAAAAAAATAATAAGATTTCGGAAATATTTTTTGATTTCCAATTAATATTGATAGTCTAATAGATCATTTATGTAGACAATATTAAAAATGTTTTACTCAGGTGATACATTCCTTATTATATTTAACTTTCTTTAAAAATAAAAAGATAAAAAGTCACTTTCACACAAAAGTGATTCCATGGGGTCCCCAAGATTGGAACAAGGCATCCCATGGTCGGCCATGAGACAAAAAGTATAATTATGACACATTTTGGTGTCATTTTTTATTATTATGATATTATTTTATTATCCTTAACTACCTGATTACTTATTAATCAAGATAATTAAAGATAATTATCGTCATTACTATTCATAATGTCCAAAAACAAAAGAGTACTAATTAAATAATATGGGCCTTATGATTCCAAATATGGAATCCATTTTACCAAATTCCAAACATATAAATTGAAATATTTAATTTAAAAATAATTCCCATTGACAAAACAAATAGCGGGTTTTTTTGAAACAAAATCTTTGAAAAGTTTGACACTTGTTTATTTCCGATTCCAAAGTGAAATTAATCTCAATGACCACCATTGGATTACATGGACAAATATATATTCTATTTACACTTTAAAACCTATTAAAAATATAAGCTAACCATATAATTAAATTAGATGAAAAAGCAGTTTTGATGTAAAATACAATATTTTTCACTATTCATTAAAAAAATGAACATTGACAGAAAAATACCAAAAAATAATCCAATGTAAATTTCAACGTCAAATTCATAAATAATAAGTTTATTTTGACAAATATATCTTATAAAATTGTCAAAAGTTTGATTTAAAAAAATGGTTTTCTATCAAAAGGCAGTAAAACAATCTTTTAGGAATATTAGTGTATTCAATGCTTAAGATTGGATTTATTCTCATTTTAAGCCTCTAAAACACTATCTAATTCATAAATAGACATAGATAAGAATATATATTATTCATTACTTACTTGGGATGTTACATCCTTCCCCCCTTTAGAAAATTGTATCCCCGCAATTTATTTACTTATCGAATAAGTAGGGGTAGTTATCCCTCATTGCATTTTCATATTCCCATGTTGCCTCTTCAATCATGTGGTTTTTCCACAAAACCTTTACCCGATGAATAACCTTATTCTGTAACACTTGCTCCATGTGGTCAAGAATCTGGACCATTTGTTCCCCATAAGATAGGTTCTCTTCCAGCTGAACTACCTCTGGACTCAATACATGAGATGGATCTGGCATGTACTTCCTCAACATCGAAACATGAAAAACATTGGGTACCTGAGATAAACATGGAGGTAAATCCACTTGGAATTCAACTTATCCATCTTCCTCCAAAATTTCATATGGTCCAATGAAGTTTGGACTCATCTTTCCTTTTTTACCAAATCGCATCACACTTTTCCATGGCGAAACGTTGAGAAAGACATGATCTCCTACCACAAAATATAGATCCTTCCTCCGGTTATCTGCATAACTCTTTTGCCTGCTCTGAGATGTTGTCATGTGTTTCTGAATCAACTGAACTTTTTATAAAAACTCTTCTACCAATTCTGGTCCCATTAACTTCCTGTCACCCACTTCATCCCAGAAAGCTAGAGTTCAACACCGCTTCCCATATAATGCCTCAAATGGTGCCATCTGTATTCTGGAATGAAAACTGTTATTATAAGAAATCTCAACCAAAGAAAGATGTTGGTCCCAACTTCCCTGATAATCCATCAAACAAGAATGTAGCATATCCCCCAAAGTCTGAATTGTTCGTTCTGACTACCTATCTTATTGAGGATGAAAAGCTGTACTAAAATTTAATTCAGTACCCAATGACTTCTGAAGGCCTTTCCAAAAGTTAGAAGTGAACCTAGGATCACGGTCAGATACAATGAAGAGAGGAACTCCTTGTAAACTGACTATCTCTTTAAGATACATATGATAATGTTTATCTAGGGAAAAGTTATTTTTTATAGCCAGGAAATGAGCAGATTTAGTCAAGCGATCAATAATAACCCAGATTGCATTATTACCTCGTGGTGTCTTCGGCAATCCCACAATGAAGTCCATGGATATATTCTCCCATTTCCACTCTGCCACTAGTAAAGGCTGAAGCATCCCTTTCAGTAACTTCCGCTCTGCTTTATACTTTTGACAAGTCAAACACTTCATAGTAAAATCAGCAATATCCCTTTTCACTCTGTCCCACTAGTAATACTATCGAAGATCTCTATACATCTTAGTACTTCCTGGATGAACTGAAAACAGAGAACTATGAGCTTCACATAACAACTCTCTCTTCAACTGTGAATCACACAACACACAATCTCTTCCCAAATCTCAAAACAAAATCATTATCAATATTGAATTCAGGCAACTTACCCTTCTGAACCAGCTCTACCTTTTTCTGCAACTCACCATCTTGCTTCTATGCTTGCTTAATTCTATCTAATAGAGAAGATTTCACTGATACCTGAAACAAAACAGAAGGACATCCTACATCAACAACTTCTATGCCAAAGTTCATCAAATCTTTAACCAAAGGATCACGTTCCAAACGCAACATTGCTAAGGAAGCATTACCTTTTCTACTCAAAGCATCAGCCACTTTATTTGCTTTTCCCGGATGGTAATGAATTGTATAATCATAATCCTTGATTAATTCTAGTCATCTCTTCTATCTCATGTTCAATTCTTTCAGAGTTAATATATACTTTAAACATTTTTGATCGGTATATATTTCACAATTTACTCCATACAAATGATGCCTCCAAATTTTTAAAGCGAAAACAACAACAGCTAATTCCAAATCATGTGTATGATAATTTACCTCATGAGTTTTCAACTGACGTGAAGCATAAGCAATTACCTGATCATTCTTCATTAGGATGCAACCAAGTCCTTTCAATGAAGCATCACTATAGATAACAGACTCACCATTCCTCGAAGGTAGTGCCAAAACTGGAGCATTCACCAATCTTCTTTTCAGTTCCTAAAAACAATCATCACATTATTTTGTACAGATAAACTTAACACCCTTCCGAATTAGCATAGTCATTGGACTAGATAATAGTGAAAAATTTCTAACAAACCTTCGGTAATAACCTGCCAAACCATGGAAGCTATAAATCTCAGTTAAATTTGTGGGTCTTGGACATTCTTCCACAACCTTTGTTTTTGCAGGATCAACAGTTATCCCATCTTTAGATACAATATGACCAAGGAAAGAAATTTGTTGCAACCAAAACTCACATTTTCTGAATTTCCCATACAATTTCTTTTCTTTTAAGGTTTTCAAAATTACCCTTAAATATCTTTCATTATCCTCTTTACTTTTAGAGAACACCAAAATATCATCAATGAAAATAACCAAAAACTTATCCAAAACTCATGGAAAATTCTATTCATTAAGTCCACGAATACAGAAGGTGCATTGGACAGCGCAAACTGCATTACTACAAATTCATAATGGCTATATCTTGTACAAAATGTGGTCTTCGGAATATCTGCTTCATTTACCTTCAACTGATGGTACCCCGATCTCAGGTCAATCTTTGGAAAATACTGAGCTCCATGGAGCTGATCAAACAAATCATCGATATGAGGCAAAGGATATTTGTTCTTAACAGTGATGTTATTCAAGGCTCTATAATCAATGAAAAGTCTCATAGAACCATCTTTCTTTTTAACAAATAAAACAAGGGCACCACATGGTGATGTGCTAGGTCAAATGAAACCTTTATCTAATAAATATTTCAATTGATCCTTCAACTCTAAAAGTTCAATTTGATCCATTCGATAAGGGGGTTTTGAAATTGTCTTAGCATCAGGAACTAAGTCTCGAGTAAACTCAACTTCCCGGTCTGGTATTATTCCAGGAAACTCATCAGGAAAAAAAATCAGGATACTCATTTACCACTAGCACATCATTAATCTGAATTGTTCCCTTGTTTTCAACAATATGTGCAAGGTAACATTCATTTCCATCTTTTACAAGTTTCTCGGCCTCTTGATACATTATCAATAGTAAGGGTTCATTCTTGTACAAAAACTGAAAGCCTTTCTGAAAAGAAACTTCCTTAGCTCTACAGTCAATCTTAGCATGGTAAATAGAGAGCCAATCCATACCCAGGATAACATCAAACTCTACTAGAGGTAAAACAATAAGGTTTGAAAGTAGGTTCTTTCCAAAGATAAGGATTGGAAGATTCATATAAATTCTTTTTTCCTCAACATTTCCCCCAGGTGCTTTTACCAAAAGCTCAGGAGTCATTTCTTGAGATGGTATTCCCATTTTACTAGAAATGTTTTCAGAGATGAAAGAATGTGTAGACCCCGAATGAAACAACACACTGGTATAATCTGAAAAAACAAACAATGTACCTGACACCACTTCATTTGATGACCCGACATCTACGGAAGTAGTTGCAAAGGATTTCACCACCCCTTTCTGATTATAGTCTAACTACTTCCCATCACTCGAGCTCTTTGTCAGACACTCATTTTAATAGTGACCAATGTCATTTCACTTAAACAATTTCACTAACTGTAAATCAAATTTTGTCTTATCATCACCCTGATCTTTTTCAGTGTAATCATGAGCCTTATGTCCCATCTTACTGCATCGGTAGCACTTTCCAGAATTCAGAAGACATTTCCCAGTATGCCTTTTACCACATTTATCACAAACTGAAAACATAGCTTTCTTACCGTCAGAACATTTTGAAGAATTCATTCATTTCTCCTGCCACCTCGGTCCCTTCTTCTGCTGGTTGTTATAGAACACTTGATTATCCGCAAACTACATTTCCACCTTCTCAGCACATCTAATAAGCTTTTCATAACTTTTGAACTCACGAGAAGCCAATGCCCTTCGATATTTTGGCTTTAATCCTGAGTAAAAACGATTGATTTCACTATCAAGGTCTCGGATAAAATTTGGATCATACCTTTCCAATCGAATGAACCTCTCTTCAGATTCAGCCACTGAGTCTTCCTCTTGCCTCAATTCCAAGAATTGTTTTTCCATTCTAATTCGTACAGCCTCAGGAATGTACTTCTCAAAAAAACATACCTTTGAATTCATCCAAGTTGAGATCATCAATCTCATCAGCGTCCCAGATATTTTTAACCATCAACCACCACTGATCTTCTTCACCCTCCAAACGGTAAATAGAAAGACTATCCTTTTGATTGTCTGAACACCTCATGAAATCGAAAATCTTCTCTAGTGCTTTAATACACCCTTTAGCTAGAACAGGATCAGATGATCCTCTGAATGATGGGGGATGTTTCCTCATGAATTGTTCCACCACTGACATATTCCTCTGCAGTTGATCTGGATGATCTCGTGCATGGATACCACCACCATTTATCGCTAAAGTCAACTGCTCCATTACTGCAACAAACAATTCAGTTCCAATTCCGACCATCTCAGGATGCTGATTCGGAAGGTTATTTCCTTCTGAATGCCTTCCTAGCACTGCTTCCATGTTTCCTCTATGGAAAACCATTCTGAAAAAACATGTCTTAGATGAAGCAACATGGTAATCTTAAAATGCTATATCATTTCAATTTGACCATAAAAAAATATTTTGGGATAATCTTTTAATATAATTATAACTCCTAAAGTTATCTAAATCGACCTTTGATACCAACTATAAGGCCCCAGCCTTAAACATTAATTAATCTTGAGATATTTCAATAAAACACCTTGAGGATCTTTTCAGGTTTAGAGTTCAAGATAATTAGATCATAAAACATGAATTGCATCCCACATTTAAACAAAGTGGTTACAATAAAAGATAGTATTCATTTTTCCCATCAACTTAAACATATTCAAAATAAAACATGGATTCTTTCTTGACACATCCTTGACACTATCATCATATCATGTACCTTTCCCTTGACATGTGAAAAACATTTCAAAAACATGGGATAAGCATAAAAAGATCAGCAAGGGATATAAAAATATGGAATGGAAACATGAGTGCATGTTTACATAAGAATAAATGAAATCATACTTTACTCAAAAAACATAAGCACATTAACATACCTCATCAAATCATGAATAAATCTTAGAAATCATAATACATAAAGTTATCTTGAGTCATTCATAAAATTAATACGTAGGGAGTAACCCTCTTGGTTACGTTTGGAATACCCATCCCAGTATATTTCCTAAATCACATTGGAGAAACCTTAACGTTTAACCCCTTCGCGTTACCCAATGTACTGGAGATCTATATCGGGCTCACCTGCCCTTAGTTTATCACAGAACCACTCATCTTCATAATAATGCCCAAGAACCATAACATAATTGTATCACATAAAACATACATAAAGGAAACATAACATTTCAACATTTCAATCACAAGATATCAATAAACCACATTGATATAATAAAAACATTATGAAAACCATTTTCAATACCAAAATAAAAGAAAAGTAAAACATGGTATTTATTTTTCATTTTAAAAAAGGTATGGCTTATAGAGGAAGCCAAAACTCAAATAATGGTCACGGTGGCAGAGAAGTCGTTGTCGCCGCATACACACGACAAAAACATTCCCTTTTATTATTTAGTAAAACACTTCGTATAAAAAAGTTTCCTTTTGGATAAACATAAAAGTCAAAGGGTTTTATACACCGTATAAAATAATGTTGTGTATAAAACAAAAGTATGCCTTAATGAAAGGATATTGAGACGAAGTCCCTTACCTCATGTCCGGCATGACTCGATCGTTCTTTAATGTCCGGAATAATAAACTTGAGTTAGTTTCTACTTTCTTATGAACCTTTTTCAGGTTCATTATTCCTTTTATATCACTTATCACCATGTCACTAACACTATGTAATTATTTAAGTTAATAACGGTCGTTTTAACGATCATTGGTACTTCAGTCAAAAATATGCTCTTTATAATTACAAGTTGTTCATGTATCCATTATATCCAGAGTTATACTCATGATGTATATATCATATATATATCATAAATATGCAGTATATACATTCATTTATAACATTACATAACATTTAGAGGTACGAAATGAAATGTATTGTTCATGGAGATGGTAATCCAACATAATGATAAATAATAGTATTATAATGCCATTATTTTATAATATATAATATCATTCAATTTATCCTCTATATGTACCACATATGGTATTAACGAATCAAATCACATTGAGGGGGCGGTAGTCCACACTTCCTAAAATGAAGATATCGCGTTTACCCATAATGGAAACCATAAAGGTATGCCATAAATTAAAAATAAAGAAGCATAAGTAAAACATAAACATATAATATATCATATATAAATATAGTTACATCTTAATGGTCCCCTTTGAAGTTGTTAGAAGAATATTGAACAATCATCGTTTCATGAGGCAGAAATTCACCATCCACGGAAATAGTATGCTCATTAACCATTAGATGAACGTGTGTGTAAGTGAAGCTCGAATACTTTGTATAACAACATCCTAGTATATTGAGGATACTGGTTTTGTAACAAAATAAATTAATAAAAAGAGTTTAGGGGTTGGAGAAGCAAAATAAAACATAAGAACACAAGAGAAAACAATACCTTCAAAACGGGTAACTCTTTTTGATTTGAGATCAAAGGATTCCTTGGGAAGCCTTCTGCCCAAAGTGATGCTTCTAGAAGTAATAGAGGGATGTCGAGAGACATAATGGGCAGGTTTTGCCGAGAAAAAGGCTTGATAGGTGTGGGTAAGGTGGTAGAGGTGGGGGCCTTTTATAAGAGTATAGGATGGGAACTCTTGGAAAGTTATAAAAGGTTACTTTATTTTCAAATGAGTTTCGGATTTTAAAGGCCCCACATTGATGTATTTCGAGTATAAGGTGACAAGGGTTTGAAATACACTCATATAATAGGTCTTTTACAAGTGTAAGTCTTAGATGTTACATTATCTTTTCATTTTATTGAAATCGTTCGTTAATGAGGTAATCGTTGCTTCATCCTGATGTCATAAATAATTTAATATATTTAATGTCTAAAAATTATAAAAAATATACTATGATGTAGGAAATATTTTTAGATTTCCAATGACTATTTATAGTCTGATAGATCATTTATGTAGACAAAAGTAAAATTGTTTTACTCAGGTGATATATTTATTGTTATATTTAACTTTCTTTAAAAATAAAAAGATAAAAAGTCACTTTCACACAAAAGTGATTCCATAGGGTCCCAAGTTTGGAACAAGGAATCCCATGGTCGTCCATGAGACAACCAGTAGCATTAGGACACATGTTGGTGTAATTTTTCGTTATTATGATATTATTTTATTATCCTTAACTACCCGATTACTCATTAATCAAGATAATTAAAGATAATTACCGTTGTTACTATTCATAATGTCCAAAAACAAAAGAGTCCTAATTAAATAATATGGAACTTATTATTCCAAATATGGAATCCATTTTACCAAATTACAAACATATAAATTGCAATATTTAATTTAAAAATAATTCTCTTTGTCAAAACAAATAGCGGATTTTTTTGAAACAAATTCTATGAAAAGTTTGGCACTTGTTTATGCCCAATTCCAAAGTGAAATTAATCCCAATGACCACCATTGGATTACATGTTAAAATATAAATTCTATTTACACTTTAGAACCTATTAAAAAGATAAGCTAACTATATAATTAAATTATATGAAAAAGCAGTTTTGATGTAAAATGCAGTATTTTTCACTATTCATTAAAAAAATGAACATTGTCAGAAAAATACAAAATATTTATCCAATGTAAGATTCAATGTCACATTCATAAATAATAAGTTTATTTTGACAAATAGATCTTATAAAATTTTCAAAAGTTTTATTTAAAAAAATGTTTTTCTATCAAAAGGCACTAAAACAATCTTTTAAGAATATTAGTGTATTCAATGCTTTGATTGGATTTATTCTCATTTTAAGCCTATTAAACACTATCTAATTCATAAATATACATAGATAAGAATATCTATTATTCTTTACTTACTTTGGATGTTACATCCTTCCCCCCTTTAGAAAATTGCATCCCCGCAATTTATTTACTTATCGAATAAGTAGGGGTAGTTAGCCCTCATTGCATTTTCAGATTCGCATGTTGCCTCTTCAATCATGTGGTTTTTTCACAAAACCTTTACCTGATGAATCACCTTATTCTGTAACACTTGCTCCATGTGGTCAAGAATCTGGACTAGTTGTTCCTCATAATATAGCTTCTCTTCTAGCTGAACTACATCTGGACTCAAAACATGAGATGGATCTGGATAGTACTTCTTCAACATCGAAACATGAAAAACATTGGGTACCTGAGATAAACATGGAGGTAAAGCCACTCGGTATGCAACTGATCCACCATTCTCCAAAATATCATATGGTCCAATGAACCTTGGACTCACCTTCCCTTTTTTACCAAATCGCATCACACTTTTCCATGGAGAAACATTGAGAAAGACATGATATCCTACATCAAAAGATAGATCCTTCCTCCAGTTATCCGCATAACTCTTCTGCCTGCTATGAGCTGTTCTCATGTGTTTCTGAATCAAATGAGCTTTTTCTACCAACTCTTCTACCAATTCTGGTCCCATCAACTTCCTTTCACCCACTTCATCCCAGAAAGCTAGAGTTCGACACCGCTTCCCATATAATGCCTCAAATGGTGCCATCTGTATACTGGAATGAAACCTGTTATTATAAGAAAACTCAACCAAAGAAAGATGTTGGTCCCAAATTCTCTGACAATCAATTGAACAAGAATGTAGCATATCCACCAAAGTCTGAATTGTTCATTAGGACTGCCCATCTGATTGAGGATGAAAAGCTGTGCTAAAATTTAATTCAGTACCCAATGACTTCTGAAGGACTTTCCAAAAGTTAGAAGTTAACCTGGGATCATGGTCAGATAAAATAGAGAGAGGAACTCCATGTAACCTTACTATCTCTTTAAGATACTGTAGACGCCGGAAAAGTCCGTTGCTCCCAAACGAAGCTCCGGATGCGGAAAGCGAGGTCATATTTGGAGTCGGAAGGATGTTTCGGAGGGCCCGGAGGCCTTGCGCGGAATTTCAGAGGCACGCGCGCAAAGGGGATGTTCCGCGCGCAAACCCCCCGGGATGCGCGCAATGCGCCGGTCCGGCGCGCAATTCTGCGCGCCGCGGGTCCGCGCGACTCCCTTACGCGCCGCGCCCGATTCCGCGCCCGCGAGAAGAATTTCGCGCTCGCACCCTGGATTCCGCGCCCGGAGTTGCCTATAAATACAAGGCGACCCCCAACGTTTCAAAGGTTGCTGGAAGTCGAAACGTCTCCCGTGCGCGCAATTCAACCCCTTCCGCGCGCAATGACGAACTTCAGGTAACCTCCTTTCTTTCGCGCAAGAAAGCCTCGGGGTCCGCCTTCGCGCGCAATCCCCGCTGGCTCCTTTCATTTGAATAAAAACTCACCCTAAGGCCTTTGCGCGCAAAAGAACCCGCTTGCGCGCAATTGCCCCCGGGGTGCGCGCAATCCGGCCTGATTGCGCGCACCCCCCTTCTTTCAAGTGGCCATTCGTTAAAGAATGAGCCGTTGCCCCCGCGCGCTATCCGAAGCCCGGTGTGAGCAATCTCAAGCATCCGCGCGCAAGGCGCTGGCCCAATTGCGCGCCAGCCGCCCCGATTGCGCGCCGGCCCGCAGTATTGCGCGCAAAGCTTCCTTTTTGCGCGCAATCTGCCAGGGTCGTCCCCGTTGACCTCCTAAGGTTACCCGCCTGTGTGGCACCCGATGATTCTCATCCCGGGTGCCCGCACCGTGCGTTGTCTTCCCGTGCGGCCCTCCAGGCTTGCGCGAAGTGACACGCACCTATGTCCAGCATGACGTTAAACTGCATATATGTCCAGCATGACGTTAAACTGCATACTCGTCCAGCATGACGTTAAACTGCATATACGTCCTGCACGACGTTAAACTGTACATCGTCCGCGCTGCAAGACGTTAAACTGCCAAGTGCTTCGTCCGGCAACCTATGCCCAGCATGACGTTAAACTGCACACCCGTCCAAGCTGCACGACATTAAACTGCCTAGCCCCCATCGTCCGTGCTGCAAGACGTTAAACTGCCAAGTGCCTCGTCCTCAACACATGACGTTAAACTGTACTTCGTCTGGCAAGACGCTAAACCGTCCGCAACCTGATCCCGTGCTCCGCACGCAGGGTCTCCCCCGGTTTGGACGTGGCCCCCACCCGCTCGTCTCTGCAGGGATGTCGGGATTGTCCCCCTTTTGGGACGATTTAATGGGAGTGGCTTTTCCCTACGGGGGCAGGGTATTACAAACCCCTAGTTTCTCGTGGGAGGCTGCACATGTGTATCTCCATTGCACCTCCCCACTGCCGAAGCCAGTAGAGGGTCTGACTGGGATCGAGGTGTCTTTTGCTTTCGGTCCAAGTCCCTTCCAACTGAGTTTTGCAGTATCCGGGCTGCCCCAAGTGCGTAAGTCCTGACAGAATGAACTACGTGGACTTTGATCCCTGTCTTCTATACAGGGTACGTAGGAAGCCTCCCTGAGGTCCAAGCCCACCACCTGGTCGTCCCGGTCGTATTTACGTCGGTTCGTCCATCAGTGGACCCCTCCAGGGTTCACGCTTGCGTTGATTCACCTATGAATCCGCCCCTGTGGGAGACCGCCCGTGTGTATCTCCACGGTGCCTCCCCACAGCCCCCCTTTTCCATTTCCCCTTTTATCGTCCAGCATGACGTGAAACTGTGATCCACCCGGCCGTTCCATCCCCCTCCGTGCGAGGTGGTTCGGTTCAATCCTCCGCCCGGCGGCCTCGACCTCTTCGTGAGTCGGCTTGCCGACGTCCAGCATGACGTTAAACTGTATGCCCGAACTACGTTGACTTTGATCCGTGTTAACGCGCGGTACGTAGGAAGCCCCTCTGGGGTCCAAGCTCTTTACTCCATCATCCACCCTGATCCTTACCCGGGCCGCCACATCCCGGTGGGGTCATGCCACTTCACTTCACTCCACGTTACTTGGGAAGCCGCCCATGTGCTGGCCCCAGCGTCGGAGGTTCCCCGCAAGGGGTTCTGTCATCTGATCCACTTTTCGTGTTGATCGGTCCGATGCCGTCCCCGCTGGACGTTAAACTCGCGGCATACCCCGTGTTAAACACGGGAAGCTGAGGAAAACCTCAGGTGACACAGTTCCCCGCACCTAGTACGGGATGCCTCAGGCCATCGTGCCTTCGAGAAGCCCTATTAGGGACGGAAGACAGACGTGCAGAGCCGCAGTGTTACGACACGCCCCCAGCACCCAGAGCCACCCGGCCTTCTCACCGCAGGTTGCTGCCCCGCCCAGACTCCTTGGAACGTCCGGGCGGAAGCAGCGTAATTAACCGGTGTCCATGAAGATATGGCGCCGGGAACGAGATTCACGAACATTCTTAAGTCTATGAGGGAGACCCGGATTAAGCGACAAGTTCCGAGGAGACGTCCAAGGAAGGAGAAGCCGACATCCCATCATCCCGGTTTCGATCAAGGAGCAGACGCCCCTGAATAAGGGACGGATGCCGCCCGCCCTTGGAAAGCGGGACTGCGGGACCACAAGCCGCGCGCCCATCCCCTCGGGTTGACGGGTGCACGCGCGAACGCGTCCTGGCGGAACAGCGTAACCCGACGCACATCCGCACCGAAACAGAAAAATGGTGAACCCGACGTGAATCTCTTCTCCTCGATACGAAGACCGATGGCTTTCAGAGGTGTTGGAAGACCGGCGTGTTGCCCGGCCAAGCATTCAGTCTTACCCGCCAGGGGCTGGGGAAGGGACATCGGGCACTCCGTCTCGCAACGTCGAGGGCCTGGGTTCCCCCCACGGAAGGCGTCGTGGCGCTAATGGTTGGTTGTCGATTCCTTTTTCCTGTCAGTATTAATGGGTCATTCTCCCTGCTTTCAGAAATCAGGTCGCCCGATCTAGTGCCCGAACGCCACCCGCCCACTGGCGCAGGGACAGGGGAAACACCGACGCGGCTACTCCGCGCGGTCCCGCCCGTTCCACAGCCGTCCCAGCAGCCGCAATTGCGGGACGACCACGCCCTCTCTCCCCCTCGGAGGTCATCCAGAGAAGGGTGATCAACACCCTGGTGCGGAGATACGAGGAAGAGGGAGTCATCCCCACTAGGGACATGGCTCGCCTAGACCTTGAGGAGGCTGCGCCTCGCCACCACCGCCGCCCCCGAGGGCCGCGCAGGGAGGCACCACTGCCTACCTCAACGTCCAATCGCTTCGGGAGTTTATCCCCGGAGCGCTCTGACAGTTCCCTTCCCTATGCGGATGAAGTGGAAGATGCCCAGGATCACCCTATCCGAGGTCCGCTCCAGGGATCCACGATAAGGGCTCCCGCCAGGCCACGGCGACATCGCCGCCAGGCCCCTCAAGTCGAGGAACAGGCTCTCCACCTGCCCGCGCCGCTCATCCCGGCTCGTCTGTCTCGACGCCAACGTCGGGCACGAGCGGAAGAGGATGCCCACCTTGGGGCTCTAGCAACAGCGGCCGCATTGGCCCAAGCCACTGCTGGCTCCAGTCGCCAGGCCTCTGTGCATCCTGAGCGGGGGAACTCCTATGCCCGACCCGGATCGAGGCCCCGACCGCCCCAAAGGCAGGTTGGGTTGACTCTCCCGGTTGCTGGCACTGGCAGTAGCCACCGCGGACCACCTCGCGGTAGCGCTATTCACCGGCAGGATCTACTCTGTGTGGCCGATCCAGGAGGCATGGGTCATCCCACCTCCCGATCCCGGCCCGGAGTCCTGCCCGGGATCATCTCTCCCCGCGTCCCCTTTGATATCTGTCCCGGTGCCCCTCGCACCTTGGTTCCCAGTCCTCTCGGCCCCAGCACCAGTGCGGCCGGAGGACGCCAGGACAGAGATCAGCCCTGCCCCGAAGAACCACCCAGGGGCAGGAAGGCAAGGCGTCGACGCCGAGGGAAGAATGTTGCGGAGTTCCGGACAGAGATCCGACCGGTTTGCTTCTCTGACTCAGAGGCAGAGTACGATTCGGCGACAGAGCCCCTTCCCCAATCCCGCCAGTCAAGGGCAGGGGTAGGAATGCGGCACGTCAGCCTCGTGCTCCCCGAGAGCGAGATCGATGTGATCCCCGCGTCTCTCCGAAGGTATATCCGGAGTAACGAGGGCCTGGTAGACCCCCAAGGATCAAACTTGCGGTTGGTACCGGCCCCTCCGGAAGTGCCTTCCGTCTCGATCAGAGAAGCCGGAGACTTTTTCTGGGGACCGACGGTCGAACCACGATCTGGTGCGCCCTCGGCGAGCACCGATGCTACGGCAGGATGTTCGCTCGCCGGCCCGTACTATCGTGATGTGGTAGCTGGGGCACCGCCACCCTCAGGGGGAGGCCCGGGATATGGAGGCCAATCGGCCTGCTCGCCGTATTCACCGCCGGCCAGCCCGTCGGCCCGACGGCCCGCCTCGGCACCACTACCAGTTCCCCGTCCGTTCCCAGCCATGGAAGAGGACCGAGGAGATCTGGGTCCCGAGTTTGAGTCGTGGAGCTTCTGGACCGTCCTTGCAGAGGGCCACTTCCCTGAGAAGTTTTGGCCAGTCGCAGGACCGGGCTTTGATGCACCCGAATCGCTCACCCCGGATGAGTTCGAGTGCTTCCGCCGAACTCTCCGGGAGACTCACTCCCGTCTTCACTGCCTACAAATTCCATACCTCGGGAGTCAACTACACCTGGAGGATATTGGTGAGCAGTGCCGTCAAATTGACCTGGCCATGCTCCCCGCGGTTCGGCACCCCGGGTCATTTGGGCACCACGAGGCCCTCCAACAACGATGCGTTGAGTGCTTTCAAGTACTCCGCAAAGTTATCGAGGAAGCCACTCCCCACGTGTATATCCGTGGATGGGGGCAGTACGCTGCCCTACGCTTCAGTGTGATTCGCCGACAGCCCGATTCGTTGGGTGGCCCTGAGGGTATATCCCCAGGGACAGGAACAGTCAATATGGCTGACCTGTCGGGAGAGGGGAACGACTTGGAACTTCTCGACGGGGGCTTCCCCCCCGAAGACAAGCCGTCGTCAGACCCATCAGTGAGAGTTACTCGTCATCAGAGGAACCTCCTGGGGCTCCCCGCACCCACTGAAGCACTGACGTTGAGCCGAAACGTCAGCAAAGGAAAAGAGCACAGCGAGGCTATAAGGCCCGCCGACCCATCTGCCTCCATGCGGAAGGCAGAGGAGGATCCCGAGAAGGCTACGCTACGTCAGCAGCTCGCCGAACAGAAGAGGCTGGTTGACCAGCTCCTCGCCGAGCGCGCTGCAGAACGGCGTCCTGACTACGGTGATCCCAGGCCAGGGCAGCAGGGACCGGAACAACCACCCCTCGATGAGACTCTCCCGGGCAACCGTGATTACGCCGTGTTCGCCGACAGGAGAGAGGCCATTGCCTACGGCAAGAGGGCGCGGTATGTTTCGCCACACCCTCCCGAGCAGCGCGACTACCCGAGAGATCCCGCTCGGATTCCTCCCGCTGCCCCAAGGGCCGCTCCGCCAGCCATCCCACGAGCTGCCGAGTTCGACGATCCGGTCGACGACCCGATTGAAGGGCCATGCAATGCGCTCGTGGTTAGAGATCCTCGCCAGGACTGGAACCCATGTCCGGACGATCCGATGGCGGCACTCATTGCCCGCTTGGAAGCCTTGGAGACTCGGCAGGTGGCGATCCCACCGGACGGCAAGCCATACCCAGCATGGGTGGATGACATGCCGGCGCCTCCGGGATTCGGGAATCCCACTTTCGCCCCCTTCAACGGGACCGGAGATCCGCCACAACATTTGGCCCATTTCAACTCGAGGTGCGGGCCTATGTTGGGGACTCCGGCGCAGCAAGAGGCCGCTAAGCTTCGCTGCTTTGTCCAGACACTGGAAGGGCCAGCATTTGTCTGGTACAGCCAGCTCCCCGTCGGGTCGGTAACCAGCTAGGAGGACCTCCGTAGACAGTTCCTCTACCAGTTCAGTTCCACGACCCGGAAGACGAGTATCGCAGACCTCTTCAAGTGCAAGCAGAGGCCTGATGAGCGAGTCGCGGACTTCGTCGCCCGATTGAAGGGTCTCACGTATTCCCTTGACATGCCATTGACTCAGGAGCAGTTGCTGACAATGTGCGTCGGGAACGTCAAGACCGAGCTGGTCCCTTCCCTGATTACTCAGAATTACCCCGGAGGGTTCAGGGACTTCTCAGACAAAGCTCAACGTCTTGAGGAAGCCCTGCAACAGGCCAGCCAGGCACACCCGCTGCCTCCTATGATTCCTGCAAGGAGAGCCAGCAGGGCTGAGCCCGCTGCTGTGGCCCAGATAGAGGCTCCCAGGCCGTTGGAGCTGCTGCCGGTGAGGCCAGCTCCGCAGCCTCACAGGAATCCGCCTCCACGGGCTCAGTTCCCGGCCCAGCAACGGCAGCCTCAGAACCGGCCAGCCCCTCCGCGTAATGTACCGCCGCAACCCAGGAGAGATAATCAGGGTCCACCTCCTCGGCAGGCCCCTCCAGCCCCTCGTCAAGACCGCGCTCCCAGGGGCCCGCGACACCTGACGTACTCGTTCCATGAGGATCAGGTCCCCGGTTATTTCCGGAGCGCCCTGGAGCAGAGGATTGTGCGATTGCCTGAGTGCTGGAGGCCAGAGGAGGCACATCTCACGGATAACCCCCGCTACTGCCCCTACCATCGGGCCCTGGGGCACACCATCCAGCGGTGCTATGTGTTCAAGGACTGGCTCCAAGACCAGATTAACAACAATTTAATCAGGTTGGGCCCAGCTCCAGCACAGGTAGCGGGCGTGTTCGTGGGATCAGATGACGATAGTGGCAACGAGGACGAATGGCAGCTGGTCTCCGACCGCGGGTCCCAGAAGTATAATAACTGGATGGCCCGCAAGACGACCATTCGCGCCCAGGGAATCATCCGTGCGCGCTTGAATCAGCCTGAGCCCCCAGAACCTGCGGGTGCTGCTTCGGCATCGTCGTCCCAGTCTGCCTCCTCCAAGAGGAGCAAACGGCGGCAGCGCAAGAAGGAAGAGCGCGCCCCGCCAGTTCCGCCACTATCCCGTACTCTCGGCGATTTCATGCCCCCGGGGATGGGGGTCCCTCCTCGGATCCGCCCGGTGATGGATGATTCGTCCGATGACGGTATTGGGTACGCTTCGGTTAACACCGTCGAGCTGGTAAATCCCTTTTCGGTTCCCGACGTTGAAGAACACCAGGTGGACCTCCCTAGCGTCCCCGGTCGTCGCCACCGTCGGAAGAACCGCAGCAGCAGGAGTCGCCGGGGCACAGCCGTCGGTACCTCCGGCCAGGCCGTGCACGCCACTGAGACTAGGCGGCAGGCTCAAGATCGAGCTCAACGTGCGCAGGCTCCCCATCCGGGGATGACGGATTCGCCTCCGCCACTGTTTGTGGTATGGGACCGGGCAGAACCGCCTCAGCCGCGTCGCGACCAGCTCCGCCCTGCCACAAGTCCATCCCGGCCTCCTGACTCCAGTACGGTGACCATTTCCCGGACTGCGACCAGTGAACAGCGAGATGCGCCAAGTACCGGTCGGCCGCCGATCCAACCGGTAAGGCCCATCATGCCACCAACCGCAGAGCAATCTCCTGCAACCAGGAGCTCGCGCTTGGCCAAAAAGTATGATGTCCTGAAGCACTTGGCCGACATCCCAGCAAGGCTCTCCATCCTTGAGGCTCTGCGCATGTCATCTGAGATGCGCGAGGCACTCGCTGAAGCCCTGAAGAGCCCCCTCCAGTTCGAGACAGAGGTTGCGGCTGCAGAGGCCTTCCACGCCGAAACGATCGAGGACGCCGAATGTCAGGCAGTTATCTCGTTCTCTGGTAAGGATGAAGACCCTCCTATACAGGGACACATTCGTCCGCTGTATGTCACCGGCCAGTTCAACGGCCTTGAAGTCCGGCGCTGTCTTGTCGACACGGGGTCCGGGATTAATCTGATTCCAACTCGGACGCTCCGGAGATTGGGGTTGTCTGAGGATGACTTCATTCCCTCCGACCTCAGGATCCAGGGGTACGACCGCACCGAGCAAACCCCGGTCGGCAAGATACGTTTGAAGACCCAGTTTGGTGACTTGGTTGCCAACACCGAATTCATGGTAGTCTCTCAGGACACTGCGTATAACGCATTGATGGGCAGGCCATGGCTTCACCTTCATGCGGCGGTTCCCTCGTCATACCACCAATGCCTCAAATACTCCCTTAATGGTCGAGTAGGCGTGCTTCAAGGAGATGCCTCTCCTTTTGCCTCATGTGAAGCCCGCTATCTGGACGCGGACTATTACAAGAGCAAGGATAAGCAGATCCTGGCAGGTGAGGTTGAGCCTGTCGCTGTTGCAAGCGATCCCTGGGCAAGTCTGGATGACGCTTACGTCCTCCCGATTCACCGGTTGGACGTCGCCATGGTCTTGACGGTCCGCGAGTCTCCTGATGAGACGGCCGCGACCGCCCGCGCCAGCACCAGTGGCCCAGCAGGATCTGGTAGCCCCAATGCAGTTTCCAACGCAGTCTCTCCCGTGGATGATCCCTCTCCGAGTGGAGAGGGTATGGAAGACGCACCCCCAGCCTTTGAGGAGGGCGTCCCCGCCACGGTCGATGAGTTAATACAGGTGAACCTTGGAACCGAGGCCGATCCAAGACCCACGTTGGTTAGTGCCGCCATGCCCTCTGAGGAGCGGCAGCAGTACGTGGACTTTCTCAGGCAGCACCGTGATGTGTTCGCTTGGGGCTATGACGAGATGCCGGGGCTAGATCCTCAGGTAGCCGTCCACCGCCTAGGTCTCCCGGCGAACCATCGCGGGTTCAAGCAGCCTCCCAGGAAGATGCACCCATCCCACGGTGCCATGGTTGAGGCCGAAGTTGACAAGCTTATCAAAGCCAACTTCGTGAGGGAAGTTCAGTACCCCAAATGGCTGGCCAACATTGTGCCGGTCAGGAAGAAGAACGGGCAGATTAGAGTCTGCATCGACTTCCGCGATCTCAACCGCCACTGTCCGAAGGATGATTTTCCCCTTCCAGTGACAGAGCTGTTGATTGATGCCACAGCAGGGTTCCAAGCCCTCTCCTTCATGGATGGATACTCCGGATACAACCAAATTCGGATGGCCCCTGAGGATGAGGAGTTCACTGCCTTCAGGGCCCCCCAAGGTACCTTTTGCTACCGGGTCATGCCCTTCGGCCTGAAGAATGCAGGTGCCACCTATCAACGGGCGATGCACCGCATATTCAAGCCAATCCTCGGCACACTGGTGGAATGCTACGTCGACGACTTGGTTGTCAAATCGCGCCAGCGTCAGGACCATCTCAAAGATCTTGAGAAAGTGTTCAGCTTCCTCCGGTCTCGCTGCCTGAAGATGAACCCGTTGAAGTGTGCCTTTGGGGTCACCTCCGGAAAGTTCCTTGGATTTGTGGTAAGATACCGGGGTATTGAGGTCGACCCAGAGAAAATCAGGGCGATTAGCCAGATGCCTCCCCCGGGTACCGTCCGGGAACTGCAAGGGTTCCAAGGCCACTTAGCCTATATACGCCGATTCATCGCGAATCTGGCCGGCAAGTGTAAGCCCTTTTCTCGGCTTATGAAGAAGGGTGCCACCTATGTATGGGATAAAGAGTGTCAGACCGCTTTCGAGGAAATCAAGCAGTACCTGCTTCAACCTCCGGTCCTGATGCCGCCCGTATCCGGAAAGCCGCTGGTCCTTTATGTGACCGCCCTGGAACGGTCCCTGGGTGCCCTTCTCGCCCAGAAGAACAACGAGGGAACAGAGAATAGCCTCTATTACCTCAGTCGCATGCTCCTCGATGCGGAGGTTAGGTATTCCCCCATCGAGAAGAGCTGCGTGGCGCTCGTATTTGCCGTACAGAAATTACGGCACTACTTGCAGCACCATGAGGTACAGTTGGTTTCTCGGGTAGACCCGTTGAAATATATCCTGAGCCGACCTATGTTGACTGGCCGTCTAGCGCGGTGGGCTGTGATTCTCCAGCAGTTCGACATCAGGTATGTGTCTCAGAAGGCCATCAAAGGGCAAGCGTTGGCAGACTTTCTGGCCGCTCACCCGACCTCCGCGGATCAGCCGCTGGATCTAGGCTTTCCTGATGAGACCATTCTCTCGGTTGATCGAGCCGATCCATGCTGGCAGATGCACTTTGACGGTGCCTCCCGGAGCCCCACCGGTAGAAGACTCGATAATCCTAAGCTCAATAGAGTGGGCTTGGGCATCGTCTTCATTACCCCGGAGCGAGCCGTGCTGCCATACTCTTTCCTGTTGTCAGAGGGCTGTACCAACAATGAGGCGGAATACCATGCCCTCATCACCGGCCTCGAGTTAGCTCTCGAGATCGACGTGCCCCGTCTGTGCGTGAAAGGGGACTCCGAGCTGGTCGTTAAGCAGATCAATGGCGACTACGTTGTCAGGAAGCCGGAACTTGTGCCATTGTTGGAGTGCACCCTCCTTCTGATGGCCCGGTTCCCTTCTCGGCCAGAAATTGTCCATATTCCCCGGTCGCAGAACGGTCGAGCAGATGCTTTGGCCAGCCTGGCTGCGTCACTTGCGGAACCTGAACAGGACAACCTGATCGTCCGCGTGACGCGCCGCAGGCTCATCGCTCCCGTTATCCCGGAAGAAGATCGCGGCCCGTTGGTAAGTAATCTCACCACGGTTGCCCCTATGCCCGGAGCCCCGAGTACCCCAGATATAGCAGTCGGATCAGCCCCTGATTGGAGGACGCCTTTGGTTGAGTACCTCCAACATGGCATTCTTCCGTCAGATCGGGCCGAGCGCGAGCGAGTTCGACGCCGCGCATCGCAGTTCGTCCTCCAGAGCAGTCCCGGCCTGGAGCAGATCCTCTACAAACGCGGATTTGATGGTGTTCTCCTCCGTTGCCTTCAGGGAGTTGAGATCCCACGAGTCATGCAAGAGGTTCATGCTGGTTCATGCGGCGCCCACCAAACTGGGCCGAAGCTGTCCCACCAGATTCGGAGGTTGGGATACTTCTGGCCCTCTATGATCCATGACTGCATCGAGTACGCCAGGAGGTGCCATGCGTGCCAGGTTCACGCGAACTTTTCTGCATCGGCCGCCGGAGCCTCTCCATACCACAAGGTATTCCTGGCCCTTTGCAGTCTGGGGACTGGACGTTGTGGGACCTTACCCGCCGGCGACAGCTCGCCAGTGCCGGTTCATTCTGACCGCCACGGACTTCTTCTCCAAATGGGCAGAAGCGATTCCGCTCAGAGAGGTCAAATCCTGTTCGATCGCTGACTTCGTGACCTCCAACATCATCTATCGATTTGGAGTGCCTCACGCTATCCTCACGGATAACGGAACCAATTTCCGAGCAGCCGAGTTGAAGAAGTTGTACGCCAAGTATAACATCCGCTCGAACCATACATCTCGCTATCATGCGCAGGCGAATGGACAGATCGAGGCGTTTAACAAAACCCTCTCTAACATTCTGCAAAAGATGGTTGGTCAGAACAAGAAGAGTTGGCCGGACAAGCTCCCCAACGCCCTCTGGGCTTATCGGACGACGACTCGCAATTCCACCCAGATGACCCCTTATTCCCTGGTGTATGGAGCTGAGGCCGTCCTGCCCATCAAGATCCAGTTACCGTCCTTGCGCACTGCGGTCTACGACCAGCAAGCGCCGGACAGAGTTGCTGAAGCCCTTCTAGTCGAGTTGGAAGCACTGGATGAGAATAGACTTCGCGCTTTGCACAACTTGGAGAGGCATCAAAGCAGGATGGCTCGAGCTTTCAATAAGAAGGTTCGCCTCCGCTCCTTCCTACAGGGTGATCTAGTGCTAGCCCTAAGAGCACCGATGATCCCCGGCAGGAAGCCGCCCAAGTTGGAGCCCAAGTGGGAGGGACCTTTTGTTGTCCACAAGGTCTATCCCAATGGCGCGTACTCCCTAGCGACTATGGATGGTGAGCGTGTCACTCCTCCCACCAACGCTAGGTTCCTCAAGCAATACTTTGCCTGAGTGTCACCACGTCCTGCACGACGTTAAACTGCATTCGTCCAGGCTACAAGACGTTAAACTGTTTAGCATTCGTCCGCGCTGCAAGACGTTAAACTGCCAAGTGCTTCGTCCCACATGACGCTAAACTGCACTACGTCCGAGCTACAAGACGTTAAACTGTTCAGCATTCGTCCTGCATGACGTTAAACTGCCTCTCCAGAACTACGTATGGCTTGATTCCCATCCTTATGGGATACGTAGGACCGCCTGAACCCTCGTGTTTCAGGCCCAGCCCCATCCTTCGGGAATTTCCATCCCATCTCGGGCCCTTGGCCCAGTTGCCCCGGGGTGTGCGGCGTATGGTGTGAGTGCGGGGCTATGCCCTCATTCACGTCGGTTTGTTCGTCACGCTGTACGCCCCCCTCCACGTTTGGGGATGCCTTCTGCTCCCCCCTTCTTTTTTCCTCATCGTCCTGCATGACGTTAAACTGCACTTCAAGAACTACGTATGGCTTGATTCCCATCCTTATGGGATACGTAGGACCGCCTGGACATCATGTTTCAGGCCCAGCCCCATTTCCCGGGAATCCCTATCCCGCGTTGGGCCTCTGGCCCCAGTTCCCCTCCTTTTTGTGCGAGGCGTATCGCGTGAGCGGGGGATTATGTCCTCATTCGCGTCGGTCTACTGGCCGCGCCGTACGCCTCCCTCGTGTGTGGGACTACCTCACACCCCTCATCGTCCTGCATGACGTTAAACTGCCTTTCCAGAACTACGTATGGCTTGATTCCCATCCTTATGGGATACGTAGGACCGCCTGGACGCTTGTGTCTCAGGTCCAGCCCCGTCTCTTGGTTGATCACGGGGACCTGCCCCCCTTCGGTCGCTCTCAGGGTGAGTCCTCCGACCCTTTCCGGAGATCTGTTAACATGTTTTGGGGTGCTTCGGTCTATGACTCGTAGTGTCAGATTCAATCCCGACAAGTCCTGTGTTGCTTGTCAGGCCTCGCGCTTCCTCTTGTTCGAGCCTTCACTCAAAGGGATCCTCGTTAGCGGTTTGGGTACGATGCCTCAGTGCTCTCCCACCGCTCCGGGTCGATTTACCGGCGGGTCTTGGGCCGCAAATCGATATGAATCCTGCGATTGAGCGGTTGATGCTCGTTTGCTTGCCCCGTCTTAGGCTGACGCGATCGGATGTTGTGTTGCGAATGCGTCAGCAACGTCCTTGATCGCCATGTCAGCTCTCTCGGGCTCTGAACATTGGTTGCGCAGTCCTCATCACACTCCGCCTTTGTGCGTTGTAGTGGGATCTTGACACTCTCTTCATACCGACCTCCGGTACGCCTCTACACGTTAGGCAGACCAACCAGGGTAATGATGTCGTTCGAGGCTCCCATGATCTGAGCACCAAGGATATATGCAGATATCCTCCCTAAGGGCCATGCGTAGCTGGACCCTCGTCCCCATAAGGAGGAGGGAGTCGCCCGAACAATTGCGTTCTGGGCCCAGTATATCTGGAGGCTAGCATCTCTGCCCCTCGGGTGATGGACACACGCAGACCCCCATCCCAAGACTCTTCTCCTGGAATCGTGCGTGACCGCAGGGCTGGGTATGCTCCCACCTCCGCCGTGTCCGCCGTACCGCGGTAAGCGGATTCCTCCATGGTCCGAACCACACGACCTTAAACTGTGTTGTCTGGTCCTACCACACGACCGTAAACTGTGATCGTCTTGGCCGCCCGACGAGAAACGGCACTGCATCGTGATGTCCTCCTCAGGGGACACTCATGTTGGGCGCTGGTTAATGACCACGCCATTCATCAATGCCTTCCATGGCTTGATTATTGTGGCGACGCCAGAGATTTCTCAATCACGGGCATGTCGTCGCACAAAGAAAAACCATTCATCTTTAAGGACAAACAAGAAATATCAAATGCCGCTCCTTTTGTGTGCGAGGGTCAGACCCGCACTCTTCCCCGCGCTGGTGCCCGATTGTGTTGCACCGCGCTTCAAGAACTACGTGCGGCTTGATTCCCATCCTTATGGGATACGTAGGAACGCCCGGATGTTTGAAACTTCGGGTCCAGCCCCCCACCTCTTAGAGATTCCCCCTTCTCTGGGGAATCCGCCGCCTTCAGGTCACCCTCAAGGCGTGTTCCCCGACCCCTTGCCGTGGTCCACCGGTGTCAAGAGTACTCTGGTTTATTGCCAGGAGGGTCAGGATCCGCTTGGTCAGGTTTCCTCCACTTTTCAGGCTTCGTGCTCCCTTTCGTTCGGACCCATCGTCTACGCCCTGGGTGGAGCCCCCGTGAAAGGTTCGGACACAATGCCTCAGTGCTCTCCCACCGACTCGGGCCGGTACCCCCAATGGCCTCGGGCAGCAAATCGATATAAATCCTGCGATTGAGCGGTCGATGCTCGTTTGCTGCCTCATTCCACCAACGGTTGGTGCGATGTTGATGCTGCTTTTCCGCCACGGTCGGCAGTATTCTCATATCGTCACGCCGGTGCTCCCGGTCCTCGAGTGAATGGCCGCATGATTCACATTTTCCACCTCCCATTCTGACCAGGCGAAACCTCGACACTCTTGACACTATCCCTCAGTGCATCTTCGCATATCCAGGGGATATGACCACGATGTGGCGTGCTTTGAGCCCTTCTGGTCCGAGCTCTAAGACCTTAAACTAAGATCTCCCCTTATGGTCCGAGCTCTAAGACCTTAAACTAAGATCCCCCCTTTATGGTCCGAGCTCTAAGACCTTAAACTAAGATCTCCCCTTATGGTCCGAGCTCTAAGACCTTAAACTAAGATCCCCCCTTTATGGTCCGAGCTCTAAGACCTTAAACTAAGATCTCCCCTTCTGGTCCGAGCTCTAAGACCTTAAACTAAGATCTAGCCCTTATGGTCCGAGCTCTAAGACCTTAAACTAAGATCCTCTAGCCCTTATGGTCCGAGCTCTAAGACCTTAAACTAAGATCCTCCACCTTTATGGTCCGAGCTCTAAGACCTTAAACTAAGATCCAGCCCTTATGGTCCGAGCTCTAAGACCCTAAACTAAGATCTACCCCAAATGGGGTCCTACGTCCTGCATGACGTTAAACTGCACTCACAGAACTACGTGTGGCTTGATCTCCAGCCTGATGGAGTACGTAGGAACGCCCGGACATTTCGACTCGGGTCCAGCCTCAGGGATCGATAAGTCCCGCCCCTCCTCGTCGCCGACCGTCTGGCCTGACTTCGGGTAGAGTGGTGCAGTTGTGATATTCTCCCCGATTCAGCTCGGGATGCCCCATCGCAATGATGGGAAGCGACAGTTTCCTCGTCAGAGAGGTGCTGTCTGAGAATTGAGGTGACTCACGGCCAGATTAGTGCATCCGCCCAATACGCTTTCCCCACGGTGGCGCAATTTTGAGAGCGTTGGATTCTGTCCGAACAAATCGTCACTTCGCCCCACGCTTCGCATGCCCTGTTGATCTGGATTTTCCACCCTTGTGTCTGAAGGAACCCCAAAGCGGTATTCATGATGACATGTGGTCCGCCTCCTGCAATATGAATGATGGCCTTTTTCGGTCCGTCTATTGCAGTTGTTATGGTCGATCCACTGTCCGCCTACCGTCTTGGGCATTTCCTGGAAGGCCGATCGTTGTGGATGTCTGGATTCGGGACACGCGATTCACCCTTTCTCATTTCCCTATGTTCGGATAAAATCTCAACGCCCCTAGCGTTGTCCCGCTCGTGTGTTGGAACAAGTTGGGGGACGATACATTGGTTAGGTCTGAGGTCTCCTTTCCCAGGAATGACCTCCCTCTTTTCTCCAGAAACCCAGGCCCAATTATGGATGCCTGATGCTTGGTTAACGCTCCCACGAGACAATTTGTGGTTGAGCATGTTAAACCAAAAGACGCAGATAAATATGGCGATTCGTACAAGTGGATCAAATATTAAGTAGCGGAAGCAAATGTTCTGGGAATGGCAAAAAAACAGCCCTTAGGGATTAGCGTGCTGAATGAGTCTTTCTAATGCCGCTACCCTTTGGCTGGCGGCCTCCAGGGCTGCTTCTCGTTCTCTGCGTGCCCTCTCCTCGTCGGCGGTCGCAGCACGCAGTTCGTCAATCCTGGCCTGTGCACGCTCCCGCTCGACTTGGAGTGTGACCATCTGTTGGCCCGCCTCCGTCAGCTGTACCTGAGCGTCGATCAGTTGTGCCGATAGTTGCTCCACAAGCTCGGTACATGCTGCGACGAAGGCCTCCTTCTCTGCCGCCTGCCCTTCGAGGCGCCGGACTTCCTGCTCTGCCGCGATGAGCGCCTGCGTGCTCTCCGACATGTCCCGACTTTGTGCGACGCCGGCACGCCGGCGGCTCTCGCGCATCTTCTCGGCCATGTAATCACGGACCGTCAGATGGAGGCGTTGAGCATCAGCTCCCCCGGCACACAGGAAGCGCAGCCAGGTCTGAAGTGATCCCATGCGCCCCAGCCATTCCGATGGGTCTCGCTTGAGGAAGCGCTGGATGCACTTCCACCCCCTGCGTCGCGTTACCCGGCTATCCTCGACCGCCTCCGCGTCCGAGTCATCCATCTCCTCTGGGTCGGCAGGCCGGTAGGCAGGGAAGGCAGCCAGCAGGTCTGCTGCAGGGTCCGCCCCTGGGAGGTCCTCACGAGGGAAAGGTTCCCCAACATCCGGGCAACCTTCTTCTCTCTCCCCAGCGGCGCTGACACCCTCGTCAGCCCCCAGCCTCTCTCCGGTGGCAGCACCGCCGACGTCCGCAGCCCCTTGATCAGCAGTTGGTGGGGCCGGCTCGGTTTGGGAAGCCTGTTCCGGAGCAGGCGGCATGTCCACCACTGGTCCACTCGTAGATGGCCCGGGTTCGGCAACCCGACGAGCCTCCGATGTTGAGATCACTGCGCAGGGCATGCCATGGTTAGTCACGGATCGTCAATGGCAAGCACCAGCAGTAAAGTAGGGATACTTACGAGAGTTCGGAGCATCATCTTCCGCTACCCCGGTCGCCGCAGGAACAGTTGCAGCAGGGGACCCCTTAGCGCTTGTCAATTTGATAATGGGTGCCTGGCCCCCGCCTTGTCCTGCTGGCGCCTCTCCTACTCCTGTTGAGGACGCCTGACCGACGTCCGTGTGCTCCTGAGAAGGATGGAGAAACGGGTTAGAAGCTGCATAAGAGAATGGATGAAGCAAGTTGAGTAGGGATAGAAGCGGACCTCGAGGAGCTCAGTGACATCAACGTTGTCAGAGCCGGCCACCTCGCCGCTCTCCCGTGGGCTCCCCCGATGGGACCTTCCCTCGGAGCCTTTATCCTCCCCCGTCTCCTCCTCCTCCTCGGAGTCGTTACTGTCATCTTCTTCCGGCGGCATCTGTTCCGGAGCGGGCTCGAGACGGAGCATCACCTTCACCAGAAGGGATGGCTCCGCACGCTGACCACGTTGGCGCGCGTACTCGTCCATGGCCGTCAGATATGCATATTGCCGGTTGAAGTCCACCCTGTCGGTGATCTGGAGGCGCCCGACCTCTGGCAGATAGATTCCTTCTCTGAGTATCTTTCGCCAGATGACGTCGGTCCCCAGTGACTGCCGCAGGGTCATCCAGGCCGACCACAGCGCCGGGAAGACTGCATCGTGGGAGGGTTCGAGCAGACGTCTCACCTGCTTCCCGGGCCGCTCCTCGACCGCCGCATGTGCCCCCTCTCTGGGCGCCGAGGTCGTGGCGGCAGCCTGCGATGCGCCCGCCGCCGAAGTCCCTGCCCGCGCCGGCTCCGCTGCTTGGCGCGCCTCCGTTCTCCCCCGTGTGGCGGCGCCTCGCCTCCTTCCTTGACGCCCGGTCTCCGCACGGGTAGCCTCGAGCCGCCGAACTAGCTTCCGCAAGAGCCCCTCAGGGTACGCGATGGCCCAGTGTTCGGCGTACTCGGTTGCCAAGCCTGCGTTAACTCCGGTAGGAGGGAGGGTGATGACGTCGCCAGAGCCGAAGGCGACGAACATCAGCCACATCTGGCGAAGGACGCCGGGGTTCGTCTCCTCCCGGGCAGCAGTGAATACCCTCTTCGGCATCCGCTGAAGGCACCCGAACTGCCTGGCGAACCGGGTCGGCACGTAAGGCTCGCAGATCACCTTCCCGTCGATCCGAGCCACGAGCACCCCGCCCCGCATGTTCAGGAAGTATTCATGCTGCTCCAGCGGGCCCTGTCCGTTGTCGATCATCTGGCCGACGGGAGTGGGGAACGGGCTGAAGTTGAAATTGGCATGATTGCCAATCCGAACCCTCACGCCCTCCTCACTGAGGGTCATCGGAGCGACCCCCGCAATGTTCAGCAGGGAGGGTCGCAGGCCGTTGCCCGGAGGACTGATGGCATTTGGGAACGTATACCCACCAAGGTGAGCAGCCACCCAGCCGTGGAAGAACTGAAAGGGCCCACAGATCCTTCGTGGCGACCCCCCTCGTGAGATGCGTCCCAGAATGGCATACAGCCTCGCCAGTACTGGGACCCCGAGGTTGTACCTCTTATTGGCAGCCATGGCGCCCGCCATCGCCAGCGTCGCCGGACGGACGCCCATCCTCGCATCCCGCACTGGCAGGAGCCACCCGCTCAGAAAGGCGGCCAGGAACGCCGTGTACCGGACGTTCGGGTCCCGGGCCTCGATGACGCGGTACCCCCATGAGCGGTAATCGCCCGTCTCCAGGACCCGCCAGTACGACCCGTTCCGGCTCCTCTGAGCTGCGGTCGGGCACCGCTTCCCCCTGCCTGGCATCTTGACCGCCGGGTCATGCTCCAGGAACTGGCCGAACCAATCCTTGTAGGCTATGTCCTTCTGGAAGTCTTGGATCCCGAGCCGCTGCGTAGCCAGGTCAAGAAGATGCCAGGTCAGAATGGGAGTCCGTGACCTGTCCTCCCAGATGTTCTTCGGTGGCAGGAACTCATCGTACTGGTAGCCCTCCAGCGGGATACCTCCGATGCAGTGGATGTCCCAGAGACCGATGCCGACCTCCCCATGGTGAAGATGGAAGGTGTTGGTATCCGGGGACCAGCGAGTGAACAGCTCCGGCCCGAGCTCAGACTGCTGGTATAAGTGGAACTGCGACGTCCACACCGCCTCGAACAGGCCGATGTACCGCAGCTCCTCTGCGAAGTGATCGCAAGTGTGGCGTACCCAGAACGCCCAGGCCCATTCACTGGTAAAGTTGCCCCCGGATCGCAAGTCCCAGTCCTTCAGCCAGCCCTTGGTGTCGTCAGTGACACTCTGACGGTATGTGCTCGAGTAGAGGGCTGGAGAATTCTCCGCTGTAGGCTCACCCCCATCAATGGTTCGCGTCCTCGGGTTCAGGACGTAGACATCCAAGTGCCTGGTTTCCCTGGCAGGATGCCCATTGTTGGTGATGTTATAGCGGTGAAGCTCGTCCTCCCGGGTCACCCAGGTCCGCGGCGCATCAATCTCGAACCCTGGCACCGGAACCTCATCGAGGATGCCGAAGTTCCAGAGCGGCAGGTTGTCCGACAGTGGATATGTCTTCTGGGCCGGCGTTAGTAAGTCGAACAAGGATTGATTGTTGGAAACAATCTCCTTGGCTCCGTAAACCTCCTCGTTCGTCGCCATCTCAGCTCTGCGAGTGGCGGCATCCCCCTCATTTCCTCTGTGCGCGGCCATCTCAAAAGTTTCGGGAGTCGTGAGGGTTAAGGGATGAAGAGTGCGGGATCGGACGAGGCTGGTGGAAAAGTTTGAAGGTTGGCGCGCAATCCAAGTGGACGGCACGCAATTGGGAAGACTGTCGCGCAAAGTTCCGGGTTTTCGCGCAAAAGCAGGCGAAATCCGGACGGTTTTGCGCGCCGATCGGGCGAATTTCGCGACCGGAAGAGGCAATTTCGCGCACGAGAGCTTGGGAGCTTATCGCGCGGAAGGCCAGAGTACGGAACGCGGGACCCAGCGCCCCTATTTATAGGCGAGGCCGGGCCCGCGCTGCGCGGAAAGCGCTTTGCGCGACCGCAGCGGCGAATTTCGCGACCGGTGCCCCTTTTTGCGCGCCTAAGTCCCGCGCCGCCCAGGACTTCGGCATTCCGGCGTCTCCCTCGGAACCCGATCGTTGCGACCTCTCGCCGATCAGATTCCGAGGGGGGGCTTTTGTAGACGCCGGAAAAGTCCGTTGCTCCCAAACGAAGCTCCGGATGCGGAAAGCGAGGTCATATTTGGAGTCGGAAGGATGTTTCGGAGGGCCCGGAGGCCTTGCGCGGAATTTCAGAGGCACGCGCGCAAAGGGGATGTTCCGCGCGCAAACCCCCCGGGATGCGCGCAATGCGCCGGTCCGGCGCGCAATTCTGCGCGCCGCGGGTCCGCGCGACTCCCTTACGCGCCGCGCCCGATTCCGCGCCCGCGAGAAGAATTTCGCGCTCGCACCCTGGATTCCGCGCCCGGAGTTGCCTATAAATACAAGGCGACCCCCAACGTTTCAAAGGTTGCTGGAAGTCAAAACGTCTCCCGTGCGCGCAATTCAACCCCTTCCGCGCGCAATGACGAACTTCAGGTAACCTCCTTTCTTTCGCGCAAGAAAGCCTCGGGGTCCGCCTTCGCGCGCAATCCCCGCTGGCTCCTTTCATTTGAATAAAAACTCACCCTAAGGCCATTGCGCGCAAAAGAACCCGCTTGCGCGCAATTGCCCCCGGGGTGCGCGCAATCCGGCCTGATTGCGCGCACCCCCCTTCTTTCAAGTGGCCATTCGTTAAAGAATGAGCCGTTGCCCCCCGCGCGCTATCCGAAGCCCGGTGTGAGCAATCTCAAGCATCCGCGCGCAAGGCGCTGGCCCAATTGCGCGCCAGCCGCCCCGATTGCGCGCCGGCCCGCAGTATTGCGCGCAAAGCTTCCTTTTTGCGCGCAATCTGCCAGGGTCGTCCCCGTTGACCTCCTAAGGTTACCCGCCTGTGTGGCACCCGATGATTCTCATCCCGGGTGCCCGCACCGTGCGTTGTCTTCCCGTGCGGCCCTCCAGGCTTGCGCGAAGTGACACGCACCTATGTCCAGCATGACGTTAAACTGCATATATGTCCAGCATGACGTTAAACTGCATACTCGTCCAGCATGACGTTAAACTGCATATACGTCCTGCACGACGTTAAACTGTACATCGTCCGCGCTGCAAGACGTTAAACTGCCAAGTGCTTCGTCCGGCAACCTATGCCCAGCATGACGTTAAACTGCACACCCGTCCAAGCTGCACGACATTAAACTGCCTAGCCCCCATCGTCCGTGCTGCAAGACGTTAAACTGCCAAGTGCCTCGTCCTCAACACATGACGTTAAACTGTACTTCGTCTGGCAAGACGCTAAACCGTCCGCAACCTGATCCCGTGCTCCGCACGCAGGGTCTCCCCCGGTTTGGACGTGGCCCCCACCCGCTCGTCTCTGCAGGGATGTCGGGATTGTCCCTCTTTTGGGACGATTTAATGGGAGTGGCTTTTCCCTACGGGGGCAGGGTATTACAAACCCCTAGTTTCTCGTGGGAGGCTGCACATGTGTATCTCCATTGCACCTCCCCACTGCCGAAGCCAGTAGAGGGTCTGACTGGGATCGAGGTGTCTTTTGCTTTCGGTCCAAGTCCCTTCCAACTGAGTTTTGCAGTATCCGGGCTGCCCCAAGTGCGTAAGTCCTGACAGAATGAACTACGTGGACTTTGATCCCTGTCTTCTATACAGGGTACGTAGGAAGCCTCCCTGAGGTCCAAGCCCACCACCTGGTCGTCCCGGTCGTATTTACGTCGGTTCGTCCATCAGTGGACCCCTCCAGGGTTCACGCTTGCGTTGATTCACCTATGAATCCGCCCCTGTGGGAGACCGCCCGTGTGTATCTCCACGGTGCCTCCCCACAGCCCCCCTTTTCCATTTCCCCTTTTATCGTCCAGCATGACGTGAAACTGTGATCCACCCGGCCGTTCCATCCCCCTCCGTGCGAGGTGGTTCGGTTCAATCCTCCGCCCGGCGGCCTCGACCTCTTCGTGAGTCGGCTTGCCGACGTCCAGCATGACGTTAAACTGTATGCCCGAACTACGTTGACTTTGATCCGTGTTAACGCGCGGTACGTAGGAAGCCCCTCTGGGGTCCAAGCTCTTTACTCCATCATCCACCCTGATCCTTACCCGGGCCGCCACATCCCGGTGGGGTCATGCCACTTCACTTCACTCCACGTTACTTGGGAAGCCGCCCATGTGCTGGCCCCAGCGTCGGAGGTTCCCCGCAAGGGGTTCTGTCATCTGATCCACTTTTCGTGTTGATCGGTCCGATGCCGTCCCCGCTGGACGTTAAACTCGCGGCATACCCCGTGTTAAACACGGGAAGCTGAGGAAAACCTCAGGTGACACAGTTCCCCGCACCTAGTACGGGATGCCTCAGGCCATCGTGCCTTCGAGAAGCCCTATTAGGGACGGAAGACAGACGTGCAGAGCCGCAGTGTTACGACACGCCCCCAGCACCCAGAGCCACCCGGCCTTCTCACCGCAGGTTGCTGCCCCGCCCAGACTCCTTGGAACGTCCGGGCGGAAGCAGCGTAATTAACCGGTGTCCATGAAGATATGGCGCCGGGAACGAGATTCACGAACATTCTTAAGTCTATGAGGGAGACCCGGATTAGGCGACAAGTTCCGAGGAGACGTCCAAGGAAGGAGAAGCCGACATCCCATCATCCCGGTTTCGATCAAGGAGCAGACGCCCCTGAATAAGGGACGGATGCCGCCCGCCCTTGGAAAGCGGGACTGCGGGACCACAAGCCGCGCGCCCATCCCCTCGGGTTGACGGGTGCACGCGCGAACGCGTCCTGGCGGAACAGCGTAACCCGACGCACATCCGCACCGAAACAGATACATATGAGAAAGTTGATCTAGGGAAAAATTATCTCATATAGCAAGGAAATGAGAAGATTTAGTCAAGCGATCAATAATAAACCAGATTGCATTATTACCTCGTGGTGTCTTCGGCAATCCCACAACGAAGTCCATGGATATATTCTCCCATTTCCACTCTAGCACTGGTAAAGGATGAAGAATCCCTTTCAGTAACTGCCTCTCTGCTTTAACCTATTGACAAGTTAAACACTTCATAATAAAATCATCAATATCCCTTTTCACTCTGTCCCACCAGTAATACTCTCGAAGATCTCTATACATCTTAGTACTTCCTGGATGAACTGAAAACGGAGAACTATGAGCTTCACATAACAACTCTCTCTTCAACTGTCAATCACACGGAACACAAAATCTCTTCCCAAATCTCAAAACAAAATCATTATCAATATTGAATCCAGGCAACATACCCTTCTGAACCAGCTCTACCTTTTTCTCCAACTCGCCGTCTTGCTTCTGTACTTGCTTAATTCTGTCTGATAGAGAAGATTTCACTGATACCTGAAACAAAATAGAAGGACATCCTACACCAACAACTTCTATGCCAAAGTTCATCAAATCCTTAACCAAAGGATCACGTCCAAAGGTAACATTGCTAATGAAGCATTACTTTTTCGACTCAAAGCATCAGCCACTTTATTTTCTTTTCCCGGATGGTAATGAATTGTAAAATCATAATCCTTGATTAATTCTATCCATCTCCTCTGTCTTATGTTCAATTATTTCTTAGTGAATATATACTTTAAACATTTGTGATCGGTATATATTTCACACTTTATTCCATACAAATGATGCCTCCAAATTTTTAAAGCGAAAACAACAGCAGCTAATTCCAAATCATGTGTAGGATAATTTACCTCATGAGTTTTCAACTGACGTGAAGCATAAGCAATTACCTGATCATTCTTCATTAGGATGCAACCATGTCCTTTCAATGAAGCATCACTGTAGATAACAGACTCACCATTCCTGGAAGGTAGTGCCAAAACTGGAGCATTCACCAATCTTCTTTTCTGTTCCTCAAAAAAATCATCACATTATTTTTTCCAGATATACTTAACACCCTTCTGAGTTAGCTTAGTCATTGTATAAGATAACCATGAAAAATTTCTATCAAACCTTCGGTAATAGCATGCCAAACCAAGGAAGATACGATTCTCAGTTACATTTGTGGGTCTTGGCCATTCTTCCACAACCTTTGTTTTTGAAGTATCAACAATTATTCCATCTTTAGAAACAATATGACCAAGGAAATAAATTTGTTGCAACCAAAACTCACACTTTATGAATTTCCCATACAATTTCTTTTCTTTTATGGTTTCCAAAATTACCCTTAAATGCCTTTCATACTCCTCTTTACTTTTAGAAAACACCAAAATATCATCAATGAAAACAACCACAAACTTATCCAAAACTCAATGAAAATTCTATTCATTAAGTCCATGAATACAAAAGGTGCATTGGTTAGCCCAAAAGGCATTACTACAAATTCATAATGGCCATATCTTGTACGAAACATTGTATTCGGAATATCATCTTCCTTTACCTTCAACTGATGGTACCCCGATCTCAGGTCAATCTTTGGAAAATACTGAGCTCCCTGGAGATGAGCAAACAAATCATCAATATGAGGAAAAGGATATTTGTTCTTAATATTGATGTTATTCAAGGCTCTATAATCAATGCAAAGTCTCATAGAACCATATTTCTTTTTAAAAAATACAACAGGAGCACCCCATGGTGATGTGATAGGTCGAATGAAACATTTCTCTAATAAATATTTCAATTGCTCCATCAAATCTAAAAGTTCAATTTGAGCCATTCTATAAGGGGGTTTTGAAATTGTCTTAGCATCAAGAACTAAGTCTACAGTATACTCAACTTCCCGATCTGGTATTATTCCAAGTAACTCATCAGTAAAAACAACAGGATACTCATTTACCACTAGCACATCATTGATCTGAATAGTTCCCTTGTTTTCAAAAATATGTGCAAGGTAACATTCATTTCCATATTTTACAAGCTTCTTGGCCTCTTGATACGTTATCAACAGTAAGGGTTCTTTCATGTACAAAACTTAAAGTCTTTCTGAAAAGAAACTTCCTTAGCTCTACAGTCAATCTTAGCATGGTAAATAGAGAGCCAATCCATATCCAGGATAACATCAAACTCTACTAGAGGTAAAATAATAAGGTTTGCATGTAGGTTATTTCCACAGGTAAGGATAGGAAGATTCTTATAAATTCTTTTTGCCTCAACATTTCCCCCAGGTGTTTTTACCAAATTTTCTGGAGTCATTTCTTGAGATGGTATTCCCATTTTACTAGAAAAGTTTTCAGAGATGAAAGAATGTGTAAACCCCAAATGAAACAACACACTGGCATAATCTGAAAAAACAAACAAAGTACCTGACACCACTTCATTTGATGACCCGACATATGCTGAACTAGTAGAAAAGGATTTCACCACCCCTTTCTGCTTGTAGTCTATCTGCTTCCAATCACTCTAGCTCTTTGTCAGACACTCATTTTCAGAGTGACCAATCTCATTGCACTTAAAAAATTTCCCAAACTGTAAATAAAATTTGGTCTTACCATCACCCTGATCTTTTTCAGTGCAATCATGAGCCTTATGTCCCATCTTACTGCATCGGTATCACTTTCCATTATTCAGAAGACATTCCCCAGCATGCCTTTTACCACATTTATCAAAAACTGAAAACATAGTTTTCTTATCGTTATTCCTTTTTGAATAATTATTTCCTTTCTCCTGCCACCTCAGTCTCTTCTTCTGCTGGTTTTTATAGAACACTTTATCATCGGAAAACTCAATTTCCACCTTCTCAGAACATCTAACAAGATTTTGATAACTTTTTAACTCACGAGAAGCCAATGCCCTTCGATATTTTGCCTTTAATCCTGAGTAAAAACGATTGATTTTACTATTAAGGTCTCGGATAAAATTTGGAGCATAACTTGCCAATCGAGTGAACCTCTCTTCTTAGGTAGACACTGAGTCTTCCTCTTGCCTCAATTCCAAGAATTGTTTTTCCATCCTAAGTCGAACAGCCTTAGGAAAGTAATTCTCAAAAAAAATACCTTTGAATTCATCCCAGTTGAGATCAACAATCTCATCAGAGTCCCTGATATTTTTAACCATCAAACACCACTTATCTGCTTCACCCTACAAATGGTAAATAGAAACACTAACCTTTTGATTGTCTGAACACCCCATGAAATCGAAAATCTTCTCTAGTGCTTTAATCCACCCTTTAGCTAGCACAGGATCAGATGATCCTCTGAATGATGGGGGATGTTGCCTCATGAAATGTTCCACCACTGACATATTCCTCTGCAGTAGATCTGGATTATCTCGTGCATGGATACCACCACCATTTATCGCTTGAGTCAACTACTCCATTACTGCAAAAAACTGTTCAGTTCCAATTACGACAATCTTAGGATGCTGATTCGGAAGGTTATTTCCTTCTGAATGCCTTCCTAGCACTACTTCCATATTTCCTCTATGGAAAACCATTCTGAAAAAACATGTCTTAGATGAAGCAACATGGTAATCTTAAAATGCTATATCATTTCAATTTGACCATAAAAAAATATTTTTGGATAATCTTTCAATAGAATTCTAACTCCTAATGTTATCTAAACCGACATTTGATACCAACTATAAGGCCCCATCCTTAATCATTAATTAATCTTGATATATTTTAATAAAACACCTTGAGGATCTTTTCAAGTTTAGATTTTAAGAGAATTAGATCATAAAACATGCATTACATCCCACATTTAAGCAAAGTGGTTACAATAAAAGATATTATTCATTTTTTCCATCAACGTAAAAATATTAAAAACAAAACATGTATTCTTTCTTGACACTTCCTTGACACTATCATCAATTCATGTACCTTTCCCTTGACCAGTGAAAAAAATTTCAAAAAATTGGGATGAGCATAAAAAGATCAGTAAGGGATATAAAAATATGGAATGGAAACATGACTGCATGTATACATAAGAATCAATGAAATCATACATTCCTCAAAAACATAAACACATTAACATACCTCATCAAATCATGAATAAATCAAATAAATCATAAGACATAAAGGTATCTTGAGGCATTCATAAAATTCTTACATAGGGAGTAACCCTCTTGGTTACGTTTGGAATACCCATCACAATATATTCCCTAAATTTCATTGGAGAAAACTTAATGTTTAACCCCTTCACGTTACCCAATGTATTGGAGAGATATATCGGGCTCACCCGCCCTTAGTTTATCACAGAACCACCCGTCTTCATAATAATGCCCAAGAACCATAACATAATTGTATCACATAAAACATACCTAAAGGAAACTTAACATTTCCACATTTCAATCACAAGATATCAATACAACACATTGATATAATAAACAAATTATGAAAACCATTTTCAATACCGAAATAAAAGAGAAGTAAAACATGGTATTTATTTTTCATTTAAAAAAAGGTATGGCTTGTAGAGGAAGCCGAAACTCAAATAATGGTCACGGTGGCGGAGAAGTCGTTGTCGCTACATACACACGACAAAAACATTCCCTTTTGTCGTTTAGTAAAACGCTTCGTATAAAAAAGTTTCCTTTGAATAAATGTAAAAGTCAAAGGGGTTTATACACTGTATAAAATAAGGTTGTGTATAAAACAAAATCATGCCTCAATGAAAGGATATTGAGACGAAGTCCCATATCTCGGGTCCGACTTGACTCGATCGTTCTTTAATGTCCTGAATAATAAACTTGAGTTAATTTATACTTGATTAAGAACCTTTTTAAAATTCATTATTACTTTTATATCACTTATTACCATGTCATGAACACTATTTAATTATTTAAGTAAATAACGGTCGTTTTAACGATCATTGGTACATCAGTCAAAATTATTCTCATTATAATTACAAGTTGTTCATGTATCCATTATATACATAGTTATAATAATGATGTATATATCATATATATATCATATATATACAGTATATACATTCATTTATAACATTACATAACATTTAGAGGTAAGAAATGAAATGCACTGTTCATGGAGACGGTAAGCTGTACGTACGCATGAACACTACTTCCATGTCTATTTCATATTTAATGGAATTAAAACATAATGATACATAATAGTATTATAATTCCAGTATTGTATAATATATAATATCATTCAATCTATCCTTTATACGTACCACATATGGTATCAACGAATCAAATCACTTTGAGGGGGCGGTAGTCCGCACTTCCTAAAATGAAGATATCACGTTTACCCATAATGGAAACCATAAAGGTATGACATAAATGAAAAATACAAAAGCTTAAGTAAAACATAAAAAAATTATATATCATATATAAATATAGTGACATCTTAATGGCCACCTTTTAAGGTGTTAGAAGAATATTGAACAATCATCGTTTCGTGAGGCAGAAATTCACCATCCACAGAAATAGTATGCTCTTTAACCATTAGATGAATGTGTGTGTAAGTGTAGCTCGAATAATTTGTATAAAAACATCCTAGTATATTGAGGATACTGGTGTTGTAACAAAATAAATGAATAAAATGAGTTCAGGGGTTGGAGAATCAAATAAAACATAAGAACAGAAGAGAAAACACTACCTTTAAAATGGGTAACTCTTTTCAATTTGAGATCAAAGGCTTCCTTGGGAAGAAATCTGCCCAAAGTGAGGCTTCTAGGAGTAATAGATGGATGTGGAGAGACAAAATGGTCAGGTTTTGTCCGAGACAAAGGCTTGATAGGTGTGGGTAAGGTGGTAGAGGTGGGGGCCTTTTATAAGAGCAGAGGAGGGGCACTCTTGGAAAGTTATAAAAGGTTACTTTATTTTCAAATGAGTTTCGGATTTTAATGGTCCCACATTGATGTATTTCTAGGATAATGTGATAAGGGTTTGAAATAAACTCATCCAATAGGTCTTTGAAAAGTTTATTTCTTATATGTTACATTATATCTTCATTTTATTGAAATCGTTCATTAATGAGGTAATCGTTGCATCATCCTGATGTCATAAATAATTTAATTTATTTAATGTCTAAGAATTATAAAACATATACTATGATGTAGGAAATCTATTTAGCTTTCCAATAACTTTTTATAGTCCAATATATCATTTATGTAGACAAAATTAAATTTTTTTTACTCAGGTGATACATTCTTTGTTATATTTAACTTTCTTTAAAAATAAAAAGATAAAATGTCACTTTCACACAAATGTGATTCCATGGGGTCCCCAAGGTTGGAACAAGGCATCCCATGGTCAGACATGAGACAAAAAGTAGCATTAGGACAAATGTTGGTGTCATTTTTTATTATTATGATATTATTTTATTATCATTAACTACCCGATTACTCATTAATCAAGATAATTAAAGATAATTACCGTCGTTACTATTCATAATGTCCAAAAACAAAAGAGTCCTAATAAAATAATATGGGCCTTATTATTAAAAATATGGAATCTATTTTACCAAATTCCAAACATATAAAATGCAATATTTAATTTAAAAATAATTCCCTTTGTCAAAACCAATAGCGGATTTTTTTGAAACAAAATCTATGAAAAGTTTGGCACTTGTTTATGCCCAATTCCAAAGTGAAATTAATCCCAATGACCACCATTGGATTACATGGTAAAATATATATTCTATTTACACGTTAAAACCTATTAAAAAGATAAGCTAACCATATAACTAAATTTGATGAAAAATTAGTTTTGATGTAAAATGCAGTATTTTTTACTATTCATTAAAAAATGAGCATTGTCAGAAAAATACCAAAAAATTATCCAATGTAAATTTCAATGTCACATTCAAAAAAAATAAGTTTATTTTGACAAATAGAGCTTATAAAATTGTCAAAAGTTTGATTTAAAAAAGTGGTTTTCCATCAAATGGCAGTAAAACAATCTTTTAAGAATATTAGTGTATTCAATGCTTTGATTGGATTTATTCTCATTTTAAGACTCTAAAACACTATATAATTCATAAATAGACATAGATAAGAATATATATTATTCATTACTGACTTGGGATGTTACATCCTTCCCCCTTTAAAAAAATTGTGTCCCTGCAATTTATTTTCTTATCAAATAAGTAGGGGTAGATAGCCCTCATTGCATTTTTAGATTCCCATGTTGCCTCTTCAATCATGTGGTTTTTCCACAAAACCTTTACCTGATGAATCACCTTATTCTGTAACACTTGCTCCATTTGGTCAAGAATCTAGACTGGTTGTTCGTCATAAGATAGGTTCTCTTCTAGCTGAACTACCTCTGGACTCAAAACATGAGATGAATCTGGCATGTACTTCCTCAACATCGAAACATGAAAAACATTGGGTACCTGAGATAAACTTGGAGGTAAAGCCACTCGGTATGCAACTGATCCAACTTTCTGCAAAATTTTATATGGTCCAATGAACCATGGACTCAGTTTCCCTTTTTTACCAAATCGCATCACACTTTTCCATGGCGAAACGTTGAGAAAGACATGATATCCTACCTCAAAAGATAGATCCTTCCTCCGACTATCCGCATAACTCTTATGCCTGCTCTGAGCTGTTCTCATATGTTTCTGAATCAACTGAACTTTTTCTACCAACTCTTCTACCAATTCTAGTCCCTTTAACTTCCTTTCACCCACTTCATCTCAGAAAGCTAGAGTTCGACACGACTTCCCATATAATTCCTCAAATGGTGCCATCTGTATACTGGACTGAAAACTGTTCTTACAAGAAAATTCAACCAAAGAAAGATGTTAGTCCCAACTTCCCTGATAATCCATTAAACAGGAACATAACATATCCACCAAAGTCTGAATTATTTGTTTTGACTACCCATCTGATTGAGGATGAAAATCTGTACTAAAATTTAATTCAGTACCCAATGACTTCCGAAAGCCTTTCCAAAAGTTAGAAGTGAACCTGGGATCACGGTTAGATACAATGGAGAGAGGAACAACATGTAACCTGACTATCTCTTTAAGATACATATGGGAAATTTAATCTAGGGAAAAATTATCTCGTATATCAAGGAAATGAGCAGATTTAGTCCAACGATAAATAATAACCCAGATTGCATTATTACCTCATGGTGTTTTCAGCAATCCCACAACAAAGTCCATGGATATATTCTCCCATTTCCACTCTGGAACTGGTAAAGGATGAAGCATCCCTTTCAGTAATTGCCACTCTGCTTTAACCAGTTGACAAGTCAAACACTTCATAGTAAAATCAGAAATATCCCTTTTCACTCCATCCCACCAGTAATACTCCCGAAGATCTCTATACATCTTAGTACTTCCTGGATGAACTGAAAACGGAGAACTATGAGCTTCACATAACAACACTCTCTTCAACTTTGAATCACACCGCACACACAATCTTTTCCCAAATCTCAAAACAAAATCATTATCAATATTGAATTTAGGAAACTTACCCTTCTGAACCATCTCTACCTTTTTCTGCAACTCGTTGTCTTGCTTCTGTGCTTGCTTAATTCTATTTGATAGAGAAGATTTCACTGATACCTAAAACAAAACAAAAGGACATCCTACACCAACAACTTCTATGCCAATGTTCATCAAATCCTTAACCAAAGGATCTCATTCCAAACGCAACATTTCTAATGAAGCATTACTTTTTTGACTCAAAGCATCAGCCACATTATTTTATTTTCTCGAATAATAATGAATTGTACAATTATAATCCTTGATTAATTTTATCCATCTCCTCTATCTCATGTTCATTTCTTTCTGAGTGAATATATACTTTAAACTTTTTTGATCGGTATATTTTCACACTTTACTCCATACAAATGATGCCTCAAAATTTTTAAAGCGAAAACAACAGCAGCTAATTCCAAATCATGTGTAGGGTAATTTACCTCATGTGTTTTCAACTGACGTGAAGCATAAGAAATTACCTGATAATTCTTCATTAGGACGCAACCATGTCCTTTCAATGAAGCATCACTATAGATAACAGACTCAACATTCCTGGAAGGTAGTGTGAAAACTGGATCATTCACCAATCTTCTTTTCAGTTCCTGAAAACAATCATCACATTCGTTTGTCCAGATAAACATAACACCCTTCCAAGTTAGCGTAGTCATTGGACAAGATAACCATGAAAAATTTCTAACAAACCTTCGGTAATAGCCTGCCAAACCAAGGAAATCTACGAATATCAGTTGCATTTGTGGGTCTTGGCCATTCTTCCACAACCTTTGTTTTTGTAGGATCAACAATTATCCCATCTTTAGAAACAATATGACCAAGGAAAGAAATTTGTTGCAACCAAAACTCACACTTTCTGAATTTCCCATAAAATTTCTTTTCTTTTAAGGTTTGCAAAATAACCCTTAAATGTCTTTCATGCTCCTCTTTACTTTTAGAAAACACCAAAATATCATAAATGAAAACAACCACAAACTTATCCAGTAGAATAGGGAGTGAACATAGTCGATTAAGGTAATTTACCAACTATGACAGTATTTGGAGTTAACCTTAACTACTGTGATATTTTACTACGTAAACACATTCAACTGTGATAGCCTTGGATATAATCCTTAAATACTATAAAAATGATGTTCTATTTTTATAAGTATTCAACAATTCCAATTTTTATGCTTATGTTATGCTCTAATGGATCATGTTCATTCATTACATTATGACTCATGTCTTATGAGCATTTGATATTTATTCAATAACTTGTTGTTTTTATATTTGATATGTAAAGAGTGTTTTTTTATTTTTATTACTATTTTATCATACACTAATCCTCATGTTATGATTATGGTATAATTGATAACTCGTTTTTTACAATTAATAATCATCATATCCCAAACATTACTATGCTTCCATTACCTAGGGTATGAAGAATAGATTCGGGCATGATATGTCAAATAAGGGAAATAGTTATAATGTAAAAAGTACAAGACAATGAAGAACTATTATGATCCTATTTATTATAAAGAACTTTGTGTAAGAAAATATATATTTATTTGAATCAGTTCTCTATATGTTCATGTTCAAATATTTACGAGACCAAAACGATTATTGTTTGAATCATTTTCTTATGTAATAAATATTTTCATTTTAAGATATAACATCCTTATATGAAAAGTTTGGGCAATTTCATTTGTAATTAGATCATGTTATAGTTAACTATTGATAAATATGAGGAGAAAAGTTCATATATATCCCAAGGGGTTTGTATAATGATATATACATGTTTATGTTATCGTATTTGAATATGTCTTAGAAATTTGATGAAAGACGTATCGAGAGGATTCCATGAAATTACGTTATTTTATAAATAAATCATGTGGATGATGATTTGGAATCGTTTTACATTTTGTTATTAAATATGGGAAGGGTGTGTTTGGATTTGACTCAATTTTCACCTAGTTTATGATAATATTCCTTTTTTCACACTAGGTTGGACACTACTAGGAGATATCTTTTAGAAATTCAAAAACTTTTGATGAATCATAATGAAGTATTTGAATTGTGGACCATCATGAATTACTTATGTTAAATGCAATATGTCATATATTGAAATAATGTGTAATTAATTTTAAATAATAGATGTTATTTTTTATGATTATATGGTTCCCTACAATGAATTTTGTTACTCAGACTAGGCTTTTTTGTTTTAGTCCATGGATGGAAATAGGGGGATCTAGGTTAACAATGAATGTGACAGCTACTGAATTCAGGAGTAACAATGTGGGATAGTTAAGGGAGTAAAGAATATTTTTATTATTTATATTTTTTAATCACGATATATGATTAAAATATTTCACTATAACCTACTCTCTAACTCACATAACATGGGAAAGATAGGGTTTGGTTCGATGTCAAGTTATGGAGACCATGGAAAAAAGAATATTCCATTTTGTATATGTTGAGAATATGTGAAGAAGAGCTCAATTGAATGTATACGTTAAATTAAAAGATGTTTCTTATGTGGAGAAGAATATAATTGAAAATATAATTTTGAAGGAATGATATAATGTTAGTTAATGAAATGGATGAGAATAATGGATTCCCTATTAGGTCAATAATATTTAAAATTAATAAACATGAATATAATGGGAATTATAAATATTTATGGCATAGGGGTAGCCTCATGAAGATGATTACAATGGTTTTATCTATAAATAGGTTTTCTATTGGCAATGAAGACATTGAAAATGACTGATAAAGAAAAGGAGGAATTTATAAATATGACGATAAATCCTTATTAGTAGTTTAAGAATGATATAGAATGATGTATGTATTTATGTTTTGAATATCAATAATTATGAATCATAAAATATTTATCTACTATTCTAGATATAATTTTCATTAAGGTTTTTATAGTTTATATTGAATGGTACTGAGGAAAAACAAATTGAGTCAATAGAAAAGTGATATTTTACGAAAAACACATGATAAATGGAAGATTACCCTTAATATGTTCTAGATAATGATATAATGTTGTTTAAGTGGTTTAAAAATAATATTGATTTTGATAATGTTAATTCGATAGTATTCATGAACATGAAACGTACTAATTATTCGATGAAAAAGTGGGTTACGATATCATTGATGGATTTTGTTGAATTTTTGGATATCTGTAATTTTTCAATTATTTATATTTTTATTTTTATTCTGAAGAATAATGTATTTTTTCAGTATAGTTTTATTTTAATTTTTGTTATTAAAATGTTTTAGGATAATATATAACCAATATATTCAAAGATTTGGTTTATAAAAATTAATAAATACATTATGATATATCGAGGATAAATGGAAAGTTTATTTTCAATATTATTGAAATTTTTCTTATTTTTTTAATATTAAATGGGTATTAAGTTTAACAGTTTATTTAATGGTTTGAGTTGATTAATGGATAAGGTTTTACAGATTAATTAATTATTTCATCACATTCAAATTTTTCTATATTAGATAACTTGTAAAAACCATTTTGATATTGATGATAACATGAGATAAATGGAATGGAAAAAAATTTCTTTTATGGATCATGATATCCATTAGTTATTTTCAAATGAAAAATTATACATTATTTAGTGGAGTAAAATACGATGATGAAATTGATTAAAGCACAACCAAAGGAACATATTGTCCATATGAAATGGAATGAAATTACTTGTGTATTTTTTCTTGTGTTCCCTATCACAATTTTAAAATTTCATTCTTCACTAGGAAAAGGATATCGAGAAAAAATTTGAATTTATTATTTCAATTTATGATGAAAAAAATTTCCTTTTAACAGTTAATGTATTTTTGTTGTTTTATGGCATAACATTATCATAACCATGTTCTTTATCAATATTTATTAATCCTTATGCTTTATTATTCACATCATTTCCCATATATTCAATTATCACTAATGTCATCATATTTTAAACCTTATTCTATGTCATTTCATGATGTAAATCATACCTACCATTGTATATTTTCAAAGGGATATGTTATTATCCTTTTTTTATGATGAGGATTTACAAAAAATAATATTTCAATATAATAAACTTGATTACTGAGAACAATTTCATATATTCAGGGAAAAACATTTTAGGGTGGGTAGAACAAAACACATTAAGTATTTTTGAAGGTAAGTTTTTGAAATAAATTTAGATTCATGAATAGATTCAGTTAAGCATAGTTGAAGGTTAAAATGAACTGTGAAAATAATATTAAAATATTATGATTTAATAGGTTATTTCATTCGTATACATCGAATTAAAGGTGTGAATGATACTATTTTTTTTAAATGTATTATAGTTTACAAATTTATCAAATAAATTAAATGTTTATAAATTTATTTGAAATTAAAATTAACATATTCTAAAAATAAAAGAAATAATTATCTCAAAAAATGTTTTGATAATCATAATGGGTTTTTACCATAATAAATTAAATAATTTACTATTAAAAAATGATTTAAATACATATTATATATTATATATTTAAAAAATAATGTTGTTTATACATTTATACCTAAAATTCAGTGTTGAAAAATTTATTAGAAAATAAAATAAAATATATCTATAAATTAATGAAATTTTTTACTGATTTTTTTATCATAATGTTTTTTATATGATAAAATTAAATGATATAGTATTGGATATTGTATTAAACTAATTTTATATATTATATATTTATCCTATGTATATGTTTTAGATATTTTTAAAAAAATCATTCATTATAAACTAATTATAAATGAAAATAAAAATATTCTGAATATAAATGAAATTTTTTTTTGAATTTTTTTTTCTATGATAGTAAATTTTTATTAACATATTAATTTAAATAATAAATATTATTGAATAATTTTAATTAACCTTATATAATATATATTCAGAAACATTATCATTCATCCCAAATTTGTTTCTTTTTATGATATAATAATATATAGAGTTTTCTCATTGAATATTGTTTTCCACTAAAACCCGACGTCATCAAATTTTCTAAAATAATTTCAGTATAATAATGTTTCTCCACATTTAAAAAATTTATTTTAAAAAATATAATTACTTTTTTAGATTATATTATAAAAAATATCATAGTGTTTTATATTGATAATTTTCTGAAAATGTAAATGATTTAGTAAATTTTGAAAAATACTTATTTTTATTATTAATTTTTTTCTTTAAAAATTTTATACAGTTCAATTTTTTTTTAAAAAAATGTTAAATGTAAAATTCATCAAAAAATAATAAAATGAATCCAATTTAGTTCACTAAAATCACACCATGATGAATTTCAAAATGAAATACTTTTATACTAATGAAAATGTTTCCTTTCCAAAATAACATTTTTATCGTGGATGTGGGTTTTATTTTTAATTATATTAACACACATAAGATAATTAAATTTGAAAAAATTTATTTTTTATTTGGAATAATACTAATTTATATTATATAATATGTCCAAATTAATTTTTTTATAAAAAATATTATAAATTAAAAAAATTTATTTCTAACGTTAAGGCTAAAACTTGATTTTCGACATAAAAAATACATGTGATATATTACATTTTTAACAAAAATTGTATCATTAAATAAAATATAGGATTTATATTTATAATAATTCGGTCCAAATTATATAAAAATGATAGCTTTCTCTTATAATGGGTAAATTAACTATGAAAATGAAAAGATACTAGTTACCATGGTGAAAACTACTACAAAAAATCAGTAAATTTGAGTATAAGATAATAGAATGTTTAAAATTTTATTTTAAGGGAAGTGTGGATAATAAATATCATCCCAACAACGTTATTTAACAATTTTGGAGGCACATGTCTTTATAGTGACTTCCCATTACTGAATATTTTTTTCTATTTACAAAAATGCAACTCCTCCTCAATTATATAATGGGGCCTCCTCCCCATAGTTTGTAAAAACATATTAACCATTTCAATCCACAACAACTGACAACAATATTTCCAAAATACCCTTAGACCTTGTCTTTGGATGAGCTTTCCAGGTATATCCAAAATACCATTATCCACATTATAGAGCTTATCATATTCCCAAAAAACCTACCATATGTAAATTAATAAGATATCCAACAGTGGTTTTTTCTAATAGAAGGCAATTATCTTTATTAACCTCTATATTTTTTACTTCTTATTTTACCTACTTAATTAATGATTTAAAAATTCCAATATATTAATACCAGTACCTAACATTTAATAAGGTGTTTTTATGTTTTATATAACATATATCTCTCACATCTTTCATAAAATTGGAAATACCCATTAACCATGTATACAGGGAACTACCGCCTCAGGAACTAATGTCACTTATCAGTACGTATGGACAACAACCTCTATAAAGAGATGTTATTTTTTCATATTATTTTGAAATCGAATGTAATAATTATAGATTTAATGAAAATTTAATATATATATATGTGAAATATATATGATTCTATAATAATTATATATTATTCAAAATTGTTTCTTTCTATTCCTTGTGAAAATGGGAACAATGTTCTTCCGTACTTACATCATACCATATCCATGAATGGTGTAAAAAAATTTGTATCTCTAACAAATATAAATTACTCGAATTAAATTTATAATAAATAATTATCATACTAATATAATGTATAGTATTTTTTATACTATGTAACCCTGATCAATGTAAAAGGACATAAAATACCATAACATAACATACATAAAAAATGTAGTTATAACCAAAAAAGTGACTTTAATAAGGAATTATTTACAAGAAGTTAATAAAAGGTTATGAGTAAGTATTATAATGTATGATATACATGATTAGAGTTTTTAATTGATTTATAATAAAACTATATTCATTATACATGATCCTTGAATGTTTATGAATAATGTTGAGACTTGAAGTATGATATTTCTAGTATCTCTTTTTTGGTAGAAATATGTCATATTCACCACTCAGTTATTTTTTGATATATATAATTCCCATTTGAAATTTTATATACATAATTTATCTACTCTAAGGATATTATTGATTTCATTTAAATTTATTATTTCAGGGGGTTATGATTCAAATGTTAAAAAATTATAATAAAGATCTATGTGTCATATTTTTCTTCATTAGAAACTATTTAATGTCATGAACTTATCTAATTTTATGATTTTCATATACATACCCTTTGAAATTTTGGATCATGTATTGATTTATTCTCCTGATATTTAAATTTTTGTTTATTTTTAGATATTAATGGGGTTTATGTTTCAAAAAATATCAAATAATGCAAGTTATTTTCATCTTAGTTTTATTTTTGTGGGACACAATTCCATATTAACCACTTATTTCATATTTGTGCCATATATTTTGACCATGAATGAAAATTTTAAATATTCTAATGAATATTTTTTATATAAATATCTGTCAAAGGTACATTATTTCATGGGTCTTATTATTTAATCATTAATAACGTGGTAATGATTTTAAGTTAAAATACAATTATTTATAAGGATTTCTTATGATTATTCATCCAATGTTGAAATATTATTATACATAAATCATGAAACACAAGTATTTTATTATCATATTATTATTTATTTATAACATCTATTTCCATTCTTTTCCCATTATTAAAAACTCATGTGACAGAAATTAATTGTTTTATGAAAAATCTAATTTAATTTTTCTTTTGGTCAGAAGTACAGTATCTTCCAAGGCTATGATAACTATGAATGTTTCAATGAATGACTTCAGTATTATAAAATGACTGTTTAAATAAAATTTCCACATGTTTTACTATTTAAGAATTAGTTTAAATGAAATATAAATTTAATTTTTTTTATAAAATCTATATTGAATTTTTAATGTGTATTTGAAATGTGAATTATTTAACATACACGGAATGAATGTAATTTTTTTCTACCAAGATCTCTCACTGAATAAAAGATTTAATTGAAAATTTAAAAGTGATTTTTAAAAGAAAATTTTATCCCCAATATTTTTTAAATTATTTATATTTTAAATAAATTATTTCAAACTTTGAAATGGTATTTTCCTCAAGAAATATTCTATGTTAATTTTCAAAAACTATTCGTTCATCTAAGATGATATCTTTTGATGTCACATAAGCCTTACTAGGGATATAATCCAATAATATCATCCATGTTCTTTCCCTTGATGGTTTAAATTTTTGATGAAAATATATTTATGAAAGATGTTCTTTTTCAATATATTATGATATGATGAAATTAGGAAATTTTTATTAAATTTGATTATTTTCCATGGGTTATGTTATGATGAAATGCTTACGATGTACATTTCTTTATATCATTTATAATATTAATAATCTTTTGTGATCATATAGCACACATATGTAATATTTACATTATGTGATGGGTGGAACAAATATCTTCTCTCAATTTATTAGGTAATAATTAATATCTCATGGGATAAATATCACTACGGCAAAAAAGGCATTTAGCGGCGGTTTTTTTCGTTTCATGGCGGTGTAAATTGCCGCTAAATCGATTGGTGGCGGTTTTGAAAAACCGCCACGAAATCATGCATCGGGAAACTATTCGCCGCGGTTTTTAAAACCGTTGCAGAATGTTTCGCGGCGGTTTTTTAGCGGCGGTGTTTTTTTTGTTATTTTTGTTATTTTTTTAAAATTGTTTTTAATTTTTTTTTATTTTTAATGTTATTTATTTATTTATTTATTTATTTCTTATTTATTTTATTTTATTTTATTTATTTATTTATTTATTTATGTATTTTATGTATTTTATTTATTTATTTTATTTTAATTCGTATTTATTTTTTATTTATTTTATTTCGTATTTTATTTTATTTATTTATTTTATTTCCTATTTATTTTATTTACTATATTTATCCATGCATGCACATGCACATGCCCATGCCCATGCACATGCATGCACATGCAATATAAAGAAATTATGCATTTGGTGAGATTTGAACCCATAACCTCTTGCATATTTTCTAAACACTTTACCACTCGAGCAAGCTCGGCATGTGGTTAATAAACATAATTTAATATACTTATATATATTAATTGAAAAAACTAATAATACATAAATAATAGATAGAAACTCAATAATAATAAATAATAAATAATAAATAATAAATAATAAATAATAAATAAGGAATAATAAATAATAAGTAATAAATAATAAATAATAAATAATAAATAAATATAAATAACAAATAATAATTAAATACAAATAAATAATAAATAATAAATAATAAATAATAAATAATAAATAATAAATAATAAATAATAAATAATAAATAAATATAAATCATAAATAATAAATAAATATAAATAATAAATAATAAATAACTATAAATAATAAATAATAAATAATAAATAATAAATAATAAATAATAAATAATAAATAATAAATAAAGATAAATAATTAATAAATATAAATAATAAATATAAATAATAATAAATAATAAATAATAAATAAATAATAAATAATAAATAACCAATAGGAAATAAGAAATAAGAAATAAGAAATAAGAAATAAGAAATAAGAAATAAGAAATAATAAATAATAAATAATAAATAATAAATAATTAATAATTAATAATTAATAATTAATAATCAATAATAAATAATCAATAATGAATTATAACTAATAAATAATAAATAATAAATAATAATTAAATAAATATAAATAATAAATAATAAATAATAAATAATAAATAAATATAAATAATAAATAATAAATAATAAATAAATATAAATAATAAATAATAATTAATAAATAACAAATAAATATAGATAATAAATAATAAATAAATATAAATATAAATAATAAATAATATAAAATATAAATAAAAAATAAGTACAAATAATTAATAATAAATAATCAATAATAAATAATAAATAAGGAATAATAAATAATAAATAATAAATAATAAATAATAAATAATAAATAATAAATAAATATAAATAAATTATAAATTATAAATTATAAATTATAAATAATAAATAATAAATAATAAATAATAAATAATAAATATCAAATAATAAATAATAAATAAATATAAAAAATAAATAAAAAATAAATATAAAATATAAAATATAAATAATAATTAATAATTCATAATTAATAAATAATAAATAATAAATAATAAATAATAAATAATAAATAAACATAAATAATTAATAAATATAAATAATAAATATATATAATAAAGAATAAAGAATAAAGAATAAATAATAAATAATAAATAATAAAAAGCAAATAATAAATAACCAATAATAAATAAAAAATAAAAAATAAAAAATAAAAAATAATCTATAAAAAATAATAAATAATAAATAATAAATAATAAATAATAAATAATAAATAATAAAAATCAATAATCAATAATCAATAATGAATAATAAATATTAAATAATAAATAATAAATAATGAATAATAAATAATAAATAAATAAATATAAATAATAAATAATAAATAACGAATAATAAATAATAAATAAATATAAATAATAAATATTAAATATTAAATATTAAATAAATATAAATAATAATTAATAAATAATAAATAATTAATAATTAATAATTAATAATAAATAATTAATAATAAATAAATATAAATAATAAATAATAAATAAATATAAATCATAAATAATAAATAATATAAAATATAAATAATAAATAAATATAAATAATAAATAATAAATAATCAATAATCAATAATCAATAATGAATAATAAATAATGAATAATAAATAATAAATAATAAATAAATAGATATAAATAAAAAATAATTAATAATAAATAATAAATAATGAATAATAAATAAATATAAATAATAAATAATAAATAATAAATAATAAATAAGAAATAAGAAATAAATATAAATAATACATAATAAATAATAAATAAATATAAATATAAATAATAAATAATAAATAATACATAAATATAAATAATAAATAATAAATAAATATAAATATTAAATAATTAATAATTAATAAATATTAAATATTAATTAATAAATAGTTAATAATTAATAATTAATAATTAATAAATAAATATAAATAATAAATAATAAATAATAAATAATAAATAATAAAAAATAAATAAATATAAATAATAAATAACAAATAATAAATAATAAATCAATATAAATAATAAATAAATAAAAAAAAAATAAATAATAAATAAATATGAATAATTATTAAATATAAATAATTAATAATCAATAATCATTAATCATTAATCAATAATGAATAATAAATAATAAATAATAAATAATAAATAAATTTAAATAATAAATAAATTTAAATAATAAATAAATTTAAATAATTAATAATAATTAATAAATAATCAATAATCAATAATGAATAATAAATATTAACTATTAAATAATAAATAAATAATAAATAATAAATAAATATAAATAATAAATAATAAATAATGAAATAATAAATATATATAAATAATAAATAATAAATAATAAATAATAAATAAATATAAATAAAAAATAATAAATAATAAATCAATATAAATAATAAAAATTAAATAATAAATAAATATAAAAAATAAGTAATAAATAATAAATAAATATAACTAATAAATAAATATAGATAATAAATAAATATAAATAATTAATAATAAATAATAAATAATAACTGATAAATAATAACTAATAAATAAATATAATTAATTAATAATTAATAATTAATAATTAATAAATATAAATAATAAATAATAAATAATATACAATAAATAATAAATAATAAATAATAAATAATAAATAACCAGTTACAAATAATAGATAATAAATAAATTAAAGTATATTGTAAATAATAAATAATAAATAATAAATAATAAAGTAAACACATGAAAAAATATGAAAAGACGTGATAAGGGATGAAAAATCATGAAAACACATGAAAAATGATGGAGAAGCATATGAAGAATTAGGTATTAGAAAAAATGAGAACGCATGAAAACTCGTGATAACTCTGGAAAACTCCTTAATAATTTAACATAATCATCATAATAACCCATAAAAAACCATTGATAAAGATAACAAGTAATGGAAACCCATATAAATAGTAATAAATGGAGCAACTGTTAAAACTCGTCAAAACGGTCATAAAGAGATAAAAACATTGGACTCACATTAACAAAGATAACTTATGATCCGAGACTCTGTTTTAGATCCGCGACCTATCAAATAAAAGATCCTAAAATGATCTTCGACCTGAAAGGTGAAAGTGTCCGAATGGACACGCGGATCGGAAGTTATGACCATTTAAAAAAAAGATGACAGGGAATGGGTGCTAGAAACGAGGCATTCAAAAAACATAACAAACCCGATACCCACTAAAAAGGTCATAACATATGATCTAAGAGTGCATGTGGGCGCCACGACCAGTCAAACTGAAGCTCATGGAGCGAGCTATAATCTGGCAGGTGGAGGAGGCCGAACTGAACCACGGATCAAAAGTTAGGTCTGTTTGAAGGAATGTTTGACGGGACACCAGTGACAGAAACATGCTTTTGGAGGCCTTCAGAGGAGTTTTTGGGGTTGAAAAGCATGACATAAGGTTACTTCTATCGAACTGGTGTATAGCTCTCTTCACTGAATTCGATTTGATATGTGGTAGAGCCTAAATGGGCACTCGGAGTGAAAGTTATGGCCGTTTGAAGTTGGAGAACTTTTTTTAACTTTCTTATAACTCTAATATCTTCTTCACCTTAGACCATCACACAGTTTTGATTATATGTGCCTTTAGATCTCTTCATGAGATTATATTTGACTGGTTGTGGCGCTTCAACGGACGCCCAGATCAAAAGTTATGGTTGTTTTAGTGATTTTGAGGTTTCTCGTGTTTTTTTATTTTTTCATTTCATTTCGCGGCGGATTTACCGAAACCGCCGCTATTTCGCGGTGGTTTTTTAAAAAACCGCTGCTAATTCTCGAATAAAATAAAAAACAAATGGCATTTCGACGTGGTTTAAAAACCGCCGCGAAATGGTGGCCCAAAACGTATTTCACAGCGGTTTTAAAAACCGCCGTCAAAAAACCGCCGTGAAACGGCAGGTTTCTTGTAGTGTATGATAGAATAGGGAGTGAACATAGTTAATTAAGGTAATTTACCAACTATGACAGTATTTGGAGTTATCCTTAACTACTGTAACATTTTATGGAGTAAACACATTCCACTGTGATGGCCTTGGATATAATCCTTAACTACTATAAAAACGATGTTCTATGTTTATATGTATTCAATAATTCCAATTTTTATGCTTATGTTATGCTCTAATGGATCATTTTCTTTCATTACATTATGACTCATGTCTTAAGAGCATTTGATATTTATTCAATGACTCATTGTTATGATATTTGATATGTAAGGAGTGTTTTTTTATTGTTATTACTATGTTATCATACACTAATCCTCATGTTATGATTAGGGGATAATTGATAAATCATATTTTACAATTAATAATCATCATATCCCATACATTACTATGATACCATTACCTAGGGCATGAATAATAGATTCGGGCATGATATTTCTAATAAGGGAAATAGTTATAATGTAAAAAGTACAAGACAATGTAGAACTATTATGAACCTATTTATTATGAATCCAATTTTTTAAATTGATTACAACTAAAATAATTTGAGGAGGATCATTATGTTATGATTATAATAATTTTCTATTAAGATGTGATAAATATATATGAAATTTTTTGGACGTTATAGACCCTGAGGGGTGTACATTAAATGATATGAATGAAATATAGTGGGCCTTAATATCGATTCCTTGCCAACATATGTGTAAATAGATGTGAAAAAATATTAGTGATGGGCCTTAGTAGTCCTAATTTAGCATTGGCAAGGATTATAAATTTTAGGATTGTATAGATGTTTGTGTGGGAAGTGTTCCTACACCCTATATATTTAAATACCAAGGTGGGTAGACTAAATAGGTTTTGAATGATAGATTGGGTATGAGGACCATTCTGGAGAATGATATTTGTATGATATCATCTCCATTGGGGTTTCCTGTGAAGAAAACTACGCCACATTGTGAGATATTTATGATTCAATAGACCATATTCCCACAAAGTAAATTTGGTTTGATCAAGATATGATAAAATTGTTGAGGATTCTATGTTTGATAACATTGAATATATAATATTATCGGGACCCTAATGGGATCTCCAATAAGATTTTGACCCAAGAGAGGGTGCAATTGGGCATGTTTAGTAATGAATGCATATAAGGACTCAGCCATAAAACATTACATAATCTGGAGTTAAATGAATAATTCACATTGAAGATCATTTCAGGTTTAGAGTTTTAGAGAATTAGGACATAACTATTACATCTCAAAATATTACAAAGTAGACACATCTAACTAGTTTCGATTTTTTTTCAGAAAATAAAAACCCTTGAACAAATGACTCATCTCTAGTTCTATGTTTTAGACAGCATGACAATTCCTTGGTCCCATACTTGACCCTATTCCATTTTATGTCCTGTGAAAAATTTTTCAAAAACTTGAGATGAGCATAAAAAGCTCAGTAAGGGTTATAAAAAAAGGAATGAAAAAATTAGTCCATGTATTCATAAGAATCAATGAAATCATACATTACTCATAAAACATAAGTTCTTGAACATACCTCTTGATATCATAAGGTTTATGAATAACTAATATAAATCACAAGACATTATGTTAACTTGTGGCATTCATAACATTCTTTTGTAGGGAGTAACCCTAATGGTTATGTTTCGAATACCCATCACAGTATATTCCCTAAATCTCTTCCAAGAAACCTTAGCGTTTAACTCCTTCGCGTTACCCAATGTATTGGAGACATATCACAGGCTCACCCACCCTAGTGTTATCATGAAACCACCGGTATTCATAACAGTGCCCAAGAACCATAACATAATCATATCACATTACTTAAGTATAAAGGAAAGTTAACATTCCCACATTGCAATAAAAATATAACATTTTAAGGTATTGAAATATTAAATCCATTCAAAAAAACCATTTTCAATACCAAAATACATAAAAATAGTATATTGTATTTATTTGTCTTTTGAAAACATTACGACTTGTTAAGGAAGCCATAGATCCAATAATACTCGCGGCGGCAGAGAAGGTCGTTGTCACCGCTTATGTTAAAAAAAGAAACATTCCTTTTTGTCATTTAGTAAAACTCTTCTTAGAGAAAAGATTCCATTTGAATGAAATGAAAATCTAAAATGGGTTTATACACCGTATAAATGAATTTTGTGTATAAAACAAAATATACCTCAATGAAAGGAGATTGAGACATAGTCTCATAAAAAGTCGGTATCCTTAGATTAAAGATAAATCAATTACATACTTATGTGTGAAAAATAAAAATACACCCAATATAAGTGGATATTATGTGTAAAACAATCATAGTAATTCACACATATTCATATAATGACATATTCATGGAGTAAATGTTTGTCCCAAATAATTGAAATTGAGTTAAGAAGTTATCTTGCAAAAATTCGACAGCCTAAAGACGTCACATTAAAATTCAGAAAATGAGATGATGAGAGAAAAATGGAATCTCATCACTTGGACATAAAATTTAAATCAATAAGGATATATAAGGAAACATCCCTATATAATAATATGTAAATTAATAGACATAACAAAATAATTCTTTTAAAAAGAGGAGAGTGAAAGGTTCCCTTAACGAATTGGGTGACTTCCGAAACGTACACCCAATGAAAGATGGGTCATACAATAAAGATGTAAATACCAAAAAATTAAATTATATTACACAAGGAATAAAATCATGGGCATTAAATACACTACACAATAGGAAATAGTGGAAAATGTAGCATTAATGTCATGGGAACAAAAAGTGAGATAAAAACTCATTACCTCGTGGTAATGAATCGAGTCGTATGACCAAAAGATAATAAGGATCAAATGAATCACATAATACCATGTATAGAATGATAATATATATATCAAAAGGTAATACACAATACCCCACATCCAATAAATAAGGTGCCAACAATCTAAATCTCACGGAATTAAAATCTTGATAAGAAATCCCATACGAAAATTCGGTAGCCTAACCGAGCCACTTAAAACTTTATAAAATGAATTGATAAGGGAAATAAGGGGTCTCTCACCATATGAAAACAAAAATTACAGTAGGATGAATTTAAAAGAGTATCCCCAACATAAGAACATGGATATTAAAATAAATTTTATAAAGGATAATAAATGAAAAGAAAGAGAGAGGTAGGATCCCTTACCTCAAGCCCACCATGTCATGTTAGTTTCATTATATTACTGAATAATAAAAGTTGGTCAATTTATAATTGATTATGTACCTCAATTAATGTTTTTTATTCAATTCATAACACATATTTTAATTTTATAATAATTAGTTAATTATTTGAGTTCATATCAGACGTTTTTGTCGATGATCGGTACATGAGTAAAAATGATCATGTTTGCAAAAAATTGCCCATTTAGTTATAAGTACATCATCTAAAAAATATTATTAATGATTTAAATATCATATATATCAATTTTATATTCATTTTAAACTATTACATAACATTTTGAGATAAAAAAAATTAAATGCACCGTTCATGGAGACGGTAGGCCGTACGTACGCATGAAGCTACTTTCATTTCTTTATCATATTAATGGAAATAAAACTAAATTAAAGATATATATATATATATTATAATTCCAGAATGATATTCATAATTTAGATGTAATATATTTCATATATATCCATTATATATATGTTCTTATAATAGTACATAACATTTGGAGATAAGAAATGAAATGCACCGTTCATGGAGACGGTAAGCCGTACGTACACATGAACGCTACTTTCATTTATATTTCATAATTTAATGGCATAAAAACATAATGATACATAGTTATATAATTATTAAAGTATAATATCATATATAATATCATTAACTCCATCCTTTATATATCCCACATATGGCATTAACGATTGAAATCACTTTGATGGGGTGGTAGTCCGCACCTCCTAAAATGAAATTATCGTGTTTACCCATTATGGAAACCATAAAGGTATGGAATAAATGAAAAATAAATAATCATAAGTAAAACTTAAGAATAATAAATATATTATATATAAATACAGTGACATCTTAATGGCCACCATGAGAGGTGTTAAACGATGATTTAACAGTCATCATTTCGTGAGGCAGCAATTCGCCACCCACAGAAACAATATGTTCTTTAACCATTAGATGGATGTGTGTGTAAGTGTGGCTCGAATAATTCTCATCAAAACATCCTAGTATATTTAATATAATCATTTTGTTACAAAATAAAGTAATAAAGAGGGTTTAGGGGGTTTGAGAAGCAGAATAAAACAAAAGAAAATAAATGAATACTTTACCTTTAAATCGGATAACTCTTTTTGATTTTAGCCCAAACGCTTCCTTGGAAATACTTATTCACAATGTGAGGATTCTAGGAGTAAGAGAGGGATGAGGAGAGACAATATGAATATATTTTGGATGAGCCAAGGGCTTGAGAGGTGTGGGTAAGGGGGTAAGGGTGGGGGCATTTTATAAGAGGGAGGAGGGTCACTATTGGAATGTCTTCGAAAGTTACTTTATTATAAAATGAATTTCGGATTTTAAAGGTCCCACAATGAATTATTTCCAGTATAATGTGATAAGGGTTCGAAATATACAAATACAATTGGTTTTAAAAAAAAATTTGTCTTTGATTTTACCTTATCTTTTTATTTTACTTAAATCGTTCATTAATGAGGTAATCACAGCATCATCATGGTGTCAAAAATAAATTTATTTTTTTAATATCTAAAAATTATAAAAAAACTACAATGATGTAGGAAATATTTTTAGATTTCCAATTACTATTTATAGTCAAAGACATCATTTATTTAGTCAAAATTAATTTTTTTTTACGTAGGTGTTTTATACTTTTGTTATATTTTCCTTTCTTTAAAAATAAAATGATAAAGTGTCACTATCACCCAAAAGTGATTCCATGGGGTCCCTAAGTTGGAACAGGGCATCCCATGGTCGGCCATGACAAAACGAATAGAATTATGACACATTTTGCGGTTATTTTATATTATTATGATATTAATATATTACCCGTTACTACCCGATTAATAATTAATCACGATAATTAAAGATAATTACCGTCGTTACTATTAATAATTTCCAAAAACAGTAGAGTCATAATTACATAATTTGTAAATTATGATTAAAAATATTTAATCCATTCTACCAAATTTTAAACAAAAAAATTTCAGTAATTAATTTCAAAATAACTCCCATTGATAGAACTAAAGACGAGTTTTTATGAAGTAAAACCTATCAAAAGATTGATTTGTTTTTACATCCAATTTTGTTGTGAAATTACATCCAATGACCAAAATTGTATTAAATGACAAAAAAATAATTAAATTAAACCTTAAAACTAATTAAAACGAAAATTATAACAATATAAATAAATTGGATGAAAGGCCAGTTTTGAATTAAAATGTGGTATTTTTCAGTATTCATTAAAAAATGAACATTATCAAAAAAATACCACAAATTCACCCTAAGATAAATCTGATATTCCGAATTCAAAAATGATTTCCATATTACAAAATTCAAAAAATATATGTTTCATTAATAAATTATATAGATAATTCCCACTGTCAAAACAAATAGCGTGTTTTTATGAAACAACATTTATCCAAAGATTGACACTTGTTTATGTCCATTTTCAAAGTGAAATTAATTTTAATGACCCCAATTCAATTAAATGGTTAACATATATTCTAATTAAATTTTAAAACCAATTAAAATGATAATATAACCATAGAAATAATTTAGATTAAAAGGAGGTTTTGAATTAAAATACAGCATTTTAAAAAAAATGATCTTTATCGGAAAAATACCAAAACTTTACACAAAGTAAATTTTGATCTCTTTATTCTAAAGAAGTATTTAATTCGGTCAAATATAAAATATAAAAGTGAAAAAATGAATATTTTAAAAATGGTTCAACATCAAAAGGTGGTTAATCGTCCTTTTAAAGAGTATTAGAATATTTATTCTTAAAATTAAATTCATTTTCATTTTAAACCTATAACATTAATTGAATAATGTAAAAAAAATTTAACAAACATATATAATCATATTTTAGTTAGTTCTGTTCATTACAGCTATTCCAATGGCTAGAAGTTATCTACCTTTTAAAATAGTATTATTATATTATTAGCATGCAATGTAACAGTTCAAAGAAACTCGTGGTTGCGTATTGGGTACTCCATCGAACATAGAATCCCCTTTAAAGTAATATTAATATTTTATTCACAAATATTAACAAATACGAAAATGTAATATTCTATATTTACCTGGGATGTTAAATCCTTCCCACCTTTTGGGAATTGTGTCCTCGCAATTTTAAAAAAAATGGGGCTTGGAAACTTCATGGGAAGCCCCACATCGGAAAAAGAGTCAATAAAACTATCCATTTAAAATAAATACAGAGAAGTAGAATGGTCACCCAAGGTAGAAAATACTATGTTTCCATGAAAACATGGATATGGAGGAGAAAATAAACGATCAAGTCCTGATGGAGAGTGATAGAAAACATGTCTAGGAGAAAGTTAACCACCAGAAAATCACAAACTTGTGATGGGTTAAACGGTATTTGATTCCCCAGTAGGAAAAGTTAACAGACAACATTTTTGTTTTACATTACTTTTTATTGAGGAATTTATTTATTAGCTTAACTAAAACATGATGAAACATACTTACTAGTCATGTAGGCTTTCAAATTTCACTAGATTTCTAACACAAACTCAAATTTTCTCCAAACGATGAGTATTCGGGATTCCTTGTTCACATTAAGAGCACTAATATTAACTTCTAGAGAATCACATAACTCAAAAAAGATGAACTATATACTTCCCATGTTTTCAGACCTTAACAAAAAACTAATTTTTTGGTATAAGATCAGATAATCCCAAAAAAAAAGATAATCTTTTACAAAAAGAAAAACTACTCTTAATCTCTAATATTTGTCAAAAAAACCCGAAGTTCTACAAAGACAATTCAATATAAAATATCCCTTAAAATTCATCGAAAATTAACCAACCTATTATTGAAACCCAAATCTCTGAAGGATTTAATCGCATATTCTTCCAAGGAAAATCTTAACATTTATCTCCAAATAACATCAGTTACTCTTAAAGTCTCATAATGAAAATTAATTAGCCTAATCACATATACTCCATGATAGGTTAATCGTTTCCATAGATATCCCAAAATCAACTTATTCATGATTCATAAAATCATCTAACTATAAATAATTTTTCATACAAGCTAGGGACATTACATAGTCCAGTGGTAGGCGATAAATACTAGTCGCACTTTGGTTATGGGTTCGATTCCCGTATCTTGGTCCGACAAAACAGGTTGTCACAGGGTATGTGTGTTGTCCAATTTTCCAAAACTATATAATTCATAAAACATTCCCCAAAAAGATATAAAATCATAAAAAATAACCATAACATAATTGAAACTCAATTTTACCTCATGCCTTTCATTTTCCATCATATAGAAACCCATAATTACTTCAAAATTAAGGATCATATAGTCCATAATGTTTTCTAATATAATTATTACCTGATCTTCCAAATTGAGTTGGTTCTCTCGTACATTATGCATTAGAGAACTCACCAAGGTTAAAGTGGTTAATCATGACTCCTTGATAGTTGGTTTAGAATAACATCAAGATTCCTCGTTGAATCCCCCATTGAATCCAGTCTCTTAATCAGAGAACCACCACAGTTTCCTTAAAAACCACTGTCATTTTAGTTCCTGCTAGATCCATTCATTTACTAAAACCAAAAATGTCAGTGTGAGTATATCAACAAAATCATCATGTACTAATGAGGAAGATAAACACTATGATATACTTATCCAAGTTATCTAAAACTCATTCCAACTTTTATATACTAATTATTGTGGTTATACACAACTTGTCAGTTATTCTAATTGAATACCCTATCCTCTAAAGTTATCTAACATGACCTTTGATACCAACTATAAGGACACAACCTTAAAACATTACATAATCTTGAATTAAATGATTAATTCACATAGAGGATCTTTTCAGGTTTAGAGTTTTAGATAATTAGGAAATAACTATTACATCTCAAAATATTGCAATGTAGACACATCTACTCAGTTTCAATTTGTTTCACAAAATAAAGAAATCTCAAACAAAAGAGTCATGTCTTGTTCCATGTTTTAGAAAGCATGAAATTTCCTTGATCCTATCATTGACCCTATTCCACTTTATGTCCCATGAAAAACATTTCAAAAACGTGGGATGAGCATAAAAAATGTCAGTAAGGGTTATAAAACAAGGGAAGAAAACATTAGTCCTTTTATACCTAAGAATCAATGAAATAATACTTTACTCATAAAACCTAAGTGCTTGAACATACCTCTTGAGATCATAAGGTTTATGAATAACTCAAAGAAATCATAATACATAAAGGTAACCGGAGGCATTCCTAACATTCATTCGTATGGAGTAACCCTCATGGTTACAGTTGGAATACCCATCATAGTATATTCCTTAAATATCTTAAGAGAAACCGTAGATTCTAACTCTTTCGCATTACCCAATAAATTGGAGAGATATCACGGGCTCACCCGCCCTAGGTTTATCACATAACCACCCGTATTCATAACAATTCCCAAGAATGATAACATAATCATAACACATAACTTTAGCCTAAAGGTAAGACAACATTCCCATATTGCGATAAAAATATAACATTTTAAGGTATTGAAATAATAAATACATTCAAAAAAACCAATTTCAATTCCATAATACATAAAAACAGTATATGGTATTTGTTTTGCTTTTCAAAACATTACAGATTGTTAAGGAATCCATAGATCAAATAATACTCGTGGCGACGGAGAAGGTCATTGTCATCGCTTATGTTAAAAAAAGAAACATTCCTTTTTGTCATTTAGTAAATCGCTTCTTAGAGAAAAGATTCCATTTGAATGAAATGAAAAATTCAAAACAGTTTTATACACTATATAAAATAAAGTTGTGTATAAAACAAAATATACCTCAATGAAAGGATATTGAGACAAAGTCTCATACAAAGTCGGTATCCTTAGATTAAGGATAAATAAATTACATACTTATGTGTGAAAAATAAAAATACACCCAATATAAGTGGATTGTAAGTGTAAAAAAATCAGAGGAATTCACACATATTCATAGAATGACATATTCATGGAGTACATGTTTAACCCAAATAATTGAAATTGAGTTAAGAAGTTCCCTTTCAAAAATTCGACAGCCTAACAGTGTCACTTTAAAATTCAGAGAATGAGTTGATGAGAGAGAAAATGGTATCTCGTCAATTGGAAATAAAAATTACATCAATAAGGATAAATAAGAAATTATTCAAATATAATAATATTTATATTAAAAGACATAACAAAATATGTCTTTAAAAAAGAGGTGGGTGAAAGGTTCCTTTACCGAATTGGGTGACTTCCGAAACGTACACCCCATGAAAGAAGGGTCATAAAATGATGATGTAAATACCCATAATTTAAATTTTATAACACAAAGAATACAATCATGTGCATTATAAACACCACACAAAAGGAAATAGTGGAAAATGTAGCATGAATCTCACAGGAACAAAAGGTGAGATAAAATATCTTACCACGTGGTAATCAATCATGTCGTATGACCAAAAGATAATAAGGACCAAATGAATCATAGAATACCATGAATAACGTGATAATATATATATATATATATATATTCACTACACAATACTCCGCATGTAATAAATATGTGTCTAACAATTTAAATCTCATGAAATTAAAAGTGATATTTGAAATCCCTTACGAAAATTCGGTAGCCTAACGACGCCACTTAAAACATCATAAAATGAATTGATGAGGGAAATAGGGGGTCTCTAACCATATGAACATAAAATGTAAATTAGGATGAATATAAAATAACATCCCCAACATAATAACATGGATCATAAAATGAATGACATAAATGAGAATACATGAAAAGAAAGAGAGAGGTAGGATCCCTTACATCAAGTCCGACTTGTCTTCTTCGTTTCTATATTTTCCTGAATACTAATATTTGGATAATTTATAAGTACTTATGTATCTAATTTAAAGATAGTTATTCAATTAATATCACATATTATAATGTTACAAAAATATGTTAATTATGTGAGTTCATATCAGACGTTTTTGTCGATGTTCAGTACATGAGTAAAAAATTGACATGTTTGAAAATAATTGTCTATGTAGTTATAAGTAAATCATCTACAAAATAGTATTAATGATTTAAATATAATATATATCCATTATATATTTATTTATCACTATTCCATACCATTTGGAGATAAAAAAATTAAAAGCACCATTCATGGAGATGGTAGGTCGTGCGTACGCATGAATGCTACTTTCATTTCTTTGTCATATTAATGGAATTTAAACTAAATGAGAGATATATAAATATATATATTATAATTACATAATTATATTCATCATTCATAAGTAATATTTTTCATATATATCTATTATATATATGTACTTATAATAGTACATAACATTTGGAGATAAGAAATGAAATGCACTGTTCGTGGAGATGGTAAGCTGTACGTACGCATGAACGCAAATCTCATTTATATTTCATACATTAATGGAATGAAAACATAATTATACATAGTTATATCATAATTACATTATAATATCATATATAATATCATTAATTACATCCTTTATATATCCCACGTATGGAATTAATGATTCAAATCACTTTGAGGGGGCGGTAGTCCGCACTTCCTAAATTGATATTATCGCGTTTACCGATTATGGAAACCATAAAGGTATGGCATAAATGAAAAATAAATAAGAATAAGGAAAAAATAAACATAATATATATCATATATAAATATCGTGACATCTTGATGTCCACCATGAGAGGTGTTAAAAGAATATTGAACAATCATCATTTTGTGAGGCAGTAATTCACCACCCACAGAAACAATATGTTCATTAACCATTATATGGAGGTGTGTGTAAGTGTAGCTATAATAATTCTCATAAAAACAACCTATTATATTGAAGGTACTGGTTTTGTTTCAAAAGAATGTAATAAAAGAGTTTTTGGGGCCGGAGAAGCAAAATAAAACAAAAGAACTTAAGAGAAGACATTACCTTTAAATCAGATAACTCTTTTTGATTTGAGCCTAAATGCTTCCTTGAAAATACTTCTGCAAAAAGTGGGAATTATAGGAGTAAAAGATGGATGGGGAAAGAAAATATGAGTAGAGGTAGGATGATCCATGAGATTGAGAGGTGCGGTTAAGGGGTATAGGTGGGGGCCTTTTATAAGAGGGAGGAGGGTCACTTTTGAAAAGTCCTGGAACGTTACTTTATTATAAAATGAGTTTCAGATTTTAAAGGTCACACAATGATATATTTAGAGGCTAAGGTGATAAGTGTTCGAAATAAACCCATATAACAGGATTTAGACAAGTGTAAGTATTTGATTTTACCTTATCATCTCATTTTATTTAAATCGTTCATTAATGAGGTAATCACTGCATCATCGTGGTGTCATTAATAAATTTATTTATTTAACGTCTAAAAATAATGAAACAAAATAAAATTATGTAGGAAATATTTTAATATTTCCAATTACTATTTATATAATAAGAGATCATTTATGTAGTCAAAATTAAAATTGTTTCACTTAGGTGTTACATACTTTTGTTATATTTTCCTTTCTTTGAAAATAAAATGATAAAATGTCACTATCACCCAAAAGTGATTCCATGGGGTCCCTAAGTTGGAAAAAGGCATCCCATGGTCGGCCATGACACAAAAAATAGCATTATGACACATATTGGAGACATCTTATATTATTATGATATTATTTTATTACCTTTAACTACACGATTACTAATTAATCACGACAATTAATGATAATTACTGTCATTACTATTCATAATGTCCCAAAACAAGAGTCTTAATTACATAATTTCGACCTTATGATTCCAAATATGAAATCCATTCTAAAAAATTCGAAACACAGAAATTTCAGTAAATAATTTAAAAAAAATTCCCATTGTCAGAACCAAAGATGGGTTTTCAAGACGTAAAATCTATCAAAAGATTGATTTGTTTTTAACATCCAATTTAAAAGTGAAATTACATCCAATGACCAAAATTGTATTAAATGATAAATAAATAATTAAATTACACCTAAAAACCAATTAAAATCACAATTCTAACTATATAAATAAATTAGATGAAAATGTTGTTTTGAATTAAAATGCGATATTTTTCACTATTCATTAAAAAATGAACATTATCAGAAAAATACCAAAAATTATCCCTAAGATAAATTTGATATTACAAATTAAAAAATGATTTCCATATTACCAAATTCGAAACATAGAAGTATCATTAATAAGTTAAATAGTTAATTCCCACTGTCAAAACAAATAGCGTGTTTTTAAGAAACAACATTTATCAAAAAGATTGACACTTGTTTATGTCTATTTTCAAAGTGAAATAAATTGTAATTACAACCATTGTATTATATGGTAAATATATATTATAATTAAACTTTAAAACCAATTTAAAAGATAAACTAACCATATTAATATATTATATTAAAAAGATGTTTTGAATTAAAATATAACATTTTAAAAAAAATGAACTTTATCAGAAAAAATAGAAAAACTTTACTCAAAGTAAATTTTGATGTCTTGATTATAATGAAGGATTTTCTTTTTTCAAATATAACATATAAAAGTGACAAAAAGTATATTTAAAAAATGGTTCGTCATCGAAAGGCAGTTAATCGACCTTTTAAATAATATTAGAATATTTATTCATAAAATTTGATTCATTTTCATTTTAAGCCTCTAACATTTATTTAATAATGTAAAAACATTTAACAAACATATATAATAATATTTTAGTTAGTTCTATTCATTCACTCTATTCTAACAGTTAGATGTTATCTACCATTTAAAATAATATCATTACATTATTAGTGTGCAACATAAGATTTCAAAGAAACTCGTTGTTGCGTATTGGGTAGGCCATCGAACATAGAATCCCATTTAAATTAATATTAATATTTTATTCAAAAATATTAATAAATATGATAATGTAATATTATTTATTTACCTGGGATGTTACAATGTGGGATTCACATTAATACATGTTTTGATAATCTGATCCTAATATGGATTTTGGGTATATTAAAAATAATGCACTGGAGAGGTCATCCTTAGTATTGTGGTATGTGTTTATTAATTTGTAAAACCCTTTAAAGAGTCATGACATGATATTATTTGACTTGATTAAATTACCCACTGAGATTTATTTAGATTAATGGGATGTATATGATATTCTAAATGGATTTATCATCATTCTTACTATTGTGTGATTTATATGGATTTTTTGTTAGGAAAATTATACTATGATTAAGAATTGGATTTATAAAGACTTTCACCTTCTATTTTTTTGTAATTGAGTCCACCCTATTAAACGGCCTCTGGTATAATTTTGAATTCCCCGTACATGTAACATTGAATAGGTTGTTGGTAATTATAACTATGGATTCTCAACGAAATTATTCAACAAATAATCCAAGGTTCTACTAATGTTTGTAATTATTTTTTATATCCTCACACACCCTTTGACAATAGTTGAAGTTGATTTTTGTTTTTCCTAGGTAACATGATAGAACTCAAGTGTCAACAATGGGTGTTTATCATATGAATATTTAGATTTATTTATTGATTCAAAAGTGAATATAACATGTTTATTTTATATGTATTGATTTTGTTTGAGATTGTATTTTTGGTTCCCTACTGAGTTTTACTCACTCCCATCTCAGGAGGCCCTAAAACATGGCTACTCAGACAAACTTCATTAATCAACATTTTAATATTTTTTCAGGCTCAATAAAGCTCCATAATGTCGGATAGCTTATATGTGATTTATATATATGAGATGAATAATGGTTATGATAGTGGGGCATAAATTTGTTTTGTTTATTTACATATGTTATATGTGATCATCTTACTGTATAATTATTCAAGTTATATACTAATATATCCTTGAGTCTATATGATTACATGGTTCTATATTTACCGTGGATATAACATGTTGTGTTTTATTTTCTTTGAATACTATGATGACTGTTTATTGTGTATTATTCTTGTATATTTCTTTATTTAATTTAACACTTCAATATGGGGGTATTGTCACCTCACGATAACACTCTTGACCCTTTTTGAGAGTTTGAAACCTCTAGATTATTAAAAGGTGTACCAAAGCTAATGTGGTATGCCCATATAGTTAATGTTTTGACTGAACCTAGGTATATAGTTTACAATGTTATCAAACTAATATAAAACATTTTATTTGATATTTTTTCCTTACTCTTTTAGGAAAAAATAATCATGGAATATAAATGTGTCAGATCTTGTGATGGACCTCACATTATTGTGCTGATATCAATTATTCTATAAGGTTCTACATGTTACAAGGGGATTAATATTTTTGTTCATGATTTTTGATTTAATGATTATATGATCCCCCCTTGTTTGAAACACTTTTGTGTTTTATGATTTTTGATTTATTATTTTTTGGATCAGGGGAAATTTAAAGAGGCTTATTTACATGTATCATATTTTTCTTGTTGTATTCATATAAAATTTATATTCTTCTCTATGATTAATATCACTAGTGATGATGGTTTTGTTTCATATAAATGTAATGTATATATTTATTTCTCATATAAGTTTTTTGTAAAATTATACTCATATTAACCACAATACATTTTCAAAGAATGACAGGTAATATCAATTATAAGGAGAGATACACCATTGAGGCGACACGGGTCTTAGTTGCATGGAATAAATAAGGATCCTAATTAGTTTGGAACATAAATTTGATTCCTCAGTGATAAACAACTTGTTTTTGACTATTTTACTTTTTCTAATAGAAAAATAAACTATATTATGTAATGTTATTGAAAAACAATATAATGTTTTCCATACAGATTCTTGGGGGAATTATACATAATCAAATATAATTATTACAGAACACCTAACATGTATAATTATAGGATGATGTCATTATATATTTATGGATCATATAATAAACTTAGTGGGGGTATAGTTATTTATATATTCTAAATGAGTACTAGTTCCCAAGAAGGATTATGACAGGACTGGTGAATTTGGTTCTATATATGTTGCAACCTAATCTTGGGGGTTTTGGTATTTGATTATTACTATAATGATTTATATGGGAATAAAGAGGTTTTTCATTTGGTTTGAGACATGTATGATATGTATTCTATTGATAAGGTCTGGAAATATTGGTATCCGTTATGACATGATATGAGATAGTAACCTAATGGAGATGTTATTCTAGAATATTTAGTGCCGTAATGTTGGAATAATGTGAATATTTTTCATTTTGGAAATTTATGCACAAGTTTATCTATCATATATGTTCTATATATATGGGGATTCTAGGATGTTTATGTAGTAAGTAACATGTGATTATTTTAGTATTATCTAATTCTTTTAGAATCCAAGACTAGTTTCATTCTATACCCATTTTTTCTGGATGTGATTATAAGAGTATAGTTAGAGAATGGGTTGATGATAACTATTTTAAAGTGATATTGGTTAGAAGGAGATTATATTATAGACCATGGAAAGGATGAAACAAAATATTTAGAAATGGTCCATCAAGGGTTCTCTGGTAAGTTGTTATTGATCTGTAGTTAGTATGGTTAGTGATTTAAGAATGTGATATTAGGTTGATAACATGCTACTCATATAATATTTTATTTGGGTTGTGATTATAGGTATAATTGGATAATATTCTCATTATATTCTGATAGAGTTGAGATGGATTTTTTATTATATATGTATAAATTGAGGACTGATGGTTTAGATGAACAACTATTTGGATTGTTTTTTTTGGGCATTGGATGATAATAATTAGTGTATCCACTATAATCAAGATATTGGTGTTGGTAACATATCTTCAATTGTTGAATGTCCTGATGAGATTTTATCAGGTAGATAAACAATCATACGAAGACTAATCCAATTGAGTATGTTCTCATGAAGTGGTATATAGAAATATTATTGGTGGAAACTGCAAAATGGGTCAATAAAGGGTGTTACACCTGTTTTGGGTTGAATTTATATGGATATTGAGGATTGTGTTCTGATAAGAACACAATAGTGTTTATTTATTTTAATTATTAGTACTAGAGTATGAGTTGGATTGAAACTTCCAATCATTATGTATTATGATAGAATAAATTTAACATGGGAATATATGGTCTTCATAATAGAAGAGTAATGGGTTTGATGATACTAGTTATTGGATTTTTTAAGGGAAATTTTGATACTGATGAGAAAGTGAGATAAATTTTTTCTAGTCGGTGAATAAAATATTAAATTCGAACCTATCATTTTATATGGAGTTTGCTCACAAAAATATGAATCAGAGTGATGTGGATGGGAACCAATTAGTATTCGGTTCATATAGGCACAACTTATTTGGGATAGTGCATGATATATAATATGTCTAGTTAAGTATATGACCATATAAATATATTGAGAGTCATTTTTCTAAATTAATGTGGGTTTTTTTACAATCACTAAATAAATTTTAGAGTGAAGGAAATGTTTTTATGCAGTTAGATTGCATATTATTTAGTCCCACCAACGACTTTTGGGAGTGGTTGTACATTAGAAATATTTCCTGTAGAATTGTGTGTATCACGATGTGAAAACTTTTTAAAAATCACAACATGAGTACATAGAATACTAAGAATCTAATTTTTCAAGGTCGTACTGATGGTGGGGAGAACTATTACCCAAGATCGCCCCTTTAAATATAAGCATTACATTGGGGAGAAAAATGATGTTTTTTATTAATTGATTAATGATTCATTTATTTCATTGGAGGGATAGGTACATTTGAGTGACCTCTCAATAATTAGGTTATGGTTATAAGTGGGACAGACGAGTGTTTATGAATAGTGTTCCCGGTTGTTGAGTTCTAAAGTGGAAATTCATTTGGAATTATAGATTAGAGCACAATTAGTTGACTATTTGGTTATGAATTCAATAATTAGAGAATTATTGTTGGATGATATTGGTTGTTATAGAGGATGATAATTCATATAGTTGTGTTTTTTTGAAACCCCATTTTTTTTAATGATGTGAATTCTTGAGGGAGTATAAAATATTGATTTTGGTGAGGTTTTTTTTTATAATTGAGGATTATTATTAGAGTTCCAAGTGTTATAATATATATTGGATATGGCTTTTGATTAAAAATGGGCCTTGGATGGAGGTTTTGGTTTTTAGAGAAGCATCAATGAAGGAATAAGGCCGATAGTGGATGGTTTTTAGTAGCTTTTAGTAGTTTTCATCATTATACTAGAGGGTGTCCCCCTATAGGAGACATTTCTTTGGTTTTGGACTTTTATGTGACCTTGAATGTGTGAAGGGTGTTTGAAATGAGGTAACATTCAATGAATAAATGATTAATTGCTTCCTCCTTTGTGTAAGAGTGATTCATTCCATGAACCATAACGATATTTTGATTATAATGGGTATAGGTCTACTTCATCCTATGAACCACAAATTTAATATGAAATTTAGGGTTCATTATTTTTTAATGAGTTATAGATGCACGTTTTTTGGGGTACTCGACTATTACATATTGTTAAACAGGCATGTATAGTGCTCTATTAATTCAGACCTTTGATATTATTCCTCTCTTCAATTCCATATTGGTAGGAATTTTTAATTTGATGTTATTAGTGAATTTTATTGAAATTGAACATTGAGTTAGAAATTTGTCTAATCATGGTTTCATGTATTAGTATCGATTTTCTGTTAAGAGTACACATAACCCATTTCCTGGGGTTTCATAAATCAGTTAAGGATCATTCAGTTTTTATGTGCCAGTTCAATTATTACTAAATTTACAAAATAATTATATAATTTTAATTAGATATAAATTATTACAGTTATATATAATTTGAACTATGGATCGAGGATACTTCATATGATATGGGTCAAATAATGGACGGTTAGGGGAATTCCACATTTTAATGGTCATGTACTATTAAAAAAATATGTATTCATGAATGTTGAAAATGTTCCCCTAAGAATATACCAATGTAATGTTAATTTTTACCACATACAAGTAATATGATATCAGAGGTCTCTCGACTATGGGGAAATAAAAATTATTTTAAATTAATTGATTTTATAATATTGAAATTACTAGTATAAAAAACATCTATGTTCCATCCTCTAAACTTTTTCATTGGATTTATTTCCTTAATCATAGATACTTAAGCACCTATTGGTAAATTTAGACAATATTATTCTATGATTTTAATATACAACCCTTTATTAATAAATTATTTTATTATTAATTTATTTCATTTTTATTAGCAATTCATTGGTATTTAAATTTGATGAAATCTAAAAAATTTAATGAATTTCAATTGTAGTATAGTTTTCACATAATTAGTGTTAACTGTGAAAATATCTTAGGGGGAGTCTCAAATCCTCTCAAAAACTATTCATCATCACTGAATTTTAGTTTTCCTAACTGTGTTGATACCTAGATTTTTCTAGTGGAAGGGTTTAAGTTTGTCGTATATTTTTTTTAAACTAAACAGTAACAATTCAATTCACTAATATTGTCAAATATTAAAATTTATACAATCTTATTCATGAAATTAGACACCTAAAATGGGTCCTCCCCCTCCATCACATGTTGAACACCACTCTGCTAACCCCTTTCACGAAATTCCCCTATTAAAAGAAACCCCTATCACACTCATCATATTTATCTATTTCATTAATATTTATAGTTTTAATTCATATTTATCCTAGTAACGGTTCCTCCTCCTCATTGTCCTCCCCCCTAAGTACAGATTCTTATTTAATACACCTATTGGTATATGTGCACCCAATACCAAACAACATGGTTTTTCCTTCACCGTTAAGTTTTAGTTCGTTTCATCAAGGTTTAGAGAATCTCATAATGGGTGCCCATCTTCTAGGATCAATTTGTTTTTCATTCAACATGTTTGATAAAGGAGAGTGGTTCGATTGTTTTTATTTTACCATATTCCATATGGGACTGTTTTTTTTAGATCAATGTTTTATTAAAATGTTTTATTATCTTTATGATCAAGGAATACAAATGTATTTTTCAATCAGTGTTTTAATGAATGAATAGTTGATTTCTAAATTGGATCTCATGGATTTTACTTCCTCTATGTATACACTTAAAAAATATTTATTATCTTAATCTATACAATATTTATAATCGTTATTGTATATAATTTTAGATATTTATTATTGATTGAAATTATATATGTGATTATGCATGTTGGAATATGAGTTTTAAAGTTTTCTTTTGTAGGTTTCTATTGTATATGATATATTTACTTATGATACTCACCTGAGATTGATGTCAAATTTTAGCTTGTTATGTTAGGAATCTATACACAAATTATTGAGTATATATATATATGTATGAATTTATGTATAAGTTCACATATTCGTATAGTAATATGTAAATATTTTCATAGTGGGATATACACACACATATTTTTATATATAAATTTATATATGCATAACTTTAAACCCCCATGATTCTTATACATAACAGTCACATCCTTTAAATATTATTTTTCATATCCTTTTAATAATTTACACACGAGGGCGGTAAATGATAAGTGCCTTTTGAGAAAAGATACACAGTCTTCTAATCTGTTTAATGATCTTCAACATCTCCCCCAAGGATATTCCCATATAGAGCACTTTAGAGTAAATCCCTACATAAAAACTTCCATAATAATCTGTAGGAATAGATTATAATAAATCGTTATCTTATATTCTTACTATCTTTAAATATGGGATAAATCACTCGACGTCTATATGAATGCATAAGTTAAGAATATAGATAAGACATATTGAACGTCAATTAAAATTTTCATTCCCAATTGTTCAAAAATAAGAAAATTATTCATGTAATAATGAGTTACATTTTAAAATATATGAATCATAAGAGTGATACAACATCATAATTGAATCACTAAACATATTTTCATGTTTGTGTCACCATCATAGGTATAGAAACAATTTATTATGAAATGGTTAACTGATCTCAGTTTTGTGACACATCAAACTGATTGTTATTTAAAGATGAATTAATAGGCTAGGAAAGTCCCTAGGTCATCTCTCAAGGAGCGTTGATTGATTGATGTTTGAGTTTTTAATATGAATTACAAAAATATGGATGAGTGTTAATAAAATTACAAATTGAAAAAATTAATGAGCTTAATGTGGATTAAAAAATTTGGTGTTTCAAAAATTATTATAGAAAGAGTTATTTTTAATTTCACTACAAATTTTTTTTAATTATTCTAAAATAATACACCTGGTTTAATGGAATCCTTTGGTTGAGGGTATCACGATCATGATTTCCCTACTACCTCTTATGACAATTCATAAAGAACCAAACATTGATAAAAAATCATATTTCCAAGGTTTGAAAGTCAGAAATATAGTTAATTATTCTAAGGAGAACTACTATATTATGTATGTGTGAGTGAAAAGGAAGCTTATGTATCCCCATCTGAGCAACCCAATATTTCCACTTGAAATCTCAACCCAATAGGTTTTGAGATAAAATGTATTTATTTTTATTAAATGAAACCAAATAATTCAATGAATAAGAATCATAATATAAAATGTAAATTAAATATTTTATAAAAAATTACATAAATTGTGTAGCATAAAAACTAACACACCTCCATCCCATGTATGTGTAGCTCCCTCAAAATGATTGTCCACTTCTTAACTCACCATTAGAGGAGGATGAGGCTTGGGTGGAATCTTTCTTTCATCAATGATCCTACAATGAGGATATGGGACTCAAATACTTCTTTGATGAGGGTATTAGTATTTTGTGTCTCTAAAATACCAGAGCATTGACTCTTGGCCTAAATTACCAATGGGTTTCTAAAGGTATCATTTTATAGGAAAATTAGAATGTGGTTATGGGGACTCATATTTTGTAAACCCAATTATCTCATGGTTTTAATTGGGTAGAAAATATTATTTGGGTTTATATAAAACTAAAAATATTCTTCCACACCTTGTGAATATCTCCACTCAAATATTGGTACTATTTGTCGGTCTACAGCTCGAGATATATACAAAATGTGGCAAACCACCATTTACATTGTGAAGATCTAGTTTCTTGGAATGATAAATTATTTTGGTCCTCATTATAGAAAAATTGGTCTTGGTGGTATTCATTATAGTTATATAAAATTTAATTATGGATCATTACCGAAAATTGAAACCAAATTAGATGCACATATTAGAATAATTCTTTTGTTTAATCCACTATTGGTCATGGATTCATTCACATTTTGGACTATTTTTATTCAACATAATCATCAGACCTTCAAATAACCTCCACATAATATTATAAATTTCAAGGAACTGAAATAAATATATTTAGTAATGATTAAAGTAAAATAGTTTTATAAAAAATAAATTAATTTTTTTAAAATAATTAAAATTTACAATACACAATCCATTTAACATAGTGGTGTGAGAATAAAAAAAATAGAAAATTGGTTTGAGATCATTAAAAACCAAGATAATAAAATGATAATAGATTTCGAATTAATGCATACATCACATATTGGATGAAGAATATAAACTTATATCCTATTATTGATAATGTAGAATGACTTTTTTCCCATAACAGATCAAGAACACAGATTTTGTTTCTTGTAACAGATCAAGAACATTGACTTATTTCCCTTTTGTTATATTATGAGATATAAAAATTTTACCAATGAATTGGTGGGATATGTAAAACATCCCCACCAATAACATAATGAAAACAATAAAATTGTTTTAAAAATTATCATAAATCACTCATCATCTAGTGACATCATATCATTTATAATGAAAAAAGGTTCCTTTAATACTACATCATTTCATTATAGCTTACACCATTAAAACTAAATTGATTTCATTTAATCACTTCATAATAAAGACAAAAAAAGAGAAAAATTATAAATATACTACCATTGGATATTATCCATATTAGAATATAAGAATCACCAAATTGTGTTTCCATTGATGAAAAAATACCATGAAAAGATCATTACAAAAATCCATTAGGAATATACACCTTCAATTTTCAAAACAAATCATGAATGTCTCAATATTTCAAGAATTCTAATGGAATATTTTTTTAAAAGAAATATTTAATATTTTAAACTTTGATTCATATAATTATTTGTTCATGACAATAGGAAATTATTTTCAACCCATATATGTTAAAACAAATCTTTCTTTTCAGTCTTGAAAATAAATGTTAAAAATACCACTTTGGTAAAATGGAATGTATATTTCATTTATAATTTTTTGGAAAAGTAAATCATGGATAACAAAATAAATTAAACAATCATGTTAAAATGTAAAAATAATTATTGAATTGTTTTTTAGAGTATAAGGAATGTGAAAAAAAAATATTATTTAACCATAGAGATAAATAAATTCAATTTTCTAACAAAATATTATATCAATATATTGAGTAATGAAAAATATGTAAAATAAATAAAAAACGTATTCATAAAAAATACACTTATTATAATAAAAATTAAAATTATTATTATATAAGGATCATTTAATTTCCAGGAATAAAATTCAAGAACAATCAATACCAATTAAAATAGGATTGAATCAATAGTCCTTTATAACTATAGTAATAGTAAAATCAGAAGGCTAATGAAAGAAATAAAATTTAAATAGAGATTTATATCCCCATATTTTTTATTATAGGATTTATAAAATTCATTTTGGTTCTATGTATACAATAGGTAATCGTTTATGATTTTTTAATCGAGCGTGTCTGATATAAATAAAAGATAGATGAAAATATCAGACCACAAGTCTATCATTTATTCATAAACATTATAACCATTGATATCAGAAAAATATATTTATAATAAATGAATTAATAAAAAAAATCATATCTATAATACAATATATAATGTACTTATAAAATATTATCACCTATTTATTAGAAATATTTTATTTAGTTCACTGATATAGATGATAACTTCTTCATTTTTCATGCATGTTTAATTTTATAAGACTTGGTCCTTGTAAATTAATTATGGTTTCATAACTTAAATAATGAAATGATTGATATAAATATATTATATAACAATTATATCTATATGTTCATCAGTTAAATTTATAGATTAAAAAAAATGTTACTCAATTCAAGGAGATGATTGGTCGTGCATACAGACCATCACAATTTCCATTTTTCCAGTGATGGAATGAAAGAATTATAAAAAATAATTCACCCTTAGAGAATAATTATAATATAATATAAATAATATATATCAATTAAATATTAATTTATTATAATCCATGAATAGTGGTGATGAGAAATGAATGGCATCACTTCGTGGAGGTAGAAGTCCGTACATATGCATGAGCAATAATATTGGTTTACAAAAATTTTTAATGAATGATGGTAAATTAGATATTATCCTTATAGATTAATAATTACATCATATATATCATATATAAAAATAATCTTATAATAAGATTTATTAATTAATTATGGTGATGAGAATAAGATTGTATCGCTATGTGAAGATGGTATATTGTACGTAAGAAAAAGAAATAGTTTCACATACCATTGGATGAGAATGAAATAGGAAAATTGTGGTTAAATAATTATTATAAATTTTATGTATAATGTTTATACTTAATGTATAATTTCATCAAAAATATAATAGATTTATAATATTTAAGATAATCATTAAAAATGAAAGGAAAATTATGTGTGACACCATCTTCCTTGAAACAAATATTTTATATGTCATGTTAAGGACCATTGGGTTTTAATTTTGGGATGAATAGAGCCTATTTAATTTGTCTAAGTGATAGGAGAATTAATTTTGGCAGGGTTTGGTTGATCTAAAAGTCTCATGTTTGTGTGAGTTAGTGAGTGAAGAGATTCTACATTATATGTTAGGGGTGGGGATCTCTTGAAATTTATTAAAATATTAAAATATAATAATTCTAACATATAGCCAAAAGTCCCTAAAAAATTTAGATATTAAAATAATATATATTATAGAATTTAAATACAAAAAAAATATAGGTTTATGTGGTGTTTTACTCTTTGTCTTTTGGATTAACCCTTTTGTTAACATATTTTAATATTAACTATGATAATGGCCTTTTCATTTTTAACGGTCATAATTTTATATATTAGGGGGAAATTGGTTCATAAATGGATAAGGGATGATATATTATACAATATCTTATAAAAATTATTTTATGTCATTATTATAGGGAATTTTTATCAATTTAAGGAAATATGTATTTAAATAATATATCATTAAAGTCAATTTCGACACACTTTATTTATAATGATTTAATTGACATAAAGAAAAAGTTATAACTCGAATATATGAAAATTTTAAGAAATTAATTTTCTATATATATCTATGTAATCCATAGAACACCAAATACTTATTTAAATTTTATTTTTCATAGCATTTAATATCATTTATTTTATATTTCTATGATTCAATGAATTGCAACGTTTTTGTTGCATAAGAATTTAATGTAATCTTATAATAAATAATAATTATAAGTTACTTACCAACTTTAATAAAATTTGATTATGTTATAAATATATTTTTATATTCATTCGTAACATTTATTTTCCCCAATGTGGACACATAATTTTAATTTAAAACTAATGAGTCAAATCACATAACATTGTTTAATTCAAAAATTATATAGGTTATTTTCATTAAGGATTTTCCCTCAAAAAAATAAATATTTTTTATAAATTTATGAAATTCAAATTCTTCTTTTCTAATAATAATTATTAAATATATATTAATCATATCCTTACATTTTTTAATGAAATATAAACATGATTTATCAATTATCGAGGTGAAAAATTATACAATTGTTTCTAATCATAATGCCTCAGAATAAAAGCGAACTATTTTCTAAATTTTATCATCTTAATTGCAAATATAGAATTTATTTTTATCAAATTCAATTTTGACAATTCATTAGATTTAATATTATTATTAGATTAAAAATTTGATGAAACCCATTTTTTTGAAAATTTAATTTTATAGATTAAAATTGGATTTATAGTTATGCAATGTCAATAAAAATAAAATAAATTATAAAAAAACATGTTTAATAAGTTTGAAATTACATTTTAAAAAAAGGGATGAAAAAATTCAAAAAAAGCCTAAAAAGGAAGAGTATAAAAGGGAGTAAAATAAGGCATCCAAGAATACCTTCACGCACCCCACCCGAGTTCCATTTGATGCATGAAGATCCAAACTTCATAGCCCAAAATATTTAGAAAATACCTTCATGACAGTACTACATGAAACATTTATGTTATTGAATAACATAAATGGTAACCATCACTCAGGGTTCTAACTTTTACTACAAATAGTACCCTTGGCCTCCCTTTTTGGAATTAACGAAAGATGAAGAGACCTCTTGATGCTCTCCTTGCCTACATTTACTGTGCTAGTCCACAAAAACCACATGTAGTTCCTTAATTCGTTAAAATATGTGGAAAATAGTAGTGATTTAGGGATTGAGGTCCCTCGATTTCTATTAAACATACTTTTTTGAAGAAACACCTTAATGAACATTGTTGAGGGACCATTCTATTACTCAAAACATGAGCAATAGTCAACAAATGATATAAGAGGAAGACATTGGATCCTTGACCATAACATCCCCCAAGAGATGTTTCAAAAGATTTCCATTTCCGTATATGATATTAATCATACTAATGAATATAATGGGTGTATTACTTTTGATTTACCTAATATTACTTTATACAAGCCAAATTCAACTTGCCCTTGTCTCACCTACACAAGACACCTTATTTCTTCTCTCACCACAGCACCACGAGCCCCCATTTGAGCCCACATTCATAATACCAATGAAAGGGAACCTCTTTCCTTTGATCCCTTATCATATGGGTAGAATTCAATAACTTATTCTAAGACTATATATATATGTACATGATCTATGTACATGCAACATCAATGTGTCCTCTCGATTATACATTCTCAAGGTAATGGAGGCCTCAAATTTATCATACCTATTTGGTGGGATCCTCAGAGTGTTCTAGAGTATAATGTATCATGTTAATGATAATCCAAACCATATGGATAATGAATGTACCTTAGAGTTGAAAACAAAAGATGATGTGGTCACATAAAATCCTTGTTTCTCTCAATAACTAACCTTCTAGGACATCATCCTCATATACAAGAGAACAGGGAGAAAATTTATCCTTATAAAATACCACTAGGAGTAATAACCAAGTATTTCATGATGGATGTATCCCTTCCATCATCAACCATAATTTGATGGATTTTTTTTTTTTTTTATACCATTCGATTTCTTTTATTTCCAACATTAAACAGAACTCACATTGGTATAATGATTAGTGTAAATAATCTCATTCTCATGATCAGATACGTGTCTTTGTAGATAGTTCTTTTATTGATCATCCACTCACCTGGACATGGGAATCTTATTTGGTATAAGTCCAATCCATGTCAACCCCGACTCAATGTTCTGTATTCCTTATTAGGTAACCTAATGGGCCTCCAATTCAATGTAACCCCAAAACTCACTACCATATTCTCAAAATTATATATTCACTATGATTAAAATAAAAAATGGGACATATAAATCATATTTGAATATTTGGGAAACCTCCATTGTGGTAATACCCAACATTCGTGACTACATGGTTTTAATTACAGCTCAAAATAGATATATTTGAAACCTCTATCATGTTTAAACCCAAAACCCTAAAATTAACCATAATAGTTTATAGGAAATATTATTAGAAAATTAATATCCAACCTAGGATTCCAAATCATTTCCTAATTCCCTGAGGTTCTTCAAAATATGTCCCATAAAAATCCTTGTATAGCCACTTTCTTCCTAGTCATTATTGTTGAATGATGTTAAAAAATATGGATTGGTCATCGACGCATGATCTTAAAATGATTGAGGTGTCCCATAAAATGTCAACAAACTTCATGGGTTCTGATTCCTTTCACAATAATATGTAGGCTTTCTATCTCACCAGACCAATCATGACATCAAAACAACTCACTTCTACATAGATGATGGTATCTTTTAGATCACTCTCTTTTTCCTCTTGAATATAGCTCCAAAATAATAAACGATATATTAATGTTTAATCCATACATAAAAAATGATATGATGATATAGAAAATATGATACATAAAGATGTATCCATAAAAAAAAGAACCTCAGACACATTCATATAATTATAATGTGAATATATTATAAAAATTAATTTGCAATATAAGGGTGACCATTTTCATATTCTGTATTTTGTAATTGATTCTATAATATATGGTAAATTTAGTAGAGTATCAATGTAGGTAGTAATTACCCCTAATATGGTTCGATGAGCACAACCATCCATACACTAGACCAATGTGAGACCCCATGTATTACTATATTAATTTATAATGACCACCTACCTATGGAATGAATTATTTATATATATATAGAATAATGACATAATTGGTTTTTCGGTTCCCTGAATAAACCCCATTAGAACCCACTATGAAAATTCTCAAAAATAATAATGTTTTGTTTTACATGAATATTCATTCCACCATCTCCAAAAAAACCATTCAGACACCACTTGACTTCTTGAAAAAAACAAAGGACCATTCCATTTGAATAAAAAATAGTTAACCCATCTTGACTCCATAACCAAAATGACAATGTTTTCTATATTTCAGACCCCATTTGTGCTCAAAAAATGTAATTTGGCCAAACATTGATCTATAAAAATTGATTATGCATGCCTTTATTTCATAGATTATTTTTTGAATAGGTTTTCTTTTTTTAATACATTTTCTCTAATGTACATGAAAACACTCTTCAATTGAAATGGAATCTTAATAGTTTATTTATATATTTTCTTATCACATTGAGCCAAAAAGATCACCATAAAATTAGAGTATTTTCACACAATCCTAGTTCTTTCAATATGGAGTATCAAATGCACAGACCCAAAAATACCACATGAATAGTATTGTCTCAACTTTGGAGGATGCATGGAAAGCCCTCCTACTAATTTGGCCCCACAAACAATCCACTCAATGATGGATATTGTCATAGTAGTTGACGACCCCATTTAAAAAAAACTATTTCAAGAGTCTATATCTAAAAACCAATAACAAGTACATTCCTTATCATATGTAGGGGGATCAAGAGGTCCAAAAGTACCTCATTACAATAACACATGGCTCTCACCACACTTCTCCTTCTAATAGCTACTTCCCTCAAAGATGTATGGCAACAAACCCATATCATTATGAGCTTGTCAACTTCATTAGTTTAACCCAGGGAATTAAGACATGGGAACATAGAACAGCTCATTGAGGGAAAAGACCTGAAACATGGAATAAAACCATTCTTTTATTCTCTATAGTGAAGCATGCTAGCCAAATACACCATCAAATTGTTAGTAGGATCCAAAACATGCCAACTTCCATCAAGCCTTCAAGAACTATTTGGTTCCATATAGTGAATCCAGTCGGTGAATCCTATCAATAAATAGGTTAATCCCTATATATCATCCCCCATTATTGAATATTATTCGTATATATAGATAGAAAATAGAGGATAGCTGGAGGCCTCCACCATTTATCTAACAACAAAACAGAAATATATCCCTATTTTGACCAATAAAGTCATCAACTTATCATAAAAATAATGAATGGGAATATGAAAATTCATTCTCAAATAGAAAAGACATAGAAATATTTAAAAATTTCATCTCTAGTGGTTGATTTTTGGACACAAAAATCCTTCCCGTTTATAGTGTTGACTCATCAATATAATATGATAGTCACTCTGGAGTGTACATATATCCCAAATCATGTTAAGTAGGTTCGTGAGACAATTCCTTTGATAAATGGTCAACTATATTCGGTCCAAAACCCCATACAGCTATTGGTTATCGGTCCATCTTAGTGGAAAATATAGGGATGATATATATACCTACACAAACTCATGAAACCTGTCAGAAAATTCTATAAAATACAAGGGATATGATAAACATGAACACATATAGTAATGTTTTTATCCACAACAAGTGGCCACTTTTGATGAAAGAGATTATCCTTATAGAAGTCTAACAAATGGTGATAAGAAAATGATGACCTAGTATATAATACCATTCATATCAACGATGGTGTTTCTAAATCCATAAATGTTTTACCTATTTCCTATCACGAATATAATCATTTGTTAAAAAAATATGGTAATTTTATATAAAATTATAAATGTCCACCGCACAACACAGATTCATGAAATTTTGATGGTCCTCCATAAACATCATACAATGAAGTAATTATTCAAGAACATAATTTTATATATCATGTGATCCCATATCCTAACTAGTCTCATGGAAACCTTCTTTCTAGCTTGATGATCAATAAATATGAAGCTGATCTAATTTATATCATCTTCCATGAATGTCCTCCCATAGGAATACACTTTATGAAATTTACTTTGTTTTTATAAATCATTCTATTATGGTTTTCTTCCCCATTATGGTTTTATTTGGTGATTTCCTCCCTATAGTGATACTTTATTTCATTTTTGAGGTCCTCTACTAGCTAAATCTAATTTGAGATATGCATCCTATCATGAGGTGCTTTGGAAATTTAATCTGGTCAATCCTGATTACTCTCCATTGACATGTGACATTCGTTCTCAATAAAAAGATATCCCAATGCGATGTTAATTATCTAAACCACCATTGGTTTTTTCCATCCAAGATGATAGAGTAAATCACTGTTGAACCTATTGTTTATAATAATGAAATCAGGATACATCCACACTCATCAGATCATGTTGATGAACCTCTTGAGAAAGATGAAGAATGCATATCTTTATTGATGATACAGTTTGCTAACAACAATACTTCAGTCATGTTTTAGACTTTAGCCACTCCTGAATACAACATTCTAGTGGTGTTTTTTGAATAATTTCTACATGAAATCTAGAAAAATTTATGGGCTACTCTTCATCACCTAAAAACCAAAATTATTTCATTATAGAAAATATAAAATCTGCATCATGAAAATGGAAAGGATAAATATAAAATTTACATGGTGTCCCTCCTACTTCACAACACTTGAAATTGTAAAAACATGAAGGATACCTTTAAATCCATGTATAGATGGGTTAAAAATGTTGTATCATCCAATCAGTAACATCATATTTTTGTTAATATAAAATAATAGGTATAAAATTATAAATTTAAATTCAACTCACTCCCTAATCAATAAATCCCACAGATTGAGACATCATGTATAATCATAGACTTAGACCTGCTTCATTAAATGGGATCTTCTCTCAATAGATGGTATAATAGAAGAAAGTGTCCCTGAAAGACACTTAAAGTCATCAAACCCCAAGGCAGTGATCCATAATATCGTGTTGCAACAATTATCCAAGAATATTGATCAACCCTCTTGTTTAACCATGTCAAATCAGTAGTTAGCATCAATATATTTTGATACAGGTGGGCCAGGTTAAAATCATACAATGAAATGTTACAATGTTTGAACAGGGATCCCTAAAATCAAATGAGAATTTATCAGAGCAGCAAGCATGAAAATAAACCTGTCACCCTGGACTGTAGGGTGGGGATATATTTAAATACAATTATTATGGTTAGAAATTAATGCTTTATATTTTTTGAGAATCTAGTAGAAGAATCCCTAACTCAAAAGTCAAGGGTCTTTTTTTATTAACCACCTCCTCGAAGGATGTATGTCTGGTATTTTTTTGGGGATGCACTAAAAATTATATTCTCATATCATCCTATTCCATTACTGGATTTTAAAACTATAAAATTAATGACAAAAGTTTCCAAATATTCCCTTCATAACACCATTCATAAGAGGATTCCAAGAGGACAAGTGATGGGGAGGATGATGTTGTGTAACATGAAGAAACAAAAGTATTCTCTTAATTTCATGGATTCTGTAGGAATCATAATTCTATCATTATATATCCCTAAGCCAATCGACCCTCAAATAATTTTAAATATAATGTAAATTTTCAATGAGTTATACCTTAGTGAAGTTTATTAGCACCACCCCTGTGGATTCTAATGAGCATGAGTTTGAAACGTATGAATATTGGTTGGAGGATTCATTACATAATACGGTCTACACAAAAATAATTAGAGATGTAATGTATATCTAAATCCTTGAGCTTGAGATGATTTTTGAGATTCCATATATTTAATTAATATTACATCCTCTATGAGAATCCATTAATTAAAAGGGTAATGGGGGTTCTGTTTCTAACTGACTACCTAAAGCGGTTGAAATCCTCACACGTGAAGAAAGATTTGATCCTAAGGAGTTAGAACTGAAAGATTTGAAAAAACTCAATAAATAAATACTCTAAGGAAACAAAATTATTTGATATGTTCTATACGAGGATCCTCAACTTTTAATCTCAACCATAATACCTCAACTGAGAGGGGTTTTTATTTCCATTGAAATGAAGAATTAACATCCACTAAATGTGGGGTACTGACATCCAATATATTTAGTCCCCACATCATCATGTTATCATGAGTTCATTTCTTTTAATACATGACCAGAATTTGGTCTGAAACCTACTCATATGACAACCCCTATAGTTTACCCACCACAAGTATAAGTTGAACTTCCAAAAAAAATCATATCCTTATGTACCAATTGGTCATCCTAGTTCCTAATTATCCTTTCTACCCAAGCCCTTTCAATATATAAAAACATTTGTAGATATATTAGGATATTTTCAAGGATTTTGTGTTTTAGTTAAAATAATGTTAAATCCTATCCCTGAATGGATGGATGAGAATCATCCCCCAAAATATATTTAGACTCCTATCTTCTAAAAAATCAATTATTCAAACGATCCAAAAAATATGACAAAAAAGTTCCTAGGTTTGGCCCCCTGGTCGGGACCCTCGAGTGGCACAAATTAGGTAAAATTAATTTTTTTGTATTGAAATTTGATAGAACATCCTTCACATGGTATACTAGTCTCCCAGTTAGATCAATCAATGGATGGGAATTTATTCAGTTAAAATTAGACTATAAAATTAGAAGTATTTCATAGAACTCAATTGTCATCAATATCTTATAATTTATACAATGATAAAATTATGTTGTTTTAGATTTCATTTTTAGGATTATGGGTTTTACTTATTCCCTAAACTTGTAACTCCATCAAGAATAATTGTTGGGTATTTTCATTGAGAATCACTGTGACGAATTGAAAATAGAACATTAATATATCCAAGTGTCTTTGGAAATCCGGTAGAGTATAATAATGATTGAAATATTCTATTTTATGAAACAGAAAAATCACATATCTCAGTATGGATTCTCAAGGTAAGAGGGTGACTATTGTAAAAGAAGAAATGGTAAATTTGAAACTGGAATCTACACCATTTGATACTCCAATGAACAATCCTCTTCTCCATATAACTATTTATGAATCGAAGAATGTAGAGAAGTATCATTATAGGGTTTAATCGAAAGGTCCAATATTTTATCAATTTGGAGACGTAGAGTACAAAGTCTAATCTTTTTTAAATGAGTATGTTTTTTGGCAACATCTTTTCTGTCATAGAGAAAGAAATAATAACCATTCCAAAAACCAAAAGTACTAACCAATTCCGACATGGTGATAAAACAAATGTCCCCTTCCATTAAATATTGGGGAACACAAATAAGTGATTTTTGGTTTCCAATGATATCCTGCAATAAGTAGGTGATTTTGAGAAATTGAAGCAGTAAAAACCACCTTCACAAATAGCATGTGTTTCCAAATCCACACCAGAGAAAGATGAAAATTTAAGAATGATACTAAAAATAATTCACAAATGTTCAATGATTATATGAATTTGAAAAAATAACCAGACCCATGATATCATCCAAGCATAGTATAAAATACCAAATTCTCCCCCTTTCAGTTCTTCTATGACACAACTAGTTCTATTAGAACTACATCACTCGAAAGGACTGTATTCTAAAAAATGACATGAATGGAAGAGTAGAGAAAATAATTTATAATGATGAATATTTAATCAAACCTATTTTATTTTTCGACTCTCATGGTATTTATTCATTCTATTACAAATATACATGCGCCACCCAAAAAAATGGCCCCACAAGAGTTGAATAACCAGAAAAAATCCTCGTCAGATGAAGAATTAATCTTTGGTTGCATTAATTTCCTTTTATTTATGGGTCACATTTCAACTGATGAGTATGGGTGTTAAAATTAGTTCCCTTTATGTGATTGGGTAACCATACTATGAGGTCATCATAGTTGAGAATATATAGGAAGATACAACAATAATAGAACTCATTACTCTATAAAAATACATGATCAGACTATTTATTTTATTGAAACTCATGGGAGATCCCTCTAGTGAGACAAAATGATGTACAAATTTCCCCTGAATTATTCTTGTGGTCTTTATGAACCAATCACCCTAGATGATTGATTAGAGGGGGTGGAATTTTATAACCGATTTTGATGAATGTGATGACATGTTCGACTTAACCAGCTAGAGATAGGAGAGACATGAAATTTTATACCAAGGTCTGATCTAACTAAAAATGTAATTTACATAGTATGTAGTCAATGATTTAGAAACATCAGATTTGGAAGAACATTCATTCATCCAATATGTATGAAATAATAAAGTAATTGGCATTGGTTCCTACTATGTTTTCAATCAATGATGCACTTAGTTTGTCAAAATACCCATATGAAGCCCTTATATAGGCTTACTCAAGACCTTAGGTGTTTAAAACTGATGTTTTTTTCTACTGAAATATATAATGACATGGAATATGCTTCATAATTCTACATGATAGCCTCTTTCATAGAGAAACATGAATATTTCATTATATATGGGCACATTAGACCCTTGTATGTGCCTGGTAGTATAAATGACACTAATATCTAATAGGCTTCCATCGATAATATGTCATGATCCATATTCTTTATAGTCTAAAACATCATCGACTAGGCTATATAGAAGAAAACAGGTCCCTTACACTATAACACCATATGGTTTTGATAAAAATGAGAGAACTCCCTTTGGAATAATCTAGCCCAAGGATCATTCTGGGAACTCATATCTAACTCATAATTTCTGGTTGACATTATGATACGCCCATATAAATTAGAATACGAAGGCCTTTGTCGCATCAATGTGTTGTAGTACCCTAATCATACCACAAATGCATCAATTATTTCAATAATGGGAAAATTGGGATGTTTTATAGTGATAATGCTCCATTAAAATTCTATGAATAATAATATATCAATGAATGATTGTACTAAAGGGAAGGGATATAACCAATGACTAATGGGGTCGCTTGGGTTAGTGAACTAAAACATCTATAAATGACCCTAACTAACACATTGATGATTATTGGTATTGAATACACGACGTAAAATAATTAGATCAAATAAATGAGTTCATATTCAGGTGAATATTCAATAATGTTGGTGATATAAATCAAAATTTTTTATACTATAAGTGTTGAAAAATACATTGACTATCTCAACATAGTTAAAGAAACATAGTGAAATTGAATACATTCCATTCCATAAGAATCAACAGATCACTTCCTAATCAAATAAATTATAAACAAATATCATATATCTAGGATAGATTGGAGATATTCATTCTCTCTCCAAATCTCCCCTATGTAGCTTCTATGAAACCCCAAAAAATTATTTGGTTCATTGGGGGTGGTTCATCATCTAGATGTCAAAATTTCTACACCTTTCCTAACAATTAAAAAACATCCTTCAAAACATACATATCCTACGAGTCATGCAGTAGGGAATGTGGAAGGGGCAGTCGAAATGTATGAGGAAGAGGATGGGGTGGAGGACCTCATGGATTCCCTTCCCTCATACATGGATGGTTTCTACACAACTATTTATTTTCTAAGAAAAATGAATCTTCATACTAAGGAGGACCCATGGACAACATTTATTAACATGACATCATTTTATAAAGAGAAAATAGGTATATACATCCATTGTTAAGAAACATAATGATGTGTTTCATTAGAATTACCTAAAAAGTGTGGGATCAATATTGTGGTAGCAACTAACCAGCTATACTTTCCATAGATCCATAAGGGTTACCAACAACTATCGAGAAGGACACACCCAACTCAAGTGACAATAATTAAAGTTGATGTTGTCAAGATTAACTAGTCCAGTATCTTTTGGGAAGTCTAGTGACCCAAATTACTAGCCAATATAGTCTCGGTAAAGATGAATAATTGGAAAATAAAGGCCTATAACACATTGAAATATCCTAATATAAATTTTTACAAATGATAATTTCCTATTTCGGATCACGGAAAAACTAATGGATACTATAGTTGGATACAATGACCTTTCTACCGTGGATGGTTATTCACGGTACAACCAAATCAGGATGGACAATAGAGACGATGAATCCACCACTTTTATATCTCCCTGAAGGGTGTATTGTTATCATGTAATTCCTTTTTGTCAAATGAATGATAGATATACACACTAATGTTCCATGCATCACCTCACAAATACATTTTCTTTAAAAATTATATTGCGTGTTATTTTATTGATCTGGTGGTTATGTATTGAAATCATTTTGACCCCCTAAGAGGATATTGAGACAATATTCAATAAATAGTGCCAACATAGGCTAATGTTGAATACCGTAAAACATTATTTCAGAAGCACCTCGGGAATGATTCTCTGCTTCAAGGTATTTCATCTTGGAATCCAAGTAGATCATGAGAAGGAAAACTTTATCCTTTATATTCCCCCTCATATAAACCTGAAAAGTTTTAAGGGATTATAGGGAAACTATTTTTATATTAATAGCATTATAGAAAACCTCACTATAATGTGTTTTCCTTTAACCAGGTTGATGAAAAAGGGGGTGGTATATCACTTATATAAAATTGATAGGAGGCATTCGACACTGTCAATAAATATATTTCATTTCTATTATAGTCATTTCCACCCATTGAAAGGATGTGACCCAATTATTATTTAACATCCCCTGAAAGATTACTCTTTTCATTACAAGAATAAAATAATTACACTGGGAATGAAAATAGACTTTTTTATCTCATTCAAATCATTCTTGACACAAAGACTCATTATTCCGATATAGAGAAGATAGGTTTGGTGATAATTGATAAAATTATGAAACAAATACACTCCTTACAACAATAGGGAGGGAAAATAGACTCTCATGTTAATATACATAAATATATATTCAACCATCCTATGTAGATTGGATTTTTTGTTTGTTGGGTAATTATTTATTGTAGTTTGACGTTCATTGGTCCCTTTGAAATTAGTAAAGGGATTGACCTTGGCAATGTGCCTAGTAGAACAACCATATTTAGAAAAAAAATATGATTTAATACTGACTAGAATAATGAATATATATGGATATATATATTCAATATTTCCCCGATACATGGGATATATTTTTATGGCACATCCAGAATCTCAATAGGAAAGAGTTTTCAATACCCCAAGCTCATTTAAGTTAGGATATGTGTTGTCCTAATATCCTAGTGAATGGAGGTCTTTCCTTACACTTTCATGTATTCAAAAGGTTTCTTGAATAATGAGGCAGTGTGTAAGAACCTCATCATAAGGATAGAATAAGACAATAAAATTCATCTTTACCAGCAGAAGGTTAATAGGGATTTGGAATTAGAAATCATGTAGAACATCAGTGATTATACAATAAGAAAGGAAGAGATGATCCACCATTTTGACTATATTATAGGAATGCTGGAAAAATTATCTTGGGTAAGGACATTGATAAATGTCCCAAGATCATTTAAATCCTAATACAGTAGTTTTTATGATGTGGTTAAAATTTGGAAGATCCATATCGGTATGAAACAATCAACATCATTGTGCCCTCATAAATGGACTCAAATTTTTTTGTATCACAGAGAATAAATCAAACTGGTTAATTCCATATCTAGATCTGATGGTCCGGAAATTGTTTAGATGATTACAATTTTTTACTACCTTCAAAAGGGGGAACTCCCATTAGAAAAAACTTGATATGAGTCAATATGATGACAATAGAACAAATTTACTCTTTATATTGACCATAATAAAAAGTTAATCTATAAATGAGTCTTGTTTGGAGTCTTTTTCAAGTGCATTGATAGAGGAAAGACAATTTAATTCAAGAAAAACATGAATACATGTTCTAATGGATCCAAAAAGATAGTGTTAAAGCATTCTCATCAATTAAAGGATCATATACTTATTCCCTTCAATGTTATAGGATTTCATGAAATTAAATAAAAAGTGTCATTCCGGTCTAGTGTACACCATCTTAATCTAGAAACCCTCTATGTTTCTACATAATTTCATGTAATCGTAGTTATTTTTTGTATGTGGTATGGATTTTATTCAGCAGTATCCTCTATCTAAAACCATGACATTCAAATAAATCCTCAATACTAAAGACTTATTCAACAAATGGGTTGAAAAAATAATGTTTTTCATTATGAAATCCAGTATCAGTACTAGATTCAGAACCCTCATACAATATTAAATGAAATTGGATACAATTTACGGTCTACTGATTTGGAAAATATATATCTTGTATATAATATTAAATAAAAGATTTATTTTCGATATCATTAAAAACTTAACATAAAGATAGAGGCTATAAATAAAATGTATTAATTATACTCCAGGAGATGCTGGATAATAGAAAAATGTATTGGTCTGACAATATCTTACTTGCCTTATTAGTGTATCAAACTATATCCCACACCACTACACCGGTGACCCCATATTTACTATAATATTGATCAATCCTAGTCCAAACCATTTATTTCTAATTTCCCTTTTATCATGTTACTATTTAGGATTACCAATCCACATATGAGTAATCCAAAAAATAATCTAATGAATTTGAGTGACTTGATAAGAAATGAATACATGAAATGCATCACATATAGTTCCACCAAAATTCAATTCCATGTACTTTTAATAAGAAAAACCTCAACTAATCATCCATCCTAGGAGTGATGGTACTGGTATATAGGTCCCCGATGAAACCCAGGAAGAAACCTTCAATGTTTGAGCCATAGGGGGATGAACCATATAACATATTTAAGGTCCACTCTAATGGATCATATTCTCTGATATCAATGGATGAAGATATTTTAATTTGAAACCCATAATCATGGATTCCTATTTTTTTGAAATAATTCAATATTCATCATTGCATAACCATAAAAGGATTGACATGTGATTCAAGTCACATGCACTTAAATAATAACAAACTATAGTTCATGCTGTAAGACTATAAAAAATATTTCCAATAATCATATTAGTAAGAATAAAAATTTTATGATAGATACATAGACACATGATGTAAAATTACATGGTTCAAAACCTTATCTCATGACTTAAAACTGAAGTACAATGTTTTCTTTTCTTGAGATGAATAAATTCCATGGAAATGGTCTGCCACAAAACCCACATTACAGAACATTTTGTATTTTGATTTCCATCCCAATGGGATATATAAAGATTCCTATACATTATGTCCTGATCCTAACCACGATGTATGGGAAATTATCCCACTATTGTATATAACAATATATGGAGGGAACTTCACACTCTTTAGACAATGCCAATACTAAATATTCATTTCTGTTTAGACACATTCCTTCCACACATAATACTCTTCATATAGGGAAATTTTGATCACTATAATCTTGCATCATCCATCAATTATTTAATTTATGATACTAGAGGACACCTTTTTGACAATGTATTGATCTACCCATTCAGGATTTTTAAAAGTCCCACCCAGGGCTTGTCAACTGGAGGATCCTTTATCCTTAGAATAATCATATTCTATGTCTATAAAACCCGACAACACCAAGCTAAAAACCACATTTCAATCATTCTTCATGGTTAATCCTTGGTTACTTTACCCGTATAAGTCATCTTAATCATAGAAAAACCAACATCATGGATTATAATTTCCTTCTCCGTGTATAAATTTTCTCATAACATCATTATCCCTATAAGATCTATGTCAATCATAGCTTGCATGTTTATTATCCTATTCATATAAACTAAAACTAAAAAAACCACTCATCCTAAGATTATGATGCTTTACATCAGTGATAAAGAACCTTTTATTCAATGCTTAGATGCTTCTAGAACTATATACGTCTTGATTATCATCCCTCTTAGATACATTGGGATTCCAACATACTATATCCAGGTCTAGCCACCACATGAAAGAAATGTTCGTTTATATTTATTAATTCATTTTTGTATGTGGAAATAAACCCATGAAAATCCTTTTAACTGACATCAATCATAACTCAAGTGGGATTTAAATTCTTGGTAACAGATTCCTTTAATGATCAATTAATATCAATTCACGTCGGGTTTAGCATTGTCCTAAATAAGAAACCTAAAAAAGAACATCATATTTCATTACCACAACACGAAAATTCATGGTTTATGTCTCATTCAGGGCATGAAATTTCACATTTCTATGGACCTATCTCTAGCGGAAAAATATCATGATTTTTGGTTCCTAAGAACCTTCCATCTATGAAATACATGTGGCATGACCCTCACATTAATGAGATATGTATTGACTCCCATATCATACATGTTTATCCAAAAAAATATAAAATTACTCGACTCTCATATGTATGAGGCATATCTACATAGGATGGTCTATTATGAGTTATTAACAGGATCATGATCCCATTTTAAATGAAATATTCAACCTCTCTACATTATATTTTTATTATCATGGGTAATCATACCTAAAACTACTTTTGGATTGATTCTTTCCATAATGACATATATAATGACTTATGGATCCTATTTCATTATCCCAAATGAAATATAAAAAATACTCCCCCCTACATATGGGTTATTCCTTCATAAGAAACTTATCCCCCCATTCATTGATTATTTAGACATGAAACAGTCCAAACATTTTCAGGAACATTCCTTACAGAAATGGAACTCTTTGTATAGGGAAATTTAGATCACCATAACCATACCCTAACCACTGTAGATAGAATCTATGATTACTAAAATCAATTTTGTTTTGAATTTGAATTGATATCCTCTAGTTTAAACTTAAATTTGTCTCCCCCAAAAGGAATTTCAACTAGATAAACCTTCATCATTAGAAGAAACACCTTATATTAATATAATCCATGAAATACAGATTCTAAAAAATTCTTATCAAAGACACTCAATGGGCATTCCTGGAATACTATTTCAATTTATCTTTTTGGATATAGATGCCCTCTTATTTTGACTAATCGAATTCCATACTCAATCATAAAATATGAATGAATATTTTTTGTCATATCACCATGACATGGAAAATGAATTTTTCTTTCATTTAAATCTAAATGAACATTAATTTCCTCCCTTAAAGTAGTTTTGAGAATAAATTTAAATTTATGGTCCATGTCCTTATCTCAAAAAAAATCTAAAATATATTTTTACCCTTTTATTTTAAGGATCCATCCATTATAGTGTCTGTCTTCCAGCAAATTACCTCAAAGCAAATCATATACCATGATGATTATTTAATTAAGTAACATAGTAATGTATGGATCCCTCATCCTTGGAAAATAAAATATCAAGAAAAATGAACCTATTTTCATTCTAGTAAGATCAATATGGGTACATGGTTACCAAGAACCACATGTGGCTTGATTCTCATCTCATTTATATATATAGCATCAACATAACCACTATTCCATGGCCATCTAGCACTGTAGCCAAACCGTGTGTGTTCCTCCATTCATAGACACAACCAAAACCTGAGAAGGTGGTTCTAATGTTTTCCTCAGATTCATTCATTTTGGGAAAATGGTTGAATTAAAATACACCATTATTTACATATAAATTATATTTTAGAGGGTGTGGTGTTCCTCATGCATAGTCAGTGCTGATCTAGAAGGTCTCTTCATTTTCAATCATTTTCTCTTCACAAACAACAATATATGTCTTGAGAAAACTAAATCCTAATGAACTCCACTCTCTATCGATTATATAATATCAAACATTATAGGCCCACAGTTTTTGAAATTGTATTTTTACTACCATGAATGGATTTTTATAAGTCACACCAAATAGCCTATTATGTAGAGGCCCCATCAAATCAATAAAAACCTATTATGTCTTTGTAGGCCCTGAAAACATCATATTGGGAATCAATTTTTAATCAAAATTCATTTTTATTATTCTGGATGGGATGATGATAAACAATATATAAATTAGAATTATTTGTCACTGTAACAAAATGAAATTGTAAAGTACGAACCTTGTATTTATTATCCTGTATGACACGCGACACTAAGAGCGTAATGGAGTACAATATATGGATACTTATAATTAATATTTAAAATAAATTATTATGTATTCTTGAAAAAATGAGTTACTTTTCTTTAAATAAAAAAGTGACCATCCTTGATAGCAGTTATTACATGCAATAGATACCTTCCCCGATAGCTTGCGTTACACGCAAGAATATGTTTCACCAAATAACAATGTATAATTAAAATAGTATTATTTAATATAAGATGATATTTCCTAGTGGTTATGTTAGAGTTTGTAAATATTATTAACTAAAATATGAAGATATACTGTTTATATAAATTTAAATTTAAATCAGTGGTTATCAGTTAATGATAAATGAAAATACGAACCAATTGGATATAAAAAGTAATATTACTATATTTATACTTCCAAAATAGATTTTCTTTAATAAAACTAATTAAATTAAATTATTTTATGATTTCATTAAATATATATGTTATAAATTCTATAATATTTTTTTGATATTCATCAAACTGGTTTCATAAGAATATGATAAGAACAAACCAAATTTGACACCTAAAACCCTATATTTTTATTATGTCATTTTTACGAACTTTTAATGGCACACCTCTTTTAAATATTAATTTTGAAACATTTATTATATTAATTTATTAAATAAACACTAATTTTTAATTAATAATTCCATATTATATTAGGATAATTTTTTATTTTTTATCAAATGTTCAATTTTTAATCAATATTGATACAATATTGCATTTTAGTTAAAAATTGACGTTTTGATTAAATATTTCATAATGTTAAATTTTAAATTAATTTTTTAAATTTTAATTATATAATTTATAAATTTATTAATAAAAAAATTAGTTCATTATAATCAGTTTCAAATTGAAATAGGATATAAAATCATTAGAAACTATTGATCATTTTTCAATGAAAACCATTTAATTCGCCGGACAATGAGATTTGCATTATTCATTATTTTCTCTATTCGGTGAATTAAATTATGAAAAAAGGAGATAAAAAATTGTAATCGTGATTATAATTATATTAAAAAAACATAAACATAAATTATTACAAAAATGATTAGTGAAAGTTATTAATATTAATAATAGTGATTAAGGAAACATTATGCCTAAAATAGACGAAACCATTAACATAAAGGCCCAATTGACCGAGCCACATGTAAAAAACACTATTTTATGGCCATATATATTGCATAAACCATAAATTATAATGTTATTATGATTTTATGACTTTGTAATAGGTAATAACTTGTGAGAAACTTACTTGTTTCCCGAAATGCAAAGTGAGTCATTTTCCTTTCCTATAAAAGGCCACCACCTCCCCAATTATTCACACCTATAAAACCTTGTAGGATATGACAATATCTTCTCAAATAATTTCACATCATACCTAAAATTTATATATAGGTATCTATTTTGGGATAATGACTTCCATGTAATCCATTAGGTTTTAACCAAAATATGTTACCCAACTAAGAAGTAATGTCTTCTCTCTAACTTCTTAGTTTCATTTCAATTCTCAAACCCCTAAAATCATCTTATTATATGGATACATAATAAAAAAGTCTCATAAATATACATTTATGTTGTTGTATAAATATTTATAACTAAACATACACATAATTATATCAAATGTATAACGAACATATTGTTTCTCTTTATGGCGAACTATTTCCTTACAAACCGATGAATGTTCAATTTTCAATTACCATCGTTCATGGAGTCCATTATGATGGAGGATATGTTTTTATATCATATATATTATATTTATAACATCATTATAATCTATAATTTTTATTTAAAATTTACCATTATGATTTCCATCTTTTGTAATTACGATAATTTCATTTGAGGATGTCTAGACTACCACACCCTCAATGCGACGCTACTCATTCATGCCATATATATATTATATAAAATACATTATTAAAAAAATGTAAAATAGGTAACATATTTATTAAAATTTATTAATAATATAAATACGTATCATTTACTTTTCATTCATTTAATATGACAAAGAAATTATAATAGAGTTCATGCATACGTACGGTCTGCTGTATCAATGAATGATACACTTCATTTCATATCTATGTAATGTATAGACAATTATAAATATATATGTAATGGTTATACATCATAATTAAATCATTGTTTTATTTTTGGTGATGACTGAATGATTATATAATTAATATTAAAGGAAAATTACATATCAAAACAAGCAAGACAAAACTAGGCAATTTACACCCAAAATAATCAAAATTAAGAATGATTGTTAACAAATGAATAATAATATATAATAATATATTTAAATATGATATTATAAACAATATTATTGTTATGATATTTTTTAATAAAAAATTTTAAACCACTATATATTAGTCTAATGACCATACCACCAAATCTAAGGATAATGTATGGGGATTTCTTCTCAATTTACATTCCATTGAGACATAATTGTTATTATGTTCCAATACATATTTTTTGTGTATATTAAAACTTTTATTTTATATCATGAATAACTTTCTTCATATTATACTATAAGTTTAATATAATATAATAACATTTTGGGGATTATTATTTTAATGTTTCAATGTTGTTTGGGACACTTTGGAATGTTTTAAGATTATTCTCCGCATAAATGTTATTAATGATTATAATTACAATCTCACATACTTTTTTGATTGTTAATTTATTTTGAAACAATCACATTATTGTAATCAATATTCAATGTAAATTTTCATGAATATCCATATTATCATTCAATGGATATTGGCATTTCCTAAACCATGTAACTTTTATCATATAGTGTTTATATTGTCAGTTAATTGATTAATTTTGGAATTTTTTATAAAATCTAAATTTCTCATTTAATATGGTTATTTTATAATTAATTTTAGTTATTTGTATTCAATATAAGGATTTTTTGGGATTCAAAATGATCGGTGGAGTCCAGACATTATATTTCTCCTCGATTTATCTACATGATATCATGGGATAAATTAGACTGCCAAATTAAACTAATGTTTATCCATAGTTTTAAATCATATTGTGAAAGGTCTTGATGGTAATTGGGTTTCTTATGCCTCAGAAATTAATTCTAAAAATTAATCATTTCCTTAATTTACTTTCATTAATTTTTTATCCATTATATTTTTCTTCTAAACATATATGGAAACATTTAATTTCAGTTCATTGATTAAATGGAATGTGATTCAATTTCTTACCTCGCTATATTCATATTTTCTTAAATAGTTTTTTTGAATGGATTGTATTATTAGTTATTACCCTACCTTGTTAATTTACACTCATAGATTCATTATTACTTCCTCGTTACTAACCCTTTCATAGAATTTTAGGTCACCCTTATTATGTTTCATTTCTCCAGTAAATAAAGAATATTTCATTGACATACCATTGAAGGATGTAGTATATATAATTTTACTATCTTTCATGATGGAATATTTAATTTCCTAATGTATTATGGGTTTTATCTATGTAATCAAGATTTCCAAGACTACTAAACTGAATAGTTCTTGGGAATTTTATTCCATATAATGATGCTAATGTGATAAACTAAAGCACCACTAACAAGGTTATATGGTCTTGCGTTACAATTGATCTCAATGGAAGGTTAGAAGAATATTTTGTAAATAAATTTAGAAAAATAGATTTGGGAGAAAACACCAAATATATAAATTGAGGTTATGTATATAAAAACATCCTAGATTTTTGGTAATGTATATCTTATTTGTGTATTCCTAGAAATATATCCATCTCAGGATACTATAAGTGGATGTGGTTCTGGAACAGATGTACCTACAAGTTAAAACTTTAACAAGGTGTTCCAGGTCTAACTCAGGGGAACATGGTACATGAAAATGTGCCTTAGTGGGATCCTAATTTGAAAAAACCCAGCGGATATACTAAGGATAGATCATGTTTTATTTACCTACCAATATGATAGATTTCGACGTGAATATAACCCTAAAGAATCCATGTTTATGATTATGAGATTAGTTATGAATAAATTTGTTAATTTATGGTATTCAATAATTAGTGTTTTAGAATATCCATAATTTTATAAGCTAGTCTAGTATATTTCATTGTCTAGAAATGGATCTAGGAAAGAATAAGTGTATCGACACTCACATACTATGTAGAGATTTCCATATAGAGGATTTCAATGTAGATGGTATTAGAACTGAGAATGTTTTGGATATATAATGAAAGATTAATAAGGTTATGATGAATAACCATGCCTGAATGGATGGACCTATTACATAGAGATAATATTCTATACTCGATGTCTTTTTTCAATAGAATCCCCCATAGTTTAGTGGGAATACTAATCCCATTGAATCTATGAAATGGATAGTATTTTGAAAATATATTTATGACCATGGAATGTAATGAAAATGAAAAATATTTCTCTTAAAGTATATTTTCTCCAATGTGATGTTGATCAGTGGTGGTTATAGATCTTGAATATAGGGGATGGAAATGAAATTGAACTTGTGGAATGGATGAATTTTAAGGATACATTCATGAATAAATACTTCCATCATTATCAACACATTTTTATGTAGAGAATTTTTCCAGATTAAAGAAAAAGGAAGTAGTTCTTGTTTCAGTTTATGAAGATCCATTTATAAGGTTATCAGGGAATTCTATGTATTATATACCTAAAAAATTTCAGGATTTCCCACTTCTTTGATGATATTATATTAAATATTTCAAGGTATCCATTTTCTCTAAATTTCACATCATATGAAGAGATAGATTTATGTTCCATCAAAAAATAGAAGGAATTATCATGGTCTAATGTATTCATGGGATTCCATGAGAATAAGAGGTCTAATAAGAACAATGAAAATAGGAATGAGTCAAAAGATTATTGGGAAGAAAAAATTTCCAACTTGTCATAAATATGGATGAAATCACCTAGGTAAATTCTTGAATTGATTTGGAGTTTGTTATAGGTTAAATGAAAAAGGTCACCAAGAAAAATAATGAAAAGGGAATAAGGAAAAAACTTTTATTCTGTGTTACAAAAACAAGGAGATGGGGACTATGAAAATTAATTCCTCATGTTTCAAGAGAATATACCTCATTAAAATCTAAGCGATCAAGGTCAAACATATTTTATTTACACAACCACAGTGGAATGATTTATTTTCATTTGTGTTTGGATTAATGTAATGTTATGTAAAAATATTTTATTTATGTTTTCCCCTTCATTTGATGTTCTTAAAATGTAAGGATTGTACTGTATAAAATTTGTGTTAATGATTTGAAAGTATATATTGAATGGTATAAAGATAATTTATTGATTAGAAAGTTAATTTTTTATAAAACACGTGATTGAGGGAAATATAACCCATAATATGTTAATGATTTTGAGATAATGGTGATGAAATTATCAATTCGGATATGTGATGACTACCTAGGAACTGATTAATGAATTGATTGAAAAGTGGTGTATGCTATCATTGATCTTGTTTATAACACTTCTATATGAATGTAATATATCAAATTACTTGTGTCTCTTAAATGGAATAAGGAAGAATACATGTTTCCAATGAGGTTGCAAGGTGATTCAATTTATTACCATATTTCAAGAGGATACAAGATAAAGTTATTCACATGATTGAAATTTGAAAATTTAGAGATAATTCATGTTTATTAAAGGCTACTAAAATGTCCATTCAGTACATTTATTGGAATTCCTTCAAAAGTTATTGGATCATCCACTTTATGAAAAGATAACCATTTACAAAATGGTATATCATTGGCTTAGAATATAATGGTTAATTTTTTACAACACCATATGATGAATCATGTGATAAGAGATGAAGTAGCAATAGTTTTAGGAATAATGAATGAAAAAGATTATGTTTTTAAAAACATATATTTACATATATTATTATAGTGTGAATGAATTCCATAACTATAGAAAAGAGGGGATAGAAACAAAAATGATGTCCTATTATCAACAATTTTTATGATATCAATGTCCTTTATTCACACCTCAAGATTATGGGTTTGTTTTATAAAACATCCAGATGAAAAATTTCACTGTCATTATCCATTAAAAAATTATTGTAAGATTTTTTTTCTATTTCCATGTTTTTATTTTCAAACTATGTTCTCCAACTAAAAAACTAAATATGTGAGCATTGTACATTCTTTTATCTATTATTTTTAATATTCATTATTAAACCTATTTAGGATTTTGGTATTCATAAATAGTTTATTTTCAATGTAATGATTACTAAGACCAAGATTAAATTGTGAGGATGAAATTTAATTAAAGTGGGGAGAATGCAACACCTAAAAATTCTAATGTATGAACGTTTTATTTGGTAGGGTGGATTACACGTGACACCAAGAGAGTAATGGGGTATAATATTTGGATACTTTATAATGTATTTAACATTTAAAATAGATTCTGTATATGCATGGAACATGGAGTTACCTAACATTACACACAATATAGACCTTCCTCGATAGCTTCTATTACAGGTAAGAGAGACCTTCCTCAATCGGTTGTGTTACACATATGATCTAGTTTCACCAAATAACAATATATTATTAAAATATTATTATTTAATATAATATGATATAGCCAATAAATTATATTAGAGGTTTTGAATATTATATACTAACATATGAGGATTTATAGAATATATAAATATTAAATGACTTCATGGGTTATCAATTAATGAAAAATAAAAATAAGAACCAGTTGAATATAAAAAGAAATGTTACTATTTTATTCTTCCAAAAGAACATTTTTCATAATAAACCTAATTAAATAAAATCATTTGATGATTTTAATGAAATGTATATTTTATATGTGAAATAATATACTTTTCATATCCACCCATTTTATTTATATTCATAAGAGAAGAACAAACCCAATTTTACACATAAAACCAATATTTTTATTAGGACATTTTTACCTCCTTTTAATAGTGCACCAATTTTATATATGTATCAAGAAACATATATAAATTAAATTTGATAAAATAAACATAAATTTTGAATTCATAATTTCATGATTATATTAGGGTAAATTTTTGTCATTTTTTTGAGAAACGTCATTTCTTCATTAATATTAAAAAAATATTGTACATTAGTAAAAAACAACTTGTTTATTTAAATAATTATTAATATTAAATTATATATTAATTTTATAAGGTAAAATTGTATTATTTATACATCCATTTATAAAAATTAGTTCATTATAATAAATTTAACTTTATAATTGAATAATAAAACATGAAAATCATTTCAAAATGTTTCTACTAAACCTGTTAATTCATCCATCTATGAGATTAGCATTAATCTTTATTTTACCACATAATTTAATTGAAAAAAAATGGAAATAAAATATTTTAATCAATAAAATATTTTTATTATGTAATGATAAACTTAATGTTTTATCAAAATTATTTGTAAATGTGATTAATATTATTTATAGTGATTAAGGAAAAATTAAGGATAATAAATGACTAAATCATTAACTCAAAGAAACAAATGACATATTAACATCTTTAAAAACCCATTATTTGTGCATATAGTGGCCAATAAACATTCCTTGATCTAGGATTAATGGTTTTTACATCTTTTTATAGGGTAAGAACATTTGAATACTATACTTGTTTCCAAAAATTTCAAGTGAGTCATTTTCCTTCTATATAAAAGGGAACCAATTCTTACACATCTTCACACCATCCAAACATATTATGTTAGGACACGATAATCAAAAATAGTCTTAAAATGTTTCTCCCATATTCCTAGAATCATGATTTTAGGGAAACAAATATCCTAGGTAATATTTGGTTATATACCAATAAGAAGTTTCTTGATTAAGAGTCAACATCTTCTCTCAAGCTTCTTTGTTTCATTTGCATTATCTAACACCTGAAATATTAATATTCTATGATTACCTAAAAAACCTATATCCCCAATATACTGATTTTTTCTTTATTCTAATATGTTTATCTACACTTTCACACATGTCTATCTAATGGGTAATGAACATACTTTTCAACGTACATCAAACTATGACCTCACGAAAAAATGATTGTTAAATTATCTACTACCACTACTCATGCTAGCCATTATGATGGAATATATATTTATATACGATATATACATAATTTATAAAATATTAATCTTGTTTAATTTTCATTTATAACCCACCTTTATGATTTCAATCTTTTGTAAATATGATATGATCATTTGGGGTTGCGTGGACTACCATCACCTCAATGTCATGTGACTCGTTCTTCACATATATTGAATGTATAATGATTTTTCATAATATACATATGTAACATATATAACATAGATATAATATTGGACTTGTAATATACATATTAATTATTTAATTTTCATTCATTTACTATGAAAAATGAAATGAAAGTATCGTTCATGCGTACTTATGACCTAACAACTCCATGAACGATGCATATAATTTCTTATATACAAACTGTTTAAAAAATTATAAATATGTATTCAAAGAATATTAATGATAATTAAATCAAGGATTAAATTATAGAGATTATTAATCTATGATAGAATTAATAATAACAACAAATAACATGTTCAAAATTAGTTTAAAAAACTATGCAATTAACACCTGAAACAATCAAAATAATGAACGATTGTTAACAAACATGTAATAAGATATCATAAGAGATTAAAATATTATATTATAAATATTATTTTGGTTATGATATTATTTAATATCATGTTTTAAACCACTCTAATTGAGTTTAAAAATAACAAAAAAAAATTAAGAATAAGGTAATGGAATTTCGTCCTAGTTTACATTATATAGAGGATTAATTATTATTATGTGGAAATTCACTTTTATCTGGTGAATAAACTACCTATTTCATGTTATATGTTTATTCCCCTTATTATAATGATACTATAAGTTTAATTTAATATCAATAAATTCTTGGGATTATGATTTAAATGTTTCAACCAGTTATGGCATAGTTTGGAATGTTCAAAGATTATTCTCCTTCAGAATGTTCACTGTGTTTATCTATACAATCTCACTACCTTTTGTGATTGTTAACAATATTTTGAAAAAATCACTTTATTTTAACCATTATTAATTGTAAATTTACTTTAATATCTATAGTTTTATACAATGAATATAAGAATTAAAAAAACTATATAACATTTCTCGTATGATATATATAAAAATAGTTATTTGATTAATTGGGTAATTATTGATAAAATCCATATTTCGCATTCAACATGGTTATTGGATATGGATTATTAGTTATTTTAATTATTAAATTTGTTTAAAATATTGTACTGGGAATGAAGAGTGTATCATGGAATTTATATAGACCGACAATTCATCGACATGTTCTCAAGTGTCAAATTAGTTGGCCAAATTAAATGAGTTTATATCCAAAATTTTAAACAATGATTTGAATGGGCTTGATAGTAATATATTTTCATGTACCTCAGACATGATGTCCATAATTTATGAATTTCCCTTATTTTTTGAGTTATTATTCATACTTGAGATTTTTCGTTGACATATATATAGATATATCTCATTTGAGTTAATTGATTAAATGAAATATGTTTCAGTGTATTACTTTACCATATCAATTTTACATTATCCTATTTTTTAAATGGAATGAGTTATCAGTTATTTACCTTGTCATGTCAATTTTTTCTCATTGATTTATTATTACTTTCAAATTACATACCCTTACTATTAATTTGGGATCCCCCTTATTAGGTTTCATTTTATCTGGTAATGAAAATAAATCATTGATTAAGATTTCAATGATGTCATTTAGTTCATTTGATTATGTATCATGATTTTATTTTTTCTTTCTCACTATATTATTTGTATTATCTATGTATTTTGGCTTTCTAATAATGATAAACTAAACACTCCTTCCTGATTTTATTCCTTGTAGTAATTATAATATAATAAAGAAATGCAACAACTCCATGATTATAGGTTCGAGGCTTTATAGTCATCAGGTAGAAAACCCAAAAATGTAATAGTGACTAATAGTTCCGTTTTAGATCACTTAAAATGAAATATGCATGTTTTATATAACAAAAAACATAGAAATAAAAATGAGGAGGCAACAAAATTGTTAGGATAAAACCTTCAAAGGGTGACCCATCTAAAATAAATGTCTCCCTCACTAAGACTTATTCATATTTGACTTCAGAAAAAATTAGGGTGGTGATGAAAAATACACAATAGGTTTTGGATTCTATTATACAATTCTAGATATAGTTTTACTACAGTATCTTGGGTCAATGACCTATGAATAAAGTAGCGAACAATCATAATCTTAACATTACTATAATGACACATTAACACAATGATGATAATCCAAAAAAACATGTTTTAATGTTATTATATAACTGAAAGAGAATATATAGGGGGTTATTTAGATTATTTAGAACAAACATCGTTTTATTAATGAAGAAAAATTCCAAGGGGAATCCACATATTGAATAATCCCTATCAAATTTTACCAAAGACCGTCGACATATCTCTTGAGTTTTTTAAAGGTTCCCTTGATCCTCATCAGAATCCCATCAATGCTCAAATAGATAGGTAGAATCATAATATTCATCAATGTGAAGTCCCCCAGTTGTAGCCGCAATAATACCATTTCCTTCATCATAGACCTCTTGCAATGAATGGAGGATTTGTATGAGTTCCCCTCTAGAAGAATATATCTTTCTTTGGAGGAAAAATATATGATGTTCACTATTGTCAGTCCATTAATTTCACCACTCTAATTACTTTTTATTTGTGTTTCTCCATCTATGAGAATGCTACTGAAGGATCATTAGTTTCGGTTAACATCTGCAATTTTAAAATGTTATATTTAGACTCATTCCCTTGATCCCTCTGGTGAATGCTCTATTTCTGGGTAAGTTAGAAATTTTGATAATAAAATCCAATAAACAATAAAATGATAAAACTAATTTAATCTAATTCAGTTTAGATTTTAGAACCCCCATAGGTTTCCTTGACACTATCTCCATGATTTCATTCCATTCAAATCATCAGCATGCCCTGATAGAATCTCTCATCTCCTAGATATTCATGGATATTTTCTCAATAAGATAGATGTGTTGTCAAATTAGTTCACTTATGGAATAAATATCATATACAATTGCTGGAGTTATGTCATGATTTTCTTTCATAGTTAGGTTATCTGGGTAGAGTACTCCTCTATCTGTGTAGCAAGGAAAACTACTGGCATTTAATTTTAATTGAATTATTCTTTAACATTGAGAGTTAGTAAAGAGAGAGGAAAATGTGATCAAATAAGTTAATGGAAATCACCCATTAATAGATAAATTTATTTATTATATTCATTCTTACTGTCCCTAGAAATAATGGTTTGAAATGATATTTCTAAATGATAACATCTTCCTGAGTTTTCTCATAGCTAGGGATGGTAGACCCACAGTGATCCCCCACTACAAGACCCTCATCTATTATTTCTTCATCATCATGAGTAAAATAGACCTTGAAACCATAGTAATGAACCATCTTGGAAATTGTTTTTTGAGATCATTGTTTTCAAAGTATATATTTTATGTATGTAATCAAACGTAAAGAGGATAGTCATGTTCTAAAACCAAAAAAAATAAAAACACACAACTATCTAATTCATTATTAAAGTCCCCAAACCCAGAAATGGAGAAAAGAATATATATATTATATGAAATTTATACTCTCTCATTATCGAACAATCTCAGTCCCTCAACAACATCCCCATTATAGGTATATTAGATTTCGGTCTTAGGACCCAATATTCCCTCCACCATTTGTATCACCCAAAATATTTTTCTAAGGAATAATCTTTTTAATCCTTATAGAATAAATATTATCTTCAGAACCTTTGTCAAATTTTTTTGGATCCCCGTTTTACCCTTATGGGATGGAAAAAAGACCAAAAATTTTAGAATTATAGTAATCAAGTGTGTGTTGAAGACCTAGAATAGCATAAGGAATAGAAGTAAATGATCACTACATGATGTCTTATGATGTGAATAAATCCAGGAAATGGAATACCCTAATTTATTCTAAATAGAACCACTCAGTGGATGTAACATTATCGATTCTTAATATTTATCCATGTTAATGAGTGAAAATATTTTCCATTACACCATTATTTTTTAAAGTCAAACATATTGGGTGGATAATTTCTATTGTTTTATACATATGTACTATAGGTAAAATATGAATAATGGATAAAATTCTCATATGATCTCACTAGTAATACAGTTTCCTAGAAAACTATCTTTAATGTATATATTGTATGAACAAAGTTCTTCTTCCCCTTAAGCATTGTTAACGAACATCCTTGTAGGTGTATCATCATATGTGTAGAGGTTAAACTCTCTAAATACATTGAGATTCATAAAATCTTCATCATATTTAGTATAATAGGGTTGAATACGAGAAATAACCTAAACAAATGAAGGAAAAAAGTTTTTCTGTACATCAAATCCACATGACATGACATATATATAAATGTTCTCTAATCCACCCTGACAACACATAAGATGACCTTGAAATCTATTAGGGGTCCTTAACTATATACATGTGAAATCAACACTTATTATTATTTAATAGTATTAAAGAATCCATGATTATTTTCTCACCATAGGAATGTCTTGATGCTATAATAAAAATATACATCCTCACACAACTCATAGATTTGTGGGCTATCTGCAGAAGGGTACTCAAAAAATCCCATAGTCAGTGAGATCATGTAATATCATAGCCTCATAAAATCTTCGATAAATGGGCTCTTCTCACAATAAGTTGTATGATGAAAAAAATTTCCATGAATTACTATTTAATACATCAGACCATAAGGGATTGATGCATCAAATAGTGTTGTATCAACAATCCAAGAATATTGAGCTAGCCTCCTATTTAACAGAGTCAAATCAGTAGATAAAATCAATATATTTGTACCAGGTTGTTCAAGTGAAAATCATAAAATGAACCCATTAAATGTATGAACAAATATCCCTAAAATCAAATGAGAAAATTTTATAGCAGCTACCATGAAAATAATTGTGTAACCCAAGCCTGTAGGGCTAGGAAATTGTTTACCAGAACCACTAAGGTCAGAAAATATTCTAGAAGGGTAGTTAAAAGGGAGTAGGAGTATCCCAAACTCACAAGTCTAGGGTATTTGTTTTTTCTAAACCTCCTCCTCACCTAATGTAGGTCTTTTATAGTATAGGGTATTTACTACAAAATTATATTTGTAGATCATCCTATTCCATGACTCAATTTCTACACTGTAAAATGAATGAAACACTTTTCCAAATATTCCCTTAATTACACCTTTCATAAGAATATTCCAAGTGGACCGGTGGAGGGAAGGATGATGACATGTAATGATAGGAAACAAAAGTAGTCTCTTAATGGTATGACTTCTCTAGGAAATCATAGTTCTGTGATAATATATCCCCGAGAAAATCAATCCTCTAATCATTATAATACTAATGTTTCATTTTCAATGAGTCATGTCATGGTGAATGTTGTTTAGACCACCCCTAGAGATTCTACTGAACATGATTTTGATGCATATAAATATTATTAAGAGTATCTTATACATAATATATTATACACCAAATTAATGTAAGATGTTATGTATATTTATAACCTGATGCATGTTATGAATTTTTGGATTCCCTATATACCTCAAATGCCACATCCTCCATGAGAATCCACTAACGAAAATGGTAAAGGTTGTTCAGTATCTCAACTGATTCCCAAAGTTGATGAACTCCTCGCACAAAGAGCAACAAACTGATCATAAGGAGATATATAAGGAGTTGAGAAATCTCAGCAAATAACAACAATAAGAGAACATCAATATCAAATATGTTCTATAAGAGGAGCCTCATCTTGTGAACCCAACCGACATACTCAACAGAGAGGGTTTTTCAATATTATTGAAATAGAGATAGAACATCCACTCAATGTGAGGTACTAACAACCAATATATTTATTCCCAAAATTATCAAGTAATCATGAGTTCTATCCTTTGGATACATGATCAATGCTAGATCAGACAATCCTCAAATTCTAATCCTAGTAGTTTACCCACTACATGAATAAGTAGAACTGCCAAAAATATCACATCCTTCTGCCCCAATTCCTAATCATTCTTCCCTATTATCCCTCTATGCCTAGATCATTTAAACTATCAAAACATTGGTAGATTTATTAGAATAAATAGAAGGATTAGTTGTTCCAGTACAACAATGGAGAAATCCTTTACCTTAATGGGAAGTGATGATCTTCCACCACAAAATATTTGGAAACCTATGTTCTAAAATTTTAATACATCAATGGGTCCAAAAATTCTTAAACATTTATTGTCTAGGGTTTTCCACATGATGGGTGCACTCTAGTGGGATGAATCAGTTATACATCATTGTTTTGTGTTGAAATTATAAGGACCATCATTTACTTGGTATAATGGTCTATAATTTAGATCAATCAATGGATGAGAATTTATTCTGTTAAAATAACTCTATCAATATATCACTATTTCATTGAACTCAAGATACATCAAATATCATAAAATTTAGACAATGATAAAATTATATTGTATCAGATTTACTTTTTTGGTTCATAAATTTTAATTATTCCCTTAACTTGTAAGTCCCTAAAGATGATTTGTTGGGTATTTTCACTGTGAATCATTGAGATGAATAGAAATTATAACATTAATATATCCAGGTGTCTATGAATATTATGGTGAGTATAAGAATAGTTGAAATGTTCTATTTTGTGATACAATGAAAAAACTTATCTCATACTGGAGTCTCAAGCTTGTAGGATGAGTAGAGTGAAAGATGCAATGTTTAATTTGATATTTGAATCTTCAGAATCTCAAAATCTAGTGAACACACCTCCCTAAAATATAACACATTATGAATGTAAGAATCCTGACTAGTCTCTTCATGTGGATGAATGGAATGATCCATAATTCCCCCAATTTAGAGACTGAGAGAACAAAGTCTAGTATTTTTTTAGATGATCATGATTTTTGCTACATCTCAGCAGTTCGGGAGAAAATAATTATACCACATACCGAACTCAAAAGTACGGACTAAATTAGACAAGATTATCCAGAATATTTTCTCCCCATTCATTAAATACTAGGGAACACCATTAAGTATATTTTTTACAACGATATCCTGCACTAGGTGGTTGATCATGGGAAATTGATGCAGTAAAAACCACCCGCACATGAATCATGTGCTTCCAGTGCCACTCACGAGGATGAGGAATAATTTATGGAAGATACTATAAATAATTTACATAAGTTAAATTATTATATTAACATATAAAATAACCTGACACATGATATACTACAAAAATACATTAATCTCCCCACGTATCCCTTTCTCGGTTCTCCTGTGACACAACTATCTCTGTTAGCACCACACTCCTCCAAAAGCTAGTATTCTAAAGATGAAAATAATGTAAGATTATATAACTAAATAATGATGCAAATGATGTCCTTAGGCCTATGTTTTTTTGGTATCACATAGACATTATTCCTTCTCTCCCCAATGTACAGGTACCACCCGAAAAAATGGTTCCACAAGACATGAACCACCACACTGAATCCTCATCAGATGAAGAATTAATCTTCAGTTCCATTAATCTCATTTTCATAATGGATACCCTATCCAATGAAGAGTTTGGATGTGGAAATGACTTACCTTTACCTTATTGGGTAACTGGAAGATGAGGTCACCATATTTGAGCATATATGGGATGACGCAATAATGAAAAAAACTCAATACTCTAACAACATAAATTATCAAACTATTGATTCCATAGAAACTCATGGGAGATCCCTCTAGTGTGTCCAAAAAGAGTAGAAATTTTCGCCAACATATTCTTAGGGCCTATATGTTCCAATAATCTTAGAAGTTCGATTAGAGGGTGTGGAATTTTTAGATCAGTTTCGGTGAACAAGAATTCATGTGCGGCCTATCCAACTAAAGACAAGAGAGTTGCCAACTCCTATTCCAAGGTCTGATCTGCCTACAAAATAAATTCACCAATTATACATTCTATTATATAAAAACATATAGTTGGTGAGAACATTTATTTAACTAACCAATATGAATTTTTAATGTAATTGTAATTAGTGCCAATGTAGTTGTCCATCCAAAATTCACTTAGTCTTTCAAAATACCTCTAGGAAGACCTCATAGAGGATTTTTTGAGCACTCATATGGTTGAAACTGATGTTATTTCTACTAAATTATATAATGACATAGAATATATTTTATACTTCCCTATGATTTCGTCTTTCAAAGAGAAATCTGAATATTTAATTATATAGTGGCACCTCAGAACTGTGTATGTTTATGGAAGGATAAATGAAATTGATATCCTATAGGATTTCATTGATAATAGATCAGGATCCATCTTCTTTATAGTCTTATAACATTATTGACTTGGCTATATAGAAGAAAACATGTGCCCTTTTACAATAACACTATAAAGTCATGAAAAAAATTATATAACTCATTTTGGAAGAATCTACCCCAATGATCATTCTGGGGACCTCATATCTGACTCAGTATTTTTGGCTGTTCATTATGATAAACCCATGTACATTACAATATAAATTCCTTAGATGCATCAATATGTGACAGTCACCTCATCTTACCGCACATGGATAAATGATTAAATTAATGGGGAAATTGGGATGTTTCATTATGATAATTCTACATTTTAATCCAATGAATCATAATATATAAATGAAGGAATCTACTAGAGGGAAGGGATATAATAGGTAACTGATGGTTTCTCTTGGTTTAATGATATAAAATATCTGAAAATGACCCCTAAAAACCCCTTAATGTTTATTGGTAATGAATTCATGACCGATATTAATTATATCAAAATGATGAGTCCATATTTATGGGCATGTTCAGTAATATAGGTGATATCAATCATAACTACTCTGCCTATAAGTGTTGAAGAATTCACCGACTCACTCAAAAATGTTAATAACAATATATATAAAATGAAAACATTACATTCCATGAGAATCAACAAATATCATTCTCATCAAATAAATTAGAAAAAAATCATATTGTAAGAAGATATTAGAGATAATAATTCTCTGTCCCAAATCTCCCCCACTATAGCTTCAATGAAACCACACAACTTAATTTGGATCAGATGGGGATGTTTTATCTTCTAGATGTTTAAAAATTGAGACCTCTCCTACATATGAAAACTTTCCTTCTATTTATACTTCCCCTAAGAGTCATAGGTTAGAGGAAGAGTAAGGGGAAGTTGAAGTGGATAAGTAAGAGGATTTTCTTGATGAATTCATGACTTCCCTTCCATCATTCATGGAAGGTGTCTACATAACTATTTATGGACTATGATAAATGAATTTAGTTAATCAAGAGGACCCATTGTCTACATTTATTAACAAGACCTGGTTCTATAATAAAAAATAAGCTTATACCTCCAATGTAATGAACCGTCAGGATGTGTTTAATTATAATTACATAGATATTGTAGTATCGATCTATTGGCTGCCAATCACATACTAGATTTTACATAGAACCAGAGACATTATAAACAATGTATCCAAACATACACACCTGACTCATTCCCCCAAAATTAGGATGATGATGATGTGATTGAAATGATTAATTTCATTTGGGAAGTCTAGTATCCCAATTTACTCACCAATATAGTCTCGATAAAAATTAATAATTGGAAAATAAAGGTTTACATCACTTTTAGATATATCAATCAGCATTTTATAAATGATAATTTCCTAGTTCTAATCACAATACAACTAATGGATACTAAGGTTGGATACCATGTATTTTCTATCATGGATAGTTATTCAGGGTACAACCAAATAATCATGGACCCTATAGAAGAAGAAGCTACCACTTTTATATCATCCCAAGGGGTGTATTGTTTTCATTTAATTCTATTTTGTTAAATGAATTATGAATATACTCAATAATATGATCAGCATCGCCTCATAAACCATATTTTTTGAAATTCTATTGAGTGTTACTTCAATTATCTGCTGGTTATTTCTTGAAATCATTTGACCACCAAGATGACTTTAAGACAATATTCAAATAATACTACCCTCATAGGCTAATGCTGAATACCGTAAAATTGGATTTCAGATTAACCTTTAGAATGTTTCTCAGCTTCATGGTATTCCATTATGGCATTGAATTAGATAATGAAAAGGAAATTTATATCCATTATATAACCCCTCATCAAAACCTCAAAAAATATTTAGGATTGTAGGGATAAAATTCTTATATTCACGGAATTATTGAAAACCATACTAGAAGGTTTTTTACCGTCCCTAGGTTGATGAAAAATGGGGTTGTATATCAGTTGATAGAAACTTGATTGAAATAATTTTACACTCTAATGAAATATCTTTTGAGTCTACTAATGCCGATGCCACCCGTTGAATGGATGCCACCCAACTTTTATTTGATATCCCTGGAGATATCACTGGGTTATTTCCGTGAATAAAACAATGACACCAGGGATGAAAACAACCTTTATTATCTCATTAAAATCATGCTTCATACAACAACTCATTATTCCAATATCATATGGAGTTTCTTAGTTCTAATCGATACAATTAAGAAAATGAGACACTACCTACAATACTAGAAGGACCACTTGGCCGCTCATGTTAATCCATAAAAATATATAATCAATTGTTATATGTTTATTCGATTTTTTTCTTCATAGGTAATTATCTTATTATAGTTTGACATTCATTTTGTTCCAAAAAATGCATTTAAGGTATAGATGATGGTAATATTCCATGTAGAATAACCCACTTTATAAACAAATTTGTTAAATAATTACATGAATAAAGAATATATATATATATTCATGATTTCCCTATACATTGTGGATATATTTTTATGGAACACCAAGAGTACCAATTTAAAATTGAGTTAAAGCCCCCATAATCATTAATATTTGGATAGGTGTTGTCCTCATCTCCCTTAGAAATGGATTGCTTGAAATCTATTTCAAAATATCAAAATGATTCATGAATATCGAGTCGGTGTGTAAGTCCATAATCATACGGATAGAACAAGAACATCAAATTCAAGTAGATCACTAGACGATTAATAGTGATTTGGAATTAGAAATTATGTAGAAAATTAGTGAGTATGTAATTAGAAAGGATGTGATGATCCCCCTTATTGACTATATTAGATGAATGTTTGATGAATTATCCTTGGAGAGGACAATGACTAATGTCCCCAGATCATTGAAATACCAGGATGATTTTTTGGAATCCTTGGATAAATATTTGGAGGATACATATCAGAATGAATCATTTATCATCACAATGAATTGTTGAATGGAATCACCTTTTGTTTGGGTCACGTTGAATAAATAAATTAGGTTAATTCTATTCCTAATAACAAAGGTCTTGAAACTAGTTAGATGATTACCATTAGTGACTACCTTCATGAGTAGGTACTCCCATGGGAAAAGATATAAAAGAGTCTACATGAGTATGAGAGATATACATTGCTCTTTATGACCATCATAATCTCGAAAAAGTATTCTCTAAATAGGGATTAAGTGAAGTCCCTATCAGGTGAATTGATATAGGATGAGAGATATACATTTCTATTCATGCATTCTCCTCAAATGTAGAGGATTAGATACTTCTGGCCTTCAATGACATAGGATTTCATGAAATTTACTAAAATGTGTCATTCAGGACAAGTGTATGCCAACTTAATTGAGAAACCCTCAATGTTGTTACATAGTGTCAAATAATTTTAGCCATTTGTTATATGTGGGATGGATATTATAGGGTATTATCCTCTAGATACAACCACGATATTGAAATACATCGTCAATGCTATAGAATTCTTCTCTAATTGGGTTGATGAAAAGTATTATCGTCTTTGTGATATCCAGTAACAGTACTAGATTCAGTTCCATCGTACAATACTAATAAAAAATGGCTCCAATTTTTCTTATAAAGAGTTTTAAAAGACATAACTAGTGTATAATATTAAATACATCATTTCGTCTCACTATCACGAAATAGTTAACATAAAGATAGAGGACTTCAATAAGACTAAATCAATTATACTCAAAGAGACAGTGGAAAAATGAATGATGTTTTGGGCTGACATGATCATGAATACCATGTTGGATTACCAAACTATATCCCACACAACAACACTGGTGAGCCCATATTTACTAGAATATGGGACATAATCAGTCATACCGATGGATTTATAATCTCCATGTCATCATGTTTCCATCTATGATTACCAATCCACATTAGAGTAATCCTTAAAATGGTCAGATGAATTTGAGAGACTTGATATGATAGAAATAAATACATTGTATCACATGGATTTCCACCAAAATTCAGTAGCACACGCTTTTAATAAGAAACACCTCCACAGATCATCCACCCATGGAGAGTTGTTAGTAGTACATAGGACCACGATGAAACTAGAGAAGAAAGTAACAATGCTTTATTCATAGGGTGGATGGACCTTATTCCATATATATGTTCCAGTATAACGGACCTTATACTTCGATCTTGATTGATGGAGATATTTTAATGGAAAAAAATCATGGATTCTCTATAAATTCATATTTTAATCATTCAATAGTCTTCATTGCAGAACCATAAAAAGAATGACATGGGATTATAGTCATTCAAAATAATTCAATATGATAGTATAGTTCATTCTATAATACTCTAAACAATATAGAATATCATCCTATTTATAATTAGTAATATTTTTTGACAATTACATTGACATATGATTTAAAACTACATGTTCTACATCATTATTTCATGACATTAAAATGAAAAACATTTTTCATGTACTTGAGAAGATCACAATCCCTAGAATTTTTCTACCACCAACACCTCATTCCAGAATTTGGGGTGTCCTACTTATCATCTCAATGAAAAATATAGTGATTCACGGATATTCAGTCCCAATCAAAAACAGGATGTATAGGAAATTCTCCCACTACTGTATAATGAAAAATTCTATATATCAAACTTCATACTCTTTAGCCAATGCCAATACTAATGCTTCACTGGTGTTCAGAAACATTCCTTCTACACATCATACACTTTATATAGAGAAATTTTGATAACTATAAGCTTACACCATCCACAAATAATAGAATGTATGACACTAGAGGAAACAATTTTTACTATGCATAGATCTTCCCATTCAAGGTTTTCATAAGTCCCCCAAGGCCAATCAATTGGAGCCACCTTCATCCATAGTATAAACCTATTCTATGTCTACAAACCCCGAAAAAATCATGATATATACCACTATTCAAAAATACTCATTGTCAATCCTTACTCACATTACCCATATCACTCATCTAAATCCTAGAACCACAAATATCATGGATTAAAATTTCCTTCTCCATGTATGAAGCATCTCATAATATCCTTATCCATATTAGCCCTATCCCATGCATTGTTTCCATATTTCTTGTCTTATTCATATGACTTAAATCTAAAATACACCATTTATACTTATATTATATTTCAAAACATCATGTTTAACATTCCTCTTATTCAATGCTATGATGCTCCAAGAACTCAATTGGTATTGATTTTCATCCCTTTGAGATAGGTAGCAATGCCCAAATCCAAAATCCTGGTATAGCCACCACATAATAGAAATCACTATTTATATTCTTTTATTCAGCTATTTATTAATAAATATACCCTTGAAAATCCTTTTATCTCACATCAAACATAGGATATGTGGTCTTAAATGTACTAGGAAATGATTCATTTTATTGTTAGGCCATATCAATTCATGTCATGTTTTGCATGGTCCGAATAAAAAACCTAAAAAGGGACATTTAATTTATTTTCCACTTATCATTCAATATAATGGTTGATGTCATTTTAATATAATGAAATTTATCATTTCTATCGACCTCTCTCAAGGGGACCATTATAATGGGTGATGGTCTCCTAGTAACCTTCCATCCATGATAAACATGTGGCTTGATTCATAGTTTTACGACATATGTATTGAATCCCATATCATATATGCTTCTCTAAGAAAATATAAAATTCCACCACTCTAAAATGTATGAGTCAGATCTACATAGGATGGTCTATTATGAGTTCTCATTGTGATCATGAGCCATTTTTCAATGAAAATTTCTACCTCCCAATGTAATATTTGGATTAGCATGGGGAATGATACCTAGATCTATATGTGGAATTATTAATGCCTTGAGGGAATATATAGAGACCCATTGATCCTATTTCATAGTCCAATATGAAATATAAAAAATCCCCCTCTTTGTATATCCATTAAACTATCATTAGAATCATTTTCCCGAATTCAATGTTTATTTTGACATGAAGCACTCCTACCATTCTTAGGAACCCTCCTGACCCAAATCAAACTCTTTTTGTTGGTAAATTTAGATCACCATAAGCATTCCCATACCATTGGTTATATAATGTATTATTACAAATGAGACCATTGTTTTGACATTTAATTGATTTGCCCTAGTCTATATTTATATAAGTCTCCCCCAACATGACTATCAACTTGATAAACATTCATCATCAGAAGAAACCACTTCTATTTCTATAATACATGAAAACATCATTCTATAAAACTACTTTCATACAGGCTCCATGATCATTCCATGAATACTATTCCAATTTCAATTTTTATATCAGGGAGCCCTTCGATAACAACTTAAAAAAATCCATACTCATTCCTAATATAGGATTGAATATTAATGGTCAGATCACCGTAAAGTGGAAAATGACATGTTTACCATTTAAAGCCAAAATAACATTATGTTCCTCCATCAAATTAGTGTCAAAAAAAATTAAATAAATGGTCCTTATCCTCATCACAGAAAATTAAATTCTATGATTATGCCACATTATATTTAGAGGATCCTTCCATTATAGTGTTGCTCATCTATAAAATCACCTCATGAACTTAGTCTTCCATGATTCTCATTTAATCAATTAACATAGTAATTTATGGATCCCTCGTCTTAGACCTATAAAATATAAAGAAGAAAAAACCTATATCCATTTGAGTCTGATCAATATAGGAACATTGTTACTAAGAATGAAATATGGCCTGTTTCATGTCTCATTGAGATATATGGAATCTCCAGAACCTCTATTCAATTCCCATCTACTACAGCATCCATAGATTATGTGATCCACCATTCATGGACACAACCAAAATCAAATAAAGGCGTTCAATTTTTTTTATTAGACTCATAAATTTTGGGCTGATGGCTGAAACAATACCTCTTTATTGACATTTAAATTATATTTTCTAGAGGGTGTGGGGTTCTTATTCCATTGTCAGTGGCGACCAAAAACTTTCGCTCCATTATCATACATATTATCATAAAAAAGAACAATATATGTCTTGAGAAATCTGTAACCTAATGAACTCCACCTGTGTATCTATTATAGAATGTCTAACACTATAGGTCAACTTTTTCTGACATTTTATTGATACTCTATACTATGGTTATTTATAACACCCTAAATGCCCATCAGCATGAGGCCTCTTCTAGATCTTGAAACATCTCATATGTCATTGTTAGCCCTAACAATATCATGCTAGGAACCGATTTTGAATCATACTTCACTTTTATTTGGCTGGATGGAAAGATGATAAACACTCTATGAAAATAATCATATATTTCACTGTAACACGTTGTAATTATAATGTGAGAAAATTGTATTTGATAGGGTGTTAGACTCACGACACAGATCACATAAGGGAGTATAAAATTTGATTACTTAATAAAATATTTAATATGTAAAATTGATTTCATATATTCATTAAACAGTTGCTACCATAATTTATAAGCACGAGTAGCCTTCATTGATAGCTTTCATTACATGCAAGTGATACCTACCACGATATCCTGTGTTATACACAAGACAACGTTTCAAAAAATAACATTGCATTATTAAAATATTATTATTTAATATAATATGATATAACCTAGCTCTAATGTTAGCGATTATTAATTTTATTAACTATATGATTATTATTTATGTTTTATATGAATATAAAAATAATTCATTGGTTATCAATTTATGGGAAATTATAATAAGAATCAATTGGATAAAAAAAGATTATTATTATTATTATGCCTCTAAAGGAGTTTCTCTTAATAAAACAAAATAAATACAACTTGTTAATGATTTTACTGAAATACATATGTTATATATGAAATAATATATTTTTAATATTCACCTAACTTATTTTATAATCATAATATAATAACACACCCAATTTTACACATAAAAACCTATATTTTAACTAAGGATTTTTACTGCCTTTTAACAGAGATACTATTTCGAATCAGAAATTTGGCACATTTATTAAATTAATTTAATAAAATAAACATAATTTTTTAATTCTTAATTTCAAATTAATCACAGGGTTAATTTGTTTTTATATTTATGAGAATGATCATTTTTTGATTAATAATGAAACAATGTGGTATTTTAGTTAAAAATACCTATTAATTTAAATAATTTCTAATGATAAATTGTATATAAAATTTGTTTTTAGGTATAAATGAATCCCATAAATATATATTAATACAATTTAGCTCAATATAATCAGTTTTAATTTGAAATTTAATATAAAAACATAATAAACATTTTATCCTTTTCTACAAAAAAACAAGTTAATTCTTCTATATGTGAGATTTGCATTAGACATAATTTTCCCACTTTAGTGAAATTAATATTTTAAAAATTACATAAAATATTGTAATTAATATGATATTTATATTATAATAATATAAAAAAAAAATTTACCAAAACAATTCGTCAATGTGATTAATAATTATTATAGTTTTTATGGATTCATTGTGCATAAAAAAGAACTAACCCATTAATATAAGGGCCCAGATGACATATCCACTTGTACAACACCAATTATATTCCAATACATCTAGAATAAAGCATGCATTATTATGTTTTATGGTTTTATATGACTTTTTGTAGGTAATAATTTTTTAATATCTAACTACTTACCCAAATTTCGATGTGAGTCCCATTTTATCCTTATAAAAGGCTGCCACGTATACCACATGTTCACACATATAAAATATCATCGGATTGGAAAATATATGCATAAAGAGTCTCCCAACATCCCTCCCCTTTACCTAACATCATCCATTTTGGGATAAAGATTGACAAGGAATCCTTTTGGTATAAACAAACAGAAGTTACCCAATTAAGAGGTAACATCTTCTCTCTAGCTTATAATTTTTATTTTAATTCTCCAACACCTCCAATATTTTTATTATATGACTGCATTACAAAAAAGTATCCAAAATAAACTTTTATTTTGTTATGTAAATATTTCTAATTACACATACACCCACTTCCATTTAATGGATAATGAACTAACTATTTCTTTTTTACGGCGAAATACTTCCTCACGAATCGACGATTGTTCAATTTTCGACTACCTGCTCTCGTGGGATCCATTATGATGGAAAATTGGTTTACATATGATATATAATATATTTATAACATCATTATGATCTAAAATATTAATTTATAACATACCTTTATTCTTTACATCTTTTTTAAATATGATAATTTCGTTTGAAAAAATCTAGACTACCGCCCCGAAAAAGCTATGTTACTCGTTCATTCCATATATAGAATCTATAAAGGATTTTATTAATATAAATATTTATCCTAATTAACATAGTAATTTAAATTTAGTTACAATATATCTATGTCATTTACATTTCATTCATTTAATACGACAATAAAATTATATTAGAGTTCATGTATACATACAGTTTATCGTCTCCATGATCGTTGCACTTCATTTGTTATCTCTATTCTGGAGAGGCAATTATAAATACATACATATAGGTTATAAATGATAATTACATCACAGTTTACATTTTGGGTAAGACTAAACCATTATATAATTAATAAGAATAAAAAATATCCATTCAAAAATTCCTTGACAAAACTAAGATATTAACACATGAAATAATAAAAATAACAAAAGATTATTAACGAACGAGTAATAAGATATTATAAGAGATTAAAATATGATATTATAAACATTATTATCCATATGATATTAGTTAATAATAAATTTTAAAACACTATATATGATTCTAATGACCATACAACAAAAATAAAGGATATGGTAAGGGAATTTAATCTCAATTTATATTCTATTGAAACTTAATTGTTATTATGTTCAAATTCACATTTCTTTTGCGTACGTACTCAATTTTTCAGTAATATCATGCATCACTATGTATTAAATTATATTAAATGTTTATAATAATCCCAAAACTTTTTGGGGACTATCATTTAAATGTTTCAATGTGTTACAGGACACCTTGGAATGTTTAAAGATTATTATCCTCAAGAATCTTCTAATGGATTATTTTTACAGTATCACTTCCTTTTATGATTGTTAAAAATATTTTGAAAATAATAAATTTATTATATTTATTACTAATAGAAAAGTTACATGAATATCCATATTCTCATAAAATGGTGATTTGTATTTCCTATATCATATACTAATTTTCATGTGGTGTTTAAATTGATAGTTATTGGATTTATTGCATAATTATTGATAAAATACAAATTTCTCAATGTATTATGGGTATCATCTATGAAATATGGTTTTCCAAGATGGATAAATTGAATTGTCTTTTGGAATTTTATTCCTTGTAATGATTCCCATGTAAAAATGTAATGCACCAACTACTAGATTATAGGGTCGGGGAAATACTTTTGATATCAAAGGAAGTTTAGCATAATAATTGGAAACTGGATTTTGGAAAAAATAGATTTGGGGGATAAAAAACTAATAGATAAATTGAAGATAATTATAAAATAACATCCTAGAATTTTGTTAAAGTATACCATATGGGGGAACAGATGTACCTATTAATAATAATCCCAACTAGGTGTTCCGGGACATACATGAGTTAAACTGGTACATGACAATGAGCCTTAGAGTGCAACGGGTATGACACTTAGGTGGGATATGTTTTAGATAGATCACATATTATATACCTACCATTATTAAGGATTTATATGTAACTATATCCCCAAAAAAATATTTTTTTGATTAGGATATTAGCTATGCATAAATTTATTTGTTTATGTTTTGTCATAATTAGTGTTATAAAAGTCCATATTTTTATGAGCTAATCTAGTATATATCATTGTATATAAATTTCTCCTAGAATGAATAAGTGTGTCATAACTGATTGACTATCTAGATATTTCCAAATAGAGGATGTCAATGTAGATGGTATTAGAACTGAGAATGTTATGGACATATTAAGATAGATTAGTCATTTTATGATGAATAACCTTTCCTGAATGAAGAATCCTTTTCTATAGATAGAATCTCCTATACTGGACGTCTTTATGCGATAAAATACCCCATCATATAGTGGAACTACAAATATAATTTATTATAAGAAATAGATGAATTTCGTAGAGATGAAATTTATGACCATGGAATTCAATGAAAAAGAATATTCTTTAGTTAGAATCTATAGCCTCCAAGGAGATGTCGATCGGTTGTGGTCACTAATCAAAAATACAATGGATGAAGAAGAAATTAAAATCATGGAATTATTGTCTTTTAATGATACATTTTTTGATAAATACTTCCATCATGATAAGAAAATTTTAATAAAGATAATAGTGCTAGATTAAGGAAAATTGATGAAGTGTGTTTTTCATATTATGAAGCTACCTTTACAAGGTTATCCAGGTATTCTATGGGTTATATATGCAATCCAGAGTGCAATATTGACATCATCTTTGATTATCATAAGACAAATATTCAAAAAGTGATATTTTCTCATAATTTCACATCACATGAAGAGATTGATTTATGTTCCATAAAAAATAATGATTTAATAATAGAAATCCTATATATTCCTGGAAAACCAAGAGAATAATGGGTCCTATGAACACCATGAAAAAAGTGGATGACTCAAAGGAGATAAAGAGAAAGAAGGATTTTCTGACTTGTGATAGCTATAGAGATAATCCCCTTGGTAAATGTTTGAAATGATTGGGATTCATTTATACATTCAATGAAAAGTGACACCCGAAAAATAAATGAAAAGGGAATTAGTAAAAAAATTATACTTAGTGATACAACATCATGGAGATGGGAAACAATACAAATTAATTCTACAAGTGACTAGTTAATACACCTCATTAGAATATAAGGGATCAAGGTCAAGAATATGTTATTGAAACAACCAATGTGGAATTATTTATGGTCTTATGTATGTGGATCAAAGGAATATGTTTTAAAATCATTTTATTTATGTTGTTCCCTTCTTTTGATGTATTAATAATGTAAATATTTTACTATATTACATTTTTGATAAGGATTTGAGACTATATATGGAATGTTATTAAGAAACATTATTGATTAGAAAGATAAGTTTTTTATAAAACACATAATTGATGGAAATACAACCCTCAATATGTTCATGATGGTGAGATAATGATGAAGAAATTATTGATTTGGATAAGTGAGTACTACCTTGGAACTGATTAATAACTAGTTTGATAAGTGGTATATTCTATCGTCGATAGAGTTTAAGACACAACTATATTAAATTAATATAACCGATAACATGTGTCTTTTATAAGGAATAAAGAATAATGAATGTTTCCAACAAGGTTTAGAGGTTATTTAATTTATGAATATATTTCAAAAGTATACACGATAAGGTTATTCACATGTTTTTAATGTCAAAATTTAGGGATAATTTAAGTTTATTAAATGATACAGATATGTTCATTTTGGAAATTTAGTGTCTCTATTTCAAAAATGATTTGATCATACCATATAGGAAAAGTTATCCATTTACAAAATGGTTAACCATTGGATTATATTTTAGAGGATAATGTATTACAACACTATATGATGCATCATGTGATATAAAATTAAGAATAAATAATAAAAGGAATATTGAAAGGAGAGAAATTATGTTTATAGAATCATGTATTTACTTATATTCTTATCGTGTCAATTAATTATTTAACTATAGAAAAGAAGGAACTGAAACAAAAATTTTGTCCTTTTATCAAAATTTTTAATTATATCAATTGTCTTTGTTCACAACTCTAGATTATGGTTTTGTGCTCTACAAAATTCAGGTGAACAAGTTCTCTATCGCACTCCATTAGAACATGATTGTTATATTTTTCTTCCATGTACATGTTTCCATTCTCCACCTATGTTCTCCTATTAGGGAAACTAGTTACGAATCCATGACACTATCCATTTTATCTTATTAAGAATATGAGTTATTAAATCCATTCAAGATGTGTGTTTTCATATGTAGTATATTCTCAATCCCATGATTACAAAGATGTTGTTTAATTTGTGAGGACATTGATTAATTATGTTTGGGAGAATGTAACACCCCAAAATTCTAAAGTAAGAACCTAGTATTTGATAGCATTGATGACAATTGAAAACACACACATATAGTGTTATAATATCCAGATAATTTATAAATTATATTTAATATTTAAAATAGATTCTATATTTTCATTGAACACTAAGTTACCTTATGTTACACTAAAGAGATTCCTTTCTCGATAGCTTATATTACACTCCAGAGATACCATCCTCGATAGCTTGTGTTAAACCAAAGATTTAGTTTCACCAAATAACAATTTTTTATTAAAATATTATCATTTCATATAATATGTTATAACCTAGACATTATATTAGAGGTTTTTAATATTATTAAATAAATTATGAGATTTATGTTTTATATAAATATTTAATGAATTCATGGGTTATCAATTAATGAAAAAAGAAAACAAGAACAAATTGAAAATAAAAAGAAATGTTACTATTTTTATGCTTCTAAGGAATTTTTGTCACAATAATCCTAATAAAATACAATTTGGTGATGATTTTAGTAAAATATATATTTTATATGTGAAATAATATAATTTTAATAATCATCTAATAGATTTTATGGGCATAAGATAAAAAAACACAATTTACACATAAAAAAACTATATTTTTATTACGGCGTTTTTACCATCTTTAAATAGTGAAACTATTTTAAATATGAATTTAGAAACATTTATAAATTGAATTTGATAAAATAAAATTCATTTTTGAGATAACAATGTTAATATTATCATTGGGTTAAATTTTTGTATTTTTTGAGGAACATAATATTGTTGATGAATATTTAAAAAATTCTACCCTTTAATTAAAAAACAACACTTTTGTTTAAATAATTATTAATGTTAAATTATATATTAACTTTTTTAATGTTATATTATATTAATTATACATCTATTAATAAAATTTAGTTCAATATAATATTTTTACCTTGAAATTTAATTTTAAAAACTGAAAAACTTTCGAAATTGTTTTAACTAAATCCAGTTAATTTGTCCATATACGAGATTAGCATTAATTATAATTTTCCTAGTTCTATGAATTTAATTAAAAAATATAGAAGTAAACCATTGTAATTAATATTATATTTCATGTATATAAATATAATCTTGATTTTTTAGAAAAATGGAAAATGAATGTGGTTAATATTATTTATAGTGATTAAGAAACAAATAAGCTTCATAAATATCAAAGACATCAAATTAATTTCCCAAATGACCTATAAACATGAAAAACCCTATTTTTATGTCCATATCACTGCCGTAAACCGTAGATGCATAAGTTTATCTGGGTGTTTGTGACTCTTTACAGGGTAATAATATTTGTATACCATAATTTTTTCCATAAATTCTTATTGAGTCCTTAACCTTCCCTATAATAGGCCACCAACTCTCACACATCTTCACAACACTAAATTAAATTTGGTTAGGTTAGGATCTTCCGATATAGTCTCAAAATTTCTATCACCTTGACCTTTAATTATCCCTATTTTCATAATGTAATCCTCGTAATCTTATTGGTATAAACCAAATGAAGTTACTGATAAAGAGGTAACATCTTCCCTATAGCTTCTTCGCTGCATTTGAATTCTACAGCCCGTAAAATATTATTATAGTGTGATTAAATAAAAAAAATAGAATTATCAATATAATTTAATATGGATATGTTAATATATCTCTCTACAATTTCACACACATCCATCTAATGGGTAACGAACATATTTTTTCTCTGTACGGAGAACTACGACCTCACGAAATGATGATTGGTCAATATACCATTTCCACAACATATGGTGGATAATATGATGGAAAAACTATTTATATATGATATATAACATATTTAGAAAGTCATATTATTCTTAAATTTCCATCTAGAATATACATTTATGATTTACTTCTTCTGTGAAAACTATATCTTCATTTTAGGATTTCTGGACTATCGCCCCTCAAAGCGACGACTCGTTCATGCCATTTATGGAATGTATAAAGGTTTTTCTTAATATATATATGTAACCCATATAAAAAAGATATTATACTGGAATTATAATATAAATATGATAAAATTTCTTTTCATTAATTTAATATGGAAAATAAAGGAATATATTTTTCATGCATACGTACGACCTACCAACTCCATGAATTGTGCACTTCATATATTATCACAAGACTATTGTGAAAATAATAAATATGTATATAATTAATATAAATGATAATTTAGTCAAGGAATAAATTGTTGATATGATGATATAATGTTATAATTAATAAGTACAAAAAATAATAAGTCAAAACATACTTGACAAAACTAGGAAATTAACAGCCAAAAGAATCAAAATAACAAAACATTATTAAAAACCTATAATAAATATTTATAAAAAATTAATATATGACATTGTAAACAAGTTTATGGATATGATATTTGATAATAACATTTTTCAAACCACTATAAAGGAGTATAAATACCACACAAAAAATAGGAAGGATAATGGAAGTGAATTTCATCTCAGTTTACATTCCCCTGAGACTTAATTATTGGTATGCACCAACTCACTTTTATTTTGGGTATATACTACCTTTTTCATTTTATATAATTATCCCCTTATTATAATGCTATTATAAGTGTACATTAATTTGATAATTTTCTATATATTATGATTTAAATGTTTCGATGTGGTATGGGATAGTTTGGATTGTTAAAAGAATATTCTCCTCAAGAATGTTTAGAGTAATTATCTATAAAATATCAATTCTTTTTTGTGATTGTTAAATTTATTTTGAAAACAGTCACTTTATTGTAATAACTACTATATGAAAATTTAATTTAATATTGATATTATCATACAACGGATATCATTAATTCATAATGCATAAACCATTTTTCATATGTTGTATATATTGAGATTTTTTTGATTAGTTGGAGAATTATTGATAAAATGCGTATTTCTCATTCAATATGGTTATTTGATAAAGAATATTAGTTATATTTATTATTAATAATGCATAAATTTTGGACTGGAAATGAAGAATAGATCATGGACCTTAAAATGATCCTTAAATCATCTGTAGGTCCTCATGAGACAAATCAATTAGCTAAATTAAATGGGTTTATAACCATAGTTTTAACCCATCTTGTGAATGGTCTTGATAGTAATAGGTTTTCTTGTGCCTCACTGATGAATTCCATTAGTTAATAATTTTCCAAATTAATTTTCAATTATTATTCATCCATAATATTTTGGGTCAACTTATCTATGGATACATTTCATTTCAGGTAAATTACTAAATGGAATATGTTTCAGTTTTTACCTTTCCAAATAGATTTTCCCTTATATTTTTTTGAATGGCACATGTTATCTGTTATTTATCATTCCATGTTAATTAATTATCATTTATTAACTATTTATTCATCTTTACATACCCTTATGGAGCATTTGAGATCACCCTTATTATGTTTCATTTCTCCTCGAAATGAAGAAAAAAAACATTTGAATAGGCTTCCAAGGATACAATTTAGTTCATTTTTTCATATATCATCATTGTATTTTCTATTTAAAATTGTATTAAGGGTGTCACATATACATATAGGATTTCTAATACTATTAAACTAATCAATCCTTTGGGATTTTATTCCTTGTTATAATTCAAAGTGTAATATAGTAATGCAATATCTCTAGGCTTCTGGGGTCAGGGCATTATAGTCACCAGGTTGAAAACCCAATAATGGGAATAATGACCAATAGATCAGTTTCAGATCAATAGACATGCGATTCAAATGGTTTAGGAATCGAACAATATTGATATAATAAATATGAGGCATAAGACTTGTTACGTTAAAACTTACAAAGAGTGTCCCTTGTAAAATCCAAGTCTCACCCACTAAGACTTATTCATATATTACATATGAAGATTGTTGTGTGGGGATGAAAAATACATAATTTTTTTGGATATATTATAGGATTATAGAAATATTCAAACTACAAGCTCTAGGTATAGAGATATAGGAAGAAATTAGAGCACCGTGATATTCTTATCATTATGATATCGAAACCTTTACACAAGGAATTTTATCTAAACAATCAATCATAAATGTTATGTTATAACTACAAGGTATTAATTAGATGATGATATAAATGATTGAGAAAAACAATTTTTCATTAATGTATAAAAATTCAAAGGATAATCCACATATTGAAGAATCACTATCTTATTTAACCAAATATCATCAACATAACTCTAGAATAATTCAAGTGTCCCTTGATCCTAATAAACATCTTGTCAATGCTAAAATTGATTTATTGTTTTAGAATCTCCATCATGGTGAATTACTTCTACTGAAACTGCAATAATAATATTTCCATCAACATGGACCTCTTCCAATGACGGGAGGACTTGTATGTGTTCCCCTCCAGAAGAATATATCACTTGTTGGAGCCATAATATTTGATGTTCTTTATTGTCAATCCATTACTTTTACCAATCAAATTAGTTATCATTGATTTTATCTATCTGTGGTAATGCGACTAGTGGATCATTATTTTTGGTGAACATCAATGAATTGATAAGGACCTATTTTGACTAATTTCCTTGCTACCTGTGGTGAATTAAATCTTTCACAGTAAGGTAGAACATATGATAATCAAATCCAAAATACCATAACATGCTAAACTGTATCTATATATAATGGATTTCAGATGGTAGATCCCTCATAGGATTCAATGAGACTATCCCCATGTTGTTATACCATACTAATCGACATTATCCTTAGAATGAATCTCATGTCTATTGTATTTTCATTGGTATTTTCTCAATATGATAGATGTAATGTATAATTTTTTCACTTATGGAAGAAACTTGTGGTTCCATTCCTGGAGTTATGTCAACCTTACCATTCATAGTTAGATGATCTAGGTTGAGGACTCCCCTTTAACTGTAGACACTAAAACTAGTAGAGCTGAATGATAAATGAATTATTATTCAAATCTGAGAGAGAGGAAAAAGGTGATAAAATATGTTGACTGAAATAACCCATTAATAGATCAATTTCTTGATTATATTTCTACCTACTATAATTGGAAAAGGTGGTTTGAAAAGGGATTTCATGATGATAATATCCTCTTAAGGTTTCTAAGGGATTGGGATGGAAGACCAATAAGGTTCCCCCTCTACAAGACACTTAACTAGTATTTCGTAATCAAAAGGAGTAGGATAGACCTTGAAGTCCTTGTTATGGACTGTCTTGGTGAATTTTTCAATGATCATAATTTCCGAAGAATATATTTTATATAAAGAATAAAAAATTAAGTGGTCAATCATGTTTAAAAAAAGAAAAAAAAGAAAAAACACATCTGTCAAATTACATAAAAAATTCCCCAAACTCCCCAAAGAGATAATATTATCAATATATTATTAAATTTTCACTTTTTCAATATATAATTATCCAATATAATCAACATCATCTCTAATATTTGGATTCGAGATGCTGGGCTCAAGACCAAAAATTTTCATCTCCGTTAGTATCACCCACAATTGTTTTATAATGAATAAGCCTTTTAGGCCCTATCGAATCATTATTAGCTCAACACCCTCATCGAATTGTTTGGGATCCCTCTTCGACCCTTTTGGGAAGGTTTAAAGACCATATCCGGTAGTCTTATAGTTCTCAAGTGTGTGAAAGATCTACAATAGCATATGGAATAGAGGTTACTGATCACTACACAACGTATTACGATGTTAATAAATCCAAAAAATAGTATTACCAATGTTTAACCAAATAGATCCACTCAGTGGAGGTAGATTTTTTGATTGATAGTATATCTCTATGGAAATAAAGCCAAATAATTTCAATTCCACCATTTTTTTTAATTTGAACATACTAGGTTGAGAAATTCATTTGTTTTAGACATATATATTGGAGGGAAAATAGAAATGGGGGATATGCTAGTCAAATGATGTCACTCTTAATACGAGTTCCTAACACCCTTTCTTTGAAGGTAGTCATGTATGAACTCAATTCTTCATCGCCTTTTCCATTGTCAATGAACATCCTAGTAGGCTGTTCATCGAATTTGAGGAGGTTGGGCTATTGAAATTCATTCAGATTCTGCATAGATTAACCAAATTTTCATAATTAGGGGTGAATACGTGAAATAACATGAACAATGGGAAGAAAATAGCCTTTAGGGACTTCAATTACACTCACCATGAAATAGAAACATAAATGGGCTATAATCCACTCCCACAACACCTGAAATAACATTGTAATTCAGTAGCATTCCTAACCTATGTATACATTCAGTAAAAACCATTACATATTTAAATTTTTTAAAGAATTCATTCATATTTTCTTCCCTTATGCATGTTTGGCTCTTATAAAAAAAATTTCCATAATTACACCACTATTAGTTTTGTGGACTAACAAGAGATTAAACTCAACAATATCCCCAAGAAATCATCTCGGGAGGTACATTGAAGAATGTCATACATGACTTTATAATCCAAATGGTAATAATGTAAATTATCAAAAATAGGCCAAAACATTATAGGAATTCTCAGATTTTCCAATAAAGAAAATCCAATTGGGAATTACAAGTCAGGACCTTATCCTTTCTACTCGAGGATGGTATTTATCCATGATTTAAAATAGAAATAATCCCATGGTTGAGGGTATTCATTAAAAATATTTCCAGAAAAATTTAATAATTTATAGGCCAAAGATGACATCATTTCAACATCATCCCACGATATATTCAACGTGATGAATTCAACATAAATTACATGATGATACCTAATTCCAAAATCTTGAAGATGTCCCATTAACTGATTTCAGCATCATTTCTAGTGACAATTATTCTTTGGAAGGATATGTCACTATAATTGCTCTAGGAAGATGTCCAGATTCAGGTATAAGTACATCTAGGCCATTGAGGAAACAACCATGATTTTTACTACATTCATCATGGTTAGAAATTCTACACATGTTTTGTGGGCCCTGAATGTTCACATCCACATGCGCCAGACACCCGATTTGGAAAAGAAGTTGCAAACATCCACCCATCCTTTTCATTTAACATTCTAAGTATTGTCGAATATTTACTAGTATTAGCGAACTATTGATTCTATGGATTGATGATTCATATCGGGATCGGAATTGATATGATGTATAATGCATTTAGTGGGAACTGTTACTTTATTGAGTAATAACCCTATGTAGAAGATGTTTTTAGTGGTACTGTTAATGTACCCCACAACCCAAACATCCAAAAATAAATCTACAGTTTTTGGATGAATGATTATCTTAGAATTCCATGCTCATATATTTAAATTTGACCTCTTTTTTTTTACTCAGAGTAGTACTTCCTAAATTATTTAACTATGTTTCGAGAGGAGGTTACACACATGTAATAATAATCTGGACTGAGTTTTTAGATAATTTATATAACAATTGCAACATATTTTTCATTGTGAACCGTTTGAATTTTATTTGGTATTCTTAATATAAAAAATAAGTGATCTTCATTATCATTTTTTTCCTTATTTTTAATGTATTTAAATAACATTCAAATTTAACAAAGGGCTGACCTCTCACTTTCCCCTCACTTAAGATACCTCATACATCTAACTCACTCATTTGAACATGCACTTGTCACTCTCTCAGATTCAATTCAATGAATTATCTCACCTAGATTTCCTAAAATTATGCATTCCAAAAGTTGAGTGGATCTATAGGGTGAGAGATATACATGAGATATCATTCAATACAACTATCATTGTGAGATAACGAAGATGGTGCTGGTAGAGGAATGAATTCCTTAGGCAGGTGACCCTATTAATAGGTGCTCATACACTGAACGACTGACTAGTGTAGCCCACCTACATAGACTACCTAAGAAATTTATCATCACATTGTACAAATTTCCTCGATCTTCTGTATCCCTATATCAATCCTAATGAAATTATGCTTGAATACAAATTTTAGGTACATAATAACATCGGGAGGCTAGTAAATAATGGATTCGTTAATGTACATTTGTTATTACCTTAAGATCATACCCTCTTCTTCTGATCATAAAACATCATGTGGGGTGGGGGTATTATATTTTAACTCACTTTTTCACATATTCATGACAAAATTTTGAAAAAAATAAACTAGTATGGTAGATGATAAAGGTTAGTCAAAGAACTCAACCAATACATCCTGTGTGTGGCCCCCCTATGCCCAAATAGGCTCCTACATGCCCTACCTATATAGATCAGCATAAGGATCAAAGCTATTCGTGAGGGTTCTTCATGAGATACATCTGATATAGTCATTTTTGGATAACCACATTACCCTAGGGTCCTGATTATGCATATAAATAGCACCATTGGGATTATTCTTTGAAACAATTGAACGCAGAAGAGGGTGCTTGATGCTTGGCTCATCCGTTTTTCTTTCCCAATCCCACAAAATACATAGGTAGTTCCATTCGTATGAAAAAAATAAAAAATTATTAACGATTGATGGATTGATGTCCATCAATGTATAATACCAAGAACAATGAGAGTAATAACCACCTATAAACTAGGGGGAATTATCCTTCCAAATATCAAATCATAACATCCAGTCATCCAATGATAAATTAGAAGACCATTAGAGCCTACAACTAATACTTACACATGTGTAGTTACCTAGGTTTTCCATCTCCCAAAGTAATATCTAGATTGATAATGCCTCACTTACACAAATAACATTTGGCTAACCTAAGAATACCCTACATGAGAAAACGTCAGCTCACCTAGGCCTCACCTACGAGACCCACCTTATTTATACCAAGGCCTCACCTACCCGAACCTCTCTATGATCCGTCTTTCACAAAATATATCATATGGTACCTCTTTACTGGGATCCCTTGTTTAATGGGGTCCAAACCAAGGCCTTCCCCAAACCCCCATAAAAGTATGATAAATGAATTTGGAACATCAATGTGTCCTATCGATTGTACATTACTGTATGATAGAGGTCCTAGATTCACCTGACCTAATAGGTGGGATCTCAAGAGTTTTATAAATTATAAATTCTCAATGTAATGATAATACTATCATTTGGGATAATTATAAGACCTAGGGTTTAATGGAAAAGGAGGATACATGCACATTTAATCCCATCCACCCCACTTGACTCCATTATGAATACATCTCCTACTCTACTAGAGGATTAAGATTAGATTTACCCATAGGGTTTTCTAACTTTCATAATCCCGTATTTATTATTATAGGTAATATCCTTTCCATTATCCTCTATTAGTGTAAAAATATTTTTTAGTTTAATTGATATTCTGCTTCCTCTTGTTTCTCATTCTATGCATGACTGACAGGAGCATAGAGGTTTGTGATGATCATTCCATCAATACGATAAAAAACTTATATAAATAGGGAGATATTTTATAGATATTACCCTAGATTTTATAAGATCCACTTATTCAGTATATTTACCAACCATCTTATCAGAACTGAAAAAATATATTTCAAATGAGGTAATCCAATGGTCCACAAATTCAGTATGCCCTAAATAAATTATACCATCCACTCAAAGAGTCTTATTATAGATAATATTAACCTTAAAATTGAATATGCAAGATCATGTAACCTTTTTTCCTCCTCTATAGCTGCAATACCTGACATTCTAAACTACTTCGGAATAGATTAATATCTAGACTAGATATATAGGAATCCTACAAGAAATTAAAACCAAAAGCCCCCAAATTCACCATAGTATTTTCTAATTCATATTCCCTATAAGGTAATATTGAACATGGTAGTTTTCATCCCTTCTTTGTTACTTAGGATACTTTGTAATAAGTCTCATATATACCTGGCATTGCACCTTCCCCTTAGGTGTCTATTTCACATGGCATTAAAATTAATAGTTTTTCCTCTTCATAAGATGTTATAATGAATGATGTGTTCTATTATGTGGCACTAGATTATATGGGTTCTAATTGCTGTCATAAGGACACATTACAAGACCACCTCATGGCCTCAATCGAAATATTGATATAACTCCCTTTTACATAGTGATAATAAATTCTTGACCAGTTGAAGATGTGGATAAAACCATCACCATGATAATTAATGACATGATAATAACTAATCCATTCATTAAAATGGGTACCATCACTAGAGAACTTCATATACACAGAGACAACTCAATATATAATGATACTCAAATACAAACTAATAATTATAATGTAGATACATTGTAATAATTCATTATCACTATAATGGAATCTCAGTTCATATTTTAGGTTTAACAAAGTTTAAGTGATTATGTATTAAATATATATAATGTTAATAGAGTATGAAATAACCCCACCAATAGTGTGTGATAAGCCTGACCTTCCATGTTATCGACAAACGTGAGTACCTAAGAGTAGATGGGGCCATTTTCCACTGATATGATGCCATTGAAATGTTGGATTGTACAAATAGAGTATAAGAAAATTGCTGGGTGTTTCCAGTTCCATAGATTAACCTTTGAAAAAAAACATGGAAAGGACAGAGAAATAAAAATTTCATCCCTGATGTGAAGGGTCGTTCCACCACAAAAAAAAAACCAATAAAACCCTACCTGACATTTCAAATGAAACAGTGGATCATTTTTAGAAGAAAAATTAAAATATTTTCATCTAATTAATATCATTCACCAAAAGTGAAAATTATAATTTTTTTAAATAAACCAAAACGAAATGCATAAATATAGATAAAAACTATTTTTAAACATAATTTTTTATACAAAATATTACTAGAAATTTTATTTCATTTAACATAATAGAATTTTAAAAAATATAAGATATATAATTTTACTGTGAAATAATTAATAAAAAGGTAAATTTATAAATCTTGAGAAAATACAGTTTTCAGTGAAAATTAATATTTCTCAATATTCATCTTAGAATCAATTTCATTATAAAAATACCTAAACTTCACTGTAAAATATTATTACATTAATATTTTAAAATCCACATCATTTAATCAAGTAAATATTAATAAAGTTATATAATTTAATGATAATATTTAATGAGAAAAATAAATGTAATATAATTTTTGTGAAAGCATATTTTGGATTTATAAAATAACTTTATTGTAAATTATGTGAATATTAATTATGAATTATTCATAAAATTATAATTGGATAGCAATGTTATTTATCGTTATTAATATAGATGATCTTATTTATAACCACAAATTTAATTTACCGTTTATTATGATCAATTTTAAATAAAATAAAAATTTGGTTGTTCTTCGAGACTTAGTGTTTCATTCCTTCTAAAATATCGAATATAGTATTCTTTTACAATATTAATGTGTTAAAATATCCACCCCCTTAAATAAATTTTCCACTTACTATTTATCTTGATCATCAAAAGATTTATATTGTATTTTTTTAGATACCCACATTGTAAAAATTAATAATAAAACATAAATTAAAAATATATAGTGGGAATCATAAATTTTATACTAAATAACATTAAATTAGGTATCAATGTGAAACTAATATTAGTGGGAAGCAAAAATATGGTCCTGAAAGAGAAAAATAACTCCTATGGAGTAATGGTGAGGGATAGAGAGCTCATCCACTAAAACAATAACAGCCAAGAAACCATTAATACCGGAGTAATGTAATGTCAAAGAATTAGTTACAAATAAATGAAATTGAATAATTATTTTAATAGTTTTGACCTGTTGTTTTAGAATTAATTTACTATCAATGCTAAAAAATTGATAAAATATAATTATCTTATTTCTTTCAATAGAATTTTTAGAATTTCATCCATTATTTGGGAATTGATAAATTTTCACATCATCTCTTACCAAATATAAATGAATAATAATGTTGATTTTTTCTTGTCAAAATTTTGGAAAATAAATTTTAATAGATCACAACGTCTATAAATGAATAAATATTCATTATTAAAATCCATATATTTGTTTTCCAAAGTCAAGAGGATTAATACACATTATTTTAGATGGAAAAATCATATTGACTCTCTATAACATCATCCAATGATCAACATAAATGATTACATAACCATTTAACATTAAAAAATTTCCAATATGGACAAAAAAAAATCCATATTTTTTTAAAATAAGTTTAATAAAGTTCCATTATCAAAATAACATTAATCCCCTAAACAACAGAAATATTATTATGAATCACATATGAAATATGTCTATACCAAGATCATATATTGTTATAAAACATGAAAATTACATTAATTACTATATAACCATAATGGAAAAAAAGAATGATTTCAAAAATTAATTATATCCACATTCCCTAAAACATTTACGTATTATTAAATATATTCTGTAAAACAAAAAATATTTTAAACTCCATCAAAGATAACATAAATAATTTTTTCATCAAATCACTAATCAATTATATATTTGTCAATACTATCCCATTAACATTATCAAACTCAACCATATAATTATCTAATTATTGTTTCAAAATCATGAAGATATTAATGATTATAATTCCAATAATATATTTTTCACCAAAAAATATTTATATATGTTGAAATCACTTTTCTTATTGATCAGTACCATTCCACACATTCTTGTAAATCATTTAAGGAATACCATTACAAAATAATTATAATACATTTAATGGAACTTATAACCACAACATAATTATAAATATACTTATTCAATATATTTCTTCAATTTCTATTGAAAATTAATAAAAATATTTACATCATTGAGGGGAATAACATTGTCCATTGATTTTTCTAGAACTACCCCATTGATTATGTAATTAAACCAACAAATGAGCATGATCCACATTTTTAAAATTGTATACTATATTTTATACAATAAAATGAACGTCATATCCCTCTGTCAATCTCTTCTTTTTTTCGTTGTCAATTACTTAATATATTTAATTAATTAAATATATATCAAATTCTCATTATTGTGACAAATTTCATTGAGTGATTCATCCCATATTATTGACATAGAGTAAAATGAATCATCATTCATCCATGATATCCACCATACGAGCTCTCATAGTATAATATCCTTATCATATATGGTGTGTCCCAGAGTTTGTCTTGGTTCAAGTTATTATTCATATATAATGATAAATTATTTGGATTAATCATAATATTATTCACACCATTAATCATCCAAATTTTTTAATCAATACTTTGTCCATGGAATTTAACATTAACCAATTTTCATTCATTTCATGACACTCACTAATAACAAAAAACATAGTGTGACATAAAATAATAAATCTAAACACTAAATAAAAATGAAGCAAAATTAATATGATCTGAAAACCATGGAACCTTATTTTCAGAATATTATAATTATGCTTATCCATGGTCCTCAATATGCATCATTTATTCAAATCATTATGAATGATTTATTAAGAAAATTGGATTTAGAAGTGAATATCACATGGGAGTATCAAACCATATACCTAGTAAGGGCATACCAACCATAAAACATAAAAAGGGTTGATATATACATGAACAACTCTCTGTATGGTATTAACCCTATATGAATTATTTATAAAATCAAGTCCACATGGATTTGTTGTACGGAATATCACATAATCTCTTCCATACCTAAACATTAGGTTTTCGTCATACACCAAGAAAATGCTCTTGAGTTTTATCAAATTGTTTCTAGTACTAATACAAAATGATTATCTAAAACCCTCAAAAATAACCAATATTATGTACTAGGAATTTAATATATAAATTTTTGATATTTTTTATTGAATATTTAATACCTTTAACAATTACATGCCTTAGGACCAAAATGGTTTACAGTATTTGGAGAGATGATACGTAGTCTTATTTTATCAATAAAAAAATTTAAAAACTATTCAATGATCGGCAGATAGAGTAATCTACGTAGTGAATCCCGAAGTAAAATAATTCTTTATATTATAGGTAATGGAAACCAAAGAACACATGAACTCAAAAGCTTAGTAAGGGAGGTCATGGGATAAATCAATTGATGATCTTATAAAATCATAGGATAAGCATAAGGGTATGATATCATGAACATCAATTACAATTTTCATATTTGTTTTTCAATGATAATAATATTGATTCATGGAATAATGATTTATCATTTCAAAAAACATTAATCACAATAGTCATAAAACATCAATGTCAATCATGAAATAGAAATACATGTCATAAAATTATGGCACCGTTATATCAGTAAAAACCATTTCATATTTTATTTTTAATTATAAAGACAATAAAATCATAATTAAATGGGCCTCAACCTATGTTCCTCAAAGTGGATCAAGTACAATGGATTGTTTCTATTAAGAGATCAAGAATATCTGGTTGTTTTTTATAATGGATCAAGAACATCGACTTATTTCTCTTAAGGCATCGAGAACATATACATTCTTCAAAAATATATAAAATTAGATATAAAAATATATACAATTTATAGGAGGGAGATATAATTTCAGGACACCCTATAACATAATTAAATCCATACATATTTTTTCCATAATAATATATAATATTTAACATCTGATGAAATCATATGTCATGAAATGAAAATGTGATTTCTAAAAATTTCATTGAATTATCATATCACAACCCTTATAATATAAATGGGTTTAATAAAAATATCATCTTCAGACAAATAAAATATTTATAGAAACAATGAGGGTGGTACCAATGGATTTTATCCCTAGTTAAACATAAAATACACCAAATAATGTTCTCATATACGAATAAAAATGTCATAAAAATGAATAAAAATATGTTTGAAAATAGTCATTCTATTTTGAGATAAATTACACAAAATATAAAAATTTCTAAAATATTATGGACATAAAATTTATCTAAATGAACTACTGTACTCTTAATGTAATGTTTAATGAATTTATTATTCATGTTAATGGGAAAATTCATTCATGCATAATATACCTCATTGTGAAAATGACATGAAAATTATTTTTTAAACCATATGTAAAAATTCAATCATGGGTAAAATACAGATTTAAAAAACTTTCTGAAATATTAGAATCATTTTGAAAAAACATATAGAAAAATTGGATATGAAAGAAAACTTATTTTTGAGCAATGTGAGAAAAAGCCAATTTCTTGTAAAAAACAATCGCTCAATCTACTGAGTATGTAAATTATGGAAAATGAATGGATTTTTCTTTATTTTCAAATTTTCTATGTTAGATAAAAATCTAAGGGATTTATTATATTAGGATAATGTAATTTCCTTGATGGAAATTCAAAAACAATGATCCTTATTAAAATGAGATTGAATCATAATGCTCTTATAAGATTGTAATATGTTGAATCATAAGAACCATGATCAAGATAATCTTATAAAAAGATGAATAACCCCATAGTATTTTTAAGAGGAATCAAAAAATATATTCATGGCATGTACTTACCACACATAAAATAAACAATTGGTGATCCTGGCATGTGTCTCCATGAATGAAAATTTTGAATAAAATATATTACCCCATGTATTTCTTTTATTCATACCAATTTGAACCTCCAATATTATAAATATATTATTATTATAAATTTATCTATGAGAAGTTACTGTATTTGTAGTAACCTATTTTATTTACCTATAAAATCTTATCAAACATTTACTACAATTATATGTTTTAAAATTTCTATTCTGGTTTAAAACTTCTTCGTTTTTAAAGAATGTTTTATTTCTTGAAGACCTAGCCCTTGTACATAGATTATGGTTCCATAATTTAATGAATATAAATAAATATATAATATATATATTATTTTATATTCATCATTAAAAGTAATATATTGAAAAATGAACTCCACTACACATGGAGACAGTATATCATACATACATATGATCATTTTTCTAATTCACTATGGATGGAATGAAATTATGGGAAATAATTATTCAACCTACTAGAAATGGTATTCTATAGTATAAATAATATATTTTCAACATTTTCATTATTATTATCACCATTTAAAGGTTTTTTTGATAAATGAATCACATATCATATTGGTGGTTGGAGTTCATAGCTTTGATTGCATGACATTATCATTTTCAAACGGTTTAGAATGTAATAAGTTATATTTGAAATAATCATCATTAAAGTATAATTATGTCATTAATATCATTAATAAAATTTCAAATAATCATAATACTCACCATTAATGATGTGGATAAAAAATGAATTTTATCTCTGTGTGGAGATGATAAGCCATACTTTTTCACGAGTGAAACATTCACATTCCTTGTGATATAAAAGGGGGTGGATAGTTATTGTTCAATAATAATAATAATATTAAATTATAATAATGAAAATAAATTTCTATTTTACAAATAATGAAATATCTGTTGGTTAGTTAAAATAATAATTAGAAAGAACATGATCAGTTATGGTGGTTACCAATTATTCAAAAGTAACTAAAAAATAAAGTCTTTTGGGCCATTGGATTACCTATTCTTCAAAACAACTACATTATATCTCCAATAATAGGCCCTAGGGTTGGTATATTTAAAATATCAAAACTGTATAATGTGGATAAGTGAGTATAGAATAGTATTAGGTAGCATGTTTTAAATATTTAAATCTCAATGTGGGGTTATGGGGAGACCTGAAAGGTTGTATTTTATTAGTGAGTGGAGGGGAACTTTCAGAATTTTCAATATAACTAATGTATTAAAAAATAATTCATAAGATGAAATTCAACATAAATAAATGTATTTAATGATAATATAGGAAATAGGCTCCATTACATCCACCAATAAATGCTCTAATGTTTTATTTAATATTTTAATCCTCATCTTTTTGTGTAACCCTTTTGTTAACTTATTTTATCCTTAACCATGGAAATGTAATTTTAATTATTAAATAGTTATATTTTCTTTTTATAAGTGGAATTTTTTTATAGATGGAAAATGGGCGAACATACAACCATATATTATACATCATATTACCTTTAAATATTTTTATTTTTTTTATAAATTATCAAAATATTATATTTATCAAATATCATTTCTGCTCATTTGGACACAATTCGTTGAAGTTTTAAAAAAAAGGCATAATAAAATTTTTTGAATTATATTATAAGACTTTTACAAGAAAATAATATGTAATATTAATATATTAAATTCAAGGAACACCATAACTCCTTTATATTCTATAATATTTAATAATTTAAAAAATATTTTTTATATTTTTATATTAATTGATGAATTAATGCATCATCATTTCATAACCATTTACGGTAATTATATAATTACAGAAAAATTATAAATAAATCTTTATCATATAAATAATTTATTTTTTCTTTGAATAAATAACTATATTCATTTATAATTTTTTTTCTATATGTGGACAAAACATAGATATTAAAAAAAATAACGGTGAGTCATTTTTTTAACTGTAATTGATTTTAATTATATAAAGATATTGTTATGTGGAAAAGTTTCAATTAAGAAATTATATTCTAAACCTGTGGTGATATGGGTAAAATTTCTTTTATCCAGTAATAATTAGAATGAGGAATTATGGTCTTATCACATTATTTTAATCCTAATTTACTTGATTTCTCTTTATAAAGTTGAGAACTATTACTATAGTTATTGTTCCTAATGAATAATATTTTCAGGCACCCATTCAAAAAATATAAATCTCATGATTCCAAATATATAATTAATTTTATCAAAATAAACTTCTAATATTAAAATAAATTAATTTTAAAAAAATCATTCAAAATGCGATTAAAACAAATTAGTCAAAAATGAATTTTTAATCATAAAAAAATATTTAGTCCATTACAATTCTAAGAAAATATTAAATAAATAGAAAAAATTAGGGAATATATAATATTTATCTTGGGTTAATATCATTTACAAAAAGTGATTAATTTATTTTATTAATATAAAAATACATTGTAGGATTAAAAACAAATATTCATAAAAAGACCATTTATGTATAAAAAAACCTTTAATCCAATTTATACATAAAATTAATTCAAATGATTTTATATGAATTATAATTTAAACATGAGGAGGAAATTTAATTTGAAATCATTTTAAAACAAAATTGATCTTCGTGATTTCTTGAAAAAAAAATACAATTTTCAATGAAAATCATTATTTTTCAATAGTGAACATAAAACATTTATTTTAATAAAAAACCAAAAAAATCACTCTAAACTAATTTTGACATTATAATTTGGAAAATTATATTCATTGTGTATAATAAATGTTTTAAAACTTCTAAATTATAATTATTATATTCTCTCAAAAAAAGTTATTAATTTTTTTATGAAACATATTTTTAAAGCATAAATTTAAATTACTATAAATTGAGTTTTTCTTTTATATTAATTAATAAATAAATTTTAATTTAAAACTAATATTATACATCTCTCATAATAAATTTGATCTTATTCTAACCAACTCATTTAATTACTTCGTTACAATGTCAAAATTTAAATAATAAAAAAATTTAGTTGTCCTTTAAAACATATTATTACAAATCATATATTATATTAAAAAAATATTATTCAAAAATATTAAAATTTTAAAATAATGGTTGATATAATCATTCAAAATTTACATTTAATGTTTAATTTTTATTTTTAAATAATTCATTAAAATTTATTTTCAATATTAATTTAAAAATTATAATTTAGAGGATTATTTGGTAGATTGTAAATAATTAGTTGAATATTATATTATTATTATTGTTGTTGCTGTTTTTTTGTTATTGTCATTGGAATATCCCTCTATTATTGGAGGAAATGGATTGTTAGGTGATATAATTATGTAGGAACTAATTATGAATTTAATTATGAAAACAAAATTTTTAATTGTTAATGTTGTATAATTAGATCATCATGGAAACACATAGTAGATGGTTATGTGAGATTAGTGTGTGATGAGGTTCCCCACTAGTATCTGTGTTAGTGACATGGTATTTAAACCCACACTGGATAATTATGTGATATTTGATTCAAATCTCTTATTGAAGGTATCCCTTTTTTGTTAGATAAGTGTTTTAGGTTTAAATTGACTTAGTTACCCTATTATATTTCTCCAATAATGTATCTATTTGAGTTCTGATGGTGTTATATTCTTCTTTATCATTATTTAATTTAAACATATGATGATCATACAATTTATTTACATGAAATTATCACCATTTTATAATTTTTATTACATTTAATTTTTTTATTAGTATTCAAGTAGTTATCGTGGTTCTTTGTGATATTTATTAATTTGATTTCATATTTACATATCCTATGTTTCATTTAATGATTTTTTAATGACAAATCCAACCATAATTTACGAATTTTTTGACAAAAAACATATATCCAAACAAGTTATCAATAAAAATTATTTATAAAATAAATTTCTATTATTTTTAACTAGATTATAAGGATAAATTTCAAATTAATGTACTTTCAATGTATAATTTAAATATTAAATTATAAATATAAATTCATATACACATTAGTGAATCCTTATTTGGTTCTATAGGTCAAACCTTATTTACACCACTAGGTGTCTATAGACTAAGTGTCTCTATCTAGTTTAATTTATATTTAGAGTAAGTGACTCCTTCATATCCTTTCCAAACCACTCTCTGAGGTATTTCCCATTATATGGTATTGAGGGTGACTTTGGTTCACATCAGGATCCTGATTCAGGTATGTCATTATTTATGATTAGTTCTTGAGTAATCTCTTCCATATATGCCATTATTTTCATTATTTCATTACACATTAGTGTAATATATATATATATATATATATATATTTCGAGGTAGGTGACAGATCAAATTAAGTTTTTATGGGTTGTGTGATTCAGGTGAGTGGAGGGATTGATTTTATAATCTGATTATTTTATTTTTTCTACATTTTATATTTAATGTGGGTCTCACAATTATGAATGAACCGTATATGAATTTTATATGAATTCTACAATTATATAAATATTATTTTATTCATTAATAACCATTTCCTATAAGTGTTATCAAATTACATGGGGCTTTTTTACCACCCATGGTGATTAATAATATCCCTTGATCTATGACATGGGTCGATCAGTCTTCTCAGTATGGATATCATGGGATGGTTTGTGACAAAATTATATCAGAGCATGCATCTGTAAAATGGAATAATAACATTAAGTATCTTTTATTATTTAGAATTTATGGTACAAGGATATCGGGTTATCTGAGCATGTGAAGTAGGGCGTGTGTTGGTTCGTGATCACCAATTCTCATGAATAAACATCATTTACAATTTTTTTAGGTTTTAATTTTTATTTTTACCTGTTTTTTTGGTTCTTCTTGATGAATTTAGATTTAAAATGATGTTATCTAAATTATTATAAGGAATTTTTTTTAATTTTATCATGTTGGGGGTGAAAATTAAAGGAGAGTCGCAGTGTCATGCTGATATCACTCTTCATGAACATCCCTATGATTCCTGCAGACGTGGTTTTAATAATATCTAAGTAGTGGTTCAGTGATTTAACAACAATCATTCAAAAATTCTTGTGAATCCATACCGTTCCACCATCACATTTTGAATTTTCATTCATGGGTTCATTTTGAATTTTAATTTTTTAGATTTTCATGTCGATATGATTAAATTTTATTTTAATGAAATCTTTGAAATTGAATGTTGTTTTAAATTGTAAAAATAATATTTGAAAAAATAATATTATTTAATTTAAAAAATGAATTAAAATATGTTCTCTATTTCAGTGATCATGAAAATATATCAAAAATAATTTTTAATGATTTTAAAATGATTTTAAATGATAATTTGGGACATTAATATTTACCTCTGTTTGTTTTTGATTTATTTTACATGATTTTTTAGAATTTTTAAATAAATCAAGGGGTTTTAAATTGATTCAAGTAATAATTCCAGAATTTTTTTTGGCTTCAAAATTATTTGGGATGTGTTTATAGGTTATACCCTTGAGTGGTTATATTGAATTGTTTACTATTTGTAGCCTGTTTTAAATCTAGTTTTATTTATCTAGTGGACGTTGAATGTTTTATAAGGGAAGACATGATTCTTATGGAATATTTTATTAAGCCTAGGTTTGTCTTTTTTTTAAGATATATTTTTTCTTTTTTTATCATGATAATTTTTGTAATCCCTTCATGTTAACATTTATTATTGTTTTAATATTCATCCAAGAAACATAACAGATTTTTTTACTTGGTGATTATGAGTTATTGCTTCTGAGTTGATAGAGTTATGATCTAGTTCACATTTCAATGAAATTATTTGGTTTCCAAAATTTATAATCTCATGATAATGTTGATTTTTATCGATATTGTTTAATTTCATTATTGTGTCCTTAGTTTTTGATTGGATGATTACCCTTTGATGTGTTTAATGTTTTGAGGAAATATACATAGGAATCATTTGATGTGTTTTCATAGTTACTATAATGGGTATAATATTTGATTGGATTGGATGGGTTTTCCAAGAACTGTTGTTATGAGGGAAGGTCCCTAGACATCCTCACCTAGTCAAATGATACATCCCAATTCAATTATATTGTTTTTTTAGGAAATTATACATTTTTATACATTTCTTGGTGCTTTTTTGATTCTCAATTTTGATATTTTGGTGGTGGTTAAAATGATGGAACATAGAACACCGAGTGAGTGTAGGGGTTAATAAAGGTGTCCATTTTTCTGTTTAAACAGTAGATCTTGGTCCCACATTGGTATAACTAGTAAATTTTTTTGATAGATTCGTATCATTGTTAAACAGTCACATACAGAGAGATAGAAGATATTTTTTACAATTATAACAACTAAGGTCTAGTCTAAGGTGAATTTGCTGACAGTGTTTTAGTCGTACAAAAATCCAAAAAAAACCATTGTTTTTTAGGAATCCTAATGTTCAAACATAATCATGTTTTTCTAGGAAAATTGGATTTAATATATTTTATGGATAACTGACTTCCTCCTGTGAAACATACATAATAACTCTCCTATCTTACAACTTTTTAGTAAGTCTTACATGGTTTAAAAAATAAAATTCAACCTCATTATATTTGTAAATTATGTATTTTTCGCTTATTACCATGATACACTACCTGCATTGTAGTCCTGAGTTGATGCACATGAAAGAACAATTAAGTACAAATAGATTTTTAACCCTACTATTTGTGAAACTCCCAACCTCTATAAATCTACTATTATGTTTCACAAAAATTTCTGCTTTCATAAATAAAAAACCATTATTGAGGCATCAAATATTTATGAAGAAATCATCCACCACAATGCACTCAAACTTTATGAAGATCTAGTCCTTTGTGAAACCCACCATCTTCATGAAACTACTAGTCGCCTTGAAACATTTTTTCCTGAAATTATTTAGATCAATGTAGTTCATATCAATTCCATTCATGATACTTAATCTGGTGAAATATTCTTAATATACAGATATTTTTTGATTAGGTATACCTTCATGAAATCATATTGATCCATCCTTTTATCCAATTTTCATTATGTTAAATTCCGTTGGTATGTCAAATTATTTATAAGAAAACCCCTTAATGAAAAAACCATGCTCCTATCATAACTTTTGTAAATATCCTTGGTCATTCATGTGATGCTCCGGTACTCACAAGTCCCCATGGAAATTTAATATGTTCCTGAAGATTCTCATAGTTGTAATGATTTATTGTCATTCGAATGAGTGTTCAAGATTCTTGTTCATGATTATCTACATCTTTAAAAAGATCAACTTTCACAAAAACCCAAAATCAAACATATCATCACTTTACCATATTTGATAAAATATAATCCCAAAAAAAAATTTAGAATTATTTTTTATTCCACGAGATATTTTTCCAAAAAATTTATAAATGACTTAGAAATGACACCATATTTAACACTATATCCATATTTTACTATATTATCAATTGAATTAATAACTTCTTGATGAATCTAGTTTAGAATGATAATAATAAAACTACACACCACATATAGCTATAAAATACCATAGCTCAAACAATCTCACACATGGTGTTTGTTAGCGATATGATTTGAAATTAAATAAAAACAACATCTTTGATTAATAACCTTATAAGAAGAAAATAACTCATTATTCACCCAATGTATAGATGGTAAAATGTTAGACTATAATAAAAATAGTGGAAAAATAGAATTTTCGTCCACTATATTCCACTGAACTATATTATAGGCCACAAATTGTGGAATTTCCCTTATCTCCCCCTTTGAAAATTATCCAAATGTACTGATATATATACATAGAGTTATAAAAAAATACACTTGTATTATATGTCATATTTAATCCTTCATCACATCCATAAAAAATATTAAAAAAATGTAACACAAATGGGGATCGGGTGATGATTGTGAGGTTCCATCCCCATCAATAGGGGGGACCTCTGATGTCCTCCACAGCAGCCCGACCTCACTCCATCAGTCCATCATTAAACTCAAAATTTCATTCTACTTTCACCAAAATTTATATCCACCCTATATTTCTATGATATTTTGAATGGATACACATATATATCTCTCTCAACATTGGTGTTCACCATGTCCTCTTCAATTCTAAATTGGATGCTAGTTGCACGATTTAACCATCATTAGTCCTTAGTTGATTTTTTGATAGATCATTCGTGGATTCCTGGGGTTGACAAGAGAATGAAAAAAATGGCCTTATATATAATAGGCACATGATGATCCATTTTTATCTGAGTGGGATCTAATTTTAGTGTGGTCTATCCTGCCCCATGTTTACAATGGCCTCCAGTTCTTCTTGTTCAGGTGGTCCTATGAGTTACACATGCATCGAGACCTATCTACCATAATGATTTGGGATAGTTTTCCCTAAAACCCCATTCCATTTCAAAATCCCTCATTCCCTCAATTTCATGGGTATTGTGTGGGTTTTTTTCTCTACTAGAATAGTATAACATGATTAGTTTACCCCAAATTTCTCCCAGAATCATTTTTTGATGTTGATGTTTCCTGAAATCTATTTTAGTATATGTGGATATCAGTGGTAAATGTTTTACAATAAAAGAAACTAGTTTATGTTTATAAATGGTAATATAATTGTTCTTTGTACAATAACATTGGTCATCAGATGGCAGTGTGTAGGTGTGGGACACTGAATCAGGTTCAAAAGACTGCTGAGGAGGGGTCGGGTTATGGCAACACTGGTTGATATTTAGATCAAGGCTATGGTAGGAAGGAGTTTCATGTTGGTGCCTCATGGTATTATTTGTCTATGGAGGATTACATCTAACTGGGATTGGGAGATGTTGTAAGTGTTTTTCCCGCCCATAAAGAGCATATGATGAGAGTGATGGATCCAAAAAAATTAGATGTTTTTATCATGTTAATAAATTATATTTTAATTTCATAGGTGTAGGTTGCTTTTCAGTTTCAGGTGTTAGATGGGTTCAATTGACAACGTCCTATTCCTTCACCAATGTGAAGTTCCAATGTTTAGGCTGTAAGAGCTGAAAAAGTTTCCAATCAACAGGATGGGATTTTGGGGAAAGGGGCAAACTATCGTAACCTCCAATTGGTTCATGAATTGGGTATAAATATGACAATAGAAAAAGGAGAAATGTAATTATTGTTTTTGATAATGCATTTTATAAGTTCATACAATAATAAGTATAATGAATATGGTTCAATGAGGTTCTATTTAATGAATAATCATGGAATCTACATTAAAGGAATAACAAAGGAAGTGTTCGTTCTGGATCAACATGACATATAACTGGCAGATGATTCCTTTGATAGAAAATGAAATAATCATACAATGGCTTGTGATGGAAAATATACTTGATTCTCAGATAAAAATGAGGTGGAAAAGCATGGAATAGAGGTCCATATCTATGTATAAAGAAGGGGTGGAAGGATTATAAGGATTCAAGTAGTTTCTTCATCCTCAAGAAACTGAAATCCAATGGCTGAAAATACTATTTCTACCTATCAATACCAATGGTGATGAGGTCTTATTCGAATGATAGACCTATAGATATATACATAGACCTAATGTGTAATTGTATCAGATGTTGAGTTCATTAATTTATTATTGAACCCAAGTGATCAAAAATTCTATCACCATAGATTAAGAAGATAGAGGTGGGGTGGCAGACCCAAATAAAATATCAGATTCCTTGGTGGTGGGGGATCAGTCTCAGAATGAGAACATCAAAGAAAAAGTAGATCTCACTATGGAATCCCGATAGAGGGACATATTCAAGGAGGATCCAAATAATCTCATTCCTTAGAAGCTCTTTCTTTACCTGAACAACGAAATTCTGGAGGAATATTTACCAGTTCAATTATTATAAGAGGATCCTGACAAGAAGGATGAGAAATTGTCAAATGTGGACACAAATATTTTGAAGATGATATAGATCAATAAGAAAACCCATTTTCATCTAAGAGGATTCAGTGAAGGGAAAATAAAAATGGAGGAGTACACTCAAATGTGGGATAAGATGAAAATTTTATCAATGACCATATCTTGAATGATCCAGCTATAGTGGAAAAAAGTCTCCCTTGGAAAATAATTAAGGATAATGTGTCAAATAGTTTCAGATTAATTTTTAATGGATAGTCTATCTCGTATTGTATTTTACGATTTTTTTCTTATACTTCCAAGGTTCTATGTTTTTTCTTTAACTTGTTTGGAAAATATAAAAGTTAATTTTTAGTTATGTGGGTGACCAAAAAGGTTCTAATATTGATTCATAGAGACATGTGCAATCAATGATTTTATCATAATGTTAGGCACTTGGTCTTTATTTTTAACATACAACATTTTGATAACACCATGTTCAAATTATTATTTAATGAATTGATATATGAAATAATTGTTTTTGATATTTGACATCTGAAAAATATTATTATTGTGATCTATCAGACTATTGTTGTCATAGTGAATCATCATTATTAGTTTAACATCATCACAAATATTGGTATGTTATTTCTTCATCTACAATAGCTTACTGAATGCCTTTATAAAAGAGATATACTCTAATTTAGCCATACAAAGAGAAGGTTTTCTTTTTTTCTTTCTCAACCTGCCCACACATTTTTTTTAATAATGAAATATCCACTACTTGAGGACATCCAATACCCTATAACTACATACCAATTAGCATCATAAATATAGAGAAATCATTATTTCTTCATATTGTAATTAACAAGAACAAATTGAAAATTCTGTGAATACAACATAGGATTCATTTATATACTACCAAATAATCTTCGAGCATGTAATAATGTTCCAAAGACGATATATGGCCATGTTAAAATCACATAAAAAAATCTACAAATGATTTTATTATTGAAGGTATGATCCAAAAATATATCATCCTGGCGCTTTGTAGGTTTTTTTAAACCACAATCAATTTCTATGTCAATTTGGAGTCATGCATGTTGAAATTATATAGTATTTTTATTGCATATAATTACTCATAAATAATGGTAAACTCTTTTTTGAATCACCTACATCCCAAAAAAGTATGTGATTTTTTCTATATTATATATTTCAAATTCAAATTTCACATCATTTTCAAATTATTCCACAAATCCTTAATTAGATAAAAATATTATTTTCCACATAAACATGAACCATAAATTGATCATTCTAAGAATTTATCACGTAGATATTATGGTTGGAACCACCTCATTTAAATTTGATAATATTTATATAGGAATCCGGTCTAAAATACAATGATCATGGTTTCTATATAAATCCATGGAGAGATTTATATAAAATAAAAACATTATTCTCATAATTTCCAATCATAAATCCCACTGTGTTTTCAATATAAACAAATTATTCAAGAACTCAATTTATGAATGATGTTTTTGACATACATATTATAAAATTAGAACTCACATTGAATTCCCATTACATAGAAAATCCAGATTGACTCCAATCTAGAAACTAGAGAATACACTTCTTCAACATAAAATTCCTTCAATGTATGTATATAATTTACAAACCATGCATACATTTTTTTCATCAAGTTTTCATGCTTATAGAATTTGTTTTTAAATTACCACATTATTCTAATCACGTTATGTTTTTAGGTCCCCTAATTAGATCCCATGTCTGGTTCATTCCAATATAATCTATATCATCATTTGTGAACAAAACCCATGAGTCACCCTTCACTGATTCATCAAATGATGATGGTTCTAAAAAAAATTTCATTTTAATTTCTTTTCTATGTGTAGTCTTATCCCTAATGATGTCTAATTAATATATTTATAATCATCAATTTCTTCTATGGGGTATTAATGAAGTATCATTAGTAATTGTTTCCACTTCTAAATCTTCTTTGGAATCATAATTATTTTTTGATCGCTATATGTTTTTAAATACTTCCACAATTTCTTTTTATGAATCATCCCCTTTTCCACTATCTTCTCCTCATTCATTCGCATCACCGTAGGACCTGTTGGAGGTTTTTATGTGTTTATCGTAAATTATTTTACATCTCTACATTCCAGAAACTGCATAAGATGAATAATGTAATATATTTAAGTTGTACAATTCATTTAATATTGAAGGAATAGTCCACTATATATAATATCACTATATCTTCCATGATTTCATTATTTGTTTTAAATGAACTATTTACATACAAAACCACTAATAAAATTCAGAGAGGGAATATTTCCATACCATATATCATTTCGTTTCATGGCTTCGCCAATAAAAACACTTGTAACATTTTGATTTTATACACTCAGATGAACTAAATCATTCCAGAAATGAATAAAAAAATTCTCAATTATCACAGTTCAATCTATATTGTTCCCCTCTAGATTTATGTTTTCAATAAACCCAATATGTTGAGGCATTATTAAAACATTCACCCCATGATTTATACCATTTGCTTCAGATAATTTTCAAATTCAATTGATGTGTATCATTCTTTATTGTATGATTTTAGAATATTGGTTGTACGTCAAGCTGCATGTCAAACTCTTCAAAGTTAACTCTTCATGAAACCTGGAACATTCCTTTTTCTTTACATTGAAATAACGCAATACATTATACAATAAAAATAAATAAAAATAATAAAGCATGTATTTCCATTTGTTCCATCAACATTCATAGAGCCACAAATGTATGTTTAGATAGGAATAAGCTGATTTGATTACCTATTTTTCTTCGGTCAATGTAATCCCCTAACCATATTTCCACACATGAATTCATGAAAAGATTTTTATTGATCATGCATTTGATTGGGAAAATATACAAATATCTTCATCCTAGATATTTTTTCATTATAGTGTTTATTAATTTGACCCAACCTCCAGTGAAAACATATATTCTCTTCTTCAACTATTTAATAAATAGGGTTTTCTTTATTGTCTACCTAACATAAATTTCCTTATGTTCTATATCATTTCATGATAGACTTACATGCCATTACTTTCATAGTGCACACCATCTAATTAAATATCATTCTCCACCATGATTCACATAGTTAACTAACACGTTGGATGTTGTGACACAAACTATCAACATGGAGTGCCTTAGTTTTCCTTAGCTTTCCAATTTCCATTTCTATATTTCTACAAAAGTTAATTTTTAATGTAACATAATTTCATAATATCTCTTTTTAATATACCATTTTCATATCATTATTTAAGAAATGAGTATTTAATATCATGTGAGATGAGTTCTTCCTATCATGAATCCATGTGATACTATTGTTTGTATATTTGAGCGCTATTTCTCTACAGTTAGATTTATTAGTTTTCATATGTTCCTTATATGATATAATTATTTGTGTGAATTCTATATTTTTAAATTCTTATATATTTTCAATTGGCATGGGATCATGATATTATTATTCTTATTCCAAATAATAATTCATGTTTATAGTAGTAACATCACATTCTTGGTGGGTATTGACTTGCCTCTAAGATTAGTACGTATTGTTCCCACTATTTCACTTCATGTAATGAATTTATTTTTGGCCATAGTGAAAATAGTGAATAATGTATCCATGTAAAATGTTTCTTCTATATGTTGAACTGTATTGTATCATTATTCTCTGTTGACTTCCACATGCTTCCAAATTTATATAACTCCATTCCTCTTCAAAATAAAACATCTTATGGTCTAAAAAGAAATAAAATTGGCATTTATAAAGAGGAAATTTCTTCAAATTTCCATTCCTCCTTTCATAACCTTATTTTGAAAATTTATTTAATAAGCGGTCTTATTTGGATATTTATGGAAATTTTAATCTCTCATTTTCTAATTTTATGACTCGCATGTTAGGAAATCATGTACCTTTGTGATATGTCCAACTATCTCCTCCCCATTATTTTGTATCATCCCATTTACATAATTTATTTTTTTTAGAATCATATCTAATTAAAATATTTCCCTTTATTGTGGGTCTTGGATTTTTGAATGCCTCATATACTTCATTAAAACCAAATTTAGCTATTTCGCAAATATATGTATCTTTGAATTTTCAAAACATTAATTTTTTCATTGTTACACTCCTTTTTATTTATTTTTCAGTTTAAAACTTTTAGTACCAAATTCTTATCTGTGTATCACAATTATCTGACATGTTTCAAATAGTATCGATATGAGGTGATTGGTAACATTTATCCATTCTCTCCAATATTGAGTTTAATTTACACAAACTATTCAAATATTTCAAGAGTTTTTACACATCCATCTGCCTCTCATTACATTCAATCACATTACTCTTCAAACTAATCAGAATAAAATGGAAAGACTTTTAGTATAGATATTATCATTATATTTCTATTTCATTGATACTAATGATCATCAAGAGAACCCTCAGGTTCCTCATTGAGATTAAAAAACCATAAAACTGAATATCATCATCTTTTTTAGGTTCTACATTTTCAACTGTAGTCATCATGAATGCTTTGCTTTCAGATATAAACTATAGTTCTATATCCTCAAATAATTCATTATCATCATGTTCAACCTTTGATATGAATCCCTTTCTCTGAAATTTCTCCCTCATTTTATATTATTCATTTTTAGAGAACCTCTTCTATGATTAATATATGATTTCTTTGTAAATTCTACATCATTAAATTTCTATGGGCATTGAGATGAAATAAATCCTACTTTTCCAAAAAAAACAAGATCATTGAATATTTCCTTCAAATATTTATTTTCATCTTTGGAATTTTTTTTCATAAAATGAGAAAGAATTTCTTCTTATATAATATCAATTACATTGAAAAACTAATCATTCCCCATGTATTTTAATTACTTTTACATACTAACTCATGTTGTTCAATCTTCTGGTTTGACTATCATTTAATAAGCCACAAAACTGCTTAGGTGATAATTAAGAGACGTATTAAATAAATGTAATTTCCTCGGGAGTTGAAACTTTTGGATTATAAAGATAATAGATCATTCTCTGGATTTTATTCAAAATATCAATATCCTTTACTTCTTCACAAATTCATTGAAGAGCTCCAATAACATCAATTATGAAATTAATGACTATTTATTCATTTTAAATAAGATTCATTTTCAGCTTGATGAACCAATTGTGCACGAAATAATGCTTTTCCTCCTATAATTTTTTATCATATTTTTAAATATTATAATGATTCCCTCACATGGACTTGTATATAAGGAAACTCATCAAAATTATTTAGATTTCATTAGAAAATTTTGTAGTATGAACATATTTATCATTTTAATTACTATCATGAATTTTCTATATGTTTTAATCATATATAGTCATGTTGATATTTTGACCCAAATCCCTTGAGTAGTGGAAAAAAGAACGTACATCCCAATGTAACTTAAATGAGATCGCATCATGTTCATCCAAATCTGGAACATTATTTGATCAAAAATTGGGACCCCATAACAGGGAATGAATTCTCAATAAAAAAACATAGGATATATTTAACTCTAATAACATGTACACTATGATACCACTTGTAGTATCTAGGAACACCCTGATAACTGTTGAGTTAGGGTTTCATATTTCTGTTTTCAAATAATGTATTTTATTTCCACAGTGGAATGAACTTAAAAAACCTTTCTAATGGAATTGGGCAGTTATTAATCAGTAACATTTAGAGTGAAACACATCAGTTTTACATGGTTAATGACTAAGAGATAGTATAATGATCATACAATGAAATTTTTTTGGTTATTCCAAAACAAACTAATATTCTCTATTTGTTATGGAATCTAGAAGTTAAAACTCAATCACGTCATTCTAGGAATTCTTCCTTTAAGTGATTTTAGTAATAACTAAATACCTCCCTAAGAACACTTCAATCAAATCCCCATTGTTATGTTCTGTGGAAGAAGTCTTACACTTTTTATAAACTGAAAGGATTCCTCAGTATCTTTGGATTATATGTATTTTTTCATGATTATCATGAGGATTTTTTTCATCATAGTAAAGATTTGATGAACTAAAAAGAATTATTCACTAAAACAATATGTTCAAAAATACAATAGATGAGGCTACAAGACTTTTAAAAACTTCATTAATGTTTCATAATAATACCAGCATTTGAAAATCTATAGACATTCATAAAGCGTCCAATATTTACAACATAATCATCCTTCCTGAATCTCTCATTCTTAGTGAAGAACCCATACTTCATGGAATCCAAAACATTATATATCTGTAAGGCCGTAAAGAGACTAATATTTATAATATACAATACAATCAATCATTTCTGATCCATTCCATTCACAATTCATAAGCTTGATAAATATTAATGCTTCATAAAGATTTCATTATTTGTAGACCTTTTAAAAATAAGAGTTATTAATCATTTTCTTAAAATTTTTCATTTAAAATAAATTTTGTATGTCCACCTACTGATAGGAACAACCCTTCATTATGATCCCACACTCCTAGCAGCCTTTCGCGAATCTCTTCAGTAACAATCATGTTTCTCCTATATTCACTAATCACTTATATTATCTGTTGTTTTATTTTCAGTTAAATATTCTGATTCAATTTATTTTTGTTTGATATTTTATAATTAACATATTATAGTATTAGATTCAAATTATGTTTATTTATGGATATTCTAATAGATTAATGTTAACATAGATATATTTTGGTTGCCATTTGGTGGGAATTTCAAAGTATTTTCCATAGATTCCTACATTGTTTAAATCTTCGTACTACAGTGTTTCTTAAAATTTAAGAAACATGTTATGGTTATAGTAACATGATCTATAATGGGGAGTATATTTTATGTCTTGTGAGTATGGTGGAATTTCTCATTTTAATATTTTTTTGGGGGAGAGGTGATTTCGTGTTAGTTTTTTAGGACAATTATATTACTAGTTTTAGTTTCCTTGATTTGTTTTCCTTACTGAATTATATAGATTTATCGAGGATGAAAGGATAATTATGGAGATAATTTTAAAACCTAAACCGTTATTAGTAAATTAAATCATTTATTTTATATAGTTTTAATTCCTCTCTATAATGTATGTTATTTTTAATATTTTTTAAATTTATTGGATTCTATGTATTGCACTGTTATCCCGTTATTAGTTTCAACAATGAGACGACCATAGTGGTGACCTAAAGACAACATTAAAACCATTTCAAATGGTTTATGCATAGACTTCAAAACCATGAATCCAAATAATAAATGTTTCCTTGTTATCTATGTTAAGTGAACATGGGTGGATTATAGTTTTGTAAGACCTGGAATTCAACTTGATATAATATTTTAAATTCATATTCTCATGATAATGATATAAAACCCGTGATTTGGGTCCTATACCTTCCTCATATGTCATACCCACTGCACTTTACCACAAATCATGATTCCCTATCCAAGTTGAAACACATACACTCCCCTCTCCTTTTCCTTCACTGTTTGTTTACATTTTTTCCATCCTTATTCTTTAAGGTAAGGGTTTCTCCTCCTCTTTTTCATACATCAAATATTTTTCTTCTTATTTCACCCCTCTATTATGAAATTATTACACAACACCAAACCATTTTGAGTCATTCAAAAATGATTTTTGTTGGTTCCTTTCATTTAATGTCGACCAATATCATATAGGGTCTTCTTCTTCCATATTCAAGGGGGCCTTTCCCCGACCATGTCCATTGAGAGCAGTTGGTTCCATGATTTAACTTCTTCATAAAATTAAATATGTTCTTAGGTGTTCTGAATTACTTTTTATAAAAAATTACACATGATATTTTATTTCTATGAAATATCTATATATGTTTTTATATCAATTATTTTTTAAAAAATATATTTCCTTTCTGAATGGGTTCTTATAAATTTTTCATTCATCATTCAATAACTAAATAATAGAAATATATTCTTACATATTAAATATTTATAATATTTTTTATTTAAAAAAAAAAATTTAATTATTTTTTGAATTTATTTACATTATTATGAAAATTAGAGTATGTTTTTAAGTGGTCTATTTTGTTGGGCTTCCCTTTTCTAATCTATTTTATTTTGTTTACTTGTTCACTCATTACTCTCTTCACTCGGGGTTTATACGTTGACTGTTTCACATTTTTTTATTTGTATATCAACATTTTATTGGGTATTAGTATTTCATTTAATATATATTCATAAATTAATATTGGAATATATGTATATATTGTTGAATATATATATTAAAATTAATATGTGTATAATTAATGGGAATGAATTCAAATTATTGATTAATTTTTTTTCAGTTTTAAAACAATCCATGAAAATTTGTTTTTTATATTAATATCTAAATTATAATTTAATATCTTGTTTTGTATATTTCAATGAAATATATAAAGACTATATTATTAATATTTTCCATAGTTCAATTAATAATAATATTTTTGATTTTCTTTTCATTGAATATTCCCTTTTAAATTGGAAATGTAGCTGTGTTAATTTTTCTAGAAATGGGGACTACTTATAAATTAATTCAGGAAAATGATTACAATAATTATTTTTATAACATTATTCAAAACGTATTAATATTTCAGAAACATTTTTCCATGAACATAGAGGGGAATGAGGTGTTCCCACCACTAGATAAAATTGTGGAATTGATATGTCTCTCCAAGTTTCTAGTGAAATGATATAATATTCATTTTACTAATTAAGGGTTTCCCAAATTAGTGATATAAATTTTATTTTTTACATAATATTTATTGAACATAGGATGATTCCATATTGATTCATTTCATCCAAATTTTATGTTTTTGTCTTCCATTTTCGTTATATTTATGATTTCGAGGGTCGTAATGATCTTTTATCATGAATGTTTTAGAAAATATATTCTTTTCAATATAATGTATTGTGTTTAATTTCATTATTTGTAATCAAATTGTTCTTAAATTTAGTTTTACTAAATCAATCAATGATTTTCATTGATCTGGCGTGTTAATTTAATATTTTCTATTAATATTTAAAAAATAATTTATAATAAACATTCCAAAAATATTATGTGAACATTCAATTTAGAAAATTCAGTTTTTGAATAAACACTATCTATTTGATTCCAAATTTATAATAAATTTATTACCAAAATAATGAACATTCAAACAATTATTTCAAAAATTCTACATAAAAGTGAATGAATGGATTACTAGATGAAACACTATTGTGGTATTTAGCTCACCCATTACTAACACCACTTGGTGTCTGTATATCAAGTGGATCCTTTGGGTAAGGATTTATCTAATAATTATTTTTTTTATTATGTTCCCTTTCTAAAATTATCAATGTGTGCATCCTGAGATATGAGAAGGAGAGAGATCTTAGTAGAGGTATGCTTATTTTTTCAAATTCATATGTTTTTAATTTTCGATCATAAAGTGTTTTGGACATAAACGCTATCTCCATTTTAGTTTATTTATTTAAGTAGTGGTGATAAATATTTTTGAATACTAGATGATTGATCATATGGGATGTTTATACAACAACTTTTGGGGGTACTCTAAGAGATCCCTACAACATTTTTTCTACAAAATTATTTTATAATTATTATATATTCAATTATTGTTCAATATAAGGATCCATTATGTTTTCCTTTCATTTATAGATAGTATAATATAATATAGTGGTTCGTATCAACGGGCTGGGGTGATTAAGAAGTCTCCTAGGGCTCTAACAGAGGTTGTATTATGTGTTTGGTGAATAATAATGGTATGATATTTCATATGAAAATGGTCTCATAGACTAGGTTATTAAATGTACATAGGCTCTTGACGTAGGAAATATTATTTGGGATTATTTTTATAATGATAATTGATCATTTATTCTTAGTTTGTAGGTCATGGGTTGTTTCTTAGTCACCACCATTTTTGATGATACCTAAGTGACTTCTTGATTTTGGGGTTTGAAATTTTTTCTAAGCATTAGTTGTGGTTATTCATGAAAATTGTTTTCTAAAAAATCACTAATGTATTAATTAATATGGTTTTACTAATTATTCATTATGTTTTGGGGTTAAAATTAGAGATTAAGTAGACGCACATTGTGAGATCACTATGATTGAAGATCTATCTCAATCCTATAGTCATGGTTCTAGTAAACTCTCAGTGGTTGTTTCTCTATTATCCCATGGTCCTTCAAATAGTGTTTTATAATAATTAATGACCACAAAACCATTATGAATTTTCATTCCATGGTTCTTATAACTTCTAAATGATTTGTAATTATATTTTCCTTTATTATGATGGATTTTAACACCCTATTTATGAAATATTGTTATTTAAAATATTTGATGTATTTTTCCAATTGATTAATGGGGATTTTTCATTAAAATTAATCAAAATGGATTTTATGTTTCATTACACATAAATTTATTTAAAGATAATTTTCAATGTTTCATAATGAATATACAAGGGAATTTGATACATTAATACTTTTATGTATAGTTTTAATTGTGATATAAAGTAATTTCCAAATCATTCAAAAATAATCATGGGGTTAAAAGTGGTATCAAGGGGATATTTATCAAATTTTATTTTTTCAATTTAATTGGGAAGTCATTATGGTTTACTCTGTTGAGGATTAATCTTGAAACAAATATAATTTTTAATTGAGGTTTTTTTTAAATGAGGTATTTGTTCATAGGATGTGAAATAAGTATTCTATTAAAAAAAAAATAATAACTCCTAGAAAATATTTAGGTTTTAAATCTAGGTATTTTGGTTTTTTTGTGTAAATATTTTTTAATTTGTTTTTTCCTATAGGAGTTTCATGTGTGTTTGTGTATAGGTTTCATATTGTATGAATAATCCTTATATGAAGTTCTCAAGTGTTTATGACTTTTGTTGAGTATCTATTTTTGTTTCTTGATTGATTTATTACTTAATTTGTTCTATTTTTGGGTGTTTCATTTAGTTTATCCATAATTATTCTTTAGGGAAGGTTGTTTTTAAGGTTAATTTTCCTTAGTTTGTAGTGTCCATGAGTGTTTATGAAATGGTACCATTCTTTTGTGGTTTTGGTTTCGAATGACTATGAATTAGATGCCTTCATTAGGTTTCAAAAGTAATTGGTATGGATGAGATATTATTTTTTATTTTTATGAGTGATGTCCCATATCACACACACATGATCCAACAATAGTGTCCAGGATGTTCATGATGAAATGGTATTAGATCTTAGTTTATAAAAGGTTTCTTTTTTAACAAATCAATGTTCTTTTTTATTCATATTGTATGGGGATAGGATTGAGGAATCATGAGAGTTAGGTCATGGGTTGGAACATTATCATCATCACTTATAACAAAATTAGAGATACGATTGAATTTAAAGGGTTTCAATTTATATACACAATATTTTCCATCCTAATTATTAATATTGATTTAGGTTGATGAATTCATAATTCCATTGGTATTTTTCTTGATATCTCATGTTTTGGATTAAAAATGGGTGTAGACATGGAGTCATATAGTGAGGTCACTTAGACTATCAACCCATGTGCATCTCGAATGCATGGTTCTATGAAGCTCTTATAATATTTTCTTGATATCACCATTATCTATAAAACTATTTGACTAATAAATTAATGACCGCTTTCCCCATAATAATTATAATTCTAGGGTTACTTATGCATTATAATTTTTTTTAACATTTCGATATGATTTGGGTCGATTTTAGTGATGTCCAAAAGGGAATGTTTTTAATATTATAATTGTATGCATTGAAATTATTAATGAGAAATATCATAAAAATGTATTAATATGTATATTATTTTTTATGTAAGTTGAATTGACATAAAAAATATAAAAATAGTGTTTTATAATTTTTATTATTTTAAAATATATCATGTACATGAATGTTTTTTAATGTGGAAATTAATCACTTTTTCTTGTTTGTAAGTTATTTTGAGATGTGTTCTTGGTTTATAACATTTTATTTATCTTAGAAATTGAACATATTTGTATGGGGTGTTTTAAATCATGTTTCTATTTTGTTGATGGAATTAAAAAATATTTTTTTGATACTAAACAATAATTTTTTAAAAATATTTGGATACAATGTTAGGGTTTCTAGTTTTTTGTATAAATAATTTATCATTTATTTTATCATGAATCTTATTGAATTATTTTGGGTTTTTTTTCATGTCATTTGAATAGAACTTTATGAATGTACTAAAATCTTTTTATGCCATTTGATTTTTTTATAATTGGTTATTGATCGATTGAGTTTTGAGGACATTTATGTTTCATTGTGTTTTTTTGGGCCTCTCCTTGATTACTGCCAAGGAAATGTATATATTTTTCAATGGTTATAGCATCTTTGTTGGAGGTTTACTTGTATATTATTGTATGATTACCCTCTCAAGTAGATCTATATTTTATTGTATATACATGGGACACGATGGTGACTATTATAGGATGACAAGGATGAGTGATATATTCAGTTTGATAGGTTGGGTTCACTGGGAGTAGGTGTTTAGATAATAAGGTCTTAGTTTATCATAACATATTTCACAACTAGATACAATGTAAAAAATATTGAGGTTGGTTTTTCTGATAGTAAACATTGTTTTGATATCCTTTTGACTCTATTAATTTTACACATAGATCATTGTTTTTATATTAACTACCATTGGATCCTTCCACCCCTTTTTTCTATTATATACTTTTTATGAATTTATATATTTTTAATTCATTATTACACTTTGGATATTTTAAAAATTATCTTAATTATTATTCATCATTACTTTTTATAATGATTTTTCAACGTGAAAATAGAAATATTTTTCATTATGTATATATTCGTATGGATTTGTTGGAATTTTGTTTTAGATTCCTTATGTTCCTTTCATGGTTAACTCCTATTATTGGTGTGGGTATTATTTTGTTGAGAGATCCCACATAGACATTGTTTTGGGTTCTATTTTAAGGGTAGTGATGTGTAACTTGTGAATTTATAATTTTTTTTATACTTTGGTTTCTTACTTATTTTGTGATTTTTATATTTAGTTTCATTAGTGAATTATTAGTCTACTTTCATTTCAATTGACGTTTCCTCTAGTGATTCAGTGGCTATATGGGGGTATAAAGTATTTTGGTGGATTGAATTTTCATACCCTATTCCATCTTAAATTAATTGTTTAAAATTTATATATTTATTAATTATTATTTGTATTTGTATATTTTTAATTGATGATTTCTTAAGAAATTAATGCATTATACATGTTTCATGAATATCCCACAGTTAGTTTTAACAATACAACAATGATGTAGGTATGGTTGAAATATTATGATACCCATTATGCATGTTTTGTAAATAGTTTACCCAACTATGTTGAAAAAATATGGGGGCGACCTAATGTTCTTAGTAAAGGGTTCACTATTGGAAAATGGTTTAGTAAACTATGTAAAACCAGTGAGAATCACCATGATTTAAAATAATTAAATACATCATATAAAATTATGGAATACAAACAAAAAAATGGTTTACCCAATCCCTACATTTCATACCCCACTCATCTCACCCCCATCTCATTATAACCAATCCCCGATGAACCCTATATTCACCCCTCCTCTTTTTCAGCATTGTTTTATTGGGAAATTATGATCTGTATTAATCAGGGTAAGTGTTATTACTCCTCCTTATCAACCTTCCACTTTATTATTATTATTATTTCTTCACCCTCATTTAAAAAGGACGTTCTATATTGTACACTACTATGTTATTTTGAACTATTCTTTTGGTTAGTTGAATCTAGCATTGTTGCATCTCTTATAAGGTCCACATATTCATGATTCAAGAGTGTTCTCCTTTTTTCACATATTTTATTGTTATTGTATTCCATGGATTTATTTTTCATGAAATTGAATGAGTCCATGGATGTTTGAAGCTATTTTTTATTAGAATTTTATTTTTTTGTTCAATAAATTTAATATATACCTCTGTCATTTTTTAGAAACTTATATTTTTTTTCTAAATATCATAGTATGGATTGTCCCTTATTATGTGTCTTCACATAAATAATAATCATTCATGTAAGCTACAAAATATTTATATTTATTTATTTATAAGGATAGTTACTAATATTGTATTAATGTTTTTTTAGGATTGTGTGTATTGGATTGTGTGTTCAATTGGTCCATTTGGATTTGTTTTCCATATTTGTTTTATTTTGTTTAGTTAACATGTTCCATACATATGACATTTAATTGTGATTGATATAGGAGTTCAGAAATTTTAATTATATATCTATATTCTTCTTCTTGGATATATGTATATATATATCCACATATTTACATGAGAATATGAAAATATATGCTTTGAGTTATTTACAAGTGCACAAATATGTATACATAGAGAAATATATATTTCTATAATGATAGTGGGATGATTAGAAACATAGACTGAAATGTATAATTTTGTTTTCCATAATATGACTTCAAATGGGGAATTTAATATTTATTTCTAACTCATAATTTAAATTCTTGTTTTTTTATTAAAGAAACCTATGAATAATGTTGTATTATAAAAATCATTTTTTATTGTAATTTTTGTAGTTTTTTATTTGTAATTATTTTTGTTTTGGTTATGGGAATTTACTTTTATGACTAGAAATAGTGATTTTAATGGTTCCTCTGAAAATGGGAACAAGAAATGATATTTTTTATGAAAATGATATGTTTATTGAATAATGTGGTACTATTAAAATATCATCAGAACAAAAAATACATGATTAGGTGAACATATAGATGGATGAGGTTCCCACACCCCTATCTATACATGTTTCCTAGATTTGGTTCCACAACTAGCTGGTGACATGGTTAATGATTTAGTCCACTAACTAAGGGTCACCCTAATTAGTTATTTACATCTTCAAGTTTTCTATATTCCTAGTGACACTTGGGTGTTTGTCCCTTGACACATGTATTCAATTTAGGATGGTTTTTTCCACATTATCAACATTACTTCATATTCTCCATGCTTAAAAATTTAAGTTACCTTAACCTTTTTTCATGTATATAATTTCTCTAATAACTTCTTTTGATTGGTTTCATTAATTATCTCTATTTATTTTTCTACATAGTGAAATTTTTTATTTTATGATTTATTTTCGAATGTTGGGTTATTTATATTTGTAATAAAAAAATCATATGTTAGTTTGAAAATTTTCACAATAAAAATGTATCAAAACATTAGGTTTATATAATTGAGATTTATAAAAAAGGCATATGGATTAGTTTTGAAAATTAAAAGGCAAAAAATATGTTTATATTAACATAATATTCAAATGAAATTTTTGTGTGTTTAATTAAATTGAATTTATATAAATTTTTTGGGAACCATAATGGTAATTTTAATCCATACTAAATAAACCACTTAATGTTTATAATCTATATATATCCTGTAGGTACGGGTTCCTTTTATAAGGAGTGACTTCTTAAGACCATTATAGAGAAAACTCTCGAAGTGGCTTCCTAATATTATGGATTTTGATAAGCCTTGGTTCATAGGGGATCCATGATTAAGGTATAAGAAATATATTGTTAATGATTTGGTACATTCTACAAAATAGAACATCCATATTTTATATTATTTCATTAATAATTTGTGCAATATATATGATGAGATTGAGGTTTAGATCTTAGGGATAGTTTTTTGGCTAGAGTTATAATGATTCATTGGATTAATTTTATAAATTGATTATATTATTGTTTTCTTGTTTTTTGATTTAGTGGGGGAATATGAAATGTTGATGTGTCATGCCGAGATTGTGATAGAATTATGTATATTATAATATATTGAATTATTTTATAAAATTATTTCCCTCTGAGTATTTAATAATTCCATGTAACATGTCTATAACTAGGGTGGGCTGTTAAGGCCCATGTTTTACTAAAACAAGCCATATTTGCAATCTGATGGACATATGTCTTGTGATGTTTTGTGACACCATCCCTAAGGGGTGTACATTAACAAAACAAAACATGATGTATGGACTCATTGTATTGTTTACCAAGTGACCTCAAAATAATGGGATTCAGCATTATGGAATTGAGTGGACATCTTTGGCCACAATGAACATTGAGATTAATTATAACATTTTTAGTGATTGAGATGACTGTGGGGTGATTGTTCAATAAACGATTATATATTGTAACCTGTGTGGCTATACTATGTTGATATTGATTGATAGATTGTGTGTGATGACTAACCTAGGGCGACTAGAGAATTAAATTGTGTTGATCCCATCTCCGTTATTTACACTAATACAGGTTTACCAATGAGGTCAAAGAGACCTTGTATAGAGATATTGGTGACATAATGGGATGTAATTCACTCTATGTGTTATATGTTTTACCATGTGATTAATTATTTATAGAGGACCCCATGTTGGATGTCCAGATAGAAATGATAATTTTGGGATCGTATTGGGTGCATATTGAAATGCGTAAGGATGATTATGTGAGAGGCGAATGAGGATTTACATTCATAAATATTAGATATTTTTAGATTAATAATCATAATATATATTTTTGATCAACTCAATAACCATAACAATTTAACTTTTCATTTCTGAGATACAAAATCCTCTTAATTTATTATATGTGTTCAATATTTCTAACATTGAACTCTTGTTATGTCTACCATACACAAAACCATTCTTCTTTACATTAGGAAATAAAAACATATGGAAGCGACATCTTGGTTACTAAGTAATATAATAAATAGGGATATTCATCAATGATCACACATGAAAATAATTTGAACATAAGGGTTTGAGATCATTATAATAAATTAAAATCTTCATAAATAATCATTCAAAGACCATAAACTTGTGTATTTCATTAAAAACAATATCATGAAAATATGAAATTTTCAAAATAGTATTGAATCATCAGTGTTCGATCATGTTCCATGAGTGTTTCACATAACCATATAAAAATAAATAAACATAATATTATAAAATTGAGAACATAGATAAATAGTGTTTGGTTCAATCATAATTCGAGGACATGAATTCAGGCCATTACATAAACTATAGGACATGAAACTAGGTCCATAATTAATAAAATGTACCAAAAAATCATATCCACAAATAATCATATGGACATGGAAATTAGCTGCTTGAATATACATATAGACATGAGTCCTTATCAATGATTAAACTTTTAGATATGAAAACCAAGGCCATTTATAATCTTATATAAACCAAAACCTGGTCCATGAATAAATATTTGAGCATTAAATGAGTTTCATAGATAATATATTTATCTCTTGAGTCCCCTATATTTAACTAATGCATTTGAAATATATAGAAAATCCACCCTTCTCAAAATAATTATACCTATATATAACTCCATAAGATCATGAAACCATTTAATATCTCATCAAAATATAACCTATGAAAAAACGGGTTTCATAAAAATCCCATCATCATAATAAAACACTATTCAAAGAATAAATAATGAAGGTATCTAGAATCATGTCCCCAGAGAAACTTATGTATCCTCAATGTATTTAATCAAATAAGAAAATGTATTTAATATATCACTTCAATGATTTCATGACAAAAGTAATGTATTTATTTTAAAACCACTTAATTAAAATTGATATATTTATATAAATTTATAAAAAATATTAGTTAAAAATAAAACATTTTATTATATTAATCATAAAGACATTGAGTGATAATTATTTTGGGAAATCCAATAATTTTTAATATGTTTGAAAAATTATTCCTCACCCATTTCGATAAAAATTCAAAATTTCCTTATATGTTAAATTAAAAGATGAATCCGTTTAAATATTTTATTAAAAATTAAAATATAGATAATAATGAATTTAAAATATCATATTATTTTTTTGAATAACTCATAAAAATATTCTATATATTACATAGACATAAAAGTAAAATATTCTCGACCAATGTGGAAATAAATTCAGTTTTTCTTCTAAACAGTTCCCAATAATTTTTGCTACTAATATTTCAGAAATGGTACTATTACAATAAAAATAAATTAATATTATTAGGGGTAGTAAATTAAATTTTATTTTTTTAGATTAGGATGGTATAATTTTCTCAATTTAAAATCAATTATATAAAATCTTGATTAAAGTGGGATTAAAACACAAATCCCTCACATGTAGTCAAATCATTCTTCATAAACATTCGAATATCATATAAAATAACATAAATATAATTTAAATATATTATATAATGATATATAATATATATCATTCTATATAATATTAATTACATAATTTAATAATCTTTTTATTAATAAATTTTTATTGAAATCATTATTCTAGGTCATAACTGCTTTCTTTCTCATGTATTTGTTTGTTTAGTAGTCCCTGCCCTTTTACATTTTTCATGGTTGCATCATGTTAATAATTTTTATCATGATTAAAAAATATTATATATTATATATATATAATTATAATCATATATCAAATGCATAGATAGAAAAAATAATTACACTACTCGTGGAGATGGTAGGTCGTGCGTATTTATGTATACTATTTTCAATTTTTGACAGAAGGATCAAAATAAAGGAAATAGTAATTCACAATTTTAGAATAATTTTTTTTCATATATTAATTATATAACCATTATAAATATCCTTATTTACCTATATGAATAGTTGTAATGAAAAACGAATCACATCGCTTATTGGAGGTAGAACTCCACATATACACATGAGTGATGTGATAATTATTTCTACAGATGAGAAGGTAAGATTGTAGATATGATATTATAATTTCAATTGTATAATTATATCCTAAATATAATAAATAATAATTGTATCTATAATAAGAATAAAATATGTAATGTTGTGATAAAAATTTAACTACATCATAATGTAGAGACTATAAGCCTAACATACATATGGGTAATGTTTTATCATTCCAAGAAATGGAATGAAGATGGGTAATATTAATTAAATATTAAAAATAATAATTTAAAATATTTAGTTAATTTAATTTTTAATTTTTAATGGATACCATGGATTTAGAGGAGGTATAAGAAGAAATATAATTGAAAATTCTCTATCTATAGTTACACCACTTCATTGAGAAATCATTTTTGTCTTAAACACTAATCCATTAACAAATGGAATTTATGAAGGAAAAGAAGATATAGGTTTGGTGGAATGATTTACTACTATTATTAATTTATTTATTGAATGATATATATGTGTAAAACACTATTAATAATTATCCAGTGGGGGTTCTGTTTTATATGCGAGGGTAGGGGCACTGTTGGGATAACATTAAATATTAAATTTATATAAATTAATTTTCTTGTAGAATTTTTTTAAATTTAAAATAGTTAATTTTTATTATAATAATTATTTGTAATACATTCAATAAATAAAATATTAAAAAAATTAGTTTTTTTAAACTTATCCCTTTGTATTAAACCTCATCAATCATTTGATAATAACCTTAATATCAATGTTATTTACTTAGTGGTGGTATAAAAATTATTATAATGAGAAATTAAAAAAAATCCATGTAATATATTCTAACCATGTCACATTCACATTTAAGTATATATGAATTTAATATATTTTTAATTTTCTAAAATAATTATTTATTATAAAATATCAATAATTTAATTTTTAGAAATACATGAAATATTACAATACAATTGTTTTCACTCATGAAAATTGATCCAAAATTATAAAAAAATATAATATAGGGAGTTTATTTTGAAAATAAAAGCAATTAATGAAATTTTAATTATTTTTTATATAATTGTAAATCTCATTCTTCATTTAAACTAAATGGTTAACCAATTTTTTCCTTAATAGTTATAATAAATTATTCAATATTAAAGGCTTGTTATTTTAAATATAAGATGTAAATTTATCATAAATAACCATTGTATTTCATTTTCTATAATTTCTAAACCTAATTTTATTCTTTCATGATTTTTATGATTTCTAAACAAATTAATAACATATATTTTCTATAAAATACTATTACTATCATTTTAAGTACTATTCAACTATTATAAATTTTAGGAAGACCTGAAATCAATTGAATTATAATATATAACATTCACACATTTCTAATTTTATTTTTCAATCATCATCATTTATTTTAAATTTAGCACACCCATACAATATTACTTTTATAGATTTTAATATCATTTACATTGTTTTGGACTTCTTGCACAAGCATTGTGTCTACAGTGCATCAAAATTTAGGATAATTGTTTCATCAATAATAATTAATAATTAATTACATTATAAAATAATTCATTCATATTTCATTTAAAACATTATAAATAAAAATTATTGTTTTATATCCCTTTCACAAGATAATATTTTTATTAAAAATATGAAAGTAAAATTTTGAACTTATCTTTCAAATGAATATTATTCTGATAAATAATTATTTTTAAAGTAAATATGATGTATTTTAATGTTTTAAAAAATTTAAAATGAAATATACTCATAAATTTAAATAAAGTCAGGGTTTGGAATGAATTTGGATAAATAACACATTACTTTTAACCAAAATAAACCCATATTGCCTCCACTGTGGTAATAAAAATTTAATCGGTTACTATACAAAATGAAAAGAATAAAAGGGCCATATTTACCACATTTGGAGCAGATGATTCCAAATATTGAATAATTTTTGAATTTTAAATTTGAAGAATTGTTATAAATTATTTTAAGATAATTACACAAAGTGCCATGACCAATAGATTTCTCTAATAATTTTTAAGTATAAATATATTTTTATACAAAATTAATGATTAAATTTAATTCAAATTAACATAATTAAATTTCTAATAATACAATAAAAATAATTTTTCTTTAAAACCATTTAAAAAAATAAATCATTTTATGTTCTTAAAAGAAATTTTTTCAAAAAAACTCTATAATTTTCACTATTCTCTTCAAAATTGATATTTTTAGAATAAATCCCAAATCATCACTCTATGAAAATTTTTATATAATTATATCAATGCTGATATTTTTATTATAAATTTTGTTAAATATTTCAATATGATATTTATAATATCATTCCATAATATGAAATTAAAACAAATTGTAAAAATTAAGGGTACATTCAATATGAATTTATAACAATTTTTGTTGATTATTACATTGATTTATATTTCATAATTCTATTACATATATCCCTAAACACCAATTCAATTGATAGGGTATAATGATCATTATATTATTATGTGGTAGGATTAGTCTTGGTGTTTCTTGTTGTATATATTACAGAACATAGTCTTATATTAAATCATGTGGTATTAAATTATATGTCAATATCGAACCTGAATTTGATGATGCTAAAATTTAATGGTTTTTGTGATGATTACAATTCTATAAGTCATTTTTCCTCCCTAATTTATGTGTGTATGGTGTATGGATTTGGTCATCCAATCGAGATGGTTTATATCATATGAATCATGTGTAACACACATCTATAAGGATGTATCTTGATACATGTGTTATATTATATTTTCTCCTTGGATATCATGCTACCATGGGACTAATAGGGATGGTCATCAAGGGTTATATTATTATTCCTGATATTTGGGTAGCCTTTTTTGTAACATTGAAATCGATGTAACGAATGTGACCTTCCAATTATGCCCATGGGCTGACTTGGATTTCCATTGACATACTCTATTGAATAGGGGTTAAGGATTTCATCCTACCAGGTGGCATAAGTACTGATTTCGATTTCCATGGACTCAATACATAGAATTGGGGGTTGTGGATGAAACCATCTCAGGTGGCCTCTGAGCTACTTAATATTTCATAGGGCATGATAAAATGAATCTGTTATTGTAACTAATACAAATAATTTGTTAAGTAAAAGCTTTTTGGTGTCATACACGGTCATGATATTTATTGGAATGGTATTGTGACTTTAATATAAATAGTATTACATTGGATGATGTATCTTTGTGTTGATCTTAGGTATCATGATATAACCTTCCGATAAATAGTGATAATTTATTTTAAGCTTCCATAGTTTTTTATTGATTTAGATTATCATTTAAGAAGTGTAATCTAAATTTCCATGTTATGTATTGGACCATGTTTTTTGTTCCCTACTATGTTATACTAATACGATGCTCAGGTGGCCATTGATTATGGGAACCCTTGAAAAATTCAGTTATCATAGGTGCATGTTTAGAAGAGGCATAATATAGATTTATTGAGCATTATAGATCAAATAGTTTTTTGATAATGGGTTATATGAGGCTCATAGATGACCGCATGGACACATTTTATTTTTCTTTTTATTTATCTTGTAGATATGTTTAACCTTGTGGGTAATCGATTTGGTTTTATATAGTTTTGATAGTGAGGATGTATGTGTGTTTTGATGGGGAAGGGATGACTGGGGAAACCATTTATAAGGTTGCATCATTTGGGGATTGATAGTTGATTGAGAGGGTTATTTTCATCACCATCATTAACATCTAGTCATTTTCATTCATAGTGGAATATCCCAATAGTTCCATCATCCATTACTAGTCACGAACCTACATTCCAATGGAAGGTGTTCCATCTGTATTTTAGACCCAATGACTCATATAGACATTCATTGGTCGAGGGGATGGGTGGTCAGGATCATATCTCCCTTTTGGAGGAAATTGATTCATTATCTGGTTATCTCTAATAAATTTAACATATGTTTTGGAATCCCTTCCTTATCTAGGTATGGGGCGGGTCACCCTATCAAAATGATAATATGTTAATTTATTTATATTAAAAGGAATGTTGAGCTCATTATTGAATAGAGGAAAGGGTATATCATTTGTCAATCCATCTGTATGTATTTGAAGTTCTTCTTCCAATTCTATGTAATGGGCTTCTAATTATGTAGTAAAGATGTATAACCAGGTAATTCACAATTTCTTGTCCCACTATGAGGTGGTTAATATTTAGAAGAGAGTATTGAGCCATTATGAGGCATCTTATATATCCTTTTTATTTCACAAATCAAAATCTAATTTTTTTTAACCGAGGATGATTACTATCCTGTTGAGATGACAAATATGTGGGAAATGAGGCACTAAAATTTTGAGATTGAGTCTCAAGGAGGCATCATTTGTATCTTGGTTATGGCTAGAATCATATTTATCATATTTCGTTTAGGCCCTTAGGAATGAGTTCAAAGAAGATTGCAATTTATGTAGGGGACTTTTTATCAATAAACACATCGAGACATACATAATAGAATTTCCCTAACTGGTTGAGATTCATTATGTCAAGAGGGGTTCATTGGAGCTCCTTAAGCCCACACAGGATATGCCCAGTGTGATAAACATGTGATTAGAAGTGATCAATGTCATTTGATATGGATATGTGGGGATCATGTGTTGGGACATCCCACTGGATGTTTAATATTAATCTCATGCCTTGATGGGTCATTCTTCATATACTGATTATAGAAATAATCAGATTAGTTATTGTTTATTTTATTATGGATTACACTGCAATGATACATATAGTTAGGATTTATGATGTTATGTTATTGACCATGGATTACATAATGAGGTTTCCCATAAATTAGTAGAGGTATATGATTAAAATGATATGATCATTTTAGTTTCCTAATACCATGGGAGCTATTAATGGTGTCAGAAATTGGTGATGAATAATGATCGGTCTCACTGCTTATGGATAAAGGTCTTTTCTACCAAGATATCCCTCTCAAGGATTGATATCGAGCACTTTCCTTAAGAAGGAATATTACGTATCATGATTATGGAAGGTATCAATGTACTTATAGTTCACATGATTGGGGATTACATAGTGATATTTAACATTTCATATGTCTTACACACCAATGGTGGGAAAGGATATTAAGATCTAGGATGCCTTACTCGACCTGGCCAACTTCTCTTTCTGACACACCTTGAATGTCTGTTTGAGAGACTTTGATTGATTTCTCTATATGTTAGAGAATGTATATCTTACATTTCCAAGGAAAATATTATGATCCCATTTATTTTTCTAGGGTAATTTAAATAATATTGATGGAGTTTCTTAGGTTTGTCACATGATCAAGGATGACTTATTCGGAGGACACCGCAGGACTTGAATAGTTGTTCATGAAAGCATTACATAAGTATGCTACCTATTTTAGAGGGCATTGAATTATCTAGATGACTTTACCACAAGTCATGGTATGATCATGATTACACACATTGAGGGTGTCATGAGAGTCAATGTGACATGTCTTAGAGGGTGTCATTTGTCCAGGAAAACATGTCTAGAGGGCATTGTAAGACCTGGTCGACATCTGCAGAGGGTGGTGTGACTGCCATTTCACATGACTAAGTGCTACCATGAGACCCAACAGACATGACCAGGCGTCATTATATGGGTTTGGAAACAAGTCTAAAGGATATAAAAATATTTATAAGGTGATCCCAGAGGTCTTTGTGATTCTAAGGGGGTGTTCCCATGGGGGAAGTATGCGATTTTATTCAACATATCCTAAAGGAATTCACATGAACTAAATATTATGCCAACATGACATCACAAGATCTGGGTTACATAACCTAGTGTAATTGAATGTTTTGCATGGTTCATGAAAAGTGCATATGGACCGACATATATTTCCATTACATAATTCCCCATGTTCATCCTCTCTTAACCATTTTATATTGTGAATTCCTTATATTTATTTAGTGTTATTTTATTTTAATTCCCATGTAGTATAAGATATGCATTGGATATTCCTCATTTTTTCTATCACAATTCTATCATGTGATCAATGAGGGATCCTACGAAGTTATATATACATGGAACATGATATCTCTGCTTATTAATTGGAATAATACATGATGGAAAACATTATTTTGTTGATAAACACTACTCTATGAAATTAGCTTGAGTGCTAGGATGAAAACTGTCTAACTTCTCTTACGTAGATTAGTGGTTGTGCCCATTTATTTTCATATTGGGGTGGGGATTTAAAGGCATATCCACCCAATATATTCTTTGTTTTTCATGAAATGTATCTTGTGAATCCTAGATGGAGTCGCGAAGAGCTTCAACATCATTCGTCTTCACTGGTATCTATCATGGATCGCTTTGTGGGAATCTCTAGATTTTCAGTGATTGTGATTTGCTCCCATCAACACATCCTTTATTGAGTTATTCCCAACTTATAGGGACTCATTGAAAAATGTCGGCATGATGAAGGACTTCCATATTATCATATTGAAATTTCAAAGGGCCTTTGTCAGATCAAGACACCTATTGAAGGAATTCATGTGATCTCAGGTGAATTTGGTCAGAATTTCCTCAAGACAAGGATGTCTTGAAAGGGTTCCCTCATGGGGACATGGTGACTTGTCATGGGGTCTTGGAGGATCATGTTACTAATAGGCTCAACACATCATGAGTGTTTTATGACTGGGAGGGGATTCCAACCCTCCTCCATTTTATTTCATTTGATTATAATACAATGGTTGGGAGAATTGTGAGATTACTTGAGTAATATCTAAGGAAACACTCATGTCATGGTGATGCATTCTGTGAACAATAGTGGTCTTATGGGGATATAGGATCATTTCATAAAAAAGTACATATTTTTTTAATATGCTGAAAATTGGGAGTAAAAGGTCACATAGATATACATCAGGCTCTTCATGTGATGAGGAAGAATTAATTATGGGATTTCGTGAGATCAGACAAGCATGTGATCGGGGTCTCGCGTTGCATTACAGATCCCAAGGGGCATGTCACATGTCGTTTATGACCACAAGTGGCTTCTTAATAATTCTCATTTATTTACATTGTATTATTCTACAATGGTTCAAGGGTCATGTGATATTTCTTGAATGTTGTTGGGGAGAACCACTCACACCATTGGTGATCCATCAAATGAGTTTTACTACCACAATAGGCCTCAAACGTTTTGATATTTTCCTTCTATTTTGAAGGACTTTTGAAGGCTTTGTCAGGATCTAGCTTGTTTATTAACTGTGGGGCATTAGATAGTATATTTGGTTTCCACCACATGACTGTTTGTTTTCCAGGGCACCATTGTAGTGGAAGAAGGACTTGTAATGTGGTTCTTATTAGGACCCATTTGAAGGATATCTATTCCACACAGTTCTCTAGTATGATCTTAAAATAGTCACACAATCACATATCCCATGAAGTCTCATGTTTTCAATGGTTCTCAACCACCATCCTCATTCTTTTCTTTGTTGGGAAAATGAAACCAATATTTAGGTATTTATTTCATGTTGAATTTTTGGATTATCATTTTCTCTACACCAACATATACCCACCCAGGGTAGATATTTTTTTTGGGATAAGTGATCAATAATAATGAATGTAACTTCACACCTCAGACATTGATGATATTTTGAATAGTATATTATGAGATGTTTCGTCTTCCATGTGAGACTTAGTATTCCATGTAATTACCTATATATATTTGATTGGATGGTGGAATCATTCACTGAAATCTCAATATCATATAGTGATCTCGCCTCATATTCATCACATGACATTGTCACATTATGATTTGGTAGGTCCCAATCGCGAATCCCCTCTGTCATACCTATTTTAATGAGAACTATTCTATAAGACCAGTTTTTTAAGGTTCCTACTTGAACGAAGTTAAAATAAATTATAGTATCTATTTGAACATCAACCATAATGATTGTGATTTCCATGATGATTTTCGAGTTTTTATAACATTATCATATGATCAATCCACTATCATGTGATTCATGTGACCATGTCTGGGTCATTCAATCATGATCCTCCATGGGGTTAGTCAATTGCCCGATGATCTGCATGTCTATGTCGCCCATGATATCATCAAATATTATACAATTCACAAACCATTTAGGTGTTTCGAAAATTGCATTGTTGATCCATTAAAAGAACGTGATGTTTTGTAATTTTATCTATTTCTATGGAAAAGATTTATTTTTATATGATTGATATGTGCCACATACACTTGTTTATGTGGATTTTGATTCTAGGATAGTTTCTTCTTCTATGACCAATGAAAAGGTTATGGTTTCCAAAAATTATAATGATGACATCTGATATCATGTGTTTTCCAATAATGAGATTTTGTAGAGTTTTCTCTACTTAGAGCTTCAGGATTTTCTCTTATTTGACCAAAATACTATATATGGGTTTAGTTTTTTTGATGCTATAATTTATTCTTCAATCATCAGTATTCCATCTCACTAGGAGTCGTTTTTTTCTTACTCTATTTAGATGAATTTTATCGAGGAATGAAAATTTATTGAAATTTCAACAATATGGATAATCTCATATGTTGGAAAACACTCCCTTGGGTCTGGATGACCATAATTGTTCATACCGGTATATTCCTCAAACCGTCTTGATCATATTTTTCCTCTCTAAACAATCCTGGAAGTAGATACATCTCAAAATAGGATCTATGTCATAGTAGTAATTTTTTTTTACTAATGGGGTTAGTCATTTTGTGTCAAGAAAATATTCATAGTGTTTCTTGATGAGTTATCACTACTAGAATTTGGAATTGTAGCTATGGATCTACAGCCACAAACAATAAAAAACGTGGCTCTATATCACTTATACCCATGGTTGTTTTTGATGTCCGTGGAAATAGCTCCCCATGAAATCCCCCCCCCCCCCCCGCCCTCATGAATTTCCCATCCCCATTGCCCTTACGATCCTCCTCCCTCTTGTGATCCTTCTCCTCTCTCGATGTCTCTAACGTAGCCACCCCACCTCCCCGCGAATCTCCTTCTCCGACTCGACTCGACATGGTCTCATTGTTCCCTCCTTGAATCTCAAACCCAGCATACCAGCAGCAGCTGCGTCGCTGCATGCCTCCACTCCTGTGCCTCTCTGCTCGCTCGCCTCACCTCCTCCCTGCCAACCCGATCCTCGTCGTGCCCCTGGGCTTGCTACCCGGTCTCCTCCAACCCCTTCACCTTCTCCATAATGATATCACTTAGCCACACCTTGATTCTACATCTTTCATCCCTACTAACACATCACCCAGCCATGCCTCCTTGCCAACGTCCTTTTTACCTCCTCGCAACTTGGTTTTTCTAGGTTTCTTCTCCTTGCTTCGCATATAGCTGCAGCGGAGTCTATTTCCTCTATAAGTACATTAATTTTCTCCTTTCTCTTTTTTAAAGAAATTTTTTATGAGGGGTATTTGTTTGATATCATCTAGATATGTTAATTTGATTTTAATTAATAATTATTTTCTTATTTGGAATTTTAATCACTAATTTAAATTTTAATTGAGCCATCTTTCGTTATTTTTAGATACACAACATCAATTTAAGACATTTTAGAAAGTCTCTCAGTAAGTCATGCAAGTCATAGAGTTCAGTCTAATCAGAAGGAATGTGATAAACAAAATGGGTTTTTAAATCCATAGGTATTTTAAAACCATTAAAATTAGAGAAATAACTTGTGTCATTTAAATTATATAATGATAAAATGCATATGGGTAGACTGGGATAATCACAAACTATATTTGAAATGGTGTGTCTATTACCATACCGTTTAAAAATCATTCCAAGGATAGATGTTGTCCAAACATGAAATATAGGTTCTACGTATTGTTATTGAATGAATATATGATTATTGGGTCTTATCCTTCAGGGAATGGACATTTCTTTGGTTGGTTATAGGTAGGTTAGATACATAGTGTATTTACCATCTCCTGATAGAGTTGTCTGTCAAGATTTTATGTTCACATTAGCAGTATACATGTAAAATTTTTGGGGACTCAAATGCTCAAGTTAAAATTTATGTTACAAAGGAAAAGGATATTTTAAAGCTAGTTTCTAGTTCAGAGCTGATAGGTATTGTGTCCTTGAGGAAAATTATGGAGGATTTTGAGTGGATTAAAATTCAAAATTTGGACCATGAAAGGTTATCTAGATGTCATTATATATCTTAAAATAATAGTAATAAAACTATAGATATCTCTGGGATGGTATAAGAATTACCATCTTGGTGTTGGGTTGATGAAGGAAAATCCTACGAGAATAAGTAAACATGAGTGTCGGAATATTGATGGGAAATGGGATGGTAATGGAATTCATGGATGGAACATAGATAAAAAAAATCTTGTGGTTAAAACATATCTTATAATAACTAGAATAAGTATACAAATAGTTCTTGGAAAAATGGTCCCTATGTTGATCAGGATTAAACACAAAATAAAATGAAAATATTTCATCCAAATGAAGGGTTATTGGAGAAGACGTTGTGTGAATCAACGAGGGACCACATTCCAAAATAAGATATGAAATTGGTGGGAATGATACTATTGGGTGGCCCCATGATAGAGTGTCCTAGTTTCAAGATATATCTTATGACAATAGTAATCAAGCAACATATATTTCTTAAAAAACGTCTATATATATATGGATTATACATAGTGGAAAGGGGAATGAAATATATGAGTGTCATGGTGATAGAAGGAAGGAAACATGATGTGAATAAGTTCTCATAACAAGGATAACTTAACATAGTTATATCATAATGTAGGGCAATGGGAAGACCTTTTATTAATGAGGTAATGATCCATAACACTTGGATAGATTGGGTGGTTTGAATAAGATAAGAATTTTGGTTGAGCCCAAGATAAGTGATTTGGCATTCACTACATATATCATGATAATATGAATTAAGTATTATGTGGTTATTGAACATGAGGTATTTTTATCTAGACATTGGGTCATAGGTCGAGGAAACCATATTTTTAGAATCTTTTATGGATCTCAGTCTTGTGTAAGTAAACCTTTTCATGTGAGACAAACCACTCCATGTTGCTTAAGGGTTATGTGGGGTGGATATTTTTTCATTTAGTACAACACCATGTGATAAGGATTATATGCTATGAAATTTTAAATCATGAAAAAAGAACATTTAGTGCCATCAATCTAAAGGTTATATGACAAGGACCATATCCAAGTAGTTTAAATTCATGTGAAACACACTTTTAGCTAAGGCTATGTAATTTATTTCATTATTAATCTACTGTTGGTGTAAGGTTTGATATTCCCTCTATCCATTGTGATCATGGAATAATCCCATTAGAGTGGAACTTATGGATGTTGTAAGGTCATTACAATTTCTATTCTAGAATTGGTGGCTTTTTTCCATGTATCATTGGTGTTCTCATGGAAAATACTAATTCTCCACGAATGAATTAGCAGATGTGAACCTTCTGGTGAAATTATCATGTGACATGGTTTTAATAGACTCCATGGTTATATAGTCTGAATAAAATATTCTCATAAACTCATTATAGCTCATCAATCTATGTCTAGGACTTCCCATATTCTGAAAATTGAAGGATACTTCTCTCCTATATAAGAGACAATATGGGGTTTGTTTTGTACCAGTATGTTTTGTGTTTCGATATTCCCCAAAAGCATGAAAGATATTATTATAATAAGATCTATTATCATTGTTCACAATCATATTAAAGATATTATATAGGGTCTTATTGAATTCCTTTATTTATCCATTTATAGTTTCAAGATAGTAGGACAATTTTTTGTATTTAATATTATAATTATGGCATTCATTATTTAGATTTTATGCATAGAAGTTAGTGTTGGTGATCCCACAATTTTTGTGTTATATTTTTTCCATTGACTTTGATGTTTCAATGAATATTACTGTCAATATAAATGAAAGAAGAATTTATGGATATGAATATCTTGGAAGTTGGTTAGAAAACTTAGTTTTTTTGAGAAGAAGGGATCATAATAGAGGTGTGACATTATATTAAGTAAATGATATTTAGAGACACATATTTTATGTTTGAACTTTTATTATGAAATACTTTTCATTCCTCATATGAAAAGGCAATACCTTACCTTTGGAGTTTTGGAGATTCCTTTATATAAATTAAAAAAAATTATGTGTTCTTGAATTACTGCCAAGATTATTGTTTCAGGGAATATTCTAGATTTAAAAAGGGAAATTGAAAATGAAATTTCAATAATGATTTGAGTGTCTTAGAGAATTTATATGGATGAATCTTATATGTCAATGATGAAGGCATTTTAGAACTTCCTTTCTTATGTATATAAGCATGGAATGCAAAAAACTATTCAGGAAAATAAATAGATGAAGTCGAGGAAGATTAAAAAATTGTTGATATTATTGGAGTATAGGATATTGTTATATTTGAAAAGTAATGTTTATGTTTCAGTTCTTTTTTAACTTGAATTATGATTGAATATTTGCTGAGTTGAACCTTATGATTTTTCTGTTTTTTTAAATTTTGGAGAAGGATTTTTAAAAAAAATACCTTAATACAACACTACCCAAGAAGCTAAGTCATCAGATACAGGTGGCCAAGATTAAAGTCATTCCAGTTTGGATGGAATGTATAAAAGCGTGTGTTGGTCAAAAATGACTTCAGTATAGTGCACCAATTTTTTATTGGTGGAGAGTGATGGTTAGAAACACTCTAAAAGAAAGCGTGATAGAACCGTGGCCATAATGGATTTGAATGTCAGACTAAGGAGTGTTCTAGGTAATAAATAAGAGGCCTCACAAACAGAAGTCTGGTGTAGGACACATCAAATAGAACTATTGTTCATCATTTAAAAACACCATCATTGGTACTTCATATGATATATTATAGGTTTTCTTCTTAAATTATTTAGTTTGTGTCATGATTATAGTTTATCCGCACTATAAATTATAGAGTGATCCATAATGTGAGATCATTAGAAACTCATTCTATATTCAAGAATTATAGGAATTATAAGTTATGTGAAAAGATCTTCATAGGTTATATTTTTTAGATGAAAATGGAAGAATATAGGGTTGAAAGACTTTTGATGAAATTTCATAAGACTCGAACATCATAAGACTTTTGAGGGAATTATATAAGACTTTATAAATTATAAGACTTATTTGAAAGTCTTATCACATTATGCATAGCAACAAAAAATGTAATATGATAAACTAAATATGATGATTCATAGTGATTTTTTCTTCATTGACATAAATATTGTAAAGAAAGATTGTGATTCATGCTTCCATTTCATAACTTCATCTTTTACAAAAATCATTACACCATGAAATGAGGAGATGAAACCTTGAATATTTTTATATATAATTTATTCATACATGGATTTTTTTATGACGTGGTGTCTACATGTCTATATATAGTAACAAACTATTTTTAAGAGAAGTAGTTGGAGTTTTGAAATGTCAAGATATTTTGAATTTGGAATTATTTAGAATTATAGTGATTAGAAATGTAGTATTCACATTGTATAATGTTTACAAATAAGAGAGAAAGAAAAAAATTAATATAATGGATATTTTTTCATGTATCACACAATCACACACAAATATATATATATATATTTCATGTCAAAGAAATTGTCAGTTTGAAACTGTCATTCAAAGAATGAAAAATCCTTGCATCAAGAAGAGATAACAGATATTGAATCCTATAGAAAAATTCCTTGATTATTGAAGGAGAGAATAGATCCAAAACTGAATATAGTCTTAATAAGATTTATGGATTACGGATAATGTAATTACGATATCTAGTGTATATTGGTTTCACTAAATAAGAAGATGAATAAGAAGAGGGAAGAAGATTTATGTGATGTTCAATTTTCAAAGAAAGAAGTGTATTTTATTTATGAAAGGGAAGAAGATAATGGTTTTTTCATTTTAGTTTTCTATGGTTACAACTAATAAGAGATTTAAAAAATAGTTCTAGTTTTTTTGAGTATATTAATATTTGAAAATAAAAAAAATATTTCCTAGTAGGAATAATGGAGATATTTGATAAAATTCGGAAAACCATTCTGTTCACTTTGAGGAATAAGAAGTTTCATCATATTCCCTATCACATGTGTTGTACATATGTCATAGCAATGTTAGTAATTCAATTTGCAGCATTTTATCAAGGAGAGAACTAAAGAAGTTTTGTTAGAGATCAAAAACTATAAAATAAAATGAATAATTCTCTATTATGAAATAATCTATCAACTTGTATTATAAAGAACATATGATGAAATAATCATCCTTAATGATGATGAAAAAGATATCAAAGTTAGAAAGTAAGGTAAAGATATCCATCTTGAAACTGATCGAACATTTAGTACTATTAAAAATTGGATAATTATTAATTTTGAAAACTGTAGTGTCTCCTTGAAGGTTAGACAAGTATAGAAGGTTTTGAAGAATCTTCTACAATTATCACTTCATAAAAATCTGGATTTTGGAAGGTGATTGAAAAAGGTATTATTGAAAGGTTATGATTTCATAATATCTAATTCTTGATGAAAACAATACAATACTACTATATGGGGGTATGATGTTTTTAAATTAGTGGAATTTATATGAAATATTGAATATGTGTCGGGGCTGTTTTCTGAAATTAAAACATGCTACTTAATTTTAATGTTTTCACCTGTGTGATAAAGTAGGTAAAAAAATAAGTTTGAAATTTTCCATGAGAATCATTACAAAAATTTGTATCAATCAATTGTCCCAGCCAAAAAAATAGTTTGCTAACTCTTGGAAAATGTGATGAGTAGTTTCATTTCATATTGGAATCATATTCTTCGTTAAATGGAGGGCTTTGATGTCTAAATCAAACCCACCTTTTTATGCATTGATTATGAATCATGTTGACTTAGAGTGGAATAATTGATGGCACATTTCTTTATTATGAAATGATACCATTATATCTCCTATAAAATGTATTTTTTTATCAATAATGGTGAGATAAACGAATGGGAAATTTAAATTTCTAGATACGGTTGCTCAGGTCGGCACTGTCTGTACCCTATATATGTTTGATCCCACACTTAGAAAAGTTTCAAGGTATGGTTGACCATGGGGATTAGAATCTGGAATACCGAAAAATTGAAATAGAGATCCCAAAATCAATTCCCATTCCTGCTATTCAAAAAAATTGTGGACAGTATCCCACACTCGGTGTGTTGGTTTGCGGCTGGGGTGACATCAGTTTTGGTGTCTAGATTCCATATAGATCTTGAGTCGGTTAGTAATACTTCTTCCATATTCAATTATCGAAGAGTTAAATGAGTTTTTCATGTTATATTAAAACCATACGTTGGAAATCGTATCCATTTATCATCTCACAGATTACAACCACTCACTAGATTAAAACTCAGGGAACATCAGTGGCCTTTTCTGGGAGATCACATTTCTTCTCTTCCTTATCTAATTTTTATGCAAAGTTAGATGATTCTGCTATTGCTGATGCATACATTGATCTCTTGAAAATTTCATTATCCAATGCCTTGCTTGGTATGCATTCCAATGATCCTCCTAAAACATTGAAAACCATCAAATTTATTGGTTCCATATTTTCCTATGTAAGAACTAGATATCATAAAAATCCATGATATATGTTCTTTTAAATGGAGAAGAAAACTTTTTTTTCATTTGAGCATTGTTGCAGATAGCTTCCCTAGAAGATGAAAATGATGGTTCATCATTCATGTCAATGATCTATTTTTCTGAATGTTTGGATGAGTTCTCGTGTCATCTATTTTCTTTACTTTTACACTTGGAACCAAACAGTGTTATGTAAGTGTTTATGCCTCTTTTTTTCCATCCCTTTCTTCAATCATTCATGTATTGTTATAATATTTAGTTATGAATTTTCTAGATATTAATTATTTTATGGTATTGTAGAAGTGAAGGGATACACTCGTAACTGGTTTTAGGAATGTTCATGATTGAGGATGGTCCCTTTTATTTTTTCATGCTGAAAATACTTCTTGGGAAGCTCTATCAAAGTCTCTATAGTCAAGTATGTCCTATAATTGCAGGTTGTTCAATGCAGTAGCTTCAAGAATCCATTTTTTTTATTTTTTAGATGATTTAATCTTTTGAAAATCTGTATAATTGCCTAAAGCGTGTACAGTGTGTCCTTTTTTCTGTCTACTGTAATTTATAGTTTCTGCACAATATTAAACATGATAATAGAGATATTTGTCCAACTTACTGAATCTATGTTGTTGTCTATTAGTTTCTCTATTAAAGGATCACCTATTACTGGATTTGGTGGAAGAGGAATTTCCAATGCTTCTGTCTTGATGAATAGGCATGGTTTTTGAGTTCTGCCGGTTTGTGTGCTCGAGGTGGAGTGGAGTGGATTGGTTTTGATGTGGCAGTAGGCAAGGGGAAGGGGTCCTGTCTGGGTGGGTTGGGTCTGTAGTGAATAGGGGAGGGGTGCAAGAGGACAGGGGGGTGGTCTGTAGGGGAGAGGTGCAGGGGGGAGTGGGGTGTGTCTGGGGTCTGGAAGGGTGAATTTCATGGGAAGGGGTGTCTTTAGGGCAGTGGGGAGGAGGGCAGGGGAGGGTACAAGGGGGGGGGGGGGTCTGTACGGCATAGGGGAGGTTGCAGGAGGGCATGGGGTCTATATGGTAGTGGGGAGGGGTGCAAGGGGGGAGGATCTTCAGGGCATAGAGGAGGGGTGCATGATGGTAGGGGGTCTGCAGGGGAGAGGTGTAGGAGGGTAGGGGGAGTGGGGGCATCCAGGGTTTGGAGGGGGGGGACTGGAGGGGGTAATTTGCAGGGGCGGGGGGGGGGGGGGGGGGGGGGGCTGGTGAAGGAGGGCAGGGGGGGTGTCTTTAGGGAAGTGGGGAGGAGGGAAGGGGGGTCTACAGGGCATATGGGAGGGGTGTAGGAGGGGCGAGGGGGGGGTCTGCCAGGCAGTGGGGAGGGGTGCAAGGGGGCGGGTCTGCAGGGCATATGGGAGGGGTGCAGGAGGGGGGGGGGGGGTCTGCAGGGTATAGAGGTTTACACGTGTTTTTGTTTGATTTATAATATCATAATCATGTTTATTTGGTAGATGAAAACATTTAGTTGGTTTGTTAGGATATTAGATTCCGAGTAGTATGGAGAATGATGGTTCTGTATTGGGTATGGTTTGGATTTGCCTCTGGGGTTTGGGTTGGTGGTAATCACTCAAGTTGGTGGATCTGGTTGGGGTTTTCATGATGTTTTGATGTAAAACTCTCAATATATGGAATTTTGGTGATTTTTGGGTGATTTGATTGTGTATTTTAATTAGTAAGTTTCTTATTAGATCAGTTAACGGGTGGATGGTTTCTTATTATCAGGGTTAAATGTGTGGGGTTGGGTTGTTATGCTTGATGTGTAGGAGAGTAACCCTTAGATTATTATGATATACTTTAGGGTTTGGTGTTTTGGAAATGATATTTTGTTATGATGTATGGATTAAAGGTAGTTTCATGATTTTGTGGTAACAATGCATGCTTAGGATTGTGGCGCGATGGGTTTCTAATTGGTAATGTTGTTATTACCGAATAATGTTGAGTCAAAATTCATCAAAAAAGCATCTAATTAGGATGGTATTGTGTTCTCATGGGAAATATGATCAAGTGGTTGTTTCCCTCATATTATGTTACAACTACTTTTATCCATCGACTAAGGCCTTCGAAAAGGAAAAAAATGGTTTTCTAAGTTATCCATGAGTTCTAGGAGTAGCATTATCTAATTTTTAGTAGTGACAAGGGATCATTGGATGTTTTAAGAAAGTTTAGTTCCTATTTGAAAGGATTGGAACTCTAGAGGATATATGTGTGAATCTAGAAGTTTCTAAATTCAAAGGAGATAAATCAGAATGGATAAATAAATTTGATCGTAAAAAAAGTATTGAGGAAGTTTTATGGATTGAGTTTTAGTCTCTCTTCTATGAGAGGCAATGGCAGATTTACAGAATAAGAGCATGTTTTAGGAATTCATGGAGCTATATAATTTTTGGGCCATGATCATCTATAGCGATCATAATGTGATATTAGGAACTAGACATGTGTATGTAGGATTGATGATGGTATCACTAATACTATAGTGGGAGATTCATACTCATCTTTTTGAGTGAAATATATATCAAGGGATGGTGATCATTATCAAGGTTGTGAAACGTATGAACTTAGATAGTAAATGGATGAATTTAGTGTCTGGAGTTAGATGTTGGATGAACTATATTTGGTTCCAAGACCTCACCAAAATTAATGTTTTACCTATAATGGTTGGTATAGTCAGTGTGTATAGTTAATTATGAGGAGTTTATATTGGTAAATATGGTATTTAGAGCTTCTGTAATTATATGATGTCATTTAGATCAATGTGTTGGGTTAATTATAAATATTTTATATTGTTGTGGGCTAGTGTTTGACAATTCTAGTTTGGAGTTTGAAAGGGAGCCTAAAAAGTGTACTCTAAAGGCTGTTGAAAGTTTGTGTGGAAGGGAAACCATGTAGTCAAAATTGTTATGAATTTATTACATAGATTCCATAACAATAATAATTGTTGAATGATAAAAGGAAGGAACCAATTATCACATGTTCAGAAATAGTTTCTACAAAGAAGGAATATACAATCAAGAAGAAGGAAGATCATGCAACAAAAGATTGTCTAATCATATTAGAAAACTGGTTTGAAAAATCCAAGTGGATTGAGTAAAAATAAAATGAGGAAAATTCTTTACTTTATAAAATTGATAAAACTTTATAAACTCAGAATAAAGGTGAATTCCAGAAAAAGAACATGCTAAAAAATGATTTTTCATTCTAGAAATGTAATAAGGATATATTCATGAATAGTTTTAGGTATTTTATACATTCAAGGAATGTATTTTCTAGGTTAATAACAATGTCTAATCCCTATTTCCCATTTTTTAGTATTGATGGAGGTTTACATTATTCTCATATTTTGGTGATTTTTGATTTTTGATTTGGAAATTGATGGTGATGTTTGAAAAATATAGATCTTTATTAATGATCATGTTATTTTTTATTGGGATGTACATACCAATTTGAATATTATTTTTTCATTGTTGGTTATGGATTCATGTATCATTTATCATGTGCAGTTGACACACTGATCACATATATATAAGAAGTTGTTATATCTCATTTCTATTCCCACTATTTTCTAGTAGGTGGTTTCTTATGATATGACCAGTTCTATCCACCACCATCGAAAACAATGGGTTCAAGATTTGGGTAATGTTTATTCCATTTTTATTCTTTGGCCCAATTTTAATTAAGGATTTTTTGATATTTGGGTTCCTTATATTTTTGTTGTGTGTTTTGGATTTCATTGAGGTGGATTCATGTTGCTGTTGATGAAGGCTTACATGTGTATGAATAAGTAGAAATACGCATATATAACTTCCCCCATTATATATATTCACTCATGGTAGTATGAATATATATATTGGGGCAAGGTGTGCTTATATATAGATATGAAAAATGCATACACGTGTAAGTGTAAAGGGGTATATGCAAGTATAAACATATATCTAAGGACCCCCTTGTGCATATTTGTCCATGAAAATATGTACATAGGATCTAGGTGTCCTTATATATATGTTAAGCTGCATATGTGTGCAAGTGGAAAAAAGGAAGATTCGAGTTGTCTTCATCAAAAGCAAACACTCCTTGAGGTTGAGGTAGAGTCCCTCTTCTAGCCTATTTAATTCAATAATTTTTAAATTACATTTAGTTGCCTTCTTAATTTTTCATGTTTATATTAAATTGAAATTCTTGAATAAGTGTTAGTTAAGATAATTATACCGTTTGATAAATAATTCATGGTTTTGTAATAAAACCCCTCCAACAGCGGTGCGCTGTCTGCGAAAACTCACAGTGGTATACCTTTCATAACATTATTACATTGATGTTTTCCTTATACTTGATGTCATTGTTAGTCATAAAGAACACATCGTACTTGACCCTCTTTATATCCCTGTAGGGGTTTTCCCTCTTTTTATTAAAACAATTGTTTGAACCAAGACACTCTTAAAGTGTCGTTAGACTTTAAAGATGGGTCCCATGTTGTGTGACCATGTCACATGGCATGTGATATTTAAATCCAACCAAAAGTCCAGTTCCACTGCCCAGGGGTCCCATAGTACTAATAATGTCAGATTACATGTTATGTAACCTGTGATTTTCCTGATCCAATGGAGTATTCCTCGAGGTATTCCAACACATTACTAGATCTCCAAACCTCACCGAATTAGGTTTATTAGGGGTCATCCAATCCTCTAGTAATCACAGATTAGCATTCATTTCTTTAAATATTCGGAGAAAACATCATCTCATGCCATCCATATCATCCTATTTGAATCTAAGTTGAAAATGCTACGGATTTTGCTTGACCGGGCTAACACGCTGCGGTCACGCCGAGGTCACGCCACAGTGACGTCGCAGTCATGCCACGGTCACGTCACTGTCACGCCGCGGTCACGTCGTGATTTGTCCCTACTCCAGAATGACACCCTATGGCGGTTCACAGTGATATTATTCCATGAGTCTTGTTATCAATGCTGAGACTGACTAATCACATTTTTTTCTGATGGGGCGATGACTGGAATGTTTCCCCACCTCCTCTCATTCCCTTCGCTCATTGCCGGAAGATGTTGCACCACAAATGTCACTAGACAGGGACAACACACCGCGGTCACGCCGCGGTCACGTCGTGGTCACACCACTGTCACGCTGCAGTCACACCATCGCCACGCCGCGGTCACTCTGTTGTAATGTCGGGATTTAGCCTTGCTCCCGCCACATCCAGCCCACACCAGCCCCCCCTTCCACCTTCATTTCAGCCCACTTCCACCAGCATTCCAACCCACAATATCCCCCATACCACCTTCGAATCATCCTGCACCATCCCCCCAGCACTTGAAACCATCTCCCTTCCACCAGCATTCCAGCCCCCTTCCACCTGCATCCGAGCCCGCACCAGCCCTCAACCACCTACAATCTAGCCCGCACAATTTAGGTCATGCCCTTTATATTAAATAATGATAACACTACATACCAACACTACACACATTATATCATTAATAACTTCTTAGAAATAATATATGAATGATTTTTTAATGACATGGTTATCAAATCTCAATAGATATCTCATTATGTCAAAGATATTTAAACAATAATTAACATGTTGTAGTAGCACAACCTAATCATGAATCTGGTAAAATGTGTTTTTAGGGTAATGCTATGGAAATTCGATAGATTTGTGCTGTGATACCATGAAATTGACTTTGAATCTAAAAAAACAAGTCCAGTGTTATCCATCTCACTCCCTAAGACTATTAAATAATTGAGGGGGCTCTACGGGAACCTTTCTTACATTTATAACTTCATAGCTAACCTGACTGACAGGACTCTACGATGCTGTGAGATGTTGTTTGGAAGGGGGAATAATAAAGGGGATATTGTTTTTTAGAAAATGGATCTGCTGTGCAGATACATGGGTGGCAGCCCTCGGCCTCGCGGTGCGACCATGAGGAGTCTTTTCTGGTAATCAGTGGTATCCATCTGATATACTTAAGCATCCATGGTCTGTGTGGTCAGCCTAAAAGTCCAAGGAACCTAAGAGTTTGCAGGTCAGAAATGGTGTTAGACGTCTCACCATCCTGGACCACTGACGCAGCATACACGCCCCTGTGGATGGAGATCATTCCCTTCCAGAAAGCATCATGTACGCAATCAAATAGAGCCATGATCCTCGAATCCCACAATGACACAATGACCGCAACAATAGCAGCAGCGAGGAGGATTCCCAACTACTCACTGCAGCGCATATGTAGAAGACTGGGCATAAAATATGTAAAAATAATGACAGAGTCAACTGCAATCCCAAACAGCATTCCCAGATAACTCCACAGTTATCGGGCCTGGCCGCACTCCATAAACACATGTCGTGTGGTTTCTTCTGCAGCCCTACATAAGGCACACCTATAGGCCATCTAAAATCCAACTCACTACAAATTTTTAGAGGTAGGAAGCCTATTTTTCTATATTATTCAAAGAAGGTGAAACTAGGATGGTCGAATGAATGGGGCCCTGAACATTATAAGCCAAGTAGGGGCGTGGTCAGTACCGCCACATGCAATCATGCAAAACTCTTTGGGGTCAAAAATACCCTACGATAAAGACAGATCGATTTTTCAGAATCCATAAATTCATAATTATTAACTTCATATGGGACATTCATAGAGTGTAAGGGATGATCCTTCCAGAAGGTGTTCCAGCAACTATGACTGGAGTCTCTACTAACCTACCATTTAGTATCCTGCATTATCATTGCATAGCCCTGCATAAGGGAAGACCATACCGAGGATTAAATGTAGTATTTATATCCATTATATAACCGTTTTGTGAACCTTCTCGACAAAAACTCATCATCAACATCATTTGAGATCAGCCTCCAAGTGAATTTTCCAATCAGACCATCATTAATGGTACGAAGATCCTTGACCCCTATTCCTCCCATTTCCACATATTTTATGAATTATCTCCACTTCACTGTGACCAACTTCCTTTCAAAGATTGATCATGTCCATATAAATTTTCTCACCAAGATTTTATGTTCCTTAATAATCCCTCCCGACCATTTGTTTCAAGTGAAAGGGGAAGTATCCCCTCTTCACCCCAAGATACTGAAAGGTCAAGGATCCCCTCTTCACCCCAAGGTATCAAGTGATCCCTTTCTTTTTTCCAATAGGAATTCCATTTCCAAACATTCATCATGATGTTCCTATCTAGAAGATCACAGAACTAATAAACAATATCTCCCAGTAACTGTAGCACCAAAAATAATCACCCAATATTTTGGAAATCTCCCAGAAGCCACACCACCTCCTTTGATTATGTATTAAATGTATCAAAATATTGTTCATCTTTTTCTTAAGATGGTTGGCCTTTATCAACAGTGGGATATGATGGATCTCCAATTTTCTAAATAGAGGCAATGAATGCAGTCTAAAAAACCACTTTAATATCAGTATGAATAAATAGTTCCATGTCTATGAAATCATTTATGATAGAAATTGATTGGATTTGGTATATCATTCTAGTGTCAAAGACTTCTAGTTGATCTTTATGATTTCTTTTGTCATTGTCTTTAACATGTTCTTCAGTAAAAGACCATTGATTCTTATTTTCATCAAGATTGATAATAAAAGCCTCTTTCTATTCTCTGTTCTATGGTTCAGTAATTTTACTAGATACTGAAACCACTATGTTATGTGCAAGAACTGTGGTACCCTAAAATGTAGGTTTGTTCCTCTGACTATGCCATATTACAAGGGCCTCAAACTATGGTTACCCCAAATGTTATTCTATAGATTGAGGTTATATATTTCAGGTTCTATATTAGAGATGTTGTATCTAATTCTTTTTCTCTTTTCTTGAACTTGGAAATCTATTATGGACATTGAATTATCTTCTTCTTGAATATTCACCGAAGGTGAAGATCCTAAAATCCCTCACCCCTCCTAGAAAATATGACCCAATCTTTGTTGGTATTGTTCCTCAAAAGTTAATTGTTTCAGAATCACATAATCCCTATAACAGACCACTCCACTCTCCTATAATAATCACCATCAATCAAACCCACCTTCTTGTACCCTTAAAAAACCACAAACCATCCACCTACCACCCAACCACAACACCGCTCCCCCAAACACCAATAATTGTCGTCATCCCACAAAACACCAAACAAAACCCAACCCTCCTATCCACTCACACCAGAATAGCTACTGCAACCCAAAAGGAAGCTAGAATGAACCCATCTAATAAAGAAAACCTTCCTCTTCGAACAACAGCACTAGTCCATACGCAACTTGAACCATCTACTACTTCATGAACCTTGATGCCAAGGAAACATTCTACAATATCATGGCACCAGACCATCAAATTCGACCTCTCAAAGTCTCAAGGAAAAAATATACTAACATCACCATATGAAAAAGACAAGCCACCGAAGGAATGCCCAACCAGTCAACCACAAACTCATCCACAACCATCCACAACAAATCCCCTAAATGTAGCCAAGTAGAAGGAAAACCACAACCCAAAAAGATACCAATCTACCAAAAACTAGAAATCCCTACTTGAATCACCCACACCATGAACCCTATCCTCTACAACTGCACCTATAATAATAACATGTGACTCTATCCTCACAACACTAGAAGCCCCTCTAGAATCATCCCCACACTCTAAAATCAGGCATCCTCTGCACAGGATCCTTGCACTATAAACATCCCACACGCACCCAACACCATAATAACAACAAGAAACCCCATAAGAACATCGCCTACATGACCCACAAAAGCAGAGAACCAGCCATAAAATTCTCTCTACATTCCTATCCCTTTTCAACGGATAAATCCAGCACTGAAAAACCACAATGAACCGAAAGGCAGCACAACAGTATAGGGCTTCAAGGGGGGGGGATGTCCGGGTGGGGTGGTCCAAGGGGGTTTCCAGGAGGGAGGGGGTGTCTAGGGGGGGTCCAGCAAGGGTTGTGCAAGGGTTGTCCAGTAGAGGGGTGGGGGGCTATCCCGGTGGGTTTGTCCTGGGGGGGGGGTCTGTCTAGGAGGGTTTTCAGGAGGGGGGGGGGGGGGGGGTTGTCTAGGCAAGGAGGGGGGTGTCCATCAGGGGTCGTGTTGTCCATGCAGGGAGAGGGGTGTCCATAAGGGGTGGTGATATCTAGGAAAGGGGGAGGGGTGTCCAGGAGGGAGGGGGTGCTGTCCAGGAAGGGGGAGAGGTGTCCAGGAGGGACGGGTGGTTCTGTCCACGCAGGGGGGGGGTGAGGTGTCCAGGAGGGTGGTATGGGGGCTGTCCATGAAGGGGGGATATCTAGGCAGGGTGGGAGGGGTGTCCAGCAGGGGTGGTGCTGTCCAAGTAGGGGGGAGAGGTGTCCAGGAGGGAGGGATGGGGTGCTATCCAGGCAGGGGGGAGGGGTGTACAGGAGGAAGGGGGTGCTTTCCAGGAAGGGGGGAGAGGTGTCCATGAGGGAGGGAGGGGTGCTATCCAAGCAGGGGGGAGGTGTCCAGGAGGGAGGGAGAGGGGGTGGGGCTTTCCAGGAAGCGGGGTGTTGTCCAGGTAGGGGGGGAAGGGTATGCAGCAGGGGTGGTGCTGTCTAGGCAGGGGGAGAGGTGTCTAGGAGGGAGGGAGTGGGGGTGTTGTCCAGGCAGGAGTGGGGGGGGGGTTTCTATCCAGGGAGGGGGAGAGGTGTCTAGGAAGGGGGGGTATTGTCTAGTTAGGGGGAAGGGTGTCCAGGGGGGCTGTCCAATCAGGGGGGAGAGGTGTCTAGCAGGGAGGGAGGGGGTGCTATCTAAGAAGTGGGTGTCCAGGGGGGAGAGGTATCCAGGAGGGGGGGGTGCTGTCCAGGTAGGGGGGAGAGGTCTCCAAAAGGGAGGGGGTTGTCCAGACATGGGGGAGGTGTCCAAAAGGGGGGGGGGTGTAGGGGGGTGGGCTACCACATTAGATGATTTCATCATTATATTCAGAATAAATTTATAACTACACATATTGATTGTTGTAATGACATCATATATCTCTTCATTCAACATCAATCATTACATTAAATTTTTTGGGATCCATAGTTTCATTAAGCTCCACTGTAACTTAAATATCATTATGACTTGAACTTTGTACAACCACTCATCAATCTCCCATGTTGCCATAAGATGATTAAACTATTATTAAATTGGGGGGGTGATGTCCATAGGGGGATTTTCAGGGGGATGGGGTCTGTCCAGGGGAGGCCTTGTAGGGGGGGGGGATGTCCATGGGAGGCTTTATAGGGGGAGGGGTGCTGTCTAGGGGAGGCTTTGCATGGGGAGGGGGATGCAAGTGAGGTGGGATATGCATGGGATAGGGTGGGTGATATTTTGGGGGGGCTGTCTAAGAGGTGGGGGGATGTCAAGAATGGGCTTTATAGGGGGAGGGGTCTGTCTAGGTGGGCTTTGCAGGGGGAGGGGCTGTAGGGGGGTGTCTACTACAAGGGGAGTGGGTGGGGGTGTCTAGGGGGCTTTACAGGGGGTGGGGCTACAGGGGGAGGGGGCTGCAAGGGGACTGGGAGGTGGGGGGGGGAGTTCTGTGGGGTTGGGGGTATTTTTTATGTATTTTCAGACCCAATAGCCATGGTTTTAAATATTGGATATTGGTTAATTTCCATGGTTAAAAACCGAGGCAATAAAGTGTGTTTGTACTCTTGTATAGCCACAGTTTGAAATCGTGGCTATAGTGATATTACTAGGGTTTGAACCGTGGTCGCATACCTATATCCATGGTTCAAACCATGGCTATAGATCTAGGGCTACGGTTTGGAACCGTGGCTATAGGTATAGGCCTATAGCCACACCAAAATTAGCCACGGTTCCTCAAACCGTGGAAATTACCCATAACCACGGTTTGAGGACCTATAGCCATTGTTTAAAACCGTGGCTATAGAACAAATTTCTAGTAGTGTATACAAGGTACATCATTATTAATATGTATGGATTTCCAAATCCATAATTTATTGCAATCCTAATCTCCTTCGATAACTGGTAAGTCAATGGTACCCTTGTACCAACACATTCCATTTTACCCAAGGTGAAGTGGGCCTAATCCTAGGAGTCATCTACCAAATGGGTAGTATTCCCCCTCTAGGATAGAAGTATGAAGAGTTTATTCCTACATCATATATTTGGGATGATACCTCATAGAATTGTATTTTAGAGAAGGCAATGATTATCCTTGTGAAGGTGAAATTGTGTAAGGAGATGATGTGATCTATCATTTAATTAAATTACTAGATCATTACTATTCTTGACTATAGTGGGGTTAAGCCAACTGCAATATTCCCTCACTGATTCCCTTATCAATAGTTCAGTCACACTAATGGAAAATATTGGAACATATTTAAAGATATGGAATAAACCTCATGGGGATAATAAGTGAACTAGAATATCGCATCAGTCCCTTATATGGTAGGTTTTATGTCTTGGTTTTTGAGTGGATGGATTTTACTAGTTGGGGATTAGTGTTCAGGGATCCGTGTAAGAATGTTGCAGTTGGTGGAGAAATTTTCTAAATGATATTTTCTATATATGGAACTCACATTACAAGCATGCCTTTGTAAACTATTGGAAAATATTCAGTAAGGAATAAACCCTTATAGGATTAGTTGTCCTCTCAAATTATGGGATGGTTGGATAGGGAAAAATATACATTGTTATAAATATTATATGGGCACTAGGATCCTAGATGCCTTATCCCCTCATAGTATACTAAAAATATTGAGTGTTGGCACCAAGTAATTTAGACCTGTTGATATTATTGGTCCACTGACAGGTCCGATAGATTTTATATTACCCCCACCATGCATTCTCTATTCCAATTATTGATAATAGTAGAAGTTTCCTTAATGAAAAGGCTTATATGATCTCTCTTAGAGATGAGGTTCGTACAGATTGGTATAATGAGAAAATCATCTGAGTATCTTATACACCATATCAATTCTATCATAAATTTTGTTGTACCCAAGGGGTATCCCCTCTACCATTTGCTTGCATATGAGGAAAAGGGAATTAGGGTATCATCCACTAGTTTTGGATGATGCTGGAATATAAAGATACATAGGCTGAAATCATACATCCACTTACTGATGCTCCAACCTTCCTTATATAGGATATTCCAAGGAATGGGTAGAATCTTATCCAGATGGTGTTCTAAGATAGTCGGTCCATCATATATACATACCTTTTTCCATTAAATCCCCTCTTTATATGGGGAAGATAAAATTGACTTAATTAATGGGTATTTAGTAATGTAAGTTCCCTCATTCTACTGATGACTATCTCAATATTGAGATATAATACATTAAGGAGGTTATTCCTTTATCATAGTATAAGGATGATATATTTATCAAAACAGTATAATATAGGGACAATTCCCTTTCTCTTCACCATCTCAACTTGTTAGTTATCCTCCTTTAGCATATTATCCACTATTCATGGAGGCTCAAACACAATGTCGGATGATATCGAAATATATTAATTCTTTGATTTTTGAGACTCCCCTAAAAACAATTTATGGCCAAAGAGACCTCCTCTATCAACTATTATGGGACTAGTGGTATGTGGTTTTGATTGGTAACAATTTTATGAAATCATGATTAAAATTTTCCATAAATGGAGAGAATCATCTATAAATGAGAGGGACTTGATGATATTATAGACGAGTATCCCCTTTCTAGGAAGATGAAGGAGAAAACATAGAAATTGGAACATGGTCTACAATTTATATCTAAACATAATTCTTATATGAATGCCTGGATTGCATAGATGTGGGGGAATGAGTAAATCATAGCATGTTTGGAGTATGACATTTCAAAATAATCATATGCATTTTCTACCAATAAAAAATATATTCGAATACATGACTACATTGGTCGAGACCCTCCTTATTATGGAAGAATTGGATGTGGTAGGGCGAGAAAAACTCAAATGACCAATTGATGCCTCTTGTTAGACTCTTTCTGACATAGCCAACTCATCAAATTGAATCTTATCATAATTCTATGTTCTATAGTTTTTTTGTGATTCCTGGAGAGACTCTGAAGTGTGATGATTCCCCATTCATTTCACATTGTTAATTGAACAATTTCATTTTCCTTCGTTGTTTGTATCATGTGTTTCTTGAATCTATGAAATTTAGGACATTTCAATTATATAATATGAATTGACAATTATTCCCACACCTATCCTATATCAAGGAAACAAGTATTCTGGGATTTTAATTTTTAAATTCCAATAGATTCCTCTTGATAAAATATCCTAAATTATTTCCATCATGAGATTATTCATTGATAGTTTTTCCAACTATCTTCATATCACTGGGTTTGTAGGAGGATTTCACATGAATGATATTTGTCATGGGAGGAGGGTTCTATTTTGTTTTAAATGTTCATAGTCTTTTTGAGAATAGCATGATTTATTCTAAGGCTATATAATGGGACTTAAAAGTTTATTTATGCGACACTTAATATGTTGTTTAATTATGGTTTTTTATCCCATGACATATATTACATTAGTTTAGGGTATTTTAGTTTTGACAAACTATTTATTTAGTTCATGGTTTTTTATCTCATAAAAATATTGATTTATTTTAGGTTCATATAGCTCACACATTATATCCTAATAGTTTATGGTCTTTTACCTATGAACTGATAATGACTTAGATTAATTAATTTCAGATCAAACCTATTATAAATGGAGATTAATGACTTTTATCTCAGACATGATATCACTAAAATGTATGGTTTTTTAGCTCAGACCTGATTTTCCAATGCTTTTTGGACTTTTTGATTAGACTTGAAATTGATTTATATTAGGGTATTTTAGCTCGGACTGCCTATTTCTTTAGTTGAGATTCTTTTTTCTCATGCCTAATATCAATTTATTTTTGTTATTTTATCATCAATATGATATTTCTTTTTTTAGGATGATTTAGCTCGAACCAAATTCCACATTATTGTATAGTATTTCAGAGAAGTCCCACTACTACTTTATTTTAGGTTCTTTTTTATCAGACCTAATGTAACATTAGTTTAGGGTTTTTAGCTTGGACAAAATATCTCTTTACTATAGGGTTCATTAGCTCAGACATTACATCTATTTAGTTTATGTTATTTTAGCATGGACCTGATTTGAATTATTTTATAGTCATTTATCTCAGAACTAATATCGATTTATTTTACTATCAGTTAGCATAAACCTGATCAATTAGCATGGTATATGGTGCATAAATCATAGGAAATATATCAAACCACTCATGGGTGTTGTGATTTTTTTGTGGTTTTCAAGTGATCAGAATGATTAGAAATCCCTTTTTTCAGAGTGATACATTTTCATAACGACCAGCAGCACATGTTTAAGTGACATAGGAAAACATGGTTTTTCACAAAAAAGTTATATGAAGTCGGGTATCATTCCAAGGGGACATGGAAGATTTATGAAGGTAATATTGGTTGAGGGTGGAATAGAAGGAATACCAGTTCTTCCTAGATACCTAGAGTAGGTGTGATACAATTTATAACCCAAATGTTTTATTTTATAGACCTAAGGTGGGGAAGACATTTCAAGTATCCCCCATGACATTCTAATATTTCAGGTCCAACGACGGTGTTCCCAAGGCTAAAAGTAATGCATCTCCATTCTATAAATTAGGATATTCCATTAATTAGTCAGTCTAGGCCCTTATTTGTCAGAAGAATGGTCATGAAAATTATTATCTTCACTCCTTAATTGGGTCTATGAATGATCTGAGAAGAATATAATTTCTAGATGATTAGGTTTGGAATTGAAGGAAGGATATCCATAAAAGGTTTTGGAACACTTGGGGATTCTATCCCATGATTGTGAATCCCAATCCCTATACCATGTTGGTTCGAATCATGAGGTGTCAGACATTAAAGTTTTGGGATTGAATTATTTCATTATATATATGATAAAGGGTACAAAACCTGGTGGATGAACATAGAGGATATTTAATATGATTGGATAGTTTGGTACGAAGATATTAAGTCATGGTATGATATTCTAGTATCATGCGGATGATATGGGGAAATCATAATATGAGTAGTTTGGATCACACTAAGTTGTTGAGTTATGATGATATGATTTCATGGATAATGAGGATTATAAAGAACATTTTTTAGAGTGACACATTTTGATTATGACCATAGAAACCTATTGATAAGCCATATGCATACATGAATAGTCAACCAAATGATCCCATGATGTTGGGTATCCATCCCATGGAAAATGTATGATATATAGTGATCTAGTGAACCCCAAATCATGAAGTGTGATTTGTGTAAAATGTAATATCCAAGGGGGGTAAGAGAACCCTTAACCATTTGTGACTACCTTGGGAATATTTCCTCAATAAAATGAAATTTGAAAAATATGTACTCTATTTTTTTCCAGAACCAGGTGTTCAGCATGCATTTATTATCATTTTCATTGTCTATAGAGTTAAACTAGTGTTTTTTGTGCCTTATTTATTTGGGACCTAACTTTTTATTAAACATTAGAGATGAATAGCTTTTCTAGAGTGGACTTCACTTTCTCTCAGGGCACACATCATGGGTTTTCATCCTCACTTGTTTGGTTAATCTTTCCCTAGTAATCAATATATTTCTATTTGGACAATTATAGGATAGAGTTAATGGTTGTACAACTTTGAACAATAGTATACATAGTCTATTCTATAGAAAACAATGGAAAAAATATGGGGGTGACACACAAGAGACTTATTAAGATATATAGAGTTAAGAGTACCCCAACATGATATTGAATGAGTTATGAAAATGTTTTAAATGATGGATCGATGTTCTTAGGTCATTAATTATATTATTGTACAATCATACTCTTTGTAACACAAATCAGAGTAAGGTGTTTTGTTTTTCCATGATTATGATTTGGCTCATAGGGATGAAAAATCTCAATTTATAGAGTGTCACTTTTTTTTGAAAACCATCGGGTAATATGCCAGAGTAATAGGCATACATGCATAGTCATGAAAAGGGTCCCATGATGTTGGGTATCCTTTCTATTGAACATGGAAGGTTATTAGAATTCTGAAGCACCCGATCAATTAATAGTGTCTGATGGATTGAGAATCATTATATGATGATTGAAGAAACCCATATTCCGGATAATCAGGGTATGGCTCTCATGGTTCCAAGTCATTGGAACAATATAGGGTGATGTCCTATATAGTTTATCACCATGTAGTTGGGTGTTTTTCATGAATCATAATTTCATGGGGTAATGAGGTGTTCTATTCATTTTTTTCCTATGGGAATGACACTTTTGTTGTGCAGTTTTAAATTTTTTCAACTTGGACGTTTTTATTTCAATTTAGTGTCATGTGGTTAGAAGTTATTTGTATTTATTTTAAAATCATGTGGTATGGACAAACATTCGTGAAGTTTAACATAATGTGGTGTGTAATTACTTTGGTGAAGTTTAACATCATATGGTATGGACTTAGTTCTGTGTAGTTTAGCTTTATGTGGTAAGGGCATACTTTTCTATAGATAGACATCAGGTAACATGCATATGGGAAACAATGAGAAATATTATGTGAGTTATATTATATGCATAAGCATACCTTTTCTAGATCAGACTCATACATAGATAGAGTGATATTGTATGACTCAATCCACTATTCTTTTTGGTGTCCATTTATTATTGGTTGTCGTAGTTTGGCTCATGTTTAGGTATCTATATGTCACTAAATATCTTGTGATGATAGGAATCAATCCACACATTTTTCATTAATGTTAATCACTATAAATTATTAAAAATTGTGTATATATGTATATTTTTTTCAATGATCATTTCATATGGGCATATGATTGGAGATGTAGATGTCACTGTGTATCTATTATGAAAGGAATCAAGCATCACATAGTTCTCGAGGAATATTATTGTTTAGCATCCAGGAAAAATGATATAGGTTTCTCGATGTACAAAGTGGAATTATGGATGGAAAAGAGGGTGGAAATATGGGTCTCATTAATTATCTTACAGGAATGATAATCACTCCATATGTATTCCTTTAGATCCCATATAGTTTTTTTTCATGTGGTGTGGAAGATGATGAACCAATTTGAAAAAAAATGTTGTGGCTTGGCGTACTAGTTTAAGTCCTTGTATCGCTACGTACCACATAAAAACGATAATCTGGAAACATTTAATTCCAAAATAATGAGCTTCCTATGGATTTAATTCTTATATGAAGAGATGACTCATTTTTATATTTTTCATGTGTGGACCCGAGATTAATGATTCGGGGGTGACAACTATCTTGTGATCTCTAGAATCAATACACATGTAGTTATTGAATGAAGGTGTGTAGGAGTCCAATACCCAAATAAATTGTCCCCTAGGGCGAGGTCAATATGAATGTGCAGTATTATTTCCCACAAGGGACATCAATAGACCATTTTATTGTCGTACTATGAGGAATCATGGAATTCATTTTACTATCTTCCAACCATGAGAATAATGGTACTATCATAAGTTTTTGTGCCTTTCTCGTGTGGGGAACCACTGACAGAAATTCAAAATTTCATGTTATCTATGCTCTGTATGTGAACCATGGAATGAAAATGGTTCATATCCCTATGAATATCCAATTAAAGATAAGAAATGGGTATTTTTAATCATTTGATGGATGGACCAAGATATAGGACTAAAGCATCCCCACATATCTCAATGTAAAATATAATCAATCAATATATAGTTGAAGAAAACCCATGAAATTTAATTTCACCTGGAAAGTAAATTATCCAAACAGTATATAATCATGAGGTAAGGACATGGAAAACCATATATGAAGGAAAAGTAATACAATAGTTAGGCCAATAATATAGAGGGGCAGGCATCACTATGAATCATACCATGTCACGAATCAAGACATATTTAGTTCTTAAGGTATCAATTCGTTTAACATCATGTGGTGGGAAATGGGATCACATGTTGTTTAAGGACTTATTGTTATGACTTCTCCATAGTGTTAAAAGTAATGTTGTCAGGATGAGGTTTTATATATTAATATCATGTAATTGGAATGAATTTATATTGTTTAATTTCATATATCCTGGAAGAATTTGAACATTTTAACATCATGTAACCATGAATAATTTTCATGCATATAATTACATGGATTCCCATGTGTTGATATCTGTGAATATATTTTTTTGTGAAACCTCAAACTGGTGGGTGTGTAACATTATCCATATAAATTTTGGCAAATTATTATGCCATGTTATGATAGAACTTATTTATGTTATAAGTTACATAAAATTTGTGTTCCTGCATTAGAGGGTTCATTCCTAGTATCATTGGGGTTCTGATCACCAACAATAATTCTCCATGGAATAATTAATAGAGGTGAACCATCTTATTAATTGCTCATGTGATCCAATACCAATGGACATCAATGTTGTGAAATATTTGAAACCTATTCTCATCAATATTCTCAAATTCATCCAGAAAAGTTTTGAATTTATCCTAATCTGGGTGCTTTAAAAACATTTATATATAGAGATATGGTAGATAGACATCAATTTGTAACATTACCTCGGTCCTATGAAATAATGAGGATGTTGTTTCATGTGTATCAATACATGAGTTTGTATATTAGGCACATAAATCATGGATGATCCTTTCAAGCCATGACATCGTAACCTTGTTCTTCACAATATGTTGTATACTAGATAGATTCCTATTAAAGGTGTCTATCTCTTCATTTGAGGATACCCGATAGAGAGATAAGGGATTGGACTGGATATTGTACTCCGGGTACAATTAGTTCCACTTTTTAGAATATAATTTAGTATTTTTTTCTATCAATATTTAGTGAGGGACCACAAACTTAGCGGTGATATGAGACATTAAAAATTTTATGATATTACTTATCATATATTCCTTAAAGGGTATTTACTTGTCTCATTTATAAAACATGTCTATAGTAGTAATGATGTACTTGAATTGGTTAGTTCTAGGAGGTGGATATGGCCCCACAACATCCATTCTCCAAATAGAAAAAGTACCTGGATGTTTAGTATAATGTAACAATTCTTGGGGTTGATGGATAATGTTCTCATGGATCTTGTATGCATTAAATTTATATGTAAATTCTAGATGTTCATGTATCATGGTTTTTTAGTAATATCTGAACCTAATGATTTTATGGGAGAGTGTAATCATGTACTGATGAGTATCATAATATCAGGTATGGACTTTTTTGATGATAGAAAATATCTCTCTTTTGTCTATTCATCTGAGGATGTTTTCTTCGAAGCCATTGTAGTAGATTGATTTCATCATATTTGGTCCAACCCACAAGGGTAAAATTATTCACATGATGCCTAATATATTCCCTTTTCACATGGTTTGATTAGAGTGTCACTTTTTGAAGATAATAGATTATATGTGACATCCATCTAGGGGTTTTCATTAGTTTATCATGCTCTAGGGAGGTGTTGACCTAATTGATTTATGTCATATCAGAAATGACATTCTCAGATATTATTATTTGATGTGTGGTAAAGAGGATTGTTTCCTCATGATCAAGGATGTCCATGATGATGGCCACGTTAGCCAGTGCATTGGCATGAGAATTCATTAATCAGGAACAAGATGTAATATGGGCTAAAAAGTTAACTCATCTATCAGTATCATGACATAGATATAGATAGGGGTCAATTATTCATTTTTTATACAACATTCATCATTGATATTTTTTATCATTATTCATAAATCCTCATTAATATTTTGGTAGGCTAGGTTCAGTTGTAGGTATACTTCCAATCCATTTACAAGGTCTTGTTATTCCACCTCATTATTTTTTCATCCTAATGATAGTGAAAATGTGTCAGGGAAAACATCTTCATTAGGGGAGGAAAATTCAAAACCTATTCCAACATTATTTAGATTTCATTTTTCAATCATTTTACTGATAATACGTCGAGAGAAACCCTCAAAACACATATACAATGTCTGAGGTGTGACATGAGTATAGAAGAACACCTCATTGAGAAAATGAGTTCCACTTGTGTATTTTATAGGATAAGATATGCTGCAAAGACTTAACCACATATTTCACTTTAACTGACTCCTATGACAAAATATTAAGGACTTATTACTAAAAAATGACCACCAATGGGTCCATGAACCAAATCATCATAGGGAGGCCCCATATGTACATGAATAGATCAATACAAGAGACCTTATGGACTTCATGGTTTTACATATAATGTGTCTTCATTAGCACTATGATGATAAGATCATGGTAGTTCGTCATGAACTCAGAGGATCTGGTCTCAGTACCCCACATCGTTTGAATGATATGTTAGATTCTATCATTGCTCCTTAATTCATTTTTCTCATAGAATAGGTAGACCAATGAGAAGTCTATAATGGCCATATATAAGAGGATTGAAAACTCCTCCACTGATGGAATGAGTAATTTGGGGTGCAGTATATAATACTTGAGACTTTTGAATACTTCTTGGAAATCATTATCTGATTGATATGCGATTCATTTCTTCATTATCTTATTAAAGGGTGATGTTTTTTCATATAAGATATATATTAGTTGCTGGATGTTGAAAAGGTTCTATTGGATCCTCCTTAGTTCAGTGATATTTGTGTTCAGTGACATTTATAAAATATAATGATTCTTCTATGGGTCATACTTGGTGTCATAGTGGCATACTATAAGGAGACATAAATTCTTTAATGATACCCTGGAAGTTAATTTCAGAAGATTCACCTTGATGATGCATTGTCATTTCTTGTAGAAGACTATATGGAGTTCTGTGATGTGATCACATATATGTCAGGATTTGAACAACAGGTCATCAACATAACATTAAGATATATTTCACAAGAATGGGATAATGTTTTGATGCTTGACGCATTCATATGTAGAACTAGAATTCATTATCTCAAAAGGCATGACCTGATAGAAAATGATCCCCTTGGAAATTATTAAGGAAGTGGATTTTACATCTTCATGTTCCATCTTTATCTATTTGCACCCTAAAAAACATCCATGATAGAACGTTCCGGGATGCAAAGAGTTACAATGATCATGTGATCTACGATCATTAATGGGAAATAATATTTTGGTATATGACAATTAATGTCTTTGAAATAGATCCATACGCTAATAATCATGTTCTTCTTGTTGAAATATATTATGATTGAAATAAATCATGGGTATATCATTTCTCTAAAAAAACTTTTCTTTGATAAACATGTTGAAATCCACCTCTACATTGGTGGAATAATAGGGCGCACCCTCTTGGATGGTTTCATGATGCCTTGATGATCATCGAGTAGTTGAAGATGGTGTCTATCCCTTTCTAGATTCAGTCCTAGAATTTTTTTATTGTTATAATTGGTCACATATTATTACTTCATCAAAAATCAGATATACATCTCATTATCATCAATGGGTATGGAGGCACTAATTTGTTATAGCCATTGGACTTCTTCTATTCATGAATTTATCATCCGAAGTAATTAGATGGTGGTTGAGACACCTTATTCAAATTAGGGAGGGGATTTCATGAGGATATCCTCATCCCCTTCCATATATGAGTCAGTGGCTACATTTTTGGATGAATATGGAAATCTTGGGACATCTCTATCAATATCAAGGTGAGAGGTAACATGAAAAGCTACATCATAATCCCATAGCACTTGAGTCATTATAGAGAGATGACAGAGATGAGTGTTTCTTACAATTTTACTCGGAAAAGAAGAGGATTGGACCTTTGGGTTATGTTTATCACCTCGATTAGAATTATGAGGAGCACATAATCACCGTCCAGAATACTTTAGGTATTTCCAGGGGATTTTCCCCAACCATTATTGAATGAAACCCATTTTTCTTCATCCACCATTAGTTGTTCGAATACTATTTTTTATATATCTTATTCAACATATGTGGATCCAAAATCCAGGAAGGGGGTGCTATAACCATGTACTTTTCCAACAATTCCATTGATGGGGTACATAAAATATAGATTTAAAGTTGATGGTACTAATTTAAAGGTATGAATCTAGGGACTTCTGATAAAGGCAAAGTATGAGGGTTAATAATGGAATACAATAAAATCATTATCAAATTTAAGATCCAAAAATATATATAAGAGCCTTACCTTCTTGAGATGTATTTTCACATTCTTATCAATAACCTTTCTGGAAATCCATGATGGAGAAAAATCACCTACACCAAAACCCAAATGTTAGAGGGTTCAAACTGAGACGAGGATGACCCTTGAACCATTATCAATCAGTGACCTCTGAACATCATCATGATTGAGTATTCATGAAACATATAGGGGCTTGGTGGGACCTTAAATGACATATTCTTGACATTGATCAGTGAATGAGATGATGAAATGAAATTTTCTGACAAAGTTTCCACATGATAATCCTTAGCTATAGATACTGTTGTCTCATACTCATATGGGATCATAAGGGCATCAGTGTGTTCCCAAGAGTTCTTTTGAAAGTTGGATCTCATCTATGAATGAGGTCTTGGATAAGACAACCACCCCCTATTTTTGGATGTATTACTTTTGTTCCAGATGACTATATTTCTTAATGTTGGGTTTCGCCTAGATATTCAATAGAAGAGCTAAGGAATTTGAGGAAAAAGGGATTGGTTCTTGTGCAGAGGTTGAGGGAGTGTACATTTCTAAGGGTGTAGGTCATGTCATCCTTCCACATTTCATTGGATTATCGGATAATTAAATCCATGTAAGGAGGTTATACAAGACAACTAGGTTCAGATGACCACTAGAAGGCTATAGGACCCCTCCACACCTTTATTGATCCTGATGGCATGCTTTCCCATTTTTCTTGAATGAATATATATTCTACTAGGGGACTTATATTGAATTTAGGGTCAGACCACATCTGTGCTACTCCTTGTGTCCACAAATCCATCACATTTAGTCTCTCATTCTAGTATTTATGATGGCAAATCCTATTTTGAGGTATATTAATTATTTTTATGGGTTCTTCCATTGAATTACACAGACACAAGAAACAATGATCTCTTTATCAGATGAGGATTCTGTTTTTTGGGGTGGTTCATGTGATACAAGGGTTATAGTGGATACATATAAAAGAGCAAGAGCTGTCTTTTTATAAAAAAAAGATTCAAAATCTTCACTTTATTCCTTCATTCTGTGGTCACACCATCTTTTCAACAGAATATATTTTATTTCCTCCATGGGTGGTGGAGATATTGGGGGTCTTAACGGATATGCTCTTGGGGTGGCATGAGCTAAGTAAATTTTGTTTCAATTCATCCAGTTTTCATACATTCAACATGTGTGGCAATAATACTCTTCCAATAAACCCCTCTTCTGGATGGGAAACAATAATTCAATACACCTACTATGAGGAGTTATCTTACACCATCTTTTTATAATTGACCTTGTATTGAAGTAAGTCGTTAAAGAAAAACGGGTCCTGCATATTATGATAAAGCCTTCAATGGAAAAGGATATAGTAGGGAGTTTCATGAGAATGACATCATCGATATTTCTATGATGTGGTAACATGTGTAGGTTATTTTCCATTATGTCATAAAAATAACTCAAGACTTTTTCATTCCTAAATTATTGTGGTTAGTTCATCCATTATTCAAATCACAGGTAACCCTGATTCCTCCATGATTATGGACATGGTCACTTATGTGGTTCTATATTCTCAAAATGAGGTGGTGGGATGTTCAGGACCTATGTAGGTTCTTGGATAGGAACTGATACTATTTTTATACTATGAATTTTTCCTTCTTCTTTTCCTGGACTTTTCCCCTATGTTGTGGTCATGAGATGAGTTTTGGATCGGGTTTGCTGAATGGATTCCTCAAGATGTTGTTCCATTTCTATGAACTCACAAACCCCACATAGATACTTCATTGGGTTCATATTTTTCTGAAACTCAACAAGCCTATATTTAGAACAGAGTTCTATTAGTTTCTTTTGTGGGATAGGGATGCTTGGTGAATAGATTAAACCATTCAATGTAGTTATGAATTACGAAACCCTATAATATTCATGTTGTTTTCAGTTCATCATGATAAATATTGTAGTTTTTCTATATGTGGAGATGAAATTATAAAGGGACTTGCAACGAAGGTATTCCCATCCTTCCACTGATTTGGCTATCATTCTACTATACCACACAATGGGTAGGCATATTATAGATTGTACAAAACACCTTTTCTGTTTTCCCTCCTATTGATCTCAATATCCCATTATCATCCCAACTTTATATATAAAGTGTTTGATATGCTGTTCAAGGTATCTTGAACTATTAATGGTGGAGAATCATGGATTTCTGACATTTTTTTGAGGTAATGATCCATCCACCCATTGTGATGTTGATATCTCTCAGGCTGTAATGTTTCACATCAACCTTCCATGACTTCCAGTCCTGTATTTATAGACATGATGTAGATCCGTAGATCTGGGGGAACTAATGTTTGAGCTACCACCCATCTAAAGTGAGTGGGTGGGGGTTGATTATGTGTTCATATCTTTATATCCCTCTAATTCTCTATATGGAATAAGACCTAATAATTTCCTTGGTGATAGAGTGGTTTTCACAAAAATAGAGTAAAGTCACGATCATTTTCAATAACATCATTTATGGGAACTAGATTCATAGATTTGTATCCAATCCAAGCCCATATTCTACTATTGTTGGATGATCAGTTACAGAAGGGACATATTTTTCTCTTCCTAAGGACATGAACTAGTAAGAATATTTCCCCTGAGTATCTCCTTTTTGAGTTGTTCGATAGTTTATATATCACTCTCATATTGTGAAAACTATTATTCTATAGAAGGAACCTATACTATTCTAGGTGTGGATTGGTATATTACCAAACCTTTCCATTTTTTACATTTAATGGTTCTCCTATGTGGTTGAAAACTCCATAATCTGTGGTGAAACAATTGGTAGACTTTCCTATATATTGGTTCATGCAGCCTCATTTGGTGCATTCAAATCCACTTGGGGTTTGTTTTCAGTGTTGTGTCCCACAACATTTTATTATCGATCGACAATATCAACGATGATGAAATGGATGAAATTCCCAGATTCATATCAGGAAATGGTGGATTTCCATTGCATTCAATGAAATAGGTAGCTTATGCACTACCTTAATTTGAGAGAGTATTTTAACACTTCTCCATATTGGGCCATTTTGGCATCCATCCCTAGTAGGTTTTTATTATATTCCCCATATTGTCTTCTGACCATGGTTTATGAATAGTGACCACGATATAGTTTATAGTCTTGTCTCTCGAATTGGCCCAGACCTGCAGAAATTTGTCTTACTATGGGAGGAATAGATGGGATGTTGACCATTGATCATTATCTCCCAACATCAAAGAAGAATAATTCTTTATGTGGGTATGATGATGTGGAAATTTTCACCATCCCTATTGAGTGAGGGTATTTGGGGGTCAAGGTTGGTATTAAATCATAATGTTATTGAGGATCAAATGATAATTTTCAAGGATTTGATAACTCCAATGATGCATAGTAGTGTGTAAATACCCCCATCTCGATGGGACGTAATTGACCAAAAATCACCATTGATGTCACCAGGATGTCTCAGAGAATGATGGACCTTGGGATCGTGATGTAGATATAAATTTCCCCAACATAGTTAGATGGGGTATGTTCGTAGCTACTGTCAATGTGTCCAAAATTACCTAACTAATTGATAATCTAAGAGAGGGAGGCGGGTGATATATATTCCCCAATTTTGGTGGATTGGTTCTGATCTTGGACGGACGGTAAAGAAGAAGCTACTACAACCTAGTTTATGTAGTGTAGTTGTGCTTTTATGGTAGTTGGGTGAAATGGAAGCATGTTATTGGAATCATTCTTTATGATATGTTGTTTTATAGATCACAACTTTGGTATTCATGATAGAAATGTTTTCCCATTTCATTGAGAGGCCTAGTTTGACATCATATTGGCTACCCTATCCCTCCATCAATGACATCTTCGAACCCATTGGGGGGATTTATTGTTTAGTGACCAATTTTTCTGATCATCACCAAGTCCCCTAATTTCCATAGATGATATAAAATTATAGAGCGTTGTATCTCTGAGGTTATGTTTTTCTAAGGGTGTGGAAATGTGTCAAATTACATATTACCCCCATCATCGAATACAGATGCATGACATGTATTCATATATAGGATGATTAAGGTTTGTATTGCAACGATGGAAAGTGTGTTGTAAATTTATGCTATGGTTTTCAATTTTTTGATCCCAAACCATGGATATATATTTCATATCTAGATAACAATATAGAATATTGATGGTCTAAAGGTGACCATAGTTTCTCGGATAAGGTAGGTGACTATCCTTCATTATCTAATTATTAGCCAACATATTTTGGAATAAATAAGGAATTTTATCTTTTTCTATAATAGTTGGATTCTCATAGTCAGATGTGGCGTGGTGCTAGAAAATGATTAGGAGGTTTTTTTCAGATAACTCTCTCTACATGTCACCGTTGATATCCTTTTCATCATATTTACCCTCCTACTTCTGGTCTGACTATAGAATATGATTCTAAAAGTTTCCTACTAACTAGAGTGGAGTGCTAATGAATATTAATAGGGAACTGTATGACTTTTACCCCGATGTTTTAAGCACATCTCTTTATGACGTGCCATAGCTTTGAAAAACTCTCAATAGCGAGGTGCCCCAATAATGGTTTTATTTTCTTATCTGAGGGGATATCACTAAGGGGAGGTTGACCATCGTAGATTTCTAGAGTATATTACCCATCATCCATATCTACATTTCCATGAAAAGGACTCTCACTGTAAGGATGTTATACAAATTTGGTAGAAGAGATGGAATGAAATTGTGGTATTGAGAATTTTTCATGAATTTCCTCATGGAAACTAGAATTGAGTAGTAATGAAATATGATTCATTTTCAATATCATGGTTGGAATATTCCAGCTTACCTTTTGTAATTGTGTAGGGATATGATCATGTTGTATGATGGTTTCCAAAACATGTTTAAAACTGTATGGTGATACGTGAGTATGATCCCACTACTGAGACACTATTGGAATATACTGATGGGATTTCTCCATATTGATAGAAATATAAGCCTACCATGAGGCATGTTCCATTATAACACAGTAATACTCAGCTAGGATGGGATTACGGTCCTAATCCTGAACCTTTTGTATTTGTTGCTCCTCTTCATTGTCAGGGATATGAGACTACCAAAAGGCATGTGTCTCTCTCACATGGTATGATTTAGTTGGAACATGAATATTAGCATAATATGAATATTAAATCAACACCAAAATATGAATATGTTCCTATGGAATTGTAGATGTGGTATGAGAGTCGTCCAATATTTCCCTGCAATGATGTTGATGTAGTTTCTCCTTAGAGGATTTTCGAACACAAGACTCACTACTGTGATCTTCTGGAATAATTAAAATAGATTCACTAACAAGAATATGAGACTTTCCCAATTCTTATACTATTCTCACTTGGTTATAACTAGCTATGATAAGGATATATTTTGTATCCTAGGCCTTCGGAGTATTCTTCTTGGATTCATCGATCCGAATATGAGCCTATCCCGAGGAAAATTCACCTCTCACCCAGTAAGACCTAGGTAGAACAGTGATATGATCCTCATACTTAACCTTGGGAATATTCCACTAGAATTATTCAAAAAGAAATGATCCACCTTCCTGAGGCTTGTTCTGCTCTCACTTCGTGTTCCTTGGTTGAAATGGGAATATGATCATAGTATGATGCATCATCCTTTATTTTAAAATTAAAATAATCCTAATAGTTTGGATAAATAATATGCATTTCCTCTGATGCATCGACTTTCATTTGATGATCATAGTGTTAATAAGTCCTAGTAGCAGGGATAAGAATATTAAAATTTCCTTCTATCGGCATTAGTTTCAGATTATACCGGTACAATTCTTCATCTTTTTCTAAAAGATTTTGGAATTGTTGAATATATTGTTTAGGGAAATAATCCTTCATATCTCTATCCCTTCTATGTATTGGAATGTATATTCAAATAAATTTGGTTTGTGATCCTACTCATATCCTCCTTTGGAACCATAATATGGAGATGGACATTATTGATAGGTGTAGGGATATGTTTCTTGCATATTCCTGTTGTAGGAATATGCCCACAGACATGTTTTGAGTTGTTATGGATTTTACCTTCCTTACTGGTTGTTGCTAGGATATAAAGGCACGAGTTGTCATCATATGTGGGGATATGAACCATCATTTTAATATCCAATCCCTTTCCCACCTGATGATCTTTTTTATTTTCCATTATGGGTTTATGAGTAGGAACTGTGTCCGGTTGTACCCCCAGTAGGAGACTGCAATGTTCTGGAAGAATTTAGATGGAGATGATGGCTAAAATAATTCCTACATTGTTGAATCTAAAATATAAGGGAGAAATATTTGTCTTCATGGTGCACCACCATCATAAATATAAAGATGAAGTTTTCACGTTCATGGGATAAGCTTCCGAAAATGATGGAAGTGGAAACAGGGGTCAATGGCTTAGAAACATCAATACATGGGTGACGAAGACTCCCCATTTGTCTTTATTACAGAACCTAATGGGAATATTCCAAGTTCATGATTATATTATGTCATTGGTACTCCTAGATTGTAGTGTTTCCTAACTGAATTTGATATTTTTGAAAAGGTTATATCATATTTCAACCCACATTGTTGTAGTCGTAGGTTATTTATCGGAGTTATCACTGGATGAAGAAGACATTCCCTCAAATTAGGATGTTTCCAATGAGAGAAGTATTTATATCTAGGAAAAAGGGAAGAAGGCACCAATTAGTGCAATATCATCGGAATTATGTGTTTCAATACATATTCATTATTAAACAATTTTCCATTTATTCTTGAACCTTCCATTCCACTCATTTGGATTTGTCAAAATGATGAATCACTTATTTTATGAGAACCATGGTTATAGAGCCTAATCTGTTATATTATCCCTGTCTTCCATTTTTTTCTATTAGATATTCCAAAAACTGTCCTTATATGTGATTAACTGATTAATTTATCATTTTATATTTTCGCCTTAGGATTTATACATTTTTTCATATAGTGTGAAAAAATGTCCTAATTGATAATAACCCAATCATTTTAATTGGAGACATTCATGTTAGGTTCACCATTATGATTGTGTATAGTGTGAAAATTAAATGGACTGATGGATAATGACCAAATTATTTTTTATTTTAGATATTCATGATGAATTATCAATTTATTTTTTCATATGGTGTACAAACGAAATGGTCTGATGGATAATGATACAATCATCAGTTGTTTTATAGATTCATGTTAGGTTATATGTTTTTTTGGACCAGGAAAAGATGATTGGGGAAACCCTCACTGAAGGACCATCTAGTCATAATGGTTGATCATGGGGGTGATTTATTACATAATCATTATCATTGGGACATTGTTGTTGTAACACCCCGACCCCAGTTACCCAGAGTCAGTGCATTATTACATAACATTGGAATGATCACAAAGGATCAAGTCTCGAAGGACATATTAGTTTAGTAGTCTTGAAAACACTAGATATATTCATATGTCTTACATTATATCATAAGGTAAAAAAAATACAACAACATTTTGTCTTCATATCCCTTCATACTATCCCTACAGGTCATTCATAAATTACTTCTTCACATCCTGGGAAAAATAAAACCTTGTAAGGGGTGATCTCAGATGCTTAGTAAGGATAACAATATAAGAGAATCTTTCATAGATAAGCATAAACACTTAAGGCAATGTATAACTAAAACAAAAGCCTTTTAAACATGAACTTCAGCATAATATGACAAGCATAAAATGAAATAATTCCATTTACTTATTCACATGGATATTCTACTAGTCGAATAATCACATGAAATATCAATAACCACTTTCAAAATGATGGAATTCATAATTCCAGACTATCATAACCACATAGCCAAGGCCTCGTGTCGAGACTACAAATATGATTTTATCAAGGCCTCGTGCCAAGACACTATTTTGTCTCATGAGACCTACCGATGCCTCAAGGAGCTATAGAGGGCTCCACCTGTCACTTACTAAGTCCAATGCATTCCTCATATAAATAGGTTTAAACATAACATAAACATTCATATTAAAACTTGCATACGAAATGTCAATACTTTAACCACAAACCATGAATGGTATAAAAATAGAATATCCACAATCAAACATAACTCATTCGATACAATATGAAAGATTTTATTGTATCATATTAACCTAAATTGTAACGCCCCGACCCCAGCTACCCAGAGTCGGTGCATTACTTCGTAACATTGGCATGATCACAAGAAAGATCAAAACCCGAAAGACTGATTGGTTTAGTAGCCTTGGAAACACTAGATATAATCATAAAGTTTTACATTACATTTCAAAGTGAAAAACTACTACAACAACAAAGTCTTCATATCCACACTATTAACCCCTCATAATATCCCTGCAAGTCATTCATAAATTACTTCTTCACTACCTGGAAAAATAAAACATAGAAAAGGGGTGAGCTCAAATGCCCAGTAAGGATAACAATATAGCAGAACATTCAAAATAAGCATAAACATTTAAGGCAATGAATTACTAAAACAAAAGCCTTTTAAAATTGAACTTCAACATAGTATGGCAAAAGTAAAATGAAATAATGCCATTTACTTATTCACATGGATATTCTACTAATCGAATAATCACATGCAATATCAATAACCACTTTCATAATGTTGGAATGCATAATGCCAGACTATCATAACCACATAGCCAAGGCCTCGTGCCAAGACTAAAAATATGATTTTGTCAAGGCCTTGTGCCAAGACACTAGTTTGTCTCATGAGACCTACCGATGCATCGAGGAGCTATAGCGGGCTCCACCCGTCACTTATTAAGTCCAATGCATTCCCATATGAAAAGGTTTAAACATAACATAAACATTCGTATTAAAACTAGCATACGAAATGTCAATACTTTCACCATAAACTATGAATGGTATAAAAATAGCACATCCACAGTCAAACATATCACAAAACCTTCAATACAATATAGAAGTTTTGTATCATAATAAATCAACTTCAAATAATCTTAAAATCCATCAAAGGATGTTGACATAGATGAAATCAAAATTCTTTTAAAAGAAATATCTCCTTTTATTTTGAAATCATTTAAGATCCATATAAAATAAAACATTTTCTTTGAAAATATTCTTATAAGCTTGTAAGCGAAGCTTCGACGATTTTATAACGGCGGAAAATAACCGCACCCGCCGTATAAGTTAAAAAAAACATTCTTACCTCAATTCTGTCGAAAAGGTTAAAAAGGACCTTGTTTTGAAAACGACGGAAAGATTCCTTTATAAACCTCTTATAAAAAGTCAAACAAGGGTATAAATGACTTTAACCCATGTTCTTGTAAATAGTAAAAATGTTTTGAAATACATTTTGAAGAAACATGGATGTGGATGATAACGAGATCCCAGTAGATTATTACGTATAAACAACCTCAGATAAAGAAGAGATTGTGAAATAACCCTTACCTTGTACTTTTCCTTTGTTGGGGTAGGTTAACCTCCTGTATAATGGTGAAATAATTGTTATTAAATTATACAAGAATCATATACATTAATATGATATCATATATGATCTTTTAACATTGCTTTATTAATAATATCTTAGTATTATCGTCGTTTCGGGTGATAATCGATTCGTTCTTCTTAAATGTTTGGTTACGTAAGACATGTTTGTAATGGATAGATTATATCTTATTCATAATCAGAATGATATTAACATTATTTTTAACCCTAAAATGAGAATAATACTTGAATGGATATGATGGAGAATGAATCTTATCGCGTTCGTGGAGACGGTAGTCCGTACGTACGCACGAGCGACAATATCATTCTTTTGATATTAAAATAATATATAAATGGATGGTATATCATATATAAAGAATCATTAATATGTTATATTTATTATTTACATGAGTTACACATCATTATTATACCCATCCAAATAATAATATATTGAATAACAATTACACCACGACGTGGAGACGGTAAGCCGTACGTACGCACGTATGGTGACATGTTATTCAAAGGGTGGATAGAATACTGAATATGGTTGTACGATATTTATAATAACATCACAGTATATAAATGATACTGGAGTCATTATTTTAGAATGCTAACAACAAAGGAAGAAGAAATGGAAGAAGAAATGAACTTGGAAACGGGGTGGTGAAAACATTACCTCTTCTTCGGGTTCTTCCTTTTGATTTGATCAAAAGGGCTCCTTAGGTTGGCTTTCTGATCAAACTAAGGCCCCTAGGTTGTAGTGAGGGATGTTGGGAGAGTATTTGGGAAGAGTTTGGCCGAACCAAAAGGCTTTAGAGGTGTGAATAAATGAGAAGGAGGAGTGCCCTTTTATAAGAGGGGTGAGGGGCACCTTTGGAAAAGCTAGAAATATTAATTTATAATAAATTCATATTCGGTTTCTAATGGCTCCAAAGTTGACTACTCAAAGGTTAAGGTGGGGATAGGTCGAAAACCACTCAACCAATAGAATTTAGACAGGTTTGGGTACTTATATTAACCTTATCTTTAAGTATTAACTCTAAGTTAATTAGTTTCACTTTTACAATGTCTCTTTGTATTTTTATATAATATGGTTAATAAACTTACTATATACATCCAAGCGACCCCCAAGTGGTCCAGTAATGAGGAACCTATCATAATATAAGTCTCTTGGACGAACCTTAGATTTTTAGGAATTTAATAACATTTAATAATATAATATTTGTTTTAAGAACTCTTTTATGTCAATTTTGACACTATTCAATAGTTGATTTTTTTGAAACTCCTAACAGATTGATTACTTCTAACAAAGTCAATTAAATCAATTATAATATATCATATTATCATATAAAATTAGTTTAATTCATTAAAAGGTTCATATTATAATTATTTGGGTATTTATAATATCAATTATTTTAATTTTTCACTATTATAGTAATTACTGCATCATCATTGTGTCATAAATAAAATAAATTATTCAATGTCTAAAAATTATAAATAAAATATCATTATGTAGGAAATCCTTTTAGCTTTCTAATGAATATTTATAATCTAAAATCCCACATATATAACCCTATGTAAAAATTGTTGTTCTAAAAGATATATGCTTGTGTCATTTTTGTATTCATTTTAACTAAATTAAAATAAAGTGTCATTATCACTTACAAGTGGATCCATGGGGTCCCAAAATAGACCCAAAGATGCCCATGGTCGACCATGTATCAACCAATAGGGTTAAGAGACGTTTTAGGGTAATTTAGTATTATTATAATATTATTTTTAACCCTTATTTTCCGGATTTACCCTTAACCATGGTAAATAAAATATTTACCGCAGTAATTATTCAAAATGTCTAAAAATAAAAGTTACCCATTTACACAATTTGAACATCCTGATTCCAAATATGGAATCAATTTTCCTAAATTCAAAACACAGAAGTGGCAGATATTAATTTAAAATTAATTCCCGCTGTCAAAACAAAAAGCGTGTTTTTAAGAGATAATAACTATCAAAAGATTGACACTTGTTTATGTTCGGTTTAATTGTAAAATTATGTCCAATGACCAACATTATATTAAATGGTAAAAATATATTCTAAATATACTTTAAAACTACTAAAATTCATAATTTATCACTATTAATTATTTTGATTAAAAAAGTTGTTTTTAATTAAAATTTAGTAATTTTCACTATTCATCAAAATATGAAAGTTATCCGAAAAGTACCAAAATTTCACCTTAGGCTAAATTCGATATTCCGAGTCCAAAAATGAAGTCCATTTTCAAATATAAAATATATATAATTTCAAAAATTAGGTATTACTATTCACAACGGCTAGTTTAATTAGTTGTGGTGTGTGTTAGAACTCGAGGTTGCGTACAACACACGCTATCGCATTATTCAAAGGGAAACGTACCGTAGAAGCTTGGGGTGTTACATTCTCCCCTCCTTCAAATAATTGCGTCCTCGCAATTTCTAGGGTATTACTGCATAAAAAGACTCGGGTGGTTCTTCATCATAAGTTCCTCGGGTTCCCACGTTGCCTCTTCCATCTTATGATTCCTCCACAAAACTTTTACCAGACGCGTCGTCCGGTTTCTCAGCACTTGTTCTCTCGTATCAAGAATCTTGATGGGCTCTTCGCAATAAGACAGATCGGGTTCCAGTTCTAAATCTTCATAGGTGAGTACATGCGTTGGGTCAGGCATGTATTTCCTCAACAGAGATACGTGGAACACATCGTGAACTTTGGAGAGACTTGGCGGCATTGCCAATCGGTAAGCTACAGCCCCAATTCGTTCTAGAATTTCGAAAGGTCCGATGTACCTGGGACTCAATTTACCTTTCTTACCAAAACGTATGACTCCCTTCCACGGAGATACCTTCAGGAAAACATGATCACCGACTTGAAATTCCAAATCCTTCCTTCGATTATCGGCATAGCTCTTCTGCCTACTTTGAGCTGCTTTGATGTGATTTTGGATTACCTTCACCTTTTCCACCGTTTCCTCCACCAGTTCTGGGCCTACAAGTTTTCTTTCACCAACATCATCCCAACAGGTTGGTGTACGACATCTCTTTCCGTATAACGCTTCATATGGTTCCATTTGTATACTCGAATGGAAGCTATTGTTATAGGAAAATTCTACCAGTGGTAAATATTGATCCCACATATCCTGAAAGTCAAGTGAGCAAGATCTCAACATGTCTTCTAAGGTTTGAATAGTCCGTTTTGATTGTCCGTCTGTCTGAGGGTGGTAAGCAGTGCTCAAATGAATTTCAGTATCCAGGGATTTCTGAAGAATTTTCCAAAATCTTGAAGTAAAACGGGGGTCACGATCAGAAACAATCGATAGGGGTACTCCATGAAGTCTCACAACTTCATTAATATATAGTCTTGCTAGACGTTCCAGGGGTAGATCTTCTCTTATAGCAAGAAAATGTGCTGACTTGGTAAGACGATCAACAATCACCCATATTGCATCGTTCCTTCTAGGAGTCTTTGGTAGCCCCATGACAAAGTCCATCGTAATATTGTCCCATTTCCACTCCGGTATGGGAAGCGGTTGCATGACTCCTCCAGGCTGTTGCCTTCCAGCTTTCACTTGTTGACAAACCATACATCTTGACACAAAATCAGCAATCTCCCTCTTCATATTGTCCCACCAAAAATGTTCTTTCAAATCTCTATACATTTTGGTGCTCCCAGGGTGTATAGAGAAATTGGAACTATGAGAATCATCCAGCAATTCCCTTTTTAGATCAGGTATATTGGGAACACAAAGTCTCTTCCCGAATTTCAAAATTCCATCTTCATACACAAAGTCTCTCAATCTCCCATCATTCACAGCTTTAATCTTCTTCTGAAATTCTTCATCATCGGTCTGAGAACTCTTAATCCTTTCTAGTAAAGATGGTTTGGCAACCATTTGAAAAAGCATTGATGTTTCACCTTCCCTGGTTATTCCCATGTCCATCTTCACTAGATCCATGAAAATTGGATCCCTTTCAATTCTCATCATGTTCAGAACTCCATGGACTTTTCTGCTCAAAGCATCTGCTACTTTGTTTGCTTTCCCCGGGTGGTAGTGTATCGTGCAATCATAATCCTTGATTAATTCAAGCCATCTCCTTTGCCTCATGTTGAGTTCTTTTTGTGAGAAAATATACTTCAAACTCTTGTGATGAGTATAAATCTCACATTTTTCACCATAGAGGTAGTGCCTCCATATCTTCAAAGCAAAGATCACAGCTGCTAACTCGAGATCATGAGTAGGATAGTTTTGTTCATGAATTTTCAACTGTCGTGATGCATAGGAAATAACTCTATCATTCTGCATAAGGACACAACCAAGTCCTTTCTTTGATGCATCACTATAAATAACGAACCCATCATTCCCCGATGGTAGAGTCAATATAGGAGCATTGACTAATCTTCTCTTCAGTTCTTCGAAACATTCTTCACACTCTTTTGTCCAAACAAATTTAACCCCTTTACGTGTGAGCTTCGTTAATGGGTTAGCCAATCGGGCAAAATTCTAGACGAAACGTCGATAATAACCTGCCAAACAAATAAAACTACGTACCTCAGTTATACTCGTAGGTGCTGGCCATTCTTGGATTGCTTTGGTCTTAGAAGGATCAACAGAGATTCCATCTTTAGAGACAATATGGCCAAGAAAAGAAATCTCCTGAAGCCAGAATTCACACTTGCTAAACTTCCCATATAATTCATGCCTCCTCAGAGTCTTCAAGATAATGCGCAAGTGATTTTCATGATCTTCGTAGGTTTTGGAGTATACCAAGATATCATCAATAAATACCACCACAAATTCATCGAGATACTCCTTGAAAACTCTATTCATCAGATCCATGAATACAGAGGGTGCATTAGTCAATCCAAACGGCATTACAGTAAACTCGTAATGCCCGTACCTGGTTCGAAATGTTGTCTTCGGAATGTCTTCCTTCTTCACACACAACTGATGGTATCCAGATCGAAGGTCAATCTTTGAAAAGTATTGAGCTCCATGCAGTTGGTCAAATAAATCATCAATACGAGGTAGGGGATACTTGTTCTTTATTGTTATAGCATTGATCTCCCTATAGTCGATACATAACCTCATAGATCCATCTTTCTTTTTAACAAAAAGAACAGGGGCTCCCCATGGAGAAACACTAGGGCGAATAAATCCCTTATTACTCAGTTCCTCTAGTTGTTTCTTTAGTTCGACTAATTCTACAGTGGCCATTCTATAAGGGGTATTCGATATAGGCCTTGATCCAGGAATCAAATCAATGGAAAACTCAACTTCTCGTTCTGGAGGATGTCCAGGTAAATCTTCCGGAAATACATCTACAAATTCTTTCACAACAGGTACATCCTCTATTTTAACATTCCTTTCCTCACCGATAGTTACTTCATTCTCTTCCTCCCCAATAATTGAATTTAGTTGAGCTACTGGGGGTGGATCTAAATAAGAATTAGGTGGTGACGATTCTGCTCTAAAAATAAGGTGCTCCTTATCATTATCATCAAGAATCGTAACCTCTTTCTTCTTACAATAAATCTTCGCATCATAGTCCGAAAGCCAGTCCATACCGAGGATTATATCAAACTCAATCATAGGTATGACGATGAGATCAGCAGATAAAGAAAATTTATGTGCTCTAATGGGGACTGATTCACAAAACTTTGTTGCAATGATACTTCCCTTAGGAGTTTTAACTGACAACTCCCTTATTAAATCAAATTGGAAATATCTAATTTTCTTAGAAAACTGGGAAGATATGAAACAATGCGATGATCCAGAATCAAATAATGCATTTGCTAAACTTTAGGAAACCATTAAATTACCTGCCACCACGTCTTTCGGAGCTTCTACCTCAGCAGTAGTGATAGCATAAGCCTGTCCTTGATCCCTTGGCCCTTTCTGAGGTAAGTTCTCCTGACGCTTAGGACATGCATTTTCATAATGCCCCATCTCCCTGCAATTGTAGCACTGAACATTGGTAGCTTCCTTCTTCCCCTTGCAACCATGAGCTTGGTGGCCTTTTTCACCACACTTGTAACAGACTCCAATTCCCTTCAAGCAAGTACCAGGATGTTTCTTCCCGCATTTGCCACAAGATGGATATTCAACCTTTCCCTTCTTCCCCTTATTTCCATTCCCAGATTGATCAGCAGGTCTCTTCTTCTCTTGCTTAGCTTTAAAGTCATAAGACTTAGAGAATTCCTTTTCGGTCTTTATAGCACATGAGACAATGTCTTCGTATGATGAAAAGGATTGTGAGACTAATGCTCGACGGAGAAATGGTTTTAACCCATCAAAGAAACGATCAATCTTACTTCTTGGGTTGCGAATATAATCACCAGCGTACCTCGCTAACCTTGTAAAGTTAGCCTCATACTTTGTGACATTCTCATCCTCCTTTTGTCTCAGACTCAGAAATTGTCTTTCCATATCTGCTCGATGGTCGCGAGGAAAGTATTTTTCTAAAAACAGATCTTTGAACTCCCTCCACTCCATATTTGACACTTCATCATCTTCTTTCGTATTTTGAATCAATGACCACCATTGATCAACATCTCCAGTGAGGCGGTAAACTGCCATGATAACTTTTTCCCTTTCACTGCTCCCCAAAGCCTGAAATATTTTCTCTAGGGAAAATATCCATTGCTCAGCTACTAAGGGATTTGTATTCCCATTGAACGTTGGTGGTTGTTGCCTCATGAATCGATCTAACATTGATCCTCCACGCTGCGGATCAGGGTGCTCCATACGGGTAAGGTTATTATTCATAACCTGAGTAAGTTGTCCCAGTATGGTGATTAGCTGATCAGCACCAGTTGCATCACCAGCACCACTATAATTATCTTGAGCAGGAGGGCAATCCCTACATGGAGTGCGTGCATTGATACGGTTTCCATTTCTTCCACTAGGCGCCATTTCTAAACAATGTCATAAACTAGATCAGTTTATGAATCAAAATACATAATCCCATACTTATAAAACACTTAGCATAAATTGAACTATTTATGGATATAATCCATAATAATAAAAATGTTTTCTTTGAGGAAGTATATACTCATAAACCCTTCATAATGATTTGTAAAGATAGTGAGAGTTATCCTAAGAATATCCCCCGGGAGTGTCGTAACCAAGAGTGCAGCAAGGCCCGTTGTCGTGCACCCGTTCCCGTTCGAGTCTAGCTCAAAGCGGTGTTTTCGGGTTTTACCCCTAGGTACATCTGTGCCAGAGCCGCCTCTACCTGCTCGTATCCAGACAGGGATGTATTGCTCAGAAAACTCACAAAATCTCTACAATACCAAAATTCTAGGAAGTTCTTCTATACAAATCCTCAAAGTTCATCTTAGGTATACGTGCTCTAGTCAGATTTTATCTAAATCTAGCTTCCAAGGTTTGTACTAAACCTCCCTCTGATACAAACTGTAACGCCCCGACCCCAGCTACCCAGAGTCGGTGCATTACTTCGTAACATTGGCATGATCAGAAGAAAGATCAAAACCCGAAAGACCGATTGGTTTAGTAGCCTTGGAAACACTAGATATAATCATAAAGTTTTACATTACATTTCAAAGTGAAAAACTACTACAACAACAAAGTCTTTATATCCACACTATTAACCCCTCATAATATCCCTGCAAGTCATTCATAAATTACTTCTTCACTACCTGGAAAAATAAAACATAGAAAAGGGGTGAGCTCAAATGCCCAGTAAGGATAACAATATAGCGGAACATTCAAAATAAGCATAAACATTTAAGGCAATGAATTACTAAAACAAAAGCCTTTTAAAATTGAACTTAAACATAGTATGGCAAAAGTAAAATGAAATAATTCCATTTACTTGTTCACATGGATATTCTACTAATCGAATAATCACATGCAATATCAATAACCACTTTCATAATGTTGGAATGCATAATGCCAGACTATCATAACCACATAGCCAAGGCCTCGTGCCAAAACTACAAATAAGATTTTGTCAAGGCCTTGTGCCAAGACACTAGTTTGTCTCATGAGACCTACCGATGCATCGAGGAGCTATAGCGGGCTCCACCCGTCACTTATTAAGTCCAATGCATTCCCATATGAAAAGGTTTAAACATAACATAAACATTCGTATTAAAACTAGCATACGAAATGTCAATACTTTCACCATAAACTATGAATGGTATAAAAATAGCACATCCACAGTCAAACATATCACAAAACCTTCAATACAATTTAGAAGTTTTCTATCATAATAAATCAACTTCAAATAATCTTAAAATCCATCAAAGGATGTTGACATAGATGAAATCAAAATTCTTTTAAAAGAAATATCTCCTTTTATTTTAAAATCATTTAAGATCCATATAAAATAAAACATTTTCTTTGAAAATATTCTTATAAGCTTGTAAGGGAAGCTTCGACGATTTTATAACGGCGGAAAATAACCGCACCCGCCGTATAAGTTAAAAAAAACATTCTTACCTCAATTCTGTCGAAAAGGTTAAAAAGGACCTTGTTTTGAAAACGACGGAAAGATTCCTTTATAAACCTCTTATAAAAAGTCATACAAGGGTATAAATGACTTTAACCCATGTTCTTGTAAATAGTAAAAATGTTTTGAAATACATTTTGAAGAAACATGGATGTGGATGATAACGAGATCCCAGTAGATTATTACGTATAAACAACCTCGGATAAAGAAGAGATTGTGAAATAACCCTTACCTTGTACTTTTCCTTTGTTGGGGTAGGTTAACCTCCTGTATAATGGTGAAATAATTGTTATTAAATTATACAAGAATCATATACATTAATATGATATCATATATGATCTTTTAACATTGCTTTATTAATAATATCTTAGTATTATCGTCGTTTCGGGTGATAATCGATTCGTTCTTCTTAAATGTTTGGTTACGTAAGACATGTTTGTAATGGATAGATTATATCTTATTCATAATCAGAATGATATTAACATTATTTTTAACCCTAAAATGAGAATAATACTTGAATGGATATGATGGAGAATGAATCTTATCGCGTTCGTGGAGACGGTAGTCCGTACGTACGCACGAGCAACAATATCATTCTTTTGATATTAAAATAACATATAAATGGATGGTATATCATATATACAGAATCATTAATATGTTATATTTATTATTTACATGAGTTACACATCATTATTATACCCATCCAAATAATAATATATTGAATAACAATTACACCACGACGTGGAGACGGTAAGCCGTACGTACGCACGTATGGTGACATGTTATTCAAAGGGTGGATAGAATACTGAATATGGTTGTACCATATTTATAATAACATCACAGTATATAAATGATACTGGAGTCATTATTTTAGAATGCTAACAACAAAGGAAGAAGAAATGGAAGAAGAAATGAACTTGGAAAAGGGGTGGTGAAAACATTACCTCTTCTTCGGGTTCTTCCTTTTGATTTGATCAAAAGGGCTCCTTATGTTGGCTTTCTGATCAAAATAAGGCCCCTAGGTTGTAGTGAGGGATGTTGGGAGAGTATTTGGGATGAGTTTGGCCGAACCAAAAGGCTTTAGAGGTGTGAAGAAATGAGAAGGAGGAGTGCCCTTTTATAAGAGGGGTGAGGGGCACCTTTGGAAAAGCTAGAAATATTAATTTATAATAAATTCATATTCGGTTTCTAATGGCTCCAAAGTTGACTATTCATAGTTTAAGGTGGGGATAGGTCGAAAACCACTCAACCAATAGAATTTAGACATGTTTGGGTACTTATATTAACCTTATCTTTAAGTATTAACTCTAAGTTAATTAGTTTCACTTTTACAATGTCTCTTTGTATTTTTATATAATATGGTTAATAAACTTACTATATACATCCAAGCGACCCCCAAGTGGTCCATTAATGAGGAACCTATCATAATATAAGTCTCTTGGCCGAACCATAGATTTTTAGGAATTTAATAACAATTAATAATATAATATTTGTTTTAAGAACTCTTTTATGTCAATTTTGACACTATTCAATAGTTGATTTTTTTGAAACTCCTAACAGATTGATTACTTCGAACAAAGTCAATTAAATCAATCCTAATATATCATATTATCATATAAAATTAGTTTAATTCATTAAAAGTTTCATATTATAATTATTTGGGTATTTATAATATCAATTATTTTAATTTTTCACTATTATAGTAATTACTGCATCATCATTGTGTCATAAATAAAATAAATTATTCAATGTCTAAAAATTATAAATAAACTATCATTATGTAGGAAATCTTTTTATCTTTCTAATGAATATTTATAATCTAAAATCCAACATATATAACCCTATGTAAAAAGTGTTGTTCTAAAAGATATATGCTTGTGTCATTTTTGTATTCATTTTAACTAAATTAAAATAAAGTGTCATTATCACTTACAAGTGGATCCATGGGGTCCCAAAATAGACCCAAAGATGCCCATGGTCGACCATGTATCAACCAATAGGGTTAAGACACGTTTTAGGGTAATTTAGTATTATTATAATATTATTTTTTAACCCTTATTTACCGGATTTACCCTTAACCATGGTAAATAAAATATTTACCGCAGTAATTATTCAAAATGTCTAAAAATAAAAGTTACCCATTTACACAATTTGAACATCCTGATTCCAAATATGGAATCCATTTTCCTAAATTCAAAACACAGAAGTGGCAGAAATTAATTTAAAATTAATTCCCGCTGTCAAAACAAAAAGCGTGTTTTTAAGAGATAATAACTATCAAAAGATTGACACTTGTTTATGTTCGGTTTAATTGTAAAATTATGTCCAATGACCAACATTATATTAAATGGTAAAAATATATTCTAAATATACTTTAAAACTACTAAAATTCATAATTTATCACTATTAATTATTTTGATTAAAAAAGTTGTTTTTAATTAAAATTTAGTAATTTTCACTATTCATCAAAATATGAAAGTTATCCGAAAAGTACCAAAATTTCACCTTAGGCTAAATTCGATATTCCGAGTCCAAAAATGAAGTCCATTTTCAAATATAAAATATATATAATTTCAAAAATTAGGTATTACTATTCACAACGGCTAGTTTAATTAGTTGTGGTGTGTGTTAGAACTCGAGGTTGCGTACAACACACGCTATCGCATTATTCAAAGGGAAACATACCGTAGAAGCTTGGGGTGTTACATAAATCGATAATAATTAATGATATTTACATAGATGAAAATAACTATTAAAACTATTTGAGAGAAATATCCCCCTTTTCTTGAAAAAATTTAAAAGTCACACTATTTGTCAAGAAGCCATTTAAAAATAGATTTTTGAATCAATGTTTCTTATACAACTTTGAAACTATTAAAAGGAATTTTGATTTTAAAACATTATTTTCCATATAAAAAATTCCCTAAAACCATATTTAAAACATGGTCATTAATGAGAAATATTTACAATAATAAATCTTTAAAACACTTAAAATGATATTTTAGTTAGAGTTTCTAACCAAAAGAGAGACAGTTGAATAAAAATAATTGAGGTAATAAAAACGTTATAATATCATGAGAATAAAGGGATTCATGATATACTATGTTAATGTACATTATATACACCATCTAAAGTTAATTGGTGTATAACAACAAAAAAGTCTCAATGGAATGTAAATTGAGATGAAAACTCTCATGAAGGCCGTATCCTTAGGTTAATGGTAAATCAACGAAATAATTATTTGTGAAAAATATAAATACACTCAACATTATTGGGTATTTAGTGTAAATCTATCATATGGCATTCACACATATTATTGTAAAAAACAATACTAATGAATTGGATATTTAACTCAACAAATGGAGATTGAATTAAAATTACTCGTATCAAGTTCATATCGATGAATTTATAATTTATCGATGGATTGATTATGTGTATCAAAATTATATCCACAGAAAGGGGAGTGGAAATTATGACATAGGTAAATGAATAGTGATTCCACACATTAGCTTGGAATAAAATAATCAATGAAGTATGCGTAAACCTGAATGAGTGGAAATTGAAATATCAAATTCCCTTATCAATTTTGTAACTTATGAAACATACACCCATGAAAGAAGGATCATACAATGATGATGTATATATACATAAATTAAAGCAAATTACACAATGAATACAATCATGGGATGTACACACACCACATGCAATAAATTATTGTTGAACAATAGAAATCTCATGGAATTAAAAGTGAGATAAGAAACCCCTTACCTTGTACTTTTCTTTGGTGGAGGGTTGGTTAATTTATAGTATAATGGTGAAATAATTATTATTAAACTATACAGGATTCATATACATTAATATGATATCATATATGATCTTTTAACATTGATTTGTTAATAATATTTTCGTATTATCGTCATTTTGGGTGTTTACTTACTCGTTTCCCATTATATTCATTGTTACAGAAGCCGTGTTTTTTATGGTTAGGTTTTATATAATTCATATAGAAGATTATATTAAGTCCGTAAACATTATTTTTAATCATTAAATTATAATTACACTCAAATGGATATGATGGGGAATGAATCTCATCGCGTTCGTGGAGACGGTAGTCCGTACATACGCACGAGCGAGAATATCCTTCTTTTGATATTAAAATAATATATAATTTGATGTTATATCATATAGAAAGAATCATTATCATGTTATATTTATTATTTACATGAATTATACATAGTTATTATACCCATCTAAATAAAAATATATTGAATAACAATTACACCACAACGTGGAGATGATAGGCCGTACGTACGCACGTATGGTGACATTTCACTCAAGGAATGGACAAAATAATGAATTTGTTTGTTCAATATTTATAATAAAATCACAGTATATAGAAGATACTATTGATATTATTTTATAATGTAAATAAAAAGGAAATAAGAAGTTGACGAAGAAAGGAACTTTAAAGAGGGTGGTGAATATGTTACCTCTTCTTCGTGTTCTTCCTTTTGATTCGATCAAAAGGGTTCCTTGGGTTGTTTTTCTAATCAAAATAAGGCCTCTAGGTTGAATTGAGGGATTTTGAGAGAGTAGTTGTGAAGGTTTTGGCAGAACCAAAAGGCTTTTAATGTTTGAATAATTGGTTAGAAGTGGTGTCCTTTTATAAAGGGGGGGAGGGGCTCTATAGGAAAAACATAAGGTGTTAATTTATAATAAATTCATATTCAGTTTATAATTGATCCAAAGTGAAATATTCGATGTCTAATGTGAGGATGGTTAGAAATAATTTCAACCAATAGATTTTAGATAGGTTTGGGGCATTATATTAACCTTATCATTTAGTTTTAACTCTTAGTTAATTAGTTAGACATTTACCATGTCACTTTGTATTTTTATATTATATAGATAATAAAATTACTATATACATCCAATCGAACCCCAAGTGGTCCATTAATGATAAACCTATCATGATAAAAGTCCTTTGGAAAAACCTTAGATTTTTAGGAATTTAATATCAATTAATAATATATTATTTGTTTTAAAAACACTTTTATGTCAATTTTGACACTATTAGGTATTTGATTTTTTGTGAAAATCATAACAACATTATTACTTAGAAAAAAGTTAATTAAATAAATACTAATATGTCATATTAACCAATAAAATTAGTTTAATTCATTAAAAGTATCAAATATATTTATTTGGGTATTTATAATATCAATTAACTTAATATTTCACAAATAAGGTAATTACTGCATCATGATTGTGTCATAAATAAATTAAATTATTTAACGTCTAAAAATTATAAATAAAATAAACTTATGTTGGAAATAATTTTATATTTATAATTAATATTAATATTCTAAAATAAAACATATATAACCCTATGTAAAAAATTTTGTTATAAAAGATATATGTTTACGTCATTTTTGTATTTACTTTTACTTAATTAATATAAAATGTCATAATCACATACAAGTGGATCCATGGGGTCCCAAAATCGACCCAAAGATGACTATGGTCTAACATGTATCAACAAATAGGGTTAAGACATGTTTTAGGGTAAATTATGTTTCTTATAAGATTATTGTTTTACCATTAGTTGCCGGATTTACCCTTTAACCATGGTAAATTAAATATTTACCGAAATAATTATTCAAAATGACTAAAAATAAAATATACCTATTTACACAATTTGGAAATCCTGATTCCAAATATGGAATCCATTTTTCCAAATTCAAAACACAAAAGTGGCATAAATTAATTTAAAATTAATTCCCGCTGTCAAAACAAAAAGTATGTTTTTAAGAGATAATAACTATCAAAAGATTGACACTTGTTTATATCCAGTTTAAATGTGAAATTTTGTCCAGTGACCAAAATTTTATTAAATGGTAAAAATATATTCTAAATATATTTTAAAACCACTCATATTCATAATTTATCACTATTAATTATTTCTATTAAAAAGGTTGTTTTTAATAAAAATTTAGTAATTTTCACTATTCGTCAAAATATGAAAGTTATCCGAAAAGTACCAAAATTTCACCCTAGGATGATTTCGATATTCTAAATCCAAAACTGAAGTCCATTTTGAAATATAAAATGTATAAAATTTCTAAAAGTAGGTATTACTATTCATTAAGGCTAGTTTTATTAGTTGTGGTGTGTGTTAGAACATGAAGTTGAGTACAATACACGCTACCGTATTATTCAGTGAGAAGCGTACCATGGAAGCTTGGGGTGTTACATTCTCCCATACTTCAATAAAGTGTGTCCTCCCAATTTTTAAAATTTTTCTTGGGAATATAATGGAAAGTACCACATCAGAAAATGAGTCAATAATATTATCACTTTAAAAGAAATAAAGGGAAGTACAATGGTAACCTGAGATAACCTATACTAGGATTCCATGTAGAAAATAATGGATATTGATGATAAACTATGTGTCATGTTAGGATGGAGAGGGATAGAATACATAAATAGGAGAAATTTAACAATAAGAAAACCACAAACTTGTGATGGGACAAACGGTCATTAGTTTCCTAGTAGGAAAAGTAAACGGTCTACATTTTTTTATTTTTGTTTTTTTAAGCTACATTACATAAAGATGAGGAATTAATTTCTGATATTGAATATGAACATAAAGATATATACTTAATTTTTAAGTAAATATTCATTCATTAATAAATTTCTACTACTAACTCATTTTTAAACGATGAGTATTCTAGAAGACTTGGTTACACTAGAAGAGCTATAATAAAATTCTTATAGAATCACATGATCCACGAAATATAAACTATATATTTACCTTGTCTTTAAATATTAATCAAAACCAAAAATGGTTAGTATAAGATCTAATGATCCCCCATAAGGTTATTTCATTAGAGAAAAAACACTAATCTTAATTTCTAAAATTAAACCAAGAATAGTCCAAAGTTAAATAAATATCTTTCAACAAAGAATTATCCTTAAAACCCTTTAATAAAGTTCAAAATAATATTGAAACTCAAAACATAGAAGAATTTGGTTATGTTGTCTTCCACGTTAAATGTTTTCTCCAAATGACATCAATTACTCTTAAAGTCACATACTTAAAAGTAATTAACCTAATCACATATTCTTTTTTATAGGTTAATCATTCCCAAATAACTATAAATCCACAATAAAAACATAGATAAAAATCCACCATTAATCCTCAAATTAAATCCCATACTATTCTATTCTCCTTGAGAATATAGTGTTCCCAAAAAAGAGAACATCTTCCGAAATAACATTTATCACTTAATCACCAAATCATTTTCCTATACTAGGGGTATTCAATTGATAAGACATAAGATCCCAAATCAAATTATAATTGATCAATAAAATAATTTAACTAAAAATAATAGTCACACTAACCAAGGACTTCACGTAGTCCAGTGGTAGGCGATAAATCCCAATCGTACATTCGTTGTGGGTTCGATTCCCATAGTTTTGTCTGACACGATGGTTTGTCACATGGTCTGCGTGTTGTCCTTTTTCAAAAACTATATTTTACAACATTACCAAAATGAGATAAATTACTGAAAATAACCATAACATAATTTAACCACAAATGTTATCTCATACCTTTCATTTTCATCCCAAATAATAATAACTTGTAATTTCCACAAACCCAATGATCATATAAAACCAAATGGTTATTTAAAACTATATCCTCAAGAGAAAAGATAATTTTTCATCAAATATCATTCTCACATGGAAAACTGTAGGGTTAAAAATACAATAGAACATTATTCCAATGAAAAACCATCAAAAAGGAGCAATAATACTTTTTAAACATTTCTCCAACTATTTAATTCCACATAGCTTCTTCTTTGAAAAAGAAAATATCCTATAAAATAGGGCATTCACTGGGTTAATGGCCTGGTCCCCTACATTTATGGCAAATGACTATAAATGGATTATTGGGATCATTATTATCTTCTTCCATAATACTCTTCATTTTTCTAAGGTAATTTTTCACATTATGTCCTTCCTTCCCACACGTAAAGCATTTCTTTGTCCCATTGAGACTCTTTCTTGGGTGTCTCCTTCCACATTTCATGCATGATGGAAATTGAGGATTCCTTTCTCCACTGCTGGAGCTCTTATAATTCATCACATTTCTCATCTTTTTTGAGTACTAGAATTGGTTAATATATATATTTTTGATCATATTTTTGGAAAATTGATTTGGAAGGAAGAACATATCTTTTACGCCTATCAACGTTCCATTTTGTTTCTCTTTGCCACCACTGTTCCCACCTTGTACATCATTCACAATGTTGCTATGACTTCCTTGGAATATAGTCATTGACTAAAACAAAAAAAATCATTGTGTGAGTAACAGTAGTCATAAAATCATTTAGAGAATATCATGTCACTATATTCTCAATTTGAAACACATTAGGATTAACCAAGGTAATTTAGTCTCATCTTATATATAATACATCAAATCAGTTTGTAAATAAAATGTAATTTATCCTAAGCATATCTCCCGATAGTGTCGTAACCAAGAGTGCAGCAAGGCCCGTTGTCATGCACCAGTTCCCGTTCGAGTCTAGCTCAAAGTGGTGTTTTCGGGTTTTACCCCTAGGTACATCTTTTCCAGAGCCGCCTCTACCTGCTCATATCCAGACATGGATGTATTGCTCGGAAAACTCACAAAATCTCTAAAATATCAAAATTCTAGGAAGTTATTCTATACTAATCCTTAGAGTTCATCTTAGGTCTACCTTCACTAATCAGATTTTATCTAAATCTAGCTTCCATGGTCTATACTAAACATATTCTGATACCAACTGTAACACCCTGACCCCAGTTACCGAGAGTCGGTGCATTATTACATAACATTGGCAGGATCACAAAGGATCAAGTCTCAAAAGAACGATTAGTTTAATAGTCTTAGAAAGACTAGATATATTCATAAGTCTTACATTACATCATAAGGTTAAAAAACTACAACAACATATTGTCTGCACATCCCCTCATACTATCCCTACAGGTCATTCATAAATTAATTCTTCACATGCTGGGAAAAATAAAACATTGAAAGGGGTGAGCTCAGAAGCTCAGTAAGGATAATAATATAGCAGAATCTTTCATAGATAATCATAAACACTTAAGGAAATGTATAACTAAAACAAAAGCCTTTTAAACATTAACTTCAGCATAATATAGAAAAGATAAAATGAAATAATTATATTAACTTATTCACATGGATATTCTACTAGACGAATAATCACATGAAATATCAATAACCACTTTCATAATGATGGAATGCATAATGTCATAATATCATAACCACCTATCCAAGGCCTCGTGCCGAGACTAAAAATAATATTTTGTCAAGGCCACGTTCCAAGACACTAGTTTGTCTCATGGGACCTACCGATGCATCTAGAAGCTATAGCGGGCTCCACCCGTCACTTACTAAGTCCAATGAGTTCCTCATATGAACAGGATTAAACATAACATAAACATTCGTATTAAAACTAGAATACGAAATGTCAATACTTTAACCACAAACCATGAAAGGTATAAAAATAGCACATCCACAGTCAAACATAACACATTCGATACAATATGGAAGTTAGTATTGTATTATATTAACCTCAATTGATAATAATTAATGATATTGACATATATGAAAATAACCCTCAAAACTATTTGGGAGAAATATCCCCCCTTTTCTTGAAAGCATTTAAAATTCACACTATTTGTCAAGAAGCCGTTTAAAACTAGATTGATGAATCAAAGTTTCCCATACCACTTTGAAGATTTTAAAAGTAATATTAATTTTAAAACATTAATGTCCATATAATCTTGGAATAAAATAATCAATGAAGTATGCGTAAAGCCGAATGAGTGGAAATTGAAATATCAAATTCTCTTATCAATTTGGTAACATACGAAACATACAACCATGAATGAAGGATCATAAAATTATGATTTAAATATCCTTAAATTAAAGAAAATTACATAATGAATACAATCATGGGCAGTACACACACCACATGCAATAAATTAGTGGTGAATAATGGAAATCTCCCCGAATTAAAAGTGAGATAAGAAACTAATTACCTTGTACTTTTCCTTGGTTGATGGTTGGTTAAATTCATGTATAATGGTGAAATAATTGTTATTAAATAATACAAGATTCATATACATTAATATGATATCATATATGATCTTTTAATATTGCTTTGTTAATAATATTTTAGTATTATCGTCATTTTGGGTGTTAACTTACTTGTTTCCCTTTATATTCTTTGTTACGTAAGCACTGTTTGTTATGGATAGGTTACATCTTATTCATATACAGGATGATATTAAGTCCTTAAACATTATTTTTATTCATTAAATTAAAATTAAACTCAAATGGATATGATGGGGAATGAATCTCATCACGTTCGTGGAGACGGTAGTCCGTACGTACGCACGAGCGACAATATCATTCTTTTGATTTTAAAATAATATATAATTGTATGGTATATCATATAGATAGAATAATTATCATGTTATATTTTTTATTTATATGAATTATACATCATTATTATATCTATCTAAATAAAAATATATTGATTAATAATTACACCACAATATGGAGATGGTAGGCCGTACGTACGTACGTATGGCGACATGTCACTCAAGGAATGGATAGAATAATGATTTTTTTTGTTCCATATATATAATAACATTATATTATATAGAATATAATTGAGTTATTATTTTATAATGGAAATAACAAGGAAAGAAGAAGTTGAATGAGAAAGGAACTTTAAAGAGGTTGGTGAAGACGTTACCTCTTCTTTGTGTTCTTCCTTTTGATTTGATCAAAATTGCTTTTAGGGTTGGCTTTGTGATCAAAATAAGGCATCTAGGTTGAATTTAGAGAAGTTTATAGAGTATTTTGGAAGGTTTTTGCCGAACCAAAAGGCTTTTAATTTGTGAATAATTGGTTAGAAGTGGTGTCCTTTTATAAGGGGGAGGAGGGGCTCTTTAGGAAAAACTTTATGTATTAGTTTATAATAAATTAATATTTGGTTTATAATGGCTCCATAGTGGATTTTTAAAATTCTATGATGGGTATGGGTCTAAATAATTTCTACCAATAGATTTTAGACAGGTTTGTGTCATTGTATTAACCTTTTCTTGTAGTTTTAACTCTTAGTTAATTAGTTTGACATTACCAGGTCTCTTTGTATTTTTATATTATATAGTTAATAAAAATAATATATACATCCAATAGAACTCCAAGTGGTCCATTAATGATACACCTATCATGATACAAATCCTTTGGCTGAACCTTAGATTTTTAGGAATTTAATATCAATTAATAATATAATATTTGTTTTAAAAACTCTTTTATGTCAATATTGACACTATTTGGTATTTGATTTTTGTGAAAATCATAACAGCATGATTACTTAGAAAAATGTTAATTAAATAAATCCAAACATGTCATATTAACCTATAAAATTCATTTAATTCATTAAAAGTCTCAGATTATAATTATTTGGGTATTTCTAATATCAATAAATTTCATATTTCACTAATAAGGTAATTACTGCATCATGATTGTGTCATCAATATATTACATTATTCAATGTCTAAACTTTATAAATAAATTATAATTATGTAGGAAATACTTTTATCTTTAAAATGAATATTTATAGATTAAAATAAAACATATATAACCTTATGTAAAAAATGTTTTTCTATAAGATATATGCTTATGTCATTTTTTGTATTTAGTTTAACATAATTAATATAAAGTGTAATAATCATTTACAAGTGGATCCATAGGGTCCAAAATCGTACCAAAGATGGATATGGTCGGAAATGTATAAACCAATAGGTTTAATACACATTTTATGGTAAATTAATATTATTATAATATTATTTGTTTTACCCTTATTTACCGGATTTACCCTTTAACCATGGTAAATAAAATATTTACCGAAATAATTATTCATAATGTCTAAATATAAATGTTACCCATTTACACAATTTGGACATCATAATTTCAAATATGGAATCCATTTTTCCAAATTCAAAACACATAAGTGTCAGAAATTAATTTAAAATTAATTCCCGCCATCAAAACAAAAAGCGTGTTTTTAAGAGATAATAACTATCAAAAGATTGACACTTGCTTATGTCCAGTTTAAATGTGAAATTATGTCCAATTACCAAAATTTTATTAAATGGTAAAAATATATTCTAATTATACTTTAAAACCACTCATATTCATTCTTTATCACTATTAATTATTTTGATTAAAAATTATTTTTTAATAAAAATTTAGTAATTTTCACTATTCATCAAAATATGAAAGTTATCCAAAAAGTAAAAAAATTTCACACTAGGATAATATTGATATTAAGAATCCAAAAATGAATTCCATTTTGAAAGATAAAATGTATAAAATTTGAAAAAGTTGGTATTATTATTCATAACGTCTAGTTTTATTAGTTGGGGTGTGTGTTGGAACTTGAAGTTACGTACAATACACACTACTGTATTATACAGTGAGGAGCGTACCATGGAAGATTGGGGTGTCACATTCTCCCCTCCTTCAATAAATTGTGTCCTCGTAATTTTTAAAATTGGGCTAGCGAATATAATGGAAAGTCCCACATTGGAAAATGGGTCAATAAAACTATCACTTTAAAATAAAGAAAGGGAAGTACAAAGGTCACCTGAGATAACCTATAATTGGATTCCATGTCTAAAAACATGGATATGGATGATAAAATAAGTGCCAGGTTCTGATGGAGAGGGATTGAAAACATTATCAGGAGAAAGTTAACAATAATAAAACAACAATCTTGGGATGGGATAAATGGTGATTAGTTTCCCCGTAGGAAAAGTAAACGGTCAACATTTTTTTGTTTTTGGTTTATTATGTTACCTTACATAAATATGAGGAATTCATTTCTGAGATTGAATACAAACATAAAGAGATATTCTTAATTTGTAAGTAAAGTTTCATTCTTAAATAAATTTCTACTACTAACTAATTTTTAAACGATGAGTATTCTAGAAGACTTCGTCACACTAGAATAGCTACAATAAAATTCTTATAGAATCACATGATCCACGAAGAATAAACCATATATTTACCTTGTATTTAGAGATTAATCAAATCCAAAATGGTTAGTATAAGATATGATGATCCCCCATAAGGTTATTTCATTAGAGAAATAAACACTAATCTTAATTTCTAAAATTAATCCAACAATACTCCAAAGATAAATAAATATCTTTTAATAAAGATTTGTCCTTAAAATCCTTTAATAAAATCCAAAATAATATTGAAACTTAAAACTTAGAAAAATTTGGTTATGTAGTCTTCCATGTTAAATGGTATCTTCAAATGACATCAATTACTCTTAAAGTCACATACTTAAATGTAATTAACCTAATCACATATTCTCTATTATAGGTTAATCATTCCCAAATCACTATAAATCCACAATAAAAACATAGATAAAAATCCACCATTACTCCTCAAATGAAATCCCATAATATTCTATTTTCATTGGGCATATAGTGTTCCCAACAAAGCGAACATCTTCCAAAATAACATCTATCTCTTAATCACGATATCATTTTCTTATACTAAGGGTATTCATTTGATAAGACATAAGATCCAAAATCAAATTAATATTGATCAATAAAATTATTTAGCTAAAAATAATAGTCACACTAACCATGGAATTCACGTAGTCCAGTGGTAGGAGATAAATCCCAATCGTACATTGGTTGTGGGTTTGATTCCCACAGCTTTCTCTGATGCGACGGGTTGTCACACGGTCTGCGTGTTGTCCTTTTTCAAAAACTATATTTTACAACATTACCAAAATGAGATAAATTCGTCCAAATAACCATAACATAATTTAACCACAAATGTTATCTCATACCTTGCATTTTCATCCCAAATTATAATAACTTGTAATTGACTCAAACCCAATGATCGTATAAAACCAAATGGTTATTTATAACTATATCCACAAGAGAAAAGATAATTCTTCATCAAATATCATTCTCACATGGAAAACTGTAGGGTTACAAATACAAGAGAAAATTATTCCAAAGTAAACCCATCAACAAGGAGCACTAATACTTTTGAAACATTTCTCCAGCCATTTATTTCCACATAAAGTCTTCTTTGACCAAGAAAAAATCCTATAGAATAGGTCATTCACTCGGGTAATGGCCAGTTACCCTACATTTACGGCAAATGACTGTAAATGGATTCTTGGGACCATTTTTATCTTCTTCCATAGTACTGTTCATTTTTCTGGAGAAATTATTCACTTTATGTCCTTCCTTCCCACACGTAAAGAATTTCTTTGTCCCATTGAGAAAGTTTCCTGGGTGTCTCCTTCCACATTTCCTGCATGATGTAAATTGAAGATTCCTTTCTCCATGCTCTCCACAACTGGATATATTATCATTCATCATCTTTCTCTTCATTATTGAGTCTGGGAATTGGTTAATATATATATTGTTGATCATATTTTCGGAAAATGGATTTGGCATGGAGATGATATCTTTTACGCCTATCAACAATCCATTTTGTTTCTCATTTCCACCACCATTCCCAACTTGTACATCATTCTCAAAGTCGTTATGCCTTCCTTGGAATCCATCCATTAACTATAACAAAAAAGAATTATGTGAGTAATAATAGTCATAAAATCATTTAGAGAATATCATGTCACCATATTCTCAATTTGAAACACATTAGGATTAACCAAGGTCATTTACTCTCATCTTATATATAATACTTCAAATCGGTTTGTAAGGAAAATGTAATTTATCCTAAGAATATCCCCTGAGAGTTTCGTAACCAAGAGTGCAGCAAGGCCTGTTTTTGTGCACCAGTTCTGGTTCGAGTCTAGCTCAATGTGGTCTTTTCGGGTTTTACCCGTAGGTACATCTGTGCCAGAGCCACCTCAACCGCCTCGTATCCAAACAGGGATGTATTGCTCGAAAAACTCAAAAAATCTCTACAATACCAAAATTATAGGAAGTTATTCTATACTAATCCTCAAAGTTCATCTTAGGTATGCGTTCTCTAATCAAGGTTTATCTAAATCCAGATTTCAAGGATTATACTAAACTTCCTCTGATAGAAACTGTTACGCCTCGACCCCAGTTACCCAGAGTCGGTGCATTATTATATAACATTGGCAAGATCACAAAGGATCACACCTCGAAAGACCGATTAGTTTAGTAGTCTTGGAAACACTAGATATATTCATAAGTCTTACATTACATCATAAGGTAAAAAAACTACAACAACATCCTGTCTTCATATCCCCTCATACTATCCATCTAGGTCATTCATAAATTACTTCTTCACATCCTGGGAAAAATAAAACATTGAAAGGGGTGAGCTCAAATTCTTAGTAAGGATAACAATATAGCATAATCTTTCATAGATAAGCATAAACACTTAAGGCAATGTATAACTAAAACAAAAGCCTTTTAAACTTGAACTTCAGAATAATATGGCAAAGATAAAATGAAATAATGTCATTTACATTTTCACATGGATATTCTACTTGTCGAATAATCACATGAAATATCAATAAAGACTTTTATAATGATGGAATGCATAATGCCAGACTATCATAACCACGTAGCCAAGGCCTCGTGCCGAGACTACAAATAAGATTTTGTCATGGCCTTGTGCCAAGACACTAGTTTGTCTCATGAGACCTACCGATACATCGAGGAGCTATAGCGGACTCCACTCGTGACATACTAAGTCCAATGCATTCCTCATATGAACAAGTTTAAACATAACATATACATTCGTATTAAAACTAGCATACGACATGTCAATACATTAATCACAATCCATGAATGTTATAAAAATAGCATATCCACAGTCAAACATAAATCATTCAATACAATATGGAAGATTATATTGTATAATATTAACCTCAATCGATAATAAAGAGTTATATTGACATAGATGAAAATAACAATCAAAACTATTTGAGAGAAATATCCCCCTTTTCTTGAAAACATTTAAAAGTCACCCTATTTGTCAAGAAGCTATTTAAAAATAGATTTTTGATTCAAAGTGTTCCATAACACTTTGAAACTTTTAAAAGGAATTTTAATTTTAAAACATTAATTCCCATATAAAAAATCCCTAAAAACATTTTTAAAATATGGACATTAATGAGAAATATTTAAAATAATATATCTTTAAAACATTTAAAATGATATTTTAGTTAGAGCTTCTAACGAAAAGAGAGACACTTGAATAAAACTAATTGAGGTATTAAAAATGTTATAATATCATGAGAATAAATCAATTACTGATATACTATGTCAATGTACATTATATACACCATCTAAAGTGAATTTGTGTATAACAACAAAAGAGTCTCAATGGAATGTAAATTGAGATGAAATCTCTCATAAAGGCTATATCCTTAGGTTAAGGATAAATAAATGACATAATTATGTGTGAGAAATATAAATACACTCAATATTATTGGGTATTCAGTGTAAATAAATCAGAGGACATTCATACATATTGTTATAAAAAAAATCCCAATGAATTGGATATTTAACTCAACAAATGGAGATTGAATTAAAATTACTCTTATCAAGTTCATATCGATGACATGAGAATTTATCAATGGAGTGATTATGTGTATCAAAATTATATCCACAGAAATATGAGTGGAAATTATGACATAAGCAAATGAATTGTGACTCCACACACAATCTTGGAATAAAATAATCAATGAAGTATGCGTAAAGCCGAATGAGTGGAAATTGAAATATCAAATTCCCATATCAATTTGGTAGAATATGAAACATACACCCATGAAGGAAGTATCATACAATGATGATGTAAATATCCATAAATTAATGAAAATTACACAATGAATACAATCATGGGAAGTACACACACCACATGCAATAAATTAGTGGTGAGCAGTGCAAATCTCACGGAATTAAAAGTGAGATAAGAAACCCCTTACCATGTTCTTTTCCTTGGTTGAGGGTTGTTTAACATACTATATAATGGTGAAATAATTGTTATTAAATTATAAAAGATTCATATTCATTAATATGATATCATATATGATCTTTTAACATTTCTTTGTTTATAATATTTTAGTATTATCGTCATTTTGGGTGTTAAGTTATTCGTTTCCCTTTATATTCTTTGTTACGTAAGCCATGTTTTTTATGGATAGGTTGTATATTATTCATATAAAGGATAATATTAAGTCCTTAAATATTATTTGTAATCATTAAATGAGAATTAGACTCAAATGGATATGATGGGGAATGAATCTCATCGCGTTCGTGGAGACAGTAGTCCTTACGTACGGAGGAGCGACAATATCATTCTTTTGATATTAAAAAATATATAATTAGATGGTATATAATATAGAAAGAATCATTATCATGTTATATTTATTATTTAAATGAATTATACATCATTATTATACCCATATAAATAACAATATATTGAATAACAATTACACCACAACATGGAGACGGTAGGCCGTACGTATGCACGTATGGTGACATGTCACTCAAGGAATGGATAGAATAATGAATTTTTTTGTTACATATTTATAATAACATCAAATTATATATATGATATTGGAGTTATTATTTTAGAATGTAAATAACCAGGAAATAATAAGTTGAAGAAGAAAGGATCATTAAAGAGGGTGGTGAAGACTTTACCTCTTCTCTCTATTCTTCTTTTTGATTTGAACAAAGGGGATCCTTGGGTTGGCTTTCTGATCAAAATAAGGCCTCTAAGTTGAAGTAAGGGAAGTTGAGACAGTATTTGGGCAGTGTTTGGCCAATCCAAAAGGATTTTAATTTTTGAATAATTGGTTAGAAGTGGTGTCCTTTTATAAGGGGGAGGAGGGTCTCTTTAGAAAAAACATAAAGTATTAGTTTATAATAAATTCATATTCGGTTTCTAAGGTATCCAATGTGGATTATTCAAAGTCTAAGGTGGGTTTGGGTCGAAATACTTTCAACCAATAGATTTTAGACACGTTCAGGTTGTTATATTAACCGTATCTTTTAGTTTTAACTCTTAGTTAATTAGTTTGACATTTACCATGTCACATTGTATTTTTATATTATATAGTTAATAAACATACTATATACTTCAAATCGAACCCAAAGTGGTCCATTAATGATACACCAATCATGATAAAAGTCTTCTGGATGAACCTAAGATATTTAGGAATTTAACATCAATTAATAATACAGTATTTGTTTTAAAAACTCTTTTATGTCAATTTTGACACTATTTGGTATTTGATTTTTGTGAAAATCATAACAGCATGATTACTTCGAACGAAGTTAATTAAATCAATCCTAACATGTCATATTAAAATATTAAATTCGTGTAATTCATTAAAAGTCTCAAATTATATTTATTTGGGTATTTATAATATCAATTATTTTAATAATTCATTAATAAGGTAATTACTGTATCATGATTGTGTCATAAATAAATTAAATTATTTTGTGACTAAAAATTATAGATAAAATATAATTATGTGGGAAATTATTTTATCTTTATAATTAATATTTATAGTCGAAAATACAACATATATAACCCAATGTAAAAAATGTTTTTTAAAAGATATATGCTTATGTCATTTTTTTATTTACTTTAACATAATTAATATAAAGTGTAATAATCACTTACAAGTGGATCCGTGGGGTCCCAAAATCGACCCAAAGATTCCTATGGTCCGAAATGTATCATCCAATAGGGTTAAGACATGTTTTAGGGTAAATTAATATTATTATAATGTTAATTGTTTACCATTATTTACCGGATTTACCCTTTAACCATGGTAAATAAAATATTTACCGAAGTAATTATTCAACGTGTCGAAAAATAAAAGTTATCTATTTAAACAATTTGGAAATCCTGATTCCAAAAATGGAATCCATTTTTCCAAATTCAAAACACATAATTGGCCGAAATTATTTTAAAATTAATGCCTGCTGTCAAAACAAAAAAGCGTGTTTTTAAGAGATAATAACTATCAAAAGATTCACACTTGTTTATGTCCAGATTAAATGTGAAATTATGTCCAATGACCAATATTGTATTAAATGGTAAAAATATATTATAAATATACTTTAAACAACTCATATTCTTAATTTATCACTAATAATTAAATTGATTAAAAAAGTTGTTTTTAATAAAAAATTAGTAATTTTCACTATTCATCAAAATATGAAAGTTTTCTGAAAAGTTCCAAAATTTCACCCAAGGATAATTTCGATATTCCGAATCCAAAAATGTAGTCCATTTTGAATGATATAATGTATAAAATTTCAAAAAGTTGGTACTACTATACATAACTGCTTGTTTTATTAGTTGTGGTGTGTGTTAGAATTTGAAGTTGCGTACAATACACGCTACTGTATTATTCAGCAAGAAGCGAACCGTGGAAACTTGGGGTGTTACAGTTTTTCTTAATGGAAACAATCAATGGTTCCCTTATCAATAACTGGGTACAAACCTACTTTCCTAAGGATGTTGATCAACTGGGGTTTCAGATTCAATGATACTCATGGAATCAAATTTTACCAAAAGATGGGAGGTCGGGATCATCACAACCATTTGGTGGAATTGATTCTTTATTCGTGACACTCTTATTGATTTATTATATGTTTTAAAATATCTTCCAAATCCTAGAATAGGACTAGTTATCCTACCCAATTTATTATAGGTTAATTCAATTTATATACAAAAGAATGGGGAAATAATTGATGAGGACATGAAAGGGGATATAATTAGTGAATCTATCTATATTTATATATGTTTGTTCATTCATTTCTATATATTCATAGGGACTTATGTAGGAATTCTGTATAACCAGATACTATGGAATTTGTTTCCATTCAAGATGGTTGTTTATATTTGGATTATATGATTGATCAATTTTTTAAACCCTAAATATCCTAGTCATTACATGACTAAAAAATAAATTTATATTATTAATTATGCATAGTTTAATGTCATGTCGAGATGATATATATGTGGTCACCAGGGAACCAGATGTTTGTGGCTGAGTCTCGAGGAGGCATCCTATGTATCCTAGATATGGAATGAATCATAGTTATCTTAGTTCAATCATGCCCTTAGGACTGGCCCCAAGGTATATAACCATATGTGTATTTATGTTCATATCATTCCACTAATCGGGGCTTACATATTAGGACTACCCTGGCTGGTAGAGAGTCACGGTTCCAATTAGGTGTTTATTGCGGCTCCCAAATCCCATGTGGGCTATGCTAGGTCAGAGAAACATGGATAGAATGTGAACAGATTCATTTATAATAGATGTCTGGGGATTGTGTAATGGTACCTCCCATATGATGTTTAATATGTTTCTATGTCATTGATGTTGAGTCTTATGTATCTTGATTATGGAATGAATAAGAGTCAATAGTATTCAGTTCATTGGGGCTTATAAACTGAAATTTCCATATAGTCCGGACATAGCATGTTATGTTGCTGATCAAGGATTACACTATGTTGTTTCCACTACCATTGTAGAGGCTTACGATGGAAGTGATAGGATCATTACTATTCCTTAAGACTAAGTGAGCTATGATTGTTGTGAGAAACAAGGGATGAAAAATGAATAGTCTACCTACTTATGGACGCTGTAGAGGACTGATATGGGGATCTATCATTATGATGGTGTCTTACATATCCTGATTATGGGATGAATCATAGTTATAATAGTTTACTTGATAGGTTAGTATACATTTTTGTATACCTTTGGTCAGGGATAACACATCGAGGGTGGAAAAAGTTTTCAAGCCCTCGGATTCCTTGCTTGACCTGGCCTACATGTCTACCAAACACACTTTGATTATCCTCTAAATATGCATTTATTTATTGATGTACTTGTCAAATAATTCTTATATGACATGTCCCTAAAAAATGTAGGATCCATTTCACATTCATTGTGGACTTCACATAACATGGATAGAATGTAAATGGGTTGTCTCATGATCAAGTATGACTTTTCTAGAAGACATCTCATGTCCTGGACCATTGGACCTATGAGCCATTGCATAACTAGGATGACTTTTCAAGAGGGCCTTGCATGATCAAGTTGAATTTTCTATGTGTCATCGTAAGAGTTGGATAATAAATATGGAGGGTGTTTCTAGGTTTAGTGAAACTGGTATCACATTGTTTCATGTGTGTTGAGATACATGTCTGTAGGGAATCTTGTGAACTAGATGAATTTCTTAGTGTTCATCAGGAGATCCGGTTGACATGTCCAGGTGCTACCATGTTATCCAATTGTCATGAGGGTGTCATTATTGGAGTTCTAAAACACATCAAAACGTCATCATATGGTTTGGATGGAGATCCTAGAGGGTTATTCTAGTCTAAATTGGCGTGAATATGGGGCCTATGTGACTTGGTTTAACATGCCCTGATGGATTTCCGATGATAAAAACAGTATTCAAATGGGACGATGTACGATCTGGGGGCATGGCCTAGTTTTGTCGCCTCTCTTGGAAGGTTCACGGGAAACACATGTGGATTAGTGTATATTTCTTTTGTGTAACTCTCATACCTCTGTTATTTCTTTTAGACTTAATATTGAAAATTCTATTGATTTATTTAGTGTTAGTTTGTTTTAAGTCCCATGAAATCTTGGGGATGTACAGCATGTTCCCCACACATCCTCCCGGAAGTCCTTCTAATTGTTAATTATTGATAAAATAATATTATATATGCATGGTGCATGATGAATCTAGTTGTTTTCATGTATCTTACAAGATGGAAAACATTTTGTTCATGAGACCCCCCACTCCATTATATTTTAACTAGCACTAGGATTCCAAAGGGACAACCTCTATTTTAGAAAGTAGTGGTCATCTTACATTATTGTTCATTCTTTGGTGGTGAATTTATATGCCACGTCACATTTAGATTTACCTAGTTTTCATTGTGTGTATCACATGAATCCAAGATGGTGTTGATAAAGAGTTTTGAAATCATGTGTCTTCATGAGACTCTTCTGTGGATTAATCAGAGGGAATTGCTTGATTTTCAGTGACCATGAGTACCTCCAACAAAAACCTCCTTTATTGGGTTATTTATAATTAATGGGGACTCGTTAAACCATGAAGGAATGAAAAATGAATTACATATAGTGAAATTAAAATGTCAAAAGGTCTTCATATGATCAGAGATCCACTAGAAGGCCTACACAAAATCTCAATGGACTTATCTTGGAATTTACATGAGACAAGGATGGGTTTTCAAAGGGCCTTTGTTTGATCATGCTATATTTTCATGGGGTATTTTGTGGTCAAGTTTTGGAAATCATCAGCGTGTCATGAGATATTTGAAAATAGTGAGATTATTCTTCCTCCTCCACATTTTTAATTTCTTTTTTTTATTTTACAGTGTCTAGGGTTCTTGTGAGATTGGGTGAGTAATATCGCAGGAAAATACTCTATCTCTTAGTGATGCATTACATGAGGAACAAATGTTATTTTGGGATTCATGTAAATTTCTTGTCAAAAATACATATGTTTATCATTAGGGGAACAAAGGTGGTCTCTGAGGTACCCTGGAAATACCTGAGGCTCTTCTTGTGATGAGGGCGACATACCGATGGGCTTTCACAAGAGGTGGTGGTCATGTTGAGGGGGTCTCGTGGGGTCTTGCAGATCAACACAAGATCATTGTTTGATGTTTACGACTATGATAGTCTCCCACCCCTTCCCTTTAATTTCATTTGATTTATTTTTCAAAGTCTTGAGGTTTCATATGTCTTCATGAATGTGTTTAATGACAACCATTCTATCCATTTCTATTCCATCGCAAGAGTGTTACCACTGCAAGATGCCTATACCTTATGAATATTTTCCTCCTACTTTAGAATTATTTTTCCTTTTTTTCCTATAGCTCTCTGGTTGAAAAAACACATTCCATGTGGGAGTTTATTTAGTTTTTTTTCTCATGACCAAAGGTAGTTTGGGGTGCCTTCTCATGTGAAGAAGGACATTTCAAGATTAGATCTGTGGGATACGGTTGCAGGCTATCCTCTATGAATGGTGCCATTGCATGACAATTTGATGGTCATACGATCAAATTTCTATTGAAGGATCAGAATATAAATACTCTCAGGAACCATCTTCTTCATAATAATACCAATATTAATGTATTTATTCAATTTTCAGTTTTCAGATGCTCATATTTCTTGCGTTAACTGTGTAATTCAATATATATATTTGATATATAATTATTTGTTTTGTTCTTCCAGGTATTATGATAATTAATTATTATAGAATATTCTTTGATATTTTTTAATATATTAAAATGGTTTGAGATGGGGTTATAGTCAACCCATGGTAACACCGCACACCCCAATAACTAGTTAGTGGCATCTGGAATACAGGGAGGCATACATGATATCACTTGAAAATATAGTATATTTACTATTTAAATGGAATAAGTATGGAGATATTAAAATCCCAAAAAAATTCAATCTATTTTGTAACATATATTAATATGTAAAAGTGTAAAAATAAAGAAATGATCTCATTGGAAATTTCTAATTAATGCACGTACAAAAACACTATCAGGTGTTCGAAATCATCCTTTATTTGAGGATTTGATAATATAATCACTATACAATTAAATTTTAAAAAATAATCCATGTTTGGATCAATATTTTCTATCTTCACCGTGATTATGTGGTTCTTGATAATAATATTTTTTGACTTTGAATATGACACCAGTTTAGTTGATTAATCTTTCCCAAATAGATTCCCAATCCTAATTAATAATGTGTATGAGATATTCTCCCAAATGTCTTCAAGTTAAGATTATTACATGAAAATTTTGGTTGTGTCTTGTGATTATAATATGTATCCATCCCCCATTATTTATAATAATAACAAATTATTATTCATACAGTCAAAAATAATTTGTCATCCACTAATAAAAAAATGTAACTTCGAATGTTGAATTTGGATCACTTATGTCACACGTGAAATTATAATCATCAAAATCATAAATATATAAAAATAATTAGTTAAAATACAAAAACTCATTGTATAGTGTTCCTTTAAATTATCCCAAGATCATTTTGAAATTATTATATTTGATTCCATATATTTTTTTGGAATCATGACAACGAGTTATGACAATCACAATCTCAATTATTTTTTTGATAAAAAATTAGAGCATCTATTTAACCTTAAAATATACTTTTGTTATACCTTCCATTCTTATTTATCTTATAGATAAATTTTCAATTTTATATAGGTGTAGATACATCCATCAATTAATCCAGTAGTAATCACATTAATAACTCGATAGAACATTTTCCATGTTTGATAAATTTGAAAACCAACAAATCTCCAAGACATGAAAACCCAAAAGAATATCAACTCACATTTCATGGAAATTTCAATATGGATGTTTATTTATGTATAAAACTCCCCACATATTTTAACTTATTTTTGTAAAGGTAATGTCATGTTATTTTTTAATAACATCCTAATATTTTGTGTCAATATTTAGGCTACTATGTAGCATAAAAAATCATTCTCATTATCTATGTTTAATTTAATAGATTAAAATACTATATTTAAAAACTCAAGAAACATCACTATCATGTATACAAACTTTGGGTCATATGATATAAACTGCTTCCACAAGTTCATAATTCATGAACAATAACTTCACAATGAACATATCATAAAAACTATGTATCCTTAATATCCGTATGATATGAGATATTTGATCATAAAATTCAAATAAATATAATTGAATTTTAATTTAAAAAATTGGTCAGTATTTTTTCATGATACGTCTCTTTTTCAGTTTATATCACTTATGAAAAATATAATTTTTTGATTATTCGTGTCTTTATGATCTGAAACCTATTTCAATGTTTTATTATTCTCAATACTAATCACCTCCTCATTCATTACAGTAAACAAATTATGATAACATAATTATTCATAATCATTAATTAATATATCCCATAAAGAGAATTTTTTATTATTGGAATTCATGAGGCATTTTTTCATCGAAACATCCTTTCTGTTATAACCAATAATTTTTTCATCAATCATATGTTTTATATGTCTTGAGGAGGAATTCCATACAATATGAAATATAGTAATCAATATAAGAGTCATGTAAATATACTACTACTACAGAATCATTACAATGATTCCAAATTATTTATCCTTGAGATAATTTAATATCATATCCTATTGGAAATAATTTTCTGGATATACCTCAACTATAAATAATATATTAGTTTCACTATTTAAAATTTAGTATATACCTTATATTGTTTTTTTATTCTTTAAATACATTATTTTATTATATGTAGTTTTTTAAATTTTTTAATTATATAATGAATGAATTAGATATGTTTCATAGGATAAAAGAAAACTACAAGATGATTATTTTATAAATACATGTCATGTAATTTTGGATGAAACACGACATGACAACCATGATTATATTCCCATGTTATGTATAAGAAGAATATGTCATATAGAAAATTGAACACACTATGTATACCCAATATAGAAGTAATTGTTTGAATATATTTTACTACAAAATATTTTTTTATAGTTTTATATACCACCTACATTCACCAACTAGTATCTGACATGTGATAAAACATTAGAAAAAAATAAAAATATCACAAACCACTACATAATCCCACAATGGTCTGTCAAAGGTAGTAGATTTCATGTAATTTGGTATGAAACATAAAATTTATTTCTTTATAAATTATTTATTTTTCCTTATAATTAATGGTATCTTATATAGTGGGATATTATACACCACAAATAACTCAATCACCCTATATAGAGTATTTGTTTTATCCTTATTCTACCTATAGCTCATCAGTCATTTCAATATTTTAAATTACCCCATATAAATATATTTTGATACATGGGCAGGGTTGAGGTAGTTCTCCACCCTTACACTATTTACATGGTCATGAGAGGTTATTGGTATCGTTATTATATCTGAATTATATCAATAGTTTACTATTTTAATTTTTTTGGAAATTTATTATTATTGGGATATTTATTTTATTACATATTTGATTAATAAATTCCAAATTCACTAGTTTTTTTATATCATTCAATGAAACCCACTCTTGTGGGTAAACCAAATATGTTACAATGAATAATGCCACGACCATTCTATTATCCACTTAAAACTATTTATAGGTATTAATGATACATGTTTTCAAGGAATTGACCTCCTGAACATAGGTAAAATTTTAGGAAGACACAATTGATTGTTCTCTGATCATGATGTAATTGAACAATTAAATCCACAAGGAACAAAATTCCTAAATAATATAAGATGATATTGAATTATTTTTATAATAAACCTTATATTTTATTTCAACAAAATTGTGATCATTTTATGTGTTATAATTGATTGCTTTCTTGTTTCATTATTCATTAATATGATTGGTTTTCTACCCTTTCCATTAATTTTCCCGCATACTTTTAATAACCAAAATAATTGGATGAAGATCACAGAATTGTAATGGAATTATTTTATTCCCTATTGGTTTGACCCTGATAATTCAAATCATCATTAGAGTGAGGTAAATCAATATTGTCTTCATATCATGACATGAATAACCAAATTTGTTCATGATCATCTAGAAATAAAATAACATTATTTTTTAGTGGATTTTCATTAATTTAGTCTCATTCCATTATTTATTTATTTCTACTAATTACATTAATAAGCCTTTAAAATGGATATGTATTCCCCTAATGGTTTGTATCCCTTATCCATACATAATTTTTATTCAGATGTTCTATTGAGTTCATACTATTATATGATGAAGTAACACCCTAATAAGTATAAAGTGTTTTAATTCAAAAAATAATGGAGTATATTCTATGACCCACCTTATAGAACATACACTCCAATGCACTAAAATTTATATGATTTTTTGCATTCATGAAAAATTAAACAGTGATACAGTCTATCAAATATGAATATTAATGAATTACTAGAACTTTATCTAGAAGAATATAAGAGATGATAAATTATTGGAGAGATTTAGAAATTTATAAAATTGAACCATCAATTCATAATATGGTTGAATACCTATTTCACAATAAGGATGCAATCTTCTTTGAGATAGATTTCTATAAAGAATAATTTCCTTGTTTGGAAATTTAATATGGGTATACATCATACCATGATAACTAAAAAATTAAATATTTATTTAATTTTGGAAACATAACTGATACATTAACTACACCGGATATTTATTGTGATGAAATTTAGATATTCAGTATTAATGTGTAAGAAATTAAAGAGTAGTAGGACATGATAAAACATAAAAACATTTGTATCAACTTCCAAAACATGTATCAACATAACAATTATAATATAAGACAACACCTCACCCTCCATAAAAAGATATCATTCTCTTATAGAAGTACCAACAAAATGTGGTTGATCACTAAGAAGAAGCTACATCCCCCCTCAGTACATGCATATTTTTTCATCAAAATTTTCTGATACATACCATAGAATGGATTTTTTAGGGATATACCATATATTATCCCTTCCCTTTATATATTTTATATATTTCACATAAGTACATGATTTTTAATTGTTTCATTAATATTATGTACCTCTACTTCCATAATCTTATTAAATATTTGAATATATGTTTGTATTTTATAGATACATGACATATACACATATATATGGTATGTAGTAATATTTTTTTTATTTATTGTAAAAAAATATTAATATAAGTTAATAATGATTAGATAAATAATTTTTAATGAATTTTATGTCTATGTAAATGTTTTGTGAGGGAATATGATCCATTGGTAGTTTTAATCCCTCAACAACCCATCTATATATTGGTAATTAATTTTTTATTTATCTTATTAATTAATTTCTTTAATATTTTAATATATAATAAATTAAAAAACTAATTAATATAAAACCCATTTAATTGGATGGTCTATTTCGAAAAGAATTTGTCAGAGTCCTAGAGGAACTAGATTCGAACCCTATAAACTAGCCCCAAATAACTATTTTATGCTAAACTAAAATAAGAATTTGTGTACCATAGTGATTATAAAATCTATCATGTTTTTTAATTTAATATGTATTCAAATTATATAAAAAATGAATGTTGTGGTGGATTTTTATTGTCATATAGGGCGTCTAAACATAGTTCAAAAAATCATGGTTTAATTCCTCCAGACATAATCAACTAAATACTATTGATTTTTAAAAATTAAACACACCATGTATATTATATATAACAATTTGTTTGTTCATTGAAATTAATAAAATAAAAAACTGATATCAAAATTTAAGTGTAATATTCATCACACTATTAGTTAATTTTGATAAATAGACATGACATGTTGCCAATTCGAACCCGCCCTGAGAACTAGATAAATGATTTTCATTTATATTTTAATTTTTAAAAGAAAGAATCAATTTTCAACATATAAATTATATCTATGTGGGTCTAGCTATATATATCATTATAAGAATAAATAATAATAATAATAATAAAAATAATTGTAAATATAAGGATTATAAATAACAGTTTTAATGAAATACTAAAAAGCATGTGGTTATGTCAAACATTCCATTTAATAATTTATTTAAGACCTATCACTCATGAAAATATTGTCATCCCCATTGTCTTATTATATCATTCTTTAAATATGACATCTAAGACAACTTCAAAATATCCCTATAGAATGTTTTTCCACCTCAAATGTCATTATTGTGCTCCCAGATCAATTTATCTTCTCCTACATCTATTATTTCATAGTTTTCCACAGTGTTTTATGGTTTTTATTTTATTTGGTGGATTTTCATTTGAATAAAATATTTACAAATTGGATCATGGAGAGAACATGCCCTAAAACATAACACATAAGAAAATTATTCACCTCTTCAAATATGAATAAATCATGGAAATCATCTAAGGCCCACACATTGTGTATCATTACACTGTACATACATGGGGATCCAAGGAATGTATCCAAAATACATAAGATAATGTTATATACTAACTATACCTTTTGTTCTATATAAAATTTTAATGATATATTCTAGTTATTTATAAATTATTTCCCTTTCTTTATTACCATTTCTTTCCCTTTTTATAATACTATTATTGTTTGGGATTGCCCCACTTCAAGCAGGAATAACCCCACCACAACATTTATAGATGTTCAAACTATTATCTATGGAGTATGCTTTGAGACCATGAAATAGATAGATATAGTGGAAATTTTGGACTCATAACCACATAAAATAACTGTTGTTCTTCCTCTTATAGTGTCATCATGCATTTTATCAATAAAATCTGCAAGATCACAAACAAAAGTAGTCAGAGTAGTACACCACCACCTCTACAAGATTTCACGGATTTACAATTATCTATTTTTGTAGATTCTTCATGATATCACCCATTTCTCATGGATCCAAAACCTCATCCACAACCATGAATTATTTATTATGAATGGATTCTAGCTATTTATCATTTTTCTTTCTTTTCCTAGAGAATGATTCATATGAGTATTATTTTTCATGACCCATTCATATAAAGGTGGTTGATAATTTTATAGAATATTGAAGAGATAATGGAAAACTCTTATATAATTTTAATTTTTCATCTTAGTAGTCCAATATACAATATTGACTTTTGGGAGGTCAAAACTATATTCATGTTTTTTGGGGTTCTTTAGAAAGAGACATATAGTGATACAAAGTGTTTCATTTGTTTCCCCTATGAGGTAGACCATTTTCCCTCATGATGATCGAGTTAGGCTAAGTGAGTATATTTTACCCACCCCCACAAGCCCACCACCTCATTCCACCCTCAACCATTAAGAAAGCTATAATATAGTTTATATGTTACCAGAAATTCTAGGACCAGATGTTTGATAGAGTCTTACATTATTGGAGTATACCCTTATCATTTCTACTAATCTTCTCCTAATCCATCATTAATTTTGTTCAATTATCTTTCCACATAATATGTATGATGAAGTGATTTTTGAATAATATTCGAATAGAATGAAAAATATATTAATACGTAACTACCTTGAAATCCCACACTATTTTCCACCAACATCAAAACCATGTTCAGCAACCATTAGATAATCTAAAAAGTTGATTTTTTTCCACCTAGTAGGTCCATCACATAGGGGGATTGATCCATATTCTTTACTTTAACTCCTTAGAAACCCCCATTGAACGGGTTATCTCATACACATAATGATATGGATGGTCCAAAATAAGGTCCACTTATATCCCCATGAAGTATCACCCCCTAAACACTCTAGTATCCTAAGAACCTAATACCCATATTTGATCAACTTATCTCTTACATCCAACTAATCCTAATATGATTCTACTATCAAATATATCTATTATGTCTTCTATCCCATATTCATCAATGTTCATCAGACCCCTACAAAACCCCAACAGAACCAACATCCTAAATTGATCCCTTTGTTCTATCATTGATGGATATTATTTATAACCACAAAGATTTGATAAACCTCTAGTTGGGAACATCCATGTAGTCATGGGACACATTCTTCAGTATTTGGATCATTTAATTATTCCAACTCCCTTACCTATATCAGATGTACAACCATACGTGTCCATGGATATAAAAATTTCCAATCAAATATGCGATTATTTTTAATTTTGACTCACATATGGTTATATAAATTCAACTTCATAAAAGGTTGTCTCTATCTAGATAGTAGTTTATATATTGTCATGTTCATGTTCACATTGATCCCAATCCTATTGTATAAGGCCCACCATTTTCAACGATTTCCTCTGATGATGACACACAATAAACATTTCTAACATTACTATGTTTCCCAAATATATTTTATTTCTATGATTATGTGGGGATTTTTTACAAAAATATTTATTTTAATTTACAATGATAATCAATTATTTTTAGTGCCATCATTAAATATTTGTTAATATAACATAAGGTAAACATCAACACACATTCTTCAATATTTTTATATCTCTTCCACCTAGTTGTGTATTTTTTTGTGCACCGCCATTTTTATTTAATTATTACTTCAATTCATTCATAAATTTTTTGATATATTCTGGTAATGTTTCACAGCTTATTTCTCCTACATAGTTTTAAAAATAGGGAATGATGTTCCCTAATATGAATGGGGGATGGTTTATTGACAGCACACTATTAATTATTTCACAATATAACCTATAATATATTGTCAATTTGACTAAATATTTTTATATATTCAAATATTTTAGTTTATTATTATTATAAATATTAAATATATAGGTGGAAACTTGAAATTAATATTCATATTCTTATATTAATGTTCTATTAAAATCATTATTGATATAATTATGTTTTTTGGTTTTCATTACATTAAATATGATTATACTAGAAAAGACATTTATATTCAGTAAATGTCATGGACGACCAATATTTTCATCCATATTCATGAGAGATATTCTGATCTCATTCAATGTAGTCATTATTTTATACACATACATAATAGATTCTCTAGATATGTATGATTACTTGAATATGAATGTATTTCATATGAAAATTATATAATTTTGAACTATATTATAATTATGGAAGAAATTTTTTTCTCCTTTTTAATCAATTTTATAATTGAATGAAGCACTAAATTTATCATTCTTTAAAACCCATAGATATCATGAATTTTATAAATACAATGAAAAATTTAAATGTAATTTTTCTTTCATATCCTTATTCTTTAACATTGTTGATGAATTATCTATTTTTATAATTACAGAAGAAAACTAGTTATTCATCATAACATTTTGGGAGATTACCATGAAGGTGATTTGGGAAAGGTATCATAAAAAAATTTTCATAAATGGGTTCAAAAAACATAATTAATTTTACCTATGTAGTTATTTTTTGTAAAACAATGCTGACTATTTTTTTTTAAATGGTTGATTTAAAAACATAGGAAAGTGATGGAAATAAATAACTATGTATTAATTTAAATTAAAATTATGGGGAAGACATATTTTATTATATTTTCTGTCATAATTATTTACATTTAAATAGATTAACACTTGTATTCAAGCCTTTGAGTTTTAAATTTTTGTATCATTACCCACTAACCCTTTTACTCACACACATTAGAACATTAATTCAATACCTAATGATATGACTTGTTTAATTTTAAGGAAGATATATATTTCATACAAGTATATAGATATGATGGATATACATTATATTGAATGTATCATTATCAAAATGATCTTGATTGATGAGTGAATTCATTTTTATCAAGTTATATCATAAAAGGAATGAGTATTTAATAAAAGTTAAAAACATTGAATGAATGAGTAGAAATGTATTGAATTGAGATAATATATGAGGCTCGATTAGGATAAAATAAATTGGATATTTTTTATACATTGAAAATTCAGAACATTAAATTTATGATTATATGTATAATTTATTGAATACACCCCTTATTGGATTATAATTATTTTTTATGATGTTTATATTTCACTTGATGGAATGAAAACAAATAAATATGATGTCATTTCATGTGCATGATTTTTTCCTACATTGTTTCCAATTTTATCCTGTAAAGAGTCAATTGATAATAGATATATTTTTATATGGTTTACAATATTATTATTTTTTATATATGGATAATTTTTGTTCTTAGTAGAATTCATGGTTAAGATAAATTTGATATCATAATGAAAACTACACATTGTGTAATTGATAAATATACAAAACATCATTTTGGAAGATGCATGACTTGACTACCAAGAGTATATGCCTATGATCCCTAAAAGACATTATTTATAGTATTAATAACATTTTTTGGGAACATTATAAAATCCATTGTTTGATATTTTTCTACTAAACATCATTTTTGTCAATAACACATGTTTTGTACATTCCATAATAGAGGAAATACATACAAAAATTCATTATGGAGGAATCGAAGATCCCCAACCATTAGAGAAACCATTAAAATTATACTGTTTAGAGTAAAAGTCATTTAATTTATCACATAACATTTAATTTATTTTTTTCACAAAATAGAGATTTGCCCCTAGAATTTAGAGTTGCTGACCTAAAGGAATAGTGACTTCAATGTGATTATATTATACCCATAATCCAATCGATTTTTCACATTTTATTCAAATCATTTTCTAAAAATTTTCCCTTTTTATACTCCACATGAAATTTCACTTATATACATGGCTATGGTAGTGGTTTTACCCCACCCATGAACTTTTCACATTGTCATGAAGGTATAAGTGTCTTATTTTGGGAATTTTATTAGGTAATTGGTTTATTATAATAAAAATTTCAGTATTGTCTGGAAATCTTTATCAATATTTTATAACATCAATGATGAGTTAATTACATCTTCATATGTTTTTTTATAAGAACAATAATTTTTTGATTTTTCAAAAACTAAAGAAGATACAGTTGGTGAACCCATAATCCTTTTAATTAATTTACAAAAAATCATAGTTTGTGTATGTTATTATATTTTATACATTAAGAGTGTGTGGTATATTCCTATTTATTTCAATTATATATATATATATATATATATATGGATTTACTATTATGATCTCAACCCACGATCCAAATGTATTGTGTTTCAGTCCTCCCAACGAACGCAACTCCAACATTTTTATATTTATGAATATCCCACGCATTATGTAGTTTATTTATTTATTATTTTATAAATTTAATCAATAACGTAACAAAATAAATGTAATCCCTTCATAGTGTAAGCTTCATTGTAGTGGTTGTGTGAGATCAGAGGTAGAAATCCATAGTGAATTTTAACACCACCATGAGCACTATGGTGAATCTTGGTCCTTATAATTTCATTCTAAAAATCACACATAATATATCTATTTGAAAATGCCATGTAGTTATATATATATATAATTATATTCTAATAATTAAAATATTAACAATACGGATAAATGATATTCTTAAAAATAAAAAATATTGTACATAGAATGTGGTCATTCCATAAACCACATATAGGAACAAATTTTAGTATATAACCACCTATTAAAAGAAAAAACCCATTACACCCACCCTCTTATCATATTATACTATTTTCCCATATAATACACTACCTGACCTACTTCATTATATCCCTTTAGGTAGATTGTTTGACACAAATCCCATATATATTATCCACTAATCCATATATATGCTCATACAACCCTTACATTATAATTTCAACATCAATTAGTGATTTTAGTGGAAATGTGGGGTTTTTTGGATAAAAAATTAGTTAATATGATTAGACTAATAATACACCATGTGTAATTATATATAAATATATATATTTAAATTCTATAAATTTATTTAAAACATGACATTATTCATGAATACATTCCATTTACCCTTACAATTCACAAGAATGGGATTTTTAGGGATTTATAAAGAGTACATAGAATTATTCCACCACTAAAAAATGGGGTGTCTGCTCTTGAAACAAGTCGTTTAAATTTTAAAATTTAATTTTCCCTATATTTTTCCTTCTCAGGTCACCTTTCCATTTCATTAATTTCTATTAGTATCAGGGATGATGGGGAATAATATATATCAAGTGGGAAACGTCCTACCACCTAAATAATAGATAACCACATTGTTCCAATGAGAGTAATAAATGAACCCATATCTATGTAGATAAGAGTGACCATTATGAGCTATCTGCTATTTAAATTTGTGGTGATTTTCCAATTAATGACACCATCAAACATTATATACACATCACCAATTGTAGAAATGCTAGTATAATAATATTATTTCCACTAAAACCTCCCCAAGTGTCCATGATATTAGGGCTATCTATATTGATATTTGGGTGTGTGAACTCTTAGGACCAATAGATCAAGGAGTTTGTCAAACTAATGCCTCATTTATGATGATCGGATACCAAAAAGTAATATTGTGATGTCAATCAATTTTTTGCCTAGAGGATGATCATTTTCCCTCTTAGTTATAGATTTTATCAATGGGTTTATATTTTACCCTCACTCCAAAACCGCACCCCTATTTATAACCTCACACTTCTGATTATATATGAATGTTACTCTATGTTTTATGATATTAATAGACCTAATATTTTTTTTGATCCAAATTCATATAAGTGTTACTTATTATTCTTATAAAACCTTCACATTATCGATAATTTTTAGTTCTGTATTATTTTAATGTGATGGAGAGATGTGGGTTTTTCCAATGATAGATATAGTGTTATTGATATGTATCTTTATACACAACCACGCAAACCCCCATAATTTTCACCTCCAAATTCTATGCAATTTTCTCCAAGTTTTAGGGAATCATTAATGGAAAAATTTAAGTAACCTTGTTAGTTCATTACATTGGAATTAATTAACCATTATTTTCACAATATATTGAGTATCCTCTAATGTATGGACTATCTAATTCATATTCACATAGGGATGGTCCTGAAGTGGGGCACCCCTTATGTCTTCATTCAAGAGTGTGACACACTGATTACTTGATATGAGGACCCATATTACTCTAGATTTGATATTATGTATCACTTATTAATTCCTATAGAGTGGAATCTAACAGATTTCAAAGATGGCATGGATCTTATTCCATGGAATTTGGGCTTATTCTTTCATTATACATCTGTACCTCATAAAGAGAAAAAAAAATTTGTGACCCAAGACCTCAACATTTCCCCTATAGTAGAAATATGTTTTTAAATTTAGATCCAAATGATTATTCATACCATGAACTTCCCGATTGGTCAAATTTTTCCTTAACAAAGCCTTTTGATTCTGTAGTTCTAATTCCAATTGATGCCCATGCGGCTGTGAATGACCTACTTCTTGTAGGTAGTGCCTCTCATTTGAATATATAGTGCCTAATTCTAACACTACAATTTTGAACATATATATTAGTTATTATTTTTTTAATTTAATTCCTATATTGTATAAAAATTTATTTTGTTTTTCATAATGAAACATGTATTTATATGTTCATTTTAAATTTTTTCATCACACTACAAGAAGTATCTAGTATGCATATGTTTCAACATTTTGAGACCTCCACAACCCGTGGGAATATTAATTTTTACCTCTTTCATTTTATTCATTTATTACCTCAATTCATTAATTACATATATGGTCTTATCAAGTGGATTTTTAAATCACCTATATCACTCTTACTGTTTCCAATAGAGGACCATGTTTCATATTAATTATGGGGGAGGGTATCTCGACACATCAATTCTTTATTTTTCACTTTCTAATCATGGATTCATCATTTATTTGAGAAAAAAATTAATTTCATATGTTAGAACATTTTGATTGATTATGATTATAAATAATAATGACATTGGTATAAATTTTAAGAGTTTAATTATTATATCAATTATAAATTTATGGTAATGTTTTTCTGATATAATTTTTACACATCATTTTATTAAATAGAAATTATAATATTTAGATTAAATAATATTATTCATTACAAAAAATTGTTAACCAATATTTTTGGTCTCATTCTACAGATTTATTCGGATCCACATTGAAATAACCACTCTCTCTTATATCTTCATTCATGATATATTCACATGATATGTTTCACAATAATATCATTCTTTTATTTCTTATAAAAAAATTATAATTTTGAATAAAAATGAAATTATTTTGGAAATTACGTTATCATATTATCATCCCATATAATAGTTTGAAAAACACTATATTTAATATTTTTCAAAATATATATTGATGAAAAAAATACTTTGGTAAGAATCCAAATTATTCACTAAATTATCAATCCAACCAAAATTATTTACTACTATTTCACAGTTGTAAATCAATATCATTAGTGATGGAAGTGTGAAATTCATGTGACTGTCAACTGATATGACATTGAATTATATGTCGTGGAAGTTTCATTTATGTATTTGGGTAAATTGGTTCAAAACAATCATTCATTGTGCTAATGTGGTTCCTCGATATAAAAAATTAGGAATAAAAATATTATTTCATCTAAATATTTGTTTACAAACAAATGAGAATGTATAAATTAATTATTTATTTTTTCTTTAGGGGAAATTTAATAGGGATGCATGTTCCACTATAATTATTTGGTGAAAATTATTATTTATATTTAATGGTTCTGACGCTCTTTTTATATCCTTTTCATTTTTTATTTTTTTACAATTACCCACAATCCATTAACCTCTAAACCATTTAAACATTATTGAAAGACAATAAAAGACTTATGGATTAATTTATATTTAATTATTCATATTAAATAAAAATATATTGGAAAAAAGTATATACTTGATATTGATAATAAATATGATTAGTTTATCATTAATGATTAGTAAATTTCTACTCATGCAAGTTTGAACATTAAGGGCCTGAATAGTTATGAAATGAAAAATGATGTGAATGAAATGGGATAACTATATTGAATTGTGATTATATATGAGGTATGAATATGATGGTTTAAATTAGACACATTTTCCTATTATGAAATTCCTAATTATTATTGTATAATTATTATTTTAACAAACTGTATACTTACCATTTTAGTGTAACGATTATTTTTAACATAATATTAATAATTTTATTGGGGGAATGAAATTGACTGGGTGTGGGAGTGGTTGATGTTCCTTATTTTATCCAACTTTTTGGATTTTTTATTTGAGTAATGAATTTTTTTTATTTACCATATGTTTCATATATCATATAATCATTATATATATATATATGACTTCTTTTCATCTTTATTAACATTAATTAATGAATGAGATGTGTTTTAGGTAAAAAAAATAAAAAAATACTTTTCGTAATATAACAAAAAATATCAAATATCTTTGGATGCTGGATGAATCCATCATATAGAATATACACACCTTTTCACATCTATGAAAAACACACTGTATACAGTATTGAAAATTACATGATTATTGATTTAACAATTGTTTCAGGGATAGTTTTCTTCTATAAACCATGTATTTTAGTTCAATAAATCATTTATTTTCACATACTAATAGGTGGTGTGGATCAAATATATAAGGAAACATATAAAATCAAATATTGGTGGATAAATTCACAAAATCTGAGTGAACATAGTATAAAACATACATTTTAGTACATTCCATGGATTTTTTTATATAAAATATATGACATTTTTCATTTGAGTTTGTGTTTCTAATAAACTCGTGGGGTGATTCCACTCTTAAAATGTTATCGCTAAAGAGATAGTAAGTGTTTTCTCCTTTATTTTATTTTTCATTTATTTCCCATTTTTTCTTCTCATCACCCCTTAAAATTCTTATTATATGCATCTTTAGGGTTGAAAATATTCTCAAAACATTTACCATTCCCAATATCTTAATGAAGGAAATTGTCTCACATTTGGGTTGTAATTAGTTTATTGATTTTATATTATATGAATTTATATGTCTTCTGGAAATAAAAAGTTTTATAATGAAAATTATTTCATGAATTCATTCCAAATATATCATTATTGTTGTATTAGTCTAAAAACAACCCAATTTAATGAAATCCAAATAATTAATAGATGAAAAATATGGAAATTTGCAATGACTACCATGACTATTTGGATAAAAACTTGTTTTTATGAAATTAACCACAAGATCGAGGAATGAAATTATAAAATGAAATATTTGATAATTATCAAACTGAGAAGCATAAATAATATATATTCCCCATAGTTAAAGTTTTTCATGAATATTTATAGATGATAAAGAATTTTTTTTATTGTAATCCAAAATGAAATTGAAACATTAACAATTTAATTTTCTTTTTTATCTGCACATTGTCACATCATTATGTTTTCCATATTTTGAATTTTTTCATTATTTCTTTTCATTTTAACTCAACATTTTCATCATATGAATAATTAGAAAAAACTCACTATCTATATAATACATCATTTTGTTCTCATTGGGATAAACACCATTACTCCAGTTCAACAATAGGGTGAGGAAAATCAATATTCACTTCTTCTCATGATGGGAAGAATGCGTTCTTGACATTCAAATATTTTATGAAACAATAATGAATTAAATATTAATTAGTTTTTCCAAATTCATATTGTAACACTGAATATTCATTTCATGGAGTGTATATACAGGAATCATCCTCTCCATAAGAATATTATTATATTTTCCTCAAGGAAAATCATTATCTTTTATATTGCATATGATATAGAATATTTCAACTTTTGATATTGGTATTCATCACAAATCATTCCACAAGAAGTGTTTGCATCTTATTGGGTCAAAGAACCAATTTAAAATATATATAGTCTTTGTTTTATATTTTCATATAAAAAACATCAATGTTTTATTCATTGATAATAGGGTTCTTATAACATATACCAAACTCGAGTTCATCTGGTCAGATACTCTATTTATTAGGATGTGTATGGAGTTTTATACTCATGTATTATTAGATAATCCTCAATATAATCTCTAGATATTAATTTTTTATATTTGAGTCTATTATTGTGGATAACCCCTTGGATATAATATATATGATTTTCATAACACTTATAAATTTTATTAAACTTATCATGCTCTTCTGATTTCATCAACATAAAATAAAAATGTTATTTGAGTTAAATCATCAAATTATTAATGATAACTTATATTTTTTGATTTATTTAATCTCATTGTATCACATGAATCTAAAAGTTTCAATTAAAAATTCTTATTAATTAATATTTCTATAAAAATTTCATTTTTTCAACATAATATATTGGGGAATAAAATCAATTGAGGTATCACATTAATTAATCAAAAGAAGTAGGTTATTGACTATAATATATTTGTTATAGATTACCATTTTTTTCGATCCAAGTGGACTAGTCATCTATATATATGTTCATTCTCCTCTTAGATACTAATATAATAAGTTATTTTCACATTGAAAATCGTGAATAGATTAGAATTTGATAATTTTCTGATTAATGGTTTTATGACATATCCTTCATCATTTTTATGAAATATTCATTCTTCTATACTATCACTTAATTCTATTTATTATGATGTTTATAAATTCATATTATATTATTATAGAACCTATCAATAATTATAATATATTTTGACTCAACCCTAATTTCTTTAATTTTAGAATTCTAAATCCTTTCAAATTTATTAAACCATCAATTTCAAATATTAAAATCCTCCATAATGTTTTTGATTATTTTTCTTGAGATTCATATTTGTAGATAATTATGATATGAAACGAATGTCTAATATTCAGGGTTCCTCTCATTGTTAATCTCAAAGATACATGTTGACAAACATATAATTCAATCAATTACTCATCCTTATATTAGTTTTTGGTCACTCAGTATTATTCACCTACATTGGTATTATATTGAGACATCCATTCACTGTGTACCTAAATAGATCATATATTCCCAATGTTTCTCCAAAAGGATCCATTTTTTTTAAATTTCACATTTTTTTAGACGTCGTTTTAGTTGTATAAGATTTACATATAATTTAATTTCACTCAATTCATGGCCTCAATTAATTTGAGGAAATGATGTTTTGTTCCAGAACACATATGATTTGTGTTAATACATTCCAAATAACCAGTATCATCTATTAACTAATATATCCCTTCATTAATAAAATTTTCATCAAAAATATCCTAACAATTTTACATGGATATTGAAACATATACAATTTTAATATATTACCCATTATTAAAATGTTTTTCAATCACCATGGATTTTTGCATAACAAATAGAGTAAAATATATTTTTTTTCACATAATTATATATTTATAGAACCATGTCAATTAATTAATGTAACATTAAGTGTTTACTCCTTCATTAGAAAATTATTTCCATTATTTTCATTGTTATCACTCGTAGTATAATAGTTTTCACAGTATAAATTGTTCAAGATGATTTTTTTCATTTAAATATACTATAATCTATAGATTATTTATTAATATCAAAAACATTTATCAATATTTTATACATATCTCAAATTTCATTGATAATATGTCTCATTGTAATCTATAATTATTTTATGGATTATTTAGCTGAAGCTAAGGATTCCTAAAGACCATTCACATTTTTATCTGTGTAATATAATGTGTAAATAGAAATATTTAGAGTTATGTATCATTATTAATGGATTTATTTTATATCACTAATTAGAAATTGATATTATGTTTGATCTGTAATTTGATTTAATTAATGAATAATTATACATCTGTGAATATTTTTTTACCCATTAATGATTACTGTTTTCTTCCAAGAACAATATGAGATATATAATCAATTATAATCTTATTTGTGTCTCCTCGTCATCATTACATTTTTATACTATACTAATTTAATCTTTATTAGTGGGGTCATTTGATTTATTTGACTTATAGATTAAAAGGATTATTCCCATGAATAGTTTTATCAAACTATTCATTTTTTATTCTTCACTACAAGATATGATATATTATTTTTAAATAAAATTACTTTTTATTATTTAATTAAACATTCACTTTATGTTAATTAATATTTATCCATTATTAAGATAATAAATATTAATTCATCCAAATAATATTTTGTTGATATAATCCTCATCCTCCCCTTTATCATTTTGGAGAAGTCGAAAGGGAAACAATGTTGATTACCTATATAATAAAAATACATAAAATGATAATTTCCACTATAAATAACTTTTAAAACAAAATTCAAATGGAGAAAAATAATAAAAACTCATTTCAATTCATATAATTTTCATCAGTATTACATTATTCCATATGAAACCCATTAAATAATAAAATATTCAAATAATTAGAGGCTTTAATTATAATCTCATTATCATTTTTAACAGATTTATAATTTTTTATTACTCATAATATTATAGACTGTTAATATATTTTTGATATTAGAAATTGTAAACTAATACAATCAATATTCCTCCATGGTATAATATTCATTTCAAAATTATCTAATATAATTCTTATTATTTTAATTTCATGATATATATTTCATGATGTTATCTATAACATTGAATCAAAAATATGTTTTTATTCATAAATGAAGGAAATATCCATCAATTCATAATTTTCTATTTTAATATCATTAAAATAAATATTATTTTTTTATAATCACGATGCACTAAAATTAATTTTCCCCTCTTGACCTAATGATGATTTATCCAAATTTTATTTTAGTTTTTAGATCTGATAAATCATGTCAATACTTTCTTAGAGAGAGATGATATTTAAACATTTCATGTTTTCCAATTAGCATTGTCATTTTTATTATAATGAAAATTATCTAATGTATAAACATTAAGAATATAAAATACAATTTTAATGTAATCTATAATATCCACTACAATAGATATTATATATAGAATCATAATATATTTATATTAACAACTAATTTCCTATCCAACAAAATAACTACTTTTAAAGATGGACTTCTTTTTCCTAAAATAAATATTCATCAAAATGTTAAAAATTATAAAGGTACTCATATCCATGTGAATACATATAAGAGATTAAATAAAATTCTATAAGTACAATTTTATACATAAAATTTTGATGAATAATAGAATTCTATGTTGGGTATTTTCCTTTGGGTAAGATATTTGTTATCATTATGTGGTGGCGGTACTGTTGCGGCGGTGGAACTGTAGTGGAGGCATCACTGTAGCGGTGGAGGAACTATTGTAGGACACTATAGTGGTGGAGGGTACTGTAGTATGCACTATAGTGGCATAGGGTACAGTAGTAGTATTGTTCACAGAGGGTCCTTTGGGCCAAAAAATTGGCTTTCAAGCCTTGTATTCAGGCCACATAGCCTTGGGCCTTCAGGCTATTTATTGTGTCTCCCTCTACCATCTAAAGATGTCTTTGCTTTAATAATAAATTGAGGCTTCAGCCCCAACCCTTTAAAAAATTAAAGACACAAACCTTGGACTTTGGGATGCTTTACCGAATTCTATTGAGAAAGTAGCATAGAGGGTCACACACCCATTATATCCAAAATATTAGTTAAAATTATATTATTATTTATAATTTTTCCAACTGAATAAATATCATTCACACATTATTTTTAATAATTTTTCATGTTTTCTTGGTCGCATATATTTTGTCACCATTTATTTGGAAAAATATTATCTAAGTGGAATATTTAATAAATATATAATTGTTTTTCGTTGGATATAATATTTATTTTTTTATTGTATATAAATATAATACTATTTATATATTAAATAAATAATAATTATTAAAATAATGGTAAATATGTGGTGGAATGGTGTAGGGAGTTTAATTTTATTTTGAGATATAATATACATTTAAAATAATTTCAATAAATAATATTTAATTTTAAATGATGATTATATCACATGTCATGAAATAATAATAATATTATTATTATAGAAATTTAGTTCCATGTGAAATAAATATTAATAAAGGGAACTATTAAAATTACTTATGCTAACCTTAGAATTATATAAAGTGAATTATATTAATTTCATATTAGAGCCAATTTATTTTTGGTTTTTCTCAACAAGAACCTGAAAGAATCCTCACAATCCTCTATGTTTATCATATCCCAAAAATCTCTCATAAATGAACATTGATCTTCCTCTGTGTTACTCTCTATAGTCTACAGATATTTCAATGATAATTCATTGGATGTGAGTCTTAAGGTAATGAAAGGTGAACGATGAAAGTGTTTGGATCCTTCGTGCAAACACCTAGAGGTTCCATTAGAGATGTTTGATTATTAGAAAAACATGTGTGGATCTCCCCTAGAAAGAATATACTCTTGATTCCTGGAAAATAATGATGATATGACATATATCCATGTCTTAATCTACCAATAATGAAATATTTTCTTATATCGTAACTCATTAATATCATAAATTACCTATAAATTATATATGATTATCCCATGATTTAGTAGTAGCATTTATATATTTTTTTAATTTAATTAATCAAGAAATTTATTGTGATAAAAACAAAATATTATTCATCAATATAAAAATGAGTTTGGTATGACACAACCAATTATTCTATTGTGAATAGATCATATGAGTAGTGTCAGTGGGGTTATACAACTATTTTTTTGCAATTTATATCAAATTGAATAATTTATTAATTTTTATGTAGATTTCAATTAAATATTAATTTTTATTTAATCATGAATGTGATATTTTATTTTTTCACATTTGTTTCATGAAAATATGATCAATTAGATTAATTTCATGAACGAAATAAGTTCGATGTTCTCATACAGAGGTTCTCGATGAGCCTGTATAGATAATAAAAGATTACACACCATGTATCCCTGAGGTACACATGGTATACATGTGGTTAATGGACTGGGGTATGTATAAATTAAAAACCATATAACATTAGTACACTACATGTAGTACCATGGTCATAAACATGTTGTGTATTCTCTTACATGGAAAATAAGAATAGTATCTTTATAACTCGGAGTCCACGTGTTTTTTACCCCATGTAATTATTATGTAATCCAAAATTTGAAATGGAATGGTTACCCACGGAGTCCCCAAAAATTTTCCGGGGATATTCAGTGAAAAAATAATAACTATGTAGCTTTAATGGTCACACCGTGTAGTTTTACCAAATTAGGTCAACTTCGAAATTAATTTAATACAACATGATATATTTTTAAACATATGTTCTGCATGGTAATTATGTTGATAGTTATTTTTTATGATTTATATATATATATAATTATTTTCTATATGATTTTGTAATCTAATATCATGTACAAGTCGTATTACTGTTATTAGTCTACACACATTGATGTACGACACAACTCGTAAATACATTCTGTTTAATGTGGTCATTATGTTAATAGAACACACCATTAAATTATGTGATATGTCATGTCTACCACATTCCCAAAGGGTATAAAATATGAATGTAAAATAAATTATGGATATTTCAGTAGGGTACCCATTGGGTTTCTACAATGGTAAATATTATAAATTTTTAATTTAAATAAGTTTATTTACATTTTTAAAAAAATTAATTTTTATGTGAATCCCAATAAATTTCGCATAGATATATACTTAAAATAATTTAGTAATGAAATTTGGTAATTAATTAATTTGATCAAAATTTATCTGAAATTAGAATGATTATAATTGAAATATTAGCATTCTTGTGCATGATCAAGAGATTATAACAGACCATTATATGTGATTTGTTTTTTTAATTATTATTTTTGGATGTGTGTCATCTCTCACCTCACTATGTAAGGGATTGAATTCCTTTGATTACTTTTATTTATTCCCTATATCAAATTCTTTTGTTCCCATACATTTGTTTGATTAAAACCAAATGTATAGGATGGAGTCACTTGCTAGATAGAGAATTTAATGATTTGAGAAAACTTGAAACTAATCCAAGAGAAATACATAAGTGGATCGATACAATGATGCAACTCAATCCATTAATTGTTCAATATGCTTTTCCCCTGGGTTAAAAGGTAGATTTTCATTTTCATGATAATCTTACAATTACAAAAGGCATATGATCATACTATTTTAATATATTTTATTCTATCATGTTTCTTAGTTATATAATTATTGAAGTTTTTTCATAATCACATGTAATAAACAATTGAAAATAATTTTACATAGAACATAATTAAATCAAATTATTAATAAATATTACCTAAGACAAGGTTACTCACTTATGAAAATCCCCTTAATATTATGAATAATATGAATATGATAAAAAAACTCTATTTATTCATAATAGTTAAAATCATTCAATTATATATATTATGTTTTTATTGTGTTCCCCTAGTTTACTTAAAACATTTGCATAGTTAAATTTTATTGACCATAAAAACATGGTGTTCATTAATTTATCATGGAATTTTAAATTGATGTTTTGGTTTAAATTACTGTTGATCACATCAACGGTTTTCTTTAAATGTATAACATGGGGAAACTAATATAAAATGGTTGAGGAAATCAAATTTAAGGATTTCAATATTGGGGATTTGACTCAACAGATCAATGGTCTATGGGTTAATCTATTTGTTATTTGGAAATCTAACCTAAAACCAAAAAAAATTCTTGAATGGACAATGTCAATGAGATGGTATGGGAATAAGGATCCTTTCTACTATAAGGTGAAAGATAGAGGATATTCTGAATCCAATAGTGTTGGATATTGTGTTTCGATAATATAGTGGGATACTAAAAAAATATAATATTTATTATTTTGTTTAAATTTTATCAGACAAACTACTAATCTATACATATTCAATTTTAAGAAATATAAATTAAAATAACATCAAACATAACACTAAAAACTATAATTGTGTTGGATAAATATATCCCCAACATATAATTACATGAATGAAAAAGTAAATTATGCATTATCCCACTTCAAGAAAATAAAAAGTATTTTTTGGAGAAACCTATTATTGATTCACTAGTAATGTGGATAATGGGTAAGAGTTGAATATCAATACAAAATAATTGTGTGAAGATATAAATGTTCTATGTTTCACACTATCATACATGACCAATGGTATTTTGATGCAATATGAAGACATGGATCTATATATCATGATATCTCACTATTGGGGTATTTATCATGAAAAATTGATTCAAGGAAAATACTATTTCTCTGATACTCTATTATACACTATTCTTAAAGAGTATTCACTAGTTGGGCATCATGTTTTCAGTCTTATTAGCTATATTGAACTCTCAGACCAGATTACAACAAAATTATTAGATGTGTTATGAAGAATTATAATACTTTCCTCAATACAAATGACCTAATACAATTTTTTTATTATTAATAACATTCAAAACAATTATACGATTCTGTCAAAATTTATTACTATGATTATGCAAGATGATAAAGACATGTGGCATGAAAAACATGTGGTTCATATAGTGAATAATAAAAGTAAGATCATGGAGATGGGGAAAAAGAAATAAAACATGTCTAAATTTTCCAAGAACCATCCTTCTAATAAGATGATGATTCATATGCAAGGAAAGGAAGAGGAGTAAATTATTTTTTCAAGTGGGAAACGTTTCTAGAGGAAGAACATCACCAAGAATATTGGGGAAGCAAATGGCACATTCTTTATCGAGTGTAATCATTCAATATATACACATTTGGTATTAGATACCGGTTGTGGTGAACACATCTAGAAAATTGTAGGAAACAAGTAGATTATGAAATATTTATAGATGAGTGGTGGATTTATGAGCTTCTAGTTAGGCGAGGCTAGTAGATCTCTCTGTTGGAGACTACTTCCATACATTTGTAAAAAAAATGAGCTTGGTTTTAAGGGATGATTATTATGTACCAACTATTTTCAAGAACATAATATCTCTATCATGACGACATGATGATGAATTTATATTCAAATTTTGAAATAAGAGTTGTTTACTCTATAATGAAAACATATGTTATGGTATGGAACATTTAAATAATGGTATTTATGTATCAAATAATGAAGACAAATTATTGGAAATAGATAATGAATCATTTTAAAAAAACTCATATAAACCCCATCTATAGAATAAATACATAGCTCATGTGAACAAGAAAAATTAATAAATGATTTTTTAGGATGGTTAGTTAGAATCATTTTAGATGAAATATCTTAAAATATATCATGCTTATTTATATAAAAAAATGACCTAACTGACATTCAGTGGACAAGAGGAAAGGTCCAAGAATGTTTCTGTATTAGAACACACATATGTGTAGAGACTATTTCTTGTTGAATTTATAGGTTAGTATTCTTACTTCCTAACATTTTCTAATGAATTGAGTAGATAAGTATTTTTCTACTTGATGAGGTATTAGACCGAGTCCTTTATAAAATTCATGGTGTTCAACAATGAATTAGATAATCAACATGGAATGAAGGAAAATAAGCATTGATTGGATCTAGGTTCTGAATATACTTAACAAGAGTTTATATACATTCTACGAGTGTTTGGGATTGTATCTCAACTCATTCTAACTTACAGACAATAATGGAATGGTATTATTGAAATGAAGAACAGTACCTTGATAGACATGGTAAGATTGATAATGATACATATCGATCTTCTAGTATCCTTTTAGTGATATGAACTAAATCCTAAGGAATTTAGATTATAACAGTACAAAAATAGTATAAAATGGAATTCCATTTGAGTTATGCAGTGAAAATTATCTTGTTTTGTCACAGACATGCGTATGGGGATGAAAAGAGTTTTTCATGGCCATATCAGGAAAAGAAATTGCACCATGTGGAAGAAAATATATAATTATACGGTATAATAAGTAAAAAAGGGGTTCTGCCTACACAATCCATTATAAAATAATTTTATTTTCACAAAAAAAAAATTCCTTGGGAGGGACGACATCCTCAAAATTAATAGTTTGATAATGATTAATTTCAATAATATTTATGGTTAAGATAGATATGAGTTTTTGTAGTAATTGATTCATAGTTTCTCTATGGAATATGTTGTTCCTAAAACAAATTTACTATCTAGAATAACTTGAGATGTATGAGAAAATTTTGAAATTTATTTTTCTAGTCACTGAAGATGGTGAGTCATTATTGGTTCAAAATGATAAACCTATCTCCTAAAAAGAGGATGCAGATAGATTAGAATATGCAAGATGGAAAGAAGCCAAAATTTTAAAATTGATTCCATGTTTCCGAACCATGTTTTTGTTCATGTTGACACACCATTTGATGTCAATTTAATAGGGTAATAATGTGTATTTCATAGAAAACCGAAAATTATAGGTAATTAAACTCCTATAAAGCACAGATAGTGGCTAAAGGATATAAAGAGCATAGTGTAATTAACAATGTTGAATCCTTTTTAGTCAATGTTATAATCCATCTGAATTATAATTTATATCTAATATCACCACTAATATTAAATTTTATAGATGTATGTCAAAAATAGATTTCCATAATAGAATCATTTAGTAATATGTATACAAGACACAACAAAAAGGTTTTTTGACTCCAGGTCATGCACAAATGATTTACATATTTCATTGATCCATGAATATATTGATGCAAAAATATACATCCAAGATAATTCAAATCGATAATACTAAAAGGTAATTTGGTTTCATTATGAATGAATATGAACCCGGTGTTTACGAAAGGTATAGTTGTAATTCAATCTCTATCAGATTTTTATATGTTGATAACATATTACTTATTTAAAATGTAATATTAAGTGTATAGGTTGTTATGGACCTGTTAAATAAGTGTTTATATGTTAAGGATGTTGCTTAAGATTCCTATATTAATAGGATCATGATGATTCTAGGTAGATCAAATAGGCTTCTCAGAATAGTTCAATGTTTATACATTGTCCGGATAATAAAAATATTTTGCATGGAATACTCCAAGAGGTTACTACTACCAGTTTCACATGGTAATAATATTTAAAAGAAAATATTTACAAAAACTAATTATGAATATGAATTAATGAGTAAGATCCACAAATCTATAGTAATAGAATCAATCATGTAAAACATTTTATGAACTACGCATGATGTTGCCTATGCAATAAGAACGATTTGATGATATCATGATGAAATATAAGATCAATATATGTTTTCTATAAAGAATATTATGAAGTAGTTGAGAGGAACTAATGATATTTTCCATGGGTATGAAGGAGACAAAGAGTTAGTGATCATGGGTTACACTGATTATAGCTTCCAAATATATCATTATAACATGATGTCACAATAATAATACGTTTTCTAGATCAATAAATGAGTTGTGAGATGGAATATTTCAAAGAATATTGTTGTCATTTATTACATAGTGGAGTTAGAATTTATAGCGGCATCTTCTTATTCCAAGGAAACTATTTTTATAGAAAACATTTTCTAGAAGATTTATGTGGTACCATGTTGGAACAACCATATAAAATTGTATTTTGATTATACAATATCATTGGTCCTGAAAAAGAGACAAGCTCACACCATCTAATAAAGGACTTACTTCAAAAGTATCATGCAGTGACCCAACCCCATAGATCATGGAACTAGTGTCTACTACCATTACAATGACATGATTAAAAGGAATATAATCTAAAAGTAATGAAGAATTTAATAGTCATTTTAAACTAAATACACACATGATTCTTGTATTACAAATTAATACATAATTACAACATATTTTTTTCTTTAGAGGGTAATAAATTTAGTCCATCTATGATATCCTTGCATATATTTCATATTAATCTTCATAGATTCCTAAGGAATTGAAAACAATAAGGGTGAGATCAAATTCCTAGTAAGGATAATGTATAATAGAATCAATAATGCATCAATGAGAATAATAATTATAGAGTGGTATATAACTGAACACACCTACCATGTAATAAAAAAACTGAGAAGGAAGTGCATAATAAAAATGCCAGGGTAATAACTATAAACACAATCTATTCCAAAAATTTTATAAAAAAAATCAATATGGAAAGGTATGATACTAAAAAACATGACCTTTAATTAATGAATTGAGAAACAAATTCATCCACATATATGTCGACAATAAATTTCCTTGATAAAGAATAAATAAATCAACATTAATGCAATTATTAATTGTTGAGTTTCATGTATAATGAACATTAAAACCTCTACAGTCAAGATCCCACCTTCAATGTGTTTACAACCATAGATAGAAAACCGGTTGATTTTCGTAACTAATTTGTCTCAGGAGAACTTATTGATGCATCAAAGAGTTACATAATGTCCCAGAACCACCCGTCCTATTATGTCCAAATAATTTTTCATATCTAGTAATTTATTTATTTAATAAAAAATATTCCTTATGAAATATTTGTATTGAATAATTGATGTAGATTTATAAATATTTCTAAAAATAATAAGATAATATTCAAATTAAAAACTATATCAGAATTGTTATAAAATTTAAGAAATAATAATATCCTTGAAAATAAAATGGATGTTTAGGGTAAATTCAAAGTCAAAATATCATCATTAATTGAATATTTAAATGGAATTAAAAGGAATCAGGGAAGTTAAATCCAATACTATCCTTATCTAAACAAATTATAAAACAATATAAGGAAGAATAAGTATTGAATTAATACCACATATCACGTGGTGATTAAAAATATACGTTTGAAGTAAATGATGAATTGAAATAATATAGAAAGATCTTTTAAAAATATTATGGAGGATAATATCATTTTGGATTGAAAAACATTTTCTTTGAAAATCAATTCTCAAAAAAACATTAAAAATTAAATTGAAACATCGCACACCTATAATCCACTAGTCAGATCTCTGATTCGGGGTTCCACATGACCTCAATCGAGCCTCCATATGTCTCAAATATTTCCGACTAGCAGTGAGTGTCTTATATGCCACATGGGTATAACATACCATATTTACCAGTGTAAGGCACAATATATACCATTTTAAATAAATGAAAAAATATGTCATGATCATTAATGATGCAAAACCAAACATCTCTCAAACTGAATACAAAAAATAAACCAACAAATAACCTTGTCATGTCAGGTAAACAGTGAAAATATTAAAAATAAAACCACAGTAAAATCATCAATGGAACACCCAATGGGTCTTGATACCATGTCTATATCATCAACCATGAATCCCAACCCAAATCGACTCCCTCATGTTGGAACATTACCATGTATTGACCTAAAACCTTGATATCTTCATGGGTACCCAATGTCATCCCAACCAAGGTGCATGTAAAACTCAATAAGACATAAGCAACGATGTCTACAAAATATCCATTTTAAATAGCTAGTTCATGCATGTAAAAAATAAATTAAAATAAAATAAAAGATAGTTTTGGTCCACTAGATGATAATAATTACAAAATATTACTAAACATAGTTACAAATTAATTAAATAGACCATCATCATTATTTAGTTCACCATCAAAATATAATACATGAGTTGTGCATTTACATCATTCACACAATGGATCATGGAATTAATCATTATGCATAAGTGAATAATTCATGTCCCTATCTAACTAGGTATAATACATCAAAACATATCAATTTCCTTACCTAAAATACATAGTTAGGGTGGAATGTAATCATTATGGGAATAGATCTTTTTCCGCTTCCCTAGCCCATATATTTTGGGTTGTGTTTAGAGCATCAGTCTAACATGACCTGTTGGAGGATTCCGAGTCCTTTTATCTGACACCACAATCCTTGTTCCAATGCTTAATCAACCATTCACCAACCATAAACCATATCATAACTAATAAACCCCAATATGTAGAAAAATCATATATATAATAATCAAAATTGGAATTAGTATTATTCCATAACCCATTTACATATTTTACCTTCTATTTACATAGCCCAAATAATCTAATTCCAATTATCATTATTTTATCACTTGCCACATTCAATATTTTCATTAAATAATCCTATTCAACACATTCATCAATGCCCATATGAAATACTAATTAACATATTCTTCATTTCACACACCATTAACAGTTAACGTATTCATCGATTCATATTCCATAATTTATTATGATTTTCTAATATCTCATGCAGTTGCTTCATTAACACAAAATTTTTAGTTTGTGCCATTCGATAAAGGGGTTTTGAAATTTTCATAGCATCAAGAACTAAGTCCAAAATAACTTCAACTACCCGATCAGGTATAATACCAGAAAACTCATCAGAAAAAACTTTCAGATACTCATTTACAACTGACACATAATTAATCTAAACAGTTCATTTATTTCCAACAATATCTTCAAGGTAACATTCATTTTCATATTTTACTAGTTTCTCAGCTTCCTAATAGTTTATCAAATGTAAGGGGTAATTCTTGTACACAAACTGAAAATCATTATGAAAAGAAAACTATTCATCTTTACAGTCAATCTAAGCATTATAAATAAAAATCCAATCCATACTCAGAATAACATCAAACTCTACTATAGGAAAAACAATAAGGTTTGTAGGTAGATTCTTTCAGTACACAAGGACAAGAATGTTCTTATAATTCCTTTTTGTCTCAAAATTTCCTCCTGGTGTTTTTACCAAAATTCTAGATTAATATCATGATATGGAATTCTTAATTTACTAGAAAACTTCTCAGAAGTGTAGACCCCAAATCAAACAACACATTGGAATAGTCTGAACAAGAAAACTGTTTACTAGATACTACTTCGTTTCATGGTCCAACATCTTCTGAAGTAGTTGCAGAGGATTTTACAACCCATTTTGGATTATAGTCTAGTGGATTTCCCTCAGTTGAGTTCTTTGTTGGACACTCATTTTCATAATGAACCATTTCATTACAAATAAAACATTTTACTAATGGTAATTAAAATTTTGTCTTACCATTACCATGATCGTTTTGACTGATATTACGAGCATTATATCCCATTGTATGACATCGGTAGCACTTACCGGAATTCAAAAAAAATAACCGACAATTTTTTTTCAACAATTTTCACAAAATGTAAACTTATGTTTCTTACAATCAGAATTTTTAGAAGAGTTCATCCCTTTCATCAGCAATCATGACCTCTTATTTTGATGTTTTTCAAAGAAGACCTGATCTTCGGAAAAATCCATTCCCAACTGATCTGCACATCAAAAATGTTTTTCATTACATTTGAACTCACAAGAAGCTAAAGAACATCGATACATTGGCTTTAATCTTTAGTAAAAATGGTTGATTTTACTATCAAGATCTCATATGTAGTTTGTAGAATACCTTACCAGTCGAGTGACTTTTTCTTCATATGCATCCATTGTGTCATCCCCCTACCTCAATTCTAGGAATTGTTTTTACTTCTAATAAAGAACCAACATAGGAAAATATTTCTAAAGAAACATACCTATTAATTAATCCCAATGAAGAGCATCAATATCCTCACTATTGATAATGTTTTTCACCATAGGCCACCAATGATCAGCTACACCTTCAAAATGGTAAATAGCAAGACTAACATTTTGATGTTCTAAATATCCCATAACAATAAAAATCTTATCTAGATCTTTAATCCACCCTTCTGAAAGGACAGGGTCAGATGATCCCTTGAAATATGGGGGATTTTGCCTCATGAAATGCTCCACAACATACATGTTCCACTTTTGTTGATCTGGGTGATCTCATGCATGGATACCATCACAATTTATAGCCTACGTAAACTGTTCCTTCACTGCAAAAAACTATTCTATTCCGATTCTTACCATCTCAGGTTGCTGATTTGGAAGGTTTTCTTCCTCCTAATGTCATCCCAACATATGATCCCTGTTTCATTTGTGGAAAACCATTATGAACAGAGAGATATCTATGGCAAGGAAACATGGTAAACTGTAAATGCTATATTTTCATTATTACCATAAGTTAATTTATCTATTTTAATTCAACAATACCCTGACTCATAATGTCATCTACAATGACCTATGATACCAACTATAAGGCCCTGGCATTAAACACTGCATTTTTGTTGAATTAAATGAATAATTAACATTAAGGATCTTTTCACATTTAGATTTTTAGAGGATTAGGCCATAATTATTACATTACATCTCAAAAATTAAAAGGTAGACACTTATACTTAGTTTCTATTATTTTTATAAAATAAAGACTCTTGAAAAAAGAGTAATGTCTAGTACATTGTATTAGACATCATGGATTTTCCTTGAACCCATCCTTGACCCTATTTATCTTTATGTCAGGTGAAAAACATTTCAAAACATGGGATGAGGATAAAAGGCTCAGTAAGGGTTATAATACAATAATTAAAAACATTAGTTCATTAATACATACATAAAATAATATCATTAACATACCTCATGAAATCATAAGATTTACATAGTAAACACAAATCATAAAGGTAACTTGTGGCATCTATATCGTACATTCATTGTAGCTATCATAGATACGTAAGAAGTAACATTTAGAACATCCATCATAGTATATTCCCTAAATCTATTAGGGGAAACCTTGATGTTTACCTCTATCACGTCACACAAAGCATTGGTGAGCTATCTCAGGCTCACCGGCCCTTTTTTATCTTGGAACCACTCGTATACATAACAATTCAAAAGAACCCAAACATATTTATAACTCATAAAACAAATATAATTGAAATATAACATTTCTACATTTCAATCACAATATATCATTTAAATATATTGACATAACAAATCCATTATCAAAACCATTTTCAATACCAAAATACATAACAATGTATATGGTATTTATTTTCCTTTTAAAAACATTACGGCTTTTTAAGGAATCCAAAAGATCAAATAATACTCGTGGTGGTGGAAAATGTCATTTTCACCGATTATATTAAAATAAACAATCTTTTTTGTCTTTTAATAAAACATCTCATAGAAAACAAAATTCCCTTTGAAGGAAAGTAAATGTCAAAGGTGTTTAGAAATCATATAAAATAATGTCGTTTATAAAACAAAATATGCCTCAATGAAATGAGATTGAGATGAAGTCCCCAACCTCGTGTCCGACTTGACTTGTTCATTCTTTAATCTGTTGAATAATAAACTAAAGTTAATTTATACTTTATTAATAAACTATTTCAATATTGTTATTCCTTTTGAATCACTTATTACCATGTTATAAACATTATGCAATCATTTATGATTGTAATGGTCGTTTTGTCGATATTTGGTACTTCAGTCAAAAATGAATTTCTTATATTTACAAGTTGTCTATTTGGTCAAAATTAAATTATATCCAGAATGATATTAATGATTTATATATAATATCTATATTATATATCCATTATATATATGTTTTTATAATAGTACATAACATTTGGAGGTAAGAAATGAAATGCATCATTCATGGAGATGGTAAGTCATATGTACGAATGAATGCTAATTTCATTTATATGTTGTATTTTAATTGAATTAAAACATAATTATACATATTTATATTATAATATTAGTATATTATCATATATAAAATCATTAACTCCATCATTTATATGTCCAACATATGGCATTAACGAATCATATGCCATTGAGGGGCGGTAGTCTGCACTTCCTAAGATGAAATTATAGTGTTTACCCATAACGGAAACCATAAAAGAATGTAGTAAATGAAAAATAAAGAAGCATAAAGAAAACATAAACATAATTTTTATCATGTATAAATACAATTCCATAATAATGGCCACCATGAGAGGCTGTAGGAGATAATTGAACAATCATCATTTCGTGAGGCATTATTTTTCTGTCTACAAAAACAATATGTTCATTACCCATTAGATGGAGGTGTGTGTAAGTGCAGTTTTAGTATTTATCATAACAAAATTTTAGTATATTAAGAATACTTCTGTTGTTATAAAAAATTAATTAAAAGTGTTTAGGGGGTAGGATATGTAAAATAAAACCAAATAACTTAAGAGAAGATATTACTTTTAAATTGGGTAACTCCCTTTGGTAGGAACCAAAATGGTCATTGAAGTCCCTTTTTCCTAAGGTAATACCTATAAAAGTAATATAAGTATCTTGGGAGCTTATTCGGTCTGAGTTTAGATGAGCCAATGGGAATGAGAGGTGTGAGGAATGGGTTAGAAATGATGGTTTTTTATAAGGGGGGGAGGGGATCTTTAGGAAAGTGTGAAGATAATATTTTATTGTATAATTGTCTTCATTTTATAAAGGTCCAAAACTAATAAATGTTGAGTATAAGATTTCTAATATTGGAAATAAAAACATCCAATAATAATTGGATAGGTTTTGGTTATTATTTTAATCATTATAATCTTATTTAATTAAATCATTTATTAATGAGGAAAACACTGCATCAATATTATTTCACAAATACATTAATTTATATGATTTCTAAAAAATATATAAATTTTACCATGATTTAAATAATAATTTTAGAATTCAATATAATATTTATAGTCTAAGATATATTTTATAGACCCCTATGTAAAAATTAATTTACTAAAAGATATTTGTTTATGTCATTTTTGTTTTTACATTAATTTAATAAAAATAAAGTGTCATTATAACACTTAAGTTGCTTTATGTGGTCCCAAAATAGATCCAAGGATGCCAATGATTGGAAATGATTTATACAATAAGGTTAGGATAAGTGTTAACATAATTTTTTTTTATTATGATATTCTATTTCCCTTGAATTATCGTATTTACCTTTAACCACCGTAAATAAAAGTCAAAAGATTCTATTCAGCAAAAATTATTTAAATATTATTGAACCATATTATATTAATAATAACATCAATGTATGTTTTAATTTAAAAATTCAATACATAGAAGAAGTAAAATTTCATTTAAATGAAAAGGTTGTATTTTTAACTACTACTTAGTTGTTTCACAATTCATCAAAAAATAATGTTTTTCAGAAACATACCAAATCTTTTTACTATGTTATATTTGATATTAAGAATTAAAAAATGATATCTATTTTAACAAATTCAAAACATATAAGTTACTTGAATTAATTTAAAATTAATTCCCGTTGTCAAAACAAAAATCGTTTTTTTTTTAAAAACAATAACTATCAAAAGATTGACTCTCGTTTATGTCCAATTTCAAAGTGAAATTACATTCAATGACCATCAATGGATTAAATAGTGATGATATAATCTAATTAATATTTAAAACCAATTAAAAAATAATATAACCATATAAATAAATTAGGTTAAATGTCATTTGGAATTAAAATATAGTATTTTCACTATTTATCAATATATGAATTTTATCAAAAAAATACTCAAATTTTACCCTAAGTAACTTTGGATATCCTAATTGTAAAGAAGAATTTTATTTTGTCAAATAGATCATATAAAAGGGACCAAAACATGGTTTAAATAAGTTTCACCAATAAAATGTCTTAAATCAACCTTTTATTGTAAATTATGCTTCAAATTAGATTCATTCACATTTTAAACCTATATCATATATTGGATAAATGTAAAAACATTTAACTAACATGTATAGGTATAGTGTAGTTAGTTCTATTCATTCCCGCCATTACAAAAACTAGCTATTAACTACCATTTAAAATTATAATATTATATTATTATTATGCAACGTAAGATTTCAAAGAAACAAGTTGTTGTGTATCGGGTACGCCATCAAACATAGCAACCCCTATAAAGTAAAATAAATATTTAATTCAGAAAATATTAATTAAAAAAATTGTATTATTTTTTTATTTACATGGGAAGTTACATTAATCCTAAAATTCATCCTTAGGGTTATGTTATCTAATCCAGGTTTTCCTAAATCTAGTTCCCAATGATTATATAAATTTCCTTTGATTCCAACATTAGGAAACCGACCCTAGAGGGACTAGATCTAGTATCTACTACCAATACACTGGCATGATTACAAGGAATCACATACTGAATGACTGAATAGTTTAGTTGGCTTGGTAAACATGATACATACATTAGACTTGTACTTCAAATTAATATACTAATTACTACATAATAATTTTTTCATTCGAGGGTAATGCCCTTATCCATATATGATATCCTTGCATATATTTCTTAATATTATTGTAGGATAACATGGGAAGGGAAATAATATAAGGATGATATTAAATGATGAGTAAGGGTAATGTATAACATGATAAATAATGAATCAATATGAATAATAATTATAGAATGATAAATAACTGAACACACATACCATAGGATAAAGAAACAAATAAAGATGTAAATAAACAATATGAAATGGTAATAACTGTAATCAAATGAAATTAAAATAACTAGAAAATGAAAAATCAATACGGAATGGAATGAAACTAAAACGCATCCCATTTAATCATTGAACTAATTATTAAATACATCAATAAATATGTTCACAAATATTATAAAGGGTAAATAAAAAATAAATCAAAATAAAAGAAATGCTTAATTATCATATGTCATGTCTTAGTTGCATGAAATCATCTACTGTCAGGATCAAACATCCAGATTGTTTGAAATATATGGTAGAAACTTCTTTAGATTGTGAAACTAGTTTCTCATTAGAACTTATCAATGTATCATTGATTTATATGAATATAAATCCACGCTTGTCACTGATTTTCCAATGCATTTGTTATGTCATGTAAAAACTTTAATTAAGAAAAACGACGCCTTATCAAATATCTACATTGAAAAAGGATACAAATTATCCATATCTTACCAAAAAATAAAATAGCATTCAATATAAACACTATATAAAATATTTATATTGTTTAGGAAAAAAATAATATCAATGAAAAAGGATATAGATATTTTGGGGAAATTCAATGTCAAATGATTATAGAAAATTGAATATTTCATGGGATCTAAGAGAAATCAAGGAAGTGAATTCCAATACTATCATTAGAAAAATTAATCATAAACCATTAAGAATAATAATAAATCTAGTTTCAATACAATATAACCCATGTTGAGTAAAATAATTAGTAGTGTTAATTGATGAATTAAAATCCAATAAGAATATATTTAAAAAATATTCTTGAAGCATTTTTTTTGAAAGACACTTCTGAAAACCATTTTTTAAAATCGATTTTGAGGAAATTTCTTATAATATGTAACAATTAAAAACTTTCAATGTATTATTCAATTATATTATGGTTGTTAAATGTGTACATGTCATCTGAGGTAAAAGAACATTCATTTTGAATGGTAACAATGTTTAAAAAATTCCTCATTACGAAATCCATAAGAAGGTTCCTTTGAAATAATTGGTAAGAGAAAAAAGTGTAAATATTTATTTAATAAAATAATTTTATATAGGATAAAAACCTTTTTTGATAACCATTTTAGATGTTAGGTTTTTTTGAAGAAATTTGGTTCTCCAACTAAAGTGAGAAATGAAGTCGGGTTTTCATAAAAGAATTTTTGAAAAATATTTGACTAATATATTGTGGAGATATGGTACTAATACATAGAAAATTTCATGAATTACAAAAGGATAGTAATATTAACAAGTTTCTTTAATAATTACCATGTAAAATCTTCAAATATAATTACCTTTTAATGATCATTAAAAGTATTCTAGAGTAAAATATTTTTTAAATATTCCAAAGTGTCTCATACCACATTGAAACATTTAAAATAATCATGGTCATTGTGGAATAATTAGATAAAAATAATCTAAAAGGATTAATGATATAACATATAAAAACATTGTTTATATACAATAAAAAAATAAATTAAGCGGTGGATATGACATTAATCACTGTTATGTAAAATATGAGATGAAAACCGCTTACATTGAGCTCGACATGTCAAATATATAATTATATTCCATGATAATAGACATATTTTAATTATTTACATGATTCATAAACATTGTCCTGTTTATCATTAAATTAATTTCACTTATAACTATATTCGATACAAATTCATTAACATTTAGGTTTATATCAGTTGTTTCGACCAAATTCGAATTATGTGTCAAAAAGACATTGGTAGGTAAACTAAGGTCAAATAAGTCATTATATAACATCTATAAAATTATAATGCTTACAAAATTATCATATTTAAACACAAATTATATCATTAAAACCATTCCTTAAATATAGTTATAAAAAATTAACCAACATTACAATCATAGAGATGGAAGGCAGTGCATAAGCATGTGTAATGTTTCCATTTTTCAATGAAAATTGTGGAATGAAGAAAAATAGATTATTATTTCTAGAAACAAAATTATATCAAAACTACCATAATATTTAATCATATATAATTATATATAGAATAACTGTGATGAAAATGGAATCACATCGTCCTGATGATAGGGTAGTCTAAACAACCACGAACAACATTTTCTCTTTTTAATTCAATGAAATGGAAATGAAGAATATGGTATATAAAAAATCTATAAAATGGTATTTATGTGTTTACTATCTCATATATTAGGTTTTAATGTCGTAGATGTTTAATTAAAAAAATCCTTTAAATAATAAATTATCCTTTTGAATGAATCACATCACTTGTAGGAGGCGATAGTCCACACTTCCACAAACGATGATATCGTTTATATAAAAAATAATTAGCCTAAATTTATATTTTATATAAAAAATAAAAAAGCATATTGTTATTATAAATATCATATATAATATATATAAATGGAATGTGCATCATAATTTCCACAATGAGAGGTAGTAAAGGATGAATAAAGAATCATCATTTAATGAGGTGGTAGTTCACTGTACACATAAATTTTTTTTGTTTCCATTTGAAGTTAGTTTTTTTATGTTTAGGTAGAAATAAAAAAATAAAAATATCTTGATATATTTTTGTTTTGTTTTTAATATAAGCATCTAATAAGCATATTGATTCACACACGTTCATATGGAATTTCCATTCTCTTATGAAGATTGAAAATTGTTGTTTGGATAAATGGTTTTGATTTTACAACCTAAACATTCCTTAATATGTGTAATTTATTCATCAATTGATGTTATTAGAAAATATGGACTAACCTGGTTATTGTTATGGATATCAAAAGCATTTGAACCCTTTTTCCATGGTGAACGCTATTGTTGAGTCACTCAAACTAAGCACCCCAACCCTGAATCCAATGAAAAGTTAGGATCACAAAAACAGAACCTTCCAATTTGATCAGCACATGGTTTACCAAACCATACAGAAACTCCATGATACTGTGTGGGTTGTGCTGGTTTGGATTTAGAGGCTCTCGTCACATTCTTCTATAAGTATTCAATCCATTTAGATCAATGCAGGAAATTTTGTTCCGCATGTAGAGACCCAAAGCTTGAAGTACATGGACATTACATTACTTTTGCGGAATACTTAATACATAAAAAAACCAACTCTCAAGGATCATAATAGTTTAGTGTATTTGGAAACTCAGAACATAATATTCTAATCATGATGAATGATCTTCAATATCTCCCATAAAGATCTCCCCCTATTGTTTTCATACCTAAAACCATTCTTTATATCCTGGGGAAAAGAAAACATATAAAGGGTGAGATAAAATGCTCAGTAAGGGTAAGCATGGAGAAAATAAAACAAACCATATAAATTTGAACTTAAAAACATGAATATAATGTTTAAACATAAAAATCTTGAGCAATGACATAAAACATGGCAGTACATAAGGCATAGATCATAATAGAACATCAATCATGAAAAAATAGCATGGGAATAAAACATGTAATTGTGGAAAACCATTAAGCACTATATATTATTTCCGTAGTAGCCAAGGCATTTCTTACAAGACCATCATATTGGACAAAGTCCCTTAATAAATCGAGTTCACTCGTCATTCGATTCCTGTATCACAGAACCGGATTAACTTGACGTTCCAGTCAAGTCTATCTCATTAGATATAAATCTTTACCCAATACATTGGAGGGAGATATAGGTCCCACCAATCTAATAATGAAATCATTATTACGTGTTCCACAACATAAACATAAATCATTCATCATAACCAATAGAATAAAATGGGTTTCATAAACATCATCCCATCATAACGTAATTCATAACAAATGGATATCATTTCATCATAAGAAAAGTGAATCCATGTAAATGATAGAGACATTATACTTGAAACATACACATATGAAATAATTTCACCTTATATAGAAAATGGTTTTGATAAAAAACTTGAAATGAATTCTAGACGAAAATATCCTTTCTTTTTCAAAATCAGTTTCTTTTCAAAAAATTCCATTCACTGTTAAAAGAAAAGGATTTTATTGAAAATAATTTTGAAATATTTTAGATGAAGCTTCATGAAAATTAGGTGTTATGAAACCGTAAAAATCCATTCATTCCGTATAATTTAAAAAAACATTCTTCTCGTACTTTGGTCGGAAAATTCAAAAAGTATCTCGTACTTAAAACGACAAAATATTCCATTTATATCTTTTACTACAATAATTCACCAATTGGTAAAATTGGATTTAAACAATTGTAGGAGGATAGAAATAATATTACATATTGAGTAAACTTTTATGTGGATGATAAATATTCCCCAGCAAATATCGAAGTATAAACAATCTCGGATAAAAATAGAGATTGCGAGATTTTGTCGTACATTATGTCTGATATGCTTCATATGTATCTGAACCTCTTCCTCTTCGACGCACCTCTTTTAAGCTTCCTCTTAAGGGAATAGAGTTTGTCTTTTAAGAAGACCAAAATCTCCAAAATGTTTCTACTGAAGTGAAGAAGAGAAATGGGCAGGGGTTGGCCGAGCTTGAAGGCTCAAAGTGTTGTGAAGAGGAGAGGGAGGAGGTTCCCTTTTAAAATATGGGAGAGGGGAACCATTGGTAACCACAATAATATTAAAATAATATAAATTCAAACCCCACATAAAAACTTAAAAAATGACTCAAATTTGAAGTTTAGATGAGATTGGGTTGTGATCTCATCAACCAATAAAATTTAGACAGGTTGGAAATTTATTTTAAAACTTATTAACATGATTTATCCTTATTTAATCAATTAAATTTTATTTGTTGTAATAATATTCTAAATTTTAAATTGTTATAAATAATTACTTATGTGTTGTGAATTACCCATAATTGTGTACTTTATTACATTTTAGACCATATAAATTTCAATTTATAATTTTTAAATATTTATGTTATTTTTATATAATTTAATAATATGTTATTTTTATAAAATATCAATAGTGTTAATTTTGAAACTATTCATTTATATAATTTTAAATAAAATCCACACAATGGATATATTTGAAAAAAAAATGTTTAATAGATTCATAATATTTCATATTCATCTTGAAAATTTTTGGAGAACATTAGTTAGTTCATATAAAGTTTATTTTAATATTTATAAAAACATTTATTTGATATTTCTCTTAATAAAAAAATTTCTACATCATTTTCGTATAATCATTTAATATACATTTTATTTTCATAAAATTAAAAATAAAATACTATGATGAAGAAAATATAATACATTTCTTAATAATATTTGTACTCGAAATTATCATTTTAAAATCACAACATTTAAATTGTTATATTTATTAAATTACGAATGTGACATCTTTGGCATCATTTAAAATAATATAATATAAATTTCCTAATCTATTATTATAAGAATCTAAATGGTCCAAAAATAGACCCTTGGATTCTTAGGCTATAGATATACTCAACCAATAATGTTTTCTCACGTTTAAGGTCCTTTTGATAGGTATTGGGATTTTATTAAAAACTATATTATTGATTTTTCAGTAAATAAATAATTTCTACAACATTAATGTATAAGCTATTAAGATAAATAAATATTTATTAAAAATGATTAATAAGTATCATGATAAAGAAAAATATTTTATCTTCTAAATGATTATTTAGAATTGAATTTATATTCTTTGTAACCTTATATTTAAAATAATCTAATTATTAATGTTTCAATGAGACATATTTCACTTTCATTAAAATAAAATAAATTAAAGTTATAAATCACATCCAAGTGGGTTCCAATGGATTCTATTGCTACCCAAATAAGACTCAGTACTAAATATAATCATCAAATTATATTATGACAAGTTTTAGGGTAATTATATAGTATTATATTTACCCTTAATTATCCGATTTACCTTTAACTATGGTAAATAAAATTTACCGTAGTTACTATTCATAGTTCACAAAAATAAAAAGTAGCCTATTAACATAATTTGGACCTATTGATTCCAAATATGGAATCCATTTTTCCAAATTCAAATCATAGATGTTGCAGAAATTAATTTAAAATTAATCTTGTTGTAAAGAAAATGAGTTTTAAAAGTTAAAACATTGCAAAAGATGGAAATGATTTTACCTATCTATTTAATGTAAAATCAATGCTAATGACATAACTTATATTAAATGGTAAAAATATATTCTATTTATACTTTAGAACCATTCAATATTATAATTTAACCATGTAAATTCTTACGATGAAATTTGTTTTTAATTAAAATATAGCATGTTTTTGCTATTCATTAAAATATGAAACTTATCTGAATTATATGAAAAAATTTATCCAATGTAAATTTTTATATCCTAATCCCAAAAAATAATTTTATTTTGTCAAATTTAACTTATAAACATTTCAAAATCTAGATTTAATGTTGGTGCTCCATCAAAAGGCGGCAAAACTATATTTTTTAAAAAATACTTATTTTACCAAAAAGATTATTTTGTTCTCATAAGATGTTTTATAAAATGACTAAGATGAATAATAATGTAATAAAATTCTGAATGTATTTAATACTATTCATAATGGCTAGTTCATAATAATATTATAACCATATATCATTGTTTAGTGAAACCCAGTATTGTGTACAACACACGCTATCGAGGAAGGTCGTGATTGCGTGTAATGCAAGCCAAGTCTGGGTTGCGTGTAGTGCAAGACTCCATTGTTGTTGCCTATAATAGAATCCAACCATATTTCATTTATACATTTAATATATATATATACACACACTCAATGTTTCGTAGAATAACTACTATCAAACGTAATTGAAATTGGGTTTAACACTATCCAAGAATATTTTTGCGTATACTGCAAACTAATACTGTATTGTGTATAACGCAAGATAACCTTTGTCTAACTTACAACATATGATATGAAAGAAATTAAAAATAATGTATCTAATAAAATTTTGGGTTGTTACATTCTACCCCCATTTAAAATAATTTTTCCCTCAAAATTCGTCGGGGTTATAAATGGTTTATTACTTGAGAGTTTCTTTCATAGAAACCCACATCATAAAAATGAATACTAAAACATAATTTAAAACAATTAACGTTAGAAACAAAACGGATACCCAAAGTAGCTCATCACTTGGGTTCCCACATAGGAGAACAAAGGTGAAAATAGGGATATGGAAGAGAAATCTAACCGTCATGTTCTGATGGAAAGTGGTAGAAAACAGGGCTATGAAAAATCCAACAGTCACAAAGCCATAAATTTGTGATGATCTAAGGTACCATCTGATTCATCGGATATGAGGAAACTATGAAAACATGTTTGTTTTTCAAGATCATTTCACAAATGTTGAAGAATTTTTAAATTAAAATAAATACTTAATTTATTTTGGTACAATATCAACGTTGTTCGTGCCTTGAACATTTTCCACCTCATCTCTTAAATAAATGAAGTTTAATTTGTCATTTTTGATGTTTTAGAAGGTCATGTGATAGAATGATGGGTCATTCCATCTCTCTCAATCAAAAGGTTTGCAAAAGTTATCAAATATACATATGCTCATCTATGGTGAGGTTAATCGAATATGATTCCAAAAATGGACTTATACATAATCTATCAGACCTCTTAATAAAATAAAACTAGTTTCTACTAATTATGGAATTCATGTAGGCCTGAGGTAGGCGATAAAGGCACATTTCACATTGGTTGTGGGTTAGATTCCCACAGCCTTGTCCGATGCGACAGGTTATCGTCCGTCCTGTATGTTGTCATTTTTCTAAAACTACATTATTATAACATCCCAACAATAATATTGATAAAAGTTATATCCTTAAACAATACTAACTTATGTCCTACATAATCCATTAAAATCATTATGCTTATCCAAAATACTTATTTCCAAGATCATAGTATAAAGAAAATAATTACTAGAAATTTCATCTACTGAGCATGTGAATACCATCAATTATCCCCAATATATCATACGATAGATCTTGTTGGTCACATTCCAAAAAATTTGAATACCTTAAAAATGTATTCTCTTGAAAAATTAATACCAATTGAAACTTAGTGAAAACATGAATGTTGTCAAAATCTAACTCTTTCCACATACCAAAATCCCACAATTTCTATATACTCAAACCATGATATAACTTTTTCCATATATCAGCCAAGAGCTCATTTTATTTTCTCTTTATCCCTTAATTTTGTGCATATCATCTTATTTCCAAAAATATTTCAATCACTTTTCATTATTACCGGTACCATATAATTATTGAAAACCAATTCCTAGATATTCTAAAATTCCACGATACCAAAAATGAGATTCCATGATACTATTTTGAAATCCCATTATATAAACACATAATCATTCCCCAACATCATTCTTATACTCAACATCACAAATAGTGATCGCTTGTGACTTCCCTTTATCGTTTTCCTTAAGAGGTTGCTCACGTTGATCATTATTAACCATTGTATTAGGGCATTTATTAGTATAATGAACCATTTCCTTGCACTTGAAGCATTGAAGTATTGGTGGAGCGTTCTCGGTAGTCTTTTCTCTATTCGCATAATTAGAAACATTTTTCACATTACTTTGACACTCAACTTCTCGATGACCTTCTTTTCCACACATAAAACATTTTCTATTACCTTTTAGACAATCTCCAACATGTTTCTTTCCATACATTTAGAATAATGAAACATTCATCTTCTTTTCACCATTGTTCTGAGAATTTTCCTTGAACTCCATCTTTCGTTTCTTGTCAAATCCATCTGATGGATATGTTACACCAACTTCCATTTCTACCTTGATAGCACAACAAAAAATTTCTTCATAGATACTGAAGTATATTATAGCTAATGTCCTTCATATACTTGGTTTTAAGACACCGAAGAATCGATCAACATTACTTTGAGGTTGGATGATAAATGCCAGATGCATACCTTGCAAGCCTTGTTAAATTCGCTTCGTATATACCACTAGATTCATCATCCTTTTTCTTAAGCTCAAGGAACTCCTTTTCAATCATTGATTGAAGAATATGAGGGAAGTACTTATTGAAAAATATGTTCTTGAACATGTCCCATTCCATTGATTCAATTTCATCTTGGGGACTTGTATTATTAATTAGAGTACACCACTAGTCTACTTCACCTTCTAAACGGTAAACAGCCATAATGACTTTTTCATGTTCTGAACAAGGATGTATGGAAAATATCTTTTCAATGCTACTGATCCACTGTTCAGCAACAATTAGATTATAATACCCACTGAAAGAAGGTGGGCGTTGCCTCATGAAGGACTCAATAGAATATTGCTCTCTTCTCTGCTCGTTTGGAAGTCCAAAATGATTCATAGCTTGTGTAAGTATAGTAATAATATTTTGCACTCCATCTCCAATAACATTGATTTGTTCAAAAGGACAATCATTGAATTGTCTATTACATTGATCAACACAGTTCCTTTAGGTTCTAGCCATCATCTAAAACCCAAAAAGAACAGTGTGAGAGGAAAAAATCATTCTAGGGAAAACAACATAATAAAGGGGGAGTACCTTTAATATCTAACATCTTAAGTTTAATTCTAATATCATTACTGTAATTCTAGGACTACAACCTATACTTATTCTTAACCTTAGGGACATCCCTAAACATAGCTTAGAAAAATATCTAGGTATCTCACTAAAGTTTTCTCATAATAGTTTCCAAAGGTTAACTAAACATTTCCTCTGATACCAACTGTAGAGTCCCAAATCCTAACGTACATGGAAATTACATTACATTTGGGGAATAATTAATATATAACAAATACCAACAATCAAGGATCATAATAGTTTAGTGTCTTTGGAAACCTGTGACATAATCTTCTAATCATGGTGAAATATCTTCAACATCTCCCATAAATATCTTCCCCTTTTGTTTTCTTACCTAAAACCTTTCATTATATCCTGGGGAAAAGAAAACATATAAAGGGTGACCTCAAATTCTAATTAAGGGTAAGCATGGAGAAAATAAAACAAATCATATACATTTGAACTTAAAAACATGAACATAATGTTTAAACATCAAAATCCAGAGCAATGGCATAAAACATGGCAGTACATAAGGCATAGATCAGAATGGAACATCAATCATTATAAAATAGCATGGGAATAAAACATGTAATTATGGAAAACCATTAATCACTTGATATGATTTCCAAAGTAGCCAAGGAATTTCTTCTAAGACCATCAAAGTGGATAAAGTCCCTTAATGAATCGAGTTCACTCTTTGTTCGACTCTTGTATCACTGAAACAGATTAACTTGTCGTTCCAACGTTGTTTATCTCAGGAGATTTAAATATTTACTCAATGAATTGGAGGGAGATATAGGTCCCACCCATCTCATAATTAAATAATTATTATGTGTGCCACAACATAAACATAAATCACTCATCATAACCCAATGAATAAAATGGGTTTCATAACCATCATCCCATCATAATGTAATCTATAATAAATGGATATCATTTCATCATAAGAAAAGTGAAACAATGTAAATGATAGAGACATTATACTTGAATCATACACATATGAAATAATGTCATTTTATATGGAAAATGGTTTTGATAAAACACTTGAAATGAATTATTGAGGAAAATATACTTTCTTTTTCAAAATAAGTTTCTTTTCACAAAACACCATTAACTGTTAAAAGAAAAGTATTTTGTTGAAAATAATCATGAAATCTTGTAGGGGAAGCTTCATTAGTCTTAAAAGTTATGTAACTGTAAAAATGTGTTAAAATCATATAAGTTAAAAAACATTCTTCTCGTACTTTGGCTGAAAAATTCAAAAAGTATGTCATACTAAAAACAACAAAAGATTCCTTTCATATCATTTACTAAAAAAATTAACTAATAGGTAAAATTGGATTTAAAAAATTGTAGGAGGATAGAAATATTATTACATATTGAGGAAACATGGATGTGGATGATAAATATGCCCCAGTAAATACTGAAGTATAAACAATCTCAGATAAAATATGAGATTTCGAGATTTTCCCTTACCTTATATCTAAAATGTTTGTATGTATCTGAACCTCCACTTCTTTGACACACCTCCTTTAAGCTTCCTCTTAAAAGACTAGAGTTGGAATTTTGAGAAGAACAGAACCTCCATAATGTTTTTATGGAAGTGGAGAAGAGAAATGGGCAGGGGTTGGCCGAGATTGAAGGCTCAAAGTGTTGTGAAGTGGAGAGGGAGGAGGTTCCCTTTTATAAGAGGGGAGAGTGGAACCATTGGAAACCTCAAAAATATTAATTTAATATAAATTCAATACCCACTTAAAAACATCCAAAATGACTCAAATTCTATGTTTAGATGAGATTGGGTTGTAATCTCACCAACCAATAAAATTTATACAAGTTGGAAATTAATAATATGTTATTTTTATAAAATAACCATAGTGTTAATTTTTAAACAATTTAAAAATATGTTATTTTTGTAAAATAACAATAGTGTTATTTTTGAAACAATTCATTTATTGGTATTTAAATAAAATCCACATAGAGGATATATTCGAACCAAAATGTATAATAGATTCTTAAAATGTCATATTCATCTAGAAAATTTGTGGAGAACATTAGTTAGTTTTTATAATGTTTATTTTTATATTTATAAAACCATTTATTTGATATTTCTCTTAATAAATCAATTACAACATTATTTTTGTTTAATCATTTAATATACTTATCATTTTCATAAAAACTAAAAATAACATCCATTGATGAAGATAAACATAATTACTTTCATAATAATATTTTTACTAGAATTTATCATCTTAAAATCACAACATTTTAATTGATATATTTATTAAATTATGAAGGTGACATCTTTGACATCATTTAAAATAATATAATATAAAGGTCCTAATCAACTTTATAAGGCATAAAATGGTCCACAAATTGACCATTAGATGCTTAGGGTATATATATAAACTACCAATAATGTTTGGTCATGTTTATGGTAATTTTGATAGGTATTGTTATTTTAATAAAAACTATATTATTGATTTTTCACTAAATATATAATTTCTACATCATTAATGTATAAGCTATTAAGGTAATTAAATATTTATTAAAAATTAAAAATAAATTATCATGATAAATAAAAAAAATTAGCATTAAAATTAGTATTTATAATCAAATTCATATTGTGTATAAACTTATATTAAATATAATCATATTATTAATGTTTGAGTGATACATATTTCACTTTCTTTAAAATAAAATAAATTAAAGGTCTTATTCAAATCCAGGTGGTTTTTAATGGATTCCATTTATTCCCAAATAGTCCTTAAGACGAAATATAATCATCCAATTATATTAAGGAAAGTGTTAGGGTAATTTTATAGTATTATATTTTCCCTTAATTATCTAATTTCCCTTTAAATATGGTAAATAAAATTTATCGTAGTTACTATTCATAGTTCAAAAAAAATTCAAATATTAACATAATTTAGACCTACTGATTCCAAATATGGAATCCAATTTTCCAGATTCAAATCATAGAAGTATTAGAAATTAATTTAAAATTAATCATGTTGTTAAGAAAATGAGTTTTAAAAGTTAAAACATTGCAAAAGATTAAAATGATTTTACCTATGAATTCAATGTAAAATCAATGCTAATTAAATAAATTATATTAAATGGTAAAATATATTCTATTTATTCTTTAAAACAATTCAAAATTATAATTTAACCATATAAATTCTTATGAGGAAAAAAGTTGTTTTTAATAAAAATATAGTGTGTTTTTACTATTCATTAAAATATGAAAGTAATCAGAATAATATGAATCATTTATCCAAAGAAATTTTTTATAACCTGATCCCAAAGAAGAATTTTATTTTGAAAATGTTAACTTATATACATGAAAAAACATGATTTAATGTGGATGCGCCATCAAAAGGCGGCAAAACTTCATTTTTTGAAAAATACTTATTTTAACCAAAAAAATTATTTTGTTCTCATACCATGTTCTAGAAAATTTGAAAGATGAATAATAATGTTATAAATTCAAAATTTATTTAATAATATTTGTAATGACTAGTTAATAATAATATTATAACCACATATCGTTGTTTAGTGAAACCTGGTATTGCATACAACACACGCTGTCGAGGAAGGTCGTGATTGTGTGTAATGCAAGCCAAGTTAGGGTTGCGTGTAGTGCAAGTCTCGTTTGTTGTTATGTATAACAAAATCCAACCATATTTCATTTATACACTGAATATATATATATATATACACTCAATGTTGTGTAGAATAACTATTATCAAACGAGCATGAAATTGTGTGTAACACAATCCAAGAATAGTGTTGTGTATGCTGCAAGCTAATACAGTGTTGTGTATAGTGCAAGATAATCTTGGTGTTGTGTACAACAGAATATTTGAATGAAATTAAAAAGAATATATCTCATAAAATATCGGGGTGTTACACCGCATATCAGCATGACATCACCATACACACAGTTTGCACACAATTTACCAAACTTTTCCCCTATGCCTTGTGAGGGATAACATCATACCATCCACTTCTCATAGACCCCTCCTACCGAACATTTGACCAAAGATTTGTATCCATAACCATTAATGGATTGTGGGGGATATCCAATTAAATTATGGGGACTATTTTGGAGGTTCATCATCATCTGGAGACAATCCATCTTTCAAGGAGGGATCTTGAAACTCATTGTAGATATTTTTTGATGATTCTTCTCCCTCGGTTTCTCAGAGTTCATTTTTATTTTCTCAATAATCATGATATGAAAAGCTATCAATAGCTTTTTTTTGTCTTTTTTTCTATGAGTATCTAATTATTCATTTGTTTTGGGGATGTGTAATCTTTTGATTCGTTGATAAATAATTTTACTTGGTCTGTTCATGATTGTTTATTATACCTATCATAATTTCCCCTACAATCACTTTTCATATCCTGATAGAAATTACTTATCATATATGGAATGGAATTTTTATTGATCTTCATGGTGATTAAGAAAATTTATACCTTGACCTTCGGGTGAACTCGTCATCTAAATGGGGAAATTTTATATAATGTTTATGAAACCCAATTTTTGTACTAAGAAATTAATTTCTATTAACATAATATGAACTCACTAGAATAAGGGGGTCTGAAACATGGGAAAACTATATATGGAGTTGTTATAAGCAACCCTACATAATAAGAAAATAAATTTTTAGTAATCTTTATAAACACCCTGTTGGCGCCAAAATATTGCACGAAAGGAAGGGATGAAAAAGAAGCCCCGCACGCTGTCGCGCAAAGCACCGACACGAAGAACCCCCGAGCAGCGCGGTACCTCTCCACGAATGCCCTAACATTCGCGAGCCAGCCGCGAAGCATCGGAGGCAGTCCCTCTCCGCGAATGGCCTGACATTCATGAGCATGCTGTGAAGCACCGAAGGCGGTACCTCTCTGTGAATGGCTTGACGTTCACGAACCCACCGCGAAGCACTGGAGGCGGTACCTCTCCGCGAATGGCCTGACGTTCGGGAGCCCGCCGCGAAGCACCAGAGGTGCCGCATGAGTTCTGATTCATGGCTCCTCTTGCCAATAAATACCAGGCTCCCCTGAGTCCAATATGGTAGAAAATCCGACCTTTCGGCTTCTCCACTCCTGAATCTTGAAGCACCCTTTGCCCCGGGAATCATGAGCTCCTCCAGGTACTTCTACTTCGTGTGACACCTTCGCTTTCTCTCATTTTGAGGCCCACTTCCGAGAGGGATGCCCTTCATGAAGCTCAAGGGCATTCGCGAAGGAGGGGGATTCCCAAGGGAACTCGGGCAGCTGTGGAGCATTTATTCTTCGCGAAACACCCATCCTATACTAGTGATCCACATGCTAAGGCAGGATCGCTACACATTGTGAAGCACACTACTTCGCAATACCTTGCTTCACGAGGCCCCTCCTCTTCGTGAGGCAGTGCTCCGTGAATACTATTCCACTTCGCGATGCACCCTCCACTCACACCTTTGCCCCATGCTAAGGCCAAGGCACCCCACTTCGCAAAGCACACTCCTCTTCTTGGCAATTCCTCTCCTCGTGCGCCCCTCCAAGTTTGCACGATGTAATTTACAAGTCCCACAGACAACACCACTCGCAGCGTTGCATCGCCTAATGCTTCTTCGCATAGGAACGTTAACGGCTATTGCTTCTTTGCATAGCCACACTAACGTAGACCCCTCGATGGTTCGCTCTATAACCCCCCTTGACCAAGGCCTTACTGGTACCTTCCATACCCCAAGGAGCAAAGGGTGTCGGTCATGTAAGTCCTAGGGGTGTGGAGTAAACCCACCTTGTCCAAGCTACAGGACGTTAAACTGACAAGCACCTCGTCTTCAACACATGACGTTAAACTGTGATCCGGCCCCATGCTTCGCAAGTAGGGTCCCCCCATCTCAGACATTTTTTACACCACTCGTCTCCACAGAGACGGGGTCACCCCCTCCACAAGGGATGATATCCTCCCTCTCGGAGTAGCGTATGGCCATGGGAGAAGGGAAACCACCTTGGTGTAATCCCCTAGCCCCTCTTGCAGAAGGATGCACCCCTGCATCTTCATACATCCCCACTACCATGGTCAGGGGAGGGCATGATAGGGAATGAGGCACCTTCCATCATTAGTCCAAAATCCCTCTTTCGCTAGACTTTACCACACTTTGCGCCTCCATCATGGAGTAAGTCCCAGCACCACGGGCCGCCTAACACATAAGCCCCTCTTCACTTCTCATGGTTGCACCCTTCGCGACGTGATCGTCAGGTCCTTGCTACCTCTTGTTTCTCACACCGAGCATGAATCACAAGGGCTTAGAGTAAGCATCGTCCATGGAAATTCCTTCGTCCAACATGATGTTAAACTGCATACCCTCGGCCAGCATGATGTTAAATTTTATACCCACGTCCAACATGACGTTAAATTGTATACCCCTGTCCAGTACGACGTTAAATTGTATGCCCTTGTACGGCATGACATTAAACTACACACCCCTGAACTACGAAGACATTGATCCATGTCAAGGCATGGTACGTAGGAAGCCTCCCTGAGGTTCAAGCCCACCACCCATCGGACCATGGTCGACCTCCACCTCATTTGAACTACATGGTCATTGATCTGTGTCAAGGCATGGTACGCCGGAGGCCTCACGAGGTTCAAGCCCACAACCATTGGACCAAGGTCCACCATCACGTCAGTTCACTGAAGACATCCATCCTTTGAACTACGAGGTCTTTGATCCATGTCATGGCATGGTACGTAGGAAGCCTCCCTGAGGTTCAAGTCCACCCATCATTTATTCACGTCGAGTTCATCCTCACCCCGCATGACATTAATATGCATACCAGTCCGATGACAAACCATTGTGACCACCTGAACTACGAAGACATTGATCCATGTGAAGGCATGGTACATAGGAAGCCTCCCTGAGGTTCAAGCCCACCACCCATCGGACCACGGTCCACCTCCACATCGGTTTGCCGACGAATCCCCCTTTGAACTACAAGTTCTTTGATCCATGTCACAGCATGGTACGTAGGAAGCCTCCCATAGGATCAAGCCCACCATCTATTGGTCATCCCGACCCACCTTCATGTCCATTCACCAGCACTCAGGCAGCCTAGTGTGTAAGCCCCACACCATCTGGACCAAGGTCCTCGCTTACGTTGGTCTTCCAATATCCACACCTGAACTGTGTGGTCTTTTATCCATGTCAAGGCATGGTACGTAGGAAGCCTCCATAAGGTTCAAGCCCATCACCCAGTCGTTCCGACCTCACCCAAGTCTGTTCACCCACGTCCCATATGATGTTAAACAGTATTCCACACCCCTTTGAACTATGTGGTATTTGATCCATGTCAAGGCATAGTACGTAGGAAGCCTCACGAGGTTCAAGCCCACCACCAATGGACCAAGGTCCACCTTGACGTCGGTTCACTGATGATGCCCATCGAACCAAGGTCCACCTTCACGTTGGTTTGTTGACGACATCCATCGGGCTAAGGTCCACCATCACGTCGGTTCACCGGCACCATCCTGAACTACGTGGAATTTTATTCCCTATAACAGGGATACGTAGGAGGTCTCTTCGAGACTCAAGCCTAACTTCACCGTCTCCCTTGCGATGGTCCCGTTTCATTCCCCCTCCAATTCATTCAAATCTCCATCACCCATCCTGATTCTCACCCAGACTGCCATATCCCGGAATGATCATACCATTCTGCCCTTCTTCGTAGCCGCCAATGGGCCGGTCTCGGTATCGGCACCCCTTTAGGGGAAATTCCTCAAACGGATCCATTCCAGCTAATGCTCTGATCGGGCTGATCCATCTCCGCTGGACGTTAACCCTACGACATACCATGTGTTAAACACAGGAAGCTGAGGAAAACCTCAGAAATATGTCTATGGAATATAATTCCCCGCACTCGATGTGGGATTCCTCGGGATTCCACGCCCTCGAGAATCCCCATGACAAGGTACAAAAGACAGACATGCCAGCTCCCTGGCATCCGGACACGATACTGATGCCTCGATGTGACTACTCTTCCGACTGAAGGTTGCTGCCCTGACCGGACCCTTTGGAATGTCCCGACAGAATCGGTGTAATTAACCCGTGTCCATGGAATCATGGAACTAGGAAGAGTTTCACGAAAATCGTATTAAATCTATGAGGGAGACCCGAATTAGGTGATGAGCTCCGAGGAGGAATCCACGGAAGGAAGAAACAACATCCAATCATCCTGTTTCGATCAAGGTAAAGATGTCAATGAATAAAGAGAGAATGTCACCCACCTTTGGAAAGAGGGAATGTGGGGCAACAATTCAGCGCGTCCTCCTCTACAGACGGATGTGCGCACGCCCCGGAGAATGCATCAGAAACAAAAATGGTGAACCCGACGTGAAATTATTCTCCTCAATGTGGAGATTTGTAGCATTTGAGACACCAGTATATTGATGTGTCACCGGATCCAGATATCTGGCGCCAGGTCCTTCCAAGCAAATGGCAGGCCTGGCGTGAAACTCACCAGAAGTTGGGGAAGTAGAGCATGGGGCATTCTGTTCTGCAACATGTTGGTGTGGATCCATCTTACAGACGTGGAGAATGGAATGACGTTGGGGCACTGGTTGTCAATCCTTTTCCTCGAGGTACTGATGAGTTGATCTCTCCCTTTCCCAGGAACCAGGGTTCTGTTGTAGAGACATGATCCCCCCCCCCCCCCCCGCTCGCCTATGCAGGGGCGGGGGCAACGCCAGCACAACCGCCCCGCATGGCTCCATTGCTGCCACGACGGCCTCTACATCTGCGAATATGGGGCGCCCACATCCCCTTTCCCCGTCAGAGATCATACAGCGAAGGGTGATCAGCAGCCTTGTACGCAGGTACGAGGAGGAAGGGGTCTTCCCAACTTGGGATATGGCCCGCCTGGACCTAGAGGCATCCAGGCCCCGCCGTCAATGTTTCCCTAACAAGCTGCGTAGGGATCCCCTGCTCCCCACCCCAACGTTCAATTGTTTCGGGAGCCTATCCCAGGAATTCCTCGACGACTCCTTGCTATATGCTGATGAGACAGGTGATGTCCATCTCGGCCCTATTAGAGTCCCAGTCCAAGGGCTCCAGGAAAGGGATCCCATTTGGTCGTGTCAGCGCCGTCGTCCGACTTTGCAGGAAGAGTAGGTAGGCTATGCCCCTACACCACCTGCGCCAGCTCGTCGGACCCGACGTCAGCGCCAGGCCAAGGCTGATGAGACTCACCAAGATACGTCGACATCAACAACTATTATGGCCCAAGACACCGCCGACGTACATCATGGAGTTCCTACATACACTGAGCAGGGGCACTCCTTCACCCGACTGGGAGCGACGCCTTAGCCGCCCCACGGGCAGGCTGGGTTGACTCTCGGGGTCCCAGGCCCAAGCGATGATTGTCACGAACCAATCCATGGTAACGTCACTCCATATGGAGGTCCTCCCCATACCACCATTCCACAGAGCCTGGGCTTTCCCCGCTCTGAATCTCATCATGGAGGTATGCCTCGTGCTACCCCAATCCCAAAGGAATACCCACTCCACGGCAGTGACGCTCGACGCGGAAACCTCTCCTGTGCCCACTATACAGGGTATGGAGTCCCTCCTCCTGCCCCCGACCTCCGATATGAAGGCACTGTCCATCCGGTCCTTCTCCAACGTGGGGGTCCTCCCTACGTCCTCTCTACAACTGGTGAAGGTCCTCCTCGCCCCGACAACTTGAGGAGTGAAGGTTAGCCTCGCTCCACCCGCACCATCCATGGAGGTACTCCCCATGTACCCTTCAACATTTCCCCTAGTGCCCCTCGCACCTCGGCCACCTCGAGCAGGGGCCCTCTCCACCACGGTGCCAGCACCGCCCCAAGAATACATATTAAAAATCAACCCTATCCTGAAGAGCCACCCCGGGGTAGAATAGCATTTTGTCGCCGCCACAGGAAGAATCATGGGGGAGCGGGTGGAGATCAAACCGGCTCATTTCTCGGATTCTAAAGTGGAATGCGACTCAGCGATGGAACCTTCTCCCAGCACCTCCACATCAAGGACTAGGGCAGGAACCAGGTTCGTCAACATCATTCTCCCAGAATGTGAGGTCCACCGGATTCCCACCTCTCTCCGCAGTTACATCCAGGAGGAAGAAATCATGGAAATTCCATAGGTCCCGACCGTGCTATCACCACCATTGTCACAAGAAGCGCCCTCTACCTCTACCAGAGATCATAGAGAGCTATTTTGGGGACCAACGGTAGTAGAGAAACGACATGACCTATCACCGGCAACCGCAACTCCTGCGCCTGAGGATATAGCTCTCATCCCATCGTATCATGGTATTAGGTCAGGTCACCTCACTCTTCAAAGGATGGCCCGGAATTCGGTGGCCAGTTAGCTCGTTCACCATATTTTCCGCCGCCAAGTTTACTGTCCCAGAGGTCCGCCTCGGTACTGCTACCGGTCCCTCAGCCGCCCCTAGTTGAAGACTGGGGAAATATAGGGCGAGACCCCAAGTCCGAACCCGGGAGATTCTATAGGATTCTCGCAGCGGATCACTTCCCGGAGAAGTTCTGGCTGACGGCGGCACCGAACATTTGCGCACCAGAGTCCCTTACCCCAGAAGAAGTGGGGTGCTTTTGCCGAACCCTATCGGCGACAAACTTCTCCCTTCATTACAAGTGGGTGATTTACCCCAGAAGTCGAGAGCACATTGAAGAAATCAGTGAGCAATGCCGCCTGATCAATTTGGCCGCACTCCATATGGCCCAGCACCCTGAGTCACCAGCCCGTCAGAGTGCCCTTCAATGGAAATGTGTTCAGAGTTTCAAAGTACTCCACAGAGTCATCAGGGAAGCTACCCCCCATGTTCAAGTCCATGGCTGGGGACACTATGCCGCTCACCTCTTCAGCCCTATCCGACGGCAGCCCAATTCGTTTTGCGACATTGAGGACATGCACTCGAGAGGGGTAGGGGTCCACATGGCTGACGTAGTGGACAAGGAAGACGTGCTTGAATTTCTTGATGGAGACTTACCCCCCGAGGGTGTACTGCCACTGCTGGACCCATCAGGTAGGGTTACCCATCAGAAGAGGAACCATGTAGGCCTCTCGGTACCCACCGAGTTGCTGGTACTTAGTCGAAATGCCTATAAGGCTAAGGAGCACGTCGGAACTGTCAAGCACTCCGACCCGTCTGCCTATGTACAAAAGACAGATGAAGATCCCGAGAAGGCCGCGTTACACCTGTAGCTTGCTGAGCAGAAGAGGCAGGTTGATGAACTCTTTGCCGAGCGTGCTCCAGAGCGGCGACCCGACTATGGTAATCCCAATCTGGGGTAGTAGGGGCAGGAATAATTCCCCCTGGTGAGATACCTCCGGACAACCCTAATCATTCTACTTCTACAGACAGGGCAGAAGCCGTAATTTATGGCAAGAGGGCATGATACGTCTCACCAAACCCTCCTGAATGACGGGGAAATCTGAATAATCTAGTCCGGGTTCCCCCAGTCGCCCCACAGGCCGTTCTTCCAGTCGCTCCACGAGCCGCCGAATCTATCTATCATGTCGAAGAACCTAGAAATGCACTTGTGATTAGGGATCCCCATCAAGACAGGGACCCCCATCCGGATGATCCTATAGCAGCACTCATAGCCCGCCTCGAAGCGTTGGAATCACGGCAGGTGGCAGTCCCACCGGATGGCAAGCCGTATCCAACATGGGTGGATGATATGCCCGCACACCCGGGTTTTGGGAACCCCACTTTCGCACCCTTCAACGAGACAGGGGACACACCGCAACACTTTCCCCATTTTTCTTCCAGGTGTGGCCCCGTGTTGGGGACTCTAGCCCAGCAAGAAGCATCCAAGCTCTGATGTTTCATGCAGACATTGGAAGGTCCCACATTCGTCTGGTACAACGATCTCCCTATCCGATCAGTGACCGGGTGGGAGGATCTCCGCCGGCAGTTCCTATACAAATTCAGCTCCACCACGCAAAAGACCAGCATTGCAGACCTCTTCACTTGCAAAAAAGTCCTGATGAGTGAGTCGCGGACTTCATCGCCCGGTGGAAGGGACTTACATACTCCATCGATATTCCACTGACTCAGGAGGAATTACTGACGATGTGTGTAGGGACCATTAAAACGGAGTTGGTACCTTCCTTGATCACCCAGAACTACCCTGGAGTGTTCCAAGATATCACAGATAAGGCTCAACGCCTTGAGGAGGCTCTTCAACAGGCTATTCAGGCATGTTCACTGTCCCCTATGATCCCTGTCAGGAGGACTGCCAGAGCCGAACCCGCCGTGGTGTCCAAAATAGAAGCCCCCAGGCAGCTGGAATTACTACCAACGGCACCATCCCTGCAACCCCGGAGAGGTCCTCTACCTCAAGCACAGGCTCCTGCCTAGTAGCGACCGCCTCAGAACTGACAAGTTCCCCTGTGAAATGCGCTACCCCCACCTTGGCGAGACAATCAGGCGCTGCCTCCTCGGCAGGCCCCTCCGGCCCCTTATTAGGGCCAGGGCCTCCTATCTGGAAAAAAGGCACCAGACTTATTCGTTCAATGAGAATTAGGTCCCTAGTTACTTCCAAAGTGCTCTAGAGCAAGGGATTGTGTGCCTACCCGAATGTAGAAGGTCTGCGGAGGAGAATCATACCGATCACCCCAACTACTGTCCTTATCATTGGATTCTGGGTGACACCCTCAAGAAATGCTATGTGTTTAAATACTGGAATCAAGACCAGGTCAAAATCAACATAGTCAGGTTGGTCCCAACAACAACACAAGTAGCTGGTGTCTTTGTAGGGTCAGAGATTGGTAGCGACAGCGAAGGCGAGTGGCCGTAGATTCGCACCTGTGGGTCCCAGAAATACGATGACTGGATGGCTTGAAAAACAGTCTCCCACACCCATGGTATCATTTGGGCATGCCTCAAGTAGCTGGAACCTTTAGAAGAAGTAGCCAATACCTCTGCATCACCTTCACAGTCGACCTCTTCCCAAAAGGGAAAGCAGCAACGATGCATGAAGAAACAACGTTCTCTGCCTGTGTCGTCGTCATCCCGCACGCTTGGCGACTTTATGCCCCCTGAAATGGGGATTCCTCCCAGAATCCACCCGGTGGTGGATGACTCATCGAGCGACAGCTAGGGGTACACTTCAGTTAACATCGTGGAACAGGTAAAGCCCTATATGACCCACCACGAGAGGGAACACTGGGTGAACCCCCCTAACATTTCCAGCCGACATCAACATCAGCAGAACCGCAACCAATCCTGTTGTTGAGGCACATTAGCAGGAAAATTAAGTCAGGCCGTGCATGCTACTAAGACCAGACAGGAGGATCAGCATAGAGCTCAGCACACACAACCCCATCAGACACCCTCAACTCTACCTCCACCGTCGTCTGTGCTACTAGATCAGGCAGGACTGCCTCGTCCGTATCACAGTCAGTCTTTCCCGGCTACAGGACAGCCTCCGTTGTCCAATTCTAGTCCTGCAACTACTCTCCAAGTTTTAACTAGTAGGCAACAGGATGTTCCCAGCACTAGCGAACTGTCGGTTCAACCGGCAGGACCCGCTATGCCCCAAACTGCAGAACGACCTCCTGTAAGCAGAGGCTCACGTTTGGCACGAAAGTACATTGTCCTAAAGCAGCTAGCCGGAAATTCGACAAGGATTTGTATCCTTGAGGCCCTGTGCCTATCATCTGAAATGCACGAGGCACTTTCTGAGGCCCTAAGGATCCCCCTCTAGTTTGAGACGGAGGTGGTGACCGTAGAAGCTTTCCATGCCGAGGCAATTGAGAACGCTGAATGTTAGGCGGTTATATAGTTCTCCGGTGAAGATGAGGACCCTCCTATATAGGGGAATATTCACCTGCTGTACATCACTGGCCACTTCAATGGTGTGGAAGTACGCCTCTGCCTCATTGACACGGGTTCCAGAATCAACCTAATCCCGAATCAGACACTGCAAAAGTTGGGTCTGTCTGATGATGATCTAACTCCCTCTGACATCAGAATCCAGGGATACGAAAAGACCGAGAAAACCCCAGTCGTCAAGATCTGCCTGAAGACTCAGTTCGGTGGCTTAATTGCCATCACCGAGTTCATGGTCATCTCTCAGGACACTGCCAACAACACGTTGATGGGTATTCCATGGCTCCACTTGCATGCAGCAGTCCCTTCTTCGTATCACCAGTGCCTCAAATACTCCCTCAATGGTCGAGTAGGCATGTTCCAAAGAGATGTGTCTCCTTTCTCCTCTTTTGAGGCCCGCTATCTAGATGCTGATTATTACAATAGTAAGGATAAGAAAATCCTAGTAAGTGAGGATGAACTCGCCCTGGTCACAAGTGATCCCTGGGCAAGCTTGGGTGACGCATACAACCTCCTGATCCACCGATTGGAGGCCACGACCCCCGACATGGGGAAATGTTTTGTTATTTCATGTATGATAGGAAGGCATGTTCCCATGTCCAAGCGACGATGGAAAGTCACCTCGTACTCCTGCACCAACTAGGCTCAGGTGATCCCAGAGCCTCCTACCCCTATGCGGTACTGGAATGTCAAGCTTATGAAAATGACGGTACGCCATACGTGTCTCTTCCGCTAGGCTGTAATCAACAGACTCAGGACAACACGTCACCACTACATTGATGTCATCAAACATGGCACTTTGGGCCAAAGGCCAGATGGGATAGGGTCGACTGCCTTCATTGATATGGTCTCTGTGGCGAGTGAGTCTCCTAATATGATGAACACTACTACCGAACCCGGCACCAGCTGCACATCCGGTTTTTATGGCCCAGAAATAGCTCCCACTGCGGGGAACCCCTCCACGGGTGGAGAGGAAGATCTGGAGGATGCTCCCCCCGCCTTCGAGGAAGGCGTCTCTACCATGGTTGATGAACTGGTACAGATGAACCTTGATAGCGATGAAGATCTGAGACCCACATTGATCAGTCCAGCTATGTCCCCCAAGGAGCAGCAGAGGTATGTAGACTTTCTCAAACAACACCATAATGTGTTTTCCTGGAGTTACGGTGAGATTCTAGTATTAGATCCTCATGTATCCATTCACCGTTTGGGCCTCCCGGAAATCCATCATGGGTTTAAGCAGCCACCCAGGAAGATGCAACCTTATCATGGTTCTATGGTTGAGGCCGAAGTTGACAAGCTTATCAAAGCCAACTTCATTAAAGAAGTCCAGTACCCCAAGTGGCCTGCCAACATTGTGCCAGTCAGGAAGAAGAATGGGCAGATCCGAGTCTACATCGACTTTCGCGACCTTAATCACCACTACCCAAAGGATGACTTCCCCCTCCCGGTGACTGAGTTATTGATTGATGCCACAACCGGGTTCCAAGATCTCTCTTTCTTGGATGGGTATTCCGGGTACAACCAGATCCAGATGGCCCTCGAGGATGAGGAGTCCACTCCCTTCAGGGATCCCCAAGGTACCTTTTGCTACCTGGTGATGCCTTTCGGCTTGAAAAATGAAGGTGCCACTTATCAGAGGGCCATGCATCGCATATTCAAGCTGATTCTTGAGATGCCGGTGGAATTCTACGTAGATGACCTAGTGGTCAAATCATGTCAGTGCCAAGACCATCTCAAAGACCTTGAGAAAGTGTTCAGTTTCCTTCGTTCCCGTCACCTGAAGATGAACCCGTTGATGTGTGCCTTCGGGGTCACCTCTAGGATGTTTCTTGGCTTTGTTGTTAGATAGCATTGAAATCGTCCCAGAGATGATCAAGGCCATCAGTAAAATGCCTCCCCCAAGAAATATTTGGGAACTTCGAGGTCTCCAAGACCACTTAGCTTCTATACACCGATTCATCGCGAATCTGGCCGATAAGTGTAATCCCTTTTTCCAGCTCATGAAGAAAGGTTCCGTTTACGAATGGGATGAGGAGTGTTGGACCGCCTTCGAGGAAATCAAGCAGTATCTGCTACAACCCCCGGTTTTGATGCCACCTATTTCCGGAAAGTCTCTGGTCCTTTACATGACCACCCTAGAACGGTCCCTCGGTGCACTTCTCACCCAGATGAATAATGAGGGTACTGAGAACAGTCTCTACTATCTCAGCCGCATGCTTCTCGATAAGGAGGTCAGATAATCCCCTATCGAAGAGAGCTGCATTGGGATCATCGTTTCCGTACAAAAGTTGCGGCATTCCCTGCAGAACCATGAGGTACAATTGGTCTCTTGGGCAGACCCACTAAAATACATCCTGAACTGCCCCATGTTGACCGGCCGACTAGAACGGTGGGTAGTGATCCTCCAGCAGTTTGACCTCAGATTCATACCGCAGAAGGCCATTAAGGGACAGGAGTTGGTAGACTTTTTAGCTGCCCATCCAACCTCCGCAGATCAATCCCTAGACCTAGATTTTCCTGATGATACGATCATCTTAGTCGATCATGCCGTCACATGTTGGAAAATTCACATCGACGGTGCCTCCCAGAGCCCCACCGGTAGGAGGCTCAACGATCCTAAGCTCAACAGAGTGGGCCTGGGTATTGTCTTCATTACCCCAGCGCAATCCGTCCTGCCATACTCATTCCTGTTGTAAAAGGGTTGTACTAACAACGAGGCAGAGTATCAGGCTCTCATCACCGGCCTCGAGTTGGCCCTCGAGATCGATGTGCACCATATACATGTGAAAGGAGATTCACAGATCGTATTGAAGCAGGTTAATGGAAATTATGTCATTAAAAAGCTGGAGCTTGTGCCATTGTTGGAGTGTACCCTCTGCCTAATGGCCCAGTTCTCCTCTTGGCCAGAGGTCACCCATGTCCCTTGGTCACAGAACGGTCGAGCTGACGCTTTGGCCGGCATAGCTGCGTCACTCGCGGAACCCGGGCAAGATGATTTGATTATATATGTGGAACACTAGAGAGTCATCGCCCCTATCACCCAAGAAGACAATGACGGCACGCGGCTAAGTCATTTCACTACCAGACTCGCTACGTCAGGGGTCCTGGGTTCATCAGAAACAGTGGCCGAGGATGCCCCCGACTGGAGGGCACCTTTTGTCAAGTATCTCCAAAATGGTCGCCTCCCAAACGACCGGGCCGAGCGGGAGCGAATCCGACGCCAGGCGCTGCAATTTACCCTCCAGAGTGGCCGCAGTCTTGAACAGGTCCTTTATAAGTGGAGCTTCTATGGTGTCCTCCTCTGTTGCATTCAAGGAGTAGAGATTCCTCATCTTATGCAAGAGGTCCACGCTGGTTCCGGTGGTGCCCATCAAGCTGGGCCGAAGCTGTCCCATCAAATCTGGATTTTGGGGAACTTCTGGCCCTCTATGATCCACGATTGTATCGGGTATGCCAAGATATGCCACGCGTTCCAAGTTCACACCAACTTCCTACATCGACCGCCAAAGCCCCTCCACCCCACCAAGTACTCTTGGCCTTTTACGGTATGGGGACTTGATGTAGTGGGACCATATCCACCGGCAACAGCTTGCCAGTGTAGGTTCATCCTGACTGCTACAAGTTTCTTTTCCATGTGGGTAGAGGCAGTTCCACTCAAAGAGGTCAAGGCCCCGTTCCATCGTCTACTTTTTGAGCTCCAATATTATCCACCGGTTGGGGTCCCTCATGCCGTCCTCACCGATAACGGCACCAACTTCTGAGTGGCTGATCTGATGAAATTGTACACCAAGTACGACATCCGTTTGAACCATACCTCTCACTATCACGTGCAAGAAAATAGACAGATCGAAGAGTTCAACAAAACCCTCTCTAACATTCTGCAGAAGGTGGTTATTCAGAACAAGAAAAGTTGGCTGGACAAGCTCCCCAACGCCCTCTGGTCTTATCAGACGATGACTCACAACTCTAACTAGGTGACCCCATATTCCCTGGTGTATGGGGATGAGGCCGTCCTACCAATTGAGATCCAGTTGCCATCGTTACGCACTGCATTCTATGACCACCAGGCTCCATATGTGGTGGCCGAAATCCGTTTAGCTGAATTAGAAGCACTAGACGAGAACCAGCTTCGTGCCCTGCACAATCTCGAAAGGCATCAGAATAAGATAGCGAGGGCCTTCAACAAGAAGGTTCGCCTCCATTCTTTTATACAGGGCAGCCTAGTGCTGGGCCTTCGAGCACCAATGAACCCTGGTAGGAAACCACCCTTGCTAAAACAAAAATTGGAAGGGCCTTATATCATCCATAAGGTTTACCCCAACGGGACGTACTCCTTGGTGACCACGGATGGTGAGCGTGTAACTCCTCCCACCAATGCCAGGTTCCTCAAGAAGTACTTTGCCTGATCCTGTATGGTCCAACACAACCTTAAACTGTATGTTCCAACACGACCTTAAACTGTATAAACTGTATCGTCCAACACGACCTTAAACTGTATGGTCCAACACAACCTTAAACTGTATAAACTGTATGGTCCAACACGACCTTAAACTCTATGGTCCAACAAAACCTTAAACTCTATGGTCTAACACGACCTTAAACTGTATGGTCCAACACGACCTTAAACTGTATGGTCCAACACGACCTTAAACTATATGGTCCTACATGACCTTAAACTGTATGGTCGAACAAGACCTTAAACTGTATGGTCCAACATGACTTTAAACTGTATGGTCCAACATGACCTTAAACTGTATGGTCCAACACGACCATAAACTGTATGGTCCATCACTACCTTAACTGTATAGTCCAACACGACCTTAAAATGTCTGGTCCAACACAACCTTAAACTGTATAAACTGTATGGTCCAACATGACCTTAAACTGTATGGTCCAACACGAACTTAAACTGTATGGTCCAACATGACCCTAAAGTGTATGGTCCTGCACGACCTTAAACTGCACCGCCGTCTTGTAGGATGATAAACTGCAAAATGGTCAGAGCTCTATGACCTTAAACTAAGATCTCCCCTCATCCTTACTGCAGGACGTTAAACTACAAGCCAGTCAGGCCTTCCTGACCAAGGCGCAACCTCAGGACCCTTGGCCTCCTTGGTCCCCCGGCCCCTGTCCTTACTGAAAGACGTTAAACTGCAAGCCAGTCAGGCCTTCCTGACTGAGGTGCAGCCTCAGGTCCCTTGGCCTCCTCGGGCCCCTAGCCCCCGTCCTTACTGCAAAACGTTAAACTGCAAGCCAGTCAGGCCTCCCTGACCAATGTGCAGCCTCGGGCCCCTTAGCCGTCATCGACTCGGACTCCCTTATTGGATTGTATGGTGTGGTGTGGGATTACATCCTCATTCACGTCGGGTTACCCATCGTACCGTAAATATACCCACTTGAGACACATTTCTCGTCAAGAATGACATTAAATTGCGCTTCAAGAACTGCATGTGGCTTGATTACCATCTTAATGGGATACGTAGGAACGCTCAGACGCCTCGTCTTGAGCCCAGACCCAAGCTCTTCTCTCCCACTATCCCCCCTGAGAATAGTTTCCTTGGAGGGTCCTTGCTTAGCAAGGATTAGGCTTTCTTAGCCTCTCTCATACTGCCCCGCTCATACAAGGATTATAAGGGTTGCACCATGTGCCCACTCCCGTTCTTCTATCCTCCAACGTCCTCACCGCATGACGTTAAACAGCATGGCTTTCATGAACTACGTATGGCTTGTTTCCTATCCTAATGTGATACGTAGGAATGCCTGGGTATTTCATCTGTTGGCCTAGCCCAAAAGCCAAAATCCTCCCCTTGGGTCAAGATATATGGAAGGGTGCACACTTTTTCGCCAACTCACATCGAGCAAGCCTCGACCCAGCTGCACGTCCCCCCTGGAGATGTTTGCCTCTTTCGTGGATGGATACAGCTATGCTTCTCCCAATGCTTGACTGGGATTCCATCATTTTTCACACCCGGAGGGACCCCCAAGAAGAGCCTGGATACTACGCCCAAGGGCTCTCTTACTGATACGGGCCAACGCCCCCAATGGTTTCCAAGCAACAAGCTGACACAAGTCCTGCGTTGCAAATTTTTTCAATGGTTGACGCTCATTTGTTGCTCCCATATCATGTCACTGAAGGCTGTGTTTCGAACATGGTCAACAATGTCTTGGATCCTCGGGTCCACCCCGAGATGGTGCAAACATCTAGTGCAGTAACTTGTTCTGCCCCATCCTGAAACGACAAACATCCCTCCAGGTGGTGCCAGCAGTCAGGCCCACGTCCCAGATTCTCTTATAAGGAATGTACGACATGGTGTAGGATTACGTCCTCTTTCACGTCAGGTCACTTTCCATGTCGTACACATCCCTGGATGAGATACAATTATCTATTTCCCCGTCATTGCTACAAGACGTTAAACTACAAGTTAGTCAGGCTATCCTAACCAAGGCCCAGCCTCATGCCTCCCTCACCGAGGCCTAGCCTCAGGCCCCTTGACCTTTTCGGGCCCTAGCCCAAGATCTTACCTGGAGTGTATGGTGTGGTGAAGGATTATGTCCACATTCACGTTAGTTTGTTCAGCGTACCATACACCTCCTCTGTCCAGGGAATCCTATTCCGCGACCCTCGTCCTCACTGCAACACGTTTAACTGCGAGCTTATCAGGCCTTCCTGACCGAGACCCATCCTCCGGCCCCTTGGCCTTGCCGGGCCCCCGGGCCCAGGTTCTTTCCAACAAGATTGTGTGTTGTGGTGTGGGATTACGTCCCCATTCACATCAGGCTACTCTCCGCATCATACACATCCTCGTTAGGGTATCCTACCCCTGGGTATCTTATAGAACTAGGTGTGTCTTGATTCCCATCCTTATGGGATACGTAGGACCACCCGAATGACTATACTTCGGGTCCAGCCCCATGTCTTGGGAATCTCCATCCCATCTTGGCTCCTTGGACTACCTTTCCTCCACGAGGGGTGTATATGGAGTGGTATGGGATTTTTTCCTCATTCACGACGGTCATGCAATGACCACACCATGTACCTCTCCCTCCCGAGCTATTCCATCGGCCCTTTTCAGTGGTTCACCAATGTACCTAAGGGTACTCTGGTTTATTACTTGGAATGACAAACTTTACTCGGACATATCTGCACCCGCTTTCCAGGATTTTTGTATCCCTGCATCAGGTCTTCCATCATCTTTCACACCCGGAGGTACCCCCAAGAACGGCCTGGATACTATGCCCAAGGGATCTCCTAACTTTACGGGACAACGACCCCGAGGGTTTCAGAAAACAAATAAATAAAATCCCGCATTGAGAATATGGTCAGCAGTCGATGCTCATTTGTTGTTCCCACCTTAGGATAATGTGATATGGACGCTGCGTTTCCACCACGATTAATAGTTTTACTCTATCGCCATGCCAATCCCATTAATCCAAAAATGTCGGTTACACGATTCACATCCTTCTCCAGTCTCATCATGTCCAAGCAGAGTCTCGGAACTCTTGGTACTATTCCTCTGTGCACGCATGTGCGTTTGGGGAACAAGTCGTGTCAAAGTTGTCCTTCGGGGCTCTCTACTGACTCCCCATTGATGGACGCCCCATGTATTGCAATAAGGATTCCCCCCGTGTTTCCCACACCGATTTTAACTCACGTGGGCTTAGGGATCGGGTTGAAATCTGCGCTTACTCGGGAAGTTGTCACCATTCGTGGTCCGAGATCTAAGACCATAAACTAAGTTCCATCTAGAACTACGTTCATCTTGATTCCCATCCTCATGGGATACTTAGGACCGCCCGGATTCCTTGTCTTCGGGTCCATCCCATTTAGGGAGCTAGTCTCTCCCCCCTCTTTTCACCTCTTACCTCTATATAGGCCCCCCGTCCGGAGGTCTCCCTCTCGAAGTGGTGTACAGTGTGATGTGGGATCATGACTCCATAAATTGTGTTTCATGACACTATGCACATTCCCCGCATAGCATCGCCTCTGCTATGTCTGCTCTGCATGACGTTAAAATGCATGATTGGACCTGTCACATGACCCTAAATTGTGACATTATCGTCCTAGCCGCACGATGAAAAACGGTACTGCATTGTGATGAACTCGTTGTATTGGACATCACGTTGGGTATTGGTCACGTTCCATGCCATTTGTAAACGCATATCACGGATTGATTCTTGTGGTGACACCAGGACATGATACCCTAGGCATGTCGCTTCACAAAAAAACCACTCTCCTTAAAGGAAAAACATGATTTACCAAATTCCTCTTCTTTTAGTGCAAGGGCCACGCCCGCACTCCTCTTTTTCCCCAGCACTGGTAACCTACCGTGCCACCTTGCAGAACTACGTGAGGCTTGATTCTCATCCTTATGAGATACGTAGGAGCGCCCAGGCACTTCCCCGCGGGCCCAACCTAACATTCGCTTTCAGTCCCATGACCTAAAACCTCTCCCAAGGGGGTCGTGCGGTGTGATATGTTATTATGTCCTCTTTCACGTCAGGTTGTTCACCGCACCAAACACAACCCCTATTACCATTCACGCTAGGTGTTTGAGTTACTCCACCGTGTGCCTCATATGATTCCTCCCATGCATGGTCTGAATTCTATGACCCTAAACTAATATCTCCCTATTAAAAAGGACTCTGCTCCCTCTATCTAATACTTCTCATTGTCGTATTCAGATGTTTTTTGACAAAGAGCCTGAAGTGTGTAATTTTCATGGGGACATTCCCCTCGTCCTGTGACCAAGCTTCATGAGCTCTCTATTTGAATCCTTATCCCCTTCCACATCCAAAAGGACCCTCGGACGACATGGATAATAGGCTTAAGGGATCTCCATGGATGCTGGACCCAAGGGCCCTCCAATCGTTTCGGGCCAACGTCCAAAAGGATCTTTGACAACATTTGCGACATGGTCCAGTGTTTCGAACATGGTCAACGGTCAACCTTCATTTGTTTGTCCCCATTCTAGGATAACGCGATAAGGACGCTGTGTTTCTGCCACGGTTAATAATTATCCTCTATCGTCATGCCGCCGTCATTGTGATCCAAATCTCAAGCATCATGATTCACACATTTCCACTTCCTCATGATCATGTGTAATTCCAACATATTCGGCTCTATCTCTTCGCGCATCTAAATGCGCCACATGGGCATGTTAGTATCATGGGGCCGGTACTCACCAAGCGTCTCTCCACCCTAACCTGCCCTTTTCTGTGTTCGGAAAGTGCCACCACTACTTGTTTCCCACACCGAGCATGACTCACGTGGGCATAGTAGTTTTGGCAGCATGTGTACCAACACAGCCAGGCTTCTCTTCGTGCTGCATGACGTTAAACTATGCTTCAAGAACTACGTATGTCTTGATTCTCATCCTCATGGGATACGTAGAGACACCCTGGTATTTTTCCTAGGGTCCAACCCATAGAAATCATTAATCCCGTCCTTCCCCTTTCCGGCCCCCTGGTCAGACCCCTCGCTAGAGAGGCCCTATCACAAAGAAGGAAGGATCCATGACCAAAACAACACACCCATCTGGCGTACTCCCACCATGGTGGTGTAACTACCTAAGTGTCAGATTCTATTCAGACAAACCATCACTCCATATTACACGCTTTGCATTCCCCTTATTCGGACCCTCGTCCCCTTTTATGTCTGAAGGGACCCTCTAACGGCCTGGTCTCATCCCGCATCAGCTCACCTACCATCCTAGGCCAAAGTTCCAGAAGACTGGTCATGTTTGGAGGGACCCCCTAACAGTATGGATGCTCGAACCAGGGTCCGCCAACTGTCCTGGGTCAACGTCCCGAAAGATTGACTGACAACAGTTTTGACATGGTCCTGTGTTTCGAACATGGTCGACGATCGACCCTCATTTTTTGTCCCCATTTCAGGCTAATGCCGTAAGGATACCGCTTCTCCTTTATGGTTAACGACTATCCTTTATTGTCACTCCATCCCCACTGTGCTCCGAATCTTGGGTATCGTAATTCACTCTTCATGTTTCCGTCTGTTCGGACCAATTTCAGTTCCCCTGGCATTGCACCGTTCGTGCATGAGGGCACACTGAAGAAACGGTAATTCGACTGTTTTGAGAAATTCCTTCTCCATCTAAGCCTCTCTCATCTTTTGGAAATTCGGACTGGAAATCCAAATCTCGAATGCCCGGTGCTTGGTCTCCACTCCTATGTTAGGTGGGACGAGAAGGCAACTATCTCCTGTTTCTCACATCAGGCTTGACCCACGTGAGCTTGGGGAATTATCTCCAAACATCCCGCAAACATTTTAGGGATGTAACGAGCCGATTCAAATAGTGGGAATCGTGCGTGCTACGGCATTCAAAACAAAGAATGATGAAATTGAAGCGCCAAAGTACCAATAATAGGTTTTTAGTTTGTTACAGTACCCGGGGATGGACTCCCCCCATGAATGGGTTGACCCCGTCGAAAGAGTGTTGCAGCTCCACCACCATTTGGCTTGTGGCGTCCAAGACATGTTGCCGCTGACTCAAGTCCCACTCCTCCTTAGCAGCGGCGGGGCGTAGTTCGTCAGCCTTGGCTCTGGCCCTCTCTACCTCGGCCTGAATGGCAGCCATCCTTCCTGAAGCCTACCCCATATGCTCATCTGCCTCTGCCAGCTGGGCCTTCAACCGTAAGATCAGCTTAGATTTTGCATTAAGAGAGGCGGGGTGCTCATCCACCCGGGTCTGTAGCTGTTGGACCTTTCTTTCAGCCTCTTGGAGCTTCTTGATGTTCGTCTGCTTCCTCTGCTGCCTGCCCACGCTGAGCACATGATCATGCTCCCGGATCTTCTCAGCCATAAGATCTCGGATGAGCGCGTTTGGACGTTGGGCATCCACTTCGCCAGCGCACAGTTCGCGTAGCCGCGAGCGAAGTCTGTCCATTTCGTCTAGACATAGCGCTTGGGGGTGTCCTTGATGAAGCGTATGATTAGCTTCCACGACCGGCAACAGACTATGCTGTTGTCTTCCTCGTCGGAGGTCATTTTGTCCCAGTCTGTGCGATTGGATAGCTTGTACGTAGGATATGCCCGCAGGAAGTCCTCGGCAGGATCTGCATCTAATGTTGAATTCAGTGCAACATCTGGAATCGAAGCATGTGCGACAGGACTTGGACCAGACGGTCAATCCTCTTCATCGGAGTCCACCTCAATGACCTCAGGCACGACCCTGCTGGTGGTTCTGCCAGTGATGATGTGTGTTGCATCTCAGGGAGATGGGGGGACTATCGCAAACATCACTGGCATGCCCCAAGGAGGGATGCCACCAGAAATCCCGACTAGCCTTGCTGCAGCTGCCCACGCCAGTCGGAGAACTGTACGACAGAGAGGGACATAAACGTTAGTGGGAATAGTCTACATATGACGATACAGAAACTAGTAGAGGAAACATACAAAGATCGACCTCCTGGTGCTGCTCTTGAGCCGATACGGACGGGACCCCGAGGCGAGGCCCTCCATATACTGTTGGAAGGTCTGGAGATTCCGGAGGAGCCACCTCGGGTGCTCTGGTCCCACCAGACACGGAACTGGATGCAGCCATAGCTGCGGGTTCTGAAGGTCCTGCATCATCACCCGCCGAGGGGTGATAACGAGGCATGCGTACAAGTTACTCCTACATGGCTCAAACATCAGTGAGAATTCTATAATGGCCCAAGAACACACCATAAAGAAAGAAGTTCGTAATACTACCTCGAGAGCCTCTGCGAAATCATTGGAATCTGAGCCTTGATCTCCGACCTCTCCCTCCTCCAATGGGCTCCCTCCTCTAACCTCATCCTCCCAAGAGGAGTCCTCTGATTCTTCCAGTAGGGGGAAGCGATCCCTCAGATCGACGACTGACATCTGTGGGGGGACCGTTCGATCCAGCAGTACCCTCACCCGGTCTGTCATTGGGCGAGGGACACCATTGGAGTGAACATAATCCTCCAGCTCGTCCAAGTATTGCTCTGCCTCCACGCGAGATGTCATGAAACTAGCCCGGACAGGGCCTATGCACGGTAACTCCATCCCGAGGCGATTAAGTGCGCCCATATCTCGGGTGGACTAAGGAATTTTCGGTTGACATCTCAAATGTCCCAGGCCTCCGGGAAGATGGCATCCTCTACCAAGTTGATATGACGTAGCCGCTTCCCCGACGCCTGAGTGGATATCCAAAAAAATCCCCTCGGTGGCCACCCCACCGGATAGCCATGCTCTTCCAGAATCACCGTATCCACCACTGCTGCCACACCCTCGGCCGGTGCGGGTCTCGCCGCCATGGAAGCCCCGCCACCGCGAGAGGCCCTAGCTGCCCTCCAACCCCAACGTCGGGATAGAGGAGGTCCACCATCACCAACCCGAATAGTTGGCTGCTTGAGCATCTCCCCTCGGTAAGCAGCCTCCCAACTAATGGCATACTCCCTCACCAATCTAAATGCGGTCGTGGATGGAGGAAATTCAATTCACGTCTTCCCATCTTCCCGTGTGAACATGAGCCACAACTGCCTCATCACACATGGGTGCTCCTTGTGACGCACCTCCCAGAAGACCTGCGGGGTCAGCCGCTGGAGGCACCAGAACTTCCACGAAAACCGATGCAGGGTGTACGGTTCGCAGAACAGCTCATGCTCCACTCATGCCACCAAAACTCCTCCTTGAAAGGCCATGGGTAATCCCAGTGCTCTTCCGTTCCCTGTCCATCGTCAGTGAATATCCCCGTCGGCAATGGGAAGGGGTGGAAATTAAACTCATCCGCCCTACACACCCGGTTCAGCACCATCGACACAGTTAGTTTGAACGGGAAGCTCCCGGCCGCATTCAGGATGGAGGGGTAGAAGTTTGATCCCGGCGACGAGATAGGGTTTCATACGCATAGATCCCCCTGATGTGCGCTGCAATCCACCCATACAAGAGGTGGAAGGGCTCACATATCCTTGGAGGCTTTTTGCCCTCTCTAATGTGCCCCAACATTCTGTACAGCTTGACGAGCATTGGAATCCTCAGATTGACCCGCTACCACATAGCCAGCATGGACGCCATGATAAATGAGCTAGGCTGCACCCCCATGCTGGTATCCCTCACCGGTAGGATCCAACCGCAGATGAGAGCTGCAATGAATGTCGCCAGCCTGACTATCGGCAGTTGTTCAGTACTGACACTGAAACCCAAAGTCGTCCATTGGCTATCCTCCAAGACATGCCAATACAAGTGCTCCTTACCCCGTTGGGCCACCCTTGGACATGTTCTAGGCCTCACAGGGAACTCTCGATTTTTTGGGAAATTCAGAAATCACTTGAACCACTTTTAAAGTGGACATACCTCACTGCCTCCTTGTCCTCTCCAGGGACGAGTGCCATCAGCACTGACGCCAGTTGCGGAATTTTCTCTGTATCCTCGCACGCGCTCATGACGGGGAGGAACTCACCATACATGGCCCCCAAGATCAGAACCCCCGAAATCTGGTGGACATCCCACAGGCTGATGCCCACCTCCCCGTGGTGCAGGTGAAAGGTATTGGTCCTAGACGACCATCTTCTCAGCAATTATGGCATCAGTTGTTTCGGTTGGAAAATGTGGAATTGGGAGGCCCATTCCCCATAATATAAACCCGCTCAAATCAGATCGGCCCAAAAATCCTCGCATGAGGTGCCTACCCAGTAGTCCCAGGCCCAGTAATCAGTAAAGTCTCCGCCCTGTCACAGGTCCCACTCATCGGACCACCCCTTCTTCTAATCCTACAAAGCCGCCTTCAGCATGGTACGAGGGAGAGGAGGGGAAATATCCGGTTGCAGTGGCTTCCCGTCAATATTGTTCATATGGTTTTAGAGACAGACAGCGGTGATGGGTGTGAAGTCCTCCCGCGCATGACCATCAGCCGCCCTGAACCATTGGTGCTGACATGGCGTGCTCCTAAACCAGCATGCTGGTTCGTCCCTACTCGCCTTAGGGATGAAGACGGCATCCGTCAATCTGAAGCCGTACAATGGGAGCTTCTTGCACTGCGGATAATTCTTCTAATCCTCCAATAGCAGCTCTGTAAAAGAAATGTGGTCCGAGTGGCTTCAGACCATCTCCTCAAGGCCCAGACAGTTGGCCATCTCATCCCGACGGGCGACATCTACAAGCACCCCCAATACAGCTCCTCAATGTGCCATTTTGGTTCCGACACTCAGAAAAGAATGTTTTTCAGAAAGGATCGCGATGATGGATCGCAAATCCAGATCGTGAATATCGGTTGCGAAACCATGCCACGGAGTCTGACCTAGACTGGAAAACAAAAGTTTGCTTGGCATAGTTGCAGAGTCGGAGACCCGTGGTTCGCCGCGAAACTCGATTCGCGGAGAGCAGGCGCGGAGGATGCGGAGCTTCGCGAAATCGATAGCACAAAAGGACAATAAAATCGTATAATGAAAAAAGAGGTCAACACCATATTTATAGGCGGCGACCCCGGAGCTTCGCGGTGTTCCCCTCCCGAGTGGAGCATCCCGGCGCATCCGGATACCGTGGTCACGGCCGGCACTGTGGGCCCCCTTCGTGAAGTCGCATCGCGAACTGCATACAATTTTGGCGATTTTCCCCCAGACTTCGACCCTTCATCCCTTCGCGAATCCAAGTCTGAGGGAGGAATTTATTGACACTAAAATATTTCACGAAAGGATGGGACGAAAAAGAAGCCCAGCATGCTATTTCACGAAGCACCGACGTGAAGCACCCCCGAGTAGCGCGGTACCTCTCCGCGAATGGCCTGACTTTCGCGAGCCCGCCGCGAAGCACAGGTGGCGGTCCCTCTCCGCGAATGGCTTAACATTCGCGAGGCCGCCGCGAAGCACCAGAGGCAGTACCTCTCTGCGAATAGACTGATGTTCTCAAGCCCGCCGCGAAGCATCGGAGGCAGTACCTCTCCGCGAACAGCCTGATGCTCGCGAGCCCATCGCGAAGCACCAGAGGTGCCGCGTGAGTTTTGCTTCGCAGTGCCCCTTGACAATAAATACCGGGATCCCCCTAAGACCAAGAGAATGGACAATCTGACCTTTCAGCTTCTCCACTTCCGAATCGCGAAGAACCCTTTTCCCCAGGAATCATGAGCTCCGTGAGGTACTTCTACTTCACGTGACGCCTTCGCTTTGTCTTGTTTTGAGCCCCTCTTCCGAGAGGGATACGCTTCGTGAAGGTCAAGGGAATTCGTGAAAGAGGGGGATTCCCAATGGAACCCGGAAAGCCGCGGAGCGTTTATGCTTCGCGGAACACCCATCTTGTACTAGTGATCCCCATGCTAAGGCAGGATCGCTACACATCGCGAAGCACACTGCTTCGCAGTACCTTGCTTCGCGAGGCACCTCCTCTTCGCGAGGCAGTGCTCCGTGGATAATATTCCACTTCGCGAAGCACCCTCCACTCACACCATTTCCCCATGCTAAGGCCAAGGCACCCCACTTCGCGAAGCACACTCCTGTGCTTGGAAATTCCTCTCCCCGTGCAAACCTCCAGGTTGGCACGATGTAATTTCAAAGTCCCATAGACAACAGCACACGTAGCGTTGCATCACCTAATGCTTTTTCGCATAGGCTTGCTAATGGCTATTGCTTCTTCGCATAGCCACGCTAACGTGGACCCCTTGATGGTTCACTCTACAACCCCCTTGACCACGTCCTTTATGGTACCTTACCTCCCCCAAGGAGCAAAGGGTGCCATTCATGTATGTCCAATGGGTGCGGAGTAAACCCACCTCATCCGAGCTATAGGACGTTAAACTACCAATCACCTCGTCCTCAACACATGATGTTAAACTGTGATCCGGCCCCGTGATTAACAGGTAGGGTCCCCCCAGCTCATACATTTTTTACACCACCCGTCTCCACAGAGACGGGGTCACCCCCTCCACAAGGGATGATATCCTTCTTCTCGGAGTAGCGTTTGTCCATGGGAGAAGGGAAACCACCTTGGTGTAAGCCCCTAGCCCCTCTTGCGGAAGGTTGCACCCCTGCATCACCGTACTTCCCCACTACCAAGGTTAGTGGAGGGCATGATAAGGAACGAGGCACCACCCATCATTGGTCCCAAATCCCTCTTTTGCTGCGCTTTTCCGCACATCAGGCCTCCATCCTGGAGTAAGTCCCAGCACCATGGGCTACCTAACGCATAAGCCCCTCTTCACTTCTCATGGACGCACCATTCGTGACGTGATCGTCAGGTCCTTGCTGCCTCTTGTTTCTCACACCGAGCATGACTCACGTGGGCTTAGATTAAGCATCGGCCATGGAAATTCCTTCGTCCAGCATGATGTTAAACTGTATACCCTCGTCCAGCATGACGTTAAACTATATACTCTCATCCAACATGATGTTAAACTATATACCCTCATCCAGTATCACGTTAAACTATATTCACTTGTCCTGCATGACATTAAACTGCACACCCCTAAACTACGAAGACTTTGATCCATGTTAAGGCATGGTACGTAGGTAGCCTCCCTGAGGTTCAAGACCATCACCCATCGGACCAAGGTCCACCTCCACCTCATTTGAACTACATGTTCTTTGATCCGTGTCAATACATGGTATGTAGGAAGCCTCACGAGGTTCAAGCCCACCACCATTGGACCATGGTCCACCGTCATGTCGGTTCGCTGACGACTTCCATCCTTTGAACTATGAGGTCTTAGATCCATGTCATGGCATGGTATGTAGGAAGCCTCCCTAAGGTTCAAGCCCACCCATCATTTATTCACGTCGAGTTCATCCTCATCCCACATGTCATTAAATTGAATCCCAGTCCGACGGAAAACCGTTTTGACCCCCTGAACTATGAAGACTTTGATCCATGTAATGGCATGGTATGTAGGAAGCCTCCCTGAGGTTCAAGCCCACCACCCATCGGACCAAGGTCCACCTCCATGTCGGTTCACCAACGAAGCCCCCTTTGAACTACGAGGTCATTGATCCATGTCACGACATGGTACATAGGAAGCCTCTCAGAGGTTCAATCCCACCATCCGTTGGTCATCCTGACCCACCTTCATGTCGGTTCACCAGCACCTGGGCAGCCTAGTGTGTAAGCCCCACACCATCCCGACCAAGGTCCTCGCTTAAGTCGTCCTTCCGGCGTCCACACCTGAACTACGAGGTCTTTGATCCATGTCATGGAATGGTACATAGAAAGCCTCCATAAGGTTCAAGCCTATCACCCGGTCGTTCCGACCTCACCCACGTCCCATATGACGTCAAACAGTATTACACACCCCTTTGAACTACGTGGTCTTTGATCCATGTCAAGGCATGGTACGTAGGAAGCCTCACGAAGATCAAGACCACCACCATTGGACCAAGGTCCACCTTTACGTAGGTTCGCTGATGATGCCCATCAGGCCAAGGTCCACCTTCATTTTGGTTCTCTAAAGACATCCATCAGGCTAAGGTCCACATTCACGTCGGTTCACCAACACCATCCCGAACTATGTGGACTTTGACTCCCTGGTACGAGGATACGTAGGAGGTCTCTTCGAGACTCAAGACCAACTTCACCGTCTCCCTTGCGATGGTCCCGTTTTATTCCCCCTACACTTAATTCAACTCTCCATCACCCATCCTGATTCTCACCGAACTACCATATCCCGGCAAGATCGTATCATTCTGCCCCTCTTCACAGCCGCCCATGGGCTGGTCCCAGTATCAGCACCCCTTCAAGGGAAATTCCTCAATATGATCCATTCCAGCTAATTCTCTGATCGGGCTGATCTGTCTCTTCTAGACGTTAAACCCGCGTCATACCCTGTGTTAAACACAAGAAGCTGAGGAAAACTTCAGATATATGTCTATGGCATATAATTCCCCGCGCTGGATGTGGGATTCCTCGGGCTTCCACACCCTTGAGAAGCCACATGACAAGGGACAAAAGACAGACATGCCACCTCCCCAGCATCCAGACATGCTACTGATGCCTCGACATGACTACTCCCCCGACCGAAGGTTGTTCCCCTGACCGGACCCTTTGGAATGTCCGGACAGAAGAAGTGTAATTAACCGGTGTCCATGGAAACATGGTACTGGGAATAGTTTCACGAATAACGTATTAAATCAATGAGGGAGACCCGGATTATGTGATGAGCTCCGAGGAGGAATCCACGGAAGGAAGAACCGACATCCCATCATCCCGTTTCGATCAATGTGCAGACGTCCCTGAATAAGGAGCGAATGCCGCCCGCCTTTGGAAATCGGGAATGCGGGGCAACAATACAGCGCATCCTCCTCCACAGACGGATGCATGCGCACCCCGGCGAATGCATCGGAAACATACCCAAATCACTGAAACATTTTGTGCATTCATTGTCATAGATAGTTTCTTCATTTTAAAATTTTAAAATAAAAAATAGATAATTTGATCAATTAATCACTCAACCATTTATAAATTCTCTCAAAAAACCCAAATATCAACTTTGAAATTCACCAACCCTCCATTTAATTATTTACCACTCAAAAAATAGAACACTTCCACTTCTCCTTATAGTTTGAACCCATAATTATACTATACTAGTTTCTATAGTGGGTACAAAAATTTAGTCCTCAAAAAGTAACAAATCGGTTCGAATGATTGAAAATTCTAGAAACATTGTTAGGTAAAATTAAAAGGTTGTTTTTCTATTTTTATATTGTATTAGTTAAGTAAAAAAAGAAATTCTAGAAAATTACCCTCTTAATCTGATTTTTCGGTTATTTTCAGGTTTTTCCTATTATTATTTGTGTTTTTTGGAATTTTTGTAGACCATAGGTTTATAAGGAGCTAGATCACCCAATCGGTGAGTTTTGAGTCACCATAATGACTCATATTTCACTCGTAAATTTAATGAACCCTATCCAGTTGATGTTTGACACATATGGGATTACAAAATAAGAATCCCCCCATGGATAATTTTGAAGAAGAAGATCAACATGCTTTCTGTGGAGTTGGACATCCATTTTCATTCGATTGAAATTAAAACTAGTAGTTGTCCACTAATGTTGAACTGATCTAACATCCACTATCCCAATTCATGAATTACATTCCATAGAATCATCAAAGACCACAAAATAATTTTATGATGGAATACATCCAATAGAAATACCGAAAATATCTTCCAATAGAGAAACATCCTTACATGACCCTGGATTAAAGTCCCTACAATGTATATGAGTAGCATTATATGACTCCACATGCTTAAGAATAGACCCCTATGTGTCATACTCTTATGGGTGCTGCCAGAAATTCATAGGGAAGACACGATCCTTTTATGGACATTAGTTCAAAACTAAAATATAAAAATTAAACCATCCATTATGTGTCTTATTTAGAAAATAGTTCAATATGAAGGTATACTAAGTGACGAAATAGATGAACATCTTTCAAAATTTAGAGAGATATGTTAAATGTTGCGTTACCATGAAAGAGTCAGGGTATGAAATCCATTTCCATCTATTTGCCTTATCATTAATTTTCATAAGACAAAGATTTGATTATAGGGATACCTAAGCATTCCAACCTAACATGAGAGAAAATAGCATAAGAATTTTAATATAAATAGCTTCCACCATCCATGATGGTGAAACTACGAAAAGATATTCACAATTTCCAGTATCATGATTCATAATATTTATATAAATCTAAGAAATGATTCATGGAAATATTTTCGAACCGTTCTAATAATTGGATTCCTGTAAAGATAAAAGTTCCAACCTTAAATCAAGTCTCGTGAAAAATAGAAAATATGTGGTAGATGTGGCTTCTGGAGGTATGGTAGCGAGAAAATCTCCAAAAGAACTATTTATTATTTTAGAAGAGATGTTAGAAAATTGATTTCAATGGCATTCAGAGTAGAAATATTAGAAGAGATGCATTGACTACATTGATTCCACTGTGATACTATCTTTTGAATTTATGTTATAATAAAGGAATTTTTTTGCTTTAAATCAAAAAACAACATCACATGTTCAAGAATTAAATCATCCACCATTCATTGAATGCGTCAACTACAACATCAATGGTGAATGTTGAGGGTTCGGAGTCAAACCCTAAAATATGTTATGTTAGTTATGTTTCTTATAATTGAGGGCCTAATATGCTCCCTCTATAATAGAACTCTGCATAGTAAGACAATATGAATACGGTTTGGGGACAACAACAAAAAAACCTCAACAATGACCACAAAAGCACACTATTTTGGAAATCAACAATATCAAAATATGTTTCCAATAATACAACATGTAAATAAATACCAATAAGTGTAGTATCAACATCAAGGGTATAAAACCACTTAGCTATAACTATATCCTCAACCACCCTAAAAATACAATGTTCTTCAGGCACAACCTCAACCAGATGATCCATGAAATTTTGTAGAGATGATATCCAAATTCACATCTACTGTATAAACTATATTCCAAAACCAAGAGGTATCCTTTTGTAGTCCCTAGAATTTGATTGGATATATATCTAATCAGCTCTTCCCAAGAAAACCTGACCAACTACTGGGTAAGATAGAGAGAACCCCCTGGAGGGAGGCTAATGTTGTCACATTAATAACTATGTATGAGCATCCTTAGCAAGTGATTGTGAAGCAAGGAATTGTTGAAGATGAAAATAAAAATAAATCAACACCTTATATGTTGAAATAATATGAAATATAAGAGAATTACCCAAAAAAGACATGTAAAAAATGGAAGTTTCATATTCCTGATAAACAAAGGTGATGGTCATGCCTGATGAACCCTCCATTCCTTTTCCAGAAGAAATAAAGTAGTAGAAATTGTACCCAATGTTCAGAAGATTCTATGTGGTTTTCAAGAAACTCCCAATCAATATTCCCATTGTAGAGGCATCAGACCAAATTCCCACATTGATAGAGTTCATCAAGCATATACTATCAAACACAAGTAAAATGGTGTATTTTTTACACCATTTCATCAAAAGGTGTTCCCAGTGGTGGTACAAAATTGGATTCCTATAAAGATTCCACATAACATGAGTTTCACAATACTATGTACAATTGGATATTATGTGTTTGGGAAGGCCCAATTTGACTTGGTGTCTAGAGAGAATATAATTCCTTTTCATGTTTTCAATTATATTTGAATTTATGAACTGAATCCCACTTTTGGGGCTTATAATTGGTTGATTAGTTGATTAAATATCTTAAGGGGGTCCTTGAAGATTTGTTGGTTATTATTTAAAAGATAATTATAATGAAAAAACATATTATACATGATGTTGAGGATGATACAAAAGTACATATGATTTTGGGATGTCCCTTCCTAGTTAAGAGTAAATTTATGAATGATATTCATCAAGAGGAGTTAATATATCATTTGGGAGATGGGAGAGTATCATATAACATACTCAAAGTTATACAACATGCCTTGTTTGAAGTGAATAATGATTGTTGTTACCAATCAATATTTGAATATCAATTAGAATACACAGCAGTCATCGTGGATATATTTCCCTTTATTAATGTGATATATTTAGAGGACATACAGTATGAACATGAGGATAAAGAGATTAAATATATTTATGACCATGGTGGTCACTAATGCAAGTAAGGAATAATTCCATAATATTTAGAAATGGATGGAGATTAACCAATATTGAATTCGTTTCATAAGGATCCATAATTAGATATGAATCCTCTTCTTTCATTTCATAATTATGGATATTTTGGGGACATGGATACACATTCTATTATTTTTAATATATCCCTCTCACAAGAACAATTAAATTCACCTTTTCCTATACAAAAAATTAGAATAAAATAAATTGGGTGGATAATGGATGAACTTAATAGAATCAGTCAAACTATTTTTACCCATATGGTACTTTTAGAAGGGTTTGTTAAACAATTTTGAAAACTGCATCACCAATTATGTCCTCCAATGGATGAAGTGGTACAAATGGTAATGATCAAGAAATTATATATTAGAATTATTTATAGAATTTATGAAATTCTATGGTTCATCCTCTTCCTAGTGGTTACAATAAGGGTGATGGTATGAAATTATTCATAACTAATTATATACTCCCTTTATAGATTTTATATGAAATGTGTAGAATTTATGTGAAATATCAATGTTTAAATATTAAATATAATTTTCGAGCACTATTTGAATTCATCCAGATTCATGTATATTTAATGTTTTATTAATTAATATCATCCTACTTATCAAAATTGCATTACTCCTATTTTTAGGGTAACATACTCAGATTCCAACATTTCATTATAAGGAAATTTTCTACAAATCATCCATTGGGAGGGTCATATTGTCAACAAAGGAAGACCCAAAGAATCTGTGAAGAAACTAGACCATCCGTTATGATTGAGTTACTGGTCTGAATTCTAAAGGCTAAATTTTATAAAACTACTCCTTATATTCTTTATTATCCAAAAGAATCATGGATAAAAATTTGAAGTTCCATCTATAATAACATAGGGTCCAACTGATGCTTTGTTGTCCAGTCCACCATTATGGATAGGAATTAAAATCAAGACATATGTCATGAAATTACTCATGATCTAGTCATCAAATCAAATATTAATTTTCGATATAGAAAGATTAGATATAGGAGGATCATTTTGTTGTATAAATAATTCAACTTTTATGGCATCTTCCTATTCAAATATCCATTAACATTTTGGCTATCGAAAAAGCATGGAGAGAAATGGACAATTTAACATTGTTTATAAAAACTGTCATAACATTGGATCCATACATCGAAATGTGTCCAAATTTTGAGAGTAGTCGGCCAATAGAATTATCTATAACTTTTAAGAATAGGATATCTCGAGATTTGGCTGTCTAGATGGCGGAAGTGGTGATGCAATTGGAGGGGTATATTTGGAATGAAAAAAATCTACCTCATTGGGATATTAATACAACCCCCTCTTCTCCTTGAATGTGGTTGGCTATTCAAAATAGAGGAGGATCAATTGGGATGTCCAAGGATATTCCAACAGCCTATGAGGACAAGATAAATTCATTTTTTTACTTGATAGACCCTTCCTCCTCTCTATTATTTCAATTACTTTTGTTCTTTTCTTTATTTGTAATCACAAAAGTGTTGTTATTGAAATTCTATTTTATTGCATGTTTCTTATTCATATTCTATTATAATCATCCACCCTCTTTTATTAAATATTAATTCTTATATAATATTTTAAATCATGTTGAAACCCCTTCTCTTCTTTTTCTTCCTCATTCAACCAAAATTATATTTTTAAATCTCATCACCATTTCTGTGCATGTGTTTGGCGCAAAACTCTTTTCTTATACCATTTTTTTCTTATAACCACATAATCATAAACATAATAAACTATATTTCTAACCATATTAAGTGCTGAGTAAATTAACCATTGGGTTGAGTCAAAATTTTGGGATATTAAGTTATTTAGAATATTTTCTCAATAAGTATTCTTAAATTTATCATAGTGTGTGTTGGACCTAACATATCATTGATTAATGAATATTTTTGTTTAAAATATGTATTAAATGGATTATTGGAACCATAAATACACTACCACAATCATGTTCTGATTGATATTACTATCTTAATAAATTTAAGTCTTGGATTATTGCCTCGTCACTTAGGAATTCCAATCAATATAAACTTTTGACATGGGTGTTAATTTAATGCAATATAAGGCCAGGATCAAGTATATCACAAGCTTAACTACCTATTGATGAACTCACCCCAACATTTATTTAATTGGTAAAAAAACCAATAATTTCAATTATTCTCTGCAAAAAAACCCCAATAATCACAAAATTAATCCACTAAGAACAATTGACTATTATAAGGTATCATCACCGAGGATTCGAACTGAGTGATGCTATACACATTATCAGAGTATCGAAACCTTGAATGATTGATAGGCGACAATTGGTAGTGATTTCAAATGGATTTGTTTACATGGATCGTGCATTAAGTAGTCATTCATTTTTTTATTTTATGAAAAAAAAACAAAATAAAAATAAAAACACAAAGAGAAGCCCACCTTGTCTAGAAAATCATAAACGGAAAAAACACAAAGAAAAACCCATTTTCCACATGCTAAAAAAATCTATCAAAATGCCTTGTAGCCTCCCAAAATATCCCTCAGATTTTTTTGACCATGAAATTGAGTGTAAACTTCACCAACATAGGAGGAACATTAAGGATAATCAAATAATTCAAGAACAAGTCCACATCTAACCAATTGAATTAAAAATTTCCAATCCTAGCAAACAACCACTTAAAAGAATTTGCTACCCATGACACGAATTACCAACCCCTTAGTATTAAATATCCAAACATAGAGGCTCACATAGAAGTCACATTGATTTTGATTCATCCTCTCCCTCATTTCCACATGCTAGCTGGTGAGGATCCACATGTCCACTGGAAAGAGTTTTAAGTGGTGTTCTCTACCATGAAGCCTCAATGAGTTTCTCTGAAATAAATCAATCTCTTTGAATTCCCTTTTTCCTTTGACGACTCTGCCATGTCATGGTTTTACTACATCCCTCCGGGTTCTATAACAACATGTAATGGCATGAAGGGACTCTACTTAGTGAAAGTCTTTATGGATTCTTGTAATGCTTCTATCTAAAAGAAAATAAGCGGTATCCATCAATTCACAAATTAATCACTCCATGAGTACAAGGAGAGGTTCAAAAATAATTTTTCAACATTCCCACACCACCAAATACCTAACCAAATCTTCTCTCAATACTTCAATGAGGGGTTATTAGATATGAAGGGAACTCTCATTGATGTCGCATGTAGAAAAGCTCTGGTTGATAATACTCATGTAACTGCAAGAGATTTTATATGAAACATGGATTCAAACACACAAAAATTCCATAATCAAGTACACACTCAAGTCAAATAAGACCTAGAGAATGAATCTATAGATCACAAAAAGATGACCAAGTGGATGTGTGAACTTTCAGGTCTTGTACAACAACTAAAAGTGGCTAACAAAGCCGCAACATCATCTTCTCCACAATCTTTGTTCCCTGGACCTATCTTGAACTGGGGAATCTATTTCCCCCATCTCATTCAACAAACACATATCCATAACATTAAGAGGATAAATATGATTCATCTTACCAATGGAGGTTAATGAATTGAATGCTCAGCGGAACCCCATCCCTCAACAATCAGGTCAATTTGTTAGAATCATCAACCAAACCCATTCTAATCCTTACTCTTCTGCATATTACCCTTACATGAGGTATGGTAATCCCATTTCTCATCCCCCACAATTACCTCCTCAAAACCCATACCAATTACAATATTTTCACATTGTGGGTAACTTCCAACAACCTTACCCTTTTGTTCCACAACCTCAAATGATCAATCCTTCTCTTCCTCCTCCTCGATTCCACAATCCTAATGAGCCTTCCCAATTCCCAAACCAATAAAATCAATTTCCAAGGAACCAAAACCAATGTAATCATATTCTGGGACAATCATATTCTTCCTAGAAACCATGGTAGAGTGTGGTGAAATATCATGCCTCCTTTACCCATACCATCCATAAAAACATTGAAACACAAATTGGTCAACTAGCATCCCACCTGAGCAAGAAACAACAATAAAATTCTTCCAAACTCTTAGCTCAACCATTACCCAACCTTAAGTGTAATTTTAGTGAAATTTCACATAGATTGAGAATGAATATTTTTATTCTTCATGATATGATCTCCAACCCCCATTTGAATGTTGACCTAGAAAATAGAAATAAAAAGAAACATGAAAATGAATATGAAGCCATTCCCTCACCTCCTTCTACTCCACTTAGGAATACAATTACTTTTCCTCAAGATGTTTCTAAAACAAGGATGTTCTTTGAACCCAATCCTGAAATGCTTGACATGTTTAGACATGTTGAAGTCAACATACCCCACTTAGATGATATAAAAAATCCTTACGTATTCCAAGATTCTTATGAAATTGTCTACCCAGAAGAAGAAACATAGGACCTTAGAAAATAATTCCACCCAATAGTCTATTCCCATACAGTGAAATGATCCAGATACCTTTATGGTTCCTTGACAAATTGGATGTTCAAACTTCGATGATTCACTCATATACCTAGGAGCCTCAATTAATGTCATTCTCCAATCAATATTCTCCAACCTTGGTCGTGGTCCCTTATATACAATATGTGTGTTTATTTAATTGTCTAAACGAAGCACTCCTAGTCCTGAGTGTATAATCGAGTATGTCCTAGTCTGTGTGAATGATCTTATCTTCCCTACAGATTCCAATTTCTTTGACATGGAAGGTGAGATGAACTCTTTTCAATATCCTTTAAGTATAGGAAGACCATCCTTAATGACAGTGTGAACCCAAATTTATGTCCATTCAAGAATCTTATCCATTGAATTCGGTGACCAATAGGTAATGTTCAACATTTTCCTAGACATGAGATACCATAATTAGGATCACTCTGAATCCACAATCCATGCTTCTGATGACACATCTGAGAGTCAATTGAACCACATTCTATCATGTTCATCAAGTTCCAACAAGAGAGGATCTTGTGAAATCATCACAATGATTAACCAAGTCATAAATGGTGAAGCTATTGTGGACCTTTCATTCATAGTCTCCATTAATCTAGAGAATCTTGAATACTCTTTTGACTCCCTAATCAACTCTGATCACTACAGATCCACCACAGAATTTATCAAGGAAAATGAATCCAAACCAACAAAATTCCCTTAATCTATTCTTTATTTTTTTAACCCAAACATGAGAGGTGTTAATGAAGTCTTCCTGAACACCTAAAATATGCACTATTTTTCGCTGATCACTCTTATACTATAATTTTCTCTGGTCCAGTTACTTAAACTGAGGAGTGAAAACTTGTTATTGTGTTAGAAGTAAAAAAAACCAAGGATTGGACCCTAGATGACATACCATGTATCAACCAATCTCTTTACAATCATAAGATCCATCTTGATGAGTCATCCAAACAAATTATAAAACCACAAAGAAGACTCAATCCACTCATACTTGAGGTAGTTAGGGGAGAGATCACTACGCTTCTTTAATATGTTTTTATCTACCCAATTTATGACAATGAATGGGTTAGTACAATTAAAGTTGTACCTAATAAGGATGGGATAATTATTATCACAAATGAACATGGGGAGGTATTCACAACTAGATAGAAGAACAAATGGCATGCGTGCATCGACTATAGGAAATTGAATGTTAAAACATGAAAAGATCACTACCCTCTTCCATTCCATAATAAATTCTAGAATTATTATCCAGAAAGTCTCACTATTTCATTCTTGAAGGATACATCAGCTACTTCAAAATAACAATCGCACCTCATGAACAAGAAAATACTACTTTCAAATGCCCCTTTAGAACATATTCATATAGTATAATGACTTTTGGTCTTTGTGGTGCTCCTAAAATAATCCAGAGATATATGCTAAGTTTCTTTTGTGAATTCATTTAACACTGTATGGAAGTCTTCATCGATGAATTTAACATTTATGGTGATTCATTTGAATCTTTCTTGTATTCACTCTCTCTAATACATCAAATTTGAGTCCACTTTAACCTTGTGTGAAATTTTTAAAAATGTCACTTCATGTTTGCAAATGGAATTGTTCATGGGAATATAGTTTCAAAAGACGGTATTAAAGTTGATACTGCCAAAATTGAATTCATCCAATCACTTTATCAACTCACATATTTTCAAGACATCCATTCATTCCTCATTCATGCTTGTTTCTATCTGGGATTCATCCATAACATCAGTAGTATTTCCCTCCCACTCACTCAGTTTCTCCCAAATGATGTCAATTTCAATTTCGATGTGTTTTTCAAATGATCGTTCATTGAACACAAAACAACTCTTACATCGTCCCTAATAATCCAACACCCAGATTGGTCCTTACCATTTGATTTGATGAGTTATGATTATGATAAATACATTGGGGCTATTCTTGGTCAAATAAGAGAGAAAATTCCTCATGTCATCTATGATGCCTCAAAAAATGGATGAAACTCAATCTCACTACACTGTAACTGAAAAGGAAAATTTACTAGTGGTTTTTTCCTGATATAAATTTTGTTCCTATCTCTTAGGTTCATAAATCATAATCTTCATAGACCATTATACTATATTTTGTTCTTACTCAAGAAAATTGAATCGAAACTGATTCTAATAAGATAGATCTTAAAGCTCTAAGAATTTGACCATGAAATTAATGATAGACCGGGAAAAGACAAAATAATGGCAGATCACCTGAGTATAATTTATAATTCTTATCATTTTGAAATCATTGATCCTAAATTCACTATTGGGAACCTTTTATCTCTCACTCCAAAATACAATAGTATGCCCCAATTGTAAATTAATTCCTTCCTAGTGTTTTTCCTGTAATTTTTTAGAAAGACAAAAATGAAGTTGAAAAGTGATTAGAATAATATTTTTGTGAAGTAAATGAAATTTTGAAAATGAGGACGGACATGGTAACAAGGAGATGGGTCGATGAAGATGAGCATTCCTCTATCATAGAATTTTTTCACTAACTTCATGGAGGTGGCCACTTTGGACCATAAAGGACCCCATAAAAGGTCCTAGACTCTATATTTTTCCTCCATTCACTCTTAAAGGGATCACATGTGTTTTTTCAATTGTATCACACTTTCTAAAAGTTTGACACGATTTTAAAGAGAATAGAAATGCCATAATATCCACTAATGTTATGTGAAATCATTAATGTTTCAGGCATTGATTTCATTGGTCCATTCCTCCCTTCCAATGGATTCTCATACATTATTATTTTGGTAGATTATGTTTCTAGGTGGGTAGAGGCTAAACCCACTTCAAATGATGATTTATATACTGTTAGTGAGTTCCTAATAATCAACATCTTCTATAGATTTGGAACTTTCTGATCCATGATAAGTGACTTAGAAACCAATTTTTATAATAAAACCATTAAATCTATTTTTAAAAGGAATGGGGTTGTACATAAAACTTCTACGGCATATCACCCCCAAACAAATGGTACAACATAAATTTTTATCTAGAGATAAAAAAGAGTTTTTGAGAGAAATGTAAAACCCACCAGAAAAGACTGGCCTGAAAGACTTGGTGAAGATATTTGGGATTATAGAACTACCTATAAAACACCCATATAGATGTCTCCATTTAGGATAGTTTTTAGTAAAGCATTCCATTTGCCAGTTGAAATCCAAAATAATTCATTTTGGGCTGTGAAAAATGGTAATTTTGATTTTGAATAATCATGTGAAGAATGATTGTTGGAATTGGCTGAACATGAGGAGCATCGAAATGATTCTTATGAGAATTCCAATCTATACAATGAAAAGGCTAAGGTGATCCATAAAAAACACATCTTATTAAATGTATTTTATGATGGAGAAAAGGTAATTCCATTCAACTATCAATTTATGCTTCACCTATGTATGCGAAATACTCATTGGGAGGGTCCTTTTATTGTTTCTCATGTTTACCCATCTGGTGTAGGACATGTCCCAGAGCCCTCTTCCAAATGGATAGTCATAGTTAATGGAAATTTGTTAAAGAGTCACCATTAGAAGAAACACATCCCAAGAACCACCTCCAATTCCATCAAATCTGCCACTTCCACCGACCCACTACTGGATGGGGACGACAACCCCTCACATCAAAACCGGGGGATCCTCTTTCCCATTAACTCTCTCTATATATCTTCATCTCTCTCCAAAATTCTTCTTATTCCCCTATAATTAATTTCTTTACCACATTCCTTATAAAAGTTCTATTTACTCTTTTGTGTTGGTGTGTCTTTATAAAAAACTAAGAAAACCCTGAAAAACTAAAAAACAATAATAAAAACACTTAAAACATTATGGAAGCGCAAGAGTAATGATTAATCACCTTCAAGTTTATAAATTTTTTCTGACAATTTTGGAGCATCAAAATACATGGTTCCATCTCAAAAATCATGTCTGTTCATCATATATTTGGATAAATAATATTGCATCAAAACCAAAAAAAATTGAATGTTCATTTTTTATTCAGAAGATGATTTTCCCCAACCATGAGGAACAAATATAGATTTCATGTAAAGGGTACCTATGGCCATCTTTTCAAAAATTTTGTTTTTTAGCCCCATTTGCGTGTCTTGAGTTTTTGGACCTTCGAGATGAATTTCTTACTTTTGGTGTGCATTAAAATGAAAGAGTAATTTTCGGAACATCATGAGAATCACAACAGTCAAATACCCTCCCATTAACCATACATTAATTCTACTTATAAAAACCATATGAACCTAGGAAAACCTTATCCTTGATAGCCACATTACAAGCCCAATACATGATCCCACCAAATATCAACATGGATTTTTAGTGCATTATTTACAGAAATTTATGTGTGGGGGAATGGATTTTATTTTTGTATCCCTTTTATTGATTTTAAATATGTTTTCATATTCATTTGAGAAAGAATCCATTTTAGTGTGGGGTATAGGATTTCATTCAATTTGTTTTGGGAATATATATATTCTTATGACATATATTTCAAATTATGTTGACCAGTGTTAAAAAAATCAATTAAAAACAAAATATAATGGGTTGTGTCTCGGGTGGGTCGAAAATCACCCTTCCTAATTCTTTGATCTTTTTATAAATATAAAAATTAGTTTCATGAGGAGATCAATAATGTTTTTGGATTTCAGCATGAGATCATTTTGAAGTTCCACTTTCAAAAAAATAAAAAAAATTGAATATAAAAAACACCACTTTCATTATATATTCTTTTGTCTTTGGGAGAGATTCTATGTCTTGTAAATATTTCATCTTCTCATTCCCCTCAAAAGTTCATCCACCATTGTGTATTAATTCACACAACTATTCCCTCGTGAATATGTGTTTCCTTTTCATTCAATTTTTTACTTCAAAAATAGTGTCCATTTCTTTTTTCCATGTTGGTTTTTTACCCCTATTTCCACTCTTTTGAATAATAAATTCCTATCATCCCATAGGAAATGAAAAATCCCCTTGAAAAGAGCTCTTGATTCTTGTTCACATTAGGAAAGAGAATGGAAGTTGTGATCTCTTTCAAAATATAAGATATTTACTTTTGGGTGGTGAAAAATTGAACGTCCATAAATGAATTTTATCATCTTGAGAGGAGTGAGTTTTGAGTGCCTACACTTTCTATCTCTAAATTTGAGCATGAAAATTGAAATGTTTTTGGAACATTATTTCTATAATAGTTTGGGTTGGAATTTAATATGTATGAGTGGAATATTATAATCCTCACCTGATTAGTGAAAACAAAATTTTAATATTTCTTGGTGAGTGAAAATGACTTTGTAATGTTTTTTATATTTTCTACCCATGAAGACATGCCCAAGACTAAGTGTGGGGGAGTTTCTAGTATTCACTTTTTTAGATCCTATTATATACTCTCTTTAATAATTTTAAATGAAATGTGCATAATTTATGTGAAATATTAAATATTATTTCTGGGCATTATTTTAATTCATCATATTCAAGTTTATTTAATGATTTTTTTATAACGCTCATTGTACTTATCCATATTTCATGATTCATGAATTTTGGGGTTACATACATAAATTAAAACATTTAATTACAAGGAACCATTTTCCAAATCATCCATTTGGAGGATCATAGGGCCTATAAATGAAACCTAAAGAATATATGATGAAACTAGACCATCCCTGATGAGTGAGTTACTATTGAAAATTCTAAAGGCCAATTTTTATGAAACTCCACCATATGTTCTTTATTATCTAATAAAATAATTGATAAAAAATTTAAAGGTCGAACTACATGGAAATAATTCCCATCTATTTCTTTGATGTCCATCCCACCATTTTAGATGGGAATTAATATGAGGACACCATTCATAAAATTACAGATAATATAATCATCAATTAAAATTGATAATTTTCAGTTTCAAATAGGAGATATATATGGCTAACATTGTGTAAGAGAAATTCTGTCTTTGAAGGCATCTTATTATTAAAAAATGCATTCATAGTTTGGCTATAAAAAAGAGAATGGATAGGAATGGCCTGTTTGTTATTGTTTATGAATACCACCATTCCTTTGCCTCCATAAGTCCAGAAGCTTCCAAATTTTCATAATAGACTTCCGACTTTATTATCTACAACTTATAAGAATAGGATATCTCGAGATTCGACTATCTGGATGGCCAAATTCGCAATTCAAGTGCAGGGCAGTTTTGGAATGAAAACAGTCCACCTCTATGGGCTATAAATAAAACCCCCTCATCTCCCTACATGTAGATGGAATTTTAGAATAGAGGTGATTAATTTGAATAACCAATGAACTTCCAAAGTCTAGAGATGACATTCCAAACAAATTTTTTTAATTGATAGTCCCTACCTCACTTTGATTTCATTTACATTTGTGCATTTCTTCATTTGTAATCTTGTATGTGTTTTTTTATTCTGTTTTAGTGCATGTTTCTTCATCATATTCTATTTTCATCATCCACCATATTTTCATAAATATTAATTATCTTAAAATATTTTAAATCAAGTTGAAACTCCTTCTCTACTTTTTCTTACTTATTCAACTGAAATTATCCTTTTTATTCTCTTCACTATTTGTGTGTGTGAGTTTAGCGCACAACTCTTTTCTTATAAAATTATATTAATCCATTTATTTTCTCATCATCATGAACATAATAAACCATATTTATAATAATCATAATGGCAGAGTAAATCAACCATTGCGGTGAGTCAAAATATAGGGATGTTAAGGGAGTTAGAGTGTTTTCTTGATGAATATTCTTTAATTTAACATATTCTATGTTTGACATAACATGTCATGGATTAAAGTAATATTTTGTTTAATGTATTGATTCCATGAATTTTTTTAACCATAAATACACTACCATAATCAAGTACTGATTGAGATTATAATCCATGTTAATTTATGGATTGGCTAAAATCCTTAACACTTAGGAATTCCAAACAACCTCCAATTGTGACATGGGTGTTAATTTAACACAATATAAAGAAAGGCTCTCGGATATCACAATATTCACCACCTATTGATGAATTCACCCCAATATTTATTAAATTGATAAATCAGTCATTTATTTCAATTAAGCTCTCCAAACAAACCCCCACAAAAAAAACAATCTATGAAGAACAATCGAATATTAAAACGTATCATTGACAAGGATTTGACCTGATTGATGCTATACAAAACTACAGAGCATCAAAACCATTAATTTTCGATAGGAAACAATAATATGTGCTTTTAGCAGGCATCATCATGATTTAAAATGAAAAAAATGAGTTTATACTTACTCAAACTATTATAGGATGGAGAGCTTGTGTAGATTAATGGAAACATAATGACACCACAAGGAAGTGCCACTTCCCACTCACGTTAATGGAATAGACATTGGATCAATTATTGGTGCATGAATATTATTATTACATAAATTGTTATTCTGGTTGTAACCATATAATGATTATAATAGATTATCTGAAGAAAAGAACATTCACATCTCCATATGGAAAATTTTCATACTAAAGAATTTCTTTTGGAATGTGTAATGCTCCATCATCATTTAAATAGAATATGTTATCTATGTTTCATGACATGGTTAAGAGGATTTTGAATGTCTTCATGGAAATATTATATGTCTACAAAAATTCATTTTATGCATGCTTGAAACACATGGAACTGGTACTTGAACAGTGTGAGAAAATGAATCTGGTCAAGAATTTTGAGAAATAATATTTTTTGGTGTAGAATGGTATTACATTGGGCTACTAGATATATGAAAAAGTAATTTATGTGGATCCCCAAAAAATATATGTGTTAGAAAATCATCTCCTTCCTAATAATTTTTTTTCAATACAAAGCATTATTGGGCATGCAAGATTCTACAGAGGTTTGTACGATATTTTTCAATGAATGATCTAAATATAACAAATATTTTTTAAAATGATGCTATATTTGAGTTAAATGAATCCTATATTAGGGAATTTATTCTTTTTAAGTAGTGATTAGTGAAATCTCGGATCATGATTTCTCCAAATTGGAATGATCACATTAAACTTATGAGTGATGTTAGTGATTATGTAGTGGGAGTAGTTCATGAGGAGAAGTTGGTTCAAATATTTTGTTATATTTACTATGTGATCTATGCCATTAATGAAGCCAAAATAAAATAAACCAACACAAAAAAAAATTAGAATGTTTTTTTTTATTTGATAGATTTGGGATTACTTTATTTAGTCTAAAGTTGTTGTGTTTATAGATCATTCAACACTCAAGTACCTCTTAAACAAGAAATAAGAAAATCCTCAGTTGATTCATTTGGTTATTCTTATCTAGGAGATTAATTTTAAAATATGTGATTAGATGTGAAGTGAAAATTTAATGGCTGATCATCTCTCAACAGAGAGTTTCTTCACATAAAAAGAGAAGAAGATAAAAAGATTATAGAATACTTTTCTGATGAACAATTATTTTATGTAGCTACTATACCCCGTTATGGTTCACAGATATTTCTAATTATTTTTCCACGAGCACACATAATCAGGATATATTTTATCAGAAAAATATAATTTTCTAATCAAATGCAACGAAGTACTATTGGGATGATCCATTACTCTTCATATCATGTGGAGACATCATCATTCCATAGTGAGTTTGCAAGACTGAAATCAATGGAATTTTGGAGTTTACACATTCATCTCACGCTGGAGGATTTCACGGGTCGAACCACACAATAACAAAGATCATAAAAAATGGATTTCTCTATGAAACCATGAATAATGGTGGTTGAAAAACTCTGGTATGGTGTGATATATTCTATAAAATTAGTAATATATGGTGAAGAGCTCAGATTTCACAACACCACATTGTTGATGTTGAATACTATTATGTGTGGGATATTGAAATCATAGGGATGTTTCTGTCATCCAAAAGAAACATGAACATATTTGTATGTCTATATTATGTATATATATGGGTGGAATCCACTTCCATATCCCACAACACAACAAAGGTTGTCATCAATTTCTTGAAGAAGCACATATTCAACTGGTTTGTTATTCTATGAGTCCTGATTAGTGATATGAGGACACATTTTGGTAATAATATGTTGTGGAATGGTCTAAATTTTTTTGGGTGATGTACCACATAGTAAAACCATTCCACCACCAATATAGTGGGAAATTTTATTTTTCTAACCGTGAAAATAAATAAAATTGGGAAACACCATAGGAGCAATAAATAAGAATTAGTCTAATATGATAAATGATTTGGTAAGTGATTAAAATACCACCATTAAAACACCATTGGGTAAGTAAAGTTTCTTATTGGTACATGGAAATTCAATTAATTTATCTGTGTAACATTAACATTTGGCGTATTGGGTAGTTAAAGCTCTGAATTATGATTTTAAAGTCGTCGAAGAAAAAATGGATGTTCCAATTGGCTATGATCGTATAAATATGACTGGAAGCCTGTGAAAATTATCGTAATTGAAAAGAGAAGATGAAGGTGGTTCATGACCACCTAATAACTCAAAATACCTTCAATTACAATGATTATGTAATGATATTTTACTCATTATTATGATATCTACTATGAATGTTGAAGTAATGGTTTTTGGGACCTTTCAATTTAGTCAATTATTTCCTCCAAGGTACTAAGGATGTTATTGGAGAAGGTGAAAAAATGTCAATAATTAACATATAGAATCTAAAACCTTATTTTCAATTAGAATACATGGTAGTAATGGTATTATCATTGCAATTATGATAACTATAGGCCTAATTATGTTAGGATTTAGACAATAAACATCGCACTGACTAGATGGTAACCTGAAATTTCAAAAAGTTATTCAAATTATATATTGTTTTTATGTCCTTACGAAATAATGCTTGTGTGTTTTTAATTTTTCTATTATTTGTTCATATTATAAATTAAAGATGATAGATATAATATTGATTTCTGATTATTCCCAACTTAAACATCCTATGGAAATATCATATCATATATACAAAATATTTTTTGGACAAATATTTTAGTTTCAATGGGATAGAATATCACTAAAATGGTGAAAATTCAAACAAATTTTATAGACAAAGGAACCCTCCTGGTTTTCACATGATATCAAAAACCATGCACCACAACTATGTTAGCAAGATACCACTTCTAGTGGAATGATGCACGGTATCCGCAAGGTTATTTAAACCACATAGAATCGCCAAGAAAACCATGCAACCTTTTAACATAACCAAAATATTTAAATGATAAAATATTTTCACTAATTCTCCCACAATAAAAATTTATTCCACTCCACCCATCTGTTCCCAAGACACCCACTCTCACGTGCAGCCTAATTCACTTCCATCGTTCTTTCTTCTTCCAAAAAATACTCCATCAAGGTATGTTCCAATATCTCCTACTCTTCTTGTTCTCCTTATTCCACACTTATTCCCCTCTCTTACATACTTGTGGTTAGGTATTATAGGATTTCTCCCCTATCCACTTTAAAATTTTCTTCAATCATGGGTTTTCTTCCCCTTTTTCACATAAATTCTTTCCATACCATCCCTCCACATGCATTGCACAAGTGATCTATTTTCAACAACCTGGGTTGAAATGAAAATAATTTCCATATTTATAGGTTTATATTATTTAATTAGTTTGTTTTAAAATAAATAGTAAAATTTATATATATTATTTTTTTAAATTTGGATATATCTATGTGTCTAATCTAGTTCATATAGTATCTCCAACCAAAACCACCATGTCGTCATCGAAACAATCTTGCGCTTCTATATTCTCCAACCCCATGTTACACACCTAAAATTACCCAAGATATGGGAGAAATCATTTAATTGAGTGTTGGTAACATGAGAGGTAAATTACCACCACTACTTCACACCATAACATATTGATGCTTTGTATATTTCAGATGAGCTGGTGTGGCTAATTTCAAACTGTTAACTTACTATGGAACATATTTTGAACCAATTAATATTAAGGTGATTGTTTTTTGGAATTCTATTTCACCTTCCAATGTCATTACAATTATGTTAATGATGAACATGGATAATTGAGATAGGCGGATGTTGATGTCACATTCCTCCATATGATCCATTTATTTAGCTTCTGACTAATTGATATTCCCATATTTTTTGGGGGTATATGATCAGGCCTAATTTCAGTCCATTGAATAAGACGATGTATCCTGATAATGGAATCATGTTACTACTATATTATTTTGTGATACCATTTGTAAAGCCTCGACCCCAGTTACCCAGAGTCGAATCATTACTTCGTAACATTGGCATGATCACAAAAGATCAAGTCTCGGAAGACCAATTAGTTTAGTAGACTTTGAAACACTAGATACATTCATAAATGTTACATTACATCATAAAGTGAAAAACTAATAACAAAGTCTTCAAAGTCCACACTCATATCCTCTTCTGACTATCCCTGCAGGTCATTCATAAAATACTTCTTCACATCCTGGAAAATATTAAAACATTGAAAGGGGTGAGCTCAGATGCTCAGTAAGGATAACAATATTGCGAAATCTTTCATAAATAAACATACACATTTAAGGCAATGTATAACTAAAACAAAAGACTTTTAAACTTGATCATCAACATAATATGGCAAAAGTAAAATGAGATAATAACATTTACTTCATCACATGGATATACTACTGGTCGAATAATCACATGCAATATCAATAACCACTTTCATAATGATAGAATGCATAATCCCAGACTATCATAACCACGTAGCCAAGGCCTCGTGCCAAAACCACAAATAAGATTTTGTCAAGGCCTCGTGCCAAGACACTAGTTTGTCTCATGAGACCTACTGATGCATCGAGGAGCTGTAGCAGGCTCCACCCGTCACTTATTAAGTCCAATGCATTCCTCATATGAATATGTTTAAACATATCATAAACCATAACATAATCGTATCACATAAAACATGCATAAAAGAAAACATAACATTTCCATATTTCAATCACAAGATATCAATACAACACATTGATATAATAAAAACACTTTCAAAACCATTTTCAATACCAAAATAAAAGAAAGTTACAACTTTGTATTTATTTTTCATTAAAAACGTTATGGCTTGTAGAGGAAGCCGAAACACAAATAATGGTCACGGCATTGGGGAAGTCGTTGTCACCGTATACATAAGACAAAAACATTCCTTTTGTCTTTTAGTAAAACTCTTTGTAAAAAAATATTCCTTTTTGAATAAAAGTCAAAGCCAAAGGGGTTTATACACCATATAAAAGAAAGTTGTGTATAAAACCAAATATGCCTCAATGAAAGGAGATTGAGACGAAGTCCTTAAAAAGAACATTTTTTAAAATAAAATCGATCTATTATTTGTATTCACTATAATTACACATAAAGAAAGTACAAAAACAATATAGGACATAATAATATCATGACATAATTTGAAAGTAGGAGATTAACCCAAAGAATGGAAGTTGGGTTAAGAAATTCACTTACCTTGCGTCTTGTCCTGACTCGACCATTCTTTAACCTCTTGAATAATAAACTAGAGTTAATTTCTATTTACTTAAGAACCTTTTTCAAGTTCATTATTCCTTTTATATCACTTATTAATATGTTATGAACATTATGTAATTAATTAAGTTAATAACGGTTGTTTTGTCGATCTTTGGTACTTGAGTCAAAAATAAACTTCTTATAATTACAAGTTTTTCATGTGGTGAAATATCCATTATATCCAGAATTATATTCATGATATAGATATCATATATATCATATATATACAGTATATACATTCATTTATAATATTACGTAACATTTAGAGGTAAGAAATGAAATGCACCGTTCATGGAGACGGTAAGCCGTACGTACGCATGAACGCTACTTTCATTTCTATTTCGTAATTAATGGAATGAAATCATAATGATATAAATGTATAATATAATTCCAGTATAATATATTGCATAATATCATTTACTCCATCCTTTATACATCCCATATATGGCATTAACGATTCAAATCACTTTGAGGGGCGGTAGTCCGCACTTCCTAAAATGAAATTATCACGTTTACCCATAATGGAAATCATAAAGTATGCCATAAATGAGAAATACAGAAGCATAAGTAAAACCTAACCATATTATATATCGTATATAAATATAGTGACATCTTAATGGCCACCTTTGGAGGTGTTATATGAGTGTCGAACAATCATCGTTTAGTGAGGCAGAAATTCGCCATCCACAGAAACAGTATGTTCTTTAACCATTAGATGTAGGTGGGTCTAAGTGTAGCTCTAATAATTCTTATAAAAACATCCTAGTATATTGAGGATACTGGTGTTGTTACAAAAGAAATGAATAAAAAGAGTTTATGGGGTTGGAGAAGAAAAATAAAACAAAACAACATTAGAGAAGACATTACCTCAAAATCGGGTAACTCTTTTTGATTTGAGCCAAAGGCTTCCTTGGGAAGAGTTCTGCCCAATGTGAGGCATCTAGAAGTAAGAGTGGGAAGTTGGTAGAGTATTCGGGTAGAGATTGGCCAAGCAAATTGGCTTGAAAGTGTGAATGAGGTGGTAGAGGTGGGGGCCTTTTATAAGAGGAGAGGAGGGGCACTCTTGGAAAGTAAGGGAATTTTACATTATTATACAATTATTTTCGGATTCTAAAGGTCCCCACTTATATAATTCGTGTATAAGGTGATAAGGGTTCGAAATATACCCATCCAATAGTCTTTGGGCAAGTGTAAGCCTTGTATTGTACATTGTCTTTTCATTTTATTAAAATCGTTAAATAATGAGGTCATCGCTGCATCATAATGATGTCATAAATAATTTAATCTATTTAATGTCTAAAAATTATAAAAAAACTACTATGATGTAGGAAATATTTTTATCTTTAAAATGACTATTTATAGTCAAAAATATTACTTGTATAACCCCATTTAAAAATTGTTTTAGTAAAACATTTCATGTTTGTGTAATTTTTTACTTTAACATTAAATAAAAGGTATTTATGTCATTTTCCAACTAAAGTGGCTCCATGGGGTCCCCAAGATGGCCCATGGATTGTCTTGGTCGGCCATGGCACTTCCAATGAGGGTAGGACATGTTTCAATCTCATCTCATATTATTCAAACATTATTTTTACCTTAAACTACACTAATTACCTCTAATCGCGATTAAGAACTTAAAAGTTACTATTCACCAAAAATTATTTTAATCTCATTGAACCACATTTTACTTCATAATCACATCCATGTATTTCTGATTTCTGAAAATCAAAACACAGAAGTGGTAATATTTCATTTAAACGAAAAATCAGTTATTTAACTACCACTTAGTGGTTTGACTATTCATCAAAAATTGAAGTTTTTCAGAACAATGCCAAAATTTCATCCTAAGCTATAATTGATATTCTGAATTCAAAAATGATGTCTATTTTACAAAATTCCAAACATATAAGTTTCATTAATTAATTTTATAATTAATTCCCACCGTCACAACAAATAGTGTGTTTTTCAGAAACAATATATATCAAAAGATTAACAATTGTTTATGTCCAATTTCAATGTGAAATTAATTCTAATGAACACCATTGGATAAAATGGTAAAAATATATTATAATTATACTTTAAAACCACTAAATAGTATAATTTATCTCTATAAATTATTTTGATTAAAAAAGTTGTTTTTAAGTATTTTTCACTATTCATAAAAAATTAGAAGTTCTCAGAAAAATACCAAAAATTCAACATAGGCTAATTTCGATATTCCTAATCCAAAAATGAAGTCCATTTTGAAATATAAAATTTCTATAATTTTAAAAAGTGGTTATTACTATTCATAACGGCTACGTTGGTTAGTCGCGGTGTTTTAGAACTCAAAGTTGCGTACAATGCAAGCTATTGCATTATTGAATGAGAAGCGTATCGTGGAACCTCGGGGTGTTACATTCTCCCCTCCTTCAATAAATTGTGTCCTTGCAATTTGAAAATTTTCTTTGAAAAAGGATGAAAAGAGAAAATACCTTTGTGGAAAACCCACATCGGAAATAAGATTAATAAAATTTAGCCTTAATAAGAGGGAAAGGGAAATGAAAAAGTCACCACCCAATTATGATCTCGATTAGGAGAACATTGGTGGAAATTAGAGACATATAATTGGAGGAAAAATGTAAATATTTGTAGGGAGTGATTGAGGTCATCAATTACAATCAACTGTCAAATTGAGGGCCTCAAAGCCTTCAATCTATGTTGATTTAAAATATCATCAGTTAAGCAGGACATAAGGTATTAGGATAACACTTTTTTTTTGTTTTAATATCCCTTTACTAAAGTTTAAGAATTAATTTATTCATTGAATAAGAGATAGGTATATATATATTTATGCTTGACAATTAGAGTTTCAACCATCAACTCATCTTTCACTCAAAAAGATAATAGAACTCAAAAATATTATACTTATCATAATTTTATAAGGTTCAAAATGTTAACACATACCATTTAGATTAGTAAAAATATTTTTTAATAACCAGGGACTTCCTGTAGGCTAGTGGTTGGAAATAAAGGCCTGTCGCACTATGATTGTGGGTTCGATTCCTGCAGCATTGTCCGACGCGAGGGGTTATGCCCCACCCTGCAGGTTTTCCTTTTCCTAAAACTATAGTGTTATAATATTCCAAAAATAATCTTCATAAATTTTTTAACCTTAAACAATGATATTCAAAGATCAACTTAATCCACTCCAACCCTTATAGTTATCCAAAATACCTCTGTCCAGACTTTCTCTAAAAGGTCTCTTAATTCCAAAATCAATTTATTAGATTCCACAAACAAATTAAAGTTTCTCTTTTTGTCACATACTAAAAATATGATTACCTTTATCATATTAAAACCTTACTGAAATCAATAAGTACTAAAGTACAATCCTTATATATATATCACATTATTCTAATAACCAGAATATAATCCATGAGTCCAAAAGCACCAATACATTAATTATTCTGCTTCAACTGTAGTAACAGCATAAGATTTTCCTTGATCCCTTGGCCTTTTCTGAGGTAAGTTTCCCTGAAGCTTAGGACATTCATTTTCATAATGCCCCATTTACCTAAAATTTTAGCATTCAATGTAACACCCCAAGCTTCCACGGTGCGTTTCACTTCGAATAATGCAATAGCGTGTGTTGTACGCAACCTCGAGCTCTAACACACACCACAACGAATTAAACTATCCGTTGTGAATAGTAATACCTAATTTTTGAAATTTTATAAATTTTATTTATCAAAATGGACTTCATTTTTGGATTCGGAATATCGAAATTAGCCTATGTTGAATTTTTGGTATTTTTCTGAGAACTTCTATTTTTTTATAGTGAAAATTACTTAAAAACAAATTTTTTAATCAAAATAATTTATAGTGATAAATTATACTATTTAGTGGTTTTAAAGTATAATTAGAATATATTTTTACCATTTTATCCAAAGGTGGTCATTATAATTAATTTAACATTGAAATTGGACATAAACAATTGCCAATCTTTTGATATAAATTGTTTCTTAAAAACACGCTATTTGTTGTAACAGCAGGAATTAATTATAAAATTAATTAATTCAACATATATGTTTAGAATTTTTTAAAATAGGCATCATTTTTGAATTCGGAATATCAATTATAGCTTAGGGTGAAATTTTGGCATTGTTCTGAAAAACTTCAATTTTTGATGAATAGTGAAACCACTAAGTGGTAGTTAAATAACTGATTTTTTTGTTTAAATGAAATATTACCACTTCTGTGATTTGATTTTCAAAAATCCGACATACATGGTTTTTATTAAGAAGTAAAATGTGGTTCAATGAGATCAAAATAATTTTTTGGTGAATAGTAACTTTTAAGTTCTTAATCGCGATTAGAGGTAATTAGTGTAGTTTAAGGTAAAAATAATGTTTTAATAATATGATATGAGCTTGAAACTTGTCCTACTCCTATTTGATGAGTCATGGCCGACCAATACAACCCATGGGTCAACTTGGGGACCCCATGGAGCCACTTTAGTTGGAAAATGACATTAATATATATTTATTTAATGTTAAAATTAAATTGACACCAACATGAGTTGTTTTACTAAAACAATTTTTAAGTGGAGTTAAACAAGTCCAAATTTTGATTATAAATATTCATTATAAATCTAAAAAAATTTACTACATCATAGTATTTTTTTTATAATTTTTAGACATTAAATAAATTAAATTATTTATGACATCATTATGATGCAGCGATGACCTCATTATTTAACGATTTAAATAAAATGAGAAGATAATGCAAAATCCAAGGCTTACACTTGTCCAAATCCTATTGGATGAGGATAGTTCGAACCCTTATCACCTTATACACAAATTATATAAGTGTGGGACCTTTAGAATCCGAAAAGCATTGTATAATAATGTAACATTTCAATCTTTCCAAAAGAGCCCCTCCTCTCCACATATAAAAGGCCCCCACCTCTCCCACCTCATTTACACTTTCAAGCCATTTGGATCGGCCAACCTCTGCCCAAATACTCTCCCAACTTCCCACTCTTACTCCTAGAAGCCTCACTGTGGTCAAAACCCTTCTCAAGGAAGCCTTTGGCTCAAATCAAAAAGAGTTACCCGATTTTGAGGTAATGTCTTCTCTAATGTTGTTTTGTTTTATTTTTCTTCTCCAACCCCCTAAACTCCTTTTATTCATTTCTTTTGTAACAACACCAGTATCCTAAATATACTAGAATGGTGTTATAAGAAGTATTAGAGCTACACTTACACACACCTACATCTAATGGTTAAAGAACATACGGTTTCTGTGGATGGCGAATTTCTGCCTCACGAAACGATGATTGTTCAACACTCATATAACACCTTAAAAGGTGGCCATTAAGATGTCACTATTTTTATATATGATATATTATATGTTTATGTTTTACTTATGCTTCTGTATTTCTCATTTATGGCATACATTATGATTTCCATTATGGGTAAAACGCGATAATTTCATTTTAGGAAGTGCGGACTACGGCCCCCTCAAAGTGATTTGAATCGTTAATGCCATATGTGGGATGTATAAAGGATAGAGTAAATGGTATTATACACTATATTATACTTTAATTATATTATACATTTATATCATTATGATTTCTTTCCATTGAATATGAAATTGAAATGAAAGTAGCGTTCATGCGTACGTACGGCTTACCGTCTCCATGAACGGTGCATTTCATTTCTTACCTCTAAATGTTACGTAATATTATAAATGGATGTATATACTGGATATATAAGATATATATGACATCTAAATCATGAATATAATTCTGGAGATAATGGATATTCTACCACATAAACAACTTGTAATTATAAGAACTTTATTGTTGACTCAAGTACCAAAGATCGACAAAACGACCGTTATTAACTTAAATAATTACATAATGTTCATATCATTGTAATAAGTGATATAATAAGGATAATGAAATTGAAAATGGTTCTTAATAAGGTATATATTAACTCTAGTTTATTATTCGGGAGGTTAAAGAACGGTTGAGTCAAGTCAGACACGAGGTAAGGGAAATTCTTAACCCAACTTCCATTCTTTTGGTTAATCTCCTACTTTCAAATTATGTCATGATATTATTATGTACTATCTTGTATTTGTACTTTATTTATGTGTACTTATAGTGAATACACATAATAGATCTATTTTAATTTAAAAATGATATTTGTATGGACTTCGTCTCAATCTCAATTCATTGAGGCATATTTCTTTTTATACACAACGTTCTTTTATACGGTGTATAAACCCCTTTGACTTTTACTTTTATTCAAAAGATTTTATTTTATAAATATGTGATTTTTAGATTATTTCAAAAAAGAGATATTTCTCTCCAATATATGAAAATCCCGTGCAAATGTATACGTATTTAACGCAAGCTTAAAAATGTTTTCAGAAAACCCGACTCTCGAGTGTGGTAGATAGGAAGGGATTGGGCGTGGACCCATCATGGCCTGTAATTAGTCGAGCAGTCTCAGAATTAGTTATTTTGTTTTCATAAGCTTGCATAATGTTTTCAGAAAAACGCTGGAGTATATTTGAGCAATTTTAAATGTAAGTATCTTCCCAAAAAAAATTGCATCGGTAGGTCTCATGAGACAACTAGACGTGGAATTGGCCGAGGCCCTTTCCCAATTTGATTTATGGTTTTGGCTGAGGCCTTAATCATTTTAGACGTCTTGGCTGAGGCCTTGACAAAATGTTTCAGAATGTCTGGCATTATACATTCCCTCATTATGAAAGTGGTTATTGATCTTTCATGTGATTATTCGTCTAGTAGAATATCCCTGTGAGTAAGTAAGTGGCATTATTTGATTTTACATTTTCCATATTATGCTGAAGTTCAAGTTTAATAAGGCTTTTGGTTAGTTATACATTGCCTTAAATGTTAATGTTTATTTATGAAAGCTTCCACAATATTGTTATCCTTACTGATCATTTGAGATCACCCCTTTCAATGTTTTGATATTTTCCAGGATGTGAAGAAGTATTTTATGAATGACCTGCAGGGATTGTCAGAAGAGGATAGAAGTGTGGACTATGGAGACTTTGTTATTGTAGTTTTTCACTTTATGATGTAATGTAAGACTTATGAATGTATCTAGTGTTTCCAAGGCTACTAAACTAATCGGTCTTTCGAGACTTGATCTTTTGTGATCATGCCAATGTTACGAAGTAATGCACCGACTCTGGGTAGCTAGGGTCAGGGCGTTACAGTTGGTATCCGAGGCAGTTTAGTACTAACCTTGGAAGCTAGATTTAGACAAACTCTGATTAGAGCACGTAGACATAAGATGAACTTTGAGGATTAGTATAGAAGAACTTCCTAAAAATTTTGGTATTGTATAGATTTTGTGAGTTTTCCAAGCAATACATCCCTGTCTGGATACGAGCAGGTAGAGGCGGCTCTGGCACAGATGTACCTAGGGGTAAAACCTGAAAACACCGCTTTGAGCTAGACTCGAACGGGAACTGGTGCACAACAACGGGCCTTGCTGCACTCTTGGTTACGACACTCCCGGGGGATATGCTTAGGATAATTCTCATTTTATTTATAAACCACTATGAAGGGTTATGAGTATATACTTCCTCAAAGAAAACATTTCTTTTTATGATTATGGATTATATCCATAAATAGTTCAATTTATGTTAAGTGTTTTATAAGTATGGGATTATGTATTTTGATTCATAAACTAATCTAGTTTATGCCATTGTTTAGAAATGGCGCCTAGTGGAAGGAATGGAAACTGTATCAATGCACGAACTCCGTGTAGGGATTTCCCTCCTGCTCAAGATAATTATTGTGGATCTGGAGATACAACTGGTGCTGATCAACTTAATACCATACTGGGACAACTCACTCAGGTTATGAATAATAACCTTACTCGTATGGAGCACCCTGATCCGCAATGTGGAGGATCAATGCTAGACCATTTCATGAGGCAACAACCACCAACCTTCAATGGGAGTACAAATCCTATAGTAGCTGAGCAATGGATAAATTCCTTAGAGAAAATATTTCATACCTTGGAGAGTAGTGAAAGGGAGAAGGTTGTCATGGCAGTTTACCGCCTCACTAGAGATGCTGATCAGTGGTGGTCGCTGATTCAAAACACAAAGGAAGATGATGACGTATCGAATATGGAATGGAGGGAGTTCAAAGATCTTTTCTTAAAAAAATACTTTCCTCGTGACCATCGAGCAGATATGGAAAGGCAATTTATGAGTCTGAGGCAGAAGGAGGTTGAGAATGTCGCAAAGTATGTGGCTAACTTTACAAGGTTAGCGAGGCATGTTTCCGATTATATACTTAACCCAAGGAGTAAGATTGATCGTTTCGTTGATGGGTTAAAACCATTTCTCCGTCGAGCTATAGTATCACAATCCTTCTCATCATACGAAGATATTGTCTCATGTGCTATCAAGACAGAAAAGGAATTCTCTAAGTCTTATGACAACAAAGTAAAGCAATAGAAGAAGAGAACGGGGGAACAAGAGACAAATAAAGGGAAAAAGGGAAAGAAGGATTTTCCATTATGTGATAATTGTGGGAAGAATCACCCTGGTACGTGCCTAAAAGGAATGAGAGTTTGTTATAAATGTGGAGAAAAGGGTCACCAGGCTCGTGATTGCAAGGGAAAGAATGAGGCTGTCAAAGTTGAATGCTACAATTGTAGGGAAATGGGGCATTATGCAAATGAATGTCCTAAGCGTCAAGGAAACTTACCTCAGAAAAGTCCAAGGGATCAAGGCCAATCTTATGATGTGAATACAGTTGAAGCGAAATAATTAATGTATTGGTGCTTTTGGACTCAAGGATTATATTATGGTTATAAGAATAATGTGATATATATAAGGATTGTACTGCAGTACTTGTTGATTTCAGTAAGGTTTTAATATGATGAAGGTAATTATATTTTTAGTTTGTGACAATAAGAGAAACTTTTCTTTGTTTGGGGAATCTGATGTTACAATTGATTTTGGAATTTAGAGACCTTTTAGAGAAAGTCTGGACGGAGGTATTTTGGATAACTATAATGGTTGGAGTGGATTAAGTTGATCTTTGGATAGTATTGTTTAAGGTTAAAACATTTCTGAAGATTATTTTTGGAATATTATAATACTATAGTTTTAGGAAAAGGACAACCTGCAGGGTGGGGCATAACCCGTCGCGTCGGACAAATCTGCAGGAATCAAACCCACAACCATAGTGCGACAAGCCTTTATTTCCTACCACTAGCCTACAGGAAGTCCCTGGTTATTACAGAATAATTTTACTAATCTAAATGGTATGTGTTAACATTTGGAACCTTATACAATTAGGATAAATAGAATATTTTTGAGTTCCGTTACCATTTGGAGTAAAAGTTGGGTTGTGGTAAAAATTTATTAACGAATGAAAGTATACATAACAAGTATGTATATTCCCTTACGTTCTTAGTAAATCTCCTAAATAAATTCCTCAACATTATAAAATGTAACTTAAAACAAAAATGTTGTCGGTTAACTTTTCCAACTGGGGATTCAATGACTGTTTAACCAATCACAAGTTTGTGATTTTCTTGTGGTTAAACTTTCTCCTAATCCTATTTTCTATAACTCTCCATCAGACCTTTATGGTTTGTTTCTCCTCCATATCCATATTTTCATAGAATCCTAGAATGGGCTATATCGGGTGAACTTTGTACTTATCTTTCTTTCTTTTAATGTTATATATTTATTAACCTTATTTCCGATGTGGGTTTTCCTCAAAGGTATTTTCCCTTTTCAACCTTTTATTTTCAAAGAAAAATTTCAAATTGCGAGGACGCAATTTATTGAAAGAGGGGAGAATTTAACACCCCAAGCTTCCACGGTACGTTTCACTTCGAATAATGCAATAGCGTGTGTTGTACGCAACCTCGAGCTCTAACACACACCACAACGAATTAAACTAGCCGTTGTGAATAGTAATACCTACTTTTTGAAATTTTATAAATTTTATTTATCAAAATGGACTTCATTTTTGGATTTGGAATATCGAAATTAGCCTATGATGAATTTTTGGTATTTTTCTGAGAACTTCTATTTTTTTATAGTGAAAATTACTTAAAAACAACTTTTTTAATCAAAATAATTTATATTGATAAATTATACTATTTAGTGGTTTTAAAGTATAATTAGAATATATTTTTACCATTTTATCCAAAGGTGGTCATTAGAATTAATTTAACATTGAAATTGGACATATACAATTGCCAATCTTTTGATATAAATTGTTTCTTAAAAACACGCTATTTGTTGTAACAGTGGGAATTAATTATAAAATTAATTAATGCAACTTATATGTTTGGAATTTTGTAAAATAGGCATCATTTATGAATTTGGAATATCAATTATAGCTTAGGGTGAAATTTTGGCATTGTTCTGAAAAACATCAATTTTTGATGAATAGTGAAACCACTAAGTGGTAGTTAAATAACTGATTTTTTTGTTTAAATGAAATATTACCACTTCTGTGATTTGATTTTCAAAAATCCTACATACATGGTTGTTATTAAGAAGTAAAATGTGGTTCAATGAGATCAAAATAATTTTTTGGTGAATAGTAACTTTTATGTTCTTAATCGCGATTAGAGGTAATTAGTGCAGTTTAAGGTAAAAATAATGTTTTAATAATATGATATGAGCTTGAAACTTGTCCTACTCCTATTGGATGAGTCATGGCCGACCAAGACAACCCATGGGTCAACTTGGGGACCCCATGGAGCCACTTTAGTTGGAAAATGACATTAATATATATTTATTTAATGTTAAAATTAAATTGAGACAAACATGAGTTGTTTTACTAAAACAATTTTTAAGTGGGGCTAAACAAGTAAAAATTTTGATTATAAATATTAATTATAAAGACAAAAAGATTTCCTACATCATAGTATTTTTTTTATAATTTTTAGAGATTAAATAAATTAAATTATTTATGACATCATTATGATGCAGCGATGACCTCATTATTTAACTATTTAAATAAAATGAGAAGATAATGAAAAATCCAAGGCTTACACTTGTCCAAAGCCTATTAGATGAGGAGATTTCGAACCCTTATCACCTTAGACACAAATTATATAAGTGTGGGACCTTTAGAATCCGAAAAGCATTGTATAATAATGTATCATTTCAATCTTTCCAAAAGAGTCCATCCTCTCCACTTATAAAAGGCCCCCACCTCTCCCACCTCATTTACACTATCAAGCCATTTGTCTCGGACAACCTATGCCCAAATACTCTCCCAACTTCCCCCTCTTACTCCTAGAAGCCTCACTTTGGTTAGAACTATTCTCAAGGAAGCCTTTGGCTCAAATCAAAAAGTGTTACCCGATTTTGAGGTAATGTCTTCTCTAATGTTGTTTTGTTTTATTTTTCTTCTCCAACCCCCTAAACTCTTTTTATTCATTTCTTTTGTAAAAACACCAGTATCCTCAATATACTAGGATGGTGTTATAAGAAGTATTCGAGCTACACTTACACACACCTACATCTAATGGTTAAAGAACATACGGTTTCTGTGGATGGCGAATTTCTGCCTCACGAAACGATGATTGTTCAACACTCATATAACACCTTCAAAAGTGGCCATTAAGATGTCACTATTTTTATATATGATATATAATATGTTTATGTTTTACTTATGCTTCTGTATTTCTCATTTATGGCATACTTTATGATTTCCATTATGGGTAAAACGCGATAATTTCATTTTAGGAAGTGCGGACTACCGCCCCCTCAAAGTGATTTGAATCGTTAATGCCATATGTGGGATGTATAAAGGATGGAGTAAATGGTATTATACACTATATTATACTGTAATTATATTATACATTTATATCATTATGATTTCTTTCCATTAAATATTAAATTGAAATGAAAGTAGCGTTCATGCGTACGTACGGCTTACCGTCTCCATGAACGGTGCATTTCATTTCTTACCTCTAAATGTTACGTAATATTATAAATAAATGTATATACTGGATATATAAGATATATATGACATCTAAATCATGAATATAATTCTGAAGATAATGGATACTCTACCACATAAACAACTTGAAATTATAAGAAGTTTATTGTTGACTCAAGTACCAAAGATCGACAAAACGACCGTTATTAACTTAAATAATTACATAATGTTCATATCATTGTAATAAATGATATAATAAGGATAATGAAATTTAAAATGGTTCTTAATAAGGTATATATTAACTCTATTTTATTATTCAGGAGGTTAAAGAACGGCTGATTCAAGTCAGACACGAGGTATGAGAATTTCTTAACCCAACTTCCATTTTTTGGGTTAATCTCCTACTTTCAAATTATGTCATGATATTATTATGTACTATCTTGTATTTGTAATTTCTTTATGTGTACTTATAGTGAATACACATAATAAATCTATTTTACTTTAAAAATGATATTTGTATGGACTTCGTCTCAATCTCCATTCATTGAGGCATATTTCTTTTTATACACAACTTTCTTTTATACGGTGTATAAACCCCTTTGACTTTTACGTTTATTAAAAAGATTTTATTTTATAAATATGTGATTTTTATATTATTTGAAAAAAGAGATATTTCTCTCTAATATATGAAAATCCAGTGCAAATGTATACGTATTTAACGCAAGTTTAAAAATGTATTCAGAAAACCCGACTCTCGAGTGTGGTAGATAGGAAGGGATTGGGCGTGGACCCATCATGGCCTGTAATTAGTCGAGCAGTCTCAGAATTAGTTATTTTGTTTTCAGAAGCATGCATAATGTTTTCATAAAAACACTGGTGTATATTTGAGCAATTTTAAATGTAAGTATCTTCCCAAAAAAATTGCATCGGTAGGTCTCATGAGACAACCAGACGTGGAATTGGTCGAGGCCCTTTCCCAATTTGATTTATGGCTTTGGCCGAGGCCTTAATCATTTTAGACGTCTTGGCTGAGGCCTTGACAAAATGTTTCAGAATGTGTGGCATTATACATTCCCTCATTATGAAAGTGGTTATTGATCTTTCATGTGATTATTCGTCTAGTAGAATATCCATGTGAGTAAGTAAGTGGCATTATTTGATTTTACTTTTTCCATATTATGCTGAAGTTCAAGTTTAATAAGGCTTTTGTTTAGTTATACATTGCCTTAAATGTTTATGTTTATTTATGAAAGCTTCCGCAATATTTTTATCCTTACTGAGCATCTGAGCTCACCCCTTTCAATGTTTTGATATTTTCCAGGATGTGAAGAAGTATTTTATGAATGACCTATAGGGATTGTCAGAAGAGGATAGAAGTGTGGACTACGGAGACTTTGTTATTGTAGTTTTTCACTTTATGATGTAATGTAAGACTTATGAATGTATCTAGTGTTTCCAAGGCTACTAAAATAATTGGTCTTTTGAGACTTGATCTTTTGTGATCATGCCAATGTTACGAAGTAATGCACCGACTCTGGGTAGCTGGGGTCGGGGCGTTACATTCAACATTGATAGCCTCTTTCTTTCCCTTGCCATCACGCGCCTGGTGACCTTTTTCTCCACATTTATAACAAACTCCCATTCCTTTTAGGCAAGTACTAGGGTGATTCTTCCCACAATTATCACATAATGGAAAATCCTTCTTTCCCTTTTTCCCTTTATCAGTCTCTTGTTCCACCGTTCTCTTCTTCTCTTTCTTTACTTTGTTGTCATAAGACATAGAGAATTCCTTTTCTGTCTTGATAGCACATGAGACAATATCATCGTATGTTGAGAACGATTATGATACTAAAGCTCGACGGAGAAATGGTTTTAAACCATCAAAGAAATGATCAATCTTACTTCTTTGGTTACGTATATAATCTGCAGCATGTCTCCCTAACCTTGTAAAGTTGGCCTCATACATTGTGACATTCTCATCCTCCTTTTGTCTCAGACTCAAAAATTGCCTTTCCATATCTGCTCTATGGTCATGAGGAAAGTATTTTTCTAAGAAAAGATCTTTGAACTCCCTCCATTCCATATTCGATACGTCATCATCTTCCTTTGTGTTTTGAATCAATGACCACCATTGATCAGCATCTCCAGTGAGGTAGTAAACTACCATGATAACCTTTTCCCTTTCACAACTCCCCAAGGCGTGGAATATTTTCTCTACGGAGTTTATCCATTGCTCAGCTACTAATGGATTTGTACCCCCATTAAATGTTTGTGGGTTTTTCCTCATGAAGTGGTCTAACATTGATCCTCCACGTTGCGGATCAGGGTGCTCCATACGAGTAAGGTTATTATTCATAACCTGAGTGAGTTGTCCCAGTATGGTAATAAGTTGATCAGCACCAGTTGTATCTCCAGATCCACAATAATTATCTTGAGTAGGAGGGAAATCCCTACACGGAGTGCGTGCAATGATACGGTTTCCATTCATTCCACTAGGCGCCATTTCTAAACAATGGCATAAACTAGATTAGTTTATGAATCAAAATACATAATTCTGTACTTGTAAAACACTTAACACTAATTGAACTATTTTATAGATATAATCCATAATCATAAAAAAAAGTTTTCTTTGAGGAAGTATATACTCATAACCCTTCATAGTGGTTTGTAAAGAAATGAGAATTATCCTAAGCATATCCCCTGGGAGTGTTGTAACCAAGAGTGCAGCAAGGCCCGTTGTCGTGCACCTGTTCTCATTCGAGTCTAGCTCAAAGCGGTGTTTTTGGGTTTTACCACTAGGTACTTCTGTGCTAGAGCCACCTCTACCTGCTCGTACCCAGACAGGGATGTATCGCTCGGAAAACTCACAAAATCTCTATAATACCAAAATTCTAGGAAGTTCTTCTATACTAATCATTAAATTCTATCTTCGGGCTACGTGTGCTAATCAGAGTTTATCTAAATCTAGCTTCCAAGGTTAGTACTAAACTACCTATGATACCAACTGTAACACCCCGACCCCAGTAACCCAGAGTCGGTGCATTACTTCGTAACATTGGCATGATCACAAAAGATCAAGTCTCGAATGACCGATTAGATTAGTAGCCTTGGAAACATTAGATACATTCATAAATGTTACATTACATCATACAGTGAAAAACTAATAACAAAGTATTCATAGTCCACACTCACATCCTCTTCTGACTATCCCTGCAGGTCATTCATAAAATACTTCTTCACATCCTGGAAAATATTAAAACATTGATAGGGGTGAGTTCAGATGCTCAGTAAGGATAACAATATTGCGGAAGCATTCATAAATAAACATAAAAATTTAAGGAAATGTTTAACTAAAACAAAATACATTTAAACTTGAACATCAACATAATATGTAAAATGTAAAATGAGATATTTCCATTTACTTCTTCACATGGATATTCTACTGGTCGAATAATCACATGCAATATCAATAACCACTTTCATAATGATGGAATGCATAATGTCAGACTATCATAACCACGTAGCCAATGCCTCGTGCCAAGACCACAAATAAGATTTTATCAAGGCCTCGTGCCAAGACACTAGTTTGTCTCATGAGACCTACCGATGCATCGAGGAGCTGTAGCGGGCTCCACCCGTCACTTATTAAGTCCAATGCATTCCTCATATGAATAGTTTTAAACATATCATAAACCATAACATAATTGTATCACATAAAACATGCATAAAGGAAACATAACATTACAACATTTCAATCACAATATATCAATACAACACATTGATATAATAAAAAAACTTTCAAAACCATTTTCAATAACAAAATAAAATAAAGTTAAAACTTTGTATTTATTTTTCATTAAAAAACGATATGGCTTGTAGAGGATGCCGAAACACAAATAATGGTCACGGTGGCGGGGAAGTCATTGTCGCCGCATACGTAAGACAAAAACATTCATTTTGTCATTTAGTAAAACTCTTTGTAAAAAAAATATTCATTTTTGAATAAAAGTCAATGTCAAAGGTGTTTATACACCGTATAAAAGAAAGTTGTGTATAAAACCAAATATGCCTCAATGAAAGGAGATTGAGACGAAGTCCTTAAAAAGATTATTTTTTAAAATAAAATAGATCTATTATGTGTATTCACTATAAGTACACATAAATAAAGTACAAATACAAGATTGGACATAATAATATCATGACATAATTTGAAAGTAGGAGATTAACCCAAAGAATGGAAGTTGGGTTAAGAAATTCCCTTACCTTGCGTCTTGTCCTGACTCGACCGTTCTTTAACCTCCTGAATAATAAAATAGAGTTAATTTCTATTTACTTAAGAACCTTTTTCATGTTCATTATTCCTTTTATATCACTTATTACCATGTTATTAACATTATGTAATTATTTAAGTTAATAACGGTCGTTTTGTCGATCTTTGGTACTTGAGTCAAAAATAAACTTCTTATAATTAAAATTTGTTAATGTGGTGAAATATCCATTATGTCCAGAATTATATTCATGATGTAGATATCATATATATCATATATATACAGTATATACATTTGGTTATAATATTACATAACATTTAGAGGTAAGAAATGAAATGCACTGTTCATGGAGACGGTAAGCCGTACGTAAGCATGAACGCTACTTTCATTTCTATTTCGTAATTAATGGAATGAATTCATAATGATATAAATGTATAATATAATTCAAGTATAATATAGTGTATAATATAATTTACACCATCCTTTATACATCCCACATATGGCCTTAACGATTCAAATCACTTTGAGGGGGCAGTAGTCCGCACTTCCTAAAATGAAATTATCTCGTTTAACCATAATGGAAATCATAATGTATGCCATAAATGAGAAATAAAGAAGAATAAGTAAAACCTAAACATATTATAAATCATATATAAATATAGTGACATCTTAATGGCCACCTTTTAAGGTGTTATATGAGTGTTGAACAATCATCGTTTCGTGAGGCAGAAATTCGCCATCCATAGAAACAGTATGTTCTTTAACCATTAGATGTAGGTGTGTGTAAGTGTAGCTAGAATTCTTCTTATAAAAACATCCTAGTATATTGAGGATACTGGTTTTGTTACAAAAGAAATGAATAAAAAGAGTTTAGGGGGTTGGAGAAGAAAAATAAAACAAAACAACATTAGAGAACACATTACCTCAAAATCGGGTAACTCTTTTTGATTTGAGCCAAAGGCTTCCTTGGGAAGAGTTCTGCCCTAAGTGAGGCTTCTAGAAGTAAGAGGGAGAAGTTGGGAGAGTATTGGGGCAAAGTTTTTCCGATCCAAATGGATTGAAAGTGTGAATGAGGTGGTAGAGGTGGGGGCCTTTTATAAGAGAAGAGGAGGGGCACTCTTGGAAAGTAAGGGAATTTACATTATTATACAATGCTTTTCGGATTCTAAAGGTCCCACACTTATATAATTAGTGGATAAGGTGATAAGGGTTCGAAATCTACCCATACAATAGTATTTGGACAAGTGTATGCCTTGGATTGTACATTATCGTTTCATTTTATTAAAATCGTTAAATAATGAGGTCACCGCTGCATCATAATGATGTCATAAATAATTTAATTTATTTAATGTATAAAAATTATAAAACAAATTATATGATGTAGGAAATCTTTTTAGATTTCAAATGACTATTTATAGTTAAAAATATGACTTGTATAACCCCATGTAAAAATTGTTTTAGTAAAACATTTCATGTTTGTGTCATTTTTTACTTTAACATTAAATAAAAGGTATATATGTCATTTTCCAACTAAAGTGGCTCCATGGGGTCCCCAAGTTGACCCATGGATTTTCATGGTCGTACATGGCACATCCAATGAGGGTAGGACATGTTTCAAGCTCATCTCATATTATTAAAACATTATTTTTACCTTAAACTACACTAATTACCTCTAATCGCGATTAAGAACTTAAAAGCTAATATTCACCAAAAATTATTTTAATCTCATTGAACCACATTTTACTTCTTAATGACAACCATGTATGTTTGATTTTTGAAAATCAAAACACAGAAGTGGTAATATTTCATTGAAATGAAAAATCAGTTATTTAACTACCACTTAGTGGTTTCACTATTCATCAAAAATTGATGTTTTTCAGAACAATGCCAAAATTTCATCCTAAGCTATAATTGATATTCCGAATTAAAAAATTATTTCTATTTTACAAAATTTAAAACATATAAGTTTCATTAATTAATTTTATAATTAATTCCCGATGTCACAACAAATAGCGTGTTTTTAAGAAATAATATATATCAAAAGATTAACAATTGTTTATGTCCAATTTCAAAGTGAAATTAATTATAATGAACACCATTGGATAAAATGGTAAAAATATATTCTAATTATACTTTAAAACCAATAAATAGTATAATTTATCACTATAAATTATTTTTATTAAAAAATTTGTTTTTATGTATTTTTCACTATTCATAAAAAATTAGAAGTTCTCAGAAAAATACCAAAAATTCAACATAGGCTAATTTTGATATTCGGAATCCAAAAATGAAGTCCATTTTGAAATATAAAATTTCTAAAATTTTAAAAAGTGGTTATTATTATTCATAACGGCTACTTTGATTAGTCGCGGTGTTTTAGAACTCGAAGTTGCGTACAATGCAAGCTATTGCATTATTGAATGAGAAGCGTATCGTGGAACCTCAGGGTGTTACAACATTGATGAGCCCGGTGATATCTATGTACATCAAACTACTATAGCCTCCCAAATCCTTAACTCTATCAATAATATTTTTCAGCGGATTATTACAACTATTTTCACACCCAAGTCAGATAGAACAGGAAACCTTATCCATCAGGATTTTTAATCCTTCAGTCCATGATTACTAGAACTCAATATAACCTAACCTTATTTTTTAAATAATATCATCAAAAAAATTCTCAAAACAAAAGGGGGGACATTCTTGGTTGGTCATTCATCAATTTCCTTATAGATATTCTAGAAATTGACTACGATGAGAATGCCTTGAGATCTAATCGACCCTTCTTTTTAATCTCAAATGTTTTGACATATGTGAATAATATAATATTAGGGTAGCCACAATCGGATTAGAGGCTGAAATGTAGATGGCATGGCTGACACATAACCCACCTCATTCCCACCTTCTATCTCTCCGCGCTCTCCCCCTTTATAAGGAGTATTGACACCAAACTCCTCCCACCTTAATGCCACAACCACCATACTCGTCTTATCCTGTGTACCATCCCATGGAGGGAACCCCATATGGTGACTCATATCACATTATTAATTTGGATAAATAAATGTAATCTTTGTTTGACTAGCAGGTTGAGGACACTCTGCATTAGATAATATGCTTTACAATGTAGGATTTCCCTCCCCCTACTCTATACAACCCCTTAACCTGCCACCACCATCCCACTACAGTTATAAGGATGCTTCCTCTATCCCAGATCCATTGTATCCAATAGAATAACTTCGTATTGGATGAATTACCACCGATCCGACTGTTGTAGATTCCTTATGGGATGAGGTATCCCACACTCACATTCAAGACCCATTTTTCATCGAACACTCCATGGGACAAAACTGAATGGGTTTTACTTAAGATAATTAAACTATATGGTCTTCTTTGGCTCTATTTTTGGAAATTCCTTTCATTTAGATATTGATGTATTTGTCTCTAATGGTGTGATTTTGTACATCTATATCATTTCACTTACTTTAACTATGATATTGATACTGCAATATATATGTTTTCATTGTCAAGATATTGTGTGGATTGTAATTTGTGACAACAACCCACTATTACGCTTGGAAGTCTCTCATGAACCTACTAATGGCTTTTCTCATACATATTTACAAGTGAGTTCATCTGTTATGATTCACATTTTCTACACTTTTATAATTTCTCCCTCCCCTTTCATGGAATTTCACAACACACCATTCTCCACCTTATAGTGTTTATGAAGTAACATGCTTATTTTTTTTGGTGGGGGAAGATGCCCACTTATGGAAAGTAATTTTAGCATTATCCCACATTACCATGGATGGAATTTTTCTCATATGGTGTTTATAATGGGATTTTATATATTCTATAAATGTATATCCACTATATTGAAAAGGATTTTGTAGACATAATTTCGAAGTTACTCATATGTACTGATTAATAAGATGATTTTTATATGAATAATCCTTGAAAAACATGAGAAGAAACCTTTAGATATTCATTCATAAAACATTTAAAATAATCATTGTGGCGATGTATTTTAAATTAAGGAACCCCTTAAAATGGTAATAGATTTATGCATAAAGAGATGTGAAGTATAGGAATTATAGATGCTATAATATTCATTACTATGTGTTCTCAATTTCATGCATTCTTGACATTCTCCCTCAATTCATCTTGGAATGACATGAAAAAGATGTGCCTAAATTCAAATTCTAGTATCTCAACCCAATGAAATAAATTCTACATATTGAAAAGCATACCCAAATTCGTTTATGTCCTGTCATCATTTTTTAAAAGCAATAATGAAATGAGTTTTCTTGACCTAAAAAGGTGGTATCCCATTATTTGGTTTCGATGGAATATATTCATAACCTATCAAAGTGTATGAAGAGATTAAAATAGAGGTTTGAACATTCATTCAACAAATAATTGAATTTACCTTTTTCAGCAACAATAATTGGGGAATGAAAAATTATATGTAGTTAATTAGTCTTTGTTTGTTAGAGAACATAAAATATTAGATATTTATGTATAATTCATGTTGGAATTTTTATGGTAATTAATTTAAAATAACTATTAATTTAGTTGATGTAACTTGTGTTATTTAAACATCTATCTTTGATTACCCATTTGGGATGATTTCCAAGGAAATTATTTGAGGATAAACAATGGATCAATTTTTATAGAGTTTGATGAATTAATTATCAAAATTAATTTCCATTATTTTATGCATTTTGAAAATGGTTTTTTGGATATATATTTTTTAGATTAAAACATAAACATGTCTTGATATGTGTAATTTAACCATGAAAGTAATTGATTATATGATATGGAATAATCGGGAATTTCAGATGGAAATGGAATGCATTTGAACCATTTTTTATTGGTGTATGATACTGATGAGTCAATAAAACTAGGGAACCCCAACAATGATGTCGGTGTGGAGAAAGAAGAACAGAAAAACCTCTTGCATGGTTTCCGCATTGTTTAACAAACTGCTAGGATCCTCCAAGAAACCACGAGAGGTGTGTTTGATTGGTGGTAGAGGCATTCCACATGGTCTCTGCATAGTTTACAAATCATGAATACAAAAACTAGGAATCTATGTGCCTCATATCACCAAGATAGAACCTTAGACATGGTTTGTGCATGGTTTAGAAAACTATGCACCTTATCATTCTAAAGGTCAAAATAATGCCACCCACTTCTCATCTACCACTATTACCAATCATTTGTCTTGATATTTGGACCCCTAATCACTCATGGATAGTAGGGAATGGTCAATTAATGTACGAGGTCTATTTTGGAGGATCCTACTCATCAGGAGGAAATATATATTGGAAGGGGGATTGTCAATATTCTTCTAGATTGTTTTTGAATATTTTTATCTTGTGGTTGTTGGAAGTCATCGTTCTTTTATCAGTTGTAATTAATACTTCAGTTATCATGACATTTCTAGTTTTCATATACTCAATGAGTTTTATATTCCCTTTATGTGATGGGGTTTTAAATAATATATATTCATTAGAAATTAATTTTCCTTTTTGTGTTTGTGATTGTTTGTTTTACCAAAAAAATATAACCTTAAATCCATTACATTATATTGATTGAAATTCGATATCACATAACGAGTGGAGTTTTTAGTGTTCTCGGTGAGGATTATGAAACGTTGTCCATTTACCATTGGGTGCACATGTTGTATGAAAAGGGAATGTTTTCATAATGATTTTAAAAAAATTCTTCAAAACAGGAATATTATTTCTATTGACATAATAGAAGCATCCCAGACCAAGGAGGTTTCGATACATTTGAAACCAAGAGATGCACATTATTCTGGATAATACAATATAATATGTGAATTAATTTTCTATGATCTTTGTATGCACTCACAACACTAATGAATTTATTCAATCAATTATTAAAATAAATATCAAATGATATACTATTTTAAAATTACCTGTTTGAGAATGTGAATAATTTATCCTGAAAACATTTATAAAAACTCTCAAAAACCACAAATATCGACTCAAAAATTCAATAACCCTTAATTTAATTAATTATGACTAAAGAAACAGAATGCTTAACCATCCCCTAGTGGATTGACCCTATACAAACACTATTCTCGTGGTAAGAGTGGATAAATGAATTTTGGATTATATAAGTAATCATTTTTATAGAATGATACTATATTGTTGAGGTTTTGTTGAATGGAAAAAAACTAAAGAGTTTGAGGAAATATGTTACATATTCTCTATGTAACTTCTTTTTGTTTTCACTAAATGATTTCATTGGACGAATTTACGTTGAAAGGGATACTTCAAGAATTATGTTGGGTGGGGGTGGGGGGGGGGGGTTTGAGAAGTTATTTGGGAATATATTGGTAATGATAGTGTTTCTTGAGAGGTTTGAGGATGTGGGAAGAATGAATGCCTTTTTCTAATAGAGGAGGAGCGATACTCCTAGAAATTTTGGGAAATGGAATTTCTCCCATGTTTTTCACATTTAATGGGGATCCAATAATTTCATACATAATATAAAATGGAGTATAGTGTATATATATGTCCATAAATTGATTTTACACATGTTTATTGTTCATTTTGGCCCTTAAGATAATGTTTTAAGACTTTTTTAGCTTAATATCACAATATTCGTTGTAATTAAGGTTAATTACATCCCCTAACATTTTTTGTCAGAAACTATGTTGATATTAATAGAAAGTATAAATTTTATTATTCCAAATATGGAAACACGTTTTAAAAATCCTATTCAAATATGAGGCATATATTATTTTAAATATAACCCTCTAGACCGGACAACAATGTAGGTATTTAATGTAAAATCATTCAAATGTTTCCTCGTCTTTTATATCCAATTTCAATGTCAAATTTATTTAAATGAACTAAATTGGATTATTTTATAGTAAATTTATCTATTTGAAAAAAATATAATTTATTATTATAAATAAATTCATTAAAAAATTAGATTGGAGTTAAAATTCAATCTTTTTCAATATTCATCAAAAACTGAAAATTCACAGAAGAATATGTAAAAATTTTCCTAACCAAATTTTTATGTATGTCTTACAAATATTATGTTTATTTTTTAAGATATGATTTATTGAATTCTGAAAAATTAATCTTAAATAGGTTATCCATTAAAATGATGTGATAGTTCTTTAGTAAAAATATCAGTTTTTATGTGTAATATTTGGTTTTCTAATATCACAAGTTTATTGATTATATTAGACAAATAAAAAACACTTTGGACTGAATATATGAAATATATATTTCATTAACATCATTCACAAATTTTAATTATTTTAATTTATAAGGAAAAAATTCCTTTTGGGCATGAGAATAGTTTTCTATAAAACGTTTTTTCATATTTAATTGGTTCGTAAATTAATATATAATTAATTTAAAACTAATTAATTAATTGTATATTTTTATGAAGCATATATTTTTTTAAGTTAGTTAATATAATTTTTAATCACTAATTTAATGACTAGTTTAGGTCTTATTATATTAAATAATAATAGTTTAATAACATATTGTTGTTTGGTAAAACTATGTATTAAACGTAACGCAATCCATTAAACAAACTATTTATTGCATGTGAAATATGATAACTCATTTTTTCATTTAATGGTATAAAATAAATTGAATTTTTTAAACTATTACATGTATTATAACTTCTTGGTATATTATATTCCCTTATATTCATGGTGTTGCTTATAATAAAGACTATAGAATCTAATGTTGCTGCTATTGATTTTAGGTGCCATACACATAACATTTTGAGGAAATTTTGTCAAAGCAGTAATGTTGAACTAATCCAAGAACCCATTTATGATTATGTTTTGGAATGCATGACAAAATAACTCTTTCATAAAGAGCATGTGTATCATATTAAAGCTAGTGGAATGATTTGTTTTAGTTGTTTACACTAATCTAAGTGGGAGTCTATGGTTGTTACTTCCCTAAAACGATATTTTGTGTAATTTATGATAATATTGATTCATTTTTTAATATTAATAAACTCTTAATCACATTATTATTGTTCTTATACATAATATAGAACCCTATAATGTAATAATAGTATATGTCGAAAAAAAGGTCATAGTAGTTCCACGCTATGATGAGAACCCTGATGTTACACAATATTATTTTAAGTGTATGTTCTATAATGAGAAAAAATAATTTGAGGGACATAATTGATTTAGGATAACTGGGGTGGAGACTCAAAATACTTTGGGAAACCTTCTCTTGTTGTATTCCCTTAATAATATCCAATGGTGTATAGTATGAGAACAAGACCCTCAAGTAGGAATTCATATTTGTGTGTGTCATTGTGTGTTCCTATATTATGATTAGTGTATTGAAACATAATCATTAATATTATTATTAATGATTATTATATGTCTGATAATTTTATGAATTTATGAAAACCCTGACAAAATAAGTATATTGTGAGTTAGGATGCATTGATTGTGTCATGAGTAAAATTTAATTAATTAATATCAAGAGAAATGATTTTCCCCTATATTCTAAAATAGAATTTGATATATTAGTTCGTCTAATGTAAATTATATATCCTAAATAAATCAATGTTCATAGTGTATTATGGAAATGTTTTACTTCTTGAACATCAATGAAAGAGACATTAGGCACATAAGTTGATTTCACCAGCATCCAACCAGATTGATTAGAGATATCACGATAAATGGATTTTATTACACAATAATAATAAGTTTGAGGTATTATATTAATGAGAATAACTAAAATATTAATTTGTATTGAATATTAATTTCATACAAAACCATCATAAAAAAATATAACAATAAAAAAATTTAGGTCGAAAAAAGTCATGAAGACCTGAAATGATGAAGCCCCATAGTGTCTCCTTTGATAGTATTTTTTCATTCAATATGTAAGGAACCCACACTAGAATAAAAAATAAGATACATGTACAACTCTGCCTACACCATACAACCCTTACACTACAAAATTTCACCCTCTCTATACATGCCTAACAAAAATTTCATTCCTCATTAGAATCTTGTGATTCCTGGATTAATACTCCCAATCCAAATATGTGTCTGGTATACCTTTATTTATGTGAATCATAGATTCACAGTCTGATTCCATTTCATCAACCACAATATTAAACCATTCATAATGATAAATTCTAGTGATCATCACTCTTACCTCTACAACGATGGATGTGCCAAAAAAACAAAAATCACTGAAACCAGTAAGAGCCGAACCAGAACCATTTATCACCAGATCACCACCCCTCATCATCAAAACAACAAAGGAGTCATAAACATTTAATTTCATAACGCCACGTGGGGTAATCAATCAGACCCATCAGCCTCGCATGACCTAATAAGCATCCATTTCCGATGATAACCAACATAGGAATCAACTCATCCCTAGAGATAACCCTTTCCTATAAATCTCTCAATAATGAATAGTGGTCTTCCTTAATCATCTAATCTTGATTCTAGAGATATATCATAGAGAAAAATTTGGATGTGATTCTTAGGGTGATCAAAATAAAACAATAAAATCAACAGGATCATCCATGTTAGCACCCAAAGCTTCCAATGACGAATTTTAGAGATTTTTTGGATTTATCTGGATCACCACAAAATGGATTATATTCTTAATTATAATATCAAAATTAAAATATGAAATAGAAACAATTTTATATTCATTAATTAGAAATGAATATATTTCATGGAAATTCTATATGTGAAAATTTTAATTATAAATAATAATTGGTGATCATATGCTTTGGTTCCATCATTTATGCATTTTTTATGTTATTTTATGCAATTACATTGATCGTTGAATTTATAGATGTTTAAATACCCGATTAATCATATACCACGAAAAAAAATATTATTTGGGAATGATCCATCTGACACTTCTACTACACCAAAAACCTATATTTAAAACTCAAGAATGAATCTTCTGAGTAAAATAATAAAAGTATGATACCATTTTTACTATTACTTTTTTACTAAATGGATCATTTATTAATTGGAATTAGATCTAAAGTAGTGTTTGGATATAGGTTATCTATTAAAACATGGTCATTTAGGCTTGTAGGATGAATAAAAATGTATACAACGCGAGGTTTGGTTTGTGGTTCATGGTAATAAAGGAAAATTGGGGTTCTAGAATGGAAATACCATGGGGGTCATGGGTAGAAAAACATTGGGGAAAAGGGTCAAAAAAATATTAGGGTTTCTAAATTATATAACTGATGGTTATGACGAAATACCATTGTGTATTACACTAAGAAGGTGATAGTGGGCCCATTTATTGATATAATCCTGTGTGGATGGGTATTATTGCCTATTAGTGGTTGAAATTCACTATACATTATGAGGTATAGTGACCTTTGATACACACATAATGGATGAAGTCGGTATTTTATGGTGTAATGATTTGTGGTTAATAGACAATAACCTAATATAGGTTATTTACCATTAAAATTAGTTATTATATCATATTACATGCCAGTAAAATATATTATAATAATGTAATGTGGTTTAATAATAAAACCCTACTTGGTCTATGGAAAAACACCCAATATGCACACCCTATTGTATGCCCAAAAATTATGTTTCAAAAATAATGTAGGGTAAGGGGTTGATCAATTGTAATGTTGGTTGTTGATGGACTTATCGAGAAATTTTATAACTAGTTATTTTGTATCTTGAGCCGATTATTTTCTAAAATTTGTTTTTAATATATTGTATAGATTTTAGTCCATTAGAGATTTGTTATATTCGAACTACTATGATTTATATTGACGAATATAATGATTATTACTTATTATATTTTATATTAATGATTTTTAAATTTATTATATAATCATAAATATATAATATCAAGGGAAGAAATTCCCCCCAAAATATATTGAGCCACCTAATTTTGTCAAAAACATTTATTACACTATGTAGGGAGCTTTATGTCATGTGGAAACACTAGATATGGTTCATAGGTTCGAAACTATTATAGAGGTATGTAAATTTTGTTCTGGAATAATAAAAATCTATTAAAAATAATTAAAAAAATGCACGTTTAAATATATATTTTTTATAAAATATGGTTTTATTAAAAGTAAATAAATTCTATTTTATAAAAATATAATATCTAATTCGTCAATGTTTTTTAAAATGAAATTTCATTCAATATAGTTCCTAGTTGTACCCCCAAATAGTGAATGAAAACATTTTTCCTAGAAGAAATATTTTATATTGTAGAAACAAATGATATTATAGTGTATATATTGAAAAAGAATTTAGGATCTAATATAATATATTATTTTAATAAATAATAATGAAGAATGAATTTTGGGGGGAGTCATCCAGAGATTTGAAGTCAAAATAATGTGCTCTAAAAGTATAATATGTAGAAGAATTTATATTTCAGTTTTGGAAATAAATTAAAATTCATAAAATATACTTGTAAAATATGAGATAATTATTTTAATTTTGTTAAATATTGTTTAGTAATTTTATCCTCAAAACTCTATTAATTGGGAGGTTTTATATACAAACAAAAAAGAATATACGGTTAAAGGGGCATGGCTAATGATGTTTTCTTAAAATATTACAAGAAATAAAAGACATGGATACATGATCATGGGTATTACTAAAACATTAATTTGAATATAATTAAATTTAATGACGAGGAATGTCATAATATAATGTCAATAACTTCTTCAATAAATTATTCCTTAAAAATAAAAGGAATAGGTACTATTGAAAATGAATTCCAAAATTTAATATTTAAATATATGTAATTTATTAAGGGGTAGAAACATAAATTTTAGTATTATAAAAGATTATTTGATCTTGTAAATGAAGATATAATTAGAATAAAAGAATTCATTATTAGACAATTTGTGACTCAGAAAATATTTACTAGAACAAAATGAACTTGTGATAATTTATACTAAATAAAAAATATGAAATATGATTATTATTTTTGTGTTAAAAATGAAGCAATCATCACATGGAATACATTTATAATATAGAAAAAATAATATAATTAAAATAAAATAGTAGAAGTTTTTAGACCTATTCCCTAACTAAAAATGAAAATCAGATAAGTTATGAGGCTTGTATGATATGAATGTCACCTTAATATAACAAAATGATAGTTGATATTTAGTAAAAAATTAAACTAAATATTATTAATTTATATTAAAATAATATAATTAGGCATCAATTAAGTAGAATAGACATTTATTTCCAAAAATTCATTAATAATCATAGTAAAAAATATACTTTATTTTTCAAGGTAACATTATATTCTACTACAAATATTATAATTTGAGTATTTTTTATTGAATGGGGGATGCATAATTATATTTTTTAGTAACAAATTAAGATTGAAGACATTAAATTATATTTAAAATTATTTAAAAATACACTAATAAACATTATGAAATAATAATTACACTATAACTAATTGATTGTTAATGGGGAAAAATAAAATATATATGTCAATTTTGATGAAAACTAATAAACCAAATTGAATTTAAAAAATACATTAGAATATATTTTATATAAATAATTATCAATGTAAAAAAGATATTTTCTGGAAAATATTTCCTAATATTATTGTATATGAGATGTTTTATTAGAAGAAATAATTTGTTTAACATTTCAATGTTTTTTGAAGTCACAACATGATAATTAATAAATATCAAAACTTTAGAAAAATTATTGAGATTCCTAATATAAAATTTTTAATTTAACATCACCCTCAAATAATTGACTATATGTGATGCCATAAATGCATACACAAATGTTTTTTTCATGATGTTATAATAATTAACAATATTCCCAAAATTTTCAATAGTAAGATTAATAATATCAATATTTATAGTTGACTAAAATAAAAATTTATATTTATATTTATAAATTGAACTATTTTATTTAAATGAATTTAAATATAGTTGATTCAACGTAGAGTTGAAATAATGTTATAAAAATATATAATTACTAAATATTACAGAAAAATGAATAAACCAATCTACATTATAAAAATAATTTGAGATTTGAAAATATAAATTCATACAAAAATTGAATAAAATGAATAAAACGCATTACACATATATATAAAGTTTTGATAAATTTAGTTAATATATTTCTAGAGAATAATGAATGAGCACTTGTTGAGAATTAATAGTCAAAAATATTTAATATATTTTGAATTTAATTATCATACCAGGATAACAGGGTAAAACCTCATTTCATCCCAGTGAGGATGTAGAAACAAGATAAATAATTAATGATGTGTTTTATGAAATAAATACATGATTCTGTAAAATTATATTCTCTTAATGAAATTCTTTATTATCGAGAGAAAATTTTATCTGATTTAAAACCTATGAATGTGAAAATTATCTGTGATATTATTATTGTAATTGAAAAAACAAAACAGATGGAAAATTTTAATTTTTAAATTGATAAATTTAGGATAAACTATTTATAGAGAAACTTCAGGCTATTATCCTAGATTAGAGATCAATAAATGTTTACCGAAACATAATTGAAATATATAGATTAAAATATGTTCCAATATTCTACAATATTATGATGGAATGCTATATAAATATGATATATTACTATAATGTAAAAGTGTAAAACAATCACTATATTTGATATATAAGCACGAATAAAATAACTTCAATTTATATTTTTTAGATATATTTTATTCCGGAGGAAATATTTTTGATATATAATTATTTTCTAGTTAAATGATAACTTTTTTGTTAATATTTTGTGTGACGAATTACAACACATGGATAAAAATTAGGTAAATATTTATTTTTCCTATTTGATTACTTCATTGTAAATTTTTTTTATAGTTTTGGAATATTGGATTATATTAAATTAGCCACACTCAAGAAAATAGTTTAATGTTGAATCCAAAGTGTTCAAAACGATACATACACAAATATTTCATTGATAATTGTGAACTATATCAGAATATATTTTTAGTCATATTTGTTTTTATGAATATAGTTAAATAGTGGTTTTTATGTCATCACAAATTCCTATTATGATGATAATATATATCATGGATGATTCATATCTGATGGGAAATGTTATGTATATTAGCTATTGGAATTAATGCTATTTGAAACAAATTTTTGTAATAGTAAATAACACATCAGTGTAATATATAGTAGGAGCATAGACATGTATAGAAATATTTTGTATAAATGAGAAACTAGAATGCGTGTTAACTTAACTATATTTATTGACATTAATAACAAAATCATGATTAATTTATTAATTAATACATTGAATGTTTCATTTTAAAAGACATATTTTGTAAATATCTAATTATCAAGGAGACTATAAAATATGTAATTGTAAATATAGAGTGTATACTAATGTAATAACATGTGGTAAATATTATCAAAAAGGAACATTAAAAAACTAATTTCAATAATTGATGGTAAAACTGAGCACATTTCCTTCACCTATCATAGAACAATATATTTCTACTACACTTTCCTTCCCCCAAAAATATAATATAATTTACTTTTGAAAGGGAGGATATTATATAAGTCTATACGTACCTCAAAACTAAAATGTTTTAAAAATGGGGGTTTTATATTTCTTATATAATGTAAAATAATATTAAAATTTCTAACAAAAATGATGTGGGAAAAATAAATTTATTATTTATATTATTATAAAAGTATAAAATTTTTAACAAGCAATAATTTTTTTCATATAGGGATTAGTATTCATTAAAAACACCACTGAAATCCATTTTTTGGTTCCCAATTTCTATTTATTGGAGGATTCCCTAAAATATATCCAATGAAAGAAATTTTGATTATATGATATATTACTACCTAAAATAAAGGGGGATAATTTTATATGATAATTTTAGTTAAAAAATAATTGTTACAAAGGGAATATAATTCAGAAATAGTTTTATAAAGATTATATATAAAGTTGATAAATCTTATTTAATTTATGAAACATTATATATCCAATTGATAAAAAAACCAATACACGGTATTGAAATTTACATTAGATATCAATGTTTTAGTTTTTTTAATAAGTGAAATTTTTTAAAAAAAATAATTAAGTTACAATTTGAAAATAATAACATAAAATTATATTATTGATATTGATTACTAAAAAAATATTGAAAACTCAAATTTATACCATATAAAATAAAATATAATTATAATATAATTACATATTAACTATAGGACTAATTTTCAGAAATATGATGTTATTCAAAATAATTCTCAAATCTCCTATAATTACATATAATAAAATTGTATAAAATAAGATAAGTGTTTAGGGTTCACAGTATAATTAATTAATACTAAATGTAGTAAAAACATAGATAATTTTTTATATATATAAAATATATTTTATATATGTATATTTCAATTCGTATTTATAGAATATATCATATAGTTATACTAACAACCATTAAATTCATATATTATCATTCGAGTATTTATGATATTATTAAAAACTCTTCTATACATAGTAAACATTTGAAAATGTATGTGTTACACAAAATAACAATGAATTATAGTAGACAAACAGAGTATTTTGTTGTAGATTTAAAATATATTAACAAGGTGAATAAAATAGTAATTAAAAAAACATATAAGTAAAAAATATATATAGTTGAGTGTAGATCTACAAGATAACAAATATAGAAGTTCTATTTAATGAAACTGAATTATTGTTTGAAATGTTGTGGTAGGAGGTTTATTCTTGGAAAAGTCTGTATAGATTTTATTTGAAACTCTACTTTTAAATAAAAAGAATTATATTTATGCTCAATACAATACAAACACATATATATAACAATTCTAGTGAAAATATCACTACTAAACTATATAATAATTAAATTTTACTCAATATATTACCGAAAATAAAAAATAAAAAATCAAAAAAATATTTATTCATTTACTATAATAGATTTTTCATGACTGATATTCCCATTTAAAAATTAACCATATTGATGTGTTAGGCAATTCATCATATTTTTCAAAATGAAAAATAATTTTGGGCTTTTGTTTTGAATATTTATGGAATATTTTATTAAGTAATGTGATAAATTTTGTGTAATTATTTAAATATTGTAAAATATTATTGAACATGGGACATGTTGTAACATGTCAAATTATAGTTACTAGACACAATCCATTAAATGGATTTTTTTACAGTGTATAGTTAATTGATGATAATGGTAATGTATTCAAAAGTAAAAAAGGGAATATTAAACTAACAACTAATAGCCATAGATCAATCGGTTATCATTAAATACTACTATCCCTATGGTAGGTGCAATGATTAATTCATGATGTAGTAAATTTCTATATATGTTATATGTGTGAAAACAATTAATGGAATTAATATCATCTAAAAACATAATACCACTTGGAAACCCAATTTAATGTAAAGCCTATGAGCCATATATTCCACTATATGACCTTCAAATATTGATCTAGAAAACATCTAAAAAATTCACATGATTCATAATGATCATTGAGGTTTATATTTATTAATTCTAAATATGATATTTCTTGAAACGTATGAAATAATTATGAAATTTAAAATTTAGGTGAATTAATGGGAAATTTTTTGGAGAAAATGGAACTTTCTTAACCAATGATACATACTTTATAGACAGTTGAAAGCATTGATCAATTATATTATACCAATCTAGAACCATTATATAATGATATATCACAATAATAAAAATGTTATGTGTGGTTGTCTTTATTATCATATCCATTTGGGATAGTATAAGATATAGATATATTTTAATGTGATGGTAAGATAATGTAGGTCAATTTCTTGATACTGAAAAAAAAAACAGTATAATAAATTAAACCACATCAAAAAGGTGGTTATATATGAGTATAATGAAGAGGATTAGGATAGTTAAGGCATAATGTCATGTATAAAGCAACCAAAAAAATAATTTCACAACATAATGTTATTTATGTGAGGATTTATTGCAGTTATATAAGGTTGGTTGATGTAATAACATTTAAATAACAATCATAACATCAGAGGTAATTCTATTGATGAAAAATATTTAGATGATATATGTATTATGGAGAAAATATAAATCCATAAGTTAAGGACATGAAAATTAAATTAAACTCTTGTTTATTAAGAAATATTAGTTTATTCCAAAACAAAGTAGATCACAAAACAATCATCCATTGATTTTAGGATGATTAATAGGATCATAAAATTACAGTCAAGCAGCTTTGAAGTATGTTAGTGTAATATTTTATGGATATAAAGTAAATAGAAATTAAATTATAGTAGAATTAACTATATGAATATATATTGTGTTGATGAAAACAATTTCATAATTTTGATCATAATTCTTTGATTAAACATTTCTAGAATATTGCATATTTTATTAATATATTTTTAATTGAGGTAGAAAATCTATGTGTATATCTATTTTATAATGAACATAATTATTATTATAATATTGTTACATGTTTTAAATTATATGGAATGAATTTTTATTGTTGATTTTTTGTTATTATTGGATTTTTATTAGTAAAAAATACATATCACACTTAAAGAGAGTATAATATCATTTTGAATTGAGAGAATAACTATTTATTAATATGACAAATATTGATTCTAGAAATTTCATATAAAATATTGAAATAAAACTAAGACACTCATAATGCTTGATGTTAATTTTTTATGTGATTATTTTTCATTCCCATATATTAGTTATAAATTATTATTATATAACATCATCGAAAATTTTTATAGATAGTCATAATGATATTGTACACATATAAAGGGTAGTGATATCATTTAATATTAGTTGTTTCGGTATTGGAATGTATATTTTGTTCATGTATGGTGAAAGATTATATTTTTTTTGTTTTCTATTTGTCATATGATTTATTATAAGAATATTTGTGTTATGGTTACAATGGAATCAAGAATCCTGATACTTTTACGTTTCATAGTTGATCTACTAGGGTTTGTTTAAGAAGAAATATGTTTATTTCATCCTCTCTGTATTCATAGACTAATTTTTCAAGGTTTTCCATGTCCTTATCTATTTTATAACATTACCAATTGTGGAAATGGTTATTAATTTATAGTAGTTTTCAGGAGGGAATGTTTTGGGAATGTTTTTTTAGAAGTTTTTTTTATCCAACCTTATGTTATAGAATTTTAAATTGTGGATGGTATTATATTTCTTATTTTTTTAATTACATACTAGAAAAATATGACAAATATATTTGAATTTATAGTTACCAATTTAGTGGATTGATAAATTTCTTTATATTATATAGAATTTATTGATTCATGTGGGTGTTTTATAGTTGTATTTTCAATTTCACTGAATGTTTTTTCAAATATTTTGATGCCTTCTATGGTTTTGCATGATTTAAAATGTCTTTATTGTTGATTATTTTTAATATTTTGTGTTTAAAATGATTTTATTATATTACATGGGGGTTTCTCTACTCTGATATATGAGTTCAATTTCCAATTTTACTTCTATATTCTATCATATTTAAGGAATTGGGTAACATGCATAATATAATTGGAATATAGATTTGTATAAGGTTATAGATAGGTGTATAAAGAAAACTAAACATAAGTATTTGGGAATTCTTTGTATGGGTTATGAAATATAATCCCATTGTCTATAGAAGTACATTATTTTTCAAAAATTAGGGACATGAAAATTGACTATTTATTTGGTGGTTATAACAATCAAATTTGGAAAAAAGTTGAGATAACATCTATAATATCTATAACATAATCATTCCGCAATATAATTCATGGAATTCATGTGAGTGATGTTTGAGATCTATTAATGACCATTGATAATGGTAAATTTCATAACAAAAATGAAAATTAATAAATTTACTTTTCTAGATATTAGTTTAATCATATTTTTATAAGTAAGATTACATTTTTAATTAAATTTCGTATAATTTCTTAAGAATCTATATATTAAATACCAAGATGACATTCTATATGTTCAAAGTTATAAAAAATAAATCTAATAGTGTAATAATGAATCTAAAGATGAGTATTTATTTTTTCGTCAAATAATTAATGTCGGATGCTTGAACATTAATGTACTAAATGAAATATAACATATATTGGAATTGTAAATAAATTTTTAACAATATTTCTATCCTTATACTATATAGTGTTGTTTAAAATTTATCAATTGAAATCTCAAAAAAATAATTTCATGATAATTTCAGTAGCCTTTAGAGGATCATAGCGGGAATGTGAATATTGAAGGATCCTTGTGATGACACTAAAAGTATATTGTCTTTATGGAATTATATAATATTTATATAAATGAATTTGGATTCCAATAAGTGGATGTCGGTGATGATTTATTGTCTCTTGTGGTGTGTGTTGAACCCTATAGATGGTGATTTTATATTTTCAAAAAATACTAGTCTCTATTTAATAATTATTGATATGGTCTTCAGGTTATGAAAAAATGTTATGGATTTTTGGTAATACAGCCTTATACAATGTTATAAATAGATTATAGCGGTAAACAAGTAATAATAGGTGTCATACTATTTCTGAAAAAGATCTTTAGTTTAATATAATTATTATATAGTTAGAAATAATGTGAATCTGTTGGTGGGGGTGGTCATTAATTTCTTAAATGATTCATATTTTAAACATTGAAATCATTCCACATATTCAACATTTGATTTTCAATTCTATAGAAAATGATTTATATACGATATGACATGATTGAAATATTCTCCAACTCTGTTTGATAAAACTAGTGGTGATTTGATAGTGTATGTAATTAAATGTCTTATGTTTGTGAATAATATCTTCTGCATATGAATTATTCCCACATCTACATATTATTAATTTGAGATGTGTATGACTGATTTTCACAAATTTGTATGCACTATGTGTGATCTATATTCACTCTACTATGAAGATTTACAAAGGTTAAATATACATAAAACTTAATCTACATTTGTATAAGTCTCATTAGGATTTGTGTAAGAATTATTAAATCATTTTACATGTTATTCAGGAGTTGCATAAATTTGTTTCCAAGGATAATTATGAATTTTTTATCCATGACTGTGTATGGTAAATTTGGACTATGTAATGGTCGTCAAAAATGAAAGGTACTAACATAAGGATCGTCATTATATTCACTAATGGTCATCATGAGGTAATTTTAAAAATTATAGATTTATATATTCAGAATGCGAATTAATTCTAAGGATGTTTTATTATTCTTTAATTCAATAAAAATCATAATGTTTCTATTAATTTAGATTTAATCTATTTGATAAAAGTAGTTATAAAGGATGATGATACCACAGACAATGAAGAGTAAAATATTTTCATGGAGTTATCATGTAGGATATGTATTTGATGACGGATCTAGTATTTGGTAATATACTTAATCTATAAATATTGTTCCATATCCATGTATGTTATGGAATCCAGATTTCATGGACCAATTATCCCCAAAATATGCGTCTCCACAATCATCAATGGTTTATAACATGTCCTCATATTGTTTATGACGAGAAATTTTGGGATAATAAACAAATGAGGATTAAAATTTAATTATATTTTAATCATCTCATGTGGATGTGATGAGTTAGAGTCTCAAAGAAAATTTAATTCTTCAAAATTATGGAACATATATTCACAAGGGGTTTTGAATATATGATGTTAAGAAAATGGAATCCAACATGATAGATATTATTTAATATTTATTGTATCAATGATTAATATATATTCTAAGGGCATTCAAAACCATACACAATACTTATCAGAAAAAAGAAGAATGTATTATTCTATTTAGTTTACTAATGATTATTATTTCTATAGGAAAACTATTTTCAATGACATGTTGTTTAGATATTATATAAGAAACTATCTATATATCTTTGGTTTGTTCCATTATTTTGTAATAGGTGTAGGGGTATACCCTAACCTAGAGCAATATTGATATGAAAACTACAAATATGTGTTGGTTGGATAAAAATGACCTTACACAAGGGATATAGGTATCTTTATAGAATAAAAACTCAATGAAACCCATTTTTCCTCCATATACATTTTTGTATTATTTTATTTATTTGATAATTGATGAATAATTAATTGGTATTACTAGTTTTGGAAAATAAATACATTTTCTAATTCACCCCTCTCGGTTTTCACCAAACCATTGTAATACTTTTCAATTTGTATCAGAACTACTCCCATCATTAAATATCTCTCCTTGATCTTCCATGAAAACCCACAAATCATTTTTTTAGATTTTAGCTTAAATATTTGAAGGAAAATGATTTCACATATTGAGAAAATGAAGATACCATATCTTTTATCCCCATGAATGTATATTCTTCATGGTCTTATTTAAGGTTTTATAGTTTCTTATGATATTTCCCTTTTGTTTCCCACCAATATGATGAATATGGAAAAATAATGAAAATCTAAGAATTCTCTAATTTCATCATTATTTGAGATTGAATTTAGAAATATTTCTCTATATTGAAATCCCAATAAAATATATAAAAAATATAACAACATCTATGAAGGGAACATGAATGTTAGGGAAGAGAAAATGAAAATATTCATAGAATAGTTTGATAATTTAAGAATATATTTAAAATTATATATTCATGGGGATATTACATGATTAAATGTGGTTGTATATTCTAATTGTTTTTTGAGAATAATGATGATTAAACTATAGTCAAATCCAATAGAGTGCATATTAATAAAGTTCCATGATATGATTATTGGATGGAATATATATTAATAAATTTACTATAGATGAAATATATATAAATCCCATTAATTATGAAATGTTAAGAGGGTATTATATTAACGAAAAATAAATACAAGGTAAAGAAACAAATTTTAAATATTTCAAGGAACTAGATATAAAATATAAAATACAGATTTTGATGGAGAATAATAATTAGTCGATCATGGTGCCACACTTTACATCATGTTATGAAATTTCAACCAAAGGGGAGGATGTATGATTAAAAATATATTTCCTCTCAAATGATTAATTAATTTCAATGATGGTCAGTTTTATACTAATATTCACTATTAAATCAAATATTAAGATGTGGATAATAATAAATATTCATTCTCGAAAGAAATATCCCATCAAATAATCTATCAATAGTTGAATAAAAAAATAACATTAGTTTTTATAGAATGGGTTCTTTATCAATTGAATTAGGGGTTTCAGAATGTGATGAAAATATTTTTTATGAGGAATGATATTTAAACTCCCACCACAAGGTTTCCATTTATACATAAATAGAAAATATTGACTTCTTTAAGGAAAATTAACATGGTAACAATTATTTCACAGTTAAAGATTGGGAATATTCTAAATAGTATTCCATGATGATGGAGACCAAGATTTCTCTTATTGTAATTAGAATATTTAGAAATTATAATTTATATCTCGTGAAAATATTTGGGTACCCCTATTAGGTTACAACTAAGATTGGTAATACTAATATAAATGTGATAAAATAGAAACATTAGAATATACATGAAAAGAGTATTGTTGATGATATAACCACTACTCATATAAATTACGATGGGGAAGAAAAAAATATTAACATAGAAAATTAATTATTTTGAAAAAAGTTTAAAATAATGACTATCATGGATATAAAAAGTCTTTTACTATCAATGGTTAATGATCTAATAATAAAAATTTATCTATTTTGATATTAAATATGTTGAAAATTAAAATAAACTAATTGATGAAAACAATTTATTGGAAAAAATAATGATTTATGAAGATATCATGGGAAAGAAATAATATATATTGACCAAAAAATTAGAAGAAAACTCTAAACCTACTAACATTTGGACAGAGAATGGTTGTGAAAAAATATATATACTAGCATCATATATATTAGGAATAAGTGAAAAAAAGATTAGTGAAAACTTATTATCATTGGATTGAAAATGTTCAATTAGAGAGTATTGTACATATAAATAATTTCATTAAAATGATTAAATGTCAATAATATTTTTTATAGTTTTATATTTCATAAATCATACATATTTTGTTATAATAACTATATTATTGGTCTGTGGAAGTAGAATATATCCTGTTAGAGACATTATAAATGGTAAAAATGTAATTTTTCATATATAAATATCCAAAATAGAATACTTAAATGAAATATAATAGTGAATTTATATAAGAAAATATTGGAATATTTGGTGTGGTTGAAAATATTTTAAATGGTTATATTTCATTACAATAATTAATAAAAATATTAATATAATTGTGTATAATTATTAAAAAAAATATATGATTCTAGTGTTTTAAAAGTATCTTTTAATGAATAAAAATATGAGATTTCGTGGACTATAGATTGTGGTTTTTTTCTCACATGAATAGTGGTATTCAAAACATATATTATCATATAAAATATGAGTTCTGAGGTGTTAATGACTGTAATAAAGACACATTTAATGTTAAATGTGTTGTAATTGAGAAATAATCGATGAAATGTTTCATCCATAAAAAATATTTATTTCTTGATGGCTGAATGGACAACCTTATATGTATGCCACAAAATTGTGAATATTGAAATGAAGTGATTTTCATGAATGGTAATTTCTATTACAAGATACAAGAAGATATTAAAGCTATATTCAATGACATTATATCATAATGAAACATGTTTTCAATGGGGAAGGAAAAATCATACTATTATATATGTTTTCTAAGATGAAAATTCCTTATGGAAAATTTTACAATTAGAGTTGGATAAAATAAAATGTGGACTTTGATTAATGAAAATGAAATGGTAAAATATTTATATATTTAAATTATAGACCACAATAGTTATCATACATTAATGAAAATATTAATTATAATGAAAACTCACACATGAGTTTTTTTTCTAGGAAATTATCAGTTGGAGTTGATTCATTTTAATATATACAAAATAATATAAATGAAATAAACAAGTAGAGATATTTGCATCACTAATTACAATGATTAAATTTAAATAATGACATGTATTATGTTTTTGACTTATATGTCAGATAACCATTGTGTAATTAATATCCTTATATGGTAGGATTAAATGAATATAGAATTTCTATTGGAATAGTGAAAATCCAACAACAACACAAAAATAGACCAATATATAGATCATTGTTTTCCTCTAAAAACCTTCCATTATTCATTAGATTAATAATATTTACAATCTATTGAAAAATAATTAATCTAAAAGAGAAAAATATTTTCCATGTGGTAAAATATATTGTCGCAGAATATACGACATTAAAATTCATATAGATATAGGATATTTTGAAAGTTATAATTGGTTATAATAATTTTTTCTAGTGTAACAACTCTGATATATTCCAATTTTAAATGTGGTTTAGGAAAAATCCATGAGTAAACACATAATAATGATAATGACTTCAAATATATTCAAATGGAATATATGAGAAGGAATAAAGTTTGAATAGAAATTAAATGAATATATAATTATAAGTTATACACAAATTAGAGGTTCCAAAATAGATTAAAAAAATGAAATCATTTATGATTTTTATTGTTGAAACTCCATTTTAAAATTTGGTTGAAATGAAATTAATGGAAAATATGAAGATGAAAACATGGGAAAAATTTCTTGGATCACATGTTCGATGGAAGTCAATTCATAAAAACCCCAAAAAAAAGTGTTGTCGTGCAGACGCTGCCAGCATACCCTATAAGGCTGTGTAGACTTAGAAGGCATGCATTGTGTCAATTAGTGGCCCACCATCAGGAACTATCATTCTGACCCACATAAATGGGATTCATCCTTCACCCAAGGTCCGGTTTTTTAAAATAAAGGGGGATTTGGGTGTATGCCTTTATATGAAAAGAATACTAAGAGTTGTCTCAATGATTTGATTTTCGTATATCATAACCTATTCCCTCTAAACCAACTACTTATATCATCAAAAACACAATCTGATAGAAAATTTAATGCTAATAATTGGATTATAGTCCCCCCTATGTGTGAATCGTAAAATACATGAATGAGGTACCCATCCCCTAATCAACAATGAAATTATTGTGAATTGCCACTCTAAAACCCAAAATATCCTGATAACCCTCTAGGAACACTATTGGATACCATTGAATCTTAATGAAAAGCTTCAACCATGTCCTTTTCTTAGGTTTCCAATCGTTTTGATGTAATGTCAAGCTCACACTTTCCATATCATATATGAAACACTTCTTCACTATGATATCCTTAGACTATGAGAGATAGATCAAAATTATTTAGTTTTAATCTCAATGAACATCTTGGGATACCCATACCATAACACCAACAGTAGGGATCATCCATCTTTTGGAAACACATCTGAGAGATACCCAGCCAAAACCTCCACCAAATCCTCGAGATTTTTACAACCGTGCAAAGTAAGAAACAATCAAATCTATTATTTCATTATGAATTTTATTAGTTTATGAGTCCCACACATGTCCAACCCAACAGATAGGGTCCTAGGGGTGCATGCAGTTATGCATTCCATCAGTCATAATGACCCTAACCCTATAGGAAGTGCGATGAACTTCCCCTTCTCGGACATGAAGGGTATGGTCAGGTCATTAAATCATCAACTCTAAGACCAAGTACCTCATCTTCTAGAAGGTATAGAAGCGAATCATGGTTTTATTTCCCATTGATGGAGATTAGTGGGTTATCCTCCTATCTCCTTTGGAACACGGATAAGGGAATCCCACATCGTGTAAATCAATGTCCTTTCTAATGGGATGTATCCTGTTAGGGAGTAAAATGTGACAATCCTGATTACCAAAATAAGTGTTTAGGTGGGAAAATCGAATCCCTTTTTCAAAATACTATATCCATGGACAATTACACCAATTGAAGATGGAACATTCAGTTATCTAGATATTTAGTTTATACTTTTTCTCAAGTTAGACCATGACTTATGTGGTTTTGGATGTTCTTGGGGATCATTATATACACATGATGAGACTCATGTCTCAGTATAGAATAAATTTTTACATCATCCTCTCACATTCAATCATAGTTCCTCCATCATCATGGTTCATAAAATTCATTAATCCAACTTAAATGGAAACATCATCTATTATATAAAGCCCAAAATCATTATTTATCATAAAAGGGTCCATATTCTTGATGAAGAATGTCAAATGACCTTCAATTCAGTATAATCCCTAATACAACCATCTTAAAGGTGCATCATTTCATGTGAAAAATACCATAATATGACCTATATTGTTGTGGTTCTTCTAACCTAGCCAAACTACGTGGGATTTGAATCCCTTCTAAATTGTATATGTAGGAATCTTCATTGTCTTCCAAAGAAAAAACCCAAAAATGAACACTATTACTCATTTTCAACACATTCCTAGTGGGGTCATAACTTACCAGGGAGCCTACATACCTATCATGTTCCGTAGGCCTCATTGGAAAAATACCCACACCAAACAATCACTAGGAACCTTTTACATGAACATCCTTGATACATGATTTTAAACTACATAGTTTGGTCCTCATCAAATTACCATAAATTGAATGATGTTTTCCATTAAGTAGAACCTAAATATATGGGATATGATTCCTTTCTTGAGCATATGTAGTAGCCCTTACCATGGTCCCAATATCAACATTAAAACAAATTCATGTCTTGGGATGATGATAAACTCCAGATAACCCCACTATGTGGCATAAAACCATCATCACAATAATAAAAGAGAAAACAATATCTAACATGTTCATAAAAAAGTACCATTGATGGTCAACCAGAAATATATACATATATCTCTATCGTTTACCGACCTCATAAACTACCCATTATAATAAAATTCATGCATGCTAAAAATTTATCGTTATCCAATGGGAAACCCACGTTATAATTTGGAATGAAAGAATTATTCGTGAATATGTTTTAAGTTTTTAAAGAGACTAAGAGTATTCAATAGTACCACCCAAATGGGTATGAGGAGCACAATATCCTATCCTATTGACCAATGTTATTCCCTAAACAATGTCGAACCATTTCTGAAAAATCATCATCTTTTGTAATGTAGATTAACAAAACATCTCAAATGATGAGAATGTTGTGTGTTTCCAGATTAATGAAAAAATACCATTGGAAGGCACTGGGAAATAGCGAACTCTAAATGAATGATTGACTGACCATTCAATACCCTATAGTTATACTATAAAATAAAACATGAAATATTATTACATCAAAATCAAAAATGGTGAGCCCTACATGAATTTATGAACAGGAATATTGTGTAACCCACAACTTGGGACCATTTCCCTCAAAAAATGAAATACAGACAAACAATATAGTATATTTTTCATGATCATTTTAATGATATTTATATTTTATGTGGTTTTCATATTTTTTATGTATATTCTAGTAACCGTAGACAAGAAAACCCATTTATAATAATGTATTCCTACCAATTCATGTAGACGTATGCATAACCACTTTGCATAATGGGTCCTCAACCAAATAAAGGACATCATCTCTAACCCAACATCTACAATGATAGGATTAAAATGAATTTGGTTTGAATTAACACCAAAATAGAACCCTATAAACCATAAAGTAATATTGACAGACCCTCCAGTTTATGAATCCTCCCAAGTCATCCCCTCAAAGATGTATGGAATACTAAAATAAGAAAGAACCAATCTTCATCTCAAACCATTTTGGGATCCCATACTTGGAACTCAGAAATTATTTCATCCATTATCTCAGAGTGTAAGATCAAGAGGCACCTGATATCCTCTCACATACGACATAGAGGTTTCTAAAAATATATTCTACATGTATTCATCATTGAAAATGAATTGAAGCAATAATCTGACAGTAGGATGTTGTGTTGTCCTCAAAATTTGAGGCTAGGTCACCAAGACCTGATCCCAAAAGACGATCCACCAAGGGTACTAAAAAAATAATGAGAAGGGATAAACATATTTTCCCTCTTTGGATGTCATGTTATAAAATTTAGTTGAAAATGATAGTATGACCTAACAACTTTTCAAATAAATGAAGCCCACAGTCGAATTCAGTGAAAAAATTTGAGAATTCAAATTCACCTACCCACACCCTCGGGGAACTTCAATCCAATTCGTTATCATTAAATGACGAAAACTAATAGAACATGGTGTCAATCCTTGAGAATGTAGAAATACCTACCAACAAAAATCATATCTTCCATTCCCATTCATCAGTGAACTATGAAAAGGTGTGCACACCATCTCTAATTAATCAATACTATCAAACTAACTTGACATTGATTGGGCATATTATCTAGAAACTCTAAAAAATAAAGGGTATACCCATATATCTACCCCAACACCTGAGTACTATCAAAATATTCCAATAGGAAATAGATGATAGAGCCATCATACACCAGTATGTAATCTAGGTAATGGGAATAAACCCTCGTTCTAGTAGAAAAAGTTATAAAAACATTATGAAAATTTAAAGTGTTGATGAAAATTATTTCCCACATGCAAAAAAAACTATCAGGATATAAAATTGGATGCAGTATTAGAAAAGGGAAAACACACAACTCCATCCTAATAATTTTGGTGACTCATCAAAATTTATCTACAAAGAATACACACACCTCTTCTCCCATAATTTAGAGTCATGGGTCAAATTCCCACATGATATACATATAACCAAATTAGGAACATACTCCCATTCCATTTTGAGGTAATCAACCTATTCAAACGGCCTATTTGAAGCAAGAAAAAAACCAAAACAAAATTACACAATCCTACTGAATGTTACAAATGAAACATGAGATCTAACAAAATAATCATCCATATATGAAAATTTATTTTCTCATCAAGCATACATAGTAGACCAAAATATGTCATACAAAAAGAAGCCTCACTATAGATGACTCGTTAATGTTGACATGGTCGATGATCATGCACTTCTTAATGATTGAGTTCTTGAATCCCAAAAAAGATTATTTTTGGTACATGAGGATCATATTATCCCATTAATATATTATTTGAATAGTTTCAAAAGATCTAGAGGTCCTCCCCAGACACCTCACAGACAAGGGTTACTTCATGTTCAGAATCTGATCGATCTCGAGAGTCCATCTACTGATCAGAAGCATGCCATCCCTCCCCATGGCTAGAAGATAAAAGAGTAAGAAGGTACTCCCCTTATGATCATTCTATACAATAATATTCCAAAAGTTATAGTTTGAAGTGAATTTAAATATATTAATATGTCAAGCCATGATGGTGGTCCTCCATATAATAACCTTTCAAATCATCAAGGAGGTCATCCCCTTGGCGATGTATTGATGATAAACCACTTCAACGATGGGGAGCATGGGAATATTAGGTCATTCATTCTTGATAACATATCATAGAAAAGTGAAATCTATAATCATCAAAAATAAATCCCAATTAGATGGTCATTCTATGACCCACCCTGGTATCTCATTTCATTCAATATGACATAGGAAGTCTCTATTAATACTATCATTTACAATAATGCATCAGATAATCATCAACTTTTTTCTAACTAGGTTAAGGGTTCTATGGAGTTAGATAAAGAATAAATGTTTAACATGCATAGAAAATGAGTAAATAATGACATTTCAATCCTATTCGTTCCATTAACCACTCATTTATATGGAATTCTATAGACATTTTTGGAGTATTTTCTGCAATATGTTATCCTCAATATATGCAAGAAAATTTATCATATAAAATATAAAGTATTACATTATGAAGAATATTGAAGCTACGTAAAGTTGATATAAGTGATATAATACCAAAATGAAATTGAGGATATTCTTGATGCATGGCATCTAAAATTGGGAAAATGGTAAAGAGACCTTCAGCAATCATGAATTGACATGGTAATGAATTTTTTTATCTGATTGACGATTCCATAAATAGGATCATATCATAAGATCATGTGACCATGAGGCATTTCATTTCACCAGGATCTCCAACTAGAAATTCATTCCAAATAATGACAACATGAAATGTCAAAACCTCCTACCATAATCGATAAAAAAGAATTTGTTCTCAATAAATAGTATGATATGAAAAAAAAATTTGTTCGGGTTGATTCCCACCAATTTGAAGCCATCAGAGATAAATCCATTGAAATACTTTTGCAACAGGCATCTAAACTTTTTGAGTAGGACTATATGTTAAGGGAAGTCAATCCACATATAGATAAAACCTCAAAAATAGTGGAAATTGTGTTGAATGTGGTTGGTTCAGGTGAATATAAAATAATTCACCTAATACATGTTTGAACACTTCTCCACAAAATCCGGATATTTTTCGTAGATAACGTAGTCATGAAAATTCAGGAGAAACCCTTGTCTGTTGGGATGTTTTTTTCAAAACCATTAGGATAAAAAAACAAGTTTTAGTGTTTATATAAATTTGATGGGAGAAACACCAACATACATATAGGGAGTGTTCTTTAACCTTGAAAATCTCTTCCTCAGTATAAGTTAGTCATCTTTAAATTAAGTTTAAATATCTTCAATAAATACTCTTTGTTAGTCCAATCTTGTGACACAATATCCTTTCATAGAACATGCATGAAAATATTACATGTAATTTCCAATCATATTACCATTTTTCAAACCATTGTAGGATATATAGTGGAGGATAAGACATGGTCCTGTGGAGGATGCCAAAAATGAAGTATCATAAAGATAATATTGAAACTCCGGTAATGTGTTTCATATATGTAAATTATTTTAACACCACCACATCAGTCCCAACATAACATGAGTCCATTAGATAGGAGCAAGAGGAGGAATTATTGCTTCATAATTTTGTTCACACTGAAATTATTTAAATAAATTTTCATACCATGACCTAGAGGATTTCTCTTAATTTTGGAATTCATGTGATAAATATATTAATACATCCTCAGACAACATCCAAAAATGAAATGGATAAAGGAATAGTTTCACTTCACCCACATCTCGAAGTGGTAGAACCCCTCGTAATTGAGTAGATATGATCATTGAAACAAGATTAGATGAATGTTTTGATAATTCCCATATACAAATAAACCAAGGAATCATTCATACAAGATGTGTTATACATATTGAACCCCAACTCGCACCCCCACCTAGAATTACACAATAAAATTGGTTCACCACAATAGTTGAAATAGAGCCATACCGTCTATTAGTCACTTTGAACTAAAGAACAATATTATTAGACCCCACGATAAGGATATAACATGATTACCCTCACATGGGACCACAATAAGGGTTATTTCATACACAACCTCATAGTCCATCCCCTGTGGTATACCCACCATTGTTAACTATAGAGTTTACACATACTGATTTACCAGTTGTTACCCAACTCAAGTTCTTAATCAACCAGATATCCATCAACTGCTCTTCAATATTGTTCATCCAATAAAATTTGAATTGAAATCTATTGAAGAACAAAATTCCATAGTGTTGTGAGACAAGTGATCTTATAATGAATGGTTGGATTTTAAACCTCCAACAACAAATTTTTGGGAACCAAAAATTTCAATTTTTTATGCTTTGGGTGATCCAAACATTGTTTGGCACATTTTGTTTCCCACTATAATATAATGATTTATAATGGAGACTAGAAAAAATATGTGAAATAATGATTCTCCATAATGACACTACAAATAGTATATGTCATATTTTTCACTAATTATCCATCTCACTTAATCTTATATTGGGAAGGTATCAATTAATAGTCTATATTTCAGTTCAAATCAATTCTTTAGTAGAAAAAATTTATCATCCTATGGTTGTCAAAAGTATAGGGAATGATAATGTATTAGATTTCATTGTTCAATGGAAAGGTTTGACCTACTCTCTAAACCTACATATTCTCCTAGTTGATATGTTTTCTATCCAAATAGAGATCTTCTATAATGAGTACCATATACCACCCTTCCTTGTAAAATAAATAGGATGGTTTTAGGATCTCACTATAGTGGATAAAAATTGAATATTACTTATTTGTTCACCAAGGCCATGTCCAGCGTAGTAATAGAAGATTAATGGAATGGAATTAGGAATTTAGTGTCTACTGCTATTGATATTATACCATCCCCTTCACTAGATGTAGCTCTGAAACCATACCATATTGTGTCGAACCTCCACCGGATCATCAGAAATAACTCTCACGTCGTTCGAATGAGTAAAGGAATCAGAGGGAATAATAGTTTGAGAATATAATGAATATTTATTTTGTTTTATTTTTGAGTTTAAAAATTCCTTGACTAAATCATCGATACATTGGAAAACAACATTTTTAGGTCCCCAAAAACCTAGAGGCATGATCAGGCTGATCTCAAAGATCTTCAAAACTATTTACCCTTATTTAAATAATTGTGGAAAAGATTTTTGTAACCCTATTATTCAAGGAAATACTTAAAAAAATAGTGGACTTTGGACAAGTTTAGCTGGGGAAACATATATCACAAAAATCAAGTGTTTCATCCTTCAATCCAGAGAGGAATCATGAATGGTAGGAAGTTTCTAAAAAATGAATAAGTATGTTTACTGATTTAATATTCAAGAATATGATCAACTAGTCTCATGGTATCCTTCATGAAATGTTGTCTCAAAACAATATGCCCCAAAAAACATCCCCTACGACACAACCAACTACATGGGCACCAATGCCCTCCAAAATATAGTCATCCAATAAACGACAAAGCCAATGAAGTGGGAAGAAAATAGTTTATGATGAACATGTATGAATTTTGAAATTGGATTTGACTCTATCAGACTTCATGCTTTTAGACCTAGAATAATGAGCACCGCTCAACCAAATGGTATAACAAGTGTAAACCCTCTAGGTGGAATCCTCATTAAAAAAAGAGTTTATCTTCAATTCCATTAAAGATATTCACTTAATAAACCTCAACCATGATTTTGTGTTTTTTTATAAAATTAAATTTTCTACATATTATTGGGGGATTATAGGGAGAGTCCACAAGGGTTGAAGATAAATGGAAAGACAAGATCATGGATGAAATCAATACTCTATCAATATCCCCACCTAGATTATGTGTGAAGAGGTAACTCACGAGAAAATCCCCAAAGGAGCCTAAATGGAGAAGGTAATTTCTCCGTCATATTCTATGGTTTTTTTAATAATAAATAAGTAATGTTGACTAGAGGGTATAAAATCTTCAAATCGGCATGGACATGCATAAAGTCCCCACCGACTAAACCCACCAAGGATGGAAAACCTTTAACTCATATTCTAGTGGTTGTTCTGCCTATGTTGAGTACATCATTCTCTAAATCACTTGAAAATGGAATCCTTATGGTTTGAATACCTAATTATTTTCCCAAAATCATTATATTTTAAATAAAAAATTTTGGGTGAAATCCTTATTTTCAATCTTTGATGATATAAGTATATCAAAAGACCTTTAGGAATCGATCATAAATACTTGTGTAAATTCCATGGGAATTCGTGGCTGAAGATGCTGATTCTAAGGTATATCGTCCAATGATGGATCCTTCTTATTGTGACATTATCATCTCATTTATAGTTTTAGAAAAAGATACAACTATTCAAGGACACATCGGAACATTTTATGTGACTGGAAAGGTAAATAGTGTTGAAATCTGTTGGGATTTCGTTGAAAACTAATCAAGAGTCATCCTCATTCATGTACGCACACATAAATTATTAGGTTATAGTGATGACCAAATTGTCCTATCCACTCTTATGATACAATGTAATGATAGGATTTATAATATGTATATTATTTTAATTAAGATCATGGCCCAGATTGGGGACCTTGTATCTCACTTTTAATTTCTGGTTGTCTGGTAATACATAGGTTTCATCATTCTTCTAGGAAGGCTCTAGTTGTGTCACCATGATAAAATCACCTCATCATTCGAATGGTTGATCATATATTTCATTTATGGATAAATTGGGGTGTTGAATGGTGAAATAACTATATTAATATTCTACAAAACTTTGAAGATAAATTATTGTATATACTATAAGGAAGAGAATAACCTCATGACCAATAGTGTTTCTCAATTCATAGCCCTGGATGGTCGAGATATGACACCGAACATTCCTTTAAAATAGATCAGTGAATAAAATGTGATTTCTATCAATAAAATTTAAGGGGTTTTTCCAAATTCAGGTAAATTTTCAACAAAATTCCCGATATTTGTGGTGACAAATAAGAATGATATTTCAGAAAAAGGAATAGAACCTCCAACAAGTAGTAGATCATTGCATGAAAAATCCCATATCCTATCCATGGCGTCCCAATAGATACCGAAATCATCATCTAAGAGAGTATTAAATAAATTTTTTCATTCTACATCCCTCACTCTATACACTCTAGATCATCAAAAAATCCCATGTTTCCATTGAGGTTAGAGGGAGTTGTTTCATCTTCCAGATATTAGAGTGTAAAATCACCTCCTAATAATAAATGAATTTTTAAAATGACTACATCCCATTAGTTTTTAGATCATGAATAAAAAAATTGGGATGTGAAATATTATTAGAACCTCAATAATTCCCTTACATCACTTGACGATAGACATTAAACCACCTATGATTAACTCAGAGAAATTAAGCTGGGTAAAGAAAGTGATTTGTGACCCACATAGCTCATTACAGGATTATATTGTAAAGAGTAAGAGGTATATACATCCATTATGAAACAAAATCAGGTCAGGCTTTCAATGAATTAGATAAATATTCGGGGCCTCAATCCTAATGTGATCAATAACCACATTTGGTTTTAGTAGAATGACTTCGATTACCAACATGTAGGAAAAATGACACATCCGACTCTTGCCCCCAAAATTTAGGATGAATATGATTAATTTATAAAATTAAATATAATTTGGAAATTCCAATATCACAAATATACTTCCAAAATAGTCTTAGTAATTAAAAATAATTGGAAAATTATAGTTTACATCAAATTTAGATATCTATACTGACACAGTTTGAAGGTTGAATTCCCAGGAACGATCACAAAGCAATAGATTGATGAACCTACAAGATATCAAGTAAAAAATTTCATGGATGTATATTCTAGGAGTAATAAAAAATAAATTCCCCCTGAATATAATCCATACAAGGAATTCAAGGCTGATAGGGGAGTATTCTTTTATTGATTCAAGCACTTTGCATTGAATAATTTCAACAATACATACCAATGATCCATGAATCACATTTGAAAATCATTTCTAGGTAGTTTTTTTGAATGATATATTGGGGACCTGGTGGTAATGTCTTAACAATATTTTAACCTTTTTTATCTTCTTGGTAATGTATTTTACAATCTATGAAAACACATCATATATATAAACCCCTAAAAATATTCTTTCAGTGTCACCTCAGGGAAATATATCAGAATATTTATAAGTCACTGTGGAATTAATAAAACCCTTAAAAGAAAATGAAAACCTTAAATATGTCACCACTATAGAACCTAAATGATATGAGATGTTTATATTGTCAGAATTATTACATTTGTAAATTTATATCCATCCTCAAAGGAAATTTTCTCCCTTCACAAATTTTATAAAGAAGTTGGTAACATATGAGTGGACCAATGACTGTCAGTGAGAATATGGCATCGTGAAGAAATATATCTTCAAATCACAAGTTTTAATTCTTATTATTGAGAGAAAACATCTCATTAGATATGTGATGTCATAATAATGATCACTGGATTCATTCTATGAAAAAAAGAATGATTCTTTGAATGAAATCTATTCTTTTTACCTCAATTGAACTGCTCCCAACTCCATGAATCATTATTTAGATTTTGAGATGAGATTCCAAGAATTAATATTTATTTGTTTAAAAACTGAGGTACTACCTTCATAACAACAAGTTCCATTTGGTGTCCTATAATAAAATACTCAAATATATTCTCAACCATCCTATTATGAATTGATGTTTGGCATGGTGGGAGGATATCCTACAGCAGTTTGACATATAGTTATTGAATTGAAATGTAGTAAAGGCTATATTTTAGTATATTTTCTAAAAAACAGCCATCTATAGAAGCAACAACATTAATTTGTTGAATTTTAGAGTGGATAGATATTTTCTATTCAATATGGATCCCAGATATGGGAAATGTATATTCAAGGATAATATAGAATCCTAAGAAGAAAGACAATGGATGACCTAAATATCAACATTGTCATGTTTGGATAATGATCATATCTATAGAAAAGATAATTTTCCAATAAAATATGTTGTTGTAAGATGATTATACTAACAATGAGGAATAATATCATGCCCCCATTACCAACATAGAACCGTAAGATTAAATTATAAGGGGACACCTAGAGGTCAATAGAGATTCTGAGTTGGTAAAATAATAGACCAATGGGTATTATGATATCTGAAAAGAAGAAAAAATACTCCCATGTGCGTTCTAGATTCCTCCATCATCCCTTAGAGTTACTACATACAACTAAATACTCATTGCCATTTCTTGTATGTGGAAAAAAATGGGGTTGTATACCCCATCACTGACCAAGTAGCTAAAATAAATCTAAACTGATACATAATTCTTTTCCTAATGGGATGAAGAAATAACCTTAAAAATATTTGGCAGTAAAAGAATCATCATTTTTGGTAAAGATAGCTTCATTTGAAGATTCAGTGTCCCTCATAATAAATGAGGGAAAACAAAACCAATTATTATTCTTCAGAGTCGAAGAAGATGAATCATGAGTATAATAAAAAATCTAATAACTTTTCCTACTACCACATAATGTATTATGGATAGATAGAGGCCATAAACTATACCCTATAAAACATACTCCTTGAAATGGTGATATAGATAAAAGGCTTTGTCATAAATAGTTATTGAATAACCTGTGGGCCTACCAGACAACAAGCTATATGTAAACATGGGAAACAAAATATTCAATTATTTAGGGAATTGACACAGTCTTTCCCATTAAAGTCTAATTTCCCTCACCTATCATTGAAATATTTTATCCTATATCCAAAGAAGATAAATGACAAAAATGGGTGGATTAATTAGATCGACTCGATAAGAAAATATTTTATAACCAACATAACATAGAGGTCCATCAAAATATAATTGTATGTGATTTTAAAAACAAGTCCTGCCTCAGATCGTTCTTAAGAGGAGAAATGGTACAAGTCTTTAGAACTCCAATTATTCCAGGGAAGAATCCTCCAAAACAATAATCATAGTGGGAGGTCTCATAATCAATAGTAAAGGATCACTATAATAGAGATTAGTCCCTAATATGGATATATGGATAAATCATTACAACCAAAAACATGAATTATTTCCCATTATATACATCATGGGATAAATTATCGTTGGTCTATTATACTCTACGACATTAAAATGCATAGCTGGTCTTTATTGAATGACCCCCAAAATAGAGACATGTCATCTACATCAATAGAGAATATACTACATGACACCAACATCCATGCTATACTAAATTATACATCACAACATTTTGGTACTATAAGTGTGAACTTAATGTCACATCTTGTTGTCCTAATAATACAACCCAAAACTATAAGACAACATTGTCAGAGATGTATGAATTTTAAATACATTGACTAACATCCTAGTGACATGATATTAGACTAAAAGAAAATTTCATGTCCTTGTGTTGTAAAACTGCAAGGCACACATCAATGTTTCATAGTGTAAAACTATGTTTAATTTAAATCAATTATTTTTCAGATCATAATACTCGGTGATTGTATTTCACTTCAACGTTTTCAAAGAACTGGGTGTGGCTTCATTCTTACCATTACATGATACATATTCATTCAAAATTATATAATATTGGGTCAAGACACAACATAAAAAAATTCATCCCCCCTCTATACTTGATAGACGTATACACGGAGCCATAGTAGAACTATGTGAGTCTTGATTTTCATTCTCATGATATATATAGTGATTCCTAGCCCTTTGTCCCAGGCCCAACCACAAAAGAAAAAAATATGCCCCTATCATAGAAAATAATAGAGACCTATGAAGGAGAACATAAATCGGGTTCCCTTATTCATGATCCATTCATGGAAGAGAAATATTATTCTTCTTTATTTAAACAAAAAAGATCATCATTGGGGTACATCACAATCTATTTCCAATTTAAGTACAAATTCTTCTTTTTTTCTCATTAATATACATCTAAGATATCATACTCCTTATGTTCAGAAAATCTGGATATGTATAGTCATTATGTGGTCATCTATGATTTGATGTCAATTTCCTCATGAAATATTTTTTTAACTTTTCATTAATATTTCCCACTTTGATTTTCATGAGTCTCTAACCTAATGGGCCTTCAATTCAGAGGATTCTACTATTTGACTGTGTGGTAACATAGCCAAGTTAATTTTTCCTAATTCTCCCACAAAATGATTATGTTTCCAAGAGGTAAATTTCTACTTGTGTGTGAGATGTTATATCTCCATAAGACTCAACAACACTATTATAGGAACCTATTATGGGAACTTTAATATAAATTTACCCTGGTATTTTTTTCTCATATCCCTTTTCATATATGATAACCCTAATGATCATGGTTTATGGTATCCTCATTCATATATATAGCATTCCATAACATCCATGGCCTACTATATCTTACATAACTCTATGATTAAATGACAAATTATCATCACCATATGACCTAAAAAATCAAGGAAACTTCATCTATACCACATGACATTAAAAAAATGATGGTTTTCCTCACCACCTACCACAATATTATATATTTTTCTAGAAATACAGAAAACTTAATTCTCATGCTAATAAAATATATAGTGGTTCATGGATCCTTGATCCCGGTGGAGGCACCAAAAAATCAATACTCTCATGAACATTATTTTTTATCAAAATTTTATTGTTTAGTAAAAAAATTCCACACTCTATTTATCAATTTATCACACTGAAAATAGATCATGTGAGAAGTTTATTATTAGTTATTTATTCACTACATGATCAAAGAATATCAATTCACAATAGGTTTAATATAGTCCTGGTCACATGACACTAAAAGGCACATTATATATCCTTTATAAATGAAATAAAAGTCCATAGTTTTAATTCTTGTTTCATGATTTAAAACATCGTGTAATTTCAATCCTTCATTGGATGATCATAATTATATATGGCGGTCTTCCACCACACCTTTGTGGAATAACTACATGTTCATTGATTCATGCTTCAACATGGTATGTAGCATTGCTCGAGTCTGTGTTGTATTTTATTAGTAGTATAAAAAGTTAATATTTTCCCCATGTATGGGTCATAATTACATTGGGAAATCATCTCTCCCCATCTATAATAATTTTTATATTAAATGATCCTCCCATATTCTGAAACATTATTCCCAAAAACAAAAATCTATTTCTATGATAATTTTAATGAACATTAAATTTCTAAGAACATAAATAGAGAAATTTATGATTCATGAGGATGCATTTTTTTTAACTCAATAGTAATACGCCCAGGTGTTCACTTTGTTGGTCACCCACAATAGGGCCTGTCAACTAAGGGATTCCACATCTCTACTATGTTGTGATTCACCTGTTTTGGATTTGGTATGTCTCCCACTAATAGTTAATCTCAACCAAAGGTAAATTCAATAAAATGTGTGATCTCTTCTATCTCCATAATCTCCAATGAAAGTTTCATTGTATATCATTCCTTATATCCATAAATTCGCAGGTTACATTATAAATACCTCTCTCACTTTTTATTTGAAAATGATGGAACATTTACTGAAATATTTACATGAAATGGAATGTCAATAATCTTTTATTCAGAGCAAAATGGAACTAAATTGTATCCCCCAATTTTAATTCAATATGGAATTTAACATTATATAATAATGGTCCAATATATAGAATCGTAGAATCCATTCCATATGGTTGGTTTTGTCCAACAAAAAATTAAAGGACTTCATAGTTTCTTTTGTATGAATTTAAAATACATAGCCTCACATCCAAGTCAAAGGATGTTGATCTATATAACAATATAATTTTTGTGAGATGTTAAAATGAACGGTCTATGTTCTTCTTACATGAAATTAAACAACATGATTCTTTACCTCTTATTAGAGAGGGACCTATCCCCTAATGTATATCATTTAATATAATGCACCATCCTTTATACAAGAAAAGTTCATATAAAATCAGTTTCAAATTCATGTAAAACGCCAATACAGATGATATATTCATTCTAAAACATCATCCATTTAACAAAAAACCCTCATAGTCATGTGAAATCCAAATATTCCAAAACATAGCCTCCATAAAAAATATTTAAGTATCTTAGTAACACTTTCATTTAACTATGTTGAAATACGCCATTGTTTTCTATACATAAGTCACCCAAAAAAGTTCCTATTAGCTAGAGTTACCTTCTTCCTTATTATAAAACTCTTCATTATCTATAATACTCAACAAAAAACATAATGAATTAATCCCATTTTGGAATATGGTTTTTGGTCTTTACATGTACATCTGTCTCACATTATGTGATAAATCGTGAAATGAAATAATGGTGACTCAAAACTCCCTTTTTGGTCTGTAAATAAATTCAAATCATTTTTGGATATCAATCCCTTCATAGGTAAACAATCCAAAACTCAATTTTTTTAACAAAAACATAGTTCCAAATATTCTACATCAAATGACTATAAACATACGACCGGAAGTGGTATTGTACTCACCATGTTGAAATTTCAGAAAAGGGAAACCATGGTAAAAGTAGAGTCCTGGTTTGATAGATCTGTACTACACATGGTCTAGTTAATATTCAATAAATGAAATAAGACATATGAAACATACTAGGGATGAAAAAAAATGTGTGCCTTAAAAAATTCAAAAGTACCTCATTCTAGGTCTTTTACATCATGACAGAGGAAAAAATGATGTGGATAACTCAAAAGACCTAATCATTATAATAGATAACATATAACATTATAAACATTATACCAATGTTTAGTAGTTATAAAATACAAAAGAATAAATTGGATCACTTTCACCCTTTTCTTTGTAATTATAAACATTGTCCTGATAAAATCTAAACAAATGAGTTAGTTTTAAATGTTATGATAATGATGAGGTTAAAACCTCAAAAATTGAAAATGAAGGAAAAAAATAAAATCATTCATTATTCATGTTTTAAAATATAATCAAACTTCTACATAATTGAGTCTCTATGAAAAAATTTACAATTTTTCAATAAAATAAGCTATTAAATGTTGACCTATAGCTCATGATTTCTATGAAGTATCCAGAAACACATCTAGTACAATTAGGATGACCTTGTTTGCTTGAAAACGTTTCTCCTTCTCCCTAGATAAGTATCCCCAACTTTTGTTAACACTGTCCTAATAGAAGTATATATTTAGATATTTTATTTCTATGTGGAATTTATTTCACTCTAATGTGCACAATTTGAAGAGATTTATGATCTAGCATGTGTTTATTAACCTCCATGTCTTTGGTATGACTCAAATAAACTTGGGATATATCAACCCACAGATATTCAAATTGGTATTATTTCCATGACTCATATTCAAGTGACCCTAATACACCATCACTATGATGAATTAGTGACTTCATGGTGTGGTTGATCATGTGGTAATCAAACATGATATACCACAAAATGGTCAACATGGCTAGATTTTGGTAAAATTACGATGGTTTGACTCTAACAGAAATCTAAAATATTATATTCTATATATATTTCTAAATGATATGGCATGTGGTGTTTAGGGAATCATGTGTCTACAAGTCTAACATAGAGCCACTTTCATTGGGTGATATGTATCCTTGGATCAATAAACTTAAAAAGAACCCCAGATCCACTTCCTATGAAACAATGTCATCATTTCCAACCATTGTTGGGTATATTGGAGTTGAGACCCCCAATAATGGCTGAATTTATTAAATAAATTTTACTACATAGTAGTTACTTTCCCCATTAAAATCTAGATGTTTGTGATCATCAATGTTAGTAATAACATTAGACTAGATACCCACACTCACATTTTGATGGGTCAATGAATTTAATTGAGAACTATCTAGAATATGTGTCATCAATGATTTGGTTAGTGTCCTCCTAATAAGGATCATCCTTATATGTTTTCATAGTGACTCAGAAAGAGGCCTCATTAGAATATACCAATTCTAGGTTCCCATATATTACACCATCTGCAATGTGAGTATGATGGACTTGGATTCCATAGACATAATTTTCCTTGAAAATGTTTTTATTGAAAAAGATAAAATATATGACCTTTGGTGTAAGATATCAAATGAAATATTGCCTACTATTTTTGAAAACATTTGAATGTGAAAACTCAAATCCTTCCAATTCTATATTAAATTCGTCAAACTCCTCAAGAAAGCATGTGACATCAATATTATGATTATGTGTACACATTAATTCGGATTACATGGTCTTAGAAAAAATTGTGTCTTCACCATAAAGGATAAATAATATGGTGGTCTCAACACTTATATTGTCTCTACCATTAAAAATATTTAATTTGAATTAAACATGCATGACCCTATCAATCACCACATAATCCGTATCAACACCACCACCTTCATTGGATTGTTTGATATCCTTTTCATCACTATCTGGAGTGGTACATGAATAAATTTAGTGATTTCAAGGTCTTTCACTATGTTTAGTGAATCATAAATATCATGAAAATAATAATTAAATAATTAGAACATGGCACCTTATAATTCATATTTGGAATTAAAAGGATAATACTATATCTTCATTGTAAATGGAGAAGATGTGATCTCCGCCCATTATACTATGGGAGTTGGTTCCCTTGAACCAAATTCTATGTACATTATAATGACATGAATTCATGTTTTTGAATATTAATAAATTACTTCTCACATCACGATTATTTTTATATGTAACATTGTATGTGATAATGTCTCAAGAGTTTTTGTCACACTAAAATGTCATTGAAGATCCCCGTAATGTAGAAATCCAAGAAGGTCAATGAAACTATTATTAAATATATTTTCTATAGTCATATGATATCATTTGAGGGACATGAATGAAACATGATATTAGGGTTGGATGCTTATATGGAATTGATGCACCTTATCATGGCATACTCTCTTGGTAATATCATGTATGATATTATGAAAATGAGACCATCTAGTAGAAAATCCACATTTATATATTATACAGGATATTCTTATCTGCAGAGATGTGTATTGGTCTTTATAATTTATAATTATTGATAATGAGTATTATGAGTCTCATACCATGATTTATTGATGAAAATTGGGATGACAGATGTTCACGATGAGTTACAATACGTTGGGGCATCATGAGTAATATTGCCTTAATTAATAATGATAGAAAGAATTTATCACTTCTGTTATTTAAAAAATTTTAATATCTCTGGTACATTGATGGAAATATATTATATTAACCAATTCTATGGATATTGTGTTATATTGGAATTTTAAATTTTCAGAATGTCAATAAAAGAGACTTTCAACAAAAAAATTGATGGAACTACCATGAATCTTGCTTGATTTAAGATATAGTGATAAATATATTATATTACACAATAATTTTTCGTATAGATTGACATGTCTCTAAGGTATTAACTTGTTTCTGTATGGGTTCCATGACACGTTTGTTGATGTTAACCTTGAACATTAGGCTACTTCGCCAAAATCCATCATGAAAGTGGCCTAGAGGGTCACACACTAACTGTATCGAAAATATAACATAAATAATATATTATTATTTATTATTTAACAATATGAATAAATATTATACCTTGTAGTGGTTTAATAATTCTTCGGGTATTCTTGTTGGAATATATTTGGACAGTAGTTATTGAATTTAATATAATGTGAGTGCAATATTTAAAAAATAGTTAAATTATATTTAGAGAATATAACATATTTATTTATTGGATTTTAATGATGTGAAATTTATTTAATAAATAAATATACATTATTCAACGATCCATAAATATTATAGAGGAATGATGGCCAGAGTTTAATGGTAGAAGGGAGGAATAACAAATGTTGATTAATATTTAATTAATTAATATTTATTATAATTTTATAGTGGTGTACATTTTGAGAAATGATACTATTATTATTCATATTTTAAATGGGATTTCAAAGAATTAATTAAATAATTAAGGGAAACTGTGAAATTATTTTATTTCAACTCTATAAATTTAAATCCCAAATCCTTTTATTTTTTCAAAAACACCAATGAATTTTTCATTATTTTGAAAAATGGATTTCATGAATCCTCTCAGGCCTTGAGGGCTCTCTCTTCCAAGAATTCTCTCCAGAATAGAGAGGAATCATCAACCATTGGATCAAGAATAACTTGTTGGATTATGTTCTCTAGTGATCAAATCCGGACAACTCAAGCACAATGATATGTCATTTTAGCATCGTAATATTCCTACAGTGATGTCTAAAGATTCATGGAATATATGTGAATAACCTCTAGTTAAAATATATACTTAGTTTTTACAATGAATTGATGGTGGGAATCATATCATTCACCAGATTCATCAACAAAGAAACAATTACAACAAATGTAATTATTTATTTAATTAAATATATTATAACAAATATTTGATGATAATCTCTCATGTTCCGACATTATTACCCATGTTTGATATCATTGATATAATTCCATATATCCTGGCCTTTATCATGGTGTATATCTCAGATTGGTCATTAATCATGAAAAGAAGAAATGTTGGGCATCACCAATCTCATGCTTCCACAATGCCCATAACTATCATGTGGTATCAAATAGGGCACATAATTATTTATAATTATTTAATAACCATTGGTGATTTGTTAAATTGAATTTAGTTTTTAAATTCATGTTTAATCATTATTTTAATCAAAATCCTGAAAAATATTTCTTCCTCATTCATTTCTCACATATCTAATATTGTTGATTAATTTTATGAATAAAGTAAAATTTAGGAACTCATTTAGATGTTCCTAGGTTTTATGCCAAATAACATAAGAGTACATGATATGTAATCATAATTATACATTGTTTACTCATGGTTAATGCACCAATATTTAATTATATATTTACTCAAACTGTGTGAATTAATTACACAGGTCGTAGTTAATTCTTACACTAATTATTTATAGAGATATACTGTTGCATGGTCAAATGGAGTACACATCATTTAACCCATGTACATGGTGTGTATTTCCTTCAAGTCAAATATTTCCCATGTGTTACCATACATAGACTACTTAATTTGTGACCATGTTTTTCAGATATCACTTGAATTGTATGCCATTGGACATGTCGTGTAATCCATTGTTCATGGAATGACTTACATGTTGAGTACCTAGGACTGTACCTCAGTTAAATGGTGAGAGATGTACATTTCGTGTATCTCAGATGCACATGTTGTGTACTTATACCAAATTATGTAGATTTGAAATTTATTTATTTTACTATTTCAAACATGCGGCATGTACTTGTGTGTGGTCATAAATATAGGAAAAATATTTGATGGGATTTAATATAAATAATTATATATGTTTTTAATTAATATCTGTGAAATGATTAGATTTCTTCTATGTGAATTGAATCATAATACGCGACAAATGAATAGTATATTTTTTGTAATATTCCATGATGTACACATTGATAGAGTATGTGATAACTCATGAATACAGTATGTCACAAGATTACAATAGTATATGAGTACAATACATCTTGGATATAATCATATGGGTATTAACCTTGTTTCTTCCATGTTATATTTATGTACATAGTAAAATATAAATGATGTTATTTAATTTGTTTAAAATTATAATGGATTATTATGTCAAAGAAAATTTTATAAGAATTAAGATAAAATAATAGAATAATTTAAGTTATCAATTAATTTATTAAAGTACGAATTAACTTAAATAATAATGATTCGGAATTGATTGGTTCTTTAAAAAAATTAATTTGTTGCAAGAATGTGTATTATCATGAGAATAAAACATAAATTTTTAGGAGATTAATATAATTTAATATTTTTTAAATTAGTTTTTTTTTAAATTAATTTTTTTTCATGCATACCTTCTCTCTAATTTTTATATATGTGGAATGTGTAATAAAAGTGTGACCTATTTTCACCTATTGATCGATCAATGATCCGATTGTTTACAAGTGTGTATAGCAGCACCAAGGTCGAATCCTCAGCGATGATACTTTTTTCAATAGTAGATTGTTTTTAGTTGATTGTTTTTTTTTTGATTGGGGTGTTTGTATGCATAGCTTATTAAATAGTTTATGGATGATGTTTGATTTAATTAATTGTTAAATATTGTGCTAAGTTCATTTTTAGTGATTTATTCTTGTGATATCCTTAAGATTTTATTTATATTTCATTTAAATTAAAACTCATATCACAAGATAACATTGATTGGAATTCATAAGTGTTAAGGCTTTTATCCAAGCCTTATCTTATCTTAGTTATCTAATTTCAATCATATATTATCGATGGTAGTGTATTTATGGTTCAAATAATCCATGGAAACCACATGATAAACAAAATATGTCATTAATCTATGACATGTTAAGTCCAACATACACAATATTAATTTAAAGAATATCCATCGAGATAACACTCTCAATCAATTAACATCCCCAAATTATAGATCACCCCAATGGTAGATTTACTCAGCCATTGAAATTATTAATAATCTGGATATAATTATTATTTGAAAAATTAATAAGAGATGAAAAATAAATGGATAGGAAAAATGCTGGTGCGTCGAACACACACACAAACGATAATTAGAATTAAAAATAGAATTTCAATTAAATGAGGATGCAAAATAAGAGTAGGTGATTTAAAATGATTTAAACTATTTTATGAAAATTATTATTATACTATATAAAGTGTATTAGAAAAATAGATATTGTTGCAAAAACATGCATTAAAATAGAATTAAAAAAACAAAGACTTACAAGATTACAACAAAGAAGAACACACAAGTATATGAAAAACAAAAGAGGATGAAAGGCCTCTCAAGTGAAAACATGAGTATTGAAGGTCCTAAAAAGAATTTGGAAAGGCTTTTTTCATGCCAATATATTCTCCAATATTCTGAAATGCCAACCCACTTGAAGGAGAAGAGGGGGATGTATTTATAGCCCAAGGAGGTGGACTGTTTTCATTTCCAATTTGTCCCTCCAAGTGCATCGCCATTTTGAAAATTCAAACAGCCGAATACCAAGATATGATCTTCTTAAAAGATGTAGAAAAATATATCCTCTCTCTAGAATGAAAATGTGGAGGCCATTGTACTTAAGGAGCCAATGTTATTGTCGGTTAATTAAACAATGTAAATCTATCCATTTCACTCCATACGTTTTAGAAGGATGAAATGTGAATGGGATTATCAATAGGACGAGGCATTCAAATATGAATAAGTTCTTTTATAAAGTCAGCTACCTATATATCCTCTTTCTCACTACAAACGTTCAGCTTGATTGTAATATTACAACATGAGATATGTCATGAATACTGTACTGCTTTTATTTCCCTTCCAGAATAGTGGTCTGAGTTTAAATGAATTAGTTGGACCCGTTGTATTTTGATTTGAGCCTTGGATGTTTTATCCAAGATTCCTTACATTTTCCACCATATTTGTGAGGAGAATGAATAAAAATCACTTTTAGATTGAGTCCAATAAATCAATCTTCATTGCGGGTCCATTTTCTTCACAGATTTTGTAGGCCCTTATGTGTGGTCTATATGGGCCTTCAAATGACATAATTGGACCCTGATCCTGTCTAATGAAACTTTTTATATAGAAGTAGGAATTATAAAAAACAAGAACAAAAAATGTTGGATCAGTAGGGGGATAGGTATAAATAATATACTAAACTAAATCAACTGGAATACACCTAAAAATGCTCAAAAATGATACTTAGTATTAAAACAATAATATTTCAACCAAATTACAGAAATTTCATATAAGATAAGAAAGGGGTGTAAATAATAAGTTATGAAAATATTATTAACTTCATGTCCCCCACACATAGTCTTGTGTATGTCATTATGTGAAACACATATAGAAACATGAAAAAAAATCATTTTCACTCACCATCAAATATTAAAATTTTGTTTTCTATAATCAGGGAGGTTTGGACAATATCACTCATCTGTAATAAATTCCATGACAAGTTTTTACAGAAACAATGTTCAAAAAACTATTCTTTTTTTCATGCTAAAATTTATAAATGGAAAATGGTGGAACACAAAACTTAATCCTCTCAATATGAGAAAATTAATTTATGGAGCATCACTCATTCACTAAACAAAAGTTAAAATCATAGAGTTTGAAAGAGATATCAACTTCCATTCCCTATCCAATGTGCACAAGAATCAAGATGTCTTTTGGAGGGGTTTTTCTATGGCTATGGGATGGTAGGAATATAATGTCCAAGAGAGAGAAGAAGATGCGTGAAACACAAACATGGAAAAGGAAATGCACACATTTTTTGGAAATGATACATGAATGAAAATGGAAACACATATTTACAAGGGAATGAAGTTTTGAAATAAGACGCAAAAGTGGAAGGAAATATGAAGGGATTGAGAAGATGGAATATTTTGAAAACACAAAACTTCTCAAAATGACATAAGAATATAATGAAAGTGTTATTTTGTTTAATTTTTCCCTATTTTTTTTGATAGTTGAACTTGATACAGATCTCACACTCATATCCCCACCAATGATTGATCTCCTCACGACACTAATTGTAATAGTTATAATATGATCAAAGGGTGAGAAATAGTGAATTTTGACTTACCCATGACACAACCCAATTTCTTTTTTGTTTTTTTTTTGTTTCATTTTTTTGAATTTTTTGGATTCTTTATTTCATTTTTTTAAAACTTGTTAATAAATTTTTAAAAATTACATAATTGAAAGTACTATACATTCCCCAAAACACACTAAATGACAACCTCTCCCCCACACTGAAATGGATTCCGACCCTCAAGCATATAATAACTCATTGAAAATCAATAAAAGGGCACCCAAACATTGAAAATCATTCCCCCACATGTAAATTTAAAAAAAAAATCTATGAAAATATATGCTGATATTGGGTGAGAAAAGGTATTGGGCTTGTAATGTGGCTATCAATTAAAAGGATTTCATAGGCTCTAAGGGGATTTCAAAAGGATAATTAGTATATGGTTAATGAGATGCAATCTGGATATAATAATTCTCATGTGGTTCCGAAAATTCCTCTATCATATTAATGCACAGTAAACTATGAAATTCATCTTGATGGTCCAAAAACTAATGATTCGCAAATGGGGGTGAAAGAAACAATCATTTAGAAAAGATGTCCATAGGTGTTCTTGGCACGAAAGCTAATTTTGTTCCTCACGTTTTGGGAAAATCATTTTACAAATTAAAAATTATGCATTCAAAATATGTTGGTTTTGATTCAATATTCTTTATCAAATATTTTTAAGATTCCACAAAATTTTTGAGATGTAACCATGTTTTTTGACTCCCAAAAATGGTTGGAAAAAATTTGAAAATGGGAAGGTCAGTAATTATGACTCTTGTTTGTTCATTTATTTAATTTTTTAGGTTTTTTTGAGTTTTTAAATTACACACCCACACAAAAGAGAATGAGTAAATAAAAATGTGATGAGGAAAGTGGTAAAAAAACCAATTGAGAATGGGGGAGGAAGAATAATAAAGAGATAGATAGAGAAGAGGAGTTAAAAGGAAAGAGGTGCCCCCTGGTTTGGAATTATTGTGTTTCCATCCCCATCTACTGGTGGGTCAACTGTAATGTTGGGGATCCAATGTAAGTCGAGGTGTTTCTAGGATTGTGTGTCCTCTCTTGGTGATTCTTTAATCGATGTCCATAAACTATAATTTTCTTTTTTGAAGAGGGGTCTTGGACTTTCACTACACCAAATGGGTAAACATTAGAAACAATAAAAGGACCTTCCCAATTAGAACTAATATTACCTGGGTGAAGTATAAATCGAGAATATAAAATCATTACCTTTTCACCTTCATGATATATAATTCACAATATGTGTTTGTCATGGGGTGCCTTGGATTTTTCTTTTTACAGTATGGAAATCTCATAAGAATCTTGTCAAAGCTCCTCCTGTTCATCCAATTTCAACATTCTTTCTTCACCAGATTTTTCACAATCAAAATTATAGGATTTCACAGCCCAAAAAGATTTATGTTGGATTTCAACTTGTAAAGGACATGATTTACCAAAATCATGCCTAATAAGAGATATCCCAATGGGTGTTTCATAAGTAGTTTGATATGCCCAAAGTGTTTCACCAAGTCTTTCAGGCCTATATTTTCTTGTGGGTTTTACAATTATCTTAATAAATCTTTTAACTTCACTATTTGAATGTTCAGCCATGCCATTTTTTCGGGCTGATATGCAATTGTAGTTTTATATGCAACACCATTATTTTTTTAATGATTTACATGGTTCTATTAGAAAAACGGGTTATTTAGTCACTTATAAAGGGAAGTGGTGTTCCAAACTGGTGGAAGATGTGTGTCTTTAGGAATGCACTAACAAAAATTTAATTATCCTTTCTAGTGGGTTTGGCCTTGACCCACCTAGAAAGATAATAAATGGAAATAAGAATGTATAATAATCCACTGGAAATGGCGAATAGTCCCATGAAACTGATGCCCCAAACATCGAACATCTCACATAAAATTAAAGGCTTTTGGGGAATTTCATTTCACTTTGAAATTGTGCTAAACATTTGGCAAGTGGGACATGATTAGTAGAACTCAACTAAGTCCATGAAGAGTGAAGGCCAGAAGCTTCCAGGTTCAAGGACATTTCAGGAGGTCCTTTGGGGTCCAAAATGGCCACCACTAGGAATTTAGTGACAATGTTCTAAGATATAGGTATGTTAGTTTTCATCAATACAACTCCTAATTACTATGTCTACCCTAGTTTTCCATAGTTTTTTATCTTTAAAAAATATATAATTTTGAATCACTTTTCTACTTCATTTATTTTTCCTTTGATTCATTTTCAGGAAAAATTCTAGAAACCGTGTAATTTAAAATTGGGTCATTCCATGGTATTTTGGGAGTGAGAGATAAAAGGTCCTCAGTTGGATATTCTGGATCAGTTATTTCAGAATGATAAGAATTATAAATTCTACTTGTGTTATCCTCCACAGGGTTTTATTTTCCTGGTCTATCTCTGATTTCAAGGTCAAACTCATAGTTCCTTAGGATTCATCCTATTATCATTGGTTTGGAATTAATTTTCTTATGTAAAAACATTATAGAAGAATGTTCTGTGAAGATAATGATTTTGGAACCTAAGAGACAGGGCCAAAATTTATCTATGGAAAAAAACACTACTAAATGATCCTTTTCAGTCACAATGTTGAGATATTGAGTTTCATCCAATGTTTTTGATGCATTATAGATAACATGGGGAATTGTTTTCTCATCATGGACAAAGAACAATTCAAACAGCTCTATCAGAAGCATCACACATCAACTCAAATGGTAAGGACCAATATGGGGGTTGGATTATTGGGGAATATGTAGTATTTTTTTTGAGTTCAACGAATGCTCTCTTAAAAACCTCATCGAAAAGAAAGGAGACATCATTTTGGATAAACTGAGTGTGTGGGAGCGAAATCATATTAAATATATGGATGAATCGACGATAGAAACTAGCATGACCAAGGAATGAATAGATGTCTTGAACAAAAGTGGGTTCAGGAAGTGATTGGATCACTTAAATTTTGGGAGGATCAACTTAAAAACCCTCTTTAGAATCTATGTTCCCTATAACAATCCCATTTTCCACCATGAAGTGATATTTTTCAAAATTTAGCACAAGTTTACACTTGACGCAATTTTGAAGGACTAGAGAGAGAGAATGAAAGCATGATTCGGATAACTCACCATAAATGGTATTGTCATCCATGAATACTTCCAGGTAGTGTTCAATCAATTCAGCAAAGATACTGATTATACACCTATGGAATGTTGTAGGAGCATTGAAAAGGCCCAAAGGCATTCTCCTATATTCATATGTAACAAAGGGGCAAGTTAATGTTTTCTTTTCTTGGTCTTGATGTGCGATTGGGATTTGGAAGTAGTCGGTGTATCTATCAAGAAAGCAATATTATGACATTCTACTAATCATTCTAGCATTTTATCAATGAATGGAAGAGGGTAGTGATCTTTTCATGTTTCAACATTCAATTTTCAGTAGTTAATACACACATTCCATTTGTTCATCACTCAAGTTGTGATTACCTCCCCATGTTCATTTGTGACAACAGTTATCCCACCATTTTTACGTACAACATGAATTGGACTAACCCATTCTATTCTAGAAAATGGGAAGATAATACCAGCTTCAAGAAGCTTGGTGATCTCTCCCCTAACTACCTCAATTATGAGTGGATTGAGTGTTCATCTTGGTTGTCTAATTGGTTTTTATGAGTCCTTAAGATGGATGTCATGCATGCATAGAGGAGGGTTGATTCCTGGTATGTCATCTTGGATCCAAACTAAGGCCTTTTTGTTTCCTCTAACACTTGAACAAGTTTGGAATCCTCAGTTTTGGTATGTTAATAAGAGATAATGACAAGATAATAGTGATCATTGAAAATGAAGTCATATTTTAGGTGTTTAGGAATAAGTTTCATATCAGTATCATCTTTAATTTGTGGGTTAGACAACTCAGTAATGGAGAAAGGGACTTATGTTGATTCAGATTCATTTTCCTTAATACTATCTAAAGTGGAGTAGTAGAGATCAGTGTTGATTTGGGATTCAAGAGAGTTTTATTGTTCCACTAGATTGATGGAATCTATGAATGAGAGTTCCACATAAACTTCACCATTTATGACTTGGTTAATCATGGTGCATATTTCACAAGATAATTTCTCATTTGAACATGAATAACACGATCGATTGGGGTTTAATTAACTCTTATAAGTGTACTCATAAGAATGGACTGAGAATTCAGAGTGATCCTCAGATGGGTATCGCATGGCGTGGAAAATGTTGAACTTGACCAGTTGGTCAACAAATTCCATGGATAAGATTCATGAAACGACATCAATATTAGTTTTAGTATTCATTAGAAATGGTCATCCTAGAATTAGGGGAGATCGAGAATAATTAGTCTCACCATCCATGTCAAGGACATAGAAATCATTAGGGAAGATAAGATCATTCACACGAACAAGGACATCCTCAATTATTCACTCAGGAGTGGCTGTGCATCGCTTTGATAATTGAATGAAATCACCTGTTGTATGAATGGGACCTAGACTATGGTTGGAGAAGATGGATTTGGGAAATACATTAAATGAGGCTCCTAGGTATATGAGTGCATCATCAATGTTTTTACTTCCAATTTTGGCTTGGAACCGTAAAGGTCCCTCGATCTTTGCACATTATGGGAATAAACTATTGGGTGGAGACATTTCCAAAGGTCGTAAGTTTCCTTTTATGGGTACAAAACTCCTTGAGAATCATGGAAAACGTAAGTATTTTTTAATGGCATCTAAGAGGGGAATGTCGACTTCAATGCATCTAAACATGTCTATCATTTCAGGATTGGGTTCAAATGACTTCTTTGGCGTAGAAATGGCTCGTGGAAAATTAATTGGATTCCTAACTGAAACATAAGGAGGTGAGGGAATGAGTTCAGATTCCTTTTCATGTTTCTTTTTATATTCATTTTCTATTTAAACATTTAATGGGGGTGGGTGTTGGAAAAATTATCTAGGGGAATAGAATTTTTCATTCCCAACATAAGTGAAATTGCACTTACATTACCCTTGGGGTTGGGTAATGGATAAGGAGGGAGTTGGGATGAATTTGATAGTTGTTATAGGCTTAGGTGTCATGCAGGTTGACCATTTTTTGTTCCAATGTTTTTTAGGATGGAATGGTTTAATGAGGCAAAATCATCCACTACACATTCCCATGGTTTCTTGGAGTAAGAGGCGTTTCCCGGATTGTAATTACCTTGAATTTGGATCTTGGGAAAGCAATTGTATTGGTTTTGGAATTGGGGAGGCTCACTAGGATAGTAGAATCCAGGAGTAGAATTGTTCCTTTGTTGTTGAGGAAAAAAGGATATGGTTGTTGGAAGTTACAAACACTTTGACCATATTGAAACTGGTTTGGGTTTTGAGGATTTAATTGAGGGGGATGAGAGATGAGATTACCATACATCATGCATTGGTTATATTAAGAGGAGAAGGGATCAGAGTGAGGTTGGCTGAAGTTTCTAATGAACAGACCTGGTTGTTGAGGGTTGGGGTTATGCTCAGAAAATGCTACATTAAGATCCATTTGACTATATGAATCAGATTGAGCCTCATGATGTTGTGTACTTTTATCAGTTGGATGAGCTGGTGAGTTGTAGATTCCATCGTTATTGATAGGTCTAGGGAAGACAGACTGTGTAGAAGATGAGGTTGGGGCTTTGTTTTCCATAGCTAGTTGTCGCACCAGACCGATATCTTCACTCATCCAATCTGTCATCTGGTTCCTCTTTATTGATTGAATATCTTGGGATTTTTTGACTTGAACATGTGCTCGAGTAAGGAATTTATGAATTTTTTCAGTCATGTTACTTATGAGATTCTTTACAGCTGCGGGAGTTATATCTACAAGAGGACGACCACTTGCGGCATCAATGAATGTTCTCTCCATTGACAATAACCCCTCATAGAAGTATTCGATCAAGAGTTGGTCAGATATTTGGTGATATGAAAAGGATGCAAAAATCTTTTTGATCCTCTTTTAGTACTCATGGAGTGATTCATTTGGGAATTGACGAATACCACTTATTTCATTTCCGATAGAAGCAGTATGAGAAAGAGGAAATAATTTCACTAAGAACAGTCGCATCATGTTATTCCATGTGGTTAAGGAACTAGGAGGATGGTAGTAGATCCATGAATTAGTATTGTCATCTAGGGAGAATGGTATTGCTCAGATTTTTATTTGTTCCTCAAAAACCCCTAGAGTCTTCATGGTAGAGCTCACCACATGGAACTCATTAAGATGAAGATGTGGATCCTCACTGGCTGGCCTGTGGAGAAGAGGGAGCAGATGAATCAAACTCGATTTGAGTTTGAAGTAAGTATCTATGTTAGGATATTGAATACCAATATGTTGGTAATTTATATAAGAGGAAATTATTTCTTTACGTTTTTGTTCCATAGGATTGGCCATATCAAATTCATTGGGTTGGAGAAGGACTGGTTCTATAATTATTTGAATATATTTTATGTTCCTCCTAATTTAGAGAATTATTCGCTCAATTTCAGGGTCAAATAAATCTAAGGGATTTTTTGGGAGGGTATTAGGCATTTAGAAATATTTAAACGAAAAAGGAAGAAGGTTTTTTCTTTGTGTTTTTTTCGTTTACGATTTTTATAAGAAGGCAGGTTTTTCTTTGTGTTTTTTTTAGTTTTTTTAAATAATTTTGTTTTTTTATTTTTTACAATAACTGGAAACCAAAGACTATTTAATTACACGATACCCAACAATGGAGCCATTTGAAATCGCGGCTAATTGTCTCCTATCGACTCGTCAAAGATTTGATGCTCTACTAATGTGTATACGAGCACTCTGTTCGAATCGTCGAGGATGATACTCTTTTTGATAGTCGATTGTTTTTAGTCGATTGATTTTATGATTGGGGGGTTTGTTTACTGAGATCATGAAATAATTTATGGATGATGTTTGATTTAACTAATTGATAATTATTGATGTGAGTTCATTATTAGAGAGGTAATTTCATGATATCCCTGATCTTTTCTTTATATTTCATTTAAATTGACACCTAATTCACAGGATAACAATGATTGGAATTCCTAAGTGTTAAGGATTTAATCCATGCCTTAACTTATCTTAGGGTTATAATATCAATCAGATATTGTTGATGGAATTGTAATGAAGGTTCCAATAATCCATGAAAACCACTTGTTAAACAAAATATGATATTAATCCATGACCTATTAAGTCCAATAAACACAATGTTAATTTTAAGAATATTCATCATGCTAATGCTCTCAATCACTTAACATCTCTAAATTATAACTCACTAAAATAATATAGTTACCCATCCATTTATATTATTAATAATCTGGTTATATTTATTATGATGATAAATTAATATGAGAAGAAAATGAAATGGATAAGAAAAAGAGTGGTGCATCGAACACACATAGAAATGATAATTAAAATTAAAAATAGACATTCGATTGAATGAGGATGAAAAATAAGGGAATGGGGTTTTAACTTGATTTAAAGTATTTTTTGAAACTTAGTATTATAATACATAATGAGGATGATAAATGGAAATATTTAAGAAGAAACTTTCATTAAAACATAATTAAAAAAACAAAGACTTATATGATTACAACAAAGAAGAATACAAAAGTAAATTCCAAAAAAGAGAGGAGGAATGGTCTCTCAAGTGAAAACATGAGTATAGAAGGTCCTCCTACAACTTTTGAAAGGCTTTGATCATTCCAATATGTGCTCCTATTTTCTGAAATTCCAACCCCCTTGAAGGAGAGGAGGGGTATGTATTTACAGCCAAGGAAGTGGACTATTTGCATTCCCAATCTGTCCCACCACTTGCATCGACATTTTGATAATAAAGATAGCTAAACCTCAAGATATGATCTTCTTACAAGTTTTACATTACTATATCTTTTTCTACTATTAATATTTGGTGGCCAGTGGTCTTATCGGGTGAATGTTATGGTCGGTTAATTAAAAAACGTAAATATGTCCATTTCACTCCATACTTTTTAGAAGGCCGAAATGCGAATGGGTTTATCAATAGAAATATGACTTAAAATCCGAATAGTCTCTTCAACATAGTCAGCCACCTTTATCTTCAATTTTACACGTCAAACCATCAGTTATATTGGAATATTTCATCATGAGATATGTCAAGAATATTGTACTGATTTTAATTCCCATCCAGAATTGTGGGCTTAGTTTAAAGAAAAAAGTTGGGCCCATTGTATATGGATTTGGGCCTTGAAATTTTTATCTATTACTCCATAAATTGTCCCACAAACCTGTGAGGATAATGAAAGAATTTTCATATCTAGAGTGAGCCCAGAAATTCTGTTTTCAAGGCTGCTCCAGTTTCTTCACAGATTATGTAGGCCATATTGTGTGGTCAATATGGGCCTTCAAATAGAGGAATTGGCCCTTGATGACTTTTAATGAAATGTTTTTTATGTAATTAGGTATCCCAAAAAAAATAATTACACAATTAGGATTATTAGAGTATTATTTATAAATAAAATAGTTATCCGACTCAATTGGAATACTTCTAAAAATGCTGAAAAATATACACAGTATTATAACATTAATATTTCCACACAAATTATGGATATTTCATATAAAATCAGTAAGGGGAATATATAATAAGTCATTAAAATATTAATACCCATGTTTTCATTAATTTAATTCTTTTTACCTTACCATTGTGTGAATAAAATCATATGTAATAGAAAAATTTAACATGCTATTGGAGCCAGTTCATGTTTGAAGGAATGAAGAAACTAATCATATGAGATACATTAGTGGCCATGAAGAATGTTGATACATGAACATTAATTGGTTCAAGGTGATCTCTGCTTTGGTCAATTATGAGTTTAATAAATTCTTGATAATCTATCCATAAGTGATGATCATGATTATATTGCTTTATTATTTTATTTCGGTCACGTTCCATGGTTATTATATATTTAATGTATTGTCATGATCACATAATTTAATTAATTTATGTGAATACAATATAGAACATAAAAATATGTCTTATGAGTAAATATTTTCTAAGACATTGTAAATCACTTATGTAATCCCACTTAATATTAAAAAAACAAGTTATGAAGACTATAATTGTAAATTTTATCCTAAAAGGATAAAATCCTAGAATAAAATATTATGATTGCATAGCCTTCCTACACATGATTTATAATTAAAACGTGGTTAAAAGTGCTTGACCAAGCCATTTAGGGGTACTTTCAATTATCAGGGCTATCTAGCATGGTGTTTTGGGTTGGCATAAGTAAGCTCACATCAAGGGTTGACTACTAAAGTAGGAATTGGTGTAAATGAGAGTCAAAGTTTGAGTAAATCCACATTATAAATTTTAGGATAACTGAGTCCACGAAATGGATCAATGGACTATGAGTTAATGCTATTGGAATTTTTAATGCCTACCTAAAACCATTCACATTTTTTTTGGAAAACCATCGTGGGGTAATATGAAGGGGAATATGGTTTCTTTCCACCAGAATGTCAAATAAACAAGATATTCTGAATCCAATTGAGAGGGATATTGGGCTTCGATAAAATAATCAGAGATAAATAAATTTTATAGGTATTTATTTGTCAATATTTTATAGATAATTTTTTGATGTTCATCATATGTTATTTTTTGGAAACATAATAAGTGAAATCAAACATTTTTTGGTAATCCTTACAAGGGAAGGAAAACCTTCTCACCAATATAAATTTATAAGAGTGGAAAAGGTGACTATGTGTCATACTCCATCATGAAACTTAATTATATGTTATAGAACATCAGTTACAAATTTTTCCTATTAATGACATAAGTGATGGAGACCTATGTCTTTATGAGAGACATCTTAATAATGATACATATGTTTAATGCTTTATACTATCATCCATGTCCATTGATCCTTTGAAGAAACATGAGGATATGTCTACTTATAGCTTGATGTCTCACCTTCAGGATCTCTATCTAGAGAAGCATATAAAAGATAGTTATGAGACCTGCATTAATGTTTTCACAACTATGCTTGGATAGTCTGCGCTAGCTGAGCCACATGTAGTCAAGATTATTGGCTATGTTAAATTCCTGCACATGTTAGATATTAAATTTACAAATAAATTGTGTATAGATCATATACATTAATCCTTTCCCCTAAAATTATCTATTTTATTATTAAATAACATATGAACAACAATAAGTATTATCTTTCGAAACATCCTACATTAATTATAAAAATAGTTTAGGACAAGAGGCATGAGAAATATATAGTCTATATGGAGAATATTAAAAATCACGAACAATCCAAATGCACCCAGTGACTAAAAACATTCAAAATATTCAGAGCATTATCCATAGATGATGAAAAAGATTCAGATGAAGGGAAAGGAAAAGGTGGTATTATGTTTTCAGGTGAAAATCCGAGCAACTGGAAGAGGTACTACAACCATAATATAGGGGAATCTAATATTTCTTTTTCTATTGAGTGTAATCTTTCAATATATACACATCAGGTATTAGATACAGATTGTGGGGAAAACATTAGAATCCAAATACATGAACCATGAAGATTCCAAAAGACTCCAAAAGGAGAGGTGGATCTGAGAGATAATAACGGTGAATGGATGGTTACTCTTACCACTGGTGACTACCACCTCTCATTTCCAATGAGAATTATTTTTTTTGAATGATTTATATTATGTACCTACATTTAAAACAAATAAAACTTCGGTATCCTGTCTAGATATATGTGGGTTTATTTTCATGTCTGTAAATTAATGATGTTTCTTTTATATGGACATTATATTTTATTTTATGTCACAATTAAATAATAGTCTTATGTATTAAATTTTGAAAACCATGTTTTGAAAATCGATAACAAATAATGTTCACATGACTAATTTAATAACAAGAAATTTCATTACAGTCATTTTTATTTAAATTCAAATCATTTGACATAGGTATTTCAAGTTGATAATTTTAAATCTTATGAGCTAAAACCACTAGATAGATATCATTATTGTTTACAAAGGAAAATAACCAAACCACAATTTTGTAGATATGGAATGTGGGACAGATAGAATTTAGGATTCCTACACATTAATGTGTGTAGACCATTTCGAATATAATCCAGATGTGGATATTGGAACTTCTTAACTTTTCATAATGAATTGCTGAGATACTAATATTTCTAAATAATGCGGAATAAGTTGGTGTTTGTTGATAAATACAAGGATGTCATGAATGTAGTATAAAATCAGCTTAGAATAATGGTAAATAATCACAGATTTGAATGATATTGTAAATATAAAAATCTAGAGTTCATCTATATTTTATGAGTTTTTGGGATTCTATTTAAAATAACTCCATGTTATTAACCACAATGGAATAGTGCTAGTTAATAGAGGAACACACTATATTATACATTGTATGGTCAATGATAAATCATGTAGATCTTTAATTATCCTTTTGGTATTAGGAATTGTTATCTGATGATGACACATTAAATCAATTTCTATATAAAGCATCAAATATAATTCCCTTCATGTTATGGAGTGGAAATAAACTCTCTTTTTTCACGTACATGATTATGGGGTGGTGGAGAATTTTTTAAGGCCTTATTGAGAGACAATCTAGAACATCAGGTCATTATGGGAATATTTATTGGGAATCCCATGGAAACAATTGGATAATAATTTTACAACCCCAAATAAATGAAGTGATTGTCACTAGAAAACATGTCTTTCTTAAGAGGGAGATCATCCCCAAAAATGATAGTGGGGGAAATATTTAATTCTATGAAGTTGATGATAAAGATAAAAATTGTTGGTAAGTGAACAAATTACATAGGTCCCTATAGAAGAAGTTGTTCATGAAACACAAGTACTATGTAGAGACCCGAAGCCTTACGTACATATACATTACATTAATTTTATGGAATACTTAGTACATAACAAAAACACACACACAAGGATAGTAATAGTTTAGTGTATTTGGAAACTCGTAATATAATCTTCTAATCATGGTGAAAGATCTTCAACATCTCCCATAAAGATCTTATTTTTTTTAAACCTAAATCCTTTCTTTATGTCTTGGGGAAAAGAAAAGATAAAAGGTTGAGCTCAAATGCTCAATAAGGGTAAACAAAAGAAATATCAATCACTTCATATTCATAAGAACATATCTTTTTGAAATCTTAACCTGCAAAAGAGATCATAATTTCATAACATGGGATAAATCATAGTAGTGAAATGTAATCCCAATAATCATAACTTATAACATGAAACTTTGTGTCATACACACATAATCATAGAGAATCCTTTCTTATTAGTCAAGACTCATTGCCAAGACTATCTTAGTGGACAAAGTCCCTTTCTGAACCGAGTTCACTACTCATTTCAGTCCTGTTTCACTGAACTAGTATAACCTACAATTCCATCCATGTCTATCTCATGAGATATAATATCTTTACCCAATGCATTGGAGGGAGATATAGGTCCCACCCATCTCATAATGATACCATTCTTATGTGTGCCACAAAATCATAAACCATACATCATAGCATAACCCATGTAATAAAAATGGGATTCTTAAACATCGTGACATCATAAAACAATTCATATAAGATAAAGGAATTCATAAAAATAATTCCATCACAACATAATAAAATCAATGTAATAATAGGTATATAAACAGAACAATATATTATCATAGATGGAAAATAATTTTGATAAAACTCTTAGACTCCATTCTTGAGAAAAATATCCTTTCCACTTCAAAAAAAATTTCCTTTCTTAATATGTCATACAATTTTAAACTAAAAGAAGTTGATTAAAAATAAACTTGAAAACTTGTAAGGGAAGCTTCTTGGAAATAATTTTTGTTTAAAAAATCCATTCATGCTGTATAAGTTAAAAGAAAACATTCTTCTCGTACTTTTGTTGGAAAAGTCAAAAAGTACCTCGTACAAAAAACGAAAGAAATATTCCTTTTATATCTTTTACTAAAAACTCACCTAAGGGTAAAATTGGATTTAAACAATTTTAGGTGGATGGAAACAATATTACATATTGAGGAATCATGGATGTAGATGATAAAATACACCCCAGTAGTTACCAAAGTATAAGCAATCTCAGATAAAAATGAGATTGTGATATTTCCCTTACCTTAGGTCCGATTTTCTTTGTAAGTGTCTGAACCACCTATATAAAGATTTAAATAATGTCATTTACTTATTCCAGAATCATAATCATCGTTATGATATCATATATGGTTCAGTTATGAATTTATATTACCCGTTCTTTTGTAAATTCCATGTTAAAGAGCGTTTTGGGTAAAATCATTTCATTTTTCGTCCGTGTTTTGACTTGTAATTATTAATATGATTACTTAGATCATGATTACTTAATTCCAGAATATAAAACATGATTTATATATAATATATATTCAGAATATACGTATATATAATAGATCGATAAATGGAAATAAATACACCGTTCATGGAGACGGTAGGCCGTACGTACGCATGAACGATGTTTTCGTTTCCTTTTTGAGTTGAATGGAATTAAGTAGATGAAATACATATATATACACATAAATAAAATAAAATTATTATGTCATATATTTCATGATTACTTATATAATTTATAATCATTCATGAATGGTTAACGTGGAGAATGAATCTCATCGCGTCGTGGAGACGGTAGTCCGTACGTACGCACGAGCGATGATATCGTTCTCATGATTGTGGGACTGTATTGGAGTGTATGTATACTATTTCAGAATCAATATCAATTTAAAATAGTCATATATGGTTATTATTTACACCATTATACTCATCCAAGTAAGGTGGTGGTGGAAAATAGATTACACCACGGCATGGAGACGGTATTCCGTACGTACGCATGCGTGGTGATTTCATTTTCCGTAGGATGGATAGATGGTGAAATAGGGTTGTTTCATAATTATAATAAAATATCAGTATATGAGTGATACTGATGTTATTACTTCATGATGAAACAACTAAATAAGAAGAAGTGGAAGAAGAAATAATGATTAAAGAATCGGTAACGGGCATTAGCTCTTCTTTGAAGCGCTTCTTTGAGACCTCCTTTTAGGGCACTAAAATTGGTCTTTGAAGAAGCCCAGGACCTCTAGGATGTATCTAGGGAAGTGGAGAGAATAAATTGGCAGGGTTTGTCCGAGCTTAAAGGCTCAAAGTGGTGTGAGGAAGAGCGGGAGGAGGTGCCTTTTTATAAGGGAGGAGAGGGGCTCCTTTAGAAAAAATAAAAATATTATTTTATTATAAAGCCAAATTCAGTTTTAAATAGCTCAAAATTGATTTATTTCGAAGCTAAGGTGGGTATGGTTCGCAAGCCTCTCATAAAATAGAATTTAGACAAGTTTAGGTTCCTATTTTAACCTTATCATTTAGATTTAATATTAAGTTAAATAATTTTACTTTTACTATGTCTTCTTGTGTTCTTGTACTATAAAGTTAACAAACATACTATAACAAGCCAAACAAACCCCAAGTTGTTCATTATTAATATATATAACCTTATCTAAGTCATTTGGCGGATCCTTATATTTCTAAGAATAAAATAACAATTAATAATATAATATTGGTTTTAAAAACTATTTTATGTCAATTTTGACACTATTTAGTAATTGATTTTTGTGAAATTCATAACAGAATTATTAGTTAGAAAAATGTTAATTAATTCAATACTAACATATCATATTAACATATAAAATTAGTGTAATTCATAAAAATTCTCAAATTACATCTAATTTGGTATTTATAATATTAATTATGTCAATATTTCATTAATAAGATAATTACTGCATCATCATTGTGTCATAAATAAATTAACTTATTTAATGTCTAAAAATTACAAATAAAATACAATTATGTAATAAATCCTATTAGCTTTCTAATGAAAATTTAAAATTGAATTTATCATATTTATAACCCCATATTAGAAATGTTGTAGTAATTAAACGTTGATTTTAACTCTTTTAACTCTTCTTTGAATTAAATAATAATAAATGTCCTAATCAAATCCATGTGGGCCTAAATGGTCATATGTTATTACTAAGGTTGTTTTTGATGGAATTACACTTATCCAATAAAATTAGGACATGTGTTAGGGTAATAATAATAACATTTTTACCCTTAATTACCCTATTTACTTTTAACCGTGGTAAAAAAACGTAAAAAGTTACTATTCACCAAAAATTATTTTCATCTCATTGAACCACATTTTACTTACTGACATCAACCGTGTCTCTTGGAGTTTTTAAATTCCATTCACAGAAGCGGTAAAATTAAGTTTTCTGAAAAATTCATTTTTTTAACTACCACATAGTGGTTTCACTATTCATCAAAAAATGAAAGTTTCCAGAAAAATACCAAAAATTAGGCCTAAGCTATATTTGATATTATGAACTCAAAAATGATGTCTATTTTACCAAATTCAAAACATATAAGTTTCATTAATTAATTTAAAAATTAATTCCCGTCGTCAAAACAAATAGTGTGTTCTTAAGAGATAATAACTATTAAAAGATTGACACTTGTTTATGTCTAGTTTAAAAGTGAATTTACATCAAATGAAAAACATTGTATTAAATTGTAAAAATATATTATAAATATAATTTAAAACCACTCAAATTAATAATTTATCACTATTAATTATTTCGATTAAAAAGGTTGTTTTTAATTAAAATTTAGTAATTTTCACTATTCATCAGAAAATTAAAGTTATCCGAAAAGTACCAAAATTTCACCCTAAACTAATTTTGATATTCCGAATCCAAAAATGAAGTCCATTTTGAAAGATAAAATTTCAAAAATTGGGTATTACTATTCATAACGGCTAGTTCATAATAATATTATAATAATATCTCGTTTAGTGAAACTCAGTATTGCGTACTACACACGCTATCGAGGAAGGTCTTGATTGAGTGTAATGCAAGGCAAGTCAGAGATGCATGTTGTGCAATCTCCTTTTAGTGTAGCGTACAACACAAGACATTAATGAATTTAAAAAGAATATTTTTCATAAAATCTCGGGGTGTAACATACTATGTAGGTGTGTAAGGGTTGTAAGATTTCTAGATAAATATAGTATTCTTATCACCAAATATGGTGACTCATTATTGGTTGGATATGATGAACCTCTCCACTACATGGAGGAAATATAGAGCTCAGAATCTATGAGATGGTATGAAGATGGAAATTCTTTAATGTATTCAACATTTCAATGAACTATTTCTATTCTAGTTGATGCACCAGTTGATGTAAATCTCATTTGGTGTAAATGAGTATTGATATGGAAAATAGACAAGGAAGCTAAAGTAAATACCTATAATGAAAGGCTAGTGCATAAATGGTTTAAATAGTGTCAATTTATTGACTAGGATGAATCCTTTTCTCATTTTCCATGTTTAAAACCATCATAATTCTACTTTCTATGACAACTTACAATGACTATGAGATCTAGTAGATGGATGTAAAAACTGAATTCCTTAATGGGAACCATTAGAAATATGTATATATAAAAACCTAGAAGGGGTTGATACATCAAGCGATTCCAAAAAGATTATCAATTTGAAGAGATCCAATTTTGGAATGAAGAAGGCATATAGGTCATGGAATATTAGATTTGAGGAATCGAGAAGATAATTTGGTTTCATTAAGAATGAATGTGAGCCATGTGTTTATAGGTGGTTTACTATAAATGAGGTCATTATCCTTGTAGTATATATTGATTATATAATACTTATCGTAAATGATATACCAGTCTTATAGCTAGTTACAAAATAGTTATTCAAGTGTTTCACCTTGATGGAATTAGTTGAAGGAACATATATTATAAGGATAATGATTATTGGTGATAGATGCAATAGTTTTCATTTATTATGTAAAAGTACATATATTGACAAGGTAATAAAGACATTTATTATTGAACAATCCAAAACGGAGTTGGTTCTAGTTTCACATGGTTTAAATTTTTATAAGAAAATATGTCCTCAGATATAATAGTATTAATAGATAATGAGTAAGATCCCATGCGCTTCAGCGATAGGATAAATTTTGATTGCCATACTATGTAATATACATGATGTTTCATATGCATTGAGAATGGTCGGAAAATATCAACCAGACCTTAGAGAACAACTTTAGTCTACCATCAAGGCTATAATTATGTATCTAAGAATAACTAAGTATAATTTCTTTGTGTATAGGGGACATGAAGATTTGGTTATTCGAGGTTATACTAATGATGGTTTTAGACTGATCATAATCATCTAAAGTCACAGCCAGGATATGTATTCTATCTTAATGGAGGATGTGTGAGCTGGAAGAGTTCAAAGTAACCAGATTTCATTGATTCTATAATTGAGTGTGAGTAAATACAATCTTATGATACAACGAATAATGATATTTGGATTTGGAACTTCGTTCAGAAGCATGACTTGGTACCTTGCAGTAATGACCTCATCAAATTGTTTAGTGAAAATAATGCATTAGTGGATCTTGAAAATGATTCATGGTCATACAAAAAAAACATGGAATATAATCATGATGTATATCCTCTGATGATGTTTCTTTCAGATGGGTGATGTTGTAGTATGTAGAGTACCCACTGAAGTGAAGTGGAAGACTCATTGACTAAAGTCCTATATTAGTAAAATCATGAGTATCATGTGAGATCTAAACGATAGAATATTGTTAGAAGTTGAAGCTAGTTGACATGGGAGTTTGTTTGAGTTGGGTCCCTAAAACGAACCTATATGTGCTTTATGAAAACTTGTATTAGTAGTTTGTAATATTAAAAAATTACTTTTCACATCTTTATTTTTCTTCTATTTAACATTTCATGTGAAAATATCTCATGAGTAACCATCACACTAAAATGTCATAGTCATTCCCTACTATGACAAGAACTTTGAAGTGTGATGATTCTATTCATGTGTATATATATTCTATTTATGGATGATACAATTGATGAACAAATATTATTTTGGATATCCGAGGTGAAGACTCATTGGACATTGAGGCACCTTCTCATGGTGTACGCCCTTGGTAATATCTAGTGGGATAGTATATAAATGAGACCCACTTGTTGGAAATCAACATTTATAAGTGTCATTGAATGTTATAATCTACGATCATGTGTATTGGTCCATATACATTACGATAATTGTAAATGAGTATTATGGGCCGTGTATTTGATGCATTGACGAAAACCATAATGACATATGTTCATGATGAGTTAGGATACATTGGGTGCATCACCATTAATATTTGTATTGATAAATAATGTGATAAATTATTTATCTACTATATTATTTAACGAGAGTTAATAACACTTTCCTTTTGATGGATATAATATCGCATAAAAAATTCCATGGAAATTTTATTTGGTAGTAATGTTCTATTTTTGGAAAGTCAATGAAGGAGACGTCAATTAAATAGTTTGATGGAACCTACATGGAACTTTCATGATTTTAGATATCATGTATAATGTATTATATAACACAATATGTGTCTATATTGGTTATTATATAGTTGTGGCATTAAATTCATTCTATTTGAGTGTCGTTGTGCGTTTCTAGATGATAACCATAGACTTTATGCTACTTCACCTAACCCCTCTGAGAAACAGCCCAATAAGATCACCTAATTTGTGTGTCTAAAATACGAGTTACATTATATATTATTATTTATTATTTTACATTTTGAATTAATATTGTTTTAATTAGGCTTTAATAATTATATATGTAGGATTGATTACATATATTATGTCACCATTTAACCAAGACAATATAAAAAATGTGGAATATTTAATAAAAAATTATATACTATTTACTTAATATAATATTTATTTATTTATTGGTAAGTAATGTAGAGATATTTATTTAACAAATAAATATACATTATTTATGCCCCAAAAAATAATGTGGAAGAATGGAGGATCGAGTTCAATATTCCATGTGAGAAAAAAATAAATATTGAATATTAAATCTTTAAATAATATTTAATTTTAATTTGCATGTTAAGAGCATATCTAGTAATAATATTAATAAAATTTTACTTGTAATGGGGTTTCTCTAGGATTAAAAATATTGGGGAACTTGTGCAATTTTTTAATATTACCCCAAGAAATAAAAATACCCAATTTTCTTATTTCCTCAAGAGAGACAATTCATTTGTCTTGGTTGTTCACAAAAGTTTTGGAAAATAATCTTAAGCCTATAGAGCTCCCTTCACTGATAAATCTCCCATGAAAATAGTGCAATTATAGTCCCTCTAATCAAGGATAATTCCTTGGAATTTGTTCTTGAAGTGATTGATAGAAGAAAACATTTTCACAAAGATATACCATGATAGAAATTGATGATTCCTTTAGAAACATATGGAGATTCATGGAACACATGTGGATCTGCACTAGAGGAAATATACCCATGGTTTCTACAACTAAACAGTGTTGGAATTTATATCTATCATTGGATTAATCAACAATGAAATAATTCCCACAATGGTAATAATTTTTTTGGTTAAACTAACTGTAAATAGTATTTCATGATCCCATATCTTGTTCCAGTTTGATTACCGTAATATGATCTAGTTGATCTAATTCTATTGATCACAAAATTTATTATCATGTAGATCATGGATTGGTCATCAATCATAAAAAAATGTTGGCTGTCACCTATCACACAATTCCACTTCACCCAGAATCATCAGATACATCAACTGTTGAGGGAATAGACTCACCAAGAAGAACCGAAGCCTCATCGAGAACATTCAATTCAGTTAATGGTGGGACCTCTCTAGGTCCCTTCAGAGATTTGATAGAAGTGGACCCTATAACATGTGAGAATGATTGAGGATTTTTTATTGAAAAATAAATAATAAGTAGTTTCTTGAAAATATACCCTGGAAGATGATGTGAGGGTTTAAGAACTTCACTCACCATTGTTCACTCACTTTCGATGGAGGAAGACAAACAATTTATTTATCCAATACCAGTATTATATGTGGATTTCGGGAACACTCTATTGTTGTTTCCTCTTATAGTATCCCCTAGATGGAGGATATCTCCCCCATTTAAGGATCTCATTACTCATCACCCACAAAGGATCCTATTGGGTTGTTTTCTGGTGAAGAGATCTCATTCGTTTCATCATCTACTAGCTTAAAATCCAGGCCACAATTTCCTTAGAAATGGAATTTTTTGAAAATAATGAATATTTGGATGAAGATGGAATGAAAGATAGGAGGAAAATATACTATATTATAAGAAAAAAAACCATCCAATTCATCAAAAAGTTTCTAATTTACCCCTTCATAATTCCCCAATTCTAGAATGTCATATACCCACTTTGTGGATGAGACTCGATCATCAGTGGCATAAATGAACATCTCCAGCTCATTGATATATAATCCATGATCAATAGTTTCATCATAATTTTGAAATTAAGGAGGTTATTGAAATTCACCAACATGTGGAATCTTCAACCTACAATGAAGGAGTAGAAAAATTCAATGGAATTTATAGGCCATCTTTTCCAAATTTGAACCACATTCAACTAAACAAAACTTGGGGTTTTTGTGATTTATATGAAGAAGACCTAACACTATATGATTTAATAGGATTCCATATATCTTGATTGTGATAGAATAGAGGGAAACTAGATCCTGAATTTCTCCATGGAAATACATAATTGATTGTCTTGGACTAATGCCCACTAGTATAACCCATTTGACCCAGACTTGCGGGCTAAAACATGCATGAGGCCATTTGTGGATTTTTGAGCTTCTTTACTATCACTATCTGGAATTTATGAAACCTTTTTTACATGAATTCCCCATCTAATTTTTGTTTTTTCAAGGAATTAATGAATTCCATATGTCAACACCCTATGGGTATATGACGAAATTCAGGCCTCATCATACGAGGAGGTCAACCAAATGGACACAGTCACTAGAGGCAGATTGATTACTTCTTGAGTAACATCCATAAATTGGATCATATAATGTTATCAGCCCAACATTGTGTGCCTCTCTAATAGGATGTGAATAGGAGGTGACACAATTATATATTTTTGACACATGAATTAGCATAAAATTCTATTTGGATAATATGCCTCATATATAACCTCTATATCAACTGGGGATTCTAGCATGCCATCCAAGAGAGAAACCAAATATGGCCTCAGATCTTCACTGGCCATTCCATCATTAGTGAGTATCAAGGTAGGATGATCCTTCTATCAAACTAATTGAACTCCATAAATTAATTCAATCTCTTCAATGATTCACTAGGCTTCATGGATAAGGGTTCAATGCTAGAAATGGCATAGAAAATGGGTAACACTATCAACCAAGAACATTTATTCCACTTAACATGTTATACAAGGAAAAGTGTGTTATAAAAAATCCTCATATTACCTAAAATAGACATTTAATTGTAAATGCATAGTTCCATGTTTTCACATGTGGTAGGCACCGATTTATATTTTCCATGATCGGGTCATCCAACCTAACATTATTTTCATCTGATATATTTTCCCTATAACTAGTTTCACTCTCCTCATAACACTATTGGATTCGAGGACTGGAATCATGTAGATTCATAGTAACACTTCCATTAGGACGAAAATAGACCCCTTTGTGAGTAGGTTATACTTGGAATAATACCAAAAATGTTTGTACTCGCCCTATGCCTTGGTGGGCTAGAAATAACCTAGAATTCACCACTTTTCCAATGAAGGTCATCATATGGGATGTTTCCATGTGGGACACTACCCATTTGTCACCATAAAACCAATCATACATTCATTATAATGAATATCCACATCATGTTGAGATTCATCCTTCCATATATCCCATAGTATCTCTAACATATCACAAGAAAAAATGTTTTCTTTTCTACATATTCCAATGTGGATTTACATGGGATGAAATTTTCATACATATCATCGATGATTGGTGCCATGGAGATCATGTAAAATTCTCACAAACTAATGTTGAACACTTTAGGAGATAATTAGGAAGACTATATACATGTTATCCATCATTATAGTAGCACCGAAAGGAACTCCATATTCATTTATACATAGGATTAGGCCACCCAGACAACATTATAAATTCCCAAAAGCATAAACTCGGTAAAAAATAAGATTGATTTGGAACATCATGAATGATCACATCCACTCAGGTATGACTCCCCATCTTAGGTCAAGCTATCAGTCCTCCTTCCAGCCATTTAACTAGATTATCATAGAATTGTGGAAGTCTGATGAATAACAGTGATGATTTGAATTAGGTGTATGCATCTTAAAATCGGTAGGAAACTTATTGTGATGAATGACATAGTCCATGGTTAAGGATACCTCAATGATGCATGCACCTTGATCTAAGATATTGCAAGTTGTAAAAATAATATATTATTTTAATCCGAAATCTGGGATATAATTTCTTAACCATATAAATGAAGACCTCCTTCATATAGATGTGGGCCTAGATCAAAATATAATTAGTCTTAGTATATTCATGATTATTCTTCATCATATTCCTCTCCAAATTCGAAAGTTTAGTTTCAAATATGAAGTAGTAATTTGTCCTAACTATATCAACCAAATATATAATATCATTTTCAGGGTTTTCATTAGAAAATTTATACATATCAGTGGTAACTTGGAATTTCCGTTTAAGTAATGATATTTAATTATAATGGAACTCTTGGAATTGAAAAAAAAATCAAAAAATAAAAATTTTGGAAGATACATGGACTCGCACAGATCTCTCCCCTAGGCAACAATATACTGGTCTCTCAATCATGTGAAGTCACATAAAATACACAAATAGTTGTATTATTTTCTTAGTGATGCCAATATCTCTCATGAATGAAGACCACATAAACTCATGAAGCATAAGAGAACAATATGTGTGGATGAATAACATGATAGTAGTAGCATCACAGAAGAAAAATAGGGACCAATGATGTTATCATCCAAATATATAGACATGTAACCTATGGAAATGATCTATGTACATGAAATAACAACACATGATACCAACAAAATAATCTATGAAGATGACCCTAACATCCCTTAAGAGCATTCATCCCACTACTTTAGAATCAAACACATTTCTTCTGATCAGATCCAATCCTGAGGGGTGATTTTTTACACTCTATTTTAATATTGATGAAAATATATTAATGTAATATAAATAGTAATAAATAAGGTAAAGATAATGTGTATCGCATAATTATTGTATGTAACATCATACGGGCCCCCAAATATAAAGTCAGTGTGAATGCCAAACCTATGGGACCAATCATGAAACGCAATACTAAGATGGATGGCCTAGTGACAACAAGCACCCCACATGTGTGAAATATTTACTCGACCCAGCTATGAGAGTTTATTGATTCACATCAGGTCCATTTTTCATATAAATAGGGAACTGTGAGTCTTCATTTATATAATTAAAAAACACAGGGGATTCACGAATCTCTACTCGGTCTACTCTGTTTCCTAGGCCCTTGATACCATTTAGGTATCCCCCCAAAAACATGAGAGAAAAGGGAATTAAGGGGGAATAGTATGATCAATGTATTCATATTGTGTGAATCATAAAATATTGGCATGAGGAACTACTCTCCCAAATCTGGCACTAACTTTCATGAAGGTCACCTCCTTATCTCAAACATGTGTGGCACCCCACGAGGGACACTGAAGAAGAAACATGGAGACTATTGGAAGGTTTTACCCTTGTTTTTTCCATAGTTACTCTCCATCAAGAAGTCACCTCAAACACATGTATCTCATATTCTGTGTGAAGTACTTCTGATCTGAACATGCCATACCCTAAATGAAACACCTAAAATCTCTCTTATTTCACTTGTATGATCCTAATTTGATAAATTTTTAATGGAAAAAATGATAGATAACCTCCTTCCATGGGGCCTACATATGAGGGAGATCATAAAATAGCCTCTAATAAATCCTCCATATTTTCCAAACCAGGATAAGATACACACAAAAATTTATTCCAGTTGGATCTCTATTTCATTGGTATGAGGTGTAATGAACTTTTCCTACCAAATGGTTAGTGTATTCACGCATATAGTTATGAATCCCATCAGTCACAATGTCCCCGACCTAGTGTGTATTTAAATGGATGTCTTAATCTCAAACATGAGGGTTACGGCCATGTCCTTGAATCATTGACTCTATGGCTATGGACCCCCAGTTCTAGATGGTAAGGGAGGAAATCATACAAGAATTCCCTTTTATAGGGATTATGTACTTATCCTCATTTATCCTATGAAACCAATAGTTAGGATTCTATCATAGAGAAATACCATAGTCTTTCTAAAGTGCTTTATCCAAGTAGATAGTTATATGTGAGAATCATGGCTACCAAAATGGGAGTGGAGACTAGCACATCAATGTTGATTCTTCTTCTACTATAGACATATCATCCACCTCCAATAGAAGATAAATCAAGATGTTCTCAAGAGCATCAGCTTCATATTGATTCATTAATTATAACATAACTCATGAGGTCGGATTGGTTTGAAGATATGATGAAATCCATTTGGTCAATTTATTGTCTCGATTGTGAATGATTTTTTAATAATTCTCTTCAATTCCTTTAGAGATCCCTATTAGGTGTGGATCCATAAAGTTATTAATTCAACTCAATGGGGCATTCTCCTATATGGTGTAAGCCCTAAAATAATTTACTAACCTCCAAGTGGATTGTATTATAGATGAATCAAGTCATAGAGCCTCATTTTCTATATAATCCCCAACAAAATAATCGAAAATTCAACAATTTATAATATGAAAATCAATCTGATATCCACTATATGAATGGGTCTCCAACAATAAATTATCTATGTGGGATTTTATTTCCATCCAAATGGGATGTGTAGGATGCCTCCCTGAGGTCTGAAACCAACACCCCAAAATCAAACTTAATTCCCTTTAAGCCATATTCTTAATAAGTCTGACTCCTACATGTGATCCCACATCCCTTTTATGTTCCATGGGACAAATTAGCATATGTCCCACACCAGAATATGAATATGAACAATTCTCATGGATGTCCTTCTCGGATTAAATTAAACATTTTCCGTTTTCTTCTCATCACATGACCATGAAATATATGATGTGTCCCATTATGTAGCATCAAACTAGATTGGTATGAAATAATTTCATGATGATACATAGGGAGAACACATCGTGGGCCCTATCAAGGTATCAAATCAATTCCATCTTTTAGAATGATGATAAACTCCAAATCAACCCACCGCATGGCTTATAACTATCATAATAATAATAAACGGCCAAATAATCTCTATTGTTTTCATAAAATGGAACCATTTATGGATAATGTCATATATGTATATATATATATGCATTTATGAAGTACCTCAGATAAATATAGATTATTCTATATTCCTTGCATGATAATACATAATATATAGCCCAAGGGAGACCCATGTTATACATGGGAATTAATTATGGATTCCAGTATATGTCTTAATTCATTAAGAGAGTCTCGATGTAGGATGTAATTCACCCCAAATTGGTTTTATTACCCCAACCTCCCATCGTCTTGACCATTGTGACTACAATAGCATTTTAGAACCATTTATCATCAAATGACCACCATTGTAAGTTAGGTTCTAAAAACATCTCGAATAATAAGATCATTAGGTGTTTCTCGCTCCATGAAAAAACCCAATTGAATGCTATTCGAAAATAAAAAACTCAGTCTGAATGGCTGTGTTACCATGGAAACCCCCACTATAGTATAGTTGAATAAAACATAAAAAACATTATATTTGAAGTTGTGATTATTTTATAGTTTTTTAAAATGGTATAAAATTTAATAACTCTATTTTGATATACATTGAAGATAATTTTGTAGATGGTGGATAAACAGTTATTATGGAAACATATTAATAATAATAGGTAAATGATATATTTTCTTCTTAAATATTAACTAATTATTGGAAATGAATATTATGAGTTAGGTTTTAAGGAAAAAAATTCATGTATATATTTTGAAAAATATTATTAGTCTAAATCATGATGTTCATACTAAAAGGATTGTTTTTGGAATATGTCACACAAACCATCATTCCACAATACAATATCAGAATGATGAAGATGAAATTTAATATAAGAAGTGGACCAATAAAATGAATGATGAATAATATGACATAGATAATAGTAAGACATGTTACAATAATTGATGACCAATGGGGAAAATATCACTGTAAAAAATGGGTATTCAATAAAAATATAAATGAGCATAGATGTGATGAAAAAATAATGGTATTCATTTTTTAATGAATATTAACAATTAGATATGATATATTTTCATGATACATTTTACCTAATCACAAGGATATACATAATATGGTATTTTTTTTGAAATTTATTATCAAAGAGTCCTCGCCATGATTTATATGGATGTAAAGAAAATATTTTATTAATGGTGGACAAAATGTAGATGTTTTTATGGAATATACATAGTGATATAAGTTAGATAATAATGGGAGAAACTTTTATGCATTTATTAGGGATAACAAGAAAATGAATCAAAATCCATTGGATTTTCACATAATTATATAAGAGTATATGAGATAAATGGAGATTAATAATTAATTGGATGATAGAAATATATACATAAATAAGTGTATGAAATCATCACTCATTATGATTGTCTATGTTTATTAATTTTCATACTTCTTTAGATGAAGTGAATGTATATGTTGTTTTCCATACAATTATGATGAATATCTTCAAAATATTCAATACGAATAAATTAATGTTTTAATGGTATTATAATTTGTCCATGTTTCCGTTTATTGTTTCATTACATATATAACTTATGCTAATTACTTAAAAAAATTACTTTTAATAGTGGAAAAAAGGTGAGTATACACTTTTATACATATAGGAAATAAATGAGAAAAAATGATTATGCAAAAAAATGAAAGATAGGTAATACAAAAATATAATTGGATTTATTTTATACATAACTATAACAAGACCACTAAAAGTGTTTTGATTCACACAATGTGCAGTAATTTAGTCTAATCAAATGGAATATCATTGTTTTACATCCATGATAATTCTTATATATATTTTTAATAATTCCATCATTAGTATTATTTATAAGAATATATTATATAAGAATTTAATAGGTTGGGTAGATATTGAATTTATAAGAGATGTAGATGAAGGAATATGCTCCTCGAGTTATGTATTTATTATTAGTGATAAGTTAGTTACTTAGAACTCAATGAAAATATTTCAGTCACATTACCTATAACTGAGACATAGTATTTTTCATTATCATATAAATCAATTGAAATAATATAGATGATGAATCATTGTTTTCATGTTGATATCCAAAATGTACACCCAATAATTATAATATTTGATAATGACATAGTGATTAATGTTTCAAAGAATATAGTGAGTCATTCTAAAATAAAACTTATTGATATTATATATTATTTTCAAAATATTAAATTAACTTTCATTATATTAAAGATAGAATTTTTTATAGGGATATTATTTTTATATATTGATGAATTATCTAACTATATATTTATTTGATAATTAATGGATGTAAATATGAGTTCATATAATTATCTTGAACTGATATATAATTTTTTTTAGTTTCCTCCCCTATTTTACCATGATATATTATTTTGGAAATAATGCATACATGGAAAAAATTATCCCTCTTATTATGATATATATTATTTTATGTATTGAATCATGAAAGATAGAATTTTTAGATAATTTTTTCATTTGGAATGAGGTTAAAAGGATTTGTGTTTAATGTCTTAAGGATAATTATGCTGGAAAATTTAATAGTGTTTATTTTATAAATAATAGTTCATATAGTATTAGTGATAACTATTTAATTAATTATTTCCTTATGATGATTGAATGGGTCCCTAATAGATATTAACATTAATTTATTTTTATTTAGGGGTATTGTAATGACTATTATTGAAAAATGATAGAAGTAGTGGTTTGTTAAAGTTTGCTGATATTGATTTTAGGTTGGTTTTAATACATGTTAAAACATGAAAATTGTTGAACATACCATAAATTCAAAAAAGGTGTTTCACATTTATGGAAAAGTGTTTTATATAGGTTTATACATTGAGTTAGTGAGTCGTAGGTGTGATAGTGGGTATGAAAATGTTTTAATTATTGGTTATTAGTTTAATGAAAGGGTTTTATATTATAAGATGGTGAGAGAGGGAATGAAATATGGTGATCATAATTTTCATTCCAAAAAAACTATATTAACCTCAAATAATTGAATTCTTATTAAACAATTTGTTTGAATCCTTTTGAAGAGTCTTTGAAAATTGTAATTATATGTTATAGAATCCCTCTGTTTTAGTTAAATTAAATCTATGTTGAGTTTTCAATGTATGGGATTGGATAACTACTGTCTTTCAAAAGGAATGGTATATAAATTTTATTTTGACAACATGTTTTGAGTAATATTTATTATGTTTGAGTGGATTTGACACTTGTATATGATTCATTACAGAGATTTTTATGATGCATTTTAGTCAGTTTGGTGAAAATTAGAAAAAACTTTTATTATGGTACAATTTAATTCACATCTACATGTAATTATTCATGATTTTTTAGCATATTTGACTATGAATATGAGTTGTTCATGGGTATGGAAGATATCAACCCCTAGAATTTTTTTTTAGGATTTATTGAAATAGTATTTATGTCATTCTTGATTTATGTAAGTGAACATCAAAATGAATAGTGGTTATCATAAAAGAATAGAACTTACAAAAGGTTCGTCTATGAAGTTTTTATATGTTATCAAGGGTTATTTATATAAATAATAGAATTGTATATTAAAAATTGATAATTAATTATATTCAATATTTTATATTCTAATATTCATTAAAAATTATAATTATTGGGACTTAATCCATTATATGATAAGATTTATGAATAATGATCATACCCATTGTTGGGAAGTGGGAAGCCATGTCATGAAGTGGAATTGTATTTAGCCGAATTTATATATAAAGAATTTTAAAATTGATATTATTTTTGTTTTATGAATATATTAAAATAAAAAAGAGGGAAGTGGTAGTAAGATTTTTTTTGATAATTAATGTCTCTTTGAGGAATGTAAATTTTTTATAGTATTAAATAGTTTCGCAATGTTATTGTGAGTATAAGAAGAAATAGATATTTAATTCTATTGAGTTCACAATATAATATTATATATACTATAGATTTAACATCATTATTGAACTATTGTTTTTATTTTATAAAAAAAACAATACAACACTACTAGGCGATAGTTTCTTGTAGATGGTATAGGGATATACCATTTCTAATAGAAATCATTCTAATAAAATTTTAGATAAATGTGAGTGTGGTAAGAACAACTATACAAAGGGGAGTATGACTTTCATAGGGGTAAACCTCGTTAACAGAAATGTTGTGATCCATATTCATTTATATATTATTTATATGATGAAATATTTCCAAAAGTATTATAATGGATTATTTGTTTCAAAAAATGAATATTATCACTAATTATAACCCACGATGTGCTTAATATACTAGTTTGATCCTTTCAATGTGACTGTCCATTTTAGGAAATGAAAGATTTAAATGAAATATATAATATAAATGTTTTAACAATGAAAAATTCAATTATTCAATATTGATATTTTCAGATAAATTAATTCAAGAAGTTGAATTTTAATACAATCAAAAATAGAAAAATAATTATTTACCTTTAATAAGACATTAAACCATAAAACAAATTTACTATGAAGTTAAAATATTAGAGTATATTGGATGATATATTACGTTTATAGTGATTAAATAATGTATATATATAATTCAAATAAATTTTAAAATATTAAATGCTTTAAATGATCATGAAATATCACAATAATATCAAATTATAAAACCAATTTCAATGTTTTTTGGGAATAAAGGAAAAACATGATAGAGATATTAAGGGGATGTTTTCTCTATAAATGAAAATTAAGAATAAAAATATTTATTTTTGACCATACATTAACAAACTCTCCCTACATGATGTAGAAATCATGGAATTAGATAAGTTTATTTATGGGGAATCATGAAGATACTCATGAATCATTCAGAGATGGTTTAAAATATTTATAGAAAAAGATAGGTATTTTACAGATGTAATAAAATATTTAATGGAAAAGTAATAAAATATGAATCACGTGGAGTGGTAGTGGTATGTCCAAATATGAAAAAATAAGAAGAGATAAAATTTTCTAGTTCACTGAACAGCATATTATTTTGAATTTTCCTAGATGATGAATCTTTGTAAAGTGAAGAATGATTCATGATCACTAACAAAAATGGAGTTTAATGAAAAAAATAAAAATATATATAGGTAATATTATACATTTATGAGAAAATAAATATTCCAAAATATGATATGTAACATTAAAAAATGAAATAAAATTGTTTAAGGTAACTCCCAAACATGGAGGTATTTTCAATATCCATGATGATAATTAGAGACTAGAAACCTATGGACAGATGGGGAAAAATTAGCCCGATGATAATGTGTTTATTTTTAATCTACCTGTAACACCAGATGATGTATTATTATGAGATAGAAAATACATCAAATAAGATGATTTAAAATATATAGATATGAAAATTAAAACATGTCTATGATTTCAATGTAGAAATTATTTCTTTGGTAATTATTTTTAGTAAAACAATTTTTTCATAATGATACTAATTATATGAAAAATTAATGTGAAAATAACTATAAATTAAGGGAATAATATAGGTAATTAGGGTAAATATATTTTATTTATGAAGGAAATATTTTCACCTTTGATAGAAAATGTTTATATCTATACTACCCATTCCCTAAAGAATTAAGAGATACAATATATATCTCAACTCAAGTGGGTATTTGAGGGATGGAAAAGAAAATGTCTGGTAATTAATTATTATATTTCATTTCACTGTAGGAAAACAATAGTAATATATTTATTAATTCTAGTGAGTTTTCAACTCACATTTATAATAAAAAGAATCTCTTAATGAATTTGAATGTTTATTTTAATTGTATGATTTTTTGAAATGAAACCCTTTGAATATGAATGGATATGGATGGAGGAATTATTCTAGAGATTAGCTAAATAATATAGAACTAATATATATATATATATATATATATTTACATCCACATAATATACTGGTCATTAAACACCTATATGACTTTTGGTTAAATTATGAATTCAATTTAAAGGTTTGTCTAAACAATTTATGGCTTGAAATTATTTAAAAAAGGTTTAGATAAATATTGAAATTTCTATCAAGTGGAAGACAAATAGTATAATTATATCTTTATGTTGAAGGATAAAAAATATTTTAAAATTAAAGGATAAGTAATATACATCATTAAATCATGTATAATTTAACAACACATATTTCTACTATTGAAATGTTATACCTAAAATATAATCAAGACACGACTTTTAATAAACTTATAAGATGGGGGACAGAGATAATAACCACCTATTAAAAGCATATGGGGGAATAAAATCTATTGTGTTAAATTTGTATTTATTTTTTTATCTCGATGAAACATATAAGAAAAACAATATGAAATATAATTTCACTTTTTTTAATTACTATAGTAGAATTGGTGGAATTTTTTTTTCATAATTATGGAAAACACCGTAAGATTTGTAAGAAAGAAGGTATGTCAATTTAAAAAAAATTCATAAATTATCAAGTTTTTTATTATCATTTAATAAAATCATACAACACAGATCAATGTGCACTAATAAGAGAAAAATAATTAACTTATTTTTATTTGGTTTGTAATTATTCAAAATGATGTTTCAATTTTGTTATACATCGCATTTATAAATATTATAATGATTAAGAATTGTGATTTCACTAGCTCCATCACTCTTTACAAAATATTCTAATTATTTTTTTTATTAAATTGCTATTAATTTTATTCTGAAATATGTTTTCATCTTCCTTATATAATAATATTATATATACATTTAAAATTATGATATATATATATATATTCCTCATTATATGGATCACTTGCATTATAGTTTCATAATAAATTTTAATGAAAATATTATATTATTTGTTGAATATAATACATTTTCAAAGTCACAGAGTTAGATGATTCAAGTAATTTAGTTCCAATTTCTATCCACTACCATTTTATTTACACACATCATGTCTTTATCTCTAATTCATAATTTCTCAAATACAATAATTTTTATGTCTATTTATTTTCCTAAAAAACAACACGATCTCATTCACGCCTCATATCCATGAAATGATCCATGTTACCCGTAATATATATAAAGTTAATCCCTTTACTCCATACTCAGATCCATCAATGACATTCAAAGAAATTTTTAAAACTATATATTCAACCTCCCATTACTTTTGGAAAAATAAAATTTAAAGAAAAAATAATAGTTATTAGTATGTTTGTTCCTATATTAGATTTTATGGATATACCTCACCATATAAGTTTTCTAATTAATTTTTCAACTTTACCCTAATTGAGGAAACCCTGACCAACTATGTAAGACATCATCAGGTAATGATTGGTGTATTACTTTATATTCTCGAGGATAAATCCACATTCATATGTATAAAATTAGTTACAGTAGAAATAGTATCCATTGAATAAATACATCATATTTTAAATTTAACTCTAACATTTCCATTCATCTTATTCACTATAACTTATCCATGTTATAGAATGCGAGTTTTGATTCTATCCCATCTGTCTACACCAATTACATATAAACAGTGGTATATTGTTGGGTATTTTAATTGCTACCCAAAAAAATATTTGGGTATTTAGACTTTTTTGAATCTGAGTCATAGCTAAATAAACATTCTATTGAGGTACATTTTATTGGATCTTAAACTCAAAAATTATTTATTTTTTTAATAAATCAAAACATCATATTTTTCATTTTGGTTCATCATTTTATATTGAATTAAATAATCAATGAATTATTGATGGTTCTACAATCTATTCCTTCTCTGTTGTTTCAGTATGATCCAATTTCCTAATGTTATATTAGTAGTCAATAGTTTATCTTAATATGAAATTTTATTTCAATGTTAAAAAAATTCATCCTTCATATTCAATGATGTGTTTGGATGGATTATTAACTATACTAGTCAAATTGGTGATCATTCAATCCTACTATTAAACTTCAATCATTTACACATACACCTTTTTTAATAATTCTAATTTATTATATTTTAGCATTGAAATAACATTTAAAATCTCATACTTCAACTGTTTTTATTTTTGTGTATATATTTTTTGTTCTTCTAACTACCTTATTTGTATACAAAATATTATCCCCCAAAATGTCGATTCCATTATGGGAAACCAAAAACACCATTTTAATATATAATGTTTCCTCATCCTATATATCCTCAACAACATTAGTTTCTCTATTTTTCATTAATTTATAAAAACCATAGGAACACCCTTACGAAGCTTGTTGTAATTATCAATCTCTTAAACTACGATTCCTTCAGATATTTTATCCTACCATGAATAAATTTTATTTATGTTGATGAAATTTTACATGATCAATTTCTGTAGAGACACAAGACTGATGTACATGGACATTACATTACTTTTTCAGAATACTTAATACATGACACAAACAAATTCCCAGAGACTGTATTAGTTGGCTGTCTTTAGAAATAGGGTTCATAATCTTCTATTCATGGTGAATGATATACCACATCTCCCATATAGATATTCCCATTTTGTATCCTTACCCAAAACTGTTCTTTTTATCCTAAAAAAATCCTAGAAAGTGTGAGGTCAAAATTTTAGTAAGGGTAAACATGGAAACATAAATCAAACCCTAAATAATTGAATGCAAAAACGTGAACATAAAGTTTGAACATCAAAATCTTGATCAATGACATAAAAAATGGTATTATGTAAGGCATCGATCATAATGAAACTATAAAAATAGTATAATAGAATTGGGATACACTATGTAATTGTGGAAAACTATTAGGCACATATATCGATTTCCATAGTATCATATCCAATGCTTTCATGACCAACAAAGTGGACAAAGTCCATTGCTGAACCATGTTTATTTGTCATTCCAGCCGTGTATTACTGAACCAGAATTACCTTTCATTCCAGTCATGTCTATCTAATGAGATATAAATCTTTTCCCAATTAATTAGAGGGATATATATGTCCCACTCATCTCATGATGAAATCATTCTTACATGTTCCACAAAAACATAAATCATACAGCATAGCATATCCATTGAAATAAAATGTGATTCTTAAACATCAATTCATCATAACATAATCCATATTAGATAAATAGATTTTATAAAAATAATTCCATCGTAATCATAATCATTTAAATTTAATAATAAGGATATAAACATAAACATATGTCATCTTAGATGGAAAATAATTTTGATAAAACACTTGAACATAATTCCTGAGGAAAATATCTTTTCATCTTTAAATATGATTTTATTTATCAAAATGTCATGTAATTTTAAAATAATATAAATTATTTGAACACAAAAATAGAATGTTTTAGAGGAATATTCATGGAAATAAAGCATTAAGAGTAATTAAAAATCTTGTTAATAGCATATCAGTTAAAAATCATTCTCCTCATACTTTTACCAGAAAAGTCAAAATGTAACTCGTATGGTAATCAAAAGAAAGCTATATTCCATACCATGTAGTAAAAGTCAAAAATGTGTGAAAATGAATTTGATAATAAATATAATAATATTAAACAATTTATGAAAACGTTTATATAAAACATTTACATGGATGATGAATATGTCCCTAGAAAATACATACACATAAACAATCTCATATAAAAATGAGATTTCTAAATTATCTTTTATCTTAGGTCCAATTTATTTTATACGTGTCAAAAACATTGGTATACTGTTTTTAAAAATATTATTAACTTGTAAAAGAACCATAATGATATTTATGATATCTTATATTATTCATGTACTATTTTAAATTAACCCATCATTTGTTTATTCAATGTTAAATAAACATTTTGTGTAGTAATCATTTTATTTATTGTACGTGTTTGGACTTGTTATTCCTCATATGATTACATAGATAACTATTTTTATACATATAGAATTTAAAACATGATTTATGTATCATATATAATCTCTATATATAATATATTGCTAAATGAAATGAATACACCGTTCAAGGAGACAGTAGGCAGTATGTATGCATGAACACAGGGTTCGTTTCCTTATTAAATTGAATGGAAGTAATGCATTGGAATATATATATATATATATTAGAATTATTGTGTAATTTATTTCATTAATATTTATTATATATACTTTATAATCATTCATGAATGGTTAACATGGGGAATAAATCTCATCACATCGTGGAGACGGTAAGTCGTACGTACGCACGAGCGACGATATCGTTTCCATAGTACTTGAACGGTATTGAAGTGGATGGTTTATATTATCAGAGAATTAGTATAATGTTATAATATTCATATATAGTTATTATTTCTGCCATTTTACCCATCCAATTATGGTGGTGGTGAAAACATATTACACCACGACGTGGAAACGGTAATCCATACGTACGCACGTGCAGTGATTTTGTTTTTGGTAGTATGGATTGAAGGTGAAATAGAGTTGTTTCATATTTATAATATTATATCTGTATATGATTGATAAATATGTCATTACATTATAATTAATCTACAAAATAATAGGATGTATAAGAAGAAATAAATTTGAATGAATCGTTAGAAGATATTACCTCTTGCTCAATGTGGCTCTTTTAAATTCCCTCTTAGGGTACTAGAGATGGTGTTTTAAGAATACCAGAACCACATTAATGTGACTAGGGATGTTGAGAAGTGAAATGGGTAGGTTTTGGAAGAGCTTGAAGGCTTAAAATTGAGATAATATTAGAGGGAATACATGTCATTTTATAAGAGCGGGGAGGGTCACTTTTGGAATGTTCCAAAATATTAATTTATTATAAATTCAATTTCATTTTAAAATAGACCAAACCTATTTAATTATATAATAAGTGGATTATTTTTCGAATACACGTAATATAATAATTGTTTTTCATGTTTTGAATATTTTTTCCTTATCTTTTTGGTTTTACCCTTATTTTACACTTTTAAAACATATTGTGATATCATGTTATTTACACATTGTGGGGTAATGTAATTACCATAACATGTCAAACAACCCAAAAAAAGTAATTTATGACATATTATGACTTATGTTAATCATTGATCTAAATAATGATTTTTTTATAATTTTATATCATTTAATAATATATTTTATGTTTTATGTTTTGAATTGTTTTAATATTGGGCACTATTCATACATGACTTTTTTTAAAAAATTATAACAACCTTTTATATAAAACCAAAGGCATTAAATTAATGCTAATATATCAATATCCTCTAAAAAATTCTTTGATGACATCAAAATAACCAATTACATTTTTATTTATATTAATAAATTCAATTATTTGAATCATTCATCAATTAGGCAATCACTACAATGTTATTGAGTCAAAATTAAATATATTTATCTAATGTCTAAAAATAATTATAAAGTAACATGATGTAGGAAATCGTTTTATATTTCTAATTACTATTTATATACACAGACTACTATTATATAACCCCATATTAAAATCAATTTAGTAAAAGATATATGTTTAGGTTATAAGAACCATGGCTCCCTTCACTCCTGCCTTCCGCCTCCCGCTCTCGACGTTTCCTTGGGTTTCCATTTGAAACCCTTAGATGTAGGTCCAAAGGTGCGTCTAAGCATCACCCCCTCCCCTCGCTCCCTTTTTCATCTTCTCTTCCTCTCTTTTAACCCACTCTGCCTTCTTCCGGCCATGTCGTGCGGCTGCCCCTATTTTCCCTTTCACTGCTTAACTATGCCTATTCTGCTTCCGCTTTGGTTTCATTTTTAGTAGTGCCTATACTCCTGCTCGACTATTGGTTTTTGGTTTATTCATCATGTTTCTCTTTCTTTAATGGATTTTTTGTTCTGAAGAATGTTGTGTCGAAAACTATGCTGGCTCTTACACTCTGTCCACATGATCCACTACGCCATTCTATATCGTATCTGTAGTGATGGATGAAAAGAGGTTTTGGGATTTTCATTCTAGTCGTTCACTATTTTAAGGAAATTATGGATTCAGATCAGTATTCTTTTGTTGGCTCTAGTTTTTCTACCTTTTCGATGATGCACATTCATATCCCTAAGCTACCATATCAGTGCTCTGATTTCTTGATCCTCCGAGACACTCAAAGGAGGACCGAGAGCATTGGTACAAAGAGGTTTTGGGTGTCTGGTTCGTTGGATGATGACACTCCAAGCATGATCCCTTATTTAATGGTTCAGATTCTGATTTGGAATCAACTTCTTGTCATTTCTGTTTTTTGATTTTGGGTTTTCTTAAGTGTTTCTTCATTAGCTATCAGTGAAGATTTGTAGGTTTTATTTTCTACAATTCTTGATCTGGTTGTTTCTTGTTGACGATGATGTCACATTGTATCTGATTCTGGGTGTCATTTATTGTTGTTGTGGAAGACGTCAATAGTCTTCGACGTAGACAAGATGATGTTTGTAGATTTTGGATGAGGTTTTTTCTCCTTTATTAGTTGTTTGATGATGTGGTGCGTCATGGTCCCATTCTATCCAGCAGTATTTCTCTCTGGTGACCATTGATAATGAAGGTATATCTATATGGTTGTGTGGCTCAATGTGGCTTACTGCTTGAGATCACATGGCTCGAGGTGGTTAGGTGGTCGTGGGTCTGTGCGAATGGATTTTGAATTTCAAAAATGGTTTGTTGGATGTCATGTCAGATGTGAATTTTGCATTTGGGTGGTCATTTGTGGGAATTCAAAGGTATGTAAGGTTACCAAATTTCCAAAAAGTGTAATTAGAAAATAAAAAAATGGATTTAGAGGATATTTATTGGTTATAATTATCTTTACTTTAAATTAATTATTATAATGTGTCATTTGCCCATCCATGGGAATCCATGGGGTCCCTAAATTGACCCAAGGGTTCCCATGGTCAGATTTTTCTCATCCAATAGGATTGGGGCACATGTTAGGATAGTTTATTATTATCATAATATTATTTTTTACCATTATTTTCCATATTTACTCTTTAACCATGGTAAATAATTTAATTATTAAAGATACTATTCAAAATATCATAAATAAAAAGTACCAGTTTTACAAAATATAAACTTTATAACTCCAAATATTGAATTCATTTTTCTAAATTCATAATAAAAATTTAGTATTAATTAATTGAAAATTAATTGCTATTATCAAACTAAAAAATTGGTTTTTAAGATGTAATAATTATAAAAATATTGACATTTGTTTATGTCCAATTGAAAAGTAAAAATACATCCAATTATCAAAATTATATTAAATGATAAAAACATAATACAATTAAACATTAATAAAATTGAAAAGTTAATATATCTATATAAATAAATTAGATGAAAAAGCAGTTTTGAATTAAAAAGTAGTATTTTACACTATTCATTAAAATTTGATTTTTTTTCTGAAAAACACCAAAATTTCAACCAAAGTAAATTTTTATGTCCTGTTTCTAAAGAAGAAATTTATTTTATGAAATTAATCTTATTAAAGTGTCAAAAAAATATTTTAAATTGGTGCACCATCAAAATGTGTTTAAACTGCAATTTTTATAAAATTCTTCTTTTATTAGAAAAATTAATTTTTTTCGGATACCATGTTCTATAAAATCTGTAAGATTAATGATAACGTTTTGAAAATAAAAATGTTGTTAATAATATTCATAAAGATATTTTATATCCAATTAAATTATAATATTTATATTAAATATCATGGTTTAGTGAAACTCAGTATTGCATACAACACATGCTATCGAGGAAGGTTACTCTCGCTTGTAACAAAAGCCAAGTCAGCGTAGTGTGTATTAAAATATTCTATTGGGGTTTTTTATAACATAATCAAAACATAATTAATTTATAAATTGAAAAAAATCGGTATTCAGTGTGGTGTGAAATCAATTCAATCAAAAAAAATTTAAATTTTGTGCAACAGAAGAAATGTATATTGTTGCGTATACAAAAAGATAATACAGTGTTGTGTACATCACAAGCTAATCTTGGTGTAGAGTAAAACACAAGATAACAAGTAAATTAAAATGAATTTATCTCAAAAAATCTCAGGGTGTTACAATTTTCTTTTACCTTGATAAGAGGTATTTTTTATGAAATAATCATTATATTTTAATTTAAACATTTTGGACCAATTACCAGTATGATACCCTTGTATATCACAAATAGTGAATTAAATTATATGATTTTATTTTAATATTACATCTTCCATCTTTTTATTATTAATAGGGATGGAATTTCTTTGTCATCCCCCTTTAATATAAATAATCTACCACTATGAGGTTCTTCATAAATAAATTACCAATTTCTAATAATTATTCATTTTCTACAGTGTCATTATTATTCTTCTTTATCTCCTATGAAATGATATTACTATGAAAAATATATAGTGTAACTAATTTTTAATATTTATACATCACAAAAAATTTATTTGATTAAATCAAGGAAGAATTTTTTTAATAATTCTCTTTATAATTTTTAAGTCCTCAAAATATTCATCAAGGTTATGCATTCCCTCAATTATGTCATTCATTTAGTTGAAGAATTAAATTATATAGTCATTTATGTTTATTAACAAATAATCATACATATTTCAATGAGTGTTATATGTTTCATAAAATACCCATGATTCACCTTTATTGATGTTAGGAAACATTACATGCCTGACATGATTGGTTTTACATGGCATTAAACTCATATAGTTAGGGTTAGAAAAATACGCCCAAAATGAACTTTTTCTTTCAGCATAGACACCAATATCCTTTTCTTATATCCATGATAATGATCCTCTATCCAAGTTGATAAAAATCCATTGAATTAAAGATGTAGAAAAAACCATCCCTAAGGATCAAAAGTACTATTTCATATGATTCTTCTTTAAATAAAAATTATTTCCCCAAAATAGTACAATTTCATTTTGATTATCTGCTTCAATCACGTCCTAATGTAAAGAAATCCACTGATCTAAAAAAAATTCTATAACACAAATTGTTAGTCCCCCAATATGAGAAATACCATTAGAGGTCTGTAAATCATAGTAGGGAAATTTTTTATCAATGACCACCATATATTTTTATAATGATGGGAGATGTATCAAGATTTTATTTTAATAAAAAATAAGTATATTAAAAATAAAATCATTCAATATAAATGATATTTTAAACATGATTCACATATACTAGTTTATGTCCATGTATAATAATTTGAGGGATGTGATAGTGTATAAAAATACATTAAATTGCACTGCTATTTACAATTGTTTAGTGAAAGCACTACAACATTTTTTGGTATCTAATAACAATTTAGAACAAAATTCTCTCTCAACATATCTGAATGAACTTCTCTTATAGATTTATCTTCAATCAACAAAAATCATTAAGAAATTTATCACCCTAAATTTAGTGTTCTATATATCCCATTTTTCCTTAATGTGATGAATTCATCATTGCCATGTATAATTCTCTACATAAATCCTTATCAGTTAAAATTTGTTTTGAATAACATTTAATATATTTTATTTAGGTTAGTCTAATATCATTATAAGTTCAATATAGTAATTTAATTATAAGATATTTTTTAGTTGAATAAATTCATATAATTTCTTCATAATTGTCCCACAATTTATAAAAAAAAAGTATATAACTCACACAGATATACATCTAATGACTTATTATTTAAATAATGTGATACATATGGGTCTATTTACGAAAAAAGAACCCTAGTACAAACATCTATATAAAATCATGTTTTTTAAAAAACAACGAATACCTAGAATAAAAAACAATTATATTTATATCAAAACAATCATCCATGATTCTTGTTTTATAGTGCTAATATCTAATTTTTCATTAATGATACCAACATATCTTCCCCCTATTTTATGAAAATGATTTAGATTTAATTTAATATAATCTCATCTTCCTTACTCTATTTATTTTATTCATCCATGTAATTATTTTATAAAATCATACAACTATATAATTCTATCATTGATCCAGATAATTCTTTTATGTATCTTCGTAATTATTTAACGGAAGGATACTCAACATAATATATTTCAGCATATCTTCCATTATAGAAAAAGTTTCATTAAATTTTTCCTTTCAATCCAAAATGTAATGACTAGAACAAAAAAACACTAAAAACATATAGAAAACAATTTCATCATGAATGTATCATGTTTTAAAATTCCCAAACATTACATAAAAAGTTTCTAAAAACCCCCTAAGACACTATAATAACATATTCCATGTGATTTCACTATTAATATACATAAAAAAGGAAATTCCTAAAGTACTAAAACTTTTTTCGAGCTGATATAAGAATGTTACCTAAAGATTAATTTATATTATTCTATTAAAAATTGAAAAAAAATTAAATTTATACTGAGGTAAATAATATTTTGATTTTTATTGAGTAAAATAAAATGATTCATCCAAAACAATGAAAAACATATTTTTTCAGTTATATCATGATTATTAAAAAAATAATATGGGAAAAAATAAACTCATTGAGTGTGGTATTTTTAGGCACCAAAAAATGAATTTCTATAGGTAGATTTCATAGAAAAAACAATAGTGTTCTTATTGAATTATTGGAGAAGAAATCATATAAATTGTATTATAAAAGGATTACATCCCTTACAAAATTTATGTTTTGAAGAGAAAGAGATGTATCCACAAAAGGGAATAGGGAAAATGAAAATTTTGAGATGACATAAATGGAAGAATTTTTGTGTGTGTTATCTTTAATTAATTACACTTATAAATTATTAAATAAAATAATAAACCTGAATATATATATAAATTATTCATAGTTAAATGATTTAAATGTTGGAAGTAAATTTTTATATTAATATTTGAATGAAATATATGTAAATAACACAAGGAATAAAATAGTGATAGAATATTACATAATCCATCATATGAATATGATTATGAATTTAAGTTTGATGTTAAATAAGATGTCATAAAATGATCATCATAAACACAAAATATATATAGAAGTGAAATTATTGATTTGTTAAAAAGAAATAGTAACAAATCTAATCAAAAAAATCGTGGAGAATGAAAATTGAACAACATTGTAATCTATTATCATAAATGGATCCATCAATATTTGAAGGATTATTAAATTATGAGTCATTAGTCATGGAAATGAATAATGAGTTACCTCAAGTATCAATGAACTAAACATGGGATATTTTAAAATTTGTGGAGGATTATAATTTCATGGATATAAAATTATTATAAATAATAAATTGTCACAATAAGAAAAAAGTGATCCAAAATAAGGAAATACTATTGCAAATATTTAATTCTAAATCCATCATATAAATGTAAAAGTGAATTTATATTATTCGTAAGTCATACATCAATTATAATATGTTTATTTTTGGAAACTTAATGAGGTTTAATTGTTTATCAAATGGATGTGAATGAGAAAATAATGATATAATTTATCAAGAAGTATGTTTCAAATAGAAAAATTAAAGGGTTTATAAATTCAAGATGATAAATAAAATCATTCAAAATTTATGAAATCCATGTATGGGTAAATACAAGATTTTTCATCATAGAATATTGGTGTGGATACTTACTTGGAAAAGATGAATTTTTTTTAAACTGGTTTGGGACACAACATTAATATCAAATAAACTAATCTTGAGTGTTTTATAGTTCTCATACATATTTATGAAAAAACAATTAATGACGAAAAACCAAAATATATGTAACCATTTACTGTTTTTATGAGCTATATGATTCATATCATGATGACTCAAGAGTATGTATTTTTCTATTTTTGGAAATTGAATCAAATAATGAAAATAAATTCATTTCTCTTAGATATATTCAATGTAATGAGGATTAATTTTATGATTTATGGGATTAATCCAGTTTTAAAAGTTATTTACTTCTGAACATATCTTGTAAATCAAGAGTAATGGATTATTTTTAATCACATAGTATAATGAATGATGATGGGGAGAGTTTTTGCTTGATTAAAATATGGGCATATTTATGCTTTTTTTTTGTTATATCGCCGTAAAATTTATATGAGGGTAGAACATATCACTATAGTGAAGCGAAACAAGTGGAATTTCTATATACAATCAACAATATGTTTTTGTTTAATGTAGTTTAATTTCAAGATTTAATTTTTTTCATCATATGTCGACTAATATTGATGTATTTTCAATATAAATTTCACTAGTAGAGTTTCCGACATAACATGTTCATGGGAGATGTCTAGTTGAATAAGATGAAGGATTGGTAATCTCTTATCATAGATGAAGCAACTTATATTTAATTTGTAATTTAATTTACACAATATCCATTGATGATGAAACTATTAGTTTGTGAGATTAACAATATAAAGCCATATATAGTGATCTATGGTGAACAAAACTAATCTTGATGAATATTAATTCAATAATATAAACACATAAATGGAAAGATGAATTTACTACCATTTTATAAAATATAAATTTCTGAAAATAGTGACCAAGATAGGGGTTATTTTAAAAATAATAACATTAGAGGCATTTTCAAGAATTTTTTTTCATAATAGTGATTTAGGAGAATTAATTGAACATAAAAATTTAACAACTCCCTTGAATAAAAGTGTTTTAGAATTTTACCACTCCACTATTCTTTTACTATCTTACATGGTTGTTTTGTTCATGTAAAATATACCCACTGAGTTTATAGTAAAATTATTATAATGAAGATAAATAGAATAGTATGGATAACTATTAAATGAAGATCAATAATATCTATATATAGGTTAAAATTTAAATTCTATCATTTTAAGAAGGATTCTTCCTTTGAGTTGGTATTTGGTCTATGATATTGGCGGAAACATAATTCTTAGGGAGATACAATCCTTAAGTATCGATAAGAAGGGTAAATATAATTAAAAATATGGGGTGTTTTTTTCATAGATATTAGAGGTTTGAATTTAACATATAAATATATTTTTCTCTCTTACTTTCCGTATCAAAAAATTCTCATGTATAGTTATAGTAATTAAATAATTATTCTACTTCTATTATGCTTTATGATATAGTGTAATTCAGTTGAATTTAATCATATATTCATTACATTTCAAATAATATTTACCAGGACAATATTAAATTAAAGGTTACATAACATAGATATTATTCAATGTATTAATTTATTAAGTGGGAGAATTATGGTATTATTTGAAAATATTGGATCCTATGTTTATGACATGTGATGTGGTGTTGTATTTATTGTTAATCACATGTGGGACTATACAAAACATGTAGAATGTATATTGTGGTTTTAAATAATTAAAATTAGAATTTATGAGGGTGGATAATACCAAGATTTAATTGATAAATTCTAACTATGATAGAATTTATAGAAGGGAAAAATGAATATATGGCAATTGGTTATTCCCTAATAGAATGTGTCACACAAAAGAAAATAAATTCATTTTAAAATTGAAATATATATTGATTTTTTGTAAATACTTATCTATGTTAGAGGAAACATTTTTGAATAAGAATAATGACATCGTGGTGTAGTATTTATATAAATAAAATTATTATAATAAATGGACAATGGAGAAAATTCTATGACCCATGCTGAGACATTGGAAATTATGTGTATCCATGTTTAAATCTGAAATGGTGAGCCATGTCATAAAGTTTTAGACCATGACATATCGGGATTGATATTTCATAAATAATATAATTATCATAAAATGATATCAAATGGTATTTATAATATATTTGACCCATATTTTTTAAAATATATGGTTGATTTGAAATTACTCCATTTTTTAGTAAGCCTCATCATAAAAATTTGAATTTGAATTAGGTTAATCGAAAATGTGAACTACCATGAAGTGATTTATGATTTCTCGATAGTGTTAATAATAATATTGTTTTCTGATTATGGATAAAAATATTTAAATTTGGTGATCTTTATTTAGAAAATTATAGATTATTTGTTGGAAAATAATATAGTAATGAATGGAAAATTACAAAGGATTAATTTTAAATAATACGTTATTTATATTTAGGTATTTTTTTAATGGAAACATATTTATATAACCGAAAATGTGTATTACAAACAATTTAATTTAGTATATAAAAATTGTTATTGAAGAAAGATTTTAGTTATTAATTATTAAAAATAAAATAAAAAATAAAAAACACCTTTAGTGATTCCAGTTATAAATTATGTGATTATTCATGGGTATAACCTATTAGTTGAATATTAGTCATGAATCCATTCTTCAAAATAGTGTCTCTAGAAGAAGAAAGTGGGATTTTCCTTTGAATCTATAATTATCCATTATTAAAATTTTAATATTATACATGTCATAGATATAACTCTTGGTATATTGACACAATATTTATGTCTTCTCATTTTAGAAACAAATGGTCCCAAACAAAATAAATTCCATATATCTCAGTTATTTTATTTTTTCTATAATGTTTTATTTTTATACTTGTATTGAAATGTTTAAAAAAACCTTCTACTGTTATAAAATGATCCTTTATGAGTTTAAATAAATATACTACTTCCTATTTCACAAAATTTCAATATATGTTTTAGGAAAATATTGTTACAACACTACATCTATTGATAATTTTAGAGACTGGATGTTTTTAGAGTATTTTTATGATAATTACAGTTATCCACATTAACATAATTCAAAATTTGTCACTAAATATTGAGGTGTTATTTTATTAAAATGGGTTGTAATTTGGGAAATTTATAATGATCATTTAACACATTATTTTTGTTATTTTGTATAAAATTATTGATATATATTTATTAAATAGAAAAAATATATATATTTTCTTCGAAATAAAACACAACCATATCATTTAATACTTATAGTATAAATTCCACCATTATGAGTCTAAAATAATGTAACATTTATATGCATATTATTACTCTTTTCCCTAATTCACATTTTGTTTCCTGATATTAAAATATAAATAGAATTCAATGTTTTGGTTTTGGGGTTATTTTCATATGGAGATTTCATGTTTAGGAAAGGATTTCTATTTGGGTCATTTTTTTCATATTCATTTAATTTTCTAGAAAGTTGATGTTTTCACCAATACATTGACATTTTCATTTGGTGGTGGGTAATAGTCTTCTTCCATAAGATAAAAAATAGTTGTATAGTGAATTGAGGAGGAATACTATATTTAGGAAGATCATTTAAAATAAATTGGTTTATCGTTTTTAGTAATGAATATATTTATCAATGTTTAGAACATAAATATCCACTAAAACATTTATTCTGTAAAAGATAATGTATATAATTATTAGCTCAATATAGAGATTTGGAAATTTTCTATATTAAAATATATATTTATACATTTTTGGGGGGCATTTGGTATTCTTGATGTAAGTTTCTCATTTGAAAGAATTTTAGTTAAAAATTTATACTATTTAGGGTGTAATTATATTTCCTTGTATGTCCTCTAATATTTATTTACATAACCAATATTTTGGTCATTACTCAGAAAATTAAAATATAATGGTTATCTATTATCAAACTTATGAGAAATTTTATATTTTGTTTCTAAGATATTAATGGTATAGATTAGGAAGAATTATGATTTTGTATGGGATTTAAGCTCAATCGGGGGGTTATAGTGGTAATATTTGAGTAATTTAGGTTAAAAATATTATTCTATTTTTATTATTCATGAGGGAGGCATGGTTATTCTGAAAAATATTACATTGAATATTTATCTGAATTTTCTATTTATGAAATGTAAATCAAGTATGTTTAAAATTACTCGATTAGGGTATAACCTTCCATATTTTTTTAATTCATGAGGGAGTTCTTATATATGAGAATAATTGATATTTGGATGTCAATTATACACATTATCATTTTAAGAGAATAAATTTCCAAGATTGTTATCAAATAATTTATGCTACAATAAGATCATATTCATGGAAGATTTATAAATACAATCATTATATTCTGAGGTAATAGTTAGAATTATTTTATTGAGGAAGTTGAGTATCATGTTAAATTTTGGAAGAAAACTTTACTTATATATATTGAACTTATTTGGGGTGATGTGTTGATGTTGGAAGTTATAGAGTCGATTAAAATTCTAGTAAATTGAGTTTCACAAAATCACGAGTTATGTGGCTGTACATCTAGATTTATAATGGATCATGTTTCTATATTTGCAAATGAAATGTCTGTTTTAGTTTAAAGAAAAAATGATTAGAGTAATATGTGTCTCAAAAAAGTTATTTTTTGTTATATCCTTAAGGGAAAAGAGTGAGTGGTTCATTTAATTATTTACTACCATAGGATTTGTCGATTTTTGACAAAGCAATTTATACTTTGAATACTCAAAAAAATTAATATATTTTTTATTGAATAAGAATAATATCCCATTTTATGGATTAAGTACGATTAATGTTTCTTAATAGATAGATCTTTCATGAGATAAGTAATCACTAAATACTAAATATACCTCATTAATATCCTAATGTGACTTTTTAATGATTTCTCTTTTCTAATGGAATTCATTTTATTATGTTTTGAGTTTAATCAAATTGAAGTATAATCTAGGAAGAGTGTTTTGGTTTTTTGTTCTCTCTAGATGGTTCCATAGAGAACTAATTCATGACTAGTGGATCCATTTGTATGTTCATCATTATATATTCTTTAATTTATATATTTATGTGTTAGGGTTAGTTCTTCATATTCCGGATTTATAGTTCCTTAACAGTTCGTATAGTATTATAGATTTTCATTGGATAGATATTTTATAAAAATTATAATGATTTTTTCGGGAGATGGTGTGACACATTGGTTTAGTGTAATTTATTTCAATTAGTTCATCTAAATCAGGAGAATACATAGAAAAAGAAACTATAATAATATTATAGATTATTCATAGTTTAAAAAAAATTGATAGCTATATGACATAGTATGTCAGGGATCTCTATTTACACAAACTTATGATATGATGTTTTATGACCAGATTAGTGATATACTATATAGTTTATATTTTTAATTTCTTGAAAAAATAATTTTTAATCACTACTATGAAGAATATTTTAGGGGAAAGGTTAATTATTTTTCTTTACTAATCATGTATAAAAAGGTAAGTTGGTGTATTAAATGATTATAGGTTATATTTATGAAATTTTTGTTAGGAGATAATACTGTGAAATGGTAGTCAGGAAATCATAGAGAGGTAGAGTGACCCCATTAATTTTTGTTAGAGTGATTTTGAGAGTACATTTAAAATGAAATAATATTATTTATTAGAGTTGTTCATTTTTTGGTAATAAATAAAATATTCTTTAGATGGAATATGAAAATATAGAATATTTACGTCAGTGGAAATTGTATATTAATATTCTCCCTTAAATGTTGAGTCATTCCATGGATATCTCCACCCTTATTATTTTTGAAGAGATTATGTGGAACCAATGAAAAAAGGTGTTGTTTCTACTAATAGGAAACTCAAACAATTTATTTTTCTTGTATAGACCACTCATTGTATTTATCCCTATATAATTGATGACCTTGTGGATGAATGATTATTTGTTACTATTATTTATAAGATTTAGATATAAGTCATTAATCCTTTTCAATGTATTTTCTCTTTTTTCCACAAGGAATATATCGGTCTTTATATAGTTTTTTTTAAAAGAAAATTATAGAGGACATGAATAATAATTGAATAAAGACGTATTTTTTAAAATAGTAATAAATATCACTTTTTACATGGAGGTAAATAAATCTATCATAAAAAATAAATGTTTCTTTTATTTTATTCAAAAATATGTTCACATTATTTGGAATGATATTTCATTAATATTTTTGGTTTCAACAATTATGATTAGATTATATATGGTTTTTAACAAAACAATTTTGATTCCCCAACTTAATATAAGAAAAATTTAAAATGTGCATCACCCCATTAGTAGTAAAAATATAATTTTATTAAAAATATTATTATTCTACAATGGAAACTCCCACATATAATTTTTCAAGTTCAATGTTTTATCATACATAAAAAATATATATTTGAAAATATTATCATTGAATTGTATTTTTAGGTCATTTAATGAAAATTATGTAGTGAGGAGAATTGATTACAGTTTTTTATTTTTACACGAGTGAAAATATTGATTGAGTGGATTGGGTATTCTGAATGTCTCTTATGGTAGGTATGTGGACTTTTATTAGATTCTGGATCTTATATTTTATTTTAAATAGATATTAACTTATTATTTTATTTTTAGTGGGAAAATATCATTAATATGTATTTCATCTTGTAACGGTTTCTTAGGTATCCCATTTTCTTCATATTTATTTCATATATAATAAAACAATACGATGTACCATTTGTGAATGTTGGGGTAAATAGGGTTTTTTAAGGATTTTGTACTAGTAGGTTTGTTTATGTGTAATATCATATCTTTTTATGAATTATTTGATCATCATTATCCATAATAAAACATATGGTTTTGAATTATTAAGAAATCATTTTGGTTTAAAGGTGAATTTCGAAAGGTATTTCATTATTAGTCCCAACATGTTATGAGAGTGATAGCCAATTAACTAACATAATATTATTATATTTTGTTACCAAATAATAATACAATTTGATATAAACATTAATTTCCATTAAAATTAAAATATTAGTACATATTCATGTACTATATATGGAAGTATCAAGAGATTTTATGTCGTGTCAAAAGGTTAATGATGTTCTAATCCATAATGATAAACTTATGATACTATGAATAAAATATAAAATCATGTTCTATGATCTATATCTATTAGTATAATAAGAAATAAATTATGTCATTCTATAATGTAGTGGATGCATTATGAATTTTCCTTAAAAAATATCATGAGAACCATCCCTTCAAAAATAACCATGCATATTTGATATGTGATTTGAGAATATAATATATGAAAATAAGCATTTGTCTCCACAAAATAGATCATTATTAATGGGTATAATTAATTATATACACTAATTAATGATGGAAACCATTGCATATTATATTTTTGGGGAGGTATCTTGTGAAACTTACAATGGTAATGTAATGGAATTGATTGAATGATCAATAAATTATTTTTTATTTCCATAAATTATTTGAAGATATCAATTTCCATTTTTATCTAATAATAGATACTTTATAAAATCCATGACCATTGTAGATGTATAGAAGTGAATAACATACAATCAATTAAATTATAAACAATAAACTAAATGATGTTCACCCTATTGTTTCATTCGACTCAATGAGATTTAATTTTACAATGATATTTTATTATATAGTTTATATTAATAAAAAAATTGTTGGTGTTATGATATGTATTTATCTATTCTAGTTCCATGATGTATTAATATATATGAGTCTTGTAAAGTGATTTTGACATGATACCATTATGATAAGGGCCCATATGATCATAATCCTAATTAATCTATATGTTAAAATGATTCATATGAATTAGAGTGTATGATAATGTTTTGTCCAGGTCTATGTAATTATATTCATCAGAGTGTGAATGAATGTAATTCAAATAAAAATGTAAATTTAATTACATTTTATTCATATTTAGAATAAACTGAATTATGTTTATTTAATAATTTACTCAAAAGTTATAAATGATTATATAAATCAATAGAGAAATTATTTACCAAAAATATTATATGATTGAGGATGAAAAATAGATACTATAATATATGAACTAAATCAATATTGGGTATTTTAAAAAATTCCCCATATAATTATTACATGTGATAATGTATTTACGATCTTTATGATATCCTTTATAATTCCTATTGTTTATATGGGTTATTTGAAGATATTTTGTTTCGTAATAGAATGAACTATAATTTAAAAAACATTTAATTGTTATAAAAATTAATTTGTGGCACTAACACTAATAATCATGTTAGCGACACGATTTGAATACCATCCCCTATATCATATCAAGTAATATAGATATAAAATTGGAAAGGGAACACTTATTTATTGATCCATCCATCTCAAATTATGTCACTATGTTTAGGTTATTATAGGTGTGTTTTGAAGTATATTAAACCGTTATAATATCAACTCATTTTTATAGAGTGAATCCTAGGAAAATGAGGATTATCTGTGCATAATATATTGGGGCTTATTTTATGTTCCTTTGAGTTAAAATAAAATATATATTTTTAGAGATATTTAGAATCATTATTTAAAATTTTTAATAATTTCTTTTTATATTTAATGAAATTATTATTTCCAAGAAATCCATATGGGAAATCGAGTGTTTTTAGAACATATATAGTATTGTTCAAAAATCATATCAAAATGAAAACATTAATTCTAAAAATGAAAGATTTTGAAACACTTAGTTTCATTCAATTTCAATAAAAAATGTGTTATATAAGTTATGTTAAAACATTACATTCAATATAAAGTAATTTGAGTACAAGTTGTTGATACAGCCCCAATAGTCAATACGTATAGTGAATTAGAGGATGGATGGGGAAGATATGACCATCTAAAGAACGGGATCAATCCCACAGAGTTCGTAGTCATTTATAGAATTTAACACATTCAATCTGGTAAATAGAGGATGTGTGTAACATTATATTAAAATTTCTTCTAAAATATAATAGAGACATAAAATATTGTGAATAAAAATATGGATATGATATTTTGTTTACCCCATGAGACATATATATGTGGTCCCTACTTATGGACATTGGGGTTAATATTTTATATAAATTATATTTAAATATGAGGTAACTGGATCAAAACCATATCCCCTATCATATATGACATAACATAGACAAAAATGGGTAGGGTCATGCATGGCTATTTCCCAAGTATTAGTATCTCACCAGCGAATAATTGTGTATCCTATGGGAAATTTAATTCACTGTGAGGCGATGTTTTCTATCAGTAGAGTCGAGAGACATTCATCGAGTTTCTATATGTATTTTTGTGGATCGAATTTCCCTCAAATTGATCATCACATATGAAAAAAAGAATGTGAACATTATTTATTATATAAAGGGAAATGAAAAATAAATATGAATTATAATATCCAAATTAGAATATTTTATGTAATTCCACATGGCTGAATGAATACAAAAAAATAGACGTGTATCTCAAGTAAAACACCCATAAGTCGTCAACTAAATATTCTGAAATGAAATATAAAAAAATAATCTTTAATACTCTGAGCTCATAAAAAGGTAATCTACATAGTGGTTCTAAATATCAGCTACCATAAATAATTGTCTCTTTCCTTTTCCTTATAACTACATCACTGAGAATTTTATTCACATGAGGTGTATACATGTTACATGTGGGAAATGAAATCTGTTAAACCCACTTCAAACATAAATATTTCCTTGCATTAAAAAATTATTATTTTAGTGTTTTATGATATCAAATGACATAACCATAGATAAAAATATCAAAAAGGGTCAGGTGAAAGCAAGAAAACCCTAATCTTACCAATATCCTATTCATCCATTTTTATTAGTTGTTGTTAGAGTTTTTAATAAAAAATGTTCATATTGTCACATTGATTAATAGTATCCTTTCCAAAAACACAACAATTTTAAACAATTTTACAAACCCTTGTCACTATATTTTCCTTGAAACCCTGTGAAATAAATATTCATCATTATAAATTTTTTGAAAAACATCAAATCCAAATCAATATCAAAGAACCCTTACATGTTATACAATATCAAGGATCGTGTATCTCTACAATTGATATAGATAAATAACACTTACACATTGAATAATAGTAACAATAATGAATTTACCAATACTCATTAATATAAAAATCAATTTTTATTTTTTCAAACTCAAAAATATATACTTTTATCCCAATTTCATGAGCATTTATTAAGGTATATATATATATATCTCAATGTATAAAAAATTACATTCATAAAACATGTTAATGTATCACAACATGTGGTTACACTATTAATTATTCCTTATTGAATTTAATAAAATAAACAAAATTCATTTTTAATTAAAATGCCCTCAAGTTAGATACCCTAGAATTAGTAAGTAACAAAATACCATTTTCAATATTAAAAAATCTATATTAGTGACAATAATAATGATAAAACCATATCTGATTTTATAAACAATCAGTTTTAAAATTATTCATCATTTTTCAATTCTTAAAATTCATTTTCTATATACATCTCTAAAAAATTACTCATTTATCCCAAATTAATTAATCAAATTAAAATCTCTATTTAAATGATTTTTTTTTACAACACATTGGGAACACACACAATTTTAAATTAATAAATATTTTATAAAATTTAAATATAAATATTTTATGATATATTAAAATAATGATGTTTTTAATCGACCATTATTTATAAAATAATATTCACAATGCATTTTTTCTAATTCCTACAAAACTAAAATAATAAGAAAATATTTTTCAACTATTAGAAATATAATAATTTTGATTAATATATTCATGAAACCTCATCAGTACATTTAATATAAATTTTTTTAAAAAATATAATACCACCAGGATTACAAGTTAACTCATGAATTTCAAATCCATTATTAATTAATGAATAAATCACTATAAGGTGATAAGGATATAAAAAGTGTATAGAGATAGAAAGAAACATGTTTACATCTACAATATTTTATATAATTAATAATATGAAAAATAAACGATAACTATATACATATTAAAAAAATTATATGCAGATCAATTTAATGACACCAAAACAACATCATTTGATATCCAAATCTATGAATAATTCATAATAATTAGGGTAAATTCAATCAATTTTTCATTTCAGCACAATATAATATAATATTATATTAAAACAAATTCTGATACCCTTTATTTCTTTGTTTAATAAAATATTTATAAAATAAGATAACTCATCCCCTCTTTCTGTATACCTTATTTAATTTCTTATGCAACTATTTCAACATACCAATAAACCTAAATATTTTAGAAAATTAAATAATATTAATAATATTTTCCATTCCATAGAGTATATAGAGATTTTACCAAAATCATAACATAACCACAATGAGTATTCTCACTAAATTTCCAAAAAAATGATATTCAACCAACCATGGTATACTTTTCCTCAGATTGGTAATTAAATCCCAAAATTACATGTATAAAAACAATAAAGAAAAATGACTAAAATCATTCTCAAACTCCCCATTTTAGTGGGTGTTCTACATTTTAAAATATCTATGTTGTGGTATCCGTAAAACTCTAACATCTTCAACATCAATTGATACTTTCATCAAATAATATATAAAATAATAAAAATATCTCTTTATAAATTCCTCTATGAATAGAAAAATCCAAATTTATAGTATATATTAAAATTTAAATTAAATTATAAACTATACATGAAGTATCCATGAAATGATAAAATCCCCTCTGTATAGATTCACATACCCAATAAGCATCATTTGGAACTCATATTAAAAAATTCATATATCTAAGTCCTCATATTCACTTTCCTTGACCATGTCCCCTCATTCCCTTGGCCATATTTCAAAATTACATGTAAATGTTTTACAACATTTCCTAGTTTGGAATTTTCACATTGATCAAGAATAAAAACTATATTATCCCATAAAATAACAAAAAATTGAATTACATGTGATGAAACTAGCACATACGAGAATAATTTTGATTTAAGAGATATATCATTCACTATAATATATTTCATAGGTAAATACAAACAAAAAGTAACCCCCCATCAACATCCAAATCTCAAATTTTTTTATAAAATAATGGCTCAAATTCCCTTTATTACCAATGAATTTATATCCCAACTAATGTGATAAATTATGGAAAATATAATTCCTAAATTCAAATTTATGTTTTCAATATATGTGACCTATATAACAGTATTATCTTCACATAACCATAGTTAATATCATTTTTTATTATAAAAACATTCAAAAATATCATAATGAATTATAAGTCTTTATAAACAAACGACACAACAGGATCAAACTAACATAAATATTATGAATAACGTATCATATACGACGTCACAAATGATACATTTTACTAAATGTTACATTGGATTTTTATAAGAAAAATATACCAAATATGCATGATCATCCAATATGCCATAAGAACCGATGATATATATTCAATCTATAACTTGAAAATTTTAGATCACACACCAAGAATATTTTTTATTTGATGTTTAGATGTTATAATTAAATTCACTTGAGCACCCAAATCCCTTTGATTTCCTATAATCAATTTCATGAAAATAATACATCTAGATCATATATAGTACTATTTAAGTACCACATAATATCTCATAATCTCTAAAACAAGATTCATTCCTAACACATCAACAAGGATAGTATATTTTAGGTGTATAAAATCTAAAAAATTTCTCATTCAACCCATAACTACACAAAATTCATGGATACCTATCAATAATGTTGGGAAACCAGTTAAAATACTCCAGCTAACATTATCCCATTTTTATTTTGGAATGGGTAGAGACTGATTCAAACCGTACAGACATCACGGAAAATACATAATAATTTTATTTTTTATATTTTAACATCTATAATAATACAATGTTAGTATAGAAAATTTTCTAAATATTGATTTGAAATCAGTTATATAAACTAATGTTATTGGATACTATTGATATTTCTTATAATATTAATAAATATCTATAGGTCAATATAAATTATTTTTATAATTAAAATCATCACTTCTGTAACGCCCCGACCCCAGCTGCCCAGAGTCGGTGCATTAATTACATAACATTGGCATGATCACAAGAAAGATCAAATCCCGAAAGACCGATTAGTTTAGTAGCCTTGGAAACACTAGATATATTCATAAGTTTTACATTACATCATAAAATGAAAAACTACTACAACAACATAATGTTTCCAGCGTCCACACTATAAACCCATAATATCCCTGCAAGTCAATCATAATTTACTTCTTCACTACCTGGGAAAAATAAAACATAAAAAAGGGTGAGCTCAAATGCCCAGTAAGGATAACAATATAGCGGAACATTCAAAATAAGCATAAACATTTAAGGCAATGAATTACTAAAACAAAATCCTTTTAAAAATTGAACTTCAACATAGTATGGCAAAAGTAAAATGAAATAATACCATTTACTTGTTCACATGGATATTCTACTAATCGAATAATCACATGCAATATCAATAACCACTTTCATAATGTTGGAATGCATAATGCCAAACGTTAATTTCATTGTCTAGGCCTCATCCCAAGAACTAGGGGTTACTTCTAACCGGAACCCAACCCGGAGTGCCTCTAATAACCGGACACCAACCCGGAGTGCCTCTAATAACCGGACACCAACCCGGAGTGCCTCTAATAACCGGACACCAACCCGGAGGGCATACTTTTACCAGTCCCTAACCTGGAGGGCTTACTTTAACCAGTCCCCAACCTGGAGGGCTTACTTTTACCGGTCCCCAACCCGGAACATACTTGTTTAGCACATTCATCTGAAGAAAAGTTTGAAATATAACATAAACATTCGGATTAAAACTAGCATACGAAATGTCAATAGTTTCAACATAAAATATGAATGGTATAAAATAGCACATCCACAGTCAAACATATCACAAAACCTTCAATACAATATAGAAGTTTTGTATTATAATAAATCAACTTCAAATAAGCGTAAAATCCATTAGAGGATGTTGACATAGATGAAATCAAAACACTTTTTAGAGAAATATCTCTTTCTATTTTTGAAATCATTTAAGAGCCATATAATATAAAACATTTTCTTGAAAATATTCTTGTAAGCTTGTAAGGAAAGCTTTGACGATTTTATAATGGCGGAAAATAACCGCACCCGCCGTATAAGTAAAAAAAACATTCTTATCTTAATTCTGTCGAAAAGGTTAAAAAGGATCTTGTTTTGAAAACGACGGAAAGATTCCTTTATAAACCTCTTACAAAAAGTCAAACAAGGGTATAAATGACTTTAACCCATATTCCTGTAAATAGTAAAAATGTTTTGAAATACATTTCGAAGAAACATGGATGTGGATGATAAAGAGATCCCAGTAGATTATTACGTATAATACAACCTCAGATAATGAAGAGATTGTGAAATAACCCTTACCTTGTACTTTTCCTTAGTTGGGGTAGGTTAACCTCCTGTATAATGGTGAAATAATTGTTATTAAATTATACAAGAATCATATATATTAATATGATATCATATATGATCTTTTAACATTTATTTGTTAATAATATCTTAGAATTATCGTCGTTTCGGGTGTTAACTTACTCATTTTCTTTTATATGTTTTGTTACATAAGTCATGTTTGTTGTATCTTATTCATATCCAGAATGATATCAAGTCCTTAAACATCATTTTTAAATCATTAAATGATAATTATACTTGAATGGATACGATGGAGAATGAATCTCATCACGTTCGTGGAGACGGTAGTCCGTACGTACGCACGAACGCTACTTCCATTTAATTTTTATTTTAAAAGAATCGAATCCAAATGATACATAGGTATATTACTATTCCAGTATAATATAATATTTTATATATGTTACTTAAGTTCATTAACACCATCCTTTATACGTTCCAAGTGTGGTATGAACGAGTCATATCATTTTAAGGGGGCGGTAGTCCGCACTTCCTCAAATGAAATTATCGTATGTATATACAACATGAAACGAATAATGGTATGAAATAAAATGGAATTACAGAAGATTATATATAAAATATATATCATTAATATCATATTTAATTACAGTTCCATCATAATGGCCACCATGAGAGGTGGTAAGATGTATTTGAACAATCATCGTTTCGTGAGGCGTTAGTTTGCCATCCACAGAAACATTATGTTCATCATCCATTAGATGGAGTTGTGTGTATGTGTAGTTTTAATCCTTCTTATAACAACATCCTAGTTTATTGAGGATACTGGTGTTGTTACAAAAGAAAGGAAATAAAAAGATTTATGGGGTTGGAGAAGCAAAATAAATGAAAATAATTTAAGAGAAATCGTTACCTTTAATTTAGGTAACTCACTTTGGTTGGAACCAAAGGACTTCTTGAAATGATTTCTTCCTAAGGGGAAGCTTCAAGGAGGAGGAGAGGGATGTGGGGAGCTTAGTTGGGCAGAGTTTGGACGAGCCAAGTGGCTTGAGAGGTGTGAAGAAATGAGAAGGAGGAGTGCCCTTTTATAAGAGGGGTGAGGGGCACCTTTGGAAAAGCTAGAAATATTAATTTATAATAAATTCATATTCGGTTTCTAATGGCTCCAAAGTTGACTATTCAAAGGTTAAGGTGGGGATAGGTCGAAAACCACTAAACCAATAGAATTTAGACAGGTTTGGGTACTTATATTAACCTTATCTTTAAGTATTAACTCTAAGTTAATTAGTTTCACTTTTACAATGTCTCTTTGTATTTTTATATAATATGGTTAATAAACTTACTATATACATCCAAGCGACCCCCAAGTGGTCCCGTAATGAGGAACCTATCATAATATAAGTCTCTTGTCCGAACCGTAGATTTTTAGGAATTTAATATCAATTAATAATATAATATGTTTTTTAAGAACTCTTTTATGTCAATTTTGACACTATTCAATAGTTGATTTTTGTGAAACTCCTAACAGATTGATTACTTCGAACAAAGTCAATTAAATCAATCCTAATATATCATATTATCATAGAAAATTAGTTTAATTCATTAAAAGTTTCATATTATAATTATTTGGGTATTTATAAGATCAATTATTTTAATTTTTCACTATTTTAGTAATTACTGCATCATCATTGTGTCATAAATAAAATAAATTATTTAATGTCTAAAAATTATAAATAAAATATAATTATGTAGGAAATCGTTTTACCTTTCTAATGAATATTTATAATCTAAAATCCAACTTATATAACCCTATGTAACAATTGTTTTTCTAAAATATATATGCTTGTGTCATTTTTGTATTCATTTTGACTTAATTAAAATAAAGTGTCATTATCACTTACAAGTGGATCCATGGGGTCCCAAAATCGACCCAAAGATGCACATGGTCGACCATGTATCAACCAATAGGGTTAAGACACGTTTTAGGGTAATTTAGTATTATTATAATATTATTTTTTAACCCTTATTTACCGGATTTACCCTTAACCATGGTAAATAAAATATTTACCGCAGTAATTATTCAAAATGTCTAAAAATAAAAGTTACCTATTTACACAATTTGAACATCCTGATTCCAAATATGGAATCCATTTTTCTAAATTCAAAACACAGAAGTGGCAGAAATTAATTTAAAATTAATTCCCGCTGTCAAAACAAAAAGCGTGTTTTTAAGAGATAATAACTATCAAAAGATTGACACTTGTTTATGTCCGGTTTAATTGTAAAATTATGTCCAATGACCAACATTATATTAAATAGTAAAAATATATTCTAAATATACTTTAAAACCACTCAAATTCATAATTTATTACTATTAATTATTTTGATTAAAAAAGTTGTTTTTAATTAAAATTTAGTAATTTTCACTATTCATCAAAATATGAAAGTTATCCGAAAAGTACCAAAATTTCACCTTAGGCTAAATTTGATATTCCGAATCCAAAAATGAAGTCCATTTTAAAATATAAAATATATATAACTTCAAAAAGTATGTATTACTATTCATAACAGCTAGTTTGATTGGTTACGGTGTGTTAGAACTCGAAGTTGCGTACAACACACGCTACTGTTTTATTCAAAGGAAAGCATACCGTGGAAGCCTGGGATGTTTCATTTTAAATTTTTTGATGTCTCCATTTAGTCAAAAAGTTTAAAATATTGTATTTAAAAAGGTTTCACTATCAAAAGTTGATAAAAGTGCAATACTGAAAATGAATCTGTTCTTGCATTATGACTAAGAAACTCATAATATGGATTCTAAAATTATAAGGATTATATAAAGTTTAAAATTTAGTTAATACTATTCATGACCTCTTTTAATGGCTTTTTTTTTTTGGTAAGTCATGGTGCAATTGAACTCAGTGTTGCGTGTAGTGCAAGTTATTGAATTATTTTGAAGAAATAACACACTATGAAATCTTGGGGTGTTACATTATCCCCTCCTTCAATAAATTGCGTCCTCGCAATTTGAAATTGTTCTTCAAAAATAAAAGGTTGAAAGTAGAAAATATATTTGTGGGAAAACCCACATCGGAAATTGGGTTACTAAAATTTAGTCTTAATATGAGGAAAAGAGAAATCAAAGGGTCACCACCAAATTATGATCTCGATTAGGAGAACATTGGTGGAAATTAGAGACATATAATCGGAGGAAAAATGTAAATATTTATAGGTAGTGATTGAGGTCATCAATCACAAACAAGTGTATAAAATTGAGGTCCTTAAAATCATCAATCTATGATGATTTGAAGTACCATCGGTTCAACAAAATATAGGGTATTGGGATAACACATTTTTGACGTTTCAAAATATCTTAGTTGAAATCCCACATCGAAAAATGAATTAACGAGGCCTCTATTTAAAATAAAGAGTGGAAAGTATGAAGATTATCGAAAATAACACATACTAGGGTTCCATGTAGGAAAATATGGATATGGAAGAGAAATCTACCCATCAATTATCTGATGGAGAGTGGTAGAGAACATGGCTATGAAAAGGCCAACAATCCCAAATCCATAAATTAGTGATGATTTAAGGTACCATCTAGGTAAACATTTTTGTTCTAAGTTTCTTTTCTTAATGTTGAGGAATTTATTTATGAGATTGGATAAGATCATAAGGAGATATACTTACTTTATAATTAGAGTTTTATCCATTAATAAATTTCAACCACAAACTCATCTTTCACTCTAAAAGTTAATAAAATGTAAAAAAAAAATTCTATTTACACTATTCGTATAGGGTTCCAAAATAAACGAATTTATAATTCATCTACAAGATCTTTTAATAAAAACTACATTATTTAATCCAGGACATCTCGTGGGCCAGTGGTAGGTGATACACCCTTCTCGCCCTTCGGTTGCGGGTTCAAGTCTCGCAGCCTTGCCGGACGTGACGGGTTGCCGCCCGACCTCCGGGTTGTCCTTTTATGGTAATCCAAAATAATCCAAACTAGAACTATCCAAAATACTTCTGTCCAAACTCACAGTCCAACATTTGTAAGGAAGGTAAACATAATATAGATCCTTTTTACCCCGTAGTAGCATATGAATACCTTCATCATGTATTACCATATTCCTTATTGATTACATTCATGCTCCCTTATTCCATATAGAATGCTGGATATACTTCATTAATCCAAAAATGTTTTAAACCCCAACAATGATGGAATATACAAATCATTAATCAGTTCCAAGGTAGTCAAGAATATCCAATATAATTTATCCATAACAATCACATATTATTCCAAAATCACTACCTCAGTATCTGAACTATATTATGATTTATCATTCTCTCAACCATATATTTTCCAAAAATTTATCATGCTATTGAGTCACTTTTCTTTGTTCCACACAATCTCAAGTCCTTAATTAAATAGTACTTCAGTAAAATCCTTATATACTCCATAATTATTATAACAAGTACATTGTTGATACAACACTCAATTAACATAATCAACATAAGAACTCTAATCATTCCTCTTCATTTCTGGAAGTATCATAACTTGATTATTATCCAATAGCATCATTTGCGGCATAGTCTGATGATTGGGACATAGGTTCGCGTAGTGTCCAAACTCCTTGCAAATGAAGCATTGTACATTTGAAACTATTTTCTTACCCTTGCAGTCACATACTTTGTGCCCTTTTCCTCCATACTTATAACAAACTCCCATTCCTTTCAGGCAAGTTCCAGGGTGTTTCTTTCCACAGTTACCACATATGGGATAATTCTTCTTTTCCCTCTTCCCTTTATCCATCTTTCTCTCTTCTATCCTTTTCTTCTCTTGATTCCCTTCAAAGCCATAGGACTCAGTAAACTCTTTACTTATCTTATCAACACATGATATTATTTCTTCATATGATGATAATACATGGGAGACTATTTCTCTTAGAAATTCTAGCTTAAGACCATGAAAGATATGATCCTTCATTCTCTTTGAATCATGTGTATTTCTGGAGTTCTCATTCCTTCTACTAGGCGCCATTTCTATACAATGGCATAAACTAGATCAGTTTATGAATCAAAATACATAATCCCATAATTATAAAACACTTAACATAAATTGAACTATCTATGGATATAATCCATAATCATAAATATGTTTTCTTTGAGGAAGTATATACTCATAAACCCTTCATAATGATTTGTAAAGAAAGTGAGAGTTATCCTAAGCATATCCCCCGGGAGTGTCGTAACCAAGAGTGCAGCAAGGCCCGTTGTCGTGCACCAGTTCCCGTTCGAGTCTAGCTCAAAGCGGTGTTTTCAGGTTTGACCCCTAGGTACATCTGTGCCAGAGCCGCCTCTACCTGCTCGTATCCAGACAGGGATGTATAGCTTGGAAAACTCACAAAATCTCTACAATACCAAAATTCTAGGAAGTTCTTCTATACTAATCCTCAAAGTTCATCTTAGGTCTACGTGCTCTAATCAGAGTTTATCTAAATCTAGCTTCCAAGGTTTGTACTAAACTTCCTCTGATACCAACTGTAACGCCCCGACCCCAGCTGCCCAGAGTCGGTGCATTAATTACATAACATTGGCATGATCACAAGAAAGATCAAATCCCGAAAGACCGATTAGTTTAGTAGCCTTGGAAACACTAGATATATTCATAAGTTTTACATTACATCATAAAATGAAAAACTACTACAACAACATAATGTTTCCAACGTCCACACTATAAACCCATAATATCCCTGCAAGTCAATCATAATTTACTTCTTCACTACCTGGGAAAAATAAAACATAAAAAAAGGGTGAGCTCAAATGCCCAGTAAGGATAACAATATAGCGGAACATTCAAAATAAGCATAAACATTTAAGGCAATGAATTACTAAAACAAAAGACTTTTAAAAATTGAACTTCAACATAGTATGGCAAAAGTAAAATGAAATAATACCATTTACTTGTTCACATGGATATTCTACTAATCGAATAATCACATGCAATATCAATAACCACTTTCATAATGTTGGAATGCATAATTCCAAATGTTAATTTCATTGTCTAGGCCTCATCCCAAGACCTAGGGGTTACTTCTAACCAGAACCCAACCCGGAGTGCCTCTAATAACCGGCCACCAACCCGGAGTGCCTCTAATAACCGGACACCAACCCGGAGTGCCTCTAATAACCGGACACCAACCCGGAGGGCATACTTTTACCAGTCCCTAACCTGGAGGGCTTACTTTAACCAGTCCCCAACCTGGAGGGCTTACTTTTACCGGTCCCCAACCCGGAACATACTTGTTTAGCACATTCATCTGAAGAAAAGATTGAAATATAACATAAACATTCGGATTAAAACTAGCATACGAAATGTCAATAGTTTCAACATAAACTATGAATGGTATAAAATAGCACATCCACAGTCAAACATATCACAAAACCTTCAATACAATATAGAAGTTTTGTATTATAATAAATCAACGTCAAATAAGCGTAAAATCCATTAGAGGATGTTGACATAGATGAAATCAAAACACTTTTTTGAGAAATATCTCTTTCTATTTTTGAAATCATTTAAGAGCCATATAATATAAAACATTTTCTTGAAAATATTCTTGTAAGCTTGTAAGGAAAGCTTTGACGATTTTATAACGGCGGAAAATAACCGCACCCGCCGTATAAGTAAAAAAAACATTCTTATCTTAATTCTGTCGAAAAGGTTAAAAAGGACCTTGTTTTGAAAACGACGGAAAGATTCCTTTATAAACCTCTTACAAAAAGTCAAACAAGGGTATAAATGACTTTAACCCATATTCCTGTAAATAGTAAAAATGTTTTGAAATACATTTCGAAGAAACATGGATGTGGATGATAAAGAGATCCCAGTAGATTATTACGTATAATACAACCTCGGATAATGAAGAGATTGTGAAATAACCCTTACCTTGTACTTTTCCTTAGTTGGGGTAGGTTAACCTCCTGTATAATGGTGAAATAATTGTTATTAAATTATACAAGAATCATATATATTAATATGATATCATATATGATCTTTTAACATTGATTTGTTAATAATATCTTAGAATTATCGTCGTTTCGGGTGTTAACTTACTCATTTTCTTTTATATGTTTTGTTACATAAGTCATGTTTGTTGTATCTTATTCATATCCAGAATGATATCAAGTCCTTAAACATCATTTTTAAATCATTAAATGATAATTATACTTGAATGGATACGATGGAGAATGAATCTCATCACGTTCGTGGAGACGGTAGTCCGTACGTACGCACGAACGCTACTTCCATTTAATTTTTATTTTAAAAGAATCGAATCCAAATGATACATAGGTATATTACTATTCCAGTATAATATAATATTTTATATATGTTACTTAAGTTCATTAACACCATCCTTTATACGTTCCAAGTGTGGTATGAACGAGTCATATCATTTTAAGGGGGCGGTAGTCCGCACTTCCTCAAATGAAATTATCGTATGTATATACAACATGAAACGAATAATGGTATGAAATAAAATGGAATTACAGAAGATTATATATAAAATATATATCATTAATATCATATTTAATTACAGTTCCATCATAATGGCCACCATGAGAGGTGGTAAGATGTATTTGAACAATCATCGTTTCGTGAGGCGTTAGTTTGCCATCCACAGAAACATTATGTTCATCATCCATTAGATGGAGTTGTGTGTATGTGTAGTTTGAATCCTTCTTATAACAACATCCTAGTATATTGAGGATACTGGTGTTGTTAAAAAAGAAAGGAAATAAAAAGATTTATGGGGTTGGAGAAGCAAAATAAATGAAAATAATTTAAGAGAAATCGTTACCTTTAATTTAGGTAACTCACTTTGGTTGGAACCAAATGACTTCTTGAAATGATTTCTTCCTAAGGGGAAGCTTCAAGGAGGAGGAGAGGGATGTGGGGAGCTTAGTTGGGCAGAGTTTGGACGAGCCAAGTGGCTTGAGAGGTGTGAAGAAATGAGAAGGAGGAGTGCCCTTTTATAAGAGGGGTGAGGGGCACCTTTGGAAAAGCTAGAAATATTAATTTATAATAAATTCATATTCGGTTTCTAATGGCTCCAAAGTTGACTATTCAAAGGTTAAGGTGGGGATAGGTCGAAAACCACTCAACCAATAGAATTTAGACAGGTTTTGGTACTTATATTAACCTTATCTTTAAGTATTAACTCTAAGTTAATTAGTTTCACTTTTACAATATCTCTTTGTATTTTTATATAATATGGTTAATAAACTTACTATATACATCCAAGCGACCCCCAAGTGGTCCCTTAATGAGGAACCTATCATAATATAAGTCTCTTGGCCGAACCTTAGATTTTTAGGAATTTAATATCAATTAATAATATAATATTTGTTTTAAGAACTCTTTTATGTCAATTTTGACACTATTCAATAGTTGATTTTTGTGAAACTCCTAACAGATTGATTACTTCTAAAAAAGTCAATTAAATCAATCCTAATATATCATATTATCATAGAAAATTAGTTTAATTCATTAAAAGTTTCATATTATAATTATTTGGGTATTTATAAGATCAATTATTTTAATTTTTCACTATTTTAGTAATTACTGCATCATCATTGTGTCATAAATAAAATAAATTATTTAATGTCTAAAAATTATAAATAAAATATAATTATGTAGGAAATCTTTTTACCTTTCTAATGAATATTTATAATCTAAAATCCAACTTATATAACCCTATGTAACAATTGTGTTTCTAAAAGATATATGCTTGTGTCATTTTTGTATTCATTTTGACTTAATTAAAATAAAGTGTCATTATCACTTACAAGTGGATCCATGGGGTCCCAAAATCGACCCAAAGATGCACATGGTCGACCATGTATCAACCAATAGGGTTAAGACACGTTTTAGGGTAATTTAGTATTATTATAATATTATTTTTTAACCCTTATTTACCGGATTTACCCTTAACCATGGTAAATAAAATATTTACCGCAGTAATTATTCAAAATGTCTAAAAATAAAAGTTACCTATTTACACAATTTGAACATCCTGATTCCAAATATGGAATCCATTTTTCTAAATTCAAAACACAGAAGTGGCAGAAATTAATTTAAAATTAATTCCCGCTGTCAAAACAAAAAGCGTGTTTTTAAGAGATAATAACTATCAAAAGATTGACACTTGTTTATGTCCGGTTTAATTGTAAAATTATGTCCAATGACCAACATTATATTAAATAGTAAAAATATATTATAAATATACTTTAAAACCACTCAAATTCATAATTTATTACTATTAATTATTTTGATTAAAAAAGTTGTTTTTAATTAAAATTTAGTAATTTTCACTATTCATCAAAATATGAAAGTTATCCGAAAAGTACCAAAATTTCACCTTAGGCTAAATTTGATATTCCGAATCCAAAAATGAAGTCCATTTTAAAATATAAAATATATATAACTTCAAAAAGTAGGTATTACTATTCATAACAGCTAGTTTGATTGGTTACGGTGTGTTAGAACTCGAAGTTGCGTACAACACACGCTACTGTTTTATTCAAAGGAAAGCATACCGTGGAAGCTTGGGATGTTTCATTTTAAATTTTTTGATGTCTCCATTTAGTCAAAAAGTTTAAAATATTGTATTTAAAAAGGTTTCACTATCAAAAGTTGATAAAAGTGCAATACTGAAAATGAATCTGTTCTTGCATTATGACTAAGAAACTCATAATATGGATTCTAAAATTATAAGGATTATATAAAGTTTAAAATTTAGTTAATACTATTCATGACCTCTTTTAATGGCTTTTTTTTGGTAAGTCATGGTGCAATTGAACTCAGTGTTGCGTGTAGTGCAAGTTATTGAATTATTTTGAAGAAATAACACACTATGAAATCTTGGGGTGTTACAACTTCTTATTATTATATATTATATTGAAATTATTTTATGACTTTTTTCTCTCAAAATATGTTATATAATAATTTTTTGGGTTATTATTAAATTTTTTTTAGATGCATTTATATTTATTTTAAAAAATTTATAATATTTAAATACATTATTTAGATAAAAATACTAGTGATACTACTGGAAACCTTAGTCGCATTAATAGTAACGAGCATACTAAAATATTATAAAAAATTTTAAAATTCAAAAAATAAATATTAAATATTAAAATATATGACTAACATTTAATTAAAGAAGTAAAATTTTATTTATATACTTTATAAAAACTCTAAAGGGTTTTTAATAAATGTATGTTAGTATCATCTAAAATCAATAGACAAAAAAATACTTTCACATTTATATTATAATATTTTTTATTTGATATAATAGTTTTAATGAAACTAACTATGTCAAAAATATACCATATTTACTATATAATATTTCACCTAAATGAATCATAAAACATAATAACAATTTTGGAAACATCATTCTTTATTACAAAATTATGGGTTTTTTAAAAGATAATATATTAAGAAAAAATAAAAATTACAATCATATATCATTTGTACAAAAAATATTATATTTAAATATATAGGCATATAATTATTAATAATTACTTATTTTTTGAAAAGTGAACTCATTGTAACACTATACTCGAACAATAATATTTTTACATTAATTATTTTATGTAACATAACAATTCAAAATTAGGAATTAATAGTTTAGTAAGACATATTATTCCATCAAATAATTAAATATTTCAGAAACATTTTCCAGTATAGATCATAAATAATATATAATACATTCATATGTGGAGAACACCTATAAAATCCAATTCTCATTAAAGTATAACAATCATGCATGAATCATAGTTTAGAAAAATCAGAATTATATGAGATTTTTAAACTATCACGAAATCAATGAAAACCACTATAGATTTCATTGTTATCTATTTTCATAGATAAATTGTCAATTATAAAAATTTTATATGATTATTTCACAAATATGGAAATTCATTCTAGAGATAAAAAAACATTAATGAAAATTAGCTGATATTAAATTAAAATTGTGTGAAGATACATTATTAGAAAATTAATAAATGAAATCACTGTAAATTAAGTTCCAACAATGTAATTTAAATGTAGTTTGAAATTTACATAAATGGAATACAATAAGAACACATTTACCATAAGATGAACAATAATAAAAGGATCCATAACATATTTTGTAAAATTAATTTTCGTATTATATCCCCAAAATCAAATAACAATTATAAAAAATTAATTACAATACTCCAATGAAAAATTATTCATTTATATTTTTTTTATCCCTTGAGGAAAAATTTAATAATATTGTACTCGGTATATGTATATCTCTTTAAATGATTATTTAGATTGACAGTACACTCTGAAATATTATATATAAGAAAAATATTCATGAAATTTGAATGAAAACCATGATAATAATAAATTCTGTACATTCCTTAATCACCATATTTCAAAAACAAATAGATTTCAAATAAAAAAATATGGCGAAGACGTCATCCAATGGTATAAATCTACATAGTAACTAATTCACCTCACAAATCTAACTCACTAATTTTATTTTCCACCACTCTTTTTTGATATGACTATATAATATGATGATATACATTATCTCGAAATGATTTGTGTTTTTTTAAATAATATGGTAATGGGGATCCTCAGAATATAAATCATAGTCCACAATCAGGTTTTAACTATGAAAGAAAGGAGAAGAATGATCATGAAACACAAGTAGTGACTTTCATTATATTTATATAAACATACAATATACATACAATCTATCCAATGCTTTTTTAATAAATCCATCATTAAATTTTTAATCCATAAAGAATTTACATCGCCATCTTTTGAATTGTCCTTGGATTCACTAATAAAACACCCAAAACCTTTTATAATAACAATAAATTTCTCATAACCTCATATATAGAAGAGTAGATATTGATTTCATGAAATTGATACAAGATTTCAATTCCTTAAATAAAAGATAAAGGTCACTTATTTTTATTTACCATTATATTTATCCTAAAATGAAATATATATATTTCACATTAATGTGAATAATTTAAAAAAATAAAACCCTAAGAATAATAGTAAATATATTTTTTCAAAAAAATATAAGTTACATAATTTGATTAATCAGAAACATACTTAACTATCTTTTATTCTCTTCATTCTAATTTTCATAGAGGTCAAAGGAGGGATATTATATGAAATTTATCATTTATAGAGTTACATGATTTTTATCTTAATTTTTTATACTTTTCAACAATTTTTTACTAATACAGTAACATATACCATCACCATGACAAAATATAAATTTATATAAAACAAAATCTCCTGGTGATATATAGAGGATTGAAGATTCATAATATTAAATGTGTAACCCATTGTTTATTTATAAAATAATGAATGAAATTATTTTTATAAAAAATTATCACACCAGTGTAGATACCTCATGTCAGTAAGATACAACATCATGCTAATTAATCAAACGAACTGTATTTGTTGCCTAGAATTTTATTCTTCTTATTTGTAAAAATTTAATCTAATTTTTATTTTTATTTAAACTAATTTATCTAACTATCACAAAAAATTCTTTTCTTTATAATTATTTTCATATTGGGTATGTTATATTTCCACTAAAATTAAATATATAATTTTTTATATGTCCTAAATAATAATTATTTCACTGGAAAAGTAATGGTTGTTTAGATATTATACTATTATGGACTCAAATAAATGATATTTTTTCAACTAGTCAATGTTGATCCAATCATAATATAAGATAAATAATTTACCATGACTCATTATGGCCACAAAACTCATCCACTACCTTTTATTTTGGAATATTGTGTTATTATTGTAAACAAACTCAATCAGTAACCTAAGATTCATCCTATGAGAATGTAAACAATTTGACAGACATATAATCCTATATTAACCAAATCTAGGTATCTTCCACAAAAAAAATACATTGTATTAATAGGCTATAAGGTATAAGGATTTATAGTGTTTAATATAATTTCAGAAAAAATAAGATAAATTTATTTTTATAATTTAATTACGCCAATTATATTTATATAAATTAGAAGACATATAAATTGTTAGATAATCAAATTTTTCACATTCATTTAGTTATATAGAAGAATACCAATAGAATATAAATTCTAAGATCATTATTTTTATCAATTTAAATGATATTTTAATATAAATATGTGTTTATTATTATTTAAAATAAATACAATATTATGTTTTCAAAATTGCTGAAAGGAAACAAGTGGTACCTAATAGGATGAATATAAATAAATTTTAATGGAGAAATTATGATTTTAAGATTCTTTAATCAAAAATGATTTCTTTAATGTGATGACTATATTAATTGATATTAACATGGCATAATTTATTGACACTTATTTATATAAATACCACAATGAATGTTTTTATTAGTTTTTCAATTGAAGAAAATCAAATATACGTTTGTTAACCTAACTTATTATGAAAATAATGAGCAATTTTTATATATTCATTTCATTTGATAATTTTATATTGTTTGAAACATGTTTTAGTTATATTCATCATTATACTCTTGAAATTTAATAATATATGGTGGATTATTTCATTATTTTATATTATCGCAAGCATTGTCCACTCAAAAATATTTTTTTTATTCTCTAGAAATATTTATTCTACCAACAATTTTGATAGAAATGAATATAAAATATATATTTTCATGAGTTTTTATGATATATGGATCATCTTTCCAACTAAATATGGGAGACTATAAAATCATAAATTTTAAACCACTATTATTATCAACAAAGTTACAAATAAATACTATTAGGAAAAAATTTAGTGTGATAAACATCATATATATTATCAACAACCTAAAAAATGTAAATTTTGTTGAAATTGGGTTTTATATATTTTAATATAATCTCTCCAATGACAACCATTATTAAACTATTTTGAAACAAATCTTTGTTTTAGCCACTCAAGTTACACGAAAGATAAAAATAAAGATACATCTATAAAAGGATCTTACAATATATAGCCTAAACAAATATGTCATAAAAATATTCTTAAAACATTTTAAAAACAACAGATATAAGGTTCGTGGGTTTGTGTCTTGTAATACTGCTATGATAAGAAGATTAGAACTGATGATCAATCATTAAGTTAAAAACACAGCTCTGTTTAACACAAGTTATAGGTAATTTCTATATAACCTGGTTGATTTTATCAATAAAAATAATGATCTATATCATTATGTTCATACAAATCAGCCATGATTCTTAAGAATCTATTAAATAGTAATATGTGTGTATTTCAAAAATATATGATGACATACTTATTAGAATTTATGAATTTCTTCATATTATAAATTTTAGGATTTTATTAATTTTTTATTCTTTTATGTGTAGTCTAGAACTAAATTACCAGCATCTCACTTAATCATGCAATAAACTATTTTAGTTCTCTAAATATGATTTTGTTTTTATTGATGTTAATCTATATTTATATATTATATAATATTATTATATCACCATATAGGAAACTGAATAGTCTTCTATAGTAACCAATTTTGATTTAATGTGTGGATAAATATAATAATATCTATGAACGGTGGATAAATGGGACACTCTCATTGTGTTTTGTAATTTTATAACAAGATTAAATGTGAATGGTATAATATTGAGAAATTGATGCCTAAAGCCATTATCACAAATCTGTATCATAATTTGGATTATATTAAAAATTAATGTTGAATTCATTTTTCTATTTGGGGTTGCTATGTAAATTGAGATTGTTGTAGAAGAATAATTTTTCCATGTCTATATATATGTTGTTACATGTTCTTCTTTTTTGTATAAATGGATAGTTTTATTCATTTGGTAGCTTTTCAAAAATTTATCTTTCCCTCTAATGTTCATTTTTGGTGGATTTTTCGGAGTTTCCATGTACTATTGTATTTTTCAAGATGTGGGAAAAGGTAGTATCTTCTCCCTAATATTGTTGATTTTAGAAGATCTATGACGTAGTTTATTTAAAATGATACTGATTTACTCTTCAAGATTACATTACATTTATGAATGGATTTCATTGTCACATAAATAGTAGAAAATTTTCTGAAATGGTGGTATTTGCACTATTTTTTTATATATGTAGTTGTGGAACTCATCCCGGTTGGTGATAACTCAGCAACTACATCCAATAGACCCGAGATCAATTCTTGATGGAGACATATTTCCAAGTTATTTTAATAGAACTGTAGCATGCACTGTAGGAGGTGTTGTAGCAAGTATTATGTAAGTATTGTGCAGGTATTGTAGAAGGTACTTTATTAGGTACTCTTCGGTACTATAGTCGTTAGATCTATTCATTCATCTAGGCCTCTGGGCCACTGGTATAGTCCTCGGGTCCTGCAATGCTTTTGGACCATGTAAGGCCTTCTCCCATGTTTTTTCCTAATGCCTTTATGCCACCCTAAGGCCTTAGGGACACAAAAGGCCTTCGGGACACAGGAATGCATCTATAATAGTTATACTACAAGGGAAAGGTCATCAGATGAAGATTTAGGGCAGGCGTATTAACTAGAGTAGAGCTAAAATGAATTGGAAGAATAAGAGGGTATGACATTTCCATAGGTTACCAGCCTATTCAGCTTTGCATAGGATAGCTATCTGACCAGCCCTATTAAGGTGGAGTGCTGATATCATGACATATGTTGGGGAGGTGCATTATGATGTTTCCTTGTCTAAGGGATTACCATTATGTCCTACATGTCATGTAATTGTTTCTAAGACCTCATGCATTGTATAGATTCCACCTCACCCCATGAAAGGTGGATTATCAAAAATTAAAAAAAAAACAAAGTCCTTTGGGCAATTCTGACTGACATATGTGCACTCTATGGGGTCATAATCAATTGGTGTTCACCTCAAGAAATTGAATATATAAATGATGATTTAGTAATTTTATCTCTTTAATAGGTTGTTTTTTTATAACTACATTTTTTATATGATAATTAATTATTTGTAATAGAGATCATATTTTTTCAGAATCAATCTTTCATATGTAGGGTTATTGTTTTATTTTCAAGATTTTAGAGAAGAAATAATTATTGTAGCTCATATGAGGGATTCATAGAGATGAAAATTGGTTATACTAACTATCAATGTTTTTTTATAGGTTTGGTTGAATTGACATGTTTATGTTATGCGTTTTGGAAACTTATTGGCATAGAGGTAGTGGTTTTGTGTTTTAGTCTTTCAATAGTTATTTTGTAACATTATCTGAATTAATATTATTCTTGTTCTTGTTTAGGGAACTATTTTTTTATATTCATTCACCTTCCAGTCTTGGTGTATGTGTGTTATTTTAATAAAATAATATCTCAACCATGGTTTGGTCTTCGAAATATATTGTCATCAATGCCTCTAATTAATTTTATAACGATATGATGGGGTAATATTAATATATGATCCAACATCTATCCATTAAAGAGATTAGAATATAGGTTATTCATTACTAATATTCTTCTAGAACCAAAAATAAATTTTTTTTATAATCTTAAATCAGTAATATAAAATTTATTATAAGATTCCATCCTTTTAATATAGTAATATATGTTTTTATATATGGTTGAACATCACTTTAGTTATTCTAAATGCCTATATGTGTTTTTTTATTTCATCACATCTCATTGATTTTTTTATTAAGAAAGGATTCATCTTACCTTGAATATTGACTCCAAAATAGTGATACATTCATAGATCATTGTGTTCATCCTCTTAGAAGTTGTTAATTCAGATCACTAGCACCTCCTCATACAGATACATTTGAATAATGTAGGCCTCTGGTTGAAATCATTTTTTAAAATATCATTCCATGAATTAACATATATCGTAAAAAATGATCAATCTATCATAAATATTGAGGTATAAATAACCTTATCTCATTCCCAAAATGAATCATTTTATTATAAATTATATCGTAAAATGATGGAAGAAATTATACCTCTAGTTAGAAAAATTGTCAATGGGGTAACATCTAATGAATTTAATGAATATTAACTTCTAATACTTCATTGAATCCAATTTTTATCATTTGTAGAAAAATAAAAGGAAATTTTAATGCCATGTAAAATATATAATAATATTTTATAATGTTTCATAATTTATCAGTACTAGATACATGGGTTATGGTGTAATATCTAATGTTTTTAAAAAAGAGACACTATGTTTGACAGTGCACAGAATAAACCATAGCTGAAAAACTAAATATTATAAAATAAATTATAATTTTGGATATTGATATAAAAAATATAGTAATTAATAGTATTAATTCATTTGCACATGCATATGATTAATATTATAGTGAAAGTTTAATAATAAATGAGATAAACATTTTTAAATAAAATAAATTATTTTTCTAAAAACTATATAAATGGAAATAAGATAGGTTACAAAATAATAAAATAAATATTTATGGATATTATTATTTAAATATATATTTCATATATTAAATTTAATGTTTACAATTCTTTTTATATGTCTTCTAGTCATGATTTATGAACAATTTTAATTTTTTCGGATAAAATAAGTATTTTTCAAGAAAATGTGGGTTTTCAAAATTTTGATGGAGAACCCTTTTTAAATATATTATTTGTACTATTATATTTTTTATTTGACTATATAAACTTATTTCGTTGGAATAGAGACATCAATATTTAGTTTGGATAAATTTTTACCATTTTTCTGGTAACTTTTATATTTAAATGTGTAGTGAAAAATACTGCATTTTAATTCCAAAGTGCTTTCCCATCTAATTTATGTGTACTATTATATTATCATTTGTATATTTTTTATAGTATTAATATATTATATTTTTATAATTAAATCTAATATTTTTCATTGTATGTAGTTTTACATTGACATTTGATATAAACACATGTCAATCTTTCGAGGGATTTTTGTTTCAAAAAACTGGTTTCCTCATTTTGTCAAAGGAAATTAATTTTAAATTAATTACTAAAATATTATTTGTTTTAATATTTGAAAAATGGATTCCATATTTGGATTCCTTAGGTCCAAATTCAATCAATACTTTTATTTTATCTTTAGGAGTTTATGAATAGTAGCTTTGGTTATTTTTTTACATTCGTGAAAGGTACATAAGTTAATTATGGTAACAAATAATATGATAAGAATAATAAAATTCCCCTAAATACTACCAAAATTATATTGGATGAATAAAAGATGACCCTTAACACCTAAGTATCTTAATTGACACATTTAATGGACTTTTTTCTATAAAAGTTATATAAATAATATAAAAACACAATAAAGTGATAGTATGTCACCATCATTTTTCTTATACGTAAAACATTTTAATATGGGTAAAAATTATAAATAATCTATAATAATTAGTCCTCAGAAATATAATTAAATTATATACAAGATTTTATTTTATTTTTAATTTTTAGAGATTAAATATTTACCATAAATATCGATAGAATACTTCTACAATAATAGTTTTATTATGCGTAATATTAAATAAATGATATGAAAAATATTAAAATGAATATATGTTGAATTAATTATAGAAAAAGATGAATTTTTTAGGTTCCTATGACCTATTATAGGTCTTTTAAATTAATATTTTTTAGAGTTATAACTCAAATTTGATTTTATTTACATTCTATTACATGAATTCAGTCAAAATTGGCATTGAAAAATTTATAAACACAATATTTTATTAATTTATTTAAAAATTATAAATATATTTTTAAATTATAAATTTACTTTTATAAGTTCTAAAATTTCATCATGTTTCATTTTATTTGAAATTTATCACATATAAGTAAAATATATAGCCTCTTAATGTTGAAAATATTGTTACGACATTTATAATAAAAATATGATAATTATTGTTAAATAGAAAAGATAAGGATTAAAATGAAATAAAATACATATATTCAAATAATTGGATGATATAATTTGAAAACAGAATTCATATTATATTATAAATAAATAAATATAGCGTCATTGAGAATAAAAAATTAATTTATAGTAATTTAATATTTCAAGAGTTTACAAATGTTCCCCTCCTCACTCCAATAAAAAGGTACACACTCATATCTATTAATCACACTTCTAGAATAGTTTTTTCATCCAATAGACACCCAAAACCCTTCCTAAAATCCCACCCCACATTCTTCTGGCATAATGTTAGGCATAATACCCTATATAGAGGTGTTAAGGTGTTTTCAAAGGTGATTAACCAAAGAAGATGTATCATTTTCTTTAAGTATTTTAATTTTATTTCTTCTTAAACATCCTTCTAATATCATCCAACCATGAAGTATTAATAAATAAAATATATTAAATATACTAATATGTCATTATGTTAATATCATCACGTAAATCCATTTGCAATTTCATCAAATGGTAAATGAAAAGTTTCTTCATGTGTACCGCTGACTAACACCTCACGAACTGATAAAATTATTTTTTCTCTACCATCAGTACAAAATTGTCATAATGATGGAATTGATGTTTATATATGGTATTCATTACATATTTATCATTATAAGGTAATAATATATCAAATACATTCTTACATTCCATGCATATAAAATGATAATATCGTTCATGTGTACATGTGAACTATCACCTCCATAAAGTTATATGGATCATTTTTATACCCCACATCCCATGTATGGTATATATAAGTATATTTAAATTATAATTATGATCGCATGACCATTCTGAAAAATCTAAAATAGTAATTTTCTTTATTTCTATAAAAATCAATGATAAATGGAAATGTTACTCTTGCATACATACGGCCTACAGTCTCAATGATTATAACATAGTTAATTTTTTATAAAAATACATAGTGGTGTGATTTAAAAGAATATTTGATGTATTAATGTAGAGACCCGTATCTTGACGTACATGGACTTTACATTACTTTTGCGGAATACTTAGTACATAACAAAAACACACATACAAGGACCGTAATAGTTTAGTGTCTTTGGAAACTCGGAGTATAATCTTCTAATCGTGGGGAAAGATCTTCAACATCTCCCATAAAGATCTTCCTTTTTATTTTACCTAAAACCTTTCTTTATATCCTGGGGAAAAGAAAACATAAAAGGGTGAGCTCAAATGCTCAGTAAGGGTAAACAAAGGAAATATCAATCACATAATTTTCATAAGAACATAACATTTTTGGAAATCTTAACCTGCAAAAGAGAGCATAATTTCATAACATGGGAAAAATCATAGTAGTGAAATGAAATCATAACTTAAAACATTACTCATTGTGGCATACACACATAATCATAGAGAATCATTTCTTGTTAGTCAAGACTCATTGCCAAGACTATCTTAGTGGACAAAGTCCCTTTCTGAATCGAGTAATCCTCGTTTCAGTCCTGTTTCACTGAACCGGTATAACCTACCATTCCAGCCATGTCTATCTCATGAGATATGAAATCTTTACCCAATGCATTGGAGGGAGATATAGGTCCCACCCATCTTATAATGAATCCTTTCTTATGTGTGCCACATAATCATAAAACATACACCATCGCATAACACATGTAACAAAAATGGGATTCTTGAAACATCATGACATCATAAATCAATTCATATATGATAAAGGAATTCATAAACATAATTCCATCACAACATAGTCGAACCAATGTAAAAATATGGATAGAAACAGAACCCTTTATTATCTTAGATGGAAAATAATTTTGATAAAACACTTGAATTGAATTCTTGAGGAAAATATCCTTTCTTCTTCAAAAACATTTTTCCTTTCATAACATGTCATACAACTTTAAAATAAAAGAAGTTGATTAAAAATAAACTTGAAAACTTGTAAAGAAAGCTTCTTTGAAGTAATGTTTTAAAAATCCATTCATGCCGTATAAGTTAAAAAAAACATTCTTCGTACTTTTGTCGGAAAAGTCAAAAAGTACCTCGTACGGAAAAACGACAAAAGATTCCTTTCATATTCTTTACTAAAAACTCATCTAAGGGTAAAATTCGATTTAAACTATTTCAAGTGGATGGAAACAATATTACATATTGAGGGAACATGGATGTGGATGATAAAATACACCCCAGTAAATACTTACGAATAAACAATCTCGGATAAAAATGAGATTGTGATATTTCCCTTACCTTATGTCCGACTTGCTTTGTAAGTGTCCGAACATCCTGTATAATGATTTAAATCATGTTATTGACTTATTATAGAATCATATTAATTGTTATGATATCATATATGGTTCACTTATGACATTATATTACCCGTTCTTTTGTAAATTCCATGTTAAAGAAGCGTTTTGGGTAAAATCGTTTCATTTATCGTAGGTGTTTTGACTTGTTGTTCTTGACATCATTATTACTTATATCATGATTTACTTACTTCCAGAATATAAAATATGATTTATATATCATATATATTCAGTATATATATATATATATAATAGGTAGATAAATAAAATGAAAAACACCGTTCATGGAGACGGTAGTCCGTACGTACGCATGAACGCTGTTTTCCTTTCCATATTGTCTTGAAATGGAAGTAAGTAGATGACATACATATGTATATATATACATAAATCCAGTAGCTTTATAATGTCATATATTTCATTATTATTTCTTATATATACATTATAATCATTCTTAAATGGTTAACATGGAGAATGAATCTCATCGCGTCGTGGAGACGGTATTCCGTACGTACGCACGAGCGATGATATCATTTCTATAAATATTGAATTGAATTGGAGTGTATTATACAATATATCAGAATCAATATTATGTTGTAATAACTATGTATAGTTATTCTTTACACCATTATACCCATCCATGTAAGGTGGTGGTGGAAAATAGATTACACCACGGCGTGGAGACGGTATTCCGTACGTACGCACGCGCGGTGATTTCTTTTTCCGTAGGATGGATAGATGGTGAAATAGGGTTGTTTCATACTTATAATAACATATCAGTATATGAGTGATACTGATGTTATTACTTCATAATGAAACAACCTAAGAAGAAGAAGTGGAAGAATAAATAAAGATGAAAGAATTGGTAACGGTAATTACCTCTTCTTTGAAGTGCCTCTTTGAGACCTCCTCTTAGGGCACTAAAATTGGTCTTTGAGGGAGACCAGAACCTCTAGGATGTTGCTAGGGAAGTGGAGAAGATATTTTGGCAGGGTTTGGCCGATCTTGAGTGCTCAAATTGGTGTGAGGAGGAGGGGGAGGAGGTGTCCTTTTATAAGGGAGGAGAGGGGCACCTTAGGAATACCTCAAAATATTATTTTATATTAAAGTCAAAATCGGTTTATAATGGTTCCAAAGGGTCTTATTTAGAATCTAAAGTGGGGATGGGTCGAAATCCTATCAACCAATAGGATTTAGACAAGTTTAGGGTATTATTTTAACCTTATCAATTAGATTTAACTCTAAGTTAAATAATTTAACTTTTACCGTGTCTTTTTGTTTTCTTTCACTATATGGTTAATAAACTTACTATAACATGCCAAACGAACCCCAAATTGTATATTATTAATACATATATCCTTATCTAAGTCATTTGGCCGAACCTTAGATTTTTAGGAATAAAATAACAATTAATAATATAATATTTGATTTAAAAACTATTTTGTGTCAATTTTGACACTATTTGATATATGATTTTTGTGAAAGTCATAACAGAATTATATTTTCGAACCATGTTGATTAAATCAACACTAATATATCATAGTAACCTAGAAAATTAGTGGAATTCATAAAAAGTCTCAAATTATATTTATTTTGGTGTTTATAACATCAATTACGTTAATATTTCATTAATAAGATAATTACTGCATCATCATTGTGTCATAAATAAATTAAATTATTTGATGTCTAAAAATTAAAAATAAAATACCATCATGTAGTAAATCTTTTTAGCTTTCTAATGAATATTTACAATCGAATTAATCTTATGTATAACCCCATATTAAAAATGATTTACTTATTAAACTTTGATTTTAACTATTTTAACCCTTCTTTAAATAAATTAATAATAAATGTCCTAATCTAATCCAAGTGGGCCTAAATGGTCATATTTTATTCCTAAGTTTGTTTTTGGTCGAATTACACTTGTCCAATAGAATTAGGACATGTGTTAGGGTAATATTAATATCATATTTACCCTTAGTTACCCTATTTACTATTAACCGCGGTAAAAATCGTAAAAAGTTACTATTCACCAAAAAATTATTTTCATCTCATTGAACCACATTTTAGTCCTTGATATTAACCGTGTCTCTCGGATTTTCGAAATTCCATTCACAGAAGCGGTAAAATTAAGTTTTATGCAAAATTCAGTTTTTAACCTAGCACTTAGTGGTTTCACTATTCATCAAAAATTGATGTTTTTCAGAACAATGCCAAAATTTCATCCCAAGCTATATTTCATATTCCGAATTCAAAAATGAAGTCTATTTTACCAAATTCATAACATAAAAGTTGCATTAATTAATTTTATAATTAAATCCCGCTGTTAAAACAAATAGCGTGTTTTTAAGAAATAATATGTATCAAAATATTGACACTTGTTTATGTCTAGTTTAAATGTGAAATTACGTCCAATGACCAACATTGTATTAAATTGTAAAAATATATTCTAAATATACTTTAAAACCACTCAAATTAATGATTTATCACTATTAATTATTTCGATTAAAAAAGTTGTTTTTAATTATAATTTAGTAATTTTCACTATTCATCAGAATATGAAAGTTATCTGAAAAGTACCAAAATTTCACCTTAGGCTAAATTCGATACTCCGAATCCAAAAATAATGTTCATTTTGAAAAATAAGATTTACTGGATTTCAAAAAGTGGTTATTACTATTCATAACGGCTAGTTTTAATAATATTTTTATAGCATATCGTTGTTTAGTGAAACTCGGTATTGCGTACTACACACGCTATCGAGGAAGGTCGCGATTGCGTGTAATGCAAGACAAGTCAAGGATGTGTGTTGTGCAAGCTCCTTTTGGTGTAGCGTACAACACAAGACATTAATAAAATTAAAAAGAATATTTTTTTTATAAAATCTTGGGCTGTTACATTCTACCCCCCTTAAAATGAATTTCGCCCTCGAAATTCGTCGGGGTTATAAATGGTTTACTATTTGAAAGTTTCTTTAATAGAAACCCACATCATAAAAGGGAATACCAAAACTTGGCTTTAAAAACTAAAGTATGAAATGTAACGATTACCCAAATAAACTAATCACTGGGTTTCCACATAGGTGAAAATATGGATATGGAAGAGAAATCTAACCATCATGTTCTGATGGAGAGTGGTAGAGAACATGGCTATGGAAAATCCAGTAATCACAAATCCATAAATTTGTGACGATCTAAGGTACCATCTGATTCATCAGGTATAAGAGAACTAGGACAACATTTTTGGTTTTCAAGATCATTTCCCTAAAGTTAAAGAATTTGAATTAGAATAAATACTTACTTTATTTTGGTACAATCTCACTGTTGTTCGTGCCTTTAACAATTTCCACTTCATCTCTTAAATAAATGAAGTTGAATTTGTTATTCGTGAAGTGTTAGCAGATCATGTGATAGAATGACGGATCATTCCATCTGTCTCAAAAGGTTAGCAAAATTTATATACATAAGTCGATCTATAGTGGGATTAATCATATATGGTTCCTAAAATGGACTTATACTTCATATATCATACTGATTAATATAATAAAACTAGTTTCTACTAAACAGGGACTTCCTGTAGGTCAGTGGTAGGCGATAAAGGCCAGTCGCACTTCGGTTGTGGGTTCGATTCCTACAGCCTTGTCCGAAGCGATGGGCTGTCGCTCGTCCTGCAGGTTGTCCCTTTTTCAAAAACTACGTTACTATAACATCCCATCAATAATATCGAAAATCTTCTATCCTTAAACAATACTAACTTATGTCCAACATAATCCAGTCTAATCTTTCGGCTTATACATAATACTGCAGTCCACTCTCATAATATAGTGACAACGATTACCAGAGATTTAATACTGTCGTTGATCCCCACATATCATAAGATATGTCTTGTTGGTCACATTCCAAACATTCAAAGTCCTTAATCGTGTATTCTCTTGAATACCTTAGTGAAAACATGAGTGCAGTTAAAAGTTAACACTTTCCACATACCAAAATCCTCAAAATTCTATATACTCAAACCATGATATCACTTAGTCCTTATATCAATCATGAGCTCATGAATACTATCAAACATTTAATTTTCTCCTTATCCCTTCATTATGCGCATATCATCTACATTCCAAAAATATCTGAATAACCTTTCATGGATACTGGTAACATTAATCATACACTTTCAAAACACAAGGAAAGACAACAGTGTAACAATCCATAGATGTCTCTTTATTCCAAAATTACACATGATAAACATGTAATCATTCCACTACATTCTCAAACCATTGACCGAGCTTCAAAAATTCTTTCATCTCACATATCATTTGTAGTCTCTTCATCATCATCCACATAAATACTACCCATATGACCATACTGATTCTCTTCATGAGTCTTTCCCTTAGGGTATTTGTTTGCATAATGCCCATACATTCCACATTTAAAACACTTAACCATTTTTGATGTCGTAGCAATACCATTATCCTCATCCATGGTGTTAACCGACCCTTTTCCTTTGCACTTACTTGCTTTGTGTCCTTCTTTTCCACACCCAAAGCATCTTCCAGTTCCCTTGAAACATTCTCCTTGATTCCTCTTCCCACATGAATTACATAGGGGAAATTGAACTTTCTTTCCTCTATGATCATCATGAAACTCCATCTTTCTCTTATTAGCCGAGTCAGGAAACTTACCAAATTTTACTTTATTGATCAAATTATGAGATTGCTGATTCGGAATAATAATGATGTTTGGACTTCCAAATCCCATTTCATTATGAAGAATATCATTCCATTGTCCATCATATCCTCCATTATCGTGAATCATCTTGATTCCAGCCGTTTTCTAAAACCCAAAAAGAATAGTGTGAGAGTCAAAAATCATAATAAAGGGGGAGTAACTTTAATATCTAACATCTTTGGTTTAATCTAATATCGTTACCATAGTTCTAGGACTATATCCTATACGTATACTTATCCTTAGGGGCATCCCTAGACATACCTTAGAAATATCTCTAGGGATCTCACTAATGTTTTCGCATCCTAGTTTCCAAAGGTTGACTAAACCTTTCCTCTGATACCAACTGTAGCGGTCTAGAATTACTTCCAGTGGACTACAATTGATACCTATCAGGGCACTCCATGGGCGGCTACACCCCCTGGGCGGGACACACCACCATCCCCAGTGGCAGCCATTTCCTCATGAAGCCCTTGGGCGGAGAGCCATGCTTCGTCCAACGCTCACATGTGAGAGTTCCCAAGGATTGGATACATTCCTACCTCCTTTGCCTCTGATACCAACTGTAGAGACCCGTATCTTGACGTACATGGACTTTACATTACTTTTGCGGAATACTTAGTACATAACAAAAACACACATACAAGGACCGTAATAGTTTAGTGTCTTTGGAAACTCGGAGTATAATCTTCTAATCGTGGGGAAAGATCTTCAACATCTCCCATAAAGATCTTCCTTTTATTTTACCTAAAACCTTTCTTTATATCCTGGGGAAAAGAAAACATAAAAGGGTGAGCTCAAATGCTCAGTAAGGGTAAACAAAGGAAATATCAATCACATAATTTTCATAAGAACATAACATTTTTGGAAATCTTAACCTGCAAAAGAGAGCATAATTTCATAACATGGGAAAAATCATAGTAGTGAAATGAAATCATAACTTAAAACATTACTCATTGTGGCATACACACATAATCATAGAGAATCATTTCTTGTTAGTCAAGACTCATTGCCAAGACTATCTTAGTGGACAAAGTCCCTTTCTGAATCGAGTAATCCTCGTTTCAGTCCTGTTTCACTGAACCGGTATAACCTACCATTCCAGCCATGTCTATCTCATGAGATATGAAATCTTTACCCAATGCATTGGAGGGAGATATAGGTCCCACCCATCTTATAATGAATCCTTTCTTATGTGTGCCACATAATCATAAAACATACACCATCGCATAACACATGTAACAAAAATGGGATTCTTGAAACATCATGACATCATAAATCAATTCATATATGATAAAGGAATTCATAAACATAATTCCATCACAACATAGTCGAACCAATGTAAAAATATGGATAGAAACAGAACCCTTTATTATCTTAGATGGAAAATAATTTTGATAAAACACTTGAATTGAATTCTTGAGGAAAATATCCTTTCTTCTTCAAAAACATTCTTCCTTTCATAACATGTCATACAACTTTAAAATAAAAGAAGTTGATTAAAAATAAACTTGAAAACTTGTAAAGGAAGCTTCTTTGAAGTAATGTTTTAAAAATCCATTCATGCCGTATAAGTTAAAAAAAACATTCTTCGTACTTTTGTCGGAAAAGTCAAAAAGTACCTCGTACGGAAAAACGACAAAAGATTCCTTTCATATTCTTTACTAAAAACTCACCTAAGGGTAAAATTCGATTTAAACTATTTCAAGTGGATGGAAACAATATTACATATTGAGGGAACATGGATGTGGATGATAAAATACACCCCAGTAAATACTTACGAATAAACAATCTCGGATAAAAATGAGATTGTGATATTTCCCTTACCTTATGTCCGACTTGCTTTGTAAGTGTCTGAACCTCCTGTATAATGATTTAAATCATGTTATTGACTTATTACAGAATCATATTAATTGTTATGATATCATATATGGTTCACTTATGACATTATATTACCCGTTCTTTTGTAAATTCCATGTTAAAGAAGCGTTTTGGGTAAAATCGTTTCATTTATCGTAGGTGTTTTGACTTGTTGTTCTTGACATCATTATTACTTATATCATGATTTACTTACTTCCAGAATATAAAATATGATTTATATATCATATATATTCAGTATATATATATATATATAATAGGTAGATAAATAAAATGAAAAACACCGTTCATGGAGACGGTAGTCCGTACGTACGCATGAACGCTGTTTTCCTTTCCATATTGTCTTGAAATGGAAGTAAGTAGATGACATACATATGTATATATATACATAAATCCAGTAGCTTTATAATGTCATATATTTCATTATTATTTCTTATATATACATTATAATCATTCTTAAATGGTTAACATGGAGAATGAATCTCATCGCGTCGTGGAGACGGTATTCCGTACGTACGCACGAGCGATGATATCATTTCTATAAATATTGAATTGAATTGGAGTGTATTATACAATATATCAGAATCAATATGATGTTGTAATAACTATGTATAGTTATTCTTTACACCATTATACCCATCCATGTAAGGTGGTGGTGGAAAATAGATTACACCACGGCGTGGAGACGGTATTCCGTACGTACGCACGCGCGGTGATTTCTTTTTCCGTAGGATGGATAGATGGTGAAATAGGGTTGTTTCATACTTATAATAACATATCAGTATATGAGTGATACTGATGTTATTACTTCATAATGAAACAACCTAAGAAGAAGAAGTGGAAGAATAAATAAAGATGAAAGAATTGGTAACGGTAATTACCTCTTCTTTGAAGTGCCTCTTTGAGACCTCCTCTTAGGGCACTAAAATTGGTCTTTGAGGGAGACCAGAACCTCTAGGATGTTGCTAGGGAAGTGGAGAAGAGATTTTGGCAGGGTTTGGACGAGCTGGAGTGCTAAAATTGGTGTGAGGAGGAGGGGGAGGAGGTGTCCTTTTATAAGGGAGGAGAGGGGCACCTTAGGAATACCTCAAAATATTATTTTATATTAAAGTCAAAATCGGTTTATAATGGTTCCAAAGGGTCTTATTTAGAATCTAAAGTGGGGATGGGTCGAAATCCTATCAACCAATAGGATTTAGACAAGTTTAGGGTATTATTTTAACCTTATCAATTAGATTTAACTCTAAGTTAAATAATTTAACTTTTACCGTGTCTTTTTGTTTTCTTTCACTATATGGTTAATAAACTTACTATAACATGCCAAACGAACCCCAAATTGTATATTATTAATACATATATCCTTATCTAAGTCATTTGGCCGAACCTTAGATTTTTAAGAATAAAATAACAATTAATAATATAATATTTGATTTAAAAACTATTTTGTGTCAATTTTGACACTATTTGATATATGATTTTTGTGAAAGTCATAACAGAATTATATTTTCGAACCATGTTGATTAAATCAACACTAATATATCATAGTAACCTAGAAAATTAGTGGAATTCATAAAAAGTCTCAAATTATATTTATTTTGGTGTTTATAACATCAATTACGTTAATATTTCATTAATAAGATAATTACTGCAACATCATTGTGTCATAAATAAATTAAATTATTTGATGTCTAAAAATTACAAATAAAATACCATCATGTAGTAAATCGTTTTAGCTTTCTAATGAATATTTACAATCGAATTAATCTTATGTATAACCCCATATTAAAAATGATTTACTTATTAAACATTGATTTTAACTATTTTAACCCTTCTTTAAATAAATTAATAATAAATGTCCTAATCTAATCCAAGTGGGCCTAAATGGTCATATTTTATTCCTAAGTTTGTTTTTGGTCGAATTACACTTGTCCAATAGAATTAGGACATGTGTTAGGGTAATATTAATATCATATTTACCCTTAGTTACCCTATTTACTATTAACCGCGGTAAAAATCGTAAAAAGTTACTATTCACCAAAAAATTATTTTCATCTCATTGAACCACATTTTAGTCCTTGATATTAACCGTGTCTCTCGGATTTTCGAAATTCCATTCACAGAAGCGGTAAAATTAAGTTTTATGCAAAATTCAGTTTTTAACCTACCACTTAGTGGTTTCACTATTCATCAAAAATTGATGTTTTTCAGAACAATGCCAAAATTTCATCCCAAGCTATATTTCATATTCCGAATTCAAAAATGAAGTCTATTTTACCAAATTCATAACATAAAAGTTGCATTAATTAATTTTATAATTAAATCCCGCTGTTAAAACAAATAGCGTGTTTTTAAGAAATAATATGTATCAAAAGATTGACACTTGTTTATGTCTAGTTTAAATGTGAAATTACGTCCAATGACCAACATTGTATTAAATTGTAAAAATATATTCTAAATATACTTTAAAACCACTCAAATTAATGATTTATCACTATTAATTATTTCGATTAAAAAAGTTGTTTTTAATTATAATTTAGTAATTTTCACTATTCATCAGAATATGAAAGTTATCTGAAAAGTACCAAAATTTCACCTTAGGCTAAATTCGATACTCCGAATCCAAAAATAATGTTCATTTTGAAAAATAAGATTTACTGGATTTCAAAAAGTGGTTATTACTATTCATAACGGCTAGTTTTAATAATATTTTTATAGCATATCGTTGTTTAGTGAAACTCGGTATTGCGTACTACACACGCTATCGAGGAAGGTCGCGATTGCGTGTAATGCAAGACAAGTCAAGGATGTGTGTTGTGCAAGCTCCTTTTGGTGTAGCGTACAACACAAGACATTAATAAAATTAAAAAGAATATTTTTTTTATAAAATCTTGGGCTGTTACAATTAAAGTGATAATAATTTCTTGATTATTATTCTAAATATGATAGAGTTATGACCACATTTACTATTAACATCTTATCATGTTCATTTTTGACTCGAGTGCCAAATATTGATGAAACACCCAATGTGAACATTAATATTTAAATAATTATTGTGATATGATAATAGTCATATAAAAATAATAGTAACCTTCTTTAAGATTATTAAAAAACTAAAAAATTATCTTATGTTTATTATTCAGGATGATAAAGAATGCAGGATATGTGTTAGACTTATGGAAAGGGACTCTTTAACAAAAATAGCATTGTAATTGTATTGAAGACATAATATTCATATTCAATCTCATTCATGTCCATGTTTTAAAAATGGATTTATGGAAATTTATATTTTAATATTTCATTAATTGAATATAATGTTTATTTTACCATGTTCTATGGGACAATTTCATTCAAAAAAATATTTTATAAATCCTTTAAATAAGTTTAATAAAAATAATTGGTTATCTTATAAATGAAAAAGTAATGTTATGACTGACATGTTGAAAATTGTGATATTTTATGAGTTGGTACTTGAAAAACTAAATGGGTGAGGCCAATATAGGTTTTTAGAAGGTTTGAGAACAATTATAGCTCATGAGTTATCCTGATATAGATTATATAAAGGTTTGATCTAAATTATATCTCATGAAAAATAGGTGACTCTGTTATTGCTTAGATGGGTTTTTTAGACCCATTATAGCTCTTGAAAAATGTGTTAGCCCGATATAACTTATATCAAGGGTGATCCCCATTACAGATCGCTGATGTAATAGTTATTCTGATGATGGAATTCAATTGTAAGGTTATTCCACTTGTAAGGGTGAATGTGAGAGTGACATGGTAATGATATTCTAAGGCACTTATGTGATTTTTCGATTTATTCAAATGCGTTTTTATGAAAATGTTTTAATGGGTCTTCATTTTTTCATTAGACTAACAATTTAATTTATTTATTTCACTTATTGAAAATTTGTTCTCATACCATGTTTTGAAATATTTTTTCACAGACCTTAGGATTTTTATATATAAGTAAGGTGTCATCATGAAATAATTGACAATTATTCTTCAAATAAAGTCAAGATTTTTAATTTATTATATTACTGTAAGAAGTAGATACTGAGTTTAAGTTTCCACATGTAATTTATGGGTTTACTATGTAAGAGTTTTTCTTCTAATTCTATAAAACTCAAAAATGAAAAGTTCATCTAATGAAAATTTTAGATCCAACAAATTGAATAATATATGTTTATTGTCAGGTCCTTACAGTTTGTATCATAAAATGGTTTAATAAACATTGGTTGTTAGGATATTTTCTAAAGAGTTAGGGATATGATCACGAGTTTAAAATTTTAAGGTTTATTACCAGTTTAATGTTATAAAATCCATTTTAGTATAACTGTTATGAACATTAAAGATGACTAACAATATTTTGGGAGACATTAACCTTTGATTTAATTTTAGGTTATTCTTATTTGGGATGCAAAATTAGAGGTATGAAATAACCATTTGAGGTTAAAACATATTGTTGATATTTTTTATAATTTTATCACATATTTGGAGAAAATTATAAGAATGATATATTTATAAAATATAAAACCACATGATGGGTGAAAAACATTTGCGTCTAGTAAGCCACATGGATCAAACCTACAACAGAAAGGAGATAAGGGTGTATCGCCAACCACTGGCCTACATGTAGTCCCTAGTTAGTATAACTATAAGGACCCGACCTTAAAGCTTACACAATATTGAATTAAATGAATAAATCACATTGAGGATCTTTTCAGGTTTAGATTTTTAGAGAATCAGGCCATTATTAACAAATTATAACTTGAATATTACAAGTAGACACTACTAATCAGTATCCATTTTTTTCATAAAATAATAACTCTCAAATAGAAAAATGTCTAGTTCCATTTTTAGACAGCATGACTTTTCCTCGATCCCATCCTTGAATCTATTCATCTTTAAGTCCTGTGGAAGACATTTCAAAAACTTGGGATGAGTATAAAAATCTCAGTAAGGGATACACAAAGATGAAAAACTGTTAGTTATTCAAAACAACAAGTAAACCATTAATACTTTAACATAAGTAATACTTTTCACCATTATGAAGTATTAAATACTTTTCACTAAATAAAAGATAATTACTTACCATTTTGTGACCAAAATATTACCATAAAACCCATATAAAGAACACATTACACATAAAGATAACATGGGACATAAACATACTTAAAATGAATAACCATATGGCCGACTTCCACATATATCACTAAATGGAATATAGCCATATGACCGACTTCCATACCCAATGCATTTGAGGTTATAATGTAACCACCCGTCCTAGTATTCATGGCACCACACGTCATATGGTTTATCAAGTAACCACCCGTAAAATGTCCAAGTACCATCATAACATATATAACATTGCAAATATAAACATTTCACTAATAACATTTCATTTTCAATCACAAGATTTAATTTCAAGATATTTAAATAATCAATGCTTTGTCAAACCATTTTCAAAACCATTTAATAAGGAGAGTTTTTTTTGAATCAAAGTGTCCCATACAACTTTGAAGATTGTATAGGAATTAAAATTTTAAAACATTAATGTCAAAATAAATAAATACTCAAAATCATTTTTAAAACATGGACATTAATGATAATGATTTATAATAATAAATCTTTAAAACATTTAAAAAGTGATATTTTTGTTAAAGTGTTTTTATCAAAATGAGAGACTCTTGAATATAAATAATTGTGGAATATCATTTTATCAGAACATTATAATATCATGAGAATAAAGGGAATTCATTATATAATATTCCAAAACATAGTATATATACCATATAAGAGTGAATTGGAGCATAACAACAATTAAGTCTCAATGGAAAGTAAATTCAGACGAAATCGCTTATAAAGAAGGTACCGTTAGATTGAGGATAAATAAATTGCATAATTATGTGTGACAAATATAAATACACTATATATGATTGGTTATTAATTTTAAAACAATAATAGTTCATTCTCACATATTCATAGGATGACATATTCAAGAAGTAGATTTTTATCCCAAAGAATCGAAATTTGGTTAAGAAGTTCCCTTGCAAAAAATCGACAACATAATGACGTCACTTTAATATTCAGAAATTGCGTTGATGAGATATAAAAGGGTATCTCATCACTTGGACATAAAATTTACATCAATAAGGATATAGAAGAATATATCCTGACAAAATAATATTTGAATTAAAAGGCATAACAAAAAGAAGTCTTTTAAAAAGAGGAGGGTGAAAGGTTCCCTTACCGATTTGGCAATATACAAAACTTATGACTCAAGAAAAAAGGATTATACAAAGAAGATGAAAATACCCATATATTAAATTATCTTACACAAATAATACAATCATGGTAAGTACATACACCACACAAAAGGAAGTAGTGGCAAATATAGCATTAATCTCACGTGGATAAAAAGTTAGACGAAAACCCCTTACCTCGTTGTAATCAATCAAGTCGTATGACCAAAAATTAATAACCACCAAATGAATCACATAATACAATGAATATAATGAAAATAATGATAATATACATCAAAATTCAGCACACATTACAACACATGAAAGAAATAAGTGGCAAACAAATGCAAATCTCACGGAATTAAAAGTGAGACAAGAAATCCCTTTACGAAAATTCGGCAGCCTGGCAGTGCCACTTAAAACATAAAAAAATGGATTGATGAGATCAAATAGGGTCTATAATCATATGAACATAAATATTACAGTAATTGGAATATAAAATAACATCCTCAAACATAATAAGGAAGAGCTTAAAAGTAGTGACATAAAAGAGAGTACTTAAAAGGAAGAGAGAGGTTGTATCCCTTACCTCACGTCCGACTTGACTAGATCATTTATTAATCTCCTGAATAATAAACTAAAGTTAATTTATACTTTCTTAAGAACCATTTTTAAGTTTATTATTCATTTTATATAACTTATTACCATGATATAAAAATTATGTAATCATTTAAGTTAATAACGTTCATTTTGTCGATATTTGGAACTTCAGTCAAAAATGAACACCTTATATTTAGAAGTTTTCCATGTGGTCAATAGTAAATGATATCCAGAAGGATATTAATGATTTAAATATCATATATATCATATATATTCAGTATATACATTTACTTATAATAGTACAACATTTGGAGGTAAGAAATGAAATTCACCGTTCATGGAGACGGTAAGCCGTACGTACGCATGAACACTACTTTCATTTCTATTTCTTATTTTAATGGAAATAAAACATAATGATACATAGTTATATTATAATTATAGTATAATATCCGATATTGTATCATTAACTCTATCCTTTATACATCCCACAAAAGGCATTAACGAGTCACATCACTTTAAGGGGACGATAGTCCGCACTTCCTAAAATGAGATTATTTTATTTACCCACAATGGAAACCATAAAGGCTTGATATAATTGGGTAGTACAGAAGAATAAGGAAATCATAAACAAAATATGTATCATATATAAATACATTTCCATCATAATTTCCACCATTAGAGGCGGTAAGATAAAATTGAACAATCATCATTTCGTGTGGCGTTAATTTTTCATCCACGGAAACATTATGTTCTTTATCCATTTGATGGAGGTGTGTGTAAGTGTAGTTCTAAATATTAATATAAACAAATCCTAGTATATTTAGGATACTGGTGTTGTTACAAAAGAATGGAAATAAAAAGATTTTAGGGGTTGGAGAAGTAAAATAAAAGAAAACAATTTAAGAGAAACGGTTACCTTTAATTTGGGTAACTCCCTTTGGTTTGAACCGAAGGACTTCTTGAAGATCCTTCTGCCTAAGGTAAGGCTTTTAGGAGGAGGATATGGATGTTGGGATCCTAATTGGGCAAATATTGGCCTAGAAAAATGGCTTGACAGGTGTGAGGAATTGCATAGAAGTGGTCTCTTTTTATAAGGGAGAGGAGGGGCTCTTTAGGAAAGTGTGAAACTATTATTTTATTATACACTTATCATCTATTTCAAGAGGACCAAAACACATTAATGACGAATATAAAATGAATCATATTCTATATAAAATCAACCAATAGAAATTGGATAGGTTTTGGGTAATATTTTAATCATTATAATCTTATTTATTTATATCATTTACAAATGAGGTAAATATTGCATCACTATTTTGTCATAAATAATTTAATTTATTTGATGTTTAAAATTTATAAAAAAACCATGATGTAGGAAATATATATAGCTTCCAAATTAATATTTATTGTCTAAAATATAATTTATATAACACCTTCTAAAAATTAATTTACTAAAAGATATTTGCTTTTTTCATTTTTTCCATTACTTTAAGGTAATTAATCTAAATTGTCATTATCTCTCCCAAGTGACTGAAAGGGGTTCTCAAAATCGATCCAAATATGCCCATGGTCGGAAATTACTCATTATATAAGGTTAGGACAAGTGTTAAGGTAATTTTGAATTATTATATTATCCTTTTAACCTTGAATTACCCAATTTACCTTTAACCACGGTAAATAAAAGTCAAAAGATACTATTCACCATAAATTATTTTCATCGTAATGAACCGCATTTTACTTCTTGATAAAAACCATGTATGTCAGATTTTTGAAATTCAATTCACTAAAGTGGTAAAATTTCATTTAAATGAAAAATTCATTTTTTTAACTACCACTAAGTGGTTTCACTATTCATCAAATATTGAAGTTTTTCAGAAAAATACCAACAATTCAGCTTAAGCATTATTTGATACAACAAATTCAAAATTGATGTATATTTTTCCAAATTCCAATCATAGAATTGGCATTAATTAATTTCAAAATTAATTCTTGTCGGTAAAATAAATAGTGTGTTTTAAAGAAACAATAACTATCAAAAGATTGACACTTGTTTTTGTCCAATTTCAAAGTGAAAGTAAATCCAATGACCAACATTGGATTAAATGGTAAAAATATATTTTAATTTAACTTTAAAACTAACTAAAAATATAATAAAACCTTATTAAAAATTATATTAAAAGTCACATTTGAATTAAAATACAATATTTTTCACTATTCATTAAAAAATTGAACATTATCTGAAAAATACAAAACAATTACGCAAATTAAATTTTGATATCCCCATTATAAAGAAGGATTTTATTTATTCATAAAGAATGTAATAAAGTGACCAGAAAATATTTAAAGAGGGTTCTCCATTAAAAGGCGGTAAATCGACCTTTTAATGTAAATTATGCTTAAAATTTGATTCATTCACATTTTAAGCCTCAAACTTTTATTGGATAAATGTAAATACATTTACCAAACATGTATAATCATATTGTAGTTATTTTTGTTCATTCCTTCTAATAAAATGCCAATGAGTTAACTATCATTTAAAATAATATTATTATATTATTAGTGTGCAACGTAAGATTTCAAAGAAACCGGTTGTTGCGTATTGGGTACGGTATCGAACAGAGGAACCCCTTTAAAGTAAAATTAAAATTTAATTCACAAATATTAATAAATATGAAAATATTTTATTCTTTATTTACCTGGAATGATACATCCTTCCCCTCTTTTGGGAATTGCGTCCTCGAAATTTTAAAACTGGGCTTGAAAACTTCATTAAAAGTACCACATCAGAGAAGAGTCAACAAAACTATCACTTTAAAAGTAAGAAAGAGAAGTACCATGGTCACCTGAGACAACAGATACTAAGTTTCCATGAAAAAATGGATATGGAAGAGAAACTAACTCTCATAGATTAATAGAGAGTGATATAGAACTTCATCACAGAATGTTAACCACCACAATACCACAAATTTGTGGGTGGGTAAAAGTATGATGATAAAAGAGGGCTTATATCATTTTTTCTTCAAGATACATTTAATATAGTTGAATAGTTTTATTAAAAACCGTACTAATATTGTAAGGAAATATATTTAATCGTCATGTATAGTGTCATACCTTAATAAAGTTCTACTACAAACTCATCTTTTCTCCAAAAGGTAAGTATTCAAGATGACTTTTTCACATTGAAAGAACTATATTCAACTTCATGATAATAACATGATCTACAAAATATGATCTATATATTTTCCCTATCTTTATAAATTATCCAAAACCAAAATTGGTTAGTACGTGATCAGATAATCCCCAAAAGGATAATTCTTTATAAAAAGAAGTACTACTTTTAATCTCCAAAAGTTGTCAAACTATACCCAAAGTTCAACCAAGACCATTCAATACACAGTTATCTATAAAATTATTCAAAGTAATCCAAACTAATATTTAAACCCAAATCTCTGAAGTATTTAATCACATAGTCTTCCTAGATAAATCATAACATTTATCTCCAAAAAACATCAGTTACTCTTAAAGTATCATATTGAAAAGTAATTAACCTATTCACATATCCACCGTGATAGGATAATCATTTCCATAGATAACCAAAGATCAACTTTTATTAATTCATAATATCATCTAACTAAAAATAATTATTTAAACTAACCAGGGACTTCACGTAATCTAGTGGTTGGCGATAAATACCTGTCGCACTTTGGTTGTGGGTTCGATTCTCGTAGCTTCGTCTGACGCGACTGGTTGTCCCACGGTCTGCATGTTGTCCCTTTTCAAAAACTATATAATTTTATAACATTCTCAAAAAGAGATAAATTTATCAAAAATAACCATAGATTATTTTAAACATTAAGGTTTTCTTATAACATTCATTTTGCATCCCAAAAATGTATTAACCTATAATTTCCTCAAATTCATGGATCATATAAACCCAAATGGTTCTTTATATCTATATCCACAAAAAGAAAATATAATTATTATTTGAATAAAATTTTCATATATCAAACTTTAGGGTTACATATATTATTAAAATTCTTCTAATTTAATTCCTATCATCAAAAGAGCCTTAATACTTTTAAGCATTTCATCATCCTAAAATCTACCATAACTCTTGAATCCCTTATATGTTGACTTCTTACTCATTCAACATTCTTCATGATCCATTAACCACTCCTTTACAACTTTGTCTAAAATACTTATTTCCTACAAATAAAATCATGAATCATATCCTAATATTTCAATAATATGAAAAAAAATTAAAGAAATAAACTATACCTTTCATTGGTTATTGAATGTTTCTTCATCCTCCATCGGAATGGCATTAGGTATTTGTAAACGATTATTGGTATGATCCTGGAGATCCCATTCCCAAAACTTCTTTGTAGGACATGTGTTTGCATAATGACCATGCACACCACATTTAAAATATTCAATTGATCCCCCAGAAAGGACTTCTTTACCTTTCCTAGAGTCAACTAGATGCTTCCTTTTTCTATGGAAGGTTCTTGCTTTATGACCTTCATTTCCACATCAATATCATCTTTCTGTCCTTTTGTAACATTTTCATAGGTGTTTCTTTCCACATCTTTGAAACAATGGGTTTTGAATATACTTACTTTTATGATTATTACTTGAACATACGTAAGGTTTTTTTCTCACATAAATGATTCCTTATAAAGATCACTAAGGTTTAGGTGGTCAATCATGACTCAAGATAGTCGGTTGAGAATAACCACAAGTGTTCTCATTGCAGATCCCATATCATTCAGTTGCTCATCTAGAAAACCATCACAGTTTTCGTCACATCCACAGTTACTTTGGTGCCTAGTAGATCCATCCATTTATTAAAACCAAAAAGTTCAGTGTGAGTATATCAATAAAATCATCATATAAAATGTTATGAGGATGGTGAACACTAAGATATATTTATTCATGTTATCTTAAACTCATTCACATTACCTAAAAATATTACTTCTCATTCTAAAATCCTAACCATTATGGTAATATCAACTATGCTTAAAGAATTTACTAACCTCTAATGTTATCTAAATCGACCTCTGATACCAACTCCAAGGTCCCGGCCTTAAACCTAACATAATATTGAATTAAAGGAATAATTCACATTGGGGATCTTTTCAGGTTTAGGGTTTTAGAGAATCAGGCCATAACTATTACATTACAACTTGAATATTACAAGTAGACACTACTACTCAGTATCCATTTTTTCATAAAATAAAAACTCTTAAAAAGAAAGATGTCTAGTTCCATGTTTTAGACAACATGACTTTACCTTGATCTCATCCTTGAACCTATTCATCTTTAAGTCCTGTGGAAAACATTTAAAAAAGATGGGATGAGTATAAAAAGCTCAGTAAGGGATACACAAAGAAGGAAAACTATTATTTTTTCAAAACAACATGTAAACCATGTATACTTTAACATATGTAATACTTTTCACCTTTATGAAGTAGTAAATACTTTTCACTAAATAAAACATCATTACTTACCCTTTTGTAAACAAAATATTACCATAAAACCCATATATTGAACACATAACATATAATGGTAACATGGGAAATAAACATACTTAAATGGAATAACCATATGGTCAACTTCCACACATATCACTAAATGTAATAGCAATACGGACGACTTCCATACCCAACGCATTGGAGGTTATAATGTAACCACCTGTCCAAGTATTCACGACACCACCCGTCATATGGTTTATCACGTAACCACATATCAAATGTTCAGGTACCATCATAACACATAAAATATTGAAAATATAAATATTTCACTAATAAAATTTCATTTTCAATCACAAGAAGTAATTTCCAGATATTGAAATAATAAATGCTTTATCACACAATTTTCAAAACCATTTAATAAAGAGAATTTTTTTGAATCAAAGTGTCCCATAGCACATTGAATATTTTAAAGGAATTAACATTTTAAAAAATTAATGTCCATATAAATATATACTCAAGACCATTTTTAAAACATGGATAATAAATATAAATATTTATAATAATAAATCATTAAAACATTTAAAAATAATATTTGTGTTAAAGTGTTTTTAACAAAATGAGAGACTCTTGAATACAAATAATTGTGGAATAACATTTAATCAGAACTTTTTAATATCATGAGAATAAAGGGAATTCATGATATAATATTCTAAAAGACAATATATACACCATATAAGAGTGAATTTGTGCATAACAACAATTAAGTCTCAATGGAATGTAAATTGAGACAAAATCACTAATAAAGATGGTATCCTTAGATTAAGGATAAATCAATTTCATGATTATGTGTGAAAAATATAAATACAATAAATATGATTGGTTATTCAGTGTAAAACAATCAGAGTTCATTCACACAAATTCATAGGATGATATATTCAAGAAGTACATGTTTAACCCGAAGAATCGAAATTGGGTTATGAAGTTCCCTTGCAAAAATTCGACAACCTAATAGCGTCACTTTAAAATTCTGAAACTTATTTGATGAGAGAGAAAGGGGTATCTAATCACTTGGACATAAAATTTACCTCAACAAGGATATATAAGAACATATCCCAACATAATAATATGTGAATTAATAGACATAACAAAAAGAAGTATTTTAAAAAGAGGAGGGTGAAAGGTTCCCTTACTGATTTGTCAACATACAAAACATATTCCACATGAAAGAAGGATCGTAAAATGAAGATGTAAATACACATAAATTAAAGTATCTTACACAAATTATACAATCATGGGCAGTAAATACACCACACAAATTGAATTAGTAGAAAATATAGCATTAATCTCACGGGGATAACAAGTGAGATGAAGACCCCTTACCTCGTTGTAATCAATCGAGTCGTATGACCCAAAATTAATAATCACCAAATGAATCACAGAACACCATGAATATAATGATAATAATGATAATATAAATCAAAATTCAGTACACAATACAACAAATTCAATAAATAAGTGGCGAACAATGGAAATATCATGGAATTGAAAGTGAGATAAGAAATCCCCTTACGCAAATTCGGCAACCTAACGACGCCACTTAAAACATCCAAAAATGGATTGATGAGATAGAATAGGGTCTCTCATCATATTAACATAAAAATAACTATAATAGGAATATAAAATAACATCCCCCAACATAATGAGGAAGATCTTAAAATAAGTGACATAAAAGAGAGTATTTAAAAAAAAGAGAGAGGTAGGATCCCTTTCCTCACGTTTGACTTGACTCGGTCATTATTTAATCTCCTTAATAATAAAATAAAGTTAATTTCTACTTTATTAAGAACCATTATCATGTTTATTATTCCTTTTATATAACTTATTAACATTTTATAAAAATCATGCAATCATTTAAGTTAATAACATTCATTTTGTCGATATTTGGTACTTGAGTAAAAAATGAACACCTCATATTTAGAAGTTGTCCATGTGGTCAACAGTACATTATATCGAAAATAATATTTATGATTTAAATATCATATATATCATATATATTCAGTATATACATGTATGTATAATAGTATAAAATTGGAGGTAATAAATGAAATGCACCGTTCATGGAGACTGTAAGTCGTACGTACGAATGAACGCTACTTTCATTTCTATTTCTTATTTTAATGGAAATAAAATATAATGATACATTGGTATATTATAATTCCAGTATAATATCATATATAATATCATTAACTCTATAATTTATACATCCCACATAAGGCATTAACGAGTCACATCACTTTAAGGGGCGGTAGTCCGCACTTCCTCAAATGAGATTATCGTATTTACACACTATGGAAACCTTAAATGCTTAATATAATTGTGTAGTACAGAAGAATAAGGAAATAATAAACATAATTTATATCATATATAAATACAGTTCCATCATAATGTCCACCATGAGAGTTGGTAAGATGAAATTGAACAATCATCGTTTCGTTAGGCGTTATTTTTGCATCCACGAAAACATTATGTTCTTTATCCATTATATGGAGGTGTGTTTAAGTGTAGTTTGAATACATCTTATAAAAACATCCTAGTATATTTATTATACTGGTTTTGTTACAAAATAAAGAAAATAAAAACTATCTAGGGGATGGAGAAGTAAAATAAAAGAAAACAATTTGAGAGAAACTTTTACCTTTAATTTGGGTAACTCCCTTTGGTTTGAATCAAAGGACTTCTTGAAGTGCCTTCTGCCTATGGTAAGGATTTTAAGAGGAGTATATTGATGTAGGGATCCTAATTGGGTAGAGTTTGGACGATACAAATAGCTTGAGAGGTGTGAGGAATTGCATAAAAATGGTCTCCTTTTATAAGGGAGAGGAGGGGCTCTTTAGGAAAGTGTGAAACTATTATTTTAATATAAACTTATATTCGGTTTCAAGAGGTCAAAAATACATTAATGTCGAATCTAAGATGACTCATATTCGAAATAAAATAATAAATTAGGAATTGGATAGGTTTTGTATAATATTTTAATCGTTATAATCTTATTTATTTAAATCATTTATTAATGAGGTAAATACTGCATCATTATTGTGTCATAAATAATTTAATTTATATGAGGTATAAAAATTATAAAACAAATACCATGATGTAGGAAATTGTTTCATATTTCCAAGGAACATTTATAGTCGAAAAGATAATTTATATAACCGCTTCTGAAATCTATTTTACTAAAATATATTTTCTTTTGTTGTTTTTTCCTTTACTTGATGTTAATTAATCTAAACTGTCATTATCACTCCCATGTGGCTCAAAGGGGTCCAAAACTCGACCCAAAGATGCTCATGGCTGACCATGACTCATCCAATAATTATTGGACACATGTTAAGCTAATTTGAATTATTATAATATTCTTTTAACCTTGAATTACCCTATTTACCTTTAATCGCGGTAAATAAAAGTCAAAAGTTAATATTCATCAAAAACTATTTTCATTTTAATGAACCACATATTACTTCTTGATAACAACCTTTTATGTCGAATTTTTGAAATTCAATTCACAGAAGTGGTAAAATTTCATTTATATGAAAAATTCAGTTTTTTTAACTACCACTAAGTGGTTTAACTATTCATAAAAAATTGATGTTTTTCAGAAAAATACCCAAGATTCAGCCTAAGCATTATTTGATATTTCAAATTCAAAATTGATGTATATTTTTCAAATTAAAAACATATAAGTGGAATTAATTAATTTTAAAATTATTTCCCGTTGTTAATACAAATGGCGTGTTTTTAAGAAACAATAACTATCAAAAGATTGATACTTGTTTATGTCCAATTTCAAAGTGAAATTAGTTACAATGACCAACATTGGATTAAATGGTAAAAATATATTTCAATTATACATTAAAACAAAATACAAAGGTAATATAACCATATAAATAAATTAGATTAAAATGCACTTTTGAATTAAAATACAATATTTTTCAGTATTCATTAAAAAATGAACTTTATCAGAAAAATACCACAAAAATTACCCAAATTAAATTTTTATATCCCCATTATAAATAAGGTTTATGTTTAGTCATATATAATGTAATAAAGTGACCAAAACTATATTTAAATATGGTTCTCCATTAAAAGGCGGTAAATTGACCTTTTAATGTAAATTATGCTTAAAATTAGATTCATTTACATTTTAAGCCTATAACTTTTATTTGATAAATGTAAATACATTTAACAATCATGTATAATAATATTGTATTTATTTTTGTTCATTCCTTCCAATACATCTGCTAGAAGTTAACTACCATTTAAAATAATAATATTATATTATTAGTGTGCAACGTAAGATTTCAAAGAAACCGGTTTTTGCGTATTGGGTACTCTATCAAACATAGAAACCCCTTTAAAGTAAAATTAAAATTTAATTCACAAATATTTATAAATATGAAAATATTTTATTCTTTATTTACCTGGGATGTTACAATAACTTATTTCATTTTAGTTGAAACAAGTATTCAGAATAAGTATAAGTTTATTTTTGAAACTTATGTTTTATCAAATGGTTATCATTGGTTTTAGAAAATGATTTGGGTATTAAGTGATAAATTTCATTATGTAAGTCGTTCACTATTTTTGGAACCCTATATGGTCATTGAAAATTGAATCCTCTATAATTTTATTTTAGGAGTAATGGTTTAACTATAATTTTGAATAGTCATTGATTTTAATTGGGTACTTCTGTGGAATTAGTTTATATATAGAAATGATTAACCTATCTTGAAGAATATTTGATTTTGTAAATTGTTGTTTTTTGTATAATATATTCAGTCTGTTTTAATTTATTTGGAGATATATGTTAAAATTCATGCTGAAAGACTAAGTCATCAGGTCCTTCTGAATATTGGGTTTCAATCTAAGTTTGGATTATTTTGTGATCTTTTAATTATAGTTATTTGTGTAATGATATATATTGATCTTTTGTTATTATAGTTTGTTTTTAGATATTAAAATTCATTTCTCATCATCCTAAGGTATTTTTTTTGGGAGATAATTACTTTATCTTATACTAACCATTTTTGAGTCGGTTAATGTTTTATGACTGGAGAAATAGGTAGTTAATATTTTTTGGATTATGAAATTCTCTATAAGTTAATACTAATTATTCAGGCATGAAAAATTGAACTAAAATATTCACCTTTTCTAGAAAAATATTATTATTGGATGAAATTTACTAATGGATGAAACTCAAAATTCCATGTAAGTATAATTCCTTATAAGATTTGGCTAGGTAGTATTATAATTCTTCATCTTGATGAAAACTATCTGACAATAAATGTTATATATGTTTACTTTTATTTATAAATAATCAATGAACATTTTATCAATAAAGAATTTATCGTTTTGTGATTGTGAAATTTCCCATGATCATGTTCTCTATAACCACCATCAGAACATCATAGTTAATTTTTTTACAAATCCATGTTTTCTTACATCGAATCTTAGTATGTTTTAACTCTTGTGTCCATCATATTTCCCTTTCATTCATTTAATATAGAAGATTTATTAATCATTTTCCAGATCTGGGGTTACAATAAAGGTAATTTGAAATTTTATACCTTAGTAACTGACCAGGAATTAAAAACGTGACGATTCAATTTCCAAAAGTATTAGAGAATTTAACATCCTGAGCTTTTAAAAAACAAACACTATGTTTGAAAGCTAACTTAATATTCCTTAAGGGAACAACTAAATTTTATTATTTAAATTTTACCTTTTAACCTTAATTTTTAAATAGTGATAATGTGTAGTATAAATTTATTTTTAAAATTATATAATTAATTATTTTGTGATCAATTAATTATAAATGAAAATAAATTTTTTTTTAGATAAAATGAAATGTATTTCTGAAAAAGTTAAATGAAAATAATTGAGTTAATAAAATAATAAAATCACACTTTATGGATTTTATAAAATAATTATTTATAAAATTTATTTAGTGTAATGTATAAAATTAATAATATATTTTTTATAGACATGATATAAGAACAAATTCAATTTTTCAGATAAAAGTAGTAATTTTAGAAAAAATGTAGTTTTTTCACCTTTTGATGGTGAATCCATTTTAAATCTAGTTTTTGACACTCTTATGTGTTTCATTTGAAAAAAACATATTATTTGGAATTTTCCAATAAAAATTTCATTTTGATATTTTTTGATATTTTTCTGATAACATTCATATTTTAATGAATAGTGAAACATAATGCATTGTAATAAAAAATTTCTTTTTCATCTGAATTATTTGGACTATTATATTTTCATTTAAATTGGTTTTAAAATATAATTATGTTATATTTTTATCATTTAATCCTTTTTTTCATTATAAGTAATTTCACAATGACATTTGATATAAAGACATGTTAATCTTTTGACGATTATTACTTTTAAAAACCCCATGTTATCGTTGAGTCAACGGGGAATAATTTGGAATTAATTAATGAAACTTATGAATTTTAAATATTGAAAACTTGATTCCATTTTGTGAATAAGAGGTTGTAAATTATTTTTATAGGTTAATTTTTATGGATTTTATTTATAGTAACTACACTAATTTTTATTTACCAATGTTATAGGTAGATTAAGAAAATTAGGGTAACAAATAATTTGATATGGAAAATAAAATTACCCTAAAACCTACAAAAATATTCTTTAATGAATAAAATTCAAACCTTAAAACATAAGTATAGTAATTGACTTATTTAATGGACTTTGATCCATGAAAGGGGTATAAATATTATTAAATCAAATGAATGTGAAAACATGTCACACAATTATTTCTTAAAAGTATAATAAATTTAATATAGGGTTAAACAATATAAAACATAGATCAAAAATTTAATATAGAAATATAATTAAATTATTTACATCATGGGAGTTTATTTAGTATTTTTAGAGATTACATTATTACTATAAATAGTGACACAACATTGATACAATGATTAATTTATTTAGAGAAATATCATATAAATTGATTTGATAATTCTGAAATAAATATTATTCGAATAAATTAGGTTACTCTATGTGTATTTTAGGTTAATATGAAACATTATAACTTAATTAAATGGTTTTTTTATTTTATCTCTATTTTTAGATTTTATCTAAATTCAAGGAAACGAATAATGTCGAAATTCAATGTATTGATATTTTACAAAACATAAAATTTTATTTAATTTATTTTAATTCATTAAAATCATAAAAAAAATTTAATTTTAACTATTATAAGGTCTAAATGTTCATTAAATTGAAATTTATATGATATTTACCTCATAAAAGTAATATTTATATTCATTTAATAATGATTATTTTGTAATCACAATTAAAATTTAAAGAGAACAATTAAGTGTAAACTAAAAGGATAATGTTTAAAATAAAATTCATACATGTCTAAAAATTATTGTAAGAGAGGAATTAAAATCATACTAAAATTAATGTTATCATACCTAATGTTTGATTCATATGGATTTAAAATTTAATTTTATTAATTTAATATTTAATAGTTTCTATGGGTGCCCATCCACTCTATTATAAAAAGGTACACACTCTTCTCTATAACAAATTATTATTGAAAAATTTGTGTCCAATATCTACCCAAAACCCTTAATAAAATCACTCCCCACATTGTTGATGCCATATTTTAGGTAGAAAACCCTCCATAATGGTTTTAAGGTTCTCTTCAAAGGTGATCAACTCAAGTAGATGTATCATTTTCTTTAAGTATTTCAATTTAATATCTTCTTCCACTTTTTTAAAATATCCCCAAACAATGATAAAATAAGAAATATAGTACCCTAAAATGTCACGACCAGTCCTCGGGGCCCGTCCCGTGACTACCCCAAGCCCGCCTTCCATAGGCCAGGGGCTGGAGACTAGCACCAAAGGTGTAAATTCCAATAACTGGGAAGACATTGCCTTTACAAATGTAAACAAAACACCACAGAGTACAAGCGGAAGTAAAACACTAAGTACAAAGATAAGTGTTGAATGGTAAATGGGCCAGAATACAAACCCAAATGAAACTACAGCAACAACTGAACAAAGTACAACAGGAAAAGATAACAGCTGGAAGAACAGAAGCGGATCATGGGTCATCCTCCTCGGATCCTACCTGAAAGGTAGGTACAAATGGCACTGCTCCTAGATCGTCCACCACGGATCCTACCTGAAGGGTAGGTACAGATAGCCTCCACAATGCTCTCGCCCGTCAAGCTCCTCCGAGTGTCGTCTCGCCGTGAAGTCCACCTCCAGATACTGACTCGTCGTGTAGTCCACCTCTGGGTACCGTCCAGTCCTCGAACACTCGGCCTCCGTCAGCACTGACTGTCGTCTGCAACTAACACAACGAGGTGCGGGCATAGCCCGTGTAGGGGTGAGTATAACGATACTCAGTTGGGACCCCGAGACCCTCATGGTCTCACTAAAACCAACAAGGATAACCACAATGAAGATCTTAACAGATAACCTCTAGTTAGGTATATGATCATGCATATACCTACGTTATCAAGTAACCCATCTCAATCATGAAGAAAACATCAAGATCATGAAATCAATGGATAACCACTACCCAGGTATATGCCCATACATATACCTAAGTTATCAAATGACCCATCTCAATCATGAGGTAAACACAAAGGTCAAAAGTCTCAGCTCAAACCAGGATTTTCATTATCGAAACCGTAACAACTGAAGAGCCCCATCTCTAGAGTGTACAGTGGTCCTATCATGACTCCGAGGTACTTCTCACTAACCTAAGACTGCTGAGGTACTCCTCCTATCAAGTACCATGGGCCTGCCACCTCACATAGTACTGCTTCCTGCTGGGGTCTGCCACCCAAACACAGTAGTGCTCCCCCCTCATATCCTACAGAGGTACTCCTCCTATCGAGTACCGTGGTTCTGCCACCCAAACACAGTAGTTCTCCCCACTGGGCTATACAAGTCTCTCCGACTCGAATCGGACAAGTAGTCTTCAGGTCCCAGTCAGCTACATGGTCTCCAAACTTCGTATGCTCATCTCTGGGAGGGTCCGCTCCACGAGCTACTAGTCGATACTCCATGTATCTCAAAGTCCCATGAAGAAGTATCTCAAAGGACCGCCTCGTCATAGGGGTCTCAACGCAACAGACGACGCGTCAATCGGACGCCCGGTCTGTGAGTTACTAGCCTTTTCATCCTAGGGGCCCGTTTGGTTTTGTGAGCGATCCAATCCCGGCCATATCTCAACTGTACCCCAAACTCTCATAGGGTATACTCATAGGGACCGTTTCTCAACGAGATCATCAACGCTGCTGACGGTTCGTCAAACGGACGTCCTATCTAAAAGATATCATATTTTCCGTTCCAGGGGCTCGGTTGGATTTCGGGTGCAATCCTAACCGTCCACTATCCAAATGTATCCAAATCTTGAGCGAAGAATGCCAAAAGTTCGGTCTCATCAAGAGGAATTCAACGAAATAGACGGCGCGTCAATCGGACGCCCGATCTGTGAGTTATTGGCTTTTTCGTTCCAGGGGCCTGGTTGGTTTCGTGAGTGAACCAACCCGACCGCACTTCGACAACATCCAAACCTCGAGCGGAGTAAGCCAAAAGATCTGTCTCACTTAGCGAAATCCATCAAAGTCGATGGCACATCAATCGGACATCTGGTGATAAAGATATAAGTGTTTCTGGTCCGAGGGCCCGGTTGGTTTCATGTCTGAACCAACCCGGCCGAACCCTAAATTCTCATAAACCTTCAGTGTAATATACTGAAATGACCGTCTCATTCAAAGGATCTATACACAACTGACGGTGCATCGATCAGAGGTCCGTAGCCCAAGATATGGGAATTTGACCGAAAGTGGTCCGAAAATAGGGGGTCTGGGCCCGGGCCGACCCGGCCCGACACCCCTGGTTCAGCCCGAACCGGGTCGACCAAACCCGGGTCCGACCCGGATGGACCCGGCCCGGCCCGGCCCGGCCGGCTCGGTCAGGCCCGACCGGCCAGCCGCGGCTCGGCGTGGCCGAGCCGAAGTCACGGAGCGGGGGGCGGTGTGCAGCCACCCTCACTGCTAATTGGGGCCGGTGGCAACCTGCCGCCGCCCATCATCTGGAAGTGCGCTCGGGCGCCGCTGCCTCCTGGCGGCCGGACGGCTTCGTCCGCTGCCTCTGGTCGCTGGCGGCGCCGCACTGGTGACCCGCACCTCCGGGTGTTTGCGCAGGCCATCAGAGTTGCTCCTGTGGTCCGTTTTCAAAACCGTCTGAGCTGGTGTTCATCTCGGGTTTCGAACTTTACTGTGCAAGCTTCAAAATTACATTGCAGACCCATTTTGTCGTCGCCCGTCAATCTGCACGTCTATTAAAAAAACGCGTCATCTTCGTGGCTCTCCGGCGCGGTGCGTTGACGCTGCGCCCCTTCGCCGTGGCCCGACTCCGTCCGCGGATGTCTTCGGGTTTCTCCAATGCGGCGCGACGACGTCGCGTCCTTGTTCTTCTTTTCACGGTGCGGCGCGACGACGCCGCACATTTCCTTGTCGCATGATTCCGCGTGGTGCGACGGCACCACACCTTCTCGTACCAAACCACAAAGGAACCAACATGAAAAAAAAGGAGGAGGGTCGGTCGTGTTTGTGCGGTCCGGCCCCCTCGCGTTATTCGATAACTATTGGTTTTAAACTACGAAGATCATCAAGTTCGTATTCACGAACAAAATAAATAAATAAAATTAAAACCCCTACCTTGGTTTCAAGAGCGGAGCTTGTTCGGAGGTTCGTCGAAGAGAAAACGTCGCGGTATAACCATCGCGGAAAGAGGCGACTTGGAAGGAGGAAGTCGCGTCACGGGAACAACGTCGTGGAAAGAGAGACGTTGCGGTAGAACCGTTGCGGAAAGAGTCGTCGCGTCGTGGATCGGTGTTGCGGAGTTGGTCTTCAAGGACTCGGCATTCTTCGATGGAGTTCAATGCATTCTTCGCGTTCCTCGTGTTCTTCGTCTAAGAGGATGAAGAACTCTAGAATTCCTTATCTTTTCTTCTCCAAAGGCTCTCAAGCAACTAAAAAACTAACCCATAAATAAATTAAGCCTCACTTAATTTATTAACACCACAAAACCATTGAAATTCAAGAGTTTGAATTAACTAACCTCATTAAATTACACAAGTTGTCAAATTAAATGAAGGGGAGTTAATGGGGAGTTGAAGAGTTGAAGAATATGAAGGGGTGGGGTTTGTGTGGGCCCCACCTCCTTCATTACCAACAAAGGGAAGTTGGGTAGTTACCCAACTTCCTCCCAAAGGATAAAAACACTTAGAGTAAAATAAAAATTATTGTTAAATTTTTATTTTTAACTTCCAAAATTTTTATCAACTTCTCTCATGTAAACGCAACTCCAGAACAGGAGTTCCTAAGCAATTACCAGCGCTACGGTTCCAGCGGTGCCCTCGGAATTTGATTCCGAGCACCTGTTCAAAATTTAGAAATTCCCGCTCGTTCGTTCACTGAACGTACCCGAGCTAAACTTCGGAAATTGATTTCGGGTACACCGGACCTCGGATTTAGGCGCCATCAGAAACTGCGTTCTTGTAAAATTCAAAAGAAAATTAAGAAAAAATTTCCCTTGAAATTTCTTGGTCTTGACATTACTCCCACCTCAGGAATTTACGTCCCCGTAAAGCTTCAACCCAAACTAGGGTCACAAAAGTGGTACAGAGCACGCATCTGAGCCTTCCGCTCCCATGTGCTTACCTGGAGGATTCTGTGCTGCCTACGAAAATGCACAAGAGGAATCGACCGTCCTCATAGAATCTGTCCCTGTCGATCCTCGATCCCCACTAGAACCTCCGTGCATGACTCCCTATTATCGACGTCCAACTCCCTGAGGTCGATGATGTGTGAAGGATCAAGCATGTATCTCCTCAGTTTAGATACTTGGAAAAACGTCGTGCACCTGGTGCAACTGAGGTGGATGGGTCAAGTGGTAAACCTCCTCGCCTACCCTACTGAGGACCTGAAAAGGTCTACTGAACCTCGGAGATAACATGCCTCCTAGGCCACACCTCCATAAACCTCATCGAGGTGAGACCCATAGGGAAACGTGGTCACCATCCTCGAACTCCAGTGGTCTCTGCCTCCTGGACGGCCTAGACCATCTCTGTCGTGGCTTGGACCATCTCCGGTCCCACAAGAGCTGTAAAGATTTCTTCTTTGCCGATAAGAGAAATCTGATCTCATCCCCTAGATAAACCACCTTCTTTGCCTAATACAGTCAATCCCGACATGGATGATACTAATCCATACAAAGGATGATGTTGTAAGGCCTCGACGCTACTACCAATAGATCCAACCGTTACTCTTGCCTCCAAGGGTTGAGTCACACTGTCGGCTTCAGTGTGTGGTAACTGGGACTCTTCCAGTAGGTATCTCACACGTGAGGGTCAAGTCAATAGTTAAATTCAGAACCTCTTAGTAACAAACCAAGAGATGACATGATTGATAACATCACAAAGGTAAGTGTCTTTATTTTACTGCAGCTCATGGTACAAAGACACAAATATAACAACAACATCATGGAACTGGTTATACACCACTAGTTCCGCTCTTGTCCACTCGCTTATGGAGCTCTGTAGTCAAAAGCTTCAGCTGCCTAAAGCTGAGCTCTCCCATGTCCTCCTGTCCCCTATGGTCGGGGTGGACTTCCTGGTGGTGGTGGTGGCAACATCCCAAAGTGTCGTCCACATCCAAATGCACGACCAGCTCCTCTGCCATGGCCGCATGCTCCTTGCGGTCTGCCCTGATCGAACCTCTGCCTCTGCCTCGTAGGTTCTTCATTTAACTGCTGGTCATCTTCACGGCAGGTCAGACAGTCACGTTCCATGTGACCAACTCCGCCACAGTAGTAACACTGCATGGCAGGTCTGGCTGTGTCATTTCCCTTGGTTCCTCGCACTACCGACACTAAGTCACGCGGTCGACCACATTTACGTTTGGTCCTCTAGGACCTCTGTGTCATCTGTCTACTACCTGCTGTAGAAGATTCTGGCACATGCCAGCTAGTGGTGGGTCCTGTTGTTGGAGACTGCTCATCAAGGAAACTCTCCACCCAAAGGGCTCGCTCCAACACCCCTGTCTGTGTCGGAATGCTGAGTGGAATCACTGAAGCTCTAATCTCTCGTCTTAGCCCCTGCTCGAAGGTTCGGGCCCTGAAGAACGGGTCGCATACCATATCTGTGGTGTAGCGCGAGAGGTCTGTCCACCTTGCTGAATACTGCGCCATTGTCATGCTGCCCTGACGTAGCTGAAGTAGCTCCTGTATATGCATAACTCGAAGGGTGGCTGGTACAAACTCTGCCCGGAACAGGCTCTCGAAGTATGCCCAAAGAAGAGTCGCCTCGTCTTGCTTCTGGAGCATCAGGCTCCACCATCTGCCGGCTGCTGCCTGAAGAAGGCTGGCAGCAAGGATCACCATGAAATCATCTGGCATCCCCACTAGCCGGAAAACTCTCACCACAGCCTCATTCCAATCCTCAGCCGCCTGCGGGTCCGTCCCTCCCTGGAACCTGGGTGGTCTCTGGCACTGGTACTCGTGCAGTGCACTCAAGCGACGTGCACCCTCTGCTGCTGGGGCTGGTGGCATTGGTGTCCCAACGGGTAGTAGTACCGCTGGTGCCTCAACTGTGATAGGGCCCTGTACTGTGGCCACATCGCTCGGCGGGCTGTCAGTACGTACCACTCTCGAGGCTCTAGCTGGCCGTCCATGAAAAGGCATCCTGAAAGAAACAACGTGACATGGTCAAACGATTATACCTGGTGAGATGACCTGGTTTGAGCTGTTTTAAGGGAAAACATTTTAAAACACACACGCAATCAGTGTTTTTGTCCACAAAGTCAGAAATCAGTTGTCAGGGTCCTGATGTATGGATACGTCGGCTGCCCGCACCAAACCTGGACTCCCTTAACTGAAGACCACACTCGGTACCCTTAACATTATTCCTTCACAGAAAGAAAATATCAGAGTTATAAGTTCTGTGGTAGAACCGACTCCTCTGATACCAATTTGTCCAGACCCGTCCTCGGGGCCCGTTCCATGACTACCCCAAGCCCGCCTTCAATAGGCCAGGGGTTGGCGACTAGCACCAAAGGCGTAAATCCCAATAACAGGGAAGGCATTTCCTTTATAAAAGTAAACAGAACACCACAGAGTACAAGCGGAAGTAAAACAATAAGTACAAAGAGAAGTGTTGAATGGTAAATGGGCCAGAATAAAAACCCAAATGAAAGTACAACTACAACTGAACAAAGTACAACAGGAAAAGACAACAGTTGGAAGAACGGAAGCGGCTCCTGGGTCGTCCTCCTCGGATCCTACCTGAAGGGTAGGTACAGATGGTGCAACTCCTAGATTGTCCACCACGGATCCTACCTGAAGCGTAGGTACAGATCGCCTCAACAACGCTCTCACCCGTCAACCTCCTCTGAGTGTCGTCTCGCCGTGAAGTCCACCTCTAGATACTGACTCGTCGTGTAGTCCACCTCCGGGCACCATCCAGTCCCCGAACACTCAGCCTCCGTCAGTACTGCCTGTCGTCTGCAACCAACACAACGAGGTGCGGGCATAGCCTGTGCAGGGGTGAGTATAACGATACTCAGTAGGGACCCCGAGACCCTCAAGGTCTCACTAAAACCAACAAGGATAACCAGAAATAAGATCTTAACAGATAACCTCTACTTAGGTATATGCTCATGCATATACCTAAGTTATCAAGTAAGCCATCTTAATCATGAGGAAAACACCAAGATCATGAAATCAATGGATAACCAATACCCAGGTATATGCCCATACATATACCTATGTTATCAAGTGACCCATCTCAATCATGAGGTAAACACAAAGGTCAAAAGTCTCATCTCAAACCATGATTTTCATTATCGAAACTATAACTGCTGAAGAGACCCGTCTCTAGAGTGTACAGTGGTCTTGTCACGACTCCGAGGTACTACTCACGAACCTAAGACTGCTGAGGTACTCCTACAGTCGAGTACCGCGGGCCTGCCACCTCACATAGTAGTGCTTCCCACCAGGGTCTTCCACCCAAACACAATAGTGCTCCCCCCTCATAGCCTACAGAGGTACTCTTCCTATCGAGTACCGCGGGTCTGCCACCCAAACACAGTAGTGCTCCCCGCTGTGGGTCTGCCACCCAAACACAGTAGTGCTCCTCACTGGGCTATACAAGTCTCTCTAACTCGAATCCGACAAGCAGTCTTCAGGTCCCAGCCAGCAACACGGTCTCCGTACTCCGTACACTCGTCTCTGGGAGGGTCCGCTCCACAAGCTACTGGTCGATACTCCAAGTATCTCAAAGTCCCATGAAGAAGTATCTCGAAGGACCGCCTCGTCATAGGGGTCTCAACGCAACAGACGGCGCGTCAATCGGACGCCCGGTCTGTGAGTTACTAGCCTTTTCATCCCAGGGGCCCGGTTGGTTTTGTGAGCGAACCAATCCCGGCCATATCTCAAATGTACCCCGAACTCTCATAGGGAATACAAATAGGGACTGTTTCTCAACGAGATCATCAACGCCGCTGACGGTTCGTCAAACGGACGTCCTGTCTGAAAGATATCAGCTTTTCCGTTCTAGGGACTCGGTTGGATTTCGGGTGCAATCCAACCCGGCCCATATCCAACTGTATCCAAATCTCGAGCGTAGTATGCCAAAAGTTCCGTCTCATCAAAAGGAATTCAATGAAATATACGGCGCGTCAATCGGACGCCCGGTCTGTGAGTTATTGGCCTTTTCGTTCCAGGGGCCCGGTTGGTTTCGTGAGAGAACCAACCCGACCGCACTCCGACGACATCCAAACCTCGAGCGGAGTAAGCCAAAAGATCCTTCTCACTTAGAGGAATTAATCAAAGTCTACGGCATGTCAATCGGACATCAAGTGCTAAAGATATAAGCATTTCTGCTCCGAGGGCCCGGTTGGTTTCATGTCCGAACCAACCCGGCTGAACACAAAGTTCTCCAAAACAATGAGTGTAATATACCGAAACGACCATCTTGTTCCAAGGATCGCTACGCAACTGACGGTGCGTCGATCGGAGGTCCGTATCCAAAGATATATGCAGTTGACCAAAAGTGGTCCGAAAACGGGGGGTCTGGGCTCGGGTCGACCCGAACCGGGTCCGACCCGACTGGACCCGGCCAGGCCGGCTCTGTCCGGCCCGACCGGCCAGCCGCGGCTCGGCGTTGCCGAGCCGAAGTCGCGGAGCGGGGGGTGGTGCGCGTCCGCCCTTGCCCCTAATTGGGGCAGGCGGCGAACCGCCGTCGCAACCTCTTGGTGGCCGGACGGCTCCGGTCGCCGGCGGCGTCGCACCGGCGACCCATGCCTCCTGGTGTTTCCACGGGCCACCGGAGTTGCTCCGGTGGTCCGTTTTCAAAACCGTCTGAGACGGTGTTCATCTCGGGTCTCGAACTTTACTACGCAAGCTTCAAAATTACATTACAGCCTCGTTTTGTCGTCTCCCTTCAATAAGCAGGTCTATTAACAAAACGTGCCGTCTTCGTGGCTCTCTGGCACAGCGTGTGGACGCTGCGCCCCTTCGTCGTGGCCCGACTCCGTCCGCGGATGTCTTCGGGTTTCTCCGACGCGGCGCGACGGCGTCGCGTCCTGGTTCTTCTTTTCACGGTGCGGCGCGACGGCGCCACACATTTCCTTGTCGCATGATTCTGCGTGGTGCGACGACACCACACCTTCTCGTACCAAACCACAAAGGAACCAACATGAAAAAATGGAGGATGGTCGGCCGTGTTTGTGCGGTCCAGCCCCCTCGCGTTATTCGATAACTATTGGTTTTAAACCACGAAGATCGTCAAGTTGGTATTCACGAACTTAATAAATAAATAAAATTAAAACCCCAACCTTGGTTTCAAGAGCAGAGCTTGTTCGGAGGTTCATCGAAGAGAAAACATCGCGGTATAACCATCGCAGAAAGAGGTGACTTGGAAGGAGGAATTCTCCTCGTGGGAACGGCATCGCCGAAAGAGAGATGTTGCGGAAGAACCGTTGTGGAAAGAGACGTCGCGTCGTGGATCGGTGTCGCGGAGTCGGTCTTTGAGGACTCGGCGTTCTTCGATGGAGTTCAATGCGTTCTTCGCATTCCTTGTGTTCTTCGTCGAAGAGGATGAAGAACTCTAGATTTCCTTAGCTTTTCTTCTCCAAAGACTCTCAAGAAACTAAGAAACTAACCCATAAATAAATTAAGCCTCACTTAATTTATTAACACCACAAAACCTTTGAAATTCAAGAGTTTGAATTAACTCACCTCATTAAATTACACAAGTTGTCAAATTAAATGAAGGCGAGTTAATGGGGAGTTGAAGAGTTGAAAAATATGAAGGGGTGGGGTTCGTGTGGGCCCCACCTCCTTCATAACCTACAAAGGGAAGTTGGGTAGTTACCAAACTTCTTCCCAAAGGATAAAAACACTTAGAGTAAAATAAAAATTGATGTTAAATTTTTATTTTTAACTTCCATAATTTTTATCAACTTCACTCATGTAAACGCAACTCCGGAACAAGAGTTTCTAAGAAATTACTGGCGCTACGGATCCATCGGTGCACTCAGAATTTGATTCTGAGCACCGGTTCAAAAGTTAGAAATTCCTGCTCGTTCTTTCACTGAACGTACCTGAGCTAATCTTCGGAAATTGATTTCGGGTACACCGGACCTCAGATTCAGGCGCCGTCAGAAACTGCGTTCTTGTAAAATTCCAAAGAAAATTAAGAAAAAACGTTCCTTGAAATTTCTAGGACTTTACAAAAAAATACATAAATGTTATTATGTTAATATCATCACATAAATTAATCCCCAATTTCATCAAATATGAAATGAACATTTTGTTCATGAGTATGGAGGACTATCGCCTAACAAACTGATATTGTTCGTTTTCCTTATTTTTTCTCAATAATGGTCATAATAAAGGAATTAATATTTATATATGAAATTCTTGACATATTTATAATTATAAGAGAGTAATATATAAATTTTTTCTTACATCCCATGCATATAAAAATGATAACATTGTTTGTGCATATATGTGAACTATCGCCTCCACAAAGTGATATGAATCATGTTTATTCACCACATCACATGAATGATATATATATATATATGAATAATTAAATGATTTTTATTATATTATTATAATTCAAGAAAGATAAAAAAATAATTTCCTTATTTTCATAATAATCAATGAAAAATGGAAACGTTACTCATGCATACATACAACCGAACATCTCCATGATAATAAAACTGTTGATTTTTCATAAAAATACTTAATAGTTTGATTTATAATTATATTCGATATATTAAAGTAGAAATAATTTCCAAAAATATTATTCAAGAGATGATGGAATTATGACCATATAAACTACTGACATCTTTAAATGTTCATTTTTGACGCATGTACCGAATATCAACGAAATGCCCGATGTGATCCCAAATAATTAAATAATTGTTATGAAATGATAGTAGTAATATATAAATAATAATTATATATATAAAGGATATTATTAAATTAAATAATTAAACTATGTTTATTATTATAGATGATAAAGAATGTATGACATTAGTCAGACTCATGGTAAATGACATTTTAACTAAAACATAATTTTAAGTGTTTTAAATAATTTTTCTTCGAATTAATTTTCATTTAATTCTATTTTTTTAAAATGGTTTTATGGACATAAATTTTATAAAATTATAATTATTTAATATGTTTTTAAATTTTCAATGTGGTATCAGACACTTTGATTAATTTTTTTTTATAAATGTTTCAAATTGGTTTTAGAAAATGGATTGGTTATCTTATGAATGAAAAGGAAATTTTCCAAGTGACATGTTGAAAATTTAATTAATTTATTCATTTTTACTTGAAATTTTAATGTTTGAGCCCAATATATATCATACGAAGGGTGGAGACCAATTATAGCTCACGTGTGAGACTAATATATCTTATATGAATGGTTGAGCTCCATTATAGCTCAAGCAAAATAGGTGATCTTGACATAGCTTATATAAAGGGTTGATCCCCCTTATTCCTCTAAAAATAGGTGAACCCAATATAACTTATATGAATAGTGAGCCCCATTATAGCTCTCTAATTAATTGGGTATCCTGTAAATGGAAGTCATCTATATAGTTATTCCATTTTTAATGGTGAATGCCAGAGCGATATGGTAATGTTGTCACAATAAACCATTGTGATTTTTCTTGTCTTGCTAAGAAGTTATTATGAAAATGTTTTATTGAGTTTTCATGTTTTCACTTGACTAATGATTTACATTATTTATGTAACTTAGTGATATTTTTTTCTCATCCAAAGAATTAAAATATTTTTCATAAGACTTATGAATATTATGGTTGAAGAATATTTCATGATGGAGGTATTGAATATGTGTCATAAAAATAAATAATGTTATTTTAAAAGGGGTTCCTTTGGTGGAAAAAGTGGATACTAAGTATATTTGTTGACATGTAATTTTTGGGTTTACAATGTAATATTTTTATCTAATTATTAGAAACTCTAAACTGAAAATATCCTTTAAGGAATCATTTCGTTCAGAAACACTAGAATAAGATATTATTAGGGCCATGTCATTAGTGACATGTCTTTTTCATGTATATATTTTATTGTGCATTATTATATCGATTTGGTTTTTAATAGATTAATCATTGCAATATTAGAATTTCTTAAGTTGTAATATAATTTATGGTAAGAGTAAATTGGATTAGTAAAATAAAAATAAAAGAGGTGTATAAATGAGAAAAAAGTCACTTTTCACCTTGAATGAAGTGAAGTGGCATAACGCTAGATTTTTTAGGAATATGCAGATTTGGAAACCTAGAACAACATGAATACATGACGTGTAATTTGATTACATGTTGTGATATCATCAGAGAGGAAGGTTTCCATGAGGACAATGCATGAAGAGAGTACACATTCTGAAATTCCATTACACATTGTGTAACAACATTGCACAATATTAAAATTTTTGAAACATTATTTTTAATAATATTATAAAGATATTAGTGGGATTTTAATATATAATTATTACACTTCATGAATCATGATTATAAGTCATAAATGGCATCAAATTTTCAAATTTATATGTTAGATATGCATGAGATTTGTGCACATAACAGAAATCCCAGACCAATATTACACGACATGTAATCTAATTATGCATTTTTAAATGTTTTGGGAAGATCCAAACCTGAGACTATAAATAGAGGACCTTCCTACTTCTATGAGAAATCACTCTAGATCTAGAAGATGGAACCTCAATAGAGTTCTACGAAGATATACGTCTCCATCTTCTATAGTAATTTTTTAATTTTTCTACAATCCATCATGCTTATTATGGGAGGGTGATTTATTTATGTTGTTTCATGCATGATTTTGGGGAATTTGATGTGTGAGATATTTTAAATTATGAGAAATATTTGTTGGAATTTCATTTCCTTATACAATTTTATCTCTTTGTTAATGCTTCTTGCATGACATTTGTGAGAGGTGTAAGTGTTTAAGTATAATTTTTTTCTATCTTTGAGCATGACCGTTGTTAGAGAGGTTAGGAATTTTGTATAATTTCATTTCATATTGAGAACGACCACTTCCAAGATAGATCAAATGCGCCTGTTTAAATTGGATCTAGAGTAAAGACTTTTTCCATGCCCATTGGTTTAATCTCTTCACAATATTTATCTTTGGTTATGGGTTTCCCATAATTTTCAATCTAAAGAACCTAACAAAATTAAATATATAGATGTTGATGGAGGGAATTTTTCATTACCATTTTACTGTCTTATACATGATCAGGATGCCTATATGATTGTTATTTAATTATTTCATACCTTTTCATCTCATGAACCTAAAATCATTGATTTTGGGATACCATATTGTATTTTCTTCTCCGACATTCATCACTAAATCACATTTACAATAGACTAGATTTTATTTTTACCATTTTTAATTAGTTTAGGTTTAATTAATTTAATCAAAATTTTCTTCAAGTCTATCTTTATGGGTTTAACTTTAGACTTTCAATTCCAATACTATAGTATAGATTACTGGTTTCCTTGTTTTTTGTTTTAAAATTTCTAAATTCGGTAACCCATTGGGAATTAACGACACCAATTGGGCCTATAACATACATATGGACACAAAAATAATCACCGTCATTAGATAAAAGCCTATTTTCATAGCCTATAAAAACCGAAATTTGGTAAATGGGTGCCAAAGCTATGGATATATCCCAAAAATATCCTATCATGGTTATTTCTTATATCCATAGATTTTGGAAACTCTTGTGGGAGTATCCTATGATATGGGAAAGCATCTAGTATGTGTGTATAATACAATGTTTATAGGAAATGATTGATTTATTGAACAATGGGCATGGTTTGTATCTATAGAAGAACATTCTATATCCATGTTTGTGTCTAAAGGATATATACCATAGGGGCATGTCCACATCTAGTATCCCAACACACTATGTCCATGAGTGTTAATCATGTTTGTATTCCATAACATGAGGATATAATTAATGTGAAATTTTATATTTCAATATAGCTAGTTTCAATCCCAAAACCCCATTTTAATTCACTAGAGGATTCTAAAACAACACCATAATAGATTCTTTTTAAGATATATCAATATATTCATGTTTTGTTTTGTAGTTCCTCGAAACATGTTTTCTAGATTTTAGAATCACTGTTTCCAGGAGGTTTCCATCGGATTTCTTCATGGAACCTGAAACATCCAACAGTTATTTATCCCAAGTGGGCCTACTTTCAAAATACAGGCATTCGTTATGTTTTTAACTTTACGATACTTAAGAACGTTCATTGGTTGAGTGGATCAGAGGTTGGACACATCACACCGTTTTGGGGGGAATTATTGTCTACTCATGGACTCTCTTTGTAAAATTAAAATATTTTCATGATTCCTTATTAATTCACCAAGTATATCATAAGTATCCCTTGGAATTTACAATCACATATTAACATGTGAAAAATTTAGAATCATTAGTATGCATTCAAGGATCTTCGTCAATGGAAACATATGTATGTATTCGAGTTTTTTCCATTAATGGTATCCTCTAATATACCGATTATATAATCTTTTAATCATTGTTATGATGATACTAGTTTTTAAGCCACTCAGTTGGTCACTCTGGAATTTATGGTAGTCCACGGAGATGAAGGACTGTTTTAATCTTGGGATCATGCTCATATAAATGAGCTGCCTATGTATCCTTGTGAATGGAATCAGAACCCTCGTAGTTTGGTTCCTCGTAATAGGACACAACATACCTTTTAATTTCATGTGATAAGGACCTCTAAGTGGAAGGTTCTTAGTTGAAACAAAGTGTGGGACTTATATTGAAGCAGCCCAAGGAACATGGAAATGATATGAGTTTCCAAGTAGGATCAGACCCTATTGGGAATATGGCCCAAAGAGATCAGATTCGATCCTCAAGGTGGCTTCCTATATATCCCATATTAATGAAAATCAAATCCCATGTAGTTCGATGAATCTCATAGGAGAGTATAGTCCTCGGAGAAAGATGATTTTGGGAATACTTTTAGAAAATGGATGTCTTGATGATTTGAAGATTTATTTTGGGGATTATTTCCTAAGGAGGGTTCCCAAATTGGGGGAATTATGGTGGGATGAGCTCAGGCCCTGAAAGGTCTTCTTACGTATCCTGCCATGAATAGGAATCAGAGTTCTCTTAGTTCATTGGTTGAGTGTTTTTTCAGATGTTGAAACCATCACGTATCTCTATACCCACATCAGTCATGCTTGGTGTAAGAAACAAAAGGATGTGAAAGATTCAACAATGAATCTTCACAGTTTTCCTCCACTGATGGAAGAGGGCGCGTCGACCGTGGTAGAGGGTGAGGCGGTGAGCCTTCCCTCTATTCTATTTACACTGGACAAGGGTCCAATGTAAGGAAGAAATGGTTATGGTGATTGTATTATACTAGGATGGAAGCCCTGAAATTGGTTATGGTAGGGAATAGAGGCTTCTCCTATACTTTTAGGGAATGGAAAGTGCGAAGTGTACCTTCCCTACCAGAGACCTGAGGTCTCGGGTCACCTCTTTGAAAAGGGTGAGGCCGGTAGCAAACTATCCTCCAAACTGGGAACTTCCCAACATTGTTTCTGGGAGAAACGTCCTTGTGACTGTGGATATACAAACCCACAAACATCCCATGAATCTTAACCCCATTGTGAAACGAATGTGGGAAACCTCTGACTGTGGAAATACAAACCCAAATAGGAAACACGCTGATGTGCCTTACCCAAAGGTTTTATAAGTCATGAGGTTTTGGTGGAGGCTTCTACTTAGCCCTTTTTGGATAAGGTAACCAAGGAAGAATAATCCCTACCATGGATAGCTTTGAAAAGGGTACTTGAACCGGTCGTGTTGGTCTTCGTGCAAGTATTCCACGTAGGTACCCCACCCTTACCTATCACACTGGTGTGGCACACTTATATACTGCTTAGGAAGGGATGAGAACTAATGAATGGGAATAAATTCAATACATGAATATCCCTTTTAATTATCCGGTATTTTGTAGTTTTGAGAACTACTTGAGGCAATTTGAAAGATCTCGATTAAAGAGCTAGGCAATGGGAGCATCATAGTGTCTTTAACATTTTTTCAGTCTTGAAATGGTGAGCCAAAGGGCTATATTTATAGGCACAGATAGGCCTGGTTGAAGAATATTTTTCCCACGCATGTATTTCATGCAGGTTTTCCGTGAAGTTACTCTGCAGAGAGAAATCAAAAATCATCCCGCACGTAGCTTGTCCATGTATCTCTGTCGCGAAGCTGAGCTGCATAGGTCGGTCTCGAAGATAAGCTGTGTAGCTTGGTCGCGAAGCTCCATGATGCTACTACATCGCGTAGAGCATGAAAGTATTTGTCTATTTTTTTCCTTGAACACTTTAAATAATTATTTGGGATTTGAAACATCCAAAGGTTGTCGATCTTTTGAGTTCCTTTCTCAAGTTGTGTCAACAAAATCCCCGCATTAGTATTGGATTCAAAATATACAAAGTGGGTCAAGCCCTTAGGTGAAGTCTGGGAACAAATATTAGGATGTATTAATGAATAGCACAATTCTGTCACACAAGTTCTTCATGTAGGTATGTTGCAAAGGTATGGAGTGTAGGTATGGTTCTCATCCATGACGCATAGGTCTTCTATTGCCTATAAATAGGTCTCACCCATTCATGATTTTTTCTTCAACTGCGCTTTCTCCAAAATATAGAGCTCTTGTTGTGTAGCTCATTCTCCCAGCTACATCATGATGTGATCTCGCATAATTCTCTAGAAATTTCTTCATGAAAGTTTTTTTAGGATATTGAGCTATGAGAAAAGGAAATCCCCGATAGAGTGTCTCTAGGATCTTTGTCCTAAGATCTATGCAAGTGAACTCTTGAAAGTACCTTGTCGAAGGACCTTGTCAAAGAACCAACACGAATAATGTCCTTTGCCAAATGTTTTTCACTTTCTTATTTAAAATATGACATGAATTTTTAGTAATTCTTTTTTGTTTTTGTGGGAAAGAATGAATCATTTTGTTGACACCCACACCATAGAAGCAAAGGTTCACCAAAATGAAATGATGAGGATCGTCGGGCCAAATTATTATGGAATTTTTTAGAGTACTCTTTCTGGGCTATGGAAGGGTCTAATTCCATACCAGTGTGACTATCCACAATGTCCTTACTTACCCCTTTAAGATCACAGACTTTTGCAAGATTACCATGTTCCATCTGTTAAGAATTACGTTCAAAAGAATTGGTTTCTTCAGCATTCCAACTATATATACATGAATATTTGTGCAAGGGGTTCCTATAAGAGAAGGCATCATCCCTATTAGTTTTATCCTTCATCACAGGGGTTGTAATCCTGTCATGGAGGATCATGATGTAGAGATAAGACCAGATTGTTATGATTCCACTTTTCGGGCTTCTCAAATAGATCAATCTAATGGTTGGAAAGGAGACTAGGACATTCATTCTGGAGGGGGTGTAAAACCCGAGTGGATGTGGGAATTCTGTGTACATCGTAGTTTTGCAGAATTCTAAAAACTATTATCATACATTCATATCTATGAAGCTGTTTGTATGGGGAAAACTTATGTTTACAAAAATGAATTCATTTAAGAATTACTGAGACGACGGAGTCCAAAAACTAATAACTTCCATTTTACACATAGTGAATTTATTATTATTCTCTAAGACTTTAATCAAATAGATAGAATTACTATTCTTGGAGAAATGTATGATGAATTCATACCACCTACTTCAACATGGGGTGATGTTACTAGAACACCACCACATGCCCCTAGATTATTTAAGATAGAGAAGAATTTACCCAAGGATAAGAAAGATATTCATGCTATAGTGTGGATGGAAGCCTACTGAAAACCAACAACAAACGAATGTCCCACCTATGGATGTCCTACTATTTTCCCTTCTGCCGATAACTGAGGCAGTTTATGCACATATTGCCCTACACTAGAAAGAGGTGATTACATGCGTTGGGGTTGTAAATTCAAACCTAATATAGATGCAAAAGTATGCTTAGATGCCATCCTGGCTATGTGGCTAAGTATTTATGTGCATCCAGTCCGTGAATCTGGATGAGGTGTAAGATTAGGGACTTTCATCATTGTAGCTAAATTGGTATAGGGGAAGTATATTGGGCTAGCCACCCCTGTTTTGGCAAGAATTTACCATCTCCTGCTGCATTTATATAGTGGGAAGTCTCCAATTAGAATTGAATGGCCATTCCAAGTGTTGTGGGGATAGATTATAGTACATTTTTCTACATACTCATTGTTGAATTTAGTCAGAGATCCTAACGGTCGATTCAACCCATTTATACAGAATGTTTCTGGTATTAATCCTATAAACATGAGACCTGATGACGTACTGAAGGAATTGAATGTCTCAGGAGAATTCAACATCATTCCTTTTGGTAATCCACCAACTTGAAAATTTATTGATTATGGTAAGGAAAAGAATTATGTTCGGAGGTCTTATATGATGGCATTCTCGGATGGTGTATTATCAACCAGGATTGATGGTGAAATTATCTTTGATGCTTATGTACTTATAGGTTTTCTCATCTGTTCATATGTCTTCAAAAATCCAATAAATTCCCACCCACATATGTCACACATGAGAAGCACCCAAGGGTAGCACAACATTTATGAATTCTAACAACTTTAGAGGTATCCAAATTTTCAATTACATTACCTCCACCAGATGCATTAAATGGATTGGATGTTGGGTATGCCAATGCTTGGGTTTCTTCATATCCTCAAGGGGCTCTGACAAAAGGAGTATGTCGAGTGGAAGCTTTAACGACAGTTTCATGTTGAAATGGTGGAAAGAAGTCCAAGGATAGAGATGGAATAGAAATTTTAAGGGTTTCAGAGTCCTCAAAACATCTTCCATGGATGTATACCAGGATGACCAAGGATAAAGAAGAAATACCTCCAACGCCACGGTGATCCAGTCGCCACTATCAAACAGAGATTCATATTCCATCTGTTGAACATTCTGATGAAGAAAGGTCTGAAGAAGTTCTTTAATTGGAAGGTGTTGGATCTCTTACACAGTCAACCAGGACAAGATAGAATTATATGAAACATTATTCCATTCATTATTTGGAGAGTATAACCCATTATCTTAGGGACACCTGGTCAATTCTTAATCATGTCATTCGAATACCAAAGATTGGTGATATCAAAGAAGCTTCTAATGTCCATCCGGACAATAACTTGGCTGAAGTAAAAAAGTATATTATGGAGTTAGAAACTTTTATATATGAAACTGATGAACATATCATAGCCCCTAAATGAGTATCTCATATGTTGGACTTAGGTGTTTGCGAAGGGGTAATTTTCGACTCTTGGGAGTAGTGGGATATTTATGTTAATACTGAGAATTTATTTCCCTGTTTTTTTCATATCAACTCTCCTTTATAATTTATCATCATTAGTCATGATAAAATAAGTATTTATGCAGCTTGAAAGTAGAGAATGATGATCCAGACTGAATCTTGTATCGCATTGGAATAGCCTTGCATGTTCTCCCATTATCAGAAAAAATAATCCTCCCAAGTCGCCAGAACATTCTCTAGGAGCATGAATCATGAATGGGGTAATGGATATAGATAATACTCCACCATTACTTCTTGTTTCCCCTGATTAGAGAACTTTTTCAATCAGTCATCAATCTTTTGAATAGAAACGCAAAAGATCAATGAGATTTCTTCGAAGTGTTTGGCAATAGAGTAAGTATTTATACAATCCTTAGGGCATAAAAAATGCTCAAGAAGTTCTAGAAACCACATTTCACCCTCTTATAGGATCTATGTATCTCTCCTCTCTCAAGGGATTATGAGTTGACACATTAAGTCCAAAAATAGAAGCCCTAGGGGAATCCCAGGTTCACGTAGATGAATCTGTGCTTTTAGTAGAAAAATTGTCAAGAGATTTTGTTATACAGGGTCCTAGATCTGTTTAGAGAGAGGAAATCCATGGTAAGATTAAATACATTCCTTAGTGGCTTTAGTCAAACAATCTTCAAATAATAAACATTGATATTCTCATTGCCTCAGAAGAAAGGAATGACGATCCAGAGAAATCTATGACAAATGCTGATGTTCACCCAAATCTAGAAGTACATGATGCTACCATATCAATTGAAGTTCCAATAGAACCAAATTTCAGCGAAGCCAATTTTGGAATCAACAATAAATTGTTTGATACCTTAAATGGTGAATATTCTATAACATTTTAGGCTATATACACTGAAATTATGGACACCCTTAATCCAAATATTGATATTCTAGGTTCCATCAAGGAGTGTGGGGATTTTCATGAGGAATTATAGTGGATTAAGTCTTTATTCATTCATTTTAGATACATTATTTGTTCTTCTACATGATTAATTACATAAAAAATCATTTTATGCAGCTTTCTGTGCATAAAATGTCACAAAGACTCTTCAAGAATAGGGTATTCCACATTATCCATCTTCTAGAGCTGGGGATATACCCATAAGGGATCTTTAATAAAAAGATGTTCTAGAGCCTACAAATGTCATCGCTAAGCAAGTTCATGGAAATACCTCTTCTTAAGAAACATATGTTGAAATACTAAAGCTGAGAATAAAGGAGTTGAATCCAATCATGTAACTGACTTATTTAAGTGTAAGTATAACCATCCATCTGAGTCATATTTGTTTCCTTCATTTGAAACTAATAATGACCTTGATTTATTATTTAGGGTTATCAGCACCTAGATCAGAAGGTGAAGCATCTACTATCCCAAGACATGTAGAACAAGGAAACTCTATAAGCGACCTGTTTCTAGAGTACATTTTAGCACATGGTAGTGACTCAAATTCAGAGATAGAGAAACAATATGCTCATGGCATGGCATGTAAAAATACATGGTGGAATATTTCGAGAATAATTGGTGAAAATCTGTTAAGTGAGTTGTCGTACCGTTTTTCAAAACTCCCATCATTATTCTACGTGTTGGGATTTGGTGGGTTCAACTATCGGCCGGTCTATGATGACATGAAAGAGATTATTCGCTGATGGGAGCAGGAGCATAAGCTGCAAAAAAAATTTGAAGAGGCTAAATGACTCATCAAGATTTAGGGATTTCAAGATGTAGTAGTTGAGGCGGAGGCAAATCATAACAAGAAATGACTTGAGATTAGCCAACAAATCAACAACGCCATGAAGGAGTTGTTCTCTCTTGAAAACCCACTGGATGTTGTTCATAAAAAACTTGAGAAATTGAATCAAACATTTGGGGAATCCCAATTAGAGGGGATAACTTCCATTTCATCTATGAAGGGAGCACTTCATCTGGTAGAGAATGATGGATTTGCTCAACTATCTCAACTTCAACATGCATCTGGTAGAGGTTATGAAGTGCTCCAACAAATGAAAAGTCATGTTGAGAGTTTATTCTGAAGCATAATAGAGAGGCTCCATTTTGTGGATGGCCATCTATTTTCATATTAATTAAATATTTTTTGTTTTCAATCATACATATCTTCTTTCCATTTTTTCATGAAATCAATATGAAATGTAAATTATGATACTGATTCCTTGATATTAAACAATAATCATTTTTAAAATAATAAGAATGAACTTCTCAAATTTTTCTTATAATGTTGAGGGACCTAATGAGCATAATTTGACTGTATCTTGGGTTATATTGTTGACCCCACCAATTTTGTGTCTTTTGAAATTTTTTTATTGCTCAATATTACATAAATCATACAAAACATTTAGGTTTAGTGAGCTAAGACTCAACCTTTTTTTAGACTTCCCCATAGAAGTTATCAATATAATGATTACTGAGCCTTTTGTTACAGGCAGTTTAAGGTCATGCATGTTGGACTATAAAGGGATAATATTTAGGGTCGAAACAGCTTTGACCATAAATATTGAATTAAATCCCAAACAAGACACTATGGCTATGAATTTCTTTAATAATCTTTAAATATTTCAAAGGGGAATCTTGGGCCATGATTTTTTTTGTATACCAAATCTTAAAGCATGTATCAACATAATGTGTGTCTTTTCTAGGAACAAAGTTTCCATTATTTGACAAAATTTTAATGGGGGTTGTATTATGTAGGGCCCACTGGGGCATATACTACATAGTCAGGTAGTGGCATCTTTTGAATGACAATCCTATTATGTAAAAAACTTATGCAAGGCTGCCTAAAGGCACATGATGCATAGTCAGGAAAAGAGCTCTTTAGGAATTTTAACATTTTTTTGATAGATATGGGAAAATAATATTTGGGTGACATAATACCCAAGTGGGTGGTTTTTCCAAAGAAATGAATTTCAACAGTTGAAAATGGGTTATTTTAAACCAACACTCAAGTAGTGAGGATATGATACCGTGCAGATTTATGTCAGGAAATGAGGACATTGGGTGGCTTTAATTTATGGTCTTTGGCTCAGACCAAAAGTAAAAAACACTCCAAATTACTTGATAATTTTTTTGGAAATATACTATTATATTCAAGTATGAAAGGGATAATTGTAAATTATTATTTGAGAATTTTTGAAAATGAGCAATGGTATAAAAAAAGGCTAGAAGAATTAGTGGAATTGTATTCTATGAACGAAGATACCATTAATTGACAAACCCGTTATGATGGCTATATTATGTAGGGAAAACTAGGGCATATACTACATATTCAAATAGTGGCATCTTTTGACTGACAGAGCTGTTATGTAGGAAACTTATGTAAGGCCACCTAAGGGCATCTGCTGCATAGTTAGGAAAAAGCAATCTTAGAAGTTTGAAGTTCTGTTGCTAATAGTTGAATAATGTTTATGGAGATTCAGATTTTCCAAAGCACAATGTTTGGTTTATAGAGAAAGGTACCTAAATATGTAAAGGTAATTTCTATTCATGATTTTCGTAGAATTAGAGGAATATGACTTTTACAAAGGTAAGATCCAAATGTAAAAGATATGGTGTCTGTAGTTTTTGTTATAAAACTAGGACCTGAAATCGAAACAATATATATAACATGTGGCCAAGTGATTTCAAAATTATTTTATAGTTTATCGAACACATGAAGAGAGAAATGTGTAAACCATGGTCTTGAAGACATTCATACTTTGAGAAAGATAACGAGATAAGTATACGTGAATGACTGTTTTAAAATACACATTCTTGTATATTGTCATCAACGATTAAAGGGGACAAAGATAATGTAACCATGAATGAAGTTACCATTATTTCAAAACGCTGTTATAGGGGTTGTATTATACAGGGCCAACTGGGGCATATGCTGCATATCCAAATAGTGGCATCTTTTGGCTGACTGGCTTGTTATGTAGACAACTTATGCAAGGCCACCATTGGGAATATGGTGCATAGTCAGGAAAAAGAGATCTCATATATTGGAATCCTTGTCACCAGAAACCATAACAAAGATTATGAAAATAAAAAAAATTCAAGAATAAGAGTGTGATATATGGAAGTGTGTTATTCCCAATGTATATGTGAAATATTTGAATCAATATTCTCAATGAATTTGGTGTCCATTACCTAGATCTAACTCATATGTAAATTGGATGCTTTCTTTGTTTCCAATGAATGAATATGGTACTGTGCAGTTTTAACTCATGCATTGTGGACATTGGGTAACCCAAAAAAAGATTAAAACACCTTATTTTAAGAATCCATTTAATCATTTCCTAAGCCCATGTGAGTTATTCTCGGTGTGAGAAATAGGGTGAATTAAGGGATTCTTTTATAATGAAAATGTAATGCAAATGAAGAATAGGGTATTATATTTTCATTCAGGGTAACACCATGAGGTAAGGACGACAATGAACTAATATGAATGGAATGACATATTGGAACTAGACTAAGGGACAAAACACAAGTATCACTATATGTATTTCCGGGGAATGAATCATGTCATACATAGTTTTTCTAAAAAAATTATTGCTTATGAAGATTTTATTTTATAAAAGAAATCAATGGGTTTTTTATTATTTCTGGGCCCAGAATTAGAGATTTAGGCATCTCTACGTATCTCATTGAAAATGAGAATCAAGCCGCACGTAGTTCTTGAAACATGGTCTCTATGCAGATCTCACTCTGACATAGTAAAGAGTGGGACTCATGTACTACTATGAAGTAGTGATGATATTAATGACATTTTATTAAGGAATATTCTAACGTTAAATATAGAAAATAATAGTGGTACATATAATGTCATGTAGTTTAAAGTCATGGAAAAATGAAAAAGATACTACTCACATTAACGTAATTAAACATGGATACTTATGGTTATTATTCATTTTAATGTCTTGAAACTAGGACATTGGTTTTTGTGTGGTTTTAAGTCTTACAGTAAAGACATTGTACTGTGCAGTTTAAAGTCTTATAGTGAGGTCTAATGGGTATAATTACACAAAGTATTTCTTCAAAAATATCGCATTGGTTGGAGATGTATTCCTCTCTCTATCCACTGATATTAAAGCATAGAATCCATTTTAATAGACTATATGTATGGAATAAGGTCCCTCCCATTTTGGTTCATGTTTTGGAGGTTTCTTTCAAGGTATCATTGGAGTCCTAAGGACCAATACCAATTCTCATTGGATGAATGAACTTAGGCGGACATTCTTATTAAAATCTCATGCTATTCTATTTTTCTAGACTTCTAGATGATGAAAATTATGCAATATTTTTTTATCTAATCGTTCTAACTCATTATATCATTTTTGAGATCCTTTATCTGTTGATAACTGATCATTGATTGAGACAATAAGGGAAGGCAATTGTACTTAAATTGGAAAAACCACATCAGTTCCATATACTAATGAATAAGGAGTTTCATGGGTGGTCGTACAGATTATTTTCTGATAATTCAATAAATCATTCAAATGTTTATAAGGCAATGATTTCTTATCTTTATCCACCATCTTCTAGAGTATATTTGATACGGTTTTGTTGAAATGCTATATATGTCCATTGGCCACCACATGATAGCGAGATGAATGTTTGGATTTGTTATTATATTCCTGATATAACCATTTTACTTCAACAGAACAAAAATTGGTGCCATAGTCAGGAAAAATAGTATGAGGGATTCCAAATCTGGTGATGATATTAGTTTTGAAAAAAACTAAAGATGATTTTGGCTCCGACATCTTTTAGAGGTATTGCCTCATCCCATTTAGAGAAGAAATCGGTAGTAGTGAGAATATACTTGAACTAATTAGTTGTGGATGGAGGACAAGGCCCTACTAAATCAATTCCTCATATGAAAAATGGGAAAGAGTATTTAGCTGTATGTTGCAACTCTAGGTGTCGATGAATGAAGTGTCATGCACTTGATAGAGATGACATTTTATGTAAAATCTGTACAATCCTATATCATTGAAGGCCAAAATTATCCAATCCATTGGATCGTATCGGAGAGTTTGTGCCCATATTGGTTGGCACCACAAGATCCTTAATGAAATTCCTTCATAACAGCCTTGGTCTCTTCTCCATCAATACATCTGAAGATAATTCCATCAAAGCCTCTCTTTTAAAGGATCTTTTGGTGGTTTGGACCATCATAAAGAGTAAAATTGGCCACTCTTCACCAGATATGCTCCTTCTCAGCCCTATTTGGTGGAAGTGTCCCATTTTGAAGCTATTCCATTATGTATGTTCTCTATCCCGTGGTATGATAATATGGTTTAGATATAGGGATAATTTCATTTATTTATTCCATTAAGGTTTGAAGATAAGGTGAAACCACGCGGCGATGGGTTATGCTGATAATTGTATCATCCCGATTTGGATCAGCCCAGGCTGTAGCGGCATTAGCTAGTGCATCTTCTTAGGAATTTTGTGATCGTAGAACATAGGACATTGTCAGCTATGAGATAAATTTAGCCACTATCTCTCTGGTGTAATCACACAAATGATTTACTTGTCATTTCTAAAAGGGTACTCACCATTTATTTGTTTGATTACAAATTTTGAATCACCTTTTACTTTTAAATCAGCCATTTTCACCAGAAGGGCCAATTCCAATCCAGCGATGAGAGCATGATACTCTACTTCATTGTTGGTACCACCTTCTGATAATAGAAATGAATAATGAAATACATCCTTTTCTGGGAAATTAGGACTATTCTCAATCCAACCTTTTTTAGTTTAGGATTTTCTAGTCTCTTCCCTATTGGACTTGTAGAAGCACCATCAAAATACATTTCCCATGTCTTGGAATTATGTTGAATATAGAAGACCTCTTCATTGGGAAGTTCAGTATTAAACTATGTATCTTTCGTGGATGGATGATCAACAAGGAAATCATCTAGATCTTGGCACTTCTTTTCCTTTTGAGGCACAAACTAGATATCAAACTTTTTCAAAATAACCACCCACTGTTCTAGACATCCTGTATGCATTGGAAGATAGAGGCTAAATTTTAGCGTGTTATTATGACACACCAATTGGACCTCATGATGTTGCATGTGATGTCTCAATTTCTAAATAGGAAAGAGAAATTCATGGACACACTTCTCAATACTTGAATACTAGGCTTCCGCATCATGCATAGTGCGACATAGATAATAAAGACTATGTTCATTTCTAGCATCATTGTTTTGGGAGAGGAAGGCACCTAGTGATCACTCTAAAGCTATCACGTATAGAATGAGTGGTCTTCATTCAATAGGTTTCATCAATACTAGTGGTCTCAAGAGATATTTCTTGAGTATATGAAATGCTTCTTGGAAATCCTCAGTCCAATGATAAGTGATTCATTTCTTCATAAATCTGGTGAAAGGTTTGCATTTACCTGCCAAATCGGTGATAAAACACAGAATATAGGCCAAGTGTCCATAAATTTCTCTCAATTCATTAAAATTTTGAGGATGTGACATACGAATGATTGATTTTGTTATCTCGGGATCAACATCAATACCACGATGGCATACAATGAAGCCAAGAAATTTTCTTGAAGTTATCCTGAAAGAACATTCTAAGGGGTTCATCTTCAAATTATGTTTCCAAAGTTTGTGAAATATGGTTTCCAAATAAGCCAAGTGATTAGAACGCTGTATGGATTTGACTACCAAATCATCCGCATAACATTAAACAAATTTTACAAAGAAGGGTTTCCAGATATGGTTCATGGCACGTTGGAATGTCTTGCCTGCATTCTTTAAGCCAATGGGCATTACCCGATGAAAAAACACACCTTGACGAGCTCTAAAGGCTATTTATTATTCATCCTCTAGGGAAATTAGAATTTGATTATACCTAGAATATCCACCCATGAAGGAAAGTGCTTCATATCCAGCTGTTTCATCAATTGGAAGTTCTATAATCGGGACTAAAAAATCATCTTTTGGAAAATGTTGGTTAAGATCTCTGAAATCAAAGAAGACGTTAATTTTCTCATTGTTCTTTTTCACTAGGAAAATATTGGCCATCAATTTGAGATAATGAACTTCCTAGAAAAAGTTATACATTATATGCTTATCAACTTCAGCTTCAATTTTATATGCTTGAGTTGGGTATGTCATCTTTGTTGCTTTCTTGAACCCACGATGTTCTTCTAGAAAACCCAAATTATGTGTGGCTACATCAAGATTAAGACCTAGAATTTCATTATAATTTCAATCGATTATACCTGGATTTTTCTTTATAAAGTAAGTTTACACTTCTTGTTATTCAGAGTTCATGGCCACACTAATTAAGGTGGGGCATGGATGTTCTCCTGTTCCAGATTTAGTTCTCTAAGTTCATACACGGTGGTAGAAACACCTTCTTCAAATACTGGAGGAGCATCCCCAAGATCATCCTTTTTTTCTTCATTAAATGATACCTATCCTGTTTTCATGATCATGTTAGATGAAAATACAACACTTCCAAAGTTAGGTAAGGTGTCAATATTTGAATATCTTGAAGAAGAAGCCTCCACATCTAGCCCTACTGATGATGAAGGGTCTTCCTGTGGTAATGAGGGACTGATGGATTGAAAATCAACATCCTTTTCTTCTACTAACATGGCTAAAATTTCCTCTATTCTGATTGACAATGTATAGGATAATTGTAGTTCAGCTAGTGAAATATAAAACAACTCCATTCAAGCTTACATCATTTCTTGGTGCATCAATTATTTCTCCCATGTTATTAGGATAATTTGTCGTAATTGACATTATAGGAATTATTGGATGAGTGTATGGATTTGGCCTTACCCTTTCAACTTTATTGATGGGTAAAGCATAATCTTCACTCAAATGCATGAATGGACTTAATGGAATCTTTTTCAGTCTATTTGGAGCATTAACTCTGGTTATTTCCTTAGTCCTAGACTTTCTTCCTCTTGCGTGATAAAACTCTACCTCAATATATTTAGATTCACATGTTTTGAACAGAGCCTTGTCATTAAACAATGTTTTAGTTTGACCAATGAAATAGTATTTCAGACATTGGTGGTATGATTAAGGTATGGCTGCATGTTAATGCAACCAAGGCCTTCCCTGAAGAATATTGAAGGTTGTGTCCTGAAGAACAACCATGAAATATAAATTAGACATAAGATCTCCATACTTAGTTCTAAGTGTAATTTCTCCCAGAGGTTCTTGTTATTTATTGTAATATCCTTGCAACATTATAGTCTAAGGAGATATTTCAGATTCAGTCAGGCCCAATCGATGAAGTTCATAGATGGGAATGAGGTTGACCCTAGAGCCATTATCAATGATGGCTCATCAGATATCCATGTCATTGACCTTGCTAGATAGATAAAAAGGTATGATGTGTCCATGTACCACATGGTCTTCATCTTCATCTGTAAAGGATAAGACTGCATGAAATTCTTCAGAATCATTCTCTATACGATAAACTACAATAGTAGAAACTTCATTTTCAATTCATTTAGGACATAACAAGGCCTCAATGAGTGCTTCTCGAAGATCTTTTAATACATTCAAAGCCTCCAGAATTGATAACATGGACAGTACATGGGAAATTGTATCAATACATCATACTTTTGGTCTAAATGTTTGGTTTCCCAACATGGAGATGTAGTTTTGTATGTGATTTGGATGTTTATGCTTCTATTATAGATGTATTCTGTGTTAAAACAAAAGTGGGAAATATTGTTGACTTTGGAAAATTTGACTTACTAAGTCTATTTATCTACTGTGAAGAAGATGGTGTAGCTTCTAATAGGTCCTCCAGAATAATTATGTCATAACATGAATTGTTTTTCATTGAACGAACTCCTTGTTCTTGTTGAGTTTGAAAAAGGGATCTTCCACATGTTTCTTCCACAAATATGGTTTGGGTAGTGGTAGAGTTAAAATGATGATTTCTAGAATTCACATGTCTTCCCCTGTATCCTTGACCTTGGCCTCTTCCTTTAGCTCCCCAATAAGACACAAGAAATTCCCGATCAATACAAATAGAATCCCTATTGGTATAGGGTCTGGTTAAATGGATAACATTAATGGAACCAAATATCAATTCTTCATCTAATGAGGATTCTACCTGATATATTATTTCAGGTTGTACCATTTGGAGGGGTGGTGCCCATGATTTTGAAACAGATGGCATGAAATCTTCCAGGGTTAAGGAAAACTTTGGCCTTGTTGTGAGCTCGTCTTCTTCTGACTTCCCATTACCCTTATGACCACCTTGTTTCATTGAAAAATGAACCTTTGATAAAGATGGTTTTGATGTGGCAGGAGTGGTATAAGACACAATTGTTTTTTTCAACTATGTTTGTAAAATTTCATGAGTTCGATTGATTGTTTTACTGATCATCCCATCATTATATTTTTGCACATTATTACTTTTCTCCTCTGAACATTCTCATTCTTCCTCTAGATTTGTGGAAGTAACACATGCTACTTGAGCAGATGAACTTTTCAATTTCACTTGTCCAGAGTCTACCATCTTTTGTAAAAGGTCTTTGAAAACAGAGCACTCCTGAATGCGGTGTCCCAGAATCAGATGATAGGGAAAATAATTCAGACTATCTTCCTCTCCATCTTTATTTAGCTTCTTCGGTCTTATAAACTGAACCAAATTGTTTTCTAAGGCTAAGATGAAGTATCCAGGAACTTCCATGTTCCTGAAAGAATAGATTTTATTCTTTATTTCCTCAAACTGTTTCCACCTTTGATCTCTTTTATCATCTTGACATGGTGTTCATTGATTTTGATGCTTAGGAAGTGGAGCCGTTATCTATGATGAAGGAATTGAGGTAAAATCTGGTACAAGAGCCTCTTTGAGTGTAAGTGTAACAGCTTCTTCCTTTCCTATTCTCCTTCCTTGAAATGATGGAATTACCTGAGTTTTACCCCTTTTCACAATAATAGAGTCTTCTATATGTTGAGTGATTAAAGTACGGTCTCGAAACTCTCCCATATATTTTAGAGGGATAAATGGTGTGCATAATTCATCGCGCCGATTTGCCACATAGATTGGCAGCAACTATTCTTTATGGAGTGCTAAACTTAATGAATATTTCAATACCTTCCAACGAGCAATGAAATCCAAAACTCTTTCATTTTACCTTCTTTTACAATAGGTAATATAAAAAAACTATCGTCATTGGTAATGTTGTGTTAAATTGAAGAAATAATTTCTAGCAGAGATCTTCCCACCCAGTAATTAATTGAGATTGTAAACATGTATACCAGACAAAAGCAAGTCCTTGTAATGAATTCACAAAACACCTCACCTTAACTACTTCTTGTTGTGGAGGAATTCCCATCATAGGATCAAAGAGAGAAATAAAATGTGTTAAGTGTTTTTTCAGATCTCTCGAACCATTAATAATTGAGAATGAGGTATTCGAAAAATTTTATGGGGGAGGAATTGCATCCACCCATTCAGGGTAATCACTCTTTTCCAGTTGAAATCATCCACGTCATTCCTCCGTAGATTCCAATCAAGTTTTTAATGCCTCAATAGTGTTCATAAGAATTTGTGAAATATCTAGATGAGTTGGATTCTATGCAGACAATGCCACTGGAACATGATCTAGTTCAATAACCGGTAAAACCACTAATGGTGGTGCTGATATCTATCTTGGATAACCCATAAAAATAGGTTGATCAAGATGTATATGATCTTGTCTTGATTGAGTACCCAATGGATGGAATTCATTATCTACCTATGTAGTTACTAGAAATCCACATTTCTAATGATATACTACATGATTTACATGTTTAGTACTTTCATGGGGATACCGTCTTGTAGAATTTCTATTTCAATGTAACTATGTGTGGAGTTTTTTCAACTGCATCATTTGCTTTTCCTGATGCGAAAGCCTCTCTTCCAATGAAAGAGATTGACCTTATCCAGCAGAAAAGTGAGATGAAATCTGACTTTTTTCTTTTCCCCTTGTTGGATGCCTTTTGGAGATGGGGGAGTTGGTTATTTGAAGGCATACCTAGATTCTGGGTAAGCCATTGATTTCAGGAATGCACACCTTCTTCATTTTCCTCTTTGTGTACTACACTTTAGACAAGAACTTCATCTTCTATTTCCCATGAACTAGACTTTTTTCTGGAGGATCTTATGCAGTGGTATTCATAACATTCACTGATGCATAACACATTAATGGAATTCTATCAGTGTTTCTAGTAGATCATCTCCCTTTTTATCTTTCACGAAGATCCATTATCCTATATGATGAATCCCTTGGAACTATTTTGCGAATAGTAAAATGCAGGGAATTATTGGATAGTTCAGTTGAATGCATTCCTTGTGGCTTCTTCCTTAATCTAGAGAAAGCAAGATTTCATTGAGGGGGGAATTGTAGATGCCAAATAGTCCAAAGCATTGCAAGCTAGGGTTGATCCAGTTCTTCTTCTTCATATAATTGAACATTGTATAAAGAATTTGAAGGATGCATTAAATGAGCCCCTAGCCTGGAAATCTGGGGTGATTCTTGAGCTGCTATAGTTGAAATTCGTGCAATTTCTCTTCTGATTTTGCGAAATTTTTTCGGACATTGTCTTGGTGCATCATCCGAAAATTACATAAATCACCTCTTTCAGAAGATCAATGTGCTATTTCATACATTTGCATCCTTTGACACCTGACGTCCTCTAAACGGGACTCCTGCTCAATATTCTGAGAGGCATGATGTAAATGTAGTTCAAAAATTCCTTTTCTTTGGGCCATATTCTAATGAGAACTGGTTGAGGACTATTCTTGAGCTTACATTTTATTACACACAAAACCCATTGACTGTAGCTGGTCGTGGAAAATAACATTTCATGAGACCATGTTTGGTGGAATTCACTGATTTTAGATTGCATTGAAATGTAATGCTCTATTTGAACCCCATCCTCTAATTAGAACATTAGATAAGGAATCATAAATTAATTGGTGTATCCTCTATAGAGCATTGAGACATGCGCGTTGACGGGTTATTTGTTGTTTTTCAACCCCTGGATGTTTGGAAACTGAAAGAGATTCCCGGTCAATTTGACATTGTAACCCTTCTAATACCATTATATGATTTTGATATTTATCATATGGTAATAATTTAGTTTTTAAATGAAGAAGAGGTTTCCATATGTTGAGATGAATGTCATGAAAACAATCTTCATTCATCAATTCCAGAATTCCAAACTGAGAATTTGATGAAGGCCAGAACATGACTAGTATTTCTCCTTTTGCTAATTGATTCCGCATGTTCAACACTTCTTCATCATCTTCTACTAGAGGTTTCTCCACTTGGTGTGACCAATGTGGATTCTCTACATTAGAGGATAAATGACCCAAGGGAGGTTCGTAGAATGAACATTCCCTTAAGATAACTTTTTACTGAGAAAGTGTTTCACCCATAAATGACAAGGCATCAAATATGAATGGCCTTGTGTTTGCAAGTGCCTCGAGATAGGAGGGATTTCTTGTTGCTACATTGTCAATTGTAGAATTGTCTTTACAATGATAAATACTACTTCTGAGAGGACTTTTCAAATGAATTCCATTATTGGGAGGATCACCATGATGGATTACATCAAGGGATAATTCTTCTTTCCACTTTTTCCTCTGGCTATACGGAGGGTTTCTGTGGATCTCATCCAAAGATAGATACTCTGGTTGACTGAACTTTTATGAAGCAAGCCTTCATGATGAGGTGTCTATTGAGAAACTTCTGAATTATAAATACCACTCCCAAAATGTGGTAATGGGAGTGTAGGATCATGAGCAGAAACATATAAATGTCCGAGGGATTCAAATACTTCATCATTAAGAGGAGCTAAATTATAGCTTGAATCTTCATTTTTCTGTGGTATTTGGTGATATTTATTCTTGGATGTTCTCTTATACTTAGTTGGGACCACGTTCTGAGAAAATTTGTTATCATGGGTAGGTATATGTGCCTTCCTTGTATTAGTTACCAGAACATACTGGTTACCTCTAATTGGAAGGGGTGAATGTTCCTGATCTTTTTGTCCGTATAATATTGGGGAGTATGCCCAATGACCCTCTTGGACTCGAAAAAATATGTGTATCTACTCTGGCATGATGTTCCAATGTGTCATCTCATGTGTGGGGATAGATTTATATGCATGTTCCCCTATACTGCTGAAGTAGTTCTTAAAATATTCTGACATGCTTCCAGAATATCGGCAGGGTTATGAGTATTCCCTTTCACCATTTATAAGATTTGTTTACTGACTTCAGTAGTTGAAATGGGAATATATATCCATTCCGTATCTGGAGTAGGTGTTTGTGCCTTCTCCTGTCCTCCATTTCCTGTCAACAAATATTGACTGAACTCATGCATAGGGGTAGAGAGTTGGGACTGCCCCAAATTTGACGTCAGTGCTTTCTGACTGATTTCTCCTAGTGCTACCAAATGAAACTGTTGGTAGGATTGATGGACATCGTCAGGTGTATGTGCCTGCTGGATATTATCTGTCAAGTATTGTTGATGGGTTTCATTTAATACTGGCAGACGAGACTTCTGACAAAATTGGTGATTGTAAATAGATGTGTGTTCCTGTTTTCCAGTTTCCACCATATTAGATTGGCAGGTCACTTTAAATATTGTCATACGACCCTAATGACTAGCTGATAACATGAAAACTGGGGTATGTGCGTGTTCATAGTACTCCAAAAGTTTTATTTGGTGGTATTGGTGGGTTGCTGTCAGTCAAGACTACAGAGAAACAATATTAGAACGAAGGAGTGTATGTGCCCGCTCGTTGTTTTCCATCATGTTTGATCGATGGTCTTCTCTAGTGGAGGTAGAGGTGAAAACCTTCTTCCTGTTAACCGGACGTTGTCCCTGGCGGTTCATCTTACATGCCCGGGTCTGAAAGACCGGGGCCAAATGTCTATAGGCAACACCCCCATCATGTTGGGGATATACGACCACGTGATTCTGGTGGTGATTTTTGGTGGGAGTCCTCAAGAAGGACTCATGTATTCTTGAATTGAGGCCTTTAGTGACCTCTTTATCCACCTTTATGTAGTATATGAGAGATTGATGGTTGCATTCCATGGATAAAGACCCGAAATGGTTGGATATGGTGGTTGCAAACGTTAGCTTCTAGATCATTGGTAGTTGTTGGCGAAATGATTGGGGATTATTGTTGACCTAGAGGGCATGTCGAGAAGCCTCCAATGTTGGGATTGAACCATGATTGTGATATTCCATTATCAGCACATTGGAGACCTAGAATTGAAGATGTCAGGTTGGTAATAATGTCCTTCCCATGGATGGAGATCCATCTTGAGCATCAGTCAAGAAGTTCACAGATGTTGTCTTGTAGAAATCCATTCTTTGGTTTGAAGGGAGTTCTATAGAAAACCGAGAGTAATGACAAACATTATTAAAACTACATCTTTTCATATGGATACATGTGTGATTAGTTCCTTCTTCTTTCCATCCTTTATCAATTTATATGGTCATAACATGTGGGTAAAATTATTATTTAAGTTATGGATTCACGTCGGGTTCACCATTATTGTTTCGTAGTTCCATGAAATGTATGTTCCAAATTTAAGAATCATTGTTTCAAGGTGGTTTCCATTGGATTTTTTCATTGAACTGGAACCATCGAATAGTTATTTATTCACATAGGAAATGCTTTCAAAATGTAGGAATTCTTTATGTTTTTAACATTATGATACTTAAGAACGTGCATTGGTCAGGAGGATGCGAGGTTGGACTCATCACACCCTTTTGGGGGGAATTATTGTCTGCTCCTGGACTCTCTTTGTAAAATTAAAATATTTTCATGAATCATTATTAACCCATCATGTATATCATAAGTATCCCTTTTAATTTACAATCACTTATTAACAAGTGTAAAATTTAGAATCATCAGTATGCATTCAAGGTTCTTCATCAATAGAAACATCTGTATATATTCGAGTTTTTTCCATTAATGTTATCCTTTAATATACCGATTATAGATTATTTTAATAATTGTTATGATTACACTAGTTTTTAAGCCACACAGTGGGTCACTCTGGAATTCATTGTCATCCCTGGAGATGAAGTTTTGTTTTGATCATGGGATCGTGCTCATAAAAATGAGATAACAATGTATCCTTATGAAAGGAATCAGAACCCTAGTAGTTCAGTGCCGCTTAATAGGACACATCATACCTTCTAAGGTCGTCTGATAGGGACATCTAAGTAGAAGATGCTTTGTTGAAACATTGTGTGGGACTTATGCTGATGTAGCCCAAGGAACATGGAAAGGATTTGAGTTTCCATGTTGTATCAGACCCTATATGTAATATGGCTCAACTAGAACTAGAATGATTTGAAGTGTCAGGATTGATCCTCAAGGGGGATTCCTATGTATCCCATATTAATGTGAATCAAATAAAATATAGTTAGATGAATCTAATAGGATAGTATAGTCCACGGAGAAAGATGAGTTTGGGTATACTTCTAGAAAAAGGATGCCTTGCTGCATTGAGGATTGATTTTGGGGCTTATTTCCTAAGGAGGGTGCCTAAATTTGGGGAATTAGGGTTGGATGAGCACAGGCCCTGAAAGGTCATCCTACGTATCATGGCATGAATGGGAATCAGAGTTCTCATAGTTCATTGGTTGAGTTTTTGTGCACATGTCGCAAACAACATGTATCTGTAAGCCCACTTGATTCATGCTCAGTGGGAGAAACAAGAGTATGTTAAAGATTCAACAATGACACTTCAAACTTTTCCTCCTATACTGATGGAGGAAGGCATGTCAACCGTGGAAGAGGGTGAGGTGATGAGCCTTCCCTCTAATCTATTTACATTGGAAAACGGTCCAATGTAAGGAGAAAGGGGTAAAGGATGGGGGATTATACCTGGATGACTTCCCTAAAATTTGTTCTGGAAGGGGAGGGAGACTTCTCATATACATGGGCTGAATGGAATGTTCGAAGTGTACCTTCCCTACCAGAGACCTGAGGTCCCAGGTCAGCACTTTGAAAAGTGCGAGGCCAGTAGCCAACCATCATCTAAACTGGGAACTTCCCATCACTATTTCTGGGAGAAATGTTTATGTTAAAGAGGATTTACAAACCCACAGACAACCCATAAATCTTAACCCCGTTGTGAAACAAATATGAGAAACCACTGACTGTGGAAATACAATCCCAAATTAAAGACATGCTGATGTGCCTTACACAAAGGTTTGAAAAGTCGCGAGGTTTCGGTGGAGGGTTCAACTTAGCCCCTTTCGGATAAGGGAACCAAGGATGGAGATACCCAGAAATGGATGGCTTTAATGAAGGGCACATGAACTATTAGCGTTGGTACTTTGCGCAAGTATGCCGCATAGGTACCACGCATTTCCCTATCATGCAGGTGTGGCCCGCAGATATACCACCTAGGTATCGATGAAGATGGAATAATTGGAAGAACAACAAAACATGCCTATCCCTTTTAATTATCCCTTCTTTTTTTCATTTAGAGAACTACCTGGGACAATTTGAAAGTTCAATGTGAAATATCTATGCAATGGGAGCTTCTAAGAGTCATTAACATTTTTTCAGTCTTGATATGGGAAGCATAAGGGCTCAATTTATAGGAATTTATTGTCCTAGTCGAAGAATCTTTTCTCCCGTGCAGGCATTTCATGCTGGTTTTCTGCAAAGGTACTCCGTGTAGGGAAATCAAAAATCTTCCCACATGTATCTTGGCTATGTAGCTATGTCCCAAAGCTGATCTGCATATCTCGATGGCAAAGTCGATCCGCATAGCTCAATCGATAAGCTCCTAGATGCTACTACATCACATATATCTTCGGTGTATTTGTTACTTTTCTTCTTTGTACTATTTGAATATTTCAATGGGATTTGAAATATCCAAAGGTTGTTGATCATTTGAGTTCTTTTATCATGTAGTTTCAACACACACACACACACATATATATATATAACATTATAATTATAATATATTTAAATAATTAAATATGATGTTCTTCCTAGAAATCATGGAGGTCCTATGACTATTGGAAACTTATCCCTTGGTGATATTCTATATTCCCTTATTTTTATGCCCATGGGAAACTTATGTCTTAGAAATAGCTCTTGACATTGTTGTCTTACAACTGTGGAAACACATTCCTGTTAATATATGACCCCATATCTATGACATAGAGCCTTGGTTCATGACATATATGGATATTGGAAATTTTGGGGGTGATCTAGAACCATGAACGATGGGTTTCATGGTTTAACAGAACCCTATTTTGATCTAAATCGACCCCATCTGGGGTTCATGCCTATAGGGTTCTATAGGGATGATTTAGATCCACGGTCCATGTTGGCTCATCGTCATAGCCCCATCTTGTTCACTAACCTAAATTTTTTCGTTTCCACATTCCTTTTCATGATTAGTATATTAACATAGTTAATGTTTTCCATGGTTATAATGCATTATAGAAAATTCCAATGATATTGGATCACATGGAAAAATCATTAGGCCTCACTAAAAGGACCTATAACCAGTAACCACAATTCATGTTTCTATTGGTGACTAGAAACCATGTTCCACCAGATCATGATGACAAAGTTAAAGACATAGGTTAATTTTCCAAAAGATAATTCCATGAGAAAAGGTCTTATATTCTATCCCATTTTATTTTCAGAGTTGTCTTTATATGTTTTACCATATATATAAATTCCTATTAGTCATTAAATACACATCTATTATATATTTTTATATAAAAAATTATTTTTATTGGCCAACAACATAAATTTTTATCAACAAGTAAAACAACAATGTTTTCTTCACTAAAAATGTATAATAAGTTAAATAAAATATGTTTAAATACTTCAACAATGTATTTTTTTATTACATGATCTTTATGTATTTTCGAATGAAACATTTATTATTTTCACTCTTTCTCAATATTAATCTTCTTAAATAGTTGATGGGGGAAATCATACTCTAGTAAATTGTTAAATAATTGTATTATTATTTAATAAGGGTAATTCATTAACTAATACTATTAACGAATGACTGAACATTCATTTATATCATGCTAAAATTAAGTATTTGAAGTACATTCATTAATAAAAACTCAAATTTAATGCCCCTTAATAGCATAACAAATAAAAATTATTTATATATTAAAGCCATTTATAATGAAACTAATCATAAAATGTGAAAAATAATCCTTTTTATATGAATGAATTATATTAATAACATTCTTTAATTAATGTTTTTAATTGTCAATAAATTGTAAAAAGTTATAATAAATATCATTTTTCGGTTGTTTTAGTCCATGAAATAATATTATCATCACCCATATTTTTACGTTAGAGAAATTTATGATTTAACGTTATAAACATAAAATATCATAGGATATATTCTATGTTAGATATTAAGAAGAAAATGTAGGATCATTTAATTTATGTATAGTCCCAATTTAGTATTTCCTATTTTATTTCAAAAACCGTGGAACTCTTCAATGAATAATTTCCATTATGTCGAATTTTCTATGTTTCATTGGTTTCTAGATTATATTCACTGATCTACATGATATCCTAGCCTCTCTACATTTTTATAATTTGAAAATAAATACTTCCAACTGGGAATCATTAAAAGATACAATATTTTTTTAATTGGTGGTTTGGTCAATGGAACTACAAAAAAATCAAAATTTGATCATCCATCAATTTTATACGATGTTATCTCAAATTTAATATCATTTTAAAAATATCCAAATTCCATCCTATATAACACAAAGTAATTATTTAATGCTTGTTTCTTCTAACACATCATTGACATCAATTAGAATATTTCATAGTATTTGAATATTAATTTATCAATTCATTTCCTAATCTATTTATATATTTTGAAATAACAAAAAATTCAGTGAACCTCTTATCACTCTAAAAAATTTCACTTATACACTAACCAATAATGGTACTTTTCATATAACACTTCTCATAACCATGTTTTTATTTTCATGTATTATATCTTTTATTTATTTTAAAATCAATTTTCTTTTGTATTTAAAAGGAGTTTCTTGAGAGAATAGTTATTTTTGGATATTATAATGGTGGTGCATTATTAGTGGAAACCATGTTCCAACCTAGTGGAAACTATGTTCATAGGATAGTGGATCTATAATAGGTGCATAAAATGTGCATGATAATGTGGGATTACCATGTTCCAAAGTCAGTGGCCCATTCATAGATTGAGGATCGACCACACCGGTGTGTTTCCCCCTCCAGGATAATTTTGTGGACACTTTTCCCTTTGGATAAAGGTCATGCACAGTTGGGACATGGTATAAATGACCATGAAACCAAACCATGTGGGATTCTAGACCTTTAAAAAATATTAAATTTACTAATCTTCCGTCTCCAATTTTAAAATTCTATTGCTTCTTATCTCACCCCATTCAGCCTCCCCAGCCCTTAGTGTGCCTCCCCATTCCCCTTTAATCCCTTTCTCCCCCATACATTAGTGTTTTTTGGAGTTTATCCTTTATAAAATCATCATGTGGGTTTGTCTATTCTTATTATTCTACTCCTTCATGAATTTATCTTCCTACTCTGATGGTTTTTAACTTCCTTCGAATATTATTTGACCCATAGTGGGTTCGACCTTGATTCATTGAGTTGGATCTTGATGTTTATGTTGACTTATTTCCTTTATAGGGGTTCTTTCTTTGTGCAGTTTTTGTTCTCTACCGGATTTTTGTGGATTCTAATATAAAGGGTTATGGTTCGTTGAATTATAAAATTTTAATGATTATATATGGCATTTTTTTGTTTCAAAATGGGTTAAGTGAAGTTTTTGGGTGTTGTAAATCATGTTTTTAAATGGTTATAGTGTGTGTAAGGGTTTTGATGGGAGGTTTCCTTTATTAAAACAATGTTTTTAATGTGTGTTTCTTTTGTTGTATGTGTGTTTTTGTATGTGGTGGTTCATTTGACATGGTAAAAAATTGAACACAAGGGAATCATAGGTATCTAGTAGGGTAAACTAGGACTAGTACAGTAAGAGGATTAGTTGGTCTAAGACTTGGTTCCCTATAGAATGACCGAAGCTACAAGACTAACAAAACATACGATGACTAATAGAGAACTAGTCATTAGGATGTGAATCCCCTATAATAGCTAATGCATGAAGATGCTACTTGATTTAGTACGTATTAATCATTATTTTTTGAGGATACAATGACACCGCTAATCATATTTCTTTAGAGATTACCCATGGTTCTCACGTTATGTTTTTCTTATCATTCAACCTTTTAATTTATTTACTTTCTCTATTAATTTCATAGATTTTTTATTTAAATTTTTCGTTATTTTATATAAAACAAGGATTTTTATATGTAAAATAATGTTATATCATGGATTATAATTTCTTAGTATCCTACTTTGAATTATCAGAAACCCTATATACAACATTGGGTGTATATTGACCTTTTCATGTTTGAACCAGGTAAATGAAATTTTTTTCATGTTGGTGATGGTTGATCCATTTGCTATTGGTTCCTCTTTTGGACATTTTTTTGTTATGGGGTAATTAGGTTGTTGTTGCTAATGTTTAATAGAGATTGGTGGTATATTCTACTTCCCTCCCTATTTTGTCATTTTGGTTCTTGGTTAAAATTAAATACCATTTTTTCTTGATGAAGTGTATCTTATAGACCCTTGTGCTTCATTTATGGATTTGGTTTTTTATTTGATGTTTTATTATTTAGGGTTGATTTTATATTGAATATTATTATTTAATTCATTCCCAAATGAGATGTCTGATGCCTTGAAATTGATATTTAGGTTCTAGGGATATGGAACACCATTCATTCCATGCCAAGGGATTGGTCATGTGTTAGGATAGATTATAACCAATATAATTTCTTGAAAACATGGTATAAGATCTAGATATCTCCTTTATATTGGTCATGATGTTTGGGAGAATATTTATATATTAGATATAGGACTGCCAGAGCTAGAGGTTCCAGTTGCGAGAGGGGTGTTTGGAAAACACACCGTGTGACAGGACATGGGTCACCATGGTATGTTTGGGATATGTAGCGGCTTATCGTATAGGTTGGACATTCAATTGTAGACTGTTCATGTATACTAAGTGGGGTTAAATTTTTTTAACATGTTATTATATTTACCACTCTTTTGGTTTTTATATGTAGCTGTGTTTAAAATATTTTGTCACTAGTAGATTTATAAACATTATATTGATGGTATTCCTACTATTTTTCAGTTGTTGTAGAATCATGATTCCCTATAGAATTAATGTGAAATAACAGGATGAGTCTGAAGAGGTTTCACCCTCATCATTAGATACTTGAAAAGTGGATTAATTTGTTTAGTATTTTAACAAATTGAATTAGATGGTAGGTTATAGTCCTTCTCATGTTAAGGAAGATGAACCGGGTCTAAAAAGGCACACAAATCAAGAGATACTCAAAAAAACCTCAATCTGTTTAGGTTATCATGGACCATGAGGACATGGAGGAATTGATAGAGACAATATCAAGGATTTTGGGGTTATGTATACTCACAAGGTAGTTAATTTTAAATGCACGTCACTCTTTTTTTAAATGTACCAGTCAGTGGTGGTGTCATTCAATGGTTCCTGAATTGAAGGAAAATTGGGTTTGTTGGATATAATTATATTTCATTTTCAATTTCTAGTATTTCCCTGATACCCTTTCATATTCTATGTCCAGAGAGTTTTTAGATCTCCACCTCGGGGGCTGAAATGCGTTCTAATATGCTAAAAACGTTTTAGAGTTAGTGTGGTTCACAACTATTGTAGTTCATAATGATAACCAAAATGGTAAACAATTTTTGAGTGGTTGTGGTCGAATATTTGATCGAATGTATTCTAGGTAGAATTTAAGGTTTGTGATCAGGTGTTAGATAAATCCTTGTTGGTGAAGATATACCATGATATAATGTCTTGTTTTATTTTGGAAATTTGGGATATGGGACAAGGCATAGATGGTTTGCTGAAAACAATAGGAGACATGTTTAGAAATAGAAGAAGGGAGGTGGTACCTCAGACCATCCAACCCAACAATCATCTTATATGGATTCAGAAGCTGGGTAAGTCATATGAATTCTGAGTAGAAGGCTGGGTCGTGTGTGTTAATCATGAACATTCCCACCAAGACCTTTCCATCAGTGTGGTATTATGGGGAATTTTTAGTGGTTACACAAACTTAGATGACCATATCAGGGTGGTATGGGTTCTGAAACCTCTAGTGGAATGAAATCCCAATCACAACCTTATAGTAAATTGGGTTCTTGATTTTGGGGTCATGGTGGTAGGGATTGATCTACTACTAGACCAAGTTATATAAATGTAGATACAAAGGTAATTATTCATTCATAGGATCATGCAGAGATGAGAATCTTTAAATAAATGGATTAGATTCCAGTGGAATCAAATTCATGGACTATAATGGTTTGTGGTACAGTTCTTATCACATCAACCATATTTACTTCATTATTTGAAACAGGTGCTCTTTATTCATATATATATTCAATTATTAGGTATTTTTGAAATTTCTAACTAATTTCATTTTGTATGCAATCGAGTTAGTGATGCTACTTGGAAAGAAGAGATAGTAGGGTTTTAGTTATTTGTCGTTATCTCTCATTTTGTTAGGGGTTGAGCTAGAATTGGATTTCATGGTTTTAAAAATGGGAATCTTTGATCTAGTAATTAGTAGGGATCAGAAGGTTTGTTCCACGGTGACAATTGATATTTATCTCGATATAGTGAACCAGATATCTCCATATTAGAGTACCCATAATTTTCCTAATTAGTGGGATAACCGTTAATGATGTGTTGGACATCCAATTTTTGAGTTGGGAAATATTTATTTTTAGATCTCATCACTCTTGTTGAGGGATGATAACAAAGGCTATGAGGATGGACTCCATGATGTCCTGGATGAGTTCCGAATGGTGTTTCAACTTGATTATTCATAATTTCCACTAATGGTGGATATGGAGATCCCAATTAATTTAAATAAGGAAAATAAGAGATATCTATTTTCCATTATCATATAACCCCAACAAGTTTATGGAATTGAAGATACTACATGGTAATGTGGATTACAAAGTACGCATTCACTCGAGTGTCTCAACATTGGCTTCCACAATTCTATTTCCATATAAGGCCAATAAAGATCACCACTTATTCCCCAATTAATGGAGGATGATTATTGAAATGATTAAGAAGAAATAAATATCTCCACATATTTCTGACTTAATTGATCATCTCAATGTGGAAATGTGGTTATTGTATATTTTCATGAATTCTAGATATCATTAGGATCGGGTCAGAGTGGTTGATATTCCTATGATAGACTTCAGAAGTATATAATAAAACATTGAGTGAATTTTCATGTCATTCAGATAAAATAATTATTCAAAGATATTTGTGGTTCTAATAAACTGAGTGTTCCTTATTTTCGTGGAATCATTTATCATGGTGCTTTTTGGATGATATCTAGGTCTACATTGATACCATTGAAGATATGGATTATCTCTTCAGGGTTGTTCTAGTCACTCATCTATATCAATATTTCTATGATAATTTATCAAAGTGCACCTTCTGGATTTGGGTGGTGACATTTTGGGTCCATCTGATTTCTGAACTTGGGGTTTTAGGGGACCCTATGATGACTGAAGTTGTGAAGTCATGAAACTAACTGAGGAACATCATTGAAGTTAATATATTTTCTTGCCATGTTAGTACAAGCGGTTGGTTATATATTTTCTTGGTTTTAGTAACCCATGACTATGCACATCAAAAAGTGGTGAGTATTTAATGGTTCTCATAATTTCATGTGTCATTTTAGTATCTTGAGAAACCTTTGAACACTTCCCATGTATTGATTTATTTTAATCTGTAAGAGGTTGTGTGTCTTATTCTGATGATTCTGGTATGGGTCCTAGGTGTGTGTTGATGAATTATGACCATGTGGTGCCTTATGGTTCTCACAAACTCAGACAACATGAGAAGAGCTATCGAAACCATGATTTGGAACTAGTGGAAGCGACACATTCCATGATGAAATAAGGTAATTATATATTAGCATAGAAATGTGAAGTCTACTAGGATAATAAAAGTATGAGGAACATTTTCCCCCATACAGATCAAAATTTTTCAGTATCATCACTGGGACATATATCATTAGGGGATTGATATTGATTTCGACAATACCCAAAGAAAGGGTAATGTGGTAAGAGATTCTTAGAGAATGAAAATATTAGAGAAATCCTTAAATGAATACAATGATGAGAGCACCATAGTGGTTATTTTTTTCCCAAATGAATCTGGAAGCCAAGGATCAGAGTGGATGCATGTTCGTGGCCATTTTTTAGCTAGCGACCTCCTTTTAAGAGATTATTTGATAGGAGAAGATAAGATAAATTTTTCCCATCATTCCCTATAGTTTATAAATAATAAGGAGCTGCCCATAAATTGATCAAAATCATCTAACAATGTTCTCTTCTTCAAAGATCTTTTTTTGTCTCATTTACTTGGATAAATGTGTTGATGGAGGATAGATACCAGTCTGAATTATAACTTCCACCATGTCCACCAAGATGTATTAAGATGAGTGTAATTAGTTCTAGTGTCTAGGTATGAGGTGTGATATTGTTGACGTTGTATCTTGGTGTTATATATGTCAAGAGGTTAAAGACGAGCATCAAAGGCTCTCCTGTTTACTTCATCAACTCCCAATCCTACCTTGAAGTGGGTAATAGTTCTCATTTACATTATAATTGTATTCCCTCAAACACCCAAGGAAGGGAACACAATTTTGGTAGCGATTCATCATCTGACCAAATTATCTCATTATATTTAGAACACGAACTCAAACATGGTGGATGAATTTGAACATCTATATGTCAAAGATATATTTAGGCCTCATGGTATTTTATTGGATATCACTTCACATGGGGATCACCACATGACCACTAGGTTTTGTTAAGGCATTCAGAAGGAAATGGTGGTGTATAGAGGAATCAGTGTGACATACCACCCTCCATCACATGGTTATGAAGAGTGACATAATCAAATTTTGGAGGACGTGATCTATGCACGTGTGTTAGATTTAGGAATCTTGGGTGATAACCATTTGGGATTAGTGAATTTTTCATATAATAATAGTTACTAATAATCGATTTGAATGTAATCCTTCAAAGATATTAATGGTTAATCATGAAATCACCATTGTGATGGGTTGAAGTAGGTGAGACTTCCATGCTAGGACCATGCCTTGTAAAAGAGGCATCCAACAATGTTTTTTGATCATTAAATGTTAATTAAAGGCATAGATCTTTCTCAAGAATTATGTTGATCCGTTAATCAAAGCCTTAGAATTAAAAGTTGGTAATCAAGTGTTTCTAATGTTGGTCTTTGTTTGGTTCACCATAATCTTTGTAAGAAAGTGAATCTTATGTTTTTGTATATTAGATCTTTTGATATTACCATGATTGTTGGTATGGTGTAGTAGTGGAAAGCATTTCCATCTTAGTATTCATCGAGAAATGATGGCATCCATGTCTTGAAATTGATTAAGTATATTTTATATAAATATAATGATCTATATTTGAATTAATTGGTTCTAGAATATTATTTTTAATTTTTTTGGATATTTTAATGGATTATGGATTCCCAAGTGAATTCTTAAGGGGAAATTAATATCATTGTTTCGTGTTCATTATAAACTTGTGAATTATGATCATGAGACATGAGATTATATATTTTTGGAAGAGTGGAAATATATGTATTGTTACTCTAATAATAATTTTTAATGACATTCTTATGGTGAAAGTATCATTATGGGGAGAATATTCACATTGTTTTTATTTTGTGATATTTTTCTCTTACTTTTGGTAATGATAATCTTGTTTTATATTTCCCTAAATTTTCTAGAGTAAATGGTTGTTCTTTGAAATACATTGGGTGGTATATAGTTAGTGGAAATTATTCACTAGCCCATGGAAAACCATACTCATATGAAAATAATGGAGTCCAAGGCAGAAGACTCGTGCACAAAAATATGCGCCAACCATACACCCACACTAGTGGCCCTATTTTAAATGTATGGCCAACCGCATGGGTGTGTTTCCCTTCCATGATAACTATTCAACCTCATTTCTCATTGGATATAGGTGTCACATGGTTAGCGCACAGTCTGGAAGACCCTGCAGTGAAAGCGTACGACCTTATAGATCATTAAAAATATTGAATTTACTATTTTACAATCTTCTTTTTTGTGGACCTATACCCTCCTTTATCTCCCCATTCGGTATCCACATCCTAAGGAAAACCTCCCCTGCCATACTTACTCCATTGGGCCTCTATCTCTTGGTGAATATGGTGTGTATCATTCAGGTAATCATAAATTGCGTCTCTCTATTCATCTTCTTCTCCTCATTGGATTTGTCTTCCTTCCCTCTTGGGTTCTCCCTTGTCTAGAAGATTTGTTTCGAAAATGTGGGTTCATTCTTATTCATTGACATAGAAATTTATGTTGATGTTGTTGTCTTACATTTACAAGGATACATATTGGTGTGGTTGTGGTTATAAATTGGATAACAAATTAATCCTTGATAAAGGTTGGTGGTTCCGTTATTTATCACAGATTAATGATTTTAGTTTCCCTGGTATGGTTTATAAATTCATTTTATGATTTTTTGGATGGTCTGAATAATTTTGTAAAATAGTTTTGGTGTTCTTAAGGGGTTTAAGGGGATTTTCCTATTGAAAATTATGTTTTACCATGTTTTTTTGTATTTTGGGATGCATTTATATGTTATAGGTGGTTAATTTGACATGGGAAAATTAATTAAGCATAATGTAATCCAATGTATCTTTGTGTGTGGACTAGGTGTTGTACGCTATGTGGATTAGTAGGGCTATGGTATGGTTCCCCCTTGAAGGATTGATTCAATATCACTATAATGATATATTATGATTATTAGATACCAATATACATTGGGATGTTACTCTTATCTAGTGGATTGTTCCTATGGATGTTTTAGGTTTTTTAAAGCATTCATTACTGAGGTAAGATTCTAGGACCACACTAACCCTAGTGACATTGTAATTACCTATGGTTCCCATATTATGATATTTTTATTGATCATCTTGTTTATGTATTTACATTCTCTTTTAATTTCTTATCATGTTTCATTTGAATTTTTTCATACTTTTTGATATATTGGAATGTTTATTTTTCCTATAATGTTATAGAATGGAATTTATTTTGGAGGTATCCTAATGGGAATTTTCATACACCCTCTATACACCATCAAATGTATGTAGACCCTGTTATGATTGAAGAAGTTAAATTAAATGTGTTCAATGGAGTTGATGTTGTATGAGGTTTCTAGTGCCTCATCTATCAGTAGGTTTTGGTGGTGGTGGTATGAAGTTGTTGACCATATTGTTTCTTTGTGGTTGGTGGTATACTTGTTTCCCCATCTAATTTTTTTATTTTGTTTTTTATTAAAATATAAAATGATTTTTTCTTGTTGAAGTTTATCATGTGACCTATTATACTTTAGTTATGAATTGTTTTGGTGATGTGATGTGTTATTCTTGGGGGTTGATTTATTGTTGACTATTGTGGGTGAAACCATTACATATTGGTATATTTGAGGCCCTGGAATTGGCTCCCATCCTATGGGGATCTAAAAAAACCATTCGGGCCATGCCCTAGGCCTGGTCAGGTAATGGGTTGGATGGATGCCCGACCATGTTCATGACAGCCCAATATTTAGAAAACCTAGGTAGTACATTTTTTAATTATGTCTAAATAATCCATCGTTGTTTTTTAATGTTTTTAACTCATGTATCCCTTATTAATTCATCAATATTATTAGATTCATTGTAGTGAAAATCATTATCATGTATATATCTTGACATTAATTATACAATGTCATAATAGATCTAGTGAATATAATTGGGATTATAACCAAAGTATCTCAAATGGTCACTAATTTCTCTAGATCCCAATTTTCATATATTTAAACACATAACACCAGGATTGTATAATATTTATTCAGGTTTTACATTGTATTTATGAAATTCATAGGTATTCATTACCATTTTCTCATTTTTAGTAATTTTTCTCTATGAATCTATCCAAATATTATCCATTAATTACCTTGAAATAATAAGTAACAATATTTTTAAAATATTTTTACAACAAACATATATTATGAATTTAATATTTATATCATAAAAAATAAAATAATAATATTACATTACATTTAAATAGCACTGTATAAAATATAGTAATTAATAAGACTAACAAAAAAAATCTAATATTCATTTTGTTATATAATTATATATGATAACATAAGAATACGTGTATACATATTAAAAAAGAAAATACTGTTTAAAATTATATATAAATATGTTTATATTGTGTATATTTAGTAAATATAAATATGATTAAAAATATATAATTATATTTAGATATATAAAAATATACGTAAATATGAAAACATATGAACACATTGTGACATCCCAAACCAAATCACTCTTAAACAGTAACCAAACTAGTGGGTAACAGGGCCTCATGCACACCTCCCCATATACTAGAGGCTTCCAACTAGAAGTGAGTATCTATGATGATACAAATAGGAATCAACATACTAGTTATTAGAGTTGAACAAAGTAGTATAATAATGTTAACAAATAGTCCAAGAATAAGAAATGTCCAAAAACAATTGTCAATCATTCAATCAATATATCCTGCCTAACAATTCCATAACCAAAAAAATGAACCAAATCTAATTTCATATAAAATATAATTTCAAGTCAAGATTCTATTAAAAATTGGAATATATGAGATATATATATATATGAAGGGATAAACACCATGCTATATAAAAAAGAAAAAAATTGGAAGTTATCTCAACTACCATCGTGGACATAATATCAGTCATCTTCACTCATACTCTATCCTAGATAGTGGTATCAGGTATCCATTATTGTAAATATTGTTTTAAAGTGGATGGTTCCTGGGCCAGAAAAAAAAGCCACGCATATTATAAATGAAAGATATTAAAAACTTCTAAATGATGGAAACATATTACAATCCATATTATAAAGGGTGTTTAAATCAATATGGTGATCTTCCAGCCAAATGATATTTGGATTTATCCCCTTGTTTTCATGGTCATCAAAAACCATTTTGGATTCCTGATAAATATGAGTGATGATGAATTTGATGGTGAGAAGCGAGCGAGTGCAGTCCATCCATCGATTGGGGATCGACCATACAAGGTGTATCACACCATTCCATATCGCATGCACGATGGTGGTTGAGTCACTCTTGATCTAATGGTTGTTCCAATAATGATACATTGAAAAAGAAATGTCATGAATCATACTCATAATCTCCCCCTCCAACGATGATGCAAAGCCATCGCTACAATAAAATTAGCTGAGGATCTAACCAAGATGGACCCTGAAGAAGACACCATAGTCTGTAGGGCCCAGATTTCCATTGGATGAGCCATCCACATTAACCATAATCCAACAAGTGGAAGAAGCACGCCAGAAAGCTTCAATGATGCATTGGGTTGGAAGAAGTTTCCATCAACCCAATGATGTTGCAGAATGTTAAAATCATTCACTTTGTTGTTGTAATGGACCTTTTGGACCGAAGCATCTTAACATATATAAATGAGGATCTGCATTCAACCTATATTATGGATAAATAGGAAATTTTTATTAATAATAGAATTTTTATAATTCTAGATCACATGAGGGAGCACAACAACATGATTCAGAAAAAGGGTCTTAATCGGTTGAGAGCTATCATATCCACACATCTCTTTAGTTGGGATTTGACAGAGTCATAAGTCAACCATCTTTAGTCCAATATGTTAAAGACATTGTTCCAATGAGAAGAATCAGTGGAACAAGCAATAAATAGTTGGATGGTATCTTCTCTGTGTTGATTACAGAGGCTACATTTAGAGCAGAGAATGCCATGTAATTTGAGGTGATCATTTGTGGGGATCCTCTTGTGTGCTTGACGCTAAATTTGAGTATTTCTGGATGGTTTAATCCAAGGTTTATCAATGTTTTAAATCCATCCATAAACATTTTTTGAGTTTTAAAAAGTATCTTTGTAAAAAAAATTATAATTGAGCATACCATTATTAGAATGTTCCAAAATTAACAAATCATCATTATTAGAGAATGGGTATTTGTCAAGGGCCTTCGTAATGGTGTTAATGAGCTGATCATTTTGGGAATTAAGAACATCTATGATATAAATGGTTGGATTGACAGGTATTTGGATAGGAGAGAATATGGTGATTAAAGGTGAACCAGTCCCATTATAAAACCATCAGTCATATAAGAGTCTCTTGAGACCATCCATCTATAATTGTTTATAATGGATTAAAGGATTGCTTTATGGATGTCCGAATAGAGGAGGTGTGAAACATTGAGTTTTATAACTTATGATTTTCATCAAATCTATTTTTTAGAAATTTAATGGAGTCATATTTATTGTAGAGAAGATTCCAACTAAGAATGGCTTGAAGAGTCTCATTTGTGTACTTATTTTTTTTGTTTCCTATACCACCCTTGTCGATAGAGTTTGCAATATATTAACTAGGGGACAATTACACGTTTCCATTCAACAGTGCTTTGAGTACAACATAAGTTTTGGATTGAGATATCAATCATTTTTATTAGTCTAGGAGTCCATTTTTAGACCATCATAGATAAACCAATTTGGAAACAACAATATATTTGACAAGGAATATTCTACCCACTATGGATAGAGCTTTTCCTTTCCAATTGGTAAACAAGGAATGAAAATGGTCCCAAATATTAGATAATTGACGGGATTTGGGTCACCCCCAATAAATTGGGATACCTATGTATGTAAAATGGAGAGTTCCCTCTTTAATACCATGGTCATTTATAATATTACACTTCCTCTTTCGGGGAATGTTCTTTGCAAAGATAATAGAATATTTTTTCTAGATAATTGCTTTCCCAAAAATCTTCTCATAGTCTGCAAGGGAGTTTTTTAGGTTTAGAATGTTTCTTTTATAACCTTGATTAAAAATAATAATGTCATTAGAATACAAAATGTTGGTGGGGGAATTCACATTTATTGAGATAGTAATGGGCCTGAGTTTGTTTTGACCAAAAAGACAAGTGAGAAAGAGGTTGAGATAGTCCTTTGAAATGTAGAAAATGATCATAGAGGTGGGTAATCTTGTCTAACACCATTGGGGAATTTGATATATTCCCTGGGGGGTGAGTTTATTAGAATGGAAATGGAGGCAGTGTTGAACAATGGTCTAATAATAGAGATAAATGTGTCATTAAAATCAAAAGAGTGGAGCTCCTTGAATATAAAACTCTAATTCATGAAATGAAAAGATTTTTCGATTTCCAATTTAAGGGAAATATTACCACCTCTTTTAGCTTTTTTTAAAGTGTTAATAAGCTCTAAACCATGACGTATTAAATTTTGAATGGATCAAACCTTAATAACCCAAAATTCATTTCATGATAAATTTTTGTTAGTGATAGGTGAAAGTCTGTTATCAATGATTTTTGTGATAATTTAATAATGTGTGTTGATGAGTGAAATGGGCCTAAACAAGTGAATTTCTAAAGAATTGTAAAAATGTATGAATTAAATATAGTAATTGGAAATTTTAGCCCTCAGGGAGAAAATCATTAGAGAAAAAAGATTTAAAATGTTTTCAAATATCAAATTAGATAATGTCCCAATACTATTGAAATAATATATTATTTAATCGATGAGGACTAGGAGAACTATCAGGATTACGACTCAATGTAGTGTCCATAATTTCATGTTCAAGTGGAATGTAAAGAAGAAATGTGTTGTCATCATTGTTGAACACCATAGGCATGATATATAGCATCCCGCCTTTTTATCACATAAACTTTCATTACATTTTACAAAACCGAGGATCTTTAAGGTTTAGTGTCTTGGAAACCAGGAACTTTAAACATGAAAACATAAAAGATTCTTCTTAAACACTTGAAAGGCTTATCCTCATGTTCATCCTAGGTTCATTACTGCATCTCATAACCTGGGGACATACATCAAAAGAAAGGGTGAGCAGAAGGCCCAGTAAGGGAAACAAGAGAAACATTTTACATGTGAACTTGAGATACTTCAATAAGGTCATGAAAAGAACATTAAGGCATGAGAAAGAAATCATGAGGCATATCATAATAAAAATAACATTTTTCATAACTTGAAGATGTGGCTACAACATTTAATATTGAAAATCATTTTGTTTCACCAAGGTCCATCCCCAAGGTGTCATTAAAAATTACCAAGGTTATTCACCAAGGTATCAGTCTAAAATGTCATCTCTAGAGATTAAGTCTTTACCCAACGCATTAGAGTGCTATCTGGGCGCACCCTTGACATGTCTCTATTATCATGTGAGCCACACATATCATCATCAATCATTTCATAAACAACCCATATAGCATAAAATAAATGGGTTTCACTTCATACTCATAACGTTTTCAAAACTGCTTTAAAGACATGATCTTTATGTTGCTTTAATCCCACGGAAGGGGAAAGCGGGTTTCACGTATGTAAATACCAGAATTTAAAATATAAAATTTTGATATATATGTGAATACCCCTATAGAAATAAGAGATTTTAGTATTCACTTAATAAAATAAAATAGCTTTAGAAAAAAGAGAGAGACATTTTGAGACAAAAATTCTGCAGCATAACGGCTATGTTACAAGGTTTCTAGAAAACATTGAAAAGAGAGGGGACATGTATCAAAAATTCATAAATGACCCATAAAATAGTAGAGGGACAGAATATATGGGATTTAAGAACATGGTAATGAAATTTGAAAACATACCATATTAAATGAAGAACTTGAAAGGAAGACAAAAATAAGATTTCTCTTATGAAAATTCGGCAACATAGGAGCGTTACATAAACTTCAACCAAAAATGAATTGATGTGATAAAATAGGGACTCTCATCATATGAACTTAAAATATAAGTATGATATATGTAGAGATCATACCCCAACATAATAAAAAGGAACTTGCAAGACATGACATGGAATTAGAACTTTTAAAAGGGAGAAAGGTGCAAGGACCACTTAAAAATTCAGCAGCCTAACGACGCCACTTAAACTTCAAAATACTGAATTGAAGAGATCAAATGGGGTCTCTCATCATATGATCATAAATGATCAGTATGATAGATATAGAGATCATACTCCATCATAACAAAAAGTAACTTGAAATAATTGACATGAAAGTAGAACTTCAAAATGAGAAGGGTGAAGAACCACTTAAAAATTCGGCTGCCTAACAGCGCCACTTAAAACTTGAAAATACTGAATTGAAGAGATCAAATGGGGTCTCTCATCATATGATCATAAATGATCAGTGTGATAAATTTAGAGATCATACCCCAACATAATAAAAAGGAACTTGAAATACTTATCTGAAAATAGATCTTGAAAAATGAGAAGGGAGAAAGAATCTGTTACAAATATTTCGGCAGCCTAACGGCGCCACTTAAAACATCATAAAAAGAAATAATGAGAGTAAGAGGGGATCTCTCATTATGTGAACATGAAAAGGGCAGTAGTAGGAGTATAGAATAAAACCCTTTAACATAAGAACATGGAGAATAAAAGAAATTACATAAAAGAGATTTCTTGAAAAGAAAGAGAGAGATCAGATCCCTTACCTTAAAACGTAACTCTTAAAACTCAATGGTTGGGACCTTGAGGGCTTGGGGGCACCGTGGGAGGACTCCAGGGGAGGTAATGAGACCAGAACTTCGTTGGGGGGGAGTGGGGAGTGGAATGGATGAGAGGATGGAAGGTTATTTATAGGGAAAGTGAGGGGACAAGGCATTAATGGCCAAAGGACACCTCATTAGTGGTTTTGGCAAAACCATGGGCTGGACCATGGTATTTTCCCATGGTATTGGCCACTTCGGATACCTCATACCTTATCTTACTACTCATAAGTCTACCATATTGATTACATAATTAATACATCATTTAATGATGTCATTAAACACCCGTAACATAAAAACTGTACTTTCACTATTCATCCAAAATTCAACTTTTTCAGAATAATCCCAAAATTTCACTTTAACCAAATATCAATGCTCTGATTTCAAAAATGAACTCCATTTTATAAAAATAATTTTCTAAATATTTTTAATTTTTTTTAAATAAATACACTATTCACCGAAAATTCATTTTTTTCAAAAAAAAACCTCAAAAATTACCATAACATAATATCGGTGCTCTGAATTCAAAAATGAAATCCATTTTATAAAAATAATTTTTTAAATATTTTTAAATTAATTATTAATTAAAAAACACTATTCACTCGAAAAAACTAATACTTGAATAATAATTTATGAAATCGTTATTTAACCATTTTAGTGAATCACATTAATTAATCAAGGTGCCTAGATTATATTAATACTTTCATTAAGTGAGATTATTAATCCATTTGGACACATTACCAATCCTAATCGTAAAATCACTATTCATAATTTACTATTCATCAAAAATTAAGTTGATCTTATTAGACTCTGAATTTCGTACTGAGCATAATTGTAGAAGACCATTTTTTGAATATCATTACACCTTTTTAATTATTTAAGGTTTACATAAACATTTTTAAAATATCCTTTTTCTAAAATTTATCAAAAATATGCATACTATATTTATCCGGTCATTTGAAAATTCATAAACTTCATCATAAGAAGAAATCCAATTTTTTATTTAAAACAAAGGATTACACAAGGTAGTTACGGTCTCCTTACATAGCCCCTTATCACACCATCATATGACCTAAGTGTAAGGTGTGCTTAGGTGAGAGAATATGAGGGAGGCTCGGCTAACATCGCACGAGTAGTAATTTCTATCAGTTTGAACTTCTCGCAAAGGAGATTCCATTCTAGCTTCACACGATGAAGTTCGGCTTGGGTTTGGTCCAGAGCAAAGCCCAGTGGTGCTACCTCCTTCCCAAGTTCTGTTAGATGGGTTTCGATCGGTCCAAAACTAATGGGTGAGGCCATCGAATCTTCTTTCTATAATAATTAACCAAGATTACTTGTATTTAGAAACAATAATCAAAATGTTAAGTTTCCAGGGGTCATATTGACCAATGGTCATATAACAGTCAAAACCCAATGGTCTCATTTTAATTATACTCATGTTATTAAATGAAACATATTTTTTGAGTATAAAAAACAAAATAAAATAACACATAAAATTAGGAAACACGATTTATTCAAAATTTAGGGTCGTTACAATCTTCCCCCCTTAAGAAATTGCGTCCTCACAATTTTTAAAATTGGGTTTTGAAATTTCATTGAATGTCCCACATCAGAAAAGGAGTCAGTAAAACTATTACTTTAAAAGAAAAAAAAAAGGTAAGTACAAAGGTCACCTGAGTTAGCCCACACTAGGATTCCATGTACCAAAACATGGACATGGAGGAGAAAAAAAAGGGTCATGTTCTGAGGGAGAGTGATAGAAAACATGATTAGGAGAAAGTTAACAATAAGAAAATCCCAAACTTATGATGTGTGTAAACGTTCTTTGATTACCAAGTAGGAAACGTACACCAACAAAGTTTTTGTTTTACGTTCCTTTTCATAATTTTGAGGAATTCATTTACAACATAAAACAAAAACACAAGAAAATATACCTATCTTCATGTATAGTTTCATTCATTAATAAGTTTCTACCCAAAACTAATCTTTTCTCCAAACTATGAGCATTCAAAACTACTTGGTCTCATCAAAAAACAAGAATCATCTTCTAGATAATCACATAATCCACAAAAGATTAAGTATCTATTTCTTCTATCTTTAAACATTGACCCAAAAATAGAAAGGGTAAGGCAAAACAACTCCTCAAAATGAAATAATCCCATAGGAATGGAAACTACTTTTAAATCTTCAAAGTTACATGGTACGACCCAAAGTTCATCATAGTCCATTCGATAAATAACGGTCCTTAAAATTCCTCAAAATAAACCAAACTAAGATTGAAACCCAAATACAAGAAGGATTTTATAACATAGTCTTCCAAAAATAAACTTCATTGTTCATCTCTAAACAACATCAACCACTCCTAACATCTTATAACAAAAGTATCTAACCTAAACATATTTTACCCACGATAGGTTAATCATTCCCATAAGTAACCTAAATTAATATAAGTCCACCTTAAATTCATCGATTCTTCAAAATAGAAGTCAACCTTACTCAATGAAAATACGGTAGTAATCTATTTACCTCGATCATATAGGGTCCCCAAAATAGTGAAAGTCTTAAAAAATAATAATCATATTTTAATCCCCTAATCATCCCTGTCATATTATTATGACAATCGTCGCATTTCCTATCACATTGGTTGTTGGGAAATGTTCTTCCATTTACCACTATTAACTAAGAAGAGAAAGCATAATTAGGGGCTTAAGTACTTATCTAATAATCATGAAAAGGAACTAAAAGCATATAAGGATAACTTATAGAAGAAAAGTATACCCTAACTTGTGAACCCCTAGGTTCCCATCTAGGTTATCAATGATCATATATTCTTATGTGAATATTTATTTTATTTTATCTTTGTTCCTTTAACAATGGCTCATACTAAGATTATGAATTTACCAAAGCATATCCCCTGGGAGTGTCGTAACCAAGAGTGCAGCGAGGCCCATTGTCGTGTACCAGTTCCCGTTCGAGTCTAGCTCAAAGCAGTGTTTTCGGGTTTTACCCCTATGTACATCTAGGCTAGAGCCACCTCTACCTGCTCGTATCCAGACAGGGATGTATTTGGTTGGCAACCCCTTACTCAATACTCACCAAAATACCAGGAAGATTTCCTATATTTAAACTTTTCTATAGGGTTCTTCCTAGAGTTATCATATCCTAATTTCCACAAATAACTAAACCATCCTTTGATACCCACTATAGTATCCTGCCTTTTTATCACATAAACTTTCATTACATTTTACAAAACCAAGGATCTTTAAGGTTTAGTGTCTTGGAAACCAGGAACTTTAAACATGAAAACATAAAAGATTATTCTTAAACACTTGAAATGATTCTCCTCATGTTCATCATAGGTTCATTACTGCATCTCATAACCTGGGGACATACATCAAAAGAAAGGGTGATCAGAAGGCCCAGTAAGGGAAACAAGAGAAACATTTTACATGTGAACTTGAGATACTTCAATAAGATCATGAAAAGAATATTAAGGCATGAGAAAGAAATCATGAGGCATATCATAATAAAAATAACATTTTTCATAACTTGAAGATGTGGCTACAACATTTAATATTGAAAATCATTTCGTTTCACCAAGGTCCATCCCCAAGGTGTCATTAAAAATTACCAAGGTTATTCACCAAGGTATCAGTCTAAAAAGTCATCTCTAGAGATTAAGTCTTTACCCAATGCATTGGAGCACTATCTGGGCGTACCCTTGACATGTATTTATTATCATGTGAGCCACACATATCATCATCAATAATTTCATAAACAACCCATATAGCATAAAAATGGGTTTCATTTCATAATCATAACGTTGTAAAAACTGCTTTAAAGACAAGATCTTTATGTCACTTTAAACCCACAGAAAGGGAAAGCGGGTTTCACGTATGTAAATACCAGAATTTAAAATATAACATTTTGATATATATGTGAATATCCCTATTGAAATATGAGATTTTAGTATTCACTTAATAAAATAAAATATCTTTATAAAAAAGGGAGATACATTTTGAGACGAAAATTCTACAGCATAACAGCTATGTTACAAGGTTTTCAGAAAACATTGAAAAGAGAGGGGACATGGGTCAAACATTCATAAATGACCCATAAAACAGTAGAGGGAAATAATATAAGGTATTTAATAAAATGGTAATTAAATTTGAAAATATACCATATTAAATGAAGAACATGAAAGGCAGACAAAAATAAGATTTCTCTTATGAAAATTCGGCAGCCTAACAGCGTTACATAAACATCAACCAAAAATGAATTGATGAGATAAAATAGGGTCTCTCGTCATATGAACATAAAATATCATTATTATAGATATAGAGATCATACCCCAACATAATAAAAAGGAACTTTAAAGACTTGACATGGAATTAGAACTATGAAAAGGGAGAAAGGTGCAAGGGCCACTTAAAAATTCAGCAGCCTAACGACGCCACTTAAACTTCAAAATATTGAATTGAAGATATCAAATGGGGTCTCTCACCATATGATCATAAAATATCAGTATGATAGATATAGATATCATACCACAACATAACAAAAAGGAACTTGAAATAATTGACATGAAAGTAGAACTTAAAAACGAGAAGGGTGAAGAACCACTTAAAAATTCGGCAACCTAACGACGCCACTTAAAACATCAAAATACTGAATTGAAGAGATCAAATTAGATCCTTCATCATATGATCATAAAAGATAAGTATGATAAATTTAGAGATCATAACCCAACATAATAAAAAGAAACTTGAAATAATTTACATGAAAATATATCTTGAAAAATGAGAAGGGAGAAAGAATCTGTTACAAAAAGTTCGGCAGCCTAACGGCGCCACTTAAAACATCATAAAACGAAATAATTAGAGTAAGAGGGGATCTCTCATTATGTGAACATGAAAAGGGCAGTAATAGGAGTATAAAAGAACACCCTTTAACATAAGAACATGGAGCATAAAAGAAATTACATAAAAGAGATTTCTTGAAAAGAAAGAGAGAGACCAGATCCCTTACCTTAAAACGTAACTCTTAAAACTCAGTGGTTGGGACCTTGAGGGCTTGGGGGCTCCGTGGGAGGACTCCTTGGGAGGCAGTGATACCCGAAAATCGTTGGGGGAGAGTGGGGAGTCGAATGGATGAGAGGATGGCTTGGTATTTATAGGGAAAGTGAGGGGACAAGGCATTAATGGCAAAGGGACACCTCATTAGTGGTTTTGGAAATCCAATGGGCTTGCCCATGGTTTTTTCCCATGGTATTGTCCACATGGGACACCTCATACCTTATCTTACTATTCATAAGTTGACCATATTGATTACATACTTAATATATCATTTAATGAAGTCATTGAACACCCATAACTTAAAAACTGTATTTTCACTATTCATCCAAAATTCATCTTTCTCAGAATAATCCCAAAATTTCACCTTAACCAAATATCAATGCTCTGATTTCAAAAATGAACTCCATTTTATGAAAAAAAATTCTAAATATTTTTAATTTATTTTTAAAAAAAATACACTATTCACCAAAAATTCATTTTTTTCAGAAAAAACCCCAAAAATTACCATAACATAATATCGGTGCTCTGAGTTCAAAAATGATATCCATTTTATAAAAATAAATTTTTAAATATTTTTAAATTAATTATTAATTAAAAAACACTATTCACTCGAAAAAACTAATACTTGAATAATAATTTATGAAATCGTTATTTAACCATTTTATTGAATCACATTACTTAATCAAGGTTCCTAGATTATATTAATACTTTCATTAAGTGATATTGTTAATCCATTTGGACACATTACTAATCCTAATCATAAAATGACTATTCATAATTTAAAATTCATCAAAAATTAATTTGATCTTATTAGACTCTAAATTTCGTACTGAGCATAATTGTATAAGACCATTTTTTGAATATCATTACACATTTTTAATTATTTAAGTTTTAAATAAACATTTTTAAAATATCCTTTTTCTAAAATTCCTCAAAAATATGCATACTATATTTATCCGGTCATTTAAAAATTCATAAACTTCATCATAAGAAGAAATCACAATTTTTATTTAAAACAAAGGATTACACAAGGCAGTTACGGTCTCCTTACATAGCCCCTTATCACACAAGCATAGAAACTAAGTGTAAGGTGTGCTACGGTGAGAGAATCTGAGGGAGGCTCGACTAACATCTCACGAGTAGTAATTTCTATCAGTTTGAACATCTCGCAATGGCAATTCCGTTCTAGCTTCACACGATGAAGTTCGGATTGGGTTTGGTCCAGAGCAAAGCCCAGTGGTGCTACCTCTTTCCCATGTTCTGTTAGATGGGCTTCGATCGGTCCAAGACTACTGGGTGAGGCCATCAAATCTTCTTTCTATAATAATTAACCAATATTACTTGTATTTAGAGACAATAATCAAAAATTTTAGTTTCCAGGGGTTATATTGACCAATGGTCATATAACAGTCAAAACCCAATGGTCTCATTTTAATTATACTCATGTTATCAAAGGAAACATTATTGTTGAGTATAAAAAACAAAATAAAATAACAAATAAAATTAGGAAACAAGATTTATTCAAAATTTCGGGTCGTTACATGATATCTGGTAATATGTCCCTGTTTTTATAATGGGAAATAATGATAGATGCAAAATAATAGATAATATGAATAGAAATATAATCATCATCATCTAATAGAGTATCTATGTCTTTTAGAGAGGTCATCAGTCAGTAAGATTTTCTAGCTATTTAAACGGAGTTATAAATTTTTTTCTAACAACATCAGATAACCATTTATCATTGAAGGATTTTCTATTAATATTCTCCTGAAAAGTGAGTAAAAAATTTATCTTAACCGATATACTGAATTAATGGTTCAATTAGTTCAGAAGTCAGATCTGTTATTAATGTTTTGAATTTGATTAAGTTCATTCTCAAGAAGAAAGATTTCATTGTTAATTTGTCAAGAACCCAGATACCACTCCAATAACATTATAAACACTTATCCTTAAATGATCATCCTTGATATTCTGCATTGGAACCCAGTCATCACACTTGGTGTGTTATAATGACGTAAACATGTGATTCCACCATTGGAATTACAAATAAGATACCCAAGTGTCACTAATGGAATAGTATAGTATAATTCCCTTTAATTTCATCCTTATAAATCCATATATAGAACATAAGATTCACTTATGTTGTAATTTAATCAACCCAAAAGGTGTGGCAGTCTATGGAGTTCATATGAGAACCCATGCATCACTCATAGAGTGAAATAAATACATTGATAATTCTTTAAAATTCAATAATATTGATTACCCTATCAATAGAATTATGAGTAATAAACAATTTATTTTTCTAGAGATGTAATAATACTTGGTTATGGTTTATAATCTAATCATACCATTTAATAATGAATTCAATTCAATTGGACATTTCATTACAAGGAATAACTATATCATGCATGAGAAGGAATAAAAAATTGAGATGTGGACTAACTATTAAAACATGTTTTTAGTTCGTATCATTCATAATTCATTTCATTATCACATCCAAAATAAAATGGGTATGAAATAATCCTCATAATGCAATTTGATTAATTTAGTAGCATTTTTTCATTTATACTATTTAATGAAACTCTAATGGGGTGGTTGTAATTATGGTTATAAAACTCCATTGGTACTAATGAGCATGATGGGTCAAATAGGCCATCATATAAAAATTAATATAATAAAAAAAATAATGAGGGATTTATGGAAATTATATCACATGGTATAACAAAACAATGTATATATATATGTAAAATTAGTAAATATTATTTAAAATAACCTTATATGTGAATTGGATTCCTCATGCATTATTTTCCTCTAATATTTGATACAATGGGATAAATTGGTTAAATAGATAAACACCTTAAATTAGAATATTATCTCACATGTATTTTGAGTTCTAAATGGAGAGATAAATGAAGAATAGAATTATATGGATCGAAGGGTACACCATTAGATGCCCCAAAAAATAGGCCATGAGTGTTTTGGATTCTATATTAATGAGAACGATGAAATCATATCTCGGATTCAAATGAGATCTCCAAAGTTACTGGAGAGGTGTTTCACGTGAGAGAAAATGAATAATGATGTACATAACATCATATAATGGAGTGGAAAATTGTAAATTCACCAATTTTTAAAGGGGTATGGTTTGGATGTATGATTGTACGAACCATGCACCAACAATGTGCAACCACCACATAAGTGGTACTAAGTATGTGGGGTAGGTTCATGGTTATGGAAAACCATGCAAAGCCCTTTAAACCCTCTAAAGATTCACTACATCACCCCACATGGATTTCCCAAATATTGAGGTCTCTAGATAATTGTTTAAATAAACCTTTAGGCCCACCTATTTCATCTAAATTTTTATGCTATTGGCTATGAAGAATCCTTGATACATCCAAAATACAACAAAATTCCCTTATACCTTTCCATATAGATAATATAATGGTTAAAATTACAATTTAAAGTATTTAACTCATTTGACAACATAGGCAGTCCATTCTGAAAGAGGTATAAAAATATTTTAGAATCAATTTTTTCATTTAGTCCATACACCATCCTTTATCTCCCATGTCACATCATGTACAAGAACATGTACCCACAACACCCATACTACATGAACGAAATTTCTTCAGAGTGCCCTTGTTCATTGATCAATGTCATGTATAGGATTATCCTCAAAGGAAATAACCACATATTACACAACCTCATTATGGTGAAAATTATTAGTTATGTATTAATAAAAAAGGAATATATGATATCAATGGATGATGCCATTCATGAATTTGTACCTCCAAAGTAAATATAACGGATAGGTTATTCACCCAACTCTATAAAAAATCAGAATGAGCACAACAAGATGAGGATAAAAATTACAATATCTATGAATATATTTTTTCACTATTCATGGTTAAATACAAAATAAAACTTTATCTCTCACCTCAAACTCTACTCATTGGTGGAGGCGATTAGTGTATGACTTCATTATAGAATGAGTTTTTTACATAATCTTACAGATATGATTTACATCCATTGAAGTCTCTTGAATGATATGACATCCCAATACCACTACCTCTCCAAACTCTAAAAAGAATTGGGGCAACAGAATGAACTAAAGTACAAGGAATCATAAGTATCCATTTTTAATGTTTCTAAGAAATTTTTATTTGTTATTAGACTAAGGGATTTGTAAGTAATTCTCTCATGGACCTCATATATATTGGATTCTTTCTTAAGTAATTCTTTATATGTCCTGTATTATATTCTCAAACTAACTATAACTCTATGTGTTATTGGTTATAATCAGTAGTACCTATGAACCCTGTTCACTCAACAACACCTTACATAACTATGATGTAAAATTGAAATATCTATATAATACGATAGTACCTGAAAATTCATGAATGTGTTTAATCACTATGAAATATATCCTTCCTAGATAATCTATTCAAAATGGAGTCTCTAATATGTATTATGTGTGTATAATCTTCCAATATATTTATTATCACATATAATACATATCTATCTCAATGTGACCTAGTTAATCCCCTCAATAATCTATAATAAAATCAACCCATTTTTAATATGCAATTGGAAATGGAATTAAATTTATAGCATGAAAATGGTCTTCTACCATCACCAGATGATAGATAGATCCCCAATAAATGAACCAGTAACCCCCATTTTTATCCACAATCACCAATATTATGGTTATAAATAATTTTATATCTTGGTACAACTTGGGTGTATTACCTAAGTATATCAATGAGACTCTCACATCAACTAAACTGATGATGGTTCAATATCCCATAAATTCCCACTAAATTGAATGATCAAATCTTTATCAACAACCCAACCAGAAGATATGTACATACCTAAAATGTTCTCATGGGACCAATACCTTTGGATCTAAAAGCATCATCATCTTTAATGTATCTAGAAGTGATGTGGAGACTATTAAAAAGGTTGGTTCTGGATTACCGTAATGGTCATATACCTCCAAAATATATCTTATAAAATAATTATGTAAACATTAATTCATTACTGACCACATAGATAGACCACGTCTATGTTTTTTGTCTTAGAACATTAGAAATGGCTATTCCCTACCTTGGGATATATGCAAGCTCCAAATCACAAAACTAATGGTATTCAACCAAAGTACATTATTTTAGGTAAAATAATCATTTTACAAATGAATAATTGAGGATTTTCAGGTCCTCTATAAAAAAATGATATCATAGAAATTAATGACTCTAATAATGTAAGGTATAAATAATAACAACTAGCCCGAGATCATGTGTCATTTAATTCCACTAAATAAACCTAAACTGCTGAGACCTATATTACATGACTTGATCTCTCTATATCAAAATGACTCCTTGATCGATGCCAAATATATCATAAAAACCATATTACCTCTACCAAGATTAGATAAAATGAGTATTAACATATAGGTAATTTTTCTTCTCTAAAATTTAAATATTTTCACTCACAATTTAGAGAACATGATTCTCACAACTTTTTTAGTAATGTTCTTAAGAGGTTCCTACATGAGTGAAAAATTCATAATGAAGTTCTATTAACAACATACAATACTCAAGAAAAACTATGTATATATATATGACATTTTTGGGATTTTATCAAGAAAAATTGGATCTCATCTTATTTAGGTTATAAAATATGAATGTATCTGAGATATTTTGACCCATGAAGTAACAATTTTATTCAAAAAGGTTAATTATGTGATCATATAATATAGTCTGTGATATTTAAGTGTCTAAAAATAACATTAATATGTATTTCAGGTTATTATAATGTATATATGTACACCATGATGTCTCCCACAAATACTAAAACAAATGAATCATAGTACGGGTGGAAAACATTACTCATCAAAGCCATGAATACTATTGGAATGTTTGTAATATTGAATTATATAAACAAGTACTCAGACAATACATATCTTTTATGGAATATTTTATGGATTATATCTGATGGTCTATCACAAACCTAATGATAGACCAATCTTAATGGATATGGAGAAAACCATCACTCATAAATGTTGGTTAAAGAGGTAATTAATTCAAGGAAGTGGATACTAGTTCATAACCATTAGATATTTCAACTGATTATAATGCATGAAAATACTAAGTGTTTCATCCACAATCCTAGTGAAAGACATGTGAAAATTACATGTTAAAGTATTGAGTCATATAAAACACTTAGATTCAATGTCATCTAACTACCATTTATAATCATGAAATTCCGTACAGTCCATTCTATAATGAATAATGGATATTAGTGATGCTTTGGGAATTAGTTCAATATAAATATCTACCTCTCTTAGCAGGTAGCCTAAAAAAATTCATCCAGTAATAAATCCCTATAAAAATCATTGTGTGAGGGGAATATATTCATCACATTCTTATATCATCAACATAAATCATATAATCTAACCACTCACTCTACCCATCCCATAAATCCCTATTCCATATCAACTTTAATTCTATTTCCATTAACCATTATGTTAATTTTACCCAACCTAGGGTGACGTAAATTATACCTTTCAAAAATAATAATCCCCATAAGAGAAATAATGATCCAACCTATCCATCCAAAGAATAATTTGAAATATAGCTTTAATGAGATTGAATAAGTCTCATATGAACAGACAAATGTATACCTCATTGGTTCATTACATACCTTGGAATATAGTTTCTAATTTAATTCCCAATATTGTATCTTTTTTTATTATTCTAAATATAAACTGAATGTTGATCTGAAGGGCCTCTATAGTAGAAAAAGATATTAATATTAGGATTCCAAAATATTAAATAATGAAGAAACTATAGTAAAATATTCTACAATCATACATCTAACAGCAAATGGACTAGCACTGTAAACCATAATGATCGACTTCAAAATATAAATATTCCCATTTTTGTATCCCTAATATACAAGATTCCCTACTCATTGTTGTCTGAGTCAGCTGGTGTTGAATGTCATTGGTTTGGCTTCCTCAACCATGACCACCCTCTCGGTCTGATTGTCTGGTAGTACTACAGCTCCGTCCCTAATGAGGGCATTATAACCCCACTTCTAAACATATATTCAATTTGGAACATTTTTCAAGGGCCACTATAGGTATATATCTAAATAATCAATGAAAATGACTCATGAACCACTAACCTATCACTCAACTAGGTACATAATAATATGTGTCTTCATGTGTCATTGGAAACCTCACTATTAGAATACCACATGGATACCTGAGTGCACACTATAACAACAAATCATTCAATGAGAATACCAAAAATGAATCATTAAACTACTAGTTGAATTATCAATATATCTTAGAGAAAAAAACATGGCTTTTACATTCATCCTCTCTTAGGTTTCGCTTACTAATGAATTCTTGATTCACTATCCATGAGATTGTAGACAATTGAAATTCAGTCACCTATGTTCATATGTCATTCCTAATATTATCCATAAATTTCCAAGCAATAAATATAATTTCACATAGATGGATCCATGTGAAGCACTAGAGTTCAGTGAAATGTTATATGTAATCCATAACAGATAATGAACCATGTTCTATATACTTAAACACTTGTTCCTTTTTCTTCCATTGATGTCATAAGATATAAATAGTCATTAAAGTAAATCTAGAAATTCCTCAAAATGACATATTCAAAATGATCTACATTGATAATATCATCTCACCTCATCTAGGAAGAATCTAATTTCATATACATGGAGAGATTCAATCCCCACTCAGGTTGATTCTCTTGATCTTTTAAAATAGATTTCATGACCTTCAGCTGTAACTCCACAACCTATAAACCACCCTCCCATGAAAAGGAGGGAGGATGTTGCTGCTGAAATTCATTTGTCAATAATTTAAAAATTAGGTCAGTTCATGGGGCTCCATTTATGTTCTACATGGTCCTTATAAGACACTATAAAAATTAGGCATCTGTGCTATAGTCAGACATAATAGTTTGTGCTGCAAGTGGCACTATAGAAGGTAATATTGGTAGATAAGGACATCCACCTCTGTAATATAGTCATAACCACACTCTTGTCACATGAATCAAGAATAATGTTTTTTAATATCACTAAAATTTCAAAACAAATGACTAAAAATGTATTTTTGGAAAATATAGATCACATACATAAGAATTGGACATGTAAAATTCTTCCAAAATTATAGTAACAGCCCTCGACCTTATCCTAATGAATGTAATGTTAAATGTTTATAACCATGAAGAATGACTAAATATAATTCCCACTTACCACAACTAATGATCGGTTAAGGTTATTTTCTCTATGTATATATGGGGTTCTATGATATAGTGAATCAATTTAATGTTATAGAGAGAAAAACTAATTATGTTGAAATTGGAATCACCAATTAAAAACAACTATTTCCTTTAATTTTTATTAATTAGTTGTTCAGACTAATTTTTTAATATAATAGTCCAATTAGATGAGTTATTATTACTATGTTATAAATTAATATACTTTATATGTTTTTTATTATCATTTCATGTAATTATAACTTGGTTTTTAACTTTAGTCTCATAATATTCTCATTTCATATATGATGGTTTGATTGTATGGTTTACCATTCACAATTAATTAAATCCAATACTAATTATAATTTACTGTTTACACCCATTTAATAAAAAACATAAATGTTTCATCCCAAGTGACCAATGGCCCATGGATAAATGGCGTCATAATTGGTTAATTAATGTGCTTCAATCAAGATGTTTTGGAAAACACCATTTTGGATGATAATGAAACAATAATAACTAATCGTATATCATAAATACAAAATGGAATGCTATCAATGATCAATAACACAATTATACATGAAAATAAACATAGACCTGTGTTATATAACTATGAATATTGAATCATTACATATACATGGTATGTAGATAAATTTGAAACATAAATAAGTCAATCAAGAAAAGCAATGTACATGGAATAGAATCTTAATGACCTATGAATCTCTTTATTATTATAATGTTGATGGATTTAATACATTAATTTCATTCCTTCCCATGGTTAATGTAACCCATAATGAAAATAAACTCCAAAAATCATATGCATAACCCAATGGTGATATCAATAAAATGGTAATAGGCATAATTCAGAAAAAACCGTTCTCATCCTACATTATTTGGAATTTCCTGGTGCATGTGTTTTCGACTCATAGGAAGATTTTATCATAAAATTCTAACACATTCTTATTATCCTGTCTACCAACCCAAATAATAGAACCAAAGGAAATTATTCTATGATACCACTTTCTAACATCTCGAACCAACTTACTATTAAATAGTAACCAAAAGTGTCGATTAAATGAAATTAAGCACATGTCCTAATATGCCATAGGATACCATGTATCACTGATGGATAGTGATTATATTATGGGGAGACCATGCAGTCATAATCAGAGTGTAACACATTCATATAATTATTTCAATAGATAGAGGAGTCAAAATAAATGACCACCAATATAATAATAAAACATGGGATCCCAATAATCGTTAGAAAAGATTCATATCCAATAAAATGAACATTATATGACATAAAATACCAAATTAGTACATTTCTCTATGCTATAAATAATTAGAATATAAGGGAAAATTGGCCATTCGTAATCAAATTTCCATATAAAAAAGGGTAAAAATATACCTCCTATAGAATCATCATAAAAAAATTTATACAACTCACATACCACATCCTAGTACAAAGAAATTAGGCATCCATGGATAAAACCTACCCTCTATCCCAAAAAGTAATTATGAAGTTTGTTCTATTATTGATCGACAGTCATAATATTTTTTGAGGTATACTTAGTAGGCTACCAAAAATGGTGTATAATGATATCATTTATGTGAATATATAAGATATAGTGTGCATATAATTATATAAACTATAAATGATATTTATAAATCTCTTTTTGAAAATAATTTTGAACTAGAAACCCATCTGATACCACCTCTTTGATTTTATAACAAAATATCATTGAATGAATAAAAATTATAATATTATTTTAAAATTTGTTTTGGAGACCTAGTTCATAGCCATGGTGTCCAGAAAGAATTAAATCAGTATAAGAAATCAACATGCACAATTTAATATTCAACATGAATAAGGAATAAAAAATTGTCATCATTTAAAAATATCACTAACAAAATAAAAGTACATTATTTTTCATAGAATATTCCTCACCCAAATTAATTAATAGTTTTTTAGTTGGAAACCTGAGCCCATCCATGTTGTTAATATGAGGAAACTCGGTGTCACACTAAGTGTACAATGAACCTATCACCCTATAATCCATTTTATGACATTACTCATAGGAATGTTGGAATATCTCAAAGTGTTGTAAAATATACATACCCCTATGGGTTTATCCTTAATGTTCTATGTAAGAACCCCTAGAATTACTTATGGAATAATATATTAAACTGACCTCTATAATTATCCTTGTAATTGCATTCCATGAACCCAACTGTCACACAAGGAATAATATATTCAACCAACTAGGTTTCCTCATCTATGTCATTCAGATTAGAACCTATTTACCACTCAAAACATGAAATAAATCCATTGATAACATACTTAAGTCAAATATAATGAATTACACAATCCATGGAATTTTACATTGGAAACCATTTTTCACCCTCACCATTGTATAATTATTGTTTCTGGTTCCAAAATATACCCATACCATTTAAAAACAATTTTACTTCAATTAGTCTTTTCCCAAAAATGGATAACTCAATCACACATGATAGGGAACAATGCCTAGGAATTTGGAAACTCAATTCCCTTTTTCGTTTAATCTAAATGAAGATTCATTCTATTCATTATCACATCCCAAATATAAAAGTGAATGAATTCACCATAGAAGTTATTTTGATTTATTATATTTCATTTTACCAATTATATAATTTAGAAACACAACAATGTGGTATTTCTAATTCAGGATGTCAAGCTTCAATGTTACAAGTTGACCCCATGTGTTGATAATATTTTGAATCACCAATTTCATTAATTTGTTTTTGGTTTTCATGCTCACAACCTCCTGCATTTATGTAAATAATAAACATCCATTTATGTGAATTTCATGTAGAAGATACTCGTTAGAATATTAATTTTAGTTTTGGTAGTATATGCATGTCATTAATCCACATAAAGATATTTGTTTAAGTGTTATAGACATGTTTCGATGTATTTTTGAAAAACTATCAATAGAAATTTTATGAAATCATAACATATTGGTTGATATCAATATGTTTTGAATAAAATATATGGATCTTGTACCGTATTCCGTTGGATAATTACGTATCAACAACCTGATGTTTTTACGAAACACTATGTATTGCGAATAAAGGTATGGTTTATCGACCCTATTTTTTTAACAACCATTTGTTTTCATCCATAATATTTTATTTCGTCACTAATTGAACAAACCATATGTCTCACTAGGCTAAGATGATGTTTTAAATTGAAGATATTGTATGTATTTTCTACATTGAAATCACTATATTTAAATATCCCTTTAATTTTTTAAAAGCTGATTCAAAATATCATATTCAATTGATTAAATTATTATTATTTTTAAGGGATGTAATGGCTGAGTTTAATATTTCGATTTCGAATATTCATTATTTATTATTCTCAATTTCAATGGATTGATTGACCTAGATATTTTTGACCAATAATAAAAATATTTTGATATTTTTCTATTGAATAGATATATACAATATATATAAATATGCATGAAAAATAAGGATTTGGGTTATTGTGAATAATAGTGATTCATTTACATAATATTTATACCTAGGATACACACATGATTTGACCTATTTGATCAAATTACTATTGTTGTTTCCACTGGTGTTGTATTTTAATTATAAATATTCTTTCAACGGTTTGTAAAAACATTATTCCAAGATACACTTTGGAGTATTATATGTTTTTTCATATATCTAGTTTTTTTCAATTATTGTGTAATGAAATCATTTCTAACATTGAAAATTATTTTTGTTGTTGATGTATGATATTGATTATAAAAAACCCCTTTCAATGGATACTGCAAGAGTTAGTGAAATCTGGTTTCTCAATCAAATAAATATCTATTGACTTATTGAAGTATCCACTTCTCATAATTAGTCATGGTGGTGAAGTAGTATAATCCTTTCAAACTAGTATTTGGATAATTTGGTTCTCTTTAAAATTTTAAGAACGCCCTATAAAAGCATTATTTTAATGTCATCAAATGCATGTATTTAGTTGATGATGTTTATAGAAAAGGGACTTACTAATGAAAATAACCAATCTTGTTGGGATTTTATTGGTTGAGTGGAATAGGTGATCGTGGTGACCTAAACCACTATACATCATTGTGTTTTGTTATTTGTAGATGATTCTTAATCAACTTGAATAAATATGGAAAAAAACCCTACATTTCAAGAAGGTTTTTTTTATCTATCTTAAATTTTACGGAATAAAAATAAACCCCCCACCCTCCTCTCTTACATTTGTGATATTAATTCTAACATATTCATCCAAACAATTTGTATCGGAGGTAGGTTTCTTTTGATATATATTTATTGTTCAGAAATCCTTCAAAACCCTTCTGTTTTTATCCAATATCAGAAAGTACTTTAAAAGGATGAACCCAATTGCAAAATATCTTAATTAATAATTTTTTTCTAACAAGTTCATCAATTGTTTGACTCATTTGTAATATCAACAGTATATTTTGGCTCTAACAGGCTTGAGGTAAAGACTCAGATGATGCAAAATCATAAAATCGATATTCTTAATAATGCTATATCAATGATTTTTCTTCTCATTTTTATGGATATAAATATGGATGATGGAAATATATTAATAATATTTATATGAAAAATCATTCTATATGAGTTTATTTGATGAGTTTTAAGCTATATGAAATTATTATGGAAGATATATAATAATTAGAAGATGATCAAGATAATCTATATGTACTTAATCTGAAATAAATGAATACTTGTCTATGATCTAGGGATTGATGATTTAAATCCTTATTTTCTAATCTCTACTACATATGAGATGTGGAAGTCTATGCCAATTTTCTATGATGAAATTGAAAATTTTATAGATCCAAGATACAATACTAAAAAGTTAATGTTTCATACTTACAAAATGTAAGTGGATGAAACAATTACTTAGATTAATTGGATATTGAACATTATTCTTCAATAATGTTGCTATTTTGGGTGATCATCTATAAAATTAGATCAACTATCAAATATAATTATATGTTTACCCTTTAAGTGAAATGGAATATCTGTTACTATACACCACTCTAGACTAGTTAAGGTACTATATAGGAATGAATTAATTTGAACTTTAATGATTAGTTATGATGAGATACAAGCTGAATTTGAAAATTATATCATATTTTAATGAATTCTCTCAAATATAATTTGCTGGAATCATATAATATTAGTAATCTAGATTCAGATAAAGAATTTTCAATTTTTATAAAATGGCATGAAATTTTTAAAAAAAAATGAAAGAAATGGATTGAGGAGAATAGTTGTGGTGAATGTAATGAGAAAGTTCATACATGTTTTTTTCTGTCACATAAATATTGAAGGAAATACTATAACAAAAAAAGGAAAGATATTTATGAAGGATAATTGTTATAATTATTCAAGAAATCGTTTTAAAATTTTGAGGCTGGGTATAAAAAAATTGGATTTTCTTATGTCTCATTATGATGAGATATATTTTTTATCTCTACAAACTCTAATTCATAATATCACACTTATAATGAATTATTATAAATTACATTATAATACAATATAAATTTAATTGGAAAATAATTTTCATTGAAACAAGGAAAACATTATGATGTTGTTTTATTATATTAATAATTCTCGTTAATATAAAATAAAATAAAAAATAAAAAATTCTGAAAATTATTTATGATTTGCATAAAACTAAAATTAAATAATTATTGGTTTAATTTTAAACATTATAACAAGATTCAAGTATTCTATCTAAAGTTGAAACATATATATAAATATATATATATATAATTCTAGGTAAAAATAAAAGTCTCATTAGAAAACATAGAATATGAGGTAATGATAAAATACAAAAATTATATATAGGAATTTTTACTCCTGGTACAAAAATAAATATAATGTTGAAAATAAAATGTTTTTAATACTGTATTAATGGTAATCAAGAAAATGAATTTTTCATTAGAAGATCACAATTTGTTGTTGTTTATAATTTCTATTGTTCAAAATATTTATATAACTAGAATAGTATAATTTATACATAGTATAAATAGATTTAGTTACCGAAAATCAAACAAGCTAACAATACCGTACCAAAAAGAATATGGGTACCAAAAGACACATGTATGTTATGATTTTTAGGAATACACCATTGAACTATATTGTTAATCATTAAGTTATTGTATGAGAAGTATATTAAAATTTCTATTTTAAAATGAGTGATCAACTCTAAAGTTTTTCATTTACAGAAATATCATTAGAACTATAACCAATAGTCCATGATGTATTTCAATACTCTCATCATGATATATTTTTTTCATTATTTCTGTTATACATTGGGTGATAGATCCTTTAGGTTTATTTATAAATCCTTCATTAATCATTGAATAATGTTATGAAAACTAATTCTATATAATTATATGATAGGAATTTTAAATATTAAAATTTCAACAAACATTATTTTAATAATAAATTATTCTGAAAATATAGAAATTGTTTACTAATAAAAAATTTGTGAAAAAATACACTCCTTCATTGTTTTTTCCAATTATTTCCATTAAATTTTTGGAATATTGAAATACAACTTAGTTACTTAATATTTTCATTCATAATAGTTTTATTACATATAATTACTTTTAACAATTTTAACTACTAAATTATTTTCCTATAAATTTCCCTAAAAATTGAAGCATCCACTAATAGTTGTGAGAAAAAAATAATCATTATCTATTAAAAATATATAACCCCCTTTTTGAAATTTCTTAAATTGTAGTTTATTCTTCTATAAAATATCATTTTTTATAAATACATCTAAAAACATGTTTATGAAATATGATTTTATCAGGAACTTATGGATTCAAAAAAAGTATTTCCAAAAATAATAATAGGTCATCCATATTTTAATATATAATGAGAATAATTGATTTTCAATGTTAAAGATTAGTTTGAATAATTTTTGGAAAAGATAGAGATGCTAATGGTTTTTATAAAAATTTAGTTTAATCATCTCAAATATTTGAAATTGGAATACTGTATGAAGATTTTTCGTATAAATTATGTGAATTGAATAATGAAATAGTGACTTTTCATGGAAATATGAATGCATCTAGAAAATCATATGACGATGTATAAAAATCAATTTCAAAAATAGTGTTTGATAGAATTCTAGGTAAGTATCATAATTTAAAATAATTTATAATGTCAAAATAACACATTCAAGATTCTAATGAATAAATGTTATGTTAGATGGATATACATAAAAATGAATCGGTTACTAAGATTGATCTTGATGAACTAAAGAACTTTCAGGTCATACTTTTTTTTCTTCTTTATTGTATCAAATATATGTAGTTCATCAAATAGGAATAAAACATCTTCTAATTGTTTTGGAAGATTTTTATGAACATGATCAAAATTTTGAATGTTTATATAAACAGTCTAATCCCTCTTAAACATCACTGTATTTCTTCATAATTGTAGTATTTGTAAAATAAATTACATATATGGTTTATAATTTATTTTATTAACAATATGTGCTCTATATTTTTTCATAATATCTATTTATATTTATTTTCACTCTAGATTTTATATAAATGGTAATATTATGTGTGAACATGTTATTAATTGTTTACTATTTAAAAATCATCATTACATGAGATAAACTATTATATTAGTTTATCTGTATAACTATGACATGTGAAACAATTATGTGACAATTATTTATTCAATGAAATTGTTTTAATTACTTGAATATATTGTCCGAATATGTTATGTATTAGGGGGATTTATTAACATGTGTTTTAATATATATTTTACATACAACAGGGTTTAAGAAATCCATAAATAACCATTATTATATGTTCAATGAAATTTTATATGAACTCAAGGGTAGTTTATATTAGTATAGTTTATCCGTGTCTTTTTTATATAAAAAGGGGAACAAATTTATTGGGAAAATTAATAAGTGAGATTTATATTAAAAATTTAAGATATTTTATTTGGATATTGTTCAGAAAGTTTTTTATGAGAATATGAAATCAATTTTTTCATTTTATTTTTTATATTTATTTTATGGGTTTTCTGATCATAATAAATTTGTTAATTTTTATTTCCAATAGTGATTAAAACATTTCATTAAAATTCATATTGGTTTTGGTGCTCAGAAACACGAAAATTTATGTTAATTATAATGTTTGTTTTAAATGAATTTTTAGAAATTTATATACATTAGAATATTTATATATATTCTTGAAGGTGACACAAGTCACTAATTCCCGTGAAAATATTTTTTAATTATTCTATATATGTTTAAATGTATTCTAGAAAAAATAGTTCATAACCAAAATTTAAAATAGTAATGTATAGTTTGACATCAATATGTTTGGAATAAAACATATGTATCATGTACCCAAAATTGTAGGAAATATATTGATCAAAATCTCTATTATAGGAAAACCCCTTTAATTTTAGGAATAAATGTATGTTATATCAACCATTCATTTGCAAACAACAAAATAATTTAAACCCTACATTTTGAGTTTTTCATTAGGTAAAGGAACCCAATATTTAACTGGTAAATGATGGAGCCTTAAATTGTCTTTATTATCTGGGTTTTCTAAAATGTTATCAAAAAAAATATTTTTAAATTTTTTTAAACCTGATTCAAATACTTGTATGGAATATATTAAATAAATTATATTTTTTTGCATATCTATGAATCTCATTTTAATTTTGATTTTAAATATTCGTGATTTATTATGTAGAATTTATAGAGTCGGTTAGACCTATTGTTGTTTGACCTCAAATAAAAATACTGAGATGATTATCTTCTAAAAAGAGATATACAAAAGTAATATATTATTAAAAAATGATATATGTGCTTGTGAATAATAATGTGTCATTTACATAGTATATACTCTTTTGAGAGATACATGTTTTGACCTAGGTGGTAAAATTTATGTTGTTTCTATCTCTATTATCGTATCTAATTGATAAATCGTATCTTTGATGTTTGAAAAAAATCAATTTTTAGAGTTAGACAATTAAGATATACATTTTTAATCATCTATTTGGTGTTTTATCTATTACTATGTTGTTAATTCATGTGAAATTTTGAAGGTCTTTTTTTATATTTTTATATGTTATTGAAGATCACACATGTCTTTAATTTTTTTTATAACTGTGAATGAAATATTTTTATCAATCAAATCATTATCTATTGATTTATATGATTATTATCAACTTGGAATCAGTCACCATGGTGACAGAGTTCATCTTCTTAGACAATGAAATAGAAAATTTGGTTCCATGTAATATGACTAGAAGTCTTTGTATAAGTCTTATTATAATGGTATTTACTACCTTTACTCATCTGTATAAACACTCAATAATGGGACATACTAGTGAAAACCACCATGCTTGTGGAAAGGATGTTGGTAAAGTCTCCTTGGTGATATTTCGGCCATGAACCACTATAATATGTTTTACTTTTATTTATTTATTTCCACTACTATCTCATATTAATGAGATAAGGGATGAAATAATACATTTTAATTGGGTTCTCTTTTCTTTTCCAATTATTTGAAATGATCACAATTCACCTCCATTTTGTTTTTTCATCAAATTCATTCAAACCTATCTGACCCGACACCATTGTTCACATTGATCAAGTCCCATATATTTAAAATTATAAAATTGATTTTAACAATTGATGAAAAGTAATTTCATTGCAGTACAAAACAACACAATGTGTTAATAAGTATACATTTATTTAAATTTGTTAATCTACCAACCTTATACATGTTGTGGTTTCCACATCCCATAATTTCCTATAATCTAGACTAGAATTCTAGAAATTGAAGAAATAGTAAAATCCTTGAATGTATGGAATATTATCTTGTGTAGATAATAAATTTTATACAGAAACAAAAATTAATAAAAAATTAATGTGGATCAATGTTCATTCACTTAGCTATCCAATACACCAATTGGTGAGTGATTCTATGTTCATATAGAGAAGCTAAATTAAGTCTTAGCATGAGGTCAAAGTGGATATCTCAGTAAACTAGAGAGGTATTCCATGTCGGAGATGAGGAAAACAATCAAATAATCCTAAAGGAATGAAGATTGAATATGGAAACTGGACCATATTATTGGGTTAATGGTTTGGTCATACGTTTAGACAATACTACTCACTAACCATGTGCACCCACATTCTCTGTGGAACTAAATGGGTGGGACATGCACAAGGTTGGGGAAAATAATGAATATCCCATGGGCCCCATTGTAAACCCACTGTATAACCCATAATGATTTTCCTAAACTATATTGCCTCTTGTGAAAGGTTTAATGAACACATGCTACTCATTGATTTCTACAGTAATTCAGATCTTTGTGCTAAAATCAAGCCCCAAAATTTCCAAAAAAAATATCCATTTCCTTGGATAGTTTTATATGTATAATAAGAAACTATTAAACAAAATTTTAAATGATTTACAACTTATTATAAAAAATGGTATGTTACAAACCTATATCAAAACATAAATTCTTATACATGTGTTTGTGTGTGCATGCTTAAATAAAAATTTTATATGTTTATGTTTTATATATTTTTTTATATATTAATATAAACATATATATTTCTATTTTATAGAATAATAATATATTTAGATATTCTAAAAATGAATTGTTATAAGAAATCAAAACAAAATATTTTTCCGAGAAAACATATATTGATGATATTATTAATTCATAAAACGAATGAAAATATTTATTTAAAAAATATAAATATTTGGATAGATAATGAAATTCTTTAAATTTCATGTGTAGATATTTATGAATAGTGATAGAAATGTGGTTAAATAATGGTGTAAATTATTTGGAGTAGATTCAATGAGTTGATATGACAATTTAGGGGGACTAGTATGAGAGTATAGACTATGGGGAGTCATGGGAAATATAAAGGAAGTCATGTTATGTGTGTTTACATTATTAATAACAATATAAATGTATTTTTGTAGAAACATTGACATTATAAAATAAAAATTCATATTGGTTTTATAAAAATTGATACGATAACCCTTCACAGCCTTGGTCTTATTATTTGATATTATATAATCAGTGTTAAAATGATTTTCTACATCTGTTGTCAAGAAATAGCTCTAAAGCATCCAATGTAAATTAAATTTATTTTCATCGTGATTTGTGTCTCACATATTCTATAACTATTAACATATAATACAACCCAAGATAAATATTTTCATATACCATTTCATTTATTTCATTCCTAATTTTAATAAAAAATTATAAAACATATTTTTTTAATAAAAGACAATTTACCAATAATTAGATATGAAAAACAGTTATCAACGATTCTCAAAAACCTAATAGAACTAAAACTTTTCTTTGTAATAATATTGAATTTACATTTATAGTATATCCACTCCAACAGAAGTTTTTATTAAAAATCAAAAACACTTGTATGAATAAATTGAGAACCCCCAAGACATTAAGAGTATATCTACATAACTAATCCCCATTATATATCCAATTGAAGACAACTCACAATTTAGAATATTATATCTCTAAATTTTTCATTCAATATATCAATATAAATATATATTTTTAATTTTATAATAATATGTAATCATGCTCCTATAAGTATCTAAATAAAATTCCCAGTAAGTATCTATAATAATCCTTTTATCATCAAATTCAAAGAAAATATCTAATTGTGATTTTTTGATAAAATAATTAATAACATAACATTTTTATGCATATATATAATTTCCAAATCATGTGACTAAATATATTTTATCCATATCCTCATATTAATATTTAAATCCCTCAGTGTTTTTATATAATTCAAGTATTAATGATAGCGAAAAATAATAGAAATATTATCGATAAAATAATTCATCAATAAGCAAGAAATCATATACTATAGTTGAAAAACTCAATATCATGGATTAAATAATATATAAATACATATATAGGAAAATTAACCTAAAAATATTCAATATGTTATGCTTCCTATTTCATCACACAACCAAAAATTCAACATAGGAATCAAAATAAACATTGTAACACTTATAAAGTTTATGAAAAATAAGAATGAATATATAAATCAAAAACCACTTTAACTCTAGAAAAATAACATCAAATATTTATCCCACTAGAACATCACCCATTTAATTGTTAAAAAAAATTAGCACATCATGTGTGGTTATTCGTTGAATAAATTTTCGGCTATCTTAATTAATTCCTAATAATATATAATGTTTAGTAGTATTCATCTATATGTCATGTTATATAAATGTTACCAAATTTTCAAGATCCTTATATTTTTCATATATTTAAATGAAATTCCACAATATATTCACTACATAACTCTATAAATGATACCACAATATATTATAATAATTTGTTTGAGTCTTCAAAGTATATATATATAATTAAATTCATCTTATGGTACTCCTAATATATTGAATACATCAAGATATTGTAGATAAGAAAAATTCAAAAAATATCTACAAGTGGATGAAGGTCGCAATTCATCAATATCTAAGAAATAATTAAATTAAAAATTAATTTAATAAAAAATAAAAATACATATATTTTCCCTAGATATCAATGATTAGTGTATCTTAAGATATCATCCTAATATAAGGGGATCCCAAAAATGATTAATCTAAAAAATTCTAGATTTTTTTGATGATCTAAATTTTCATTATTATGAGGTCAGGAATAATATGTTTTGATACTCACATATTTCATCCTAAAATAAAAACCCATAAATATAAACTAAAATATTCCATTATATCAAAAATAAATAGGATAATCCCATAGAGAAATATACATGTAATAAATCCTTTATATTCGATATCTCTTTAATGAATCTTCAACTATCACAGCATACCAATATTAATTTAAAAATGAAAAATAATGGACAATGTAGTATGTGGAACCATGTGAATTTTATAAATACTCTTCCATATAGGGAGGATATATTGTGAAGTCCCTAGGAATCATGTTATAAAATTCAATCCACTTTAGTAAAATTGAAAACCATATTCTACATATTTATGGAAAATTCTACAAATCATAGAGGTAATATCTATCAACTATCCTGAATAAATGTCATTCTTTCTTACATGAAAATACCATTGCCTCAATAAAACATATAATTATACAAATGCAATGAATCAATATCCCCTAAGTAGTATATAAATCAATTATATCCTTAAGATTCACTCATGGTAAACAAAATATTTTTCCCAATGATTAAATCTTATTTTTGAAACCATATCCTAATCAATAACATTTAAAATACAAATAACCTCAAAAGGATAGAGAATTGATGAGAAAATAAAAAAATATCTATATAATAGACAATATACATGTCATCATACATCAAATATATAAATTTAAGGAAGTATTTTATTCATCATTTCAATAGATAAAATTGTTTAGAAATGATTTCCAAAAATTCACCCCATTTCCAGAAATCTACTATAACAGCCTAATATAGTAAAATATAATAAGCATGCTTGATATAATGAATTAAATGAATCACCAATCATATAACTAAATATGACACCCCATAATTGTATCATATATTTAGTGTTAAATAAGATCAATGTATTTGATAGCTTGCGATATACACAACACAATGATTAAATTAAATACGAAACTCTATAAAAATATTATTCATTATACATGACTATTATAACCTAGTAATCAAGCTCGATATTATTAATAAGTCTAGATAAATAATGGATATTATTTTTAATACACATGTTTAAAATAAATTTAATTGGTATATATTTTATATAGATTAAATAAGAACCATTTGAAAGAGAAATAAATATTTTCTGAAAAAATATATTTTCTAAATGATGTATTGGGCGTGATTTGAAAACATATATTAACATTTTCCAATATTATTAAATTTATATGATAAATTAAACTTAATTTTAGAAATTTATAAGACTAAATTATCTTTGGGTAAATTTCTGAAAAGAATTTGTAAAGAATATTTTTTGATGAATAGTTAAAAATACTAAATTTTAATTGAAATTTTTTTTAAAAAAGAAATATTTATAAAAAAAATTATATTTTAAATTGGTTTTAAATTAATATTATTTCTAATACATTGAAATTTAAATAATTTAAATCATTTTGATCAATTTCTTATTGATATTTCATATTAAAAAAATATTATACTTATTTCAAGTTACTTGTTGAAAACAAGCTTTTTCATCACATATGTGGGTATAAATTTGAATTTTATTATAAAAATACTATGAATTTAATTTTTAAAATAGATTACTCATTTTTATTCAAAATAATTTATATTATAGAATATATTCATCTTAATGTTTTAACATTATGAATAGTAAAAAAAACAAAAAATAATTATTATGATTGACGAGAAAATGTGTATACGAGTGTTTAAATGAAAATGATAAGGTAAAATAATATGAAAAAATCTTTTTTGACCATATTTAAACCCTATAATATCTATGGTTCTATAAGTAACCGAGTATTTTTATTTTTGAGAGATAATTATGTTGGTGTAATTGATTCTTTTAAAAAAACAACTATGTCATATCCCACAAGTTAAAAAGTATACCAACTCTGCTCCTCTATTAACAATCCCCATGCCAAATATTTATTCCAATACCTTCCCAAATCTCTTTAATTTATCCCTCCAAAAATTCTAGAGGCCTTTTTTAATAATTATGTTAACAGGGGATGGATTCAACAGTGATGTAAAGTGGCTTCTCAGAGAAGATGTAACATTCTTTGTTATGCAATTTCATTTAAATTCATCATCTATATAGTTATAATATATTCAAAATATATCAAAATAATAACCCAACTATCTAATTTATTATAATTATGTTAATTCCATAACCTCTATTCATTTCCACATTGATTAAATGTCAATCAAAACTGTGGATCCTAAGTACGGTGGACTATTTCTTCGTAAACCGATGATGTTCATTTTCCATCACCACCAATAAGGATGGATTTATTGATATATTTTAAAAAATTATTTTTTATTTATTATATTAATATAAATATCATCTATCATATCACATATAAATTATTTCATTCTATTATGTGATGGATATGATAAGGTTTCTAGTGTGTACTGTGTTCTACAACCTCACAAAGCAATGTGATACATTTTTCTCTTACAATTTTTATAATAGGTATTAAGGGTAAATGTTAATAAATATATAAGATATTTTTTATATAAAAATACTTATATAAAAATAATATCACATATAACTTCATACATTTTAGTTTATTGGAAAATAATATCATCGCATGTGCCTACTTGTAGACTACCACATCCATGTTGCAATGTGAAATGTTTTTATTTATATTTTCATATGGATATTAATAAAGATGTATATTATTAATTTATGATATATTTATAAAATAATAATGAATAGTTAATGGTTATTTAATAGTTATTTTTCTTTTATTTCATCTGTCTAGAAAAATCAAAACCTCGATCATGCGTACGTACGACCAACTATCTCCATGAACTATGTAATCCATTTTAATCTATAATGAGTATAGATTAAAATAATTAAATATTTAAGGAATATATATGATATTTATTTAAACTTTTTAATTTTGGAGATCATAAAATTATTTTCAAAATAAAAGTACCAAAATTATAGAGCCAACACATATAAGAAAAAAAGAAATTATCACCCTAAATGGTGATTCTAATAACGAATTGCGAATAAATTGGTATTAAAATAATAAAATTAAATCTTATATGGTGAGGTATATATGTATATGGTTCACTAATTTATGTTCTATAAATCTATATTCATTATATAAAAGGTTTATAAAAATATGAAGGATTTCAAACAACTAGTATGGGTTTATTGTCTGTCTTTCACTTCTGTCATACACATACCATAATTATAGGTTATTCCACTATGTGGTGTATATAATACACGATTAGACAAATTATATCATGAATACATTTAAATAAATTATATTGAAATTTTAATTTGTTGTTATTTCTCTAATTGGTATTATTATTTAGATGATACAAATGGGGTAACGGTTTATATCACCATTTATTCATTATTCATGAATGTTTTTGTTTAATCCCCACTTGGAATAATTATTTGATTTTTCTAAATAAAAATAATTATATTTAAATGTAAACTTTTTATTAATAAAAATTTTCAATTATAAGAAACATTTTTCTACTCTTTTGTACATAAAATGATTAAGAATATGTTTTTAATAAAAATAGGTCTTTTTTTCACTCTTTGGTCGAGAATCATTTTTTTTAAAAAAAACTATGTTTCCAAAAAAATTATTAAAACTTTCCATTTTTAAATAAATTATTGTGTATATTTTTAGAATTTTTTTAATATTAGATAAAATAATTTAATGTAATCTCCATGTCAGATTCAAAACAATCCTTGTTTTGATTTTATCTAAAATGTCAAAGGAATCCTTATGTTATCATGTACAACATGAATGGAATTTCACACTTTCCAGAAAAGTGAATATTATATATATATTCTTACATGATTCAAATTATATCTTAAAATAAAATGACATTCATAATATTTTTGATCTTTTATTTTTCATTTTATTTTCAAAGAGAATGTTTATTTTCCTCAAAAAAAATTTAGAGAAACTTTTATGATATTTTTATTCATTTAAAATGTTAACACATTATTTTTTTTATGAACCTGTAAGGCTTTGTTTTATTAATTGTGACCATATTATTTATCATGATACTATATGATCATTTTGAATGGGAATGTAAAATTTTATTACCATTCACCATAATACTCTAGATCATTTATGACTATGTTTATTTATTGGGGAAAGTGTGGATATTTAATGAGCATTTTTCAATGTGAATTTTTACATTAATTAGGTCTTTCAACATTCATTTGTGGAAATAATTGTAATTATTATATGATGGGTGGTTCCAAGAAATACGTATCCCATCGAAGCATCAGTGGGTTTCATGAGACAAACTTGATTGTGTATTTTAATGAGGCTATTCCCATTTTTTGTAAAATTTCATGAAGGATGAAATAACGGTAATATGACTTAGTATGAGACGTCTAGGATGTGATAAACACTCCCATCAAATGTGTTCCATAATTTTGAATTCAATCCATGATATTCCATGTGATTGTTAGATTAGTTTTAATATACATTTCTTCGTTTCATGTTCATGTGATTATGTGTATGTGATTCTTTGATCAAAAAATATTCCTACAATATTATGTTGAATATATTAAATAAATGTATTTTTTTAGTTATATACATATACATATTTATTATTCCATATTTATTCATATATTTGTTATATGTATACCATTACTGAGCATCTGAGATCAACCCTTTCTTATGTTTTATTTTCCCTTGGATAACAGTTAGTGTTTTTATGTATAAAAATGGTTACAAAAAGTTAAATAATAATGATATAAATGAATATTCATTTAGAAATTTTATGACAAAAATATTAATTTGAATATAATGTATTTACCAACTACAAAAATATTAATAAATCAGTTTGTCTTTATGGATGTGATTGCCCGTATCTGGTGACAATTTCATAAACTAACCCCCATATATAGTCTACCGAGGGCATATTTGTAGTAGATTGTATCAGAGATTGTTTAGTAGAATCCATGGAAACTGGATTTTGAAAAGCATAAATTAGGTATAATAAGCCAATGAAATAAATTGGTGATATTTATTGAAATAATCCTATTGTATTATTAAGGTAGAGATTAGTTTTTTTACTTAGAAATACACATCCATTAAGATAATATATGTATATGTGGTTTCAAAATATAAGTAGCTACATGTAATAACTACAGGAATGGAATATTGAGCTTGACTAGAATGTAACCTAGTGCTTGAAAATTGGACTTATTATACACCTATTTCTACAGTTTAGGGGGGTTTTCTATAGTTAATTCACATATTCTTTACCAAAAAATTTGAAGGTTTTGAAAATATATTCTGATTTAAAAAATTTACGAAATAAACCATTTTTATTATTTTTATATTATCCATGAATAAATTTATAAATCATTGTTTTTTTTCATAGTAGCTTTGAGATTATAAACTATTTTCCATAATTTTATAATCTAATATAGTGTATATAATTTATTAATAATTTTTTCTAGAAGAATTAATTATATCCTTATTAGTGAAAAATCTCGATGTATATATTTCTCTCCATACCATGATAACGAAGTAGAAGCGTTAGTTATAGATAGAAATGAATTAATTACTACAATATTAGATGCTTTTGACTTAATTTTTAGGAAATAAACCCGCATTTATAGAGAAACAAATCAATTTCCTAAGTGGTATAATAATTTATAATTGATTAATGACATATTAACATATATCATTACATGAGAGTACAAATCATTTTTTAGGTCGGCAATAAAAAAGTTAAATAATGAGATTTTGTTCATTTTGGTATATTTTGAATGGGATAATGTTGCCATGGAATTTTATAATCTCTCAAGATATGTGGATCAATGGTGTTTGTGCATTCAGGAAAATAATATTGATTAATAAATTTAAAACATAGAATCGAAGGATTTCAAGGTACTCTTCTTTGAAATGTATTTTACTCATGAGAAATGAGTCGATATGGAAAGACAAAAATTAAGTCTAATATAGAAAGAAGATTAAAATATCCCGATGTATGAAGAAAAATATAAAAAGATATAAAATAATATTTCATTATAAACACATAATCCAAAGAGAATGGTTTTTCATTTATTTGATGAGATTAAGCTAATCATATAATGGGAATAACTCTCGTAAAATATTTCATCATAAGAGGAAATAATTTAATATTCATTGAAGTCACATATTAAATTTTATAAGTCTTATGGATACAAAGGTATGTAAGATAATAATAGTATAGAAGATAAAAAATATATAAGGAATATGGTAATGGTGGATTTTACACGTTTGATACATCTAGAAATAAGAACCATGGTACATTACTAAAATGAAATGGATTTTTCTTCATGTGTTTCTAAAAATTTAATCTTCTTCTTGACTACATGGGTATCAAGAATCCCCCAATGTATAGTTCGTTAAATGTATATAGGTTGGTTAATGTTTCATCCAATTCCCAAATCCTCAAGGGAATGTACCTCCGAAGAAGCTATATGGTTATTATCAATATTATGAAATAGAAAAATCTAATGTGGAATGATTAAAATTATTGTCTATTTGGGTTAAATAAATATTTTTTTGTAGTATTTTATTAAAGATATTATTGTTATAAGAATCTATAAACATATAAGGATAGTATTGTAGTATAATTTCTTAAATCATAGGAAATCATGTGTTGAATGGTAATAAGAATAATGATTTAGTTGAATGTTGGTATTTTTTAAAAACAAATAATTAAGTGAAGATAAATATTAATATATGATTTATGATGATATAATAATTGTAATGATATATTTATGGGATATTATTGGGTACCATGAAATTGGTAAGGGGTTTTGTGTTATGTGTTTTTGTATGGATTTTAATACATGTTTGGATATGTGGAATATATTTTTAAAAAAGAAATATTATTTTTAGATGAATTCATGTTATCAATACTATTTCATAGGGATCATGGTATTTACATATTTTTAGTGTAATGTTAATATACACTTTATATTTTCTATGAAATATAATATTGATTTACTGAACATCCTTTATTATTTTTGGACTTTAAATTTGGAGAGACATATTTTGGATAAGTATCAAAGTTGTATATATATAAAATGGAATAATATGAACTTCTTTATTATTTTATTGTTGTTCTAAAAATTTATATTTTATAAAATATCTATAGATAGGAACAATGTCATAGCATTTTAATGTGATAATAAATGATCATTGGGTATAAATATTCATTTTTTATTTTCATTTCCTCATGTATGATATAATGTGTGAGTTGAAAAAATAAAATCCAAAAGATAAAATTTTTCCTATGAAATTTAAATATATATAGTAATTATATTTTAATGGGTTTTCAGTCTAAATATTAAAGATATTTACCAACTCCTAGAAAAGTATTTTGATACAAAAATGATAACCTAGTAACTAAATATCAGATGAATCAAATGGTCCCTTAATTAATTGATTTTTTTGGTTTTATTTTTGCTTATAATATATGTTTCATTAACCATATTTTGATTAATTTACTCTATCACCCTCCATCATTATTTAGTCATTACATGTTTCTTCCATGTCCATATCAGCATTCCCACATATGTCCTCCTACTAAGAATCCTAGTTATATTGTTAATCTAGGTGACCTTTTTAATTCCCATTTCCACATACCATGATTATTTTTTATCTCTTTCCATAATTTTGGATTTCAATTAGGTAATGTTACAATATATTTCCCTTGATTATTGATTTCATGATTAAATTTTGAGGTATTTTTTTAGGGGTGGGGGAGAATGTATCACCACATGATTTTAAAATAGAATCATCTATCTATATGTGTGAAAAAAACGAAAAAAAAAGATCAGAATATAATATATCACCCAATGAATTTATGATATATTTAATTTTAAATAAATTCAATCTATATGATTTATTGTAATGCACATAACACCACATTTAAAAGTTACACGACACTCTATTAAATATTATTCATCAAACATGACCATTACAACATTCTTCTTATGTTTCAGTGTATGAATGGAAAAATTAATATTTTAAAATTATATGGGTTAATAATGTATAAAATAAATTCATTTTTTATTTATTGATTAGAAATAGTATAAGAACAATTTTAAAGGGAAAGAAATGTTTTCTAAAAAACAACATTTTTATGAATGACTAATTAGTAATGCTTTGAAAACATAGTTTAAAATTAACTTTAGAAACATTAATGATATTTTGTTTACAAAATATGATTAATTTTTAAAATATACATGTAAAAATTACCATTTGGTGTATTTTTGAGAATTTTATAAAATAATAATGTTTTTTGAGGAATACAGAAAAAAACTGAATTTTAATTGAAAAATGACTTTTCATATTATTAATTTTTAAATATGGTTTAAAATAATTTTAAGTAAAATTTTGTTAAATAATATTATATTTTATCTAATTTTTTTTATTGTAATCAATTTTACATTTAATTTTTATATTAAAACATTTTATAAATATGATATATTTCTTATTGGAAACCCCCTTTTTCATCACATCTACGTGTACAATTTTAAATTTGGTTCTACCACTTATATAAATATAACATATAAATATTGATTCCAAATTTTGAGTGAAAATTATTTTTATTATATTATATGTTTGCATTTTTATTACCATTATGAACTGTAATAATTTAAAAAAATTATTAACATGATTAAGGTAAAATGGGTTTTGTAGGGGTTAAAATTAAACTGTAAGGGTTATAATGACCTAAAAACATTTCAAATCCCATTTGGTAGAAATATTTATACATTATATTATCTATGGTTTGATAATGACCATTTTTTTGTGAAATGTTTCAAAATAAATACATTTTTGTAATTGATTGTTTTCAAAAATACAATGTGTGCCCTCTCACCCACTTATAAAAGGCCTCCTACTCACTTCCCGTCATCAAACACCCAAAGCCCATTGGATCTACCATTTAATTCCCAAATTGATTAAATAAATCAACCTCAAAATCCTAGTTTAGATTTATATATCATTATTCTTATCTAGGAAGTCATTTAGTTTAAACATAAAGAGGTTTTCTGAACAAAAGGTTGTGTTTTTAGCCACATATTTTCATGTTATTTCTTATTCTAACCCCTTATAATCATTTAAATATCATCCCAAATTATAAAAATAGTATCATAACTATATATAACTTTTATTATTTTAACTTATTAACTTATCTCTATCTCACCTTTAATAAAACAGAATAATAAATTATGGATCGTGTGTGTAGAAAAATATCGCATCACGAAACAATGTAGTTTTTGTTTCATCATAAAAATTGAATAATATATTTATTGATGGATTTAAAATATTTTTTATATTATAATCGATATTTAATTATTATATCACATATAAATCCAATAAATTCATTTCTGTTATGGAAATGATAAAGTCACTCGTGTGAACGACAGACTACTGCCTCACGAAGCGTTGTAATTTATTTTTTCACATTCACTTTACATTAAATTTATTAAAGATAAATTTTTATGTATATATCTGGTATTTAGGATGTAAGAATACTTTTATTTATATTAAATCACATTTATAATATTACATTCTACTCCATTGGAAATCAATAATGTTGTCTCCATGAACGGTGTAATATATTTTCTATCTATAAATTTTAAAAATTAATATAAACATATATTTATTTAAAATATTTTATATTTATGTCATGATTATAATTGGGGATTTTAGGCAAACCTAATTAAATTAACAGTACCAAAATTAAAAAACCAATACATACATGAAAAATTAAGCAATTACCACCATAAAGAGTAATGTTAAAAAACAATTACAAATAAATGAGTGAAGAAATACTATATTTAGATAATATTTTGTACTATATGTATTATTATAGTGATATAATTGGTATTTAATAATCATATATTTACCATACTATAATTAAAAACACATATAAAAAAATTGGATAAGGTGTAAGGGTTTCAAATCTGGATTTTATATATACGAGTCATATTCCATCATCGCCACTTATTCATCTATTTATTGAATATACATCCAGATTTGATATGTTAAATCAATAATATATTTCTAATAATGTTATTTATTGCTTTATTTTATTTTAAATAACTCACGGAGTTATGATTCTATTGTTACAAATGAGGTATATGTATATTTCATAATATAATCATTATTCAGGATTTTTGTTGTTTAATCCCCCCATTGTGAAATTATATGATATCAATATAAAAAAATAAAGTAATTTTATTCTCATATATATAATCATCAAATTTTTTTATTAATAGTTTCATTTTCCCACTCTTTGGTACTTAAAATGATTGAATATATGTTTTTAAGTAAATATGCCTTTATTTCTCTCTTGAGTTAATAATCATTTGTCATCTAAAACGTTGTTTTTTTAAAAAATAAAAAACTATTTAAATATTTTTAAATAAAATTTTGTAAGAAATATATTACTATTTTTAATATTTATAAAATATTTTTAATATAATCTTCACATATCTTTCAAAATAAGCCTCAGTTTTTTTACTAAATTTTTTTAATGAATCATTATTATAACAAGTACCATATAAAAATAATTTTCCAAATACATTAATACTAAATGTTTTAAATATTACTTTTGATGTATTAAAATTTTATTTTCATTGAAAATTATATTCAAAATATATTGTGAAATTTCATTTTTTAAGTTATTTGAAAATGTGAAAATGCTATTTTTATTCAATAATATATTATTTTAACTTTTATGTTATTTCAATTCATCAATGACATAAATATATTATTGTACATATGATACACTAGGGATATTTTTATTTTATTTCATACTTATTATTTGTATGGATGATTGAAAATAAATTTTAATGTCAATGTACAGTTATATTACTACTCACCATATTGAAATGGATGGTTTATTATTATGTTTATTTATTAAGGAAAGTACAAAAATTTCATAGGTCAGTTTTTGAATGTGAATATTTATGTGGATTATGTTTCACCCCTTTTATATAAGTAATTCATTGACTTATAATATAATGGTGGGTCTTGACATTACATATCCCATCAATTGATCAGTAGGTATCATGAGAAAATTTAACTTTCTTATTTGGATGAGGCCTTACCCGTTTATGTAAAATGTCTTGGAACAAGGACTTGATGTTCTGAATTATTTATATATGTACATGAATTTATTCTTATAATGTTATAAATTATTTATTCCATAATTATGTATTCATTCATTGAAATTACTTGTGAATATTTTTTTAGATGGAATATTAATTGTTAAGTGGCATGCTCATGTGATTGTTAATATGGTATTATTTTTTCATCACGTATTGAAACAATATTATAATGAATATATTCATTATATTTGAATTGTTCCATTTTTAATCTTTCCATACTAATTATAAATATGTTTTTCATTGATTCTTTTGTATCCATACCCTTGATGAGCATCTATGGTCACCACATTCATATGATTTATTTTCCCACAAGAAACAAAGAATTGTTTTTATTGATATATATGGGTACTCAAAAGGGAATAGTGGTGATCTTAAAGAAAATTATTTATGTACTTTAGGTTTTAAAATTCTATGTTAATATCATATATATATCTTTTTTAAAATACTACTAATCTATAAGATCATTTTCAATGGGATTTCTTGTATCAATTTCCAATGTTATAAAGAAACCACCAATTCCATGCTCTGGGGGTTGTAGTTGCGACATCTACCATATTAAAATGAATATGAATGTGTCACATGTGTCATGTCCTCCCATCAATCATGAATACACAATTATTTATCTTATTCTCTGTAGGTGAATAATTAAGATAAATAATTTAGTACTTACCATTCAATTATTCATTAATGACTTACGGTTGAAAATATTACCTAATGATATGAATATAACAGAGTCAAAAAATTTGAAAACCATAATTATTCTCTTATTCACATAAATATGGTTTCCCATCCATTATATTGAGAAATATAAGAAAATATTTAGTAATATTCAATTCAAATAGTTTATTAGGGACTAATATAAGAGAAAAACTTGTTCACTTTTTTATATAGATCTTTATCCACCTCCTTCAAACATATGTCTTTGATGTGTTTCCTTTAGGAAAAAATTATAATAAAAAAATAACTATTAATCAAAATCCCAAATTCTAGTCAAAATCAAATACATGACACTAAAATCTACAAATATAAATGAAACTATTTATCAAATCTAATCAAACACAACACATCATTTGTTTTGTCTATTGGATTAATGTTAATTAATTCATTATTATTAAGCTATTTTTAAAAACAATAAGATGTTTGTAATGATTATTATTAATAATAAATAAATTACTAATATCATATAATAAAACACATTCAAAAGAACAATGATAAAAGTAATGTCTCTATGTTCCAAAAGAGTGAATGAGTAAATCTTAATTTACCATCAATTTTATACAATTTAATTGATCCAAATAATAAATAAATAAATTCCAATGAAATCCCACACATCCATGAGAATTTTGACTTCCACCATCATGATTCTTGTTAGGAACACCCACATATCTTACATTACCTATTCTGACCTCTATCCCCTTTCTAATATGTAAACAATTTTCAAAATGTTATAAAATAAACATTCTATAATAAAATTATTTAATGAAATAAGACAACAAGACCATTCCGTTGAGGTGAGGCTCTAAATAACCTAATGTTTATCCCTTTATTACTAGATTTTATATACTAGTATTAGTGGAATATAATTATTTTTCTTGAAATTATATAACCATGAATAAATATTCTCATTATTAATCAAATTGACGAATATTAAAAATTTAAATCAATGAAACTAAACAATAAATTAATCATAAACTCTAAATGAAACTATATCTCTACGTTACCCGATGATATCATGTATCTAGAATAACATTAGGTATATCTCATTATTAAAGAACATAAAAAGAAATATATTATTTGATCAACTGTTTTAGAAAAATACCCAAACTTAAGACTCCAAATTATATAAAAATTATTTACATGAAATTTACAAACACCAAATCTCATATATAAAGGCCCCTTTAAATTACCTTCATCACTACGCATATTTTTTTTAAAAAAATGAACTTACAAATTAGATAAAGGAAATGATATTTTGATAAACCACTATAACCCCAAACAACACAAGGATTTTAATTTAGTTTTTTTGAGTTGTGTAATGAAACTAACTAATTTAGTTGTCTATAAATATCACACATTATGAAGAATCGTGTTCTATCCAAGAAACATTAATATTAAATTTTCCATCATCATCCAATGTTATTGAATGTTTAGTATATCATTATCCAAACTCATGGACAGGTAGTTCACTTACTAAACACATGGAAAAATTAGTTTATTTTCTGAACTCATTGTAATGATTTTTTTCATTACAAATTATAGAATATGTATTCTCCTTTAAAAACCGATTTAAAAAACCAATTATTAAATCCATGATTTCTATATTTATTATATAACATTATTGCTCTCATTTCTCAATAATTTATTTAGCACACTAAAAAATTATTATAATATTATCACATAAAAATAAATCAATGATTATCATTACCCAAATTCATTTTTTTAATAAATTATTATTATCCTTTAAACTAAAAAAATTTAGTTTAAATTAGAAAAAAAATATTTAAATGTTTAAATAATACATTAGAGATCCATGTTAATGAATCATAACATGTATTCACCCATATAAATCAATCATGACCAATATAATAAATTTAAAAAAGTATTGATAACAATTAAATTAATTTAAAAAACATTCCATAACATTAATTATTATCAAAACAATCATTCTTAATAACAAATGATCATTATTTATATTGTTAAAATTATAGACATGTTATGTTATAATAATTTAATTTCTTTTGTATTAAAAATTTCATATATGATTTAATTTATTTCAAATACTCTTCAAATAATATTTTTCAATACTAGAAAAATAATAAATATAATTAAACACTTCATTAAAATGAATTGATTTCCTAATACATTTGTTAAAATCCATTGTTAAAATCACCATAAAAATTCACCTTTAAATGATTAATTTAATTTTGTAATAATAGAATAAGTCAAAGACCTTTAGTTTAAAAAACCAAAAGCATATCTTTAATTCTTCCAAATACAAAGTGATTAAAATAGAATTAAAAAAATAAAGGTGGTAAATTAGATAAATAAATTTCTCATTCTTAAAAATCTCCAACAAAAGTTATTATATTAATTAATTTTATACCTTATGGATTGCATTGAAACTCATTGATTGATAATATTTTTTCAATTAAATAAAAAATTACCATAATTATATTATGTTAAAATGAGTTTCTATGGAGATATATTCTGAGGCTTATAATTTAATTGTAGTATAATTTTTAGTAACAAGACTACCAAGAATAAATAAAGACACATTTGATAAAACCTGATTAAATAATATTGTTTACCAGACCAATAAAATTATTTCTTGATGTTTCATGATCAATGATACTCTATAAAACTTATTAGTTTTTTTATTCAGTAAAAATTTTAAAAAAACTTCTATAAAATGGTTATCAACAAAAAATTTAATGGTTTCTAGAAAACATGGAATTATTTCTCATATATTAAAACCACAAGAGATGTTTTACTCATCCAATTACATCTTACAAATTTTTCTTCCCAAAAAACTTCAAATTTTGAAAAAACAAAATAGACTGGTATATCAAAATAAACTAAATCATGGATTTTATTTAGCTTTGTATACATGGGTTTACATAAAATACCAACTTCACCATGATATCTGAACTGGATTTTATAAAACCATTACATTATTATTGAAGACATCATATTTAATCTTTATAGTACTCATACTATAAATTCAAATGATTGTTCTTGATTTGAAAAAATAACCAATACCATGATAAAAATATCTATATCCCACGAACGATTCACATTTAAACCCCACTATGTAAAAACAATTAAAATAAATTTTTTATACTTGAGGTAAATTTTGTAACACTTTAGGGCTACAATTAGATCCAATGTCTATTTTCCCTATAAATAAATTCACAAAATAAAAGTCCCTATAAAAAATATTGAAATTAATCTATAATTCATTGATTAAAATTATAATCTATTACACCATTAGAATGAGAAAGTTTTAAAATGGACATCCTACCACTATTAAGCCTGAATTTGTTTACAGTACCAATAACGTATTTTTTTTCCAACTCGAAACATAGTAACAATGATAAATTACATACTTTTCTGTATTTTTTAAAAATAATATGAAGTATTAATGATATGCTATGGACTTTTGAAAATAATAATATGTGTGTTGACCCCGAATAGAAAATGTGAACACCATAATAAAAGAATATATGAAATTTAGTTAATATGATATATATATATATATATTGACTTATCATGATATATAACTACAGATTATATGTTTTGGTTAATTATATATATGATTTTAATTATTGATTGATTCATGTGTGTATAAAAAATCAATATTAATGTTTTATTTGGTAGTAATTTCAGTATCACCCCTCCTTAAATTATATTGCAGAATGTGTGAATATATATTGTGTTTTAATATAATTCTAAAATCAATGGTTCCAATAACCAATATGTTAATATATTATTGTAATGAAATAGGTACTCTTAATGAGAAATTTTAAGGATAAAACAAATGAAAAATGAAATAAATGAAAAATAAATTAAAAAATGAGATGACAAAAATGTATGAAACTTTTTTGTCCATGGACTTATCCTATGGTCATGGTTTATTTATCTACTATCTAAAAACCCGTTCCTTAAAATACATATCATGAATAACTCAACAATACATGTTTATTTTTTAATTGTTATTTATGATAATGTGTGGATGAATTCATCATATTGCATAGTCAACAAATATTCTCTCTTATATATGGATTATTAAATAAGGAATTTTTTACTTTTTGAATGGTTATTTATAATTAAAATGATTATAATATTTAAATTTTCAGCCATTTTAAATTTAATATGGGGTTTTAATCCTACTTAGAAGGATATACACCCACAATGTGTAATTACATTATTATATCATTATATCTATCTACATAATGTTAAAAACAAATTAACACTACAACTTTAGCATCATTTATCATTCATTATTATTATCAATTAAAAATGGACCAAAATACTTCTGATCTTAATGTGATTATTTAAATTTAGGTCATTTGAAACTGATGTGAAAATAATTTTTAACAACTGTTAACAGAAAAATTTAAGATGAAATCACCAATATATATATATATATATTGAATATTTTATCATCAATTTAGATAAAAATATAAATTGAGTAGATCATTCCATGTTATTTTTAAATATAAATGGGATTTAATGTCATTTTAAATGTCACATTTTTGGATTACAATGTTGGTTATAATAAAATAATATGTTGAATTACTATTTCAACATCTGTTTTTATCACAACCAACCTTCATATATCCCTTGAATATTATAGTTTATGATATCTGACATTTAAAACACATATTAATAATGATTTAAATTCACTTTCAAAATTTGTTTTTATAAAAGACTACAATTTAATGTTTATGTTACCATAACTAAAATTGAAATTCAAAAGGACATTAAAAATTTTGTTTTATTAATAATTACATTGAAAAATTATTTCAAATATAAAATTTTAGAAAACATATATTCAATTCATTTTCTATTTTTATAAAAAATGAGGTTAAATCATATTTAATTTCCATAACCAGATTTCCATTTGAATAAATTATAAGTAGAAGTTGTATTAATGTGAATATAAAACCCTCATTGAAAAAAATAATATCAAATTACTTATCAAGGTAAAAATAATTCAATAATATTAAATATACCTCAAAAAATCAAACGTATAATTTAGTTTTCAAGTAAACCTCTAAGTACATTTATGCCATTTATATTATATATTAATACATAATCATAATTTTTTTATAGTGATCAATGATGAATACATGTTTCTAGACCTATATCATTAGTTAATGATTTGTTTTTATTATTTTTTTGATTATCGACATTCAAGAATAGATGTAGAAGGATCACAATAAATGATAGTATTTTGTGGTAATGTCATTTAGATTTTTTTCTTATGTAGTTTCATAGTTTTAGATTATTCTCGATTTAATGATTTATTTGATAGTTTTAATATTTATGGATTCTAATCATCCACTTTTTATTAGGGTTATTATATACTATCATGTTTCAATGTATTTTGAAATTTACGTTTCGGAATTTTTGGTTCTAGCATGGTGCTTAATCAATTTATAGTGAATATAAATCATCGAAGAATTGTTTACTTTTTCTTTGATGGTGGGTAGACGAGAGTGTGGAAAATAATACATGTGAAGCCAAGAAAATTCATTGGAATATACATATCGGTATTTGGATTCTTAATACATGACATGGTATGGTTTTCATTAACTATGAATTTATGGTATATACCATGTGATGATTGTGGAATGTAACATTCAATGGGGAAATGATTTTATTTCTTTTTTTTTAAATTTTGAATTTGGTTTTTTAGACTTTTATGTTTACCACACAATAATTAATGTGATTTCTAAATATAAAATTTGGGCTTGTATAGAAATAGCTGTCAATTAATGTATAATCATTTATATCCAAAAAATCTAAAATATGAATCATAATGAAAAATAAATACATTAAACACATTTTTTGGATAATAAAATTAATGTTTTGAAAAAACCAGTGAATATATGAATAAATATACATTTATTAAAAATTAATTATTGAATAAAATATATGTTATCTAACTTAACATTCAAACAATAATTTTTATTTGGGTTCATTATCAGAATGTGATCAAAGTTAATCCCTATCCATAACCTATATTATTTCCTTATATAAATTAATTATTACAATATACTAATATTGATTTAAGATTATATATATAATATATTATAATAAAACTTATTAAATAATTAAATTATGTTTTTTTTAAAATAATCCACTATGTAAAGGGAATAACCATTTTCTAGAACATTAATTTAGGATGAATACTCCTAACATGTAATTTCCACTAAGGATGTTTTTCCAAAAATGATGAAATTATAATGAATACTATTTCACATTTATATATTTATACATTCCTTAGTAAATTGAAGAAAACAATAATCAATCCCTATATTTTTCAATCATTTATATAATATTTAACTCTAAAATGTTCATCCCATTATTTCATATTAATTGAAATTTATTATGTCCCCGTAAAACAATAAAGTAATGTTATTATATTTTTTTGAAAATATTTTAGTGATATTGAATTATATATGTAATAAATTAATTCATTGTATGTTAAATATTTTTATGGAAATGATAATTAAAGCTAAAATTTACTTATAAGAAAAACAACTCCAGCACTAGTATGATGACCACATCCATAATAACTATATTCATGATAACTTTTCATATACTAATAATATATAGAATTTACACAATATGTTCATATTCATTGGAAATTGAAAAAAAACCTCCTTAAATTAAGTATTTAAGGCCCTTCTTTTTATCCTAATATAATATTGAGATGTATATTGATATTTTAGTTGCTAAAAATATTGTTTTTAAATAAATTCTTTCATAGATTTTATAAAATATTGTATAATTTAACTATAATAAAATGTAATTATTATGATAAATTAAATTAAATTTAAAAAACTATGTAAATAAACATTACAAACAAACACATACCTTATAAGTCAACTAAAAAATATTTCATCCTAGATGGAGTACAATATAACACATACTAGTTCCAACTCTTGAAACATCTTTAGTTGGAGAAAAAATGGTGTACTTGGATCAATAATATCAATTACTACTACTCTTACCGAACCAAGCTCCATTTACCAAGGACGTAAAATAACCCTATAATTTTGTGTGATTCCATTTTCTATTATATTTAAATAGGGTTCGACAACATGAAACATGTTGTACATAGTTGAGTCAAAATGAGGATGTAGAAGATCGTTCTAGACTAGTTGTTAGACTACATTTGTCTCATATTATTTTCCAACATATCCTATATAGATGATTTAGTAAAATAATTCAACAACTCATTCATATCTCATATATTATAAAGGATGTTATTTAGACCATGTGTTCTATATCTCACAATGTTCTACATAGATTGGAACAGGCATCTAATACTGAAATAGTTCATTACCATTTTATTTAACATATTTGTTCATTAAATCCTAATATTTTAGTTATAATATAAATCCTACACCTAGGGAAAAAAATCATCTCCATCGCATTCTCCTAAAAGGTTTCATGAAATTATATATTTAAATGTTATATTATTGTAACAAATATATAAAATAATAAAATTCATGGAATGTAAAATTTAAGTTCATAATATCTTATAATATACTTTTTTATGGATATATAATAAAATTCTATTTCTCTTATATGCTCACACTTTCATATCTTTCACAGTGAGTGGGTGTGGAGGTTCCAATTGAAAATCTTCAGAGATACTAATATATTTTTCAATAAACTAATAAAACAATTCATTAATCATTTATTATTCTAGTATTTGATGTTCTCCATGTGAAAAAGTATGGAAATATATATTTTGTGACAGTATCTCATAATGAGATCCTCTAGAGGCCTATTACATAATATTAAATGAATGAATACTCAATATATTTAGAAATAATTGCAAAAAATAATAATTTATTCACATCAGTTTTCATGCTAGAAATGAATCATTATTGCATTTCAAAAAAATATCATTCTTGTTAATTAACTCTATATAATATATTTGAGTAATGGGTTTTCATTATATTTATTCTAAAAAGTATTAAAAAATAAAATTTAAAAAATACATCTGTGTAATTAACACAAAACATGTCCACATATGCTTAATTTCATTTTTATCAATGATTTTGACTATCATATATAAATGTATTGATTAAATAATGGTATGTGAAAATATATATTATTTGTGGAATTGAATAAATAAATAAATGAGTTATTATATATTACAATTATAGACACCCAAAATAGATTTTTCATCATCTAGTTGATGCTCCATGAATCTGCATATATATTTTTAATCTTATAATGACTATTCATTGAAATATATCATTTAAATTGAATATTATTTGGAATATTGGTGTATTATTTTGATATATTAAATCTAGAACCACTTAAACACCAAAAAGATTCTGAATGTTTCATTAATCAGTTAATCAGATGTCTTCCAACTCTAAGAATCTTCTTCTTTAAATATGGGAAAACTCTTCTATAGTACAATCATATGTAGTGTGGAAAATAATTTTTTCGAATGCAATAAATTTATTTCACTAATCAATTAAGTTATTATACATATATTAGTATAACAAATATTACACATGACTTGGTAATTTATTATCCATATTTATGTACATAAAACAAACAGAAATATGTATTGAAATTATTTATGACTATCTTTAATTAGAATTCAATAACCTTACGAATTAATTTTTTTACTATTTAATAAAGAAAAATATGTTATCCTAACTAATCATTTTAAAAAAATAGGATATCTAACAATGATGAATAAAAAAGAAAATTTCTCTGTGAAATAATAATGTTGTGCTTCTTAAGCCATAAAATTATAAGGGAAACTCATGGATATAAAAATTAATATAAAAATTCAAAAATAAAAACTTTAAAAATTTAAAATTAAATTTAAAATACTGACAACATTTTATGTGTATGTTTCATAAAAAAATATTGATGTTTGGTCACTTCATAAAAATCCAAAAGAAAACCTACTAAAATTTACTATGAATGAAAAGAATTATCAATATACATACATTCAAATATCTATGATAAAAAATTAAATTACCAGAGTATATTCCATTAAAAAGTAAAGATTCAATGATTCTCCAACCAAAACAATTGCTTCACTATAATATATGATTAGAAATTTAATAAAAATATTATAAAAATGAACAGATTTTAAAAATTCTAATATATATGGAAAATAAATATAGTGTTTTGAAATGTAATTTTAGTAATAGATAATAAATTTATATTTACCAAAATAATTTGTAGAATGAAAATTTTATTTCCAAAAACCCACTGAATATTGTTCACATAAAAATTATGGAATGTGGATCATTCTAGTTTCATGAATTGTCATGATAAATGATTCCTATTTCCGACTAAATCATTTCACATCAACAAGTGTAAATTCATAATTTTTATGTTTCAAACCACTCTAAAAATTATTCCAAGTACACTTAAACTCAATTTTATAAAATATAGTAAAATAAATTTCATATTTATCTTTAATATATTGATAAACAATGATGATATAGAGATATGGATTTTATCTAGGGCACTAGAAATATAAATTTATTCCATGATGACCAATGTTATATTATTATAAATGTTATACTTTTTGTAATGAATTTGTGTATAAAATGACCAACAAATAATATTAAAATTTGTTCATGTCATTATATAAAGACATGGTCATATAGCTAATCATTTAATTTTTTTGAATATATTGCTTTTTTAATTTTTTTCACTTAACCATAGATCATATATATTTTTATACTCATTATTTTACCACATTTCATTTATTTTTGGAAATAATATCCTCAATTTATTAAAAGTTTATAATATATATGGTTTAACCTCCCCTGGGGTGTTAAAAAAATATAAATGTGCCCATACCACTATATCAAATGAAATTAACATCACCTTTAACCCATAAATATATGAACTTCATATTTAATAGTAAGTTGTTTTGATATATGGGGGATAACATACCCTACACCATAAAATTAGATAGTATAAAACTCATCCTTCTCATTTATTGTATTTTTTAATCAATTCAGGTCTTTGGTCTCTCAAAAATATTATGATATCTCATAAGAATTATTATATATCATTAAAAATGAAAATCCAACATAGATGACATACCAACATGTAATTATCTCTTAAGGTAGATGAATCAACATAGGAAACATTATATTGAAAAATGTTGGTGTAAAATTCATCATTAGTTGTAAAAGTATAACAAAAAATTAATTATCCAATGAATTTCAAAATTTATTTCCTAAAAATATTATACATGTGTAATTTTTAACCTTACATAGTCACTAACTGACCTATATAGAGGCTCGAGCCAAAACTACCCCATGTATGTCTATATAATCTATGATTGGAAATCTAGGCCAAAGGCATAGCTAACATAGGGGGAATTTTCCTGAGTACATGTACACACACAACCAACTTGATGAAAATGTGAAGAGGTAATGAGTAATAGATTCATCATATATAGAATGTATGAAAAGAAATCATTAACTCTATGTTCAACAAGAGTATGATAGTGAAAACTGAAAATTAAAGGTTAAAAATACACATTCAACTAGAAATATGTCCCATCTTAAAAAACTATAAAATCAAAATAATAAGGGAGTACAATTCTTGAATCCTAAGATGTGACCACCCTACATGGTCCAAAGTATCCAATATACCTAATCTCCTCTATAGTCTCTATTGATTTGTTCTTCATCATTAAATGACATTACATGTGATAGAAATTCCCAAGTAGGGGTGAGTATATACATACCCAATAAAAAATACTACAAGTTGAGGGTGGTAGTAAGAAGTACAAAAAGAGAATAGAAAGAGTATTTGCAATATACCGAAAAAGAGAATTGATAATCCCTAATATATAGTAAAATAACCTCATCCAAACAAAAGGGCATCAACATGGTAAGTAGATGAACTACATATTGAGTCTTATCCACATATATTGGGAGAGTATGCTTATACCTCCATGAGAATCCAATCATGGAAATCTTGTTTCATACTCCACTTCTCTTGGGCCCTCATGGAAATAGAGTAAAAAATCCATCGTGCAGAAACAAACTAATATTTATGTGCTCCGTAAAAAGAATCCCAAATGAGAGATTGATGGGATCTAAATCTAACATATTATCCCATGAAGAACCAATAGTTACAAAATCACTTCATCAATTCCAAGAATATCACTCATCTTCCAAGAAGTAATCGTATAATTCATGTAGTGCCTATACATTGTGTCACACAGTCGAGGGGATAGAAACATGAAATAGAGTACTCATGCCCTAGTTAGTCATGGGGGTTCCACATGGTATGAATCAATAGAGGAACTAAACCCATTCTAATAGGGGGGTTATACTCTGGTGTCCTGAGGACCCACACCATTTTCTAATAGGGTTCCACTCGGTATGTAGAGGACCTGAGCTCAATATGATGGGGGGGTCCACTCATATGTCATGAAACTAAACCATAGTTCTACATGGTGGTTCCACTGTAGTCATCTAGGACCCATGTCCAAGTACATAGGAAAAGATCCAAGGAAGAGGTAGTTTGTAGATGACCTATGCAGATGCTGATGGGGGGGGGGTTCCACTATATTGGTCAAGGAAAACCACACTAATGTGATAGGGGGTTCCACTATAATCACATGGACCTATGCCCTATATTATAGGGGTTTCACATGAAATAATCCTCTCGTTACCATTCCTGATCACTACCACCATAATGTGGTTCTACAATAACCACTATTGTTGGAACATTTCACATCACATATCGAAATCCATAAATTATGTCACCATCAGATTTTACAATGAAAAAAATTCTGGATAGGCTACTCATATTCCAAAATTTGGGTTCAATTAATGTAGATATTGTGTCACGACCCGCCCTCGGGGTCCGTGCCGTGACTACCCCAAGACCGCCTTCCATAGGCCAGGGGCTGGCGACTAGCACCAAGGCGTATATCCCAGTAAAAAGGGAAGGCATTGCCTTTGAAAAGTAAGCACACACCACAGAGTAAACAAGCGGAAGTAAACACTAAACAAGCAGAGTACAACTGAAAGTGCGGAAAAGTAAATGGGCCAGAATACAAACCCAAACTGAAAGTAAAGTACAACTCAAAAAGGAAAAAACAGCAACTGTAAAGTAAAGGCCGCTACTCCGAGCTGTCCACCGGAAATCCCACCTGAAGGGTGGGTACAGATAGCTCCTCTGCTCCACGGGTCCCACCGTCCGCTCCGTGCTCGTCCCGCCCAGTGGTCCACCTCCGGGTACCGTCCCGCTCCGCAAACCTCAGCTAAGGTCAACGCTGTCCGTCGTCTGCAACCAACACAACGTAGTGCGGGCGAAGCCCGTGCAGGGGTGAGTATAAGCTACTCAGTAGGGACCCCGAGACCCCTGAAGGTCTCTCAAAATCCACAAAGGATAAACCACGAAACAAAGTACAATCACGAAGTAACAACCAACACTGCTTAGGTATATGCCCATACATATACCTAAGTCATCAATTCAAATACGCTCCAACCTCCGAGCCCAAGTATAACTCAGTCCACGCAGGAAAGTATACGTATTCCACAAAGGAAAGTAACAGGATTCAGCTCACACAGGTATACTTCTTCAAGGACGATAAAGATGATCACTGATCCATCTAAGTCGTCGGACCCACGAAGGATCGATAGGTAACTAACCCCCGCAGAAGACCCACACAGGATCGGGCTCACACAGAACCTGTAGGCGCTGGCTCACACAGAACCGCTGAGCGCAAGGACCCACACAGGATCGGGCTCACACAGAACCTGTAGCACTGATCCTCGTAGGATCGCTGAGTGCTGTAGTCGTCGTCGTCGAATCCACACAGGATCTCTGTACTGTCGTCGTCGAATCCACACAGGATCTCTGTACTGTCGTCGTCGCAGTCACAGTAGCAGTCGTAGCAGTAGAACAGTCGCTGCCAGCACTAGGGTTCCCGCACACAGCAAGCTCGTACGGAGGGTCCGCTCCACGAGCCGAGAGGCTGATACATCAACTGTCACGAAGACCGAAGTTGATGTATCCAAAAGTTCCGTATCGTCAACAGGAACTCAACGCAACAGACGGCGCGTCGATCGGACGCCCGGTCTGAGAGTTATTGGCATTTTCGTCTCCGGGGCCCGGTTGGTTTTTAAGGCAAAACCAATCCGACCGTACTCCACCTGCGTCCAAACCTTGGGCGGAGTATGCCAAAAGATCCGTCTCACTAAGAGGAACACTACGCGACTGACGGCACGTCAATCGGACGTCCGTAGCTCATGATATGAGCGTTTCCGCTCCGAAGGCCCGGTTGGTTTCGTGAACGAACCAACCCGGCCGAACTCAAAGTAATCCGAAACCTTGAGTGCGATATACCGAAAGGACCGTCTCGATCCAAGGATCGCGTTGCCGCAGACGGTTCGTCATTCGGAGGTCCGAGGCTCAAGTTATGAGCCAAGAACCGAATCTGGTCCGAAACGGGGGGTCCGGGTCCGGGCCGATCCGGCCCGACCCCCCCCCCCCTCTGGACGGCGCGGCGGCCGGCGGCGGCGGACGGCGGCGGCGGACGGCGGCGGACGGCGGCGGCGGCTGGCCGCGTGGCGGCGGCGGCGGGCCGCGTGGCGGCGGGCGGCGGCGCGGCGGCGGGCCGCGTGGCGGCGGCGGCGGGCCGCGTGGCGGCGGCGGGCCGCGTGGCGGCGGCGGGCCGCGTGGCGGCGGCGGGCCGCGTGGCGGCGGCGGAAGGCACGCGGGGCTGAGCCCCGCGTTTCACAAAACGGCACGGCTTTAAGCCGTGCCTTGCTAAGAAACGGCCCCCGCAAGTGGGGGCCGGCTGAAGAAAACCGGGGGGGCTTTGCCCCCCCCCCCTTCTTAAATGAACTGCCCCCCTCATTAAGAGGGGGGTCTTGATGGACCGGCCGGGGGTTTAATCCCCCGGTTTTTATGACATCCGGTCGGCCGCTGGCCGGCCGGTTTTTACCAACGGGACCGGAATTTCCGGTCCCGCCCTCGACTCCCGACGCCGGCGGCACGGCCGCCGGTCTTTCCTTCCGCCGCGGCCCGGAACCGGCCGCGGTCTCCTCGTCTCACCGCGGCCCGGAACCGGCCGCGGTATTCGTCGTCCGGCGCGGTGCGACGGCACCGCGCCCCTTTCGCCGTGCCATGAATCCTCCCAACGCGGCGCGACGGCGTCGCGTTCTTGAAATCTCTCCTCGGCGAAGCGCGACGGGTTGCGGAAAATTATAAGCATGTTCATCCGCGTGGTGCGACGGCACCACGCCTCTTGCTTCCACCCGCATGAATAAAACGAGAACTAAGGAGGGGGGGTTCGGCCGTGTTCTTGCGGTCCGACCCCCCTCACGTTAAATAATAACATAACTAAAGAATAACCGAAAGCCACACATTTAGTCATGCTAAAAATCCTTGATTCAAGAATGGAATAAAAATAAACAATAAATAACATCCCCTACCTCTGGATTCAAGAACGATGAATGTCAACGACCCGTGGAAGACGCGTCGCGGTGGTCGGCGTCACGGAAGAAGAACGTCGATGTCGTGAAGCGAGGATTCGAAGTTCTTTGACGACGATTTCGTCGTGGGAAATCGTCGCGGAAGAGATGACGCGGAAGAAGACGTCGTCGGTGTCGCGGGTATGGCGTCGCGAAAGACGATTCCCGAGAACGTGGCGTTCTTCGTCGATTTCTTCGCGTTCTTCGTCAAAGCTTGAAGAAGAAGAAGATGAAGGCTCCAAATTCTCTCAAGGTGGCTAGAGAATTCTAACCCAAATAAAATAAGCTAAAGACTTATTTTATTCACACAATTATCAAATTGAATTTCAAAGGTTTGAAATTCAAACAATTCAAACAATTCAACTCCATTAATTAACAAAGTTGTCATGTTATTAAAAGAGGAGTTTAAGGGGGAAGTTGAGAGGTTATTAAAAGATTTAGGGGTTCGTGTGGGCCCCACCACACTTAATCCTCCCAAGGGAGGTTAAGTGGGTGTGGGTCCCACTTCCAACCCCCTTAGGTAGGTTTTTTTTTAATAAGTTTAAATAAAATTTGTTTTACACAAATTTATTTAACTTAACTGAAAAACCCCAAAACGTAACTTTCAACCCGCAACAAACGCAACTCCCGAAAAGGTCTCATTAAGCGAATATCGGCGCTGCGAGTTCATCGGTGCCCTCGGATTTCAATTCCGAGCACCGGATCAAAAGTTAGGAAATCCCGCTCGTTCGTTCACTGAACGTACCCGAGCCAAACTTCGGAAATTGATTCCGGGCACTCCGGGCCTCGGAATCAGGTGCCGTCTGAAACCGCGCTCTTGTAAAAATCCAAAGAAAATTAAGAAAAAAAAAATTTTCCTTGAATTTTACGGGTCTTTACATTACTCCCACCTCAGGGCTTTACGTCCCCGTAAAGCTACATCAAAAACTAGGGAAACCAAAAGAGAGTACTTAGCACGCATCTGAGCCTCCCGCTCCCATGTGCTCTCCTGGAGATTCCCATGCCGCCATCTGTTGCGCACAAGAGGAATCGATCGCCCATGTAGGACCCGCTCCTGGATGACATGGACCTCCTCTGACGTGGCCCGGACCATCTCCGGTCCCACCAGAGCTGCAAGATTTCTCTTTTGCCGAAAAGAGAAATCTGGTCTCATCCCCTAGATGAACCACATTCTTTGCCTAAAACAGTCAATCCTAACATGGATGATACTAATCCATACTAAGGATGACGTCGTAAGGCCTCGACGCTACTACTAAGAGATTCAACCGTTACTCTCGCCTCCAAGGGTTGAGTCACACTGTCGGCATCAGTGTGTGGTAACTGGGTCTCCTCCAGTAGATGTCTCACAAGTGAGGGTCAAGTCAACAGCCAAAACTGGAACATCTTAGTAACATTACGATAGAGGACAGGAACGAAAACATCACAAGGTATGCGTCTTTTATTATTGCAGCTCGTAATACAAGACGCTACACAAAAGCAACAAGGAACCAGAAGTACAAAGGATGTATCCACTAGTTCTGCTCCTGTCCATCAGCTCCCAGGGCTCCATGATCGAAGGCCTCGGCTGCCTGAAGCTGAGCTCTCCCCTGCGGTCGGGGTGGACCTCCTGGTGGTGGTGGTGGTAGAGCCTCAAAGCGTCGTCCACCACCTGCTGCTCGGCCTGCTCCTCTGCCTCGTCCGCCTCCTTCCTGCAGACCACCACGGTCGAACCTCTGCCTCTGCCTAGGTGGTTCCTCAACCGTCTGCTGCTCCTCCGCATGGCGGGTCGGGCAGTCACGAGCCATGTGGCCTCGCCCGCCGCATGCATAGCACTGTCTTCCACTCGAAAGACTGGCTCCGCGTTGTGTGCCCTGCACTGCTGAGCCAGTGCCCTGAGGTCTGGTCTGTCTGGACCCCTGAGTCATTCGCCGACTGCCAGCTGCAGATGACTCTGCCACGTGCCGTCCTGCGGTGGGTCTCTGTGCTGGTGTAGACTCAGCAAGGAAGCTCTCGATCAGAAGGGCCCGCTCCAGTACTCCTGTCTGAGTCGGTATGCTGAGGGAGATCAGCGATGCCCTGATCTCGTGTCTCAAACCCTGCTCGAAGGTCCGGGCCCGGAAGAATGGATCCCGTACCATGTCGGTCGAGTAGCGTGAGAGATCGGTAAACCTCGCCGAGTACTGGGCGACCGTCATGCTGCCCTGCCGCAGCTGTAGAAGCTCCTGGATGCGCACCGCTCGAAGGGTGGCCGGGACGAACTCAGAGCGGAAGAGGCTCTCGAAGTCCGTCCAGAGTAGAGATGCCTCATCGTGCACCTGGAGCATCAAGCTCCACCATCGTCCAGCTGCTGCGTGTAGTAGGCTCGCAGCGAGGATCACCATGAGGTCTGCTGGTGTCCTCACTAGCCTAAACACTCGAACCACTGCCTCCAGCCAGTCCTCTGCTGCCTGGGGATCCGTCTCCCCGCGAAACCTGGGCGGTCGCTGGTGCTGAAACTCATGCAGTGCGCTGAGGCGACGTGCATCGTCAGCGGCTGCTGCTGGAAGCATCGGGGGCTCGGCGGGTAAAGCTACCGCCGGTGCCACTACTGGAAAAGGGCCCTGCACCGAGGCCTCGTCGCTCGGGGGGCTGTCGTCTCGCTCGACTCTCGGAACCCTAGCTGGCTGCCGTCGTGGGGCCATCCTGAAAAGGAAACAGGTGCGCCACGGTTAGAACAGTATACCTGGTGAGCTGAATTAAGTAATCACAAAGAAAACTTGAGACTTTCATAAAGCAGAACAGTATACCCGGTGAGCTGACACAAGTAATCACAAAGAAAACTTTGAAACACACACGCAATCAATGTTTTCGTGCATTAAGTCGGAAATCAGAAGTCAGGGTCCTGGTGTACGGATACGTCGGCCGCCGCACCAACACTGGACTCCCTGGACTGATAACCACACTCAATACGCTAAACATTATTGCTTCACATAGAAAAGATCAGAGTTCGCGGTAGAACCGAACTCCTCTGATACCAATTTTTCACGACCCGCCCTCGGGGTCCGTGCCGTGACTACCCCAAGCCCGCCTTCCATAGGCCAGGGGCTGGCGACTAGCACCAAGGCGTATATCCCAGTAAAAAGGGAAGGCATTGCCTTTGAAAAGTAAGCACACACCACAGAGTAAACAAGCGGAAGTAAACACTAAACAAGCAGAGTACAACTGAAAGTGCGGAAAAGTAAATGGGCCAGAATACAAACCCAAACTGAAAGTAAAGTACAACTCAAAAAGGAAAAAACAGCAACTGTAAAGTAAAGGCCGCTACTCCGAGCTGTCCACCGGAAATCCCACCTGAAGGGTGGGTACAGATAGCTCCTCTGCTCCACGGGTCCCACCGTCCGCTCCGTGCTCGTCCCGCCCAGTGGTCCACCTCCGGGTACCGTCCCGCTCCGCAAACCTCAGCTAAGGTCAACGTTGTCCGTCGTCTGCAACCAACACAACGTAGTGCGGGCGAAGCCCGTGCAGGGGTGAGTATAAGCTACTCAGTAGGGACCCCGAGACCCCTGAAGGTCTCTCAAAATCCACAAAGGATAAACCACGAAACAAAGTACAATCACGAAGTAACAACCAACACTGCTTAGGTATATGCCCATACATATACCTAAGTCATCAATTCAAATACGCTCCAACCTCCGAGCCCAAGTATAACTCAGTCCACGCAGGAAAGTATACGTATTCCACAAAGGAAAGTAACAGGATTCAGCTCACACAGGTATACTTCTTCAAGGACGATAAAGATGATCACTGATCCATCTAAGTCGTCGGACCCACGAAGGATCGATAGGTAACTAACCCCCGCAGAAGACCCACACAGGATCGGGCTCACACAGAACCTGTAGGCGCTGGCTCACACAGAACCGCTGAGCGCAAGGACCCACACAGGATCGGGCTCACACAGAACCTGTAGCACTGATCCTCGTAGGATCGCTGAGTGCTGTAGTCGTCGTCGTCGAATCCACACAGGATCTCTGTACTGTCGTCGTCGAATCCACACAGGATCTCTGTACTGTCGTCGTCGCAGTCACAGTAGCAGTCGTAGCAGTAGAACAGTCGCAGCCAGCACTAGGGTTCGCGCACACAGCAAGCTCGTACGGAGGGTCCGCTCCACGAGCCGAGAGGCTGATACATCAACTGTCACGAAGACCGAAGTTGATGTATCCAAAAGTTCCGTATCGTCAACAGGAACTCAACGCAACAGACGGCGCGTCGATCGGACGCCCGGTCTGAGAGTTATTGGCATTTTCGTCTCCGGGGCCCGGTTGGTTTTTAAGGCAAAACCAATCCGACCGTACTCCACCTGCGTCCAAACCTCGGGTGGAGTATGCCAAAAGATCCGTCTCACTAAGAGGAACACTACGCGACTGACGGCACGTCAATCGGACGTCCGTAGCTCATGATATGAGCGTTTCCGCTCCGAAGGCCCGGTTGGTTTCGTGAACGAACCAACCCGGCCGAACTCAAAGTAATCCGAAACCTTGAGTGCGATATACCGAAACGACCGTCTCGATCCAAGGATCGTGTTGCCGCAGACGGTTCGTCATTCGGAGGTCCGAGGCTCAAGTTATGAGCCAAGAACCGAATCTGGTCCGAAACGGGGGGTCCGGGTCCGGGCCGATCCGGCCCGACCCCCCCCCCTCTGGACGGCGCGGCGGCCGGCGGCGGCGGACGGCGGCGGCGGACGGCGGCGGACGGCGGCGGCGGCGGGCCGCGTGGCGGCGGCGGCGGGCCGCGTGGCGGCGGGCGGCGGCGCGGCGGCGGGCCGCGTGGCGGCGGCGGCGGGCCGCGTGGCGGCGGCGGGCCGCGTGGCGGCGGCGGGCCGCGTGGCGGCGGCGGGCCGCGTGGCGGCGGCGGGCCGCGTGGCGGCGGCGGGCCGCGTGGCGGCGGCGGAAGGCACGCGGGGCTGAGCCCCGCGTTTCACAAAACGGCACGGCTTTAAGCCGTGCCTTGCTAAGAAACGGCCCCCGCAAGTGGGGGCCGGCTGAAGAAAACCGGGGGGGCTTTGCCCCCCCCCTTCTTAAATGAACCGCCCCCCTCATTAAGAGGGGGGTCTTGATGGACCGGCCGGGGGTTTAATCCCCCGGTTTTTATGACATCCGGTCGGCCGCTGGCCGGCCGGTTTTTACCAACGGGACCGGAATTTCCGGTCCCGCCCTCGACTCCCGACGCCGGCGGCACGGCCGCCGGTCTTTCCTTCCGCCGCGGCCCGGAACCGGCCGCGGTCTCCTCGTCTCACCGCGGCCCGGAACCGGCCGCGGTATTCGTCGTCCGGCGCGGTGCGACGGCACCGCGCCCCTTTCGCCGTGCCATGAATCCTCCCAACGCGGCGCGACGGCGTCGCGTTCTTGAAATCTCTCCTCGGCGAAGCGCGACGGGTTGCAGAAAATTATAAGCATGTTCATCCGCGTGGTGCGACGGCACCACGCCTCTTGCTTCCACCCGCATGAATAAAACGAGAACTAAGGAGGGGGGGTTCGGCCGTGTTCTTGCGGTCCGACCCCCCTCACGTTAAATAATAACATAACTAAAGAATAACCGAAAGCCACACATTTAGTCATGCTAAAAATCCTTGATTCAAGAATGGAATAAAAATAAACAATAAATAACATCCCCTACCTCTGGATTCAAGAACGATGAATGTCAACGACCCGCGGAAGACGCGTCGCGGTGGTCGGCGTCACGGAAGAAGAACGTCGATGTCGTGAAGCGAGGATTCGAAGTTCTTTGACGACGATTTCGTCGTGGGAAATCGTCGCGGAAGAGATGACGCGGAAGAAGACGTCGTCGGTGTCGCGGGTATGGCGTCGCGAAAGACGATTCCCGAGAACGTGGCGTTCTTCGTCGATTTCTTCGCGTTCTTCGTCAAAGCTTGAAGAAGAAGAAGATGAAGGCTCCAAATTCTCTCAAGGTGGCTAGAGAATTCTAACCCAAATAAAATAAGCTAAAGACTTATTTTATTCACACAATTATCAAATTGAATTTCAAAGGTTTGAAATTCAAACAATTCAAACAATTCAACTCCATTAATTAACAAAGTTGTCATGTTATTAAAAGAGGAGTTTAAGGGGGAAGTTGAGAGGTTATTAAAAGATTTAGGGGTTCGTGTGGGCCCCACCACACTTAATCCTCCCAAGGGAGGTTAAGTGGGTGTGGGTCCCACTTCCAACCCCCTTAGGTAGGTTTTTTTTTAATAAGTTTAAATAAAATTTGTTTTACACAAATTTATTTAACTTAACTGAAAAACCCCAAAACGTAACTTTCAACCCGCAACAAACGCAACTCCCGAAAAGGTCTCATTAAGCGAATATCGGCGCTGCGAGTTCATCGGTGCCCTCGGATTTCAATTCCGAGCACCGGATCAAAAGTTAGGAAATCCCGCTCGTTCGTTCACTGAACGTACCCGAGCCAAACTTCGGAAATTGATTCCGGGCACTCCGGGCCTCGGAATCAGGTGCCGTCTGAAACCGCGCTCTTGTAAAAATCCAAAGAAAATTAAGAGAAAAAAAATTTCCTTGAATTTTACGGGTCTTTACATATTGAACCATGATATTTACTAAATAGAAAATAATGGGATACCTAATTTGTGAGATGGCCCACAAAATGTGGGGTCTCTCTCAACCACCTAGTCGTGTCCCTGGACAACACCCAACACCAAAACCATATAATAGTACACATAGTGTTGGTGGACTAAATTGTGTGTCCAAAATAACCAGGATAAGTTTGTGTCCATGTACATGAGACAGTGTCCATGTTCTTTGGTATATAGTTTATTTCTTTACATGAGGAGTCATATGTGTGATCTAGCTATGTCCATGTAATTGGATAAATATCCATGTTCCTAGACGTATACTTTTACATGGGCTCATTCATGTGTGATCATCCACATGGGTCTTCCATATGGGGGAGGGATACATAGTGTGTCGCATGGCTACATGACATTCCATCCTTCACATTTCCCAAAACCCTACACACCACCTATTATGGGCATTATGACATGTGTTCATCAATATAAATTTCATGTAGTCATGTATTATATATAATTATATATCAATGATCTACACCTAGAATTACACATGTACACTTCAAATCCAGCCCTATATCTATTCTAAAATATGGGATATAGCTAAAAATTAGGGTTTTTAGTGATCCGAAATCGGAATATCATTCCCTTGTGTAGTGTCAATAATTTCTTCATTTGATAAATAGACCATGTTTCAATCCATGTTTTATTTATCAGTCTCCAAACATCAAAACTATCATATGTACCGAGAAAGAATCCATGTTTTGTACTCGATTCATCAATTTGTGCTTATGTCGCGATTTCAACGAGAATTCAAGGGTCTGGTCAGGCATGGTACAGACAGTAAATATCCAACTGGGACCTCAAGGTCCAAATGGTGAAGAATTGAAATTAAACAAATGATAAAATTATAAAACCAAAGGTTTACAAATAATTTTCCATGTATTCATTTCCAATGATCTAGGACATGCATCTTTGGATAAAAACAATTTAAGATAATTATGTTTTTTGAAACTAGCACATGAAATTGGACACAATTAGCACAAAACCAAGAACAAGGATAAATCTAATGGACCTATTTAATAAAAATGGATTAAATCACTAATTGAATAGACCTACCTAAATACTGGTTCATTCTTCATCGATGAAAGCAATCACCAATGATTGATGGATGTTGTTGTGTTCACTGTGCTATGATCTAATGATCTCTGATCTAGAGTTTTATCATCGTCGTTGTTATCTAAAATTAATGAATGTATGAATTTATTAATTTATAATTCAATTGAATGTACTTAGAAGGAGTAAGGATTATGAAATCTCCTTTTCTAGACACTTTTATGTCCTATAAAGGGTAATCACCTCGTTATTGACTCAACCAGGGTTCATAATTCCATTCCATGTTACCTTTTTTAAATTTATCATTTTTTCCTTATGAAAAAGTAATTTATAATATTAATTATATTTAATATTTATAAAAAATTAATTTTGACTGCACCAGGCCTTGAAATCACACAATGTATCAATGCATTTCTCAGAAAATACATATAAATATATTTCCGAGTAATCGATGGAAAAACCCTTATCTATACATTTTCTCACCATCATGATATTCAACAAAGAATACTTATGATAGAACAAAAAATAAATCTAATGTGTCCGTACATGGCTCTCCCACTTCTAGGAACTCTCTTCCACATTCCCCATCATCCATAACATGAGAACCAAGTGAATGGTCCATCCATGTAGGTTCACCTTTTGTAGATTCACAATCACCATAGGGGGTACACAAAGATGGTTCCATCCATGATATATATTTCTCCCCAATTGATGACTTCTGTGGGGTAATTCACATATCTCCTCAGATGCGACATATGGAGGAAATAATGCTCCTCCACTAGTAGTGGGATTAGGGTGAGGTGGTATGAAACATGCCCAACTCTCTCTACGATCATGAAAATCATGATGAACATCAAGGATAGTTTACATCCTCATCTAAATATTATCATTAGTCATCATGGGGGAAATCATAGAAAATATGGTGTCCCTATTTGAACTCCATGGTCCAACGATGCATATCTTCATAAAATTGTAGTCTTCTCTTGGACATCATCATCCACTCAAGGATGACCAGAACATTATAATTCATCATCTACACCATCCAATGGTACTATAATGGATGTCTCACTATTCAATTTCCACCACAAGGGTGACCTATATGGTATCCCATAGAGGATATCAAAAGGATCCTTGCTCGAAGTATATTGGTAGATGTTGTTTTACACAAACCATACCAAATGTGAGTGATCCTCCCATATTTGGCTGAAGTATAACAGGCATGCCCTCATTATTATCTCTGAAACCTATATTTTGCACTTAGTAAGCCCACTGCTCTAGGTGTAAAATTTTATAACCATTCAAATTTGGGACTTGAATACCTCCGAAAGGAGTCTCCATATTCTTTTGGTAAATCTCGTGAAACGATTGGAGTTAATCAAGGAGTGAACTAGTAATGATAAACAATCTCTTGTATGTTAAACTACATGAAACACTCCATCAAACTTAGTTCATTGATGTAATGGAAGTATCCAAAATTCGTTATTAGATTATAAATACCCTATATGGAATAATATAATTTTTCTATGTTAAGAATACCTCTCACAATGTCCATGGATATGTCATCCAACATTTACTTTGGGATCTCAAAGGGATGCCACAAACATAGTGAAACATGGTTCTCGACCTTCACCGACTGATAGGTGAGGTATTGAGAGATGAAATAAGTTATTATTCATATCTTATTGGACCACCCAAACATCAAAAAATGGTCTCTTATATATTCCCCATATTTGGATTTACAACTATAGGAGATTTTTAGATCTCTCACACCATCTCCTATCACATAGTGACTTAAACAAAAATCCATATCTAAAAAAAGATGATGTTATTTCATACATAAGAATATCTATATGATGAATCTCTTATGGAAATATGGTAAAATAATACCTAATAAATTAGTTCTCCTAGTTGGGACTCTCTCAAAAACTCTATAAGTGGAGGAGTTAACACCATTAACAACAGAAAAGTTGAACCATCCTGCTCTTATAAGGTCAGCTGCAAGGAGACTGACTACTATAAAGCCTCATACACCAAAAAGGATAAGGAATTATTTATAATGTAATATTCTATAAAATTTACTATCCCAATAGTATAGATTTGATTGAAGTCATTTTCATATAATAAATTCAACTACTATCACTATCTCAGGTTCATGCCTCTCTACGTAAAGATGTACCCGATACTCTGACGGTCTGAATAAACCTCGAAGAACTCTCTAGGAAGGTAGTTTCTCAACATACATTGAGATAATTATACCAATTTAAACTCTTGTTCATGAGTTTATAGTGCTTATCATGGTTCTTAACTACATCGACTTATATGTGAAATCTGTATTATACAACATTAGCACACAACGAAGCCCCGGTCCTAAGGCATTACAATTCACTATGAACTCCACACCTTCATATGGAAGTTTCAACACTAGATAACTTTTCAAACATATACATAAGACCCCAGAGACCCTCTAGAACTACTCATACTAGGTATATATAAATCTAGTTTCATTAGGGTGGTCAGTGTGGTTGTAATTATAGAGAATTCTCCAACAAACCTTTGATAACCCCCCCAATCCTAGAATGATTTTAATGTTTAACACTCTATTTGATTGCTTGAAATAATGGACCATGTTTATCTTCACTGGGTCCATAGAAAAATCATGAAAATGAATGAAATTCCATCAAATGTGGACCTCATATATGTCCAACATGAAAAAAAAGATATTTACAAAAGGTTGTTTCTATAGACGGTAATCTATATTCATCCTCGATTTTACAACATGTTCTCCCCTATGATGTAGAGTATTTTACTATTTCATCGATAAATATCACTGAAAACTTGTCCAAGTAAAGCTAAATGATTTGGTTCATCATATCCATAAATATAGTGGGGATATTAATCACACCAAAGGGAATCACAAGGAAATCATAATGTACATAGAGACATATTAATGAATCAATTGTAATATTAGACTCTGGAAACCTCAATTGGTGGTAAATGGACCCGATATTGATCATTGATAACCATCATACCCCTAAAAATAAGTCAAAGAGGTCATCAATCCTCGGTAAGGGGTAATTGATCTTTATCTCGGTTTGGTTTCCTTAATGATTATCCATCCATTCGTGAGAAATCTTGTTCCCCTTTTTCATAAACAAAACTAGAGATACTCGGGGGGGACACATTGGGAATAATGGAACCCTTCCCTCTATTGACCTCCAACTACAATAGAAGATCGAGGATCTTGGTAGCGTCCATCTAATATATCGTAGAAGATATTTGAGAAGTTTTTGGATGTATGTTAATGAAAAACTCCATCTCCCCCCTTAGATGGAGTGATAGAATATCCTCTATAATGATTTCGATGAAATCACGAACAACTGAAGGAACAGAGAACCAAAAGTGCATGATGCACCGTGGCCTATTCTCTCTAAAACATGTTTGATGGGTTGTAGCCTACTGCTCATAGAACCTACTAGTCTCTCCATGAGAGATCACTATCATGTAAAGTGGAATCATGTCCCATTATTGTATAGGAATATAAGTTATGTGTAGTGAGATTTATTCTCACCTAGGACCGTGGATAACTAATCCAAACCAAATTTTACATCATAGGGTTTCATTGTGATGAAAACAAATTCCTCCATGAACCTCTCTCAACCAATAGATAGCTCTCAATGATAATATATAAAATGTAGAAAATAATAATTCCCAATATGAACTTCAATATGGAAATCATGTTAGTGCCGAAAATGGGTTCTCCAATTCTCGAACCCTAATTATGTAAACAAAGTAATGGATGAAAAAATTATCTAATAATAATGAAGAAATATTATAATAAAAACATATCATATATCAACTCGACTCAGGAGATGTGGGGTCATAAATCACATGATCTAACATCTCTCAATGACCCAAGCTGCCAGCTCCCTTGGCCTCATTTTGGCCACCAAGTGTTAGTGCTAGAAGGATCTCATAAATTCATCCATAACTAATAGCTCCATGTTATCCTATTCCAGCTCTACCTACCTGGAGACCACCCTATCCTCACCTGGGATATCCCTAATAATGGTGCTACCTCTATCATGTCAGTCTATCACCAATCTTCATGTGTGTTAAAACACGTCTGGTCGGGCGTTATTGTGCTCTGTAACCTCACCCATAACTAAAAAATTAACAGTCCACTATGTGATTCCATTTCCATAAATGAAAACCTTCAACATGTGCCTAAGTCTTATCATGGAGAGGTCTCCTTCATCTAGAACATAGAAACCGACATCTGATTTGTACTGCAGACGACTCCCCCCTAGGGAGCCTACATCCAGCTCTAACTATATAGCCTCCCTCAGATAAAAATATCCCTGTCACTAGTTCTCTCTCCAACTCCTCAACAAATTTTGGAATGCACAGGGGTACCATACTATCACAGATCTCTCTTTAGAGTCCCTATTAAAACTCAATGCTCTAAGGTATCCATCTAGGATCATATCAAGGAAGTTCCAGGTAAGGTTTTTGAACATCTTTTCATAGTCATCCACCATCATTCAACCATACTTCATCTCCAAATGCTCCTAAATAAGAACTAAACACAAGTATATGGGGTAGTATTCATCATATAACTAGTGATAAAAGATAGTCCATGTGATTTTGGAATAATCACGAATTTGGCATAAAAAGTCTCCACTAGCAATCAGCTACTTCATTGAAAATTATGGAAGCCAGTGAAACCACCAAATTCGTCAGTATCTGAACAATCCTAATGATATGTACTGCTGACTCTAGACAATCCACTACTTCCATCGGATCTATCTCAGCAATGAACCATAGTGGAATATGGTGCTGGAAATCATGGAACATGCTAATAATGTGTGCCTCTTCAGACTCATCAACTGGAATGATTTTCTCCTCGATAGGTGGATGTGTTTTAACCTACCTACCTGGGAGAAGGGGGTTGTGGGATTGAACCAAAACTAAGTAATCTTCTTTCATGAGATCATGATCATGATCTAAAATGGGTATCCTTGACATATTTAATCGTAGATGCATCCTTTGTTTCATCAAGACGTACCATGGTCAGTTGAGAATATATATATATATATAAATAACAATGAGGAGCTTACTAAAGAAGGAAAATCAATGAATCAATCCAATATAATGCATACCCATTAAACCCTTCCAACAATGTCTCATCATTCCGAGTTGACAAGTAGGTAGTTAAGGTCTTGGTAAATTGATATGTCAACTGCTCGTACAATAATTGGACTCCATGTCATGTTAGCCGCACTCGACACACATTTACATTGTTTCCTTAAACCAAACCAAATCCTTATAAGTGGACTAGTTTGAAAAATTTCCCACTAAATAAAATTTCTATGATATAAATCTATCATGACCCGACCCATGCTAGAGCTTGAGCAATAACTACCCCATGTACGCCTCCTTAGGCTATGGGGTGGAGACTAGTGTCTAAGGAATATCTAATATGAGGATTCCTATGTCTATGTACATGTATGCATATACACAGCCATATTGATGAAAAAGTATAGAGATAAAGAGTAAAATATGAAACATGAATGGAATTTTAACCAAGAATGCATAACCTATATTTTGTAAAAGAGTACGTTGGTGAATGATGAAAATTAAAGGGGAAAATTACATGCCAAACAAGAAATATGTCCTAACCCAAAAAATTTGGAATCATAAACTGCTAAGAGATATCAAATTCTGAATCCCAAGCTCAGACCACCATATTCTGTCAAATATAACAGGTATCCCTAAAATCCATTGAAGTCACTACTGACCTATCAGTCAAGTACATAAGATAAGGCATATGTGGGAAAATATTATATAGAGGTGATAATATACATTACTAGTAGGACACCCAAAAATCTGATGATGGATAATTAAATGATAGAATATAAAAAGATAGATAGTAGATTCTAGAGAAATCCAATTATAATAGATCAACCGAAAAATAAAGTGAATGTAACCACAACCAAACACAATGGGTGAAACACAATGAGTATATTAACTACCCATCTTGTCATCACCAACTATAGTAAGAGGGTAGAATCATAAAACCACAAGAATATAAACATAGAAACCACATGGTATACCCCTTGCATATTCACCTCACATGGAAAGAGAGTAACCAAATCCAAGGTTTGGAAACATAATAACATATATGGTCATGGTAAGAAGTTACCAGTCAAAAGATTAGGATGATCTCCATATTAGATCATAGACTATGTAGAATCATAGAAAAAATTTCCAAAATTCAATCATTGATTCCCAAAATATCATGAATCTTCCCAGAAGTAACCGTGAATGACACGTAATGCCTCTTCACATAGACGAAGGGTTAAGGAAAAAAACTCAAAGTGGAGGACTTACTCAATAGTATCTTCGGGGGGTTCCACTGTAACACAATGAGTATTATTGACCTTTTATTGAAGAAATAAAATTTTCATTTATCTAATTCAATGAACTAAGAAAAACATTCCTTTCATGTGGAGTATTCTTAGAATACATAACCTGGAATGTGAACTCGGTGCAAATTACATGGGACATTGACTTGACATATGTTACAATAAACAATAATGTTTCAATGAAGGTTCATTTTATAGTTATAATTATTCAATTGAAATAATTATGGAATTTTAATTAAACATAGTAATATGAATATTAAAAACTACTTTTCAAATATTTATTATTATTTTTAAATAACATATATTTATAACAGATGAGATGATTTCTGGTAAATTTTTTAATGTTCAAAATTATTATTTTCTCAAATATACTACTTTTAATGTCCTTTTGTGAACAATAATGAAAATAATTATAGACATATTTAGAAATTATATTTTATAAAATGAACTTCATTTTTGAATTTAGAACTTCTAAATTAGTTTAGGGTTTATTCTTTGTATTTTTTTAGGAAACAATATTTTTGGATGAATGATAAAAATTAATAGATATTAATTTAAAATGAATATTTCATCTAAAACCCAAAATAGCATAGAATCATTTAAAACCTTCAAATTATCGCCATTTATCCTACATTAACATTACATTATTTAGTTGTTTTTTGTATTCTGTGCCATGTTTAGTAAAAATGAGGGTACACCAAACTTTTTTTCAAAAATACCAAGTGATTCATTTCGCTTTATATAAAATCCACCACCTCTACCACTTCATCACAACTATAAAACCAATTATTTTCTACCAAGATATTAATAATTAAGTTACAAGAAATAATCCCTCATAAATTCCTTCCTATGCGCATAAGTAAATCCAAGGAAAACTTTTGGCACAAACCAAATGGAGTTACATATTTAAAAGGCAGCGTCTTCTCTGAAGTCTTTAATTTTATTTTTCTTCTCCCCCCATCTCATTTTTTTATTAAATTATTTTTATAAAAATCGTTATAAAATATAAACTAGGATTATAATATGCTATTTTTTTCAACCTACACTTACAAACACCTCCATATAATGGATAATATAAAATGGTTTATGTGTAAGTCAAACAATCGACTCAATAAATGATGATTGTTCAAATTTTCCATACATCCCCTCAAGGTGAAAATTATGACAAAAACTATATATATGAATTTTAAATATTATATTGATTATTTCATTAGCATTGTTTTCAATTTTCAACACATATCATTTTTACTTTTAATTGATTGTTATTACGATAATTTTGTTTGATGAAGTGTGGACTACCACCCACTCAAACCAACATGCTTCATTATTACACTATAGGGAATGTAATAATGATTCATTTAGATATTATATATTACATATATGATATCAAAAATCTTATGAAATAATTACATACATATATAAAAATATTTATGTTTTCCCTCTCTTTTAATACGACAATAAAAAGGGAAACAACATTCATCCGTACATACAGCTTACAGTCTCCACGAATGGTGTACTCCATTCTATAAATATACATTAAATTGATTATTATAATAATAATATAACGTATATACATGTTATTTATATAATTTTTTAAATTAAGCAATCTAAATTTAATTATAAGGACCGGCGATATAAGAAATTTAGACACATGTCAAGAACAAAGAGAATATTATCTGAAGCGAAACTGTAATATAGGATTGATAACAAGAGGGTAATATAATATCATAAAAAAAATATATGGTATTATATATTAGAATAACGTTTCTTAATATACTTATAATAAATATTAATTTTATATACAAGTGGTCTGAATGAGTATGATAAGAGTCAAGGCACAAGGTTTGGAGATTTCACTACACATTATTTCTATGAGAAACAAACTATGTTCCCCAATATACCATTTTGTGTGGTGTATTTATGGACAATTATTGAATTCTATGTGTATTATAAATAAATTTATAGGAATTCACATATCCATTTTATGATTTTTCTTGAAAGGTTTCTAATTCTCTAAAGTAACAAAAATAGTAAAATAGTTTTGTGTCAAATTACCATCTCTAAGACTTATGCTTTGCTATAAACCTAAACACTTATTCAAGGATTATATGCATCTATTTTACATGTTATATCATTAATTTCATTCTTTTAATGTAATTTTAATCCGAATTTAATTTTATTTTTTTACATGGTTAATTTAATCCCGAGAAACCATGTTGTAAGAGTTTATTGAAACAATCTCATTTTTCCAAGATTATTTATGTTTCTTCTTCCTATGATCAAATATTGTTATAAATATCTTCCAAAAACAATTGAGTTTTCATATCATCTATTTATTCAAGATATATCCTTGTATTAGTACCATTTTCCACTCTTTGGTACATAATATAACATTTTTAAGTGAAATATGACAATCTCACTCTCTTTAGTTAGAAATGTATTCTATTAAAAATTGATTTCAGAAATGTTTTCAAAAATGTTTTCAAATTATATATGAAGACTAATTTCAATGAAATGAATTTTAAAAACATTTTATAGATTTCAATTCTTAGTTTATTTGTTTTTAAAGATATTTTCAAAGAAAAATATTTTCAGAAATGGTTTATTGTTTTAAAAATTATTTTCAATGCATATAGTATATTTTTGTCAAAAAATGTTTTTAAAAAGGACTTTAAAACATATTTCCCATATAAGATAACATCCATTGTCATTACCTATGAAATTAGGAGGAAATTGTTCAATTTTTACAATAATATTTCTTCTATGAATTGATTATGTTTTTATGGCTTGATGTTTATGAAACATAATTCTCTATCACATGTTATATGATGTTGAAAACCATTTATATATCATGGGTAATATGATTTTAAAAAATAAATCTTTTCAGAAGTTATTTTAATGTTGAAATATATATTAACCTTTTATATTTACCCTAGTTATGAAATGATTACATGTTTATAATACCCATTTCATTTCATGGGTTATGATATGAATATTTTTTATCTTATGGAACATGTATATATGATTTAATTATATGATGTGTGGGACCTATATCTCCATCCAACTCATTGGGTATTGAATTATATGGCTTGAGATAGATTTGGAAAGAATGAGAAATGAAATTAGTTAAATATTATAAGTACTAATTGAGAAATGAAATTGTTTCAGTAATAAATGCCCAGAATGAAGGTTGAACTCAGTTATGTAGTAAAAGGTTGGAATAGGGTGCGAACCCGGTTCAGTAATGGACTCTATCCACTTACATGGTCTCATCAAAAATACATTGAAACTTGTGTAGGAAAAATCCTTTTTTATTTGATTTTTCAAACAGTGTCATCCAACATGTATGTTATGGTATTAGCATAATAACACTATAGGCTTGCTTCATGTTTTTTAAACCATATGTCCTAACGATTTCGAAAATATTTGGTGCATTAAAAATATTGTATCTAATAATAAGTAAACCCTAAAATCCATATTAGACGCATAAATATATTGAATCCCTAATTTACCTCCTTCCTAGTGCTTGATAAACCAATCCCATAAATCTATAAGAGTGTTTTAGGTGAATAGAAGCATGTTAAAGATCTATAATTGTCGATTAGTACCCATATTTAATTTTATTCATGGATCTTTTTCTATTCACTATCCCAAAATATAATTATTCATTATTATATATTTATTTATTTTCATTGATGGGAATCATGTTGAGTAAGGATTCAATTTTTGGATGGGAATAAAATACTCTCCATAATCTAGATTTTTTTAGTGTTTTTCTTCATTCTCACCAAATGATGAGTGGTATACGACTTCTCTATCAAATATACAAGACCTAAAACAAAAAGGATTACTTTCAATTAATTTTTTCATTATTTGTTTTGGAAATAATTGTGATATTACCTTTTGAATATCATATTTTATAATGTATTTGGAAATTTAAGGAAATTTGGGGTATCATTGAAAAATATTTAATATAATTTTAAATTGATGGTGTTAAAATTATTTCTTTATTTTGATGAAAGTTGGTTTTGTTAAACATTTTAATTAAATTTTTAGTAATTTATTGAATCGATTTGGCATCATATTTAAAATACGTGGTTGGTGTGAGTATATTGATTCTGATGTGACCCTATAGTAGGGGCATGTACTATTGGGGTATAATGTAGTTAACCTGTAGAGGGAGTGTATTGTATTCGGTCTCATAGATATTGGTCACCTTGGGATGGCATGGTGGATTAATAAGAGACGACTCATGAGTACGGTAATTTTCCCTGGAATATGTGTCTATATGTGTATGGAAATATTGAATTAGTATACCAAAAAATGATAACATTTTTCTTAAATTTTTTATTTCATTCAATGGAAAAATATACTTTTAAATATACTATGTGATTTAATTTTAAACTATTTCACTAGATGTATTTTTTTTTAAAAACATAGTGGCATGAGAAGGTATTTCAGTGTGGAACTCCTATTGGGATTATAATCACCTCATTATTGGGAACCTATATGCATTTTCAAATGACATATATTGGAAAAAAGATAAGAGAAAACAACATATATCCCTAATTATGCCTCTTTATTTTTGGGAATAAGGTATGTGGAGTAGAATATTATAATATGGTTGGGTGTCTCCCAGAATTTTGTCTTTTGAGTTTCATTGGCTCTTGGAGTCTCTTCATTTTTTTGGTTGTTATCTTTTTCTTCTAATTGTACTATGATATTTTTAGTTACCATTGGGAATTATTTTTTTGAATTTATTTTCTTGAAAAATATATAGGATTACATTTTTATGGTTAATTTCTACTTAAGATATTTTTTATTAAAAAGGTCAAAATTTCCCCCCAATATTCTTGAATCCCTTATCATTTATTACCATCTTTTTGTGACTTTGGGATTTCAGGAACTAAAAGTAGAACTACCACCATTTGTCAATCCAATAATGAGAGGCAATATGATTCAGGTGGGTTTCAATCTGTCCTAAAGGATTTGTACAAAACATTTGAAAATATTATTGAGAAATTCCATAAAAATCAAGTAACAACACATCAACTACCACTGTGTGATCAATAACTATTAAATAAATCGACACTACAACCATTTTAATAATTTTATCATTGAAATTTTCTCCCAAAAAATATTGTAAATTTAAAGAGGGAAAATGATGAAAAATTCTTATTTTTTAATCATAATATACCCCTAAATAAATTGTTATAAATTGAATGTAATCTATTGTATAATTAATTGTAATGATATATGACACTAGTATCTTGGTAGAAATATACTCTAATTATTTCTCACTAAATTTAATCTTCTACCTAATTAGACAGAATGCAAAGTAAATATTCTTCATGAAAATCACATGTTTCATATACAAAAATGATTGGGGTTGGATTATCGTACTAAATCACTAAATTTTCTGAAAACTCAACTATAATTTATGTAATTATCTATATAATTTCAATTTTATCTTTACAATAAATTAAATACTAACCATATAGTTATGTAATAGAAATATATTTTTTATTCATAAAGGGTGAAGAAAAAATCATCTTCTGTAAATAATTCACCCGCAGAATATGACTTCTGATCAGTTAAATTTCTCACATAATAAATATTTATATATCCACAATGAAACAAATACATACCTTTGTTATATGTTGTAAATAATAAAGATTTCATTTGATATTGGAAATGATCCATTTCATCCCATCATGTTGGGATTTCTAAGGATTTTTTTGGATATTGCATAATTAGTAATAAAAAACAAGATTTCAAGTCTTGATGTTTTAAAATAATATAGGCTATAATCTATGAAAACATTATTTCATTTAAAATAATTACATATAAATAAATTGAAACCTTTTTCAAATTTTATCAAGGAGAAGATACCACTCACTATTATTTGACAAAAATAATATCTTCCACAACTCAAGATTCTTCTTCTTCTATGAGAGGAAATTAGTTTCTAATTTTTTTAAACATTCTAAAAAAAATGTTGGATATTTCACTAATCAAAGACATCATTATTTAATTCCCCATATGTGAACGAACTTACTCACAATTTTATCCATGTATCCATTAAAAAATAAATTTATATACATACAACGAATATAAGTATGTTTTTCTCAACCCCTATGAAATAGTGATTATATTTCACCTAGACTATCATGAATTTAATGCTCTGTAAGTTATTTTCTTGCTTTAAATATCATGCTCACGGTTATTTTATAATCCATTATAAATATCTATACGTCTTGAAAAATAGGCAATACTCTCAATTAGTAAAAAATTATTCATGTTATTTGATATAGGCCTCTTTTTTCAGAATCACCACTCTCACATTATTAATTTATATCTATTTAGATCAATTTATAATTCCATTATCTACATATTAATATAATCATTTAGATATTGTGATGATTCTTATTGGGTAAAATTTATCAACCAAATAAATTACCATTATTTGAAATTAACCCTTTCATACATGATGATCTTTGTTCTACTATACCTGACAATGATCATTGAGTTTATTCCTTAAAATAGAATTCATCCTAAAAAATTACTATTTTTAAGACATAAATACAATTTTCAATTTTTATCTTTTAAATTTGATTAATATCTTATAAAATCTTTGATAACCATTAATAATTCTCTAAGGACTCTTTATCTTAGTATGGTACACATTTTGAAAGATATAGGTCTTGATTGGAATTCAAAAAATTCCCCATGTTTTACCACCATTTATAATGTATAAAATGATTTTCTCTATTAGCATAAACATTATAAGTCAAATAAATTTATTTTCTCCATTCCCATTTCCATTCTTCATTACTAGATATTTTTAAATCCACATGAAAATTTATCTAATTTGTTCATGACCCACAATTTCTCCCATTCATTAAAACACATTCTATAAGGGGTATTCAATGTAATTATTAAAAAAATTATGATTATGAACGTTTTTTTAGAATATAATTACCTCAAATATATTTATTATTTTCTTCATATTATTATTATAACACTGATATCATATTCCATTAGGTGTGAAACCCTGATATAACTCAAGATCTGCCACCTCATAAAACAACCAAATCATTATTCTTTTAACCATGATATAACATAGGATAATGACTACATTTAGAATCCTCATGTTATTTAATATTATAAAACACATCTCACAAAATGTTTTGAATGATTTTTTATTTGTCCAATAAAAATTTAGAATATATAAAACCACTTTTGTGGATTCGTCTTAAAAAATTATTTGATATTCTATGCTCTAATAACATAATTTTCTCCATGACTACCAAACACATTATATTTTTATTTTTCAATCCATTTTGAGGGTGTATATAAGTAGTGCTAAAATAATTAATAATTCTAAGATTCACAAAATATTCCCTAAATCCATCATTATATAATTCAGATCCATTATGGAACTTATATATTTACACGTTTCATCTTGTTTGATTTCCAAAATACATTTGATTATTCTTGATCGAAATAGGTGACTACAATGTTATCAAAATAAAATAAACATGGGTTGTATAAGATAAATAATTAAATAATATAAAATAATTATATCCAATATAATACATTAAGATAATTAGACTATATACATCTGAGTAAACTAACTAAATATGGTTATTTTTTTAATATCCACAAAAATATGACTAAAATTCATTTCACTAAAATTGTGAAATGTTTAAAAAATATCGATTCATTTATGATTTAGCATCACTACGCTAATAAAATCATTATTCATGATAATCCATCCAATATTATATTTATCCAATTTTATATGTATCATATTCTAACGATGATTTTCCTCCATCATACTCATTTAACACATGTCTTAATCATTAAAATTTTAAAAAAAGACTGTCACATTTTTACTATTTATTAATGAAGATTATCCTATACTTCGTCTATAACATCATAGAAACTAGTTAGTTGGTGATGATAGTTATTTTATTGAATTAGAAGCATATAAAAGTGATCACATCCTAGAGGGATCAAATAGTTTAGTATTCTTGGAAAACTATATATAGGATTTAATATCACATTAAATATGAAAAATTATAATATATCATTCAATGAAAATATAAGTATTCCCTATAGAGTTCCGTTATATATAAATTAATGTACAATTCATGTAATCACGGGGAAAAGAAAAATAATGGTGATCTTAGATTCTTGGTAACAAAATCTATATTCTAAAGTTATCATTGAATAAATAAGACATTAATAAATGGGATGTAATAAATGGTGATAAAAAAATTCCATAAATATAATCATATAAACATGAAATGTATTCATGTATATCATACCTATTCAAATAAATCATGAACATGAATAATAAATTTTATAATGATGGGATGCATAATTTTAGAAATCTTAAACATTCTATTGAGGCCTCATGCCAAGAATTTATATATAAATTGGTATGATAACTAGAAAATACTGAACATATTTTTCCCATGAGATCAAAATAAGATTATTTTTTACTTTGTAATTATGATCCCCACATATCAATTAATAACTCTAATTAATTGGGATTATATCCAAAGTATCTCAAATGATCACTAATTTTTCTAAATCCCAATTTTCATATATTTAAACACATAACACATGGATTGTATAGTATTTATTTTGGGTTTACATTTTATTTATGAAATTCATATATATTCATTACCATTTTCTCATGTTTAGTAATTTTTCTCTATGTATTTGTCCAAATATGATCCATTAATTACCTCGAAATAATAAGTAACAATATTTTTACAATATTTTTACAAAAAAAATGTATTATGTATTTAATATGTATATGATATAAAATAAAATATTAATATTAAATTAAATTTAAATAGAAGTGTATAAAATATAGTAATTAATAACACTACAAAAACATATATGACATGCATTTAGTTATATAATTATATATGATAACATAAGCATACATGTATACATATTAAAAAATAAAAAACATGTATATAATGTGTAAAATTATATTAAAATATGTTTCTATTTTGTATATTTAGTAAATAAAAATATGATTAAAAATATATAATCATATTTAGATATATAAACATATAAACATATACATAAATATGAAAACATATGAACACATTGTGGCATACCAAACCAAATCACTCTTAAATAGTTACTGAACTCGTGGGTAACTTGGCATCATGCACACCTCCCAATATACTAAAGGCTTCCAAATAGAAATGAGGATCTATGAAGATACAAATAGGAAACAATAGACATGTTATTACACTTGAACAAAGTAGTATAATAATGTTAACAAATAGTCTAAGAATAAGAAATGACCAAAAAAATTGTAAAACATTCAATCATAATATCGAGCCTAAGAATTACATAACCAAAAAAATGAACCAAATATAATGTCATATACAATATAATTTTCAGTGAAGATGTTATAAAATATGGGAATATATGAGATATATATATGTGAAGGGACAAAAAACATGATATATAAAAAAGAAAAAAAATCGTATGTTATCTCAACTATCATCGTGGATATAATATTAGTCCTCTTCAGTCATACTCTATCCTAGTATAGTGGTATCAGGTATCCTTGATTGTAACTATTTTTTTAAAGTGGATGGTTCCTTGTGTTGGGCGGAGAAAGAAAGGAGTGATGGCAAGAGGGGGGTGAATTGCCTTTTAAAAATTAATTAACAATTTAAAATCAAAGTTAAAGGTGCAGCGGAAATAAAAGAGGCAAGACACAAAATTGATAACGGAGTTCGGCTTAAACCCAAGCCTACGTCTCCGCTCCCAACTCAACCATTGAGAGATTTACTACCGCTTGATTTTTAATGGTTTTAGCAAGAAACCCACTAGACTTTTCAGGTTAGTCTAGAACCTATTACAGCTTGCTTTTAATGGTTATGCAAGAACCCACTTGCTTTCACTGGTTGAGCAAGAACCCACTAGCCTTCTTACAGGTGAAGGCTAGCTCACCTTTGATTCAAGCCTTTTAAAAGGAAAGGCTTGACTAACCTCTTTACACCTTGAAGGTGGTGTGAAAACCCAAATGAAAGGGAGATGAGAGAAAGAGGGGTTTGTAGGCACAAACCCAAATTGAAGCTCAAAATAAATAAAACCAGAAAAACCGTAAGAGGAGAAGCCTTGGGCGCCGAGGGATTGATTGGAGGTGATGAAGAGTGCTCCCAAGCTTCTATGGTGGTGCTCCTTGGATGTGGAAGTGAGTTGGAGCTATTGGAGTTCCTTGGAGGAATCCGCCGGAGGTTCGCCAAATGATCAAAAATGTGTCTGTGGACTTCCGTATGGCTTGGTAATGATTCCAACATAGTTTCGGGGCTTCCTAGTCCTTTATTTATAGAGGGGGAACCCTCAAATGGCCTTTGGGGAGCTTCGGAGCCATTGGAGAGGCCTTCGGAGCCGTTGGGAGGCAAGTGGACAGGTCTGGTCAAAGCCCAACGGCTAGTTTGACTGGCTCCACCGGCTGACCAGTACAGAGCCACCGGTTGGCCGGTGCTTGCAAAAGGGAAGAGGGCTCGGGCTCAGGCTCCCCCGGCTGGCCGGTGAGGAGGCCACCGGTTGGCCGGTGCTGAGGCAGTGGCTGACACTGTTATGGCTGGGCTCCATCGGCCGGCCGGTGCTGAGGCCACCGGTTGGACGGTGAGAAGGCAGTGAGTGTCTCTTCTGCCCAGGGTCCATCGGCTGGCCGGTGGTGAAGCCACCGGTTGGCCGGAGGACATGAAAACAGTCCACTTTTGCTTTCAGCCTTCTTACCCCAATTCCTTGGCAATCTGAAATCATGCCTATCAACCAAAAACACTTAAAACAATATTAGATAAATAAGAGAGTGATTGTGATCATGAAAATTAAACCTTGAGGGGTATGAGAGGTACAACAATCTCCCCCTATTTTGATGATCACAATCACCAAAACAAACAATGTAAAATACTGAAATGAATGGCATGCTTTAAATCGTTTTCTTTTCAATTTATCCTTTAAAGCATTAGAGAAATATTTCTCCCCCAATCAACCAAGAATTTCTCCCCCTTTGTGATTATCAAAATAGCACGGGGCATAAAACTTGATTGAGGGAAAGGTTGAAAAATGAGATAGAAATTTTAAACCAATTGAAATTTTTGAATTGAAAGTTTTGAATTGAAAGTTTTGAATTGAAAGTTTTGAATTGAAAGTTTTGAAATGAAAGTAAAATGCTTAAAAAACCTAACTCCCCCTAAATAAAAACAACAAATCACCGGGGAGAGGTTTTTGAAACCGAGACAAATTTTGGCCCAGAGAGACTCGCTAAAAGGGATTTTTCAATCCATACTTGTCTAGTGGTGGGTCTTCTACTATAAAATTAATCATTAAAGAAAATAGTTTTGGGCCTTCCATACCGGGAATTTTTGCAATCGCACTCATAAATTAAGTGCCCCGGTTTTTTACAATAATTGCAAAATTTAAATTGAGATCTCCCCCTTACAAAAATAGTTGGAGCATGGGAAGAGGAAGCTTGCTTGGAATAGCCAAGCCCTTGGGTGGTTCTAGATACGCGTTGGGAACCTAGGAGTTTGGTCAAATTTTGTTCCCCTTGGGTGAACTTGGCTAGGGATTCCCTTAAGTCCTTGATTGTTGATTCCATAGAATCAACATCGGGAAGGTTTTGGATTTTGAGGGACAAGTCTTCATTTTCATTGAGAAGTTGTTCTTTTTCGGAAGAGAGTTTTTTGAAATTCTTTTTTAAAGCAACAAATTTGGAAGAGAGTTTGTGAAAACCTTCCTCCAATTGATCTCTAGCATGTTGGAGTTCCTCATAAGACAAATGATTGAAAGAATTTGAAGAACTAGAGGAAGAAGAGTCGGAAGAGGATACCTCATGAAATGCCATTAGGCATTTTTTACCGTTGTCACTTGAGGAGGAGGAGGAGGAGGATGAGGAGCTATCACTCCATGTGGCCTTGAATGCCTTCTTCTTTTCCTTTTGCTTGGCCTTTTTCTTGTTGAGTGGACAATCGGGCTTGTAATGGCCTTTCTTGCCACACCCATAGCATGTTACCTCGGGCTTGGATTTTTCGTCATGTTTTTCCTTTCGAGCCTTGCGGAATTTCTTCTTCTTGTGCTTCTTCATGAACTTGTGCATCTTGCGGGCAAGATTCTCCATTTCCGAATCGCCGCTTGAAGAGGAAGATGATGAGGAGGAGGAGCTTTCTTCTTGTTGAACTTTGAAGGCGATGTTCTTTGGAACTTTAATCAGTTTGCCTTCCTTTTCAGCTTGCCTCCTCATGGTGATCTTATAGGTCATGAGGGATCTGATGAGCTCTTCGACCGGCATGTTATTGATGTCTTTTGCTTCTTGGATTGCCATGACTTTCGGTGCCCATGTGCTTGGTAGGATCCATAAGATCTTCTTGACCATCGTTTCTGCGGACACATCATCACCAAGAGATTTTCTACCATTGCAAACGTCAGTAAAGCGTGTAAACATTTCAGAAATTTATTCATTTGGGTGCATGGTGAAAGACTCAAAATCTTGACGGTACATGTCCAATCGAGTATCCTTAACTTTGTTAGTCCCCTCATGGGTAACCTCCAAAAGTTTCCAGATTTCATGAGATGAGGTGCATGTGGAAACTCGATTGAATTCATTACGTTCAAGGCCGCAATGTAGAGCGTTCATGGCTTTGCCATCAAGCTCGAAATTTTTTATATCGGCTTGGGTCCATTTGGATTCATCGAGAGAAGATAAAGAATAACCATGCATGAAAATTTTGTAAATAGGATAACCTATACTTCTAAGAAAAGTGGTCATGCGGGTTTTCCAATAAGTATAGTCGGTTCCATCAAAAAATGGAGCACGACCCAAAGAATAGCCTTCAGAGGCGAAAGAGGTTGAAGCCATCACAATGGATCTTGAATTTGAAACCGGTTAAGGTATTACTCAAATTTTGCCTCTGATACCAATTGTTGGGCGGAGAAAGAAAGGAGTGATGGCAAGAGGGGGGGTGAATTGCCTGTTAAAAATTAATTAACAATTTAAAATCAAAGTTAAAGGTGCAGCGGAAATAAAAGAGGCAAGACACAAAATTGATAACGGAGTTCGGCTTAAACCCAAGCCTACGTCTCCGCTCCCAACTCAACTGTTGAGAGATTTACTACCGCTTGCTTTTTAATGGTTTTAGCAAGAAACCCACTAGACTTTTCAGGTTAGTCTAGAACCTATTACAGCTTGCTTTTAATGGTTATGCAAGAACCCACTTGCTTTCACTGGTTGAGCAAGAACCCACTAGCCATATTATAGGTGAAGGCTAGCTCACCTTTGATTCAAGCCTTTTAAAAGGAAAGGCTTGACTAACCTCTTCACACCTTGAAGGTGGTGTGAAAACCCAAATGAAAGGGAGATGAGAGAAAGAGGGGTTTGTAGGCACAAACCCAAATTGAAGCTCAAAATAAATAAAACAAGAAAAACCGTAAGAGGAGAAGCCTTGGGCGCCGAGGGATTGATTGGAGTTGATGAAGGGCGCTCCCAAGCTTCTATGGTGGTGCTCCTTGGATGTGGAAGTGAGTTGGAGCTATTGGAGTTCCTTGGAGGAATCTGCCGGAGGTTCGCCAAATGATCAAAAATGTGTCCGTGGGATTTCGTATGGCTTGGTAATGATTCCAACATAGTTCTGGGGCTTCCTAGTCCTTTATTTATAGAGGGGGAACCCTCAAATGGCCTTTGGGGAGCTTCGGAGCCATTGGAGAGGCCTTCGGAGCCGTTGGGAGGCAAGTGGACAGGTCTGGTCAAAGCCCAATGGCTAGTTTGACTAGCTCCACCGGCTGACCGGTACAGAGCCACCGGTTGGCCGGTGCTTGCAAAAGGGAAGAGGGCTCGGGCTCAGGCTCCACCGGCTGGCCGGTGAGGAGGCCACCGGTTGGCCGGTGTTGAGGCAGTGGCTGACACTGTTCTGGCTGGGCTCCACCGGCTGGCCGGTGCTGAGGCCACCGGTTGGCCGGTGAGAAGGCAGTGAGTGTCTCTTCTGCCCAGGGTCCATCGGCTGGCCGGTGGTGAAGCCACCGGTTGGCCGGAGGACATGAAAACAGTCCACTTTTGATTTCAGCCTTCTTGCCCCAATTCCTTGGCAATCTAAAATCATGCCTATCAACCAAAAACACTTAAAACAATATTAGATAAATAAGAGAGTGATTGTGATCATCAAAATTAAACCTTGAGGGGTACGAGAGGTACAACACCTTGGCCAGAAAACAAAGCCATAAATATTATAAATGAATGATATTACAAAACTCTAAATGACGGAAACATATTACAATCTGTATTATAAAGGGGGTGTAAATCAATAGGATGATCTTCTAGCCAAATGATATTTGGATTTATCCCCTTGTTGTCAAGGTCATCAGTAACAATGTTAGCTTCATGATAAATATGAGTGATGATGAAGTTTATGGTGAGAAGCGAGCGATTGTAGTCCATCCATCATTTGGGGATCGACCATACAAGGTGTATCACACCATTCCATGTCGCATGCATGATGGTGGTCGAGTCACTCTCGATGTAAATTTTGTTCCAACCATGATGCATAGAAAAAGAAATGGCATGAATCATACTCATCATCTCCCCCTCCAACGATGATCCAAAGCCATCGCTAAAATAAAATCAGCTGACAATCTAATCAAGATGGTCCCTAAAGATGACACCATAGTCTGTAGCACCCAAATTTCCATTGGACGCACCATCCACATTAACCTTAATCCAACAAGTGGAAGAATCACTCCAGAAATCTTCAATGGTATATCGGGTTGGAAGAAGTTTCCATCAACACGAAGATATCGTTGAATGTTAAAAGCATTCACTGTGTTGTTGTAATGGCCCTTTTGGACTGAAGCAACATAACATATAGAAATGAAGATCTACATTAACCATATATTATGGATAAATAAGAAATTTTCATGAATAATAACATTTTTATAATTCCAGATCACATGAAAGAGAACAGTAACAGGAGCCAGAAAAAGGGTCTTAATCGGTTTAGAGATATCCATATCCACACATCTCTTTAGTTGGGATTTGACAGAGTCCTATATCAACCATATGCAGTTGAATATTTTAAAAAAATAGTTCGATTGAGCAAAATCAGTGGAACAAGAAAGAAATAGTTGTTCGGTATCTTCTCCGTGTTGATTACGGAGGCTACATTTAGAGCAGAGTTGAATGCCATGTAACAGGAGGTGATCATTTGTGGGGATCCTATTATGTGCTTGATGCTAAATATATGTATTTCAGGATAGTTTAATCCAACGTTTATCAATGTTTTAAAGACATCCAAAATCATTTTTTGAGTTTTAAAAAGTGCTTTTGTAAAAAACATTATAATTGAGCATACCATTATGAGAACGTTCCCAAATTATAAAATCATCATTATTAAAGAATGGGTAGTTGTCAATCGCCTCCGTAATAGTGTAAAGGAGCTGATCATTTTGGGAATTAAGAACATCTCTGATAAAAAAGGTGACATTCACAGGTCTTTGGATAGGAGGGACTACGAAGATTAAAGGAGCACTATTCCCATTATAAAAAAATAAGTCATATATGATTATCTTGAGACCATCCATCTAGAATTGTTTATAATGGAGGAAAAGGATTTCTTAATATATGTCCAAATTGAGGAGGTGTGAAAAATTGAGTTTCCTAACTTTATATTTTCATCAAATATATTTTTTAGAAATTTAATGGAGTCATATTTACTGTAGAGAATATTCTAATTGAGCATGTATTGAAGAGTCTCATTTATGTAGTTCTAATTTTTGTTTCTTATACAACCCTAGTCGATGGGTTTGCAACATATCTACTAGGGGACGGTTACACGTTTCCATTCCACAATGCTTCGATTCCAAAATAATTTTTTTATTGAGATATTAATCATTTTTATTAGTCTAGTAGTCCATTTTTAGACCATCCTAGATAAACCAATTTAGAAACAATCGTATATTTGACGATGAATATTCTACCCACTATAGATAGAGCTTTTACTTTCTAAGAGGTTAACTAGGAATGAATATGGTCAAAAAATTTAGATAAATGACAGGATTTTAGTCACCCCCAATAAATTGGGATACCTATGTATGTAAAATGGAGAGTTCCCTCTTTAATACAAAGGTCATTAATAATATTAAACTTCCTGTTTCAGGGAATGTTCTTTCCGAAGATGATAGAATATTTTTTCTAGGTAATTGCTTTCTCAAAAATATTCTCATAGTCCGCAAGGAAATTTTTTAGGGTTTGAATGTTTCTTTTAAAACCATGATGAAAAATAATAATGTTAATAGATTACAAAAGTTTGGTGGGGGAATTCACATTTATTGAGACAGTAATGGGCATGAGTTTGTTTTGACCAACAAGACATGTGATAAAGAGTTTGAGATTGTCCTCTGCAATGTAGAAAATGATCATAGAGGTGGGGTCCCCTTGTCTAACACCATGGGGGAATTTGATATATCCCCAGGGGGACGAGTTGATCAGAATGGAAATGGAGGTAGAGTTGAACAATTTTCTGATAGTAGAGATAAATGTTTCATTCAAACCAAAAGAGTGGAGCACCTTGAAAATAAAACTCTAATTCATGAAATGAAAAATATTTTTTGATTTCCAATTTAATGGAAATATTACCACCACTTGTAGATTTGTTTAATTTGAAAATAAGCTCTAAACCATGACATATGAAATTTTGAATGAATCAACCGTTAATAACCCCAAATTGATTCCATGATAATTTTTTGTCAGTGATAGGTTAAAGTATATTATCAATGATTTTTTTGATAATTTAATAAAGTGTGTTAATGAGGTAAATGGGCCTAAACCAGTGAGTTTCCAAAGAATTGTCAAAATTTATGAATTAAATATTGTAATTGGAAATTTTAACCTTTAGGGAAAAATCATTAGAGAAAAAATATTCAAAATATTTTCAAACATAAAATTAGATAATGTTCCAATACTTTTGAAAGAATCCATTATTTAATCCATGAGGACTAGGAGAACTGTCAGGATTAAGACTTAATCTAGTGTCCATAATTTCATTATCAAGAGGAATGTTAAGAAGAAATGTGTCGTCATCATTTTTGACCACCATCTGTATGATATCTAGTAATATTTCTTTTTTATGATAATGGGAATTAAAGATAGATGCAAAATAAGAGATAATATGATTAGAAATATAATCATCATTTTTTAATAGAGTATCTACGTCTTTTAGAGAGGTAAAAATTCTATAGGTTTTTCTATATATTTGAACATATTTATATAATTTTGTTGTTTCTATCATGATTAGATAAACATTTATCTTTGATGGATTGTCTAGTAATATTCTCTTGAAAAGTCAGTAAAAAGTTATCTTAACCGGGATACTGATTTAATGGTTCAACTAGTGTTGAAGTCAGATCTGTTATTATTGTTTTGAATTTTATTATGTTTATTCTCAAGAATAAGGATGTCATTGTTAATTTGACAAGAACCCAGATATCAATACGATTATATTATAAACCCTTCTCCCTAAATAATCATCCATGATATTCTGCATTGGAACCCAGTCATCACTCTAGGTGTGATATAAAGACATATACGTGTGATTCCACCATTGGAATTACAAATAAGATACCCAAGTGTCACTAATGGAATATTATAGTGAAATTCCCTTTGAGTTCATCCTTATAAATCCATATCTTGAACATAAGATTCACTTAAGTTGTAATATAATCAACCCACCATGTGTGGATGTCTATGGAGTTCATATGAGAACCCATGCATCACTCATAGAGTGACATAAATAGATTGATAATTCTATAAAATTCAATAATATTGATTATCCCATCAATATAATTCTGAGTCGAAACCAAATTATTTTTTTAGAGATGTGATAATACTTGGTTATGGTTTATAATCTACTCATACCATTTAACAATGAATTAAATTTAATTTCACATTTCATTACAAGTAATAACTATATCAGGCATGAGAATGAATAAGAAATTGGGATGTGGACTAGCTTTTAAAACATGTTTTTAGTTCATATAATTCTTAATTCCTTTCATAATCACATCCCAAATAAAATAGCTATGAAATACTCCTCATAATTAAATTTTATTAATTTAGTAGCAGTTTTCCATTTATATAATTTAATGACACCCTAATGGGGTGGTTGTAATTATGTTTATTAAAATGCATTGGTACTAATGATCATGATATATCAAATAGGTCATCAGATAAAATTTAATATAAGAAAAACAAATATTCATGAGTGATTTATGGAAATTATTTCACATTGTATATCAAAACATTGTATATATAACTGTAAAATTAGTAAATATAATTTAAAAAAACCGTATATTTTAATTGGATTCCTCATGCATTATTTTCCTATAATATTTGATTCAATGGGATAAGTTGATGAAATAGATAAACACCCTAAAAATAAGAATATTAGCTCAAATATATTTTGAGTTCTAGAAGGAGAGATAAGTGAAGAATATAATTATATGGATCGAAGGGTACACCATTAGATGCCCCACAAAATTGTCCACAGGTGTTGTGGATTCTATATTAATAAGAAAGATGAAATAATATCTTGGATTAAATGTAGATCTCCAAAGTTATTGGAGTGGTGTTTCACAAGAGAGATCATGAATAAAGATGTACATAACATTATATAATGGATTGGAAATTGTAAATTCACCTATATTTAAAGGGGGTATGGTTTGGATGTATGATTGTACAAACCATGAATCAACAATGTTCAACCACTTCATAAGTGGTACTAAGTATGTGGGGTAGGTTCATAGTTATGGAAAACCATGAAAAACTCTTAAAAGCCTCTAAAGATTCACTACATCACCCCACATGGATTTCCCAAATAGTGAGGTCTCTAGTTAATGGTTTAAATAATCCATGAGTCCCACCTATTTCATCTAAATGTTTATGCTCTTGGCTATAAGGAATCCTTGATACATCCAAAATACGTCAACATTCCCTTATCCCCTTCCATATAGATAAATATAATGGATAAAATTAAAATTTAAAAGATTTAACTCATTAGACAGGATAGGAATTCCCTTCTGAAAGAGGTATAAAAATATTATAGAATTAATTTTTTCATTTAGTACATACACCATCCTTTCTCTCCCATGTCTAATCGTGTACATGAACATGCTTCAACAACACCCATACTACCTGAACTAAATTTCTTCGGAGTGTTGTTATTCATTGATCAATGGTATGTATAGGATTATCCTCAATGGAAATATCCCCATATAACACAACCTCATTATGATGAAAATTATTATTCATGTATGAATAATAATGGAATAGATGATATCCATGGATGATGTCATTCATGAATTGGTACCTCGATAGTAAATATAATGTATAGGATCTTCACCTGACTCTATAAAAAATCAGAAAGAGCACAACATAATGACCTTAAAATTTACAATATCTCTGAATCTATTTTTCAATATTCATGGTTAATTACAAAATAAAACCTGATCTCTCTAATCAAACTCTATTCGTTGGTGGAGGCGATTAGTGTATGACTTCATTATAGAATGAGTTTTTTCCATAATCATACAGATATGATTTACATGCATTGAATTATATTGAATGATATGAGGTCCCAATACCACGACCTATCCTAACTCTAAAAATAATAGGGGTAGCAAAATTACCTAAAGTACTAGAAATCATAAGGATCCATGTGTAATGTTTCTAATACATTTTTATTTCATATTATACTGAGAGATTTGTAAGTATTTCTCTCGTGGTCCTCATATATCTTGGATTCTTTCTTGAGTAGTTCTTAATAATTCATGTATTAAATTCTCAATATAAATATTACTCTATGTGTTATTGGTCATAATCATCAGTACCTATGAACCCTGTTCACTCAACAACACACTATGATTTGAAATTGGAATCTCTATATAATACGATAGTATATGAAAATTCATGAATGTGTTTAGTCATTATGAAATATATCCTTCCTAGATAATCTAATCAGAATGGAGTCTATAATAGGTATTATGTGTGTATAATATTCCAATATATTTATTATCAAATAGAATACATATCAATATCAATGTGACCTAGTTAATCCCATCAATAATATATAATAAAATCATCCCATTTATAATATGCAATTGTAAATGGCATTAAATTTATAGCTATAAAATTGTGTTCTAATATCACCAGATGATAGTTGGATCCCCATTAAATGAACCGGAAACCCCCATTTTTATCCCTAATCACCAATATTAGGGTCATAAATAATTTTAAATCTTGGTACAACTGGGGTTTATTACCTATGTATATGAATGAGACTCTCACATCAACTAAACTGATGTTTGTTCAAGATCCCATACATACCCACTAAATTGAATAATCAAATCCTTATCAACAACCCAACCATGAGATGGGTACTTACCTAAAATGTTCCCATGGGACCAATAACTTGTGATCTAAAAGCATCATCATCTTCAATGTATCTATAACTAAAGTGGACACTATTAAAGAGGTTGGTACTGGTTTATTGTAATGGTCATATACCTCCAAAATAGATCTCATAAAATAATTCTGTAAACATTCATTCATTACTGACCATGTAGATAGACCATGTCAATGTTTTCTATCTTAGAACATTAGCAATGGTAATTCCCTACCATGGGATATATGCAAGCTCCAAATCACAAAACTAATGGTATTCAACCAAACTAAAATATTTTAGGTACAATAAAAATTTTATAAATGAATAATTGGGGATTTTTGGGTCTGCTATAAAAAAATTATTTCTTAGAAAGTAATGCCTCTAATAAGGTAAGGTATAAATAATAACTAGTAGCCCGAGATCATGTGTCAGGTAATTCCACTCAAGAAACCTAAACTGGTGAGACCCATATTACATGACCAGATCTCTCTATATCAGAATGACTCCTAGATCAATGCCAAATATATCATAAAAACCATATTACCTCTACCAAGATTAGTTAAAATGATTATTAACACTTAGTTAATCCTTCTTCTCTATAATTTAAATATTTTCACTCACAATTTAGAGAACATGATTATCACAACTTTTTTAGTAAAGCCTTTAAGAGGTTCCTACATTAGTGAAAAATTCATAATGATGTTCCATTAATAGCATACCATACTCAAGAAAAACTAAGTATATATATGACCTTTTTCGGATTTTATCAAGAAAAATTGGATCTAAACTTATTTAGGTTAGAAAATATCCATGTATCTGAGATATTTTGACCCATGAAGTGAAAATTTTATTCAAAATGTTTAATTATTTGATCATATAATATGTTCTGTGACAATTTGGTGTCTAAAAATGAAATTAATTTGTATTTAAAGTTATTATAATGTATATATGTACACCATGATGTCACCCACAAATACTAAAACCAATAAATCATAGTAGGGGTGGAAGACATTACTCATAAAATCCATGAATACTGTTGGAATGTTTGTAAGATTGAATTGAATAACCAAATACTCAGACAAGACATATCTATTATGGAATATTTTAGGGAGTATATCTAATGGTCTATCACAAACCTGATGATAGAACAATATTAATCGATATAGAGAAAACCAACACTCTTATATATTGGTTAAAGATATCATTAATTCAAGGTAGTGGATACCAGTTCATAACCATTAGATATTTCAACTTATTATAATGAATGAAAATACTAAGGGTACCATCCACTATCCTAGTGAAAGGAATGTGAAACTTCCATGGTAAAGTGTTGCTTCATATAAAACCCTTAGATTCAATGTCCTGTAACTACTATTTAGGCTCATGAAATTTCGTATTATCCATTTTATAATGAATAAGGTATATTAGTGATGCTTCGGGAATTAGTTCAATAGAAATATCTACCTCTCTCAGTAGGAAGCCCATAAAAATTCATCCAGCGATAGAACCCTATAAAAAATCACTATGTTATGGGAATAAATTAATCATATTCTTATATCATCAAGATAAATCTTATAATCTGACCACTCACTCTACCCATCCAATGAATCCCTAGTCCATATCAACATTAATTTGCTTTCCATTAACTATTATGTTAATTTTTTCCAACCAAGGGTGATGTAAATTATACCCTTCAAAAATAATAATCCCCATAAGAAAAATAATGGTCCAACCTATCCATCCTAAGAATGATTTTAAATCTAGATTTCTTGAGATTGAATAAGTCTCGTACGAACAGATGAATGTATACCTTATTGGTTCATTACATTCCCTGGAAAATAGTTTCTAATTTAATTTCCAATATTATATCTTGTTTTATTATTCCATATATATACTGAATTTTGATTTGAAGGACCTTATAGTAGAAAAAGATATAAATATTTGGATTCTACAAGATTAAATAATGAAGAAATTATAGTAAAGGATTCTATGATCATACATCTAACCGTAAATGGACAAGAACTATAAACCATAGTGATCGACATAATAATATAATAATTCCCCTATTTGTATTCCTGATATACAAGATTCCCTACTCGGTGATGTCCCAGTCAACTCGTGTTGAATGTCCTTAGTTTGGCTTCCTCAACCATGACCACCCTCTCGGTCTGATCGTCTGGTACTACTACAGCTCCCTCCCTAATGAAGGGATTCTAACCCCACTTCTAAACATATATTCAATTTGGAGCATTTGTCAATGGCCACTAGAGGTATATATCTAAATAATCAATGAAAATGAGTCATGAACCACTAACCTATCACTCAACTGTGTACATAATAAGGTGTGTCTTCAAGTGTCATGGGAAACATCACTATTGTACTACCACATTGATACCTGAGTGCACACTATAACTACAAATCTTTCAATGAGAATACCCAAAATGAATCATTCAACTACTAGTAGAATTACCAATATATCATAGAGAATAATAAACCTGGATTTTACATTCATCCACTCTTTGGTTTTCCTTACTAATGAATTCTTGACTCACTATCCTTGAGATTGTGGACAATAGAAATTTAGTAACCTATGTTCATATGTCATTCCTAATTGTATCCATAAATTTCCTTGCACTAGATATCATTTCACATAGATAGATCCATGTGAAGCACTAGAGTTTGGTGAAATGTGATATGTAGTCCATAACAGATAATACACCATGTTCCTTATACTTAAACATTTGGTATTTTTCTTCCATTGATGTCATAAGATAGAAATAGCCATAGAAGTACATCTAGAAATTCCTCTAAAGGACATATTCAAAACGATCTACATCGATAATAGCATCTCACCACATCTGTGAAGAATCTAATTTTATATACATGGATAGATTCAATCGCCACTCAAGTTGTTTCTCAAGATCCATTAAAATAGATTTCATTACCATCAACTATAAATACACAACCTATAAACCACCATCCCAGTAAAATGTGGGAGGATGTTGCTGCTGAAATTCCTTTGTTAGTAATTCAAAAATTAGGTCAGTTCATGGGGCTCCATTTATGTTCTACAAAATCCTTATAAGACTCTATAAAAATTTGGCATTTGTGCTATAGTCATGGATGATAATTGCAGCTTCAAGTCTCACTAAAGATGGTATTATTGGAAGATAAGGGACATCCACCTATAGAATATAGTCATAACCACACTCTTATCACATGAATAATGCTTAATGTTGTTTAATATCATTAAAATTTCAAAACACATGACTCAAAAATGATTTTTGGATAATATAGATCACATACATAAGAATTGGACGTGTAAAAGCCTTCCAAAATTGTAGTAACACCCCTCAACATTCTCATAATGAAAGTAATGTTAAATGTACATAACCATGAAGAATTACTAAATATAATTCATTCATTCCACAACTAAATTTGGGTTATGTTTATGTTCTCTATGTATATCCTGGGTTCCATGATATAGTGCATCAATTTATTGTTATAGAGAGAAAAACTAATTATGTTGCATTTGGAATCACCAATTAACAACAACTATTTCTTTTAATTGTTATGAACTAGTTGTTCAGAATTTTTTTTGAATATAATAGTCCAATTATATGAGTTAGTATTACTATGTTTTAAATTAATATACTTTATATGTTTTTAATTATCATTCAATGTAATTATAACTTGGTTTTTACCTTTAGTCTCACAATATTCCCAGTTCATATATGATGGTTGGATTATATGGTTTACCATTCACAATTAATTAAATCCAATACTAATTATAATTTACTGTTGACACCCATTTAATAACAAACATAAATGTTTCATCCCATGTGACCAATGGTCTATGCCTAAATTGTGTCATAATTAGTTAATTAATGTGCTTCAATCAAGCTGTTTTGGAAAATACCGTTTAGGATGATAATGAAACATTAATAACCAATCGTATATCATAAATACATAATAGAATTATATTAATGATCGATAATACAATTAGACATGAAAATAAAAATCGAACTATTTTATATAACTACGAATGTTGAATCATTACCTATACATGGTATGTAGATAAACTAGACATATAAATCCGTGAATCAAGAAAAGAAATGTACATGGAATAGAATCTGAATGACCTATGAATCTCCTTATTACTATAATGATGATGGATTTAATACATTATTTACATTCTTCCCCAATGGTTAATGTCACCCATATTGAAAATAAACTCCAAAAATCACATGCATAACCCAATGGTGAAATCAATAAAATGGAAATAGGCATAATTCAGAAAAATCGTTCTCATCCTACATTATTTTTCATATCCTGGTGCATGAGTGTTCAACACTTAGGAAGAGTCTATCATAAAATTCTAACAAATTCCTATTATCATGTCTACCAACCCAAATAATAGAACCAAAGGAAATGATTATCTGATACCACTTTCTAACACCCTGAACCGACTCACTATTAAATAGTATCCAAACATGTGGGTTATACGAAATTAAGCACATGTCCTAATATGCCATAGGATACCATATATCACTGAGGGGTAGTGATTATATGATTGGGAGACAATGTAGTCATATTCAGAGTATAACACATTCATATAATGATTTCAATAAATAGAGGAGTCATAATAAATGACCAAAAATAGAATAATAAAACATGGGATCCCAATGATCAATAAGAAAGATTCATATCCAATAAAATGAACACGATCTGATATATAATACCAAATTATTACATGTATTGATGCTATAAATAATTAGAATATAAAGGATAAAATTGACCATTCATTATCAAGTTTCTTTATAAAAATAAGTAAAAATATACCTCCAATAGAATCATGGGGAAAAATTTATACAACTCACATACTACATCCTAGTACAAAGTAATTAGGCATCCATGTATAAAACATTCCCTCTATCCCAAAAAGTAATTATGAAGTTAGTTCTAGTACTGTTCGACAACCGTAGTATTGATTGAGGTATACTTAGTAGGCTACCACCAATGGTGTATAATGATACCATTTTTTGTTAATATATAATATGTAGTGTGTATATAATTATATAAATTATTAATGAAATTAATAAATCTCCTGTTGAACATGATTTTGAACTAGAAACCCATATGATACCTCCTCATTGGTTTTATAACAAAATATCATTGAATGAATAAAAATTATGATATTATTTTAAAATATGTTTTTGAGACCTAGTTTATAGCCTAGGTGTCCAAAAAGAATCATATCAGTATAACGAATAAACATGCCCCATTTAAATTTTAACATGAAAAAGGAATAACAAATTATCATCATTTAAAAATATCACTAACAAATCAAAGTATATTCTTTTTCATATAATATTCCCCACACAAATTAATTAATAGTTTTTTAGTTGGAAACCTGAGCCCATCCATGTTTTTACTATGAGGAAACCCGATGTCACACTAGGTGTACAATGAACCTATCACCCAATAATCCATTCTATTACATTCCTCATAGTAATGTTGAAATATCTCAAAGTGTTGTAAAAAATACATACCCCTCTGGGTCTGTCCTTAAAATTATATGCAAGAATCCCAAGTCTTACTTAGAGAATAATATATTGAACTCCCTTCTAAAATAATCTATTTTATTGCATTCCATGAAAAAACTATCACTCATGGAATAATATATTCAACCAACTATGTTTCCTCATCTATGTCATTCATATTAGAACCTATTTAGCACTCAAAACATGACATAAATCCATTGATAATTTTCTGTAGTTAAATATAATTAATTATACCATCCAGGGAATTCTACATTGGAAACCAGGTTTCGCCCTCACCATTGTATAATTATTGTTTCCGCTTCAAAAATATACCCATAACATTTAAAAACAATTTTACTTCAATTAGTAATTTTTAAAAAATGGATAACTCTATCACACATGAAGGGGATCAATGACTAGGCAATTGGAAACACAATTCCATTTTTCGTTTAATCTAATTGGAGATTCATTCTATTCATTATCACATCCCAAATATAAAAGTGAATAAATTCACCATAGATGTTATTTGGATTATTTATTTTTCATTTAACCAATTATATAATTTAGTAACACACCAATGTGGTAGTTTTAATTCAGTATCTCAATATTTAATATTACTAGTTGTCCCCATGTGTTGATAATATTTTTAATCACCAATTTCATTAATTTATTTTTTGGTTTTCATGATCACAAACTCCTGCATTTATGTAAATAATAAACATCCATTTATGTGAATTTCAAGAAGTAGATACTTGTTAGAATATTAATTTTAGTTTCGGTAGTATACACATGCCATTGATCCACATGAAGTTATTTGTTTAAGTGTTATAGACATGTTTGCAAGTATTTTTGAAAAACTATCAACATAAATTTTAAGATATCATAACATATTGGTTGGTATCAATATGTTTTGAATAAAACAGATGGATCTTATACCGTATGATGTTGGAGAATTACGTATCAATAACCTGATGTTTTTAAGATACACTATGTATAGCAAATAAATGTATGGTTTATCAAACCTGTATTTTTTAACAACCATTTGTTGTCAACCATAATTTTTTATTTTGTCACTTATCGAAGAAAAACTATGTTTCACTAGTCTATGACGATGTTTTAAATTGATGATATTGTATGTATTTTCTGCATTGGAATAACTATATTAAATATCTCTTAATTTTTTTTAAAACCAATTCAAAATCTCATATGAAATTGGTTATATTATAATTATTTTTAAGGGATGTAATGGTTGAGTTTAATATTTAAATTTCGAATATTCATTATTTATTATGCTCAATTTATATGGATTTATTGAACTAGATCTTTTTTAACAATAATAATAATATTGTGATATTTTTCTTTTGAATATATATAAATAATATATATAATTATTCTTGAAAAATATGGATTTGTGTTATTGTGAATAATAGTGATTCATTTAAATAATATCTAAACATTTGATACATGCTTGATTTGACCTAGTTGATCAAATTACTATTTTCGTTTCCACTGGTGTTGTATTTTAATTTTAAATATTCTTTTACGGGTTTGTAAAAACATTTTTTCAATTTACACTTCGGAGTCTTATATGTTTTTTCATATATCTATTTTTTTCAATTATTGTGTAATGAAATCATTTCCAACATTGAAAATTATTTTTGTTGTTGATGTATGATATGGATTATAAAAACCCCTTTCAATGGATATTGCAAGATTTAGTGAAATCTTGTTTCTTAATCAAATCAATAGTTATTGACTTAATAAAGTATCCACTTCTCAGAATTAGTCATGGTGGTGAAGTAGTATCATCCTATCAAACTATTATTTGGATAATTCAGTTCACTTTAAATTTTTAATAAGGCATTGTAAAAGCATTATTTTAATGTTATCAACTGCATGTATTAAGTTGATTATGTTCGTAGAAAAAGGACTTACTAATGAAAATCACCAATAATGTTGAGATAGTATTGGTTGAGAGGACTAGGGGGTCGTGGTGACTTAAAACACTACACATCATTATTTTTCATTATTTATTTATGATTCTTAATCATCTTCAATATATTAGGAAACAAAACGCTACATTTCAAGAAGGTTATTTTTAATCAATCTTAAATTTTATGGAATAACAATTAACCCCCCCCCCCCCCCCCCCGCCCTCCACTCTTGCCTTTGTGATATTAATTCTAACATATTAGACCAAAAAGTGGTATCAGAGGTAGGTTTTTTATATATATATTTATTTTTCAGAAATCCTTGAAAACCCTTCTATTTTTATCCAATATCAAAAAGTACTTTAAAAGGTTGAACACAATTTATAAATCTCTTAATTAATATTTTTTTATCCCAACAAGTTCAACAATTGATTGACTCATTTGTAATATCAATGGTATATTTTGGCTCAAACAATCCTGACTTTAAGACTCAGATGATGCAAAATCATAAAATCAATATTCGTAATAATGGTATATAATTGATATTTCTCCTCATTTTTATGGATATAAATATGGATGATGGAAACCTAGTAATAATATTTATTAGAAAAATCATTCTATATGAGTTTATTTGATAGGTTTCAAGCAATATGAAATTATTATGGAAGATATATAATAATGGGAAGATGATCAAGATAATCTATATGTTCTTAATCTAAATTAAATGAATATTTGTCTGTGATTTATGGATTGATGATTTTAATACGTATTTTCCAATCTCTACTGCATATGATATGTGAAATTATATTCCAATTTCCTATGATGAAATTGAAAATGTTATAGATCCATGATAAAATACTGAAAAGTTAATGTTTCACACTTTCAAACTGTATGTGGATGAAACAATCACTTAGATTAATGGGATATTGAATATTAATATTCAATAGTGTTACTACTCTGGGTGATCATCTAAGAAATTAGATCAACCATTAAATGTAATCATATGTTTACCCGTTAAGTGCAATGGAATATCTATTATTATATGCCACTCTATAACAGTTAAGGTACTATATACGAATGAATTAATTTGACCTTTAATGATTAGTTATGATGAGATACAAGATGAATTTGAAAATTATATCTTATTTGAAAGGATTATATCAAATATAAATTGTATGAATCATATAATATAAGTAATCTAGATTTAGATAATTAATTATCAATTCTTATAAAATGGCATGAAAATGTTTACAAAAAATGAAAGAAATGGATTGAGTAGAATAGTTGTGGGGAATGTAATGAGAAAGTTCATAGATGTTTTTTATTTTACATAACATAAATATTGAATGAAATACTATAAAAAAGGTTAGATAGTTATGAAGGATAATTGTTAGAATTATTCATGAAATCTTTTAAAAATTGTGAGGCTGAGTATAAAAAATGGCATGTCTTACGTCTCATTATGATGAGATATATTTTTTAACTCTACAACCTCTAATTCATAATATCACCCTTATAATGAATTGTTATATATTACTTTATACTACAATATAAATTTAATCGGAATATAATTGTCATATAAAAAAGGAAAATATTATTATTTTGTTTTATTATATTAATAATTCTTGTTAAAATAAAATAAAATTTAAAATAAAAATTTCTGAATATTATTTATGATTTGCATAAAGATAAAATTAAAGAATTATTGTTTTAATTTTTAACATTACAAAAAGATTCATGTATTCTAACTAAAGTAAGGATAAAATAAAAAAATTATATAGGTATTTTTACCCCGGGTTTAAATATAAATATAATATTGAAAAAACTTTTTTTTAATATTGTATTAATGGTAATCAAGAAAATGAATTTTTCTTTGGAAGATCACAATTTTTTGTTGTTAACTATTTCTATTGTTCAAAATAATTATATCACTAGAATAGTTTAATTTATACACAGTATAAATAGATTTAGTTACTCAAAATCAAACAGTCTAACAATACCAGTCCAAAAAGTATATCGGTACCAAAAGACAAGTGTATTTTATGATTTTTATGAATACACCATTGAACTATAATGTTAAATCATTAAGTTGTTGTATGAGAAGTATATTAAAATGTCTATTTTAAAATGAGTGATCAACTCTAATGTTTTTCATTCACAAAAATATCATTAGAACTATAACCAATAGTCCATGAAATATTTCAATACTCTCATCATGATATATTTTTTTCATTAATTCTGATATACATGGGGTGATAGATCCTTTAGGTTTATTTTTAAATCTTTAATTAATCATTGAATAATGTAATGAAAAATAATTCTATGTAATTATTTAATATGAATTTAAAATATTAAAATTTCAACAAACATTATTTTAATAATAAAATATTTTGAAAATATATAAATTGGTTACTAATAAAAAATATAATGAAAAACTACATTCCTTCACTATAATTTTCCAATTATTTTCATTAAATTTTTCGATCTTTGAAATTCCACGTAGTTACTTAATCATTTCCATCATAATAGTTTTATTACATATAATTACTTTTAATAATTTAAACTAATGAATTATTATCCTATAATGTTTATTAAAATTTGAAGCATCGGATAATAGTTTTTAGAAAAAAATAATCATTATCTATTAAAAATATATAACCCCCTTTTAGAAATTTATTAAAATGTAGTTTATTCTTCTATGAAATATAATTTTCCAAATACTTCTAAAAACATGTTTAAGAAATATGAAGTTATCAGGAACTTATTTATTCAAAAAAAGTATTTCCAAAAAAATAATAGGTCATCCTTATTTTAATATATAATGAGAACAATTGATTTTTAATGTTAAAGATTTGTTTTAATAATATTCATAAAAGATATGGATGCTAATGGTTTTTATAAAAAAGTAGTTTGATCATGTCAAAAGTTTTAAAGTGGAATATTGAATAAAGAGTTTTTGTACAAATTCAGTTAATTGAATGATGAAAAAGTGAATTTTCATGGAAATCTGAATGCATCAAGAAAAACATATGACGATGTATAAAAATCAATTTCAAAAATAGTGTTTGATAGACTTCTAAGGAAGTATCATAATTTGAAAAAATGTATAATGTCAAAATAAGACATTTAAGTGTCTAATGAATAAACGTAATGTTAGATGGATATATATAGAAATGAATTGGTTACAAAGTTTGATCTTGATGAACTAAAGGACTTTCGGGTCATAATTTTTTTATCTTCTTCGTTGTATCAAATATATGTAGTTCTTCAAAGTGTAATAGAATATCTTCTAATTGTTTTAGAGTATTTTTTTGAACATGATTAAAATTTGGAAAGTTCAGATAAATAGTCTATTCCCTCTTAAACATCCCAACATTTCTTCTTAATTTTAGTATTTGTAAAATAAATAATATATATATATATGGTTTATAATTGATTTTAGTAACAATATATGCTCTGTATTTTTTTCATAATATCTCTGTAAATTTATTTTCACTTAAGATTTTATGTAAATGGTAAATTTATGTGTAAGCATGGTCTTCAATGTTTACTATTTAAAAATAATCATTACATAAGATAAACTATTATATTAGTTTATCTGTGTAATTATGACATGTGAAACAATTACGCGACAATTATTTATTCCATGAAATTGTTTTAATTCATTGAATATATTTTCCAAATATGTTATGTTCTAGGGGGATTTATTAACATGTGTTTTAATATATTTTTTAGGTACAGTACGGTTTAATAAATTCATTAAAACCCTTATTATATGTTCAATGAAATTTTATATGAACTCTAGGGTAGTTTAAATTAGTACAGTATATCCGTTTCTTTTTTATATAAAACGGGGACTAAATTTATGGTAGAAATTAATAAGAGAGATATATATTATAAATTTAAGATATTTAATTGGGAGATTGTTGGCAAATTTATTTCTGAGAATACAAAGATAAGTTTTTTTATTTTAATTTTTATATTTATTTTATTGGTTTTATGATCATAATAAATTTGATAAGTTTTTTTCCTATGGTGATTAAAGTAGTTCATTACTTTAATATTGGTTTTCGTGCTCAGAAACATGAAAATTTATGTTAATTATATTTTCTGTTTTAAATTAATTTTTAGAATATTATATTCATTAGAATATTTATATTTATTTTGGAAGGGGACAGAAGTCACTAATTCCTATAAAAATATTTTTTAATTATTCTATATATGTTTAAATGTGTTCTAAAAACAAATTTCATACCCAACAATTAAAATAATAATGTAGAGATCAAAAAAAGTATATAGAATTGAATCAAGAAACATCTACATGAATCAAAAAAACAAATAACACAATGAAATGGTGCTACCACAATCAAATTCAATGAAGAAGTAGAATGTACCTCTTACCTCAAGAGATATAATGAAACCACCCTGATGATCCAATAATGAGGTTTGAAAACCATATGTTTGGAATAAAACATATGAATAATATACCCAAAATTGTAGGAAATATATGGATCGAAATCATTATAATTGGGAAACAATTTTAATTTTAGGAATAAATGTATGGTATATCAACCATACATTTTCAAACAACCAAATAATTTAACCGCTACATTTTGAGTTTGTCCTTATGTAAAGGAAGCCAATATTGAACTTGTTAATGATGGAGCATTAAACTGTCATTATTATCAGGGTTTTCTGCAATGTTATCAATAGAAATAAATATATTTTTAAATTTTTTGAAAGATGATTCAAATACTTGTATTCATCATATTAAATCAATTCTTTTTTTGGGTATCTATTAATTAATTTTAATTTTAATTTCAAATATTCATGATTTATTATGTGGATTTTATAGATCTGGATTGAGCTATTGTTGTTTGAACTCAAATAAAAATATTGAGATGATTATCATCTAAAAAGAGATATACGAAAGTTATATATTATTAAAAACAATTTATGTGCTTTTGAATAACAATGTGTCATTTCTATCATATATACTCTTTAGAGAGATACATTTTTTGACCTAGGAGGTCAAATTTATGTTGTTTCTATCTCTGTTATTGTATCTAATTTATATATATTCTCTTTCACGTTTGAAAAAAAATCAATTTTTAGAGTTTCACAATTAAGATATACATTTTTAATCATCTATTTGGTGTTTTCTCTATTAATATGTTGTTAATTCATGTGAAATTTTGAAGGTCATTTTTTATATTTTTATATGATATTGAAGATCACACATGTATTTTAGGTTTTTCTATAACTATGAATGAAATATTTTTCTCAATCAAATCATTATCTATAGATTTATAAGAGTATTAGCTACATGGAATTAGTCATGTTGGTGAAGGAGTTCATCTTTTCAATAAATGAAATAGAAAATTTTGTTCCAAGTAATATAACTAGATGGCCTTGTATAAGCCTTATTATAAAGTAATTTACTACATTTACTCATCTGTAGAAACACACAATAAAGGGACATACTAGTGAAAACCACCATGCTTGCTGAATGGACGTTGATAATGTCTCCTTGGTGATATTTCTACCCTGAACAACTATAATGTTTTTCACTTTTCTTTATTTATTTCCACTACTTACTCATATTAATGAGATAATGGAAGAAATAATACATTTTAATAGGGTTATTTTATTATTTTTCAAATATTTTAAATGATCACAATTCAACTCCATTTTGTTTTTCCATCAGATTCATTCGGACATATCCGACCAAACACCATTTTTCACATTGATCAAGTCCCATATATTTATAATAATAAAATTGAATTTAACAATTGATGAAACGGAATTTCATTGCAGTACAAAACAAAAAAATGTGTAAATATTTATACTTTTATTTAAATTCGTTAATCTACCTACCTTATACATGTTGTGGTTTCCACATCCCATAATTTCCTATATTCTAGACTAGAATTTTAGAAATTGAAGAAATAGTAAAATCCACGAATGGATGGAATATTATCTTGCATATATAATAAATTCTATTCCGAATGATGAATTAAAAAAAAGAAAGTGGATCAATGTTCATTCCCTTAGCTATCCAATACACCCATTGGTGAGTGACTCTGAGTTCATATAGAGAAGCTATATTAAGTCCTATCATGATATCAAAGTGGATATATTAGTAAACTACACAGGTATTCCATGTGGGAGATGAGGAAAATTATCAATGAATCCTAAATGAATGAAGATAGAAAAGGGAAACTGGACCATATTATTGGGTTAATGGTTTGGTCATAGGTTTAGATAATATTACTCAATAACCATGTGCACCCACATTCTATGTAGAACTAAATGTGTGGTACATGCACAAGGTTGGGGAAAATCATGAATATCCCATGGGCCCCATTTTAAACCCATTGCAGAACCCATAATGATTTTCATAAACTATGTTGCCTCTTGTGAAATGATTAATGAACCCATGCTTTCATCGATTTCTATAGAAATTTAGATCTCGGGGCTCAAATCAAGCCCCAAAAAACTACTAAAAAATCTATATTTCCTTGGATAGTTTTACATGTTTAAAAATAAACTATTAAAACAAATTTTAAATGATTTAAAACTGATTATAGAAGAGGGGATGTTACAAACCTATATCAAAAGATAAATTCTTATACATATGTGTGTGTGTGTCTATGTCTGTGTGATTGCTTAAATATAAATATTAATATGTTTGTGTTTTATATATTTATATATATATTTATATAATCAGATATAGTTTTATTTTATATAATCATGATATATTCATATAATCTAAAAATTTATTTCTGTAAGAAATAAAAAAAAATTATCCTAGAAAAAATATATTCATGATATTATTAATTCACAAAACGAATGAAAATATTGATTTAAAAAATATAAACATTAGGATAAATAATGAAATACTTTAAACTGCTTATGTATATATTTATGAATTGTTATAGAAATGTGGTTAAATAATGGTGTAAATTATTTGGAGTAGATTCAATGGGTTGACACGACAATTTAGGGGGAGGAGTATGAGAGTATATAATAGGGGGAGTCATGAGAAATATATAGGAAGTCATGTTATGTGTGTTTACCTTATTAATAAGGATATAAATGTATTTTTTAGAAACATTGACATTATAAAATAAAAAATCATCTTGTTTTTATAAAACTTAATACGATAACCCTTCATGACCTTGGTTTTATTATTTGTTTTTATATAATCAGTGTTAAAATGATTTTCTACATCTGTTTTCAAAATATAGATCTTAAGCTACCAATGTAAATTAAATTTATTTTCGTAGTGATTTGTGTCTTACATATTCTATAACTATTAACATATAAAACATCCTAAGATAAATATTTTCATGTACCATTTTATTTATTTCATTATAATTTTAATAAAAAATTATAAAACATCTTTTTTAATCAAATGAAAGTTACCAATCATTAGATATGTAAAATAGTAATCAATGATTCTCAAAAAAATGATAGAAGTAAAACTTTTCTTTTAAATAATATTGAATTTACATTCAGTTTATATCCACTCCAACATTATTTTTTATTATAAATCAAAAATACTTTTAAGAATAAATTGAGAATCCCCAAGACATTCAGAGTATATCTACATATCTAATCCCCATTATATATCCAATCGAAGACGACTCACAATTTAGAATATTAGATATCTAAATTTTACATTGAATATATCAATATAAAAATATATTTAATTTTTTAATAATATATAATCATACTCCAATATGTATCTAAATAAAATTCCATGTAAGTATCCATAATAAAACTATTATCATCCAATTCAATGAAAATATCGAATTGTGATTTTTTGATAAAATAAGTAATAACATAACATTTTTATGCATATATATTATATCCAAATCATGTGACTAAATATATTTTATCCATATTCTCCTATTAATATTTAAATCCCTCAGAGTGATTATATAATTCATGTATTAATGATAGCTAAAAATAATATAAATATTATCGATAAAATAATTCATCCATAAGAATGAAATCATATACTATAGTAAAAAAATGCAATATCATAGATTAAATAATATATATATGTGGACTAATTAACAAAAAAAATTCAACAAGTTATACTTTCTATTTTAGCACACAACCAAAAAATATGACTTAGGCATAAAAATAAACAGTGAAACACTTATACAATTTATGAAAAATAAGAATTAATATATAAATCAACAACCTCTTTAACTCTAGGAAAATAACTTCAAATATTTATCCCACTCGAACATCACCCATTTAATTGTCAAAAAAACTATAAGCACAACATGTGTGGTTATATTTTGTATTAGATTTTTACTATCTTAATTAATTCTTAATAATATCTAAAGATCAGTAATATTCATCGATATGTCATGTTTTATAAATGTTGCCAAATTTTTAAGATCAGTTTATTTTTCATATATTTAAATGAAATTCCATAATATATTCACTTCATTACTTTATAAATGAAACTAAAATATATTATAATAATTTGTTTGAGTACTCAAAGTCTATAAAAATAATTAAATTTTTTTTCTACTACTCATAAGAGATTGAATACATCATGATATTGTAGATAATCACAATTCAAAATGGTTCTATAAGAGGATGAAGGACGCGATTCATCAATATCTAAAAAATAATTAAATTAATTATTAATTTGATAAAAAAATAAAAATACATCTATTTTATCTAAATATCAATGTTTAGTGAATCACAAACTAACATCCTAATATAAAGAGATCTAAAAAAATGATTAATCTAAAAAAATATACATTTTTTTGATGATCTAAATTTTCATTATTATGAGGTCAGGAATTCTATGTTTTGATACTCACATATTTCATCCAACAATAAAAACCAATAAATATAAACTACAATAATCCATTATGTCAAAAATAAATAGGATAACGACATGGATAAACAGACATGTAAAGAATCCTCTATAATAAATATCTCTTTAATGAATCTTCAACTATCAAAATATACAAATATTTATTTAAAAATGGAAAATAATAGTCAATGTAGTATATGGAACCATGTGAATTTTATAAGTACTCTTCCATGTAGGGATGATGTCTTGGGAAGTCCCTAGGAATCAATTTCTAAAATTCAATCCACTATAGTAAAAATTAAAACCATATTCTACATATGTGAGGAAAATTCTACAAATCATAGAGGTATTATCTATCAACTATCCTAAATAAATGACATTCTTTCTTACATGAAAGTACCATTGCCTCAATAAAACATATAATTATACAAATATAATGAATCAATATTCCCTAAATCATTTATAAATCAATTATATCCATAGCATTCACTCTTGGTAAACAAAATATTTTTTACCAATGATTGAATATTCTTTTTGAAACCATAACCTAATCAATAACATTTAAAATACAATTAACTTCAAAAGGATAGAGAAATGATGATAAAATAAAAAAAATATCTATATATTGTAGAATATAAATGTCATCATATAACAAATATATAAATTTCAGGAATTATTTCTTACATCATATCTATAGATACAATTTTTTAGAATTATTTCCATAAATTCATCCCATTTCTAGACATCTACTATAACACCCTGATATAGTAAAATATTATAATCATTTTCGATAGAATGAATTACATGAATCACTAAGCATATAATTAAATATAACACCCCAATATTTTATCATATATTTGTTGTTAAATAAGATAAATCTATTTGATAGCTTGCGATATACAAAACACAATGATTAAATTAAATATGAAACTCTATAAAAATATTATTCATTATACACGAATATTGAAACCATGTTATCAAGTTCGATCTTATTAGTTGGACTAGATAAATTGTGGAAATTATTTTTTGTACAAATTTTTAAAATAAATTTAATTGTTATATATTTTATATAAATTAAATAAGAACCATTTTTAAGTGAAATAAATATTTTCTGAAAAAATATATTTTCTAAATGATGGATTAGGCGTGATTTGAAAACATTTATTAATTTTTTCCAATATTATTAAATTTATATGATAAATTAAACATCATTTTATAAATTTATAAGACTAAATTATCTTTGGGTAAATATCTATAAATTATTTGAAAAGAATACTTTTTGATGAATAGTTAAAAATATTAAATTTTAATTGAAAATTCCTTTTAAATAGAAATATTTATAAAAAAAATTACATTTTAATTTGGTTTTAAATTAATATTATTTCTAATACATTTAAAATTAAATCATTTAAATCATTTTTATCAGTTTTCTATTGATATTTCTTATTAAAAAATATTATACTTATGTAAATTTTCTTGTCGAAAACATGGTTTTTCATCACATATGTGGGTATAACCATGAATTTTATTTTAAAAATCCTATGAATTTAATTTTTAAAATTTATTCCAAATTTATATTCAAAATAATATATATTATAGAATAAGTTCATCTTAATTTTTTACCATTATGATTAATAAAACAACAAAAAAAATTATTATGATTGAAGAAAAAATGTCTATGGGAGGGTTTAAATGAAAATGAAAAGGGTTGAAATGAAATAAATTTATGTGAAGAAATCATTTGTGACAATATTCAAACCATATAATATCTATGGTCCTATAATGACCCGAGTATTTTTCTTTTTGACAGATAGTTAAGTTGGTGTAAGCAATTCTTTTAAAAAAACAATTATGTCATATCCCACATGTTAAAAAGTATACCAACTATGCTACCCTATTAACAATCCCAATGCCGAATATTTATTCCAATACATTCCCAAATCTCTTTTATTTATCCCTCCCCAAATTCTAGAGGCCTTTTTAAATAATTAGGTTAATAGGGGATGGATTCAACATTGATGTAATGTGGCTTCTCAAAGAAGAGGTAACATTATTTGTTATACAATTTTATTTTAATTATTCTTCTATATAATTATAATATATTACAATTTTATCAAAATAATAACCCAATTATATAATATATTATAATTATCTATTATGTTAATTCCATAACCTTTATTCATTTCCACTTTGATTAAATGTAAATCAAAGTTATGGATCATAAGTACGGCGGACTATTGCTTTGCAAACCGATGATGTTCATTTTCCATCACCACCAACAAGGATGGATTTATTGATATATTTTAAAAACTTATATTTTATTTATTCCGTTATTATACATATAATCTATCATATCATGTATAAATTATTTCATTCTTTTATGTGATGGATATGAAAAGGTCGCTAGTGTGTACTGTGTTCTACCACCCCGCAAAGCGATGTGATACATTTTTCTCTTACAATTTATATATAAGGTATTATGTGTAAGTGTTAATAAATATATATGAAATTTTTGATCTAAAAATACTTATATAAAATAATATCACATATAACTTCATACATTTTAGTTTATTGGAAAACAATATCATCACGCGTGCCAACTTGTAGACTACCACATCCATATTACAATGTGGAATGTTTTTAATTATATTTTTATATGGATATTAATAAAGATGTATATTATTTATTTATATTATATTTATAAAATAATAATGAATATTTAATGTTTATTTAATTGTTATTTATCCTTTTTTTCATTTCTCTAGAAAATTAAAAACCTCGATCATGCATACGTACGACAAATTATCTCCATGAATGGTGTAATCCATTTATTATCTATAATGAGTATTGATTAAATTATCTAAATTTTTAAGGAATATATATGATATATATTTATACTTTATAATTTTAGAGATCATAAAATTATTTTCAAAATAAAAGTTCCAAAATTATAGATCCAAAACATAGAGGAAAAAAAATTATCACCTTAAATGGTGATTCCAATAACAAATTGCTGATAAATTGGTATTCAAATAATAAAATTAATTCATATATGGTGTGATATATATGTATATGGTTCACTAATTTAAGTTTTATAAACATATTTTCATTATATGATAGGTTTATAAAAATATGAAGGATTTCAAACAACTACTATGGGTTTCAGGTCTGTCTTTCACTTCTGTCATACATAAGCCATAATTAAAGGTTATTCCTCCATGATGTGTATATAATACACAATTAGACTCATTATATCATGAATATATTTAAATAAATTATATTTAAATTTTCATTTGTTTTTATTTCTCTAATAAGTATTATGATTCATATCATATTGATTGGGTAATAGTTTATATCACAATCTATTTATTATTAATGAATGTTTTTGTTTAAGCCCCCTTGGAATAATTATTGGATTTTATAAATAAAAATAATTATATTTAAATGTAATCTTTTTATTAATAATAATTTTCAATTATAAGTATCATTTTTCAACTCTTTTGTACTTAAAATGATTGATAATATGTTTTTAATTAAAATAGGTCTTTCTTTCACTCTTTGGTTGGAAAACATTTTTTCTCAAAATCTATGTTTTCAAAAAAAATTATAAAAAATTTCCATTTTCAAGTAAATTATTGTTTATATTTATAGAAATTTTTTAAAATTAGATAAAATAATTTAATGTAATCTTCATGTCAAATTCAAAACAAGCCTTGTTTGGATTTTATCTAAAATTTCAAAGGAATCCTTATGTTATCATGCATAACATGAATTCAATTTCACACTTTCCTGAAAAGAAAATATTATATATATATTCTTACATGATTCAAATTATATCTTCAAATAAAATTATATTCATAATACTTTAGATCTTTTATTTTTCATATTATTTTCAAATAGAAAGTTTATTTTCCTAGAAAATATTTTAGAGAAAATTTTATGATATTTTTATTCATTTAAAATTTCAACACCTTATTTTTTTATGAACCAGTAAGGTTTTTTTTATTAACTCCATCCATATTATTTATCTTAATTTTATTTTATCAATTTGAGCAGGGATGTACAATTTTATTACCATTCACCATAATACTCATGATCATTTATGACTATGTCTATTTATTGGGGTAAGTGTTGATAATTAATGATCCTTTTTCAATGTGAATGTTTATGTTAATTTTGTCTTTAAACATTCATATGTGGAAATAATTGTATTTATTATATGATGGGTGGTTCCTATAAATACGTAGCCCATCGATGCATCAATAGGTTTCATGAGACAAACTTGATTGTATATTTGAATGAGGCTATTCCCATTTATGTAAGATTTTGTGGAAAGATGACATGACGGTAATATGACATGGTATGAGACCTCTATGATGTGATAAATATTCCCATCAAATGTGTTCCATAATTTTTAATTCAATAAATGATATTCCATGTGATTGATAGATTAGATTTAATATATATTTTTATGTTTCATTATAATGTGATTACTTTTAGGTCTTTATTTGGTCAAAAAATATTCCTTCAATATTATGTTGAAGATATTAAATAAATGAATTTTTTTAGTTATATACATATCCATATTTATTATTCGATATTTATTCATATCGTTGTTATATGCATACCATTACTAAAAATATGAGCTCAACCCTTTATTATGTTTTATTTTCACTTGGATAACTGTTATTGTTTTTTATGTATAAATAGGGATACAAAAAGTAAAATAATAATGATCAAAATGAATATTCATTGAGAAATTTTATGAAAAAAATATTAATATTAATTTAATGTATTTACCAACTAAAAAATATTAATAAATTAGTTTTTATTTATGGATGTGATTACCCGTATCTAGTGACAATTTAATAAAGTGACCACCATCTCTAGTCTACTGGGGTCATATTTGTAGTAGTTTGTATCGGATAATGTTTAGTGATATCCTTGGAAACAAGATTTCGAAAAGCATAAATTAGGGATAATAATCCAATGAAATAAATTAGGGATATTTATTGAAATAATTGCATTGTATTATTAAGATAGAGATTAGTTTTATTATTTAGAAATACATATCCATTAAGATACTATATGTATATGTTCTTTTGGAATATAAGTAGAAACGTGTAATAACTACAGGAATGGAATATTGAGCTTAACTAGAATGTAACCTAGTGCTTGAAAATAGGCCTCATTGTACACCTATATCTATAGTTTAGGGGGGTTTTTTATGGTTAATTCACATTTTCTCTACCAAACAATTTAAAGGATTTGAAAATATATTCTTATTTAAAATATTTACGAAGTAAACCATGTTTATATTTTTTATATTATCCGTGAATAAATTTATAAATCATTGTTTTTTGTCTTACTATCTTTGAGATTATACATTATTTTTCATAATTTTATAATATATTATAGTGTATATAATTGATGAGTAATTTTTTATAGAAGAAGTCTTTATATCCTTATCAGTGAAGAAACTCAATATATAAATTTCATTCATTACCATTATAACTATGTAGAAGCGTTAGTTATAGATTTTAATGAAATAATTATAACCATATTAGATGCTTTTAACTTTATTTTTAGGAAATAAACAAGCGTTTATATAGAAACATCTCAATTTATTATGTGGTACAACAAAGTATTATTTATTAATGACTTATTAACATCTTTCATTACATGAGACTACAAATCATTTTTTAGGTGAGCAATAGAAATGTTCAATAGTGAGATTTTGTTCATTCTGGTATGTTGTGAATGGGAAAATGTTTCCCTGGAATTTTATAATCTCTCAAGTGATGTGGATCAAAGGTGTATGTGGATTCAGGAAACTGAGATTATAGAATAAATATAAAACCTAGAATGGATGGATTTCAGGGTACTCTTCTTTGAAAATTATTATCCTCGTGGGAAATGAGTCGATATGGAAAGGAAAAAATTAAGTCTAATATATAATGAAGAATAAAATATCCCCATGTATAAAGAAAAATATAAAAATTTATAAAATATTATTTCATTATACATACATAATCCAAAGGGAATAGTTTACAATTTATTTGATGAGATTAAGCAAATCATAGAAAGGGAAGAACTCTCATAAAATATTTCTTCATAAGAGGTAATAATTTAATATTCACTGAAGTCACATATTGAATTTTATAAGTCTTATGGATAAAAAGGGATGTAATATAAGAATAGTATATAAGAAAACAATGTACAAGGAATATGTTAATGGTGGTTTTTACACATTTTATACATCTAGAAATAAGAACAATGGTACATTACTAAAATGAAATGGATTTTTCATCAGGTGTTTTTTAGAAATTGAATCATATTCTTGACTGCATGGGTATCAAGAAGCCCCCAATGTATAGTTCATTAATTTTATATAGGTGGGTTAATGTTTCATCCAATTCCCCAATGTTCAAGGGAATATACCTCCGAAGAATCTATGTGATTATGGTCAATATTATGAAATAGATAAATCTAATGTTGAATGATTAAAATTATTTTCTATTTGGGTCAAACAAAATATTTTTAGTAGTATTTTATTAAATGTATTCTTGTTATAAGAATCTAGAAACATATAAGGAATGTACTATAGTAGAATTTTATAAAGCATTAGAAATCATGATTTAAATTGTAACAAGAATAATGATATAGTGGAATGTTGGTATTTTTTTAAAACAAATAATTAAGTGAAGATAAACATTAATATCTGATTTATGATGATATACCAATTGTAATTATATTTTTATGGGATATTATTGGGTACTGTGGAATTGGTAAGGGGTGTTTTGTTATGTGTTTTTTATGGATTTTACTACATGTTTGGATCTGTGGAATATATTTGTAAACAAGAAATTTTATTTTTAGATGAATTCATGTTTTCAATACTATTTCATAGGGATCAAGGTATTTACATATTTTTGAGTGTGATGTTAATATAAACTTTATATTTTCTGGGAAATATAATATTGATTTACTGACCATCCATTATGATTTTTGGACTTTAAATTTTGGAGAGGCATATTTTTGATGAGTATCAAAGTTGTATATATATATATATAATGGCATAATATGAACTTCCTTGTTATTGGTCTAGAGTTATAAAAAAAATTTATTTTATAAAATATCTATAGACATGAACAATTTCATTACCTTTCAATGTGATAATAAATGATCTTTGGGTACAAATATTCATTATTTATTTTCATTTCCTAGTGTAAGATATATTTTGTCAATTGAAAAAAAAATCCAAAAGATGACATTTTTCATATGAAATTTAAATATATATATATATATAGTAATTATATTTTAATGTGTCTTAAGTATAAATAGTAAAGATATTTATTAACTCCTAGAAAAGTATTTTGAAACAAAAATGATTTCCAAGTACATAAATATCAGATGAATCAAATAGTCCCTTAAATAAATGGTTATTTTTTTGTTTTATGGTTGTTTAGAATATATGATTCATTAACCATATTTTGCTTAATTTACACTATCACCCTCCATTATTATTTAGTCATTACACTTTTCTTTCATGTTCATATCATCATTCCCACATACGTCCTCCTACTAAGAATCCTAGTTATATTGTTATTCTAGCTGACCTTTGTAATTCCTATTTCCACTTATCAGGATTATTTTTTATCCCTTTCCATAATTTTGGATTTCAATTAGGTAATGTTAAATTATAGTTCCCTTGATTATTGATTTCATAATTAAATTGTACGGTATTTTTTTAGGGGGGCGGGAATGTATCACCACATGATTTTAAAATAGAATCATCTGTCTGGATGTGTACACAAAATGAAAAAACATGATACGAAGATAATATATCCCCCAATGAATTTATGGTATATTTAATTTAAAATAAATTCAATCTATATTATTTATTTTAATGCACAGAACACCACATTTAAAAGTTACACAACACTATATTAAATATTATTCTTCAAACATGACCATTATAACATTGTTCTTAGGATTCAGTGTATGAATGGAAAAAATAATATTTGAAAATTATATGGGTTAAAAATTTATAAAATAAATTCAATTGTTATCTATTTATTAGAAATAATTTAAGAACAGTTTTAAAGGGTAGTATTGTTTTCTAAAAAACATTTTTATGAATGACAAATTATTCATGCTATGAAAAACATAATTTAAAATTAACATTAGAAAATTTTAACATATTATTTTTACAAGATATGATTAATTTTTATAATATACATGTAAGAATTATCTTTTGGTGTATTTTTGAGAATTTTATAAAATGATAATGTTTTTTGAGGAATACAAAAAAATATTGAATCTTAATTGAAAAATGAATTTTTTTATTATTATTTTTTAAATATGGTTTAAAATAATTTTAAGTAAAAATTAGTTTAATAATATTATATTGTATATAATTTTGTTTATTCTAACCAATTTTTCATTTAATTTTTATATTAAAACATTCTATAAATATGATATTTTTCTTATTGTAAACACCCTTTTTCATCACATCTACGTGTACAATTTTGAATTTAATTCTACCACTTATATAAGTATATCATAGAAATATTTATTCCAAATTTCGAGTCGAAATTATTTATATTATATTATATGTTCGCATTTATTTTTTACCATTATGAACTGTAATAATTAAAAAAATGATTAACATGATTAAGGTAAAATGGGTTTATATGGGGGGTTAAAATATAACTGTATCGGTTATAATGACCTAAAAACATTTAAATTCCCATTTGGTGGAAATATTTATAAATTATATTTTCTATGGTTTCATAATGACAATTTTTGGTGGAATGTTTCGAAATAAAAACATTATTGTAATTCACTGTTTTCAAAAATACAATGTGTGCCCTCTCACCAACTTATAAAATGCCACCTTCTCTCTTCCCATCATCAAACACCCAAAGCCCATTCGTTCAACCATTTAATTCCCAAATTTATTAAATAAATCAACTTCCAAATACTTGTTTACATTTATATATCATTATTCTTATCTAGGAAGTCATTAGGTTAAACATAAAGAGGTTTTCTGAAGAAAAGGTAATGTTTTTATCCACATATTTTCATGTTATTTCTTATTTTGACCCCTTATAATCATTTATATATCTTCCCAAATTATGAAAATAGTATCATAAATTTATATAAATTTTATTATTTTAACTTATTAACTTATATCTATCTCCACTTTAATAAAATAGAAATATAAATTGTGGATTGTGTGTGTGGAAAACTATCGCCTCACGAAACGATGTAGTTTTTATTTCATCACCAAAATTGAAGAATATATTTACTGATTGATTTAAAATATTTATAAAATATTAATTATATTATAATAGATATTTAATTATTATATCACATATAAATTCTTACATTCATTTATATGATGGAAATGATAAATTCACTCGTGTGTACGACAGACAACCGCCTCACGAAGCTATGTGATTTATTTTATCACATTCACATTAGATGAAACTTTTTAAGGATAAAGTTTTATGAATATATTTTGTATTTATGAAGTGATAATAATTTTATTTATATTAAATCACATTTAGAATATTACATTCTACTCCATTAGAAAACTATAATGTTGTTTCTACATACGATTACACTACCACTTTCATGTAGCATTGTGAAATGTTTTTCATTTTAATATTATATGGATGGTTATATGTGAAAAAAAATTTACTATAAAATGAATAACTAACATAATAATGAATCTCAAATTTATAATTAATATTAATTTTTTGTCATTCCATCGATCGAAAAAATGGAAGCTGTATTCATGTGTATGTGTGACATATTGTCTCCATGAACGGTGTAATATATTTTCTATCAATAAATATTAGAAATTAATATAAACAAATATTTATTTAATATATTTTATATTTATTTCATGTCTATAATTTGGGATTTGATGCAACCCTAATAAAATTAATAGTACCAAAATTACTAAACCAATACATACATGAAAAATGAAACAATTACCACCAAAAATAATAATTTTAACAAATAATTACAAATAAATGAGTGATAAAATACAATATTTAAAAAATATTGGGTACTATATATATGATTGTAGTGATATAATTGATATTTAATAATCATATATTTACCATACTATAATTTCAGACACATATAAAAGAATTTGAATAAGGGGTAAGGGTTTCACATCTCACTTTTATATATATGAGCCATATGCCATCATCACCACTTATTCATCTATTTATTGTATATACATCCTGATTAGATATGTGAAATCAATAATATACTTCTATTAATGTTATTTATTTCTTAATTTTATTTTATTTCACTCACAGAGTTATGATTCCAACGTTACAAATGTGGTATGTGCATATCTCATAATATAATCATTATTCAGGATTATTGTTGTTTAATGCCCCCATTAGGAAATTATATGATATCAATATATAAAAAATAAAGGAATTTTATTCTCATATATATACTCATAAAATGTTTCTATTAATAGTACCATTTTCCCAGCCTTTGGTACTTTAAATGATTGAATAGATGTTTTTAAGTAAATATGTTTTTATTTCTCTCTTGGGTTAATAATCATTTCTCATCTAAAATGAATTTTTAATCAAAAAATAAAAAACTATTTAAATATTTTTAAATAAAAATTTTAAAGAAATATATTGCTATTTTTACTATTTATGAAATATTTTTAATATAATCTTCACATATTTTTCAAAATAAGCCTTCGCTTTTATTTTACAAATTTTTTTAATGAATCTTTTTTATAAAAAGTACCATATAAAAATAATTTTCCAAATACATAAAAACATATTGTTTTAAATATTTCTTTTTATGTTTTAAAATTTTATTTTTAAATAAAATTATATTCAAAATATATTTTGAAATTTCATTTTTAAAGTTATTTGCAAACGTGAAAATGTTATTTAACTCTATAATATATAATTATTATTTTTATTGTATTTCAATTCATCAATGACATAAATATATTATTGTACATATGATACAGTGGGTATATTTTAGATTTATTTCATACTTATTATTTGTATGGATGATTTACAATAAATTGTATGTTCAATGTACAGTAATATTACTACTCACCATATTACAATGGATGGTTTATTATTATGTTTATTTATTAAGGAAATTATTAAAATTTCATAGGTCAGTTATTCAATGTGAATATTTATGTGGATTATGTTTCACCCCTTTTATATAAGTAATGAATTGACTTATTAATATAACGGTGGGTCTTGAAATTACATACACCCTCAATGCATCAGTATGTATCATGAGAAAATTTAACTTTCTTATTTGTTTGAGGCCTTACCCTTTTATGTAAAATGTCTTGGAACAAGGACATGAAGGTCTGAATTATTTATATATGTACATGAATGTATTCTTATAATGTTAGACATTATGTATTCATTCATTGAAATTACTTGTGAATATTTGTTTAGATATTATATTAATTGATAAGTGTCATGGTTAGGTGATTGTTAATATGGTATTATTTTTTCATCACTTATTGCAAAAATATTATGATGAAGATATTGACTATATTCGAGTTGTTCCATTTTTTATCATTCCATACTAATTATAAATATGGTTTTCTTAGATTATTTTGTATCCATACCCTTTCTGAGCATCTATGGTCACCACATTCATATAATTTATTTTACCCAAAGAAACAAAGAATTGTTTTTATTGATATATATGGGTACTCAAAGGGGAATAGTGGTGAACTTAAAGAAAATGATTTATATACTATAGGTTTTAAAATTCTTTGTTAACATCATATATGTATCTTTTTAAAAAATACTATTAATCTATAAGATCATTTTCAATGTGATTGCTTGTATCAATTGCCAATGTTATAAAGCAACCACCAATTCCATGCTCTGGGGGTTGTAGTTGCGACATCTACCATATTAAAATGAATATGAATGTGTCACATGTGTCATGTTCTCCCATAAATCATGAATACAAAATGATTTATCTTATTCTCTGTAGGTGAACAAATAAGCTATATAATTTAGCACTTACCATTCAATTATTATTTCATGACTTATAGTTGAAAATATTCCATAATGATATGAATATAACAGAGTAAAAAATTATGACAACCATCATTAATCTACTATTTGCATAAATATGGTTTCCCCTCCATTATATTGAGAATCATAAGGAAACTTTAGTAATATTAAATTCATCTAGTTTATTAGGCAGTAATATAAGAGTAATACTTGTTCACTTTTTATATAGATCTTTATTCACCTCCTTCAAACAAATGTCATCAATGTGTTTACATAATGAAAAAATTCTAATAAAACAATAATTATTAATAAAAATCCCAAATTCTAATGAAAATCACAAACATGTAAAAAATAGCTTCAAATATAAATGAAAATATTTATCAAATCTAATCCAACACAACACATCATTAGATTTGTCAATTGGATTAATGTTAATTAATTCATTATTATTACCCAGTTTTGAAAAACAATAAGATGTTTATAATTATCAATATTATTAATAAAAAAATTACTAATATCATATAAAAATACAAACACATTCACAAGCACATAGATATAAGTAATATCTCTATGTTCCAAAATGGTGAATGAACAAATATTAATTAACAATCAATTTAGTAAAATATAATTGAACCAAATTATAAATAAATAAATTCAAATACAATCCCACAAATCCATGAGAATTTTGACTTACACCATCACGATTCTTGTAAGGAATACCTACATATCTGACATTACATGTTCTGACCTCTATACCCTTCCTAAAATGTTATAAAATTTTAAAATTTTATAAAATAAACCCTCTCTAATAAAATTATTTAATGACATAAGACAACAAGACCATTTTGTTGAGGTGAGGCTCTACATAGCCTAATGTTTAACCCTTTATTACTAGAGTTTATATACTAGTATTAGTGGTATATAATTATTTTTCATGGAATTATATAACCTTAATTAAATCTTCTCATTATTAATCAAATTGTCGAATTTTAAAAATTTAAATCAATGAAATTAAACAATAAATAAATCATAAACTCTAAATGAAAGAATATCTCTATGTTACCCCATGATATCATGTATCTAAAAAACATGAGATATATCTCATTATTAAAGAACATAATAATAACTACATTATTGGATCAAATGTTTTAGAAAAATAACCCTCTTTAAGACTCCAAATTATATCGAAATTATTTACTTGAAATTTACTAACACCATATCTCATATATAAAGGCCCCTTTCAATTCCCTTCATCACTACAAATATGTTTTTTATAAAAAATGTACTTACAAATTGGTTAGAGGAAATGATATTATTATAATCCACTATAACCTCAAACAACACATGGATTTATTTTAATTTTTATGAGTTGTGTAACGAAACTAAATAATTTAGCTATCTAAAAAAATCAAACATTATGAAGAATCGTGTTCTATCCAAGAAAGATTAATATTACATATTTAATCATCATCCAATGTTGTTGAATTTTTAGTATATCAGTATCCAAACTCATGGACATGTAGTTCACTTACTAAACACATAGAAATTTAAATAATTTTCCAAACTCATTGTAATGATTTTTTGTTTCCAAATTATGGAATATGTATTCTCCTTTAAAAACCCAATTAAAACAAAAAAAATTATTAAACCCATGATTTATATATTTATTATATAAAATAATTTCTATCATTTTTCAATAATTTATTTAGCACAATAAGAAATTATTATAAAACCAACACATAAAAATAAATCAATGCTTATCATTTCTCAAATTCATTTTTAATTGAATAAAATATATTTATCCTTTCAAATGAAAAAATTAGCTTAAATTCAATAAAATATTAAAATATTTAAATAATAAATTATAGATGCATGTTAATAAATCATAACATGTATTCACCCATATTAATCATTAAAAACCAATATAATATATTTAAAAATATTGATAGAAATTAAATCAATAAAAACAAAATTCTATGACATTAATAATAAGAAAAAACAATCATTATTAATAATAAAGGTTCATTATTTATATTTTTAAAATTATAGACATGTTATGTTTTAAACATTTAATTTATTATGTATTCACAATTTGATAGAAGATTTAATTTATTTCAAATACTCTTCACATAAAATTTTCCAATTCTAGAAAAATAATTAATATAATTAAACACTTAATTAAAATGAATTGATTTCTTAATACATTGTTTTAAACCCATTGTTAAAATAACAATAAAAATTCACCATTAAATGATTAATTAAATTTTGTAACAATAGAATAAGTCAAATACATTTAGTTTGAAGAAAATCAGATGTTTAATTCTTCCAAAACCAAAGTAATACAAACAAAATTAAAAAAATAAAGGGGGTAAATTAGATAAATAAATTTATCAATCCCCAACATCTCCAACAAAATTTATTGGATACATTAATTTCTTACCTCATGTATTTCATTGAAACTCATTGATTGGAAATATTTTTTCAATTAAATAAAAAATTACCATAATTATCTAATGTGAAAATGAGTTTATATTGAGATATATTATGAGGCTTAAAATTTGTTTGTAGTATAATATTTATTAACAATACTACCAAGAAAAAATAAAGACACATTTGAAAAGAACTGATAAAATAAAATTGTTTACCGGACCACTAAAATTATTTCTTGTTTTTTCATGATCAATGATACTCTATAAAACTTTGTAGTTTTTTTATTCAGTTAAAAATTTCAAAAAACTTCTATAAAAATGGGTTCAACAAACAATTTTATGGTTTCTAGAAACCATGGAATGATTTCTCATATATTAAAACCACAAGAGATGTTTTCCTCGTCCTATTACATCCTACAAATTTTTCTTCCCAAACCACTTCAAATTTCGATAAAACAAAATAACATGGGATTTCAAAATAAACTACGTCATGGATTTTATTCAACTTAGTATAAATGGGTTTACATAAAATACCAACAACACCATGATATCTGAACTGAATTTTATAAAACCATGTCATTCATAAAGAAAACGTCATATTTAATCTTTTTTGTACTCATAATATAAATTTAAATGATTATTCTTGATAAGAAAATCTAACCAACACCATGCTAAAAATCTATGTATCCCATGAATGTTTCCCCTTTAAAACCCACTGTGTAAAAACTTTTAAACCAAATTTTTTATAATTAAGTTAAAATTTGCATCACTTTTGGGCTACAATTAGATCCAATATCCATTTTCCCTATAAATAAATTCACAAAATTCAAGTCCATGTAAAAAATTTAGAAATTAATCTATAATTCATGGATGAAAATGATAATATATTACACCATTAGAATGACCAAGTCTTAAATTTGTCATCCTACCACTATTAAACCTGAATTTGTTTATAGTACCTATACGGATTGTTTTTCAACTCATCCCATATTAACAATGATAAATTACATTCTTTTTTATATTTTTTATAAAATAATATGAAGTATTAATAATATGCTATGGACTATTGAAAATAATCATATGGGTGTTGACCCCGAATTGAAAAATTGAACACCATAATAAAAGTACATATGAGTTTTTGATAATATGACATATATATAAATATTAAATTATCATGATCTATAACAAAACATTATATGTATTGGTGAATTATATATTTAATTTTAATTATTGATTAATTCATGTGTGTATAAAAATTAATAATTAATGTTTTATTTTGTAGTAATTTTAGTATCACCCCTCATTAAATTATATTGGAGAATGTGTGAAAATATATATATTTTAATATAATTCTAAAATAAATGGTTCCAATAACCAAGATGTGAGTTTATTATTGTAATGAAATACATACTTTTAATGAGCTATTTTGACGATAAATCTAATGAAAAATAAAATAAATGAAAAATAAATTACAAATTGAGGAGACTAAAATATAAGAAATTTTTTTCTGAAGGACTTACCTGATAGTCATGGTTTATTTATCTACTATCTAAAAAACCATTCCTTAATTTACATATCCTGAATAACTCAACATTAATGTTTTATTATTTAATCATTATTTATGAGAATGTTTGGATGATTTCATCATATTTAATAGTCAACAAAAATTCTTTGTTAAAATGGATTATTAAATATTGAATTTTTTACTTTTATGAATGGTTATTTTTAAATATAATGATAATGATTTGTAAATTTTCATCCATTTAAAATTTAATATGGGTTTTTCATCCTGTTTAGAAGGATATACACTCTCAAGGTGTAATTGCATTATTATATCATTATATCTATCTACTTAATTTGAAAAACTAATGAACACTACAACTTTATCATCATTTATCATTCATTTTTATAATAAATTAAAATTGGACCAAAATACTTCTGATCTTAATGTTATTATTTAAATTTAGTTCATTTGAAACTAATGTCAAAGTAATTTTTAACAAATTTCAATAGTAAAATTAATGATGAAATAACCAAAATAATATAGATATATTGAATAATTTATCATCAATTTTGATCAAAATATAAATTCAGTAGATCATTCCACGTTATTTTTTAATATAAATGAAATTTAATTTCCATTTAAATGCAATTTTTGTTGGATTTCAATGTTGGTTATAATAAAATAAAATTTTGACTTAATATTTCAACATCAGGTTTTATCACAACCAACCTTGATAGTTCCCTTGAATATTATGGTTTATGATATCTGACATTTATAACATATATTAATAATGATTTAAATTCATTTTCAACATGTGTTTTTATAAATGACGTCAATTGAATGATTATGTAACCATATTTAAAATGGAAATTCAAAAGGACATTAAACATTTTATTTTATTAAAATCGTCATTGAAAATTATTTCAAAAATAAAATTTTAGAAAACATATATTCAATTCAATTTCTATGTTTATAAAAAATGAGGTTAAATCATAATCATAATCATCATAATCAGTTATTTATTTATAGAGAGAAGGAAAAGGCAAAGCATGGGAAGACAAAAGAGAAGCTAGGAGGAGAAAGTAATGCAAACCAAGGGCATCCCCTATAATGATGTTAACCCCCTCCGGGACTAAAAAATTAAGGTCATAGAAGCAAGACACACCGAGGTTATGAGCTGCTAGAGAAGAAAGGAGATCTGTTACTTTATTCCCATCTCTCCATGTTTGAACCATTCAAATGTTGGTGTATATCTTACCTCGACATTACCAGATGATATAGGCAATCGACCAGGGAATTGACCCGATGCCTTGCAGGAATTGAGGAGGATGAGGGAATCAGTTTCAGATTCAACGATGTAGATGTTTCCTGGGTAGTAGAGGGAATGACTAGTGAGGAGGGAGTGAGCCTCTGCCTGAAGAGAAGAGCCACAGACAAAGTGAGCAGTGAATGCCAAGATAACTAATATTATGGTGTCACGGACAACTCCTCCACCTTTCATAACTCCTGAGATGCAGGACCCGTCTGTATTGAGATTTAGGACTATATGGGGAGGAATCCATCATATCCCTTTGCCTTTCAAGTTAGAGCCACCATGGAGAGGGGCTTGGATACTGGAAGAAAGCAGGTGGAGGGATGGAGCATCATGCCATTTTCGGGAGGGCCTGGAAAGGTCAAGAAGAAGGTTTATGAATCTAGCGATGATCACTCTTGATGAGGAGTGGATTCCCTTGAATCTCGCTCCATTTTTGTCTTGCCATAAGCACCATCATCCAGCATGCAAAATGATGGAACATGCCATTTTCTCTGGACCCCTATCACCCGAGCCACGGATCGACGGGCAAGAAAAGGCTCTTCGCTCAGATGGCTGGAAGAGAAGCCAGTGAATTACCCGAAGAAAGACTAGATGTCGCATTCCCATTCACCCTCAAAGCAAAGGTGGGACACACTTTCCTCTTTGTGATTGTTTTATCAAGAGCATCATGAAACCATGTTGATCCAGCATCTTCTAATGTTTTCATCGGTTGGGATCACATTTTTCCTAATCTTCCATGTTAAAAAGTTGAATTTCGTGGGAATCTCTTTCAACCAGACCTCGCTCCAACAATCAGTGTTCCCCTGGATAGAAAGTGAATTGTGATAATCCTTTGCAGAGAAGTCCCCTGAGGAGGATGGAGTAAAGACACAAATATTCAGGTCAGAGGTGAGCTTGATAAGATTAATGAAACCTTTCTGGTCATCATTCAGCACTGCCCTGAGTAATTGGGGGTATTTCCTTTCCTCTATGAATGAAATTTTGGTGGCTGGGCATCCCGGAAATCCAATCACTGTGCCAGCCCAGTTGTGGTGTCAGAAGGTCACACCCCCCTCTCCAATAATCCAGCTGGAGTGAGGAAGTAGTGCAGTATAATAGGGAAGGATAATGGACATGAAAGGAGACTCGAGGCTGATAAACATCTCCAGGTAACCTACACAAATTTTGTACATGACCCTACCCCATAGTGAACATCGCTCATGGATTTCCCAAGCTAGTTTTTCATTCCTGTAGAGAAGAGTGTTTGTGTGGCTTGGAACATCAATACCACCTTTCGGAATGGGCATCACCATCTTTTCCAAGGACATCCAATGATGTTTTTCTTCAGCAAGATCACCCCAGATGAATCATGCCAAGATGTTGTCAATATAGCTGATAACATTTTTCAGATCACTTATGGAAGAGAGGTAATGGACAGGAGAGGCCATAAGAACGCTATTAATTAGTGCAATCAGACACCCAAATAAAAGAAATATGTTATTCCAGTTGATGATATGATCAGTGATCTTCCTGGTGATGTGATAAAAATCACGAATCTGAAGTATGCCTGAGGAAATGGGAGCTCTATGATAATCCATGGGGAATCTTCTTCTCTGCATATCCTGAATACGGCCCAAGGAGGACACCTAACTGGAAAAGAATCTTCTAGAGATGACAAAGTTTCTCTTAGTTAATTATTTGTTTTTATTATTGTTTTGATTAACGACATTCAAGCATGGATGTAGAAGGTTCACAATCAAAGATAGTATTTGGGGTAATATCATCTAGATTTTTTTTCTGAAGTAGTTTCGTAGTTCTGAATTATTCTCAGTTTAATGAATTATTAAATAATTTTAAAAATTTTGGAATCTAATCATCCACTTTTTAATAGGGTTATTATGTGCTATCCTGTTTCTATGTATTTTGAAGTTTACGTTTGCGAATTTTTTGTTCTATCATGGTGATTAATGAATATATAGTGAATTTAAATCATCGAAGAATTTTTTAGTTTTGCTTTGATTGTGGGTAGCTGAGAGTGTGGAAATGAATACATGTGAAGTAGGTAAAATTCATTTGAATATACATATGGTTATTTGGATTCTTATTTCATGACAGTGTTGGTTTTCATAAACTATGAATTTCTGTTCTGTACCATGTGATGATTTTGGTATGTAACATTCAATGGGGAAATGATTTTATTTCTTTTATTCGAATTTTGAATTTTGTATTTTAGATTTGTATGTTTACACACAATAATTAATGTGATTTCTAAATATGAAAATTGGGCTTCTGTATAAATAACTTCCAATTAACATTTAATTATTCATATCAAGAAAATCTAAAAAATGAATCATAATGAAAAATAAATACATTCAACACATCTTTTGGATGATAAAATTTATGTTATGAAAAAACCAATGAATATATGTATCAATATATATGTATTATAAAATAACTATAAAATAAAATAGATTTTATCTAACTGAACTTTCACACCATAATTTTTATTTGGCTTTATTATCAAAAAGTGATTCATGTTAATCCCTATCCATAACTTATTTTATTTTCATATATAAATTAATTATTACTATATAGTAATATTGATTTAAGATTATATAAATAATATATTATAATAAAACTTATTGAATAAATAAATTATGATTTTTTTGAAATAATCTACTCACTAAAGAGCATAACCATTTTCTAGAACATTAATTTAGGATGAATACTCATAACATATAATTTCCACTAAGGATGATTTTCTAAAAATGATTAAATTATAATGTATACTAGTTCACATTTATATATTTATACTTTCCTTTGTGAATTGAATAAACCAATAATCAATCCCTATATTTTTCCTTCATTTATATAATATTTGACTCTAGAATTTTCATCCTATTATTTCATATTAATTGAAATGTATTATGTCCCCATAAAACAATAATGTAGTGTTATTAAATTTTTTTGAAAATATTTTAGGGATAAAAAATCATATATGTAATAAATTAAGTCATTATATGTTACATTTGTTTATGGAATAGACAATTAAAGCAAAAATTTACTTATAAGAAAAATAACTCCAGCCCTAGTATGTTGACCACATCCATAATAACCATATTCATGATAGAATTTAATATAATAATAATATATTGAATTTAGAAAATAAGTTTATATTCTTTGGAAATTGAAAAACATCTTATTAAATTCATGATTTAAGGCCCCTTTTTTCAACCCAATATAATATTTAAAAGTATATTGATATTTTAGTTCCTAAAAATATTTCGTTTCATTACATTATTTCATAGATTTTATAAAATATTGTATAATGTAACTATAATAAAATATATTTATTATGATAAATTAAATAAAATTTTAAAAACTACGTAAATAAAAATTACAAACCAACACATACCTTATAGGCCAACCGAAACATAATTCATGCAAGATTGAGTACAATATAACTCATACTAGTTCCAAATCTTGAAACATCCTTAGTAGGAAAAAATGGTGTACTTGGATCAATAATATCAATTACCAATACTCTTACCGAACCAAGCTCCATTTACCGAGGATGTAAAAAATCCCTATAATTTTGTGTGATTCTATTTTCTATAATATTTAAATAGGGTTCCACAACATGAAACATTTAGTACATAGTAGTGTCTAAATGAGGAGGTATAAGATCATGGTAGATAGGTTTTGTAGGCTACATTTGTCTCATAATATTTTCAAACATAACCTATATAGATGATTTAATTAAATAATTCAACAACTCATTCATCTCTCATATCTCTGTCTTCAATGAGGTTATTTCAACCACGTGTTCCATATCTCACCATGTTCTACATGGATTGGAATAAGAATCTAATACTGAAACCTTTCATTATCATATTATTCAACATAGTTGTTCATTAACTACTAATATATTAGATAGAATATCCATTCTACCCCTAGGGAATAAAATCAACTCCATCACATTCTCTAAAATGGTGTCATGAAATTATATATTTTAACGTTATATTATTATAACAAATATATAAAATAATAATATTCATAGAATGTAAAATTTAATTTCATATTTTATTATCAACTACATTTTTATGTATCTCTAATAAAATTCTCTTTCTCTTATATACTCACCCTTTCATAATTTTCACAGTGAGTGGGGTGGAGGTTTCAATTGAACAACTTCAGATATACTACTATATTTTTCACTAAACTAATCAAACAATTCATTAATCATTTGTTCTTCTAGTAGTTTATATTATCCGTGTGAAAAATATGAAAATATACAGTTTGTGATAGTATCTCATAATGAGATCCTCTAGAGGCCTATTACATAATAATAAATGAATTAATACTCAATATATTTAAAAATCATTTCAAAAAATATATTTTATAGACATCAATGTTCATGCTAGAAATGAATCATTATAGCATTTCAAGAAAACATCAATCTTGTTTCTATATCTATAAACTATATTTATGGAATGGGATTTCATTCTGTTCATTCTAAAAAATATTAAATGAATCCATTTTAAAAAATACATCTGTGTAATTACCACAAAACATGTCCACTTATGTTTAATTTCATTTTTATCAATGACTATTACTATCATATGTAAATGAATTGATTAAATAATGGTTTGTGAAAATATATATTATTTGTGAAATTGAACAAATAAATAAATTAGTTAATATATATTACAATTATAGACACCCAAAACAGTTTTCTCATCATCTAGTTGATGCTCCATGAATCTGTATATAAATTTTTAATCTTATAGTGACTATTAATGAGAATATATCATTTAATCTGAATCGCATTTGGAGAATTGGGATATTATTATAATATATTAAATCATGAACCACTTAAACCCCTACAAAAAAACTAAATGCTTCATTAATCATTTAATCAAATGCATTCCAACTCTAAGAATAATCTTCTCTAAATATGAGAAAACTCTTCTATAGTACATTCATATGTAGTGTGGAAAATAATTTTTTCAAATGCAATAAATTTATTTATCTAATAAATTATATTATTTTATATATATTAGTATCAAAAATAATACACATGACTTGGTATTTTATTATCTATTTATATGTACATAAAAAATAGAAATATGTAATGAAATTATTTGTTCTTATATTTAATTATAATTCTATGACTTTACGAATTATTTTTTTTTACAATTTAATATACAAATATTTGTTATCTTGACTAATCAGTTTAAGAAAAGTGGATATCCAACAATGAAGAATAAAAAGAAATTTACTCATTGAAATAATGATGTTGTGCTTCTTAGGCCATAAAATTTCAATGGAAACTCATGGATATAAAAATTAATATAAAAATACATAAATTAATCCTTTATAAATATAAAATTAAATTTAAAATAATTACTAAATTTTATGTGTATGTTTCACAAAAAAATATTGAGGTTTGGTCTCTTAAAAAAATCAAAATGAAAACCTACTAAAATTTAATAAGAATGAAAAGAATTATCAATATAAATAGATTCATATATATATGATAAAAAAATAATTTACCAGAGTATATTCCATTAAAAATTTAATATTCCATGATTCTCCAACCAAAACAATTGCTTTACTTTAATATATGATTATAAATTTAATAATAATGTTATAAAAATCAACAGATTTTATAATTTCAAATATATATGGAAATGAAATATAGTTTTTTCAAATGTAATTTTAAAAATAAATAAAAATTTTTATTTACCAAAATAATTTGGAGAATGAAAATTTCTTTCCAAAAACCCAGGGAATATTGTTCACTTAAAAATGATAGAACATGGATCATTCAGGTTTTCCTGCATCATCATGATAAATGATTCCTATTTCTGAGTAAATCATTTCACATCAATAAGTGTAAATTCATAAATTAAGGTTTCAACCCACTCTAAAAATTAGTCCATGTACACCTAAACTCTATTTCATAAAATATAGTAATATAAATTTCATATTAATCCTTAATATATTGATAAAAAATTATGATATAGAGATATGGATTTTATCTATGGCGCTGGAAATATAAATTTATTCTGTGATGACCAATGTTATATTATTATAAATGGTAAACGTTTTGTACTGAATTTGTGTATAATTTTTCCAACAAATAATATTAAAATTAGTTCATGTCGTTATATAAACACATGGTCATGTAGCTAACCATATAAAAGTTTTTCATTATATTTATTTTTTAATTTTATCATTTAACCTTGGATCATATATATATTTGTACTCATTAATTGACCACATTTCAATTATTTTTGCAAATGATATCTTCAATTTATTAATAGTTAATAATATATATGGTTTAACCACCCATTGGGTGTTAAAAAATTTAAATGTTCCCATGCCACTATATTAAATGAAATTAACATTACTTTTAATCCATAAATATATTAACTTCATATTAAATAGTATGTTGATTTTATATATGGGGGATAACATACCCAACATCATAAAATTAGATAGTATAAAACTCATCCGCCTCATTTAGTATATTTTTTACACAATTAAGGCCTTTGGTCTATCTAAAATTTTATCATATCTCATAAGAATTATTCTATATCATTCAAAATGATAAATCCAATAAATATGTACATGCCAACATGTAATTATCTCTTAAAGTAGATGAATCAACATAAGAAAAATTATATTGAGAAATGTTGGTGTAAAATTCATCATTTTTTGAAAAAGTATAACAAAAACATAATTATCCAATAAATTTAAAATTTTAGATCCTAAAAGTATTATACTTGTTGAATTTTAAACCTTACATAGTCACGAACTGAACTGTGTAGAGTCTTGAGCCACAACTACCCTATGCCTGTCTATATAATCTAAGATTGTAAATCTAGGAAAAAGGGATAACTAACATAGGGGGAATTTTCCTGAGTACATGGACACACAAAACCATCTTGATGAAAATGTGAAGAGGGAATGAGTAAAAGATACATCATATATAGAATATATAAAAATAAATCATAAAATCTATGGTCAACAAGAGTATGATAGTGAAAACTAAAAAGTAAAGGTCAAAAATACATGTGTAACTAGAAATATGTCCCATCCTAAAAAACTATAAAATCAATCTAATAAGGGAGCCCAATTCTTGAATCCCAAGACGCGACCACCCTACATGGTCAAAAGTACCCAATATCCCGAATCTCCTCTGTAGTCACTCTTGATTGGTTCATCATCATCATAAGACATTACATGTGATGTGAATTCCCATGTAGGGGTGAGAATATACATACCCAATAGAAAATACTAAAAGATAAGGGGGTAGTAAGAAGTATAAAAATAGAATATAAAGTGTATATGTAAGATACCATAAAAGAGAATTGTTAATACCTAATAGATAGTGAAAGTAACCTCATCCAAACAAAAGGGCCTCAACATGGTATGTAGATGAACTACATATTGAGTCTTATCCACATAAAGTAGGAGATTATTCTTACACCACAATGAGAATCCAATCGTGGAAAGCATGTTTCATACTCCTCTTGTCTTTGTCCCTCATTGAAATAGAGTAAAAAATCCAAGGTGCAGACACAAAATAATATTTATATGATCAGTACAAAGAATCCCAAATGAGAGACAGATGGGATCTCAATCTAACATATTATCCCATGAAGAACCAATAGTTACAAAATCCCATCATCAATTCCTAGAATATCACTCATCTTCCTAGAAGTAATTTTATAATTCATGTAGCGCCAAATCATTGTGTCACACAGTCGAGGGGATAGATACATAAAATAGAGTACTCGTTCCCTAGTTAGTCATGGGGGTTCCACTTGGTATGAATCAATAGAGGAATTACACCCATTCTAATTGGGGGTTATACTCTGCTGTCATGAGGACCCACACAATTTTTTAATCTGGGTTCCACTTGGTATGTAGAGGACCCGAGCTCAATATGATGGGGGGTTCCACTCATATGTCCAGAAACTAAACCATAGTTCTACATGGGGGATCCACTCTTGTCATCGAGGACCCATTTCCATGTACATAAGAAAGGATCTACCCAAGAGGTAGTTGTAGAGGACCTACACTGATGCTGATGGGGGGTCCACTATATTGGTCGAGGAAAACCACATTAATGTGATAGGGGGTTCCACTATAATAATCATGGACTATTTCCCTATATGATTGGGGTTTTAGATGAAATAATCCTCTTATTATCCTTCCAGATCAATACCACCATCATGTGGTTCTTCAATAAACACTATCATTGAAACATTTCACATCACATATCAAAATCTATAAATTATGTCACAATCATATTTTACAATGAAAAAAATTCTGGATTGGCTTCTCAGATTAAAAAATTTGAGTTCAATTAATGTAGATATTGAACCATGATCTTTCCTCAAAAGAAAATAATGGGATGTCAAATGCGTGAGGGGACCCACAAAACGTGTGGTCTCACTCAACCACCTAGTCGTGTCCCTAGACAACACCCAACACCAAAACCATATAATAGTACACACAGTGTTGGTGGACTACATTGTGAGTCCAAACTTACCAGGATAAGGTCGTTTCCATGTACATGACACAGTGTCCATGTACTTTGGTACATAGAATATTTCTTCACATGAGGAGTCATATGTGTGATCTAGCTATATCCTTGTAATCAGTTAAATATCAATGTACCTAGACATGTACTTTTACATGGGATCATTCTTGTGAGATCTTCCACATGGTTCGTCCATATGGGGAAGGGGTACACTGTGTGTTTCATGGCTAAATGGCATTCCATCCTTCACATTTCCCAAAACCCTACACACCACCTATTATGGGCTATATGACATGTGTTCAATAATATAAATTGAATGTATTCATGTTCTGTATATAATTATATATCAATGATCTACACCTATAATTACACCTCTCCACTTCAAATCCAGCACTATATCCATTCCAAAATAGGGGATGTAGCTAAAAAGTAGGGTTTTCAGTGATCAGAAATCAGAAATCAGTCTTTGGTGTAGTGTCGAGAATTTCTTCATTCAATAAATACACCCTGTTTCAATACATATTTGAATTATCAGTCTCCAAACATCAAAACTATCATATGTAACTTGCACGAATCCATGATTCGTACTCGGTTCATCAAAGTATGCCTCTATAGAGATTTCAACATGAATTCAGGGGTCTGGTGAACAAAGGTCGCGCAACCCGTGGAGGAGTCAAATCCATTAACTACAGAGGTCGCGGGTTGCACGGACTCTCTCAAAAACTCTAGAAGTGGAGGAGTCAAATCCATTAACTGCAGAAAAGGTGAACCATCCTACTCCTATAAGTTCAGCTGCAAGGAGACTGACTACTATAAAGCCTCTTACACCAAAAAGGATATGGACTTCTTGATAATGTAATATTATATAAAATTTATTATCCCGATAGTATATACTTTATTGAAATCATTTTCTTTTATGAAATGAGAACTACTATAACTATCTCTGGTTAATGCCTCTATGCGTAAAGACGTATCTGATACTCTGATGGTCTGAATAAACCTCGAAACACTCTCTAGGATGCTAGTTTCTCAACATCCTTTGAGAGAGTCTACCAATTATAACTCTTGATCATGAGTTCATAGTTCTTCTCATGGGTCTTAACTACCTCGAATTTTACTTGAAAACATTATTATACAACATTAACACACAGTGAAGCCCAGGTCTTAAGGCATTACAAAACACTATGAACTCCAAACCTTCCTATAGAAGTTTCAAAACTACATCACTTTTCAAACTTATACATAAGACCCCAAATACCCTCTGTAACTACTTGTAATAGGTAAATAGAAACCAATTTTCATTAGGGTGGTTAGTGTGGTTGTAATTATAGATAATTCAACGACAAAACATTGATAGTACCCCCCATCCTAGAAGTATTTGAATGTTTAACCCACTATTTGATTTCTTGAAATAATGGAACATGTTTATCTTCACTAGGTCCATAGAAAAATCATGCCTATAAATTACATGCCATCAAAAGTGGACCTCATATATGTTCAACAATTAAATCTAGATATTTACAAAAAGTTGTTTCTCTCGATGGAAATCTAGATTCATCCCCAATTTCTCTTCATGTTCCCCCCTCTGATGTAGAGTATATTATGGTTTCATCGATGAATATCACTTCAAACTTGTCCAAGTATAGATAAATGATTTGGTTCATCATATCCATAAACATAGCGGGGGTATTAATCACACCAAAAGGAATCACTAGGAAGTCATAATGTACATAGAGACATCATAATGAAAAAATTGGAATATTAGACTCTGGAAACATCAACTGGTGGTAACTGGACCCGATATTGATCATTGAAAACCATCATACTGTAAAGACCCGTAAATTTCAAAGAATTGTTTTTCATAAATTCTTTAGAATTTTATGAATACGCAGTTTCTGACGGAACCTGATTCCGAGGCCTGGTGTGCCTGAGATAATTTTCTGAAGTTTTGTTAAGCATAAATTAACCCGCGTAAGCAGTGTTCCTAAAAAAGTGGAATAACTCTTAAACCATTACTTGGATAAAAAATCAGAGGGCATAGTTGTGCTCAAGATGGTAGGGTTACCCTAGGCATGACTTAAGTTTAGTCGGTGCCGGACTCCTATGAGAACACCCGAAAATGGCATAATCGTTCATAAAATAATTAAGTAAAGTTTTTTTATTTTTCAAATGCTTGTAACTCACAAATGGTAACTCGGATTAAAAATTTGAGACCACCGCTGAACTTGTGAGGGTATTCTTTCTTTAACTAGATACTAAATTTGTCCGGTACGGACCACCTGAGAAAGTTAGTTTTTGGCCGTAAATAAACTAATTAAGTGATAACTATATTATTGTAAAATTCATATCTTATAAACGGTAACTCGAATTGAAAATCCGAGAGTACCATTGTGTTTGTTGGGGTGTTTTTCTCCTAGGAAGAGCCTAACCATAACCGCAGTGGGTTGAGGGTGACTGATAATAATTTTCGAAACTTTTTTCTGGTACGTTCAGAAAAAGTACGAGCGACATTTTATAACTTTTGAATCAGTGCTCGGAATCGAATTTTGAGGGCACCGTTGAACTCAAAATGCCGACTTTCTCTTAAGAAGACATTCACCTCAATGGTAGATGAGCGGGAATAAATCTTAGTTTTTGGATTTTAATAACAATAATAATAAAATAAAGTAAAACTCTTTATTTATTTTTTAAGTTTCCATGTGTTGAGTGAGTTAGTTAAAACCTCCCCTTGGGAGTTGGAGGTGGGACAATCACACCCTAACCTCCCATTTAATGGGGAGGGAGAGGAAACCTCTCACCCCCATCAATTAATTTTACATGTCAACGTAAAATTAATTTCTCTAAATAAATATTATGTTTCAACGTATTATTAATTGTTGTCAGTTAATTTTGAAGGTCGACATAAAATTAATTGTTGTCAGTTAATTTTATGTGTTGATGTGAAATTAATTGTTTTAAATTAATTTTATGTTTCAACATAAAATTAATTTGTGTCTTATGTTTTGATGCAGGCTATGTGGGGGAAACATCCTGGCATCCTCCCCACTTAAGTTGGCTAAACGCACCTCTTAAATTGCGCTAACGCAATTTAATTCACCCGACCCCCTTTTTAAATTAAGTAAATGCATCGTTGGAATTTAGGAAGGTTAAAAATAAATGAACCGACATAAATTCCACGATGGTTACATACCTCTCCCCCTCTACTATATATAGGGAGATTGAGAGAAGGTTTTGGGATGGCTTCACCAAGCGACGAAGCTCTGGTAAAGTATCGTGACGCCCAAGACATGGGGAAACTTATCCTCTCCAAAAAATAATGTGATGAATGCCAATGAAGATATTTCAAGCGATTCTTCTTCGACCATCCTTCCCCAAACACCTATCCTCTGCAACATCATCAATGAACTGACACAGCTCGGAATTGGGGACGTGTGGCAGATGCGACGAACGATGGTCTTCATCGTCTTCCTTCCGCGACTCCGCTAACGAGTGACGAGTAAGAGGTAGGGGTATTATTAATTTTATTTAAAGTATGAACATTTCCCATGTTCTTCCTTTCTCTCACAAAGAAGAATGGTGGTTGTTGAGCTTCATACTAGCGAGAACCTATCGCTTCCACCCTAAACGCAGAGGGTCCGGGCCAAACCATCATGGCATGACCCCTCCATTGTTCTTTTTGTGAGGACTACATGATGACATGGAAATGGGGAGACGGTGACGAAGGCGGTGAACAAAGGTCGTGCTACCCGGGCCTCCATGAACTGTGGCGCCCCCGCGGTTCCCTTCCGGCGCACCCCGACGTCCCGCGTCCCTGCCGGCACGTTGCTGGCGCACACGCGGTGCCCTGCAAGTGCCCCCGCGACGCCTTTTAGGCACACCCGGCGCCCTGCCGGCGCACCCCGATGCCCTGCCGGTGCACCCCGGTGCCCTTCCGATGCATCCCGGCACCCCCAGGCATGCTGCCCAGCCAGCCTCGCTCCCCGCGCCCTTGACTGTGGCCTGCCCGATGCCCCTGGCGGCCCAGCCGGCAGCCTTCCCACCGCAACCTAGCACCACCATAGCGCCCTATCGTGCTACCCGGTGTGCCCCCGCGTGCTGCCCGGCATTCGGCACCTTGCCCGGTGCACCCGCGCCCTTCCCGGTGCACCCGAGGCCACCCGGAGTCCATTTGGCCCATCCGAGCCCCGCGTGGTCTGCCCGCTGGCCTCCCGGTCACCGGCCTGCTGAACCGGCCTATGATGCCCCCGCGGTGTCACTGGTCGAACTGGCCCGGTCTCCCGGGCCGAGTTACCGAGCCGCCTATGTGGCGACTATCGGGCCGAACAGCCCTTGCGGTCTGCTGGGCCGGGCCCAGTGGACTGTGTCAAAGTATAGCGGGCTGACTCACCCAATAGGTTTGGTCAGACCTAGTGAGTCTAACTGTGTCGACCCAGACCAGGTCGGCCCAGTTCGGGTTAGGACGAGTTGGTCTGACCGGGTCGGACCGGACCGGGGCTCATTACTAGTTCATTACCTTCTTGGGACAAATATTTGGCAGCGAATATCCGTTTGACGAACCGTCAGTAGTGCCGGTACTCTTGGAGCATATCCGTCCCTTTGAGTATACCCCATGGGAGTTCGGGGTATAATTGAGAAACGGTCGGGTTGGTTCGTACAAGAAACCAACCGGGCCCCCGAGACGAAAAAAGCTAATAACTCACAGATCGGGCATCTGATTGACGCACCGTCTGTTGCGTTGAGACCCTTATGATGAGGCGGTCCTTTTTGTTACATCTACATGAGACTTCGTGACACATGGAAGTAACGACCAGTAGCTCATGGAGCAGACCCTCGCAGAGACAAGAACACGGAGTTCGGAGACCTAGTAGTTGTAGACCTGACGACTGCTTGACTGATTCGACTTGGAGTTATTCGATTAGCCCAGTGGACAGAGCACTCGGTAGTTGGCAGCAGACCCATGGCAGACGAAGCGCCTGGTAGTTGGCAGCAGACCCACGATACTCGACTGGAGGAGTACCTCTGTATGCTATTAGGGTGGAGCGCCCAGTATTTGGCGGTAGACCCACAGCGGACGGAGCACCCGGTATTTGGCAGCATACCCGCGGTACTCGACAGGAGGAGTACCTCAGCAGTATAAGGTTAGTGAGTAGCACCTCTGAGTCGTGACAGGGCCATTGTACTCGACAGAGTAGATGTTCTCCAACAGTTGTGGTTTCGATAATGAAAATCCTGGTTTGAGTTGAGTCAATGACCTTTGTGTTTTCCTCATGATTGAAATGGGTTACTTGATAACTTATGTAAATTAATGGCATATACCTATGTAAAGTATATCTGTTGAGATCTTGTTTTGTGGTTTATCCTTGTTGGATTTAGTGAGCCTTTGAGGGTCTCTGGGTCCCTACTGAGTAATCTTATACTCACCCCTTCATGGGCTACGCCCACACATCATTGTGTTGGTTGCAAACGATGGACAAAACTAGTCGTGGTTGAGGCTTGTAGAGCTTGACGGTACCCGGAGGTGGACTTCATGACGAGATGGTACCCAGAGATGACAGACGGACATGGAGAGCTGAGGTGGACATCTGTACATACCCGACAGGTAGGAACCCGGAGGACAATCCAGGAGCTGCTTCACCTTTCAACTGTTGTCTTTTTAGTTGTACTTTACTTTCAATTGTAGTTGTACCTTTCTATTGGGCTAGTATTTTTGGCCCATTTCTACTTTCAGCACACTTGTTATATTGCTTTACATAGTGTTTTCTTTCGCATGTTCTCTGGTTTTGTGTGATTACGTTTTATAAATGCAATGCCTTCCATGTTTTTAGAGACTTACACCATTGGTGCTAGTCACCAACCCCTGGCCTATGGAAGGCCATCTTGGGGTAGTCACAAAATGGGTCCCGAGGGACGGGTTGTGAAAAATTGGTATTATAGGAGTCATTTCTACCGCATAACTTAGGACTGATATTTTCTTTTCTTTTAAGCAACAGTGTTAAGTGTACTGAGTGTGGTTATCAGTTCTGGGAGTCTAGTGTTTGTGTGGCAGCCGACGTATCCATACACTAGGACCCTGACTTCGGATTTCAGACTCAGTGCATGAAAACACTGATTGCGTGTGTGTTTCGAAAAGTTTTCTTTGAGTCATCTCAAACCAAGACAGCTCACCAGGTATAGTCTTTTGACCGTGTCGCATCTGTTTCTTTCAGGATGCCTCCCCTCGGACGACTAGCTAGAGCCCCGAGAGTTGTATGTACTGACAGCCCGCCGAGCGATGAGCCCTCATTACAAGGCCCTCTTCTAGTTGAGGCACCAGTGGTACTCACACCCGTTGGGCCACCGATGCCACCAGCCCCAGCAGTAGGTGATGCATGCCACTTGAGCACGCTGCACAAGTTTCAGTGCCAGAGGCCACCCAGGTTTCGGGGAGAGACGGACCCATAGGCGGCTGAGGACTGGCTTGCGGCTGTGGTGAGAGTCTTCAGGCTAGTAGGTACACCAGAAAACTTCATGTTGATCCTTGTTGTCAGCCTCCATCAGGCAGAAGAAGGCAGATGGAGGAGCCTGATGCTCTAGATGCATGACGAGGTGTCACTTCTATGGGCAGACTTCGAGAGCCTGTTCTGAGCAGAGTTTGTACCATCCACCCTTCGAACGGTGCAGATACATGAGCTACTTCAATTTCATCAAGGCAGCATGAGTGTATCTCAGTACTCAGCGAGGTTCACAGAACTCTCGCTCTACTCCACTGATATGGTACGAGACCCGTTCTTCAGGGCCCAGACATTTCTAGCAGGGAGTCAAGCGAGCGATCAGAGATTTAGTTATCTCCCACAACTTTCCGACGCAGACAGGAGTGTTGGAGAGAGCCCTTCTAGTGGACATTTCCTTGCTGAGTAGTCTCTAGTAGTGGGACCCACCACTAGTCGACTGGAAGTGGCGTCTTCTGCAGCTGGCAGTAGACAGATGACACAAGGGTCCAAGAGGACCAGACCCACCAGTGGCTGACTTTACGACTTAGGTTTAGATGTGCGGGGCAACCGGAGTGGGGACAGAGCCAGTCATGCCAGGAGAGTGCAGTGTTACTATTGTGGTGGGCTTGGTCACATAGAACGTGACTGTCCATCCCATCGTTCAAACAATCAGCAGATAGATGAAGGACCTCCCAGGCAGTGGCAGAGGTTCGATCAAGGTGGACAGCAAGGAGCATGTGACCGTGGCAGAGAAGCTGGCCATGTAGATGGTGGTGGACGACGCTTTGAGGTGTTTCCACCACCACCACCAGGAGGACCACTCCGACCACAGGGAGTAGATGGACATGGGAGAGCATAGCTTAAGGCAGCTGAAGCATACAACTATGGAGCTCCGGAAGTATGTGGACATGAGAGGAACTAGTTCCAGGAATGGATGCCTTTGTTCTAGGTGCTTCTAGTTTCCATGATGTTGTTGTTTGTGGTTGTTGTGTGTCTTTGTACATGAGATGTTTTAATAAAAGACACTTGTCCTTGTGATGTTTTCATTCCTTCCCTTTTATGCGGTTGATACTAGAGGTTCCATTTAAAAATGTTGACTTGACCCTCACTTTCGAGATTCCTACTGGAGGAGACCTAGTGACCACACCCTGATGCCGACTGTGTGACTCAACCCTTGTAGGCGAGAGTGGCGTTTTGATATCTTGGTAGTAGCATCGAGGCCTTATGACGTCATCCAAGACATGAATTGTACCGTTCATGTCAGGACTGACTGTATTAGGAGAAGAACGTGATTCATCCAGAGGATGAGACCAGATTTCTCTTTTTCGCAAAGGGGAAATCTAAGAAGCTCTTGTAAGACCAGAGATGGAGCAGGCTATGATGGAGAAGGTGCAGATCATCCATGAGTTGATGAAGATTGCATAGATTAGACAGAAGTCCTATGCTGATATGAGACGGTGACCACTAGAGTTTGAGGATGGTGACCACGTTTTCTTACGGGTCTCACCATGTCATGGACTATGAAGATGTGGTCGGGGAGGCAAGTTATCTCCCTGCTTCATATGGCCCTTCCAACCCAATTTCATCGGGTGCATGACGTCTTCCACGTATCTCATCTGAGAAGTTACATGCACGACCCGACCCACTTCATCTATCACGGGGAGGTGGACATCGACGACGGGGCGACCTTCACGGAGGTTCCGGTGTAGATCATGGATCGACAGGATTAGGTCCTTCATGGACGATCAATTCATCTAGTGTGCATTCTTTGGTAGCATGGGAACCTCTAGGAGAGAACTTGGGAGTGGGAGGCTCAGATGCGTGCTCAGTACCTCCTTTTGTTTCCCAAGTTTGGGTTGTAGATTTACGGGGACGTAAAGCCCTGAGGTGGGAGTAATGTAAAGACCAGTAAATTTCAAGGAATTTTTTTTCATAAATTCTTTGGAATTTTATGATTACACAGTTTTTGACGGCACATGATTTTGAGACCCGGTGTGCCTGGAATAATTTTCTGACATTTTGTTAAACTTAAATTAACGCGTGTAAGGAGTTTTACTACAAAAGTGGAATAACTCTTAAACGGTTACTTGGATCAGAAATTATAGGGCACCATTGTGCTTAGGATGGCGGATTTACCCTAGGCGTGACTTATGTTTAGTAGGTGCAGGCCTCCTGTGAGAAAACCTGAAAATGGAATAACTATAAATAAAATAATTAAATAAAGTTATTTTATTTTTCAAATTATTTTAACACACCAAAAGTTACTCGGATTAAAAATCTGAGACCACCACTGAACCTGCAAGGGTATGCTTTCTTTAACCAGATACTAACTTTGGCCGGCACAGGCCACCTGAGAAAGTTAGTTTTTAGCCGTAAATAAAATAATTAAGTGACAATAATTTTTTTGTAAAATTCATATCATCTAAACGGTAACTCAAATTGAAAATCCGAGGGTACTGTTGAGTTCATTGGGGGCATTTTTCTCCTAGGAAGATCCTATCCTTGACCACAGTGGGTCAAGGGTGACTGAAAATAATTTTCTGTGCATTTTTTCCGGTACGTTCAGTAAACGTACGAGCGACGTTTTAAAACTTTTGAACCGGTGCTCAGAATTGAATTATGAGAGCACCGTTGAACTCACAGTGACGATTTTATCTTAAGAATACTTTCTCATCAATGGTAGATGAGCAGGAATAAATGTTAGTTTTTGTATTTTTATAAAAAGAATAATAAAATAAATTACAACACATTATTTTATTTTATTTAAGTTGCCATGTGTTGAGTGAGTTAGTTAAAACCTCCCCTTGGGAGTTGGAGGTGGGATCTCCACAACCTAACCTCCCATTTAATGTGGAGGGACAGGAAACCTATCACCCCCCCCCCTCAATTAATTTTATGTGTTGACATAAAATTAATTGCTCTTAATTAATTTTTTGTGTCGACGTAAAATAAATTGTTGTCAGTTAATTTTATGGGTCGACATAAAATTAATTGATGTCAGTTAATTTTATGTGTCGACATGAAATTAATTGCTGTCAATTAATTTTATGTGTCAACATAAAATTATTTCGTGTCTTATCCTTTGACATAGGCTATGTGGGAGAAACTTCTAGGCATCCTCCCCTCTTAAGTTGTTCCAACGCACCTCTTAAATTGCGTCAACGCAATTTAATTTGCCCGACCCCCTTTTTATATTAAGTAACTACATCGTTGGAATTTAGGAAGGTTACAAAAAAAATGAACCATCATAAATTCCCTAATGGTTACATACCTATCCCCCTCTCTTATATATAGGGAGTTTGGGAGAAGGTTTTGGGACGGCTTCACCAAGTGACGAAGCACTGGTAAAGTATTGCGACGCCCAACACTTGGGGAAACTTATCCTCTCCAACGAAGAACGCGAAGAAAACGAATGAAGATCTTACACATGATTCTTCTTCGACCTTACTTCCCCAGACACCAATCCTCCACAACATCGTCAATGATCCGATGCAGCTCGGAATTGGGGATGTGTGGCGGACGCGATGAACAACGGTCTTCATTGTCTTCCTTCCGCGACTCCGCCAACGAGTGATGAGCAATAGGTAGGGGTTTTATTTTTTATTTAATGTATGAATCCTTCCTATATTCTTCCTTTCTCTAAAAATGAACAAAGATGGTTGTTGTGCTTCATACTTGCAAGAACCTATTGCTACCACCAAAAACGCGGACGGTCTGGGCCAAACCAACATGGCCGGACCCCTCCGTTGTTCTTTTTGTGATGACTCCATGAGGGCATGGTAATGAGGCGAAGACGACGAAGGTGGTGAACAAAGGACGCACATCTCGCGGCCTCTGTGAACTGCACCGCCCCCACAGCGCCCTTCCGGCGCACCCGGCGCCCTGCCAGAGCACCCCCGCGCCTTTCCGGCGCACCCCCGCACCCTGCCGACACAACCCGGTGCCCCCATGCCGTGCTTCCTAGCCAGCCCGATGCCCTTGCTGGCGGCATGCCCGGCACCCCTGTCGGTGGCCTGCCCGGTGCACCCTAGTGCCCCCGTGGCGCAATACCGTGCTACCTGACGTGCCCCCGCGCGCTGCCCGGAATTCGGTACCCTGCCCGGTGCACCTGCGCCCTACCTGGTGCACCCGTAGCCAGCCCAGAGTCCAGCCGGCCCACCCGCGCCCCGCGAGGTCTGCCTGCTAGCCTCCCGGTCACCGGCGTGATGAAACATCTGGCAACGTCCTCGCGGGGTCACTGGTCAAACTGGCCCAATCTCCCATGCTGAGTTACCGAGCCGCCTACATGGCGACTATCGGGCCGAACCGCCCTCGCAGTCCGCTGCGCCGGGCCCAGCGGACCGAGTCAAAACATAACGGTCTAACTCACCCAATAGGCTGAGTCAGACCCAGCGAGTCTGACCGGGTCGACCCAGACCAGCTCGGCCAAGTTTGAGTTAGGCTGAGATGGTCTGACTAGGTCAGACCGGACCCAGGCTCATTACTGGCCCATTACCTTCTAGGGCCATATCTTTTTCACCGGACGTCCATTTGAGGAACCATCAGCAGCGCCAATACTCTTGGAGCATAGCTGTCCCTTTGAGTATAACCCATGGGAGTTTGGGGTATGGTTGAGATAAGGTCAGGTTGGTTCGTACACGAATCCAACCGGGCCCCCGGGACTAAAAAGCTAATAACTCACAAACCGGGCATCCGATTGACGCGCCATCTGTTGTGTTGAGACCCCTATTATGAGGAGTTCCTTTTTCTTACTTCTATGTGAGAATTAGTGACACTTGGAAGTAATGACCAATAGCTCATGGAGCAGACCCTCCCGGAGACGAGCATACGGAGTGCAAAGACCTAGTAGTTGTAGAACTGACGACTACTCGACCAATTCATCTCGGAGTGATTCGATTAGCCCAGTGGACGAAGCGCGTGGTATTTCGTGGAAGACCCATGGTGGACGTAGTTCCTGGAAGTTGGCGACAGACTCGTGGAACTCGACGATATTAGTACCACTGTAGGCTATAAGGGGGGAGCGCCCAGTATTTGTCGGTAGACCCATAGTGGAAGGAGTGCCCGATATATGGCAGCAGACCCGTAGTACTCGATAAGAGGAGTACCTCAGCAGTCTAAGGTTAGTGAGTAGCACATCGGAGTCTTGACAGGGCCACTGTACTTGACAGAGGAGGAGTTCTCCAGTATTTTTGGTTTTGATAATGAAAATCCTGGTTTGAGATGAGTCAATGACCTTTGTGTTTTCCTCATGATTGAGATGGTTTACTTGATAACTTATGTATATGTATCGGCATATAAATAAGTAAAGGTTATCTGTTGAGATCTTCATTTGTGGTTTATCCTTGTTGTATTTAGTGATACCTTGAGGGTCTCAGGGACCCTACTGAGTATTGTTATACTCACCCCTGCATAGGCTACGCCCACACCTTGTTGTGTTGGTTGCAGATGACAGACAGCACTGGTCGTGGTTGAGGCTTATAGAGCTAGACGATACCGAGAGGTGGAATTCACGATAAGACGGTACCTGGAGGTGACAGAAAGACATGGATAGCTGAGGTGGCCATCTGTACCTACCCTACTGGTAGGAACTCGGAGGATGATCCATGAGTGGCTTCACCTTTCAGTTGTTGTCTTTTCAGTTTTACTTTACTTTCAGTTTTAGTTGTACCTTTCTGTTGGGCTTGTATTTCTGGACCCTTTGTACATTCAGCACATTTGTTATATTTCTTTACATATTTTGTGCTTCTTCTTGTTCTCTGGTTTAGTGTGTTTACATTTCATAAAGGCAATTCCTTCTTAGTTTTTAGGGAGTTACTCCTTTAGTGCTAGTCGCCAGCCCCTGGCTTATGGAAGGCAGGCTTGGGTAGTCACTATACAAGCCTCGGGGGATGGGTCATGACACATACTCCTCAAAATAAGTCAAAGAGTTCATAAATACTCAATAATGGGTATATTTATTTTATTTCGGTTTGGTTTACGTAAGGATTATCCATCAAATCCTGAAAAATTTTGTTCTCATTTTTCAAAAACAACACTAGAGATACTCGGAGGGGACACACTGGGCATAATGGAACCATTCCCTCGATGGACCTCCAACTGCAATAGAATATTATGGATCTTGGTAGCATCCATCTAATATATCGTAGAATATATTTGAGCAGTTATTGGATATATGTTGATGAAAAACTCAATCTCCCCGAATAGAGGGAGTTATATAATATCCTCTTGAATGATTTCCATGAAATCACCCTCAACTAAAGGAACAGAGAACCAAAATTACATGATGCACCATGGTCAATTCTCTCTAACCAAGGTGTGATGGGATATAGCATATTGCTCATAGAACCCACTTGTCTCTCCATGAGAGCTCTCTATCATGAAAAGTGGAATCATGTCCCATTATTGCGTAGGAATATGAGTTATATGTAATGATATTTATTCTCATCTAGGACCATGTATAACTAATCCAAACCAAATTTAACATCATAGGGTTTCATTGTGATGAAAAAAATTTCCCCCATGATCCTCTATCAACCAATAGATAGCTCTCAATGACGACATATAAAATATAGAAAATAAGAATACCCAATAAGAACTTCAATATGGAAAATATTGTTTGTTCCTCAAATGGGTTCTCCAATTCTCGCACCATAAGTATGTAAACAAATGAATGGTTGAAAAAATTATCTAATAATAATGAATAAATAATAGAATAAAAAAATATCTTATATCAATTCATCTCATGAGATGTGGGATCAAAAATCACATGATCCAACTTCTCTCAATGACCCATGCTGCCAGATCCCTTGGCCTCACAATGGCCACCAACTGTTGGTGGTATAAGGATATCATTAATTCATCCATAACTAATAGCTCCACATTATCATATCCCAACTCTCCCTACCTGGAGACCAGCCTATCCTCACCTCGGAGATCCCTAATAATGGTGCTACCACTATCGTACCAGTCTATCACCAATCTTATTGTGTGTTACCACACTACAGGTCTTGCGTTACTGTTCTATGTAACCTCACCCATAAAATAATAATTTACAATCCTCTATGTGATTTCATGTCCTTCACTGGAAACCTTAAACATGTTCCTATGTCTTATCATAGAGAGGTCTCTGTCATCTAGAACCAAGAACACGACATCTGATTTCTACTACAGGCAACTCCCCCCAGGGGAGCCTACATCCTACTCCAACTATATAGCTTACCTTATATAAAAATATCTATGTCACTAGTTAACTCTCCAACACCACAAAATTTATTTCAATGCACAGGGGTACCATACTATCACAGATCTCTCTTCAGAGTCCCTATTCAAACTTCAATGCTCTAAGGTATCTATCAAGGATCATATCAAGGGAGTTCCAAGTAAGGGTTTTGAACATCTTTGCATACTCATCCACCGTCTTTCCACCATACTTAAGCTCCAAATGCTCCTAAATAAGAACTACACACAAGTATATAACAACTGATAAAAGATACTCCATGAGATTTTTCAATCATCATGAATTGGCATAAAAAGGCTCCAGTAGCAATCATCAAAATCATTGAAAATGATAGAATCCAGTGAAACCACCAAATTTGTCAGTATCTAAACAATCCTAATGATATATACTTCTGAATCTAGACAATACACTACATCCTTAGGATTTCTCTCACCAATGAACCTTAACAGAATACGGTTCTAGAAATCATGGAACATTATAATATTGTGTGCCTCTTTAGCCTCATCAACTGGAATGATTTTCTCCTTGATAGGTGGATGTGTTTTAACCTACCTACCTGGGAGAAGGGGGTAGTGGTATTGAACCAAAATTAAGTAATCATCTTTCATGAGATCATGGTCATGATCTAAAATGGGTATCCTTGATGTATTTAATAATAGATGGATCCTTAGATTTATCAAGACGTACCATGGTTAGTTGAGAATATATATATATATATATATAACAACAATGAGGATCATACTAAAGAAGGAAATTCAAGGAATCAATCCAATATAACGCATAAACCAATAAACCCTTCCAACAATGTCTCATCATTCCGAGTTGACAAGTAGGTAGTTAAGGTCTTGGTAAATTGATAAGTCAACTACCCATACCATCACCGGGATCCATGTCATGTGAGCTGCACTTGATTCACATTAACATTGTTTCCCTAAACCAAACCAAATCCATATAAGTGGACTAGTTTGAAAATTTCCCCACGAAATGAAATTTCTATGATATAAATCTATCATGACCCAACCCATGCTGGGGCTTGATCAAGAACTACCCCAAGTACGCATCCATAGGCTATGGTGTAGAGACTAGTGTCAAAGGAGTATCTAATATGAAGACGCCTTTGCCAATGTACATGTATGCAAACACACAACCATATTGATGAAAAAGTATAGAGATAAATTGTAAAATATGGAACATGAATGGAATGTTAATCAAGAATGAATAACCTATATTGTTTAAAAGAGTATGTTGTAGAATGATTAAAATTAAAGGGTAAAAGTACATACCAAATAAGAAATATGTCCTAACCCAAAAAAATCGGAAACATAAACTGCTTAGAGAGCCCATATTCTTAATCCCAAGCTCAGACCACCATATACTATCTAATATAACAGGTATCCCGAAAATCCCTTGAAGTCACTACTGACATATCAGTCAAATACATAAGACAAGGCAGATGTGGGAAAAGATTATGTAGGGGCGATAATATACATTCCCAGTAGGACACCCCAGAAGATGAAGGGGTATAATTAATTGATAGAATCTAAAAAGATAGATAGTAGATTCTAGATAAATACAAAGATAATAGATCAACTGAAAAATAACATGAATGTATCCACATCCAAATACAATGGGTGAAATAGGATGAGTATATGAACTACACATCATGTCATCACCAACTATAGCAGGAGGGTAGACTCATCAAACCATGAGAATATAAACATAAAATCCACATGGTATACCTCATGCATTTTCAAGTCACGTGGAAAGAGAGTAACCAAATCCAAGGTTTGGAAACATAATAACATATACGTTAATGGTCAAAAAATCCCAATCAAAAGATTAGGATGATCCCCATATCTGATCATAGCCTAAGTAGAAACATAAACAAAAATTCCAGAATTCCATCATTAATGCCCAAAATGTCATCCATCATCCCATATGTAACTTTAAATGACACGCAATGCCTCTTCACAAAGATGAAGTGTCAAGGAAAAAAACTCAAAGTAGAGGACTTAATAAATAGTCTCTTCGGGGTGTTCCACTATAACACAATGAGTTTTATGGACTGTATTTGAAGAAATAAAATTTCCATTTATCTAATTAAATGAACTAAGGAAAACATTCCATTTATGGGGAGTAGTCTTAGATTACATAACATGGAATGTGAACTCAGTGCAAATTACATGGGACATTAACTTGACATATGTTACAAGAAATAACAATGTTTCTATGAAGGTTCATTTTATAGTTATAATTATTCAATAGAAATAATTATGGAATTGTCATTAAAAATAGTAATATGAATATTAAAAACTACTTTTCAAATATTTATTATTATTTTCAAATAAAACATTTTGATAACAGATGAGATGATTTCTGGTAAATTTGTTAATGATCAAAATTATTATTTTCTCAAATGTACTACTTTTATTATCCTTTTTTGAACAAAAATAAAAATAATTATAGACATATTTAGAAATTAAATTTTATAAATTAACTTCATTTTTGAATTTAGTACTTCTAAATTAGTTTAGGGTGAATTCTTTGATTTTTTTTAAGAAACAATATTTTTTGATGAATAATAAAAACTACCAGATTTTAATTTAAAACTACTATTTCATCTAAAAACCAAAACGATATAGAATCTTTTACAACCCCCAATTTCTGGCCATTTATCATACGTTATCATTACATAATTTTTCTTTTTATGGGTTTTTGTGACTTGTTTATTAAAAATGAGGGTATACATAACTTTTTTTCAAAAATACCAAGTGAGTCATTTCCCGTAGTATAAAATCAAAAACATATACCACTTCATCACACCTATCAAACCAATTATTTTCTACCAATATTTCATTAATTCGTATCTAAGAAATCATCCCTCATAAATTTCATCATATGGGCATAAGTAAATCCAAGGAAAGCCTTTGTCAAAAACCAAAATGAGTTACATATTTAAAAGGCAGTGTCTTCTCTAAAGTCCATAATTTTATTTTTCTTCTCCTGACATAAAATATTTTTATTATATTTTCTTTTATAAAAAACCATTATAAAAAATAAACTGGGATTATATTATTGTATTGTTTTTAGCCTACACTTACACACACCTCCATCTAATGGATAATATACAATGGTATATGTCTAGGTCGAACTACCGACTAAATAAATGATGATTGTTCTAATTTTCCTTACGGCCCCTCATGGGGTAAATTATGACAAAAAGTATATTTATAAATTTTAAATATTATATTAATTATTTCTTTAATATTTTTTTTTAATTTTCAACACATATCATTTTTACTTTTCATTGATTATTAATACGATAATTTTGTTTGATGAAGTGTGGACTACCACCCACTCAAACCAACATGATTCATTCTTACAGTATAGGGAATGTATTAATGATTCATTCAAATATAATATATTATATGTATGATATTATAAATATTATGAAATAATTACATACATATATAAAAATATTTAAATTTCCTCTCTTTTAATAGGATAACAAAAAAGGAAACCACGTTCATCCGTGCGTAAAGATTACAATCCCAATGAATGGTGTACTTCATACTATAATTATATTTTCAATTGATTATTATAAAATAAATATTGTATATACATGTTATTTATATCAATTTTTAAATTAAGTAATCGAAATCTAATTATAATGACCGATGATATAAGAAATTAAGACATATGTGAAGAACAAAGAGAATATTATCTGAAGTGAAATTGTAATATTGGATGGATAAGAAGAGGGTAATATAATATCATAATAAAACCATATATGGTATTATATATTGGAATAAAGTTCATTAATATATGTATAATAATTGCTAATTTTATATACTGGTGGTTTGAATGAGTATGATAATAGTCAAGGCACAAGTAATGTAGATTTCACTACACATTATTTCTATGAAAATAAACTATTTTCACCAATATATCCCTTTGTGTGGTGTATTGACAGCCAATTATTGAATTATATGTATATTATACATATATGTATAAGAATTAACATATCCATTTTATGATTTTTCTTCAAAGGTGTCTAATTTTCCAAAGTAACCAAAATGGAAAAATAGTTTTGTGTCAAATTACTGTCATTAAGACTCATGGTTTTTTATGCACCTAAACTATTTTTCAAGGATTATATACATTAGTTTTACATGTTATATAATTAATTTAATTCTTTAATGATATTTTAGGCCTAATTTAATCTTATTTTCTTACACAAGGAATGTAATCCCGAGCTACCACATTGTATGACTTTTTTGAAACAATCTAATTTTTTGGAGATTAATTATGTTTATTCATCCTATGATCATATATTATTATAAATATCTTATGAAAACACATGTGGTTTCATATCATCTATTTATTCAAGATATATCCATTTATTAGTACCATTTTCCACTCTTTTGTACTTCATATAACATTTTTATGTGAAATATGACAATCTCACTATCTTTAGTTGGAAATGTATTCGATTAAAAATTTATATAAAAAATGTTTTCAAAGATGTTTTCACAAGATATATGAAGACTAATTTCAAGGAAATGGATTTTAAAAAGGTTTTATAGTTTTCAATGCTTACTTTATATGATTTTAAAGATATTTTCACGGAAAAATATTTTCAAAAATTGTTTATTTTTTTGAATTTTTTTTTTAATTATTATAGTATATTTTCATCAACAAAGGTTTTTAAAAAGGACTTTAAAACATATTTCCCATATAGGATAACATCCATTGGTGTTACCTGTGTAATTAGGAGGAAATTGTTCAATTTTTACAATAATATTTCTTCTATGAATTGATTATGTTTTTAAAGATTCATGTTTATGAAACATAATTCTCTATCACGTGTTATATGATGTTGAAAACCATTTCTATATCGTGGGTAATATGATTTTAAAAAATACATAATTTTTTGGGTTATTTTAATGATGAAATATATATTAAACTTTTCTAATTTCTCTGGTTATGATATGATTACATGTTTATAATACCCATTTCTTTTCTTGGGTTATGATATGATTATTTTTTATCTTTTGTAACATGTATTTACCATTTAATTATATGATGGTTGGGACCTATATCACAATTCAACTTATTGGGTATAGAATTATATCCCATTAGATAGATTTGGAATGAATGTGAAATGAAATTAGTTCAATATTACAAGTACTAATTGAGAAATGAAATCATTATAGTAATACATGGCCAGAAAGAAGGTTGAACTCAGTTATATAGTAAAGGGTTGGAACAGGGTGTGAAACCGGTTCAGTAATGTACTCTATCCACTAACATGGTATCATCAGAAATGCCTTGAAACTTTTGATATAGGGAAAATCCTTTTTGTTATAGGATTTTTCAAACAGTGTGATCTAACATGTATGTTATGGTATTGGCATTATTGCATTGTATGCTTGCTTCATGTTTTTTCAAACCATATGGCCCAACCATTAAAATATAATTGGTGCATTTAAAATATTGTATCTATCAAAAAATAAACCCTAAAATCCATATCAATCGTATAATTATATGGAATCTCTAATTTACCTTCTTCCTAGTGCTTGATAGATCAATCCCTTCAATCTATAAGAGTGTTTTAGGTGAATAGAAGCATGTCAAAGATCTATAATAGTCGATTAGAACCCATTTTTCATTTTATTCATGGATGTATTTCTATTCACTATCCCAAAAATTAATTATTCTCTATTATATATATATATATATATTTATTGATGGTAATCATGTTGAGTAAGGATACAATTTTTGAATGGAAATAAAATACTCTACATAATCTAGATTTTTGTAGTATTTTTCTTCATTCTCACCAAATTATTAGTGGTAAACGACTTCTCTCTCGAATATACGAGAATGAAATCAAAAAGGATTACTTTCAAATAATTTTTCCATTATCTGTTTTGGAAATTTTTGTGATATTTCTTTTTGAATATCATATTTTTTTGATTTCTTTGGAAATTTAGGGAAATTTGAGGTATCATTGAAAAATATTTAATATAATTTTAAATTGATGGTGTTAAAATTATTGTCTTATTATGATTTAAGATTTTTTTTTAAACATTTTAATTAAATTGTTAATTATTAAATGAATTGATTTGGCGTCGTATTTAAAATATTTGGTTGGTGTGAGTATATTGATTTTGATGTGACCCTATAGTAGGGGTCTGTACTATTGGGGTACAATGAAGTGACCCTGTAGAGGGAGTGTATTTTATTTGGTCTCATAGATATTGGTCACCTTGGGATGACATGGAGGATCGATAAGAGACGACTCATGACTATGGTAATTTCCCCTAGAATATGTGTCTATATGTATGTGGAAATATTGAATTATTATGCCAAAAATGATAAATTTTTCCTTAAATTTTTTATTTCATTCAATGGAAAAATATACTTTTATATAAAATATGTTATTTAATTTTTAACTATTTTACTAGATTTTTTTAAAAAAAATCATAGTGGCATGAGATGGGATTTCTTTATAGAAATCCTACTGGGTTTATAATCACCCCATTCTTGGAAACCTCTATGCATCGGCAAATGACATATATTGGAAAAAAGATAAGGGAAAAATATCATATATCTCTAATTATGCATCTTTATTTTTTGTGTATAAGGTATGTGGAGTAGAATATTATAAAATGGTTGGGTGTCTCCCAGAATTATGACTTTTACGTTTCATTGGTTCATGGAGTCTGTTCATTTTTTCTGGTTGATATCTTTTTCTTCCAATGGTACAATGATATTATTAATTACCATTGGGTATTCCTTTTTTGAATTTATTTCCATGGAAAATATATAGGATTAGATTTTTATGGTTTATTTCTACGTAAGATATTTTTTATTAAAAATGTAATATTTTCCCCCCAATATTCATGAATCCCTTGTAAATTATTACCATTTTTTGTTCCTTTGGGATTTCATGAGTGGAAAGTAGCACCACAACCATTTGTGAATCCAACAATGAGAGGAAATATGATTCATGTGGTTTTCAATCTGTCCAAAAGGATTTGTTCCAAACATTTAATAATATTATTGAGAAATTCCCTAATAATCAAGTCACAACCCATTAACTACCACTTTGTTATCAATACCTATTAAATAAATCAACACTATAACCATTTTAATGATTTTATCATTAGAAATCTCTCCCTCAAAAAAATTGTAAAATGAAAGACATAAAATGATGAAAAATGATTATTTTTTATGATAATTCAACCCAAAATAAATTATTATGAATTGAATTTAATCTATTGTATAATGAATTATAATGATATATGACACTAGTACATTGGTAGAAATATAATCTAACTATTTCTCACTAAATTTAATCTTCTACCTAATTAGATATAATAAAACATAAATATTCTTCATGAAAATCACATGTTTGATATACATAATGATTAGGATTGAATTATCACACTAAATCTTTATTTTTTCTGAAAAATCATGAATAAATTATTTAATTTATGTAATTATCTACATAAAATAAATTTTATATTTACAATAAATGAAATACTATACATCTAGTGATCTAATATAAATTCATGTTTTATTCGTAGAGGGAGAAGAAAAAATCATCTTCTGTAAATAATTCACCCCCAGAATATGACTATTGATCAGTTAAATTTCTCACCTAATCAATATTTATATATCCATAATGAAACAAATATATACCTTTGTTATATGTGGTAAATAATCATCATTTGTTTTGTTATTGTAAATGATCCATTTCACCCCATCATGTTGGGATTTCTAAGGATGGGTTTTGGATATTGCATAACGAGTGATCAAAAACAAGATGTCAAGTATTGATGATGTTGAATAATATAGGATATAATCTATTAAATAATTATTTTATTTAAAATAATTCCATCTAAATAAATTGAATCATTTTTCCAATATTATCAAATAGAAGATACCACTATCTATTATTTGACAAAAAAAATATCTTCCACAACTCATGATTCTTCTTCTTCTACGAGAGTAAATTAGTTTCTACTTTTTTTAAACGTTCTATAAACTAATTTTGGCTATTTCACTAATCAAAGACAACATTATGTCATTCATCCTATGTGAACGAATTTACTCACAATTTTATCCATGTACCCATAAAAAATAAATTTAAATATATACAATGAATATAAGTATGTTATTCTCAACCCCAATGAAATAGTGGTTATATTTCACCTTGACTATATTGAATTTCATGCTCTGTAAGTTATTGTCTAGATTTAAATACCATGCACACTATTCTTATATAATCCATTATAAATATCTATACGTCTTGAAAAATTGTTAATACTCTCAATCAGTGAAAAATTATTCATGTTATTTGATATAGACATCTTTTTCAGAATCACCATTCTAACATTATTAATTTTTATCTATTTAGAACAATTTATAATTTAATTACGTACATATTAATATATTCATTTAGATACTAAATGGATTTTTATTGGGTAAAATTTCTCATCCAAATCTATTACCATTATTTGAAATTATCCCATTCATACATGATGATATTTGATCTACAATACCTGAGAATGATCATTGAGTTTATTCCTTAAAACAGAAATCATCATAAAAAAATTATTGTTTTATGATATAAATCAAATTACCAATTTTTATCTTTTAAATTTGATTATTCTCTTCTTTAATCTTTGATATCCATTAATAATTATCTAAGGACTCTTTATATTAGTATGGTACACATTTTGAAAGATACAGGGCTTGATTGGAATTCCAAAAATTCACCATGTTTGACCTCCATTTATAATGTATAAAATAATTTTCTCAATTAGCATATACATTATAAGTATAATAAATTTATTTTCACCATTCCCATGTCATTCATCATTACTAGATATTTTTAAATCCACATGAATGTTTATATAATTTCTTCATGACCCACAATTTCTCCAATTCATTGAAACACATTCTAAAAGTGATCTTCAATGTAATTATTAAAAAAATTATGATTATGGACATTTTTTTTGAATATAATTACCTCAAATATATTGATTATTTTCTTAATATTATAATTGTAAAACTAATATCATATTCCATTATGTGTGAACCCATGAAATAATTCAAGATTCACTATTTCAAAAAACAGACAAATCATTATTCCTTTAACCATGATATAACATAGGATAATGACTACATTCAGAATCATCATGTTATTTTCTATTATAAAACACATCTCAAAAAATGTTTTGAATTAATTTATATTTGTTAAATACCAATTTAGAATATATACAACCACTTGTTTGGATTCTTCTTAAAAAAGTATTTTATATTCTATGCTCTACTAACATAATTTTCTCCCTAACTACCAAACACATGATATTTTTCTTTTTCAATGCATTTTGTGGGTGTATATAAGTAGTGCTAAAATAATTAATCATTCTATGAATCACAAAATAGTCCCTAAATCCATCATTATATAAATCAGATCCATATGGAACTTAAATATTTAAACATTTCATCTTGTTGGATTTCCAACTAACATTTGACTGTTCTTGATCAAAATAAGCCACTACAATGTTATTGAAATAAAATAGACATATGTTTAATGAGATAAATAATTAAATAATAAAAAATAATTATATCCATTATTTGAAATTAAGATAATCAGACTACACACATCTGAGTAAACTAACTAAATATGATTATTTTTTTAATATCCAAAAAAATGAGACTCAAATTCACTACAATAACATTGTGAAATGTTTAAAAAATATCGATTCATTTATGATTTAGAATCACTACACTAATAAAATCATTATTCATGATAATCCTACCAATATTATATTTATCCAATTTTATATGTATCGTATTATAACGATGAATTTCCTCCTTCATACTCATTTAACACATGTCTTAATCATTAAAATTTTGAAAAAGACTATATCATTTTAACTATTTATTAATGAAGATTTTCCTATACTTCATCTAGAACATCCTAGAAACTAGTTGGTTGGAGATGATGGTTATTTGATTTAATTGTAAATATATACATGTGATCACATCTTATAGGGATAAAATAGTTTAGTATTATTGGAAAACTATATATATGATTTAATATCACATTAAATATGAAAAATATATATATATCATATAATTTTCAATGAAAATATTAGTATTCCCTCTAGCGTTCCATTATATATCAATCAATCTACACTTCATGGAATCATGGGGAAAACAAAAAAATGGTGATCTTAGATTCTCGGTAATAAAATGTGTGTTCCAAAGATATCATTGAATAAATATAACATTAATAAATGGGATCTAATAAATTGTGATAAACAAATTCCATAAATATAATCATATCAACATGAAAAGTATCCACTTATATCATACCTATTCAAATAACTCATGAACATGAATAACTTATTTCATCATTATGGGATGTATAATATTAGAAATCTTAAACATACTATTGAGTCTACGTGCCGAGAATTTATATATAAGTGGGTATGATAACTAGAAAATTCCCAACATATTTTTCTCATGAGATCAAAAAAAGAATCTTTGTAATTTGTAATTATGATCCCCACATATCACTTAATAACTCTAATTAATTCATTATATGAATAACAATACAACTTAATCAATATGTCATTATTAAAAATTACTAGCAATACAAGATAAAAAGACCTATGAAATATAAATAAATTTCCAATAAAATGAAAATAATACATCTAGTGAAATAATATGGATAGTATAAGTATACTATAACCATTTTAAAGAATTATATTAATCAATGTATGTTGTTAAATATGAAAATAATTTTAAAATATCATTATAACATTTATTTAGTAGAATACATTTTTCATATCGAGAAGTCTTTATTTAAAAACACAAAATATTAAAAGAAATGGAAAATAGATTATTTGGAATGAATCCTTGAAACATGTTAAATAAACTTCATCCAAAATACAACTCATTACACTAGAAAAATCAATTCATGGAGTGTATTCTAAGCTAAATATTTCAATATAACAATTTTTAAAAATTACCTCATTGAGAACAATGAAGGACTATTCCTTTTAAAAAATTATTATAGAATGTGATACAATGGTAAAAATTAAATTAAAAAATAATTTAATAATATTAAAAATAATCATGAAAAAAAAATTAAAATAAAATAATAACATGGAAGTAGAGTTTTTTGTTTGAATAAAAAAATAATTCAGTTTTTGCCAAAAACATTCTTTGTGAATTTTGTGTACAAAGATTGAGGAACATGAATGGAAGAATTTAAATAGACAAAAATAAATTTAGGAGAATTAATTTTTTATGATATTGGGATATATAATCCCCCCAACAGATATATGAGCCAAGAAAATATTGACGGATGAGATTGGGAGGTACACCATTTCCCCAAGTATGACTTCTTTTATATATTATATTAACCACATATATAATAAATATAAATTTTTTAAAATACAAAAAAACAATCATATACTGTCATATATTATCATATATGATCCAATTATAAAATTTCAAAACTATTTTATCGAAAATTCCATATAAAAATAATTTTTATTACCTGTACCTATTTAATTATTCATGTATATTTTGGATTTTTAGTTATTATACATTCATATTTCTCATTTTTGCTTAATATCTAGAATGTTAATTGTGTTATAAATTTTATTTATTTTATTTATTTACATATTTATAATCATTCGTCAAAAGAATACATGTAAAATGAATCACATCGCTTAATGGTGTTGGTAGTATACACAAACATATGAGTGACACTATCATTTATTAATTTCAACCCTACATTTTCTTACATGACTATGATATTATTTTATTGATAAAAATATTAGTTATACACTACATGATCGAATGTTTTAGTTTATTAGGAAAATAATGAATATACATCACTTATACATAAAAAAACATACACATTATTAAAATTATTTTTTATTATATTCTTAATATATCTCAATTTATGAGTAGTAAATAAATTCACCTAATGATATACTTAAAATAGAGGGGTGCATCAACGTCCTAGTAATTGGAAGGATACCATAGAAAAAATTAGAGCCTTGTATCAATAGTATATTATTGAGTATAATCATAAAAATCTTGTAATAAGCATAGGATCATCATCACAACAATGAGGAATTAATCCTAAAAAATGATTAGAATGTCTAATATTTATAAAAAACAAAATGACATAGTTTTATGATACCACACATAGTTATGAATAAATCATTCATTATGCTCACACATTACATATGTGTATAAATCATAAGATTATCAATATGAATAATGATAACATAATTTTCAAGACTGTTATACATAAAAGTGTTAGGTACATCACATTAACTATTGAATTGGATGGTTAGATAATTTCAAGTCCACTTATCACGTCATAATATTCAAAATATTAGGCATCACAAATAAAACATATAACAATCATATACATGAAATATCCCATTGAAATGAATAGGTTTCATAAAAATTTCATAATGAATAATTTCATTAATATAATTGTTGTTCTAAAATAAATAATAGAAATAATACTTTTCATAAACATTATTATACATTATTGATGAAGAAACAACTCGAGATGAGTTAAAGATGCATTTTTTAAAGAATTGCCTTTTTGAAAAATATTTGTATTTGGATTATAAATCATAGTTGTAACACGTATATCAATGAATGGAAATTGATTAATAGTTTTTAGGATATTTAATTAAAATTCCAGGAATATATATATACATAATTTAATTTGAAATAGTTATATCCAAATGAAAGGGAGTTGGGTTCTAGAACTCCATTACATTATATACTACTTAGTTCGTCTCTTTTCTACCTCTATAAAAATAATCTTAAAATTATTATAACATTGACCCAGAGTTTAATTATGGTCATTTTAGCACTCTCTATCTATTGTAACCATTTTATAATACTTCTTATTATAATTGGTTAATGGGAATTCATTTTGATATCATGTTTTCCATAAAAAAACATCCCATTTTCCTTACTTTCTCTATTTTTTTCATTATCATTTAATCATTTAATGATTTAATAAATGATGCTTAAAAATTATTAATTAATTTATATATTATTAATTATTTATAATTACCATCTATTTTATTAGTGATATGGAATAATTTTGAAATGTTCTCATAGTGGGTTAAACGACTGTTAATAGGAACATTGCCCAAATATAATAAAAGTGATATGTAAATATATATATATATATATATATATAATTAATGTAATTTATATTATAGGTTAACATAATTAACATAATGTTTTCATTATTCCTAATTAAATATAATTAGATATTATATTAAATTAAATTGGTAAGTGAGAGAGAAGAATAATAAAATGGTAAAAGAAATCAAAAAATAAAACTTACTCTTTTCATAGTGTGGATTATATTGTATAGCCTTATAAGTCCTTTATGAATGGATTTGGTATACTCTAGAACATACCTATGTTATCTATGGTAATAAGATATATTATTTGTGAAGAACTACGAAATTTTCATAGAAGGGTGGAGTTATTTTCTTAGGGGAGTGAGATGGGCTATTTTTACATGAGTAGAGGTTTATTTTCAGAACAAAATACTATATAAAATACAATATCAGATATAAAACTTTTAATAGTCAATTTTTTAATGTTTATAACATATATAAATATAATAGAATAGTTATTGGAATGTAAGACCCATTATAATTATAATTTAATAATTTTATTAAAAAGGAATGTGGGAAAATTTATTATGTTAAGGGATCACTTTTGAATTTAGGTTTTGTAAAATTATTTTGATGTTTGGAAATTATGTTTATTGTATTTTAATAACTATTTTATGGAATTAAATATAAATGTTCCAAAAATATTGTTCTATAAATTACTATTATTATATTTCATCATGAATGTTCTAATATGAGATACAATGGTTAAGTAAACACTATATTTTTTTACTATTCACATAAAAAATAATATATTTCATAAAATTATATAAATGTAATATTTGGAAAAATTTTATGTGAGTATTTAAAAAATTACAATAATTTTAGGAAAATATCTTTCTATCATAGGTAATTTTAACTTTTAATATAAAAGTTATGTTCTTAGGAAATACTATAAAATACTTTTATTAAAATAGTGTATATATTTTATTTATCTTATTAATCGTGGTAATTTTTGGAAATATAATATTAATGATAAATTAAATTACAAATGATAAATATTCATTTTATAGAAATTTATTAATATAAACATAAATTACAATTTGAATGGTCATGTTACTATTCCCAATGGTTTACTTACTATTCCCAATATTAGGATACTATTCCAATAGTAACACCACTTCTTATAAATTCCACTTCATCTGTTCACTCAATATTCACTATAGTTCCTGACATTGTATTATATATTCATTTTCTAAGATGTTTTTTAGTATATAAATATTATGTTTCATTTAAATAGTTTTATATATGGGGTGATGATTGTATGTGATTGGAGAAATCAATATTTTACCATTTTTGTATTTCTGTTTTCTATAAATCATAAAATTGTAATGATTTTCATTTTCATTGGATTTTGATATGACTAATGTAATGATATTTAATAGTAAATTACATATATAGATTTTATGTGTGCTCTAAGAATATAGTACATATTTAGAAAAATATAACGAACATTTTTTTTATATAGTACTCTTTTAAAAAAAATTAGGTCATTACATTATTCTACATTTATAATTTTCTTCCAAAAAATTTAAACTCAAATTCTTGGTTTTGAATAAGTGAGGGTACTTTAGTTTCATTATTTCCTCTCATTCGCACATAGCCTCTTAACACATATTGTTCCACTATATAACATTGATAAAGTGGTTTGTATTATTATTACAATCAATGTCTCTATAGGCCATGATCTTCACTGGATAATCCTCATAAGATGTATCATTCTCCAGTTGTACCACCTATGGATATAGTACATGTAAATGGTCTTTTATGTACATCCACTCAAGAGATACATGGAACACATCAGGTATATGAGAAATTTTTGGTGGAAGTGAATATACAAATGCCATTACTCCTATGTGATCAAGGATTAGAAAGGGTCCAATGTACCTAGGGATAAGCATCCACTTCATTATAAACAGAATTACTCTCTTCCATGGTTATATTTGAAGGAATAATTTCTCTCTAAAATCAATCACCATGTACCTTCAGAGATTGTCTACATTTATTTTTTTGACATTGACCATATTTTATATTTTTTGGATAGATTGAACATTATATACCATCTATTACCCATGAGAAGGTCCATGTATCTTTCATTCACCAAATTCTTCATAATAAGTTGAATTTCTACATCACTTCACATATAGGGCTTCACATAGAGGCATTTCTATACATATGTGGAAGCTATTGTTTTATGTAAACTCAAATAATGGGATATTTTGATCCCATGTACCTTTGAATTTTGTGAGAGAAAGATCTCATCATATCCTAGAGTGTTAGAATCTCCCTTTTAGTTTTTCCAAAAAAAAATTGTGTGACAGGCTATCCAGAAATTCAATTTTCTATTCCGAACATATTCAGTACTTATCATGAATTTTTATGTGAAATAGGGACCATGACTAGATACCATAGAAAGTAGAACCCCATTTTCAATCATCACTTCCTTCATATATATCATTTTAGGTTTTTCAAGTGATAAATAGTCATGAACAGTGATTAAGTGGGTAGTCTTGGAGAGCCGATCCACGTTAATCCAAATAATATTTCATTCTTTTTTATTCATTTTAGGGACAAGTGAAAAGGTCCATGGTGATTTTATATCATTCTTAAATGGGTATAAGAAATATTTGTATCATCCCCTTATACTTTTTTCCCTATTCATTAACTATCTATCATGCCATGAATAATGAGATATACTCAATGATCTCCTTCTTGATTTTGTCCCACTATGACTATTCTCAAATATGACGATACATTTTAGTACTTTCTTTATGGATAGGTAATGGTGATCTATTGGAATTATCCAATTTCTACTTTTTTATCTCTGGTTATGGAGGCTTATAAAGAATATTTTTAGTCATATTCCTTCCCTCATCGTCATTGTGGAACTCATGTAACTTTCATGTATTTCCTTATATAACCTTATTTGGATTCCCTATATCATTACATTGTGCCTCCTTGATCTTATCATGGATATATGATTGGTAAATAGTTTGGGAATGTTTTGATGTATTACCTTCAATTATGATTTTCAAACACATTCATTGCATATTCATGATGATAAGACCTTTCTCAGTCTGTATTATATATAAATTATATGGTTATTTTCATACAAGAAAATCATCTACTTATTTCACCATTCGTAGACAGTAATAGATAGAGAAATCATATTCTTTTATTAGTTATTCCTATTTTTTTAACACAAGTATGTTTCCTTGTGTGTTAATATATAATTTAGACTCTAATGATCGGTATATATGTAGAACTTCTCACTATAGAGTAAGTTCTACTGAATCATAATTGCATGCATCACAACTGATAACTCCAAATCATGTATTAGGTAGTTCTTCTCTTGGATCATTAACTATTTCCAAACATATGGCATCAATTTATCATTTTACATGAGTACAAACATAATACTTATTTAAAAGCAACTATTTATATCAGAAAAAATTATTCACTAATTGGTAGTGTGAGTATAAGTGATGATATTTGCCATTAATTTTGCTCATCTAATATTTACTCACACTCTTAATTTCATTCTTACATTTCCCCTCTCCATGTTATCATAGTTAGTGGGATAGGTAATCATAATAAATTTATCCGAAAATCCGAACTATGCTATTAAGCTATGAAAAATACCAATTTTCATGGAATTTGTGGGTTTAGGCCCTCCCACAATTTCCATTTTCATTGAAGGGTCTAAAAACCTCTCAGTTCTGATCATGTTCCCTAAAAATCTAACCTATAGCATCAAAAATTAACAAATAGAGAACTTATACTACAATTTCTCCTTCCATTGTTTTTCCAACACCGCCATTATATGGTCTTTATGTTTCTATGACCATTTTATGGTAATGAAAATATTTCTGATAAAAAGTGAAAAACAATTGTCAGTGTAGTCTATAAAGTCTCTATTAATCAAATCCATGAATATTCCAGATGTATTAGTTTGTCTGATGGGTTTCATTAAGAACACAGAGTGACCATTCATTATAGGGATGGATATTATTTGAATATATTCCTTATTCACCTTTAGATGATGATATATAGAATGAATATCCAAATTTTTGAATTACTATGGTCCATAGAATAGATCAGAAAAGTCATCACTCCTCGGTAGGGGAAACGTTTTCTTTAAGGTTCTCTTGTTAATATCTCAATAATTGGTTCCCAACTAAATTGATCCATTCTTTTCTTTACAAAGGCAACTGGATCACCCCATGATGATGCACTAAGGAATGTATCCCCTTCTCTATATTTCATTGATTATACTTTTTTAAGACCTCTAGTTTTATTAAGACCATCCTGTGTGGGAATTAAGAGATATAACTGACTTTGGGTAAAAGATTAATTGTGAATACTGCCTCATGATATAAGGTGTTCCAGTGACTCTTTAGTAAATACATATATTTATTCCCTCACAATGGGAACATCCTCATATTTTATGATTTTGTCTGACTCGGCCATTTGGGAACGTTGTGCTTCACATGGTATCATTACCCACAAAACAAAGGCATTTTTAAATGTATATTATTGATCTTCCTTACATTTGTAGGGGAATATGGCATGGCTCCAAATATTAAAAGAGATTTAATTATCCCTAATTTTGAATTGTTATATATACAATGAGAACCAATAAATTCCTAGTATATAATCGAATTCCACCCAGGGAATGATTATGTGATATTCTAGATAGATAATACTAAATATGTTAGTAGGAGAAGAGTCCAACACTTGGGTTGCAATGATCTCACCACTAAGTGTTTTTAAAGATATTTAAACTTAAAGTTATATGGGATTCTATTTAATCATTCCACTAAACATGTACTATATAAATTAATGTATAAAACTAGAATACAAAAATCATCCATTTATGAGTGAATAGGAATTCTACCTTGTAGGAATTCATTTTCAATTTCCACTTCTGTAGTAATTATAGAAGAAGATTTACATTATTCCTTTGGTTTTAGTAATTACTAAGTATAATTACCCTCAAGGACCAGTGGTTCAATGGTATATCTTTCATAGTTCCCATTATCCATATAGTTAATGTATTGAACAATATTTAGTTAGTTAGGAGGTAACTTACATTCCTCTATCAGATTGGGAACTTCATCATTTCACATAGAAAATCATGGGCTTAGTGTACATATATCTCAAACATGAATCATTTACCTATTCCCTTGAGTAAATTCCACTCATGATTCATCTAAAAATATATAAATGCGGGTGGTTGAATCCTCTTTTTTTTTCTTTTTACCATCTAGCTTAAAACTCTATTCTTCACTTCTAAACCCCATGTACAAGAGCCTAATATCCAAATCCACCTCCACAATGATTTCACATAAAAAACCACTTCAAAACATTACATGTCTCTAATATGGAGATCCTTTAGTAGGTTTGGTTTTAAACCACTAAAGAATCTATCTATGTTTCTACCATTTATGATAACAAAACCATCTATATATATTTATTGCCTTGTGGGAATTTCCTAAAAAGTTGTTATAGATTCACCTTCCATTTCATCATCAAGACGAACTATCTATATCATTTATCGAAGAGTTTGTGGGAAATATCTTATAATAAATACTTTCATAATGTCATCCCACTAAATATATTTTATTCCTCCATTGGCCTGATGTATTTTTATCAATTCTACCCATTAGTTTTCTTCCCTATATAAATGACTGACGGATAGATTCCCCTTCTCCTTCTCATAATATTAGATCATTTAAAGAAACTCCTCATTGAGTAATAATAATATTATATAATGATTGGATTATAATGTACACTAAATTATGGGGGTTGTTTCTATATAAAAGACTCATTAACTAATTTTTCCATGATTGAAAAATGAGTTTATTGCAAATTTTTCAGGTTGTCATTCATATCCTGAGATTCCAAGGAATGTATTTACATAATTTTTTGAACCCCACCTTAGAATAAAAGGGTGATATCATTCATAAAATCGTTTTATTAGCCCTGAAATGGGTTGTTTGGATGGTATATCCTTGTTTACAACATTTTTTAAAATTGAAAATGTATAAACATAACATAATTCACCAAATAATAAATCAATAATTTATTATTAAGAAAATTAATCTATAATGGAATACCTTATAGGATTCCTATGTTTAGAATTTTTTCTAAAATAATGATTCTTGTTTTTTTACATATACATAAAATTCACCAAATGGTTTTCACTATAGTATTATAATCATAATAACCAAATTAACTAAATTATACCTCTGATACCAACAATTTATACCCTACATTTTCTTACATTACTATTACATCATTATAATAACAAAAAATATAATAATTATATATTCAATGATTGAATAATTTTGAACCTTTATAAAATTAGTGTTACACATCACATATACATAATAAATCATAAAAACTATTAAAATCCATCATCAAATATCTCAAATTTTCATTAGTATATAATGTCACATGAGAATATACATCAAATAAAGGGGTTATATAACACCCTATAAATGGGATGGACAATATAATAGAAATAGAAGACAATATTCAATAGTATATGGCTGAGAATAATCATCATAATCATATCATATGCATGGTATCATAGTCATAATCATGATAATGACACTGGAAATTTTCTTTTATTTTGGAATATGCATTCAGATGAAACATCATTTCAGAGTGGTCAAATACAACAGATAGTTTGAATAAAGCTGGAATCATGTTCAGACATAAAATATTCTCATAAATCATAACATTATCATTTTGACCAATGTCTGCATCCTGTCCATGAATAATAATAGGAATATCATGAGATATATCATATATAACAATTCATTATAGGGATATATAATTTTGGACCAACTCATCAAAACATAATATTCACATTTTCGTATAAGTCACATAAAACGTATAATAATTCTAGTCGGGAAACAACCCCATGAAATGAATAGGTTTTATAAGTATTTAATAAATAATAATTTCACAAAAAAATTTGTGTTCAGAAATTAATAATTTAAAACATATATGGAAAACATATATCCATTTTTTATTAGCGAATAAAAAATTCAAGACTAAAATATATATTTTGAAATGAATAATGTATTTTCTATAATATTTTTATATGTATTATAAATCATATTGGTAATATGTTTATCCTAGAAAAAAATGGTTGGACAATTAAATAATATTTAATAAAATTTTTTAAAATATCTATATTGAAATTTATTTGAATGGGGGATAACCAATATAGAGGAAGTTGTGTCCAAGAATCCCATTACTATTGACCTCATTCTATTTTGGCGCATTTCCAACTATATAATAATGATAATGTTATTAAAACATTTATCCCGAAGATATATATTGAGTTTTATAAAAATGTATATAATTTATAGTAATTTAATAATATTTATTATTTTATTTGGATAAATAGTAGTCAATTTTAATATCATGTTTTCCATAAAAATCCTTATTTTTCATGGATTTTTCTTTTTTTCATGGTCATGTAAACTTTTGTACAATTAATTCTAGAATCATAGAAAAAATTTATTCCATTATATATTATGATCATATTATCGAAAAGTTGCGTTAGTTTTGCGATAATGAAGAAGTAGGAGACATCCTTATTTGTAGATAACGAACTACTGATGATAACGTTGTTCGAATATGGAGAAGAAATGATATTAAATATAAAAACATAAAAAATATAATTTGTAAAGTAGTTTATCAGCATTAATATAAAGTTATTAATTATACATAATTAAATATATGAATATATTATTTTGATATAAATTGAGAATAATGTGATAAGAAGAAAAAAACAGATAAGTGTTTGAAAAAAATACTCTTTACTTAGTGTGGCTTATCTTGTACAAAAATAGACGTTATTGATGAATGGAGATAGTTTACTCCAACACATACCTAATGTTTATTAGATTATAAGAGAGATTATTTGGAAATAATGTTTTATTTGTCAAGAGATTATGTATTTTCCATCCAATGGTATGGATAGGGGTTATTTATACTTAAAGAGTGAGGTTTTTCTTGAAAAAAATTTTAAATGAAACACTATATCAATGGTAAATATTTTAATAGATACTTATTAAATATATAAATTATATATCAATATTATAGAATGATTTTATGAATTCAACCTCCTTTATAATTATAATTAACATTCTTTACTCTAAATAAAAGAGGGAAAAATAAAAAATGTTATTTAAGATATTTGATTAGACTATAGGTTTTGGAAAGTTATTTTTATGTGGGAAATTATGTTTATTGTATTTTAATTACTCATTTATGAAAATAAATATACTTTTCATGATCCTTATGTTCTATAAATTGTTAGTGGACTATTACAACATGAATGATGTAATTTATGATACACCAGTTACTTGAAATCTATATTCGTACTATTCACCTAAAAATTAATGTAAATCGAAAGATTAAAAAACAACACCCACTTAAAATAGAATAATTCTAATTTATAATATTATATAAATTTTTTCAAGATAAACATATAATATACGTAACTGTAATTTGTAATAAAAAAATATTATTAATATGAAATAATATAAAATACTATTTATTAAAAATGTGCCTATATTTTCTAGGTGTTTTATTAATAATGAAATTTATTTTTTTCTCATTATAATTTTTTATTTACATATATTTAAATTATATATATTATTTATACCACAATTGTTTATTTTTAAGTTAAATTATTATTCCAACGGTCTAGCTACTTTTCCCAAAGGTCTGGATACTATTTCTGATAGTTTAGTTATTATTCAAATGGTCACATTACCCCCTATAAACATCAATTCAATATTTCCCTCAATATTCTCTAAAATTATATCCTATGGTAATATAATTTTAGTTTCAATGTATTTTATTAATTTAATAATATATTTTTTATTTTTTATAGTTTTTTCCTTCAGGAAGATGAATATTGAAGATTGAGGTTATCCATGGTTACCTTTATAGCATTTCTATATTATATTTTTTCCAATTTGAATTTTGGAATTTTAATTAGTTCCATTTCAGACTAATTTAATGATGTTTATTAATGAATTAATACATGGTTGGTTTCTCTATGTTATATATCTGGATAATAATTATATAATATAAATAAAAAACATATATTTATGAATTAATTATTAGTTACAAATGTGGTTCATTACGTGGTAAATGATATATATTGTTTATATAATTACAATTATTTCATAAATTTTATATATAAGCATTATATCCCTCATTATTCCCATCAATAAATTATAGTGACTAAAAATTAAATACATCTCTTTATGAGACAGTAGTATACACATAGACATGAACGATGCTTTCATTCACCTTTTTTCAATGAAGGAGATATTTAATGTTTGTGTCCTTGAAATAAAAACTTATTAGTATTTGAAAGGTATTTTTGTTATTTTATCATCATTTTTGTAAATAATTTAATTATTTTTTATAATAAATAAAAAATAAAGTATTGTGTTAAGATATATACCTTTTCATTGAACAACCTCTTTTAGCTTATAGCTTAATACTTTTATGAATTTTGTTAAAAATAATACCACTAAATAGAGTAAATGACTTTTAAAAATGGATCTGGGATGGTTTTGGATGACGTATAGGGATCATAAATATTATAGTTTATTGGATATAAAATGTCCATTTATAACCGAGAGAGAGGACGCACTTTGAATTTTTTTCAAAAAATAAAAATGATATGTCATACTAAAGCTAATGGATCAACAATTACTCTTATTTTAATAATATATAATATTTGGTCCAAATATTACAATACAACAGTATTTAGAAATGTTTTTATGTAATTTTATTTATTATCAATTTTAACCCTTTTAACCGATTTTAACTATTACAATAGAAACTATTTTTTTAAGAAGGTTACTATTAATAATGAAAAAACTGAATGTGGACTCATTCAAACATCTATAAAAATTTATTCAAAATATAAATACCATTTTATCAAATAATTTTTCAAAATGTGATATAATTTAATTTAAAAACTATGATATGCAATTAAAATGGGTTTTCTGAAAAAATATATTCAAGAATAAGTATTTATTATAAAAAATAAAATATATTTTCAAACAAAATTAATTTAATTTAATTTTTTATAATTAATAATAAAATACATAATTTTATAAATAATACAAGAAAATCATAATTTGTAATTATGTTAATGGAAATGATAGTTTTCTAATAAATCGGTTTTTTTCAAAAATTTACATAAAAATAATTTTCAATAAATTACCATAAAAACATAGATAATATTGAAAAATTGATTTCAAAAATGTATTAGTTTTATAGATTAGAATATCTAAAAATTAAATTTTTGTTTTATTGAATTTCTTGAATTATTATATGTTCATTATGTAAGAATTTCTCATAAAAGGAATATTTACTATTTTGGAAATGTAGGTGTTATATTCTTTTATCTTTAAAAACATGCACCCAAAAAATTTCCAAATTATAACCTCATGAACTAATATTAGTCATTCTCCACCTAAACTTATTTATGTTCCCACATTGCATCATTTGTTTTATGATTTTTCCTATGTACCTTTACCAGCTAAGGAATATAATTCGTCAACACATACTCTCTAGTTTCCAATATTTGGATTTCCTCTTCATAGTAAGATAAATTGGATTCCAAATCTATTTCCTCAATTTGGAAAACATGTATTTAATCTTGAATATACATCCTCAATAATGAGATATATAACACATAATGATATTTTGAAAGGCTAGTTCATATTTCCAAATGGTAAGCCACATGTCAAATTATATCAATAAATTAAAAAGGGTTGATGTACATAGGACATTATTTCCCCTTCAATTAGATCTTATTACGTATTTCCATAGATATTACTTTAATAAAACATGATCATCCACTTTAAATTATTAATCCTTATTTATTTTATCAGTATAACTTTTGGTCCTGTATTTATTGCCCGTTATATTAATATAAATAATCATCTTGTTCATAGTTCTATCTTTTACATGGTCTTAGAGTATACATTTCCATTCAATACCTTCTTTCCAACAGGATGTAGTATGACACCATGTTATGTATGTTAATTATATGTTTCCACTTTAATTCCTAAATACACTCTATTATAATATGAAAATTCCACCAAAGTAAAATATTCATATTATATATCTTGAAACTAAATCAAGAATATCCTCAACATATCCTCTAATGTATGATTAGTTCATTAAAACTACCCATTAGATTGAGAATGATAAGTTGTTCTCAAAGGGTTTCCACTGTTAATTGGCATCAAAACACTATTCAATAATTTCATTGTTAAACAAATATCACAATTGGATTAAATTTAAATACGTATACTTTAATATCAAACTAAATTATTAATATAGTGTCATGTAATAAATTTATGATTTTGATCCTCCCTAATTGAAATTATATGTGCATATATTTTACAATGATCATTAATAAAAAATAATTAATAATTATTTCTAATGGTCTTTTAAAATCAAGAGAAAATTATAGTATAAAACCATCCCATTTACTTACATGAATAGGTAGTGGTATCTTGAATCCTTTAGATTTTTGTATCTCAAACATTACATATTGAAAAATATGGATAATCAATATATTGTCTTAAATTTCCCTGTTTAAAATATCCCCCAAAAAATGATCCATAAAATATTCATACATTTTAATTCATCTAGGGTTACTAAAGAAATTCAGCTTATGAGATTCATCTAATAATACTCTCATTATCTCAAGTATTTATAGATTACATTACCTCTTTAGAAATCATATCCTAATATCTTTATAAACAAAATAACTTTTTTATTTCAGAAATTCATACATTAATTGTAACTTCTAAATAGTTTTCTTTGAGGTTTTATGTTTTTATATTTTATAATTTATATGTTTTTGAAATAATCTAGAAAAGGATTGTTGTTTTTACATTGATAATAATTTCCAAATCCAAAAAAACTAAATCCCTATTTTAAGAATATTTATAAAACCTCATTATAGTATTATATATATAATACATCGTAGTTAATTTGTTAGCTACATTATTAGACATCAAAGGGAGTTGGTTTATTTTTAAATTATATACTTTGGTTGGCAATATGAATCTAATTTGTATCATATTGAGATGTTTATGGTAAAATATGTGTTTTAAGAACTTTTGGTCCATATATATGCCTCATTTCTTACCATTGATATAATACCACCACATCATCAAGGATGATATCATAGCTTCCACTCAAGTTCAAGTGTTGCATAGTTTTTATAAGTATCAACATCTTCCTTGATGTATTAGAAATAAATTTATCATTTTAAACATTGACACATTCAAGACTTTTCATTGATATTCAATATATATCACAAATCATCTCCCTCTTGAATAAATTATCAGTAATAGTGAATTCATCAAATATATCAATAATTATTCATAAAATTATTTAATTACTCTATCTAATAGATTATAACCCCATGAAAATAACACATTTTTAACGGGGTTTCGAATTTGTCCCATTTCTAAACAAATTAATGATAATAACCTTCTAATCCAATTAAAATATGTTCCTTCGTTATGTTTGTTGCAATTACCCATTCATTTAATTCCATTTTCTTTAATATATCGTCAAATATTCATTCTATTGATATAATATGTCTAGGAAATGAATTTTCTTATAGGCAAAATTTACACATGATAAAATTTCAATATAACTCAGTTTATCTACGAATAAATTGAATTATTGGAATAAAATTATGAATCTCTTTATTTCTTTTAGAGTATGAAAATTTGTCATCAATAATTTACTATATGAAATTTTAAATATATTCCTTGATATCGCAGTTAATCTAATATTTAATAAAAGGACATTATTCAATATAAATAACATAATTATAAACACTTAATGTCCATACGTTAAAAAAATTGTTACCTTTAGAATATCTTACATAATTACCAAAAAATTAAATTACCCAAAATGATGATTAAACATAAAAAATTTTTTATCTCTTTAATGTTAATCAAAATATCATCAATATATTGAAAATGATACTTTTTCTTCATAGTAGTGGAATTTATTTCTATAAAATCATTGAAAATACGAAGAGTATCATCCTAATTTTTGTTTAAAAAAGGTACTCCCAATAGAAAATCACCTCGGTATATAAATACCTTGTCACAAAACTCTTGAATTTTATTTTAACCCCACTAGATTCATTATGATTATTATTTAGGGAGTCTAACATTTTTGTTTTCTGTTCAGAATGAGTTTAGTACTCATGTGTATCTCAAGGTAGTTCTTCAAGAAACACATTTATGTATTCATCCACAATAATAATATCCTTTATCATTCTACCCCAGGGGTACCTTTCCCATAATTAGTATGTGTATTCTTTTCTTCCCCTAATATTTTAAAATTTAGATCTAACATGGGTGGATTATTGTATATTTTAAACGACGAAGTCTCTATTATGAAATACATTAATTCCGTACTCTCATAAAAAATCCTGATCTCCATCTCTTAGTAATAATTTTATTAATTTTACTTTGAAATCCAATCCATTATAAGTTTTATGTCAAAGTATACCATATGTATAAAATTCAAATTTTCATATAGTTTATGTCCATGTATCAAAACAGTGTTTTAATGAAAAATCATTGTTTTAATAATATTTTATCTTATTATCAAGACTGATAACAATATTTTTTGTGATATATAAAAATATATTATCTTCTTGTAATAATATAATATATAAAAGTTTGAGTATATTTTTTGTGATGAATTCTACATTAATTCACAAACAATCATCTCTTGATAAACAAAAACCACAATCCAACTCAACAAAATATCCCATGAAGGTTAAAGAAGGTTGACACTTGATTTAGGGTTTTCACGCAAGATTGAAATTCACATGAAATATTTTTTCATGCCCAATTCAACATTTCTCATACCCCTTTCATTTGGACCACTCAAATGGACAATGAATTTGCACAAAAGAAGTCGACATTGCATGGAATGCCCGAAGCACTGTAGAAAAATCATGCATTCACAACGAGTCATCAAACAACCCCTTGCATGAAAGTCTGCTTTGAAAAAGTATAACAAATGGGGGTATGTATACTTCCCCTACTATAATATTGTGTGCAGCCACTGGAGTCTTTGTCTATATATTGGTGGACACCCCCATCTTCAAGGTTATCTTCTTGAAGTCAAACCACTACTCTAATATTCAAAATACCGATCTTCCTCAAAATTGGGAACGATATAGTACCATCATGGTAGATATCATTCATGATAGGTTCCCTGTGGTTCCTCCCTTTAGTAGTAACACATTATTGGGATCCTCTCCAAACCACATTCAGCCTATGTCATGTGTGCAAAAGCTATCCTCTTTCTTTCAGCTACAACTATGCACACAACACTCTGAAGTTGTGTGAAATCATTTCCTTATGCATAAGAACTATGTATTGTGTGCACCACTTCCTTGAAAATCCATGACATTACTTCATTCCAAATCACCAAGTTTGAACTCCCCATGGGAATAACCTCCACACATTTCACACAACTCATTTACAAATCTTTCTATGCTTGTGTGTGTTGATTTCATTTTCCCTTACAAGGTTCCCCCTATGCTATTAGTGGATGTGTTTCCCTACATCTTCTTTTTCATAATATATATGTTAATTATATTTGATTTTAATAAAAGGGGTTCTAATGTGGACCTCGTGACTAATTAATCTTCCAAACAATCGTATCATTGACTTTTTAACATCTTCCCCCTATAAAGAGTGCATGGGCTACAATTATGTAATCTTATGTGGTAAGGAGTAAGTCTATCATGTCTCTGATGTGTGATATAAATCATCTTACCACCAACGTCCTCATCACATGACATTAAAATGTAGTATTACATTTCAGAATGGAGATAATATTCCTCATTTAAGACCATCATGGGAAGCTATCATATCCCATTGCTGGCCACATGCCTCTCATTCTGGGAATCTCTCATCTGTAGGCCCCACACATCCTTTATTGGATGCTCTCGGTATGAGTGACATGAAATGAGATCTTCCTCATAATGAATGAGATATTCCTCATGTAGAATGTGATCCTCATTTATAATTTTCCATGCATAAACCTCACTTGCATGGAATGTGATCCTACTCACACGTAGTGATATCCTCCTCAGGTAGATTCCCTAAATAAACCAAACATTTATCACTCATTGAATAATATTTTGTCACACGAAAGTAAGGTCTATTGATTCCTCTTGTTTCATACACCGAGCATGACTCATGTGGGCCTAGAGGATAGCAGCGACTATGAAACCTATGCACCCTGAATGTAGTCCCTCATAGTGAAACCCCAACCATATTCTCTATTTCAATAGGAATCAATTTTGTAGTAATACCCAATCATACTATCCATTTCCATGTGCTTCCACCTTAGGTATATTCCCCAATCATTATTCTTGAACTAAGTGTGCATTGATTTCCTATAAATTTAGATACATAGGAAGCCTCTCTAAGGTCAAACACAATAAACATAACAAACCCAACAACCCCAAAAAACCAACAATCCATCACTTCCATCCAATCCATCCAAATTTCATACAAATTTTTACCTTACCCTCCACATCCTAGTAAAATTATCCCATTTATCTATTTCATTCCTACATATAAGTCCCATCTATATCATCATTGTTCTAGCATCAACCGTGTAGCTCCCGTGTGTAATCCCCTCAGCATCCAACCAAGATCAATCTGATTTTGAACTTATGTACTCATGCATATGGCCCAAACCAAACATTGAACAATGTGGGTGTTTATAAAAGTTTTCTAAATAGAGTATGTTGGACTCACCATTGTGGTTCACTCTTTACCAATGGTAAACCATGGTGTCCTCTTCATAGGGGTGCATATCCCTGATCCACCTCTAGATGGTTCCATATCAATTTTCACTGTGTGAAAGCTTCCCATTATGGGACACAGCTCCTGGGTCCTCCTCCACATGTTCTCTAATCCACCAATATATTAAACATTCTTAAGTTTTCATTCCTAGGGATTCGCCTCCCAGATCCCCCCTCCACGAGGTGATTTGATTAGTCTCATTTTGTAACTTCAATATGATAAACTCACCTTCAGATTCATACTACTACCTTATTCTATACATTGAACTCATGTGGAGAACCCCACTGAAGATATGAGCCTATGGAAATATCTACCTAATTCCAAACATGGAATTCTTAAGGTAAAAGCCTCATAATATATTCTTGTGATATCATATACCCTGTTGTTAATATGGGATTCCTTGAGCTCTGTGCCTAGAGATGATGATGTGTCTGTAAGGGACTCTACGACAATTAGTTTTCCTTTCTGCTGCCTCATTCTTCCCCTGATGGTTACCCTTTCCTTGGCTCTCATCTCGGTGCACTCACAGTGTGGATACTCATAGCTCACGCAGACTCATCATCAAGCTCGGTTGTTCACATCGTTGCTCGACCTCTTCGCTTAAGGAGGCGTGATGATGCCCCAGGGTGTGGGATATGTTCTACATTATGGGGTTTCCGTCATGTTCCATGTTGGATGTTTGTGCTTTGGGTAGATCTGGCCATAGGGTGCGACTCTAAAGGCGGCGATGGGTTTTGCTTCACCCTTTTTTGTTTTGTGCTGGATTTGGTGATGATGTCGTTCCGATGGCGACGGGGCCTGCTTGGCTCCTAAAGGTTTTGTTCTCTGAGGAGGTGATTTCATTCTTCTATGAGGCTCTGTTTTGGTGTTTCTTATTGCGTTGGTGTGTCCAATGATGGAATGGGCTATCTTCGGGTGTATTTGTTTCTTCCAAATGATATGTGGTTTAATATTTTGTTGTGGGGTGGTGATAATGATAAGTTTGTGGTTTTTGTTTTAGCTGGATTGTTTTCTTGTTGGTTCTGAGTCTGGTGTGGAACTGCAGAGACATTTCTGATTTCGTTCATTGTTCAGGTGTTGTCACTTTGTGTAATGGTTTTTGAACTTTCTAAGTCAATTTTGGTCGATGGTTCTCGCCGAAACTGTTGGTTTTGTGGCGGTGATGAGGAATGGTGGTGTTCTGCTGAGGAGGTTCCGGTGACAACGCTTTCGATGGTATCATCAGCGACATGCATTGATAGATGTTTGTGATGAACATTGATGGCGATGCAGTGATGGTGTTTGACCTGCAGTGTTGGAGATGCAGTGATGGCTACATGTGATGGTGGAATCAAGGATTGATGTGTGGTGCATGGCCATTGATGGAAAGTGGTTTGGTTTGAATTTGAATTTTGAAATCTGGAATTTTGGGGACTGTTTGTATGGGTACCGGGAAACCTTAAACCAGCTTTTGAAAATGGGGGAAAATGATTTGCAGTAGTTGTTCCTAGAGATACCTCCACGATGTTCCCTCCAACAATGAATATTATAAGTAACCAATGTTCCTAGTATCCATACATTCTAGAGATTCCAAATGTGACTATTCTCTTGACCAATGGTTGTTGCCCTGTCCAAACCCCTTGGAATGTATAGACAATAGTACTGCAATTATCCAGTATCCAAAAAGAGATGGAACTATGAATTTTTTATAGAAAAATAAATTATATCACTGAGAGAGACCAAGACAATGTTATGAATTAAAATGAGGAATCCATGGATGGAAAAACTAACATCCCATCATCCCATTTTTGTCAAGGAGTTGAAATATCTATTTAATGTAATAAATGTTTCCCACCTTTGGAAAGTAGGAAGTCATGGTCACAATGTGACACCAGAGTAAAATCAAACAAACATGGAGGGTATGCCCAATAGAATGTGTATGAAACCAAAATGGTGAAACTAACATGATTATTTTTTTCTTTCAACCATAGGTATTGTCTAAGTAGGTCATCCAATCAATGATTTTACGTAAATGCTATAAACATCATGCCACCAAGAGAAATGGTTAACCGAGTGTGAAAATATTCTCCTCAACATGGGTACAAGTATAATTTGAGACAATAATAAATTATAATGTCACTGTATCTATCTATCAGATGCTTGGTCCCACCAAACAAACTATGGGCCCAACATAGAACTCATTAAAATTGGGGAAGACAAACATTGGGTGTTCCTGTATGTGACATCATTGAAATGGATCATTTTCCCTAAAAATATAACATTGGTTGAAATTGGGGAATTGGCCACTGATTTCTATGTACCTATACCAATGGAAAAATATTTCTTCTCTATAGGACTGAATATATAAGAAAAAAACAATCCACCACCCACCAACAAAGGGGTAGAATAAGTCTTAATGTGGAAAACCCACTGAAATACTCTTCTACCATAGCATCAACTGAGACTATGGATACCAAAAACCCATGACCAAGTCTCACCATAAGAGTTTATTCAGAGAAGGGTGATGGATCCAATCATACTTCATTTATGATAAAGAGGTATTCATTCTAAGAGGGATATGGATTGTTAGGTAATAGAGGGTTCCACGCATCACCCACACTGCCTCCCCAAAGGGTTATGTAGGGATATGAATCTCCCCACTCTAACAATGGAAACATTGGGAGCCACTCCATAAAAGTATCCTAGTACTCATTTTCGTATTATGAGTAGATGGGGCTTTCTGAAGTCATCCTTTTGGGGACAACTACCTAGGAGCCACTAAGGAGGTAGTCCACCAGGCCCTATTAGTGGCAACAATAACTAGTCTATTCAGTCGAGGTATAAGTGGAATTTTCCTCAGCTTTGTTAGACTCAGTGCGGATTACCCGATTCCAGCATTAGGGCCAAGCTCAAGAGGATTCCCATAAAGGGTCATCCTCTTCAACAGCTCATGTAGAACATGTAACAACCCAAACATTTAATAATGGAAATGTATCTTCATCTAATTAAATGTCTTATTATGTAATATAGTTATCTAACATAGTCAATACCTTTGTTTTTTTTTTATTTTAAAATAACATTATGAATTGTGACCATTGCTGACATAGCCATTAAATTGTGTTCACAAGATTAGTATAAATATAGTGCTTTAACAATTCCAATTTACTCAGACAAAGGAAGTGATGGCCTCATCCAGTATAATTTCTCTATACCAATCCCATTTTTCAGTTCTTGGAAAGGAGTTTTTGTCCTTGGGTTTTTCTTTTGACCAATCCCAATATGAGTTTCAACATGTTAAGCTCGAACGGAACCGCCTACAGGGGAAGTGGAAGCTGATAGAGATTACCACCTAAGTGATGTTATCTGATCCACCCATAGAGTTTGTCACCATTTCACCCCTTACCATTTTGTCCTATGAGGGTGTTTTAATTGGTTATGTAAAAATTACCTAGCACTAATATTATTCACATTATTTTTTTATAGAGAATATAAATTCATTTTAATAGTGTTACTTTTAAAAACTATTTTAAAGAAAAAATAATTTTTGTAGTTCATATTCAATTAAGATATAAATTTTCATGAATTAATGATTTATTTAATTAAATAATATTATTACTAAATTAATTTTTATTAAATTTAAATGATTGTATAATTTTTATGAATACAACTGAAATTTTTATTATAGTATGAAAGTTGTTTTTTTTTCAATACACATGAATTTTTGATAAATATAGGTTTTAATTTTAAAAGAAAAAAATCACATATTTAGAATATTATTTAGATAAAATGAATATTTTTTTTGGAACTAGGACATTGAAATTATGCAACAGTGAATTATACATAATATTCTGAGACCGTCAAATTGTTAAGTAAAAATGTAATAACATTTAGATATATAATGTGTGTTATGACATCATAATAACCTGATAGTGACGTAATAAAATACTATGAACATTATTTCTGGCCAATAAATGATTTACCGTTAACATAATGTGATTTTAGTTTTATTTTATTTATATTAAAATTCTTTATTGGACCCTCCTGGACTTATAAAACATTTTAATTTTTTTAAATGATTTTTTAAGAGTATGACACACCTCCACATAAGAAAGCCTAATGTTTTAACAATTTTGGATTTTTGCCTTATAAAATAAAGTTTTTCAGTAAATTTTTGAATAAACTGTAGGAAAAAACATTATGATTTTTGTTTTTGATTGGTTTAATTTGTGGTGTCCACAACATAAATGATAATTAATTCCCTCTCTTATCCTATATAACCCAACCCAAGATCCAACTTAATCTTCCCTAAAAGTATTTAGAGGTAGACCAATATCTTCAATACACTCTCTAAAATCCTCCCAATTTACCCTAATCTCTCAAGAATCCAATATGAATCCGTTGTGACCATACTTCTATATAAGGTGTTTTCTTTCTTTCTCATTTTTGTCCAACTATATCTATGATGTTTTTCCATTTAAATTTCAATTAAAAATGTTGGGGTATGATTTTTCACCTCCCCCATACTTCCCTTATTAGTTTTTAATGATTATAGACCCTTTCGCTCTCATTAAGGCCTCCCATGTACACCTATTACCATGCCAAAATTCTGTAGTGGATTTCTTCTTCTTCCATTTCTGTCCAAGATTCTATATATTGATATACCATTTTATTTTCAATTAAAAAGGATGGGGTATTATTTAAAACCTCCCATATACTTCCCTCTATATGTTTTAATGATGATATCCCCCTTTATTTCTCATTAATTCCATTCATTTATACCCATTACCATGCCAAAATTATTTATGGTATTTTCTTCCATTCTCATTTTTTCCAACATTCATTAATGTTTTATGCAATTTTAATTTAAATTAAAAATATTGGGGTATTATTATGTGTCACCCCCATACATCCCTACATATATTTAAATGATGATAGATGTCTTTATCCCTTATTAATTCCTCTCATGTTCACCTATTACCATGCTGAAATTCCGTAAGAAATTTCTCTCTTCTCATTTACATTAAAGAAATTATTTTATATTATGAATCTAAATCCCAATAAATATGATGGTTAATATATTTATATGGCCCCATTACATTCAATTTCATTTAAATATGATGATATCTCCCTTTATCACTTATCAAACATTTTTATTATTTCTTTTGAAACGCCATTATGCTGCCGAAATTGCACAGCGCTTTTCCAATCCAAAGTCATTATATTGGGAATATCATTCCCATTTCTCAATCAGGGGTATTAACCTTTATGAACATTTACATATTGATTATATAATTTCATTTATAAATTCAATATTCCATTATAAAGTAATAAATTATGATCTTTAATTAATCCTTGTTGTATGATCTATTTGGCATGCTTATGCATGAAATGAAATGTTTAAGAAGGGTGTGCCTGGATAGCGCTCCAATGCATTGGTTAAAGATTAGTATCATGATACGTCAATTTAAATGAGGTTTTCATCTTGTTAATTCAATTGAAATTAAGTTTTACTCATGATCCATATGCAATGATCCTTGGCTCATGCTAATACCATGGTAAGTGTTGTTTCCACATTTCAATGTTATGATAATAATGCTATATCATGCCTTTATGTTCATGTTTCATTATGCTCCACTGATATTCCTATTTTTGAAAATGTTATGTATTCTTCATTATATGCCTTGTTTACTCCATTTTTGTACTTTATAGCTCACCCATTCCTTATGAAAGTTCTCAAGTAATCCCATGCAATGTTATGTACAAGGGAATTTAGTGGTAATGTAAAATAAGTTTTCAATAAAGATGTTGTGTTTCGTGTTTTAAGTCATTATGTAATGTTTCTAAGCCCCAACAACACTGGTCCTCGTGATATTCTATGTTTAATCATGTGAATATTTGATATAATAAATCTTGTTTATGTGTGTAATAAAGAGATGGGTTGTTATAAAACATGCCACCACTAGTGCGTTCCACTAGATATTTTCTACTGTAGAGTAGGTATCCACCAATAACCAGTTGGGAATGAGACCCATTATTCCCTATAAGAAGTTTGGGTTGACTCTATCAACCACAGGTGTCATCAACAACAATTACAGTTTAGTCTAAGAAGAGTAGATTTATTACAGTGGTTCTACTTACAAAATTTCCAACCTGGTTTTTTGTCGTCCGTGCTCCCACATTCATAATGGAGGTCCTCCCCATTTTACCTGAGTCATTTAGAGTTGAGTTAAAATATATTCATTGAACACTAGTGTGGAAACCCTCCATGTGCTTATTGTTATAGATATGTAAACCCTCCCCATGTCACAGACCATCGACATTAAGGATCTCCTCACACCATTCCCCACTCAAGAAGAGGTCAACCCTGCTCTAGCATCGATCCATGTTGAGGACCTCCTAGCTTAATCAAGAATCCCTATGATGGTCATCTTCGTGTTATCACTACTATACAACTTGTAATTCATCCCAATGTAATATCCAATAAAATTAGAGGTCATACCTACTACTTCAAAGTTCACCATGGAAGTCCACCCCATGGTCCCATTTGCTCAAGTGGAGGTCCTACCCATTCCAATAGTTACCACATATTAATTCCTCCCCACACATCAATAAACTAGTATAGAGGTCCTCCTTATACTCATGCTTCTCATCATAAATCCCTCCTGGTGTCCAGTTTGATTAGTTCAAAGGTTCTCCTCTCACTTTAATCAATCAATGTGTATGCCCTCCCCAATATCACATCCAGCATGGAGTTCCTTCTATTATTCCTAGAAACTAAATCAGAGATCCCCCATGTGATGTCACAAGAAAAATAGGAGGTCCTACCCACTAATAAAACAATCCATGTGGAGGACATTCCCACTCTGACTGTATCCAATTAAGTGGCCCTCCCAGTATGATATAAAATTAAATAAGATAACTTCCTTGCACAATCATCTAACATTATGATGGTACTGCTCATTAAAATTCACATCATTTCCTTGATGAGATACCATATATTTTAAGTAAGAACAATTGATTCCATTGGAAAATTTATTGGAAGTGGAAAGGTATTGTGAATCGCATTCTCTTTTAAATTTATAAAGTAGAGTGTAGTTAAAAAATTAATCCTTCACACAAATTGTATTTATTAGAGCCTATGGAAAGATCATCGTAGGTGGGATTCGTCATCCCATAAGGTGATATGAGAAAGATCCATGAATCCCTTCATAGGTTAATATAGGTTTAGAATGATTTGGGAGCACCTTTCAAGGGTATAATGGTGCAGTCATCTCAATCATCACCAATTTCATTGTCTACATTGACCCCAGATCATAAATATTTGTTTTGGATATAGATAAATGATTCACATCCAACAGACCTACCAATTATTGTTTCCTCCCTCGTAGCAGAAACTATTGTCAACAACCAATCATATAGGGACGTTAAGACACTTCCACAACAACCATAATGATATAACCCATCATGAACTGAATAGTGAGCTCATGTACTGGCTCTTCCACTAGTTAGTCCACCATTACATTGATCCATAGAAATGTCACCTCTAGTTTTCTATCAAGAATAAATTGAAGAATGGTCCTACCTAGATCTAGTCCCCTATTCGGAGAAGGGAATCCATTGGGGAACTTTGGTAGTAGAGTAGTTTTAAATTGTATTCTAGGATAATACATCCCAAACTTCAACATCCCAGATTCCCTCAACTAGGAAGAGGTCATGTGATTCTACCAAAACATATAGGAGACACATATGTTCCTCTATGATAGTCAGTGGGTCAAACTAGGGATTAAAATACATTTTTCATAAATTGATCGATAGTATTGCATGGTTGAGATGACATCTCTCCCGGTGGCTCAGCTTCTCGTGTCACCTAGTTACCACCAGACCCATAAACCATGAATCCTTTATAGATGAACTATTCTCTAAAGAATTATTTAAGATACATCCACACATGTGTAGATATATAGCTAGGAATATTATGTTGTTGTCTAATTCAATACTATAATTTGAAATCCTGACCTACCTGGAGACATCGATGATATTCCATTGAGTACCATCACTATAAACATGGTTTTCCTTGATATAATCCAAAATGGGGACACCAGGACTAGAACCGAAGGAGATAACCCACCCAATAGGTTAGTTCATTATTCTATGGACCCTTGTAAAGGTATGATTAGTTTCCTAAAATGTAAAAAAATGTCCTAAGGGAACCCTCCACATTGTTATCCTCCATTCGGAATTTCAACAAGGATAAAGTACATCTCAAGACATCTGATTTATCTGATGTTAGACAGAATATGGTGGTCGACCCACATATAGTCTCCCTATAATAGTAGATATTAAATAAAAAGAGTCTCATCATTGAGGTCCTTAGTGAGTGGCACATAGATTATGCCATTCCTCAACATTATCAAGTTCCTCCTCCACTAGAGAATCAGGGGAAACCACAGGTCATTTTGAATTAGTTTACCACAGTTGAACCCAACAATCCTACATATCTTGAGAGGGTAGAGACATGGTTTTACATAATAAGACTATGTTATGCATCACATAATCTTCCCTATCATCCTATAATCATGATAACACTCCACAGAACCCTAGTTAAGCTACTCTATAAAACAATCTATCACCCACTGAGCCAACATACCGTTCTAATGAGCCTTTCAATGCATTGGTGGTGTTCATTCCCTACCATGATAAATTGATAAATTCTCTCAATTCCTATGTTGAATCCTTAAAGACATGATATGTTGAAATAACACTTAATAGAAATACATATTCAGTATGGGTTAATGACATGATTGAACACCCATATTTCTATATTACTTAATTCACCTACTTCAATGGGATGGGTGACCAACAATAGCATTTGGGACACTTCAACATAAGGTGTGGACCCATGTTGGGAACCTGATTGTAGAAGGATGGATCCAAGATCTGATGGTTTATTGATATGTTAGAAGATCCTTCATTCGACATATACATCCCGTTACCCGTAAGTTTTATTACTCATTTGAAAGACCTTTTAGGATGTTTCTCTACTATGTTTTCTCCACTACATGCAAGATATGTATTTTTGACCTCATCAAGGGAATTGAACTATCAGATGAGGGCATCGTAGACATTATCGCCTAGTGGAATTGACTCAAATATTCACTCAATATCTTGCTAACCAAATAGATTTTTTTTATGACATTCTTGGGGAATGGTAATATTGAATTGGTTCCTACCCTCCTCACTAGGAACTTCCTATGTGGATTCATGGAATTCAGTGAATATTCCCACCCCCTATATTATGACTATTAGAAACCTATGTTGAAATTCCCATTGCATCATCCTGCTTCTGAAAGAAGAACTATCAAGGCAGAGACTGCCACAATAGTATATGTAGAGGCTCTAGAGCCACAAGAGTTGTTTTCAGATGAGCCTCACCTAGCACAGTCTCACCATGTAGAACAGCCTCACTAAGAACCACCTCATCTATTGCATAATCAGAAGGATAATACTCATCAATAAATTCCTCCTATATGAGATTATGTGCCTCCAACACCTCCTTAGATCCATCACCCCATTAGGTCCTATATCTTTATGCTCCCTTCCCAAATAGGAGAAACCAGAACAACACCTTTTAGGATTTTATGGATCTCCTATATATCTATAGTCCCTTAGAAAATGGGAATTTGAACCTACCAATGTGAAAGAAGCCCCACGAGGTTAATCCCACTAACATCCATTACTAATATTCCAATCACATAATCCATGTACATAACATCATGTAATGTTTTCTGTTAAAGTATTGGTTCCATAATCAAGTGGAAAATGGTGTGGGAAAACTTCAAGTGGTTCCGAAATAGTTGGAACAGATCATTTCCAAGACCCATGGTGACAATGAGGGTTTTCCAGAATTTCAGCAAGTTTCCATCCCTTTAACATAGATGTATGATAACTTATTGGCCCATAGTGTAGATTTCCATGACAATGGTGTCATCAATTCCAGCATAATCTTTCCCAGAACTCCTAATGTCACCACTCTTTCTATGGTGACCACTTTTCATCCACCTTAGAGCCCTCAACATATCTAAAGAGTTTTCACTGATTTCCAAAGTGAATGAAACATCCCCTAAATTTTTTGAATCCTACCCACACCAAAATTGACATATGATATTGAAGATAGGAATCACACTGATATTAATTCCATCATTTGAATAATCCATCTATAATGACCAAGATTATTCCTTCATCAATACCACTTATTTAGTAGATCCTTTTGTGGTCCCCAATGATGAGTAATATCGGGCATACTATCTATGTGATTTTGGCTGAGGCCATTGAAGAAGTGGTCAAATGCATACAAACTAGAAATGTACTCCATGGAAATTCATTCACTCTACTCAAACCAGATAGTAGGTTCTTAGTAGATCATAGTAGGTGTAGTCCTCTCACCCTAATTTATCATTCTCACTACCATAACTTACCATGATTCATGATTAGGTAGTGAATCTATGAGCACATCAAGATCAACCACGTCCAGCTAAATCCATTCATAAGGCAATAAATAGTCATCCAATAGTGGTCCTTGGTGATTTATTTTATGCGTAGAAGAACATTTATTGAACCACCCATAATCGAGTGATTTATCCAATAGTTCATATCATATATCTTTCCAATGATAAACCCCAATATTTGTAAATATGAATTTTGAAAAAAAATATTATTTTATAAAACACCACACCATCATTCCAGAAAATCTATTTTTCAGCGAGGCCATCTGACTATAATAAATGATTTTTTTGTCCCTCACTAGAGATTTTAAGAACCCATTTTAGTTTGAAACAGAGGTATCAGATGTATATATATTTTATGCTAAGGAGGTTGAGAGAGAATAATTCCAAAATATCATATCATTCTTTGTATAAGATGAGGACTCCCTTATATAGGGTAAAACATTCACAATATATATCACTGGCTAGTTCAATCGCATTGAGAAATATCACAATCTAGTTGCCATATTTTCTAGGTTCAATCATATCCAAACATAAGTGATCCTCAAGATTTTTTAGACCGAAGGAGATTTGAGTCCCTCAAAACCTAAAAATCCAAGGTTGTGATAGGATAAATCATAGACTATGTGGAAGAATCTAGTTGATGACCTAGTTCGGTGTCTTGGTATAAAAATTTGAATTCATAGGTTTCTCTATGATAATACCAACAATACAGTATTGGGTTGTCCATGGATCCATATGTACTCTCATGTTTTCTCCTTGTATCACCAATGCCTCAATTACTCAATAAATGTTCAATTATGCATGATCCAAGAAAGTTCATCACCCTTTGACTCCTATAAATCACATTAAATTGATGTTGGATACGATTTGATGATGAATAAGAAAGTTCAAACCAATGAGGCTGATCATGCCACTATGTATTCCGACTTGTGAATGGACATGAATGATGCTTTCATCCTCCTGATTCAGCGGTTAGAGGAATCAATGAAATACATGGGAAATTTCATTTTCATTTTCATTAAGAAATTGTTCCTCATATGCATATAAAAATATTGTCTGATTATTACCTCATACAATTACATGGGTCAGGCATGGGAGATACCAGAACACCCTACCCCTTTTGGGTAATGAGAAACACTCCCCCTAGCAATAACAATGCATCAGACCCATTTATTCCATCAATCTAGGTAAAAATGACATAGCCTGAACCACAACTATTTTATGGATATCAATCATGGACCCCATGGTTATAGGATTGATTGAATTTTCATGAAAACATCTATCACCATGATTTCAGTATATATGGAGTCTCCTAGGTAGGATTTCCCATCTTATACCAAAGCTATCACAAGTATTCCCTCATAAATGTTCAACTTGGAAATGATATCACTTCCAAATGATTCCACTACAATATATGATGAAGAAGATATGAAAGATTCTCCTCCCATATTTGATGAGGCATTCTCCACCAATGTCGATGAGTCGGTCAAGACAAATCATGACATTTAGGTAGATCTAATGCCAATGTTGATAAATGCATCCATGAAGCTAGATGAACAATAGTAGTGTATGGATTTCCTAATGTATTCTTATTATGTTTTTTCATAGATATTTGCAGAGAAGTTCATACTAAAACCTCAGTTCTACATCCTCCATAATGGTCTCCTAGTAAATCACTATGGGTTCAACCAGCCTCCTAGAAAATAGACACTTCTCATGGTTCCATGGTTGTGGAAAAAGATTATAAACTTACAATATACAATTACATAAAAGAAGTTAATCACCCTATGTGGTTGGACAACATTATTCTAGTTAGGAAGATAAAAATGATGATTATAGAATATATCATCATCGGTGTCCTCAACCACCTCTATACGAATGATTATTTTCATCATCTAGTGACTGAGCAACTGATTGATGTCATGTTCAGCTTCTGTGATCTCTCTTTCATGGATTGGTACTCTAGATAAAATCAGATCTAGATAGTCCCCTAGGATAAATATTCCACAACCATTAGAATACAATAATATAATTTCTACTATCCAGTAATGATTTTTATTTTGATGAATGTAGGAGACACTTATCAACGATCCACACACTACAACTTCTATAAGATCATTGGGATGCTAATGGAGTGACACATGGATGATGTGGTGATCGAAGTACTCCATCATTAATACCATCATAGAGATCATGATAAATTTTTTATCTTCCTACACTCCTGACATTTGTAGATGAACCCCTTGATGTGTGCCTTTGGGGTAACCTATTAGAAGTTTCTCGACATTCTTTTCAGATACAAAGGTATTGATATTGACCATGAAAAGGTCAATACCATCAGTCAAATTCTACCTCTGAGATACATCCGGGAGATCTAATTCATTCAAAAACACTTATCGTAAATATGATTATTTGTTTTGAATCTCGATGAAATGTGTAAGACCGTATCTAGGATCATGAAGATGTTTATAGTCTACCAGTGGGATATGGTGTTCTAGGCCATGTTCAAGAATATCAAGCATTATCTACTATAGGATCTGCTTTTTATGTCACCCTTCATGGGGAATCAGTTGGTCCTCCATATATCCACTCTAGAATGGTCCCTCAACACCTAGATCACCAAGAAAAATAAAAAAGCGACAAAGAATAGTTTATAGTATCTCAGTTGCATGGTCCTTGACATAGAGTCCAGATACTATCGTATTGAGAATAAAAATCACATGATAGTTATTTTGTGGTGCATTAATTATGCATTACCTTTCACATTATGAGATATAGATGGTGTCATGTATGTATCTACTATTGTATATTATGAATCTTTTTATGTGAACAAGATGGCCAACACATCTTCTAGTGATCGTTTAGCAGTTATACATCAGTTTTGTTGTTTAGAAATTCATCATGGGTCATGCACTAGCTGACTTTCTGCCCGCCCATTCGGCCCCCAAAAACTACTGAAAAAACGACCTATACCCATGGTTCAAAACCATGGGTATAGCCCCCAAAACCATGGGAATAGCCTATACCCATGGTTTTAGGAACCATGGTCTAGAATGACGTCGGTATAGGGGTCTCAACCTATACCCACTGTATTGATGAACCGTGGGCATATGGATGTCAAAGTTTCCACCATGGCTATTCCATCTTTGCACACAACAAACCCCATGATTTGAAAACCATGGGGTATTTAAATTCCAAAAAACCAATGTTGGGAAGACTTCAACCCGCACCTCCTAAGCTTCCACATACATGCCTCAGCAAGGAACCAACCTACCTGTCAATTTTATCTGTTATACGTACATATATCAATGAATATATATTAATATAAACCGCGTTTTGAAAATATATATAAACCGTGTTTCAGAAAATGTTGAAGGAAACAGGATTCTAACCCCTGCCTGACTATTAGCCTGAATGCTGCAACATTTTAGCTATACCCATGGTTCTGAACCGTGGGTATAGGTCTTCAAAAAAAACCACAATACCGACAGTTTTCCAGAACCATCGGTATAGGTCTTCGGAAAATACACTATACCCATGGTTTTCTCCAAAACTGTGGGTATAGGTCTTAAAAGAAAACTATAGCCATGGTTTTTGGAACAAACGTGGGTATAGGTGGCCTATACCCACATTTTTTTAAAACCGTGGGTATAGGTTCACATACTATCCCTATACCCAAGATTTTTTTGCAAAACCGTGGGTATAGGCTTATTTTACAATAGTGAAAGAATCATTTATATATGTCAATTTGCATGATTTATATCTCCTCCTTGTAGATTATTACATTCCCATTAGAATATGCATTTCGATGGTACCTCACAGATCACAATTAGTAGGAAGATCAATGATCACAAGCTCAACAATGTTTTCATAGGGATCATCATCATCACCCATGTGTAGGTTGTCCTTCCATATTCATTATTACTGTTAGAAGGCTACACCATCAAGGAGGAATAGAATTAGACTCTCATTAGTGGTCTTGAGGTGGATCTAGGGATTTATATCCCATTATTATAGGTAAATGGCGTCTTTGAATTAGACATAAATAAAATCCATGGTGACTAAATTATTATGAAGATAGAGCTCATTCCCCTGATAGAGAACACTCTTTAGATGATGAACGAGTAAAATTTTAGGTCAAAGTTGACTCATGTACCTATATCATTGAATGTTTGAGCTGATGTACTTTTTTTTATTAGTTGTATCCCTTACATAACCTCACCATGATAATATTTAATTAATATGGTGCATTGGAGGTTCATTTCTCCCATCATCCCAGATGATAATGAGGATAGCCCACAGGTAAATCATATGACTACTAGTGCCTTCATGTCAAGACCTATAGATCCCCCACAAAGGAAGAAGCCCCATATTGTATGAATCTATTCATTGATTATCCCCATCATGGTATCCTCCAACTTGAAATAGTCGAACGTGAGAGAATTCATATGTGAGGAATGTAGTTCACCCAATAGAGTGGGCCCAAACTGGTGAAAACACTCTATATATGTGGGTTTTATAGACTATTCATGTGTTGAATTAAAGGATATGAGATTTCTCAGGTCATGAGAGATGTTCTTTTCAGGTCATATGGCTCCCATTATGCAGGGTTCAAGATCTCCCACAATATTTTAATGAGTTTCTACATCTGGCCCCCCATGGTCTATAACGTCATCAATATCTCCATAGAGTACAATGTGTGTCAGATTTCATCTAGTGTTTTGTATCAACTTCCAAGTCCCATTAATATTACCATGTATTCTTTACCATTTATTGTATGGGGACTCTATTTCATGAGACCGTATCAACCAAATATAGCATGCCAGTGAAGGATCACTCAAACCTAAAGGATTTATTTCCCACGTTGTAAGAAGATATCCCTCTTATAAAAGCCAATGCCCGATCAGTCATAAAATTAATGAGATCACACATCATCCACTAATTTAAAGTCTCTAATTATTTTCTCACTAAAAATTACACTAACTATTGTGTAGCTATTGTGAAGAAATTTTATTCTAAATATAATAACAATTCTAACCATATTTCCATCCACCATGAAAAAAATAATAGAATAATTGAGGCATTTAATAGAACCCTATCCAATATTCTTATAGAATATTTTGGTATAGAATTAGAATTTTTTTACGAAAAGATCCCCAATTTCCTCTGGTCATATCAAACAATGACCTGAACTCCTCAAAGGATTCTAGATATTTCCTAGAGTACAGAATAGAGGCAATCATGCCCTTCGAGATCCACTTTCCATCACTTTGAATAACATTGTATGACCTGATGATGCCCGATAGAATGGTTGAAGTCTATCTAGATGTGTGTTAATCCCTTGAATATAACATTATTTTGGCCTTAATTAATCAATTGTGAATCCACAACATGATAGTGAGATCATTTAACAATATAATTGACCTCTTCACCTTCCTCTATGGTGACACAATGTTGGCTCCCAGAATGGAAATGATACATGGAAGGAAGCGACCAATGTTGGATCCCAAATGGGAGGGACCTTACATAATTCATATTTTTTACCCTAATGGATCCAAATCATTGATAACCATGGATAGATATCAAATCATTCCCCTGACCAATACCATTTTTATTAAGCAGTGCATCAAATGATTGGCCAACATCTTAATTGCATGATAATAAACTTCATTGTACTGATAGTCCATTTTGTATTACCTTAAAAGGAATGTACGTGAATCCCCAATACATGATGGTAAATAGGTTCCTATTTCCTAGAATCATGACTATAAACTATGTGATAATATCACCAGGAATGTATCATGAATCAAAGGCCTGCTCAACCATTATTCAGGTTGGGTTATTCCTATCGTGCCTCACATATAACTTTTGGTAGAGATTCCTATCCTATGGACCAAAATATAAGACCATAAACTAAGATTTCAGGTCCAAGAATCACAACAGAAATATACATTCATGTCTTCATTAGGTGTTTGTTGCACCGCACTGGGTCTCCCATTCACTCACTCACGTCGGGTTACAACTACCACACCATGAACATCCCCTTCCGAACACTACATCCATGTCTTCCCTACAAGATGAAAATAAAACATGTTTTGGTTTTTATAGATGCATGATTCTAAATGGAATGACAACCAATGTCTTAGGAACATGAAGATAAACTATATAATAGTATTTTCTTATTCGTATGAGGATAACCTTCAAAACACCATGATTCTCTCATGAGAGATGATGTCGCCATCAAAATCAGTCATCTACAATTTCATATTCAAAAACTTAGAATTGATTGATTTCTATCTACAAAAGATTTCTAGAGATTCATGTTTTTTGTTATCCTAGTCTGCCCACTAAAAATAGATCTAAAATAAACAACAAAACCACCTTGTGTATGGGTCAGACCTACGTAAGTAGATCACTATTCAATAACTACATGTAACTTCATTCACATTCCCATGAGAGACATAGTGACTCTCAGATCCCAAATACTGGATCCATATGAAACAATTCCATTATTTCATATTTATTCATCTTATTTATTAAAATGAAACATTTATGTTCATGATGACGTCCTTAACAGAAGACATTAAACTACACGGTTGATGTCCTTTCATCATGACATTAAAATAAATGATTTTTCTAGATCATTGTGTCGCTTGAATCCCAACATCATGGGATACATAGTGACACTTCATCATTCTATCTTTAGTTCTAACCATAATTTTATCAAATCATTATCTCCATGGCCTCACCATAGTCAACCATCATAATATTAAATTATTTGTGGATTTTATATAGGAGTTTTTTGGGGTTTTGGACCACCATGACCCTAATTACTGTTGAGACTATCATAAAACCACAATACTCAAACATTCTATATATATTCTGCCCTCATAGTCTGAACTCCATAACAACCAACCAAGATTTCATGTCCTTGGTTCCCTTGTTTGTCCAGATTTACCAACCAGTGTTGGTCTCCAACCACAATATGTTCAATTACATTGTGTGGCTTGATTCGTGATCTTATGGGATACATAGTGATTCCCATACTATTTGGTCTCTGATCATAACTATAGATTAATTAAACTATAATACCCATGGCCTTGGTTATGGTCTTGAAATAAGACCTTAATCTGTACGCAACCTATTTCATGTTGTATAAGTTGTATGAGACCCTCTTCAGCTCATTCAGTATGGATTATTCGACTCATGTACATTTAGAATACCCTCTAAATTTTCTTTTTTCCATTCCACATGTCATGACTATAATTTGATCTCCCTTATTGTCCATAATGTATGACATTATACTATGTGAAATTGATGTCATGGTTTCTTCATGTGTTGCAATGTCTCCATTGATCAGTCACATCAGGTTTAAAACCCCACATTGACTATACATCATTAAATTCCAATTTCATCCATGTTCCAACAAATATAATGTTAAAAAATTTAAATTAAGTCCACGAATTATGAATTTATCTATTTTAATCCTTGATTGTTTTATTTTTATAACCATAAACTATGTAACCTAATGTCCTAAACATATGATGTTAAATTGTGACACTACCCTAATAAAGTTCAGGATGCCCCATTCCACTCATCAGATAGGGTAACCTTTACCAATGTTGGTCAACTAATGTGTTGTTTTCTAGAACTACATGTGGATTGATTCCTATCTTTACGGGATACATAGTGGCACCCAAACAATTTTCCCAACCGTAAATCCAAAAAACATTCATCCCCTTCACCTCAGTTACAGTTCAATCATTACAATGTTAAAATATATTATATCATTCTTAAATATTTTATGTAGAACACGAGCCACTTAATACCCATTCACGTTATGTTTTACCACTCGCGTGCTCTGTATATACACTTATACTAAACATTTCCATATATAAACAAAGAAACATCACTTTAAGATATTCTCCCTAGTTCAATAAGCATGACATTAAACATTTTACACAGTCTTGGTTTGGAAAAAATGTTCCAACACACTACTCTCTACTCCTTGATTACTACTTGATTTGGGCTACAATCATATTTCATAATCTTGAGGAATCCTATAATTTTTTGGTCTCATTCCCCTATTGGATCACCTACCCTCTTGGGCCAACACCCTAATAGATAACTTTCAACAAATGGTAGATATTTTTTTTTTGATAATAGTCAATATTTTATCATGCATTTTATCACCAGCTTCTTGAATGACATGTTCATGGTCCATGTGTCTCAAAAAGTTTCAAAGGTTGATCCATAAATATGAATTTCCCCAGATCAGGATCATTAGTGTCTCAACATTCCACTTTTTATGTTCCATTATCATAGTGGATTTCCATTACCATTGGCATCACACCTATTGTCCACTTCCACATGGATGGTTCCCCTTTTACTATTCCTTGATTCCCACACTGAGCATGGATCACATGGGATTAAGAGATTTGGTAGGGTTTATACCGATGTGGTGAGGTTGCCCGAAGTATCCTTGGACCAAACTCTAATACCTTAAACTAGAATCATATATGCAAGGAATTATGACTTAAAACTACATGGTTGTTCCACCTGGAATGTGTATTGTGAATATGTGCCCCATTAGTCCTCATTAACTTAAGGTTTTCCTATCCATCACAATATACCGTCCTTTTAATATATTATCACCTTGGTCCAAACTCCACGAGATTAAAATAAAATGAGAACCCATGTCCATGTAGAATGACATTAAACTACCTTCCACGTTACGAGAAATAAGACCACAAACTGTGAGGGACATCTGGAACATGTGACTCTAAAATTGCACCATTTTCCATCCTTACCATATGACATAAAACCTCATTTCTATCATTCTCATTATATAATTCAAATCTTCAATGCATCCTGGGAATTCATCAAAATAGGTCAACTCCGTCATTACTGACCATCTACCATATTGTTCACATTTTTAGTTTTCGCTTAGAATCTTACATGAAGCTCCCTTGGATGATGGGGTTGATATGTTTTCAAACCGAATCACCAACTCCAATGTGTTCTATGTCATGTTATCATAATTATGAGAGTGTTGGAACATATTCGATCATTCCATCACTCCATCTCCACAAATTGTATTCCCCTTATTTGGATCCCCATCCACTTCCACTTCGGAATGGAAACCCTAATTATTTGGTCTCTTACTGCTTTGTCACACCCGTCATCATGGGTTAGCAATTCAGAAGACATCAGAAGAAATTCTGTGAAAGGATCTATGTTTCTAACATAGTTAGCTGTCGACCCTCATTTGTTTCTACATATTCCTTGATAATAGTATGTATGTTGAGTTTCAAACATGGTCAGCAGCTATAGTGTATATCCATTACACTTTCCTTGTGTTCTGAATTTTGGGAGTCGTGAGTCACACTTATCATTCCCATATTTTTTTATTAATCCCAACACCCCTAGAGTTATCTAATTCAGGAACTAGTGTAGATTAGAAAAGAGAGTCGGTTATTTCGATAAGACATGTCCTCCAGCCTCATCCTCTCTTATCTCAATCACTCTCGGTGTTTGGTTAGCTGTAACCATCCCCAAGCATTTGATGTTTTTTGAAACTATGATACAAATTGAACAATAATGTTTCCATCCCATATTTCTCACAATATGCATGGGCACATAAGAATTGATCCATAGTTGTATCATGAATATGAATGAAGTGAGAAAATTAAATGATGGAATAAAATGTGTTCATACACATAATGTTTAGAAATCAAACATACATGTTGAGGTCAAGTAAGGTTTATCCACATACTAATTCATATCTAGTGTATTGCAAAAAATATACACTATGAATCCTCATTGGTGATAGATTTCTTTAACTCCACCATCCTCCAATGAGTTTCCTCCATGATTTATTGCTTCCTCTTAAGAAATGATTCTTCATCATTAGCCATCAGATGAAGCTCATAAACACTTCCATATTTCTAGCCTCATTCGACATGGAGATCAGAAATATCAGAAGTTACCTACATTATTTAGTTCTCATCCTCCTCTATTTGTTCCCTTAATTTACTAAAACCCGTTGATTGAGTCCTATGGAAGGCTCCACACTCTCCCCCTTTTCATCTAGATGTTGAATCTCATGGTTAACCTCATGAAGTCTGAATATGCTCTCAGACTTATCTTGGAACCAAATAACATTCAGATACTTGCTCCAATCCTTCAAAATTTCTGTAAGTTAATCATTTAATATTTTCTGAATACCAGAAGTAACTATCCCATGATCGTACTGTAATTCAATGTTTAATTTTCACCCTGACACAACTGTGTTAAACTAGTTTTTTTATTGAAAATTATATAAATATTAACAAATTATACTACATTTTTTTCTTAAATTATTCTTTTTTTCACAGTTAAAAAGAGATGTGTTACTTGTTTTTACAATTTCATTGATGGAGGAGGTGATTTTGAGGGCCCATGATGGTGATCTATAAAAATGGTCCAAATTACTAAGGATCCAAGCACACAAGTGTACTGAAATGCACACGTCTACTAAAATGTGCATAAAAAGAGGCATATATTTTGTGCCCTGGTACAAAATTAAATGGGTTACATTTCATTTGATGGAACCAAAGCCTCAATCAGCTATCTTGTTGATAATCTGAACTTATCTGTCCAGGGAATCAAATATCCACAAAGTCAAAATAGGTGTTCAGTATTCTATCAATATCTAATGATTTAGTTGTCCAACTGGGGAAAATTTTTTGTTGGACATATTTTAAGATGTGGGGATACAAATTTGAAGTTTTTATCCAAAGTGATATGATACTGGAGGTCGAAAACACTAGGGAAATTGGTTTATACAATCTATGTTCCCAAAATCACATTCTACCTTTCCTATAAAATGATACCTTGGGCACCATGATTATAAGTTTAACCAAGTAGTGATGTAATGAATGTTTGGAGTTCCATAGCTTTCCTCTATTCATATTATAATTTTTTTAGGACCATATCATTATATATTGATCATGGTTGAAGAAGTATTTCAACTAGACATTCTTCCTCCTCACGATGTTGGAAAAAACAGTGGGTTTTCCTTGTGAGGGAGCTATACACTTGTCAATGGAGTTTCAGAACATCTATTAGCTACTGGTTTGGAGAAAGTTGGGTGTTAAAACATTTCATTCCATGTATCTTACATGATCTAATTTTTAGTGACTGTCTTTATGCATGTGAATGTTATGCCTTTAATTTCTAACTGATCAGTGTTATGGTTTGAGTGTGTGACTAGTGTTGTTCTAATTGAAAAAACACGGGATTATTTTTATTCCTAGATTCTTGGTATTTCAATATGAATTGGATTCTCTTATTGCATATATAAGTTCATCCTTATCAATATGAATATTAGGCCATGTTTTGGTTCTTCAAGCAATGAAATAATTCCTTTGTAATTATTCTAGATTCCAATTAATTTCAACCAAATTATTACTCCAAACATAACTGATTCTATAAGAACAATGAACTTGAAAGGTGTGTAGTGAAGTCACAATGACTATATAATATCATATTTTAAAAACTATTATTCTTTATCAACTATTAAACTCTTTAAATTATTTTAGTTTATTAAAAACTATTTTCAAAACAACCCACATGCCCTCTTTTAGTAACTTTTATTAAAAATACCCACTCTAAAACAATTAATGCTCCTTGAGTGAAAATATAGGGTATACCCTATTCTATAATTAAACCTTAAAATCGAATCATTTTGAAATGTCATGAGAACACCTTCAAATTTTCATACGTTTTATGGGGATCACATTTTTTGTTAGTGTATTTTTTTTATAAGATTTTTATAATTTATCTAGATATTTATTTGTTTTCTATTCTATATTTTCATATATTTGGGTGTTCTGATTTGATTCTTGTGTTTTTTCTATGCATTAAATATTCTAATATGGAAGACATACATCCTTTAAAACCCAAATTAGAGAGGATCCTACGTCAGCAACACTGATATGCACAGGAGAACCCATTGATAGAGGACACACAAATTATCAGAAATATTCTTGATCCTTCCTCTTCTTTTATAAAACTAAAATAAAAACTAAAATAATCATGTATAAAATGGAAGAAAAAAAATAAAAACTAATAGAACAAACCTTTATTTATATTGATATCCAGACCACATATATTTATATTCAAGGTGACGAACCCAATTTTCAACACAAATTGAATTTAATTCCTTTATTACCAAGATTCCTTGGACTTGTATGAGAAGATCCACACAAGCATTTAATATAATTTTATACTATGTGTTTGAAATTATAACCTGATAATGTGAATGATGGAAATTTTAAGATTATGGAATTCCCATTTTTATTAGAAGACACATTGAAATATTGGTTGTACTATGTTAATTGACTAATTAGAGGTTGGACGGACATAAAACTCATTTTTATCGTAATATATTTCCCAGACTCTAAAACCAAAACAATAAGGAATTAAATTTGTGGGATAAGATAATCAGATGGGACAACACATCATTAATATTGTGAAATATTAAAGATTCGTTGTTCATGTTTCCCAAACCACCAAATATATTATAAACTTTTAATTTAGTATTTTTATGAATGTTTAATTCCAATTGATAATAATTTGATTAATGCTACTATAGGATGTGCACTAGTTGATAATTCCCTAATTGCTGCTAGAATCCTAACAGAGAACATGATGGAGAACACTCAATATTTTTGTTTAAGATCTAATGTACCCAATCGATGTTTTCATGTGGTGAAAAGTACTGCATTCAAGAAGAAGGTGGACATGATGTTTGAAGAGGTGAGTACACTTATAAGACAAGTTGATCCATCCAGAGGGAAATCCCAATCTCCTCCTCCCATCCATTAAAGAATATGTTCATCTGGAACCCATTATTCTAACCATTTCTACAAACTAAAACAAACTAATGAAATTTTTGAGACAATATTCCCATGATACCCCTATAATGAACCCCTTAAGAATGAACCTTACTATCCATCCAACCCTGGGGGATGAAAACCAATCTTATTAAAAAGGTGGTATGAAAACCAACCTCAACAACAATAGAACCAATCTGGGTAAAATAGTCAACCTCCACCACCAGAAGTCCTTAAACAACCCAATGTCCTTTTTAGAAAAACCCCTATAAAACCATAACATAGAATATAAGACAAGGTGAAAAAAATGGATTCCAATAATTTCCATTTCAAAAAAAAACCACCCAAGCTTCCAAACAATCCCTAAAACCCCAATTAGGCCATGTTGATCACTCTATGTTGAGATTCGAAGTCATGGGTTGGGTAAACTACCCTCTCAACTAGTAATTAACCATTGGGATAATGGAAATGTGAGGGTCATCATCCTTATTAACTGAACTCAAATTATAATCCAAATGACCCATCCATTATAGTTATCCCCTCAATAGTAATCCTCTATACCAACCATTGAAAATGGTCTAAATGAGGTAAAACATTGAACTGGGAGAATCCCTTACAAAGGAAGGAGTGTGTTTATTGTTCAGTCATTTAGACCAACCATTTCTATTCCATTTCAAAGAATGTCCACCCAATCAAGAAATCATTAAGAAACTTAATATGTTAAATAAATCATTGAAACATTCCAGAAAGTGATGGTTTACATTTCATTGATGGATGTAATAAAGAAAATTCTATGAAATGTCACGATTATGAAGGAGATTTTTACACAATGAAGGTGACTCGAGTTGATGAGAAGGTGATCTTGGAGAGGAATTTATCATCATTGATAGATCCATCACCTCCAACCCAGTGAAATGTTCCAAGAACATTCTCTATTTCATGCACCATATGGGAGTATTCATTTTCCAATTCTATGCTTGATTTAGGTGATTCTTTAAATGTGATGCACCTCTCTATTTACACTACATTGCATTTCGGGGAACTAAAGCCCACTAGAATTATTGTTCAATTAGAAAATCATTGTATAACCCACCCCTCTTGTGTGTGAGGAGATTATCTTGTGTGGGATAAAACATTAATTTTATCTTCTAATTTTAATGATCTAAAAATAGGCGATGATAAGATGAATGTACATGCCTCGATAATATTGGGAAGTCCCTTCTTGATTACCCACAAAAACATAAATAATTTTTAAAATGGTACATTATCTATGGCGTTTCAGGGTGACATTTTCCAATTCAACATCGTTGATGTAATGAAGCACCCCTCTAAAGAACAATTACATCTCTCTATTAATTATGTATATGAACTCCCTTCGCTGAAAAATACTTCTTTTCATTTCCATGATCCCGTTTCTTATTATACACAATATATTGAAATTATAGGAAATGAATCACATATTAATTGTTTTACTAGTTTAGAAAAATCTCATTGTTGTTTATTAATGGAGGATTTCAAGAAAACTGAGGATCACATGATCATCAATGATATTGGTATTCTTGTAAAAGATTATTCTTCATCTAAGGTTGATACCATTGAGAAATTAGATGAGATTAGTGACCTATAACTTTCAAACACTCTCCTATAAATCCAAAATCCCCGAAAATTTTAATTAAAACAACTACCTCATGATTTAAAATAGTTATATCTAGATAATGGAAACAAGATTCCTATCATCATTTGAATTTCACTCCCTCCTAAGAATGAATTATGATTTCTAAAACTTTTTAAGGAGTTTAGAAAAGGTCTTGGATGGACATTTGTTAATATTCGGGGTATTAGCCTATGAATATTCACACATTTTATATTATTAAATAATGAGGATAAACCAGTGAGGTAGTTACAACATCTCCTTAAACCAAACCTCCTAGATGTTGTTACAAATGTAGTAACCAAATTTTTGGTTGTAGGAATAATTTACCCCATATCAGACAGCCAATGAGTCAGTCCAGTGAAATCGGTTCCTAAAAACTGGTCTTATAGTAAAATAAAATGAAAATAATGAATTGGTTCCTACACGTGTGGAGAATAGTTGGTGCGTATGTATAGACTATTTCTGAATAAATTAACACACTAAGAATGACCACTTCCCATTTCTATTCATTGGATAAATTCAATAGAGGGTTGTAAAGTACCATTAGTATTTCCTGGATGGGTATTATGGATACATTCATATCCATATTTCACCTATGGACCAGGAATATATGACCTTTACTTTCCCCTTTACCACATTTTCATATAAGAGGATTCCATTTGGTCTATGAAATGCTCTGGTTAATTTCGCGCAATGAATGGTTATTATCTTTTTCAGATTTCCTAGGAAATTGTAGGGATGTGTTCATGCATTATTGCACCATTTATAGATCCTCTATTAGTGAATGTGTGAGAAGTCTTGGTTCAGTAATATGTTGGTGAATTGAAAATAATCTCGTATTAAATTAATGATAAAGGCCATTTCATGGTGTAATAAGGTATATTATTGGGTCATGTATTTTATAGGGATGTTATCCAAGTAGATAAATCAAAAGTGGATATCATTTATTCCCTACCATTCCCAAAAAATGTTCAAGATGTGTGGTCTATCCATGGTCAGGCTGGATTTTACAGTTGATTCATTCTTATATTTATTAAAATTTCACTCCCACTGTCCAAATTACTCCAAAAAGAACAAAAAAATGATTTTGATAAAAATGTGAGGAAACTTTTAACAAGTTTAACTAGAATCTCATGTCTACCCTAGTAATCCATCCTCCTTAGTGGAATTTAAAATTTGAGCTAATGTGAGACACTTCTAAATATTAAGTTGGGGATGTCTTGTCACAAATGGTCAACCAATCTTTTCATGTCATATCATATTCCTCATGATCACAAGACCCTTCTAAAGAAACCCACACCACAACTGAAAAGTTATTTTTGGCCATTTTGATTTCCTTGGATAAATTCTTGTAATGTTGTTCAGGGTCCAAAGTCATTTGTGTTCTCATACCGTGCAACACTCTAATATCTATTAAGGATCCTAAAGAAATACCATGTCTCATTCAAGGATTCTCATCCTTATGGAATTCAATTTAAAATTTTGGGACAAAAAATGAGTAGGGAATCTGGTGGTTGACTATATCAATAGGATCCATCGTTACTTAAATTTTGACTCACCCCCCTATATTCCCATAAATTACATATTTCCAAAGGAAAAATAATACCTAGTTCTAGATGATATTCCTTGGTATTATGAAATTATAAGTTATTTGGTAGCAACATTAAATCATGTAGATTTAAATAAAAAATAAGTTGACTGTCTAAAACATGAGTCATGATGGTACATTTGGGATGATCACTACCTTTGGCACACATGTAGTCATCATGTCGTCAGGTGTTGTTTTCCTACTCTATAGATTTTGTCTTCCCTTTGGTTCTATCACACTCTTACTAATAGTGTCCACTTTGGTCCCCAATGTAATGCTCGTATGGTCCATGATTCTTGTCTCTTATGGACAACACTTTTTTGGGATTCCCATGATTTCAAAAAATCTTATCCTCACAATCAAGGAATGGGGAATGTATATAAAGGAAATGAAATTCCACTGTAAACATTTATCTTCCAGAAAATTTTGATTTCCAGGGTATAGGATACATGGGACCATTATCCAATTCATTTGGAAACCTTTACATTCTTAATTTAGTTGATTTTGTTTGAAAAAGTGTATATTCCTGAGCTTTAAGGACTAGTGATTCTAAGGAAGTTGTCGAATTTTTGGGAACACAAATCTTCTGTATTTGTTTATTACCCTGGTTCATCATTAGAGACTAAGGTTCTCATTTCTACAACAAAACAATGAAACCTAATTTCTGTTGTTATGGGGTCTGGAATAGAGTGTTTAATTCATATCACCCACATACCAATAGCCAATCGAGGTGCCAAATAGGGAGATAAAATAGATTCCTAAAAAATAGTTCAACCTAATGAAAAAATTATATTCTTGGACTTGATAATTCCTTATTGAATTACCTTAATTCCTTTAAAACTATCATTGGAATGTCACCATATCAGCTTGTGTTTCGAAATAGTTGCCACATCCCTATTGAGATTGAGAATCAGGCCTACAGGGCCATGAAATAATGAAACCCTATTAATTATGGTGCATATTATCAAAGGAATTTGTAAATATAGGAGCTGGAAGAAATGATAAGAGATTCCTATGAGAACCTATAAATTTATGAGGAGTGAACCGGGGCTCCCATGACAGTCTAATCTTTCATCGTCAGTTACGCATTGGGAAGAAGGTCATCCTCTGCAATCAAAAGATGAAGTCTCATTTATGTAATATTAGTTTCCTCTAATTTAGACCATAATCAGTTTTTAATGTCGATCCATTTGGTGTTACTTAGGTTCAAAATGAATAATCCAAGAAAATCATCACTGTCAATGGGAATCTGTGGAATCCATTTCCAAAATCGCTTCAGGATTCCCTGATGGAGGAGTTATAAATTCAATAGCTATCAATGAATGAATCCCACAATGTTTTATACTTCATTCCCAGATTCTATTTTATTATAGTGAGGACACTACATGTAGTACCCTTGGTTTCTCGTAAGTAACCCTTGTTTTATTTTTTTTTAAATACATGAAGCATATGAGAAATGGTTGGGAAACTTTGGAGACTTTTAAAGTGTTAAAGGGTAAAAGGTGGTGATGCACGGTCTTCACACGGGTTTCCCAAACCGTGCGGAAGCCATGCAGGTGTCGGTCACTTTGGACAGAGGAGACCACACAGTGTGTGCATGGTTTGGGAAAACCATGCGAGGAGGCCGCGCGGAGTGCCCCTTCCAAGCAGTGACTACCACATGGTTAGCGCACAATTTTCATATCCATGCGGACTAACCGTGCATGTGATCAACAAAGATCCTATTTTTAAATATATAATCCGTTTTATCATTAAGCCCACTCATTGTTTCTCCTAGACAGCTTTAACATGGGATTTCTCTCTGGTGAAGGTGGGAGAACACTTACCAGGCATTTTGGAAGCGATCTGGAGGTTTTCCTTGGTGTTTAGTGGCTGGTTGATTGAGGTAAGACTTGTTCCCTTTAGTTTTCTTAGATCTCATTCTTCCCTCTTGATGGATCCTTATATCTACGCACAATTTGGGTAAACCTAAGGTAGTTGATGACTTTTATTTTGGGTTTTGGTTTTTTTGGTACTAGGGGAAGAAATATAAAGAGGTTTCAGGGAGTAGTTGACTCGGTTTTGTTGTCTTTCTTCATCCTTTGGTTTGTTTCACCTAATTTGTTGAGGTAGAAGGCTTAACTACCAATTCCACTTTCTTAGAACATGAAGTCTTTGTTTCAAATTGTTTTCCTTGATTGAAATGGTTTGTTTATCTACATTGAAAGAATGGTTGAAACCCATTTTATGTAAAGGGTGATGGAAATTGTGTGTTTTTGGAAAGTGTTTGTTGAAGTGAATTTAAAATGGTGACTTTAAACTGGTTATGGTTTTCCTTCTTGAAAGAAATGGTTTTCAGTAAACGTTTTGATGCTTTATTGAATGGTTTTCAACACACTTGGTTTTGGCATCGATTTGCATGGGTTGTGGTGTGTGTTCATATGCATTGGGATGGATAAGGGTGAGAAGTACCCCCATCAAAATGTTGGGATGGATAAGGGAGAGAAGTACCCTCATCAAAAGTTTGGGACAGATAAGGGCGTGAAGTACCCCTGTCAAGGTATTCCACTTTGTGAAGACTTAGTGGAAGAATAAATCACCACTCGCAAGTATAGGGAGGTCCAGGTTTCAGCCATGGTTGGTTTTGTGGATTTGTGAAATGGAATGAATGTGCCCAAATGGAAATGAGAATTTGATTGGAAACTTTGATTGGTTTCTTTTCTTGAGAAAGATGGTTTTTGTTGGAAAATCGTTTTGACATGGAAATTTTTATATTGTGGACTATTTTGAAATTGTTTTATATGAATTTTTTTATATAAATGAGCTAACATGTTTTATCCTAGAGGCATGGATTGGGATTTCATCAGGGAAAACCTACTGAGTTTCATTACTCACCCCATGTTTTGGCATGTTGGTGATTTTACAGATGTCATATACCAGGATGTTGGAAAAGGCAAAGTGTAACATGTTTATAGCACTACTTCATGATACATGGGTCGTTTCATGATATTGGAGCATGGAGCTTGTGGAGCATGAAGTTGGGTTGTCGTCTTGTAGTATTTTAGTTTTCCTTTCCACTGTTTACTATGATTTATTGTTGGTTTCCGCTGTGGTACTCTTGGTTGGTTTCTGATAAAATAAATGATTGAGTTGTCTTAGATTTTATAATGCAACATTTAGTTGATTAGTTTGGTTATGGTTGTTATTTCTTTGGTATCTTATAAAAGGGTAAATTGTCCCCCACTTGTTTTGAAACCCTTCGGCATTTATTGTCTGCCTTTCACACCCTAGGGATGTCTCTTAAGGACAAGTAATGACTTGTTGTATTCTCAAGCTAATAAGGGTAAGTAGGTCATTATAAATGGTATCATCTTGTTAGGTCATTTCTGAACAAGTGATCATCAATGTTCTTGGTCTTGGAGTTGAAATTCATTCTAGTCTATTTCTTGGTTCAAAATCATAGACAGGAGTAGGATTGTCAAAACATGAAATGCATAACATAAAATGACGTAGCTAACCTGTTTATGCTGAACTTCAAGATACCATGGAGTTGGGTACATAAGTGTTTTAGAGACACTTATAGGATAACAAATCTCATTGTCATGGGTTTAGCCAATGAGATGAGCAAGACATGCATTAGAGGAATGACTTCCCACTAGGAGTGTATATATCATTTTGAGAAATGGATTATGGTTTGATGCAAAAGCGTGATTTTTGAAAATTTTAAAATTGTTTTCAAGTGAATGATTTTGAAAAGAGAATGGTTGATGTATTTTAAAAATTGATTTATTTTCAAAAGAAAGAAAAGTTTTTTATATTTTTTTTAGAAATGGGTAAATGTGGAAATACTTGATGGTTGGAAATCAATGTTGTGACAGTGATGTGATAGAAATTGAAATGATAAGACTTTAGTTTCTAGGAAGTGAGACTAACGGCGTGCATTGTTTCTGTAGAAAATGGAACCTGTTAGGCATCATAGAAAGCAAATGGAAGTGGCTGCAGAGAATGTGGTCACACATGTGCCACAGGTGAACCAGCAGCTATTCAAAAGTATAGTTCAAGTGTTTCAGGCTGTGGACATGGGGAATTAGAGGGATGATTCAAGGCATGTAGACCATTCCATCCACTTCCAGATGAATAATCCACCAATATTTCATGGTGATTCTGAACCAGAATGTGAATAGGTGTGGCTGAATAGGATGAATTGTATCATCGATTTCATCGGCACACCAACAGAACTGAAAGTAATGTTGGGGACGTATATGCTGGAGGATCTTTCACGATAGTGGTTGGAGCTAGTGGTGCAGGCAAAGGTGGATCAAGGCATGGGCTTGGAGGAATTTGAGGAATTTTTCAATAAACAATTCTATCTTTATAGGTTCATGATCCATAGGATGACAAACTTTTTTAGCCTCAAGCAAGAGAATATTTCTATCACAGATTATGCCTCTAAATTAATGAATTTAGTGCGATTTGCACTGGAAGTTTCTATAAGTGTGTCATTGAAGGAACACATCATTGAATCAGGGTTGCGACAGGAGGTTCACTCGAAGATAGTTGTGCTATGTATTGAGGATATATGGAGATGGTAAATAGAGAAAAAATAGCTGAAAGAGACATCTCAGGAGTTATGGGAGGAGGAAGTATGATGATACCCATGAGAATGGGTAGGAACTCTAATGATGGAAACAAGAGGAAGAAGGAAACCTACGTCTATGGTGGGAGTATGAATTAGAATCATACGACTGGATCGGTGAATATTCCTCCACGACCCATGATGAAAGATAGGTGTTTTCAATGTGGCTCGATTGATCACATGAAACGAGAATATTCAGAACCACCAAGATCGTGCCACAATTGTAACAAGATGGGGTATCTTCAGCGATATTGTCACAGTGCTCCATGGTCGGGTGTTCATGACACTTCTCAGTTATCGCAAGCATCTTAGGCTTTGACAGGGCGAGGACAAGAGAATCAGTCACTCCCATAGAATAGAGCTAGCTATGGTCATTCCAGGAGTACCATGACTCCTCAAGCAGGACAATCTAAACAAGGCAATAAGGAGAAAAGTGCAGCAACAAAGCAAATGTATGGAGCGTAATAGGTGATTATGGATGACTATTCTGGACCGTCTATGGTGAGAGGTATGATTATTTTGAATTCTACTCTCATAAAAGTGTTGTTTGATACTGGTGTGTCACATTCTTTTCTTACTTCTCGTATTTCTAATTTGATGAACTTAAAACAGGAAATGATTCCATCTGTGATAAAACATCAAAATCCTCTCAGTTAAATATAGCGTAGAGCCTTCATATGTAGAGCATGTTATATAACTGTTGATGGAGCTAATCTAAAATGGGATTTCTCTATGCTAGAGATGGATTTCTATGATATAATTCCGGGTATGGATTGGTTGACAGAGTTCAGGGCTCACATCAACTTTTATAGCAGAAAAGTCAGTTTCGTGACTGAGGATGTCATTGAGCATCTCTTTAGTGAAGAAAGAGTGGTGATGGCAGGTACAACAGGATTGTTCGCACCATTAGTGGAAACGATCTCTTACTAGTTTGTTGCGTTAAACTTGGAATTGATGGATGAGATCGCGAATAACAGTTTTCCAGTAGTCGGGGATCAATTTTATGATGTTGTTCTTGAAAACATATCAGGTTTACCACCTATAAGAGAAGTGGAGTTTATGATTGATCTCCTTACAGGGACCAGTCATATCTCACATCCATCTTATAGGATGACACCAATGGAGTTAAAGGAATTAAAAGTGTAGCAGTAAGAACTGGAAGACCAAGGTTTTATTCACCCATCCATGTCTCCGTGGGTAGCACCAGTTTCATTTGTAAAGAATGGAGATGGAACCTTGAGGCTATGTTTGGATTTTCATAAACTTAACAAAGTTACAAAAAAAATAGATATCAACTTCCACGCATTGATGACATGTTTGATCAATTATGGTGATCTTAGTGGTTCTCTGTGATTGACTTGCGGTCAGGATATCAGCAGTTGCGTGTTTCGAAGGAGGATATTCTGAAGACAGACATCAGAAGAAGATATGGTCACTACAAATATGTAGTCATGCTGTTTGGTCTTGAGAATGAAACATCAGCCTTTATGGCATAGATGAATCGAATATTTATGTGATATATGTATTATTTTATTGTGGTGTTTGTGGACGACATATTGGTGTATGGAAGAACAAGGGGTGAGCATGAGAAACACTTGGTGATAGTGTTGGAAATCATGAGAGACCATCAATTGTTTTCCAAATTATCAAAGTGTGATTTTTGGATACAAGAGGTATGCTTACTGGGCCTTGTTGTTTCTGAGAAATGTGATTCAGTGGATCCAGAAAAGATAGAAGTTGTTCCTTCTTGGAAACCACCGAAGAATGTGTTTGAGATACACAGTTTTCTCGGTCTAGATCATTACTACTGATTCTTTGTGTGTGATTTCTCATGACTATTGTCACCAATTACTGCTCTAACAACAAAGAATTCACCATTTCAATGGACAAGAATAATGTGAGAAGTATTTCCAAGAACTAATAGTTCGTCTTACATCAACACCCATCCTGATCATGCCTGAAACAGGATCGGAGTATGTGGTGTATTGTGATTCTTTGGGAATAGTTTTGGGTTGTGTTCTCATTCAAGGAGACCATGTTGTTTCTTATGTCTTAAAGCAGTTGAGGGTGCATGAGAAAAATTACCCAACACATGATATGGAGTTAGCTGCAGTCGTCCATGCTTTGAGAACATGGAGACATTATCTCTTTGGTGAGAAATTTTATGTGTTTATAGATCACAAAAGCTTGAAATACATTTTCTCACAGCAAGATTTGAATCTGAGGAAAAGGAGGTGGATGGATTATCTCCATATGTTTGAATTTGACACGATGTACACACCAGGAAAAGGGAATTCGGTGGCAGATTAATTGAGTAGAAAGTCATACACTTAGTTATCGAAAGTAGATTTAGATAAATGGCAGTTGATTTTGGTCTTAGACGACATGCATATGGAATGTGAAGACAGATTGAATGTTGCGGTTTTCCTCCCAGTTCTGCTTGTTCTTGATTTGGTGGAGATAGAAATGGAGGCACTGGCATCTGATGTAGACTATGTTGCAATGAGTTCAAAAATAAATGGGGGAGAGACCATTGAGGGATGGAAGCTAGATGGTAGTTCACTTTTGTGTTTCAGAGATCGGATGGTTGTACCTATGGATTGTTAAGAACAAGTACTTCATGTTTATCCCCAATCAAGATGGGTTGTACACCTAGGTACATAGAAGATGTATAAGGCATTGAAGGTGCAATTTTGGTGGAGAGGCATGAAAAGGAAAGTAGCCAAGTTCATCTCGCGGTGCTTAACTTGTCAGTAGGTTCAAGCAGAGCATCAGAGACCAGCTGGTATGTTATAATCTTTACCAATCCAAGTGTGGAAATGGGATTAGATAGCAATGGATTTTGTTACAGGTCTTCCATGAATGGTCCGAAAACACGATGCCATTTGGGTGATAGTGGATCGTCTAACCAGGTCTGCCCATTTCATCCCTATTCGTGAAACTCATACGGTGGTAGATCATTCCAAAATCTATATATGAGAAGATGTAAAGAGGCATGGTGTACCAGTATCAATAGTCTCATATAGAGATCCAAGGTTCACATCTCGATTCTAGAAATCAATACAGCAAGCCCTTGGGACTCAGTTGACGATGATCACGACGTATCATCCTCAGACGGATGGGGAATCCGAGTGTATGATACAAATGTTGGAAGACATGTTGCGGGATTGTGTAATGGATTTTGGTGGATCATGGGAGGAGAATATACCCTTAGTAGAGTTCCCATACAATAAAATCTATCAATCCTCGACACGCATGGCGCTATTTGAAGCATTTTATGGGCATCCTTGTCATTCTCTGCTATGCTGGGTGGAAATGGGTGAAACTTCACTAGTTGGGCCAAGCCTTGTCTAGGAGACAACTGAGAAGATCCAGTAGATTAGAAAGAGGATGGAGATGGCTCAGAGTTGTCAAAAATCTTATGCAGATCACCATCGAAGAACGTTGTCATTCGTTGTGGGTGATCATGTCTTCTTGAGGATCTCTCCAAGGCTTGGACATCGTCGTTTTGAGTAGAAGGGAAAGTTATCTCCTTGGTAAATTGGACATTTTGAGATACTAGAATGGGTTGGAGTGGGGTCATAACGGTTGGAATTACCACCATGGTTTAGTTCTGTGCATAATGTGTTCCATGAATCTCAATTGAAAAAGTATTAGGCTGATCTTGACCATGTGATCATATGGGATCACGTTGACCTAGAGTCGGATGCTTCATTGATTCATATCCCAGTATAGATTGTGGATAGGCAAGAGAAAGTTTGTCATGGAAAAAGCATCAGTATAGTGCGGGATTTAGGGAAACATGATTAGATTCAGGAAGAGGCTTGGGAACATGAGAATGAAATGAAAGAGCACTGGATAGAACTCTTCTAGGAAAGTGATGGTTTTCTTCTTTCTGGAGACAGAAAGGCCAATGGTGGGGAGAATGTAGTACCCCGGTTTCTGGTATGTAACCCTTGTTTTATTTATTTAATTACATGAAACATTTGAGAAATGGTTGGGAAAGTTTGGAGACTTTTAAATTGTTAATGGGAAAGAAGTGGTGATGCACGGCCTTCGCACGGGTTTCCCAAACCATGCAGAACCCGTGCGGGTGGTGGTCACTTTTGAAATTGGGGACCGCACAGTGTGCTCACTGTTTGGGAAAACTGTGCGAGGAGGCTGTGCAGAGTGCCCCTTCCATGCAGTGACTACCGCATGGTTAGCGCACGATTTGCCTAGCCATGCGGACTAACCGTGCGCGGGATCAACATAGATCTTATTTTAAGGATCTAATCTATTTTATCATTAAACCCACTCGTTATTGCTACTATACGGCCCTGACATGGTATTTCTCTTTGGTGAAGGTTGGAGAACACTTACTAGGAATTTTGGAAGCGATCTAGAGGTTTTCCATGGAGTTTAGAGGCTATATGATCGAGGTAAGTCTCCTTTCCTTTAGTATTATTAGATCACCTTCTTCACACATGATGGATCCATATATCTATACCCAAGGTGAGTATATCTAATGTAGTGGATCTCTTTTATGGCAGGATTTGGTTTTTTTTGGTACTATGGGATGGAATCTAAGGAGGTTTCAGGGAGTAGTTGACTCAGTTTTGTTGGCATTCTTCGTCTGTTGGTTGGTTTCGCCTCATTTGTTGAGGTAGGTGGCTTCAATACCGATGCCTCTTTCTTAGATCATAAAGTCTTAGTTTCAAATTGTTTTCCTTGATTGAAATGGTTTTTTTATCTGCTGTGAAAGAATGACTGAAACCCCTTTTATGTAACGGGTGATGGAAATTATGTGTTTTTGGAAAGTGTTTGTTGAGGTGAATTTAAAATGGTGATCTTAAACTGGTTATGGTTTTGCTTCATGAAAGTAAAGGTTTTCCATAAAAGTTTTGATACTTTATTGAAATGTTTTTAACACACTTTGTTTTGGCATGGATTTTCATGGGTTGTGGTGTGTGTTCATATGCACTGGGATGGATAAGGGCAAGATGTACCCCCATCAAAAGGTTGGGATGGATAAGGGAAAGAAGTACCCCCATCAAATGGTTGGGATGGATAAGGGTGTGAAGTACCCCAGTCATGGTAGTCGACTATGTGATAGCTTAGTGTAAGGATAACTCACCACTCACGAGTATAGGGAGATCCAGGTTGCATGCATGGTTGGTTGTGTGTATTTTTGAAATGGAATGAACGTGCCAAAATGGAAATGGAAATTTGATTGGAAACATTGTTTGGTTTCTTTTCTTGAGAAAGATGGTTTTTTTTTTGGAAAATGGTTTTGAAATGGAACTTGTTTTATTGTGATCTGTTTTGGAATTGTTTTATATAAATTGTTTTATATAAATGTGCTAACAAGTTTTATCCTAGAGGCATGGGTGGGGAAGTCATCAGGGAAAACCTACTGAGTTTCATTACTCACACGCTGCTTTGGCACATTGGTGCTTTTGCAGATGTCATATACCGGGATATTGGAAAAGGTAAAGTGTCACATGTTTAGAGCACTAATTCGTGATACTTGGGCAGGTTTGTGATGTTGGAGCTTGGAGTTTGTGGAACATGGAGTTGGGTTGTCATCTTGTAGTCTTTTAGTTTGTCTTACCATTGTTTACTCTGATTTAGTGTTGGATTCTACTGTGGTACTATTGGTTTGTTTATGATAAATTAAATGGTTGAGTTGTCTTAGATTTAATCACGCATCATTTAGTTGATTAGTTTGGTTATGATTGTTGGTTATGCGGTATATTGTAAAAGGGTATATCGTCCCACAATTGTTTTGAAACCCTTCATCATTTATTGTCAGCCTTTGGCGCCTAGGGGATGTCGCTTAAGGCCAAGTTATGACTTGTTGTATTCTCAAGACAATAAGGATAAGCAGTTCATTACACTACAATCTCTTTGGGTTAAGGTGTGGTTATATTCATGGGATAGTTAGGAATTTTCATCATCTTTCATCGTTTTCACTTTTAACCATGTTGGATTGAATTATCGTTAGCTTCCCCCTTTCCAATATTCCACCCTCACATATGTGCTGAAATGATTTTTTATGCCCTCTTAATAATAGAAAATGATTCATTCTTAATCCTTTATATTTTTCAAAATTAATGTAGAATAGATGTATTTCATGTGTTTTTAACATTCAAAAATTCTAAATAAAATTTATGTTCAGAAAGAATTCAAGACAATGGTCTGAATTTCTATTAAAATTTTGTTGCTTTTCAATGATATAAATGGTTGAATCATTTTTAATCCATTGGGAAGGATGGTACCCTTTGTTTGAATTATTTAATATAAAAACATTTCTCTTAATCTATCTACACATCCTTTCACCCAATCACGAATTGAGAATTTTTCTTACATAATGGAAGGTAAATATATGTTAGGTTATTTTTTATCTACCATAAAAAATGATTTTTCCATATGTTCATTATTATCTGCTCTATTTCACTATTGTACAATATTGACTTATGCATGTGTACCTATTTATACTGTTTAAACAACAAAAAAACCACACACAAAAAACTGAATCAAATAAACATTATTTGTAGTGTGTAAATATAAAAAATATAGGGATATGTAGGTTGGGGACTTACTATTTGACTTCATGGAATACATAAGTTATCAGGTATTGAAATTTGATTGCAAAGGACGCAGGGAAGGTTCATTGGAAGGATCATGTATATAGAAAATTTTTAAAATCACTTATATATTCTCGATATGATGTGGAAATAATCAAATGAAATGGTTGATAGAAACATATCTGAAAATTGGTTACATGATTAAATTTTGAATTATTTTCTTCAATTGGTATCATGAATAACTTCAAATTTCATTCTGATACATTTCTTGAGACCCCTTTTTCCATGATCACTGAGAATAACTCCTTCGTGTGATTTTTTTCTTAGATCAAAATTCTATCAAGAATTAAATTTTAATTTAATGTTAACTATTTATGATGTTTTAAATATCTACATGAATATTTTTTGGAAATATTATTTTTCCTAGGAGTGAAATTTGTTTGGTTTGGGGGTGTTATCGCAACTCGATCCACTGTTTCACTTTCACCCAAACACAAATGTGCTAAAATACTTTTCTATTGAAAATTTAAAAAAATATTATCAAATTGTACTCCATGTTTTATTGAATTATTCTTATATTTTAACTTTTAAATAGAGAAACATTACTTTTTTCAGAACTTCATTGATGGTGGTGGTGAATTGGAGGTCCCATGACAATGATTAAGAAAAATGGGCCTAACTGAGAAGGATCCAAGCACCCCATTGGACTCTAATGCACACATTTACTAAATTTTGTATCCCAATGGGATGATATATTATGTTATTGTCCAAAATTAAATGGGATACATATCATATGAATACATCCAATCTTCAATCGGCCATCTAATGTCCCATCTTACATGATCTGTCCAGGGAATCAATTCTACATGAAGTCAAAAGTGGTGTTCAGTATATCGGTCTTTAGTGGTCCAAATGGTGCCAATGTTCATTTAGAGATAGTAATGATTTCGGGCTAAATGTTTTTAGTTTTCTCCGAAGATAGATAAGAATTTATGGAAATAAAAAAATAGTCCATGATTGTTTACACAATATGTGTGCCAAAAACCACAATCAATTTTTCCTAGAAAATGATAGCTTGGGAACATCATTTTTATGTTTGAAAAAGTAGTTATGAACAGACTTTTTTCAATTATAGAGGAGTCCTCTCTTCATCATATAATTTATAGAGGCTCGTATTCTCATATGGGGATCAAGGAAGAAGAAGAAGTTCTACCATACTTTCCTCCTCCTCTTGATGTTGGGCTAAAAGATGTGTCTTCATTGTGAAGGAGGTACAAACATCTCAATGGTGATCTAGTGCATCTAGATACAATTTTAGAGTAATTTTGGCTTAAGAAAACTTCACTCTTTATATCTTACATGATTTCATTTTTAATTATTTTTTTATACATTTGAATGTTAGGCTCTTAATTTCTAACTTATTGGTGTGAGGTTTTGAGTGTGTGAATTGTGCTTTTCTGGTTGTAAAACACAAGGATTTGTTTCATTCCAACATTCATAAGATTTAAATATGCTTTAGACACACTTATTGCATGCCTATTTTAGGGACCTTTCTAATATGATGGTTATGATAAGGTTGGGTTCATCAAGCAATGAAATAAAGTCATAGGAATAAATCTGGATTCCAATTAATTTCAATTGAAGAATTAATCCTAACCTAACTGTAACACCTAAGGTAAATAAAGAATATGATATTTTCATATTTATCCATATTTGTGAATAAAATTTTAATATGAATTTAAAGGGGATGCTATGCTCGATGGCATACCCAACACGCAACAACGAGTTTCTTGGGAATCTTACGTTGCACTCTAATAATAAAATAATATTATTTTAAATGGTAGTTAACATGTAGCCATTGTATTGACAGGAATGGATAGAAATAACTAAAATATGATTATATATGTTTTCAAATGTTTTTACATTTATCCAATAAAATATAAAGGCATAAAATACGGAAAGAATTCAATTTTAGGCGTATATGCCCTAGTTTTCACTAAAGGTTCACTTATCGCCTTTTGATGGTGAACCGTCATTAAATATAGTTTTGTTCACTCTTATACATTATATTGGACCAAATAAAACTCTTCTTTAGAATCGGGACATCAAAATTTACTTTGTGTAAATTTTTGGTATCTTTCTGATAAAGTTCATTTTTTTATAAATAGTGTAAAATGTGGTATTTTAATTCAAAACCTCTTTTTAATCTAATTTATTTATATGATTAGATTATATTTTTAATTGGTTTTAAAGTAAAATTAGAATATATTTTTACCATTAAATCCAGTAGTGGTCATTGGAATTAATTTCACTTTGAAATCGGACTTAAACTAGTGTCAATCTTTTGATACTTATTGTTTCATAAAAACACGCTATTTGCTCTGATAGTGGGAATTAATTATTAAATTAATTAATGTGACTTATATATTTTTAATTTTGTAAAATAGACTTCATTTTTTGAATTCGGAATATCAAATATAGCTTAGGGTGAATTTTTGGTAATTTTCTGAAAAACATCAATTTTTGATGAATAGTGAAACCACTAAGTGGTACTTATAAAAACTGATTTTTCCGTTTAAATGAAATTTTTCCATCATTGTGTTTTGAATTTAAAAAATCCAACATACATGGTTGTCATTAAATAAGTAAAATGTGGTTCAATGGGATAAAAATAATTTTTTTGGTGAATAGTAACTTATTAAGTTTTTAATCGCGATTAGAGGTAATTAGTGTAGTTTAAGGTAAAAATAATTTTTTAATAATATGAAATGAACTTGACACATGTCCTACCCTCCTTTTTTGTGTCATGGACGACCAAGAAAAGCCATGGGTCAACTTGGGGACCCCATGGATCCACTTTGGTTGGGAAATGACATAAATAACTTTTTATTTAATGTTAAAGTAAAAATGACACAAACTTGAGTTATTTTACGAAAAAAAAATTTACATGGGGTTATAAAGATCCGATTTTTGATTATAAATATTCATTGGAAAGATAAAAAGATTTCCTACATCATAGTAGTTTTTTATAATTTTTAGACTTTAAATAAATTAAATTATTTATGAAATCATGATGATGCAGCGATGACCTCATTAATGAAGAGTTTAAATAAAATGAAACGATAATATAAAATCTAAGACCTACACTTGTCCAAAAACTATTTTATGGGAATATTTCGAATCCTTATCATCTTATATTCGAAATATATCAATGTGGGACCTTAGAAATTCGAAACACTTTTTAAAATAAAATAATAGTTTCATGATTTCCAAAAGTGCCCCTCCACCCCTCTTATAAAAGGCCCCCACCTCTACCTCATTTCACACACCCCTCAAGCCTTTGGCTCGGCCATCCCCTGCCCATTTACTCTCTCCACATCCCTCTCCTCATACTATAGGATTCCCTTTGGGCAGAATCCTTTCAAAGGAATCCTTTAGGCTCAAATCAAAAGGAGTTACACTTTTAAAGGACGTTAAAGAACGATCGAGTCAAGTCGGACCCGAGGTAAGGGATCCTACTCCACTCTTTCTTTTTAAGTACACTCTTTTATGTCATTCCTTTTAAAGCTCATCTTTCTTATTGTTATGTTCTTTTATATTAATCTTACTATAATTTTTATGTTCATGTGATGAGAGACCCTATTCTCTCTCATCAATCTATTTTGGAAGTTTTGAGTGGCGCTGTTAGGCTGCCGAATTTTCGTAAGAGATCCAACCTCTCTCTTTCTTTTTTTAGTACTCTCCTTTATGTCACTTCTTTTAATCTCCTCTTTGTTATGTTGGGGGATGTTCTTTTATATTCCTCTTTCTATAAACTTTATGTTAATATGATGAGATAACCTATTTGATCTCATCAATCCATTTTTCTATGTTTTATGTGGCGCCGTTAGGCTGCCGAGTTTTCGTAAGGGATTTTTCATCTCACTTTTATTCCCGTGAGATTTATGCTACATTTGCCACAATTTCCTTTGAGTGGTGTATGTACTTCCCGTTATTATAAACTTTGTGTAGTATAATTTCATTTATGGGTATTCACATCTTTATTATATGACCCTTCTTCCATGGGGTGTACGTTTCGAAAGTTACCCAACTCGGTAAGGGGACCTTTCACCCTCCTCTTTTTAAAAGACTTATTTTGTTATGTCTTTTAATTCAGATACTATTATGTTGGGATATTTTGTTTTATATCCTTATTGATGTAAATTTTATGTCCAAGTGATGAGATACCCTTTTTATCCCTCATCAACTCTTTTTCTAAATTTTGAAGTGATGCTGTTAGGCTGTCTAATTATTGCAAGGGAACTACTTAACCCAATTTTGATTCTTTGGGATAAACTTGTACACCTTGAATATGTCATTCTATGATTATGTGTGAATGTCCTCTGAGTGTTTTACACTTAATACCCACTTATATTTCTTGTATTCGTTTGTCACACATAGTTATGTAACTGATTTATCCTTAATCCAAGGATACCGTCTTTGTATGGGACTTCGTCTCAATCTCCTTTCATTGAGGCATATTCTATTTTATACACAACCTTATTTTATACGGTGTATAAACCCATTTGACTTTTACGTTTATCCAAAAGGAATCTTTTTTATATGAAGCGTTTTACTAAATGACAATAGGGAATGTTTTTGTCGTACGTATGCGGCAACAACGACTTCTCTGTCGTCGTGACCGTTATTTGAGTTTCGGCTTCCTCTACAAGACATACCTTCTTTTTTAAAGAAAAATAAATACCATGTTTTAATTTTATTTTGGTATTGAAAATGGTTTTCATAATGTTTTTATATCAATGTGTTTTATTTATATCTTGTGATTGAAAGGTGGAAATTTTATGTTTCCTTTATGCATGTTTTATGTGATACGATTATGTTGAGGTTCTTGGGAATTATTATGATGACGGGTGGTTCCGTGATAAACTAAGGGCGGGTGAGCCCGATATAGCTCTCCAATGCATTGGGTAATGCGAAGGAGTGAAACATTGAGGTTTCTCCGAAGAGATTTTGGAAATATACTGTGATGGGTATTCCAAAACGTAACCAAGAGGGTTACTCTCTACGTAAGAATGTTATGAATTCCTCAAGTTAACTTTTATGTCTTATGATTTCTATGATTTATTCATGATTTGATATGCCTATGTTTTATGGGTAAATTATGATTTCATTCTTATGTATACATGTACTCATGTTTCCTTTCCATATTTGTTTATCCCTTACTGAGCTTTTTATACTCATCCCAAGTTTTTGAAATGTTTTTCACAGGTCAAGGGAAGGGTACATGATGTGATGATAGTGTCAAGGATGTGTCAAGAAATAATACATGTTTTATTTTAAATATGTTTCCGTTGATGGGAAGAATGAATACTGTCTTTTATGTAACCACTTTGTTTAAATGTGGAATGTAATGCATGTTTCATGATCTAATTCTCTAAAACTCTAAACCTGAAAAGATCCTCAATGTGTAATCTTGTAATAACTCAAGACTAAGTAAGGTTTAAGGCTGGGGCCTTATAGTTGGTATCAAAGGTCAGTTTAGATAACTTTAGAGGTTAGGGTATTCTCTAAGCACAAGTGACATTACCATAATGGTTAGGATTTCAGAAAGAGTCCTAGTTTTAGTTAAAGTTAATGAGTAAGTATATATTAGTGTTTATATTCCTCATTAGTACATGATGGTTATGTTTATATACTCACATTGACCTTTTTGGTTTTAGTAAATGGCATGATCTAGCAGGCACCAAAGTTACAATGGGTTTGAAGGAAACTGTGGTGGTTCTCTGATTAAGAGACTGGATTAGATGGGGGATTCAATGAGGAATCTCATGGTTGTTCTAAACCAACTATCAAGGATTCATGATCAACCACTTCAACTTTGGTGAGTTCTCTAATGCATCATATATGAGATGGCCAACTCGATGTGGAAATTCAGGTAATAATTATTAAGGTAACCATTAGGGTTTATATGATCCTTACTTTTGAGGTAATTATGGGTTATTATATGTTATGATGGAAAATGAAAGGCATGAGATAAACTTGAGGTTAAACTATGTTATGATCATCTTTGAAGATTTTATCTCATTTTGTGGAATGTTTTAAGAATTATATAGTTTTGGAAAAAGGACAACACGCAGACCGTGTGACTACCCGTCGCGTCGGACAAAGCTGTGGGAATCGAACCCACAACCAAAGTGTGACTGGTATTTATCATCTACCACTGGACTACGTGAAGTCCCTGGTTAGTTTGACTGATTCTTTCTAGTTATATGATTTTATCAATTAAGATTAAGTTGATTTTGCGTTATTTATGAAAATTATTAACCTATCATGGAGGATATGTGATTAGGTTAATTACATTTCAATATGAGACTTTAGGAGCAACTGATGTTGTTTGGAGATATATGTTACGATTTAACTTGGAAGACTATGTGACTAAATCCTTCAAATATTTGGGTTTCAATCTTAGTTTGGTTTACTTTGAAAAATTTTATGGACAAATTGATTATAGAATGGTCCTCGTTGAACTTTGGGTTTTGTTGGACAAATTTTGGAGATTAAGAATAGATTTTCCTTTTATAAAGGGTTATCCTTTTCTGGATTATCTGATCTTGTAATAACCTTTTTGGTTTTGGTTTTGGTTAAAGTCTAAAGACATGGGAAGTATATAGTTCTCTTTTTTTGGATTAGGTGACTCTCTAGAAGTTGATTATAGTACTCTTAATGCGAACAAGTCTCCCTAAATACTTGACTTTTGGAAAAAAAAATATGAGTTTGATTGAGGAATCCAGTAAAGGTTGAAAGTCAACATGATAAGTGATTATGTTTCCTTATGAATAAATTCGTCAATAAAAAGTAGCTTAACACGAAAATGTTGTCTATTAGATTTTCCTACTGGGGAATCGAATACCGTTTAACCCATCACAAGTTTGTGATTTTCTCATTGTTAACTTTCTCCTAGACATGTTTACTATCACTCTCCCTCAAGAACATGACCCTTTGCTTTTTCTTCCATGACCATGTTTTTCTACATGGAGTCCTAGTATGGGTTGACTCGGGTGACCTCTGTACTTATCTTCCTTTATTTTAAAGTGATTGTTTTACCGACTCTTGTTCCGATGTGGGACGATCAAGGATATTTCCAAGGTCAATTTTAAAAATTGCTAGGACGCAATTCCCAAAGGGGGGGAAGGATGTAACACCCTAGGTAAATAAATAATATGACATTTTCATATTTATCCATATTTTTGAATAAAATATCTATATGACTTTAAAGGGGATGCTATGCTCGATGGCGTACCCAACACGCAACAACGAGTTTCTTGGGAATCTTACGTTGCACTCTAATAAAAAAAATATTATTTTAAATGGTAGTTAACATGTAGCCGTTGTATTGACAGGAATGGATAGAAATAACTAAAATATGATTATATATGTTTTTAAATGTTTTTATATTTATCCAATAAAAGATAAAGGCATAAAATACGGAATGAATTCAATTTTAGGCGTATATGCCCTAGTTTTCACTAAAGGTTCACTTATCGCCTTTTGATGGCGAACCGTCATTAAATATAGTTTTTTTCACTATTATACATTCTATTGGACCAAATAAAACTCTTCTTTAGAATCGGGACATCAAAATTTACTTTGTGTAAATTTTTGGTATCTTTCCGATAAAGTTCATTTTTTTATGAATAGTGTAAAATGTGGTATTTTAATTCAAAACCTCTTTTTAATATAATTTATTTATATTATTAGATTATCTTTTTAATTGGTTTTAAAGTGAAATTAGAATATATTTTTACCATTAAATCCAATAGTGGTCGTTGGAATTAATTTCACTTTGAAATCAGACTTAAACTAGTGTCAATCTTTTGATACTTATTGTTTCATAAAAACACGCTATTTGCTCTGACAGCGGGAATTAATTATTAAATTAATTAATGTGAATTATATGTTTTGAATTTTGTAAAATATACTTCATTTTTTGAATTTGGAATATCAAATATAGCTTAGGGTGAATTTTTGGTAATTTTCTGAAAAGCTTCAATTTTTGATGAATAGTGAAACCACTAAGTGGTACTTATAAAAACTGATTTTTCCGTTTAAATGCAATTTTGCCATCATTGTGTTTTGAATTTCAAAAATCCGACATACATGGTTGTCATTAAGAAGTAAAATGTGGTTCAATGGGATAAAAATAATTTTTTGGTGAATAGTAACTTATTAAGTTTTTAATCGCGATTAGAGGTAATTAGTGTAGTTTAAGGTAAAAATAATGTTTTAATAATATGAAATGAACTTGACACATGTCCTACCCTCATTGGTTGTGTCATGGCCGACCCAGACAAGCCATGGGTCAACTTGGGGACCCCATGGATCCACTTTGGTTGGGAAATGACATAAATAACTTTTTATTTAATGTTAAAGTAAAAGTGACACAAACTTGAGTTATTTTACGAAAACAATTTTTACATGGGGTTATAAAGATCAAATTTTTGATTATAAATAATCACTGGAAAGCTAAAAAGATTTCATACATCATAGTATTTGTGTTATAATTTTTAGACTTTAAATAAATTAAATTATTTATGACATCATGATGATGCAGCGATGACCTCATTAATGAACAGTTTAAATAAAATGAAACGATAATATAAAATCTAAGACCTAAACTTGTCCAAAAACTATTGGATGGGAATATTTAGAAGCCTTATCATCTTAGCTTCTAAATATATCAATGTGGGACCTTAGAAATTCGAAACACTTTTGAATATAAAATAATAGTTTCATGATTTCCAAAAGTGCCCCTCCTCTCCTCTTATAAAAGGCCCCCACCTCTACCTCATTTCACACACCCCTCAAGCCTTTGGCTCAGCCATCCCCTACCCATTTACTCTATCCACATCCCTCTACTCATCTTATAGGATTCCCTTTGGGAAGAATCCTTTCAAATGAAGTCTTTAGGCTCAAATCAAAAGGAGTTACACTTTTAAAGGACGTTAAAGAACGATCGAGTCAAGTCGGACCCAAGGTAAGGGATCCCACTCCACTCTTTCTTTTTAAGTACACTCTTTTATGTAATTCCTTTTAAAGCTCATATTTCTTATTGGGATGTTCTTTTATATTAATCTTACTGTAATTTTTATGTTCATGTGATGAGAGACCCTATTCTCTCTCATCAATCTATTTTGGATGTTTTGAGTGGCACCGTTAGGCTGCCGAATTTTCGTAAGAGATCCAACCTCTCTCTTTCTTTTTTTAGTAATCTCCTTTATGTCACTTCTTTTAAGCTCCTATTTGTTATTTTGGGGGATGTTCTTTTATATTCCTATTTCTATAAACTTTATGTTAATATGATGAGATACCCTATTTGATCTCATCAATCCATTTTTGTATGTTTTTTGTGGCGCCGTTAGGCTGCCGAGTTTTCGTAAGGGATTTTTCATCTCACTTTTATTCTCGTGAGATTTATGCTACATTTTCCACAATTTACTTTGATTGGTGTATGTACTGCCCATTATTACACACTTTTTGTAGTATAATTTCATTTATGGGTATTCACATCTTCATTATATGGCCCTTCTTCCATGGGGTGTACGTTTTGAATGTTACCCAACTCGGTAAGGGGACCTTTCACCCTCCTCTTTTTAAAAGACTTCTTTTGTTATGTCTTTTAATTCACATACTATTATGTTGGGATATGTTATTTTATATCCTTATTGATGTAAATTTTATGTCCAAGTGATGAGATTCCCTTTTTATCGCTCATCAACTCTTTTTCTAAATTTTGAAGTGACGTCGTTAGGCTGTCTAATTATTGCAAGGGAACTTCTTAACCCAATTTCGATTCTTTGGGATAAACTTGTACACCATGAATATGTCGTTCTATGATTATGTGTGAATGTCCTCTGATTGTTTTACACTTAATACCCACTTATATTTCGTGTATTCTTTTTTCACACATAGTTATGTAACTGATTTATCCTTAATCCAAGGATACCATCTTTGTATGGGACTTCGTCTCAATCTCCTTTCATTGAGGCATATTCTGTTTTATACACAACCTTCTTTTATACGGTGTATAAACCTCTTTTACTTTTACGTTTATCCAAAAGGAATCTTTTTTATACGAAGCATTTTACTAAACGACAAAAGGGAATGTTTTTGCCGTATGTATGCGGGAACAATGACTTCTCCGCCGTCGTGACCGTTATTTGAGTTTCGGCTTCCTCTACAAGCCATACCTTCTTTTTAAAAGAAAAATAAATACCATGTTTTAATTTTTTTTTGGTATTGAAAATGGTTTTCATAATGTTTTTATATCAATGTGTTTTATTGATATCTTGTGATTGAAAGGTGGAAATGTTATGTTTCCTTTATGCATGTTTTATATGATACGATTATGTTGAGGTTCTTGGGCATTATTATGAAGACGGGTGGTTCCGTGATAAACTAAGGGCCGGTGAGCCCGATATAGCTCTCCAATGCATTGGGTAACGTGAAGGAGTGAAACATTGAGGTTTCTCCGAAGAGATTTAGGTAATATACTGTGATGGGTATTCCAAAACGTAACCAAGAGGGTTACTCCCTACGTAAGAATGTTATGAATTCCTCAAGTTACCTTTTATGTCTTATGATTTATATGATTTATTCATGATTTGATATGCCTATGTTTTATGGGTAAAGTATGATTTCATTCTTATGTATACACGTACTTATGTTTCCTTTCCATATTTTTATATCCCTTACTGAGCTTTTTATGATCATACCAAGTTTTTGAAATGTTTTCCACAGGTCAAGGGAAGGGTAAATGATGTGATGATAGTGTCAAGGATTTGTCAAGAAAGAATCCATGTTTTATTTTAAATATGTTTTCGTTGATGGGAAGAATTAATACTGTCTTTTATGTAACAACTTTGTTTAAATGTGGAATGTAATGCAAGTTTCATGATCTAATTCTCTAAAACTCTAAACCTGAAAAGATCCTCAATGTGTAATCTTGTAATAACTCAAGATTAAGTAAGGTTTAGGGCTGGGGCCTTATACTAACTGAGTCTATAAGAATAGTAAACATGAAATGTGTGTATTGAAATCACAAAAATCCCTCAATATCATATTTGTCAAAATCTAATTCTTTCTTAACTATTAAACTATTTAAATTATGTTAGTATCGAAAATCAATTTTCAAAACTAACCCCCAATTTCATTAACATTTATTAAGAATAAACACAATAAGCCTTGAAACATTCATTTAGAGACAACCTAGGGTATGCACAATACGTTATATAATCCTTAAAATGATAAACAATTTTATGTGTAATGAAAAAATGTTCATCCCACTGACACACACATTGTGAAGCATGTAGAGAAGGGAACCTATTTGTCCAACATGATGTGACATTACAGTTAGGTCGATTAATCATTTGAAGAAGTTAAAGGATTTGTGTTAGATAATGGTATTATATTTGGCTACATTGGGATCAGATTCGTCCATCTCATCTGGATCAATATGCTCATACTGTAGAAAAGAAGCAAGGATTTATTTGGAAGGGTCATCCTATGGAATCTTACCCAATGTACTAGGCTTAAGGTAATGGGGAATACCAACAACACTTGATTATTCCTTTACAACTTCACCACCACCCGCCTTGAGTTCTTCCTTTCTAGTGGATTCACATACATAAATAGTTTCCAGATCATCAGCGGTGATGAATGGGCCATCTTGGAGGTTTAGCTGTTTATGAATTTAAGAATCCACTAGAAGAGATCCCACAGATGAACCAACCTCATCCACCTTTTGATATTTCTATTACCCAAGAACTACATAGAATACATTAACCTCATTCAATCTGATCAAAAAATGATAGGTACAACCTTGTGAAAACAAGGGATTATAGTAGCTGAGAACTACCTGGTTGAGACCTGGAGTCATAGTTGGGATTTCCAACATATGATATCATTTAGTGATTGTTATTTCAATAATTGAAATAAATTCCCCTTGATTAATTTTGGTAGAAGATTCCTAGAATATGAAAACATGTTAATGATAAAAAAACCATTGAAATTCAATTACAGATTAATGATTTGAAATATGATCTTACCCAGAGGGGGAGAAATGTGGATGATAAGCTGCATTAGGTGCATCGCTTCCCTAGTAGTGGGTGTGATCATAGGCATACCAGGGCATGGTCCACCATAAATGATACGGAGTACATGAGGATATAATGAACTTACATTGACTATATCATCCTTGATTGACTCAATAGTTTTTTTAGACCAGGGGACAGGACCTGAAGCATGATCAACCACACTCATTTGTGCATTTTCACCTCTTGAAGGGGGCCCTCTTGTTCATTATCAAGATGATCCAATACTAGATAATTTTTTCTAGCGGTTATACATAATTAATTTCAAGCATCATAGAATGATCTACATTATGTATTACTCTGAGATATTCGTCTAACTCTTCATCAGACCCTGAAATAGAACTACTCTCTTAGGGACTCCCTTGATGAGTAGTCATACCTTAGGATTATCCATCATTATATTTGTCTTCTTATTCTTTTTTTGTTTCTTCCTTATGTGGTGGTTTGTTCCTATCAGGATCTGAACAATGCATCACTTTTATTAGGGTGGGGGTGCCTCTTACTTCCCCCATAGGTGGCTATAAACATCCATGTCCATTAGGTACACATGGATTCGATGGAAGATCACTATTTCTACCTCTTAAATTCCCATGATGTCTAGAAACTAAATCACATCCTTCTCATCTTCCTTTATATATCCTCCATCGTAACAGATGTTTGTGACATTGTCCAACCTAAACAAAGTGTTTGAATGAATTTTTTTTACTAGTTGTAAAACATATCTCAAATTTTTCCTTACTCTTTCTTTTTTTATTATCGGGGTCACATTTAGAACCAGTATCCACTAGATGGAATGGGTTTAGTTGTTCCTTATAAAGTACCCACCATCGTAGTTCTATATATAGATACCCCTGATGTTTGGCTATCCCCTTGAGAATCAGCTCTCCTACTTCCTCACAAATTTGGATCCCTGGTCACTAGATCAATCACCCATACACATTTCAATTACATTTCCATCTGATATGTAGCCACAAAATTATTTTTATAATTCGACGACATTCCCTCTTCAATGATGGTTGGTGGAAGAATTTTGGATTTTCTAGAGCCCAATATTTTCATCATTCCCGATAGTTAGCAAAGGATATAAGGGTTTTTATCTTCATGGATCCCCATGTAGATTCTCTTCCCCACTCAATGAAGGAATCCAAAATTCTTTTTTATGTAAGATGGATTGTATGTCCCACAGAACAATTTTTTATATATCTGGGCCACTAGAACACTTCCCCTGAAGCTTTGAATTTACTCATTATTCTTCCATGAATCTTCCAAGTTATACATCATCATACAAACCAAAGATTCAAAGGGGTGATTGTTTATCTTTTCATATTTTACAAACCAAATTAGGATCCCTTCCCTGTTATGTGTCATTGGTGGGACCCCAAAGATGTTTAGTAGGGAATAAAAATAAGTGAATTTCATAGAATAAAAGAAATTCTAGAATTCATAACCCCCAAAATGTGTTGTCATTTAACCATTCAGAAATTGGAAAGGCCCATAGATTCTCTTGGTTGTATTCCCCTAGAAAGAAGAACTAGTATACTATATAGTCAATCCTACATAGGTTATCCAATGTTGACCATGTTTCTAGATTCATGTATTTATGTTATCACCAATGTACCTATATGGAATCACATCCCCATGTCCCATAATGGTCGGATCCACCTTCTCAAGAATGTGTCTAGGATATATGTATATAGAACTAATGGGTCCCAGTTTCCCACCATGTTGTATCACCAATTAATGTACTATCATAATTATAGGATAAACCAATTTCCTATTGTTGTTCCCCTCTATGATACGATTGGGAATTATTTCCCACATCTTAGAATCCTCGCCTTTTTTCCTTCTTCAAGAACAAGTTGATCAAGGCCTTGAATAGGACATCCTTTTGGGATTTGGGAGTGAAATCCATTTTCTCATTCACTAGATCTAGAATTTGTTACATCAATATTGGAGTCTTATCATTATATTCATAGGTATTTTGTGGTAGAAGGAACTCATCATACTCGAATACATACAAAATTATGCCTCTAATAAAAAGGATGTACCCTATGTTGATGACCGAATCCCCATGGTGGAGGTGGAATGTGTTCATGTCTGGGGACCATCGACTGGGGATCTCAGAAACTAGCTCTCATGGGTGTTAGAAATTGAACTGTTACATCCATACCAATTCATACAACCTAATGCTGAATGCATTAACCAATATTCGTGGAATTTATAGTAAACCATTTATGACCACACCCACTCACTAGTAATGTTACCATAGAAACCCAATTCCCAATATTTCTTCCATCCCTTTCTATTTTCCCTCAATCTACTTTTCAATGTTGTGGCGTAATGGGAGCATAATTATTCATCATCTACATAATCGATTATGACTTTCATGGTCCTCTAGTTTAGTTCATAGATAGACATGCTCCTATGATCCATGGCAGTATGACCATGGACAGTGATGCTACATCACTGAATATCGTCTTCTAGTGTGAAAAATGGCCATTTTGAGTTAATAACAGAAGATGGAATGGTCCCTTCATCTATATGTTTGAATTACCTTAAATATAGAATCATTATTAGTGGATAATCCTTCTATGATAGCATCAACATCCCCTAGAGCATCTTGTTATTGAAACAACTCTTCTAGACTGGTGAATTTGAGGGTTTAAATCATCATAGATCTCTGAGAAACAATAGTTGGATCGATATTAGAAGAAAAGTTAAAAGGAAAAAGAACACAAGAGTTTAGGTCTAACACACAAGACTCCATTATTTAATCATGATCAGAAAAAATTCATGCAAAATGCATATTTCTTGTAGATTTTGAGTCATGAATGCAGCGGAAGTTGCGTGAAAGAAATAGTTGAAATATGGTCTTTCACATGGAAGGATTTATCTAATGCGCATGTAAAAATATTTATTATCATGTGTAAAAGAAGGTTCCATATTTAGGCCACCCTATTATTAATAGGAATTAAAATGAAATACTTCATGCATATAGGAAACTTTACGCACCCACATCGGAGTTTTGAGCTCATTGTCAGGAATCACCCCCTCTATTTAGTTTTTCCCTTTGAACTCAAACTTATGTTCCCTTTTCATCTCAGATTCCATGGGGGAATCTGTTGGCTCCAAATTCAAATTCAATCAAGGAACCATTAACTTTGGATAAATAGAAAACATGATCTGATCCAATGAAAAATTATGAAAATGTGAAGGGTGGTTAATGGATGTTTTGAGGCATACATGCGTGATTTAAATTCGTGTGCAAGTATCTATCACCCCTATTTAAAATTATCCAACTACCCAACTTTGACTACCACTAAAATGGTCAAGGTAGGTGAACATAATAATTTTATGGTGTGTAGAAGACCCAATGAATCTTTGAAATCTCTTGCGCACCCAATGTGATGCCAAACCACTACTTGTGCTCTCATACACTATGGAAAGGGACAAAAAATTCAAATAAGTAATCCTCCATTACCAAAATCATGTGAACCATCATTGAAGGATTTTTTTTATATAATGAAGGCCACCCTTTTACTTATAGTGATCCTTTGGAAGTCAAATTGATGTTCTGCTACACATAAGAACAATCTTCCACGACATCACGAAAGACATAGAACACTCAACGTAGAGATCATGTGTTATAGGTTCGCTAAGGGTCCTCTCTTGAGTGATCCAATATTTTTGTAGTCCTCTCATAACCAAGTTAATTATATTTTATGTGCACACAAGGTATACTCCTACACAAAACCTCATCTTTATGTGCAACACACCAAAGTTGGGTGAAAGCATGAGCATTTTCACGATCACATTGTCTGGAATGCACCCCTTCATTCAATCTCTAGGTCTTGTATTTATTAGAAAGTACCATGTATTATCCTCCCTTGTGTGCTATCTCTATACCTTGGACACCCCTCTTGTGTATAGCTCTCAAATCGTTCATGTAGGGATTTATTGGTCACTCTTGAGGGGTCACCTATGCCCCTAGTGCATGCATTGACCCACCTCTTACTTTTCAGTATAGGTAGGATAATTCCCTTTCCTTTTCAGCCTAGGGACATAGTAATGACCTAGAATATTATTAGTAGAAATTAAAATATTATAATAAATTTATATAGTATTTTCACATAAAATCACATTAGTAACACAAAATAAACTTTATAAATGAAGAATGAATGAAATAAGGGATTTTCAAAAATTAAGAAACTTATACTAATGGAATTGTAACTTGACATTTGGAATAGAATGATGGCCATTATAAATAGTAAAAGGTCTCATAGAAAAGTAAAATCACCTATTAATGTATAAATAAAATTTGGATATGTTATAAATAAAAATATTATTTATTAATATATTGGAATATATAAATAAATCTTTAATAAATGATAAATTTATTATTCGTATTTTTTTAAGGTATTAATAATTAATTAAAATATTATTATTAGTATAATTATTTAAAAAAATTATTTTCAAAAAATTTATTCACAAATTAATATTATTTTTTATTATTAATAAAAAATAATTTAATGAAATGTTAATTACTTTTATAAAGTGTTTTAAAATCTGTTATATTTATTAAATTAGTAATTTTTAAATAAATTCTCATTTTATTTAAAAATTAAAATTTTCATATTTATAAAAATATTTTCATAAAATGGAGTTCATTTTTTTTTAAAACATCGAAATATGGTTACTGTGAATTTTTGATAATTTTCTATAATAGTTTATTTTTTTGTGAATTGCGAAATATAGTAATTTACAGTATATATATATTTAATGTTGAATACACAATTAAATATGTCATCTCTAATGTGAGAACCATAATCTAGAACTATCATAAACTGTTTCCTATGTTTATTGATGGAATCATCACTATTTCTTGTCATGCTCCATAATAATAAACTAATGATTAAATTAATCAGAAGTCACCTCTCTCCTCTACAATAAATATAACCCCTGACAGCCTCCTCTCCTCACACATCATAATTCTTAAATAATTTCCTTTTTATGTCCAATATTCTTCAAATGTATCTCCACCCTATACAGTATATTTTGTCCTCAATAAAATACCAAAATCTAATTCCGCATGGAGGTTATAAAGGAGGATAATTAGAGAGGTAATAACCTCTTACATTTTCTATTATTTTAATTCCGATTTCTTATATTTTCATTTATCTCCTATCATCCCATTATCCAAGTGGAATTTTAATTCTAATACATCACATATTCTATAATTATATCATGTTAATTGACTAATCCCTCATTATTTATCTCCCATACACTTTTTTCTAAAAATGAAAACATCATTTTGATTTGTTAATTTATCGCATTATAGGACGATGTGTTTTTAATTTCCTTTTCCTCGAACAAGGATCATCATAACAAAAATTATATGATTAATCCAAATTATAATAAATTTATTACATCATATTTAATGTTTCTTAACCTATATATATATATAATATTAAATAATTGAACAAAACAATTCTATGATGAACAATAAACCTCCAAAATAATCTAAAAGATTGTCACTAACATTTTATCAAATGATTTATCATCACCCCATATAAAGAACTAAATTATATAACCATTTTTTCTTCAATAGTTTCATAAATAATAGATTAATTTAATTCTTGATGACGATTCCCATTATACATGATATTTTATATACGTATAAAAACAAAATGATCATGAAAACCAATGAAATGAACACTCTCTAACGATGAAATTGTATCTAATAACTCATCAAAAAGGCCATTAATGTACCTAATAATATTATAATAAATCAAATATATAATTTTTTCATGAATTATTTTTTTAATGGATTTAATTTTATAATTCGGGAAATTATTTTCATGTGATGAACACTTTCAAACACAAGGTAAGGGATTCTTTCTAAACATCCATTTTCCCTTCGGGTTACAATTTTTCTCTATTTATCCCAATGTAGTTCTTAATTATTGTTATAAAATACTCATAAATTATATATCTATTTTCCAAACATATTTTAATATCCTTATTCGTGTTTCTTTTATGGAGAAATACATGATTTATAAGGTTCCCATCTAAAATCATCCAGATATGTAAACCCGATTAAATTGAATCTCTAGATTTCATACCCATTTTCAAGTGCACTCTGTAATCTATTTTAAGGAGCCATTTTTTTAAAATCACTTACATAATTGTGAAAAAACTATTTTGTATCATTTTTTGTTTTAAATATTGAATTATTCATTTTCCATTTTCATGAATCATGAAAATTGTCCAATAAAACGTGATAAAATGTTTTATTTATAATGCTTCTTAAACAAACTTTTTACATGTTTTCACTTAATAATTAAATAATATATCATTAAATATTACTATTTACAATTATTAATTTTCATTTAGGATTTAAATCCCATCATTCATGGGAACCATTATGATATTATTTTTGACTAGATTAGGACATACAAATCATTCCATGGAAAAACCCTATGTCTATGTTTGATTCTTTATGAATAATTAATTCTTTCTCACAAATATTTAGTATCATATTATGATGGTTGAACTAATATTTCACTCCAATACATTGGTTCATTTTTATTTTCATGAGACATCTCATGCAATATTCTTCATGGTTAACATTGACTCATGCTCAATGTGTAATGGTCTTGGTGGATAGTCATGACTCATTCTCATCCATGTGTAATGAGCCCGGAATCATGTTTTTGTCTATTTTATGTTTCTTCCACATTACTAAGATTTCATTATTACATGATCCCATGTTCTATATGATATTATTTAATATATTAATTCATATTCCATGCTTTTTTATTTCATCATGTTATGCCTTCATACCCATGTGTTATGCTTTATTCTTATGTTTATTCACATATAGGGATTTGTATCTCATCACTTTGTTCATGTATTCCCTTGGATATCATTTGAAGATGTAATGGATCAAAGATTGTTAGGAGTTCATTATGAAAATTAAATAAATGATGTATCATTTTGGTTTCTATCATTATAATTATGTTTAACATATTCCAATGAAACTAGACATTACGAAACATGGTTTGTATTTAAAGGATAATTATGCTTAAAATAATATAATACTATTTTAAAATATGTAGGTCCATTATAGTAGTAATCATAGCATGGTATTATTATTTATGAAAATTAATATTATAGAACATCACTAATAACCCAACGAATAATTCTATTACCATGGAAAACAATGATTCAAACTGATGGTATCATAAGTTAGGATATAACCTTTAATTTAAATTTCAATCCTTATATATGTATTGTTTTATTTTTATATATTTATTATATATGTATTCAATCACCAATATTTAAAATTTATTTTTTAATGTTATTACATGGATATTGATGAACACATTCCAATAATCAGAGTGATTATTTCCCAAATGACATACCCAATAAGATCGGAATTGGTACTAAAACAATCATGAATGTTCGTGCTCAACTGGTTCAAGTTATGAATAATAACATGAATAATGTGTAAAATCATCCTTATCCTAATAAATTTATAGTTTTTGTTGAATAATTCATATGAAAGAGGCCTCTAGTGTTTGGTGACTATTATGAAACCCTCATAATGGAATATTTGATTAACTCCATTGTGAAGATATTATTTTTCCTCTAGTGATAAATATAAGAGGATGTTTTGATGGAAGTTTATAATATTGTGGGGGAATTAGATTAGTAGCGTAAAATAATCAAGAAACACAAAGTAAAAAAACAGTACATTGAATCCATGGATTGGGAGGAATTCAATAAAATATTTTTCATTATATATTTTTCACTAACCATCCATATAATGATGGAAAGGATGTTCTTTATAATGATGAAAAATGAAGAAATGTATATCAAGTCATAGGAGGAAAACTCGAAAAGGCTAACATGATATGCCTGTAGCATTGTCATGAACACTAAAATCAAGGTGGATCACTTTTTTATCATACTAAAGAAGAGTTTAGGAAAAATTCAGGAAATTTGAGACATTGATTTATATAATGAGATTATATGTAGTTCCCCTAAGGATAAAATGGAGATCAAAGACTCTTAGTGGGTTCATGGGTCCAAAGATAAATAATAGAAATATGGAGTTTAATATGGGTGTATAAATAAATAAATCCCATGATGGGAAAAAATTAAACTTCCCAAAAGTCTAAATATTTGGAAGATACATCATGGGAACAATATTAAGGGATCCATGATAAGATTAGAATGAGGATTAATGGGGAATCTTGCAAATAACTAGTGAAAGGATATGAAAAATCCCATAATTTTGAAGAAGAGGGGAAGGTTTGTATCAACACTCAACATTTATTATAGTGTTTAAATAGTAAGAAATAGATGAATTATTCGAACCATTTCCCTAATCCAAGGTTTGTTAGAGGAAATCAACAACAACAAACTCCAAGGCAGAATGGAAGGGAATATACTATCACTACTTCTGAGGTTGTCCTTGATGATGATTTAGTTAAAGGAATGCTGGAAATTCATTCCAGAAAAGCAATTGTACTAATTGATTATGGTTCTATAAATAATTTCTTATCATCCATGTTTAGTAGAAATGTTCATACACCACCTTAAAATATGGGGTATGAGTTATCTATGAGAATTGAAAATGGGGAAATTGTTGGATCTAATGGTTATAACTCATCCTCGGTTAATTTCTGTAGACTGAAACTCATGGAAAATAATTTCATACTTTATTTAATAAAGATTGATGCTATAATGGGAATGTATTATCTCTCTTTATTCGAAGAGAATATCATTTTTTGAGAATGGGATATCACTCATCATATCCCAAAGCATCTTAATTTTTTTTACCACTGTAAGGAGGATGATGAATCTCTATCAAAATAATTGTTTGAATTTGAGATTTTGTTTATTTCAAGAAATAATGTCTAGATTACATTATTGATAAAATGGATAGGGTAATACTCAAAGAAATGCCCATTTTTAAGGACTAAACTGATATGTCCCTAATAAATTTGATTGGTATTCTTCCTAACTAAGATGTTGAGTTCTCAATTGAACATATTCCCAAGTCACTACAAATGACAATGCCACCTTATTGAATGGACACTATTGAGTTGGAAGAACAGAATATGTTGTTACAAGAGAATCTTGAAAAATGTTTTATATGCCTGAGTTTTTCATTATAGGGTACACCAATCCTCTGCATCAAAAAAATGATGGATCAATGCACCTCTTCAGTGATTAGCATAATCTCATAAAAATCATGTTAATGAACACATATCCCCTACCATGGAAACATTACGTGTTTGATCATGTATTTTTGTAATATATATCTATAAGGTGGACCATTAGTTAGGATATCAAAGATTAAAGTTGAGAGAGGCTGATTTTACCAAGACATTCATTCAAGGGAAGTGTGGAAATTATTAGGTCATGTTGATTCCTTTTGAACTCACTAACGCCCTAGAAATTTTCTTGTCTTTTATTAGTATAGTCTTTATATATTATTTTGATAAATTTATGGTACTATTTCTTGATTATATAATTATAGACACAAAGAGAAAGGATTAATATGAGGATCATTTGAACATTATGCTGCATACATTTCAAAGGATCAAAATATTTGAAAATTAAAATAAATGTGAGTTCTGTATGGAGGAAGTATCATTCGTGGGTCATGTAATCACTAGAAAATGGATATATTTGGACCCTTCCACATTAATGGAAATCGAAGTGTGGCACTGGGAAACATCATTAACGGAGATACAAAGTCTCCCTGGTCTATCTTGGTGTTACAAATGATTTCTGAAGAACTTTTCATGATTGTAAAACCCATTGAAACAGATGAATTAGAATGGAGTAATGTTTTTCCAGACCAGTTACTGTGAATACCTCTTTAGAGATTTGAAAAAAAGTCTTATCATAGTACCAGTACTCACATGTCAAAAAAACTAATTAACTATTTGTGGAGTACAATTATGATTCATAGAAGTGCTTAGGTTGTGTACTAATGAAATATGGTAAATTAGTAACCTACACCTTAATGAAATTCTATTTATATGAGAAAAACTATGTCATGTCTGATTATTTTTTTGCAGTAGTGATCATTATGTGTAAAATCTATCGTATCTATTTCAATGGGATGATGTACGAGATATATACTGATCATAAGATCCGTATAATTATATTCACAAAGAAAGAGAATAATATGATCTCATTAAGATAGTTAGAGCTCTTCATGGGTTACAACTATTAAATCAAATATCATCATGGTAGGAAACCTAAAGTGGAATATGCTCTATGTAGAAATGATCCTCCATCTTTATCAATGTTGGGAATTTTTGGGGATCCTGTCTTCTAAGAAATTCAATCAATAGACATGGGAACCATTAGGTATGGGAAATCATGAATCCTTTCTCAAATTATTTCTCAATCATCCCTCATAGAGAAAATAAGTGATTCTCAATTAATTGATAAGGTAATTTACCAAAATGAGGAAGCTATTAATAATGGTAAATCCTCAGAGTTCTAGATGTATGAGGAAGGATTCATGATATTTGGGTCACAAATGTTTTTACCGTCAAATCCAGAGACAAAGAAGGATATTTTGACTGAAACACAAAGCTCGACCTTACCAATTCACCGATGGAGATCAAAGATATATAGAGGTCTATGATATCATTATTGGATGTACAATATGAAGAATAAGATTGCTAAATATACCTAAAATTTCAGGGTATGTTACCAAGTGATGGTTGGAATTTAAAAATATAAAGCGCTGATGAAACCATTATTCCTACCAACATGGAAGTGGGTGAAAATTAAAATGGAATTCATCACAGGACTTCTAAATAAATACAGAGTGAATAATGTTATATAGGTTATTGTGAATCATCTTACAAAGATTAGATACTTTATTGGATTTGAGAGGACTTCTCACTAGATCAACATCCATAGATATAAATCAATTATTTGGTATGCCTTTATGTAGTACCACTACATATTGTATTTGATTGAGACCTGTGATTTACATCCATGATCATGAAATGTCTCCATAACTCTCTAAGCACTCAGATGAACTTCAGTACATCAAATCATCCTAAAACCAATGTAAAATATGAGAATCATTTTCATACCCTGGAACACATGTATAGATAATGGTCTATATATTTCAAATGAGGATTGGACTAACTTCTACCATTGGTTGAGTTCTCCTACAATAATAGTTTCTACTCAAGAATCCAAATGGCTTCATATAAATCCCATTATGCGAAATGATAAAGAACACAATCATGATAGGTTGAAGTCGGTGTAACTATGCTACGTGGACTTTAAATGGATGATGAAATTGTTGAATAATTAAAAACCATTGAGCAATATATCCACAAAGCCCAAAGTCAACAAAAGAGATATAAAAACAATTGGTGATGAGACCTAGAGTTTATGGGTTGAGATATGGTATTCCACTACATATCTCAATAGAAGAGGATCATAATATATGGGAATAATTTAAACCAAGTTCCTTGGATAAACAGCCTCTTCGAGATTCTTGATCATGTTGGAGATGATGTCTATCGACTAGAAATTTCTCCTACCATGTCTAATGTACATGATGTATTCACATATCCCTCTTGAGTAAGTACATACCAGATCTATCACATGTATTGAATTCATAGGTGGTATAGTTGTATAATGATATATTATATGTGGAGAATTTATTGATGATCTTGGATTGTAGATATAGAGTTCTACGAAACATGATCACTCACCTGGTCAACATACTATCACATAAACCATAATTATGAAGAGGAGACATGACAACTGGAGGATGTTATTTCGGAGTAGTACCCTCACCTACTTTCCCAAAAGTATGAAAAATGAAATTTTGATGGGAAAATTTTCATAATTGGGGATGATTTAAATGTCCCAAAATATTATTGATTGAAATTATCTTCAAAGAATAATTTCATTTTTTTAATCACCTAAAATCATAAAATTAACAAAAAAATGTTATAAACGAATAATGGATGAAATAAAATTATTTTTCAAAAAATTAGGAACATATAAAATTAGAATTTTATCATGGCCTTTGAATAGTAATATTACCATTATGTATAGTAAACCCGCTAATAGAATAGCAAAATTCACTATGAAAGTATAAATAAAATTTGGATATCTTATAAAAAATATGATATATCAATATCATGGAATAAAAAAATAGATGTTTTAGAAATGATAAACTATGTGTTTGTATTTATATACGTTATAAACATTTAATTAAAATTTTATAAATAATAAAATGAATTAAAAAAAAGTATAACATATATTCATAAATTAATATTTTTTCTTATGATTATTACATAATTTTAAAATACCTTAATTAATTTTTCAAGGTGTCATACAACTAGTTATATTATTAAATTGAAGTTTTTTGAATAAATGAGGACATTAGTTAACAATTAAATTTTACAAATTTATAAAATTATTTTCATAAATAATGTTGTTTTAATTCTACATGTACAAATATTTTTAGGGTTAATTTTTATGATATTTATAGAATAGTTTAATTTTTGTGAATAGTGAAGTTCAGGAATTTATGGTGTATATACATTATAATTAAATAAAATATTCCATAAGTAATAATTGATTTCATCACCATAATATCTAACTATAAATTTATCTTTTTTTTATTTATTATTTAAATTATCTCTATTTATTTCCATGAGCTATGAAATAAACTAATGATTAAATAAATCAAAAAACACATCTCTCTTATACTATAAATATTACCCCTCACCGCATATTCTCTCACACATATTAATTGACAAATATTTTTAAATTTCTTGATAATACTATTTATATGTATTTCACACTCACCCAAGATTTTTTGGCATCAATAAAATTCCAAACTCATGTCCCCCAAGGAATTTCTCGTGGAAAATAATTCAAGAGGTAATAACATCTTTCCTTTTCTTTTAATTATATTCCTAATTTTTTATTTTATTATTTTCTCCACCCCTCACCTTATCCATGTCTCCTATTAATTCTAGTAACTAACATATATTTTTATTTTATTATGATATTTTAAAAATCCATCATCATTTATTTCCCCTCCACTTTTAGTTCTAAAAATGAATACATCGTCTTTGATATGTTAGTTTATCTCATTCAATGATGATGAGTTATAAATTTCATTTGACAGCTTCAATACAAGACATAAAACCATTTATATGGTCAAAAATATAATAATAAATGTATTAAAACATTATTAATGTTCTAAAACCAGTATATATACATAATATTAAATTATATAACAGATGGTGGCCATGTTGATCAAGAAACCGCGAAATTAATCTAAATGACATGTTTAATCTACATTTTCATCCTCTACCCATATAAAAAATTAATTATATAATTTATTTTTACAAAGAATTTTCATTAATAACATATATTTTGAATTCTGGATAAATCTTCCAATTTTACAACATCTTTCATTCACATATACAAATGATCTAATCACGTAAACCATAGAAAAGGACACAACCAAACAGTGAAATTATATCTTGTGACTCAACATAAAGGCCATAAATGAACACAATAAAACTATAATAAATAGAATATATGTTTAAAATGATATGAATTAATATACTAATGGATTTATTTTTTATGACCTATGACATTATGTTCATGTGAAGAACTCTTTCGGACATAAGGTAAGTGATTATTTCTGAACATCCATTTCTTCCTTCAAGTTACACTATATCTATCTTAATCCAATTTTAATTTTTAATTATTAATATGTAATTCAAATATATTATATTTTAATTTTAAATAACTAATTTTAAATCCCTAACCATCTTTCATTTATGGGGAAATACGTGTTTTATATGGATTCCTTCTCAAATCTTCCCAAAAAGCAAGCTCGGTTAAATGGAATTTTTTTGATTTCATACACATTTTCAAGTGAACTCGATAATATATTTTAGGAAACCCCTATTATTTTAAAATCGCATATTTTATCATTAAAAAATATATTGTCTTAATAATAATTTTATATAGAAAATTATAAATTTTCATCTTTAAATAATATTGAATATTTTCCCTTAAACCACACTAAATTGTTTCATTTCTAAAGTTTCTTCAACACTCTTTTTACTTGTTTTCTAACTATATTAACAAATCATATCAAGATATATTATTATTTCACCTTATAAATGTATATTTATTATTAAAATCCATTATTTCATGAAACCCCATTATGTTATTCTCATTTGATATGACTTTTGACAATATTTTGAATCCCAATTATTTCATTGTGTAACCCTTATGTTCATGTTTTATTCCTTGTGTATGATTCCTTATGTTGAACACATATTCATGATAATTTTGTGATGGATGATATCATATTTCACTTCGATTAATTGGGTAATTTATATTCTCAAAAGACATCAAGGGAAATGATTTTTGTGGTTAGCCATGACTAGTTCCCATTGTGCAACAAACTAGGTGGTTAAGTATAACTCATGATCCTCCACGTCCAGTGAGTCTCGACTCATGATTATGTAATTGTTTATATTTATTAAACATTATAATGAACCATTATTACATGATCACATGTTCTATAAGAAATTATTCCACATGATTATTCATGATTCATTCCTTTTTATGTTATCAGGTTATACCTCATAACCCATGTTGTATGCTTTATTCTTAATATTATTCCCTTTATAGTATTTTTGGATTTTCCATTTCATCAATTATTTCATCGGTTATCTTATGATAATATAAGGCTCGATGTTTTTTATGATCTCATTATGATTATTAAACAAAAGATGTTTTTATTTTGGGTTAATGCCTTTTAATTATGCATCTAATATCCCAAAGACACTAGAATTTATTATCATCTGTTTGTATTTAAAAGATAGTTAATCGTAAAATCATGTAATAATTAGGGTAAAACCATAGTTCCATTATTGATTATAATGTATAACTGATGACTAACCACACCTATATAAAATCATATCTTTAAATTAAGAAATCATTCCCCTTCTAAAAGTGCATGAGCTGTAGTAATATAAGACGAAGGGGTAAGGAGTGAGTCCTACTTGGCTCTATTTCATGACATAAAAATTCATCACCCCCATATCGTCAGTATATTACTTTACACTGTAGTCTTAACCAATGTAGAGAACCAGAGATGACCCATATATGATCATAATGGGGTGACACCCTCTCCTGTTTTCAATCACAAGCCTCCCATTCAAGGAATCTCTAATGCGCAATTCCCCCACAACCTTCATAGAATGCTCTATGTATGACGAACCCAAAATGAGATCTTCCTCAACCAAAATTAGATATTACTCACACATAATGATATCTTCATTGATCATATTCCATGTGAAATCCCCAAGAAAATGTAATGAAATCCTCCATGGGAAGCATCCACACGTAAGCCCCATATCGTCACTCATTTCTGCATTTTTTACAACATGATAGTCAGTTCAACTACTTCCTTTTGTTTCTCACACCCAGAATAAATCACATATTCTCAGAGGATAGTAGTGACCATGAAACATATCCATCCTCAATAGGGAATCCCTCCTAGAGTAAGCCCAAACCATATGCTCTATTACCCTGGGTGTCCCTCCCTGAGTAATCCCCAACCATACGCTCTATTTCCATGGGTATCTTCCAATTGTATAATCCACACTACCCATTCTCAAACTACATGGGGTTTTATTTCCTATCAAATGGGATATGTAAGAATCCTATTAGAGGTTCAAATCCAAAAATGGTAAAAAAAAACCAACAAACTAACAAACCCCATAAACATAGAAAACCCAGCAATCCACCCATTCCATCCATTTCATTTTTTACATGTAAAAACCATAGTAATTTTTACCCAAGCCTACACATCCACGTAAAATAATTCCATTAATCATGTATATTCATACATTTAAATATCATCCACATCATCACTACTTATGCTTCCTAGGAGACCTCAGGAATCTCTCATGCATAAGACCCGTAGAATATGACGTATTCTAATGAAGAGTAATCCTCTTGCGAAGGGAAGAACTCATGAGTAAGACCCAAACCATCCATAGTACAACATGGGTTCTGATCCAAGTCTTTTTAATAGGGTATTTAGAATTCCTCTATGAGTTTTAATTTCATCCAATTGTAATCCTTCATTTTTCCCTCATATGGGTGAGTCTCTGGGATCTACCTCCAGTGGTGCCTAGATTTTCCTCCATGATGTAACATCTTACCTTTTATGAAACACACCTCCTCAATCCTCCTCCCAAAATGCTCAAATACATCAATATAATAAACCATATTGAGTGATCCCACCTTGGTATTCACATCACTAATCATCTTACACATGGAATTCTAAACAGTCTCATTCATTCTTTATAAGATGATTGACTCAAATCATAATTCATACTTTTATATCATGCTAATTTTAGGATTCATCAGGTGAAACCCTTAGAATATATTTTCTTATGGTTTCCGTTTCATTATGCCACTATGGGAGGATTGAGGTGAAATACATTTAATATATTCCACTGATATCATATACTATGTGATTGAAATGGGATTCCTCAGGTTCTGCTCCAAGATAAGCTGAGATGAGGTGCCCTCATATTATAATGATTTATGTGAGAAATGTTAGCTGAATAAAAAAAATTATGCAATGCCCAACATGAATACACTTTTAACTGATGATTTTCTGCCAATCTAGATCCCTTGTAATTTTTATAATGAAGCATCATATTTCAATAGAATCCACAAAGAGATGCTACATGGAATATGTTCCACAGATATAAACTAAATCTATGAGGGAGACCTAAACTATGAGATGAATTCAAAAATGGAACCATCAATAGTAGAAACTGACATAACATCATCCTGCTTTGATCAAGGAGCATAAATAATCAGTGAAATTTATGAATTTATCTTCTCATTGGAAAGCATGAATTTAGGGCAACAATGTGATGCCATTATCATGTCAAATGAACATAGTGGGCATGCCCTGGTGATATAATTAGAAAAAATTTCCATAATCAAATAAATAATAATTTCACATTGAAGTTATCATGAATGTATCATTCCATAAATCACTAGGAACATCCAATTTAATTTTATTAATTGCATTATATTCTCGTTCCCCCATTGGGATCTCTGATGGTCTGCTCCCCTGAATTTTGGGTAATCAGATAGAATAGTGCCCCATCTGCTTATAGTTATAAAACAATAATATTATGGCTTCTCAAATACTATTTCACTTTGATTAATGATGTATTTTCTCTCCATACATGTATCACATTTCAATTCACTTCAGTCATGGATCTCGGTATATATTTCTTAAACAATCACATATTTGAAATTCCCCCTTATATTCACATATTTATCCATCTATTCATCTTGTGTTATTTAGTCACCCTCTTCTTTTAACATTATATTACATGCTAATATAATGAGAATGTTTTTTAGACTATTTCCCTTGAATTATTGGATTTAACCCATCAATTAAATGGAAATATTAATAATTAATTTACTTATAGTGTCCATAACATGCCTTCATAACCATGTATAGTTAGCATCATACCTAGAAATATTATCCTCTAAATTTTGTCTTAGAATCACGAAATTTATCACTATATTAAGTAAATATTTTTGAGAAAAATCGTTTTCAAGGTAATGTACAGTAAAATAATTCATCTTTTTGATTATGTTTTCCTATACATCCTTATTATTTTGAATAAGTAAACACAATTGGTATGCATACCCCATGCGAAGATAAAATTACATAAAAACATTCTCCCTTTAATTACATTCCATAGGGATAAATATATTCTATACCTAACTTGTACCTTTATTGTATTTTAATGGATGTGTGGTTCAATATAGTACTTGAGGATACTGTCACATGAAATGGTATCATGTTGTTACACTGCATTTTGTATCATATTGATGATCCTGATATGGTAGGTTATTGGTCATATCAGGAGTCACTGATTCCAATATGGTTATAATTTGTTCAGTTATACCTCCATCTTGATTTCCTTTCCTATGCGTGAAATCCCTACATACATTACGTAAAATGATATTATTTTAATTCATTCCTCTATGAGCGATTTCTATATAATGGATTACATTATATTAAATAATAACATTATAATTCATAATATAAAAATCTAGAATTAATAAAAAACTGAACATAAATTGAAAATTCTTGCGTAGATAATCTCAAAATCAAAATTAAAATATATTTAAGAATATCGTGAAATCTCTAAATTATTTTAAAATATTTCATACAGATTGTAAATATTCTTCAAAAAAACCAAGGCATATTACATGGGTGTGTCTATACAATCATGGATTCAAAGGCCCACTCATCATGCAATATTGATGATCTTGTCAATACATAATATACCACTTTTAGTGTTTTTACATCTAGGTGCAACTACCACATTATTGAATCAGCGTACTAGAATCATTAAAAGGATATAATTTCCAATAAAACCACAAAATATATAATTTTTTTTGATATTATCTAATACATTTACTTATCCCTAGTGTATTTAATAAAAAACATTCAATAATATTTTCCCCCAAATATAGTTTCTAAGGATTATTAGAAACTTCATATTATAAAAACTATAACAACACCAAATAAAGAATCCTAGATCAAGTGGTTATTTGATTTAATATTCACTTGATATAAGAGATCACATCTCATGGGATCAAAAAGATTTATAGACTATGAAAACTGCACATGTGATTTAATCTCACATTACATTTGAAAACATAAAATAAAATATAGTATTTTATTTTATATCATTAATTTTTCTTCTAGAAAATTCATATATTTCAGTCATAGTATACATCTTGGTATGATTAGAAAAGGACAAAAAATAAAAGGGTGAGCTCAGATGCTAAGTGAGAATGTGTAAAATTGAAGCAACCATATAATAAAAAAGGAATCAATAAATTTTGATCAAATAAATCTATATTAATAATCATGGGAGTTTAAAGCATATAAATAGAAAAAATCACTATTAAAATAATCACATTTACTTTTATAAATAATTAAATAATGATGCAATAAATATTTCTAGGAATATTAAATATAACATCAACGCCTAAATCAAATAAATAACACATAAATGGGTATGACATATGACAAATACCCAACATGTTTTATCTCATGGGACACAATGAAACATTTAGGGGTTCTATAATTATGGAATTCTCCCATCACACAATAAGAATAATACAATCATCTTACGGATAAATAATATAACTTACAAAACAACAAAATGGATTGATGGTCGTGAATTTCAGAACTCTTCCTATAGAGTGGTATACATCCACTATTACATAATAATTCATGGTCTTAGACCATATTATGATAACGTGTAGTGATGGATTACTAAAATCATTGATAAAGGTATGAATATAGAAATATTTATCTAAAACCATTGTAGTAGGGGGAGTGGGAAGGTTGAAGGAACCACCAATTTATCTTTGGAAATTTCTAAAAAAATTATTTACATGGTTTTAGAAAATATTGGGAGTAGAGTTATAAAACCCAAAAATTAGTGAAAATTATGGAAATAGTAGAAACAATAATCACATTTAGCCATGGTTATAAAAAACCAGTGGTAATAAGTTTAGATATAACCATGGTTATAACAAAACATGGCCATTATCCAATGAGAAATCACCCGATGAAACATTTTTTCCAAACCATACTGAAATGTGTATATAGAATCATCTACAACCAAAGTTTTTTAAAACCATGTCAAATATAATTGTTCAATTTCAACTATCCATGATTTTAAAAACCCATTCAATACTGATTGGATTCAAATTAAATTATTAATCTTTTTTCAAATGTATAACATTTTATTTATATATATTTATATATATTTATATATATTTATATATAAATATATATGTATATATATATAAATATATAAACATATAACACATGGTAGGATAATGTTAATGTGTTATTTGTAATCTAAAAGAGGTCACAGGATCAAAACATGACATGTTTTTAAAAAAAAACGTTAAAGAATATTTCCACACTATACTGAACATTAGAAATAGGTGTATTGTGGGAATCCTATGTTCTTGGTCCATGTGGACCATGGTGATAAAAAACATATTATAATAGTTTATAAAACCATGGATATAGGTGTTTTTGGCCTATATTATGGCCACAATCTATGTGAACTATGGCCATTACCAACTTAAAGCCATTGTTTGAATATACTGTTATAGGTTAGAACTTATTGAAATAGAAATAGGATCCAAAAGTTATATAAACTACATACTTATGTGATTTACATTTTTTTGGTTTTATTTAAATTTCCTACGACCACAAAAAATTATTAGTAGTTTATTTTTTTGGAATACAACATTCCATAATATTCAATAAATATCCTTATTAAATTAAATTTCATTGGGAATGTCCACACATTACTCAATTAAAATGATCCTTATACATATATTAAAATATAGTGGATTGGATAATTGAAATTATAATCTCATAAAATTGAATCATTTTTCAAATAACTTTAAAATACAAGAAAATTCACATATAATTTTACAGTAACATTTTTTGAGGAAAGTATACTTTTCATTTTGAAACAGCTTTTTAAAAATGTAAAAGTTCAAAAATATTAAAAAACAATTTTTTAGAATGGAACACAGAAACTTTCAATTTAAAAATCATATAAAATATTATTTATTAAAGTGGGAAAAAAATTTGGGTGGCGTATGTGAAAGAAATTATTCTTTTAACATCTTCATTAAACATTTCTTCATTCATAAAATTATAAGAATAATCTTTTTCAACCACATTTTACATAATGATAAAAAAGGGTCAAAATATATTTTATATATCATTCAATAATATAAAAAACAATGTATGTAATATTTTAAATGAATTGTAGACATGAAATAAATGATTCCCAACTGAATATAAAAACAATATATGTTTTCCCAAGAAAACATTCATCCGGATTTTTTAATAGAAAAAGGGAGGTAAATTAAATTAAAATATTAAATATATATAAATAACATGAAATTAAACAAATTTATGGGTTTTATGATAAAAACATCTAATAATTCCCCAAATAAAAAATTAAACGTAAACAATCCCAGATAAGGATGAGATTGTGATGTAAACTATTACCTAAGGTATGAAATTATTAATAAGTTATATTATACTCTTGAATAATAAAGTTAAATGAATTATAATTATATTATTGAGTTATATAAATATATATAATATCATATATGTTATATTTATATCATTCCAACACCTATTTATTAACAATTCATTATTAAAATCATTGTTTCTATGTGTTAACTATTTTTTTGCATGTATGTTTCAGTAGGGTGGTTTTGGTCCTTAATTCATTATCCATATTAAATAATTTATTTGAATGTTAATAATGATATAAATATCATATATATTAACTATATACATATTTACAATCATTCAAAAATGAATGACGTTGAAAATGAATCACATCGCTTAATAGAGTTGGTAGCATGCACATACGTAAGAGGGAAATATAATTTCTTATTGGGTGTAAGGTTAAGAAAGTAAATTGTAACATATTTTTTTAGAATCATAATTATTTCAAAAATATATTATTATATAATTATATTCCTCATAATTATATTCCATTAATAGTGCTTATAAAAAATGAATTACATTTGTTCACATGGCCATAGTGCCCACATACCTAGGAATGATACTTTTATTTCACTTTTTATGTAGAAAGATGTGGATAAAGGTTGTGAAATGGAAATAATAATGACAATTTATATGTTAGGTAAATATTTTATTAAATCAACTTGTCTATCATATAATTTAAGGATTTATAATAAGAAAAAAAATGAAAACACTCGGTTTAGAGCTATAGTTATTCTTTAGATAACCCCTTTTGGCGTAAGATATATGTTGTCTAAGTGTTTTATTGTTCAAAAAAGGAACAATATATAATGGGGAAGGTTTAAGGAAATCAATTTTCTATTTTCAGATCTTAGATATAATGATCATGATGTGTGGATAAGAGAGAAGTGGAATCCTTTTATAAGTGAGGGAGAGGACACCCATAGAATTTTATAGAAGATAATAATATGTTATTTTATATTGAAATTATTATGCTACCAAAATGACTCCTAATAATGAATTAGTTGAGATTGGTCACAAATATTATCATCGTATATTACTTAAAAATATTTTAAGTCATTTTAAACCTTATCATTTTTTAATCCATTTAACTTATCATAACTCTCATTTGTGTAAATTTGTTTTTTCCAATGTTGCAATTCATTATGAATAAAATTAAATGTTACATCATCAAAAATGTTTTTATTTTTTCCAAATATTCAGTAGATATAATAACATTAAATTTATTTAATTTAGGAAATTTATTCATAAAAAATCCATCAAAATCTATAGAATATGACTTTTTAGACAAATTATTTTTTAGTTCATAAAAATTGTACAGAATTAATGTTTATTGATTATCATAATGGAATTAATTTAATATTGTATAATTAAAATGAAATTATGGAATAAAAATACCTATCTAAAAGATTATAATTTCAAAATAAATGAAAAAAACAATATTGTGTTCTTAAAAATCTATTTTTTCTGGATTCACATAAAAATAAATGACTTCTAAAATATCCTAAAAATTCACCCTAATATATTTATAACATGACTAAATAAAAATTATATTGATTGAATCTAATAAAATTTTTAAAATTGATATTTCTTTTCAATTGTATTCATAAATAAATATGTGTGTGTTGTGATATTTTTTATCTTGAGAGAAATTATTACAATAGTTAAATCATGAGTGTTACATTATATTCTTAATGATACATTAATTCAATAAAAAATTAAAATCCTTACCATTTTCTAAATGTTGAGCGAAAATAAGGATATAATTCATATTCTATTTAAGAGAGTGGGAAGAGTTAGACTATATTTTTTAAATATTGTTGAATACAACTCCTTTAACATTTATTGATCAATAATTTTTGAAATTAATTTCTCATACAACATACTTAGAATGTCATTTAATAGATTTATTATTCATGAATGGTGTAATCTGAAAAAAAAATGTTATGTCTAGTGATTATCTATTTTTTCCAACTTTTTATAATAGTCCAACTTATATAGTTTGTTCATAATTATTCATCTTTTAAATATATTTATAGCTATCCATTTTATTTAGCTACTATGGTAGTATTTTGGGAATCTTATAGGTGATGTTTGTAGAATAATCATTCCTTCGGTAATTTCCTTTAATATAATCACAAATACTAGGAAAAACTATCTTCTCTTTTGGGTGTTGTCTATCCTGAGATATAGTATCATTAGGTTGTATCCCCTTCGATTCAAAGCCTCTATTTGATTTAGAGAGTGGTATATTATACCATAACAAATAATCATTTTTCTTATACACTCTACGGAAACATCACCTTTCAAAGAAATATTTTCATTAGTAGTAAATAGATTATTTAAAATATTATTCTTCGATATATGTCAAATTAGAAATATGATCATTTTTCCTAACCTCATCGTACTATATAACTATTTCCTTCACAATGGGTTGTCCTCTTTTTTGATCCACGATACGATTATTTTTAGTAAAATAACAAATCTTGGAATATTTGGCACAATATTATGATATAGAAATTGGTGTAATTAAAATTTTTATAGTCGTGATAACCTTTTTTATTTTTTAACCAATATCAGTATTTATATTACAATCAAGGGTGTCCAAAATAATGGATTTCTGTTCAATGGGAAAATATTTATGTTTCTTGGTAGCATCAAAAAAAAGTATTTTCAATTTTTTGTTATACACTAGTTTCATTTTGAAAAAATAAACTTCACTAATGAAGATCTTCTCAAGGAATTTACAACATCTAGTAACATTACCTAAATATTTTTTATATATTTATTTTTGTTGATTATTTTTTATTTTTTTGTCCTCAATAATATTTTTATTACTATCATGGATTTCATATTGATTTTAAAAAATTCATGTAAACTCTAATTTTCTCTCAAAAATGTATTATGATAATGATTCATCCATATTTTTCATTTTTAGGAAATTATTATTCATTAAAATCATGATTTCATGATCATGATTTTCTATTTCGTTTTATCTAACCATATATTTAGTCAGTAATTAAAACTCTATTATCATTTCCTCATCTCTGAATTTGTTATCACTAATTATTTACGCTTTTCAATTGATCTACCATTGAATAAATTTAATTTAACCATGAAATACATTTTCCCTTGTCCTTTTGAGACTTTTTTCACCCATACAATTTACTTATCCTAATATGTGACATCATGTTTCAAGAATAAATTCATCCTCTTAAATTCATTATATATCAATTTTAATTTAATGAATCTTAAACAATTATTACCTCTTTACAAGTTGATTATTTTTTTCCCTTGGAGATTGAAATTCAATTTTTCGTTTTCTCCTTTAATTTTGGTAAATTTCCAAAATTGTGTTCAATATTAAAATAATCTAACCATTTAGAAAGATTTATTATTTTTCATTTACTTATTTACATTACAATCCTTTTCAAAATAATGATATGATCTCACTAAATTACAATGAATAAACATCAGTGTCTTTTTTATCCCCATGAAAATTTATTGTCTCAAGTGGTTATCTTATTTTTGAACATTTAAAAATAGTATCCCTCTGAGAATTTACATTTGTCAAAAATATTGTTCCTAATGTAAATAAAATCAGATATTTAGAAATTATTAATCATCCAGTTATCCTATTTTAGGTCCTCTAGGGATGAACTCATTGAATCAATGTTATATGTAGGAATTACCATTAAATGTATCCCAAATTTTTAATATTCATAAGCTTCATGAAATTTTTTAATCAAATTAAAAAATCACTGAAATGATGTTCTCATAAACAAATTCATCAAATGTTGTTAAATAATCTTAAAATAGATCACATAATATTTTTTACCATCAATATTTAATGGTCTTATAACCCAAATGCATACCAATGTTTTTAAATATCATTCACGTTTTATAAATATGACTCATTGGAACTCTTTCTTTGATTTGAATGAGGGTAACATATAGAATGGTTTTCCATTATAATCAATTTTCCTATTGGAGTCATGTATAGTTTACCCAATCATTGATATGATGTACACCATTATCAGTGATCACTATAAAATCTGATCCAATAGAAATAAGATATGGAACAATTATATCCTTTCATAGATGGAATCCCATTCAATCAGTCATTGTTACTCCATTGTTATTGAGGTAAATTAAAGGAAAAATATATATCACCATTCGAAAATATTTTGAATACAAAAAAAACTCGGATACTTATGAATGTTTTATCAAGAAACATGACGAATACTATTATAAAAATTGATAGTCCAAGGAGACAGTATGAACCATAGGGGTGTGAGTCTATAAGGGGTTACCAAAACACCAAATTTAATCAACATGTTTCCCTCACTGTTTATTTTGATTAGATATCTAATATGATAATGTTATAATGATTGTCGGATGGAGAAAAAACAAAAAAAATCTACTTTTTTACATGGTTTAATCACCCTTTTAATCTAGTGGTTAATACCTAGTCAACAACTATTTTGATTTTATTAGGCATTATTCTATTTTATTATCATGAAGAAGAATGAACATAAAAATAAGGTGTTTTTTAAATCCAATTAAAATGGAGAAATTAAATCCTCAATAAGAAATCCAATATTTGAATCTAAAGCTCAAGGGCCTCCAAAATTAGGATTATGTCTACGCCATTTCTCTTCTCCTCAATCCCAACTAAATTATCCCTATAATATGTTTCCATTATCTTAGTGTTTCATTTATTCACAGATTTTACTCGTTTTGATATTTTCATTTTTATTGAAATCACATTCATTACATTATTCTTCTAATTTTTTTTCATGATGCGTGTGTCTAGATTATAAATATAAATTTTCAAATATTTCACTTGATAAATAATATCTTCATATTCATTATGGAAGGACCAAATATGTTACATTGGAATCCTCATATTTCCTCTAATCTATTAAAGAAATAAAATTATATCTATTAAATTATGGAATGAACCCCCCTTTTAAGGCCTCAAAAATATATTTATTACATGATAATATTCCTACCCCTTAACAAATGTTTCACTAAAAATTCATAGAGTCTCTCATGGCGATACTCTTTCCCATAATCTATTTAGGAAAAACATAATGGTGAAACATTATCTTAATATGGTGTGATGAATCAATATATAAGTAAATGTTTTATGTATCCACATCCAATCTTGTTGAAATCATATGGGACTACATTGTGTAATATTACATAAGAGTAAAGTCTCTTCGATAGGGTCAATAGGTCATGGAATAGTGTTATTTTTTATCTTATGTTTTCGAAAAACATAATGAATCTTTAATTTATCATCATATTCCCTAAACATTAAGGGAACTCACAATAAATAATGATTATTTTACCAATAAATTAAACTATTTATACCCTCATTCAATATTTATAAATTTACACAAAAAAATCATATTATGAATTTAATGTGAATATAATTTAAACAAAATCCTGAGGATAATTTTTTTAGACTTATCCATCCAATCGGTTTAAATAACTATTCTATATTGAACATGTATTTAATGCGATCAACTATGTAATACCCCATTCTAAATACAATTTGTTATTGTATTCTCAAATTCAAAAACCCAACAATCTTCTCAAGGGTTATTTAACTCATCCTTCTCCATAATCTCATGTTCCCATTTCATGGTTGATTAAAGAATTATGTTAAATGTACATATTATAAGCCTAAATATGAACAAAAACACCCATATTTTTTTTATTTATATCACTATTAATCCATAATTCAAATATTTTATTGATTATTTAAATAGAAATTTATGTTTTATGAATAAGGGTAAATCTATATTTTTTTATATTGGATAATTCGTATTTTTATTGGGCATATTGTCCTTAACATATTTTGTATATATTATATCATTGATTTTATAATATTAATAATTACATGGGTTTTAAATTAAAGATAAACTAAATGATGGCCATGATTTTGTAGAGTAATGGGGTATATATAATTACATTATTATTATCCAAATTAATTACCCACAATAGTAAAATTAATATTTAGAGTATTTTTTTGTGTTGTATGTATGGGAAACTGTGTCTAATAAATAATGAAGGACATCGAAGTGGTTTCTGTTTGTGATAAAAAAAATAAAAATTGCATGGGGTAATATACCAGACAATTTTTGAGATGTATATCAAGGGTGGGCTCTTTTCGGGCTCGATTAATGATTGATAGCTTAAGGAATTTCTTCAAGATTAGTTTAACATTGTCTATAAACAACTATACATAAATTAATAGATATAAATAGTTATTAGTAATTTTTTTATCCAAAGGATTCATAATAGGTATTATATATATTCTTTAGGAACCCTTAGTGGGGGTCTTGGTAGAAGATCACATTATGATTCATTAAAGGAAGGTGGATATATTTTTCCAACATTAGAATATCATTATAAATAAGTATTGAGGGATTGAGAATATGAAAATTTGAAGAATTAAATATATATTGTGGTATTCTATTTATATGTAATTTTATAAAGAGTTCTATGGATGGGTTTTTATTGATATGAATCATTGGTGTTACTATCAGAGAAGGAGAAGAATTGATTTTTTTTAAAACATGATTTATCATTCTGGAATACAGTTATGGGTATCCAAGAATGATTATTATGTATAAATACTTCAATTGATTAAGAGAAAATATATATTTATATTCTATCTAGAGTTATAGGTAATTTTTGTGTTGTGGATTTTCCTTGTGTTGTAATCTTTGGGGTGGGTTAGAGCTAAGTATTTGAATTTAAAGTCACAGTATTAGAAATTGTTTCTAGTTGTCAATAGACGATAAATAATTTCAATTATTCCTATGATATCAAGTAGAATATATATCCATATAGGTATTTTAATATATAATTAGTTAATACCATCATATTTGGATTTAGAATTTATTGGAACGTGTTAGGCCACTAGTCATATGGATAATTGTGTGGGTATAATCGATACTGGGGGTTCTGATTAGAATGATTGGCCCTTGTTCTATGGCATCCAAGATACTGGGATCACATATATTCTCTTAAAACATCAGTTCTAAGATAATGATTGATACTTTATGAAAATAAGGTTATGTTCTTTCTAAATCATATATTATATTCTATCCCAAATTTGATGTGACAAAACATTCTTATGGGGAGATGATTGTATTCCAACAATGGTTCGGTGCTGAGGGGTCAATATTATCAAGTTTATCCTCTAAAAAAATGCAATCCATGGGTTATGTATATGATTTTGTTCATCTAGTGATGTACTTCCTCTCTATGGGTATATCTACGAGTCAGACCCTCTACTAATTTATGTTCTCCCTATGGGATGGCTATGAGTCGGGTCCTCTTAATTATGAATATTATTTCAAGGGGATCAAGATGAGTTCAGTTTTTTTCTTTATATCAATATCAATGTATAAAATATAGAGATATTAAGTAAAAATAAACAAAATTATATCTGATAAAATAAATGTATTCTCTTTTATTTTTTGAAGCAGGTAACGTTCAAAGTTACATTTTCTTACATAGAAAAAAATATTAACATTGTTGTATTCATACTAAGTGTTTGTAAAATACTAACTCTTACTATTGTATTTGAAAGATTTTATTGTGATAATGATCATAGGTGACATACCTAGGTAACTAAATTCAACAAATAAATGAGGAGGGGTTACTAATAAAATCATGTATGGTTTATCCTTTAAAAAACAAACAATTCATGATAAAATAAACATAAAAAGATCATTCTATACAACTCATTAAGTTTAAATAATATAACTCGACCGAAATACCTAAAAAAATTTATATTATAATTTTAAATGTATAACAATGTATCCACATAAATGAAAAATATATCTAAACAAAAATACTTCGATGTAGAATCACTCTAAACACTCAACGGGACAAAACCATGTTATAAGAACCATCGAGTGAAGGTGGAATCCTGATGCTCCACTGTTGAAATAAGAGGCCATTCTTTTAAATGTTTCATGACGATCAACATATCTATATGCTCCAAGGTTCAAATGCAGGGGTTGATTAAACATACCCAATATAAAATCTCCGAGTGACTTCCCAACACAATCAACTAGGCTAATAAACCATTAACTCACAAATCAAAATATAATATAATTATAATTTATATAAAAAAATAGGATGAATAATTTTAAAAAAATTAATATTAATTCATAAATAATGTATGAATATTTTATAATTGGATTACACATTCATAGTTTCAAACATAAAAACATATTCAATACTGTCCAAATACTCATGTGTATTAACTATTCTATCCACCAATCTAGTCATTTGTGTTAATCCTTGTGGTTATTCTACTCTACAACCATGCACCATTAAATTTCCACCTAAAAATGAAAATAAACTCAAACCATTCAATGTATACCAATTTCTAAAATCTATTTATTTAACTAAAATAAATTCATCCATTTAAAAAATTTAATCAATAATCATTAAATCATTAAACAAATACCCTAATTGAAATTATAAGGGAAATTTATTTTCAGAAAAATATTCAAATTCCAAAATATTATAAATTAAAAAGAAGAAGTTTTTTAATATATCATCCATCGTTTTCATTTCAAATCGATCAATATAATTTAGGGAAATATATTCCATAATGTTATATAAAAAATGTAGAAAAGAAACAATCCACACTCTCATGAAGGATATTGAGGAAATAAAATAAATAAGATGAATTTATATTTGATATGCTCTCCCTTTATTGTTCAATGAATAAATATAAAAAGGAATTTTAATCATGAATAATTTAGTAGATCTAGGCATAGAAACATCAATCAATGGTTTTATTCATAGGGGAAAATGTACACCTAGGAGGAAGATAAAAATAAATAGAGGGTATAACTTATATATTAAAAACATTATTTCAAACACACATTATTCAATTCAAATCATGTTCAGGATGAATAATAGTTTCCGGAATATTATAGAGGAGTCCTCCAGTTCAATACCATTGGCCAATGTGATAATAATGACAGTTTTCATGTGTAAAATTGAAAAAAATCATTTTTAGATGTTATTAAAAACATTTCATACTTATTCCATAATCTTTAACAAACCTTGTTCTAACCAAGTGAGTTTTACTGACCAACACCCACAACCACACAATTGCTTTGAACAATAAAAAAAACTATGTGTCACACATCTGTGAGAAAATTACCAATGTAAATGATTTATATTACTATATGGATAATATTTTTTCTAGCTATATTTCTATCTATGGACTCCCAGATTCTCATATAGGGTTTTCTAGAGTATATGAATAGTTTCCTCAATCCATTTTAAAAAAACACACCTTTTAAAAAAAATTGAAACACACTAACCCGCAATAATAATTCCCAATTAAACTAAATGATTATATAGCATAAAAATACATAATAAATGGAAGAAGTTTCTAAAACCTAGGGTATTACATTCTCTAAAATATAATATTTCTGCCCCTACAAAGCTTTATGTGGTTAGTTATTTGAACTACTTTGGTCCATTGTTCAAGTATCTCTTTATCACATTCCCTTATCTCCCCTTGAATTTCACCATGTTTCCATAAAACATGAACAAATGGAATATGTTTTCCATGAATGAATTTATATTCTATACCAATGATATGATTTGGTTCCTGAAAAATATATAATCTATTTCTATATCAATATGATCCCAACAAACAAATATCTATAATCAAGATGGTTTATCATCAATTGAGGTACGTGGAAGGAATTATCAATCATAAATAGTCATGGTGGTAAATCTAATAAAAAATAAAGATCAATAATTAATTCAATAATCTCAAAAGGTCCAAAATACCTCATAGTTAACTTTAATTACATAACATATTATGATGCCCCAAAGCTACACTACTAGATCTGGTTCTCATATAGACACACAATACAAAAAATATGTATATGACAATACATAATTAAATGAATAAATAATAATTAATTAATATATTACATAATATGTATATATTTATACATATAGATTTAGATAAATAGAAAACATCATAAACTAATAACACCCATGTAATTCTCATTTGAAGGAAAATTATTTTTTATTTTAAATATGAAACAATTTGGTTCATGATAAGTCTTTTAAATATAATATAAATTATTTAACTTGTGTTACCCATCTAAACATTTCACATGTACTAATCATCATTATAATATATATAATTGAAAGAAAAAAGGGGTGACCTCAAACACCCAGTAAGGGATGCCTACAACTAATGGAATATTTGTATAAAATTAGAAAAATATAATATCATGAATATGTAAAAATGGATATAAAATGAACTTGAATGATGGATAATTGTATATTCATGAAAACAAATTTATATAGGGATATCAAAAATACCTATCTCTATCTAAATAAATGAATAATTTTAGATACACAAAAAATATTATGGACTTATTAGAAGAATCAATACATTTCATTGTGAAAATAGTCATGAATTATTATGGGATTTTGTAGTCCTTCACCAGATTCCAAAACATTTCTCATTAGACATATAGATGAATCAAGGGGCTACATAATTATAGGAACCAAAAATCAAATGACTAAACTCAATTCATTCACCATATAAGTCATTAATAATTTTAATAACATTCCCAATGGAATCTCTTACTAAACAATACATCAATATTTGTATAATAAAAAATAAAAAAATCAATTCATGATAAAACAATTTTGGAATTAAATAATCATCAAAAATTACAATACTTCTTTCTATGTCAAAAAATACAATAAGATCCTAACCAATCTTGAGAAATAATGTGTTTGGTCAAACAATACATTTTCAATATTCAGATAATAATCCATATATATATAATAATTTATGGAATTCCTTTATATCCCTTTTTTTAACATAATAACTATCTTTCTAGGTGGACATCTTCCAGTCAAAATTATGTATAATGTGGTGTTAACAACATATAGTGAAATGAAAATATTATTAATAAAATATGTGAAAAACAATCATAAAAAAATATATGAATAATGGGGACGGGTCGAAAGTAACATACTTATATTATAAAAAACGAAACTTACAGTGACATTGATATAGATGAAAAAATCCATGAAAACAAATTAATAAAGGATACCACTAAATTAGGGATTATGAATTATAATTTTTTCATAATTTGAGTTCATTACACCAAAAGATGTATTTATATATATATATATATAAGAGTATAAATAGTGAAACAAAAAACTCTACTAGGGTATATAAATATGAAATTGAAAAGGGAAATGAATGATAAAACTAAAAAGTACATTTGGAAAACATTGTTAACATTGACATAAAAGATGAAATTACCAGTCACTTCATAATATATATTTAAAAACATAATTAAAAATTAATTAAAAAAAATTAATTTCAAAATAATATTCAATTAAAGGGTCTTGATAAGGAATGCTATATTTCTTGGTCAATTATGTAAATGAATATAAAATATATGAATGTTAAATGGAAAACTGTTTTTAATAAATTTTCAAATACTATTCTCAAAAACAAAATTGAATTATTAGGTATAAAACCATCATTGTATTAAAACATAATTTCAAAAATTAATTAAATATAATATAAATTATTATTTTTAAAACACCATTATGGAAATCATTGTTCTAGATTAAATATTATAACTCAATTACAGGGATTCTAGTTACTAAATAACATTTATTTTGGTTAAACTAGTATATTAACCACTTGAATATGGTAACATGGTTTGTCTAGTAAATAATATGAAATAAAAACTCAATAAAAAAATATATCCATGGTATTTGAATAAACTATACATAGAAAAGATGGTGGAAAATATGTAACATATATTAAAGGATCATATTTTTGACAAAAAGATATCTTCTAGATTGATTAAAACATTAATCACTACCCTTCAATAATTGGACTAATCGTTGAACATAAATGACCATGATTAAATGAAAATTACTTATTTTATATCTTAAAGACGTATTACATACCCCTACAAAATTTATTCTATGTTCATAATAGCAATTGTGTCTTAAAGGGAGGAATTTTAGATAAAAACGCATACCTCTTGTTCCTAATTTCCATGTATATATATTATCCTCATATATGAAAAAACACATATATTTTAATAACATAATTAATTAACATACTCATATCTATTTTCATTCATACTTTTAATAAATATTCATTTTATATAATAATTCCTTTAATTTTCCACATCAGATGTTTGTGGTCTTCACCGTCTATATTAGTTATATAATAGCCCTATTAAAATTCATTATTCTATTAAAGGTAAAAATTACTAGTCCATCTAGGATTCTGATATGAATTTTTTACAATCATTTTATATTTTCCAAAATCCATTAATTACTATTTTTATAATTTATAATAAAATTGATAACAAGCATGTTTTATGAATTTTTAACAACTGATACGTGATCTATTTAGTATTTAATTAAAAATTTGATATAATATATCAAGAACCTAAAAAATATATATGTTCATCAAAATCATATAATACCATAAATTATGTTCTCATATTCATTCAGGATCAAAATACATATTATTGTTCATGTTGGTGGTTAAATCAACCCAAACATGAACATACTCTAACAAAATTAATGATTATCAGGTCATTATTACCTAATATAATTATACCAACCATATAATGATATTATTAGGATCTTATTACTATGATATTTGTTTTATGGGAATGATTTAAAATTGTATATAGTTTATATAATGGCATTTATTATAAATAAGTCATTATTACCCCTTAGTATAATAATTTTAAATGAATATATTAATAATGATCATTTATTGATCATATCTTTAATAGATTTTCTAGAATTCCATTATAGAACATTAATTATACTATAAAAATTATATTATTCCTTCATTAACATCATTATTTCCATCTATGGTTGGCATTGAATGAAAATTAAATTTTGTTACATGAAGGAGGAGGTAGTTCAAAACATGCATGGACACGAATTTAGTTTCCCTTAATGGATGAGGTTTATGAGTAAACAATGATAAAACCAAAAATACAGTATCATATATGACTATAAATTATACAAATGGGAATATAATTTTTGGAAGTAAATAATTCTTTAAGAATATAATTAATAAGAAAACTAAATAGTTGATAATACACATGTGGAGGACATAAATTTTCCTTTAATGTCTCTCTGAGAATATGGAAATTTTGATCTATAATGGAGATAAAATTATTGTAAAAGTATGAAAGGTTTTTTTGTATTTAAAAATTTATTATTTTCAATGAGAACTTTGGAAGAGAGGTGATAATTGAATCCATGTATACATCAATATTTTATTATTGAAGAAAATGTTTGTTCTAGAAATTACCATTGAATTTGAAAATATTAATTTTACTATTAATTAGTAAATGGATTCCAAAATTAACAAATAAATAAATGGGGTGAGGTTTTTTCAAAATAGACCTAAAATTTCCTTATAGATTATTTTTTAACATGTCCGTTCCTTTCTGCCATTAGTAAAACAACTTTTTCGATTTATAATTTTTATAGGGGAAACTATTATTTTACCATAGTAATAAAATATAATGACACAAATTGTAATTTATCTGATTATATAATTTGGAACATATTAATTAAAATTTAAAAAAATCAATTATCAAAAACATTTATATATGTATAAAAATTTAATTTCAAAAATATACAAACTGAAAAATGTAAACCTGTTTTTAGAGAAATAATGTTTCTATAAATATAATTTATATATAAGGAACAATTATCATGGATACTAATTATACTGAAATATATTGAGTTATTATAAAAATATATATATGCTACTTCCAAGGAAAAAAGAAACTAAATCTCACTAAAAAATTACTTGATTCCCAGAAATCAACGAAAATGATTTTTTTTGTATTTTAGTTACATTTTTATTTTATTTTAATAATTTTTAGATATGTTTTATATGTTAAATTAAAAATTGGAAAAGTATAGTTTCATTATAAATATTTACATATTTTTTCAAAAAAAATTATAAATTTCTATTTCATTCTTATTTAATGATAAATTTATACAACTTACAAGTTTTTTGAAAATAGTTTTTTACTTCTATCATACAATTTCAATAAAAGATTAAAAAGTCATTAAAATTCAATATGATGAATTCAAAATTTATGTTCATTTATATTAATTCCAAATAAAAAATTTATTAATACAATTTTTTGAAAATGATAAAATATAATTGAAACCTCGTTTTAATTAGCAAAAACGTTTTTACAAATAAAAAAAAATTATTTTTATTTCATATCATATATCAAATAAATTTTCATTAACAAATATTAAAATCAGTTATAGATTATCATTAATATAATGTTTCATAAAATAGAAATGTGAATCATATAAAAGACAATTCTTAAGATAAATGATTTTAAAAAGATAAATGATTTTTTAGTCATCTTGTTTAAAAAAATTTAATTTCTTTTATATTTAAATTAAATTTTATTTTCTATATAGATATAATTAATTAAATTGTTAACCCTATAAATTCTTGAAAACTAATCCACTTGTTTTTTAATGGTTATTCATAAATAATAATATTTTATTTGAATATATAATGTTTTCATTTAAGTAATGTGTTTATTTTAGTGAAACATATTAAATTATTTAAATTTATTCATATTTTAAATGCTTGGGGTGTTAAATTCTCCCCACCCACCCCCCTGATTTCCATAAAAATAGACACATAATATCTGATTTACTTATTTATGAAAAATTTTATTAATCATATAACATGAGATGATCATTGGATTATTTATGATTTGGAATGATATTTTTGTATATGAGAAATCACTATAAGAACTTTATAAATTAAACTAATTAATTTGAAATTATATATATAATTATACTAAGATCTATAACCATAAAGAATAACTTTTTACAAACCCTTAAATTATTTTATATTATAATCATATGACTTCATGTTCTTAATTATTACTTCATATACATATGTTTGTGAAAAGGTACATGATAGTGGTGTCCAAAATTTCTTGATCGAAAAATCACTACATGAGTCATTAGTAGTAATTTCATCAATTTTTCCTTGTTTACATAGTTGTTACCATATATCTCCCTCTTAGTCCCTTGTATTTTTAAATGGAGTCATAGAATGGATAAATCTCCAATAATTGATGAAATTAATATTTGAGCTTATCTCATTACTATACAATGGTGTGTAAGGTAAAAAACAACTCAATTGTTATAGATTTTACCAATCCCATTATGGAAATTTTCCCCATGTTTTTATAATGTTTTTGAAATATATGATATTGAATCCTCTTTCTTCCTTTATTTTTTTAACATGAACTTTTATATGTCTTTATTTATCGCTTCCTTGGTGTGTTTAAGTAATTGATTGTGAAAACATTGTAAATCAAATTCCATGATCACTAGTTTATCATAATCATAAGGCTTCTCACTCTAAATCTCATTCTGATGGATTTTCTGTCAAGGTAATCAATACATTATTTATTAAACTCAGGGTTCATTCAAATTATAACAATTAAAAAAACTGAAATAGTTAACTTGACTATAAATAATTAGTGAATTATCATAAATACCAATGGAAAATGGATCCTATAAATGTCTCACATTATAACATTATCATGATAGCCTATATTTCACTCAAATCAACCTTTACCATACTTGGTTCCACCTCTATCACTCTCAATTTAACATTTTTCAATAATTGTTCATCTTATGTTATAATGAGTTGGGTTATCCATACATTTGAAACAAATCCCCAAAATAAATATCCCAAATAACCATGAAATATATATTATTTTAAGCCAAAAAATAAATTATAATAATCCACTTGAAATCCAACTTACTCTTCCTCCAAATACATTAGTTATTCCTACTATCATATACCCAAGTATATGAATACCCTTATCATATATTTTCAATTACATTCAATTACCAAAACCTATTTAATTATCCATAACATTAACTATAATAAGATTATATATTCATCTAAATATTAACAATATATTTATCAAAAAATGGTAGCCTCTAGTAACACTATATAATAATTGTTAATGTTTGATAAATTTATCTATAAACATCATTAATTAATTATCAATCCGGAGGTTACCAATTACTATATAATGAATATCTTATAAATTAAAACATCTTTTATTATTATCTATGTTTTAGAAATTTTAATCATTACAGTTATCCATACCTCAATCATGGGTTCTAAAAAAGTTATACCCAAGAATAACACCTTATAATTAAATAACATATTAAGGTTATTAATATAATTTAATAAATTCATTCATACCATTAATGTAGAACTTATGAAGAATGATTCATAGTTGTGTCACATAATCCTCCTAAAATTTAGAATATTCCAGAATATAATTGAAAAACATAACACCCTAATGAAATTATATAAGACTTTAAAGAATTAATTACTTTTATGATGAAGACCTCACATCGATACGTAAGACATGAAAACTCACTTTTTCTATCATAATATTCAAATAATAAAACTCTCAACCATTTATGAATTCTACCTCATTAAGTTTTAGTACATAGAAGATTCTGGATATATACCCTTTTCCTATTTATCTCTTCAATTAGTTTCTAAAAAATACTAAATGAATAATGGTTATGATAATATCAAAATTAAGTATATGAAAATTTTAATCTGAATAGTTTATCCGCTATAAATACTTCATTTAAACATATTATACATTGATCTCAACCCAATCCTCTTTTTTTCAATTCATGGTTATCCAAGGTCGTTTTTCAATTAGGTTAAAAAACTGTTTACCAAACTATTAAAAACATCAAAATGGTTCATAAAAATAATTCTAATAACCCAATAATATCATCTAGGTTTGCCTTACTTTAAGTTCTCTCTTAATCCCACTCATTGTGCATTAGTGTGATTATTGAGTCAATTCTCCTCTGATCCTTTAAGTTGTGATTACCCTAAGGTGAACTTTTGGTGCATCCATATCCACATTATAGTTTCCTAATAAAGATGTATATCAAGAAAAACTACATAAAAAAGTCTAAAAAAACACCATAATGTCATTATATAAATAGAATTATTTCGTGCATTATCACAAATGTTTTATAATCCTAATCTACAGATAAAATGTACAATATTTCCATTCATTAAATCGTATAATATTCCTTATGGTTAAATATAAATTTTAAATAGTGATCAACCATGACTTATAAATCATTAAATAATCCATACAAAACAATTTAGTAAAAATTGTTATAAAAAATTGATTTGATTACAATTATGTTTCTCTAGATGAGTATTCATGGTTCTAATGTTCATAGATGCATACTGGACATACATGATTTGATATCAGATGTAAATTCCTATATATAACTATAACACCCCAAAATTTCATATTATGTTATTTCTTCATAGTAATTCAATAACTTGCACTAAACGCAACACCGATATCAAGCGCACCATGACTTACCAAACAAGCCATTGAAAAGCGGTTATGAATAGTATTAACTGAATTTTTAACTTTATAGAACCCTAATAATTTTTGAAACCATAGTGTGAGTTTCTTACACATAATCTAGGAACAAATTCATTTTTTATGATAAATAATGTATTTTTCAAAAAATGCATGTTTAGCACATTTTAATGGAGAACCCGCTTTAAATCCAGTATTTGAAAATTTTATATATTAAATTTTACAAAATAAACCATTTCATTAGAATTAGAACATATGAATTTAGTTTCAATAATTTTATGGTGTTTTTTGATAACATTCAAATTTGGGTGAATAGTGAAAATACTATATATTTTAACTGAAAACAAATTTTCTAATCAAAATAATTTATATAGTTAAATTATACATTTTAATGGTTTGGAAGTACAAATAGATTTTATTTTTACCATTTAATCAAATTCTGGTCATTGAAAGTAATTTCACATTGAAATTGGGCATAAACAACTGTCAATCTTTTGAAATTAATTATTTATTAAAAATTCATTTTTTGGTTTTTGAGAACGGAAATTAATTTTAAATTAATTAATGAAACTTCTATGTTTTGAAATTGGTAAAAATGAAATCATTTTTTAATTCAGAATATCAAAATAATCTTAGGGTGATGTTTTTGTATTTTTCTGAAAACCTTTAATTTTTTATGAATAGTGAAAAACACTACGTTATTGAATAATACACACCTTTTAATTACATATTTAATTATTTTAATTAACTTTATTTTAAGTCAAAATATATACATAATATCATTTTACTTTAATTTTATTCATTGGAATCTTTTTTTTTAATAAAATAAGATGTATAAAATTTTATTGAACTTTTACCGTCTTTTACACACCTTCTAGGAGCATTTGAAAATTTGTATAAAACATAATTTCACCACCTCTATGGGTTAAATTTTAAAAATCCAAGAGACACGGTTAACCTCAGTATGTAAAATGTGGTTAAATATGATGAAAATAATTTTAGGTGAATAGTAGCTTATAACTTTAATTTACCACAGTTAAAATTAAATAGGGTAATAAACCATAAAAATGATATTACAATAACCATAACACACATACTAATTATATTGTATAATTTAAATTCATCAAAATAACATTAAAATAATATATTACCCTTTAATCCATCTTGGATTAGATTAGGAAATTTATTATTATTTAATTTAAAGTAGAGTTAAAAGTGTTAAATTCATGTTTTCATAACTAAAACATTTAAATATAGTGTTATACATAAGATACAGTCAACAATAAATAATAATTAGAAAGATAAAAATATTTCCTACATTATGGTATTTTAAATATAATGTTTAGCTATTAAATATTTTATTTTATTTTTGACACAATGTTGATGAACTAATTACCTTATTATGGAATGATTATGACAATTGATATTATTAATATCCAAATTAATATAATTTGAGAAATTTGATGAATTCCAATAATTTTATTGGTTTAACTGACATGTTATGGTTGATAATATAACTTTCATTCAAAGTGATAAGGTTTTTAATACTTTTACCAAAAAAATACTAAATACTTTCAAAATTGACATAATTTAATATTTCAAACAAATATTATATTATTGGTTGTTATAATATTGCTAAAAATCTAGGGTTCCGCCAAAGGTCTTAAATAATACTATATATGACATTATGGAACCAATTTAGGTTGTTTTGGATCTTTATAGTAAGTTTATTAACAATATATTGTAAGAATACAAGAAGTCAAGGTAAAAGTTAAATTATTTAACATAGAGTTAAATCTAAAAGTTAAGGTTAAAATGGTAAGCTAAAAATGTCTAAAATCTATTGGTTGATAGGATTTCGAACCATCCACACTTTATCTTCTAAATTAATCAATTTGGATCCATTATAACCCAAATTTTATTTTATTATAAAATACCATTTCAATCATTTCCTAAGATGCCCCTCACCCCTCTTATAAAAGGGCACTTCACCGTCTCTAAAATTACCACCTTCAAAGCCATTTGGCTCAGCCAAAACCTACCCAAATATCCTCTCAACTGTCCTACCTTCATCTTATAGGCCCTACTTTAGTCATAAAGCCATCCTAAGGAGCCCTTTGGATCAAATCAAAAGGAAGAGCCTGAAGAAGAGGTAATTATTTCATCACCTCTTTCGTGTTCTTTTCTTCTTCAACTTCTTCATTCCTTGTTGTTTCCATTTGGAAATAATAAATCCAGTTTATTCTATATACAATTATGTTATTATAAATATGGTACAACCATATTCATTATTCTATCCATCCTTTTAATGACAGGTAACCAAACGGGCGTACGTACGGTTTACCATCTCCATGTCGTGGTGTAGTTGTTAATCAGTACATTATTATTTGTATTTTTATAATAATGATGTTTAATTGACTTAATTATAATTATAACATGATAATGAATCTTTATATATGAAATACCATCAAAATATATATGCCTTTAATATCAAAATAATAATATTTTCGCTCGTGCGTACGTACAGATTACCGTCTCCACGAACGCGATGAGATTCATTCCCCATCGTAACCCTTCCAGAATAATTTTCATTTTATTATTAATAATAATGTTTATAGACATGATATCATTCTGTATATGAATAAGAAACATCAAATCCATAACAATCATGACTCATATAACAACAAATCTAAAGGAAAACGAATCATTTAACACCCAAAATGACGATAATACAAAAATATCATTAATAAAAAATTATTAAAAGATAATATATGATATAATAATTTTGTATATTTTTCTTATATAATTTAATAACTATGATTTTAATATAATACAAAAGGTTAACTTACCCTCAACCAAAGAAATGTACAAGGTAACGGTTAATTTTACAATCCCTTTTTTATCGGAGGTTGTTTTTACGTCAGTATCTACTGGGACCTCTTTATCATCCACATATGTGTTTTCTTAAAAATGTATTACAAAAAAATTACTATTTACTATACTATGTTATAATGTAATTTATACCCTTTTTCGAATTTTTATAAGATGTTTGTAATGGAATCTTTCCACTGTTTTTCAAACAAGGTACTTTATGACCTTTTCGAAAAAATGAAGGTAAGAATGTTTTTTAACTTAAATGGTGGGTGTGGCTATTTCCCGCCATTATAACATCATCTAATATTCCCTTAAAATCTTATAAGAATAATTTCAAAATAATTATTTTTTTCATTATTATGTGACTGTTAAATTATTTAAAAATAGAAAGTCATATTTCTCTCAAATAGTTTGGATTTCATCTATGTCAACATCCTTTGATAAATATTACACTTGTTTGAGGTTGATTTATTATAATATAAATCCCTCGTATTGTATTTAAGGTTTTGTGATATGTTTGACTCTGTATGAGTTATTTTATGACATTAATGGTTTTTATTTAATATATTCACATTTTGTATGTTATTCTTAATACGAATGTTTGTGTTATATTTAAAACTTTTCTTGAGATGAATCTATTGGACTAGTATGTTCTGTGTTGGGGACTTGTAAAAGTATGCGCTCTAGTTTGGTGTCTGGTTACAACAATATCTCTGGGTTGGAGTCCAGTTACAGAGGCTCTCCAAGTTGGAGTGCGGTTACAGAGGCTCTCCGGGTTGGAGTCCAGTTACAGAGGATCTCCGGGTTGGGTTCCAGTAACTGTTATCCCCTAGGTCATGGCACGAGTCCTTGAAATAAAAATTAAATTTTGGTACTATACATTCCCTCATTATGAAATTAGTTATTACATGTGATTGTTAGACTAGTAGATTATTCATGTGCATGGTTATATGGTAATATTATATTTTTTTGCCATATTATGATCATGTTTATGTTTAAAAGGTTATTGTATTTATTACACATCTTGACATCCATGTTTATAGCTTCCGCTGAATTATTTACCCTTACTGAGCATCTGAGCTCACCAATTTCTTATGTTTTATTTTCCTAGGATCCCTAGAAGTGATTTATGTTTGAGATGTAGGGGTTATCTAAGGGAACAATGACATTCTCAAAGGATTTTTTTTGTGTTGTATGTTGGAAAGAGTAATGTAATGTTCATGTATGTAATCTATTTTCCAAGACATCTAAACTGATCATTCTTTTGGGAAATGATTCATTGTAATCATGCCATGTTATTAAAACAATGAACCGACTCTAGGAATCTAGGGTCGGGGTGTTATAGTTGGTATCAAAAGAAGTTTATTAATAACCTTGGAAACTATATTTATATAAACTCTGATTAGAGCACATTACACTAAGATAGACATTGAGGATTAGTATAAAAGAACCTCCTAGAATTTTTGTAATGTATATATTTTGTGAGTTTTCCAAACAAATACAGCCCTATCTGGATAAGAGCAGGTAGAGGTGGCTCTGGAAACAATGTACCCAGGGGTAAAACCCAAAAACACAACTTTGAGATAGACTCGAATAGGGACTGGTACACAACCACGGGCTTTTCTATACTCTTGGTTACGACACTCCTGGGGGATACGCTTCGGATAATTCTCATTTTTTTAACAAATCATTATGACGGATTTATGAGTATATACCTACAAAAATAAAATATTTTTATGATTATGGATTATATCAATAAACTATTCAATTTGAGTTAGGTATTTTATGAGATTGGAATTATTCATTACGATTCATAAACTGACCCACTGTATGACATTGTATAGAAATGGCACCCAATAGAATAAATGATAACTCCAGCAATATATATGTTCCAAAGAGTAAGAAGGATCATATAATTCATGGTATTAATCCATCATTTACAAGGGAAATAGTCTCCCATGTATTCTAATCATATGAAGAAATAATATCATCTGTTAATATGATAATTAAATAATTCTCTGAGTCCTATGGCTTTAAAGTGAAACAAGAGAAGAAAATGATGGTAGAGAGAAAGATGGATAAATGGAAGAGGGGAAAGAAATATTTTCCCATATGTGATAAATGTGGAAATAATCACCTTGGTAAATGATTGAAGGTAATGTGAGTTTGTTATAATTGTGGAGAAAAAGGGAACCATGTATGTGATTGCAAGGGAAAGAGAAATGTTTCAAATGTAAAATGATTCATCTACAAGGCATTGGTTCACAACACGAATCAATGTCCCAATCATCAGAGTATTCTCCAAATGATGTTATTGGATAATAATCATGTTATTATACTTCCTCAGATGAAGAGGAATGAATATTGTTCTTATGTTTTTATTATAGAATTATTTCACACGAGTGTTGTATCAACAATATACATGCTATATGAATTATGGAGATAAATAACATTGTACTACAGTATTATTTTATTGAGGATTTGAGATTATATGGTTCTAAGAAAAGTGAAATAATAGTAAGATACACTTTTTTGAAAAATAAATGGTTGTTGGAAAGGTAATCCTTAATATGGTCCTGATAATGAGGTAGTGATTTTTGAATAAGAGATGGTTTATTTGGATAAATTATATTGGATATTCATGACTTACTTGGAACTGATAAACAGTTTTTCTATTTCATAATTTTTGGAATATTCAAAAATTTTGGATATAAGAAATATATCCATTATTATATAAATGATAAGGGATATTGAATGTAATCAATAAATTTTTATGGTAATTGATGGTGTTACCAAGTTTTAAAATAATACATGATGAAGGTGTTGACATTTTTTTACATGGAAAAAATGATCTTCATAGTGTTCAAAATCCTTATAAATTATGGACTACAAGTTTGGATAGAAGTATTATGGATAATCCTAAAGGTTGGAATGAATTATGTTTGAAATTGGATACTATTGTTAAGGTTATTTTTTGGATTGTAATAAAAAGGAAAACACACAGACCATATGAAAACCCGGCGCATCGGACAATGTTGTGGGAATTAAACCCACAACTATAGTGCAATTGGGATTTATCACCTTCCACTGGACTATGTGATGTCCCTGGATTGTATAATGTAGTATCATATTTTAATGTGTCCGATAGGTGAATTCTAAATTCATTATTTTTGAAACCCTATACGATTAGGATAAGTAGAAATTTGTTTGAAATCTTTTTGAGTGAAAGATGATTTTGTGGTAGGAATTAGTTGAATAATGAAATTGTACTTGTCAAGTATATATATATATATATATATAATTTTGTTCCTCCTATTCTATGGGTAAATTAATTGTTAAACATTATGTAATGGATCTTAAAAATAAAAATGTGTTGTCTTAATACATTATGTTTTGTTGAACCGATGGTATTTTAAATCATCAAAGATTGGTGGATTTGAGGCCGTCAATTTTCTACTTTTTTGTGATTGATGACCTCAATCGCACACTATAAATATTTATTTTTTCCTCCAATTATGTGTCTCTAATTTTCACTAATGTTCTCCTAATCGAGATCATAATTTAGTGATGACCATTTCATTTCCCTTTTCCTCTTATTAAGACTAAATTTTATTAACCCAATTTTTGATGTGGGGTTTCCCACAATGGTAATTTCTATTTTCATCCTTTTATTTTCTAAGAACAATTTAAAATTTCGAGGCTTCAATTTATTGAAGTAGGGATGAATGTAACACCCCAAGATATTATAGTACGTTACTACTTCAAAATAATTCATCAAATTCCACTACACGTAACACAGAGTTCAACGGCACCACGACTTAGCAAAATAACCGTTCAAAAGTGGATATGAATAATATTAAATGAAATTTAAACATTATAAAATCCTTATAATTTTAGAATCTATATTGTGAGTTTCTTAGACATAATGTTAGAAGAAATTCATTTTTTCACATAAAATAAATATTTTCCAAAAAATGCAACTTTATCGCCTTTCAATGGAACCCTCCTTAAATCCAATATTTGAAACATTTACATATTAAATTTGACAAAATAAACTTCTTCTTTAGAATTGGGACATAATAATTTAGTTTAAATAATTTTTTGTTGTTTTTCTAATAACTTTCATATGTTGGGGAATAGTGAAAAATAATATATTTTAACTGAAAAAAAATTTTAATCAAAATAATTGATTGTGTTAAATTATACGTTTTAATGGTTAGGAAGTATAAATAGATTATATTTTCATCATTTAATCCTATTCTGGTCACTGTAACTAATATCATTTTGAAATTGGTCATAAAAAAGTGTCAATCTTTTTTATAGTTATTATTTCATAAAAATACGTATTTTGGTTTTGAAAATGGGAATTAAATTTAAATTAATTAATTAAACTTCTATGTTTTGAAATTGGTAAAATAGAATTCATTTTTGAATTCAGAATATCAAAATTAACTTAGGGTGAATTTTTGGAATTCTTTTTGAAAACATTCAATTTTTGATGAATAATGAAAAACCATGCGTTATAGTTTAAACCCCACTTATTATTTAATTAATTAATTATTTTATTTAAATTTATTTTAAGTGATGATATATACATAATAACAATATTAGTTCAATGTAATTTATTTGAAAATTTTTTGTTAAAAAATTCGATGTATAAAATTTTATTGAATTTTTTACCGTCTTTTAACCACCTTCTATGAGCATTTGAAAATTTGTATAAAACATAATTTTACTGTTATATCAGTTGAATTTCGAAAATCTCAAAGACATGGTTAACTTTATTATGTAAATTGTGGTTCAATAAGATGAAAATAGTTTTTGGTGAATAGTAACTTTTGACTATTATTTACCACAGTTAAAATTAAATAGGGTAATTAAAGGTAAAATGATATTATAATTAACTTAACACATATCCTAATTCTATTGGATATGTGTAATTCGACCAAAAACAACCTTAGTAATAAAATATGCCCCTCTATGTCCACTTGGATTAGATTAGGACATTTGTTATTATTTAATTTAAATTAGAGTTAAAAGTGATAAATTTATGTTTTCATAACTAAAAACTTTTAATATAGGGTTATAAAAAGATAAACTCAACTATAAATATTCATTAAAAATATAAAATATTTCCTACATAATGGTATTTTATTTATAGTTTTTAGACATTAAAGAATTTAATTTATTTTTGACACAATGATGATGAAGTAATTACCTTATTAATGAATGGTTAAAATAATTGACATTATAATTATCCAAATAAATGTAATTTGAGACTTTTAAAGATTTCCACTAATTTTATAAGTTAATATGACTTGTTAGGATTGTGTATGTAAATTTTTTGAATTGATATGGTTTATATGAATCTCACAAAAATAAAATACCAAATAGTGTCAAAATTGATATAAATGAATTTTTAAAATATATACTATATTATTGGTTGATATAATATTCCTAAAAATCTAACGTTTGTCCAAAGGGCTTAAATAATATTATATATGTCATTAATGAACTACTTGAGGTTCTTTAGGAAATTTATAGTATGTTTATTAACCATATTGTGTAAGAATACAAGAAGACATGGAAAAAGATAAGTTATTTAACATAGAGTTAAATCATAAAGATAAGGTTACAATGGTAACCTAAACTTGTCTAAAACCTATTAGTTGATAGAATTTTGACCCTACCCTCCTTTAAATTTGAAATAAATAAATATTTACCCATTATATGCTGAATATGATTATGTTATAAAATAATATTTTAATCTTTTACAATGGTGCCCCTCACCCCTCTTTTAAAAGGGCACTCCTCATTCTCTCAAATTGAGACCTTCAAAGCCATTTGGCTCAGACAACCCCTACTAGAATATCCTCTCAATGGTCCTCCCTTCATCCTAGATTCCTTACTTTGGTCAGAAATCCAATCTATGGAGCGCTTTTGATCAAATCAAAAGGAAAAACCTGAAAAGGAGGTAAATATTTCATCACCTCTCTCATGTTCTTTTCATCATCCCCTTCTTCTTTCCTTGATGTTTCCATTATAAAATAATAACTCCAATATCTTCTATATACTATTATGTTATTATAAATATGGTACAATGATATTCATTATTCTATCCATCCTTTGAATGACATGTCACCATACAAGCGTACGTATGGCTTACCATCTCCACATCGTGGTGTAGTTGTTATTCAATACATTATTATTTGGATGGGTATAATAATTATATTAAATTTATATAAATAATAAATATATCATTATAATTATTCTTTATATATTATATACTATCCAATTATATACGATTTTAATATCAAAAGAATGATATTATCGTTTGTGCGTACGTACGGATTACCGTCTACACGAACGCGATGAGATTCATTCCCCATCGTAACCATTCAATTCCAATTTTCATTTGTTGAATAAAAATAATGTTTAAAGACTTGATATCATTCAGGATATTAATATGAAACATCCCATCCATAACAAACATGACTCACGTAACAAATAATATAAAGGGAAACAAATCAGTTAACACCCAAACGACGATAATACAAAAATATCATTAACAAAGCATTATTAGAAGATCATATATGGTATCATAATTATGTATATGGTTCTTGAATAATTTAATAACAATCATTTTACTATTATATAGAAGGTTAACGAATCCTATACCACCTTAAAGTACATGGTAAGGGTTAATTTAACAATCTCTTTTTTATCCGATGTTGGTTTTACATATGTATCTATTGGGACCTCTTTATCATTCCCATCTGTGTTTTCTTAAAAATGTATTTCAAACCATTTTTAATATTTACTAGACTATGGTATAATTTCATTTATACCCTTGTTTTACATTTAATAATTAATTTATAAAGAAATCATTCCTTCGTTTTTCAAACAAGGTACTTTATGACCATTTCAAAAAAAATATGTAAGAATGTTTTTTTAACTTATACAGGGGGTGAGGCTATTTTCCACCATTATAAAATCATCAAATATTCCCTTAAAACCTTATAATAATATTTTTAAAATAAATTTTTTCTTTATAATTATGATACTCTTAAATGATTTCAAAATAGAAAGTGATATTTATCTCGAATAGTTGTTATTTCATCTATGTCAACATCCGTTGATAAATATTACATTTGTTTGAAGTTGATTTATTATAACACAAGTCTCCCAAATTTTATTTAGTGTTTTGTGGTATTTTTGACTGTGGATGAGTTATTTTTATTAAATTCATGGTTTATGGTTAAAGTATTGGCATTTCATATGCTATTCTTAATACAAATGTTTATTTTGTATTTCATCCTTTTCATTAGATGAATGTATTGGACTAATATGTTCTAGGTTGGGGACTGGTAAAAGTAAGCCCTCGGGGTTGGGTTCTGGTAACAGTAGACTCTCCAGGTTGGATTCCGATTATAGAGGCTCTCGGGGTTGGGTTCTGGTTATAGTTATCCCCTTGGTCATGTCATGAGGCCTTGACACATAAATTAAAGTCTGATATTATATATTCCCTCATTATGAAATTAGTTTTTACATGTGATTATTTGAATAGTATAATATACATGTGCATGTTTATTTGTTAATGATTGATTTGTTTTTTCCATATTATGTTTATGATTATGTTTAAAATCCTATTGTTTTAATTTCACATCTTACCTTGAAAATTTATAGCTTCCACTAAATTATTTACCCATACTGATCATCTGATCTCACTCCTTTATTATGTATTATTTTCCCAGGATCCCAGAAGTGTTTTATGTTTTAGATTCATGGTTATGCTAATGGAACAATGTCATTCTCAAAGGATTATTTTTTGTGTTGTATGTTGGGAAGTGTATTGTAACATTCGTGTATGTAATCTATTTTCCAAGATTGATAAACTAATCGGTCATTCAAAACATGATTCATTGTAATTATGCCAATGTATTAAAATAATGCACCGACTTTGGGAATCTAGGGTCGAGGCATTACAATAAGCATACGTAATTCAAAATATAAATAATATTTATTTATTCCATTGCATTAAATGAATCAATTATTATTTTTATATTTATAAAATTAAGAAACATCATAAACTAATAAAACACATATCTTCCCTAACATTGAATTTTTTTATATTATATAGAATAAAATAATTAATATATGATAATTCATGAAAATTAGCCAAAAATTCACCAAATATTCTATCATTATAAACATTTAATTTCTAAAAAATTTATTTATAACATGAAGAATTGATACATAAGAAAAGAGTGAGCATAAATGCTAAGAAATGGGACCATATTAGAGATCCAATGATGATAAAATAATTTAAAAATATTATGTAAGGAAAAGGAAAAAAACAAGATCAATATTCAATATAAAATCAATGGATATTATATCAATGATAATAAATAAAAACATCAATATCAAAAATTCTATTCTCATACTGATAGAATGGATATTTCCAAACATCAATTTCATTCGATCAAGGCCTTGTTCTAAACACATTACTTTGTCATAAAGACCATAGTCAAAAAATCTTATCTAATTAGGACGGAATGTACTAAAAAAGATATATATGTCTCAACGATTTTTATCGATTATTTTTTGTGATTTCTCATTAATATATTCTCATATAAAAATCCATGAAAAATAATAATGATACATTCTAATGGAATGTGGAATATAAAAAATCTTTTCCATTGTCAAGATATCTCATATATTCACCAATAATTATTTTTCAAAAATCAGGATAAGGGAATGGGATTTATTATGATGCATTAGGATCCCTGTTGTGGTGTGTTCTTATGAATTGTGACCATTCTGTTTTTTATAGATCATGGATGTTTATGGAGAATGAGTATATCTTACCAACTCACAATTTAGAGTTATCTACAGTCATCCATGGTTGGAATACATATTGTCATTATCTCTTTGGTGAAAAATGTACTATGTTCACATATCATAAGAGATTGAAATATATTTTATCCCAATAAGATTTTAATATGGGACAAATAATGCTGATAGAATATATCCAAATGTTCTAATTTGACTTTATTTATTCACTAGTTAAAGGAAATTCAGTGCATGAAGAATTAAGCAGAAAGCTCTATTCTCAGGTGAAAAAAGTAGCTTCAAATGAGTGGCATGTGATATCGGTTCTAGATGACATGAATGTGGAATGTTAATACCTAGGTGATGTTGTATTTTCCATTTCTATTTTTTAGATCCTGGTTTCGTAATTTTGGTAAAGGAGTCCATACATTCGATGCAGAATGTGTTTCGAGGTGTTCAAAACATAATGGTTGGGAGACTATTGATTGTTAGAGGATGGATCAAAGTTCATTTTTTTCCATATTGTATGGTTGTACCTATCCATTTTTAGGAAAACCTTATTCTTAATTAACACCATTCCAGAAAGTTTTTTCATTCTATAATATAGAATATGTATAAGGAACATAAAGCATAGTTTTGTAGGGTTGACATAGAATGGAAAGGGGATGAATTTGTTTCTAGATGCATAAATTGTATGAAAATTGAGGTAAAACATCATCGAATAGAAATTATGTTGCATTATATACCTATTCTGGGGTAGAAAGGGGAGAATGTTTCTATGGATTTATTGACTGGTCTCCCATGAATTTTTTGGATGCATGATGCCATATGGGTGATTATGGATCATCTCACATATTCGACCCATTTCATCCCTATTCCTGAAACTCATTTAGTGGGGGGTCATTCCAAAATATATATCTAGGATGATGTAAAGTAGCATGGAATACATGTTTCAATCATATCAAACAGAGATATAAGTTTTACATATCATTTTGATAAATCCTTGAATTAATCCCTTTGGGCATTGTTGAATATGATTATGATGTATCATCATCAGATGGACGGGTAATCCAAAAAGAAGTTATAGGTGTTTGAAGACATACTAATAGCTTATGTAATAGATTTTATTGGCTCTTGGGAAGTGCACATTCAATTAGATGAGTTATTTAATAACAAAAAATTTCCTCCCTTGATATATGTGACTCTTTTTGAAGGTTTTTATTTGAGTCCTTTTTGCTCTACACTATGAAGTGGGATACTGGTGAGACATCACTAGTTGAACAGATCCTTATATGAGAAACATCATAGATGATTCAATTGATTTGGAGATGGGTAAAGATCACTCAAAGTCATCAAAATTCATATGAGGAGCATCATCGACGACTGTTGTCATTCGTAGTGAGTTCTCATGTCTTCTTAAAGAACTCTCTATGTCTTGTACATTGTTGTTTTGGGATGTAGGGAGGGTTATATCTTAGATACATAAGTCCTTTTGAGATACTGTATTGGGTTTGAGATGTGGAATATATATTGGTAATTACCCCACTGGTCATTTTATTGAAAAATGTGATTCATATATATAAGTTAAATAAGTGTCATCCTGATGAGGATAATTTGATCATATGAGATCACATTGACCTATATATAGATTCTTCATTGGTACATATCTAGATGGAGATTTTTGATAGGGAATAGAGATTCTTTAGTGTAAAAATATTGGGTCTTGTGTGGGTTTTGGGGCAAGATGGTCAGATTTAGGAGGAGACTTCGGAACATGAGAAGCAGATGATAGAGAAATGGATAGAAGTCTTTCATATCACTGATGGTTTTCTTCTATCCAGGGATGTAATGAAAAATGATATATAGAATTTATCACCATCGGGTTCTTGTAAGTAACCATTTAATTATTCTATTTATTTTATAAAGTATATGAGAGAAGGTTTGTAGATTTTGGATAAATATTTGAGAGGTTTTTATTTTTTTGTACAGGTCCACAATAATTAAATGGTTTGGTAAAACTGTGCATACCTATATGAAATTTTGTATTGTGAGATAGGGGAAAAGTGGAATTCACATAGGCTACATATATTTTTATAATATCATGAATCTACATAGGATAATTCATGTTATTTGAAAGTTGTCTTTGGTCTTTTTTAGGTTGTGGGTTCAACAAGGTTGTCACATTGTTTGGAGACATTGAGAGTTGACCATGCAAGGGTTTTTCTTATGATAGTGACTTATGCATGGGTAGTGATTGGTTTTAATAACTATGTGACTGAACCGTGTATGGTAATTAAACTAGATCCTGAAAATTTGATCGAGGATAGAATCATGTTTTAATGTCACTTTTTCCCCAAAATAGCCCAAACTCGATATTTTTCCCACTCAAAGGTTGGTGAACACCTCTCTATCAAATTGGAAGTGATCTAAAGCCATTCCATGGGGAGTTGAAGCTCGATTCATGTAGTAATGCTTTTTTTTTAAACATTGATTATTATTTTTAATTAATCTACTCCACAATCTCTCTTAGTTTCAGAGATTTGTGCACGCAATAGAAAATCAATGGTTTTTTATTCCAAATATATTTATATTTTGTCTTTGTGTTGATATGGGAGGAGATCTGAAATGGGTTCCTAGAGATTCAAAACGGGGTTTTTGATATTTTTCATGTCGTTTATCATTTAGTCCAAAACACTCAAGGTATGTGGCTTTACTATCAACTCATTTTACATGAACTTATTTTACTAGCTTTAGATTGATTTAATTACATAATTTTTTTAGATAAATTGTGGTGGAAATGATATTATAAATCATCATTAGTGATTATTTATTTTTTTGTTGAATTCTGGATTTGTGTCAATTTTTTGGGAATAGATCTTCAAAAAATATTCTACAATGATTATTTTAAAATAGTTTCATGATTTGGTTTATGGGAAATTGGTTTCAATAAAAAAAATTTGAAATTATTTTTTAATTAAAATGGTTTGTTGTAAAAAGGGTTTTAAAAAATTTAGTTTTATTGAAATGGTTTTGGATTTAGTTTTGGGCCAACTTGGTCTGTGTATTCATATTGAATTTGTGAGGCTTGGTTAAAATATAACCATATATTTGGTGCTAAAGGTGTAATGGAACATGGTATATAATTACCTTTAGATGACTTGGTAGATCAAAGAGAAACCACAAATGAGTATGAAACTGTCATAAGGAAGAATGTATGGTTGATGGTGTAGATATGTGGAATGAAATGGTTATTAAAAATGGAACCAGTGAAGTGTTTGAAAATCATTGTTTTGTTTATTTCATTAGAAAATGGATTTTTTTTGGAAAACTGATTGATATGGACCTTGTTAATATTCAGTTATAAATTGATTATGAAATTACTTTATATTAACTATTTTATATAAATGTTGCTAAAATTTATATCATAGTGGAATGAGTTGGGAAGTATTTGGGTAAAACATACTGATTTTTATAACTCTCCCTAGAATTGTAACTTTGGTGATTTTTCTGAATTCATACACTCGTACATGAGAAATGGTAATGTATCACATATCTTTAACACTACCTCATGATACTTGGGTTGATTGGTGATGTTGGATCATAGAGATTTTGGAACATAGTGTCTTGTGCTTGTCATGGATTTTTATTTTCGTTTCAACTTTTATTCATTTAAATTTTAGTATTCTGTTCTGGTACATGATTTACATTTGATTTAGATAAGTGAAATTTTTTATTGTCTTTAATTTTTATCATGAATCATATAGAGGTTTTTTGGTTATGGATTGTCTTGTATGTTTTTTTGTTAATATAAGTAAAATCATCCCACACATGTATTGAATACCTATGAAATTTATTTCAAGAAGTTTGCATTTGGTGATGTCAATTAAGGCCTAGTAACATCTCACCACCCTCTCAAGCCAATATGAAAGGGAGGGATGTTACATATTATCTTCTGATACTTTTTGATGCAGTAAGGGGCTACATAATTCTGAGTCATACCCATCAACTTATTAATAGTAATTGATTCAATGTAAGAGTTATCAAGACCTATAATCATGAATCATTTGACCATAATCAGCATACAGAATCCATTTTCGACAAACAATATCAATGTTCTCAAAATGGCTAATGTGAAAATAATAGAACATAAAATTAAGTATAAAAAGGATATAACTGAAATAAAATTGGTAAAAATTATGATTTTTATTAATATTTTAAATAATTAGTATAATTTTATTATTCTAGAAGATAAATAACGTACATGATAATTCATAATTCTGATAAGATACACTTTACATCAAAACCTTATTTAGTTTTTTCTTAAATATTTGATTTATAAATATTTTTACTCTATGAAAATTATCATAAAATTGTTTTATATATATATTTATATTGATATAAATGTATTTTAGAGGTAATTTTTGTCACATTTTACTTACTTTCATTTGTTTAAGGAGTAATATTTTTAGATATCTTATAAAAAATCTATTGAATGAATTTTAAAAAGGGAAAATAGATTGTTCTATTTTAAGGTATACAACACATCCCGAATTTTCTTCCTTCATTAATAATATTCATAAAAAAATTATTACTTCATTTTTTCATGTTTTTTAATAAAATATAATTTTTTTTCTTCATGTAGAATTTTTTTAAATATATTTAAACAGAAAAGATTTTTTTCACATTTTTTATTGATGTTCAAAAAAGCATCTATATATTTCCCCAATTGGATATATTATGATATTACAGGATATAAATGATTGATTTTATGTATTTTATGTATTTTTTAGTTCTTGTACAATTTTTATGATGATGGTTAAGATCGGTATATTTCTCTAATGCATTCACTAATGAATATGTTTTCTAAAGAATTATGTTTGAATTATCTGATTAGGTTATCACATTTTTAAGGGTTCATTAAATGTTTATATTAAGATGATTAGTCAACATACCAATAAGACTGTACATGGTTTTTAATGTGTTTTTATGGATGTAATTTTATTTCATATGGTAATCTAATGATACTTTTAATGAAATTATAATACACTATAAGTGTAAAATTTAATTTTTATGAAAATACTTTTATTTGGATGTCAATTTTTCTAAGAAACCCTAATGTTTGTAATATTTCTTTTATAATTTCCTTTAATAAATTTTATGAAAATATTTGGGAAGAAAAGCTAATTTCATGTGTAAGTAAATTATTATTTAATATTACAATTTATTATGTTAAAGGAAAAGAATCTTATATGTCCACATGGTTTTAAAATAAACTAACTGATTTATTATAATATATTAATATGACCCATTTTCTTATGCTTTCTCCAGTTTGCATGCATCCGTCTGCTTGAGTACAAAAGGTGTGTTTTCGTTGCCCCACATTCTCACTTTCCAAAGGCGGGCGGCATCCGTTCCATTATCCGATTTTTTCTCTTTGATCAAAACTGGATGATTGGATGTCGGTTCTTCCTTCCACGGATTCCTCTTCGGAACTCGTCTCCTAGTCCGAGTCTCCCTTATTGATTTAAGACGCTTTTCGTGAAACACTTCCTTGTGAAATATCTTCATGGACACTAGTTAATTAAACTGCTTCTGTCGGGATATTCCAAAGTGTCTGGTTAGAGTAGCAACCTTTGGTTAGGGGAGTAGTCTCGTATGAAATCACAGGTGTGTCAGAATGTTGGGACACTAGCATGTCTGGGTTTCTTCCCCTTATTACAGGGATTCTCTAGGGTGAAAAATCCTGAGGCATACCACGCCGAACATAGGTAATCATATGCCTTACACATGTATCTGAGGTTTTCTTCATCTTCCCATATTTAACATTGGGTATGCCGCAGGATTAACGTCCAGCGGAGACAGATCAAGCTGATCAGAACACTGATTAAAGTGAATCAGATGGGTGCCACCATTGGAGGGAACACTGATGTTGGGGCCAACTTCTAGTTAGCTTCCCAATTTTTGTTGAGGGGAATGGGGAATGAGGTGGCATGATCCCATTGGGATGTGGCATCCCATGTAAGAATCAGGATGGATGATGGAGTGTTGAATGAAGTGGATGGTGAATGGGATGGAACTGCAATGAGAATGATGATGAATTTGGGCTTGAGCCTCAAAGAGGCTTCCAACGCATCCTCGTGGTGGGTAATCAAAGTCTTTATAGTTCATCTGATGACGGATTACCGCCGATTGGGGATTTCAATGGCTTACCACTGGATGGGGATGTTGAAGGCTTACTACTGGACAGGGTCTTGGCGGCTTACAGCTGAATGGGTTCAGAACAGCTTACCACAGGATGGAGTTGACAACAGGTTACTACCGAATGGCATCACAACGACTTACTGCTAGATGGGGTCGAACCATGAGGAGGCTTCCAACATACCTTATATATGATACAAGGATCAAACCAACATAGTTTATGTGGGATTGGTCTCAGCGAACCGACGTTGAGGAGGACCTGGGGTCCAAAGGTTGTTGGGATCGAGCCTCATGGAGGTGTCATACATACCTTGCCTTGGCTAGGATCAATGTGAACATAGTTTAGGAGGGTGTAACGACTTACCGCTGACTAGGGGAAACAATGGATTGCCGCTGATGGGGAGAGATAATGGCTTACCACTGAATGAGGATCACAGTTTAACGTCATGCAGGACAAGGATGAACCTACATGAAGGAGGACCTAGGGCCTAGATAGATAGTGGGCTTCAACCTTTTGGAGGATTCCTACGTACATTTCATTGGCATGGATCAAGGACCTCGTAGTTCAGGTGGTGTGGGAACCAACATGAAGGGGGTGGACTGACTAAGTGTTGGGCTTGAACCTCATGGAGGATTCCTACATACCCTACCTTGGCAAGGATCCATGACCTCATAGTTTAGGTGGTGGGAACCAATGTGAAGGTGTTCGGAACCAATGGGGTTTTGGGCTTGAACCATAGGGAGGCTTCATACATACCTTGCCTTGGTAAGGATCGAAGACCACGAAGTTCATGTGTTGTTTGGGGCTTACACTCAAGGCTTCCTGAAGAGGATGTCATGGATGCTTATTTCTCTAATCACACAAGATCTATGATTGTTATGAGAAACAAGAGACAAAAAAGACCCAAAGATCACTTCTTGTAAGGTGTGTCCATGGGATGTGAAGTTCGGATCACGAGTGGTTAGCGGCCCAAAGAGGAAACAGGGGCTTACGTGTGATTCGAAGCTCGGGGAGAGGAAGATTGGAACATAATCCATGGTGGTGGCTCAGGTGGTGAAAAGGACCAGTGGGAGAGGGATTTGGCACATAGGAAGAGAGGAGGATCAGGGATGCTTCCTCCTGCAAGAAAAACCGGGGGGTTACACCACGGTGGTTTTTCTTTCCCCGCGGACAGACGCTGCTCTGATGAAGAGGATATCATTCCATGTGAGGAATGATCTCACTCAGGTTGAGACTAGTGGGCATGCAGAATGTCAAAATAGGGGCAACCACATGTCCGACACATGGGGCACAGGGCGTGGTCAGAATTTATTATCATGTGCTGAGGATGAAGGTGTTTGGCAGTTTAACGTACTGTAGCTCGAACGGGGTGGGATCACTCCGCACCCCTAGGATTTACATAACCGGAACCCTCTACACCTTAGTGAAGCGAAGGGTTCGAAAACATCATGGTTGGGGTGTTATGGAGAGAACCATTGGGGGGGTCCACATTAGTGTGGCTATGCGAAGAAGAAATAGTTGTTATCATGGCTATGTGAAGCTGCTTGAGGCAAAGCAACACAACGGGTTGTATCATGCATGGGACATTAAAATGTCTCTGGGAAAACCAGAGGGGCCACATGGGAAAAGACCATGTGACGTAGGTGTGTCACACATAAGAAACCCTCGATCAAGGATCCTCAAGGTGAGGGCAGAACATTGAGTGCGCATAAGAGAATGGGTTGGGGAAAGATAGGAAGTCCGTGAAGGGCCCCGGGACACCCTGAGAGGGGAGGGGTGAATCAGGGTGACAACTTTTTCTTCTTAAAGTTGTGGATCTTGTCCCCACGTTGGTAGGAACTTGTTGAACCTGTAAGATGAGAAAGATCAAAAAAAACAAACATGCACATACACAGAGAAGTCATAGCCCTTTTTACTTGGTTCGCCACTAAGGGCTACATCCAAGGAGCATACGCCGACAAGTTGTTGGTCGTACCAAAAACCACTAAGCTTCACTAGTTGGAGATTACAATAGTTTGGGCACAGTCACTCTGTCCCAGGCTCACTGCCTTTACAAAGGTTCTAAGATAGCTCACTGCTTCCCTCGGGTCACTCCCGTTGACTCCCCATGGCTCACTACCGTTGGTGAAGTCACACTCAATTTATAGACGTGAAGGTCTCTTCAATTGATAGTCATGAAGTTCATTGTCTCCTGTTCAGCATGAGACTTTGCTTGCATCAGAGTCCTGATTTTAATGCTCTGTTAAGATACAAATTCCAACCACTGATGAATACCCCCTTTTCCCTTGTCCACAGGGCAAACAACCTTTGGAAAGGGCCTTCGCAAAGTACCCTACTTTGCGAGGCTCCCAATATTGCAAAGCTCAAACAAGCCTTCGCGGAGCCCCTGCCATTTTGCGAAGCTCAATCGCGAAGCTCAATCGCGAAGCACTCTCGCGATGCTCCATCCTTCGCAATGTGTGGCTATCGCGAAGCTCCTGCCTCTTCGCGATGCTCACTGAGCCAACGCGGGGCGCCCGTCTTTCACGGAGCTAGAATAGCCGCCGCGAAGCTCCTCTTTCGCGAAGCACGCTGCCTTTGCGAGAGACATTTGCGAACCGAGAGCAAAGGACATTCTCTGATATTCTCTCTACTTCTCTTGAGGGGGTCGGCCTCTATTTATAGGTGATTCCACCGACCCACGACCCTTCCGCGCGAAGTCAGCGCCACGTCAGCTCAAATCGCGAAGCTCCGAATTTCCCGCCGGAATTCTGTCCAAATCGCGAGGCACCATGGCAATTTTCCGTTGGTGGAGCTTGACCTAATCGCGAATAATCACCGTCAACATTCCTTCGCGCCTTCGCCGCGAAGCTCCCTCGCAAAGCCCTTCATCGCCGCGAAGCTCTCCAGCCTCTGCCGTTCGGGAAGCTTGACGTAATCGCAAAGACTCACCGCCTACATTTTTCTGATCTTCGCGAAATCCAATCCATGCATCACATCTTCGCGAAATTCATGCCATTGCCATATTAAATCATGATCTTCATGGAAATCCTATTTTCGCGATGCTCACCAAATTCCAAATTTTGGACCAAAAAATTGGGCAAACACTGGGAATCAGCGCCACCTTCAAAAATGTTGTCTGCTTGAACGGTATGATCTCTTTACTGGTACATGATCTGAACATCCATTGATGATTGACAACAAACACAAACCACACTCCAAATCATGCATAGAAGACCATGGTTCCAACAGTCTGCACGCAAGATGTAAGGTTTTCAGGCAAGACGAAGAGGTTGCACGCAAAAGGTACGGGTTGCACGCAAGACAAATAGGTTGATAAAAAATGTACGGGTTGCGCACAAGAGGTACGGGTGGCGTGCATGTGGTACGGGTGGCGTGCATGTTGGACCGCTGGTATGCAAGATCAACCCCCGGCGCTCAAGTTGGACCAGTGGCACGCACGCCGGAGGGATTGCTCGCGAGACGGGTGGTTTGCGTGCAGTTTGGATGGGAGGCGTGAAATAATACCTAATGTAGAAGGGAAATTGCATGAAATATGGGACCCCTTGCATGAAAATAACATCAGGGAGAAATGAAATTCATGAGGGTCAAAGGGCCCTTCCGAAGGTGCCCCCGGGGATCCTATCACGCAACAACCAATACCTCAAGTCCATGGGTTTTTTGCATGGTCGCGGGAGATAACGTTTTCACACAAAATAGCATCACTTCTTCTATGATCACCATCCATGAAGAGTGGGGCTATGGTTTGCCTTATAGCCAGTGTCCTCAAAGTGGCGCGCAAGAGCCTGGCGCGCAAATGCCGGTCGGTCGTCTGCATGTGCGCGCGGTGGGGGCCGAGCACGCAAATGGCCATTCCCCATCGCCTTGGGTGCGGAAACGGGGTTGGGTTCACAAAACCTTTTTCATCGTCTACATGGGTGCAGAAATGGTGTCGCGGATGCAAACCACAGTTTTTCATCGCCTTGGGCTCAAAAACAGGGTCGGCCACGCAACCCCCCGTTCGTCATCGCCTTAGGCGTGGAAACGAGGTTCGAGTGTGCAAACCACCATTCCTCGTCTCTTAGGGCGTGGAAACAGGGTCAGGGCTGCTAGTTGCGGAGGGTAGAGTTTTGTGCATGTAAGGGAAGGTCGGTGCACAACGGTTTTCATTCCAGAATTCATATTGTGGGCACCTTCCAAATCTTGCACGCGCCCACCTCCCAGGCCCTGGGATCTCTGTTTTTTTTTCACCCCTAAATCATTCGTTGATCTTTAATCTTCCCGATGTGGCCCTTCTACGAATTTCGATGTCAAAAAATTCCCCCCTCAGATTCGGCGCCAAAAGGGAACCCGAATGTTAGATTCTTTGGGTACGCCGAAAAATAGAAAAGATATCCTTAGCAGCGCAAAAAAATTCTTTTTGCACCCGCAAGAGTGCTACATAGGAACATAAGATGCGTCAGCACTTTATAAATAGGCCGAGCCCCCCCGCCCCTCAAGGTCGTACTTTGACTTTTTCCGCATGACATGCGTTTTTCTCTCGTGCGTGAAAACGGTCCAGATCCGCGTGTAAGCTTCCGCGACTAGATCTCGTCTTTTCGCATCATCCAATTTTTTTCGTGCATGTAGACCATCTTTTGCCTCGCCGGTGCTTTTGCGCACCAAATCTCCCTTCTTTCGCGCTGACCCATCAATGTTCTAAAAATGGCTGCTTAATAGACGGACGCGGAGAGGGATGTTTCCGCTCCTGCAAGATGAACCCAAATGATCGTGAACCCTCAGATTCTTCACTTGAGGAGGGTCATGTCTGACAACCAAATGCTTTTTCGCATGCTTATGAAAGCTCAAAAGGATTACATCCTGAGTGGTAGCATGCCGATATGGAACTTCGGTCATCTGGAAGAGGTGATGATTCCATGTTTTGAGACCGACACATCGCGGTTATGGGTGACGTGCGAGGATAGTCTTCCACAAATCCTCATTACCACCAACAGACATCCTGTTAGGGGAAGAAAAATCACAGCCATCCATGTCCTATATCTGAAGACAAGGTTGGTTGCGAGAAGCGATCTAGATCCCGAGGAATCTCCCACTATATATGCAAGTATATTCAGAAGCAGCATTACAGACGATACGACGGGCTGGCATGAGTGGGATTTTAGATCCGGGGGCAACTTTACCAATGAATGGGCATGAGAATACTGGGTATGTCAGACATGAGAAGAATTCGTGCTGGTGTTGTGGGCCATTGGGCTTTTCGAGGCCGTTTTAACATCTCAATTCCACTTTTATCAACAATAGAACTTTGAAGCAGAGCTATTCAGTTACTGGTCACCTGATATGAATACGTTTCACCTTCATCATGGGGATGCGGGCATCAGTCTATGGGATGTCCATTGTATCAGGGGAATCTTTTTAGAGGGGTATCAGTAGGATGAGTTCCTCCCGACGGAGAATGTCTGAGGGGATAGGACCCGCACCCCAATCCTATCATGGTACCTGCTGAAGCTGACTAAAGAGGAACTCAGAATCAAATATATCCTCAAGGACTTACCCTATTCAGGGTGGTTGAGTATCTTCCTGACCCAGGACACGACCGTGAAGATGCCAGGCCGAGGGAAGCAATGCATGAACACGTCTAAGATAGGAAAAGCAGGTTCATATTGGAAGACATGGAGATGGGGGAGTATCGATCGTTGGGTGTTGGAATTAATGAAGGTCAAGACCTGAATGTGCGATATTACAGGTTCTTAGCTGCGTTCATGAGTGGCTGGTTGTTACCTATGAGGGACATGAGGATTAGAGTCCCCCCGTGGATGCTAGTGATGGTCGGGATTATGGAAGTAAAGAACATGGTTAAACTAGGGGTACCAGTATTGGATGGGATATACAGTATCATTGGCCACATTTCAAGGGGGAGTACACCCAGGAGGATTTGCAGACCATTCCAAATCCTCCATGGTTGGGTCGTAGCCCACTATGGTGGGTACGAATTCCCGAATGACATCCCCCTGGTAACGATACGTGGCCATCCCTCTTGAACATCGATGGGATCCACCCATTGACGCGCTGGGATGATGGAGTCAAGCTCATGATCGGCAGCCACACTCATATTGACATCCACCCATTCCAAACCCCAGTTTCCATAATGGTGGATGATGGGAGGGGTCCACTAGAGCAGAGGGAGTACCAGTAGAGCATCCGGGGTGGCATGCTAGTGGCCAGAATTGATGGAAAATCTTCTGCGAACCCAATGTTCAGACCAGGTTTTCTAGGTAGTTCGGGTGCATGAAACGGATTACCAAGAAAGTATATACAGTGGTTCAGGACGAGCGGAATCCCAACATTCTCCGCTAGCTATGGCTTATGTTCATGACGACCGTCCTGGGTGAAATCATTACTCTTCACCCCACAGATGTTAGTGCCAGACTATCAACATGGTATGCTGAACACTTGACCATAAATTACCCTAAGATGATTCTTTGGAAACGTGCTAGGGAAATCAAGGAAAATAATGCAGAGACCAAAGAGTATGAAGGTAGGTGAGGATCCACGAGGTAATTGAGGCAAATAATGGTTCGTGGGTCTTCCATTGTATGGGCCGGTAATTCATCTATAGGGGCAGCGCAAACCGAGAACATGCCTCTGTCCTCCGGGGAAGCGTTGTCTCATGCACAGCCTCATGGTCTAACTAGGGACCTCCTAGGAAACAAACTCAGAGACCTCCTGACATCATCCGCTGATGCTCCCTTCCCTTTTCTATGGTTTGGTTTGAGAACGTTGTGACAGTTCATGTCCACTGAAGAGTTATGGTGGAGGTTGATGCGCATCTGGCTTTATCTACCAGACATAAGGTGCATTCAGATACTGGATGAAGTAAACATTTATCCATGTCATCCATACTTGATATCCATGGATAAGTAGGCATGCCAGCGGGGGCGATATAAAGAACCCCATCTCCTGGTGAAAGTAATGCATGGACAGGAGCGGGGCCCAGAGAGGCTACCATCTGAGGATGAAAGTGCAGAGGAGGAAGAAGGAGAATAATGAGATGAAGAAGAATAAGGATAGGAAGAAGAGGACCAAGTGGAGGGTCTTGGTGGCAAGGGGCCTTCATATGCTCCCACTCACTAGCAGAGTTCCCCGGAGAATGAGGAAATCATTGGCTCTGATGCAGAAACGATAGAGCTGCTTGAGGTATAGTTTAAATCTTATATCGACCTTCATCTTTTCATAGTCTTGATCCGTCAACCAAACCATTCCCTACTCTGAAACATGTGGGTGAGGGTCCCGAGGAAGCCTTCCCCTCCAGGGGCGCTAGTACGCCTATGGGGACTAGAGAGAAACCTCGGGGGCCAGTCCTCGAGACCGGGCATAATAGGTCATCTATTTCAGGTGGACTAGGCGATAATGAGCCAAAAAGAGAGCCCCCAACCGTCCACATTGTCCAATAGAAGATGACATCAGTAATCGGGTTGAAAAGTTCGAAGGCACTCCCATAGTAGCGGCCCCCACCATGACACAGGCATTGGACACCACTGCACTAGGCTCTTGTAAGTCCTTTCTCGTTGGTTTCCCTCTTTACTGGAGAATTTAGCTAATCAAGATATTGATTCCTAATGTAGTGGTCGCAAGGTTGGAATCACGACAAAATGTCGAGTCCAGGACATCTATAGGAGTGGGATGGGCAGCGACTGCATCGGCCTTGGAATAAGCAACCATTCTGGGCAACCCTATCCCAGTACTCGGTGAGCCTGTGATCGTAGTGAGGGATTGTAATGAGGCCCGGGTGGAACTCCAGCCCGAAGAGAGCGAAGACACCGACAAGGTGGAGGTTCCTAAAGAAGATCATGCTTCTGAACACCTCGTTTCTTTCCCCGACTATCGGCTAGCGGATTCTGAGGAGATATATTATTCTGATTTGGAGGTGGCCGATTAGAGCTGTATGGCATGGCACAAAGGGTGAATGTCTATCTAGCGCTTTCTAGGTCAGCCTCAGATAGAATGGATAAAACGGATGGGATCGCTCCATACCTGGATGCACTTTCTCTGTGCTGGAGGGGTGGATGCTCAATGTCTTCATTCGACAGTCCACGACTATGCGGCCCAGAAGCTGCGCGAGAGCAGCTGACGCTCTGACGTTTCCCAATGTCAAAAATAGTCAGGGAGTACCCAAGCGTTCCTGAAGGATGAACAAGAGGTCCAATGCCTTGAAGAACAAATGAAAGATAATGAGGTATTCATTGCAAACAGTTCCGAGCTTGTTGAGCAATGGTGGGCCCAACCGGGGGATGCCCAAGAACAGCTAGTGGAATCGGGTCCCCAAATGACTGCACTCTAAACTGAACAGGCACAAGCACAGACTAGGGTCAGTGAACTGCACCCTATGGCCGCTGATAAAGAGAAGGTTCTCAGGGTGCGGGAGGCAATCTTTGAGGCCACTTGCCGAATGGTAGCAGTTCTAGTGCGATTTATCCATGATGTTGATCCCGAAGGGCCATGTTTTTGGCAAACTCAAAAACACACATCTTCTTATGAAATCTTATTCTGAACTGCATGTATGGATAGATTTATTTACACGTTCTTTTTGTTAAATATCCTCCAACCACAATCCTGAAATAAATAGCAATCCGTTCCGAAACTCACATGGGACGTACCCGATGTGAGAAACATTGTATGCTAGCACTATTACTTCATTTAAATGTAAGATAATCAACCAATCTTCGAGCACCTGAGTTTCAAAAATCCAATAAGGATTCCCAGGATGATAAGGGAGATGCCCGATTAGGGGACGAGTACCTCGGAACTATCGATGTGTCATCTTCTCAATGTGCTCAAGTGCACGAGCGAGGTATCTCCAGGGGCGTCTAAAATCAACCCGAACATATGGGAGTGGAAAGAGTGAATCAAAATACTCTATATTCAGGACACTATGAGGGGCTGTCAAGATAATATAGGATAACTATTGATCATGTTCAAAACATAGTATTCATATTGTATTAGCCTGAAATGGGAATGACGAATGAGGGTCGACTGCTGACCAAGTTCGAAACATAGGGCCTGACTCAGAATGTCATCCATCAGTATTCTGAATAGTTGGCACAGGATATTAGGCAAGCCATAGGGTTAGCATCCATACAGTTAGGGGGTTTTTTTAGACGTGAAAGGGAAAGAGGGTCTGAATTACGAGCATGAAAAGCGTGGAATGTGGGGTGGTGGTTTTCTCGAATGGAATCTGACACTCTTGACGTTACGCCACCTTGGTGAGAACACATTAGGTTGGCACATAGGCCTGATCATGGATCATTCCTCCTTATAAATAGCACCTCTCTGATGAGGAAACTGCTGCCTCCCAACGTTACCGTGGGGTATCCTAAAATGTTTCATGGAAAAGTTTCAATTTCATGGCACCCCAAAAGTGCTCAGGTCAAGGGTCCAAAAAAATAGGGGTGGAACAAGAATTATGATTCAGGGGGCTGGACCATGGGCTAGGTTGTCTGGGGGTTCCTACCTATCACATGAGAATGAGAATCAAGCCCAAACTTAGTTCTTGGGGCATAGTGTGGTCAGAGACCAACACTGGTAAGGGGAATCTTCTCTGGAGGGGAAACTGACGCATCCGATGATTAACATAGGGCATCCCAAATTTCCTCAGGGTAGAACGACAATTTAGTTTCATGCGTTTAGAACATATAGACATGTGTAGTTTAACATCATACAATATGATGTGGAGTGAAAGGGAAGATTCCAGGAAGTTAGTATGTGGTGCGGTAGCTATAAACACGATGTGAATGAGGAAATGGAGTCCAGACCACACCACGTATCCCCGGAGGAAACTCTTTAGGTCATGGGACCAAATGTAAAAATTAGGTTGGGCTGGAAGAAAATTGGCCGGATGTTCCAACGTACCCCATGAGGATGGGAATCAAGCCATAGGTAGTTCTAAGAGTGCAGTTTAACATCTTGCGGGACAAGGAAAGGTATGTGTTGCATTGATGCACTAGTATACGTCCTACCAGAACAACTAAGCCCACGTGAGTCGTGCTCGATATGGGAAATATGGTGTAGTGATGGGACCTTCCCAGCATAGGGAGGCACACATTAGGGATGATGGTACAATTCGTTAATAATCCCCCACTAATGTTGACCCACCTATATAACGCACATAGATGCACTGAAGAGTAATGCCGAGTATGTTGGAATTCCGCATGGACAAAAGGAATTTGAAATGTGTGAATCCTGATTCTCAACATCTAGACCACAATGATGGTTGCGTGACTATAGGGGATAGATATTTACCATGTTTGAAACCCATTATCCATATCCCATTATCCCGGAATGGGGATAATCAAAAGAGGGTCAACCACTTACCATGTTCGAAACATGGGACCTGTCATAAATGTCATTTGAGATCTTTAGGGATGTTGGCCCGAAACGGTTGGTGAGTCAAGGCGGAATGGGACCAAGCCATGAAAGGGGTTCCTCTAGATGTGGAAGAGGATGATTATCCAAATAACAGGATTAAGAATCTTGGACATGGAATAAGGGTAATTCCCCTGTGAAAATTCCACACTTCGGGTTATTTGTCAGAACACATCTGCATACGACAATGGGACACATCAGACATAGGGAGTTGGGTCCCTTGTGAAGGACAAGGGTCCGGGGGTTGCACGCTTTCAACATAAGGTCCTCGGGTGGACCATTAAGGGGGCTTGATTTATTGGACTGTACTCAGTGTGGTGAAATTTCCAAACATGATGTTCAGTTTTCATGGGGAGATCATAGTTTTGGGTCATAGAACTCGGACCATACTTGGGAAAGATATGGGAAGCACATGGTGAGACTATTGAAAAAACCGATGTGAACGAGAACCTAAGAGGTACTCACCACACGACATGTTCTCAAATGAGTTTGGGCCAGGGGGCTGAAAAATAAGGGACAAAATTTTTAGATTCCTCGAGCTGGACCTAGAGAAAAAAATCATTGGTGTTCTTACGTATCCCATGAGGATGGTAATCAATACAAATTTAGTTCTAGATGTTGTTGTACAGTTTAACATCATGAAACAAATACATGGAGTGGTCTTATATTTTGTCCATAGATCTTGGACCACATATGGTAGGAAATTAGAGACACATGACAGTGTAATTAATGGACCTGATGGGAACGAGGACCTGTTCCGGATAATTGTGTGCCTCTTAGGGGAGGTTTCAGGTTGAGGGACCAAAAACGAAAGATAGGTTGTGCCCAAGACAGAGTACAAAGATGCTTCTATGTACCCCATAAGAATGGGGATCATGATATACATAGTTCTAAGGATAAAGAGGTAGGATACTAATGCTAGGGATAATAAGGTTGTGAGGGACTGGCCCTTGCACCAAAATATGCGGTAATTGATATATCTTGTATTACCATTTGGATGAATATGTTTTTTTGTGAAGCGATAAAACTAAGATTTAATGTCCAGGTATCTCCATAGGAATCAAGCCATATGCAGGTGTTGACTAATGGTATGGTGTGTAACTAGTAATAATCATGATGTCCCCTCTAGTGCGTACATCAGAATGCAGTGTCGTTTTTCGTCGTGTGGACAGGATGGTAATGTCACAGTTTAGGGTCATCTGATGGGACCAACCATGAATTTTTAATGTCTTTTAGGATAGACGCAAAAGTTTAAAGTCATGAGGGACTAAACATTATAGTTTAATGTCATGTGGCTCAGACGTGTACAAGAGATATGAGGTTCCAGAGGGGATGCGAATGGCATGATAAAAGCATACTCGACATGAATGAGGTTATAGTAAACGCCATACTGTGTGAAATTATGTGGAGGGAACCTTGGGCCAAGGGGAAAGGAATGACAAGAGGATAAGGGGTAGGAGAAAGTAACTCCCAATTGAACTGGACCTGAAGACGAGATGTCCCTGTGTTCCAATGTATCCCATGATAATGGGAATCATGCCACACAAAGTTCTTGAAGGTAAATTTTAACATCGTGCTGGAAAACATATACATTTTAATGTAATGTGGGACATGGTGTAGGGGAGATAACTCCTAGAAATTGGTGTACATGGTGCAGATAATGAAAACCCGATGTGAATGAGGACATGGTCCACACCTTACCACACAATCTCAGAAGAGATAAACCCCCAAATATAGAATAGAAGAGACAAGTTAGTCGAACTCAAGCATGACCCAATGACAAGATGTCTAGGTGTTTCTACATATCCGATTGAAATGGAAATCAAGCTGTACATAGTTCTAAAAGAGGTATTAGTTTACGATCCTAGAGCATGGACCATAGAATAGAGAAATTCATCCAAGTGTGGACCATAGCCCGATCCATAAGCCCACATGAGTCAAAATATGATTTGGAAACAAGGGAAAAAGATATTTTTTTGCAATACTTGGAACACACACCAAAGGGAAGTCAGTGAAGAGCCCTAAATAATGCCTTTATCATGGATTTTTTCCTCCTAACGTGATAATGTGCACTGAGGGAATGTTCTAGGAGTGTCAAAATTCCATTTCGACACAATAGAGTGGAAAATAATGTGTACCATGTAACCAACATTCAAGGATTAATGGGGTTGGCTTGACGGTGAAAGATAACTATTGACCATGTTCAAAACACAGCATACATATTGCGTCAGCCAGAAATGGGGAAAAACAAATGATAATCAATAGCAGACCATATTATCAACGCGGGACTTGTATCAATTTGTTGTCCAAAACCCTCTAGGACATAAGACCGCAATGGTAGGAGGTCCCTTAAGCCTAGAATCCATGCCATTTGGGGGTCCCTTTGTGTGTGAAAGATTATGGAATCCCAAATAAAGGGGAACACGACGCTAGGAATGTGGGTGGGAACATGTCCAGGTAAAATTCAATACTCCATATGGTGAACCAGAGTACTCTTAGGCACATTGGTGAATCACCGAAGAGGGTTGATGGGATCAACATGAGATTGGAAGATTTTGAAAAGATGAATATAGGGATAGAGAACTCTTAGTAGAAAGAGGTACTTGGAGTGGTTGTTACAAACCTGACATGAATGAGGAAATAATCCTGCAACACAGCATATACCCCACTCCCTGGGAAAGTGCAGGCCAAGGGGCCAAGGTGAAGTGGAGATTTCTAAGAGATGTGGCTGGACCCAAAGTCAAGATGTTCGACCAGTCCTACGTATCCCATTTGGATGGGAATTAAGCAACATGTAGTTCTAGAATAGGGTAATGTGTAGTTTACCGACATGAAATATAGACACAAATGGGAAATATTCCCCACAAAAAAAAGTTGTATGGCGTGGCAAGTAACCATACTTGAATGAGTACCTAAACCACACCACACCATAAAATCTAGAGTGAAGACTTGGTCCAAGGGAACTAGAAGGCCAAGGCTCCTGAGGCTTGGCTTCAGACGGAATGTTCCGGTCAGCTTGCAGTTTAACGTCTTGTAGTGAGGATGAAGAAAGGGGTAAGATACCTCAAAAAGGGAGGTGTACGACACAGTGAGTAACCCGACGTGAATGAAGAGATAATCCATTTCCACATCGTACAATCCCGTAAGTGTTAAGACATGGGCGGGGGGGGGGGGGCATGATTGGGTCATAGATAGAATGTCATGGCCAGATTGCAATTTATCATATTTTTGTGATGACGAAGTTAGGGGTAAGGTATCTCGTCCAGGAATGTGTACGGAATGGTGAGTAACCCGACATGAATGAGAACATAATACCATAACACACCCTACAATATTGAGTGAAGACTTGAGCTGGGGGCCTGAGGAAGCCAAGGGGCCTGAGGCTGGGCCATTGATGAAATGTCATGGCTAGTTTGCAGTTTTACGTCTTGTAGTGAGGATGAAGGTCATCCTAGTTTAGGGTCATAGAGCTTAGACCATATGTGGGATGGAAAGGGCGAATCGTCATGCTTTTGGAAGACCACATAGAAGCAATGATGATTAAAGAAAACATTTGACTAGGTTTACAACACAGTATCCACTATTATGTAATCCAAAGGGGGGTGAACAATTGACTGTCATCTGTTGAACATATTCAAAACACGGAACTTTCATAAACTGGTCACTCGCAATCCTCGAGGGCCTTAGCTCATAATGGTAGGAGAGCCCTTGGGATGACCATCCAGGCCATTCGAGGGCAATTCTGGATATAAGGGTTGATAGAAACCCAAATGATGGGTCATTTCGACCATGGAAAGGCCTATGCTCATGAAAAAAAATGATAAATGATGGAAGGGATATCCCAAGGGGCTATGTGGGGTGTGGAAAAATATCATGTCAGGAATGAGGACATGAGTCCACACCGCACCATAGAATCCTAAATGAGTACTTGGGTGAGGGTCCTAAAGGGTTCAAAGGACCTGGGGATGAGAATCCCTATCAACTATAGCCATATGACCTCTTGTGCGGTTACAACCTCATCACAGCTCCTAAGCCCACGTGAGCAGTGCTCGGTGTGGGAAATAAGGATCCAGTTTCGGCATTCCCTATAATATAAGGGACTGATAGCTGGCATTGCCCGAAGGGAGTTGCAACTCGAATATACAATGAGCAGTATGAACCAACACACTCAACCTTTTGGATCTATGAGGTTGGTGACAATGAAAAAGGATATCCACTAACCATGTCTGAAACATAGCTTCCTTATAGTGTGACCTGAAATGGGACCAACAAATGAACCTCAACTGCTGACCATATTTGCAACGTGGGACTTTTATCAATTTGTTTCTCAACATCCTCGAGGGTGTTGGCCCAAAGTGGTAGGAGAGCCCTTGGTCTGAACATCCATGCCACTCGGGGGTCCTTTTGGATGTGAAATTTGATGGAGTCCCAATCAAAGGATTGGGTGAAGCATAGATGTGCCCATGCATTTTAAAGTCATGCAGGGCGGTGAGAGTGATGAAAATATACGGGGAGTGGTATGTATGGAAGGATAAATATGGGCTTGACGTGAATTGGGGAAAAATCTTGTACCAACATATGTCTCGACCCGAGGGGGAATTCTGAAGTTTGGGATAAGCCAAGATACAAAATGTCTGCATGTTCCTACGTATCCCATGAGGATGGGAATGAAGACTTACATAGTTCTTAAAGGCCATGAAGTTTAACGTCATGAGGTGAGGACATGAGAGGATAAAAAATAATGAGGGGGCACATGGTATGACCGTCGTAATCCTGAAATGAGTGTGGCTAAAGAAGCCTACACTATACAGTGCTAGGACCCTCCGAGAGAACTATACCAAAGGGGGATGGTGAAAGAGATGAGTTTGGGGTCTAGACTTAGGACTGAGCATCTGAGAGTTCCTAAGTATCTAATAAGAATGGGAATAAAGCCTTACATAGTACTGGAGGACCAATATAGTTTAACATCTTGTAGGAAGATGAATAGTTTAACATCGTGTGGGACGAAGGTGTTTTGGGTCATGGAGGACCCAACAATTTAAGGTCATGTAAGACCAGCTGGCTCAGGAAAAGTATTTCTTGAGAAATTCGGCATTATTGGGGGGATTTATATGGTCACCATTTATGGTCACTAGTGAGTATGCACCATTGGGGTAAACCTTGTGAACAATGAATGGTACTTCCCATTTGGGCTCCAAATTTGGTGATTTCCTTCCAGGTATCATTTGTGTCTGGAGGGCCAATACCACATCTCCTTGCAAGAAAGAGCAGAGGCAATCCTTTTTGCTAAAGGATCTAGCTATCTTATTTTGGTTCATTTCTAGATTGTGCAAGGCACAAAGCATATTCTTATCAAATTCTTTAAATTCATCCAGATAAATTTCAGCAACCTTATCTGGAACCAGCTGGTAATAGACCATTCTTCATAACAAAGGTAACTGAATCTCAATGGTAGGGAGGCCTCAGTTCCGTACACCAGGGAATATGGAGTCACTTGGGTGGAATTATGAGTCGTTTTGTGATAATCCTAGAGGGTGTTGGGGATCTTTTCTGTCCAACCCTTCTAATTCTGACCAACCATTTTCTGCAAAATGTTTGAGAGGGTTTTGTTGAACGCCTCAATCAGTCCATTTTCATGCGCATGATAGTGGGAGGTATGGTTAGAGTGGATTATGTACTTAGCGTAAAATTTCTTTAGCTTAGCTACTAGGAAGTTTATACCATTATCAGTGAGGAAAATGTGAGGGACTCCAAACCGGTAGATGATATTGAAGCTCTTGAAGTCAATGATATAACGAGCCATGACCTTCTTGAGCGGAACTACCTATTCCCTCCTGGAAAAGAAATTCGTGTCGGTCAGGATGAACTGACATTGGATAGATGTCGTGGGTAGATATGGTCCCAATATCTCTAGTCCCTATACAATGAAGGGAGAAGAGTATTTGGTACTATGGAGAGGCTCTGGTAGCAGATGCAAAAATTTAGCATCAATTTGGCACGCAAGAATTCTCTTGGAAAACTCAATGAAATCATTGATAATGGAGGGAAAAAAGTACCCCAGTCATTGTATCTAGTTAGATAGATTCAGCCCAGTCTAGGGGGTGCCGCAGGAACTGGCATGAACCTCTTACATGACCTGAGAAATCTCAATTCCTAGGATGCAATGGAGGAGAACACTGTCACACCAGTGTGTGTAGAGGATCTACTCAAGACTGGGACCACTCTAGAGGGTAAACTGTAGCACGGGGCATTGGATTCGCTCATACTCGACCCGATCTATTTGGAGATTACCATGTTGGTGGTAGTAAACCAAATATATCCTCTAATCAGAAGCTACTTCAATCACTAAAACTGATGGACCTGGGTGTCCTGATGTGGAAGCACTGACAGTAAGATGGCTAACCTATGGGCCATCGTCATCACGTGGGGAGACAGGAGCAATGACCCTTTGATCCCCATGTGGATAATTAGGTCATCCTGCTTGGGCACTGCAAGTAATGCACCCAAGCCGGCCTGGGCATCAGCTCGACCGTTTTGATATCGAGGGACATGAGTAACTTCCATATGAGATATGAACTAGGACATTATATGTAGAGTGCACTCTAATAATGGCACAATCTCTGGATTTCTGATGATATAGTCACCGTTGATCTATTTTATGACTAGTTCATAATCCCATTTCACATACAGATGGCGAACATCAATCTCAAGGGCCAGTTCGAGGCCAATGATGAGAGTCGGATACTTTTCCTCATTGTTGTTGCAACATTCTGACAACATAAATTATTACAGAAGAATAGCTTGTGTCACCGTAATAAAGTCGATTCCAAAGCCTACACTGTTGTGCCTGTGATCATTGAGCCTCCTGCTGGTGGGGCATTGGGAAGCACCATCAAAGTTCATCTTCTAGCATGACATGGATTGGTCCACCGAGAGGATCAACTCATCAGGGAAATCGAGATCTACGGACTGGTCATCAGGAGCTGGATGAACAGCAAGGAAGTCTACCAATGCTTTCCCCTTAATAGCTTTCAGAGGGACATACCTGATATCGCACTACTGGAGAATCACTGCCCATCAAGCAAGACGACCTATCAACATGGGACATTTCAAGATGTAAATCAGTGGGCCTACCTGATACAATAGTTTTACCTCATGGTTATACAAGTAATGTCGAAATTTCTGTACTATGAATACCACCACAAGGCAGCTCTTCTCGATAGTGGAGTATCTGGTCTTCATATCGAGAAGCATGTGACTGAGGTTGTAAAGGATGTTCTACATCCCCTCAATGTTAATCTGGGAGAGAAGGGTGCCAAGAGATCATTCTAGGGAATTCACGTAAATAATTAGTGGTTTTCTAGAGATGGGTGGCATCATGATTAGTGGCTAGAGCAGATAATGCTTGATTTCCTCAAACACAGTCTTGCAATCATCATCCAATTTGTAAGCAGTGCCTCTCTTCAGGAGGTTAAAAAAGGGCTTACACTTGCTATCCAGATTCGCAATGAATCTATGTTTGTATGGTATGTATCCATGAAAACCTCGATGCTCTCGAATATTACTTGGGGGAGGTATTTGTATGATGGCCTTGATCTTCTTTGGGTCGATCTCGATGCCCTGGTACCTGACAACAAAGTCGAGGAACTTCCGAGAGGTGACCCCAAAGGCACATTTCAATGGGGTTATCTTCAGATGGTGGGAACAGAGGAAGCCTAAACATTCTCATGGTCCTTGATATGGTCCTAGTACTTGTGAGATTTGACCACCAGATTTTCTACATAGCATTCCACCAATGTCCTGAGTATTGACTTGAATATGCGATGCATGGCCAACCTATAGGTGACACCTGCATTCTTTAAGCCGAAGGGCATAACCTACTAAAAAAACATATATTGTGGTGTCCTGAATGCTGTAGACTTCTCGTCCTCAGGTTCCTTATGGATCTGATTCTATCCAGAGTAATCATCCACGAAGGAGAGGGCTTGGAACCCAGCCGTAGCATTGATCAACAATTCTTTCATAGGAATGGGAAAATCATCATTTGGATAGTGACAGTCGAGATCTCAAAATTTGATGCAGACTCTGATATGTCTTTTCTTCTTCTTGACCTGCATAATGTTGGCGAGGCATTTGGGGTATTGAACCTCCATAATGATATTGGATATGATGAGCTTATCAACTTCTACCTCTACGATGGAGCCATAAAGAGGGTGCATCTTCTTAGGAGGTTGTTTGAACCTGTGATGATTTGTTGGGAGACCGAGGCGGTGTAGGGATACCTGAGGATCTAGTCCTGACATCTCTTTATAACTCCTGGATAATACATCATGGTGTTGTTTTAGGAAGACTACGTACCATTGTTGCTCCTCAAGGGACATGGAGGCACTGATCAATGGGGGTCTCGGGTCTACCTCGCTGTCAAGGGTCACCTGTACCGGTTCATCGACCGTGGCAGAGATGACCTCTTCAAAGGCGGGATAATCATTCTCTAAATCCTCTTATTCACTCATATAGCTGGGATCCTCAGCGGGAAGATCTTCCTCTGGGTCGACAGCCCCCTGTGAGAGGTCGGTACAAGCCTGGGCGGGAGTGGACATCACATCGGGAGATTCCCGTTCTGTTGAAACCATATCAATGAAAGATATCGATCTAATATTGTCTGGTCTTTAGCATAAGGGGACATTATTGATGATATCAATTCAATAGTGGCATTTCGACTTAAGTTGGTTAATTCCATCCCGGTGGAATAAGCATGTATTGCGTATTACTGTTTCTATGGGGTGGACATCCCGATACCTTATGAAAGTAGGGGGCTCAAGGATCACCAAGTATTGATTCATATAAGAATACGAATTGATCTCCCGATGTCACTTGGACTTGAAAATATGATTCCCCTTGTACAAAATAAAACAAAACATTTCCCCATATCAGGGGTCATGGTCCCCAATCGATGGATTGGGAAGATGTAGGCATCATCCAGACCTGCCCAGGGGTCAGTTGCAACTGCAATGGGTTCAACCTCACTGGCCAGAATCTTCTTGTCCTTGCTCTTGTAATAGTCAGCATCTAGGTAGTGGGCTTCAATAGAGGAAAAAGGAGACGTATCACCTTGGAGCATGCCCAATCGACCATTGAGGGATTACTTAAGGCAATGGTGATACGATGAGGGAACCTCCACATGCATATGAAGCCATGGTTTTCCCATCAATTCATTGTACACGGTGTCTTGGGAGAAAACCAAAAACATGGTGTTGGAAACTAGGCTAACAAACTAAGGATTCAAACAGATATTGCTGACTGGGGTATACATTGTCCTATCATATCTCTAGTTTTTTAGGTTGGAGGTAGTCATGTCATCTTTGGATAACCACAGATTCTACAATGTTCGTGTCAGGATAAGGTTAATCCCGGAGCCGGTGTCAACAAGACATCAACACACCTCCACGCCATTGAATTGGATGATGATGTATAGTTGGTGAATGTGCCATTTTATGGGAGAACCTTCATCTTCCCAGGAGAATGAGATAATGTTATAGCATTTATCGTTCTCTATCGCTTCATTATGAATGGCCTCTACAACATCTTCCTCGGTCTCAAACTGGAGGGGGCTTCTTTAAGCCTCAAAGAGGGCCTCAAACATATCTGCCAATAGGAGAAGGGCCTCGAGGATAGAAATCATTTCTAGGATTCTATCAAGGTGCTTGAGAACATCATACTTCCATGCCAGTTGTGAAATTATGCTTGTAAGAGTTTTCTAAATGAAAGGAGGTACAGTAGCCATCGCTGACTGGACCGATGGCTGACTGGTGCTGGCCATATCCCTATGATCACTAGTCGGAGCATACAGAGTGGCTACTAGATGAGTTCCAGACCACTGAGGTCGGCTGGTAGTAGGGTGTGGCGGGTCATGTCATGGTTGTGGTGTATCTTCTTGATCCAGTAGCACAAACAATGGCAGAGGTGGGTCTGATGACACTGGATGAGAAGGCTGTGCGTGCAATGCACTGCGCTAGGCCTGTTGTCTGGTCTAAGTGGCGTGAAAGGACTGGATAGATGTGACAATTGATGTACCCCAATGACCCATATGGTCCCAGCTATGCCGACATTGATTTCACCTATGGACATTGGGGAGATTCGCTCGGCGCTCCCCGTTATAGGGAGTCTGGTAGGGGTTTACCAGCTCCACAGTATTACTTGAAACATACCCTTGACTTCCACTAAAAAATTCATCAAGTACTGGGGGGATCCTGGGCGGAATACTCATCTCTGGGGTCATGAAATCATCGAGAGTACGGGACGATGATGGCACTATCAGGGTGTATTGTTTTCGTTTATGCCGCTGGTGTATTCTCTTCTCGGAAGAGGCCACCTGAGATGATGATGCAGAAGTAGTTGACATAGCTTCTAAATGATCTAGCGAATTCTAGAAAGCATGGATGATACCAAGGGCACATATGACCATTCATCGAGCCATCCTGTCATCATATTTCTAGGATCCAAGATTGGAAACTAGATGCCACTCTCCCTCACAGTCGCTGCTACTGTCTGGCCCCACAAAGACGCATACTAGCTGCACTGGAGCTAGGCCCTGCCTGACTATGTTGTTATTTACCAGGTCTTGGAGCCATTTTCTGATCACATTGCACTACTTGAGAGTGTTCCCCATGATCTGTTGATAGGGTCAGTAGTTGGGGCGATCAGTGAAGTTCGCCTCTTCTGGCTTTCTGTACTTAGGCAAACACACAATCCCTTATACCAAGTGACTTTTGAAATAGCCAGGAATCTGATCCTCATTAAATGAGTAGGTATGATTCCTTATGTCTGGAATGGTGGGCCTTGGATATTGGCTCTTACAAAGAGATAGAGGTTCATGTTGAGAACATGTGGCCAAATTGTTTTGCCTAGGCAGTGGCAGTACATTACGTGGGGGCACCTACCGATTTTGAGGCGGCCAGAGCTGGGCTAGAGGCTACACCAGCGATGGCGGGCCTCTGTGAGGCTTCTGAGGTGGCTCCAATGGTAATAATTCCAGCCTACTGGGGGCCGTTATTTGGGCCACCATGGTGGGCTCGACTCTAGAATCCCTCCATGCAGTAATTACAGGGGGCAATGATATTTCCTTGCATGCCTATTGCAGGGCTTCTTCCAGGCACTGGGCCTTATCAGAGAAGTCTCAAAATCATCTAGGGTAGTTCTGGGTGATCATAGAGGGAACCAGATCCATCTTAAAAATTCCCACACACATTTTTAATAATTTCTCCTAAGCTAGTGGCATGTGAAGGGTGTATATAATTCATTTCCACTAGGTGATATAGTTTGTGACACGCTCATCAGGCCTCTGTTTTCACATGAAGTGGTCCATGATGCTCGTCTTCTGCGTTTCGGAGCTGAACAGGTAGAGTAATTGCCTATGGAGGTTCTCCAAGAAGGTCACTGATCCAATTGGGAGCTAGATGTACCAGACAAATGTAGGCCCCTCCAATGTCTGCACAAAACATCCGATCATGGCAACCTCTTATTGTGCTGGAGTCCATAACATGGGACCACACCATGAGCTGAAGTGGGCCAGATGATGTGGCGGGATCCCAATCCCATTGAAGGGGGAAAAGGTGGGATTCTTGAAACCCGGTGGGGCTGGAATATCAATCACCCTTACTGGACCTGGCTTTCTATCAGGTGGGAGTGCCACCTGTCATATTTCTAATGCCTCAAGGCGGGAAATGAGTGACACCAATGGATGATCTGGGCAGGGGTCCCTATCTTGATGGGGATCCCTAGACACGAGTGAATTGGAGGGTTCTTCAACATGGTAAGGTGGCTCAGCGGCTCATGGCGCGACTAGGGGGGAGGGGGGAGACTTGCGGGGTAGCTGGCGGAACCAGAGCTCGGTTCCATGGAATGTCATGCCATTTCAAAGGGTTTTGCGATACATACCATGCCCTCTTATCATATGTTCCAGCCTCAACCATGTATGTGGGGGAAGAATTGTCAGGGTCACCTAGAGGAAGCTTGCTAAGGGGAAGTTGATCCTGCCCCTGCTGCCCTGGCCATGGATTATCGTAGTCTGGCAGTCGCTCTACATTGCATTCAGCCAAGAGGTCATCGACCAACTACTTTTTTTTCAGAATGTTTTTGACACAATGCAGCCTTCTCAGGGACCTCATACATCTTCTTCACTGAGTCGGACAGGTCGGAGTATTTGGAAGATCCGTGGTGCTCTTTACCCTTACCGTGATTTCGACTAAGGACTAAGGCTTCAGTGGGCGCAGGGAGACATAGTATATTCTTCTACTAGTGAGTAACTCTTCCTGATGTATCCTCTAGTGGTGGCACTCCCTTGGGGGGTATGAACCCATAATGAAGCTCTAGATCATTCACCTCGTCCACTATGTCGGCCATGTTGACCATGACCCTTCTTGGGGGAATGTCCTCAATATCACCAAGCGAGTTGGGATGATATCAGATAGGACTAAAGAGGAGGGAAACATACTAGCCCCAACCAATGATTTTCATGTGAGGTAATCCTCCCTGATAATCTTGCGGTGTACCTTGAAACTCTAAACACATTATTATTGGAGGGCCTTACGACATCCTGGTGACATAGGGCGCTGGGCCACAGGGAGTGCGGCCAAATCAACTAGACTACATTGCATGCCAATTTCATCAAAAAGCACTTGGCTCCAGGGATAAACCACTCACTGATGAAAATTTATAATGTGCATCGCCCTGAGGATTTGACCGAGAAACTCAACTTCCTCTGGGGTAAGGTATTCAGGCGCATTGAAATTCAGCACTGAAATCGGCTAGAACATCTCGGGGAAGTGGTCTGATGTAAGGATATTCCATATGCTCCTTGGCTCATATTTAGGGTGTGGACCATCATTACCTCCCTAGTCAACCGAAGGTGGCTGAGGAACTAGCAATGGTACTAAGGGAGACCACTGGGACGACAGGCTGGTCAGTGGGGAATACGATGAACGAGGTGACTGGTCGTCGAATCTCAGGTTGTCCCCCGAAGAGTGTATTGACCTAGCCTCCATGTCGCGATAGGATGGGCTAACGGCCTCAGATCCAGGAGCAGGGTCTAGGGCTACTGGCGATAGTCAGTGATGCTGCTCTCCCACCATTGGTCCCTAGAATAGCTCTCTGTGATCTCTAGTCGAGGTAGAGAGTGCTTCAGGTGGCGATGGTGGTGATTGCACCATCATAACCTACGGGGTTTCCTAATTTTAATCCTCTTGGATATACCTGTGGAGAAAGGTGAGGATAATATGGACCTCTCATTCCAGGAGTACTAGGTGGATATGCCTCATTCCTGCCGCAGCCCTTGACTCGGATGAGTGAGGGGAGGGTTCCCACCCTGAGTCATATTCTAATTCGGATTATGAGAAGAAGACTTGTTTGATCTCTATATCTACCATCACCGAATCCATATTATAGTGGCGATGACCTGCCTTCCATCCCCTGGATGCTTCTTCTGAACAGGAGAGATTCCTAACACATGGAGTTTCTTCAGCCATACTGGTGTTGGGGCGGAGATAGTTTCTGCATGATTAAGTAAGGGAGCGAGGATCACCAGGATAGATATCAAGGGGGACACGGGGAGGACCTTTGTGGGTAAAAATAACCCCTCCTTGAACCGGTAGGAGCATTGGGAGGGCCTCAATGCATATTTAACCTAGTGACATCAGTATGAAAAGTGTCCTCATACTAGTCAAGCTGATCATGTGTAGGACCTCCATGCTGGGCACCGGTGAGGCGAGGCTGGCATGCTCCCCTCTAGTTTCTGAGGCGAGGAGGACCATTTCCAGCTACTATGAGGACACGGGGTGGGTCCCCATGTTAAAGAGTTACCAGATTTTCAACGTCCCCATACCAACGGTCTGTGGAGGGAGGAATGACTCTATATATGGTGTAGTGGTCACGAGAGATACCTCTGTACTGAGTGTCATCGCCATGGGGAGGACCATCATTTGGATTGAAGGTGGAATGAGGAGGACATCCATATCGATCCTGGAAGCTGGGAAGATCTGCATTCTCTATGGTAGCAGTAGGGGGAGGACCTCTGTACTAGGTTCCGTCGCCACAGGTTTGTCCGCGGTGGCTACTTCCTATGCCGACGACCTAGAGAGTCGACCCAGCCTGCCAGTGGGGCAGTTGGGGCCTCGATCCAGGTCAAGCATATGAATGTCCCTGCTCATTGTACATAGGGAGTTTGTGATATGAATCAGTGGTGGCTCGGGCCACAATAGCTGCTGACGTTGATGCCCCTTGGCGGGTGTCCTTTTCAACTTTCACCCGATGCTGGCATCAGGTTAGACTGACCAGAGTTGGTGGTGCAGGTGCATAGATTACCTGCTCCTCGTCCAGTAATATCGGGCAGTGGTGTTGATGCGGCTGTGTGGGAGCCCTTGTTTGGAGCCCCTGGAATGGGTCTCTGACCTGGCTGCCCGGATATCCCCTACCACTTTGGTGTAGGGTAGGGAGTCATCAAGACATTCCAGGGAGAGGCTCCCGAAACTGTTATATGTTAGAGTGGGGAGTAGTGGCTCCCTGAACGGCCCTTGGGGGCAGCATTGACAATGAGGTGTAGATTGCATTAAATCCATGCAGGCCATATCCCGAGTCGGGATAATACCCTCTTCCACGTACCGGCGTATGAGGTCATTGACCACCCTCCACTAAATGACCTTAGACAAAGATATGGGGTGTGGGAGCCCCATGGTCATGGGCATAGAGGTCGTTGCGGAAGTGGCAGAGTCGTGCAGGACTGCCGCGTTGGCACTTCCCCTGTCCTCTGTGTTGGTGAGCAGGTAGCGATCGAGTTCCGGGTGCAACTGCTAGGTTTCTGAAAGAAGAGAGATTAACTCATCAGTTATGAAAAAAGGAATATCGAATACCAGTTCCCTGGTGTCATTTTTTCTTCCATGGATCGTATTGTGGATCCATGATAACCATGTCACAGACCTGGAAGTCCAACGTTATACTTCCCAATCTTCGGGTGAGTTACACACAAGGACCGCTATATTCTTGGTGGGACCTGGTGCTGGATAGCTGGATCTAATGACATGATAATACATTGCTTCTACAAATGCTACTAATCTTTATATCGAGGAGAATACATTCATGTCAGGTTCACCATTTCTATTTCTGACGCTTTCGTCAAGGCATGTGCATCCTTCTTCTTGAGTACGAAAGGCACAGTTTCGTTGCCCTGTATTCCCACTTTCTAATGGAGAGCAACATCCGTTCCTTGTTTGGGGATGTTTTCTCCTTGATCAAAACGTGATGATGGGATGTCAGTTCATCCTTCTGATGATTCCTCCTCGGAACTCGTCACCTAGTCCGGGACTCCCTTATAGATTTGAGATGTTGTTAGTGAAACTCTTCCTAGTGCCATATCATCATGGACACAACTTAATTACACTGGTTCTGTCGAGATATTCCAAAGCATCTTCTGTCAGGGCAACAACCTTTGGTTAGGGTAGTAGTCACGTTGTACATCACTAACGTGTCTGGACGCTGGGACACTGGCGTGTCTGGGTTTCTTTCCATTATTATAGGGCTACTCGAGGGTGCAAAATCCAGAGGCATCTAACGTCGAATGCGGGGAATCATACGCCATAGGCATGTATCTAAGGTTTTCCTCACCTTCCCATGTTTAACATAGGGTATGCTGTAAGCTTAACATCCAACGGAGATGGATTAGAATTATCATAACACTGATTAAAGTGGATCAGATGGGTGCAACCTCTGGAAGGAACACTGATGTTGCGGCCAACCAATGGATATCTTCCCTATTGTTGTTGAGGGGAATGGGGAATGAGGTGTCATGATCCAAACGAGATGTGGAATCCCGTGTAAGAATCAAGATGGATGATGGAGTGTTGAATGATGTAGATAGAGAATGTGATGGAACCACCATGAGGATGATGATGAATTTAGGATTGAGCCTCGAAGAGGGTTTCTATGCATCCCTGTGGCAGGGAATCAAAGTCCTCGTAGTTCATCTAATAACGGCATACTGCCGATTGGGGATTCCAATGGCTTACCAAAAGATGGTGATGTCAACGTCTTACCACTGGACAGGGTTGCGACGAATTACTGCTGAATGGGGTAACAATGGATTACTGCTAGATGGAGTTGACAACAGCTTTCCACTTAATGGCGTCTCAATATCTTACCTCTGGATGGGGTCAAACCTCAGGGAGGCTTCCTATGTACCTTATCTTGGAGAAAAGGATCAAACCCATGTATTTCCTATGGGATGGGGTTCAGTGAACTGACGTGGAAAAGGACATGGTGTCCAAAGGATATTGGGCTCGAACATCAGGGAGATGTCCTATGTACCTTGTCTTAGCAAGGATCAAAGTCCACATAGTTCGGGTGGGTGCAACAGCTTACCGCTGACTGGGGGAAACAACGGCTTATCGCTGATCGGGGGAGATAACGGCTTACTGCTGATTGAGGTTCACAGTTTAACATCATGCAGGATGAGTGTGAACTGACATTAAGGAGGACTTAGAGCCCAGATAGATGCTGGTCTTGAACCTCAATGAGGCTTCCTACGAACCTTATCTTAGAATGGATTAAAGATGTCATAGTTCATGTGGTGTGGGAACCACCATGAAGGGGGTTGGAATGACCGAGTGTTGGGTTTGATCCTGGTGGAGGCTTCCTATGTACCCTAACATTGAATGGATAAAAGACCTCATAGTTCAAGTGGTGGGAACCGATGTGATGGCGGTCAGAACCAATGTGGTTGTTGATCTTGATCCTCAGGGAGGCATCCTACATACCTCACCATGGCAAGGATCAAAGACCACGTATTTCTTGTGTGGTTTGGGGATTACACTCTAGGTTGCCTAAAGAGGATGTCATGGTTTATGCTTTCTCTAAGCCCAATAGAGCTATTATCGGTGTGTGAAACTAGAGACGAAAAAGGCCCAACGATCACATTGCAAAAGGTGTTCCCATGGGAAGTGATATGGGGCTCATGCATGGATAGAGGCCCAAAGATGAAACAAGGGCTTACGCATGGTTCACAACCCGTGGATATGGAGATTTGGACATACTCCAGGGTGGAGGCTCGGGTGGTGACAAAGCCTAGTGGGAGAGGGATTTGGCACCCAGGAAGAGAGGAGGAGCAAGGATGATACCTCCTATAATAAAATCTAGGGGCATACACAAGGGTGGTTTCCCTTTCCCCGCGGACAGACTCCACTTCAATGAAGATGATCTCAATCCATGTGAGGATTGAACTCACTCCTGTGGAGTCTAGTGGGCTTACAGAATGTCCCAGGTGGGGCAACCCCATGTCTGAAACACGGGGCCCAAGGCGTGGTCACAGTATAACGTCTTGTGCTGAGGAAGAAGGTTCTTGTCCTTTTAACGTCCTACAGCTCGGATGGGATGCGTTCACTCTGCACTCCTATGACTTACATAACTGACACCCTCCACACCTTAGTGAAGTGAATGGACCAGCAACACCATGGTTGGGGGTGTTATGGTGTGAACCAGTTTGGGATCCACGTTAGCCTAGCTATGTGGAGAAGAAATAGCTGTTAGAATTCCTATACAAAGGAGAATGAGGTGATGCAACGCAACAGGAAATATCATCCATGGGACTTTGAAAATGCGATGTGGAAACCTGATGGGCCACATGGGAAAAGTGAACATGACGCAGGTGTGTCGTGCATTAGAAAGGCTCAAACAAGGGGCCTCAAGGTGAGGGAATCACATGGAGTGCATGTAAGAGAATGGGTCGGGGAAAGATAGGTAGTCCACGCACAAGACGCAAGGTATGCACATAAGACGGAGAGGTTGCAATAAAAAGATACAAGTTGCACACAAGAACAAGAGGTTGCATGCAAAAGGTACAGGTTGTGTGCAAGAGGTATGGGTGGTGTGAAAGTGGTACGAGTGGCGTGCATGTTGGACCGCTGACGTTCATGTTGGACCGCTAGCGTGCAAGTCGGACATGTGGCACACACGCCCAAAGGATTGCGCACGAGACGGGCAGTTTTTGCGCAGTTTGGACGGGAGGCACGGAAGAACACATGACGTAGAGGGAACATGCATGCAAGATGGGACACCTTGTGCGCAAATAACTTCTGGCAGAAATGAAATTCATGAAGATCATTGGGACCATCCAAAGGCACCCCCAGGAAACCTATCGCCCAACAAACAACACCTTAAGGCCATGGGTTTTTTGTGTGGTCGTGAAAGACGGTGTTTTCGCGCTAAAGAGCATCGCTTCGTCTTCAGTTACCTTCCTGGAAGAGTAGGGATATGGTTTGTTTTATAGTTGGAGTACTCAGAGTGGCGCGCAAGAGCCTGGCGCGCAAATGCCGGTCGATCATCTACAAGTGTGAACTATGGGGGTCAGGTGGACAAACGTGTTGGGTCGGAGTTTTTAAGATGCAACGAAATAAAATAAAACACCAAAATTATCGTGGTTCGGCGAAAGCCTACTCCACCCGAGAATCAGTAATTTTATTGTCAAATAAAAATTACAAGTCTCACAAATCACACACTTCAATTGGCGCAACAATCTCTGCTCCACTTCGTGCTTTATTTCAACCGCCTTCGTGATCTCAGGTTCCCCTCTCCGCTTGCAGCCACGCCGTGCACCGCACACCACTACTCGAGCCCTCAGCATTGTGAATCCGTCAACGCTTCACTCCAATATGCAAGGGCTTTGGAACCTTCAAAAGGCGTGCCTCCTCTATTGTCTGTCATGCATTTTATAGGCCTCCGTTTATTTTCAACCTTCCGCATGGTTTAAATGCAGTCAAAATGAGATCCTATTTTTTAGGACAATTAAAACAAATATTCAGATTTCAAATCACCCCCCGACAATAAATATTCCGTTGAGATTTTAAATCACCCCTCAACAATAAATATTCCGTTGAGAATTTAAATCACCCCCAACAATCTCCACCATGATTAAAAATCTGAATAGTTCACCATCGTCATCCATTTTGACCATTAATGTCATGCCCAATATTGGCATGACCCACCACACCCATAACGGGTGTACAAATTCTCAAATCTGATGAACAAAATGTTGTGGCTCCACCGTGCCACGAACGACTGAAGAAAATGTCACATTCCTTTTCAAATATCCATTTGCAGACATATCCTTATGAACATCACCTGTAATGGTACTCTGGAGCCTCAATGAAGATTCACCTGCATGAATCAACTTGTATAGATTCCCAACTTTCTTCCCTTTGATCACGGTCATTACTCCTCGCATCACTTTGAGAACTCCACCGTCAGTAGAAAACCTAAAACCTTTGGAATTCAACATACCCAAAGAAATTAAGTTCATTCTCAAATCAGGTACATACCTCACATCCGAAAGTGTGTGAAAAACCCCATCAAACATACGAACTCGCACCGTACCGATTCCAACAATTCGACTTTCTGATTTGTTGGCCATTTTCACAATATCACATTCATACTTCTCATAACTGTCAAAACATTCCCTTTTTGCACATATATGATAAGAGCAACCAGAATCTAAAATCCAATCTAAATCATCCACATCTTCCACAGTTGTAAGCAATAAATCACCAGCATACCTCTCATCTTGAGTCACGGTATTCGCCTCAATTGTTTCTTCTATTGTTTCAGCTTCTTTTTCTTCTTTCTTCATTCGCTCACAGAACTTCTCACAATTTCTTCTCATGTGACCTTTTTTGCCACACTCCCAGCATACAAAATCTCCTCTTGGTCTTGATTGACTACGATCTCTCCTGCTCCCTGAACCATTCTTTCGTTCTATCGACCTTCCATGATAGTTACGTCCACCAGTCACTGCAAAGAGCCCACTATTGCCTGATGATCCATCATCGTTGGTCTTTCGTCGAGTCTCGTTCATTAACAATGATGAAATAACATCATCCAGTTTCAGAGTGTCTTTTCCAAATAACAATGTAGTGACGAGATTGGCATACGAATCTGGCAAAGAACCTAACAAGAGCAAAGCCTTGTCCTCTTCTTCCATTTCCACAGGCACCACGTTGCCTTTATCATCAGTTTTGATCGCCACAGAAGACAATTCCGTCAAGAGTCTGGTGAACTCATCCAAATGGTTTCCCAAATCTCCGTTTTCTGACATTCGAAGACGATACAATCGTTTTTTCAAATATAAACGATTTGTCGGAGATTTAGATTTATACCTGGCTTCCAGCTTCGTCCAGATCTCCTCTGGATCTGTTAGATTCATCACCTCTCGTAATGTATTGTCCGCCAAATACAATTGAATGGTGCTCGTTACCAAATCTCTCATATCTTTCCAATCATCAGAGCTAGTCTTCTCCGGCTTCTCTGATTTTTTCTTTAATGCTTTCACTGTCCCTTCCCGAGTCAAAATATTTTTTACCCGTTGTTGCCACAATGTGAAATCATTCTGCCCATTAAACATATCAATATGGACAGAAATATTTGGACGTGAATCTCCCATAATTATTCAGCAAGAAAAATGGATAACCTGCCTCTGATACCAGATGTTGGGTCGGAGTTTTTAAGATGCAACGAAATAAAATAAAACACCAAAATTATCGTGGTTCGGCGAAAGCCTACTCCACCCGAGAATCAGTAATTTTATTGTCAAATAAAAATTACAAGTCTCAAAAATCACACACTTCAATTGGCGCAACAATCTCTGCTCCACTTCGTGCTTTATTTCAACCGCCTTCGTGATCTCAGGTTCCCCTCTCCGCTTGCAGCCACGCCGTGCACCGCACACCACTACTCGAGCCCTCAGCGTTGTGAATCCGTCAACGCTTCACTCCAATATGCAAGGGCTTTTGAACCTTCAAAAGGCGTGCCTCCTCTATTGTCTGTCATGCATTTTATAGGCCTCCCTTTATTTTCAACCTTCCGCATGGTTTAAATGTAGTCAAAATGAGATCCTATTTTTTAGGACAATTAAAACAAATATTCAGATTTCAAATCACCCCCCGACAATAAATATTCTGTTGAGATTTTAAATCACCCCTCAACAATAAATATTCCATTGAGAATTTAAATCACCCCCAACAAAACGGACGTTCCCCGTCGCCTTGGGCCTAGAAATGGTGTCAGGCAAGAAAACCCCTGTTCGTCATCGCCTTAGGCACGGAAATGGGACTGGGCATGCAAACTCCCGTTCGTCGTCCCCTTTTGGCGCAGAAATGGCATCAGGCCTGAAAACTCTCGTTCGTCATTGCTTTGGGTGTGGAAACAGGGCCTGGGTTGCCAGTCGTGGAGGGTGGAGTTTTGGGCATGGAAGTAAGGCTGGAGTTTAATGGTTTTCTCATCGAAAGTCCTCTTGCGTGCACCTTCCATATCTTGCACGCGCCTGCCTCCCGAGCCCCGACATCTCTATTTGTTTCACCCCAGATTCATTTGTTGTTCTTTTATCCACCTGATGTGTCCCTTCTCTAAATCTTGGCGTCAATAGACCCTAAATAAATTTTTTATAATCCCATTTTTGTTAAAAAATACAATTCATAAGGTTTAAGGATGAGGAAGTATGAAGATGATGTCATGCTGATAATCGTGTAGATTGTTTTATAAAAATAAAACTTGTTTTAATTTAAAATTATTTTATTTTAGAAAAAATAGATTCTTAGTGGAAGTTTACACTTCTAAATTTATAATTATATATATATAATTTATGACATAATTCTATAATACTCTAAACTGTAAAGATAATAGAAATTTCATAAAACGAATTTATGATTTAAAACACAATATTATTTAACATTTTATGATTGGGTCCATATAGTTTATATGATATTAAAGGATTGCGTAATTTTAGTGGTATGGTTGATATTAGTACCCATAAGATATTACAATATATAGTAATCATGATATAGTATTGGAATTTTACTATGTGTCCCCATCTAGAAAATACAAATTCATAATATTTTCATTCATAGGAAACATGAATACTAATATATGAATGTACCAAGAGAAAAATATCATTTGTAATCATATTCATGGAATAATGAAAATTAAAAAATAAGTGGTTTTTGTTGTGATGCAATAATTAATTCATTATATAAATAGTTGATGGATTCATGATTGAGAGAATCCATGTTCACTACATTAGAACATGTCCATTGTAGATAATTTCTTGAAAAAAACAACCATTATTCATTGGATCATATGATCCAATTATATATGAAATATAAGATAAATTCATTGAGGATATAATCAATGTCATGGGTTTTCATAAACAAAAAAATAAAAAATTATACATAATATTTTGGATAGTTGTTCCTTGTAATATTATACAATGATATTATCGTTGTTCCTTGTAATGTACATCTGATCAGTGGTATTCAATGGTTAATATTATTAGACAATGATATGATAGTCATTCCTTGTAATCGTAAATGTTTGGGAATCATTTACTTTATAATTTGTATCTTAATAATTTTTACATAAAATGGAAAATGAATTCATGGATTCGAGGAAGAATGGGAATGATTGGGTTGTTGTGTATGAATAAAACATCTCCCGATTGGAATGATGTACCTAATATTTATTCCAGGATATTGTTAGTAAAATATAACAGTTTTACTTAACTTAATAAAATATATCAATGGGATATTTCTTCACATATATTTAAATTTTATGATAATCGTATTCAATCGGATTATAATTGTTGAATGTATATTTACAATGATCATGTTTTATATGAAAACAATCAAAATATGTTTTATAGGTGGAAGACAATGAAATACATCAAAAAAATTAATTTTATGGTATGAAAATAAATATTCCGTCTTATGATATGTTTCAGAGAAACAACACTGGAAAATGAATTATTTAATCATTAAAGTGTTTCTGATGTAGTATTTTTAGATTAGTACATCGAGACTATAGATAAAAGGATGAAAATAACAATCATAAAAATATTGAAAATCTAGGATTTATATTACTAATTTTATTGAAGTTATTCATTATGCTACTATATGTATAAATATAAGTATAAAGTATCGATTTTTTCGGATCTCATGAATATAAGTGTAGTTAAATTCTTTGTGACTAATTTGGAATATATTTTATCATAATTTGATGTGTTTTCATAAACATTACTTGTTTATTGATCTTATTCAAAGTTATTTTTTGATTTATGGTATAAGAATAATTTGATTTTAGATATATTTACAGGTAAACTGGAAACTTTTCCTCACAAAATGATGCTACAACAATTGTATTAATCACATGGGGGTAAGTATTAAGGAAAATTAAAATTACAAAAATCTTCTTGTTTTTATATATGGAATCATAATACATGAAATCCATATTATATTACCCTGTATATAGTGTGATATTATTTTTGGTATGGATTATATTTTTTTTATCATGTTTAGATAGATTATAGAGTGAATTGTTTTTCTAAAATTACAATCCATTTGAATAAAATAATGAATTAATTTCATTGTTAACATATCACGAATATATTAAATTTTTTAAATATGGAAATGAATGTGATATTTTGTATATTTTTGATAATAATGATACCTATCAAATTGATAATTTTTTCATATTAATGGGAAATGACGATTAAATTCTTGACTAATGTCTTTGTATCACACATTCTCAAGAGATTTAATTAACTATTAACATAGTTCAAGGTGATAAGACAATATCAGAACATCTTTATTGAATTCATGAAGTTAATATTTTGAATTGAAAATTAATTTATAAGAATATATTTGCAATGAATTATTATATCCTAGAACATCACCATGGGGTGATTTAGTTTTTTAAAGAAATATGGTTCCATTTTGATTTGATTTTTTTGTAGATAATTTAATGAAACAAATTTTATGAATATTTATCCACTACTTATATAGAAGAATTATTTGATTATATAGAGGGATATAAGTATTATATGATGTTTAATCTAATTTATGGGTTCAGTCAACTCATGGTGAAGGGGGTGCCATTTTGATGATTATATTATAGACTATATGTGAGTATTATTATATTCTGGTTATTTCATTTGCCTTGAAAAAATTATCCAACTATATTTATTGATCTTATGTATATATTTTTAATTTTTTTCTCGGAAAAATGTAAGTTTTTTATTTATTAAATCTTGATATATTCTATTGTTTGTGATGAATGAGTGAAACCTTTGAGTATTGTTTTGTAACATATTAATTAATATTTGTTATTTGGAAAATAAAGTAAATGTGAATTCCAGTTGTGATAGATTTATTTGGTTTTATTTATTCTAAAAATATATTGTATAAATATTCATCCATAAAAACATAAAGTGTTTGAGTAGTATCCATGAACACAAAGTGTCAAAAATATATGTAGTTTTCTTGAATTAATGGGTTACCAGAGAAGATTTATTGAAATATTTTCTCTGTTTTATATCCCACTTACTATGTCCACATGAAAAGTTATTATATTTTTCTAGATTTAAAAAATGAAATGTATGTTTCTAGAAATTGAGAATAAGATAACAAAAAGATACCTTCCATTCAATAATGGTATATTTGTTATATACAATTATTTTTAATTGAGGTGACTTGGTTGGGGTCTACTATTATATGATCGGAAATGTTTTTTTATGTCTATTGAAATAACATGTGATACATTATCATACAAATGAACTTCAAATATAAGCGATAATGTCTTAATTAAAAATATGGAGAAATCATTTATATGGATTAAATTTTTAAATATCTATTTATTATATAATTTTCAAATATTTATTTATTATTTAATTTTTATGTATATAATCACTCATAAATACATAATCATTAAAATACAAACATATATGGAAATGAATAAGGATTATTAATATTGATTCCTCACCATAAAGGAAAATACAATAATATATTATATATTTTAACATGAAATGATTATATATCATTAACTAATACACAACTTGAACATGAACCATTTGTAATTGATTGGATGAATTTTGGTCTATAAATATTTTATGTTTTGTTGTCGTCGTCATGGTAAGATAGAAGTAAGAAATCTAAGAAAAAAATATCTTGGTTTTAATGAAATAGTATAATTAGTCTATAGGGCTATGTTACCTATGATTAATGTAAATAAATAACGTATTATCCTATGTTTAAATATGTTGTGTGTGTCAAGTTATTACCAAATAATGTTATAGTTGTTGAGTGTAGTTTATAGTTCTCAATTTTATAGAAATCCCAGATGAATGCAGATGTATAGAGAAATTTGAGAGTAATACTCATTAAATGGAATAAAGAATTAAATTGCATAGTTTACCATAAAATATTTTTCTTATATGTATATTTAATGTAAAAATTTAAAAAAGGGGATGCATCAACCTTTTCTAGTAATGGGGTGGATATGGGAAAATATATCATCAGATTTTATTGTGGGATTACTAAAGATATCTTGAGGTAATATTGTAATTTGGATTATAATTGATAAATTAAAACTATACCATCCTGCCATTTTATAACATAAAATTTCATTACATTACACAAAACTGAAGATCTAAAAGGTTTAGTGTCTTGGAAATCAGGAACATAATACATGAAAACAACATAAAACATTCTTCTTAAACACTTGAAAGTCTTCTCCTTATGTTCGTCCTAGGTTCATTACTGCATCTCATAACTTAGGGACATACATCAAAAGAAAGGGTGAGCAAAAGGCCCAGTAAGGGAACAAGAGAAACATTTAACATGTGAACTTGAGATACATCAACTATGACATGAAAAAGAACTTTAAGGCATGAGAAAGAAATCATGTGGAATATCATAATAAAAATAAAATTTTCATAACTTTAAGATGTGGATACATAATTTAACATAGAAAATCATGAACATATCCCCAAGGTCCATCCCCAAGGTGTCATTTGAAAATTACCAAGGTTATTCACCAAGATATCTTGAAAATTGTAATCTCTAGTGGTTACATCATTACCCAATGCATTGGAGCGATATCAAGGAGAACCATTAAATTTGCCTTTATTATCATGTGAGACACATATATCATGATCAAAAATTTCATAAATAACCCATATAGCATAAAATAAATGGGTTTCATTTCATAATCATACCGTTTTTAGAAAAAAAAAACTGCTTTAAAGACATGATCTTTGTGTCACTTTAAAACCCACAGAAAAGGAAGGTGGGTCTCATGTATGTAAATACCAGAATTTAAAATAGAACATTTTGGTATATATGTGAATACACCTGTAGAAATAATATCTTTGATTATTCACTTAATAACATGAAATAAATTTGAGAAAAGATAGAGGCATTTTGAGAAGAAAATTCTGCAGCATAACGGCTATGTTTCGGGTTTTTAGAAAACATTGAAAAGAGAGGGGACATGGGTCAAACATTCATAAATGACCCATAAAATATTATAGGGAAAGAATAATAAGGATATATGAACATGGTAATGAAATTTAAGGACATACCATTTGAAATGAAAAACATGGAAGGGAGACAAAAATTAGATTTCTCTTATGAAAGTTCGGCAGCCTAACGGCGTTACTTAAACTTCAACAAAAATGATTTGAAAAGATCAAATAGGGTCTCTCATCATGTAAACATAAGAGTTCTGTATGATAGATATATATATCATGCCCCAACATAATTAAAAAGGAACTTTAAAGACTTGACATGAAAGTAGAACTCTGGAAATAATGAGAAGCGTGAAAGAATCCCCTTAAAAATTCGACAGCCTAACTGCGCCACTTAAAACTTCAAAATACTGAATTGAAGAGATCAAATGGGGTTTCTCATCATATGATCATAAAATATCATTATGACAGATATAGAGATCATACCCCAACATAAAAAAAAGAACTTGAAAGACTTGACAAGAAAATAGAACTTGAGAATGAGAAGGGTGAAAGAATCTGTTACAAAAATTTCGGCAGCATAACGACGCCACTTAAACTTTCATAAAATGAAATGATGAGAGTAAGAGGAGGTCTCTCATAATATTAACATAAAAAGGACAATATAATGAATATAAAAGAACAACCACCAACATAATAACATGGATCATAAAAGAAATTACGTAAAAGAGATCACTTGAAAAGAAAGAGAGGGGTCGAATCCCTTACCTTAAAATGTAACTCTTAAAACTCAAAGGTTTGGACTTTGAGGGCTTGGGGTCACCTTAGGAGGACTCCTTGGGATGTACGGAGACAATAACTTCATTGAGAATGATTTTGGTGTCCAAAGGATGAGAGTATGGCTTTGTATTTATAGGGAAAGTGAGGGGACAAGGCATTAAGGGCCAAGGGACACCTCATAAGTGGGTTTCTCAAAACCATGTGCTCTCCCAAGATATTTCCCATGAAGTTAGGCCACATGGGTCCCCCAAAAAAAAAATTCGTCACCTTTGGTCGTCCAACCCATAAAATATCTCATTAATTCATCATTACACAGTTATTATGTCATTAAACATACCGAAACCCTAAAACTGTATTTTTACTATTCACTAAAAATTCAACTTTCTCAGAAAAAACCCAAAATTTCACCTTAACAAAATATAGATGCTATGATTACAAAAATAAACTCCAATTTATAAAAATAATTTTCTAAATATTTTTAATTTAATTTTTAAATGAATACACTATTCACCAAAAATTCATTTTTTCAGAAAAATCCCCAAAAATTACCTTAACATAATATCGATGCTCTGAGTTCAAAAATGAACTCCATTTTATAAAAATAATTTTCTAAATATATTTAATAAAATTTTTAATTAAAAAACACTATTCACTCCAAAAAACTAATACTTGACTAATAATTTATGAAACCGTTATTTAACCATTTTATTGAATCACATTATTTAATCAAGGTGCCCAGATTATATTAATGCTTTATTTAAGTGAGATTACTAATCCATTTGGTCACATTACTAATCCTAAGCATAAAATCACTATTCATAATTTACTATTCATCAAAAATCAAGTTTATCTTATTAGACTCTAAATTTCGTACAGAACATAATTGTAGAAGACAATTTTTTGAAAATCATTACACATTTTTAATTATTTATGGTTTACATAAATATTTTTTAAAATATTATTTTTCTAAAATTCATCAAAAATATGCATACTATATTTATCCGGTCATTTGAAAATTCATAAACTTCATCATAAGAAGAAATCAAAATTTTTATTTAAAACAAAGGATTACACAAGGAAGTTACGGTCTCTTTACATATCCCCTTATCACACCAGCATATGACCTAAGTGTAAGGTGTGCTAAGGTGAGAGAATCCGAGGGAGGCTCGGCCAACATCGCACGAGTAGTAATTTCCATCAGTTTGAAATTCTTGTGAAGGCGATTCCCTTCTAAATTCACACGATTAAGTTCGGCTTGGGTTTGGTCCAGAGCAAAGCCCAGTGGTGCTACCTCCTTCCTAAGTTCTGTTAGATGGGCTTCGATTGGTCCAAGACTACTGGGTGAGGCCATCGAATCTTCATTCTATATTAATTAACAAAGATTACCTGTATTTAGAGACAATAATCAAAACATTTAGTTTCCAGCGGTCATATTGACCAATGGTCATATAACAGTCAAAAACCCAACGGTCTCATTTTAATTATACTCATGTTATCAAATGAAACATTTATGTTGAGTATAAAAGAAATAAAATAACACACAAAATTAGGAAACAAGATTTATTCAAAATTTCTGGTCGTTACAATCTTCCCCCCTTAAGAAATTGTGTCCTCTCAAATTTTAAAATTGGGTTTTGAAATTTCATTGAAAGTCCCACATCGGAAAAACAGTCAGTAAAACTATTACTTTAAAAGAAAGAAAGGGAAGTACAAAGGTCACCTGAGTTAACCCACACTAGGATTCCATGTAGGAAAACATGGACATGGAGGAGAAAACAAAGGGTCAAGTTCTGAGGGAGAGTGATAGAGAACATGATTAGGAGAAAGTTAACCATAAGAAAATCCAAAACATATGATGTGTGTAAACAGTATTTGATTACCTAGTAGGAACCGTAATCCAAAAACATTTTTGTTTTACGTTTCTTTTCATAATTTTGAGGAATTCATTTACTACATAGAACAAAAATATAAGGAAATATTACTACCTTCATATAGAGTTTCATCCTTTAATAATTTTCTACCAAAACTAATGTTTTCTCCAAATGATGAGCATTCAAAACTACTTGGTCTCATCAAAACACAAGAATAATCTTCTAGAGAATCAAGTATTACAAAAAACAAAAAATATCTATCTTTAAACATTTATCCCAAAAACAGAAAGGGTAAGATAAAACAACTCTTCAAAAAGAAAGATTCCCATAGGAATGGAAACTACTTTTAAATCTTCAAAGTTCCACGATACTATCCAGAGTTCATCATAGACAATTTCATAAGTAACTGTCCTTAAAATTCCTCAAAATAACCCAAACTAAGATTGAAACCCAAATACAAGAAGGACTTGATAAAATAGTCTTTCAAGATAAACTTTATCGTTCATCTCCAAACAACATCAACCACTCTTAACATCTTATAACCAAAGTAACTAAACTAAACATATTTTCCCAAGATAGGTCAATAATTTCCATAAGTAACCTATAATACCATAAGTTCACCTTAAATTCATTGATTCTTCAAAATATAATTCAACCACTACTCATCAATGAAATACCGTAGTAGTCTATTTACCTCGATCAAATAGGGTTCCCAAAATAGTGAACGTCTTCCAAAATAATAATCATCTTTTAATCACCTAATCATCTCTGTCATATTAATACGACAATCATCTCATTTCCTATCACATTGGTTGTTGGGACATGTTCTTCCATTTCCCACAATTATCTAAGAAGAGAAAGTATAATTAGGGGCTTAAATACTTATCCAATAATCATGAAAAGGAACTTAAAGCATATAAGGATAACTTGTAGAAGAATATTATACCCTAACTTGTGATCCACTAGGTTCCAATCTAGGTTATCCATGATCATGTCTTCTTATGTGAATCTTTATTTTATTTTATCTTTGTTCCTTTAACAATGGTTCATACTAAGCTTATGAATTTACCAAAGCATATCCCCCGGGAGTGTCATAACCAAGAGTGCGGTAAGGCCCGTTGTTGTGTACCAGTTCCCATTCAAGTCTAGATCAATGTGGTGTTTTTGGGTTTTGCCCCTATGTACATCTATGCTAGAGCCACCTCTACGTGCTCTTATCCAGACAGGGATGTATTTTCTTGGCAACCCCTTACTCAATACATACCAAAATACCAGGAAGATTTCCTATATTTAAACTTTTCTATAAGGTTATTCCTAGAGTTTTAATATCCTTATTTCCAATAATAACTAAACCATCCTTTGATACCAACTATAGCATCACGCCTTTTTATAACATAAACTTTCATTACATTACACAAAACTGAGGATCTTTAAGGTTTAGTGTCTTGGAAACCAGGAACATAATACATGAAAAAAACATAAAACATTCTTCTTAAACACTTGAAAGGCTTCTCCTTAAGTTCATCCTAGGTTCATTACTACATCTCATAACCTGGGGACATACATCAAAAGAAAGGGTGAGCAGAAGTCCCAGTAAGGGAACAAGAGAAACATTTAACATTTGAACTTGAGATACATCAACTATGTCATGAAAAAGAACTTTAAGGCATGAGAATGAAATCATGCGGCATATCATAATAAAAATTAACATTTTTCATAACCTTAAGATGTGGCAACATCATTTAACATAGACAATCATGAACATATCACCAAGTTACATCTCCAAGGTGTCATTTGAAAATTACCAAGGTTATTCACCAAGATATCATGAATATTTTAATATCTAGTGGTTACATCATTACCCAATGCATTGGAGCGCTATTTGGGAGAACCCTTAAATTGGACTTTATTATCATGTTAGCCACATATATCATCATCAAACATTTCATAAATAACCCATATATCATAAAATAAATGGGTATCATTTCATAATCATAATGTTTTTAGAAAAAAACTTCTTTAAAGACATGATATTTGTGTTAATTTAAAACCCACAGAAAAGGAAGGTGGGTCTCAGGTATGTAAATACCATAATTTAAAATAGAATATTTTGGTATATATGTGAATACCCCTATAGAAATAAGAGTTTTTGAGTATTCACTTAATAACATGAAATAATTTTGAGAAAAGAGAGAGGCATTTTGAGATGAAAATTATGCAGCATAACGGCTATGTTTCGTGTTTTTAAAAAACATTGAAAAGAGAGGGGACATGGGTCAAAAATTCATAAATGACCCATAAAATAGTATAGGGACAGAATAATAAGGATATATGAACATGGTAATGAAATTTTAAGTACATACCATTTGAAATGAAAAACATGGAAGGGAGACAAAAATTAGATTTCTCTTATGAAAGTTCGGTAGCCTAACGACGTTACATAAACTTCAACAAAAATGATTTAAAAAGATCAAACAGGGTCTCTAATAAAGTTAACATAAGAGTTAAGTATGATAGATATAGAGATAATTCCCCAATATAATTAAAAAGGAACTTGAAAGACTTGACATGAAATTAGAACTTTGAAAATAATGAGAAGGGTGAAAGAATCCCCTTAAAAATTCGGCAGCCTAACGGCGCCACTAAAAACTTCAAAATACTGAATTGAAGAGATCAAATGGGGTCTCTCATAATATGATCATAAAATATCAGTATGATAGATATAGAGATCATATCCCAACATAACAAAAAGGAACATGAATGATTTTACAAGAAAATAGAATTTGAAAATGAGAAAGGTGAAAGAATTCGTTACAAAAATTTCGGCAGCCTAACGACGCCACTTAAACATTCATAAAATGAAATGATGAGAGTAAGAGGGGGTCTCTCATCATATAAACATAAAAATGATAGTGTAATGAATATAAAAGAACAGACACTAACATACGAACATGGAGTATAAAAGAAATTACGTAAAAAAGATCACTTGAAAAGAAAGAGAGGGGTCAGATCCCTTACCTTAAAACGTAACTCTTAAAACTCAAAGGTTTGGACATTGAGGGCTTGGGGGCACCTTGGGAGGAATCCTTGGGATGTAATGAGACCAGAACTTCGTTGAGAATGATTTTTGAGTCCAATGAATGAGATAATGTCTTGGTATTTATAGGGAAAGTGAGGGGACAAGGCATTAATGGCCAAGGGACACCTCATAAGTGGGTTTATCAAAACCATGTGCTCTCCCAAGATATTTCCCATGAAGATAGGCCACACGGGGCCAAAATAAAATAATTCATCACCTTTGGTCGTCCTACCCATAAAATATTTCACGACTTCATCATGACACAATTATGATGTCATTAAACATACCGAAACCCTAAAACTGTATTTTTACTATTCACTGAAAATTCAACTTTCTTAGAAAAATCCCAAAATTTCACCTTAACCAAATATCGATGATATGATTACAAAAATGAACTCCATTTTTTAAAAATAATTTTCTAAATATTTTAAATTTAATTTTTAAATAAATACACTATTCACCAAAAATTCAGTTTTTCAGAAAAATCCCCAAAAATTACCTTAACATAATATCGATGATTTGAGTTCAAAAATGAAGTCCATTTTATAAAAATATTTTTATAAATATTTTTAATTAAATTTTTAATTTAAAAACACTATTCACCCGAAAAAACTAATACTTGACTAATAATTTATGAAACCATTATTTTAACATTTTATTGAATCACATTACTTAATCAAGGTGCCTAGATCATATTAATGCTTTATTTAAGTGAAATTACTAATCTATTTGGTCACATTACTAATCCTAAGCATAAAAGCACTATTCATAATTTACTATTCATCAAAAATCAAGTTGATCTTATTAGACTCTAAATATCGTACTGAACATAATTGTAGGAGAACATTTTTTGAAAATCATTACACATTTTTAATTATTTATGGTTTACATAAACATTTTTTAAAATATCCTTTTTCTATAATTCATCAAAAATATGCATACTATATTTATTCGGTCATTTGAAAATTCATAAACTTCATCCTAAGAAGAAATCCAAATTTTTATTTAAAACAAATGATTACACAAGGCAGTTACAGTCTCCTTACATATCCTCTTATCACACCAGCATAGGATCTAAGTGTAAGGTGTGCTAAGGTGAGAGAATCTGAGGGAGGCTCGGCCAACATCGTACGAGTAGTAATTTCTATCAGTTTGAACTTCACGCAAAGGAGATTCCGTTCTAACTTCACACGATGAAGTTAGGCTTGGGTTTGGTCCAGAGCAAAGCCCATTGGTGCTACCTCCTTCCCAAGTTATGTGAGATGGGATTCGATTGGTCCAAGACTACTGGGTGAGGCCATCAAATCTTCTTTCTATATTAATTAACCAAGATTACTTGTATTTAGAGACAATAATCAAAACGTTTAGTTTCCAGCTGTCACATTGACCAATGGTAATATTATAGTCAAAACCCCAACAATCTCATTTTAATTATACTCATGTTATCAAATGAAACATTTTTGTTGAGTACAAAAAAAATAAGATAACACACAAAATTAGGAAACAAGATTTATTCAAAATTTCGGGTCGTTACAAAAACAATCTACACATTTCCTTCTTATTCAAGATATAATAAATTTACGTCATATTTATCAACTATATCTCAGGGATATCTGCAGGCTACAAGGTGTTCTAATCATTATTATGTCTGACATTGATCAGTGGTTTGCTTATAATATTTTTAAAGGTCTCCATATGTTATTGGGTACTGAATTATAATTTCATACCATATTCCATCTTCAATGTGATGGAAAATTAGTGAGAAAAATTCAGAAATTTTCATACATTTTTCAATATTTTCTAATAGATTACCTGGGATTGGGGGACTATCATCCTCCATTAGTTTTATTTCCTAACATTAAAAGTTTTTTATTCATGAATATAAATGGCACTATTGTATGAATTATATGGAATGTTGAGTAAACTCAAATATTTTGGGATGATATATGTTATGGATTCTTATTTGAAATATAATTTGAAGAAGAAATGGATCATATGGTTAAAGTTATACATAAAAAATGTGGCATATCAGAGAATATAGAAATGATATGTAGATTTCAGGAGGAATGATCATTCATTCAAGGTAAGGGGTCATGATTTTCATAATGTTCATCCATGGATAATGTTTATTTGTTCTAGTTAAATGTGAATGTGATTTCTGTCATTCAGTAGAAAATATAGAATAATAGTGAATCTTTGAGAAATTTCCTACTATATAGTATTTCCTCTGTGTTTATCCTAGTTACATTATGTGTTTCATGCTTCATTGTTTATAAAATATAGACCAATGAAATATCATATTTTCAGACCTGATGTAGAATATTTGAAATAGAATATTACATATAAAGAATATCATTTTTAGATTATAGATATTAGATTGTTGGTTTTTTGGAATAATTTGATTCACGAGGTTATGGTTTTGTGGAAAACCCTATATGACTGAATTTAATACATGGGAATCTGAAAATGTTTTGAAGGTAACATATCTTCAAATTTTTAAGTAATGAATAAAATTATGTGGGTGTAATATACAAAAGGGGGAAGGTTGATTTGACATATTTAATGGTAATATTATATCAATTCCATTCCTTATTAATATTCATGGATAATATTTTATTGTGTAATATTCATTATAAAAATATTAAGAAATGTTTCCATCAAAAGGGATATAGTTTTATTCTTACTAAATTGGATTATATGTATTAAATGTTTTGAATTAAAATTAAAATTTAATGTTTTTTTAATTTAAATTTTACAAAATGTACACCATTTTTTATATTTGTGAGCTACAATTTTGTTATACTGAAATGTTTTCAATTTTTTGTGAAAATTTTATTTTTAGATGAAGATTATAAAATACAAAATATTTAGGAATACTATAATTTCATTTCAAGTTTTTTCATTATATCAATATGTTTCATATTTTATATAACATTTAATTATTTGATTTGGTATAATTACATTCCTATAAATTTCAATTAAATATATATTAAACATAAATTTTTTATCAAACAGCTTTTATGATTAACATGTATTGTTTTGAAAACAAATTTTTTTACATGTTGCTGGTTTATTCAAAATCTAACAACATACCCTTATAGAAAATTAATTTTAGAATATTTAATCCATATTTGTAATAAAGTTTTAATTTTTTTAATGATTATCCTATTATTATTTTCAATAATGAATAATAACTTCTGTAAAAATATCGGTTACCACATTAAGAGTAAAAATGTGTTAAAATGCATAAAACTAAAAATATTTTTTTTAAAATGATAAAAATGATTTTATAAATTTATTTGATATCCATATATAGAAAATAACATACCTACTATTCATATATAGTTTTTTGGGAGTAATTTTTATTGAGTGAGATTTTGATAAATTAGAATCTTTTGAAAACATCCATGTGTTCCATCTCCATCACTTATAAATGGAAACCCACCCCTCTCTTATCAACAGATCAAGAACATATTATCTTTCTATATACCTAAATAAATCCATTTTTAACCTCCCTCCTCAAGGATAATTTTTCCTTCATTTATTTTACTTTCATTCTATGATGGATTTATATATAAACCAGAACTGGTTTTCTGAAGAAAAGGCACAATTCTTAAGCAAGGTATTTCATTTTATTTATCCATTTACATAATTTAATCTCATATTATCCATTTTCATAAAATCAAATCATTATATACAATATAATTTTTTTTATTATGTTTATTTTCATACCCTCTTTCATCATTTTTCCAATCTAACAAAATATAAAGAATATCACTTGTGCATACTTTTGGACATCCAACTCATGAGATAATGTATTTAATTTTCCATAACCAACTATTATGGTAGTCCATAAAGTGTGATAAAAATGAAATAGTATTATATATATTATATTAATTTACACATATAATTTTATGTTAATCTTATAATAATTTATTTTCAAATCAGTGAAAAATAAATTTGTTTCTAGTGTGTATGTGTGGAATATTGACTTATGAACTGGTGTGTTTTATTTTTAACAACTACTTCACATGTTTTTAATATATTAGTATATTTAAGAAATAATATGATAATTATGATATAAATATAATTAAAAATAACTAAAATGATACTTAATATCTTTCTTCACATTTAATGGAAAATTGAAATGTTAGTGGTTTGTATATATGGTCAACCATCTCCATGATTGTAATGTAATTAATTTAACATAATAATAATAAATGTGTGGTTATAAAAGTATAATATTTTGGATAAAAATTATAATTATAACATTATTAATATTCTGTAAATGATATGAGTTTTCTAATTTGAAAATTTCTAATGTACCAATGTCATTTATAAATTATAATCTGATTCTTCTGAAAAATATGATGTGAATATATTCGATTAATAATTAATTATGAATTATTTATAAGATAAATAAAAACAATAAAAAACATGGAAAATTTTATTGTAAGATTTTTCTAATAATAGAATATATTCTGGATTATTAATAGCGAATGCCACATGTCATACATTTGGTGATAGAAACATTACCTTAATAATTCATTTTAAAGAATTTAATGATTAATTTTTAAAATATTTTTCATCCATGGAAATATTCCTTAAAATAATTTTTTGATGTAAATATGGTGAATTATATGAATTATATATGAATTTTTCACCATTTTTAATGTTCTTTAGAATATGTTCAAAATGTATATTTTTACTTGTTTTATATAGAATACTATTAAATGATTTACATGAATAAAAAATAATGTTCTATTTTTATGTACATGGAATGAGAAAAATTTCACAGCAATTTAAACACTATTATTTTAGAATTTTCATATTCAATTATTATTATTTTCATAAAAAATATATTATATTACCTTTTATTCTAGGAATTTATTATAGGGTTTTCATGGGAAAAAACTCTAATCCATATTTTAATGTGAATTATTAATCAACCTATAATATGTTTTGAATGGATTATTTTATGTGATTTTATGATTGATATTAATTATAATTTTTGTTTTAGTTGTGATATAGTCCTCAGATACTAATTATAATGATGTATGTGCCTGATATTTCCCTCTAATTCATTGGTTAATTTTTTTCTTTTCCATCGATTTATGTTGGAATAAACCACTAATGTTTTTCCATTTCAAAGGGTTCTTCTAAGAGTTATTTGAGGATGGGGTCACATGAAACCAATATGATGTTTGTATTCATACTGATGAGTTTTAATGGTAATACTTTTATTGCATTATTTATGATAATAATTGTTTGTTTAAGGGATTTATTATGCCCATTAAAGGTTAAAAGGTATGTTTTTTAGAAAAATGTTTAATTCAGTTATCATGTTTTCAAAAAAACCATAATGATTATATTATTGAAGTTATGATTTCTTTTAATGTTTTTAATGAAATTATTTTGGACAAAAATATGATTTCATGTGAATGTAAAAGATTATTTTAACTTAAGGATTATTATTCTAAATTCATACTCTCTTATATGATCATATAGATTTTAAATGTACAAACAAGTTTCATTTATCCATTTTAAATTTACTTTACTGTTATTCTTGTGATCATACCATGTTTTTAAACCTAATTTATTGGGTTTATTCATAATTAGGATCAATTTCAATTTCTAATTAAAAATGATGAGTATTTCTCATGAAAATAAAACTTGTTTTATTTGAAAAGTATAGTTTTTTTGGGAAAAATGGACACTAAGTAGAAGTGTAAAATTTTTAATGTAAGTTTTTAATATAAAATTTTAATAAAATAATTCTCTAAAACTCAAAATGATATATATCCTTGAAATGTAAGTAAATTAATTCAAGTTTTAAATAAACAAATTATGAAATATGATATAGTCGGTTTATTTTATGTGATTTTTTCCAACATGTTTATTAATAATGATTCCAACTCATCTCTTATTTCATTCAACTTAAATGAATTTTAAATTATTAGGATTTAAGTAAATCCTAGTGCTGATATAAAATTAACAACCATTTACACCTAATTCGTGCTTCTCAACTTACTTAACAATTTTAGAAACATTTATTAATCACAATTAAATTTATTAATTAAATTCATATACCACAGATTTATTCATGTTCAGGATTATGATTCACTTCCATCTCTCTCAATAACTAATAACATTTACACACCCTCTTTCAAAAAATCCATTTTTCACAAAACATATTATATTATTTATCATAATGTAAAAAACATAATCATTACTGTCTTTAGGAATCCACCGTCAATATTTTTCGTAACCAAGGAATGAATGAGGCAATTATACTTTCAGGTTTGACACCATTTATCAGGAAATATCTAGACCCTATTTTTCCAATGTTTAAATAGAAGTTTATATATCTATGGAGATATCATAAGGTATTTGAATTCTAAATTGTATATAATGATTCATTCAGTATGTGTTTTATGAGTATATTTGATATTATTTTTATCTTTTTCGTCATCAAGGTCATCTTGATTCTAAAAGAAGAATGACTCATGGATTCAAAAATCTCATGAAGAGTCTAGTGCTGTTCAAACACAAAAACGTAATTGAGATTTAGTGGAACCGGTATTTGTTGGGATAAAGAAGTATCATACTTGAATTCCATCATGTGATCTTTTAGTGGATGTGGGTTGTTATCAATTAGATCGAGGTAAAGTTATTTCCATGAGTAAAAATAGTAGTTTTTATGATTATATGGAAGAGTTAAAAAATGGAATTTTATCAAGATATGTAATTGGAGTGGATCCCACCAATAAAGACGAGGATTTAGTGAATGGCCACACTTCATTGTCAAACTAGCAGAAAATTGGATTATCCCCATTTCCTTGTGCCAACATTTTAATATAAGAATAATTATACAATCAAATCCATAGTTAAAAAAATACTATTTTATGGGGAGGTATTATCATTTTAAAATGACAATAAATATCTACCCCAATGGGATTATTTTTATACTCATAGAGTAGTTAGTACATGCTCAAAAACCTCCCAATATTTACAAGTGGTTATCCATTTCTATAAGGAACATGAGGTTCTCTTAGGTGGATTCATAGGTAATTTTCAAGAAAAGAAGGAAATGTAGATGAACCATGGGTATAAAGTGACGTGGCTAGGGAAAAATGATTGTATTGTTATATTTTTCATCACTATAAGGATGAAATTCTATATGAGGATCTATTAATTCATTCTTCTATAGAGGATGCAAACATATTAGGAGAGAGATTAATTCAAGTTGACCCTAATAAAGAGTAGTGTCAGTGGATCAATAAGAAAGATCATATTTTGAAATGATGAATTAAAAATTAATTAAACATGGAGGATTTCATTAAAAAATTGGGCATGATAGAACATAATATGTATTAACTAATCAATAATTATCTGGATATAAAGGTAACTGATATTATATAACAACTATAAAGGGAGATTTCTACATATATTTTCATTATTTCTTCCAATGAGTTTTTTATTTTCAATAGTTTATAATTTTTTATGTTTGTTAATTGTGATTATTCACACATCATCTATAAATGTTGGTTAAAGAATAAATAATTTAATATTCAACAAAATTGATTTTTATTTACTCTTATGGTGGACTGTTAATTGTCTCACTCTCTAAGCCATAATTGTAACTTTTATTTGGACTTCTGTGTGAATAAATAACATTTAAAAATAAAGAAATGAAAATGATTATATCTAATTGAATGTTTCATAATTATTAAATATGTTTATACATTATTTTATAAATTGATTCAAACAATTTCATGTTACGTATACATGTGTATATATTTTATGCTATAGTGAACATAAATATACTTTTGAGATAAAATTAATTCTCTAATTTCCAAACATGTGAAATCATTCTTTATAAAGTGAGTCATGTATCCTAAATAAAATAAAAAAAGTATTTAATAATATAAATAAAATTCATTACACCTTTTAGTAAAATAAAATAAATAAATAAAACACACTAAAAAAAATATAACTCGGTGAAATACCCCATACATTACATTATCTAATCTGAAACCTCAGACATATAATCCTTTATATGGTGCTAATAAACATATTAATTACTTGCCTACTATAAAAACAAATGATTAGACCCAAACATAACCTTAAATAGTTATTATATCAACCCTAATTATTTAGAAACATACCAACCCTAGATATTTTAGGATGAGACTTTCTTAGAGTTAATAAAAACTAATAACTTCGAAAACTCCCATAGTTCCCATCTAATGAAAATTTACCCCAATAATCCAATGAGTCCATATTTTATAATATTTCATTAACATCTACCACAAAATTATACAAATTGATACTCATCTAGGTATATTTTATTTAAGACATATTTCGTGACCTTAGGGAAAGGAAAACATAATAAGGGTGAGCTCAAAATCTCAATAAGTGGTAGCATAAACCATATACTACCTTGAAATAAATATTGAATTAAAAATATCATTGGATTAAATAATAATAATATAATTTTATATAATTGAAATCACAATCTTGTATTATGTCGATGTATAACATAAAAATTTAATTACTCACAAGGATTCAATAAAATTATACATATTAATGAAATGCATAATATAGGGGATCATAAACAAAATTTCCATACCTCATTTTATAAAATATTATTCTATTGGGTATACTTTAAACTACGTACCCAAAAATGTTTTTCCCTTGATACCCTTCAATACATTTTAAAAATATATAATTTTAGGCCCCACCCAAAACTAAATAAGTCTAATTAATTCATAATATGAATAGAGTGAATAAACATTAATAATATATATACCATAGTAATGAATAATTATCAATATTGATGTATCTAGTATTTGGATTCTCAAAAATTCCATATATAAAAAAATAGAAAAATATTCATTGTAAGAACATTATTTCATTTTTAGTTACATCATTTATGGTAACAGATATATGATTTTTTAATAATAAAAATTATATAGAATATGTACTTAAAGGTGAAAAATAATGTTAACATATGGAATTATATGATAGTGAACATAACCATTATGATCAAAGAATATTTCTAAATAAAAAATACCATAATAGAATTTAGAGTGTAATACTTGAATCATAACTCGAAAGAATATATATGTTTTATAGTTTTAGAGGAAAATAGAAGTGTGAGAGAAATATGATATCATAATAAATTTTAATATAATCATATAATAATGAGGTAATGATTCAATTTCAAAATTTATTTTCATGACGTTTATATGAAATCCAATTAAATTATTATTTATAATTAAATCTAAATAATGAAACCTTGAAATAAAATAATGGTTATTGAAAAAAATGTGGAGTAGAATATAACATATATGATGGTGAATGGGAAATACAATTTATTTTATAAAAATACATAGATTGAAAACCACATCAAATAAATGATAATATAATATTTCATTTAAAATGATTTAAAATTTTATGATCACTTCAGATAATAAATAAATAGGTACAAAATTAATGTTGGATACAAATTTATGGAAACAAAATTATACAGAAATAGATGGTAATGATCCATTAGAGATAATTCATTTTTTTAAATATTCACTTATATAAATTAAAAAATCAATAAAATTATAATAATTTAAATGATATTGAAACATTCCGCATAGAGTGGAAAGGGAACATAAATTATTAAAGGTTAATAGTGACATGAAAAAACTATGACTCAATGAATAAATTGTTGATCCAACTAAAAAATATGAATTTTTAAACAATTGATTCAACAAAAACATGAAAGTTGGATTCATGAATATAATTTTCAATTTTATGAAATAATTTTAATATTATTATATAAGATAATGGGTCATTAAGTACACCATATTGATCAATAATTGGTGCATAATTTTAGAACATTCCTAAATGAATTTAAATTTAGATAAAAAACATTACCTTTATTATAAATATCCATGAATGTTCTTTAACCACTTTTATATTAAACATAACACATCAAATCACTTATTTGAGAAACAAATTCACAATATATTATATTCATTAATTATAATCATTTATTGTATAGTTATTAGTAATATGTTCTCTATCTAATGTTAATAACATTGACCATTTCATACTAGTTTCAATGTATTGATTTCAAAATATATTATTTTATACCATGTTACTCATTTCCGAATTAATCAATATAGTGTAAAAATTTAATTTAATTTTTTTATTTACTCTATATTTTATTTTACGGAGGCAATGGAAAATATAATAACTCCAACATTTTCAACCATTAAATAAAAAATTTATAATAAGGATTTAATTTGACTACAGTTCCAACACCGTTTATGTTTATAACATTAGAGGATCAGTAAAATCATTACGTTAAAAAATATTAATATTCCACACACTATACCAATTTTTCATGGAAATATGTTTTACAACTAAAAACCTTGTTTAATTAATGAAACACATTCTTCATGAGGTACAAGTCTTCTCAAATGGATGATTGGCCTTGGTAATGTTCCTATGCATTCATAAATACTATAAATTAATTTAAAAATATGGTTTGAGAAAATAAATCCTAATAAGGGATATAAAAAAAGATACTTATTAGTACATTGAAATACATAGAAATAAATGATAATAGTTTTCCACTTACATAAGAAAAATTGAGCTTAAATAATCACATACTAATAATATCAATCAAATTTCAAATATAAATTCCTAAAACATATCATAAGTAAGAATAAAGGTAAAAAATCAATCATTATTGTTAGTTTTGATATCATTATAATGTCCCCCAATAAAGTACATTCTCACATGGATGTAATGGGTTGGTTACGATACCTTAATTGGGCCTCTCCATACATGAGAGGTTACAAACGACAAGTATGGGTGTGATATGTATAATAGGGAGACTTTTCCAATAGTTTACAGAGTTACGTCATATTGGAATAGTCAAATAAATTATTATAATAGTATAGAAAAATAATAGAAATAATAAAATATAGTGGAAACTCATATAGTAAAATCATATCGAATAAACCAATATATAATAAATAAATAATGTAATGTCATGATGAAATATAAAATAATACATGACAGAAGAAATAAAAATTAATTATTATAAGACTCGAATAATGACTCAAAAGTCCCTAGTCATGAATCCCATTTCGGAACCATCGCAAAAATCCAACCTATCCACCATGAAACAACCAATTTCAAGATATATTATCCTTTTCCAATCATTCATCCATGTTATCTACTTGGGAACAAAAAGGTGGAATGAGTAGGGATTGAGTATAAATGAGTAGGGTTACACCACAATTTCTAAGCATAATCATTATGATGTTTTTGTATGCAATAATGTAATAAAAACTTGTATTAAATAATTATTCAATTGAATTAATTCAACATCAAACTTATTTGGAACCATATAGGGATATCTCTTAGTATGTCTTACATCTATTCCAAACAATTCCATATAATGGTGGTAAATAATAACCAACCTCAGATCCATGACTGAATTTCTCTGAGCATGCCTCATAAACATGCCAACATAACCATATAACCAATGTGACACACACAAATATGGGTCAGACCCACAATATAATCATGTCAATAATGAATCAAGGCATAAACTGGTTTTAAGCATTTCAACATTTCTTAGGGCCAATATCCATATATAAGAATTTTAGAATGTAAAATAGTCCAACACCCCATATATATGTATTAGAGCATAAAAACCACAACACATGACAAATTAATAAACATATCACAATATCAATTCATTAGGATCAACGGTTAATTATGAAAATTGTCATTTATCTTTCAAATATATATTTCTCATATAATGATTTATTAAACAAACAATTTTTCAACCATATCAATAATCTGGCCAAGACACAATGAAACTATATAAAGTAATCCCCAAAACACATGTCATGCTGAACACACATTAATCCATTAAAAATAATTTAAATTCAATGATTCACTCACTCAAACAATATTGAAAACACATTCTAAAAACATATTTAATTAATGGAAATTCCAATGTATAATTAAAATCATAATTTTTTACTTCATGAATAAGATATGTTGGATAAAATGAAATATTTTACATAATTTATAGTTATCAATCCATGGGTTTATAATTTATAACCCCTGAATTTGACTAATAATCAACCAATGGATCTGATGGTAATTTCCAACAAGAATAATGTCGTAGATGATTGCATGAAGGATACCAGTCCATAACTAATCAAGATGAAAACCATCAAAAACCATGGTCAAGAAAAGTACATCAAAATAGCCATGGAATAATGGTAGTAAAGGGAAAACTAAATAAAAACCACATACTTATGATCAGATGTGTTATCAACACATCTAGAATCAAGAGAGGCATTCCAAAATCACTTTGAAGATACCCTAGGGTTTAGGGGGGAAGATGAAAACAAGGAAAATGAGAACAATATCACTCACTAAACCCATTAAATTCAGGTTAGGAAATTACATGGATTTTGATACAGTTACACGACATGTATTAACTTTTATATGGATACATAGAATAACACATTACCTTGTGTGATTTTTTACACTTCCTAAACATACACGGTGTGTAATTAATTCATATAGTGCATTCATTTCACATCACGAACTAGGCTCACAGATTCTGTCTGGAAATAGTCACAATATCTATAACATCATTCCATTGCATGTAATTTCTCTATAGACAACCATAATATGGTTTCACATACAAATAATTGAAACCACCTCTATATCCATCCAAATATTGGATACACCTCGAAAAATCATTTAACATATGTATACATAGACGACATTAATTCAAGGAAAACATACATCAATAAGTGTTTGGAATTTTTTTCCAATAAATTATCTCCACCTATGAATATAACTAATCCACCAAATCTAAAATGAATATCTCATGTAGGGGTGTACTTGGAAAAATAAGGGATATTAAAACCACCCCACCATATAACATCTCGTCCTCGAGTTGCTCCCAGAATCACATTGGGGTTTTGATGAACAATTCTATCCCCATGCTCGCATATCAAACATATTATCCCATGTCCCCTCATTAATATTCCTATGCTACAAATACACTAAAAAAATGAATCAATCAACCCTAGATATAATTATCCCAATTTTCCAGTCTATAATGAATTATACTAGAAGGATGCATCATTACTATGATAAATGTCTACTAAATCTATCACATGATATGGTTCTTATTAATATCAACAATGATATGACATATAAAAAAAGTATTCAATGTAACAATATTATAGTGGAGGGGCCAATTGATACTCTACTAGACTAGACTATTCACTATCTCAAATGGCTCGACAATCCTTGGTGGTAGCTTTCCCTATTCCCTGAAAAGATATTCCTCCATTCTTGGCGACACCGGAAAGAAAAACACAATGACCAACCACAAAATCCAAAGCCTGTCTCTGGTTTTCATTGTAGGATTTATACTTACTCTAGGTGGTCACCAAATTCTTCATGATTAAATGAATATTCTTAGACATCTCTTACATGAGACTAGGACTATTAACTGATGACCCACTAAACTCTAACCTACAAATATTCAAACTATATGACCTTCTATAGAAATCCTTGAAAGGTAAAATATGATTAGATTCAGGGAAGCTATTTTAATATAAAAAATACATGAGAGAATGATGCTACCACAAACCATAAAAATAAAAAAAAATGAATGCTTGGGTCATATCCTCCAGAACCTGAATAGTTTGATCAGATTGGACAAAATTCCACGAATGATATGTTGCACTCAAAAGAAACTATGTTCCCAGAACCTTCTAATGTCCATTTTGGATCTACAATGTGAAATTACAATCTCTCTTAAAAAATAAACTCCTCAAAACACTATGCATCCAAACCACCTCATGAATGTAAATACTGTCTAGATCATCAACTATTATGGTCTCCGAGACTAGAATAAAGTGGGATAACTACATTCAAAGATTCAAAATCACGAATAAAATATCATTATTATGGGTTGTCAAGGGTAATACTTTTATAAAATGCATATTTACCTCCACCGATTTCCACTCAGGAATGGTAAAGGACTATAAAATCCAAACTAGCCTTTAATTTTCGGTATTCACATTCTAAAAAGTGAGAAATATAACCACAAATATTGATACCTTCATCTTCAGTGCTAACCACTAGTATTATCTATTGATATAATAGTAAATCCTATTAAATCAAAGATTTACCACCCATATAAAAGGATGAAACTCTCTCATCATCTCCTCAAAAAATGTCATAGAATCCAAAACTCAACCAGAAAAAACAATATAATTTCCACTACCAAAAGTATATCTCGATGGTGTATCCCTACCATATAAGATGTCTCTTAGAACCAGTATCAATTAGTTAATACACTCCATGGTCTTAATCAGGTCCAATAAATGTGTATAAAAGATGTAGAAGTCAGAGATTTTCATTCTTGAGACTCCTAAACTTCTAGATGCACATCTGCAAAGAGAAACATCACACACACCATGTTTCAAGAATCCCACACTACCATTGTCATTATAGTTCTTCTTAATTCGTCATCAAATAATATTCCCATACTCGGTGTGTAAGGAAACATAATGTTGAAAGACTGTAGAAATTCGTCCCACCTCTTATGTTGAAGGTCCAAGCCCCACTGAGAACATATGTACCAGATGATATTATGCTTTGTCTATTCCATAATCCTTGATCCCATGCTATAATTTCTCCAACATCTTAGGGAATATAACACTTCTATTAACATAGAATTATTAGTGGGATAAATAATCTCATGGGGTATCAGCTATCTGGATCCCTAAGAAACCACTTGGTCCTCCTTCATAAGAACATTTCTAATTCATAAATCTAATGTGTCACAATACATTGTATATGATTTATCAGAAACATTTCAAGTGAGGGTAGGTGTTGAGTTTAGCCTCCCTTTACGCTTCAAAAAATCAATCTCATGACCATCAGACCTAATAAAATTCAATCCATTCTTGGTCATCCATGAAAATGGTGATACCAAATGGGATATGTGTTGGATAAAGTTGTGATAATATTATAAAAAACCTAAAAATATCAGAATCTGAAATGCAATACAATGATTCTACCAAGTTATCATAGCTTCATCTTTCTAGGGTATCATGGACACTCAATCCAATGATATGACATGGCCTAATAATTTATCATTATCAAACTAGAAACAATGTTTGGTTATGTATTAATACATCCAATGCTCTCTCAATTTACAATACATGAGATAAATATAATGGCAATGATTGTCTACAGATTGGGAGTAAAGAAATATGTCATCGAAAAAATCCAATATTCAATGATTCAGAAAAGGATGAACAATCTGATTCATGAAGATCATGAATACCGCCAGTGAATTTTTCATACCAAACGACATCACTACAAACACATACAATCCACACCTTCTATTTAAATTATTCTATTGTATATTTGATAGTATCACTAACAAATCATAGTATTTAGACGTCAAATCAATAATAGAGAAGATCATATTACATCCTATCTAATCAAATAGATCATTTATGTGTGGAAGGGGATTCCAGTTTTTTTTCAATTATTGGGTGCATTCTATGATAATACCCACATCACCTCAAAGTTACATTATCCTTTTTAGAGACTATAACAAGAGAACCCTAATGAGTTGTACAAGGAATTTTGAATATTTTAGCTTCAAGAACATCCAACTATACTTTTTTACTTCCTAATAATTACTGGTGAAATTATATAAGCTAATATTGAAAATATATCTTCTTATGGAACCAACAATATCACAAACATCGATCTCTCCTTCGAGTAGTAAGGCATATAACTCATCAAGATATACAACTTGAAAATGTTCTACCACTAGAAGAAAACAATCCTACTACATTCCACCAAAATCAAGAGAAAGAAAAACTATTTGATCTATGATAAAATAAAATCTACAATGAATTTTTCCTATATGACTAAACTCAATATGACACTCATCGTGGAGAGAATAGATAAATCATTGTGGAAATAAAAAGGTAAATCTAATCATGTATTAGTAAATATGATCCTATAATGGAACTTACTAAACCATACCAAGGATCATATATCATCATATCATTTATTGCATAATTGGATCCAAAATGAAATGTTAAACACTAATCTCTAAAGTACATAACTTAAAACATTTTATAGTCTCTGACCACACTCCCAATGGTGTGTCGATGGTTAAAACACCATTTAGGATATCAATATCCATGACCATAATGATTAAAAAAAGTTGATTAATATGAATTTTATGATCATTTATTAAGGAAAAACGTGAAAGGGTGTATGATTAATGAATTGTGCCTCTAATTGTAGATAGTCCTACATCCACCCTAGCTAGAGACGTCTTTACAACATGTAGCTAACCAGTCGCTATTCTTTGGGGTCCAGCCTAGCTCCCCTTTATTATAACCTATTTATAGAACGTAAATTATTTCATTGGAGTAACATGTCCCCTAAATCGACCATAACATCATGTGGATCTCCAGAAACGTGTCTTTTGAGTAGTATTTGAGGCCTTCCCAAACTATGGGGCTTAAACTATTCCCCTTCTACTTATCTACTTTTCCATAACCAAGAAAAAACACTCTAGGTGGCCCATCCATTCACAAGAATGTCACTCTAAAGAGGTGTATGGACCTTGAGTCCATTTGTGGCCCATATTTCCACATTTATATCAATGTAACGGAACAAGATCGTAAGATGGTTTCCTAATTATTTGAATGCTATGTGGAATACTCGAGTCCTCTTTTAGAATATCATCCATGATGAATGCATGATTTATCACATGTATAACACTCCTCGAATGTAACATTTTATCTTTAGTCTTAATCTCATGGAAAAGACTATGAAGAAAACATATATGCATGGAGAACTCAAAAACTGATAAAGATGGTGGATAACAATGTAGCTCAGTGAAACAATCTGCGTAGTCCAGCTCCAACTACCCTGTTGTGTCAAGTTCATGAACTTATGATACTTATCACCCCTCAATGTTTCAGGATAATAATGTCTTAGAAACATTATATTAATGTCCTTCCATGGTAAATCAACTGCCTTCCCATCATTCATCAGAATAGCCCACGAATTCTGGGATGGTCCAAAAATAATATACACAGTAAGAATCACCATCTTATATGTGGTTGTATTAGGATTATTATAGATCATATATCTAGAACCAATCCAAAACATGACTTCCTAGGTGACACCCTATCCAATTAATATATGGTGATTCATTATCTGAAACTACTGTAGAGACTCACACATCGAAGGAACGATGTGAACATTCTCTCTTTCCATGGATCTCATGACCCTCGGGAAGAAATTGAGAGGATTGAAATTCAACATGATCCTCATGAACAACATGAATTTCTGGTTCAATTTCATTATATGAAATCTAATTTCCACTCTCCTTATGCTTAACTCACTGATGAAGTGGATAAATTTTCTCTTCCAGACAAACACACTCCTTATGACACTAGATATAACAACAAGGTCACCCTCAATTGGTAACAACAACACATAACCATTGCTCCCAGATTCTCTAAAATTGATTTGAATTTTTTTATCATGAAATATCAGTTCAATAATTTCATTTTGTTTCATATATTACATGAATCTCATTCAACAGTTCATATAGGAAGTTATATATAACATGAAAATAAAGATGTCCCTGTCATGGACAATTCATGTCAATATATATCTCTATATTCCTATTATGATGCATGTATACACACCTCAAGAATATTTGTTCTATGATAATATATCTAATGAACAAAGAAAATTATAAATAAAAATTCTCATACAATAGGTGAATCACTCTAGGTTAAATAAAATCAATTATGATAATAAAATAGTATAAACACAAACCCAACCTATGAACTCAAATTTTACAGCATACATGGGTCAAATACTGCAATGCACCGGACCATTAAAATGTCTTGACACAAACTATACTCCATTTTAGATTTCCTAAATAGTAATGAAATGGAAAAAAACCTCATCAAATGATACCACTTTGTAACATCCCCCAATCTGATACTCTATAGTTTGTCCAAAACTAGGTGGTTACAAGTCCTCAAGAACACCTCCGACACGCTATAGGGTTTCGACTGGTATAGGGGGTGTGATATGTACTATAGGGGGACTATACCCCTAGGTCATATATTTAAAACACATCAGAATAAAAAAATTACAACAATAAATAAATATCAGAGTACTTGAAAATAATGGAAACAATCCAATATAGTGAAAACCCAAATAGTCAAAGACAAAGTGGATAATCCAATATATAATTATGTAAAATTGTAATTTCATGCATTAGTGTATGTAAATAAAATTCTATGTGTAACCTAAAAATCTACAACCATCAAATAAAAAGACAACATTCCCTAGTTCTGAACCCCAAGATAGATATGCCTCCAAACTCATACCCATTGAGTGATAAACAATCAATAGCACAGTCCATTGAACTTGTCCAATACTACATCTTTTTCATCATTATGAGTATCAAAATTTGTCCCAAATATGTTGTGATTATTTTTTATTAGGTCAACACCACCATGTATAAACATAACAAGTACAATTAAAATTGTATGTAGTATTACAAAAAAATGGTTTATTAATTAATTAAGAAATTAAATTAATACAACATTAACCAGCACTAGAACCATTACTATATATCTTTGACCATGTCTCAAAACCATACCTAAAATTCTCATATATCCATGGTAAAACATAAACTAGCTTGGCGCCATGTCATAATGTCTCTGAGCATGTCTCACAACCATGCCAGCATAAACAAATAACAATTGAAACACTAAAAAATCCTTGTCAAACCCATTATATAAAAATTTCAATAATCAATCAGGGATGATCCCAGTGTATAATCCTTTAAACATGTCACTAGGACGTGCCCGATATATATTAATTGTAGCATTTATAATGGGCCAACATCCTATAGGCATTTCAAATTAGAAAAGAAAACACATGTCCTGGAAATAGGGATATCACAATATCACATCTTCAGGAATAATGCTTAATTATTAAAATTATAATTTATCATTAAATTACACATTTCACAGATCATTTTTTCTCAAATCCAAAAACAATCCAGACCTATAAATAATCCATCCCATCTATTGTGAATCTAAATAATAAAATTACCCAAAAGCCAAGTCATGTTAAACACTCATTCATCCATTAATATATTCAGCTAAAATCTAGGGTTCTCTCCCCAAACAAGCACCACAAGCTTGGTCAATAACTCTTTTTGTACAAAGGTCTTCTAATGAATAATTCAATTCATTGTTTATTTCATCTAGGAACAAGATATGTTGGTGAAGTTTCAATATTTCATATACATGAAAATTATCAAAAAATATGGCTAAGATATAGAAACCCTACCTTTGACTGGAGATAATCCAACACATCAAGAATATACTATAAAAAATAATGCATAGATGACTACAAGAAGGATCACATGCCATAACTGACCATAATAAAATCCATCAAATAGAAAAGTCATTAAAATTACACAACAACGTCTGTAGAAAAAGGGAGGGAAGGAAAAACTGAAGAAAACACACTTACAAATTATTGGATGTGTGATCGTAACATCTAGAATCGGGAGTGGAAATCCAAAATCACCTAAGAGTTTTGATTGGGTTGAGTTTAGGAAGCGTCACATATTAGAAATATGAACAATCTCACTCATGACAGACATTAAAATTATCGATGTGAAATTACATGATGTTTAATTTAGTTACACATTGTGTTTTTATTTTTTTATTTATATGTTGAAAAACATATATCCTTGGGTGATTGGTAACACTAACCAAACGTTACACGATGTTAAATTTAATCATTGAATGTATTGATTTCATATCATTAGGGGAGTTTAGTTCTTATACCTGTAAATAGTTTGATGTCATATAACTTTATTAAATGGTGTGTCATTTATTTGTTGATAGCCTTGAGTAAGTCTCTGAAGAAAAGAACCAAAACTGTATTTGAAGATATCCAATGCATGGAAATCCCCCAGAAACCCATTCATCACATTTATTCTAGGAATCCATTAATTCAAACAAACATACATCTCCAAAAATTAGGTCATTTTACCAAAGAAAATCCCTCCTTCTAAGAACAACACTCGACTACCAAAACATAAAAAAAACCCAAAGTGGGATTTTTGTAGAAAAATATCAGATCATAAAATCATATTGATATCACTATTAATATAACCCTTTAAATCACTATTATAATATGATGACCTACCAGATTTAGTCTAAATTTATTTTAAACAAATTACATAACCTTATAATTCCATTATCTTCCTAGGAATATCTTATATCTGGTTACCTATATTATCAATACCCAATGAAATAAAGGGATATATCAATCCCACCCATAATCATATAAAATATCTATGAACTTTTAAATTAATAAAACACATAGTTACTCCACTTTCACTATAAAAATCATAAAAACATTTAATCGAACCCATATTATACAAATATAATTATCCAATAAAAATGGGATGAAATATCCATTTCATTGATATCAATTTAAATAAAACAACTAACTAATCAATGGGAATTGAATATACTTTATAAAAGTAGGAAATCCTAATAAGGTGGCATTATAATCGATAAAATACATTATGGTTGAAAATTTGTTATGTATTTAAAGTTAGATAACATTCATTTCACACCATTATAAACAAATGAAATTGTTACATGTATAGAAAATATTAAAAGCCTCTAATTGAAAACATCATTATAAATATAAAAAAATATAAAATTTCTTTATTAAAACATCGAATTGATGAGAATAACTCTATCATATTAATATTGACATAGAAGATAAATAATTGAATTAATGGAATCATAACATTTAAAATAAGGTTTACAAGAAAAATATCTTACCATGACTCATGAATCACATCATATGACATGAAGCCTCCAGAATAACAAATCTATAAAACATATTTATATAATTTAGAACCTATTTCATTTTTATTTTTTCATTAATATTCTTTTTATTTAACTATTTATATTTTTGTAATTTTTTACTAAATCAGAAAACTTCACATTGTTCCTTTTCGGGTAATACTGGTCATAATGTCAAAAATATATTTTGAAACCTATTAACAAAAATATTATAATAGTATCATGTGTTCATGCTATATTAATTTAAAAGACTTATATCATTCCTTAAATAGATGATTTAAATTGGTTATGATATAGTCACTTATTTGGAATCTTCATTGATAAAATGGTTTTTTATGGTTTAAAGTCACAATAATTGTTTACTTTTAATTCCATTTTTTATAATGTTTATTTCATCACTCTATAATGCTAAAAACATACTCAATTTATCATTATTATATTATAGTTATAGTATTATTGTTTCCTTAATATTTTTTCACATAAACATTATAACATCATTCATGTAGTTTGCAATATCATCTCAAAAATCAACAAATTATAATGACTTAACAAGTATGAATATACTACAGTATTAAAATAATATCATAATTATTAATTATTAATGAATTGTGATATGCTATTGAAGTGATAAAGCGGATTAAATAAGACATTTATGCAATTGATAAATAGTGAATAATTGTATGATGTTATTACTAGGAAAATTCCTTGGTATGCCCATTTTAGGTAGTTATATATTAGGATGCACATTGTTTATTTATAAATTTATATAATGGAAAAATTATTTTTTTAATAAACTTGATAAATTTATAAATTTCATATTAATAATTTTAATTGATTTTTAGATCCAACCATAAATGTAATTTATAAAAAATAAATAAATCAGTAATGCATGTGGTATTCATTGTGTAACACAGATGAAATTTTCATTTTACAAGGAATGATAGGATTATAGATAAAGGTTTTCCATCAACATAGTAAAATGTCAGTATAATTAAAATATTTTGGTTATTATATCAGTGTGTTTATTATCTATTTTTATTAGGAGGATGAATAATGAATCTTGAAGGAAATCGGTTAGGACTATTGCCTCTTCCTTGGGTATCCTTCATTAAACATCATTTTATTATTCATATGCTGTTATGTGGGGGGTGAACATAACTTATAGGATGTCATAAAGAGGTTTTTGGAGGGGTGTCCTGGGATTTTTCATTACAATGAGCTAAATTTGTTTTTATATGTTTGGTAGTGAAGGGGATCATTTAATAGTTAAATGAATGACATCAATGTAAATAATTTTTTTTGTAATATATAATATTTGTCATATTGAATAAACATGAAAAAATAGCATAGTATCTATGATAGGACTATAAAGTTCTTTAATAAAATTAATCAATCAATTAGAATATAATCTTGTGGTAAAATCATGTTGTATTGTTTGATTTTACTTCATTTTAACCTTAATAATGGTTACTAACTTTTTAACAGAGTAAGTTATTTTACTAAATTTAAATGGAATTGAACTAATTATAAAATTATATTATTCTAATTCAAAACATGAAAACCATTTTATAAATTTGAACTTCTAGATGTGTTATATGTAAATTTTAATATAATTAAACATAACCTACTAGATATTAGTTTATATATATATAACATATTAAGAGTAAATATGAATTTTAACCCAATTAAATTTTAATTTTTATTCTCATGACATTTACTAGTTTATGATTTAATAAATTATAGTTATATTACATTATTACTAATCCACAACCTAATGGACCCTTTTGAAAACATAATCAAACGAAAATTTGTGGTATTTAGGAACACAATATATTGAACAATTCACCAAAAAATCAACACTATCAAACAAATCCAAAATGATTCATGATACGAAAATTTAGATATAATTTATCAAAAGTAGATTTTGATTTTAGTAAATTAATAATATAATAGTTAAAAATATAATTTTTTAACAAAACAATATGATTCAGGGAAAATATTTTAGTTAGAATAAAAATGAATTCTTTTCTAAATGAATAACAATATTCTTTTTACAAAACATAATGAAATTATTTATAAGGATATAATAATATATATTAATATGAGTCCATAAAATTAATATTAATAAGTTAAAAAATGATTCACTAACTAAAATAAAAGGGTTTTCACATTCTCCTATAATATTGATATTTTGTCCATACAATTTTATTCATTTATAGATTGGTGGATATATTTTTCCCTCAAATACAAATTACGATCCCATACTTCTCAATAAGTCAGGTGATGTTTTTTAAAAAAACATTTAACATAGTGAGATAACATTTTTTAAATTACCTTATTTAATATTTGAAAATATAACACATCGTTTACCAGTGTTATAAATATATATTAGGATACTCAGTAAGAATATAATTTTAGATTCTCTTGATTTTCATACAGCCAAATAAATGGGGAGATTAAATTATCCTTCTTACCAAAGTAAATCAAAACGTTCTAGGAAGATATTTTTAGAAAAAACAACTTTTAATCCTAAAATGAAATATTATTCCTTTTATTATCTAAAAATATCTTCTATAAACTTTTATCCTCCATCATAGGGTGCTAAATAATCATTACCCTTTCAAAAAAAGCTTTTACCAATTCATGTCCTAGTTATTTTCTATCACCAACTTCATCCCAACATTCTATATTATAACATCACCTTCAATAAATTCATCATGTGGTCACATATATAAATATGAATGAAAACTATTATTAAAATAAAATTTCATAAATGAATGGTGATTATCCCAACCTCCATGAAAATTCAATGAGATAGACCAGAAGAAACCCTCTTATTTCTGAAGTATTTCCTTTGATTTTCCATCAAATTGGGGATAAAAAGTAATTTTGAAACATAACTCAATACCCAATTACATTGGAATTCCATTTAAAAATTGGATTTAAACTATTTATATCTATCAAATAAAATTAATAGAGGATCTCCATGTAATTTCAATATTTCATTAAGATAATGATGAGAATGTATATCTAAAGATAAATTTTCTCAAATTAGAGGAAAATTATCACATTTAGTTAAATTGTAAAAATTACACATACTATATTACTAAATGAAGATATAATTTTTAATCCCTAATGAAATCCATTTAAATATACATCCACTAACATAATATTATTATAAATATCGAAATAATCATATTTGGTTTTTAAAATTATGATTTATTTTATTATCAAGTGTTTTATTATGATTTCTATTAGGGCCAAACATTAGGTTGGTGATGTGATTTTTCCACCCTTTCATATTCAAAATTTTATTCATTCCATGTACTAGTTGAATCTTTTCTTTGGAGTCTGGTTGTATTCCTTGAATTATTACTTTTTGATGGTAGGTGGCCTCTATCAGCACTGTCGGTGATGTCATCTACTTAATCGAAATAGGACAATGATGTTTTAGCTCCACCTTCCAAGAATTCTTCTATGGGGATCATTGACTAGTCAAATTCACCCTTATATATCTAATTCATTACCATGAAACTCATTCCTAATACTATATCATCGTGTAAATCAGTTAAATACACTTCTTCCATCTGAACAGTGTAACTACCTGTGGTCGAAATAGATTATGACATTAGACACAATGGAAAAACTATGGAAATTGCAGGTGTTCTAAATATATAATGTACAGATATTTTTAATTTAAGGGCATCTCATTTAGGAGGATTCTAAGGAGTAAGATCCAAGGAACCCCATGTAAGTTATGTGGTAATTCTCACCCAAGTAGTAATGCATTTGAGGCTCATATCCCATTGCATATCATATTCTTCAATTGAAATAGAAATTATTAATATTGGGGTTCGTTTCACATGATTAAAATATTGTGGGGAGTGGTCATTGGTTTAATGTATTTTGTGTACATTTTGTTCATATGTTTAATGGCATTGGGTATAGTTTGGTCACATGATTAATGTATTGTGGGGACAGGTTGGTCATAAGTATCATTTCTTGTGGGGACATTATGATTGGATAGTGGGGAACATAATTTCATCTAATGGGGATTAAGATCAAACATTAGGGTCATTGCCTACCAGGTGAAAAATAGACAGAATTGAGGTGATGATGGGAAGAGTGTTCCCCATGGGGGGGATTATTACACCTTGCATTTTCCACATTTCAAGGGGAAGATATACATATTTAATTGTAATGTTAGTATATCAGTATTGAACCATAGGGACAATTTCTACATGTTTTAGTTTTGAAACTTTAGGATGTGTCCTACATACCTCGTTATGAGATATAGTTCAAAACCCTTTTCATTTGAGTGCACAATATAAGTTCATGTGAGTACACTAGTACATGATGTTTTATATAGTTTGGTAAGGATTCCATGTCATGAAAGGAGTGAATACATGAATTTTTTTTTGTGATTATAAATTTGGGGTTCCCGTGTGTTTTGGTATCATCCTATGTGGGTTATACATGGGGATTTATATATGAGTTATAAAAGGTTAATATGATTTTAATTTCAAATTGTTTGTTTAAAATTTGTTATCATGTGATAAAGGCATTTTCAGGATTTTCATGGTTGCACTCTTATCACATCCTGCTTTGATGTTTTACATCCTGAATCATGGTCATGGTGGGGCCTATTTCAATGTATATAATTTCGAATAAGGATAGAATGATACTATATTAGCTATCTATAAGAGAAATTGTATATTATTTCCCTTGATGATTCCACCTTCACAAAATACATGTCTATTATGAATGTACTTTTAGATGGAAGAGGATTGAATATCCATGGTGAGGTGGAACATGGGAGGGGACCAGACATTAGGATTTTTATTCTTATGATAAATAGGTTATAAAAATATCTTGTCTTTTATTATAAAAATGATACCAGACAAGAGTGTATATGATACTAGTCTTGCATTTGATTAGGCATGAAATGAGACAAGATAGGGACATTGTGGGGAACATTATCCCTTAACATGGGTGAAACTATATATGTCTAATGGAGTCATTGGTGTGTGGTCATTGAGGTTCTCTAATGAAATACTTTATTTTTCCACCTATGTATAGTTTCAAGAAATGTGGGCTCTATATTTAAAGAACCAACAATCTCATACATATATCCTTCATTTTATTATATGATTATTCATTACATAACATAACAATACATTCCAAAATCATATTTTTCTAGTTCCGTTGTAAATATGGATAAATAAACAAGTTTTTCGTAGGTGAACATCATCACCTCCCACTACATTCTTCATAATAGGTTCCTTTAATAGACAAATCATACATAATTCCATTCTTCATAACTTGTGGAAATAAAAATTATGAAAGGGTGAGATCATATGCTCGGTAAGGGTATAAATGGTTTGTATCAATGATCACGTAAGAATAACTGGATAATTTCATAATGAGAACATGATAATAACATTTTAACAATATACCCATCATATAATATATCCTAAAATTGTGTTACAGAAAAAATATTACTAGTTTATAAGACATGAATTATAATGGAATCAAAGAGCATGAACCACAAGAGGATAAAATTGGAATTGGACATAGATTTTTTTAATACACATAATAATATAAAAACATATGTCAAGGCTACCCTACAAGATTTTCATAAGAAGTTAGGCTTGGGCTAACCACATGTATACTATCTTGGGGCTAGGGATAAACTCCCATGAACCCTCTATTGGGTTTAGTGTAACCATACAAGTACCAAATTTTTATGATTTTTATAACCCCCATGTTATTATTTTTGGGATTTTATATCCTCTTGGGTACCATATTTTCGTTCTCTAAATAACCAATCACGCTACATCTTGTTTCGGGAATTGGGTATCCTTCTGTAAACACACTTTTTTCAGGCTTGGAATGATCTCTGAGGAACCCTAAGAGTTTAAAGGATGTTAATCATTACCCAATACAATGAAGGGTGTATAGATACCATCTGTCACATAATCCATTCATTTCTATGCCACATAATCATAATATATAAATCGTATGATAACTCATTAAAATGATATGTGTTTCAAAAAAAATTTATCATAGTATAACCTATGGTGATGAAATGGGGTTTATAAACATATTTTCATAATAATCATAAACATAAACCATATAGAGAATGAATGAAGACAATTTCATTGGATCATAAGCCTAGAAAAACATAAATTACATTGATGTTTGATGTTATTTATGAAATAAAATTTAATAAAATTATTATTAAAACCTTATTCATGAAATTATAATTTAAAATTTGAAATAAATTCATAAAAATATATAAATTTACCATGTTTTCAGTAAATAATTTTCATTGAAAGAAAACATGAAAACATGTAAATGAAGTATAAAATAATTATTCTTTAAGGATGTTGGAAAATTCTATTGATGTTATATAAAATAAAATGATGATTCATTTCACAATTAAAATAAAAAAATAAAACTAACTCATTCATAAAACTAATAGAATATTCAATTAAAACCATTATCTCTAAAAATATCGTTAAACCAAGAGATTGTAAAATAAAATGTTTAACTCTTTGTTATCTTTTAAATCATAAACTCCATGAAAACTGGGGAAGTATATGGGTATTTTTATCACATAAATTTTACTACACGAATCATGAAATTCATTCTTGGTAATTATATAGACAAAAAACGAAACAACTTTTTTGTAAGGCATGTTTCCTACATAAAGAAATCAAAGATGAAAATCATTTACCATGGGTGAGATATTTGACTCATATGACTATTAAATAATATAATCATATTGAATATAAAATATGAATAAATAAGTATATTATTATAATAAAATGTCAAAGGGAATTTATGTACACCATAAGAAATAAATGAGTAGTGAATTCAGCATAATTTTCGAAGAAGTAAATTTTAGTTAAGAAATCCCATACAACAAATCTAATTTTTCTTCATAAAAGTTCAATCCTACATTGTAATACATTTAAATTTTTATATATATATCAAATATCTATTTTAAAATATATCATACAATATATTATTTACTTATGATCTGTTATTACATGTTTTCTAAAAATTCCTTGTTAAAACCATGTTTTGGGTAATAAATACATTGATTTAATTATATGTTTTGGTTTGGTATTTCTGGTCTATTTAAATTGGTCAAGGACTCATAATATATATAATTTTACCCATGAAACAAATATTATACATATTCATAATATATAAATTTCTAGTATTCCATAAAACTTATATTTAGAAAATTAATTACATTGTTCATGGAAACGGTGGGATATACGTACACGTGAACGTTGAATAAATTTTATATAAGGATGTAATTAAAGAATTATAAATAATATATCACCATAAAAAATAATTTTTACATCATATATATTACATAGTTTCATTAAATCAATCCGTATTACTATTTTGGTCGAAATAAACTGAAAAACGCATCGCATCGGTTCATAGTGGTGGTGGTTCACATGTTTGAACATGTGATGTTATAGTCATACAATATATTTTATGATAAGAAGTTAGATATGATATTATAATTTAAATGGTATAAATACATATTAAATATATTATATAAAAATTAATTAAAACATTATATCCATCCATTGATGTGGTGATGTAAAATTAATTACATTGTTTGTGAGGCGGTAGTCTGTTGTACACAAAGTCGACAGTTTTTGTTCAAATTTAATTGAAGGGGGGATTGATATTGGTTAGACCATAAAAATAATATCATTTAATTAAATTTTAAATACTGGTTTTATTAGATTGAAATTATTAATACCTGATTGACGGTTATTATAGAAGGAATAAAAAATGATGTTTGTGAAGACAATTACCCAAACATAGAAAAAAAATCATTTGGATCTATTATTAATAACCCTACAGTGTGTATTTGTTAAATAATGGTTTGTAATGAATAATTATATGTATTATTGATATATATTTTTGTAGGTTTTGGTCATTAAAATTGGATTATCATGTGTTGAAAATGGAGTGGAGGAGGTGACGTTTTATAATTTGAGAGTAGTTTCATTTTCTAAATATCTTAATCAATTCTATAATGGGTAGTCACTCAATACCCAAGATCATAAAAAAAGTGATACCTATTGGATTGTAGGGTTGATACGGTTTATCAAAACCACCATGAAAAAATAAAATAGATGTTTTAAAAATGTATTTCTTTAACCACAATGTTAACATAATCTTCCTATGTTAGTTATCACCATGGTAAAAATTTTTTATTTACAATTGTATTTTTTAATAAAATATTAAACATAAATGATGGTTAGTAGATAATTTTGACCAAATAAATATAAATATTAAATTATATTTATCAAATAATATTCATATGTGTTGGGTTAATTATGTTTAACTTCTTCATATATTTTTTATTCAAAAGGAAAGGGCAAGGGGCAAGGGAGAAAACACCCCTCAAGGGGGTCGGAAATGGTGGAGTCCAAGGTAATCCCCTAGCACAAAAGAAGCACATTATGGAGGGAGGGAAGAAAGTGAGTCATAAATAATGAGAGGCACATCCTGCCTACCCAAGCGGGAAAGGGAGTCCGCCGCGAAGTTGGCCTCCCTCCAACTGTGATGAACAATATTCCCATGTGTGGTTCTGATATTGCACCTTCTAATGATGTAAGTGAGCTCCAAAGAAACCCCACTAGTCCCATTCATGATCCTCGCAAGGGTTTTCAATTCTGTCTCAATTTCGGACGCTGTCAACCTCTTCCTTTTACACACCAACAGACCCGAGGCCAGTGCATGGACCTCCACACTCAGAGAGTTTCCTAGCCCATAAAAGGCACTAAAGGCGAGGAAAACCGAGCCTGATGAGTCTCGCAGGACCCCTCCCCTTCTCATGGTTCCCCCCATGCATGATCCATCAACATTGAGTTTTAGTCCCATGATCGGCGGGCGCTATTTAACCCACTGACCAGTACCTTTTCTCAGAAAATAGGGGCGATTGAGCAGGTTGTTGATGGCAGTTGACGTGGAACCACCTTTAATCTGGGAAGCAATCTCGAAGATGTGGGATTTGAGGCTTGCCTGGAGGAACAACAGCAAATGGCCTTCTCCCCTCCTAGCTTGATTGCGAGCCTCCCAAAGCACCCAGCACAAGGCCATAAGGATGATCATTCTAACTGTCCGCTCCTGGCCAGAAGAACCCGAGCCAGAAAACCAGTACTCCATATATTCCTGGAGAGAAGACTCTCCATCGTTTCTGCATGGGTTATGTGTGAACAGTGACCAGAGGTGAAGCGCCCAATGACTTTTAAAGAAGAGGTGCTTCGCCGACTCGCACCTATGAGTAGTGCAGCAGGCACATCTAGAGGCCGAAGCAATGCCCCGACGCTGGATGTTGTCCTCCGTAGGGAGCGCCCTATTCCTGATTCTCCATAGTAAAAAATTCATTTTGATCGGTATTTCATTGCACCAGGGAGCTGGAGCCCAAGTGTTGGAGGTGCTTCCTGGCAGAGCGATACTTCTGAAGCCTTGCGCGGTGAATCTGCCCGAGCTAGTAGCCGAGAAGCAACACCTATCGGGATCCTCACTCATAACAATATTTTCAAACACAGACATCTGGTTGGCGTTCAAAGAGGTATTGATCAAGCCGAACTCCTCTCATGCACTACTGAAGGTGATATCCGGAGAAGGGCAGTCGGGGTATCCCAAGGGTTCCCCGGACCAATTGGTGTACCAAAAACTAATCTTCCCAGTGCCGATGATCCATCTCGCATGACCTGATAACGTGTCCATAAAGGAGAACATGCACCTTGACAGCCACGTGAACCTGTAGAGGCCCTGTGCTTCTAGCCCCGGGTACCATGCTCTAAAAAATTTATCCCACAGCGAATCCCCGATGATAACTTCCCAAGCGAGTCGAGCCTCGAGGATTTGAAGAGTAACCTGAATATCACGGAGGCCCACTCCTCCTGCCTCTACTGGTCTGGCGAGGCGCTTCCAGGAGGACTAGTGGGACCTTCCCTCCTCATTGGCATCCCACAGAAAAGTATTGAGGATAACTTCCATTCTCTCCACAATACCCTTAGGAGGATGGATCACTGAGAAGACGTGCATGGGGATGGACGTGAGGACGCTGTTGATCAGCGTAATCATTCCACTGAAGGAGAGGATCTTATTCTTCCAGTTGTAGATTCTACCCAGAATGCGATCAAGGGTCGCAGAGAAGTGCACCTTCTTGACGTAGCCACAGGAGATCGGCACCCCGAGATAAGAAATGGGAAGTGTCATCCTACAACAACCAAGGATTTTTTGTATCTCCTTGTTCCTTGGGGCCGGGCATTTGTCTTAAGTGAAGAAATGGCTTTTAGTAGAGTTGACACTCTGCCCGCTCCATCTGTCGTAGGTGGTTAAGGTGTCCATGAGAGCCTTCAGTAACCTTTTCCTGCCGTTGATAAAGATTAGAAAATCATCAACAAACATAAGATGGGAAATGGCAGCACTATTCCATCCACGGAAAGGGAACATGAGGTCTGAATCCATCCCATATTTCAACTTTCTTGAGAGCGCATCTTGGGAGAGAACAAAGAGGAGAGGAGACAGGGGGTCCCCTTGGCGAACACCACGGATAGTTTTAAAGAATCCAAAAGTTTTTCCCATCAAGGCAATGGAGAGCCATGATGATGAATAGCATCTGAAGAATATATCTCAAAAGACCTCACTAAACCCAAACTTCCTCATGACCCAGATGATGAAACTCCATTCCAACATATCATAAGCCTTGTTCATGTCGACTTGGAAGATGACATTGTGTCCAACCAATTTTCTGTTAATGTCCTGCACCAATTCATTAGCGATGCCCAACACCCCTTGAATACTCCTTCCATTGATGAAACTGTGCTGCTCCAATGAGACTAGGCGAGGAATAACTTTGTCGAGCCTTCTGACGAGGATAGAGGATAGAATTTTATAGGCAACGTTGCAAAGGCAGATTGGCCTGTACTGGCTCACAAGGGTGGGATTTCTGATCTTCGGAATGAGGACCAGTCTGGAGGCTAAAATGCCCCGGATGAGAGGGCCACCGAGGAAGAAGTCCTGGATCGACTCCACAACAAGCTGGCCGACAATCCCCCAAGCGAAGCTGAAGAAGCTGGCCGGGAAGCCATCGGGACCCGGCGCGCTGTCCTGGGGCATGGTTCTGATAGCCACCCGGATCTCCTCGGCCGAGGGGATGGATGAGAGAGCGCAGTTGTCCACCTGATTAACCATTGAGGGGATATGGTTGAATAAATCCTCAGTGTCTTGATTCCCCCTCACGAAGGAAGAAACATTCTCCGCTGCAAGAAGGTTTTCGAAGTAGTCCAGAGACATCTTCCCCGCAGTGTTCACGTCCGACGTGTAGCCCCCGTTCTCCATTCTCAGGTTCATCCTTGAGCATTTCCTATCATTGATGCAAGCATGGAAAAAATCAATGTTTCTATCCCCTTACTTCAGCCATCTAACCCGTGATCTCTGTTGGAAATCTCTCTCCAGAGAAAGAAGCCTCTCGGACAGGTTTTGCTGTTTGTCACACAGAGTGACGAACAAATTCTCATCCCAACAGTTCTGAAGGGATTCCTCCAACCTGTCGACTTCCAACCTGAGGCTGTTGATACCCTAGGCAACATCAGGTCTGGTGCTCACCCAGCTTTGAAAATCCATTTTGAGACGCTTGAGGCGGTTCACCAGGCCACGCCACGATCTGGCAGCTTCATCTTTAGATCAGGACATCCTGATAGCATTTAGAAAATAATCATCCCCATGCCATGCAGTCGAGTAGGAGAAGAGGGAATTCGCAGCCTCCTCCCTCTTGATGTTGATCAGGAGCGGGTTATGATCAGATGACACCCGCTGGAGGTGAGTGATTGTTTTCTTTGGGAAAGAGTCCCACCCAATAAGGTTGGAGAGGAAACGGTCCAACCGGCACCAAATGCGATCTGCACCCTTGCGGTGGTTGCACCAGGTGAACTTGGGTCCAGCGAATCCAAGGTCCAGAAGCCCAGTGCTCCTCATGAAGTCATTAAAATCATCCATGCCACCAAAATTATATCCGACTCCCCCGTTTTTCTCAGAGAGGTCCGCAATAGCGTTGAAATCACCTCCCACGAACCAAGGGAGAGGCCCCGTTTGAAAGTTTCCTAGACAATGCCAAAGTTCCCTCCTCTTGAGAACCTCAGTGGCCGCATAAACGAAGGAGAACACCAAGTCGTGGCTTGCTGTAGAGATCTTAACATTGATACATTGAGAAGAGAGACTCAAAATCTCAATAGAAACATGGTTCTTCCAGCCAATCCAGATGTGGGAGTTCTCATCGCTGCCATGGAAGAAGTTGGGGAAACCCATTTTCCTTGTGAGAGTAGCGCCTTTACTATGTACCTGCTTTGGTTCCAGGATCACCACAACTTGAGCATGTAAACTCCTGGCCTCAGAGGCCAGTAAAGCACGTTTGGCTTTATCCCCTAAGCCCTGTGCATTCCAGATGAGAATGGGTAGCATCAAGGTAGGCCCTTCCGGGCTCTAGATGGGGAGGACAAGGAAAGTAGAGCGGGCACAAAACGGCCAGAATCTTTGAGTTTGGAGCGGGTGACAGGACCTGAAAACACTGCCTCGAGGGGCGCTGATTTGGGAGAAAGAACCACCTTTTTGAAAGATAAAAAATCCTCCTCCATCGGAGCTTTCCCTTTTCCTTGAGCAACATCATAAAAAAATGAGCCCGCATCTCCCTTAGAAGAGGAAGACAGCAGGCGACGTTGCGGGGAGCGACGAGCGAGCGCCAACTCTTTCTCCAGGCCATACGAGGGGAGGTTCTTCTTGGCCAACCCCTCCACATCCAGAGTGAGGCTAATCACAAGGGATTTTTGGAGGAACTCTGGGGAAAGCTGGGTTGAGATGCAGAAAGAAGGGGGAGAAGGGGAGAGATACCTGGGAGGACTCCCCAAAAGATCTAGGAAAAGGTCATGCTTGAACACTGCTCTTCGATCCTGTTGAGGGGAAATCTCGGCAACAGGACAGGGCGACCAGGAAATCAGGTCGCAAGGCTCATGAGGGGCGGACAACCTGTCCGACACTGGAGACCGCACCCCTATGCAAACCTCTTCTGGTGCATTGTCCCTCCTGGATGAATTCAAATTTGAAATCGTAACGGGCCGAACCGGGGACCCCACACGCCCTCGACCGGGCGATGCCTGACTCGGACCCACCGGAGGAGCTTGCCGGGACGAGTTAGCAGCATCCTTCCTCCTCCTACAAGCCGAATCCCGGTGGCCATGCAGCCCGCAAAGGTTGCAGAACTTCAAGGGGTGGTGAAATATGACCTGTTGTCTCCATGAAAAATCGTCGCTAGCCTGTAAAATAACCATGGAGGGTAGTTGCTTGGCCAGGTCGAGTTCAACACAGATGTGGGGGTTTCTCGTAGACAAGAGGGACTGAGTCATCTCGTCCATTCAGAGAAGGGAACCAAAGGAGTTCCCCAGGGCCTGCAGGATGGAGGGGTTTTGGAAATGCAGCGGGAGGCCTGGGAAAGAAATCCAAACCGCCTCCGAGAAGGACTCGCGGCCAAAATGATAGTCCCAGGACCAGCGCGAAAGGTAGAAGTGCCAGTCGCCACACCTTCTGCTAGCACTGGACCAAGCTCTCACAAATTCGAGCCTGGAACCAAGGTGTATGCTGAAGGCCACTCTGGAAAGCTCCGAGACCGCCGGCGGACAAGAGAGACCCCAAGATTTCACCACACCCCAGAAAAAGTTCAGCGAGGGCTTGCTACGACCGAAGTGGGCCACCAAAGAGAGGTCAAGAAGAGAATCAGCCTCGCGGAGCTCATGAGCGGAGAGATCCACCGATGGGAACCCGTCTACCTGCCTGGGGGGCCGACGTTCAACCTAGATAGGAGCCAAGTGAGGACGGACCACCGGAGGCATGGAGGAAGGGCAGGAAACGGCCACCGACGAAGGAGATCCACACAGAACAGCCTTGAAGGAGGCCTTCTCGGAACCCTCAACCACGCCAACCTCCCTTGGAAGCCGAAGAGCAGGCATCGGAGCCAAAGCCGAAGCTGGAGCAGGAACAGGGGCCGGAGCCAGAGCAGGAACGGGAGCCGAAGCGGGAGCGAGAGCAGCCATCGTGAGGGGATCTGAATATGGGTTAATTATGTTTAACACTGACACAAATAATGCACAAAAATGTGTTTTATCATTATCATCAGAACATAATTTCAACTTTTTTTACTATTCATTATGGAAAAACATTTGACCTAATATTAAAATATTAAATAATATGATTCAAAATATTTAACACTTAATAAAAAAATAATTTCACAAAATTATAATAATTATATTTAAAATTAAACTCGAAGAGAGGGTGGAATAATTGGTTATCAAAATAAAAGTTTTCAAAAATATAAAAAACGTTATTATATCAATACTCAACCCGAAATTGGATAAAATTATATAAAATGGATTAATAATAACATAATTTTTCTTATTTTTCTTTTAAATAAATTTTACAAAAATATATTAATATATTTTTTAAAGGATTTACACAAAAATGCAGTTTTAAATAAAAATCAGTATTTTTCAGTATTTGTAAAAAAATTATCAATATTAGAACATTATCCAAAATGAACTACAAGATTGTTTTGAAATATTGGTTTCAAAAATTATTTTAATTTATAAAAAAAAATTCTAAAAAGGAAATATTTAATTTAAATACTTTGTTTTAAATAAAACATGAAACTTCTTTTTTAAAATACAATTTTTTGTGAATAACATTATTTATTCTAATATAAAATCTGGAAAAATATTATATAAATGACCAGATATTTTTTTGAATATGTATACTGAAAATTTCATTAAAATAATTCACCAATAGTGATTAATTTATTTTTTTACGATAAAAACAAAATGTGTGTATAAAAATAGTTTTTCTGAAAAACATTTCATTTACATTCAAATGATTTTTCATACAATTTAAAATCAATAGATAAATAATAATTTTTATTATTCATGTTTATACCATATATGTTTCTTAATTTATATATTCCTATTTATATATTCTATCCCGTATAAGAGACAACTAAAAACTACTGAGGGGATGAATTGAGTTCTTAAATACTTCTAAACATTAAAATGACTCTATTTAATGTTTTTGATATTTGAATACATGGAAAATTAAAATAAAAAGGGGAAAATATATATTTAGAGGATAGATAAAAAAATATGGGTGATTTATAGTTATCCATGGAACGTAAATCCCCTAGTCCACTCCAACAATACTATACTCCTAGAGTTTTGTGATGCTCATTATGGTAATATTTTTTTACAGGGGCTCCCATATGAGGGAAACAAGTTGTAACATGTTACAAAATCCTATGATCTTTTAACCAGGTTCAAAAACAAAAATGTTTATACAAAACCCTTACACAATCCATCACAATGAGTTAATAATGAAATTAATCTAAAAAATTCAGGAATGATTCAGCTCACAGTTGCAAGAATCAAGTGACAGTAGTGAATGATGTGACTATAGGTAATGAAAATATTCTAGGTTAATCCCTAAAAGTTTATCATTTGTAATGAATGGTATTGTAAGCATAGTAAATTAAGACCAACATCATGAAAATATATTTAACAATCAATAATATCTATCTCTCTCTGTGTGTGTCTTTTAGTAAGCTACCCATATTCCAAATCAATGTTATTTTCCAATAAAAATATTTTAAAAGATGGACATCTATTTAAGTGTAATGTATCTTCTTCAGAAACCCTAATGTTACCCCTTCAATATTTCTCATTGTGATTGAGGATTTCCTTAAAGCTCTATGATATGGGTGAGTTGAAATATGATATAGTAGTTCCAAGATAACATACACCTATGAGAAGGTATAATTAATCTGCCCACATGTCAATTTGGTTCACCATATGACTCTTATAGAAATTAAAGATAGTAGTAAATCAACTCCACACTCTCTGAGTGAAATGTACAGAAAAAATTATAGATATCCATTAGTTAAACAATTTTAAATCAATATCTCCACAAAAATGAATCTTGTTATTTTCCATGGCCATTGAACTCCACTCCAATGAGAAATACCATCTTCACTAAAGAACTAAATTAAGACACATATTATTCAGAAACCAATAACTCATATTAGTCAAACCATGGCATCCAGTAAAAAAACATTCTTCCATTTATGTAACATACTAGATAAAAAAACTTTTCCAAATTCAATCAAATTTTTAAAAATTATTATATTTATGTTAAACATGGTATATGTAATTCAAAACGCATCTAGAAGAAATTATATGGTTTTAAAACAAATATAAAGGAATGTGACAACATGGAACAAAACCTTTTCATACTCATCATTTTTTGAGTTATCAATGATTGGATAAGCTTCACTAAAACATCACTTTCTCGTTATAATTCATTTACATTGCTTAATTTCAACATCAAGTGTTTCAAATAGATACATCATTGTCTCTATAGGGATTAATTAATCAATGGATTATAGAGATGTAATGAAATCAAATTACCATCTTGGTCACATAGGAAATTGTTAGCCATTGAAATTGAGTACATCAAAACAATTTTATGGTTACAAATCATTGTAACTAAATCTTCAACATTTCTAAACTGAAATATAGAAGTTTCATATAATTCATGAAAATAATTTTTAAAATTATATTTCTTATCATGTCATCAAATACATACAAATAGCCTTGATCACTAACAAAATTTTTAGAAGAATGTGTTTATTGATGAGCTACTCAAAATTAATATATTTTCCAAATAATATTTTTATAATCGATCTTGAACGACTGGAGTTTCCATTGGTATCACTATATGATCTATTTATTTTCTACATTATTATAATCATATATTAATTTTTATTATTTCTATGGGTAGCCAAAATAATCATGAAATATAAAAAAATGGAAAACAAAAGAAATGGAATCTATGGAGGCCTAAAGTAGTGCAGCTCGAGAGCGTCACCTTTAATTATATTCAATTATTTATGCGGCTTGGATTTGATGATATGGAAGAAGGAGGTCCTATTACCATGGACCACCATTTCTATTGGGAAATATTTGAACATTTTACCCTCTCTTTAAATGTAAATCGTTCTCATGATGTTGTTAATCATACACTGACACAATATACTTATGTATTATATTGGATAAGGGGTGTGTCTTGAACCATGTAGGTACTTGAATAGTATCCTCAAGTACATTTTTTCTATTTTAAATGGGATGTTTTTCTGCATCCATTAATGAATCCCTATGAGTATTACATGTGCCTCATCCTAAATAGAATCTCCGCTACCAAGGAAAGGCATGAATGCAAAAAATGAAACATCCCCTAGAAGTCACGAATCACACCACCTTTTTACATAGAACACATGATATGTGAACCATAATTAATAATATTAGGACCAGTATAATGGGGGCTCCAGCAAACCCAAGGGCCCGGGTTGGGACTTTCGATAGAATGAATAGGGTATATTCCAATTATCCACCAAATATGACATTTTTGAGAAAGTGTATGTGGATGGATGACCGACCATAGCGATGGGTAGCACACTATTTTCATTAAATCAACACCACTACATTAATTCACCAAAAATCGTCCCAAAATAGTTTTATCATTGTGGATCTTCTTAGACAATTTCTCATGCAGGCATCAGAGCATGTCAAAAATAGTTTGGAAATTAATGACTCCATCCCTTACATGTATGATCATCTATTCCCATGAATCCTAGTAATTCCTTCCCACTTGATGAAGGTCACAAATTAATTACTCCCAAATATTATCAATGTGGGAGATTACAACCTTAGGTGACTTGGATATTGTAAGATTTTTAATAAAAATGGATGATAGAACGTTGTTCTCAAAGGTTAATCTACCATCAAAGGATGAGTATTGTTTTTTCAAATTCTGATTTTTCCTTTGATCATCCCCCTTATATTATCAAAATGGTGTATTCGTGGAGTACTAGTCGAGACAAGGGAACCCAAATAATCTAGGAAGAGGACTCCTTTTTTCATGTCAAAATAATTAATAAGTAGATTTTAATTCTATATGTACAGCAGTTTAAAATATGAAAACATCTCTTCAACTGGTTAATAACCTATCACCTCAATTTTAAATACCCTTCAAGAGACATTTGATACCACGGCTAGGTATCTTGTTGGTATTTACATAGAAAATTTTATTAATCGCAAAACGTAGGGGATAGATAGACCATGAGGGATGTATTTACTGATATGGAACCACACATCCCCTAATAGTACTCTTGTCGATGAGACTTTTGAGGAAATAATGAGTGATAATGAAAACATTATGGGACAATTGATCACCATGCCTCATTCCTCATTCTCTCTTGGTGATGTTTCACTTTTTACCAAAGGAGACTGAGATTCAAGAAGAACTATATCATCTTAACAAGATATTAGAGACATCAGCTTAAAACCCAATTCTTGAAAGCATATAGATTATGAACTTCCATTGGACTCGGTCACATGCAGTACTCATATCCAACTTATTCGCTATGATTGTACCAGGAAACCTCTGATTGATATTACTTATATCTTCTGATTCCAATTCTATATCCCCTAGATAGTCTTCCCCTCCACAAACCCCAATTTCACTACCAAAATCCAATGGGAAATATGGGAGGAGAGTATTCTTTTAAGCACACTAGGCAACACCATGTAGGGTTAATTGATAATGTTAACCGTGTGATTGTTTTTGTATTATTAGGGATACTTGATCATGGGAATAAGAACCTATGTGGTTGAACATGCCACCCAAGTGAGTCAATTTCCCCTGAAAAAATATTCCATATAATTCACCAGGTCTCCCTTAGTGACGTCACAATAGCCTCTTCCGAAAGAACCTTGAAAACAACCCGGGACTAGCACACGTTCTGGGATTATATTGGTCATGCCTCATATACCTCATTCTTCTCAGGTATTATTCCAAAGAACCCATTTTCAGAAATAGAGATCACATGAATAATGACATCAAGTAGGTCTTCACCTCCCCTTGGGTTTTCTCCCTGCATTCGCGGGTTGGGGTCATCAAGAAGAGATTTAAAATTGGACTCATCCATTCCTCCAACCACATCCATTTCATCTTGGTAGGTTATATCCTCCAGTATAATATTTGGTTTAGTGATTCAACATCTTTCTACAATGAAATCATGAAAGATCATCATATTATGATCGCCATCACAGAAATAGTTTATATGGGGTTGTTCGAGCATCGTGTTCTCTTATATCAAAATCATATCATCTTGAATATATTTTTTAAGTTCTTAAAAACATAGTTTCATTCCAATGATTTTCAAGATGAAATTCCAATTGTTCAACATCATCATTCTCTACATCATGGTCTTAAGAATTGGGAGGTAGGCTATAAATATAAACTATTAGACCACCATGGATCCATGAAATCTTTATTGTGAAGCCCGTACCATGAAAACCCCAAAATTCGTTTATTATAAGAATTTGACACCACTTGATGGTATCTGATAGTGTTGTATAGAGACGAATTTTTTTCATGTATGATAGTGGAATATTTCTACATTCATTTCAAGAGCTAGATGCTGAGACCACATAAAATTATATGGCATGAAGAACCTGGAATAAATTTTACAAAACTATTAAATATTTTTATACTTTGAACATAGAAGATACAATATTTTCCTTAAAAGTTAGCTAGGATCAGAAATCTAAGGCCACAGTTGAGTCCAAAACATGTCATTTACCCTAGGTAAGACATAACATTATCGGCGTGGCTCTTCTATGAGAAAAGTCACTCAAGGGTAAAATAGTAAACTAAATAATTAAAAAAAATTATTTTATCTCAAACACTGAATCATATAAATTTTAATTGGGGAATTCTATTGGAAATCTGAGATGGTTATTGAGTTCAGAATATGGTGTTTTGCCTAGGCGAGACATAAAATGAGAGGGCGTGAAGGTTTTGAATTCTATGACTGTTTGCGAGGGTTATAGTGTTTTTTTATAAACAAACATATAAGTAATCTGGATTTGGGTTACCCGTTCATTATCTATATCAACACCATAATTTCCCACTCAACTTTTCATAATATATTCATTGAAAAAGAGAAGTTATTACTTCGACAGAACTTCAGCGGATCGATGTGAGAGCGCAACAAACGTGTCGTTAATGACCGAAGAACGAATCAAGGTAGGATTTATCTTATTTTTGAGTTCCAATTCTGATTTTAAATTAATTATCATTCCCATGGGCTTCAAATTAATCATTTTATTATCAATAATAAATTTCATAAATAACACAGCCACAGATCCTTGCTAAATCCTATAATTTTATCTCAAAAGTCAAATATTCTTTGTGAATATTCATTGCTCATTTTCAGATGCATGAATCCTCTATCAGATCATCAATTAGAGTCTTGCACTATGATGTTCTAGTTATATGGATCACCAATATGTTCTTAGATCTAAAATTGGGCAATTAGAGGAGCCTCGGTGGTCATAGAAGGGACCATAGTACAGTCGTCAGTGGGAGTGGTCGACAATGGCGCATTGAAGCTACTGCATGTGGTGGTGGAAAGAGTCTTATGAACACATTTGGGCAAGTCATAGGTGGCATAGAGGCAGATCCAAGGTGTCTATGCGATGGGAGAGTAGACCAGTGATATGTGTGCACGGCGGTGGTAGGCCATGTGGAGGCAACAGCAATGGAGAGCTAGTGTGGCAGGTGTGCAAGGTGGCTGGTATAAAAAAGTTGTGGGATAGTGTACTTCATCATAAATGGGGAATAATGGGACGATGATCTTGAGGAATGGTGCAACGAGGTAGAGACACCATGACGTGGTTCATGGTTCGATCATTGATGTTATATGCTCGCAGGATCCATGGCAGACCCATGGGCCAGCTGGCTAGCGGCAGGCATGCCAGCCCAGGAAGAGCGTTCTAGCCAGAATGTGCTAGACTAGTTCAATTATGGCTATATGAATTTGAATAGCCATATCCTCTAATCCACGAATCTGATGATGCACCGGCTGTGGCCATGTGTCCCCCTCATTAAGACACATATTTTTTATACTGGTTTGGTACTTTTATGTTTTGGTTTTTTAGTTCATTTGCATGAAACACCTGGGTTTATTATTATTATTATTATTATTATTATCATTCTTATATTATTATTATTGTTATAAATAGATCTTGTATCAGACCTATATTTTAAATTGAAGTCCCGTTTGGCGTGTCGTCAGTGGTGGCATGACCCTTGTCTTTATATGGAATTTTCAAAACTATCTTTGAATGGTTAACCTAATGTAAGGTGTGGGCCCACGAGGTCATGGTCAGAATATGTTGCAAAAAAATGAATATTTCTAACTGGGTAAATGTTTAGGTTGAATGAATAGGCAGTCTATAATGTTTTTCTATAAGGATAGAATTGGTGAGATCCATATAATTTGTTTCTGGATCAATGCATGGGCCCTACGACATGCCTTTCAAGCATACTCTGGTGACATACAACTCTTCAATCAGAAGTCTGTTTGTGTGAATGAATAGTCTATGATGAACATTTTTTCTACAAGGATCATAATGGTGTGATCTTTTTGGACATCCATTTCCTTTCTCGTGATCTCATTAATTGTGGAACCACAAAAGAAATATCTGTGGAAGATCCTTCTTCTTTGTTTGAAGATAACCCTTTGCTTAGATTAGAATCCACTCATTGGGATTTACGCATACTACATTGATTATTTTACTCCAAGATTATGTGTGGAATCACTATTTATTATTTATGTACTAATTTCCACTCCCCTTTGTGTGGATTTACTTTTGATACACATAATCCATCCATTGCTAATTTCTCAAGTCATTGATATGAACTTGATAAGAGTAATCTTAACTCAATTTCCATTCATTGAGTTCAACATCCAAGTCATTGGTGTTGTTTTTATTAGAATATGTATAAATGACCTCTGATTTATTTACACTAAATTTTCAATCTTATTGAGTTTTTTAATATTTTTCACATATAATTATGTAATTGATTTATCCTAAACCAACATATACGGTCTTTTTAAGGGATTTCAACACAATTTACAATCCATTGAGACTTCCTTGTTGTTATACGCCAATTCAGTTTTATATGGTGTATATAATGTACATTGACATATTATATCATGAATCCATGTATTCTCATAATATTATAATGTTTTTATTACCTCAATTATTTTTATTCAAGTGTCTCTCTTTTGGTTAGGAACTATAACTATAATATCATTTTAAATTTTTTAATGATTTATTATTCTAAATCTTACTCATTAATGCCCATGTTTTAAAAATGGTTTTAAGGATTTATTTATATGGACATTAATTTTTTAAAAATAAAATTCTTTTCTATTTTTCAATGTGGTATGGGACACTTTGATTAAAAAATTCATTTTTAACGAGCTCTTGATAAATAGTGAAACTTTTAAATTGTTTCAAGAACAATGAGGATATTTCTCTCAAATAGTTTTGATGGTTATTTTCATCCATGTCAATATACTTTATTATTCTCTATTTAGGTTGATATATTATAATACAATCTTCCATATTGTATTGAATGAGTTAAGTTTGACTATGGATGTGCATGTTTTATACCATTCATGGTTTGTGGTTAAAATATTGACATTTCGTATGCTAGTTTTAATATGAATGTTCAGTTTATGTTTCAAACTTTTCATATGATGAATTCATTGGACTTATTAAGTGACGGGTGGAGCCCTCTATATCTCCTTGATGAATTGGTAGGTCTGATGAGACAAACTACTATCTTGGCACCAGGCCTTGACAAAATCTTATTTGTAGTCTTGGCACGAGGCCTTGACTATGTGGTTATGATGTATGGCATTATGCATTCCATCATTATGAGATTATCTATTGATATTTCATGGGGTTATTCGGCAAGAAGAATACCCATGACTATGTTTTATTATGGAATTATTTACTCATCTTGTATTCCTGCCATAAAGTGCTCACGTTTATTATTTGTTAAGGCATGTCTTTTTATTTATTCACCATGCCTAATGTTTTTGTTATGATCCATTGTATTTCTTACTCTTACTTAGCATTTGAGCTCACCCATTTTCATGTTTCATGTTCATAGGATATGAAGAAGTTATTTATGAGTGACTTGAAGAAATAATCTTGGAATCTTTGATGTTTCTAATCGAATAAATTAGTGTTTTTTTCTTTCCATGTTGTAATGTTGAACATAAGTATGCATCTTGTTTCCAAGACTACTAAACTAATCGGTCCTTCAAGACATGATTCCTTGTAATCATTCCAATGTACTAAAATAATACACTGGCCTCTGGGTATCTAGGGTCAAGGCGTTATAGTTGGAATCATAGGATGTTTAGTACAAACCTTGGAAATTATATTTAGAAAAACTCTGATTAGATAACATTACCCTAAGTTATACTACGAGGATTAGTATAGAAGAACATCCAAAATTTTTGGTAATGTAAATATTTTGTGGTTTTTCCTAGAAATAAATCTCTGTCTTGATATGAGTTAGTAGAGGAGCCTATTGCACAGATGTACCTAGGGGTAAAACCCGAAAACACCGCTTTGAACTAGACTCTAACGAGAATTGTTGCATGACAATGGGAATTGATGCACTCTTGATTACGAAACTCCATGGGGATATAGATAGGATAATACACATTTTCATTACAAACCGATTTGATGGATTTTAATATAAGATGAGAATAAATAACCTTGGTTAATCTTTGGGTGTTTTAGATTGACAATAAGGTGTGATGATATTTTCTAAATAATTATAAGACTATTCTTACTCACAAAATGCTTTTTGGTTTTAGTTAATGGATGGATTCCGAGGAAGTCACAGTAACATCGAAAATGATGTACATGGTGGGAATAGTGGTGGAAATGAGAAATGAAATGGAATATTGATAGGCGTAAAATATATTGTCTTCATGCGAAATCGGTTTTCCAAAAAATATGATCAATAACATATATATTAGCCAACTCCCGGACTCAATAAATAAGAGAAAGGTGGTGACTAATAATAGTTCCAACAGTGGAGACCTTGGAGAGAAGGAAGCTTATTTTCCATCATTCTAGAAATGTGGAAACAAACACCAAGGAAAGTGTCTCAATGGATAAAAGAAATGCTCTATGTGTGGGATATAAGAGCATAAAGTATTTAATTTCCAAGGAAAAATAAAGAGTACTATGGAAGAAAATAGAAATGATCCTAAGAATCTGATTACGGTCATTGGTCATAAATGTAAGGGACCATGGCATCACCCAAGTCAATGCCCTATTCTATAGGATAACCTCTTGGTCAAGAAAAAACCAATGTGGAAATAAATGGATGGAAAAATGTTTAAAGGTATTAGTGATCTTCGTTGATGGGATTACATTGGAAGAATATTCTCTTGTATGTGTAACCCTACAGTGTTTTATGTGAAAATTATATTCTAGGAATAAATATCTTTTCTTTTGTGGATATAATTATAAATAACCATTTGGGTTTATATGACTCTTGAATTTGTGGAAATTACAGGTTATTAATTATTGGGATGAAAATGTGAGGTATGAGATAACATTGGTTGTTAAATTATGTTATTATTATTTTCATTAATCTATCTCATTTAGGAAATGTTATAATATATAGTTTTTGAAAAAGGAAAACACACAGAATGAGTGACAAACCATCGCGTCGGACAATATTATAGGAATCGATCCCCCAACCAAAGTGCGACTGGGATTTTTCGCCTACCACTGGATGACCTGAAGTCCCTGATTAGTATGACTAATTGATTTTTAGTTAAATAATTTTATGGATAAATAATATTTTGACTTTGGGAATATATGATTTATCCTTAATATAGTAAAATGATTTGGTGATTAAGTGATAAATTTTATTTTTGAAGATATTCTATCTTTGGGTAACACTATATGCCTATGAAAATTAGAATACTTTGGGATTTCATTTGATGAGTAATGGTGGATTTTATCTATGTCTTTATTTTGGATTTATAGTGATTTGGGTTATATATGGAAATGATTATCCTATAATAGAGAATATGTAATTAGGATAATTACTTTTATTTATGGGACTTTAAGAGTAGTTGATGTTATTTAGAGATGCAATTTAATGTGGAAGACTACGTAAGAAAATTATTCTGAGTTTTTGGTTTCAATATTAGATTGGATTATATTGAATGATTTTATGGAAAAATGTTTATTGAATGGTATTTATTGTCCTCTGGGTATTGTTGGTTTAATTTTAAAAATTAAGATTAATATTTCTTTCTCTAATGGATTATCCTTTTTGGGGATCATATGATCTTGTACAACCCATTTTGGTTTTGGTTAATCTTTAAATACAAGGGATATATACATTTTATTCTTTATAGATCATGTGATTCTCTAGAAGTCGATTATAGCACATCAGGTGGGACCAAGTCATCTTGAAGACACATTTTTTCAAAAAATATATGATTTAGTGGTAGAAATTTATTAAAGAATGAAACTCCACTTAAAATGTATGTATATCTCTTTAGGTTCTTAGTCAATCTAATAAATAAATTCCTCATCATTATGAAATGTAAATTAAAAAAAAACAAAATGTTGTTCATTTAATTTTACTACTGGGAAACTAATGAATGTTTTTCCCATCATAATTTTTTGGTTTTCTTGTTGTTAACATTATCCTAATCATGTTTTCTATACCTCTCCATCAGAACATGACACTTAGTTTATCTTCTATATCCATGTTTTTGTACATGGAATCCTAGTATGGGTTATCTCGAGTGACCTTTGTACTTCTATTTCTTTCTTTTAAAGTGATAGTTTTATTGACCCCTTTTTCAATGTGGGACTTTCAATTATGTTCCCAAGCCCAATTTTAAAAATTGGGAGGACACAACTTCCAAAAGGGGGGAATAATGTAACACCACAAGATTTCATAGTATGTTTCCCTTTGAATATTGTAATAGATTTAATTGTACACAACATCGAGATTCTATCACACCTCGACCAGTCAAACAAGCCGTTATGAATAGTTATTACCACTTTTTGAAATTTTATAAATTTAATCTTACAAAATGGACTTCATTTTTGGATTTGGAAAATCGAAATTATATTAGGGTGAATTTTAGGTATTTTTCTGAAAACATTCAATTTTTGAGGAATACTCAAAAACACTGAGATATAGTTTAAAATAGAAAATTTATTTAAATAATTATTTATTTTATTTAAATTTATTTTAGGTCAAAATAGATACAAAATACCTATATAAGTTCAGTGGAATTCATTGGAGTCAGTTTATAATAATTTTAGATATATAATAATTTTATTGAAATTTTTAACCGTCTTTTACCCACCACTTTAAAGCATTTGTAAAATTAGATGAAACATAATTTTACCACTTATGTGAGTTGAATTTCAAAAATCTGACATACACGGTTGATATTAGTAAGTAAAATTAGTTTCAATAAGATTAAAATAATTTTTGGTGAATAGTAAACTTTTTACTTTTATTTGATACGGTTAAAAGTAATAGGGAAATTAAGGGTAAAAATGATATTATTATTACCTAACACAATTCCTTATTCTATTAGATAAGTGTAATTCAACTAAATAACAGCCTTAGGAATAAAATATGATCCTTTAGGTCCACTTGGATTAGATTAAGACATTTATTATTATTTTATTTAATGAAAAGTTAAAAGAGTTAAAATCAATGTTTAATAACTAAAGTATTTTTAATATAGGTCTATACATAAGATATATTCAACTATAAATATTCATTAGAAATATAAAACGATTTCCTACATAATGGAATTCTGTTTTTAAATTTTATACGTTAAATAAATAAATTTATTTTTGACACAATGATGATGCAGTATTTACCTAATTAATGAAATATTAAAATAATTGATATTATAAATATCCAAATAAATGTAATTTGAAACTGCATATGAATTCGACTAATTTTTTATTTTAATATGAAATTTTAGGGTTGGTTAGATGATTTTTCTTAATTAATAATGCTTTAAGAATTTAGAAAAAACAAAACACCATATAGTGTCAAGTTGACATAAAAGAGTTTTTAACATAAATATTATATTATTAATTGATATTATATTCCTACAAATATATGGTTAATCAAAAAGACTTATATAATTATATTATTATCATTAATGAACCACTTGGGGTTCTCTTGAAAGTATATTGAACGTTTATTAACCATATAATATAAGAATACAAAGAGACATGGTAAATGTCAAACCATTTAACTATGTATTAAATCAAAAAGATAAGGTTAATATAGGGACCTAAACCTATCTAAAACTTATTGGTGAGAGTTTTTAGATTTATCCCCACCTTATACTTTAAATAAATCAATTTGGAGCCCTTACAATCCGAAAATAAAATTTTATAAAATAATATTTCTAACTTTTCCTAAGGTGCCCCTCACTCCTCTTATAAAAGGGCACTTCCCCTGTAGTCTAATTCACACCGTAAAATCCATTTATCGCAGACAGACCCTTCCCAAATACCCTATGAATTGTCCTCCATTAATCATACAGGCCATCCTTTAGTCAAAAATCCATCCTAAGGAGCCCTACTAATCAAATCAAAAGGGAGTACCTGAAGAAGATGTAAATATTTCATCACCTCTTTCATGTTTTTCTTCTTCCAATTCTTCATTCCCTGTTATTTCCATTCTAAAATAATAACTCCATTATCTTATATACACTTTTATTTTATTAAAAATATTGTATGACCATATTAATTATTCTATCCATCCTTTGAATGGCATGTCACCATACGTTCGTACGTATGGGTTACCAAATCCATGTCGCAGTGTAGTTTGTTATTAAAATACTTTATCATTTGGATGGGTATAATAATGAGTATAAATGATTTAAATAATAAATATTACATTATAATGATTCTATTTATGTTATATACCAACCAATTATATAAGATTTTAATATCAAAAGAATGATATTGTCGCTCGTGCTTACGTAAGGATTACCGTCTCCACGAATGTGATGAGATTCATTCCCCATAATATCAGTTCAAGACTAATATTAATTTTATGATTAAAAATATGTTAAAATACATAATATCATTCTGAATATTAGGAAGATACATCATATCCATAACAACCATTACTTACATAAAAATGCATATAAAGGAAAACTAATCTGTTTACACCCGTAATGATGATACTACTGAAATATCATTAACAAAGCAATATTAGATGATCATATATGATATCATATTAATGTATATGGTTATTTGAAAAATTAATAATAATTATTGAACTATTATACAAGAGTTTAACCTACCCTCGACCAAGGAAATGTTCAAAGTAAGGGGTTTCTTAACTCACTTTTAATTCCATGAGATTTCCATTGTTCGCCACTTATTTATTAAATGTGGTGTATTCTGTACTTCCATTTTATATATATTATCATGATTTTCATTATATTCATGGAATTGTGGGATTAATTTGGTTTTTATTAACTTTTGGTCATACAACTTGATTGATTACAACGAAGTACAAGATTTTCATCTCACTTTTTATTTCCTTGAGATTCTTGATATATTGGACACTGTTTCTTTTTGTGTGGCATAGGTACTGCCCCTGATTGTATTATTTATGTAATATAATTTAATTTATGGATATTTACATCTTCATTTTATGATCCTTATTTCAATTGGTGTATGTTTCATAAGTTACCAAATCGGTAAGGGGATTTCAAATTTCAATTTCCACTCATTGGGCTTTACGCATACTTCATTGATTATTTAACTCCAAGATTATGTGAGGAATCACTATTTTTTATTTATGTAGTAATTTACACTCCCCATTGTGTGTATATAATTTTGATCCACATAATAAGTCCATTGATAATTTCTCAAGTCACTGATATGATCTTGATAAGAGTAATATTAACTAAATTTCCATTCATTGAGTTAATCATCCAAGTCATTGGTGTTGTTTTTACAAGAATATTTGAGAATGTCCTATGATTTATTTACACTAAATATCCAATCATATGAGTATATTTTTATTTTTCACACATAATTCTGTCATTTATTTATTCTTAACCTAAGGATACTGTCTTTATAATGGATTTCATCTCAATTTACAATCCATTGAGTATTCTTTGTTGTTATACGCCAATTCACTTTTATATTGTGTATATAATGTACTTTGACATACTATATCGTGAATCTCTATATTCTCATGATATTATAAAGTTTTTATTACCTCAATTATTTTTATTCTAGTGGCTCTCTTTTGGTTAGGAACTCTAACAAAAATATCATTTAAAATGTTTTTAAGATTTATTATTCTAATTCATTCTCATTAATGACCATGTTTTGAAAATGTTTTTAAGGATTTATTTATATTGACATTAATGTTTTAAAATTAAAATTCCTTTTAAAAGATTCAATGTGGTATGAGACAATTTGATTCAAAAATTCATTTTAAATGGATTCTTGAAAAATAGTGATATTTTTAAATGTTTTCATGGAAAATGGGTATATTTCTCTAAAATTGTTTTGGTGATTATTTTCATCCAAGTCAATATCCATCATTATTATCTATTGAGGTTTATATATTATAATAAAATCTACTATATTGTATTGAATAAGTTATGATTGACTATGTATGTTCTATTTTTATACCATTCATGGTTTGTGGTTAAAATATTGACATTTGGTATTTTAGTTTTAATAAGAATGTTCAGTTTATGTTTCAACCTTTTCATATGAGGAATGCATTGGAATTAGTAAGTGACGGGTGGAGCCCGATATAACTCCTCATTGCATCGATAGGTTTCATGGGAAAAACTAGTGTCTTTACACAAGGCCTTGAAAAAATCTTATTTGTATTCTAGGCTCGAGACCTTGACTATGCAGTTATGATCTCCGGAATTATGTATTCCATCATTATGAGAATAACTATTGATATTTCATGTGGTTATTCGACTAGTAGAATACCCATGACTATGTTTTATTGTGGAATTATTTACCCATCTCATATTCCTGCCATAAAGAGCTCACATTTATTATTTATAAAGGCATTTGTTTTCAATTAATCCTCATTCCTAATGTTTATGTTATCTTCTGCTATATTTCTTACTCTTACTGAGCATCTGAGCTCACCCCTTTTCATGTTTCATTTTCCCAGGATGTGAAGAAGTTAGTTATGAGTGACTTTCAGGAATAATAGTGGAATCTTAGATGTTTCTAACGAAATACATTAGTGTTGTTTTTCTTTTCAAGTTGTAATATTGAAATTAAGTATGTATCTTGTTTCCCAGACTACTAAACTAATCGGTCCTTCTGGACTTGATTCCTTGTAATCTTTCCAATGTATTAAAATAATGCACCGACCTCTGGGTAATTGGGGTCAGTGTGTTACACAAATCCCATTTTTCAGAACTCAGAAAGAAGGTTGCGTCTTTGGGATTCTCTCTTGACCAAGCCCATGCAGAGATTGAATATGTTAAGCTCGAGTGAGACCGCCTATGAGAGAAGTGGAAGTTGAGAGAGATTACCACCCGAGCAATTTTATCTGAGACACCCCAAGAGTCTTTCACCATCACACACCTTACTCTTCAGTCAAATGCGGTTGTTATAAGGGGTTATGTAACAATACCTTAGAACTATGGTTATGTACATTATATTCGTACATAATAATGAATATACTTTCCTTTTATTATTGTTACCTTGTAAAGAGTTTTTAATGCACAAATAGTATTTTTAGTTAATGTTCAACTATGAAATACATTTTTATGAATTACGGGATTTTTTAATTAAATAATATTTTAATAAAATATTACTATTGTTATGAAAATAATTTTTATTACATATAAATGATCATATAATTTAATGAATGCAATTGTAATCTTTATTAAGGTTTGAAAGAAATTTTTTTGAAAACCCATGAATTTTCTATAAATGTCGGTTTTTATTTTAAAAGTGAAAATTAACATATTTATAAAATTATTTAGATAATATGAATATTATTTCTGGAATAGAGATGTTGAAATTATCCAACGATGAATTTTTCATCATTTTCTAAGACAGTGAAATTTTTGGGTAAAAATTAAATACCATTTAAATATATAATGTGTTTTATAACATCATAATGACCCAATAGTGATGTAATAATATATTATAAACTTTATGTTAGGCGAATATATGTTTTACCATTAAAATAATGTAATTTTGTGATTTTTGGATTTATTTATCAAAGCTTTAGTGGACCCTTCAAGACTTATTAAATATTTTGTCTTTTTAAATTGTTTTCCATGAGAGTGTGACTCACTTATACATAAGAAACCCCATTATTTTAAGATGTTCGGACATTGAAATTATAAAATATTTTTTCCACTTCCCTTTTCCAAAACCCATGGGAACAAACCATCTACTGTTTTGTGGTTTGGATTATTTTAATAAGAGGTGTCCCAAACCTAAATAATAAAAAATTCCCTCATCTTCCCTATATAAACCCACACATGCTCCCACTTCCTCCTCACTCATAGCCTTTTGAGTTCATCTAACATCTGCCCTCCTCTCTCCATAATCCTCCCAATTTTCCCCAAGATCCCAATAAGCCTCTCTCAAGCCTCAATCCTCTCACATGTCTTTGGAAGCACACTTCCAAGTAAGGGTTTTTCATCCTTTCTCATGTTTTTCCAATATTCTTTTAATTGTTATGCCATTTTAATTTCCATTATAAAAATTGGGGTATGGTTTCATACCTACCCCATACTTCCCTCTTTATGTTTTAATTTTGGGAGTTCCCTTTCTCTCTCATTAAATGCCTCCCATGTACCCTCGTTACTATGCCGAAATTACAAAAGGAATTTCTCTCTCCTCAATTACTTTCAAGCAATTCATTTGTATCATGAATCTAAATTCCATTACATTTGTTTGGACTTGTATCTATATGACCCTCATACTGTTATTGTCATGTAAATATAATGAGACACCCTTTTCTGTCTCATCAAAAAAATTTAGGAGTTCTTATGTCACGTCGTTATGCTGGGGAATTTGCACCGCGTTTTTCCAAGACATAGTCTTTGTGTAGTGAATACCATGACCATTTCTCTATCTAGGGTACACACCTTTATGAAATTTACATATTGTTTAAAGATTTTCATGTATGTATTACACATCCATTTATTCTGTATTAAATGATTATGTTGAATGATTCAATGTTTTATGATCTATATGGCCCACTTATGAATGAAATGTAATGTTTAAGAAGGGTGTTCCATCATAGAACTCCAATGCATTGGGAAAAGTTTAGTATCTGGATACATCTTGTGAAATGGATGCTTACTCATAATAATTCATGTGAAATAAGGGATTACTCATAATTCATGTTCAATGAGGTTTTACTCATGCTCCATATGCAATAATCCTTGTCTCATCCAAATTGCATGTTAAGTGTTGTTGCTGCATTTCCATGTTATGATTATCATGATTTATCAGGATATTATGTTTATTCTTCTCTTATGCTACATTGATATGCCTATTTTTTTAACATTTCTTTTATTCCTCATGTTATTCCATGATTATTCCCTTATTGGACTTTATAGCTCACTTTTTTATTATACATGTCCTCAGGTTATCCCATTCAATGCTAAGTACGAGGGAATGTAGTGGTCATGTAAAGGAAGTTTTCAATAAAGATATTGTATTTCATGTTTCAAGTGGTTCTGTAATGAACCTAATCCCCAAATAAACTATACACCTCTATCTTCTATGTTTTATCAAGTGATTTTTATGTAATAAATTATGTTTAATTGTGTAATAAAATATCAGGGTTGTTATAGTTGGTATCATAGGATATGTTTCGTTATTTTTTAGATTTGGATTAGAAAACCCAGGTAAATCCTTAGAGACAAGCCAAAATATAATAAAAATATCCCATAGTTTTGGTGATTTTTGAGTAAGTAGTTTATCAAGAAAATACATCCATGTCTAGATACGAGCAGTTTGAGGCTACTCTTGCAAAGATGTATCCAAGTGGTAAAACCCGAAAACAACACATTGAGCTAGAATTGAACGGGAACTGGTGGATGACAACGAGCCCTAAGACACTCTTGGTTATGACACTCCCAGGGGACATGCTTTGGTAAATTCACATGCTTTGAAGGAACCATTACTAAGGGACCAAAAAACGCCTTATAAATATATGTTTGAAATTAGATCATGGATAACATAGACTGAAGGAAATAGATTCATATAGAAAAGTTATTTATAAGTCATCAGTTTTTTTCCATGGATTAACCTTTATGTGTTACCCCAAGCTTTTCTTTTATTCTAGCCAATGGCCGGTAATAGGATGACTCGGGCAAACAACCGATGAGAAGATCAATATGATGACTATACTACTGAGATGACCTACCCAATGGGAGAGGGAATCACGATAACTTTCATGCTTCTCTCTCAAAAAACTAATGTTTTGAGTAGAAACATAGGTCAAGATGAACATTCAACCACCCTTAAGAAAGAACAGGTCGCTATCTAGAGCATCATGAGACAAAGGCCTCAATCTTTTAATGGATTATATGATCCTTCAATCACATAATAATGGATCAACTCCATTGAAAATATTTTCTCCATCCTTCAATGTTTTGAACAAGAGAAGGTTCTCCTGGATACTTTTTGTATGAAAGATAATGCTGATCAATGGTTGATGTTGATCTATAATACGAAGCATGAGGAGGAGATCGAGGTATTGGAATGGAAAGATTTATGGAAGATGTTTTTCGATAAATATTTTCCACGCACCCTCCGGATTAAGATGGAAAGGTAATTCCTTGGCATCAAGCAAAAAAGATAACGAATATATTAGCGTGTACGAGTAAAAATACACAAGGCTTGCACAATAACCTTTTGGCATTATCGTTACCCCCAAATGCAAGGTTGATCACCTCTATGTTGGGCTAAAACCTAGCTTGTGGAAAGCGCATCGATCCATGACTTTGACATCTATGAGGAAGTTGTCTGATGTGCCCTCAAGGTCGAAATGGAGATCGGAGAATCTCAGGGGTATCATGGGTATAAAAATCATAAGGTGAACTTCAAGTCTAGTGGTCTATTGGATAAATCCAATGTTGCTTAAAAGATCCAGCACCCCACTTGACAATGGTGTGGAATGAAGCACCCTGGAAATAGCTCGAAGTGTATGAGAATATGCATAGGGCGTGGAAGAGAAGGGCACTTGGCTATTAACTATTGGAAAGAATAACCCGTGGCTGAAATAGAGGAGATGAACTCTCCATTAAAACCTCAACACTTTTTTCACTGCTACAACTGCAAAGAACCAGGGAAACTTGCCAATCAGTGTTCTGAGCCAAGGTTTTTCAGTGGCAACCAACAACCTCCAAGGCAGCAAGGGCGAGCTTTTTCAATCACTACTACAGAAGTGAACCCCAAAAACGAAGTGGTGACAGATATGATATTTATTCATTCAAGATTAGCCATCATACATTTTGATTCATTTTATACGCATTCTTTTATATATTGAATGTTTAGTAGAACAATCCAAGCACCACCAAAAATCATGTATGTGAAGATATCGGTGAGTATGATAAATGGGGAAATCATTAAATCCCATGAATATAACATTCCCCTGTCATAATATATGGATTATACTTCTTGGAGAACCTCTTCATACTACCTCTCATGGATGTTTATGTGATTATTTTCATGGATTGGATTTCCACATATAGAGCCCACATAAATTGTTGGGAGAGGGAAATCACTCTCCATGTGGATAATCGACTCCCGATTCTATACAAGTGCAAGGAGGAAGATGAGTCTTCTTTAGCTCCATCATCTCATGTGTGGATATTACTCCCCTATGAGGATGTGTATCCGGCTCAGATGATTGAGTCTAAGGAAGAGACCATTCTTAATTACATGCCTACTATGAGGGAATTCGCTGGAGTGTTTCCTAAGGAATTTCTTGGTCTTCTTTCTAGAAGAGATGTTAGATTCTCAATTAATCTTATACCTTGGGAATTACCAATATACAAGACTCTGTATAGAATGGATGTTGTGGAGCTTTAGAAGCTGAAGAAACAACTACATGAGAATCCAGATAAAGGGTTTATACACTCAAGTGCTTCACCACATGGTGAACCTGTCCTCTTCTTCAAGAAGAAGGATGAGTCAATGCGCCTTTGAATTGATTATCATGAGCTCAACAAAATCATGATAATGAACAAGTATCCTATCCCACAAATTTATGACTTTTTCGATCAGCTGCATGGAGCACAATAATTCTCCAAGGTAGATTTGTGGTCGTAATATTATCAAGTAAGGGTGAAGAAGGAAAATATCCCCCAGACTGCTTTTTGTAGAAGATACATGCACTATGAATTCAGAGTAATGCCTTTCAGACTCACTAATGCTCCAAAAATCTTCATGGAATTGATGAATAGTGTCTTTAGAGATTACTTCAACAAATTTGTTGGAGTCTTTATAGATGATATTCTGATATACTCCAAAACCAAAGAGGATCATGAGGAGAATCTGAAAAATGTACTAGAGAACTTGCGGATGGAGAATCTTTATTCAAAGTACATCTATTGTGAGTTCTCATTAAAGGAGGTACCATTCTTGGGCCTTATCATCACAATAAATCAGATATATGTGGATACCTCTAAAGAAGATGCAATTGAGGGATATCTGAGGAAAACATCGGTAAGAGATATCCATAGCTTCTTGGGGTAAGCTGGATATTATCGATGATTTGTGATAAATTTATCACGATTGTCCAACCCTCTTACCAAGATTACTAGGAAGGGAGTATAGTTTTCGTGGAGTAATGAATGCGAAGAAAGCTTCAAGGAGTTGAAATGGAGTCTTATCACTATGTTCATGCTCACTTCAACCACAAGTAGATTACTTTTGTGGTATTCAGTGATGCTTTGAAGAAGGGAATGGGACATGTGTTGATGAAAAATGACAAAGTCATTGCCTATGGTTCAAGGGAATTGAATGTTCATGAACAGAACTATCCAACACATGACCACAAGTTGGCTGTAGTGATCTTCACTTTGAAAATTTGGTGGCATTATCTCTTTGGGGAGAAGTGTGAAATATATACGGACCACAAAAGCCACAAGTATATATTCACATAGAATGAGTTAAACATGTTCCAAAGAAGATGGTTAGATCTGATCAATGTATATGACTGCTCAACCCATTACCACCCTGGGAAAGTGAACAAGGGGGAATATTCCCTAAGTAGAAAGGACCCAGTGATTCTTTCAATGATGAAAATAGAAAAGGATCCAATATTCTTATATTTGATGAAGATGGATATGGGAATAATAAAGATAGGAACATCATCAATCCTTTCACAAATGATTTCTCAACAGTCACTTTTTGAAAGGTTATAGAATGCTCAAGAGGATGATGTTGGTATTCAGGAAAAAGTAGAAGCTATTCGAGAAGGGAAATCCTCGAAGATTAATGTTAATGAAGAAGGAATTGTGAGATTTGGTAAAACACTATGTGTTCCATCATGTCAGGAGCTAAAGAAGTAACATTTGGATTATGCACATAGTTCAAATTTCACTATTCACCCCGAAAACACAAAGACGATTTGAGATCTCCGAGAGAATTATTGGTGGGATAATATGAATAAGGAGGTCATTGAATATTCATCAAAGTGTCTGGTGTGTCAGCTAGGGAAGGTAGAGAGGTAGAAGTCTAAGGGGATGATGCAACCATTTATCATACCAGAATGGAAATGGGAGAACATCATCATGGACTTTGTCACCGGACTTCCGAAGACATCCAAATGAAACACTTAAATCTTGGTTGTTGTGGATCGGCTTACAATGGATGCACAATTCATTACTATTTGGTAGGCTTTATCATTGGATCAATTGGAACTGATATATATTAGGGATGTTGTAAGGCTGCATGGAGTACTTATGTCCGATCCAGATCCAAGATTCACCTCTATGTTTTGGAAGAGTCTTTATTATGCTCTAAATAATGAACTGAACATCATTGCGGCCTATCATCCTCAAACTAACATCCAATCTGATCAAACTATCCAAAAACTTGAGGACATGTTGAGATTGTGCACAATGGGATTTAAAATACGATGGGAACAACATATTCCACTAGTTGAGTTCTCTTATAATAATAGTTTCCACTCGAGCATCCAAATGGCACCGTATGAATCCCTTTATGGGAAAATGTGCAGTACACTAGCATGTTGGGATGATGTCAGTGACCGTAAGCTGCTTGGCCTTGAAATGGTCTAAGAAAGGGTGGAGAAGGTGAAAACCATTCAGCCGCACATCAAGGCAGTCCAGAGTCGACATAAGAGTTATGCAGATTACTTTCGACAAGAAAATGAGTTTAAATTTGGTGACAAGGTAATTCTATGAATATCTCCGTGGAAGAAGGTCATGAGTTTAGGAAAGAAAGGGAAGTTAAGTCGAAGGTACATCGTCCCGTTCAAGATTCATGATCATGTCGGGGCTATAGCCTATCGACTAGCACTTCCACATACCATGGCCAATGTACATAGTGTCTTTCATGTATCCCTATTAATGAAGTACATACTGGAACCTCCACATGTACTCTCTTCAAAGGTGGTACAATTAAATTATGATCTTTCTTATGAGGAGAAACCAATGAAGATCTTAGATCGTAAAGAAAATGTTCTACGAAAGGTGTTGTGGAGAAACCACCAGTTTGAAGAAGCGACATGAGAATCAGAGGAAAGGATGATGCAAAGTTACCCACATCTATTTTATTAAGAGAAAAGGAAATTTCAAAGGAGAAATTTTATAAGGGGGAAGAATGTAACGACCCAAACATTCATTAATGGAAATACTCTTGATCTAATTAAATGTATCTTTATGAAAAATGTTTATATAAAATGTCAACTTATTTGGTTTTATGTTTTTGGATTTTAAAATACTGTTAAGAATTGTGACCATTTCTAATATAGTTGTTGAACAGTGATCACATGATTAGTATAAATATAGGGCATTAACAAATCCAATTTACTCAGACAAAGTATGTGATGGCCTCATCCAATAGACATTCCCCAAACGAAGCCCATTTTTAAGAGCTTAGAAAGGAATTTTCATATTTTGCATTCTCACTAGACAAAAAACAAGCTAATCTTGAATATGTTATGCTCGAGCGGGACATCATACGAGAGAAGTGAAAGTTGATAGAGATTACCACCCGATCAATGTTATCTGAGCCACCCCAATAGTATGTCACCATCACACAACTTACATTTTGGTCTTATGCTGGTGGTATAAGGGATAATTTAACAAGACCATAGAAATATGGTTATGTGCCTTATTTTTTTATATAATAATTAATATACATTCAATTTATTATTGTTACCTTTTTAATAGTTTCTAACGCACAAATACTATTTTTAGTTAATGTTCATCTAAGATATCTATTTTGATGAATTAATGGATTATTGAATTAAATAATATTTTTATAAATTATTATTATTGTTATGAAATTAATTTTTTTAAATATAAATGATCATATATTTTTATGAATGAAATTGTAATTTTTAATATGGTTTGAATACCATTTTTTTCAAAACCAACAAATTCTCGATAAATATCGGTTTTTATTTTAAAAGTGAAAATTAACATATTTAGGTAAAATGAATGTAATTTCTAGAATCATTATATTGAAATTATCCAATGGTGAATTTTTCTTGATTTTCTAAGACAGTCAAATTTATGGGTAAAAATTAAATACCGTTTAAATATATAATGTGTTTTATGACATCATAATGACCCAACAGTGATGTAATAAAATACTATAAACTATATGTTCGGCCGATATATGATTTAACATTAAAATAATGTGATTTTGGGTTTTTTAATTTGTTTTACAATGCTTTAGTGGACCCTTCAAGACATATTAAACATTTTTCTCTTTAAATTCTTTTCCTTGGGAATGTGACACACCTTCACATAAGAAGCCCCATTATTTTAAAAAGTTCGGACTTTGAAAGTATAAAATATTGTATTCCACTTCCCTTATCCAAAAACCATGGCCCAAAACCATGGTCTGGTTTGTGTTTGGGATTAGTTTAATGTGAGGTGTCCCAAACCGAAATAATAAATAATTCCCTCAACTTTCCTATATAATCCCACCCATGCTCTCACTTCCTCCTCACTGAAATCCTTTAGAGTTCATCCAAACTATTACCTACTCTCTCTCTAGAATCCTCCCAAGGTGCCCCAATATCCCAAGAAGCCTCTCTCAAGCCTCTCTCAAGCCTTTGGAAGCACACAACCAAGTAAGGGTTTTTCTTCCTTTCTCAATTTTATCCAATATTCATTAAATTATTATGCCATTTTAATTTCAATTATAAATGTTGGGGTATGGTTTCGAACATACCCCATACTGCCGTATTTATTTTTTAATGATGGGATACCTCCTTCTCTCTCATCAAATGACTCCCATTTACACTTCTTACTATGCTGAAATTTTTAATTGAATTTCTCTCTCCTCATTTACATTAATGAAATTCTTTTGTATCATGAATTTCAATTAACTTACATTTCCTGGGACATGTATCTATATTCCCCCTTACTATCCTTTTCATTTAAATATTACGAGACCACCCTTTCTCTCTCTTCAACAATTTTTCTGAGTTCTTATGTTACGTCGTTATGCTGCCAGAATTGCATCCTGCTTTTCCAAGCCAAAGTAATTATGTAGTGAATACCATTTTCATTTCACTATCAAGGGTATTCACATTTATGAAAATGTAATTATTATTTAAATATTTTTAGGTATGTATTCAGAATCCATTTATCATGTAAAAAATGATTATGTTGAATGATTCAATGTTTTATGATCCATGTGGAAAACTTATGCATGAAATGAAATGTTTAAGAAGGGTGTGCCCTGATAGCGCTCCAATGCATTGTGTAAATTAAATTATCATGACACATGATGTGCAATGGGTATTTACTCATGCTAATTCAAGTGCAATGATGGTTAACATTTGCTTCATGTGAAATTAGGTTTTACTCATGCTCCATGTACAATGAGCTTTGGCTCATGCTTACTCCTTGTTAAGTGTTGTTGACACATTTCCATGTTATAATTACCATGCTTTATCGTGCCTTTTTTGTTTATTATTCTATTGTTCTCTATTGATATGCCTATTTGCTAAAATGTATTTTATTCCTCATGTTATTCCATGATTATTACCTTAATGGGATTTATATCTCACACTTTCCTTATTCATGTCCTCAGGTTATACCATACAATGCTAAGTATGAGGGAATGTAGTGGTATGTAAAGGAAGCATTCAATAAAGATGTGGTATTTCATGTTTTTAGTTCTAATGTAATGATCCTAAGACCCAAATACACTAGACCTCTCTATCTTATATGTTGTATCAAGTGAAGTTTATGTAATAAATTATGTTTCATTGTGTAATAAAATATTGGTGTTGTTATATAATGTAATTTCAAATGAAAAATCAAATCATGAAGACCAAATGTCAATTGAGGTTGCATATTCAGTTGTGTCAAATATATTTTCAGGGGCCTGGTAATAACAAGAGCATATGTATGGGATGTTATCTTCTCTCTAAACTAGAAGGGATAAAAGATCAGGATATTTTATTAATGACATTATTAAATTCTTACTTGTTGAAAAAATCTATAACTGAAGAATAATCTAAATAATATATATTTCACTGAATTATTACATTCATAAAATAAAAGAACTCTATTTCATTTTCATATTATTATTTAAATTTTAAAATAGTATTCTAGCTTAGTAATAGTGTTATTATACCCTAATGAATACTACATGAGTATAAAATTATAATACACTTCCAAAAACAATTAAGAAAATATTACAAAGAAAATCAATGGAACAAATAAATTAAAAAACTTTTTCACTTCCAAAATCATAGAGCTTCATTTGTGGGGTAGTGGATCAGTGTTCACTACATTAAAAATCTGTTCATAGTTGGAGGTTAGGTCCACTAACCAGGAAACCCCACTCTCGTCCATCTTAACAAAATATTTTGAGGCCTTACATCTCTATGGGAATATCCCATGACAATATGAATAAGCGAAGATGAATTTTTTCATCATTAATCTTCATCATTGATGGGCCACACTATTTTCACTAACTCAACTCTGCATTTTTCTTCCATAATAGACACCAATATTTGGGGGATGAATGAATCTAAGTAGATAAAAATCCTAATTTTTCAACCATCATTGTTTCCATGTACTCAATTTATGGAATACATTCATTAGGAGATAGTAAATCATTATTAAATATGTGGAGATAGTCGACCACATTATTACTAAATCCATAAATTGTTTTCCTCTGATATAATCAAATTAAAAACACATGTTTTTTCGTTTTCCAGATGCTTGATATACTGGGGTATTTCATTCTTCTGTCAGCTTTCATACACTCTTAACATCATCATCCTGATCAATATATGAAAATTGTTTTCCGATATTCATTTCATCTTGCACTAATCTACATGAGGAGTTAACTTCCAAAATAAATGGAAACCAATCTGAAATCATATTTTTCATATCAATCATTTATAAAGAATGATATCATTCTCCACTTGATATTTTTATACATTATGATACCACAAGTGATAATTTATTTGGAAGCTATGTCTAGTGATATGGTAACCCAATTCCTCGTGAGATAATAATGTTCATCAAACACAATCAAAACACATGCATAAAATAAATATTTCATCTAAGTCATTAGGGAATACAAAGTCCAAAAAATATGATAACTCCTTCTAAGACTCATCAGCGATCTAATCAATGTTGTTCATCTAGTTTCTATCAATTTTGAGGCATATAAACTTAAATAAAATAAATATTCTAGAAAATAACATAACATGATATGTATTGTTTCATAAGATAAAAAGTATTCATCGATAATGTGTTCATAAAAAATCAAAACATATATCATTAAATTATGGTTTATGGAATTTCTAAATGATATAAATTATAGAAAATCATGAATAGTCAAACATATATTCCAAGAATGTAGATTAATTCTTATAATAGAAGATTATATGAAATATAATAGATTATAATAATAAATTCCCAAAAGTGTTTTGATGTATTCAAAATGTGTAGTGATGTTTTTTATTAATTATACAATGATTTATTGAAATTTAGAGACATTTTTAAATTATAAACCTTATCTTATACCATATTGTGTTGAACGATGGAAATATATCATAGTTTAATATTGTACACCATTCCATTATTTTTTTATTCATAGAGTATAACACTAAATCATTGTGAAAATATTAAGGATATTGAAGACCATTTGATCAATTTTTCTAATCTAATTATCTTGTGTTAATCAATATTCTACACATATATTTTTAATGTGTTATATAAAATCAAAATCTAAAAAGGTTTTGGAGTTTGTATTAATCAACGAAGTGTGATCCAATATGTTTATTTGTTTTGTATCATTTGAAAAATTACGAATTCTAAAATGCATATGAATTTTATGTATGTGTTCTATGTAAAGGGGGATAATCATATCATAGATTAGATTCAAGAAACAATTCCTAACTAGCATAATACCTAAAAAAATTAAATTCTATATTATTTTATGTGGAGGATATATAATAGAATTTATATAAAATATGTTCCACCAATGAATTAAGGGACTTAGGTGTCTGGTGGATATCATCAATGGAAATAACATATTAACTCATTAAATTATCTATGTAGCAATGTAAATGTTACGAACAATGGTTTTATCAAATGAATAAATGATGTAAAACTCTTAACGAGATAGAATTTGATATTAATTTATGAACCCAATATAGAGATTTTAGAGAGTATAGGGGGTGGGTGAGTAAACTCCAATAAAAATGTAAAAAATTAATAATTTGATGGATAATAATAACAACCAATTTAAATTTAAATAATAAATTAAATTTTAGTGTGAATTTTTTATGAAAAAAATACAGAATAAGAGTATACATGTATTTTTATAAACGTTCCAATAAAAAAGATCCCATGTCTACAATTCACACCTCTCAAATACTCTAAACAATGGTACACACTAAATATACATCTATTTTCAAGGAGATTGACAACTCTTTATAATTTTATTTTATCATGCCCAAAAACAAAAAAACCTAACCTATCTTTTTCACACTTGAAGGCATAACCCAAACACATACATATTTATAGGGATAAGGTAGAACCTATGACCAATTTTTTTCCTTTGTTAGAATAACCAAAACAATACCTTTTAATGTTAGCACTGCCATGTGTGAGTTGAGTGATAAAAACAAGATAAAATATTACATCACAAAAAAACATCATAATGAATATAGAATACCTAAAAATAATGTTTTTGTTGTGATTACTATTAGTGTAGAATAAGTATATTTTCCCATCACATAATAGATATAGATCAGTTTACCTTAGGAATTCATACAAGAGAAATGGGTAAATAAAGGCTTTCAAACATTAGTAGTATTTTTGTCTCAAGAAATAAATTTATGTCAATTTCAATATGATTGTTTTATAATAATACAATAATAATATAATTATATAATAATATGGTTCTTTTTTATTATTTTAATAATCACAAAATTATTTCCAAAATATCATCAGTTGGTCGTGAATGATAATATCTAAATAAGTATCACATATATCATCATTAATGTCTTCCAAATTTATCAACATTTAATAACATAGGCAAGTTTATTTAATCATGTGAAAAAAATACCTCAAAACAAATCAATATGTTAATTTTAAATATTTTAAAGTAGTATTTCAATCATAATATATGCTATATATTAAATCATATATAATGATAAATAATATTCCTTGCACTGATTAAAAATTATCCTTAGGTTGATGATCTTCTCATAAAGTTAATATTTTCTATATCTCTTCCATGTGTGTATAATCACAACATGAATTGATATATGTTTACAAATAGCCTAGAAGAATTATTTTCCTGATCTAACTTCAATCGTCACTGTTTGAATATCACGAATTTCATTTTTTTCATCTTTTTTAACATCAAATCATAACTTCTGATATCAAAAAACGTTTTGTTTATTTATAAAGAGTTAATATATAATGGTAATGTCCGATATCCATATAGTACATTATAGTACAAATTAGAGTACATAATATTAATTTTCACAAATAATTAAAGGTAATTTATTATTATGTAAATGTAAACATATCTTCTCAAATCATACATAATAATAAACCATGAATTTGTAAGATTCAATAGATGATATATAGAATTAATTACTAAAAATTCAATGGTATCCTATGAATATGGTTGACATAGAAAGGCATGAACGGGATCAGTCAGGTTCTTTAACTAGTGAAAATTTTACCTATTGGAATTTTTGACTGAAATATCCAACATATGAATTCTGTAAATTTTAGAAATAAAAATTATATTAAATATTGGACTTCCAACTTTTCCATTTAACAAAACATAGAGAAAATTCTCAACAAGAAATATTAGAAACATAATAATTCCAGTGAATTATATATAAAAGTATATTATAGTCATACTAGATTACATTGGATAAAATAAATATCTATAACTCCTCCTATGTGAAAATAAACACAAACTAGGATTCACAAAATAGGTTATTAATATTCAAAGAAGTAAAATGGTTCTAGAAACACACAAAATAGAGGAGGAATACCAAATGATGGGTATGGTTTAGGGGAAGAATGCATTGGCCGAAATATTAAATGGAGGAAGAATTCCAAAAGAATGGTTAGTGGAAGGAAGGATGCATGAGTGATAGAGGAAACATGAATGGAGAAGCTGATTATGGAAGGAGGAACCATATAAGGAGAGGCTGTGAATGGAGAAGTCACCCCGCAAATGGAAGAATTGAGAATAGAGATTCCCGTGATAGATGCATGAACTACTAAGGATAATCTTTTGAGGATCATATGAGAGAGAATTCATTCAGCTGACGATTAGATAAATGTTGTGAAGAAGAGGGGAAGAGTTTTGAGGGAGAGTGGGAAAGTAGGAGAGGAAATCCATTAGGGAGGATGAAAACTAAGGGAATATAGTTTCCATGGGGGTTGATATCTATGTGTATATCTCATCTAAAGACACAATTTGGAAATAAAATTTTTAATTTATTAAACTACAGCTATAAACTAATTTAATTTTTGCTTTTATATCCATTGATATAGGTCATTTTTCTATTTTTGTTTTACGCTACAAAGTTATCCTCCACCATGAACATCACCTCCGCCGCTGAACCCCATCTACCACAAACCTCACCTCTGATGCACGCCGAATCCCCCCTCCATCCTGAACCCTTCATTTTACATGAACTCACCTCTTCTGTATACCCCACCTATGCCATCAAACCCTACCTCTTCTACGAAGACCTTCTCCACTACAAACCCACCTCCAACATTAACCCAAATCCTCATGATCTACCATAGTGTGTATTCTTATAATTCAATTATAATTACAATTGTATTTTCCCATTGTAAACTTTTCCACATTCAATTCCATGTCCATAACATTTCCATTTCTAATCACGGATATTGAGGAAATTCTAGGGTTAGAATTTGTATTTTAAAAATCATCATTTTTGATGAATTTCTTGCATCCAGTGGTCATTGATAATCATATTTATGTGGTTATTGGTAAATTAGATACCTATATCCACCAACGAGATAATAATCAACAAATATTTATGATTAGAAAGTGATACCTTGAAATAGGTATATAGTCAAGGATATTTTGGGTGTGGATCTAGGATACCTATGATCATCTCTAAAGATCCCCCAAATAAATTGGGTAAAAGAAACATTTTCTTTTTATTGAAATTGTATTTGTAATAAATATTTTACTAAAATGATGAGGTAATAATTTTTTAATTCTTAAATATTTCTATATTGCAACTTTAGTTCTTCAATGTTGTTATTTATATCGGATACTTAATCTATTTTGAACAAGTTTTCATTTGATGGAAAATTAACTACCTAAGTAAATTTTAGTTTGATATACAATTATTAATAAGAAATTATAATAACTAATAAATAATAATTCTGAGTAACATGAAAACTGAGAGTCTAGTTTATGACTATAATTACAACCAACCATGCAATGATGTATCTACAATGTAAATTATTTTCGTCATTGGGTGGAATTATATGATTCATGTGAGATGAATATTTCTATATTGGAGCATTGGATATCGAAACTATTTTTGTTGGAAAATTATTTCTTTTATCTCTGTAGAATCATATACCATATTTTAGAGTAATTTTGGATGATAGAGAGACAAATCAAACATTATGTCCTACTATCAAGGGAAATTTCCTTGAATTATTTCCCAATGACTTCTCTATGTTACCAACCAAGTAATAGGTTGATTTTTTTAATTGTGTTATTAATAGGTATAGATAATATATACATATTCCACCATATATGATGGATCCTATAGAGCCATGAGATAAGATGGATCAATTGAACGTCTTTGAGATGAAAGAGTTCATATGATTTATTATGTCACCATGGTTTGTGTTAGTTTTTTAAATTAAAATTACTTTGGAGCTTCGAGAATATGTGTCGACTATTATAGGTTATACTATGTGATATAAATGATCTAATATCCACTTAAAGATCTTGATGGACTATTTGATCAACATTTAGGTGATAATGTGCTCTCTATGATCCATTTGATACCAAGTTATCATTTGTTTATGGTGTGGTATTTTGATATACAACATACTATAATTTGGGGTACGTCTGTATTGTAAGTGTATCAAGTGATGTCATTCAGTTTTAAAAATTCAAAAGTAGTTTTCATGGATGATATTATTTGGGTCTTTGATCCATATTTAGATAATTTTTTAGCTATATTTTTCAATCATATCATCTTATATTCCAAACTGAGGGTGGAACATGAATGATATCTGGAGATCATTTTGAGAAAACACAGCAGGAATCAACTATATGCCACCATCTCCACATGTACATTTTGTATTTATAATATACAATTCATGAGGAGAAGGATATTATTGGATATTTTATTTTTAGATCATGAGTTTTTTTATGTTATTTTTCATATAGGGAGCCCAAAGAATGTTTTTGAGATCCAAATCATTAAAAAAAATTCATGTTACTACCGTTGGGTTACCTAGAATCCTTCCTGATTGGAAGTGAAAATATTTCATTAACCAAGAATTTGGTACAGTTACTTTGATTAGATGTTCATGATAAATCTCTTAAATATATTAATGAAAGATTTATTAAAACACCAATATTAACTATAAATGATATGGGTTAATAGTATGGATTCTATTATGATGTCACATGAGTTGGGATTTGAATAGTCCCAGTCCATGATGGTCATGTGGTTGCGTATAGGCCCAAAAAATTAAGGAAACATAAGGGAAACATCCAAAATCCTTTACAAGATTTGGAAATAGTGGTTCTTTCCCAGAGGTGTTATTGTTAATATATTTAGGGTGTTATATTTTCTGGATACACTAAAAAAAGTGTTTTAAATTATTTAATCCCACAGTAAAATGCACCATTGATATCGGAGAAGGTTTGAGTACATCTATTCCTTTGTCATTGACCTAATATATACATTGAAGAAGGGGAAAATCTTTCTAATGTCCCATATTTTAAGCACCATGATTTGGTATTAAATGATTCAAGCATAAAGTGGATGATGGTTTCCACAATCGAATGATGTGTCTTTATGTTCAAAATCATCACGTCCAAGTGATACTTATGTTATTATTTATCACTTATTCACTCCTCAGTAGTATTACAAGAGTAAAAAATAAGATTCATACAATTTATTCATGAGATAAATGATAAACCACTTATATCTTTATATTTTTTAAAATGTGGGTTATTTTTTATTCTTGCATACTTTATAAAGTTCCTATCTTGGGATATATATCTTCATGAAAATGCATTATTTGATCTTTTAAAATGATTCATGTGTTGTTAAATGTTTCATAAAAAATTATTTGTGTTTATCATGCCCTTTTTTGTTTTAAATATCTTTAAAATGATTTAAATAGTTAGCATGGAGTTATGTTTCATCGAAAGGGTTTTTCAACTAACCCAATTGAATTTCATTAAGAAATGCAAACGTTTTGAAAGAGTATTTAATGTTGGTATCATTATAAAAAAAGGTGTGTTATATTAAAGATTAATTTGGGTAAATGGATGTTTTTAATGGAATTTAAATTGTGATTTTATAAATATATTTCAAAGGAATTTCATTTTATCTTCTAAGGGAATGATTCCTAGGAAACAAATTTAATAATAACTATCATTAAAATACCATGTTCCCATTATTTAAAAGACCGTGTTTGGGTATTTATTTTTTTAAATAGTAAAATTACTGAATCAAATAGGATGGGTATGAATAAAGAATTTATGGATGCTAATATTCTGAAAAAAGACTATGTGGATGGAGTGAAAGATTTCAACATGTTTGAAAAAGATCTTGCATACAAAGTTTCTAAAATCATTTCTCATAGTTTAAACTATTGTTGATCAAGATAATTTAGTCTAGAGATGTTACAAAAACCCTTGATCTACCACGAAATTGATCAAAGTTATAAATGTTGGAATAAACATAAGGGAAAAGTGAATGTAGCTATTGTCTAGGTAACATTGTGTTTTATGGATCATATGATATGATTACAAGTGTAGAAAATGAAGAAGTCCACAATGAAGACGTGATTACAGTTGTTAATGATAATGAAGATCTTTTTGAGGAAATTAAGACTTTTTAATATGTACTTCATGATTCAAAAAAAAATTATTTTAGCAGTTAAAGAGTTGGGAAAAGATTCCAATGTATGCCGATTGAACTAAATATACTGCATTTTGAGCTATAATGAAGATGTATAATTTCAAAAAGTAGGAAACATATGGAGTGATGCCATTTCTATGGATCTACTTTCTCTCTTTAATGAAATTATACAATAATATAATGATATATCAAGAGGAAAATATAATGACAAAAAAATAATATGCTCGATGGGAATGATAACTTAAAGAATACATGCTTTCCTGAATGACTGTATACTATTTTGAAAGGACCAAAAATCATATACATAATGAGAAAATTAAATTAATTCTCAATACAAGAAAAATTAATTTCTTCCAATGATTTTTTATGGTACTTTCCAATCATTCCACGATTTAGGAACCTATATAGAGGTGAAGTGACTATAGGGAAACTCATGTGGAAAGAAGATAAAAGAAATAAAAAAGTGGAACTATCTCACCCTGCCAAATCACCTCACTTTTATAGAATTGATTTTGAGAATAAAAAAATTGAAATACGTTGAGAAATATTTTTCATTATTTATCTAAATATATAGGAATCCATTTTTTTAAAGCACTACTCACAGTACATGGTTGACTATGTTGGTAAATTATAACTTTCTACCATTGTTATGCATGAAAAAAATACATCATGTTATTTATACATATATCAGGTCCAAAAATACATCATAATGATATTGATGTTTAGTTGGATCCATTGATCAAGGGATTGAAATTATTGTGAGATTTAATTGATACATTTTTTGATACTCACATAAATGAATATTTCATGTTGATATACATGTTTTATGAGAATATAAATGAAATTCATAATAATGAATATTTTCCATGATATTGATTTAAAGGATCTCAAGTGTTTTTCATCTACGAGCAAGGTACACAGTAAAGTAGGTCAAAACATTCATCAGAAACCATGTTAAAAGGAAATCATAGGTTTCAAACCTCATGGAATAAGTACCAATCTTGGATGAAATCATTTGATATATTTTTAGTGGAACTTACAACATAGTTTCCACAAATAGGTGATCTACTATTTGATAATGTAGAAGATGTGGACACTATTTTTGGTAAATGGGTTTTTCAAAAATTGTACGAAAACTAGTTGAAAAAATTGATCAATTTTTTTGAATTTCTTTACTGGAATTATCTCTACGTCAAACATTTTTATGTTGTTATGCATGTTGAAAATAATGTATTTGATAGTTTAATCAAATAATTTCTAAAATCACCCATCGGAACAAAGGATGGAATTAAGTTATGGTTGGACATGTTTGACTTGGGAATATGAGAATAATTGGTGCTAGTAAAGGGTGAATATTTATATTTTCTTCTTCCAGTTGCATACAATATTTTCCAGGTAGGAGTGACACTAGTTTTTCAACATCCTGAATGAAGTAATGGTTTGGTAGGGGTATTCATTGAATATCAAGAACATCATATCAATAACTAATTTAATGTTATTGGGTATGAAATCACATGAATTATATGTTTTGATGCAATATATAATGACTATATCTTTACATTTCATTTTTTCCAATAATGTATATTAAACATTAGCCATGCTCTTTTTCTTCTTCAAATCAATATGAAACAAGGTTATAGACATGGTAAAATTTATGACAATAGAAGATAAATTTCTATCATGTTATGTGATTTGGAAATGTTCTTCCTACAATTTTTTTTCATATGATTATTCACATGGTGGGATAGATTACATTATATGGTTCTACACACTATAGATGGATGTACCCCTATGAGATATATATGATGATTTTCAAAGGGTATGTTAAAAATTGATGTTTCCCAGAGGGTTGTATTGTAGAGGGACATAATGTTGAGGAAACCAATTTATTATATATCGAATAAATGTTTGTTTTGGAAATCATTCGTCTACCGAAATATCATCATTGTGTGTAGCATGTAGGTGAAGGAATTCCTAGAATATATGTTGTCACAATCAATATTAAAGATCAGGAGTAAGACCAAATTTATGTTTTTCAAAATAGTTTGATTGTTTCCACATATATTGAATCCTATAAAGAAATTATGAGGAATTTGAATCCATCATGGGATGAGATATGGATATCAAATACACATAATTAATATTATATTAGATGGTTTTGAGATAATATTTTAGCAGAGCCTAATGAAAATCTTGATCAATTTTAGAATGACTTTGATGGCTAGCTATGCGACCAAGTGTGTATGTATTATTCTACAATGGTTATGTAATTAATGGTTATACATTATATAAAAATGAAAATGATGAAGGAAATACCATGAAAATAGTTTAGTTAAACACGTGGTGGAAGTGATGCATGATTCTGGTACTAAGTACAGAAATCCAATTTACGCAAATATGTTATACTTTGGCATCATGGAACAAATATGGGAGATGGATTATTAAACATTCCAAGTTCTAATGTTTCAATTCAAGTGGTTTTATATTATAATTGATGTTAAAATATATTAACTTGGATTCATGAAAGTTGATTTCAATAAAGAAGCTTATAAATACAAACCATTATAATTGCATCACTGGAAGTATAAGTATTTTATGTTCCAAATCCCACAAACCAAAAGACGTCAATTGTTATATTATCGACCAAAAACACTGAAGGGTCAGATGAATATTCAAATGAGGATGAATGTTTCATTATGAATTAGCAATCATTTCACAGTGGTTCTAATGTAGATGGTGAATTTTATGTTAGAAAAGACAACAATTATGGTATTTAATTAGTTTATAGAGGGTAAAATCCCTTAAAACATTTAAAATAATATAGTTTAATAATCAGCTAATATTGTTTTTGTAATATACAAAATTTTATCCCATATTATTATCTTTTTGCTACTGCCTTTATGTACTCTAAAATAAATGTCAAACCACATCTTTTTACAATGAATTCTGCATTTGCTATTCATCCCTATCCCATGTAACAATATGTCTCTTAACCTACAACGACCAATATTGAACAGTAAAAAAAAACTTCTACATGTGTTGGTTCTCGCATTTCGGGGGTACAATAAGTTTCTCAATAGACTATTCTTTTCAATGGAGAGATAATGTGACCATATTCACATGTAAATGATACTGCACTAGAGAAGAATATTGATTGTGTTGATTTCTGGGAAATGGTAGGCTATAAAGGACATGCAATGGAAAAAAAGGAGCACTATAATTTGATGGTGTTAAAAATATAATTAAGGAGAATGTAAAAGAAATCAATTATGAGGTCAGATGGAATGTGTGGGCCATGCATGTTAACCCCAACAAGGATATTTTTAGTATTGATATTGGATTATTCACTCAACAATGTGGTCTAACTGTTGTAGATCAATGGAACCATGTTGTGCCCGGACATAAGAAACTGATGTGTGATGAGATTATTGTAATATTATGATATCAGTTTTTTATTTTACTAAAAAATAAAATAATGAAACATTAAATCACTCTTCACCATCCATTTCAGAGTTCATTTATATTCGACAACACCCACAATAATTATGGGTTAACGCTTACTGAAAGTATTCATAGAGTATTTCCCAATATTTTAACAATAAATTTTCATAAAGATTTTGAACGGGAAATAAACCAACAACCATCACATATCTATTAAAACATCAAAACAAAATAAGTGTGGGATGTGTTAACTAGCCATTATGTTGATTTGTATTTTCAGGTACACAATGCCTAGTATTAAATTGTTTTGATGATTTATGTTGTCATCAGTTTGAATGATAGTTTTTTATTTATGAAATATCAACTGAGTTCTTGAAACAAGGAACAACCAGCCAAACCATCATACCCCAACTGTAAATCATCATCCAATGGCCTTAAGGACTTTATTTTCTTATTGATTTTGATAACCCAACATTCAAGGGGTGAGGTGGAACCCTTACAATGGCTGTAGGTGTATGTATTACTTATCCCATAGGCCATAGATGAATTCATTTCCCGTAGGCTTCAAACATTACATACAGCCCAGAATAACTATTTGGAATTGCCCCCCCCTATCATATTCATCGTGAAATCATATCTCTACCTTCGCATGATTGTTCGTCTAGGATATCGCTTGCATTTTTCTTGATGGCAGATGATATACCCTCTCATTCTTGCAATCAGTGCAGCATCTGTTGTGGTGAATGATCCTTGATCATCTGTATATAGATCTAGTTCTTTATAGGTTTTCTGGTTTTAATCTACACTTATGGGGGCCTGAAGGCCTTGAGGTGGCTCGAAGGCCTTACTGGATCGAAGGCTTGGGTGGATCGAAGGCCTTAAAGGACTCAGGGACCAAATCTCTGGCCCAAAGGCCCAAACGGGGGAAACGTCCCAGCTTCTACAGTGAAAAACTGTTCCTTCTATAGTTTCTTCTACTGTACGTGCAACAGTACTGAACAGTTCCCTCTACAGAAATTCTACAATACTCCTTGGAAATTGTTCATGTGCCTGGATTTGAACCCGGGTCTCCTGGATGCACTTTAGAGTCCTCACCAAATATTATGAGGCTCATGTGCCCCTAATATAAATAAATTATGGGGTATACTTCACAAGAAGAAAAACTCCTACATATTGTAAATATGTTGTAATACATTAATGTGATATGAAACAACATCATAATTATGTTCCTCCATTTTTATGTAGGGTAATGACTCCATATCCAAAGCCAAATCCAACTCACTACATGTTCTATAGAGGATGACACATGTAAATAAATATGGGTTACTAATAGATGAAATCACACCAAATGTTTGGGAAACAATTGTAAGTATTACATAATAATTTCTCTGAATTATATTGCTATTACATAACAAAGAGAAATTATTTTACTATTTTTTCTATTCTAAATAGTCATAGGAATAAAAAACACATATACCATATGAACCCATACTATCAGTGGCCTTGATGTTGCCAGACCAATATGGTAGTTTTATAGTTTCTTGTTTTGGGTTGACAGCCGATACATTTTTTTATAAAAAAATCAAGAAGATGATCAAAGTGAATTAATAAAACAGATGGTCTATATAATAATTACCCTTGAAGAAAAATTCCAATGGAAGAGAGATGATGTTGAAAATGATTATATGTTTATGGGGGGAGAAAAATAAAATGAAGAATGTCAAGAATATCTATGAAGTGGAGATCCCACTTCCCCTCACCATATAAGGGTCATTCCATTCCCCTCGAATAGATATCTTAACTAGGGTAATCAATGCTTTAATAAATGTTTCTATGAAATTTGAATCCCAAAAACACCAATAAATTTCCTATATTAATATTCTACAGTGTAATAATGATTGTGATTTATATCAATCAAAACCCACCCCTCACCTTGTAGCGAGGGAAATGGTGCTCAAAATCCAAAATGACATGCTACACAGCATACCACATCTAATGGGTCACATGAGTGTATCAACTAGCATAGTCCATGAGCGGAGCACTAAGATACATATTCAAATTCGAGAGGAATATATTCATATAGTCATACAATCTATTGTAACATTCACCGCATATCTATCACATCTTGTAAAAAACATATCAATAAGAGGTATTCATTTCCAATTTATGTTTCAAGATAAAACATTAATAATTTCTAAAAAAGGGTCTGAATAATTGAATTTTATTAATGAAAGATAATGGTAGGGGGACTAAATGAAATTTTGATTCAAACTAATCTTAATGACAAACAAACTGATTGAAAAGAACTATCGAATGCACCCATACATCGCCCGTTCTTTAACCTCATTTTCTAGCATTTAAGGTTCATGTGAAACAATGTTAAAAGATGGTCATAATCAAATATTTGATTATGAAAAAAATATGTATAGAGAGAAACATCAAGAATTCATTGGTGTTGAGAGTGAAATTTAAATCCTCGATTATGATTGGTTAGGAGGCTTAGTTGTAAATTTATACATGAAGTTTCTTTTCCTGATTTTATTTTCCAAAAGTTGATATATTTTCTTAATTATGACTATATACATTTCATATTTTTGGTATGAATATATATGAATAACATTTTAATGGATTATCCCCTGAAATAAATGTGGACTCATTATTCCTAGCCTCACTGTACCAAATGACCAAAAATAGATACAAATAAAAAGGATGGAATAGTGGTCGGTCTGATCAAATCATTTTAATGAAAAATTTTAGATGGAATACTCTATTTAATACCAATGATGTAGGGTTAAAACTATACAATTTAATAATATAAAATATATTCTAATTTATTTCATTAGTTTTTCTTTTTTTAGGAAGAACTGGATGCCATTGCAGTAAATATGGACAATCTAATGATTCATTTTTTGGATTAAAAGCATGGACCTCCAAAAACCCATCCTAACATGATAGAATTTTTCAAATTTCAATACACTACATTAAAATCCTTTAGAACTAAACATCATGTTATATAATTAATATTTTATTTTAATTGGTATTCTTTATAAAAGTGTGGTGAATCAATATTTTGAAAAATATAAAAATGTTGAATGGGGATAAGCATGACGAACAAGACAAGTACTATGTCCGGACATGTTTCAGGGTATATATAATACGATTTCACTAAACATACACATATCAAAACAAATTACTTATTCTACTCAATGTTTATGCAATGTCTAAAACAAACTATCGGAAATGATTATTGTTATTAGTATTATAAATTAATGAGAGATATCATATTCCATGAACAAACTACCATTCATGAAGAGATATTTTTGAAGATAATTAATAGCTCATTTAAAATATTAATTTATCCTTTGTGTATTTATAGTTTACCACTACTACTTGACTATAAAAAAGAATCATATTTACAAGAAAATATAGATGTGCTCAGAAAATAATAGGAAACATACCTGATGATAGAATGTACACAAATAACTTGAATATGTGACTTCTATATAAGTATTAGAATGATTCATATTTATGTTTAATTTCATTTTTTTATTACAACTATTAGAATTTATTTTTTATACATGTGGACTCATTTTTTTGAATCTTGGTAGTTTGTTTGATATTGTTCATGCTCGTGAGAGATTGGACATTGAGGATAAAACTCATAATTGAGTGAGGAGGTATTGTTTTTATTAATGTAATTTTTTTTTCATAATATTATTTTTTCTATACTAAATTAACATAATCTTAAATAAATTTTACTCTATTCATGAAAAAAATGGTTTCCAAAATCTCATTCTCCCTCATAACCTTGTCACCTCAGCATTGTTGACATTTATCACTTTCCTTCAAAGATAGTGGAGGGAATATGAAGGAAAGTGATAAATGTCCAAAATACAGTGTTTCAATTTCAAAAAATATATCTAATAGAAATCATGGTAATTCATGATGTTTTCGGAATGAATCAATGTGTTTCTTTTTATGTAGTTAAAAAAATTCACCATTTTATCTAATTTTTGTTTGTTAATTTCCTTATCATTTTTATATAATAATTATTTAGTTTTTTTATCAAAATGTTTAAAAAATGAAAACCGAAAAAACATGCTCTGATTGTATTAATAATTTAGGGAAATGATTCATAAGTCATTTTTGATGTGAATGAAGTAGTCTCACGTCAAACTGATGCTCGATGTGACTAGTATGAATCATAATTCTTGTTTTTCATTTGAAATGACATTTTAGAAAAAAAGAACAAGCATACTGCAAATTGATCAAAAGTATTTGGATTGTTTTGATTAATAAGTACAATGGTGTATATGTAATTTGTGATGTGTATAAATTATTTACACCTTAATAAGATGTATGTTTTGAATGGTATCATTCAATTTGTATATTGTTTATTTAAAATTAAAAATAATTTTAGAAAAAACAACAAGTTGGATACAAAAAATTGAGAAAACACATAAATATTGTCTAGATATTTATGGAGAATGATCTATTAATATTTTTTGACACGTAATAATTAGTTTCACCTTAATATGTTCCACAGTGTAGCAGATATCAATCAAAGTGTCTTTCTTAATTTAAAATGGACGTCAATTTAAGTAAAAATAACAACTGACATTATCAAAATAGAGAAAATCCATTTTAATTGTTCTGATATTTTATAAAAATGACCCATGAGCCATTTATGACTTGTAGGAATCATCTCACCTCTAGGGAATGAACAGTGTGTCGGTATAACTCAAAATCAAGATTTTTATATAAAATTTACAATAATTTGAGTAAAAAGAACCATTGACATAATGAAAACCATGCATGCACAATCATTTTGTTTTAATACAATTATAAAATTATCCATGAAAAATTTATGAACTATATGAATCAACCACACCTCAATCCAATGAATGTTGAGACTAGTATGACTAAAAGTGTATGTTAGTAGTTTAAAATTGACAATTTAGTTCAAAGGTGTCACTCACTAAAAACTAATAAATTCACTTTGATTATAATGATAATTTAAAAAATATATTCATAATTAATTTTTTATGTGTATGAATAATGTTTGCATAAAAACAATGCATTATGTGACTAGTATGACTCATAATAAATGTTTCATGTTTGAAATAACGATTTATTAAAAAAACAAAACTAGCATACTAAAAAATAGAGAAAACACATTTATATTGATCTAAAAATTTAGGAAAATGATCTATATGTCCTTTTTGACATGTTGGAATTAGCTGAACCTCAATAAGAAGCACGGTGTGGCCGATATCACTCAATATTAATCTTTTTATTTGAAATTGACATTAATTTAAAAAAAACATAAAGAGTCATATTTAAAATAGAGCAAACACAATCTGATTGTTTTGATATTTTATGTAAACTATCTATCAGTTATCTGTAACAAATAAGAATTATACGCACCTCAATATGACACATTATGTAGTCAATACCACTAAAAGTCCATTTTATTTGAAATTGACAATAATTTAAGTAAAAATAACAAGTGAAATACTTAAAACCAAGAAATTGCATTCAGATTGTATGAATATTTTTTGAAAATGATCCCTCAGTCATTTTTGACACTTAAGAATCATCCCCACCATAATAGGATTCATGGTGTTCAAATATAAGTCAAAATGTTTCTTTTTATATAAAATTGACATTAATTTTCATAAAAAAGTACAAGTGACATACTAAAAACTTATAAAATGCATTCCGATTACTTATATAATTTATGTAAATGATCCATGATTCATTTTTGACATGTAGGAATCAAAAAAACCACCATCCAATGAATAAACAACTACAAAATAAGGCTATATCCATGGTTCAGATCCCTGGATTTAAACACAAAAAATTGTGGATATAGGTTATGGCCATTATTCTATAAAATGTGGCTCGTAATGGCCTTACTACATGGTAAAACCTATATCCCTGGTTTTACCAATGGGAACATAGCTATAGCTATATTTTTTAAACCGTATCAGACACTAAAGTCACGCAAGACCAATAGACACGGTTCCAAACCATGGATATATGTCTATATCCACGGTTTGAAACCCTGGTTATAGGTCTTCCCATTCCATAAAAATCATCTTACATCCGGTGAGGGACACTTTCACACTCCCCACCACTCCCTTCACACTCCCCCCAGCCTCTTTACCCTGCCACCTGCTACAGATTCCTTTTGAAGAGTAATTAAAAATTATATTAAAAAATATATGTATCATGGAAAAGTTTAGTAGAAGTAAATTAAGTTAATTATGAGATACAAATAAATGAAAGATTTATGGAAATGAGGGAAAAATTTCATCAACATTTTATTATAAATTTGAGACATACAGCCTCAAGTGGGATTCTATTTTCTAAAAACATGCGAGTTATCTTAAAAAACTGATTTTAATACCTAAGAAACATTTACACATTAATTCTTCTCCTAAATGGGTACACATGTGGTACATTAAAACCAATAGTATATAAAAATTATTCTTGAAGTGTTAATAATAATGGTGTGAAGTTAAATAGCATAATGTGTGCTATTTTTCGTATCAGAGATGAGTCATTAAAGAAACACATAATGAATAAACAATGTTATCAACACATAATTGATTATTTTAAAAATATCTTCATTAGGATATGAACTAATACTATAGAGAAATGGGTAGCGTCATGTTGAGACATAATCAACATATGGTTACATCTAAGATCAAATAGAAGTTGGATTCCTTTTACTATGGTCAATTTTGTGATTGTTGGGAAAATTGGGAATAATTCATACAATTTCTTAATGCCAGAAAATAGTAGGATTCATACTATGTTTCAGGTGTCCCAACTATGGGATACTATTGAGAAACATTTCATGAAAGATTTTATACAAGAAATATTTTTTGAATATAAAGACAATCCAAAAAATTTGAATATTAATATTATCTAGGTAAGCACCCAAATGTGGCTAGTCTTGTGGAACAAATGAACTACATGGGAAAACATAGGATGATGCAGAGGTGAAAATCAACTTCTAAATTTCCACCTTTAGGGAATTTCATATTTTCAATACTGGATGATGATGATAATATCCATGGGAGGGATGATGACTAGGAGGCCAGTGAGGGAGAATCACATATCATTCCACTCAGAAGTCGATCAAGGCCTACCAAATTATTCACATACAAAAGGAGTGAGATATGTAAGAGTAATAATATTGATATTTATGTGTCTTATTATTCATATGTATAGGTGTGGATGATAACCAATGGTTAATATTGATGAATAAGTGTGGTTATGATACCACCCTTAGGGGATATGATAGGGTGTTAGACATGGAGTATAAGTATGAGTTTTTTGGTATGGAGGGAATTAGAGTATTTCTATTTTGGAATGTAAGGATTTCATTGGTAATGAGGCTATGGGTATTCCTTTGAATGTTGAAAATCAATCTCTAGAACATTCATTCTAAAGTAGAGATCAAAATTCAGAATATAAACTTCTCCCATAATCATTGAATCTCTATCAAATTCTGGCCAATGGGTGGCCTCAAAAATGCTATGTGAAAGTGATCTAAATGTGTGTATCCAAAAGTAAAGGGTGGTTTAATAGTAATATTTTTGCATGACCAATACATACATTATATGTCCATATAGATGGGAAAGAAAATATAATCAACATAGTATAATGTCATAAAAAATTAAACACACTAATTAATATCTACACTACCCAGATCTCCCTCCCCTGTAATGAAAACCGCGTAGCCGCATCCAGTTCCATTCTTTCCCCTATCACAGAATATAACGGCCCTCTATCTGTAAAAATCGGTAAAAGGACTAAATGTATTATGTTATAATAAAAATAAAATAAAAAAGACTACAACATTCCTATTTATAGTAACGAATTATATCTCTAGCCTATTGTATTTTTTGTATAGAAACTTATTTATCTTATGAAAACACACTTTTATTTCTACCAGTCAAGAAAAAAATTGAAAATAATTCACACCATTAACACTAAAAAAGAAAAAAGGAAGGATAATCACACATTTTTTGATTATTGTTAAATCTATGATGTTGTTCTTAGAAGTCTACCCACTTGCATTTTGAAAACACGAAGACCGTCTGTTGCAATTGTAATCAATGAAGTCAAAGGATTCATAAATGATTTTATAATTAAATTATGTATGTTTAAAATCCAAATCAATAATGAATCCCATAATTGTTGAAAAGTGAAACAAGTCAAATCTGATAAGATATCAAATTTATAAATATGAATGAAGTAGACATAATCATAAGCATATGAAATAATGTGAGAAAAGAATAACAAAATGAATATGTGAGAGAATATATACACAAAACACATTTGGAAGGGGATCTTGAAAATATCTAAATAAAAAATATATGACATATATAATAATTTTTGTGGATATTAAATAAATCCTAAAAATAAATAAGTTCTATATAATAATAGAAAAATAGTTTAAAAATCATTATCATATCATAATTAAAGATTCATTGAAGTGGAATCCTCTATAAGTTCTAGAAACACCATACCCTAGGGTTAAACCACTCAAATATGAAATACAACTGTAGAAGCCCCAATGGTTCATGGGAGTTAAAGAATCCAATGGATAAATGGATATGGTGAAGAATGAGATGAAACCAATGAGAAATGAAGGTCTCTCTATGAAAAATCTACATGGAATTGGGATATAGATTCTTTAATCCAAGAAAAAATGTGTGATAGACACCTTAGGATGAACTTAATCCCAAATTGAATGAGGATAAGTGAAAATGGGTTCTGAACCCCTTAAAATCATTAATGTTATAAATGAAAAGTCATGTTTTAACAAAATAGGGAATGCTAACTCCCTCCTTCACCAACCCCCTCCACCCTAGCCCCCTACACTAATCCCCCTGCAACATCCCCCCTACACACAACCCCCCATGAACTAGCCTCCCAGGCCCCATCCCCCCTATACCCCCCAAAACTATCCCCCTACACCCCCCTCTCCCACCACAATTCACAGCCCCCATCACCCTCTGCGTTCCCCACTTCCAAAAAACCCCCTCCCCTCCAACTTCACATCCCACCTCCCCCCATGCAGCCCCCACCCACCCAACATATCATCCCCTCACCCCCTACATCCCATCTCCACATATCCCCCTCCGCCAACAACATAGTCCCTCCACTTACATTCCCCCTCCCACATTGCACAACACCCTTGCCCCCCACAACCCCTTGCACCATCCCACTCCGGCCTCCACGAGCCCCCCCTCTGTAACACCCCATAATGATAAAGGGTTAAATGGATAAATGATATGACTCATGGAAACAAGGTAAACCATCCTTTTTGAGATCCTGTCTGATTAGAACTACATAGTTATGCGTTATTGGCCTGGAGTAGTGATCAGGATGGGTGACCTTCTGTGAAGTTTCTCAGGGTGTGTGAGTAAGGACAAAACACACTGAAAAGGACATGTGTTGGCCTGTGGGGACTTTCATTATTCAGATGACCCATTCATGCATGTGGGTGGGGCCTTGGTGGGGACTATGTGTCTACGGGGCAACTAGTGGGTGGGGCCCAGTTGTTACATTGGGTATCAGAGGAGGAACCCAGCCTTAAGTGCAGTGCACTGCCTGAGTTGAGATGTTGGGCCCACAACGAAGACGTTGTGCTCTACAGGGGGGTGAATGTAACACCCCATAATGATAAAGGTTTAAATGGATAAATGATATGACTCATGTCAATAAGTTGCACCTTCCTTTTCAGTAGCTTTTCTGATTTGAACATCACAGTTAAGCATGCTTGGATTGGAGTAGTGATCCGGATGGGTGACCTTCTGGAAATTTTCTCAGGGTGTGTGTGAGTGAGGACAAAACACAATGGAAAGGACATGTGTTGTCCTGTGGGGACTTTCACTATTCAGATGACCCATTCAGGCATGTGGGTGGTCCCTTGGTGGGGACCATGTGTCTGCGGGGCAACTGGTGGGCGGGGCCCAGTTGTTACACCCTCCCCTAGCTGCACGAGCCTCCACCCTACCTACACCAGCCTCCTGCCCCAACAGCCTCCTCCTACCTACACCAACCTTCCCCTTTAAAAAGATGAACCTACAATCTCCAAAAAAATCAACCATGTTCCATTTACAACACCATCCATATGAATATATCCCAGACTACCATTCTATTCTTTGATTTTCCACATGATCATGCTTGGAAGACCATTATTATTACTTGAAGGTGTCTACTATGTCAAAAATGCTCGAAGACAAGAGTCTCGATTCGAAATTGATGAATTTATGGGTTTTTATGATGAAAAATTAATTACATATGAATCATTGATGAAATCCTCATATTCATCAAAACGAGGAAAAATTCTATGAATATCTGATCAGTGAACACAAAGAAACTAATAAGATGATATAAGATCAACCGAACATGACAAAAGAGGTTGTTTAAATGAAGATGTTGTGCCATTTGAGGGTATTCCCCACATGTGTTGGCCTGTGGGTACTTTCATTAGTCAGATGATCCTTTCAGGCATGTGGGTGGACCCTTGGTGGGGACCATCTGTCTGCGGGGCAACTGGTGGGCGGGGCCAAGTTGTTACACCCTCCCCCAGCTGCACCAGCCTCCACCCTATCTACAACAGCCTCTTGCCCCAGTAGCCTCATCCTGCCTATACCAACCTGCCCCTTTAATAATATGAACCTAAAATCACCAAAAAAATCAACCATGTTCCATTGACAACACCATCCATATGAATATATCCCATTTACCATTCTATTCGTTGATTTTCCACATGATCATGCTTTGAAGACAATTATTATTACTTCAAGGTATCTACTATGTCAAAAATGCTCGAAGCCAAGATTCTCGATTCGAAATTGATGAATTTATGGGATGTAATGAATCATTGAAGAAATACTCATATTCATCAAAACGATGAATAATTCTATGAATATCTCCTCCAAATCATTTTTTTAAATTTTCCATAAAGCCACTTTTATGGTAGTGGGCACCCACACATCATCACACAGAATTCAACATCATTCAGTGGGGGAAATCAAAATTCAAAATCCTAACCAAAAATTCAAAATGAAACCCGTAGGAAAATAAAATCAACGAGATCACCACGATTACCGTGATCGGCAAGGATCCGTGCATCGAGGTGAGTCTCGTCATGTCCACACGTCATCTCCATCATCACATCGCCAACGCTATCGACTTATCACCGGCGACCACACCACCGGTGTCCACCACCGAAAACCTCCTACCGCCATCTTCATCGCCATTTCCGGCAGTCGAGCAGACACGACACCATTGTGAACACCACTAACGACAGCCTCTATAACAGAACGAAAAAAACCAAAAACTAGAAACACAGATCGCTTCAATGAAAACATACACTGAACAAAATCCGTTTGAACAAAGAACTCCCGATTTCGTTGCCATTTCCACCACTGAAAGTCAACATCCGATAAGAGAAAAAAAATATCACCATCATCATCATCCACAGGCGAACCAGAGAAAACCAAACCAACCAAAAAGGACGACCTCCGTATAAGAATCAACCATTCATCACCGATGATAAGAAGGACTTCAGGAGCCAAGCAAGCCCCGTCGGCACTTGAACGACATCATCACCAAAGCCCACACAAACAACCAAAGGATGAAGAAAAACCCGTCGCCACCTTCGGAATTGGACCCAGTGGCCAGATCTACCCAAAGCACAACCACCCAACACCGAACACGACAGAAACCCCAAAACGCAGCCCATATCCCGCACCCAGGGGCATCATCACGCCTTCGAAACAAAAGAGGTCGAGCGACGATGCGAACAGCCGATGCTGATGATGATTCCACGCAAGCTAAGGGCAGCCACACAGTGAGTGCATCGAGGTGAGAGCCATGGAAAGAGAATCCATCTGGGGAATAAGCTCATATTCATAGATAATTGACTTTCTAATGACTTTAGGAGTCAATATAACAAAGCCCGACGAATGCATCTAGTTTGACCCAATTATGATGGAAATCAAAATTGATGGAAACCAAAATTGATGAAGACCTACTCAAACTTATTCTTTGTGGAAGAGGACCTGTATTGTATAATTTAAGTGATTCTAAGAAACAATAAATTATTTATGGGGATTATAAATATGGTTTTCTTCTTGACTATTCTTTACATATGTGGTATGATGATGATTATGGGACCTATAGAGTTATCCAATGATGTTGCTGAATCTTCAATGAAGTTAGTACACTATTTGATCGATAAAATGAACCAAAATAGTTCCATATAGTTTAACTTCACACAGCCATTGAATCCCTGACCAAGGTGTGATGAAGACACTAAACAAGCAGAATTTAAAATACAGTCTACGAGCCAAGCTAAAGAACTCAATGCCATGGGATAAGAAATTATTCAACGTTTTATTCATCCAATTGAATCCGGTTCCATGTATAGTGATTAGATAAGTGGAGCAACATTCAATTGATGTTCTAGGACTCACCATCATATAAGACCTTCGAGAGGTTTCACTACACACATGCCTAGTCAACTAATGATCCAATGCTGATAAAAACTAGGCTTGAGTCCAAGATACCACTATAGGTAGTTTACACATATCTCATAAAGCTTTCACATAAGACCATGTATGCCTTAAAACCAATACATTCCCCTATCTAGGATAAGACCAACATCTTTGATGTTCATAAAGGTACTTGAAGAAAAAAAAATGTATCGGCCCAAAATTACTAATTCCAACCACTATTTTAGTCGATGATAGATCTATAAGTACATCACTAAAATTCAGCTAATGTGATCATGTAGATTAACATATGATTTCCAGGTTGTCATGTCTCAGAAATGAAATTCCCCTCATATTATTGCTATTGTAATATAAAATCTTATATTTGTAAGGAAATGATTCAATAATATGATTTACTTGATACCCTCTTGGTTAAATATCAGACTTCATCGTGGACATGTGGAACCCATTCGAAACTGAAATAGGAGCTCACTAATAGATACCAAAATTCATCAGAAATGTGGAATAACACTGTTGAATATTATAAATTTATTTCTCATATCCAATTATAGTGGATTTGGAACATTGTCCTTTTTCTTGGTCTTTATTTTATTTATTATCTTTTTTCACTTCTAATTATAATTTCAACTTGTTCATGGTTTTGTGCTATATGATCGCCTCCTCCAATTTCATCATGTTTCGTCATCTTTGTGAAGTGATTATGATATCATGCTTCATGATGGTTAAGTATTAACTCATTACTGATTTTCAAAATGTGTTTTATAGTGATTCTATAAAATTTATGTTTTTTACTTCAATTATATTGGGTTTATTCGGTGAGGCTGTAACTGTGAAGAGTTGGGCCATCAATCTTCTCTCTATGTTTGTATCTATATTACATAATTATGTAAATGATATTTAAATAAATTATTCCTATTATATTGATTCACTAACCATAATAATGTAGGCGATTAAATTTGGAGAATAAATTGAATGTGATAATTTCCAGGTAAGTTGAGTAGGTCCACTCTCTCAATAGAGGAGGATGATGGAATTCATCATAATTCACCAAAATACGGTTCACACTTCTTGTTAATTCATTGTATGAAACTTTAATATTGATTTAGTTTAATAACAAATTAAAAAACCAAACATCTTCTCTGAATTATTTCAACATTAATAAAAAATATGAATAAGTGATCAAGATAGTGAAAAATCAACTAATAATTCATTGAGAATATCCCTAGTTTGTCCCACTAGACTATACTCTAGATTAAATAAATTTTGAATGTGAGTCCCAGAATATCCTTTCACATTACTGACATCGTTTATCCAGATTTAGGTCAACAATTTATATTATCTCATCAACACTATGTAAATAATCTTCTATTATTAGTATAATTATTTAAAACATAAGAATATCTTTCAAATGGGATATAATAATGTAATGTTGTTGCCAACTAATTGTGGAAAAATAAGGCTCTATGTACCCTTTTAACACCATCTTGAGTAGGCTAAAAATATTTAAATAGAACTCAACTAAGATGAAATAATGAACACATATTAGAAAATCATGATTATCAAAAACAGAAATCTAAGGAAGTAATAATGGCCAAAGCACACATTTGGGTTGATCAATGCTTATAGAAACTAGTACAACTGCTATAGTTAGGGAGGATTACTTGAATTAGGAAATGATAACCAATCCCATTTATACCATTATGAAAAAATTGATAACATTAATTCTGGGGTCCCTAATAATTAAATATTATAAAATATAGATAAACACAGTCAATCCAAAAAATTTCTTTCAACACTATACAAGAATTAACTAAAAAATATTTACCTAAAATTTATTCATTTTTATTAAATTAATCAAGATGGAGGGATAACATAATGTGATTAAGGAAGAGGTTAAAGTGCCATTATTCACAACTGAACTCACCTGCCCAGTGGCCATACACTTTAAAGAATAAATTATAGTTTATGATAACAAAGGGGATAATATTTCTTTCCATTCACTCTCATAATTATATTGAATCTATTTTAATTTTTTATTCTTCATATATTGTGAATTCAAAATCGACACCATAGGTTTTAATGACCCATCCCCTGTTTCTATCCAAACTATCACTCAAACAAGTCTACAACATTCTCAAGGACAATTCTAAATCCCCATTTTCTAATGGTATGTGTCAAAGTAGTAGTAACATGAATTGGGAATGATTTATACCTTATATTATAGTTTAATAAAAATGGAATTTCATAAAAAATATTGCATGACCCATACATAAGTTTGATATCAATGCTAAAATAAGATATAGAGAAAATAAATAAACTTGAGGAAGATATAAAAAATATAGAAATGAACTATAATATCAATCTTTAAAAACTAACCCCTACATAAACGTCCTCCAACAAATTACTATCATATATAAATGAAATATAAGTACACCTATAACTGTAGAAAGAAGTAAAAGGCATACATAGCTGAAGTAAATCATTTAATGATCCATATACTAGAAATTATATTAAAATAAGGGAAATTCTTGTAAATCATCTAATGAGAACACTTGTCCAAATGGGATAAAATAAAACTATCCTTGAAACCGAAATAATTAAATTCATTAATAGTGTTGAGAGTGTCATGTTTAACCTCAACTAAGAAGGTTCTCGTGGTGGTGTGGTAGCTGTATCGGCGGAGGACCATGGAAGGTGATCTGGCCACATCAGAGCAGTGTCGAGCGACAGTGAGCTATATCAGAGGAAGAGGGATGATGCGAGGTGTGCGTGCGGGGGGGGGGGGGGGCATCAAAGATACATCATTAGAGAGGTGGGGAGGTCGTGTCGGCTATCTTCCTGGACAATGTTATTTCCTAAGAAACATCTAGAAATTGATTCCCCTTCAATGATAAATAATTCCCATTAATAGAGAGTAAAATTTTAAATTATTAAAGATAAAATAATTCACTAAAATAAATTATATAAATTGCATTTGAATTTATATTAATAATTAAACTAAATGATGTAATAAAATAAGATTTATCGAGGGTGTAAGATCACTCATGGTTTCCCATTTCTCTCCTCGGGCCATAATCTAAATACGACCTAAAATGTGTACTTGAAGATCCAAATTATTTCCATCATCAACAATGTTTTATCCAAACTAATCAGCACATTGGTACCTCAATGATGAATTACATGTTCCTAGTTATGTCTGTTGATAGAAAGATCTTGACATTCAACCATGGATTCCACCAGCCTTCTAGATGCTCGGTCTCTACCTCATGCACTCTCACTGAGGGCTTCCCAACCAGTAATAAGTTAGCTATCTGTTATAAGAAAAACCATGGAGAGCTATACAAGATTGGTAGCATAAAGAAAACAAAGGAGTAATGGAAGCACTATATTTAAAGGGATTTATAAATGGAATCACATGAACTAGATTAAATATCTAGGTGACGTTGGCATGGAGGCGTTAAATGAAGAAGTGATTGAATGATTTTAGTTGTTATTAGGGTTGCAATGATAATGAAATAGTAAAATGGGGGAGCCTAAGAAGATCGGAGGCCACCGTTTCCATTGAACCATTTTATCTCTAGACAATGGGCTTGTAGAGATTTCCCTTGAACCGGTGGTAGGGAGGTGGGATGGTAGTGCCTGTGCCGCATCAGTAGTGGGGCGTTAAATCCATGTTAGAGTAGCATCGATGGGTGGTGTACAGCCTGTGTTGGTGGAGAAGGGTAAGGATGAATTGAGAGGGTATGATGAGGGGAGGATAAGGAGGGGGAGGTGGGGGAGGAGGGGAGGAGGAGAAACAAAAAGGGCGGTGGAGGAATCACGAGAGTAATTTCCAAGGAAGAGGGTTTGTATGTTGGACAAGAATCCCCGATGGAGATAATACTTTCCATGAGATGTTGGATCGAATATGCAATGATATGCTCAGATAAAAGAGGGGGTGAATAGTATTCTTTAAAAATTCCATTGGAACCTTTATAATTTAGTTTATCAATGTTAAAAAAACATTCACAAAACCTCTTAAAGAAACAATTTCTTAAACATTACAACCGTAAGATAAAATCTTAAGAAAAATTTTCATAAAATAAATATTCTAACATAAAGAGTATATAACCTATAATATAATCAGATTAATGGAATTAGAAATTATAAGAATGTTATAAATTCTAAATTTAACAATGTTAAACATTCTAAATTTAACAATGTTAAGATTACAGTGGAAATAAAACAACTTTAAATAGAAAACAAGTTACAATAAGATTCGTTTAACCCAAAGATAAGGGTATCCAAATACCATGGATAAAGGTTCCTTGATTTATAATTTCATAAATGTACATCTTAACCAATCCGAGGTAAGCACACAATACAAATATGATTATCTATCTTGCTATCCATGCAAGCCCTCGATTTAAAAGGAAATCAGAACCTCTGTCATTAAAACCCAGAATTCAATGATTAGCATGACTGAAGTATTCAAAAATCAAGTCTAAACAAGTTTCCCAGGCTTGAAAAAGTTGTTCACGACATCCTCACAATTCACCAAGAGTTGTCAGAGCCTCTCTCTCTCTATAATTCACTTCACAAATTTTTCACCCGCATCATGTTCATCCACTCTCTTCATTGTAGTTGAAGTCTAAGTAAAGTCTCATCAAAAGTCCTTTGCTCATTCAAATGGACTTGTATTTATAGGCAAAACTTCCCAACAGATGTATCCACTCTAATGGTCGTATTTTCCTTAAATGTTTTCATCACCTGGACACGTGTCAAACATAAAAATAGCTAGTTTGTAACTGATTATACGACATCGTTTCAAGTATACGAAATTATTTTACGTTAAATATGAGCATTATATATAAGAAAACATGGAATATGATAATATTGGAAGGTTAAATTTAAAAACTCTAACATTATTAAGAAAAATATATTCGTATGAAAAACATTATCAAGAAAATGGATTCATAAGGAATTGTATATCGGATTGTGAAACTGGAATCTCTTTTGATTCGGAATCAGAATCATAAACTCAGAATGACTTTTTCACCAGATTCAGAATCATAAAATAGAATCACTTTCGTGGAAAATTCAGAATCATAAAATAGAACCACTTTTCATTAGATTCAGAATCATTAAGACTGTATCACTTATACACCAAAATTGGTATCATAAAGACGGTATCACTTATACACTGTAATCCTAATCACAATGGCGGTATCACTTATACACCGGAATCAGAATCACAATGATGGTATCATAAAACAAAATTACTAATCTGTATGTATAATAGAACGACAATATCAGAAATTATGAAAAAAATCACTTAAAAACAGAACTTAAGAAAATGTGTTTTTGATTTTCAAAACATATGATCATAAGGAATTGATAATTCATAAGATAACCTTATTGACTCCACAATCTCCCCCTTTCTAGAAAGCACAGAAAAATATTCTATAAAGGAATATATTTACTTAGATAAACAAGAATGAAAAAATTATATCCCCCTTTGAATGAGATTTATGATGAATACGACTAACTCCCCCTTATGTTATGCTTCCCAAGGATCAAATTGTTGATCTTTACTGTGTGGTTTTCTTTCTTCAGAAAATATCCCCCCTTAGATAAACATCTCTTCTTAAAAGAAAACTCCCCTTAACTTGGTCATTATCATCTCTTACCATACTCTCCGTCAATCGATTCTTCTCCTTTGAGATCTTCATTAAATTATTCTTTTAAATAAATTCTTCTACTTTGTGATTTTCATAAAGAGGGGAAACATTAATGGAGAAGTTTAAGATGTAACTGTAAGGTTATGAAATCATACATTCGAAAACAAGAGAAAGATATGGAAGAAGCTTCTTAAGGAAATTTAACAAATAAGGTTTAGATTACAAAAAAACACCGGAATGTCAAGAAATTCATCCATCTTTCTTCATCTCAGACAAAATTTTCATTATCAAAGCTTTAAGTTTCATCACATCCTTATGATCTTATTCAAACTTCCTCAACAAGATCATTTGATCCAGATTTCTCATTTCTAATGACAAGATTCTTTCTTCTTGAGCATCCATGTTTTTCTCTAATTCAGATCTGACTTCCTTCCCACTGCTTATAGATCGGGCAATCGAATTGAGTTGAGTAGCCTTCTCAGAATTTGATTCCTTAACCTTGTTGAACTCAGTTTCACAATTATTGAAAACTCTATTTGTGGAATCTATGATGTCACCGAACTAACTTATCTCTTAATTGACTATTTTGGAGTGGTTAAAGACTTTCTTATAATTCACATTCTGAGTGTTTTAATCAATCAAAATATTACTATAGTCTACCTCTTGCATGAGTACCATGTCCATAAGAATATTGATCGATTACATATTTTGATTTAGATTTTCTTGCATCATTTGACTCTGGGAATCTATATTTTCCAGAACCAGAATGGTGCTGACCAACTTTCCAAAAGATATCTTGACGAAGACATCTTCAACATAAGATGAGAATTCTGACCCTGAAAGATATTTCCCTTTCTGAGATCCTCTTGAATTTATAGAAACTGATTTTTCTATTCTCTTAGAGCACTTCGGAGGAATTTCCTTTTCAGATGAGGCAACCAAAACACTCTTACCTTTGACAGGATTTCAAACTAAAGATTTTTCCTCAGATACTTGGAATAATGAGTAAAAATTTCCCCTTTTTGGAAATAAAGAGTATGAAAATTTACCTTTTGGAATACTATAACAAGTTTGTCGGTATTATAAGAAGTTTCTTGGAAGTTTTTGGTTATGGGATTCTAATAGTGAAATTTCCAATACCAAAACTTCCAAAATCAAAATTTTTTATACCAAAATTTCAAATACTGAACTTTTCAAATACCAAAATTTCAAATACCAGAATATTCAAATAATGAAATTTTATAATACCAAAATTTCTAACACTGAAATTTCAAATACAGAAATATAATATATTAAAAACACAAGGAATGATATAATTCTAATAATAAGACGAAATATAAGGATAAAGGACTAAATATGTACTCCCCCTGAAATAAAGAGTAGTTTAATGTTAGGAGATGATTTAAACAAGAAGTAGATATAAATCCTTACATTACAGATATCATTCCTTGATTATTTAAATGTATTCAAATCTATCTAAAGACAATGATTTTGTAAAAATACCAGCTAGTTGTTCTTGCAATCCAATGAATTGAAGAACAATATCTCCTTTAAGTGTGCGATCCCAAAGAAAATGATGTCTAATATCTATGTTCTTTTCACTAGAGTGATGTGTAGGGTGTTTATGTAGGGAAATTGAATTTGTGTAATACCAAATTATTTTAGTCATTGTAAAACTCATACCATAGACTGCAAATGTGTGTGGCTTTCACAACACTTGAACACAACAACTTCCAGCTGCTACATATTTAGCTTTTGTAGTAGAAAGGGCTATATAATATTTTTTCTTGCATGTCCAAGAAACTAAGGAATCTACTATGATATGAAATTTTCTATATTTACTTTCTCTATCCATTTTACAACCACCAATGTCTGCATCTAAAAATCTTTTATGTTCAAAAATATTTTGAGAGGTATTTAAATGTCCCAAATGTAATTTTCCTATTAAGTACGAAAAAAATATTTTCACTGACTTTAAATGAGATTATTTTGGATTTTCATGGAATCATGTACATAAGAATACTGAGAACATTAAGTTAGGTCAACTTGCTGTTAAGTATAGAAAACTTCCAATCATCCCTCTATAAGATGTCTGATCCACAGTTTTCCCTACATCGTCAATATCAAGAGTATTAGAGGTTCTGATAGGAGTACTTATACTCTTTATAATATCATACCTGAACATCTTAAGAAGATATTTTATATACTTATGTTGAGATATGTATGTTCCCTATGGATTTTGAGAAATTTGATAACCATGAAAAAAGGTTTACTCACCCATCGTACTCATCTCAAAATCATATTTCATAAGACTAGCAGAAGAAGTAATCAAGGATTGCTGAGTTGATCCGAAGATGATGTCATCAACCTAAGTTTGGAAAATAAATAAAAATTATTATTTTTCTTAATAAAAATGGATGGATTATCAGTTCCCACACATCGTTATTTTGAATCAAAAATCATGAAAGTCTCTCATACAAATCTCTAGGGGCGTGTTTAAGTCCAAAGAAATCTTTTGTAATTTTATAAACATGATTAGGATGTTTTGTATCTTCATTTCCCGGGGTTGATCTACATTTACTTTTTCCTATAGATAAGCATTAAGAAAATCACATAGTACATCAATTTGATAAAGTTTAAAATTAAAGAATGCTGCAAAGGATAAAAGAATACCAATAGATTCCGGCCTTTCTATAGGAGCATAGGATTCTTCATAGTCTATGCCTTTTAATTGGTTATATCCTTTGGAAACTAATCGTGATTTATTTCTAAAAATAACTCCATTATCATTGCATTTGTTTTTAAAAACCCATTTTACTCCAATAACAGAAGTTTCCTTAGGTTTGTCAACCAAGGTCCAAAACTGGTCCCTTAATAATTCATTGACTTCATCTTGCATAGCCTTTATCTAATCATCATCACCCAAGGCTTCTTCAGGAGTCTTTGGTACATATTGCAAAAGAAAAGGAACATGTTCAACTTAATTCCTTAAAGAACATCAAGTGATTTCTGGTTGATTTACATTTCCAATGATATTATAACTGGGATGATTCTTAAGTAAAAACATACTTGGATTTTTAAAAACATGATCGTCAACATAGGGTAGAAAATCTTTAGGAGTAAATGTTTTAGAAATAATTTCTTCAGCATTATCCTTATCTGAAAGGTCTTCTATCAAAGGTTGGTGATCAATTTTAGAAAATATATCAGAAATAAGTTCTGGTTTTTTTTAAAACAAAAGGATCATTTTCATCAAAATTAAAAATGTATTGTCTCTACGATAATGTAAGTGTTTTTATTGTAAAATGTGGACCCCTATGAGTTAGTATAGTAACCTAAGTAAATTCTGTCCTTGGATTTGGGTGAGAATTTACATAAGTTATCCTTAGTATTCAAGATAAAAACTTTGTAACCAAAAACATTGAAGTATGAAAATTTTTGTTTTTGGAAAATCCATAACTCATAAGGTGTTTTATTAAGGAAAGGTCTTATTAAAACTCCATTTATTGTATAACAAGCAGTACATACAGCTTCAGCCCAAAAAAGTTTGGCTATAGAATATTCAATCAACATTGTTCTTATCATCCCTTGAACAATACGATTTCTTCTTTCAACAACACCATTCCGTTGAAGAGTTTTTGGAGCTGAAAAGTTGTGAGTAATACCTTTTTACTACAAAAAGTTTCAAAATCTGAATTTTGAAATTCTACACTATGATCAATATGAATAGTTATCAATGGAAGGTTTTTCTCGTTTTTAACTCAGGATCTGAAAATTATGAAATAGGAAAAGGCTTCTGATTTTTTTGTGAGAAAATAAACCCAAGTAAATCTAGTGTATTCATCAACTAAGACAAACAGATAGTTTTCCCCTCCAATACATCCAGTTTGAGTTGGCCCAAATAAGTCCATGTGCACTAACTGTAAGGCACTAGATGTTTTAACTTTACTTATAGACTTAATGCTTGATTTATATTTCTTTCCATTTTGACAAGGATCATAGACTTTTGAGGAATCAAACCTAATATCTTGTAGATACTTAACAAGATCTATCTTAGAATGTTTACAATGATTTCTTATGTTACAGTGGCCTAGTCTTATATTCCAAAGCCATGATTTATCTTCAATTGCACTTAGGAAAGGAATATCTTTACATCTATGGTCTTCAGGTTTAGTGTGTATACATTCTCTTTCCTATGGACTAAGAGAATAAATTTATCCTTGTAATTGTGTACTAAACAGTTGTCATTCCGAAAATTAACAAGGTATCCTTCATCACATAATTGACATAAGCTGATGAGGTTGTTCTTAAGACCTTTAATAAATAAAACATTTGAAACAAAATATTTTCAAAGAATAATAATGTTAACTATACCGATAATTTCTCCTTGAGAGTTATCCCCAAAGGATTCTATTACACCTTTAGTCATTAAGATCTTTTTGAAATAGTCTTTTTACCAGTCATGTGTTGGGAACATCTCTTATCCATGTACCATATTTTGTTGGTACATCATTCATTAACATGGAGAAGAAAATTTAGGTTTTCAGAATCAAAACATTCTTGGATATGGAATTGTTAGATAATAAATTTTTGGGTATCCAGATTTGTTTAGAAAAGATAAATTTATGAAACCTAAGAGATTCAACATTATTTAAAGAATTGTTTTCCTTCCAATTCCCACCACATTGACATTTAGTACAAAAAGGGTCTCTTGGAGGAACAAAATAATTGTTTCTAAAATTTGGTTTTCCAAGAGAATAACCTAATCATTGATTATTACCATGACGTCAAATATGAGAATACATTTTTGTTAAAACATTACTTACCTGAAGTAAAATTTTCATGAAGTTTCATAAAGGAAAACATTTCTGAATTTATTCTTAGTACTAAATTCCTATCCTCTAGAATTACTGACATAGTGTTCTGTTTATCCTCAAAGACATATTTTTCAAAAATAAAACAGATTTTTAGGATCGTTAGAAAGCTTATCCTTGTCCGAATTATCTTCCTCAAGTATCTTAGAATGATTTTCTAAGACATCATTTTTCTTATCATTATCTTTGGTAAGATCCGAAATTTCTTTTGTTAAAATAAATTCTATAGAATTTTATTTTTCATGTTTCATATAAACATTACAATTTCTCATCTCTATCAACTTAGAAAATATAGAAACATCCTTATAGGAAGAAAAATAATTATCATTATCTGATGAAGAAGATTATTTATTTGAAGAAAAATCATTATAAGGAAAATTTCCCCTCAAAGACATTTGTTAAGGATTCAGTATTTCATTCCTTTGTAATAAGACATTCATTTTGAAATGGAGCTTGTGCTACTAAACCAATATTATTTTGCTCAGAAGAATCATATTATAAAGAGTCATATCAAGAATCTCCACAACTGGCACTCTAAGTGAAATTGTATTTTAGGACTCTCTTATGCTTTGATCTGTAGAACATCTTCTTATTTCTCTCAAAATTAATATCCTTCTTGAATCTTTTCATAAGCAAGGGACAATTAGGTCTGATATGACCAGTTCTTATACATTCATAGCATGTCACTTCCACATCATTATTATATTTTTCATATTTATTCTTGTATCTATATTGAATGTTATTCTGCCAAAAAATCTTGTTCATTCTCCTAGAAAATTTGGCTAACTCATTTTTTGAAGTTTCCCTTTCATTAGATTCATATTGAACAACAACCATCTTAGATTTAGATCTTGTAACTCTCTTAGGTGTCTTGGAATTCGTATGATTTGAAGTAGTTGTAAAAGAAAAACATCTATTTCCATTATCCTTCTTAATATTATCATTATCTCTCTTCATTCTAGTTTCATGTTGAAGAACGGTTCCAAATAGATCATCATGCGAAATTTGTGTAACTTTTATATTCTAATCTATAACAGTCCTCTTGGATTCCAATTATTTATGAATGATGTATATAATATTGTCTTGAATAACTTCATCATCTATACCTTTCTCACCCATTGATTCTAACTTTTTGACAATAGAAATGAATCTTTGTTGTACCTAATATACAAGTTCTCAATAAAGAAAATAGAAACCATGATACTCAGCTCTGAGTATAGATCTTCTAGTTTCGATAACATTGGATGTTCCAAAGTGAGTTACTTCAGGAATCTTCTAATTACTATTTGCAGCTTCACAGGATTAAATTTGGACAAATATATTTATATTCATGGAAAAAATCAATGTATTACGTACCGTAATGTTCAATAGGTATTCCACCATTTTCGGATTAGTAAAGATCCTATGTACCTTATCATAAATCTTATAATCTCCTGTTAGTATAATGTAGTTGTCTAGAGCTGTGATTATCACAAAGGACTTCATTCTGTCTCTGTAGTACACATAGTCATTTCCATCATTGATTGGTGGTCTTGTAGGATTGCGATTATATAGAGATCCAACATTAATGTCTGCCATACTAAAAAGAATCTCATTTTACAAATCTTGTCAGATGTAAAACATTATAATCAAATAAGAAAAAGCAAACTTGAGTCAAAAATCTTATATGTGGATATATAAATTTCAAAGACCTGGTCTGATACCAATTGTGGGATCGAATATGTAATGACATGATCCAATACATGAGGGGGGTGAATTGTATTCTTAAAAAATTATTTTGGATCCTTTAAAGTTTAGTTTAACAAAGTTAAACAAACATTCACAAAACCACTTAAAGAAACCTTTTCTTAATCATTACACCCTTAAGATAAAAATGTAAGAAAGATTTTCTTAAAAGAAATATTCTACATAAAGTGTATAGAATATTAATATAATCATAGTAACAGAATTAGAATGTATAATAAAGTTATACATTCTAACTTTAACAAAGTTATGATTATAACGGAAATAAAACTACTTGAAATAGAAAACAAGTAACAATATGATTCTTTTATCCCAAAGAGAAGGGTATCCAACAACCATGGATAATGGTTCCTTGATTTATACTTCCAAGAAAGTTTGTCTTACCCAAACCCAAACAAGCCCTCAATCCGAAGATAAGTATCTATCTTGCTATCCCCGCAAGACCTCAATTTAGAAGGAAATATGAAGCTCTGTCTTCCCAACCCAGAAGCCCATGATCAGCTCGATCAGAGTATGCACAAAGCATGTCTGAACAAGTTCTTCATGTCACACCTCGACCTAGATGATACATGACTTGCACGAGAGTTATAAAACAGCGCGACAAGCACGCACCATAACCCTATATGCGGTCAGTGCCGGGTGGCACAACCCGGGCACAACTCACCCAACCAGGCGCTCGGCGGCACGGGAGTCGTGCAGTTGAGCGATGTTTAAAATAAATAAAATATTTTGTTATTAGGGTTGTTAAATTATTATTATTCTTATTTTAATTGTTGTTGATATTTTATTTTTATTTTTATTTTTATTTTAATGATGGCTATTTTTTATTGTTAATATATTTTAATAATATTATATTTATTATGGTTAATTTTATTATTATTATTTTGTATTTTATTTTTATTATTATTATTATTACACTATAATAGATTAAAAGAAAAAAAATAAGAAACCCTAATCCAACCCATTCAGTCAGCACCCCCCCAGTTTTCCCCCCATTCCCGCTTCCCTCTTGCACAACGCCGCTCGGCTACTCCCACTCCAATTCTGTGCTCGCTGTCCCTCCTCTCGCGGTGTTTCACCCAGCCCGACAGCATCCCTGGGCATGCCGCATCTAGCTTACAGCCTTCTCCCGTCGCCCCTTTCCCCTTCACCCTCTTCCTGCGCGCAACATTGCTCCCTCGTGCTCAGCCCCTGCCGCTGCCACCCCTACCCTCACTACCCTCCCTACTCCCTCCAGCCGGCTTCCTCACCCCGAGCTCGCCCCCCCCCCCCCCCCCCCCGAGATCCACCACCTCCCCTCTCTATTCAATGACCAGCTGGTTCCACCCTCACCCACCCCCTTCTCATGCTCCGGCCTCACCTCTTGCTCCGATCACACCTTCCATCTCAGTCTTCTGCTGTACGGTGGTGTTCCAGTGCAAATTGCAGCACCTCCACCTTCTCCCCGGCTGGCAGTTTCCTCTCTGTCGGTGCGAATTCTTTTTGAATGTGTGTTTTTTCCTTAATTTGACAGAACATAAATCTCGAATCCGGTAATTTGTTTGACTTTCTCATTGTCTAGGGTGCGTGTTTGATCTGTGGGTCATTGTTATTCCTTCTGTTTATGTTATGTTGCATCTGCACTTGTTCGAGGTTGGAAATTTCAAAATTCTTCCTTTCCCGCACAACCCATGACACGTGTGTGTTTTAGAAAATTTTTTCAAAGCATAACCAGCATCTTAATAAGCGGCATTGCTGAATTATTACAGTGTTTTGTGTTAGATAAAATTATGAAAAAACAGTATTGGAATGTTCCTCATATTATGTGTAGGTGATTCCGTATATAAGAATGTTATTTGATGAACTATTCTAATTGTCTATCTTGTTTAGCATGTTTAGAATTTTAAGCCATGCATTATTTTTTAGAACTGTGTACTAATAATTTTTTAATATAGTGGGTTGTTTAATTATGAAAATGGGTTCCTTAATTTTTAAAAAGTTCATTTGGTTGTGCGCGTGGTTTTGATTATGTTTTGAATGGTGAGAGAATAGTTTTTAAAGGGTTTGATATATTATGTGTGCAATGTTTTTATTGGTGTCTCCTATGAGTAGTTTATAATTTTGAATAAATTATTAAATTGGGATGTTCTTGAAAATTGGTTTTATGTCATGTGTTGGTTTTAAAAGTGGTTTTGGGTGTCTAATGTCATGGGTCACTCTTTGGAAATTGTTTTACAAATTTTAAAGTGGGTTATTAAATAGTGGAGACAATGTGAGTTAAGTTTTGAAAGTAGGTTGAGGTGGTTCTTTTGCATTATTTTTTCGTTTGGATTGTTTTAATTTGGTGTTTACGTATTTTCGTTATCTTTGCCGTTGCAGCGCGGTGGCAAGGTTTTTCCACGCTCATGCGATCATCAGCATGCGGGCATGCTTGCGCGCCCGTGTGAGGCGCGTTGCGTCATTGTGTTTGGGCAGCGAGCTGAGGTAGGTCCCCACTGTTATTACCTTTAGATTTAGAATTTATCAATTTCATGATGTTTTATTAATTTTAATAAATTGTAAATAATATAATATAATTAAATTTTATATGATTATTTGGTGTGAAAAGATCCGTTTATTTTATACCGAACACATGAAATATTTTCTTGACAAGTGGACACTCAGTATTGAAAGAATGACTGTTTGGACTTTAAACATAATTAACAGAATTTCAAATGTACTTCTATTTTTAAAGATATATGATTTCTTCCGAACAAGGGTTTTGGGTTCTCTCGAGAAATGAGGTTTTGCTTTAAAATTGGTGATGACCCGTTTGGCACATTAATAAAATAAATTAATTTGGAAAACCCAATCAGGGATGATCTTTGGTGTGCGTTGATTGCGTGAGTTGTGTGTGATATTTCTGCATCATGACTGATTGATTTACATTGTGAATGCACCCCTTTTTACTGTATGTGTCGACATGGGAACCTGGAAAATTGAGTGAATTTTCTGAGAATGATTGTTGCACTAGTTTAGAATACGCACTGGCTAGTGGCCACATAGCAGGTGAATACTGAGTTATTGCTGCTATGGGGATTGGGCTGCTCAGTTAGGCCATGTAGGGCTATGCCGAGTGTTAGGGAATTATGACGTCATCGAGTTAGAGAATGCTTTCAGGATGAGTCACATGTATAGTATGTTCTGCATTGTTCACGATCTCCTAGGTTTGACCCATGTTTCATTTAGTGTTTATTTGTGTGTGGCGCATATTTGAGAAGTCTAGTTCGGTTGCTGGCTCGTGTGTGCCATTTTTTCCATTTCCCCTGGCATGTGTTGTTTGTTATGTGTAGTTTTCCTTTTTGGATAATAACTGGAGTTTGGTTTTCTAATTTTTCGCATAAATGTTTTAAAATGCAATACACTTTTTCCTTTCAAACATTAAACATGTTTTAAATTAAAAAGGGAAATGGAATGTTACTTGTCATAAAAATGGAAGTGTGTGTGTGAAAACCCATATTTTGTATAACATAGTTCAAACAGGGAATTAGTTAATTTCATTATTTAAATTTGGTGCATTGGGAATAGTTTTTTGGGCATGGCTACTGAGTTTTAATACTCACGCCTATAGTGTTTTCTTGTTTTTAGTTCTGCTACAGGTTCCAGCTTCAGTTGTTCGCCTTGACTGATGTCGGTTGTGGTATTGGAGGGTGACCCAAGGGGTCACATGGAGTTTTGGTCGTGGTCAGGTTAGTAGCGTTGCTGGTTGATATTTCTTTATTTGATTATGTTCTATTTATTTTCACTACTTTTTAATTTTATTTTTGTCCAAATCGTTCCCACCTATTTACTTTTGATGCCTGACACTAGGTTCCAGCCCGCAGGGATCGGGAACACCCTTCGGGCCATGTCGTAGATCATCTCGGGTGACCGGTTCAGTATAGACCCGTGTTGGTTCGTGAAAAAATGGTATTATAGGAGGCCCTTGTTATTTGGGGTGTCTGGTAGATGGAGATTAGGTGTTTCGGGACTCAAGATGTAGGTACGAGTAAGACGTCATGAACCTTCACCCGTTCCGCACCTCGAGTCTCCAGGGATAGTCTGAGAATTGAGTCTTTGTTTCATTATGGTTTGTTTTGGATTGTGGGATGAAAATGAAGGTAAACCGATGTTACATCGTGATCTCACAAGGAGTAGTGACACATGTGGAGTTCGGGTACATAGTTTGAATTCCCCCTAGTTTTTGACGCTTACTTGGGGCATGACCCACTACCATGTCGCCAGGTTAAGTGTGACCGCTAGTCCCTCACTCTGATGATTCGATGCAAGTTGATTGTCGTTTTCCTTTTGGTTTGTGTAAGTGTGTTTTTGGAAGTGAAAAATGGTTTTTGAATATGGGACTGATTTATTTTAGATGACTTTAAATTTATGAAATGGATGTTAAAACTGAATGCTTTTGGTTTGGAAAACTGGTATTTTCTTGGAAATTGGTCAAGAATGGTTTGAGGTGGAACCTCAGGTACTCCTTATGAATGTTTGAAAATGTGAGAGGATGCATGGAAAGTGCGTTTTGGTGCGTATTAATGAAATTGGATGAAGACATGTGCAATGGTTCATGGGATTACGTATGTGTGTTTGAATTTAGAGGTATGAACTTGTTTTCTGAATTGGTTTTTTTTAAGAGGAAATGGTTTTGGAAAGTGATTTTTGTTTGAAAGTGGATTGGTATTTGGAATGTGGTCTTGAATAAAGATGGTTTTGAAAACTAAAATGAAAAGGGGATTCTAAAAAAGGGGTTTTAATTTGGGTTGTGTTTGTTTTGTTTGTATTTGAGCTGGTTATTGTTGGATGAGGGTGTTTTATTGATTTTGTTTCAATTGATATCGGTTTTGGCTTTGTGTATTATACTTTTTTCAGAAATGCCGCCCAGAAAGGTCCCCCGAGATTCGATGAGTAATGCCCAATTCTTAGTCCTTCTCGGACGTTGTCTATCCTTCATGGAGATTGGAGTCTATTAGAGGTAGTGCAGTGGCTTGAAGAGGTCGATCACATCTTCACGGTTTTGGGCACTCCCGAAGATGTTAGAGTGCACGCTGTTTTGGGTCTGATCGAAGGTCCAGATCTGGACGAGTAGGAGTTGTTCACCCAGCCATCAATTCATGTTGGGATGATGTGGTATGTCTTTAAAGTCGTCTTTGTTCGATGGTTTATACCTGTGGAGGTGAAGATGAAGAAAATGGAAGAGCTCATGCGTGTTCAGCATGGCCAGTGGACGGTAAAAGTGTATGATGACCATTTCAGGGATCCTGTGTCTCTTTATTCTGGGGGTAGTGTCACATGACTGGATGAAGACTTCTCCCTTCATCAGGGGTCTTCGTCCAGATATCAAGGAGCGAGTCCTCCCTTTTTGAGAGCATCATTTTTGAGAAGTTGGTGCATGAGGAGTTCTTAGCTGAGTTGGTCTCCAGAGCACAAACGGTTGACAATCCACTATATCGGGTTGCTCTTGAAGGTCCCCCATCTGACTAGCAGAGTGTGTTAGGTGAATTTATTTCTAAAAAGTTCTCTACAGTGGATCTAACTTCTAGTTCCTCAGATTGTCTAATGGGGCACCGTCAGTATGAACGTTTAGGGCATACAAGCCATCATGTCACACCACTCTAAAAAGGTTCCATCATTGCAGGTGTCTAGATCATCTACAGAAGCATTGCAGGTAGTGTCGCCTAAGGAAGAGACAGTGACCAGAAGATTCCAGTGCCTGAATGTGAGGCAGGAGATGCTTCAACCATCAGAGCCCCAACCACAGGTCATGGGGTGAAGCCCACACACAGTCATGAGTTGTCGAGGGTGTGAAGCCTCTGTTTGGGTTTTGGTGTTCCGTGTTTCCACAAAACATTTTAAGACCTTCCGTTCTCATTTTTCCACTGTTGAAGTCTTGGCGTTGTTGTAGGTCCATTGGTTCATCGTGAAGTTGGGAAGGATGTGTTCGTTTGTAATCCAAATAGTCTGGTTTGTCTGAATTATGATTCTCGGAATCATGTGTTTTTCTTAAAGTTGTTTTTGGATCTTGCGTGAGTTGATCTCTGTTTGACTGTGTTCATTTGGAGATGTAAGTGTCTTTGGTAAAAATGACGTTGTTGGAATACTTGGGTTTACTTCGTGGATTAAGCTCTTCTCATAGGTTTTTTTTCTTCCCTAGTGTTCAGGGTTTATGGTCTAGGTCCAGAGTACCATGTTTTAGTGGATACATTGTTTCACTTATGCTATAATGGTTAGTTTGGGTAATTTGGGAGTTCCCACGTCACCCCCCTCCCAGGGTGGTATGTTTGAGTGTTACATTTTACACACTTTTTGCGTTCTTGTGGTGGGGAGAACCCTATCGTGTTCTCTCATTCTCTTATGTTGTGGTTTCATTTGGTTTTATTTGGGAATGGATTCTTATTTTGTCTACCATTCGACTGGGTGACATTCTGGGGGAAGAAAGTGTCTGTGGTGAGGAGAATTGCCACACCCTGACCTAGCTGATATGTGACTTGTGAGAGAGTTATAAAACAGTGTGGCAAGCACGAACCTTAACCCTGTATGCGGTCAGTGCCGGGTGGCACAACCCGAGCGTGGATCACCCTACCACGCACTCGGCGGCATGCGAGTTGTGCTGTTGAGAGATGTTTAAAATAAATAAAATCTTTTTTTATTAGGGTTGTTAAATTATTATTATTCTTATTTATATTGTTGTTTATATTTGATTTTTATTGTTATTATTATTTTTATGATGACTATTTTTTATTGTTAATAAATATTACTAATATTATCTTTATTATGGTTAATTTTATTATTATTATTTTGTGTTTTTTTATTATTATTATTACACTATAATAGAATAAAAGAAGAAAAAAATAATAAGAAACCCTAATCTAACCCATTCACTCGGCACCCCCACCCACTTTTTCCCCCATTCCTACTTCCCTCCTGAACAACGCTGCTCGGCTGCTCTATCTCTAGTTCCGCGCTCGCCATCCCTCCTCTCGCGGTGTTTCACCCAGCCTGGAAGCATCCCTGGCCATGCTGCATCTAGCTTCTGGCCTTTTCCGGTCGCCCCTTTCCCCTTTACCTTCTTCCCGCGCAGAGCAGCGCTCCCTCGCGATCAGCCCCAGCCGCTGCCACCCCTTCCCTCGCTACCCTCCCTACTCACTCCAGCTGGCTTCCTCACCCCGAGCCACCTCTTCGCCAGGTCCAACAGACCTCCCCCCCCCCCGAGATCTGCCGCCTCCCCTCCCTGTTCACTGACCATCCGGCTCCGCCCTCACCCACCCCTTGCTTACGCTCCAGCCTCACCTCTCGCTCTAGTCACACCTGCCATCTCGGTCTTCTGCGTTCCGGTGGTGTTCCGGTGCAAATCACATCACCTCCACCTTCTCCTCGGCTGGCGGTTTCCTCTCCGTCGGTGAAAATTCTATTTGAATGTGCAATTTTTTCTTCAATTTGACAGAACTTAAATCCAAAAGTCTGTAATTTGTTCGACATGATCATTGTCAAGGGTGCGTGTTTGATCTGTGGGTCGTTGTTATTCCTTCCGTTGATGTTCTGTTGCATCTGCACATGTTCGAGTTAGGAAATTTCCAAATTCTTCCTTTCCCGCACAACCCATGACACGTGTGGGTTTTAGATAATTTTTTTAAAGCATAACCTGCATCTCAATAAGCATCATTGCTAAATTATTGCATTGTTTTGTGTTGGATAAAATTATGAAAAATAGTATTGGAATGTTCCTCTTATTATGTGTAGTTTATTCCGTATATAAGAATGTTATTTGATAAACTATTCTCAATAATCTTTTTTTATATAGTGGGTTGTTTAATTACGAAAATGGTTTCCTTAATTTTGAAAAAGTGCATTTGGTTGTGCGCGTAGTGTTGATTATGTTTTTAAAGGTGCGAGAATAGTTTTTAAAGGTATTTATATATCATGTGTGCAATTTTTTTATTGGTGTCTCCTATGAGTAGTTTATAAGTTTGAATAAATTATTAAATTAAGAAGTTGTTAAAAATTGGTTTTATGTCGTGCGGTTATTTTAAAAGGGGTTTTGGGTGTCTAATGTCGGGGGTCAATATTTGGAAATTGTTTTACAAATTATAAAGTGTCTTATTAAATAGTGGAAACAATGTGAGTTATGTTTTGAAAGTGGGTTGAGGTGGTTCTTTTGTGTTATTTGTTCGTTTGGATTGTTTTAAGTCGGTGTTTACATATTTTAGTTATCTCTGCGGTTGTAGCACATTGGCAAGGTTTTTCCACGCTCAGGCGATTGTCAGCTTGCGTGCACGCTTGCGCGCCCGTGCGAGGCGAGTTGCGTCGTTGTGTTTGGGCACCAAGCCAAGGTATTTCCCCACTGTACTTACCTTTAGATTTAGGATTTATTTATTACTTTATGTTTTATTAATTTTAATAAATTGGAAATAATATAATATTATTTTTATATGATTATTTGATGCGAAAATAGCCGTTTATTTTATACCAAACACTTGAAACATTTTATTGACGAGCGGACACCCAGTATTGAATGAATGCCTGTTTGGCCTATAAACATAATTCACAAAATTTCAAATGTACTTCTTGTTTTAAAGATATATGATTTCTCTTGAACAAGGGTTTTGGATTCTCTCAAGAAATGAGTTTTTGCATTAAAATTGGTGAAGGACCCTTTGACACTTTTATAAAATAAATTAATTTGGAAAACCCACTCAGGGATGATCTCTGGTGTGCGTTGATTGCGTGAGTTTTGTGTGATATTTGGGCATCATGACTGATTGATTTACATTGTGAACTCACCCCTTTTTATTGTATGTGTTGACATGGGAACCTGGCATATTGTGTGAATTTTCAATTAACGATTGCTGCACTAGTTTAGAATACACACTGGCTAGTGGCCTCATAGCATGGGAATACTGAGTTATTACTGCTATGGGGATTGGGCCCCCTGTTAGGCCATGTAAGGCTATGTCGGGCATTAGGGCGTTATGACGTCATCAAGTTAGAGCATGATTTCAGGATGAATCACTTGTATAATATGTTCTGGATTGTTCACGATCTCCTAGGTTCGACCCATGTTTCATTTAGTGTTTATTTATGTGTGGTGCATGATTGAGAAGTCTAGTTCGGTTGATGGCTCGTGTGTGTCATTTTTTCCATTTACCTTGCCGTGTGTTGTGTGATATGTGTAGTTTTCCTTTTTGACTATTAACTGGAGTTTGGTTTTCTAAATGTTCGCATAAATGTTTTAAAATGAAATACACCTGTTCCTTTCAAACATTAAACTTATTTTAAATTAAAAATGGCAATAGACTATTACTTGTCTTAGAAATGGATTTGTGTACGTGAAAACCCATATTTTGTATAACTTAGTTCAAACCTGGAATTATTAAATTTCTTTATTTAATGTTAGTGAATTGGGAATAGTTTATTTGGAACGCATACTGAGTGTTAATACTCACGCCTATAGTGTTTTCTTGTTTTTAGTTCTATTGTAGGTTCCAACTTTAGTTGTTCGCCTTGAGCGATGTCAGTTGTGGTATTGGAGGGTAACCCATGGGGCCACATGGAGTTTTGGTCGTGGTCAGGTTAGTAGCGTTGCTGGTTGCTATTTCTTTATTTTCTTTTGTTCTATTTGTTTTCACTGCTTAATTTATTTTCTTTTGGGCCAAACCATTTACACATGATTACTTTTGAGGCCCAGCACTAGTTGCCAGCCCGTGGGGATTGGGAACGCCCTTCGGGCCATGTCGCGGATCGGCTCAGGTGACCAATTCATGGTCGACCCGGGTTGGTTCGTGACACCTCATGCCTGAACTAATTGTTCATGACATCTGCATGAAGCACAATGAGTTGTAAGATAATCTCTCTCTAGAAATCACTTTATATCTTTTTCACATGCATCATGTTCATCCATTCTCTGCATTGTAGTTAAAGTTGAAGTGAAGTCTCATCCAAAGTCCTTTTCTCATTAAAATGGACTTATATTTATAGGAAAAACTTCCAAACAGTTGGCTCAACTCCAACAGTCATATTTTCCCTGAATTTCAGAGGGACCTCGACACGTGTCCAACATACAACAGTTAGTTTGTAATAGATTGTACAACATCGTTTCAAGTATAAGAAATGATATTAACTTAATGATGGAGGTTATATATAAGAAATCCAGGATTCCGATAATATTGGAATAATACATTAAAAAACTCTAACATTATTAAGAAAAATGGATTCATAAGAAAAGAATTATCAATAAAATAGATTCATAAGGAAACAAAAATCAGATTGTGAAACCATTATCCCATTATTTTTGGAATCGAAATCATAAACCTGGAATGACTTTTGCACCAGATTCGGAATCAATGAACAGAATCACTTTTTCACCAGATTCTGAATCATAAAACAGAATCACTTTTGCGTTGAATTCGGAATCATAAAGACGGTATCACTTATACACTGTAATCGGTATCATAAATACAGTATCACTTATACACCATAATCGATATCACAAATATAGTATCACTTATTCACCAAAATTGAAATCACAAAGATGGAATCATAATACAGAATTACTAATCTATAAGTATACCAGAATGGCAATATCACAAATTAAGAAAAACATAAATAAAGGAAAATAACATAACTTAAGAAAAGGTGTTTGTGATTTTCAAAACACAAGATCATAATGAATAGAGAAGTCATAAGATAACCTTTTTGACTCAACGTGAGATGATTCCATGACCAACTCTTTTGGTGTTGCTATATCTCACCCAATTCCCAAGGATAATTTAAACTATGGATATAGATCCATGGAATAAGAAATTTTTTAAGTATTGACTGTGTGACCGATATGACTAAATGTGTCTGTTATCAGCTTAAAATTAACATTTTAGTTCAAAATGTTTTAGTCAATGAAATCAAAGAAAACACACTCCAATTTTTATGATAATTTAGGAAAATGATTAATATGTCAATTTTGACTTGTATGATGTAGTCTCACATCAAAACGTTGCATGATATGACCTGAATGACTCATAATGTGTGTTTCCAGTTTGACATCACATTTTAGTAAAATAACCCAACCGGCATACTAAAAACTATGTAAACACATTCATATTGTTTTGATACATTCGTAAAATGTTCCATAAGTCATTTTGGATTATTACGAAATCGCCTCACCTAAATACAATGCACGGTGCAACCAATATCACTCAAAGTGTCTATTTTTATTAAAAATTGACACACATTTAATTTAAAACATCAAGTGACATGCTGATAACTGAGATAACACACTAAAATTGTATTTATATTTTAGGGAAATGATTTAAAAATCATTTTTGATGTTTATGAATCATATGATCCTCAATAAGATGCATTTTGTGTCCGGTATCACTAAAAGTGTCTCTTTTTATTTTAAATTTACATCAATTTAAGTAAAAAGACCAAGTAACAAAATAAAAAATGAGACAAAGCATTTGGATTCTTTTTCTATTTTTTATTTTGATCTATGAGTCATTTGTATCATTTAAGAAACAATCCCACCTCAATAGGAAACACATTGTACTGGTATAACCCAAAATGTGTCTTTTAATATAAAATTGACCTTAATTAATGGAAAAAAGAACAAGTGACATACTGAAATCTAAGAGAACACATTCATATTGTTTTTATACATTATAAAAACTATCCACAAGTCCATTGTGACCTTTAGGAATGATACACACATAAATATGATTCATGGTGTGACCGTTATGACTAAAAGTGTATGTTATCAATTTAAAATTGACATTTTAGTTCAAAATGTGTCACTTGTTGAAAACAAAAAAATGGGATCCAATTGCCTTGATAATTTTGTAAAATTATTCATATGTCATTTATTGTTTATATGTGTTAGTCTCACATAAAATAGACACATGATGCAACTGGTGCGACTCAAAATGCATGTTTTTAGTTCGAAATGGCATTTTATTAAAAAAACAGATCTCCCATTCTGAAACCCATTAAAATGATTTTGGATTGTTTTGATACATTAGAAAAATTATTTTTATGTAATTTTAGATGTTTTGTAATCAAATTGACCTCATTATTATTCACGGTGTGTCCGGTATCACTCAATGTGTCTCTTTTTATGTAAAATTAACATTTATTTAAGTAAAAACAATAGGTTTCCTATTGAAAACAAATAAAATGCATTAAATTTATTTTTATATATTATGAAAAGCATTTATATGTCATTTTTGATGTGAAGGAATTATCCTCTCCTCAATAAAATTCATGGTATGGCTGGTATCACCCAAAATTTTATTTTTATTTTAAATTGACATTAATTTAAGTAAGGACAAAAGGTGATGTAATGAAAAAATACACATTCATATATTTTTTTATACATATGGAAAAGTATCACTAATTTTTTTATGGAATGTTCGAATAAACCCTACTTCAATATGATGCATAGAGTTACCAATTTTACTAAATGTGTCTGTAATCAGTTTACAATAGACATTTTAATTCAAAACGTGTCACTCACAGAAAATACTGAAATCACACTTAGATTATATTTATTATATAGGAATGTAATTCATAATTCATATGTTACATGTATTAATAAGTCTCACATCGATATAAAGCATGATGGGACTGTTATGACTTATAATGTGTGTTTCCTATTTGAAAATGAATTTTTTTTAAAAACACACAAGTGAAATTCTAAAAACATTGAAAAAAATATTTATATTTTATTTATAATCTAGGAAACAAATCTATAAGTAATTTGTTTCATGTTGGAATAACTCACCAAACAATAAAAGTCACAATGTTTCTATTATAATTCAAAGTGTATCTTTTTATTTAAAATCAACATTAATCTAAGTAAAAAACAACCACTGAAATTCTGAAAACCGAGCAAACAAATAACGGTTACATTGATATTTTAGGACAATTATACATTATTAATTTTTGATGTGTAGTTGTCAAATGAACCTCAATCTGATTCGCAGTGTGACCGGTGTGACTGAAAGTGCCTATTCTTAGTCTAAAATTGGCATATTAGTTCCAAATGTTACACTCACTAAAAACCAAGTGAACGTGCTATGATTGTATTCATAATTTTGGAGAACGATTCATAAGCCATTTGAGACATGTATGAATAATTATCATGTAAAACCAACACACGATATGACATTTATGAGTCATAATTAATGTTTCAAATTTGAAATGAAATTTTAGTAAAAAGATATACAGTTGTCATACTGAAAATTGAGAAAATGCATTCAGACTATTTTGATACATTTAAAAACTAACCATCAATAATTTATGATATATAGGAATCAACCACACATCAATCCAATGAATATTGTGACCAGTATAACTCCAAATGTGTCATAATTTAAAATTGACATTAATTTTACTAAAAAGGAAAAGTGACATACTGAATACTAAGAAAATGAATTCCGATTGTTTTGATATTTTTGGACAATGTTCCATCACTCATTTATGACATGTATGGATCATAACCACCTCAATAGGATTCATGGTGTGATCGGTATACCTCTAAATATGTATTTTTTATTAAATATTTATATTTAATTATTGTATTCTTTTATATTAATGTTTAATTGATCCCTTGGCCTTTTCTAGGGAAATATTCTTTGACACATAGGTCAATCATTTTCATAAGGTCTCATACCCTTATAATTGTATTATTTAACATTGGTATCTTCATTATTTCCATAATAATTACAAACATGGTGGTATTTTTCTCCGATATTGTAACAAAATGTCATCACCAATATGCATGTTCTAGAATGTTTCATTCCACAATTATTACTGGATGGAAATTCAACTATTACCTTTTCCCCTTTTCATTATTTCATTTTACAGAGTGTTCAGAAGACCTCTCCTTCTCATTTTTCCATTAAAATAATAATAAATATATTATTATTTCTCTATCTTTATAGCCCATGAGACGATATGTTCATGTGATAATAATGTTTGGTAGACTATTTCCCTTCAGTGGAATGGTTTTAACCCATTGAAGAATTTATCAATCATTCTCATTGGATTTCATAGGTAATCTATGACATTCATTTCTATCCATTTAATTTTGGATTCATACATTTCAAATTTGTCATCATCTTTCTATATTAGATTCATGAATTTCTTCTCCATATCCACTCATTGTTCGTAGATGAAATATTATTCTAATAAAATTTCCTTAAAATCCTTCTATTACATATTTTGACTTTCTCCCTACTCCTATGTGTTTTCAATTAATTTCCACCATTGATATGCATATCTAGAGAGATAATAAACTACCAAGATATCTTATATCTTTCATTACTTACCAAAGGGAGGAAAATATTTTCTGAGGAACATATACTTATTCTTCTACAAATAGGTTTGTAGTCCCATTGAATGATGGAGTTTGGTATCACATAAAGGGATTTAACATTGTTAAAACATATTTTGGATTGGGATTCTCTATGTGAGTATGGTTATTTATCATATCTTGCGTTAGTTTTAACAATATATTTATAAGTTTTTTAGCTTCATTTTCACCTTTAAATCCAACTCCATTATCTTTAAAGGGAGGGAAATCCTTAAATGAGATATGTGCATCGATATAATTTAAATTAATTTAATTAAAATAAATTACTTAAAAATGGAATACAATAAATTAGGTTATAATATATAATTTTTAGCTAGAAAATCATATAAAATCAATTGAAATTTTATACATATTTAATCTTTTATTCATATACATTGTTTCCTAGGGGACATATCTACTTTTAATTCCTTCAAACATGATTGTAATGAAAATGTGAATTATCATATGAATACTCCCCAAGAGTGTTAAAATAGGTGCATAGTAAGGCCCATTTTCATGTACTAGGTTATGTTGAGTCTGGCCTGACAAACCGTGTCAAAGTTGCTACCCCAAGGTACATATGATCCTAAGCCACATCAACTTGTAGTATCCATATAGGGATGCATTTCGTGGAAGACCCATAAAATATATACCCTACCAATATTATAGGATGTTCTTATATGGTTATTGAAAAAGTATATCATAGGGTTGTGTACCATAATCTGTGATTTATAAATCTAGTTTCTAAGGTTTCAACTAAATATTTTCTTAAACCAATTGTAAATAGCCCGACCCCCGTAGCCCAAATCCAATTCCTTACTTAATTACATTGATACTATAAAAAATTGATCACATCCCAAAGGACCGAATAGTTTAGTATCTTTGGAAAACTAGATACAAACATAAATGTTACGTTGTAACTTTTAAATTAATAAATACATAGCAAAACCATTCGAAGGACCCCTAAAATCCTATATTATCCCTACAAGTCATTCATAAAATACATATTCGCATCATGGGGAAAAATAAAACATATTAAAGGGGTGAGATTATATGATTATTATTGGTATGAAATAGAGTGGGAGGAGTCATAAATATACATAAAAATAAGGTGTGTTAAATAATTTAAAACACATTCCATTGAACCATAATCTTTAGCATAATATGGCATGAATAAAATATGATTAAATAAGTTTATAAATAATCAAAAGGGAAAGGAACCCAACCATGGAAATTATACTATTAGAATAACACAATTTATTATAAATTACTAATATCATAATAAATGGATTCATATTGATAGAGATCGTAACATACAATCAATGATTTATCATAGAAACCATAAAATGGTAATACCTTAGCCAATACCCAAACTAGTTTCTCTTATGAGACATAATAATGCATCGAGGAGATATAATGGGACCCACCTTTCACTTACTATTTCTAATTAATTACTCAAGTAAATGGGGTGAAACTTATTCAAAATATAGATTCAAATTGAAACTATCATGTTAAATGTAAAAAATATCCCCAACCAGTTAACATAATCATAAACTATCAAGAGTAATATGGAGAATGGTATCAAGATAAAACCTCCCCAGTCAAAGTAACTATAAACCGTACAATAATATATGGAATATGGTAACATAGGATGTAAATATCAATCAAGAATATTATTAATAATAGGGTTTTGACGAAGTTGACAATACACTAATAAAATCCTTGATAATTTTATGAGATAAATACAATTTTATACTTTGGAAAGAAGCGATCATTATGAAAATAAGTTTCATAAAATAAGACTAAAATCATATTTTTTCCATAAATAAGAGGTATGTAAAAAATATATATTTAATGAATAAATGATGTCCAACTATCGTGGTAAATTATAAAACGTTTCTTTATAAATGAGCACCTTTATTGCGGTTTAAGAGATAATATAAAAGGGACTTTAAAGAGGATAGGGATTAATATTTTTTCATAAAAAGTTCATAGTAATAGAGTGTGTTTTCTGGAAAAAAATTGTTAATTTTTAAAAATATTGGTTCCTTATAACGTATTATGGATTTTACTTGAAAATGTGTTGTAAATTTGGAATTACCCATTAATCGAGCTTGCTTATTAGGAGGAATTAAAACGGAACATAATAAACATATTATTTGAATAAAATAAAGCTGAACAGATTTAAATACATGTGATTGGAATATATACAGATAATTTATAATATTTATATAAAAATAAATAAAAAATACAATGGTTTAATTATAGTTAAATAGTAACCTGAATGAAAAGTAGATGATTGGGGTGAATCTATTACATTATGTCTGAGAGTGTTATATACTTATAATTAACATCCTAGATAATTAAAATGCATCAATTACTAATTAAATTCATAATGTATTAAAAAATTATTTTATTTAGTATACTTTTATTATGTTAATTTATGGGATGGGTTATAGGATTCAATTTCATTGTTAGGATGTGTTCGTTTCTTTTATTTTCATGATTAGTTCACTTGTATACATGTAAAAAAGATCATGTGAATTTGGAATAGTTATCCAGAATTGGAATAAAATTTTATTAATGAAATCAGAAAATATTTAATGGTCAAATATATCATTTTTAAATATATTAGTATTATTCATAAGAGAAAACCATAATGTTAATCGTTTTTATTATTTGGACATTTTTTTGATCATCATGATCTGGTTTTGTTTTATTAATTAATATTATATATATACTAGTTATAGAACATAAAATAAGTTGTTATATACATATTATAATCATATATAACAATAAAAAAGGTTTTATGACCAGAATTGAAAGCGATAATAGAAAAAAAAACAAACGTCATCCATGAAGGTGGTGAATTGTCCCCTCACATGCAACATTTTCATTTAAAAACAAAATAGTGAGGAGAAACGAATTTATAGAAGATATCATATAATAATAATAATTGTAGTATAATTATGATAATTTTGTTATCATTCATGGTTGTATAGTGGATGTATTTAAAGGATACAAAATAAAATTAATTCAATGAAAACTAAACGAACTAATGTGAATCTTACCTTTTATATTCCCCTTCTTGATAACCTCTTTAAGGAAATACTAAATGGTCTATTTGGTGAGATATTAAAGACACAATATTGGGGAGATTATTGTGTGATGGTTTGGGTAAATATTTGAAATTATTTAATGCTTCTGGAGTTGTTGGGAGAAGTGGTGGTGAGGGGTAGTATTTATATTTGAAGAGAATGATGTTTTATTATTATTTAATTCATTTGAAAATTATTTTGACTGATGACTACGAATTGTTTTGATTCCTTGAATATAAATATAAATGAAAGAATTATAGTTCTATGTTATTGTTCTTATCTCATCAATGGCTCATGAAATAGTTTATTTAACTTATAATGTGTATATTCCATAAATTACCCTATTTCACTATTCACCAAAAATTCAACTATTTTAGAAAAAATATAAAAAATTCACCCTAAATTTTTTTATAAATATTGAACTAAAAATGGACTACATTTTATGAAAATAATATTCTTAAATGTATAAAATTTATATTTTAATTATAATCATCATTTATTAAAAAAACTACTAATTTTAATATTATTAATCCTTTTATAACACTTTGATAAATTTATTAATGACTCATAAAATTATCATATAATCCAAAGACAAAAAAATATAAATTTATGAATATATTTTTTGAAACTAAATTTCAATTTAAAACATTATATTAATTATAAAATTTCAAATAAACGTTTACCCTCTACAAAAATCCCAACCATTAATTTAAATTTTTTAAAACCATTAATTATTTATTCCAAGATATAAATATATCATATTTTTATTTATAAGATACAAAAACTTTATTCATACTTTTAGAGGTGAATTTAATATTTTATTGGTCATATTACGTTTCCTAATGATCACATTACTACTCCAATGGTCATACTTAATAGTATATTACCTTTATAAACATCGTGTAGCATGACAGATAAACTATCAAATATATTACATTTTAAAAGAGACATAACATAAAATCATTGGGTGTTACACCATTTAATGTGAAATCATGATTCATGTGTCTCTGAAACATGTAATTGTTAAAATACTAACACCTAAATGTTGGAGTCCTCATTATTTAAAAAAACAATTTTCTCATAATTTCGCATCATGAGATAAAGATATGGGTGCTTGCAGGTTAAGGTAAGACAACTCAATCATTGGATCATCCCATACATTTCATACGAAAAGTCTCATGCTTATGGAATAGGGTAAATATAAAATTTATCATAGATTGATGAGGATAATTTAATATAGTCATATTGGTACAATGTTGGGATCTATAATTAAATTTAATATAGGTCGGACTATTGGATTAATAAAATGTACCAAAGGAGGAATCAGGCATGGTTGGGATATTTAATGTATTATCCATTCATAGTAATCAATGTTTGTATGATGATCGAGTAGATATTATGAATTATTTTGGTCCTTCCCATATGTGGTCGATTTTTAGAAAAAACTTTTCTTGTATCATTGGTGTTCTGAGAGATGATAAAATATCACTTTGGATGAATTAGTTTATGGGGACCTTTTTATTGGACACTCACACTAACTGATTTTGATACCTTTCCCAGTTATATAACTCTAGGATCATGTTTTTTTTATTTGATTATAATTCAACCATATAGATTTTTTCTCTTCTATTTGGTGTCTTCTGATCATAACCCACCATATAAAGTGATGGAAGATGAACATCTATATGTGAACACTACTAGAAATCATTTTTTTCCTAATAGTTATATACTAATGATTCTTTTGAACCGTTGGTATAAATGATCTTTACCAAAAGTTTCCATTAACCATTGGTAATGATCTATAAAAATTGATATTTCCCAATGGTTTGATGAAACTGTTGGGAAAGATTGGAAGAAAATTAGTTTTCCCAATGGTTTCATGAAACCGTTGGGAAAGATGGGAAAAACTCAGTTTTCCCAACGGTTTAATGAAACTGTTTGGAAAAATCTATCTTTTCCAACGGTTTTTAAAAATCGTTGGGAAAGATTTCCCCCAAATACAGACCACCCAAACTCCCACTCAGCCTAATTGATGACAGAACCTAATCGAGCTCCTGAATTCATCTCGGCCACGACACTACTTCCAGCCATGATCCATCTTCAATCAAAAAAAATATTATTTCACACTTCAAATTAGTAAGTCTTACCTTAGTTTTAGCATTATTCCTCTATTTTTTTGGCGTTTGATATTTTGATTTAGGCTAAATTAGGGTTTCTTTCAATGAAACCTTGGATTTGTTTTTTGTTTTTTTTCTACACTTCAAACATGGTAAAGGGTTTGTTTACTGGGGTTATATGGTACTTTCGGTGGAATTTATTTTAGTTGAAAATTGGATTTTGATTTGGATGAATTTATGTTTCAATTTTAGGTGGGGGAGGGTGTACAGATGTGGTGGGGGAGGATGTCAAGGGATATCCAAGTGGGGTGGGGGAGGGGTTGTCTAGGTAGGGTGGGGAGGGGTCCCGGTTGTCCAAATGGGGTGGGGGTAGGGTTGTTTGGGGTGGGGGAGGGTGTGCAGGTGGGGTGTGGGAGGGTGTCTATGAAGGGTTGTCCAAGTGGGGTGGGGAGGGTGTGCATGTGGGGTGGGGGAGGGGCTGTCATGTTATGGGGGGATGGGTTGTCCAAGTGGGGTGACAGTAGGGCTACCCAGGTGGGGTGGGGGGGGGGTGGTTGGGATTTCCAAGTGGGTTGTGGGGGGTAGGGGTGTCCAGGTATGGTGGGGGGGGGGCTGGGTTTTCCAAGTGGGGTGGGGGTAGGGTTTTCCACGTGGTGTGGGGGGGGGGGGGGTTGGGTTGTCCATGTGGGGTGGGGGTAGGGGTGTCCATGTGGGGTGGGTGGGTTGGGGGTAGGGATATCCAAGTGGGGTGGAAACCCTAAATTCAATGTTTTAATTGGTGTGGGTGGGGTGGTGGTTGGGCATTTAATGTGACTTTTCCAAATGCGGGTGCCTTGAGAATACTCCAAATATTTGTTAAAAATGATCAATTGGATTTTATTATTTAAAATGTATTTCGAAAGATATTTCAGAAATTTGTTCATCTCGAGGAAAGTGTTTTATTAAAATTAGATTTTTTAATAAGGCTTGTGTAATGTATTTTGTTATAGTACACATGTTATGTGACTCTATTTGGTATTAAGTAACACATGAGATAACTATGTGTGAGAATGTGTTGTCAAAGAGATTCCATGGTTGGATCAAGATTATATTTATGTTTTGAGCCAATTAATGAGGTGTTTTAAAGATATTTTGAGATATTTACCTATTTAATCATTCTATTTACATAGCATATGCAAACACTACCATCATTTAATCAGTGAACTCAAGTCATTAATTCAAGCCTTCAGACTCACTATCATGTAATAAATTGATTGATATAAACCCATCCTCACATGATTTCTTACCTTAGATAGTGTCCAACAAATGAAATACGAGCTTTTGAATTCATCAGATAACCAAGATCATATATTCCATTTCCCACAAGATGAATGTACTAATATAACTTTAGTGTCAATTAAATATTGTTCTCATTGTATGATGTATATTATGTGTCCTTCTTGGCCAATACTCACTTTTATGAGGGTGGGGTTCTTTTTACTACCCATTATGGCATGTGTAGACATCCATAAAAATGTTATATAAGTCACAAGTTTTATTCAGTAATGTTGTTATCATTGACTTACATTATTATTAATCTCAAATTAAAAAATAAATGTTTTTGTCTATACATAATGGAATTAATTCTTTTTACAATCCATGAACAACCTATTATTGTATAAGCCAAAAATTTATTCACCCATGGGGTGCACTTGACTTGGGGAAGTAATTGGGTAATGAACGGTATGACCATAGAGATGCCAATAATGAGTTATTGAACATGAGTGAATGATTTGGGATTCCTATAACACATTATGGGACCTGAGGCATGTGCCTCTTATAGACCTAATGAAAATGAATATAAATAAATTTTAATTTAATTTATGAGTACTTGTTCTTTACATCATTTTAATAGTTTACTAAAGTGACTAGAAACCTCAACCATAATCATTTACTTAAATGTATTTTCTATTAAAGTTCAATCCTATTGAATTGTTTATGACAAAATGACCTATATAAATTCTTTTTACAGAATGGAGATAAGTAGGATGTATGAAACTGATCGGATCCCAAGAGATTTTCAAAACAACTTGGAGAGATTTATAGATTTTTCAATTGACAATGCTTTAGATAGTGGTCGCATACAATTCCCATGTTCCAATTGTGATGGTAGACCTCGGTTGAGCTGTGAAGAAATCAGCTACCACATAACCAAAAATGGATTTCAAGAAAACTACTTTGTGTGGTATCACAATGGGGAGAAATTGAAATCTCAACTTGGTGATAATCAAAATGAAAGGACTGGAATGGATAATTTGTTAGATGATCGACTTCCATTTATTCATCATCATGAAAAAGAAAGGATTTCGACTCAAGAAGACTTTTATATGAGGACAGCTGATGCATCTAGTGAAAATGATGATATTTATAGGGTGAAAAAATTGAATGATGCTGCCACAACTCCAGTATATCGACAATGCGATAAAATGAAAAAGCAAGATTTTTTAATCCAATTGTTTCATGGGAAAACAATGTATGGGATTTCTAATACATAAATCAATTATATTCCTACCCTATTGAATGATTTACTTCTTGATGATGCAGATATTCCCTCAAACCACTAATGGTATGGAAGTTATTTGAGGAACTTGGATTTTCATGAAACAAAATTCAGGCTTGCTTGAAAGATTGCAGTTTATTCTGGGAGAAAACCACTTAATGAAATGATTGTATAAAATGTGGCACATCACAATGGACGTCAAAATCTAATGGAACACCATCCCGTGTTCCACAATAACTAATGTGGCACTTTCCATTGATCCCTAGAATACAGAATCATTTTATGTCTGATGACATATCAATAAAAATGAGATGTCATGATACCGTGAGAATGAAGACTAATGATGAGTTGGTTCATCCCCCAGATGGATTTTCATGGCAAAGATTTGATGCTCGACATCCTGATTTTGCAGCTGACGTGCGTAATGTGAGTCTTGGTCTTTCATGCGTCAGTTTTAATCTGTTTGAGAAGATTCTTACATCGCAAATCACATGGCCAGTTTTTACCAACATTTATAATCTTCCCCCATGGTTGTGTATGAAAAAACCTTTCCCTTTCTTGAGTTTACAGATATATGGTCCTTCTGATCCTGGAATTAATATTGATGTATACATGAAACCTTTAATAAAAGAGTTGAATTTTTTTTGGGAAGTGGCTGTGCGCACATACGATGCATGTTCGAAAGACATATTTCAGATGCGTGCTGCGCTTGTGTGGACGATCAATTATTTTCCAGCTTATGTAATGATGTCTGGATGGAGCATGAAGGGAAAACTGTCATGTTTAGTTTTAATGAAGAATACATGATCCAGAATACTGAAACATCGTTGTAGTTTCAGTTTTATGTGACATCAACGATTCTTGCAAAAGGATCATCCATATAGAATTAATCGTCAAAGATTTGATAATACCATAGAGAACGATGATCCAACTCAGTGTATTTCTGGAACTGATGTTCTTAATGAATTGAAAGATTTCAGTTTTTCGTTCAAGAAGGGTCAAATGAAATCTGGAAATAGAAATAATGTTTCCACTAAAACCTGTTACAATTGGAGGAAGTGCAGTATTTTTTTATTTTCTTTATTGGTCAACCAATTTGTTACATCATTGCATAGACGTAATTCATATTGAAAAGAATATATGTGAAATTTTGCTTTCGGTTCTTCTAAAATTTAAGGGGAAGACAAAATGTGATTTATGATCTCGATTTGACTTGGTGGATTGGGGCATCAGACCAGAATTGCATCATGTGTGTATCAATGAAAATAAATGGAAACATTAATGTGATTCTTATGTGATGACACCTATGAAAAAAAAACAATTTTTGTAAGTATTAGAGACTATTAGAGTTCATGATGGCTATTCAAGCAACATATCTAAATGGGTCAACAGAAGAGAGTTGAAGCTAAAATCATTGAAGACTCATGATTATCACGTTATACTGAATGAGTTGCTTCCAATAAAAATCCGTTATATTTTTTCCAATAATGTAAGGGTGGCTGTTATTCAGTTGTGCCATTTGTTTAGAGATCTTTTTGCTAAGGATTTGTCCATTTATTTCTTTCAAAAAATGTTCATAGATGCCCCATTAATTTTGTGTGAGTTGTAGAAAATATTTCCTCCATAATTTTTCACATGCATGTTGAATCTGAGTGTCCATATTCCCACTAAAACACTTATCAGAGGACCTGTTTCTTTTCGTTGGATGTATCCAACTAAAAGAAATATGTTCACATTAATGTCTTATGTCCAAAATAGAAATCATCCCGAAGGTTATATCGTGAACGGTTACTTGGATCAAGAATATATGGATTTATGCTCAATGTATTTATCTGATCTTACTACAAGAGTGAATAGACCAATGAGAAATGAGATGAAAAGTATGAGAAAATTGAACCCAGTTTTCCACCACTTCCTCAAATAGGAGGAATTCCTGGATCATGTACATTGAAGACATTAAGCCATGAAGAGCGGGAGATGGCACATCCCACAGTTTTGTTCAACTGTGATTTTTTCGATGACTATATCAGGTAACTATATTTATTTCGTATATCTTACATTTATATCTATTAAAATATTCATATTTTTTATTTACAAGGAACATAAAACAATGATAAATAAGAAGCATCGTTCTTTATCTTTTAGAAGGAGAGAGACTTTTCATAGCAATGATTTTTCTGCTTGGTTAAAATTGAAGGTAAAAATATTACTGTTTAAACTAATTATTTCAATATTTAATTAAGTTTAACTGTCATTTATATTGCAGGTATTGAGTTTGTCTGCAGACTTTGTCTCTGAGGAAATAAGAGCTTTGGATTTTAGTCCTAATACTGTGGTTCGTGACTGTAAATCAATTGTTATCAATGGGTACAAATTTATTTTCACTGAAAAAGAAAAGAACATGAGAACACAACATGATGGTGTTATGGTTATTGCCACAACAGATTGTTATGCCAGTGCATCAGATAGTAGACCGCGATTTGAAAATGTGGATTTTTATGGAGTCATTGAGAAAATAATAATATTGGATTATTACTCTCATGGACGAGTCATAATGATGAAATTCCATTGGTTTGATTCGATGACAATACATTGCACATTTATTGATGATTGTGGATTTCGAGTAATTAATACGACTCGCACTCTTGATACCAAAGAACCATATGTGTTAGCATCAATGGCTAAACATGTTTTTTATGTCAAAGACCAAATTTGACCTGAATTTGGTGGCCTGGTTGAAGTAATTCTGAGACATATTTTTGATGATGGTGATAATTGAATTAACACTGTCCCTATTTCCATTAGAACCAATCCATTTATTTCTTTTGATGACTCAAATAGCTCAATTGTAAGAGTTGATTGTGAACCTGAAGTTGTGGTTGAAAATATATAGAATCATTCATCCATGTTTCAATTCTATTGGTTTACCTCAAGTTGGGTTGTTAAGGTTGGTAATATTCAAATTGATTTAGTATTGATCACAAATATGTTTTAGCTGAATTGGTTGTTTTGTAAATTATCAACGTTTATTAGTTGCTGTTTTATTTGAATTTCATTTTCTAATTTGGAATTGAACTGTATTCAAACCCAGTCAAACAATATTTCTAACTTGGTGAACATTACAACTTGTATGATTTGTTAAATTCATTCAAGCTCTTCTAAAACAATTAATAGCTAAATTACCAACGAATCCCCTTATTCCCTAATATATTTAGTTTTTTGGTTTACACATTAGTTTCCTTTTTCTAATTAATTAAATATTTGTTTTGAAAAGCCATAAATGCAGCTAATTGAAGAGAGACGAAGGAAAAAAATGATGGAGAACAATCGTCAGATGGCAAGATGGGAGTTCCACCATTAGTTCCTATAGTGAGTACTTTATTTCAAATATATATATATTTAAAGAATATATAATGTCATGTGATTAATTTTTTTGTCATCATTTTTGTAGGATCCACCTATACGTCGATAGTTATTCAATGAGGAGCCTAGTACTTGTCCTAGTACTCAGGCTAGTGGTACGAGGAGGGTTCGTACCAGAGGTGGACGAACAGGTGCGCGTGCCCAACAAGACCCTGCCCCTCCCACTAAAATGTCATCCTTCCCATATATTGATCCTGTTGTATCATTAGGGACACATGGTATATTTAGGCCTCCCAAGTTTTCTCTACCATTTGCATCTTCTTCCCCATCATTTTCACATCCCATGATGATCCCCACTCCCCAGTCAGAATCTGGTCATACTGCTGTCCCATCTTTTTTTCCTTCTACTTATGTCTCTCTGAGCTTCTATATTCCATCATCTTCAACTCTTGTTCAACCACAGGGTGTTCCATCAGTTTCTGGGGATCCGGCGGTGCTCAGTGATCACACTGGTGCATGTATATTTATAAACCCCTAACATATTTTTATGGCAATATTTATTTTAATTATAACATGTTTTGATAAAATATTTGTTTTTATTTCATAACAGATACATATACTGACAGGAGGCAGGGGTTAGGTTGTACATGCATGCGTTTGGTGTGGAACCGCCACACACAGCCTATGGTGGATTACAGTGAAGACATCAAAATGGTTGAGAAATCATGGCAACAATGTCGGAGTTTTTTGGCGACGCTTGCCAAATACTTCGACATCATTCCCGTCAGCTCGCTGTCATGGAGACATTTTCCACATGAGTCCACAGATAGAGCTTGGGCAGAGATATGGGTAAAAAAATCTGTTTTATTTAATGCCATGAATTATTTTTGTATTTATATGAATTAATATTTTGATGTCAGCTTTGATTTAATTTTCCCAATGGTGAGGGTGCTCGATCGGAACTTCTAAAGTATTTAGGCAATCTTTGGATAGCCTACAAGAATGAGTTGTATATTGGCTGGCGTGCTAGAGTAGGCACTGAGTTAGAGGCAGTACCAAGAGTGGATGATTGACCTATAGAGCAGTATCGTCAGATGATTACTCATTGGACAAGTACCCAGTTTATGGTATGAATTACATTTGAGGTATTTAAATAACAACTTTCATGTTTTGAATTAATATTATCCTTTTCATTATCGAATTTTGTTTAGGAATCCTCTGGAAAAAATAAAAAAACATTGATGCAAAAAAATACCTCCACACACTAGGACGTACTATGATGCCGGATCATGAGAGGAAGCTGGTATGACAATTTTTTATAAGTTTTCTTTACGACTTACATTTTATTTTGTTTTCTCAATTACTTAATCATTTTATATATTTTTCATATAACTTCAGTTTTCAATGTCATTGTTGAGTCAAATATAGAATATTGATGGATGTGTGCCTCGAGCAAAACTGTTTTGCTCGAGTAGACGGAAAAAGGATGGAAGTGCCATCAACAAAGCGGCTCAGCAGCAGATTGTAAGTTTTAATATGATGATTTTATATTTTAATATCAATTTGGTAACATAAAAAATATATTTATATTTGTAACAGGTTTCATTAGAGGCCCATGATTCCCAAGAACCAGACAATTTTGGGCCAATAGATCACTTACTTCAGGTGTTGGGAGAGGATCATCCTGGAAGAGTATGCTGCCGACCTAGGATAACCCCGATGAGGTATTGGACCTCATCTGGTACGAGCTGTAGTGCCACCAAGCTGCAAAATGTTAGGGAACAGGTAGAACAGGCTTAGAAAAGGGCCACAGAGACAACAAAATAGTCTGCTAGGGAAAACAGTTCGTTTATGAAATTTATTGAAGTTTTACATCCAACACTTCCAGCAGAGGCCAACTCAGTTTTTGATGAATATATTTCATCGATAATTTCTATATATGGTGCACCAGGTGGCAGTTCTAGTGGTGGTCAGGACGATGTCCAGCTTGATGATGATGATGGTGAGGAATCTTATACATAAGAGGAGGTAGAGGAGGAGGGCGAGGCGGGTGGCGAGGGCGAGGAGGAGGGCGAGGGAGAGGAGGAGGGCGGGGACAGTGATATGGATAGGGAAGAGGGTGATTATGATAATGATGATGGTGATGGTGATGTGAAATAAATTTATCCATTACATTTTTGACTAATATTACTGAGATTTGATATTTAATCTATTCTAGTTGTTGGTTTTATCTAGACTTGTAGTATAGTATTGGAGTTGAGTTATTTTGATATATAATATGTTTTTATGGATGTTGTTGTCTTTTAGTGGTTGTGTGTTTGGGAACCACCCTCTTTCCTGGACCCTGGACAACCCCCACCATCCTCCTTGGACCCCGGACAACCCCCCAGACAGCCCCCCCCCACAATCCTCCTTGGTCCCCGGACAACCCCCCGGACAGCCCCGACACCCTCCTCCCTGGACCCCGGACACCCCCCAGACAGCCCCCCACCATCCTCCTTGGTCCCCGGACAGCCCCCCGGACAGCCCCACACACTTCCCCTAGACAGCCCCCCCGGACAACCCCCCGAACGATCCATGGGTCATATATGACGTGTATGATCCAATATGAACTCAATCCAAGTCGCGGTGTGGCCGAGATCAGTCTAAGTGTCACTCTTTTGTTTAAAATGGACAACATTTTAAGTACATATGGAAAACTGACCAAACACATTCTGTTTCTGTTAAAACATTAGGAAAAATTACCATGGGTCATATGTGACGTGTACGAGTCAACCTCGCCTCAATCCGAGGTGCGGTGTGGACGACACCACTCAAAGTGTCTCTTTTTTGTTTAAAGTTGAATTCATTTTAAGTGAAAACAATAACTAGCATACGGAAAAAACGACCAAACGGATTCTGATTGTGTCGATACTCTAGCACAACGATCCATGGGTCATATGTGACATGTAAGAGTCAACCCCGCCTCAATCCGGGATGCGGTGTGGCTGACACCATTCATAGTGTCTCTCTTTTGTTTAAAATGGACATCATTTTAAGTGAAAACAACAACTGACAATGAAAAACTAACCAAAGGCATTATAAATGTGTTTATGCTTTAGGAAAACGATCCATGGGAAATATATGATGTGTATGAGTCAACCCCGCCTTAATCCGAGGCACGGTGTGGCCGAGATCACTCTAAGTGGCTCTCTTTTGTTTAAAATGGACAACACTTTATGTGCATATGGAAAACTAAACAAACGGATTCTGATTGTGTTGATACTTTAGCACAATTATCAATGGGTCATATGTGACATGTACGAATCAACTTCGCCTCAATATGAGATGCGGTGTGGCCGGCACCACTCAAAGTGTCTGTCTTTTGTTTCAAAAGGACATCATTTTAAGTGGAAAACATCAACTGGCATACAGAAAACCGATAAAACACTTTCAAAATATGTTGATACTTTAGGAAAATGATCGATGGGTCATTTGTGATGTGTACGAGTTATCCTCGCCTCAATCAGAGGCACGGTGTCGCCGGTATCACGCCATTTGTTTGTATTTTGTTTAAAATGTACATCATTTCAGGTAAAAATATGTGGTATATGAAAAACCGATCAAATTATATATTGAATTCCAGATTCCATATATAATTTTCATCTAAATTTTAAATTTAGTTCTAAATGAACTATGTATGTTTATAATTATGTTATGAATTCTAATTTAATTATGGATGTGTATAGTTCCAGGATGCATTATATGTTAAATGTGTATGAATTTGTTCTCTATATGTATGTGTTAGTTGGTTATTGCAGGTATAATAATTGTATTTGTATGTGTCAGTTTATTGAAGGTATAATAATTGGATTGAAAATGAGAGGCAAAACTACTGTGCAAATTGCAGGCTGTTGTGCAATTTGCACAACATAGGCTATGACAACAGTTTCAAACCGTTGGCATATCATCTCTAAGTTTTTTTACCAACGGTTCTATGAAGGGTTGGTAAAAAAACATTCCCAACAGGTTAGAAACCATTGGGAAAGAGGAGAGTGGTTGGGCATTCCCAATGGTTCAAGACAAACCATTGGGAAAAACATTCCCAACGGTTTGGCACAACCGTTGGGATAAGTTAATTTTTCCCCACCCTATCCTAGCAGTTCACTGTAAACCATTGGGGAAAGCTTTCCCAACGGCTTACTTCCCTACGGTTTGCAGAACCGTTGGTATAACATATACCAACAGTTCTACAGCCATTCCCACTAGTTCTAAACCATTGGGAAATACTGTATTTTCAATAGTGGAAATATCTTCTGTATAGTACACCTACAATTATAGGGTTTCATGGGCGGAATTTCGAGTCATCATCTGATATAACCATAGGTATATGAGATATTATTTTGAAAACAATTTTTATTATGGCCCACTATCATATGTAAGATATTACATTGGGTTTTATTGAACACCTCAATCATCATATTTTCTTGTGCATGATAACAAGAAGTGTGGTTTGATCCGATGTTGTAGTTATAGATCGAAATTTTCATATATGTGGCTCAACAGATAGTATGATTTCTTGTGATAGTTGTTTGAGGAATTCCAAAATTTATCTATGATGTCGAACTTTACAATGTTGATCATAGATAGTTCATTGACCTCTTTGAGAGGGATAAACTCCTCCCACATTGTCAAGATGTATTTGGTAGATAGAATAAACCAGCACTATTAAGCTAAATTTAGTGGGTAGGGACCCACAAAATTGTGTCCCCATACAAAAAGGACCATGTATACATAGTGTTATGGATAATATGTGGTTGATGATGTATATAGATTTAATTTATCCAGAATGTATGACACACCATATATTTTTCAATGCAATCTAGGTATATAGTGGTCTAAAATTCACTCATCATTATATCTGGTGAGAACATTTCAACCCCTCTTGATGGACCCCCATGACTAATTGAGTGATTTATTCATTAATAGAAGAATTTCCTTACCTATTATTTAATGGAAGATTATATCATTGAACCCACACCTGTAGAGGGTGGAATCATGGTGTGGGCCATCACGGTGGATAAATTGTGCTCACACATATAGATTATCTCATGCTCGGTTTGGTCTATAAGAATACACTCTTATTGGATTCAAACGATGAAGGGATTTATCCAATCAGATTAATATGAGATTTATAATGCAATTGAGATCCCTATAATAGATGTTCAAACCAAAAACTGATTTACCAGTATGCCTTCGTTATAAGAAGTTATTAGAGAGAAGACCTTATAATGTTCCACAAGAATGACAATTTCATCATGTTTATGGAGTGGAAGTGAGGAAATCTTGATTTACCAATAATATTATCTATCATTATATGATTGGGGAACATGATTCACCACTATCTAGGAAGGAAACAAGGTCATCAACTAAGAATTCAATACTAGAATGGGTACATGGTCATGTTTCCAAATGGAATTGTTTCTTCTGTTTTTAATGATTAATAGCTTTGAGTATTAATTAACATACAATAGGTTCTAAAAATTATGGATAAAATGAATCATGTAATAATATCCAGATACTCAACACCATTGTTTGAGAAACCTTACAGTAACCAATGTCAGTATTGAAGGATGTCCTATGTGATCGTGATAAGGAACATAATAAGATACACCCTAAAGAATTTTGGTTTGTTGATCCTCCACTTGGTTGGGAAATGGGAAGTATCATTGAAATATATTTCCAAAAATAGAACAAACTAATCAATAAATTGGATGGCCTCCTCGGGGAATTCAATATCCAAAGGTAGTTCCTCATGGGTGGTATGTGATTCCATAAAATCTAACAATTATTGGACATTGATTACTTTAGGGAAGAAAAACCATACGATTAAATACTATATAATTACATCCCATAATTCCATTTTTCATATCAAAATGGGATGGTAGAGAATTTTCATCAACTGATATAAACTTAATTCAAACATTATCATGTCGTTCTACAAGTAGTGACAGAAATTATAAATTAATAAAACTAGGATCAGGAATCTCTTCTTGATGGGATAATATTTATCCTATATGTATATGACCATGCGAATGAGATACATCAATGTATCATACAATTCCATCACCATTTTCTAGATATAGAAGATATCCAAGGGATAACTGTAAGGAGGTAACATAAAGGACTAATGTATTCCTAGATGTGGGTGGAATTAAGAACAAGGGATGTATAAGATTCTACTTGGTATCTTCAACTATGGACTTAAATCGTTTTCCCATTAGTAGATGGTGCCTTACATCATGAGTATTGAAATGGACTTACATATTCTAACCACATTTTCAATGAAGCAGGGCATATAAGCCAAGTTAACATAGAGATCTACATAGATACTATAGATTACACAAAGAGGGAATCTAGAAGGTAAACATGATCATATCTGGATTGATTTTAATTCCTCAATACTTGATGATGATGCTGGGGAACGTTTCAAAGGTAACTTGAAATAAAAAATTTTGGGTGATAATTTTATGTCTGTGGGAGACAAGGATGTGGAACACATTCATATTTTCCTTTAGTTAATCTTAGTATTTGTCATATTTGACCGCAAAATCATCCATTTAGAAATCCACCAATGATATGAAGAATTGTTCTATGACATGATAAATTTAAAAATCTACGGTATCTCAAAATATCATCAAAACAAATTGAATCATACTACATCATAATATTCCCAAAGGTGTTCTAAAGCATGTTGATTCATAATTCTTAGGGTCCATATGAAGTTATTTATAATATGAGTATCAATTCTTGATTGATGGTTTCTTGAAACAATTTATAAAATCGGTCAAAATCTTATTCATTGTAAGAGAAAAAACATCCACTAAGCAGTGGTAGTATGGGTCCAAGATTGTAATGTATACACTGGTCTACTGATTATTCATTCTTACTGGGACAATATTGGATGCCCATTTGGGGTATTGAACATCCCTAATGAATTCATCCTTAATTAACATATCAATGTAAACCTAAACCATTTTACTATGTGTAGGGAGTATCTTTCTAGGTTGTTTTTTAAATCCATGGTGGATTACTTTGAGGCTAAGGATATGAATAACATCCCCGAGATTGTGCCCTAAAATTTCTTAATATTATCTGGTGAACATATTATGGAACTATTTAATGAATGAAATATATTTACAATTCTCCTCTAATGACATCAAAACATTGATCAGCATTATCCACATGATATCAACTATGTCCAGGTTCACCTATAATAGCTCATTGACATCATTAAAAACACCATCATCAAATTTAGGATGTGAGTCATCCATATCCGATTAATTATTTGAAACATAGTTATCAGATTAGGGAGGAATTTATTTTCGATCTATGTATTGAGGAGTTGAACCAACTTATCCTCTATCAGGGGTGGAATCTCTTATAAGGGCCTCTTTAATTTAGAGACTGTGATGATGAAATATGACGATCTAATATCATATAGTTTAAGATTAAGAGTACCATCATTGATATCAATTAAATGGTGTTGAGTGAACATCCACCGATTCAAAACGTATATTTGCAAACATGTGGTGGCGTTAGGGATCAATTTCCATGGGGAATATTCATTGTTATGAAATTGGCATAAGGCATTTTGTAATAGGATGATTTTTTCCTGTGAAATATTACATATAATTCTATGGGAACTCCTTCTTTTTGTAGACGATGAATCATCTCATTATGTTTGGGGTTGTGGGAACCAACAACTACATGAGAACAATGAAGCTTTGTTTCATATCATCCCATTGATCTTTCGAATCATATATCATATCATGAAGGGTATTGAAATGAATTCATCAATTACTATAGAACCCCCTTATATTAAATCACATCAATGTAGTGCATCTCCCATGGGTTGGAGGGGAATACTCTCCATGTAGTACCCCTACTCGACATTTGAGTGATAATTTTAGGTACAGATTTTATGATGAACAGAAAACCATATATATACAGGGATAAGGACTTATTAAAATATATTTTTAGGATATATCCTATAAGAAATGAATAAATTTGGTTCATAATATAAGGCCTCTTAACCATGACATATTGAGAATATTTCCATTTGATTTTACCAATCTTGTCATACCCCAGAATATTTAGGTTGAATGGAGACATATTTGATTCCTTCAACTATAGCTTACAGAGCATCTAATTAAATATAATATTGATCTCGAAGACATTATCCACTATGAATCATTTAATTTCAATGTCATTAATCTGAACCATGATATCGATTGAGTTAATTTTTACTTGGAGAGTGGTACCTTCATCCTATCCAGTGAAGAAATGAAGTTATTGCATTCATCCTACTGAAATTCATATGTGTGGGAGTCCTCAAAAACTTCTACCTCAGTCTATATCGTGGGAGGGATCATCAGGGCCTCAATGTGTCAAATATAGATATTCTCATGTAAATTACAATGATATTCTTTAGCAAGTCTTATTTATGGGTGAGGGTAATGTTTTTGTTTACAAAGATTCTATAGTTGGTAGGGAGTAAAATTAATGTAGTTGATTAGTGTTATAGGGAGAAGCTAATACTCTTCATGTTTCACTACTGACTGGATGATTCATGCTGAGCACTATACATTTGGGGTAGGTCCAAACTAGATATGGACAAGAGTTTAGATGCGGTGGCTGTGCCATCCAATTGAATCATGCATTCGGTTTCATAGGTGCAATTAATGGAGTTTTCATAGAGGGTTTTTCATATAGGGCTCTATATGAGTATTGATATTTGGTCTCAATAGCATGTATAACCTCTTATGGATCACTATATTGGAAATATTATATATTATCATAGAATATTCTACTCCTTCAATGAAAACGACCTGTATTTCATAGGGAGGGGGAACGTTTCTTTTCTAACTATTCGGATTGGTGTAGTAATACTTGATCAGGAAATAATTCTAAAAAATAATACTCATTTTCTTCATTAATTTATTATTCAAGGATAGGATAAATTTTGGAGGTCTCTCCCAATTCGAGGGGCATGAGTTCCCAAATAGTGTATGATGGATTTGGTATGGTCTATGGAAATTAATTTCCCTAGAAATATTAGTGCTTATTCTTATAAGACATGAAAGGTTGTGTAACTAATGATTTTTCTAGGGTAGGAATGGAAACCTAAAGGGGTGTAGATTTCTCAACATAATACTTATTATTTCATTAAATGAGTTACCACCTTATGGGTTAACCATTCATTGTTCATTTGTGTGTATAAACCTTATGCCTATTTACATTCATCAATTTTTCACTGCTCTAACCAACCATGATTGACGTATACGGACCTTACCTTTTTTGGAGATTACATAATACATTAGACAAACGGAAAATCAAAGACCATATTAGTTAAGTGTAATTGGAAAATTGGTACCATAAAAAACTGCTTCATAAAACATGTACATTATCTCTAGCATTATCCTTTATAACTATAACCACTTTTTGATTGAATTTTCTTAAATCTCTTCTTCAAATCCTTTGGAAGAGAAACAATAAAAGGGTTGCGTTAAGATGCTCAGTAAGGGTAAATAAAGGTGATATGTAAACATAAACAAGAGCATAAAGGGAATGGGAATTTTATCATTACATTAGAAGATCAGGCCCCACATATGAAGGGAAAACATGAATCAAAAATAAAATCAAATAAAATATTACGAAAGATCATAACTGTAACATAATATATGAAATTGTGGAATACACCAAAACTTATAACTTTGTGAACATGTAGAAATCAAACATGATCAGTAATTAAATTTATAACATGAAATAAGGCACTCACATAAACTTATTAACATGGAAACCGTGTCCACTAATAATATTATGGACTTGAAAACAAAGCCCAAACATAGAACGTTGAACATGAAATCAGGTTCATGCATAAAATACATACATCATGAGTTATCCATATTTACCCAATGCACTAAAGGTATATCATGGTCTTAATAACCTCATAAATAAATCATGCATATGTGTTCCATAAAAACATAACTCACTTATCCTACTATAACCCAAGGGATAAATTGGGTTTCATAAAAATCATCCCATCAAACCAAAATCGACGAACAAAAAATGGATGTATAAAATAGTTAAAAACCAAAAAAACCATAGAAAACTAGGGGTAGTATACTTTATTCCAAACCTTATTAAATAATTTCATCTTAGATGGAAAATAATTTTTTAAAAACGCTTTAAATTTATTCATGAGGAAAATATCATTTCATCTTCAAAAAAATTTCCATTTATTAAAATTCCTACATTTTTATAAGAAAATAATTTCCTTAAAAATAATCTTGAAAACATGTATGGGAAGCATCATGGAAATCAGTTGTTATGAAAGTGTAAAAATACATTCATGCTGTATAAGTTAAAAACACTATTCTCATACATTTTTAGGTAAAGTCAAAACATACCATGTATTTGAAAATAACAAAAGATTCCATTCATACTGCATTATAAAAATTCACTATTTAGTACAAATTACGTTAAAAAACTATAGAATTATATAAATAATATTATAGAATAAATTATTTTAAAATATGGACAAGGATGATAAATATATCATATTAAATACTTATGTATAAACATTTTCTGAAAATAATGAGATTGAAAATGTTTCCCTTACCTTAGGTTCACTACTGTTTTTATATATCAAAAAAACTCATGTATAAAAATTTAAATGAGGTTATTTGTATTCAAGAATCATATTAATTTTTATTATTTAATACATGATTGTATTATCATCTGTTTTTTGTAAATATTTCATGTTTACTCATTATTCATGTAATAACTGCTTTATGTTGTTATGCATGTTTGGTTAAAGAAGTTTCAGTACTCCTTCTTATGTCATAGCTAGATCATTTAAATTTTTTATTAAAAATTATATATACCATATTTATGAATTCCTTAAATTTACATAATATTTTTTTGTGCAATATCATGTAGAATGAATCACACCACATTGTGGAGATGATGGGTCATACGTACAAACGCGCAACAATATCAATCCGATAATCATGAAATGTTATGGAAGTGAATAGTATATAATTTTTTTCTAAAATCAATATAATGAAATATAAAATATATATAGTTATTATTTCTATCATTATACCAATACATGTATGTTGTTGATGAAAATAGATTACCACCCAACATGGAGACGGTAAGCCATATGCACACATGTGCGGTGATTTCATTTTTTTAGTATGGATAGAAGGTGGAATATAGAAGTTTCATAATTATAATAACATATTAGTAAATCAGTGATATTTATATTGATACATTATAATGAAACAACTAAAGAAGATGTAGTATAAAAAGATTTTTTTTGAAATAATTAGTAGGGGAGATTTCCTCTACTATGATGTGCTTCCTCTAAATATATGCATAGAGCAGTAGTGTTGCTATTTGAAGATGTTATGAACCACTATAATTTAACAAGAGAAGTTTATAATTGAAATGAGCATTGTATCTCTGAGCATAAAGTCTCAAATTGATGTGAATAGTTGAGGTACGAGGTTAAATTTATAATTTAGGTGAGGGACAGTCATGGAAATTCTTAAAATATTAAATAAATTAAAATTAAGATTTTAATCCAAATGGCCCCAACATGAGATATGTTCTATATAATATGAGAATAGTTCTAAATCCTATCATTCCATAATTTTAATAAATTTAGTGATTTTATCTTATGTATTATCTTTTCATTTTACCCTAAATTAATCTCTTTTAATTTTAATTATGGTAACAAAATTTTTATTATAAGAGGCTATTAATTTAACTAATAAGGGATAATTTTATAACAATTTTATAATTAATGAACATTTATACATTATAATATTTACTTTATTCTTTTAGTTTTTTAAGATCTTTAAATAGACTAATAAAATATGATTTTTATAAAACATTAATTATGTCAATTTTTACACTATTAAATTAAATTAAATTAAATAAAATCCAAATATAACAATAAATTCAAACTAGATCGTTGAATAATAATTTTACATGTAATTTTATGCAATAGAATCTTTTATGATAAAAATTATTTCATATAATATTTATTTTCATATTTATAATATAATTTATTTGATATTTCTCTTAAGAAAATAATTATTGTATCACTATAATGTCAATATTTATGGTAATTGCTTAATATCTAAAAACTATAAATAAATTCCCATGATTTATACAATTTAATTACCTTTTATAACTACTTATTTTCAATGTTTCATTAATTTTAACACTATAAGGCAATTATTATACTTATAAGAGATAATGGGGTGACATGTTGCCACTTTATTTTGTTTTTAAAATAATTACATCACAATCATGGAATGAAATTCCAATAAATGAATCAATTCAAACCCTTAGGTGATATCAGCCAAATTTTATTCATAAAAAAATATATTTTTAATTTTAAATGTAATTTTATTATCTCTATCATATTGATTATTAGCCTAATTTACTCGATGTACCTTTAATGTAGGTAAATAAAAATTAACATATTTACTATTCATAATGTCCAAAAATAAAATGGACCTATTTACAAAATTTGGACATTATGATTCCAAATATGGAATCATTTTTTAAAAATTTAAGACATTAAAGATGAATTAGACAAATTAAAACTATTTCTGTTGTCAGAAAGTAAAACATGGTTTTAAAAGTTATAATATTGCATAAGAATGAAATTTTATTACATCTTAATTAATAGTAAAAATAATTATAATGACATAAATTATATTTAATGATAAAAAATATATTATATTTTTATTTAAAACCAATCAATAAAATAATTATACCATATAAATTATTTGGATGAAAAACGTTGTTTTCTATTAACATATAGCGTATTTTTACTTTTCTTCAAAACAGAAAAGTTATCAAGAAATATATAAAATTATTTAAAATTAAAATTTTATATTAAAATTAAAATGAAGATGGTTATGTTTTTAAAAGTAATATATCAATGTGTCAAATACTAGTTTTAAAATGGGTGCAAAATCAAAAGGCAGGAAGACTAATTTGTTTTTAAAAAACACTTCTTTTTTCCGGAAAATTGAATTTGTTCTTTACTGTTGTATAGAAAACATATGAGAATAATTGTAATAATTAAATTAAATAATATATATATATATATTAAATTAAAAATAACCATCTATATTTCTTTCATTATTTTATTTTTGATTACATAGGTTTCCTGAAGAATGTAAATATTATTCATACCATCCATTATAATGGCTAGGTTCAATAGAAAAATAATATTATTTAATTATTCACATAAACTAAGTCATGGAAGAAATATATTCAATCAAAATAACATGAATTTTTTTGAAAAACAAGCCATGAATTATGTTGCGTATACCACAAGCTCAAACGGTTTTTCCTATAGCACAATCTAATCATGGTGTACCGTACAACACAATACATAAAACAAGAATATATATCTCATAAAATCTCAGGGTGTTATATTCTACACCACATAAAAATAATTTCATCCTCAATATTTGTTGATTCCATAAAAGGATAGAAACCCACATCATAAAAATTAAAACGTCCTATAAAAAATAATATGTGGAAAATAACAGTTACCCAAAGAAAATCATAACTAGGTCTCAACATAGGAGAAAAAAGGTGACGATTGTGAATGGATGAGAATTATAAATCATCATATAGATTAATAAAAATCACTGATCATACCAATGTTAATGATATATTTAATTTTATCAAAATTATAAAATAAATATGTATGAAAGAGGTCATTAATATCATTAAAAAATTATGATAATAAGACACACTTTTACATCATGATCATTTTTTATAATGTTGAATAATTTTCATGAGATGGTATAATATCTTTATTTTTTGTACAATCTCACCATTGGTCATTCCTTGAACAATTTCAACTTGATTCCTTGTTGATCAAAATGATGTTTAATTTTTCATTCCAAATGTGTTATTAAATAATGTGATCCATAAATAGAATGATAGGTCATTCGATTTGTCTCTATAAAAAGGTTATCATAATTTATCAAATATGCATATGTCCAACTATGGTGAGATAATATATTAATCTAACAAAAAATTTCCATAGTATATCTTATACTATTTGTAAATGGATAACAAAACAATCCTTCCAAAAAACAGAAAATATAAAACATATAAAATAGGTGAACTAAATCATCATAACTTTTATCTCACATATCTCACAAGGAAATTCTTTGTTGACGCATTCTAAACTTGTGAATACCTTAATCATGAATTCTATATACCATACATCCTTATTGAAAATATCTGTGCTTCTTTATTCTTATGTCATGAAATAAATAAACTTCATCCATGATATAGTAATCCACTTTTCAAAAAATCCTTAATTAGTTCCAATGTAACTAGGATCATTCAATTTATTGGTTCAAATCCAAAATATCTTTGTCCAAATATAATTATCTCAACATCATGCTCATATTAAGGGGTTTCCTTCACTTAATTATTTTTTTCCAAAAAAACATCACCTTATTAACTTAGTCACATTACATGGTTATAAATACCATTCAACATATTATCTTTAGTAAAAACTATATTGGTCTAATACAAAATAGATTCATTATTTTATAATAAAATTAAATTGATTTTACAATATTATTCTGGAATCCCATTATATAAACACTCAATCACTCCACCACTTTGTTTTGGTACTCTTACATTGCCAAAAGTGATCGTATGTGATTTTCCCTTGTCTTTAGACATAGGATGTTGTTGATGTCGATCATCATCTATAACCCTTTGGCCTGGGATTTGTTTAGCATAATTACCCTTTTCATTTCACTCAAAATCTTGATTTGTGGGAGGTTTACTCTCTGGAGCATTTTGTTTATTCCCAGTACATTGAATTTAAAATGGACGAGGACCACTTTTCCCACACATTAATCATTTTACACCCCCCTTAATAAAATTTCCTCCATGTGTCCTTCCACACATTGAGCATAATGTAAATCTAAATTTTTTTTCCTGATACTTTTTATAGTTTCCTTGGAATTATATCATTATTTTTTCTTATCATAACCATGAGATAGATGAGAAACTATAATATCCCTTTATATAAGAGGAATACAAGGGTGGTACATACTTAAAAATATGTTCCTGAACCCATACCAATAAATAGTGACAATTTTAACATGTTACCTAGTATTCTTGAAAATTCTCCCCCATAAAATCGATTTACCGTCCAAGTAATAAGTGCCTAAATTAACCTTTTAATGTTATGAACAATAGATAAAGAAACATATCTTGTCAATGGTACAAATCCATTTCATAGAAACTATTGGATTGGTCATTAGACTAAAATAAGGTGGCTGTTTCCTTAAAAAAGATTCAAGAGAACATTGTTCTCCCCTTTTGTCATTTAGAAGCCTAACTGGACATTCGATCATAGAATCAAACTTCCTTATTCGATATCCCATATCATTTGGTTGTTCAAGAGGAAAATCATAGCATTTCCCATCACATTAATCATTAACGTGGTTCATTTGGGATCCTACTATTGTTTAAAACCCAAAATGAATAGTGTGAGAAGAAAATTAAAACATGGATATCCACATAATCAAGGGGTGTACTTTTAATATCTAACATCTTTGGTTTAATACTAAGATATTCATAATCATCACCATATTTCATAGACTATATCCTATAGTTATACTTACCCTTATGGACATCGCTAGACATCCCATTGAAATATCTCTATTGATATCATTAATTTTTTCATTTCTTAGTTTTCAAAGGTTGACTAAATCTTCACTCTGATACCAACACTAACGACCCTAGCATTATGTACTTGGAAATTATATTTATATTTCTTAATACTTCATACATTACACAAATAGACTCCCAAAACCATATTATTTTAGTTTCTTTGGAAACTGGGAAACACAAACAACTAATTATTAAAACGTCTACATCATCTCCCCCTTTATCCTTCATAACTAGAACCCCTTTTTGACTCATTTGACATAATACCCTTCTTAAAATCATGGGTAAAAGAAAAAATAAAAGGGGTGAGCACAAATTCTCAGTAAGGGTAAATAAATGTTATATGTATTCATAAACTATATCATAAAGGGTATCAGAATGTGATAATGACCTTAGATGATCATTCCTTGAATATCATTGGAAAAACATTAATCACAAGGAAAATCAAAGATCATAATACATAATATCATAAATGTAAAATAAGGCATGAAATTGTTGCATACAAAAAATCATAAAACATTGTGAACATTTATAAATAGTAACATGTTCACTAATTAAATTAAGGGAACAAAATCAGGCCTTTGAATTAACATATGGACATGGAAACTAGGTCCACTCATTAAATTATGGACATGAAAACAAGGTCTACACATAGAATTGTAATAATAAATCAAGTCCATGCATAACATACATACTTTATAATTTATCAATCATTACCCAATGCACTGAAGGGAGATTAATTTCCCACCCATATTATAAAAAAATAATTCTTATGTGTGCCATAGAAACTCAAATCACTCATCATAGTATATCCGAATGGATAAAATGAGTTTCTTAAACATAATTCTATCAAAACGTAATCCATGAAAAAAATGGTTGTCATAAAAAACATAAACATATTCAAACCATGTAAATAATAGGAATATTATACTCGAGACATAAACTTATTAAATAATTTTATATTAGATTGAAAAAATATTATAAATCACAGGAAATTGATTCTAGAGGGAAATATCATTTCTTCTTCAAAAACATTTACTTTTCATAAAATGTCATTCTATTCTAAAGAAATGAATTTCATTATAATAACCTTGAAAACGAGTAAGGGAAAATTCATGGAAATTAGGCACTATGAAAGCATAAAAATCCATTCATGTCATATATGTTAAAAAAAACATTCCTCTCATACATTTTGAATAATGATCAAAAAGTTCCTTGTATTTGAAAACTAAAAAAGATTCCTTTCATACCACTTAATAAAAATTATAAAATGGGTAAAATTTCCTATAATAATTTTTTGATGAATATAATGAATATTATAGAATATGTAACTAGGAAAAATGAACATGGATTATAAATATACCCTAGTAAATACATACATATAAACAATCTCAGAAAATAATGAGATTGAAAAAATATCCCTCACCTTCAGTCCGCTATCCCCATTATATTTCCAAACATCATTTATAATGATTTAACTATGGTAATTTATTTATTCAAAAATCATATATATTTTTATGATATCATATACGATAATTTTATCATCTGTTTTTACTAACATTTCATTGTTACTCGTTATTCAGGTATTAACTAAATTATGTTCTTCTTCATTTTTTGTCAAATAAGATATGGTTTTGATACATAAGTCATAGTTATATAATTAATATATGATATTATCATAATATATACCATATTTATTCATTATAAAAATTTATATAATCATTCCTTATTGGATATCAGGTAGAATCAATCGCATCACATCTTGATGATGGTAGGTCCTACATACTCACGAGCGACGATATCAATCCCATAACTGTGAAATGTTATGGAAGTGAATAGTATATAAAATTTTCAAGAATCCATATAATTATATAATAATCATGTATAGGTATTATTTCCATCATTATACCCATCAATTTATGGTGGGGGTGAAAAATAGATTAACTACGGCATGGAGTCGGTAAGTCGTACGTACAAATGGGTGATGATTTTTATTTATATAATGGATTGAAGGTGGAATAGAGTTGTTTCGTAATTATAACAAAATATAAAAATATTAGTGATACTAATGTTATTATATTATAATTAAACAACTAATGAAGATGAAGTTGAGGAAGAAATATGTTTGAATGAATCGGTAAAAGAAATTACCTCTTCATAGATGTGATACCTCTACAACTCCCCTTAGAGCACTAGAGTTTGTTTTGGAAGTAGACCATGACCTCTATAATGTTACTAGAGAAGTTGAAAAGGGAGAAAGTCTGGGTATGGATGAGATTAAAGTCTCAAATTAATGTTAATATGTGAGGTATGAGGTGCCCTCTTATAATTGAGGTGAGTGCCACCCTTGGAAAATATTAAATTATTAAATTAAAAAAAAGTTAATTTTTAATCCTAATTTCTCCAAAACTATGTATGTCAAAGATTTTCTAACATTAATTCATAATATTTTCATCCAATAATTTTTAGACATTTGTTGAATTTATTTGAAACATTATCCTTTCGGTATAACCTTAATTATTCTCTTTATATTTTCATTTTGATAAAAACATTTTTATTGTTACGAGGGTATTAATTTACCTTATAGGGTGTAAAATTCATAGGATTGGAATATTAATGAACTATTAGACATTTTATTTTTCAATTTATTTTTTGAAAATATTTTTTTAAAATTATTTAATAAATTACTATTTTTATAAAACAACAATAAAGTCAAATTTTACACTATTAATTTAAATAATTTTAAATATAATCTAAATTGAAGGATACCATCGAAAACAATTATTTAATTGTCTTATAATATGTCATATTATCCTATAATTTTTTTTATTCCATGAATTATTTCATATAATATTTATTTTAATATTAATAATATCATTTATTTTATATTTATCTTAATAAAATAATTATTATATCAGCATTGTGTCAATATTTATGAAAATTATGTAACATCTAAAAATTATAAGTAAATTTACATGATGTAAATATTTTCATTAAAATTCTAGTGACTACTTATTTTGGAAGATTCACTAGGTTTATCACTACATTAAAATAATTATACGTATAAGAAATAAGAATGTGACATGTTGTCACATTGTTTTGTTATAAAAATAATTACATCACTTTTATAAAATAAAGTCTATTAAATGAAACAATTATGGAAATTATACGATATTAGTAGAACTTTATTCATTCCATAGGATTTTGGTAGGTATTAGGGTAATGTTTTTTATCCTTATCATATTATTCGTAACACCAATTTACCTGATTTACCTTTAACTATGGTAAATATAAATCACTAAAATTAAATTTCATAATGTCCAAAAATAAAAGAGACCTATATACTAAATTTGTAACTTCCGATTCAATGTTTGGAATCCATTTTTTCATATTAAAACACCTAAATAGTATTAATTAAATCAAAATTACTATTGTCTTCAAAATGGAAAATATAGTTTTAAAAGTTAAGACATTGCAAAAGATTGAAATGTTTTTATATCTAAAATCAGTGTAAAATTATTGCTAATAAAAAAAATATACTGGACGATAAAAATATATTATATTTATACTTTAAAATAATTTAATTCTATAATTTAACAATATATATTTTTTGGCTAAAAAAAGATGTTTCCAATTAATATTTTGCGTAATTTTTCTCTTCATCAAAACAAAAAATTTATCAGAAAAATATCAAAAATTCATCCAATGAAAATTTTTATTTCCAACATAAAAAGATCCTTTTTATGTTGTTAAATATAATATATAAATGTGTCAAAAACTAGATTTAAATTTGGTGGACAATCAAAAGGCTACAAAACATCATTTTTTGAAAAAATACTTCTTTTATCCAAAAAATTCAATTTGTTATTATATTTTCTCTAAAAAACATATAAGATGAATTTTAAGAATTATATTGGATATATTAAATATATATTACATTAGTAATATCCATCAATATTTATTAAATTTTTTTATATTCATTTATATAGTTCTTCTGCATAATGTTAATATTGTTAATAAGTTGCATTATAATGACAACATTCAAAGGTAACATAATAATATTTAATTATTCTGTTAAACATAGTCTTACAGGAAATGGATTCTATGAAAAGTAATCAAAAGTGTTTGTAACACAAGCCAAGCACAATGTTTCATATACCCTAAGCAAATGTGGTGTTGCATATAGAAAAAGCTAGTCTTGGTATATTATAAAACACAAGTTATAAAAAACAATAAACAAATCTATCTCATTAAATCCTAGGGTGTTACAATTGCCACTATCGATGATAATAGGGACATGTGTTTCCTATACTGATACATTTACAAACTTGACTATGCAATAATCCACCTAATACTAGAGAAAATCCAAAAAATGAAACTTTTTATGTTTGTATTCCTGAGAACCTTGGGGCATGGAAAGTAATGGTCTTAATCTATGAAGATAGCTACTTCAGGTCTTATATGTTCTAGGATATTAATAATGTACTTATCTAGGGAACATGTAATGTACCCTAGGAAAAATAAATCCTTTAATGATTATGTAATATTTTTTAGATACATAAACAAGACCTTATGTTCCTAGTATAAATGGGGGGATTGGGTGGTGTTTTCATGGAAGGACTATGCTTAAATTGGGTATCATAAATGGGTACTATCAGGACTAGGGTCCCATAGGTGGTTTATTAACGGGTCCCTAGTTAGTATAGTGGTGGTTGTTTATACCTTCATATATTTTAAAAATGGATTTGGAAGGGGAAATGAGTGTGACCAATTACCATTCCACTATAAGGATTCCTCCATTTACTGGCCCCCCTTAGGGAACAGTCAAAATCTGCTTGGTAATCTTTGAGATATGAGAATATCAACCAACTCACTATTGATTTTTTAGAATCAAATTTTCAGTAGTTTAACCTTATAATGATTCATAAAAATGGAATAAATGAACCCTTTCATTGAGAAATGATTTCAGTAACTGTTTCATCTGTCCTCTCCTTTCATTTGGATTGGTAAACGATACTGGTCTTGTACATGGTGGACCTAAACTGGTAAACGATCTGTGAATGGACATCCTCTTATCCAATTAAGTATCCAAACATGAGAAAACTATACTAAATATAGGTATGTTCCTATAAGGATTATAAAATATACCAAATATTGAAATCATTCTACTTCTCTGTGTACCAAAAATTAGGCTAGAACATGATGTAAAGTGATCCAATTGCTTGAATGGACTACTCAAACAGTTTAATGGGTAAATAATGAATTAATAAATTATGGGAAACATTTACATGATCCACCCATGTGGACTATTAATTCTTTTAACGTTAAATTTTCAAATTCTTAAAATATAGATTCATAAGGTGAATGACAATATCATCTATAATTTATCTATCATGGGGGTTTCTAGTCACAATATCCTTCAACAATTTGTGGGCTTGTGAGGCATAGAGATCAAAATCCCACCCAAGGAAGACATGTTTCATTGGTGTTTAGGTAGTTCATATCCATTCCATATTCCATCTCCACCAACATATACCCAAATTATATGTGAAGGAATGAGCATATCAATTACAGGTTCAAATTTGAGAAGGAAGTGATGTTCAAATAGAGGAGGGATCTGGACCCCTCTAAAACTGTCCTTCTTAGTGAGTTGTTCGGTAAGGATAAGGCACTTATTCTATAGTATCGCTCAGGATTATGGAGTAACTAGGTAATTTTAGGATCTAAAATGTTCCTATTATTACATATAATATGAGTACATGACTAGATATATCTTTTCCTTTATTGAGATGTCAATGTGAGGGGGAAATTACTTCATTTGGGGGACTCCAAACTCCTAGTGTCTATCTCTACTAATGAGTAGGGGTACGGGTCAATGGATTTTATTAGTACTATGTCTCCCACTGGGGTGGGGGTTTTCTATCATACCCCATATTGATAATCCGTTTCCACTATTGATCCATGTGATTGATAATGGCATAGTTCGTAGTGGTGGTGGTTGGAGGCATTCTTTAAATATTAGAGGAATGATCAACCTGATGATCCGATTGTTTAATAGGAAGTGGACTAATGTTTGTATTAAATAACCTATCTACTTATTTTAATATAGTGGGTATTCTTGTGAAAGATTCATTGGATCATTATGAGGCACCCGATGAAGTTCTAATTAAATGACTATTGGTATCCACAAAATTCCGGATGTTGATCCACTAGGAGAACTGTTATATAATCCTTCTAAAACTATTTAGGCTGGCCTTGATTTGGTCAAGGAATTCTGGGTAGTATCACTTGTGATCATGATATAATTTTTATGTTCTCTATATAATCTACTGAATAAACAACAAGTGGTATTTAGTGAGTATATTCAGTATGGTGAAACACATGATTGTGGGTGGATAAAGAACATCTGAATGTTAGTCAGTTGCTAATATCTTATAGAAAATATCTTCTTTATCATGAGCTATGAGGAATTCTGGATCCTAATAACCCTAATAACAAATCAGTATTCCCTAAGAGATTGGATGTTGAAGTGATTATTACATGTTATGATACTAAACCTCTAGTAAATGATCATCATGTGGTCCAATAATCCCAAGAATATTAGAATGTCCTCCAAAGGAGGGGCTAAAATCATGAAAATGTCCAAAAATTATTTAGTATGTACATCCTCATCTTTATTGGGAAATACACGAACCCTCTATGACATAGTAGAGTATTAAACATTGTCTAACAATGGAAATCAATATTCCGATGACATATCTCCATCTAAGGTGGAGGTTGATATGATGGAAGATGATGTCAATAGAGGTAGTTGTATTATGTTCCCCATTAAGGAGTTCAAAACATCATCAACATTAATATACCTTTAGATCAATATTTGAACCATATGTATATTATAATTATAGATTTTTTACATTAGAATAAAATCTTTTCTACCATGTTTAATGGTAGTGGCACTGTCTTTCTATTGCACAATCCACCACCTAAGAGTCTGAGAGGTTGATGGTAAAAATCATATCCTCTTATTCTTACCTTAGATAGTGTTGGAGTCCTATAAAATTATTTATAATTATGTCACCTAGCATGGGTTTTGGGGGTTTACACAATTGGGTGAGTCAATATAAGCTAAATATGGGGCTACTGGGGTCTCTTTACCATTTCAAAAAACAGGGGTCCTAACACGATGGAAGGAAGGGTGTTATGTGTTGTTCTATCCGTAGAAGGGGCCACAAGAGCTAATTATAGTGAGCCTACATATTCATACATTACAATCTGAACATTTTAAATATAAACATCATTATAGAGTTAAAAATCTATGATCCAATGGTTTAGTGTCTCGAGAAAATTAAACTAATGAATAACTTATACATAAAAAAACATATATATTTATTGAAATACACCTTCATTGTCCTTCTAAAATCTCTCATTATTCAGTGTAAATATAGTCTCATGATGATATACATCAATGCAATGGGTGATTAAAATCCAAATAAAAAGATGAATTATAAAAATGAATCAATATAACATGGTTTAACGTAGTCCTATTCAAAATATCGTAATCATATGGTCCAAAAATAAATCATGAAGGTAACAAGTTAAAATTTCATGGAATGTATAATTGCATTAAACTAAAACATCATGTCATAGATTCCAAACACCCCATAATGTTGAGATAAAATCTAGTATCATGTCCATGCATAACATATGTGTGAACATATAACATCATAATTGTGAAAAACAATTCCCTCATGTTTATGAATAAAAAAAATTATCTCTAGAGGTACATCACATTACCCCATTCACTGGAGGGATATATAATTTTGTACACACCCATACCTTAATAATATTTACATAATCCTTCATTCCAAATAGAACATATTATAATCACAGTCAAGAATAAACCAGTGGAAATTAATGGGTTTCATAAGGATTTAATCATTCATGATTTCCTAAATAAAAATGTGGTTAATAAATTAAAACTAAAAAACATATTTTTTATATGAATAATCATTCTTAAGTGAAACAGAAATAAACTGGGTGGAGTCAAGAGGTGTTTTGGAAAGATACATTCTTCTGGAAAATCATTTTATTTTTCTGAAAATTGTGTAGTATACATGTACATCGTTTAGAAGAAAAGGGGAATAACAATTAAATTGAACATAAGTAACCATATAGGAATATTATTACTAAATAATTATTGAATAAGGGATAACCTAAAGAAAAGTATTTTAGTTCAATAAACCCCTTAAATTAGTCCCCACATTATTTATTCACTTTTGTGCCTCTTGAATAATAAATTTATATTTATAGAATCTTTGATCTAGAAGATAATTATAGTCAATTATAAAACTATTTTACAATTATAATTATTATATTATAATTAGTAATTTTTTATGAAATTGAGTCTTTTTATATAAAAATTTCCCCAAAAATATAATGTTTTTTTTGATTTCCCTATTTTCATTCAAATTAATTTATAAAAAAGTATGATTAACTCCAAAAGATTATAATACATGAATTTTTTTATTTCTTATATATAATTTATATCACCCATCCCTAGATGTGATTATAATAATTTTTGGGCTATGTATCCATAGGTTGTTAACAAACCATTAATAGCATGTTGTCAATAGAGCATGAAAGGGAAGTGTTCCATTTCTATTTATGATAAATATGATAATTAAAGTATGTTTATATCATTTATATAATGTTAAATTGCTATAAAAATATATTAATAGTATATTTTTTATGAAATTTATTTGAAAGTTGAAGAAAGATAAGATAAAAAAATGGAATTGTAAATAGAGACGTACTCACTCTGTGGTGTAGCTTCTCTTGTATGCCACTATAAATCCTTATGTGATTAGAGTTGGATTTATAATGAATATACCTATGTATTCTAAATAGACTCATAGGGTTTATTTGACTAGATATTGGAATTTTTAATTTGATATAGGAGTGGTTTTCCAAGGGGAGAGTGTGGGGTTATTTGTACATGATGAGAGGGGTATTTGTTTAATAAAACATTACATAAAATAACATTCCAAAGACAAAAAAAATTAATTTTGATTTTTGGACTATATGTTTCATATCTAAATATAATATAATGGTAATATTACTTAAAATCACGTTTTTTAATTCTAAGTCAATAGTTTATTAGAAAGCAATGTGCAAGAAAATTGTTATTTCAAAGGATCAATTTTGACATTACGTTTTTTAATGATCTCATTAGGTTTTAAAATTAAGATTACTATATTTTAATGAATAAATTATGAAATTAATTATATAATGTCATGAAATCATGTTATTTAAATTATTATTTAATTATTACCTCATGAATGATGAAATTTAAGTTACACCGGTTATTTGAAGAAAATAAATTTTTATTATTCATCTAAAAATTGTAGTCTTTCAGAAAATTAATAAAAAATCAACTTTAAAAAATTAAATAATTTGTATTTCAAAAGATAATTTCATTTTATCATAATAAATATCTATCATATGAAATTTCAATTAATAAATTTTAGTTTTTTAAATTATTTAAAATACATTCTATAAAAAATGTGCTTAAATTTTCATTGAAGTGTTTAGTTGTTGAATTTAATTTTAAAAAATATAATATTTGTATTTACTATATTAATAATGATAAATTTTATTTATAAAAAAATTTATTTTTTTAGGTTAAATTACTATTACCATGGTATAGTTATTGTTCCCAAATTTTCTGTTAGTATTCCCAATGGTTTGGAAACTTTTCCAATGGTCACATAATTATTTCGATAGTCTCATTACCTCCAATATATACCACTCCATTATTTCACTCAATATTCAACTCAATTCATCTCAATAATTTATATTTCAATTTTTTAATATGTTGATTGTTTTACTAATAATTTGTTTCTTTTCTATAGTGTTGGTTATGGGGGTGACGAATCTTATAGATTGCGGTGATCCATATTTTCCCATTTTATCTTTTTTATTTCATATTTTTGGTTTAGTTTTAATTTTTGTGAATATTAATTGGTTTAATTTTTCATTAATGTATCATTATTTAGTAATGAAATAATATGTTTTCATCTTATTTATATACATTGTACTATATAGTATATTTTAGCTATAATTTATTTAAAGGGGGAAATGTCATATATATACTCTGGGTTGTTACCTTATTCCCCCTTTATAAACATATGTACCAAAATTTCAACTCGTATTCTCATTTGAGAATAGTTGAGGGTACTTCAATTTCATCGTTTCCTCTCATTCACTTGTAACTTCATCAAACTTAAGGTTCCTTCATAAAACATTGACAAGTTGAGTTACATTGATTCATAGAACATTGAATCTATGGTCCAATATCTTCACCAGCTAATCCTTATATGAGAGGTCATTCCCCATTTTTACCACATAGTGATTCAGTACTTATAAGGGATCAGGTACAGACTTCCTTGGTAGTGATACATGGAACATGACATGAACATAATCTATACATGGTGGATGTATATTCTGATCGGCAACTTTTCCTTTGTGATCAAGGATCTCAATGTGCCCATTGTACATTAAGATAAGATTCCCTTTCGATCCAAACTAAATGACTCACTTCAATGGTGATATTGAAAGTAAATTATTTTCTCCAACATTGAATTACTTGTTCCTTTGATGGTTTTCAACATATCCCATTTTAGGACAGTAATCATAATTTATATTTTTTGGATGGATTGGATCATCCTTATCATTTCATACAAAATATTAGGTCCCAGAAACATTCATTCCACAAGTTCATCCCATCAAGTGGGAGTTCTATATTAATTCCCACAAAGAGATTCATATGGATCCATCTCAATACTTGAGTAGAATCTATTATTATATGAGAACTCAACCAATGAAAGATGTTGATCCCATCCTCCATTTAATTACATCGAGGAATCATGTAGCATGTCCATCAGTGCCTTACTAGTCTTTTCATATTTTCCTTCAGTTTTAGAGTGATAAGTCATGAAAATTTATTAATTTACTAATCAAGTATTGATGGATACTTCTGTACAATTTATATATGATCCTTTGACCACTATCACATATGATTAAATTTGAACCCCATGCAGCCTGACCTCTTCCATCACATATATATTGGAATTTTGTTCAAGAAATAAAACTTCTTATATTACAATGAAGTTGTTATCCATTGTGAGTTCATCCCCCACAACCCATTTCAAATTGTTTTCATTGGACGTCTTTATGAGATCAAGGAGAAATTACATTTTAAATACTATCACTTAGAAGATGTTATAGGAAATGGTTTCATTATCCATTTAGACTAAATGCACTCTATATTAACTTTATGGCATATCAAAACATGTGACATATATTCTATAAAATTGTTCTTCAGGTTGTCCCTTCAAAACTGTTCTCAAAGATCACAATACATATTAGAACATCCTATATAGATAGATAATGATGAGAAATTGTTGACACTCCTTTCAGTCACAAAGTCTAATTACTGAAAAAGGGAAATACCTTCATCCTATATGATTCATCCTTTGAAAAAACATAAAAAATCGACAAAGGCATGAAAAATTATTTCTTCCCACTTAGGTCACACAAGTTACCTTATGGTCACGGAAGTATACTTGCGCGCCACATAGTAGTCATGCAGGTGACTTGGACGCCCTCTTTGATTCTTTCCCAAGGTCTTCAGCAACCTATAAATACACCGGGTGGGCCCCCCATTTGGGGACGGGAAAAATTACAAAAGTCAGATTTAAGCTCTGGTCTCCTTAGACTCTGCTTGATGTCTTCCAATCACTTCTAAGGTAATTTCTTACCTAGAATGGAAGATCTAAACAGGGTAAACAAGGCCTATGTGTTTAAACTCATTAATACATGCACGCCTATGTGGCCAGCACTTAAGGGAAATGGACACACTTGCGCTCTACCTTATCCTTTCAACAAAACTTGTGCGCCACTCTTTTGGAAGCCTTTAAGGATAAAACTAAGATCTTGATCCAAGTCTCATCCAATTATTACCCTAAGGGCTAACCATCGGGCAAGTACCCATGTGTCGCGTAAGTATACTTGCACGACAAGGACTTGCGCACCCACGCAGGACTTGCGCACCTCTCTTCTTTTGGGTTCCCCTTCTACCTGTTTCACCTCTCATATTCAAATCCACCTGTCCTATTCAAGATTTAGTCTACAAGACACTCTTCAAAGACATTTTATGTCATGTTTCTATGATTGACTTTATTATCTGAATGGAATTCAGTGTAACATCTCTCAAAACCTAGTGATTTATATATATTTATGTCACTAAGGATAGATATTTCATTCATTCAGCCTCATTCTTTAAGGATGAGAGGATATTTAACCTGGTATTCCATTTCAAGAGTACGCCCCAATCTCAAAATTCATTTAATATGGGAATCCTCCATAGGAGTAAGCCCCAAATCCCCTAACATGTGCCTCTTTTTCAAGAATAAGAGCCAGTCTTCAGGTTCCCTTAATTTTGGGCATCCTCCTCCTCAAGAGTAATCACCAACCATAATTCATTTAATATGGGCATCCTCCTTAGGAGTAAGCCCCATAATCCAAATTACCTTATCATGGGCTTACTTATTCAGGAGTAAGCCCCAGTTATAATTCCCATTAACCTAGGCCTCTTCTTTTAGAATAATCCCCAGCCATAACTTCTCTTAACCAGTCTTAATTTACTTTTGATTTGTGATTTCTTCTCAAGAGTAAAACCCAATCAGAAGTAATCTATAATTTGGGAATCCTTCTCTGGATTAAGTCCTAATTTAAGTATCCATAAATCACATATACCTTTAGGGACCTTGTTCCCGGGTTTCTTCCCTGATGTCAATCCTAATTTTCATCTATCTAGGAAGTCATACATACATAAGCCCCACACCATTTCTTATAATTGCATCCTTCATGGAACAATTGTCTGGTATACCAATACCTCTTGTTTCTCACACCGAGTATGACTCACGTGAGCTTAGAGTGTAAAATTAATTTTGAAATCTTTCTTTGATCCATCAATCTTGCATAAACATTATACTTATTTACTCATACTACGTGGGTTCTGGTTCCTTTTCTAAAACAAAGGATACATAGGTAGCCCATCTGTAGGTACAATCCCAATTCTGAAATAATATATGTCCTTATGAATGTCAATAAACTTCAAGTGCCCAGCTGAGCAGCTTTAAAACCAGTATGGTTATCTTTTTGACCAAGATATTTCTATATCATGTGTCAAAGGATACCATTGACTAAGAATCTCTAAACAAATACAGATGATTCTCTATCGATAAAGAACCTCGAATACATATAAATGATTCTCTAAATCTCCTACATACTAATCATTTATTGTCAGATGTAAAGGAAAGATCATTTTCATACTTTGTAACATAATAAGGATTCACGAACATAACTAAAATATATAAAGACAGTCCCAGAGTAGACAATAATTCCCCTCAAAAAAGGTGTGATGAGTCCGACCTCCCCTCCTCTAGACCAATGAAAATTCTTAAGCCTAATCAGTATATGAATAATGAGCACCTACCTTTAAAAAATAGTTCCAAATGAATATAGAATCATTGGATGTTTCCATTTCTACGAACAAACCCGTTTGAATCTTCTTGGAATGTTTTTACCTTAAATCATTGAAGTTATCCCCATTTCAATTGGAAAAAAATGATGAACCTGACATGACTCCTTAACCAAGTTAAAATGATGTTTTACTTATTTGTTAGGCCCCTATTTAAACTCAATGAAAGGGCCAACAAGAAAATCAATAACATATATTCTTATCCAAAAGATGTAGTGGCCGGACTTATCTTGATTACATCTATTATATTAAACATGAACCCTTTTCCAAGATCATCTATGTTACAGAAAAAATCTCTTAAGTTCACTCCTATGAATAGATCTGCTGATACTCCTATTGGATCATCATCCGCTCTGAGGAAGACATCGCCAACTCAGCATCTTCAACACTAAGTATCAAATGCGCTGGTTAAGGAATACCGTCAAACGGTACTATTCTGACTCTGGATGCCACTAAACAAGCCCTCCAAGTCAATAATTCACCCTGGTCATCCGGACAGCAACGACCAGTGATCAAGAAGCAGGTGGTTCCATTCACCGTATCCAACCGTTTTGGTTCGTTATCCCCAGAACGCAAGCACAAATCCCTCCCATTTTCTGGGGAGGTGAATGAGCAGTTCCCTCAGGCCCTTAATTCCAAGAGACATGAGTCCTTCCCAAGGGATCACATCAATTATAGATGCCATACTCGTGCAGTAGTGCACCCTCAACATGATGAGGGTGTCGCTTTCAGGGGTTTGGCTCAAGTCACTCAGACCCGAGCACGCAAGACAAACCGACTGAGGTGAAATCCGGTCAACGGTGAGAAGGTTCTTATCTCTTCCATCTCTAGAGAATTCCACTAACCTAACTTGGTGGAAAGCAACGAGCGAGCACACACACCCATCCTTTTTAATTTTGATGTCCAGCAGACTCGTCTGGCAGCAGCACACCAATCCCGCCAGGAAATTCTAGTGGAGTACTATAGACAAGAACATACACCTGTTTATAAATCATCACCTAGTCATCAGGCTCGTATGAATACATACGATTGAGCCCGCCAACCCAATGTGTTGACAACTGGTATACAGACACATACACTTTCATACACTCATCAATCCTACCAGCAGGCTTGTCTGTCAGTATTGAAGGACGATAGTCAACCACGTTCGGCGGAGTGCAATAAGTAGGAATATACACCTGGTAGTATTGATCAAGCCTACCAACGGACTTGTTTGGTAGCACCTGGAGAAGTCGGTCAGAAATCTTTGACGACAAATAGGATGCAGACTCAACTCTCTGCCCCCAAACATGAGTACTGTTAGAATTCACTGGCTGGAAAAGGAGGACAGGAGCAGGAATACACACTAACTCCAAGTATGGAATAGACCTATATCCCCATTATGGCTGCGGAAGTCACCAAGAATATTCTGTCAATGGTGAAAGAGCAGAAGTAAATCCCTTCTCATATTCTTGATGCCTGTCAAGATATTATAAGAGTTTCAGTAGCATCACAGGGAAAGAAATAAAAATCTATCCCTAACAGTGGAGTGACACATCAACAGTTCACTCTGGAATAGACACACACCTCTGTTCTAGTCCAAGAGAGTTGTGGGGAATACTCCCCCATATAATACGAACAACCAAGTCAGGCACATACACCTGATTCGAGTGGAGATAATCAGTATAACCTGATCATTTCTCCTGAGCAGGGACATACAGCTGCACATAATGACCACTTTCATCAACAAGTGGTCCCCAAATTGAGTAATAAGGCATCTAAGAAGAAGACCCGCCCAACATAGTCAAGAAATCAAGATCCAATCTATAATAAGGCCTTGCTCGATGCTGGAGTTCTTGAAGCCCATAGACAGTTATCTTTTGGAATTAAAGATTATACTCCCTCATTTCCCAAAAGTGGGAACAATAATTCCGAAGGTCTTCATCAGACACATCCTCATGAAGGCTTTCTTCATGACAATTCGGTCGATCTCAAAGATTTATCTTCAGATGAGATCCACAAGAACCCTCTGTGTGGCCAGATGACCAAGGAGAAAAATGTTTCATATTTTTCTGTGACCCACCATAGTGGTCCTCCCCATGATGATGAATTTATCTGCGAAAGTCCACTCTACAGTAGTAATTCACATTTCCTGGAAAATGATCCAATGGACAATGTAGTGATGAGAAATCACTCTTATCTTGAGGCACTTGCAAATGTGAGGCCAGTCATATATGATGCATTACAACTAGAAGGTGAAATACTTTCTCAATCAGAAGATATCTCTGGGTGTAGGTCATTATCCGAACCACCCCTGGGTCATTCATATTTTAGTTTGATTAGTGAATTCTCTACGGATCTTGTTGAATTTGACGAAGCAAAAAAGAAGCACCAACTCTAGTCTAATTAGGTAGAATAATCTTCATTGAATGATAAAGAGGATGTACTGAATATGAGAAAGCAACTGGAAAAAGGTGAAGTGTCAATCATGTTTTGGCCTCTAGTTGACTCTCAGTATGACATTCCAAAAATGTTGACAGAAGATGGGATTCATGATATTCGTCTCAACATATGGAAAACTCTTTTTCAGTTGAAAAATAAAATATTATCTTATGATAATTATTAAAATCACGTCAAGATAATTGAATGGTTACAACACCAAATTGACTAGAAATATCTCTCAGTTTCTCGATATCTGATGGATGAAAAGCAGCAAAGAGCCCTTCAACATTCATGCCTTGGCGCACTAAGAAGATTGGGTATGTAAATTGCCAATACTCCAACTGGTATTCATATCCGGGGATGGGGTGTTCATGGAGCATTGCATTTCACTGTACTCTCCAGTCAGTAAAGCCCGCCAAAAATGGTCTCATGCAATGTTATTTCCCATGGCCGGCCATAGTCAATTGGGTTTGTTTGTAATCAAAGGCTTGCCCAAGAACAGGCCTCAACTAGTTCTTCTCAAAATCCGGCATACAGAGAACAAGTTGTTTAATTAATCCTGCATCAAGAAAACATGAATATTGAACATGCCTCTCATTTGGAGCAAGCACATCATCAAGTGACAGAATTATCATAAATCATCCAATGGTCATTTGAGTCGGGTGATAATGGTGGATGCAGGTTGATGCATCCAGCGAATTTCCAGACTAAAGTCCTCAAGATCAATAGAGATTTAAATAAAGTCTCAAATATAGTATTCCCAGAACCACCCCATCTTTCCATACTATGGAATCTTTTAAACCAACCCTTATAATCAACAAATAGGATTCGAGGAGTTGAGCAGAAACAGCAAGAACAGCCCCACTCCACAAGACTGGGGACATTTTCAAATCCTCAATATCTTCCTCAGAGAAATTCCGTCTTCTCTCAATTAGGGAAGAAGCCCCAAGAGGAACGAAGAGACAAATTATCAGGATATTCCATCCAAATTACAGTTCGTCAAGAAGTTCCTGAAAGAACAAATCGACAAAAGGCAATGTCTCATTAGGGACATGGAAAAAGACATTATCGCAGAAATGCCGATAGAAGGGATGCAATGCATTTTTCATAAATTAATGTCATCAACATCATCGTTGTTGATCCAACAAATGAGGCTCACTCAGAGGGTTCATATGAAGAGGTTCCTACTCAAGAAGTTGTACGCACAGACACAAATGAAGAAGGTGTGTGTACACGAAATCAAAGGCTTACCCAGAATCTGGGTGTTCCTTCAGATAAACAACTTACCCCTCTCCGAAAGGGATCCAACAAGGGGAAAGGAATGATTAAGGTTACAAACCCTTCCTCTAGAGATGGCCAATCACTCTAACTAGAGAAAATATTTGCATAATAGGAGGAAGAAATGAAGGAATTGAGGAGGTTGAATGCAGAACTAATTTAGGGTAGTTTTCCTCCTAAACGTGCTGAAGTCAGTCAGCCAAGGGAATTTTTTGCAGTTACTGAGATGGATCAAGAATATCCTCCTTTATCAGTACACCCTCACAGGTCTAATCCTACGGGTCATGTGCAACAACCACTGGTGGTGCTACCATCAGTTGCAGTACCGACTACCACATCTGTCCAAGCTCCAGTTATTGCACCTACTCAGGTCCAAGCTCAAAAGGATGTTTCTCAAAATATAATAACTACTATTGAGTCATTCATATCTTGTTTGAAAGCTATGGAGGGAAAACGATCTCAAATTCAACCAGAAAAGAGAGATTACCCTGAATGGGTTGATGTAATTCCTCCCCCATCAAATTTTCCAAGTACAACATTCCCAGTCATTAATGGTTCGGGAGACAGATATCAACACGTAAGACATTTTTTTTCACGTTTTGATCCTATGATGGGACCCCCTCATCAACAAGAAGTAGTTAAGCTCATGTGCTTTTTACAGTCATAACAAGGGCATGCTTTTTCCTGGTACACAGGCTTGCAATCCCGGTCAATTACTAGGTGGGAGGATATCCGTCAATGATTCCTTATTCAATTTAGCTCAACATTGCCAAAGACAATAGTTTTTTATTTTAAAAACTGTATGAAAAGGGATAATGAACGGGTTTCAGATTTCATTACCCACTGGCAGGGATTTTCATATTCCCTAAGCTTAGCACTCCCTCAAGAGGAATTGTTGCCAATCTGTATAGAAAATCCGCATGATGTGTTACACACACCGTTGATCCCTGTGAAATACACAGGAGGGTTTCAAGACCTTACTTCGATTGCTCAACAGATGAAATATTCTCTAATTAAGACTAAGGATAAAACTCGTGTAATTCCATCAGCTCCAGGAAGGATAATGGGTAACGCAGTGACTGCTACTATTACGCTTAAACAAGCACCTGTACCTGCTTCTACTTCAAAACATTTATCTTTTTGAAGGTCTCCACCTCCTGAGAGTCAACAACATAGGCCGTTTCATCAAGATGATCAATGATATAAATGACGAAAACAATTTTAGGATCTGAGGAGAAAAGTTTACTCATTTCGAAATGAACAAGTTCCTGGTTACTTCATTTCGGCTCTGGAAAATAATTTGGTTCAATTGACAAGGCCCAAAAGGCCGAACAAGGAATGGGATGAAGACCGTCACAACTATTTCCATTTTTAGTAGATGTTGGGGAATCACATTCAGGATTGTTTTGTCTTCAAGGACCTCCTGAAAAAATGGTCGACTCGGGACAAGCCAAATTGAAAGGTTCTTCCGCTAAGGTAGCATGTGTTACTACTACTAATCCAGAAGAAGAAGGTGAGTGGCAAGAAGTAAAAAAGAAAAAATGTGCAGAAATATGATGATTGGATGGTCAGAAAATTGATCAACCGAACTCATGACATTTTGCGAACGCAATCGAAGACACTGATAGTGTATTATACTATGAATTCCACAACAAAGACCCCTTCATCAGAGGGAAAATCCTCAATGAAACGGAATAATTCAAAGAAATAGGAACAATCAGAATATGAGGATATCGAGTCGAAGCCCAATTTTTCTCTAACTATGGAAGATTTTATGCCATCTACTTCGAAGCAATGGGCACAGCCCAACCAAACGGCACAACCTAAACTAGATAATCAGGCAGAGTCTTTATCAAACGAAGAGTTGATCTTTGGTTATCTTAATATGATCCATTTAATAGATCCTTATGCCAGTCCCAGTCTTTATTTTGATGAGCCTGAGTTCCCTGTATCAAACAGTGGAACCAGAGGGAGTTCCAAAGGACTAGGATATAGAAGAAGACGTGGATATCCCAGAATCCACTATTCCAATTCTACTCCTGCTAGAACTGTGTATACAGCAGAAACTCATGGCAGAGCCCTTCATCGAGCTCAACAAGAACAAGGAAATTCTTCCACTAATAATAGCTTCAGCCCTGGCACAGTTATTCTAGACGATCGATTGGAGGTTACACCTTCTTTCTCTCAGTAGGTAAATAGACGTAATTAGTCTAATCTTCCAAATCCAGGAGTATTGAAAACTCCAACCCCGATAGAGGAAGCATCCACTTCCAAAGCATCTACTTCTAAGGCACCTGCGAAACCACATGTTCATGTTGGGAAACGCAGACCTTTGGATCAAAATTATGATGTATTGAAACACCTGGCCCAAGTACCGGCCAAGTTATCAATTATGGATGCCTTGAATTTATCAAAGGATCTTCGGGAGGCACTCATCGAGGCTTTGTCGAGTCCTCAAGAGTTTGAATATGGAATTGCTACAGCTGATGTCTACCATGTAGAGAATAATCCTACAGAATTCCATACAGTGATATCATTCACATATGAAGATGAAGAAGATGTCATGCATGGACATATTAGACCTTTTTACTTATCTGGAAAGGTCAATGGTGTAGACATCTGAAGAGTTTTCATTGATAACGGTTTAGGAGTCAACCTAATCCCCATTCGTACACTTCATCGATTGGGACTCTCGGAATCTGATTTATCTCCTTCTACCTTAATGTTACAAGGATATGATAAAAATGAACATGAACCACTGGGAGAGATTACACACAGATCATGGTTTGCAGACCTTGTATCCAATTCAGATATCATGGTTGTTGATCACGATACAATCTTCAATATCTTTCTTGGAAGACCTTGGCTACATCAACATGTGGCTATCCCTTCATCATAACATCCATGTCTCAAATATTGTTTCGATGGTCAAATTGGGACATTTTATGGTGCTAAGGCCCCCTTCAAAACATGTGAATCTCAATACATTGAGGCAGAATTTTATCACATGAAGGGTTAGGAGAAATCTACAGCAAGGGATGTTACAAAGGTTAATGACCCATTTGGTTTGGAAAAGAATCCAGTAAATCTATTTACACATATGAGTACAGATTATGTGTTTCCTATCAATCAAATTGACAAGATTGACCCAATTCAAAATACTCTTATAGAGACCTCTAAAATGTCAATTACTGAATTCAAGCCAAACAGCATGGGAAAAATTGGTTATTCACCAAACAATGATGAAAGCTCAAATGGGGATGTTTTCATTTCATTTTCTGAAATCCAGCTAATCTATACTTTTCCAAATAGGACAAAAAAAGTTATTGCAATTCCAGAGGTGAACGATGATGTCAATTCTCAATCAATAATCTACTCTTTAATACCCAATAAATACCCTTCATCATCAATCAGGTCAGAAATGAAAGCTTCTTTATTAAGATGTTCAAATTTTAACATCTCTTCTGATCGTGGAAATTCTGCATCATCTACAATGCAATTAGAAACCTAAGAAATATCACATGTTGAAGAAGAAGAGGAAGATCTCAGAGATTCTCCTCCATCTTTTGAAAAGGGTATCTCTACCACCGTGGATGAACTCAGAGAAATAAATCTGAGTACAAAATAAGACCCACGTGCCACTTTAATTAGTGTGGCCATCACAATTAAAGCGCAGAAAATTTATATTTTATTTTTGAAGAAAAATCGAGATATATTTGCTTGGAACTATAAAGAGATTCTCGGTCTTGATCCAGATGTTGCTACTCATCATTTGGGTTTTCCAGAAAAAGATCGAGGATTTAAGCAGGCCGCAAGAAGAACACACCCAACCTATGCTTCCAAAATTGAAGCTTTAGTGGACAAGCTTATCAAAGATAACTTTTTCAGAGAAGTTAAATATCCCAAATGGTTCGCTAATATTGTCCATGGGAAAAATAAGAACGAACAAATTAGAGTGTTAATTGATTTGAGAGATCTTAATCGGCATTGTCCTAAGGATGATTTTCCAGTTCCGATAACAGAACCCCTAATTGATGAAATAACTGGCTATGAAACACGTTCCTTCATGGATGGATATTCCAGGTATAATAAAATCTGAATGGCTCCAGAAGATGAGGAATCTACAGCCTTCAGAGCCCCTCAGGCTGTGTTTTTCTATCGGGTAATTCCCTTTGGCTTAAAGAATGTGGGCACAACATATCAGTGTGCCATGCATCATATCTTCGAACCCTTTTTAGGGAAGTTTTTTTAATGTTATGTGGACGATTTGGTGGTTAAATCGAGGAAATGTTCTAGTCACTTGGCTGATTTTGAAATCAAATTCCACAAACTTCGACAACACAATTTGAATATGAACCCCTTAAAATGTGTTTTTGGGGCAACCTTAGGAAAATTTATCAACTTTGTTGTACGCCATCATGGTATCAAAGTCGATCCTGATAAGAAAAAGTCAATCCTTGTTATGTCACCTCCTCGAAATTTGAAATAATTGAGAGGACTTCAAGTACACTTAGCATATATTCTGTGTTTCATCGCCAATTTGGTAGGCAAAAGTTTACCCTTCACCAAATTGATGAAGAATGGAGTCACATACCAGTTGACTAAAGAATGTAAAGAAGAATTTGATATTCTCAAGAAATATCTCTTGAGTCCACCGGTATTAATGCCAAATTTTGAAGAAATACCACTTATCCTCTATGTGACTACTTTAGAGAGATCACTGGGTTCCATTCTTGCTCAGAAGAATGATACAAGGAATGAAAACAACATCTACTATCTCAGTCAGACTATCTTTGATGTAGAATCCCGATATTCAAGTATTGAGTAGTGGTACCTAGAATTAATCTTTGCGGTTCAGAAGTTGAGTCATTACCTGAAAAATCATGAGGTCCAATTGGTATCTAGTAATAACCCACTCAAATTTATCCATAGCCATCCAATACTTACGGGACGTCTGGCAAGGTGGGATGCTATTTTGCAGCAATTTGATATTCAATATGTGTCTCAAAAGGAAATAAAGGTCTAATATCTGGCTAATTTCCTTGCTGAACACCCTTCAGTAGAAGATACATCCTCAGATTTTGAACTCCCTAATGAGGAAGTCTTCCCTATTCACAATAGTCCTCAAACATGGGATATGTACTTTGATGGTGCTTCCACAAGTCCAACATGGAAGAAAATAAAAGATCCTAAATTCAACAAAGTTGGGTTTGGAATTGTACTTATATCATCAGAAAAGGCATTGTTACCCTATTCTCCTCATTGTTGGGAGGTGGTACAAACAATGAATCGAAATACTATGCTCTCATCACAGGCTTGGAGTTGGGGAATCAAGCACAAGTGAATCACATAAAGGTGAAAGGTGATTCAGACCTAGTAATAAAACATGTAAGTGGGGATTATACCATCAGAAAAAAAGAACTAATCCCTTTGTATGATTACATCAGAGAGTTAATGGTGAAATTCCCTACGAAACCGACATTTTCTTATGTCCTGTGATCACAAAATTCCCAAGCTGATGCACTGGCTAATATAGCCACAGCTCTGGCAGATCCAAATCGGGATGAGACAACCATCAGTATTTCCCATCGTCATACAATTTCACCTTATGTTCATACCAAAATAGAGGAAATCAATGAAATTAGTCCCATCGCTGAACCATATGGTCATTCTACAGGATGGATGACACCTATCAGGGAATACCTTCAAAATGGAACACTTCCCCTGATAGAGTCGAGAAAGAACATGTCTGGAGAAGTGTGGTCAATTTTACTCTTTATGATAGCCCAGATCACCAAGAGAAACTTCTCTACAAGCGTGTGTTTGATGGAGTTCTCTTCAAATGAATTGATGGTGAAGAGACAATGCTTTTCATGAATGAAGTGCATGCATGAGTCTGTGGTGCCCATCAGTCTGGATATAGACTTTCTGATCAAATTTGAAGGCTTGGATACATTTGGCCTTCAGTGATAAAAGATTTAGTTGATTTAACAAAGAAGTTTCATTCATTCCAAGTACATTCCAACTTCATTAATTATCCCCTAGAGTTTCTTTATACTGCAAAATACTCGTGTCTATTTTCCACATGGGGAATGGATGTGGCGGGACCTTACACTTCAGCTACAGCTAAGCAGTTTAAGTATATTCTTACTGCTACTAACTTCTTTTCCAATTGGGCAGAGACAATACATCTCAAATAAGTTAGTTCTAAAAGCATTGTTAACTTCATCAAGTCTAACATCATTACCAGATTTGGTGTCCCTCATACTATATTGACGGATAATGGTACCAACTTCTATTCATCTGAGGTGAGGAAGTTGAATCAAGAATACAACATCAAATCCAATCATTCATCTCGGTATCATGCACTGGCCAATTGACAAATAGAATCCTTCAACAAGACTCTTTCAATCATACTAAAAATATGGTGGATAAAGATAAGAAATCATGGCCTGATAAACTCTTTCATGCTTTATGGGCTTATCGGACAACCAACCGCACTGCAAAGTGGTCAACTCTATATTTACTAGTATATGGAATGGAAGCAGTCTTGCCCATTGAAGTTCAATTACCTTCGCTCAGAGTAGTCATTTGTGATCAGTCATCTACAGATGAAAAATCTCAAAAGCTATTGGATGAATCAGAACAATTAGATGAAAAAAGATAGTGCGCCCTGCATCACATCGAAGTCTATCAGAATCGAGTAACATGAGATTTCAACAAAAAAGTTCGTCTTCATTCATTCATTTAGGGAGAATTGGTATTGGTTCACAGAACTCCAATGATACCAGGAATGAAACCTCCCAAGCTTGAACCAAAATTGGGAGGACCTTACTCAATACATAAGGTCTACTCCAATTGAGCTTATTCTTTAATCTCAATGGATGGAGAACTCATCACTACTCTAACCAATGCCAGATTTCTGAAGAATGATTTTATATAAACAAAAAATACATCAGTTACAATCCATGCATACGACCTTAAACTATTTTCATTTCTCTCATCCAACATGATGTTAAACTGTTTTGTCTTTGCTGCAAGACTTTAAAAGGCATAGTCCCTTATGTTCATCAAGACCTTAAACTGCTCCATTACAGTCCATGCATACAACCATAAACTATCTTCATCCCTATCATCCAACATGATGTTAAACTGTTAAAAAGTCCCTAATATGTCCCACATGATGTTAAATTGTATCCTCTTTTGTCCTTACTACATGAAATTAAGCTACAAAGTCCACCTTTCGTCCAACATGACGTTAAACTGTATTGTACCCAACGTCCTAGATACATGATGCTAAACTGTACAAAAGAAATGTAATATGTCATACATGATGTTAAACTATATATTTTCCCTATTACATGACACTAAACTGTGCAACACCAATATTCCTCACTGCAAGACATTAAACTGCATAGCCCTTTCATATGAACTACGTGACATTAATCTGTGCATTGTTAAGGTTATTGCTACCTCTTGTTTCTCACACCGAGTATGAATCATGTGAGCTTAGAGTAAACTTCAACCATAACACCCTCTCTAGGCCACTAACCATGTGTAAGTCCCAGCATCATTTTTAGGTCATTGTCCTAAAAAACAAATTGATCACCAATTCATTCTTTTATCGAACTACGCAAACTTTGATCCTTGCCTTCTAGGCTGGGTACGTAGGCAACCTCACAAGGTTCAAGCCCAAAACCAATCTCTCCAAGTCGATTCACCTCTGTCTCATATGATGTTGATCCAAGAATCAACACCTAGAACTAATATTTTTACATTGGTTCACCATGGTCCATTCATATGACCTTAAACGTTTCACACTTTTGTCCTGTATGATATTAAACTACAACAATTGTTGACACCCTCACCTGAGAGGGAATCATTATTTACATTTATATCCAATCATGTTATATTCCAAATACTACCTGCATACATGGAAATCCCTGAAACTTTTATTTTGGGTCAAGCCATCATTGCACTAAAGTCCCCTTTTCACCCTTCACTTGTACGAACCAAATCTATAAAAATGGTATTTCAAGAACTATGTTCGGCTTTATTCCCATCTTTATGGGATATGTAGTAATGTACGAGTATCCCTCGAATCCAGCCCCATGTCTTTTGGGCCTAACCCCAAATTCCACTTTCAGTCCCCTAGCTGAAAAGTCTCTATGAAAACACACACTATGTATTCATTATTATGGCCAAGATCTATGTCCCTAAACTAAGATCTCCCATAATTTCATCCCACATAAAATTAAACTATATTTTAAGAACTATGTATGTCACGATTCCCATCCTTATGGGATATGTAGTGAAGTCAATCAATTCAATTCATGACCCATCCACAACATGATTATGGTTAGCATTGATCTGTGTGCCACTATATACATTGGGAAATACCCATTTTTATCTCTCATAATCCCAGCTTGAAATATTTTATGATCTTCATAACCCCTTTCTTGACTTCTAGTCACAAAATTTCCATTTTCTGAGAGTTATTTTGCCTGAATATGCATCATGTGGCCTTAGGAGACCTTGTATAAACAGTCTACATAACAGACATGTCAGCCAAAAGAAGCTATTATTTGACTATGCAGCCAATGCCCTTAGGTGGCCCTGCATAATTCAACCCCCTAACGGGTTTTTTAAATAATGTTAACTTCATTCTTGGGAAGAAAACCACTATTTCCTTAGTTGTCTTATCGAAAATATGTAAGGATCTGTAGAAAATGGCCATCCTTAACATATTTTTTCCATGTTCTTTTTCATGATCTGAAAGTATTCAAGTCTATGGTTTATATTTCCCTTCCCTAAATTTGGGTTAGACCATCATAGGAGAGACATTCATCGAGTTCATAGAAAAGCTTGTTTGGAAACATCTTCTCCATAATCAAGTACCCCTCTCCATACAACAAACTCTATGATTTGGAAAATTAGAATCTCCATAAACTTCCACTGGATTTTTAGTAGTAGAAAAGTAAATTTCTGAGAGATCTTTTTCCTAACTATACAACACATTCCCTTAGGCGGCCTTGCATAAGTAGTATACATAACCGACCTATTTTCCAAAAGATGCTCTTATTTGACTATGCAGCCAATGACCTTAGGTGGCCCTGCATAATTCAACCCCCTAACGGGTTTGTTAAATAATGGTATCTTCATTCATGGGAACTACTTCTTCTAATTCCTTTTAGACCTTTTTCATGTCATCCCTCAGATTCAAAATTTTTTAAGTCATAGTTTACATATTTTCAACCATACATTAGTGTGGTGATATGTTTTCAGACAAATTGTCAAGGAATTGAGTAAATTTTAATTCATTCAGTCAAAGCTATTTTTGACCTTAAACATTATAATTTTTATGTCCAACGTGCATGACTTTAAACCGCCCTAAAAAGACAAGGGAACTCTGAACAAAAGTCAAGTTATATCTCACTAAACATACATTTCGTATGATTTAGGTAATATTGATCAATTAAAAGATTCAATGTTTGTAGGGTTATTTATAATAATCCTAGAAAAAGTAAAACTAAGCTTACTAGGCCCATTGGTTTATGTAAAAATTTAAAGTAGTAAGCAAAAGAAATCATGCACAAATGATTGAAGAGGAATGTGTTTTTCATTTGATGCACAAAAGTTAGAAGGACATCCACAGACTGGAGTCTCTTCTCTTTTTCAGGATTTAAAAAAGGGTGTCAACATATATCATAATTTCATTTACAGTATCCCGAGCTTCATCAGCAGCCACATGAAGCTCGTGCACTCGACCAACATCACTCTTTTAATCCTGTTGGAGTGCTTTCTTGGCTTCCGTAATGGAATTCATACCATTTGTGTGAACTCCTTCCAATGAATTGTTCAGTTGGTCAAGTTCCCCAGTAATAGCATCTAACTGTTGCTGAAGGTGAATCTACTAGATAACTTTCTCCTTGATCTTATGATTCATCTCCTTCAACTTTCTATCATGATCAACCTCAGCTTTGGATACAACAGCTTCAAATTCGCTAATATTGGATGACAGCCTTACTCTGGTCAAATCTTGATGGCACTTTTGCTCCTGCTCCCTTCTTAAGATTACTTGTTTTACTACGGCATGGATCATTTGATATCCAAAACCGCCAAGTCCCAACATGGTGAACATGGATGAAAGTCAGGGAATCTTTGATGACATCTCTTCTAAAGGAACTTCAGATAAGATTTTCCATATGTTTTGTCATGCCTTGCGTCATGAAAATTGGAGTTCATTTTGTATCTCCGGGTCTGATTTGGAATCACTATCATAGGGGGGAATATAATATGGGATTAATTCACTTAGGGAAGTGCCATGTTCTACTCCTTCCCCCCTGACCCGTGTTTCTTCACTTTCTATTCCCGTTGGGGCAGAAGCTGAGGCTTCACCTCCAGATCTAGCCACTAATATTGATGACCCTGCATAATCAATTGAAAGTTTGGTTAGTTTCAAAGGATAACAAAAGTTGATTGGATGTCTTTTAAATTAAGTACAATCACAAAATTTTTTATCTCTTACCCAAAGGTAGATCAGAAACTTGAGAAATATCCTCCCCATCTTTCCTAGCTTCAACATGATTTTCAAGATGAGTTTCTAGGAGCTATGCCAGGTTAAGCTCCACTTGAGCTAATGTCTCTACAATAGTAGGGTTTTTTGTACCCCATTCAGGAATTGGCAGTTCAGAAGCTTGCTCAGATAGGACTGCACATTTTAACTGATCATGATTAGAGATGTAATAAAATTTATTTTTAATAGGATGAAGGATAACACGCATGTCTATAATATTCTAAATTACATGGAAATTTAAAATGATCTAAAAAATATTCATAATACGTTCCATGTTCCATCATTTCATTAAATCTAATCTCAGAATCCTGGTTAATCTCACCAGTGGGAGCATTCGATATGTCTTCTTGGCAACCTGCATCATGTATCCTCTGACCCTAGACAAAATGTTCAGATAAAATAGCGATGTCAGTTGCAATGGCCGCCAAAAGATCTAGTGCGGGGGTTGAACCTACAGTATCACAGAATGGAAGTTATTTGATGTTCCATTCAACATTTTATTAAGAATTGTTAACTTACTAGAATTAGGTTCTTCTCTCTTTGAAATAGCAGTTGGAGTGATACTAGGAACAGACGTTGGCTTCTCTCCAGGAGAAGCCACGTCAGCCTGAACTTGTAATTGTTCACCAGTACCCTCCATGGTCCTCATAGGAGGGTCAGTCTATTCCCTCAAAGGTGAAATTGAAGAAGCCCCTGCAATATCATGACGTAATAGTAACCATTTCTTGGGTTAAGACTCATGATTATCCAAAGGACTTACCACTACTGATGAAGCATTTAGTTTTGGACTTTTTCCTTCGATGCCTTTGTCTATTTGGTTTTTCGGTAGTGTCTACAGTCTCTTTTACAGGTAAATGAATTGGAGAATTGAATTCCATGTCCAATTACTCATCCATGGATTGCTGGTCTAGAGATATCTCACCCGACTCGCGAGAGATTCATTAACCCCAATGGTAGTACCACTGTGGCTATACTGTGGCGAAGGAACCTCAATAGTTCCATTCATTGACAGTTGCAGGATAAAAAAATAATAATAATTTCCTTGAGTAACAAGGATTTGACTAAAATCATGTTGCAAAGAAAATAAGGAAAGAGATTTACATCTTCAGGAGCCACGTAATCGTGCCACTCATCATCTCCGGAATCACCAGTCCCCTCAGTGGCGCCTCGATGAATCATTTCCTTCACCCGCTTGGTGATAGGAATGGAATCATCAATGGAATATGTGAGAATTTCCAACTCTCTGATGTAATCCTGCACTTCATCGGGGATATCCTTGTAATAGATATCTGTAGAATCCAGAAGATTCCCTATTCCAGGGGGGTGTAGCCACTCTCACAAATCTAGCCAGGTAGTTTCAGCACCGCAGTATAAACTCCACCATGTCTGGACAGCCTCTGGTCGTAGATATTCAGTATGTGTACTAGAAGGCTGTGAGGAAGATCTTACAATCTTGTACTTTAGCTTCTTCCCAGCTCTTGCAACTATGGATAGAGCATAAGAAAATAATACTTGTTGATCTATAAAGTAATGATGATTAAAGTTCCCTAATGAAGTAAATATCTAGGAGTTGATGGAGTTGGTCTTTTGATTATGACTAGAAGATTAAATCAGGCACGAGGCCGCCTTGCCACATGTTGTGCCTCATCATCCCCATCTTGGGAATCCAACCTGTCGGCCCAAGGTGAAGAACCCGACGAATCAGCTCTGGGTGGTATAGAAGAATCATCTTCTAGATGAAGGGTTTCTTTCTCTATGGTTCTTTTACTTTTCCCCACCTGATAAACCAGATGATTCAACACCCCTCCAGGGTATGATGATATCTAGTTCTCGGCATACCATGTAGTCAAATTACTCACCGCTTTATTAAATGGTAGATCAAACACTGCCCTGGTCTTAACCCTAGATGACAGAAACCATAGTTGATGAGAAACCATCGAATATTGCTCTTACCTGACATGCACATGGGGAGAACAATCTGTTGCAAACACTTGAATTGATGTGGAAATCTGTATGGACCATTGGCCTCGCATATAATCTCTCTGTCAATCCTGGTGGCCAGTACACCATCTCTGCAAGCCAGCTTATATGGCCTCAATTCCAGACTGACTGTTCTATCATCAAAAAACCACCCGGTTGGTGGATTTCCATAAGTAATGAAATTGAATTCCTTATACATTCTCAGCCTCACATTCATGTCATAGGAATTGATAGCTAGTGGAACAATTCAAGAGAATTCCTGCACTGATGGCCTGAAAGAACCTCCAGGTTCCATTACTCTGTTCTGTACATTATACATCCTGAATTGAGTGGCGATCCATCACCACAAAACATAGAATGGTCCCACTATTATCAAAGGAGACTTACCCATGATGACGTGGAGTCTGATCCTGTGAATCTTTGCTAAAATGGGGGTATCCAAGCAAACCATTTTTCCCTCAGCCAACATGGCTGCAAAGATGAAGGTCCCTGGCCTGACGCCTCCCTTTGAGTCCTTGAATAGAAAAATATAAACACTAAGCCACAAGGCCAAGAAGCCTGCCAGATGAGTATTTTTTGGGATTCTATGATTCAATTCGTATCCCCACTTCTCATATTCTCCTGCTTCTAGAGTTAGCCAGAATGTTCTAGAAGAACCCCTCTTCTCTGTTTTGGGGCATGTGGTAGGAAGAGTACAGGTGGGACCCTTCTCCATGGACCCTTCCACTTCGACCCCTTCTCCTTCAGCTCCTTATCCTACTTCTTGGTAAGAAAAATATTCATCCAGTCCTCTGGATGAATATCCTTTCTAGAATGAGTTAAGGAGGCCTATGAACTCTTGAACATGTGAATGATTTTCAATAATTTCTGAGCCAAATCTGGGGTCTTCTCTAAATCATTCCAAGTCATCTTGGGGGGGATAAATTCATTATACTTGTCGCCTAGAATTAGAGCCCCCGAGATCTTGTGGACATCCCACAGACTAATTCATACTTCTCCATGATTCCGATGGAAATAATTGGTTTCTGGGCTCCAGCAGCGGATTATCTCCGACAAAAAGTCACCCTTCTTGTAAACATATGTTTGCCTAGCCCAAACAGCTTCATATATTGCAGTTACATTTAAATCCTCAACAAACTCTACGTAGGTTTGTTGAACCCAGTATTCCCACAACCAATTTGTATTCACACTTCATCCAGGACGAATGTCCCAACTCTTCTTCCCGCCTTTGGATTGATCCATATGAGAATTTTGGTAGATTGAGGGATAACAATGTGGTTGTAGCTCAGGCTTGTGAGGTTTTACATCTAAGATACATGGGCTATCATTCATTATCTAAGCCTTCTCTATGGTTCCAATATTTATAAATTCTTCTCCACCTGAGATATTTACTGAAGAAAAATTTGTGTAATTATGAAACCAAGAATTTTGGAAATAGTTCTTTGCCTCTGGAATAGTGACTTCTATCAGATGACCATAGCCATAAAAAGGTAGATAAATACTCTGCGAGAAGTCAAGATGATACCTCCTCAGGTACTTGGCCAAATATGGAAGAGTGATGTTGCAGATAGTATAATAATCATGGCTAAAGATGCTCATCATGTCATTAATTCATTTTCTAGCCAATTCATCAGCAGATCTGATTCTTCTAGGAGCCATTGAACCTACACAATGGTTGAATAATTAACTCTTAAGTAAAGTTAATTTTTCATTAAATTTTGCAACCAAAGTTAAAAAATGTCTACGGCATTAAGGTGCGCAAGTCCCAATGTTGGCACCCAAGTATTAGTGCGTCGTGCAAGTTTTTGCATGCAGGTATCACTGCCCAAGTCCAAATACCTATATAGAAGTGCGACACAGAAGGATGTAGTGGAAAACTGAGTAACTTGCGTGGTGAAGGCAACTTGCATGGCGAGGGACTGAAAGTTTGAAATCCGGTGGATTTGTGCGTGAATGGCCGCATATATATAGGCTAGGACGCAACTCTGTGCACCTAAATCCAACGTGCTCAACCCTTGTGCGCTGCCATTTACACACTCAACACTTGAACGCTGCATGTTCCTTGGATTTCTTCTTTACCTCAGAGTCACATCCTCATTTATTTTGGATCCAACTCTGAGGGGGGACTTTTGTTGACACTCCTTTCCATCACAATGTCTAATGACTGAAAAAGGGAAATACCTTCTTCCAAAGTGATTCATCCTTTCAAGAAACATCAAAAATTGACAAAGTCCTGAAAAAAGATTTATTCCCACTTAGTTCGTGTAGGTTTCCTTATGGTCCCGCAAGTATACTTGCGTGCCACATAGTGCTCGTGCATGTGACATGCATGCCCTCTTTGATTCACACCCAGGGTCTTCACTAGCCTATAAATACACCTGGTGGGCCCCCCATTTGGGGATGGGAAAATTTCTAAAAGTCAGATTTAAGCTCTGGTTAGCCTAGTCTCTACTTGAAGTCTTCCAGTCACTTCTAAGGTAATATCTTACCAATAATGGAAGATCTAAACAGGGGAAACAAGGCCAAAGTGTTGAATCTCATCAATACTTGCACGCCTATGTGGCCAGCCCTTAAGGGAAATGGCCACACTTGCGCGCCGACTTATCCTTTCAACAAAACTAGCGTGCCACTCTTCTGGTATCCTTTAAGGATTAAACTAAGATATTTAGCCAAGTCCCACCCAAGAATTACCCTAAGGGATGACTACCGTGCAAGTAAACATGTGTCGCGCAAGTATACTTGCGCGACTAGGACTTGCACGCCCATGCATGACTTGTGCGCCTCTCTTCTTTTGGGTGCCCCTCCTACCTATTTCACCTCTCTTATTCAAATCCACCTCTCCTATTAATGATTTAGTATTCAAGACACTCTTCAAAGCCATTTCATGGCATGTTTCTTTGATTGACTTCCTTATCTGCAAGGAATTATGTGGAACATCTCTCAAAACCTAATGATTTACATATCTTTATTTCACTAAGGTTAGAGATTTCATTCATTCAACCTCATCCTTTAAAGTTGAGAGGATCTTTAACGTGGGCTTCATTTTCTTGAGTAAGCCCCAATCTCAAAATTCTTTTAATATGGGAATCCTCCTTAGCAGTAAGCCCCAAATCCCCTGACATGGGCCTCCTTTTCTAGAATAATCCCCAGTCATCAAGTTCCCTTAATTTTGGGCATCCTACTCCAGAGTAAGCCCCAACCATAATTATTTAATATGGGAATCATACTTAGGAGTAAGCCCAAAAATCCAAATTCCCTTAACTTAGGATTCCTTTTTCAGGAGTAAGACCCAGTTATAATTCCATTTAACCTAGACCTATTCTTTAAGAATAATCCCCATTCATAATTTCTCTTAACCATACTTATTTTACTTTTTATTTGGACTTCCATCTCAGGAGTAAAACCCAATCATATGTCCTCTCTAATTTGGGCATCCTTCTCAGGATTAAGTCCTATGTTAAGTATTCATAAAGCACATATACCTTTATATACCTTGTTCCCGGGTTTCTTCCCTGAAGTAAATCCTAATCTTCATCTATCTGGGCAGTTATACATATATAAGTCCCACATCATTTCTTATTATTTCATCCTTAATGGCACAATTGTCTGGTTTTACCAATACCACTTGTTTCTCACACCGAGCATGACTCACATGAGCTTAGAGTGTAAATGTAATTATGAAAACTTTCTTTGAGCCATCAATCATGCATAACCCTCATACTTATTTACTCAAACTACGTGGGTTCTGTTTCATTTTCTAAAAAAATGGATACATTTGTAGGCCATCTGTGGGTGCAGTCCCAATTTTGAAATAATCTATGTCCTTCTGAATGACAATAAACATCAAGTGTCCCACTGAGTGGCTTTAAAACCCGTTTGGTTATCATAATGACCAAGAAATTTTTATATCATGTGTTGAAGGATACCATTGAATAAGAATCTCTAAACAAATACAGATGATTATATATCGATGACAAACCTCGAATACATATAAAATATTCTCTAAATCTCCTACATACTAATATTTGATTGTCATATGTAAAGGAAATATCATTTTCATACTTGGTAACTTAATAAGGATTCATGAACATAACTTAAATCTATAAATAGAGTCCCAGAGTAGATAATAATTCCCCTCAAAAAAACGTGTGATGAGTCCAACCTCTCATCCTCTCGACCAATGAAAATTCTTAAGCCTCATCAGTCTACGACTAATGAGCACCTACCTTTGGAATGTAGGTCTAAATGGATATTGAATCATTGGATGTTTCCAGTTCTACGAACAAAACCATTAGAAACCACTTGGAATGTTTGAAACTTAAATCAATGAGGTCATCCCCATTTCAAGAGGAAACAGTTATCTTCATCATATAATAGATACGTTTTATCCCTTGTGATGAAGGCGCACATAGTATCATTCTAAACTTAATTACCCCATTATCATCAATTTTGATCTCATGTAGCTTCCATTACATTGCCGATTTCACCTTCTTTTTTAGGTCCATAGAATCCCTTTCTACCTCATTTATCATCTCTTGCATAGAAGGTTAAGGTATAATTCGAGAAAGGTAGAATGTATTCCCTTCCATTTTGGGTTCCCAATGTATCTTTTGAATATCCATAAAGATTTGTTTTATATCAATCCTCATCATGGATAGAGTATAAGATTAATTTTTTCTAGAAGCATCAGTTACCATATTTTAGTTTATAGGACAGTAGATAATAGATGAATATTAGACTATATTTATTTATAACCATCTTCCTTGATGAATTATGATCAACTTATATTTGAATATATTCATTAGAATCTATTTATTGGAATATATGTCACACTTCTAACCATAGTGTTAGTTTATCAATATTTTCATGGAAAATATTTTAGATTCTTGCTCCAAATCATTCAATGGGTTGTTTTTTCATGGTTCTTCAAATATCAGGATGAATATGATATCACATTGTGATTTTTCATGAGTACACAACCCCGAAAATTTATTGAAGCTTTACTTTATATCACAAAAACTTCTCCATTTGTTGTTAGTGTGATTATATGAGTAGTTATTATCTTCTTATTGAGCTCCATAATGCTTTCATCACCTAAATCAATCGAAATAGACATTATCCATTTCAATGTCAATTTAATTCTCATGCTCGGAAATCATGAGAAATTACTCAAAAAATATTAGTATTACCTATGTAATATAAGAAAACTATGGATTTCTATGAAAACTTTAGGTATGAGAAATTCATCAACTGCCATTGTCTATGAAGGGTCTAAAAATATTCTATCACTTGTGATCAGGTTACCCCATAATTTATCTTACTATAACAAAAAATAAAACATTATAAACATAGAATACATTTTATTCTTATTTAATATTTCTAGCATAATATTTAGATATATTTCTTGTTCCACCTTAATCATTGAGTAAATTTTAATATCATTGATAAAAACTAACAAAAAATTATTGATATAGTATATAAATTTTCTATTAATCAAATTCACAATGAATTTAGGGGAATTAGTATGCCTAAAGGGAATAACTATGAACAAATAGTTCACATACCTTTTACATAAAGTAGTCTTCTTGATATCTTTCTTCTATAGGTTCAGTTGGGGATATCCACAATAAAGATCAATATTGGAGAAGTATTTATTTCATCATAGTTGATCCAACAAGTCATAAATATTTGGAAACAAATACTTGTTCTTTGTGGTGATATTTTTGAGATCTCGGTAATCAATATAGAGCCACATTGATCCATCTATTTTCGTGAAAAAGATCATTATAAAACCCCAAGGTGATGAACTTTGGAATATGAACACATTTTCAAAGTGCGGTTACCGATTCTTCTTTAAGTATTATACTATTGTTGGGGCCATCCTTTAGTGGATTTTTTTATATGAGTGGCTTCGATTTTTGAGCTCTATTGATAAAATTGCCTCGTCATCGGAGGGAAGTCCTAGTAACTCTTTGGGAAATACATTATCATATTACCTAATAAAACAATTAACCCCAAGTTGATACATCCCATTAATCAACCATTTGAGCATGTTATTATTTCCCATAGGTCATTACCACCCACACAACTAATTTATTTTCTAATGGATGCTCACGATCTTCCTTTCATTTTTTTAATAGTTGTTTCATACAGGATATGAAAATTGATTTCATTTTCTACGATGTTTTTGTGTGCTTAATATAATGAAAAACAATCCATGTAAATTATAATATCAAATTCTTGTAATGGATGTATTATGATACTTTCATGAAGAATATACCCACACATGCTAATAAGAGGATAATCCAACACTTGGGATGAAATGATTCAACCACTTTGTTTTTTATATTTATCTAAACTTCATGGATTTTGGGATTTGATTCCACATTTCTTGAAAATATGAATGATATAATTTCATAGTATAACTGCAATAAAATAAGGCCTTTTCAATTCTTAAGTAAATTGGATTTGTACCTTGTATGGATTAATTTTAGCAATCCACAATAGCGGTAGAGATAGTATAATTTTTTTTCTCCATTTGTTTTGGATGTTGTTGGTGATGATTATAATCAAGGGCCCATAGTTTAGTGTACTTTCATTCATAGTGTCCTTGAATATATTAATGCATTGAACTGTGGGTGGTTCATATGGGTGTTTATTCCATTATTACATATTGTACTCATGCTTATTCATAACCTTTCGACATTCCAGATATTGATGGCCTTATCTCCCATAATTGAAAAATTTCCTTGTCCCATTGAATGAATTTGAATGAGGAATCATCCAAAATTTATAACAATTGGATAGTTTAATCCTCCTTGCTACTTTTTTATTCGACCCACCTTCTTCAAACTCCATTATTCCCATATAATATCGCTAACCAAGAAAGCATTCATAAAACTCTCTCTCTACATTGGGATAACATCAAACCAACTCACCATAACTCCCAATGTCTTAGATATAAAGATCCTTTTAAATGTGATGTTTTAATACACTAATGCATAGGTCTATTTTTATATCATTATTTATATAGAACATAAGGAAAATCATTCAATATTTTAGAATTTTTTCCATAATCTGTGACATATTTACCTTCCATTTTCATATGCTCAGTAAATTCTATCTCCATATTTTTGTGAAGGGTTTTTGAGAAATACGTGTTTATAAAATTTTTTAAATGGAAATCCCATTCCATCTATTCTGTTTCATCCTTCGGATTGATGTTCTATATCAATGAAAAAAAATTATAGCATTATTCATATAAACAATATATGGATGGATTCACATTATTTTTATCCAAATAGTGGATCAAAAATATATATCTTCTCCAAAGAGTTAACATACTATTCAAAAACAAGTGGATAGGAACGTCCACTATATGTCAAGGGTAGTTGATACATAAACCGGTCAATTTCTCGTTTCACATTTCTTGGAGGAGGAAGATGTTCCTCAAAGTTCGAGCTATTAGTCATATCCCTATAAAATTTAGTAATCATGTCCATGATATTTTGAGATCTTCCTCCCATGGCATTGGGGATAACATTCATACAATCATTTAATTTTACCTCACATGGTTTTTTGGCCCACATTCCCATGTTTCTCACCATTTTCCTATATATAATTGTTTTTACAAAACCTAATTCAAAAAGTAATAAATAAATTATTTTTTTAATTTAATATAACGAAGTTTCTCATTGAATCCAAATGTTTTGTATTATTCTAAAACAAAACATCTTGGATGTTTACATATAAATAGCCGAATTATATGTGTTTTCACTAATGCTATATAATCAAAATTAAAAAATTAACTAATCCATTCTCTGATTCAAACTATTGTGACGCTTATTTTTATTACATGAAATTAAATCTTTCAAAAGATAAACTACATAATAGTGTTTCAAATACATGATCCAAATTTTTAGTGTCTTAGGAATATTAGGCTTATACATATCGTGTACATAATAAAGCATAAAATTTAATTATATCCTTATAAAATTCATTCCTCTCTTTAGTACATGTAATCACCATAGGATATACTTCAATGCGAGGGAAGATCTAAAATCCCAGTAAGAGGATGAATCGGGAACATGAATAAATTCAACTCATGTGAGTATAATCATTATCAATATATCATAATCATATGATCAACGTCAAAATACAAATGGTAACATATGATAATGGCATGTAATGATTCAAAAAATAAAAATGAAACATCACGTCATAGTGGTCAAATACCTCCTACAGTTGTGAACACAACTAGCATCATGTTCATGCATAACATATATTCATAATCATAACATCATTATTGTGAAAAAATATAAAATCATTATCCTACATAATAAAAATTAAATAATTAGATGAAACCAATTACCTAATTAATGACAGGGCTATATAATTACTATCCCACCCGTCACATCAAAATATTTAGATTATCATACACACCACATAGAATGTATTACAACTATAGTCACGAATGAACCCATGAAATTGATTGGGTTTATTATGTATTTCATCAATCATGATTTTATGAATATACATGGGGTTCCCAATTGAAATGGGGAAAAATATTTTTTATATGAATCATCATTTGTTAGCGCAAAAGAACGAACTCAAGAGGAGTCAAGATGTGTTTTTAAAAGTACATTTCTTTTAGAAATTTTTTTTTTTCATAAAATCTCATCGGAAAAACCTATATCCCTGAAAATAAAAATGAAAAATAATGATATTATTTTTAGGGAACATTATAAGAATATTAAATCCCAATAAGTTTTAAAAGAGGGATATCCCATAGAAAAAGATTTTGGTTCAAGAATCCCCTTACATTAATTCCTGATGTATTTCATCATTTTCATCCTCAGGGAAAATTATAATAGTTTTATTAAAACTTTTATCTATATTATAATTATATTCAATTATACAGATATTTATCAATTACAATCATTCCATTATATTTCTTAATTTTAATTGATAAAATTTAAGCATTTTGATATTATGTTTTTCCTATAAAAGTTTTGTTTCTATTTGATTTATCTAATTTTGATCAATGTTATTTATATAAATCTATTATTAAATCCATAAGAATATAAAAAATTCAATTAATTATTTATATACAATATTTAATAATAATATCTATCCCTGATTTTGGCAATAATAATTGCATTAACAATGTATCCATTGGTGGTTAAACGAGATATAACGGGATGTTGTCAAAAGAGCATGAAAGGGAAGTATAGAATTTATATTTATCATAAATGTAAAAATTATAGTAGGTTAAAATAAGTAATATAATGTTAAAACACATCATAATAATTTTTATATTAAATGGGTTTTATAGGTACGAAGAAATAGAAGATTTCGATGGAAGAGTAAATAAAGACTTACTCTTTAATTGTTGTAGATCCTCTGGAATGAAACTATAACTCCCTTGGTAATTGGAGTTGGATTTCCCTATAATATCCCAATGTATTATAAGGTACTTGAGTGGGGTATTTGGGAATATATATGGTTTTTTAATTGGTGGTAGGAATTGGTTTTCAAGCCGAGGGTGTGGGGTTTTTTATACTTGAGGAGAGGGGTATTTTTTGAATAAAATATTATAAAATAATATATATAAGGTATAACATGTAATAATGAATTACGAACAATTTATATAATATATTATTAAAATATAAGGTTTTTATGTCATTAAATCCCCTTCACAGTTCAAATTCATTAATTTATTAAAAATGAAGGTGGAAAGAAAGAAAAATTGTTATTTTAAGTGATCACTTTTAGCTATCAGTTTTGGACTGTTATTTTTAGTATTGAAAATTATGTTTCTTGTATTTTAATGACTAGTTTATAAAATAAAATATATCATTATTGTTTCTCATGTTCTATAACTGAATATTTAATTATTATATCTTCAATGAGATAATTTAAGTTATACCGGTTATATTGACATGTATATTTTTCTATTTACCCGAAAAATGTTATATTTTAGACAATTTCCAAAAATCACACATTGAAAATTACAAAATGTGAATTTAAAAAATGAAATTTATTTTATCAAAAATAATCTTACCCTTTGTAATTGTAATTAAAATTTATGTTTTTTATGAAATACTTTAAAATATAGTTTATAAACGATGTGCTTATATTTTCATTGAATTTTTTAGTCATGGTATTTGTTTATCACTATTATTATATCTATGTTTAATTATATAAGTAATGGTAAATATTATTTATATCATAATTTATTATTTAAGTAAAATTTCATATTCAAGGGTTGGTCTACTATTCCCAATCATTAGGTTACTATTTCAAATTGATACTATAATTTTCCAATTATCACATTACCATTTTGATGGCCACATTACTTCACAATGACACCACATTATTCATTCAATCATGAATCTGCTAAATTTCCCTCAAGATTGTATACTTTCATTTTTAAGATTTTGATTGGTTTATTTATATTTTTTTCTTTTGTATAGTGTTGGTAATGGGGGTGATGGTTCTAGTAGATTGGGGAGGTCTATATTTTCCCATTTCATAAGTTTTATATTATATTTTGTATCCTATTGTAATGTTTTTTGTTTTAGTTGGATTCAATGTTTATTAATGGATCATTAATTATTAATGAAATAAATTCTTATTTTCGTAAGTATATTTATAATAATATATAATATATTATAATAATCATTAATTTCAGGAGACAAATATCATTTATAATCTTAGGGTTGTTACAAAGAGTTAGAGGCCTCCTATTGTGAAGGACTTGTAACCTACCACCAGTGTCAGTGATGGGGGCTTCAGACCGGGGTATAAGAGAACAGGTATGATTGGATGGCTTGTTGGCCTATGGAATAGGTCATCATTGTCAATGTGGCTAGGTGGGAGCTGTCCAATATTACTCCATGGTTTTTTTAGTCTTGGTGTGACCCCAAAATACACACATCATCGGCATAGGGGAGTGATCCTTCATAACTGTATAGGAATAGGATCCTGAAATTATTACCTATGGTGATCAGGGAATCATCCCCCTCTGCGGCCCTTAGGATATTTGGATTCTATGGGTTGCTGATATTTAAAGGTTTTGGAAGGCAATATATATATACGGAATGACCCTATATTGTTCATAATGATGAACTGATGAATTTATAACACTCTTGTTTATGATTTCATAGAGTTATATATTGAGAGAGAAACCAATAGAAATTCATTTGGAAGCCATCTTGGAAGGAACTAGTTGGATGGGATTGAAAGACCCCTAGTTTCCCATCCCACATGCATGTTGTCAATGGGTAACCAATCATTTTTGGTTGTTTGATTCATGTATTATCCATAATTTCAATTATCAGTACATATCAGATGAAATCGATGACTAACATGCCCAATATTAGCCATTATTTCAAAAATGGAGGAAGGATTTATGTTGATGATTTTTTAGACTCCAAATTTCTAACTCCCTTTATTTTCCACCATTTATGGGAAAATGGTTTCATGTTGGGATGTCCATTTTTTTGGTGAGTCTTGACATTAAATTTTAGGATCTATTAATTGGTAAATATTTTGGAAGCTAGCATTACAGATCTACTCAACATAGGAGGAGGATATATTAAAATTTGGGTCATGATTATTTTTGTTTCTTCCTTTGGGGTTGCAAATCTGGTTGATGATGTTATTTTCCCTCCCTTTTCTTATACTGGAGTAGTTTGGTTCCATGGATAAGTTACGCCTTCTCTTGGGTGGATGGTTGGTTTCCCTCCATTCTTTCATTACAATGGTTGGTATAATCTATTGATGTTGTTAGTGTTGTCATATCATTGATAGAAATTGGATAATGGGGTGTAGGTTCCCCTATCTAGGAATTGCTCATTCTATATCTTTTTATAGTTTGGTATCAATTGTTTATTTGTTTAATATTCAAGGATCCCATTCATGGTTCTATCTCCTGATGGTCACTGATTAATCACATTTCTTCTATTTTGATAGGGTAACATCCTACTATCAAAGATGATAGTTATTTTAGTCACTTCTAGGCATCATTATATATTTTTGTGTCTATAACCTATAAATACTAAATATTTTAATGTCATCGAAATCACTAATTTTAGGAATCCTATGTACTAGATAGAAGGAATCCAATGTTAGTCATGGAGTTATTTTTACCATAGGTATAAATAATATGAGTCTCATAGACCCGTGCATCTCATGTTAATCACAGTATAATCATCAACATGTACTTTTTTATTCATGAGTGTGAAAGCTGTAAACACATGGCCGGCTCAAGAAGGCATCAAGAAACAAGACTACCGGGGTAAAAAATGATGATGGCCGAGGACGTCCCCTCTAATAATGCTAATCCGCATCTGCTTTAGGAATTTTCGGTTATGAAAAAATTGCCTCACTGGAACAGGGATGTCAAACAAGGCCAGGTTTTTCGCATCCTTAATCAACTCCCATCATGTGTGAGACATGTTAGTAATGATATTAAGGATACCATAAAACTTACGGATTAAATAATCTATAGACCCATGGATATCTCCGAGACCATGTAACACATTATGGGCCAACATATAATCCATTTCAGCTTATGCTAGATCCAAACCCTTCTACCTAAACAATATGAGCCCCATCAGCAAAGGCATAGCCTCAACCAACAATGACATCATGTGGCCCAGCCAGAGAGGAAATTTCAGGATGACTGATACAAAGCTATCATAGATGATACCCCCCCACTGAACATAATTCTGAAAAAACACTATACAACAATATTGATCTATAATCCTAATAGGGGAGGATTCAAAATAATAAAATTTCTAGTATGTATAGTGGTAATGGAAGAGGAATCATTTGGATCCTGTTTATACAGATATATAGTAGGATTCACCCTCAATGTGCTGATATCCCAAAAAATATCAATAAGAAGGTTATTGATCCTAATAATAATCATGCACCAGGAAGAAGCCACCCGTTCATGAAACCATTTATTTCATGTCTAAAACAAACACAAATGTCATGTATTCAAAAATATGGTGTTGGCCCTTCTCTTTGGACCCTTATCCTTTGATCCATGGATCCATCAAACCAGAAAGTGTTTTTTTCCTTGGTGTGAATTGAAAAATTTGGGAAATCACCAAAAAAAACTTCAAAAACATCTTCTATCATTCACTCTCGAAAAATAGGTGACCCAAAATTTTCTCTTTATGCCTCCTACAACAGACACACCAAGAATCCATACTATCATCACATCGCTTAATGTTCTCGTCATAGGGGAGTGTGTAGTGCTGGATTCTCCATGTAATAATGTTATATTTTGTGGGAATTTTCCTTTCCCATTGAAATTCATTCCACTTATCCTCATTAGCCTATATAGAAAGAACCTGATGATAATCCTTTGTTGTGAAAGAGACTGATGCAGTCGGGGTAAGAACACATCAATTCAGGGTCAAGGAAAACTCAATGATATGGAACAATAATTTATAGTCCATATCATGAACATAATTGATGAAAGATATATGGAGGATAGCTTCTATGAAGGACATGTTAGTGACATGGCATCCAGTGAATCCAATGGGATCCCCACAATATTTTTCATGCCAGAAGGAAACACCTCTCATCCCTATAATCCATTGAATATGGGGTCTATGAGAGGTAACAAGAGTCCCAATCTCATGTATGTTTGTTATGTTGTTTTTAAGACTTCATATTCTAATGCCATGTTTGTTGATAGGGCTCTCAATCATGTTCCAATATGCATATTTCCTTATTCCTTCAAACATTGGGTCCCAAATGAAACCTTCCATGATTCTATACATATTACATATAACATCTTTTGGGACCCTAATGGATGACAAATCTTGAATTGGAGTGGACCAGAATACTCTGTTTACTAGTAAAATACTCATCCTGAAGCAAAAGTAAATATTCATCCAATTGAAAACCCTATCATTGATTATATAGAAAAGATGGTCGAAGTCAAACATATAGAGCCTCTTCGATGAGAGTGGGGATACCAGGTACACCATAGGGAGATCACCATTCCCATATAGTGACTCACCATAAAAACATGGTTAGTAGTGTAGATACTATAAATTTAGAAGATTCACTTTGGCTTTTTGAAAATTTGACTTCTCTAATGGTTATACTCCTCCTTGACTTTGTTCAAGAACAACACTAACCTTCTCAATGTGTTAGTGAAGATGATGGAATCATATGAATACATGAGGTGTGACACAGATGAGAAGCACATCCTTCTACAGTATGGTAGGATCTCACCGCTGCTGATACTGCGTTGAATGAGACAGATGACCAAATCCAGATCAATTATAAGGATAATTAGGGAGAGGGGATCTCATTTCCTAAAAGTTCTCATTTATTTGAAAAAACTGAAATTTTTATCCATAAATGAGATCTCCATCTATGCTGATCTAAATTAGAGAAATAAGAGAAAAATATTCCATCATGAGAGGCCCATACATACAAACACATTATGACGATGATCTATTAAGATCGGTTGTTAGAATTTCTGATATCAATCTTGATCTCCATATTAGAGTCACTAGATTTGATGTTGTTGTCCAAGATCATTTATTGGACCAAAGCGATCTACCCCTATTTCGAATTCCCCATCGACAATCTATTTTGATCCATGGAGATAAAATTTGGATGATGACAGGATAACTAAGATTTTATTAAATTAACAAGGTTCTTATAAAGTATATTACACATACTAATAGGAAGAGAGTGGTCAATATAAGTAGTGGATTTGGACATGGGGATAAGCACAATAGAGGTAGGACAAGCATCTCATGATAGTGAACCACTCCAAAAGAAGTCTTGAATCACTTTAATTAAGTCGTCATTCATAGTCTCCCAATAATCCCTGTATGAGGCTCCTGGGAACCCGTTTGGACGCACCACACTATTAGGATTCAAGCAAATCATGGAATTGAGAATCACTTCCTCCTGAGGTATGGATCCTATGGCTTTATTTTTTTGATCATATAATTTGGTTTGAATATCAGCAAAATCCTATGCAATGCCTCTGAGATACCATTTTGGAAAATGAATGATGGGTCTAGCAAGCAGGTCTCGAAAGTCAGAGCTATCCAACTCCCCAATCACATCCCTATCATTAGAATAAAACTGTTTCTCTAGCTCAATGTTCTGATTCACCCATATTCTCCTATACTTGATAATGAATTGAAAATATGTAGTATTACTATCACCCTCATTGAGCAATTTAATCATTGCATCCCCCCTGGAATGATGCTCTTGTCTCAATAGAATGTCTGCCAAAAGCACTTTCATATTGGATAAGTCTTCAAAGATCTATAAATAAAAGTCTTATTGTTGGGAAACGTTGTTCAAATGATGAAGGTATTGTGTGGACATACTTTTTTTATGGTGGAGTTATATTGTGTGTTCCCATGGGGAAGATGATCACCCATTAATTTCATCACCACCAGTGGAGAGATAGATAAATATTTGGTGGTGGTGGTTTGAGTGTGCCCCCATGGGGGAATGATTCAACTCTAGGGTTTCGTTTCTCTAATGGGGAAGCATGTTGATTTAATGGTGATATTTTTATATTAGGATTTAAACTCATATAACTATCTATAGTTTATCAAGATGGAACATAGTTGACGTGTCTTGTGTACACTTTTAAGAGACCGTGAAGAAACCCCTTATAGTTCAAGAGAAAAATTTGAGCTCATGTGACAGTACCTGTCAATGATGTATTACATGATGCTACAGAGATTCTCATGTCACTAAAATAATAAAAGAAAGGGATAGTGTAGGGATTTTCCATATGGTATGGCTATTAAGTGAGGTACCATCTAATGGGAATCATACATCAGGTTTCATGTGTTCATTTGTTAGGGTAGGAAATAGTCTAATGTCAAGTGATTAATATGTTATGATGTTTTACAACACCAGAATATGATTCTAGGATATGTAGTTTTCCATAAAGTTTCTCAAGTGTAGTGTGGACTATAACCAGGGAGACTATTTTGATGTTCTATAGAAGGTCAACATATTAGATCTCCGAACAATGAAAGGTGGTCTATTTCCATCAATGACGAAAATTTATGTGCATACATGTCAATGTAATTAATCAATTTGTATGGTACAATGAATTTTCACTCCATGTCAAGGTGGCACTTGGGGTACCTGACATTAGGGTTCTTATTCTCTGTATAAGGAGGATTTACAACTATCTAGGCCCCAATTAGTTGAAAGAGGCCAGAAATGAGAATTGATGATACCTGCCACGTGGAAAATCAAATAATGAATGAACTATATATGGTTAGGTGTGGGGTATCTGACCTCTAAACATTTTAACTAGTTTTTGTGAGAGGAGTCATTTGTTCAGGGACTTGATGGTTGTCACACACAACTTTTTACATTTGCGCATAATTAGAGGAATGTGAACCATGCTTTCTATAACTAGTATATGCCTTGAATATTGAGTGGGGATAAGTTCATGTAAATTTTTTGGGTCATGTGAAGAATGTAGTTTGGAGTTGTGAACTCATATTGTTTGGGAACATGTAATATTTAGTTTAATTTTCATCAGAACTTATCCAACCGAGTTTGAGAAAATTTGGAACCCATGTGAGGTCCGTCAAATAGTTTTTATACCATTGGGATCATTGGGGGTTTCCAATTATGCAGTTTCATGAATGAGTGTGTTTACCAAATGAAAGACTCTACTTCATATTCTATAAGACTGTCCTCAGAATCGGGGGGGGGGGTGAATATCTATTTATTTTTGAAGTGGGTGGTTTCAGGTGAAAAATGTTAGTGGTCTCATGAATTCATGTATCAGAACACTCATCCCTTTTCTTCCTATGGGAGGTCATGTAAGATAGTGGTTTACGATCACATTTTAAATGAAATAATTGAGACACCAACATCATTGTTGTACACATTGGTCCAACATTTTGTGCCACCATATTTATCAATGTTTAGGGGATGCGAATGTTTCTACACAACAATGCCTTTAATAAATTCCATTCAAATGGATGTTAGTTGCGCACCAAAACATAGACTATTGCACTAATCTATTATGATTCATTCTCTTGACCCCTTAGATATAGAATGGTCCCTTGAAATGGGTTTTGCCTTGTTAATAGTTGAAAATCACCTTCTAGGGGTTGATATAAGTTTTTGGTTCCCACAATAATTCAATCATCTATATATTGTCTTAATTTTAAATTTTCATTCACTCCCATCAATAAATTTATGGATGAAATTTCTACCATGTAATGTTGTCAGGATAAACAAATTTTTTTTAACTATGAACCTCATTTAATAATTATTTGAGTAAAATACCAATCAATACACATAAACATTTTCAAAATAATAAAAAAACTACATTTTTCATATTAAATCTAAGTTGGTTTGATTTCTTAAAAAATTCTATATTTCATCGAAAAACATGATCTTCCTTGGAAACAAATTTAATTATTCCCCACATAGATGATTGTACTGATTTATTTTCCAATTGAATATGTGTTTCATATAAAAAGTCACACAATAAAATTTCACCATATCATTTACTAAAAAAACATGTTCCAAACATAATATTGTATTATTCTTTCAACTCAGAGATTTTGATAAAAAAATTTCTTTACCTATGTGATAATGAATCGTTCATTCATAATCATTCATCAATTTCATCCATCTTCTCATCCTCACGTTCAAATATTTTGGATGGAATATATATTCTAAAATTTTATTTTCTACATATATGTATATATATATATATATTTAATTTCACGAAATAAATTATTCCTAGAAATTTAAAAAGAATACAAATTACAACTGAAAGTTCATTATCAAGCAATGCATTATTTACCACATGGGGATTCAATTTTTCTACTTAATATTTTATTAAATAATAATTTTTCACCAAAACACAACCAACAAACATCAATTAATCATCATTATACATAATAAATCCTAATTTCATTATATTAAGGAAAAATTTAAAGCATTAACCAATCATGATTTTAATTACTGAAAACATTCATCACATTCCATTAATTATATGAATCTAAAACATTTTTGAGTTATCTTGGTCAATGGTTTAGATACTAAATAAATGTTTATTAAGAACTATAATTAATAACCCCACTAATCAATGAAAAAATCAAGTCAAAATGAAAATATTTCTTCTTGGATATTATCTCACTACTTTAGTTTCAATAATATCGTCTATTATGCCATTTTTAGTTATAATATTCACATCAAACGATATATTTTACTTCTAAAACTCACATCCACTGAATTCTAAAAACAATATATTATATTTATGGGGAAATAGAACAATCATATCTCATTTTTCAAATTCCTATTAACATTTAGAATATATCATAATATCATAAATGATTAACAAAAAAATATTAAAATTATCAATGAAAACAATATTTTTTATATAAAAAATAATATATGATAATTTTATATCCCAAATCATATAATAATAAACTCATAATTTCCACACCAAGTTCAAAAAAAATTCCTTAAAATTTATTCTTATTTACAATTTATCTAATGATCTCCCTGAATGAAATCAACCATTGAAACGTTTTGAGTTCCCAAGAGCTAATCAAAAAATTCATTGATATGAGGCAATAAAAACTCATTTATATTCGTAATTTAGTTTACATCTCTATAATAATTAAATATATTCATAGAACAATTATAGACATTAACAAACAAAATAGGACCACCCTTGTGGATGTAACAAGGTGGGTTAAAATTTTTATTAGGAAATTATTATAATTTCTTCACTATTTTAAACTGATCCTAAGTATTTCTTAAAATAGGAATAGTATTTGGAATAATATAAATGTTGAATTTGACTTCCCAATAATAAATTACACAAGTAAAATCATTAAAAAAATAAATCAGGAATTTCATTATCCACACTAACATTAATAATCATTATAATCTATATCCATTCAATGAAATGTTCAAGATATCATTCTGCACATATTAAAATATTTTCATTGTTTTTTTACATTTTATCATTGGTATAAAATCATTCTTATAATAAAATTAAAAAATATAACAAAGAATTAATATTATAAAATTAGATTAAAATTATATCATTGTTTGATAAACTAAAATACAATATTTTTAAAATTCAAAAATCAAAATATAGAATTAGTATAATGATAATATTTCTAATTAAAATCATTCCAAATATAATTATTGGAAGATTCCTTTAATTTGTTTTTTATTAAATACCATCACCAGGATTTTTTACCAGTAGTTTTGTGTGAATTTCATGAAGTGATATTTTTATTTTACTTCCATAGTTCATAAAAATGAATTGGTATATAGAAAATCAAACAAAATATTGGTATAATGTGTGTAAATAATTAATGTAATTATCAATAATTTATTTTAGGGATCAATATAGGTCATAGTAATAGATAATAAATTATTTTAATAAATAATACTAATAATTTTTATGATACCCACATCTCATTATACAGATTATTTTTGTGTTATTTTATATTATTTTTTATTGTACATATTTAATATAATCTTAGTCATGGAGTGATAAATTTTGGGAACATTATGTATATCTCACTATTATCCCACATTTTTAGGAGTAGTCATGTATAAACCATTGGTTATATTTATAATTTGGTAGTTCTATTTTTCATGGTTAGTGGAGAGTTATTTATATTTTTCTGGGTTATAGAGATATAAATATTTCATACATGGGATGCTCTAGTTTCCTTCCCATGGTGGGGACACATTTTAGTAAATATTTTTACAAACCAAGTGGGTAACTAATATTAAAATGTTTAAATTTTCTACTTTTCCCTTCTATTTAATAAAATAAAAAAACCATATCATTATACTCAATCCCATGTCATATACCCTAATGGAAATATCCCATTAGAATGCCACCTTACCCTGATCTCCCATGTCAATTACAAATTCCAAGGTTATTTCTTCATGATTTGAGTAAAAATATTTAACGTATGGTCTACTCTTCTGTCACTTCATCCTCTTACGTTATTTTATTTTCCTCTCATTCGAACATTCCCTTTTTCCAAACCCAATGGTATTAGTTTAACTAGATTTTTATGATCACTATGTTTCTAGGTTTTGTTTTGTCTTCTATACACTCGATTAATTATATAATACATTTTCTAGATAATTCAAATAGGATTCGAGGTTTTCCCCAAATCCTGAATTTTATTTTAAGAACAATAGATTTTATTAGGGTTAAATTATTTTTTCTTATTTTTATAATGATGTTATTAAATGATATTAAGAATTATTTTAATGGAAAATTTACAATTAAATTATTTCATTTCAATTCCTAGTAAATATTTATTTTAAAAATTGTTAGAAAAAAATATTCCAATAAATAAAAGACTCTGAATTTTTGATAAATTTTATAATTAACCATTGTGAGTAAATTAAAATATTAAAATATATTTTTGACTACAAAATGAATTCCCAATTATAATAATTATAATTATTAGTATTCTGGTTGATATTTGAAATGATAATAATTGAAATAATGTTTTATGAAATTTTTTAGATAAAACGTATGAGTAAATAAATTAGAACCCATTGGGGTTGTGGGTTAAATTAAGGGATGAATTTTCAAGTTCCTTAGGGATATTATAAATAGGTGTAATTGATAAATGGATTTCACAGGTGGTTTTGATTATAATGTATATAAGTTGTTTTTTATAAATTATTTTATAATTTATAAAAGAATTACAAATAATTTAATGTTAGTTTTCATGATGGACTGTTTGGAAAATATTAAATGGTTTTTAAAATGTGTGGTATTGTTGTACCCAATATAATCTCAAATTTTTAATCTTTATTGATGGATTATGTTTGATTTATGTGCAGTCTAAGTGATAGATCATAAGGTTTATATATTATAATGTCCGCATTGGTGAGGAAGAAATATTTTCATACATTAATTGTCGATATTATTTAGTTTACTATATCTCAACCACTTTTATATTGGTAATGAGAAAGTTGGGTAACTAACAGGAGTTCTAGATGATTGTTTCAATTGACTATTGTGTGAAAACTAACTAGTGACCTATGGTTGTTTCACCCTTCTATATGTTCATATTGGTACACCCCAAACACTCATCATTGGAAGAACTAGATAGAATATAATTTTATGACACACATAGGGCCTGGTGAATCTAAGAACCCTTTCCGGTTACATTCTAGTTATAGCCTATAATTTATCCCATGAAACTACTTCATCAATAGTATTTTTTTAGTGAGTCATTATATTTTATATAGATAGTTTCCCAATAAATTTTATTGTTTTTAACACCCTTATTTGCTTTATTTTTTCATTTTTTTCTTTGAATATAGTTCCTAGTTTTTACAAGATCTAAATAAGGGTAGGGGTCATCCCATAAAGTCATTTTAAAATAATTTTGGATTTATTTTTGGGTTAATCGATATCATGATTTATTTTTTAAATTTATTTTTTTAATTGGCTTTTTTGGATTTGGTAAATGGCTTAGGCATACATAAATAATTAAATGTGATTTTATAAATTTATGTAAAATAAAAAATTCATGATTATTAAATGTATATACAGGTGATATTGGTTTTTTATTAACTTATATTTGAATCTGAAACATTATATTTATATTGAAAACTAGTTGGAAATGGATCGTGTTTGGAATATTTCAAGGAGGTTTATGACACATTGAAAATGTTTTCACGCACACCTATTATTTTATATTTCAATTTTAGGTTATTGGATGATTCATTTTTAGCTTATGTGGTGAGTATTATATTGAGACTTGTTAGTGACTTTTGGGTCTACATGTATTTTCTTTTTATCATATTTTATTTAGTTTCATTATAGTATCAGATAAATTGGTCATATCTGTTTTATTTTTGTTCACTAATAATTGGTAGATTATATTTGTGGCATAATATATATCAAACATAAGGTGTTATTATGTGTTATGGGTTGGAATTGGTTTTCAGGATTTCATTTCTTTAAAAAATTTCATTCTTCTCTAATGATTACATTCTTTATATTCATATTGGGATGGACATCAAATATATGAATTATTTATGTCAGATTTTTTAGTGGAATATATTTTGTTAACTATATCTATTATATGGGAGAAACCCTTCCCATTTTTTATAATACCATATTTCTTGTATCCAAACCTGGGTAATTGTGAATTACCTTTTGGGTAATGGGATACATGGTCATATTCTTGTTCAGGCGGTACCTTAAATAGGTTCATTTCAATTGGTATCAAATCCATGATTCCACATGGAGATCCCAGGTTCCTAAAACTCTCATATGTAACTTATTTATGACAATTTTTAATGAATATTGGTTTTATGTTAGGAATTTAGGTAATGATCAATAAGGGGAATCATACCACCACCCATCATCATTATACTTTATTTTTTTTAATGTTCATGTTATCATTTTGGGATATGGTTTATTTAATAATATTATTTAAATTTTACCCCTTGTGATATTATTTGATATTATTCAATTATACAGGGTGGAAATATAGGTAGAAAAATATTTCATAGGTAGATCACTCTATTATACAAACCTAATATAGCCTCTAAGTATATGGTTTTTTGTATTTCATAGGGGCTGACACAAGGTTGGAACATGGTTAACTAATCCTTCTGGCCAAAAATTTCAGGACTCTACATTCCAATAGACTTATTTTTCAAGATATATAGTTCTCAAATGGTTTGTGGTGGTGTTTACCAATAAATTTATGTATATCCATTGGAGTTTATTAATGTGATTATGATATTTGATTGATATGTGTTATATTATTAGGTTATACATTTTTATTTATTGACATATATGATTTCACAATATGGTAAAAAATTGTAATAAATTTTTTCATTTAAAACAATGGTTTGTGATATTTTATTAGATTTTATGAAATTATTTAAAATGAATTGTTGTATGTTTCAATGGAAATTTGTTTTTAATGTGAAATTTTGAGTATACATTCAATAGGAAAGTGTGATTATGAATTTAATATGGTAGTTTTATAACAATTTGGGTATGTTGTAATGGTTGAGTGGGGTTTTAAAGAAACAAAGTGTTGTTTTTAATAAATGATTTTGATTTATATGTAATATTTTAATGGATGGTGGTTATTTTATTTCATTATGTTTTGATATCTATGGATTTCTACAATTTATTTTGGAGTGTTGTACAATTAGAGTTTTTTATTATATATAATTTATTCCTCATTGAGAGGCTTCAATGATGAATAATAAGTCCATTCACTAGAACAACCCTTTAGGTAGCTCTATTATTTTTTTAAAAGTAGTTTCCAATCTTATTGACTATACCAAGAATCAATTATGAGTAGTCTAAATGGACTATCTATAGTCCAAGGATGTTATTATAAGGCCCTAGCCCTAAACATTACTTAATCTTGAGATATTTCAAGAGTACACCTTGAGGATCTTTTCAGGTTTAGAGTTTTAGAGAATTAGATCATAAAACATGCATTACATCCCACATTTAAACAAAGTGGTTACAATAAATGATAGTATACATTTTTCGCATCAATCGAAACATATTTAAATTAAAACATGGATTTTTTCTTGACACTTCATTGACACAATCATCATATCATGCACCTATCCCTTGACCTGTGAAAAACATTTCAAAAACATGGGATGAGCATAAAAAGCTCAGTAAGGGATTTCAAAATATGGAAATGAAACATGAGTACATGTATACATAAGAATCAATGAAATAATAATTTACTCATAAAAAATAATCACGTTAACATACCTCATCAAATCATGAATAAAACATAGAAATCATAAGACATAAAGGTAACTTGAGGAATTCATAACATTCTTACGTAGGGAGTAACCCTCTTGGTTACGTTTGGAATACCCATCACAGTATATTCCCTAAATCTCTTCGGAGAAACCTTAATGTTTAACTCCTTCACGTTACCCAATGCATTGGAGAGCTACATCGGGCTCACCCGCCCTTAGTTTATCACGGAACCACCCATCTTCATAATAATTCCCAAGAACCATAACATAATCGTATCACATAAAACATATATAAAGGAAACATAAAATTTCCACATTTCAATCACAAGATATCAATACAACCCATTGATATAATAAAAACATTAGGAAAACCATTTTCAATACCAAAATAAAAGAAAAGTAAAACATGGTTTTTTTTCTTTTAAAAAAAGGTATGGCTTGTAGAGGAAGCCAAAACTCAAATAATGGTCACAGTGGCGGAGAAGTCGTTGTCGCCGCATACATACGAAAAAAAATTCCCTTTTGTCGTTTAGTAAAGCGCTTCGTATAAAAAGATTCCTTTTGGAGAAACGTAAAAGTCAAAGGGGTTTATACACCGTATAAAAGAAGGTTGTGTATAAAACATAATATGCCTCAATGAAAGGAGATTGGGATGAAGTCCCATACAAAGATCATTTTATTAAATATAATAGATCTATTATGGGTATTCACCATAAGTACACATAAATACAGTAAAAATACAATATAGGACATAATAATATCATGACATAATTTTAAAGTAGGAGATTAACCCAAAGAATGGAAATTGGGTTAAGAAGACCCCTTACCTCGGGTCCGACTTGACTCGATCATTATTTAATGTCCTGAATAATAAACTTGAGTTAATTTCTACTTGCTTAAGAACCTTTTTCAAGTTCATTATTCCTTTTATATCACTTCTTACCATGTTATGAAGACTATGAAATTATTTAAGTTAATAATGGTCGTTTTAACGATCATTGGTACTTGAGTCAAAAATATGCTCTTTAAAATTACAAGTTGTTCATGTATCCATTATATCCAGAGTTATACTCATGATTTATATATCATATATATCATATATATCCAGTATATACATGCATTTATAATATTACATAACATTTAGAGGTAATAAATGAAATGCACTGTTCATGGAGACAGTAAGCCGTACGTTCGCATGAACGCTACTTCCATTTCTATTTCATATGTAATGGAATTAAAACATAACGATACATAATAGTATTATAATTCTAGTATTGTATCATATATAATATCTTTCAATATATCCTTTATACGTACCACATATGGTATTAACGAATCAAATCACTTTGAGGGGGCGGTAGTCCGCACTTCCTAAAATGAAGATATCGTGTTTACCCATAATGGAAACCATAAATGTATGCCATAAATGAAAAACACATAAGCTTAAGTAAAAACTAAACATATTATATATCATATATAAATATAGTTACATTTTAATGGCCACCATTGAAGGTGTTATATGAGTGTTGAACAATCATCGTTTCGTGCGGCAGAAATTCTCCATCCACAGAAATAGTATGTTCTTTAACCATTAGATGTAGGTGTGTGTATGTGAAGCTCGAATAATTCTTATAACAACATCCTCGTATATTTAGTATACTGGTGTTGTTACAAAAGAAAGGAATAAAAAGAGTTTAGAGGGTTGGAGAAGCAAAATAAAACATAAGAACACAAGAGAAAACACTACCTTTAAAATGGGTAACTCTTTTTGATTTGAGCTCAAAGGCTTCCTTGGGAAGACTTCTGCCCAATGTGAGGCTTCAAATAGTAATATAGGGATGTTTATAGACAAAATGGACAGGGTTTGGGCGAGTCAAAGTCTTGAGAGGCATGGGTAAGGTGGTATAGGTTGGGGCCTTTTATAAGAGGAGAGGAGGGGCACTCTTGGAAAGGTATAAAAGGTTAATTTATTATAAAATTATTTTCGGATTTAAAAGGTCCCAAAATTATTATTTCTAGTATAAGGTGATAGGATTTCGAAATACACCCATCCAAAAGGTTTTTGACATGTTTAGGTCTTAGATTTTACATTATATTTTCATTTTTTTAAATCGTTAAATAATGAGGTAATCACTGCATCATCATGGTATCATAAATAATTTAATTTAGATAATGTATAAAAATTATAAAAAAACTACCATGATGTAGGAAATATTTTTATATTTCTAATGAATATTTATAGTAAAAAATATGACTTGTATAACCCCATTTAAAAATGGTTTTAGTAAAACAACTCATGTTTGTGACATTTTTATTTTAACATTAAATAAAAAGTTATTAATGTCATTTTCCTACCAAAGTGGCTCCATGGGGTCCCCAAGCTGACCCATGGATTTTCGTGGTCGTCCATGAAACATCCAATAATGTTAGGACATTTTTCAAGGTCATTTCCTATTATTAAAACATTATTTTTACCTTAAACTTATACTAATTACCTCTAATCGTGATTAAAAACTTAAAAGTTACTATTCACCAAAAAATTATTTTAAATCCATTGAACCTCATTTTACTTCTTAATTACAACCATGTATGTCGCATTTTTCAAATTCAAAACACAGAGGTGGTAAAATTTTATTCAAACGAAAAATTAGTTTTTTTAAGTATCACTTAGTGGTTTCACTATTCATCAAAAATTGAAGTTTTTTTGAAAAATACCAAAACTTCACCCTAAGCTGTATTTTATAATCCAAAATCTAAAATGATGTATATTTGACAAAATTCAAAACATATAAGTTACATTAATTAATTTAATAATTAATTTCTGTTGTCATAGCAAATAGCGTGTTTTTATGAAACAATAAGTATCAAAAGAATGACACTAGTTTAAGTCCAATTTCAAAGTGAAATTAATTCCAATGACCACCATTGGATTAAATGGTAAAAATATATTCTAATTTCACTTTAAACCCAATTAAAAATATAATCTAATCATATAAATAAATTAGATTAAAAAGAGGTTTTGAATTAAAATACATCATTTTTCACTATTCATTAAAAATTAACTTTATCGGAAAAATACCAAAAATTCACACAAAGTAAATTTTGATGTCCCTATTCTAAAGAAGAATTTTATTTGGTCCAATAAAATGTATAAGAGTGACCAAAACTATATTTATAGATGGTTCTCCATCAAAATGCGATAAGTTGGCCTTTAGTGAATGTTATAGTATATATGCCTAAAATTGATTTTTTTTGTATTATAAGCCTTTATCCTTTATTAGATAAATGTAGAAACATTTAACAAACATATATAATCATATTTTAGTTATTTCCATTCATTCCCTCCAATAAAATGGCTACGTGTTAACTACCATTTAAAATAATATAATTTTATTACTAGTGTGCAATGTAAGATTTCAAAGAAACTCTTTGTTGTGTATTAGGTATGCTATCAAACATAGAAAACCCTTTAAAGTAAAATTAATTTTTAATTCAAAAATATTAATAAAAATGAAAATGATTTATTCTATATTTACCTGGGATGTTACATTTATCCCATGTTCGCAATAGAGATCTTGGAATGGTGGTGTTTGATTTGGCTAACTATATTTTGAGGGAGTGTTTTTCATTCATTCCTGAATATAGAATGTGAATTAATTGTGTGGATACTTTACCTATCTTCCAACATGTTGAAGAGATCACGTGTTAGAAAATGAAAACATTTTGGTTGGATTTTTGTGTTTTGGATGGTATATAATTCCTTATTTTCATATTTTCATTTCATTTTTGTTATATATTATATTTATAATCTTTCTTTTCTTTGGTATGATGTTAGTTTTTGTTTTTTTGTGCCTTGTGGATTTTAGTTGCTTCCACATAGGGGTTTGTTTCTACTTCTAGTTTAACCTTGTCGTGTTAGGATGAGTATGAGATTTCATGAGGTATTTTTGATGTTTTCATATAGTGGAGCCTTATAGAGGATGGTTTAGTAGTGGATGAAACATGGGATACCTATTGATCTGTGATTGGGTAGCTAGGAATGATATTGATTCATCAAGAACATAAGGGTGTTTTTTTGTTTTGATATAACATTTCCCAAGGTTCTAGTACAGGTTTTTTCATGTGGAAAATGGTGACCCAGGTCTAAAAATCATGTTTTTTAGGTTTTCACATGTTCTAGGGTTCATTTATTATCTCCACATATTTTATGAGTTATTTAAATTTTCATGGTATGATGCATCTCCATTAGTTAGGGTCGTTAATATTCTTAGTGGAATGTTTTCTTCAGGTATGTGTCTCCTTTGTATTTATTCTTTTTTAGATAAATAAAAAAATAATGGTGGGTGGAAATATTTGTTTTCAAATTATTATTTGACTTATACTTGTGGTTTTATTAATATTTCATTCCTTTTTGTCCGCATTTTATAATATTATTATGAGTACTTTTTGATAGTTCATTCATGGATGAATAAATTATGGTTAATATAATGGTGAGGTTAGGATAATAGTTTTATCCCCCTATAATAGTTATATTTGACTTATTTTATAATATTTTGAGTCTTATGAGTTTTGGTAAAAAAAATTCTAGGAATTTTGTATTTTAGAATCTTTTTTGTGTTCAATGTTATCATACAGGGTTACATGTAACCATGCGAAAACCATGACTTTTACACTACAATTTGAGAATGTTTTTTACAATGCTTTTCTCATGTTTGTGAAACCATTCATGGTCCCTATGGATTTCATGAATCTTGAATTAGAGTTCCCAACAGCCTCTTCATTATTAGTTCATAATTTAAAAAATAGTGCAACCATCTCATATGGGACACATGTATTTAATTTTGGTTAAAAATTACTATTTTCTACTCCTTAAATTAAAAACCCTAAACCCATATTCCCATCCTATACAATAGATCTTGTGAAACCAACTTGGGAAAACCAGTTTTATGGCTCCACTACCCTAATCTCCTCTATAATAAATAGATTATAAAGAAATTTATTCATAATTTGTGGTCAAATCTTCATGGAGGAGTCTCATCATCCCTCTATTCTTCATATTCTATTTCTTTATTCTACTCTCAGCATAATTCCCCATTTCGGATTAACCATATTTTGTTAGTCTGACATGTTTTTTATTATTCCTCTATTTATAGTGAATGTGTGTCTTCTACGAATGCAATCGATCCCATATATGATATTTTAAATTATAATCCATTGATTCATGGTATAAAAGCCCAATTTCTAGAAATACATTTTATATCCATCAATTTATTGAGTATTAAATTATATTGATAATTATATAATGATATTATTAAATTTTTTTAAGAAATATTTAATATTAAATTCCTGATTTCCTTGATTATCATTTTAATAAAGAGGACATCATAATTTCTAAAAATTTTAAAATTTAAATTTAATAAACAACACAGACTAACTGTTTAATAATTTTATTAAAACCCATGAAAGTATATTGGAACCTAGAAAATGAATTCACAATTGGGTTATAATATTTCTTGGCATTTCAAGTGATACATGAAATTACAAATGTCAAAAATAAATTTCATGAATTTTTTAGATAAAATAAATAGTTGAAAATGAGTATAAATCATTTGGGTCATTAGATAAATTATGGAATGTGGATTCATGATTTAATGAATTATATAAATGAAACTAATTAATTAAATGAATTCAATGGTTGTTTTGTATATAAATTTTTAGGGATTTTTTTAAAATGATATCATAATTTATAAAGGGAGGAATTAGATTCAAAACATAGTTTTCAAGATTCAAATTTGGAACATTTAAACGGTTTTTGAAATTTTTGGGTTTGTTAAAACCACAACGAGGCATTATGATTATTACCCTTTATGGGTATAATTTGATGTAAATAGAGACCATTTAATAAATACCATAGGATATTTCTGTTAATGGAATAAGAGAAGAGGTGTCATTATTTTCCTAACTTTCTTATTTATATTGTTTTGTTTACATCTCACACCCACATATTTATAGGTCATATAATCCTTGGGCTAATAATTACAGTTCTGGATGCATATTGTGCTAGTCTACCATGTGAAAGATGGATACTTCCCAAGCAGTGTTTTATCCTTATAGGGGTTGGTATTGGAAAGTAAACAACACTCCCTAAGGGAGATACCAAATGGGAAATTGTTTGAAGATAAAAATGGGGACATATTAATCAAATAATCAAGTTTATTATAATTCTAGTTTAATAATTTAATGGATTCCTTGAATTCTATTTCTTGATTGATGGATTATATAGGTAATTCATATAATTATCTAAACTATATTATATCATATTTTTAAAGGTTGTTTCACCCTAATCTTGTTTTTTAGGATTTATTTCGTGATTTTTGGTTCCCAATTATATCATTCTCTAACTGTGTGGGTTGATTTAAAATCTTTTAAATGTTTTCAAAGAGGAATTATAAATGTTTTTTAGTTAAAGGCATTAATATGGGTTTTAATGTAGTTTTGTACATGGTTTTTTTGATTCATGAAATGGATTAGGTTAATAGAGAGAATTTAAAGAGAATATTTTTATTTATTGAAAATATAAATGGATGGTAATAAAATTGTTGAATAATTGATATTTTTTATAAAAATATGTTCCAAAAATATATATTTGTATTATATTTTATATTATCGTGAAATAGATCTTTATTTTAATATTACACATGTTGAAAGGAGGGTGATAACTTACTGAGCATGTTTATTATCATAATTATTATTATATTTTCTTAGGTTATTACTTAATCACTTGTTCACACAATGAGTGTTTATTAATTTGAGGATTCTAAGGATCTTATGAGGAAATGGATGCATGTTACCTATTCAATTTTTGTCAGTTTTTTATTTAATAAGAAAAATCACCCACCCATATTAACATTATATTATTTATATATTATTCAATATATACAATTTCTTATGGAAGTTAAATTAATTATATTTTGGGAGTAATTGAGTTGGACTTATGTTGATTTATTTCATTTATTTTAAATTCATAAATCGATTTTACTACATTATTACTACATATATTTGTTGGTATTGACATTAGACATAAAAATGGGTCATTGCAATTTTTTTAAATATCTATCATGTATTATCTCAAATTTTCGGGATACAATGTTTCCATTTATTTTTAAAGGATCGATAATACCCCTCATGATAGTGTTAAATCATGTATGGTTCTAGTTTAAGTCTTATACTAGAATGGTTGATTATATTTTCCACCTATGATACATTTATTTGGACATAAAATTTTTCAAATGAATATCTCATTTCAATTAAATCATTTCTCATTCTATTTAAGATCACAAGTTTAACCATTACCATTTCTCATTAATTTTTATTCATGTCCAATTTTTTTTAATTTTACCTCATTAATAACATTTCCCAGATATCATAAGACACTCCCTATTCTTCTTTTTACCATATTTAGAAACAGAAAAAATTTACATTATTTCCTTTAGATATATTTTTGAACAACATCCTAATTAATTTATACCTTGATCACTTTGTATCCTTGTTGTTATGAGATCAATAAAAGATAGAAAACTCTATATCAACCTTCTAAGAACATCTAACAATTTCCTAATAACATTAAATTAATGAGCCACCAAATCTCTTTATAGAATAATGTTTAATCCAGATTAAAATCTATCAACTGTAATTTCAAGGACAGTAATAAAATTTTATGAATACCTATCCTATCTATTAATTTTTTCTTCTTAGTTAAAAATTTACTCATCATCATTCCACATTAACTTGTTAAAATCCATTCCATTATAGTTATAAGAACTATCAGAATATATTTTTCGATAAAACTATTAATAAATACATTCCACTCCATTGTATAAATCTATTTATCTCATATTTATTATTAATTAAGGACCATCATTTATTGGATTCACTATTAATATGGTAAATATAAATAACTACTATCAGATCCTCAGATTAACCAGAAAATTTACATATACACTCTTAATCATTAATCCATCATTGTGTCACTAGTGGAATTAAGGTTTCACCATGTTTGTGGGCGTTGTTTTATAAAATTCTCTAATATTTGCATATTATTCTAAATTCAATTAAACACTCCAAAATCGGTGTCACCATTTATAGATTTTGTTAGATGAGTTAACAACATGAAAAAACACTTATATACAACTCAACCCACATTAGGTTGATAATTATGATGGATATTTAAATCTTGTACTCTTCCTCATTTATTCACCCTATTACCTCTATGGAAAACCATTAGGAATTAGAATAGTTTTGACAATGAGAAATTGAAACACTTATAGTAATAAAAACTATCTCATAATAATGTAACAAAAAATTAGAATACAAATATTTTCTTTCCACGTCAGTACACTAACCTCTAATGTAATATGAACCATTATCTGATGAAAAATTTAATTCCCTGTGCATATTCAACCCATAATTAAATTATTTATAAAAGGATTTTATTCCACTTCATTGTAATGAAATTTTAGGATTATATTTTTATAGAATTTTAAAAACAAAAACATTAAAAAAATATTACCATCAACTGTATATATTTTTGAGAGAAACATATTCATATTTTTAAAAAACTTTTTTATATATCACGTACGAGTTTCATTCAATAATATTCATCATAACTAATATATTGACCATAATAAAATTCATATACATTCACAAGTCTTGTAAATTTATTTCCATATGCTAAATTTGAAAATAAATCTCATTAATTGATATAAAAGATTTAAAAAAATTGAGTCTATTGGAAAACATGAATACCTGTTAGAGATTTCCATTTTTACCAAATTTTCTTTCTGCTAAAATAATAAGTTAATAACTCATAAAATTAACATCATTTCATAAATAATTTAATAAAACATTCAATTAGAAATCATAAAGGGAAAAAATTAACAATGAAGTCTACTTGGTACATCCTTTATATCATACTCTTATATGTACCCATAAAATCATAGGATTAACTTTTATCTAGTTAACATTGTCCCTATTATGTAATGAATTAAAGAGATATATAGAACCAAACCAACATAAAATATATTTTACTTGAACCATACCTATAATAAAATAGAAAATAATTTCACATTCATCATTAAACATATATAACCATTAATTATAACCAATAATAAAAAAACATATAATTATCCAATCAAAATAAAAGTAATTATATTATTATTTTGAGACTCTTTAAAAAGTAAAAATAAATGAATAATGGTAATTTAATATAATTTTGATAACCTCTAAAACATTACATTAATTCAACATTACTAGTATTGACATGGACATTAGGAATAGTAGTTACGTCAACAACTTTAATAAATATTCCTTTCATACATCTATTATGAAAATCTAAAGCAACCCATCTAAGGAACATTAAAATGATAGATTTTTAAAAAGTTATAAAAAATATCAATGAAAAATTTAAATGAATTTATTAAATAATTGAATTTTATATAATAAAATTATAGAATGAATATAGACATGTAAGTGAAATATCTAAATGGAAAACATTAGAAATTGAAAATAAGTTTCCAAATAAAAATTCCTTTCATTGCTTCAAGGATGACATCATAAGATTTATAACCTCTTGAATAATTCAATTATTTTACTTTATTGTTTAATAATTACAATTTTTATGTTTATTAATTTCCTATTAGTCATTTTATTTCATTTTCATCATGATTCATTTATTTTCTACAACAGTATTGTTTGTGTTAGTCATTTTAGGTTTATTTGGATCATAATATCCAAATCATCTTTATTATCCATGTTATATACTAAACCCTACTAGAAATTGTTATACAACTTTTATATAAGACAATTAATATGTTTTATATCATTAAAAAAATGTTCATTAGGTTATTATATAGTAACATTTTCACTATCTTCCTTGTTAATATCATTTTTTACCTTTTAATGTAAACATTATTATTTATTTCTAAATCCATTTTTATAATGAATATTTCAATATTATATAATCATGAAACAAGTTAAATTTTCCATTATTACATTATTTTATAATAGTTTATGTTTTCTTTATCAGTCGAGAAATAAACATTGTAACATTATTAATTTTAGCGATAATCTCATTATAAATAAGTACACATTATAAGGAAAAAAATAGTAAGAATATACAATTGTACATTATTATAATTACTTTTATATAATTCTAATTATTAAAAAAAATTATATTGAATAAATAATTGTTATATGAAAAATAATAATGAAAGAGGATGGTATAAATTTATAACATACAATGTTTCTTGGTATGCTTGTACTAGGAAGTTAAATATTACGATGACCATTTATTAATATTATTATTGATATAAAAGAAAATTTATATTTATAATGACTTAATCATCATATCAAAATCATATTTATTTATTAAATTAATATTTATAACTAGCCATGTTAGGTGGTGATGAAAAATGAAATTTAACTTTCATGGAGGTAGTATTCCACACATAACACCGGTGATGTTTTAATTTTCCCTAGGATAGGAGGAAAGTAGATAAATAATTCCCCATTAACATAATTACATTTATATATAATAATGATAATTATTGATTTATATTATTATTTATATAATATATTTCATTGAGGTGGAATATGAATGAAACATTAATGAACCTAGTTTATATTATTACCTTTTTATGGGATATCCTGCATCATGACTCAAATTATGTGTTCATTGAATGGTCATTTAAGGAGAACAAAAAAAATTAGGGAATGTGAACTAGGGTTTGAGTTTGGGTTTTTAGGCCATCGGAAATGTAATGTGATCATCGTTTGTGAATAAGAGTGGTAGTGATGGGCTCCTTTTATAAGTTAAATGAGTGTCGCTCCTATAAATAATTTTTTAATAATATATAATAATATTGCAATATAAGTAAAGTTGAACAAAAATATCAAAAAATATTACAAGGTATATTCATGTCAATAATACATTAAAAAAAATATAAATGATATTATTATTTTTCCTTATAATTTTTTTAACCAAATAACATCACATTAAAAATTACATTGATGAATAAAGTTTTATTCGGGTAAATTTTTTTAGCCAAAATATGAAATTTTAATTTCATAAACATTTAATAATTATGATTCCAAATATGGAGGACATTAAAAATATTCATTTTATAGAGATGATCAGAATTGTATATAACATGATCACGCATAATGCATCAAGGTTGTTTTTCATAAATGAATTTTTAATAATAAAAATTAATTATTAAAAAAATGAAGTACTGATTATCTTGGCATTTATTTGTTTGCTGGAAATTAAAACTAAGGATAGGCATAATAGTAACTTGTGAATACGTAACCAATAAAAAATTTATGGTATTTTACAACACGATATTTTAAACAATTCACCAAGAAAGAAACACTTTTACAAAAATATTAGAAAATAACCATATGATACTATTGATATAGTGAATCAAAAAATGAATTTAATTTAAAGTTAAATAACTATTTTACACATGAAATGTAATTTAGGACAAAAACAACTCTTTTTTACAATTGAAAATTCAAATTCCTATTCCAAAATATAATAAAATTATTTAAAAGGATATAATAATAAATACTAATATGAATCTGAATAATTATATATATAAAATATAAAATATATTTAATATATAAAACAATATGGTTATCATAGATACGGGTTGAATGAATTGAGTCTATGACCAATATAATTTGTGTAATTTATCACTAATAATGTGTTATTTTATATTTGTCCTTCAATTTCTTGTTACCCTTCCTAAAATAATTTTTAAGTATTAAATTACAATTCATGGAACTATAATAGATATTCCATTATGATTTAAAAGTTTCTATTTTCATTCCATGATAGTTTTGGTTACAATTTCTGAAGATGAAATCTATGAAAGGGTTGTGCAAATAATTTTTAATGGAAAAATGGTGTTAAATTAACAATGTGATATATATATATATATTAATATAATTCATTATTTACATTCATAGAAACCAAATAATGTCATAAATATACTTTTTACTCATTTAATACATTATATTAATCAAACATATAAGGAAATGATTGAAAATAAAATAAAGCCTTCATGGATTGGGTAGTTCACACATAACACATGAAATGTATTCAATATCCAATGGATGGAAGGTGATTTATAGTGGTTTTTATATCCAAATAATAATATTTAACCATAATAATCATAATGGTTTCATTATATAATAATGGTTAGATAATAATTTGGGGTACAATGATAAAATTATTGGTGAAAAGGTTATTGGGTTGATAATTCCCACTTAGAGGGAATGAATCACCTCTCAAAAGGCCAATATGAAATGGAGTACGTAGGAAACATCAATGTAACCAGGGGATGAAAAATGTTTTATTATTCTATAAGGGATGATAAATGGGTAATGTTTAAATTTAAATTCAATGGAGTGTTATAGATTAAGGTGGTGAAAGTGAGATCCATTGATAGCTTAATAATTGGATATTTATGTGAAAGAAATTGATAGGTGATGGGTAAATTTGGAATAAAATATAACTTAAGGTAGTTAGGTAAATATATTTTTATGAGCATTGTATAATGTCATTTATTACAAAAAAATTCTTTTAGACGTTCTCTATTTCATGTTAAATTTTTAAAATTCAATTTATATAAGATTATAAATTATTTCCAATTTATAACATGGTTAATTGCTTTCCATGGAAATTTTTTTATTTAAAATCATAATATAATACTTTTTAAAAATTGTTTAAAAGGTTGATTCTGATTTTTTTTATTTTTAATCAAATACTACCTACAAATATGAGAAATTAAAAATTTTAATTTAGACATTTAATATATAGGAAAAATATTATTTATAAAAAAGGCATTTAATATATTTACTATTCTTATTATTATTTACTATTTCATCAATTAAATTTTTGGTAATATATTAGTCATATCAAAATCATATTTTATTAACATCATCAATTAACCTCAATAACTCTAGTTTCTTAATATAAAAAATTTATGGTATATAAAAATGTAGTTTTTCATAGATTACATTTTTAAGAATGAAAGAATTACATAAGCTGTTAAGATAAATTAATACAATATATTTATATTAAAAATGAAATATATCATATACATAAACAAATTAATTATAAATTTATAAAAATAAATGTGATATATATAGTTATATTATTTATTTCATTGATTATATCATGTTTTTATAATATAAAATTATACATAAAACCCCTCATTATCACCATATAAGACCCATGAATATGTGGAGAAATATTCATATTATTTTTCTCTGATTTCAATAGAAATGATCTCATAATTATTTCCACAAACATTAATTACTCTAACAATATATTCCAAAAAAATTGTACATGTTGGTGTTCATTCTCATATTGGTCATGGATGAACCCTAGCGATGACACCTACCTTCCATTATCTGATAAATAAATTACATGAGGAAAACTTATACCACATTATTCCATTAATTTTTCTATTTATATTGATATTAGTAAAATTTATTCCATATAATTCAATGGATGTGTTATAATTTTTACATTTCATTTTTAACATAGTTTATATTTGTCAAATATATCATATTAATAAATCTTTCAAAAGGCCAGGGTATTATAAATTCTGAGGTGTTACAACAACCCCTGTTAATGTATTGAAACATAAAATATAGGTAAGTGAATAACATTCCAGATAGACAAAAAAACAATGTATTATTTTCTAATGTATTTAGTCGATCTCTAATATTAGTTAATTTATATATCCTAAAAATTAAAAGAACATTGGAAAAGTTATTTAATATAAAATTAAATTTAAATGAGAAAGGGTGAGAGAAAATAATCTTGTGAATTTCCCAAAGAGGTGTTATATATTTAATGCCTATAAAATTTTATTTTATTGATTAAAATCAATATAAATGTGGATGTGTTTTTTTATGTGCTCCACCACATACGGTTTCACCCAATTTTCATAAGTGGAAATAGAGAATGGGGAACCAAGAAAAATAAGAATCTTGTCTAATCCTATAGAATGTGTTATGAATATAAAGAATATAAGGGGAATAATACAATATAATGTATATCCTTGGTTATAGTATCCTCCTCTATTTGATATCCATGTTTATGTGGAGGCAGTAGTGTCATGAAATTATTCCCCAACCCTCATGGGGTCACTTTTTTAATCTTCTTCACCATTATATCCTCAATGGGTGGTTCCTTATCTACATCACATTTTAGGTCATTAATGGTGATGATTCTACGAAATGAAAACAATTGTAGAAAGTTGACTTCATTAAAAATTAAAATTTAAAACTTTTTAGAATCCACAGATAATTACAATAATTTAAATTGATAATTTTAAATTATTGGATCTTCATGAAATTATTATTAGAATAATTCATCTTTTTGAGAGAGGGAGATGGGTTTTCAATTATTTTCTGCATATTCTCTATATATGCAACAAATATTGGATTGAGGATACACAATAATTATTCACTAGATATGCATTTATTGAACATATAGAAGTACTATTTCATCAATGTTTTCTCCTTTCCAAAGGCACGAAATCATGGTTGTTTGATGACGATTACTAGATCCTTGATGTGATCTCTAATAGTGTCTCTGTAATAATTTGATTTTAAAAAACCACATACCTATTTAACTAATAATAAATCAAATTCACTAAAAGTATAGGCTGAGTCAAAAATTCCATTTTGACTTTAATTATTTGAAAAAAGTAAATGAAAATAAGAGACATCATATTTATAGGGTTAAATGAAAAATAAATTATCAACTCATCTCCTCATAAATTATTATATATTTATTTATGAAATATCATAGGTTTAATTCAATGAAAATTAAAATTGATTTTTTATCACAATTACTAATATGGGTAAACTCCCAAGGTTAAATTTTTTATAATTAACCTATTTAATTCCCTTATTAATTTGTTTAGTCTATTTGTTGTCTTAAAAAAATACCACATGTGTGTGTGTCTGTGGGGGGGGGGGGTTTCTATGAACGAATATAAATTTTTTTTTGAAATTAAAAACACATATCTAGAAGGAACGTAATTCAATCATAAGAGATAATTATAAATTACATCATTTTTATCAATATTTATTTAATTATTTTAATTAGTTAAAACAATATCATTATTAAATTAACTCACACTACAGGTGTTTTGGTAATTCAATGGACATAAAATTTCATCAAATACATCAAGTTAACAACTCCCCATTAGTATGAAATAAAAATATAACCTAATAATTTATGGAAAGTCATCTTATCTGGACTCCATTATATTTTTTCATATCCCAAATTATCAAAATTTATTATTCGATTGATTTTATAAAAGAATACTGGGTGATAATTTTTAAGTGTATATGAAATGATCTGAGGGAATAAAAAAATTAGGTACCGATCACTTCTCATTCTTAATAAGAACCAAAACTAAAAAAGTTTTGAATAAAAATCAACAGTACTTTATCCTCCGCCATGAAAAACTCATTTAGTAAGTTCGCCCCTATTATGGGTATATAGAGAAGGTATAATTTAAGGATATATGATTAAAGGATAAAAGGATATGAATAAATAGAAAAATCACTTGCTGTAAAAAAATACCATATATAATTTACATAATATAAAATATATAATTAGAAAAACAATATCTCCAATCATATGCTACTAGAAGATGAATGGGGATGTGGAATGATAAAAACAACCATGAACCAAATTTTCAATCTTAAAACAATTTATCTCCCTCATATATAATAGGTTTATTAGTTGTATATTTGAGATTACTCTATGTAATATATGCTTAAACATGTTGAATGAACTATGAAAATAAACCATGAAGATATGTAAACATATTTTTCTTGATTTAGGTATTTACCCCATACAATAAATTTTAACCTCTGTTGATGTAATGTGACCATGTGAATAACATATTGGGATACTAAAAAATTTCGACGAAATGATAAAATAGAAACATTATCGCATTATAATGTTTCATTCATTAAGGATGCAAGACTAAAATGACATTAGAATCAATGGTGTTTTGGATAATTGGGGGAAGAATGAGGAGCTAGAGACTTTGTTGTGTGGAAATATGCGATATTCTCGATATCAAATTTGTGTCAAATGGATATCATTTTTTGTAGTGTAGGCCATGAATAAACATGGAATATTTCAGATGATGTGTCAAAGTCTAATAATTTATTTCATGAAAATGTATCTTGCGTTGAATAATGAGGCCACACTTGATAGTGTTTTTATACTTAATTTTGAGGTGAGGTTCCATTGGATAGAAGGAATTATGTGTTATAGGGTTGGGCATATATTGGGGAGGGTCAATATGCTATGTCAACAACCAGTTCAAAATTACATAAATATGTCTCACATCATTCTAATGGGGGTAAATTATGGATGAAATTTGGTGGATCTCATATGTGATATTGATATAGTGCATGTTTGGGTACTGCACATTGGTTTTTCACTAATGATGTCTCCTTCCAAAAAAATAGGGATTTATATTATTAGTGTAAATATAATTTTTTTTAATAAATATCACAATTAAAGGAGAATATTCATCCAATAATTACTTATACTAATTTTATATTATTATTATTAATTATTCCTCATGTACAAGTACTTAATATTATTTTTATTAAATAATGATATGTAAAATATTATACAATATCTGGTAACTACAATATAACTACAAAACTATCAAATACTTGTATTAACATAATCCATGAAAAAATAATATTAATAAAATATAAATTCAATTAATATAATGAAAACGTGTAAATGTATAGCTATATATATTTAATAATCAGTTCAGATATTTTAAACATAAATTATATAATGAACACAAGTGATTATTAATATTTTAAATACTCTTTTATTTTTTATATAAAAATTATATTTTTCACGATATTATGTTTTCAATACTTTTAAAATGTAATAAATTTATAAAATCATTATTAAATTAATATATGGTTATCGAATAAGAGGTCATTTGAACAATTTATGAAATTACATTATTCGTCATATTTTACTTACTGTATATGTATTTGAAAAGGTTATATTATATGGTAATTCACATATTATATTTATATAACTCATATTGTGTAAATATAAATTCGATTATATTTATTTATAAAAACAATGAACCTAATATATTATTTGAGAAAACTTTTTCAATGTGTACATATTAATCAAAAATTATCTGTATTATATGTATAATTTTGTATTCTTTTTAGTTATTTTAAAATTAGATTTATTAAAAATTTCCAACCATGGAATGTTTTCTTAGAGACATCAGCCATAAAAAGTGTCGAGAAATCTCAAGACACACATGGGAACCAGTGTGGCCAAATAGTTTTCAAGAAGGGAAGAATTGAGAACCAGTACAGTAGGATGGGCAAGTGCATAGCACTCGCAGGGTGCAACCGAAGGCACTCATGAGTTGCCTATCGACTGTGTGGTGTATCCCATGGTAGGTTAGTGTGCATACATATGTGTTTGTTTGGTTCTAATCACTTAGTTCTATAGGAAAATCCAAAATTGGGGTCATTTTTATTATATAGAAGAACTCATTTGAATGATTTTTGAATGTGGGATTGTGTCATATTTTATTGTTCACCCATTTAAAACTCCCGCATATAGGATTAGCTATTCAATCTAATCACCAAAATCCAGCCAATATTCCAATGGTATCATCTTCAACCACACAAAAGTTTTTGAAACCCCTAACATATTTTTCATTTAATTCATTCATTGGATGCCACTAAATGACATAGTTTCCATATTTGATGTATGGTTCAATTATGATTACAGAACTATTTGATCACTGCATGATGATATTTTCCATATTTCAAAATTTAATCTTCTTACTTCATAATTGGCTTTCATAGAGATTTTATTTCATTCCTAATCATTCTAATAAGGCATCTCTTTAATTTTTATTATATTTTTAGTAGTAATACACATCCAAATAATTTTCCACATTGTGTTTTCCTTCAAGAATCCATAAGTATTGGAAGGTAAAAAATAATTGACATGGGTTTCAAGTAATATTCAACAATAATATAGATGAAACCAATTAAAAATAGTTATAATCATATAAATATAAAAATAATAACCAATCAAATTTTTAGCTAGAGATCATCTAAAGTTGTGGGAGATCATCCGAGTTCATTATTTTTATTGGGTATATAAGAAAGAGTTAATGATATATAAATATATACATCCACCATCAAACGACCCAGTTATGAATATCAAATAGGGATTCATGAGATTGTGTTAACTGATATACAAGCACATGAGTTTTTAAAAATACCATTCCAAATCATCCACAATTTAAATGATTAAATTTTGGTCCAAAAAATATGGATAATAGGGATATATATATATATATATATATATAATTATTAGGATCACAACATGCATGTTCAGTCATAATTTTTAATAAATGAAGGCATACAAATATATAATTAGGTACACAAGAATATTAAAAGGTTGGGATATATATATATATATAAATATTAAATTTTAAAAAGTTTTTACATGGAATTTTTTTTCCAAATTTAGGATATGAGAGAAATAAGAGAGAAAAAGAGTTTGAAAAAAGGAGTATAACATGAAGAATAAGTTCTTCATAATTAAGGTAAGGTCATATACTATTTTTATCAATATAACGTTTTTGTTAAAAAAATGTTTTTAATGGAAATTATTTTTCATAAAATCTTCTAATGTAATAAAATATTATTATATTATTATGATATTGTTTTAAGTATTTAATTCATGGAAATTATGTTCAATTTTTTTTTGGGGAATGTGTTTTTCATAAATATATAAATATTTAGTTACCATTTATTATAAGAGATTATGTATTTATGAAGAATATAATTATTTTTAAAAACCATACATGTCTAATAAAAATGATTTTGTTTATTTCTAAAATCATTTTTAAAATCATTTTAATTATTAATTTTAATTTACAGATTTCAATTCAATTTCAAAGTTACCATTTTCTAAAAAACAATATTTAAAATATTTAGATGTTATTTATGAATATAATAATAGGAATTTACTATATTTTTCATTTACATTTCATTCAATATTATAAAACAATCGTTTAAGTTAAATTTTCACGAAGAGATTATAAATGTTACCTTTGAATGTATGGATATCATTAAAAGTATTTTTCTCAATGGAAATTTATGAAAAATATTATTTATATACTACATGAAAATTAATACATATTTTTTAATATTTCAAAATGTCATAATGGAATTAAAATGGGATAATTCTAATTTAGAAAATGTTTTTTTAATTCAGCACATGGGTAATGAATGTGACTATGAGGAACATGTAGTGAACTGACGGCACTAATGAGACATTATACTAATGTTGATACTATTATTTCAATCAAGTATTTCCAGATGTTTTCCAATTTTCATTATGTTCTATAAGAAAATTATTGTTTTCAATGGAAATATTATAGAACTTTTCACGGATAAATCCATGATGTTTAAAAACTTATATTTTAAAATAAAATGGGGTTTTAATATGATAATCAATTTTATAGAAATTGAAAATTATATCTTTTTTCATATTTTATTTTGAAAAGTGTAGCCTCATATTTAAAAAATTAATATATTATATCCATTTATTATTTGATATAAAGAGATATGTTTTGAAAGGAATCTTTTCAATGGATATTTTAATAGTATTTAGGATTTTATCCATGGTGTTAAAATACCTCACTTGGAAATTTTAGGCTCCCCCAATCTTTTGAAATGACTTTCATGGAATTAGTAGATGTTCAGAAGAAGTTTTTTTTGTTTATGGAGATATCATTATGAGAATAAAAATAAATATGTTTAATTTGTGATAAACATTTATCCGAGGTATGGTACTTCCTAATCCCATATTACATGGATATAAAAGATCCCCATGTGTGTAAAGGAATGTATATTTTATAAATACTTATTACAAAATGAAATATAAAGCATATTTGTAGCATCAAATATGGGTGTGTGGGTCTAGAGATGTCATAAAATCACATCTTGGTTAATGATTATTATAGGATTATTTACCAAACAAGTTATGGGTAGAAAATTACCTATCTAGATAATTTTTTATCTATATTTATTTAATGATTTTAATGATTGTCTAGCCTTGGGAGGTCACCAAGAGGCAATAAGAGGGAATAATTTATATTGTGCAGGTGTTCATATTGAAGAAATTCGTAATTGGTATTAATGCATTATATTGAATTTGAAATTATTATAAAATAAGAAATATAAGAGAAATGATATCCCAAGTAGGATCATGCGTCTAGGTTTGGTTGTATCTCCTCCAGGTGTGGAATAATAATAAGTTTTTATTAGTAAATATTTTGAGTATGAAATTGCAATAATGTTTTTTAGTTATTAATGGTTTTAGAATATTAATAATTTTGATTTTTCCTATAAGACATAGTGGATTTTCTGTTATATTGGGAATGTCTAATTTGATAAGATTATCTTATTAAGATGTGTTTTGTAGCATGTGATAAATATCTTTTTCTAGATTCCTAGTGGTCATCCGGTGACTATAATTCATAATTTGGGGTATGTAAATATAAAATCATCCCATGATAGTGGGATTCATGATATGAAAACACTAGATAGGATTTAAATTATGTGATAGAAAAGTGTATAATGGAATTAATGTAGGGAACATGTATGATTGATGTTGATGTCATGTTTTTTGGTTTAATCTATAATTATTTTCATTAAATAATGTTTCTGGGGGTGATATTTCTCTTCTAGCTGTGTTACATATTCTAGGGGATAACTATGAGAAATGTCTTATATTGATCTATGTTATCTATGTGTACATACTTTATTTGATACCCTTTAGATGAATATCTTCAATATGATATGGTTATATGTTGTATCCTCTAGTGATATATATTCTCAATAAGTAATTCATATGAGTGGGGTCCTCTGATAGATGTATATTCATCTTATGGGTTGATGGTGAGCTGTGATTTCCACAAGATATCAGTATTAATCACTATATTTGATGGGGAATGGGATACCATCACTATACACTTCTATAATAACAAATTTGATTCAATGGATTTGTTCAAAGAAATTACAGTCGAGCATATTGGTAATTCAGTTAACAAATTGAAGCTCAAGAAGGTGTTTTGTTTGTTGTTTGTCCATACCTGATTTATTTATTTCTAACTCCATACACCAATGATGTGTTATGAAATATTTAATGATCCACATTAATGGAATCCAATTGATATATACACTCACTTATAATATGATAACATTAGTGGATGTACAGACTATATTTATTATATACAAGAAAAGAGAAGAACCTTATTATAGGGGATCAAATTGTAGAAGTCAGATGGGATTATAGAGATGAGATCGATGTGATTATACTGATGTTGTTTGGTTTCTTTACGTATTTAGTTTTATTCTTTTATTACATATTTATATTACTAAATACATTGTGTATATTCATTCCATTTTATGAATAAATAATTGTACGGGTCCACTCTGTTTTAGAATGGTGAGTGTTTATTTTTCATGGTATCCTTTCCACAATAATTTTATTGTACAGATGATGTCGATATTGACATTATAATTGGTTTTTATTTATTTATTATTTCACTATTGGGATATAAGTGTAATACTCTCCCAACAATTATCCATAGTCCCAAGCAATTAGTTAGTATCCCAAATAATATTTGGATATGTGCTTATAGTTTCATAGTACATCCAATCTCAATGGTATTTTTGTCGGTCTGTCCAAGGATAAAACAATACCTACTAAATGAAAAGTGATAAGTTATTATATGTCAAGTGTATTATATTATAAAAAAATTCCAATGTTTTGAAAATATTTAATGATTATTAATACATAAATAAATCTTCTACACATCACAAAGAATTATAACAATAGAACAAAATGTTAGATCTATGTGATATTCTGTGAAATTGTTTATGTTAAGGTTTTGAGAAGGAACTCATGCCCTTCCGAATGTAATTAATATGACTGGTTAGAATTTTTTATTTGAATCCTAGGATTTTTAATTCAATAAATAAATATCTTAGAATTCTATAAATTCATCTGCACCTCTAATGATATTCTTGTTTCATTATAAAAAACAATAATATTATTATCCAATCAGAAACAAATATTTTATCCATATTTTTCTAAGTTAATAAGGACTTAAAGAAAGCAATTTCATCCGTTTTTACAACACAATATAATATTAAAGGAAATGAAAAGATTATATTTTAAATATCAATTAAATGTATGTTTTGAACCACTCTTCCTTGAAACTAATGATATTGAGGATATTTCATTGATATATATTGAAAACAATCTATGTCTCACACATACGGATTATTTTTTTAAGGAGGTGGCTTCTTGGTAAAAAGACCAAAGAAAAAATTATTAAAAAGAAAATCCTACAAGTGTCTAAATGATGGGATTATATTACAATGGTTCACATGAAGAAGAAAACGGTTTTCTGGATTATCCTCCATCCATGTTATGTCCTACGCAACCCCTTTATTGGCGAGACCATCTGCAACCATATTAACCTCATGATAGGTATGTGTTGCAATAAAATTGGTTCCATGAAGATAACGAAGACAATTAATCCAAAATGTTGTAAGCGGCCAAGACAGTTGAATAATTCCTTTCCAAATAGTATTCACCACAGTGGTATAATCACATTTAGTCCACAAGGTGTTCCAACCTCATTGTATGGAAAAGGAAATTTCAAGAATAACACTCATAATTTCATCTTACAGAGTTGTTTCAATATCAAAGCCTCCAATAAAACACCCAATTATTTGACCAAGATTATTTCTATAGATCGTGCCACGCCCTGTAGGACATGGATTTCATTTGGAGGCTCCATCCACATTGATTTTAATCCACCCTAAGAGTGGTGGTATCTAGAAAATGTCAAAATTGTGTCTTGACTGGATGAAATTGGTAGTGACCTAAAGTCATCACAAAACCATAAAACCACCCACTAAGTTGTCACAAAACCCTTTTGGAATTAACGTAGCCTCATGCATAGTGATGAGAATCTTCATTTTACCTGCATTGATGTTCAGTGAGAAATTTCTTTGAAAAACAAAATTTCTATCATATAATATTACATGTAGAAGCTCTGCAAACCTATCTACAAATATGTTTTCAATTTTTTGGGAGTTTTACAGTTCCACACAACATTTTAGCTAATTATTTATAGAATCAAGAATCGGCCACCTGCAATCAAGGATGTAAAAAAGATAGTTCCATAGAGTAGTGGTAGTAGTACAAGACAAAAATAAATGGTTAGTATCATCTCTATGTTGATTACATAGAAGAAATTTAGAACAATGATGGATCCCAAACAAATTTAAACAATAATCATTTTGAACTCTTTTATAAGAAATACGCCAAATAAGAGAGAGTATTAAAAGCTTATTCCTAGACTTATCGAAGAATTTAATCCACTTAAAGTCATTTTAGGAGATATAAAAGGCATGGTTGTAGAAGATTATTGAATTTTGAAAACTATTGTGAGAAGCTTCCCAAGATAGGAAATCCTCTGATATAGTAAAATGATAATTATCAGTAATTTGCACAAGATTATCAGGAAGAGTATCAAAATGAGAATTGTGTACATATTTGATAGTATAGTAAATATTATTAGGGAGATGATCAGGAGGAATTAATGTAATAAGAGGATTCCCGGTCAAGTTATCCAACCAGAATTTCATGGAGGAGTTTATAGTGACCATCCATCAAGCATTGGTCATAATTTTGGCATACAAATTTCTGATGGAGGGCCAAATGGAAGAGTTCAGGTAGGTATTTATACCTACCCTCAATCTATCTAGGAACCAATTTTTGATGAAATCCATTGATGGGGTATCATTTTGAATTAGGTTCTAGGTGATTCTCGATTGAAGGGACTCATTAATGTGTTTTATGTTTTTAATACCAAGAGCAAACTTGTCTAAAGGCTTACTGTACGTAGCCCAGGGTATAGTCACAAGCCTACTATCCATGATACTGCCAGTCCAAACCATGTTTTTGTTAGGAAATTAATTTTTTTATTACTCTAGTCAGCCACTAGTAGACCACCATAGAGTAGACCAAATTAGATAAACTGTCTGACTTGACAAGACAGACTCTCCCTGTCATAGAAAGTGATTTACCTTAAAAAATGGTAATATGACAAAGAATTTGATAAAAAATACTTGAATTTTAACAAGGTTTGGTACTTCCCCAGAAGATGGGGACACCAAATTAATGTAAGATAATTTTCCCTTATTTAATGCCATGTTCATTGGTAATATCATTTTATCTACTAGCTAGAAGTTTAACCAAAATAGATGGAGGATTTTGTTCCCACTAATGAAATCACCCGAGAAGTCATCAAAATAATTGAGAGTATATTTGAGAGTTATGATATTTTTCATATCACCTTTATGAAACAAAATGATGTCATCAGCATAATGAAGGTGAGTGGGAACATTCATATTTTTATAAGCATGAATATGATTATGTTTATTTTGGTCAACTAGACATGTGAGCAGATGACTTAAGTAGTCCTCTCCGATATATAAAAGGATTATAGATTGAGGATCACCTTGTATAACACCTTTGGTGCAATTGAAGTATCCTTAGGGAGTTCCAATTATCAGGATTTAAATGTGGGCTAAGAAAAAATGTGATTTGATTCTATAAATAAATAGATTGTTGAATATAAATCCATGAAGATATTTTAAGATAAAGTCCCAATCCATTGTGTCAATGGTTTCTAATGAAATGTTGAATGGAAATGTTACCACCGCTATTTTTATTATTCAAAGTGTTAGTGATTCAAGGGCAAGACAAATGCAGTCTTGGATGGATCGTCTCATGACAAAACCAAATTGATTCCAGGAGATAATTTTATTCAAAATAGAGATGAGTCTATTCACAATCAGTTTGGTGATGATTTTATAGAGAGATTTGATAAGATATATGGGTATAAAGAGGTGAATTTCCGAGGCATTATCATCCTTGAGAATCAATGTAAGGAATGGGGCATTCAACCCATGTGGTAAAAACCCACTAGAGAAAACAATTCTTAACAAGTTTGTAAACATCTAATTCAATGATATCCGAATATTTCTAGTTGAAGCCTTTAATAAAACCATCCGGACTCGAGGCACTATCAGGGTTCACGATGATGACAGTGTCTCAAATTTCATGATCAAGAGGAACACAAATGAGTATAGTGTTATCAAAATCAATGAAAATGTTTATAAAGACATCATGAAAGTGATATTTTCTAATGGTAGGGCCATAGAATAAAGACTCAATGTTGAAGACAACATGAATAGAAAAGTCTTATTCATTATCCAAGAGATTTTATCACACTTTGAGGGATTAAAGTGGCCAGAAAACATTCCATATTTTCTGCAATGAATTGTAGAATTTGGTATTTCTATGACCATCAGTTAACCATTTGACTTTGAGATATTTCCTACGAATATTATCATTGACGGTGAGAGGTGAATTGAGTTTCCCAAAAATGTTATGTTCTTTATTATCATCCAAAGAAAATTCCAAGTGAGTATGGCTATTTTAAATTTGGTGAAGTTCATTCTCAAGAAGTTGGATGTCACTGGGATCTTGTTTGGCTTTTATGCTACGCCAATTTTTAATCTTTTTCATAAGTAGTTTTCATTTTAAGAGAACAGTCAATAACATCATTGGATAAAGTCATAGAAGACCAAATGTGATTAATGGGGTTACAACAATAAATATCCAAGAACCATGTATTTCTGAATATGAACGAGATATGAAGGCTCATAGATTTTGAAGAGATAGAGACCATGATTGGGTGATAGTCATATTGGATTCTTGGAAGGGTGACACTAGATATGGTGTCCCAATTATCAAAATCATGGTCATTAGTGAAGGATCTATCTCGTTCGCTCGCAAAAACACTGTTATAATGACTTTTACACATGGTATATTTGGCACCGCGTAGAGTAATTTCTGTTCGACCAGTTTTCTCAATAATAGCCTTAAATTCCCTCATAGATAAATTTTAGTGAAGAGGACTATGTTTTTCACTTGAGGAAAGAATAACATTAATGTCTCCAACAACAAACTAGGGAAAATGAATACAAGAGTTCAATCCAGAGAGGCCATTCCATAGATTCCTCCTATCCTGATAATTTTTCTTGGTAATAATAAAGAAACAAAAGAGATGTGTACGATCAATCATAAAATTACAGGTATAGAATTGATCAGAAAAGTGATATACATTAACATTAGACACATACGAGCGATCAAAAATCCAAGGAGTGTCCAGATTTGTGGTACTCTAACACGAACCGATAAAAGTTTAACCAAAATGATAGAAATGAACTAAATCAGTAGAAATAATGATCTTGGGTTTAGCAATAGCAAAAACTAACGGCTTATGAATGTTGACCATTTTTTTAAAACAATGAAGCTTTCATGATTTAAAATAACATAACAGTTCCAATATAATATATTCATTTAAACATGTGTTTGGAGTTAAAACTCCCTTTTTCTTTCTTTTCGATCCTTTAGGTCTTGTTGATCTTCTAATATTTGTAGTCAACATGGGGCTTGTATTAAACCCATGTTGTCTTGTAGTGCATTTAACATTGTCACTAGTAGGTAGAATATATAAGGCACCATCTTGTATGATGTTAATATCAGATTATGTCTCAATTACACTAATATCTCTATGGTTAACAACATCTAAAATATAGTTTGTAGAAGAAATATTCATAACCCATATTTTTTACAATCTTTTATTAGAAACAAGATAATAGGTTTATTCATAAATGTATTTTATTTAATTTTAAAAAGTAGAATTATTTTGATAAAAAATAGAATATCCTGATATGTTATGTTTCAATTATGAATAATACATACATTAACATGAAAACAAAATGATCATGTCTTATATTTGATCTGTCTATGTCACATCATTCATTAAAATGGAAATGTATATATTCTAAATAAATTGAATCAATTTGGTTATTTAGATTATTTTGAGATTAATCCCTTGGATGTATGTCATAAATGTTAATAAGGTATACTATCCCAAACACCATTCAGTTGAAAAATAGAAAGGTCTTTAAATATAATTTAATTGATTCATATAAATGTATGTTGATCATTTTTAGTAGAATAACAGGGAAGATACTCTTCTTTAATTATTATTTTAATATATGTGTCAAAAATATTTATAATGGAGTGTTAATTATATTCTTTTACCATCATTAAATATTATAAATATTAAGTAGAGAATCTCCTTAGAATGTAATTAAGTAATTCCTCTTAGATCGATTAAAATAATATCTTAATGAATATTTGCTAGATAATTTCAAAGGGTGTGGATTAGTCTCCCAAAACATACGTATGTACACACCTCAAAGGAATAGTTTTAATGAAATTTTTAATCACGTCATTTTTTTATTATCCTAGACCATTTAATCAGAGTAAAACATGAGCTTACTGTACCACATTACTATAGTGGTATTCTCATCTTCTAGATGATTCCAAATATTGGAAAGGGTGTATAATTGACATGTACAATATATATTCTCGATATCAAATAATATAATGGGGTATAAATAATAGAATTAAAAAACATTAAGAATAATGCATAGAATAGTCCTCCTATCCATTTAGATACTATATATAGATCTCATTTAAAGTTCCTGTCCATGAATTGAAACACCAACGTATTTACATTATCCAATGATCTCATGATGGATGTGTGAAATAACTCTTAGTAACAAATTTTTTTATCATATATGTTATAATATTTAGTGGATTTATATAGGGAAAATAAAAAAAAGATAAGAAATTGAGTCAGGACATTGTATTCTAACTAGGTGACTGTGACACTTGAACCAACCTTCTTCAACTTATTCAAGAAATGGGTATTCCATTATAACCTAAATGTTATAGTGAAAAAGAAGAAAAGTGGATGGTGTGATAGTATTTTGACATGATAATAGAAAAACATGACATATAATTCATAAAAGACGTGTAAAAGGAAGAAAAAAGAACCAAATAACAAAGGGAATATAAATAGATATATTTATGTGGTCTTGGAATAATTCTTATTTTCATGGAGTTGATGAATAATTACACTATATTATGAGTTACTATTGCATGAAATATTAGATCATTCAGAATCCCAATTTCAAAATCAATTCATAAAGAAACATATTAACACAAAAATGTGTTCTGCTATAGTGAATCCAACCATAATATTAGTTGATTATTATATAATTTCATAGCCACCCAATAGAAACATATTACAATATTGATATAAGCATGTCCAAATGGCTATAATAACACTATCAAGTGACATTATAATAACTTTTCATAATATTTTTTCTATTTCATTTTCTTTAGTTATCTCAAATATAGTTCGGATCATGGGAGTTATAACTTAATGTGTAGTTGATGCCATAAGAAATTATCCAAAATATATCAAAGGATTAGGAAACACCCAACCAAAATTTTTCTACATGGATCCTGATATTTAATGATGAATTTATTATATACTACTGACATAGAGATCATTCATAATAGGAGCTCCTCTCATTCTTCACCCACCAATAGGTGATTCCCATCTAATCTTCTAATTTTAATCTAATGATTCATGAAATTCTAATTTTTTCCAATTTTATAGTGCAATGATTTTCAGAACTGTTCTTCCTGTAATATTTCATTAATCTGTGGTGAACAATAGATGAACAAAAATTCCATAACTTCTCAATCTCTATACTATGTTTCAACATATTTATATGCTTTTTAGTTCCATTAATTATTTTCAATGTCGGTAAATCGTCTTGTATTAATCCTATAATATAATTTTAATTAAAATAAATCAGATTTAATAATGAGTAAAATAGTAGGTTCCTAAAAATATATATACCACTCTAACATTCACATTCCAATAAATTTTCCTCGTCTTTTCTATGAATCTCCTCTAAGAATTTTTTTAGAAAAACCATATCTTCATCATATTTCCCTTTCAATCTAAAATACTCAGAATACATGATGCTGCAAAGATCATGTATTCAATATATAGAAGAAATATAATATACCACTCAAAAATTTCTTATGAAAGATATCTTTATCCATGACATTCAATTTTTTATCCTTTTTTTTGAATTCCCCAATCTTTTTGTTCTATTACCTAGGTTCCTAATTTCACCAAATAATATCATCTAGATATATCAAAATATCTCTTCAAATTGAGACATGACATATCACTCTATATATTTCATATAAGTCCCCTTATATATATATCAATATTAAAGAAATTATACTTTACACCCAGCCTCTCGTTATGTATATCCTTAGATGTAATAATAGAAATAATGATATTTTGGGTTGTAAGGTCTGCTATGTTTGATAAATGTTTATTCAAGTGGTCACCATTCCTCTGTTAAAATTTAATCACCACCATCTTTACTTTGTACATTATCTTTCCATTATGTTCCTCCTTGACATGGTATACCCATTTTTTTGTGAAATAATTTCTCTCATCAGGGAAAAGGCCATAATTCCCAAGAATTGATATTATTCTATGAATAAACCTCATCCTTCAAGGACAATTATCCCTTTTTCATCTCCTTCAATAACATTTCATCTTCAATTAATGTTGGTTCTACATTATTAGTCAATAATTGTTTTTATGTAGACAATGAATACAACTTCATAGGGCTTCTCACCCTTGTTGGTCTCCCAAACTCAACATGGGGAGTAGACTCAACTGGTTCCAGTGCCACTTACATAGGCACACCTTCATGCTCCACACACTCTTGGAAGTCAAATAATTTATTCTCACTGTAGGAATTAGTTACATTAGAGTCCTTGTCGGTTACCCCATTATTATATGACAAGTTATATATTTGAATGATCATCATATTATATCATCCACGAAAAAAATAAAAAAAAACCTTAGCACCAAAGCCAATAAATAAACCGAATTTGGACATAGAATCAATATCTCTGCATACGTAAACATCTATATAAACATATAAAAAAAATAAATTCCAATAAACAAGTTATTCTATCATCCTTTCATGATTTCTTCTCCTTTTGTTAATATTCTACCTTTATTATATATTCACTCATACTAATGAGATATGACTCAATGTTCACTGTCTCTCCCTAAAAATTGATGGGTAACCCTAAATACATGTACAACATAGTAGAATAATGTAGCTAAAATCAGTTAGGGCTCATCATCATAAATTGTTTACTTTCCAAAAGATGTAAAATAAAATATTTCTTGAAACCCGTCTCAAATATAGAATGGAAAAATTTCCATGAGTCTAGAATGCAAGAATATATAGGTATATGAATACTAAGTAGAAAAATATAATTGGTTCCTTCTGTTGTTGTGTTTATTTTATTGATATCAGTTGCCTTCCATTTTTCTATTAATTCCATATTTATATGTCTATTCTTCCAAAAAATATAACATATAGGACTATTCACATTTATCTTATCTTGCCTTATTACTCTTGATTTATATCACCTTGTTTAATTAAATATCTATTCATATTTTCCTATTCTTCCATGTTCATAGAACATCCAGTGAATCTTTATAATTTTATTATCTTAATATCCTCAATATGGATCATGTTTCAAAAATCCATTAAAAATAAATTATTATTCCCTAATGAAATTATTATGGATGTTATAGTCACTTCACAATTGTTAGTTAACAATGATTGTAAAACTAGTTCGCATACATGATTATATTCTGAAATTTACAACAACAGAAAACAAACATATACCGGTTTTCATTCCAATGACATGATCATATACAATTATCTATTCATTCATATTCATTTTAAATAGTCATCATATAAGGTAGACATTCATTTCAAAAGGATTCCAGAACATATACATGATAGATTACGTTAACCCAATCATCATCTTCTCTTACGTTATTATGAACTCAATTTTTTTGGACTATGCATTGTATAGAACTCTAAGAACCAGTTGATCTAGTATCTCACATTCAATCTTCTCCATTTACATCATTTTTATCCTAAACTATGAATGTGTGTCATTTTTTGATATACAACCTATAGGTAATGATGTATGATAAATTAAAATTATTAATACTCTCATTTCCATAATCTAAATACAATATTGAATTTGAATACAATAAAACATGGAATTCTAAACACAACCTATAAGACTATTTATTTTGGTAATTATGGAAGAATATAGGGGGAAAATATTCATAAAGGAAATATAAAAGTTGATGATATAAGAAATTTAAATTAAGATATGATTATAGAGATATATCTGGTTTATGACTAATTCATAGATCCTTGAAGATGATAATTTAATTCACTATTTTTATGTTTAACATTTTTGGCTGAATTTAGGTCATTCAGAGACCCTAGATAAAAATTGTATCATAATTTAATGTGGTTCATCATTAATCATTATTGTTATAGTTTCATCAAACACATAGTATGTCGATTATTATATATTCATTGATATATTAAATTCTATTATACAACAATATTGGTGCCGAGAAATCAATGGACTTGTAGTATCTATTTCAAAAGACACTATAGTATGACTACTAAGATATTGTTTCTCATTAACTCAAGGAGTGGTCTTATAATAGAGTTTTTTACCATCACCATATCACTCATGGTTATTCCTCACAACCAATTACCATAGAAATACCCTCTCACTCAAGGTATCTAGGCCTTGTATTAGTACCCTATCAAAAATGGTAAGGTCTCATTATAATATCACACCATTAATTTTATCAATTAAATAATTTAATATAATGTATAAACACCACTAATCACCCACAACTCAATCCATAGTTTTTAATGTTGAAACATCAACAATAACTACGATAAGATGGTTTGTGAAAGTCAAAATTAAAAACATGGAAATGAAAACCCATACCCTATCTCCTATCAAGAAATAGATATATTATCCCCCACTAGTGGTTAACAAAAAACAAATCATACTTGAAAATAATTAACTCAATCTTACAAGCTACATCATGGATACACTATAGCTGAGAAATTCCCCAAGATGGTCCCATCTCCAATTGTTATACATATTCCATAATACTGGAAAAATTTATCATGATCTTCCTAGATATAATAATAAAATCCCCTATTAATTACTCTAACTATGTGGCCATGGGGAACTCATATCATAATTCTACACTTATATCAATAAAACCAAAAATGAAACTCTAATATTTAATTCTAATGTTGTGTTCCTTTTAATAGAATATTATTCTTTATTCCCAGTAAGGATATAAGGTGATTCCATAATTACATTACATCACATTTATCAGTGTAATAGGGTACCAAATATAGGTTTAGTATTCAACCTATTATTTGAATAAATGTACCCATGTCATATCTCACATATCAACCTACATAAATTCCATAAAATCACTAGAACTCACCATAACATTACCTAACCACACTAAAACAAATAATACATTAAGGACAATTCCTTTAAATAATCAATTTTATCATGGAATAAATATATACATCCAATTAATCCACATCATTATCACTAGGCTTCAATCAAGGTGATTTGAAGATCTTATATCACATTAAGGCCCTTATAATGAATATACATATTTATTTAATCATGAAAACCACTATATAAATACACCAACACATTATGGACTATAAACCATTTTAAATATTCTTGCAATTTTCCATTCACATTCAATTATTAAATACCATACCACTACATTATTTCATTAAAACTAACTACTCTACTAGTACAATTTATTAATCGACACATATTCAACAAAAATCATTATTTCACAAAAAATAGTCCCTAAAATGAGGTTTATCATAAAAAAATGTGGAATGGAATAAAACATAGAGAGTTGTATAGGGGTATTCCTTATCCCCACAAAGAGTGAACACCTATATTAGATGACATGTTAATCAAATTGAATTTTTAAATCAAGGTGATCCCAGAACGGTAGAGATATGGGAGACAAAATGGGATATGGGGATAGATTTGATGGATCTAATGAAAAAATAATGATGATGTGATATATTTCAAAATAAAAAATTTAATCGAAAAAACTAGTTTAAAAACTTGTTAAACTGACCTCAGGTATACATTCGGATGTGACTGATTACCCAATGGCCCGTAGGGCCTCCCTGCTTCATGAGGGAGCTCTAGTTATATTTTATACGATGATAATAGTTATTTTGTTTTGTATATGATTAAAATAATTAATTTAGAAATGAAACAATTTATATTGATTTTTATGGAAGAAGAAGGATCACATTAAAGTGTGATTCAGTGTTACCAAGCATGGTAATGTTTGGTTCTTTAAAAAGATCCGTCCTAGATAAGATCAATGATAAAATATTAAATTATGGATTAATTCTATTAATCTGGTCTTATGATAAATGTCAGATTTAAATGGGGTTACAGATCTAATAAATTTTTCCTCTACATTTGAATAATATCATTAAAATATATATATTCATGATTTATTGAATGAAGACTATTCCAAAATAATTACTTTTCTCATGGGGAGAAGTGGAGATATATATTTGTATTTTTTGATGAAATGAAAGAAAAAAGTATACTCCCTAAAAAATATTTTTAATTTCATAATTAATATTTGATGGATTCATTAATGATGGGTTTTTAATTATATACATTAATATTTTACTATGCTTATTAAATTGTAGTTAATAAAAAATATTCATCAACCATACCCAACCATCTAGGAAATATCAATACTAAACAAGTAGAAATAATCTCAAACATGAGGGAGATACATAAATTCCATATAGGTATGGTTGTAAGAGATAATGATCAAATAATTCCTGAACATATGTTCACAGGTATTAGGATTGCACAAGTAGAGAGCACAATGAGGTGCTCGGGTGGACTGTGTAGGTGTTTTGCGGCCTAATGATGGTTTATGGGCAATGAGTTATGATTTTTGAACCCTAGTGATGGATTTATAGGTTTATGATAGAATATATTTAATATATTTAAGATTTATCGAAACCATATTAGACGTGGGATTAACACAACATTAAAACTATTCACACATTAAAACACATAGGCCTATAATGTGTGATTTAGGATATTAATTGATCAACTGCTGCACTTGAATCCAAGTAGTCGTCATATTCCACTCACCTCAATACTCATATTGGATGTGATACTTAATATCCATCCACCACTAGAAATCAATACATGTATCTAGAATCTACTTTGGTGATCAAAATTATATGAAATGATCTCTTTCCACGGATCGATATTCATGATTTCTACAATTTCCATACACATACAAGCTCGAGAAAGAATATAATTCTATATTATAAACACTGAGTTACAGTGAAATTTGAAATTAAGAAGTATTTTGATATTCTAATTAGTGTTGAATGAGATATCATGCATTTATGACTACATTACAAGAGAAGCAACCAGCTATGTGAAGATGGAATTATTTTTGACATCATGTATTGGAATTCAAAAAATAATGAATTAAAAATAACAAGATATTTTTGGAATTAGAAATGTTAAAAGAATTGAAAAATCTAGAAGTATTTTAATTATTCATTGACATGAAATTTCTATTAGTGATGGTGTGTTTTACCTCACCTATAAATATCAATTGATTGATCTGTAATCCACCTTTTAAATAAATTAGAGAGATCTTAATTTATTAATCATGTAAAATATTGTAGCCATAAGCCACCCGGATTTTAAAGGGATAACTCATGTGATCTCATTTAGTACGAAGATGTTCTATGACTTACATCTCTAGGGAAATAATATGTTTCTCATAGAAATATGTTGTGATGATGAACTGTGTACTCAATCCTGTGTTAAGCAGAGTACATAAGTAAGAAAAGTAAAATTCATTGTGTATGTTCATAAATCATAAATTATATCAAGATTAATCAAATATCTTCATAGTTTAGGGATGTATAGAATGATTCCCTTTTAGTTCCTCAAATATAATCAAAGAGATAATGAAATCATCGTATAAATGTGAGGATTAAGAGTTAATTCCATAAAATTAATACAAAGGTAAACCTATATAGATAAATTTGAAGGATGTTATTTTGTATAATAGTTTATAACAATCAATAAATAATAATAATAACAATAAGGTTAACTAGTGTGTTAACATATGATATAGAAGATTCATGTAAATTTTTACTCATTCAAAAACTTGAGAAAATTCATTAATGAATTATTCATTTAATGATGTAATACAAATGCATGAACACATTAAAAAATGAGACATTGGAATTCAACCTGTTGTGTGATACAACAAGAGGAAATAATTCGGCTTGAAATATTCCATTAATTATACTCATATTACATTTATTTGATTATAATATAATTATGAATCACATATAACATATTCATGAAGTATGATTAAAAATTTGACAATGAAAATTTAGGTCTAATATTTCCTATCAAATATAAAAATAAAAATAAAAATCCATCAACATGTTGTTATCTGTTGATTTTCAATTGGGTCATAAAATAGATCTTGAGTTGTTATATCTTTATGAAATTGTTATTATTTTTTCTAATTAAAAGGAATTAAATTCAATCATTTTGATTTTTCAATCTTAGATACCCAATTGATTGATATAGATGAAATAACCCTTTTGATTGTTGCAATTGTTTGATATATCTCATATTCCTTTGAAACTTGAGGAGACATCTGGTATACCGTTTATCAAATTATATGGGGATATCAAACATCCTAAAAACTGTGATTAAAATATTAATCAAAATTTTTACACCGTCAATGCCCAAATAAGAGGTTCATGAACATAAACTTTCTAATTCATTCTTTAATAATAAAAAATAATTTCAACCCATGTGGGAAAATAATCATTATACATTTGGGGTATATTAATCATCAACTTTAGAAAATCATGTTAAGAAATCATGTTGTTCCTTTTCATTTATTGTTTTATTTTCAAACATTCTAACTACAGTTGAAAAAAATAGAGTCATTCACTGAATGGGTGATATCATGATAATAAGTGCTTCAAATTTTAATGAGTTGAAAAATTCACCACACATTGATTCACCCCCATCTTAGTGTGGTCTTCCCAAAGTGATCCTAACCATTGGTATATAATAATCTTGAACATTTAATTAGATTCTATGATTGTAATATTATTGAATATCAAATTTGTCTTCAAAATTCATAATATTGTGAAAGCATTAATGATATTTCTCTGCTAAAAATCATAATTCTATATCAATGAAGTAATTGAAAAATATAAGAATTAATAAATACATAAAGACGAAAATGACATATTTATTATGAAAATAGTACAAAAAATCAGTTTCCCATTGCAGTATTTCTAGAAAGACAAATCATTCATGGGATTATAATATCTGGAAGTATAGTCCATTACCAGTGAAATGGGAAACAAGTATACCTCAGATAAAGATGATGAGCCATCAGATATGTTTTCCCAAGATTTTACAAGAACCAAAACATGCATAGGTGGTGTAGATCTTTACTTGGATAATTAAATTTATACAATTATACAGAATACCATATATATAAGACAACTCAAGTTGAATAAGGTCTTATTAAAAAAGCTATTTTATCCATAGAAAAGGTGATAACATGTGTTGACCTATCTAAAAAATGTAATTCCAACTATGATAATTCTTTGGTGCATTTATAATACATGGAAAACTTGTAAAAATAAATTGACGATAGAAGGAATGATATTATCATGATATCTAGGAATATTAGATCCAAATAATAAGAGATTATTTATCTTGAATAAAGGTTTTAGAGTATTTTAAATCACTGGATAAATATAATTCATGAGCAAGGGTAATCCTATAAAAAATTAAATAAAATTTCTACACAATAGAACAAAATCCTACAAATGTAAAAGATTCTTAGAAATCTCATTAATTAAATGAAAAGAAGATCCCTGATCTTGAAATTTTGATATAATAGAGGGAATATTCATGATTATAATTCTATAAAGATTAATAAAGATTGGGATTTCATCCAGATGTTAGTGTAGGATGACCAAAACATCATAAATATGTAATATAATAAGCTTTAATTAAGGAAGTCAAATGATATAAATACTCAAGATGAGTCTTTAGAATAACCATAATGATGATCAATTTCATTAAGATACGAAACCCAAAAAACTTATATAATTAATTATTATACTGAGAAACTACTAAACTGTGGAATGAATTCATTTATATCACTTGATGATATATATCATGGATTCGGTAAAAGGAAGGTACCTTCCACTATAGATAATAATTTCTCTATTAACTAAATCCTTATGAAATATATAAGTTCACAATAAAACCCTATAAAAAATCCATAAGCAGGGGAATGATGTGATTACAACATGATATGTGGTAAATGAAGATATGTGTAAAAGTTGATTAACCCGTAACAAATCCTAGGTGATGAATGAAGAGAATGAAAATATTGAAAAATTTTAATCAAGCATGACCATTATCCAAATGACGATATCAATATTTTTATCTACTATAGGTGGTATGAATGATTTTGGAAAATGTATTATGTGTTTTGGTATAATATGAGAGTATTTAGAAATAAAATAATTCCTACAATAGGTGGAAAGGGTACTAAAGATGAAAATACCATAGATAAATTAAAATAACATCCCTATGACAAATAGACATCATAATTTGAGTAATATATATGGTATTTTTCATGGTATAGGTTATAGTAAAGATGAATGAATGTATAAATCATTCATGTATAAAACTAAAATAGTTTAAGGGAAATAATCATAGGAGTTGAATAGTGGAGGAAGGCAAAGATTGTGTCAAAATATTGATGAAAACATAATCTCAAAAACACCAAAAGAAAAAAATGGTGTTACAAAAAAATGAATAAGAATCATATCTTTTGGTAGAAGAGAATACAGAATGTAACACTGTAAACATATCATGGATATCACAAAAAATTGAACCAAGCTCTACAATCAATGTAGATTACTAGGTCAAAAAAAATAAAGAGACTAAAACGGTAATAAGATCAATTTAGAAGCCATATGTAATTAAAAAAAGAATATTTTAAATATACCAAATGATATATCAATTATAGGTCTAACAAATTTAGATTGATCATGAAAATAAAAATGAAGCATAGATGATCATTAATATTATATGAAAACATAAATTCTATATGATGAAATCAAATTTCATGATATGATTTAAAAAAATGAGAACTAAAAAATATTATACGTATTGTGTGATAGCATGAAGGAGGTTACAAACAAAGTCAAATGATTGTTTTTTTGAAACTATGTAATGAATAATACTAAAGAAAGTTAAGAAATCAACAGTTGATAATTGTGCCTTAATATCCACATGGAAAATGAAAATTTCACACAATGTTATCATAAATGTAACTAAATACACCACGCTACCCAAAATATTCAAGATATTGAAAAAAGATATCATGATGAGTTAAACATTACATGGTATAGAAAAAAGGAGTTTCATTGTTGATATAATGTTTTCCCAAATTTTTATCATTCATAAATAATGGATACCCACCTTATTCCCATATATGATGCGTTGGATCCTTACATATAGGGAATTAATATTAATACACATAATCAGGGTGAGAACTATGTTAATGAAAAAAATTGTAAATTTATATGATTAAATTTCAATTCTGATATTCATGTAAGTAATCATCCATGTTTAAAACATCTACTAATATCATCAATATAATATTATGAAAATTACTAGATATCAATCCGGATATAGAAGATAAATATATCATATTTGATCTAAAAAATTGATGTCACCAACATGGATTAGATAATAATAATTGATACTCAAACCAATGATCATATTGGAAGAAAATTGATGAGATAATAAATCTTGATCAATTAAAAGTGGAGATCATCGCTTTAGGGGGTATCCAATGATGTTTACATAACCTTATATCTCATGTAAGTCTGATATATTTGGATGGTAATTGTTTATGTTCTCATTGAATAGGTATGTGGGAATTATCTTTTATACATATTTAAATAAATTAATCGAAGTATGATCTAAATGGGGAAAACATAAATGATGAAATGAAAAAACAAACTAAATAAATATATAGAAGATTGAATATTTATTTCTTATATTTACTCAACTATTGTAATTTAATAGTTTTAATTACTGTTTTGAGAAGAGTTTAATAACTACATATAAAAGGTTACATTATTATTTTATTTAAAAAGGCGTAATAGAAAATATAAAACATTGTTGTATCCATTGGTATCAACCAATTACTATCAACATGGAAATAGTTAAATTTTCTATAATGAATGAATAATGTTTTTCCATATCAGTTAGTGTCATATTCTAAACTATGAATGGACCAAATTGATTTATAAAATTGTCCCCATCATTTACTACAATGACCATTACTTATGTAGACTTATGGTTGAATAATTTATAGTACTTTTCTTAATAATGAAATCATATTATCCTCTCTTAGTTACATTAATTTTTATATCATTATAGTGGAGAATAAATTGAAAAATATAGATAATATTTAAATGAAACGTTTTGGCATCATTTTTACTAATAGATATTAAAAAATGGTGAAGTTCATGATCCTTTTTATAATTATTTTTCCTTAATACATTAATTGATTCAACACTTTATAACAATATATATTGAAGAATAATTCTACGTTAGATGTTATTTTTTGTGTTCCAAAGTATGGAAATAAGTAAGGTTTCATGAAAATACGTTTAAGATAATTTAAATGATCCTATGATATATTTCAAATTTTTATATTAAAATTAATCACATGTTACATGGAATGTGTTAATAGAGTTTTTAAAAATTAACACATTTTCTTATAAAAGTTATGAATGCCCTCAAAATATAAAATTTGATGAGGTATTTATGAAAGACCATGAGAAAATGATTTTTTTAAATTAGGAGAAGGAAAAAACAATCAGAGGACTAATGAAGAAGAAATCAATGAACAAAATTGAAGTCCATGAAAAAATATATCAGGTTTCATGAATAATTATTGAATGAGGCCATTATTTTTATTGAAATTTTTAAAAATGGTTATATTAATAAATTCTTTAAATTAAAGTTAATAAAAAAAATTACTCTATAATATCCAACTGTCTAGGACATCTGAATACCTTACATTTGGGAGGAGGATCAACCATATATGATATCCAACTAGGCTATCTAGACATGGATATATTATATATTGTCTGAATAGTAACTATAGAGGTGTTTATGGGTATGTGTATCAATCATGTAGAGGACGCATGGACGTTTTTGGTTGGATTGTGGAAGTGTGGCATGGAATACCGGTGGTGTGTGTGCAAAGTGTTCTCAATGTTAAACCGTAATGTTATATCGAGAAGTAAAATACACAATATAGTTAATATAGAATAAATTGACCAAATGCAACTCCAATGTATGATGATTGATACATGTTCAATGTTTACACATTAAAATACAATGACACATAACTCACATTGTCTTATCATCACTAATCCAATGCTACTCCAACCTCCACTTAGTTATCATATTCTTCATGTTATACATTATATACACAGAATATATATAAAGAGAAACTACTTCCATATGATAAGCATTGGGTCTTAGTGAAATATGAATGTATGGTGGACTTTTAAATTATAATTGGTTGTGTAGGAGATCTCATGCATCTATTTTAGCTCCATGATATATGAATCCAAGTACATAAAGCCACAATGATTATCACCAACAAGTAAAAGAAACCCACATTCATAGAATTGAAGATACTTATATCTTTGGGGTGATCAAACTCAATGATAAAAAATACATATCTTGTGTGATTTTAATGAGTCATTAATAGGAACATTTTATCAAATAAGACATGGTGATCCCATCAATAAATTAAAATAGTTAAATCTATGAACCAATGTTGAAATAAATCATAGGGATATTATTTTTTCCATCATGAAAAACAATGAAATCATGAGCCACTCATCATCGAGAGAATAAATTACAATATCCCATTTAGTGTGATGTGGATACATGAGATGCACGACTATATAGAGGAAATATTTTATACACAAAGCATTCTTAAAGTAGAACCATGTTTTCTCTTCTCAATGAAGAGGTTTAAATAGTAAAGGGAAATAAAATATTTTTTATGTATATACATGAAACTAGAATTATATCTAGATTCCACATAACACATAATAGTTTCAAGAGTATAGTGATTCATAGATGGAGTTTCACAAACATAATAGTAGAGGGAATGACAAATTCATACTCACACAAAGAATAATTTTTCAAGATATAACCAAAATGAATACATCACCTTATTCAATGTAATTGTATAGAATTTTTTGTTCCCATTTGATTTGAATTTTAGATAAAAATTTACAATGATAATTAATTTTTGCACTCATGAAATATATGATCCATGTAAATAATTAAAAAATATGAAATAATAGGTAATCCATTCATGATTTAATTCTATTATGAATATGTATAGAGTATTGCATGGATTCAAATGGGATACATTGAGTATTCATCCCATTGTGTGTTTCACCAAATGAAATAAGATAGGGTGAAATATATTATGTCTGATACCATTTGAACATGAATATGATCAAATAAACTTATGAAACCCATGAATCAAATGCATGAATTAGGATTGGGAATATGAAACTGAAAACTACATCACATATTGTCTATAAATGAAGAAAAGATGAAAAAAATTAGAATCCTAGATATTATCTATACATTATTATTTGAGTTATAGAAGATAGATTTAGAGGTTTACTATATATCAAATAGATATTATTCTGACAAAATAAGAAGAAGTAGATATATCATATTTTATTACTACATGTCTCAGACAACCCACTAATTGTTGTATTCAAGGGAGCCCTATTTGAATACTGATTTTTGAGGAACTATATTATATTCATTTGATTTTTGAGGGGCGTTTTTCATCACTATTAATCACTTCAAATGGGTCATGTCGATATCTGACATATTTTTATTCAAATATAATTCTTTTATTTTGCCTAGTTGGTGTAGGTAAAAGGCATCATCATCATAGACAATTTTTTGTTTTTATCAAAATAAATAGAATGATCTATCCATATGGGATAATAACCAACATCCACCAAGGTATTATTCTTCTAAATTGGAGGTCAATCACATTCAAAAATAATAGTATTCATTTTTCTCTATTATTTTATGTTCATGCTTCATAACAAATGTTGAAAATGATATTATAATCATTCAATAAATATGTGATAGAGGATTAAAAATATTTAATGGTTTTAATGTTTTAAAAATATCATCTGATGTTTACTCACCACCTCCTCTCAAAGAGATCATTCCAAATTGAACCAAACATCATAACATGATCGGGGTCCCTAATGTGTCTGTTTAATGGATGCAAGGTCAACTACCCCAACAACACATACTCCATACATTGAATCATAACCTAAACATCTGAAAAAACATAAAAAAACTCATATGCATGTCGAATTTATTATAATATCATATAAATCATAATTTATAAAACACCCCTATATCAGAACTCAAATTCAAATTCATATCAATTCACCAAAATTTATTGAATAATATCAATACATTTCTTAATATTATGAGATCAAGAGTAGTTCATTAAACTATTTCATTATCCTTATAAGGATAATCATTATAATAAACTGTATATACACTACGTAATGTGCTAAATAATGTAGTAGATGGGATTCCATAAAAATAATGTGATGAATGAACCTAGAGTGTCACATTTATATATGGGGATGAGATGAACTTTTTAATAATATTCTCAATGAAAACAGATATCATAAGATACAATGCTCATTAGTATAGGATATAATTAAGAATCTAAGGGATATTACATGTATAACCCTTGAGATAGAAATTTAATTATGAAAAGACATGCCATTTTTAGAATGGTTTCATATTTTCACTAGAAATAGTGTGAGAAATATTTATGTAATAATGCTAAAGATATATAAAAATATTTTTTTTTATATTTTAATTAATGATAGCCACAATGATAGAAAACATTTAAATAATAATTTAATCTATAAAATTATAGTGATACTTCACGGTATGTTACCCATCTATGACATACATATTTTTGAATGTGTTATCACCAAAGATAAAATTAGTTTTTTTGTAGACTAACTATAAGCAATAAATTTTTAAGGAAGGATCAAAATATTAAAAAAAATTCTAGATCACAAGGTATAGTGTCTTCTAATCATTAATGGGTTTTTATTTTTTATTTTTTTAATATGAAACTATATATTAAATAAACTTAATTCACTAATTTTTTTAATTTATGGAGAGAATCAAAAATAAATATGTATTTAAGATGGAAATTTTTTAATAATCATTTCACTTAATCCTTAAAAATATATTCAATCATTAAATATATTTTTTATAATTTTCATCAATTCTAGAATTAAATGTTTTTATTACAAAAATTATATTACATACTATTTTATTTAATGAGTAATTTTATTTTTTAATTAATATATTATGATATTAATTTAATATACAAATTTTAATAATAAAATTAAAATAATTATTTCTCAAAAATTCATGTGAGATAATTTTACTACAATTAGTTTAATAAGAATAATATATATGTATCACCTAAATAACATAGTATTAATTTGAAAATTTTATTATATAAAAATTATTAAATTAAATAAATAATTAACTATAATATGAACCCCATAAATTAAATTTTCCAATATAATTAATCATTGAAATAAGATAATAACCATTAATGTGCTATAATGGAATATTTCAATGCCTTCTTTGATTTATTGAATAATATCAACTTCATTGATTAATATTCTAAGAACATCACCCATCATCACTTGACTAAAAAATAGTTAAATTATTATAATAAGTTGGTGCATTGAAAAATAGAATAAAGATCAAACCATTATAACCTAATTGACTATTTAACGTATAATTTATTATAAATAAATATGTTATTTTCTATTCAATTAATTACTTTTTTGAACATTTATAATAAAAAAAATTCAGTAATTCTGAGTAAATTTCACATTATATTGATATATTTTATTTTCATACAAGTTATAAAAAATTAAAATAAAATTTTACTACTATATTACGATAATTTATTTTCATTTTATTTGTTTTGATATCATTGAATATTTTTAAGGACATTTATATCATTAAAATGTTTTATTTATTCATCCGTGTCACTCTTCATGTTGAATAGACATGTCATAAAATTATACATGAAACAAATAAATAAAAGAAATTCTTCATAATAATTAATGCCAATGTTAGTTTTTATATATTTGGACAAAAAAGGATATAATGAATCAAAACCTTAAAAAAATATTTCTTCGCAATCTCTAGAAAACCATAACATTGATATATCTTGCATAGATTCCTATATGTAAAATATAAATCATTTGTCATTGCTATATGATTTTAAGGAAAATCATGGTAATTTTAATTCTTTTTACCCCATAACTCATATTTTAAACACATTAATATATTTAAAACATCGAATTTATTCGTTAAAAGAATAAAACATATTGGATTGAATTTTTTTATAATCAATCACATATATAATAATTTAAATTGGATTGTCAAAATATTTTTTGTAAATCTAAGATCATCTTATATGTGTTTACAATTACATGCATGTCTTATAGTTTCGAAACACAAATAATATATTTTTGATCCTCCCAAGAAAAATGAATCCCTGATTGACATGGTGTCGCCTATTAAATTTTGAAAATCTATCATCAGTAATTTTCTAATGAATTCATTTCAATGAGAGGCCATTTTATATTTTTTATCATGTGAACTTATGTTTCTAATGAAATTTATTTCAAAATAATATTATACATAACATTATATTAAATGATTACAAACACATATTATTGATCTAACTATTTCATTTAATTATATTTTAGTATTTATGTTTGGGTATGGTTTTTGGTTTTCAATAGATAACGTTGAGGTATAAAAGGATGTATGGAGGACATCCTTGAAGACCCACACTAGTAAGTACCAGCGGCCAGCAGGAGAAGAGCCACCATCCCAAAAGTGGTATATCTAGTGGAACTAGGACACTATCACGACCATTGTCTACTCGGTGGAGGATAAAAACCTAACTGGTGGATATAATATAAGTGTTTTTCCAATGTATGTTCTATAAGTGAGATGGTGGAAACCCAATATCCAATTAGTGGCCCCTAAATCAAGTGTATAAAATTGTCCGGAATGATAGGAGAGTCGGTACATAATTTCGAATTATGTCATTAAAGGTGGACCCCACTAAATTTTCTCAACTTCCAATTTATCATTTGAAAAATTTATGCTCTGAAGATTACCTAAAAAATATCTAGGGAAAAAAATAAACCATTAAAAGGCTTAGGAAAACCACATCAACCTTTATACATCACTATATTCCATTTTAATATCATTTTTCTTTCCCTTCAGAATACACTTTTGCCTCATTTTCATTTTATTCCTCTTCATTATTTTTTCTCCTATTTCTCTCTCTTTATCCCTCAAATTTTCTTCATCTAATCCTTTAGAGATATTAGAGAATAAATTGTAAGGTTTTTTCCTCTAACCAAACCCTCTCATATTCTTCTTATTCTCTTAGGTGTTCACTAACATTAAGGTGAGATATTTTGGACTATTTGTTTAACTATATAAGATGAAATAATCACTTATCTATATTAATTATATAACTATATAACATTAAAAATAATTTTTATTCCTTCTTGGTATTATTTTCAAGTAATAAATCCATGTGGAATTCTACTCTGGTTTCATGGATATCAAAAAAATGGGGTTAATCTAATAACCACTAATTTTATGGAGTGGAGGAGAGGTATGTACAAATATTAATTAATATATTATGTCTATTATCTAATTTTGTACCATAATTTTTTGTTTCCACTTTGCCTAATTTGTTTATAATATATATATATATCATCATCATGTATGTTATATCATAATTTAAAATTGGTATAATGTTTTTTAGTTTTAATTATTAAAATGTAGTTAACCACACTCCCATAATCTTCCTCTATAAAATAATTAGAATAAATGGATGGAATTATTTCCAAAAAAATAATTTTTTTATGAAAAAAGTAATATTTATTTTTAAGAATATTATTTTTAAAAATGGAATTAGATATCAGGGAATGATCGTTAAAATATGGCTTCTAAATTAAACACATTTGGTGCTCCTAATGGAAACTCAATTTTTTGATCCCCTCTATTTAATGGAATATTCTATTATTATTGGAAGACTCGCATGTATACGTCTATTAGATTAATTGTTCAATCTACTTGGTTATTTTTCTTACATGGTTATACACCAACTAATCAAATGGAGAAAAAGTAAACTACAGATGATATTAAGGCCATTGAAGGTAATGGAAAATACATGAATGATCATTTTTTGTCTTTAATATTATAATTAATATAATCAAATTTAAATATTATTATTTTCACATAAAATTTTGATATTACATGATGTAACATATGAAGAAACTAGTAAAGTCATGGATATTAGTGAATATAACTATTTCCAAGAGTTTGAATGTTCATTAATTCATTCAAATGCATCGGTAAATAATAGTTTTACTATTTTTAGTAAAATTTTCAAGGGTTGAAATAAATTATTGATTATCATACCCCAAAGACAATTGTGATGATGATACATTAGGAATTGCCTAATTATTTATCACCAAATTTAATTGTGATTCATGATTCCAATGAATCTAAGAAAAAGAACACTATATTGTATGAGGTAATCCATTATGATTATTATGAACGTGATGAAAATATTGGTTCCCTAGACTTGAATATGAAAAAATTCATTAAAATTAAGAAATATTTTCATTTTCCAAAAAAGAACAATTAGTGGGATGAAAAATAGGAAACACTACAAGAATAAAAAAAATAAAAAGTTGAACTAGAGTTCCCCAAATTGAAATCAAGAATGAAGGATGAAATTGAAAAAATAATGATTTAATGGCTTTCACCTAGATTTCACATTGTTATTCCATATTCTCAATAGAATCAAATGATTATGATGTAAAATATCTCAAGAATGAAATTGAGGTGCTTAATGAAATAAATCATTTTTATCAGCTTCCGCATATTATTTAAACTAATAAAATTTTAAAACTTTTATAGATATTAAATGATATATATTAATTAATGCATGGTTTTTATAACCCACCTCATAATTCAATTAAATTAAAAGGAAATATAACAATGTAGTTTTTGAAAAATAAAATTTTCAAAATATATAGATAATTATCCTTATAATTAATAGTTATTGTCAATGATAAAAATTAAAATATATAATTAAGGATATGATAAATAATATTTCAGTGTTAAATCAATTGGAAATAAATAAACAAATTTATATTACTAACATCCTAATATAAATTAGTTTTTTGGATACTCAGATCAAGTTAGAACTATTAAAAATAAATCTTTTTTTAAAAGGTTTCTCTAAAATTAATATTTAGTTATTTTTTTAATCAGAAATCTCATTCATGAATGTGATTATAAATATTACCATTATATAACACCAAAATTCACTCAACTCTCTTCTAATACATTATTTCTAAAATTATATAAATAATATATGATTCCAAAATATCTTTTAGCAATCACAAGTGGAACCTAAACATGGGTAATAAATTATTTAGTTTATTAATTATTTTTTAGGAAACATTTATCAATATTAAATCCCAACGATACACAAGGTACATGGATCATAGATTCTGGAGTCATATGTTTATTGAAAAATATAATTTCAACCATCGTGAACATCATTGATTATGTCCATTTATTTTTTAGTAATAAATGAATATATATGATAATTGGTATAGGTACTGTTGGTTTGAAAAATTATATTAATATAATTTTTATTTTATGTGTATATTGTATAAAAAGAATTTTTATTTAATTTTTAGTCAATTATGTGACAATGGTTATAATATCTCTTTTGAAAATTATTTTTGAAGAGATTTTTTTATAAAGGAAATAGTTAACCTTCATCCTCTCATATAAAAAGTGATTATGTTATTGATTTATAACATCTACCAAGATAAAAAGTTAAATGTTTATGTTCATAAGATAGTGGGTCATAGTTTTTTAACTAGAAAATTGGTCATTATAGCACACACAGACATATGAAACTCAATATAAATCATCTATTGTGAAATTTACAAAAATATCAATTAAAAATTGATATTATTTGAAGTCATTGATACTCAGTAAGAATAAAAAAATTATTAAATTAAAATATTTAATTTCAACCTCAATTTCTATTGATATTATTCATTTTTATTATTTTTTACAAACCCAGTTTGAAAATATATGAGGTAAATCATACACTTTTGAAATTATTGTTTAAAATATAAGATTTAAATTTATTTATTTCTTGATAAATAATCTTATTTACTCTAATGAATTGAAAAATGAGATTATTTAATGATGGAATCAAACTATTCATGGACTTACATGAAATATATTAAATTAATTAAAACTCTTTCAATATTTCTATTTTGATGTGGGAAATACCACATGTTCCCCATGAACTGTATTCTCATCATACACATACTTAAAAATTACCCCTATGAAATTGGGAAGGGAAAAATTACTACATTTATTTATTTAAATGTTTTCTAAGGGAAATTTATGTTCACATCCCCAATGTCAACTTATGAAATATTTAACAAAAATTTGATAAATGTACTTCTTGTTTGTAATCATAAAAAATTAAAGAATAATGAGTTTTTTACAAAATGAAAAATACATTGTATGAATCAATTCAAATCAAATTTTTAATAATTAGTCAATCCTAATCCTTAAATTTATGATCTTATTTTTGAATAAGAATATTTATGCTTTAATAAACATCCCATATCAATTAAAATAGGCATTGAAAAAGAATCTCCATTTATAGATACATCCCCATTTGATTTTGTATTTTATATTGTCCAACTAATATACTTTACATTGTCTTTTATATACAACATATATCTTAAATGATATGTTATATGAAATTATTTAAGTATAACCATTATGACATAGTTGTTGGTTTGGTATGTTAGAGTATGGATAAAAATTTTATTATATATATATATATATTACTTCATTAATAAATTGAAAAACAAGTTATGCATTAATTATTAATTTTTTTATTAACAATAAATCCATTCGATGGTAAATGGTATGTTATTCATAAAAAATACTTTATGTACCCAATGAAATTAAATATCAATTGACTAAACTTATTAAAATTCATAAATTATCATAATTAAATAATTATATTATTCATCTAATTTGATTAATTATCATTAATTCAATTATTTTTATTTTCTAATGAATGATAATATAGTCAATTTATTATTTAAAAATAAATTTCTTACAGGAAAAAATTTAATTTCATTTGGTGAATGATTATTAGAGTTACTTTATATAAAATTGATAATTTATTTTAACTAAATAGATGTTATTTCTATAATAGTCATTTAATTGGAATATTAAAATAAAATATTTGGTTTTTTAGAAAATGAATTTTTTTGACTGAATAGTGAGAAATGGATATTTTTTTAAAAAATCTGAAATTTATCTAAAATAAATTGTTTTTAAATTAACATGTTATTTTGTATATTTATTTAATGTTAAACATAATACACACAATTAAAAATATATTAAATAATTCTATAGGAATCATCATTTCAAATAGTTATTTTATTTGTTCGTTATTATACTTAAATTTAATTTTATAAATGGCATTCTATTGTGTTTTTTACATTTATATTAAACGTAATTTAAGTTAATTTGATAAATATAAAAATTAAAAATGGATTCCATATTTTTAATTATGTTTTAATAATTTTTTAACGAGGTCAATAACATTTTGGATCATTATAAATAAAAAATGTGGAAAAATGTGTTTCTCTTGTAAATTGTAAATCAAGTTAATTAAGGATAATACATTAATATAAGGCAATGAATTTTAACTTTCAATATGATAAGTTGTTGGCTTCAATTCTAGAAAAACATTATATCTAAATGTGTATATTTTTATAACCATTTTCTAATTATTAATAATTTAAACTATAAAAATGTTTGAAAAAAAATACATGTGTGTCAGTCCCTTTGATTATAAAAGGGAACCTCCACAAATACTTTACTCTCATGTTTTAAAAACTCGACATTATAAAATACATACACAAATATCTCGATTACACTCCACCCCATGGAATAATGGTTCTTTTAATTTCTAAATATTAATCCTCGAATGCTTTAGGTTTAGAAAAACTTGAGATATCTGAGGAGAACATAAAATTAACAAGAAACCAATTTCATGTTTCTTTCTCCTATATCCACAAAATATTATTAATCCATGATTAAATAAAAATATATAGGTCATAAATATGATGAATATGTATTATGATATTTTTATATCCATTATTCATCTCGTTTCATATACTGTGAGAAATAACAAAATTGGTTGTGTGTGGGTGTGGTATACCACCTCCATAATGCAATCCTTATTCATCCTTGGATAGTATAAATGGTTAAAATGAAAGAGAAAATTAATATATATCATATTAATGACATAATTATGATTATGTAGACATATAATATTACACATCTTCTTATCCTGTCATATTTTAGAAAATGATAATGTTGCTTGTGCATAGATGAGGACTACCACCACCAGAAAGCAGTGTGGTTCGTTTTTCAACTCCACTATACAAGGATAAATATATGGATATAAAAATGGAAAATATAAAATTTAAAACTTCTTTTTCATTCTAAAAAACTTCTATAATAATTTATTTATTTGTTTAGTATAAAAATTTAAAATGTTGTTCATTCATATGTACGGACTCTCATCCCCATGAAATGATGTGTCTCATTTTGTATGGCTTCATTACATAGATAATTTTGAAATTTTGTTTCATGTATAAATATTATAATTAAAATATTTTTTTTCATTATGTATGTAATGTAATCATAACCTGATTAACCCAAGTCAAGGTAGTTATGTTGTTTTGATTTTATAAACCGAACAGTCCGTAAAAATCAAATAAAAAATAATAATTTTAGTAGCTAAAAAATTAATTGGAAGATAAGAAATAAAATGGATTAAAATAATTAATTTAGCATGACAAAATTTATTAAGAAATTCTGTGGATAATATAATTTTATCATTCAAGAGTTTGTGAATGTATGAAAAAAGAAGGGACATATAGTATGGGATTTTTATTTGAAATTTTGTTTAATGCATTATTTTAAAATATATCATTTATATATATTTGTTGATCAGAATATACCAAGAATTATTTTAATTATACATTTCTGATTTTTTATGGTCATCTCAAAAAATGTTGTAATTTCAATTGAATGGTTTAAAATGAATTTTTAAAACATTTACCGTATAGGTTATTTTGAGGTTATTTTTACCAAAGTAAAAAAATGTTTTTTGTAATTTATAGAATTTGAAATTTTTTTCCCACCATTCTAGAAGTTTAATGTTAACAATATTCCATTAAAATATTCCATTGAAATTTTTAAATATAAAATTTATCTCAATATTCTTGGAAATTATTGTTATATTTTTTTCTAATGGAATGTAAACATTCACTTATCTTCATCAAATAACTTAATGTTTTATTAGTTATGGGATTGAATTAAAATTAAAATATGGTATTATTTGAAAGTTAAATATATTTGTTTTTATTTATTCTATGGTGATATTATATTTTATATTCATTATGGATGATCTTAATATATCTCTAATGTCGGGTGATCCCAATATATCTCTTCCTTGAATTTTGTAATGTGATGGAGTTTACTAATGATTAGTTACTCATATGAGCTATGGAAATTATCTAGGAATGTGATTCCATTATATGATTTTTTTTATGGGTAAATTTGAGAATAATGTCCCAGGGTACCTACATGATATACATTCGTTGTTTTATAATGGAAATAATTTTCTATTAAATGGTAAGAAAATGAGGTTACGATTGTAAGGAAATGTTAGGAAATTTTAAAATAATGGGAAATTGGTTAATTTTCAAGGAATGTTTTTAATGTGTAATAGTTCTTTCTAATAAACAATGATTATTATGAGTTTTTATTTTACATTTCATATGAATTGTTTTTAGAAAAATATAAAGCAAATAATTCATTTTTATTTAAAAGTAATATAATATTTTTGGTCAATTGTTTATTATGAAATGGGTCAACATTATAATAGATTTTTTTATGTTTAAAAATAGACTAATATATTTCTCTTCTTTTTTCCCTTTAAATACATTTTTATTCCCATCCCACATTTTCATATTACTATTCAAATGGATTAAGTATAAATGGAAACATTAATAAATATAGTGTCCCAAATATGGTATTTACCTTGAACGAAGCATGTGTGTCTTAATAAAGGACTAATATTTTTGGAACAATGTATTAAATATAGAAATGTTACCTTTATTACATAATTGTTTACATATTTCTATAAAAGTGTAAACCCAAATGATTCTTAAAATATAATAATTTTCAACCCATATAAACTCTTATATTTATTGTATGTTAATGTTACTAGGAATTATAAAATCTCTACCCAATGAATGCGTGATATTAAAATATAATTCCATAAATGAATATTAATACTGATTTGCAAGATTTAACATTTACTTGTAGGTTAACGTTAAAAGTGGATGAACATCATATTTTGGATTCACACATTAAACCCTTAAATATTAAGGATTCAATTAATGATTAATGTTGGGTACATTAAATATATGTTGAGTAAATACAATTAGATAGGAATAATGTTTGAACTCTTATTGAAACACCCAATGAACGTCCCACTATAAAAAATAACGTGGTTTTTCAAAATAAATTTTATTATAATGTTAACATAAATCGTAATATAACTAGAATCATATCCAAATTCATTATTTAACAATAATGAATTTATTAAAGTGATACATTTTTACATATATCATGAGTACAATCTATTGTAAACTTATTAGGATTTACCACTCACTTAAATTATATGTTCTTTAAAATTCCAGTTAAAGTTAATTTTTATTGTGGTTTTCTTCAGACTGGTTTTTATTAGAAACCTTCTAGTTTATTATACTCCAAATGTAAAAAATCATATTTTTTATGTTATATAATGATATTTATTATTGGAAAAAATTACCTCAGTAATATTATTAATGGTTAACTAAATTTCATTTACTATTTGATTTAAATTGGAATGGTTTATTGAACATGTTTTGAAGAATTATTTAAATGGTTTATTAATTTTTCCATTTAATTTGGATGATTAAATTTTTAGTTCATGAAAATAATCTCATTAAAAATTGTTTACATTGTAGATGAGATAATAGTCTTGATTATGTTTTTGGTTTAGTTAATGAATTTTCAAGGTTTTTAAATTTCTCATAACAAGGATGGTTTTATATTATCTAAATGAAAATAGAATAATGATGTGTTAATTTTTTAGTTGTATAAGGTAAATGAGATAAAAAAATTAGTACTTCTTGGAAGATAAAATTAGATGATCCTAGTAAATTAGATGAAAAAAAATAATTTTGAAGGTGAAATTAGGATGTTTCAATATATTTCCACAACCTAAATAAACATCATATTTATTTATTCTCTATATGATCCTTTCCAATGTAATCCAAAATATTCACATTTAAAATCTCATAAATTATTTTTTAGATATTTAAAATGTTTTAATTTATAGGTTTATTTTATCTTGAATACGCCACCATTGATATTAAATTTTTTCTTAATACCAGTTTACTAGATATTGATTAGATTAGTGGGACTTATAACCTATGTGGGTAGTACCTTATCACTTACAGTAGTAGGAAGAAAAAAATTTCTTGTCCTTCTCATGATGATGCCTAATATATTATTAGGGTAGTTTTTTCACAAAAATTATATTGATGAAACACACTCTTGTATATTTGGGATTAATTACAATCTTTTTCTTATTAATATTGATAGTTTCACAAGTATTTATAGAAACCCTATTAAAAACTCTCACACTATGAACACTAACCACAGACACCTCCTTTTGAGTGACCACATTCAAAAAAATATTATGTTTGAATGTTTTACAAAAAATCATTACTATTCTAATATCTCAAAAAACACCTTCACCCTATAATATTATAATTTTATTAATTGGGGATAAAAATGGTTCACATTTTAATTATATTAATTTACAAATCTCTTTATTTAAAATAATAATAATTATTTATATTTGATAAATTATATTTCAATCTTTGATATTTCAAATCTGTTTTATATTTATATATGTATAATTTAAAATGGATTCAAATGGATTTCATGAATATGAGTTGTTTTTGGATTATAAGATGGGTGAGGAAATGTTTTAATATCCACTTTAATAATAATAAGGGATAAATGTTTCAATATTTATTTTAATAATTAATGGAGAGAAATGTTTCATGATCTATTTTAATGATATAAGGTAAGATATAATTCAATGTCTATTATAATAATCAAGGGGAATAAATTTTTTATATATTATTTAATTTATATTTTAATCAATGTGGGGGAAAATTTATATTTTTATAAAAATAAATAGTGGGATGTATTACTCATTAATGGTAAAGTAATGTATGTCTTACTCTCTTCATAGATACATCTATGAATGGATAAAAATAAGTTGATGTGATTTTCAAATTGATTAACATAGAGGTATTAACTGTGAATAGGGATGGTTGGGTATTAAAATAATATTTACCCTAGGCATGAGTGGTGGACCTATACTGGAAACCCAGTTTGACATAATTATGTGATATTATTATGGATAGTTCACATTAACATTATCAGACATTATATATTTTTTCATATTCCCTTGGTTTAAAATAACTTCAAAATAACTTCTTCCAATTGAATTATGAAATATAGTGTGTATTTTTAATGAAAAATTTGAAAAACAACTATTAAAACCCTTTATCTTCATTTATCAATTATGTTTTTATTTTTATTAAAAGAGATTTTGATCATAAATATTTTGGAGATTATTATACATTATTTTTTTGAATGATTAAAAAACATATAATATTGATATAACAATTTTATTTTATGATATTTAAGTATTTATTATTGGTAATTATTTTATGTTTTCAGTCAATAAAAACGATCAGTTAAAATAATTTTGTAATACTTAATTAAAGACTCACAATAGCCTGTAATATTGGCTAGCAGGAACAGAGACACTCTCCAATCCGTGACCTAACCAATAACACCATTCCACTCTCAAGACCATTGATTATCCAATGAAGAAAAACCAGAGGGAAGTTACATAAAATAGAGGAGGTACAATTATAGATGTTCCACCAACCAACTAGTGGCCACCTAGCATCCAACTAGGGATCATAGAGGCCATCCAATAGGATCACCCTGCTTGCCCATAGATCTCATACAAGAATTTCAAATATAATAGTTAAAAGTGTTCCTATCTACCATAAAATCAGCTTATAACTATTATTTCGACTCATTTACATATTAAATACAACCAAGGGGTATTTAAATCCAATTAAATTTCACTTAGGAGTCATAGAAACACTCTATAAATGAAGATAGATCACTAGATTTAGTATTTTCATCAACATTTCTTCCCTTGAAAAAATAATTATACTTCATTGTCATACTCTTATTATCTATTGTTTATTATTCTAACTATCTCCCTCAATGTCATTTAATTTTTATAATCTATTCCTAAAACAATAGGGTGGAGAATAATGGGGCTTCCCCTAATAAAATATTCATATATTCTTCTTCTTCCTTTGTGTTCTCAGAATTATTAAAGTTCGAGATTTGGGTTTCCGACTAAAACAAACAAAATATAAAATTTATATTATTTTTACTAGTTTTAATTATATAACTGAATAAAAATTAATTGTATTTCTTCTTGATTTTCATTTTTATATCTATATATAAAGGCCATTTAACTCATGTTTATTATTTATAATTAATGTTAATACAATAATCTAAAAACCACTCAAGTTATTGCTAGGGTGGGGGGAAGAAATATGGAATCATCTTTATATATTGGTGAACTATATTTTTAAATATTATTGGTTTTAGTTTTTATTTTCCACTATACATAAATTTTTTAATATATATATATATATCCCCATTATTCTTTTTTATTATTGGTTAATTTCATAATTGCATCATCATATTTTATTTTTATTTTTTAGAAATAATTTTCCCCTCATATTTTCAAATTACCCTAAACAAAATTCATTTAGTAATTCTAAGAACACCACACATTGGATTGATATGACATATACACCAACATTTCTTGATGGATTCAAATACACTTCTCTATGAGTGCACGTAAATATAGTTTAATTTTCTTGGGTTTGATCATTACACAAATGTTTTAAAGTGTTCAAAAACTAAATATGTGGTTTTAATCATCTCTAGAAAACTAAAATATGGATTGATATTATTATATTTATTAGACAAAAAATCAATAATTATTCATTTTTCAATTATTTCTTAGTAATATATGGTTTTTAGGGCTTTTGATCCCAAATTGTGCATTTTTAAAGACTTTTATATCATCAAATTTGTTTAACAATTTCAAGAAAACCAAATTTAATATTTATGTTTTTTTATATATAAAAATTAAAATAATTCAAAAATATATTTATTATCATTCTAAATCGATATGAGATTATTTTATAGGTTTTAACCAATATATTCATATTTTAAAGTATTAATATTTTAAAAATGTGTTTCAGGTCATCAAAGAAAAAAACCACTTTGATTCCCATTGATTTATTTCATATGTATCAAAAATAAATCACCATTCATTTCCATATGATTTAATGATAATTCAATGTCATTTATGTTTTTACAACCCTTGATTAGCGATTTTGAGGACTTTCAAATCATTAAAATGGATTTCATGATCATTAAGAAAACATCAAACATTATATTTCTGTTACATATACTAATACATTTAAAAAATAATTTAAAGAAACATTTATATGATTTCATATAAATATAAGGTTTTTTATATGTTATTGACAATTAATCACATATTTTAGAGTTTTAAACTCTGGAAAAAGAATTAGTTTCCCTTCAAGAAAACTACACCATGGAATTCCATGGTATAATGTTTTACATTTCCCATTTGAATCATTAGATATTTTTATTTTTTTATAGATATATGATATTTTTTCATGTTATTATATCTCATAACAAATGTTTTTTAGGAAATTGATAACTTAAAAACTATACAATTAGTAATTATATGATTACTTCATATTAGGATCACATTTAATTATTTTGGACATGAAAAAAATAATTAAAAAATATTTTTATTATTATTTCACTTCAATATAGGTAAATTTATTATTTTTGATAGATACATGAAGCTTTTTTAGTTTTAAAAAATTTGAAATGTGATTTCAGCCACTCTTAGAAAACCCAAATTTGAATTGAAAATGAGTCAATTACTATATTATGAAAATAAAAAATTGGTCAATGTCCTATGATTTCATGATTTTATGAGGTCGTTTCCATTTTATAAAATCTCTAAGATATATTTTTAAATTCATTTATATCATTAAAAATTTAACTTTTTTTTTCTTAGAATAATGTGCATAATATTTACACATAATATTTTTGAATTCATAATAATTAATTCAATGAAAATATTCATGTGATTTCATGTGAATAAAAAGAATTTTCTTGGTAATTATTATTACATGCATGTTATATATTTTTTAAACGAATAAAAATTCATTTTTAGTAATCTCTAGAAAATAGAAACATGGATTGATATGGTTTCAATTCATATTTCTCCAAAATAATTATATTGTCATATTCATGTGATTTAATGGAAAAATGAAAAATTTTATTTTTTATACATTTTACATGCATTTTTAAAGAAATTAATACATTTAAAGAAACATATTTTGTCACTATGAGCACAAAACACATCATATTGATGTCTAATATACGAATATATATCAATGATAATTATAAGATATTTTTCAAATGATTTATTCCAATTTAATTTAATATTAATGTTTTAATGGTTATATAGATGTTTTAGTGTATTAAAGCATTAAAATTAATTTTCGGTCATCTTGAGAAAACCCAAACACTGATTGAGATGGAGTTAATTCCTATATTTCATAAATCATAAATATGTCATTGTTATTGGATTTCACTATATTCTATGTTTTTATACCTTTTTTCGATCACATAGAATGGATTTTAAAAGGACTTGATATATATAAAATTGATTTTTTAGTCATTTAATGCACACTACACATCAGATGGATGTGTTTTATACACAAACACATAAAAAATAATTATAAGACTATTTTTCTTATTATTTCACTCGAATTTGTGGTAACATCTTATGTTTGAGCATTACACACACAATTTAATGATTTCAAAAATTTCATTCATCTCTTGATAAATAAAACTCATATTGACATAGATGAAATTACAATATTTTAAAAATAAATGATTGGTCATTTTCATGTGATATTGCAATTATTTGAAATCATTTTCTTGGATTTGGCTCCTCAGTTAATGTTCATAAACAATTTGATAAATTTAGATCTTATTTTTTATTCACTATTATTACATTTTATTTTTTATTGACATTTATTTTACTCAGATATTTTAAAAATAATTCAAATATTTTTTCCTTTGATTTCACACCAATCCAAGACTGTTTACTAGGTTGTTACCCATACTCAAACATTTTAGAATTTTAAAAACTAAAATATGTTTCTATTAAACCATAGAAAACCACAACTCTGATTCTCATTGTAACACCCCAACATTTCATAGTATGTTAATTTTTCAAAGTAATTCAATAACTTGCATTACACCAAACACTGAGTTCAAATTCACCACAACATACCATACTAGCCATTCAAAAGCAGTTATGAATAGTATTAACTAAATTTTGAACTATATATAATACTTATTATTTTAGAATCCATATTATGAGTTTCTTAGACATAATGTAAGAACTAATTCATTTTTTTACAGATAAAAGAAGTATTTTTAAAAAATGCACTTTTACCACCTATTAATTGTAAACCCTTTTTGAATCCAATATTTGAAACTTTTATATATTAAATTTGAAAAAATAAACTTCTTCTTTAGAATCAGGATGTAGGAAATAAGTTTTAATAAATGTTTGGTGTTTTTCTGATAACTTTCATATTTGGGTGAATAGTCAAAAATACTATATATTAACTGAAAACAACTTTTTAATAAAAATACTTTATAGTGTTAAAGTATACATTTTAATGGTTTTTAAATATAAATATATTATATTTTTCCAATTTAATCCAATTCTGGCCATTTTATGTAATTTCAGTTTGAGATTGGACATAAACAAGTGTTAATCTTTAGATAGATATTGTTTCTTAAAAATAGGCCTTTTGTTTTGACAACTGGAATTAATTTCAAATTAATAAATTAAACTTATAGGTTTTTAATTTGGTAAAATGGACTTCATTTTTGGTTTTGGAATATAGAAATTAGCTTAGGGAGATATTTTGGTACTTTTTGGATAATGTTTCTATTTTGATGTATAGGGAAAATTACAAAATTTAAATAAAAAAAACATTTTTAATAGAAATAATTAATAGTGATAAATTATTAATTTGAGTGGTTTTAAACTATATTTAGAATAAATTTTTACCATTTAATACAATTTTGGTCATTGGGCATAATTTTACAATTAAACCAGACATAAACAAGTGTCAATCTTTTGATAGTTATTATTAAGTAAAAACATGTTTTTTGTTTTTACAGCGAGAATTAATTTTAAATTAATTTATACCACTTCCGTGTTTTGAATTTGGAAAAATGGATTCCATATTTAGAATCAGGATGTCCAAATTGGGTAAATAGGTAAATCTTATTTTTAGACATTTTAATTAATTACTTCTGTAAATATTTTATTTACCATGGATAAAGGGTAAATCCGATAAATAAGGGTAAACAAATAATTTTATAATAATATTAATTTACCCTAAAACGTGGGAAAACACTATTGGTCGATATAGTTCCAACCATGGGAATCTATAAGTCAATTTTGGGACCCCATTGAGCCACTTGTAGGTGATAAGGACACTTTATATTAATTAAGTTAAAGTAAATACAAAATTGACATAAGCATATATCTTTTAGCAAAACAATTTTTACATAAAGTTATATATGTTATATTTTCAACTATAAATATTCATTAGAAATCCAAAATTATTTCCTACATAATTGTAGTTTATTTATAATTTTTAGACATTGAATAATTAAATTTATTTATGACACAATAATGATATAGTATTTTCCTTATTAATGAAAGAATCAAATAATTAGTATTATAAATGTTAAAATAAATATAATTTGAAAGTTTTGATTTCATCAACTAATTTTATTGGTTAATATGAAAATTTAGGATTTATTAAATAAATTTGGTTCGAATTAATAATGTTTTTAATACATTAAAAAAATCAATTATTAAATATTGTCAAAATTTACATAAATGAGTTTTTAAGCAAATATTATATTATTTATTGATATTATATTAAAAAAAATCTATGGTTCAGACAAAGGACTTATATCATGATATTTGTATCATAATGGAAAACCTGGGGGGTATCTTGGATGTATATAGTATGTTTATTAACTATATAATATAAAAATACCAAGTGACATGGTAAATGTCAAACTAATTAACTAAGAGTTAAAACTGAAAGATAAGGTTAATATTTAACCCAACCCTATCTAAAATATATTTTTTGAATTAATTTTGACCCATTCACACCTTATAATTTGAGTAATCCACTTTGGATCCATTGGAAACCGAATATGAATTTATTATAAATTAACACTTTAATTTTTTCCTAAAGATCCCCTCCTCCCCCTTATAAAATGACACCACTTCTAACCAATTATTAATACCTTCAAAGCCTTTTGGTATGGCCAAACTCTGCCAAAATACCTTATAAAATATCCTACATTAATCCTAGAGGCCTTACTTTAGTCATAAATCCATCCTATGGTGCCCTTTAGATTAAATTAAAATGAAGAACCTAAAGAAGATTTAATGTTTTCACCACCCTCTTTCAAGTTCCTTTCTTCTTCAACTTCTTCTTTCATCGTTATTTCCATTCTAAATTTATAACTCCAGTATCATCTATATATTTTGATGTTATTTTAAATATGTTACAACCATATTCAGTATTCTATCCATCCTTAGAATGACTTGTCACCAAACGTGCATACGTACGGCTTACCGTCTCCACGTCGTGGTGTAATTGTTATTCAAAACATTATTATTTCGATGGGTATGATAATGATTTGTAATTGATATAAATAATAAATATAACATGATAATTATTTTTTATATATGATATAACTTCCAATTATATATTATTTTAATATGAAAAGAATTGTTGACCTCACCTGTTTTGATAATCCCAATCGTGTATTCATATGTTTTAACAATCCCAATTATGTTTTCATATATTATGATATTCACAATTACTATTGATCTACACTTTAATACTTTCAAATCAATGATTAAGTTAATAATAATGTTAAAATAATTTCTGATTTATGTTAATCTCGCTTATCCATCTTTATATAAGTTTTGAAATGATTCTAAGTGAATTAGATGTGTTTTTCATAAGACAGTCAAGTGTAAGTATCACTGAACTGAAGAGAGATACCGATATGCATAATAGACAGAGCTACCGATGGACACAGAGCTACCGATTCATAGAGCTACAGATGGATAGAGAGCTACCGATGCATAGAGCTACTGATGCACAGAGCTACCGATGGACAGAGAGCTACCGATGCACAGAGCTACCGATGCACAGAGCTATCGATGGACAGAGAGATACTGATGCACAGAGCTACCGATGCACAGAGCTACCGATGGACAGAGAACTACCGATGCACAGAGCTACTGATGGAAATCGAGCTACCGATAAGAGCTACCGATAAGAGCCACCGATAAGAGTTTGAAGAGCTACCGATGGAAGATCATACACCGAGTCAACCGTACACGTCTACAAACAAACGACTACCTATAATGAACTACGGAGTCAAATCCTATATCCTCGACACTATTTGTTTATTACACTAACGGTTACATTTGTTACTTTTGATGCATTTAATGTTATTAAATGATTTATGTTTCCATTTCAGGAAACCGTACCAAGTACGATCAAAAAGGATAATCATTCCTTCTTCTCAGAAAAAAGGGCATAAAAAGACATCGTGTATGTATCAGTAAAGGTGAGAGAGACAAAAGACTAAAAGAGATCAAGCACACAGAACACACTTGCGATCAAGCACAAAACGTGACAAGAACAACTGGAGAACTTGCACTCACAAGACTACTACTACCAGACTCCAGAACACAGAGCATACATCGAGCAATCTATGCTAAAGAAGAACTACACAGAACACTTCACTTTATGAGCCGATAACCAAGCTGAACCTAGAAGCACTGAAAGAAGAAATGATACTCTATTTTTCATTCAAATACCAGAGAAGGACTCAGAACCATTTCTGCTCAAATCCAAAGGAGTCCAGAGCTGCACTGCAATCACCAGAGGCATTCTAAACTCTATATCTTGCTCTATGTGATTTAGTATTTGCATTACGAGCAGTGTGTGTAGCCTGTTAATTATTACACACACTGTCTCCTGAACCTTAACTGGAGGATTTGTAAATCCTCACTCACAATCTTTACATCCTTTATTTCCCACTGTGGATAGTAGTAGAGTTTGAGTGTGACCTGGATAGCTTTGAGTTGTTGTTTGTTATCCCACGTATAACTGTGGTAGAGGTCTCTTGACCTGAACAGTGTGATCACTGTTGTTAACCCAGATCCAGGGTTTGGATCACTTTATTTTAATTTTTAGAGGACTATGTCTTTTCTTGAGACTGAACCTCTTGGTTAACTCTTGTGTTTTTAGTTACAATCTATATCCATACTATATATATTTATTTCATATTCCGCTGCTATTACTTTGAAATATAATTTATTTTCAAAGCTACTTTGATAGTTAAACTCCCAAATGATTATATTTATTATAATCCAGTAAGTTAGTTTCAAACGTTAATCTAATCATCAGATTAAGTTAACTGAGAATTAATCAATCTTTGAGAAACTAATTGAACCTTTATAAACTGTATAAATTCACTACAGTTTAATTTGTTTTTGAAATTGGGGGATTTTAATAGAAATTGTTTTTAGCAGAAATTTTAATTGGAACTCAATTCACCCCCCTCTTGAGTGTCCACTCCGACCAACATTTGGTATCAAAGGTTGTTTGTTTTGCAAAACTTTTTATTTACTCTCTTCTTTTCAACTGTGATTTTAGTTGTATTTTAAAGTTCGTAAAATTTCTGTTGTTTCTAAATTTTTATCTCTAAATTTTTTTTTGTAATGGATAATAGACTTGAGGGTGCTGCTACAAACTGTCCACCTTTCTTTAATGGAAATAACTATGCTCAGTGGAAACTTAAAATGAAAATTCATGTAGAAAGCATGAGTTTTGATATTTGGACTGCAATTGAATCTAAATACAAAATTCCCACTACTGATACATCTATATGGGATGAACCAACAAAGACTGCTTTCAATAATAATTGTAAAGCTATGAATGCTCTGTACTGTGCTCTAGGAGATGAAGAATTCAACAGAATTTCTGCATGCAAAACTGCTTTTGAAATTTGGGATACCTTGGCTGTTTCTCATGAAGGAACAAATAAAGTTAAAGAAATGAGATTGAACACTTATAATATTAAGTATGAAAATTTTAAAATGAAGTCTGATGAACCTATTTCTGACATGTATCTCAGGTTTAATGAGATATTCAATACGATGAATTCACTCGGAAAAGCTGTTCCACCAAAGGAACAAATTATGAGAATATTGAGATGTCTACCAGACCGATGGAGAGGCACATCTGTCTCAATCAGAGAATCATGTGACATTGCTACTCTACCTGTCAAAGAGCTTATTGGAAAATTCATGAGGGATGAAGAAGAGCTCAAGGTAAACCAAGAGGAAGATGATGAACCGAAAAGAAAATCTGTAGCTTTAAAGTCTACTTCTTTGAAGAGTAAGGAGAAGGAAAAAATAAAAATGGAGGATGAGAGTTAAACAAGTTAAAACTCAGAGTATGAAAGTGAAGCAGAAATGGCTCAGATAGCCAGGAGATTCAAGAAGTTTTATAGGAAAAAGAAATTCTTTAGGAAAACAAATTACAAAGGAAAGTATGATCAACAAGGCAAATGGAAAAAGGATTGGAAGAAAGCTGACAGGACTGATGAAATTGTCTGCTACGAATGCAAGCAAAAAGGACATATCAAAGCAGACTGTACAAAGTTAAAATTCAAAAAGAAATATGATTACAAAGACAAGAAGTACAATAAATCCATGAAGGCTACCTAGAGTGCTTCAGAAGACAACATTAGTGAATCCGAATCTTCGGACTCTGAAAGGAATCGAGCCAACATGTGTTTCATGACAAATACTTCTGAGGCAACATCTGACACTGTTGTTTTAAATTCATATTATTCTGACGATGATTCTGATTCAGAAAACATGTCAAAATCTGAACTATTTGAGTACTGTGATATGTTAGAAGAAACCTGTAATGAGCTTAAAGACAAATACAATGGTTTAAAGAAACAGTATGCTTTAAGTGTTAAGAATAAATCTGATCTTGATATAGAAAAGGAAAAGAATTCTCAATTAATAAAGGAAAATACAAGACTGAAACTGTCAAATGAGAAACTTATAAAGGAATTAGAAAAATTCACAAATGGAAAGGATGCTCTAACTCAAATGCTAGGATAGCAAGTTTCACCTAGATATGCTACTAGTTTAGGATACCAACCTGGACAGAGACAGTTCACCAGAACCCGATTTATTCCTAAGTCTGAAAAAAATATTGCTAGTTCCAGTTTTGGAAATTCATTTGCTTCAACAGGATATTCATATGGTTATAGACCAAATAATGTTTATATTTCAAAATCTGTTACTTCTGTTAATTGTATAAAACCAATAAAACAAATCTGGGTACCTAAAGCCCTGATTGCTAACCTATCTGGACCCAAGAAAATATGGGCACCAAAGTCATTTCCTGTTTAAATCTCTTTTATAGGAGACCTTCTTGAAGAGCTGTCACAAGAAGATATGGTATTTATACAGTGGGTTCTCAAGACACATGACTGGAGATTATTCTTGCTTCAAGAGCTTAATAAAGGTTGATGGAGGTCATGTCACCTTTGGTGATAACTCTAAAGGAAAAATCATCGGCCTAGGCCAGATTGGTAACACTGACTCAGTATTAATTTCTAAAGTTTTATTCGTTGATGGACTTAAATATAACTTGCTTAGTATATCTCAATTATGTGACGATGGTTTCAATGTCAAGTTTGAAAATGATTCCTGTGATGTTTTTAACTCCAAAAATGCTTTAGTATTTTCTGCTCTAAGGAATGAAAATGTTTATGCTGTTGATTTAAATTCTTTAGCCAAACAAAATATTTCTTGTTTGAATGCGTTTCATAAAGAATCTTGGATATGGCACAGAAGATTAGGACACTGCAACATTCACTCACTTAGAAAACTGGCTAGGAAAAACATAGTTAGAGACTTAGCTAAATTAGAATTTCCAAATGACAAAGTGTATAATCTCTGTCAAAAGGGAAAACAACACAAAGATTCTTTTAAATCAAAGAAAAAGTCTCAACTTCTCAACCACTTGATTTGGTTCACATGGATTTTTTTTGGACCATCAAGTGTTTCCAGTTTAAATGGGAAGCACTATGTCTATGTTCTAGTAGATGACTATTCTAGATATACTTGGGTATATTTCTTATCTCACAAAAGTGAAGCTTATTCTTCCTTTGTTAAATACTCCCAGTCTGCAAGAAATCTTAGTGGACTCAAAATTAAGACCCTGAGAAGTGATCATGGCCGTGAGATTGAAAATCAAGACTTTGAATCTTATTTCTTACACAATGGCTACAGTCGTAACTTTTCAGCTCCTAGGACACCTCAGCAGAATGGTGTAGTAGAAAGGAGAAACCGAACCCTTCAAGAAATAGCTAGAACCATGCTCAATGAATATGAACTGCCTATTTACTTTTGGGTTGAAGCCGTAAATACAACATGTTATGTTATCAACAGAGTCTTGATTAGACCCGTTCCTTAGAAAACCCCATATGAGTTATGGAACAATAGGAAGCCTAAGGTTAATTACTTCAGAGTTTTTGGTTGCAAAGTATTTATTCTTAACACAAAGGGTAATCTGGACAAGTTTGCTTCTAAAAGTGATGAAGGAATTTTTCTGGGTTACTCTACTTCAAGTAAAGCTTATAGAGTGTTTAATAATAAATCCAAATGTGTTGAAGAATCTGTTCACATCAAATTCGATGAAACCGATCCACATGAGCCTAAAACCTCTCTTGAGAATCTTGAAGAAGATTTGTCTGTTTTGGACCTTAATGATAAATCCAAAGAACCTGTTATAAAAACTTCCAGTTCTGGACTTTTTCCAGAATCTGTTTCGGTTGAACCTGAACCTACTGATGCACCTGAAGTTTCTAGTCCTACCTTTACTAGATCAACAAGAATTCTAAAGAATCATCCTTTGGATGCTGTTGTTGTTAATCTTCATAGAGGAACACAGACTAGAGCTTCTCTAAGGAATCAGGTTGAACATCAAGTTTTTCTCTCCCAACTAGAACCCAAAAACATTAACGATGCTATCGTTGATAAATTCTGGGTAATGGCTATGCAAGAAGAGTTAAACCAATTTGAAAGAAACAAAATCTGGGAATTAGTTGATAGACCTAAAAAACACACTAAAAATAGGCACTAAATGGGTTTTTAGAAATAAAGTTGATGAATCAGGAAACATAGTTAGAATCAAAGCTAGGCTAGTTGCAGAAGGATATAGTCAAGAAGAAGGCATAGAATATGAGGAGACCTTTTCACCTGTAGCTAGACTAGAAGCCATTAGGATTTTACTTGCATATGCTGCACATCTAAATTTCAAGTTATATCAAATGGATTTCAAAAGTGCATTTCTAAATGGTTTTATAATAGAAGATGTTTTTGTAGAACAACCTCCTGGATTTACAAACCCCCATTTTCCAAATCAAGTTTTTAAACTTTCTAAAGCTTTATATGGCTTAAAACAAGCTCCAAGAGCTTGATATGATAGACTCAGCAATTTTCTTATTTCAAAAGGTTTTACTAAAGGGATTGCTGATCCAACTCTTTTTATTAAAAGAATTTCTAAAGATGTTTTAGTTGTAAAAATCTATGTTGATGATATTATTTTTGGATCTTCTAAACATTATTTATGTACTGATTTTTCAAAATGTATGCAAAATGAATTTGAAATGAGTTTAATGGGAGAACTCAAATACTTTCTTGGATTTCAAGTATTTCAAATGAAAATGGTATTATTTTGAATCAATGTAAATATACAAAGGATCTTTTAAAACGATTTGGTTTGGATAGTATTAAGGAGAGTGAAACTCCTATGAGTACAATCTGTAAATTGGATACAGATGAAACTGGGAAACCAGTGGATCAAACCAATTATAGGGGTATGATTGGTAGTTTACTTTATCTTACTACTAGTAAACCAGATATTATGTTCAGTGTATGTATGTGTGCAAGATTTCAAGCTAACCCGAAAGAATCTCATTTGCTTGCTGTTAAAATAATTTTCAAGTATCTCAGACATACTGTTAACCTTGGTTTATTTTATCCAAAAGGACAATCCTTTGAGTTAATGAGTTATTCAGATGCTGACTTTGCTGGTTGCAAATTAGATAGAAAAAGCACTTCAGGAACATGTCATTTATTAAGAAAATCCGTAGTATCTTGGTGTAGTAAAAAGAAGAATTCTGTAGCTCTATCCACTACCGAAGAAGAGTATATAGCTGCTGGTAGTTGCTGTGCACAAATTATGTGGATGAAACACACTCTCTTGAACTATGGATATGATTTTAAGCATGTTTCGATTAACTGTGACAACACTAGTGCAATAAACATCTCTAAGAACACTATATCTCACTCAAGAAACAAACACATTGATGTAAGGCATCATTTTTTGAGAGATCATTATCAAAAGGGTGATATTTCTCTTGAATTTATCAGCACTGAACATCAATTGGCCGACATTTTCACAAAAACTTTAAGTGTGGATAGGTTATGTTACATTAGGCACGAGCTGGGGATGTTTAATCTTCACCGATAGAAATCCTCACCGATAGAAATCCTCACCGATAGAAATCCTCACCGATAGAAATTCTCACCAATAGAAATCCTCACTGATAAAAATCATCACCGATAAAGTGCTGTTTTAAATATTTTTTCTACCATCAATAATGTGAACCGTTTTCTTTTATTTTATTTTTATTTATTTAACTTATGATTCCTAAATGATAAAACTAAGTATAAGCTACTTCTCACTCCGCCGAACCCAAAACCTTTTACCTTTGAACCTTAGAACCCGAACCCTCTGCAAACCTGAGATCCCTCAAACCAGCGATGGAAAAAACCAAAATTCCTATCATCCAAGAAGACTGTGTTGAGCCTAAAGAAAAAAGGTAGATGTCTGAGCTAGAAGCGAGTAGTGCTGTTAGAACTAGGTCAGGAGGGAGACCAGTAAATCCTCATCTGCAAAATAGAGCTATTGTGGTCGAAAAAGGGCTGTGTGTAGACTGGTTGCTACCCAGCAGGTCCTTGGTGCTCAATGTTCTGGAAGCTCAGAGATGGGTAGACTTCTTTTCAAATAACAACAGTCCCTACTACCCAAAGTTGGTAAAACAGTTTTATGAGTTCGTAAGCTTCGAGAAGTTAGAGAATGAGAACCGAGTATCTTCATTTGTAAATGGTAAAGTGCTATCATGTTCATCAGTATAATGGAATGATTGCTTAAAAGTTCCTCATGAAGGTGTGTCTGGATATGTATCAAGAGCAATGCCACCTACCAGTAACATTTTTGATCATGAGATCGCGTTGAAAGAACTGACTGGTGATGGAACTCCAAGGCAAGTGGTTGCTGTAGAAATGGATGGAGAGAACAGATTACTGTTCAAGTTTGTTCAACATGTATTGATACCAAGGAGAGGAGACTTTTCTAATTTGAGATATCAGGATATCTATCTCCTATATCTTTTGAGACATGATGTCAAAGCCAATTTATGCAGATTGGTGATGAGTCAAATCGAAGATATGACAAGGCCGAAATCAAATACTAACACCCTATTCTTTTCTAAGCTGATTTCTGTTATGATCAAAGTGAAAGGCATAGATGAGTCTCAAGATGAGACAGTTGTAGTGAAGAGCAACTTTTGTATCACTACTACAATTTGCAAAGATATGAAGATTAATTGGAATCTGTGGAGAGGAGAATGGGTCAATGATGACCAAACTGTATATGATAAGTTCAATCCTATGGATAATCCTTCAAGGCCAAAGGATAAAAGAGATCCAGGTCTAGGACCTGATGAAGAGGAACCTGAGTACAGTGATGAGTCAGAAGAAGAAGAAGAAGAGGAAGACACTCTTATGGATGAGGGAGGAGATCCTGACTTGCCTCCAAGCCTTATTGCTAAAGTTATGTCTTTAGAAAAGGAAGTGCTAGAAGAAGTAGAGACACCTGCTAATGAGGAAGACCAGTCGGTCTCTAAGCATGTAGAGGAATAAAAGAATTTCTCTGAATTATCTGATTCTGCTCAACTGAGTCTGAGTCCAGTTATTGGAAGCTCAGTTATACCTTCTATGGATGAAGAAAGAGAAAGAGGAGAAGCTGTACCTATTCCAAAAAATCATCCTACTACTGCAGAGATGGATGTTTTTTTGGAAGATTATGATGAAGAAAGACCAGTAGAGAATGTAGTTGCTATATATGAGAATTCACCCATTGAGGGGGATCATCACACTGAGTTTGGAAATGTTACAGTGACTATCGATTCTGAAGACTGGGTAGAAGACCCAGGTTTTATAGTCTTTGTCTTGGATTATCCTGATTCAGATAATGAAGTATATTTGAATAGACCAAAGATCAGCTATGACGTCAATTCTGCGTTATTACCTGCAGATGTGGTCCGAGTACATGATTTAGATGTGCTGAAATAAAATCTCAAAGTCAGTTTTGTAGAAGAATTAAAGACAATGGAATATTTTTTAGTACCCTCGATTCAATCTGTCATGGATGACTCTGTAGTCAGTTTAGCTTCTGAAAGAGTATCTACTACAGTTGCTCCTACTGATTTTGTTTCAAAGTCTGACCTCGAACCCCTAAAGCATGAGCTGAAGGAATCCTTCAGTGCCTCTGTTGCTGAGATAAAGCACTGTTTTGGTGAAGAAATGAAGATGTTAGAAAGGTATTTTGAGATTTATCTTGGTTTCAATCTGTCAACTTTTTTGGGTGAGATAATTGAAGAAGTGACGGAGTGCCAGACTCAAAATTCTAGGCTAGAAGCATATCTTGAAGATCTACAGATATCTGTTGTTGCCTTAGACTCTTTCATGAGTTCAAAATATCAAGCTGATAAGGATTTATCCTATGTGAAGAGTGTTGTAAGTCAGCTGGTCTCGGTGTTTGAAGCTTTCAAAACATCTGTGAAGGATCATGTCAAAGATTAGGACTCTCAAATGCAAAATCTGATTAGTGGGTTGACCACAAGATTCAAAGAAACTGTATCCTTCTCTCTTGGTCCTCTAGTTCCAAAACCAGCAAATGATCTAAATCAATTTCGTGTTCTGATGAAGGAGGAGCATGGTTCTATGTCAACCAGTGGCTCTGTGGACTCATTAGATTTAAGTCGAGTTGTGCTGTCTTCCAGGGATTCAGCCAGAGAAATAATGAAAATCGTCCAGGACTACATGAGAGAGGCCTCTGCTTCTCAAGAAGAAATCAAGAATAAGGTCGATACTTATTTTGAAAAGGTTTATACCAAGCAACAACTGACCAACCATTTCAAACTACTTCTTGAGAATCTAAAGTTACATCCAGTGACTCAGGCATTCAGAGAGCAGGTTAGTAAGCTCAGGGAGCTTACTCATTCTTTGGATAAATTCATTGAAAATAGAGATGATTTTGTGTCTGCAATGGAGAGAGGAGGAAGCATTATAATGGATTTCAGAAACCTGCTGCTTCCCTTCCTGCATGTGGATGCCAGACCGGTCATTGTACCTCCTTCTTTGCCTGCCTCTGCCTCTACTGCGTCTCCAGTTCATATGACTCCTGCTCAAGCCATAAGAAGTCTCACACCTATGATCCCTCAAAGGACTTCCCATTATAGGCCCGACACTGTATCAGTTTCTCAGCCCCCTCTGATCATTTCTAGAATTCCAAAGTCCTCCCCAGTATCCTCAACATCTGAATTCTCTTCTGATCCCAGGGGAAAGCTCACATTGAATATGTGGATTGATAAAGTGGCAAGGATGTTTGATAGTAATCTTTTTGTTTTTTCTATTCTTTTTATGTACTTTTTTGTCTGATCTCATACAAATGCATTTTTTTTCCACTATCTCAGTTTATCAGTTTTCTATGTTTGGTTTCCCACTTTTTGATTATCACAAAGGGGGAGACAAGAAATATAAAATGAGAAACATAAAAGGGGAGAAATATGATCAAAGGATGAGCCTTTGATACTATTTCCTGCATTCCTTTGATACTATTTCTTACATTTCCTTCTTTGGTACCAATTCTTTCACACCTTATCTCTGATACTATTGTATTTAATTCTACCTATGATAATTTTTGATCTATATCTTTCTATTACTATTTCCTCTTTCCTCTGATACTGTTTTCTTTGAGAAAATTGAATATTAATGTTATACTATCTAATACTATATTCTCACTATCTTAAAATGGCCATATCATAAGTTGTGATTATCAAAAAGGGGGAGATTGTTTACCTCACCTATTTTGATAATCCCAATCTTGTATTCATATGTTTTAACAATCCCAATTATGTTTTCCTATATTATGATATTCACAATTACTATTGATCTACACTTTAATACTTTCAAATCGATGATTAAGTTAATAATAATGTTAAAATAATTTCTGATTTATGTTAATCTCGCTTATCCATTTTTATATAAGTTTTGAAATGATTCTAAGTGAATTAGATGTGTTTTGCATAAGACAGTCAAGTGTAAGTATCACTGACCTGAAGAGAGCTACCGATATGCATAATAGAAAGAGCTACCGATGGACACAGAGCTACCGATGCACAGAGCTACCGATGGACAGAGAGCTACCGATGCACAGAGCTACCGATGCACAGAGCTACCGATGGACAGAGGGCTACCGATGCACAGAGCTACCGATGCACAGAGCTACCGATGGACAGAGAGCTACCGATGCACAGAGCTACCGATGCACAGAGCTACCGATGGACAGAGAGCTACCGATGCAAAGAGCTACCGATGGACATCGAGCTACCGATAAGAGCTACCAATAAGAGCTACCAATAAGAGCCACCGATTAGAGTTTGAAGAGCTACCGATGGAAGATCCTACACCGAGTCAACCGTACACGTCTACAAACAAATGTCTTCCTATAATGAACTGCGGAGTCAAATCCTATATCCTCGACACTATTTGTTTATTACACTAACGGTTACATTTGTTACATTTGATGAATTTAATGTTATTAAATGATTTATGTTGCCATTTCAGGAAACCATACCAAGTATGATCAAAAAGCAAAACCATTCCTTCGTCTCAGAAAAACAAAAAAAAGGGCATAAAAAGACATCGTGTATGTATCAGTAAAGGTGAGAGAGACAAGAGACTAAAATAGATCGAGCACACAGAACACACTTGCGATCAAGCTCAAAACGTGCCAAGAACAACTGGAGAACTTGCACTCACAAGACTACTACTACCAGACTTCAGAACACAGAGCATACATCGAGCAATCTTTGCTAAAGAAGAACTACACAGAACACTTCACTTTCTGAGCCGATAACCAAGCTGAACCTGGAAGCACTGAAAGAAGAAACGATACTCTGTTTTTTAGTCAAATACCAGAGAAGGACTCAGAACCATTTCTGCTCAAATCCAAAGGAGTCCAGAGCTGCACTGCAATCACCAGATCCATTCTAAACTCTATATCTTGCTCTAAGTGATTTAGTATTTGCATTACGAGCAGTGTGTATAGCCTGTTAATTATTACACATACACTGTCTCCTGAACCTTAACTGGAGGATTTGTAAATCCTCACTCACAATCTTTACATCCTTTATTTCCCACTTTGGATAGTGGTAGAGGTCGAGTGTGACCTGGACAACTTTGACCTGTTGTTTGTTATCCCACGTATAACTGTGGTAGAGGTCTCTTGACCTGAACAGTGTGATCACTGTTGTTAATCTAGATCCAGGGTGTCGATCACTTTATAAAAATTATGAGAGGACTAAGTCTCAGCTTGAGACTAAACCTCTTGGTTAACTCTTGTGTTTTTAGTTAAAACCTATATCCATACTATATACATTTATTTCATATTCCGTTTCTATTACTTTGAAATATAATTTATTTTCAAAGCTACTTTGATAGTTAAACTCGTAAGTGTTTATATTTATTATAAACCAGTAAGTTAGTTTCAAAAGTTAATCTAATCATCAGATTAAGTTAACTGAGAATTAATCAATCTTTGAGAAAATAATTGAACCTTTATAATCTGTATAAATTCACTACAGTTTAATTTGTTTTTGAAATTGGGGGATTTTAATAGAAATTGTTTTTAGAAGAAATTTTATTTCGAAGTCAATTCACCCCCCTCTTGAGTGTCCACTCCGACCAACAAGAATGATTTTGTCGCTCATGCGTACGTATAGACTACCATCTCCATGAACGCGATGAGATTCATCCCCATTCATATCTATTCAAGACTACATTTTATTTGATGATTAAAAATAATTTTTAGATACATGATATAATTCTGGATGTGAATAATATGCATCCCATCCATAAAACATATGGTTTACATAACAAATAATATAAATAAAAATGAATCCGTCAACACTCGAAATGATGATAATACTATGATATTATTAACAAATAAATGTTAAAAGATCATATATGATATCATATTAATTTATATTAAACTTGTATAATTTAATAACCATTATTTCATCATTATGCAGGAGGTTACCCTACCCTCAACCAAGGAAAAGTACAAGGTAAGGTGTCTTAATCTCACTCCTTATTCTCGTGAGATTCATGCCATATTGCCACTATTACCTTTTGTGTGGGTATGTACTGCCCATAATAGTATTATTTGTGTAATACACTTTAATTTATATATATTTACATATTCATTTTATGATCCCTCTTTCATGGGGTGTTTGTTTCGTATGTTACCAAATTGGTAAGGGTTAATTCCTCAATCTCATTATTATCTGAGATTTTTTATGTGTAAGTACTTACTGGTACATTTTCATCATCCATGTCAATTTTTCATAAAAATGATTTCAAAATGAATATTTTAAGGATTTGTGAAAGGTACTATTTATCAATATCATAATTTTAAATGCTTTAATGATTTTCCATTTTAAATATTTTTAATTAATGGCTATGTTTTCAAAATGATTTTAAGGATTTATTTATATAGACATGACTGTTTTGAGATGATAATTCTTTTCAAAAGTTTGAAAGTGGTATGGGACACATTGATTCAAAAATAACATTTAAATTACTTCCTTTATAAATGTGTGACTTTGAAATAATTTTACAAAAATGTTATTTCTCTCAAAAACCTTTACTCATCATTTGCAACTATGTCAGAATCCTTTAATGGATATTATTTTTGATTGAGGTTGATTTATACAAAATTCTATATAGTATTGAAGGTTTTGTGATATGTTTTACTATGGATTTGTTATTTTTATAAAATTCATGGTTTATGGATAAATTATTGACATTTTGTATGCTAGTTTTAATATGAATGATTATGTTATGTTTAAAAATTTTCATATGAGGAATGCATTGGACTTAGTATGTGACAGGAGGAGCCTGCTATAGCTCCTCGATGCATCGGTAGGTCTCATGAGACAAACTAGTGTCTTGGAACTAGACCTTGACAAAATCATATTTTTATTCTTGGCACAATACCTTGACTATGTGGTTATGATTGTCCGGCATTATGCATTCCGTCATTATGAAAGTGGTTATTGATATTGCATGTGATTATTCAACTAGTAGAATATCCATGTGAATATGTAAATGCCATTATTTCATTTTATCATTGCCATATTATGTTGATGTTCAAATTTAAAAGGATTTTTTAGTTATACATTTCCTTAAATGTTTATGTTTATTTATGAATGTTTCTGCTATTTTGTTATACATACTGAGCATATGTGCTCACCCTATTAATGTTTTAATTTTTCCCAGGATGTGAAGAAGTATTTTATAAATGACCTGCAAGCAATGTATGAGGGGATATGAAGACAAGATGTGTTGTAGTTTTTTCACTTTATAATTTCAAGTAAGACTTATGAATAAATATAATGTTTCCAAGGCTACTAAACTAATCGGTTTTTCGAGACTTGATCTTTTGTGATCATGCTAATGTTATGTAATAATGCACTGACTTTGGGTAACTGGGGTCGGGGCGTTATAGTTGGTATCATAGAAAGTTTAGTATAAACTTTGGAAACTAGATTTAGATAAACTCTGATTAGAGTACATATCCCTAAGATAGACTTTGAGAATTAGTATAGAAAAACTTCCAAGAATATTGGTATTGTAGAGATTTTGTGAGTCTTCCAAGCAATACATCCCTATCTTGGTATAAGTAGTTAGAGGCAGCTCTGGAAAAGATGTACCTTGGGGTAAAACCCAAAAACCCCACTTTGAGATAGACTTGAATGGGAACGGGTGCACGACAACGGGCCTTGCTGCACTCTTGGTTACGACACTCCCGGGGGATATGCTTAGGATAATTCTCATTTTATTTACAAACCACTATGAAGGGTTTATGAGTATATACTTCCTCAAAGAAGAAATTTTTATGATTATAGATTATATCCATAAAATGTTTAATTTATGTTAAGTGTTTTACAAGTTTGGGATTATTTATTGATATTTATAAACTAATCTAGTGTATTCCATTGTTTAGAAATGGTGCCCAATAAAAGGAATGAGAACTCCCGCAATATGCATGATCAAAAGAGTAAGAAGGATCATATCTTTCATGGTCTTAAGCATGAATTTAGAAGGGTAATAGTCACCCATGTATTATCATCGTATGAATAAATTGTATCATGTGTTGATAAGATAATTAAGGATTTCTTGGAGTCCTAGAGATTTTAAGGGAAGCCAGAGAAGAAAAGGATGATAGAGAGAATGACGGATAAAGGGAATAAGGTAAAGAGGATTTTCTCATATATGATTAATGTGGACAGAATCACCTTGGAAAATTCTTGAAGGGAATGGTAGTATGTTATATGTGTGGAGAAAAAGGACACCACGTTCATGATTGCGAGGGTAAGAAAAAGGTTTCAAATATACAATGCTTCATCTACAAGGAGTAGGGACACTACGCAAATTAATGTTCAAATCATCAGAGTATACCCCAAATGATACTATTAGATAATAATAAAGTTATGATACTACCACAGATGAAGAGTACTGACTAGTGTTCTTATGTTGTTATTAAATAATTATTTCATTTGAGTGTTGTATCAACGATGTACTGGTTATATTAATTAACGAGAAAAATAAGGATTGTACTGCAGTACTATTTCATTGAGGATTTGAGATTATATGGTAATATGAAAAGTGACTCAAAAACAAGTTAACATTTTTTTTGAAAATACATGCTTGAAGTAGTTTTAATCCATAATATGGTCATGATACTAATGTAGTAATTTTGGAATAAGAGATGGTTAATTTGGATAAATAATATTGGATATTCTTGACTACCTTGGACCTGTTTAATGGTTTGTTTATTTCATCATTGTTTAAAAATATTCAATGTTTTTGGATATAAGGAATATATCTTGTATTATATACGGAATAAGGGAGAATGAATGTAATCAATAAGGTTTTATGATAATTCAGGGTGATATCATATTTTAAAAGAATACACGATGAAAGTATTCACATGATATTACGTGGAAAAAAAATATCTTCATTATATTTAACTTCCTTATAAATTTTGGATTGTGAGTTCAAAAAGAAGTAATTTGTATAAGTTCAAAGGTTAGAATGGATTATATTTTACCTTTGATACAATTTTTAAGGCTAAATAATTTCTGAATATTTTTTTTGGATTGTTATAAAAAGGACAACCCGGAGGTCGGGCGACAACTCGTCGCGTCCGGCAAGACTGTGAGACTTGAACCCGCAACCGAAGGGTGACAAGGGTGTATCACCTACCACTGACCCACGTGATGTCCTGGATTGAATAATATAGTTTTTTAAGGGTCTTGTATATGAATTATAAATTCATTTTTTTGGAACCCTATATGAATAGGATATATAGAATGTTTTTTTAAGTTCTATTATGTTTTAGAGGGAAAGTTGAGTTTCTGGTGGAAATTAGTTAAATGAGGGAACTCTACATGATAGGTATACTTTTTTTTCTTATCTTATTATATGAAGAAATAAGTTCTTAAACATTAGGCATTTTAAAAGCAAAAGCATGTTATCCTAATACCTTACGTTTTGTTGAACCGATGGTATTTTAAATCATCATAGATTTGTGGCTTTGAGGCCCACAATTCTATAATTGTTTGTGATTGATGACCTCAATCACTCCCTATAAATATTTACGTTTTCCTCCAATTATGTGTCTCTAATTTCCACCAATTTTCCCCTAATTGAGATCATAATTTTTTGGTGATTTTTTCATTCCCCTTTTCCTATTATGAAGACAAAATTTTATTAACCCAATTTCTGATGTGGGTTTTCCCACAAAGGTATTTTCTATTTTCAACCATTTATTTTCAATGAACAATTTCAAATTGCGAGGACACAATTTATTGAAGGAGGGAAGAATGTAACACCCCAAGATTTCATAGTACGTTATTTCTTCAATGTAATTCAATAACTTTCATTACACACAACTCCGATTCAAAAAGACCACAACATACCAAACTAGCCGTTTAAAAGAGGTTATGAATAATATTAACTAAAATTTGAACTATAGATAATACTTCTAATTTTAGTATCCATATTATGAGATTCTTAGACATAATGTAAGAGAAAATCCATTTTTTCAGATAAAAGATGTATTTTAAAAAAATTGCACTTTACCACCTTTTAATGGTAAACCCTTTTTAAATCAAATATTTTAAATGTATATATATATTAAATTTGACAAAATAAACTTTTTTTTAGAATTAGGATATAATAATTCAGTTTCAATAAATTTTTGGTGTTTTTCTGATAACTTTCATATTTGTGTGAATAGTGAAAAATACTATATTTTAACTGAAACAACTTTTTTAATCAAAATAATTTATAGTGTTAAAATATAGATTTTAATGATTTTGAAGTATAAATATATTATATTTTTACAATTTAATCCAATTATGTTCATGTTAAGTTATTTCACATTTAGATTGGACATAAACAATTGTTAATCTTTAGATAGATATTGTTTCTTAAAAATACACCTTTTGTTTTGACAATTGGAATTAATTTTAAATTAATAAATGAAACTTCTAGGTTCTTAATTTGGTAAAATGGACTTCATTTTAGGTTTCTTTATATCAAAAATATCTTATGGTGAAATTTTGGTACTTTTCAGATAACTTTTATATTTTGATGAATAGTGAAAATTACTAAATTTAAATTAAAAACAACTTTTTTTAATAGAAATAATTAATAGTTATAAATTATGAATTTTAGTGGATTTAAAGTATATTAAGAATATATTTTTACCATTTAATACAGTTTTGGTCATTGGACATAATTTTACAATTAAACTGGACATAAATAAGTGTCAATCTTTTGATAGTTATTATTTCTTAAAAACACGTTTTTTGTTTTGACAGTGAGAATTGATTTTAAATCAATTTCTGCCAATTATTTTTTTTGAATATGGAAAAATAGATTCCATATTTTGAATCAGAATTTCCAAATTGTGTAAATAGGTAACTCTTATTTTTAGAAATTTTCAATAATTATTTCGGTAAATATTTTATTTAACATGGTTAATGGGTAAATCCGATAAATATGGGTAAACAAATAATATTATAATAATATTAATTTACAATGAAACGTGTCCTAAAACTATTGGTGGATAAAATTCAGACTATGGGCATCTTTGGGGCGATTTTGGGACCCCATGGAGCCACTTGTAGGTGATAAGGACACTTTATATTAATTATGTTAAAGTAAATATAAAAATGACAAAAGAATATATCTTTTAGAAAAATAATTTTTACATAGGGTTATATATGTTAAATTTTCAACTATAAATAATAATTAGAAATCATAAAAAATTTCCTACATAATGGTATTTTATATATAATTTTTATACATTTAAAATTTAAATTTATTTATGACACGATAATGATACAGTATTTTCCTTATTAAAGAATGAATCAAATGATTAGTAATATAAATGTGAAAATAAATATAATTTGAATGTTTTTATTTCATCAACGAATATTATTGGTTAATATGACATGTAAGGATTTCTTAAATAATTTTTTTTGGAATTAATAAAGTTTTTATGACTTTAACAAAAATAAATTATTAAATATTGTCAAAATTGACAAAAATGAGTTTTTAAAACAAATAATATATTATTAATTGATATTATATTCCTAAAAATCTACTTTTCGGCAAAAGGACTTATATAATGATAGTTTTATCATTAATGGACAAATTGGGGGTATCTTGGATGTATATAGTATGTTTATTAACTATATAATATAAAAATACAAAGTGACATGATAAATGTCAAACTAGTTAACTAAGAGTTAAAGCTAAATGATAAGGTTTCTATAATGACCAAAACCTGTCTAAAATCTATTGGATGAAAGATTTTAGACCTATCCCCACCTTATAATTTTAATAATAAACTTTGAGGTATTAAAAACCGAATATGAATTTATTATAAAATAATACTTTATGTTTTTCCTAAAGAGCCCCTCATCCCCCTTATTAAAGGACACCACTTCTAACCAATTCCTCATACCTTCAAAGACTTTTGGTTTGGAAAACCTCTTCCAAAATACCATCTAAACTGTCCTAAATTAATCCTAAAGGCCTTCCATTAGTCATAAAGCCATCCTATGGATCCCTTGTGATCAAATGAAAAGGAAGAACCCGAAGAAGAGGTAATGTTTTCACCACCCTCTTTCATGTTCCTTTCTTCTTCAACTTCTTCTTTATTTGTTTTTTACATTCTAAAATAATAACTCCAGTATATTTTATATTCCTTTATGTAATTATAAATATGGTAAACCATATTCAGTTTTCTATCCATCCTTTGAATGACATGTCACCATACGTGCGTACGCACAGCTTACCGTCTCCAAGTCGTGGTGTAATTGTTATTCAAAACATTATTATTTGGATGGGTATGATAATGATGTGTAATTAAAGGAAATAATAAATATAACATGATAATGATTCTGTATATATGATATAACATCCAATTATATATTATTTTAATATCAAAAGAATGATATTGTCGCATGTGCGTACGTACGAACTACCTTCTCCATGAACTCGATGAGATTCATCGCCATCATATCAATTCAAGACTAAATTTTATTTCATGATTAAAATTAATTTTTAGAGACATGATATAATTATGGATATGAATAATATACATCCCATCCATAACAAATATGTCTCATTTAACAAATAATATAAATAAAAACGAATCTGTTAACACCCAAACCGATGATAGTACTAAGATATTATTAACAAATCAATGTTAAAAGATCATATATGATATCATATTAGTGTATATGATTATGGTATAATTTAATTACAATTATTTCACCATTATACAGGAGGTTACCCTACCCTCAACCAAGTAAATTTATAAGGTAACGGGTTTTCTGCTCACTCTTTATTACCGTGAGATTCATGCCATATTGCCACTATTTTCTATTGTGTGGTGTATGTACTGCCCATAATTTTATTATTTGTTTAATACACTTTAATTTATGTTTATTTACATATTCATTGTTTGATAACACTTTCATGGGGTGTATGTTTTTTATGTTACCAAATTGGTAAGGGTTAATTCCCCAATCTCATTATTATCCGAGATTCTTTATGTGTAAGTATTTGCTGGGACATTTTTATCATCTATGTCCATTTTTCATAAAAATGATTTCAAAATGTATATTTTAAGGATTTTTGAAAGGTAATCTTTATCAAGATCATAATTTTAAATTTTTTAAAGATTTATCTCTATAAATTTTTTTAATTAATGTCCATGTTTTCAAAATGATTTTAAGGATTTATTTATATGGACAAGAAGGTTTTGAAATGATAATTATTTTCAAAATATTCAAAGTGGTATGGGAAACTTTGATTCAAAAATATCTTTTAAATTACTTATTTTATAAATGTGAGACTATAAAATAATTTTAAAATAAGTTTATTTCTGTCAAAAAGTTTTACTCATCATTTTCAACTATGTCAACATCATTTGCTGGATATTATTTTTGATTGAGGTCGATTTATACAAAACATCCATATAATATTAATGGTTTGGTGATATGTGTTACTATTGATGTGTTATTTTTATACCATTCATGGTTTATGGATAATGTATTGACATTTAGTATACTAGTTTTAATACTAATGTTTATGTTATGTTTAAACCTTTTCATATGAGAAATGCCTTGGACTTAGTAAGTGTCGAGTGGAGCCCGCTATAGCTCCTCAATGCATCGGTATATCTCATGAGACAAACTAGTGTCTTGGCACAAGGCCTTGAAAAAATATTATTTGTATTCTTGGAACAAGTCCTTGTCTATGTAGTTATGATAGTCTAGCATTATGCATTCCATCATTATGAAAGTAGTTATTGATACTGCAAGAGATTATTTGACTAGTAGAATATCCTTGTGAAGCGGTAAATATCATTATTTCATTTTATCTTTGACATATTATGCTGATGTTCAAATTTAAAATGATTTTGTTTTAGATATACATTTCCTTATATGTTTATGTTTATTTAAGAAAGTTTCTGCTATATTGTTATCCTTACTGAGCATCTGAGCTCACCCCTTTCAATGTTTTAATTTTTCCCAGGATGTGAAGAAGTATTTTATAAATGGAATGCAGGGAATGAATGAGGGGATATGAAGAAAAAATGTGTTTTATTTTTTTCACTTTATAAAGTAATGTAAGACTTATTAAAATATCTACTGTTTCAAAGGCTACAAAACTAATCGGTCTTTCGAGACTTGATCTTTTGTGATGATGCAAATGTTATGTAATAATGCACCGACTCTGGGTAACTGGGGTCATGGAATTACACTCATAGGGTCATTTACTATTTTTCAGGAATCATTCATATTTCATTATATAATTATTTGAAATAATTATATTGTAATTTTATTAGTTTAGACCCATTAATCTATGTTTTTAAGAAAATGATATATTTCAAACTACTAATTTAGTAATTTTATCACATCGCATGTCATATTGATATGAAATATTCTTGTAAACATAATATGTAAATACAATACCTTTATCTCAGGGTTTCACATCAATTCATGGGTTTATCAACATTTTTCAATGATGAAAATATTTTAGAGTTTTAAAATAATTAAAATTCATTTTTAGTTACCATATAAAAAATGTAACTCAGATTCACATGGGATCTTTTCTAAAATATTATAAATAAATAAATTGTAATTTTACTTTATTTTCATGATAACATGATGCCATTTACTTCCTTGTATTTCCCAGAATTCACATTTTTTATAACATTGATATCATTAAAAATAATTATGTTTTCATTCTCAGAAAATTACACATTAGACTGATTTTCGATCGATTCATAATTTTATTAAAATCTGTAAATACCTCATTCTAATTATTTCATTTGAAAATTATGATTTTGTAGGTTTTAAAAATTTCATCCATGTTATCATATTTAGGACATTTAAGAGGAGTTTCATGTCATGTGAAAATATAAAGAGATCTTATTGATGGGGAGTCTCATACTATATTTCAAAAAATCTATATGTAGTAATTATTTTATGAATTTATAAAAATAATGTGTCACTTTCTCTTTTTGGACATCAGAAATTTTCATTTGAAGGCATTGATATCATTTAATATTCTTCTTTCATCCTTTAAAAAAATAACACCTCCAGTTGATGTATCATCTACGAAGAGACATTATAAATAATTTTGAGAAGCTTTTCATATGATTCCATGTTAATTGAAGGTGGTTTTAGTGATTTTTACTATTACCTACACGTTTTTAGTTCTATAACACCAAAAATGTGTTTTCAGTTATACTAAGAAAACATTGATTCAAATTGACATGGATTTGGAACAAATATTTGAAAATTAAATATTCTATTATTTTCCATTTATTTCATGGAAAATTGAGATTATTTTAATGGTTTTTACTCTCGTAATCATTTTTTAAGACATTCAAATATTTAAAATTATATATTTTATATTTATATAACAAAACACATTTAATTGGTGTTTTATATAATTGGACACACCCAAAATGATTTGAATACATAATTATAATGAGTTCATACCTATAATTTCTCTTTTGTTAGATTTTGATACATAAATGTTCCTTTTAAAATTTTTAAACACTAAATATTCATATTTTGTAATTTAAAGACAACCTTAACTCAGATTCAAATAGTCTGAGTTACTACATTCCAAAAATAAATCATAAATCATTTTATTAATTTTTACACCATTATAAGGCCATTTTAATTATATTAATATAGTAATGCAGGTTTCTAATGATTTTGATTTCATTAAATCTTTTTATTTGGTAATTATGAGCACAACACATGTTTGACTGACATGGTGTCTTGTCATACATGTATAGAATTGCTAAAAGAAATTATGACTATGATTTCATATATATATATATATATAAGATGTTTTTATAGGTTTTTTTTAATGAAACACACGTTTTAAATTTAAAAAACAAAACTATATTTTCAGTTATATATTGAAATTTGTATCTTAGATTGATGAAATTTTTTTATTAAATTTAAAATATAAATTTATAGAAATTCACATGCGATTTTATTTAAAACAATGACCACTTCTATAGTTTTGACCCTCTACTGTGCATAATTTAAGATATTAATATCTTTAAAAGTAAAAATCCAATTGTTCTGAATACAAAAAATATCATGCTAAATATTTTTATATGTCTCTTAAAATAAAGTCATATTTTAGAGTTTAATAACAAAAAAATTATTTTTGATCATACCGAGAAAACATCAACTAGGATTGGAAAGATGTCAGCTCCATCATTTCAAAAAGATACCTACCTACCTGGTCAGGTGATTTTATAACAATTAAGGATCATGTGTTATGTTTTGAATATGAAAAAATAGTGGTATACATGTTCTTTTCATTATTATAAACACTATACAAGTAGAAAATTATATTAAATATACATTTATTGTAAAACATTAAATAATAAAAAACAAGTTATATAAATTATCTCAGGCATCTAGTTTTATATACTTGGATCCCCATTAGATTTTCCATATTCCCATTAGATTTATTTTTCGCCTATGTCATATCAAGATATTATATAATATAATAATATTGAAAAAACATTTAGTGTATTATATATTCTATTTTACTTTTGAATCTGAAACATATAAAGCATAAAAAAAATTACATTATTAACTCATATATTATTTTCAGAATCTATAATAATACCTTTTGATAATCAACTAATAGATAATTAAACATTTTATCCATATTATACTTTATAGTGGTCCCTATATCATTTTCCACATAAAAATATGGGCATCCAAAAAATTTGAATATATATTTCTCATCTTTTCAAACATTTATGAGTTTTTGGAGATCTGTGTGATAAGTTAATGAGTAAAAATGCCTATCTCACCTCATCACACACTAAAATAACTCATATCTAAAACTATTTATATATTTATTATCCTATAGAATTTATTATACCTAAAAATGAAACTGATCCTATTTAATATACATATTGAATTAATGAATAAAATTAAATAATATGTATATAATTAATTATTTTTCTAAATAATATTATTACTATAACACTACAAACAAAATGATTAACTTCCTAATGAGTTCACATTTCTATTGATAAATAATCATTGGAATCATCTCACTGAAATAAATACAATAAAGGTTACCACCAAATACATATTTATATTCATGTTATAAAATAACATTTAACATAATTAAATGTAAAATTAAGAAAAAACATACAATTTTTTGTATGTTGTGTTCTATCATGAGTTCCCTGACAAAAATGTGTTCTATGATATGATTCATTATGACAATGAAATCTAAGGTCAGTATAAATCCAATGTTCTTAGTTATTATAAATATGAAATAATACATTCATTTATAAATTCAAAAGGATAAATTGTATCGCCCCAAACCAACTCTATCAAAAGGTACCCAAATCCTAACACTAGGTTGAAAGAACATCTAGTGGGACATGTTGTATGATATCTATAACACCAACAAAATAGTCCATAATTAGCTCTCATGAAATTAACCTTATAATATTGACATAAAAATAAGAATGTTTCATTGAAATATTTCTTAAACTAATCTAAAAAATATATATAATTTTCTTTTATCAACAAAATGTTATCATTTACAATATTAATAACAATAATTTCATGAAAAATAAAAAATTAATTTTACTTAAACCAACCTCCATAATTTATTGATAATATCATGTGGGAATTCGGTACACTTGTTAGTAATTAGAGCAAACATCTTGAGGTTTCATATCATTTGTCCAAGGTGATGAATCCATGTACTCAAAATCTCTAAGACTAAATGAAAGGTTACTTCAAATAACCCATCCAGTTAGGTACAACTGTAACATTCTCAAAACACTCAATCAACTACCCCTATGTTTTCAAAAATACATGAGATATTCTTCTAATAAAAAATCCATAAATTTGTAAAAAATTTCTAATTCATTAATTAAAAATGTAACTAATTGAAGAACATACTTATAGAAAATTATTTTAAAATATTATAAATATGAATACAAATATAACAGGGATGAAAAATAAAGTACATTGAGATTCTAATTAAATATCAATATTGAAAAAAATAAAATATAGTGAAATAAATTATTATTTTAAACAAAATTCATGTATTTTTTATAAATGATATTTATTTATAAATGAAATAATAAAACAATTATTTTTAATTTTCACTAATAAAAAAAATTGATTTTATCACATTTAGAGACCTCTCGGAACTTTGTATATATCCCTCAATAACATCTGTGGTATTTTTTTAATCTCTTTTCATTGTAAATTCGTTAATATATTGTTTTTCTTGTTCAATTGGAGCCAAATAATTTTGATATTTTGACTATAACATTCTAGTATTAAGGAATATTGAATAAATAAATATTCCCTTCTTTCTAATCTAGTATAAAGGGGGAATTTCTTACTTGGTCAAATTTATACTACATATTGTTAAAACATATAAAATTAAATTGAAATTGGTTTACTTTTGTTAGATGATCCAAATAAATCTTTTCACACATCAAAAATATTTATTTGATCCATATCCTTGTATACCATCACTAATGTTCTGAAAAGTAAATAGTAATAACTGACATCAATGGATGCAAACCAAAAAACAATTCTTTTCATTTAATAATTCACATTGACATCACTAATGAAAAATTAAAATCAATTAGAATAAAAAACTTGAAAATACTATTAATAGTACAAAGACTATTAGTTAGTCAATTAACTTTATCAACCAGAGTATGAGTATTATATTTACATATATTTTGAATCTAAAAATTTCACTGAGGTCACTAGATGGAGGGTTGTTAAAAGATAGCTCAAATACAATACAAAAAATAATATCATTTATATATTCATATGTTAGTATTTAATACCCATGAAATGCTCAAACATTAGTCTTTTTTTACTTTTATGGTTAGGGAAAATGGGTAATTTTTCTATTTCAACTCATTAATATGGATCCTAAATTACAAAAAAGTAAAGATAAAGAAATAATTAAATATAAAAAATAAATATAAAAAATAAATATAAAAAATATTAACCAGATAAGGTACTATATCAATGGAATAAATATTATAGTGTTGAATAAAATGTATCAGTAGTATTGGTCCCATTCATCATTTTCAATATCAAATATTGTCCCTTCCCCAATTGGACCACTATTTAACCAAGAGGGTTTATATAATTTTCAGTCAACATAATCAATATAATCATCTTGAAAATTATTTTATTCATCCATAAACTAACCATTGGATATAAAATATAATGGGAAATATCTATTGCAAAAATATAATTTAAATGTATTATGGTGTCAATTTATTGGATACCACCACGTGAACTAAAAAAACCCACATATAGGGACATCACAAGGTAAATGTTAGGAAAAAGGGATGAATACATTAAAAAATAGTAATAATAGTTTCTCTAAAGCTTTTAATTTATTCACAATTTTTTCCTGTAAAATTTTTAAATAATTAATGTAATGATTTCTTGAGTAACCCTATGAAATATAATTAGAAACAACAGCCAAAACTACTAAAATGGAGTAGAAAACAATCATAACTTAATTATGTTAAAATATTGAAGTATAAAAAAGTTATTTTTCCTTTTCATCACATATAATTTCATTATATATAAATAAAAATTCTCAAAAACATTAAAAATAATCCATTAGGAACCATGATAGGTTTCTAAATTTAAATAAATTTATCATTCTCTTATTTACTCATCATAAACCCTGTAATAGGCATGTGTTTTTTATTAACCTCACAGATAGTAAATGTAAATAATTTCTATAAAAAAAATTTACAACAATTTTGATCATTGGAACTCTCCATAGATTTCACATTGACACGCTAAATGGTTCACATTATAATGGTTCTTACATGTTTATCAATGCACATCACATCCAAATTGTGTCTTATAATCATAACGAAACAAAAAAGGAAATGAAAATAAAATACATTTATTCATTATATAATTACTATGTTTTATACATATATTATAAATTGATGGTATTCCAGGATCTAATAAATATTGAAATTTATATAAGATTTGATTATTTTCTTGGTTAAGTATTGTTATAATTTTATCCATTGACACTACCATTGGTATTGCACTAGAATCTTTGTTCCCATCAAATGAAACAAAGTATTTTCTAAACATACCCATTTTTGGAGGACATTATATGTGGCCAAGATATATTAACTTTATAATGTTCATAAAACATTTTGATTTCATATTTTTATTGCAGTAAGAATCAGTGAATTTTCATTTTTAGTTCATTTAGATAAGTTTAAATATGTTAATAATCCATTTTTTCCTATAAAAAAATTACCCTAAATTATAACCATTTCATTCACTTAAAAATTAAATGTTATTGTACCATCAATTCTGAATTATTATAGCTCATAAATGAATGGTTGTATAATAAATCCAATCCTCTCATGGGGTACTCTTGGTCAATTAACAAAAATACAACGTAATAAAAATGTTTTCTTCATACATAACCATATGGGTAGGTTGTTTGGAACCAACACCACAAGAAACATAATATTTTTCACACCCACTATATAAATTAATAGTATAAAACCATCTATGGTTAAACTTACTCAAAAATTGTGAAAATACTTGGATAATTATATACATGTATGATAACAATACTTCAATGAAAAAAAAACATATTTCGATGAGATATGAAGTCAGTATCATAGCTTTTATCGAAATGTTAGGTCCAAATTTTAACAGATTTAGTTAATCTGAGAAATCTCAACAAACTTAGTTACTGTGGAAAGTAACACATATTGTTAGGGTTGATATATTTTCCACAATCGAAGATCTAATTTGGAATAATATAACTACCTCGATTAATCTCATTGTCTTTCTATCAATATGAATAAGAAATTGAGTAATCACTAGCCTATTCATTCTCTTTTCTATACCAAATATAATTGATTCTTTATGAGTTGTCTTTTCATATTTGAAATAAATATTTTTGTTCAACTAAATTTCTTTTCAGTATGTGTATATAATCTTTCCTCTGACATGGATTAAAATCTACAATAGTAAAAATGATAGATCAAAAGAGTTATTCCACACTATTTCAAGGTCTTCAAGTTTAAAAGTATTTTGATAAATGAAAAGTTAGTGAATCTAGTACAAAAATTATATAATCATGTACCTATATCATGAATAATTTCAAATAATTTCAATATATATCTACATAATCTAGAATATTGATTACTCCCTCTAACATCATCATTATCATTGTCACCAACATTAAATTAAAAATGATATTTCTTTCCATTTATAATTACAATTACTAGATGAAATCTTATCTAATCGAATCCATATGAATACATTATGGTTGATGAAAGGGAATATTCTTTTACCCAGGATGTGTAAATTCCTATTAGTTTTTTAAAAACCAATTATAAAATATGTGTCCCCTAATGATAACTTGTTTGACTAAATATATACTTGTACATTTTATACACTGATAATTAGCGTAATTTCATTGAAATTCTCTTTTTACATTTAATATATTTCTTAATGTATTGAACACAATCACTATAAAATATATTTAGTAGATCAAAGAAATGTATATATAGAGTTTTGTATTTATATAAAAATTTAATTGAAGTATAGAAGAAATGATCCTTAAATTGGAATTCCAATCAATTAAAAATAAAATAATATATATATACAATTAAATATTATAAATAGAAAATGAAAATAATGTATCCCAATTTAATGTTTTTGAAGAAAATAACCTCAATGTATTATAATAAAAAATATATTATATTTTTTCAATATGTTTAATAAGTTGGAAAATAACACAAACCATTCTACCATGATAAAAAATATAAAAAATGATATTTATGAGAAGATAATATAAAATAAATCTAATAATTAATCAATGAATGCATTATGAGATGAGTAAATTCGTTATATTTTAATATATATTCATATGTAAAATATATATTTAACTAATATATATTTTACTAATGTGTGTTTAAGTTAAAATATATGTCAAAATATATTTAAATGTGAATATACAAATGTATATTAAAAAATAATTTGAGAAAGAAATGAAAAAAATAAAATAATGATTAATTTAAAAAAAATAACTTTATCTAAAAAACATAACGTCTATATATATATATATAATGATTATACCATAAAAATATTTTTGACAATATATATTTTCAAATTATATATTCATATGATTAATATTTTATAACTAAAATTATACTGTATAAAATTATTTTTTTAAATATTGTATTAATATACACAATTGATGTTAATTTAAATAGGTTATATTTAGTTCATAATTTTAATTGTAATAATAATGTTGAAAATTAGACATTTAAAAAATTAATTTATTTATTGTGGAATAATGAATATTACCTTTCAACTAATGTTGACTAATAATATTTGAAACAAAAAACCAAGATATATTTCAATTTAATAAATTTATGTCTATTTCAAGACACATCTCTAAATCATCCAATAATAAACATATATTATTTTTTTAGAAAATGTCATAAAATATTGGAAGATATGCCACAAGAAAGAATTTTAAATAGTCTAAACACCCTAAATCGCTAATTACCTAGTATAACTTAATTTCTAAAAATTAATATATTACTGAACCGAAATAATGAATCCATGGTGAATTTAATTTTATAATTTTTGTTCCTTATGAATTCATTCCTGGAAAATTATATACTCCCATAAAAACAACAAGAATGATTTTTGTCCACGGTGGATGTGAATAATTTTATAGCAGAAAGAGTGATATAGAGAATGTGATAATTTTTAAGACATTAATGTGATTGTTATGGAAGGGTTTTTGGATAGTGTAAGGGGAAGAAAGCACCATGTAGAGGAGAGCATTGGGAGAATAATGTGACATCTTGGGGAGTTTCACAGTGAAATAATTAAAATCTAGTGTGGGTCGAGGGGGAGTCCTTATGAAAAACAATAACTCTAACATACTTTATCTGATGATTATTACATAAATAAAATTATAATACAATCCCAGAAGATCTATATTTGTTGTTTCTTTAGAAAAATATGTATATTTCTTATTTACTTTAAACATGAATACAATGATATTTTTTAAAAACTCTATTTCTTGACTTTAAATTTCATTAATCGTTTATTTTTTCATGGGATAACATTAGGATTTACATAAAAAAGGGGTTATCTATAAATCCTAGTAAGGTAATAATTAAATCAAATAATGATGTTAAGCAGTACATGTGAGTCAAGGGCTATCACATGGTGACATAAAAAAGAGAGAATCAAGAACAAGAACATTGATGTATGATATAATATGATTACATCATGCCATTATATGAATGTCAAAACAACACAAACAATAGATAATAATCATAAGTCAAGGATATATTTTGAGATATAATAACATTGTGTCCCTATGATAACCACCACTGAACCATTCACGAGTCTCCAGAGATAAAATTATTACCAAATGTATTGGAGGACTATATAATTCTGGGTCCACCTATAACATTCGAATCATGTACATGCATTTTTGTTCCATGTAGATCTAAAAACATAAAAATGTAATATATAATTTTTTTCCAATTATTAGGTATTTTTTTATAAACATCGATGTACCCAAGCAATGATCTAGAGGTAAAACATGTTGAATACCCTTGAGGGGATTTAGGGATATGTATTTATGACCCTAATATTTCATATGGAAATTCATCAAAAAATTAATGAGGAATAATGGGTTTACATAAATATTAAATGAATTTATTATTAATATTGAATAGTGGTACCTATTTACAAGGTAATCAGAATGATGGTAATGGGATGTGTAGAAACACATGCAAACATGAATAATTGAAAATAAAAATTCATAATAAAAATATATTATAGGAATAAATATTAACAATAACAGAAGACCTTACATTTCCTAATTAACATACTATGGAAATGTTATAATGAATAATAAACTATCATTCATTGAATATCAATTGGAATATAAATGGTTATTTATAAACACATGAATATATAACAAATTAAGATTCAAAAGTCATAATATAATTCATGTATATTAATGAGAATGATGAGGATGAGAATCTCTTACTTCAATATAGTTACGACATAGATGGAGGGTGAGAGGGGATAAATAATATTTAATTTTATAAAAAATATGGTGTAAATTAAATAGATGTTTATAAAAATATGAAAACATAATCATTTGATTTTAAAAAGGATCGATAAAAAATTTTCATTTAATGTGTAAGAATTAAAAGAGAATCCCTTACATGTGTGGTTTCTTATAAAAAAATGTGTGGAGATTATTAAGAGATTTAAAACACCTTGGGAGGGATTTAGAATGTTATATTGAGCAAAAATTCATTATTATTAGGTTTTTATTGGAGTGGTAAAGGTGCTGGGTGGGTATTTATATTAAAATAAAGTGGAATTGTTTTTTAATTCATAACCATATGTTTTTCCCTCTAGGTAATAAAATAATCAAAACAAAAAATAAAACCAATGTCTATTCTAATGGTTTATTAATAAGAGGAGTGGTTTAAAATATGTAAATTTTTAACAAACTGAAATCTTTATAATATACCATTCCTGATATGGATTCTATAAATGTTCATATAGGACTTTTTTTAATACCATAAAAAATAATATTTAATGTCAATGATTCATTATAGTTTTTAAAACTAATCAAAGAACTTCATAAAAACATGTTTTAAAATATAATACCTATTTATGGACATGGATTCCTTTTATAATTTTTATTTAATAACCTTTTGGGTATTATGAAATCATAATATAGAGAATAAATTTATATGATATTTACATTCTTCAAAAATTGTCTTAGAATGTTATGATAATTTCACTATTGGCTAATTTTGATGTGAAAATTTCAAAATTGAAATTTATTTTATTAAATTAGTGTAAAAATATAGGAATTTACACTAGTTAATAAAGGATTGTTTATTGTATATACCTATATTTTTTTGTGAACCTAACAATAGAATCCTGGATTTGATCATTAATTTATTACATTGGGATTAGATACAAGATATCATATCCCAAAGGAACAAACAGTTTATAATACTTTGTAATGTAGACACATACATGATATTTCCATTACATTTAAATCATAAAAGGAACAAATAATTTTATTTCATATCATAGTTATTGTCTTTTGATAATCCCTATATATCAATAATAATACACGTCTTAGTATCTTGTAAAAAATATAACATACGAAATAATTGAGCTCCAATACTCAGTATGGGTATGAATACAGTGGAATATATTTTTAATTAAGTGATAATAAATATGAAAAATTAAATAACTAAAACAGATGAAATAAAATAAATATGAAGAGAATAATATGTAATGAATAAGTGATGATTTAATAATGTCATATAAATAATCACATCTTCTTGAAACATATCCTTGAATAATATATCTAATCGATTAATAAAAATGTATATGTAGGATTGGATTCGTAATTATGGAATTAAAAATTATGAACATCTAAAAATTTCTATCAACGCCTCATTCCATGATATCCAATATAAATTGGTGAGGCCTTATCCAAATACCCAAGATAATGTTTCTCATTAGTCCCACTGATGCAATGAGGGGATATGTAATTCCGGTACCCACCCATCAATTAATAACTCCAAATCATTACTTATATGAATGGGGTGAAACATAATCATCCTAAAAATTCATATTAAATTATTAACATATGTAATGTTAATACTTAAACCATTGTACAATCGTAATCATAAACCATCCGGAGTAATATGGTGAAGGTAAATAAAATTTTGCTTCCATGTTCATATTGATCATAAAACATCTATATAAACAATAATTATATTATAAATACAACATATCCTTGGTATTTCAAAATTATAATAACCTATTAATGTCGATGATGAATAGAAATACCATTAATATGTCATTACAAACATTTTTGTGGAAAATAACCATTTCACATGAAAAAAATTTAAAACTAAAAGATTAAATAAGATTTTCAATTTTAATATTATTGAATATAGAATTGGGAAACTTGAAAAAATTTCTTGAAAATATTTACTAGTCATGAAGTAGAAATGATTTGTTTATTTTTTACCTGGTAACATAATGAAACTGCTCACATTTTGTTGTTAAAAGATATGTTTTCATTACTTTGGAAACAATAAGAAGATTAAATCCAAAAAATTTGAAAATACTCAAAATGGGTAAACATTTAATTAATAAGTCATTTTCAAAATGAAAAATATCTTTATGAATTTGTTTTATAAAACAAGTCATTTGATGAAAAAATATTTTCTACCATGAAGATAAATAATGTCAGATTTTATTAACAATATTTTTTTAATCATTTAAAGTACCAAAGACTGGTAAATGGTAGACATATATGAAAATTTTAATTAATAACCAGAGTAAAGAGAAATATATTTATTTTAATATATATATATACATATATGTATTTAAATTCCCCGAAGGAGAAATTAATCAAAAACCATCCAAAATAATGATGAGATTGTGAAATAAACCCTAACCACTTTGGTAACTATTGAATTATAGTCCACATGAAATAATTAACTTCAAATTAAAACATAAACACCATGAATTTAAATATATTAATTATATAAAATATCGTATGGGGTAGAATATACATCACAAAAATGAATATGTTGTGAATTTGACTTATGTCTCATGGAAGTAAAAGTGAGACGTGAAACCCCTACTGCTTGTTAGGATTACATCGTATCTATACAACACTCCTTCATAAGATAAATATAGTCCTAACACAAATCGTAAATAACAATTATAATCTCTCTCATATGATATAATATTTATATATACACATTTATCCCTCATTTGTTATAAAATATTTTTTAAAATCATTGTTTTTTATAAAAATTGCTTCATTTTTCTTGTGTGTTTTGATTTAGTAAATTTAGTCCTTTTAAATTTAATATTATAAAATCATATACATATTCATAAATATTATATAAATATCATATATATTCATTATAAATTTATTTATATTAATATATAAAATCTAGATATAAAAAGTGGATCACACCATTTATAGAGACGAGAGGACGTTTGTACGCATGAACACTATTTCTATTTTTATAGAAGGATGGAATGATTGTAAAATAAATTGTAATAAACATTATAGAATAATTATTAATTAATATATATCATTAATATTTATAATATCCATCCTTATTACTATCATTTTTAATATAAAATTAAAAACATAAAAATCACATCATAGTGGAGGTAGTCCGCATGTACAGATGATTGGTGTTATTTGATTCCAATAAATAACAAGTTTATATGTTATAAGTGATATAACATATCTATTATTATTTTTACAACATAAAGAACATGTATATTAATTAACATGTATTCTTAATTCCTTTCATTTAATGATTAATAAAAAACGAATCACATCGCATCGTATGGAAGTGGTTTGTTATACACAAGGTAAATGTTATCATACCCCTAAATAAATGAGAATTTTGAATTTATATTATGTTTTGACAAATATAAATGTATAATAATATCACAAATATCATAAAAATATTTTCAATAAAAAATTACATCCTACCTTTATAGGTGGTGATGGAAGATGGAAAACTTCAGTTCCAGAGGTGGTAGTCCTCTATACACACAATTAATGGTTTTATTACATTTGATGGATGTTGATATTATTATTGGTTATTAAATTAACATAATAAAATCAATATATATAGAATATATTAGAGTTATTATTTAGTCATATAATTAAAATATTATTAGGATATATGTTAATAATTAAAATGAAAATTCCTAGTTAATATCTTAACATTTTCTTCCAGAAAACTGTTTAGATATAATATAAATACTCCTTGGATTAGAATTATGATATATAAAGGCCTCCATGATATATGTATTTTATTAAATATTATATTTGGGTAGTTATTGGACAATCTATAGGCCTTTTGGAGTTTCAATAAGGGAGAAGAGGGGTGCACTTTTATTAGAACGGTAGAGGACACACATGGTATTTTTGAAATGAATCAAGCACACTAAAACAATATATCATGAAAAATACAAACAATGGGTCATTATTAAATAAATTATATGGTCAAAATAGTTTTTTAAAATTTATTTCAGAAATGTTGGTATGCCATTTTAATTGTCACGACATGACCCAACAGGGCTCAAGATGCAAATTCCACAATCCCACCTCCATAAGATATAAGCTTGGAACAAGAACTGAAATCCATATTAAAAATGGGAAGGACATTACCTAATGTACATATAATAACACACAAGACCATATCAATGAGTAAGTGTAGAGGAATAATAATAAAATGATACAACAACAAGAATATAATCCATTTATGCCAAACCTCATGGGTGTACAAGAGAACAAATGTACAAACTGAAAGTTAGTCTGGAAAATACACACCCAACTAGAAAGATATACCAACTGTAAAAAAATAGAATGTAAAAGTGAAATGATAGACCATAAATAGATCTTCAATATTATGACCACCATAGGCAGTCAAATTCACTAAGTATCCACCATCTCTTATGTAGTCATAGTAAACCTACACATCATCCACATAAGACATGACATGTGAATGAAACGACCATGAAATAGTCAGTATATACATACACTGTAGGATTCCCTAATAGTTGAAGGGGGTGAATCAAGATACACAAAAGGAATAGATTTACTGATATCTCAGCCCAGTGCAATGGAGTAAAAATCCAACAACATGGATATATATATATATATATTATCAAACCAAATAAACCCAAATAACGGAGAAGGGTATCCCTATTATATTATACCAAAGTAGGAAAAGAGGGTCATCTATTCTAGAATATAATCAATGATTCCTATAATCATACACATCTCCCCATACAAATATATCTAAGCCACACCCCTCTTCATCACTATTTTGCATGGTCACGGGGAAATAATATCTTGATGGAGAACTGTGACAACTGGGTCCCAGTGATAGCACAAACACCATGCCTTTACATGGCTGTCGGGTCCCGACCCAACAGGTACCCTAGTCGCCCCGCAGACACATGGTCCCCACCCAGGGGCCCACCTATGTTCCTGAACGGTTTATATTACTATTGACAGTCCCCACTGGCAAACACATATCATTTCAAGTGTTATTTTTCCTCACACACAAACACCCTGCGAATCTTCCAAGAAGGTCTCCCATCCTGATAACTTAGTTCTAATCTGGTAGGCTTTTGAAATGAAGGTGAACCTTGTTGACATGAGTCATATAATTTAGTCATTCGACTATTTATCATTGGGGAATGTTATACGAACTCATTACCTTGTACATCAACAGGGTGCCACTAAGTAGATAGTTATAGAACCCATTCCTGTTCTAATAGTAGGGTTCCAATCTGATAGTCGAGGACCCATTACATGAATCCACAAGAGTGTTCCACTAAATATTCAAAAGAGGACCCAGACCTAGCCCATCTGGAGAGTGCCACTCTAGTAGTTGAGGACCCATAACCTTCCCATTATTAGTTTGCCACTCAGATGATCTTTGACTCATGAAATACCTCTGAATGATGTTTCCACTCAATATTTGATAGAGGAACCATACCCAACTGTGCATCAGGGTTGAACTCTAGAAGTTGATAACACATTCCCTTTAATGTGGGAGGGTTCCACTCTAATATCTGATAGAGGACCAATGCCCTTCCCCATATGAGGCTCCCACTCCAATTTTTAGTTATGGAACCATTACCTACCCAATAAGAGGGTTCTAATCATGGAGTAGATAGAGTACACATGATAAACCCAAATAAAGGTTTCCACTCTACATATGGATACAAGACACATTCCCCATTATAGTATGAGGTTCCCACCCCATATGTTGTTGGTCATCATGTGTGGTCACTACCCTTATCAAGCATTTCCTAAATAAGAATCACACTAGGAAATTATGACATCATATCTCCAAATCCCAATGAAATCCATTATCATATTCAACCTGAGAAAAACATAGGATATGCTACTATGTTTACATTATCCAATTATAAACAATGGAGATATGAGAGGTTTAAGATCCCTCAAAAAGAAAACAAGGGGTACCCGACATGTGAGGGGGCCCACATAACATGTGGTCCTACTCCATAACCGATCTATATTTCTACAAATACATGGATCACTAACCACGAAACCATGAATGGTCTATAGCGGGTTTACACTTCATGTCTAACTAATCTGTTGTCCTACATAGGCCTTATGGTCATGTTTGTGTGCATTATATGTGTTAGTTTACTTCGTAAAATGGTGTGTTTCTGACCATTATCACTACTATGTTCTACCTAAGTACATAATGTGTCTTAATCACATGTTCCATAAGATTTGTGTGGTTATTCATGAATCTTGAATCATATATATCCTAAAAGTCTAGCTTATACAGCCAGGAGAATGCACACCATGTGTTCATCAAACTACACAACAAGTAGTTGTGTTTTCAATATAAATATAGTTCTATTCTTCAGAATCCCAGATCTAGATTCCTTACTAAGAATCTCACATATTTCCTCCAAAAAATGGTGGATCTTTCTCTATTTAGTGATGTCCATCCATCTAGTGGGTGAGAATTTGTTCCTGTTGATCATATAAAGGATACATGAACCGCATCACATTCAATCTATCAACCTCCATCTCATATATGGATCCCATTTAAACATATTCATCACCCGCAACCAAAATATTATTTGTTTCCATCCTTGATTATTCTTTTTATTCACTGCATGTGATTCCACTATGAATCTATTGGTCCAAACATGATCGAGCCTTCTTAGTAATATTGAATCATGAACCCATTGTCCAAATATGACTAATGGGATGTTAAAAGAAGGATAAATTCACAAGAAATGGAGATTAAATGATAATTTCCCAAAGAGTATTGACCAACAAAATCAAATTTATGGTGTCAGAATATAAATAAATAAATAAACAATATAATTTCAACACATGGGTGCTTGCAACAATCAACAATTAGTACAGATTAATGAAATTAATAAATCATGATCAAAATTCTAATCAAATATGGAAGAATCAAAAAATGAGGAGCCCTACCTAGATATTGGATAATTCTTCTTCAAAGAATGTGCTCACCAACGAATTATATAAGCTATTGCATTCTATGTGTCTTGATCTGATATAATCCAGAGTCTCATAATCATTAGGATTTTATAATACAATGTGGGGTGGGTGAATTTGTTTCAAAAATTTCCCATGTTTATTTGGATAACTTTAGGGATCCTTATAGAACTATATACTATACATGAAATAGAGTATGTTAATTAAATAAATAATTAAATTTATTTATTTATTTTAACTGAATGAACCCAATAATTGTCGTAAAATCGAAACACCCCACACAAGCCAAATTTAGGTCGTGTCTGTGGAAAAAATCACATTCTAGACTCAAAGTGATTATTGACATGTAGAATACTACCTCATCAAAGTAATGTGATTCATTCACACATTATGTGGAATGTATTTAGGATTGTTTTAGTAGAATTATATTATATATATGAAATATTAAAGCTACTATAATGATTACATATATGTGTACAAAAACCACATGTACCTTCTTTTATTCAATATTTTATTAAAATGTAAACAACGTTAATGTGTACGTATGACCTACCATCCCCATAAACCTCGTATTCCATTTCATAATTTATATTTTTTAAATTATTATAAATATTTAAATAATGAATATATATGATATTTATATAATTTATTACTTTCTATAAATAAGTAATTCATTATATATATTATATTATCAATAATAACTAGACCAAACTTATAGGGAAAAACAATAGGAATATTACTCAAACTTCATCATTATCATTTACTTGTTAATAAATGGGTAATAAAAAGTAATAATAAAATCATATATGGTATTATATTTAAATAATATGGTTCTTTTTTACATTTATAATTAACATATATTTCGTATACATGTAGTTTTAATGTTTATAAACAAAGTCAAGACAGAAGGTAAGGGTTTTCTCATCTCACTATTTATATCTCTGAGATATATTCCCTATCAACCACTCATTTCTTTTCAATAGTGTATATAATTACCATGAATTTATTACATGATACATACTATTACATTTATTTGAATTTACATATCTATTTTATTATATAATAGGAATGGGGGATTATTTATCAAAATTTACCAAATTAGTAATGAATTGTTCTCTCAATTTTCCTTCTTAGAGACAAATGTGATGTTGTGCACTATATTTTTTTATATGAGGTGTATATTCAGTTATTTGACATGGTATACCATGAATATAAATATTTTAATGATATTATAAAATTAATTGAATTTTATTCACTCATTGGGAATATTATTTAATGTTACCAATAAAATAAGAGTTTGTTTCTACAGACTCATCATTTATCATGAGTGTTTATTACTAATATTCCACTAAAGAAATACTATTGTATTTTTTTAAGATATATCATGAATTTTATTCTCCCCCTATTATTCATATTATATTCATGTAGTGGTACCATTTCATTACTCATTGGATCTTAAGATAATACTAAAAATGACAATGAAAATCCAACATTATTTCCTATTTTGGACGGAAATCTCTATTCTTTCAAAACCAATTTTTATTAAAATTTGTTTGAAAATGGATTAATATTATCCTATTATTATTAAGTTTCATTTTTATGCATTTTTTACCATTTAAAAAAAATTAGAATGATTCTTTATTTAATTTTTTGATTAAGGTTCTTATCTAATCTTATTAATGTGAAAAATGAATGTAAAATATATACATTCTTACTAACCATAATGACCATAATTTCCTTGAAGCTTCCTTTGTAAACATATATGATTATATTAATATAATTTTTTCCCTAATATTCAAGATATATTTTATTTTAAATTGGTTTTAAAGGAAATTATTTTTGAATGATGTTTTATTTTTTTAATGTTCTTCAAATTAATTTCAAATATTTGTTTATATGTTTTGAAAAGGTTATTTTCAAAGAAAATGATTTCAATTATTTCAAGATTTATTTATAATTTTACTAGGAAATACTATAGAAAAGGGGTTCCAAACTTATTTCAAGACTTCTTTTTATGTATTCTACAACATTCAATGTATTTTGTTTTTCAAAATGTTCTCAAACCATCTTTATGTGTTTTTTAGTGTTTTTTATTGTTTTTAATGAAAATTTTCTTCAAATTATATCACTGATTACTTAATATATTTTAAAATATATTTTAAAATAAAAAGGCTTTCATAATTCATTATATTTTTATAATAATGTTTCAGTAAAGAAATGATATTTTCCACTTGAAATGTTTTAAATGAAATTATAAATTTATCATTATATGAAATATTTTTCTGAAATGGTTTTATAAAAATGAATTTGAATGAATGATGTTTTTCATTACAAAATGTTCCATTTGGTCTTTCAAAATCCTTCTCAATATAATGTGACATAATTTTTATAGACTATGATTTTCCAGGGATATGATCCATGTAAGCCATTCGTGTTCTTTCATAAATAGTCATTGTTTTAATAGAATGATGTTAATGAAATCCATTTGTCATATAAAAGTTATAATATTTTGAAAACTATTTATTTGTCAGGGTTATGCTTTGAATAATTTTTTATGTGACATATATCTTTACCATATATAATTATATGATGAAATTTTTATGATACTCATTTCATATCATGGGTTATGATATGATCTAATGACACAATGTTTTTAATGGAAATTACCTTCTTATAAATATGCCATAAAATCATATAATAACGATCTACTAAGTGATAAGTGACCTTTAAACATAAGTTTGTCACTTCTGTGTTTGGAATATTGAAAATCGGACACACACGGTTGTGTTGAAGATGTTTTTTTGGGTCCGATAAGAAAAACATATTTTTTTGGTGAACAGTAAACTACCCTAATGAATAGTAACATACCTTTATGAATAGTGATATACCCTAATGAATAGGAACCTCACCTGTGGTGGTATAAAAATAATATTCATGTTGGAAGTGAAATATACCTATATTTTAGAATAAGATATTGAGTGTTTTGAAAATGGTTTTGAAAATAAATTATTACTTAAATTATATAATAAAATAATCATATATAGAAAATTATTTTTGAAAAATGGACTTCATTTTTGGATTATGCACATCGAAAAATTCTTAGGGAGAATTTTTGATATTTTTCTGAAATAATTGAATATTTGATGAATAGTAGAATCTGATAATTTACAATAAAACCAAAATAATGGATTAATTGAGTAATCAATGATGATTTGATGATGTAAGCCCACTTGGTTCGGCATCACATGATAAAATCACTAATATTGGTCATGGAATACTTACTATTCTTTTTGTTGTGATGAAATAATAAATTAAAGATTATAATATCATGAAATCCCTCCTCTCCTCCACTATAAAAACCCCCCATTCACTCCCTCTTCTCTCCACTCCTCTCAAGCTCCAAGAATTCTTTAAATTCTACCAAAAACTCTCCCCAATGTCCTCCCCCACGTCCAAAAGCTCTCAGCCTCCTCAAAATACCAAAACCTCTCCCCTTAAGAGGTTCTCAAAGGTGGAAGTCTCAAGAGTTAAATTCCTCTTTCCAAATTTCCACTTTTCTTTTAAGTTCATTTATTTATATTTATTTCCTTATGTCCATTCACAATAATAGTATGATAAATCCAGTAACATATTTGTACGGTAATGTATTCATGATAGTGGTATATTTCATTATCTTTTCCCTTTCCCCACCCTTTTATTTGAAAGAAATGAAAGCACCGTTTGAGATGTGCTAATTTAGCTCATTCAAGGACAACAGTTTATCAATTTCTATTATTATCTTTAATTCTGGTCATGAAACCATTTGTCTTATGGTTGAACCAGATTATTATATATTTAATATAACCTATTTTTCGTTCTATAATCCTTTTGCCCAAATCGAATTAAGTTATAAATCAAAACACATTCTTTGTAATCAAATCCACCGATCAACACAAATAGTTATCACTATGGTTATATATATATGATAATTCAACTTCACTATATGTAACCTAATTAAAACTAAAACCATATAATATCCTGGATATGAACTAAATAATATAACTTTATTTCTGGACAACAACTTTCATCTTGCATATAATCCAAACTTGAATATAAGTGAACAGATCTTTTAAAGCCAATTAAACAAATGAGCCCGAACAATGAAATTGAACCTTATAACTAATCAAAAATAATTTTAATGAACTAAAAATGGTTATAATAAATCAATTACATATATAATTTGTTCTTTAATTATTAATTTATTAAGCCTAATTTGTTTATTCATGTCATTAATAACAGGTGGAGAACACCAACAGATTTAAGGTAAGGGATACTCCCCTTTTCACTCTTAATCAAGATTGTTCTCTATTCTATGTCCATGTGTGTTATAATAAGTGATGGGGTATGTTTATAAACCTTCCCCATAATTCCCCAGTGTTTTAAAAGTGATGATAAACCCCTTTTATCTCTCGTCAAGACCTCTTAGGAACACTTGACACCATGTCTGTAAAATCGTAATGAATTCTACCCAAACCTTCTTCGTTATGTCGGGTTGCCTTATATTTTTTTTCAAAATAGTGTTATCAAATCTATTTATGTGAATCTTATGAATTATGGTTAGTTGTAAAAGATTTTAATATCAAGACCCTTTCATCACTTTCTTTCGGGGATATACATGTTTTTGAAATATTCCCTCAGAACTTTCCGATAAGAAAACCTGTTTGAAGGGGAGTTCTCGAATATTTACCCAAATTTGAATTAAAATCTAACCTTTGTTTTAAGCCTCCATTGTCTTTGTAAATTAAGTATTATTATTGTGAAAACATTCTTGGTTCAATTCTGGTTTTATATAAAACAATGTCTATTTAAAATTTTAAAGCTTTATAGTATTTTCCATAAAACCACACAAAAATGTTTTAATGATGATGTTTATAAAATACATTTCGTATAAGTTGTCACTTCTGTTTGACACCACATACCATGTTATATTCCTATTTTACCCTATTATAGTCCATGTATTTTATAATTCCTTCCATATATGTACACTTTCATGATACGCCCATTGGTTATGATTTATTTCACGATGGTGGTACCCAATTCTTTCCATGGGCACCATTATGTTAATGTATGGTTGATAATGTATGATTGTATATGTGGTAAGAATATTTATGTGGAAGGAATAAACATGAAGATGTTGAGATGGGTGCGCCCATATAAGGATCCAATGCATTTGGTAAGGATAAGTCTTATGAGATGTGATGTGAAACAGGATTGGCGATTAGCCTTGACCCGTACTGAAATGGGAAACAGGATTACCGGTTAGCCTTGACCCGTACTAAAATGGGAAACAGGATTGGAGGTTAACCTTGACCCATAATAAAGATATGATTTATGATTCTTCCACATTTATATGATTCCATGTTTATATGATCCCATGCTTCTAATAAATGATTTTATAAGTTTCATGTTTTGGATATCATTATGTCATGCCTCCTAACTCATGTTCTTGAGATGTATCCTTATGGTCATTCCCTTACTGGGAATTTTTAGCTCATCCCTTTGTTCATGTGTTCCCTAGGTTACCCTATGCAGATGTGAGGGATAAAAGGAAGTTAGATGCTCTTTATGGAGATTAAATAAAGAAGTTATTTTTAGACCCATGTTTTAGGTTATATGTACCTAGTCTTCCAAGACACTGGACTTAATGATCCTTAGCTTGTATTTTGATGATTAATCAGGCTTCAAATAATGAAATGTTATATGTAAAATGCTCGGGTCTCTATAGTTGGTATCATAGGTTGGTATATTTATTTTTGGAGATTAAGAATAGATCACATTAGTGAGAACATTAAGGCTGAGACTAAGTATAAGAAAACTGTCCCATATTTTGGTGAGTATAGAGTAAGTGGTTTATCAAGCAAATACATCCTTGTCTTGATATGACCAGGTAGAGGCTTCTTTGGAACAGATGTATCTAGGGGTAAAACCCAAAGAAACCGCTTTGAGCAAGACTTGAACTGGAACTGGTGCACAACAACGGGCCTTGCTACACTCTTGGTTACGACACTCTAGGGGGATATGCTCTGGTAGATTCACGAGCTTAGTACAAACCACAATTAGGGAACAAAAATAATCCTATAAGAATATAAGTTATGAAATAGATCAAAGATATCATAGATATAAACATAAGTAATCACAAGTGAGGATATACTTTTTCTAAATAAGTTCATACTTTTATGTTCAATGTTTCGTTTTATGCTCAATAGCTAAGTATTCAAGACCTCTAATTATACGTTCTTTTTCTTAGTTAATGGCGGGAAATAGAAGAACATCTTCCAATACCCAATGTGATAGGAAATGTAATGATTGACCTAATGACATGACTGATGTAATGGAAGGGGGTTCTCCAAAATTTAGGGCAGTACTTGCTCAGTTGGCTCGAGTTATGAATAATAACATGATTCAGGTGGAACTTCCCCCTCCACCATGGAATGAAAAAGTTGTTGTACAATACTTCATGCATCAACAGCCTCTCATGTTTAGTGGGACTTCTGATCACCTACTCACATGAACAATGGATTAACTCCCTTGAAAAGATTTTCTCTATCCTTCAGTACTTAGAAGAAGGGAATGTTGTACTGGCAGTCTATTGTTTTGATGGGGAAGCTGATCATTGGTGGACACTGATCAAGAATACAATGTGCCAAGAGAAAATTGATTCCATAGATTGGGTGGAATTCAAGAGGATGTTTTTTAACAAATATTTTCCTCAAACCCTCCATCTCAATATGAAAAGAGAGTTCCTTGGACTCAAGTAGAAGGAAGATGAGTCCATCGGGGAATATGAAGCGAGCATTACAAGGCTTTCAAGGTACCCCTCTGGCCTTATCATGAACACCAATAGAAAGGTGGATCGCTTCTTTAGTGAACTAATGATGATCAACGAAAATGGTTGGCGATTAGAGACTTCGAAAACTATGAGGATATTGTTCGGTGTGTCCTCAAGGTTGAAATGGAGATTGGAGACTCTCAGTGGTTTCATGGGCCTAGTGACAAGAAGTGGAAAATGGACAAAAACATGGGAGGTTCATCAAAAAAATCCCATGATGGAAAAAAGCCTCACTTTCCCCATTGTAGGAATTGTGGGAAGAAGCATCTTGGGGACTATCTCAAGGGAACCTGGAATTGCTTCAAATGCGGGATGTTTGGTCATCTGACCAAGAACTGCCGAAAGGATATGAAAAATCTTGCTAGTGTTGAAGAAGAAAGGATGGTTCTGATCAACAATCAGCCTATAGTGTAGTGTTATAACTTCAAGGAGATTTGGCATTATGCGAACAATTGGCCTAAGACAAGGGTTGTCGGAGGCAATCTGCAACAACGTCCAAGGCAACAAGGAAGGGCTTATGCAATCAACACTTTGGAGGTGGATCCAAAAAATGATTTAGTGATAGGTATGCTAGTTATTCATTCCATAATAGCGAAGGTACTATTTGATTCTAGTTCTACACATTCTTTCATATCATTCTAGTTTAGTAGAACTATTCAAACACCACCTTAAAATTTGGAGTAAAAGTTATCAGTGAGAATAGTAAATGGGGAAATTATTACATCCATGAACTATAACTCCTCCCTGGTTAATGTTTGTGGACTGAACCTCCCAATAAATCTTTTCATACGTCCTTTATTAGAGTTCAATTCTATCTTGGGTAGGGATTGGCTATCTTTTTACAAGGACAACATCAATTGTTGGGAAAGAGAGATTACTCCTCACATCCCGAAACATCCTCCGATTATTTTCATGTGCAAGGAGGAAGATGTGCCTCTTTTAGAATCGTCGTCTAAATTTTGGATATTTCTTCCTTATGAGCATACATACAAAGCTCAAATGATTGAGATAAAGGAGAGAATAATGCTTGATGACAAGCCCATTGTGATGGATTACACTAATGTATTCCCTGAAGTGTTGCCTTGTCTTCCTTCTGACCGAGAGGTTGAGTTTTCAATTGAACTTATCCCTGGATCTCTGCAAATCTCAAAGACACTATACAGAATGTCCACCGTAGAGATAAAAGAGCTGAAGAAGCAGTTACATAAGATTATAGAGAAAGGTTTTATATGCCTGAGTGCTTCACCGTGGGGTGCTCCAGTCTTCTTCATCAAGAAGAAGGATGGATCAATGCTACCCAGCATTGATTATCGTGAGCTCAATAAAATAACTATAAAGAACAGGTATCCCCTTCCAAAGATAGATGACTTCTTCGATCAGCTTCATGGGGCCAGTTATTTCTCTAAGGTTGACCTTCAGTTGGGAAATCACCAACTAACGGTGAGGAAATAAGATATTCCCAAGACTACCTTTCAAACAAGGTATGGACACTATGAGTTCATTGTGATGCCCTTCAAACTCACTAATGCACTAGAAATTGTCATGGATTTAATGAATAGAGTAATTAGGGATTACCTCGTCAAATTTGGGGTGGCCTTTATTGATGATATTGTGATATAATCCAAGGGAAAGGAGGAACATGAGGGGCATTTGGAAACTGTGTTAAAAACTTTTCGGAGGGATAATTTGTATGAAATGTATAGAAAATGTGAGTTCTGTATCAAGGAAGTATCATTCTTAGGGAATGTTATCACCAGGAAAGGGATATATATGGACACTTCCAAGATGAAGGCAATTAAAGAGTGGCCAAGGCCAAATTATGTAACGGAGATCTACAACCTTTTAGGTCTAGCTAGGTATTATCGATGATTTGTGAAGAACTTTTCACGATTTTCAAACCCAATGACCAAGCTGACACGGAAGGGAGTAATGTTCATCTGGACACAGGAATGTGAAGACTGTTTTAAGGAGGCGTATCACTGTTCTGGTACTCAAACTCCCTTCAAGAATAGAACTCTTTGTGGTGTATAGTGATTCTTCTAAGAAAGTCTTAGGTTGTGTGAAATTAAAAATGATAAAGTGATAGCCTATGCCACAAGGCAGTTGAAAATCCATGAGAAAAAATATCCCACACATGATCTGGACTTGGAGGCAGTGATCTTTGCGTTGAAAATTTGGCGGCATTATCTCTATGGGAACAAATGTAAGATATATACTGACCACAAGAGTCTCAAATATATATTCACACAGAAAGAGATTAATATGCGCCAATGAAGATGTATAGATCACATCACGGATTATGACTGATCAATCCACTACCATCCCAATAAGGCAAACAAGGTGTCGAATGCTCTAAGTAGAAATGATAATGCATCTTTATCAGTGATGAGAATTGAAAAAGATCCGATCATCTTAGATTTAAAAATGATGGACATGGGATTCATTAAGGGAGGAACATCATCAATCCATTCTCAAATGAATGCTCAAACATCCCTCTTGGAGAAAATAAAGGTTTCTCAAAGAAAAGATGTGGAAATCCAGAAAAGGGTAGAAGATATTAAAAATGGGAAATCCTATGATTTAAAAATTGATCAGGAAGGAGTTATAAGATTTGGTACGTGATTATGTGTACCATCTAATCCAGAGATAAAGCAGGAGCTATTGAATAATGCACAAAGCTCGACCTTCTCTGTCCATCTTGGGAGTACCAAAATGTACAGTGATCTCTGAAAACAATTATGGTGGGATCACATGATGAGGAAGATTGCGGAATATATATCAAGGTGCTTGGTTTGTCAGCAATTTAAATCTGAGCGACAAAATTCCAAAGGTATGATGCATCCATTGCCTATACACATGTGGAAATAGGAAAATGTTACTGTTGTCTTTGTCATGGGTCTCCCGAAGACGTCAAAGGGAAATAATGTGATATGGGTTTTGGTTGACCGACTCACCAAGACATCCCATTTCGTCACAATTCGGGAAAATCTCTCACTTGAACAACGTGAAAAGATATATGTGAAGGAAGTGGTGAGACTGCATGGTGTTCCACTCTCAATTGTCTCTGACCGCGATCCAAGGTTCACATCTAAATTCTGGAGTACTCTTCAATATTCTTTGAGTACTGAATTAAATTTCAGAATGGCCTATCACCCCCAAACAAATGGCCAATCTGAAAGGTCTATTTAGACGCTTGAAGATATGCTAGGAACCTGATCTCTTGAATTCAAAGGTGGTTGGGATAAACATATCCCATTGGTTGAGTTCTTATACAACAATAGCTTCCATTCGACTATTCATATGGCTCCATATGATGCTCTGTATGGAAAGAGATGTAGAACTCCTACATGTTGTGATGAAGTTGGAGAAAGAAAGCTACTTGGACCCAATCTTGTTCAAGAGATTACAGAAAAGGTTAAAGCCATCCAGAAACACATCAATGCTGCTCAAAGCTGGCAAAAGAGGTATGATGGCAACCGTTAAAGGGTCTTGGAGTTCAACGTTGGAGATAAATTCTTTCTTCAAATATATCAATGGAAGAGAGTCTTGCGATTCGGGAAGAAAGGTAATCTAAGACCAAGGTATATTGGCCCCTTTGAGATCCTTGACCGCATAGGATTTGTGGCCTTTCGGCTTGCACTTCCACTAAATATGGCTCTAGTTCATGATTTTTTCATGTATCACTCTTTAGGAAGTACATACCTGATCCCTCACATGTAAAAAACTCAAAGGTTGTACAGTAGGAAGATGATCTCTCCTATGAGGAGCAGCCAGTAAAGATACTGGATCGGAGAGATAAGGTTCTACGCAACAAGACAACCCGTCTTTTCATTGTGTTTTCGAGGAACCATATATTTGAGGAAGCAACATGGTAACTAGAGGAAGCAATAAAGGAAAAGTACCCAAATCTGTTTTTGGCCTAGAATGTAAAATGAAATTTCAAGGGATAAATTTCTTAAGGGGGGGAGAATGTAACGACCCAATGTTTTTATGGAAATTCTCCTATTATAAAAATGCCATTAAATCACATAATATTGATCTAATAAGTTATAAGTTCCCATTAAACATAATTTTTTCACTTCTTTGTTTGGAATTTTTAAAATCTGACAAACACGACTGTGTTCAATATTTTTTTTTGAGTATGATAAGAAAGACATATTTTTGGGGTATAGTAACCTACCCTAATTAATAGTAACATACCCTTATGAATAGTTATATACCCTAACTAATAGTAACCTCACCTATGGGGGTATAAAAATAACATTCAAGTTGGAAGTGCAATATACCTATATTTTAGAATAAGTTAATGAGTGTTTTGAAACTGGTTTTGATAATAAATTATTATTTTAATTAAAGATTAAAATAATCATATATAGAAAATTATTTTTGAAAAATGGACATCATTTTTGGATTCTACACATTGAAAAATGGTTAGGGTGTATTTTTGGGATTTTATGAAATACTAGATTTTCTTATGAATAGTAGAATCTGATAATTTACAATAAATGCTAAATAATGGATTAATTGAGTCATCAATTATGCTCTGCTGATGTAAGCCCACATGGTTCGGTATCACATGATAAAATCACTATAATTGGTTATCAAATACTTACTATTAATTTTCTTGTGAAGAAATAATAAATTAAGCATTATAATATCTTGAAATCCCTCCTCTCTTCCACTATAAAACCCCCCATCACTCCCTCTTCTCCCCACTCCTCTCAAGATCCAAAACATCTCTAAATTCGGCCAAAATATCTCCCAAAGTTCATCCCCCACGTCCAAAAGATCTCAACCACCTCAAAATACCAAAACCTCTCCCTTTAAGAGGTTCTCAAAGGAGGAAGTCCCAAGAGGTAAATTCCTCTTCCCAAATTTCTTCTTTCCTTTTAAGTTATTTTCTATTTATTTCATTTCTCACCTCCCTTCACCACAATAGTATGATAATTCTATTAACTTACATGTAGTGGAATTTATTAATTCTAGTGGTATATTTCATTATCTTCCCCCTTTCCCCACCCTTTTATTTGAAACAAATGAAAGCACTGTTTGAGATGTGTTAATTTAGCACATTCATGGACAACTGTTTATCAATTTGTATTATTATCATTAATTCAGGTCATGAAACCATTTTAGTTGTTGTTTAACCATATTATTAAATATTTAATATATCCTATTTTGGGTTCTCTAATCCTTTGGTATGAATGGAATTATGTTATAAATCAAAACACATTCATTGTAATCAAATCCACCGATAAAAAAAAACGGTTGTCACTATGGTTATATATATATATAATAATATGAATTCACTGTAAGTAACCTAATTAAAACTAAAACCAAGTAATCTCCTGGATATAAACTAAATTATATAACTTTAGTTCTGGACAACCACTTTCATCTTTCATATAATCCAAACATGAATATAAGTGAACTGATCTTTTAAAGCCATGTAAACAAACGAGCCCGAACAATGAAATTGATCCTTATAACTAATCAAAGTGGATTTGAATGAACTAAAAAGTATTATAATAAATCAATTACATATATAAGATCTTATGTACTAATTAATTTAATAATCCTAATTTTTTTATTTGGGTCTTTAATAACAAGTGGAGAACACCAACAAATTTAAGGTAAGGGACCCTCCCCTTTTCACTCTTAAAAAAGAATGTTCTCTATGATATGTTATTTTGTGTAATAACAAGTGATGGTTATGTTTATACACCTTCCCCATACTTACCTAATGTTTTATAAGTGGTTATAAACCTCTTTTTTCTCTCATCAAGCCCTCTTAGGTACACCCGACACCATGCCGGTAAAATCGTAACGAATTCTACCCAAACCTTCTTCGTTCATTCGGGTTGCCATATTTTTCACTCAAAATGGTGTTATCAAATCTATTTATGTGAATATTATGAATTCGGGATATTTTTAAAAGAATCTAATATCATGTCCCTTTCATCACTTTCTTTCAAGGTCATACATGTTTTTGAAAGATTCCCTTCTTAGAACTTTCTGATAAGTAAACCTGTTTTAAGGGGACTTCCCAAATTTTTACCCAAATTTGAAGTGCACTCTATCCTCTGTTTTAAGACACCATTTTATTTTTAAATCTTGTATTTTTATTATGAAAACATTATTGGTTTAATTCTGGGTTTATATAAAAGAAATTCTTTTTTACTCATTTAAAGCTCTATAGTATTTTCCATAAAACCGCGCAAAAATGTTTTAATGATAATGTTTCTAAAATACATTTATTATATGTTGTAACTTATGTTTGACACCACTTACCATGTTATATGCCTATTTTACCCTATGAAATTCCTTGTATTTCCTAATTATTTCCTTATATGGACACTTTCATGATACACCCATTGGTTATGATTTATGTCATGATGGTGGTACCCAATTATTTCCATGGGTACCCTTATTTTTATGTATGGTTGATTATGTATGATTGTATATGTGGTAAGAATATTTATGTGGATAGAATACACATGAAAATGTTGATATGGATGTGCCCAGATAGTGCTCCGATGCATTGGGTAAGGATAAGTCTCATGAAATGCGATGTGAAATGGGATTGGCCGTTAACCTTGACCGGTAATGAAATGGGAAACCAGATTGAAGATTAGCCTTCACCCATACTAGAATGGGAAACGGGATTGGCGGTTAGCCTTGACCCATACTAAAGATATGATTCATGATTCTTCCACATTTATATGGTTCCATGTTTATATGATCCCATTCTTATATTAAATGATTTTATAAGTTTCATGCTTTGGATATCATTATGCCATGCCTTTAAATTCATGTGCTTGAGATGTATCCTTATGTTCATTCCCTTACTGGGAATTATTAGCTCATCCCATTGTTCATGTGTTCCCCAGGGTACCCTATGCAAATTTAAGGGTTCAAAGTAAGTTATAATCTCTTTATGGAGATTAAATAAAGAAGTTTTTTTGCCCCATGTTTTATGTTATATTTATATAGTCTTCCAAGAAACTAGACTTAACGATCCTTGGCTTGTACTCTTATGATTAATCATTCTTTAAATAATTAAAATGTTATATGTAAAAGGCTCAGGTCGCTATATATGATTTTTATGAAACCCATATATTTTTATGGGTCATGATATGATGATTGTTAATGATCATGTGGAACACATGTGTATGATTTCATTATGTGATGTGTGGGACGCTTATTTCCACCAATTCCTAGGGTAATGATTTCTATATCAATGTAAAATGATGGGAAACAAGTCGACATGCATGATCCACAATTAGAAACAGTTGTTTCCTGATTTAAAATGGGAAACATGTGTGTGTTGAACCACTATGGGGTGAGGGTGAAACCCCAGCCACTATGGGAATATGGGGAAACCCTATCCACTATATGTATATTTGGAAAGCTTATCCAATATCATATTATAGGGAAACCCGAATCACAATGGGAGGAAGTGGACACATAATCCCTTATGAGGAACGGATTTTAACTAGGGATGGTGGTGTGTCCCTCCCAATAGTTATAGTCCCCATGAATTGCCTTGATATGGTTGGTCAATGAGACTTAACATATCAGAAATGTTTTTAAATACTTATGTGTATTCCACTAGTATTTATATGATGCCAATATTATTATCTCAAGACTAATATTCTTTTATTACCTTTTGATTCTTGTATTATGAACTTCCAATCTATTTTCCATGTCTCAATATTTTGTTCTATGATATGTTGGGTATGATATTATATTTTCATGATCATGTTCTCATACCCTTATTCTCATTTATGATAACATGTATCACTTGTTTACCCTTACTAAGCATCTGATATAACCCATTTCATATGTTTTATTCCCCCAGTTTATGAAGAAATGATTTATGTAGGATTACTAAAGGGGAATATCTTCATGGGATACACTGATGATCATTCTCCAGGATTGAAGATTTTGTTTCCATGTATCTAAATAAATTAAACAATTGTGGTACTCGAGCATGTATTTTTGTAATGTTATGAATCCTCATGTCAAAAGTTTTATTATACATTTAGGTTATGTTTTGGGGTTAAAGAATATATACATGGGACTCTGATGATCTGAGTGAACTAGGCAGTGCTTTCCAAGAAGATAGTGTCTCCCCATATTCAGTTTAATGACTACCACTACATACACTTTGTCATGAGTTGCATATTTTATCCTGTGGGGTCTCCACATCCTTGACCCATAAGAGATAATTTCAAGTATCAGCATCAAAACTTGTCGAAGCCCAGCTTCTGAGGCATCATTAAGCACTACCTACCCTATGGCCTTCTCTGTATTCTTAAAATAGAATAACTCAACAACCTAAGCCTCAACTCCTTACATTCCCTCTATAATTTGTAATTCATGGTAAATTGCTCCAACTTCAGTGTTAGAGTGGATAAAGTGGCTAAAATCATGGATAAGTCTTCAAAAACCAATAGTAGTATCAATTTAATCCAATAAAACTCCACAACTCCAACACACTATTAGGTAGCTCCTAGGAAATCTCTACATTGTTCTTTACTGAGCCCAAGGTCAAACCATTATCTGAAATGACATGCCCCAAGAATTGGACCTCATGAATCTAGAACAGGAACATCAGGATATTTCCATAAATATAGTGAATGTAATGAAAATATAATACCATCCTCAAGTTATCTGTATGATCCTCCTATAAATAAGATTATATGAGTATTTTTTCGATGAAGATAACAAATACCGGTCCAAATACAGAGGGAAAACCTAGTTCATAAAATCCATAAACACATCAAGTATATTTTTCCAAGCTAAGGTCATCACAAAGAAATAATAGTATATATAGGGACATAATAATTATATATTTGAAATATCATTATCACAAACTCTCAATTGGTGGTATCTTGATCAGATATTGATCTTCAAGAACCATCTCACACCTCACAAATGGACAAATAGATAATCAATACTCATTAAGTGGTACATTTTCTTTATCATGGCCAGACTGAGGAGATGATTATCTAATGAAATCCACAATATTATGTCTTTATTTTTCATGAACAACATAAATGTTTCCTATAAGGAAACATTGGGGATACTATAACATTTATCTTAATGGTTGTCCAACTAAAAGAACATCTCTTGATGCTCGGTAAGGGCCATCTGATATAATGTAGAAGATATCAGAGTGGTCCCATGTTGAATGTTGAGACAAGACTCCATCCCCACCATGGAGTTAGTTACAGAATGTCATTGTGGAAGACGTCATTAAAATACCCCATACATAACGACCCCGAATTATTGAAGATCCTACTACACCAAGGGATTCAATCACTAACTAATGGGTGATGGGATGTGGCCTCCTTATCTCAACACCCACACATCCTTATAAGATATCACCCTCACTTGTAAAATTGAATCTCAACCCATTAGTGTGAAGGAATTTGACTTGTCTATGATGATATTTAATATGAGATCAAAGAGTGGATAACCAATCCATGCCAGAGATGAATTCATAGGATTTTATTGTGATGACCAAAATGTCCCACTTGAATTTCTATCCACCAAGTGATATCATATACTAGTAATAGGTAAAGGATATAGAACATGAATTAATGATATGAAACCTAAAGGAAATGATGGTAGACTAGCACCCCAACTGGTAGATCCATCTCTCGCACTAGGAGTATAGAGATGAAGTAATGAATTGAATCTTTGTATATTAATAATAATTAAAGATAATAATAAACACGTATAATACATCTAATGACCACATGTGCTACTAGGATGTAAACCTCTATAAATTGAAATAGTTTGTGACCCCGACCACCAGCTCTTTGAGTATTAAGTGGGCTACCATGTGGTGGTGGGGGAATGATTTGATAGCATAGTCTAAAAGCCACAAATCCACCTCATGGAGCTCTAAATGTGTCATATAATATTGTATCTAGGTATCAAGACACCACTAAGAACTAGATACTAAAAAAGGATATCCCCGAATTCTACCACATGATCTGTCGATGTCCGAATAAGCCTTAAAACATGCACCACTGAGTCTATCTAATAATACATTTCCTCGGGATCTAGCTCATTTTAGAGCCTCAATGTCCTCTAATACTGGAACTCTTAGTGTGCACTGAGTCTATTCACATCATCATCCTACCTAGTGGTACTGATCTACTACTCAACATGTGGGGGTTATAATACCTATACCCATAGGAGAAGGATCTAATGGGATATACCCTGACTTTAATCATCATCACTCATTTGATTGTCTTCAAGATCTGACCCTAGTAACCTTCATCACTCCCATCACAGATTAATACTGAAAATTTAATCAGGTTGTAACAAAATAATATGATCATATATGTATATTATGGGAATCTAATTCAATAATTAAACTCATAGAATAAATCATATAGGATGAATTTACCATTGATTCCTATAACCAATGTCTGAGTATGATGACTTGAGATGTAGGTATCCAATGTCCCAGTGAATGGATACATCAAACTCACCATAACACTTGGTTCCCTAGCCTGAGAGCTACACTTGAGACCCTTCAAAAATATTTCCCTAAATCCCTAACAAATCATTGTTTGGGGACTACTCCAAAAATAATCATAAGGATCGAACAACCTCTGATTCCATCCTCTCACAAGAAAACACAATAGGGCTTGAGTCGTAACTACCTCAACCCCACCTCCTTAGTTCAGTGGATGGAAATAAGTTCTTAAATTCATATCTATCATTTCAAGGCCATTACCTAACGTAAATATACAAACACAACCAACCAACTCAATGATGATTTGAAAAAGGAATAATAATAAAAATTAAAACAACTAGAATATAAAACATGTATGGATTATAAGAGTATGAAAATTTAGACTAATGTGAAAGGGGAGAAATACACACCCAACCAGAATGAATTCCAAAACTATAAAATTTTGGATTGTAAAAGTGCTAAGAGAGCCTACTCTTGATCTCCAGGCTCTAACCACCATACGTGGTCCTGTACAACACGTATCCCTAAGCTCCTCTCTAGTCACTACCAACCTATGAATCATATGCATAAGACATGACACGTATAGGAAAAGACCATGTAGGGGGAGTATAAATACACCATTTAGTATTATATGAATGGTGAATGTGGATAATTAAGAGACAAAAAAGAATAGATAGACCAAAAAACTCGACCCAAGTAAAGTGTGTATAAATCCATCTATCTGGAAGTAGATGTATAAATATATGTATAAGATCATACAAAAAATTTTGAAATATAGAGAAGAGAATATCCATGCCACATCCCATCCAATGAAAAGAGTTCTATTATTTCTATAAGTCGATAGATTATTCATCGCATCTCTCACTTCTTACTAGATAAAAACATATATCTTATTCAAAATCTCTTCACAATGTGTCAAAGTCAAGGGGTGTCAATATCTAGATAGAGGAACCATTCCATTGTATAATAGGAGGGTTCCACCCACTAGATATTTATAAGACCAATACCCTATCTAACAGGATTGTGCTAGTATGATGTCCAAGGATACATTCCTTGACTCCACATGAGGGTTTCACTTAATAGTCGACAGAGAACCCATGCCCACCCTAGCTGGAGGGTACCACATTAATAATAGATGGACCATTCAATGCCCCGCACAAGGGTTACACTCGGATGGACATTGAACCTATCCATTTTTCCCACTGGCAGTTTCACTCAATAGTAAATAGAGGACCCAATATAATACTATGCAGAGGGTTATAATTTAGTAGTTGGGGACCCATTCCCTTCCCAGTAGGATGGTGCAACTCAGATAGCTTATGGAGGCCTGATTCCCTTCTCCGCCATATGGTTCCACTCTAATAGCCAACATAGGACTCATGCTCTTCCAGAAAAGATATTCCCACTCAAGGAGTAGATATAGGACACATGCCCTATCAACTGTTTAGTTCCATCGTATAGATAGATAGGGGACCCATGCCATACCCCAGTCAGAGGTGACCACATTACAAGCCTCTAGTGGTCATGAATAAACACTCTATCATTATGAGTCACCTTAATAAGTGTCATACTAGTAAAATATCTCATCATGTCTCAAAATAAAACATGGAGGCCACCATCACATTCTACATGTAAAAACACTTAGGATAGGCTATTATCGGGCCAAAATTGGATTAAAATTTTATGATTTATGTGATGTTGATGTTTTGTAAATATCAAAACATGGGCTACACGACATGTGAGGTTAAACACATGATGTATGGTCCCACTCCATCACCTAGGAATGTCCCTAAAAGTAATTTAATGACTTACTATTTGACCATACATGTTGTGTGGAAGGTTTACATGACATTTCTGAGCCACTGAAGGTCATACCAGTGCTCACTTTGTGTGTCGGTGTACTTTGCCTTTATCCATGTACTACGTAACATGATGTGTTATTAGGTTTTCACATGCCTGTGTAATCTTGAAGTACCTTCCGATCCACCAACACATGTATCACATGGAATGTGGTGGTCCCATATGGCATGTGATACTTACCTCTCCTGAAATCATAGCTGGTACAACCATGGTCCCTACATGCTTTTCATTCTTCGGAATACATAGTGTTTTGTTGAGTTTTTTCATAAAAATATATAATTGTACAAATGAATTATAGATATGTCTTAATATCCATTGATCTCATCTCCTTCCAACCTAAAATGTTTGATATATCTATGGCTAGTGATGTCCATCCAACCCATTGATGGAAAATGGTTCCCATCAATTTTTATGAACCCCAAATGAACTACATTTCAACACACACTTAATTTTTCAGTATCCATCACCCATTATTATTCCATTTAAACTAATTGAACACCAAAATCCCAAAAAAAACTCCATTTTCATCCCTTATTCGTTTCCCTTTTCAAAAAATTCGATTTTGCTAGGAATATGTGGGTTCGATCGGGCTCGATCTCACCCGACAATGTCGAATCAAAACATCATGGACCAACAATGACTAAAGCATAGACAAGATAGATAAATTTATAAGAAGAAGAGTGGAAATTATCATTATCGTGGATTGTAGAGAAAACATATATTAATTTGGGGTGCTGAGGTGAGAATATTATATAACCAATTTAATTTTAATTCACGGGCACATGAAATTTTCAACAATTGGTGAAAATTAATGAATGTGATTGATCATGGTTAACCATCTAATAAAATGTTTCATAATACACAAATTAAAATCCACAAATTGATATTTCATTGTTCTTCATTCATGACTTCACTCTCAAACGAATGGAAAAAATCATTTCAATCCCCGCGACTCGATCTTTTGTGAATCAGAGCCCCATCATTGTCTGAATTCGATTCTATATTAGGAGGAGGAAGTTTTTGTTGTGAGATGATTCTAGAGTTATGTGAAAAACCTGTTATATCTGTCCAAAATTACATATTTATATATGAATCTGATTTGGTTAATTGAGAAAAATAAATAAACATAACTATTTTTTAAAAGTGAATGTACCTGCCAATGATCACAACATTTGAACACCCTTCACCGACCATTTTTAGGTCATTAATAGGGTAAACATATTTTTCAAGTCTCATATATGGATTTATATTTCTTATATGAAGTTCATTTTAATAGTTCTTAATTCTTTTAAGAAACCATGTACATGTAATATAATATATATTTATTATTTTTATAAAAATAATTTTTGGCACATATAACCTCAGGATCAAATGTCGTCATAGTTACTTGTGACAAAAATATATGTAGAAATATTTATAAGCATTACAAGAATAAATAAGGGCTTTCTTTTAACCAGTTTCTTTTTATTTTAACTCCCCCACCCAATAAACACATTTTTCCTTAATTGTAGAAATTAATTTTTATTGCTTTTACTATTTATAATGGAGAACAATTAAGAAAAGGTATTAGATAATACAAATTATACATATTTAAAATATGAAATAAATTTTAAAAAAATAATCTAATATATATATAACAATTCAATTCAAAATTATACACATAGTGATGAAAATGTGGGTTTACAAAGAGAAACATTACATATATATAGATTGTTTTAAAAAAATATTAAATATTAAATTGATTAAAATGAAATTTATAAGTAAAACTGTAATATATTTGAACTATTTTTAATTGAAATCAATTTTATAATATAATTTTTGATCATAAATTATTGAAATGAACAATATTTTTTAAATTAAAATTAAATATTGTCCACTATTCATCAAGAAATAATTTATTTCATAAATTTATTGAAAGCTAACACAAATATAATTCTGCAATTTACATTTTAAAATTTATATTTATTTTATAAAATATGATTTTTATAATTTATATGAATTAGTTTTAAATTATCAATACACCGCAAGAAAAAAATGCATTTTAGAAAAAATGCACTTTTTTAGAAAAAAATACATTTTCATTTAAAATATTTTTAATTTTATTAATAACAAATATATAACCATTATTTTAATAAAATAGTTATTAATATTCATACCTTACAATTTAAAAACTATTATATAATGGTATACAATATTATGGATAATTTATACTTGAGGTTTCGTGTTATACAAGCAATCAAAGAGATTAAAATTAATGAAATATAATTTTTGGGTTGTTTATGTTACGTGTTTCAAGGAACATAATCTACAAATACAAAATTATTGTTATTTAATTTTGGGGTGTTCAATTCTCCCAAATATAATTAAATTATTTCTTTTAAATTTTATCTTACGTAAAAAAATCAAGGGTTTGATATATCAAAATTCCATTATTGAAAACAAATATATTAAAATGGGTTAATAAAAAATAATCCTAATAAGTTATAAAAGAATGTAAAATGGCCTTGTGATGTAACCCCAAAATAGGTTTCTAAGTAGGACAACATGGGAGAAAATTGATGATATGGACATGGAAGATAAGAGAAAAAAATCATAGAGAGTGATATAGGTCATTTATCTTAAGAAAGTAAATGATAAATGGAGAGTTAAAGACCTCAAAACTATACAACAATGATGATTTAGAAGTCCCTTATATTTATCATATATTAGTGTAATAGGATGAAGCTTTTTAGGATCCATTTATTAATTATTAAAATACTATATATGATTATCGGAAATATATTTATATAATAAATTTAAATTTCATAAGAATGATTAAATCCTTTCATTGTGCTTCAATAAATTTCCAATTCATCTTTTACTCAAAGAAATGAATAAACAAAAATATATTACTTTATCCCCAAATCAGTAAAATATAATTTTAACAGATCATATGATCTAGGAAATAGTGAAATGAGCTTCTTTCTATATCTAAATATTTATGAAATCCAATAGGGTTAGAACATCTTATCCAATATGATACATTAATCTCTAAACCTCAATTGTAATACCAATGGTTCATGATTAATATTTATTCATTAGTTTTATTAAATCAAAAAATGAAATATCAATAAGGACTTCTTGTAGGGAAGTGGTATCCGATAAACACTTATCATCGGTCAATTGTGGGTTCAATCTGTTGAGGTATTCATCAGATGAAACATGATGTCACCTGTCTTATGAGTTTTCGTTTTTCGAAAACTATATTAATATAAATCATATAAGGTAACCAAATTGTGATGGTAGACCAATAATAGAACATAAAAGGTATTGTAAACAATAATTTTTACCAATATATTATATCTTATTAGAAAAAATGTAAAGAAAATATTCCTTAAATAAAACATTCATATATTAAACCAATGCATTTTATTCCCCCCAATATCTTCTAATAATGTAAAAAATCATTTTATATTCCTACCAAATTTCTTCAAAATGGATGTTTAAGACTCAGAAATTTTGGTTACCCATAAACTCATAAACTCACGACGGAATCCTTAAGTATTATATTAATAAAGACCCTTATACTTATCAAATTTTACATAATCATTATATGATTCATGATTCTTATTAAAAAAATGATTGGTAAAAAAACATCTACAATATTGTTCTTGAATCTGAATACATAAATACATCATCTATTTTATTTCATCATAATTCCTTCATTGGTCTATGGGTTAACCTTTAGAAGAATTTATTGACTCAGATAATTCCCAGCTTCACTGCTTTTAAGAATATGACCTATAAATGGATCCCAATGATGAAATTTATTTCTGGTCTATCTTACTCTTCATCTTTCATTATAAATTCTTTATTTTATGTCCATATTTTCCACACATAGAACATGTCCACATTCCATTTAAACACTTTACCAGGTTTCATGTTCCATATTTATAACCTGATGTAAATCTATATTTCATTTCTCTATGGTCTACATCACTCGAGCTATTGGAAAACTCTGTCATTCACTTATTTGGTGAGTCTAAGAGTTGGTTAAGTTGTACGTTGTTAATAATATTTCTGGATAAAAAATTACTCAAAATTATGATAACCTTTTATCATTTAGTCATCCAATATGGTTTCTCATAATCATTTTATTTTTCGGTGTACTTGTATGTAATGAAAATATTAACTTGGCTAAGAATATCCCTTAGATGATTCAAACTAGGTGCATGGTACAACACATTTATGTGCACCCTATGATGATTCCGTATTGTCTAATACTCCCTTTGTGGATTACTACCCCTAGCCATCTTTTTTATAGAACCATGTACACATATAGTATACATGAAATGATTTATTTCTAGGAAACCCAACTTAAAATCTATCTTAAAAAATTTTAGGAGGTTATTCTATACTAATAAGAAAGTTCTATCATAGGTTTATGTTCCCTAAAATGAGTTTTCCAAAATCTAGTTCTCAAGGTACATACTAAACATCCGATGATAAGAAATTCAAAGAGCCCAATGATAGTATACCAAATACAGTGGTTACTTTATTATATAACTACTAGATATAAGAAATCACATCTTGGAGGACCATGTAGTTTATTAGTATTGGTATACGTTAAAAATACATTAAATTGACATTAAATTTTAAAATATTAAATACAAAAATATTTTTATTTGAGATCTCCAATATTCCCCTGAGTTTATCACTAAATATTAGAAACAAAAAACATTATATTTTCTTGGGTAAAATAAAACATAATAATTGGGTGAGCGTAAATGCTCAAAATGGGTGTGAATATAGTGGAAATTATGAATATATAAATCATAATCAATATGGAAGTATAAATAATTAAAATACATTTATCTATTCAATATCTTGAGCATAATATGGTTGTAAAAAATTGTTATCAAATAATGTTATATAAAAAATCACATGAGCATTTAACATATCAATGAATATTATAACTAACAAAAAATCACATGGAATATCAATTAATGAATTCCGAATGATGTAATTCATAATTCTATATATTTATAATATATTTTCAAGGACTCGTGGAAAGATATCTTACATAAATGGGTGCGGTCTCAACTAAATACTGAAGCTAATATTCCTCATAAGACCTATAGGTTCATCAAGTGAATTTATAGTTTTTTACGCCAAAAATATCATAATAATTATAATTAATTAATCAAATCACATGGGTGAAAAATATTCCACATATGAATTCATATTAAAAAAATAACATATAAAATTTTTGTACTTAACCCAATCTATAATCTTGATCATAAACAATTCAGTGTAATATAATAAATGGGAATAACAATTTACATACCCTATATAAACAAACATAAACAATATATACAAATAATAAGGATGCCTTAAATACCACATATCCCTAGTGGACAACATGTAGAAAATAGTATTTTGTTTTTGATGAATATAAATACCATCCAAATGTCATTAAAACATCATTGTGAAAAATAACATTTTCACATTGAAAATACATTTAAAACTAAATGTTCACAAAATATTTTCAAAATAATTTTCCTTGAAAATAACCACTAATTTTTTTTAAAATAATCTATAAATCATTTATTGTTAATAACAATGGAATATTCCAATCATACCATACACATTAAAAAATAGTCCTTTCAATTTTTCTGTAAAATACAAACGAAACAGGTAATCAAAATAAAAGTATGATTCCATAAAAAAATAAAAAATAAAATATGGGTAAACAAGTTATTAACAAATAAATTTGGTGATTATAAAAACATTCGTGAATTGTTTTATAAATCATTTTTATGAAAAAACGATTTTCGATAGAATAGAGGAATGGCGTAATATTTACATAAACTACTATTATTAATCATTTTGAGTACCAATGATTGGGATTATGTTATAAATACATGAAATAGTTCATTAATAACAATATAATAATAAAATATATTCATTTAAATTTATGAATTTCCAAAAAACAAAATCCCCCATTTGGGGATTAAACAAATAAAATCATGAATAATAATGTTCTTTTGAAATAACCCTTACAAAATTGGTGACATTTGAATCATTATCCTCAAGAAAGATTGAAAATAAAATTTAATATTAAATACCACGGAAATAAATTGAATCTTTTTATTACTTTTAAAAATGTGTTGTATATACACCACACAAAGGAGTAAGTGTTGAATATGGAATATGTCTCAAAAATGTAAAAGTGATGTGAGAAATAATAACCACTTTTTTCAGATCATTTTATATATTACTAACCTCCTAAATAGTAAATATAGGTTTATTAAAAACAAATTATATAACCATGCTAATGTATCTATTTCCTTATATGATATACTTATACTTTTCATCACTTTTTTTGCTGCATTTGATAAAATCGATGTTTTGGGTAACAATTGCTTCGTTTTTTAATTTATGTTTTATTTGGATTATTTTGGACTGTTAATTTAATCATGGTTTCATCATTTCATGAATTTTTTCCAAGATAAAAATGTCATATATATTCACTATATATTAATGTTTAGTAATCTATAAAATTTTTGGACAGACAAATTTGTACACCGTTCATGTGGATGGTAGGTCCTATATACCCATGAAGGTTGTTTCCATTTTTCTCAATATACAAAATAAATTAATATCAATTGACCTATATAGATACAATAATATTATAGATATATATAATTTATATTAACAATATTTTACCTTATTACTATTCATGTTAAAAGAAAATGATAAACATTTCACATTGGTTCGTGGAGGCGGTAGTTTACACGTACTCACAAGTGACATTATTATTCTCTAATGGATTGTATGGTATCTATTTAGATGTGATATTATATTTTAAAAAATATTTTTTATATTATAAATATAATATATATTCATCAAAAATTTTCTTTAGTACCTTCTATGTAATGCGTAAGTGAAAAACAAATCACATCGCTTCGTGAGGTGATAATTTCCCATACCCACAAGTGATGTTATTGTATCTCTCATGAAATGTAACATAAGAAGTTATATGTGATATTATAATTTGATAAGATTAATAATTTCATAAATATTATAAAATTATTCAATATTCATCATTACATCTGTCATTGAAATCTGGTGATGGAAAAGAAACTACATTGATAAGGAATGTAACAGTCCACTATTCCCATGATCAGAAATTTCATTTTCCATTTAATAAAAGTGGATATTTATATAGGTTATGAAGTTAATACAATTAAATAAATATATATAGATTATATTGTTTTATTTATTTTTAGATAAATTGAAACTAATATATGGAGTTACAAAAATATTTAAAATGAAAACACATAGTTAAAAACCATAACTCTTATCTTGGAAACCTGTTTAGATTTATACTAATGCATTCCAATATTATATTTAAGATCTAAAAAATTAAATCTAGATCGTTTTTATGGATTATAGGAATATTTTTGGTAATTTACAATCTTAAAAAATGTCATTTTTTGTGTGAAGATGATAGGATAGTGTGTTGTCATTTAAAATTTGGTTAGATAACACGCATGGCATTTTTTATTGTAATCAACTACACCAACACATTTATATCTTTACAATGTACTCCTTAATGGGTAATTATAAAACCATAGATATTATAGGGTCTAAATATGTCCATTTAAAGAGTTTTGTAAAAGTTTTTGTGTTATTTTAACCTATATTGTTTAATTTAACCCCTGGTAAACACATTTTTACCATAACTTTGATAATTATATTTTACTGTTTTCCTTATTCGTAATGGTCAATAATTATGTTGACCATATTATATAATACAAATTAATATGACTATAAATATGGAAAACATTTTTTTAAATTCAATTCCTAGAAGTGGCAGAATCAAATTCAAATGTGTACCCACAAACGCAATGAAAAAGTGTTTTTCAAAAGAGGCTATTTCCATAAGTATATAATTTTTTTGTATCATGATTCGATATGAAATTAAATAAAATGACCCGAATTAGAATAATTTTTAAAAAAATTTATATTTTTTAATTTAAAAAATTTATAATATAATATAAATTTATTTATAATTTGAACAAAATGTAATTCTTCAATTAAAATTTATTATTTTTCAAATTTCATAAAATAATAAATATTTTTCTGAAATTAAATAAAAATCAAAGTAAAACTATATTTTAAAGTAAATTAATAAAATTTATATTTATATTTTCAAATAAATTTTCACATGGTGGGACAAATAAAATTTAAACCATGCATGTAAAGTGTTAATAAACTATCTTTCATAAAAAAATTCATAAAAATGTTTATTTTCCTTTTAAATGATTCTTATCTTATTTATAGATAATATGTAACCATTATTTTCATTATTTATGTATTACTATTCATTTTGACCAATTTAACTACAACATTGTAATGGTATACTATATTATTTTTCATTTATACTCAGGGTTTCATGTTCCACAAGCTATATAAGAGATTAAATTTAATGAAATATATTTTTTGGGTTTTTTAATCATAGTTTTTCATGTTTTATATGATATCTAATACAATTTATATATTTTATAATTTTATGATGTTATGTTATCATGACGAAAAAAAATTCTAATCTTTATAAAAATTTCATTTCCTTTCCTTTATTTTTAATTCCATTTATATAAAAATAAATATTATCAATTCGAGTCTATAATGAATATAAAATTTATTAAAAAAAGGATGAAATTTTTCAAATGAGTGTATTAAGGATATATTTCTAGAAAAATAATATTTTAGTTTCTCTATATAAAAATATAATTTTTATTAAAATCGTTACATATAAATGTATATATGTAATGTAATAATTAAAATCAATTAATATAATTATTACTCTATAAAAATATTTATATTTATATTACTAAGGACTAGGTACATAAACTAATATTAAACCAGGGAATTTCTTATCTATATATTTTCTAATTGATGTTCTTCCCTAGGTTGTGTTACTAAGATGGTTTTGGTAAAGATCGTGATAAGATTGAATACATCTACTAAAAGATTTTGATTGAGTTTTAGTTGTTGAACCTCAACATGAGATAGTCCAATGGAAAATCCCTGTAATTTCATTTATCTAATTAGCAGTGAACAATAAGGTTTATATTGTAGGAATCTGTTTTTCAAGGCCATCACTAATTTCTTCTCTGTTATTTAGAATTTATTATAAACCATAAGATTATTAATCATAATGTTCATTGTATGATGGATATATTAACAACAATTACGATTATAATAGTCTTTTATTCGTGAAAATCAAAATTTTTCTATATTTCATAATTTCCCAAAATTGAAAAAAAAATATATTCCATGGGTTATATATATATAATACATAATATTTAATTTATTCATTTAATAATGATTATTATTTATATATTTATAGTTTATTATACTATTCACCCCTTAATAAATTTTACCCTTGAAATTTCATGCCATACACAAAAACTGATGAGGGGAACTTTCATTCCATCACCACCTTTGGTTCCTATTTTTTCTCCCCAAACATGATGTTCTGGTATAGTACTTTTACAAAGGGGGTTATCTTGATTCTTATAACATTGTATCTATAATTTAATATCATCACTAGTTACTCATCATATGAAATATAATTCTCCAATATAACCGAATTCAGATTTAGAACATGTGATTATTATGGTATGTTCTATATTGAAATGTATACATGGATCACATATTGTACTTATGACAGGTTAAATGGGAGTTCTAGTCAATTGGCCATTACTTTGATGTGATCATGGATTTAAATTGGGGAAATGTCTCTAGGACCTTTCTTCTCTTCTTACAAAACCACATGAATTTCATCCATAGTTATATACAATGGAATAACATATTGTTTCATCAAAATCATGGCCTCTTCCAAGATTGTGAAAATATATTTCATTTAATATTTTCAGAAAAATCATGTGATATTTATTATAAATCTTTAATTGGGGCACATTATCGTCGTGTGTTGATGAGTCCACTGACATCACAATTTGGTAACCCACATTCCATATTTCCAAAGGCTATAATAAATCACCACTTTCACTAGAAATTTCTTCTCCTTGATGAGAATAGGATGATGTGATTTTAATTTCTACTTCCTGGTAGTTGTTTCTATGAGCTTCTATCCTAGTTCATGTCTCCCTCATAGAGTTTATCATGATTATGGAACTCATTAATTAGGACATATCTTTGTGGATTCCAATTAATTAAACTTCTTCTATATGAAAATCCTTGGTTTCATTAAATGGATGTATCCTTTTATCACGAGAGTAGTCATGATGAGAATCAGTGGTAAGTATGGATGCTAGAAACATTGGCCACAAGTCATAATTCTCATAGGAGAACATCTCAAGGATGCATCTTAGGATTTGAAACAAAGGAATCCTATGTCGATCATGAGGTATCTTATTTAAAAGGAGAATATCTTCCATGGAAATCACCTATGGAATCCAATTTTTAGAATTAGGTAGCGGATTTCGTAAGAGTATATATTTAATGGCTTCACCTTAGGCATCCCATGTTTAGCATGAGGTAATTGACACTATTGGTGAATATCTTGCATGGATTTCACCTTAGGGATCCCATGATTAACAGTGGAATGAAACATGAGATAGGATAAAAAATATCACAATGATAGATTTTGTTGATCAAGACACCCCTGGGACTCAGACCACAGATGTGTGTCCCTATAAGGGAGAACCTGAGTGGTTTACCAATAGATGGATCAGAACGCCCTGTGGAGGAGGATCTGAAAGGTGTGTACTATAAATGGAAGACGTAACACCATGAAAATGGATGGTTTTCTAATATAGGAGAACCTAATAGGTGGTTCATGTAAGGGGAAGATGTCATATTGTGAAGGAAACTGGATAAGAAAACCCAAAGATGGCAGATCCAGGGTGTGTTTTCTGTAATGGGAATATGTCACACATGGATGGTTGACTAGAACCCCATTATTGAATGATCATGGAGGTGAAGCCTTAGGATGGGGATACTTCTGTTTACCAACGGTTGGGATTGAACCTTGTAGAGGCATCCTACATACACAATATAGAAGATAGGGATCAAAACCCACATATTTTGATACCATATTTTCTGGATGTATGATATTACCCATCCATTCAGTTTAATGTCACGTGTTAAAGATTCTCATGATATAGAAGGAGTGTCGATGGGGGATGGTTTAGGGATTACTAATTTAATATTACCATCACAATAGGATGTCTCATTGATAAAGTTTATTTGGGGCCTACTAATGCAAGATTCCTTATGGACTTGAAAGATACGTGGTCCCCCAATTGCGGAGTATGACATTCCCAGGATGTCATCATCCAGGGAAAATTAAGAATATTATAATGTTGGGATTCGACCATAGGGATGCTTCCTATATATCACAATTTGTTGGAATTGAAATTCCATTTAGATTTTAATGGTTTGGGGCATATATCTAATGAGGATGCCTCTTGATGTGGAGCACATGGGTGGGGCATTGGCATAATAACAACCCATTTGAGGGGATATTGTTTAGTTTTACACCTATGGAGGTCCAAAAGGATGAAATATGGATGTCATGGTTTCCACTAACCTCTTATCCCATGCGAGTCATTATCGAAGTGAGAAACAAGACGAAGTTATAGACCTAACACTCATTTTATGAAAGATGTTCCAACAAGAGAATATGTGTGGTATACACAAGGATGATTCTCGAGGAGATCGTCATTCCTTGTGGGGAGGAATTCCTTACATATGGGAGTATCTATTTAAATTTTTGGAGGATATCATTATATATGAGTATTGGTGGCATGGAGACCATCCCTTTCTTATCACACATGGGGAATCATGTGCATTTTTCACGTGGTATGTCCATAGATTAACATCATGAATTGAGTACATTGGTACCATGTAGATTTATGACCTAAAACATGGACATGGGTGACTCAATCATTACCCATTTTTCTTACACAACCACATCACATTCACCCTTGGGTGGGATTGGATTTTGAAATACTTTGTTCGAATAGAGTTGAGGAGTGGTTGATCATGAGGTCCATGTTTTCATGCATATTATAATTTGAAAAAAGAATTATTAAAACTGTACTATGATTAATCATTTTAATGGTAATATCATTATGCACATAAAGTGGAGTGGTCTATAGAAATATGTGTCACATGTCAAATTGGGACATGAGAGAATTTGAAATGATCATGGTTGCTTTCAGTGTTCTGTGAGCGCAACCTTCATGAAGAGGTGTTAGTAGAAGGGAGGTATCATGTATATGCCTATGAGAAGGTATTCACTATTGATAGGAACTAATATTTAGATTCTTCATGTATCTCAGTTTCTTTATGGATTTTAGGGGCCTCAGGATGGGGTAGGATTCATGAAATAGGGTGACCCTATATCAAGAATAATTCTTGTGTTTTGATATGAGTGCATTGTAAATTATTATCTCATCTTGATGCCTCAAGAGTTACATAGGGCCTTATTACTTCATGAAGGTAACATGCCTTCATGAAAGGTAGATCCACTGAATTTGGAGTCTCACAAGAATTAATGAGTGGGGGTTTTTCAAAGCTCTAATGCATTTACTGATCAATGTTTTTTCTAGTTTGCGATACTCAGGTACATAATGAAATGGGAGAAATTCAAAATCCAAAATGTTGGAGTCAACATTGTAAAATGTTGGAGACAACATTGTAAAATGTTGGAGTCAACATTGTAAAATTCTGGAGTCAACATTGTAAAATGTTGGAATGTGGTGTGTATTTATAGGAATGGGCTCTCACAAATATAGTAAAAGCTATCATGAATCAACATGAAGGTTTTCTAAATGATTGTGGATCTATCATATTAAAAAATCACACCATCATTACTTTGCAAGGTCATGAAGTATTATTTTACTCGTGATGCATAATGTTAACCCTTTTCAAGACCATGAAGCATTTTCAAACATCTGAAGGACATCGTCAACACTTCGCATAGTTGGGATGCATCATCAGACTTGCATAGGACACTATCAATACTTCATGTGGTAATGAAGGAAAATCTAAGTCAGGATATCCATGAGATTCAAAATTAAGTCTGGCTTCATTATATATAATTTTTACATAGTCATGAGGTCTTTTTTTGCTTGAATTTTTTCAAAACTAGATACTTCTTAAAATTTTCTCATTGAACATACTACAACAAAAAAAAATTCCCCCAACCCTAATAATTGGATTTTATGTGAAAATGAATGTCATATTCTAATGGAGAGTCACAAAAAATTGGAATTTGTCTATCTTTTATAAATTTTATCCATGATACGCCCTCATAATACTTACCTTTGATGATCACATTTATAGAATCCATCAATATATTTTGGACACCTTCTGTGTATAAATAATCAAGATGGGATTATCCACCAATAGATCATGAATTTGTGCGATGAAAATAATTTTCTCTCTTTCTGATAAGCTCATGATATCTACCAATGTGCTCTTCGAATTCCGGACCTTTGAATTTTTAATCTGCAAACCCTAATCTAAAAACTAGATAACGTGAACTATATTTTAACAAAGATAAAATTGAAAACAATAGATCCTTGAATTGGGGTTTTTGAACAAGCTCTTCAAATTTTCCTCTTCAAATAAGACTCATAAAACACATAAGTCTTGAATCTAAATAGATGCTTTGAGACTCGCTCAGTGATTCAATGCGGATGCTACACATGTGGAGGAGATAGTGAACAAAATTATGATTTGCGAGTGTGTTCCAAGAACCTTGGACCATGAATAATTTCTCCAATATCTATTGAGGTATAATAATGAGAAACCATTGTGAAAGATACTCCCATATCATGGATTCAGACTAACAAACCATGTCCTTATTTTGGATGTTCCCATCACAGTAGTATAATTCTAAAAACATGTCACAACATTTGATGGCGAGAAGATACAGGATGAGGCCTCCCCACCATACTATCAAATCATTCTCAAGTTATACATGGGGAATCTACAAAAGGTATGGAATGATTGATAATATTTACATTAGGGTATAAAAATAACTGATTAGTGGTCCTAGAATTACTAGGTGTGTCCATCATGATGAGAATTTGAATCATATATAAAGTGGGTAGAACATTACAAATAAACATGGGCTTTATAGTTCCATTTTTATCAGACATAAATGATCATTCCTAGATGGATTAGAAGATGATCTTCAGAGACCATCATAATCCATATTCATCATTGGGAGGTCACCTTTAGCCTCTATGATCTTCACCAAATCTTGATGATCCTTATCATGGGGGTGATGTATGATGAATTTCTCCCCATGGAAGACATATGCGGAGTAATGGAGAAGATTTTGGTTTTGGATAAGGGGCCACTAGGACTGATGTTGGGAACTAATGAAGAGAAGTCATAGTCGAGGGATGTTCCCTTCAGGTAATGGGTAAGATAATTCTTGAATAAACCAGTAAAGAATACATCTTAGAAAGAAGGACTAGAAATGATGTTTCTGAATAGGTCAGACACATTCCTCATGGATACTAGTAGGGAATGGAGGTCTCCTATAAGAACATGTTGGATTAAGGATAGTGTTATCTATGACACTATAGTTTCAAGACTGAGAATCAACTCATAGTCAAACTGGAATGAATCATCATGGAGCTAATATATGGTTGGAGTTTTATGGTGAGGTATGTGCACATGGGGTTGTGACCAAGCACTTATATATTGGTGGAAATTACAAAGATAAGTAATCATGTCAACCATGAGATCCCAAGGATAGTGAATCTGTACAAATTACATTGTCACATCAGTTAAGGGAATACACCAATATGTGTGTGTGGGCCTTTTAACATATTTGTTTCGCACGGAATCCGGGGATGACCTCCTGGACAAGAGATTCAAACGTTCCGATCGGTTTCTAACGGGTTTGTTCGTAGAACCGGAAACATCCAATGATTCCACATCCCTTTGGACCTACTTTCCAAAGGCAGGCGCTCATTAGCTTGTAGACTAATGAGGCCTAGGAATTTGCATTGGTCGAGAGGATGGGAGGTCGGACTCATCACACCTTTTTGAGGGGAATTATTGTCTACTCCGGGATTCTCTTTATATATTTAAGTTATGTTCGTGAATCCTTATTACATTATCAATTATAAAATGTGCTTTCCTTTAGTTTTAACAATCAATTATTAAATATGAAAAGAAATTTAGAGAATCTTTTATATGTATTCGAGGTTCTTCATCAATAGAGAATCATCTATATCTGTTTAGAGATTCTTGGTCAATGATATCCTTCAAAACATTTATATAAAAGTCTCTTGGTCATTTATGATGACCAAGCTGATTTTAAAGCCACTCAGTGGGGGCACTTGAAGTTTATCGTCATTCAGAAGGACAGAGATTATTTCAAAGTTGTGATCGAACCCATAAATGGGCTACCTACGTATCCTTTGTTTTGGAAAAGGAATCAGAACCCACGAAGTTCGAGAAATGGAGTATGCTGTTTATGATTGATGGCTCAAAGATGAATGTGATAATTACTTTTACACTCTAAGCTCACGTGAGTCATGCTCGGTGTGAGAAACAAGAGGTATTGGTAAAATTTAGACAATTGTTCCATGAAAGATGAAATCATAAGAATTTTTTTGGGGCTTATGTATGGATGACTGCCCAGATAGATGAAGGTTTAGGATTTACTTATAGGGAAAAAATCCATGAACATGGTCCATAAAGTTATATGTGCTTCATGGAGATTTGAATACTCTAATCTTGGGGCTTACTCCTAAGGAGGATGCCCATGTGAGGAGGGGACATATGATTGGGTTTTACTCCTAAAAAGGAAACCCAAATTAAAGGTAAATTATGACTGGTTAAGAGAAATTTAAGGGGACTTGGGGCTTATTCTTTAAAAGGAAGCCCAAGGTTATGACTGAGTCTTATTCCTTAAAAGGAGACCCAGGTTAAGGGACTTGGGGCTTACTCCTGAAAAGGAAGCCCAAGATTATGACTGAGTCTTATTCCTGAAAAGGAGAGCCAGGTTAGGGGACTTGGGGCTTATTCTTTAAAAGGAAGCCCAAGATTATGACTGAGTCTTATTCCTGAAAAGGAGACCCAGGTTAAGGGACTTGGGGCTTACTCCTGAAAAGGAAAACCAAGATTATGACTGAGTCTTATTCCTGAAAAAGGAGACCCAGGTTAGGGATTAAGGTTTGGGGCTTACTCTTGAGGAGGATGCCCATATTTGAGGTTGGGGATTATTCTTAATAAAGATGCCCAATATTAAAGGACTTGATTGGGGCTTACTCCTGAGGAGGATGCCCAAGATTGGGAACTTTAAGAATTTGGGGCTTACTCCTGAGGAAGATGCCCATATTAAAGGTTTTATAACTGGGGATTATTCCTGAAAAGGAGACCCATGTTAGGATTCTCTTATCTTAAAGGATGAGGTTGAATGAATGAACTCTCCATATTTAGTGACATAAGGATATTTAAATCACTAGGTTTTGAGAGATATTCCACAGAATTCCTTTCAGATAAGGAAGTCGAATCAAGAAATCATGCCATAAATGGATTTGAAGAGTGTCTTGAAGACTGAATCTCGAAAAGAAAAGGTCTGGTGGCTTAAGAGGGGTAAAAATGGGCAAGATGGGCACCCAAAAAGATAGGGGCGCGCAAGTCTTGAAAGGCGCACAAGTATTCCGTGGGCGCGCAAGTATTGGTCGCGCAGGTATACCTGCGCGTCACATGGTGTACTTGCGCGATTTTCAACAAGCATTGAAATACTAGAGCGACTCTTTTTTAAACCCTTTAAAATCCTCTTTAGGTTCTTCCAGAAAAGGAACGCGCAAGTTATATTGAAGGAAATAAGTCGGCGCGCAAGTGTTTGATAAGTTTCAACACTTAGGTCTTCCTTCTTCTCTTTAGATCTTCCGTTCTAGGTAAGAAATTACCTTAGAAGTGTTCCGGAAGATTTGAGAAGAGACTTGGGCGTTGGGAGCTTCAATCCGAGTTTCTGGAAAAAGATCCTCTCGAATGGGGGGCCCAAAGGGTCTATTTATAGGCAAAAGAAGACCCCGGGTGGTTACCAATTAGGTCGCGCAAGTCACCTGCGCGACCTAGGTAGCCGCGCATGTACACTTGCGTGCCAGTTAGATAACTTGCGTGATGAGGTTGCTGTTGATCCTTTATTCCTTCCTTTGTTGATTTTTGATGTTTTCTTCATAGTCTGAATCACTTTGAGCTCAGATATTCCCTTTTCCGATCATTAGATTCTGTGATGAAAGGAGCATCAACAAAAGTCCCCCCTCAGAGTTGGATCCAGAGAGAAATGAGGATTTGACTCTGAGGAAATCGAATCCCTCCAAAGGAAAAGGGAGGCGCGCAAGTCTGCAGTGCACAGAGGGCGGCGCACAAGTTTGCGTCGCGCAGGCCTTAAGCGCTCTAGGTGCGGCGCGCAGGTAGGCTTCCTGGCCTATAAATACACGGCCTCACCTTCGTATAAGTATCTGGATTTTCGGACTTCATACCTTCTCGAGCTATCGACGCGCAGGTCACCTAAGCCGCGCAAGTCTCTTTTCCACTGTTCCCTCACTGTCACGCTCCTGTAAAGGTATTCGTATTTGCGCGGTTTAGACTTGCGCGTCCAAAACTAGCGCGGCATCCGAAATACTTGCGCGCCATTGTTTATATTTGCGCGACTTAATGCCTTGGCCATTTTTTCCGAATTCTTTCACAAATTTTAAAAAATAAACCCATTTAAGAGTTAATTTGTTCAACTTTTGTGCAGATTCAATGGCTCCTAAGGGAATTGGAACGGCTGATGAACTGGCTAGCAAGCGGATTGATGACATGATGAACATTATTGGCCATGATTACTATGATATCTGCGACAACACTTTCCCAGATTTGGATAAGTACTTGAAGAAATATCATCTTAATTTCCCACAGAGCATCTACCTGTCTCTGTGTGTTCATGGTCATCTGCAAGGAGTCAATGTTCCAAATTCAGACAATTATACACCTGAGATGCAGCTGCACTGCCACTTCTCTATTTCGGTTAAGCTGTGTATTAGAGTAACAACAATGGTGTGAACTTTCAAATTCTTCCTCCATGTCATTCCCTTGCAGATATGAAAATGGCAAACCCATGGGCTGAAATGTTTTCTACTAATGGTTGGTGGAGAGAAGACAAACATGATATTAGAGCAATATCTGAAAAGAGTACTCTCTCCAAATGGCTATTTACTTCCAATTCTCCATTCTCAAATCCATGTATCCATCTTCCAAGTCTCTTGGACAGAAACAGAGTCACTGTTTGATGAGCAGAAAATTTTCTCAAACCGCATTCAAGAACATCCTTTTACAATTGTTCCAAGAAGATCTGGTATCACTACATCTCTTATTGTATCCAGTTGAATGAATGAATTCTAGGTGATTGCTAATGAAGATCGGGATGCCGTAAATCAAATTAAGTGTTATGTTGAAAGCCTCTTGTAATTCTTGAAAGAAGAGAAGAGACTTCAGTCTGTGGATGTCCTTCTAACTCTTGTGTATCAATGAAAAACACTTTTGTCTTCAATCATTTGTACATGCATTCTTCCATTACCTGCTTCAAATTTACTTAAGCCAATGGGCTTAGTAATCATAGTTTGATTTTTATTAGGATTATTACAAATAACCCTACAAACTTTGAATCTTTTAACTGCTCAATATTACCTAAATCATACAAAAAATGTATTTTTAGTGAGCTGGAACTTGACTTTTATTCAGATTTCCTTTGTCTTTTGTGTGGGCAGTTTAAAGTCATGCACGCCCGACATAAAGGGGCTAATGTTTAAGGTCGAAATAGCTTTGACCGAAATGGATTAAAAATGGATTCAATTCCTTGACAATTTATCTGAAAACATATTACCATACTCAAGTATGAGGGAAAAAATGTAAACTATGGCTTAAGAATATTTGAATCTGAGGAATGATATGAAAAAGAGCTAAAAGGCATTAGAAGAAGTAGTTTCCAAGAATGAAGTTACTATTATTTAACAAAACCCGTTATGGGGTTGAAATATGCAGGGCCACCTATGGGCATTGGCTGCATGGTCAAATAAATAGCATCTTTTGGCTGACAAGTCTGTTATGTAGACTGTTTATGCAGGGCCACCTATGGGCACGTGCTGCATAGTCAGGCAAAAGAACTCCCAGAAATTTACTTTCCTAGTGCTAAAAGCCAGTGAAAGTTTATGGGGATTCAAATTTTCTAAAGTATAGAGTTTGTTGTATGGAAATAGGTACTTGAATATGGAGAAGATATTTCCGAACAAGAACATCGAAGAACTGGATGAATATCACTCCTATGAAGGTCTGACCCAAACGTAGGGGAGAAGAATAAACCATAGACTTGAATACTTTCAGATCATGAAAAAGGATATGGGACAAATATGTTAAGGATGGCTATTTTTTGCGGATCCCTACATACTGTCGTTTAAGACAAATAAGGTCAAAAGAGGCATTCTTCCCAAGAATGAAGTTACTATTATTTAACAAAACCCGTTAGGGGGTTGAAATATGCAGGGCCACCTATGGGCATTGGCTGCATGGTCAAATGAATAGCATCTTTTGGCTGGCAAGTCTGTTATGTGGACTGTTTATGCAAGGCCACCTATGGGCACGTGCTGCATAGTCAGGCAAACGAATTCTCAGAAGTTTGACATTTTTGTGACAAGAAGTCATGAAAAGGGTTATGAAGATCTGAAAATATTTAAGGTTAGGATTATAACACATAAAGATGGGTATTGTCCAATGTATATAGAGATACATAGGTCAATGAAAACCATAATCATGTTGTGGCTGGGTCCTGAATTGAAACTTGGACTTCACTACGTATCTCATAAGAATGAGAATCAAGCCATACGTAGTTCTTGAAATGCAGTTTAACGTCATGAAAGACGAAAGTATGAGTGATCTTAGTTTAGGGTCATAGAATTCAGACCATAATAATGAATACACAGTGTGTGTTTTCATGAGGACTTTTCAGCCAAGGGACTGAAAGTAAAATTTGGGGTTAGGCCCAAAAGACTTGGGACTGGATTCGAGGGACACTCGAATGTTCCTACGTATCCCATAAGGATGGGAATCAAGTCCACGTAGTTCTAGAATTACCCTTTGTACAAATTTGGTACATACATTTGAAGGGTGAAAGGGGACTTTAGTGCAATGATGGTTTTAACCTAAGATAAAAAGTTTAGGCATTACCATGTATGCACGTAGTCTTTTGAAATGAAACATGATTGAAAAAAATCAATGTCAATAATGGTTCTTTCTCAAATGAGGGAATCAAAGAATATTGTAGTTTATTGTCGTAACGGACAAAAGTGTTGTATAGTTTAACGTCATATAACTAGGACGAAAGTGAATCAATGTAAAGATATTGATTCCAGGGGCGGTTTCACAAATCATCATCATATGAGATGGTGGTGAACCGATGTGAAGAGATTTTTTTTGGGCTTGAACCCTAGGAGGTTGCCTAAATACCCAGCCTGGAGGGCAAGGATCAATGTTCGTGTAGTTCAATTAAAGAATGAATTAATGATCAAGTTGTTCTTGTGGACAATGATCTAATAAAAAAATATTGTTGGGACTTACACATGGTTATTGGCCCAAAGGGAGTGTTATGGTTGATGTTCACTCTAAGATCACGTGAGTCATACTCGGTGTGAGAAACAAGAGGTAATAACAACCTTAACGATGCACAGTTTAATGTCATGTAGGACATAAAAAAAGGGACTATGCAGTTTAAAGTCTTGCGGTTAGGACTATTGGTGCTGCACAGTTTAGTGTCATGTAGGACATAAAAAAGGGACTATGCAGTTTAAAGTCTTGCAGTTAGGACTATTGGTGCTTCATAGTTTAGTGTCATGTAGCAGGGAAAAAATACAGTTTAATGTCATGTAGGACCTATCAAGGATTTTCTGTACAGTTTAGCGTCAGGTAGTTAGGACGATGGGGATAAAATAGTTTAACGTCATATTGGACGAAAGGGGGACTGTGCAGTTTAATGTCATGCCGTAAGGACAAAATAACACACCATTTATGTCATGTTGGACGAAAGTGTGAATAGTTTAAGGTCATATGCATGGACCATGGATGGTGCAGTTTAATGTCATGCTGGACCATTGATGATTATATAGTTTAACATCTTTCCGGACATGAGGGACTTTTATACATTTTTGCGTCATGTAGTTTAGGACGTCACAGTTTAACGTCTTGCTGGACATAAGGGATTTGCAAATAGTTTATGGTCATATACATGGACCAGGGATGATGCAGTTTAAGGTCATGTTGGACGGTTTAGGGAACTTTTTCACAGTTTAATGTCGTGTGGGACGAAGTTGCAGTTTAAAGTCATACTGGACCATTGCTGTATAGTTTAACGTCATATAGCAAGGACGAACTGGTGCTGTACAGTTTAAAGTCATGTAGCTAGGACTAAGGTGAACCAATATGAGGATATCAGTTCTGGGGACTTTTTTACAGTTTATCATCATGCTGGACGTTGGAAGTGCCACACAGTTTAATGTCATGTTGCTAGGACACAATATAGTTTAATGTCATCTCGGACAAAATATAGGATCTTCTGTACAGTTTAATGTCATGTAGATAGGACATAAAAACAGTTTAATGTCATGTAGGACATAATATAGGATCTAATGTGATTGTTTTGGATCTGGGAACAATATTTTGTGTTTATACAAAATACTTCTTCAGAAATCTGGCATTAGTTGGAGTCGTGATGTGTTCTCCATCCATTGAGATCAGAGAATACGCTCCATTGGAGTAGACCTTATGTATTGAATAAGGTCCTTCACATTTTGGTTCAAGATTGGGAGGCTTCTTTCCTGGTATCATTGGTGCTCTGAGAACCAATACGAATTCTCCCTGAATGAATGAACGAAGACGAACTTTTTTGTTAAAAGATCGTGCTATCCGATTCTGATAGATTTCCAAGTGGTGCAAAGTGCACAATCTTTTCTCATCTAACTGTTCCAATTCATTCAACCGCTTTTGGGATTTCTCATCTGTTGATAACTGATCACAAATGGCTATTCTGAGTGAGGGCAATTGAACTTCAATTGGCAAGACTGCTTCTTCTCCATATACCAATGAATATGGAGTAGACTGCGTTGCATTGCGAGTGGTAGTACGATAAGCCCATAAAGCATGAAAGAGTTTATCAGGCCATGACCTCTTATCTTTATCCACCATCTTTTTCAGTATATTTGAAAGAGTCTTGTTGAAGGCCTCTATCTGGCCATTAGCCGCTGCATGATATCGAGATGAATGGTTGGACTTAATGTTGTATTCTTGATACAATTTCTTTACCTCAGAAGAACAGAAGTTGGTGCCGTTGTCCGTCAATATGGTATGAGGGACACCAAATCTAGTAATGATGTTAGACTTGATGAAGCTAACAATTCATTTAGAACTGACTTCTTTGAGAGGTACTGCCTCTGCCCATTTGGAAAAGAAATCAGTAGCAGTAAGAATGTACTTAAACAGCTTGGCCGTAGCTGAAGGGTAAGGTCCCACCACATCCATTCCCCATGTGGAAAATGGCCATGAGTATTTAGCTGTATGAAGCAACTCTGGAGGTTGATGAATGAAGTTGGCATATACTTGGCATGAATGACACTTATTTATGAAATTAACACAATCTTGTATCATTGAAGGCCAAAAGTATCCAAGCCTTCGAATTTGATCAGACAGTCTATGTCCAGACTGGTGGGCACCACAGACTCCTGTATGCACTTCTTTTATGACAGCCATTGTCTCTTCACCATCAATACATCTGAAGAGAACTCCATCAAAACCACGTTTGTAGAGAATTTTCTCGAGGTGGTTAGGGCCATCATAAAGAGTAAAATTGACCACACGTCGCCGAATTTGTTCTTTTTCGGCTCTATCAGGTGGAAGTGTTCCATTTTGAAGGTATTCCCTGATAGGTGACATCCATCCTATAGTATGACCAAATGGTTCAGGAATGGGACTAATTTCATTAATTTCCTCTGTTCTGACTTGAACATAAGGTGAAATTGCACGACAGTGGGCAATACAGATGGTTATCTCGTCCCGATTTGGATCTGCTAAAGCTGTGGCTATATTAGCCAGTGCATCAGCTTGAACATTTTGTGATCTTGGGACATAAGAAAATGTCGGTTCTGAAGGGAATTCCGACATTAACTCTCTGACGTAATCATACAAAGGGATTAATTCTTCTTTTCTGATGGCATAATCCCCATTGACTGGTTTGATTACCAGGTCTGAATCACCTTTCACCTTTACGTTATTCACTTGTGCTTGAAGCGCTAACTCCAATCCTGTAATGAGTGCTTGTTATTCAGCTTCATTATTGGTACCACCTTCCCACAATAAAAAGGAATAAGGTAACACTGCCTTATCTGGAGAAATGAGCACAATTCCTAAACCAACTTTGTTGAATTTAGGATTTTCCATTTTCTTCCCTGTTGGACTTCTAGAAGCACCATCAAAATACATTTCCCATATTTGAGGACTCTCTTGAATAGAGAAAACTTCCTCATCAGGGAGTTCGATATCTGAATACGTGTCTTCTACTGAAGGATGTTCAGCCAGGAAATCAGCCAGAGCTTGGCCCTTAATTTCCTTTTGAGACACATACTGAATGTCGAACTGCTGTAGAATAACTGCCCACCTTGCCAGACGTCCTGTAAGCATTGGACGACTAAGGATGAATTTGAGCGGATTATTACGAGATACCAATTGGACCTCATGATGTTGCAGGTAGTGTCTCAGTTTCTGAACTGCAAAGATTAATGCTAGGCAGCACTTTTCAATACTTGAATACCGGGTTTCTGCTTCAAGCATAGTTCTACTGAGATAGTAGAGACTATTTTCATTCCCAGCATCATTATTTTGAGCGAGAAAGGCACCCAATGATTGCTCTAAAGCTGTCACGTAGAGGATAAGAGGTCTACCATCAACAGGTGGCATGAGTACTGGTGGACTCAAGAGGTATTTCTTGAGAACATCAAATGCTTCTTGACATTCTTCAGTCCACTGGTAAGTGACTCCTTTCTTCAATAATTTGGTAAAGGGTAAACTTTTGCCTGCCAAATTGGCGATGAAACGCCGAATATAGGCTAAGTGTCCTTGAAGTCCTCTTAATTCTTTTAAATTATGAGGAGGTGACATACCAAGGATTGATTTGGTCTTCTCAGGATCGACTTCAATACCACGATGGCGTACAACAAAGCCGAGGAATTTTCCTGAGGTTACCCCAAAAGCACATTTTAAGGGGTTCATCTTCAAATTATGCTGTCGAAGCTTGTGGAATACGACTTCCAAATCAACCAAGTGATCAAAACGTTGTTTGGATTTAACCACCAAATCATCTACATAGCATTCAACAAATTTCCCTAAAAGAGGTTTGAAGATACGATGCATGGCGCGTTGATATGTTGCACCTGCATTCTTTAAACCAAAGGGCATCACCCGGTAACAAAACACACCTTGAGGAGCTCTGAAGGCTGTATATTCCTCATCTTCTGGGGCCATTCGGATCTGATTATATCCAAAATATCCATCCATGAATGAAAGTACTTCATAGCCAGCCGTCACATCAATTAAGAGTTCTGTAATCGGAACTGGGAAATCATCTTTAGGACAATACCGATTAAGATCTCTGAAATCGATGCAAACCCTAATTTGTCCATTCTTCTTCTTTACAGGGACAATATTAGCCAACCACTTGGGATATTGAACTTCTCTGACGAAGTTAGCTTTGATAATCTTATCCACTTCAGCCTCGATTTTGGAAGCATAGGTTGGGTGTGTTCTTCTCGTGGCTTGCTTGAATCCTCGATGTTCTTTTGGAAAACCCAAACGATGGGTGGCAACATCAGGATCAAGACCAGGCATCTCTGTATAATTCCAAGAAAAAATATCTTTATTTTTCTTTTGAAAAGAAATATACACCTCTTGCTCTTCGAGGGTCATGGCCGCACTAATTAAAGTGGGGCGTGGATCTTTCTCTGTACCCAGATTTACTTCTCTGAGTTCATCCACAGTGGTAGAGATACCCTCTTCAAATGCTGGAGGAGCATCTCTAAGATCTTCCTCTTCCTCTTCATCATGTGTTATTTCTTCCGTTTCTACTTGCAAAGTAGATGAAAAAACGAAATTCTCATGATCATAAGAGATGTCAAAATTTTCACATTTTGAAGAATAAGCTTCCATTTCTGACCCTATTGATGATAAAGGGTCTTCTTTAGGAAATAAAGAGGAGATGATGGATTGAGAATCGACATCAATATTCACCTCTGGTGTTTCTATAACTTCTTCTGGCCTGATTAGCGAAGTATAGACTTGTTGGATTTCAGCAGAAGAAATGAAAACGTCACCACTTATGCTTTCATCACTGCTTGGTAAGTTACCAATTTCTCCCATGTTGTCTGGCTCGATTGCCGTAATTGACATTATGGATCTTTCCATAAGAGTATTTTGATTTGGGCCTATTTTGTCAATTTGACTGATAGGTAACACATAATCTGTACTCAAATGTGAAAATGTATTTATTGGAATTTTTTCCAAACCATATGGAGCATTAACTTTGGTAATTTCCTTCATTGTAGATTTTTCTCTTCCCTTCATGTGATAAAATTCCACCTCAATGTATTGAGACTCACATGTCTTGAACGAGGCCTTATCACCATAAAATGTTCCAAATTGACCATCGAAACAGTATTTGAGACATTGATGGTATGATGACGGAATAGCTGCATGCTGATGTAGCCAGGGTCTTCCAAGCAAGATATTGAAAGCTGAGTCTTGATCAACAATCATGAAATCTGAATTGGAAACAAGATCTCCAAACTGAGTTCTGAGCGTAACTTCTCCCAGTGGTTCTTGTTCATTTTTATCATATCCTTGCAACATCATGGTAGAAGGAGATAAATCAGATTCCGTGAGGCCCAATCGATAAAGTGTGCGAATGGGTATGAGGTTGACTCCTGAACCATTGTCCATGAAATCTCTTCGAACATCTATACCATTGACTTTGCCAGATAAGTACAAAGGTTTTATGTGCCCATGCACAACATCATCTTCATCTTTATCAGTAAAAGATATCACTGCATGGCATTCTGTAGGATTATTCTCTATGTGATAGATTTCAGCTACAACAATTTCAGCTTCAAACTCCTGAGGACTTTACAAAGCTTCGATGAGTGCTTCCCGAAGATCTCTTGACAGATTCAAAGCATCCAAAATTGATAACTTGGCTGGTACTTGGGCCAAGTGTTTCAATATATCATACTTTTGATCTAGAGGTCTGCGTTTCCCAATAAGAATACGCGGTTTAGCAGGTACGTTGGAAGCAGATGCTTTGGAAACTGATGCATCTTGTATTGAAGTTGGCATCATCCTTGGTTTTGGAAGATTAGACTGATTAGATCCATTTACTTGCTGAGATAAAGAAGATGGAACCTTTAATCGGTCTTCCAAAATAACTATGCCGAAGCTGAGTTGGCAATTGGCAGAAGAACTTGCTCGTTCTTTTTGAACTCACTGAAGGGCTCTACCACGAGTTTCTGCTGCATATACAGTGCTAGAAAGGGTAGAATTAGAGTAGTGGCTTCGGAAAGATCCACGTCTTCCCCTATATCCTGAACCTCTAGAACTTCCTCGGGTTCCCTTATTTGATACAGGGAATTCAGGCTCATCAAGACTGGAATATGAATCTGTTAATTGAATCATATTAACAGAACCAAAGATTAACTCTTCGTCTCATAAAGACTCTGCCTGGTTAGCCTGTTTAGGTTGTGCCGTTTGGTGGGACGGTGCCCGTGGCTTCGATGTAGATGGCATGAAATCTTCCAAAGTCAAAGACAATTTAGGCTTTGATACATACTCATCTTCTCCCGATTCCTCTTTCTTCTTTGAATTGCGTTGTCCTTTTGAGGATTTCTCTTTTGATGGAGGATTTACTGCAGCTTTTGTAGGAGACACAATTGGCTTCTTCAATTGTGTTCGCAAAATGGAATGGGTCCGATTGATTGTCTTTCTGACCATCCAATCATCATATTTTTTCGCAGTTTTGCTTTTGACTTCCTGCCACTCACCTCCTTCCTCTAGATCTGTAGTGGTAATACACGCTACATGAGCTGAAGAACCCTTCAATTTGACTTGTCCCAAGTCGACCATCTTTTGCAGGAGGTCTTTAAAGACAAAACACTCCTGGATGGGATGCCCCAACATTTGATGAAAGGGACAATAATTGGGACAGTCTTCATCTCCTTCCTTGTTTGGCCTCTTGGGCACTGGTAATTGAACCAAATTATTTTCCAGAGCTGAAATGAAGTAACCAGGAACATGATCACTTCAGAAAGAGTATGTTTTACTCTTCATATCCTCAAATTGTTTTCGTCGTTGATCTTTTTGATCATTTGGACGAAACAGCCTTTGTTGTTGGCGTTCAGGAGGTGGAGCCCTTCGAGAAGATGAAGGTTTTGAAGTAGAAATAGGTACAGGTTCCTATTTAAGCATAACTGTAGCAGTTTCTGCTTTACCCATTCTTCTTCCTAGAGCTGATGGAATTACACGAGATTTAACCTTAGCCTGTATAAGGGAATCTTCAATCTGTTGAGTGATTGAAGTAAGGTCTCGAAACCCTCCTGTGTATTTCACAGGGATCAATGGCGTGCATAATTCGTCACGCAAATTTGCCACATAGATTGGCAATAATTCCTCCTGAGGGAGTGCTAAACTCAAGGAATACGTTAATCCCTTCCAACGAGCAATGAAATCAGAGACTCTTTCATTCTCCCTTTGCTTGCAGTTTGTAAGATCGAAAACTGTCGTTTTTGCCAAAGTTGAGCTAAACTGAAGAAGGAATTTTTGACGAATATCCTCCCATCCGATGACTGACCGGGATTGCAAGCTTTTATACCAGACAAAAGCTGGTCCTTGCAAGGTTCGCACGAAGCATCTGAGTTTCACTGCTTTTTGCTGCTCTGGAGTTCCCATCATAGGATCACAACAAGACACGTAATGCGTCAAATGTTGTTCAGGGTCGCCTGATCCATTGAAAGTAGGGAAAATAGGGTTTCCAAAACTGGATGGAGGAGAAATTGAATCTACCCATTCAGGGTAAACTTTCTTTTCAGGTTGAACTTGCGCCCGTTTCCCTTCCATAGTTTCTAACCGAGCTATTAATGACTTAATATTAGTTATTAACTTTTGAGAAACGTCAGGTTGAACTTGGTTTTGGGTAGGTGCAATGAATGGAGCTTGGACAGACGTGGTGATTGGTGATGCATCTGATGGTAGTGCTGCCAACCGTTGTTGCGTTTGACCCAAAAGATTATACCTCTGTGGGTGTACTGATAAAGGAGGATATTCTTGATCCATCTCAGTAGTTACAACAAATTCCTTCGACTGTCGGACTTCAGAATTCTTAAGAAGAAGACTACTCTGAAGTAGTTCTACATTCAAACTTCTTAATTCTTTCATTTCTTCCTCCTGTTGTGCAAACCTTTGCTCTAATGAGAGTGATTGACCTCCTTCAAAGGAAGGGTGAGAAGTAACCTGATTCTTTCCTTTCCCATTATTGGATCCTTTTCGGAGAGGGGGAAGTGGGTTATTTGAAGGAATACCCAGATTTTGGGTAAGCCTTTGATTACGTGTGCGCACACCTTCTTCATTTAGGTCTGTGTGCGCAACTTCTTGAGCAGGAGCCTCTTCGTCTGATCCTTCTGATTGAGCCTCATTTGGTGAATCAGCAGCAACGGCATTGATGACATTAATGGATGCATATTGCATGGAATCATTTCTATCAGCATTTCTGTGATATTGTCTCCTTCCATGTCCATGATAAGACATGTCATTCCGTTGACATGATCCCTCAGGAATTTCTTGGAGAACCGTCACTTGGAGAGAATCTCCTGACAGCTTGGCTCTTCGTTCCTCTTGAGGCTTATTCCCTAATCGAGAGAATACTGACTTTCTCTGAGGGAGGGATTGAGGATTTGAAAAAGTCCCCAGTCCGGTGGACTGGGGATGTTCCTGCTGCTTCCTCTCAACTCTTCGAATCCCATTTGTTGACTCTGAGGGTTGGGTTAGAGAAGTCCCCAGTCTGGCAAGCTGGGGTGTCTCTTGACATGCTATGTCTGAGATCTTCTTAAAATATCTCTTGATATTGCGAATCTTAGTTCGGAAATTAGCTGGATGCATTATCCTGTATACACTTTTATCCCCTGGTTCAACAGACCGTTGGATGATTTCTGAAACTTCTGTCATTTGATGACGTGTTTGCTCCAGATGAGAGGCTTGTGCAATATTCTTGCCTGCTTGATGTAGGAGCAATTCAAAAACTTGTTCTCTATATACTTGATTTTGAGAGGAACTAGTTGAAGCTTGTTCTTGAGCAAGCTTTTGATTATGAACAAAGCTCATTGACTGTGGCCGGCCATGGGCAATAACATTGCATGAGACCATTTTCAGTGGGCTTTGCTGACCGGAAAGCACTGTGAAATGTAGTGCTCCGTGAACACCCCATCCTCTGATATGAACATCAGATGGAGAATTTGCAATTAACTAACGCAATTTTCTTAGTGCGCCAAGGCATGAACGTTGAAGGGTTCTCTGTTGATTTTCAGCCTTCGGATATCGAGAGACTGATAGAGATGCCAAATCAATCTGACGTTGTATCCCTTCTATTATCTTAAGATGATTTTCATATTCATCGTAAGATAATACCTTCTTCTTTAATTGACAAAGAGTTTTCCATATGTTGAGACGAATATCATGGATTCCATCATCCGTCAACATCTTTGGAATGTCGTACTGGGAGTCAGCCAAAGGCCAAAACATGACTGGTACTTCACCTTTTTCCAGTTTTTTCCTCATGTTCAGCATTTCCTCTTTATCATTAAATGAATATTCTTCTACCTGTTTGGACCAGAGTTGGTGTTTCCTTGTTGCTTCATCGGATGCAACAAGATTTATAGAGAAATCACTATTCATGCTGGAAGATGAATGACCTAGGGATGGTTCGGAGAATAACCTGAACCCCATGCTATCTTCTGATGGAGAAAGACTTTCACCTGCCGATAGTAAAGCATCAGACATGACTGGTTTTACGTTTGCAAGTGCCTCGAGATAGGAGGGCTTTCTCGTCACTACATTGCCTTCTGAAGAATTTTCGAGACAACGTGAATCACTACTGCGGAGAGGACTTTCGCAGCGAAGTTCATCACCATGAGGAGGACCGTCATGATGGGTTACAACAAAGGATGAAATCTCTTGCTCCTTGGTCTTCTGACCACACAGAGGGTTCTTGTGGCTCTCATCTGAAGAAGAAACTTCAAGATTGACCGAATTTTCATGAAGCAAGTCTTCATGAGGAAGTGTCTCTTGAAGACCTTCAGAATTAATGTTCCCGTTATTGGGAACTGAGGGAGTAGAATCTTGAATTCCGACAGATAAATGTCTGAGGGCTTCAAGAACTCCAGCATCGAGCAAGGCTTGGTTACAGATTGGCCTTTGATCTCCTGACTGTGCTGGGTGGATCTTTTTCTTAGATGCCTTCTTACTCACTTTAGAAACCACTTGATGACGAAAGTGATTGCTCTGAGCAGGTGTATGTGCCTGATCAGGAAAGATGGTCAGGTTAGGCTGACGATCTCCATTCAAATCAGGTGTATGTGCCTGACTTGGTTGTCCATATGATATGGGGGAGTATGCCCCATAACCCTCTTGGACTGGAACAGATGTGTGTGTCTGTTCCGGAGTGAATCGTTGATGTGTCACTCCATTGCTAGGGATAGATTTATGTGTCTGTCCCTGAGATGATGAGGAAGCTGTTATGATATCCTGGAAAACGTCCAGAATATGAGCAGGAATTTGCTTCTGCTCTTTCACCATTGACAAAATATGTTTGGTGACTTCAGCCGCCGGAACGGGGATATACGTCCATTCCGGGCTTGGAGTAGGTGTATGTGCCTGCTCCTGTCCTCCTTTTCCTGTCAGTGAATCCTGACAGTACTCAAGTGTGGAGGCAGAGAGTTGAGTCTGCCCCCTGTTTGTCATCGGGACTTTCCGACTGACTTCTCCGTGCGCTACCAAGCGAGACTGTTGGTAGGCTTGATTAGTATTAGCAGGTGTTTGTGCCTGCTGATTACACATCGCCAAACGCGGTTGACGAGATCCATCATATGTAGTCAGACGAGCCTTCTGACTAACTGGTGATGTATAAGCAGGTGTATGTTCCTGCCTATAGTACTCTGCCGGAATTGCCTGGCGGGATAGGCTTGATGCTGCCAGACGAGTCTGCTGGACATCGGAATTAAAACGAACAGGTGTGTATGTATGCTTGTTGTTTGCCACCAAGTTAGGTTGGTGGACTTCTCCGGAGATGGCAGGGATGACAACCTGCCTATTGTTAACCAGATTCCGTCTCTGGCGGTTCATCTTGCCTGCTCGGGTTCGAGGAACCTGAGCTGAATGCCTGGAGTCGGTACCCTCATCATGTTGAGGGCGCACTACCGCACGAGTCTGGCGGCGATTGTTAATGGGAGCCCTCGGGAAGGACTCCTGTTTTTTTGAACTAAGGCCCCGAGGGACCTGATCATTCACTTCCTCAGAGTAAGGGAGTGAATGGAAATTGCGTTCCAGGGATAACGACCCGAAACGGTTGGAGACGGTAGTCAGCACCGCCTGCTTCTTGACTGCTGGCCACCGTTGTCCGGACGACCAGGTAGAGTTGTTAACTTGGAGGGCTTGACGAGCGGCCTCCAGAGTTGGGATAGTACCGTTGAGACGGTACTCCTTAACCAGTGCATTAGAAACCCAGCGTTGAAGACGCTGAGTTGGTGATGTCATCCTCAGAGTGGATGACGTTCCGGCAGGAGTAGTAGCATTGGTTTTCACAGCAGCAGACCTCACAGTAGAGGTGTTCACAGCAGCAGTATTCACAGGGGTGAATTTAAGAAAAGCCATTTTGCAGAAGATCTTGAGAAAAGAGTGCCTGTTCCATGTAACAGACATAATCAAGATGAATCCGGCCACTGCATATTTTGGATGAGCACATGTCAATGATTGCTTTGTTGGCCCAAGGGCCCTAACAAATAAGAAGAACATCACTTTAACTTGGTTAAGGATTCACGTCGGGTTCACCATTTTTGTTTCGCACGGAATCCGGGGATGACCTCCTGGACGGGAGATTCAAACGTTCCGATCAGTTTCTAACGGGTTTGTTCGTAGAACCGGAAACATCCAATGATTCCACATCCGTTTGGACCTACTTTCCAAAGGCAGGCGCTCATTAGCTTGTGGACTAATGAGGCTTAGGAATTTGGATTGGTCGAGAGGATGGGAGGTCGGACTCATCACACCTTTTTGAGGGGAATTATTGTCTACTCCGGGACTCTCTTTATAGATTTAAGTTATGTTCGTGAATCCTTATTACATTACCAAGTATAAAATGTTCTTTCCTTTAGTTTTAACAATCAATGATTAAATATGCAAAGAAATTTAGAGAATCTTTTATATGTATTCGAGGTTCTTCATCAATAGAGAATCATCTATATCTGTTTAGAGATTCTTGGTCAATGGTATCCTTCAAAACATTTATATAAAAGTATCTTGGTCATTTATGATAACCAAACTGATTTTAAAGCCACTCAGTGGGGCACTTGAAGTTTATCGTCATTCAGAAGGACAGAGATTATTTCAAAGTTGGGATCAAACCCATAAATGGGCTACCTACGTATCCTTTGTTTTGGAAAAGGAATCAGAACCCGCGTAGTTCGAGAAATGGAGTATGATGTTTATGATTGATGGCTCAAAGATGAATATCATAATTACTTTTACACTCTAAGCTCACGTGAGTCATGCTCGGTGTGAGAAACAAGAGGTATTGGTAAAATTTAGACAATTGTGCCATGAAAGATGCAATCATAAGAATTTTTTTGGGGCTTATGTATGGATGACTGCCCAGATAGATGAAGGTTTAGGATTTAATTTTAGGGAAAAAATCCATGAACAGGGTCCATAAAGTTATATGTGCTTCATGGAGATTTGAATACTCTAATCTTGGGGCTTACTCCTAAGGAGGATGCCAAAGTTAGGAGGGGACTTATGATTGGGTTTTACTCCAAAAAAGGAAACCCAAATCAAAGGTAAATTATGACTGGTTAAGAGAAATTTAAGGGGACTTGGGGCTTATTCTTTAAAAGGAAGCCCAAGGTTATGACTGAGTCTTATTCCTTAAAAGGAGACCCAGGTTAAGGGACTTGGGGATTAATCCTGAATAGGAAGCCCAAGATTATGACTGAGTCTTATTCTTGAAAAGGAGACCCAGGTTAGGGGACTTGGGGCTTATTATTTAAAAGGAAGCCCAAGATTATGACTGAGTCTTATTCCTGAAAAGGAGACCCAGGTTAAGGGACTTGGGGCTTACTCCTGAAAAAGAAGCCCAAGATTATGACTGAGTCTTATTCCTGAAAAAGGATACCCAGGTTAGGGATTAAGGTTTGGGGCTTACTCCTGAGGAGGATTCTCATATTTGAGGTTGGGGCTTATTCTTAAGAAAGATGCCCAAGATTAAAGGACTTGATTGGGGCTTACTCCTGAGGAGGATGCCCAAGATTGGGAACTTTAAGAATTTGGGGCTTACTCCAGAGGAAATGCCCAGATTAAAGGTTTTATAACTGGGGATTATTCCTGAAAAGGAGACCCAGGTTAGGATTCTCTCATCTTAAAGGATGAGGTTGAATGAATGAACTCTCCATATTTAGTGACATAAGGATATTTAAATCACTAGGTTTTGAGAGATATTCCACAGAATTCCTTTCAGATAAGGAAGTCGAATCAAGAAATCATGCCATAAATGGATTTGAAGAGTGTCTTGAAGACTGAATCTTGAAAAGAAAAGGTGTGGTGGCTTAAGAGGGGTAAAAATGGGAAAGATGGGCACCCAAAAAGATAGGGGCGCGCAAGTCTTGAAAGGCGCGCATGTCTTCCGTGGGCGCGCAAGTATTGGTCGCGCAGGTATACCTGCGTGACACATGGTGTACTTGCGCGATTTTCAACCAGCATTGAAATACTTGAGCGACTCTTTTTTAAACCCTTTATAATCCTCTTGAGGTTCTTCCAGAAAAGGAACGCGCAAGTTATATTGAAGGAAATAAGTCGGCGCACAAGTGTTTGATAAGTTTCAACACTTAGGCCTTCCTTCTTCTCTTTAGATCTTCCGTTCTAGGTAAGAAATTACCTTAGAAGTGTTCCGGAAGCTTTGAGAAGAGACTTGGGCGTTGGGAGCTTCAATCCAAGTTTCTGGAAAAAGATCCTCTCGAATGGGGGGCCCACAGTGTCTATTTATAGGCAAAAGAAGACCCCGGGTGGTTACCGGGCGGTTACCAATTAGGTCGCGCAAGTCACCTGCGCGACCTAGGTAGACGCGCAAGTACACTTGCGCGCCAGTTAGATAAGTTGCGCGGTGAGGTTGCTATTGATCCTTTCTTCCTTCCTTTGTTGATTTTTGATGTATTCTTCAAAGGCTGAATCACTTTGAGCTCAAATATTCCCTTTTCCGATCTTTAGATTCTGTGACGAAAGGAGCGTCAACAATATTGTACATATGTTTGGCCGCACACACAAAGGGTATGAGTACATGAACCCCATTCCACCTCCCACAGAAAGTTTCTGGTCAAGGAATATGAACATCATGGGATGTTACCTCTTAGATACGGGTCTGAAAGAATTACAATACCATGTTGGGTTTGCAAAGAACTTTATCTTTCCCCCATTCTCCATAGGGATTGTAATGGTGAGTGATGACAATGGAGGGGCTGAGGAATAATGATTATACCTTATTTCATTTTGTGGTGGGGAACTGGATTTAAGAGTCCATTTTGATCCTATTTATGATCTGTACAACCCAAAATAATTTCCAAATAAATTTTAGTGTCTTTAGAGGTTGACTCGGATGATATACTCATAGGTTTTCCATGACATCCACCCTTTAGTGATGAGGCATATTTGTTTCATTTCCATGTGTGAATAAATAAATATGAAAAATGAGTGGCCACCACTCACTGTTATACAAGGGATCAATCATGACTATCCACATAGCTAAGCAATGGCCTATCTTAGGGTCACACTAATGTAGAGGCCCATTCATGCCTATGATGGTGTGTCCCTACACCATGGGTATGTGGATGAATAATATCAAGATAGTTTATTGGAATCAGATATGGTCTAGTGGGAAGGATAAAAGTAGTAGGCCCAATAGTTTATGGGTTTGACCAAGTAGATGTTATAGGGTAAGAAATGGTGTTAGGCCCAAGGATCCTTGGAATGTTACAATACAAATTATGTAGGTTCTCTAAGATAATCTCTAGAATTAATAATCATGGTCCATGTAATCATGTGTGCAACCAAACTGTTCCCAATGACGCTGTGTACCCAGATTTCCCAGAATCCTACGGAATTTAAAAGCAGGTCACCAATCACTATGAGGTTTAGAGGTATCTAATGAATTAGGGGATATTCCTAACTGGGCTGTTCCATGCAATGGGAGGTTTCCACCCACTACATGGTGAAGTGATAAGACACATGGTGAATCTATAAGATGTAGTACCTTCCTAATGTATTGCACATCCTATGGTTGATCCGGTGAGGACATTGTGGGGAATATATTCCCCTTCATATTACCTTGTGATATATGTGGTGGTGGATCAAGGTTAGTGGTTGAAGGAATCATAGGGGGGATGCTTATAGGATATTTGACATAGACTAATGCATTTCCATCGACCAGGTGAAATCATTGATCTTTATATTATTCTGAAGAACATTTAATAGCTATGATGATTTCTAGATCATCTCCTTGATTTTTTAGAAATATACACTATCTAAGGAAGGGGAAGTATATGATTGACCACATGAGGTGGCTGAGTGAACCTCCAAACATAAATCGGTGAGTATAGGGACCGTTAATGGTGTTGTGGATATAAGGGATTAATCAATGGTACCTCCTACCAAGGAAACAACCATGGAGGATGATTATTGAGTGGAGAAGTACTGACAACATATTTGGTCCGATGATGTTCAAACCTAGGATGATGAATATAAGACAAAGTAGACAAAGTAGCAACAAGACTTTAAGAACACCAAGTGGAAACTAGTCGATCTTAGATTCTCGATCGATGATGAAAATCTATAGAGGCGTATATTGTTAAGGGATATTATATGATATGTGTATGACCCTATAAAACATGTTCGTTTCATTTCTGTGATCAAATAGACTCTTTACTATTATCTTAAAGAGATCATATTTTTAAGAAAACTAAACATGAATCCTTAATCTCATGTTGGTCAACCTAGTGTGAGAAAAAAGGTAAAACCGTGTTATTTATCATTATATGAGAGTGATATACAACCCAAAAACACTTAGTGTCTACTATTTTTGACTGATCATCAAGATTACATAATCTGAGAGTGGTTGTGGCTATAGATCAAGAATCTTATAAAAATAAATTTTCTATTCCACAGTGTGATAGTTCATGAATGGGATAATGCGAGGGAAATTGAATTATACCAAATAATGGTGTAATTATTATTGGGAATCACAATTCCAAAAATATTAAACACAATGAGAATTTAATAGTGATATAAGATTACTTCTAACCATGTTCAAAAACATATAATGCATATAAAAATCCTGGAATGGGGAAAAATAAACGAGGTTCCACCACTGAAAAATAGAAAAACATGGAACCTATCATGGGATATTGTCCAAGTTATTCCAAGGTGTTGAACCAATGTAGTAGGTGAGACAAAACATGGAATGGAAAAATGACTTTAGGGGAGTCCGTTGAGACATTGAAGATGATAATGATCCAAATAAGGGACATGTGAAACATATAAATGAAGTGATTGAATGATCAAATGGATTCCAAATCTCTTGGGATTAAGCCAAGATGGCATAAAGAACGTTTTTTAAGCATAAAGGATTGAACAAAGATCAAACCCATCTTATAAGAGAGCACAATCTCGGATGTCATGCGAGGGATGAAAGAACTTGATCGAGGTGGAAGATGACTGGAACCATATTAGGGGTCCTCTCTAGTAAGGGCCTATGATTAGATTACAGTTGTTCATCATGAAATTAGGAGATATACACGTACTTTAATGAAATTTATTGAGGATAATTCATGGTACAATTTAACATTGTGTGACTAGGATGCACCTCATGATTTTAATTTCATGTTATCGGGACATTTTTCATAATTTAAGGTTGTATGTCCTGGACCATTGAAAAATTTTTAAATTCATTTTTCTCTAACTATGCTTCATAGTTTAGGGTTGTAGAAAATATAACATAGGATGCTCAAAATAGATATGTTTAGTTTGGTGAGTTGTAAAACCCCATGACAAATAAGGTATAAGGAGACCCAAACACCACCAATATATCCTTAACATGGAAATGAACATACAGTTTAATGTCATTTTTGTAATACATGAACCCCAAATTTAAAGTCTTGGAGTGGGAGAAAGAACTCTTTTGTGAAACATCACCATATCAGGACATAAAATTATAGAAATCACAAGCACACATGAGCCATGCTCAGTGTGGGATTCAAAGAATGGTACTAGTGTATTTCAGACCTATGGACAAGAATATTAGCAGTGAGGAGATACCAGGTTGAAAAATCCACTAAGATACATGGATTTTGGGAGGTGGTATGCCAATAATTAGGAGGTCTAGACCAATGGTGAATAGTGGGTTGGGATAGACTATTGAGCATATTTGGAACATAAGAATCTCAAACACACAATTCTGGGATGAGCCGAGAAAATGTTACATCAATTGTGGACATATTTGAAACACTTGATACACCATTTACTACCATATATCCATCAGGTAATTTTACAAATTTGGGAGGTGAGTCACATTGGAATGAGACTATAGCTATTGGGGGTTTTATTTGGATATGGAAAATGTAGTAAATCCAAAATGAAAATGACTCAATGTGTAGAACGAATCTTATTGGAATGTGGGACACAACACTAGGTTTTCTGAATAGTTTACAGTCATATTTCATAGACCATACCTTATATTATGAAGTCATGCTTCTCAGGTCATAGATGGAATGCTTGATCCAAGGGGATAGACATTGAATGAAGGAAGTAAGCTCTAAGTTCATGGGTTCCAAGTGGCCAGCATACCACATGGACACCATAAATTGAATTGAATACATTTTAAGATGCTAAACCATGGACTGTAGTGAGGTCCAAGGGGCCAATGAAATGAAGGATTTATGGCTACTCCTGAAGATATATTGTCTAGGGGCCACTGTATATCCCATAAGTATGGGAATCAATAAAAATGTTGTTCAAAACCCTAGTGTGGTGAAGAACCCATTCTGGTAGGGGTGATCTTATTTGGGGAGGTAATTGGAGTATCCCATGATTATTGGGAGGAATACCCTGTTCAGAGCATGGTGTATACTTTTTTAAGCATCACTTACTCATTTTATAAGGAATCTGGTTTCAAATGGTGTGAGATTATAGTTTAAACTCATTTGTTGAGGATGATAGTATATATATATTGAATTTTTACAACTAAGACACTAGAGGATGAAAACAACTTATCATCATAATGCTTAGACCTTCTCTAAATAGTTTATGGTCTAGTCACCTAGAACATTGGATCACAGTTTACATTCATGGAGTTCGGACCATAGAGGATGAGCTTCTTAGAATGGGTAAGGTAACGTATAGGAGTGACAAAACAGATGTGAGTGATAGATAATGAGGCCTAATTACACACCATGTGTTCCCATTAATACCCTCACACCGTTTAAAATCATGATTCTCAGTCATGGGTTTCCATCTTCTAATCATGGTATTCAGACCATGATGTTCTTAGTTTAAGTTCATAGAATTCATACTGTTGGATGAAAATTGTTTAAAGGTCTTAACGTTCAAACCATAGAAATAAAGGCAACTCAATAATTTTCCTATGTTGAGAGATTTAAAAACCAACATTAATATGACCTGGTGGTTTTTCACCATGTGAACTGACCTGAAGAAAATTGTGAAGAGTATAATATCATAAGGTCTGGATTATAGGGGAGATTAGATCAAATTCATGACGTATGGAATGAGAATGGTTTATTTCCAAGAAATTATTGTGATATGAGTTTGGTAAAGAGGCTCACGTACAACAAATAAACCTTGAACTATTTTTTATATAGTTTATGGTCGTAATTTATTGACTGTAACTGATCCCAAGTTACTAAAATTGGATTATTTTTCAACTCGGCCTAAGGAAAAAGTGGTTTGTCATCTCGACATATCCACAATGTATGGGAATAAATCCATACATTATTCTAGAAAATATCAAGATGAGATACCAACATTAGTGGGGGTAAATCCACTCTGATGATGGTAATAACGTATCCCACGATTATCTTGAGGCACACTAAACTTGAATAGGGTGGGATCATTGTTTAATATGATTCTTAAAGGAAGTTAACTCCTTGTTTAATTCCATAGAGTGTAAACCATAATAGGATAATTTCTCTAATTGTTATGTGATGTGTGACTATGAGAACAATGACCAAGGAGTCCCACTCTACATGACATATTCCAAGGGAGATTCTTGCATACATGTTAAATTTAAGATTATTTAACTGAAGGGTGGATATTAGTTTACGGTCAAGAATACCAAACCATGGGAAATAAATCATAGTTGGATATTCAAAATTTGGTGGTATAGAAAACCCAATGTATATGAGGATCCTAGAGTCCCACCCACCTCATACACATTCTTGAAGAGGATTTCATAAAGTTTAATGGCACTTTTCTTGGACTTGGGGTCCTAGTTTTATATCATAGAGTATGTAAAATATGGTTCTTAATATATAGGATTAAAAATTTAGACTATAGATTCATTTGAGTTAATATAAGTATCATGGTGGATTGGGAACCCCTACTTGATCAGACGGTAAGAAGACCCAACACCACACCACATATTTCTGATGGGACATGTACACAATTTAATGTTGTGATTCTTGGACTAGGATTCTATTTATGGGAAACCATATGGCATGGGTATAGGACATAAAAAACATGAGTGAGGACCAGGTAGGTCCATCCTTCAATAAATGGGGTGCTTAGATGAAAGGGGATTGGTAAATTGCACCTTAGCCTAGTGGAGATAATTTTGAGTATCGCTACATATCCTGAATGGGAAATATTCAAGCTATAAATAACTCTTGAAATTAGAAATATCCTTGTGTAGGTATGACCTATACATATATAGGGTGCCTAAATTTTTAGCAGATGGACTGAGACTAAAAAATACAGGAATTTCTATGTATATTGTGTGATCAACAATAAAGATGCGTGTTGATATTGAACATGGAATGATAAATAACAGATGCTAAGGGCATCGTCCTTTTGAGTGATAACATAATGGTGATGTGTATTTTTTCATCATTTATCAAAGATAATGGATGTTATTAAGTTTAACATGATGCCAAAAAGTTGTTGGTTTTATTTAGTTTATCGTTTTGTGCCTAGGACTTCCACTACATACCTCAACATCATGTTCCATATGATATGGGTAGAAACTATCCCAAGGGAGTCAGTTTGAAATAATAGCTAAAACCCAACTTGAATATGGAACATGTAGTCCCAACTCTATACAATGTACCCCCATAGATGCTTTAAAATAGTAAAATATTGTGATTCCTATAATTGGACTCTTTGGTTTGTGGTCATAGTGCTATGGAAAAAATCGGTCTATTAGTTTAATGTCTTAAAGATCAGACCATATGGTGGATATTAGTTTAGGGTTTTACTTTTAAAATGAGGTTACAAGTTTAATTTAGTGTTCTTGGGAAACTAACTCCTTATGTGATGTACTACTTGAGGAATATAACATCGATAGTAGGAGTAATGTAATCACCTTCATTGGTGATCAAATAGTATGAACCATTGAGGAAGACCATATGAAAGATATATGGTACTTCACAGTTATACTCCATCACTGGAGCCTTCAAGACATGTCTCATTGACATTCTATGATCCAGTACTGTTTCACCCTATAAGAAGGTGTCACGACCCCCTCCACAGAATGTGTACCCCTCCTGGTCTGGCAATGTGAGAAGGGAGACAAAAACCCCTGAGTCCAGCCTCTATTAGGCCCTAGGTTGGTGACTAGCACCAAGGGTATTGTAAACACACAGATGGGAGGAATTACCCTATAAGAAAACACATGTGAAAGGGAGAGATAAGATAGACACCAAAAAATTCTATTTCAGACTAAAACATAAAAGAAAATCCAGGTGCACATATTTAATGTCATGGAATTATACTAAAACTAAATGAGGAAAACTACAAGTACCCAAAAGAAAATAAAAACCAGTAGCAACAACAGGCCCAAACATCTTCAGCAACCCCAAGCTAGTAGAAACTAGGTTGATCTCCAAGCTACACCAAGTGACTGGAACATCAGTTTATATAAACATAGTGTGAGTATAACAGTACACTCAGTAGGATCCACCATGAAGCCTCTCATGGAGAAGTAAAGAAATCATGCTAAAGTACAGTGAACAACAAGTGAAACTAACTAGTGACCTAAATATGTATACTATGTTTTCAGACACACCATGGCTACTCTCACTAAGTAATGCATACAAGATTATATAATATAATAAGGAATATTAGGGGTACCATGCTACTACTTTCCCACTATTTTTACACTTAACCAAAATGCTTCACATCCTAAGCATCTCTCTCCAAAAATGATTTCCTACAGACTCCAGGGCATAGCCCCACAACATGCACCTCGTGCAACAAATCAATAATGTCCACCCAATAAAGTAACCATGTAGTTTCTAGGATCCACCATAGCTCGTATAACGTGTATCATACGTCAGGTTTTATACCTCAAGTCATTACATCCCACACACATATTAAGGATCCTCAAGACATTAGAACCCATACACATAACACCTATAGTAGTCCATAGGATACTATATCTAGAATATATGTGTATGATTAACCACTATCCATTACAGCCATCAACACACATATATGGAGAAAACTAACCAGTGTGCCAACCAGCACAAGTAACTACCAAGAGAAGAGAGCAGTGCCGAAGGGGGTAGTCAGCCATACATCCTCCCACTAGAATGTTGGGGAAAACACCCCACTAGGGCTCAAAATCCCCATGGTGTCAATTTCACTAACTAACGGGGTGGAGTAGCGAATATAACATAAAAATATATATTACTCTATCTCACAACCACACTATGGGAATAACCTAGTCTTAAACTCAAATGCATCTAATGTCTCTTGGACTCCCAACTACCACGTCTAAGACTAGGTATCATATAAGCACACATAATTTTAAAGAGCTTTATTGCCTTACTTAATTCTCTTTTTATGAGTTCCACATTATGTTATTTAATTCTTTAAAATTTAATTAACCATTAACAATTCCCCTTTTAATTTCATTATCAGCACACCCAAAGTCCAATGTCCCTTTTAAATTGTAACCTCAAAATTTCTTTCCTGTAAGCTCCAACCCCATGAGTTAACAACATTTATTCCATTATTCATTTACAGTATTACTTTTCCTTATTCTCAGGTATTCTAGAAAAACATTCTATGATACTAAACACAAGGGGTCTCAGCACTGTGAGTAGATAAATACCCGTCGAGTCTTTACCACATATAACAAGAGTGTAGACACATCCTCCCTTGAAAAGCTAGACATGTAAGGAACATGTCATAACCTGCATTTCGTCTCCCCATTCGAGAGAAGTGTATGCAAGACCAGCTACCTCGGCCAGTGGGGAAAGTAATGCAGAAAATCAATCAATGAAATAGTAAGCATCCAAATATTCACATCCAACTCGTTTCATCATCCCTGGTGTCCTCTCTGACACCCGCATTCATAAACCGATGCATCTCTCCACTATATGCATCATCTGCTACCACAACCAATTGGCCTCCCTACCCTCATGTATCACATCATCCATCCAGGCTCACATCACAACATTAGCAGCAGGAAAAACAAACATCTTCTCAATTGGTCTCTTGGTCCTTAAACAAGCTATAGGTTATCTCAGAACCCTATAATGAATTATCTTTTATCAAATAAAGAGTTCTTTAATCCATCATGGATTAAACGATTTATTATTCGTTGCTTCCAAACTCGGGAAACCTAATTAGTAAGATATCATAAATAATTAAACATGATGATTGCACCAATTTGATTAACATCAAATTACAACAAGAGGAACTAGATTCATTTGAATTCCTCTTTATCTTTATACTATCAATTATCAATTATTTCTAGTATACATTCTTTAACAATTTCCATCAAGAAAAAAAAGCTAAGAAAGAAAGAATAGATATCACACTATAGAGAAAAACAAGTGGCAATAACATCCGATCAATCTCAATTTATTTATCCTGTTCAAATATTTATTATGACAATTTCATTGTGATCTAGTGGGATAAAACCTGCTAAATCTACAGTTGCATGTAATAGAAAATAGAAGCAATGAATCACTAACCTCAAACAGTTCATGATGTTATTTATACAAGAACGATCCAGAAAATGGGTTACGATCTCTTCCCCTTTGACAACTGTATCCACCCGAGGATGCAGAGACATCACCACATCATCAAACACCCATGAAAATCTCATTACGAACATGGGGATAAAATTACATAAATGAGTAAGGGGAATAAAGTATATGAACCCAAAATAATGATGATATATCATACCTTATATCGAAGACTGATCAATATTGATTGGTTGCATCAAAATCAAGTGGAAAAAATCCTAGGAATAATGTTTTATTTCACAAATCTTATGGGAAGGAATGGGATGTTCAAGTGTCTCACACCCATGAACATGGAGGAATAACTAGGGAGGAAGATATATCATCCCTTTTGAAGATTGAACGGAGTAGTGGTTTAAGATACGTAGGTTTTTCCATAAAAAGTTGATCACATTAAATTACACAGTTTAACCATGTAAAAACATCCCAAGCCTTATGAGAAATTAATATAGGAGTTACGAACTTTGAATACGACATAGAGTCCTTAAAACAAGGCTTTAATTGCTTTTTATTTCAAAGGAATCGTTTGAGGGGAGAAACAGTAAGAAGCTGGAAACACTGTTTCAAGAACTCGAAATTTGGAAAACGGAAAAAACATTATTAATGAACATCACCATTGGAACCACACCATTGGAACCTCACCATTCTGGAACACAGTTCTTGAACTCAAAATTTGGCAAAGGAAAAAGGTCACCATTGGAACCTCACTGATCTAGAAATACTATTCATGAACTCAAATTTTGGCAAAGGGAAAAAGGTCAATGTTGGAACCTCACCGTTGCACTATTCAGAGAAGGTTACCAATGACAGTGTTTACCAAGGGCTACCGATTCACTGTTCACATAAGGTCCCCATTGCACTGTTCACATAAGGTTACCGATAATACTGTTCACAAAAGGTCATAGATGACACTATTCAAATAAGGTCACCAATATAACTGTTCACATAAGGTCACCATTCACTATTCACATAAGGTAACTGATGACACTGTTCACCTAGGGCTATTGACGAAAATATTCACCTAGGGATACCGATGAACTATTAATATGAGGTCATCGTGGCACCATTCACATAACGTTACTGAGGACACTGTTCACAGAAGGTCACCATTGCACTGTTCACAATGGTCTACCTTTAGAACTGTTCATAGAAATGGAAATTTGGAAAAGTGGTGGGAATAAGTCACATTGACATCCTGAAACACCTCATACATCATATTTTCACAATGGAATAGACCAGAGAGGCCTAATCCATTACATTAGATACCTCTCAAAATAGTCTCATCTTAGAGAATTCAAAACCCACCTAAAGGGAAAACGAAACGGGGTTCAAACAACCACCCATCGAGATACCTCTCAAAAGAGAGCAACCCACATGAAGAAACAAAGAAAATCCATATTATAAACATGGAAGGTCTATAACCACAAATGAAACATTGATAAATTAAAAGAGTTAAACATCAAACAACTTTGGGTACTGAGCACATATATGTGACTCACGTTCACATGTACTCTCCTCCATGCCACCGTGTTTCCACAAGACACGAACCAAGGGGAGAGAAGGCCCGCACAACACCTTCTCCTTGTGGTCTTGGATATCCACAAGTCACTCCTCTATGTTTTCATAATCATCATCATTGATCTCTTCCCTATCTATTACGTGAGAGTTATCATGAAGATAATGACCGAGTTGTGATACATATAAACCACCGTGTATCCATCTCATCTGCAGTGGGAGTGATAATCGATACGCCACTACTCCAACATGAGCTAACACCTCTAAAGGCCCAACAAACTAGGGAGAAACATTACACCCATGACCAAACCTTCATTTCCCATGATAGGGAGTCACCTTCAAGAAACATGTGATCACTAGCATCTAACTCAAGTGGTATCCTCCTTTGATTGGAAATTATTTCTGAATATCTTGCGCTGTCTTCGTCCTCTCATGAACAACCTGAACCATCTCTATTGTATTCTACACTAGTTCTGGTCTGAGAATTGCTGATTCTTCGACCCTAGTCCATCACAACTGAGAATGGAATGGTCGGCCTTACAATGATTTAAATGGTACCATACCGATGGTGGAGTGAAAACTATTTTTGTATGAAAACTCCACCCAGGGTAACTGCCTCATCCACGAGCCTCCAAAATTCAGGACACAAGAGAATAACTTGTCTTCAAAAGTCTGGATGGTTCACTTTCTCTAACTATCCGTTTGAGGATGAAAAGTAGTTCTATGGAATAGCTAAGAACCAAAAGCATGTTGGAGACCAATCCACACCATATTGGTAAAATGAGAATCTTGATCAGAAATGATCGTCCTTGGGACTCCATGAAGTCTCACCACATCCTCCAGATACTGCCTCAACAAATCATCCACTGATCTTGAAACATTGATTGCTATGAATTTGGAAAATTTTGTTAAACAATCTACTACCACCCAAATAGCATCGTGTCCTCCCTGAGCTCGAGGTAAAATAGTAACAAAGACGTGATGTCCTCCTACTTCCACTAGGGGAAATCTAACGGCTGGAGAACACCACCAGGAACATGGTGTTCGATCTTCACCTTCTTGAGACCAATCATCAAGACACAAACTCTACCACCGCATGCTTAAAACTAGTCAGAAAAAACTGGCTTCTAAAGTCTCGGTACATCTGTTTCATTCCAGGATTCGCCACTATAGGAGAACTATGGAAATCTATGAGAATAATCTCATGCATCATCTAAGTAACAAAAATCCTTCCATGATTCAACACTAAGTGTTGTTCCTACTTAGACCAACCATCAGGGAACTCACCACAAACAACTCTGTCCCTCCAGACCTCCACCTCAATATACCCCAACTAGGACTCTTCCACCTTCTCCACTAGAGGTGACTGCACCGTCCTCTGAAAATGATAACCTTTTCCACCGACTTCTCCCTTATAGAGATGTTATGATGACAATTATTTCATTACTCTCTTGGAGTCACCAAATTCATGTACTTCATCACTACGTGATTTCCGACTCATCGCTTCATCTATAACATTCCCCTTACCAAGTGTATTGGATATTTCAAAGTTGTATTCATGTAAGATCTCCATCCACTGGCGCTGTGGTAAGTTAAAGTCACACTAGGAGAAAACATAACTCAGACTCTTATGATTATTGAAAACCACAAAAGTAGTCACTAATGAGGTAATATCTCCACAACATCAGTGAAAACACCATGGATGCCAACTCAAGATCATGGGTGGTATAATGATATTCACGAGGACACATCTGTCGACACCTATAAGAAAAAACAGATCTTCGATTCATCAGAACACAACCCAACCCCAGATGTGAAGCATTATAGAAAACATAAAACTGAACTCCCTTAGCTGGTAGACAAAAAACTGGATCACATACCAACATCTTCTTTAGATACTCAAAAGCTTCCAGACACTGATCAGTCCATATGAACGCCAAGTCCTTCCGTGTCAATGCTGTCAGAGGATTCACAACTCATGATAAATAGACTATGAACCTCCTTTAGTATCCCGTGAGGCCAAGGAAACTTTGAACACATGAAACTGTCTTTTGGTTTCCCATGACACAAATTCTTCTATCGTCGATGGATCCACAGCTACTCCCTGCTGGGAGACTACATGCCCTAAAAACGGACTTCTCTAGCCCAAAAATCACACTTAGACAACATTAAAAATAGATTATGTTGATGAATAACTCCCAAAATGGCATGTATATGTTCTACATTATCTTCTTTAGAAGTGGAGTACACAAGGATTTCATCGATGAAAACTACAATGAACTTGTCCAGGAACTCACGATACATAGCATTCATCAATCCCATGATCCCAGCTATAGAATTTGTCATGTCGAACGACATTACAACAAACTCATAATTACCATGATGATAATAGAAAGAAGTCTTTTGGATATCCTCATCCTTCACACGCATCTGATGATATCATGGCCGCTATTCTATCTATGAGAACCTACTTGCACCCTTCAGTTGATCGAATACATCATCATTCCATAGAAGATGAAAGAGATTCTTTATTTTCACTTTGTTCAAGCGAAGATAATCGATACACAACTGCAAACTGCTGTCAACCTTCTTCATGAACAAAACCAGTGCACCCCATGATGACACACTCGGCCAAAAAAACTAAAATGTTACAAACCATCATGCTTTATATGTAGCTATCAAAACTCAAAAGGGGTCATCCTATATAGAGACATTGATATAGGAGACACTCCTGGGATTAGCTCAATCCCTAACTCGTTCTCTTGTCAAGGGGTAATGCTAAAACCTCTTCTGTAAAGAAATCAGGGTACTCTTCTATGACCCTAGTAAACTCCAACAACTAATCCAATGAAGAACATAGCATCATATCATCCATCATGGATGATCAGGATGGAACACACCTATGACCCATCTGAGGATTTCACTCGCCAACAAACACTACCTGCTCTCCATCCGCAATGTATAACATGACCATCTTCTAGAAGTAATCAATGATAGCATGTACCGAATATAACCAATCCATTTTGAGGATGACAACATATGGTTGTATTTATAAACATAGGAAATCTACCCAAGAGTGGTGCTACCCCAAAAATAGCTCACAATATCTATATACTTCAAACAAGTCATCTCAACCTCTAACTTGAGTAGTCAATGCCAAGGGAACTGGAAGCCTATTTACCTCAAGACCCAAAGCATGGAAAAGGTTAGGTGATATGAAGGAATGTGTCACTCATGAATCAGACATGGAATATTAAAAGGTAGAAAACAAGAAAAGTGTACCTCAAAAGACATCTGGCTCGCCTGGCGCTGGCAATGCTAAAGCGTGAAGCTTACCACGACCTCCTCCATGACCTCTCTGACCCTGATGAAGACCACCACCAAGGCCATACTCTTCTCTCTGAGGATGTGGAGTATCATGGGGTTGTCCTCTACCTGCCCCATCTACCCTTTGTTGATCTATAGTTTGTGAAACCTACTGCTGTTTCCATTGCTCGAACTACCTCAATAGAGGAACCTAGAGTATAACACCTGGTGCACGGTGACTAATCTGAATGGTCAGGCACTCTTTATGATGATGAACTCGACCACTATGATAAAAACAAGCTCCAGATCCCTTAGAATAGGCCTGAGAGCTCCTTACCTAGAGAAATGAGATGCTGAGGGCTAGGAACTACCCTTGGCTGAATAGAAACTCTTCTTCCCTAAAAACTGGGAACCCCATACCACAGAACGGCTTCATGAGGAATCATGATGACTCCCCTATCATGATGATCTGATTCTGGAGAAAGTCCCCCCAACAACCTCAAACCTTTCCAGCATCTCAAGATATTTCTTTTGCATAAATGGGATGACCTGGCGCTAGATCTCTGGATGCAAAGCCTCCTTGAAATGCCTTTCCATGTCCTCCTCATCAGGAAATAGGTCTGAAGAATATCGTAAAAGGTTCCTATAATGGAATAAAAACTCTCACACACTAGATCTCCCCTGTTGAAGGGTAAGAATATCTTTGAGACTAGACTCCTTTGTGGTCGAAGAAAGATACTCGACTCTAAACTTGTCTCAGAACTCCTCCCATGATATTGCTGACTCCTCATGATCCCCAAGGAACAAGTACCACCCCTTCCTCGTTTCTTCACATAGCATCGTCACTACCAAGGACACCTAATTCTTCTTCAGAGCATGGATCGAACTACAACCTATATCAACATAATCCAACCAGTCTTCCATAACTACATCTGAAATAGATCCCTCGTACTTCGGTAGACTATGGATCTGAAACTCTCAGAGTGTCTTCTTCTAAGTGTCGTCTTGGTAAACCTATACCCTATGGAGAACTGCTAGCATATCCTGATTGACATATTCTATGTTATCCGGACAAGGACATCGACCTGGAGCCATGCATTTAAAATAACAAATAGCTAGAGCTCCTAAACCTGGAATATAGAATACTAGGCATTAAGTAATTAGTTGTTTTCTTTTATTCATTTTATGTTAACCTACGCTGAGGTCTACACATTCCAAAATAGGCACAAAGAAGAATGATGCATGATCCTTTCCTAGGACTTTACACTAAACTAGTATCACCTCATTTAGTAGTCATTGTGAACTTAAAGACCATACAAAAAATCATATGGGGCCCTAAATTCCTATGTATTGGCCAGTCTCTGGGGTTTACATAACTTGTTAAACTTTACAAACACGTTTTCCCTTCCAACCCATGCATCTTCACATGTGGCTAACACCATACTCCATCATATCTCTCAACCAAACCTCTAATACCACTCGGAAATGACCCCCTCCCCATAAAGTGTACCCATCCTGGAATGGAAATGTGAGAAAGGAGATAATGACTGCCGAGTCCTACCTCTAGTAGGCCCCGAGTTGGCGACTAGCACTGAGGGTATAGTAAACACACAGATGGGAGGCATTACCCTATAAGAGAAAACATGTGAATGAGAGAGATAATATATACACCAACCAAATCCATCTCAGACAAACATATAAAAGAAAACCCAAGTGCACATATGTAATGTCATGCAATGCAACGAAAACTAAAAGGGGAAAGATAAAAATACCCAAATGAATGTAAAAACAAGCGCAACCACTAGCCCGAAGATCTCCTACAACTACAATCTAGTAGAAAGTAGCTTGATCTCCAACTTGCTACAAGTGACATGAAAATAAGTTTATATAAACATAGGGTAAGTATAATAGTATACTCAGTAGGATCCACCCCGAAGCCTCTCATGTAAAATTAAATAATTCATTCTAAAGCATAGTGAGAAACAAGTGAAACTAACTCATCAGCTAAATAGGTATACTAAGATTCCAGCCTCACCATATGTAATGAATTCAAGAGTATATAATATAATAATGAAAATCCAGTGTACACTGCTCCTACTTCTCCACTAGTTTGCTGCTTTGACCCAATGTCACACGTCCTAAGCATCTCTCTCCAAAAATGCATGCCCGCAGAAACCTGAGCAAAACACCAAAACATGCACCTCATGCAACAAAACCACAACGTCTACTCAAGAAAGTAACTGTGTAGTTTCTAGGAGCCACCATAGCTCGTATAATGTGTATCATATGTTGGGTATTATACCTCAAGCAATTACAACTCATACACTGAGTAAGGATCCTCAATCCATCACTGACTATACATGTTTCACCTATAGTAGTCCTTAGGGTACTATATTCAGAATATATGTGTTTGAATAACCACAAGCCATTACATCCACCTACACACATATAGGGGAAACTAACAAATGTTCCTACAAGTACATGTAACTGCCAAGAGAAGTGAGTTGGGCCAATGGGTGTAGTCATCCATCCATCCTTCCACCAAAATGTTGGGGAAAACACCCCCAGGGCTCAGAATCCCCGGGGTGTCAGTTTCCCTAACTGATGGGGTGGAGTAGCGTATATAAACACATAAAGTAAATAATATATTATATCTCACAACCACACTATGGGCATTACCTATTCTTAGACACAAATACAGCTAATGTCTCTTGGACTCCCATCTCCCACTTCTAAGACAAGGTATCCTATAAGCACACAACCATTTAAAGAGCATTATTGCCTTACTTCATTCCCTTTTTATCATATCCACTTTAAGATAATTAATTCATTAATCCTTAATTAACCATTAACAATTACACCTTAAATTTCAATCGCATCACACCCAATGTCCTCTATCCCTTTAAAATTGTAACCTCAACATTTCGTTCTGGAAAGTTCAAACCCCATGGGTTAAAATCATTTATTCAATTATTCATTTACAATATTAATTTTCTATATTCTCAGGCACTCTAGAAAATCATTTTATGCTACTAAACATAAGGGGGCTCAACACAGTGAATAGATAACTACCTGCCGAGTCTTTTCCTCCTATAGCAAGAGCGTAGACCCATCTCCTCTTGAGAAGCTAGACATGGAATGAACCTGGCATACCCCTTACATATTTTCCCCTTTCAGAAAAAGGGTATGCCTGACCAGCTGCCTAGATCAGTGGGGAAATCCCAAAAATACAACAAATCAAAGAAAAAACAAGCATCCAAGCATTCACATCCAACCTGTTCCATCTTCCATGGTGTCCTCTCCGACACCCACGTGCTTAAACTGATGCATCCCGCCACTCTAGGCATCATCTGCTACAACAACCAATAGTCCTCCCTGCCCCCACATATCACAATAGCCATCCAGTCTCACATTACATAACAAGTAACAAGAAAGTCAAATATCTTATCTATTGGGCTCTTTTCCCTTAAACAAGCAAGAGGGTAACTCATAACCCTAAAAATAATTATCATTTATCAAACAACCAGTTCTTTATTCCATCTTGTATTAACCGATTGATTATTCATAGGTTTCAAACATGGGAAACCTTATTAGTAAAATATCATAAATAACTAAACATGATGACTTCACCAATTTGATTGAAATCCAATTAAAAAAATTGGAACAAGATTCATTTACATTCCTCTTTATCTTTTTCCAAACAATTATCAATTAATTATGGCTTACGTTCATTACCAATTTCCATCGAGAATGAAAAAATCTATGCAAGAAAACATTGATATCAAACTATATAGAATAACAAGAGGTAATAACATACGATCGATCCCAATTTATTTATCCGATTCAAATATTTATTATGCCAATTTCATTGTGATCCAGTGGGATAAAACATGCTAAATCTAAAGAAACACGTAACAGAAAAGAGAAGAAATGAATACCCTACCTCAAATAGTTCTTGACATTCTTTATACGAGAATGAGCCACACAACGGGTTACAATGAAACTATTCCTAGAATGTCATCGTTGATCTATTCAAAATGGTCTACTATTGGAAATGTTCACCAAAGAGACTGTTCACAAGAATGGAAACATATAAAATCAGTGGGGGTATGTCAACTTAACCTCCAGAAACAACTCATACAATTGATGTTCACAAAGGAATGGACAAGAGAGTTCTGGGGAATTATAGAAGGAGTGAAGGTGAACATTATAATAGAATTCTTTTGATATCTTTTTCATATGTATCTCGAGATTATGAGAGGCCCGGTGGTTTTTCTCTTTGAGGACCTCCATATCAGTTAGACAAACTTATGAAATTCTATTTGACATTTTTTTATCATAGATAACATTTCACAGTTATGGAAACTGAATATTAATGGGAAGGACTACATCTATTCTATACCCTAGGGAATATGAATTCTCTAGAGTTGAATTCTAAATCTTCATCCAGTATTCCCAAATATTTTTGGGGAGATTTTCCATCCTACTCTTCATGTTCGGGCCCACCATATTCTACATAATTCTAGAGAGTTTTTTGTTGAAAACCTCAATCTATCCATTTTATTGTGTCTAATAATGTGAAGAATGTTTGGAACAGATGTTGTACTTGGAGTAAAATTAATTTAGATTAGTATTACATAAGGTGGTTCCATTTTTGGTCCGAATAGTGTGAGGGACTCTAAATCAATTGTTTTTTTTAGGGTTCACAAATTAGATCCCAAATCAGGAAATAACATCCTTAAGAGTAATTAGTTTCACAAACATGGATAATAAATTCATCCCTATCATAATGAACATTCATTGGTGAGCTATTGTCGGTTCATATGGTCCCATGAAATCGAATATCCATAATTTAAAGGGAAAAGATTACATGGTGGTATATTGGGGCTCTAGTGGTCGATGCATAATGTTGGTATGAATCTAACAAGCGTGACACCTTTTGGTGGACTCAGGGTAGTCATGTACCATGCTAGGGCAGAATTAGCCCATCCTTCATATATGGTGGGAGAGCCTTAATACTAAATGATGAGAACAACTATACCCAACATTAACTTTTTGCATGTGCTATGTATTTTAATCTACATGAATTAATTTGAGGGGAATTTTATCAATCCCACTCTTGTAGAGAGTCTTCTCAAGGGTGGTCCCACTCTAGAGGATGAACCATGATATGGAAATATGTATTTGATCATGCTTAAAATGTTATAGAGGGAGGGTGCCATTAGGAAGATACTAAACCAAAGTAGATGAACAATCATAGGTTTCCTATGTATTGAGGGATCTATTGGTCAAGATGTAAAAGAACCAACAGTTAGGTCCTTTACCTACTGGACATCATCATTCTATATGATGATAGGAACAATGACCCTCTAGTGTGCCACATGAATGAATAGATCATCTATGTCAAGATTTATAATATAGGATTCTAAGATTTCTAGTGCATCGACTTGACCACTAGGTGACTGGGGAACATGAATCACCTCATGATGATAAGGAAACTATGCAATCAACTACTACGGGAGTTCCAACAAGGGCATGAGATCTGGATTCCTAATGATATAGTCACAATTGATTCTGTTGACAACTAATTTCTTATCTCCCTTCCTGGGATATATAGGATATTAATCACTAGAGTCAGATCAATACCAGTAATAAGAGCCTGGTACTGATCCTTGTTGTTTGTGTATCCTTCTAAAATCATGAATGAGTATGGAAAACAACACTTTCCATGGGGATAAAGATGATCCCCAAAACTACACTGTTGAGAATGTGATTCCTGTGAGATCAACTCATTAGGCTCTCGGAGGCACCATCAAAATTCATATGCCAGTAGGGAACAACCTATTCCACCTAAAACATATCATATTCTAGTAAAATCGACATCTATAGGCGATTATTTATGAGCTGGATGGGTGGATAGATTGTCAACCATCTCTAGGACATTGATGGCCTTTTATGAAAAAAACTAATTTCAAAATACTGAAGGATAACTTTCTAGAATACCAATCATTATATCAATATTGGAATATTCAGTTTATAATTTAGGGGATCTAAGTTAGACACCAGTTGTATCGCACAATTATTCTGGTAGTGCTGCAATTTCTTCACTATGAATACTTGTATGAGGCATGTCTTGTTGATATAAAATTATCTTGCCTATGTGTTTTGGAGCATGTGACTAAGATCATATAAACTATTCTCTCTCCCTTCATTTTTCTTATAGAAGATAAGGGATCCAATTGATCATTACAGGAAGGTCCTGTGGAAGACCATATGCATCTCTAAGATGGGTGGAAATAGACACAAAAGGTGTAGTAGATACTTATTGATTTACAAAAATATGGACTGAAAATCCTCATCCCACTGGTAGATGATACCTTTATTCATCTTCCAATAAAATGTATTCACTTTCCATCAGGTTTTCTTATGAATTTATGTTTTTTGGTTACATTAGTTTAAGGAAAAAAGTCACCTAGAGGTTGATTAGAAGTGGAATATGGATTATTGACTTGTTCATCTCTAGATCTGTTTAAATGACTTTGTATCTAATGAAAATCCACGAAATATCCCTTAGGTATTTTCATATTCACACTTCATGAAGATTATCTTCAAATCATGGATCAGAGTAATAATAACACCCCTTCAACATTTTTGAGATAGTTCAAACACTGGATTGTGTTGACCACCAAATCATCCATGTAGTAATCCATTAGTATCCTGAGGATCAGTTTGAACATATGGTGCATAGCATGCTTATATGTGGCTCACACATTATATAGATATAATGTCCTTACCTGATGTTGGAACATTCATTATGGCACTATGAAGCTCTTAGACTCATCATATTTAGGTTCTATTTGGATTTGATTGTATCTATAATACCCATCCATGAAGGTGATAGACTAGAAATTAGATTCATCACTGACAAATAGTGTTTTCACATGAAGGGGAAAATATTTCATTAAATATTGATAGTTTGGTCCCAAATATCAATTAAGGCTTTATTATTCTAGTTCATTTTAATGACTATAACGATGTTGGATAGGCACGTGGGGTACTGATTTTCGGTGATAAATCTTTATTTGACATGATTATAAACATAAGCCTCAACCATGGAACCATGAGAAGGATTCATCATAATGAGAGGATTCTTGAACTCATGATGAATCACTGGGAGACCAAGATATTGGTTGGAGACCTAAGGGCCTTGTCCTAATATCTGGTCAAAACTATAGGAAAAACAATCACGGTGTTTCCTCCAAAAATCCATGAAATAATGTTATTCTACTAAAGCCATGGATGTGCTAATTGACATTGGCCTCAGATCATCTTCGATATAAAGGTTCACCTAAACCAACTCATTAAAGTTGGTGGAGATTCCCTCTTAAAACATGGTAGTATTATTTTCCAATTCATATTCATCACCTGAAGAGGGAGAATATGTTGGAGGAGACTGTTCATTTGTAAATACTTCTTTTGGGGTAACATTGGTTCCATTTTGGGATGTTGATGTGGAATCATCGTAGGGAGACTCCTTATCCAATGAAACCATAATTAAAAATATTTTCAGGCCAATACTATATAGAATTTGAAAGAGGGGTCTATAATTAATGTTAAAGAAATGGTGGAGGGTCAATTGTTTGGTGGTTCAGCCCAGATGGGAAAAAATTCTGGGATGACGTAAAATCGATTCTAAGGGAGATCATATTGGTATTTCACTTTGGAATTGGATAATGGTATATCTTGGCCCTTTTTGGTGAACAAATATGTGTTAATAAATTCTTGTTCTTTGTTCCTAGGGAAATGGAACCCCTTCCTCTCGAAAATAATAATTCATTTTCACTTGTCTAGTTTTGTGGCATCAAACTGATGAATTAAGAAGAATACGAGTAATCCAAAATCTTTCCAAAATATGACTACAAACAGTGATGGGATTTACCTTATTTCTCTGAATTTTAATATCCTTTCCCTTATAATGTCTATCATCTAGGTTGTGGTCTTCACAGGAGCCAAAGGGGGATGAATCACTAAGAAGCATTCTTACGTGTCCATTGTGGGTGTACTTGATTCATTGATGATATGATTAAGGTACTACTTCATGAAGATAGAGCCATTTACTACCCATTAACACATTTTAGGTGGTATCCTATATGACAACCATGAACATAGAACTCGTTAGCCAACGACCTCAGTTTTCCATCAAATTATTCCCCAAGGACATTGTTTGTTCTATCATAGACCTAAATAATTAGGTTACATGTGCTCAAATCTTCATTAGTCAGCCCCAACTTGTAGAGTGTGTGAGTCGGTATGGGATTGATCATGTGATCTATGTCCTCCAAGAATCATTGTATTTACACACCATTGAACTGCAATTTGATGTAAAATTGGAATATATTCGGCTATATGAGGGATCCCAAATTTCTATGGAGAGGGAGATAATGGATTGGAATATTTATTTATCTACCTCCACTATATAGATGGTATCTATGACTGATACCACTATTTCATTCTAAATGTGAAATTTCATTTCTTCTAGTTGGGACTTACAGATCTCTTCTGACATGAGGAGGGCATCGAGGATCAATTTCTTTCCAGGTATGTCGTTGAGGGTATTTGACACATTGTACTTCTATGAGAGTCAAAACTTTATACCCATATGGGTTATTTCAATAGAATGAGTCAAAAAAAGCGATGTTTGAAGAACCAATGTGTTATGGTTGGTGCTAAAAATGTCCTTCTACTCATCATAAATCTCCAAAAAATTACTATTTGTTGGCCACCAGTTAGTAGAGGCATGGATTTAGTTGGATGTGGCCAATAATGAAGTTTTGGTGGAAATTCATCCATGTCTATTAGTATTGTTAGTTGTGGGGGTATGTCTAATAGTGTTTATTGAGTGGACTGTTCTTGATGTTTTCTATATAGAACATACTGGCTGGTTTCGATATCATGTGTGACTAGGCATTTATAATTAGCTTTATCATTCAAGAATCTCAAATGTCCTCTACCTCTTCATTGATTCCTTTGTCTATGGGTACTATGGGAACATGGATGATATTACATGTATTCAGGGACCATGAAGGGATCCCCCAACATGATAGTATTCATAATGGTATACTCTTGAGCAACATTAGTGGAGTATTTTTATGTTTTGAGGACACTGGGTGTGATTCCTATCTCTAGTGTCATGAAATCATCAAGTGTGCAAGATGGTTTTGGCACCGACGAGGAACATTGGATTCAATTGCATCATTGGAGCCTACTCTTATAAAATGTAGAATGCAGTGAGGTGGATGGAGAAGCATCAATCGGGAAAGGTGAAGTGACATCATGAGTTTTAGGCCAGACTATGTGGGAAAGGATGACACCACAATCTTGAGTGACTGTTCTGTGGGTTAACCAGTCAACGTAATTCTATATTATTTGGTGGAAACCTATAACCATTCACCCATAATGTTTATGTCCTGTTTAGTGAAAATGTGTTGCATTTATGATAGGACATTTCTCAACATGACCAAATCTATTTTCAGATGGTCCTGGAGAAAATCCATGATAAAAAAGATCTATTTTATTGTATTTAAACGGATCTTGTGGTAGGGGAAATAGTTAGGGAGATAATTACCCTAAGCTTCTTGGATATTCTTATACTCTCACAAAATAAAAATCCCCAATTCCATGAAACTACGAAATAACAAGGAACCTGATCCTCCTAGAAGTAATAGTTATGGTCAATATTTTTCCAAAAGGGAACACTAGTAGTGTGCCCCTAATGGGGGTGGGATCCAGATTAGTGGGTAGAACCACAGTCTCTCATTGAGGCAGCTACACTTGGAATGGAAGTGATTGTTGATTCTTCACTTGGTGAGGATGATATTAATGAATCTACTACTGTTCCTAAATATGTTATTTTAGTGGAGGGGCCAAATAATAATGTCGTTCTAGGGCCCCCACATATACTACGATACCAATCTTTTACATTGATGATATTCTTATGGGGGTTGGGAAAGGTAGTGGCCATGCTTATTTGACTTTCTACAAGGCTTCCTCAAGGTGTTAGTCCATGTCATAAATATCCAAGAATCCACTTAGGATGTTCTGAGTGATGGGAGTAGGGGCTAGATCAGTCCTGATTTTTTCCACAAACATCATTAGTAGATTCTCTTGATTAAGTGGGATAACGACGAAATTTGTGCGACCCTTCCACTAGGATAAAAAGACTGTGAAACAATTATCAAGTTGTTTCATTCACTTTAAGAGGTCAAAAATTATTTTCATGCATGTGGTGGAAATAAACATCTGTAGCAATGTCCAGTGAAGATCTTCCCAATAATTGATAGTTAAACTTGGTAACTAGATATACTAGATGAACACAATCTCATACAATATCTGTATGAATCATCGACGCATGGAAGCCTCCTCTAGTGGTGTATTTCCCAACATGTTCTTACATGTCGAGATGATTTGTGATAAATAGTTAAATAGATAACCCATATCATTGAATGGGGAAAATATATGGATCTTGGAATCTTGGGGTTCTTGCATATCATCCATCCTTATCAGTTATGGTTTTCTATCTAGTGGGATATCCACTAGTTTCATCTCTAGGGATTGAATGAAATTGGTGATAGAAACTATCAAATCACCTTGGTGGGCATTCCTATCTCGATGAGGATCCCTATACACTAGGGTATTAACATGCTCATAAAAATGGTAGGTAGAATCGGTACCTCAAGGAGCGGCTCGGTATACGTCCCTAAGTGGGTTATCACAATGATCGGGAATATTTGGTTACTCATATCATGGTATCTTTTCATAAACACATTTCAATTACCAATCTAGATGTTAAGTATTTCTATTCTCTTTTAGGATAAAATAGGTGAAGAGGCCATGTTGCTATATCTACTACCAAATTGGTGGAGGAACAACATTTTGTCGAGGAGTGTAATAACTCGAGTACTTCTTAGCACAAATATTATCAATGATCCTCTTCTGATGGGTGGCCTATTGATGTAATGTAGAAATTGAAGGACTAAAATTTCTATTTTTCATTATATCAGAAATATCAATGGTCAGAGAGGCCCTGATCATCTCCTTACCCTTGTTGGTGTTTCAGTCGGTAGGCAATCATTTGCAAGGATTCCCGATGTCGAGTGTTTACTATATCATGTGGGCACGATTATATCTATGAGGGTCTACCTAATAATAAACTTCACAAAATGGGGGGGGGGGGTTTACAAGTATGAACATGTGTTGAATCCCCATCCTTGATATATCAGGGCTGACCATGTTCACAGTAACTATAACTGGATTGAAATCCTCAATATCAACAAGGAATGTCATGTTATCATAGATGTGGATTAAGTGGATTACAACATACATTCCTCAACCACTATTTTGAACATGTGGAAATTTCTCTTCTATTATTTTGTGGAGCACTATGAAACTCTTGTAACATATCTATTAGAGGGTCATGAGGTAGTTGGGTGATGCATTCATTTAAGCCACTATGCTTTCATCAATCTAAACCATATTTCTCTACTGATCAACATCGTCCAAGTGCTTTTGGATTCTAGGATAGAACAACTATTAGACATAGACTAGAAAACACATTATATAGATAGTTCAGTGGAAGAACACAACCCAGAACATATTTAGGGATTCTGGGATGCTAAAGTTGGGTGTGTCTTCAACCAAAATAAAAAGGACAACTAATCTGTAGACAGATTATCCCATTGGATTTTTTTCAAACACAAGGCCCTACTTTTGGTTGTCCCATTAATTGATCAGTACTAAATGTGGGATTAGAGGCATCACTGATGTGAATAAATGTTGTTGTAGGATGGACGATGGAGAACCGGTTGTGTGAGATATTTGTTCACTACATACTGGGTCATCTCTTGAGTGTGGTACCACCACATCATTATGTCCATATAGGACTATGTGTCACCACATCCTCATGTGTGAGAACATCAAAGATCATTTGTGACTCAACTATATTCTCTACATCTATCCCATTCCAAAATAAGACTCCATGTTCATGGGTAGAGGAAGAGAGTGAAATAGGAGATGATATAGATGAAAGCACCATGAGCCCCTACAAGGGAGAAAATTATTTCACAACATTTATTTAAATGGAGAGGGATTTATGAATTATATAAATCTCACCTCTTGGAATTAATAACACACTTTTTCTCATCGTTCCCAAGACACTGATGCTAATGAATGGGGTGAAGGATCCATCTTTCAATTTCATTCTAACATAAAATTTGAGAAAAATGGGATTGACAATGACTTGGCGCATCCCGGAAATTTTCCATCAGTTGGAGTTCTTCCAACTTCCTCCGGAGGGTTATTTAGTGTAGCGATGTTCTTCGTAATTCGGAGGACCTCAATGGTGGTGGGTGAGAGTGCGGGGAGAAACTACCCTTTTATTAGTTAGTATAAATGGAGGAACTTCATATTGGTTGTTTCTGGAGTGGGTAGTAACTTCTCTTTGTTTTCTATATGAGTGGAGTAGACCTCCACTCTAGTTATTGATAAAGTAGGGAGGACCCTTTCTTTGGTCTTTGGGAAAACAGGGAGGACCTCCATGATAACCTGTGGTAATGGCATGGGGAGGACCTTCATAATAGTTGGTTGAATCATGAGGAGGAAATTACCATAGTTATAAATGTATAGAGAGAGGACCTCCTAATTGATTGCAAAAGGATAGGGAAGGAACTCTTTTTTTATAGGAGGGAGTATGAGGAGGACAGCTATGTTATTTGTTTAGAGAGAAGTTAGTACTTACAATTTGGTTGGTTGCAACACAGGGATGACCACTGTATTGGACAGTGGTGATATCATAGGGAGGAACTTTGAACTAATCGATGATAGAGTGGGCAGAACTTACACTTGAGCTATAAATGATGGGTGTAGGGCCTCCACACCGAGTGGTTGTGACACAGGGAGTGACTCTAGGTTTGTTGGTGCTAACAGTATGGGAAAAAAATTAGTAATAACTATTGATAAAGCTGGGAGGGCCTTCACATTGATCGATGAAAACATTGGGCGAACATCCATGAAAATTGTTAGAGTTGGGAAGTCCTCCGCATTGGTTGGAGATAATATTGGAAGGACCCACCATTTTGAATCTCATCATTATGGGTCATCCTATAAAGGTTACTAGAGAATCTAGTGATTGATAGTGTCATCCCACCATACATGTAGTGTGGCTAAGGTCTCGATCCCAACCAACTAAATATTGGTCCATGGTAAGTAGTTGGAGGGATCTGGAAGAATATGTCGCTATTAGCAGAATCCACTTCCCCCATAGAACACAATGACCCCTATTGGGAATTATCTGGGGAATTCTCCCAATGTTGACATAGGGTGGTCTGGACCAAGGTTTTCAGGTAGGAGTATAGTCCACATATTCCTCGACCTAGAGGACCGATTCTCCTTTTCAATGACAATGGTGGGAGCCATTCTTGGTGTCTCCTGGGTAGTTATTGGGGTTATGGGGACTAAAAAATCCACCACCACAAATTAATAAGAGAGAGAGTCATATGATTACTTTGAGGAGAGGCTCCTGAAGTGTTTCATTATTAGATTGGGGAGTATTGGCTCCCTATGCTAACCTTGGGGCAGCATTTTTGATAAGGTGTTGAAGCCTCCATGTCCTATTGGCCCATCCCCTTTGGTTCTAATTACCCCACCTACCCATATAGTCTTACAATGTTGACCATCACTTTGTTATGCATGATCTCTAAGGGTGAGATAGGGAATGGGTATCCGATATCTCTAGTTGTACTGGAATTCATGGAAGAGGTGGAATCATGTGAGACTTTTTCATTAACATTTCTCCTTCCCAAGAATCTAAATGCATTTGGTGGATGATTTCTTATATCTTGGCTCTTATAAAGTAAGAGGATTCAGTTTTCATTATATATACAAGGAAATAAATTACCAATTCCCCATATTCTAGAATTCTTTTATTGATTTGTATATATAACCAGGTTGACAATGTCATAGATTAGAATAATGAATATTTATCTACCACAATTACATGTAAGTCCCATTTCATGCCCATTATTTTCATGGTGGGTCAACGAACCGAATAACTAGATCTGGTGTCATTCAAATATGTTTACTTCACAAACTCTAATAATTCTCAAGTTGATAAGAATTATTTAATATCAAGGTTACCATTTATATTTCTTATACATTTTCTAGGCCAAGCCATCGCCTCTTACTGATGCATTCTTTGGCGTTGAAATTTGTTTCCCTGCATTGTAATTTTATTAGGTTGGAAGAATTCATCAGATCCATCAAATATGTATTCTCCTTGATCAAAATTGTATTATTGGATTTCATTTTCTCATTATGTGGATTTTTTCTAGGAACTTATCACCTAGTCTAGTTCCCCCTCGTAGGGTTAGGCCATGTTCATGGAAATCATTTCTAGTGACATCTCATTGTTGACTCTTGTCTGTTACACTACTTCTCTCTGGACATGCTAATGGATCTTGATAGGGAAATATACTTTGCTTAATATAGTAGTAAAATTATGCATCATTGGCATGTGTAGATGCTGTAAACACTGGCCACATTTGTTCTTCCTCATAGGAGGGTATATCATAGAGGCATATTAGGTACGAAACCCAAGGAATCCCATGTTTATCATTTGGTATATGATGCCAACAATGCATATATTCCACGTCTCTATCCTCAGAACTCCCATGTTTAGAATGAGTTAGCTGACTCAATAGGTTCATATCTTCCAAGGCTATCACCTCATGCATTTCATGCTTAGAATGAGGTGTTTGAATGTGTAGGTGAATATCATCCAAGGATTTCATCTTATTCATTCTTATTTTAGTATGGTGTAAAATCATGATATGGGTAAAGAGTTTAATGTCTTTAAATGAAAATGATAGATGATTAAGACTCCCTATAGGGCTCGATAAAGTGTATGTGTACCTGGAAGGGATTAATTGATATATTCTCCAATGGATGTATTAGAATGCCTTTTAGAGGAGGACCCAAAAGGTGTTCCCCAAAAAAAATTTTCTCAACATTAAGAATGATGGGTTCCCTATAGTGGTCGGCCCGAGTGGTGTGTCTCAAAATGGGAAGATTTCACATAATTACGGTGGGTGGATTATAACATCGTATGAGAGCGGATTTGGGGGGTGTGTCCCAAAAATGAATGTTTTCAAACAATGTAGGTTGATCGTAACACACTTGCAGTTGGATCAATGTACAGAAACCCTATGAGGAAGAACCTTGGTTTAAAATAGGATAGGAATGAGCCTTATTGAGGTATCACACATGCCATCTTTTTTTGATAGTGTTCATAACTCACATAATTCTATGTTGTAGTTTAAAGTTGTCTATGAGGACCGGTCCATTCGGTTTATCATCATGGGATAAGGGTGATCTCTTTGATAAATGGGTTTCTGTGAGGAGTGGTGTGTGTATTATGAATAGATGGTTCCATCCAAAGATGAATACTATGAGTTAATTTTTTTTGGTTCTTACCTATGAATGGAACATGATGGACCTGAAGGAGAAAAGGTCTCCCATGTTTGGGGCATGAATATATCAGTATGTGGCTGCCCAAAGAAAATCAAGATGGATAAAATTATTGGATTTGGGCCTTATTAAGGATTCCAATGTATCCCTGCCTTTTAGAAATCAAATCCCATGTAGTTATGAATGGTCTGGGGCTTTTACCTAAGGAGGAGGCTCACGTAGTAGAGCATGTGGTTGGGGATATACATAGGAGCCTCTGATTTTGTGGGACATGGGTGGGGATTTAAACTAAAGTGGCCCACATGGATTGAGGTTGAATGTCATAGTATCTAATAACCTTTAAGATTATGTGATTAATTCCTGGTGTGAAAAAATAGGACGGAGTAAAATTTTTGATCGTGTTTCCAAAGATGCACCATCGAGAGATGATTTGGGGAATATGCATGGAAACTTCCCAAGGAGTATGTCCTTCACTATGGGGTGGATTTAATTTGATGTTGCGAGGATATGATTCCATGTGATGAGTATCTCATCTCCAGTGATGATAGGAGATGTGGAGTCTATATCTTACTTGTAACTCATGGAGCATCAGGCCAATTTAGAATGAGGAAAGTCCATGGTTTAATATTATGTCTTGGTAATGTTGGTACCAGGTAGTTTTACATCATACTACATGGACATGGGGGACTTACTCCTTACCCATTGTTCATAAATAGCCATAGGTAATCCCCTATTGTGTGGGGAATGTAATTAGAAATATTGTGTTAGAAAAGTGTTGAGTATGGGCCGATCACGAGGTCGACATTAGAATATCAATACTGAGAAGAAAGAGGTTTTAGAATAAGTATTTTTGGATTAAAAAGTTAAATTGGAATCTGAGGCTGCCCATCAAGTGGAGTGGGCCATTGGATTTGGTGGCACATGTCCTATAGGAATTTTAGGTGCTGAAGAAACAATCGGGGATGGGTTTGGGGGTTTAAATCACTCAACCATCATTTAGAGGTTTTAGTAGTAGGGAGGCTAAATGGAGAGGCTTGGGAGAGGAGCTCATCAAGTATAAGACCTCAAATAGAGGTGATCCACCAATATTATGTCCTCTGTTATGGTTAGGTGTTTTGTAATGGAGTATTTTTCATGAAATAGGGTGACCCTATCTTTATATGAAGTCATTGAATATTAATGGAGTTCTTAATAAGGATGTAATGCTTCAAGAATCCTCAAGCCCCTAATTTTCCTTTATTAATTTTTGAAGGGCGTATGACTTCATGAAAGGTAATTCCACCAATGGTGGTGGCTATCATGAACAAAATAAAGGGGTTTTTTTCAATATCAGGTACCTCAGATAATATATTTTTTTCTAGTACATGATGCATTGATGCTTTTCAAATTGGGAGAAATTTGGATGTCTAAATGTCAGATTCAACCATAGAAAATGATAGAATGAGGATAATATTTCTAGGAATGGTGTCTCACAAAGCTTGTAAGTGGTATCATGGAGGAACTTGGGGGATTTTCGAATGGGCACAGCTCTATCGAAGTAACAAATCACACCTTCAATACATCACAATTTCATGAAGAGGTATCATTCTCATGAAGAAGACAGTCCAACCTTCGAACAGTGGTGAAGAAGTGTCAGACTCGCAGAGGACACCATAGATAATTCATTCTTCCATGAAGTTACATTGGAATCATGGAGGACAACGAAACTTATTCTCATCTTCACAAAGGAACTTATCATTTGGGATCTCCCAAATATTTTTAAATAAGTATGGCTTCATGGAGAAGTCGCTTCTGAGGGTATTGAGGCTATTTTTGGCATGGATTTTCTTGAAACTAGCTTCTTCTTCATCAACTATTATAGTGGTATGTATTTCAGTTAAAACATATGCGGAATGATTTGATCCTTCTCTATTATCTATTATATATGATCAGGTCCCTTAATAATCCACATTACAACTTCATCCTATATGTTGGATCCCACAACATATACCCATATTAGGCCTCATAGGGTATAATTTGAAGTCTATAATGGTAACTATTGTTATATGATAACCTCATCAGAATTTGGTTCTAACATGAACATACATATAATTAAATTCAATATGATCTCAGAATATATTCTAGAGATGGGTGGTTTTCTATGCCTAATAATCCATATATGGGTGATAAGTTGAGTTTTAACTCGTCTCTAAATCCAACATTTACTAAATTTGTATCCCAAACATTTTGGAATTCCTAATATCTCAATCAGATATAATTTAGTGTGGTACTCTATATAGTCTTACCAATTCTCCTGTATGTATCATAAGAAGTTGGTATTGAGGGAAAAATTCGTTGATAATAATGAAATGTAGTGAATTTTTAAGGTGTTTGACACCCCCCAAATGGGATTATGGGATTTAGTTTCATAGGGAATGTTAATGAAAAAAATCAATTTTTATGTTCTAAAATATCAAAATAGTAATGGGAAATGGTTTCATAATACCCTTAGACTACTATCTTTCAACATACACATGGTGACATACACAACATCATGAAACAAATTCTTTAGTCTCCCTATTTTTTATCCCACCATCTGATATTGTCATATTTATATACATTTTAGTGATTCATATATGAATATATATGCATGAAAAATATGGATCATTGAGAAGATACCACTTCAGTTCTGGTTAATAAGGGTCAAAAATTTAGATTCTATGTGATATAGCTTCAACTATATAAAATTTAATCTCTAAAATATAATATATATCTATCTGCAGATCCTTATATTCTTTTTTGGGTCTGCTTGACCCCCTCAAGAATAGGTGGTTGAGTAGTAATTTAGTAAAGGAAGAATGATATTCCTTTTATAAAACCACGTTCCATCCTTTTCATGTCAAAAAATATTGGATTCCATTTAATCATCATCATATATAGGATTATATAAACCTTTTTACTAAGAGAATACATAACATTATACACCTACTAGGAAGAAAATAAAAAGAACAATAAAAATCCTTTATCAGATCTAACCACCATTAATATACACATATTAATCTATAATTAAATGAATATATTCATGAGAATCTTATGATCCTTATATATGTCACACTTATCCTGATAGAGATAATGTATCCAAATCATTAATATAAATACCATTATAGTGAATTCTAGTTCACGTGATGGGTAGTTCTACTCGTTAATCATTAATTGGAGTGATTTTTAATTTATCACATTTTCAATTTTGTATATTTCACAAAAATATATATTTTAATGATGAATCAATGTAAATAGAAATTCATACCACATTGGTGTATAATTTAATCTCATGAGTAGTGAGTATCCTCTTCTTTATATCTTAATAGATCTCCTCACATTCATCAGTCCTGAGCAGCTTAGATCCATTCAATGTTATTTTACTTAGTGGGATTGAAAATCCTGTGATGTTTCAAAAAAAAATATTATAGTACCCAATAAAAGAGGGGAACTACACATCTTTATCTTATATGTCATTCTTGGAAATAGATAAATTTATTATGTATTTCTGGGTCAATAAATTTAAATTTTCTAGTGAAAAAATGAACCCAGAATATTTTATATCCATAAAGAACTTGCATTTCATGTACTTTTAATATATATTTTCATTCGCAAGGATTCATGCATATCATCATCATGCTCCTCATGTTCGTCATTACTTTTAATGTAGACATCAGTATCATATATAAATAACATCCCATATTTTCAACAAAATATATAAGGACTCTATTTATTAAGTCCATGATATAGTAAACGAATTATTAATTCCAAATTAGATTAATTATTTTCTCATAGTGGCTATACCTTGTATGAAAAGGAGACTCAGGGATATCAACTATATTTATTATTACTTGATATTTTACCGACTAAAGATCAACCTCATAGATGTATTGGGATGAAAATAATTGGTTTAAAATGAAAAAATTCCATAGATGATGATTCCTTTTCTTTATCAAATTCCTATTAAGATCATGATAATCAATGGATAAGCACATTGGATCATCATTTTTCTTGATTAAAAGGGCATGCACACCCTAAAGATAAGAAAAAGGAAATATAAAACCATTTCAAATATTCTTTTGCACTTTTTTCTTTATCTTGTAAAGTTCAAAATTGTTCATTTTGTATGGATTATTATATATTTTCATACCTCAGATTATAAGTTTAAGTGAGAACTAAACCTCTCTTCTAGGAGGAAGTCCACCAAATTCTTTGGGGAAATAATCACCATATTCTCTTAGATTCAATGTTCTCAAGGATGATCATTTCTATTATATTAATCATCTTCTCTAGAAACGCTTTATTATAAGGAAATAGTATCCATGCTAAGGTGATAATTCCAAAAATCATAACTCATACCCCTTACACTTGTATATAATCATAGTGAAATTCATTATACATATAGTGACTTCCATCTCCTTGTAATTGATACTGACTTGACATATAGAAATTCAATACCTAACCAAGATGGAATAAAATTACCCTAAAGTATAACATGTTTATATGGGAATATACTCTTGAATATTTTTATAGGGGAACTTATATACATGGGATTAAAAAATCGACCCCTTTACCATTTTCACATATAACACAAATACCATGATATTATGTTATTATTTAGTAGATATACTAATATTATGTCATATAAATGAATGTGTAGGTTAATTTTCACTAATTAATCATGAATTTAAAAAAAGGATTAAAATCCAAGATTTCACTTTTTTATTCAGGTTCTAATTATATTAATTATTTTAATTAGAATTAGATATTATAATTTCGATATCATTAATGATATAAAAGAGAAAAATGTGAACATAAAAGGGAGAATGTTAAATTAAATTTATTACCTAACCTATGATTTTGACGGTTTAAATATAAGTTATCTACTGTCTATTTCATAACATTAAATTTCATAGGAATTTTCCATCCATTTATAGGGTCCGATAAAAAGAACATGATTATCCATTGTATATCCCATGGGAGTGTCTATCTAATTGATAAGTGTTAGGAATAATATCTATGAACACGGTACATTTTTTTTAAATACCAAAAAAAACCTTTCATAGATATTACTCTTAGGTATATATATTCAATAGTTGCATCACCATGGTAGTATTTAGAAAGGGATTTATTTTCTTGGAAAACTAAGAACTCTATTCTTTACCAAAATATTGTGAAGCATTCCTATATTTAGTCTCATACCTAAGCCTTTGACTTCAATTTCTAGTCCTAACACCTGAAAAAACTATACAGTAATCTAATACCAATTATAAAAAAACTTATATTATATAAACTCTAATTCATGGTTTGTTATATCATGATAACCATAATACAGTCCCAGAGGACAAAGAGGCCAAGTGTATTTTTGAAATAATTAAAATAGAACAACATAAATAAATATGATACAATTTCTTTTTTAAAAACTCTATAATGTTCCCTTAATTTCAATTAATCATTTAATGTTTTAAGAAGTATCCTAGGAACATATATAAGAAAGGGGTGGGATATAAATCCAATTAAACAATGAATAAAATCATAACATTATAGAATGTAATTAATGTGAGTCAAGTGGAATAAAATGGTCATAAAAAATAAAGAATAAAAACAATGAACATAAAAATATGACCTATTATGATAGATTAAAGGCATCATAAAAAATGTAAAAATAACATAATATATGGAATCATCAGTATAAGTCCATGATGAAAACTGAGATATCAAAATATATTGTTATTAGACTAATTTCCCATCAAAAATACCTTGTACCTCATTAGTTAAAAAATTTCCCAATGAATTGGAGGGATATATAATTTTGGGACCACCCATTATGTTCATATCATGTACGTTAACTTGTGTTCCACATATATCATACAAAAAAAGTGAATATTTTATCAATATTAATCATATGATTATGGTGTGTAGGTTAAAAACATGGATGTCCCCAATAAATTAAGGGATGTAAAAGTAGATGAGAAACCTAGAGTGGGAATGGTGATGCTTATTCAAAAAATAAAAGACTGGCATAAAAAATAAATAAATAATATTGGCAATATAATGGGTGTACATAAAAGTACATAAAAATTATTAATGATAGTGAATGCTCAACTATAATTACGTGGGAAACATAAGTGAATTAAAAGGATGTCTGAAAAACATTCTAAATTAAAAATATTGATATTAAATAGATTAATTGATAAATAATACATTAAAAATAGGAAAATTAAGAGAATATTTTACTTTATCACTCTTATGGGATATGTAATAGTTATAATGAGAAAGGTTAAATAATATCTCAATATTAGAAATTAAATTGGACAGTAAATGAATATTTATATACACATTAAAAAACTGATATTCAACTTTCCCTTTAAAAAGGATCTAACATAGATATATTTTAAAAATAAAACTCTTTTCAATATCATATATAACATGAAAAACTGAGGTGAAATGATATATGAAATGTTATTATTTGGATATTATTGTTAAAACAAAAAAAAAATAAACTACATTTTATAAATAGTATTAAATTAATAATTAAATACATATATGGTTCATACTCAAAATATTTTTTTGACAATATCTTAGTAACTACTCACTAAATTTTTAGAAATGTTTTTTATTCATCAAAAATACAATTTAATTAAAAATAGTTTTATTTTATTACCATGATAAAAATACTATAATTAATTACTTAAACACTAATAAATTTTATTTTATAAAAATTATATCATTTTATATATTTTAATATCAAAATTATCTTCTATAAAAATGTTTACATTTTTGAGAAATGTTATATTTTTCAACGAATATGCAAAACAATGATTTTTATTGAAAATTATATATTCATTTAAAGAATATATAATGAAAAGTTAAATTTTTTATTATTTTTAATATTTAATAGGTTCATTTTGTTTATAAATAATCCTATTATAGTCTTTGGAATGATTCTTATTCTTTGATTTGGTTTAAATAATTATATATAGTAAAAATAATTTTTCAAAAAAAATAATTATTGATTGTGTTCTATGTCTTAATCTCACATTATGTTTAGAAAATCATGAAATTAAATTTTGAAAAACTTATTTATTATTTGGAATAATGTTTTATAAATTTTGATGATAGTTCCCATTTCTACATTATGTATAGTAACCATAACAAATAATTTTCACTTTAGTACGGGTAAATATGGTAATTAATGTTAAAATTAATATGACGAATACTAAAAAAGATGAAAGATTATGCCTTTAACCTATTGGATGAGTTTAAACTTTCTATACCCATCAATGTTATTAATTTATGGAAACATAGAGCCTTAGTTAATTACTATTTTTCATTATATTATTTTAAGTAATGAAATGTAGAAATTGTACTTCTCATTGATTTATAATAACATATTTTTGGACATATTGATAAAAAATGATATATTTAGTTAAAAAAAATCATTATAAATTTAAAATATATTTTTTATGTTAGTTTATTTATAATTTTCATTGATGAAATAATAACATCAAATTCTTACACAATGCAGAAAGTGTATTTATTTAATTAATATACATATGATATAATTTATTTTTAAAATATTAAAAGTTAAAATTTAAGGATTTTCTGATGTTTCATTTTATTTTTAGATAATTATGACATGTTAGCTATTTTTAAAGGATTATATTCTAATTAAAGTATTTTTCATTTTATCATAAAAGTAAAATTAAATAAATAGTTCCAAAAGTAACATTTTTTATTTTATAATAAATATTATTTTATTTCATGATTTAAAATTTCTAAAAAACCTATATTCATCCAAGTGATGGTTATATTTTTTGAAATATCATCTATGGTATAATTATATGAAAATTATCCTATAATTTTAAAAATAACGATACATAAATATTAAAAACATTTTTATCGAGGTAAATCTTCAACAGGGTTAAGGCATTATAAAATAAATAGATAAGTGTAAAAACATAATATAAACATGTAAAAATGTTATTACATGACAAGATTTCAATCCATACTCATAAATTCAATGAATAATATCATTTAGAGACATTTTTCATAAAAATTATTTTTTATTAATTTAATATTTTATATATTTCCAAGAGTACCCCTCCCCCTCACATATAAAAGGTTAACTCTTATCCCCATTTCATCACACATAAAAATAATTTTAGTTAAAAAAATAATTACTGAAATCCATTCCTAACATACATCCCCACATTATAGAGGTCTTGGTTCTAGTAGAATACAAACCATATAGGGTTTAAGGTGATAATAAAATGATGTTCTCTAAAGAATATATAAAGTCACCAATAAAATGGTTTAGTTTTATTTTTATTTATTCCTCCTTATAATAGGCCAAAAATGATGACAATTTTAACACCAGTATATTCAATACACGAGTTATAATTTTTTATTTATTGTATATATATGATATTAATGAAATAATTACAATAATGGAAGGATAATATATCATATACCTTTCAATTCAATGAATAATTATAATTTTTTGTATGTAAATGTCGATTACCACCTCTATTAAGTAATATGATACTTTTATCATCATCTTATCACATTGATTTCATATATAAGAGTGTTTATAAAAAATATACAAAATTTATGATTTGATTTTCCCTCTAGAAATTTAAAATAATACTTATATTTTTTCCACCATGATAATTTAAAAACAGAAACGTTACATGTGTTATTTATGGACTACCATCACCATGATTTTAATGAAGTTAATTTTTCATAACCATATTTCTTTGTTTCTTTCAAAAGTATAATTGATTTATAAAAATTAAATTTTTCCATGATTAATTTTTTTTACATTGTAGAACAATATCCCATTTGACCATGTTCAACGTACCAAAGCAGTTTTGAAGTTATAAACTAATCATTCTCAATCCACCTCAAATATACAAAATAGTTTAAGTAATAAAATATATCATTAAAATAAATGAGACAAATGGTTTAAGTATAATAGATTAATTATATAGATGTTTCTTAGTAAATAAAATAATTGATATAATTTTATTATATCGATGTTAAAGGACATACAAATCTAGTTTGTACTCAAGCGTAGGGATTTCATTACAATATCCCATCATTTAGACATATTTTAATATTACATGTCTAATTCTATTAATATAGAGTATATAATTCCAATTTCAAATTTTCATTGCGATTCCTTCCAATTTAATATTATCTTATGTTATGAATAAATTATTTCATCCAAGGGGATTTGTGTTCAATGTATCATTATTTTAAGAGTTGCCTTATCTCAATTTCAATTCATTATACATGAAATCTACTTAATTGACATTTTCATAACATCATAATGTGTGGATTGATCTATAATTTATTCTATTCTTTATTTCCAATTAATTTATCTGGCATTACATATTTTCATAAAATCACTTCATTTATTAATTATTATATGTAATTCTATGATCATTATAAGAGTTTTCATTATGTCAATTCCATTTACATGAGACATGTTTCATGTAATGCACATTGCTTTCATTTTATATTGTAAATAATTAATCATGAATGAATTTTTAAATATTACTTCATTAAATTCGTTGGATTTATTTATCAATATCATAATATTTCATTAAATTACTTTTATTTCGAAAGTTAACAAAGTGGTAATTGCTTTTTGATAAATTATACATTTTTTTCGGGAATGTTAATGTTCAAGTTTCTCTTAGGGGATATCATATGTTAATATTTCTGTAAACCATGTCTATTTTCTTATCCTCTGGTTATGAATTATATTTACATTTTTAGTTTTAATTTTCTCCCTTCTTAATTAAATAAATATCATGAATATTCTTTATAGGTGATAAAAATCTTGTATATTCTATAATATTGGGGATCATTCTCTTCAATATATTTGTTTTCTAAATAACATCGGTAATGTTACATTCTAAACAATTATTTTATAATGCTTCTTTAGATAATATTTTTACTTTTTTATTATTTTAAAATTAAATTTCTTACCATTCTCCCCATGGTTAACTTTTGTCTCTCATTACACAAAAAATTAGAAGATTGTATTCATACAATTTTTGTGCCATGAATGTGTTCTCAGACCATAATATGATTTATTTGAATTTATTTTTATTTATAATATTCTTTATTATAATTGATGAAATGTAATTTTACAATATTTTATTAATTTTTATATTCAAAATGTCATTGTAAGGATGGAAAGTGTTTTATCTTCAAGAAGGTTTTTTATGATATTTTTAATCAACAATAAAAAACACCCTTAATGTTTCTTTTTCTATTTTATGGACATGTTGTAATGATACCAACTGCATTTTTTTATTTGGATTTATTTTGACTTTTTCACAGATATTTTCATATAACATGTTTCATTCCCAAAGGTTAATCAATATTTGAATTAACAGTTGTTATTATTATGTTGGAATGTAAAAGTTTATAATGGTTTTGATTATTATATAGTATTAGAAATATGTAAGGATGATTGATGGGATATTCCATTATTAAAAAAGAATTATTTATGGTACCATTATAAACCAAGTATGGGTGGTTTCATTATAAACTATTGATAGGTGGTTACATTATAAACCAATGATGGGTGGGTCCTTTATAGACCTCTAATGAAATCGGTAATGGGATATAGTTACTGGATATAAATACCCACATAAAATACAATAGCGTATACCAATTATCGATTAATCATAATATATAAGGTAATTAATTATTTAGGTGATTCCATGATGAATTTTTGAGGCTCTATGTTACTATCATGTTTTTTATGCATGCAACTTGATCTAATAGACCATTTTAATAATGATTTCTTTTACATGGATCATGAATGATTACATATATTAATCATTCCTTAGGTTAATGAAATATGTAATGTCACATGTTTAATGATCCTGGTATTATGGGTATTAATTCTCTTATGTTATGATAATACACATTAATTATGGTATCATCCCCAAATGTTCATTTTATACTCACTGCAGACATTCAATTATTATTGTTTATGTTAACAGTTAATATGATTTTGATATCACCCTTCTTATGTTTATTTTTACACAGGTTATGGAGAATTATATGAAATAATAATTTCCAAAAAAGTTTCTTATGTGATGAATTTTATGTAATATTTTAAATACATTATATAAAATATGATAAGTTGTGTATAAGTTAGAAAAATGATCCCATTAAAACATAGGTCTTAGGCTACATGAGTTTTTCAGAATTCCCTTACACTCAAAACCTCAATGTTCCTTGGTAATGCATGATATCCAATATTTCTTATTGATATTTTTTTTGTATATTTGAAATTGGGTCACCTTTTTTGGTATTAATGCCTTAAATATATTGATTATTTTTCAGCATTTTATTCTGGAGTGCAGATTCACAGATTTTATATTTGGTACCAGAGAATATTTTAGACAACATTGGAGATTATAATGATTTATGTGAGTTTATTTTAATATTTATTGATAAAATAAAGGTATTATAGGTTTATGGTTGATCATATGTACAATGTATATGATATCACATTTAATTGTTATGTTTTTAGAATTTATGGTGATGAATGGTATTTTTTGAGGTGTATACTTAGGTTAATGAATATGCAACACTTATGGGTAAAATTAAATATTATTTCATAATAATGATCAAAATATTTTGGGTATGTGTCATATTTCGGCTGATAATAACATTTATGGTAAAACATTCATTAATTTTCTGGTTATTAATGTTATTTGGGATATTGAATTATTTATATATGGAGTGATCTATGTTGGGCCTTTGATGTTATTTGGTGATAAATGAAATGTTTATATTATAACAATATGTGATTTGATCATTTTAATCATCAGTCCTGAATCGTAGTTCAAAATAGTGTTAAGAATTTTAAGGATAGTTATTTACATAATGATATTGTTGAACATTGGGTATTATGTTTTAATTTTAGGGTTTAATGTACTATTATTTCATATGAAGGTTTCTAAATTTTCGATTTTATCATACCATTTACAATATAATTTCTTTTTTGATTAATTTATAAAGACAATTGTAATAGTTTTGTATCATTTTAATTGAATTATTTTATCAATTATTAGATTATTTTAGTGCATAAGGGTTATGAAAATAATCTTGATTACTCGTCATTTGAAATAAAAAGTTTATATTGATACAGAAATTTATTTGAGGATGTAGTTATACATATCAAGAATTTTTATATCATTATAGTCATAGTTTATAATGTAAAATATTTCCTCGAATCAACTAATAAGATCTTGAAACAAAAATAAAATATTGTCTTATTACATTAATTTTTGATTAATTTATTGACTTTTTAACACCTTTCTATATTATGGTTTTGTGGGCCTTAAACATTATTATGACATTTCATGGGAACATTATTCACTATAACTCAAAATCATTATTTAGACAATATTTGTTTCATTTATGTCCATATTTTCACATTGCACTCATATTCACCTACTTTGACACCAAGTTATTCTTTATTCAGCATGACCTTTATATCTGGATTTCCAACATTTTGGAGAGGTTGATTTATTAGTTGATTTTATAATATGGGATTCCAACAACTATATTTTTCACATTTCATCACATTAATTAATGATATAAATTCAAATTAAGATGATAAATGTTATTAAATGTGGAGAGTGTAACACTATGTGATTTTAAAAAGAAAACAATATTTGATAGCATATATGACACACAACATTGAGTGTAAAAAAACCCTGAAAATTTATTATTTAAAGGTGGATATTGTAATATGACCATTAAATAGGTAGATATAAAAAAGACTAAATTCATTATAAAATATTTAGATTTTTCAAACTTGATATAGTTTTATTGACAACGCTATAATATTTAATCATTAAATTTTTAGAAATTTCATTTTATTCATTAAAAAAACCATTCATAAAAATAATTTTTTTCTACTTTTTGGGAGAAAATAATATAATCTATTTATAGAACATTTGAAGCTTTTATGTTATAATAATGATACAATTTATGAAATCATAACCTAAAATTTAAATATTGCAATATTTGTATATTTTTCTCAAACAATAAAAATACCAACTTTTAAACAAAACTATTTTTATATTAAATTATTTACAAACATAAATCCTATTTTGATTTAGTTATAGAATTTTTTTAGCTAATTTTTATTAATAATAATCTAGTAATTACCTTTGGAAAGAATTTTACACTTTAATATGCAATAAAAACAATTGTATACCTAAAATGCAATTTTTATGAAGATCTATTTTCATTGTGTTTTAACTTTTTTTAAATTTTTTTTATTCCAATTAATGAAATTGAATATAGTAAAATTTATTCCATAATTCTAAGAAGGAGGTACAAAATAATTTAATTATTCACTTTTTTGGACATTATAAATAGAAACATAATTAAACAATTTTCCCTATAGAAATTTTATATTAGGTAATTATGTTTAAAAATAGAATGATATGGATGAAGGAATACAACAAGAAATGAATTTATACTATTTGATATGAGGATTTCACCCATTTACATCCATGTTTGGTGAATATGGAATCTTGATTATATATTTATTTGCTTGTTTCCCCAATATTTTTTATGTGAAGAAAAGAAAAAAAATGCCATTCTCTTTGTTTTATTATTTCTAAATTTGTTATAGAAGGATCAATAAATTATATGTTCAGTTATAATAGAGATATTTTAAATTTTGTTAACATGATAATTTAATTTGAATTTTTTTTATTTAGTAACATCCTAAATTCTTTAGATATGCTGAAAGAGTATTAATTCAATTGAATGAAAAATAAAATAAATGATTTTGAAAATAATAAAAGAAATATGATTGTAATTATTTTTAATGTTCCACAAATGTTATATAAAAATATAATATAATTCTGATGTGTGAGAGGATTATATTCAAATTCCTTTTATTTTATGTTGTTTTCAATATCAAGTTAAATTAATAGTTCAAAAAAATTCTTTAATGTTATTTTATAAGAGATAATATTTTATTTAATGATTAAAATTTATAAACACAAACAGGACTTCAGCCAAGTGAATGGTATTTGTTTTAAAACGTCTTCTATGCTCCATTTAAGGTAAATTTCTCTATTTATTGTATACATATTCCCCTCTAATGTGTAAAAACAACTTTATCATGATAATTGTTAAAAATAGTTAACACTGGTTAAAGCAAATATATAATAACAAACTATTAATCTAAACATGTCCAAATTTTTCTGGATTAAATGATTCTAGATCATATTCTTCTAATATTAAGATTATATTAGTTTTATTCCATTTTTAAATGAAAATTTATATATATTATTGAAATATTTTATGTAATTCCAAGAGTTCCACTCCTCAAATTTATTAAATAGAACCTCATCTCATCTGTTAGTAACACATGAAAACAATTTTGTTATAGCTGAGAACTACACAAATATATTTCTAAAATCAATCCCCATATACTAGAGAATGTATTTTGTGATGAATACTAAACATATAACATTTAATATGAAAACCAAAGGAAGTTGATTGAAAAAGAGATGTAGTATTTAACTGAAAGGTTTAGTTTTATTTCTTCTTCTACCACCTTCAAATATTATTCAAAAATGATGAAATAATAAGTGCCAAATATTCCATATACTAATATTTTTAATCTAAATTTGATAAACTATATCCTTCCACTCTTCCATGAAATGTGAAAAAATCATCATTTGTGTGTAAGGAAGATTACTACCTCATTAACCGGTGTAATTCTTATTCCAATACCACCACTCATGGTTGGTTATAATGATAGATTTTGTATGTATATATAAATATCATATTCATAAAATAATTTCCATCCAGGAATGATTATACATCACCAATACAAATATGGCCTTTAATTTGGAAAAAATTGGCCAGTATTATGGAAAACAATTCACTAACAATCGAAGAGCGTTTAACATCCATATACTTCTATCAGTTTTAGAAATAAATAATAAAGTAACATGACTAGTTCTATGTAAATTGTTTTTAATGTTTAACTTTATAAATTATTCTTTAAGAATTTAGAAAGGACCCATTTTATCAGTTTTAATATCTAGCGCTAATAAATGGTCAATGTATCAGCAATTTAAATATCAATGGAAAAGCAGAAAATAGCTCACACATGTAGTTACAATTAAATAACACTATAACATCAAAATAAAATTAAGTATTAGTTGTGAATTTAGAATTTATGTAAAATATAATTCAAAACACATTTAAAAAAAATTAATTCTATATAATAAACATTGAAATAATTCACACACACACACACAAAATACATTTTTTGAATATATTAAAATACATGTTTGGATAAGTGGGATCCATACAAAAAATCCACTCGTTCATGAATAACCTGTTACGACCTAAAGTTTCATTAATTTAAATCCCTCTTGATCTAAATAAATGTCTCATTATGTAAAATTTTTAAATTAAATGTCAAATTATTTGGTTTTATGTTAAGAATTGTGACCCTTACTTTTATATCCATTTAACACTGGTCACATAATTAGTATAAATATAAGGCTTTAACAAACTCAATTTACTAAGACAAAGGAATCGTTGGGCTCATCCAGTAGAATTTCTCCATACGAAGCCCATTTGTCGGAGCTTGGAAATGAGGTGGCGTCTTTGGGATTCACTCTTGACCAAGGCCAAGATGAGCTTCATCATGTCATGCTCGAATGGGACCATCTACGGGAAATGTGGAAGTTGATAGAGATTACCACTCGAGCGTTGTTAGCTGAGCCACCCCCAGAGTCTGTCACCATCGCACACCTTACCCTTAGGTCTAATGCATCTGTTTTAAGGGGTTATGTAAAAATTCTCTAGTACTATGTTCATGTACATCATTTTTGTATATAATAATGAATATACTTTCTTGGCATTATTGATACACTGTAAACAGTATTTAAAGTAAATATAGTGTTTTAGTTATTATTTAATTAAGAATTATATTTTATTATATGAAGGGATTTTTTGAATTAAATAATATTTTAATAAAATATTATTATTATTATTAAATTATTTTTTATTGAATATTAATGATATTATAATTTTATAAATGCAATTGTAATTTTTATTAAGGTTTGAAAGCAATTTGTGTCAAAACCCGGGAATTTTTTATAAATGTTGGTTTTTATTTCAAAAGTGAAAATTAACATATTTAGAAAATTATTTAGATAAAATAAGTGTTATTTATAAATCAGGATTTCAAAATTATCCAACAGTGAATTTTTCATAATTTTCTGAGACAGTCAAATTTTCGGGTAAAAATTAAATACCGTTTAAATATATAATGTGTTTCATGACAACATAATGACACAATAGTGATGTAATAAAATACTATAAGCTTTATGTTCGGCCAATATATGTTTTAAAATTAAAAAATTGTGATTTTCTGATTGTTTGACTTATTTTACAAAGCATTATTGGACCCCTCAAAACGTATTAAACATCGTGTCTTTTGAAATTATTTTCCATGGGAGTGTGACTCATCTCCACATAAGCAACCCCATTGTTTTAAGAAGTTCGGACTTTGTCCTTATAAAATATTTTTTCCCTCTCCCCTTTTCTGAAAACCATGGGCAAAACCATAAGCTTATTTGTGGTTTGGATTTGTTTTATGTAATGGGTCTGAAACCTAAATAATAAATAATTCACTCACCATTCCTATATAAACCCACCCACGCTCCCACTTCCTCCTCAATCAAAGACTTTGGAGTTCGTCCAACCTCTGTCCTACTCTCTCTAAAATCCTCCCAAGGTGCCCCAAGCTCTTAAGAAGCCTCTCTCAAGCCTCTCTCAAGCCTTTGGAAGCACACTTCCAAGTAAGGGTTTTTCTTCCTTTCACTTTTTTTTTCCAATTTTCTTAATATTGTTACACCCTTTTAATTTCAATTAAAAATGATAGGGTATGGTTTCTCACCTCCCCCATACTTACCTCTTGTTGTTTGAATAACGGGAGACCCCTTTCTCTCAAATTAAATTCCTCCCATGTACACTCGTTACTATGCCGAAATTTCGAAAGGAACTTCTCCCTCCTCATTTACATTCAAGCAATACTTTTGAATCATGAATTTAAATTCCATTACAATTGTTGGGAAATGTATCTATATGACCCCCTTACTATCCATTTCATTTAGATATGATGATACAGTCCTTTCTCTCTCATCAACCTTTTTTATGAATTCTTATATCATGCTGTTACGCAGCCGAATTTGCACCGATGCCATTGTATAGGGAATACCATGCCCATTTCTCCATAAAGGGTATTCACCTTAATAAAAATTTACTTATTGACTACAAAGATTCATTCCACACTCCTTTTTCATTTAATAAATGATATGTTTTATTAATCCCTTTTTTATGATCCATGTGGCACACTTAGGCATGAAATGAAATGTTTAAGAAGGGTGCACCCTTATAGCACTCTAATTCATTGGGTAAAGTATAGTATCATGATATGTCATGTGAAATGGGCTTTGACTCATGTTGATTCAAGTGCACCGAGGGTTTACTCATGCATAATTTGCAATGATGATTTACTCATGCTCCATGTGCAGTGAGCCTTGGTCATGCTAATTCCATGTTAAGTGTTGTTGCCATATTTCCATTTTATGATTATCATGCTTTATCATGCCTTTATGTTCATGTTTCTCTTGTGATCTATTGATATTCCTATTGTCTAAAATGTATTGTACTCGTCATGTATTCCATGTTTATTCCCTTATTGGGCTTTATAGCCCACCCCTTTTCTAATGCATGTCTTCAGGTTATCCCATGGAATGCTAAGTATGAGGGAATGTAGTGTTCATGTAAAGAAAGGTTTCAATAAAGATGTTGTATTTGATGTTTTAAGTTGTTATGTAATGATCCTAATCCCCAATTACACTATACATCTCGATCATCCATGCTGTATCAAGTGAATAGGTTATGAAATAAATCATGTTAAGTTTGTAATAAAAGAAGGGTTGTCATAGTTGGTATAAGAGGATAGGTTTAGTTATTTTTGGGATTAGGATTAGAAAACCCTAGTAAATCCTTAGAGATAAGACTAAGTATAATAAAAAAATCCCTAAGTTTTGGTAATTACTGAGAAAGTGGTTTATCAAAAAAATACATCTCTGTCTGGATATGAGCAGGTATAGGCAGCTCTGGCACAGATGTATCCTATTGGTAAAACCCAAAAACACTTCTTCGAGCTAGACTCGAACGGGAACTGGTGCTCGACAACGGGCCTTACTGCCCTCTTAGTTACGACACTAATAAGGGATATGTTTTTATAAATTCACAATCTTAGTATGAACCCTTATTAAGGAAATAAAAAAATGCCCCTAAGAATATATGTTAGAATGTATATCATGAAAATCCTAGATTGAATCCTATAAACTCATGAGTTAAGGAAATAAAAGTATATTTATAAGTCATGAAATTTTATCTTCAGATTTCCCTTTATATGTTACCCCAAACTTTCCTTTTATTCCAGCCAATGGCCAGTAATAGGAGGACCTTGGCTAAAAACCTTTGTGAAGATCAGTGTGATGACTGTATTAATGAGATGCCCAATCTAATGGGAGCAGGAATCGCAAACTTTTTCACACTTCTCTCACAGCTAACTCAAGCTTTGAATAGAAAAACGGGTAAAGAGGAACGTCCAAACCCCCCTAAGAAGGAACAAGTCGCTATCGAAAGATTCTTGAGAAAACGACATCCTACATTTAGTGGATTATCTTATCCCACGATCACTGAACAATGGATTACCTCCATTGAAAATATCTTCTCCTTCCTTCAATATTCTTAATAAGAGAAGGTTCTCTTGGCGGCTTATCGTATAGAGGGTGAAGCTGATCAGGGGTGTATGTTGATCAAAAATACAAAGCCCGAGGAGGAGATCAAGGCGTTGGAATGGAAGGATTTCCAGAAGATGTTTTTTGATAAATATTTTCTGCGCACCCTCCGGATTAAGATGGATAGGGACTTACATTCCCTAAAGAAAAACGAAGAAGAATCTGTTGGAGCATATGAGGAAAGCTTAACAAGGCTTGCACGATACGCTTATGACTTTGTAATTACCCGTGAATGCAAGGTTGATCGCTTCTTTGGTGGGCTGAAGCCTAGCCTGCAGAAATCATTAGCGATCCTTGACTTCGACAGCTATGAGGAAATTGTCCTATGTGCCCTAAAGGTCGAAATGGAGATCGGGGAATCACAAGGGTATCATGGGGACAAGAAGCGTAAGGTGGAATTCAATGCTGGCAGACTGATGGATAAATCCAACAGTTCTATGAAGATCCAGCACCTGAGTTACCAAATGTGCAGAAAGAGGAACCCTGGAAATTGCCTCAAGGGGGAAAGGAAATGCTTTAGGTGTGGAAGAGAAGGGCACCTAGCTGTTAACTGTCGGCAAGGAAGACTCACGGCTATGATAGAGGAGAGGAATTCTTTGTTCATACCGCAACACGTTGTTCATTGCTACAACTGAAAAGAACCAGGGCATCTTCCAAATAAGTTCCCTAATCCAAATGTTTTCGAAGGGAACCAACAACCTACAAGGCAGCAGGGAAGAGCTTTTTCCAACACATCTGCTGAAGTGAACCCTGAAAATGAAGTGGTGACAGGTATTCTAGTTATTCATTCATGAATAGAGAACATAATATTTTATTTAGGTTCTATGCATTATTTTATATCATGAATGATTAGTAGAACAATCCCGATACCACCACAAATCATGGAAGTGAAGATGTTGGTGAGTATAGAAAATGGGGAAATCATTGCATCCCATGAATATAACTCCTCCCCTGTCATAATCTGTGGATTTAATTTCCTAGAGAACCTCATCATACTCCCTCTAGTTGAATTTGATGCAATTCTTGGCATGGATTTACATTCCTTATATAGAGCCAACATAAAATGTCGGGAGAGGGAAATCACACTCCGTATGGAGAATCGACCCTCAATTCTTTACAAGTGTAAGGAGGAAGATGAATCTCTTTTATCTCTATCATCTCAAGCATGGATATCACTTCCCTATGAGCACGCGTATCTGGCTCAGATGATTGAGTATGAGGAAGAAACCATCCTTGAAGAAATGCCTATTGTGAGGGAATTCGATGAAGTGTTTCCCGAGGAACTGCCTGGTCTTCCTCTAAGAAGACACGTTGAATTCTAAATTGAACGTATACTCGGGACACTTTCAATATCCAAGACTCCATATAGAATGGCTTTTGTTGAGCTTGAAGAGCTAAAGAAACAACTACATGAGAATCTGGATGAAGGGTTTATACACCAATGTTTTCACCATGGGGGGCACCAGTCCTCTTCGTCAAGGAGAAGGATGGGTCAATATGGCTTTGTGTCGATTATCATGAACTTAACAAAATCACGATAAAGAATAAGTATCTGATGCCACGAATCAATGACTTGTTCGCTCAGCTTCATGGATCACAATACTTATCCAAGGTAGATTTACGGTCGTGATATTATCAAGTGAGGGTAAATAAGTAAGATGTCCCCAAGAATGCTTTTCGTACAAGATACATGCACTATGAATTCACAGTAATTCCTTTCTGACTCACCAATGCTCCAACAATGTTCATGGAATTGATGAATAGAGTCTTTATAGATTACCTAGACAAATTTGTGGTAGTATTTATAGATGATATTCTAATATACTACAAAACCAAGGAGGATCATGAGGAGCCTTTAAGAGCTGTACTGGAGACCTTGCGAAAGGAGAAGCTCTATGAAAAGTACAGCAAGTTTGAGTTCTGGCTGAAGGAAGTCTCATTATTGGGCCATATCATCACAATAAATGAGATATCTTTGGATCCCTCCCAAAAAGATGCAATTGAGGGATGGATGTGGCCAACATTGGTAACAGATATCCATAGCTTCTTGGGGTTAGCTGGATATTATTGACGATTTGTGAGAAACTTCTCACGATTGTCAATCCATCTTACCAAGCTAACTCGAAAGGGAGTCAGATTTTCTTGGAGTGATGAATGTATAGAATGCTTCAAAGAGTTGAAAAGTAGGCTTCTCACTACGCTCGTGCTCACTTTGCCCACAAGTGGAAACTTTTTGTGGTATTCAGTGATGTTTCGATGAAGGGATTGGGAAGTGTGCCGATGCAGAATGATAATGTGATATCCTATGCCTCAAGGAAGTTGAAAATCCCTGAGGGAAACTATCCAACATAGGATCTGGATTAAGCGGCTGTGATCTTTGCCTTGAAAACCTGGTGACATTATCTCTATGGGGAGAAATGTGAGATATATACTGACCACAATAGTATTAAATATATATTCACATAGAAAGAGCTTAACATGTGCCATCGAAAATGGATAGAGCACATCAAGGATTATGATTGTTCAATACATTAACACCCTAGGAAAGCGAACAAGGTGGCAGATGATCTAAGTATAAAGGACCCAGCAATTCTATCAATGATGAGAATTTATAAGGGTCCAATCTTCTTAGACTTGATGAAGATGGACATGGGAATCATAAAGAAGGGAACATCATCAATCCTTGCACAAATTATTTCTCAACCGTCTCTTTTGGAAAGGTTAAATTATGCTCAGAAGGATGATGTAGGAATTCAAGAAAATGTGGAAGCCATCGAAAAAGGGAATTCCTCAGAGTTGAATGTTAATGAAGAAGTAATTGTGCGATTTCGGAAAAGAATATTTGTTCTATCATGTCCGGAGATGAAGAAGGAACATTTTGATGATGCACATAGTTCAAATTTCTCTATTCACCCAGGGAGCACAAAGATGTATCGAGATCTTCGAGAAAACATTTGGTGGGATAATATGAAGAAGGAGATCACTGAATATACATCAAAGTTCCTGGTGTGCCAGAAAGTGAAGGCATAGAGGCAGACGTCTAAGGGGATGATGAAACCATTTCCCATACCTGAATGGAAATGGGAGAACATCACCATGGACTTTGTCACTGAACATCCAAGGACATCCAAAGGAAACAATGCAATATGGGTTGTTGTGGATCATCTTAAAAAGACTGCACACTTCATTTCTATTCTAGAGTATTTCTCGTTAGATCAACTGGAACATATATATATCAGGGAAGTGGTAAGGTTGCATTGAGTACCAATATCTATTGTGTCTAACCGATATCCAAGATTCACATCTATTTTTTGGAAGAGACTTCAATATACTCTGAATATTGAACTGAACTTCAGTACGACATGTCATCCTCAAACTGATGGCCAATCTGATTGGACTATCCAAACACTTGAGGACATATTGAGAGTGTGCTCAATGGAATTTAATGGATGATGGGATCAACATCTTACTCTGGTTGAGTTCTCTTATAATAATGGTTTCCACTTGAGCATCCAAATAACACCATATGAATCCCTGTATGGGAAAAGGTGCAGAACACCGGCATGTTGGGATGAGGTTGGTGAAAGTTAGATGCTTGGACCAGAAATGGTCGATGAAATGGTGGAGAAGGTGAAAAACATTCAGTAGCATATCAAGGCAACCCAGAGTCGACAAAAGGGTTATGTAGATAATTGTCAACGAGACCTTGAGTTTAAAGTTGGATACATGATTTTTCTACGCATATCCTCATGGAAGAAGGTCATGAGGTTTAGAAAGAAAGGAAAGTTAAGTCCAAGGTATATCAACCCCTTCGAGATTCTTGATCATGTCAGGGTTGTGGCCTATCGACTTGCACTTCCACCTACCATGGACAAAGTAAATGATGTCTTTCATGTATCCCTCTTAAGGAAGTACATTTCGGACCCTTCACTTGTACTCTCTTCTATGGTGGTACAGTTGGAGGATGATCTTTCTTATGAGGAGCAACCACTGAAGATCTTAGATCATAGAGAAAAAGTTCCACGAAATAAGACAATGCCCCTCGTCAAGGTGTTGTGGCAAAACCACATGTTTGAAGAAGTGACTTGAGTATCAGGGGAAATGATGAATCTGAGATACCTATATCTTTTTTAGTGTGGGAAATGTAAATTTCAAGAGATAAATATCTTAAGGGGGGAATATTGTGACGACCCACTGTTTCATTAATGGAAATCCCTCTGGATATAATTAAATGTCTCTTTATGTAAAATTTTTATATAAAATGTCAACTTCTTTAGTTTTATGTTATGAATTGTGACCATTACTTTTATAGCCATTGAACAGTGATCATATGATTAGTATAAATATAATTCTTTAACAAACTCAATTTACTCAGACAAAGGAAGAGATAGACTCATCTAGTATAATTGCTCCAAACAAATCCAATTTGTCAGATCTTGGAAAAGAGGTAGCGTCTTTTGGCTTCACTCTTGACCAAGCCCAAGCTGAGCTTAATCATATCAAGATCGAACATGACCGTCTATAGGAAATGTGGAAGTTGATAGATATTACCACTTGAGCGATGTTATCTGAGGCACTCCAAGAGTCTGTCACCATCACACACCGTACCCTTCAGTCTTATGTGGCTTTTTAAAGGGTTATGTAACAAATCACTAGTACTATGTTCATTTACATTATTTTTGTAAATAATAATTAATATACTTTCTTGTCATTATGGATACATTGTAAATAGTTTTTAAAGTACAAATAGTGTTCTTAGTTAATATTTAATTAAGAATTATATTTTATTTAATTAAGGTATTTTTTGAATTAAATAATATTTTCATAAAATAATAATATTATTATTAAATTAATTTTAATTAAATATAAATGATCTTATAATTTTGTGAATGCAATTGTAATTTTTATTAAGGTTTGAAAGCCATTTTTGTCAAAACTCGTGAATTTTCGATAAATGTAGGTTTTTATTTTAAAAGTGGAAATTAAAAATATTTATAAATTTATTTAGATAAAATAAATGTTATTATTTGAATCAGGATTTCGAAATTATCCAATGGTGTATTTTTCATAATTTTATGAGACAGTCAAATTTTTGGGTAAAAATTAAATACAGTTTAAATATATAATGTGTTTTATGACATCATAATGACCCAATAGTGATATAATAATATAAAATAAGCTTTATGTTCGGCCAATATATGTTTTACCATTAAAATAATGTGATTTTGGGTTTTTTGGACTTATTTTACAAAGCATTAATGGACACCTCAAGATGTTTTAAACATCTTGTCTTTTTAAATTATTTTCCATGGGAGTGTGACTCTCCTCCACATAAGCAACCCCATTATTTTAAGAAGTTCGGACTTTGGCATTATAAAATATTGTTTTTCTCTCCCCTTTTCCAAAAAACATGGGAAAAACCATGAGATGATTTGTGTTTTGGATTAATTTAATATAAGGTGTCCCAAACCTAAATATTAAAGAATTCACTCAACTTTCCTATATAAACCCACCCAAGCTCCCACTTAATACTCACTAAAAGCCTTTGGAGTTAATCAATATTATACCCTACTCTCTCTAGAATCCTCCCACGGTGCCCCAAGCTCCCAAGAAGCCTCTCTCAAGCCTCTCTCTAGACTTTTGAAGGACACTTCCATGTAAGGTTTCTTCTTCCTTTCACTTTTTTGTCCCATTTTCTTAATATTGTTATGACCTTTTAATTTCAATTATAAATGTTGTGGAATGGTTTTTCACCTCCCCCATACTTCCCTCTTATTGTTTGAATGATGGGAGACCCCTTTCTCTCTCATTAAAAGCCTCCCATGTACACTCATTACTACGCCGAAATTACGAAAGGAAGTTCTCTCTCGTCATTTACATTCAAGCAATACTTTTGTATCATGAATCTAAATTCCATTACAATTGTTGGGACATATATCTATATGAACCCCCTTAATTTCTATTTCACGTAGATATGATGAGACTCCCCTTTCTCTCTCATCAACATTTTTTCTGAATTCTTATATCACGCTGTTATGCTGCTGAATTTGCACCGATGCCATTGTGTAGTGAATACCATATCCATTTCTCCATCAGGGGTATTCACCTTCATACACATTTAATTATTGATTATAAAGTTTCTTTCCACATTCCTTTGTCATGGAATAAATGATATGTTTTATAAATCCATGTTTTATGATCCATGTGGCACACTTAGGCATGAAATGAAATGTTTAAGAAGGGTGCGCCCTTATAGCGCTCCATTGCATTGGGTAAAGTATAGTATCATGATACGTCATGTGTAATGAGTGTTGACTCATGCTAATTCATGTGCAATGTGGGTTTACTCGTTCTTCATGTGCAATAAGGATTTACTCTTGCTCCATGTGTAATGAGCCTTTGCTCATTCTAATTCCATGTTAAGTGTTGTTGCCACATTTTCATGTTATGATTATCATGCTTTTTCATGCCTTTATGTTCATGTTTCTCTTGTGCTCTATTGATATGCCTATTGTCTAAAATGTATTGTACTCCTCATGTATTCCATGTTTATTCCCTAACTGGGCTTTATAGCTCACCCTTTTTCTTATTCATGTCCTCAGGTTATCCCATGAAATGCTAAGTACGGTGGAATGTAGTGGTCATGTAAAGGAAGTTTTCAATAAATATGTTGTATTTCATGTTTTAAGTTGTTATGTAATGATCCTAATCCCCAAAGACACTAGACCTCTCGATCGTCAATGTTGTATCATGTGAATAGTTTATGAAATAAATCATGTTTATGTTTGTAATAAAAGTAGGGTTTTCATATAACCCACATCACACACAACACACCTCATCTAAAATCATTAATTACTACATTTAAATTTCAAAAAAATCAGAAATAAAGCTATAGTAAACTTTGAACCATGATATACCCTCCTTGATCCACATAATAGTGAGACCTCAAACATCACCTCACCGAAATCATCATATCACATACCTGACATCTCACCACCACCACCACCATCATGTTTCCACATAACAATTGTATTCATTCTCATTGACTTATCAGTATCGACCACATATTTAATGTCCACTACTAGAACATTGAAACACATCACATTAACATTGAATCACCCACATCACCAAACCACTATCATCATCATTAATAAATCCCAACACAAAATCACTGTGGATGATTGAATTTTAATCACTATCATCCTCTTGATTCATCCCGCTCAGACTCACAAATCAAAGAGACTTGAAGATATCCATGCATCACCACCTTAGAATGAATGTAGGACTCCTAGATCTGGAGTACATAAAAATCCATATTTTACAAGATGAAATGTGGTAAGAACCTCCGTGGACATTCTAAACCAATAAAATACAACACCATCACAACCCCCACAAAAAAAACTCATAAAAAAAATATTTTTATAGGTTTCCACACCACCATTGTCGATGGTTATCCGACTTCAAGATTTAGGAACCACTTGAGTTGATCACACTCACATTCTAATCACAACATCTCAAACAAACAGCATGCGAGTGATGTTCGAGATAACCCATGAGACCCATATTAGTGCAAAAAATACATCCACTACATATAGGAGTGACACAACCCAAAGAAAATTGAGCCAACCAAGAAACACTCTACCATAGAATTCACACCTATGTCAACAACAGAAGTGAACAACTAGCAGTAAAAACAACAGACCAAACCCTTCACAAAACAATCCCAAAAATACCGAATACTATATTAGACAAGGAATCAAAGATGTAAATGGAACCATTTATTAAACCCTAAATAAAATTTGAACCATATTAATATAGGTGAATCCCCTTAAAATAAACTCGTAGAAAACTAAAATTGAATAGAGAAATTGAAGAGGAAAGGGGAGTTGAAACTCTAAAATAATATGAAGGTGACTCTAAGATATCCGTAGTCACTAAACAATAAATCCGAAACAAATAATTAATTCTGACATCCCAAATCTGACCTGGAAAATGGTGGTTTCCCAAAAGTTCAAAGTGCAGAAGAAGCAGTTGAGGAGGAACCCCCGCGCCATCACCGAAGTTGGAAAGAAGTATGAGACATGATAAGAGACCATAGCGGACCAACTGTGGAAGATAAATAGGGGATAAAACCCTAAGAGATTCATACTGATGGAGGAAATATGTTTTGAGGAAATAAGAGTGGGGAGAAGGAACCCTAGCAGAATGAGAAAGCAAGAGAGAGCCAAAATACATGGGATTAAGGAGACATCCTATTTAAATCATTGGTTATTAAAATTAAATTATTATGTAAAAATTATCACAAGAATTTCAAAATATAAATGTAGTTTTTTCTTAGGTCACTGACCCCTGGACATGTAAAATTCAAAAAAACCTCCCAATCTAGAGAAATTGTTTTTACCTTTTTAAAGAAATTTAGTATGTTAGTAATACTGTAATGAAATAAACTGAACAAAATGTGTGAAACTAAAACTAAAAACATGCACTTGGAGTCTTATCTATAACACCATGTATTATATTGAGTTGTGGTTGATTCTTTCACTTCACAACATTTCTTTTTTTTTCTCAAAAGAACATTATATTGAATTGGCTCTCAATTGTGGTGAACCAATCAACTATAGATGAGATTCAATTACATGGGACTTGTTTTGATAACTATCCTCAAACTATCAAAAAACAATTTGCTTATATTTAGTAATTATCTTTTTGAATATTATATATTTATATATAAGAAAAAAATGGTATGGAAATTAATTAATTTATAGAAGATTATTTGATGAAAAAATAATCTGAGCTCATTTTATCTGTATTATTGAAGTGATGCATGTTTTAAACAAATATGGAACTTATATTTTGAAAACATTCACTTCAAGTCATACTAACCACATCATTTGTAATATTTATGTGTGGAAAAGATTTGTATTTTACCAAATAATTATGGATCATTCAAAATTATTAAGACAATCTATGCCTGTTTTCTTGGTTATCATTGAGTGACCCATGTTTGTAAAAAAACTATTAATTTTAAATAGATAATGGAAACATTCATCCATATCAGGCACATCATGAATAATGTTGATGTGTTTCCAATTCATACATGTCAAAAATGACTTCTAGAACATTTTTCTAAAGTATCAAAATAATAAGTATGTTTTTTCTTGTTTTTGAGTATGTCACATGACTTATTTACTAAAATTAATTTCAATTTTAAATAAAATGACACACCTGGAGTTATACCTGTCACACAATGCATCAAATTGAGGTGTGAAAATTTCCTTCAATAAAAAAACATATGGAACCCTTTTCTAATGTATGGAAAAAAATATGAATTCATATTTTAATTTTTGATTATTTCACATGTGTTTTTTAATAAAATGTCATTTGAAACAAAAAACACGAATATTTTGATAACATATGAAATAGTAATAACATATGAAATCAATAATTTCATTTAAGAAATGATAAAAAAATATCACATATATTCATTAACACCAAATCATTAAACAAAAAATTTCATAAATATCCATAAATAGTGTAACAGATCCATATTTCCCTCATCAACATCACTATCATCACCATTATACTCATATTCATACTCATCCTCATACCCACCCTATTACTCACCAACATCCCCTCCCTCTTCCTCTCCAGCATCCCTACCCTCTTCCTTACAGTCATCCCTGAACTTGTCACGTCCATCATCGCCATCACCAGGAACATCACCATAATGACCAACACTAAGAATACATGTTGGTGAACTATAAGACATATAAATCCTTTAAATATATTCATCACAATTTATTGGGGGTCTCTAATAGAAGTGATCAACATAATACTTCCATCAGTTTTAAAAATTTATTGTGTTCAATTTGAGCGAGTTCTTTCACCTTTATTTCCCCTTTTGGCCTTTTCTACCTTAGCTTCAACTTGTGCTAACCCTTCCAAATCAGTGTTACTGGATCATGTACCAAATGTGGGAAAGCACATCACTAGGATGATACACTTCCAAAGTTGGTAGCATACTATCCCATGGTGCTCATCTCCCAAAAGATGATGTATGTGATCATTTGGGCCAATTGTTTTGGGTTTTGTTGCATCATGGTACTCTAAATAAAACAATTAAATATATAAATATATTATTAATTTGGAAAAATAAATATAAGTTATTTAAATAAAAAATGTAAAACTTAAAATTTATTGTTAGGTCTATTCATTTACTGTGCTTCCATCGTTCTTCTTTCTACTAAAAAACAGTTTTACTTGAGTCACATGTCGTTAAATATTTTAAACCTCCCACAATAATTATATTATTATTCTAATATTAATCATATAAAAGAAATAATAAAATATTCAATATCCAGCTATAATAATATTAAATGACTTAATAGATAAAAAACAATCACTAAATCAAGGAAGTATCAATGTGGGATAATCATCATGTGTGAAAATGTGATGATTTGCACATGATTCAACTAAAACTGAATTAGACTAGTAGAAAAAATTCCATTGCATAATTTCTAATATTTAATTATATCATAATAATTTTCAATTATTCGATAGATGCAAAACCGAACCATAAGAAAATGATTTATCACCATAAAAATGTAATAGAATGAAATAAAAGAACATATTCAAATTTATAGAATTACATAATATTCCAAACAAAAGAAACATTATTCATTTTTGATTCATTAAAATAAAAAATAAATAACTAATGTTTATGCCATCAATGATAATTAAACCAGGTATGATTTTTATTATATGTATCTTCAAATTATTAAAGAAAGTGCTAAATAAATTATGTTTAATGTGCTTTAGTCAATTTTAACATTTATTCAAGGAGAACATACATTATATTTCTAAATCTGTAAATGCTTTCAACATTTTATCAATATCACTACACGCATCTTCATATATCTAAAAAACGCATCAAATTGACTTAAAATCATCCTAACAACTCTAAATATTCTCAACCACAATTGGAAATAAATAGAAACATTGAACACCTCCATAAAAAATTAACGGACACATTAGAAAACATTTGTGAACTACTAAGAAGTAACAAAACATCTATTTCTTAAACCACATATAACATTATTATCATTACACCAATATTTAATAAAAATTAAATTCTAATTGGGGATGAGGCCAACTTAACTATTAAGTGCTAATGGATACTGTATCCAAATAGTTATGATGTGGAAATAACTGATATGATCAAATTGATTGATATTGGGATAATTCTATCACATATCTAATAGTAATTAGATGATTCATTTACATGTGGTACACAATAATTGTTGTATGAATTTTATATAAAATTAAAAGAGTAATAAAATTTCAAAATAATCTGTAAGTATCTAGTGATATTTCAATGATTAAAAAAGGAGAAAAAAGAATCTATTATAGAGAATTTTACCCAAACATTTAGTGATCAGATGCTTGAAATAATTACAAGGAACAATCATTTAATATTTTAAATTTATTTTCATGATATAATGAAGTGACATTTGTTCCTACATGTACATGTCATTAACAATGATCCTCCAGGTCCAGTAGTAGAAAATGAAGTAAATTTATATAACATAACCAGGAGGCCTCTCCTTGTACTCTAATAAATTTCATCTACTCCAACATCTCAAAGTTAGTATCAAGAACGATTTCAAAGTGGTCAGTTTTTATCTATCATGTCTATTAAAAGTGATCCTTTTAATAAAACTCATTCAAACTATTGTGTGTATAAGATTGATAAGACTATAAAGATAGTTGAATACATCTTCTTCAAATTTGAGGAATATCTTATGAAATTTCTCATTGAATTAGTCAATATATATTACAGTATAACCCTAGAACCCATCCAACTAGATGTTCTATTTTTTCTTGGGAATTTGTAAGTTTATTAAACCCCATATTTTCATGAGATATGGAATATTAATTTCATTCTGGTAAATGAGTTTCATAACTTATTACTCTCATAGTCATGCTTCATAGTCCTCCAAAAAGTGTGGAGGTATGTCATATCATCGTTGTTTTTTTAATTTTCATAATGCTTCCATAAAAAATTCAATAATGAAAAAGTAATAAATAATTAAATTCATTTTAATTTTCATTTAAAAACCTAAAATTTTATTAGTATAATTAAATTAATACTAATCAAATAAGTAATTTTTTATCAATAATATTTTACCAAGCATTCATCTATGATTGGTGTGGCCTCTAAATTCTGGCTAACTATATCATGTCATCCACTATACAATGCATTCCTATATCCTCTCTTGAGCTCACCTAATTCCAAATGTTGTGATGGTCTCACGTCTTCAACAATAAGAAAATTAAAACAAATATGTGAATAAAATATTATTTCAAATTAATAAAAGAATAACATAACATTAAATCAATGAATTGTTTACCCATATTTATGCCCAAACATTATCTTTTATTTCATTCAGAAGGTGTCTCCATGAGAGTGGATAGACGAGAATGGATTCAGAGTATTTTTGAATATGTCACCAAAAATATCGATAATCCCATCCTATTTTTTCAATAATTGTTTTGTCATTATTGTACTCCACCATCACCTACATGTGGTGATTCCACAAAACATGCATTCATGTACTCCCACACGAGTTATGGGTAGATCAAACTATTAATGAATGAAAAAAACTATATCAGCATATCTTATAATGAAAATAATTTATGATAAATTTTCTTCAATAGGGTTCTATAAATATAACTACATATTTTTGATCAGTTGGCATCACTAGGTGACATGGAACTAAAGGGACATACACTTATACAAATGAGTGGGACAATGTCTATGCTCCACAAGGCTAGAAGGTGTTGGGATAGCAGTTGAAGAAGTAATAATGTAATAGAATGTGGAGTAGAAAGTAAGGAATAGACGATGGCACATATGGTTTTGAAAATGAATAATAATGATGAAGAGTAGGTATCATTAGTGGATATGGGGAAGACAGACATGGAGTCTCAAATGAAAATGAAGGGTAACACATCGGTGGCCTAAATATCTTAGTGTCAATAATTACACTAGGATATAAAATAGTGGGGTATATGGCATGTCGGGGGGGGGGGGGTGGGGTGTTCGGGTGTGATAAATGACAGCAACTGCAATTACTAGCTATAGTTCCCCCCCCCCACAAATGTCCATCTTTAGCACCAGAACCACTAGACTAGTTGGTATACAACTGGCGCCCTAGTGTGGAATCCTTATTAAATGTTAAAAACAAATTTAACTCCATGAAATTATTTGTTATTGATATATATTTTTGAAATAAAATACTCAAAAAGGGTACTAGAGGAAGGATGACCTTCTCACTTATTGGGTGATTATTGCATTCTTTGTTTTTTATTCATTTCACAGGAGTGTTTTTCATTTCCTTCATTTGAAAAACTATAAAATTATGTATATATCCATTACTAATTTATACGCAAAATAAAAAATAATATATGACATTACTAAATTAATTAATGCCACTTTCCAAACATAATACAAGATACCAAATAGTATAAAAAACATTTTATATATAGTTGTAATAATATCAAAATAGATGGAATGTCATAGAAAAAACAATACATATAAATTAAAATTTTTGGCGTGGGTAAGATATGGTTTTTTCTATTCTATATTCGATCCTATTTTATTTTGGTAAGTTTATTTGGTTCATTCTGGTCAATCGGTTAAGAAATATATGCAAGAAGGTATAGAGGAGATAACCTAAGAGAACAAGTGTTTCAAATATATCACATCTATCCTGGGGTTAGTTTATCATTCAAAATTGATTGAACTATATATATTCATAACAAGCTCTCTAGATTCTATAATTTTCATTCAATCAACCATGATCACATTCATAAATTTGATATAATAATGTCTTTAAATACAATTTTCAGATTATCTCATGTTAAATTATATATCTTGTCTCCTTTAAATAATTATCAAGGTGATACAATTATCTAATAACCTTTCAAATCTAATTTAAAAAGGATTTTGGAAATCATGGTAAGAAAAGACCACAACATGTTGCGACATTGATTATGACACCACTTTGGTTGTAACGTAAGCATAAAAGTATGGAGATGGATGATGCATTTCAGTATAAATCTTGTTGCCACACTACATTAAGTAATGAATACAAATAAAAAACGACCATTTAATAATAATAATAATATTTCCATTCCATATATGATTACATATAGAGAGACCACATCATCAGAGTATATTACACACTATAATGTTTTGAGTGTGAGAATAATATGGAGTGATATATTGTTTGATACACCATGATGGAAGTGACAATGTTATAAATGGTCTTTCATAAGTGTATACCAATGTAATGTAAGAGTAAACATCATTGGAGACCCTCATTTTTAACAAAAAACACAATGTATATATGTAAAATTGATTGAGTATCACACCATTGTGATGTATATTTCATATAAAGAGTAAGGTTTAACTATTGTGAAGATCCCTAGATAAATTTATGCGCATGAGAAAATGATATTTGTAGGTTTTCCAATAAAAACAGCACACCGTGCTCAAGTTATTAAATAAAATATACATTATATTATGTTTTAAAATAAAATATCTAAAATTATGTTTATATTATATAAGAATATAAAGGTTAATTAAATTTAAATAATCATTTTATAAATCTTATATACAATTGTAATTCAATTAAAATATAAAAATTAAAACAAATCAATACATTAAAGCCACCGTTAATAAAGTACACATTTAAGATCATAATTATATGTAGTCATTAAAAGTAAAAAAAATTCAATTGTTTAGAACTAAATTTATCAAATTGAGTTAATGGTCAAGATTGTGTAAAAACCATATTAGATCAAGACACAATAGTATAAAAATAGAACACATGAAGAACTTTATTATAAAAAATTATACCCATGAAATCACAATATTGTTAAAAAGGAAAGGGGAACCTAGAACATCGACCCATGTAATTATTGATAAGAACGAACTACACTGGACCGATTAAAACTATTGGCCACTGACTAGTGTAATGTTCATATAAATATAAAACTATTTGGGGAATAATTATAGGTAGAGGGTTAGGAACCAATCCAATATATCTTATCCTCCCTAAGTAATCGAGCATCCCATGATGTCAGAATAATAATAATAAACGTTGAAAAAATAATAAAAAAACTAACTATCCAATTTGGTTGATATCACAACCATAAAAATTAATTATGTTACCAATGAAATATCCAATTCAAGAACCATATCTTTTTAGAAATAGAAATCCAAACAACACCAAATAATTATCTATTTATAATTAGTAAAATGATTAAAGAAACCCCAATCCAAAATAGAAGGGGAATACTAAATAAATGATGTAGAACTCACCAATTTGATATTCACCAAAAATCAAATGAAGATAGATGCTTGTGAATGGGTCTATGTGACTAGGTAAGAAGTCGAAATCACTCCCAGGGGTCATTGTTGGGAGAAATCATAGGGGAGGGACCCACACAGAATAAATATCAAAATTCGATATGGATACAGATCTATACGGGAGTGCTGATAGCGATCAGAATGTGAGTCTCATTAAGCAGGGAGTTCTATATGGGATTTCGATGGGAGGTGGTAGAAACATGCTAGGGATGGGGATGGTCGAAGTGGAGTCGGGCTATTGGGACTCTGGATTTTTGAAGTGGTAGCACGAGGGGATAAAGGGAGTCACGTGCTAGGGTTGGGAATGAGAGGAGGGGAGTAGGGCTCTTGGGAGTTGAGATTTGAGAAGAAGTAACATGAGGGGAGTTATTGGTTTATGAGATATTAGTAAACCCCTTTTCCAATTATTTTAAATTCCATTTTAATAGATTCTTATATCCAAATAGGTTTTAAGAAACCATTGGGATAACATTCGATATAATAGCCTAACCTAGTGTTTTTCTGAATCAATTTGGATTTGATTGTTGGGAAAATCCCTTTGACTATTAGTGTCACATAGTGTGTTTGATTGAGTTGTTGATTTTTCCTACAACCAAAAATGGAATATGGATCACTATTCCAGGGTTTCAAAACAATCTGAAATAGTTTTATTATCTTTGATTATGTCACAAGTTTTTTTACAGAAATGGAATTTTAAACTAGAAACATGCAATTTGAGTCATACAGGTGACATCATGTTGTTATGTAATGGGAGACAGATTCCTTCATGTCCAAAATGACTTATGAATAATTTTCCCAATATATCATTATGATAATGGAGCGCATTTATTGTTTTCATTGGGTGACAAATGTTTTGAACTAAAATTTCATTTTTCAAGAAATAACAAGATCATCGAGTTGTATTTGTCACATTGTGTATCAGATAAATGGGTTTGTGGTTCCTATAAATAAAAATGACTTTCCAATTGTGTTTGTTATGGTATCAATAAAATATGAATGACTTTTTGTATTTTGAGTGTGTCACTTTTCTTTTTTACTCTAATAAATATTAACTTTAAATAAAAATACACATTCATAGACATGTCAGTCACACGATGTCTCTAATAGATGTGTGGATGATTAATATATGTCACACATGTCTTATAGGTATTTTTAATATCATATGATATGAATATGAATGTCTTTTATCATATTTGAGTATTCCACATGGGTTTCTTACTAAAATAAAATTTTAAACTAGAAACACACACTTTGAGTCATACATGTCACATCATGGGATGGTTTGATTTGACACGGATTTAGGCACACAAAAAATTACTTAAGAATAGTTTTACTAAGTTATCATGATATTATGAGAATTATTTCATGATTTTCTCTATGTGACACATTTTTTGAACTGAAATTCCATTTTTAAACTTATATCAGGCACATTGAGTCATATTGGGATAACTTTGTATTAGTTTGATATGTGGCTTATTCATATACAAAAAAGGGATTATGGAACATTTTTCGAAATTATCAAGGCAATATAAATATTTTTTATCTATTTAGTATTATTCTATGCTTCGTTTTTATGAAAATTAATGTTAGTTAAATTAAAAAACACATATGGTGTTATAACTATGACACCCTATGTTAGATTGTGGTGAGGCTAATTCATACACATCACAAAAGATACATGGATTATTTTCAAAATGTATAAAAATAATATGAAAGTGTTTTTTTGTTTTTTATTATATCACTTATGTTTTTACTAATATTCTATTTTAAACATAATACACACACTTTATGTCATCCCAGTCACATAGTTTATCATTATAACATGGGATTGATTCCTAAACATCATAATTGACTTATGAATAATTTTCATAAATTATCAAGACTCGTTGATTTTGTTTTCTCCAATTTAAATGAGTAAAAAATTCACAATAATAATATTATTAATTCACCTATTCATGAAGTCAATATACATTCTTTACCCATTTTATTGTTTCAATTATCTCTTTTTTATCCTCAATGTCTAATCATTCATGAGAATGGGAAGCTTCAAAGAAGCCACCCCAAATCGAGAAACAATTTCCACCTATATATGGAAACAATTATTATATTATTAATAATATAAAAAAAATAAATTAATCATAAATATGAAACAATAAATTAATAAAATTCTAATTTTATACTGAAACCAGAAAATGTGAGTCATATTGGGTACACCTTGTATTAGATTGAGGTATGTTTGATTCCACCTTGTCTTTTTATCACACAATTCATTCAAAATTCTTGGATATCAAACAATATTGTTATTATGACATAAAATGTGAAATGAATTAGAGAATAAAAAGAAAATTGCATCATCATGAGTTCATCATCATGATGGAGTGCATGCTCATAGTACATGAGTGAATTATCCATGTCAAGGAACTCATCTGTTCTGATATTTGTGAAAATTAACAAAATATTTATTAGATAAAAACGATTGGAAAATTATCTAAAAAGGAAGATAAAATGATGCAAAAATCAACAAAATATGTGGTAAGATGTCACATCTTCGTGATATATGTGTAAAATCCAAGCATGATATCACAGTTTTGACTATTTGATGTTTGTTTTATTCTAAAATAACACTTTTGTGATGACAAAACATAACTTGATTTATTCTAACCACAATGGGTGTCATATTGACATATCATAAATTATTAAACATGAGAAATGACTTACAAAATTTTTTTCATAATGTTTGAAAACAATACAAGATTTTTTAATATTTTTTTTCTTTTATGATTTATGTTTTAAACAAAAATATATTTTTTATCATGAAAATAGTCACATTGAGTCTTACCAACCACATTAGTAGTTTGATTATCATGAATTAAATTTTTATATTTCCCCAATGAATTATAGCTTGGTTCACTAATGTTTGAAAACAATCTGAACTCATTTATTTGGTTTTGAAAATGTAATGTTTTTTTTTGAAATAATGTCTAAATTTTATAAAATTTGTTTCTGAAAAAAAATGACATGGAAGTTAACTAAAAAATTAGATTAAATGATGATAAAATTAATTAAATAAGTAGTAGGATATAACCTCTTCATGATATTTGTATACATTATAGCACCATGTATTCTTGTTAATCGTTCCTAAAATATTTTATTTCCCCCATTATACATATCATTAAGATATAGATAAAAAATAAAATATAAGAATTCTCATACTTAGTATTCACACCTAAAATATATTTATTTGCTAATATGATGTACTATATCACAATCATAGCACGTAATCACCAAAATATGATATTGAAATACATTATGACTTGATGTACATTTCCCAATTTTCTCTAATCAAATTTACATCATCTGCATATGCAGGTTTTTTAAAATCATTGTAGTACATAGAAAATAAGGAAAATTATACAATTAATAAATATTTTTAATGATTTTTTTATTTACATAAACAATTACATATAGGTTATACTAGTTTTCCCATGGTTCATGATAAATTTTATAACATTGAAAATATAATAGACAAAATAATTCATATTATTTTTCATCAAACACTATAAAGATATTGACCAAAATAAGTAAACTTTTTTAAACATGTTTATATTGTTAGATCTTTCTACATATACCCTATTATATTTCCATATGATGTAATCCAAAAGCTTCTTATATTCAGTAACTCACATTATATATTAATTTAAACAATATTTAGTGATCTCCTGATCAAATCCAAATTCTAATTTAAAAATAAACTAAAACATACAATTTGATATTTATATATAAAATTATATTTTTATTGAAAAAAACATTCACATTACACATCATGTGTGGACTGTTTTCTTGATATCTCTGCATTAGATCCAAAACATAAATATTTTGGGTTTCTAGATTTATGGAGACCAACAACATGTTCTTCATAGATAAAAACATATTTGTAAAGAAAAAATAAAAATATATTTTATATCATTTGAGTGTATAGTTTTAACTCTTTATTATAGGCATAAAAAAGAGTCACTCGTCTGTTATTTGTTTTCTCAAATTCCTTGTTTAGTCCATCTTTTATCTAATCGATTTCATCTATCATAATAGAAATTTCATGCATAGATATTATATATGGATTAATGAAAGTAAATTCTACTTCACGTAGTTATCTTTTTATATAGTAATATGATAATCATAAAATGAAAATATGAATAGATATTATCTTCAATAATCTTATAAGTTCATTTTCGAAATAGATGTACTATTAAAATGTACCTTATCAATGTTTTCACATTTTATATTCCTAGCCATTCAATCATTAGAATCACATTTACATAATTAGGATCAGTGACTTATGTAATGAAATTTAAAAATAGCTATTATTCATATAGAATGTAATACATTACTCCATCATTGTATGTAGTATCACCAAGAATTTGTAATAATTTTACATGATGCAACAGAACTGCTGGGGAGAAGGTAATATTGAAATATAATTGGGTTATATCAGTCAATTCTTTATATTTTTTGTATGTCCTTCAGTTTCCCCATTGTTGTATATACTTGCAATATAATACCTCACATCATACCATTTTTTATGAAATAATACAGATTTTGTATTTCAAAATTTCGAGAAAGGACATTCCTAATGTATCATTATAATATTAGAAGTCTATGCTAAAAAATATATTATAAAATTGTTAACCATTATAATATGTAGATAATCATGTGGAATAAGAATATTATTTCTCAACTCTTGACCTACATCAATATTCACTCTCTTGTGATCTCCTGGGAATTCATTGTTGGGTAGCAATCCTCATGGGATATTATACACCATACCCCTCATAACAGGGTGGTGTGTGGGTGTTAATATATATATATATATATCTCAAAAAACTTAGCCCTATATAATTTTAGTAAAATATTGTTATCACAATTTGTTTGATTAGATTTTAAGATAAATAAAAATGTCCAAATTTATAACCTTGTGTAAGTTATTTTGTTAAATAGACTGATTAGTCTCGAATCTGGAAGGGAAATTGTTTTGTTCATGTTATTATATTTGTTCCACCTCTTGTTCACTTTGATTATATCACATATATTTTTCTTCAACACCATTTTGCAAAATAATTTCATGTAATGAATCTATTTGTCACCAAATTCCTTTCATCATCTTATATGTATCTTCTTGTGATTTTTTCTTCATATTAATTATTCTAAGAGACACTCCAAAACCTATACCTATAACACAAAAATATTTTTATGGCTGATTCAAAGCTATTGATTGTAGTTTTTCTTACATTACGGTCACTGTCACTTCTTGTGCCTAAATAGTATACAAAAATTTGAATTTAAATATATATTTTTATGTAATAATGTTATAATGTGAAATGATTTACTATCATGTCATTCATACAAATTTTTTCAATAATTCTTTTGTTTTTTCATCAATTAGTTTACCATTATTGTTTACATGATCCTTCGTACACATAAAATTACATATGATAGTTGTTTATTCAGATCTTGATTCCTGAAATCTACATATTATAAAGGAAACATATGATTTTTCTTGTCATATAATACTTTTATTGATGATTTAAAGTACTTACCAATTTATTCACTACTAAATCATACCCCATCCTTAATTTATGATTAGGGTACATTTGTCTGGATGATCATTATACATTTTAGCACTCCTTTTTTTGTTTAATAAATTAAATTTTATGAACACAAATATATATAATATGTACGTAAAATAATATATTATTGCAAACTATGCACATGAAATGATTTTTCCTCATTAAGATTGATGAAATCATTCCCAGTTTCCTTCTTTATAATATGTGGATAAGTAATTTTTGGCTAGGTCTTTACTTTCCTCTCATCATCCCTAAGATGAAACATGATTAGATGATTTCTGAAGCATATATTGGATTTTCTAGCATCAATTAAGTAATATTTATTATGAAAATATTCTAACATAAAAGATCTATAAAATGAATAATGAAAATTAAATGATATATGTTCCCCAAGGCTACCTTCATTATGAGATGGATATGGAACAACGAATCGAAATCAATATGCACAAATCATCCTCTTTGTATCCCAAATATATCTAATGAACATTGAAATGTTGTGGTCAATGGGTTTTCAATGATGATTCCCTAAAACCTAAAATTTTATACCCTTACTTATTTTCTCGATAATTTTGGATAACAATATGATGTTGCACCATATTTATTTTTTTCATCAACACGTTATTGGCCCATAATAATTCTATAATCTCCATATAAACCTTTTTTTATTCCCCTATATTGGTAACATTATCATCGTTATTGGGAATTATAATCATGTATAGTTAAATATTTAATCTTGATTGTGTTTATACAATATAGATCACATAATATTATGAGGAAAATCATAGAATATCAAAAAATATAACTTGATCATTCAACATTAATTATATTTTTAAATGGTTGAAGGGATTGGGATACTCTATCTAGATTCTAAAAACTATCTTTGTGGTCCCCTCCAATGTACAAGAAATTGTATGCATTGGGACCACTATGAATCGATTGTCATATCCCATTTAAAGTTCCATCCTTTATTGAATTTCCAAATAAACCTAATTTTATTTTATTATCTAGTAGGAAAATTGACATATTATTTTTTTCTACATCTGATATATAAATGATAAATAAATTCATTTTGATTCCATTATGAATGACACATTATTTTCTCCTTCATCATTGAAAATAACATTCAGGATTATCAATTTATCAACAATCACTATAATAATTTTATCAACCCATTTTCAAGGAAAAATAGGCCCTAGAAATGTTATATAATCCAACTCATATATGTTTTTTATAAAACCAAAATATGAATTATTCACATTAATTTGTTTTCTATCCTTAGAATTTGATAGGTTTATCACTTCTTCCACAAGAATAATTTAACTATTTTTGAATCACATTATATTTATTGTGGTATTTTTTATATAAAGAAAACCATTGATTAAAAAACTAGTGTATGAGAAAACAATTTCATTTGTTCACCTGATTTTTCATAAATTTCAATCTGATATTCATTAAATAGTTTCCGATAATTACTTATATATATGATCCTGGAATCATCTTATAAACAATAGATTATGACAATTTCATATACATCATTTATCCATTAACAGATTCTAATATCTAAGAATATCTTTGTGGGATTCAACATATGGATCATAATCATCACTATTGTATAAAATGTAAATGATTTAATTCTCCCAATATATCATGGTAATTGAAACTTTATGTCTTTCAAAAATTTATTCACCTATAACAATCCTAATTTTACAAGAATTTCTGAGACTGATTCTATCAACACGTGATGGTCAGCTAATATAGAATTCCACATCATCTTCAATAATATATCGTCATGAAGTGCAACCTTTTATTTACTTCAATTTTTGAAATTCCCTTTTAAAATCATAATATAGCATTCAATGGGGTATGCTGATCCATAATGGACATGACCACATAGCTGAACATCTCTAAACAAGTGAACCACTAGGTGGACCATTATATCAAAGAATGATAGTGAAAACAATATCTCTAATTTACATAATATCACTTCATCATACGCAATCTTGATTAGAAATTTTTTTGAGTATATAAAATTACTATATATGACATTGAAAAAGAAGAATAGTCTAGTTAATTTATGTTGTTTATTTTTAGGAAGAATGAAATGTGAAGTGATGGACATCAACTGTTTCGTCAATGCATGAATGTAATATGAATTTACTCACCAAAACAAGAAATTATTCAATGATATTGCATTCTTAATATTTTATGAATTCCAATTTAGAACATTTACACTATTATTTAATACAAAAAGTTCAATTTTTCCTTTCTAGATAGAGTGTATGATGCTAGAGGAAGAAAAGTTTCCACTTTACGCTTCATTATTTCCAACGATTCTCTTATCCCCATGTCCCTAATGTTAGACCAATCCTTAATTACATATTTTTTTAAAGATAATTTAGTATCATGCCAATAAAACAATCCTATAAAATTTTTTTATATAAAATATATCAATAAATTGTATAAACTAGAAACTATTAAAATAAGAAAATTCATAGATAAATTATCTCATTCTAAAACAATGTTTTATAATGTTTTTTGAAAATTGTGTATCGGAAATAGTTTCTAATCCTTTAGAATTATTGAATAGTGGATCACACAGAAGAGGATACGGTGTTGAATGCCTTTAGGTATTCTCATAGAATGGTATTATCAATGATTAATATTTATTTCATCGATGTAAAAGTTCTAGATGTTCTAAAAACACTATATTCGATGAATGTTTCAACCGAACTATGTCTGTACATTCTTCACCAATGGGACACCCCAACATTTCATTAATACTATAGCCTAAAAAATTTTCATAAGTAGGAAATTCATATATCATACCATTAAACATGACCATTAATGTGAATTATTCATTTCTATGAGAATTATAAATTGAAACACCAGCATCCCATAACTATTTCCATTATTCTTTAAATAGATCCAAATAGACATCAATACCCTTACTGGTTTGTTTGGTTACTGATATTTGCAGAGACAACATAATTTATTTGTGATACAGGAATAACCATGTATAAAAGGCATAATTTTCCAACATGAACTCCACCATAATTCGATTTTAATAGCGATGGAATTTATTAGTGCTAATAAAAACCCTAAATAAGGTTCCCTTTATCATCTCAAAAACAAGCGATCATAACAGATTCCTTTTATAAGAACTTTATTTAGGGATGATAAATGGTACCCTTTATTATTGCATATTTTACTACTGATGAAGGGAAACCTTTATCAATGATTTTCTTCAGTACTGATCAAAGGTATCCTTTATCTGTACAATATTTTCACTACGGATAAAGGGGACCATTTATCAGTGCATTATTTTTATGTTTTATAAAGGGATCCTTTATCATCATTTTTTTAGTGATGATAAAGGTCCCAAATAAAAATGAAATAAAAAAATAATGAAAAAATATAATTGAGTTTATTAAAAATTTCATTAGAAATAATTATTGATAAAAATGAATAAATTTATTATACTATATATAAATTATTATTAATAATAAACATTGTACTTTAAATATATAGGTATATGTAATATTAAAATGAAACATCTAAAAATTTATAATAAGTATATTTAAAAAATATTAAACATTATATTAATTAAATAAATATTAATATATAAATAAATAGTATAAATTAAATAAATAGTAATATATGAATATGTATAATTATAGTATATTTATAATACAAAGAATTTATTATTTATTTTAAATATTCATATTTTTAATAAATAATATAATATAATTAAAAATTAATATGAATTAAAAATACTGAATAACTGCATCATGAAATGGACATAATTGAATGTCATTTGATTTTCCAATTTTACAAATATCAAACATCTGATATATTGATTTCACATACATATACATAATTAATAATTTCTTCCACACACACCCAAATACTTATGTAATTAATGAAATATTATTTAGAAACACATACTCCTAATATATATGTAATTTATTCAATTTTTGGTATTCATTTTATTTATTTTCAGTACAACATGATACATTTAATATATCATATATCTAATTGATAAATTATATATATATATATATATATTTATTACGTTAAATTAAGGTACTAATTCATTTATAATATTTTTTATTTTTTATTTTTTATTTTTTATTTCTATTTTAATTTAATCAATTTATATTATATATATATATACTATGTTTTAATACTTTCTATTTTGATTCATATTTATTTCAATATATATCACTATTTGTTGAATAATTTATATTTAATTGAATAAATATAATCATTTCATCAATATTTATAAAGTTCACACATATTTAATTATTGAATTTTAGTCATTTTTAACATGTATGCAATGAAAATTAAATATTCCTTAATAATAATAAAAATATTTTTAGGCAAATATTTGTAAATATATATATTTAATAATGTTTATTTATAACATTTATACATTTATATTTACATTTATAAATAATAATAAATTATTTTTTCAAAAAGTATCTATTAAATTATAAATAATTAATTCTATATATTTAAATAAATAAGAAATTATAATAACTTTTTTATAAATAATGAATCTATTTACTATATTTATATTTATATATAGTTATTAAATATATATATATATATAATTATATATATATATTGTTAAAAATATATAATTATATAAATATTTTTTAAAAAATATTTACATATTTATAAATCACTAATTGTGAAATAATACTAAATATATATAAATAACGAATAAATTTACTGTATATATTTATATATATTTATATCTAGTTATTATATATACATAATTATATAAACATTTTCACAAAATAAATTATTTATTATAAGTATTATAAATCATTTATGAGGGCTTAAGTAATAAGTTGTGATAAAAGAAATATTTATCAGCACTTTTTTACAAACACTGATAAATGTTTCCATGTTTATTTAAAAAACCCAAACCAGTCATGATCCAATCACGATATCTGAATCATACCCTGTATGCCACCTAATGCTGGTGTTCCTCCTCATCGAATCTACGCTCGAATTGAGGCTTGAATCATGGCTCTAGAAAATTTAAAGGATCAAATATAAGGATCAAACAATTCATGCATCTAAAGAATCAAAGTATTGAATGAATTCCAAGATTCGAAATTTCCCTACTTTCTCTATGATGATTCAAATCTTCAATCAATTATATGTTATTTTCATTTCCCCATTTGTGGGTTTTTGGTTTTTCAATATATATATATATATATATATATATATATATATTATCATAATTATTTCTTTACCATCATTATTTCAATAAGGTCAATTGTGGAAAATCTTATATTCAAGCCCTCTCCACCAGTGTATCTAAACAACATTTTGCAAGATCTACTTAGGAGTAGGAAAATATTCCTAGTTCCATTAAGGATGTTTGTTTGTGTATTTGGAAAAAGAATGAAAATAAGATATAATCATTAATCATTGTCCAATTTAAAGAGAACATTTTATAAGTAACATAATCATTCGATCCTTAAAATATATAATCTAGATATTCTAATTAAAACATGTGAGTATGTTAATAGAAATCTAACATTTTAAAATATCTATATTGATAAAATGTCCACAACCACCTAATAGAACATATCTAAGGGGAAGTCTCGCAAGGTGAATCCCAATGAAAAGGGTCATTCCTATATAAAAATGGGAAATCCCCAAAGTATTGATCATTATATCATATAATATTTTATTCATAATCTTATATTTTAATTATTAAAATTATTTTGTTTGTATCAATTTTCAAATTACTGAATATTTTTTCCCTTTTCAAAATACATATAAGATACCATAAATATAATAATGTGGTAGGAATATTGAGTGATGCAGAATAAAATAATTATGGGAATGACCATGTACATCAACTATAATGTACTAATGAGAAATATAAATATTATTTTTAAACACCTCAAAAAAGGTGTGGCATATACTCAACCCCATAATCTAATATAAACTTATTTACTACATAATGAAAATCATTCTTAATATTTCTTCTTAAAATTGAAATAAACGTTAATAAATTATATGTATATATATTATTAAAACAAAATATATATGGTCTGAGTATACTTATAAATTGGTGAAATGAAATACTTATTACAATATATTGATTTATACTTTGTGGATCCATATATATCTTAGTTAGTTAACCACAAATGTAGTTTCATTCGAATCACTAACTTACTATTTTAATTATTAACAATATCCCCAATATAATTAATAAAAATTATCTTCTAATTTTATCATGTCATCATCAAATAACTAAATCAACCATTTTTAAGTCTGTATAAATATGTCTTAATATATAATATGGTCAATTTTTCACTACCATGAATCAATTTTCCCTTTCAAACACAATTACCATAAATATTTTCTAACACCAAATTAAAATATTGTTTTTCTACATTTCTATAACATTGTAAAAATTTATCTATCATTAAAAATTATAACCCCCTTTTTAATAGTTCCTAAAAATAACTTCACTTCCTTCATCACAAATCAAATAAAACTTATTCATGGTTTACTTTAATCCATCTAAAAATAAATCATTCATTAAATTTTTTTTATTTAGAATATGGTTTTAATGAATATCATTTATTTTAATAGATCCAACATTTATATAATAATGAGTACTATTTTAATAGAAATATCTAATTACATCAATTTATCTATAATGTGAGGTGAAGAAAAAATATATAATATAAAATAATGTTTCATTTTTCAATCCTCTAGTTTGAAATCAATATAAAAAGTACTCTGAAATTTTATTAGTTTTTATATAATATATTTCTATCTATTTCATCACAATCTTCTATTTTTTATAAAATCTTGAAAATTCTTCATATAATCATTTAATATGTCACATGTTCAATTCAGTTCATTTAATGGTTTTAATTTATTATCTAATCTTACTTATGAAGATTCATCTCACCTTAAAACTATTTTGATAAGAGTTGTTTATCTACAACTTTACATAAAACCCATATATCATCAATAAATACTAATATTTATTTCATTATGATTGCAATTCTATATTATGCACCCAAAATTACCGTATATCCCATAATGTCCATTAAATGAAATTTTCTTATAAAGATTACTCTTATAGTTGGTTGAATGGGAGTTTATCATTATTTTTTTTATCATATTTGGATTTCTTATTACTCCATAATTCCCAATATTATAATTTTTTTTTGGGGATTTATGAATTAATTGGTGGATCTTTTTAATAGAGGTAAAAATATCATTATTTAAGGGAATTATTGAATTAAAATAGGGATTTATCCGATAAATATATAATATATAGAGTCCCTAAGGATTCATATATCATAAATTATCCAAATCAAGACCCCATGAGTCATAGAAATGAAATGAAGTAACCTAAAATAATAAATTAAATATTCCACAAGTAAATAACTAGTTCTAATGGTGTACTTCTCTCAAATGAGAGGTATTACCCCATTTACAGAACACATTACAGTTAAACTATTTTATTCATCAGATTCATATCACAAATAGTTATTTCTTAAAAAAATTGTGAGACTCATCCGACATATCTTTTATTTTTCTCATAGTAGTATGACAACTATTCATCACATAGATGAAAACTGCTTATATTATTTTAAAAAACCTAGTTTCATGTCTATTAGAAGTGGAGGATGAGTGAAAGACAACAAAATGTAATGATAATTGTTTAATATATGAGATTATGATGAAGATTTTTATTTATAAATTTCACCAATATGTGGATTACAAGGATAACACATAAATATTTGAGTAATTATTTTCTTAAATTCAATTAATCATTTTTGTGATAGAATAATATAATTCTTTGAAATAATCAAATGTTGGGTTCTCCTTACAAGAATTAACTATTAATGTCACCTTTGATAAGGAATATCATATGTGTATATATTGATTTATTGTAAAAAATGAATATTTTACAAATTCAATTGGATGGATATGAATAGAAAATAGATGCATTCTAATAATTTGACTATGGATTATGAATATGGAGTTAAGTATATTATTAAAATTGCTGTAAATAATTCATATGGAACTTATGATCTCTTTTCCCTATGTTTATGTTGTTTTTATTAAAGAAAAAACTAGTTTAACAAAGTATTAAGAACATTTAATTTGTCATCGAATAGATAAGAGCTATAAATATTGTACAAAATATTTGGGAAAACAAAACATGCCCACCGGTTGATATGATACTTAGGTTTATGGATCATTTGATATGTATACCATTGTAAATTATGATGGAGATCACATGGAATAAATGACAATAAAAATTGAATATGACCTCCAAGATTATTCAAAGTTGTTTTAGAAGTTAAATAGCCATTCTGAAAACCATTTTATACCAGTTTAACTAAATAAAAAACATTTTCACCTATATTTATGTCATTTTATTTGAATGATGAATGTAGATAGAGTGACACGAGCTTTAGAGAACTGGTTTTTCTCCTAAATGATATCCTACGTGAAGAGAATGAACTACTAGATCAAACATATAATTCTAAAAGAATTCTATGTTGAAATAGAATGATATATATAATAATACATTATTGTCCAAAAAAATTCATATTTTTTTTGCACGTAATGTGAATAACTCATAAAATTCCCAAGATGTGGTGCTGATCGATAGAAGAATAATGAATCTTGTCCTTATTAATATGTAAGGTGATTTCCTATGATTATATTGTTTGGAATTATATATGGATATTATGAATCCATGTCAAAATTGACATCATATAAAAATACCATAATTAAAGATGGGAACCTATGTCATCCAATAGATTCTCCTCAATGGAAGAAAATTTATAACTTATTTCCTGAATTTAGAATTGATATGCGAATCATTATTCCATAATGATCTGCATATAAAATATATAATTTTGGTATATAGAGTTTTAGTCACAATACAAGACCCATCATGTTGGGGAACCCCAAGAAGGGTTGGGGAAAGAGCCATTATTAAAAAGAAAAAAATGATATATGAACCCCTTTTGAAAAAGGAAATGGAAAACTCATTATAGACTCATAGGCCCAGAAGGATCAAACCCACTAAACACCCATTACAAACCCATTACAGTTGCCCAAAATAATATAGGGAGATAAACCATTACATACCTTATGTCCAAAGATTATTTGTGATAATCATAGAGGTGAGGAATTAACGTTGAAGTCTATGTTGTATGGAATGATAAATTAATTCAATGATTATAGAATTTTTTCAAGCTATATAATTAATGGAATGTTGGGTTATCCAATATATGAAGTACTCGCACACTCAGTTTTGTTGAAACATTCCTCTAAGACTACATATTTAAGACATTGAATATTTTCACCATAGGGCCATAAATAAAAATCATGGACAGTAACATTCAATGGGAATATCGAACAAGGCACAACACTATATCCAATGACAAGTGATCAACTGTTCGATAAGGTAAATATAATTGATTTTGTTATGGATAAACCATATTAGAAAAACATTAAAAATCATGTTAGATGTGTAGATTAATTTTATTTGAATTACCATATTGGAATAGCTCATTTGTTATAAATTTTATTTATGTCATGATTATAGAAATAAAATTTATTTGAATGTATTTATGGAATTTAAAAAACAATTCTAGGATAAAATATTGAATAAAGGATAGGATGGACATGATTGACATGGGGATAAGGCAATAGTTAGAACTGGTGAAGGATAAAGTGTTACTTTTCTTCCTCCAATAGATTACTACCTATCCATATAAGAAAAAAACTCAATTTCCCCGTTTCATTCTATGGGTAAAATTTCTAGAGGGGTATTTTCCAAATATCAAGAATATTGAGTCAACGACTAATTTGAAATTATATGGACTAAAATCACACACATTTCATTTTTCAATGGATTATTTGAGGTATGTTTCATTCCATTAAATTCTATCTCAAAATGCATGGTATACATTAACTAGAAATTTCTTGTTTTCAATGCTATATGCAACAATGTTATAGACCCAACAAAGTTTAAAATTCTAATGAATGAGGTGGTAGTCATATTATGTTTATTAAAAATGTTCTCCCTTCCATAATTTTTATATAAAAGTTCACTTGATGGTATAATTGTTCAAAAAGGTTCAACTATATTTTCGTATCCATTAATGATGGATGTACCTGATAAAACTATATATTAAGATTTTGAATAGGTATGCCATGAACCAAAGTCAGTATGAAGGTTGTATTGCTGAACTATATATTATTGAAACATTTATTTTGTTCTTTACTTATTACCTATCAGATGTCGATAACATCAATCTCCCAAAGTGTCATCATAAAGAAAAACATAGCGGCAATGGGATCTTGGGGTGAGATGTTGTTACAATTATTTTGATTGAGCAAGAAAAATCACACCAAAACATTTTACATAGTAGTGAAAAACTTGATCCATATATTGAATCCCAAAAATAAATACTTAGAGAATTAAATTCATCAATAGATGATGTATGGATAGAAATAGGACATAAAAAATATTTTATAAGATGGTTTTGAGAACAAATTTATAATGAATTATTCGAGAAAAAAATTAATTTTTGAATGACTTCGATTGTAGCTAGGGGACTAAATGGAAAACATTTATCTGACACTGGTTCTGTTATCAATGAATATATGTTCTATACAAAAATAACACCGGGGTTGAAGTAATATAACAAATAGTGGTGTTACAATTGTAGAAGAAGAAACACATATATCTACTTCCAAATATAGAAATCCAACTTCTAAAAATATGTCATGTTTTGGAATTGTTGAATATATATTCAAGTTTTATAATTCAATATATCATGTGTTGATTTTCTATATCAAATAGGTTGACAAAATGAATCCTTTTAATGTTGATGAAATGGACTTCATGAATGTGAATTTTTGTGCTGAAAGGAAAAATGTTGATTCATTATTAATGGCATCATAAGAATTGAATGTCCTATAATTAACATATACAACAAACAAAACATGTTCAATTTTCCTTCTAGAAACTAAAAAAATGTCGGGTTAGATGATAATACAATAGAGCATTACCCATTCATTTGGAAACCACAATCTATTACTACTGGTCCCAATATATAGAATATATTTTATATTATAGTTGACAAAAAAGAGGTGATTTGGATTCTTGATATAGGAACAAATTCCAGAAAACCATTAACAAATAATTAGAGTTCATTGAGAAGGTAATTTTTTATATACTATGTTTTACTAAATAATATTACTGGTTATCTAGTACATATCAATATCTAAATTAACTGTATTTCTATTCATGTATACATTTTTATCTTCCCATGAGGACGTAACTAATCATACAGAATAATATATTGTAATGAAGGAAACCATTTTAGATGATTTAAAGGCAATGTTATGATATAATTTCCATATTTTACTGAAAATTTATACAATAAATCATTTATGTAATTCTGAATATTCCATGGAAATTTTATTTATTTTAGAATATTCTTATCCCTCAATCATGACTCTCTACACCAAAACATCCACAAACTTCGTCCCCCTCAAAACCATTTCACCCTTATATTGTTGGAATTTATCTCTTTTCTTCATGTTTCCTTCATTTACTTTTAAAGAAGAGAAATGATGCTACCTCAATTAAATTAAACAGTAAATATAGATGTTTTCATAGTAAAATAATTGTCCATTGAATTGATGTACTATTTCACATTTTTTTAATTTATTTCTTTTTATTATTATGCACATAATAATGTTTTCTTATATATGAGGATTTCGTTGTTCAAGTTTGGATGGTTTGTTTGAATATGCTCATTTTCATGATAGATTAGACATTGAGCCTACAAATGATATAATGACCTTAATGAAATGAGTCAAAAATTTATTCAACCATCCTACAACGGTGATTTTATACCACTTATTTAATTAATTATATCCTTATTTTTTCTATAATTTGAATTAATATGCTTATAATTATTATATAATACTTATTTAGTTTTGTTCATATATATTTTTTGGATTCATATTTTTATTTAAACGTTCTTCGACATACTAAAGTAGAGATAAAAATACCAATATCCAATGTTTCCACTCTTTCCATTATCATTCTTTTTCAAACTATAATATATATTTAGTCGATGTTCATAGCTAAAACACATTTTCCACCAAGAATATGGAATCAATAAATAGTTTTTTTAGTTTTTCAATGATCACCAATGACCAAACACAGTAACACTGAAAATTTGAATTTTTTGAGACATTGGTATGTGTATGAATTAGCCACACCACAATCTGACACACGCTGTTAGTGGTATGACTCAAAGAGGTACTTCTTTTAATATTTGAAATAATTACAGTAGAAAAGACAACATATATACTGAAAATAGAGAAAATTTGTTTTTTTTGTTCGTATACATTTGGAGATTGATCTATAACTCATATATAATCTCTAAGAATCTGTCAAACCTTAATCGGATACATGATGTGCCCAGTATGACTCAACATGTCTATTATATGTTTAAAATTTAAATTTTAATTAATAAATTTTCACTCAATAAAACTAATAAAATACACAAATATTTTTTTTTATAATTTGTGACAACAATTCATTAGTCATTTTTTGATGTGTAGGAATTGGTCTCGCATTAAACTGAAACACGATGTGAATGGTATTACTCAATGTGTATGTTTCCTGTTTAGAATCACATTTTAGTAAAAAAAAGTTGTTGCATACTCAAAACCATGAAAATTCAATCCTAATTTTGTTTTATAACACTATAAAATAATTTATATTTCATTTAATATGTGTAGGAATTAGCTTCAACTCAATTTGAAACACAGTTTGATCAGTATGACTCTAGGTGATTCTTTATTAAAAAATTGTCATTAATTTTTTTTAAAAAAATACAAATGATGTTCTAAAAAATGAGAAAACAAATTTTTGTACTTTTAGAAAAAATTAAAAATAATTGATATGGTGTTTTTAATATGTTTTAATCATCCTCACCTCAAATTGATACCCGATGTTCAATGTATGAATCAAAGTGTCCGATAACAGTTTCAAACTGTACATTTATGTTCAAAAGGTATATCTCACTAAAAGACATTAAAAAAAGATTTTTTTTCATAATAATTTAGAACAAAGATTCATACATCATTTTTAAGTGTATGGATTGGTCTCACATAAAATAGATACACTATGTGACTAATATGACCCAAATTGCGCGCTTCCAGTTTAAAATTATTCTTTTTTTCAAAATGAATTGTGATGCAATAAAAACTGTGGAAGCACATTCAAATTATTTTTATACATTATGAAAAAGATCCATAAGTGATTTTGAAGGTGTACGATTCATCAAAATCTCAATATCTGACATTGTGTCAGAGTAATGACTCCACGTGGTTGTTTTTCTTAAAGGTTGGGGTTGAAACCTCATTTTTTTTATTTAAAGAAAAGACCTATTAAGATTGGGTAGAGGGAGACCCATTACATAGCCTGAAGGCCCAAGGCTAAGTGGCCTGAATACTAGGCTTGAACGACCACGTTTTTTGCCCAAAGGACCCTCAGTGAAGAGTAATACTACAGTACCTAGGAAACTATAGTACCGACGCCGCATGCCACTATATTGTCATCGCCACTACAGTTCCACCTCTTCTATAGTACCCAGAAAATAATTCCCTGCCCAGATTTGATCCTGGGTCTTTTGGATGCCATGAAGAAGCTTGTACCACTAGGGTACAAGATCGTTGGTAGGTGGATATTTATTTATAACTGACATCAATTTCAGTAAAAAGAAAACATACCAACTCAAAACTATTAAAACACATTTATATTATTCTGATACATTATTACTATGATTAATAAGTAATTTTTAATGAGTATTAATCATACTACTCTAAATATGAAACACAATGTGATTGGTTTGACTCAACGATTCCCTTATCATCTTTTAAGATCAAAACATTTCACTCACTGAAAACTAAGAAATCATGCTTGGGTTGTATTGATAATAAATTAAAATGATTCACAAGTCATTTATTACATAGAGGAGTCATTATTACATCAAACAAACATAATTTGTTAGTTGTATGATTCATATTCCCTTTATGATGAATATGAATCTTTCACACCTCAATATGACACATTATGTGACTGATATGACACCCAATGTGTCTTTTTATTTAAAATTATCATTAATTTTAGTAAAAAAGAAAACTGACATACTCAAAACTGAGAAAATGCATTCAAATTGTTTTCATAATTTAGAAAAATGATCCATATGTCATTTGTGACATGTAGGAATCAGAATCAGATAAATATGATACACTATGTTTTGTGTATGAATCAACATCTCCTTTATTAGATTAAAATTTACATTTTAGTTATAAAGGGTTCACTCACTGAAAACAAAGAAACCACACTTGGATTGTCTTGTTAATTTTTTACAATAATTTATATGAATTTTTTGATGTGGAGGAATCAATATAAACATTAAAATAAAACATGATGTGACCAGTATAACTAAAAGTGTGTGTTTCTAGTTTAAAATAATGATTTAGTAATTTAGATGTATTGGTTTCATTTATACCTCCATATGATGCTTTGTGTGATGGGTATAACTTAAAGTGCATCTTTTTTTTCAATTGACATCAAATTTAGTAAAAAATAAAACTAAAATACTCATAACTGAGAAAATGCATTCGGATTATTTTGATACTTTGGGAAAATGATACATATGACATTTACAATGTGTATGAATCATTCTAAACTCAATATGACTCACGATGCGCCTGATATGACTCAAAAAGTCTGTTATCAGTTTAAAACCAACAATTTAGTTCAAAAAAGTTTTCTCACTAAAAATTGTGCAAGAAAGATTAAATTTAATAGATAATTCATCACAATGGTTCATAAGTCATTTTTATATTACCAGTATGCCTCACATGTGTGTTTTGAGATTAAAAAGACATTTTAGTAAAAAAATATATGTGACATACAAAAAAACTAAGAAAAAAATCATGTTTTCTGATACATTATAAAATAATATATGTATTTTGTGTTTGTTAGGAATCAACTAAACTTTGATTTGACACATGATGTGGCTGTCATGACTCAAATGGTGTGTTTTTATTTAAAATTGACATCCATTTTAGTAAAAAAGACAACAGGTATACTCCAAACTAAGAAAACTCATCCATATTAAATTTATACCTTAAAAACATCAATCCATAAGAAATCTTTGATGTGTAGGAATAATCCACACCTCAACATAATACACTATGTTATAATTATAAATCAATGTTTCTATTATCAGTTTAAAATCAATATTTTAGATCAAATAGTTCCACTGACTAAAAGCTAATAAAAAACACTTATATTATCCTAATAATTTATTACAACTATTTATAAGTCATTTTTAATGTTTAATAATTGGTCATATATAAAAACAACACATGTTGTGATCAATATGACTCGTAGTGTGTGTTTCTCATTTAAAATGGCATTTTAGTATAAAGGAAAAGTGATATAATTAAAACTAATAAAAAAATTATTATTATTTTGATACAGTAAGAAAATGATCCATGTGTTAGTTAGGATGTGTATGAATAATTATCATCTCAAATATGATGAATGGTGTGATTGGAACTACTCTAAGTGTTGCTTTTCAATATATAAGTGTCATTTAGTTTTAAAATGGACATCACATCACCAAAACTGAGAAAATGATCATAGGATTTGTTCTGATCATTATATCTTAAAATAATAAATTTACTTAACATTTTTATATTATAAATATTTATTTAATTTTCGTATTGATAATTCTTGATGAAGAGAAATAAATGGTGTAACGTGCAAGAATGAACATGAACTTAATCTAATACACAATGTCCCTTTAATGAGTGAATGTTCTGTTTATAATAAAAACTATATTTTAATTTATTATTTTATATAAATACTGACATAGAAATTTTTTCCTTATAATAGGGTGTTCATTTTCTTAAGAAGGTTTTAAAATCAAAAGAAATAGGAATAATGACCATTTTGAATGTAATAATTTGTAATAATGTGATTGTATTGGAAATGTTTTGAAATATCTATAATATTTTATTTTCTTCCTGTATTTGTGTTGCAAATTTAATTTCATTTATATTATTTATTGGTACTTGATATTATTGTTTTCAGGGTGTTTTTGGTGTGATGGTTTGTCATTACCGCACACTACAACATTTTGTTTTATTAATACTTTCTAAATCACATATAAAGTTCCCTTTTCTCTTCTATAAATAAAAGAACTGATAAATTTTGTCATTTATCCATGCTTTTTTAGCACTTATAAAATCCTAGGTATTTTTATCTCTCTTCGGTAGTCAGTACTGCTTTAGCACTGATGAAACCCATTTTTTCATTATTAAAGGCCTATTTTATAGTAGGGATGACTAGCCATGTACTATGAGTGCTACATTATTCACCAAAAGGATTTATTCCTTCTTACGATAATGCAAGCTGGATATTTGACACCTCATTTAAAAATTCAAGATACTCATAATAAATTTTCCTCTACTGTGGAGAGTCTGTTAGATTATGTAGTTTCACATCATTAATTCAAGTATCTCCATGACATGTCACCTTTCTCATAGTTTATTAACATACTTATAGCTTTATAAACCATAAAATAAATTTATTATAACATACATATTTTGGGGTAATTGATTCATCTTTCTTGAATAGATTCATGCCACAAATAGGGAATTTTATATCTTATTCAAGGTCCTTGAAAAAGATTATGCAACAATTTTGACAAGGAACAATTTTATTAGATATCATTACCATTAGAAAAGATTCTTCTATTGTTACCATATTATCAATAAGGAAATTCATTTTCTACTAGTATGATATCATTCATGAGCCCATGTTATTCTGTAATGTCAGTGTCGCTCCATCTACAGTTAGTTCTCTAATTATATAACTTTAATAAAGCTAATATTTTTTTTGTATTTCATACATGTAAAGACACAAAATTTTATCAATGGAGTTACACTTCTTATAACTAGTTTATATAGTATAAAACACATAAATCACATGTAGAATCCAATAATAACATTATTCTTATTAATAGTGAAGGCAGTAAGTGGTATTTATAGAAACTAAGAAACATATACCTATGGAATAGTAACCTGAACATTGGAATAGTAATATGGCCATTAATAATAGTAACTTGAACAATAGAATATTAACCTCACCTATGATAGTATAAATAAAATATAGCTATCTTATAGATGAAAATATTATATATTTATATCATGGAATAACAAAGTAAATGTTTTATAAATGATAAATAATGTATTAGTATTTTTGTGAAGTGTAAATGTCTGTTTAGAATTTTACAATTCATATATTTTTTTAAAATAAAATTTATTATCATAAATAGATTCATAAATTTTTATTTCATTTTCCTATTATTATAAAAAAATTTGTGATACCATAATAATTTTTTCAATGTGTCATAAAATCAGTTTTAATATAGAAATCTGTATTTTTAGAATAAATAATAATTTTAATTAAATATTAAATTTATCATATGGATAAAATTATTTTCATAAAATACTGTTAATTTATGGGATATACATGTTTAAATTTGTTTGGGTGATTTTGAATTGGATTTTTCTAAAATCGTTAAAAAAAATTGTATAAGGGAAAACAAAAAATTTATAGTATTTAGCATTTTAAACCAAATATGTCCATTTTTTAGTCATTTCTAATATATAAGCAATTATTTATAACTCGCATTCACTAGTTACATTACATAGTCAATAGAATCAACACTATATATAGTCTCGATCTAAAATAATTAAAAAATGATTAAAATAATAAAAACACCCCTCTCCTACCCTTATAAATACCACCCCAAAAAGCCTATTCTCCTCACACATTATAAGACTTTTACATTTCCTATGTTCTAAAAAAGTACTTTACCAATACTATTTCCCACATCTCTTATTTTATGGTTTCACTAAATTACTAAACCTATGTTTCTAACGACGGTTCTCAAGGAGAGAACGTTCAGGAGGTAAAATCCCCAATCTTTCTCTTTTAATTTCATTTTACTTCTTATCCTCCACTAATATCACCTATAAAAAACAAAATAATAAATATGATATTATATATATATTATAATATTAAAATTTTAAAGAAATATAAATCATCATTTCACTTCTCTTCTTCTTTCATTGTAAAAATGAATACATCACACGTGATGTGTTGATTCACCGCCTCTATAGATGATGAGTTTTCGTTTTCCATTACCTCCTTCATGGATATTTCTAAATCCATTATAATGGATAACAAAATATTTTCAAATGTATATTATAAATTTTTCAATTTTATTGAACTATTATATATGCATATTATTAAATAAAAAAACAAAAATAGTTCATGATGATCAAATACCTACCAAAAAATGAAACATTTATAATTAATATTATATCTAATGTATCATCCTCATAACCAAAAGAAAAAATGATATATGAAATCATTTAAAATTATTTAGGTGCATGAATATCATATAATTACACATAGGGAGTTTGTATCCCAATTGGAAAGGACTCCATTTATTAAACTCAAGGGAACCGATCATAAAATCATGAAACAAATGCACCTTGAATAATGAAATTTAATATTTTAACCCATAAAATTGGTCATAAATAAACTGAATAAAATTTGAATAAAAAATATATCTTAAACAGTTTATGAATTAAATTATTAATGAATCTGATTTTATTATCTAGGATATTAAGTGTAATTCCCCGACCCCCTAGCCCAGAGTCGGTGCATTATTAAGTATCATTGGCCTGATCATAAAAGATCAAGTCTCGACTGACCGATTAGTTTAGTATACATGGAAGTACTAGATACATTCATATGGTTTACACTACATCATAAAATGGAAAACTACAACAACATTTTTTCCATAGACAACACTGAGATCTCATAGACTATCCCTAGAGGTCCATCATATTATACTTCTTTGCATCCTGGGAAAAATAAAACATAGAAAGGGATAAGATCAGAATTCTCAGTATGGATAACATTATAGTGGAATATTTAATAAATAAGAATAAACATTTAAGAGAGTGTATAAGACTTAAAGAAAATCATTTTAAACTTGAACTTTAGTAAAATATGGAAAAGATAAAATCAAATAATTCCATTTATTTATTCACAAGGATATTCTACTAGTCAAATAATCACATGCAATATCAATAACCACTTTCATAATGATGGAATAGATGATGCCAGACTATCATAACCACATAGTCAAGGCCTTGTGTCGTGACTACAAATATGATTTTGTCAAGGCCTTATGCCAAGACACTAGTTTTTCTCGTGAGACCTACCGATGCATCGAGGAGCTATAGTGGGATTCACCCAATACTTACTAAGTCCAATGAATTCCTCATATGAACACTTTTAAACATAACATAAACATTCGTATTTAAAACGATCATACGAAACATCAATACTTTATCTACAAACCATGAATGGTATAAAAATAGCACATCCACATTCAAACATAACACATTCAATACAATATAAAAGATTGTATTGTAACAGATTAACCTCAATCGAGAATAATAAAGGATATTGACATAGATGAAAATAGTCATCAAAACTATTTTAGGGAAATAACCCCCTTTTATGAAAACAATTAAAAGTAACACTATTTATCAAGAATCCATTTAAAATAGATTTCTGAATCAATGTGTCCCATCCCACATTGAAAAATTTAAAAGGAATTTTAATTTTAAAACTTTAATTTCATATAAATAAATCCAAAAAAAAACATTTTTAAAACATGGACATTAATGTGAAATATTTAGTATAATAAATCATTAAAACACTATAAAATGATATTTTAGTTACTGTTCCTAACAAAAAGAGAGACACTTGAATAAAAATAATTGAGCTAATCAAAACATTTTAATATAATGGGAATAAATGGATTCATGATATACTATGTCAAAGTACATTATATACACCATATAAAAGTGATTTGGTGTATACACTACAAAATATTTAGTATTTTCTTCAAGGACATATCTGTTGGCAAAAATACATTTTGTATTTGTAAAACGTTCTACTAATATATATGTCTATGTCACTAAACTATCAGTAAAAACTCTATCGCCAAATGTTTTTGCGATAGAATAAATAGTTCTCTTACAAGTATAATAATATCAACAGATAATATATATGCTGGTTAAAGTGTTTAGCAACAGATTATTAGGACAAATGTTTCGGTTTGTAATAATATTACCAATATATAATACTTGTTTATAAATAACATTTTAATAAAAATTATAAATTTTTTTACCATTAAAATTTCATATTATATTTATTAATTTATCATATATTTATCATTTTAATTATATTTAAATAAAAATTATAAATTTTTATTGCTATTAAAATATCATATCATATTTATTAATTTATCATATATGATTCATCTATTATACTTGTAAAGCCAAATTGAATTTAAAGGAATGTTCAGACATGGGAATAAATTAATAATATTAATAATAAAATTTAATTCAAAGGAATCAATACACAATAAAAAAATGTAGGACAAGCACCCCCAATAGTAACCATCACCCTCACCCCAAGAATCAATACAAAATACAAAAATGCAAATCCAGCACCAACAGGACTCCCCCACACAAAAGTACCACCCATCCCTACCCAAGAAAATGTGAGCCAGCTCCAGCCATACCACCCTTCAACGCACCAAATACCCATCCATGATGCTAAGCCTGCTCCAGTACCAATGTGAAACCTCAAGTAATATCCTTTAGCTCCAAAATCTCCACAACACACAACCAAAAAGAATACACTACAAAATAATTATCTTTTCCTACAGGTCTCCTTGCGCTTGTGGATGGAAGCAGATCATCATCCCTACTCAAGAAGCTGATGCAGGATAATCAAGATCACAACATGAACATGCACTATTGATCTCATCAGGAATCCAAAGTAAAACTGTTCATCTTTTTTACTTAACTATAAAATGTTTGGCAATGCAATCCATAAAAAGATATCTTGGTATACACTGCTCAATTTTTACTATGATATTGAATAGGTGATCATGTAGCAGGATGAAGCTATCACAACCCATACCCAGATCATATATTATTCATTAAAATATCCCAATCAACATGATCATGATATCAAGTTTCCCACAAGAAAAATGGGTATGCACACTCCAGGCATATTTAAACATCATAACCTGATTATGGTAAGGATATTCATATCATATGATTACATAAGTGAACATCAAGTCCTAAAAAGAATTTAGTCACTTGAAACAAGGTCACACCCAACTAGATTAAAACTGGTTACAAATGATGAGTAGTTTAAAATATATTAACAATAAAAAAACTAGTTTTTTCAATAACAAATATTGACCAACCACTTTTTTCATCTTAATTTGACAAAAAAACAATTTATTTGTAGATCTATCTACATTATTTGTTTTATAACCATAATTAGACAATAATTATTTTTCAAGGATAGAGTAAAAAACTAAAGAACAAACCAGTAAATTTCTATGATCAATGTTCTTATTGGTGTAACACCAAAATATCAATCTTTTTATTGGTAGAATCTAATGTCTATTATTGAATTCATTGTTCTCGAATTCCTACACCACATAAAACAAACATAAATTCAATTAGACATTGATCTATTTCAATGCTTCTAAACTAGTAATGCACCACAAGCTACTCACATACACTATTCTTATAATGCTTATATTATTATTTAACTAAAGTATTAAAAATAATAATAGGTCAATTACATCCATCAACACGGAACACAACACAAAGAAGAAAGTCACAGTAGGCTCATAGGCTCGGGCCCCCGTGTCCTTCCCCCCAAGAGTGGGGATAAAGTATTCAAAAGAGATTATTAATGTAATAAGATTGGGGGGATGTAATATTAAAGTACATATATGAAATGTATATGGATGAATGTAATGACATTTTGAATGAAATAAGAAACAAAATGGGGTAAGAATGACCACAATGAATTAAAATGAATTGACCTAGCTTTTTAATCAATTAAACTTATCACTCATTTCTTTGGAAAGGATTCCTCCTTATTATTCCCTCAAATACACATTAAATAGTTATTTACTATGTCTCGCACGGCTAAATGGAATGATTCTTTCACTGTAATTACAGTGAGTGAATTCATTTCCAAAGAGAGCGAACCTATTCATCTAGAAGAAACTAAACAAAAAATTCAATCTAAAATCATAATGCTCAAGCCTTATTATCATGAACCAAAAATTTTAATCATGATTAAATTTTTCTTTAACTCTACACTCATTTTTAACACATTACATTGTATATAAATTCAAAATATGAAATGGATATAAGATATTAACAGACTAAGAATCCTAAATAATTCCAAACAACTGAATTCTTTATTATTTAGAGAAAAGAACACAATATAGATTTAGTAGCATGAATATAAAATGTGCATAGCTCAATAAGTGTTTTCCAAAGTTTTGACTAGGTATATCCATATTGAAATTAGAAAAAACTTGAATATATCATAATGTGAGGGAAGAGGAAATAGAAAAAGCATGTTAAGAACAACAACATCACACCCATTAAAAGAACATCAATGACGAGTATCTTTTATAGAATAAAGAAGTTAGAGCAAAGGGAGAGAAAAAAACAGTCATCCAATAGGTCCCAGAAATGGGAATGCTCTGCATGAGAGGTGCTCAGCCTATATATTTAATAAATTAATAATAGTTGAATGGAATTTACCTTGAATTACTACTTGAGAACACCTTCCATTGGTTGCTTTTGACTTTCAGCTTACACTGTTGACACTTTATCTTCACCCTCCAATCATTTTATCCACCTGCGCAAGATTCCAATTAACTGTAGCTCAACGACCTCCTAGTCAGGTTGTATGTTCATATTCACTTCATTGGATTTCAACTAGTCTGGTTCTGAAAACAAATTTGGTTACACCTCTTAAAGAAATAGCCTGAGTAAATGTCATATAACATTGGCATTAACAACACAAACAACCTTCTAAAACATTATCAGTTTTAGGCCTCCAGACATCATGCTGAGATACAACCAAACCAAACTTTTTCTCTAGAACTAGGCATACAAAAGAAACCATAACAACAAATGAAATATGAAATTATTCCTAACCAAACAAAATATGGCTTCCTTCGTTCCTCATTGAAATCATCCCAAACTCTTTGATGCTATCTTATTGGAAGTAAAATCCAGATCTATTTCCAGCAATCTACAACCTAGTCTTTGATTTCGTATATCCCTTTATATTCTTCCTAGAAGCTTAAGACCAGTAGCTCATTCCAGTGCTTCAGTAGGCTATCCATAGTGTTCAGTAGAAATATTTCGAGCTTCATGAATCACTTCTATTTTTGGTCCCTGATATCATCTCCCCCGAAATGGGATTGAAGTGTATTAGGCCTCCGAATCATGATACCCATCGTCGATGAATGAGATCCCTTTCTAGAAGCTTCCGAGAACAGAAAGATTTTCATGGTACGACTTCAATACATGGTATACATCCTGAAAAACATGACCCCTTTCCATGAACAACAGATTAAAAAATCACATATTCTCCCTGTTTTTCAAGATCCGAGCAGCTCTGAGACTTATAAAATCTACGGTCTGTACTCTTCTTCCTTATTCATGCATTGTCTTGCCCAATATGCTAGCCTGATTTCAGAAAATCATGTTTCCAACTAAAGATTTCCTGGACTCATAGGAAGAACCTACCATTGGGGTGGGGCAGAATCGAATTGGGATTCTAAGGATCAGCTCGGCTCTGTTGGTGCGCATGCATGTGATCTGTTGCAGAGGGACTTGTAGTTTTCCGATGATTATACCTATGTCATCTTCAACAGCTATCCCTAATCCCCTGATGGTTCACATCTTCAACAATAGTTTCTAGATTGTATGGTTCATGGAATTTCCATGGAAGCACAGAGATCCACATCCCTAATCCCCAGTTGATAATTGTTGGGTTTCATGGATTTTATGTGGTAATTATAATTGGTTGGGATTTTTTCAATTAAAAAAAGTGATCAATGTAATAAATAATTTCCTATAATAGAAAAAAATATTACACATAATAAATACATGTAATTGATAACCATCCATTTTTTTTGAATTTTTAAATTTAAAGTCCAAATTTGTTTCAATCATATATCATTAATTTTATATTATCTATATGAATATTTAGTGAAGTATTATTAATTTATTAATATTATAATTAAATATATAAACTGTGTTTTTATTCAGAAAATATGATTAATAGTATATAAATAATAAATATATATTCAATAATTAGTACAAGATTTTTTATTATTTGATAATTTATTAAAACATGCTTTTTTATTCATAAAAGATTTGTTGTTAATAATAATAGGTTTGTTTGTTGGTAAAAAAACTTTTGGAATTGATATAATAAAACAACAGATTTTACTGTTTTTAAAATAAATATTGGTATCAAATTATTTATACCAATAGGAATTAATATTTGTTGGAATTACTCATCTTTACCAACACATATATAATCTCTCACTAAATTTATGTTGGTATAAGTCAATTATTTTGCAGTGATAACAACAAAGAAGTCTCAATGGAATTTAAATTGAGATGAAATCTCTTATAAAGTCTATATCTTTAGGATAAGGACAAATCAATGACATAATTATGTGTGAAAAATATAAATACACTCAATATTATTGGATATTCAGTGTAAATCAATCAGAGGACATTCACACATATTCTTGTAAAACAACACCAATGAATTGGATATTTAACTCAACAAATGGAGATTGAGTTAAAATTACTCTTATCAAGTTCATATCTATGACTTGAGACTTTATCAATAGAGTGATTTTGTGTATCAAAAGTATATCCATAGAAAGGGGAGTGGAAATTATGACATAAGAAAATGAATAGTGATTCCACACATAATCATGGAGTAAAATAATCAATGAAGTATGCTTAAAGCCGAATGTGTGGAAATTGAAATTTCAAATTCCCTTACCGATTTGGTAACTTATTAAACATACACCCATGAAATAAGGATCATACTATGATGATATAAATATTTATAAATTAATTTATATTACACAATGAATAAAATAATGGGTAGTACACACACCACATGCAATAAATAAGTGGTGATCAATGGAAATCTCACAGAATTAAAAGTGAGATAAGAAACCCCTTAATTTGTAATTTTTCCTTAGACTAGGGTATGTAAACCTACTTTATAATGGTGAAATAATTTTTATTTAAATATAACAGAATAATATACATTAATATGATATCATATATGATCTTTTAACATTGATTTTTTAATAATATCTTACTATTATTGTCGTTTTGGGTGTTAACAGATTCATTTTCCTTTATATTATTTGTTATGTGAGCCATATTTGTTATGGATGGGATGTATCTGATTCATATCTAGAATTATATCCTGTTTCTAAACATTATTTTTAATCATCAAATGAAATTTTGTCTTGAATGGATACGATGGGGAAAGAATCTCATCGCGTTCGTGGATATGATAATCCATACGTACGCACGAGCAACAATATCATTATTTTGATATTATAATAATATATAATTGGATGGTATATCATATATACAGAATCATTATAATGTTATATTTTATTATTTATATCAATTACACATCATTATTATACCCATACAAATAATAATGTATTGAATAACAATTACACTATGACGTGGAGACAGTAATCCGTACGTACACACGTATAGTGACATGTCATTCAAAGGATGGATAGAATAATGAATACAGATGCACCATATTTATAATAACATCATAGTATATAGAAGATACTAGATTTATTATTTTATAATGGAAATAAAAAATAAAGAATATGTTGATGATGAAAAGATCTTGAAAGAGGGTGGTGAAATTATTACCTCTTCTTCAGGTTCTTCCTTATGATTTTATCAAAATAGCTCCTTAAGTTAGATTTCTGACCAAAGTAGGGCCTTTAGGATGATTTTATGTAAGTATAGAGGATATTTGGTCAGGGTTTGGATGTGAAAAAAAGCTTTTAAGGTATTAATTAGAGAGAAGGGGGAGTGCCCATTTATAAGAGGTGTGAGGGGCACCTTTGGAAAAGCTAGAAATATTATTTTATAATAAAATCATTTTCTCTTTCTAATTGATCCAAAATGAATTATTTAATGTCTATGGTGGGGATGGGTTGACAACCAACTCAGAAAATAGTTTTTAGACCATTTTAGGTCACTATATTAACCTTAACATTTAGATTTAACTCTTACGTAAATAGTTTGTCATTTTCCATGTCTCTGGATATTTTTATATTGTATGGATAATAAACCTACTATATACTTCCAATCAAACACCAAGTGGTTCATTAATGAAACACCCATCTTTATATAAGTCCTTTTTACTGATCCTTAAATTTTTTGACATGGTATATTAATTAATAATATAATTTGTTTAAAAACTCCTTTATGAAACTTTTGACACTATTTAATAATTGATATTTATGAATGTCATAAAGACTTTATTAATTTTAAAAAAATTAATTTAATTTATCCTAAATTGTCATAGTAACCTATAAAATTCGTTGATGGCATCAAGAGTTTCAAATTATATTTATTTTAACATTTATATTACTAATTATTTGATTCTGTCATTAATAAGGAAAATAATGCATCGTCATTGTGTCATAACTAAATGTAATTATTCAATGTATAAAAATTATAAATAAACAACCATTATATATTTAATCATTTTATATTTCTACTGAATATTTTTAGTTTAATGGTTAACATGTATAACCCTATTTAAAAAATTTTTACTAAAATATTTATGATTATGTCTTTTTTGTATTTACTTTAACTTCATTAATATAAAGTGTCATTATCAATAACAAGTGGCTCCATGGGGTCCCAAAATAGACCCAATGATGCCCATGGTCTGACATGTATCATCCTATAGGGTTAGGGCATGTGTTAGGTTAATTTAATATTATTATAATATTATTTTTTACACTTATTTACCAGATTTATCCTTTAACCATGGTAAATAAAATATTTACCGAAGTAATTATTCAAAATGTATAAAATTAAAGGTTACCCATTTACAAAATTTGGACCTAGTGATTCTAAATATGGAATCCATTTTTCTAAATTCAAAACACATAAGTGTCATAAATTAATTTAAAATTAATTCTCGTTGTCAAAACAATGAGTGTGTTTTTAAAGTTATAATAACAATCAATAGATTGACACTTTTTTATATCTTGTTTAAATGTGAAATTATGTCCAATTATCAATATTTTATTAAATGGTAAAAATATACTCAAATTATACTTTAAAACCAATCAATAGTATAATTTATCACTATAAATTATTTGGATTAAAAAAGATGTTTTTAATTAATGTTTAGCATTTTTTATTATTCATCAAAAATTAAATGTTTTCTAAAAAATAAAAAATTTAACCTTGGCTAATTTCGATATTCTGAATCCAAAATTGAAGTCCATTTGTACTGATAAAATTTATAAAATTTCAAAAATCGGGTATTACTATTCATAACGGCTAGTTTGATTGGTTGTCGTGTGTGTTAGAACTCGAAGTTTCATACAACAGATGCTAATTTATTAATCAAAGGGAAGCGTACCATGGAAGCATGGGGTGTTACATTAAGTGAACATGTAAACACTTTCAGATATAAGTTTTGTAATCTCACTAAACCTCCATTTTTTTGTCAAGTCACACATTATCTATCATTACCCCTAATGTAGTTCAAAATTATTTTTCTATAATTATCCTAAATTTTGTGTATGTATTCCTATAATTTTTATCCTTAAAAATTCATTATTATTTGAGGGGAAAATACTAATTTTAAAAGGTTCCCTTCTCATGTTTTCCCTAATACAGAATCCCGATTAAAGGGTACATAACACTTTTTTACAAAAATTTAATGCACACTCAATAACGTGTTTTTAGATACCATAAAATTTATAAAATCACTCATTTCCTCCTGAGAAAAATATCTTGGTTCATTTTAGGTTTTATATAAAAAAAATTTCCTTTTCACACTTCAAACACTCTATAATAATTTTCTTTAACCTGTACTAAAGATGCCTATTTTTTACGTTTCGTAAACACTATATTTACATGTTTTAACATAAGTTGGACATAATTTATCATAACCAATTATTATTTTTTCTTATTCATTTACATGAATGTTTTGTACCCTTTATTTATTTGACATCATTATGATTTTCCCTTTTGGTATGACTTATGATATGATTAGGATACCCATTTCATTCCACGGGTAACCCTTATGGGTATATAGTATGTTTGTTTCATCAAAGGGAACACATATTCATGAACATGTAATGATGGGTGTTCATATATATCACTCTAATTCATTGGGTATTGTTTAGCCTAATAATACATTATCATTGGGGTTATGGGGTAAACCTAATTCATTATGGAACATTTGCAGCAGGTGATATAGTCTTGGTAGTATGAATTGACTCATGTTTATATAATGTTATATGTTTCTTCCACATTAAAATTTTTCTCCGATCATATTATTCCATGTTATGTGTTTTATGATTCAATATGATTATTCATTTTCCATTCAATTTATGTTACCATTTTATTCATTCTAACTCATGTGTTATTATTTATTCCCATATTTATTTTGTTACTATTATTTTTAGATAATCCATTTTTTCATGTATTCACCTATATATTCTATGTAGCTTTAAGAGCTCAATGGTTGTTAGGATCTCATAATGGAAATTTAATAAATGATATTTTTATTTTGGTTTCTTATTTTATAATTTTGTACTTATTCTCACAAAGACACTAGACATTATGATCCTCAATTTTTATGTGATGGTTAATTATTATTTAAATCATGAAATAATATATGTAAAAGTATATGGTCTTTATCGGTGGAATTGGATCATGGTCTAGTTTTTTTAGTGATCAAAACATGAAATATTTATTAAGAACCCTAGTGATAGTTCTATCACCATGGAAAATTATATTGAATCATAGAGAATCACAAGTTAGGATATAATTTTCATTTATATGTTTATCATTAAATTTTAAAATAAGCCTTTTTCATATGCTTAGTAGCAAAGAAGTAAAACCCCCAAATTGTACTTTATATTTTGTAGTTAAAAAATGGATATATAAGAACTAGTTACAGTAAAAAATGAGATAGGGAATGGGCGGATTTCCCAAATGGAATGCTTTATCTCATTGAAATGGGAGAACAAAACGTCATGATAGAACTAGAATAATAGGATCTTGTTATGAATAGTAACTTGAATCATGTGGAATTAATTCTTTATCATAATAAAGATAAAATTGTTGTTGATTTATTCATGGGCCGAATGCCTCCAATATTTAGTAGATATTCAGAACCCTTCTTCATAGAATAATGGATTCCATTGAAAAGATACTCTTTGTCCATCAGTGCTCAGAATAATATGTCATGATGGTAGTCGGTTTTTTTGATTGGGAAGCAGATTCTTGGTGGAAATTGATCCAACACAAAAATAAATGGAGGAATATTATTACATGGATTGGGGATCATTAATGATAATATTTCTTAAAAAATATGTTTCTTGAACTCTATAAATTAATATGGAAAGATAGTTCCTCATACTGAAGCTAAATGGAAACGAGTCTATTAAGGACTATGAACAAATCATCACCATACTTTTATGACACACCTCCAGATGTTTCATGAACATTTAAAAAATGTGGATAACTTATATATAATAATAGTTCTTGGTTTATTAAAATAGTTGGTGATTCAGGAATTTGAAAACTTTGGGGATATTTTCCATTATTCCCATAATGTTAAGATGGACATTGGATCCTCCATGTTGTCTTATTTTATTAGAGATAAAAAGTGGAAATGGAGTTTAATAGGGTTGGATAAATAGATTAATTAAATGATGTAAGGAAAACCCAACATCCCACTTGTCAAAATTGTGGGAATAAGTATCCTTTGAACTGTTTTTAGAGAACTAGGTGATGCTAAAAATGTGTAAGAGAGGGGAATATATTTAATTATTATCAAAGTGAAATGAATAATCCCAATAGTTTGAATGAAGAATGGAATTTTCGGATTAACACTCATATTGTAGTGTAGTATTTCATATTTAGGGAACATGGTCACTATTTGGAACAATTCCTTACTCCATGGGTTGTCAAAGACAATAAAAAATAATAATCTCCAAAACAACAAGGAATGGAATTTTCTTATAACTACTACTGAGGGGGGATACCAACAATTTTGTGGTGGATGTTATGATGGTTATTCATTTATTAATATAGATTATACAATTTTATTCATGTTCAATGAATTCTTTCATATGTTGCATGTTTTTTGGACTATCCATAGAGAACATCAAAATATAGAGGTTAAGTTATCTATGAGAGTTGAAAGATGGGTAATTATTTCATCCAATGTATATAACTCCACCCCACATAATGTTTGTGAATTGAATCTTTTATAAAATATCAAAATAATTCCTTTGTTAGATTTTAATGTTATACTAGACATGGATATTCTATCTTTATTTAAATCCAACATCAAATGTCAGAAAATGCTTGGTTACTCTTCAAATCCCAAGGCCCCCTCAAATTCAATACATTTTTATGTAGGAAGATGAATCCCCTTTATAATCATAATCACAATAGTGGATATTATTTCCCTATAAGAAAGAATAAAAATATTAAATTATTTAGACAAAGGATATTATCATGATTGGATATATTACCAAAGTTCCCCATTCAATCAACTAAAGGGTTCTAGTTATTTTTATAAGTTGGAACATCATTAAGGATATCACGAATTAAGGAGTGGAAGGAATATATACCCAATAAATCCTTTAGAATGAGGTATTGATAGAATGAGTTCATAGTGATGCTCTTTGGTCTCACTAATGCAACAAACATTTTCATAGGATAAATGAATAGAGTCATCATATATTACCTCAAAATAATTATGGATGTTATTATCAATTATAGTATGTTAAAATCCAAGATCAAAGGGGAATAGGAGGATCATTTGAATAATATGAAAATGATTTTACAAATGGAGAAAATTTATTAAAAGAATAGTAAATCTGAGTTCTATATGTAGAATGTATCATTATTGGAGTATGTTATCCCACGAAAATTTATATTTTTAGACCCTTCATTGATTATGGAAATCGAAGAGTAGACTAATGAAACATCTATAATGGAGATATGTAGTTTTATTGTCTTAAGAGGGTACTAAAATTTTTTTAGAGGAATTTATCAGGGTATTCTAGACCACTAACTTTGCCAACATGGAAAGGGTTGATGTTTTTCCTGATGAAAGATTGTGTGGAATGCTTCATGGATCTCATGAAGAGGATAATAACTATACTATTACTCACACTAAAAAAAGTGGAGAATTTATTATTATATACAATGATTCTTCAAATAAATGTTTGGTTTTTATAATCATGCATAATGATAATGTAATACCCTAGGCCTCATGAATGTTAATGATATGAGAGTAGAACTAACAGAAACATAACCTGAAGCTAGGGTTTGTGATCATTACTTGAAAATATTGAAACACTATATCTATAGGCAGAAGTGTGAGATATATACTAATAACAGGAGTCTCAAGTATATTTTATGGAAAAAAACTCAAATGATGTCAAATAATATGGGTAGAGATTATCAAGAACAATTGATATCTCTATCCACTATCATCTAAAATGGTAGTTGGAGCTCTTTGAAGAAAAAACATTCTACATTATACATAATGTAGAAGGAGAAAGAACAAATATTCATGTATATGAAAAATATTGATTAGGAATTCATAATGGTAGGGAATATATCTCAGCTCTCATAAATTATTTCACAACCATCTATATATTATAATATCAATGAAGCACAAATAGATTATCTGATTCTACAAAAGAAGGTAAAGCAGAAAAATAAGGGACGCTACAAGTGTGACATATCATTAATGATTGTGTAATTTTGTTTTAAAGAAGGATTCACGTAACATCACCAATGAGATAAATAATGATCTATTTGATAATGCATCTATCTCATATTTCTCTATCCATATTGTAACTACAATTATGTATTTTGATCCTCAAGGTGTTTTTTATATATTCATGTTAAAGATGAGTGAAATAATCCCAAATGGATGATGCAACCATTTTCTATTACCACATGGAAATGGTAAAATGTTACTTTGAACTTTTCTATTGGTCTCCTAAAAACATCAAAATGAAGTAATGTGATATGGTTTGTGGTTGATCAGCTCAACAGTACTTTCAACTTTATCATATTTAGGGAAGATACCTTGCTTGAACAAATATTAATGATACATGTGATGGAAGTGGTGAGGCTGTATTGGGTTCGACATTAAATCATCTATAATACAGATCAAATATTCAAATATAAATTCTAGAGAAGATTTCATCCTTATATGAGAACTAAATTGAATTTCATCATGGCCTATCATCCCCAAACTGATCGCCAATCTAAAAGGAAAATTCAGACACATGGTGACATGTGAGATCATGCGCAATGGAATTCAAAGGAAGATGAGATCCGCATCTACCATTGGTTTTTTTCTCATACAAAAATATCTTATACTCGAGTATTAATATGGTATTATATTTAGATCTATATGGCATTTGATTTATTTCTCCAACATGTTTGGATAATGTTTGTGAACAAATGTTACCTATACCTGATCTTGTGCAAGAAATGACATAAAATGTTCAAACCATCCAAAAACAAGTCAAATATACTCAGATTTTTAAAAATAGATATGATGATAATCATATAATGTATTTAGAGTTCTATTTTAGAGACAAATTCATCCTTTTAATATCACCATGGAAGACCAACATGTAGTTTGGAAAGAAAGGGAAGCATAGATCAAGGTATATTGGCCCATTTGAGACCCTTGATCAGATCAAAGTAATGACATATTGGCTTTCACATCCACCAAATATGGATCCATTTAATTAGTTATTTCATTTATCTCTCATGCGTAAGTAAATACCTGACCCCTAACACTTATTGAATCCAGAGGTGATAAAAATGGAGAAGAGATTATCTTATGAGAAAGAATTGGGGATGAACGTTGACCGTTGATTAAAATTCTAATGCAAAAATACAAATCACCTTATCATTGTTTTTTGGAGTAACAATAAGTATTAATAGGTAACATGGTAACAAGAATAAGTAATTAGGGGGATATACCCTCATCAGTTTTAACCTTATTATGTAAAATGAAATATTGAGGGTAAAATTTCCAATGGGGGAAGAATGTAATGAACTAAAATTTTATAAATGTCATTTCCCTTCTAATAATTATGTTATACGGAATAAAACACATTATTATCAAATATAACCTAATAAAATCATTATTATCATAAATTAAAAATCATAAAAGGTGTTTTGTTGAAATTAAGAAACTGGTTCCGATAGAATAGTTACCTTGCCATCAGAATAGAAATATAACCATTAAGAATATTAATCTGAAAAATAGAATAGTAACATCACCTATGAAATTGTAAATAAAATATTTTCATCTTATAAAAGAAAATATGACATAATTATATTGTTCCATATGTAAATAAATCTTATAGAAATGAAAAATTATGAGTTGATATTTTTGTGAATCCTAAATATGTATTCACAATTTTATAATTGATATTATGATGTAGTAAGAAATTTATATTCTTATATACATACATAAACTACTTTTTTTATGATTATAATATAATTATATGAAACCTTAATTAATTTTGTACGGTGGCATAAAATGAGTTCTAATATTAAAATCATTATTTTTCATATACATGATATTTTTAATTTAAAATTAAATTTAATATATTAAAAAATTAATTTCATAAAACTGGGTCATTTTATTATAATATATGTAAAAAATGGTTGGGGGGTTTTCAGATTTTTCTAAAATAGTTGAGTTTTTGGGTGAATAGTGAAATATGGTAAATTTAAGTTTTATAACATATTAAATCAAATAAAATAATTTTTGAGTTGTGGATGATGTAAGAAACCATTAGTTTGAAATCACAGGCACAATATATAGTACATTTTTCAGAATAATCATCATTATTGATAGTCATTATCCATAATCATAAACAAATGAATAAAATAAACAAAAACTCCCCTATCCTCCTATTAGAAAAACCAACCCTCACCACCTCTTCCCCTAAAAAAATATAAGATTTTGAGATTTCTTATATTATAAACAATTATTCTACCAAAACATTTACCCAAGTAATTGTATATTGTTTTCATGGAAAAATACCAATCCCAAGTGCCTTATGGAGGTTCCCAAGAGACGTCATTCGAGAGGTAAATCCTCTTTCTTTTTCTGTTTTTATTTCTAATCCTCTCTTCATGTAACCAATCGAAAAAATAATAATAAATAAATTATTATATATATAATATGATTTTATTATGTTAATGAAATATCTATCATCAAGTATCTTCTATTCACCTTCAATCCAAAAATGAAAAATTCATCCATGATGTGTCAATTCCCCACCTTCGTAGATGACATGTTTTTCCATTACCACCATCATTATTGGCCGTAAAAGAATTATAATGGTTTTAAAATATTTCAAAATAAATATTATAAGTTTTTTAATGTCCTATAACATGTATATATTAAGAATATTAAATAATAAATCAAAATTAGTTTTTGATGATAAAAAAACCAACAAAACAAATTAACATTTGTCATTAACATTCTAAATAATGAACCATACCCATACTTGAAATAAAAAATGATATATAAGACCATTTAAAATTTAATATGTGAATATATATCATATAATTCAAATTATATTGTATTTCATAAATTTTACAAGAATTCCCATAATTAAACTAAAGGAAACTGATCATAAAATCAAGAAGCAAGCACACCTCAAACTAAAATATTATACATTATTACTAGTCGAAATTGACATAAATGAACATTATATAATTTTATTAAATAATAAATATCTTGAATATGTTCTATATTAAATTATTAATGAGGCTTATTTTATTATCTAGTACATTAAGTATTATTGTAAAACACTTTTGGACATGAGGTAAGGTATCCCTCCGAAACACCATTTGTCCATCAGGTTACACTTTCTCTCTATTTTCTCCAATGAACATATTCTTTGTTTTATATATCACTATTAATTTATATATATGTTTAGTAAAATATGTGTCTTGATAAGTACATAATTATTTTATGTGTAAATACATATTTTAAAAGCATCCCATCTCAAATTCCACATGATAAGAAAACTCGATGAAAGGTGACATCCTAATTTGTTACCCAATTTCAATAGCACTCCATAATATATTTTCAGACACCATTATTTATAAAAAATACTTAATTTCATCATTAAAAACTATCTGGGTTCATTTTTGGTTTTATAAAATCAAATATTCTTTTGTCCTCTTTAAAGGCTCATTAATATTTCCATTCAAACACATCAAAGTGGATAACTTCTAAAGATTCTAAAACACTTTTTTATATTTTTTCAATTATTTGGTACATCATTAATCAATATATATGGATGTTTCTTATTATTAATTCCCAGTAATGATTTAAATCCATTCATTCAAGGACACCATTATGATACACCCACGGGGCATGCCTTATGACATGATTACAATAATCATTTCTTTCTAGGGTTAACCCTTTTGATTATTCATTATGATTGATAAATCATGTGGAACACATATACATGAGCATGTTATTGTTGGTGAACCTTGATTTATATTCCATAAATTAGTTAATTTTTTGCCTCATGAGCGGTCATGTATGTGGTAAAGGATTAAGCGTCATCCATTATAGGAATTTTTCCACAATGTGATATAGTATTGATATTTAGCCTCAACACATGTTTATGTAATGTTATATGTTGTTTGCAAAATACTATGTTTCCATGATTGTATTATTTTATATTATACGCTCTAGGATTCTATAATTTTATTCATCTTCCATTCCTTTTATGTTATCATGTTTTCTTTTCCAAATCATATGTTAAGCATTCCTCTCATGTTTATTCCCTTAATAGAATTTTAAATCACCCTTAATTCATATATTCCACAGGTTATCTTATGGAGATGTAAGATCTCAAAGGAAGGTATAACATCATTCTGTAGATTAAATAAATGATTTTTTATTTTGGTTTTATGTATTAAAATTATGTATATATTCCTCTATATAAGTGTTTAATTATGATCCTTTGTTTTTATTTAATTGTAATTGTGATTAAAAGCATGTAACTATATGTGTAAAAGGATAGGGTAGATATTGTATAAAAAAATATATAGTGGTATCTTTCCACAACTATTTATCTTTTCAAACAACTTTATAAAATCATATAGTTCATCTTCAATTTCTATTTTTATTTTTTCCATATGATCTCTATCAATATTTACACTAGTATTCATATCAATTTATCGATAAATATATGTATCTTCCCAATATGTGTTCATGTTCATTTTTCATAAAATTTAGTCCAATATTTATAGCTATGAAATATTAGATGAAAAATGAAATATACATCCAACTCTTCCAAAGAAAATTTTCTTGAATAGAAATAGAGTAGGAATGGAAAAATAATTTAGAAGGGTTATATGAATGCTCTCATTCAATCTTGATGATATCTTTAACTCCATTTTTAAACTCATTTAACATATTTTTAGAGTTAATCCATTTATCAATTCATATATATCCTAATATGTTCATGAAATATTCATTTTGTATAAGAACTAGATAAATTCACTTACGATGTTAATAATCAAGGTTTAAGGTTTTAGATAACTCTAATATTTAGAACCCAGCATTTTATTATTCCAAATAATTTTAAAATGTTTTGAAAGGAAATTTTAATTGAATTTAAGTAAATATTTACTCCACTGTCTGATGGTTTTATACAATAAATTCATGAAAATTGCCAACTATAGTTGGTATGTGATGAATACTACTCAGAGTAGTTCAAAAAACAATGTAGAAAGTTTATAAGTGATGGGGGACGAGTCTTAGGAAAAAAAGAAATAATAACTTTTGGGGAGATGAGTATTATTAGTATGAATTTTATCACCTTAAATATAAATTTTTTCAGGATCTGACTTCATTAATCACCAGAAATAAAGATTTTAATCTGTTTCCTATTGCTGAAACAAGAAGTAGATATCTGATCCAAATAAGGGACTCCTTGATTAGTGTGACTATGGGAAGCCTCAACTGGATGGTCTTATAGACACTGATTTTGATAAAATTGTTGAAATTTCAAAATTCGAATTAATCCTTTAATTAATCAATGAAAAGGATATGGCCTTTTCAATGAGGACGGAATTTCATAAGAACATAGCATCTCAATAAAAATTGGTAGTAATTTTAGGATTGTTTCTATAACCCAGTGAGGTGGGATTCTATCAAATTGAAGCAGATAATGATTATTCATTTAATTAATTGGTTTGTGGTGGTTCAACTGGTATTCATTGATAGTCTGAGTGGATCTCCAAAATATTGCGAATGTTTTGCTGACAATCACAAGTTATTGACAAAATGTAATGTTTGATTAATTTTTTGATCTTGATGAACACACAAGCAATAAAAATCATACGATGCATTTGACTACTAAAATGTATTGATAATACATTGAATCTCCATTCCTTTAATTAAGAAATATTTTTGATGAAATTTATCCACATCATGTATATATAATTTTTTATCATTTTTACACATTTACCATGTTTTCATACACATTAAAACATAAATCATGGGATTTAAAAGCATTATTTCATTAATAATTATAAAATATCTTATTAACAATGTTAATAAAATGAATTTCTTACTCAACTGATTCACTTATAGACAAATTTAAATATAGTCATCACTAATAAATCTGTTTGAATAAGAATATTATTTATTATTCGATGGAATACCTCACCTGATGATTCATGTTTTTTCTTATAATTTAATTACATCCTCGACTAATTTTTTTTTGTAAAAATATAATTCCTTAGAACATTCAAGTCCATATAAACATTAGATTCTGAAACGGGGTCACAGAGCATTGAATTTAATGAAACAGATGGTTGAAATAGTCATTAATGACATAATAGAATATGGATTTCATGTTAACTTTTTTATTTATATTATTCTAGACAATGTATTATGGGAATTAAAATAAATATATTTTTAATATAACACACTAGTAAAACCCTATTTCAAAAATTTTATAGTTATCAATCATCTATTATTTTTACATATCCTATAATATCCAAAACAGCTATTCAATTTATATAAAGCCAAAAAATGTATTTCCATTAATAAAAATTCCAAAAAATTCAATTATCTTGGACACTCTAACCATTCATAATGATGGATAATAGATCAAAATAATATCAATTTTTCATAAATGGATTTTTTGTTAAAAATAATAATATTTTATATTCAAAAATGAATATTCAATTTCGGATAAAATTATAGGAATGTGAATTCAAAATATATAATTCAACAAAAAATAATAATTCAAAACATATTAATAAAAAATTATTTCATAGAATATTGATAATGAGAGTGATGGTGAGGGAGAGTGAACCAGTAATTTCATAAGTGAAGAGATAATGGGTGAAACAAGGGAAAAAGAGGGATACATAGAACATTGATAAAATTACCTTCTATGAACCGAAATAACTCTTTATACATATAATTTAAAATCACCACCTTACATGATAGTATGAAAGGTTCTTTAGGTTCAAAATAGAAGCCCAATACAATAAATGTGAGAAAACATTTTAAAAAAAATTAACAAATAAATTTATATCTTCAAACCCATAAAAACAATTATACCAAATAAAAACATCTACATAAAAATGCAACAAAAAATTTAATTTATAAACACTTCATAACTCTTTAATATATCACATTTGATAAAAAAATATTTATATATGAAAAAAATATTCAATTTAATATATTAAAATGAGACTTTTTCAATAATAACTAATTTTCTTCACATTAAAATTTCAATAAATAAATTAGCTCAATCAACAACCATATTCAACTCTTTATTTAAAAATATTCATTTCATATTAAGAATCATTGAATAAATAATTAAATAATACTTTATACTAAAAATTATAATTATTTTAAATCACTATGCATAAAAATCAAAAAACATTAGTTATATACATGAAAACTATAAATACAAATACAAATTGAAATTTTTTATAATTCTATATTTGAACATATTTTAAAAATTATACAAATCTTAAAACTCCTTAATGTAACAAATGAGACTTTTGATCATTTATTAGGAACAAATAATTAAAATCCACTTTTATTTAAGAAATTTTTAAAATTAAATTTAACATCCAAAAATATATTTTAAAACTATATAATATTGCATTCAATTAAAACATCTATGAAGCATAATTAAAAATCACATGGATGGTCAAAGCCGTAATTTATAGATAATAATAGAGGGAACCACATCCGATAAAATCTATCGGTTTTTAATGTAACGAAAATCCCAAAATAAATCACACGTCAACCTTAAATCAAAGAATTATAATAAACCCAAATTAAATCAAATTACTTTTAAAATATTCAAAATAACTAAAGGAATAAATTAACTTATTTAATTCAATATATAATAAATATACAACCAAATTTAAATCTCACAGAATTGTGGAAGATGTAAAACATGCTTTATATACAAAAAAAAATCAAAACATTTTATGTTTCAATTTAACACTAACTATTACTCCTAAAATATGAATAATTATTAAAGAAATAATTGGTATTAAATTCGTGAATCCAACACCCAAATCCAACAAAATCAATCCCTATCTACACCCAAAAAAGTTAGTATAATTAAAACATAACAATGGTAGATAATAATAGAATAGTGAAAACATAACATAATAAATAATTTACATTAATTATTTCCTTAAATACAATTTAATTGGACCCAATATAAACACCCTTTTCATAGTCAAAAGTTATACATAGTATTTTCATTACCATTTTGGAATATTTAATTTTTTATTTCAAGTCATCTTAGCAATTAATTGAAGTAGAAAAATAATATTTCATACCATTAAGGAAATTATCAATAGCATGACAACAATAACCATTTAACATATAATGTCACATTTAAATCATATAAAAATTCACGATTTGAACTTCCCAATATAACATAAAAATCATTTTTTTGCGGTTTTTTAGCGGTAGTTTACAAGATGCCGCTAATTTTATATAAATGATTTAGCAGCGGTTTATTAAAAAGCGATGATAAAATGATTTTTTATAGTCCCGACACTTCTCCCCCGACCCTAAAAGACCCCCCCCCCCCCCCCCCCCGCACCCACCCTGACAACCCCCCCCCCCTTCGGCGACCCCTAAAGCCCTAAATCGCCTCCGCTCAGCACCCCTCGTCACCCATCAACACGACTCCCCACCCATCATCACCGACCGCCCAAAGCCCTAGCTCGCCTCCTCGTAAAAAGTCCAGACCCATTCCACTGCTCGATTCATCTCTCTTCCCCTCAGTGCGCCTCTTAGAGTATAGACACTATTTTTGTTAGACAAATACATAGTTATTTTTAGTATAAAATCTTGGAGAAGAATGAGTATAATATCCACAATCCGGATATAGAACATTGTTTGAAGGAATTTGACATAGAATTTTTCATTATTAATGAATTAAAATAACTTTGGATTCCACAAGATATTACTGTATTGAATGGAGTAATTCATCCATGGAGGATATTGTTCCTAGGTGAGCGTGAAGAGATTACAATATTTTGGAATGAATTATGGAAGTAGGATTATGATGAGTTCCTATAGCCACCCAGCCATTCCTTACATTAATATTACATAATTTTAAATACAAACAACATAATAGTATTACACATAGAGGATCCAAAGTTTTAGTGTGGTGGGAAAACTAGGAATATACATAATATTTACTACTTCAAGCATTAACATTTATTTGATCCTTTCTTCTTTAGCTTCTTATTGGCACTGGACCTCTTCTTGGTACGTGAAGTCACCTGAGGATATACATAAAATGAAGTGAACTAATATCCCAGTAATTGAATATGTAAGAACAGTATATAATGGGTTGAACATAATCGTAACGTAGTAAAAAATATAATGAACATTAGAGGAATCATTAATAAAAGACTTGAAATATGGAAATGCATAAAAAATGAAACATCATGTCTTAGTGGTTATCTATGAAACATACATATGAACAAAGATAGATTCATTTTCACTCATAATTTATAATTAACTCATGTGGTTCATCACTTTAACCAATGCATTGATGCACTGTATAATTCTGGGTGCACCGGTCATGTTGAAACATTCATATTACGCTATATAATTCCTATTGCACATGTCACGTGATAACATTTTCATTTATCATGCATGACACAATGAACATATATAAAAAACTAACATAACTATCACAAGTAAATGAATTGTATTCATATCATAAGAACACATTCATTAACATCGTGTTCCAAAAATTAACTAGGAAAAACATACTTGATATGATAACCCTCAGCCTTGAGGGAGAAGTAAAAGTTTTTTTTAAAAGTTTAATTATTTTTGAAGACATTTGTTTGACATATTCCTTAGTAGAAAACATTTATATCCCATAAAAGCTAAACTAATGAGGAAAGAATGATTTTATGGAGTGGACATATCAAAAATGGAGTGGAATAGGAATAACACGAAGAATGAAAGTTTGGTTCAAGATTTTCTCCATACCTTGTATTTGAACACTTTCTTCACTTTAATGTCTTGTATACCCACATTTGATTTATTAATTGACAATTACAGAACCTTGTGTAAATTAATAGGGTCTATTATGATTTATTATGTAATTTTATGGGCCTTTGGATGAGTCATAGAGTTTTAAAAAAACATTGTTCAGAATGTGTGTTTTTATTGTTTTCTTGAGTGGTTCACTTGTATTTATAAATGAATGTTCGTGTAGAACACGGGTAAACATACAGAACTGATATTTCATATTATAAATGATATTACAAAAGTTTAAATTTCCTTATAATTAATTACATTATATACCATATGGATGAATCATTAGATAAGAATTATATGTTGATTTTTGGGTTAATTTGGCCGGGTTTTGACCACTATGAACTTGTTTTGATTCATCATTCTGTGATATCTACATAAGCTACTTACAAAACATGAAATATGATATAATAATTATAATATAATATGGTTTAATAATAAATAATTTTTAATTACAAGGGCTTAAATAAGTAATGTAAATTGAAAACATGTCACTCCTGAAGGTGATAAATTAACACCTCATGAACAACATTCTCTTTTATAAAATAAAAACAAGATGAGAAGGGGGATGGATAATATAATATCCCATTAGTATCATTAAATTACATTATATGTATGATAATGGAGTTAACATACTTTTTGGATGAAGATAGGTGGGGAGATACTATGAAATTAACTAGAAATCGAAAGGAATTTAAAGAAAAAAGAGTGAGAGATGAATTACCTCTTGAATCCTCCTCTTGAGATCCTCCTTAAGGAAGATAGGCATGGTCTTTTGATATGACCTGAAGATCTTAAATGTGGGGGAGTGTCTAGGGATTATTTTTGGTCTGTGTTTAGAAAAGGCATAAATCTTGAGAGGTGTGAGGAAATGAGGGTGTGAATAGTGGTATTTATAGTGGTGGGGAGAGGGGATTGTTTCAATATAAAATTCATTAATTCATTATATCCCAACAAGACAATGTATAGTGAGTCTTCCATGAACAAAAATAGTAATATTATAATGGGAACCCAAACCAATTGGGACTATATCAGCAAAACATCATGCATGACACTATAATTAGCTTATTTGTTTTATTTTGTAAATTGTTGTATTTAATGATTCATAAAAATCAAGTATTTCATATAAATCCGAAAATTTCACCCCATCCATTTTTCGATGTTTAGAATCCAAAACTTATGTCCATATAAGAAAAATAATTTCCTAAATATGATTAATTTATGTTTTAATTAAATTCATAATTTACTTGAAAAATACAGTTTTTTAAATTATAACTGATTTTATAATGCATTCAAAAATTATATAAGGTCCTATAAAATTATCCTCAAACTATAAGACATAGATTTGTTAATTTACAAACACATTTTATGAAAATGAATTTTTTGTAATTAAATTTATTAATTATAATTATATTTTTATGACTTACAAATATAAAAATACTTTTACTATGGTCGAATTGGCACTTATAAGATGCTTGAATTTAATTTAATTATTCATGAGTAAGGATACTATTTCTTGGATGACTTAATATTAACAATGGTCATATTACTATTCGTAGGGGTAGGTTACTATTCATATGGGTGGGTTACAATTCACCAAAAATTATGTTTTTCTTATCAGACTACAAATAACTTACTGATCCCAACTGTGTATGTTAGATTTTTGAAATTCAACACATTGAAGTGACATACATATGTTTAAAGGTCACATAGTAATTATTGGTACATTAAAATGTGCTTTCATGTGATTATAAGAAAAATTTATAAGAAATTAATTTCATTTAAAATCAATGGGTCGTTACATTTTCCCCCCTTATGAAACTTCGCCCTCAAAATTTCACATTTCCCAAACAGGTGAGGGTACTTCTCCTTCATCGCCTCTTCCAATTCCCAAGTTTCTTCTTCAAACTTATGGTTCATTCATAACACATTTAGAAGGTGGGTTGTCTTTTTGTGTAGAACGTTATCTCTCCATTCCAGAATCTCGACTGGCTGCTCCCCATATGATAGATCATCTTCCAACTGTACCACCTCTGAGTTGAGTACATGTGAGGGATCAGGTATTTACTTCATCATGAGTTATACGTGAAACACATGTTGAACTTTGGACATATTTGGTGGATGTCAAAGCCGATAGGCCATGACTGTTATGCAGTCAAGGATATCAAAGGGTACAATGTACCATGGGCTTAGCTTCCCTTTCTTTCCAAACCGCAGGACTCTCATCTATGGTGATAATAGAAGGAAGAATTTATCTCCAACTTTGAACTCCAAGTCCAATTGATGGTTGTCAGTGTAGATGTTTTGTAGAATTAGAGAATATTTGACATGTTTCTGGATGACTTGAACCTTCTCTATCATCTCTTGCACAAGATCAGGACCATGTATCTTTGTTTCTCCAACTTCATCCCAAACATTGGAGTTCGACATCATTTTCCATACAAGGCATCATACAGAGCAATCTGAATACTCGAGTGGAAGCTACTATTGTTTGAGAACTCAACCTATGGGAGGTGTTGATCCCATCCTACTTTGAGTTCTAGATAGCATGATCTTATCATATCATCAAGCATCTGAGTGGTCCATTCAGATTAGAAATCGGTTTGGGGTTGATAGGTCATGCTTAAATTTAATTTAGTACTGAAAGAAAGTTGAAGAATCTTCTAGAATTTAGTAGTAAACCTTGGATCACGATCAGAGAAAATTGGGAGTGGATCTCTTTGAAGTTTCACCACTTCTTTCACATATATCTTTGCAAGTTGTTTAAGTGAGAGGTCTTCCCAAATAGAGATAAAATGGACAGTCTTGGTGAGTTGGTCAACTACAACCCTTATCGCATTATTTCCCAACGACGTCCTCAGGAGACCCATGACAATTTCCATACTAACATTCTCCCATTTCCACATGGGTATAGGCAATGGCTGCATCATCCCTTTGGAATTTTGTCACTCTTCTTTAAATTGCTGACATACCAAGCACCTTGATATTTATTATACAGTCTCTTTCATCATGTTATCCCACCAGAATTGTTCTCGGAGATCATGATACATATTGGTACTCTCCAGATGGATATTGAATTTTGAGCTATGTGCATTGTCCAATGGATCCTTCTTTATCCTTGGTGATGAAGGCACACAAATCTGTGTGCCAAACAAAATCACACCATCATCATTGATATGGAAGTCTCACATATTCCCTTCCTTTAACGCATTCACCCTCTTTTGTATCTCCACATCATCCCTTTGTGCTTACTTAATATTCTCCTGGATTGATGGTTGTGAAATCATTTGGGAAAAGTAGGATGTATCCCCTTCCCATATGATTCCTAAATCCATTCTATTCCTATCTAAGAGGATATGGTCTTTCTCAATTTGTGACATAGATGGAGTAGTAGGTTCTTTTCCACTTGGAATATCAACTACCTTGTTTTCCTTTATAAGATAAGAAATCATAATCCTTGATTAACTATAACAATCTTTATTGATGCTTGTTGAGATCTTTTTGTGTGAATATATAATTTAGGCTCTTGTAGTCGGTGTATATGTTACACTTCTCACCATAAAGGTAGTGCTACTAGATTTTCAAGGCAAAAATATTGGCTTCCTGCTCAAGATCATGTGTTGGGTAGTTTTTCTCATGATCTTCCACTACTGTGAGGATTAGTCTACCACATTTTCATTTCTCATGAGTATGAAACCCAATAATTTTTTTGCATCATCACAGTATATCAAAAATCATTCTCCACTTATCAGTAGTGTGAGTACAGGTGAAGTGATAAGCCATATCTTTAGCTTCTTGAATATTCCGTCACATTCTCCCATCCAGACATATATTACCCCTTTCCTTATTAACTTAGTTATCGGTCTTGACAATCATGATAAATTTCTCACAAACTGTCAGTACTACTTTTCTAATTGAAGAAAACTATGGATATTAGTGACACTAGAAGGCCTAGTCCATTCCTTAATTGCCTATGTTTTTGAGGGTTCAAAAGAAATTCCATCATTTGTGATCACATTTCCCAAGAACATGACTCGTTTCATCGAGAAGTAACAATTTCTGAACTTAGGGTACAACTTCTCCTTTATAAATGTCACCTACACAAGTCTTAGATATTCCTTATATTCCTCCTTGATCTTGAATAATATGAGAATATCCTCAATAAACACAACCAAAAAAATTTCTAGATAATTTCTAAAGGTTATATTCATCAAATCCATGAAGAATATAGGGGAATTAGTATGTTCGAAGGGAATCACCAGAAATACATAGCTCCCATACCTTGTATAGAATGAATTATTTTTAATATATTCCTTCTTTACCTTTAGCTGATGTTTTCCAGAACAAAGATCCAACTTTAAGATGTATTGATCCCATCTGAAATGATCAAAAGATTCATCAATCCTTGGAATATGATACTTGTTCTTTATGGTGTTCTTGTTGAGTTCCTGGTAATCGATACACATACGCATTATTTCATCCTTCTTCTTCACAAAGAGAACTAGATCACCCCATGGTGATGCACTAGGGCGTATGATCCCTTTGTCAAGATGTTCTTGCACCTGACTCTTTAACTCCTCTAGTTCGATAAGAGACATTATAAGGACAAATTGAGATAAGAGTAGTTGTGGTTATGAGTTCTATTGAGAACTCTACCTCATGACCCGGGGTAATTTCGAGTAACTCTTTGAGAAATACATCATTGTATTCACTCACGATGGGAATTCCTGCAAGGTTGGTACTATCCATTGACTCAACCTTTTTGGCGAGGTATTATTCTTCATAAGGAATCAACATCCACTCCATTGATTTATTTTTCGAAGGAGATTAATGATCGTCCTTGATTTTGTATAGGATCATGGTATGGTCCATAATATGAAAATATATTTCCTTTTCCTGACAGTTGATATGTGGTCTATATAAAAAGAGCCAATACATTCCCATTATACAATTGAATTCCACCAGGAGATGTATTACAAGATTTTATCGAATAATATTCCCACATACGCCAACAAGAGTTGATTCACAAACATGGGTTGCAATGATTGCACCACTTTTTTTACAGATATCTCTACTTAAATGTTTTGGGGCTTCAATTATATAGTTCTATAAAACAAGAATGATATAAAAGAATACGTAAAACCATAATCAAATAAGACGTTTACAATTATTGAGTGAATAGGAAGTGCACCTTGAACGACTTCATTGTATTTTTCCACATCTGCAGTAGTGATGGCATAATCCTTCCCTTGTTCCTTTGGCTTTGATGGCTGTTGACGCTGATTACCCTCAGAAACTCAAGGTTTAGTGCATTGCCTTTCATAGTGTCCTTACTCCCTACAGTTGTAACATTGAAAATTGGTTGGTTCTCTCTTTTCTTACACCACGTTATCCATCATTGTCATGTCTTTTAGATAGTCTTGAAAATTGTTTCCTTTCACAAACATGAAGCACTGACACATCCCTTTGATGCAGTTCCCATGGTGTAACTTCCCACATTTTTGGCATGTGAATCATTGAGTTTTCTTCCCACCATTTTATCGAGACCCACAGGCATGAAACTCCATCTTTCATTTCTTATCTACATCACCATGAGACCATTCGCCAAAATAAATCTACACATTGAGAGCACATTGAACAACTTATCATGACTCTCAGAGTCTTGAATTGCAATATCCTTTTGAAGGTGTTGTTTTAATCCACTAAATAATCTATCAATTTTGCAATCAATGTTGATAAAAATACCTAAATCTAACCTTGCAAACCTAGTGAAATTCTCATTGTAGGTTGTGATAGATTCTCCAAATTTTTTCTTAACCTATATGGATTATGTCTCCATCTTCATTTGAAGAGTTCAATGAAAATACTTGTTAAGAAAAATTATCTTAAAGTCATCTCATTGTATCTCTTAAATTTCTTCCATTGGCTTGTTGTGATTAATCATAGCCCACCATTGATTGGCCTATCCATATAGATGATAAAAGAATAGTTTCACCTTCTCCACATTAGAACAGTGAAGCTCATAAAAGATCTTCTCCAATGATTTGACCCGTTTCTCCGCAACTAGTCGATTAGAAGATCCACTAAATGTCAATGGTCATTGCCTAATAAAATACTTGATAGCCAGTTTCAACCTCTTTGGTGAAGGAGGACGTTATCCAATATTATGGTAATTGTTCATTACCTAAGATAGTTGGGTAAGAATCTCCATGAATATTGGAACTCCACCTCTGAAATCATTGGGAATGTCGTTTGGGAAATTGTTACATTGGCCCTCACATGATTTGTTGTCCTGGTTTCTCCAGGTTCCCACCATTTTCTAAAATATAATGGGATATAACAAAACAGAAGTCAATAATTCATGAATAACTTATTCATTTGTATGATTTATACTAAAAGCAGAACATATGGTATCCCTATGTAATGATTATTGTGTGATTATTTTTATTTAGTCTCATGCTAGAGGTTTTTTCTGTGGTTCACTAATCCTAAATACCAAATTAACTAAACCTTACCTCTAATACCAACTATAGTGACCTAGCCTCTTCATACATTACTATTAAATACTATTAATGATAAAAAATATAATAGTATTAATCATATAGGATCGAAATGTTTGGAGTCTTTGGAAAACTAGGACCATACATATCAATTGCAACATCAAGCATAAACATTTATTTAATTCCTTCTTCTCTAGCTTCTTATTGGGCCTTGACCTCTCCTTAGTCGATGTATTCACATGAAGATATACATCAAAAGGGGTGATCTAAATTCCCAGTAAGAGGATATATAAGAACAATATAGAATGAGGTGAGAATAATCATAACATAGGAAAAAGATCACGAACATGAGAGGAATCTTTAATAAATGACTTGAAATGTGGAAATGCATAAATAATGACACATCATGGCTTAGTGGTTACCTACCACACATACTTGTGAAAAAATCTAGAATCTTGTGCAGACATAATTTCTCATTAACTCATGAGATTAGTCACATAAACAATGAATTGGAGAACTATATAATTCCAGCTACACCCATCACATTGAATCATTCTTATTTCAATATATAATTCTGAGTGCACCCGTCACGTCATAACATTTTCATTTATCATCCATGAAAAAATGAACATATATAACAAATGAACATAATTAGACCATGGAAAGGAATGGGTTTCATCTCATATGAACACATTCATAATATTTGGGTTCCCAAAATCATGTGGGAATAACATACTTGACACCATAACCGTCAACATTGAGTGAGAAGTAAAATATTTGTTTTTGAAAGAAGAGTTAACTTGGAAGATATTTTTTTGACATAAACTTCAGTTGAAAACATTTATATTATGTAAATGGTAAGAAAATGATGAAAAAATTATTTTTAAGGAGTGACTATACAAAAAATGGAGTGAAATACGGAGAACCTGAAGAAAGATAGTGGGGTTTGAGATATTTCCCTTACATAGTATATGAACGCTTTTATCACATTAATGTCTATAACCACATTATATTCATTAATTGAAAATTATAGAACCTTTTTACATTAATATGTTTCATTAAGGTTTCATTAAGTTATTTTATTAGCCTTTGGATGACTTATAGAGTTAAGAAAAACATTTTTTAGGAATGTTCATTTTTATGGTTTTCTTGAGTGGTTCAATTATATTCGTAAATGATTGTTCATATAGAACATGGATAAACATCCAGAACTGATATTTCATGTCATAATGTATATTTCAAAAGTTTAAATGATCTTATAATGAATTATATTTTATATCATATGTATGAACCATTAGATAAGAATTAAATGATGATTGTTTTGGTTAATTTGGGCGGTTTTTGACAATAATAAATTTGATTTGTTTAATCATTTAGTAATATGTTCATAAGATTGTTACAAAACGTGAAATAGAATATAATAAATATAATATAATCTTGTTCAACCAAAAAATGGTTTCATTTCCAGATCTCAAAGTAGTAAATGAAATCGAAAACATGTCGTTCTAGAAGTTGATAAACTGAAACCACCCGAACAACGTTCTCTTTTATAAAAAAAATACGAGGAGAAGCAGATTGGGTGATATAATACCCTATTAGTATCATAACATTACATTATATTTATGATAATGGATTTACCATACCATGTGGATGTACATAGGTGGGTAAAGATTAAGAAATTAACTTGAAATTGAAATGGTTTAGAGGAAAGAGAGTGAGAGAGAAGAATTACATCTTGAATCCTCCTCTTGAGATCCTCCTTAAGGAAACATGGATTAGTCATTTGATGAGACCAGAATCTCTTGGTCGTGGGGGAGGGGATATGGAATATTTTTGGGCAGTGTTTAGGCAAGGTTTGAATCTTGAGAGGTGTGAGGAAGTGAGGGTGTAAAGGGTGGTATTTATAGTGGAGAGGAGATGGGATTTCTCAATATAAAATTCATTAATTTATTATTTCCCCATAAGACAAAGAATAGTTAGTATTCCAAAAACCAGAATAGTAATTTTATCATGTGAACCTAACAAAATTTTTCTTATATCAGTAGAACACCATGCATGACTCTATAATTATCTTATTTAGTGTATTTTGTAAATTATGGTATTTAACTATTCATCAAAAATTCATGTATTTTAGAAAAATCCAAAAACATCACCCCAAACATTTCATGATGTGTAGAGTCCAAAAATGAAGTCCATTTTTCAAAAAAAAAATTCAAAATATGAGTAATTTAATTTTTAATTAAAATAAATATTTACATGAAAAATACTGTTTAAAAAAATGATTTTATAATGCTTTCAAAAATTACGCAAGGTCTTATAAATTTATCATAAAACTAAAAGTCATAGATTAGTTAATTTATTAGAACATTTTATGAAAATAAAAATCATTCTAAATTAATTAATTAATTATAATTAATAATTTATGACTTACAAAAATTACAATACTTTTACTATGGTCAAATTATAGGATATAAGATTCCTAAATTTTATTTAATTTTTCATGGGTATGGATACTCTTATTTGGGATGATTTAATATTCATAAGGGTCATATTAACTCTCATAAGGTTAGATTAGTATTCATAAGGGTGGGTTCCTATTCACAAAAAATTATTTTTTTCTTATCGAACTCCAAATAACTTACTGATCGCCACAGTGTATGTTAGAGTTTTGAAATTCAAAACACAATTGTGAAAAAATTGTCCTTAATTGTCACATAAAAATTAATAGTTCATTATGTTTTTATTTCACGTTATTATATGAAATATTTATAAGATATTAATTTCCATTAAAAACTTTTGGTCATTACAGTTCCTCTCTTTGACACATATGGTGTAATGATTGAAGGAGTTTATCTCTTCAACATAACTTTTTTAGCACGTGAAAGCTCCGATTTTGATTTAATAACCTTATTTTTTATCTCATAATGTTCTTTTATATGAGAAGGATACGATGTGACATTTTTTGGATACATTGTGTTCCTATTTTTAAATCAAGGTCATTTTATTTACACAATCGATGTATCTAGATATTCTTGTGAAGGTAGAAGTGACAGTGAATACGTGTGTGTGGACTAAATAATATTAAGTGGGGATTCATTGGAACTTCTAAATGATTAAGTTAGTATTTGGAGGCTCTTGTCTATCAAGGGAGTCATGGTTCCAATCGACATGAAGGCAATATCATCCTTCTTCTTCTTATTACTTTGGAGTTATAAATTCTCAAGCATCAATGAGTATATCCAAACTACTGTTCTTTTATATTCAAGATTGCAGTCATTGATAGTACAAATTCCTGAACATTGTTTAGTTAATGTGTGGTTTAGGTGATTTGTTCCTTGAAAAACCTCAATATATGCTGATTATCATGCAATATCCCCTCATGGAAATTGATCAAACACTAATAGATCATGACTCACCAAATCACTGGTCTCGTAATCACTTTTCCACTATGAAATATAAACTCGATGATCTAATTATCTAGATCCCCTTTCTCAACCATAATTATTCCATCCTCAAAAAACCCATTTATAACCATGTGTTTTCTTTCATAATATTTTTAATTTCTATTTTTAGTAGAATTATATTTTATATTTCATTTTTTTAATTTATTAATGTATTTTAGTTTCTATGTAATCATATAATTTTACATCTTATTGTTTATTTAGAAAAGTCTAACTTACATCACAAATGATATTATGAGTTTTTTCTTAACGAAAAGATTAATAATAATTTTATAGAGACCTAAAATTTCCATTCATTAAATTTAATACTTTCTAGGGGAAATTATTTAACCATGAGAGAAGAAAGAATAAAATATATATTTTTAATGATTTAAAATGTGTACTTTGAGTATACAATTAGATTTAGAATGGTTGGTTTACCTTGGAGTACCTTTTTTGTTAGTGTCTATGTTGTTTATAGAAGTTCGGTTAGGTTTTTAATCATGGTATGGTTTCCAAGGCATAGTAAAATAGCAATACAAGGTGATCTATATTTAGGAAATAACGAATGAAAAATTTATACATGGTCATGAAACTAAATAATTAATTTTAAAATTTTTTGGTAAATAATTGTTTTGTAGTTTGTGAACACATAAATAACCCTATAACTAGACTATAAACATGAATTCATCTAGTGAGAGTACCTATGGTGAAAAATGGTTATTAGTTTGGATTAATATTTTCAATAAACCCTTTGGAAACTATGTGTGATTTTTCTATCAAGGAATCTACTTTTTAGGAATCTTGATGTTTTCTATAATTTTGTAGTAGGTATTATTATAAGAACACAATGAAATTATTCTCTTCAACAATTTGATGAGGAGAAATGGTACACATATTTTTTTAACATCTCTCAATATTTTTAGATAGTCTCTCCTGATGCCTGTAAGATGGGATATTGAAATTGTTTATTTTTTTAATCAGCTTGATGGGAAAAAAATATTTACTTGAGTCATCTATAAAGATAATACAAAACATGTAATTGTCCCTATGTTAGGTTATACATACCTATATACATAGATTATAAAAGGAAAAATCACTGGGACAAATATAATTTCTTACTGATAGAGGTGCACAATATATATCAACCAACATTGATGTTCTATGATCCACCCCTGATCAGAAACCTTTAATCACATGTAGGGTCACAACATGTTGCTACCTATAACAGATAACCATGACACCCCACATGTGCTAAAATTACCAGCCCTGGACCGTAACCAACTCTTTGAATCCTAATTTGAGTCAACTAATAACAAAAAAAGTAGCAAAATTTTATTAATATACACAATATTTAATACTTCCCCTACAGTCTATTTTTTGGGGATTGAATATTTTATATGAATTCCATAAGATTGTGGATTTATTAGGTTTTCCCACAATCTATAATTGAATGAAAATTAAATGAAAATTAACAAGGTATATTTAATAGGTTCTCCCAATTTCTATAAGACATGGATTCATCTACCCTAGCCATGAATCCTTTCTTCTGATGATTCTTCACATTTTCTACATATTTGTTCCCCAGGTATTTTCTAAAGTAGTGAGTCATGATTAAGGTTAGAGTTTTTTTCCTTTTCATATTTATAAATTATGTTCCATTATTAAACAATTTATCAAGACCTTCCCTTAGTAATATTAATTTTATGATATCATCAGTTTTTTAATCTATTTTGGTGTAGAATAGTATACAAAAAAACTACAAGGATGGGATTGATGTTCTCATATTCTTTTATAGATCTTTTTAATTTGAATGCTTTGGTCTTCGGGTGGGTAGGTTCATTATTTACCATATGTATTTATATAGGAAAACCTTATTTATGATATTTATATATTTTTTCAATAGTTATATATGAATATATATCCATATTTGGTAATAGTTATTTGTTTTATTTTTTTTAAATATTTTCTTGGCACATTGTGATATGCATGGATAAAAGATGGATCACATTACCGACGAACACACCTCATTATGTTAAGGGTTTGGAGGATATTTTAGATTTTTCAATTTCCAATCGATCCATTGAATGGAGAATAATATGTCCTTGTCCTACATGTAAATTTTGAAGATGGTTGAAGAGAGATGATGTTTATGAAGATTTAAAATTGAAAAAATTACCTGGTCAATATTTGTGTTGGATTTGGAACAGATAGTCGAAAGTTAAAGAAAGGTTGATCCCTGATGTCGACATACAGAATTAGCTCCCAACATCATCGAAAAAAGAAAACTAAATGAAATAACTTATAAATGATACATTCGGCACTACAAGATACCACCCTCAACATCAAAAAATATCCAAAAAAACCATATAAGGGTGGTACAAATAGCAAAGTGACAAGTGATGTTTTTGAGACTATAGGACAATTAGATCAAGATTATAACATATCAATGGACCCTCCCCTTGATTATTTAGAGAATAATGTATAATAAAACTTCAAAAAGGAACATATGTTTTATTATTTAGATGATGATAGATGTCAAGAGTTGTATTGTGGATTTTTGAAATATTGAATAATTTTTTTTCTACTGAAGTTGTACCATATCAAATGTCTATAGGGAATTTCCAATAAAGAAAAGTGCATGATATTAGAATTGTTGCATGATTAATTTCATGAAGCAAACATCCCTAATAATTGTTATCATATTAAAAAAGTTTTTAGCGGGATTGGTTTGAATTATACACAAAAATGTGTGCCCAAATGATTGTTTTCATTGTTGGTGTGATGATTCAAGTAGACATGATTACAAAATAATGTTCTTCTTCTAGATGGAAATCAATGTTTGATGTTGGAAGTCTGTATCAACATACTACCATGAATAAGAAGAGAATAAACACACCTGTAAAGGGTTTTCATTAGTTTCATTTAAATCCATGATTGTAAAGATTATTCTTTTCATCAAAAACAACTGAACAAATAAAGTGGCATTCTGTAGATAACAACAATGATGGGTTAATGCGATATCCATGAGATTCAAAATAGTGGATTTTGTTTGATTCATTACATCTGAATTTGTCACCTAATCATTGGAATTCTAGATTGGGATTGGCTGCTGATGGATTCCACCCATTTGAGACATTGAGTACCAGTTATAGTATTTGGGAAGTTGTTTTTATCCCTTACATTCTTCCTCCGTGTATTTGTATGAAAAAAACATATTTTATCAATTTTATGATTATTCCTTGATAAAAATTAATGAAAATTATATTGATGTATACTTACATATTTTAATTGAATAATTATAGGAAATATGGAACAATAGTGCTGATACATTTGATGCTTCTTCTAAAACAATGTTCACATTGTATACTACTTTAATGTGGACCATTATTGGCTTCTCTGGGCTTGGGAATTTATCTGGTTGGAACACATACATGGGTTTGACATTTCTTGTTTGTAACATTGATTTTGATCCCAAATAACTACCTAATAGAAGAAAATGGTTCTTCTTTGTCAATCATATACTTCTTGATGCATCTCATAGATTTCGGATAAACATATCAAAATGTAATTGTTTGATTGATCGTAGACCACCTCCAAAGTTGCTAACTAGTTCTGAAATATTGACCCAACTTGGAAATGTTGAAACAAAATATGGGAAGGTTTATAATTTAAATGATAGTTGTAAATGGTTTCGATGTTCATTCTCATGTAAAATCGGAACACAACAATGGAAGGAAAAAATTATATTCTTCAAACATCCGTATTGTGAATTTAATTTGCTGCAACATAATATTAATGTTCTTCATATTTAGAAGACTTCCTATGATAATTTTATCTTCACATTTCTTAATGAGCATGGAAAGTCAATGGATCATCACAATGAAAGGAAATACATTCATGTAATGAACATAAAACATAATCTCTGTTCAGATGAGAATAAAAATTATACTCTTGAAATTTTTTCAATTAAAAATATGGGTAAAGATACATTACTAAAAAATTAATGCATGTGAATGTATCACATGTGTATTCAAGTAACATCTTGAGGTGTGTTGACTTAAAAATAATAATTTACATGGATTGAAAAGTCACGATAAATATATTTTGTTACATTAGTTACTACCATTGGCATTGCATACATTATTACCTTAAAAAGTTACTGTGGTTGTACACCAATTCTTCACATTTTCTATAAAACTATGTGAAACCTTTCTACATATATTTGATATGGAAATCCTTTAAGGGAGGTTTGTAGAGAATCTTTTTACAATGGATATGATCATTCCTCCATCATTTTTTACTATCGTGATGAATTTAATTGTGCATTTGGTTAAGGAAGATAAATAAGAGGCCCAGTTCATTATCGACGGATGTGCCCAATTGAGAGGTATTTTATTTATATGTTTTTCAGTTATGTAAAAAACATTTCACTTAATTAAATACATAATTATGTTTGTTTATTTTATTTCACATATATCTATGGCATTTGAAATCATACGTGGGAAATAAAGATCATCCAGAAGGCTCTATTGCTACAGGATATTTGGCAGAGGAGTGTCTTAACATTTTTTCTAGATACATTGATGATATTGAGACATAATTTAATCGAGTTGGATGGGCTGATGACACATCAACTAAATATCAAATACATGGGAAATCCAAAATATTTCATGTTATTCACTGATTAGTTGGGAGGACCTCAAATGTTACACTGAAAGAAATGGAATTATTATAGGCACATAGATTTGTGCTGCTGAATAGTGAAACTATAGATACATTTATTAGAGAGATGAATATACAAACCCAGAAACAGATGAGAGGCCAAACACTAAATGAGAAATATATAAGGAAATATATTAATAAAGGCCTTGTATAATGGTTTTCTTGACATATATGTTCATAAATATTTCTATAAATACAACTATTAGGATGACACATATATTTTGTAATTCTAATAATAAATATTTCATTTTATAGATCATGAATACTGATACTCATGCATAGTTGTCAGAAAATTTCATGTTTCTTGCTCGAGGTCCCCTTAAACAAGTTAGAAATTTTAATGCTTACATCATGAATGTCTTTAGATTTCATATAGTTGATCGAGATGTGATTTTAAAAACACTGAATAGTGGTATATTTACATTTGTTGAAGTGCAATACTATCGAATGCTGACAAATATTATTCAATTAAACTGCCATAAGAATTTTTAATTTGTTTTATTAAAATATAATTGGTTCGATATTATCAGAGTTGTTAAAAGAGATTTCATTCCATTTTGTTCTACGAACTTCTCTCTCTTGATAGATATTGGTGATCGTGAACCACATTATCCATATATATTATCATCGCATGAATAAATGGTATATTATGTGAATGTTGTTGTGGATGAAGGGTGGAGTGTAGTTGCTCACGTAAAAAAAATATTTTTATGATATGGGTGATGAAGTGGATGATTTGGACTTTGACATTGAATATCATCAACAACTGGAGTTGGAATTGTATTTCCATCATGATATTGAAAATATTCATCAAGCATGGATGAATGAAGTGGATGAAGTAATGAAGCAAAAAAGTGACATTATTCATGGAGAAAATGATTTTATATAGTGTTTTGAATTCATTTAGTAACCATGTATTTAATTTGTATAATCATTCATTATCATTCCTATGTATATTTTATTTGTTAGTACTGTGCATTTTTTTTATATCATTTTTCATTTTTTGGTGAATTTTTTTTTTGAAATATATGTTATGAACATAGTATTATTTTATTAAATTATAGGAATACCAAGGATTAAGTGATATTGTTTCATCGACCACTATGATAGATAATGATCCATCATTCTCCATCCCTACAGTATCTGAGACACCATCCGCTTGCCCCCTTACACTATCTCTCACATCCTCTATGAGCATCCCTTCAGCAGCTTGGTTGTCTCCTCCTACTTTAGGAGCATCAGATGTGGGGGAGTAGCGCTACACTTATAGTTCATTGTAGGGATACTGGGGGTGGATATTATAGGTAAAACATTTAATATAAATAAATTTATTGCACATTTGTTATACGAAATATTTTTTCATTCAAGATGTAAATAATGCCAGTGTGAAGAAAAATATAAAAACTTAATATGTATGGAATATGACTGATGATATGATAGTTTTCCCATTTGATTCATATGGGGTACCTACAAATGAAACTATAGGATTACATGTCCATATTTTATGCTAACTGGCCGAGGAGCCCATTTCCCTTCTATTTCGTATGATGATTGGATGCATATACCTAAAAGTTGGAAAATAAAGTTTTTTATTCTCAAATAATGTTAATTTTAATACATTGTGGTGTAATTTAAATTCATGTTATTAATATTTTCAAAATTAATTTCTATGTACATTTGATTTTCCACTTCACAGTTGCTGATGTGATACGATGAAAGTGGAAATTGAAAAATCTTGGCACACAATTGAAGGACTTTAATTAGATATTGTGGGGTGATGTCCAAAATACTTGATTTACCTCCCAACTAATTTATTACAAGCTACCTGATAGGGTACCAAAAGGGTACAGATTGTTTTTGTTGACAAACATCATGATGAGAAGGAGATAATATTTAAATATATATTACTATATTAATATCAATTTACATTTATAAATGTATATGAATAGGGGATTACATTGAATAAATTACTATTAAATTCATTTTATTTATTTCAGGATCATTTAATAAATAATACATCAAGTCGGGCTTAGCAAGTCATCCCTCACACTGTGGAGTCAAAGAGTTTTTATAGATATCGATCTGCTCTAGTAATATTTTCAATAGTATAAATATATATTATACAATATAAATGATTTTAATATATTAAATTGTGTATTTATTTTTGTTTAATGCTGTAACACCCCAAGCTTTCACGATACGCTTCTCTTTCAATAATACAATAGCTTACATTGTACGCAAGTATGAGATCCTAACGCACCGCGACTAATCAAAGTAGCCGTTATGAATTATAATACCCACTTTTTGAAATTAAATAAATTTTATATTTCAAAATGGACTTCATTTTTTATTCGGAATATCGAAATTATCCTAAGTTGAATTTTTTGGAATTTTCTGAGAACTTCCAATTTTCTATGAATAGAAAAATAATTAAAAACAAATTTTTTAGTCCAAATAATTTATAGTGATAAATTATACTATTGAGTGGTTTTAAATTATAATTAGAATATATTTTTACCATTTTATCCAATGGTGGTCATTAGAATTAATTTCACTTTGAAATTTGACATAAAAAAGTATCAATCTTTTGATTGATATTGTTTCTTAAAAACACGCTATTTATTGTGACAACGGGAATTCATTATTAAATTAATTAATTCTTCTTATATGTTTTGAATTTTTTAAAATAGACATCATTTTTTAATTTGGAATATCAAATATATCTTAGAGTAAATTTTTTGTATTTTTCTGAAAAACGTCAATTTTTGATGAACAGTGAAACCACTAAGTGGTATTTTAAAAACTATTTTTTCATGTAAATGAAACATTACCACTTATGTGTAATGAATTTAAAAAATCTGACATACTTGGTTGTCATTATGAAGTAAAATGTGGTTCAATTGGATTAAAATAATTTTTATTGAATAGTAACTTTTAAGTTCTATTAATCGCAATTAAAGGTAATTAGTGAAATTTATGGTAAAAATGATATTATAAAAATATGAAGATATCTTGAAACCTGTCCTACACTTATTGGATGATTCATTGAGGACCAAGAAAATCCATGGGTCAACTTGGGGACCCCATGGAGCCACTTGGGTAACAAAATGACATTAATAACCTTTTATTTAAAGTAAAAATAAAATTGTCACAAACATGTGTTGTTTTACTCAAAAACTTATTACATGGGGTTATATAAGTTAAATTTTCGACTATAAATATTAATTGGAAATCTAAAAATATTTACTACATCAATATATTTTTTATATAATTTTTAGACATTCAATAAATTAAAATTTTCATGACACCATGATGATGCAGTGATTACCTCATCAATTAACGATTTAGATAAAATGAAAAGATAATGTAAAATCTAAGACTTACACTTGTCAAAAACCTATTGGATGGGTATATTTAGAACCCTTATAACATTATCCTAGAAATATATAATTTTGGGACCTTTGAAATCGGAAAAGAACTTCATAATAATGTAACATTTCGTTACTTTCCAAGAGTGCCCCTCCTCTTGTCTTATAAAAGGCCCCCACCTATACCACCTTATTCACACCATCAAAGCCATTTGTCTCATCCAACCTCTACCCAAATACTCTCTCTACTTCCCTCTCTTACTCCTAGAAGCCTCACTTTGGGCTGCAGTCTTCCCAAGGACACCTTTGGCTCAAATCAAAAAGAGTTACCCGATTTTAAGGTAATGTCTTCTCTTATGTTCTTTTATTTTATTTTTCTTCTCCAACCCCTTAAACTCTTTTTATTCCATTATTTTGTAACAAAACCAGTATTTTCAATATACCAGGATGTTTTTATGAGAATTATTATATTTACACTTACACATACCTTCGTCTAATGGTTAAAGAACATACTGTTTTTGTGGGTGACGAATTACTTCCTCACGAAACGATGATTGTTAAATCTTTTTTTAACACCTCTCAGGGTGGCCATTATGATAAAACTATTTTAATATATGATATATATATTATGTTGTTGTTTTACTTATGCTTATTTATTTCTCATTTATGGCATACCATTATGATTTCCATTATGGGTAAACGCGATAATTTCATTTTAGGATGTGCGGACTACCGCCCCCTCAAAGTGATTTGAATCGTTAATGCCATATATGGGATGTATAAAGGAAGGAGTAAATGATATTATATATGATATTATACTGTAATTATAATATACCTTTATATCATTATGATTTCATTCCATTAAATATGAAATAGAAATGAAAGTAGCGTTCAAGCGTACGTACAACTTAACGTCTCCATGAACGGTGCATTTCATTTATTACCTCTAAATGTTACGTAATATTATGATTGAATATATATACTGGATATATAATATATATATGATATCTACATCATGAATATAATTTTGGAGATAATGGTTATTCTACCACATAAACAACTTGTAATTATATGAAGTTTATTATTGACTCAAGTACCAAAGTTTGACAAAACGACCGTTATTAACATAAATGGATGCATAATTTTCGTAACATAGTAATATGTGATATAAAAGGGATAATGAACTTGAAAAATGTTCTTAATAAATTATAGATTAACTCTAGTATATTATTTAGGAGATTAAATAACGGTCGAGTGATGTCGGACACGAGGTAAGGGAACTTCTTAACCCAATTACCATTCTTTGGGTTGAACATATATTTCTTATTCATGTTGTTCTTTGATTATGTGACAAAAGAATTTTTATATAATATCATGTATTTATACTTTCTTTATGTGAGAAAATAGTGAATACACATGAGAAATCTATTTTATTTAAAAAAGTTTTTGTAAGGGAACTTTTTAACCCAATTTCTGCTCATTGGGTTAATCTCCTACTTTTAAATTATGTCATGATATTATTATGTCCTATCTTGTATTTTTACTTTCTTTATGTGTACTTATAGTGAATACACATAATCGATCTATTTTATTTAAAAAATGATCTTTGTAAGGGACTTCGTCTCAATGTCCTTTCATTGAGGCATATTTTGTTTTATACACAACTTTCTTTTATACGGTGTATAAACCCCTTCGACTTTTAATTTTATTCAAAAGGAATATTTTTATACGAAGAATATTTACTAAACGACAAAAGGGAATGTTTTTTATGTCGTACGTATGCGGCGACAATGACTTCTCTACAACCGTGACCATTATTTGTGTTCCGGATTTCTCTAAAAGCCATAATTTTGTTTAAATGAAAAATAAATACCATGTTTTAATTTTCTTTTATTTTGGTATTGAAAATGGTTTTGACAGTGTTTTTATTATATCAATGTGTTGAATTGATATATTATGATTGAAATGTGGAAATGTTATGTTTCCTTTATGCATGTTTTATGTGATACGATTATGTTATGGTTTATGATATGTTTAAACCTTTTCATCTGAGGAATACAATGGACTTAATAATGTGATAGGTGGATCCTGCTATAGCTCCTCAATGCATCGGTTGGTATCATGAGACAAACTAGTGTCTTGGAACGAGGCCTTGACAAAATCTTATTTGTAGTCACGACACGAGGCCTTGGCTACATGGTTATGATAGTCTGGCATTATGCATTCCATCATTATAAAAGTGGTTATTGATATTTCATGTGATTATTAGAATAGTAGAATATCTATGTGAATAAGTAAATGAAATTATTTCATTTTACTTTTTCCATATTACGCTGAGGTTCAATTTTAAAAAGATTTTTTTTAGTTATACATTTCCATAAATGTTTATGTTTATTTACGAAAGCTTCCGCATTATTTTTATCCTTACTGAGCATCTCAGCTCACCCCTTTCAATGTTTTAATATTTTCTAGGATGTGAAGAAGTATTTTATGAATGACCTGCAGTGATAGTCAGAAGGGGATATGAGTGTGGACTGTTGAGACCATGTTATTGTATTTTTTCACTTTATGATGTAATGTAACTTTTATGAATGTATCTCATGTTTCCAAGGCTACTAAACTAATCGGTCTTTTGAGACCAAATCTTTTGTGATCATGCCAATGTTATGTAATAATGCACTGACTATGGGTAACTGGGGTCGGGGTGTTACAGTTGGTATCAGAGGTAGTTTAGTACTAACCTTGGAAGCTAGATTTAGATAAACTCTGATTAGAGCACATAGCCCTAAGATAGACTTTGAAGATTAGTATAGAAGAACTTTCTAGAATTTTGGTATTATAGAGATTTTGTGAGTTTTCAAAGCAATAAATCCATGTATGGATACGAGCAGGTAGAGTTGGCTCTGGAATAGATGTACCTAGGGGTAAAACCCGAAAACACTGCTTTGGGCTAGACTCGAATGGGAACCGGTGCACGAAAACGGGCCTTACTGCACACTTGGTTATGACACTTCCGGGGGATATGCTTTGCATAATTCTCATTTTCATTACAAACCATTATGAAGGGTTTATGAGTATATACTTCCTCAAAGAAAACATCTTTATTATTATGGATTATATCCATAAACCGTTCAATTTAAATTAAGTATTTTACAAGTTTGGAATTATTCATTGTAATTCATAAACTGACCTAGTTTATGCCATTATATAGAAATGGCGCCCAGTAGAAGGAATGTGAACTCGAGCAATACGTATGATCCAAAGAGTAAGAAGGATCATATCTTTCCTGGTATTAAGATGACATTTATAAGGGAAATAGTCTCCCATGTGTTCTCAACATATGAATAAATAGTATCATGTGTTTATAAGATAAGTAAAGAATTCTTTGAGTCATATGGATTTGAAGGCAAGCAAGAGAAGAAAAGGATGGAAGAGAAAAGATGGAAAAAGGGAAGAGGGAAAAGAAGAATTTTCCAATATGTGATAACTCTGGGAAGAAACACCTTGGAACATTCCTGAAGGGAATGGGAGTTTGTTATAAGTGTGGAGAAAAAGGACTCGAAGTGAGTCACTGCAAGGGTAAGAAAAAAGGTTTCAAATGTACAATGCTTCACCTGTAAGGAGTGGGGACACTACGCAAACTAATGTCCAAATCATTGGAGTATTCCCCATATGATGCTATTGGATAATAATAAAGTTATGATACTACCATAGATGAGGGGGAATGATTAGTGTTCTTATGTTGTTATTAAATAATTATGTCATTTGAGTGTTGTATCAACGATGTACTAGATATAGGAATAATGTGATATATAAGGATTGTACTGCAGTACTTGTTATTTTCATCAAGGTTTTAATATGATGAAAGTAATCATATTTTTAGTATGTGACAATAATAGAAACATTAATTTGTTTGGGGAATCTAATGAATTGATTTTGGAATTTAGAGACCTTTTAGAGAAAGTCTGGACAAATGTATTTTGGATAACTATAAAGTTTGGATTGGATTTAGTTGAACATTGGATAGTATTGTCTATGGTTAAAACATTTCTGAAGATTTTTTTGGAATATTATAATACTATAGTTTTAGGAAAAGGTTAGCCAGCAGGTTGGTGGATAACCCGTCGCGTCGGACAAAGCTGCAGGAATCGAACCAACCACCATAGTGCGACTTGCCTTGATTACCTACCACTATCCTACAGGAAGTCCCGAGTTATTACCAAATAGTATTCCTAATCTAAAAAGAATCTGTTAATATTTTGACCCTTGTACGATTAGGATCAATATAATATTTTTGAGTTCTTTTATCTTTTTGAGTGAACGATGAGTTTGTGGTAGAAATTAGTTGAAGGTTGAAACTCTACTTGTCAAGCATATATATATATATACCTATATCTTATTCTATTAATAAATTAATTCTTAAACTTTAGGAAATGGATATTAAAACAAAAAATGTGTTATTCTAATACCTTATGTTTTGTTGAGCTAATGATATTTTAAATCAATATAGATTGAAGGCTTTGAGGCCCTCAATTTTAAACATGTTTGTGATTGAGGACATCAATCACTCCCTAGAAATATTTATGTTTTCCTCCAATTATATGTCTCTAATTTCCACCAATGTTCTCCTAAACGAGATCATAATTTGGTGGTGACTTTTTCATTTCTCTTTCCCTCTTATTAAGGGTAAATTTTATTAACCTTATTTCCGATGTGGGCTTTCCACAAAGGTATTTTCTATTTTCAACCTTTTATTTGCGAATAAAATTTTCAAATTGCGAGAACGCAATTTATAGAAGGATGGGAGAATGTAACACCACAAACATTCACGATATGCTTCTCTTTCAATAATACAATAGCTTGCATTGTATGCAAGTTCGAGATCCTAAAACATCGCGACCAAGAAAAGTAGCCTTTATGAATAGTAATACCCACCTTTTGAAATAATATAAATTTTATATTTCAAAATGTACTTCATTTTTTTATTCGGAATATCGAAATTATCCTAAGTTGAATTTTTTGAAATTTTCTGAGAACTTCCAATTTTCTATGAATAGAAAAATTATTAAAAAGAACTTTTTTAATCAAAATAATTTATAGTGATAAATTATACTATTGAGTGGTTTTAAATAATAATTAGAATATATTTTTACTATTTTATCCAATGGTGGTCATTTGAATTAATTTCACTTTGAAATTTGATACAAACAATTGTCAATCTTTTGATTGATATTATTTCTTAAAAACACGCTATTTGTTGTGACAGCAGGAATTAATTATTAAATTAATTAATTCAACTTATATGTTTTTAATTTTGTAAAATAGACATCATTTTTCAATTTAGAATATCAAATATAGCTTAGAGTGAACTTTTGGTATTTTTCTGGAAAACTTCAATTTTTGATGAATAGTGAAACCACTAAGTGGTAGTTTAACAACTAATTTATCGGGTAAATGAAAAATTACCACTTCTGTGTAATGAATTTCAAAAATCCGACATACATGGTTGTCATTAGGAAGTAAAATGTGGTTCAATGGGATTAAAATAATTTTTTGTGAATAGTAACTTTTAAGTTATTTCAATCGCAATTAAAGTTAATTAGTAAAATTTAAGCTAAAATGATATTATAAAAATATGAAAATATCTCTACACCTGTCCTAAAATTATTGGATGAGTCAGGTCCAACCCAGAAAATAAATGGGTCAACTTGGGGACCCCATGATGAAACTTGGGTAAGAAAATGACATTAATAACTCTTTATTTAAAGTAAAAATAAAATTGTCACAAACATGTGTTGTTTTACAAAAACAATTATTACATGGGGTTATATAAGTTAACATTTAGACAATAAATATTCATTGGAAATATAAAAAGATTTCCTACATCATGATAGTTTTTATATAATTTTTAGACATTAAATAAATTAAAATAATTATGACACCATCATGATGCAGCGATTACATCATTAATTAACAATTTAGATAAAATGAAAAGATAATGTAAAATCTAAGACTTATACTTGTCAAAAACCTATTGTATGGGTAGATTTATCACCCCGATAACCTTATCCTAGAAATATATAATTGTGGGACATTTTAAATCTTAATAGCACTTCATAATAATGTAACATTTCATTAATTTCCAAGGGTGCCCCTCCTCCCCTCTTATAAAAGGCCCCCACCTCTACCACCTTATTCACACCTTCAAATCCATTTTACTCATCCAAACTCTACCCAAATAATCTCTCAACTTCCATATCTTACTCCTATAAGCCTCAAATTGGGCATAAGTTTTCCCAAGGAATCTTTTGGCTCAAATCAAAAAGAGTTACCCGATTTTAAGGTAATGTCTTCTTTTATGTTATTTTGTTTTATTTTGCTTCTCCAACCCCGTAAACTCTTTTTATTCCTTTATTTTGTAACAAAAACAGAATATTAAATATACTAGGATGTTTTTATGAGAATTTTTTTATTTACATTTACACATACAATCGTTTAATGGTTAAAGAACATACTGTTTCGGTGGGTGGCGAATTACTGCCTCACGAAATGATGATTGTTCAATCTTCTTTTAACACCTCTCAGGGTGGCCATTATGATGAAACTATTTTAAAATATGATATATATATTATGTTTATGTTTTCCTTATGCTTATTTATTTTTCATTTATGTCATACCTTTATGATTTCCATTATGGGTAAACTCGATAATTTCATTTTAGGAAGTGCGGACTACCGCCCCCTCAAAGTGATTTGAATCGTTAATGCCATATGTGGGATGTATAAAGGATGGAGAAAATGATATTATATATAAAATTATTCTGGAATTATTATATAACTTTATATCATTGTGATTTCATTCCATTAAATACAAAATATAATTGAAAGTAGCGTTCATGTGTACGTACGGCTTACCGTCTCCATGAACAGTGCATTTCATTTCTTACCTCTAAATGTTACGTAATATTATGAATGAATGTATATACTGGATATATAAGATATATATGATATCTACATCATGAATATAATTCTTGAGATAATGGATATTCTACCACATAAACAACTTGTAAGTATAAGAAGTTTATTGTTGACTCAAGTACAAAAGATCGACAAAATGACTGTTATTAACATAAATGACTACATAATTTTTGCAACATTGTAATAAGTGATATAAAAGGGATAATGAACTTGAAAAAGGTTCTTAATCAAGTAGGGATTAACTCTAGTTTATTATTCAGGAGATTAAATAACGGACGAGTGAAGTCGGACACGAGGTAAGAAAACTTCTTAGCCCAATTCACATTCGTTGGGTTGAACTTGTATTTCTTATTTATGTTGATCTTTGATTATGTGAGAAATAAATTTTTATATCTTATCTTGTGTTTATACTTCCTTTATGTGAGCTTATAGTGAATACACATTAGAAATCTATTTTATTTACAAAATGTTTTTGTAAAAGAACTTCGTAACCCAATTTCCGTTCTTTGGGTTAATCTCATACTTTTAAATTATGTCATGATATTATTATGTCCTATCTTGTATTTTTACTTTATTTATGTGCACATATAGTGAATACACATAATAGATCTATTTTCTTTAAATGATCTTTGTAAGGTACTTCTTCTCAATCTCCTTTCATTGAGGCATATATTGTTTTATACACAACTTTCTTTTATACGGTGTATAAACCCCTTCGACTTTTACTTTTATTCAAAAGGAATCTTTTTATACGAAGCATTTTTACTAAATGACAAAATGGAATGTTATTTTTGTCATACATATGTGACGACAAGAACTCATCCACCGTCATGACCATTATTTGAGTTTTGTCTTCCTCTACAAGACATAATTTTTTTAAAATGAAAAATAAATACCATGTTTTAATTTTATTTTATCTTGGTATTGAAAATGGTTTTGACAGTGTTTTTATTATAACAATGTGTTGAATTGATATATTGTGATTGAAAAGTGGAAATGTTATGTTTCATTTATGCATGTTTTAGGTGATATGATTATGTTATGGTTTATGATATGTTTAAACATGTTCATATGAGGAATGCATTAGACTTAATAAGTGACGGGTGGAGCCCGCTATAGCTCCTCAAACATCGGTTGGTCTCATGAGACAAACTAGTGTCTTGGCTTGAGGCCTTGACAAAATCTTATTTGTAGTATTGGCACGAGGCCTTGGATACGTGGTTATGATAGTTTGGAATTATGCATTCCATCATTATGAAAGTGTTTATTGATATTGCATGTGATTATTCGACTATTAGAATATCCAGGTGAATAAGTAAGTGGCATTATTTCATTTTACTTTTTCCATATTATGCTTATGTCCAAGTTTCAAAGGCTTTTTTTAGTTATACATTTCCTTAAATGGTTATGTTTATTTATAAAAGCTTCCCCAATATTATTATCCTTACTGAGCATCTGATCTCACCCCTTTCAATGTTTTAATAGTTTCAAGGATGTGAAGAAGTATTTTATGAATGACCTGCAGGGATATTCAGAAGGGGATATGAGTGTGGACTATGGAGACCATGTTATTGTAGTTTTTAACTTTATAATGTAATGTAACTTTTATTAATATATCTAGCGTTTCCAAGGCTACTAAACTAATTCGTATTTCAAGACTTGTTCTTTTTTCATCGTGCCATTGTTACGTAATAATGCACCAACTCTGGGTAACTGGGGTCGGGGCATTACAAATGCAGTTACAAAGTTCAGGGCTTGAAGCATCCTGAACATAAGTGTGGTTTAACATTCACCAAAAATATAATGGATGTTTTGTTACTAAGTTTGCCAATGAAATTGGGGTATTAACTAATTTTTCAATACAGTAACATTTTATAAATTTTAAATATGTTAATATATATTGATTCAAAAATGAATATCATTTTATTTATAGGTAAAAATTAAAAAACTATGGGATTCCAATCCTTTGAAGTCCTACTCAGTCTCCCAGGATTACATGGTTGTTAAAATCCATTAGAGGGATCATCCTACTGAGTGCACGGGATGGGTTTCGGACCCATACCATCTGAACTCTTTGGCAGACCCCCAGGGATTTCAGCTTCATCTACTCCTGGTTGTATTCTTTCCATACCCCAAGATACTTAGAGAGAGATTATTTCTCTATGAAATACTGTTTTTTACCAGGGGGATCAGATTTCCGGTTTTTAGAAAGCATTAATTGGTTAATATCATAAGACAATCGGATCTTCCCCCGGTGTTATTTCATTGACTGTTGGTGAGCAGGTAAATCCAAAAAATAATAAATCATTTATTTTTCCAAAATTTATTGGTTTTATGTTTAAATATAAATATAAAATAGTAATTAATTTTCAATATGATTATATTATAGGTGGTAGCAGGAAGTGGGGAGAGATGTGGAGAGGGTGACGAGCTGTTTTCATCATCGGACTGTGATTAGTTGTACTATTGATATGTTGGACAATTATGGTAACATTTAGTTTGTGTATGTGTAGTGTATGGCCAATAGTTTCCACTAAACATTTTCATGACCTAACATTTTCATGATTTCTCATGTTTAATTTTAGGTATTTTATTGATTTCGGATGTTTCCTTTTATGTCTTGATTTCTTGAGTGTGTTCGGCACCATATATGTCAAATCTTTATTCTCATGAATCATTTTTTATGAATCATTTTTTTCTAAATTTATTAGGATGGATAACCAAGAAATAATGATCATCCTTCTTATTGATTTTCTTGGGAATATCTAGTTTTGTAACTCCAATTGACTTGTTTTAAGTGCATAGCCCTTATTTCTTCAAATTTTATTGTATTCTCTTCTCATGTTGTATAGTTGGAATATGATCACCCCCAATTATGTGTTACACTTATTCAAAATAGTTTTTATAATAATTTATAAATATATGTTGAAAAAATGAGTTTCTTTATCCTATCAAGTTAGAGGGACTACCCACTTCATTAATAGTAGAATTTGAAAATATCTGTTGAACACTTGAGTGTCTTACACTTCCAGAATTTGTATCTCTCCCAAAGATGCATATGGTTGCTAAAATTTATAATACCACCCTGAAGCATGTCATATGTGGTTTGGATCATCCTTCCTGACTACTCGTCGATTGGAGGATAAAAGGTTATACACAACATCAACTATCAACTCATAGACTTCTATTATAATTACCAAAACTATGAGGTAAAATAGGTCGGCCCTGGGTGAACATCCCACTTCAAATATCAACTCTGACAAACAGTGATAATTTTTGGACACGAAAATCAATGGGAAAAAAGCCTTCAATGTCACTTACTATTGAGGGCCACTGGAACATCCACTTTTCATTATTATAAATCATGGTCAGCCCTGGGTGAACATCCAACTTCAAAGAGTTATTGGATCTCATAAACTAATCTCTATTAGAATATGTGACCATTGCCATGCTAAAAACTTTAAACATTCCATGTATATCAAATTTCAATCCTGAAATATTTTCAGATTTATCTAACTTATCCCACATCAAGATACATTCCAGAAAAATATTCTAACTTTTCTTTAGTTTTTTAACCGATGGATACATTATCTCTAAGGATACCCACATTCCTTCCCCTAAACCCTCAAAAAAACCCACAAACTAGTCTAACAATGAAGATAAGATCTTCTATTCACCCAATGAAATCTATTCTCTCATATCCTACATTTTCTAGCCCAATACATTTACCATTACATGTCCATTTCTAGTAGAATACTATTAATTTATGTCAATCATATAGAATTACTCTATGAAATTCATCTAATAATGATTGTGTCCATGCAGTGAGAAAATATTATATTCACTCTAGGTTCCAATGTACACAAAACATTCTCTCCCAAGAGGATATGTCACTTCATTTCAATGCATGGACCACACCTATAAATTAAAATACATGATTTAAGTATTTCATATTGTGGGATAGAATTTGATGAAACGTAAAGTGACTAATTTATCAAATATCCTATACTAGAACTAGATGCATCACATTTCACTACATGTCCAATGTTATGCACAAGAATTCTTAGGATCAAAGCAGACAACAAACACATATTCAACACTATGGAAAGTTCCTCACACTAATATATACATTCAAATGTGAATCCATTCTGGGTAACTATGGTCATTGAAAATTCTAGGTGAGAGATCTCCAAAAAAATTCTTCTTTAATTCCCATACATTCCAATAAAACATCATGTATCGATTACATTCCTTAGTTATGATAGATACATAAATACATCAACATACTCGAGATCAACTGAAATCCTTGATTGTGAAACCACTATATCCAAAACTGACACTTCATGAACTTATAATGAATTTAACATACCCAAATCAAACTAAACCGATTCTTCAAGTATCAATCAAGCGAGTCATATGAAAATTTCGGACTTCTAGTATTCATTTGGATGTGGTATGTATGTGCAAGTGAAATAGGAATGGTTATTTTTAGGGTAATGGTACTGAGGCTGTAGAATTAGTTGTTTTATTTTTAAATATGGATTTAGAAGTGGTTTTAATAACTGTAAAATAAATGTAACATATTATGCAGCAGGTAATACTACAATAACAATTTAGGTATTTTTCAATCTATAGTGGTTAAAACAGACAATACGGACAATAATTTAGCGGTGGTTAAAATCACAGCTATGCAATTTTCATATTCCGTTATTATTTCATGGTGATTATCATGGTTTTAGTAGCGGTTTTCGCAGTGAAAATGAACTCATTTTAGGTATTCACCAAATCATTGGAATATGGTTCATTTGATTGTTTTTTAGTCACCTCATCAGCTTCTATCTCCACATGAATAATAGATCCATTTAAAAGACTATATTGGTTGTCAACATCAGTATTCAATATCATTTGGTGGGTTTACCTTTTCTGGAAGATCTTATAATACGAGGACTATGAAAATATGAGTATTCCTTAGGTCTCTGTCACCTCTTCATGTGATGAATAAAACCATCTTAATCCATATGGGTGTGAGTTTATTTATTTGAAGAGGATCGAAGGTACACTTCCATGTGTTCTGATTTCTTGATCTAGGAAGAACAATATTTTAATGATGAATCCCTATCCACTCAATTTTCATTAATCATACATTATGAAGGATGATTTTATTTATATCATTCCTTCACAATAATCCATTTTTCAAATGGGGGAGACACACCATCTACATGCCCCAAAAATTGTTCTGGGAACCATTACCAAAAACACCATCTCTACCAATTGCAATAAAATAGGGATTCTTTTTTACCACACCTAGGACCTTTTCTTCAGGAACCCCTATTGGGCTAGACTTGTTCACCATTTTCCACCAAACCCCTTGTCTAATTAAATCCCCTTTCCATGCATGTTCCTAACTATTGACAGCAGATGATCCATCAATACATATATTCTTCAAAGAATCCTATTGAGCATAAGCACAATCAAATATCACAACATATTTAAAATAATGATATTTCATCAATAATTGCCTCCAAAATACACACACACCCTCATCCCCCCCCCCCCCCCGCTCCTTTGAACCTCATTGGAAATTCATTTGATAGGACTGGTTTTGGATATTCAGAACAATGAGAGGGGGTGAATCAGTGTTGCGAACTTTTGAAACCAAATCCATTTTTTTGTCCATATACCTCTTGACATGTTAGGATTTTGATTCACCTTATCTCTTTTCCCTGTACCATGAAATAATATATTGATTTAAAAATATGCACAAAATACTTATACTTCCTCTCAAGATAGTGTTTATTTTCTCTTGCATCCACTAACTGGTTCATTATACTACCAGTGTAGACAGTCACTTGTAACCTCTAACTGGTTCTTTATACTTCCTCTAAAGACAATATTCTCTCTGTTAAAATAATTTGCAACACCAATAGAATCTTCCAAATATTGAGACCTGTTGGATACTACAGTACTACTTTATTCATCCACAACATTCTTCTTCTCCTTTTAACTTTCGTAGCAGCATGGAAGTATCCAACCTCTTCTTTGTATGCAAGAAACTTGTATCTTGCACACTCTACTTATTTTGTTTCTTCAATGCAAAACCAGTTACGTTGAAACCTTCTCTTCTTCACACTTTCTCTTTCAGTGAAAAACCAACATCACAGAAATAATCATCTTCTTCTTCTTGCTACAATTAAATGTTCTCTTTATGATTGTTAAATCAATGAAGCCTAGCTCAACATAGCATAATCTGAATTTAACTTCCCAGAATAATGGTTAGAATTAAATTGGGCATACTATGTTCTTATTCATCTTCTCTTCTTTTATCATTGACCGAGTATAATATGGAATGGTACTAAAATGTATTGATATCATTCTTCAATTGTCAATACCATCACATGAGTGTATATGTATTCTTTCTTCTTCATTTGTGCAGATGTATGTTTAGTTGCACATCCAGTTGTTCTTCACTTCTCAAAGCTCAACGTGGTTGATAAACACCAGTCATGTGACTGGGGTTCAACTTTTTTTTGTGAAGCTGAATGGTTAATCGTTCTTTCTTCATCGCAATGACTCTTCGAGATTTCTATTCACCTATCAAAGGCATGTGGGACCCCAATCATTCGTACATCCCTTTTGGATGAATTTCACAAAACATTAATGAATTTCATACGACATTCATCTTTTTTTGTGGAAGACCTCTTGCGCGCAACAACAACTTGCATACAACTATTTTTTACACACAACTATTCTTTCTTTGCATGCAACTCTTACTTATTTCACGCAACTGCCATTGCGCATATTTCTTATGTGATTCATAACTTTTATTTCATATATGTGTTCATTATTCCAAGTGTGAGGGGGTCACATTTTATTTATAGACCTCATCGACCCCAACACAAAAAAACCCTGATGTGCCTTGCGAGATCCTAACGTGTCGTGCAGAACCCCATTTAACATTTCATTGGGAGCATAAGTCTCTTTTGGGAGAACCTCATCTTTCATAAACTTCTTTAATCATTCACTCAATTCATGAATCTTTAATGCACTTAATAACTTTTCCATTCTTTAATGTTTGGATCTTGAATCATGCCCTGCGTGCAACAATACAAACATCCTTCAATCTTGCGCGCAAAAAACTATCTTTCACGCAAGCCTATGCTTTTCATGATTTTGATATTCAGATCATGGAACCCCACATGCATGCAACATACCCATCCATATTAAAACTTTTGTGAAATATCAATTTCCAAAAACACATTCCATCATCTCCTGATTTTCAGGCCATAATATTTGGAAAACAATGGAAAACGACGCCACCTTAAGACGTTCTTTTGTGCTGCATCCAGGTTGTACGTTCCATTGACATTGCTATCTTCACTGCATCCCATAACCATTTTTCATCTTTCAATGCCAAATACACTACCATGATATGTTTCCTCTAATAGAGTAGCTTTAGAATCATCAGATTTTCAATATGATGTATTATAACTTCCCTATGTTCCACTACCATCTTTCATTCTAATCAAAACTAAATATGACTAGAATCACCTTGTACCCCCTATTTTCCTCAAAAGTCTTGAATCACATGTTTTAGAAACGTATGATATTTTTGAAATAAAAATTAGCAATGCATCGTCTTATTTTTCACCATTCTCCATTGTTGTAGACAATGTGTCACCTTTGATACAAGTTCTTTGAACATAAGATTAGCTCAAAAATCATCTGAATTTTCTTCATAGATAATTCCCCAAGGATGGTATTTAATTCTATGATTGAATAAGAATTATCCAGGCATCCTTACTCCAGCAGATCTGCATTAACATTGGCGTCGTTCTTCATATCCTTCTTCATTTTGAACTGCATTTACAACTATTGACAAGAAATTCAATCTTTATACAAAAAGTGGTCCCAACAGTAGTGATGCTAAATTGACTCCCAAATCATGAATCAATTGAGAAAAAAATTTCATATAACTCTAGAACATAAATAATAATTCTCTCCACCTTCTATTAAATTGTATGATTCACTAATTCCCCAACAACTGGTGGATCCACCTCACAAGCTTTTTAGACTAAACCAGCATTTCTGAGACCATCCTTCATTGCATCCTATATGGGATAATCATCTCCCACAGATAGAGGGATCTCCAAATATTTTCCAATATCCTTTCCATTTATACCCTCTTGTACATATATGAAGCCACATTAATGGATTAAAACCATGTAGAGTAGTAACTCTACGTTGACATCTCTGGGTCGAGTTTCCATATTGGTACAATGAGGGGTAGCAATGGGTCCACGACTTGTAGACAATTGAATATATCTATCTATATCATCCTTTGATATCAATCCATATGAAGTCTAGATGTGGTTTAAAAATTTAGAACTTTACACATATTCATGGTTTAATGGGATGGAATACCACTGGAATCCTATAATCCACAATCAATAAACTACCCAAAATATTTCTTGGCATCTGAAAGTTGGAAGTATTTTGAATAGAGAGGAACAAAACTAGATGGCGATACACTATTGTTGTTTTCTATGGGTTGCGATTCAAGTTAAAATTTAAGGACCAAAAAAGTAAAAATATGTGGACATTTTTGACAAAGCGCAAGCTGCTGGGATTTATGAGAGACAAATCTTAATCAGAATAAAATTAAATCATCATATTCTAAGATTCAAGAAAACTGAAAACCACATGATTATGAATACCCCTTTAAGCATCAGTGAATATGGTTAAAACATCCACTGAATTCCTATGACTTCCATAATTATCACCCATGGTAAACGTTTGTATTAATGAATCTTCAGATACTTTGTGATGGAAATTGGAAGAAAAGGGGCTCCAAAAGAAAAATCGCGAACATTTGGGGAAATCATAAAACCAAGGAAAATGTGGAGTAACCCCGTGTTGGTGATGAGAGAAAAGATGGTTAAAGAAACATTATGTTGTGGTGAGATGATTCAATTCCCTCCATCCCCCTCAGGGAGGGGAGGGGATGACAGTTTGGATAGAGCCGTAAAAAATGCTATTTCAAGGATAGGCGGTCCACTAGTCCATGTAGTCTTTCACTTCACTGACATTATAATACACATATTACGTATTAATTTATCTCTAAATTTTTTTCTTAATTATTAATTTATATTTAATGTTTTTTACCTAATCCCATATTTGATAAATTATCACATAAAAAATTATGATATTTTCCAAAATATCATGTAAATTCTCAATTTTAAGACATTTTTTAGGTAATACACAATGATTTCATTGAATAGAGTAATTACTACAAAATTATTTAATTTTTTACATTTTATATCATGAAATTAATTGTATTTTATGATATATATCATACTCTTTATTTTAAAATTTTTTTATTCAAATGATTCCAAAGCTATAATATATTTATGTTAAAATATCTCAATTTTTATGTTGAATATATACAAGTTTCCTTGGGGAGACATAATATGTTCATATTTTCCCAGATCACGTATCCTTCCCCGCCAATAGTTATTCATGTGTTTTGTGTGTTTATTTTTCATTCCCTCCATTATTGATTCAATTAAAATCAAAAAATTTATTTAAATGTGATATTGATCAAGTATTTTCCTTACGATCGATGATCTTTCTCTTCCATGACAATGTATTGAAACATAATTCAGTAATTGTATTTTATAAACATAAATGATTTTATAAATTAACTTTAATTAATATTTTCCACTATTTTAAATTAAGTTTATAGGAATTTTCTTAACACTTTATTCATGGGTCACTTATGAGTCTCTTTGAAAAATTCTGAAAACAAACTTTATCTGAAACATTTATGACAGGAATTAATATTTGCTCCATCATGAAAATTATTTTCATTAAATATCATATTATATTTACCCAAGGATATTTTCATAGAAAGGTATTTTCCAATTACTTTTTAATTATTTTATTTTTTAAAAATGAATTTCAATGATTAAATAAAATTTCCCTCAAGAATTTTTTAATGATATTTTAACGAGATTTCTATTCAACAACGTTAAAACCCATTGATGTTTCTTTTGATACACTATGGAAATATTGTAATTATAAAATCCATATTCTTTATATGTATGTGATATTATTTTTTCAATGATATTTCCATGGAACCCATTTCCTTTTCATGGATAAATCATGTTATGAATGAACAATTGTTATTGATATACTGAAAAGGTCAATCTTCTAATTTTTTTATTATTATATGGTACTTGGTCATGTGTAAGGAAAACTGGAGGGTGGTTCCATTATAAATAATGGGGAATAGTTCCAATATAATAAAAGGAATTTTTGGTTCAATTATAAATCAAGGATTGTCGGTTACGTTATAAACCATAGTTGTGTGGGTATATAATAGATCAATAAAAAATTGGGTAATGAAATATTGTTAACTTGATAAAAGACATTCATATCAAGTGATTAAATTTCATAATTATATGTTACTCCGAGGAGATGTGGGAATATTATAGTTAGGTAATTCCAAGAAGAATGTTTGATGTTCCATGTTACCAATATCTTTTCTTTATTATTGCATCAATATCTTATCAATCTTTTACTAATGTATTGTTATCAAAAGGATCATGAATATTTACTTATATGAATCTTCTCCTTTGTTAATTATATTTTTATATGGAACATGTTTTTTATCGGGGTTTTATATTGTATAAATTCTCAATTGTTTTTATTCAATAGTTTTATTATGTCATCATACCCTTATACATGTATTATTCTCACTAATGGAATTCAATTGTTAATAATTATGTATACCGATAATAAATGTTTTATATCACCCATATTTTGGTTACATTTCCACATATTATGATGATTTACATTAAAATTTTTGTTTATATAATGGTTCCATGTTTGATGAAATATATATTAGATATCAACGACAGATTATTGTGTTCGAAAATATGGGTATAAGTGGAAAAACTGATCACTTAAAGATAATGTTTTTGCAATGTAAGAGTATTTACTAATTATTTAAACCTCTAAAAATAAAAGATAATTTGGTATGTTAGTTATATAATATTTAATTTTGATGTTATATGTTTTGGATTGTTAAAAACGGCTCACATTTATTAGTATCAAATCCATAAATATAGTGATTATGTTTTCTCATCTGATCGTACAGTGCGAGTTCATATATGTTATGAATAAATTACATAAAAAATGAGGAAGAGGGAGAGAATCCATTACATTCACATATTATAATATTAGTTAAATATTATACTTATATTTAGTAAATGACCAATTATTCTTTGAACATATATTGGGTATTAAAGTGATATTTATGTATATGTGACAAAATAATCAATTTAGATTCAAAAGGATTAATATAATTGAGATACATAAATGAGGAGATAGGGGAATATAATACCTTAGAAGAGAGGATTCCTATAAAATCATAGGAGGGACGTTTTAATGGAATGTGAATAAATTTTTATATCATTATAGAGGGATGTGGAGATGACATTCATTTTAATAGTTTTTTTGTTAATAAAAAGAAGAGAATATTTGGTGGGTACTTATAGAAAAGTGGGAGAAATTAATTAATAATTTATAAACATATGTTCTGGAATCTATGTAATAAAATAATAAAAAAACAATCCATCCAATAGTTAGTGAATAGTAGGAGTGGTTTCAGATATTTTATTAGTTTAATAACAAAAACCAATAATATAATACCATTCATTATGTAGAAAAGAGTTGTAGTTATAAATAATTATTTTTAAACCCATGAAAGAAAATATATTTTTCAGAGGATTAATTATATGTTTATAAAATGAATGAAATAACATAAAAACTATTTATTTTAATGTGAAATTTTTTTTTTCATGTTTTCATTATTCACTATTCATCACATAATTTTTCAGTTTTTATAATATCATAATATAAAAAATATATTTATACCGTATCTAATTTTTATCCAAAAAAATCATCCCTCTCAAGAAATTATAAAAATAATCACCATTATCTAATTTTAATGTACTGCTCACAAAAATGATATTTATTTTACCAATGTAAATTTAAAAAAAATGTAATTTTTACTTTGAAAATAAAATTATATTTTATTTAATGATACTAGTTTTTATGACTCAAATGATTTTATGACCCGTAAAAAAATAACATTGGACTTTATTAAATTATTTACCATTTATATTTAAATGATAATTATTTAACAATAATATTTAATGTAAAAAATATCTATTTTAAAAACATTTTATTAATAAAATAATTTTTTTAATTATATATTTCCCAAATATATGATTTTGGATTCTTCATATCAACATCTAATTTTTATACAAATCATTATATAATCTTGTTTATATAAAAATTAAATATAAAATTGGATAAATATAATAATTATATTTTTAAAAATAAATCAAAAAAATTATACTAATGTTTTCTATATATATAACAAATTTATCACACCAGTGTAGGTCCTAAGGGTACATTGTGTGATGTGTTACATTCATAGGGTGGTTTGGTGAACATGGTTTCAATGATGTCATCTATAAGCATGAAATTATTTGGTAAATGATTTCAATGAAATTTTAATTATTGAGTCTTGGCCTGAGATTAGACATGGGAAAATCCAAGTGACTCCATTTCCCTAAGATTCTCAAAAATCGGATTCATTGGGTAAGATTATACGGATCAAGGAAACAACTTCTACCATTTATTCCAATTAGATTATATTAAATAGAAATATATATATATATATAATGATATTTTTTACTTTATATTTCCAATATTAAGAAAAATTATGATGTCTGTTTTACTTTTATTCATGTTAAAAAAATTAAGCAGATATTTTATAACTATCCAAAATAACAAAGGAAATATAGTGAATGTGTTTTCTAAAACAATAATATTTAGAAATTAATTTATTTACTCGAAATAGAATTAAATTTATATAATTATGGCTCTTAACATTCCCCAATATAAGCAATGCGGTAGTGAGAGGATTCATTTATGGGTAATTTCATAGGAGTAGTATATGTGTGGGGAGAAGAAATTAGCAGGTGGATTTGTAAGGAAGAGTTAGGTGCATGGTTAAATTACTGGTACATGGAACTGTTATGGACTATATCATAAGACTCAAAATAAAATTAATCAAGATAATAACACAATAAAAAATAATAACCACAAACAATATGTCGATAATACAACCCATGTACAAGGATTAACAACAAAACAAACACCATGTGTGTTTTCATTCATGTGTGTTTGATGAAGGAAGATGACCAAAGATTCTGGTCGATGGTGACGTGGTTGTCATGAATATATATATTAGGGTGATTCTTAGTGAAATCTCACATTTATATGTCTAGTAATTTGTTGAGACACTATTCAACAACATTCATCTATCTTATAGTGAGGGTGATGGGCTGGGTAGACCGAAGATTATTTTAAATTCGTGGATTATGGTTGGTTGGCACAAGTGGAAGAAAACAATCATATAAGGGTTGTTATTTTTATATTTTAGCTATAATACATAATATATTATTTCAAATATGATAAATTTATAATATTTAAAAAATATTAATTTCATGAACTTTTTAAATTATTGACAATAAATATGGGATTTCAAAAAGTTGTAGGTATGCCAAAAGTTATGTTATTTTGATTGTTAAACAATGAACAACAATTATTGATGAAAATTAGAAGAATATATAAATTTGATTGAAGAAACCTTTTCCTCCACATTTTATCCCATAGTGACACTTCCAACATAATTTTCTTCATTATAACTATGAAAAATAATGAATTTATACCATAATGCTTCAAAATGATTTTTTTGTTAAATCCTCATGGAATTCTAAATTTCCTAAATGAAACTTAGTCCATGGTGTACTAAATACATAAGAATAATGCTATCAAAATAATAATAATATGACCATATTATTTTCCTCTCACCTATTTCTAATAGTTTTGCAAAATTATTCAAACAATTATGTATTGAACATCAATGAAGTTCCCATATAATTACCTGGTTATGGTAGATCAATTTGGCGTCATTAAAAACTCTCGATAATATAAATTGATAAATGTATTCCTTATATTGATAAAAGAAATTTATATTCTAGAACGACTACTTAATCATATATATAGAAGACCACTCAAGATAATTATGGAACACATTTTTACATTACACAAGCAAAAAACCTTGGTGTAATAAAGAAAAATAGAAAGATGATGATGTTTTGTTATTATGACATATTCTCAACACATTAAGAAATCAATATTATGACTAATTTTTCAACATTAGGTTTTCTCTAGAGGTATGATGTCCACTGGATATCATGTATAAATACATGGAAGAAGGTACCAAATAATTTCTTATTTGAAAATATCTTAACTTGAATACAGTTGATATTAATATGGGGACGAAGAAACATCATGAGCTCTGTTTTATTGAAAACAAACAACATTAACAAAAAATTAAAAAACAAGAATGTTTCAAAGTGAATATATTTGTAATTACCCATATATTTTGAAATGATTTGGTATGTAACGTTTTAAAATGACTTACGATATTAAATTTTAACAATTTCAAATGATTCTTTTTATAAAACAAGAATATTTATCGAGAGATATGATTATAGGTTCTCAATATGATTCCATGGTTAGTATCATTAAAATAAGTGAACTCAAATATTATTTATTTCATTTAATGATTAAAATCCAACAATTAATGAATATAAGAAAATATAATAAGATGAAATTATATTTTTTGTCAATAGAAAAATTTCATTTTGTGAGAGAATAACATTATATAATGAATTTTAAAAAAACCAACTCCAATTGTTTTGACTAAAAAAACTTATTGTGATGGCATCCATTGTCAATATTACTGTGAAAAAATGGATTCTTCTATGATTATATAGGTGTGAGGATTTTTTACGAGGGCCATTAAATATAAAAAACATTTGAAGAGAGTAATATGTTTAATGTATTATTCCTTTTAAATAATATGTGCAACAACATCACTTGGATATACAGTGTCTAAGTATATATTACATTGGGGATGAAGTTTAGTCTCTTAAATAGATTTTATGCTCTTGTGATATAAAATATTATTGTATGTATTAATTATCCATGTAATAATGGATTTTGGGTATCTTTAAAATTTGATTAGTTTACACTGTTTAATTGAATCTTGTTTTTGGATATGGGGCACTCTTTTTTATGGAATAAACCAACTATATATTAATATTATGATTCAATATTATTCATTTTAAATTGGTACCGCGAATTTAAGGAATGAATATTTGGAACATGTTATTTATTATTCATTTAAGTAATAAATAAATTGAATCGTAATATTTTTTTAATGTATAAGATAAATATGAAATTTTGTGGAGTTAAAAATGATAAAAAATACATTTCATAATGTTTAAAGATATTTATATTTACTAGATTTAAATGTGTATTATAAATTTGAAATGAATGGTTTGTGGACTCTGCGGAAAAATTTTATTATATTAATATTTTGGATTATTTTAGTAGATATTTTTATGTTTATCTCCTTGAAACAAATATGTGCACTTTCATGTTTATGAAATAAAATCTAGAAGTAGAAAATCAATTAAATAATTAAATTAATATTTTTTCCTAATATATGTGAGGATTAATTACCATATAATTTATTCATCTTTTTGAGATGAATGGTATTTTACACCATTATACTACACCATAAATACTACATAAAATCGATTTTAAATATAATAAAATGAAATATTAATCAAAATTGTTAATTTCATGCTTGAAAGACTAAAATTTGTAATATTTTAGTTTGAGAAATCATAAATTATGGATTTTTATATTCAAAATAAAAAATGTATTTGGAAAATATAAAATTTTCCCTTATGTGATAAGTGAAAGGAGGAGTCCATGGTTTTCATTTTTTTTATGTGTGGCTTTATTTTTTCTATTATTGGTATCCGGAACCAAATGTTTCCAAATTAGGGCATTGGGTTGTTTAATGTGCATGAAATAGATATTATAAAAATATCAACTCATATATAATTATGGATTTGAAATCCAATGTTATTATTCAATAAATCTATTTAATGTTTTTTAAAAAAAATTAATAAAGAAAATTTGGAGGAGGATACTCCTAAAAACCATTACAGTTTTAGACCATCTTTTAAAGAAAAAAGAGTAAAAAATAATATTGATTATTGTGTTGAACTAAAATGGGGTAAAAGATATTAGATATAGAAACATATATATTCAGATTTTGTTTCATCTAATTTTATTATCTTGTTAATGGTATACTAAATAAAACTCATATAAACATATAATATCTAGTTTTTACCATGTATGATGATCCACAATCATATCAGTATGTTTTGACTTCTAGAGATATATCCCTCTAGGTAGAGGAAACAAATAATGATATTGATTCAAATTATAAAACCATATATGTATCACCATCGACATATGATAAGGTGAAAAATATGTTGGTCATAAGATAGTGTTTATAAGGAAATTCGATTCCAATGGAAATAATTAAACTTTTAAAAAATATTGTTTCCTAAAATATTCAATAAAAAATATGGCATTAAATATATCAACACTTATTCCACAATTTATAGTATCGCGTCGATAAATTTGTTGATTACATTATCATTTAACCATTAATTGGACTATCTTAAAATGGATGTTACAACATCCTTTGAAAATAGAGATTTGCGTGAAGTATTTTACATGGAACAATGAGAGGATTGTTTTTCAATTAAGTGATCATATGTTTTTCAATTAGTGAAATATGTATATGGTTTTAGAAAAGAACCAAAATATTAGAATGAAAAAATTGAATATGTTATTTTTCTTAATTATTTTAGTCAAATTAATTTTTTAAGTTTATTAAATAGAAGTTAAAATATACTAGAAAGTTGTTTTTCTCTATAAATTAGTTTTTAGACGTAAATTCAAAAAAAATTATTATTGGAGAATACAAGAGAAACATGATAAAGGGGGGCGTAAAATGATGACGCTGTATAGAATCGCCACTTACAAACCTATAGTTGGAGAGAAAAGGATGGTAGAACACATACAAGAGCTCTATGAGCTTACTTGAGAATCCAAAAATACAACTGTATGTTTCCCTTCACATCATGTGTAGAGTAAGGTGGTGTGATCATCAAAAAGGGTCTTACATATTTGAATGATATAAAAAATTGAATATGGAATACTGATTCATCCTTGTAGAGAGTGAATAATTATCATCAAGTCAGTCTCCACAAATGATAAAAAGAGGATTTTGTTTCTACACATTTCCATAACATCCTATGTTGTGAATTCCTCTTCCATTACAATAATTACACGGACTATAGGAAAAAATAAAATAAAGATTGATTGAGCCAATAAGTATTGAACAATACCACCCACACACATATATATAGAGAGGTAGGGTAGATAAATATACTTGAAGGATTTTTGGGTTTTTGGGGTAGTGTAACAACACATGTTTTTATAATAATAAATAGAAATGCATGGGACTTTGTCTTGAATAGATATTTATAACTAGCCATTAAATCAAAACTTTTCCACTTCTATGTTTTGAATTTCAACAAACTGTTCTCTATAATTTTGTTCAGTATGCTATTTGGAGCTTATTGGAACCAACATGTTTTTTGGTGAATAGTTACATACCCTTATGAATAGAAATATGAACCTAATGAATATTAAATTGTATTATTATTTTATTTTCTTAATGATTTATGAAAATGACATCTTGATTAATTTTTCAATGTGATATAAAATCATTTATAATTTTTAAATAATTATATTTTGAATTTATTATGATTTTATTTAAAAATTAATTTAAAAATATATAGAAAATTATTTTCATTAAAATTACTTCATTTTTGAAATCTACATGTCAATAAATGGTTATGGTGAATTTTGGGAATTGTTCTGAAACAGTTGATTTTTCATTGAATATTAAAAATTATAGTTTTTAGTTTCGGTGTGTTAATGACATCATTAATGATGTAATAATGATGTCATAAATCTGGTAGAATTGTCTATAGTTAAAAAAATATGTGAGGTTTCCTGATTGGCTTATATAATTGGAAAATACCATGAGAAATCCCATGGTTTTTCAAATACCACTCATGAGGTGTCCCTTGGAAAATAGTAAAATATTCCCTCACTTTTCCTATAAATACCCACTCATTCCTTCATTAACTTCATTCCCAATTACTCCTCAATGAAGCTCTGGACTCCTTTCCTTCCTAGTATTCCTCCCAATATTTCCCCAAGCCCCCAAGGTCCCAACATTCATGTTCTAAGGGTTACTCTACAATGTAAGAAAATTATCAATTTCTTTCTCTTTCCATTCAAGTTCTCTTTTATGTGGTATAAAATTAAAGTATCCATACCATGTTTTTATTTCCTTCTTGTTCTTGATCTACTCTATATTATGATTCATTTCTAGATGGGTGACCCTTTTCCCCTCTATTTTTAATATTTTCTAAAACCATGTTGCATAGCTATTAGGCTCGCGAATTTTGGTAAGGGATTTCTCAAGTATTATTTTATTTTGAGTTCCATTCTTTTCTTATTCTTTATTTATATCTTCTTACCCAAGATGCATTAAATATCTAGAAATAATGTATATTCTGGATTTTCACATGTTCATGGAAAATTCATCATCATTATTTTTCTCTTCCCCCCACTTATTCAATGAATAAAAACGTTGTTCGTGATGTGTCGAACTACTGACATCGTGGATGATCTGATTTCAATTTTCATTGACTATTTCATGAATGATTATGAAAACATTTTTATGATTGAAACAAGTTATAATATATTTATTATTTCTCATCCAGGGTTCTGTAATTCTTTTGTAATCATGTTTTTAATTTATAGAAGAAAATAAAGTTGTTGTTACCAAACAACCACTAAAATGATCTAAACAAACATCATTAATGTTCTATCTTGTGAATCATCCTCATGTAAGAATTAAAAATGATAAATGATATTTATGTTATGGTATATATGTAAATACTACTCCATTCCAATTCTGTATTATAACTTCCAATCAACAAGAACATCCACCATGAACCAGTCATAGAAATCATGTGAAGAACTCACCCAAAAAACAGTGCAAAGAGCATGATACTAAAAATTTAAGGGAGAAATAATTTTATAAAATGATAATATAAGATTCTATAAACATGAAAATGTTTCTGTAAAATAGTAGTAACAATATTTTAACCATTATACAGGAATTTTAAACATGTTTAAAGTAAGACAAGTCTGAGGTAAGGGAATTCTTAACCCGATTTCCATTCTTTGGGTTAACCTTCTACTTCATTATTTATGTGATATTTAAATTTTTTTGTGTGATAGGTTCTATTTATATTATGTTTTATTATGTGTATTTATAGAATATATACATTCTTCATCCACTCTATTAAGTCTCTCTTCAATTGTATAATATTTATAAGGGGAATTTCATTAAAAATCCTCGTTTTCAATTTTCTTTTACAAAATTCCAAAGTAATATCTCTATGATATTATTCATGTTGTATGTTTATGTTTTGGTTCTTGGTAATTATATATGATGAAGGGTGGTACCTATATATCCATCCAATGAATTGGGTATATGTTTGTTGGAGGACGTCTATATGGTTTCTCCAAGTGAAACTGCGATGGTTACACAAAGTAAGGTAGCTGTGAGGGTTACAATTTATTAGGTATCTAAGAATGGTTACATGATTATGTATGTAATACCCCAAGATACCTATATTATTATATTTATGTTCTCATGTTTTACGTGTATCTTTTGTAAATATCACGTTACATAAAGTAAGTATATGTGGGTGACAGGCATGTCTTTTGTAAATTCATTCATACGTTATGAGTATTCATAGACTAATGTGTTATTTCCTTCATTTCCATCCCTTATTGGGATTTTGTGCTCATCCCAAGATTTCAAATTATTTTAACAAGTTAATGGATGTGTAAGAAATGGAAGCAATCCATGTTAAATTTTGAATAATTGTCAAGGAGTCGTGTTTATGTTTGAATGTTTTAAATTATGAAAAAAATGGAAACTATTTTTATGGTATCCACTCTGTAATAATGTGTAATGTTATGAATGCATTGAACAAATTATTTAATGATAAAATCTTTAAGAGATCCGAATTGTAAAAGGAAGTTTTTTCTAGACTAAATTCTTGATTAGGTATGTAATAAGGTCGAGTCCTTATAGATGGTATCAGAGGGAGGTTTAGATAACCTTAAGGGTTAAGATGATGTTAAAAGAATGTCGTCAATGATTTTCACTCTATGTTTAATTTTAAATGTTATAAAATTTAAGGATTACAATGTTGTTTCATCTATGTTATGTTTTTTCAGAATGGTTGTCTACAGAAGGAATAGGGATGCTGAAGTGGAGAGGCAACGAAAGTATGACATCCTTCTGGAACTACAGCCCGGAAGAGTAGGGATTCGAACCGAGAAGTTTGTGACAGTAATGGCTCAGCTGACATAGGCAATAAATGGTGGTGGAATCCATGCATGAGAACCAATATAAGTACCATAATATAACATGGTAGTAGTGGAACAATTTATGAGACAACATCCTCCTGCATTCAATGTATCTTCTGACCCAGTAGCAGCTGAAAGGCGGATCAATTCCTTTGAAAAGATATTAAATGCTATGGGATGTTCAAACAATCAAACGGTAGGTCTTTCCATTTACCGTTTTGAAGGGGAAGCTGATTTGTGGTGGTCAATGATAAGTAATATCTATGGTAGAGAGGATTTTGATACCATAGAGTGGGATGAATTTAAACGTATTTTCCTTGAAAAATATTTTCTTAAGGTGGTGCGATGTAGAATGGAGAAGCAATTCCTTGAATTGAAACAGAAAGTGGAAGATTCAATGGCTTTGTATGAAGCGAACTTCACCCGACGGGAAAGGTATGCTCCAAATCTTATTCTTGGACATGATAGAAAAATCAACCACTTTTACACAGGATTGAATCCAAGTTAATAAAGGGAGTTAGCCTCCCGTGAATTCAAAAGTTATGAGAAACTTGTTCAGTGTGATGAGAGGGTAGAGATGGAGTTTGCTGATGATCACCTGTAATTTGGAAACAATGAGAAGAAGAGGTCCATATGGAATTCAATGGGTAAGAATCAACCAATGAAATCCAATGGTAAGAAAATCAAATTTCTAGTTTGTGAAAAGTGTGGCAAGCAACACCCTAAAGAATGTCTTAGCAAAAATGGGAAGTGTTTTAAATGTGGTATGTTTTGACATATGGATTGAGATTACGATGAAAATGATACTAAGATAGTAAATTGTTTTAAATGTGGGGAAATGGTTCATTATGCAAATTCCATCCGAAATAGAGATCCAAATGATTCAAAAATCCAGACTAGAAGAAAAAAAGGTGTAGTGAGATCCTTTGCCACTACATCAGCAGAGGTCGGGCCATCCAATGATGGTGTATCGGGTACATTGTTTATTAAATCATATTTTTCTAATGTTTTATTTGATATGGGGTCTACACATTCTTTCATCTCTGAGAAATTTCATGGTAAATTGGAAATATCAAATCAACAAATGAGACCCGAACTTGTTGTTAAAACACCAGGGGAAATGTTATAGCAAACAGTAATTATAAGAATCTTTCATTTGTGGTCTGTGAAAATACTTTACCTATAAACCTTGTTGTTTTACCCTTAGTTGAGTTTGATGTTATTCTGGGAATAGGCTCGATTTATGATTATCATTCTAAGATTGACTATAGAGCTAAAGAAGTTGTTTTGCAGAAATAGTATCAGTTTTCATACAAGAATGAACCCATAAAATTGATGACATATCAGGAAGCTGAGAAACTATTGAAAGATATAAATGATCGTTATCTTGCTCATATTGTTGAAAAAAGGGAACTAATCAAATTAATTATGTTCCAGTGGTAAATGAATACCTTGACATTTTTCCTGATGAGTTACACGGTGTCGTACCTGATCGAGAAGTCGAATTCACAAATGACTTGGTTCTTGATACAAAGACAATTTCATAACCCCCTTATCGTATGGATCCAATAGAACTCCTTGAATTGGAAAATCAGTTATAGGATTTTCTTGTAAATGGGTTCATTCATCCTAGCATTGCACCATGGGGAGCTCCTGTTTTTATTGTTAAAAAGATAGTTGGTTCCATGATACTTTTCATTGATTATAGAGATTTGAAAAACATCAATATTAAAAACAAGTATCCTTTGCATCATATCGATGACATGTTTGATCAGCTCTAGGGAGCTCAGTACTTTTCCAAGATTGACATGAGATTCAGATATGATAAGCTGAAGGTGAATGGGGATGATATAAGAACCTATTTTTGTTGCGAAGGACTTTGTAATATTCTTGATGTTATTCCAGAGCAGCGCCTTCAGACGGCGTGCGATTCCGAGCTCCAGAGTGGCCGGAATTAAATTTTCAGTGCGTTCACACTAGAAACGCCAAATAAATTTGATAACCCCTAAACGGTGCTTCAGATCAGAAATTTGAGTGTACGTATGGGTCCGAAATGGGGTTTTACCCTACGAATGACATAAAACTTGTCGGTGTGGGATGTTTGGACCCCTCGCCCGCTTCTGGAACGTTAAACAGATTAATTAAATAATTAATTTATTCGTTTAATGTTGAAATGCAATTATCTCTTAAACGGTGGGTCGGGTTGGAAAACTGAGGGCACCATTGATTTTGGAATGTACCATTTACCCTAGGAGGGGTATAAGTTTCACGGGCACGGTCCGTCTGTGAGAAATGGCCCTGGGGGGCGTTTTCGTAATTTGGCGTCATCGGGCGCTATGTTTTATAACTTTTGAACGGGGTATCAGATAAAAATTAAGAGACCGCCGTTGTGCTCAAGAGGTGGTTTTTACCCTAAGGGGAGCATAATCTTGACCGCGCCAGAAGGTTTGGATGCGGGTGTTTTAGGGGTCGGGACTTTTAATTAAAGAGTTTATTTATTTAAACTCTCCCCCTTCCCTTCTCCCTCGAACCCCCTGGCGAAACCCTCGCCCCTCTCCTCCTCCATCTCCGGCGAGACGGTCCAGCAAGGCGACTCCGGCGAGGTGCGGTGATGTCGTCGGATCGACGCGAAGCTCCGGGCGAAGCCCAGCGAGGTAAGAGATTTCCGGTGCGTTTTTATTCCCGAGCCTACATTTGAATCAAATTTTATGTATTGATTTGATGTTAAATATTCAAAAAATCCCATATACGCGTAGTATAAATTTTTATCTTTCCAACGCATATTACGGAATCAAAATCCGAGCTCAGAGGAGGCCGGGGTTGATCGTCGAAATTTGCGGGTTTTTGATTTCTTCCGGCCGGGTTGGGGGCTTTCGGACGGCGGCTGGGCGAGCGGAGGCCGAGCAGAGGTCGGCGGGGCGTAGGGCAGTCGGTCGTGGGCTTCATGCGCGGCAGAGGAGGACGCCGGCCATCCGGCCAGCCGGGCGGTGCCTCGCCGGTGCGGGCGAGGAGGGGTTGCGGTCGGCCGCGGGCTTCAGGCACGGCAGAGGAGGATGCCGGCCATCCGGCCAGCCGGGCGATGCCTCGCCGGTGCGGGCGAGGAGGGGTCGCGGTGTGCGACCCCGGCAACAGACCGAGACCCGCCACAGGCGGGTCTTGACGTGAAAACAAAAAAAACAGAGAGAGAGAGAGAAAGACCGGCCGTGTTGACCGGTCGGTGGAGGAGGTGCCTGTGCGGCGAGCGTGCGAGGCAGGCAGTGGGCCGCGGTGCGGCGGCCCGCAGGTTTGGCTAGGCTGGCCCGAGCAGGGCGGACCGGCCGGACCGGGCCGGTCCGGCCCGAGGGGTTCTTCCTTAATATCTTCGGACGCCCGTACCTTTAGCTACGGGCATCCGTTTTGCGTGTCGTCTGCAGTAGTACAGACCTAACCGCAAGGTGGAATTTTTGAGATGGTTTCGGGCAATTATAATTCCTGAGACAGGGGCCTCGGTGGCAAGACACGTACGTCGAGGGGATTGACTTCATTCAGGGAATCTTATTCTGGATGGCGCAGGCGCGTCTGACGTCCATTTTGAGCGCTGTCTGTGGCGTTGGAATCGTGGCATTGAGGAAAAGCTTTCAAGGGTGGTTTCGGGCGGTGAATCCAGAGTTGATGCATGGGCCCCACAACCCATCTTTCGAGCTGCGTGCAGCGTTTCACAACTTTTTCATTGGACATCCGTTCGGGGTGTGCGAGCAGTCATTTTTGGATTTTTTTAGGGGATTGCAATGGTGCAATCCGCCCACTCTAATTCGGCACGAGGGTGCGAGGCCCATGAGGGTCGTTTGGGCATCGATGGTGATTTTCCATCATTATCCCCAGACGACTATTTTTGACAAGTGAATAGTCCACCTTGTGTGATTTTTCGAGAGGATCACAACAGTGCAATCCATTCGTTGAGTTTCGAGACCGGGATGCGGGTCCCACGTGGCACCGCTCGTGTGCGGTGCGCCGGAATGTATCTTTTTTTCTGGATATCTGTTTCACTCATGTGAGTTGTGCTTTTGACGTGTTTTCCCATGGGGATCACAATGGTGTGATGCGCCCGACTATTTTCAGGGCCGAGTCTCGGGTTCATCAGACACCGTTCGGGCGTGAGGCAGTGTTGGTGGCTTTTCTGTTGGATATCTGTTGGAGGCGAGTAAGTAGTTGACCTCATGTGTTTTTCCATGAGGATTACAACGGTTCGATCTGTTTGGCTGTGGGGATCCTCTTGCGCGATCCTATTAAATTTGGAAGCATGAAAGGTGCTCCGGTGGTGGTTCGTCCTACCATTTTTGTAGTGGACCCTTGGCGTGTGATCGCGCACTCTTGGGAGAGTGATATAAGTGGTTCACGAGATGTGGTTGGCGGTGCCTGGGCCTTTGAGGTGGAGTCATTACGTCACGCCTTCACGTTGACGTAGGGTGCCGTGTGCACGATAGCCTTTAGGCTGGAACGAGGTATACTCTGGGAGTATACGGGAGCGCTTGGAGGTACATGTGGTTTGTACTTGAGAACGTTCGTGCGCATGGTTGGGGTTAACTTGGGGCCACACGTCGTGTGGGCCCCAGGTACATGTCGTGCTCTGCTTTGCGTACTTTGACCTCTCACTACGTAGAGGGTCCCTCAGTGCTCGTTTGTTCAACTAGTAGGGTGGAGTTTTTCCCCTGGTTCTGTGCTCGTTTATTTGACCAACAGGACTAAGTGGTCTCCCCCTGGTATTGTTCTCGATGGATTGGCCGATAGCGGTGCTAGTGACACCCAGTGATGGAGCAGATGCTCAACCTCTTCTGGGTGAGTTGTTCTGGAGTTAGGTGGTTGCGCGATACCCACTCCGTTTTTGGTTGGCCAGTGTTGTACCCTCCAGTGGAGATGGCCAGAGCAGTTCTGAATTTTACCCTCCAGCAGGGCTGGGCAGTGGGTTACTCCTCGGCTTATAAGGTCTACCCTCCAGCAGAGACTGGGCAGTGGGTCACCCGATGCTCTTAGGTTCTACCATCCAGCAAAGAATGGGCACTGGTTCACCCGACGCTCTTAGGGTTTACCCTCCAGTAGAGACTGGGCAGTGGGTCACCCGACACTCTTAGGGTCTACCCTTCAGTAGAGACTGGGAAGTGGGTCACCCGAAAACGCTCTTAGGGTCTACCCTCCAGCAGAGACTGGGCAGTGGGTCACCCGACGACCTCTTAGGGTCTACCCTCTGGCAGGGCTGGGCAGTGGGTCATCTGTCGTCTAGTTCCAGGTCTACCCTCCAACAAGGTTGGGAAGTGGGTCTCCTGTCGACTTATTCCAAGTCTACCCTCCAGCATGGCTGGGTAGTGGGTCGCATGATGATTTATTATGGTTTACCCTCCAGCGGGGCTGGGCAGTGGGTCGCCTGATGATGTATTATGGTTTACCCTCTAGCGGGGCTGGGCAACCGCCTGATGATGTATTATGGTTTACCCTCTAGCGGGGCTAGGCAGTGGGTCACCTGATGATGTATTATGGTTTACCCTCCAGTGGGGCTGGGCAGTGGGTCGCCTGATGATGTATTATGGTTTACCCTCCAGCAGGGCTGGGCAGTGGGTCACCTGATATCATATTACGAATTACCCTCTAGCAGGGCTGGGTAGTGGGACACCTGTTGGCATTCCAGGCTCAGTCCTTTCTACTTGGCTAGCCTGTGGCTTTCCTCCATGATTACCGTAGCAGGACCATTGTTTATTCGGGTCAGTGTTGTGACGGATTTGACTTTGATAAGACCTCTCGACTGCAGGGTTAGTGACGAGGTGTGGTTTGACATTCCCTAGAACTCTCAAGTACGAGGGGTGATTTCCTCCACTGAGACGCATTCTTGTGACGCGATCTAAAACTGTGTGGGTGAGTCAGTGCCGCCCAAATAGGATAGTGTTGAAGTGCGGTGATTGATCCCCTTGTCTTGTAGTTCGAGGTAGACGTGCGGGATGTTGGGCATCGATGGTGTAACTTCTGGGACTATTGGCTACTCGTTTTTTGGGCTGAGCTATGGGATGGAGATCCGCTTATTACCTTGTTAGGGCTTCTTATTGAGCATATTTATTTTTATATACCTTTTTCTAGTACCCACTTCTTGGGTTTGGATACTCTCCTTCAGGAGAGGTGAAGATGCGCGGGGTATGCCACGTTCTTTCTGTGTCTAGCTTCTCATGGTTGGATGAGTCTACTCTCCTGCTATAGGTAGCGAAGACTCGACTGGAAGTTCATCTTCTCACCATTTCCATCTCCTTGTGTCTAGACGAGTCTACCTTCTCTCCTCTTGTTGGGTTGAGCTAGACTCTTTACTACACTCTCAGTTGTACTTCTCTACTTTTCTCTGTTCTCTCTACTGGTCACCCTTCAGTACCTACTTTGTTGCTCCCTCGAGCCTTCAGGGTATCCTACTGAGTATTTTTATACTCACCCCTTTTTTGTATTTTCCCACACTTTGTGTGCCCCTGCAGACGACAGACAGGATGGTCGTGACATCAATGGAGCTTATGAGTTCAGGTGCTTGGACCGCGTGTGGTGGTAATGGTTAGGTCCCAGGTGGGGGACCCCTTCCGGCTGTTTTCTTTTGTTTACATGTTGCTGGGTTTTGGCACCTTTTCTGGTTGGGCATGTGTTTTGCCCCATTTCATTTCCAGTTACTTTCATCTTGTACTTTGTACTTTTAGAGGTCGATGCACATTGTGGTTTATTTATAACAGTTTCCCTTTTTCTTTACCTGTCTTTTCTTTTACTCTTCACTTTTTCATTGAGTGTGTTGCGTGTGTGCGTGTACAGGTACTTAGGCAAAGGCCTCCACAAGTTGTTGTGCCTTCGGTGTTGGTCGCCAGCCCCTGGCCAATGGAGGTGGGCTTGGGGTAGTTGCGGCTCGAGCCTAGGGTAGGGTCGGGTCATGATAGATGATCTCCCAAAAAACTGCCTTTCGTGCTAGATATGGGCTTTATGAATTTGTTGTTATGTCTTTTGGATTAACTAATTCACCTGTTGTATTCATGAATCTTATGAATAGTGTATTTCATGAGTTCCTGGATAAGTTTGTGGTTGTATTTATTGATGACATTATGGTATTTACTATAAATAAAAAGGATCATGAAAAAAATCTAAGGGTTTATTTTCAATCCTTAAATGAAAAGAACTATATGGATAATTCTGCAACTGTGATTTTTGGTTGCATCAGATTTCTTTTCATAGGGACATTATAAATAAGGACAGAGTAAAAGGTGAAACTCCCTAAAAAAAGTAGTTTATGCATGGTCAAGACCCAAAAATGTTACAAATATTCATAGTTTTCATGGGTTAGCAGGTTATTATTGACGATTTGTTAAGAATATTGCACGGTTATTTAGCCTAATAACTAAGTTAACACGGAAAAAGGTAAAAGAAATTAGAGAGAGGAATGTGATGTTTGTTTTCTGGAACTGAAGAAGATATTTGTAACACCCTGAGATTTTATGAGAAATATGTTTTTAATTTCTTATGTTATACGCAAATGAATCTTTCACTACACACAACACTAACTTGGCTTGTGTCACAGGAAATCACGACCTTCCTAGATATCGTGTGTAGTACGCAATACTGGGTTTTACTAAACAATGATATATTGTTATAATATTATTTTGGACTAGCCGTTATGAATATTATTAACTACATTTTTAATTTTATAACATTATTATTTCTATTAAATTTTTCATAGAACATGGTATTAGAACCAAATTAATTTTTCGGGTAAAATAACTATTTTTCAAAAAATGCAGTATTGCATCTTTTGATGGCGCACCCACATTAAATATAGTTTGGACATGTTTATAAGTTCAATTTGACTAAATACAATTTTTCATTGGAATCAGGATATAAAAATTTACATTGGATAATTTTTTCATATTATTCTAAAAACTTTCATATTTTAATAAATAGTAAAATCACGATATCTTTAAATTAAAAACAACTTTTTTCATTGAAATATTTTATATTGTTAAATTATAATATTGTATGGTTTTAGAGTATAAATATAATATATTTTTAAAATTTAATATAATTAATGTCATTATCATTAATTTTACATTGAATTCATTGGTGAAATCATTTCAATCTTTGGAAATGTTTTAACTTTTCAAACCCATTTTCGTAACAACGGGATTAATTTTAAATTAACTATTGCACCTTCTGTGTTTTGAATTTTGAAAAATGGATTCCATTTTTGAAATAATTTGGTCCAAATTATGTTAATAAGTTTTATTTTTTTGATATTATGAATATTAACTACGGCAATTTTTATTTACTGTAGTTAAAGGTTAATCGGGTAATTAAGGGTAAAAATAATATTATAAAATTACCCTAAGACCTGCCAAAATTCTATTGGATGACTAAAAGTTGACCCATATCACCTAATAGTCTGAATAGATTAATTTTATGGACTTTTGACCATGAAAATAATTTTATTATTATTAAAACCAAAAAAAGTGACAACATGTCACTCTCTTAAATATTATAAGTATACTAATTTTAATTTAGTGATAAACATTATGAAACGTCAAATGTGAATAGTCTCCATAAATATAATAAAATTATATAAATCATGGGAATTTATTTAGAATTTTTAGGGATAATATAATTATCATTAAAGGTGACACAGTAGTGATGTTAAAATTATTTTATTGATTGAAATATCAAATACATGGTTTTAAAAATATTAAAATAAATATTATAGGAACTATACAATGTGATCCACTAATTTTATATATATACATGACATTTTATTGATATATAAAATCTTTTAGTTATAATATATCATCTATGTTGATTTTATTTAAATTCAAATAAATGAATAGTGTCCAAATTGACATTGTTGTTATTTTATAAAAATAACATACTATAAAATTGTTTAAAAATCAGAAAAATATTTAAAAATTATAAATATAAATTTATTTGGTCTAAAATGACTTAATGTATCGAGTTATGGATAATTCACACACATAAGTAATTATTTATATCAATTTAAAATTTAGAATATTATTACCACAAATAAAATTAAATAGATTAAATAAGGATTAATCAATTTGATATGGTTTAAAATAAATTCAAAACATGTCTAAATTTTATTGGATGATGTGATTACAACCCTATCTCATCTCATATTTGAATTGAGTTATTTTTGGTTGTTTTTTAGTGGGGTTGGAATTTAATATAAATTAATATTTCTTATAATTCCCATGGTGCCCCACTCCTCCCTTATAAAAGGGCACCTCCTTCCTCTCCACTTCACACCACATTGAGCCTTCATGTTCGGCCAAACCTGGAATATTTATCTTCTCCACTTCCCTAGAAATATACCAGAGGTCATGGTCTCATTCATAGACATACTTTAGTGCCCTAAGAAGAGGTTATGAAGAGGCGCGTCAAAGAAGAGGTAATATCCTTTACCGATTCTTTCCAATTTATTTCTTCTTCTACTTATTCTTATTTATTTTTTTTATCATAAATTAATAACATTAGTATCAATAATATAATAATATGTTATTTTAAATATTAAAAAACCCTATTTCACCTTCTATCCATCCTACAGAAAATGAAATCACCGTGCGTGCGTACGTATGTAATACCATCTTCACGATGTTGTGTAATCTGTTTTCCACCACCACCTTACATGGATGGGTATAATGGTTTAAATAATAACTTTATATGATTATTATAACATGATACAAATCCTTAGACGTTCCATCTTCCACTCCAATACAATTCAATAGTAATGGGAATGATATCATCGCTCGTGCGTATGTATGACCACCCGTCTCCACGATGCGATGCGACTCATTCTACCTAAACTTAATTAAATAATGATTATATAAATTAATTTAATGTATATATATGAAATATATTACACTAATACCATTCTGTAAATAAGGTATCTATAAACCAAAAAGAGTAATAAGAATTTATTTGACAAGACATGCATAAGAACATAAAGCAATGAACACTCGAATAACAAGTAGCAATGAAATATTACTAATAAGAAGATATGAATATTTACATGTATGATATCATATAAATGAATATGATTCTGTAATAATTCAATGACATTATTTAAATCATTATACATGAGGTTGAGATATGTATGAAGCATATCCGACCTAAGGTAAGGGAAGATCTCATAATCTCATTTTTATCTGAGATTGGTTATACTTCTGAATTTTCTGGGGCATATTTATCATCCACATTCATGTTTCCTCAATATGTAATATTATCTATATCCTCCTACAATTGTTTAAATCCAATTTTACTTATTGGTGAAATTTTAGTAAAATATACGAAAGGAATATTTTTTCATTTTCTGTAAGAGATTCTTTTTTGGCTTTTCCGGTCAAAGTACGAGAAGAATGTTTTTTTAATTTATATGGTATTAATGGATTTTTATGATTCCATAGAAACATTATTTTCATTAATATTCCATTAAATTATTTCAATTTTATTTTTAATTAACTTCTTTTAGTTTAAAATTTTATGACATGTAAAGAAAGAAAAAATGTTTTTGAATTAGAAAGGATATTTTCCTAAAGATTGAAGTTCAATTGTTTTATCAAAATTACTTTCCATATAAGATAAAATAGGGTTCTATTTCTATCCCTATTTTTACATTGACTTGATTATGTTATGATGGAATTAATTTAATGAAGTCCTTTTATCTTATATGGTCTATGTTATGATGGCATGATGTTTAAGAATCCCATTTTTATTACATGGGATATCCCATGATATATGATTTTTGATTTTGTATCATGCATAATAATGGTTTAATAATGAGATTGGTGGGACCTATATCTCCCTCCAATTCATTGGGTAAAGATTTATATCTCATGACACAGACATGGCTGGAACGGCAAGATAATCTGGTTCAGTGTTACAAGACTGAAACGAGTAGTGAACTCGGTTCAGAAATGGACTTTGTCCAAAAATATTGTCTTAGAAATGAGTCTTGACTAATAAAAAATGCTTTTCTATGATTATGTGTGTATTCCACAAAGTTTCATGTTATATGTTATGATCATTGGGATTACATTTCACTACTATGATTTATCCCATGTTATAATATTATGATCTCTTTTGAAGGTTTAGATTTTCAAAATGGTATGTTCTTATGAATATGATATGATTGATATTTCTTTTATTTACCCTTACTGTGTATTTGAGATCACCATTTTTTTGAATGTTTTCTTTTCCCCATGTTCGGAATAAGGGTATTAAGTAGGATATTCAAAAAGGAACTCTAGATATGAGGAAATAAATGGGAGACAATATAGATGCTTTATGAACCAGTTGTTTAAGATTCCTAGTTTCTAAAGACACTATACCTATATGGTTCTATTAGGGTTTTGTTATATGTTGTAATAAGTATGCTTCAATTCTTATGTAATAACAATGTATGTAAAGTATGGGTCGTTATAGTTGGTATTAGAGGAAATGTATAGTCAAACTTTGGAAACTGGGATGTGAAAGCCTTAGTAAGAACCCTAAGGATATGTCTAAGCATAGAACACAATATTAGTGTTTTAGAAATGGCCATGAATAACCAATGATAAGACCTTAAGTGTAAAATTTTAGTCTTGATTATGTGGTTTACCTATTATGATTAGTGTTTCTAACACTATGCTTATTGGTTTTAGTCAATGGTTGTAACCCGAAGGAACCGTGTTAAATCTAAATGCGACGAGAACTGCAATGATTGTCCCCCGGAGCAACCAAATGTTATGGGGGATGGAATGAAAAATCTTGTAGTCATGCTCACACAACATTCTCTAGCTATAAATCATGCAGGACTTCCAAATGAGAAAAGAAAGGAGTAACATTCGGTTGAATCCTCCATGAGGTAGCATCCACCTTCATTCAGCGGGTCTTCTGATCCATTAGTTTCTGAACATGGATTAGTACCACTGAAAAGATATTTTCAGCCTTTCAATGTTCTGAACATGATAAAGTCATCTTATCAGTATATCGTTTGGAAGGTAAAGCTGATCAATGGTGGAATTTTATCAAGAATACGAGGCAAAGAGAGGAAATTGAGTCTATGGAATTTGATGAGTTCATGAACCTATTTTTCAAAAATTACTTCCCCCATATTCTTCGAACAAAGATGGAGAAGCAGTTTCTTGAACTAAAGCAAAAGGATGATGAATCTGTTGGTACCTATGAAGAAAATTTTACAAGACCTTCAAGGTACGTTTTCCGAATTATAATCCAACCTGAGAGTAAGATCGATCGATTCATTAGTGGCTTAAAACTAAGTCTTCGAACGGCGTTAGCCATAAGGGACTTCAACAGCTATGAAGAAATTGTTTGATGTGCTCTCAAGGTTGAGATAGAGATTGGAGTAAGCCATCAGTCATATGGGTTTGATAAGAAGAGGAAAATGGAATTCAAAAAGGGAATCTAAAGACCATGCTGAAAAAAAGATGATTTTTCCCATATTCTCAATGTGTGGAAAGAAACATGTAGGGAATTGTCATAAAGGGACAATTAAATGATTCAAATGTGGAAAATAAGGTCACCGGGCATTTGAATGCCGCAATGATGGGAAAAAGTTTTCTAGTGATGTGAACAAAGAAAAGGCTACACAGAATACACCTCCTATACTTCAATGTTACAAGTGCAAGGAAATGGCACATTATGCTAATAAATTCACTAATCTAATGGTTTTTAATGATGATCGACATCAAAAAACACTTAAGGCCAAAGGCTAAATAAAGTCACATGAAATTTCTAACGGTGATGTGGAGTATGATAACGAAGTGGTGAAAGGTGCACTTACTATCCACATTAAAGTTGAAAATGTTTTATTTGATTCTGGATCCACCCACTCTTTTATTTCTGAATAATTTTCCAAGGGTATTGTCATACTACCTCAACAATTAGTTATTGAGTTAGCTGTGACAACTCATAATGGCACAACCGTTGCATCAAAAGTTTACAATTATTCTCCAATTAACGTTTGTGGGAAGGTGCTTCCTCAAATCTTGTGATCCTTCCTATAGTGGAATTTGATATGATTCTTGGCATAGATTGGCTTTCCTTATATGGAGCTCATATCGATCACCAAATAATGGAAGTCACATTTAATATTACTGATCAATATATGATCATCTATTGATGCAAGGATGAATATAACCTTCCAGTGGAAATTTCGTCCATCTAATGGGTCTTGATTCCAATAAATTAAGGTTATTTATCTCAAATTGTTGGACAGAAACTAATGATTAAGAAAATTTCCATTGTACGGGAGTTTGATGATGTCTTTCCAGAGGAATTACCAGGACTCCCACCAAATCGTGACGTTGAGTATTCAATAGAACTCGTACCGGGTGCTTTACCTATTTCAAAGACACCATATAGAATGGCCCCAATTGAGTTGTAGGAATTGAAGAAGCAACTCCAAGAGAATCTTGATAAGGGATCTATACACCCTAGTGTGTCACCTTGGGAAGCACTTGTTCTGTTTGTTATGAAGAAAGATGGTTCAATGAGACTCTGCATTGATTATTGAGAACTTAACAAGATGACTCTCAAGAAAAAATATCCTCTCCAATGCATTGATGACTTATTTTAACAACTATGTGGAGCTCAATACTTTTCCAAGATTTATCATCGTTATGGGTATCATTAATTAATTTTCAAAAAAGAGGATATACCAAAGACGGCTTTCCATACAAGGTATGGACATTATGAATTTATAGTGATGCCATTTGGTGATACTAATGCCCCTTATATCTTCATGGATCCGATTAATATAGTCTTCAGAGACTATCCTGATCAGTTTGTGGTAGTCTTTATAGAATATATTCTTGTCTATTTAAAGAGAACAGAATAACATGAAGATCACATGATAATTCTTTTAAAAACCCTGAGAAAGGAGAAGATTTATACCAAATTTACCAAGTGTGAATTTTGGCTTTAAAAAATTTCATTTTGGGTCACATAATCTCAAAAAGGGGATATCTGGTGATCCAGCAAAAACAGAGGTTATCTAAAGATGGTCGAGATCAAAAACAGTAACTGAGATCTGACGTTTTCTTGGGTTAGATGGATATTATCAACGTTTTGTGAATGATTTTTCACGATTATCTAATTCAATCACCAGGTTTACTTGAAAAGGAGTTATGTTCATGTGGACAGAGGAGTGTGAAGAGAATATCTAGCAGTTTAAAAGAAGGTTATCCAGTGCACCTGTGCTCAAACTGACTTGAAGTGGAGAAAGGTTTGTGATCTACAGTGATGCATCCAAGAAGGGTTTGGGGTGTGTTCTCATGTAAAATGATATGGTGATAGATTATTCCTCATGACAGTTGAAAATCCATCAGAAAAATTACCTAAATCATGATTTGGATTTAGCTGCGTTAATCTTTACATTAAAGATTTGGAGGCATTATATTTATGGAAAAATGTGTGATATTTATAATGATCATAAAATTTTAAAGTAAATTTTCACACAAAAGGAGATGAATATGAGCCAAAAAAGATGGTTTGAACTGATTAAGGATTATGATAGATCAATTCATTATCACTATGGGAGAGAAAAAAAGGTGGCAGACGCATTAAGTCGACAAGACCATTATAGCTTATCCATGAAGAGGATCACAAAAGATCCAATATTTATGGATTTACAAAGGATTAATCTTGGAATAATAATAGAAGGAAAAATTCTTATCTTTCTCAAATGAATGTTCAACAATCTATACATATGATGATTAAAGAGGCATAGAAATAATATGTATAGTTACAAAAGAAATGTTCAAGAATTTCACATTGATTGTGACGAAATAATAAGGTTCCAGAATCGGTTTTGTGTCCCTCCAATCCCAGAATTAATGAAGGAAATATTGGATGAGGCTCATATGTCTCCATTCTCTATCCACCTTAGAAGTAAGAAGATGTATAGGGACCTTAAGGAGTACTTATGGTGGGATGGAATGAAAATATATGTTGCTGAATATGTATCTCGATGCTTGGTTTTTCAGCAATTTAAAGCTGATAGATAGTAGTCTAAGGGGATGTTACAACCATTACCCATACCAGAATGGAAATGGGAAAACTTCAATATGGACTTTGTCACTGGACTTCCTAAAACATCCAAAGGCAATAATACTATCTGGGTTATAGTTGATCATCTTACAAAGTCGGTACACTTCATTGCTATTAGAGAAGATTTCTCTCTTGATCATCTTTCCAGGATATATGTGAAGAAAGTGGTAAGATTTCATGGAGTACAACTTTCCATTATATCTTATCGGGATCCAAGGTTTACCTAGAAGATTTGGTGAATTCTTCAGCATACTCTAGATACAGAGTTGAGTTTCAGCACTACTTATCATCCTCAGACATACGATTAGCCTGAGAGGAAAATTAAAACTCTAGAATACATTTTAAGAGCTTTCTCTATGGATTTCAAAGGTGGTTGGGATCAACACCTACCTTTGGTGGAATTTTCTTATAATATTATCTCTCACTCCAGTATTTAGATGGCTCCTTATGAAGCTCTATATGGAAGGAAATGCCGAACTCCAACTTGCTGGGATGAAGTTAGGGAAAGAAAGCAATTAGGACCTGATCTTGTTGATGAGATGGAAAAAAAGGTCTGATCTATTCAACAACACATAAGAGCAGCTCAGATTCGACAAAAAAGTTATGCCAATAACCGAATAAGGGACTTAGATTTTGAATTTGTTGTTAAAGTGTTCTTACGAATATCTCCTTGGAAGAGAGTAATGAGATTTGGATGGAAGGGAAAGCTGATCCCTAGGTATATTGGTTCTTTTGAGATACTGGATCATGTTGGGAAGGTAGCTTACCGATTGGAGCTTCCACCAAATCTCTTCCAAGTTCATGATTTATTCCATGTATCTCTCCTGAGAAAGTACATACCTGATCCATCACATGTACTAAGCTCAGAAGTAGTACCACTGGAGCAAGAACTTTCATATGAAGAACAGTCGATAGAGATTCTAGATCATAGAGAAAAAGTTCTATGAAACAAGACCACTCGCTTGGTTAATGTTTTATTGAGGAACTACTAATTAGAAGAAGCTACATGGGAACCTAAGGATATAATGAGGGAGACGTATCCTCATCTGTTTGTTACGAAGCGACGAATTTCAAAGGAGAAATTCATTTTTAGGGGGTAGAATGTAACACCCTGAGATTTTATGAGAAATATATATTTTTTAATTTCTTATGTTTTATTCAAAGAAATCTTTCACTGCACACAACACTAGCTTGGCTTTCATCACACGCAATCGCGACCCTCCTCAATAGCGTGTGTAGTACGCAATACTGGGATTCACTAAACAACGATATATTGTTATAATATTATTATGGACTAGATGTTATTAATAGTATTAACTAAATATTTTATTTTATAACATTATTATTCATCTTACAAATTTTCTATAACATGGTATGAGAAAGAAATAAATTTTTCATGTAAAATAAGTATTTTTCAAAAAATGCAGTTTTGCCGCCTTTTGATGGCGCAACCCCTTTAAATCTAGATTGGACATGTTTATAAGTTTAATTTGACTAAATAAAATTATTCTTTGGAATCAGGATATAAAAATTTACTTTGGATAAAGTTTTCCTATTATTATGATAACTTTCATATTTTAATGAATAGTAAAAACATGTTATATTTTAAATAAAAACAAATTTATTCATCGCAATAATTTATATGGTTAAATTAAAATATTGAATGGTTTTATAGTATAAATAGAATATATTTTTTCTATTTAATATAATATATGTCATTACAATAAATTTTACATTGAATTCATAGATAAAAACATTTCAATCTTTGGCAATGTTTTAACTTTTAAAACCTGTTTTCTTAACAACGGGATTAATTTTAAATTAATTAATACAAATTATGTGTTTTGAATTTTAAAAAATGGATTCCATATTTGAATTATGTGGGTCAAAATTACGTTAATATGTTACTTTTATTTTTTGATATTATGAATAGTAACTATGGTATGTTTTATGTACAACAGTTAAAGGTAAATCGGGTAATTAAGGGTAAAAATAAGATTATAAAATTACACTAACACCTGAAAAAACTCTATTATATGACTAAAATATGACCCATATCATATAATGGTCGGAATAGATTAATTTTATTGACTTTGTACCATGAAAATAATTTAATTATTATTAAAACCAAAAAAGTGACAACATGTCACTCTCTTAAATCTAATAAGTATTATAATTTTAATTTAGTGATACCCTTCATGAAAATTCAAACATGAATAGTCTCCAAAAATATAATAAATGTATCTAAATCATGTGAATTTATTTATAATTTTTATGGATTAAATAATTATCATTAAAGGTGACACAATAGTGATGTTGAAATAATTTTATTGATTGAAATATAAAATAAATGGAATAAATAATATTAAAATAAATATTATATGAATTATTTAATGTGCTCCACTAATTTTATAGATAAATATGAAATCTTATTAATCTATTAAATTTTTTATTTCGAATATATCATCTATGTAGATTTTATTTAAATTAAAATAATGAACAGTGTCAAAATTGACACTATTGTTTTTTTATAACAATAATATATTATAAGATTGTTTAAAAATCATAAAAATATATAAAAATTATAAATTTATATTTATATTGTCTAAAATTTCATAAATTATCTAATTATTGATAATTCACATCACATAGGAAATTATTTATATCAATGTAAAATTTAAAATATTATTACCACAAATAATATTAAATAGATTGAATAAGGATAAATCAATTTGATAAGGTTTAAAATAAATTCAAAACATGTCTAAATTTTATGGGTTCATGATATTACAACACTATATCATCTCATATTTGAAATGAGTCATTTTTTAATGTTTTTATGTGGGGTTGGAATTTATTATAAATTAATATTTCATATAATTCCAAAGGTGCCCCTCTCCTCCATTATAAAAGGGTACCTCCTCCCTCTCCTCTTCACACAACTTTGAGCCTTCAAGCTCAGCCAACCCCTGAAAATTTCTCTTCTCCACTTCCATATAAATATACTTGAGGTCATGGTATCCTTCAAAGTCCATCTTTAGTGCCCTGGGAAAAGGTTAAGAAGAGGCGCGTCAAAGAATAGGTAATATCCTTTACCAATTCTTTCAACTTTATTTCTTCTTCCACTTCTTATTATTTATTTGATTCATCATAATTTAATAACATCAGTATCACTCATATAATGATATTTTATTATAAATATTAAAAAACCATATTTCACCTTCTATCTATGCTACGGAAGATGAAATCACCGCGTGTGCGTACGTACGAAATACCGTCTCCACGTCATGGTGTAATCTTTTTTCCACCAACACCCTACTTGGATGGGTACAATGGTGTAAAGAATAACTATATATGATTATTATAACATGATACTAATCCTTAGACATTCCATCTTCCACTCCAATACCATTAAATAGTTATGGTAACGATATCATCGCTCGTGCATACGTACGGCCTTCCGTCTCCACGATGTGATGCGACTCGTTCTAAATGATCTTCATTAAATAATGATTATATAAATGAATATAATGAATATATATGATATTTATTACACTATTACCATTCTGAAAATAAGGTATCTATAACCTAAAATGATTAATAAGAATTTATTCGACAAGACATGCATAAGAATATAAAGCAATGAACACTCGAATAAAAAGTAGTAATGAAATATTACTAATAAGAAGATAAGAATATGACCATGTATGATATCATAACAATGAATATGATTCTATAATAAGTCAATGACATTATTTAAATCATTATACAGGAGGTTTGGATATGTAAAAATCATATCGGACCTAAGGTAAGGGAAGATCTCACAATCTCATATTTATCCGAGATTGTTTATACTTATGAATTTACTGGGGAATATTTATCATGCACATCCATGTTTCCTCAATATGTAATATTATTTCTGTCCTCCGACAATTATTTAAATCCAATTTTACTTATTTGTGAAATTTTAGTAAAATATATGAAATGAATCTTTTGTCGTTTTCAGTACGAGATACTTTTTTGACTTCTCCGGCCAAAGTACGAGAAGAATGATTTTTTAACTTATACGGAATGAATGGATTTTTATGATTCCATAGAACAACTTTTAAATAAAGCTTCATTTACAAGTTTTCATGATTATTTTTAATTAACTTCTTTTAGTTTAAAATTTTATGACATGTTAATAAAGGAAAATGTTTTTGAAGAAGAAAGGATATTTTCCTCAAGAATGAAGTTCAAGTGTTTTATCAAAATTATTTTCCATCTAAAATAAAATAGGGTTCTATTTCTATCCCTATTTTTACATTTATTTGATTATGTTATGATGGAATTAATTTGATAATGTCCTTTTATCTTATATGGTCTATGTTATGATGGCATGATGTTTAAGAATCCCATTTTTATTACATGGGATATGTTATGATATACGATTTATGATTTTGTGGCACACATAAGAATGGTTTCATTATGATATGGGTGGGACCTATATCTACCTCCAATGCATTGGGTAATGATTTATATCTCATGAGATTGACATGGATGGAATAGGAATTCAATCTGGTTCAGTGATACATGACTGAAATAAGGAGTGAACTCGGTTCAGAAATGGACATTGACCACTAAGATAGTCTTGGAAATGAGTCTTGATTAATAATAAATGATTTTATATGATTATGTGTTTATGCCAAAAAGTTTAATGTTATATGTTATGATCATTGGGATTAGATTTCACTACTATGATTTATCCCATGTTATGATATTATGATCTCTTTTGCTGGTTTATATTTTCAAAATGTTATGTTCTTATGAATATGATATGATTGATATTTCCTTTATTTACCCTTACTGAGCATTTGAGATCACCATTTTTATGTATTTTTTCTTTTCAACAGGTCAGGAAGAAGGGTATTAGGTTGGATATTCCAAAAGGGACTCTAGATATGATGAAATAAACAGGATTCAATGTTGATGCTTTATGAACCAGCTGTTTATGTTACCCAGTTTCTAAAGACACTATACCTATATGGTTCTATCATGGAGTTTTTATATGTTTTAATAAGTATTCTTCAATTCCGAATTAATAACAATTTATGTAAAGTATGGGTCATTATAATATTGTTGAATGCTCCAGTTTTGGCCTTACCTTCCAAGAATGGTGAGTTTGTCATCTACAGTGATGCTTCTTTGAAGGGACTTGGTTGTGTTTTGATGTAGAATGATCAGGCAATTGCCTATGCTTCGAGACAAGTTAATCCTCATCAGCTAAATTATTACACATATGATTTGGAATTGGCAGCTGTTGTTTTCACTTTGAAAATATGGAGGCATCAGTTATACATAACCAATGACAAATATATACTAACCATAAAAGTCTGAAGTATATATTCACTCAGAAGGAATTAAACATGAGGCAGAGAAGATGGTTATAAGTGATAAAGGATTATAACTACATGATCAATTACCATCCTAGAAGAGAAAACAAAGTGTCATATTCCTTAAGTTTGAAACATCATACATCATTAACCATGCTACGTTTGGAACATGATCCATTGATTAATGATTTGATGAATTTTGTCTTAGAAGTTATTGGTGTAGAGAATACCACTATTTTGTTTTAGGTTTCAGTGGAGTCTATATTGTTAGGCAATATTGAGAAATCGCAGAAAAAAGACAGTGAGCTACAGAAAAACATAGAATTGGTTAAAATGGGTAAGTTTCTAGAATTCAGTCTTTATAATGATAGTTTTTTAAGATTTGATAAAAGGTTTTGTGTTGCCTTGTGATTCCCAGTTAATGAAATAATTGTTGTGTGAAGCTCAGAGTTCCCCATTTCAGTTCATCCTAGAATTATTAAGATTTATAGATTCCATCGGGAGTATTATTGGTGGGATGGAATGAAAAGATATATTTTTGATTTTACCAAGAGATGTTTGACATGCCAACAGGATAGAGCATAGAAACAGTTACCGAAGGTCATGCTTCAACCTTTTCCAGTTCCAGAGTGAATATGGGAGAATGTATCCATTGACTTAGTTGTGGGACTTCCAAATACTTATTGAGGTAATAATGCGATTTGGATTATTATTTATCAGCTGACAAAATTGGCACATTTTATTTCTATTCGAGATATAGTGTCTTTGGATCATCTTTCTCAATTGTACCTCAAAAATATTGTCAGGTTACATGGGGTTTCTCATTCCATTGTATCAGACCGAGATCCCAGGTTCACTTATAACTTTTGGAAGGGACTTTAGAAGTCGTTGGGCACACAGTTAAATTTCAGTATAGCTTTTCATCCTCAATAAGATGGGTAGCTAGAACAAATGATTAAAACTATGGAGGATATGCTTCGATCTTGTTCAATGGAATATCAGGGAAGTTGGGATCATCATATTTCATTCATTGAGCTTTCTTATAATAATAGTTATTACTCCAGTATTCAGATGGCACCTTTTGAGGCCTTGTATGGGAAGCGGTGTCAGACTACAAATTTTGGGATGAAGTCTGTGAAAGAAAGTTGATCCATCCAATATTAGATATTTATTTCATTTTAAAAAGGTAAAGTACATGAGGACAGCTCATAGCAGGCAGAAATTTTTTGTAGATAATAGAACAAAGACTTCTCTTTCGAGGTAGGTGACTATGTCTTCCTTAAAATAACTCATTGGAAAAGTGTGATGTGTTTTAGTAAGAAAGGGATGCTAAGTCTATTGTTCATCGGGCCTTTTGAAATCTTTTAAAAAGTTGGAATAGTTGCATACCATGTTTCTTTTCCTCCGTGTTTGTTTCAGGTACACAATGTTTTTCATGTTTCGATGCTACGAAAATATGTTCCTGATTCATCACATGTTTTGAGCCTAGAAACAGTTCAACTAGAAGAGAACCTTTCTTATGAAGAGAAACCAGTTCTGATTCTTGATCGAAGGGAACATGTATTGGGAAATATGGTAATACACCTGGTAAAGGTTTTTTGGAGAAGCCACATGGTTGAAGAAGCACTAAGGGAGTCTGAAAATTCTATGAGAGAAAAGTACACTTAGTGGTTGAATAAGTAAATAAAATTGTGGGGATGCAATTTCCAGAAGTTGGGGATAATATAACACCCCATGTTTTTCTAAAAATAAATAGAAATGCATGGAACATTGTTTAATGTAGATATTTATAACTACCCGTTAATATATAACTTTTCCACTTCTATGTTTTGAATTTCATTGAAATGTCATCTACAATTGTGTTTAGTATGTTATTTTGAGTCTATTGGAACCAGCTTGTTTTTTGTGAATAGTAAAATACCCTTATGAATAGTAATATGAATAATAATGTGACCCTAATGAATAGTAAATTGTATTATTATTTTATTTTCAGATGGCTTTATGATAATGACATCTTGATTAATTTTACAATGTGATATAAAAGCAGTTAATGTTTTTAAATAATTAATTTTTGAATTAAGTATGATTTTATTTAAAAATAAAAATAAAAATATTTAGAAAATTTATTTCAAAAAATGGAATTCATTTTTGAAATCGACACATCGATAAATGGTTAGGGTGAATTTTGAGAATTTTTCTGAAACACTTGATTTTTCGTTAAATAGTAAAAAATAACGTTTTTAGTTTCAGTGTGTTAATGACATCATTAATGATGTAATAATGATATCATAAATCTGGTAAAATTGTGTATAGTTAAATAATATGTTACATGTCCCATGTGGATTATACCATGGAAAAATACCATGGGAAAGCCCATGGTTTTTCAAATACTCCTAATGAAGCGTATGTTGAAAATTATTAAAATATTCCCTTACTTTTCTTATAAATACCAACCCATTACTTCATTAAATTCATTCCCAATTCCACCTCAACGAATATACATCCTCCTTACCTTCCTATTAGTCTTCCCAAGGTTTACCCAAGCCCCTAAGGTCCCAACCGTCTTGTTCTATGGGTTACTCTACAATATAAGAAAATTCTCAATTTCGTTCTTTTTCCATTCAAGTTCTCTTTTATGTGGTATAAAATTCAAGTTTCCATACCATGTCCTTATTTACATATTATTTTTGATATAATATATAGTATGAATTATTTCTGGATAGTTTAACCTTGTCCCCTCTCTTTTAAATATTTTCTAAAACCATGTTGTGTAGCCGTTAGGCTGCCGAGTTTTTGTAAGGGATTTCTCAGTTATTATTTTATTTTATGTTCTGTTACTTATTAATTTTTTATCTTTTATTACCCTAGAGGCATGAAATCTCTTGAAATAATTAATATTATAGATTTACTCATGTTCATGGAAAATTCATCATCATTATTTTCCACCACTCCCACATATTCAAGGAATTAAAGCATAGTTCATGATGTGTCGAACTACCGACATCGTGGATGTTGTGATTTAAATTTTCATTAACTCTTTCAAGTATTGTTATGAAACCTTTTTTAATGTTGAAAAAAGTTATAATATATGTATTATTTCTTATCCATGGTTCTGTAATTCTTTTGTAATCATGGTTTTAATTTATAAAATGAAATGAGGACATTATTACCAAAAAACCACTAAAATGATATAAACGAACATCATTAATGTTCTATCTTATGAATCATCATCATGTAATAATTCAAAATGATAAATGTATAATATATTTTACTGGATATATGTAAATACTACTACATTACAATTATGGAGTTTCACTTCCAATTGACAAGAACATCCACTATGAACCAATCAGAGAAATCTTTTGAAGAACTCACCCAAAGACAGTGCAAGGAGTAAGATTCTAACAATTAAAGGGTGAAATGATGTTATGAAATGTTAATATAAGATGTTATAAACTTGAAAATGTTTCTTTAAAATACTAATAACACTCTTTTAACCATTATACAGGATGTTTAAACATGTTTGAAGTAATACAAACCCGAGGTAATGGAATTCTTAACCTGATTTCCATTCATTGGGTTAAACTTCTACTTCATTATTTATGTGCAATTTTATTTTTTTGTGTCATGGGATCTCTTTATATTATGTTTTATTATGTGTATTTATAGTATATATACATAATCCATCGACTCTATTACATCTCTCTTCAATTTTATGATATTTATAAGGGGATTTTCTTTAAAAATTCCTCTTTTTCAATTCTATTTTACAAAATTCAAAAGTGATGTCTTTATGCTATTATTAATGTTGTATAGTTATGTTTTGGTTCTTGGAAATTTTTTATGATGAAGGGTGGGACCTTTATCTCCCTCTAATGCATTGGGTTTGTGTATGTTGGTGGTCGGTCGTATGGTTACTCCATGTGTAACGACGATGGTTACACGAAGTTAGGTAACAGTGAGGGTTACAAATTATAAAGTAGCCACGAATTGGTACAAGATTATGTAAGTAATTCCCCAAGATAGCTCTATGATTATATTTATGTTCTCATGTTTTATGTGGATCTTTTTTAAATCTCAAGTTACAAAAAGTAAGTATATATGGGTGACAAGCATGACTTTTGTAAATGCTTTCATACGTTATGAGTATTCGTGGACTAATGTTCTCTTTCCTTCATTTCCATCCCTTACTGAGCTTTTGTTCTCATCCAATGTTTTTAAATGATTTTTACTTGCTAATGGATGTGTATGACTAGGATGGAATCCATGTTAAATGTTGAATAATTCACATGGAGTTTTGTATAAGTTTTAATGTTTTATATTTTGAAATAAATGGAAAATGTTTTTATGGTATCCACTCTATAATAACGTGTAATGTTATTAATGTATTGTCCCAATTCTCTAGAGCTATAAACATTAAAAGATCCTCAATGTAAAAGGAAGTGTTTTTTGGACTAAATTGAAGAATAGGTATGTAATAAGGCTGGGTCATTATAGGTAGGGATAACATTATTTGTGGAAATGGGTTTGTCCAGCGCCACTTGATTCGAGCTGAACAAATTTGTGGGTCAGCGCCACTTCATGTGGCGCTGACCCCTTCGGCTCCCCCTATCCCCCACACACACACATATATATATATATAATATTTATTATAAATAAATTTATTATAAGAAATATAATTAAAAAATATATACAATAAATTTATAATAATTACATTTATAATTAAATATTTATTATAATTATATAATTATTATAATTATAATTATATAATTATAATAAATTTATAGTTATAAATATAATAAATATAATAAGTATATAATTATGATAAATATATATTAATAATATCTATATAAATATAATAATTATATAATTATAATAATTATATATTTAGAAATATAATAAATACAAATATAGAATAATTATATAATTATAATAGATATTAAATTATAAAAAATATTTAATTATAATAAATGTATAATAAAATGAATATAAAAATATAATGAAATGAAATTACAATAATTTAAATAATTTTAAATATAAAAAATCTATAATTATAATTAATATATAATTATGATAAATATCTAATTATGATAAATATATAAATATAATAATAAGATAAATATATAACTATAAATATAATAATAATATAATTGCAATAAATATTTAATTATAAAAAATTTATAATAAAATGAATATATAATTATAATAAATATGAAGTTATAGTTATTTACATAATTATAAATATAAAAAATCCATATTTATAATAAATATCTAATTATAATAAATATATTATTATTATAAATATATAAATAAAATAATATAATAAATATATAATTATAAATATAATAATTATATAATTATAATAAATATGTAATTACAATAATTATTTAAGATTTAATAAGGTTTATTTATATTAAGATAAATAATTTTAATAATTATTATTTAAATATTAATTAATAAATATTAAATATAATTTTTATTTATATATAATTATTTATAAATTAATATATTTTTATTTAAATTCATAAATAGACTGTATTGTATTTATTTAAATATAAATATATATATATATATAAACATTATAAAAAGTATTTATATTTATTATATTTATTATAATATTTTATAATTTTGTATTTATTATAATATTATAATTATGTATTAAATTTATGATTATGTATTATAATACATAAATAAACAATATTAAATTTATTTTCAATTTATTTATAAATATATATATAATTATTTAAAAACATAAATATACCATATTAAATTTCTTTATAAATTTATATATATATATATATATAATTTATTCAGATTATTTATATTAATTAAATTTATTATAATATATTTTAATTAAATATTTTTGAAATTTGTAATTATATACTTATTATAATGTATTATAATATATTATAATTTTTTATTTATATTATAATATATTATAATAATGTACTTATTATAATATATTATAATTATGTAAGTATTATAATATATTATAATATATTTTAATTATATATTTGTTAAATTTATAATTATGTATTGATTATAATATTAAATTTATAATTATGTATTTAAATATAAATAATTATATATATAATTATTATAACAATTTCAATAATATATATATAGTTATTTATATTTACTAATGTTTCTTATAATAATTATAATATTATATATTTATAAATATATATTTATTATAAATAGATCTTATTAAATATAAATACATAATTATGAATTTAATAGATAATATAATATTATAATAAATACATAAATATAAATTTTAGAAAAACATAATTATAATATATTATAATAAATATACTTAATATAAATAATTTTAATAATGTATATATATATATATATTTATAAATAAAAATAATATGTTTTATTTATGTATTTTAATAATTATATATAAATTTATAAATAATTATATATAAATAAACATTATATTTATAATTTATAAATGTATATTTAAATAAACATTACTAAAATTATTTATCTTTATATAAATAAACCATATTAAATATTATATAATTATTATAATTACATATTTATTACAATTATGTAATTATTATAATCATATATTTATTATATTTATAACTCTATATTTATTATATATTTAATTACATATTTATTATATTTATAATTATATAATTATTATAATGAAATAATTATTATAATCATATCTTTATATAAATTAACCTTATTAATTATATTTATTTAATAGTTATATATTTACAATAATTTTATATTTACAATAATTATATATTTACAATAATTATATAATTATAATAATTATAAAATTACAATAATTATATATTGATAATAATTATGTAATTACCATACTTATATATTATTATAATTATATAATTGTTATAGTTATGAATAATTATAAAAATTATATAAATATTAATAATTATAAAAATTATATAATTATTAATAATTATTACAATTATATAATTATTAATAATTATAATAATTATATTTATAATTATATATTTATTATATTTAAAATTATATATTAATTATAATTATAAAATAATTATAAGTGTATATTTATTTTATTTATAATTCTATAATTATTGTAATTATCTAATTATTATAATTGTATATTTATTATATTTATATATTTATTCTATTTATAATTAAATAATTATTGTAGTTATATATTAATTATAATTGTATATTTATTATGATTATATAATTATTATACTTATAATTATATATTTATTATCATTATATAATTTTTATAAGTATATCTTTATTATATTTATATTTAAATAGTTTTTGTAATTATAATTTTATATTTACTATAATTATTATATTATTATATTTAGAATAATATAATTATTATAATTATTGTATTTATATAATTATTATATTTTAGATTATATAGTTTTTATAAATATACAATTATTATAATTATATATTTATTATATTTATAGTTATTTAATTATTGTAATTATATAATTATTATACTTGATTTTTTTTTATAATTATATATTTATTGTAATCATATAATTGTTATAATTATAATATACATTATTATAAATTTAGTATATTTATTTTAGTTATTATATTTTTTATAATTAAATTTATAATTATATAATTTTACATAAGATATATATATATATATATATATATATATATATATAAAGGGATTTCGGAGGGGTAGCGTGGGGTTTGGAAACAAAAAACCAAGAGCGCCAAGTCAATTGGTGCTCTAGGTAAATGTGTCCAGCGCCAAATGAATTGGCACTCGACAGACCCATTTTTCAATATAAAAAAACAGAACACTTAAAATAAAAAATAAAAATAAAAATCCCCTACACCCAAATGATCCCAGCAAGGCCCATCAACATGGAGATTCAGTCCACTTGGGGGAGGGATCCAATAAATCCATTGTCCTTGGGAAAGCACACACTGTCGGAGAGAGGGTGACATTCCACCATTCATGACACTCCTAATTGATAGGGCATGATCTCAATACATAAGTATTGATGCAAGCTCGATAACCATGAATCTTGATCTTCCACCAGAGATTGTAAAGAGGTAGTAAGAGCATTGTGAATGCATGTGTTCCTCACATTCAAAATCTTCCAAAATCCAACCAGCAGGAGAAGAACCCTCGCCAATATTTTCAGAATGTTAAGTAAAAAACTATTAAACCACCACTGAAGGAAGTCACCACCATTTAGATCAAGATGAGAAAATATGGTAAAGGAACAAAACACACACCAAATAGACATCACCCAGTCACCTTAAAAAAGAGGTTATTGATTGAATCCTCGCCAATATTCCCACATCAAGTACACTTTGATAGAAGATGGATACCCTTACATTTGTTCTGGTCACCTGATAGAAGAGAATAGTTCCAAATCCTTCATGAAAAGAATATCCCATGGGAGGAATATATTTACAGCAATAGATGTAACCCCTTACATCATGACCTGAGATTCCTTGCACTTAACTATAATCTATTTTAGCCGAAATATTATTGTAGAAGAGCCTTTTAAAACTCATAAATCAGGATCATCATTCATATATATACACTATAAAATAACTCACTTTTGATGGTTTAAAACCATACTGACAATGGAAGGGTTGTCTCTACCTTTCAAGAAAGTAACTTCATGAATCAAACTCCCCGGAAAACAAAAAAAGACATTGGCCCAATTGTTACTCCTATGATCAATATCCCCATGGCCAACAATTCAATATGAATTATCAAGTATAAATTTAATATGGTCCTCATGATAATTCAAAAATCCAGATACCTTATCCACAATGTGCCTCAAATCTACCACATTTTTTAATGTTAAAGCTTCCCCATGGGTTTTTTCCTTCAACCACTTCCCACAAAAACATGTCATTAATATACAATATCTTGCCTAAAATGTCTCTGAGAATGATATCACCATTATCCCAAGACATGGCCATCCTACCTCAGGGGGGCCAATGAAATCAGTCATCAGAGTGAGCATCCCAGCTGGAATACAACATAAGACTGTCAATATACCTGATCACCACATTGGGCACCTTGAATCAGTCCCACTATTTTAGTAAAATGAGGAATAAATTCAACCATATTAGTTTTATAGATTTCAATAATCAGTTCCAACCATGATTCATATTTAATTATAATTAAAAATGAGTTGTATCATAACATTAATATACTTGTGGTACTAGATCTATCTTGATTGAAATTAATTGTACTTGGTTTGATATTGGATTTTTATTATGAAAACAATGTAAATAATGTTTTAATCTAGGTTTTAACCATTGGATATGTGTGAAATAGTTTTTCAATTATTTGCAGATGTGAAAAGATATAATATTATTTTAAAATTGTTATAATATTCTATTAGAAAATACATCAATGTTAGTTTGATTAAAAATGAAATAAATAAAAAATTCAAATTTAATTGTTCATTCACTCATAGATGTGAAATAATTTTTTTGGGAGATTAGGAGGCAAACATGAACATTATAATCGACCACATACATTAAATTTATTACCATATTTGAATGATGAAAAGAGGAATAATTAATTAAGAATCTATTATTTGATATTCATTTTTGACTAATCAGATGCCCCGTATTTCCTTTCACTATGATAGTGAAGAAACACTACCATGGTACACATACCCATGGATAATTTTAATACTATTAATGTCATCATATTACTAGATTATGTGATGATTATATTGAATATTACTGACATAAAAATTATATATATGAATTCATGTAATAAAATAGTCATTCCTTTTAAAAAAATTATATCCAGAAATATTTATTGTGTTACTAATAATTAAATGTGATGGAAACAAAATATTAAATTCTTTTTCCATTTTATCCAACCATCCTTTTTATGTTTATACTAAATAATTATATCATTGGAAAAAACAAGTCACTATAATCACAATTAGTTTTGACAGTTGTCTATAAATATTTATTTTATTATCACTCATTATGATTATAGGTTTAGTGTTATCTCTTAATGTAACATTAAGACACTTTCAGTTCTCTAGAAATTCTAACAAGGCCACAATGAAACGTTTCACTAATATGAATTTAGATGTGTTATGAATTATTTCTTGATTATATGGGTTTAACATCTAATATATTCATGAATGGATGTAATTACATGGATATAATAGTTTTGATTATTTTTTATTCTATGACCAATGATAAATTTTTTATATGGGTAAATTCCCTAATGATAACATCAATATTTATAGGCTAATGGACAGTCATCTCCAAATTTGAAATCACATTAGATGTATAAGATAATTTAAGGGTCAAATCCAATGAAAGCATTATTATTTAAAATAATTTTATCATAATTATATAGAATTATGGATTAAATAAAACTAAAAACAAGTGTGAGAATGATATATTCTAAATATAATATTAAATATCTTATTTAAAAAATATTGTTTTTATATTATAAAATAAAATTAATAAAAATTACATTTCAAAATTGTGTTAATAATAATGATTTCGATAAGTCCTTGGTATAAAAATTTATTTTACCTCTATACATATGATTATTAAATGATAATTATTTACTATAGGAATTTGATTAAAAAAACCGACCATATAATGGTTTTCTGGTTGGGTTCAACCATTGTAAAATATTCGTAATCATTCATTTATACGCAATAACGAAATATCTCAACATTATATCATGGATATTCACATTGGAGATTCATGGAATCCATGATGATTTATTGATTTTACCATAATGAATTGGTTTTGGTATGACATGATTAATAAGTATAGTGAACTCGCACTACTCGGTACATGACCATCATAATTTTCATAAGCATTTCTGTATCAATATTATGAGTTTTGGGATAGATCAACCATTTTCTAGAGGAGGAATAGTTATATGGTGATGGTCATATGAGGAGGTAGGGAGAGAACCAGGTTTCTCTATATAATTCCATTAGGCTAGCTCCAAAATAGATGATACCAACTCCCTTTGTAACATTTCTTCAAAAACCCAAAAAAGAAGTTGTTATTCATAATAATAAGTATAATTATATTATTTATATATAATTATAATTATAATTTAAAAGAATTATATAATAAGTTTAAAATATATAATGATATATATATACATTATGAATATATATATACATATATATATAGAGACACTTATATATTTATATAGAGCTATTTATATATAAATATAAAAAATACACATAATTAATAATATATATAATGAGATAAAATTATTGTTAGTTGTTGTAAAATAAGATATAAAACATATAATTGTACAACATTCTAATAATATTAATAATTTGAATTTTTATTAATATTAATGTTAGAGATATTTAGATGTAATTCCAATAACATGAAATATTATACTACATAAAATAATATTATTTTTTAAGATTATTATTGTAAATATTTAGATATGTTAATAATATATATATATATATCTATTTAATATAATGAAATATAATAGTTTTTATTATAATATATAAAATAATACACAACAATATTAATAAAAACGCATAATAATAAAAAATTAATGAAAAAAATAGAAATATCTACCTTACTAAAAATAGATAAAAAAATTAAAATTTCAAAAATATGAAACAAATGAATTATAGTTATCATAAAAATAAACAAAAATGTTATGAAAATACAATTTTAGTAAATCCCTCATAGATAAACATTGACACTCCTTGAAAAAATAAAGTAATTAAAAAATGTTCACACATATTTATGTTAATTTAAAAAAATACAAGTGGAAAATTGATCGATATTTTTACGCAAAAAATATCTCAATTTGATAAAAGTTATAATATTAAAAATATTATATAAATTCAATGGGAATTATTTTGAAAATAAATATCTATACCAATGGTTCATTTTGAATTTAAGGACCGAAGTTTCCTAAATCCACAACATTTCCATTATTAGGGGCATTGATGTGTCAAGATAGGTTTTTTCATTGTTCTGGGGGTGAGAGTTGCTGTTTTTTGAATGATAGGCGATCACCATTCCATGGTTGTCAGTGTAGGGATGCCTGTGGTGTGGCATATTTTACATTTAATGTCTTGGATGGATAGAATTGTGGAGGTTTGTCACTGAATATTGAGTATATTTGTTCATGGTGAGCCGCAAGGTCTAAAATATGTTTGGTTTTGTGTTTAGTTCATAGATAATTCAATTCTAAAATTGGAGAGGGCTCCATGAGCTTGGGGGAGGTTGATGCAATTCTATGATTCTTGGGAGCTTTCCAGTTCTCCAACTGTGTGGGATAGAGGTTTGTTACGCCATAGGGGTGTTTTTTGTGACATGTGTGGCACTAAGGGAATTTTCTGGAGGTAAATGATGGATGTAAACATGGACACTGAGGGTATTGGCAGTGAATTGTGGGAGGATGATGCAAAATTTAGTATTGTGGGCTTGTGGAAACTATGGGAATTGCTAATCCCCGCTTTTTTATTGGTTATAATGAGGTGAAATGTTATGGTAATTTTTTATAAGTCATTATGGGAGGTCATTTGTGTTTTCTATGTGTGAAATAGTTCCTTTGACATAGTTTTTTGGATCATGGTTCTCAACAATCCCGTACTTATAGGGTCTGAAAAGAACATGAAGTTGAGGTTATATTTACATTTTATAATGCTCAAAAAGTAGATCTCACTTTGTCTGGATGCTCCATGTTCATTTCAATAGTCACTATATCATTATGTACCCCTATTGGGTTTTATATATATATGGTGTTGGATCCTTCTTGGATAAAATTGTCTTTCCAATCTATGCATCATAGCTGGCCCAAACCCTTTTTGTTCTTGACTTTAATATTTATTGATGATTGAAATCTATTGGTTCATCTATATGAAAATAACTGGATTCTATAAAATCCCATCCCCTATCCAAATTTCTTTATATATTCTCTTTATTTCCTGAAGATATTATGATGATGAATATTTGTTTATGAACAATTTGTGGATAATTTATGAGGGGTTTTTTTCCAGGATAGGCTTTAGGGAGGCCAATTTCTGGTTTGGAGGTGGTTAATCTTTAGTTCTCTCATTTATTATGTGGTGACACAACATGTATTCGTATTGATGTATGGGGTTTATACTGTCTCTTTTGTTTACATATATTCATATTTGAAATTAGTATATTTATTCTTTCATTATGTTACTAGTAATAATTGACTTAATGATGAAAATGTATGAAACTAATTGAAATTGTGGAAGATGGGTGATCATAAGTTCATTCTTTGATTTATATTTTTTCTGGAGTTTTTTCTTATTTTTTAGGGTATTACTTTTTGTGGTGATTTATGATGACTATTATATTTCAGATTTTTAGTATCAGCTTTCATTAATGGTTAAACAACTTAAAGTATTAATTGAAGTAATTTTTTTAAAAAATCATTAATTTTGGAAAAGATATATGATGGAAGATAATGTTTATACGAAAATCATTCATGGTTATTTTTATCTCTTGTTTTTTGGTTTATATATTATTTATTTTTTGTTGTATTGCATTGAATATATAACTATATTTGGGATTTTCTATATGTAGTATTTTATTTTTGGTGAGATAATTCAATAGGTTCTATGACTGCTTTGCAATGGCTATAAATTGGAGGTATGGTTATTGTTACTGAATTAAATGACTCAGGGAGATAGATCTATTGGAAATGTTTTTAATTCCTTGGTCGATAGCGTGGATATGTTTTTCTGTAACCGTTGATATAAAATATGCAATGGAAACAAAAACTCATGGATATTTGGTGTGGGGGTGGAAATTGATAATATATGGGATAATAATAAAATTAGTGTGTATGAATCAAAGATAAAATATAGAATTAAAATAGGTAAATTGTTCAATATAGTGTGTTATTACCTATGAAACTAAACAGTGTAATGATTATAGATTGAGTGTTAAATCTTTAAAACTCTATCTATATAGTTAAATTGGTTCCATGAATTCTTATAGTGGCTATTATCTATGTGGAGTAGGGGATGTTTTGATAGTGTTGGTTGGTAACTGTAAGTATTTTGGTGGTGGTTTTTTTGGTTGGGTGGTTTAGTTTTTGATGTGGAGAAATTAGGTTTAGATCCTATGTTTTTATACAATGATATGTTTTCTTGTGTTCCCATAATACACCTGACCAGAGTCAGATATCCTAACTGATTCCCAAAATATTGGGGGTTCTATGTGTTTTCATTTAATATAGAGGTTTGTGAGAGAACATATGGATGACTTATCCCCCTTCCCCACTCTCTCTTCTTGGTTATTCATGGTTTTTAATGTCTCATGGATTGTATGATCACACAGGTGCAGTAAGTGGTGAACATGAAGAAAAAAAGGGTTATTGATTAGGGGTTAAGCTGATGATGTTATATCCAATGGGTTGTTCATGGTAGGGGGTGGTAACAAGGTTGATTCCCTTCGTGCTCATGATACCTTACATTCATGGTTATGTGATGTAAGAAGATAAGTGGTATTTTTGAGTGGATATGGGGCGTTTTGAATTATGTGGTTGTGTATATGGGTGTGTAATGTTTGATACTAATTCCAATATAGGATGTTGGACCTACGATATGTTATAATAGGTAGGGTTAAAGGTGAACCAACATTTTCTATGATGATAAAGGTATAGTGTGTTGTTGAAAGGGATTTTGTGGGATGGGATCTATGGGAATTAAGGATTTGGGATGTGATATTGAAAAAACTAGAGGAAGTAGTGTGGGGAACATTTTGATATATATATTCTTCTGATATTATGTTACTACACATGGATGTGATGTTAGGTGGGTGATCCAATGCGAGTATGGGTGATATTTTACTTGGTAGGAAATGTTTAGTTTTTTGTTTATTTACTTGATCTTTATTAGGACCATTACAAATTTTCAGTATTGGCATCATGCCTAGTCATATTGATTATATATGTTATGAACACACAAGTATGTATATAATTATTTTTTGCTATATAAGAGATATTTGGAGACTAATATTGTCATTACAGGGTTGGATTTTAGAGTTGTCTTGTATTTTCTACCATATGATTCCTTATTATTTTTCCTTCAGGAATTTTTCATACATTTGACATGACACACAATATGATTATTTTTGAATATTGGTTTGTTTTATATGATGTTTTTGGCTGGTGGTATATTCACATTCCTGGTATTAATGGGGAAAATTCCTCAAATATGTGTGATGTATACCCTAGGATCTAGTCCTCAATGCGATCTTTTGGAGGCAGGCTTTGGGGTTACTCAAATTCTCAATAAAAACCAAGGAGGGGTTCCTAATACATATGTGTCATGAAAAAGTTGAATTATATATATATTCAGAGTTATGTAATAGAATAGAGATTGGAACTGTATATGATTTCATGATATTTGTAGGAAAACATTGTTAATCAAAACTAACATGTGATGTAACGGGAGAGACTCAAACAGAAATTGGTATTTAGATCCCCCTGTAATATTATTCTAGGAAATCAATCTTACTAAATTATGTATTAAATATCATGATTATTATGGGTATAGAAATTGGGAAGGTATATACATCTTTCTTTTCTTACAAATTAAGTCTTGTGTTATTTTCAAATATTTAATAAATAAAATAAATTATACCGTAAATAATTTCATGTAATGATAGTAGGGTACATTATAGTTTATAAAAATTATTATTGTTGATGTCAATGTATCGATTAGGTGTGTGATGTTTGACTACATGATCAAATTCCCCAATGATGGGTTGACACAGCTAAGGAGGATGATATATACTTGATGAAGTTACGTGAGTTCCATCATCAGTGGTTAAAAATGTATGAGGTGATTATCTTTGGTGTAGTGAAAGAGAATATATTAGAGGATCTTAAGATTTAATTTAGTTTATTCATGGTACGAATAATTATCAGTTTTCATTGGTTATTAGTTAGATTCACGGTGCATTGCAATGGGGGTGGATACTATAATATAGTCAGTGAAAATGGAAAACATTTCATGGTATAATTTCTAAATGAAGATTCATGAGGATCACTTTTTTCATAATTGAAAGTATATAGGAGGGAGGTTTCTCTATCTCTCTCTTTAATGGGAGAGACTATGAAAAAAAGTGCTTGGGATCTTCTTTAAGTACCACATTCTCTTTTCTCTTGTAATATTTCCTGATAAGGTGTCTTGAGTGTAGAATTTAGAGGATGCAGTACACCTATTTATTCAATATGATATCAACCAATTTACACTACCTACATATTTTGAGTTATGAAATAAGGTTTATATCATTGTGTGTAGTCATGTAATATGTGTATATCTTGATAGGGGATCCACCAGTGTTCCTTAAATAGTAGAAATTATAGTGGATGATTATAAAATCCCTAGCCTTTTATACATATTATTACAAGATTTTAAGAAAACTTAACTATTTAATACAAACTGTAGATAATAAAATATAGTGTGTTTCAAAGAGAAGATACATAATTAAACAACATGAAAACAAAATAAAAATATATTTTATTTAATCATCACAAGTAAATACTTACTTCTATTGAGAGCTTTCATCATTATAGGATAACTTGGGGAATAAATGAACAACGTGATAACCAAAAAAGCCCAATAAGGGAATAGTCAAATGAATAAAGCAAAGTACGTGGTTTAGAAAGCATAAAATGATAACATAAAAATATAGGATACTCGAAAAAACATAAGGATTCATAACATGTATAATGAAAAATCATATAAAAATGGTATCATAAAATTTTGGAAACAATATACAACCTGACAGAATCATGTTTCATGGTTCATTGCACATGTAGCATGAGTCAAGGCTAGCCACCTAGATTGTTTAACGTGGATCATGAGTCAAGGATTCCCACTAAGAGAATTTTACATGAAGCCTTAAGAGATAAAAATTTACCCAATGCAATGGAGAACTTTCTTGTACACCCATCATAACATGTTCACAAATATGTCTTCCACATGATTAATTAACATAAAGGTTACCCATGAAATGAAATTGGCATCATAATCATGTCACAAGGCATAAAAAATGAACATATAATATATGTTTCCATGAAAGTGTGTATTTAAATAATTCAAATATATTAAAAAGATAAAATATAGATATATCATGATATGTTATGTCGAACTAAATTGAATTCATTGAAAAACTGTGTTTAAGAAACATTTGAAATAAAATAATTTACTATTGTTTAAAGAGAATATTAAATATTCATTAAAAAGGAAAAGAAATAATAGGTTGTATGAAACAATAAATTAAACAAGATATATTTTAAAGACAAAATTATTTTATTTAGAAAAATAATGGTTGCTTAAAATAGTTTATGGAGTGATTTGAAAATGGGTAGGAAATCTGGATGTTACCCTGAATTATGATTTCTATTTGGGATGAATTGAGAAGGGATCCTTTTTAAAATCATGAATTTTCCCATAAAAGAAAAATAATATGATATAAATACCTGTTTTTGGAACATATACATAGAATTTATATGAATTAAATAAAACAATTAGTGTTACAATTGGGTAAATACGGAGAATGAGTTACTCGAAGGAAAAATAGGGGTTTGTGTAAAAATCCAAACCTTATGTATTAAATAGTTCTACACATAAATTTATTGACCTATATAATCACATTAAATCCATTAATTAAAAAACTAAGTACTTGTTATACATTTAATTGAATTATTATAATTTTATTAAGTTCATTTATATTTTTTATGAGTAATATTGCTCAATGTCATCATTCAGTAGTCTTTATTTTCGTAGTTTTCATGATTGGTTCACCACTATATAAGTATGGATGTTCATGTATAATGGATATAATTATCTAGAATTGAAAATATATGTTATTAATGAAAAATTGGAATTTTAATTAGTCTTATATTTTTTATTTTGTTAAGCGGATGGTTCATTAGGTAACATGTAAATGATAATCGTTTAGATTAATTTTAATGGGTTTTCGATCACAACGAACTCATACTATTTTACCATTTTAGTATTTTATATGTATGGTAGTTATATAACATAGAATTTGTTAAAACATGAAATTTAAAATCTTATTAAACCATTATAATTGTTTTAAAACCATATTTTAAGGAGATAAAGGAAAATAAATGTGCATCATCTATGAGGTCGGTAAATTCACACATCAAGGGTGATGATAAGATTTTTAGAACAAAAGGAAAGAAATAGAGGTATTTATGATGGATTATTCCATTAAAATAATAAAATTTTAGTATAGGTGAGATATTATAGTTTTCATTCCATTTGTATGAGGGGAGGTCAGGTGAGACTATGAAAAAAATGAACATGAGAAGAAATTAAAAGAAATGATAATGGTTTTATTCTTTTATACTCATCCTCTTTGAGAACCTCCTTGGAAAATTGTATTGGTATTATGATGAGGCCTTTTACTCCCTAATGTGGGGAAGGAGTTGGTATGTGATTTTAGCATAATTAGGATAAGTCTCAATACTTGAGATATGTGAGGAAAAGAAGTTGCAAGGGGTGGTATTTATAGTGGTGGAGAGAGGTGTTTTCTCATTATTATAATCATTAGTTTATTATTTTGGCTCACGATAATGAATAATTACATAATTTTCTATGAATATATTAAAATAAAGATGGATAGTTCAATATTTTGGTCATACCTTAGTTATACATCATTTATGACTACATAATTCATGTATTTAATTGTAATCATAAATTATTGTATTTTACTATTCACAAAAATAAACTATTTTAGTAAAATCCAATAAAAAACATTCAACATGTATAATACCAAAATGAAATCCAATTTATGAAAATACATTTCTAAATCTAGAAAAATTAAATTTTAAATAGAATCATCATTTTCATGAAAAATACAGATTTTAAAACTATAACTGATTTTATAATAATTTAAAATTTTTATTAATTTCATATAATATTATCGTAAATCATAAGAAAATAAAATACTATTCTATTAATCAATTTTATGAAGATTTATTTTCTTTTAAATTTTATTATCAATCATAATATTGTAATTAAAATTTTATGACTTATAAAATACAAACAATTAATTAGTAACTTTTGACCCATGTTATTACATAAACAATGATATAATTATGCCATATGTTCATTTATAAGATTCATAAATTTTACTTATTCTTTCATGGGTAATGTTATTATTCATTTTGGCTAGTTCAATATTCATAAGGGTTATATTACTATTCCCAATGTCTAGTTACTATTTCATTAATAAGGTTTCCCTAACTTCTAGAAATACCTTTTATTTAAATCATTATACATTTATAATTTTTGTATTGTGTTTGATATATTATATTATGTGATTTATAATATAAGGAACAATTATAAAAATGTACTTTTAAATTTCCATAATTTTGTTTTATTACATTCTTCCCCTTATTAATTTTCTCCCTTGAAATTTCATTTTACAAACAATGGGGAAAACAGGTGAGGGTACTTGCCCATCATCACTTCCTCTATTTCTAATATTGCATATTCATACATTTCATGGTACTTTGACCAGGTGTGTAGTCTTGTAAGATATAAATTTATCTTTACAATCCAATATCATCAATGGTCTCTCCTTATATGAGAAATTATTTTCCCACTCCACCACCTCTAAATATAGTTCATGTGAAGGATCTGGTACATACTTCTTCAAGAGGGATACGTGGATTACATTGTGTACGTGATACATGGTAGGTATAAGTGATAGTCGATAGGACACAACATAGACATGGTCAATGATCTCGAACTGACTAAAGTACTAGGGACATGTATTTCCATTCATCCCAAATATCACAATCTTCTTCCATGGATGTTTTTGGATGAATACCATGTATCCAACCTTAACCACAAGGGTTCATTGATGAATTCTTACATAGATCTTTTGTCAAATTTGTGCCTCCTTTATGTGATACTGTATATTTTTCACCATCTCCACCATTTCATCCACCATTTGAATCCAAAATAGCTTACGTTGACTGGCTTCATTGTAGTATGTTAGGGTTCTGCATATTTTCCCAAATATAGGATGATATATAACCATTTCGATTCTCAAGTGGAAACTATTATTTTATGAGAACTTGACCATAGTTAAATGATGGTCCCATCCACCCTTGAGGCCCATAAGAACATTCCCTCAAAATATCTTCCATTTTATGAATAGTCTTCTCATATTGGCCATCAGTTGGAGGATGATAGGACATACTGATGTTCAACTCTGTGTTTAGATCGTGTTGGAAAATTTTCTAGAAGAAGGTGGTGAATCTCAAAATGTGATCTTATAGAATTGATAGAGGTAATCCATATAACCTTAACACTTATATGATATATATCCATGAATTTTTATCTAATGATAAATCCCCTCAAATTGCAATAAAATTGGTTATCTTTATTAGATGATCTACAATAACCCATATAGCACAGTTTTCTCTGGATTTCATTGGAAGTGTAGTGATAAAATCCATAGTGATTTTTTTCCACTTCTATGTTTGTATGGGTAATGGTTGTAACATCCCTTTAGAATTTGTGTCTTTCATCCGTTAATTTCTCACTTACCGGAAAGTTTGATGTATTATCTGTGATCTCCTTTTTCTTATTGTCCCATTAATAGTTCTCTCGGAGATCTCAATACATATTTGTGCTCCCTGAGTGAATAGAGATGGTCGAGATATATGTTTCAGTTAGAAGATGTCTATTTATATCAAGATTTTATGCTCACATAGTCATGTTCCAAATATCAATATTCATTCCTCTTCGATTTTAATCTCTATGGATTTCCCATTTCTGGTAGCTTTATCCTTTTTCTGAATTCCGACATCATTTTTTGAGCATCATTTTTATTCTCCATGACAAATAGTTGAGAAAACATTTGAGAATGGATTGAAGATATTCCTTCCTTTATGATTCCCATGTCCATCCTTTTTAATTATAATAGTATTGGATCCATCTAAATTATCATTATAGATGAAGATGTACAAACCTTTCTACTTATATAATCCATCACATTATTTTATTTTCTATGATAGTAGTGGATTGAAAATTCATAATCCTTGAAGAGATCTTACCATATTCACTGGTACATATTAATATCTTTATGTGTGAATATATTTTTTATGCTATTATTATTAGTATATATTTTAGACAGCTCTCCATAGAGATAATGCATCTAGTATTTGAATGTAATGAACACAACTACCGACTTCATATCTTGTGTGGGACAGTTTTTCAAACAACATGAGTTTTATTGGAGCCATTTTTTAATTGAATTAATTTTAATTGATATATTTAATTGAACTACTTCAAAAATATCCTTATCATGTAACCTACTTCATAAACATTACACTCATACCGAAATTTCATATGTTACATGCAACACTGAGTTTCCACGAAACATATTTAATTTTATAATTGATTAAATGAGATAATTAAATCATAGAAATAATACATATTAATATTATTAGTAATAAATAAATTTAGTTTTTTAATAATAGTTCTATATAATCAATACTTATTGATAACTAATGATATAAATTTGTGTAAAGACTTTGTATATTTTAAAAAACTTTTTCTCAAATGAATTACTTTTCAAGTTCATCATTTAAAGAAAATAAAATTTCTTTTAGAAAAATTTTGTAATTTGATTTTTTAATATGAAATTTATTTTTTATTTATTACGTCTAAATAATCTTAGGATGAATTGTTTGGATTTTTCTGAGAAACTTCATTTTTGGATGAATAGTGAAAACTGGTGAATTTTAATTCAAAATTGCCTTTTCAGAAAACTTATGTATAAGGTTAAATTGTATTTTAAATTAGTTTCAAAGATTAATTATATAAAAAATTATCAATTAATCCAATTTATGTCATTTTATCCAATTTTACATCGGAATTGGATATAATAACTTTGTAAATGTTTGATCATTTTTACTTCAGAACACATCAGTGTCTTCCCGTCAGTGGGATTAAATATAAATTAATTTCTTCCACTTATTTGAATAGAATTTCTAGAAATGTAATAAATATTTGTAATTAGACTAGTTTTTAATTTATATTATGTTTTACATAGTTTTTCACCACAAATATTAGTCAAATTGATTAAAAACAATTAAAACGATTATGTTAAAAAGTAGGTTAACAAAGTAATAAACCATACATTTATGAAAAAAACGACCTAGAAACATGTACACGATCCATTTTTGAGCCATATTTCTTCCATAACAAATCTTTTCTAGAATTGGGTCTATTATGGGATTCACATTACATGTGAAAAGTGTATATGGAATTCCATTATCCAAATATTTCAAGAGTACCACTCCTCCACCACTTTAAAATTTCCTCCTCTCCTCTCACATATTCACACCTCTAAAATCACTTATTTACTTCCAATATATGCTCAAATATCCTTCAAAACCCATTAAATTCTACTTTAATCATCCATTTATGCTTATATACTTCCATTTAATCCCTTTGGTGCAAACTAAAAGGTGTTACCCGATTAGAGGAAACACCCTCCCTTAAGCTCCATTCTTTTATTTCCATTATCCAATCCCTAAAATATTTATATTCATGGATTTTATACCATACAATTTATCCTTAATATACTAGTGTGTTATAATACTAATTTTTTTTCCGTGACTTATACACAATTCCATCTAATGGGTAACAAACACACTGTTTACATGTGTGGAGAACTACTGCCTCCCGAAATGATGATTTTTCATTTATCCTTTACCGCCTCCCATGGTGTAAATAATGATTATATATGTTACATATAATATATTGATAAATTATTTATTATTATTTATATTTTATTTATAATATACCCTTACACTTTTTTGTATTTTTTTAAACGATAATTTCGTTTGAGGAATTGTGGACTACCACACCCTCAAAGTGATGGGATTCATTCAAACACTACAAGAAATGTTTTATGTATATTGTTTATAAAATTATATGATATATTTTAAATAATAATGAAAATTTATTGATATTATATACATATATTCATATAAATATAATTTATTGAAATTATTTCTTTCAATACATCAATAAAATGGAAGCAGCGATCATTCGAATGTATGACCTACCGTCTCCACGAATTGTGTATTCCAGTTCGTACATCTATAATATATATATTATAATGATAAAAATATAATCAACATTAGTGATATTTATATTATTTATTACATTATACAAATCATGATATATGTATTAGGACCAATGATATAACAAATTAAGACACATTGCAAAAAAAACAAAACAAATACTACCTGAAGCATAGCCATACCATAGAATTATTAATAAGAATGTAATATAAAGTCATAATAAAACCATATGTGGGATTATATATAATGATATGGTTCTACAAAAAATGTATATTAAGAATATATTTATTATGAATGAGGTTCTTACGAGCACAAAGATAATCAAGATGCATGGTATGGGAATTTCATCTCACTCTTTCTTTTAGTGAGATACATGGATTATTCACCACTCATTTATTTTATGAGGAGTATATATAAAAAATTAATCAATTATATTGCTTATATACTTAAATATTTGGGTTTTTACATAACCACTCTATGATCTTCCATTTATGGGGTTAATATTTCAAATATTACCAAATTGGTAAGGCATTTTGGTCTCAATTTTCCTCTATTAGGACACATATTTTGTTATATACCTATATTGTTTTTGAAGATTTATAATCATAAATCTGACATGTTAAATCATGAATTTAATTATTTTAAGGGTAGTTAAAGATTTATAAAAATTAATTTTCTTGAATGGATATTATGTTCCAAATTCAAAATGTGCCAAGAATTTAATGAAGCAATCTCATGTTTTATTGAGTTTATATTCGATTTTTCTTTAATTGATGAAATATTACGATTCATATCTCAATAAAACTAACTAGATTCCTTCCCCTATGTTTATTAACGTTATATTCATATATTAGTACCATTTTCCCACTCTTTGGTACTAAAAATAATTAATAATTATTTTTAAGAAAAATCTGATCGTATTTACCTATATGGTAAAAAATATTGTTTATTTAATAAAAAATGATTTCATGTATGTATTAAAAAATGTTATAAAATAATACCTGAAGATCATTTTCATTGGAAAAATATTTTTTTATTTTTTTCAAAACATCTTCATTAGTTTTTAAAAAAATGTTTTTCATAAGGATTCATGTTTTAAAAATCATTTTCAGAGATGAAAGGATACATTTCTCAAGAAATGGATTCAAAATAAATTTTAAAATAATATTCCTTAAAATATCATACCTATTAATGATACTGATGTATCTATGATATTATCTATGGTTTCCATTCATATTCTTTCTATTAATGGGTTATGCATTGATATCATGATGGTTATGAATCTCATCTCATATTCACAAGATATTTTCTTTTGAAACACGATTATATTCATGGTTTAAACTTTGAAGAAGTGATGAATAAACATGTCTACTTTCATAGGTTATTATTTGGTTAAATTTTATTAATACCCATTTTATTTTAAGGGTTATGATTTTTTATTAAACATGTCTCTTTTTATAGGTCAAGATATGATGAATGTTTTATTTTTTGGCACATGTTTGAATGATGTTATTATGTGACGAGTGGGACCTATGTCACACTCCAATTCCATGAATAGTGATTTATGAGTCATGAGTATGTATTTTAATAATGAACATGATTACATGTTAATAATTTTATTCATAGTCCTGGATTCAAGTTCATATGTTTATCTGTGAACTTGATTATATGTACGCAATGTTATGAGTGAATCTTATTATGTGTTCATAATGTTATTCCTGAACCTGATTATGTGTTCAAAATTTTATACATGGACCTGGTTTCATGTCTATATATTTATCCTTGAACCTGATTACGTGTTCAAAATGTTATGCATTATCTTGATTGCATGGTCCAAAAATTATGTATGGACCTGGTTGCTAGTTGATAAGTCTATGAGGGGCCTGATTTTACATCCTTAACTTCACATGTGATCCTTTTTCTAATTATATATGTTCACTATAAAATATTTTTTTGTCTATTCCATAATTCCATGTCTTTTTCCTATATTATTATTTCATGTAATATGCTCTTCAATGCTATATGATTCACGTCCTATAAATTACAATTTTTTTCAACGATACATGATTATGTTATTTGATATGTAAGTTATGTTCTATTAATGATCACGATCATGTTACTAAACCATTATGTTTATGATATGGGTACTCATTTTCATTATTTACGCATATTGATCATTTGATCTCACCATTTTCTTATGTCAATTTTAGACAGGTTTTGAAGAATGGTTTTTATATAGAATTAATAAGGGGTGATATTTTTTGGAAACATTGAAGATATTTCATGGAGATATAATTTTTTTTCTAATTTTACAAATTCACTAAATTAATATGGTATTAGGTTTCCTATTTTTTTAATGTTTTATGTATTCTGAAAATGTGATGTAATTTCTATAAAATTAAAGATTATATCCATATAGTCTCTATTAGAGGAAATTTTTAGTTAAACATTGGAAGGTAGGATGATAAAAACATAGTGAGAACCCAATGTACATGTGTAAGTATATCAATTCTGAAAACCTGTTCGGAGCCTCATTCTGGGTAATCTAGTATAGGACTATGGGCCTTACTGCACACCTAGTCTGGCACTCTAGAGGGATATTCAATTGGAATTTAAGAACTCTTAATGATCAAACATAAAGGATTTAAATTGAAATTTTAAATGAATAGCCAAGGATAATCCTATGGTATTTTATATTAATATAGGTATCATAATTTTGAAATATCATATGTGACCTTTCATGATTATATGGTTCCAAATTATGATAATTATTTCTTACACTATGTTTTTGGTTTTAGTCAATGGTTGGAAATTGATGTAACTGTGTTAATGGTAATTGTGATAGAAAATTAAACAATTTTCCCCCTAAATATCCTCATGTTATGGGGGATATAATAAAAATCTTCTTTTCTATACTCTCATAGCTTTCTCATGATATGAATAATGTTGAGCTTCCAAATGATTAAAGGTTAGAACAATGTAATACTTAGTCCTTCATGAGCCATCATCGACCTTCTTTCAGAGGGTATTATGGTCCAATTATTTATCAACACTAGATCAATACCACTAAAATGATTTTCTATAATCTCTAGTGTTCTGATAAAGATAAATTCATTCTGGATGTATATTGGTTAGAGGGTGACGCATACCAGTGGTGGACTCTAATCAATAATATAAGGAATTAAAGTAAATCTGAATCCATGAATTGGGATGAGTTCAAGAACATATTATTCATTAAGTAATTTCCTATTATTAATCACATTAATATATAAAAGGAGTTCCATGAGATGACGAAAAATGAAGATAAATCAATAATGGTGTTGGACATAATATACCATATTAGTTAGGAATAGAATGTGAATTGAGAAGTCATAGTTGAAATTGAGGATAGAGTTACATATAAATATCCAAGTTTTAACAAGAATATGAAGATGAAATTCAAAGGGTAATATTAAACATTAGTATATAACAAAACATTTCAAACTTATACTTTCTAAACCAGTAGGAAAGAGAACATTGGAGAGTTATTTAAATGTTAAACATGATATTTTATGTAATAGAACTGTGGCCACTGATAAAAAAATCTAGATGTGATGAGAAGAATAAATTAAATGAAATTAGTGGAGGGAAAGATCAATAAATTGAACAAACCACACTTCAAAGTTTCTAGTTCATGGAGTTTGAGGATTTTGTGAACAAATTCCCAAATCTAAGGGATAATATGGATGATAATTCAAAACAACCCTTGTTTAAAAATAATAAAGGGATACATATGTAATCACAATGGATGAAGTGAATAATGAATACCAGGAGAAAGTTTATCTATTCCCACCTTATTTGGGGATTTTATTTTTTATTTTGTATGAATAAGTCCTACGATAATATTTTTGTTCATATTTTTTTGATGTATCATGTGGTTATATACCTCTACATGGATTTGGGAAAAAATAAAATCAGATTTAATGTTCTGTTGGTCAAAGAGCCCATGTATCCAATAAAAATATATTTTTCATAAGATAAGTGAATATTCAATGAAAAAAGGGTGAATTATATTTTGTATGTGTTATAAGGTCAACCATTTATGGAAATTTTAATTTAGGGTTAAAATAATGTTTTTTATTTTAATGTATTGTCTCTCTATATGAGGAATAATGTGTTTTGGATAACCTATTAGTGTTGATGGTAACTGAAGAGAGATGAGTTGAATTATAATGGATATGATGATCTATTATTACATTAGCAATGAAAAAAAATTCATTCATTTCAAAGGGTAAGAGATGAAGTGGAAATATATTAAGGCACATGCAAAGAGTGAGATTTTGTATATTAATGTTAATAATATCATGTAAGTATAACTTCTCAGAAAAAATTATTCAACTCTTGGGAAAGAATCATGACATAGAAAAGGTTACCCAAGTTCATTATTATTTTATGAATAAAATGGTCCCTTAGAGATTCATGGATTTATGGATGTTTGATTGTTAACTTTATCCAGACCATGTTATCTATCACTCGGTATCTTAACATGATATTTATATTTCTCTTCCACGAGCACGTTTTCACATCCCACCCATGTTCTCATATGAGGAAACCTATTTATATGTTACTTTGTGTGACTATTACGGTTCTAAATTTCACCTTTTGATGGAATTTATAGTATTAAATTTTAAAAAATTAGATTCATTTAATGAAACATTCATGTATTAAACCACTGATAACCTTGGTGAATTTTGGGGGAGAAATTCATTTTAACAGGGGTTAAATTTAACACCATTAGTTTTTATAGACCCCTTTTTGAATGAATTAATTTTCATTGATATATTTAATTTCTCTAAGGTTAATATTCCTTTAAAATGACACTAATTTGGCATATGTTACACCCATTATTAACTTTCATATGTTACACACAACACCATGTTCCTACAAAACATATATTTTTATTATAATTATTTATATGATATAATTATAATCCAGTAATTAGATTTAATAATATTAATCATAAAAACTAATTTAAAAATTTATAATAATTTTATATAAATAAAACATATTGATAATAAATGATATAATTTTTTGCAAATCCCTTATATGTTTAAAAATACTATTTCTCAAATGAACTACATTTCAAGTCCTTATATAAAAAAATTATAATACAAAGTTTAGAAACATTTTTTAAATTTAATATGATAATATGAACATTATATTTTGAATTTATAAATTCATATTTATCTGAGGGTGAGTTTTTGGGATTATTCTGTGGAGATTCCTTTTTGATGAATAATGAAAAATAAAAAATTTTAATTCAAAATTGTCTTCTCGTAAAATTTATTTATAATGATAAATTATATTTCAAATTTTTTCAATGTTTAATTAGATAATATTTTATCAATTAATCTAATTTAGTTCATTGTATCTGATTACACATTGAAATTTGATATAAAAAGGTAGTTAATTTTGATCATTTCACTTTAAATACAGGTAGTGTCGTCCTATTAGAGGGATTTGATTTATTTTAATTTCAGAGAATTATTTGATTTTCATTTGAATAAATTAATTTAATATTTTAAATGATAATAATTTTTAATTTCAATTATATTAAACATAGTCATTGACCAATAATATTAGTGAATGCGATTAAAATTATTTTCAATGATTAAGAGAAAATGGGGATAAAAATGTAAAAACAATTAAATTTATATCCCAAAAACCTAGAAACATGTACAATAGATATTTTATGTACATATTGGACTCTATCCTTTCTTTTATCAAATGTTTTCCATTACTGGAACCACATGACATGTGGAAAATATGTAATCAATTCCTTTGTCAAAATATTACTAGAGTATCACTCAAACACTATAAAAAGGCCTCATCTTCCCCTATTTCTTCACAAATTTCAAATCATGTAGGTTCTCCCAATATCAACTCAAATATCCTTCAAAAATCACTCTTTTCCTCCCTAAAGCATACCTTTGGATATAAATACTTCCTTGAAATCCATTTGGTGAAAACAAAAAGGAGTTACTCGATTAAGAGGTAACGCCCTCTCTCAAGCCCCTTTCATTAATTTCTATTATCCAATCCATAAAATATTATTATTCCATGAATGAATAAAAAAATTATCCTAAGTATACTAGGATGTTTTTTTGGATAATATTTAGACCTACAATCACAGACACTTCTATCGGATGTGTAATGAACGTACTATTTATGAGTACGGAGAACTACTACCTCATGAAACGATGATTGTTCATTTTTACATAACCTCCTATCATAGTGGAAAATATGGTGAAAATATATTTATTTATATAATATATGATATTTATAATATCTTTATTCTTTGAAAAATTTTATTCATAACATAACTTTATTCATTTCATTATTTTTAAATATGATAATTTTGTTAGAGGAACAGTGGACTACCGCCCCCTCAAAACAATATAATTCATTCACACACAACATGAAATATATTAAGGATATATTTAGTAATATTATATTATATATTTGAAATAATAATGGTATTTTAATGATATTATAAACATATGTACATATACATATATCAAATTTACTTTCTTAATGTCAATATGTCAATAAAACGGATGCAATATTCCTACGTACATATGACCTACTGTCTCTATGAAAATTGTATTCCATTTCATAATTATATATTATATTTATTATTATAATACAAATATAATGTATATTAATGGTATTTTAATCATAATTTAGTTTTTGGAAATCATTATATATGTATAACGACCAATGATATTAAAAATTAAGACACATACAAAAAACAAAGCAAATATTACCCAAAGCATAACCATAACATGGAATTTTTAAAAATTGGGTAATATAAATTCATAATAAACCCATATAAGTATATTATATATAAGATTATTGGTCTCTAAAATATTTATAATAAACATTTATTTATTTTATAATAGGTTCTTTTGAGCATGAAGAGAGTCAAGATGCAAGGTAAGGGAATTACATCTTAACCTTTATTTCTGTTAGATATATACCATATTCAGCACTAACATATTTTATGTTGTGTATATACTGGATATTAATTAATTATATGCCTCTTATACTTAAATATATGTTTATTTACATAACAATTTTAGGATATTTATTTTATTGGGTTTATGTTTCATAAGTTACCAAATCGGTAAGACCGTTTTGTTTCAGTTTTCCTTCATAGAGACACATGTTTTTTTATACACCTACATTATTTTTAGAGGTTTATATACATACATTATAAATGTTAAATCCTTAATCCCATTATTTTAAGGATATTTTCTTATATAATTATTATGAACCAATTTTACCAAGTAGATATAGTTTATTGATGTAATCTCATAATTTGTCGAGATTATTTATGATTATGGTTTTACTCATGAAATATTATGATTCATCTCACAAGAACACTCATGTGTTTCATTAAAATTTATTTATTCAAGGTATATCCATGTATTAATACCAATTCACCACTCTTTAGAACATTAAATAATTATGAAAATTTTTTTATGAAAAATATGATCATATTTCCCTCTTCATTCGGAAATCTATTTTACTTCAAAAACCATGATTTCAACAAATGTTTTATAAAATTTCATGAAAATATCCATGAAGATAATATTCATGGAAAAATATTCCTTATTGTTTTAAAATATTCTTTAATATGTTTTTAGGAAAATGGTTTTGAAAATGTTTTATTTTTTAAAAATCATTTTCCAAACAAGAAAGAATATTTTACTCATGAAATGCTTTCAAAAGATGTTACAAAATTATTTTAAATATAAGATGACATCAGTTTATGTTACTCATTTCTTTATAGTAAATGATCTTAAGGTTATATTCATATACTTTCTCTGAATGGTTTATTCACTGATGTCATGATGTTTTTGAAACATACATCTCTTCCATGAGTTATATTAATCTGAAACATACTTCATTTATCTGGTTAGGATTTCATCAAGTTATTATGAAACCTATCTATTTTCATAGGTTATAATGTGAATAAATTTAAATGATAGGATTTTTATTTTAGCGGTTATTATTGGATTTTTATTAAACCAATCACTTTTTATTGTTCATTGTATGATGAACGTTTATTTTTTTGCATAGGTATGAATGATGTAATTATGATATGGGTGGTATCTATACCTCCCTATAATGCATTGGGTAATGATGGATGACTCATGAGTATAATCGTTATGCATGAAGATGATTACATATTAACATTGTAATTCATGGTCCTGGTTGCATGTCCATAAGATTTTGATTGAACCTGATTTCATGTTCACAATGTTAATAGTGAAAATTATTACGTGCCCGTAATGGTATGGTTGAACCTGATTACATGTACACAATGTTGTGCCTTGACCTGGTTTTATGTCCATAAATTTATGAGTGATCCTAATAACATGTTCACAATGTTGAATGAACCAGATATCATGTTCAAAAAATTATTCTTGGACATAGCTTCTTGTCTATAAATATATGAAAGGTCCAGATTTAATGTCCATAACATAATGTGTGAAATTGTTTCTACATATACATGTTCACTAAGTTATAGATTTATTTTTATTATAAAAGTCAACATATTTTTCCAATGTTATGGATTCATGGATTATTCTCTTTATTTCCTTATGATTCATGTATAATGAATTAAAAATATGTTTTCCCTCATTCATGATTAGGATCTTTGATATATAGGGTATGATATTCTAATGATCAAGATCAGGTTATTATACCCTTATCTCCATGATATGCATACACATTTTCTTTATTTACCGTGACTGAGCATTAGAACTCACCCATTTATTATGTATCCATTCCATAGGTTATGAAGAACTATTTTTAATTACAATTACTAAAGGAGAAGATCATTGTAGGAAACGTTGATGATATTACTAATATAGTAAATTATTTTTTCATTTTTGCAACTGAACTAAAATAATATGGTCCATCTATGTGTGTTTTTATATTATTTTATGTGTTATGACAAAGTGATTTAATGTCTATATATGTCAAGACAGGGTCATTATATTTTTTCTCATTAATTTTTAGTAGCCTTTATGTGTAGGATATCAGTATATAATTTTTCATCAGTACACATCTTAATACCTTATTTGAAGAGTCTCTATGCACCACAAAGAGTTCACTACTCGTTGCTAGTGTGAGCACTGGTTCAGTGAGAAGACAATTTTTCAACTCTATAAAGATGTATTCACTTTCATTGGTTTATAAAAAAATATATACATTCAACGTATGTTTTTTATAGGGTTTTATAATCATTATAAGATCCTCACAAATCATCGATAGTACCCAGCTTGACCAAGGAAGCTACAGACCATCATTAAATATGTTGGCCTTGGACACTCTTTGATTTCCATTTTCATGGAAGGTTCAATAGATATACCATTTTTGGTGATTAAATGCCCCATGAATGATACTTCCTCCATTAATAACTGTCATTTACACTACTTTTAAAATAGTTCCCCCCTTAAAAAATACTTGAATACCGTATTAAAATTCTCTCATTGTTCCTTTTTTCTATTAAAGTATATCCGAATATCATCAATAAATATTACCAAAAATTGGTTGATCTAATATCTATGGACTCTATTAATTAAATACATGAATGTTTTTGGATCTATAGTGAGTCTTTGGGGCATCACTATGAACTTATTGTTTCCATACCTCATTAAAAAGTCATTATTGATAATATCTTATGTACTCCCCTTTAATTAGTGATATACAAACCAAGGGTCCCCATTGAGAAAATAATTGGCCTCATATAGTTTATTGAACAATTCATCTATCCAATTCAAGGAACACTTATTTATTATCATGATTTTTTACCTCACAATAATCAATGAATAGGTGCATTGATCCATCTTTATTCTTGACAAAGAGGACTAGTGCACCACATGGTAAAGCACTTGGGTGTATGAAACCCTTGTCCATATTCTCTTTTAATTTCTATTTCATCACATCCAACTCAATGATGGATGTATTATGAGTAGTATTTGATACAATAATAGATCCACGGATACATTCAATTGAGAACTCAACATATCGAACAAGAGTATGCCCATACAATTATTCATGGAATTTATCAATGTATTCCCTCAAGATGGTCATTTCTTCAACACATGATTATATTATTTGTATTAATCATTTTATGTAGATATTATTTCTCATAAGGAATCAAAATTTACAATTGAGATGATTGTTCTAAAGGATACTAATCTTTCTCCTTACAATTATATGGGACTAGAGCATGCTTTGGGATATGAAGAGTGATCTCACATTCCAAATATTTGATGTTGGGTTAGTATCATGGTAGATAATGAATCCCCAAAATAGCATCAAACTATACCAAAGGTAGTATTAATAGTTTTTCTATGTTATTCAATCCACAAAAACTGGGATGAGTTATAAACTTTGGTGTAATAATTTCCCAACTTTTTGTTCTCACAAATAAATCAACCTCAAAATTTTGTGGTAGTTTTTTGAATATTTCTTATAACATGAAGATATGAATGAATGTGTAGAAATAGAATCAAATATTACATTATTTATTCATGAATATATAATAAGCATACATGTTACAACATCATTTTGGAGCTCTACATCAATAGTAGTAATAGAATATAGTCTTCCTTACTGCCTTGGAGGTTTTTCGGTTTGATTACCTCCAACAACCCATGGTTTATGGAATGGGTTCACATAATTCCCATGTTACATGTAAGATAAAAACTGTATTATTGAAATACTGTTGATCAAAACATTATATTATTCTTCCATACTAGGGGAATTAATCATATCCCTTCAGAAGTTATTAGTGAGATGACATATTATTCCACATTGGAATCATTTATTGGATCCCTTTAGAAAATTATCAGGATTCTTCTTCCTACAGTTTTTAACAAGGGATATTTTTTTCATTCCATCATGGGATTTATCTATTGATTCGCCAATATTAAATTATAATTTACTCTTTTTATCAGCATCCCTATAAGTCCATTGAGAGCCTCTGATCTCAATTGTCACCATAAGGTCACAACATACAATCTCCTAGTAAATTTCTATGACTCTAACTTCAAGCTCTTTTTATAGACGTAGCTTTATTCTAGTAAATAAGTGATCCACCCTAATTTCTATGTTCATTACAGATCCATAGTTGTATCTTGAAAGACTTGTATAGTTTTCATCATACTATATAATAGAGTCATCTTCTTTCTACTTAAGTCTGAGTAACCCTCTTTCCATATTGAGGCAGAGGGTTCACGGAAAATATTTATTGATAAACATTTTCTTAAATTCCTCCCAATACCTAGAATCAAATTTCTCCTTATATTTTGTGTTCTTTATATGTTTTCACTATTGATCACCTTCCCCATCAAAATAATAGACCTCCAGCACAACATTTTCTTCTTCTGTGCAAGAGGGGACATAAAATATCATTTAAATTTAATTAATCTATGATTTGTTTGAGGAGGGCATTAGATGATCCACTAAACATGGGATTACTTCTCTATGTAATGGTTTCAATCGAAAATTTTCATCTCTCAAGATAATTAGGGTGTTCCATGAGATTCATGATATTATTTATAACTTAAGATAGTTGAAACGGTACTATCATGACATTTTGAGCACCCTCTACAATTAAATTTGGAATATAATTAGGTCATTCATCACATTTCCTATCATATTGATTGTTATAAAAGGTTCATAAATTTCCATCCAATAAATATGAAATGAATGTGTATGTAGGAACATCAATAAATAACTAAAATGCATAATATAAGTAAACATTATTTGTAAAATGATAAACATGCAATAGTAAAATATACCCTATATTGTGATTCCATAGGATTCAATATAGGTTATCCATGATCTATTTCCAATCATATATTCTTAAGGAATATTTTTAATTACCTTAAATATAGTTCATAATGAGATTATGAATTTACCTATGTATTTCCTCTGATATTGTCAAACTAGGTGCACAATAAGTCCCATTGTTGTGTACCATGTTACCCCGAGTTAGGCCCGAAAGACATTTGTTTTGTGTTCTTACACCCAGGTACGTCTTTGATAGAACAACATAAATTTCTATTATCTAGAACATGATTTATTTTATTGATAAACCACATACTCTATACTAACCCAAATTTAGGGATGTTTTCTAATTATTAGTCTTATCCCTAGGGTTATTACTGAAGAGATAAATTACTAATCTCAAAAAATTAACTAGGCCTTGCTATGATACCAAAAACAATAACTCTATCATTTTACACATATAATTACATGATTTTAAGCGTATGTAACCGTTGAATAGAAACCGATGATCTTAATGTCTTGTGTATTTTGAAGGATACATGCATAATTAAACAACATAAAAAATTAAAAAACATTTATTTTATATTCATATGGAGCTGAGAACGTCCAATTTGCTCTTAAAAATGTATAGGATAACCTAGTCAAATACATGAATGAAGGGATGATCAATATATCCCAGTAATGGAATATATGTATGAATATAGCACAATAGATGGGGTATAAATCATAACATGATGATATAAAAAGACATAGAACATGAATTAACATAATAATTAATAAAATCTATAACATGGAATCATATATGAATGGTATAATTGAAATATGGAAAAAACATACAACATAACATAAGAATGATTTAAGGATCATTGCACATGGAGCATGAGTCAAGGCGAACAAAAAATATAGTTCCATATAGATCATGAGTCAAGGATAACCACCAAGATCATGGTGCCTAATATATCATGAGACTAGACATTACCCAATGCATTGGATCACTATCTTGGTGAACCCATCACAACATGTTCATGAACATTGGTTCTACATGAATAATAAAAGAACATATTCCCCATAGGAGGAAATGGGTATCATAATCATGTCACAAGGCCTAAAAATAAGAATATCATAAATTTTTCAACAAAACAATGGATTAAAAACAAACATGGACATTCTATAAGGGAAAATATATACATATCATGAAAATTGATGTCAAACTTACATGAAAACATTTAAATTTTTTTAAGAAACATTAGAAATAAAATAATTTAGGATGGTTTAAGGAAAATTATAAAGATTCAGCAAAATAAAAAAGGATTAACATTTTCTATAATACCACAAATGAACGGTGATATATTTTCATGGTAAATTTTTTATTTTTTAAAACTAATTCTGGATAAAAACATATTTTGTAATGAACTTGAAAAGTCTTGATAAATCTGAGAGTTCTCTTGAATTAGCGTTTCTTAACAGGATTAATAGAGAAGGGAAACATTAAAAAATGTATTTATCCATAAAATAATGATGATATGAAATGGAAAAATTATTTTGTAATATATAATATAATTTATATGATTTAAAAAAATTAATATGAGTTTTATTGGGGTAAATAGAGTGAATGAGTAACCTAGAATAAAAAATGGGTGTTCGATTAGAAACCCTTACCTTATCTATAAAAGGGTTTTTAATTGATTATCATGTCGAAAATAAAAAAAAATTAAATACATTAATTAATAAATAAAAAACCCTTAGTACTTGTAATTTATCTATTATAATATTATTATGTTCATTTATGGACTTTTTTATGAGTTATAGTGTCAAAATTCATCATTCAGAAGTGCTCGTTTACTTAGTTTTCATGATTGATTCAATTGTATATATGAATGGAAGTTCATGTAGAATGGGTATATTTCAATGGAATAGATAATATATTTTACTAATAATCATTCATAAGTGTAATTGATCTTATATATTTTTCCATTTCCATATATGAGGATGAATCATTACATAACCTGTTAATGATAATCATTTAGGTTAATTTTAGCCATTTTTCAATCATAACGTACTCATATTTTTTTATAATTTTGGTATTATATATATATATGTTCAAGAACATAAAAGGGGTTAAAAATAAATTTTAAAATATTATTCAACCATTATAATGTTTTATAATACCATCTCTGAAGGAGATAAAGAAAAATGAAAGTTCATCATCCACAATGTAAGTAAATTGACAAATCATGGGAGATAATTTAAGTTTTAGAACAGAATGAGTGGAGAAGAGGTTTTGATGGTGTATTATTCCATTAACCTAAAAAATTATAAAATAGGTTAGGTAATAGGGTTATCATTCCATTTGGATGATGGGTGGTGAGGAGAGAATATGAAAAGAAGATAACATCAAAAGAAATTTACAGAGAGGAAAGCGGATTTTACCTCTGGTATTCCCCCTCCTTGACTACCTATATAGAGAAAATGTTTGGGATTTTGATGATACCCAGATATATTGTATGTGGGGGAGGTATTGGGATTTTTTAGTTGAATTTGTATAATGATCAAAGTTTGATAGGTGTGAGGAAATAAATTTGTGAGGTGTGGTATTTATAGTAGAGGAGAGGGGTGTTTTCTCATTATGTTAATAATTTTTTTCCTCATCTATATTACTATTTTGAGAATTATCACCAATAATATTAAATAAATAATGTACAGTTCTAGATTCTGGGCTTACATCATCTATAAATAATCATTGACTCCATAATTCATGTTTTTAACTTTTATGATAAATTATTGCATTATACTACAAATATAATATTCTAATATTTTGTAAAAATGTCCAAATTTCAACGTTAACTATTTTAGATGTGTAGATTTCCAAAAATAAATCCATTTTATGAATATATATTTCTAAATAATAGAAATTTAATTTGAAAATAAAATCAACATTTAGTAAAAAACTGATTTTCAATTTATATCAAATTTTATAACGCAATGAAAAATTAATTAAGTTCTCATAAAATTTTATTAAAATCATAATGAAACAAAATATAAAAATATGAAATTTTATTTGTAAGTTAATTTAATATTAAATTATAAAATAAATCATAAAATGCTCATTAAATATTTATGACTTACAGAATACTGACACTTTATTAATAAATTTTAAAAGAAATCTATACTTAAACTATAAAATAATTATCTCATAATTTCATTTATAAGGTGCCTAAATTTTATTTCTTGATTCATGGGTAAGGTTACTATTAATTACTCCATTTTAATATTCTAATGGTACATATTAATATTCCAATATTCGTGTTACTATTTCATCGGTATAGGTTCTTTAACATCTAGAAATAATTATTATTTCATTAATTCTTTAATTAAAATGATTGTACTGTGTTATAAAATTTATTTTATTTGATTTATAAAATAATACATAATTATAATAAGGTAATTTTCCATTGATAGAATTTTGGGTTGTTACAAAGATCTCATGTATCCTGACCATTGTAGTTTCTATCAGTGGGATGTTTTCCCTGCATTCTTCGATGCATTATTCAAGGGAATGAAAAAAAGTCATATAAAAAAGGTTAGTCACCAATCTCCTTCACACAAGGGGTTCATTTCCATTTTAAGAATTTGTAATGAACCATTCTTGTTGTCTACTATGATGATAGTGTTTAGATCTATTATCATACCCAATAGTGGATTCACCTAAGAATGTATTTAAAGAAGGGATAATCGGCCTTTATTCCACCATAATGAGACAATACTTGAATAATACATGTCCATGTGTTCTCTCTCCTTCACAAACAAAAAGTTGAGCATGTTCGTAGAGGGGTTCATCAGCAGGATGGTAGAAGAGAAAGACAGTCTCATCTTCATGATATTGTGTTTCCAACACTGGAGTGACCATATATTTTAGAAGGTATGATTTTATTATCATATAACATAAGATTTTCTTTGTTTGATTATTTAAAATCACATCCATTTATTATACCCACCTAGACTCATGAATTAGGGTTCAAGGTGTATATGAATTAATTTTATATAGAGTTATTATATTTGTTACCGGTTAGATGAACATTTTTTATGTGTTTTAGTGTTATGAGCTATTGTTTTTTTAACATCGATCTTCTGGGGATTTCATCATATTGGAAATACTGAAAAAACCATATATTATAAATGTATCCATTGGGTGGTGGGGTGGGTGAATAATTGACATATTTTCTTTTTTATGTTAACAATATTAACATTCATCACCTCCTGTTAAAGAGAAACAATATTACATAAATAAAAACATTCAAAAATATATAGAGGAAGACAATTATTTACAAATATTACATCTCAATATGAGTCTCTAGTCCTATAAATGGTTTGAAAATTATATAATAACACACAATTCACAATAAAATAATATTTTTTGTGTTGATAAAGAAATTAAAAATATTCCCTTATACTTGCATAACTCACTGATCAATACAATAGTGCACTTGAATTTTATAGAATAATAGATTTAATAAAGAATTTGTAAAATATTTAGAAACATTAACCAATAGGTTTCGATCATTGTCCATACGATGATTCAAGAATAATCACTTATGATAAACATAAAAATAGTTCTTTATGTTCTTACATTGAACCATGAATGAACTTATTCTCGGGAAATCATAAAAATCATTGTTTGATTCCTTAGTATAGTTTTTCATTTAGAATCATCTATCCATAAATAATTATGACTGATTTTATTACAGAAATTCTAAACCACACTCTTCCCTTTTTATTTCTCTTTTACAAAATGTTATTCTGATTTCTCATAATGATCTTATAAAACTCAGACATCACATCTCTAATCAGTTCATCTGTTCAAAAACATTCCTTATGAAATTCTCTCCAGAAACCCAATGGAAAAAAATAAAATCCCCCCTTGCTTCATATAAACATGAATAATTTCATAGTATATTTCAATGTTACCCCTTTATATAGTAATTTTCAAAACATAAATGGAGGGAATATGAAATAATTTTTTCTCTCAAGGACATTTCAAACCTCTAAAATTTAAGTTCATTTGAATTACATTTGACAACTTATAAATTATTCTAAACCCATATTGAGTACACCTAAAAATTTATAAATTATATAGAACATCTTAAAACACAACTTTAATTGAATAACAACTTCACAAGTGGTCCTTCCATAAAATGATACACTAGGAAGTCTTAGTTTGAAACACTATTCAGCATTCCAGTTCTCTTAACATGATTAAAACATGTAAAAAGAATAATTCTCACTTCGATGTTCAAAACCATATGAAACTCTTTGAAAACATTATATGAAGATAAAAATTATTCAAAATATATAAATATATGCTTTTATGTCTCTCACCTAAAAATCCACTTTCATTATTTGTTCAACTAATCCTCATAGAGATGAAACTGTATTATTTGAAACTTTTCATCGAATTACTCCTCGGTTTCATATAGATCAAATGATGAATCTTTTCAACATCATGTATAATAGATGATCTATAAAGATATCTTAATAGATATATATCATCGGATTTCCTATTTAATTGGTGTCAACCACATATTATAATGGATTAGTCTCAATAATTCCATGATGGAACAATTTCGTCAACTCTTAAGATTCACAACTAACAACTCTAGTATATATGATATGATTTGGGAAATCCTAGGTTATAAATATGATAGAACTCTGTATCTGATGGATTATTTTTTAATAAAATTAGTCATATAGATAAAAATGTACATCTCCTTTGATTAATCAGTATCAGTAGTGACATCATAATATATATAACACTATAATTTGAGGTTATTTTGATGAATCAGTCCATCTGATGAATTGGTTCATCTCATCAATCTTGTTGTCATATAGTTCAACTGATTTGTACATTTTCAAACATTTAGACTATAACAATTTCACACTTTATGATTTCCATAAAATACTATATTTGATAATTTCCATCCATAAAATTAATTCATGATCAATATGATAGAGTCTGTCCAGCAACCTAATATACACATATTTTCTTGTATAACCTATAGCTTGTATCATTAAAATTATTCATGATTTAGTAATATTAAATTATCAAAATGGAAGCATAATATTTTTATGTAAAACATTTTTGACATAATTTTTTATTTGATACAACTTCATGGTATGTTCAATAAATATATATTCTGGAATGTAATGTCTAAAACAAGGTTACTCAGTAAATAAATTTTAAAACATGAACCTTCAATTGATGGAACGTAATGATAAAACTTTTTCCAATCATTATATCCAAAACACTTCATATGGTCATCAAATTTCTTAATGTGAAGTGGTTTTTCATAAATAAAAACCATGGAAAAACATTCAGTAAAAGAATCCATCAATCCAAAATACATATTCATCCAACTATCATCAATATAATAAAATCATCAGCCAAAAATAGTCTCACCAATATCCCCCATTGAATTTTATTTGTCAATAAATAATCATAAACCACTAAAACCATGTATTTTCATTATATAGATGACATATTCACAATTCAAATACAAAACCAGATAAATGAATGTTGGAAATAATAATGAATGAATAATAAAACCATGTGGTATATGATATGTGACTTAGGAGACAACATCACAAAACATCAAACTGTCCACCTATTCATAACATTTCAAATTTCATATCATCACAAATTTTCTACATTCCAATTAGAATAATGTATCCTACATACACATCAATAGGCTATTAAATCTACTCACAATTTTATATAATAATATCACAACATTCCCATTTTAGAAATTCCTCCTGAATACTTGTTTTCAATAAAATGTTTAGAACATACCAATATATATATATTTATAAAAAACAATTCTACCCCTAAAAACACTATCCACATAAAAGAACAGAGAGGTCACAAAAACACATACCTCAACCTTGCCCAAAAAGAGGTTGGATTCCAATATTCAATAATAGTTTATAAAAATCATCCTTCTGTAGATGTATTGTGAATATATTTGGAATGTGATCTATTGTAGGAACATATTAAAATATGATTTCAGTATTATACAATTTTTTTTTGATGAAGGGTAATTTCACATAAAATTTTTTAAAATAGAATGCATTACTTTATTTTTTCTTAAATTTATAGAGCTTTGATTATCACAAAAGAAGTTAATGTGTAAACAAACATCAATATATAAATATTACAACTTATTTTTCAACCACATAAGTTGACTTATAGCTTTAGAAGCAGAATCATATTGAACTTCAACCATGTTAAGAGATACATAATTTTGGATTTTATTATGTTAGTTCACAAAACTTCCCTTATAAATAAAACATGACCGTATATAGAATTTTTATCACCCACACTTCTTACCAAATCATCATATATACATCTAAAAAAATCAATTCTTCATGATCCATCATATTTTAATAGAAATATATTGTTCCAATATATTATTTGAGAGTTATTATTCCTTCTAATAGATGGTATTTTTGGATAAATTTTCTATCAAAAACAAAATATAACAATACATACAATACATGATATTCACGTAGACAAATATAAAAAACTTCCAATTAGATTTATAAATTTGTTAGAATCCATGTAATTCCCATTTATATCATTAGATAATTAGGTTCCCACAAAAATATTTGTAAATAGGTTTTTATATTTATACACATAGTTTCCTAAGAAATTCTTTTGAAAAATTATCTTAGGAGGAAAAATATAATTCTACTTTTTGGTGATTTTTAAGTCAATAAAACATTTCATTACACTGAACATGGACATTTAAAATATCTTCTTTGTCTCTTAAATAAAAGGTTCAAAAGTTCTTTTATCATTACCATAAAAGATAATATAATCAACATAAACAATTCCAATGAGATAGAGCTGATGATTTTATTTTATATAGAGATTCTTGTAAATTCGTCCTTTCATAATGTTGACCTTCAGCATCCAAATTGTAATACCAGGATAATGTAGCTATATTTTTCCTATAGAAGGATTTATTAAACGTTTGTTCAAATATTTCATATTTTAAAATTATAAACCCGAATTTTTGTTAAACATAAAATTCTTCATAGTGTTCTATATTGAGAAAAATAATTTTACATCGATCTATAATATTTTATAGCCTAATTTCTTAGAAATATAAATAAATGTTCTAAATGTTTATTACAATGCTATTAGGGGAAAGTATCATAAAAAAAATTCCTTCAATTTATGAATAATCATCAAAAACCAATTGTGATATATTTCATAACACTCCACTAATATCATTAAACATTATTTGGAACACCAAAATCATACAAATAAAATTTATATTTTTTTTGGCACAAGTTCCCAGCTAAAATTCATCTCAATCTGTTATAAATCTTCATTCATAGCATTAATCCCCTCCTATTTATCAAAATACTCATTAACATATTTTTAATCAACTTTTTAATATAAATAATTATGTGAAACAAAATTTTATGTTCTTATTTTTTGGAATTCTTTCTATTGATCATCAATGTGGTTTTGTAATTCAACTTATTTCCTTAACCTAGGATGTGATACAGAAGGTTATTCAACACATATATAAATATTTGAGTTTTAATCTTTAATTTGTGTGGTGTCATCATTTCTAGATATTATTTCATTTTGATGAAAAAACTCTCTCATCTCACCCATCTTCCTCATTTTCATGCAATTTTAATCTTCTATTTTATCTCTTTCAATAACATTAACATCACAATAATAAAACAATCATCCATTTTTGGGGTTAATACATCTATATCTTCTACCATTATGAGCATAAACAAGAAAAATTCCATGAAAAAATATTTGATCAAAATTTATAACATATATAAAATTTATATTTATGCTGTAGGGACACCTAGAAACAATTATGTGTTTCAAAAATGAAGATTAATTATTATTTTTTTAAGTGTTAATGTCAGAACATGATCTATAGAAACTATAATTTTGTATGTAAAATTATATACTCATCTTATTCCTCTGTAAATAATAAGAAATACAATATTTGGTTATCATAGAACATCCCATTTCATCCGAACATCTATTTTTGCTGTTAGTAACAACATTTTTCTTGTGGTGTGTAAGGTTTATTGAACATGTGAAAAATATGATTTTTTCAAGATAAATTCTTAATTCAGCATATTTTTATTCACCATCATTATTAGTTCAAAAATACATTACAGGATAATCAAAATCCTTTTTTTAATATTCCCCTAATACTCTTAATCATTTCTATAGATTCAAATTTTTATTTCAAATACATAATACATGTAAAGGGAATAAAATCATTAACAAAATAATTGAATTAATTAACTCTAAAAGGTAATGTTTTGATAATTATCTCTCAAATATCAGAATAAATCTGCTCCATGAGATGCATGGAACAAATGATAAATTTTTTATTCCTAGTGTCTATAATTTTCCATTTATGATAAATCTAACAACGCTAATCTATTATTATAGTAAAATCTATAATATCATGGATATTTTCTAACTTTTTAAAATTCACTTATTCATAAGACAAAAATATCCCAACTTTTATTTCATAATTTGTTTTATTCCATAATGATTAGATATCATGAATTTTGTATGTCACCAATATGATAAATTTTCTCGTCTTCGATTTTTCTGTGTATAACCACTTTTTGATCATGTAAACTTTTAACAAAAATCCACAAATTAAAAAAAATGTTATTACCTTCATCTGAAATTTTTGAAAAACATAACTAGTTGTTTTTTAACCCAAAAAAAAACAATCCCATTCTGTATTTTATTTTTTCTTCCAAAATAATATATGATCCAATTCCTTTGATTCTAATAAATTAATCATTTCCAAAAGTCATAGTTCCTTTTTAAAAATCATTCAAAATATTCAATAGCATAATATCTATATTTATATGTTATGAGATCCCACTATCCAACTTCTAATGTTATTTTAAATTTGGACCATTGATATAAGTTTCTATAACAATTGCCTTTTCATTTAATTTATCTTCCTTTACATCTTTTTTTTTATTATTGTTCTAGATATTGTTTAATTCTGATAATAGAATAATACATTATTTTTCAAGATGTCCAGGTTTTTCATATCTCTCACAAATATATTCCAATTGATAGAATCTATTTTGAACTATTTCATGATTTCTTCTATTAGAATATTGACCCCCCCTAACATTTTTTCTTTTACTCAATGGATTATTATAGTGTTGTTGATTGAAAAAAACACATATTTGGAATATTGAAAAATCCCCCACAACAATAAAAGTAGACATAGAAATAATACTTTCCCATGTAACTACTCTATTTTCAAGAGTTGTAAAGTTGTTTTTTCATAATGTTTATTACACTACATGTTTAGACTATGATGATCCATAGAATTTATGCTATCTTTTGAAATCCTCTACATTAATTTTTATATAATCTCTTTATAAATATAGTCATTAGTAGATGCATTATATGATTTATTTTTTAAAAATTTTGAAACTTCTAAACTTTTAACATTATTGGTTTCCAATAGACACATGATTTTTTCATCATTCATAATCATAGGTAAATCATTATTTTTATTTTCCACATTTTATGATATCTTTTTTTGATATTTATCATATAGACATAGTTTATATCTATCACTAATATTAAAAAAATGAAACTCATAATACCCTGGTCATATGTTGAGAAATTTTATGGATCAAGTTCTAACTCTTCCTCCATCACTTTTATCTTTACATTGGTATTTTAATTTTGAATATTTTTTTCAATAAATTTCATCAAATGATCAATCTCTTACGACAATATAGAATTATCCTAAAGAAAGAATTCTTGATGTTTTACTATAGAACATTCCTTTTTAAATGTCTTGATTTCTCTTTAATGACATACTATTTTTCAAACACATTATTTCAATTCTAATTTAAAATCATATTCATATTGAGTCTCTTTTTCCGAACAAGAATTTTATAAAGAATTTAATATTCATCATTTAGTTTTATAATATATGTAATTTCTATAGAAACATCGGTGAATTTTTCATTTTCAACTTCCCAGTCATCATCTTCATCGTCTACTGACAAAAAAATATACTTTTAAATTTGGAAAACATTTTATCCATTGCATTAAAATAATATTAATATTTTTCAACATGTTTCTTAAAATATCTTCTAAACATTTTTTCTTCTTCACCAATTTATTATTTTTCATTTCATCAAGGGAAATTTTCTATAAAATGCATAATTGGTCCCCTTGCCATGTATTTTAGTGGTAACTACCATTTTTTATTTTTATTTTTAATATTTTTACATTTTTATAAAATAAGTAAAAAAATGATCAATGAAACTTTTTCATCGAACAACCTTTTAATTTATTTTATTTTCATAACATTACAAATTATCATTTCATATCAAATAAGATTATAATTCAATTCATCAAAATGTATAGTTTTAGGATCTCTATCATTCAAATATGAAACGTTTTCATCAAACATGTCATGATGCATTTATAAAACCTTTTCAATAAGAGCTGAATCTTTTAGATTTTCACCAAGACATATTATGCTTTTACAATATAATTTAACTGCGTAGAGAGTTCTCCAATTGATTCATACTCACCAATTATAATATCTTCATATTAATCATCTGAAACATGTATTTATTCCTCTTCCACCTTCTATAATGACCCGAACTATTTTGAATAATGTTACCCTTGTGATTTAATTTAATGTACTATTATATAATATTTTTATGGAAAACACCTAGATTTATTTGGTTTTATTATAATCTATCGGATATAAAATACCATTAAGCATCATTCCTATTTATAAAACATTCATTTAATAGTGATCACATGATTAGTATAAATTTTTCATTTTAACCCATCCAATTTACCCCATCAAAGGAAGTGATGGCCTCGACCAGTGTGTCGTACCCAATAAATGACATTTATTTGAGCCAAATAGGAGTATATAATCAATAAAAGTTTCACATGACCTAACCCATGTTAAGGTCCATTAACTTAAGCATGATAGAAACCATTTATGGGAGATGTTCAAGCTCATCGAGATCATGGACCAAACCATTTAAGCTGAATCACCCCATGACATTCTAACCCTCCCGCACCTTAATATAAGGGTGTTTGTGGGTGTATCAAGAGAATATGTATCAAGAACCTAGATATATGAGTATGTTTAGTATTTTTATATAATAATGGATATCTTTTTATCCTATTATTGTTATGGTATATAGGTTTTTTATTTTGATAAAATAAAGCACAACTAGAAATGTACTGGGTAATATTAAAATTCAGTTAAATAATTTATTTTTTAAAATAAATGGATTTTTGAAATGATAATTTTTTTAATAAAATAACATTATTATATAATTTTTATTAAAAATAATTGGTCTTATATTTTTATTAAGTAAAATATAATTTTTATAAGGGTTCATCAACTATTATTATAAAAAAACCAATCATTTCTCAATAAATAATAGGGTTTTAAGTAAAAATAAACCAATTTAAATAAAGTGAATATTTTTGTTGAATAAAAACATTGAAAATAGCCAATGGTTATTTTTTCATAATTTTCCTTGACTGTAAAAATTTAGGTAAAAATAAAATATCATATAAATAGACTTTATGTATTTTAACATGGTAATGACTCAAAAGTGATGTAATAAATAATGTAAATCAGATTCGTGATCACATCTTTGATTTCCATTTAAAATAATTTGAGTTAATGTTTATTTGGATGATTTTAAAAAGGATTTAGGAATAATGTAAAAACCATTAAAATATTTTAAGGTTTCTAAAATATTTTCTTTAAGAGTATGATTCACCTACACATAAGAAAGGGAATTATTTTATTATCATCATACCATGGACATACGAAATAACGAAATCCAATCACATTTTTCAGAATCCATGGGAATACCCATGATAATATTTGTGTTTTTGGTTATATTATTATTATGTGTCTAAAACTAATGTTTGAGAAATAATAAATAAATCCCCACTGAATTCCTATATAAACCCAACAATTATCACATTTATATTCACTAATACTTCTTTGATCGGTTAATTACTCTTCCCTCCCCACTCTATAGTCCTCTTAATTTAACCCCAATATATCAAGAATCTCCTCCCAAGCATTTGGTGTCCCACACTCTTGTAAGGGATCATCAACTTCTCTTCATTATTCAAATTTCTTTATTATATTATGCATTATATTTCCAATTCATATTATTGGGATATATCTTTATATTTCACCACTACTTCCTATTTTATGTCCACATTATGATAGACCAATTTTTCTCTAATCAACCCAATTTTTGTAATTTAATGTAATGTCATTATGCTTCTAAAAATTAACCATTATTTTCCATTCCAACATAATTATGTAGTGAATACCATGATCAATTACAATTAAGGGTATTCACATTTCTACACTAATAAAATCATTGGCGTGGTACTTCTATATATTTTTTCAACACTCCTAGATCATGCAATAAAATATAATGTTGAATGAAACCATGTCATATGATATATCTGGCACAGTTATGCATGAGAACGAAATGATAGTGTCAGGAACACACATAATTATATAGCACTAAAATTCATTGGGTAATATTTAGTCTCATGAGATGTCATATTGGCATAGTGATTTAACCTTATTCATTAATGGTAATACTTCCATCATGATGTCTTGGTAGTTAGACGTGACCTATGTTTATGAAGTTATGATATAAGTAATTTCCACATTTAGAATGTTGTAATTATTATCCAATATCATGCCTTATTTTTCTTCTTTATTATTCCAAATAATTTTATTCCCCACTAATATGTATAACTTATAACATGTATAACCTTATTCCATGATTACTACCTTAATGGGATTTAATAATCACCCATTTATTATGTATGTCCCCATGTTATCCCCTACCATTTTAAAGGGTATGGAATTTTAGAATCATGTCAATAAAATTTCAATAATTTTGTTGTGTCCCATGTTCATGATGTTATGTTATGTACCTAATTTCAACCAATACTAGACTTATCAAACATCCAAGTTTTATTAAGTGTAATTTCATTGAATAAATCACGTTTTAATATGAAATAAATTGTGGGGTTTTTATACATTCATATTTAATTCGTATTTATTTTTCATATTTTTCAAAAAACCCATTGGATGTTAAAACACCATTTACTATTTAAATTCACACATAGATATTTAGGTGAGAAAATCATTTTTTCCTTCAATAATTCATGATATTTTTATTATCAAATACTTCAAGAGTAACATTTGTAGTAGGTGACTGAAATTAATATATTGAATCCTTTGAAACTTTATAAAAATGAGACATCATATATGGATACATTATATCATTCATGATATGATACTTCTTTATATAGAAAAATATAATCCCCATACTATTCACATAATTCAGATTAACCATAAAATTCTCTCTTAGAACTCCCTCAATGAGTCAATGAAGGGAACAATCCATTGATACCAAGTGAAAAGTCCATTTTGGATTAATGTAATCATTGAGAGGGGGAGGTTTTGAATCAATGATATATTTTTATTTTTATATTAACTTTTAACCAACCATCATCTCCTTTAATGAGAGACAGATTTTATGAAATGGAATCATTAAAACACATTAAAATGAACATAACTATTTACATGTTCTATTGTTCAATAATAGTAGCTAGTCCATGGCATGGTTTGGAAATAATCCAACACCAGCCAGTCAATTGGAAAAAAATTCTTTTTGTGTAGATACAACAAGAAGGAAATACCCATACACTTTCATATCACTTTGAAAAAAACAATAGTTCATATAATTCTTCCATATTGTATTATTTAGATACGATATTGTTAAATGATTAGAAACATTAACCAATAGCTTCTGGATATTTTCATTGGTCTTCACTAACAAACATTAAATTTGATAAACTTCCAAAAATATCATCACATTCTTACCCAATGAATGATTATAACTTCTTTTCTGGAATTTGTACAAAACCCTGTCACATTACTATGTCTCATTCATCAATCTGATTCACCTATATAGAATTGAGTGTACTTGATTTTCTTATAAAAATGAAATACTATTTCCACCATATTTATCTTTTTAAAACTGTCAGTCTGATTGCTCATTCAGATATGATTAATCCTAACCAACACTTCCATTATTACCTCTTTTTCAAAAAACATACCATAAAAAATACATTTTAAAAACTAGTTCTAAACAAAAACTATAAAACACGTGTTATTTTAAATGTGTTTAGTGTCATGGTATGTTGTAATTTAACCACATTATGTAGGTGCACTCAAAAGAACATTGTAGGGAACTATTAATAACATTCTAGTACAATAAAATTTCAAACCCTCAAAATTTACATTCATTTGAATCTCATTTGACCACTTCTATATTATTCTAAAATATTAACGAGTTTTATCAAATCTATATGAATTCTATATATAATCATAATACACAAAATCACTTGAATAAGAACTTCACATGTGATATATCAGGAAAATTAGAATTAGGAACATCTCAGTATGTAACCCTAACCATTACTCATTTTCCCTTTAACCAATTTAAAACACATAAAAAAATTATTATCCATCTTATGTACCTAAACATCTAAAAATATTTTAAAACATAATTTAGACATTAAAACATATCGTCAATGTTTACTGGAATCATATATATATAAATATCACTTTAGCATCCACTTTATTAATTTTTTCAACATCCTATCACAATAAATAACTATATCTAATAAAATGCAGCAAAGAATGGATCATCAAGTCAAATAAATCATCTAATGAATCATATATTTATCCTTATGATGTATTAGTCTCTAAATGTCATATAATGGATTTTTATCATCATATTTCTGAATTTATTCGTTTAAAAAAATTCTCCAATGGATCTATGTCGCCAACTTTCTTTGATGTACTGGTGTCAACAACTATTATGCACAAAACAAAAAACTCCTATATATCTCATATGAATTATGAAGTTTAGTGTTATGTATCTAACAGAGCACTGCATCTAATTATTTATTACTACCAAACACTTGTGTAATGTATTTTTATGTACATCTAATCTGATTGATTAATATCCATAGATACTTATTAAATTACATAACTTGGATAATGAGGTCTGTTCGATGAATCAGTTTTTCCAATGAATTGGTTCATTTGATGGATTGGATATTCAGTTAAATCATCTACTCAGTACTATTTCAAACCATTTGATGCCATAGAATTCACACTTCCCGTATTAAATAAATTACTCTATCTAAAAAAATGCATCCAAAAAACTACATAATGGTATTTCCAATAGAGTCTATTCAAAAAACAAATCTCAAATTATTTTTCTTTTTATCCTCTATCTTTTTCCACGATACTTCATCATGATTAGGTAAATTAAACATTTATCAAAGAGGCATCTTATTTTTTATGACAAATTTTTATAATTATATTATTTATCTGATATATCATATTTTTCTATTCTAAAAAGCTCCATTCTGTAAATATATGTATGAAAATAATAACATATACTAAATAAAAATCAAAAAAATCCTCTAAGGATGGAAATTCATAAAAAATATCAATGGCCATTTATCTATGTCTAATAATCCTCTTTAGATAACCATATTTTAAAAAGAGAATTGATTTTTCATAAATATATATAAAGGAAAAACATTCAACAAACAAAAAAATCCTTCAATTTAGAAAACATATTAATAAAACATCAACAAATTCGATAAAAAAATTCATCTACCTACTTTGTTCTAACAAATTCAACACTATAATTTAATTTTTATCATTTAAATTTTTTATTTTGTGCATATGATTATTTATTAATTCCATAAGTGATCAATATTATGTGACAAAGATAGTCTATTTTTGACATAAATTTGTGATATGGAGAATCAGGGGAGTACTAGGTATCTAGAGCCTCTTTTGGAAACTTTCATATATATCATTTGATTTATTAATGCAATGAGTGGCATATATCCCTTGAGTTATAGAGTTGTTTTTAGATGTTTTTTCTTATGGAAAATGGAAGTATTCCCCATTTTGTGACTGTTATTTTTTGATAGAGTTTCAACATAGTGTATTTAAGATTTTATAGATCTTTATTGTATGGATTCTTTAGAGTTATGGGAATTGAAGGACCATATTGATGATCTGATTCAATGGGTTTTATCCATTACAGTGTATTGTATGGGGTTGATCCAGTGTTATTAATTATGACTGTTTATGGTTGTCTAAGATTTTTGTCAACTACCTTATAATGAATCTATTAATGGTCAAGAACCATTACCCCCATCAAAGGATTGATGATATATTTGATCTGATAAAGTGAGATAGGTATTTTTTTAAAGAGTTTTTTTTAGTATAGTTATCACATAATGAGGGTGAAGGAGGAGGATTTCCCAATGAATAATATCATATGTCACTATTGGAACATTATGTTTATTGTTATATAATATAGAGTCACAAATTCCAAAAATCATTTTAGGGGACTCATGGTCTTCATGTTCTGTTAGATCATGGATTACATCATAGTTTTCTTCATCATAAACATATTAATATACCCATGGTTAAATATGAAAAATGTCAAGCAACAAAGGGCTATCTTACATGTCTTTTGGAAACACTGTCTCTATGTAATGGTTTCCAAGTGTATGTTTTGAGAATCATATATATATTTCCTTGGGTATGTATGTCTCAAATGGGAGTTTCAATCGATCCATTAATGACTAATGTAATTATTTCATATGTAGTGCCCAAGAATATTTTTATGGTTCAGGTATTTCTGGATCTTTTATTCTATTATTGGAGGTTCTTGTTTTATTTTTCCTAAACTAACACACCATTTATATCCATGAAATGGAAACTCCAAGACTTGGTTATGACTGACTAATGTTAGAGATATTTTGAATACCTGAATGAGAGGCTTATGAGTTCTCTATTCCTTTATATTTATGCAGATAGAGTGTAATTTTTGGTATTAAGTGAAACATCTATTTATATTTTGGCTAACTATCTATGTCAAATAGATAAATGATATCGTACAAGACTAAAATGTTAACAACGAATGATAAAAACTATTCTTCCCATGTGATTAAGTTGGTGATTGTAGTGTTTTCAATGATTCTATGGTTAAATTAAAACATTGTTGAGTTCCTATTGGAAATCATATATATGAACCTATAGATGTATGTTTTTACATAGAGGGATCTAAAATTTTAATAGTAGAATGAGATATAGTTTTTCTGGGTCTATGAATTTTATATAACTTATTCCCCTAAAAAATGTATTGTTTTTTCTAATGAACAAGTACAATATCATGGAAAGATATTTTTTGGGAATTATTGTATTTTGAGAGAGTGATAGAAAATATTTCATTAATGTATCTTGATATAGAGGACGCTAATGATTTGGGATCCATTTTCCAGAGGATAGTGAAATCATAAATTATGTATTGGAAGAAGGATTCTAAAAGGGGAGACGAATTTTAAGGGGTTATGAGAAATTGATTATTATATTGTTATTTCCTTAATGGGTGTTTAGAGGATGATAAACATTTTATGTAGTTCTAAGGAATTATTTTCATTTTTATGATCTATTGTGTGGTTATCTATGTGTTTTATAACTTTGAACTAGTAGTGTATCCTAGTATATTCGAGATGTATCATGCTTTAAGGAGTTGGATTTGGTGTCCTAGAAAGAATGAGTCAGTTGAAGAGTTTATATCATGGTTCCTAGTTTCACATTAAGTGAAAGAAGAGAATAGTGTTCTAGTTGTGTTGTTGGAGTTGTTTCATGTCGGTGAATAAAAATAAGAGTGCATATCAAGAAATTCAATCTCTAGTTTACATAGATCCCAAAATTTATGTGTTTTAGAATGGATGATAGTATATGGGTTGATGATTTATTCTATCTTTTTGGTTATTATGGAGATGAGTGTTATAGAGGATTTAGTGAGTCGGTATGTGGAAGAGTTAGTGTTGAATTATAGGTTACCAATGACCATCATTGTCAATCAGGACCCTTGTTTAACCTCATGATACAAGGGAGGTATCTAGTTTTATTTTGTTTCTTAGCTTGGTCTTAGTATTGAATTTTATCCTCATATTAATGGGTCGACAAAATTTATCATTCTATAATTGGAGGATATACTGTTAGATTGTGTCTTTAATTTTAGAAGATCATGGATGAAAAACAATCCCTTGTTTGAGTTTTCTAACTATAATATTTGAAACTCTTTTGTTGAAATGAATCCATTTTAGATGTTTTGTGGTCTACCATATTGATTATCATTGTGTTAGACCAAAATTATAGAGTTAGTGGTCCTTAGACTTATTTTGATACAGAGAACCCCAATGAAGTTCTAGGGGATGTAGTAGTGGATAATGGTAGATAAATACTGACATAATTGATATTACTTTTAGATAAGGAGGCCATAGGTATTTAGGGTTTGGGACCAGGTTTTCTGTAATGTTTCCCCTCATCATGTGAATGGTGGTTTGGCTAAATGAGTGATATTTAATCCATTTATTAATACCTATCAAAAGTGTTAGAATATATTGGAAGTGGAATATCAGTTGAAACGTACTCCATATATATACTAGTTTCAAGACATCATCCATGTGCAAAATCATGACTGATTTATTGATAATAACTATCATTTTTCTGATTGGGGAGAGATATATTTACATTGTGATGCAATAATTTTGATGTGACTATTTAGGATTTAGGATCATATGATAAAGGTGTTCTAAGCGATGGAATTTAATATGGATCAAATTATTGGTAATCATAGTAAGTTAGAGTAATTTTCATGGGAACATTAGTAACATATTAATGCTTAGTACATTGGACTATATGAATATTGGTTTTTTACGATATAATGATTTAATTTATGGTGATTTATTGGATTATTTATATTAATTTTTTATTTTGTTTTACCAATGGTATTTTTTATGTTCAAGATATATTATATAGGGGTAGTGTTTAGATTGTAGTCATTGTTTTCATCTAGGATTATGATTTAATTCTTAATGAGGAAAATTTTTGGAAGGTATGTGTTGTAACATTAATAGATTCCCAAATGTATCACAATGTGTTCTCACGGGTTCTTTGAGGTGTTGATACATAATTTAGAAGTGTATTATGTGTGAGATTTAATTTTTTTGATAGATAGGTTCTCATTAAATCATGGTGGCAGGCATAGTGGTGGTCATGGTGAGGAAAATTTTGTTGTTTTGTGTTCAGTGATATAATATTATATAGATCTATACACAGAGATTGGTCATTTTACTACTCCTTGAACTACACAGTCTAAAATTAATATGGTGTGTGGTTTAGTTTATATAGGATTCCCTAATCTAAAACATGGGAGTGATCTATTCCCTTGGTGGAGGGAGATGTTCCAAAAGGAGTCTTGATATTTTTTTAGTTCTTCATTTTTGATGGATAGAGATCACCACACTATATGGCTAGAAGTGGTGATGACCATGGAACCATGGATATTCCCCCTAAGTGAAATGAGGGAGGACAACACACCTATAGAAGGGTGTGGTGGTGACTCGAGGTAGATTAATGAAATTTTTGTGGATAAGGGAAAAGGTTAGTTGGGAATAAACACACTATGGTCTTGGTAATGTGAGTTAAAATAAGTTAGGAGTATCAACTAATCCATTTTGAGTAGTCATGGTGGTTGTATATAGTGGTTGAAATAGTACCCAACAAACTGTGGTGCATGACATGGAACCCTTCAAAGTTTTTTTGCAGTTTTGGACCAACTATGTCATATTCCTTGATATTGGTTGAATCATGTTATTAAAAATAAAAAGCCCCTTTCATGATTTTGTTTCTTAATTTAAGAAAACACTCCTATACCTTTTTTACAACAATATATAAACTAAAACGAATATATGAAAGAGACACATCCATTTTTGTGGTTATTCCAAAATAGGAAATTCAAATGAACAAAAAAAGGTTATATTACAATTTACTAGAATCAACTAAGCTCACTACTATTATAATGTTCAGAGTTAAATCACTATCCCTCCTAGTTTACATGAACTCAAAAAATAAAATCACACTTCTCTCTCTACATAATTTAAGATACTATTCCCCTTGAGTATTCTACTAATGTTCTATATCAGCTCTAATTTGTTCCACACTATGATGGGTGTGATATGATGATATTTTTTTATATGTTAGAAGAAATAAACATTATGATGTAATTTTATTTCATTGAAAATTATATCATGAACAACATTATTCTTCGACTGATATTATATATAATTGAAGTCATGAACAATTATTCACCATATACTTGGATTTAAACATCTTTGTACAACACATACTATAATTCATAGAATGTTTTCACGATCAAAATAATTCACGCATTACTATTCAAAATCAAATCAACTTTAAATAATATAGTTCACTACGAAATCACATTCATAAAGTGTTGTTCACTATACACTTTCCTATATGAACTCCCTTAAAAAATAACTATTTATGGTTATCTTCTACATACTCTCTGTTTTGAACTCCATTCGTGGATTATTCTTCACACAAAACTTTCACACATGGATGAAGTTTTCCAAAAATGATATTTTTTAATGTACATCACATCACATAATAATAATGTATTTACGGGTATATTAGTTAAAAAATTACTTTAAAATATCTAGAAATCACATATTTTTTCACTCCAGCACTATAAGAAACGTCTAAAAATAACGTTATATCATCATAAAAATACCATTAACTACCTTCATGGTGTATGGACCAACATCATAGTCCAGGTACTACCATCATTGTTTTCCAAAGATCACCATATTATGAAATTGAACTCACTTCAGGAATCTATGAACATACTTCACAGATTGTATACTTGACCTCATGGTCCAATATCCATAATCATCATCTATAATTCTTATGAAAATAAAATCTATTTCATGGCTATTGTCTCAAATTCTCCGAACCTAAACTTGAAATTTTTGTACATGAAATTGTGTTCTTCTAACATACATCCTCAAAACGTCCTTTTTATATTATTTCCACATCCATAATTATGGAGAACACTTGGAACAATTTTAACCTTCTTTGACTTTTATGTGCTGAAAAAATAGAAACATTGAAAACCTACATTATCAAAGAACATAAAAAACCAAAAAATTCTAAAACAACATCATGAGGGATTTCTTCCAAAAACAGTGATGTTTTGGAAAGATCCTATGTTTTGGTGGATATGTATATTGCAATAGATAGAAAATAAGATCCCTATTTCATAAGAAGTTCCACATTTTTTATCATAATCAACACACAATAGTGGAGACTTATTTAATTTTATCAATAAATATGGTGATGTCCCTCCCTTGTATTGTATTTTATTTCCTCTCTATAAAACATAGAAAAACCTATAACCTTTGGTTCCCCAAATTAATTGATCTTATTGATTAAAAAATCATTTTTTTTGTGATCAAAATCTTTTGATTTAATGTACCTGTATCTGCATTCATTCTATTTATCTATACACACTTTTATTTTAGAGGTTACAGTATTAAAAATTATTCAGTATATATTTTCTGTCTTTTGAGCAATTTCAATTTTATTATTTATCATTAATTTTTTGGGAGGCCACTTTTGAGTTTTGAGTTGGTTGATATTTGTTTCTCTATATCCAAATATAGTTTCCCCTTAAAGCATTAAATTTATCTAATGAATTCAAGATCTCTCTCTATCTTTCTCTCTTACTTATGTTAATCTATAGAATTATCATGATCTTTTTTTATAGTTTGATGGTAAAAAATTAATTAATAAGGACAATAAAATATAATAATAATTAAATGATGATGAATTATGATTTAATTTTCATTTTGAGATAAATATTATTTCCAAATATAATTATTTTTATTGATATTATTTCATGTTTTTAGGATTTTTTATAGTGGGGGTAATTTATTTTTCTATGACAACCATTGATAAAATGCTATATCACATAATGTTTTAAAATGATCTTTGTTTTTAGGAAATAATCATTTTTTAATAATATTAATTAGAAGAAAATATTTATATGAAAAGAATCATTGGGTATATTTCTAAATTTATTCATTATTCTTTTTTTATTATTTTTTTGTATTACTGTGATCATATGACATCCGATAATGTTTTTGTGGTCATTTTTTTATTGTTGGATTGAGTTGTGGGTGATGTACATATGTTTTAATGGTTGTAAAGAGTATGTGATATAGATCTTATTTTCTAGATTTATTTATTTGGATAATTCTATTAGTGATGATTGTGATGAGTTATTATATTAATTAGATATGTATTTTGATTCAAGGTGGTCTGGAATATGATATGTTAATAAAAAAAACCATAAGATTGGGTGTGGGATGGAACTAAATAATCTCTGGAACATTAATTAAATATGGGTATTTAAATGATTCTTATAAGATAGTATTAAATGTGTGAAATTTATGAATATTGATGGTAAATATGTATAAAACTAAATGGATTAATAAGTTCAATATAACATTAAAATATGGAATGGTTTACTAAAATCAATTAATTGTGATCAATAATGACTTTAGATGTTTTTTGACATGAGTAATGAGTGTCAGTTGATTATTTAGAAGTGGGTATATGTGGTTTGTATGTGGAAATATTGAGGTGGTTCTTATGATGTGTGTGATGGTGTTTACTTTTGGGTGGACCCCTTTAATTGGGTAATCATGTGCTTATACATTCATTATTTTTATATTTTTTAATTTACACACCCCAATCGATATATATAACCTTACCAATGAAAAGAAATTGTGTCTTGTTAATTTTCCCCGAAGATCAATGTAGGTGTCATATGTGATGTAATTTTAAATGATAAGTATGATAATAATGATGTCTTTTTTCATTATAAGGCAGAATTATGGGAGATTAGAATGTGGATGAAATGATGATATGGTATATAGTGGTTTCCATGTATTGTAATATGATTGAACATGGTTAATGTAATTCTTGTGTGTGTTATAATTCATTCATTTTTATTTGATTTGTGTATGAGAAGTGGTTTGTGCTAGTGGATATAGGATGATGTGGATAATGTGTTTATGGGTATGGTTTTGGTATCACTAACATCGATGCCAATATAGGATGTTGGACACATAAAGATGTTCTTATAGGTTGGGTTATGGTCTGAACCACATTATCTTGGATGATATTGCTATATTGTGTTGTGAAATGACAATAGAAGAGTTTTAAGAAACAAGATTTTTGATGTTGGGGGAATGAGGGGAGAGAAATAATGGGTAAGTGGTGTGGGTTACGCTTTTGATATGCATTATTTGATATTATATTATTTCACATGGACTCAATATTGGGTGAGAGAGCCTTGGTGAGGATGGATGATAGTTATCCTCCTATGTTCTGGGTAGATATATTATTTATTCACTGGTGTATTATTATGCTCCTTACAAATTTTCATGATAGGAATCTATAATGAATTTATTGATTTTACATTTTATTCTCTCCCAAATATATATAATTTTTTATAAATGTTACCATGAGAGGTTTGGAGGTGAATTTGGGAATTATAATATTTGGGTTTCTAAAAGTTTTGGTGTGTCTATACTATAATATAATTGTATTTTTCAGTGGTGATTTGTTGTTTATTTAAAATTTCAATCATTATCATTATTGTGGTGTTTTGGTTTTATTTATTTGATGGTGTTGATTGTTATTTTTATCATATTATTTAGATGTTTTGTGAAAATGAAACTTTTATGTGTGATTTATACCCTTAGTGCTTGTTACAACCCCCTGATCACGTGATTGAGCATTCACTCCCATTATAACTATATTCTTATTATGTATTCTCATTGGGGGAGGTGGAGGTCATGATAATGACCTACTACACGATCACAATGATCACTCCAGAATAATTTAATCACAGCTATTCAAAAGTATCATGGACATGAATTTTTTTCTTTTGCATGGCATGAATTCCACATACCGAGTATAGGAAAGTTAAAATATTTCATTGAATTCAACTAACTAACTATAAGGTAAAATGATATTTGAGACTACATGATAGTGGATAATTGTTTTTATAATTTCTGGTTTAAAATAGTCTAAAATCATAAAAAAAACATGCATGATATATCAATTCAAGAATATCACATCCCCATGCTAATTATATTTCAATTCCAATCCATCTAATGACACTCAGCTTGTTAATGGATTAAATGTGGATATTGAGTTTGAATATGAATTTGTTCCCTCTTTTTGTGATTTTTAAAAATTGGATGGCCCTAATGTTTTAGGTTTCAGAGAATTCCTCAGGAACCAAATGAATAATGTAGGTTTTTCCATGAATATGGATGTTGGGAAATTTAATAAGTAGAAGATGGAACTTAACATTTCATCTATGATTAATTAAGATAATGTGGGGATGTAAGAGACTAATCCCATATAGGGTGATTCCTTAAAAAGGCCTCCTGATATTATTGTAAGGGATGATTCCAAGTATTTTAAGGAATAAAACTTCATAGTTGAGGAGGAAAATTCTCAAGGTGACAAGGATAACTAGGGAACCTCCACTAGAGTTATGATTTGAAATTCTAAAAGAAGTAAGGATCCATCATCTGTAGAAGAAACCAAAACTACTAGTATATGATGGGATGCTGGGGTTATAATCTTAGTTTATCACAATCCATTGAAGGAACATGTGGGTAGTTGAAAAGATGAATACCCAGTGCATGATATTGGTTGCCTTGGTTAATCTGGTTTTGAAGGGGCTATGTTGAAATAAGTTTATGAGGAAATTGATAAATATTGTTCGTCATATAAAAAAGGAAAGGTAAATAGGTTGATAGATTAATATAGGTAATCTCCTCAACCTTCCATGGTGAATGCTTATCATTTATAGGGGGAAGAACCAGAAGTGTCTTGGAAACAAACCGAGACAAGGAAACAGGGGAGTCGTCTAAAAAACTATTGACGAGGATATGGTGATAATGATTTGATTGCAACACGTTGGCATGGCCAGTCAACTAGGTATTCTTATAAGGAGATCACATTGGAGTAGTTTGTTCTCATAGGGAAAGTACTATGTACATTTCAATCAGAAGAAGTCACAGTAAGATTGGGAATGATATTATGGGTATTATCTGGTTTACCTAATTTTCAGTTTTTTTTGGATGAGGGCATGTACTTTGTTTGAACCTATCCATTACCTTTTTCAGGTATGGTTTTTTATTTTTCAATATTATTTTTACGATCATGTTTTCTTGTCTCTTGGACCATTTTGTAAAATAGTAATAATATAATCAATGCAAAAAACCTCACTCAAATTTGATGCAAACACAAACATATTTGAAGACACTTTGATTCCATAATAAATGTATATAAGAAAAAATCATTTAACAACATATAATACATAGGTGCCTTATAATTTATAAATCATAGTATAGGTAGAAAACATAAAAGCCTTTTATTACATATGTTATGGGTTAACACATTTATAGGTACCATTAAAAATATCATTATCGTAATCATATATGTACTAAATGTTTTATCCAAAAAGAATTTATATTTCAATATAAAAATATTATAGTTAAATGAATGGTGAAACTACTAATGGAAGCACAAAAAATAAAAAAATAAATTTCATCTATGTCTATTAAATCACTCAATATCCTTCAAATACAAGGTTAAATATATCCCTCCATACGTATATAAGAAACCATCATGAAAATATTCAAGATATTGGAGGGAAAGGTTATTGTTTATGGGTTCATCATAAAAACAATTATTCCATGAGTTTAGGGTCTATTGAATGATAAAAATAAATTGGTGGATCAGTTGATCAATTGTATATAAATAAAATAAAAAAATTCCGTATTAATTTTATTAAAATCATTAATATTAATTGTTATTATATAGAAAAATATATAAAGTTATATAAATCAAGTCACGGAAAGAGATTCTATCTTTAAAAAGTGATATTAAAATTTTTGAAAATGTGAAAATATCACTTTAGGGACAGAATATGGTGTTGGAAGTCATAGATAAGAAGGAGTGTAAAATGGGGTTATATAAATAATAATATTTTTAAAAAACTATTTCAAAGAAAAAATTATATCAGCATTAATCAATAAAAATTGTTACAAAGGATCATATAAATTTAAACCAGTAATCATGAACCAAGATAATAAATAGGGAGAAGAGTGGTTTGGGTAACGACCAAAAATTTTATTAGAAAATTTCTCTTGATCTAATTAAATGTATTATTATATAAATTCGTTATATAAAATATGCACTTCTAGTGTTTTATGTATTTCTACTTCAAAATACTGTTAAGAATTGTTACAATTCCTCATATAGTCGTTGAATAATGATCACATGATGAGTATAAATATCGGGCTTTAATAAATCAAATTTTGCCAGGAAAAGAAAGTGATAGCCTCATCTAGTAGAATTGATCTATACGAAGCCCATTTTTTGAATCTCAGAACGAAGGTGGATTCATGGGGATTCACTCTTGACCAATCCCAAGACGAGCTTTAACACGTTAAGCTTGAACGGAACTACCTAGGGTGAAGTGGAAGTCAATTGAGATTACCACCCGATGAATGTTATCTGAGCCACCCCAAGGGTCTATCACCACTGCACATGTTACCCTTAGGTCTGATACAGTTGTTATAATGGGTTTTGTAACAATACCCTACCACTACGATTATGTGTATTATTTTTTATAGAGTAATGAAAATACATTAATTTTATTATTTTTACGTTGTATATTTTTTTTAAAAGCACAAATAGTATTTTTAGTTAATATTCAATTATGAAATCAATTTTGATGAATAAATTTATTTTTCAATTAAATAATATTTAAATAAAAAATTATTACTAATTTCCTTTTTATTAAATATAAATTATTGTATAATTTTTATAAATACAATGGTAATTTTTATGAACGTTTGAAAACTGTTTTTGTCAAAACCCGTGAATTTTCGGTAACATTCAATTTCATTTAATAGTAAAAATCCAAATATTAATAAAATAATATATATATATATATATATAATTAATATTATTTTTTGAATCAAGATTTCAAAATTATCCAATGCGGAATTTTTCATAATTTTCTGAGAAAATTGATTTTTTTGGTAAAAATTAAATACCATTTAAAAATATAATGTGCTTTATGACATCAGAGTGACCCAATAGGGATATAATAAAATAATATAAAATGCATGTTCTTCCATTATATGTTTCACCTTTAAAAAAGTGACATAATATTTTTTTAATTAATTTTACATTGCCTTATTGGACCCTCCAAAAACATAAAATACTTTTTAACATTTTCAAATGATTTCTTTGAGAGTGTGACACACCTCCAAATAAGAAAGCCTAATATTTTATTATTTTCTACCATTAGTCTTATAAAAAAAATGTTTTCCACTCCCATTTTGAAAACACGATTGGAAAAAACCATGGAATTTTTGTGGTTTTGATTAGTTTAATGTGTAATGTCCAAAACATAAATAATTGAGAATTCCCTCTCTTTTCCTATATAAACCCACCCCAGCTCAAACTCCACTTCACTCAAAACCCTTTTAGAATGTCCCTACCCTACACTCGCCGCTCCAAAATCATCACAAGGATCCCCAAGCTCCAATGAATCCTCTCTCAAGGCCCTCCCATTCATTTGGGATCACACTTCCATGTTAGGGATTTCTTCCTTTCTCATTTTTTTCAAAATTTTATTATATTTTAATAACATTTTTTCTTTTAAAAATGTTGGAGTATGATTTCTCACCTACCATGTAAATCCATACTTATGTTTTAATGATTATAGACTTATTTATCTCTCATTAATTCCTCCAATGTACACCCGTTACCATGCCAAAATTCTGTAATGAATTTCTGTCGTCTCATTTACATTCAAGAAATTATATTATATTTTGTATCTAAATTCAATTAAATATGTTGGTAAATGTATCTATATGACCCCGCCTTACGGTCTATTTCATGTATATATTATTAGATACCCCTTTCTCTCTAATGAACCATTTTTAATAATTCTTATGTTATTTGGTTATGTAGCCAAAATTACACCATGAGTCTCCAAGACAAAGTCATTATGTAGTGAATGTCATGCCAATTTATTTTTCAAGGGTATTAACCATTTTTCACATTTAATTATTGATAATAGGGATTAATGTATGACTTCCAAATTTTTTTATTGTGGATTAAATGGGGATGTATAATGAATCCATGTTGTATGATTGATGTGGCACACTTTTTCATTAAATGAAATAATTAAGATGGGTGTTTCCTGATAGCGCTTCATTGCATTGGGTAAAGATTAACATCATGATATATCAAGTGATTTGAGTTTTTACCCATTATAATTCATGTTCAATGAGGCTTTACTCATGATCCATGTGCAATGAGACTTGTCTCATGTTAATATCATGCTAAATGTGGATGTCACATTTCTATATTTTTATAGTCATGGAATATCATGACTTTATGCTAATGTTTCACTTATGCTCCCCTGATATGCCTATTTCCTAACATGTAATTTATTCTTCACGATATTCATTTTTTTCTCCCTTACTGAGCTTTATAGATATCCCTTTTTAGGCAAGTCCTCAGGTTATCCCATGAAATGATAACTACCAAAAATGGGTGTGGTCATGAAAAAGATGTTTTCAATAATTATATGTATTTTATGTTTTATGTTATTATGTAATGTTTGTTAGACCCAAAGACACTAGACCTCTTGATCTTATATGTTTCATCAAGTGAGTATTTTATGTAATAAGTCATTTTAATGTGTGTAACAGAGAGTATGGTTGTTATAGTTGGTATCAGTGGATTGGTTTAGTTATTTTTGGGATTAGGATTAGAAAACCAATGTAAAATCCTTAGAAAGAAAACTAAATATAATAAAAACATCCCTAAATTATAGTGGGTATTGAGTAAGTAGTTTATCCCAAAAATACATCGTTGTATGGATATGAGCATCTAGAGGCGGCTCTGGTACAATGGTATCTAGGGGTAAAAATTGAATACACTTCTTTGAGAAAGAATTGAACAGGAACTCGTGCCCGAAAATAGGTCTTGCTACACTCTTGGTTACAACACTCTCAGGGGATATTCTTTGGTAAATTAACATTCTTAGTATGAACCATTATTATGGTAATAAAAAAAATTCCCCTAAGAATATATGTTGGAAAGTAGATCATGGATAACATAGATTTAAGCCTATAAATTCAAAATCTATGGAAATAAAAGTATTATATAAGCCATCCTATTTTTTCATTGGATTACCCTTTTATGTTTTACCCCTAACAATCCTTTTATTCCAACAAATGGCCTGTATTAGGAGGAAATGGGCTCACAAGTAATGTAAGGATCAATGTGATGACTGTTCTAATGAGATTCCCAATATGATAGTAAAGGGAATTGCAAACATTGTAATGATACTCTCTCAGTTAATTCATGTTTTGAATAGAAACATGGGTCAAGATTAATGTTCACCCCCCCCCCAATGAACATGTCCCAATCGAGATCATCATGAGACAATGGCCACTGACTTTTAATGGATAATATGATACCTCGAATATCGAATAATGGATCAACTCCATTGAAAAGATCTTCTCCATCCTTCAATTTTCCAAACAATAGAATGTTCTTCCAGCTTCTTATCATTTTAATGGTGAATCTGATCAATGGTGGAAATTGATAAAAAAATGTGTAGCCTGAGGATGAGATATAGGTGTTGGGATGGAAGGATTTCTACAAAATGTTTTTCAATAAATATTTTCCTCGCACCCTAAAACTTAAGATAGAATGGGAATACCCTTACCTCATTAAAATAGATGAAAAATCCATCAGTACATATGAGTCAAAATTCAGAAGGCTTGCATGATACACCTTCAGCACTATCATTGCCCCTAAATACAAGGATGACCACTTCTTTGGGGTGATGAAACCTAACATATGAAATGACCTAGGGATCCATGACTTCGAGAGCTATGAGGAAATTGTTTGATGTGCCTTCAAATTTGAAATAAAAGTTTGAAAATCCCAGTAGTATCATGGGGATAAGATGTGTGAGGTGGAATTTAATTCTGGTAGTCCGATGAAAAAATCCAATTGTGCTATGAAAATCTAGGACCCCCTTTCAAAAGGCGGGGAAGGAAGAACCCTAGAAATTTATTGAAGTGGTGACGAAATTCTTTAGGTATGAAAGAGAAGGGAACCTATCCACTAACTGCCAACAAGAAAAAACCAGTGGCTGCGTCAGAGGAGATGAATACTCTCTTCGACCCTCAACACATTGTTCATCGTTTCAATTGTCTAGAATTATGGAACATTTCAAACCAGTTCCCTAAGACAATGGTTTTCAGAGGCAACCTACAACCTCTATGGTAGCAAGGGTGATATTTTTCTATCACTACCACCAAAGTGAACCGCGACAACAAAGTGGTGACAGGTACACTAGTTATTCATTAAAGAATAGAAAACTTACTTTTTTATTCTAGTCATATGATTTCTTTTATATCCTGAATGTTTAGTAGAAAATTCCCAACACCACCACAAATAATGGATGAAAAGATGGAAGTGATAATAGAAAATCGGGTAATCATTGCATCCCATGAATATAACTCCACCCCTGTCATAATTTGTGGATTGAACTTCCTAGTGAACCTCATCATACTTCCTCTATTGGAATTTGATGCAATTCTTGTCATGGATTGGATATCCCTATATATAGCCAAAAATATTTTCCATGAGAGGGAAATCACTTTTTATATGGAGAATCGACCCCTGATTCTATATAAGTGCAAGGAGGAGGATGAATCATTATTAGAACCATCATATCAATCGTGGATGTTATATCCCTATGAGCATACGTGTATTTCTCAAATTATTGAGTCTAAGGATGCAACCATCCATGGAGACATGACTATTGTTTGGGAATTTGTTGAAGTGTTTCCGAAGGAATTAACAGGTCTTACAATTATAATATATGTTCAATAATAAATTAAACTTATACTTGGGACATTTCCAATATCCAAGACTCTATATAAAATGGTTTTTGTGGGGCTTGAGGAGATAAATAAACAACTATATGTGAATATGGATAAAGGTTTTATACACCCAAGTGCTTCACCAGGGGGTGAACTAGTCTTCATCATCATGAAGAAGGTGATTCACTGCACCATTACATTGATTATCATTATTTCAAAAAAATCATGGAAAATAACAAATATATTCTTCCACTAATTGATGACTTGTTCGATCAGATACATTGATCACAATACATATCCAAGGTGGATTTTCGGTCAGGATATTACAAGTAAGGGTGGAGAAGGAGGATATCCCCAAGAATAATTTTTGTACAAGATATGTGCACTATGAATTCATATTAATTCTTTTCAGACTCACTAATTCTTCAACAATCCTCATGGACATGATGAATATAATCATTAGATATTACTTCAAAAAGCTTGTGGAATACTTTCAAGATGATATTCTAATATACTCCAAAACCATTGAAGAGCATGAGGATCATGTAATCACATTATTAGAGACCTCTAAATAGGTGAAGCTCTAATCGAAGTATAGAAATTGTGAGTACGGGTTGAATGAGGTCTCATTCATCGGGAATATCATCACTAGAGATGGGATATATATATATATATCCCTTCAAGACAGCTCCAATTTAGGAATTTCTTGAGGCCTACATTGGTAATTGATTTCAGTTGCTTCCTATGGTTAGCTGGATATTATCGTCGATTTGTGAGAAATTTCTCACAATTGTCCAACCATAATTCCAAGATAACTCGGAAGGTAGTAAGGTTTTCGTAGATTGATGAATGTTAAGAGAGCTTTAAGGAGTGGAAAAGAAAGCCTATCACTGTGCCTGTGATCACATTTCTCACAAGTGGATAATTTTTTGTGGTATTCAGGGATGCTTCAAAGAAGGGAGTAACATGTTTTTCAATGAAAAATGAAAAATTAATTGCCTTTATTTCAATGAAATTGAATTATCATGAGAAAAACTGTCTAACACATGATCTGTAGTTTGCTACAGTAACTTTCACATTAATATTTTGGTGACATTAACAATTTGGGGAGAATTTTTTATTATATACGGATCACAAAATCCTCAAGTATATATTCACATAGAAATACTCGAACATGTGTTATTGAAGATGGGTAAATCTGATTAAATAATTTGACTTCTCATTAAATTACCACCTTGGGAAGGAGAGCAAGGTGGAAGACGATCTATATAGAATGGACATAGCAATTCAATCATTGATGGTAACTGAAAAAGATCTTATCCTATTAGATTTTATGTTGATGGACATGGGAATCATAAAGAATGGAGCATCACCAATCCATTCACAAATGATTGGTCAACCATCTATTTTGGAATATTTAAAGGATGCTCAAAAAGATGTTATGGGAATTTTGAAGAAAGTGGAAACTAGTAGAAAATGGAAATCCTAGGAGGTCAAGGTTAATGAAGAAGGAATTGGGAGATTTGGGACTAGACTTTGTGTTCAATAAAATCTAGAGTTAAGGAATGAACTTTTGGATGATGCAAAGAGTTCATATTTCTCTATTAACCCATGAAACATAGAAATTTATCTAGATCTCTGAGATAATTATTAGTAGGATAACATGAAGAAGAAGATCATTGAGTGTACATCAAAGTGTTTTGTACGTCACCAAGTGAAGGCTGAGAGGAAGAAGTCTAAGGGGAGGATGCAACCATTACCCATGCCAGCATGGAAATCAGGTAAGATCACCATATACATTGTCACAAGACATCCGAAGACATTAAAAGGAAACAATGCTATCTGGGTTGTTGTGGATCATCTTATATATACTGTACACTTCAATAAAATTCAAGAGGATTTCTCATTGGATAAATCAGAAATGTAGGAAGCATGTATGGAGTACCATTATCTATTTTATCTGATTGAGATCCATGATTCTCCTATAATTTTTGGAAAAGCCTTCAACATGCTCTGAACACTAAGCTAAACAATAGTACGACTTATTATCATCAAACTAATGGACAATCTAAGTGAACTATCCAAACACTTGAGGAAAGGTTGGCGGCATGATCAATGGAATTCCAAGAAGATTGGGATCAACATATTTTTCTAGATGTGTATAATTTCCACATTGAAAACAGTATTTACAAATCAGAAGATTTATAATATGGAAAGGGATTATTTTCTCTGTTTTTACTTTAGTGAGACAGGTTCCATATTCACCACTAATTTAAATAATCTAGTGTATATACCACCTATGATTTTTTAGGATCATTCTACTGAATATTAGTTTTGACTTATATATCCAATTTGTGGTATCTATTTCATGGGGTTGGTGGTTTAAAATCTACCAATGCGATATGGTATATTTCTCTCAATTTTCATTATTTGAGATATATGTTATGTTATAAACTGTTCTTATTGTAAGCTGTGTATATAAAGATCTATTTACATGTAATATACTGAATTCATTTATCCTCATAATATTTTATGTTTCATTTATTTATATTCATTCATGGCATAATATTTCATAGCCATGATGTAGTTAACGATTTAATGTTACAACCTCTTAATGTGTCATGATTTTTCATAACTATATTTCCACTGAAATAATTTTATAATCCATCTGTAAGTAAAATTTTTTATTTCATTATCCTATAGTAATTTCATGATAATTAATGTTTCCCATTCACATTACACTCTATATACACTCTCAAATTCAAAATGAATAATGTTTTTATGAAAAATGTTTTTTTGGTTAAAACCCCCTTATCTTTAAGAAAAATAATTTCTAAAAATGTTTTCAAATAAGGTTTATTTTTTAAAAATTGTTTTCAATGAGGAAATTATATTTTCTTTAAAAGAGGATTTAAATTATCTTAATAGTTTCCAAAAAATAATTATTAGTTCCCTTATATGTATAGGCCATCTATAATATTTTTATATGACATTAATAATATCCATTTTTCTTTATTTGAATATAGTTGACATCGTTAATATGATTTTTCAATTAAATAAATGATTACTGAATTATCACTGTGCAATAATTTATAGTGAATATTACCATGATGAATATAATTGCTTTATTTTTCAAAAGAATGTATATGGTTGAGTTTATCTTTAAGATAACACCTTATAAAAATATATTAGTTTTTAAAATCACTAACGTAATATTTTTTAAATTTTTTTTAAAAAAATATTATAAGGGTCATAATTACATCCTAATGGACCACATTGGTCATATATCGAAAAATTTAATGATTATGGGAAAAGTAAATCATCTAAAAATATGGGGCCAAGTGTTATGTTAATTTTTGTCACCCTTGTCATTTTATTTTTAACTTATGATACCCAATTTACCCATTACCATTATTTGGAAAATTCCCAAGGATAGTATTCATATGGTATAAAAATGAATGTAAATGTTTTCTATATTTGGAATTCATGATTCCAAATATGGAATAAATTTTATCAAATTGAATACAGATTAGTTGATGAAATTAGTTTTTAAAAAAGTGTACAAAATGCGATAAAAATATAATTTTAGGGAATTTTTGTTTTTAAGAATAAAACTATATTTATTATTATCATAAACATAGTAAATGTATTATATGAATAATTTTATTATATATATAATAGATAAATATAATTACAAATATTCAAAAATGTCTATTTGTGTTATAACTTTATTACATTCACAAAAATAGTTTTTTAGAAAAAATAATTCTTTTATTATTATATATTTTTTATTTCTAATCAATTGATAACAAAAAATTTGAATCTATAAATGTATAAACCATATGTTTAAAAATAATTTTCCCTATTTATTTTTTCCAAATTAATGACTAGTTTATAATGGTCACATAATAATATATAGTGGTCTATTTAACAAAGAGTTAGGTGCCACACATGTTATATGAAGTGATTAATTTTATTTAAAATAATACATACCATATTATATTATGGTGTTACTTATATATGTCACACACCTTGATCATGTGATTAAAATATATGATGTCATCTTTATGTTTTATTATAGATGTGGCACACTAATGCTTGTACATTATTTGAAAATGATTTATATTCCAATATAGTTTTTAAATGAATTGGGTAATATTTTAGTCTCGTGAGATGTCATGCATGGGATTAGACATTATAATAGATCAACATGGGGACTTTTTAAACACTGTTATAGTTTCATGGGAGTTATAATAAACCTATCTTCATGTTTTCATGTTAAAATGTATCGATACATTTCAATGCTTCCTTTATGCTATCTTGTTATATTTGTCCTTATGGTTCTAGAATATGATTTTCACCCATTTAATGTTACCTTGATATGTCACATAGATCACATGCACTGATTTACCTTGTGATATGATTTAATTATTCGATTTCTGGGATTTATAATCACCCCTTTATTATGTATGTCCCCTGGTTATCTCGTATATTTTTATAATATCAATGAAATTTTAACAGCGTGTTAGTGATGTATTCAATAATGTTGCTTTATCCATGAGTCATAGTGATATTCTATCTTTGAAATTCACTAAATAATCTACACTTCATGATATTTTTTAAATTGAATATTGTAAACCTTTATGTAATAAATCATCAATTATTTTTTTTAAATGGGATACAATTTTTTCTATCATAGTAAAGGTAGGTTATCTTTGGGATTTGAGTTCGAAAACTCTTAAAAAACCATTGGGATTTTACTAAATATAGTAAAACATTTGTAAATTTGGGTAACATATATAGTTTGTGGTTTTATGAAAATAAATCTTTATATAGATATTACAAATGTATGTGGCTCTAGAACAAATGTATATAGGTAATAACCATGAAAATAGCACATTGATATGGACATGATTGTTACCCGTTGCGTGATAATGGGACATGATTGACACCTAGATTTACATGCCATGTTGATATGATTTGTTAAATTCACAATCTCTCTAAGAACCATTATTTTGGGAACAACTATTTTGAAATGATTTTAATTTTTTAAAAAGATCATTGATAAGTTATATAGAAAACTATAAATCCATAGTTTAATGAATATAAGACAATTAGGAGTTATACCTTTATTGTTCAAGTATTCCCATTTACATGTTTAAGAATTTATAATTTATCATGCCCAATTTTTCCTTTATTTTATTTAATTGATGTAAATTGGAGGAAGCAAGTTGATAACAAATGTTGGGGTCAATATGAGGACTTCCCAAAAGAGATGCCCAACTCGTTGAGAGGTATAGTCATAAATATCATGACAATGATTTCTCAATTGACTCATTTTTTGAATAGAAACACGAATTAGGGGGAATGAAACCTAATAATGATAATGATTAAATTTAGAAAATTATGATATAATTCCCTCAAGAATTAAATAGATCTTTCAATCCCATAATAACAGAACAATGTCTCAAACAAATTGAAAATATATTATTTATCCTTCAATTATCTATGGAAGATAAGGTTAGGAGAAAGGTTTATCAATTGAAGGTATTAGTTGGTCATTACTAAACAGTAGAAACAAATATGTATCCCAAGGTGTATATTGATGAGTAGGAATGGAATAATTTTCAAAAAAAATTAAAAATACTTTCCTCACACTCACCAAATAGAAAATTTTGTGGGAATTCCTTAACCTTCACAAAATGACAATTATCCCATCAATTTTTATGCGGTATACATCAAAATACTTTAACAATATTCCTCTAGGTTATTCCTTACCAAATAAATTATATTTAAACTCTTCTCTAGTTGGATAAATATGATCCTATTAAAACCCTTATCCATTTTGGGATATGAATGGTTTAAGGAAATTTTTTCATGTTCCATAAAATTGGAAATATATATCTATGAATAGAATTGTTTTCTTTGGGAAAAGGATTAGAAAATTACGTTTCATCATGTTGGTATGATGGATAAATATAAAGAAGGAATGAAATCCCAACATCCCACTTGAAAAAAATTTGGGATGATGCATCCCAAAAATTTCTTACGAGTGATGAAAAAATTATGTTAGTGTGGGGAAAATTGAATATAGCTAATGATTACCAAAAAGAAAACTGAAAACTGTGTTGAAATAAGAAAATTCTCATGTCATACATCATCTAGATGTATAGGGTTTCAATTACATGTAATATGAGAATTATGAAAACAAAGGAAAAAATTAAATGTATTTTGGAGATAATGAAAACCTACAACCTGAAAGGTAGTAAGTGATTTCATCTAAATATCTAAGGAGGATATTGACAATAAAGTAGGGATATGCACACTAGTTATTCATTCAAGAATTAAGAATGTACTTTTTGATTCTAGTTCTATTAATTAATTCATAGCTTACATGTTTAGTAGAACTATTCAAATACAATAGAGAAAATTGGAAGTAGACATATTGAGGAATATGAAAAATGGGTGAATTATTGAATCAAATGTCTAAAAATCCTCCCTTATCAAACATTGTGGGATAGACAACCTAGTAAACATTTTCATACTTCCTTCTGTATAATTTGATGCAATTTTGGTCAAAATAGCTTACCTTATATAAATCCAACACAAAATTTCAAGAGTAAGAAATCGCCCTCTGTATCATAAATCACCCTCTGATTCTATACATGTGAAAGGATGAGTATGAATCTTTATTATTGCCAAAATCTCATGAATGTTTATTATTTTTATCGAAGAAAGTTTATATAGCTCAAATGACTGAGAATAATAAAATGATCATTCTTGACTACATGACAATTTTGAGGGGATACACTGATGTGTTTCATGATGAATAGTATATTCTTCCTCCTAGGTGGGAGGTTTAATTTGAAGTTGACTTCATTTATATATCTTTTCCAAATTCCATGACTCTATATAGAATTGATTCATTGGAAAAAGATAAATTCATGAACTAACAATGTAAGGATCTTGATTAGGTTTTATATTCCCATGCACATCATTATGGCATGCTCTATTACTCTTTATCATGAAGAAGGATGAGTAAATCCTCCTTTATGTTGATTATCAGGAGCTTATAAAGATCATGATAAAGTAGAAGTATCATTTTTCATGGATGGAAGAATTGTTTTATTATCTTTGAGGATTCAATTATTTCTATGATTTGGATCTTCGTTTGTAATAATATCATGTATCGGTGAACCATGAGGATCTCCCCATGACTTCTTTTCATATAAGGTACATGCACTACGAGTTCATAGTGATTCCATTTGGACTAACAAATGCTCATGAATTCATCATGGACTAGATTAATATAATCTTTATAAATTAAGTTGATATATTTTTGGTAATATTTATTAATTAAATTCTCATAACATCAAAAAAAATTGGAACATAAGTAGTATTTGAATTAAATACTGAAGACATTGTGAAATGAATAATTATTTTTCATGTGTATTAAATATTATTTTGGGTTAGAGATAAAAACATTATTGGTACTTTTTATCACCATTAAATTGATATTTTTGGATCCTTCAAAAATGGGGCAAATTAATGGATGGAAAAGGACAATATCTAAGATAGAAATCCAACGATTCTATTGTTTTCTATGTATTATCATTAATTAATCATAAACTTATCATGATTTTTCCCACTAACCAATATTTCTTAGAAGGATGACTTGTCTATCTGGGATGATAAATTAGAAGAATATTTTAGAAGTCCTGAATAAATGGCTAATAACTATATATGTTTTCACATTACCCACCCATGTCGATTAATTTTTTATATATAATGATGGATGAAAAAATATATTGTGTTTTTTTATCATGATTGATTTCAAAGAGATGGCAAATTCCACCCACCAATTAAATATCCCTAGGATGAACTACTAACTCATGATCTAGAATTGGATGTAGTTTTCCTTACATTAAATATATAGATTAATTACCTCAATGGATAAATGTGTGACATTTATATGGATTATTGATTCCTCATGTATATATTCACAAAAAAGGTATATAACATGGAATGAAATGTGGGTAGAGATGATCGTGGATTATGATTGTTCATTACAATAACATCTAAAGTATTAAAACAATGTGGTAGATGCTCTGAGTATAAGGTATCTAGGAACTATATCCATGATGAGGATTTAAAGGGATCCAATATTTATAGACATAAAAAGGATGGATATGAGAATAATACAAGGATCATCATCCTACCGTATTCAAATAACTACTCAACCATATTTTATTGATATGACCATGGAGGCCTAGAAAGATAATGAGTTTCTACAAAACAAATTAGTGAATATATTGGAGTTTGACATTTCTAAAGATGATGTTATATGATTTTGATCCCATATATGTATCCCATGAAAACCAATTTTGATGAGTGAACTTATAGATTATGAACATATCTTTTTATTATCTATACATCTAGTATTCCCAAATATGTATAGATATTTTCATTAAAACTTATGGTATGATAAATGGAAGTGGGATAATTGGGAGTTTGTATCTTGATTCATGGTATTCCAAAAATTCAATATAGAGTTATAATTGTCAAAGGTAATGATGGAACTATTTCCCTTTTCTGTATGGAATTTAAAAAACATGACCATGGATTTAATCATTGGACTCCCAAGGGAAAATAAAGTAAATAACGCCATATGGGTGGTAGTCTATTGCATTACCAAGTTAGTTCATTTCAGATCTATCAAGGAATATTTATCTCTTGAACGACTCAACATGATATATATAAGGGATGTGGTAATACTTATTGGAGTTCCAATATCAATTATATTTGATTGAGATCTGAGCCTTTCCTTGAGGGTTTGTATAAGCCTTCAGTAGAAATTGGATAGGGAACTGATATTCCACACACATTACCCCCCCCCCCCCCCAAGATTTTCTCAATCTGAGGGGACCATTCGATATATGGATGATATTTTTAGATCATATTCAATATATTTACAATGATGTTAGGACCCAATCCTTGACCTAGTAGAGGTCATTTATAAAATAATTATTCATTGTTATATTCAAATGGTGCCTTTTGAGGATAAATAAGGAAAGTCATGCTAGAATACAACATACTGGAATAATGTTGGAGATCAAAAGATGATGGGGCCAGATCATTTCTAATAGATGAAAGAGAATGGATAAAACATTTTCTATCATATGAAATCCAAAAAAAAGTAGACAAAAAATATTTTCAAACAATACACTATGTGGATTATATTTTTATTATGAAGATAAGTAATTCATTCATATATCCCAAAGGATGAAATTCATGAGGTTTCATAAAAACTATATTTTATCCCTAGATGTTTTAACCCCAATGATATATATGATCGGATAAAATCAGAGGCCTATGAACTAGAACTCCCATGTAACCAATCAAAGTAAATGATGTATTCCATGTATCCCTTTGGACTATGTACATAAAAGACCCCCACATGTACTGAATCCAGATGTGTTACATTGTTTAATGATATTTTATATGATGACAAACCAAAAAAATTATATCAAATAGGCTCTCTTATAGGAAACATGGAAACTCACATGGTCAAAGCATTTTGGTGAAAAAAACATTTAGGATTTTAATTAGGAAGAATATGAGGTGATGAAAAAGTAATACCCTCATCTATTTTAGTGTATGAAATTAATATTTTGATGTTTAAATTTTTTATGGTTGGAATAATTTACTATCCTAAACTCATATAAATAAAATTCCCTCTTTTGGAATAAAACTAATTAAAGAATTTTTTGAAAAAAACTCACACTAATTTCTCTATTTCAAGATATTATATGTTATTATAAATTATAAATAACATTATAAATCATCATAATTGATAATATATCTTTTTTTAGGTGACAGTTAAGATTAATATATGAAATGTTATTATAAATCGAAATTGTTATTGAAGAAAGACGTGATGATCTCAACTAGTAGAATCACACCCTATAAAGAAAATTTATCAGAGAATCTTAAAGAGATAACATCATTCTGATATTCCCTTGATCAATCCCAAACAATTATTCAATTACAAACGAATTTAAAAAATCATTTATGGAATAATTTCAAGATCATCAAGATCATGTCCCAAATAATGTACACCTAACCACCCAAAGAAAATCTCATCATCACACACCTTACCCTTAAAGTATTAATAGGTCTAATAATGGGATATGTATCTAAAATCCTATAGTTTTAATTATTATATATACTTTTAGATAAAAATTGACTATTTATATCATCATTTTTAATACTTTTTAAAGGATTAAATAATGAGTTCGATAAGAATATGTTCTGATATTATAAAAAAAAATTGTATTTTTAAAAGATATATAGTTTCAATGAATAAAAACATTTTAATGATTTGAATAATTTATGAAATATATGCAATTTTTTAAAATTTCTCATTAAATAATTTATATTAAATATATATTACAATAAATTTTATGAAGTCAAAAATAATTTTAATAAATGTTAGAAAATTGATATTTTAACAAAACATATTTTTTCAATAAATGTGGATTTCATATTGAAAATTTTAAATTCCATAAAAATGGGTATAATTTTTATAATAAAATATAATCTATAAAATGAACATTTTAAAATTATCCAATATTGTTTTTTTCATACTTTTCAAAGAAAATAAAATTGTTGGGTCAAAATTAAACACTGTGTAAATATATGCTGGGTATTATGGCATCATAATAACCCAAAAGTGATATAATATATTACATAAGATGAATCAATTACCAATTATATATTTACCCTATAAAATAATATGTTTTTATTTTTATTTGGTTAATTTTATAGACAATTAATGAATCCTTTGAAACCTGTATTATATTCAATGGTTATAAAATCAATTCATTGAAAATATTACTCTTTTACACATTTCAGAAGATATTATTTTAATAAGATCAGTTCTTAAACAATTAAAATAATTTAAAAAAACCCCCATTGGTATAACCCAGGTCAGAAAACCATGATAAGTTTTTTTATTGTATTACATTATTATATAGATTCCAAACCCTTTCCTTATAAATTAATAAATAACTCAAAAAAAAATTTCTTCAGAAATCCACAAAACTCCCATTTCTCAAAAATACCTTTGAAGCATGAATATACTCTATCCTTAACTCACTAGAACCTTCCTATGGTGTCTAAATGATTGTAATAATCTCCTACTAAGATATTATAAACACCATCTCAAGGTAAGGGATCCGCTCATTCATCTATGTAATAAATAATGTGTCTAATATTTTGACTTATGTTTTTCACTTATTGGGATATGATTTAACAGATCTCTTCTACAACCCTTATTATTTCCATGTGTTGATAAACCCCATTAACTGTCTGTAATCCTTCTCATTATTCATTACATACCTTCATTATGCTATCAAAATTATCCTATGCTTTTTCTATTCTAAACATTTATTATTATTACCCATAATTTTTTCCAATCAAGAGTATTCACATAGATGTACCTATACGTAATATATTGGGGAAAATAATTTATATAAACCATACTCCATGATTATGGAATATAAATTTTTAAGATTATTCTCTATTTTATATGATTTACGTGGCAAACTTATGCATGTACCTGATATGAAAATGATGGGTGCACCAAGATAAAGCTCCATATAATAGGGTAATGATTTTGTCTCATGGAATTTCATGTATGGGATTAGGGAGTAAACCTATTCCATTATAGTAATTTCTACATTATTTGGGATGTCTTGGATGTTATCTCTCATCTATATTATGATGTCATTTTTAATGTATTCATTATATTCCCATTTTTCATTTATGCTATCAGTATATACCTTTCTTTGTTTTCTATGATTATGATTATTTCCACCATTATGTCACCTTGATATGAATCTTGAATCCACCCTTTCTTATTTATGTCTTTAAGAAATCTTAGGTTGTTTTAAAAGGTCAATAGAATTCAAGGAGCATGTTAGGGAAATTTTCAATAATTTTTTTTATTCGTTTGTCATGATGATGTTCTATTAAAAATATTTCCAAATAAAATATGCTTTATGATCTTTTTGGTTTGTATACATTGTAAAATTATGTAATAATTAATTCATTCATTCATTTTAATATACAAATTATCATAATTATGACTCTTAGGGTGAATTTTTGGGAAAACAACATGTGAGGTGTGGTTCCAAAAATTATATATACACTTGATGCATTGAATTTCCACTTTAGGCAAAAAACTGTTTTTGTTTAGTGTATTCCCCTTACCATGATTGGTTTCTATCTTTTAAAAAAATTCCAATATATTTTTAATGTATGGTATTATTTATGACATAATTATGATTTTAATGATTATTGTTATACATGTGCTCATTTATTGTCAAGGATATATTATTCCCTTAGTTTTATTTTAGTATAAGTTCATTTTGTTCATTTATTCTTTCTATATCAATTATTCCATATTTATTTTGTGTAATATTCCATTGTGTATCACTCCATAATGAGAATATGATCTCAACTTTATTTTTTTTATTTTCCCAAAGAAACATGGAAGAGAAATATGTGAAATTTTCAGATATATGATGGAATGGAAAATCATGTTATCACAACATGATCATGTTGTATGATATTCTTATGATGTTTAATATATGTATTTATTATTGCTTCCAAGACAACTAAAATGTTTGATACTTCTAGACCTATTAATCATTGTACCAATTTTCTAATATTACTTCTGTATATGTGTTCTTAGTGCTCATGATACTATATAATTCTTCTATTAAGATGATTCAAATATTCGATAACATTTTTGAGAAGGATGATGGAGACCGAATCATACCTATGATGATGACCTTGTGGAACTTGTGGAATTGCAATTAATTGAACACAGGATAATTTCATCATTTTGATTCTATAGATTTTATTATGACACATTGAGGGGAGGTTAAATTGAAAAGGTTTTTCATATGATGAATTAAGAGATAATTTCGTACAACATGGATGTGGGAAGGAGAACAATAATTATTGTGTGATGATTTATAAGTTATTTTACACCCAAAAAATAAAAAGAAAAATTATTTATAAAAGAAGGGTACTAGGATATTCTATGGTTATTCTGGGGAGAAATTATTGTTTTTGTTCTCATAAATGGATAAGAAGGATATAAGTTATTTGTAATAACCCAAAGTGTATAAATTAAATTTACTTTTCAAATATAAATTTACTTCTTAATTTATGTAGATAATGAAAATGATTGAACTAAATTAGTTATATTGGTTAGTTATAATTTATATGTTTTCAGATTTCAATGTCTAATATGAATTATAAACATAGCTACTATATCCATTATATAATGACTTTTATGATTTGTATATTTTAAATATTATTATAATGTCAAGACCACAAAGAATGATAAATTAATGGCCTCAACCTGTAGGATCAAACCTTAGGAAGAAAATTTATTAGAATTTCCTTGGTAGATGTAATCAATGAGATTCACACTTTTCCAAGCCCAAAATAAGATTTAGTAAATAAATAACATGAAAAAAAATTTACATGGGGCATTTATGATTGTTTAGGTGATGGTTAAAAACATGTTCACCAAACCACCCTATAACATTATCATCATCACACACCATACCCTTATGTCATACGCTGGTGTAATAAGGGGTTATATATCTAGATCCAAATAGTCTGTATTTTTACATGTTTATTTTAAAAATATAATGATAATAATGATAATATTTTAATATTTTAAATAACTTAATAATGAGTTTGATAAAAATAATATTTATGTATGATGAAGCTCAAATTGTGTTTTTTTAATATATTTTTTTAATCAGGACATTTTTTTTATGAATTCAAGTATTTATGAAATAAATGTTATTTTATTAATATATTATTATTATATTATATTTGTTAAATGTAATTGATAATATAATATTATGAATTAAAATTTAATTGTTATAAGGGATTGATAACTATCATTATTAAAATCCCTATATTTTTTAATAAAGAATTATTTTTTATTTAGAAGATTTAATAGTCATATGTATGGATTTTTTTTGATAAAATATCTATTATTTTTTAAATCATCTCATCATTATTATCCAATAGTAATTTTTTCTTAATTTTATAACACAATTAAATTTTTGGGTAAAAATATTTCATTATAAACATGTGGAAAGTATTATGTTATCATAAATGCACCAAAGTGGGGTAATACTAACATATGAGACTATCCATAAAAAATTAGGTTTCCCCTTTAAGGAAATGTATTTTTCAGGTTTTTTGTTAATTTTATAAAACCCAAATAAATCCTTCCTAAAATTATTATATTTTTTTAGTTTTAAAATCAATTAATTATGAAGATAAATCAGTTACACATCCCTATAGTATTATATTAATGGGTTGGATTCTTGGCATTATATAGTACTAGAAAAAACTCATTTTTTGGTCAAAACAATGGTTAAAACCATGGGATGGTGTGGGATTTTAATTAAACCATCATATAGAGTCTAAAAGCTATGTTTGGACAATAAATGAAGAATTAATCACTCTTTTTATATAATAACCAATCCAAACAACCCATTCCACTTTTCTTAAAACCCTTTGAGTATTAAAATACTCTTCCCTTACCACTCTAGATCCCTCTTAAAGATTCACAAAGATTCTAAGATGTTCCTCACATGATTTTATAAGAATCCTCTTAAGGAAATGGATCCTCTCAAACCCCATATTATTCAATTACATTCACTGTTTTAATCATCTAAATATCAAATTTTTTAGGTTTCAATCCATTTTTATATATTCCACATGATGTCCATATGAATTATATGTGATTATAGACACCATTAACACTCATTAAAACCCTCCAATGAACCATTATGTACCCTCATATTTTTTCAAATGTTTCCAGATATTTTTCGCGATTTTTTTTCATGAATATCCATAACCATTTCCAATCATGTGTATTCTACTATAAGAGTATAACCTTAATTTATTTAGTGGTTACTCTAATGTAACCCACAATCCTTAATCATTGGAATAAAAGTGATCAAATAGATCCTTATGCTGTATAGCATATGCTTTCCACTTACTCATGTACATAATATTAAAATAGAAGGTGCTCTAATAATTATATAGCCCTCTCATGAATTTGATAATCATTATATCTCAAGAGATTCCATGTATGATGAATGGGAATTTATCATAAGGAAATTATTTAATGATTTATTGGTAGATATCCTTGTCCTCTCTTTATAATGTTATTTTATATATTGTTTACATATTACCATGTTTCCTTATTATTATCAGGTTATATCATGCCTCGTTGTTCAAGATTGTTATTTTCATCAAATTTATGCCATATTGGAATGCTTCATAACTCATGAGTATTTCTTCAATCATGTAATAATTTTTTTATTCCTTTATTGGGAATTTTGGATTCCCCTTTTTATGTATAAACCCATGTTATTCCGTGTAATATTATAGGATCAATAAATATTAGGGTAGTGTTTTGGAGTTTTTGAATAATCATGTTCTACCCATGATTCTTGTTTATGAATTTTGTACTTAATTTTACAAAAAAACTTGTTCTCAAGTTCATATTTTATTGTATTAAGTGTGTTCTTATATAATAAATCATGAATTTATTTATATTAAAAAAAATTTGGTCGTAGTTGATATCAAAGACATGTGTAATTATATATTGGTACTATATTTAAATAACTATATAAATATCCTTAAGGATAATAAAAAACATAAAAAAATCCTAAAATTTTGTTTACGTATATAGTAAGTGGATTATAGAAAATAAATTACTTTCTGGATAATACAAGTGGATGTAGATATGTAAATGTTGTACCTAGGGGTAATAATACAAAATGGGTATATTGGGATACAATTGATTGTATCTTAGTGCACGACAATGGTCTTGGATACACACCTTCTACGAAATTCCCTAGGGAGATGCTTTGTAAATTTCTCTAGAATGTGATAAAACATTATTAATGGAAAAACGTTTCTTGTAATATTTTTTATTAGGAAATAGATCATGGATAACATTGAATGCAGATATAAATTCATAGGTTAAGGAATATATTTCATATCTGATTTATACATTCAATGATAATAGTTTCCATTTATAGAGATTATTAGTTTTTAAATTTTAATCCCTAATTTTCATTTATTTCATCCAGTGGATAGTAATAGGAGGACCTAAGTCAACAACCAAAATGATAAGAAATGTAACAGATACCCATTAAGGATTCCCAAATCAATATGAGCTAAAGATAAATACTGTATGAAAATAATTTATTATTTAACTCATGTTATTTATGGATATATTAATCATGGGAAAATTACACATCTCCCAAAGAATGATCAAGCTAAAATTAATACCATTGTATTACCAAGGTCACTAATTTTCATTGGATATCTATATGAATTAATCATGGATCAATGTATTTAGTGCATTAAAAATATATTCTCTTACCTTTAATGTTCAATGAATGAGAATCTCATATCTTCTATTTTTTATGGAAGGAGAAACTAATCAATGGAAGATGATAGTCAAAAATATGATGCCCAATGAGTAGACCGAATATATAAATAAGGATAATTTATTCAAAATGTGTTTTGAAAATGTATTTACTCACACTCTCTAACATAAAATATCGAGTGACTTCCACATCCTCGAGAAAAGGATGATGAATCCATAGAGCTGTATGGAGTGGGCTTCATAAGACATGCATGATAAGACTGTATATTTTTCCCCTCCCCCAAAAGTAATGTTGATTTCTTTTTTGGGGGTATAATGATGATTCAATATTTTTTTTGGAAATAAGAGACATTTCTTTCTAAGATTTAATTATCCAATATAACATCAATGTAGAAATGGATATTTTCAAATCCCATGAGTCTCATGGGTATAGAGATAAGAAGTGGAGGATATATTTTAATCCAAAAACATATGATGGAGAGAAATCATAGTGTAATTAACGTCCAACATCCAAATTTTTTAAAGTATGGAATAAATAATCCTTGAATTTACCTTGTATGGAAAAGAAAAAGGTATAGGTCTGGGTAGTTAGGGAAAATATCGAGTGAATGTTTCTCAAAGAATTACTATAATGTGATAGAAAAAAGTAATTATTCATTAATCCTCCATACTATTGTCTTGTGATTCCACTATAAGTAATTACTACACAATTAGAATCATGGAACTTGTCTAATGATTTTCAATGAAAACCAATGATAGCTACCTTCATGTCCTAGAGAGAAAGAGCTAGCTTATGCCACCACAACATCTAAGGTGGATCTTGATAATGATGTTGTGGTAGGTATGAAAGTTACTCATTCATGGATAGTGAACATACCATTTTATTTTGGGTCTACAAATTCATTCACATCATTAAAGTTTTGTAAAAATATTGAAACACTAATAAAAAACATAAAAGTTGAGTTATCAGTGAAAATGAAAATGGTGAAATTATTGAATCCAACTATGAAAATACCCCTATATTCATATATCTATACCGAACATCCCAATGTCCCTTTTGATACTCTATTTAGTGGAATATGATGTTAATATAGGTATATACAGAATATATTTATAAATATAAAATGTAATTTTTTAGGGGATGAAATTATCATATATATCCAAAAATGATCTCTAATTCAATAAACATACATAGAGGTGGATGAATCTCATTTGGTATCATCATTTAAGGAATGGTTATTATTTCCTTATGAGAAATAAAATCCATCTTAAATGATTGAAACATTGGAAAATATCAACCTTGATGGCATACCCATTGTATGGGAATGTGATGATGAATTTCCCAAAAATTGTCTTAGGCTTCTGCCATATCATGAACTTGAGTTCCCAATAGTGATTATACCTAGACCTTTTCAAAAATGAATGATTATTTATTGAATTGTAATTTTTTATGTTTAGAATATGAGGAAAGAATTATAGGAGAATCAAAATAATTGGTTTATATACCTAGGTGCTTCACCATTATGTTTGCTTTTCCTCATCGTCAAGAATAATAATAGTTCAATCCACCTCAAAATTATTTATCATGAGAACAATGATATAATGACAAACCACCAGTATCTTTTTAGTTGATTGATTACTTATTTGATTAGCTAAATTGAGACCAATAATTCTCCATAATGGATATATGGTCTGGATATTATCATGTAATGGTAAATAAAGAGGATATCAACCAAGAAATTTTTTCATAAAAGGAATTTCTATTATGAGTTCATAGTGATGCCATTTGGACTCATAAATTCAATGGAATTATTGACAAAATTGATTAATAGAATCTTTAAGGATTACCTCAACCAACATCTTGGTAACCATTATAGATGATATTCTTATCAACTCAAAATTCAAGGAGGTACATGAGGGTAATTTTGATGCTATAAAAAACACATTTCAAAATAAAAATATGAATTAAAAGTACATTAAATGATTGTTTTGGATGGAAAATGTAACATTATCAGATCTTGTTGTTATATATGAAGTAATATATGTAGATCCTTCAAAAATCTAGGCAATTGAAGGATTTCCTAGACCAACGCTTCTGATAGAAATTCATATTTTCCTTGGATTATATGGTAACAATAATCTATTTGACAGAAACATCAAATAATATTCAATCCCACTACCCAGGATAAATTGGAATGAAGTAATGTTTTTCAAGAATGATGAATATAATGATATAATTAATATGGTCATGAAGATGATAATCACTGAAAAGTTTCTCACATTACCCCCCATTATGTATGTATTTATTATTTATAGTGATGTATCCATTAAATCCTTCGGTTGGGTTCTCATGCAAGAAAATAAATTAATATTCTATGCCTCTAACAAATTAGTGATCCAAGATCAAAAATGACCAAGTCATGATCAAGAATTGGTTGTATTAATCTTCACAGTAAATATTTTTCTATATTATCTTTTATTGGAGATGTGATGACATATATACATATTATAAAATCTTTTATATTTATAAAAAAGAGATCAATATGTGCCAACATAATTAGTTGGAGATAACAAATGATTATGATTATTCATTCCATTTTCATCATATGAAAGATATCAAAGTGTAACATTCTATGATCAGAAAGGATCCGACAACATTATCTTTGATGGAAATTTTAGGGGATCCAATATACTTGACATGGAAATCATGGATTTAAGAATAATAAAAGGATATTTATCCCACCCACTAAAATAAATTATTTACTATTAATTCTTTAGAGGATAAAGGAGGCCCATAAAGATGATAAGGTGCATTAGAAAATGCTATAGAATATTCTATATGTTTACAGTTCTATAGGATATTGGTAACATAAAAACTATAATTTAAAATAAATAGTATGGATGATGTTCATAGATTATCATTATTTATTCATCTAAGAAACACAATGATTTATATAGATCTGAAAAATAACATCTGGTGGGAGAACATGAAGAAAGCGATTGTAGAAGTTTTATCATGATTCATGGTATGTGAACAAGTCATCATTGAATGATCGAAGACTATGGGTATCTTGAAATTAATTTACATAAAAGTATAAAAATGGGAAAAATATAAAGATGGGTTTCATAATAGTAATCCCCAAACACATAATGGTAATAAAAACATATGGGTGGTAGTAGATCACCATATCATATCTGCACATTTAATTCTAATCATCTAAATTTTTTATCATGACCAAAATTCTAAGATATATATTACAAAATTGGTAAGGCATCTTGGAACTCCACATTTCATTGTATTTAATTGAGATATAAGTTTTTCCTGATGGTTTGGGAAAATCCATTAGAAAAAATTTGATATAGAGTTTTCTTAGTATTAGACATATCCCTCAGGTTGATGGATTGTCTAGAAGGACCATTTGAACTCATTAGGATATCCTTAGATCATGTTCAATTGCTTTCTTTGTATGATAGGATCAATACCTTATATTATTGGAGTTCTCACATAAAAAACCTCCTTTAAATCATTTAAATGGCTCCATATAATAATTTTTATGGGAAGAGGTGACAAACCACAACATGATGGGATGAAGTAATATATAAGAAGCAAAAAGGACTTAATCATGACATGTAGATGATAATGAAGATCTGAACAATTCAATTATATATGAAAATAACAAAATATTGACAAGAAATCTATGAATACAATAAAATATGGGACCTAGAGTATGATTTCAGAGATAATGTGTCTCTTCATATATCGCCATGGAATAATTTTAGGAGGTTTGTGAAGAAGGGAAATCTTAGTACAAGATACATCGCCCCCTTTGAGAAACCTGATCACATAAGTTCTATGAACCATCGACTATCACACCCACATAACATATCTAATTTATAAAATGTGTTCTATGTAACCATTTTGAAGATGTGTATACCATACCCCACAAATTCATTGAATGTTGAGGAAGTACCATTCGAGAATGATATTTCAGATGTGGATAACTAGCGATGATCATAGATAATAGAGATAATGTTCTAAAATGTAAGAAAAAATCACCAGGTCAATGAGATATTGAAAAAAGAAAAATATTAAAAAAGCTACATAGGAACTATAAGTGTCGATGAGACAAATGAACCCTCACCTATTTTAGTGAATGATATGAAAATTTCAAGGGAGAAAATTATGAAGGTGGATGAAAATAATCACCCAATATTTATAACTAAAATTAAATTCTTCAAATAAATAAATTACATATTATGTAATGAAGTTACAGAAAACACAATCACTACTTTTATGATTTTGGATGGCTATAATATATGTCATATCATATTTAAAAGTCAATAATGAATCATAAGTTTTGATAATATAGTCACGGTATAGTGATTGTCATTATTAGCATATATTGAGGGTTATGATGGAAGATGCAATTTCATTAACTAGTAGGATTATAGCATATGAATCCCATTTATCATAACTTTAGAGGAAAATTGAATCACTAGCATTTCCCCTTGATCAAGACCATTCAAATATTCAAAAACTAAATCCTGAGAATAACTATTTAGGGGATTATTTTCAGATTATCGAGATCATATCCAAAACCATGTTTATCAAACAAACCAAAGAATGTTTAACTACCAATCACCAAGCCCTAAGGGAAAACATTGGTCTGTTAAGGGGCTATGTATCTATAGCATAATAGTATTAATTACTATATTTTATTTTTTCGATGATGATGATAATTATCCTTTTTTATTATCATAACTGATTAAATAATGAGTTTGATAAAAATTAAATTTTGAAATGATGAAACACATATTTAATTTTTTTGAAACATATAATATAAAAAAGGATACACTTCTTAATAAATTCAAAAAACTAAAAAAAAATATTTAAAAAAATTATAATTATATAATATTTATTTAATATTCATGGTAATAAATGTTTATTAAGTTAAATGTAATTTTTATAGGGGTATAAAAGTATTTATTATAAAAATAGATATTTTTTATAAATGAGGATTTTTTATTTATAATCATAAATTCTCATATTTAGAGAATTATTACAATAATATAAATATTATTTTAAATGTTTTTAGGTTTAAATTATACAATGCTGAATTTATTATAATTTATAGAGTATTAACTTTTTTATTAAAAATTATATACTATATAAATACACAGTATTTATTATAAAATAATCAATACCCCAAAGTGATGAAAAAGTTATTATAAATACTATCCATGACCAAAATTATATTCCTCTTTAAAATAATGTTCATTCAACGTTTTGTTTAATTTAATAATCCCGTAAATAATCCCGGAACAAATTTACTATTCATTATTGTTTTAAAATCATGTAATTATAAGAATAAATCACTTTAACATCACAAATGGGGTTTTTTTAATGATTGTAGTTCATAGCCATATAAAATACTAAAAAAATATCCAATTTGATAAAAACCAAGGGAAAAACCAAGGTGATTAATTACGGTTTTTATTGGTTTATTATATAGATTCCAAAACCTATGTTTGAAAATTAATGAAGAATTTTCCTCACAATTTTAATAATAACCCACCAACCTCCTATTCATCAGCCCAAAAATCATTTTCATCCTGATTTTACACTTCCCTGCCCTCTCTAGATCCCTCAAATGGTGTACCGAAGATCACAAAAATCTTTTCCTAGGATTTTAGAAGTACCCCCTCAATGAAACATATCATCTCCTCCTTCTCTTTATTAAATAACCTTCTCTATATTATACATTTTTATTTAAACTGTTCATATTGGAATATGTTTCTGCATATCCCACAAAATGTCCTTGTAATTTTCAAGTGATAAAATATCACATTCACTCTAATTAATCCAAGGAATGAATATTTATATTCCCCTAGTAAGATACTAAATTTATCATATTATATTCCCTAAAAAATAATTCTATAGTGAATACCCATCTCAATTTACACTCAAGAGTATTCAATTATATGTATGTATACTTATTTAATTGGGGAATTTCATGTATATAACCTAAAATCTAATATATTGGGATAAATAGTGTTAAAATAAACACGTGTGTTTCATGATCTATGTTTCACCCTTAAATATGTACACAAAATTAATGTGACAGGTAGTCCAAAATTCTATATCCCACTAATTCCTTGGGTAATATTTTTTTCTCATTAAATTCCATGAATTTTTCATGGAAGGTTATTCTACGAACACTATATTATAATATATTTTCAGTTATACTTGACCTATATTTATGATTTCATGTCATATATTGTTTCCACATTACCTTGTCTACATGATGTTATCTTGTTATATCTTCGATACTTTTTCAATAATATGAATCCCCCCCTTATGGGTCCCTCTTGTATTCCTCTAAACTCATAGGTATTACATTCATCATGTTACTATTATTATTCACTTAACAATTTTTATAGGTTTCCCCATTCTTATTTACATCCCAAGGTAATCCCCTACAATATTAGAAGATCAATGAATATGAAGGGAATGTTTTGGATTTTTTTAATAATGATGTTTTGCACATGTTTCAAATTAATGTTCTATGGTGCTAGTATCCCAATGACACTGGGCCTCAAGGTCTTTAGGGATTGTATTAACTATGTTATTTTGTTATAAATTGGGATTTAATGTTGTTTATCATATGGGATTTCGTAATTATTTTCCAATGATATTTGGTTTTGTTTAATCTATCATTCAAACAGTCTGCATTCTCTTATTCTGTGAACAATATTTCAATTACTGGAGTGTGTCGATCATAGAATATGTTATGTCAATCTTGTCAATGAAATATTTTGATGATGATTCTATAAATATAAATTTCTAATATCTTTATTACATAGTATGAGTAAAATGAGTGTCCATATTTTTATTTTTTATCAGAGATTTTTTTGTACATTTTTCAAATCATTTTTAAAGGAAACTAGTTTTTGATATCATAGTTATTGCTTTTAAATTTTTGAATAGGATGAGATTATTTTTTTTATCAGGAATCATATATCGAGATACTTATTATTGTGATAATATATATAAGTAATAAAAAATGAATAATCCATAATCATAACTAAATTTGACCACTATAATGATTATATTGACTCTACTTATCATATTTTGTGCTCATACCTATATTCTAATTCTATAATTTTATACCTCTTTAATTGTTTTACTAATATTTTTACAAATAAATTTTATTATATATTTTCCCTTTAATAATATAGAAAATATAATAAAAATTTGGAAAGAGGTACTCCTATTGGGGGTCTCATAGGTGAAAACCCAGGGTACTGATTTATAATTGTATCTAGTTAAAATTAAGAATTAGGGTTAAAGTGAAACTCATAACCTCTAAACTCTAATTAAATCCCTTTAAAATGTGTCCACCAAAGAGTTTTGAACCATAGAGAAAAATAATTAAAAACCAATTATAGATTCATTTAAAATATAATATGATTATTATTTTAATGTATTAATGATAATAATAATAATTATACTATAGATATATAAAATTCATTCAAGTTGTGGTCATGGACTTAAGAAAAACTATAAAATATTCAAATCATTCAAATTATTTTTTTAAAAAGATGAGTCTTCAAAAATAGAATCCCCAAAAACAAATGTCATAATTACATGAATATGTTAAGAAAATTTAGTTGAACGAATATATTTATAAGATATGGCTACTTATTGCATTCAAAACCATCAAGGGTTTTTTAAGATATCATATAATAGCTGATGGTTTTTAGATATGATTAGTTATTATTCACAAGGTACAAAAATTTCCTTGGATACCTGGTGAAAAAACAAATAAAATTTTTCCATAATTTGATATGGTGTGTATTATAATTAATCTATAAGGGGTTAGTGCATATAAAATAAAAATGTGAAAATTCCCTTTTTCCCTTAGTTGGTGTGTATAAAGAGCAATTTTACTACTCCCAATCTTCTTTAATATATATATTGAATGGGCTTAAAAAATATTCATGGATTTGTTTTTACCAAATTCTAAGACATCCTATCTCTGGAAAGAAATATTTATAGTAAGGATATTTTAGAGATATAATTTAAATGAGTATTAAGATATATATAAGAAATATTGTTCTATCTATCCTATAAAATATTAGTATCAAATCTTAATAAATTATTTCTATGAGGGTTTACTCTTGATGGATGTGATTATGATACACAATTTCATTGGATGGAATTAGGGGTGATGTATCCCATTGATTCTAGGAATATCATAGAAAAATGGACTAGATTTTACAATAGATTTTTAAATATAGTATTAATTCTTGTTAAAACATTCACGAAGTATCTACTTATAATTTTTATAATCGAAAGAATAATATTTATTTCAGTGATATCACCACTATATGGAGAAAAATGGTATATAAATATGTCACTTTATAAACTCCATCAAAATCAACTTTTCTAATCTAGAGGAAATTTGGAATATTTTTTTCTCATGATCATTGTAGAGATTAATTATTTCAATTTCTAGATTCACCTGAATCTTGTAATGGGATTTTCCTTGCGACTCCATTTAAAAATAATCAAAATAGTCAATTCCCAAATTAGAACAACCATCTTACTCCCTTTCATCCATTACAATATCTTAACCAATACAAAAATTATCATCAAAAAAATTGTTCTTGGAAACCTAATCAACCAAATATTTACATCCTACCTCGAAGAACTAATAAATATAAAATATTAATTGAGTATTGATTTTATTATGATATTGGAGGAAATTTCATATCTTTTAATAATTAAGATAACCAAAATTAGGAAAATAAAAAAAGGTATCATTCACAAATTTAGAATATGGTTATGTAACAAAACATTTATTTCTAAATTAGAATACGGATGTTATTGAATATTGTAACACAAGTGGTTCACATAGAAACATAAATTAATAGTTTAAAAAATTAATGAAATTGTAGTATATCATCACAAGCTTATGTATACCCAATCAGAAGAGAAAATTTTAGTTAAATAATATCAAGAATTGGATGTAAAATTAAAAACCAATAAGATTATTTGAATAGATCATAACCTAACAAGGATAATTATACTCATCAAAACAACTAGAAATATACCTCAATTATTACAATGGATAAAACTATACTCTTAAATGAGTCTTCTTTATAAAATATTTTAGTGGAGGAAAACTAAATAACAAATAATAAATCAAACACAAAGAAACAAATATGGAGTTTGTGAATTTTATGGGATCCTATAAAGAGAACAATAAAGTTAATAAAGATAAAAAAACGTATAAAAATCAACTATCATATGCGCTATGTAATAGTCATGTCAAGAAAAAGGTAGAAACACAATTGGATAAAGATGTTCATGATTTTTTATGAATTTTCATGTTAATATTCCTTCATTATATTCTATGAATCAAATACTTAAATATTCAAAAACATTAATGAAATTTCTACTCACAAAATAAATTTCATGTGAGGTGATAAATCCATCATATAGTTGAATATTTACTCTATAATAAAACATTCTATATCTTTTAAATACAAGAATCCATGTACATTTTTTATTCCATGAGTTATTGGAGAACATCCATATGGGGATGATATGTTAGATCTATGTTCTCATATAAATATTATTCACTATTCTGTATTTTCATAAATGAATGTTGGGTAAATTTTATAATTATAAATTGTTGTCTAAGTGACTAATAGATGTTTAGTCATGCTTGTTGGTACACTAAATATTTTTTAGGGTAAAATATCTTATTCTACCATCTAATTTTAATGTGTTGGACATGGAATATGGAATATTTAGTACTCATTCATATTCAATTCTATGTAGAACCTTTTTGAAAATTATTAAGTCTATAACTAATTTTTAGAAATAAACATTGTATCTACTATTTGGTGGGAAAATATTTATTTATAAAATATTTTAATCAATGAGATACTCTATAGGTGTTAATTCTATACTTGATGATAACATGATTGATTGGTTTTATAAAAAGTTATCTATTAATTTTAGTCAAAATTATTTTTCTCTAGATTAACTAAATATGGTCACTTCTCTATTAATAATGATAATGGAATTCAAAATCATGAATCATGATGTAATTAACTTGAAAAAAACCCAGTTTTTGAAAACTGTATTTTTTGATATTATAAAAAATGAATATAATGGAACATATTGTGTTTTTACTTAATTTGAATTAAATATGTATTATGATTTAACAATAGATTTTTAAAAAATTATGAATTTGGATAATTATGAAATTTTATAAGCTAGTGGTCATAAACAATAAGAATAAAATTTAAAATCTACTAAAAATTTTAATCTTATAGGCAATGATGATTTCACTAATAATTTTTCTCATTAATTCAATGTTCGATGATAAAAAAATATCATAATTATTATAAATGGTTATATGATTATTGTTAACATGAATCTAATATCCTTTTTTATGGTGATACCTTTTTTATTTCTGGGAATTATTTCCCTTCTAGACAAATATTTTATTAAAACTATGATTTTAAAAAAGGATATAGATGTGAAAAATAAGATTAAAAATGACTGACCCATTTTTTCTAAAAGGGACATCCTACCCACACGTGAATCTAAGACCATTCCTAAAATTGGAAACTATAAATACTTTGGCTATGAATGAAAATTCCATACCAAAATTTCTAATGGGTTGTCTAGTGAATTTGAGAACAATCATTTTGAGGTCCATAGTATCTATAAGAGGGTCATAGGTTGGTCTTCATATGTCTTTACAAGGAATAGTTTTTCATTTTACATGAAAAAAATTCCTCTTGAGTAAACTTCCAAAACATCGAGATAATTCCATTGGAGTTATAATAATACACGTATTGAATTCATTAAAAACAGATTATTATGATTCTCAATGATATTATAATTTATCACAATATATATAGCTAACGGGTAATACCAATATTGGTTAGCTATAAAAAAAATTTGGTTCACAGATGAATGTGATAAATTTAGATAGATAGTGCCCACTATAATATCAAAAAGTAGATGGTATGAATTTAGTAAATGAAGGTGAATTTAGTTACTATAAAGACCAATTTTTATTTCATTTTATTTATCAAATTAATGAAATGTTAGCTCGAAAATAATATTTTCCATCCTATAATTCTTGTAGTTGTATTCATATTAATAGTTAATTTTTCATCCATAAGAAAGTTACATATCATTTTACTATTTTTTATTATTCTTGAATAAGTTTTTTACTATGTAAGACCCATATCCTGATCCAATTATTTATGGTTATAATTTTTGATGAATTTATTAATAACATTGTGGAGTTTTTTTAGGTGGATTTTATTTTGTATAGATCTTCCTTTTAAGGTTTCTTGAGATGTTTAAGGGTTTGTCATAGTGTGTGATATGAAGATAACCTTGTTCTAAACCTTTAGGAATTTAATTATATTTTTATGAGTGGAATTATTATTTATAATTAAGTGTATAGGAACTAAATTCGGTTGTATACGTCCATGTGTGGAATTATTTGCTCATTACCTAGTCCAAAGATTGTGAAGGTTATTCATTCATTTCATAGACATGATGGATTCTATGGAAGATTCATAAAATACTTTTTTCCAGTTACATTTCCTATAATAAGAAATTTACATAAATATGTTCATGTTTTCTTTTAAATGAAATTCTAGAAATCGTACTATGAACACACATAGAATCATGCATCCCCATCAATAGTTTAAGAGGATAGCTATTAGTTAACTTCAAAAATTTATGAATTTTTCTTTGGAATTATCCTTAGGTGTTCTTCTTGTTTAGAGAGTATAAAGGAAATCATATTTCATTTCTTCATATTATTGTAGATTATAAGATGCCTTATAATATTAGACATCAATAGATAAAGAATATGTAATTATTTTTTTTACCTTTATAAATATTGATTATTTTATTGGGGTGTAAGGTGGTGGTTGTCAATAATAATTCCCTTATTATATATCTCATGACTAAATAATAATAAAAAACAAGGTTAGTTAGGTGCAACTATATATTTGAAGAATTTGACATTGAAATCCAAGATATGGAATAAATTTAAAATTATTTGTTTGATCATTTAAGATGTTTACCACTTAATTTAATCAATATTATTGATTTATTGAACTTATTAGAGTGTTTTTAATGGGGAGAAACTATATTTTGTTACTATTGACCATAAACCATGGTTTTTAGACATTGTGAAATTAATATCCACTGATGTTATTCCTCCTTATTTTACAACGAAATATATTGGGAAATTTATTAGTGTGTTTGTGAAATAATTCTGGGATAATCCTTACTTGTGGTATCTATGAATTGATTGGATTATTAGGAGAAACATTCCAAAATAATGAAATTTCTCTTATTTGGAAATTATGTCATAGTTTGAGCTATAAAGAACATTCCTAGAGAACAGTTACAATTTGTTTTGATTCCTGATTATTTGGGCCTACCATCCATAAATATTCCGTTGAGTTCTATAGGAAATATAAATCGTTTTAATTCCAAGGAAACATATACTAATAGAATGAGATTACACAATAAATTTTTTGTGATATCTTTGATGATTGGTGGATATATATTATAATCCATTTTCAAAATTACATTTTATATTCTTACATATTACTTTCTATTAACAATTTTTAATTTTATATTAATGATATACCAACAAGATATTATGATTCTAGTGTTCTCTCGCAATTTTTTGGGGCAATCTATTTTGTAGATTTGGTAAGAAAATGTTTACTATTACAATCTAATGTACTAAAATCATTAATAAGACTTTGTATGATTTTATAAACACAAATGATCTTTGGTATATAGTTTTTACTCCCTATTTTACTCAAAAAATAGATGGATGATGTGATGAATAGATAAATAAGCCATATTTGTGAGAAAACTGTAACCCAGTTAATAAATATTGGATTTTAAGACTTGAATAACCCTGTGGGAATCTATGAAAACATATAAAATTATAATAAGGATGTCAACATATGATACATTCCTTGGTAAATCTTTTAATTTACCATTTCAGTTAAAACATATAGATTCTATTTATGTTAATTAATATAACAATAATATATTTGAAGTTGGAAAATAGATGATGTCGTGTTCACTAGAGTTATGAAATATGGAAAATTTTCTATGAATATGATAGGATTATTAAATAGAAAACAAATAATTATCAGTATCATTTTATTAAATGAAAATAATTCCTAATTGGAGATAATGAGCAAATGTACAAATCTATGATCAATATCATTCCACATAAATTTCATACCAAATGGAATGGAATTTTTATTATGACTCATGTATTTCTTTTTCCTGTTATACATATTATAAAACCTGGGAAGGATGATCCTTTAGAGTTAATGGATATATCCTATTAAATTTAGAGACTATATTATGTTACTTATGGAGACGAGATCTGTTTGTTAGACATTCAATACAACAGAATAAGTGTAGCGAAAACAAAATTATCATTTTGGGTGTTATTATTATCTTTTTTATTCATTTTTTTAATATAATGGTTTTCAATGGAAAATTTTCCATTTTTCTTTGTTCCATGAAGAAATTTCACAACAGGATATCCTACACTTCATAATCTCATTGGACCAGAAATATGATAGAATTATTTGATGAAGTGGATATAAAAAATGAAAAAACAAAGATCAAACCCCTAAATTTTTAATATGTGGTTTTATTTTACATGAATGGGTATATTTCAAATTTAATGTCAATTATATTTCATTTTTATGAGCTTTAATCAAACGAACCACACAGGGTTATATAAAGAAAAGAATGGGTGTATTTGGGTATGTTCCTGAGAAAATAAGGCTAATATATTAGGGTAGTTATTAGTCCTATATTTTCATATTCATATTCTATAATACTTTTTACTCATGTTTACCCTTTTCAATACCATTGGATTTAAAATTATATTTATGGTATAATAACTATTCAATATGTTATCTAACATGAAATTATATAAAAATCTATTTTAATGTTAATAGATAAAAAAAGATGTACCTTTATGGACATGTGTAAAGATTAATTTTATTATGGAATATTTTGTTTGAATTTATGAAGACCCATAAGAATGCTTTATATCTTTTGAACTTCCAAATCTTCTCTGAACATTAAGTGGCATTGACTTTTTTCCAATACCATAAATTCATCATTTTGGTCAATGTTGAGTTTTGTTTGTAGGTAATGGGTCATTAATGTGTTTAAATAATTTTCATTGTTAAAAACATCAATAAATTATAAGAAAATTTAAAAATTCTCATTTTTTAATAATATATTACGAAGAATTCTATGAGTTAAATATTTTCTCAAATAAGATGGTTTTCAAGAAACATCGAGCAAGTTAATTTCATTCCATTAAATTTTATTTATTTATTTATATTTATTACCATCGAGGAAATTTTATCATTTTTTGAAATCATGAGAGAATATAATACGACCCTCAAAAAAAATTAAATCTTAAATTTATTATTACTCATAAGATATGCGTCTATATAGACAACAAAATGAAAATAATAATCCCCATGGAGATTCTTATTTTTTATTATTTTTTTATTTCTTGATTAAATATAAGATGGGTTCTTTATTACACCAATAAATTTTCACCACACCACTTCTAATGTTGTATCTATTTATTACTAGCTTTTAAATTATGTGTCTCTATTCTCCCAGAGGTAAATAATAGTTTGGAATATCAATTGAATAATAATTTAAGTGTGTTTGATTGTATTGAATGTTTTCTAATTTAAACATTTTTTTGAAAAAGATACTAACTTTGTGGTAGAACCATTTTAATTAAATAGGAATATATATATGTGAATATAAATGATTCCTTGGTTGAAAATAATTATAAATATTAATTCATAGTTTAATTTTAATTATTAATTATTATTATCACATTTATTCCATTGAATTTGAGTAATTAATCTCTTGAGTATAAGAAACCTCTTTTTTGGGATTTTGATATGCCCCTATTTCATTGAAAATTATCCATTCTTATTTGATGACTTAATTGGATTTATAAGGATACGAAATGATTAATGGAAGAATATAGAATATAATTTTTTTTCAAAGTGATTTTGATAGATTATTTTACAAAAAATGATTTTTTTACTTAAATACAATGGTGAAATTGGCCAATAAATGAATGATTTAGAAGAAACTATAATCCTAATTTATTTCATAATTTATTTCTTTTGGGATTAAATTTTTTCTAATTTCATTAGTTTTTGTTGTTTTAATTTAATTGGAAATGGATATTCATGTTAATATTTTATTTTAAGTGAGGTTTTTCATTTTTGATCATCCATTTTTAGTTCATCATCAATTGATAATACATTAGTAAATCTACATGGTTGACTATTAATGTAACTACATTTTAGAAAGTCAGATAGTGGAATGGATAATGTATTAAATTTTTTAATGGAGAGACACATAGAATAAATTACATAGTTGATGTTGCTACATAGACAAACACATGTAGTTGATATATCCATGTTGCAAAATTCACAGACCGGATGTCTCTATATAATCAAATCCATGGAGCCATCCTTCCACATAGAAAAATATATGTACCCAATCAATATAATTCAAAATGAATAGGATTGTAAAATATCTAAATTTATAATTTTCTTATTGACACATAAGAAAATTCCCAAGATGCCCAGTCACATAAGAAAATTTTTAATTAGTATAAGTACATATTCAAATTTCTATGTAACAAAATAATCATGCATCCTTGTGTGAAATATCAATGTGATTTTTTTAGATACCATATTTTACATGTTTGTGAATAGATATGAAATCAAATTTCATTGGTAATTTTCCGAAGTGTACATGTAAATCAAAATATACTCTAGAATTATCTTGGATGTAGAAGATTAAGCTTGTCTAAGATGAGAATATGAAATAATAATCTATGAATTCACTAGATAAGGTTGATCAAGAATGATTTATTATAGAGATCATGGATAGGTTGAACTTGTTAAATTCAAAATAAATTCACATGTGTGGCTATTATAATTATGTTACATGAGATCTTATAAAGTCACTTTTAGTGGAGGATAAATAGTGAATGTGGGTCATGCATTGACTTATGAGATGTGTTAAGAAATACATATTGTGAGAAAGATATTTTTATCATAGGATCCATAGACCTAATATAAATAGTACTTCAGATTACCAAATCATATATATAATGTGTAATTCATGATGTGCACTTATAGTAATAGTGTCCCTATTTCCTCTTCATGTATTTCCATGTTAATTCCTACATATTATTATTCTTATATAAATGTTATAGAATTGGTAGTCTATAATGAGACCCTCAAGGTACAAAGAAATTAAACATAAATATACATCCTTTGGTTTAGATACATTATACTAACTGAACATCAATGATGCATGAATATTCAATTTTTGGGTCACTTAAGCATTGAGAAATTTTTACACGAAGATCCCTAATTTTTATCTTAAATAGATTATATCATGAGTAATGAACCACCAATAGAAAATATTCATTTTTTAATTTTCATTGCAAGTTCATATCTATAATCACAACAAACATTATCTTAACTTGAGATTATTATCAATATATAATATTTGATCACATACTTTTATTCTTGAATAGAACATTGGAATTCATTTAATAGGATGTCATATTTTTATTAGGTTACCATTGGTGTTGTGGTTTAAATGAATAATCAAGATATAATTTTTCCCTTCGGAAAAGATGTAATATCTGGGGCCTAGTTGATCAGGAGTTTAGTGCCTTCATTAAATCTATGGCCACGGTAGAATAGGGTAATTCCATATTATTAGGGAAATGAATTATAAAAAATTAAAGGAATATAGAATGAAGTATTCATCTTGATGTATTTTATATCATGATTAAAAAATATTATACTACCTTACATGGGTTCATAAGACAAGGTTATCATTGATATTACAATTATGTTTCTTTTTTGGGGCCTTCATAGTTTGATCAAAGCCACTAATATTTTATGAATTGTATTCACTGCTATTCTGATAAGTTATAAGAATTATACACACATATAGTATTCAAAAGTCTAACCTATATTAATGAATATTAGTTTAGGGCATGGTGGTCCCCACAAAGTGGTCTGGATATGTCCAAGAATATAATGTCTCCATGGAATAATTAAATTCATAATATTAGATTATAGAACAATTGGTATTGAATATATATTTTAAAATTATTTAAAAGTAATAAATTAAATACATGAAAAATATTATACGAATGAGTATTAATTTTATATTAATGTTTTGTTTAGTATTCGCAGGATATCAAGTTGAGTTAATGTAACATTTTTATCATGTAATATATTTATTATATTGCAAGTTAGTGATAAAAATATAAACTATATTAATGAAAAAGTATTTCATATAACGTCATTTATAACTTATTTAGTGATTAATACATATACTGGGGATGGGAAGACATTTCGATGATTTTTTCACCTCACTATATAAGTGAGGGGATTCTCTCATTAAAGAAAATATTCACTGCATTATTTTAAAAAAAATCTATCTCCTCCTTCCCAGTTCTTTTAAAGAGATCCAGATTATTTGAAAAATATGTTTATATTATCCTTAAAAAGATGAAGAATCCTCTCTATAGTGATCATTGGGACATTGAAGGCATCATTGAATATCTATACTAGCACTTTGTACTTGACAATTAACATTCCCTTCGACTTTAAAAGAATGTGTGGGTGATCCCAATGAAAACAGATTTGGTTCCATTGAATATCAGTATCTTGTGAAAATTATTTCATGAATGTGGATAAAATATTGAACAAGGTAATTGTTCTTTTTTCTTAGATATATTACAATAAAAACTTCATTTGTAACTAGGTAGTGGTAATTCTCGTGATAATGTTACAACATTTATTGATGGACTAAAATTTTCAGTTCTCTAATTTTGACTATTTTTATGCACACCATGAACCATAAATTGGTATTAAAGTGAGATTTTAATGGTTTAATACAATGTAAAATTAATGATTCATTTAAATTTCAATAAGGTATCATTACTATCCCAATGCAACAGATATAAATTCAATCCAAAAAAATAAATTTATTTTATGGTCATTCAATGTTTTTTATTGGATTATATTAGGTGTTTACATATTTGAATAATTTATGCACATATTTATATATATGATTAACATTTATCTTAAGGCAGTGAGTAGTGTATTTGTTTTATGAAACTCAATGTTCTAGCTGAAACAGTTCCCTGTGGGTGCCTCAAAATTCCACAAATTGTGGAAGTTATCTAAAAAATAAATCCCATTAGATATTATTTTATATTTTGAAAAATAAATATATATAAACCTTTGGGAATGGGGGGAGGGGAGTTCAAACATTTATAAAATTATAGAAAAAAAGTGATGTTGGGTGCATGCATAGGAAATAGACCAGGTCCATAATTTTTTTAAAAGAAATAACAAAGCGATGTGGGCCCATATGGACCAAACAAAATAGTTGTGGGGTACCACTTCCATCCACCTATGGATGAAATATTTTCACCCCTCCCTAGTCATATTTCACTATCCTCCACCCTCATTGGTCTGCCTCATTTTGGCTCTGCAAGAACATCCAATTTTGTGGACCCCATTCTTCTTGACACCCACAAAAATTGATAACAACAACCCTAGACACCATTCACCGCCACATGATTCCCTTGCATCATCCCTCAAATAGTACCCCCATTCAATCCTCCTTAAACATCATGAACATGCTCATGTAGATGATCTACTTTTACCCTGGGGCTAACAAGTCTCATGCAGAATTCCACAACTAGATCCTTCTCTCATCGCACAAGAGAAACATTCTAGACCCCCATCATTATGACCGTACAATGTCCACTGTCATTCCACTATTGTTCACATCCCATCATACCTCCTTTGACACACTACCTCCAGGACACTATTGGCTACACTTCATGGTAATATCTAGTATCAAGAACCATCTCATCCTAATTGGCCTTGCGTTCGGCCATTCATAGGGTCAAAACCCTAGTGGGCCACCACTCATGGGTTTCAACTAGCCAAGAACAGACCGAGGTAGGTCAATCCCAATTCAGAATGTGTCAAGACAGGTTTATCCTGACCTATCTATCCCCAACATGGTCAAGAATTGTCCCAAAAATTATTTTAGGTGTTTTTTTGGGTTAAAATAGGGCCCAATAAAAATTCAATTTCTCCATACATTAATTTTAAAAAATGATTAAGAAATATATTGTGTTGGATGAAGATTGATTAAAATTATTTGGATTAAAATTAGAAGAATTATATTAATTAATTTAATGACATCAACATAAATTTATAAAACATTTATGTTTATTTACATATCTAATATTTTATGTTGACTTATCTTAAATAGTTACCAGCTCATGTATGTTGGGAATTTATTTTTTATTAAATTATTTTAATTTTATTATTTTTGTAATAATGATATTTATTTGGATAATGTTTTGCATCATATTTTACTACCTATTATTAATAAGGTCACACGAATTTATTTATATTTTTATTCATGTATATTTCACTTCTTGAGACCATTTCACCTTCCTGTGTGTTTTCCATTATTACAATTATGTGGTTATAAGACATTGACAATTCCATGAAAAGAAAAGATTCTATATGAGAAAATGATAACCTCAATTGGGGTGTGTGATGCTATATGAGGTAGAGAAAACTACTCTATAAAACCTCGTTTATCATTATTGCTCTATTGAATATAAATGGATCAAAAAATACAAAATTATAAATATCAGTCTCTTTGTTTATTTATTTTATGAATGTTTAATTATTTTGTTGAATAATAATATTTATGAAAACATATAAAATGGTAAAAAAATAATTCATAGATTAAATAAAAATAAGATTCTATGAAAAATTTATATTTACTATAGAGTCAGTTATGATTGAAATAAACTAGTGAATTTGTATCAAATAAAATTTATTTCATTATTGAAGAAATAATAGAAAACCTAAATGATATAATAATTTGCATCATCTTATATCATTTGAAATTTAAAATATAATGTGTTTGTGGTGTTATCATCAGTCAATGTCCAGGGTGCCTCCTACAACTTGGGAGTTCTTTTAAAAGTGATTGGTTGACTAAAATGATTATCAGAAAAATGATGTAGTCATAGCCAACTTGTTGAAAATTAATATGAAAAGTGATAAGAAAACCTTGTTCATGATTTATTGAAGTTGGTAATTAAATCAATAGTTTAAGGACATATGAATTAATGTGGATGGATAGTCAAATACTAACCATGAAACTCTCTAATTAGTGGTTTATCCAGAAATTCGATAATGAGGTAAGGTTTTAATGTTTTTTATCACTATGATATTGTAGTGACAATGTTATCTGAATTTAGTTTTATGGGATTCATTCTGTGTAATAAAATATTGGGATACATTTGAATAGTATAATTTGTAATGTGTAATTAGTAATCAATATACAAGGTTCTAATTTGGTATCTTTTAATTTTATTGAAAAACTAAATTTTTACAACATATATACTATGATTACTATTATATAAATAAAACCTCATATCCAACAAGAATCTCCATGTGTAGGACAAGCTCATTCACAATGTATGATGGTACTGGAAATTCATTGTGATGGAGTCCCTAATAACTTTGGAGCCACCTCAGGAAGTGAGGCTGAAAAAGATACTTATAGATGATACATATATATGAAATCTGATATTCAAGTCACTATGTTATCATCAATGTCTAATAGTTTTTGGAAGCATACTCAAGAGGTTAACGATTTCACATGATCCCTCATCTACAAGAAGTGTATGAGGAGAAATTAAATAAATATTTAAAAGAGGTGAATATTACAAAGAATATATATAAATTAAGAGACTTGTTATAATATTTCAGTACAATCCATTATTATATATTTTAACCCAATTACTTGAATTTCATTTACGATTGGGAAAATTAATTTTATGGAGAATAAGATGGAAGAAAATGTGAAAATGCCAATGGAAAGAGTGATTCTAAATGCACACTCACAATGTCCTTAAAGAATCATAGGTGGATATTCACAAAGAGGGATATTATATATGAATGTCAGGAAATAAGTCTATGAAAGATTAATGTAATGATTAAAAGTTGATGTACTTAAAGACTTTCACCTACTGTATATTCATCCTTGAATGAGATGTTTCTATAATACATTATGGGAATAAAATACAATATACCAATCACATGTGTATTGAAATACAATAACTAATTAAGAATAAAAATATTACAATAATCATGGTGAATTATCCCAAATGCTGAGAAAGGGTGATTCTTATGGCTTTTATGGGAATTAAACAACATCTAATTTCCATGTAGAATGGTTCTTATTGAACATTTTTAATGTATTAGCAACACATTTATCTCAAATTTACTTAGGAAAAAGGATAAATTATTCCATTTTGGAATGAATTTTATTTTTAGTGTATAATACTCTACCAATAGTTCACTAATTCATTAATCATTATAAATAATAGATGAATATAAAAATGAAAGATTCAATTATACCAAATTGTGGATACATTAGTCTTTTTTGGGTTAAACTAATATTGTTTCATGGATGTACCTAGTATGCTTATATAATCATGGGAGTTAAAGTCATTATATAATATCGACACATTTACACACATGTTTTTTGGACAAAGAATCCTTTTGAAATAAAGGTGATTCGCAATGATTTTAGAATTATTTCATCAAGAAAGTGTGAACGTTTCCACTATACAGCTAGTGGTAAACATACTTCATTATATTTAATTAACATTATTGATGAATGAAAATGCGTATTACAAAATATAAAGGGTTATAAGATAATATTTTGTTTAGGATAATGTATGAAACAATATATTTACCTAGAATACATCAGTCAATAAAATGTATCATGGATCAATTCCAAACGAAAGATTTATTTGTACACATCAATGCTATGAAGTAGGTAAGGAGGATCAATGTTGAGTATTAAATATAGGTATTGATAATGAATATAAAGGATGAGGTTATTCCAAAATGAATATATGTTGATACACATCATATTCGGGATATATGTAAAAGAGGAATCGATCTAATATTTTTATTCATTATAGAAACATCCATATTTTTCAATATATGCATAAAAAATAGTAGTGTTTTTTAGTAGAATGGTTTAATTTATACTTTTCCATTAATTTGTTTTGAAAATAATAAAAAAATTATTAAAAACCTGTCTTATAATCAATATATTTCCCATAATATTTAGTTTAATTTATGTAGAAAAAATGTTTTTACCGTACATTGAAATTTTTTTGATGTAATGAAGCATATGAACATTTATTATTTAATATAACTCATTTTATTTAATGTACATATGATAAATCAAACTATCCATTGTTCTGAATAGTGTTCAGACATATATCATGTTTATCAGACTGAAACATTTCATGAACATCAAACTGACATTAGTACTGATAAATCAGACTAGCCCTTATTCAGTTAATCAGATTGATAGTCAGTAGTGATGTCCATAGAACTATCCAAACTAAATAATTGGATTTTTTATTATTATATCTATCAGATTTAATCTATAATGGCACATTAATGTTGTTAAACAAAATTATTTTTGGAAATGAAATGATAAGATATCAAGATCAATATCAAGATCATTATGAGATGTCAAAGTGGAAGTTTCCTGAGGTTGTTGCAACCAAATAAAAAATATGACCATTGTATTAATGCTTATAAATTGGATGTAATTTGAAGAGTTTTGAGATTATTTATTTGTAACAAAATATTTCTATATTTTCTCTCTTCTAGAACATCCCGTCCTGAATGCTTAGTAATTTCATAGAAAGTTCAAGTTTTATGGAATCAGTGTGATGATTGTAAATTCCATAGAACACTTTTATTTATATTCATTGTATATTTATGGTATGGATTGAGGGATGCTGTGGAAAAAAAGATAGTGAATATGATCAATTATATTGATGGATTTTGGGGCTATAAAATAGATATTGATCATCATATCATGGGATTTTTTATTGAAGTAATATAGAGATGAAACTGATAATCGTATAGAGGTCTTCTATGGGATTCAAAGACAAGGACATACTAATAATCATATAGGGAAAATGCATTATATGAAGATAAATACCATAATATTAAGCCCTAAAATAGTGAATATCTTATGTTAGGATTTATGGATTTTTTAACTCTTATTGTTAAAGAGTAAATTCTTTAATTTAATATTATAAGTCATTCTTGCTATAATAAGATTTCATATTTCTTTTTTGAGAGTTATATTTTACACTAATCATATACATTATCAATTAATTATATACTTAGCATTATAATATTAGTTTTATAAGACTAATTCTGATACCAATAAATCAATCCAATATAATCAGACAGTACCAGGTACATATTTTAATACTCTGATCATCAGACAATAAATGAGTCTGATAATGTTATCAAAAGAGAATTTGTGTTTTGTGATTAGTTTATTTTTTTTAAATATAATTCTCCCCTTGTAGCCATCATAAACTCCTACGATCAAACAATTGATATCAAAGAAGGTTTTACTTCTTTACATGATGCATTTTACCATCCATTATCCACATTAAGTTACTAAGCATTTGTAAACAATTTGATAATAATATTTGTTGAAATATTGTTTTTTGGATAAAGGAGTTTCTATAATAATTTTAATTCCGTTTCTTAATGATGTAACATTGGAAAATCTGAATCCCAATCAACCACCTATTCTCAATGGCAATGATTATGTGTTCTAGACTAACATAAAGAAAACATTCAATATCAATAATGGGGTTGCAAATTTTGTAATTTATATTTGTGATTATAATATTCAAGAGAAGGAAATTACTACCTTTACAAATCATTAGTGGAAGAAATATAATCTAAATTATGTGGTAATGAATAATCTACAATGTTCCATGAAATGGAATATATACATCTGAATTTCTTTATGTTAATTAGAAACTGTATATGGAATGAGTTAGTAGTTAATAACATAAGAACTGATAATGTTGTTGAGACTATAAGAGATATTATTTGATCCAACTAAAAATAATTTGATTTATTACTTGGAGAATCAGTTTCTAAAATGAACTGAAGATTTATGGATATTTTGAATAGCTTACATGATCTAGTAGAAAGGGATTTAATGGGTGAAATTTTGGTTAAGAAGATCAAAAGAATAATTCGTAATGAGTGAGACTCGAAAAGAATATACATGGATGATGCAAGGAAGATTAAAAATATTACATTAGATAATTGTATTTTTACTCTTATGCAATATTATGGAAGATTAAACATAGATTCTAAAAAATAAAAAATAATAATGGATGTGTTCCCTTTGGAGCAATATATAATGTTCCTTTTAATGTTTAATCCGCTTATAAATTTGTGATGTATTCATACTATAATAATGATATTGTTGATTTAGTTTTCATTTCCTCTTAACAAACTAGTAATGATTTGAAACATATTTCTTGAATAACGAAAAAAAAAATTTATAAGAATGGGTTTCCTATTAGATATAAGAAAATTAATATTGACAATATTGATGCGAAATACTCTATAAATGTTATTTTTTATTAATTTAATAAGTCATGAGACATTGAACATAATTGACCATAGATAAAAAATAATGCTAAGAAGGAAATATATTCAAATTAGAATGCTAAGAATTAAATTAAGGATAATTTCCAGAAAACATTGAATGCAATTGAAACTTACAATGAAAGTTGAGGAGATAGTTCATCTAAAAAATCTTTTGAAAATGAGTGTTCCATAAAATTAAACAATGTTTTATTTTCATGAATTCATAAGGTGAATAAATGTTTCATTTATAATATACGAACTACTAAATCCTTACAAACATGATTTTAAATGAAAATTACCCCGATAGTGATTTGAAAAATTATACATCTTCAGATGAAGAATCTACCCCAGATTATGAGGATAACAACATAAATAATTTTTAGGAGGAATCTATATTTTTAAAACATATTGAAAAGGAAAATAGTAATGTTTCTAAAAAACATGATAATTCTAAAGAAAAACATGCATATAAAAATTCCAGAACTACTACTCTAAATAATGAAATATTAAATCATTATAAATATCATAATTTTTGTTGAAAATGATATAATTTAAATAGATCTTAAAATATCTATTTCTGATAATAATAGTTTATAAACTAATTTCGGAAAGCATAGTTCAAATAATAATACTAATATTGATAAAAATGTACTTGTTAAACTCATATATGAAATTTATATTTTTAGAAATTTTTTTAATAAAATTAATTTTCATAAAGAAACTATTGAAAGAATGTATAAATAAATTATTCTTAATATGGATATTCTCGGAATGGGTTTTACAAATAAAAAAAATGTTTTTACTAATAATTACATTGTTCAAAAAGTGACTCATTCTGCATAAAATGTAAAAGTGGTAGACACTTGAAGAACAATTTTTCTCTAAGTAAAGATCATTCTGGAGTTTTTTATAGAGAATATTTTTCAAAATAATTAACATTTTAAAAATGTATTAAGGATGTAAAAATGTTCTTACATATGATTTTACATTTTGATAATACTAACCCCAAGAGGGGTTGGGTTCAGAAAGTCAAATATTTTTTGTTCTTAATAAAATAATGAAAGTACCAAAAATAAGAACATTTTGGTGTGTAAATAGTGGTTGCTTCAGAAATATGAATGGAAATAAATATTCATTTAATAAGATCACTATCTTGAATAATAGAAATGTAACTATAAAAGATATTTCTTTAGGTAAAATCATCAGAATATGTAGAATTGTCCTTTTTGGAGAATAATTGATTTCCAATGTTTTATTTTTTGTAGTACTTATGCCCAACCTTATAAGAATAATCTAATTATGTTATTAGGGTTATCTTGGGAACACTGAAAATGAGAAATGTATTTTTCAGAGTTCTAAATATGATTTTATTCTTTCTGACAATAATCATGATAATGTTTACACATTTAACATAGAAGACCTTTGGAGCCAATACATACCATGTATTACTAAAATGTGTGATCACACTTGTTTATGGAATAAAGAGTTAAAACATTGTATCCTTTTATCATTATATATGTTATCTAAGAAAATATATTTTAAGTATATACTAAAACAATGGTTTTATTCTTCACGTTTTTTTATCCTTTTCAATATGGTAAAATACATGAAGTCATGTATTAAAACTATTAGTAAAATCTCAAACTATGATTTTTTGTAGTTATTTCTCCTTTACTTATTTTCTCATACACAAACAATAAATATTTGTGGAAAAGACTATATATATGTTTTAGTTGATTATTTCAATGATATGTTGTACCCCACACTATTTGATTTTCATGATCACAATCACTTTCATATATGTTTAACTTTGTTTTTAAGTGTTGTGGATGATAGGCAAAAGATTGCCAAAGGATTGGCCCAAGAATGGACAAGAAATGGACTGAAATTTAGTCCACCGGCCAACCGGTGTGATAGCACCGGCCAGCCGGTGGAACTGGCAGAGGGATTGCCCACTGCCAGGTTCCACCGGTCGACCGGTGGCTCTGTCACCGGTCGACCTGTGGCACCCAGCCCAAATAGTGTTTGCTACTGTCTTGCCACCGGCCAGCCGGTGGCTCCTCCACCGGTCGACCGGTGGAGCCTGGACAGAACAAGTCTCCTCATTCCAAGGCACCGGCCAGCTGGTGGAGCTGTACCGGCCAGCCGGTAGCCCAGTCAAACTAGCCGTTGGCTTTGACCAGTCAACCTTCTTTTGGCCTCCAACGGCTCCGAGGCCTTTCCCAACGGCTCCGAAGACTCCCCAAGGGTTCCATGCCTATAAATAAAGGCCAAGGAAGCCCCGGACACCAACCGGAACTATTGTGAAGCCCACGGACATATTTTGCATCAATTGGCCAACCTCCGGCGACTTCCTCCAAGGGAACCCCAAGTGCTCCAACAACTTCCACATCCAAGGAGCTCCTTCAAAGAAGCTTGGAAGCAGCCTTCAACATCTCCAATCATCAAAGGTGCCCAAGGCTTCTCCTCATATACGGTTTTTATTGTTTATTTTATTTTGAGCTTAAATTTGGGTTTGTGCCTACAAACCCCAAACTCTTTCTTCACCCCCCTTTCTTTTGGGTTTCACACCACCACTAAGGTGTGAAGAGGTTTCTTCAAGCCTTCCCTTTTAAAAGGCTTGTGTTTCGGTGAGCTAGCCTTCACCCGTTAAAAAGGCTAGTGGGTTCTTGCTCAACCATCAAAAGCAAGTGGGTTCTTGCTAAACCAATAAAAGCAAGCTGTAATAGGTCCTAGTGCTACCTCAAAGCCTAGTGGGTTTCTTGCTAAAACCATTGAAAAGCAAGCGGTAGGAATCTCTCAACGGTTGAGTTGGGAGCGGAGACGTAGGCCGGGTTTTGGCCGAACTCCGTTATCAATTTGTGTGTCTTGCCTTATTTATTTCCGCTGCACTTTCAACTTTGATTTTAATTTGTTAATCTTTTTTTAAAAGGCAATTCACCCCCCCTCTTGCCATCATTCCTCGCTTTCTTCCGACCCAACAATTGGTATCAAAGGACGTTTTTGAATAATTCCCTAACCGGTTTCAAATTAAAGATCCTATTTTTTTTTGATGGCTTCTACCGCTTCTTCCTCTCAATCCCCCGAAGAACATTCTTTGGATCGTGCTCCATTCTTTGATGGAGCCGATTATTCTTTTTGGAAAACCCGCATGTCAACTTTTCTCAAAAGCATTGGTTATCCAATTTTTAAAATTGTTATGCAAGGATTTTCCCTCTCCTCTCCCGATGAATCTCAATGGACCCCCGTAGACATTGCAAATTTCGAGCTTGATGGCAAAGCCATGAATGCTCTACATTGTGGGTTAGATCGTAATGTATTTGATTGTATTTCTTCTTGCACATCTTCTCATGATATTTGGAAGATTTTAGAACTTACCCATGAAGGCACTAAGAAGGCTCAAAAGCAAGAACCCGACAACAAGAAAGAACCCGACGAAAAGATCAAGCCCGTTTGCCCACCTCACAAGAAAAGGGCCAAGAAGAAAAAGAAGAAGGCTTCAAAGGCAACATGGAGTGATAGCTCCACCTCTTCATTCTCCTCCTTCTCCTCGAGCGACCAAGGTAAAAAATGCCTAATGGCAAAACCTGAGGTATCTTCCTCCTCTTCCTCCTCTTCCTCCTCTAGTTCTTCTAATTCATTTAATCATCTATCTTATGAAGAACTCTCACATGTTAGAGATCAATTAGAAAATGGTTTTCATGAGCTTTCATCAAAATTTGTCGCTTTGAAAAAGAATTTCAAAAAGCTTTCCTCCGAAAAAGAACAACTTCTCAAAGAGAAGGAGGAACTCTCCCAAAAAATCCAAAATTTTCCAAATGTTGATTCTATGGAATCAACCATCAAAGACCTTAGAGAATCCCTAGCCAAGTTCACCCAAGGTGAACAAAATTTGTCCAAACTTTTAGGTTCTCAACGAATATCTAGAACCACCAATGGACTTGGCTACACCAATATAGCTTCCTCCTCCCATGCACCCACTGTTTTTGTAAGGGGGAGCTCTAGTTTCAAATTTTGTAACTATTGCAAAAAACCCGGGCACCTTATTTATGAATGTAATTGTAAAAATGCCCGGTACGGCCAACCCAAGTCTATTTTCTATTCGGACGAGTTCTATAGGAGAAGACCCGCCATGAGACAAGTGTGGATTGAAAAATCCCTTTTGGCAAGTCTCTCCGGGCCTAAAATCATCTCTTTTCAAAATCCCTCTCCCCGGTGATTTATTGTCTTTATTTAGGGGGAGTTAGGTTCTTTTAAGCCTTTTTGTGAATTAAAAATTTTCATTCAAAATTTTCATTTCAAAATTTTCAACAATTGGTATTATTTTCAATTGGTTTTTGATTCAAAACTTTCATTTCAATTTCCAAAAATTCAATTGATTTTCAAATCTCAAATCTTGTTTTTCAACGTGTTTCCCTCAATCAAGTTTTATGCCCCATTCTATTTTGATAATCACAAAGGGGGAGAAATTTCTTGATTGATTGGGGGAGAATCTTTTCTCTCATGCTTAGTATTTATTTTCAATTTTTCATTTAAAGCATGCCTTTCATTTAAGTTTTTACATTGCTTTGATAAGTGATTGTGATCATCAAAATAGGGGGAGATTGTTGTACCCCACACTATTTGATTTTCATGATCACAATCACTTTCATATATGTTTAACTTTGTTTTTAAGTGTTGTGGATGATAGGCAAAAGATTGCCAAAGGATTGGCCCAAGAATGGACAAGAAATGGACTGAAATTCAGTCCACCGGCCAACCGGTGTGATAGCACCGGCCAGCCGGTGGAACTGGCAGAGGGATTGCCCACTGCCAGGTTCCACCGGTCGACCGGTGGCTCTGTCACCGGTCGACCTGTGGCACCCAGCCCAAATAGTGTTTTCTACTGTCTTGCCACCGGCCAGCCGGTGGCTCCTCCACCGGTCGACCGGTGGAGCCTGGACAGAACAAGTCTCCTCATTCCAAGGCACCGGCCAGCCGGTGGAGCTGTACCGGCCAGCCGGTAGCCCAGTCAAACTAGCCGTTGGCTTTGACCAGTCAACCTTCTTTTGGCCTCCAACGGCTCCGAGGCCTTTCCCAACGGCTCCGAAGACTCCCCAAGGGTTCCATGCCTATAAATAAAGGCCAAGGAAGCCCCGGACACCAACCAGAACTATTGTGAAGCCCACGGACATATTTTGCATCAATTGGCCAACCTCCGGCGACTTCCTCCAAGGGAACCCCAAGTGCTCCAACAACTTCCACATCCAAGGAGCTCCTTCAAAGAAGCTTGGAAGCAGCCTTCAACATCTCCAATCATCAAAGGCGCCCAAGGCTTCTCCTCATATACGGTTTTTATTGTTTATTTTATTTTGAGCTTAAATTTGGGTTTGTGCCTACAAACCCCAAACTCTTTCTTCACCCCCCTTTCTTTTGGGTTTCACACCACCACTAAGGTGTGAAGAGGTTTCTTCAAGCCTTCCCTTTTAAAAGGCTTGTGTTTCGGTGAGCTAGCCTTCACCCGTTAAAAAGGCTAGTGGGTTCTTGCTCAACCATCAAAAGCAAGTGGGTTCTTGCTAAACCAATAAAAGCAAGCTGTAATAGGTCCTAGTGCTACCTCAAAGCCTAGTGGGTTTCTTGCTAAAACCATTGAAAAGCAAGCGGTAGGAATCTCTCAACGGTTGAGTTGGGAGCGGAGACGTAGGCCGGGTTTTGGCCGAACTCCGTTATCAATTTGTGTGTCTTGCCTTATTTATTTCCGCTGCACTTTCAACTTTGATTTTAATTTGTTAATCTTTTTTTAAAAGGCAATTCACCCCCCCTCTTGCCATCATTCCTCGCTTTCTTCCGACCCAACATGATACACATGGATTTATTTTCTATCAAGAAAATAAAAATTCAATAGTTAAATTTAAATGTTTTAGCCATTGTTAAAAATTATGAAAACCTTTCCTTGATAACTATACATAATGATCTTGGGGTCTAATATTTAAATGGTAATTTTGAATGTTTTATAGTAATAAGGATAGTACAAAAAAACTTGTCATCACATATAACTCCCAATAAAATTGGTGTAGTTGAGGAAAATAAAGATATTTCTTCGAGAGATTACTAGAATTATGATTTTTGAATAATTATTTGCCAAAATAGTTTGCAGTGAAGTAGTTAGTGCTTCATTATATACTATATATAATGTTTCATTAATGATTTTTTCTAATAAAACTCTATATTATTTGTGGACTGGATGAAAACAAAAACATTCATACTTCATTGTATTTGGATGAAAAGTATTCATTCTAAATTTTAAATATAGTTTAAAAAATATACAAAACTGGATGAAGAAAGTTTTTAATGTTATTCCAAAACTAGTAATGCTTGATGTGTTTTTTAATATATATAAAACTATTATTAAGGAAATAGTACATGTTGTGTTTGATGAAACTAATCCTTTTGTTTTCAAACAACCCCAACATAAAACTTCAGATGTTAGTTCTAAGAATTATTTTGAAGTTATGTTATTATGTTATTCATAATAGAAAATATTTGACAAATATGTTTCTAAAGTAATTCCCCATGAAAAGTTTACCATATTATGGAAGAATATACTTTTTAAATCCCTAGAAGTCATTTTCTTCTTTGGAATAATTTTGGGGATAATATCATTGGTTTTTTTATCAACTAATTTGGAATAAATGTTCATTTCTAAATGAAATGGAATATCAGGAATTTTTATCACAATTAGAACTAATGAATATTGATGACGCTTTTGGTGATGAGGAATGAATATGGGCTAGGAAAGGTGAACTCAATCAGTTTGGAAAGAACCAAAACTAGAAATTAATTGAACTTATAATTGGAGTAAAATTGGTTTTTCATAAAAAATGATAAGAAAATGAAATAATAGTTAGAAATAAAATAAGGACTTATTTATAAGGATTATATTTAGTAAGATTGAATATAATGAGAACAAAGTTATTCTATTTCACCAAGACAGGAGGTTCTTTGAAAACATCTAGCTTATCAAACATTATTAAAATAAAATATATTTCAAATGTTTGTAATGTGTTCTTTTATTAATGGATATTTCATCATAATGTTTATAAAGAAAAACCCCATACTTTTGAAAATTCAAAACATCTAGAATAAGTTTTTTAAAATAAAAACACACTATGTGGAAATAAACAAGACCCTATATCTCGGTATGATAAGTTAAGTAGATTTGTGTCAAAAAAAATTGTTATGTATGTTGTGGATAAAAATCTCCTTACAGTAGAACAATGTAAAAACATTATCATTGTAAAAATATATTTAATTGAAAATATATTTGGTTCAACTCAAAATTCTTTAACAGATTCCATTGTGGATCTTAATAAATCAGTAATGTCCAGGATAATCAATGCATTATTTTTAATATTATATTAAATTATTTCAAGATTAGTTTTTGAGACGACATGTGATTATGAGGCGCGGAGTGCGCAAGAATAATTTCATGAAAAATATTAAAATATTAAATAGCTCATGCACACATTTTTTCTAAAAAAGAAGAAAAAATTATAAACATGTTACAGGATCAAAAATCTGAGGGTGCTATTGAATTAAGAGTAACGAATTTTCCTTAGGTGGGGCCTGTCATCAACCAGTTTGGCTTAACTACTGATTTTAGGTTTTGGTTTTTTAATAAAACGATATATGGCGAATTTATTTTATTTTTTATCATTTCATAAACACAAATAATTTATTTCTAAATAAGCCTTAGAGAAAAGGTTCTAGGGTTATGAACATATCCCTATAATTTCTTGGATGGTCTAGAGATAAATTTGAGAACTCTCTCGATAGAGAAAGACTATGGGATTTTGGGTCGGAGATCGGGTGATGTTGTTGTTGATGGATCTCACTAAAAGTGGTGACACAATGATCAATTCTCTTAAGAGAAAGATCCAACTTCAAGGTATGAAATTTTTCTGGGATTTTCTTTCCCTATTTCTTGAATCAAAGACGATAGAATATCAACCAATGAACAAGTTGACCCACTGTTCAATCGTTCTTGTAAAATGGGAATATTTTTGGTAAATCATTGGGGATGAATTATTTATCCTAGTATCACCATTATTCGTTCAAATGAGAATTTAATGATGTCAATGATAACAAATTCCATTATTAATTCCTCATGGTTTTATTTGTGTTTTTCGTACCCATATTCTTGGAGTTCATCATTATAGAACTTTTGTGGTCACTTTTCGACATTCTTGGAGTCTATGAACATGATCGGACCCCCATATTGGAGGAAACATTACTGGAGGGGTTATATTAGGGTAGATCAAGTCACGAGTAACCAAGATCATTGATCCCACCAAATTTTGGGCATTGTAGGATCCCTTATGGCCATTGGAAAGGTTCACCGAAATGCAGGTAGTGGCACACGGTAGCGGAAGCCACGTGAGGGAGGCGGTGCACAGCTGGCAGCGGAAATTAGGGGAAGTGGCATTGCCAACTTGTGGGGTGACATTAACTGGGGGGCATGGTATGGTTGTGAAGAGGAAAGGGAGAGATAGATGCGTACACAACGGGGTGGCTATGTAAATGGTAGGGTGGACGAGTGTAACCCACTATGGTGAAGAGGACGCATGGTAGGTAGATAGGGTAGGTTGACCGTGTGGGATGCGGTGCAGTTCCACATGGAGATAAAGGGCATGTGGACATGGTGGGCTGCGTGAGGCAGAGCAGACCGACCCGCATCCATGGGGCCCAAACCCTGGGAGCTGGGCCGCTCTTACAGCCCAGGTCTGCCAGGTCATATTAGACCCAAACTGGATCTTGTTCTTACATTGTTTTCAAAAACACCCTTAACAATCAATCTGTGTGTCTGTTTGACGATATTTATCGGAGTTAGGACCCTTGTGACAAGAAAGTCTTTTGAGATATCCTATGTGGGTTGTTGTGGAATTGTGCATAGGACCCAATGGATTGCGATGTAGGTTCTCCCTAAATTAGTTCTCTACAAGAGAAATCCTATGGTTGTTTATGACTTTGATACTATTTAAAAAACCTAGAAAACTTGTCTTACCAAGATTATGGGTCTTATTGGGATTGAGTGTCTCATTAAAAATATGTATGTTAATGATTCTGGGATTTTTTGTGGATTACATCTGATAATCTTATTGTGCGTACATTAGACTTATACATGTGTGAGATTAATGTAATATTCCTTTGTATTACAGTTCATATATATCTTTGTGGATTTTTTTATTTATTAGTTTTATTCCTTTACGGTTATTAGGTAATCTACTGAGTATTAATATACTCACCATTGCATTGGATTTTCCTAAAAAATTCCTATCTCTGGGAGATGATTAATGCTTTGACATAGTTCTAGGTGGACCATGCCTGGCTGGATCTTAGAGAGACCATACAGTCGAAATGTGCTCATATGGCTTCAGACAACTATCTAGTATCTTCCATTTCAGGTAGGGTTTCTTAAAGATGGCCATCTGGAACTTTTGCATTCACTTTTACAGACTATTTCTTAGGTGGGCATGTATTCAAGACCTATTCACCTTCCTATTTCAATTTTTATACTCTTTTTTTGTAATAATTGTGTACTCATGAATTGTTTACATAGTATTTTTTTTCATTTCATCATTTTGGTCATGGAGATGTGTGCATGTGTGCAGGTACTTAGTCAAATGCCTCCCATTTGTGGGATATTCCTACTTGGTTGTAGTCACTATATCATGGCCTATTGGAGTCATTCTTGTGGTAGTCACGACATGGTCTACTCTTGGATAGGTCATGATAGAGTGGTATCAATGGAGGGTCGATTCTACTAAAGGACCGGGTGTTTGTGAGGTTAGATTGGGAAACAATGTTAACTATTTCAAATCTGACTTTAATGCTAGGGATTCCAGTGATGGTGTGGCAGATTGCATATCCATACATTAAGAATCTAGGAATCTTATTTTCAACTAAATATGTAGAAACAATAGTATTAGGGAAAACAATTGAGAATGCATCATATATGATTTGGGTGTGGTGTCATGTCCATATTGAGTCCGCATTATAGGATTCTTTATTGACCATGGTACATCTTGTTCATTTTCTTGATGCCTTAATATAGAAAGCCAGCCAGTATTTTGTTACGTGGTCATGAGGACAATCTTCCTAGAGAGGAAGAATCGGTACAGGGGAATGTACTTGAGATAGCACCTTTGAGTAGTTTACCTACGATACCACCATCCTTCGAGAAACAACAAATACTTCACTACTGGCTGAGGAAGCATATAGACTAGTCAATTTTTATGTATTCTATAGGCAGTGTCCTCCAAGTTTCAGGGTGAGCCAGACCCGCAGATAGATAAGGATTGGCTCGAGGTAGTTACTTGTGTCTTCCTTCTTGTGAGGACTCCTTCCAACCAGATGGAATTCCAATACATGAGTCTTATTTAGGGATATGTGGGGTGATAGTCGATCTTAGTGACCCAGACACATGATGAGGTGACTCTCTCTTAGGTATAGGTGTAGAATCTCTTCAGATAGGATTTATTCAAGCTATGTACTGATCATTGCACATACAAGAGATATTGCATCTGTAATAGGGTAGCCAGACTCTGGAGTAGTACTCCAAAAGTTTTACTGATCATTCAAAATACTCCCTAAAAATGGTATGAGAATTGTTCTTCAATACTAGTACCTTCATACCAGTCATAAATCAGTATATTAGGACATGAATGACATCCCTTATAATTTATACACATGATAGGGTACTGAAGCAAGCTCTACTAGTGGAGAACTTTCCAATAGAGGAGACACCAGAAATTGGAGCTACTACTGGCCACTAGGTAGTTGATTCATCGATGGTAGGTTTCTAGTAGTATTCATAGGTACCCAAGAAAGTTAAACACTCCATGGGGTGACACCATTACATTGGATCAGTGGTGTGGGGCTCCCAGGGCAGAGCAACTCTGCTGAAGGATAGGTTGTGTTACCCTTGTAGTGGTTGTGGACATCTAGATCGAGATTTTCCAAACCATCGTATGATTGATCAATAGGAAGTTGAAATACCTCTGAGATATAGGTTGATGCAAGGGAAGTGTGGTCCATATAGCAGCAAGCCGTCCAGCAGGAGGTGGGATGAGGTTAAATGTATTACCACCACCATCCATAGGTGGTCCACAATAGGCTATGGAGCGGGTGGAAAGGGATGATTCCAACTTCAAGAGATTATGGATTATAAATCTGAGAATCCAAGTTTTATTAAAGGTATGATATATATATTTTCAATATTATCTATAGTTTCAATATCTGTATGTTCTAAAAATTATTTTCATTCCACGACCCTTGTTCAGGTCTTCGAGATTATGTTTGAACCGCTACCTCAACCCTTATGTTTAGAGACTCCAATGGGATGGGATTTGTTTATCAGACACTGGTGCTGATAGTGTAACCATACTATTAGAGGCAATAGATTCAGGTGGGATCTCATGGCAGTGGTGTCGAGGCGTTTTGAGGTCATTGTTTGTATGGACTTTTTATCCATATTCCATGATCATATTGACTGTATTGGGTAAAAAGTGTGGTGTGTCCACTATGATGCGACCAAGTATTCCATTTTCAGTAAAGAGGATATCCTAGTACCATAGTATGGAATAAAACATTGGATATTGTAGAAGATCAATCATCAGTTTTCTAGCCTGACCCACAACACAACAGATGATATGAGTCCTTAGTTTACCACAATGGTGGAGTATTATGATGTCATCATTCATGAGGATGTTCTAGGAATACCTCCTCATATAGAGGTATAACTCTGTATTTATCAATACCTCGGTAAGGAACTGATTTCTACACTTTCATATCAAATTGCAACCGCATGGCTTAATTACTTGATGGTATTGTTGGAGAACTTTTATAGGAAGGGCTTCGTGAGATCCAGTGCTTCACCTTGCATAGCCCCTGTTTTTTTCCCAAGATGGAACACAAGAGTTTAAGATTATGTCTGGACTTCTGGATCCTAAACATGGTTATAGAGAATAATAAATATCCACTACTGAGTATTTATGACCTCCTCAATCAGCTGAATGGGGCGAGGTGGTTCTCTAAAATAAAACGCAGATCAGGTTATCACCAGCTTCGAGTACGGGATAAGGATACACTGAAGACGGCTTTTAGATATTGATATATCCATAATGATTACTTGATTATTCCATTACGATAGAAGGATTTTCCAGTAGTTTTCATGTGACACATGAATGAGATCTTCTTGCCTTACATATACCGGTTCGTGGTGGTCTTCTTTGATATCAACATAGTGTACTCAGTGTCCAAGGAGGAGAACATGATACACTTGATGATGGTCTAGTACATACAATTGGTGTAACATTATTAAAATAATCACTTGACGTTTCAGTTCTGGATTCAAGAGGTCCATTTTTCGGGACAATTCATTTCAGACAATGGGGTTGTAGTGAATGTAGTGTATTATAGGCAGTACTATCTTGGTAACCACCTAAGAGTGGTACTAATGTGGGGAATTTACATAGGTTAGTTGGGTTATATAAGTGTTTTATAACCGAATTTTCTAGGGTAGCAGCATCATATACATATTTGACATCATAGGGAAATCTTTTTGTGTGGACGAAGAAGTGTTAGGAGAAATTTTAGTAGCTGAGGCATATATTGATGAGTTATCCAATGTTGATATTTCAATAGGTGGTTGTTGAGTACATGGTGTTATGAAATGCATCAGGAACTAGACATGGTTGTGTCCCGATGCAGGGAATGTTGCGATTTCCTATGGTTTATAATAATTGAGACCACATGAGCTTAACTACATTACCCATGATATTGAGTTTTTAGTGGTTGTCTCCGAATTGAGGATGTGGAGACACTACCTAATGGGAGAGAAGTTTATAATCTACTCTAACCAAAATATTCTAAAATATATATTATATTAAAAGGATATGAACATGATACAGAGGTGATTTCAAGCATCCCTACTGGACTATGACTTTCAAATTGCCTATTCTCCAATAAAGGGGAACGTGGTTAAAGATTCTCTCTGCAGAAGATTGAGTTCTCCAATACTGAAAATGGCATCAGATCAGTTAGACTCGTTATAGATATTTTTTAGGGATGGATATGGTAATCTTACTTCTAGTATATGGTTGTCAACCCTCTACTCTTACAATTAATCAGGGAGTTATAGCTCAAAGGTACCTACTATGAGTCATTACGTACTAAATGTCTAAAGGGAATTCCAAAGATAGATATTCTAAATGTGGGGAGAACATTGTTCAATTCATAAGATGCACTGTAGTACTAGTGGATATATGAGAGGAGGTTTTGAGGGCATTTGAGACATGCCCTTTGGAGCTACATCCTGGTGTAGGAAAGATGTACCAAGACCTCCTACGTCAGTTCTGGTTGCTGATAATGAAGAAGGGAGTTCCATAGTTTTCCTCTTGATACCTCACTTGTGAGCAAGTGAAGGCCAATAACATGGTTCCCACATGTTTGAATCAACCCTCTAAAGTGATAGAATTGATGTGGGATATGATATTTATAGACTTCCTGATTGGTTTACCAATATTTCCATGGGACATGATACCATCTAAGTGGTCGTTGACCAGATCACCAGGTAATCTGGCTTCCTAGATATTCAAGAGCAAAGTTCATTAGAGAGCTTGGGACACAACTACATAAAAAATAGTTCGATAACATGGTGTTCCATCGAAGATAGTATCAGACGGTGATCCTCTATTTACATACCAATTTTGGAAGGGATTGCAGTAAGCATTTGGGACACAGCTGCACATTAGTAAAACAATTCACCCACAGATGGACACCCAGACTGAGTGGACCATCTTGGTTCTGGAGGACATGCTAAAACGATGAATATTAGATTTTGGCCACATTTTTTAGGATCACCTTCCTCTTGTGGTGTTTTATTACAACAACATCTACCATTCCAGCATCGTTATAGAACCATTTGGGGCCTTGTGTGGCCGACCTAGTAGGTCACCACATTTCTGGATGGACCAAGGAGAGTGATCACTAATGGGACCAGAGTTCGTGATGGTGACTATATAGAAGTGAAGGTCAACCAATAGTGGATGGGGACATCATAGAGTCATCAGAAGTCTTATGATGATCGACAATGGAGACCGTTGGAGTTTGAGGAGGTAGACCATGTGTTCCTTTGGGTATCCCCTTGATGTGGGATATAAATATTTTGTTGGGGCTACATGCTATATGTGAGGTTCATTGGCCCTTTTTTGATGCTATATGGATTTTGAAATGTGGAGTACTACTTGTCTCTACCTCCATAAATAGAGCGGGTTCACAACACCTTCCACGTATCCCAGATGAAGAAATACATTCATGATCAATCGCACGTCATTGACGGGGGTGACCTGGACATTGACGATTGAGTAACTTTTTTTCAGTAATCATTGGAGAGAGAGGATCGCTAGGATATAATACTTCATGGGTGTTTATTCCTCATGTGTGCATTCGATGGAAGCACATGAATCCCTAAGAGAGAACATGGGAGAGGGAGTATTCGATTCAAGATCAATACCATCATTTTTTAATATCGATTGTTTTTACATTCGGGGATGTAGATCCCTATGGTGTGCAGAATGGAATGAACAAGATTTTATATTTTTTAATTTTGAATATCATATGGAATTATTTTGAGACAAGGAACAGATACAATGTGTTATTCCAAGGCATGGTGTGCCTGGAACAATTGATTGAAAAATATTAAAATATTAAATAACATGTGTGCAGATATTTCCTAATGGAAAAGTTTGGCGTGGAATGAGAATAAGCATCTTGATCTGCTCTCTGATGGATGTGATCATGGAATGGTGAATGAATATCCCCAAATTCAGTTGGTGCTCTTCCTTAAAACCCCTCTTTCATCTGCTGCATGTCCCCACATATCTTCCACCTACATTAAGTGTCCTTCATGAGTGCATCGCACTGGTGCATTTTTTCGCGACTAACACATCGCACAAGCTTTTCTCACGTAACTAACTCCACGTGTGTTAGTTAAGTGAATCTAGTCCGGATTTCAATTATCATATGAACCTACAAAAAAGAGAACAAAACAAGCACTAAAGAACACAGACACCAAATACATAAAATATTAAAGTTATTTTTATAAAAAAATTAAAGTTAAATTAAAAGGTTAATTAATGTTAATTAATAAATAATTAAGTTGATAATTATTATTTACGATAATAAATATTAATATGGTAGTTCTTAATTAATTATTAAATCTTTAATTAAATAATGTTATTATGTTTTTAATTTATTATTATTCATTAAGTTATTTTATTGAAATAAATATTATTAAAAATTAGATAGTATAACTTAATTAGATACTTAAATTAGATCCACCTAAATTACTTTATGAATTTAATTATTATATTTATTAAAAACTCAATAAGTTTATTTTAGTTAATAATTAATTTAACTTACGAATTATTACTAAATATAAACTAATAAAATTTTATTACATATCTTATATTTTATTTTATATCTTATCTATTTATTAATATTATTAAAATTATTATGTATTATATTATATTAATTTGATTTGTTTATTTTAATAATTATTATTTTCATTATCATTTATTTTTAGTTTTTTAGTTTTTTCCTTCATCTCCCCCAAATTCCACGCTGTGCAACAGGGAAATGGTAGGGCTTGTGATTCTTCATGAAGACTCCGAAGCAGGTGTAGGTCGACTCTTCGTGGCATCAGCTCATGGCGAGGGCTTCTCGGATTGTCCTCCTCCTCAATGTGACTTCGGCCTCAGCCTCGCCAGGTGTTGCAGTGTCTTCTTCAGCAGCAAGGCATCGGCCTCAGCTCCAACAGGTACTGGCAGCTTGCAGGCTAGGCGGCGGGTCTCTTGTGGCTCGACTTCCACCTCAGGTGGCCACTACTACAGCAGCGGTGAAATCGAGTCTAGCAGAATCCCTTCCACAATAATATCTTGGTGTCTTCCTTTGGATGCAACATGACGGTGAATCCCCTTGTTTGGTGATGGTGTAATCAGCACGGTGTTATGTGGCTTGAGGCGAAGGCATTGGTGGAGTGGCGGTGAAAGAAATGGTGGCTAAGGAAATGCGGTGGGAGAAGGGTGACATCCTGAAGATAGGAATGAACCAGTGGCACTGTGAGGAGATTGTGAAAAATAAAATGGAGAGAGAGGAGAAACAGCGGCAAAGGAAAGCAGTTCCAAGGGTTACGGTGCAAAGAGATGTTACGGTAGCATGGGAATGCATTGGCAAAATTGATGTCTATGGATATTGAAATGGTGAAACTGTAAAATATTGGGGAAATAGTGCATGGTGCCACCATTGAAAGAAACAGTTGTTGTGGAACCATAAAAGGACACTGTTAGTGAGGTACCATGATACTGCAAACAAAAAGACGAACATAATAAATTAAAGCTTAAATAAAATCTGAACAAAATAATTATTTAAATTTAACTATTAATTAAATCAAATGAAAATTTAAGTACATCATATACATTAAATAAACTTAGAAAACCAATTTAACTTCAGTTAGATTATAATTAACTTCAATTTATAAAACTAAAATTGTTACCAAACTGGAACTAGAATAAAAAATAATACTAAATTTTTAAAAGTTAATATAAAAGTTAAATATTATGAAACAAAGATAAATGACATAAAAGAGTTATTGTATCAAATTAATTAAATTAAATAGAGAATAATTCTTTAATTAATCAATTGTGTTAATTTATGAATTATAATTAAAGAGATTCAATAAATGTAGTAAATTTATAATCATGTGTTATAATTAATGAATTTTTAAAAGAAATCAAAAATTTATTTTATTATAAATTATTAAATATTTAATACAAGAAAAGATAAATCATAAATATATTTTTTAATGTACAAATAAAGATTAATTAATTAAATAATTAATCAGTAATAAATTATCTAATTTGTAGAAAAACAACAACAAACTAAATAAAAATCTTTTAGACTATAAAATAAATAAAAACATAGATTAACTAATTTAAAGCATAAAAAACAAAATTAATTATAATAATTAATTAGTTGTTAAATTTATTTATAAAAAATACAAAAGTGTTAACATTTAATATAAAGAAGAAAATTAACCAATTGATTCATTAAAAATTAATTATAAAGATGTGGAAAAACATTTGTCTTTAAGGCCACATCAAATTCCCCCATACTTAAGCATTGTTTTCCTTAAAAAATCCCATGTTTTATTATCATTGAGAAGTAGAAAAATTATTTTATTAAATTGCTTAGAATATAACATGTACAAAATGCTCAACAGAGGACTTGAAGATTGTTATTAGGCTTAGAAAATGAATTGTCCATATTTAGTCTCGCCCAGAACAAATACGCATAAGATAATCAAGAAAGAAATGATTCATCGAGCAATTAAGATGTCATGCTTCATATGTGATGCTACTTAGTGATTAACTTCAATCCAGGCTTATGTTCTAATTCCAATAGTGACAAGAGGTCAAATCTATGTGGAATTATAAACATAACCAGAGGAGCTCTGTACATTGACTCATCACCTAGGTTCCAAAAATAATAAAATAATTATATTTTTTTGAATCACGTTAATGATGAAACCTAAATGACTCCCATATAAACCAATTGACCCCTTCTTCATCTTATGTTCATCATTCCACTCACCTTAATGAACTCATTTTTTGACCCTATACACTTTATTTATTTATTCCATGCCATGAATAATGTGATAAGCACTATGAAATGCACTTATTCAATGTGTACAGAGGGCTTATAGTTAACAAAAATGCACCCAGCACCTTCGGTCTCAGAGACTCACCGTGGGATCCCAGATTCACAAACTACTCCAGTTTCAAAAGATTTTATTGAAAACCATTTACATTGAATCATTAAGGTAATTAATTTAAAAATTTAAAGAATAATGAATCCCCTATGATCAATTCAAACATCCAGTTCCAACAGTTATTATCATAATTTTATTAAAGGGGTACCCATATCACTCTCAGAAATAGTTCCTAAATCAAATTTCCCTAAAACCATAAGTAAGATCACTCAGTAATCTTTTAACCTCATAAATTACAGTTCAAAAGTAGTTCATAACTACCAATCGGGTAAGATTCAAAGGAAAGACCCAAATGAGATGCAGTGAACAACCAAAAATTATTAATGAATTTTGAAAAAATTTACCCAATTTTTAACAAAAAGAATAAAGTGAAGTGGGAATTGATGGGCTTTCAATTAATCATGGTTTAACACAGCCAAGAATTAAACCCTCCCCCGCACATAAAATCCAACTTTCCCCCAATAATGACTTCCACATATGGAGTAGAACAAATAAGAAATTATGGTTCGAAACAGACTTTCAATTTAATAGATTGATGACATGTAAAAAGGGTCACTATGATGTTCAAAATTATTGTTAACCACAATGAATAAAATGTCATCAGGGTAATTAGCAAGTTCACACATTAACATTTATGTCCAGTGACAAGGATTTTCCATTAAAGTTCATACATGACGTGAAACTTGTGGATGCACATTGAAAAAAGTGTAAGGAAAATCAGAAAATAAGATTCCACTAGATGTTAAATTAATCACAATTTAAATTTAACACCCCAATATTTCATAGTACGTTATTTCTTAAAAGTAATTCAATAACTTTCACTACTCGCAGCACTGTGTTCAAACGCACCATGACTTACCAAACTAGCCATTCAAAAGTGGTTAACAGTAGTATTAACTGAATTTTGAACTTTATATAATCCTTATAATTTTAGAATCTATATTATTAGTTTCTTAAAAATAATTTATGAATAAATTAATTTTTTTCAGATAATAGAAGTATTTTTCAAAAAATGCTATTTTACCACCTTTTAATGGTGAAAACTTCTTAAATCCAATATTTGAAACATTTATATATTTAATTTGGCAAAATAAATTTCTTCTTTAGAATCGGGTCATAAGAATTTCGATTCAAAAAAAATTGGTGTTTTTCTAAAAACATTCATATTTGGGTTAATAGTGAAAAATACTATATTTTTACTGAAAACAACTTTTTTAATAAAAATAATTTATAGTGTTCAATTATACATTTTAATAGTTTATAAGTATAAATAGATTATATTTTTTCCATTTAATCCAATGTTATTATTTGGAAATAATTTCACTTTGAAATTGAACATAAACAATTATCAATCATTTGATAGTTATTGTTTCTTAAAAATACGCCTTTTGGTTTCGAAAACAATAATTAATTTTAATTTAACAAATGAAACTTCTATGTTTTGAATTTGGTAAAATAGTCTTCATTTTTGAATTCATAATATCAAAATTAGCTAATGGTGAAATTTTGTTATTTTTCTGAACACTTTCAATTTTTGATGAATAGTGAAAAGCACTGAGTTATTGGTTAAAACTGACTTTGTATTTAAATAATTATTTATTTAATTTAAATTTATTTTATTTAAAAATTGATATATAATACCTATATATGTTTCATATAATTAATTGGAGTAATTTTATAATATGATTAGATATATAAAATTTTGTTGAACTTTTCACCGTCTTTTACCCACCTCCTAGGAGCATTTGCAAATCTGCATAAATTTTAATTTTACCTCTTATGTGAATTGAATTTCAAAAATACAAGAGACACGGTAGATATCAGTAAGTAAAATTTGGTTCAGTAAGATAAAAATAATTTTTTGGGATAGTAACTTTTTACTTTTATGTACCATGGTTAAAAGTAAATATTGTAATTACAGGTAAAAATGTTATTATTATTACACTAACACAAGCCTTAATTCTATTAGATAAGTGAAATTAGACCAAAAACAACCTTAGGAATAAAATATGATCCTTTAGTTCCACTTATATTAGATTACAACATTTATTATTATTAAATTCAAAGAAGAGTTAAAAGTGTTAAATTCAAAGTTTAATAAATAAACCATTTTTAATATAGGGTTACACGTAAGAAAAATTTGACTATAAATATTCATTAGAAATATAAAAATATTTCCTAAATAATGGTATTTTATTTATATTTTTTAGATATTAAAAAAATTTATTTATTTATGACACAATGATGATGCAATAATTACCTAAATAATGAAATATTAAAATAATTGATATTTTAAATATCCAAATAAATATAATTTGAGACTTTTTTTGAATTCCACTAATTTTAGAGTTTAATATGAAATGTTAGGGTTGGTTAGATGAATTTTTTTGGAAGTAATAATGCTGTAATGAATTCAGAAAAAACAAAATGCCAACTAGTGTCAAAATTGTTAGAAAACTGTTTTTAAAACAAATATTATATTATTAATTTATATTCTATTCCTGAAAATCTATGTTCTAGACAAATAAATTATATAATTTTAGGTGTATCATTAATTAACCACTTGGTGTTCTCTTTGAAGTATATAATAAGTTTATTAACCATATAATATAAAATACAAAGAGACATGGTAAATGTCAAACTATTTAACTAAGAGTTAAATCTAAAAGATAAGGTTAATATGGTGACCCAAACCTGTATAAAACTTATTATTTGAGTGGTTTTCGACTCTTACCCCCCATAGCCTTTAAATAATTCATTATGGGGCATTATAAACTGAAAATGCATTTATTATAAAATAATATTTTCTGTTTTTCTTAAGGTTCCCCTCACCCATCTTATAAACGAGAACTCCCCCTTCACTCTTATTCACACCTTCAAAGCCATTTGGCTTAGCCAACCCCTGCCCAAATATTTGGCTCGGCCAACCCCTGCCCGAAGAAGAGGTAAATATTTCATCACCTCTTTCAGGTTCATTTCTTCTTCTAATTCCTCTTTCTTTTTTGTTTCCATTCTAAAATAATAACTCTTGTATCTTCTATATACTTTGATGTTATTATAAATATAGTACAAGCATATTAATTATTCTATACATCCTTTGAATTACATGTCACCATATGTGTGTATGTACGACTTACCCTCTCCACGTTGTGGTCTAATTGTTATTCAATACATTATTATTTGGATGGGTATAATAGTGATGTGAAATTGATATAAATAATAAATATAACATGATAATGATTCTGTATATATGATATACCATCCAATTATATATTTTTTTTTATCAAAAGAATTATATTTTTTCTCGTGCGTACGTCCGGATTACCGTGTCCACGAACACGATGAAATTTGTTCCCCATTGTATCCATTCAAGACAAAATTTCATTTGATGATTAAAAATAAGGTTTAAAGACTTAATATCATTCTGAATATGAATAAGATACATCCTATCCATAATAAACATTACTTACCTAACAATTCATATAAAGTAAAACGAATCAGTTATCACCCGAAATGACGATAATACTAATATATTATTTACAAAATATTATTAAAAGATCATATATTTCATCATATTAATGTATATGATTCTTGTATAATTTAAAAACAATTATTTCACCATTATACAGGAGGTTAACCTACCCTCTACCAAGGAAAAGTACAAGGTATGGGATAATTTCACAATCTATTCATTATCAAAGGTTGTTTACATGTAATTATCTACTAGGACCTCTTTATCATCCACATACATGTTTCTTAAAAATGTATTTCAAAACATTCTTACTATTTTATAGACTATGGGTTAAATTAATTTATACTATTGTTTGACTTTTATAAGATTTTTATAAAGGAATCTTTCCATCATTTTCCAAACAAGGAACTTTATGGCCTTTTCGACAAAATTAAGGTAAGAATGTTTTTATTTACTTATATGGTGGGTGTGGCTATTTTCCGCCATTATAACATCGTCAAAGATTCCCTTACAAGATTATAAGAATATTTTCAAAATAAATGTTTTCTTTAGAATTATTTCACTCTTAAATGATTTCAAAATAGAGAGAGATATTTCCCTAAACAAGGTTTTGATTTCATCTATGTCCACATCCTTTTATGGATTTTATGTTTATTTGAAGTTGATTTATTATGATACAAAACTTCCATATTTTATTAAAGGTTTTTTGATATATTTGACTGTGGATGAGAAATTGTTATACCATTCATGGTTTATGGTTAAAGTATTGAAATTTCATATTCTAGTTTTAATACGAATGTTTATGTTATATTTCATCCTTTTCATATGAGGAATTTATTGGACTTAGTAAGTGATGGGTGGATCCCGATATAGCTCCTCGATACATAGCTAGGTCTCATGAGACAACTATACATGGAATTGGACAAGGCCTTTCCCAGTTTGATATATTCTTTTGGTTGAGGCCTTAATCATTTTTAGATGTCTTAGACGAGGCCTTGACAAAATGTTTCAGAATGTCCAACATTATACATTCCCTCATTATGAAAATAATATTGATGGATCATGTGGTAATTTCACTAGTATAATACCCATGAATATGTTTTCTTATGGCATTATTTACATAGCTCATATTCCTACCATAAAGGTATTCGTGTTTAATATTGATAAAGGCATGTGGTTTATTTATTCACAATACTTAATATTTATGTTATCTTTCGTTGTATTTCTTACACTTACTGAGCATTTTAGCTCACCCCCTTCTTATGTTTCATTTTCCCATGATATGAAGAAGTTAGTTATGAGTGACTTTCAGACATAATCTAAGAGTTTTTGATGTTTCTAATAGAATAAATTCCTGATCTTTATCTTTTCAAGTTGTAATGTTGAAAATATGTATGAATCTTGTTTCCAATAATACTAAACTGATAGGTCTTTCGAGACACAGTTTCATTGTTATCATGCAAATGTTATGTAATAATGCACCGATTTTGGGTAACTAGGTTCAATGTGTTATAGTTGGTATCAGAGGAATATTAGTACAAACCTTGGAAACTAGATTTATAAAAACTTTGATTAGAGCACATAGCCCTAAGATTGACTTTGAGGATTCTTACAGAAGAACTTTCTAGAGTTTTGGTATTGTAGATATTTTATGAGATTTCCAAAAAATACATCCCTGTCTAGATACGAGCAGGTAGAGGCGGCTCTGGTGCAGATGTACCTAGGGGTAAAACCCAAAAACACCGCTTTGAGCTAGACTCGAATGGGAACTGGTGCACAACAATGGGCTTCGATGCACTATTGGTTACAGCTTTCCAGGTGGATATGCTTAGGATGATTCTCATTTTCTTAACAAATCATTATAAAGGATTTAAGAGTATATACCTCCTTAATGAAAATATTTTTATGATTATGGATTATATCCATAAACTATTCAATTAATGTTAGGTATTTTACAGGATTGGAATTATTTGTTGCCAAACATAAACAAAACTAGTGTATTCCATTTTATAGAAATGGAACCCAGTAGAAGGAATGTGAACTCCAGCAATATGTATGATCCAAATAGTAAGAAGGATCATATATTACATAGTATCAAGCCAATATTTATAAGGTAAATAGTCCCCCATGTATTATAAACATATAAAGAAATTGTATCATGTGTTAATAAGATAAGTAAAAAATTATCTAAGTCCTATGGCTTTGAAGGGAAGAAAGAGATAAAATGGATGGAAGAGAGAAATATAGATAAAGGGAAGAGGGAAAGAAGGATTTTCCCTTATGTGATAACTGTGGAAAGAATCAACTCGGTAAATGTTTGAAGTGAATGGGAGTTTGTAATAAGTATGGAGAAAAAGAATACAAAGTATGTGATTGCATGGGTAATAAAAAAGTTTCAAATGTACAATGATTCATCTACAAGGAGTTGGGGCACTACACGAATCAATGTCCAAATCATCAGAGTATACCCCAAATGCTAATATTGGATAACAATAAAGTTTTCATACTACCGAAGATGAAGAGGAAATATTATATTTCTTATGTTGTTATGAATGTATTATGTCATTTAAGAATTGTATTCATGATGTACATGTTAGAAGAATTATAGAGTATATGAGGATTGTACTGCAGTACTATTTCATTAATGACTTGAGATTGTGTGGAACCAAATAAAGTGAATCAATAACAGGTTAAATTTTTGGAAAATATATGATTGAGTGAAAGATAAACCATAATATGGTTCTGATATCGAGCCAGTGATTTTGAATAATACATGTTTGATTTGGATAAATTATATTGGATATTATTTACTACCTTGAAACTGATTAATTATTTTTATATTACATCATTATTGGATTTTAAAACATTTTTCGATTGAAGGAGTGCATCCAGTAGTCTATAAGGAATAAGGGAGCATGAATGTAATCAATAAGGTTTTAAGATAATTCTGGATGTTGTAGTGTTTTAAAAGAATACATAATGAAGGTGTTCACATGTTATTACATGGAAAAATGGATCTTCATTGTGTTTACCATCCTTATAAATTTTGGAATGTGAGTTTGGACAAATGTTTATTGGATAATTCTAGTTTGAGATTATTTTTGGATTGGAATAAAAGGACAAACTAGAGGCTGGGAAGAAACCCGTTTTGTCCGGCAAGGCCACGAGACTTGAACCCACAACTGAAGGCTGAAAAGGGTGTATCACCTACCACTGGCCCACATGATTTCCTGGATTGAATAATATAGTTTTTTAAAAGTTAGGGTAGGTTAATTATAAATTAATTTTTTTGAACCCTATACGAATAGGATAAATAGAATATTTTTTAAGTTCTATTATATTTTAGAGTGAAAGATAAGTTTGTGGAAGAAATTAGTTAGAGGATGGAACTCTACTTGTCAAGTATATATATTTTTTTCTTCACCTATTCTATGAAGAAATTAATTCTTAAACTTTAGGTAATGGATATTAAAACTAAAAATTTGTTATCTTGATACCTTATGTTTTGTTGAACCGATGATATTTTATATAATCATAGATTGATGGCTTTGAGGCCCTCAATTCTACAATTGATTATGACTGATGACCTCAATCACTCCCTATAAATATTTACATTTTTTCTGCCATTATGTGTCTCTAATTTCAACCAATGTTCTCCTAATCGAGATCATAATTTGGTGGTGACTTTTTCATTCCCCTTTTCCTCTAATTAATACTAAATTTTATTAATCCAATTTCTGATGTGGGTTTTCCCACAAAGGTATTTCTTATTTTATACCTTTTATTTATGGAGAACAATTTAAATTTAATTGACCCAATTTATTGAATGAGGGAAGAATTTAACACCCCAAGATTTCATTGTACGTTATTTCTTCAATGTAATTCAATAACTTTCACTACACACAACACCGAGTTCATGGGCAACACAACTTACCAAACTAGCCATTCAAAAGTAGTTCTGAATAGTATTAACTAAATTTCGAACATTATATAATCCTTATAATTTTAGATTCCATTTTATTAGTTTCATAGGCATAACCTGAGAATAAATTCAATTTGTTCAGATAAAAGAAGTTTTTTTCAAAAAATGCAATTTTACCGCCATTTAATGGTGAACCCTTTTTAAATCCAATATTTTAAACTTTTATATATTCAATTTGAAAAAATAAATTTATTCTTTAGAATCATGAAAGAACAATTTAGTTTCAATAAATTTGTTTTGTTTTTCTAAAAACATTAATATTTGGGTGAATAGTGAAAATTATTATATTTTAACTGAAAACAACTTTTTTAATCAAAATAATTTATAGAGTTCAATTATACTTTTTAATGGTTAATAAGTATAAATAGTTCATATTTGTACCATTTAATCCAATTATATTCATTGGAAAAAATTTCACTTTGAAATTTATCATAAAAAACTATCAATCTTTTGATAGTTATTATTTTTTAAAAATACGCCTTTTCGTTTTGACAACGGAAATTAATTTTATACTAATAAATTAAAATTAAATGTTTTGAATTTGGTAAAATAGAATCTATTTTTTAATTCATAATATTAAAATTATCTTAGGGTGAAATTTTGGTATTTTTCTGAAAACTTTCAATTTTTGATGAATAGTGAAAAACACTGAGTTATTGGTTAAAACCGACATTTTTTTATATAATTATTTATTTAATTTATATTTATTTTAAGTAAAAATAGATAAATAATACTTATATATGTTCAATATAATTCATTGGAGTCATTTTATAATAAGTTTAGATATATAAAAATTTTATGGAACTTTTTACTGTCTTTTACCCACCTCCTAGGAGCATTTGCAAATTTGCATTAGACATAATTTTACCGCATCTGTGAATTTAATTTCAAAAATCCGAGAATCACGGTTGATATAAATAAGTAAAATTTGGTTCAATAAGATAAAAATAATATTTGGTGAATAGTATGTTTTTACTTTTATTTAACACGGTTAAAAGTAAATACAGTAGTTAAGGGTAAAAAGGATATTATTATCACCCTGACTAGTGTCTTGAATCTATTGGATAAGTGTAATTAAACCCAAAAAACCTTAGGAATAAAATATGATCCTTTAGGTACACTTGGATCAGATTAGGACATTTATTATTATTTAAATCAAAGAAGAGTTAAAAGTGTTAAATTCAATGATTAATAACTAAACCATTTTTAATATATGATTACACATAAGATAAATTCAAATATAAATATTCATTAGAAATATAAAAATATTTAATACTTACTGGTTTTTTATTTATAATTTTTAGATATTAAATAAGTTAATTTCTTTAGGAAACAATGATGAGACAATAATTACCAAATTAAATAAATATTAAAATAATTGATATTATAAATATCCAAATAAATTTAATTAGAGACTTTATATAAATTAAAATAATTTTATAGGTTAATATGACATGTTAGGGTTGGTTAGATGAATTTTTTTTGAATTAATAATGCTGTTATGAATTTATAAAAAAACAAGATACCACATAGTGTCAAAATAAACATAAAAGAGTTTAAAAAAAATATTATATTATTAATTGATATTATATTCCAAAAAATATAAGGTTCATCCAAAAGACTTATATAATTAACATTGTATCATTAATGGACCACTTGGGGTTCTCTTGTAAGTATATATTAATTTTATTAACCATATAATATAAAAATACAAAGAGACATGGTAAATGTCGCACTATTTAACTAAGAGTTAAATTTAAAAGATAAGGTTAATATAGTGACCCAAACCTGTCTAAAACAAATTGGCTGAGTGGTTTTTGACTCATCTCCACTTTATCCTATAAATATTTGATTTTTGAGCCATTAGAAACCGAAAATGAATTTATTATAAAATAATATTTTAAGTTTGTCCGTAGATGCCCCTCACCCCTCTTATAAAAGGGCACCCCCCCCCACCCGTCTTTCTAATTCACACCTTCAGAGCCATTTGGCTAGCCCAACCCATGCCATAATACCCTCTCAACTATTCTACCTTAATCTTATAGGCCTTCGTTTAGTCATAAAGTCAACCTAAGGATCTCTTTCGATAAAATCAAATGGAAGAACCCGAAAAGAGGTAAATATTTCCTCACCTCTTACAAATTCCTTTCTTCTAACACTTCTTCATTATTTTTTGTTTCCATTATAAAATTTTAACTCTATTATCATCTATATAGTGTCATTTTTTTATAAATATGGTGTAACATCCCAGGTAAATAAAGAATATGACATTTCATATTTATCCATATTTGTGAATAAAATATTTAAATGACTTTAAAGGGGACGCTATGCTCGATGGCGTACCCAACACGCAACAACGAGTTTCTTGGGAATCTTACGTTGCACTCTAATAATAAAATAATATTATTTTAAATGGTAGTTAACATGTAGCCGTTGTATTGGCGGGAATGGATAGAAATAACTAAAATATGATTTCATATGTTTTTAATTGTTTTTACATTTATCCAATAAAGAATAGAGGCTTAAAATACGGAAAGAATTCAATTTTAGGCGTATATGCCCTAGTTTTCACTAAAGGTTCACTTATCACCTTTTGATGTTGAACCATCATTAAATATAGTTTTGTTCACTCTTAAACATTCTTTTGGACCAAATAAAACTCTTATTAAGAATCGGGACATCAAAATTTACTTTGTGTAAATTTTTGGTATCTTTCCGATAAAGTTCATTTTTTTAAGGAATAGTGTAAAATGTTGTATTTTAATTCAAAACCACTTTTTAATCTAATTTATTTATATGATTAGATTATCTTTTGAATTGGTTTTAAAGTGAAATTAGGAAATATTTTTACCATTTAATCCAATAGTGGTGGTTGGAATTAATTTCACTTTGAAATCGGACTTAAACTGGTGTCAATCTTTTGATACTTATTGTTTTATAAAAACACGCTATTTGCTCTGACAGCGGGAATTAATTATTAAATTAATTAATGTGACTAATATGTTTTGAATTTTGTAAAACGGACTTCATTTTTGAATTCAGAATATCAAATATAGCTTAGGGTGAATTTTTGGTAATTTTCTGAAAAACTTCAATTTTTGATGAATAGTGAAACCACTAAGTGATAATCAAGCAAACTGATTTTTCAGTTAAATGAAAGTTTACCACTAATGTGTATTGAATTTTGAAAATCCGACATACATGGTTGTCATTAAGAAGTAAAATGTGGTTCAATGAGATTATAATAATTTTTTGGTGAATAGTAACTTATTAAGTTTTTAATCGCGATTAGTGATAATTAGTGTAGTTTAAGGTATAAATAATACTTTAAAAAAATGAAATGACCTAGACACATGTCACAACCCTATTGGTTGTGTCATGGCCGACCAAGACAAGCCATGGCCTAACTTGGGGACCCCATGGATCCACTTTTGTTGGGAAATAACATAAAATACTTTTTATTTAATGTTAAAGTGAAAATGACACTAACATAGTATGTTTTACTAAAACAATTTTTAAGTGGGGTTATACAAGTCCAAATTTTGCTTATAAATAGTAATTGGAAAGCTAAAAAGATTTCCTATATCATAGTATTTTTTTTATAATTTTTAGACATTAAAGAAATTAAAATATTTATGACATAATAATGATGCAGCGATGACATCATTATTTGACAATTTAATTAAAATGGAAAGATAATGAAAACTCTACAATATACACATGGACAAAACCAATTGGATGAGTGGATTTCGATGCCTTATCACCTTATCCACGAATTCTATCAATGTGGGACCCTTTAGAACCGAAAAGCATTTTCAAATAATGTAATATTTCATTGCTTTCCAAAAGTGCCCCTCCTCTCCTCTTATAAAAGGCCCCCACCTCTACCTCTTTTCCCACACCCCTCAAGCCTTTGGCTCGGCCAACCCCTGCCCATTTACTCTCTCAACATCCCTCTCCTAATCCTAGAGGATCCCCTTTGGGCAGAATCTTTTCAAAGGAAGCCTTTAGGCTCAAATCAAAAGGAGATTACACTTTTAAAGGTAACTCATTCTCTCTTGTTCATTTGTTTTATTTTGCTTCTCCAAACCTATAATCTCTTTTTATTTACTTCTTTTGTAACAACACCAGTATCTTCAATATACTAGGATGTTGTTACAAGATTTATTTTAGCTACACTCTCACACAACTACATCAAATGGTTAAAGAACATACGGTTTCCGTGGACGGTGAAATTCTGCCTCCCGAAACGATGATTGTTCAATACTCATTTAACACCTTCAAAGGTGGCCATTATGATGTCACTATTTTTATATATGATATATAATATGTTTATGTTTTATTTATGCTTCTGTATTTTTCATTTTTGTCTTACCTTTGTGGCTTCCATTATGGGTATACGCGATATCTTCATTTAAGGAAGTGCGGACTACCGCCCCCTCAAAGTGATTTGATTCGTTAAATACCATATGTGGGATGTATAAAGGATGGAAATATGATATTATATATGATATTATACTGGAATTATAATATACCTTTATATCATTATTATTCCATTCTATAAAATACGAAATAGAAATGAAAGTAGCGTTCATGCGTACGTACGGCTTACCGTCTCCATGAACGGTGCATTTCATTTCTTACCTCTAAATGATTATGTAATGTTATAAATGCATGCATGTACTGGATATATATGAAATATATGATATCTACATAATGAATACAATTCTGGATATAATAAACATTTGGCCACACGAACAACATGTAATTGTAAGAAGACCACTTTCGACTTAAGAACCAAATATCGGCAAAACAAATATTATTAACTTAAATGATTACATAATGTTTATGACAAGGTAATAAGTGGTATAAAAGTAATAATGAACTTGAAAAGGGTTCTTAAGGAATTAGAAATTAACTCAAGTTTATTATTCAGGAGATTAAAGAATGATCGAGTCAAGTCGGACCCGAGGTAAGGGATCCTACAACTCTCTTTCTTTTTAAGTACATTCTTTTATGTAATTTCTTTTAAGCTCATCTTTATTATGATTGGGATGTTATTTTATATTAATCCTACTGTAATTTTTATGTTCATGTGATGAGAGACCCTATTCTCTCTCATCAATCCTTTTGGAAGTTATGTGGCGCCGTTAGGCTGCCGAGTTTTCGTAAGGGATTTTTCATCTCACTTTTATCCCCGTGAGATTTATGCTACATTTGCCACAATTTCCTTTGAGTGGTGTATGTACTGCCCATTATTCTACTCTTTGTGTAATATACTTTCGTTTATGAGTATTTACATCAATGATTTATTGCCCTTCTTTCATGGGGTGTATGTTTTGAAAGATACCCAATTCGGTAAGGGAACCTTTCACCCTTCCTCTTTTTAAAAGACTTCTTTTATTGGGTCTTTTAATTTACATATTGTTATGTTGGGATATGTTCTCATATATCCTTAATGATGTAAATTTTGTGTCCAAGTGATGAGATACTCTTTTTATCTCTCATCAACTCATTTTGATGTGACGCCGTTAGGCTGTCAAGGGAACTTCTTAACCCAATTTCGATTTCTTTGGGTTCAACTTGTAGTCATTAAATATGTCATCCATTGAATATGTGTGAATGACCTTTTATTGTTTTACACTTAATATCCACTTATATTGGGTGTCTATATATTTGTCACACATATTTTTTGAGATTTATTTGTCCTTAATTTAAGGATACCTTCTTTATAAGGTATTTCATCACATTTGACATTTCTATTGAGGGTTCATTGTTGTTATGCACCAATTCACTCTTATATGGTGTATATACTGTCCTTTGGAGTATTATATCATGAATCCTTTTATTCTCATGATATTATAAAGTTCTGGCTAAATGTTATTCCTTGATTATTGTATTCAAGTGTCTCTAATTTTGGTAAAACCCCTTTAACCAAAATATCGTTTTAAATGTTTTAATTATTTGTTCTTATTAATATCCATGTTTTCAAAATGGTTTTAAGGATTTATTTATATGGATATTAATGGTTTAAAATGTTAAAAGCTTCAAGGTGGTATGGGACACTTTGATTCAAAAATCTCTTTATTAAATGTTTTAAATGGTTTTGGAAATGGTTTCTTTTTGAATGGATTCATTATTTCAATATCCTAATATGTTATATTGTGATTGAAATGTGGAAATGTTATGTTTCCTTTATTCATGTTTATGTGATACGATTATGTTATGGTTCTTGGGCATTGTTATGAAGAACGGGTGGTTCCGTGATAAACTAAGGGCGGGTGAGCCCGTTATAGCTCTCCAATGCATTGGGTAACGCGAAGGAGTGAAACGTTAAGGTTTCTCCGAAGAGATTTAGGGAATATACTGTGATGGGTATTCCAAACGTAACCAAGAGGGTTACTCCCTACGTAAGAATGTTATGAATGCCTCAAGTTACCTTTATGTCTTATGATTTCTATGATTTATTCATGGTTTGATGAGGTATGTTAAAGTGCCTTTGTTTTATGGGTAAAGTATGATTTCATTCTTATGTATATATGAACTCATGTTTCCTTTCCATATTTTTATAACTCTTACTGAGCTTTTTATGCTCATCCCAAGTTTCTGAAATGTTTTTCAGGTCAAGAGGAAAGGTACATGATAAGACGTTAGAGTCAAGGATGTGTTAAGAGAGAATACGTGTTATATTTTAAATATGTTCCCGTTGATGGGAAGAATGAATGCTGACTTTTATGTAACCACTTTGTTTAAATGTGGAATGTAATGCAAGTTTCATGATCTAATTCTCTAAAACTCTAAACCTGAAAAGATCCTCAATGTGTAATCTTGTAATAACTCAAGATTAAGTAAGTTTTAAGGCTGGGGCCTTATAGTTGGTATCAGAGGTCGGTTTAGATAACTTTAGAGGTTAGGGTATTCTTTAAGCATAAGTGACATTACCATAATGGTTAGAATTTCAGAAAGAGTCCTAATTTTAGATAATGTGAATGAGTAAGTATATCTTAGAGTCTACCTTCCTCATTAGTACATGATGTTTTTGTTGATATACTCACACTGACATTTATGTTTTTAGTGAATGGATGGATCTAGCAGGCACCAAAGTGACAATGGGTTTGAAGGAAACTGTGGTGGTTCTCTGATTATGATACTAGATGAGATAGGGGATTCAATGAGGAATCTCATAGTTGTTCTAAACCAACTATCAAGGATCCATGATCAATCACTTCAACCTTCGTGAGTTCTCTAATGCATCATTTACGAGATGGCCAACTCGATGTGGAAATTCAGGTAATAATTATTAAGGTAACCATTAGGGTTTATATGATCCTTACTTTTTAGGTAATTATGGGTTACTCTATGATATGATGGAAAAGGAAAGGAATGAGATAAACTTGAGGTTAAAATATGTTATGAATATTTTTGAAGATTTTATCTCATTTTGGGGAATGTTTTGAGAATTATATAGTTTTGGAAAAAGGACAACACGCAGACCGTGTGACATCCCGTCGCGTCGGACAAAGCTGCGGGAATCGAACCCACAACCAAAGTGCGACTGGTATTTATCGCCTACCACTGGACTACGTGAAGTCCCTGGTTAGTTTGACTGATTATTTTTGGTTATATGATTTTATGAATTAAGAGTAAGTTGATTTTGGGTTATTTATAAAAATGATTAACCTATCATGGAGGATATGTGATTAGGTTAATTACTTTTCAATACTAGACTTTAGGAGCAACTAATGTTGTTTGGAGATAAATGTTACGATTTAACATGGAAGACTGTGTGACTAAATCCTTCAAATATTTGGGTTTCAATATTATATTAGGTTTACTTTGAAGAATTTTATGGACAAATTGTTTATCGGTTGGTCCTCGTTGAACTTTGGGTTTTGTTGGACAAATTTTGGAGATTAAGAATAGATTTTCTTTTTATAAGGGGTTATCCTTTTCTGGATTATCTGATCTTGTACTAAACTTTTTGGTTTTGGCTCTGGTTTAAGCCTAAAGACATAGGATGTACATAGTTCTCTTTTGTGGATTAGGTGATTCTCTAGAAGTTGATTATAGTACTCTTAATGTGAACAAGTCTTCCTAAATACTCGTCTTTTGGAGAAAATATGAGTTTGTGAAAGGAATATAATAAAAGTTGAAAGTCAATATGATAAGTGATTATGTTTCCTTATGAATAAATTCCTCAATAAAAAGTAACTTAAAACAAAAATGTTGTATATTAACTTTTCCTACTGGGGAATCGAATACCGTTTAACCCATCACAAGTTTGTGATTTTCTCATTGTTAACTTTCTCCTAAACATGTTTTCTATCACTCTCCATAAGAACGTGACCCTATGTTTTCTCCTCCATGTCCATATTTTCATACTTGGAATCCTAGTATGGGTTAACTCGAGTGACCTTTGTACTTATCTTTCTTTATTTTAAAGTGTTTGTTTTACCGACTTTTGTTCCGATGTGGGACTTTCAAGGATGTTTCCAAGCGCAATTTTAAAATTGCGAGGACGCAATTCCCAAAAGGGGGGAAGGATGTAACATCCCAGGTAAATAAAGAATATGACATTTCATATTTATCCATATTTGTGAATAAAATATTTAAATGACTTTAAAGGGGACGCTATGCTCGATGGCGTACCCAACACGCAACAACGAGTTTCTTGGGAATCTTACGTTGCACTCTAATAATAAAATAATATTATTTTAAATGGTAGTTAACATGTAGCCGTTGTATTGGCGGGAATGGATAGAAATAACTAAAATATGATTTCATATGTTTTTAATTGTTTTTACATTTATCCAATAAAGAATAGAGGCTTAAAATACGGAAAGAATTCAATTTTAGGCGTATATGCCCTAGTTTTCACTAAAGGTTCACTTATCACCTTTTGATGTTGAACCATCATTAAATATAGTTTTGTTCACTCTTAAACATTCTTTTGGACCAAATAAAACTCTTATTAAGAATCGGGACATCAAAATTTACTTTGTGTAAATTTTTGGTATCTTTCCGATAAAGTTCATTTTTTTAAGGAATAGTGTAAAATGTTGTATTTTAATTCAAAACCACTTTTTAATCTAATTTATTTATATGATTAGATTATCTTTTGAATTGGTTTTAAAGTGAAATTAGGAAATATTTTTACCATTTAATCCAATAGTGGTGGTTGGAATTAATTTCACTTTGAAATCGGACTTAAACTGGTGTCAATCTTTTGATACTTATTGTTTTATAAAAACACGCTATTTGCTCTGACAGCGGGAATTAATTATTAAATTAATTAATGTGACTAATATGTTTTGAATTTTGTAAAACGGACTTCATTTTTGAATTCAGAATATCAAATATAGCTTAGGGTGAATTTTTGGTAATTTTCTGAAAAACTTCAATTTTTGATGAATAGTGAAACCACTAAGTGATAATCAAGCAAACTGATTTTTCAGTTAAATGAAAGTTTACCACTAATGTGTATTGAATTTTGAAAATCCGACATACATGGTTGTCATTAAGAAGTAAAATGTGGTTCAATGAGATTATAATAATTTTTTGGTGAATAGTAACTTATTAAGTTTTTAATCGCGATTAGTGATAATTAGTGTAGTTTAAGGTATAAATAATACTTTAAAAAAATGAAATGACCTAGACACATGTCACAACCCTATTGGTTGTGTCATGGCCGACCAAGAAAAGCCATGGCCTAACTTGGGGACCCCATGGATCCACTTTTGTTGGGAAATAACATAAAATACTTTTTATTTAATGTTAAAGTGAAAATGACACTAACATAGTATGTTTTACTAAAACAATTTTTAAGTGGGGTTATACAAGTCCAAATTTTGCTTATAAATAGTCATTGGAAAGCTAAAAAGATTTCCTATATCATAGTATTTTTTTTATAATTTTTAGACATTAAAGAAATTAAAATATTTATGACATAATAATGATGCAGCGATGACATCATTATTTGACAATTTAATTAAAATGGAAAGATAATGAAAAATCTACAATATACACATGGAAAAAACCAATTGGATGAGTGGATTTCGATGCCTTATCACCTTATCCACGAATTCTATCAATGTGGGACCCTTTAGAACCGAAAAGCATTTTCAAATAATGTAATATTTCATTGCTTTCCAAAAGTGCCCCTCCTCTCCTCTTATAAAAGGCCCCCACCTCTACCTCTTTTCCCACACCCCTCAAGCCTTTGGCTCGGCCAACCCCTGCCCATTTACTCTCTCAACATCCCTCTCCTCATCCTAGAGGATCCCCTTTGGGCAGAATCCTTTCAAAGGAAGCCTTTAGGCTCAAATCAAAAGGAGATTACACTTTTAAAGGTAACTCATTCTCTCTTGTTCATTTGTTTTATTTTGCTTCTCCAAACCTATAATCTCTTTTTATTTACTTCTTTTGTAAAAACACCAGTATCTTCAATATACTAGGATGTTGTTACAAGATTTATTTTAGCTACACTCTCACACAACTACATCAAATGGTTAAAGAACATACGGTTTCCGTGGACGGTGAAATTCTGCCTCCCGAAACGATGATTGTTCAATACTCATTTAACACCTTCAAAGGTGGCCATTATGATGTCACTATTTTTATATATGATATATAATATGTTTATGTTTTATTTATGCTTCTGTATTTTTCATTTTTGTCTTACCTTTGTGGCTTCCATTATGGGTATACGCGATATCTTCATTTAAGGAAGTGCGGACTACCGCCCCCTCAAAGTGATTTGATTCGTTAAATACCATATGTGGGATGTATAAAGGATGGAAATATGATATTATATATGATATTATACTGGAATTATAATATACCTTTATATCATTATTATTCCATTCTATAAAATACGAAATAGAAATGAAAGTAGCGTTCATGCGTACGTACGGCTTACCGTCTCCATGAACGGTGCATTTCATTTCTTACCTCTAAATGATTATGTAATGTTATAAATGCATGCATGTACTGGATATATATGAAATATATGATATCTACATAATGAATACAATTCTGGATATAATAAACATTTGGCCACACGAACAACATGTAATTGTAAGAAGACCACTTTCGACTTAAGAACCAAATATCGGCAAAACAAATATTATTAACTTAAATGATTACATAATGTTTATGACAAGGTAATAAGTGGTATAAAAGTAATAATGAACTTGAAAAGGGTTCTTAAGGAATTAGAAATTAACTCAAGTTTATTATTCAGGAGATTAAAGAATGATCGAGTCAAGTCGGACCCGAGGTAAGGGATCCTACAACTCTCTTTCTTTTTAAGTACATTCTTTTATGTAATTTCTTTTAAGCTCATCTTTATTATGATTGGGATGTTATTTTATATTACTCCTACTGTAATTTTTATGTTCATGTGATGAGAGACCCTATTCTCTCTCATCAATCCTTTTGGAAGTTATGTGGCGCCGTTAGGCTGCCGAGTTTTCGTAAGGGATTTTTCATCTCACTTTTATCCCCGTGAGATTTATGCTACATTTGCCACAATTTCCTTTGAGTGGTGTATGTACTGCCCATTATTCTACTCTTTGTGTAATATACTTTCGTTTATGAGTATTTACATCAATGATTTATTGCCCTTCTTTCATGGGGTGTATGTTTTGAAAGATACCCAATTCGGTAAGGGAACCTTTCACCCTTCCTCTTTTTAAAAGACTTCTTTTATTGGGTCTTTTAATTTACATATTGTTATGTTGGGATATGTTCTCATATATCCTTAATGATGTAAATTTTGTGTCCAAGTGATGAGATACTCTTTTTATCTCTCATCAACTCATTTTGATGTGACGCCGTTAGGCTGTCAAGGGAACTTCTTAACCCAATTTCGATTTCTTTGGGTTCAACTTGTAGTCATTAAATATGTCATCCATTGAATATGTGTGAATGACCTTTTATTGTTTTACACTTAATATCCACTTATATTGGGTGTCTATATATTTGTCACACATATTTTTTGAGATTTATTTGTCCTTAATTTAAGGATACCTTCTTTATAAGGTATTTCATCACATTTGACATTTCTATTGAGGGTTCATTGTTGTTATGCACCAATTCACTCTTATATGGTGTATATACTGTCCTTTGGAGTATTATATCATGAATCCTTTTATTCTCATGATATTATAAAGTTCTGGCTAAATGTTATTCCTTGATTATTGTATTCAAGTGTCTCTAATTTTGGTAAAACCCCTTTAACCAAAATATCGTTTTAAATGTTTTAATTATTTGTTCTTATTAATATCCATGTTTTCAAAATGGTTTTAAGGATTTATTTATATGGATATTAATGGTTTAAAATGTTAAAAGCTTCAAGGTGGTATGGGACACTTTGATTCAAAAATCTCTTTATTAAATGTTTTAAATGGTTTTGGAAATGGTTTCTTTTTGAATGGATTCATTATTTCAATATCCTAATATGTTATATTGTGATTGAAATGTGGAAATGTTATGTTTCCTTTATTCATGTTTATGTGATACGATTATGTTATGGTTCTTGGGCATTGTTATGAAGAACGGGTGGTTCCGTGATAAACTAAGGGTGGGTGATCCCGTTATAGCTCTCCAATGCATTGGGTAACGCGAAGGAGTGAAACGTTAAGGTTTCTCCGAAGAGATTTAGGGAATATACTGTGATGGGTATTCCAAACGTAACCAAGAGGGTTACTCCCTACGTAAGAATGTTATGAATGCCTCAAGTTACCTTTATGTCTTATGATTTCTATGATTTATTCATGGTTTGATGAGGTATGTTAAAGTGCCTTTGTTTTATGGGTAAAGTATGATTTCATTCTTATGTATATATGAACTCATGTTTCCTTTCCATATTTTTATAACTCTTACTGAGCTTTTTATGCTCATCCCAAGTTTCTGAAATGTTTTTCAGGTCAAGAGGAAAGGTACATGATAAGACGTTAGAGTCAAGGATGTGTTAAGAGAGAATACGTGTTATATTTTAAATATGTTCCCGTTGATGGGAAGAATGAATGCTGACTTTTATGTAACCACTTTGTTTAAATGTGGAATGTAATGCAAGTTTCATGATCTAATTCTCTAAAACTCTAAACCTGAAAAGATCCTCAATGTGTAATCTTGTAATAACTCAAGATTAAGTAAGTTTTAAGGCTGGGGCCTTATATATGGTACACCCATATTTATTATTTTATCCATCCTTTGAATGGAATTTCACCATACGTGTGTATATACAGTTTACCATCTCCACGTCATGGTGTAATTGTTATTCAATGCATTATTATTTGGATGGGAATAATAATGATGTGTAATTGATGTAAATAATAAATATAAAATATTTATTAATATGTATATATGATATACCATCCAATTATATTTTATTTTAATATCAAAAGAATGATATTGTCGCTCATGCGTACGTACGGATTACCGTCTCCACGAACGCGATGAGATTCGTTCCTCAGAGTATCCATTCAAGACTAATTTTCATTAGATGATTACAAATAAAGTTTAAAGAAATAATATCATTCTGAATATGAATAAGATACATCCTATCCAAAATAGACATTAGTTACATAACAAAGCATATAAAGGGAAACAAATCAGTTAACAACCAAAATGATGATAATACTAAAATATTATTAACAAAGAAATATTAAAAGATCATATATAATATCATATAAATGTATATGATTCTTTTATAATTTAATAACAATTATTTCACCACTATATAATAGGTTAACCTACCCTTGACCAAGGAAAAGTACATGGTAAGGGTTAATTTCACAATCTCTTCATTATGTGAGGTTGTTTATATATAATTATCTATTGGGACCTCTTTATCATCCACATCCATGTTTCTTAAAAATGTATTTCAAAACATTTTTACTATTTTATAGACTATGGTTTAAAGTCATTTATACCCTTTTTTGACCTTTATAAGATGTTTATAATGGAATCTTTCCGTCATTTTCCAAACAAGGTACTTTTTGATCTTTTCGACAAAATTATGTTAAGAATGTTTTTTAACATATACGGCAGGTGAGGCTATTTTCCACAATTATAACATTGTAGAATCTTCCCTTACAAGATTATAAGAATATTTTCAAAATAAATTTTCTCTTTACAATTATGTGACTCTTGAATGATTTCAAAATATAATGTGATATTTCTCTAAAAAATTATTCGATTTCATCTATGTCAACATCCTTTGATGGATTTTATGTTTATATGAAGTTGGTTTATTATGATACAAAACATGGATATTGTATTGAAGTTTTTGTGATATGATTGACTGTGGATGCGCTATTTTTATACCATTCAAAGTTTATGGATAAAGTATTGAAATTTTGTATGCAAGTTTTAATACGAATGTTTATGTTATATTTCAACCCTTTCACATGAGGATTGTAGTGGACTTAGTAAGTGATGGGTGGAGCCAGCTATATATCCTCGAAGCATCGGTAGGTCTCATGAGACAACTAGATGTGGAATTGGAAGAGGCCTTTCCCAATTTGATATGTGGTTTTGACTGAGGCCTTAATCATTTTTAGACGTCTTGGCTGAGTCCTTGACAAAATGTTTCATAATGTCTGGCATTATAAATTCCCTCATTATGAATATAATATTGATGGTTCATGTGGTCATTCGACTATTAGAATACCCATGATTCTGTTTTATTGTGGAATTATTTAATCATCTTATATTCCTTCCATAAATTTATTCATGTTTATTATTTGTAAAGGCATGTGGTTTCAATTACTCCCCATACTTAATATTTATGTTTTTTTGTTATATTTATTACCCTTACTGAGTGTTTGAGCTCACCCCTTTATTTTGTATCATTTTCCTAGGATATGAATAAGTTATTTTTGAGTAACTTGTAGGCATAATCTAGGAGGATTGGATATTTCTAATGGAATAAATTTGTGTTTTATTTCATTTCAAGATGTAACGTTGAACTTATGTATGAATCTTGTTTCTAATAATACTAAACTGATCAGCCTTTCGATACAATATTTTCTTGTGATCATGAAAATTTTATGTAATAAAGAACCAACACTGGGTAATTAAGGTCGGGGTGTTACATCCAAAATTCCTAACACACCTTATCAAAGCAGATTCAACAAAATTTCTCAGCCTGCATGTACCCCCACACTTAGTTACATGACGTGAGTGGATTTTAGAAATCAATGGAACTAAATCATAAACACATAAAAACATGCATAATTATTTTGTACAGAAAAGTGAAATGTATACAAAATGTTTTTAGCATGGTGACAAGAAGCTGAATTTTTTCCTTAAAGTATGAAAGACATGCATCCGATTTTTTTTCATAAGCATAAAGAAGCAGAAAAATGAAATAAAAATTAACCTTAAGGTGATTCCTTGAATTAAATATTCATTACTCCTCAGCATGGTAATTATACTCATTAGATGTCACCATCAGTAGCATCCTAAAAATAGAACATGTAATACAAGTACAAATAATCAGCAGAGATAGATCATATAGAAGAAGCAGCACAGAAACACATTATTCAACACAAAATAGTGAAAACGTAAAAACAAAGAAATACCATGGTTCGACTCCCATAAATCACTAAATTTGAAGTCTCCAGTTAGAATTTATTTAATCAATAATTTTTTTTATTAACATAACAAAACCCTAGGGTTACCTCCCATACAGTGCTAGGTTTGTAGTCCCCAACCAGACTCACATAACAACTAACTGTACTCACTTGGTGAATGTGTTTTCTTTAATAGGAACCACCACATGTGTATGGCCCATTTTTTTAAACAGAAATATGAAATTTGTTGGCATCAATACTTAACACAACTAAAACTGAACTCTCAAAGCAAAAAATAACCACTAAGAGACACCCATTAATAGTAGTAAAAATATTATAGTGCACTTATAGATTAAGTTCATATTTTTCAATATTTTAATAAAAAATATAAAACAACAGTAATCTATGTGTTCCTAGGGATGTGACATTGTCCTCAGAGCTATTTTTCTCATCCTCAACTTCAACACTACAAGATTCACATTCAAGGGTGAAAATGGGTAAATCCTAATTAGTAGGTTCTAAAGGGGGTTCATTAATGTGATGAACAGAATCATATAAAATGGAAATCAAGTGTGATTACCCCTCTAGACTACTATAAGTATCAAGAGAAGCCTTAGCGCCCTTTACATTTGTGGATGGAAGTGACAGACTGAGAAGAGAATTTATTTTATCACAAACAACTTGAAGTCTAGAAATGTTATAAATCTCTTCCAAAAGATCCCCATTTGTTAACTCACACTAAACATCTACTTCTTCTAACCAAACCAATTCTACCTAATTCAAATGTGTGCTCAACATCTTCTTTAAGTTCAAAAGGATCATGTCCCAAAACAAGGTCTGTAGTGTGATCCAATCAGTTTAAATCAGGTGGTGTAATGTTCAATTTAGCATCAATAAAGACAGTTTCTAGAATGTTTAAATTAACACAATTCTCCTCAAGTTGGTTAACACTGCTTTCCATTCCAGCACATATTTCAGAAAAGTGATTACTATGAGAATAGAGATATGAAAATTCTATAGTAATTTTTTCTTTAATTATTATTCTTTCATCCTCATCATCCAACAACATTTTTGAAATTACTGGGTATACAGGTATGAACTATGGAAGAGAGTTTATTAGTTTAGGTTTAGGTATTTCAGATTCAGTATTATCCAGTTTAATGTTCTCTTCTGAAGTGTTCCCAATTCCATGTTCATTCTCATTGTTAGATATTTCAGAAATTTTGGTTGATGAATTTTTAACCTTCATGTTTTAATTATCAAGTTTCTCTTCTACCCGAGTGACTTCATTCTCAAAACTTCTAAAATAGTGATTTTTTCCAATGTAGGGATTATGAATATAACTGGGCGTTCTTCTTCAATCTATTTTAAATCAGCTTTGAAATTTTCCAACTCAACTCCATTAATGTGATTTATTGGATTTTCAATGTTGTGTTCTCTGTTTAATGAGTTGGTAATTTCAAGATTTGGTTCAATAGTTCTAGACTCTTCCAAGTAAACGGTTTTTTGCCCAGTTTCTAATTCACTTTCATTATCAATTTAATTTTTAAATATTTTATAAACACATTCCCTTTAATTCAATTTAAATTATTTTTGTTCTTTAACCCAATGTTTTAATTCCAAGAGCATGTTTTCCAATATTTTCATTATTTTATCTTGCTCTTGAGAATATCTAAGTTGAATTTCTTGGGTTTCATTAAACATGGAATACCAAGCATCCTTCCTAATATCCAATATGATTTAAATAAATTAAATTTGCTATAGAAATTAAGGATTAGACTCATGTTGTTCATCTTATTCATTGTAAACATCCTATTGTGGCTGATTATAAACCTGCTGCCAAGCTGTGTTCCGAAAACAGCCACAACTGACACAGTGAGGCCCCGGTTGGCTCTAATTTTCATAAACATCCATTTTTTTAAACATAAAACAAGTGAGTTTAAACCCACAATGTTTCACAATTGAGATGATTTTTCAAAAATAGAACAACTAGTAGATATAGTTCAAAGTGGTTTTTTAAAAATCATTTTTAGTTATTTTATGTTTATTTTTAAAAAATTTAAATTTTCTAAAATGAAGAACACTCAACGTGTGCCTTCCCTAGAAACTGTGCCAAATTTTTATGAGTTCGGAGTTCATCACGGCCTTCGAAAAAACATTTAATAACCTACACTAGCACAATGGTGCATGGTCGATCCACAGAGAAGGTAGGTGAGTGAATTCTATGGTTTTAAACAAAATAAACTTCACTGTTGTCAGCAATGGAGGGAGTGAAAATATTCTTACTTTTTAATATTTTTAATGTTGTAGTGAAACAAGATGGTGAAACAAGATTTTTTGTAACACCCCAAGATTTCATAGTACGTTATTTTTTCAAACTTATTCAATAACTTACACTACACACAACACCGAGTTCAAGTGCACTACGACATACCAATCTAGCTGTTCAAAAGCGGTTATGAATAGTATTAACTGAATTTTAAACATTATATAATCCTTATAATTTTAGAATCCATATAGTGAGTTTCTTAGACATAAAGTAAGAACAAATTCAATTTTTTCATATAAAAGAAGTATCTTTCAAAAAATGAAATTTTACCGCCTTTTAATGGAGAACCCTATTTAAATCTAATATTTGACTCATTTATATATTCAATTTGACCAAATTAACTTCTTCTTTAGAATTAGGACATAAGAATTTAGTTTTAATAAATTTTTTGAGTTTTTATGATAACTTTCATATTTATTTAAATAGTGAATAATTCTATATTTTAACTGAAAAAACTATTTTAATAAAAATATTTTATAGTGTTAAATTATATATTTTAATGGTTTGGAAGTATAAATAGATTTTATTTTTATCATTTAATCCAATTCTGGTCATTGTAAGTAATTTCACATTGAAACTGAACATAAACAAGTGTCAATCTTTTGATAGTTATTATTTCCTAAAAATACAATTTTTTATTTTGACAAGGAGAAATAATTTTAAATTAATTAATGAAACTTATATGTATTGAAATTGGTATAATTGAATTTATTTTTTAATTCTGAATATCAAAATTTTCTTAGGGTGAATATTTGGTATTTTTCTGAAAACATTCAATTTTTGATGAATAGTAAAAAACACAGCGTTATTGTTTAAAACACACATTTTATTTAAATAATTAATTATTTTATTTAAATTTATTTTATTTCAAAATAGATACATAATAACTATATTAGTTCTACGTAATTCATTGTAATTTGTTTAAATAAAATTAGATGTATAAAAGTGTATTGAACTTTTTACCGTCTATTACCCACCTTCTTAGAGCATTTGAAATTTTTTATAAAACATAATTTTACCACTTCTATCATTTGAATTTAGAAATTCCAAGAGACACTGTTAACCATAGAAAATAAATTGTGGTTCAATAAGATGAAAATATTTTTTTGTTAATAGTTTCTTTTTACTTTTATTTACCACAGTTATAATTAAATAGGGTAATTAAGGGAAAATGATATTATAATTACATTAACGCATGTCCTAATTCAATTGGATAAGTGTAATTCTACCAAAAAAAATATTAGGAATAAAATATTAACCTTTAGTTCCACTAGGATTAGATTATGACATTTATTATTATTTAATTTAAAGTAGAGTTAAAAGTGTTAAATTCATGTATTCATAACTAAAACATTTTAATATAGGGTTATACATAAGATAAATTCGACTATAAATATTAATTATAAATAAAAATTTATTTCCTACAAAATGGTATTTTATTTATAATTTTTAGACATTAAATAATTTAATTTATTTATGACACAATGATTATGCAATAATTACCTTATTAATGAAAGATTATAATAACTGATATAATAAATATCCAAATAAAAGTAATTTGATACTTTTTTTGAATTACAATAATTTTATAGGTTAATATGACATTTTAGGTTGATTAGATAATTTTTTCTAAGTTATAATGAATTTATGGCTTTCACAACAAACAAAATACAAAATAGTGTAAAAATTGACATAATTTAATTTTTAAAACAAATACTATATTATTGGTTGATATAATATTCCTAAAAATACAAGGTTCAGCCAAAGATCTTAAATAATATTATATATGTCATTAATGAACCACTTTAGGTTCTTTTGGATGTTTATAGTACATTTATTAACCATATACTATAAAAATACAAGAAAACACGGTAAAAGTTAAATTATTTAACTTTGAGTTAAATATACAAGATAAGGTTAAAATGGAATCCTAAAATTGTCTAAAACAAATTTGTTGATAGTATTTCGATCCATCCCCACATTATCTTTTAAATAAATCAATTTGGATCCATTATAAAACAAACATAATTTTATTATAAAATAATATTTCAATCTTTTCTTAACGTGCCCCTCACCCCTCTTATAAAAGGGAACTCCCCCTTCTCTCAACTTCACACCTTCAAAGCCATTTTTCTTGGCCAACCCCTGCCCAAATATCTTATGAACTGTCCTTCCCTCATCCTAGAGGCATTAATTTAGACATAATTCCAATCTATGGATCCATTTTGGTCAAATCAAAAGGAGGAACTTGAGGAAGAGGTACATATTTCAACACCTCTTTCAAGTTCTTTTCTTCATCCACTTATTCTTTCCTTGATTTTTCCATTTTAAAATAATAACCCCAGTATCTTCTATATACTGAGTGGTTATTATAAATATGGTAAAACTTTTTTCATTATTCTATCCATCCTTTGAATGACATGTCACCATACATGCGTATGTACGGCTTACCATCTCCGTGTCGTGGGGTAGTTATTCAATACAATATTATTTGGATGGGTATAATAATGATGTTTAATTGATTTAAATAATAAATATAAATTGATAAATATTATTTATACCTTATATTCCATCCAACTATATACTATTTTAACATCAAAAGAATAATATTTTCACTCGTGCATACGTAATGATTACAATCTCCACAAACGCGATGAGATTCGTTCCCCATCATAACCATTCAAGACTATTTTTCATTGATGATTAAAAATATTGTTTAAATACTTGATATCATTCTGGATATGAATAATAAACATCCCATCCATAACAAGCATGACTCACGTAATAATTAATACAAAGTAAAACGAATCAGTTAATACGTGAAATGATGATAATACTAAAATATCATTAACAAGTCATTATTAGAAAATAATATATGATATCATAATTATGTATATGATTTTTTTATAATTTAACAACAATTATTTAACTATTATAAAATAAGTTAACATACCCTCAACCAAGAAAATGTACATGGTCAGAGTTAATTTCATAATCTTTTTATTATCTAAAGTTGTTTTTATGTTAGAATCTATTAGGATCTCTTTATCATCCACATCTGTGTTTTCTTAAAAATCTATTTCAAAACATTTTTAGTATTTACTAGACTATGGGATACAGTAATTTATAACATTGTTTTACTTTTTATAAGATGTTTATAATGGAATATTTTCATCGTTTTCCAAACAAGTTACTTTATGACCTTTTCGATAAAATGAATGTAAGAATGTTTTTTAACTTATACGGAGGGTGCAGATATTTTCCACAATTATAACATCATCTAATCTTCTCTTAAAGCGTATATAAATATTTTTAAAATAAATGTTTTCTTTTTTAATTATATTACTCTTAAATGATATCAAAATAAAAATCGAAATTTCATTTAAATAGTTTTGATTTCATCTATGTCAACATATTCTGATAAATTTTACACTTTTTTGATGATGATTTATTATGATACAAATATACCATATTTTATTTAATATTTTTTGATATGTTTGACTATGGATGACTTGTTTTTATGACATTCATGTTTTATTTTTAAAGTACGGACATGCCATATGCTAATTTTAATACGAATGTTTATGTTATATTACAACCTTTTCTTATGATGAATGTATTGGAATAGTGTGTCCCTGGGTGGGGACTGGTAAAAGTAATCCCTCTGGGTTGGGGTCCGGTTACAACAAACTCTCTGGGTTGGAGTCCGGTTAAAGAGGATCTTCGGGTTGGTGTTCAGTTACCGATGCTCTCCAGGTTAGAGTCTGGTTACAGAGGCTCTCTAGGTTGGGGTCTAATTATAGTTATCCCCTAGGTCATGGCACGAGGCCTTAGAACAGAAATTAATGTCTGATAATATAAATTCACTCATTATGAAATAATTTATTACATGTGATTGTTCGACTAGTAGAATATCAATGTGCATGTTTATATGGTAATGTTTGAATGGTTTTTTTTTCATATTATGATCAAGTTTATGTTTAAAAGGCTATTGTTTTTATTAAACATCTTTTCTTAAAAGTGTATATCTTCTGCTAAATTATTTACCCTTACTGTGCATCTGAGCACGCCCATTTTTATGTTTTATTTTCCTAGGATCCCAAGAAGTGTTGTATGTCTGAGATACAGGACTAAGATAAGATAACAATGGCTTTCTCAAAGTATTTTTTTTGTATTTAGGAAAGTGTAATGTAATGTCCAATTATGTAATCTATTTTCCTAGATTGCTAAATTGATCGGCCTTTTGGGACTTGATTCCTTGTAATCATGAAAATGTATTAAAATAATGCACTGAATCTGAGAATCTAGGGTCAGGGCGTTATAGTTGGTATCATAGGGAGGTTAGCAATAACCTTGGAAACTAGATTTAGATAAACTCTGATTAGACCAAATTACCCTAAGATCAACTTTTAGGATTAGTATAGAAGAACTTCCTAGAATTTGGGTAATATAAGGATTTTGGGAGTTTTCCAGGAAAATACATCCCTGTTTGGATATGAGCTGGTAGAGGTAGATCTGGTACAGATGTACCTAGAGGTAAAACCTAAAAACACCACTTTGAGCTATAATAGAATGGGAACTGGTGCACGACAACATGCATTGCTACACACTTGGTTACGACACTCAAAAGGGATATGCTTAGGATAATTCTAATTTTCTTTTCAAATACTTATGAATGATTTTTGAGTATATACCTCCTCAAAGAAAATATTTTTATGATTACAGATTATATCCATAAACTATTCAATTTACATTAGGTATTTCATGTGCTTGGAATTATTCATTATGATTCAGAAACTGACCTAGTGTATTACATTATATAGAAATTGCACCCAGTAGAAGGAATGAGAACTCCAGAAATATGTACGATCCAAAGAGGAAGAAGGGTCATATCATTCTTAGAATTAAGCCAAAATTTAAAAGAGAAATATTCTCCCACGTATTCTCAATGTATAAAGATATAATTTCACATGTTAATAAGATAAGTAAATAATTCTTTGAGTCCTATGGCTTTGAAGGGATGCAAGAGAAGAAAAGGATGGTAGAGAGAAAGATGGATAAATGGAATAGGGGAAAAAGGATTTTCCCATTTGTGATAAATGTGGAAATAATCACCTTGGTAAATTCTTGAAGGGAATGGGAGTTTGTTATAAGTGTGGAGAAAAAGGACACCAAGTATGTGATTGCAAGGGTAAGAAAAAGGTTTCAAATGTAAAATGCATCATCTGCAAGTCATTGGGACATTATGTGAATCAATGTCCCAGTCATCAGAGTATATTTCAAATGATTCTATTGTATAATAATCAAGTTAGGATACTACCTCAGATGAAGAGGAATGAATAGTGTTCTTGTGTTGTTATTATAGAATTATTTCATTTGAGTGTTGTATCATCAATATACTGGTTATATGAATTAGGGAGATAAATTAGGATTGTACTGCAGTACTGTTTTATTGAAGATTTGAGATTATATGGTTCTATGAAAAGTTACTTAATTGTAAGAAACACATTTTGTAAGAATAAATGGTTGAAGGAAAGGTAACCCTTAATATATTCCTGATAATGAGGAAGTGTTTTTGGAATACTAGATGGTTAATTTGGATAAATTATATAGGATATTCTTGACTTCCTTAGAACTAATTAATAGTTTTTTTTTCATCATTGTTGGAATATTCAAATATTTTGAATATAAGGAACATATCTAGTATTATATAAAGGATATGGGAGCATGAATGTAATCAATAAGGTTTATGGTAATTCAGGGTGTTACCATCTTTGAAAATAATACATAATGAAAGTGTTCACATGTTATTACGTGGAAAAAATGTACTTCATTGTGTTTAACTTCCTTATAAATTTTGGACTGTGATTTTTGATTGAAGTATTTTGTATAATTCAAAATGTTGGAATGTATTAAGTTTAAAATTGGATAATATTGTTAAGGTTATTTTTGGATTCTTATAAAAAGAACAACATGAAGATCGTGTGATAACCTGTCATGTCAGATAAAGTTATGGGAATCGAACCCACAACCATAGTGCGGTTGGTATTTATCACCTACCACTGGACTAAGATAAGTCCCTAGATTTTATAATGTAGTTTCTTTTTTTAAGGGTCTTATAGGTGAATTATAAATTCATTATTTTTGGAACCCTATACAATTATGATAAATAGAATATATTTTTTGGAAATCTTTTGGATTGAAATTTGAGTTTGTGGTAGGAATTAGTTGAAGAATGAAACTATACTTGTCAAGTATATATATATATATATATAATTTTTTACTCCTATTCTATGGGTAAATTAATTCTTAATCTTTAGGTAATGGATTTTAAAACCAAAAATGTGTTATCCTAATAACTTATGTTTTGTTGTACTGATAGTATTTAAAATCATCATAGATTGATGGATTTGAGGGCCTCAATTTTACACTTGTTTGTGATTGATGACCTCAATAACTCCCTATAAATATTTACATTTTCCTCCAATTATGTGTCTCTTATTGCCACCAATGTTCTCTTAATCGAGATCATAATTTGGTGGTGACCCTTTCATTACATTTTTCCTCTTATTAAGACTAAATTTTATTAACTCAATTTCCAATGTGGGTTTTCCCATAGAGGTATTGTCTATTTTCATCCTTTTATTTTCAAAGAATAATTTCAAATTATGAGAACACAATTTATTGAAGGAGGGAAGAATGTAACACCCCATGATTTCATAGTACGTTATGTCTTAAAAAATAATTTAATAACTTGCACTATACGCAACTCTGACTTTAAGCGCACAATGAATTACCAAACTAGCTATTCAAAAGTGGTTATGAATAGTATTAATAGAATTTTGAACTTTATAAAAACATTTTAATTTTAGAATCTATATTTTTAGTTTCATAGAAATAATGTATAAACAAATTCATTTTTTCAGATAAAAGAAGTATTTTAAAAAATGAAATATTAAGACCTTTTAATTAAGAACCCTCTTTAAATACAATATATGAAACTTTCATATATTCAATTTGACAAAATAAACTTATTCTTTATAAACGGGATATAATAATTTAGTTTCAATATATTTTTGGTGTTTTTCTAATAACATTCATATTTGGGTGAATAGTTAAAAATACTATATTTTAACGGAAAACAAATTTTTTAATCAAAATAATTTATGGTGTTAAATTATAAATTTGAATGTATTTGAAGTACAAATAGATTCTATTTTAACCATTTAATCCAATGCTGGTAGTTGAAAGTAAATTCACTTTGAAATTGGACATAAACCAGTGTCAATCTTTTGATAGTTATTATTTCTTAAAAATTTAGTTTTTGGTTTTGACAGTGGGAATTAGTTTTAAATTAATTTATGCAACATAAATGATTTGAAATTGGTAAAATAGAATTCATTTTTGAATTCAGAATATCAAAAATTTTATAGGGTGAATTTTTGGTATTTTTCTGAAAACATTCAATTTTTGATGAATAATGAAAAATAGTACGTTATTGTTTAAACCCCACTTTTTATTTAAATAATTAATTATTTTTTTTAAATTAATTTTAATTCAAATTATATACATAATAACAATATTATTTCAATTTAATTCATTATAATCTTTCTTATAATAAAATTAAATGTATAAAACTTTATTGAACTTGTTACTGTTTTTACCCACCTTTTAGGAGCATTTGAAAAAATGTATAAAACTAATTTTACCAGTTCTGTGAGTTGAGTTTTGAAAATCCAAGAGACGCGGTTAACCACATTTAGTAAAATGTGGTTCAATAAGATTAAAATATTTTTGTTGAATAGTAACTGTTGACTTTTATTTACCAGAGTAAAAATTAAATAGGGTAATTAAGGGTAAAATTGATATTATAATTACCTTAACACATGTACTAGTTCTATTGGATTAGTGTAATTTGACCTAAATAAACCTTAGGAATACAATATGACCCTTTAGGTCCACTTGTATTATATTAGGACATTTATTATTGTTTAATTTATAGTAGGGTTAAAAGTGTTAAATTCACATTTTCATAACAAACAAATTTTAATATAGGGTTATACCTACTATAAATTCAACTATAAATATTCATTAGAAATATAAGAATATTTCCTAAATAATGATATTTTATTTAAAAATTTTAGACATTAAATAATTTAATTTATTTATGACACAATGATGATATAGTAATTACCTTATTAATGAAAGATTAAAATAATTTATATTATAAATATCCAAATAAATGTAATTTGAGACTTTTGATGAATTCCACTAATTTTATACGTTAATATGACATGTTAGGTTTGATTATATAATTTTTTTGAAGTGATAAGGTTTTTATGACATTCACAAAAACAAAATACCAAATAGTGTCAAAATTGACATAAATTAATTTTTAAAACAAATACTATATTATTGGTTGACATAATATTCCTAAAAATCTACAGTTCAGCAAAAGGGCTTAAATAAAGATATATATTCCATTAACGAACCAATTTAGGTTCTTTTGGATGTTTATAGTATGTTTATTAATCATATAGTGTAAGAATACACGTAGACACGGTAAAAGGTAAATTATTTAACATAGAGTTAAATCTAAAAGATAAGGTTAAAATGCTATCCTAAATTTGTCTAAAACCTATTGGTTGAAAGGGTTTAGAACCATACCCACTTTATCTTCTAAATAAATAAATTTTGAGACTTTATAAACCGAATATTATTTTATTATAAAATAATATTTCAATCCTTTCCGAAGGTGCCTCTCAACCCTCTTATAAAAGGGAACTCCCCCTTCTCTAAAATTCACAACATCAAAGCCATTTGGCATGGCCAAAACCTACCCAAATATCCTCTAAAATATCCTCTCTTCATCCTAGATTCCTTCCTTTAGTTATAAATCCATCCTATGGATCCCTTTTGATCAAATCCAAAGGAATAACTCGAAGAAGAGGTAAATATTTCATCACCACTTTCAAGTTCTTTTCATCATAAACTTCTTCTTTCCTTGAAATTTCCATTATCAAATAATAAATCCAGTATCTTATATATACTTATATGTTATTATAAATATTGAACAACCATATCCATTATTCTATCCATCATTTAAATGACATGTGACCATATGTGCGTGAAGGACCCCGAAACACCCTGAGAGGGGAGGGGTGAATCAGGGTGTTATCTTATTCTTTTTAAAGTTGTGGATCTGGTTCCCATGTTGGTAGAAACATGTTAAACCTGTCAAACAAATGATAGTAGGAAGTTGACACATCACTTTTACTAGTTTATCCAAAAAGGGCTACGTCCAAGGAGCATATGCCGATAGGTAGTCGGTCGTACCTAATTCAACTATTTTTCACGAGCTGTAGATTACAAAGGTTCGGGAAAAGTCACTCTGTCCCAGGCTCACTGCCTTTACAAATATTCAGGGATAGCCCACTGCGTCCCTTGGGTCACTCCCGTGACTCCCCTGGCTCACTGCCTTTGGTGATGTCCCAGTTAGTTTATAGACGTGAGGGTCTCTACAATAGATTAACATTGATATCTTTGCCTCTGCTTAGCATGAGACTCTTCTTGCATAGAAGACCGGTAATGATGCACTTGAATGCACTTAACCACTGAACCGGATAATCAGAAACACGTAAATAGGTTATACTGAAGATTTCACGCAACACTAACCCTTTGGGCGAAATATTTCACTTTTGCCTGAAATACGTAAATTTCTCCTGGAAAATATTTCACACAACAAGCTCCTTTACGCACATCTTTACACGTATAACCTTTTTCACACAGCTTGGTGTTTTCTACAATGTTCATAGTTTTTCACGCAACCACATATTTTTCACGCAATCTCTGTGTCTTTCGCGCAACTCCATATTTTTCGCGCAATGCCTACGTTTTCTGTGAAACTACCTTTATGAAAACATTTTACGCGCATTAGACCTCAGATCTTCTCTGAGTCTCCAATCCTGCGTAATGAGGGGGTTCACCTCTTATTAATAGGAATTTCAGACCCCCACATGCAAAACCTGTCTTGGCGTGAAAAACATCTCATTCGGCGCGCAATACTTTTTCACACATGAATCATTTTTCATGCACATCTCCCATACTTTTCATACAGTCCATTGTTTTTCCACGCACACCGCTGTTTTTTAGAAAAGCCTCCTTTATTTCGTGCAGCACTTCTTTTTTGTGCGCAGCTCCTCTTTCCAAAAACCTATATCTTCATTTTCCGATTTTCAGGTCCAAAAAATTGGCAAACATTGGAGAATAGTGCCACCTTCAATACTGTTGTCTGCTTGAACTGTATGATCAATTTACTGGCACACATTCTGAATGTCCACTGAGGATTGACAACAAACCCAAACCATACTCCAATTCAGGCATAAAACGACCATGGTTCCAATAGTGTGTATGTACAGCTTACCATCTCCACGTCATGGTGTAGTTATTATTCAATACATTAATATTTGGATGGGTATAACAATGAAGTTTAATTGATGTAAATAATAAATATAACATGATAATGATTCTATATATATGATAGACCATCAAGTTATATATGATTTTAATATCCAAAGAATGATATTGTTTCTCATGCATATGTACAAATTATCGTCTCCACAAACGCGATGAGATTCATTCCTCGTCGTAACAATTCAAGAATAATTTTCATTTGATGATTAAAATTAATTTTTAAATACTTGATATCATTATGGATATGAATAAGAAACAAACCATAAATAACAAACATGACTCATGTAATGAAGAATATAAAAGAAAACAAATTAGTTAACACCTGAAATGACGATAATAATAAAATATCATTAACAAATCATGTTTATAAGATCATATCAGATATCATAATTATGCATATGGTTCTTTATAATTTAATAAAAATTATTTAACTATTATTCAGATGTTTAATGTACCCTCGACCAATGAAAAGTACAACGTAAGGGTTAATTTCAAAATTTCTTTATTATTCGAGGTTGTTTTTACGTATCTAATGGGACCTCTTTATCCTCCACATCCGTGTTTTCTTAAAAATGTTTTTCAAAACATTTGGAATATTGACTATACTATGGGATAAATTAATTTAAACCCATTTATGGAATTTTCTAAGATGTTTATAAAATAATATGTCTATTTATTTCCATACATGGTACTTTATGACCATTTTGAAAAAATTAAGGTAAGAATGTTTTTCTAGCTTATATGGCTGGTGGGGCTATTTTCCACCATTATACACTGTCAAATATTCTATTACAATCTTATAAGAAAATTTTCAAAATAAATGTTCTATTTATAATTATGTGAATCTTAAATGATTTCAAAATAGAAAGAGATATTTCTCTCAAATAGTTTTGATTTCATCTATGTCAACATCCATTGAAAAATTTTACACTTTTTGAAGTTGATTTATTATGATAAAAATCTCCCATGTTGTATTTAAAGTTTTGTGATATGTTTGATTGTGGATGAGTTATTTTTATGACATTCATGGTTTATGGTTAAAGTGTTAACATTTCATATTCTAATCTTAATAAGAATATTTATGTTATATTTCATCCTTTTCTTAAGAGTAATATATTGGACAAGTATGTTTTAGGTTGGGGACCGATAAAAGTAATCCCTCCGGGGTGGGGTCTAGTTACAGTAGACTCTTAGGGTTAGAGTCTGGTTACAGAGGCTCTTCTGGTTGGATTCCGATTACAGAGTATCTCCGGGTTGGTGTCCGGTTATAGAGGCTCTCCGGGTTGGTGTTTGGTTATAGTTATACCTTTGTTCCAGGCACGAGGCCTTGGCACAAAAAATAATTTCCGGTACTATACATTCCCTTATAATTTTATTAGTTATTATATTTTATTATTAAAATAGTAGAATATCCATTTTTAAGTTTATATGGTCATGTTTGATTTGTTTTTTCCACATTATATTAATGTTTATGTTTAAAAGGGTATTGTTTTTAGAAAATATATTGTCATAAAAGTTTATAACTTTCGCTAAATTATTTACCCTTACTGAGCATCTGAGCACACCCCTTTCTTATGTTTTATTTTCCTATGATCCCAAGAATTGTTTTTATGTTTGATATGTAGGTTCAAGCTATGGGAACAATTACATTCTCCAAGGATTATTTTTTTGTGTTGTATTTTGGAAGGTGTAATGTAACGTTCATGTATGTAATCTATTTTCCAAGACTGCAAAACTAATCGGTCTTTCATGACATGATTTTTTGTAATCATGAAATTGTATTAAAATAATGCACCAGCTCTGGGAATCTAGGGTTAGGGAATTACATTGTTTTACAAAGTGACAAAATCTTATACTGAAAATATGAAAAACTAATGAAAAACAGTAAACTAAAATTTATGGAGAAAAGGCTAAGGAACAATGATCATTAGTAATACTCAGATATTCCAACTACCAGTTTAAAGGTAGACTTTCTCACAACATTTATTTGTATCACTCCTCACTAAATTACTGAAAAATATACCTCACTAGATAATTTAATAGCTAGAGGATTATGTCTTAGAGTTCACCACACAGAAAATAATCTTACTACTAGATATTTTGAAATGGAAAACAAATGAATATAAACGCGCCATAAAATCTCCAATGTTAATGACAATAAAGCTTTGATAAAGATATCCAGGATGATCCTCGCAAGTTGATAATGAAATTATAAATTTGAAAGAACCATTGAGGAATGAAAAATTGAAAAGGGAATAATAATTCAATCTCACCGATTCAATATGATTCTGAAAATAAAAAGATGGGAAGAGATTTTAGAATAAAATCCAGTAGAATAAAATTCCGGAACTAAGATCTTAATAAATGATCATATTGATTTTAAGTAGTAAAAACAATCCACGAACAAAGTACAAAAATTAAGGTCAGATGGAATAATGACACCCAAAATATTACTCTATTTTTCGGCTCCTTCATCTCTATTTAGGCTCATCAGTCTCCCAGGAGTCTCTGCTCAGGAAAAGTATGTTATGGAATGAGAGTGAGCATCTTAATCTACTCTCCGATGGATGTGATCATGGAATGATGAATGAATATCCTCAAATTATGTTAATTCTCTTCCTTAAAACCCGACTGTCATCTACTACATGTAACCGTAAATCTTTCACCGACTTTAAGTGTCCTTCATGACTTCACTGAAAACGTGCATTTTTTACAACTAACACATCGCGCTATGTATTCTCACATAACTAATTCTGAGTGATATAATTAAGTGAATCTAGACAAGATTCCAATTCTCATATAAACCTGTATAAAACAGAACAAAACAAGCAGTAAAGAACACAAACACAAAATAAAAATAAATATTATAGTTATTTTTTTATAAAAATAATTTTAAATTATTATGTTAAATAAAGTTAATTAATAAATACTTATGTTCATAATTATTGTTTACTAGAATAACTATTAATATTATAGTTATTAATCTATTAATTACTTTTTAATTAAAAAATTTATTAAGTTTATATTCTTTTATTAGCTATTACATTATTTTGTTAATAAAAGTATTATTAAAAATTAGATAGTAAAACTTAATTAGATACACAAATTAAATATAAATAAATTAAATTATTAATTTAATTTTTATATTTATTAAATATTCAATAAGTTTATTTTAGTTCATAATAAATGTAACTTATGAATTATTACTAAATATAAACTAATAAAATCTTATTAGTTATTTTAACTTTTATTTTTTAAATTATATATTTATTAATAATATTATAATTATTATATATTATACTATATTTATTTAATTCATTTATTATTATTATTATTATTATTATTATTTTTATCGTATCATTTTATTTTTTTATATTTTTCCTTCATCTCCCCCAAATTCCATGTTGTGCAGTAGGGAAAGGGGTAGGGTTTGTGAATCTTCATGAAGAGTCCTAAGAATGGAAAACTGGGCTCTTTGCATAATCAGCTCACAACGACGGCTTCTCGGACCATCCTACTCCTCAATGCGCCGTTGAACTCTGCTCTAGTAGGTGGTGTGGATTCTTCTTCCATAGTAGGGCATTGACCTTGCCTCCAGTAGGTACCGACGACTTCTAGGCTTGGCGGGGTCTCCTATGGCTCGACTTCCACCTCAGTTGGCTACTACTCCAGGGGTGGCGAGATCAGGTCCAGTGTACTCCCATCCACCAAAACATCTCAGTGTCTTCTATAGGATGCAACACGACGATGAATCCACTTGTTTTGCTATGGTGTAATCAGCACGGTGTTATGTGGCTTCTGGAAAAGGCTTTGGTGGAGTGGTAGTGAAAGAAATGTTGGCTATGGATGTGTGGTGGGAGAAGGGTGACACCACAGAGATAGGAAAGAAGCAGTGGCACCATGAGAAGACTGTGAAAAATGAAACGGTGTGAGAGGAGAAATGGTGGCAAAGCAAAGCAGTGCTAAAGGGGTACAGTGCACAGAGAGGTTACGGTAGCAGGGGAAAATCAGTGGCCAAATTGATATACAGGGATATTGTAATGGTGAAATCGTAAAATATTGGGAAATAGTGTGTGGTGTCACCATAGAAGAAACCATTTGTTGTGGCACCATAAAAGGACAAAATTACTATGGCACCGTGGCACTCCAAATAAACTAATGAACAAAATAAAATTTAAACATAATAAAATCTGAACAAAATAATTATTTAAAACTAAATATATATTATAAACAATGAAAATTTAAGTATATAAAAAAAATTAAATAAACTTATAAAACCAATGAAATTTATGTTAAATTATTATTATCTTCTATTTAGAAAACTAAAATTATTACTAAACTGAAACAACAATTAAAAAGCACCTAAATTTTTATAAGTTAATATAAAATTTGATCATTATAAATAATAGTTAAATTACTTAAAATAATTAGAGTATCAAATTAATTAATTTAAATAGATTATAATTCTGAAATTGATAAATTTTGTTAATTAATGAATTTAAATTAAAGAGATTAAATAAATATAGAAAATTTATAATCTTAAGTTATAATTAATTAATTGCTAAAATACATCAACAAATTATGTTATTTTAAATTATTAAATATCAAATACAAGAATAAATAAATCAAAAATATTTTATTTAATGTAAAAAATCAGGATTAATTATTTAATTAATTAATTTTAAATTATCAAATTTTAAGAAATAAACAACCAACTAAATAAATATATTTTAGACTATAAAATAAAATAAAACATAGATTAACTAATTTAAAGCTTCAAATACACAATTAATTATAAAAATTTATTAATTTATAAATTTATTTATAAAAAATAAAAATGTTTTAATTTTTAATATAAAGTGCAAAAATAAAAAATTAATTCATTAAAAAATATTTATAAATATGTGGAGAAACATTTTTTTTAAGGCCACATAAAGCATGCTGTGAGCAGAATACTATGGCTAACGGTGACTTTGATACTATGTGTCATGCCAATATTGTATGTCTTATCAAGAATACATGTCTTATTGGGACTGAGTGACTAATGAGGACTACATGTCTTATCAATTCTGGTTGTTTTTTGAATTATGTATGATAATCCAAGATTGTGTACTATAAAATTATAACAATACGAGATGAATGTACTTTTTATTTGTGGAAAAAATCATGTATTTGTTATTGTATTCTTCATGAATTTTTTTAGTGGTATTAATTTACAGTTTTGGGGCATCATATTGAGTATTTTTTAACTCAACCCTACATAGGGTTCTCCCATAAAGAGATCAGACAGTCGACCAAGTCAAGATAGTTCATAAAGTGATCAGACAGTCGAGGTCTACTCCTATAGTTTCATAAATCTATCTGATACCTTGACCTTCATGTATGTTTCTATGTAGTTGAGTTTTATAAACTTCTGAAATAAATTTTATATAGTCTTTCTTTTAGTGGTCCTATATTCTATCCATATTTACCTTATAGTTATCCACGATCATACTCTATGTTTGGTATCTTAGTGTATACATTTATTATTTACATAGTGTTTTTACATTTCACCATCTTGGGCTTGAATGTGTGTGTGTGGGGGGGTATTTATGAAAATTCCTCCCATTTTTGTGATATTCCTACGTGGTTCAAATCACCAACCCTTGGACTATTGAAGGTGGGCTTGGCATAGTCACGGCATGGGACCTTCTTGGATGGATCATGGAATAATATGCCATTAAAATTAGTATAATGGGTATGTTAACATACATTAAAGGTTTTCAAATTTCACAAAAACATGAAGGAACATTGATATCTACACATTGGTATATAAAATATCTTCTTATGAAATTCATGTATAAAAAATTAAAGTATTTTTACTTCTATTGGAACTTGAAATACATTAGATCTTGATGAATCTGGGAAAACAGTTGATCTAAATTATTTTAGTGGAATGATGGGATATTTACATACATAATAGTTGGACATCCAGATTTAATGTTTGCAATACTATTTTGTTCAAGTTATTAGGAAAATCTAAATGATTCCAACATTTTAAATTAATTTTTCAATACCATATGTGAACATTTTATTTTGGTTTATATTACTCTTTTGAAAATGATATTGAGATGAATGTTTTAAAGATGCAAACTTTGATTGATATAGAATGAATAAGAAAATTACTTTTTTAAAAATTCATTTCTTATGAGAATATTTATTTTCATGGTTTTATTAGAAACAACATTGAGTGATACTTTCCACTATTAAAGATGAATATGTGGAAGCAGAGGTTTTTGTACTCAAGTGTCGTGGATGCAACACACACTCAGTTATTATGGCATGAGATTTTTCATTTCTCAAATATTGTGTGAAAAAACAAGTTCAATTGCCTTAACTAAATACCCTTCACATCACTTATGTCAAAACAATGATATAAGACATTGTTTCCTTTGGGATCACACACAAAAAGTTGATATTGTTTTAGAATTCATCAGAAGGGAATAAAAACAAGCCCATATTTTACAAAACCTCTAAGTCCCCATATATTTCAATACATTAAAAAAATATAGGAATGATCAATATCAAATAATTTTTCAGGATTAAATATTTTTTAAATAATCTTCTTACATTAACGAACTGATTTTAAAAGGGGGAGAACCTATGTTTTTGTTTTCTAAAATCAATTTTTCTTATAAAAACATTAGTTCTCTGACAATGTTTTTCATTAAAAAAAATTAACTATTCTAGAGTCAAAAGTTTGATATAAAATTTTCAGATTCATAACCCATTGTAAATTTTTTTTTCAATAAATAATTTTACTAAAATTTTATTAGAGCTAGAATTTATAAAAAAATTATTGAGTCAATATTCTTAATAAAAGCTTCATGGATCAAAATTTTATGATTTTTTCCAGACTGAGAATGTTTTATAGAATATTCTAGATTTTAACTTTTTTATAAACATAATCATAATAAGTTCTTGTTAAAAAAACTATATAGAACATTTCAATCAAATGGATGAGACATTTATAGTATAAAATGTATCTTCATTTAAGGTTTTTCATTATCCGTGTAGTTGCTGCATTCTTATTTATTTGTATAATAATTGATTTGTTAAAAAATTATAATTTTTTCTAATTTGATTTTTACCTACTATGATGATTATATTTTTCTAAAAAACACTTATAGTAAAGAATTTATTTTTTAGAACATCCTTAAATTAAATCATGATGGTATAATCTAGTAAGGATTCATAATCTGAGCTATTGAGATTCTTGAAATTTTAATATTGTCCATCAAATTCTATATAAGTGTTTTTCTTCCCATGTACCACATTAGTTTTCATGATATTGAACTAAACTCTTTCAACCACTTTTAGCACTCAGTCTGATGCTTTTTTTCATTCATATGATTTCCAGTACTAGACTCAGTATAATGAAAATTGCTAAATATTTTTCAAAGAGGTATGTTTACATAGAGAGACTGATTGAGAAGAAATTTTATGAGAACTAAATTTCTAGTCTAAAAATAGTTATCAAATTAACGTTTTGGGAAATAATTTTTATTTCGGATTAATATTTTGAATTATATTACCAAGTTATTGATATACAAATTTACACATTTTCTAAGATTATTTCTAATAATGGTAAAGTAGAATTTTTGTTTACATTATTTTGTGGGATGAATAATATTTCATATGGACAAGTAGCTGAGTTGGTTTAATTGTCTTTTCATGGTGAAAAATATATCCCTCCACCCAATTTACATGGCGATCTTGGATGTTTTGATAAGATAAAAGCTGAAGCAACAATATTTTCTTCTTATAATAAAGTCAAATGTTTTTTAACACCCTTCACTAGATGCAACGGTCATCGTGGTATGGATATAGGGATATCTAATTCTTGAAAAGGGTGATTGGGATACCCTATAATATTCAGACATCCTTGTATTTTATTTTCTGATGAATATGAAAAAATCATAATTATATTTTATCCATTATTATAGAATAAATCAAGAACATGTCAATAAAGTAGAATATTTTGATCTTTCCATTTTTTATAAACAATATTTTATAAAATTGCTTGAAAATTATTCATATAATGAATTATACATATCCTATAAGAGATAATATTTCACAGTTTGGTGAACATAAAATGTCAACAATGAAACTGGTTTTTGATTCAAAGTTAAAATGGTTTGGGATATATGAAAAAAATAGTATCTGATGTAGGAACAAGAAATGAAAAATAATTTTTCAAATAAAAAGAAGAAATGTTGAGTCATCACCACAACAATAATAGAAAAATATATAGCAGATGACTTATTAAGATTTCATAAATTTCATAGATCTTAAAGCATAAAAACAAAACTGGACACCTTTCTCGTGGTCTCTATAAGGCAACGAAGAAATCATAAAAGTTTAATATGGATAATGAGATAAAGGAATCTAAGAAACTAATGAAATATAATTATATATTTTTAAAGGAAAAAATATTAGAAAATTAAATGATGGATGTGAAAAATAATTTGAGAATCATTTGTTATCAGTTTCACCTCTAAAGATTATTAAACAAGCTATCATTTCTAGAAGAGAACATCATTCAAATCCAATAAATACATATGCTAGTATATATTTTTTAGGTACATTGATTATTTGACCAGTAGAATCAACAATTATAGATAAGTGAATAGTTAAATAGATAACAGAATAAGCTATAATATCAATTACAATGAATGTTTGGAAGATATTTGAGAGGGAAAAACCCAATGTCTATTAATAATTTTATAAAACTTATTCTCAAAACTATGTAGTAATAAAAATAAAAATTTTAAGAAGAGGATGACTGAGTAAAATAAAAAAAAATATCATTGTGTAGAAGATAAATAGGAATAATAATGATAAAATGAAACCGAGACTGAAGAAGAAACTAAGGAAGAAGGATTCTCTCCCAAGCCATATTCTAGGTTAACTCATTTTTATTCCTAGTTCGATAATAAACCGAATTTTAAAATTTCATGGGATGCTAAAACATCTTCTATGGGGGAAGTGGATTCTCTAGATTCTCACTTGAATGTTTCAAACATTAGTGAAAATCATAACAAAATATATATCTTGAATATTTTATATGATGTGAATGCTGATTCAAAAGGGAAGAAGTATAATTATTGTCTATATAGACCACCTATTTTAGATATGCAATCGTTGTCATCAAACTCAACTACAACAGAGGCACATGAAAAACATTGCTTAAATTTTCTATGCTATGAAATGTTTAACTGTTCAAATTCTGTATTTACTATGTATTAAATCTAGATTAAAGAATATTCAAAATAATATGATTGAAATATAATAATCCATGATTTTGCATAATCAAATAGTGATTTAACATGAGGTTTATATCAAATCAATAAATTGAAATAAAGAAGAACATAATAAATGTTTCAAAAATGGTGATGTGCTTTAGATAGGTAGATAATGACTGGAAAGATCATGGAAATCAATTTGTTGAACTAAAAAAACTAAATAATGAGTATTCTAACTTCTTTAATCATTTTTCACTTGATGTATTTAATAAATTTATCTTTTTTAGGTAGTTAAAATACATGAAATATAATCAAGATGTGGAAGTTAATATTATCAATGAAACGACTCAAAACATGGAATTATAAAACTATAGACTTTGAACATGTAAAGATGAGTTGTTCATTGTGAAGGAAGATAATAAAGAAATTATTGAGGTGGTTGAATGAATAAAATTATTGCTTCAAATGTAATAAAACAATGCTTGAAAATTTATGAAACATGAGTTATTTTCAATCATTATGTTAATTTTTTAGACATTATTTTTAGAATGATTAAATTTGAATGAATTTTTATCTATATATTATATGAATGAATGTATTACAATTTATTTTGGATATATGTTCGTTGCTTTATATTTTGGTTGAATAATTATTGATACATATATTTTTCTTATACAATACTTTTCTAACATTTCATGAAGTTATATTATTTTGATGTCATTTTTTGTAAATCAAAAAGGGGGTGATTTTATATGTTTTAAGGTGAGTATTTTAGAGAGATTGTTGGAGATGTTTAAAGGGATGTGTTTTTAAAATTTTATTAATGTAATTTTTTACCTAAAAAGGGTAGAATATTTATAAGATAGATTTTTTTATAAGGGGTAGAATCTAATGTTAAATTTCATTCCATCGAAACAACAACGATGAAGATAAAGAAGGTAATAACTCGAGGAGGGGGGTTAATAAGATAAAGTAATAAATTATATATGAATTATATCATTGAATATTTTCAAAGTACAAAGGTTTTTTTTTATTTTAAAATATTTTTCTTGATTTTATGTATTGTGATTTGTGAATTCCAAAAAAGTAGATATTTTCAGTTTGAATGTTTTACTTTCTATAATTTTATTCCATTCTTTTGTAAACCAAAAAAACATTTTTTAATCAGTATCTTACTTACTTTAATTTTTATAAGTGTATCATAATGATTTTTTATAAAAATATTCTTCAATATTATACAAAGAAATTGTTTTATTGTAAAATTAATATAATGTATATTGTTCAGTCAGATCCATCATACTATTGGTAAGTTTGAAACATTAGATGAACCTTTTTTGTCCACTATTTATACATATATCTTATCTATCAGAGTGAAAAATATCATAACCATAAGATTAAATTTTTTAAAAATACATCAAATTAACCCTTATTTAGTTAATATCACTGATTTTCAATAGTAGTGTCTAGAAAACTATCCAGTGAGTATGATCAGAGTGATTCGAATTATATCTATTTGATGGAATAAATAATTTCACTGTAATGGTTATAATCTAAATGAAATCAGATAATGAAATGCTTACCTGTTGAGATCAATACATGAATCATTATGATCTATCTAAGTGAATTTTGTTTTAGGCCATTCCATCCAACTCCTAAATATTAACTTTAGATGATTTCATATAAATAAGTTTTCATTTAAATAGTTGGGGGTTGTTTCATTCACAAATCAGATTGACTAAGGTCTCTTTATTATTTAAAATATAATTTTAAACTCTTTTTAATTTTATAGATACATTATGGTATATGGAATATATATATATTGACTTTAAATTCCATACATCACTTTTCTTTTGTATTATTTTTCTTGTCATGGTACAGATTGTGGGATTCCCAGTATAGGAATACAGTGAATCTGATCCATTATATTGAGGGCTTCTGGGGATAGAAATACATATACTGATCATATTATTGGAATATTTATTGTTTAATAAATACAGAATGGGAACCAATCTTTATATATAGGGATTCTAGGTGATTGGAAGATAGAGACATATCGTTCATCATATCTAGGTATTTTCAAATAATTAAAGATAGACCATTTCTGTCTTTACTAAAACTGTTGATATCTTATGTCTGCAATATATAATTCTTTAACACATAATGTTAATGAATAATTTGTTTCATTAAATCTTTTCATTCATTATTAATATTAAAATATTAAAATGTTTCATTTTTTTAATGTTGTATTTTCTACTATGGAAATACATTAGAGATTAATTTTATATATATATTTCTAATATTTGTTTTATCAAACATATTGTGAAACCGATAAATAGCTCGGTTATAATGAGACAGAATATTATTCAAATTGTAATACTCTGGTCATCAGACAATACATGACTATATGGTTTTATGTTAAATTGATTTCTTTTTTGTCTTTAATTTAAATTTTTAAAACTAAAATCCCCCCTTATAGAAATTGTAATCTCATTCAATCCAACATGGAAAACCCAAACCATATGCCAACTGTAATGAACAATGAATATCATATAAGTTATTGTATGAAATTAATCCATTATGTCCTAATGACATGTGTTTTGATTAAAATAATATGCTAAGGATTTAGACAAATATGTGTCAACTAAAACAAATTTTGTATCTAAAGTAGTTATTCTAATTTTTCTAATGATATTACATAACTAACTATGATAGAAAATTATTTTCAACTTCGAGTCAATATTTCTATAAATGGGTGTAAATATCAATTTGAGATAGTGGCAGAAATATTGACTTATACTTATTCAATGTCAGAGAGGAAAAAATAGTTTATATTATATTAAGGTTCAAAAGAGATCATGGAAAAAAATGTTCAAGAGGCTCATACTAAGAAATGAGGATAACACGATCGAAATGGTTTAATATTAACCCTGGGGGTGATAATTTATTCAATGAGAATAATAAATATTAAATATCGGAATAAAAGTTTAATAAACTATGGTTGAAAAGTTCAATTAAAATGAAATTATTGAATTAATGTATAAATGTACATGTCTATAGTATTTTAAATGTTTAAAATATTGATATTATGGGGGTATTCAATATAATTAGTACATGGTTAGTATAAGAGTTGTACCAATAAGTCTTGGGGTTGCACTAAGTATCCATCCCTAAATAAATTATAATTCTCTACTTGTTATATATACTCTATGGGATCATGTATTGGAAATTGGATATCAAGAACAAACTATTTGGAAGGTGTCTATAATACCCAACTAGAATGTGCTATCAACACCATAGAATTAAAATAAGGGACGAAAGATACAAAAATATTTTTTACGAATTAATTGAGTAACAAGATTATATAATATTAATTTGGATTGAATTTTTCCATGTTTATATAAGAGGTTAGTGGGACAACCACTATTTTAAAAAGAAAATATATCTGAATACAACTGGAAAATAAAAAATGGTAATACATTTACTTAAGAAAATATTGATAGTAATTATATAGAGACATATATAAGCTAGAAACCTATTTCTAGCAAATGATATCCACTGAGGTATATATAAGGGTTTTCTTGGTCAAAATCAAAATTACTTATAGAGACAGGGAATTGAAAATAAATGTTGGAACAATTTGATAACAAATTATTACCCATGTCACATAGAATAAATATCTCAAAAATACATGTATAAGGAATAATATGATAGTAATGTGGTGAATAGAATTTAATAAGATTATGTGATGGATTAATCACATATTTCATGATACAAACTTAATGAGATATTTCTAGTACATACTGTATGTTAGAAAAATATTAGTTATATCAATTAAAACTACACTAGAAGAGGTCAAAACAATACAATTTTACTTAAGAGAGTACAAGGAAAATATACATGGTATTTAAAGAGGATGGGACACTAGTTTTAAAGGGTTAAAATCTAGACTTCATTTGGAATAATATGATCTAGTACCAAAATCCGGATAAGGTAGTGTGAAAGTGATACTCATTCAAGGTAGTGGTCTCCATATCTAAAAATATCAACTGAGATGCAATTTTTTAAATCGATGAATATGAAGTGTAAAATATGAAATAATGTGTTCCAGTTCATTGAATCACACCATGTAAGTATAGTTCTATCATAATATAAATTATGGTTATTCTAATACATGTACTAGACAATATTTCAAGCTTAGGTGAAAGAAAAAAGTAATATAATCAGGGATATTATATCTTGAGAATTATTATACAATAAGTATAATTTATAGATATCATAATTACCAAAAATTGAATACCTAGAAGGCCAAATGACATAATACATATCTCAACAAAACATGATCTCATCATGTGAGAGAAAAAAATCATAGTTTTCAAGTTGGATCTAGTGCAAGTGGGAGTGTTTCATAAGTGGGTGACCTATAACCATATTAAATGGTACTTTTCGATTACAATATAATATATATATATATTGAGTAATATAGTATATGAAACTATGATAATAGTGTTTATATAGTACATTCCACTCATTACATCATAATTTCCACGAATTATTTATCATTTCATACTATTGTAATAGTTCCCAAGTTACAATGATAATCTTTAGGTAGTATGAAATTAATGATAAAATTATGTTATATAGTCCAGATATAACATTCTAAATGGACATAGATTATTTCTGACTATCAGGTGTTAGGTGATCATAAGAATTGATACTTCTTATCATGAAGTTCACATATGGTGATCTCAAGAATATGATATTTTAAAGAATGACCCACAAATAGGATCACAAAATGATTCTATTTTCATTGGTATTTATGATCTCTGAACACATGTACTGTTCTCATGAATTTAGATTATTATCAATGTGTACTATTTTATCACATAAATTGATGGTATTTGAAAACTATGGAATGTATATAAAAGTAAGGTGTCTTGAGTTTGGTATGTCATAGGTGGTATGTAATTGTTTGAATAATCAAGATAAGAAAGTTTCAGTTGTGAAGGGAAGTAACATATCATTCCTAGTTTATTTGGATGATAGTACCTTAAATAAATCCATATCCATGGTATTAGAGGGTAATTCCATCTTGGAATGCCAATGTATAATAAATAACGAAAGGATGATGATATAAAGTGTGCATTCTACTCTGTGAGATATTGTGATACAAAGAGATTATATCATGAGTGTGTGTCCATATGAATTTATATTAACTTATGTGAACAGTACATATCTCTTTAAATACCATTGTAATACCAATTTATTTTAAATAAACAAACTATTCTAAAGAGTGTACGACCTGAAACACCAAGCCTAAATGAACAATAAAATATTATTATTTAAATTTGACCATTATAATATAGTTGTTAAATTGGATGGTATGAATTGTATTAGCTAATTCAAGAAAAATCATATATAATGATCATAATAAATATAAATGTATTGATAGATTCATAGTTTGTAATCCCAAATTATTTAGTAAATTCATGTTTTCTTCAAAAATATGTTTTGTTTAAAAATGATTTTTATTGCTTTTTGAGGGAAAATACATTAAATAATTTCTATAACTTTTAAAAAATTTATTTGATAAAATTATATGATTTTATAAATAAATACATCGAAATTAGCTTAATAATTGTTTCTTATATTTTTATGGAAAGTTTGATAGTCAATAAATAGATGGAAAAATATTGATCATTACATAATATATATTTTATTTTAATGTGTTTAAAGTCATATTATATTTTTCGATTAGATTTAAAATTTCATTAGTTCATTTTTAATAAATGTAATCCAATTATATACATTTTGATGATTTACATACCTGAATATGGTATAAAAACAATTTTTTTACTTAAATTGGATTAAATAAACTAATTTCATCGCATTTTGTGGGTATAATTTACAATTATCTTCTGAAAATTATGTGAATAAAATTTTGAAAAATGAATTAAATATTTGGAATTATGAGGATTAATTCTTTTGGATAGGGCACTTTTATTTTTCAAATATTATATTTTACTAGAGTAAATAATTATAACCCTAGTAATGATTAAAAAGGTACATTAGGTTAAATGTAATATGATAAAGACATAATATTGACCCTAATATTTGGAATTATCCTATTAGAGAAGTGTATTTCTTCCTTTTAAATTATGTTTTAGAATATATATCCACATGGTGTCATATATAATTGATTTTGACATTTATAAAACTTATGTAAAAGATATTGAAAAAAATGTAGCTTTCATGATTTTAATAACTATAACATTTTGTGATAGGGATAAAAAACAATAATCTTTGATTATAATTTTTCATTTTAAATATAATGGATTAATTTTTATCACGATAATTTATTTATAAATTTTTGTAATTAAATAATGATCCTAAATTCTTATGCTACACTAATACATTATTTATTCAATTAATAATAAAAATAAAATAAATGATTCTAAAATGGTTAAATGTAATATTCATCAAATTAATTTTTATATTCCAAAACTATTGTACATAAATCTAAGAAAAAAACAATATTTTGACATTATTATTTTAAAATTTGATTACTGTAATATTGTTTTCAATGTTTAAATTAATAAATAGTTTGAAAAAATTAATTAATGATATTTTATAATAAATAATATTTCATTCATTAATTTAAAATTATTAAAAATCAATTCATAAAAACATTTATTGGTATAATTTTGAAAATATAAACTTTTTATATTTATTTTCCAAAATTTCTTTTCTATAAAAAATCTAATAAACCTTCAAATGTAAAAACATTGTCATCATGATTGTTGTCAAAAGTGTTAATGTGTTTTAAAATGAAAGATAAGGGTGAAATATTAAACTGAAATTGATTAAAATATTATTATATGATATTACTTTTACCCATACTCATCATATATTATAATTATATTACACTTGATCATTTTTCTTTGAAATTTAATTTATATTAATTTATAGTTTTATGAAATTCCCAATAAACAACACACCTCACTTATAAAAGGTTGCATCATCACTTATTTTCATCACACTTAAAAATCCTTTCAGTTCTAAAAATTCTTTCCCGAATTTCTTCCATAAATAACTTATCATATCCTAAATTAATTGGTTTTATTATAAAACATACCTAGGATGGTTTTTGTGCTTAACATAAAGAGGTTGGTCGAAGAAGTAGTACAATTCTAAATCGATAGTTTCCTTTTTTATTTCTTCTTTAACCTCCTTCAAATATTATTCAAACATGGTGATGAATTTTTCATCACATCATAACATGAATGTTATATAAAAGATTAATTAAAGAAATAATATTAAATTTATGATGTAATGATCATTCAAGAAATAGAAAATAGAACTTGGCATTTTTACGTCAAGATCACTGATAAATGGAAATGTTACTCATGTGTACGTGCGACCTATTGTCTCTGTGATTATAATGTAGTTTAGTTGTCAAAACCATCATTAAATTATGGTTTAAAGTATATAAATAATCAATAGAAATGATATTTATTTAATATATATTTTTCTTGTTATGATTTAGATATAACCTCTTTGACCAAAATCAACTTACCAATTTTTTTTTATAATTATGTTCCAAATATAATCAAAAGTATGATGTCTAAATAATTGATTTAGTAATATTTTATAACATGGTACTAAATAAAATAAAAATGAATAATAAATGTGATAAATTTTCTTATGAACATAATTATTTAACATTGGTTTATTTTTCCAAAGTTAAAGAACATATGTGATGAGTCGATCTTGAGGTAGGGGATTTCATCCCAATTTCCATTAATTGAGGCATATTTGAATGTTACGAACATATTTTAATTTATACATTTTTTGTAAGACATCATTTACATTTTATATGTTAAATCCATCATAATTAATGAAATTTTTTGTTTTAATTTTATTTACTTCATCCAATGGGATTTTATTTAAATGTTACAAAGTGGTAAGGTGTTTCTTAACTGAATTTACATTCATTAAATTATACATCTACTTCCTTGAATTTTTATATGATTTTGACTGAATTGATCTATAAAATTTATTACTCTATATTTCATTTTATTCATGTGGATTTAAATTTCATCACATAATCACTTCATGCATTAATTTTCACAACAAATGTTGTGATCTTTATAAGTGTTTTCATTGACTCAATATCTTTTTTCTTGAGACATGTTTCATGTAATACACCATAAATTAATTATATAATATAATTAAAATATCATGAATAAATTTTGACATATTAAATCATTTTATTAATGGGAATTATAGATACATATCATATAATTTCTTCATATGAGATTTTATTTGAATGCTACCAAAGAGGTAATGGCTATATGATAAAATATTTGTTCTTTTCTAGATTGTTTATTTTAAAGGATACATTGGGTGCAATCTTATAAAAATATTTTCATCAAACACATATATTTTAGTCTCCTCAATTCCTGAATTTGGTTTATGGTGTTTTTTCCATTTATTCCATTATGAAATATAGAAAAATGATTAATTTTTTTTTGTAAGTAATAATGATTATGCATCTATTTTTAAATTTGAAATATTTACCTTCCTTATATATATTTACCATGGAATATTTTAAATAATTCATTTACTACAATCAAATTATTTATTAAAGATATTTTTACTAATTTTTTAATTTTTAGAATATTATTTAAAAATAATCGTACTTTCATTTTCTAAATGAGGTACTTTGAGAACTTTTTTTACAAAAGTGTTAAATAAATATTTTCTTTTAGAATATATGATAAGAACAGAATTTCCTTCCACCATTGATTCTCAATTATTTTAATAATAGCTTAATATATTTCAATATTATTTTCATTGAAATTTTTCCAATATTATTTTTGATAATATGTATATTTTTATGAATTAATTTCATTATGAATGGGTGTTTTCCCCAAGAAATATTCCATGTGGTATTTAAAAGATATTTTCCACAATGACCACAACCATTGATGATATTGATTTCTTATAAATTCTATATATATTTCTATTCTATATATATCTATACTTTTCTCTGATCATTTAATGGGGTAATAAATTCTTTATGTTTATTTAACATAATCATAATTTCAGAAATATCATTTTCTTATAGAATGAGGCATGATTATGAAACCCATTTATTTCTATTACTAGTTATTATTTTTATTCCATATGAATAATTTTATTTTTTATCACATGTAATCATTTCCATGGTTTCATGGCTACACCCAGAAAGGGATCCAATGCATTGGGTAATTATTTTACCCCATTAGAAATCATGTACGGGGATATGAAGTAATCGTAACGAACTATGGGACTTCATCAACCATATGATCTTGTCTTGGTAGTTATCCTTGACTTATACTTATGACATATTATATGTTACTTTTAGCAACAGATTTTTAAATGATATTATGATTCCATGTTCTTTATGTTATTACCCAATGTGATTAATCATGATCATTCTATATTATGATATAATGTTATTCCATTTTATAATGTTCACTCCCTCAATATAATTTATAGCTCACCCCTTTCTTTTAAGTATTCCTAAGGTTTTCCTAGGGTGTTTTAGGAGCTCATATTGATTAACGATCTCACTATGATGAATAAATAAATTATATGTTATGTTTTCATTTATTATGATGTTTTACATTCCTAGTCTTCAAAATAAACTAGACCTCGTAATATTTTGTTGGAATTATTTAATTTTTATGATAAATGATATATATAATATGTCTAAATGGATTTAGCTTATATAGTAGGTCTTAGATAGATTTCTAGTTCTTTTTATTTAATATGATTAGATATATTTAGTAAAAACATTAGGATAACTCTAAGTATAGGATAACATTATAATGTTTTGGTAAAAAGGATTATATGGTTTTTCTGTCATTAATTCCATGTCAGGGTACTATAAGTTCAAATAGTTTTATAACAGATGCATCTGGGGTTAATAACCCCAAAATATAGGTCAAGTAATCCTTAACAATAATTTTGATACATGATGATTGTATCATTACTTCACACATAGTTTTAAACTCTAAATAAATTTTCATGGGTTAATTTATACATTCTTTAGGAACTATAGTGATGAATGAGAGAATAAAACATATTCAAGAATATGTTATTTAATAGTTTGTTTGATAAACCTAAATTTATTAGGTTTACAAGTCTATGTTTGATTCTGTGTTTAATATCATTGATTCCCCTATTTAGGTTCTATGTTATGGGATTATAAGCTGACTAAGACTATTTTGGGAGATATTTATATTAATATAACAATAGTGTTTAGTATGGGTTTTTTTAAACAAAATATTTGAGGAATAATGCAATTAATGTTTTTCAATAAAAGATTTAATGTATTGGAAACCATTATGTTTTATCATATCTTTGATGATAAGGTAATAATATTAAATTAAGATATTTTGATATCAGGAAAAAATTTATATAAGAAACTTTAGTGCTTAAAAATTGGGTTGATGATAGATTTTATTTTGTAGAATTTTCTTCATCCATTTGGGAATTTTATTTTTTTAAGGGAAAATAGTAAGAAGGGTAACAAGCATGTCATATAAAGAATGTCCATGGGTCTTAAACCTATAGTTGAAATAAGACAAGGGTTAAATACCATCTGCTAACCTATTTGATGTCATGGTTTGTATTAAATATATTTTTTAACACAATGTTTAAGAAAAATATTTTGGTTTTTTAATATATGTTATATAATATAGATAATCATGATATTTAAAAGTAATTTTTTTATTAGGCTATTAATTTTTTCCCAAATATGCTCACTATTTTTGGATCCTTATATGATTAATGTAAATATATAATATGGGATCTAACATTAGGAATAGTGGTTTAATAATTTTATATAATAATATAAATTTTTAAAGTAGTTTTATAGGGATTTATATTTTTTTGTAACTAATTTGCTTATGTTGGAGATTATATGAATAGGAAATTTAGTTTTTTAAGAGACTGTAAGAGTGGTTGATGTTTTTTAAATATAAATGTTAAATTTATCATGGATTAATATGTGATAATAGCATTCAAATATTTTTTTTCCAATATTTTTCTCTAATATATAAAAGAATGTTAAGGCTAGTAACTTATATAATAATATAAATTTATTTTTTTGTGCTATTGTTGAGGATTTGGTGATTATATTTTTTATTTCTTTATATAATAGATTTTTCATTTGGAGAATTATTTTTATAACCATTTGTGTCTTAGTAAATATATAAAGATAGTGAGAAGTGATTTTTTCTTTTATTGGATTATTTGATCCATAAAATATTTATTTTAGTGCTTTTGGAAAGAAAATATTATCTTCAATACTCACCATATTGATAAAAATATGTAATTATATATTAAATTGATTATAGGATGAATTAATACTTATAAATTAAGTATATACTTGTAGGTTATTCATCTACAAGGGACATAAATTCCTTTAATCTATGAAAATGATCTTCAATGAAAAAATTTGTCCTATTTCATTCGTTTTTTATTAATCAATGGTATTTTTCCTTCCTCATCAGTTTTTGGTTCGGTTTTCATTATCATTCTCATAATCATTTAATTTTTTTTTATCAATGATCTATACCACTATTTATATTTATTTGGATATTTACATTTTCTTCCATGTCTATTTTTTCACATGCAAGTAATGTTATCTTATTTTGAAACCTAGTTAGGTGGTGATCTTCTAATTTCCTTTTCCTAATTTTCAAGAAGAAATTTCATTAACCCTTTTTACAAAGTGGGATTTAAAATAATTTGTTTTCAGATATTAAATAAAGGTTTCCTAAGATTGAGCAGAGAGACACATACCCAAGTATCCCAGATCCTGTTCCTTCTTTATTATATTTTCAAAAGACATAATTAATCACATCACAAAGGCCCAAGTAGTTTAGTAGTCTTAGTAAACATGAAAAATACATGATTCCCATATTATATTATACAACACAAATTTATGCATAATGTTTTTTTTGAGACTATCATTATCCTCCCTAAAACATACAAACATATATTTTTCAATACAATTCATTGGTTTATAGGGAAAATAAATAAAATAATGGTGAGGTCAAATATTGTGTAAGGGTTATGTATAGTTGAATAATTCATGAGTCAATAAGAATAAAAAATATTAATATGTCATAACTGAACACACATGCCATATAATCAATAAATAGAGTTGGAAATTCATCTAGATATATTATCAATTAAAAAATATCATGAATAATAATAAATATGGAAAGTTAAAAAACTAAATATACATTTCATTTTTTCATTAACATTACTATCATAGTTAGAAAAGGAATGATCTATATGAAAATAAAAATAAATAAAAACACATTCCATTTAATCAATAAACTAATAATGAAATATATCTTGAGACAAGGTTATAGTGAAATTTTCTAGGATAGTAATAACTGAATAATAAATGAAGGAAATGCATATTTGTTGAAGGACTTGTTTTTCTAAGTACATGATACCTTGATTATCAATACCATTAAAAGATATCTTATAACATAATGGTAGAAAACCCATTTAAGTAGGCTTAGAAAATAGATTTTCCCTATAAGAATACCGATTCATTGAGGGGATAAATATAACCAATACCCACCAATTCCAAAAAAATCTAGTACACTCCTCATATATAAAATAATATATTTAATTCATAAGATATGTTCCTTACTAAATATTTGAGTCGATTAAACAATACATTATTATAAATATTTACCTAGTTAAAAAAATAACATTCAAAGTATTACACTCTATTTGATCATGATATAAAAATTATGAGGAAAACATATCCATTAAAGATAATATTGATATTTAGGGGATATTTAATGTCTAATGATAAAAAGGTGACCAATTTATAGTAATGATATTGAGTATAAAATGTATCAAGGATGTGAATATCAAAACTTACCTTCATTAAAATGATCATAAACTATCCTAAGGAAGAATAAAAAGATTTCAATATAAAATATACTCATTTGACTATGAATAAATAGTTTATATAATTCATGAATATATATACCATAAAAATATCAATAAAAACATTCTTTTGGAAACACTACTAGAAAATGATCCTATACCCATGGTTAAAAACAATGGGTATGGACCCCAAAACTCTGGGTATAGGCGATACCCATGGTTTGGGGAACCATGGTCATTAGTGGTGTCGGTATAGGTCCATGAACTATACCCACAGTTTTTCCAAACCATGGGTATATTTTTTTCCACTGTGTCATAACACTATACCTATGGTTTGGAAACTGTGGGTATAGCATATTTTACAAAATAGCGGCCCGGGGGATTCGATCTCGCGACTACTTGTATATTCACGAGCATTCTTACCACTACCCCCAAACTGATTATATGTATATATATATATATATTATTATTAAATATATTTGTATAAAACGTGGGTATAGATGAATAAACTGTTGGTATAGAATTCTCGCAAAATTATTTTTTATTCCCGCGGAAAAAATAAATTTCTTACATACATGCAGGAAACCTATACCCACGGTTTGTCAAAACCTTGGGTATAGGTTTTTTTATCCAACGACTATACCAACAGTTTTGGGGATAACCATGGGGATTGGTCACCCTATACCCACTGTTTTGGGAAAACCGTGGGTAAAGGCATTTTTTGATACCTAATTCCCACGGTTTGGAGAAAACTGTGGGTATACGGTAGCCCATGCCCACGGTTTGGGGAAACTGTGGGCATAAGCTATCAAAAAATGCCTATACCCACAGTTTTCCCAAAACCGTGGGGATAGTGTGATCTATCCCCACAGGTTTCCCCAAAAACGTGGGTATAAGACCATTTTCCAGTAGTAAAAATATGCGTTTCATTTTTAAAAACAATGTCATTGAAAATCACATTAAAAAATTATTTAAAAATATCCTCGTAAATACAAAATGGAATATTCAGGGAAATGGTGTTCATGGTGTAGGATAATTTTTTACATGGTGTAAATGTAAAAAACAATCTTTTGTACTATAAAATGTAAGGATAATGCTTTTTTCAGAAAAAGATAAGAAGAATGCATTCACATATTCATAAAAAGTTAAAAAATATTATTTTGAAAATGAAAAAAGATTATTTTAAAAATAATATGTAGTGATTAACATTGGTGTAAATTCCACTTTTAAATAATTTTTAAATGTCTAAAACAAATTTATTTATAGTAAACAAGGTTTTTAAGAAAATATATTTTTAAATGAATTGATAAATGAAGTCTAGTTTTCTTAAAACAATATATCTACAAAAGAGTGGTATAATGGTAGTATTGCATTAAAATATCATGAATAACCATAATATTATAAAAGTAAAATGGTTTATTATAGAATGATAACCTAATTTCCTTTAATTGGAAATCAATAATAAACAATTTTGATTATAATAATATTTTTATGTAAACTCTTGCAAAGATTGTAACATTGTAGTGAGAATTAAAAATGTATCAATTAAGGTTATAAACTAAAAATAAATATAAAACATGTCTAAAAACATTATTTAATAAAAACTTAATATGCACATAATCTTATAATTAAAAATAAGTGTTGTAGAAGATTACCTAATGAACCATAATTGAGTTAAAAAATACCTTACATCATGTTTTCTTTTTTGGGTAATTATAAATCATGTATAGTGGAGTTAGAAATGTTATTAAAATATTTCTGAATCATATTAATATTTATATTACCATATATGAACCTTTTATAACATATTATCACTAGTTAAAAATCATTCATAATTTTCATTATTTTGGGTGTTAATTGCATTGTTTTTTCATTTGTGTTTCTATATGAAATATCTTTTTCATCGGTATATTATATAAATATATCATACCTGTAATAATAATCAGAAAATAATTATCATATTTTTAGATCAATTTTAATTCTAAATGAAATCATTAATGGTGGATATGAAAAATGAAGTTACGGTCTTGGAGACAGTAAGTCGTACATACATATGAGTAACATTTCCATTCGTAGCGATCATTATAGGAAACACTTAACTAATATATAAATTTATATAAAGATAATTATTTCATTTATACCTTATTTAATACTTATATATGTCACATAAGTGCTTTTAGGATGAAATGAGAGTTCCATTGCTTCATGAAGGTGGTCATCCACATGTACCTAAACGATGTTATCATCATTACCATTTTGAAATGAAAAGAAAAGTAATGATATATATTATCTTTAAATATTTAAAAATATTTCATAAATATAATATTTATTTCATTTATATAACATATAATCATTATCTTTATCGTCATCTTTATCTTTATCACCTTCCATGTGAAGCATTTGTGAATGACGTATCACATGGTTTCATGAGGAAGTATCCCACCGTAAATATGAGGGACATTATAATATCTCTTATGAAAAAAATATGTATATGATATTGTGACTTAATTGGTATAAATATGTTATAAATATTATATATTTAATTTATATCAATCATCATACCTAACCGTGAATGTATTAAATATAAGGACCCGACCTTATTACATACATAATCTTGAATTTAGTCAAGAACTCACTTCCTTTCACATTGAGTATGTTTTCATGTAAAGAGATTTAGAGAATTGGGAAATAATAAATACATAAAATTTCACATTAATACAGAGTGGATACCCTAAAAACAGTATTCTTTTGTTCCATAGTAAAAACATTTCCAATAAAACACGATTTCTATGAAAAATAATCGTAACATTTAACTTTGATTCCTTATTTTTCTTGAACATCCTTATAACCTATTAAAATCATATAAAAACATGGTATGAGCTCAAAAATCTGAGTAAGGTATAGAAAAAAAAGGAAAGTACACATTTTTCCATTAATACTTTTCATGTATGAAATCATTTTCAAAAAGACTTACTTGTCACCCATATAAACTATCTCTGTGAAACCTGGGATTTTAATGAGATTTCCACCAAAAATATAAAACATAAAAAGAACCATAAATAAATATTTTTAAATTACTTACATAATATTGTAACCCTCTTGGCTACCTTATAATTACTAACCCTCAAGACTACCTTACAATTTGTGTAACTGTTGTAGTTACACTAGGAATAACCATATGACGAACCTCCAACATAAACATAACCAATACATTGGAGGGATATATCGGTCCCACCATTCATCATAATAAATTCTCAAGAACCAAAAACTAATCATATAACATAAATAATTGTATAAAAACATTGCTTTTGAATTTTGTGTAATAGAATTTTAAAAGGGGATTTTAAAAAGAATGTCCTTTATATAAATCATATAATTGATGAGATACAGGATAGAGGTGATGTATTATGTATATAAACATTAAATACAAATAATTAAACATATTATAAAACAATTTAATCCCACAATCAATTTTAATATCACAAAAATATTGAAGTAGATGGTTCACCCAAAGAATAGAAATCTGGTCAAGAATTACCTTACCTCGGGGTTCTCTTACTTCAAACTCATTTAAAACCTCTATAAAATGGATAATTTTTTTATTAATATCTTATAGAAACATATTCATATTTATAATACCTTATATGATCATTTCATGACATCATTTTACCTTTTAATTATCAGTATTGTGTTCCTTCCATTGTTTAGAGTGAATTCTTTACATGATTTCCATGATCAGATTATGATGGATACACTTTTTGAGTGGAAGTGAAACTCCATAAATGAAAGATAATGGTATTTAAATATTACCAAAACCATAAATTATACCATTTATCGTTTCTATTTCTTACATGATGGTGATTCATAAGTTAAAACATTATTGATATTCATTTAGGTCATTTTGGCGATTCTTCGATCATAATGAACTCACATTGTTTTATAAATTAATAAAATGTTGAAAAATGATTCCAAAATATTATATATGATATAATAAATAAATTATAATCTGGTTAAATTATAAAAATGGTTTCATTACTAGTGTTGAATAGAGTAAAATAAATAGAAATCACATCGTCCACGATGTCGGTAAATCGACACATCATGGACGGTGTTTTAGTTTCATGAATAATAGGAGAGGAGAAAAATTATAGTGGGGAATATTCCATATGCATGATGACATATAAAATATGTGAGATACTAGATCATTGATTCTTCTTTGATAAGGGGTACTGTGTCACGAACCAACCCGGGTCGACCCCAAACCGGTCACCCGACCCAACCCGCGATATGACCCGAGAGGCATTCTCGATCATCCTGGGCTGGCGACAAGTGCCAGGGAATCAAAGAGTACACGTGGGAACGATTTCTCCCAATAAAAATTTACTAAGAAGCAGAAATAAATAAACGAAAATAAAATAAAACAGACAAGAACATAACTAACCTGACCATGAACCAAACTCCTCGCGACCCCGAGAGTCGTTCGTCAAACTACAACCAACTCTCGTCCCCAGCGAGCAAGCTCGAGTCAAACCTACAATAGAAACTAAAAACAAGAAAACAGTATAGGCGTGAGTATTAAAACTCAGTAGGCTAACCCGATAAATCTATTCCCAAAGCACTACCAATAAAAGAAGAATTTAGTAACTTCACATTTGAACTACATTATAGAAAATATGGGTTTTCACACACACACACACACACATTCCATTTTGAAAACAAGTAATAGTCCATTTCCCTTTTTAATTCAGAATAATTTTAATGTTCTAAGAAATGGGTGAATTGTGTTTTAAGAAATTTTGTGAACAATTTATAAATCCAAACTTTAGTTGTTAGTCAAAAGGAAAATCACACACAACACAGACTAGGGCAATGGGGAAAAGTGGCACGCAAGGGGAGGCATCCAAACTCGACCTCTCAATCGCCTGCCACATAAAAATAGATACTAAAAGAGACATGGGTCAAACCTAGGATATCGTGAACAAACTAGAATGTACTATACATGTGACTCATCCTGAAGGCATGCCCTAACTCGATAACTTCATAATGCCCAAACGCTCGGTATAGCCCTACCTAGACTAACCGAGGGGCCCAATACCCTAGCAGCTCCAACCACACTAAGGGCCACTAGCCAGTGCATAATCTAAACTAGTGCAGCCATCGTTCTCAGAGAATTCACTCACTATGCCAGGATCCCATGTCAACACGTATAATCATCAGGGTTGAGTCAACAATGTAAATTTAGTCACGATGCACAAGTATCACATACTCAGCTCACCTAGTCAACAAACACAAAAGATCACTCCAAATATATTTTCGAAACATTAATTTCATTAAAAGTACCAAACGGGCCTCACGTACTTATTCAATACAAAATCAATTCCAAAAAAAGGATCAGACGTCGTCACACTTAAAACCAGACAACACATTTAAAATCTCATTTAGGTAAACCAAATCACTATTTTAATTCTGAAGAGAAAACATAAGGGCCAAAGGGGCATTTTCACTATTGCGCAACAACTAATCAAGAAAAAGCTTCTGGTACAATGCAAAGAAAGAAGCAGTTCCAATTCCAGCAAATAACTACTTTAATATAATATCTTAATACTACTGCCAATTTGATGAAAATGAAATAAATGACAAGAAATAAGTAAATTCTAAATTCAAAGGCAAGTGCAGTGGGAACCTACCTCGAAATGCAGTCCAAAAACAACGACGCGACACGCCTCACACTTGCGCACAAGAAAACCCAGTAGGCAATTCCGGTAATGCATAATTACCTCGCCAACATGCTGCAACAACTGAAAAATAACTAAAAATACATAAATACTAGTTCAAACGGATAAACAACACAAAAATCCTCCTCGACATGTTTTCAAAACATAACTCACACTAGAAATTATTTAGTAAATCACTTCAAAATTTATAAAACAACCATAAAGAGTAACTCATGGTTTTACACCCCCAGAACTCAATCTGCATATCTTACCCGACCAATTAAAGAAACTACATGGTCAATGAAAACACTTTCATTCTCAAACACGCCACTAACAAAATTTGTTAAACAAACTCCGCACGTGTCTCCTGACTTTAAGCACCAAAATATTCACACAATTTAATCAAAACAATTTTTCACCCTTAATACCCATTTAATAAAACAACCCAATTTCTTTCATAAATAAATTTTTGAGAGAAAAACAACTCTTTACACACTAAACAGAGAAAAACCCTCTTACATGACCATACACACACCTCGCCACCTCAGAAACACAACTTGCATTACACACGCAATTAAAGAAAACCATCTGCCAGTTAAAAAGACCATTGATATAGTTAAACAAACTACCAGGAAAAATTTGTCAAATCATTTCGAAATACGCCGCAAGACATTAAACACTAAAAACCCATTAAATGTTCACTTATGACAAAACACATATAGACTCTACGCCCAAAACACCATTCTCACACTTTTCACATTCTATCAAAATAAACTGCACAACTTATGAATCTCTAGCAAGCAGTTCGACAGGGATGTTCACAGCAACATACTAATTTCATATTAACACGCTTGTAAACACATTAAAACATACCGAACCTCAAGTAAAAATTCATTGCGCACCACACAAACTTATTAGTAAACATGCCAAATTAATTAATTAAGCAAATAAATTTTTCAATTAATAATAATACGCGGAACCACCTACCTCGGTGTAGCGGAATTCACAAATATGGTGCGCAAGGATCGTTGCACACCAACTGCAACTGAAACAAACCAAAATTGACCGTAAATTTAAAAATCGAATCAATTTCATCAAAAACAAATTAAACACAAATCAGAAACCCTTACTCGAAAAATACAAAGCAAGAGATAAAACCATACAAGGGGGGGTCGGGACCGTCGCCGGATGGAGCATGAGCCGGGGAAGTTGGCTGGAACGAGGAGGTCGTGTGGGCGGCAGTCGGCGACGGCATCGGGGTCGGAGGAGGTCGGCTGGACGGAGGTAGGTCGGTGGTTGGAGTCGGAGGAGGTCGGCGGAAGGAGGAGGCTGGCGGAGGGAGGAGGTGCGGCGGCCAGTGGCTGGGAATGGATGGCGTGCAGGAGAGGAGAGGGTCGGCAGGGGCGGCTAGGACTGACGACTATCGGAGGCGGGCCGAGAGAGTCCGGCAAGGCAGTCCGGCGGCAGGGAGAGGTAAGGTGGTGACGGCCGGCGACGAGGAGAGCAGGGGGGGCTGGGTCGGGCATAGCGAGGGAAGGGGAGGGGCACGACGAGAAAGGGGATAGGGGGAGAGGGAGGTAGGGTTAGAAAAGAAAAATAAATAAATAAAAAATATTAAAATAAATTAAATAGAAAGAAATAAAAGAAACGAAATAAAAGAAAAGAAATAAAATAAAAGAAGAGAAAGGAATAATATAAAATAAATAAAAACCCAAAAAAACATAAATAAATAAATAAATTTAAAAGTAATTATTATTATTATTACAAAACTTCTTTAATCCTAATAACAATAATAATAATAAAATGTGATAAATAATAAAAATAAAACAACACCCTCATTTAAATAGATATTTAAATAAACATATATACATATATATAACAAGTATATAAACATATATATAAACATTTATTTAAACATATATATATAACATATATATAAACATATATAAACACACACATATAGATATATACATTTATATATAAACATTTATTATAAACACATATATATATATATATATATATTATATATATGAACATATATGAACATATATAAACATATGTAAACATATACCAACATATAACATATAAACGTATAAACATATACAAACATATTTACACATAAACACATATAGCATATATATATTAACATATATAAACGTATATACATATATATGTGTTTATTTAGTAATCCGCTAAACCAACTAATTTAATTAATGTTAAAATTAAATGACCTCGTGGTATCTGCGCACCGTACGGTTCCAAGCGGACGACAAACAGGCCACGCACCTTAAACTAATGGAATTCGCGCACTATCTCAAACCATAAACTTATCCCAAAAATACATATTTATACCGGGACTCGCCCGCACACAAAAAAAACACCTGACGTTAAGATAAATAAGGTAAATAAGGTAAATAAATAAAAACATGTGTGACAATTCTCACCACCATAAAGCTTTCCGCCCCCGAAAATCCATAACAAGATCAAAACCCCAAACCAAAACCGACATTACATTACAATTTAAAGAAATATCTAGATAAAGACAACAAGTAGATCCCGAAACACTCCCAAAAAGGGAGAGATAAACCAAAAGAACTCATGTAATAGGAACGAATTACCCGCTAAGTGTCACCCGCCCCCAAGAGTGTGACCACCTCCAGTTGATCGCTTCAAAGGACAAGGAACTTTAACAATAGTAGATCCAGGCCCAACATGCACACACCTTAACACCATTCAACCGAACTCAACAAATTTCTTCATCCTCAATTCAACCTTACAACACAACATCTGGAACAACGCTAATAAAAAAACACGACGACTCTTTTGAAACTAACAAACAGGTCAAAACCACATCCAATGCATATCTCTTAAAACCTTACTCCAATCCGACACTGGAACTCTCACGCCACAACTCTTTACCAAAAGAAAAATATAGAATTTGGGGATTCCCTATAAGACCAACCACAACCCAACCGAAACCCACAACGAAACTGAGAGATTGACATGGGAGGTCCGAACGGAATCCCCAACATAAGAAACAAGCTAAACTGAATTTAGCGAGACCCGTGATGGGTATCCACACCATAAGAATCAAGTCAGTTCCTGGAATAGGGCCAAAACGACATCACGTGAAAACAAAATTCATGATCACAATAATTTTCAACTTGGGGAGACCGAATGGACTCCCCACCATAAAGATGGCAAGGAGAGAAGAATAGGAGGACCTCCCAGAATCATCACCAGCCATCACTGCCCACGGGTGGGAGGGGGGTCACAATCCAACACACCAACCCTACCCAGAAATCATAAAGCGATCACCTCTTAATAAATGAGAGCAACAACATGACCAGGAAGTTCTTACACATAAACAGGGATAATGCCGAAAATGATTCTGACTACACGCACTTACTATGAACAACACCCTGTCGCAAAACTTCACCTTTCGTTGGAGTTCCCCCGACTACGCACTAGCTTCACTCCGAGGCCTGTGGCTGGAGCTCTGATGAATTAAGCATCTCCCGGCTTCGCAGTCGGGTTTATGAAACCCTAGAAGGATGACACAAGAACCAGAATTTTAACAATCACACATCCATAAGATCAAAGGTTTAAAAGAGTTCATCCACAACCATTCTTTCAACTGAAAGAAAAGAACACCACAAAACAGTACAGGTAATGACTACTACATCCAAGAAGCATCACAAGAAGAAAACATCAAGCTCATCCACCAACATCTCCCTACTCCTGTTGATGAGTTGAGGTGACCTTCGACGAGCCATGTCTGGCTTCAGCGCGCTTCTTGAAACACCACGGCAGAATCGCTGCAAGTGACCCCAATGTCCATAGGTGTGGCAGGGTCTCGGATCATTCAGACACATCGGCCTCTTGTGACAATGCTTACCACACTGGTGACATATCACAACATTGCGCTGTGAATAAGATGAATGATGGTCTAAAGGCCTATTGATTCCTCTATTAGAGACACCAGATTTAGGTCGCTTCCCATTCTTCTTATCATTATCCTCTGCACTGTCACCCAAGGTCAGGGAAGGATTTTCAACCTCATGTCCTCCTGGTAACTCAGATTCAGTCAGAAAGGCTTGCTCCACAACATCCGAGAAATTGGTTAGGTTGAGCTCTTCCACTTTCGATCGTAGTTTAGGTTGATGCCCCGACTCCAATTGTCGAGCCTTCCCGGGATAATTTCCAACGAACCATTGATCGTACAGAACTAGGTCTACGAAATGTCGATAGAACTCTAGTACCGATTCAACACCCTGCTGAAGACAACACAACTCCATCCTCTTCCTCAGCTTCGTCAACTCAGAGAAGTGTTGTTGGATGAATGAGGACTTGAAAAACTACCATGTCAGATCATCCCGAGGCTTGTTCCGAGACATGGACTTCCACCATTTCCAGGTTGGGCCTTCAAGCATAAAGGTAGCCAACTTAACCTTTAATGACTCAGGCAGCCCAATAAAACTGAACTTCCTCTCAATCTTCTACAACCACTCCTCTACCTCAAGAGGCTCTGCTTGTCCATAAAAGAGAGGAGGGTTCAACTTTCGGAACTCCATAACATAATCGATGGGCTGATCAACTGGAGGATTAGCTGAGGATGCACCACTTAAAGCTTCACCTTGAGCATCCATCGAGCCTTCGTGGGGTCGAACACTATGGAACAAAGAAATGATGAACTTGATCAAAACATAATCAATACCATTTTAAATTCAACATTGCTCAATGACCTTAATAAAATGAAGGAAAAAACCATTCACGAAAGGGGGAAACTAGTAAAGATAGGTGACTAGACCATATGGTTAGTGGCCATACGTCAGCCATACCATCTTCACTGAGAGCATTGTAGGGTGAAGTCCCTGGCTCCACAAGGCTTGCCAGGCCCTGTGAGATCACGTAACTACTTTCCCAACTCCCTTATCATTTCCCAACATAAAACGATCCAAAAGACCCAAAAGACACCAAAAACCCGGACATCTCATGGTAAATTGAGGTTCAGAACGAGCTAGGGTTCATGACATCCTTCCCATTCCAATGCCACGAGTCCGAGCAACTTTACTCCCTTTACCATGACACCTCCAAATAGCAATGGGCATTATGAAAAACAAGGTCCGCTCAGGAGCCGACCGCTCTGATACCATTTTGTCATGAACTAACCTGGGTTGACCCCGAACCGGTCACCCGAGCCAACCTGCGACATGACCCTAGAGGCGTTCCTGATCCTCCCGGGCTGGCGACAAGTGCAAGGGCATCATAGAGTACACGTGGGAACGACTTCGCCCAATAAAACTTTACTAAGAAGCAGAAATAAATAAACGACAATAAAATAAAACAGACAAGAACATAACTAACCTGACCATGAACCAAACTCCTCGCGACCCTGAGAGTCGATCATCAAACTACAACCAACTCTCATCCACGGCGAGCAAGCTCGAGTCAAACCTGCAACAGAAACTAAAAACAAGAAAACATTATAGGCGTGAGTATTAAAACTCAGTAGGCTAGCCTGATAAATCTATTCCCAAAGAACTACCAGTAAAACAAGAATTTACCAACTTCACGTTTGAACTACATTATATAAAATATGGGTTTTCACACACACACACACTTTCCATTTTGAAAACAAGTAATAGTTCATTTCCCTTTTTAATTCAGAACAAGTTTAATGTTGTAAGAAATGGGTGAACAGTGTTTTAAAACATTTTGTGAACAATTTAGAAATCCAAAATTTAGTTGTTAGTCAAAAGGAAAATCACACACAACACACACTAGGGAAATGGGAAAACATGGCACGCAAGGGGAGGCATCCAAACTCGACCTCTCAATCGCCTGTCACATAAAAATAGATACTAAAAGAGACATGGGTCGAACCTAGGAGATCGTAAACAAACCAGAACTTACTATACATGTGACTCATCTTGAAGGAATGCCCTAACTCGATGACATCATAACGCCCAAACACTCGGTATAGCCCTACCTGGCCTAACTGAGGGGCCCAATCCCCTAGCGGCTCCAACCACACTAAGGGCCACTAGCCAGTGCATAATCTAAACTAGTGCAGCAATCGTTCTCAGAGAATTCACTCACTATGCCAGGTTCCCATGTCAACACTTATAATCATCAGGGTTGAGTCAACAATGTAAAACTAGTCACGATGCACAAGTATCACATACTCAGCTCACCTAATAAACAAACACAAAATATCACTTCAAAGAGACGTTTCAAAACATTAATTTCATTAAAAGTACCAAACGGGCCTCATGCACTTATTCAATACCAAACCAATTCCAGAAGAAGGATCAGACATCGTCACATTTAAAACCATAAAACACATTTAAAATCTCATTTAGGTAAACCAAATAACCATTTTAATTCTGAAGCGCAAACATAAGGGCCAAATGGGCATTTTCACAATTGCCAATAACTAATCAGGAAAAAGCTTTCGGTACAATGCAAAGAAAGAAGCAGTTCCAATTCCAGCAAATAACTACTCTAAATATAATATCTTAATACTACTGCCAATTTGATGAAAATTGAATAAATGACAAGAAATAAGTAAATTCTAAATTCAAAGGCAAGTGCAGTGGGAACCTACCTCGAAATGCAGTCCAAAAACAACGACGCGACACGCCTCACACTTGCACATAAGAAAACGCCAGCAGGAAATTCCGGTAATGCAGAATTACCTCACCAACATGCTGCAACAAATGAAAAATAACTAAAAATACAAAAATACTAGTTCAAACGGTTAAACAACACAAAAATCCTCCTCAACATGTTTTCAAAACATAACTCACACTAGAAATTATTTAGTAAATCACTTTAATATTTATAAAACAACCATAAAGAGTAACTCATGGTTTTACACACCTAGAACTCAATATGAATATCTTACCCGACCAATTAAAGCAAATGCACGGTCAATGAAAACACTTTAATTCTCAAACACGCAATTAAAAAAAAAATTAAACAAACTCTGCACGTGTCGCCTAACATTAAGCACCAAAATATTCACACAATTTAATCAAAACAATTTTTCACCCTTAATACTCATTTAATAAAACAACCCAATTTCTTTCATAAATAAATATTTGAGAGAAAAACAACACTTTACACACTAAACAGAGAAAAAACCTCCTACATGACAATACGCACACCTCATCACCTCAGAAACACAACTTGCATTACGCACGCAATTAAAGAAAACAATCTGCTAGTTAAAAATACCATTTCTATAGTTAAACAAACTACTAGGAAAAATTTGTCAAGTCATTTCAAAATATGCCGCAAGACATTAAACACTAAAAACTCATTAAATGTTGACTTATGAAAAAACACATATAGACGCTACACCCAAAACACCATTCGAACCCTTTTCACATTCTAACAAAATAAACTGCACAACTTATGAAACTCTAGCAAGCAGTTCGACAGGGGTTTTCACAGCAACATACTCATTTCATATTAACACGCTAGTAAACACATTAAAACATACCAAACCTCAAGTAAAAATTCATTACGCACCACACAAACTTATTAGTAAACATGCTAAATTAATTAATTATGAAAATGAACTTTGCAATTAATAATAATACGCGGAACCACCTACCTCAGTGTAGCGGACATCACAAATATGGTGTGCAAGGATCGTTTCACACCAACCACAACTCAAACAAACCACAATTGACCTTAAATTTAACAATCAAATCAATTTCATCAAAAACAAATTAAACAAAAATCTGAAATCCTTACTCGAAAAATCCATAGCAAGAGATCAAACCATACAAGGGGGGTCAGGACCGTCGCCGGATGGAGCACGAGCAGGGGAAGTTGGCCGGAAGGAGGAGGTTGTGCGGGTGGCAGTCGGCGACGGCGTCGGGGTTGGAGGAGGCTGGCTGGAGGGAGGGAGGTCAGCGGCTGGAGTCGGAGGTGGCCGGCGAAGGGAGGAGGTCGGCAGAGGGAGGAGGTACGGCGGCCGACGGCTAGGCAAGGAGGGCGTGCGGGAGAGGAGAGGGCCGGCAGGGGCGGATGGGACCAGCAGCTGCAGGAGGCGGGCCGAGAGAGTCCGGCGAGGCAGTCCGGCAGTGGGGAGAGGGAAGACGGTGGCGGCCGACGACGGGGAGAGCAGGGGGGCCGAGTCGCGCACAGCGAGGGAAGGGGAAGTGTGCAACGGGAAATGGGAGAGGGGAGAGGGAGGTAGGGTTAGAAAAGAAAAATAAATAAATAAAAAATAATAAAATAAATTAAATATAAAGAAATAAAAGAAAATAAATAAAAGAAAAGAAGTAAAAGAAATGAAATAAAAGAAAATAAGAGAAAGGAATAATAGAAAATAAATAAAAACCCAAAAATACATAAATAAATAAATAAATTTAATAGTAATTATTATTATTACAAAACTTCTTTAATCCTAATAACAATAATAATAATAAAATGTCATAAATAATAAAAATAAAACAACACCCTCATTTAAATAGATATTTAAATATACATATATACATATATATAACAAGTATATAAACATATATATAAACATTTATTTAAACATATATATATATAAAATATATATAAACATATAGAAACACACACATATATATATATACATTTATATATAAACATTTATTTTAAACACACATATATATATATATATTATATATATATGAACATATATAAACATACATAAATATATACCAACATATAACATATAAACGTATAAACATATACAAACATATTTACACATAAACACATATAACACATATATATCAATATATATATATCAACATATATAATCATATATACATATATATGTATTTATTTATTAATCCGCTAAACCAAATAATTTAATTAATGTTAAAATTAAATGACCACGCGGTATCTGCGCACCGTACGGTTCCGAGCGGATGGAAAGCAGGCCATACGTCTTAAACTAACGGAGTTCACACACTATCCCAAACAATAAAGTTATCCCAAAAATAAAGATTTAGACCGGGACTCGCCCGCACAAAAAAAAACACTCGACGTTAAGATAAATAAGATAAATAAGGTAAATAAATAAAAACAGGTGTGACATAGTGAGTAAAGAATAATAATATAAAATAAAATGAAAACAGAAGAAATAAAAGAAATGAGGATGTTTACCTCTTGATCTCTTCTCCTTGAGATCCTTCTTAAGGTCATTGGTTTTTTCATTTTGATGAGACTAGAAGGTATTGGGCATAGATAAGTGCCTTAGGAGGAGTATTGGGAAGAAGTTATGAATGGATATAGTCTTGAGAGGTGTGATTGGAAGAGGGTAATGAGGGTGGTAATTATAGTGGGGGGAGGAGGGATTTTACATTATTTTAATAATTATTTTAATATTTTTTCTTAAGAATATGAATATTCCTGATTCATTTTACCCCAAATAGTATTAGTGGAATGTGATTTCTTAACAAGTGGGGATACATCACTTATTAGGTCAAAAATTCTGTTTTTAACTAATAATTTAAATATACAGTATGTTACTGTATTTTACTATATATCAATAATTCAAGGATTTCAGAAAAATCCCAAAAATTCACCCTGACCATATTTCAATGTGTAGAATTTAAAAATTGAATCAATTTTTTGAAAATAAGTTTTTTAAATATTAATAATTTAATTTTTAATTAAAATAATAATTTATTCAAAAATAATAGTTTAAATTTATAACTCATTTTTTAACACCAGGAAAATTAATCAAGTTTTCATTTTCTTCCATCCATAAGAAAATAAAATAATAATATAATTTAATATTCATTAGGGTCATACTACTATTTTTAATGGTATGTTACTGTTCACAAAAAATTGAGTTAGTTCTATTATACTCCAAATAACTCACTGATCACTATTTTAGATGACCGTTTTTCAAAATTCTAAATATTTTACTAGAAAAATGATTTTTAAAGGCTAGTTATAAATATCTACTTAAAACAAAGATTCGTGAATTTCAAATTATTTTTAAAACCTTTGGGCGTTACATTATCTGCACCTTCTGAAAATTGTGTCTTTGCAATTTTATTTACTTATTAAACAAGTGATGGCACCATTGCTTCATAGTATTTTTAGACTCCCTTGTTAATAATTCAAGCATATAGTTTCTCCACAAAACCATTACCTGGTGGACTACCTCATTTCATAATAATTATTCCCTTTGATCAAGAATTGGAATTGGTTTCTCTTCATTAGAATAATTTTATTCTAACTAAACTACTTCTAGGCTCAAGACATGATATGAACCTAGAACACCCTTTCTCAACATCAAAAACATTCAAAATATTATATACCATAGATAAACGTGGAGGAAAATATACATCATAAGAAAATGGTCCAATATTCTTCAGAATATCATAGGGTCCAATGAACAATGGACATAACATTCTTTTATTACCAGAACACATAACACTTTTCCATAGTGAGATTCTAAAAAAAACATGATCACCTAACTCAAAAGATAATTCATTCCTCCTATTCTATACATAACGTTTCATCCTTCTCTAAGTTTTCCTGATGTGATGCTGGATCAAATTCACTATCTCAGCCACTTCGTCTACTAATTATAGTTCCATCAAGAACCTTTCATTGACTTCATCCATAAAATCTAGATTTTGACACCACATCCCATACAATTCCTCAAATGGTGCCATCTGTATACTGGATTGTATTCTGTTATTATAAGAAAACCCAACTAAAGAAAGATGGTATTCCTAGAATCCCTAGTATTCCATTGAACAAGGTCGATTCATATCCACCAATTTCTGAATCGTTCATTTTGACTTCCCATCTGATTGAGGATGAAAAGATATACTAAAAATTTAATCATGTGCCAAAATAACATCTGAAGGCCCTTCCAAAAAAATGAAGTGAACATGGGATCCCGATTAGATACAATGGATAGTAGAACAATATATAACCTGGAAATCTCATTGAGGTATAGTTGGGAAAGATGATCCAAATACATTATATCTCGAATAGGAAGAAAATTTACAGATTTATGCAGATGATCAATAATAACCAAAATTGCATTGTTAAATTGAAAAGTCTTATGTAGTCCCTGCACAGAGTACATGGATACATTCTCGCATTTCCAATATGGCACTAGAAAAGGATAATGCATCCCCTTCTGTAACAACCTCTCTGCTTTAACCTGTTTACATGTCAAGCATTTCAATGTAAAATCTACAATATATCTTTTCATTCTATCCCACAAATAAAAAACTAGAAGGTCTAGGTAAATCTTTGTACTGCTATAATGAACTAAAAATAAAGAACTATGAGATTCACACAACAAATCTATCTTCAATTGGAATCACAAGGCACACAAAACATTTTAACAAATCATAAAATAAAATCATTATCAAGGTTAAATTCTTGAAACATACCCATTTTAAACAATTGTCCCTTATTCAATATCTCCCAATCTTCTTTTTGTGCTTTCATAATTATATCTAATAATGATGACAACAATAAAACCTAAAACAAAACAAAGGTATTTCTTACACCAACAACTTCTAATACAAAATTCATTGAATCAATAATCAAAGTATCATGTTCTAAATGTAACATGTTTAATGATACATGTAGTTTTCGACTCAAGGAATCCTCCACTTTGATTGATTTTCCAGGATAGTAATTTACAGTGAAATAATAATCATTTATTAGTTAAAGTCATATTCTTTGCTTCATGTTTAATTCCTTATGAGTGATTATATACTTTAAACCTTTATGGTCAGTATATATTAGAAATTTGGATACATATAAATTATGCCTCCAAAGTTTCAAAGAAAAAACCAAAGCTACCAATTCCAAATCTTGTGTGGGATAATTTAACTCAGGTGGTTTTAGTTGTCTTGATGCATAAGAAATTACCTGATCATTCTGTATCCAATCAAAACCAATTCCCTTCAATAAATCATCACTGTAGATGAAAACATAACCAATTTCCAAAGGTAAGGCAATGGCTAGATCATTCACCAAATATATCTTTTAGTTCTTAAAAACAAACATCACATTCTTCTGTCCAAATAAATTTAACCCCTTTTCACATAAACATAGAAATTTGAATAGATATCCATGAAATGGTTTTAAATTTTTTTTTGTAATAACCTATTAATCCAAAAAAACTACGAATCTCTATAACATTGGATTTTCTTGGCCAATTTTAAGAAACTTTTTTTGAAGGATCAAATGTTATTCCATCCTTATTTACAGTTTTCCCATGAAAAGAAATAAATTTTAAATAAAAATTACACTTGATGAATTTTCCATACAGTTTTATTTCCTTTATGGTTTTCAAAACAACCCTTAGTTGTTTTTCATGCTTCGGCTTACTCTTAGAAAATTCTAAAATGTCATCAATAAACACAACTAAAAATTTATCCAAGAACTCCAAAAATATTATATACATAATATTAATGAATATAGTAGGTACATTAGTAAACCCAAACGGCATAACAACAAATTCATCATTCCCATATCTAGTACAAAAATATATTTTTTGAATGTCATCCTCCTCCACCTTAGGCTGATGGTACTAGGATCTCTAGTCAATCTTGTAAAAATACTGATCTCCCTAGAGCTGATCAAACATGTCATCGATGTGGGGAAAATGATACTTGTTTGTTGGGTCTACAAGGTTGAATATCCTGAGAGGGGGGGGGGGTGAATCAGGGTATGACCAATTTAAAATTATTGCCCGTTCTGGTCTTGTTTCACTATTAAGAAAAACACTCTTCTCTCTCTCTCATGTTGAACAATATGAACATAAAGTAAAGCATGCACATGATACAGTGATTTTTACTTGGTTCACCCTCACTGGGCTATGTCCAAGGAGCATACACTGACAAATTGTCGGTCGTACCAAATTCTAATAAACTTCACTAGCTGTGGATTACAAGTTTCGGGCACAGTCACTCTGTCCTAGGATCACTACCTTTACAATTTTTTGGGTCAGCTCACTGCTTTCTCAAGGGCCACTCCGTGTTTCTCTCTCTCTGGATCACTGCCAGTGGAGAGGATCACCTTCTTCCTCTTCCTTTGGTCACTACGTTGGAAAGGATCCACTCACAATTTATAGACATGTTGTTCTCTTCATTTTCATGAAGGAATGCATATTTCCCTTTATGTAGATGCTCTGATGAAGGCCAACTTTCACCCGTAGATGAATCTCTCTTTGCACCTTATGTATCGGGAAAACTTCCAGCTTCCACGCAGCCTGAAAATATGGCCGGGGAATCAACCTTACTTGGCGCGCAAGTCTAACTCAGCGCGCAAGTCTAACTCAGCGCGCAAGTATCGGTGCGCAAGTCACAACTGGTGCGCAATTCCTCCTTAGACACTTGAGCGACACAAGCATCATCAACTCCAAACTTGCGCTACACACTTCCCTTTACGCCCAATCCATTATTTGCATGCAAAAACCAATCGGCGTGCAACATCAAACACAATCGCGCAACTTCACTTGTGCGACCACACACCACTTGCGTGACCACCACACCTGCACGACGAGAGCTCTGATTTTTCAAAGTGCTGAACACCGTTGAAAATGAGGAGGGGAGGTCCATTATTTATTGGCATTTTGAATGACCTGCGCGACGGCGCACAAGTCTCCCCTCGGCATGCGAGTCTCGGTGCGCATGGCTCTTCCCCTGAAATTCACTTGCCCGACCCACTTCCAAACATGTGCGAACCTCTTTACTTTGCAATATTTTGAAGTTATGATCTTGAAAAACCACAGGCGCGCATGTTCTCAAGCTTTCATGGCATCGACGCGCAAGTATCTTCACAGCACACAGGTCACCTGCATGACCACACCAATACCTGGGCGACCCTTACCCTTTGCCATATTTTGATGATCTAATCCTGAAAAACATATGGCACGCAAGTTTCCAAGACTCCAAGTACACGGTGCCCAAGTCCCTTTTCAAAAAAACCACTTTTCTTTATCTGTCGATTTTCAGGCCCAAAAAATTGGCAAACACTAGAAAACGATGACACCTTGTATCTGTTCTTTTTTTACCGCCTCTAGATCGTCTATTCCTTTGTCGACGTTCTTGAATCAAACATAGATCATTGACCACAACTCTTGAACTCGACATGCCACCACGAAATCCCCTTTGTCAACAAATTTGAATTTCATTGTTCTACTTTGTCAACAATCACCACATTGATGTCCACTTTGTCAACAAACACAATCCCCTCAAAAATGATTCAATGATACCTTGATGGATTTTTTCACAAAATTGTTTTTAACAGTGATGTTATTCAAGGCTCTATAATCAATGCAAATTCTCAGGGAACCATCATTCTTTTTAACGATCATCTTAGGATCACCCCATGGTGAAGTAATTGGGTGAATGAATCCTTTATCAAGGAACTCCTGTAACTGATTTTTAGTTCAATAAGATCAATTTGATCCATTCTATATTGGGGTTGGAATTAGATTAGCATCAAGATCTATCTAAATTGAGAATTCGACTTCTCGATAAAGTGTGACACTGGGTAACTCATAAAGAAAAACATCAAGGTCTTCATTTACCACTGTAATGTCATTAATCTGAACAGTTCCCTTGTTTTTAACAATATGGTAAATGTAACATTCATTTCCATATTTGAAAAGTTACATAGCGTTTTTATATATTATCAATTGAATGGGTTCATTGTTTTATACAAAATGATATATTTCTGATAAATATCTTCTTTAACTCTACAATCAATATTAGCATGATAAACAAAAATCCAGTCCAGTCCCAGAATGACATCAAACTCTACTAACAAAAAAACAAAATTGTTTTTAGGTAAATTATTCCACATAACCTAATAGAAAGATTCATATAATTCCACTTTGCTATAACATTTTCCCATATTGTTTTAACAATAAGTTCTGGTTTCATTTTTTAAGGATATATTTTCAATTTTCGAAACAATTCCTCCCAAATAAAAGAATGTGTAGACCTCGTATCGAACAAAACATTAGAAAAATCAGATGAAACAAACAAGGTACCTAATAAAACTTCATTGGATGGCCTGATGTTTGTTGAAATAGTTGAAAATTATCTCATTAGACCTTTCTTCTTATAGTCTAGATTCTTTGCATCATTCAAATCTCTCTTTCGGAAGGAATCTTCATAATTACCCATCTCACCACATTTAAAACAGTTAATATATTTCTTTTCATGATTAGTCATAGGATCATTTTCATTACAATTGTGGGCCATATTTCTAAACATACCACATCGAAAACACTTCCCAATTTGGTAACTCATTCCCCTGGGTGCTTCTTGCCACACATTTCACAAAATAGAAACTGAATTTTCTTACCATAAAATTTCATTGGTTGATTCATACCCTTATCAAGCCATCTAGACTTCTTCTCCTTATTTTAAAATTGAATGTGATCATCACCAATCTCCATATCTGCCCTCTTAGTATATCAGACTAGTTTCAATAACTTATGACTTAATAGGAGGCATGTTCCTTTTGAAACATATTCTTTATTACCAAGTAAAAGTGGTTTATTTTGATATCAAGATCCAGAATAAGATTTGAGCCTACATCGGCAGTCCGATGAAATTCACTACATACACAGCTACTGAATCTACCTCCTTCTACTTTAATTCAACGAATTCCTTCTCCATACTATGTTGAACCACCTTGGGAAAATATTTTTCATGGATAAGAATTTTAATTTTATCCCACTCTAAGGTATCAAAATCCACTCTATCCTTGATATTTGACCAATAACCACCACTAATCAGCTTCACCTTCGAAATGATAAATTGAATGACTTTGATTTTGATTATCTGAACATCCCATAACATTGAAAATCTTATCAAGGGATTTAATACATCCTTATGCCACTACTGGGTTGGAAGATATCTTGAAATCAAGAGGGTGTTGTCTCATAAAATGTTACACTATCTTCAAGTTTTGTTGTGGTGCCTTTGGTTGTTATCATGCATGGATGACACCACCATTTATTTCTTGTGTTAATAGAGCCATTACTGCCACAAACTTCTTGGTTCCAATCCCTACTATTCTAGGCTGCATATTTGGAAGGATATCATTTTATAGGTTCCTCTCCTCTATATCTCCCATGTTTCTTTAATGGAAACCCATTCTAAAGAAACATATCTTAGTTGACAAAACAACGTAATATTTAAATTATATATCATTTAAAATTAACAGTGGATAAAAAGCATTCATGGTATTTTATGAACATCATCATAACGCATAAATTTATCTAAACCATCTTATGATTCCAATTATAAGGACCCAGACTTATGACATACATAATTGTGAACTTAATCAAGAACTCACATCCTATCACATTGAGTATCTTTTCATGTTTAGATATTTATAGAATTAAAACATAATAAATTCATAACATTACTCATTGATATAGAGTGGCTACCATAAATCATTATTCATTTCTTCTGAAACCTAAATCTTTTCAAATAAAACATGATTTATTTAACAAATATTTATAACATTAAAAATGGATTCCTTATTTTTCTTACACATCCTTATAATCTTTGAAAATAATTTAAAAACATGGAATGGTTATAAAAATCTCAATAAGGGATATAGAAATAAGTAAAGAACACATTAGTCTATGAATAATTATATCATATGAAATCATTTTCAAAAATACATATTTGTCATACATATAAACTTACATTATGAAACCTGATATTTATATGAGATTATCACAAAAAAACAGAACATAAATTGAACCATAAATATATATTGGGTCCTTAATTACATAATCCTGAAACCCTCTCAGCTACATTATATTCTGTAATGCTCATGGGTACCTTACAAATTGTGTAACCATCACAGTTACCCATGGAGTAACCATACGGCTGACCTCCAATGTACACATACCCAATGAATTATATAAATATTTAGATTCCACCCTTAATAATAATAAATTCTTAAGAACCAGAACATAATTTTAAAACCTTAATAATTTCATAATAACATTGCATTTGAATTTTGTAAAACATAATTTTAAAATATGATTTAGAAAAACACTTACATTAATCATATAATTGAAGAGATATTTAATGGAGTACATGGAATATGTATATATACTCTAAATACAAACAATTAAAAATAATATAAGAAAAATATCACACATAAAAGTTTAATACAACATAAATAATAAAGTATAATGTTGACCCATATAATGGAAATTGGGTCAGCAATTCCCTTACCTCGGGTTTTTGTTACATAAAAATCATTTAAACCTCTTGTATAACGGTTAAAAAAGTGTTATTTGTATAATAAAAAACATATTAATGTTTATAATACCCTATATGATCATTTAATTACATAATTTCACCCATTAATTATTATTATTTTCTTCCTTCCATTGTTTTGGTGCGTTCTTTGCATGACTTCCAAGATCGGTTCATGACGAATATTCTAGTCGATTGAAAATGAAACACAAAAATTTAAATAATAAGGTATTTAAATATTTATAGAAAAATAAATTATACAATTTATCTTTTTTATTTATGAAAAGATGATGATTCATTAGTAAAAAAATTATTGATATTTTTTAGGTCATTTTGGCAATTCCTCGATCGTAATGAACTCATTTTGTTTTTTAAATTAATAACATCTGTAAAAAATGATTCCAGAATCTTATATACTAAAAAAATACATAGATAATAATATTTTTCAACTATAATAATGGTTTCATGACTAATATTGAAGGAATTAAAAGAAATTGAAATCACATCATCCCCGATGTCGGTATATCGACCCATCACATATGATGTTTTAATTTTGTTTAATAAATGGAAGAGGAGAAGAAGTATAATGCTGAATATTCCAAAATCATGATGACATCAAGAATATGTAAGATACTATATCATTCATTCTTCTTGTATAATTTGATGTGACGAAATAATAAGAATAGAAACCAAAATGAAAATAGAAGAATAAAAAGAAAAGATGTTGTTTACCTTTTGATCTCTTCTCATTGAGATCCTTCTTAGGGCCCTTGGTTTTGTCCATTTGGTGAGACCTGAAGTTCTAGTAAGTGGGGAAATATCTTGGAAATATTATTGGGTAGATCATAGAAAATTATAAAGGCTTAAGAGGTGTGAATGGAAGAGGGGAATGAGTATTGTATTTATAGTGGAGGGGAGGATGGATTTTCAATTACTTTAATCATCATTTTATTATTTTTTATTAAGACTATGAATAGTACTAATTCATGTGACCCCAAATAGTAATAATGAAATTTTACTTTGATCCAAGTGGTTATAAATAACTTATTAAGTCATAAATAGTGTATTTATCATATAATTTGAATATACGGTATTTCATTGTATTTCACTATTCAGAAAAAATTCATGAATTTCAGAAAAATACCAAAAAATTACCTTAACCATTTTTTGACATGTAGAATTAAAAATTGAACCACATTTTTTGAAAATAATTTTCAAAATATTATTAATTTAATTTTTAAATAAATTAACATTTATTTAAAAAATAATAATTTTAAATCTATAAATCATTTTTTAACACCTTGAAAAATTATTCCAGTTTTCATTATCTTAAAGCCTTAATAAAAAAATATTATAATTCAGGATCATATTACTATTCATATTACTATTGGTAATGGTATGTTACAATTCTCCAAAAATGAATTTGGTTTATTTTGACTCCAAATAACATACTGATCATAATTTTATATTGGTGTTTTTTGAAATTCAAAACATAGAAGTGGAAAAATTATTCACAAAGGCTAGTTGTAAATATATACATAACAAAAAGTTTAATGTTTTAAAATTTATTTTTAAAACCTTGGGGTGTTACATTATCCCCACCATCCAAATATTTAATCCTCACAATTTTATATACTTATTAAACAAGTGAGGGTACATTTACCTCATAGCATTTTTAGACTCCCATGTTGCTTCTTTAACCATGTGGTTTCTCCACAAAAGATTTACATGGTGGATTACCATATTCAATAATACTTGTTCCCTTTAGTCAAGAATCTGAACATGAATCTCTTCATAAGAATGTATTTCTTCCTAGTAAACTGCTTCGAGGCTCTAGACATGAGATGAATATAGAACAAACATTCTCAACATCGAAAAATGAAACACATAATATACTGAGATAAAAACGGAGGGAAATATACTGGAAAGGAAACTGGTAAAACATTCTCCATAATTTCATAAGGTCCAATGAATCATGTACTTTTCATTCCATTCATTCAAAAATTCATATCACTTTTCTATGGAGAGATTATAAAAAAATCATGATCACCTACCTCAAATGAAATGTCTCTCCTTATGTTTTTTGTATAATGTTTTTTCATTCTCTGAGCTATCCTCATGTGTGATTGGATCATCTTCACATTTTCACCCACATCCTCAACTATTTATTGTCCAATCATCATCATTTTCCCAACTTCATCCAAAAAATCTAGAATTTGACACCACATCCCATACAATGCCTGAAAAGGTTCCAACTGTATACCGGAGGGATAAGTGTTATTAGAAGAAAATTCAACCAATGAAATATGTTGATCCCAAATTCCCTGGTAGTCTATTAAAAATGCTTGAATCATATCCTCCAATGTCTGAATTTTTCATTCTAACTGCCCATCTATATAAGGATGAAAAGATGTACTAAAATTTAATTAATTAACCAATGACTTTTGAAGGCCCTTCTAAAAATTAGAAGAATACATGGGATCCCAATTAGATTCAATGGAAAGAAGAACTCCATGTCACCTGACAATCTCATTGAGGTGTAGTCAAGAAATATGATCCAATGGAATTTTATAAAAAAAAGAAATAAAATATGCATATTTTTTCAGGCAATCAATATTAAACCAAATCGCTTTGTTACCTCAAGAAGACTTAGGTAGTCCCACCATAAATTACCTGGACACATTCTCCAATATTTACTACGGAACTAGAAAATAATGAATCGTTTCCTTCTGTAACTGATGATCTGCTTTAACATATTGACATTTCAATTATCTGATAGTAAAATCTGTAATATCTATTTTCATTTCATCCATACAATAATACTCCCGATTGAATCTATACATCATAGTAAAACCAAGATGAACTGATAATAGAGAACAATAATATTCAAAAAATAAATCTTTTTTCAATTGAGAATCACAAGGCACACCAAGTCTTTTACCAAATCATAAAATGAAATATTTATCACAGTTAAATCATTTGAACTTACACATTTTAACCAATTCTACCTTTTCCTGTTTCTCATGGTCTTCCTTCTTATCAAGCTTAATTCTTTCTGATATCAATGACTGCACTAATTCATGAAACAAAATGGTGGTATTTCCTGCACCAATAACTTCTATGCAAAAATTAATTGAATTAATGATCAAGTGATCATGTTCTATACATAACATGGTTAATGATGCATATTGTTTTCAACTCAAGGAATCTGCCACTTTGTATTATTTTATAGTATTATAATTGATCGATCAATCATAATCCTTTATCATTTAAAGCCATCTTCTATGCCTCGTGATAAACTCCTTCGGAGTAAATATATACTATAGACTTTTATGGTTAGTATATATTTGAAATTTCACTTTGTATAAATTATTTCTCCAAATTTTCAAATAAAAAACCATAGCTAATAATTCCAAATCATGTGTGGGAGAATTTAACTCATGAGCATTTAGTTGTCTTAATGAATATGAAATTACCCGTTCATTATGAATAAAAACACAACCAAGTCCTTTCAATGAATCATCACTATAGATAACAAACCCACTATTTCGGGAAGGAAATTCCAAAACTAGATCATTCCCTAATCACTTCCTTAGTTCCTAAAAACAAGCATCACCTTCTTCTACCCGAATAAATTTAATCACATTTCGTGTTAACTTATTTAGCATTCTAGATAACCATGAAAAGTTTTTGACAAACCATTTGTAATAACATGCTTATCCAACAAAACTATGAATCCTTAAAACATTTTTAGGTCTTGGACATTAATCAACCTCTTTAGTTTTGGAAGGATCAACTATTATTCCATCATAATTTAAAATTTTCCCATTAAAAGAAATTTGTTGTAACTAAAAATCACACTTCGTGAATATTCTATTCAATTTGTTTTCCAATAAGATTTACAAAACAATACTTAGATGTTTTTTAGGCTAATATTTACCCTTATAAAATACCATAAAGTCATCAATAAACACAACTACAAACATATCCAATAACACATTAAATTTTATATTCATAAGATTCATGAATACATAATGTGTATTAGTTAAGACAAATAGAATAACAAAAAATTCAAAATTCCCATATATAGTACGAAATGCTATTTTTTAGGATTTCATCTACCTTCTCCTTCGGATGATGGTACCCGGATCTCAAATCAATATAGGAAAAATAATGAGCCCCATGGAATTGATCAAAAAAGTGATAGATGTGAGGAAAGGGATACTAGTTTTTAATAGTGATGTTATTCAAGGATCTATAATCATTGAAAATTTTCATTGAACCATATTTATTTTTAACAAACAAAATATAAGTACCCCATGGTGAAGTGCTATGACGAATGAATCCTTTATCAAGAAACTCATACAACGGATTAATCTGTTCAATATGTTTTATTTAATCCATTCAATATGGGGGTTTTGAAATTGTCTTAGCTTCAAAAACTATGTAAATTTTTAATTTGACTTCCTAATCACATGTGACACTGGATAACTTATCAAGAAAAACACATAGGTCTTCATTTACCATAGGCACATCATTAATATGAATAGTTCCCCTATTTTAAACAATATGAGTAAGGTAAATTTCATTTCTATCTTTCAATAGTTTCTTAGCTTCTTGATATGTTATCAATTGTATGTGATCGTTCTGGTATACAAATAGAAACTCCTTCTGAAAATTGACTTCTTTTTCTATACAGTCAATCTTAGCATGATTAAAATAAATCCATTTCATTCCCAGATTAACTTCAAACTCTACTAAGGAAAAAACAACATGAGTTTCAGGTAATTTTTTTCCACAAACCAAAATAGAATGATTCTTATAATTCATATTATATATAATATTTACCATTGGTTTTTTAACAATAAGTTCTGGTCTCATTTATTGAGGTGATATTTACAATTTACTAGAAAATTATTATGAAATAAAGGAGTGTGTAGACCCCATATCAAAAAAACATAAGAAATATCCTAGTAAAAAACAAGGTACCTAATACAACTTAACTGGATGGCCTAATGTCTACTAATATATTCTCAAAGGATCTCACTTCACCTTTCTTCTTAGAGTCTAGATTTTTTCATCATTCAGATCTATATTTGGGAAGGCATTTTCATAATGACTCATCTCACCACATTTAAAACACATAATATTTTTGTTATCAATATTATTCGTAGATCATTTTCAATAAAATTCTGGGCCATATTTTTAAGCTTACCATCTCAAAAACACTTCCTAGTTTTGGTAATGCATTTCCCTGGGAGCTTCTTACCACACTTTTCACAAACTAGAAATATAAATTTCATACCATCAAATTCTTTTGGTTTATTCTTACACATCCATTGCCATCTAGAACTAGTTTTCTCCTTATTGTCAAAGTTCATATGATCATCAGCAAACTCCATCTCTACCCTCTCATTATATCAACCAAGTTTCTCATCACTTTTTAATTCACAGGAGGCCAATTCCCTTTGATACCTTTTTATTAATCTAGAGTAAAATTGGTTGATTTTTCTATCATGATCCATAATAAGATTTGGATCATACCTCACAAGTTGGGTGATCTTCGTTTCATACAAAGCCACTAAATCTTCCTACTCCTATCACAATTCAATGAATTTATTCTCCATCCTATTTTTAACCACAATTGAAGAATATTTTAAATAGAAAATACATTTAAATTAATCCAACTCTAAGGCATCAAAATCCTCTCTATCCCTGATAATCTTGACCATTTAACACTACAGATCAGCTTCACCTTAAAAATTAAAATTGAAATGACTTACCTTTCGATTGTCTAAACATCCCATAACATCAAATATCATTTCAATGTCTTTAATCCATCTTTCATCCATTAATGGGTTAGAGGATCCCTTGAAAGTAGTAGTGTGATGCCTCATAAAATGTTCCACTATCATCATGTTATTTTGTTTTACCTATATTTTTTCTTTTTCATGGATTCCACCACAATTTATTACCTATGTCAGCTGCTTCATTACAACCACAAATTAATCAGTTCCAATCACTACCATTCCGGGCTACATATTTTGAAGGATGTCATTCTTTCTGCAACTCTCCTCTTCATCTTCCCTTTTTCTTCTACAGAAACCCATTACGAACAAATATATATTAGTTGAAAAAACATGGAAATATTTAATCTCTATATCATTTCAAATTAACCATAGAGTAAAAATTATTCATTGTATTTTATTAACATCATCTTAACCCGAAATGTTATCTAAACCATCCTATGATACCAACTATAAGGAAACGACCTTATTACATACAAGATCTTGAATTTAGTCTAGAAATCATTTCCTTTCACATTAAGGATAATTTCTAGTTTAGATCATTTCAGAATTGGGACATAATACATTCATAACATTACACATTAATGCAGATTAGATACTATAAAAAATATTCATTTCTTAAAAAATATAGAAATTTTCAAATAAAACATGATTTCTTCTAAAAATCATCATAACATTTAACATAGATTCATTATTTTTCATACACATAATTATTACCTTTCAAATCATATATAACTTATTCTTAGAAAAACAAATCTTGGTAAGGGATATAAAATGATGGAAGCAACACATTAGTCCATGAATACATGAAATGTATGGAATCATTTTCAAAATGACATACTTGTCACCAATATAAACTTACACTGTGAAACATGATATTTCCATGAGATTACCTCCAATAATATTGAACATAAGTAGAACCATAATGGTATCATGGGTAATTACCTACTGAATCTTTTAACACTATCAGCTACCTTATAATTTGTATCCCTCACGACTACCTTACAATTTGTGTTACCATCATAGTTACACTTGGTGTAACCAATCAGCCGACCTCCAGCATAAGCATACCCATTTTATCAGATGGAGATATAGGTCCCGGTATTAATCATAATAAATTCCCAATTACAATAACAAAATAATATAACATGAATAATTTCTTAAAAACATTTCTTTTGAGATTTGTAGAACATAATTTTAAAAGGGGATTTTAAAAAAATCTCCTTACATAAGAGATAAAATGGAAGATATAGTTAATATAGTGAATGAAATATGTTTATAAACTGTAAATACACATAATTAATCATAATATAAATAATATTAATCACACAAAAAATTTTAATACCACATAAATAATGAGGTAGTGGGTTAACCCAAAGAATGGGAATCAGGTCAAGAATTCACTTACCTCAGGTTTTTCGTACATAAAACTCATATAAAACTCTTGTATAATTGTTAAAAAATAGTTATTAATATCTAAAGAAACATTTTAATGTTAATAATACCTTATATGGTCATTTAATTATATCATTTCACCATATAATTATTAGTATTTTGTTCCATCCATTGTTTTGGGTGCGTTCTTTACATGATTTCTATGATCGGTTGATGATGGATATTTTGGTCGATTGGAAGTGAAACTACAGATTTGGAATGGAATAGAATTTAAATATTTACAAAATCCTAAGGTATACGATTTTTCATTTTTAATTATTACATTATAATGATTCTAAAGTTAAAACATAATCGATACTCATTTTGGTCATTTTTGTGATTCTTCTATCGTAATGAACACAATTTGTTTCATAAATTGATAACATGTGTAAAAAATGTTTCCAGAACCTTATAAAGGATATAATAAATAAATTATAATCATTTTGAACCCAAAAAAGTGTTTCATGACTAGTATTGAAGGATGTAAAATAAATTGAAATCACATTGTCCACGATGTCGGCAAATCGATACATCATGGACGCTATTTTAATTTATTGAATACGTGGGAGAGGAGAAGAAGTATAATGGTGAAAATTACATAAACATGATGAAAAAAATATGTAAGATAATAGATCATTAATTCCTCTTGGATAATGGTAGGAGATGAAAGAAGAATAACAGAAAGTAAAATGAAAAGAGAATAAAGAAAACTAAAGAGGATGTTTACCTCTTGATCTCTTCTCCTTGAGATCCTTCTTAAATCCCTTTGTTTTGTCCTTTTGGAGAGATCAGAAGGATTAGTACGTGGGTAAGGGTCTTGGGAGGAGTATTGGTGAGAATTTATTCAAGGATAAAGGCCTAAGAGGTATGAGAGGAAGAGGGTAATGAGGGTTGTATTTATTGTGGAGGGGAGGAGGGATTTTATATTATTTTAGTCATTATTTTAATATTTTTTAAGACTATGAAAATTCCTGATTCATGTGACCCCAAATAGTAATAATAGAATTTGAGATCTAACCATGTGGTATTACATCACTTATTATGTCATAAATAGTGTCTTTTAGAGATAATTTGAATATACGTTATTTTACCGTATTTCAGTATTCATGAAAATTTAAAGAATTTAAAAAATATCCAAAAACTTCACCATAACCATTCTTCAAAATTTAGAATTAAAAAATGAACTCAATTTTTTTTAAAATAATTTTATAATTAATAATAAATTAATTTTTAAATAAAATTAAAATTTATTCAAAAATAACAATTTTAAATCTACAACATATTTTTTTAAACCTTGAAAATTTAATCAAGTTGTCATTATCGTAAATACTTAAAAAAATAAAAAAAATACAATTTTCTATTCATTGGGGTAATATTAAAACTCATATTATTATTCATAAGGATATTTTACTATTCACAAAAAATCAAGTTGGTTCCACTGGACTCTAAATAACTTACTAATCACAATTGTAGATGACCATTAATCGAAATTTCAACAATAAAAGAGGAAAAATTATTATTAATTCATAGTTATAAATATATAATTAAAAATAATTTTCATGCATTTTAATTTATTTTTTAAACCTTTGGTGTAATATGAAATGAAAAAATGAACGACATCATTTCATGAGGCGATAGACCGCCATTCACAAAAATGATGATTTTACAACCCATTCGTTGGATGAGGTGATGATTTTAGATCATTAAATTATTATAAACACATAAAATTTTAATGAATACATTGAAGATGTTATATTACACGTTTTTAATAAAAATTTAAAGAGGTGTATAATGTTGTAAAAGGAAGACAGTCGTTGAATAACATAACCTCTTCTTCAGGTGTCCTCTTTAGGTTTTCACTAAAACCATTAAAGGTTTGTTTTTTAACAAATATTAGGATTATAGGTTTATGGGATGGATTTTTGGATTTTATTTTGGTAGTTATCTACTAAAAAACGTGGTGTGAATGTTTGAAGAAGATATGAGTGGGGTGGCCTTTAATATGTCTGTTAGAGGACATACTAGGTATTTTTAAAAATAATTGAGTTAACAAACAGTTTTTGAAAGTCACAAGGGATAAAAATGGACCATTATCAAAACGTATGTAATTAATGGTCAAATTATTTCCATAAATAGTGTTTAGACATGTTTTTAGGTCATTTTTTGGCTTATCGTTTTAGTTTAACCCTCTAGTAAATCATTTTTTACCGTATCAATCATATTTAATATTTTCTAAAATCACTGTAATTTTTTAAAAAAATTATTTTATCCATAATAAAAATTAAAAAATATATTGATTCAAAATATTGAAATTATTTTTTAAATTCAATTCATCGATGTGTAAAATTTACATTTTAAATCAATCCTTCAAATGTGATGTAAAAGAGGGGTTTTAAAGTGAAAATGTTTAATCGATTAAAATGATTTTATATAAAAAATTAATTATATATTAGATTAAATGACCTTAATTGGATAAAAAAATTAATTTTTGAACTATTGGTTTTTTAAAACCAATTTGAAATATAATTTAACATTATAAATTATTTATAATAAGAAATGGGTTTCATTTAAAATCCTTTATTTTTCACTACACTACTAAAAATGAAACCTCTCAAAAAATAAAAAAAATCACCCAAAGTTAATTTTGGAATTATGATTTCATAAATTCAGATTATTTCGTAAAATAAATTTTCTTCAAGGGTTAAAATTGTCATTTTAAATTATGTTCAACAAGAAAGACTAAACTGTCTTTTAGGGAACTATTGTTTTCATCAAAACATTTATTTTCTAAAATGATTCTAATTAATCTTTATAATAAATAGGTAACCTATAAATATATGTAAACTATATATTTTCATAATTTAATTGATAATATTCATACCATATATTCCAATGGTTATGTGATAATAATCAAATTATATAATATTATTAGTAATATATTTTTGTTTGTTAAAACATCATCTTCTGTGTAGTGTAATATATTGATGTAACTAATTATTTTCTGTAATAAAAGATAAACATGTTGTTTCTTTCATTTAAAGCTGTATAAATTATTTTAATTTTTTAAATTAGAGAATATATCATAACATCTTAAGATATTATACTCTTTTATATTATTGGTATAGCGTGTCATACGTGCTATTAAATAGAATGTTCATGTTTTAATATTTCAAGAAGTTATATTCTCCTCACCAAAAAAACATTATGTCACTACAATTTAAATTTTATATTGGTAATCATGGTTTTTAATTTTGGAAATACCATTTTTGAAGAAAACCACATCATAAATGAGTTATTAAAATTTCTCCTTAATAGGAGAGAATGGGAAGTAAAAAAGTTGTATGTAATAACACATATCAAATATTATAATTAGGAGAACATTGGTTCAAAGTGTAGATATAGACTTGGAAGCAATTAATAAATGTTTATAAATAGTTATTGAAATCAATGATCACAGTAAATTGATTGATCAATTGAATTTTGAGGTCCTCAAATCCATAAATCTATAAGGATTTAAAATGCTATCAGTTCACCATAAATTATGTTATATTGATAAAATTTTAATTTCCCGATCATTTTCCTATTTTTGACTGGTTCCTTTAATATATATCAATATATAAGAAATATAATTACTTTATTTTTTTTATGATCATAATTTTGTTATATGGTTTCACATTGATCATTTTGGAATTCATCCTTTACTCCATGAAATAAATATCCAAAAATGAATTTTTTCCCTAAACCACTAAAATTAACTTTTAACATACCATATGATACATAAAATCATGATAAGTATTAATGTATTAGTATTTTTCAAAACCGATATGGTTAACACATGTTATCCAATAAATTAATATCTAAATCACAAAAGTAAAACTACTAGTTCATCATTTATATTTTATATTTTTTTCAAATAATTTAACAAAAAACAATGAAATGTGAACTAGAAATTCTTATAGGACATTGGTAGGAACAAAAAACTTATTGTATATTGGTAATGGGTTTAATCCCCACATCCTTTCTAGAAATGATAGGTTGTCACCAAGCATATAGGTTATCATTTCTAAAAATTATGTTAATATAATTCCAATAAATTTTCCAAAAATAATATAATAGAAGTCATTGAAATAAATTTATTCATTAAATAAAATGTTTTCTAATGTTTTTGGAATAATAGTTGACCCCAAAATGAGAGTAGAGGAAAAGGACGCAAAGTGGAAACCAATTCTAAACAATTCTGCCTTGTGAAGCCCATTCAGAGAGCCCCTTAGCACCACACCATTCGTGGAGCACCGCAGCACCGCAGTTGATGCGAATCTGAAGCCCCCTCTGCGGTCGCCACAGAATAAAGAGGTGGGAGGCTCCACGGTTATGACATAATAGATCAAAATCTTCATGTCCCAGAGGGATCTGAATGGACTTATATAACCCTTGTACATGATGAAAGCCTCCATGGGCGCTGCGTAGAGCACCCAGGAGAGCTCCGCACTGATGATGGGATGAAGTTCGGCACTACAGTTGTGATGAAATTGTTACAATCCATGGCCAATCGTGGATCACCACATGGCTTCACACCGAGCTGTCCTTGCTTCACTCCGCCCCTCGCCTATGAATATCGGGCTTCCCATGAGACCAAATGATGGATACTCCGACATTGCACCTTCTTTGATCACAAATCGCAAAGAAACTTTTGCTCTGTGAAACCTTAAAAAAGGAGCTTCTTCAAGTACTTGAGTATTACGAAGTACTCTTCCCTTAGCTAAAATACAACCCCTCTTGAGGTATGGCTGCACTTCACTGAGCACACATGACATCGTGAAATAAGGATATTTTCAAGGGGACGCAGGTCTTCTTAAATCAATCATGCTTTTCAAGGTACCCTCAATGAATATGTCACCCATATGCTAAGTTAGGTTCACTGTTCTTCATGATGCACATTGCTTTGCAGTGCTATGCCTTGCAAGGTACCCTTTCTTGATGAAGTCCTACTCTGCAAAATCCATTCAAATTCATGAAGCACACTCCATATCCACATATTCCCAATTCCAATGAAAGAATACCACACTTCATGAAGTATACACCTTTGTGAATCCCCTCCAATACATGGAGCAATGGAGCATCACAAGGTCCCTTCTAGTGAACCCATTTTCTTTGCAAACCCTAATCCTGTTTGACATTTCATGTTTTTATGAAGTGATTTCAAGGTACCATGGGAGGTTCTTTATTTTGTGTTTCTCAGCCTTATTCTTCATCACATAGGAACTCTAATGGATATTTCTACTTCGCATACTAATGCTAACGTGAGCACCTCAATGGATCACTCCATGACACCCCAATGCTCCAGCATTGTAGATTCCCTCCCTTCCCCATGGGCGGGTGAGTATCAGTCCTATAAGTCCTAGGGTTGTGGAGTGAACCTGCCTCATCCAAGCTGTAGGACGTTAAACTACCAATCACCATAATCCCCCGCACATGATGTTAAATTGCGGCCTTTCCCCATGAAACACACACGATTTTCCCATCTCAGACATTATTTATACATTCTCATCTCCAAGGGAGTGAGATCTTACATACGTGAAATGAGATTCCTTCTATTGGAGCGGTGTTTATTTGTGGGGAAGTGAAACCATATTGGTGTAAGACATTATAATTTCTTGCAGGAGGTAGGATCCCTATTGTTCCTCTCTTATTCCATGCTAATGTCTAGAGGATAGATGGCATAGGGACGTACATTATCCCATCCATCTCCCTCTGTGCTTTTTCCCCATCGGGCCTCTATCCTAGAGAAAGTCCCAATCTTCATCTACTTGGGCTGCTAACCATGTGTATGCTTCTGTTTCCTATTTGGACTGCTAGCTACGTGTATTCCCCACTCCACATCCCATAGCTGTACCTTTCACATCATGATCATCAGGACTTTGCTGCCTCTTGTTTCTCACACCAAGCATGACTCATGTGGGCATCGAGTAATCATTAACTATGGCATCTTTACTGTGCCGCCTTATCACATAATCCCTAAGACACTATCCTAAACAACATGTCCTTTGATCCTTGAATACTAGGGAAGGTATGTGGGATGGATCCCTAAGGTTCAAGACCAACACCTATTTTCCTTGACCCCTTCATGTAGGTTCACACTCGCCTTGCATGACATAAAACTCTAGCCAAAATTCTGAACTACTTGTACTTTGATCATATTTTCCTAGAAAAGGAATGTATGAAACCTTTATGAGGTTCATGATCAACACCTAATAGTCCCAACCCCTTCACGTCAGTTCCCTTTCCCATGTATGTCGTTAAACAATATCCACCACCCGAAACTATGTGGACTATATTCATTATCACTGAGGAATGGTATGTAGGTCACCTCCCTGAGTTTCAAGACCAACACCCATATTTACCGACCACTCCAGGTTGGTCCACCCTTGTCCTACATGACGTTAAACTATAGCCCCCCTTTTGTCCCACATAAAGTTAAACTCTATGTTTCCAAACTACATGAGATTTGAACCATGACCCATGGAAATCGTATGTAAGAAGCCTACTTGATGTTCAAACCCAATCAGTGGTTTGTCATTGTAAACCCAATGATTGGTAAGCCATTGGAACCCCATTCATCGGTAAGCTATTGGAACCCCAACCTATGGTAAGCTGTTGGAAACCCAATCAGTGGTAAACAGTCAGAACCCCAACCAGAAGTATGTCGTGAGAATCCCAATCGATTGTAAGTCATTGAAAACCCCAACCAGTGGTAAGCCATTGTCGTCCCCTTCATTGGGACCCACATATCTGGTCTGCCCCTGTGGTGTCAGACCAAATCAGGTAGCTAACCACATGTAACCCCAGCATCCCTTCAGGTCGATGTCCTCTACACACACCCTGATTCCATGTCCCATCCCAAACTACTTGGACATTGATTTCCTATTGCAGAGATATGTAGGAAGCCTCCTTGATGCTAAAGCCCATCACCCATGTCTCATCTTAGTCTCTCCCTTGAGCACTGTACTTGGGAAAGGTCATGCCCCAACCCAGAAGTTCTACTTCCTCTAGGTCCCATCCATACGCCCATTCTCACATGTAGCCTCCTCTGGATCACCATCGCCCCACCAAACTACGTGGACTCTGATTCCATTCCATGAGGATACGTAGGAAATATTTTCGAGGCTCAGGCACAACATCACTTCCACCCTCATGTTAGTTCCATCACACTCTTCATCCACTCTCAACAATCTATATTTATACTGATTGTTACCTGGTCTGCCACATCCCGGTGAGATCATGTCACCCACTTTATCACTGCTCATAGCAGTAATAGGGTAACTAGCCCCATCATTAGTGATCCCTCCTAGGTTTGAACCCATATAATCTACTCCAATCAGTGTATTTATCAATTCGATCTATCTTTGCAAGACGTTATACTTGTGGCATACCATGTGTTAAACATGGGAAGGTGAGGAAAACCGCAGAGACATGCATATGTCATAAAATTCCTAGAATTTGATGTGGGATTCCTCAGGCTTCCACAACCTCGCAAATCCATATCATAATGGGAAGAAACCCAAATGAATCTATGTTACAGTGTCCAAACATGCCAGCGATGTCCAACGTGACTACTCCCCTGGCCAAAGTTTGCCGCCCTGACTGGACCTGTATGAATGTCCTGACAGAAGCATCATAATTAACTAGCATTAATAAATACATGTCACATGGAAGATTTTCATGAACACATTCTTAAGACTTTGAGGGAGACCCGGACTAGGCAACGAGTTCTAAGAATAAATCCACAGAAAGAGGATCTGACATCCCATCATCCCATTTCAATGAAGGAGAAAACGTCACGGAATAAGCAATGGATGCTGCCCACATTTTAAAATAGGGAATATGGTGAAACAGTTGCGTGTCCTCCATAGATGGATGTGGGACCTGATAAAAGCATCGGAAACATAAATGGTGAACCTGACGTTATGTTTTCTCCTCAATGTAATGATTAATAGTGTTCGAAACATCAATGGATTAGTGTGTCACCAGATCCATGTATGAGGTGCCTGGTCCCACCAAGAAAATTGTGGGCTATAAATGAAACTCACCAAAAATTGGGGCAGTTGAATGTTGTACATATCAGTCATCGACAATGTCAGTGTGGATCGTTCTTACCAAACATGAAAGACGGAATGGCACTGTGGCACATGACATCGCTTTCCTTCTTTTAGCAGTAATGGTTAAATATCCCTGCTTTCCAGGACCCAAGTAATAATGATAGGAAACCAATCACTGCCCACCCACTGACATAGGGGCATGGGAAACATCAGTGCGGCAATCCCGCGTGGCCCCATTTCTCATAAAATAGCCTCCACATCAACAACTTTTAGGGACCCATGCCCCATCTCCCCATCTGAATTCATTCAGAGAAGTGTGATTAATGACCTCATTAGAAAATACGAGGAAGAGGGGATAATCCCAACCCAGGATATGGCCTATCAAGACATAGAGGCTTCCATGCCTCATCACCACCACCACTTCCAAGGACCGTGTAGGGAGCCATTTCTCCCCACTCTTACGTATAATTGTTCTGGGCGACTCTCCTCAGAACGCTACGATGGATCCCTCCCCTATGCCAGTAAGGTGAGTAATGTCCGATCTAATCCCGCTAGAGTACCCTTACATGGGCTCCCAATGAGGTCTCCCAATAGGCTGCATCAGCGCCACCCCCTTCCCCACGGTTTGAAGAGCAGGTGAGCTATGCACCCGTACCACCGGCCCTAGTCCGGTTGTCCTTACGCCAGCATCAGGCGTAGGCTAAGGAGGACGCCCACTAAAGGGAATCAACATCATTGACTACCTTTTCATGTTCCTTCGCTAGTGCATACCATCACACCCCTACTTATTCCAAGTGGGGGAAATCATTATCCCAACCGGATCGAGGCCCTAACCACCCCATGGGCAGCCTGGGTCGACTCACCAAGTCACCGAAACAGGCTGCACCCATCATGGGCTAACCCACGGTATTGACATCTAATACAGAGGTCCTCCCCATACTGCCACTAATGAGATTGTGCATCCCCCTTGCTCCCAAAATTGGCATAGAGTCCCTCCCCATGCCACCTTCAATCTGAATGAAGGTCCACCTCGTTGCATTGACACCCAGTATGGAATCCTCTTCCCCAACCATAACCTCGTGTATGGAGTTGTTCCTCCTATCATAGTTTTCCAATGTGACGATGCTACCTGTCTAGTCAACTATCAATGTGGGGGTATTCCCCACGTCCTTACAACAATTGAAGATGTTCTCCTCATACCCGAAATCAATGAAGCAGTGGTATGCCTCTTTTCATGGGCACCCAACACGAAGTTCCTACCTATGTTCAACAAGAATAGTATAAGGACCCTCCTCTTACCGTCCCAACCAGAGGAAATAATAATGGAGGAACTAACCATGATTCTATCTACTCTAGAATTGGTCCTACATGCTCCATCACATCCCACGAAGACTCCCTTCACGTGTCATCCAGGGGACATTGAGGTCATCCTTGTGTTCCCTTTGACATCTATCTGTGTGATCCTCACACCCCATCTCATCAAGCCGAATGTCCTCCCAACCCCAGTATCAGTCCGGTCGAAGGCCCTCCCTAATAAAAAACCTATCATGTCCCGAAGAACCACATCGTGGTAGGAGGGAGGGTCGCTGATGCCTTACGAAGAATACCAATAAGATTCATACTACAATTAAGCATGTATGATTCTATGTTTCTGAGGCAAAATGTGATTCAGCTGTAGAACCTTCAACTCGATCTTTTGTGTCGAATGTCGGGGTATGAATGGGTTGTATCAGCATCATCCACTAGGAATGTAAGGTCCACTAAATTCTTGCCTCACACCATAGATACATACAGGAGGAGGAAGATCTAGCCCCTTCCTAGGGACTGGCCATGAAATCCTTCCTATCATCAACAAGGACATTCTCTGCCTCAACCAGAGATCATTGAGATTAATTCTGGGTACCGATAAAGGAAGAACAACAACCTTTCCCAATGCTAGTAACTGTATATTCTACATCAGATGGCGTGGTCTTAATCATTTCTTACCGAGATGTAGTGTCTCAGTTGTTTCACTCATCGAAGGACAACCCCACATGTGGTGTCTTGTCTGCTCTTTCTCCATATTCTCCCTAGACCATTATACTTTCTCAATGGTCTGCTTCAGTGACGTTTTCTGTCCCCCAGCCTCCCCTAGTTAGTGAGTGGGGAAATCAAGGGCCAGATCCTAAGCATATGATAAGGAGCTTTTGGGACATCCATATACAATATCATTTACCAGAAATGTTCTGGCCAATTTCAACCTTAAACTTTAGTATGCCAAAATATCTTACGCAGGAGGAATTTATTTTCTTTCTCTGAACCCACTAGGTGACACCCTTCCATATTCATTAACAACGAGTAGTTTACCCCAAGAGTCCGACCCACATTGAGTATAGTTTCTAGAAATGAAGTATGGTTGACTTGGTCGTGCTCCCTGTGGCCCAGCACCATGAGTCGCCCGGTCACCACCAAACACTCCTGCAACGATGCGTTTGGAGATTTATTGTTCACTGAAGAATTATCAAGCAGGCTTCCCCCTATGTTCAGGTTCGTGATTGGGGATATATGTTGCCACCGATTTCAATTTTATTTGGTGCTAGCCCAATTTTCCAGGAGATAATGAGGATATGCGGTTAACATGGATGAACTATTGGAGGGGGGGGTGAGCTATAGATCCTTGATGAGAACATACCCCATTGGAGAGTTCCATAAATATTGGATCCATTGGGAAGGGTTACATGTTAGAATAGAAATATACTAGGACATCTAGTGTCCACCGATGCATTAGTCATCAACCGGAATCCCAATTAGGTCAAAGAGCACCTTGGATCCATCAAACCCTCTATCCCATCTGGCTTAGTGTAGAAGATAGAGAATGATCTGGGAAAGGTTGTGTTGCATCAAAAACTCATCGGGGACAAGAAGATGGTTGATGACCTCCTTCCTGATTGTGTTGTAGAGCGGTTACCAGAATACAATGATCCTCAGCTGGGGAAACATGGACAGATACAAAATTCCCCCAGTGAGTTTCCCCTGGGTAACCCTCACGATCATTCTGACATAGATACGGTAGAATCCTGAGCATATGGTAAGAGGGTGTGGTATGTTTCACCAACGTCTTCTGAATGATAGGAAAATCCTCGAGACCCAGCTTATGTTCCCCATGTTGCTTCACAGGTTATCCTGCGAGCCGCTCCACGAGCTGCTGAGGCTGCTTATCAGTTGAAGAACCTCCCAATGCAGTGGTTGTTAGGGTCCATCGTCAAGACTATAATTCCCTCACAGATGATCTAATGGTGGTTTTTATTTCTCTCTTTGAGGCGTTGGAAACTCGATAGGTGGAAATCCTGCCTGATGGCAAGCCATGTCCATTGTGGGTAGATTATATGCCAGAACCCCCAGTTTTCAGAAACCCCACCTTTTATCATTTTAATAGGAAGGGAGTCCCACAGTAGCATATGGAACACTTCATCTCAAGGAGTGGACCCATGTTGGGAACTCCAGTGTAATTAGTGGACACCAAACTCGTGTGTTTTATACTGACATTGGATGGGCCTTAATTTTTCTAATACATCCAGCTACCCATTTGGTCAGTCACCAGTTGGGAAGATCTCCATAAAAAGGTCCTTTACCAGTTAAGGTCTACCACTAAAAATATGTGAATTGTACACCTCTTCATGTGCAAGCAGTGTGCTGAAGAGGGCAACGTAGATTTTGTTTCATGGTGGAAAGGCCTCACATATTCCCAAGATATGCCCCTAAATCAGAAACAATAGCTGGAATTGTGTGTGGGGAATGTCAAAAGTAAACTAGTCCCCTCCATAATTACTCTGATTTACCTCGATGGATTCCATGATTTCTCTGATAAGGCCTAGAGTCTAGAGGAAGCCGTGCTGCAGGCCAAGCAGGAGCATCCATTGTCTCCTGCAATTCCTGGGAGAAGATCCACAAAGCTGATCCCACCGTGGTGGCCCAAATAGATCCCCCAAGGTACTGGATCTATTACATGTGGAGCCACCCTCATAGCCTCACAGAGGCCCACCACCTCAGGCACAACCTCCAACCTAGTAGTTCCCACCTCAGAATAGGCAGGATCCCCCACGTAATGTGCCACCGCCCCATAGGTGAGAAAACCTGGTCCCACATCCTTGACAGTCTCCCCTATCCCCTTGTCAGGTCCAGGATCTCATAGACCCCTTATCGGATAGAATAAACTTATCATACTCTATCAACAGGGCTCAATTAACCAGTTATTTCTGAAGTGACTTGGAATAGGGACTTCTATTGGTGCCTAAGTACTGGAGGCCCGAAGAGGTGGATCTCACTTATCGCCCCAATTATTTCCCCTATCACTGAATCCTGTTGAACACCCTCAAACAATTTTATGTTTTTAATGAATGGATTCAATACTCTGTTAATAACAAAATAGTCATGTTGGGCCCATCTCCGGCACATGTGGGATGTATATTTGTGATCCAAGACAGCAGGACTAACAACGCAGGTGAGTGAAATCAGGTTCATAATCACAGGTCTCAAAATTGTGATGAATGGAAGGATTATAAGGTAGTATACAATTACCATGGTATTATCCATGCCAATAAAAATCAACCTGAGCCTTTAGAAGACTCCTTCTCACCTGTAGAGAGTACTTATGCATCAATATCTCAACCTCCCTCTTCTCAGAAGAGAAAGCCTCTGCGAAGCAAGGGGAAACAAATTCACCCACCGATGTCATCATCACCTCACACTCTCGGTGACTTGATGACCTTGGAGATTGATATTCCAACTAGAATCCATAAAGTGGTGGAGGATTATTCAAGTGATGATCAAGGGTATTCTTCAGTTAACACCGTGGTGATGGTAAACCCCTACAAGATTCCTAACGATGAGGAGTGCCAGACAGATCCTCCCAAGGTCTTTAGTCGTCACCAGCATCGATGGGGTCGTGGCTATATGTGGTTTCAGAGTTCATGGTTAGTATATCCATCCAAGCTATGTGTGCATCCAAAACTATCAAGTATGCCCGATATAGAGCTCAACATACAGAACCTTCCCATCAAGTCTCATCAAAACTGCATTCACTGAATTTTGTGTTACTCAATTATGAAGAGCCACACCCACCATGTTGTGATCAGCCACACTCTATTTCAGATCAACATCAGTCATCCGAACCACATATATTAGTCACTCGACGAGATTCTATTAGCTAGAACCAGTACATTCCCAACACCAGTCAACCGTCGGTTTTGTTGGAAGGGCACAACATACCCCAAGCTGCAAAATGACCACATGTAAGAAGAAGTTCATTCTTGGCATAGAATTATGATACCCTTAAACATATTTCCACCATTCCTATTAGGCTCTCTATTCTTGAGGTGTTTCTCCTATTAGAGGATATGTGTGAATCCATCTTTGAAGCATTAATAATCCCCCTCCAGTTTGAGATGCAGGTAGAATCCGCATAAGCCTTCTATGATGAGGTAGTCGAGCATGCTAAATTTTAGTCCATTATCTATTTCTCTATAGAAGATGAAGGATATAGCATATTGGGGCTCATCCTCCACTGTAAATTATCAGCCACCTCAACGATGTGGAGGTTCATTGCTTTCTTGTCGACATGGGCTCTGTGATCAACCTAATCCCGACCTGATCACTTTGAAAAATGGGGTTGTGTGAGGGTTAGTTAAGTCCATTTGATGAGAAAATTCAATGTTATGATAGGACGGAACAGATTCCAGCATGACAGATCCACCTGAAGACCCAGTTCAGTGGCTTAGTGGCCAGCACCGAGTTTTTGGTAGTCTCTCATGACACCACCTATAACGCACTGATGGGTAGGTCTTGGCTTCAACTGCATGTGGCGGTCCCTTCATCATATCATCAATGACTCAAGTATTCCATTAATGGTTTAGTGGACGTACTCCAAGGTGATGTGTCCCCATTTTCCTCTTGTGAAGACCGCTACCTGGATGATTATTATTACAAGATAAAGGAAATGTAGATTCAGGCTAATGAGGTTTAACATGCTATGGTTGTGACCAATCCATGTACAAACCTAGATGATGCCTATATTGTTATGATCCACCAATTGGAGGCTACGAACCTAGATATAGGGGAATGATTCGTTACATGTATAATTATGGGGATGCATATTCCCAAGTATAAGCGATGTTGAAAGATAACCTCGTATTCCTACACGAGTCAGGCATGGGTGATCCCGGATCCCCCTACTCCCATAAGGTATTGGGATGTCTTCCCCATGGAAATGAAACTGTTTCATACAATGTTGTTTGGTTGTGCTGGGATAAACCACCTCAATATGATTTTCCATTATTGATTCAATATCATCAAGGATGGACCCTTGGAAAAAGGACCAGATGAGATCATATCGACAACCTTCATCGATATTGTTTTGGCAGCGCAGGAGTCCCCTGATTCAGTGTCTACTGCCGCTCAGGTTGGCACCAGCTTTCCATAGGGAGATACTAACTCAGAAGAATTTACTCCCACCGAGGATCCCTCCTCCATGAATGAAGAGGATTATTTTGGAGGATTATCCTCCATATTTAGAAGATGTAATCTCCACCACCATTGATACACTAGTATAGGTGAAACTTGGTAGCAAGACATATCCAAAACTAACATTGATCAGTGATGCTATTGTAACTGCCCAGTTCCAGGTGCCACCAAGAGGTTCCCCATACCCGGTTGGTCACATGGCCTCAAGTGAATTTCCTCTTACACCAAAGGCTTCCTACTAGCAGTGAGTGTCTTGGGTGTGATATTGAGGAAACTATTCCCTCATTGGAAGAGTAATGCAGTGGAATGAAATAAATAACAATAGCGGAAGCAGTAATAAAATGCAATAAGTAGACAGTGAAAGACTAGATGTAATAACCAATTGAATCACATATATATAAAGGAGTATTTATTTATATTTCTAGGAAAGAATTAAAAAAAGTAACAATGCTGGAATATAGTACTAAAAAAAAGAAAAAAAATAAAACATATAAACTTCAGCTGCATTGCAAGCCTCATCTTGGTCCCATGCTCTACAGCTCCATGTCAATCATGTACCTAACATAGAAAGGCGCTTTCTCTTATCTAATCCTACAACAATATAATCTTTTTGCACCCAAAATCATGACCCAAACAAGGTGTGAGACAAATACCATTAGGCAACCACCCAATTATCTATTCCTAACATTCTAGGAATATATATGGCATGTAATAAAAAAAATGAGGCGGTAAAAAAAGAAAGTACTCAAATATAAACAATACTGTAGTTTCAATTACATTAATTTAGATATATCAATTAATAAGCAATAAAAAACAAGTAACCCTATAGGAATCACTCATAGCACATCCCCTTTGGTTCAACCTATCAAATTCAAGCAACCCTCCGAAAATTACTCACAGTCTAACCCCTATGGTTCAACTTTAGCAATTACTCTTTGATGAAGAACTCACCTTCAATTCTTCATGTAGTCTTTTATATGTAAACTGCAGACACTCTGGGGAGGCACTCAACATCCAATTATAAATATGGTGTCGCAACATGGATGTAATGAGACTCTGAGGGAGCACCCACATCCATCCCCCTATGGTCTCGCAACATGAAAATTAAACCGACACTCTAGATAAGCCCTTCGCATTCATTCTCCCTATGGTCTACTAAACTAGCTTCCCACCACCCTATATAAGTAAATCATGTATAGTGATGTTCAACAACCACTATAAATATATAATCTACTTGGATAATAGCTTTCAAGAGCTACTTGGATAAACAACTACAAGCATATAACATCATCAGATTAAAAATCCCCCCATCCTAACAATAATAAGCATAGAAAACAAATAGCCTGATCAGCAAGGATAAAACACATGGTCAATATCAAAACAACATGGGAAACACATCCGTATCATGGAAAAAAACCATATTCACAGTAAAACAATATCTACCCTGGACACATAGCATAGCAGGAATTAATAGGGCTAAAATCCGTAAACACACAATGCCCCGTTCTAGGGTGTTGGGTGCTTTTGCCCAAAAAATCAAAGACTAGCTAAGGAAAGTCACAAGCCACCTACCTCAACATTTTATGATCGATATAGTTGAATACTAGCCTTTGAATTGACCTATAATTTCAAAGATCTACAAAAATGTCCAAAATGCTCAACCATTAGTATCTCGCAAGAGATGAGAAATCAATAAATGCGGCTCTAGAAGAATGAAGAAATCACTGATTTGATTCCAACCAAACCAATGGATTTTGATTTGGAGAATGGACGATGAGTTAGAGGTTCAAAGACGATTTGTCGACCTCGGTCACTCCTGGATGAGACCGACTAAGAAGAAGGTGTTTCTACCAATTAGATGTCACCCCGACCCGATATGACAATTAAAAATAAAATTACATGACATGTTATTTAAAATTACATGGTGTGTACTTATCTTAGCTAGAGGTTGCCTTAGGAGGTCTCCAGGTCACCCCATATGGCCATGTACTCAGCTGTTACACGGCCAGTACACGGTCACATGCGGTAACACAGTACACGGTCTGTACTTCAAAATACCTGGAGTGTACTGCTTAAATTTCCAAATTCTCCTCTTTTTCTCAAAAAAACAATAAAATAAAAACCCATACCTGAAAAGATGATCCGGGTTCTTACAAACATCCCCCCTTAAAAAAACTTTTCCCTAAATTTCCTATGTAAGGAAGCGTAGAAATAGAATCCTCAAATAGCTCCATCCACTATGATCATACATTGGCCTCCCTCTCCCAAGTCTCGTCCTGTACTCACCCATGCCGCCATAGCAACTGTACCTGAGAAACAGACTGGCCACAGAGAACCTTTGTGTTGTGATCATCGATCCGGATAGAATTCTCTTCGAATGATGCATCAAACTCTAGCTCAACCTCCTTGGTTTTAAATACATGATACGGGTCTAATAAGTAACATCATAGCTATGAAACATAGAATACATCATGCATAGCCTGATACATTTGAGGTAATTGGAACCAACAATGTAAAGACCCGTAAATTTCAAGGAAATTTTTTTCTTAATTTTCTTTGTAATTTTTCAAGAGCGCAGTCTCTGACGGCACCTGATTCCGAGGCCCGGTGTGCCCGGAATCATTTTCTGAAGTTTTGGCTCGGGTACGTTCAGTGAATGGACGAGCGGGTTTTTCTAACTTTTGAACCGGTGCCCGGAATCGAATTCTAAGGGCACCGATGAAATCGCAGCGCCGATATTCTCTTAGAAATGCTTCTTCATCAGTTATGGTTTCGATGATGAAAATCCTGGTTTGAGCTGAGACTTTTGACCTTGTGTTTGCCTCATGATTGAGATGGGTTACTTGATTACTTCGGTATATGTATGGGCATATATCTAAGTAGAGGTTATCTGTTGAGATATTCTTTGTGGTTATCCTTGTTGGTTTTAGTGAGACCTTGAGGGTCTCAGGGTCCCTACTAAGTATCGTTATACTCACCCCTGCACGGGCTATGCCCGCACTACGTTGTGTTGGTTGCAGACGACGGACATCGTTGATCGTGACTGAGACTTGCAGAGCAGGACGATACCTGGAGGTGGACCACTGGGCGGGACGTGCTCGGAGCGGACGGCGGGACCCGAGGAGCATTGGAGCTATCTGTACCCACCCTTGAGGTGGGATTTCCAGTGGACAGCTCGGTGTAGCGGCTTTTACTTTACAGTTTCTGTTTTCCCTTTCGAGTTGTACTTTACTTTCAGTTGGGTTTGTATACTGGCCCATTTACTTTTCCGCACTTCAGTTGTACTCTTTTTTTACTTAGTGTTTACTTTTCCCCTTGCTTACTCTGTGGTGCTTGTTTACTTTACAAAGGCAATGCCTTCCCTTTTTACCGGGATTTACGCCTTGGTGCTAGTCGCCAGCCCCTGGCCTATGGAAGGCGGGCTTGGGGTAGTCACGACACGGGCCCCAAGGACGGGTCGTGACAAATTGGTATCAGAGGTGGTCTCTTCTACCGCAGACTCTGATCTTTCTTCTATGTGAAGCTATAGTGTTTAGCGTATTGAGTGTGGTTATCGGTCCAGGGAGTCTAGTGTTGGTGCGGCGGCCGACGTATCCGTACACCAGGACCTTGACTTCCGATTTCCGACTTAATGCACGAAGACACTGATTGTGTGTGTGTTTCAAGTTTTCTTTGTGATTACTTGTGTCAGCTCACCAGGTATACTGTCCTGACCATGGCACACTTGTTTCCTTGTCAGGATGGCCCCACGACGACAGCCAGCTAGGATTCCGAGCGATGTGCGTGGCGAGAGCCCACCGAGCGTCGAGGACTCGGTACAGGGCCTTTTGACAGCTGACGCCCCGGCAGTACCTATACCCGCCGAGGAACCGATGCTACCAGCCCCAGCCGCTGATGATGCACGTCGCCTTAGTGCACTGCATGAGTTCCAGCGCCAGCGACTGCCCAGGTTCCATGGGGAGACGAACCCTCAGGCCGTCAAGGAATGGCTGGAGGCAGTTGTTTGGGTTTTCAGATTAGTGAGGACACCAGCAGACCTCATGGTGATCCTCACAACGAGTCTCCTGCACGCGGCAGCAGGCAGATGGTGGAGCTTGATGCTCCAGGTGCACGACGAGGCGTCTCTCCTCCGGACAGACTTTGAGAGCATCTTCCGCTCCGAGTTCGTCCCAGCCACCCTCCGAGCGGTGCGCATCCAAGAGATACTACAACTACGGTAGGGCAGCATGTCAGTGGCCCAGTACTCGGCGAGATTTACTGATCTCTCGCGCTACTCCACAGATGTGGTACGAGACCCGTTCTTCCGGGCCCGAACCTTCGAGAAGGGACTGAGGCATGAGATCAGGGCTTCGATGATCTCCCTCAACATTCCAACTCAGGCAGGGGTGTTGGAGCGAGCCCTCTTAGTGGAGAGTTTCCTTGCTGAGCAGTCTCCAGCAGCAGGACCCACCACTTACCGGCATGCGGCAGAGTCTTCTGCAGTGGGAAGTAGACGGATGACGCAGGGGTCCAAGAGGACTGGACCTACAGGTGGTCGACAGCATGACTCTGGATCGTTTTCGCGAGGCACTCGGGGTGGGCAACGACTTTCCATGAGAGGGCAGTGTTACTCCTGCGGCGGGGTTGGTCACATGGCTCGTGACTGTCCGACCCGCCATACGGATGACCAGCAGACAAACGAAGGACCCCCCAGGCAGAGGCAGAGGTTCGATCAGGGTGGGCCGCAAGGAGCAGGCGGCCATGCCAGGGGAGTTGGTCGTGCAGCTGGAGGTGGACGGCGCTTCGGGGTGTTGCCACCACCACCATCAGGCGGTCCACCCCGACCGCAGGGGACAAGAGGACATGGGAGAGCTCAGCTTCAGACAGCTGAGGCCTTCGATCATGGGGCTCCAGGAGCAGATGGACATGAGCGGGACTAGCTCCAGACCTAGAGACTTTTGTTCATGTTGCTTCTAGTTTTGTTCATTTATGTTTGTAGATGCTTTGTGTCTTTGTACTTGAGCTGTAGTAATAAAAGACACCTTTTCTTGTGGCATTTACTTCTCTATCCTCTCTTGTGTTGTTACTAAGAGGTTCTGGTTTAGACCGTTGACTTGACCCTCACTTGAGAAGTATCTACTGGAGGAGACTTAGTTACCACACACTGATGCTGACAGTATGACTCAACCCTTGGAGGCGAGAGTAACGGTTGGATCTCTTTGTAGTAGCGTCGAGGCCTTACGACGTCATCCATGGTATGGGTTAGTATCATCCATGTCTGGTTTGATAGTATTAGGCAAAGAATGTGGTTCATCCAGGGGATGGGACCAGATTTCTCTTATCGGCAAAGAAGAAATCTTGCAGCTCTTGTGGGACCTGAGATGGTCCAGGTCATCTAGGGGCGGATGAGTACAGCTCAGAGCCGGCAGAAGCCTTATGCTGACAGGAGGCGGAGACCACTAGAGTTCGAGGATGACGACCACATCTTCTTGCGGGTCTCACCTCGACGTGGTTTACGGAGATTTGGCCGAGGCGGAATGTTGTCTCCACGCTTCATCGGGCCTTTCCAGGTCCTCAGCAGGATTGGCGAGGTGGCTTATCGCCTGTCTCTACCACCTCAGTTGCACCGGGTGCACGACGTCTGCCACGTATCTCAGCTGAGAAGATACGTGCACGACCCAACACACATATTTGACCATGGGTAGCTAGATGTGGATGATGGGGCGACTTTTATGGAGGTCCCGGTGGGGATAGAGGATCGACATGAGCGGGTCCTACGTGGACGATCGATTCCTCTTGTGCGCATCAGATGGCAGCACGGGAACCTCCAAGGAGCACATGGGAGCGGGAGGCTCAGATGCGTGCTCAGTACCGCCTTTGTATCCCTAGTTTGTGTTGAAGCTTTACGGGGACGTAAAGCCCTACGGTGGGAGTAATGTAAAGACCCGTAAATTTCAAGGAAATTTTTTTCTTAATTTTCTTTGGAATTTTTCAAGAGTGCAGTCTCTGAAGGCACCTGATTCCGAGGCCCGGTGCGCCCGGAATCATTTTCCGAAGTTTTGGCTCGGGTACGTTCAGTGAACGGACGAGCGGGTTTTTCTAACTTTTGAACCGGTGCCCGGAATCGAATTCTGAGGGCACCGATGAAATCGCAGCACCGATATTCACTTAGAAACGCCTCTTCCGGAGTTGCGTTTTCTCGGGTGTGGTTTTTAATTTTCGAGCTTAAAGTTAAGAAATAAAATAATTTTTCGACAACTTTATTTTATTTCACTTAAGCCACTTGGAAGCCACTTGAAGCCACTTAAAGGCGGCTTGAACTGAGTTGAACCGGATAGGATGCTATCCAGAAATATCCTACCCCTTTGTAGGATATTTGTGAGGTGAGGCCCACAGGAGCCCCGCTGTTTCTTTCCGCTAAGTAACGCACCCGCGAAAACCCGTCATTATGAAAGTCAACTGACGCGTTTTCTAAATTCTTAACAGACCATTTAATTGGGTGGTTTATTTCGTAAATTAAATGAGCTATTTCTTTCGTTGAATTAATTCAACGAATTGATGGGTCGTTTCTTACCCTTTTTCGTGTGTTGGCATAATAATAAAATAATACCAACCAATTTATTTTGGAGGATTACTCGTTGAGAGAGGATCCTTGAACCTTCAGCCTCCTTCGCGAAGAACCCGAAAAATGCCAAGAACGTGAAGAACGCGAAGAACAACAAACCCGGAAATCGACGACGCGATGCCGACAACGTTCTTCTGCGACGTCTTTTCCTCCGCGACGGATCTTTGATCGGCTGCTTGAGTTCACCGACTCAACGCCGGATTATGCGATGACGCGACGCCTCCCCGCGACGACGCGACGATCCCTCTCTTTCGCGACGAGCTTTTCCACGAAGAACGCCCGCGCGCGACGATCAACGAGGTAGGGATTTTATATTTTTGGAAATATCCCTCCTTATATTCCCGTGAACATTCTTTAAAAATTAAAGAACCGGAATCAAAGAAACAATTTTATTTTATTAAAATTGTTGGTTCATGTGTTGAACATTTTTTTTTCTCCCGTTGATTATCTCTAACGCGGAGGGTGCGGGCCAAACGAACACGGCCTGACGACCCTCCGCCGTTCTTCGTTTTGTGTGGATTTGACGGGCGACGACAGAACGTGCCGCAACAGATGTTTGATGTTTCCGCAGTGAAGGACGAGTCCCGGGAGGAGCAACGGCGCAGACGGGAAGGAAAACGGGCCACCGGAGCGACTCCGGCGGTCCGCGGAAGCCGGCGGCGGCGCGGGTCACCGGCACGGCGGCGCCGGCGGCCAGAGGCGGCGGCGCCCCCGAGGTGTCCAGGGCGACACCCCGCGGGTGCCGCGGGGTTGTCACGCGACAACCCCGGGTGTCCAGGGCGGCACCCCGCGGGTGCCGCGGGGTTGTCACGCGACAACCCCGGGTGTCCAGGGCGGCACCCCGCGGGTGCCACGGGGTTGTCACGCGACAACCCCGGGTGTCCAGGGCGGCACCCTGCGGGTGCCGCGGGGTTGTCAGGCGGCGCCCCGCGGGTGTCCAGGGCGACACCCCGCGGGTGCCGTGGGGTTGTCGCGCGACAACCCCGGGTGTCCAGGGCGGCACCCCGCGGGTGCCGTGGGGTTGTCAGGCGGCGCCCCGCGGGTGTCCAGGGTGACACCCCGCGGGTGCCGCGGGGTTGTCACGCGGCGCCCCGTGGGTGTCCAGGGCGACACCCCGCGGGTGCCGCGGGGTTGTCACACGGTGCGTCCGGCTGTCTGGCCGACACCCCGCAGGTGCCGCAGGGGTGTCACACGGGGCGGCGGTTCCCCCTATGTCGGCCGCTCGGCCGCTCGGCCGAGCCGAGCCGGGCCGGGCCAACCGGGTCGGCCCGGACCCGGACCCCCCCCCCCATTTTTCGGACCGCTTTCGGTCAAATGCTCGTAACATGAGCTACGAGCCTCCGTTTGACGAGCCATCTGCGGAAACGCGACCCTTGGATCGAGACGGTCGTTTCGGTATATCGCACTCAAGGTTTCGGAATACTTTGGGTTCGGCCGGGTTGGTTCGTACACGAAACCAACAGGGCCCTCGGAGCGGAAACACTCATATCTTGAGCTACGAACGTCCGATTGGCGTGCCGTCAGCTTTGTTGAATTCCTCTTGATGAGACGGAACTTTTGGCATCCTCCGCCCGAGTTTTGGATGCAGATGGATGGTGGCCGGGTTGGATCGCACTGAAATCCAACCGGACCCCTGGAACGAAAAAGCTGATATCTTTCAGACCAGACGTCCATTTGACGAACCGTCAGTGGCGTTGGTGATCACGTTGAAAAACAGTCCCTATGAGTATACCCTATGAGTGTTCGGGGTATAGTTGAGTTACGGCCGGATTGGTTCGCACACGAAACCAACCGGGCCCCTGGGACGAAAAGGCTAATAACTCACAGACCGGGCGTTCGATTGACGCGCCGTCTGTTGCGTTGAGACCCCTATGACAAGGTGGTCCTTTGAGATACTTCCTTGCGGGACTTTGTGATACTTGGAGTATCGACCAGTAGCTCGTGGAGCGGACCCTCCCGGAGACGAGCGGGCGGAGCAGGGAGACCGTGTAGCTGACTAAGACCCGACGACTGCTGATCGAACGACTCGGTGTGTTATAGAGGTGCGCTTGGTTGTATCGGCAAATGGGAGCGCTTGGTTGTAGCGGAAGACCCACGACAGAGGTGCGCTTGGTTGTAGCGGCACATGGGAGCACTTGGTTGTAGCGGCAGACCCACGACAGAGGTGCGCTTGGTTGTAGGGTCACATGGGAGCGCTTGGTTGTAGCGGCAGACCCACGACAGAGGTGCGCTTGGTTGTAGCGGCACATGGGAGCACTTGGTTGTAGAGGCAGACCCACGACAGAGGTGCGCTTGGTTGTAGCGGCACATGGGAGTGCTTGGTTGTAGCGGCAGACCCACGACAGAGGTGCGCATGGTTGTAGCGGCACATGGGAGCGCTTGGTTGTAGCGGCAGACCCACGACAGAGGTGCGCTTGGTTGTAACGGCACATGGGAGCGCTTGGTTGTAGCGGCAGACCCACGACAATGGTGCGCTTGGTTGTAGCGGCACATGGGAGCGCTTGGTGGTAGCGGCTGGCCCGCAATACTCGATAGGTGGAGTACTACAACAGTCTTAAGTTAGTGGGCAGTACCTCGGAGTTGTGACAGGACCACTGTACACTCCAGAGACGGAGCTCTTCAACAGTTACGGTTTCGATGATGAAAATCCTGGTTTGAGCTGAGACTTTTGACCTTGTGTTTGCCTCATGATTGAGATGGGTTACTTGATAACTTAGGTATATGTATGGGAATATATCTAAGTAGAGGTTATCTGTTGAGATCTTCTTTGTGGTTATCCTTGTTGGTTTTAGTGAGACCTTGAGGGTCTCGGGGTCCCTACTGAGTATCGTTATACTCACCCCTGCACGGGCTATGCCCGCACTATGTTGTGTTGGTTGCAGATGACGGACAGCGTTGATCGTGGCTGATGCTTGCAGAGCAGGATGGTACCTGGAGGTGGACCATTGGGCGGGACGTGCTCGGAGCGGACGGCAGTACCCGAGGAGCATTGGAGCTATCTGTACCCACCCTTCAGGTGGGATTTCCAGTGGACAGCTCGATGTAGCGGCTTTTACTTTACAGTTGTTGTTTTCCCTTTCGAGTTGTACTTTACTTTCAGTTGGGTTTGTATACTGGCCCATTTACTTTTCCACACTTCAGTTGTACTCTGTTTTTACTTAGTGTTTACTTTTCCTCTTTCTTACTCTATGGTGCTTGTTTACTTTACAAAGGCAATGCCTTCCCTTTTTACCGGGATTTACGCCTTGGTGCTAGTCGCCATCCCCTAGCCTATGGAAGGCGGGCTTGGGGTAGTCACAGCACGGGCCCCGAGGACGGGTCGTGACAAATAAGCATCTAGCCCGACTCTTTCCAAAACCACAAATGGTCCAACATATCTCGGATAATGCTTTCCCTATCTCATAATCCTTCTATGTCGCAACCTCGGTGTGAAATGTATGAAAACTTGATCTATGACCATGAAACCAAGAAGTCATCTTCACCGATCATCATAAGACTTCAGTCGAGGCTGTGAAGTAGCCATCCCCTTCCAAAACATCTCTATCTACATTGTGGTCTCCTGGACAAGATGAGGTCCAAGCATAGCTACCTCTCCTACCACCAGCCAGCATAAGGGTGATCAACATGGCCTACCTTACAAAGCCTCATATGGTGTCATCTGAATAGTTACTTGAAAACTATTATTGTAAACAAACTCCTAATGTGGTATGTGCTTCTCCCAAGAACCTACAAAATCTAGTATTCTAGCTCGAAGCACGTCCTCCAGCACCTGAATCATACGCTCGGACTAGCCATCTGTCTGGGGGTGGAAATCTGTACTCAAATGTACATGTGTACCCAAAGCCCTCTATAATCCATACCAGACTCGAGAAGTAAAACATGCGTCCTTGTCTGAAACAATTTAGTGAGGAACTCCATGTAAACACACAATCTCTCAAATGTAATGCCTTCACAGCTCATTAACACTGAAGGTCTCCTTGATAGTCTATAACTGAGAAACCTTCATGAGTCTGTCAATGAAAACCCATACAACATCATTCCATCAAGTTAACCTCGGAAAACTAGTCACTAAATCCATCACAATATCATTACACATCCACTCGAAAATGGGTAACTGATGTAATATCCATGTTGGTCATTGATTCTCTGCCTTCACCTGCTGACAGGTGGAACATCTCTTCACAAAACCAGAAACATATCTCTTCATACCAGGCCACCAATACTGATGGTGTAGATCTTGATACATATTGGTGACCCTAGGATGAACTTACCAAACTGATGAATGAAAGTCCCACATCAACTCCTCACATATATCTATTGACACCCATACACGCCCTTGAAAACACAAGATCTCATCCTTTCCTACGGTCCATCTAGAAATAAGGTCATCTCCTAACACACTTTCCCGAAGGACTAGGCCTTCAGAATCTGATAGCTACCTCATTCGCATTCGGTTATGAAGAGTAGAGGTAACAACCACAAAAGAAATAAATTTCTGCCCCTTTCTACCATGAACCACCAAATGCATCTCATAGAACATATCTATAATCTTCCACTCACTGTTGGGAACCTAAAATTGTTGTATCTGATTACTCTTACTCAACGCATATTCTACTGTGTTGCCTTTCTCAGGCGTGTAGGAAAAATCAATGTCAAAGGACTGAAGGTACTCAACCTACCTTCACTATATCGAATTCAAATAACACTGATTAAAGATATAAAAGAGAATTTTGTGATTAGTGAAAACTAAAAAATGCTCTCTCAATAGATAATGTCAAAAACAATGTGAAGCATGACCAACTGCAACCAACTCAAGATCGAGTGTCGGGGTAATTCCTCTCATGTGGCCTCAAGTGCCAAGACTCGTATACAATGACTCCTTCTCCTTTCATAAGAACTACTCCCATATCGACACCTGGTTCATCATAGTAAACAGTATATCTCTTTCTCGACTCTAGAAATACCTGTATCGATGCTTAATTATTCCTCCCTTCCAACTCTTGAAAGGCTGACTCACACGAATCTGACCAAAATTACTTCATACCCTTCTAAGTCAGGCCTGTCAATGGCATTGATAATTATGAAAAGTATGGTATAAAATCATTGTGAAAACCATCCATCCCTAGAAAATGTTTCACCTCAAAGACATTATTCGGATAATCCCAAGAAACTACTGCTCCCACTTTCTCAGGGTCTACTGATACTCTTGTTTCTGAGATACCATGACCCAAGAAGTGAATCTAGTCCACCCAAAAGTAGCATTTTGAGAGCATATAATATAACTGATTCTCTCCCAATGTAACCAAAATGATCTCATGATATGTTGCATGGTCATGTCGAGTGTGAGAGTACACCAAGATATTTTCCATGAAAACTACCATGAAAGATTCAAAGTTTGGATGGAACACCGGGTCCATCAGTTCCATAAATATGGATGGCGCATTTCTGATACCGAAGGACATAACCACATACTCATATAGACCATACATGCTTCAAAAGGCTTTACGAGGTATATCAGATGGTCTAACGAAAAACTGATGGTAACTGGATCTCAAGACAATTTTCGAGAACACCCGGGATCCTCGAAGCTGATCAAAGTGTTCATCAATCCTCGTCAAGGGATATCACTTCTTGACTGTCATCTGGTTTAGCATCCGATAATCCACACAATGTCTGAGGGTACTATCTACCTTCTTCGAAAAAGGATAGAGGAACACCAAGGAGAAGTATTTGTTTGGATGAAACCCTTTACCTGCAACTCCTCCAACTACTTCTTGAGCTCATGTAACTCTAGTGTATCCATCCTATAAGGAGGAATGGACACTGGTGTCTCCCCTATCACAAGATCAATAGAAACTTATACCTCTCTTTTTTTAGGCAAAACTGAAATTTCTTCTAGAAATACATCCTTGAAATGACTGAGCAGAAGAGGAAATTTCAAAAGCAAAGTCCCCTGATCATCAAGATATAGACTAGAAATATGGGTTGTAACTCCTCCTAACCCATGATGCTTGGGTCCTGATCTACTCGGCTGGACATCCCACTACCCCATATGAAAGAACAAACTGCCCTCTGGTGATGTGAAACTCACCCTACAGTGATAGCAATATAGAACAATATGGAAAGGAACAAACCAGTCCATTCTAAGAATGACATCATAGCCTGTCATCTCTTGGACATAAAGGTCCCATAATAAGTGACACCAACCAACCTCAAGAGGGAACTCCTCTCACTAATGTACTCTATCCGTTCTACCCCAAATAGAATGTCCAACATCAAGAAATAAACAGATGTAGGGATACAGAGCCCAAGGCTCTCCAAAAACGTAATAGATATGAAACTATGGGAAGCCCATGTATCAAAAAGAGTAGAAGCTAAGACCGAGGCATCTCAAATCATACATGAAACTGTAGAGGGTGCGGGATCCTACTCCTAGTGGGCCAGATCAACTACAAATGTCTGGCCTCTACCATGGCCATGTGACCCTTCCTAAGCAGCCTGAGCTGATCCAACATGTTTCCGCTGAAAGCATGCCGACTTGCTACCATGTCAGTGACCTCCAACTCTTCCAGAATGGTTAGAGGAACTCCATTTCCTTGACTGATGAGAAACTCGAGTTCCTTCTCCTGAACGAGGATTCATAGGAGAACTCTGATCACTGGTTGGTGGTGATAAAAAACGATAGTACCACTGAAGATTACCTATTTTCCACATGATTGGCACTCCACTGGGTCTCTCGGACAATGTAGCCTCATATTCCCGCACTTCCCGCACTGGTAGGACACCACTTGGCTACCAGAAGAATTATCTCATCTCCTTGGATCACCATGCGTAGATTATTTTTGGCCCTTCCTGCTATCAGTAGGAGGGGTACCAACTCCTAAAGCCAAGAATCCCTGTCACCCAAATCATGAATCCCCCATATTGAGCTCCATGATCCATTCCTGGTTGACAATAGAGGTGATGGAAGTAACCTGATGATGTTCACCTAAGATCAGTTGTCATTCCTAGGACCATCCTCAAACTTCCTTGTCAGGAATAACTCATCACCTCCTTAGATGGGTGCAAAGCACAACATCTCTATGAAGTGAGAAGAATACACCATTACAGAGAGATTTCCCTTGTCCAAACTGATGAACTCTTAGGCTCAATCGGACCTCAACGTCTCTGGGTAGAAGTAATCATAGAAGGCATAAAGGAACTCAACCCAAGCCATAACCTATAGGTGTCCCACAAGTGAGATCCCATCACACCATATTTTTGTGGAATTCTGAAGCATATATGTTGTGAGCTTCACCCTCCACTCTGGTGGCATCTCCAGATGCTAGAAGATTGAAATCATGGCCTCTAACCATGATTTTGTAGCCTGAGGTCCTCCATACCATGTAATGGTTGGAGGATTCTACTGCTGAAAAACCGATGTCAAATCTTCCGTAGAAGTGTTAAGAAATAGTGCTCCTCAGAAGGTCTACATGAACCTCATGAAGCCTTCATGGAAATTTTCATCAACCCCAGAATCCGGGATAATGTCAGGTGCCCAGATGAGCACGATTGGAGGATCTTCTGGTAGTCCCTGATCAACCATGTTCGGTGTCTTATCGTTCTCCTCAATCTAGCATACATCCAGAGGATTTCTCAGTGGCATGACTCTGTAAGGACAAGTGCACACATGATCTCCAAGTTAACATGCAATTAAACATAGAATTGAAATTGTTAATTAGATAATAAAATCATTCAAGATTTCTAAAAGGTGGATACATAGTGTGTACATATCCACACAGCGTGTTCCCTTAATCCTTCATATTGACTTGTACTTTTGCCAGACTAGGTCATGTAACACCCCATACACATGGAATATTGTCCTAACACATGGCATGTACTAGAATCCTCTTCCCCTTTCCAACTTATTCTACATGACAGAAACCATACAGTACTCCTAGAGCAATACTACCCAACATCTTTGTGCTAGACACAGTGTCAACAATAAAGATTTCACTTACCCGTGTCGTTAGTCATGCAACCAGTTACAAAGTAAACCCTACATGGTGTGTTCAAAATGTAAACAATGTGTACATAACTGAGTTTCATCCATCTATGTCATTGGTCACAAAACTAGACACATGTTTCTTACAACATAGCATGTATGGCTGGTACACGGCGTGTTCCTCCAAGGATTTCCCAACCATGTGTCTCTGCCCACACAGCCTATGACATGGTTAGATAATTACATGGTGTATGTGTACATACACTACACTACCTTTACATAAGAAAAATAGTTCCTTCCCGAATAGAAAGACACATGGCGTGTATTCTAAAATAAACACCGTGTATTTGGGAGTTTACAGATTGTAAGTCTCAGAAACTACTCTAAAAGCCTATAAAACACTATAAAGAACAATAAAGTACCCAATTATAATTCGTGAGATCCCATACTCCCCATGAATCAAATCATGGCATCTTATACATGTCATATAAAAGCATAACACTGCAATGATCCACCAAATTCAGATCAATGATGGCACATAACACCTCAAGAACCAAAGTTTTCATTCATTCAAACTAAACCATACACAATCTGATGCCTTATAGAAATAGCAGGCATTCTATCATGGAATCTATCACAACAAAATGCAAATCTAACACAACATCTATCACAACATCATGCTATTTATAATTCACCCTAAATGGCATGGAAAGAATGCATGACATGTGATCTCTAACAAGTGCCTATATGATGCATGAGATGGAATACCATCATCTCATCAGGTTGCAACAGAAATAGTACCTCAATGATATCAACAATAATATCACAATACATTTGAATCCCCCAATAGTGAAACGAAATAAACTATAAAATTGAAAAACTAGAAAAATTGAAACAATCGAGTTAAATTATCTTTTCCTAGTACACAGGTTAGCTATTCCCCAGCATAGCTTATTACCAAGTACATATTCCATCCTATCCATGAATATAGGCTCCAAATAGTATGTTAAATCGAAAATATTTCTACTAATACCACTTTGAAACATCATAGTTCTAGGTTCCACCCAGAGGTGCCTCGTACCCAATTAATCACATGGCCTTAAGCACATTTCCCAAATCACTAGAGGCTGCTGACTAAAAATGAGGGTCTTGGGTGTGATATAGGAAACACTATGCCCTCATTGGAAGAGTAATGCAGTGGAAAGAAATAGATAAAAACAGCAGATATAGTAATAACATGAAATAAGTAAACATCACAAGACTGTAAGTATCAACCAAACAGAGAACATATATATAAATAATGCATAATACATATGTCTAGGAAAGAAGTCAAACATGTAACAATTATGGAATACAGTACTAAACCAAAGCACCAAGAAAACAAATAAACTCCAGTAGCATCACAAGCCTGAGATTGGTCCTATTCTCTCCAACTCCACAAAACTCAAGTACCTGAAGTAGAAGGGTGCTTTAACTTATCTATAATTGAAGCAATAAAATCTTTTTGGGCCCAAAAGAAGAACCCAAATAGGGTATTAGATGAATCCCAATAGGAAACTACCCAATGATCAGTGTCTAATAGTCAGTGAATATATATAGTAGTCATTAAGCAAAATGAAGTAGTATAGAAGGAGGTACTCAAAAGTAAACAATCCTACAGTTTCAATTTCATTAATTTCCATATATCAAGTAAGATTAAATAAAAAAAGTAACCCTTTGGTAATTACTCACATCCCATCCCCTCTGGTTCGACCTATCACACACAAGTAACCCTCTGGGAAGTACTCACAGTCTAACCTCTCTAGTTCAGCTTTAACAAAGACACTTTGAGGAAGCAGTCACCGTCAATTCGCATTGTGGTCTTTTATCAGTAAACTATATACACTCTAGGAAATAACTCAATGTCCAATTCCGCATGTGTTCTAGAAATGTGGATATATAGGCACTCTGAGGGATAACTCACATCCATCCCCCTATGGTCTCGCAATGTGAAAAGTAAACAGACACTCTGGACAAGCCCTTAGCGTCCATTCTCTCTATGATCTACTACACTGTATTCCCATAGCCTAGTGTAAGTCAATCATGCACAATGATGTTCAACAGGAAACGTAAACCTTATAAACTACTTTCCTAACATCTTTCAAGAGGTACATGTCTAAACAGCTACATGCATATAACAACATCATATTTGAAATCACTACATCCTAAAAATACTAGGCATAGAAAACAATAATCCTAATCGGAAATGCTAGACCAAATGGACAATATAAAAAAACATGGGAAACACATCTATATCATGGAAAATAACCATATTCACAATCAAAAAAACTATATTCAAGCACACACGACATAACAGTCATTAGTAGTGCTAAAATCCCTAAACACGCAATTCCTCATTCTAGGGTATTGGGAACTTTCGCACATATAATTAAAATACTATCTATAAAAATACACAAACCAACTACTAGGACATTGTACAATAGATATAGATGAATACCAACCTTTGAATCAACCTATAACATTGTTGATCTACAAAACCATATAGAGCACTCCACTAAGAGTATATCACAAAAGAGGAGAAACCTAGAGTTAAGGATATAGAAAATAAAGAACTCACCGATGAGATTCCAACACAACCGACATAGGTGATTCATAGAATGGATGGAATGTCAGTGGATCAGAGAAGATTCATTAGCCTTGGTCGCTCCTGGACAAGATGAGCTGAGAAGGAGGGGTTTATTCCAATTAGACATGACCCTGATCTGATATAAAAATTAAAAAGAAAAGTGCATAGAGTGTTCATTAAAAGCAGACAACATGTACACTCCTTAGACAACCTCCACTTTAGGAGGTCTCAAGGTCACCCAACATGGCCTTGTAATTGACCGTTACATGTCCAGTACACGGTTACCTGTGAAAACTTGGTACACGACATGTACTTCAAAATACACGACATGTACTCCTTAAATTTCCAAATTCTCCACATTTTCTCCATAACTCCATAAAAAACTAATACCTAAAAAGAATATTTGGGTTCTTATAGCTATGTTTTTTATATAGAAACAGTAGTATGTGGAATTCTTGAAGAAACATTGTGATTTATTTTCTTGGATTTATGACGAAATTACAGGACTATATCTTCATGTCGTCATCCACCACCTCGGTCTTCCAGCAAATCATCATGGGTTCAAACAACCTCCCAGAAATATGCATCCTTCTTATGGGGCCTTGGTTGAGGCCGATGTTGATAAGATCATCAGATCCAATTTCGTCCAGGAGGTCTAGTACCCTAGATGTGTAGCCAACATTGTTCCCATTAGGATGAAAATGGACCGATCAGATTATGTATCGACTTTCGGGATTTCAACTGTCACTGTCTGAAGGGTGATTTTCCTCTTCCCATGAAAGAGCTATTGATTTATTCCACTGTTGGGTTCAAAGATCTATCCTTCATGGAGGGGTATTTTGGTATAACCAAAATTGAATGGACCCTGAGGATGTTGATACTACATCCTTCAGGGCACCACAAGGTAACTTCTCATACCAAGCATTGCATTTTGGTCTAATGAATGTAGGTTCCACCTATTAGTGTTCCATAAAATGCATATTTAATCCGATCCTCGAGAAATTGATGGAATGCAACATCGACAGTCTGGTGGTTAAATCTCTCCAGCGTTAGGACCACATCAAATACCTTGAGAAAGTGTTTAGATTCTTCTATTCTCGTCATCGGAAGAAGAACCCAATGATGTGTGCCTTCTAGGTCCCATCCGGAATGTTTCTTTTTAATGATGTTAGATATTGATGCATTGAGATCAATCTGAAGAATAGTAAGGCCATTAGTTAGATGTCACAACCGAGCAATATTCAAGAGATTTGAGGATTTCAAGGCCACATGTCCTACATACGTCAGTTAATTATGAATTTGGAAGACAAGTGTAATAAATTTTCTTGGATCCTGAAAATAATCATGGTTTATCTATGGGATGAGGAATGTTAGGATGGTTTCAAGGAATTCAAGTAGTACCTATTGGAAATCCACTGGTCCTTTAGGTGACACCCTAGAATAATCTCTCAACACCCTTCTTTCCCAGAAGAAATATAATGGAATGGAGAACAGTCTCTACTATCTCAGCATCATGCTCCTTGATATGGAGATTAGATACTCCCCTGTCGAAAATGACTTCCTTGTGGTGGTATTCTCTATACAGAAATTGTGACATTACTTGTAGCAGCATATTATAAAACTAGTTTCTCTAGTGGATCCGCTAAAGTACATCCTGAATAGTCCCATGTTGATAGGATTTCTAGATCAATGGGAAGTAATCCTCTAGTAGTTTGACATCAGGTTCGTCCCCCAGAATTATATTAAGGTGAAGGCAGTGGCAGACTACCTTACTTCCAATCCATCCCCTGCAGACTAGTACCCTGACCTTAATTTTCTAGATGATACAATCTTATCAGTAAACCTAGTCATTTTATGTTGGAAAATGAAATTTTATGGTGCTTCTTAAAGCACTATCAGGTTAAGACTCAATGACCCCAAACTCAACAGAGTGCACATGGGTGTCATCTTCACCACTCTAGCAGAAGTTTTTCATCCCTATTCATTACTTTTGTCTGAAGGTTATTCCAAAAATCATCTAGAGTACTAGTTTATCATCATTGGCCTTGAGAAAGCCCTTGAGATTGATGTTATCAACTTGAATGTGAAAGGGGACTCCTAACTAGTAATGAAACACATAAATGGTGATTATGTTTTCAGGAATCCAGAGGTCGTACCATTTTTGGAAAGTACCCTCCAATTGATTTCCCAGTTTCCATCTCGGCCATGAGATACCCATGTCCCTTGATACCAAAACGGTCAAGCCGACACCTTGGCTAGCCTAGCTGCATATCTTCTAGTGCCTGATAAAGAAGATTTTATTATCCACGAGGAAGACTTGAGTGTCATCACTCCCATAACTCTAGAAGACGATGATAGATCGCAAGTAATCCACCTTACCATCTGTGCCACCACATCAGGTCCCTCATGTCCCTGTTATGCAGTTCTTGAAGTGACCATGGATTGGAGTACCCCTTTTATTGAGTACCTCTTGCACGCCTCCTGGAAGATCGAGTCGAGCACGTGAAAATCTGAGATCACACATTGTAGTTTACCTTCCATAGGTGTCCCAGCCTTGAGAAAATCCTCTAAAAGAACTAGTTTGATGGGGTTATCCTATGTTTCATTCAAGGATGTGAGATTTCTCAGGTAATGTGGGAGGTTCATTCTAGTTACTATGGGGGTCATCAGACTAGGCTGAAATTATCTCACCAGATTAGAAGGTTGGGGTATTTTTGTCTCTCCATGATCTGTGACTATATTGAGTTTTCCAAGTGATGTCATGCATGGAAAATTCATTCGAAATTTGTGAATCGACTACCAGAGCCTATCCACGATACCATGTACTCTGGGCCCTTTTTGGTCTAGGGACTCGATGTCATGGGACCATATCCATCGGCGACGACATTCCAATGCAGATTCACCTTAACATTTATGTATTTTTTTCCAAGGCGGTAGAGGAAATTCCTCTCATGGATTTTAAGGCCCGTTCTATGCTTGAATATTTGAGCTCCAATATAATCCAGTGATTTAGAGTTTCTCATGACATCCTCAGTGATAATGACACCAATGTTCGGACAGCCAAGATGGAAAAATTGTACGTCAAGTAATACATCTATTTTAACCGTACATCATGCTATCTCGTGGAAGAAAATGGGTAGTTCGAGGAATTCAAAAAAACCACATCTATCATTTTATACAATATAGTTGTTCAGAATAGGACTCATTTTCTGAACAAACTCCCTAACGGCCTCTCATCTTATCAGACGATGAATCGTAATTCCACCCAGGTGACCCCGTACTCCCTGGTGTACAAAACAAAGGTCGTCTTTCCCATCGAGATTCAATTTCATTCATTACACACAACAGTGAATGATAAGAATGCACTAGATAAGATATCTGAAATTCATCTAGGAACTGTCCTCGTGTCTTGCACAATCTAGAAAGTCATTAGGACAAGATAGCCAAATCTTTCAATAAGAAAGTTCACCTCCATTCTTTCTTGCATGGTGACTTGGTGTTGGCTCTTGGAACACCGATGATACCTGGTAGGAAACCACCCAAACTGGATCCCAAATGGGATAGAGCGTACATAATTTACTAGGTTAACCCCAATGGTGCATACTCCATGGTTAACAAGGATGGTGAGTGTATAAATCCTCCCACAAATGCCAAATTCAACAAGAAATACATGTCATATGTGAGTTATGGTCCTACCTGACCTTAAACTATTACTACTATATGACATTAAACTGATTTGTTTTCCCACGTGACAAAAAAATGAATGATGGTCTGATCTATATAACCTTAAAATAAGATCTCCCTATATCCATAGTCTCAAATGACGTTAAGTTTATCCTTCATGAACTACGTATGGCTTGATTCACATCCTCATGGGATACATAGGAATGATCGTACACCTCATCTTAGAGTCAATCCACCAAATTATTCTTTTTCACTACCCCCTAGGTGTAGTTCTCTTAGATGATCCCACATGGTGTATCATACAATTACTTGGCTCCATCATGTTGTGGCTATGATGATCGCACCATGTTCCTCTCCTCGTTCTTCTATCATCCCACGTCATCACCACATGACGTTAAACTACATGGACTTTTCAGAGCTACGTATGGATTGACTACCATTCTTATAGGATACGTAGGAACCCCCAAACATTTCATCTGTAGGACCAGCTTCCAACTTCAAGATCTCCCCTTGGGTCGAAACACATGGTGTGTTGTAGGCTTTTTTCCCTCATTCACGTCAACTTCATCGTGACTCCACCATGTATCCTTATCCATGGATATCTTGACCTATTTCATCAACCTGCATAACGTTAAACTACACAGGCACATTCATGCTTCAAAAAATCCATTTATTTGATTCATCATGATCTTTCACATCGAAATGTACCCTCGAACAGCATGGATGTTATGCACTAGGGCTCTCCTACCATTTCGGGCTGACGACCATGAGGATCTTGGACGAAAAACTGATACAAGTCCCGCATTGAGAATATGGTCAATGGTGAAAATCATTTGTTATTATCATTTTTGGTCACATGATGTGAATGTTGTGTTACAAATGCATTCAACAGTTACCCCCCATCATTTTCACCACCACTGTATATCCCAAATATTGGGTGTAGTGATTTATTTTGTTCTCATATCCTTTCAAACATCTAACTTCCTCGGGAAAGAGTTTTGATTTGGTTGGTGCCAACCCTGATTGGTCTTCTTCCCTCATTTTAGTACCCCTATATGTCAAGGATAGCCTGATCCTATTCTTTGTTACCCACAATGAGCATTGATCGCATGGGCCTAAGAGATTTGGTAAGGCAATACCTGCATAATTAGTCATGTATCTGTGGTCTGAAACATATGACATTAAACTAAGATCACCATCATCCTCATGGAATGAAATTAAATAAAAAAATGGTTGTGACCTTAAGTATGTGGCTGAGCCTCAGGTCCCTTAGCCTTTACAGGTCCTGGGCCCAAGTTCTCACTTAGGATTATGCGGTGTGATTTGGACTCTGTGTCCTTGTTCACACTGGGCTATTTCTACCATGCCGCATACATCCTCTTGAGATACTCTCATATCTTCATCCTAGCCACAAGATGTTAAACTTCTCAGGTCCCATCATGATATACACATCCCATCATTTGGGTTTCTATTATCTTTCACATCCCAAGGGACCCCAAATGGCATGGATGCTAGGCCCCATGGATCTCCTACCATTTTGGTCCAATGTCCCCGAGGATTCTACATGAAAATTTGATACATGTCCTATATTACGAGTATGGTCAGCGGTCGACACTCATTTCATGTCCCCATTCAATGATATGATAAAGATATTGTGTTGCGAATATAGTCATTAGCCATCCTAGATCATTGTTACTGAATTGTGGTCTCCCACTAGTAGACGCGATAATTCACCCTTTCCAACCATATATCCCACACACATTCAATTAATTTGGGAATTTACAGTCCGAGTTCTATGAACATAAACTATGATCTATGATTTTATAGTCGCATGATGTAACACTGCACAACACCTTCAGGAACAATGTATGGCATGATTCCCATCCAAATAGGATACATAGAAAAACATGGATTAAATTTCATTGGGTTCATCCTAGGTTCATTTAATCTTTCTCTCGGCCACATGGCCTGAGCTCTCCCTGGGAATCATTAATGGTGTGGCATCTTCAGGTTTATGTCCTCATTCTCATCAGGTCACTCGCCATGTCGTACACATCCCTCTTCGAGATACATTTCCCCAATCTTCATCCTTACCGCATGACATAATACTTCACAACATCTTCCAAAACTACATTTTTCTTGATTCCCATATTCATGGGATACGTAGGACCGCCTAAAAATTTATCCATCGGGTCTGGCCCCATTTCATAGAAACCTCTATATCTTCTTGGCCCCTGGACTATGTTCATCCAGGATAGGGGAATGCAGTGTGGTATGGGCTTATGTCCTCATTCTCATCGAGATGTTAATAGCCAAGCCTCATGCCTCTTTCTCCTGAGATCTCTATGTCCCCCATGTTATACACTCATCATTTTGAGTTAACTGCTCTTGAAATGGGACCCTTGACCCTTTTTGGCAGTTCACCAATGGGCCCATGAGCACTCTGGTTCAGCACCTAGAGTGTTCAATTATACATAGACATGTTATCGCCCATCCTCATGCTTCATGTTCCCCTTCATTCAGGAATTCATCATCTTTCACTCCCAAAAGGACCACCCGAAAAGCATGGATTCTAGTTCCTTGGGCTCTCTAACCATTTTAGGCCAACTTCCTCGAGGATCTCGAACAAAAAATTGACACAAGTGCCACATTGTGAATAAGTACGTTGGTCGATTCACATTTATTGTTCCCATTTCAGGTCTCACGATATGGATATTGTGTTCTAAACATGGTCAATAATTATCCCCCATCGTCAGTAAAACCCCATCAATCACTAAATGTTGGTTGCATGATTCACATCCTTTTCCACTCTATTATGTTCAAGTGGAATTACAATAAACTCGATTCTACCCCCCCCCCCCCCCCCGCGTGCATGTATGTATGTTAATAAGGTGGGTTAGTAATAGTGGACTATCACTCACCTAGTGGCCCATCGCTCCAAATGTGTGTCTTCCTCTACTTGGGAAATCCCATCGCCACTCCTTGTTTCCCACATCAAGCTGGACTCACATGGTCTTAGTTGTTATGGTTGGGTGTGTACTGGTTAAATTGTGCCACACATGATTTTTTTCCTGCATGACGTTAATATGTGATCCCAAAACTTAGTATGGCCTGATTCCCATCCTAATGGGCTATATTAGAATGCCTGACCACTTTGTCACATGCCCATCCTAACTTTAAATTTTGGTCCTCTGACCTAAAAACTTACTCTGGGGATATGTGGTGTGATGTGGACTATTTATGTCTTCATTCACACTAGGTTTAGAGCTACCACATCACATACTACCTTTTTTGGTATATCCCCTTTCACTATCCTTCCTACTGTATGATGTTAAACTATATGAATCCATAAGTCATCAACACATGACCCTCAACTGTGATTAAACCCTCAACAAGTTCATGTTTCCCTATCATAATAATGGGATGCATCAGCATCTTCACCAAAGATTCTTCACCTAACCAGTAATGGTCTTTTTTAACACTATGCTTGAGAACTACGTTTGTCTTGATTACTATCCTCATAGAACACATAACGAATCCCAAGAAATTCTCCTTGGGCCAAATCCTAGGTTCGTTAAACTATGTTTATCATCCTTACCATATGGAATTTGAATTATGCATTTTTCGTCCATATGTGTAGGACATAGGACTACATATTATTTTCAGTCATTACTAGGGAGTTTTTATTAGGGAGTAATTTGGATCCCTAGTCTGACCAATGTGTCCACCTGATGTGTTACACCATGGTGGAATAAATTCTAGAGTGTTTGGCTCTATTCGAACAACCCATAACTCCACCCTCTATGTTTTCCATGCCATTTATTTGGACCCTTGTCCTCTTTTATGCCTGAAAGAACCCCCTAATAGTACGGACGCTCAGCCTATGGCTCACCTACTATCATGGGATAACGTCATGAATGCATGAAGGATGAAATTTTGGTGTAGGTCTCATGTTTCAAATATGGCCAGCGATTGGCCCTCATTTGTTATCCCCATTTCAGGATAATGCAACAGGGATACTGCGTTTTGAATACTGTCAACATTTATCCTTCATTGTCTCTCCATCCCTACAATGTTTTGATTTTTGGGTATCGTAATTTACACCATCCACTCCCCTATGTTCGGATTGATTCTAACGCCCCTGGCGTTACCCCACTCATTCACCAGGGAACATTGTGAAAATGAAAATTCGCTATTCTGAGAACCTTATCCTCCATTAAGTCCTCATTCTTTCTTCTTAGAAATCTAGATTGGTTGTTCAAACCTTGGATGCTCGATGCATAGTTGGAACTCTCATATTCGGATGGAATAATGAAGAAGTCATCCCATATTTCTTACATCAGGAACGACTCACATGATCTTGGGGATTGATCACTTGATATTTCACTAATGTTATGGATATTTTGTAAACCAAAACAATTAACGAAACTCATACATGCACAATAAATGATCAAATCATGAAGTTATGTTTAAAAGTTCACATGTATTACAACACCCAATGATCGGCCCCTCCCATGGATGGGTTTACCTCTTCAATGGAGCATTCCAACTCCTTCACTCTATAGATTGAGGCATCCGGGATCCACTGTCACCTATTTATCTTCCACTCCTCCTTGGAAGAGAAAATCTGTAGTTAATAAATCCGTGATCCGGGCTCTCTCTTCATCGGTTCGGATGATTGCAATCTCCATAGAGGCTCACTTGATCCATTCTTCAACCTTTTCCAGCTGGCCTTTGAGAAATATTGGAGCTCCGATTGTGCATTGAGGAATGAGGAATGATCAATCTATCATTCCCACTACTGATGAACTTCCCTTTAGACCTCTTGGAGCCTCTTTATATTCACTAATTTCCTCCATTTCCAGCCAAAACCAAGGCTACGATTGCACTCATGAATTTTCTCTTCCATAAAGTCTTGAATGATCATATGAGGAAATTGCACATCCACTCCTCCAGTGCATAGATCATGTATCTAGAAACGAAGGCTCCCCATCTCTTATATCCATTGCACATGAGGTTTCTCTTAGATTAAGCATCTGATCAGCTTCCTTGACCGAAAATGGATGATTTTTATATCTTCTTCATCAGATGTCTTCTCATCCCGACCAGTGGGGTCAAAAAGTTCCAAGGTAGGGAACTCCTCCAAGAACTCAACAACAGGATCTTCATCTGATTTTTAGTTAGGTAGGTTTGGACCCACTTCATCCGGTTGATCCTCGTTATCAGACTCCACCACAATGATTTTGGGTTCGACCCAGTTGACGGCCCCACCTGTGATCGGGAGTGCTTTAGTTTTGTCATCTTGGGATCTTCTTCCATGACCACTAGCGTTCCCCTAGGAAAGGCAGATCTAGGAGATCCAACCAACCTCACCAAGGCTTTCCACAACATTTGAAGAACTGTGCATACAATATGCACACAGAAGTATGTTTACTTGATCAATGGATGACCGTTATGAATTCTGTGAAGAATAATTAGATGGATCAAATAGTCAGTATATCTCTTGAATTGTTTTTGTTGGAACCCTAAGTCATGGACTTATATATATTTTTGGGATTTCCAAAGGCACTAGGAGAACCACCCCAGGTGTCTTAGCCCTGCTGGGCATGATGATCATCATAGCCGTAGGCGTGGATCCCGATGTCCCCACATCTGCATCTACTTTCAAGAAGGAACAATGTTTCCATATGAGGCCCTCCTGCACAGATAATATGTTAGATTAAAAGTCCTAAACAGCCTTGGAGAATACTACATGGAAGTGTTTTAGGGTTTACCCTGAGGGACTCTACAAACTCTTCATTCTTTGGGTATGAGTTTCCGACCTCACCCTCTTCCATAGGGATCCCTCCACCGACCTCCTCCCTCTAGAAGGAATCGTCTGATTCTTCCTGTAGAGGGAAGTGCTCTCTCAATTCGATGGCTGACAATTAAAGAGGGTCTATTATATAGATCATCACCTTCACTCAATCCGTCATTGGGGATGGAGCACCCTGGGAGTTCACAATGTCCTCCATCTCAGCAAGGTACTGCTACCCATTTTCCTGGGATACCGCATAGCTCGCCCTAACAGGACATATCCCTAGTAAATCCATATAGAGTGGATTCAGATGTTGCAACATCTCAGAAGGGCTGACGAATTACCTCTTGACATCCCATATGTCCCAACACTCTAGAGAGGGTAGAATTTTTAGGCATGTCTATGTGGCACAACCGATTTCACAGACCCTAGGCTGGTATCCTTTGGAACCCCCTGGGAGGCCACCCCCCTGATAATTTTTCTCCTCTGGGAACACTGGGTCTGCCACTACAGCATTCCTTTCGAAGGTTCTAGGTTTGAAAACAACTACACCCCACCACCATGGGATGTCCTTGTCAGCTTCCAGCCCTAGCCTCAAGGTTGAGGGGGGGTGGTCACTGGCATAGACAGTCTGTTTCTTCATCATTTCCCCTAGGTATGATCGCTCTTATCTTTTGGAATATTCATTCACCAGTCCATAGACAACTGTGGGACGAGGTAGATAATTCCACATATTCACATCCTCCAATGAAAACAGGATCAACATTTGTTTCATCACTCACAGATGGTCCTCGTGGATCACTACAATGGAAACTCTTAGGGTTAACCTTTGAATTCACCGAAATTTCCCCGCGAAATGGTATGGGGCGTACGGCTCATAGAGAGGATCATGGTAAACTCGCGCCACCCAAACTCCTCCATGAAAATACAAGAGGTAAGACTGATGATCCTATGTTCCCTAGCCGACATTAGTGAAAATTCCTATCGATGTTGGAAATAGGTGGAAGTTTAACTCATCCGCCTTCCAAATCTGGTTCAACACCAACTGCCAGCTCATCATGGTCAAGAAACACCCCACCGTGTTAAGAATGGATGGTTAGAAGAACGACCCTATAGGCGAAATAGGGTATAGATATTCACTCACTCCCCATATTTGCACCTCTTTCTAGCCATACAGATGATTGAATGTCCCACATAACCTATATGGTTTCTTCCCTTCATTGATGTGCCACAACTACTTATACAGCTTGGCAAGCATCAAGATTCCTATGTTGACCCACTCCCCTATGGCCAATGCAGATGACATGATGAATGCAGCTATCCTAAAAACTAGTTTCTACACAGTAGTGACACTGAATCCCCATGTCTTCCACTAGCTATCTTCCAAGAGTCGCCAATACGAGTGCTCCTTGATATGTTGAACCGCCTTTGTCCAGGTCTGAGGCCTCACGAGAAACAATATGTCTTCAGAGAAATATAGGAATTTCTTAAACATCCACTTAAAGTATAGATCCCTAACTTACATCTTTTCCTCCCCCTACACTATGTCCATCAATGCCTTTTCCAGTGGTGGAACCTGCTCTAGTTCCTCCCATGTGTTCACATCAGGGAGGATCTCATTATAGATTACCACTACTATCGGGACCCCCGAGATTTGGTGAAAGTTCCAGAGGCAGATACCAACCTCCCCATGGCAATGATAAATGATATTGGTCCTCAACAACCACATACTCAATAACTTTGGCATCATCTACTTTGGATGGTAGATGTGAAACCGGGAATCCCAAGCCACCTCATATAGTCCCACTCACCTCAGCTCTGCCTCAAACTCCTCTCACGAGGTGCCTACCCAGTAGGCCCAAGACAAACCATCCGTAATGTTGTCTCCTGGCGCAAATCGTCCTCATCAGTCCTCCCATTCTCTAGTTTCCCCAAGGTTGCATTTAGAACTGTGTAGTATAGTGGAAGAGATGTCTCTGGTTGCATTTTCTTCCCGTCAATGTTATTCACATGGTTTTATTGAAAATCATCATTAATAGTTGTGAAATCCTCCCAAGTATGGCCATCAATCACCTTGAAATACTAGCACTAGCGCAATGTACTCTTGAACCAGTCATTTGACTCTTCTTTACTTGCTTTTTGAATGAAAACATCATCCTTTATAACGAATCCATACAAAGACATCATTTTGAATAGTGTATAGTTCTTCTGAATCTCTAATAGTAGCTCCACTTGGGAATCATAGTCTGAATGGCTCTGTACATGTTCCCTAATACCCATGTTATTTTCCCTTTCTTCCCTTTGGGCAACATCTGCAAGGACCCCTAGAAGCTCCCTGATGATCCATTCAACAGTCAAGTGTTGAAATTTTTCCCTAGATCACGAAGATTAATGGAAAAGTTTAATCACGAATCACGTTCACAAAGACAAGTCATAGATCCCTACCAAAGACCTCAGATACACAAGACACAAAGCGCACTTGATGTGGATGCTAGGTATGAGGTCTCTCCAACCATTTCAGGACAACACCCTCAAGGATCTCGAACAAAAAATTGATACAAGTACCATATTGTGAATATGTTTAGGGGCTGACTTTCATTTTTTGTTCCCATTTCAGGTCACACGATATGGATACTATGTTTCGAACATGGTCAATAGTTATCCTCCATCATCATGACAACCCCATCAAGCCCTAAATTTCGGTTGCACGATTCACATTCTTTTCCAGTACATTATGTTCAAGTGGAATTCCAACATATTTAAATCCGCCCCCTTATGTATGCGTGTTAAGAAGTCAGGTCAGTAATAGTGGAACTTCACTCACATATTGTCACATTGCTCCGAATGTGTGTCTCCCTATTCCAGGAAATCCCATCACTACTTCTTGTTTCCCAGATCCAGCACAACTCAAGTGGGATTAGTAGTTTTGGTTGGGTGTGTACTAGTGCAGCTATGCCACACCGGCTTTTCATCAAGCATGATGTTAAACTATGACCCCATAAATACATATGGATTGATTCCCATCATAATTTTGCATGTAGGACCGCCTGACCACTTTTTCTTGTGCCCATCCTAACATTCACTTTTGGTCCTTTGACCTAATAAACTTCTTTCGTGGATACATGGTGCGGTGATGACTCCTTATGTCCTCATTCACACCGGTTTTATAGATACCACATCACATACTCTCTTTTTGGGATCTCCCCTTTCACTATCCTTCCTACCCTATGACATTAAAAAACACAAGTTCACATGTCCTCGATGCATGATAGTAAACTGCGATTTTACCCTAAACAATTTCAGGATTCCCCATGTTAATGATGGTATGTGTCAGCTTCCTCGCCAAATAGGATTCCACTACTAGTCGTGGTCATTAATCGTGTTGTGATCGAGAACTACATTTGGATTTTTTCCCATCCCCATAAAATACATAGTGAAGCATAAGCAATTCACCTTGGGCCTAGCCCCAGGTTCATTGAACTATGTGCATTGTCCTTACCATATGACCTTTAAACTACATGTTTATCTTTCTTATTGGTATGATGTTGAACTATATTTCATTTTAGTTCATTTCCAGAGAGGTCATATTCAAGAGTAAGTTTGATCCCTAATCAGACTGATGTGTCCACTAGATGTGTTTTCACCATGGTGGTGTAATTTCAGGAGTGTTGGAATCTATTTGAACAGACCATCACTCCACCCTCACCTATTTGTGTGCCCTTTATTTGGACCCTTGACCGCTTTCATTACTAAAGAAACCCCAAAATTGTAAGGATGCTCGGCCTATGGCTCACCCACTTTCATTGGATAACATTCCAAAAGACAAAAAGAGGTCATTTCGATGTAGGACTCATATTTTGAATATGGCTAGCGATTGCCCCTCATTTTTCATTCCAATTTTAGGGTAATGTAATTGGGATACTTTGTTTTGAACAAAATCAATAGTAATCCTTTATTGTCATACCATCCCATCAATATTTTGAATTTTGGGTTTTGTGATTCACACCTTCCACTCCCCTCTATTCAAATTGATTCTAATTCCCCTAGAGTTATCCCGCTTATGCACTAGGGAACATTGAGAAAATTGAAATTCAACTTTTCTGAGAACATTATCCACCAGTCAGGCCTCCCTCCTTCTTCTCAAAAATTATGATTGGTTATTAAAACCCAAGATGCATGATGCTTGGTTGTCACTCTTATATTAGAATGGAATAACAAAGCAGTGATCCCTTGTTTCTCACATCAGGCACTACCTACATGAGCATCTGGATTGATCACTAAATATTTCACGAATGTGATGGGAATGTAGTAAACCAAAACAAATAATGGAACTCATGAATGCACTCTAAATGATCTAATCATGAAAGTACATTTAAAATTTTACATGCATAACAACACTGAAGGATCAGCCTCTCTCATGCATATGTTCACCACATCTATAGAGTGTTCTTGCTCTGCCAATTTCTGTCTTATGGCATCTAGGATCTACTATTTCCTGTTTATCTCCCAATAATCATGGGTAGTGATGGGGCATAGTTTATTACTCATGATCAGGGCCCGGTCCTCGTCAGTTTAGATGACTTCTTTCTCCTAAGAGGCTCACTTTATTAATTCATCATCCTACTCCAGCTAGACCTTTAGGAACAACATGAGCTCCTATTGTAAATTGAGGAGATCAGAGTGCTCGTTCACTCATGCCAACAACCGCTGAACATCCCTTTCGACCTCCTAGAGCCTCAGGATGTTCACTGATTTCCTCCATTGCCTACCCACATAAAGGCTACCATCAGGCTCCCTAATTTTCTCTGCCATGAAGTCTCAAATGAGCATATGAGGACATAGGTCATCCACTCTTTCTAGGCATTGCTCGTACAATAGGGAACGATGCCTCTCCATCTGTTCTATCCATTGCGCTTCAGGGGTATTCCTGATGACGTGCTTGATCTGTTTCCATGACCAATGACAGATGATTTTGATAACTTCTTCATCAAAAGAAGTCATGTACTAGTCTGCAGAGTCTGTAGGTTCATAGGCATGGAACTCCCCGAAGAACCCATCAGCAGGATCTTCATCTAGTGTTTGGTTAGGTAGGCCAATACCCATGTCATCAGATTTATCCTCATTGTCGGATTCCACCCCAATGATTTTTGTATCGGTCCTCCTGACGGCCCCACCTGTGATCGGTAGAGCTATAGTTTGGTCATTTCGGGCATCTGCTTTCATGACCACCAGCGTTCCCCTAGGAAAGGAAATGCCAGGAGCACCAACCAGCCTCACTAAAAAATCCCATTCCATTTGAATTACTATGCATACTAGAGGCACACAAACATCAGTTAACCTGCTCAATGGATGAATGTTACGAATTCTATGAGGAATACTTATAGATATCAAAGAGTTGGTCTCTCTCTAGAATTGTTACTATCAGAACCCCATGGCATGGCCCTCTATATATTGTTGGGAAGTCCAAAGGCTCTCAGAGGACCACCCTGGGTGTCATGGCCCTACTGGGCACAATGATCGTTGAAGCCACAGGCGTGGATCCTTAATTCCTCATAGCTGTATTTACTATCGAGCAGGAAACAGTTTTCTTTATGAGGACCTATTCAAAGAACCGATGTTAGTTGTAATGTCCTAAAATACACAGATGAATACAACAGGGAAGTGGTTTAGGGTTTACCTCAAGGGCCTCTGCACATTATTCCATATCCGGGTCTGAGTTAATGAAATCACCCTCCTCCAGAAGGCTCCCTCCCTAAGCCTCCTCCCCCCAGGAGGACTCATTTGATTCTCCTAGTAGAGGAAAGAGATCTCTTAATTCGGTGGCTGACAATAGTAGAGGGGGAGATCGATTGAGAATCACCTTCACTCAATCATTTATTAGGAGTGAAACTCCTAGGGAGTGCACAATGTACTCCATCATGGAAAGGTAATCCCCCCCCCCACCACCACCACTTGGGATACCACAAAACCAGCCCTGACGGGACTGATCCCTGACAAATCAATTCTGAGAAGATTCATTTGTTTCCCCATATCTGACGGGTTGAATAATTACCTATGGACATCCCATATGGCTCTAGCCTCTAGGAAGAGAGCATTTTCAAGCCTGTCTATGGGGTGAAGCCACTTTTCCAGCGCCTAGGTGGGTATCTTACATAACCCCCTGGGTGGCCTCCCCTCCAGAATAATTTGATCCTCTGGGACTGTAGGGTCCTCTATTGTCGCTTCCCTCTCAACGGGTGTGGGTTTAACTTCCACAATAGCCCCACCACCACATGTTGTCCTCACAACATTCTGGACTCGACCTCAAGGTTGAGGGCGGCCAGTCATTGGCACAGATGGTCTGCTGCTTCATCATTTCCCCTGGGTAGGCTCCCTCTTATCTCTTGGAGTATTTTTCCCCCAGTCCATAAAAAACTATGGGAGGTGGTAGATCATTTCAAATATTCCCATTCTACTAGGAGAAAATTATCCTCGTTTTCCTCATCACACTTGGATGGTTCTCATGGCCCACTCCCAACAAAACATGTAGGGTCAATCTCTGCATTAACTGGAACTGTCCTGCGAAGCGGTGGGAGGCGTACGGCTCACAGAGAGGCTCACAGTCAACCCACGCCACCTGTAATCCACCCAGAAAGTCTAGAAGGTTGGATCTATGCTCTTATTTTCTATGTCCATCATCTGTGAAGATGCCTATCGGTACTGGGAATTGGTCAAATGTGAACACATCCGCCTTCCAGATCCAGTTTAGCACTAACTACTGGTAAAGACTGGTTGGGAAAATCCACACCGCATTCAGAATTGATGGTTGAAAGTTTGACCCTGGTGGGGAAATATGGTTCATATATTCATACAGACCCATAATATGCACCGATATCTACCCATATAGAAGATGGAATGGACCGCATATCCAGTGTGACTTCTTCCCTTCACTAATGTGCCACATCACCTTATACAGTTTGGAGAGCATTGGGGTTCCTTGTTTGACCCGCTCCCCATTCGTGAATGCAGATTCCATGATGAATGTGCTCAGTTACACGCCACTATTTGTAACCCTCAGTGGAAGAATCCAGCTACAGATAAGAGTCAAAATGAACACAGCCAACATAACCACCGGTTTCTGCTTAGTATAGACTTTGAATCCCCATGTCTTCTATTGGATGACTTCAAAGATTCACCAATATGAGTACTCCTTGCTATGTTTAAACCCCTTCAGATAGGTCTGAGGCCTCATTGGAAACTCTCTATTATCCTATAAATTCAGGAATTGCTTGAACCACTACTTAATGTGTACATCCCTTGCTAACTTCTTTTCCTCCCCATAAAATAGATCAATAAATGCCTTGGCAAGCGGTGACAACTACTCTAGGTCCTCCCATGTGTTCAAAGTAGGGATGAACTCATCATACATTTCCCCGAGTATCAGGACCCCCAAGATTTGGTGAATGTCCGAGAGGCTGCTACCAACCTCCCCATAGTGAATATGAAATGTTTGATTCCTCGATGACCACCTACTCTACAACTATGGCATCAGCTACTTCAGCTGGTAGATGTGAAATCAGTAAGCTCGAGCCACCTCCTATAGGCCCACTCACCTCAGCTCCACCCCAAACTCCTTGCATGAGGCGCCTACCCAGTAGGCATATGACCAGTTTTCTATAAAGTTTCTTCCCTACCAAAAATCCCACTCATCAATCCACCCCTTCTCCAGGTTCCACAGGGCCGCCTTCAGAATGGTGTGGTACCATGGAGAGTATGTATCCGGCTCCAATGCTTTCCATTCAATGTTATTCACATGTTTTTAATAGAAAATCTGCATTAAAGTGTGTGAAATCCTCCCAAGTAGGGTCATCAGTCGCCCAGAACCACTGGCGCTGGCATGATGTAAGCCTGAACCAGTAAGTTGGCTCATCTCTATTCGGTTTTGGAATGTAAATTTCATCCCTCAGACTAGATCCATACAAAGGAATCCTTTTGAATAGTTTATAGTTCTTCTAACCCTATGAAAAAAGCTCTACTAGTGACTCATGGTCTGAATGGATTCATACATGTTCCTCAAAACCAATTTTAATTACCATTTATTCCATCCATATAGCATCCACAAGGACCCCACCCCAGGCAGCTCCCTAATGAGTCATTTAGTAATCACGGTTTTTGAAATTTTGTATTAGATCATGAAGCTCGATGGAAAATCCTAATCGTTAAGAATGTTTTGAAAGATAGGTCATAGAGCCCTACAATAGACCATGAAGACGCAAGGAGTAGAGCACACATTCATGGAGTCGAAGGACTTGTTCTATGCCGCGAAGCAGAATGACCTGATTTGCAATGAGCAATCGTGGATCGGGTGGAGCTTTGCGAATAAAGAGCTCATGACTGAAAATGATAAAATGAGAAAGTAAAAATGAGAGGTCATCCCCCTATATATATTTTATGAACCCTTTTGCTTCATGGTGTGCCTATCCACAGTGAGCTTCATGGATCTCCCAAACCGTGCATCACTGTTATGAATCATGACCCTACATCGTAATTGTGTTTTGCGATTCACCAAAACATTTTGGTGATTTACCCTATACATTGACCGTCTTTTTCTCCATGGATCTAATTTTGAGGGGAGATTTTTTTGGAGCCAATATATGAGCATAAGAAAATTACACAAAGAGAATACCAATTCCAAAAAAATGATGCCTCACAAATCCTGTTCGCGGAACCCGTTAGCACCGCACCATTCGTGGAGTACATCATCACCGTAGCCGACATGAAGCCAACGACTCCTCTATGTTCACCATGGTGTAATGAGGTGGGAGGCTCCATGGTTAAGATGTAATTGAAATAAATACTTGTGTTGTGGAGGGAGACAAATCAACTTTCACGAACTCTTCGATCTTGATGGAAGCCTTTGTGGGCGCCACACAGAGCAACCGGGAGAGCTCCGTGCTAATGAGGGGATGTCGGTTGGCTCTACCTTCACAAAAAACATGATGTAATATATAGATGATCACAGTGTACTATGTGTCTTCACACATATCTATCCCATCATTTCACCACCCCTCACCTATAAATATTGGGCTCCCCTCTAACCCAAAGGATGGATACTCCGACCTTTCACTTTATCTGCTCTCAAATAACGAATTTCCTTCTTCTCTGTGAAAACTTGAGAAAAATTGATCTCTTTTAGGTACTTGAGCATTGTGAAGTACCATTCCCTTAGTTCAAATACAAACCCCCTTTAGGAAGGGATTCCCTTCATGAAGACCACATGCCACCGTGAAGGAAGGATAACCTCAAGGGGACGCGGGTCTTCACAAATCATGAGTGCTTTGTGAAGTACCCTCCATGCATATGTGACCCATATTCTATGGTAGGGTCACTGTGCTTCACAAATAACATTTCTTCTGAGTTCTATACATTGCAAGGTACCCTTTCTTTGCAAATTCCTACTCCATGAAAGCCTTTCGACTTCATTTAGAACCCTCCATTTGCACGTATGCCCTATGACTAGTATAGTCTACCCTACTTCATGAAGCTCCTCCACAACATAGAGCACAAGAGAATCACAATGTCCCATACTATGAACCCATTTTATTTGCAAACCGTTCTCCCATACGACCCTATTGGTTTGTGAGAAGTGATTCCAAGGTGACTTAAGTGGTGATTAACTTTGTGTTACTTAGACGAATGCTTCTTCATATAGGCATGTTAATGGCTATTACTTCTTCACATATCCATGCTAACGTGATCTCCTCAATGGATCAGTCCATGAAACCCAAACGATTCATCATTACTGATACATTCCCTTACCCATGGGGGAGTGGGGATCAGTCATGAATGACCTAGGGGTGTGGAGTGAACCTACCTCGTCTGAGCTATAGGATGTTAAACTGACCAGTGCCGTTATCCCCGGCACATGATGTTAAACTATGGACGCTCCCTATGAAACACACATGGGGTTCCCAATCTTGGAAATTCTCTATTCTCACTCGTCTCCACTAGAGTGAGATCTTTATCACATAGAATGATATCCTCTCTATTGGATCAGCGTCTGTCTGAGGGGAAGAGAAACCATCTTGGTGTAATCCTGTCACTGTTCTTGCAGGGGGTACCATCTCTTCTTATCTTATCTTCTTCAGCGCCAAAGACTAGAGGAGAGATAAAAACATGGACCTATGTTATAAAATCCCTCTACCCCAGGGATTTTTCACAATCAGGCATTAATACTAGAGTAAGTCTCAATATTCATCTCTCTGGGATGCTAACCACACATAAGCCCTTGTTTCCTCTTTGGGATGCTAGCCACGTGTAATACCCACTCCACTTCCCACGGATGCACCATTTGCGTCATGATCGTCAGGTATTTGCTGCCTCTTATTTCTAATAATGAGCATGACTCACGTGGTCATAGAGTAAGAATTTACCATGGAATCCTTCCTGGGCCACCTTACAGTGTATTCCCCAAGACTCCTTTGTGAACTACGTGGACTTTGATCCTTGTCTCCTTTGAAAGGTATATTGGAAGCCTCCTGGAGGTTCATGCCCAACACCTTTTTTCCACGACCCCTTCAAGTTGGTCCATACTCATCCCGCATAACATTAAACTACATACACCATTTCGAACTATGTGGACACTGATCTGTGTCTCATAGGAAAGGTACGTAGGATGCTTCCTTGAGTTTCAAGCCCAATACCTACTTGTTCTGACCCCTTCACTTTGGTTCACCTTCATCTTCCATGACGTTAAACTATATCCACCATCCCAAATTATTTGGACTTTGATACTTGTATCATATGAAAGCAATGTAGGAATCCTTTATGAGGATTAAGCCCAACACCCATCTGTCCTGACCACTCCACGTCGATCCACAATCATTCTTCTTAACATTAAACTCTACGCCCCCCGTTCATCCCACATGATGCTAAACATTATGTTGTCGAACTATGTGGGCTTTGATCCTTGTTCCCTGGATAGGGTGCATTGGAAGCCTTCATGAGGTTAATCCCCAATCAGTGGTAAGTTGTTGGAACTACAATCAGCTGTATGCTGTTGGAACCCTAGTCAGCGGTAAGTCATTGCAACCCCAACCAGCGGTAAGCCATTGGAATCCCAATCAGTGGTAAGCCGTTGGAACCCAAACCAGTGGTAATTCATTAGAATCCCAATCAACGTTAATCCATTGTGAACCCCAAGTAGTGGTAATACATTGTCGTCCCCATCATTAGGACCCACATCTTTGGTCATCCCCCGTGGTGAAAGACCAAACAGGGCGGTTAACCACATGATAGCCCAAACATTCCTTCAGGTTGTTATCCTTTTTTCACACCCTGATTCCATACCCCATACCAAACTACATGGACAATGAGTCCCTATCATGGGGATATGCAGTAAGCCTACCTTAGGCTCAATCCCATTACCCATGTCTTATCCTTTTCAATCCCTTGATACCATGTGCTTCGAGAATGTCATGCCCCAACCTAGAAGCTTTACTTCCACTAGGTCACATCCACACATCCATTCAAATGGGTCACCCCATCAGGTTCCCCAATCACCCCACCTAACTACATGGAATTTGATTCCCTAATATAGGGATTCTTAGGAAGTCTCTTAAAGGCTTAATCCCAACATCACTGTCTCCCTTGAGTTAGCTCCATCTCACTCTCCACCCACTCTCAACAATCCATATCCATGCTGATTCTTACATGGTCCACCACATCCTAGTGAGATCATGTCCACTTTCTCACTACTTCAAGTAGTAATCGGGTAACTAATCACGCATTATCCCCAGCAGCAGCGATCCCTCCTAGGATTGCACTAATATGATCCACTCCCATCAGTGTTCTGATCATTTTGATCTATCTTCGCTAGATGTTAAACTCATGGAATACCTAGTGTTAAACATGGACAGCTAATAAAAAACCTCATAGTCATGCTTATGGAAAAAAATTCCTGGCATTTAACGTGGGATTCCTCGGGATTCCACACCATCGAGAAGCCCTGTCATAAGGGTAAGAAACCCAGACACATCAGTGTTCCAGCGTCTGGACAGGCCAGTGATGTCCAACGTGACTACTCTCTTGACCAAGGGTTTCTATTCATACATGACACCTTGGAATGTCCTGGTAGAAGTAGTGTAATTAACCAGCATCCATGAAGACAAGTCACTTTAATGACTTTCAAGAACAAAGTCTTAAATTAATGAGGGAGACTCGAACCAGGCAATGAGTTCCAAGGATAAATACATGGATAGAGGAACTAATATCCCATAATCATGTTTCAATCAAGGATCAAACATCCCTGAATAAGCAATGGATGCCACCCACCTTTGGAAAGTGGGAATGTGGGTAAACAGTTGCACGTCCTCCATAGATGGATGCGCACCCTAGAAAAATTGTCGGAAACAATTACCATTTTTTAAAAAGTCAAATAATATTATTTAACTATTATTACAATGTAACTAATGAAATAATTAAACCTAAAGTTTATAAAAACCTTTACATATTGGTCCTTAAAATGTAAAGGCATTATTCCTCAAAGAACACTTCCACTAAAACATAAAATTTCATAAATTATACAAAATATACTTAATTTTGGTAGACACCAATCACATAAAACATAACAAAGTTGTTTTATACATGAACTTATAATCCATCATAAACTCACTAAATAATATTTTATCCAGAAATGTTATGTTAATAAAAGCATATATGATTCTAAAATTTCATAAAATCCCCAGATGTTTTAGGATTCTTATAACCAAAATATGAGAAGAAAAATAATTTTAAATGTTAATTATGGAACCCCAATACAAACATTATCTTTTTTATTTCCACTTATTTCCGAACATGGTCAAGGGATTATCCTCGGTCATTTATTTTCATGATCTACTGAAATAATCTAGAATGGTATATAAATAAAATATTAATTATCCTAAGAAAATCCCCTATGATTTCCAAAATAGGTGTGAAGTAAGAACAATTTTCAAGAACCAAGTGATGACCAGGTTAAGCCCAGTGTGCCCCTTTCTATATTATTACCCCTCACAAATATATTCTATAACAACATCCACATATAGTATCCAAACATGGATGTATTTCTTAGAAGACCCACATAATAACTTTCTAACAAAAAAATCAGGATGTTCTTCTATACTTATGCTAAAATTCTATCATAGGGTTATATTCCAAAATCTATGTTTTCATAAACATAGTTCCCATGGACATAACTAATAAAATTCCTATAATACCCACTGTATTGATCCCAGCCCCAATATCCTACAGTTTGTTCTTGATTTATTATATTTGTACAAGATATATGGAATCTCATCCCAAATGACTGAATAACTTAGTAGTATTGGTAAAATAGATACACACATGATCGACATATCACATTAGAAATCCTAAATGAAAAAACAAAATTAGAGAATTTCATTATTCCCTATAGAATATTCATTCATATAATTCATAGTAAACTTTATGGATTCACTGGTAAAGGAAAGAAACAGTGATGAGGTCAAATTCTTAGTATGGGTTAAGTACAAAAGAAAAATTCCAGAATAAAAAATCCTAACAAATATGGAAAGGTAATATCTGAGCACATAATCCATATAAGAAATAACCTATGAAGTATGTGTTCCAACTAATAAAATCTATTAAAAAAATATCAAGGATAATAATCAATATGGAATGGTAAATAATTGAAAAACAGATTCAATTTAAGCAATAAGTTGACTATCATAATTGGATACGACATAATCAATATGTCAAGATAAATAACTGAAAAAAATTCCATTTAATCAATAAACTAATAGTGAAATGCATCCAATGATAATTTTAAAGTGAGAGTCTCCTTGATATTAATAAAAGAATACTAAATGATGGAAATTTATATTTTTTGGATTCCTTGTTTCCTAGGCACATGATAAATGTATTGTAAATATATTTTACAAGAAGGTTTAAATCATTCTAGGTGAAATCTGTTTTAGCTAAGCCTTTGAAACTCACTTATCCCTTGAGACTATAGATTAATTGAGGGGATATCTATAAGTTGGCGGCACTCATGTAATACCAATCCAAATCATTCCTCATATATCAAATAATTTATTTAATTCATAACCAATGTTCCTTATCAAATATAGGCATGGATTAAAGAATATAGATTTATCAACATTTACCTAGTTAATCTAATAACATTTAATGTAATAAACTGTATATATAAATGATATACCTTTTAAGGAAAATGAATATCCATGATAAAGAATATGGATGCTCAGGGGAAATATAATTTTCAATGATCATTGGAATGTGAACATTTTAAGGGAATGTTATTGACTACAAAAATGGTTTAACGAAGTGAAAGTCAATACTTTCCTTAGTAAAAAGTATCATAAACCATCCTATAGAATAATAAGGATTGTATCAATATAATCTATACACATTATAGTAATAATAAACTGTAATTTAATTGAATAATAGAACTACCATAAAAATATCTTTTAAACCATTCTTGAGGAAAATATAATTTTGATTAAGAAAAAAATCATTTTCATTGAATATGTTTCAAATAAAAACCTCTATTAAGATCCTCATAATCCTGTAAATGAATATTTTATAAAATTACAATCTTGATGTGGGGTAATTCCAAACATTTGATAAAATTAAAAAAATATAACATGCATTTTTTACTAAAATGGTTTGGAAAAGTTTCTTATTCATAAATTGATAAGAAGATTCCACCCATATTTTTAGTAAAAGATAAATGCGAATTTTTTTGAAAAAGAAATAATATTGCATTAAAAAAATTTATTAAATACTAAAAATAGTTGAAAATTAATTTTTAAATAAATTATAAATATCTCAAAACAATTTTGAATTTTTTTTTGAAATCATCATATTAGAAGAAAACATATTTTTGACTGAATATAGAAATGATGTATAATTTTATTTAAATATTTAATACAAAATTTAAGAATCAAAGACTATGAAAATGGTGTAATTAAATAAAAATTAAATTTATAAAAATTATTGGATTAAATAATTAAAAATTATTAGAAAATTATAAAAATTATTTTCTTTAAATAAAATTCATGCATGATCAATCTAAAAAAAATGAGATTGTGGTGTAAATCCTTACAAAGATCATAACAATTAAGTGGGAATAAACCAGTTAATCAATTATGTGTATTGACTATATATCCATGTAGAAAAAAGTGGAAGTATAAAATATGGAAATGAAATGACATTATACACATAATCGTATAATAAAAAAATCAATGAAGTAAAAGATTAACCCAATGAACTGAAATTGGGTTAAGAAATCCATTACCTCACATTTCAATTCATGTAATCATCCCTACAAATATGGTATAGGTTTTTTAATCATGTTTTTAACCAATTATATAATCATTTTAACATTTATAATATCAAATATGATCCTCAAATAAAATTGTATTAATCTTATTTAATAATCATTCATTATGGACATTGTTTGATGTGTTAATTGTAGGGCTTTCTCATGTGTGTTACATCATCAGGGATCTGGCTCATTCAAAAATTATATATTTATATAATATCTTTAATAATAATCATCACATAATTTTAATATTTTTACTACAATTTCACTTTTAAAATAAATCATTAATGATGTTTAATAAAAATGAAGTATGTTGCGATCAGGGAGATGGTGGGTTGAACGTATGCATTAGTAATATTACCATTTTTCACCGATCATTATGTAAAGAATTTATGTAATATATTAATATTAAATAATGATAATTATATCTTATATAACATATTATATACATATATATTTTTTCCTTGTGGTGTGGGGATGAAAAAAAGTCACATCACTTTGTGAAGGCGGTAGTCCAAAGATACACAAAATATGTTATCATGTTTACATGAGTGAAATGGGGAGAGAAAATATGGTATATATTATCTTTATAGAATTTCAAATATTTCATGGATATAATAATTATGTAAATTAAATCACATTAAATAATGTACAATATATTTATCTGTTTCTTATGGGAAGTGTTAGTGAATGAAGAATCACATCGCTTGAGGTGGCAGTAGTCTGCCGTACACATGAAAGATGTTATCATATCAATTACAGAATGGTTTGTAAAAATAATGCAATATATACTGAATCCATATAAATAAGTATTTTATAAATATCATATATATCCATTATATCATTCATCATTACCAATTGTGAAAGGTGAAAATGGAACAACGAAAGACCTAGGTTCGCGAGGCTATAGTTTGTCATACACACAAATGATGATTTCATTACCCATTTGATAGAAGTGGAAATGGTTTTTTCTCCTAAAATATTTATAAATACATCCACTTATATAGAATATACTAATGTTTTTATATTATGATCTTTAATTAAAAATTATATATGTTGTAGATAGGAGTAAAATAATAATTCTCATTGAACAACATTACCTATTCATTTGGTATCCTCCTTATTTTTGCACTAAATACATCAAATGTTGTCTTTCTAAAAAATATTATGATTTTAGGATAATAGGATAGCTTTTATGAAGTGATTTTGGTACTTATAGTCTGAGCCAAATAGGTTTTAATTTTTGAATAAGAGAGGAGAGGGAAAGGACATTTATAAGTGTGGGAGAGGACATACTTAGTATTTTTTGAAAAGAATCAAATGTTCACAAATTTTGGATATGTCATTGTGATCCAAAATATAAAATTAATGAACTATATAGGTTTAATTGTCCAAATATTTCTTGAACATTGGTTTAGAAAAGTGTATTTGATAATTTATTCATTATATTTTTACCCCCCCCCCCAACAGAAAAGAAATTTTTACCTTAACTGTGGTAATTAATAATTTTTGCATTCATTATTAATTTTGGTAATAATTTAATTTGAAATTATTATAAATTATGAATTATTAAAATACTAAATATAAAATAAATTTTTATAAATTATATTCACATATGTGGAAAATTTTACTTTTAAATTAATCTCACCAGCATGTTGAGAATGTGGGTTTTAAAAGTATGAATGTTAAAATGTTTACAATGATTTTTTATCTAAATTAAATTTTAAACTGATTAAAAAAACCTAAATTTTATTATTTAATATATTATTGAACTATTATTATATTAAAATCAATTAAAATTTAATTTAAAATTATAAATTATTTAGATAAAATGGCAGTTTTCGATTAAAATCCTATGTTTTACACTATTCATCAAAATATAAAACTTCTAAAGGAAATAAAAAAAATAACTAATATAATTTTTGTATTGAAATTTATAAAATTAAAAATAATTAATTTTAGATTATGTTCACTAAACGCAACTAAACCATATTTTAGGAAAATACATTTTTCCCAAAACATTTTTTTCTTTGAAACGATTCTTATTATTATTAATATTCAATATATAACCACTAAAAGTGTGTAAACTATATATTTTAATAATTTGTCTAATCCTATTCAAACACTCCATTCTAATGACTAAGTGATAAATATCATATTAAATATTAATATTAATTGTATATTTTAGTTCGGTAAAACTTGGTCCTGCATGTAATGAAAGCTAGTGAAGAAACTTGTTGTTGTGTGAAATGAAAGATAATATTTGTGTTTCATTTGTTTCCAGATATAAAATTTATTTAATTTATTTAAAATATTTAATTTATCATGAATTCTTAGTATGTTTCATTCCTTTCATTTTTAGGAGTTACATGATACTCAAGCTATCGAATATGATGTTTATATTTTAAAATATTAGGGTATTACACTGAGTTCATGTAGTGAGGATGTAATTTATTAAATTGGGGAATAATCATATACACCAACATTTTATATAAAATAATTATGTTTTATAGCTTATAGAACATGAAACACTGATCCTAAATGAACCCTGAAATATTATAATTTAAATTTGATCATTACAACATAGAACATAAATTGACAGTTCAAAATAGGATTAATTAATTTATGAAATATATAAATTTTAAATTAAATATAATTGTATTGATACTTTCTTATTAAATAATCAATTTATTTTTAATAACATAATTTTATTCTACAAATATGTTTTTTCTATGAAAATTGATTTTATTCTTTTTATGAGAAATATTAAAATTAATTTATATACCATTAGAAATTTTATTTGATAAAAATGATATCAGTTTTGAAATCAGAATATCTAAATTAGGATTTGTTGAAATTTTGATATTTCTCTGAAATGTTTAATTTTTTATTAAATAGTGAAAAAATATGAATTTTTTATGAAAAAACATGTTTTCATTTAAAGTGTATAAATATACATATTTTATTTTATATTAGTTTTAAATTTTCATTAGTTACTTTTGTTTAAAAATAAACATTATATCATTTTTAATAAATATTATACTTGAATTTATTATAAATACATTTTTATACCTAAAAATAATTTTTTGGAAAAACCCATTTTCATCGGGCATTTCATGGTTAATTTTTAATTAAATTGCAAAACCTATATGAATTTATCAAAAATTTATTAATATATATTTTCAATAAAGAGTCTCAAATTAGTAAAATATTCCCCTATATTTTTTTCTTTTAGAATTGTTACTATAACAAATAATTGTCACCAAAGTAAAGGAAAAGTGGGTAATTGAGGCCCAAAACAATATGATAAGGACTTAAAATTGACCCTAACAGTTTCCTTTACACTATTTTTTAGTTTATTTCAACCATTTAAATATAAATGACAAATATATGTCCACAATTTTCAACATTTCATTGATTTTGACCTTATACTATTATTGTAAAATATAAAGATCAAAATGTCATTTTCATGCATTCAGTAAGTATATTATATTTCTATTGGGACAAAAACAACATAATTGGATTCTATATTTTATTTTTAAAGTTAAATTATTTTTTTATCATGGTCATTTATTTTTAAATTTTATTAATGAAATAATTTCATTTAATTATTATGGAATACTGAAAATGTATTTATTCAATTAATATAAAAATAAAATAAACTATATTAATTATATTAAAAGTAATAAATATTGAAAGAATTATTTTTTCCATTAATATTATAGATTTATATAAAATTTTAGTGGTGTGTGAAAAGAAAATATTCAAATAACATTAATGTTTTGTGGTTTTAAATGCCTAATTAATTTAATAGTTCCCAAACTTATGTTATTGATATTTTATAATAAATAAAATTCTACTAAATGATTTAAAATACAAAAAAAATATATTACAAAAATTTATTGGTTGATGGATTAAAATATCATCCATGGTTAATTTATTGTCCAATTTACATTTTATAGTGACAATCATGACCCATAAATATTAAAAACAATGTATGATAGTAATTATCAAAATGTGTTAACACTGGCTAAAAATATATATTACGGTGAATTTCAAATCTAAAATGAAAAAAATATGATATTATATCTACTCATCCTCCCTATACTATCAAATTATGTAATCTTGGATTCTTTTTTTAGTAGATATTAATTTATATTAATTTCATATTTTAATAAAATTTTAAAGTGATCCCCCTCATATATAAGATGGGTCCTCATCTCTTATTTTATTAAAAAATAATTTTTTTGACCATTACCTTCCCCTATCCATTCAATGAAAACCATACCATTTAGTAACATGATTTTTCTATTAAAACCCCTTCGAGTATGTATTTTGGTGAAAACTTATAGTAGATGTCTGAATAAGTCGTATTGTTATTTGTCAAGTGTTTTTATATTATTCCTTCTTAAACCCCCATAAAAAATTATTCAAATATGTTGATATAATAACTTTATTATCTCCCATAAGTTTAAATTTTATTATTTTAATGTAATAACATATATCAATCTTCACTTTCATCAAATTGCAAACAAAACCATCTCTCGTGAGTACAGTAGACTTCTACCTCCCAAATTGATATAATTTATTTTCCATCACTGCCTATCACATCTAGTTATAATGATGAATTTAATTTATATATGTTAAATTCACGAAATATTTATCAATATGAAAAGATAATATATCACCTATATTCATATCTTTCCATTCATAGAAAGTAGTTTATGTTACTCATGCTTATATGTAGACTACCGCCTCCATGAAGTTATGTGATTCATTTTTCATCACTACATCACATGTAAGGTACATATAAATTTGTTTACGGAATTAATATGGTATTTATGACATAATTATAATTCTATAAAAATGAAATAAAACCTACCATCTTTCGATCATGTCCTTTGAAAAATGGAAACATTACTCATGTGTATGTATGTCATATGGTCTCCATAATTATAACATTATCAATTTTTAAAACCTTATTATATGGATGGAATAAAAAGTATAATTGAACTATAGAAAATATTATTATTTTATTTTGATTTTTAAATATATGATGTTGTAATAACCACTACAATTGAAGTTAACTTACCAAAACCATTTTAGATTTATGATTCAAATATCCCAAAATTATGAAATGAAATTATTTGATTTTGTAATAATATATAATATGGGATTAAATAAAATAAAAGGAATAATGAAATTGAATGTTTTCCATTATAAATTTAATAATTAACTTTCGTTTATTATTCAACACTTAATGAACATATGTGACCTATTAAACTCGAGATCAGGGATTTTGTCTCAATTTCACTTCATTGAGGCATATTTTAAGGTTATGCTCAAAATTTATTTTATATGGTTTATATACTTCTCATTTGTCATGTAATATGATGAATCCACCATAATAAATATTATTTTCTGTTAGAATTCATTTTACTTCCTACAATGGGATTTGATGATAAATTTACCAAGAGGTAAGGTGTTTCTTAACTCAATTTCCATTTATTGGCTAATTCATCTACTTCATCATCTTAGTTATTCCATGATTACATTTTAAATGATATATATATATATATATATATATTTATTCTCTAATTAGTTTTTTTTCATGGATTTAAATGTTTTCTCATTATCTCTTCATTGATTAAAGATCACCTATTTAGCGATGATCTTTGTAGGTGTTCACTTTGTCTCAATCTCATTTTCTTAAGATAATTATCCTATCATGACCCAAATTTACATTAATGTTTTAACTACTACTTCATGATTTTATTTTGATGCATTACCTCATTTATATAATGTTATTTTCAAATATATATCATACACTTTCCTAAAATAAATTTTAATATGAATGATACCAAAGATTTAAGGGATTTATGTCACAATCACTTTTCTTTTCAACATTGTTTATGTTCTAGGTTTTTTTGGGGGAAAATATTATATAATTATTTTAAAAAAACACATTGTATTAATTATACTTTATTCATGAACGTGGTTTATATGTTATTTTCACTTCCCCCATTATTTAATAATGAACCATAATGGAAGGGATTTATAAGTTATAATCATTTTGTATCTTCTTTTAGATCTGCATTCATTATATTTCATGTCTATATTTTCCAAAAAATGTTTTAAAAAATGTATTTTATATTATTTAATAATTTATTAAAGTTATTTATAACCATGATTTTATTATAACAAAATATTATAATAGAAATCCTTCTGTCATTATCTGAATGAGGGACTTTTTGAAATTGTTTATAAAATTGTGAAATGAATGTTTTATTTTAACATATACATCATGAAAAATATTTCCAACCATCATGAATATTATATTCATTATTGATTCATTTAAAATATTCCATATTTATTTTTACTGAAAATGTTTTCTAAAATATTTAATAAATTTTTATATTTTAAACTTTTTAATTAAAATAAAAAAAAAGCAAATTTTATTCAAGATATATTCCATGTGATCTTTTAAATACATTTTCATAAGTGATGAAAAAAATTGATGTTATATATTTATTCTATGTTGTTTATATATATATATATTACATATATACACATCTTACTATCCCTTCCTTTTATGGGGTAATACAATCCTTATTTTCATTTAAGAAATGCCTTCATTATGAATTCAACTTTTTTTATGACACACGGAATGATTATGCAACACATTTCCTTCCATGGGAAATTATTATTATTATTTTATTATGAGTGATTTAATTTTTTTAATGTTAATAATGGGTTTGTTATTAATCATTCACTTTCAAATTACTCTAAATAATTGGGAAGTGGGTTTTTCTCATTATATGATATGTATGGGATTTGAGAGTAAACTCAATCATTAATGAGAAGTTGTCCACCATGTGATATTGTCTTGGATGTTAGTATTGAATTACAATTATCACATGTAACATATTTCTTCTTATTTCTTATGTTACCATGATATTATGATTCCATTATATTTATGTTATTCTCCCATGTGATTATTCATGAGTTATCTCTCTTATGATATCATGACATTCCTTATTATCACGTGTACCCCATTTTTTGAATTTTTTACTAAATTATTTATTTTATGTATTCCATATGTTATCCTATGTAGTTTTAGGATCATAAATATGTTTTTAACCTCATAAATGAGTATAAGAATTAAGGATGTTACATTTTAGTTACATTTGATAAGTATGTACCTAGTCCTCTAAGGACTATGGAAATCATGATCTTTAGGTTGTAATTATTGGTTGTTTATGTTAAAAACCATGTAATAATTTGTGAAAAAGGATTGTGTTTATGGAGAATTGACGGTTTCTATACACTACTCTTATTCTGTGAATAATATTCACTAGTGTCGATATATGGGCATTGGGGGTCACCGACATGGTGTGTTTAAATGTCTGGTCTATTCTAATGTATTAGAGGTTATAACATAGTGGGACTAACTACAGTGTTATGGATTTTCTTTATAATATACGACCATCATGGAAGAAATAAATTTGTATAGTTAAATTTTCGAATAAATTATATTTAATTTATTTATTAAAATTATTTAATGTTTTAAATTATATACATAGAAAATATTATAAAAATGGCTATTATTTTAATATTTGATGTTCAGTTAATATATTTTGGAATGTCATGTTGATTTAAAGGGTCGATTATATCACATAATACATTTATTATATTAATAGTTAGTTATGAAAATATAAATGATATTTATGACTTAGTTAGTCTTCAATAAGATGTCGTTTATAGATTATTTAATAGATAATTAATATCTAGGGGTCGTCTATCTATTTCTGAGGGTTTTACACCTCATTAAATAAATTGTAAGAGGCAATCATATATTGAACTATTTACTACACAATTGTTTTAAGATAATAAAACCTTCATCCCTCTTCTTGGTGATATAATTAGATTATCTATGTGATCAGTTATTTTCTTCCTTCTCGTATCAAAGGATAATCATTGGTGTGATCATTGGGATGTTGATGTCTTCATCAAACTTGTTCATTATCAATGGGGATTTGTTGATTGAGGACACTATTGAATTTCATAGAATATTTTGATGACCTATAGGGGTCTAACTTTGGTTCTTTCGAGTAGCGATCTTAAACTACAAATGTTTCAAAAAATTGGCATCATATTGACTGAGGGGGTTATTAATTTTATTTGTTATCTTAAATAATTCAAATGAGATCGTAATGTTGTAACTAGGAAGTTATAATGATATATAGAATGTTATAATGATGATAAAAACATTAAAATTTTAAATTATCATATTTTTAGGCTTCTATTGTATTCACAATTCTAATAATAGAGATCTAGAATCAGTGAATGGATCATTAAAATGCATTTCACTTAAAAAAATACACACAAATTATTTGAAGGATGCATACGAAAATATATTCTATATAAAATAGATGTGGAAATTATTATTATTATTCCTTTTCTGAACAAGAAGGATATATATTAATTTTTAACATTAATTGTAAATAGATAGATTCAATAGTGGTCAAATATTATGTAAAAAAAATTAAGAATTCTTTCTGAGATTTTAATTTCTTAAATTTAATATTTTAATTATCACTAGATTAGTGAATAATTAATTTTGATGAATATTTTTTTTAGTATATCTTTCAGCCAGTCCTCATTCATCCATTCTATGACAAATATTTCTCTGATCAGACTGTGTTTATAATAGAGTAAGGCATGTTAATCTAGGATGGTTAGAGGTTTAATGTTCAATTTCCATTTTAAAATTTATAAATCCTTCCCTGAATATTGTGAGTACAGTTAGTGTCCATTTATATCTTTTTCCAAATGATTGTTAAGTACGTTGATCAAATATTATAGAAAGGAAATTATTATATTTTATCATAATTTTTGGTTTCATAGGTTTGAACTAGTAATGTTGCGTGTTTTTTTATCATCATTCATGTATGAAGTGAGTTATCAATGTGAAAATCTATTTACATAGTGGAGAAATAATGATCTTTGAGAAACACATGACTTAGCCACTATTTAAAAAATGTTTACTCCACTAGTCTTATTTTGTTATCATAACTCAATTCTCATTATATATTTCCATATCACATTTTTTAGAAATATCATTATGGTCTTATTAATTTACCCTAAAAATAGATAATATTTCATAAAATTCAAAATAAAGAAACTCTTATAAAGAATCAAACATAGGTAAATACATTGGTAATATTGTATTGTAGTATTTATGGGAAATTTGATGTAGGATTAAACAGGCACTACTAATGTTTAACCTTAACAATCCCTATAATGGAATGTATTTGTCATATAATTGGTCCACCACTTCATTTCTATAGATAGGTTCAGTTCCCCCAACCCCCCACCTCATAGCCACTCGGGGAATCTTTATTTTATATATGAAGTTATTATCCCCTAATTTAAAAGATAATATGTGCAATGAGACCTCCAATATAGTTTAGTTACACTATGAATATGACATTCCATCAATGAGGCATGGGTCCCCCAAAGTAGATCTGGTGACATTCTATTGGGACACTGGCATCAGGACTGCACTATATCTTCGAGCTTCATGTAGACTCCCCATTTTCATTATCTTTCTATAAAGAATGATAAATCTTTCCCTCTCTCTCTTCAAATTAGTTTCTTCAATGGGATTATATATCTATTTAGTTACATTTTCAATTCATTCTATATGGGATTATCTAACTGTGTTATTCTGCTACTTCCATTTCTGGTTTTTAGGGAGACTTACTATTTATGTATATACACATACTTTTATGTGATTTCCCTACATGTTACATGTATTATGGATATTTCATGAAGTTGGGTGGTGAATTTAGTTGGCCTGGTGATAGTAGAGGTTATTGTTACTTGATGTCATACATCATATGCAGTTTTTATTTTCAAAGTTTTTGATTGGGTTACTACCTCTACCTCAGTTGTTCAGTTTGGTCTACCTTTATTTCTGGTTGGGAATGTATTTCACCTATTCATATTTAGGATAGGTTTATATTGTTTCACCTTGGTTGTTTCTAGAGGTTGTCACATACATTTTCCTCTTTGGTATGTACATTGTTTTTTATCTTTCATGGTTGCGATATACATGTGTGTGGGTTCTTTAGTCTATGGAATCACATTTTTTTAATATTCTTACTCGGCATTTGTCACCTACCCTAGACTATTAGTGGTATATTTATTGTGTTAAATAGAGCTTAATATCTATTTAGGTGGGAAATTTGTTTGTCTTCTATTGAAAATTTAGTTTCAAACTGAGTATCTCTAAGTGATGGTGTTTGGAGATATATGTGTTTGGATGATGGGTTTGGTAACTTTGTAAAATAGTTTGATTTTGGTTTGAGTTTGACCCTTGTGCCAGGGAACCTAGTGTTTGTGCAAAAACTAACATACCCATACACTAGGACTCTGATGTCCTTCTTATCGACTCAGTGTTCTATGATTATGGTAATAGGGAGAATGGTGAATGCATCAAATAAGAATGCGTCATTGACATCCATGTCATGAGTCAGCTCAAAAGATATAGCCATCTAAACTTACTACATATTAATAACATTCATAATACCCTCAATATGATATCTAATTAGGATTCTATGACAGGGTGATAAAAGTAATTCTTTGTGTGATTTTACTTCAATGTAAGGGAATATTAATGAGTTGTTCCCTCCAGATGAGTAGTGAGCTATGATTATAATCATTGAGTAATAAAAGTACCCACCTCTATAAATTCTGCATGATGTTCATCCTTAGGTAAAGTAGTGTATTATTATAGTGAATTATAATGATTATACATGAAGGAATCAAAATATAAAATATTTTTAGTGGAATAGATCTCTCTAGTTTCATAAAGAGATTGATCTACATGTGGTAGATCATTGGATAGATTATATAGTCCAAATATTCCAAATCGTGTAAACACCAACTGATAAAATGGTTTCAATGGGGACCACCCTTCTTCATGGATTAATAGAAAACTAAATTGGTGTATAAACCTAGACCTAAATTTATAAGACACTTTTATTGGTGCAGTTTTAAAATAAATTCCATGAGGAGTACTATTCTATGATAATATAATCATCATAAATTTAGGATCATTTATATTTCCTACAGGGTGATTTGATTGTTTTAGAATATTCACTAATGTTCAAAAACCTCACAAGATAATCTCTAAATATGGAATGAGATTGATACTTATAAGAATGGAAGTTTGAGAAGGGCCTCCGTAGGGAAATCCAATTGAGTGTGGTCCCCAAAGCATTCCAACCTATGTCATTGTATAAGAAGGGGGCTTGTTGATAGATATATTCCTAGTGGAATAATTTCATACATCTTGGGACAGAAGTGAAAATTTTATATAATATTGATTTATTATAGATGGGAAATTTCATGATTCATGTTATTGGTGGCAGAGGTCATCATACAAAAATTCTAAGTCTCAAGGATTAGTTGGAAAAAGATACCGGTAGGGATCTATTTTTTCCATGATAAGGATTACTTTATTCTTGCAATGAGGTGGGTTACATTTCTCATGAATCACTAAAAATGTAATTTATTGCTATTTTAGAAACATTTTCATGAAACTCCACTAATTTGTAAATTTAGTTACATTTTTTTGAAAACATTTCTAATTTTTCATTGATTTTATTGAACCATCACTAATTTTGAGACGTATTTTAGTAAATTCACTAAAAATATTTTTTAATATAACTCATATCCTAACATCAATGTAAATATATATATATATATATATAAACATAGAAACATATATATAATCATATATATGTATATAAACACACACACAGACATATATATAAATATAAAAATATATTTATATATAAAAACACACATATTTTAAATTTAGACAAATTTTTAAGAAAATGTGGCTGTTTTAGTAACATTTTACCAGTGTTTTAAAATGTGGCTAATTATTTATATATAATTATAATTAAATATTTGTATACATACACATATTTATATTTACACGCACACAAACAGAAATATATATATAAACATATTTGTACATATATATATATATATTAATATAAACATATGACATATATATACACATACATATATACCCATATATATATATACATATATATAAATATATATATGAATATATATAATATAAACTTATAAATAAACATAAAGTATAGACATATATATATATGAGCATAAAATATAAACATATATTTATATAAAATATAAAATATCAAGTATAAACACATAAACACACACACAAACACATGTATATTAGTATATGTATATTCATATATATATATATATATAATTGAATTTTATGTATGAATTGTAATATATATATATATACCATAATATAATTAAATATTCTAAATATAGTCATGTTTTAAAAAAAAGCATGACTATTTTAGTGACATTTTCACTATAATTATAAAATGTTGCAAATTATATATATACATACACACACAAACATACCTATATATTCTAAAACACACTCAAACAAAATTATATTTAAAAGATTTATATTATGTTAGACAAGCATAATATATATTATATACTTATATATAAACATATAAATATGTATAAAACACACACACACACATTTAATATAATACATAAATATATATATAATAATATATATATATATAATCATATATATATATATAATCATAAAATATAAAAATTAATAATTATAAAGATATAATATTAATATTTAAATATATGTAATATAAAATATAAACATATATATAAATATAATATAATTTAATCATATATATATTAAATATAAAATTGAAAATATAAACTTTGGTATATTGATATATGTATATGAATATATTTATATATATATAAACTTTTAAAAAACTAAAATATATTTATATTTAAATATATGTAAATTTAAAAATATAATTATTTATTCATAAGTGAAATGGATGAGTTAGTTGGTTCTTGAGTTGTGAAGTATTACAAAAGGGTTTAGAATTTTGATGGATGACATTTTAAATAGTGTGGGTTGGGTTAGGATACTAGAAGAGGAGGGAAAAGGGTGTTTATGAAGAGGGAATAAGGGGATGTGTGGGGAAAAAGAGGATCAAGGGGGTAATGGGGTACTAGAGGATGGGATAGGGTACGAGTAAGGAAAAAGAGGTCGGGTACTATACTAGGTACTGGAGGTGGGAATGGGTGACGAGGTGTGAGGTTGGGGTTGGGGTTGGGAAGGGAAATAGAGGGGTGAGGGTAATGGACTAGGTGATATAGTGTGATGCATGTTTTGGAGGGGTGGGGTGATGGGGGGTACATGAATGGATTGTGAGGACAAAATAATTATTTTTTTATAAAAAATATAATTTAAAAAATCAGTTTCCAAAAAATTTACTATAATAAAATTTACTACATCCAAAAAAAATTACTAACATTTTCTATAATCATTGGTAAATAATATGTTATTTACCTATTTTTCTAGAAAACATCAGTAAATGAGGTGTCTCTAAATAGTGATGTATATAAATGCCACTAATTTAGAGACTTTAATTACTGATGTTTTATTGAAATGTCAGTAGATAATGTATCTTTAAATAGAAATGTTTATATAATTTTCTAATTATATATGTTTATAAATAGCAATAATTTATCACACCCTCATTTAGTTATGTTTTTGAGAAACGTCTTTGAATTAGAGACACCTTATTTAGAGACGCATTGAGAAACATACGTAAATGAATTAAGATAATTTGAAAATGTCACCAATACAAAAAAAATCAAATTTGTTTTATTTATAGTGATTATTTGACTAAAAATGGATAATGGGAATGGTGGATAGTGGGAAGTCCATCATGGAAGATATAGCATCACGACTAGTGATATCACAATGGGTGTTGAGTGAGACCCTTGGGGAAGTGCTACTAAATTAGTGGCTATAATAGCACAAGGATGAGAAGGCTAATGTAGAGGATGATGATATAAGATATATTCAACACCATCCGTTGGTGGTCCATGCTAGGTTTCGATGATAGGTTTACAAAGGTGTTTTCAATTTTAATCTATATAGGGATTTGATATGGTTGTGAATGAGATGATTTGAGGTATGATTAATGTCTTCTTTACTTTTCCAAACATACTTGTATACACAATATTTGGTCATTATTTCATTTTCATGTCCCATGATCAGGAGCAATTAATTATTGTTGATCCTTTATAATATTGATTATGATAGGATATTTCTATAAGGATTAATTCAAAAATTTCTCACACCAAATGATAGTATGAGCTGATTCAATTTAGAGAGAGATTATTGTTGAATCTATTTATAGTTCTGATTAATCCATAATATATCGTTGTATGAAAAAATACATTCATAGATAGAATGTTATCACAGGAGAGTCTGGTTCATATAAGATAGTGATATGTAATTGTCCTTCGATGGTGAGAATGACTTGTTGGACAAATGAGTGGGACTCATGGGAAGGAATATTCTACATATCTCCTATAAGATGTTTTGTTTAACCATTGGTGCAATGGTATCCTTATGAACTATGATTCTAGCAGTATTGTGGGAATTAATTTATGTTTTTCCTATTGATTTTTCTCCATTAAACATACATTGGGAGATAGACTATTGTATTTATTTTTACCCTATGACCTATCTAATATCCTCTATGGAATATTTTATGTCCTCTATATAGAACCTAAAGTAAAGGGTGAATATAGAGGATCTTTGAGAGAACGGTTTCATTAAACCCAGTATCCCCCTTGGGGAGATTTGATGTTATTCTATAATAAGTCAGATGTGATATGTAGGTTATTCATTCATTATCATCACCTAACAATGTAACACTCAAAAACATGTTCAGGTTTCTAAGGGTTTATGGACTCTTTGACCTACATGAGAGTGAATGATTGTTCTCAAAGATTGACCTTAGGTCTATCTACCACCAGTTCAGGGTTTATAAAGAGGTCATTCTAAAGATGACATTAAAATATCACTATGGGAATTACGAGTTCTTACCTATTCCAATTGGAATTTTAAATTTACCTACTATCTTCATCGGATTTACAAAGTAAATAGTTCATCATTTAATATATCAGTTCATGTATATCTTAATCAATGACATCTTAATATATTATGCCACTATGGTGGATAAAACAAATCATTTTAGTATGTTCCTTGACTTACTACAGGAACACCCGTTATATTGTATTCTCTTGAAATGACTAATATAGATTACATGGGTACAATTTCTAGTCATTTTCATCTTAAAACATTGTATAGGTATAAACTCGAAAATGATAGAGGTAATTATAGATTAGTACCAAAACAAATGTGTATCATAGGTGGAGATATTTCATGGTTGGTTGGGTATTATTGGATGATTTTGATATAAACTTTTTGATTCATGACCCCATTGACTACTTTGAGACAGAAGGGTTCTTGTTCACTTTGAATGAGTTGTATTAGAGAGACATTGAGGATCTAATGTTGAGGACAACCATTAATCCTATAATGATACTTATTGGGGATGGGTTTTTATACATGTAGTTCTGTGATTCCTCTGAATATATTAATATGTGTGTACTGATGCAAAGATAGGTGGTTGTTATTTAAAATTCCTAGAAGATGAAGCTACATGGGAAGTACTACGTGATCCATGACTTATAGTTTGAAGAAATTATCTTTGACTAAAATATGTTAATGTATTATCTTATGATTGATCAGTCTATAGTTTATTCCAACCCCCATATTCTCTATAACATCTTTTATAAGTGATACCTCTTCTTGTAATAGAGGCATTGGATGGAATTCTTGTAGGGCTATTACATTGAGACATTTTTTACTCATGGAAATTAAAACATTGTAGTGGGTTACCTTGGAAGTAAATCTCATTCTCTCTTGGGGAGGAGGTGTTAGTGACATAATCCTCAATGCATATGACCCTAATAGACCAGATAGGGACAATGTATTTCTAGTAAATAATATTGAATACACTTATTAACTAATGTGTGTGAAACAAATAGTTTGGGGACATTGATTATGATGTTCTACATGACCAGATATCCATAAGAGATACACCTAATGTATTCATTATTGGTGGGGGGAAATTATCCTTTCACAAGGGTGGTTCATAGTTCTAGAAACATTGTATGAAGAGGTACTGTGAAAGATTATAACCTCCCCCTAGGTGGTACATCTTGGAATGAGGAAGTTATGATACAAACTTCTATGGAATTTATTTATGCATGCATAATGTAGAGTGTTTAGAGTCTTTTTATTTTTTTCTCACCCATTAATTGAAACAAAACCTTAATCTGGTTCCCAGTTATTTGAATCATCCTCTTTAGATCCTAGAGTGTATTTTTTGGGGAATATTTATGATTTTATATGGGGATTACATGAATAGTGTAAACCCATGATTGTGTCTGTGTGATTGTTGACCTACTAACCATGATAGACCACTTATATACCATCCATGGGTGGATTTCAATAGAATGGATAGGACACTATTATATATGAATGATCTTCTTAATTTATAGAGTACCTTTAAAAAATCACTATAACTATGAATTCAGTCCATTTTTAATTTATGAGAACTTTTGTAAGAGGCATTGAATACCTTGGTATAGATGAGCACAATGTTACACCCCCAGTCAGATTGTCAAAATGAAGGAAAAATTTTGATTTTTGAGTATACGTTGATATCCTACATGATGTTCTTTTTTATATTTAGTAGGATAAATATCCCTTAGTGGGTTTTTTATAAAAAATTAGATACCACTCCACTATAAGTAAGCCACTATTTAATACCCTATATTGGACACTATATATGCCACTCTTATGTTAGATTTGGATTAAATATTCATCACTTATGGGACATTAACTAGTGAATTTGAGGATTGAAAATGTCAATTTAATAAATGAATTAATGAAAATCACTCAAAAGTGATATAAATCATTAGTGGGATTATGTTGTAGGCCCTTAGAGTTTGAGCATGTAGACCATGTATTCATGAGAGTCTCTCCACACTGATATTTGTGGTTTTTTTGTAATATCAATTTTTCTTTTTGGTTTATTATGCTTATCAAGGTTTATGAAGGGATAAAAAATTACTTGCCTTTTGGTATTACCTGCACCATTTAATCGATTAATTTTCATATTTTTCATATCACTACTCAGCATATATGTGCATAACCTACCACATATCATTGACTAAGGTTAGATGGATTTCATGGATGGAGTCACCTTTTCTTATTTCCCAGTGGAAATCATAGATCATCTAGCATTTCATCTAGATGCAAGCCGAGTTCCCTATGCTTTTTATAAATATTATTCTTTTGGGATAAAAATCCATAAATGAAATGGGAGTTCAATGACATTGATTTCTGTCTATAAACACTTTTGATATTTTAATATACTTTTCTTCATTTTTCATTAGAGTCTATGTGGTGTTATGGGTATCATGGGACCCCATTATTATTATATTAAAATCAAAAATATATTAAATCATCCATATATAGATTTTCATAATTTTTTTTTCTATTGAGTAATGTCGTAGATAGTGAAAATAATGTTGTTGTTAAATTTGGAACCAATTCCTTATGCTATGAACAACATAGGGTATGTTCACATCAGACCCTAGGTATATGAACAGTCATGGGAATATATTTGATGAACTAAATTACATAAATTAATTAAACAATTTCAATGTCTAATTATGACTTCTGACCTAGTAGGATCCTATTTAGTTCTAAAATGTAAATAATCTAGGGTTGATAACATAAACCAGGTTATTGAGAAAACACCACGGGGAGATACTACATCATATGAATGTGTAAATTCAGGAATAAATGATCATATTCAATGAAATATGTCATTTACTTTGATTTTTAGCCATTGTTAGTTAGTCATTAGTCCAATGATGAGGTATGAATTTTTACTTTTGGACTCTTATCATTTTCAATATTATTTCAATCATGTACCAATAATCCACTTTAGATACCTTACTTATTTAATTTCCTAGACAATTATTATTTTCTCGACTATAGAATATTCATTATTTTGGGATTTCCTTCTACTTTTTTACTTTCCATCCCTAGAATTGATGGAATGGTTAAAAAACCCATTACTGAATTCACCTTATGGAGTGCACTTTTCACACTCCTCCACCCCTCATTCATTGGGTAATAATCATTGTCCAGTTGTTTCTTGAATATTATACTACTCGTCCAGTTCAAAATAAAATCAATCCTCGGGATTATGTTGTTTTGCAGTATTAGTGGCATAAATAATAATTACATAAGTAGAAAGGATAAGTGGAAGATTTATGATTAATCATGAATTTCCAAACCCAAGGATTGTAATTAGAGGTGTGATGGACATCACATGGGCTTATTTGAATCCCAATTTCCATTAACCTGATGATATAAATCAATGATTGAAGGAGTTTTCTTATATTTTTGAACCATGGGAATATTATTCAACAAGATTTGTTGTGGAATCAATATATACATGAACCTTAAAAAATAATACAATTCTTTTTATTAAAAACCACATAAATATGTTGTGCATTTCATACAAACTTGCAAGATGTATTCAGCATGTTATGATAGCAACGATTTCACATTGACATAATTATTAACCAATTATGATTTATGGAACTCACTCCATGTGAATCTACATAGACTAATGAGAATTATATTTTCAATACGAACCCAAGACCCCATGGGTTCTAACAAACCATAAACCAAAATATCCATTCCATATAAATGGTTTTGAACATATTATATTAATAATTTGTACATAATATGGGGTCGGCATGTGAGTAAACCCTATATATTCCAAGGGATATTCCTTTTTCCATTTCATCGAATTATCTGCCTCCCATATATTATCCTTCAGGTGTCAAAATGGAAAATGTTATAATTTCCCCTTATGGATAATTAATCATAATACATGATGGTGGGATTTGTTTCAATATCCGGGAAACAACATGAGGTGGAATGAGGAAATAATTTTTTCTAGCATAGTTGGTTACATCGAGAATCATGTATTATCTCTTGGGTGACATCATGGTCATTCCTCCCTACACACATGGATTTGTAAGAATGTGGGTCATATACTTCCTTGTTACAGATAGGGTATGTATCCCCTGTTCCAACATGGGGCATGGGATTTTTTCTAAGGATTATATAACCCCTCATATATGGGATGAGGTGAGATGTGGGCCTCCACATGGTGTCAGTATCACCTTAACCATGAAAAGGAATCATTGAGGTGTAGGTCCCCCATTTTAAATCTTGTGATTTCATGTTGGTCTATTAGATTCATGAAAACACTAAATCTTGGTGCAATGGGATTAATAATCCCCATACATAGTTAGTTTTCAAGAATGATATAAATACATCTCTATCTCTCTCATTGAATCATTTCTTCAATTAGATTATCTTTCAGATGTGATTCTTTCTCAATTCATTCCTTGTGGGATGAACTGTCTATTTTATTCTACTACATAGCTCATAATTTTTTCAGCATACAACTGTTTATGTATATAATCACCCATGCAAGGAATTTTATAACATGTTTCATGTATTATACAATAAATAATACCAATTATGGTGAGTTTGGATGGCTTGGTATTGTTGGAGATTAGCAATAACCAATGATAGTGATCATGACCAGTGGTTGGTATCAAATATAATGAGAAGGGTTATACCACCTCTTTAGTTGTTAGTTGGGGACTATAGTTATTTGTTGTTTGTCATGTATATTTCCCCTTAATATTAAATATTTGTTTATATTTCTGCACTATGGTTATTCTTTGAAGTTATAAAATTATTTTCCTCCTCTTGGGATTATACAATATTATATATCCAACATATATTTGATGTACTTAGAGTTTTGTGTGTGTAAACTTTCACAGGTATATGGACTCATATTTGTGTTATATTCCATTAAAGTGCTAGTTTTTGTCCTTTAGTCTATTGGAGATGGACCTAGGGGTTCACACATAGCTTACCACAGGTCCAGGTGGGGCCAAAATGTGTCAGTGTATGTCAAATTCTCTCTATAATAATGCCTTTGAAAAAACATTAAAGAGAGGGCCATTGCCTCCTATTACACTGAATAAATTTCAATCTACCAAGTCTTAGAAAAAACCTCATCACTCCTCTTGAATTATAATTTAGTACATATGATTCTATATATATATATATATATAGATTTATAATTTTAGACAATAAATGCACACATTATTCGTGTGAAGTACATAGGGTAACATATTCCTTGTAATATTTCATATAGAATGTGAAAATGTCAGACAAAATGGGTGAATTACATATAAAATGGGTTAGTATAGCAGATGAGAGAACCCAAAAGGTACTGGATCCCTAAATGGAAGCCTCTTTACTGAGATTCCTATTGATGACAGTTTTTATAATGGGTATAGGAATTTCATGACTTTTCCTTAGAGTCTTGGCTAGCTGATAGTTTGGATGTCTCCAGTAATTAACAAGATGAACCATGATCGACAAAACATATTTTGTGAGATTATTAAATAAGTAAAAATAAATTAATTATTTAAATATAATATGTGTACTGTTATTGTATCTCATATATTGGTGTCTATGTTTATCCAGTCATCAACTATGTTATCATAGTCGTGGTGAATGGATATGTCTACCTTAAAAATATCACTATGATACCTAATCATAAATATGAAGTCATGATTATTTAACAAAATTTCTATAAAATTTTATTCATCATTACTTTGATACCACTTCAACATGAAATGACTCACTAGGGCCCCACATAGGATCAAATAATGATGATTTTTCAACCCTAGTCCCACCTCAAATAGGATAGGTGATGGTGACTAAGACTGAGTATGAATTAATCATTTTTTGAGAGTCCTTAACTTATACAAACCAATAACAGATATATATTTACAATCTATAAAACAACTATAATTGAACATAGAATACATATAAACAACAATGTTATATAAAACAAATGACTGAGTCAAATTCAATGATCCAAAAACATAACCACTATATAAACCATAATGAATGATGGGGAGATACGTAAAAAGTAGCTAAAGAAGAAAACCGACATAACCTACTAAGGTAGAGATCATACATAAATATGGATCTAAATTGAAACTCTCCGAACAACTATCTACCATATGTACCATAGAGAACCCCCAACATTGTATCCAAAAAAGTCACCACTAGGTGTAAAATCTAAATAATCCATACCATCTCAATATATACTAATAAAATACTTGACATTGTTTCAAATTTATAGACAAGACTTACATGGGACCACGTCCCATACAAAGGATACTATGATCATACTCAGTAGGATTTCATGAAACGGAAAAGAAAATAAGGACAAAAAAGTCAGCTAGAAGGACTAGATACATGGGAGTAACCAGAAAAAGTCAAGATAAATAATTACATATATGTTCAATAATAAAAAAAGATTCTCAAAGAGGAATCATTAATATTATATCCCACCTACAGTGGTATATTTCAACAATAACACAAGAAATAAAATCATCCTAGAGTACCAAAAATCCCGTGTAGTTTGTAGATGATATTTTAATTTTATATCACAACTCGAAGGTAGAAATAGGGTTCCCAAGGGGTCACAAGTCTTAAATTATCCTATTTTCCCATCCATCCATTCACATATCCACAAGAAACAATAATGGAAGACCCACAACATAATTAATGATGAGCATTAGTGGAGTAGGTAGTACACCTCATCTATAACCACAAATACCATCATCAGTCTAAAAATTCTCATGGGAATCCACCCCATTAAAAGTGGTCATATAGGGTTGATCATAGACCTACTACCATAACCACCTATGTTGTGAGTAAATACACGACGCCACATCAAGAACATTATTATGGGACCCAAGCCTCACAGAGGAAAAAACTACCATTCATGTGAAAGAAACATTGTGGAAAACCTAAATCTATGTTTCACATAATAGGTATGGGAAATATATGATTTCGTTGATAGTGGACTCACATAAGAGAAAACAATAACAATAGGCCAAGGTTTCACAAAACCGATTGGAGGAAGAGTGTTTATTCTTATATTAATATGGAAAACCCATGCCTCTTCTCATTGACTAAAATAGATAATTTTATCACACTATAGAAGATAAATAATTAGTTATCCTATGAACAGTCAGATCAAAATTCATGAACCCTATCAGGGTTCCCATGAAGCTAATGTCATAATTTATCTCTCGCATCACACAAATGTCCTCATATGTTCAAACAAAATAGATGGTCAATATAAAATAGGAAAAATGCTCAGGAAAGGATATTTGTTTACCCAAATTAAACACATTTGGAAAGTGATATAGAAACTTTGAATCAAATCCATTGGGTTGGGGGATGTGGAAAACATGGCTTCATACTGGGATTTGAATGGTCCTAAAAATGTCCATGATAATGATTCATTATTCCACAAAGGACTCAAACTCTCACCCACCATACATCACACACAGATTGAGTTCCATGCCTGAGGATGGGTAACCCTAAACAACTTGATTACCACATGGAATCTAGTACACCATCATATCCATTAAGGAATTAGAAATGATGGTGTAATGGATGCATCTTACCCAACATTATACTTCCATGTCACAGACCATTTCATGAAATTCGCCACCATAGACTCCGGCCAAGATGTAATAGACACTTCTAAATTTCTATTCAATTTGAATGGTTGTGTCGTACTTTTTTGTCCTCTTATTTATGAAGAAGAGACACAACACGCTCACATTACAACCTAATCATGAAGGTAGACCACACCACAGCTCCTCTTGGTTATAAATCCTCCTCCAAAGTTATAGTTCCACCCAAAATAAAAAAGTACCACAACCATCATTCAATACACCAACTATAAGGAGACCACCATCCCAGAAGTATAAATCCACCAACATTGTATCACAATGTCTCTTAGAGCCACCTCCCACTTTCATCATCACCCCTGATGAGCAAACCTATAAGCAGATTCCCCTCGATGCGAGTGAGGGATTAATAAGAGAGGTATACTGATAGAGATATATAAATTGAGTGATAATTGGAGATAATTTAGAGAAGAATTATATGTGGATAATATAATATGGACTAATTCTTCGTCGATCTATCCTCCAATACACTATTGAAAAATAACACGATTATGGTTAAATAAATCAATCCTAATAATCTCATGGATATATGAATTTAACTCTATGAAAGGGTCTACATAAATATATAGGAGGGTTATATTATATTCATCCCATTGATATGACATCATGGAAAAAGGGTTGGTCATCATTGTGGTCATATTAAATCATCAATATCACTTGGGATTCAGTCCTAATTCTCTGATATAATTTCTATTCCACAAAAATCTAATCTCTATGTCATCCCTTCATTGTATGGTTCTCACCTATTTCAATGTATAACCCTAGTGAGTATACGTAACGATGTTTAAAAAAATAAACATATATGGTTTCTCTAGCAATAAATTTATTTATTACATTACTCACCCATGATGACATGGAAATAAGGACATGATTTGAACAACAATTAAACCATTCCAAGGAATAATTCCTAACTAAAGATTCATTAACAGTCACAATTTACCCATTTCAAACCCTAATTAGTTGATCTAATCATTTTACCATAATGAAATACATGATTGAAAAAGATGATATTTTTAAATGTAACATATTTTTATCCAGTCCTACCACTACTTACAAATACATGTAAGCATCAAAAGAGGATAACATCACACCCTAGAATCAATCAAACCATCAGATAATTTTTAGGAGGTCTTTAACTATGTAATATTTACCATTTTACCCTAGGGGAATCTTCATGGCTCCAAACAAAAAAAATTAGCTATTTATGGATGAAGAAAATTTCAGGTGACTACAACATCATAATCTATGGATATTTTGGAGATTTTACAATTTTATAAGGTAGTAATAATTATGTCAAGGGACAATCCATATGAACCAACATCATAACCGGATATTCTTGTAGGGAAATCAAATGTACTCTCTAGTAAGATTTTATTCCTAGAAAAAAGACTCATGTTACTGAAGTCCCCTCTAAACACCTTAAACTCTGAGTTTGGAACACATAGTTTAAACTAAGTGGGAAATATTCTCTTACAGAACAAAAAAATATCAAGAGAGTTATAGATCCTAACAATGGGTGACCTATACCCCGTTACACGGAGGAGCTCTTGAATACATCCATCTAGAGGTAAATAAAACCTCATTATCCATGTTAGGAAATAGAGAGGAGTCCTCTAACATAATGTAACTTTATAATACCTTAAAATATTTTTCTTTTATAACTAATTTGATTTTTGTTCCTCGATTTCTTTATATGAAACCCCGAATTAATATTCTGTTCAACATAACATAAATTTTATCTTTATCTACAAATAAATAGTAGATAACATGAATTACACATAGTATTGACTTTCCTTGATGACTTGTGTAACAGGCATGACTGACTTTTACTAAATAATAATATATTAGAAAAAATATGATTATTTAATATAATAATACCTAAACATGACTTTTAATTTTTAGTTATGAATGATACTAACTAAATAATTAAAATATAATATTTTAATAAAATATAATATAAATTCAATGGTTTTCAATTATTTATAAATGAAAATATAAACCAATTTTATATAAAGGGAATATTTCTAATTTTATATTCAAAAAAGTGTTTTATCCTAATAAAAAATTAGATACAATTAGTGATTGATATTAATGAAATTTATGTATTATATATCCCATATAAATTTTTTGATACTCATCCAATAGATATTATAATTGTAAGATACAAACAAACCCTATATTTCATATAAAAACAATATTTTTCTAAAAGCACTTTTACCGCCTTTTAATGAAGAACCTATATTATATATAATTTTTGAACAATTATAAATATTATATCTCAATATATACATTTCTATTAAATAGTAACTCAAAATTTATCTTAAGGTGAATTCTTGTTATTTTTCTTTAATGGTTCAATTTTATGAATAGTTAAAAATACTGAATTTTAATTCATAATGGATTCTTAATCTATTTTATTTATAAGGTTATAATTTATTTTTAGTTGTTTTTAATGTATAATTAGATAAATTTTACATAAATTAATCCAATTTAGGTAATTTTATTCAATTTTACATTTAAATCTGATATAAAAATATGTATGGTTTTTGAAGATTTTTACTTGATAAACATGCATTTTTGTACCATCTACGGGATTCCTTCTATATTAATTTATGAAAATAATGTTACTATAAATTGAAACAAGTGATTAATATTTTGTAAGAGGAATAATTTATAATTTAAAATATGTTCAAGAATATTTTTTTAACTAAATATTAGTGAGAGTGATTAAAATTAATTAAAGAAATTAAGTGACAAATTAACATAATAAGACTAAACCTCAAACTTAAGAGACAAAGTCGCTAAGACAATTATCAAAAATCAAATTTATGTCTAAATTTCACCCCTATAATACATTTTATTGATTTTATATCATTATTTGATCCACGTTCAATGGAGAACAAGAGGGATGAATTCCCATTCAAAAAAATTATATGAATGCCACTCCTCCTACACTATAAAAATGTAGTCCCTCCATCCACTTCCTCACACCTACCAATCCATTTGTATAGTAAAAAAAATTATCAAATAACTTCAAAAAATCAGTCCTCTACTACTATAATATTAAATTTGTGCATAAATCTGTCCAACAAGCCCATTAGTGGAAACCAAAATATGTTACCCAAAGAAGATGTAACATCCTTCCTGAAGCTCCTTTGTTTTATTTTCATTCTCCACCACCTAAAATATTTATATTACATGATTATATAATAACAAAAGTATCCAAAATATAATATTATTTTTTATATTGTTTTAACATAAACATTCACATAGTTCCATCTAATGGGTAATGAACTTACCATTCTTATGTGTGGTGAATTGCCTCCCCACAAAACGACGTTGTTCATTTCTCCTTTACAGCCTCTAAGGGTTTGAATGTATGATGAAAAATATATTTATATATGATATATATGATAATAATAACTTATTTATTATTATTTTATTCTTATTTAACACATATATTTATTCTTTCCATTTTATGGGAATATGATAACATCGCTTGGGGAAGTGTAGACTACCGCCTCCTCAAAGCGATATGCTTCATTCACGCTATAAATAAAATGTATATTATCTGGATTTAATAAAAAATAATTTAAATATATGAAATAATTATTAAAATATAATTATAATATACATTTAAATCATTTAAATTAAATTATTTTAATATTAAAAAGTAATGAAAGCATCTTTCATGTGTACGTCTGACCTACTGTCTCTATGAACGGTGCATTTTATTTATTATCTCTACATATTATGGATTATTATAAATACTAATATAATGAATAAATATGATAACAATAATAGTTTAAATTATTAATATGATGAAATTACTATCTAATTTATATGAACAACACATATCAGGTCAAAACATACCTGAGAAACTAAGTAATTAACACCCGATATAGTGAAAATAGTGAAATATTACTAATGAAGGGTAATAATATATTTTTATAGGATCATATCTGATATCATATGTATTAATTTGGTTTTGGAATAAGTTATTAAAAATCATAAAACCATTATACATGTTGTTAATCTTTTTTTCACTTAAATGGAAACAGAATGTAAGCGATTTTTTCTCAATTTAATTTCATTGGAAAATATGGTAATGTTATGCACCTAGATTCTTTTGTATGGTGCACATACTGCCATTTGATATGAAATATCAATAAAATCATTATTATATACATATTATATGTTTTGTATAAAGTTATTATTTCATAAGTATTATGATTAAAAATATTTTAATGTGTCATGGTACACTTTGAAATGTTTAAATATTATTTTCCTCGAGAATGTTTATAACAGTAATTCAATGGTATTTCCATTCATCAACCTCAAAAACCATTTTTGACACTTATACTCCACTAGGGAATTATTTATAATTACATATTATTAATTAAATGTTTATATTTTATGAAATGGTATATTATTTATTAATTAAATTGATTATTTGATATATAAGAAATACTTTAGAAATTTATGACACTGGTTGGGCCATGTTGTAGTTAGCCCCTTGATGCATCAGTTGTCTCATGAGACGGATAATTTTGAGAAATTATGGGGGTTTTCCATCATTTAGAATGAGTTACAATTTATCCATGATATTTTCATTCAACATATCTATGGATTCATTCCATTCTCAGTTTATTAATTAAAAGTCTTGTTTTTTATGTTTTTAAAATTCCATATTGATTATTCCATATACAGTTATTTAAATAGCATATATTTTCAGTTATTTACATTTCCATGTTGAGTAGATCTCAGAAATTCATTATTTCTTCTGCTTTAGATACACTTACTGATCATTTGATACCAGCCTTATTATGATATCATTCCCCGAGTTGTGAAAAATGTTCTTTTGAGTGAGTTTCAAGGATTCTATTTATTTCATTTTTTCAGGTATTGTGTTTTTATTTTCTATTTACAATATTTTAGGGGTTTTATTTACATAATATGGTTTTCAAAAACTACTAAATTGTAACACCCCAATCTTTTATGGTATGCTTCCCTTTCAATAATACAGTATCGTGTGTTGTACTCAACTTCGAGTTCTAACACACACACCACAACCAATCAAACTAGCCGTTATGAATAGTAATACCCACTTTTTGAATTTTTATAAATTTTATCTTTAAAAATGGACTTCATTTTTGGATTCGGAATATCAAAATTATCCTACAGTGAAATTTTGGTATTTTTCTGAGAACATTCAATTTTTGATGAATAGTGAAAACACTGAGTTATAGTTTAAAATAAAAATTTTATTTAAATAATTATTTATTTTATTTAAATTTAATTAAGTTAAAAATAGATACATAATACCTATATAAGTTCAATTTAATTCATTAGAGTTATTTTAGAATAATTTTAGATATATAAAAATTTTATTGAACTTTTCACAGTCTTTTACCCACCTCCTAGGAGAATTTGGAAATTCACATAAAACATAATTTTACCACTTCTATGAGTGGAATTCCACAAATACAAGAGTCATAGTTAATATCAAGGAATAAAATTTGGTTCAATGAAATGAAAATAATTTTTTTTGAATAGTAACTTTTTACTTTTATTTACCACGGTTAAAATTAAATAGGGTAATTAAGGGTAAAATTGATATTAATGTTACCCTAACACATGTCCTAATTCTATTTTACAAGTTTATCTCAACCAAATACAAAATTAGTAATAAAATATTATCATTTAGGTCCACTTGGATTAGATTAGGACATTTATTATTATTTAATTCAATGAAGAGTTAAAAGAGTTAAAATCAAGGTTTAATTACTAAAACATTTTAAAACATTTTTAATATAGGGTTATACATAAGATAAATTCGATTGTAAATATTCATTATAAATCTAAAACGATTTCATACATAATGGTATTTTATTTATAATTTTTATACATTAAATAGTTTATGTTATTTATGACACGATGGTGAAGCAGTAATTACCTAATTAATGAAATAATAAAATAATTGATATTATAAATATCAAAATAAATTTAATTTGAGACTTTTTATGAATTAAAATAATTTTATAGGTTAATATGACATGTTATTATTTATTTAATTATGTTTTTTCGAAGTAATCATGCTGTTATGATTTTCACAAAAATCAAATACCAAATAGTGTCAAAATTGACATAAAATAATTTTTAAAACAAATATTATATTATTAATTTATATTCTATTACTAAAAATATAAGGTTCGTCCAAATGACTCATATCATTATTTTTATATCATTAATGGTCCACTTTGGGGTCTCTGTGATGTATATAGTATGTTTATTAACTATATAATATAAAAATATGAAGTGACATGGTAAATGTCAAACTAATTAAATAAGAGTTAAAACTAAAAGATAAGGTTAATATAATAACCCAAACCTGTATAAATTATATTGGTTGAAAGTATTTAGACCCATACCCACCTTAGACTTTGAATAATCCACTTTTAATCCATTATAAACTGAATATGAATTTATTGTAAAATAATATTTCTAGCTTTTCCAAAGCTGCCCCTCACCACTCTTATAAAAGGGCACTCACCCTTCTCACAAATTAACACATTCAAAGCCTTTTGGATCTTCCAACCCCTACCCAAATAATCTCTCAACTTCCCTCACTACATCCTAGAGGAATTATGTTGATTATAAACCCAACCTAAGGAGCCGTTTTGGTCAAATTAAAATGAAGAACCCGAAGAAGAGGTAATGTTTTCACCACCCTTTTTCAAATTTATTTCTTCTTCAACTTCTTCATTATTTGTTATTACCATTATAAAATAATAAATCTTGTATCTCCTATATACTTTGATATTATTATAAATATGGTACAACCATATTCAGTATTCTATCCATCCTATGAATGACATGTCACCCTACGTGCATACGTACGGCTTACCGTCTACACGTCGTGGTGTAATTGTTATTCAATATATTATTATTTGGATGGGTATAATAATGATATGTAATTCATGTAAATAATAAATATAACATTATAATGATTCTTTATATATAATATACCATACAATTATATGTTATTTTAATATCAAAAGAATGATATTGTTGCTCGTGCGTACGTACGGACTACCATCTCCACAAACGCGATGAGATTCATTCCCCATCGTATCCATTCAAAACTAATTCTCATTTGATGAATAAAAGTAATTTATAAGAACTTTATGTCATTCTGGATATGAATAAGGTACAACCTATCCATAACAAACATGACTTATGTAACAAAACATATGAAAGAAAAGGAGTAAGTTAACACCTGAAACAATGATAATACTAAGATATTATTAACAAATCAATGTTAAAAGATCATATATGATATCATAATTATGTAAATGGTTATTTTATAATTTAATAAAAATGTTTTAACTATTATATAGGAGTTTAACATACCATCAACTATGGAAAAGTACAAGGTAAGAGTTTATTTCACAATATCTTCTTTATCCGAGGTTGTTTATACGTGATTATCTATTGGGATATCTTTATCATCCACATCCATGTTTCTTAAAAAAACAATTTCAAAACATTCTTACTATTTGAAAGAATATGGGTTTAAGTCATTTATACCCTTGTTTGACTTTTTATAAGATGTTTATAAAGGAATCTTTTCGTCATTTTCCAAACAAGGTCCTTTTTAACCTTTTCGACAGAATTAAGGTAAGAATGTTTTTTTAACTTATACGGCGGGTGTGGCTATTTTCCGCCATTATAAAATTTTCAAAGCTTCCCTTACAAGCTTATAAGAATATTTTCAAAGTAAATGTTTTATTTAATAATTAAGGTACTTTTAAATGATTTCAGAAAAGAGATATTTCTCTCAAATAGTTTTGATTTCATCTATGTCAACATCCTTTGATGGATTTTAAGATTATTTGAAGTTTATTTATTATGATACAAAACTTCCAAATTTTATTGATGGTTTTGTGATATGTTTGATTGTGGAAGTGTTATTTTTATACCATTCTTGGTTTATGAGAAACTATTGACATTTTGTATTCTAGTTTTAATACGAATGTTTATGTTATGTTTAAACCTATTCATATGAGGAATGAATTGGACTTAATAAGTGACAGGTGGAGCCCGCTATAGCTCCTCGATGCATCGGTAGGTATCATGAGACAAACTAGTGTCTTGGAAAAAGTCCTTGACAAAATCTTATTTGTAGTCTTCGCACGAGGCCTTGGCTATGTGGTTATGATAGTCTGGCATTATGCATTCCATCATTATGAAAGTGGTTATTGATATTGCATGTGATTATCCGACTAGTAGAATATCCATCTGAATAAGTAAATGGAATTATTTCTTTTTAACTTTTCCATATTATGTTGAATTTAATGTTTAAAAGTCTTTTGTTTTAGTTATACGTTGCCTTAAATGTTTATGTTTATTTATGAAAGTTTCCGCTATATTTTTATCCTTACTGAGCATCTGAGCTCACCCCTTTCAATGTTTTATTTTTTACAAGAAGTGAAGAAGTAATTTATGAATGACATATAGGGATTATATAAGTGGATATGAGGATAAGATGTTTTTGTAGTAGTTCTCACTTTATGATGTAATGTAAACTTTATGAATGTATCTAGTTATTCCAGGGATACTAAACTAATCGGTCTTTCGAGACTTGATATTTCTTGGGATTATGCCAATGATATGTAATAATGCACCGAATCAAGGTTACTGGGGTTGGGGTGTTACAGTTGGTATCATAGGAAGTTTATTACTAACCATGGAAGGTAGATTTAGATAAACTCTGATTGGAGCACATAGACCTAAGATGGACTTCGAGGATTAGTATTGAAGAACTTCCTAGAATTTTGGTGTTGTAGAGATTTTGTGAGTTTTCCAAGAAATACATCCATGTCTGGATATGAGCAGGTATAGGCGACTCTACCACAGATGTACCAAGGGGTAAAACCCTAAAACACATCTTTGAGCTAGACTCGAACAGGAACTGGTGAACGACAATGGGCCTTGTTGTACTCTTGGTTATGACACTCCCGGGGGATATTCTTAGGATAACTCTTATTTTCTTTAAAAATAATTGTGAAGGGTTTATAGGTATATACTTCCTCAAAGAAAACATTTTTAGGATTATGGATTATATCAATAAATAGTTGAAATTATATATAGTGTTTTATAAGTATGGAATTATGTATTCTAATTCAAAAACTGATCTAGTTTATGTCATTGTTTAGAAATGGTGCCTAGTGGAAGAAATAGAAACGGTATCAATGCACGTACTCCATGTAGGGATTTCCCTCCTGTTCAAGATAATTATAGTGGAGCTGGTGATGCAACTGGAGCTAATCAGCTAATCACCATACTGGGACAACTCACTTAGGTTATGAATAATAACCATACACGTATGGAGCACCCAGATCTGCAGTGTGGATGATCAATGTTAGATCGCTTCATGAGGAAACAACCACCAACATTCAATGGGAGTACAAATCCATTGGTAGCTGAGAAATCGATAAGTTCCCTAGAGAAAATCTTTCAGGCTTTGGGGAGTAGTGAAATGGAAAAAATATTCATGGTAGTTTATCACCTAACTGGAGATGTTGATCAATGGTGGTCATTGATTCAAGACATTAAAGAAGATGATGAAGTATCTAATATGGAATATAGGGAGTTCAAAGAGCTTTTCGTAGAAAAATACTTTCCACGTGACCATCGAACAGATATGGAAAGACAATTTTTGAGTTTGAGACAAGAGGAGGATGAGAATGTCGCAAAGTATGAGGATAACTTTACAAGGTTATCAAGGTATGCTGGAGATTATATAAGTAACCCAAGAAGTTATATTGATCATTTCTTTGATGGGTTAAAACAATTTATCCTTCGAGAATTAGTCTCATAATCCTTCTCGTCGTATGAAGACATTGTCTCATGTGCTATCCAGACAGAAAAAGAATTCTCTAAGTCACAGACTTTAAAGCAAAGAAAGAGAAGAAGAGATCTTCTGATCAATCTAGAAATGGAAATAAGGGGAAGAAGTGAAAAGTTGAATATCAACCCTACAGTAAATGTGGGAAGAAAATCCCCGGTACATGATTGAAGTGAATGGGTGTCTGTCACAAGTGTGGTGAAAAATTCCACCAAGCTCATGATTGCAAAGTGAAGAAGGAAGTTGCCGATGTGCAGTGCTACAATTGCAGAGAGATGGGACATTATGCAAATGAATGACCTAAGTGTCAGGGGAACTTACCCCAGAAAAGGCCAAGGGATCAAGGACAAGCTTATGTTATCACTACTGCTGAGGTAGAAGCTCTGAAAGACGTGGTGGAAGGTAGTTTATTGGTTTCCTCAAGTTTAGAAAATTCATTATTTGATTCTAGATCATTGCATTGTTTCATATCTTCCCAATTTGCTAAGAAAATTAGATGTTTCCAATTTTATTTAACGAAGGAGTTTTCAGTTAAAACACCTATAGAAAGTATCATTGCAACAAAGTTTTGTGAATCTGTCCCCATTAAAGAACATAAATGTTATTTATCCGCTGATCTCATCGGCATACCTATGGTTGAGTTTTATATAATCCTCAGTATGGATTGTATTTCATACCACGATGTAATTTTTTTTTGTAAGAATAAGGAGGTTACTATTTTTGATGATGATGATAAAGAACACCTTATTTTTAGAGCGGAATCATCACCACCTAATTCATATCTGGATCCAGCCCCAGTAGCTCAACTAAATTCAATTATTGGGGAGGAAGAGAATGAAATGATTGTGGGTGAGGAAAGGAATGTTCAAATAGAAGATGTACCTATTGTGAAAGAATATGTAGATGTGTTCCCGGAAGATTTACCTGGACATCCTCCAGAATGAGAAGTTGAGTTTTCCATTGATTTAATTCCTAGATCAAGGCCTATATCGAAGACCCCTTATAGAATGGCCATTGTGGAATAAGTTGAACTAAATAAACAACTAGAGTAATTTAGTAATAAGGGATATTTTCTCCCTAGTGTTTATAAGGCCACGACCTTAAACCTTAATTAATATTGAATTAAATGAAAAATTCACATTGAGGATCTTTTCAGGTTTAGAGTTTTAGAGAATTAGATCATTAATCAGGAATTACATTCCACATTTAAACAAAGTGGTTACATAAAAGATTGTATTCGTTTTTCCCATCAACGGAAACATATTTAAAATAAAACATGGATTCATTCTTGAAACTTCCTTGAAACTATCATCATATCATCCACCTTTCCCTTGACCTGTGAAAAACATTTCAAAAACATGGGATGAGCATAAAAAGCATAGTAAGGGAAATAAAGGTATAAAATGAAAACATTAGTCCATGTATGAAATCATACTTTACACATAAAACATAAGCATTTTAACATACCTCATCAAATCATGAATAAATCATAGAAATCATAAGACATAAAGGTTACTTGAGGCATTAATAACATTCATACATTGGGCGTAACCCTCTTGGTTATGTTTGGAATACCCATCACAGTATATTCCCTAAATTTCTTCGGAGAAACCTTAACATTTAACCCCTTCACGTTACCAAATGCATTGGAGAGCTATATTGGGATCACCCGCCCTTAGGTTATCACGGAACCACCGGTCTTCATAACAATGCCCAAGAACCATAACATAATAATAGCACATAACTTAAGCATAAAGGAAAGATAACATTCCCACATTTCAATAACAATATAACATTTTAAGATATTGAAATAATGAATCCATTCTAAAAACCATTTTAAAAACCATTTAAAACATTTAATAAAGAGATTTTTAAATCAAAGTGTCCCATACAACATTTAAGATTTTAACATTTTAAACCATTAATATCAATATAAATAAATCCTTAAAACCATTTCGAAAACATGGATATTAATGAGAAATATTTATAAGATTAAATCATTAAAACATTTAATACGGTATTTTAGTTAAAGGGGTTTTAACCAAATGAGAGACACTTGAATACAATAATTGAGGAATAACATTTAATCAAAACTTTATAATATCATGAGAATAAATGGATTCATGATATAATATTCCAAAGGACAGTATATACACCATATAAGAGTGAATTGGTGCATAACAACAATGAATTCTCAATGGAAATGTAAATTGAGATGAAATCCATTATAAAGATGGTATCCTTAAATGAAGGATAAATCAATCTCAAAATTATGTGCATAAAATATAAATACACCCAATATAAGTGGATATTAAGTGTAAAATAATAAAAGTTCATTCACATATATTAAAATGATGACATATTCAATAACTAGATGTTGAACCCAAAAAATCAAAATTGGGTTAAGAAGTTCCCCTGACAGCCTAACGGCGTCACATCAAATTTTAGAAAAAGAGTTGATGAGAGAGATAAAGGGTATCTCGTCTCTTGGAAATAAAATTTAGGAAAATAATGATATATAATAACTTATCCCCACATAATAATATGAAAATTAAAAGACATAACAAAAGTAGTATTTTAAAAAGAGGAGGGTTAATGGTTACCTTACCGATTTTGGCAACTTTCGAAATGCACACCCCATGAACGAAGGACTATACAACATTGATGTAAATACTCATAAACGAAATTATGTTACACAAAGAGTATAATAATGGATAGTACATACACCACTTAGAAGGAAATATTGGAAAATGTAGCATGAATCTCACGAAAACACAAAGTGAGATAAAAAGCCCCTTACGAAATTTCGGCAGCCTAACGGCGCCAATTAAAACTTCCAAAACGGATTGATGAGAGAAAATAGGGTCTCTCAACAAATGAACATAAAAACTTACAGTAATATTAATATAAAATAACATCCCAATCATAAGAAATATGAGTTTAAACGAAATGGCATAAAAGAGTGTACTTAAAAAGAAAGAGAGAGGTAGGATCCCTTCCCTCATGTCCGACACGACTCGATCGTTCATTAATCTACTTAATAATAAAATTTGGTCAATTTATAATTTCTTAAAGACCTACTTTAAAAAATATTATTCAGTTCATATCACATATTATAATTTTTTAATAATTGGTTAATACAGTGAGTTCATATCAGACGTTTTTGTCGATGTTCGGTACATGAGTAAAAATTGAACTTGTTGGAAAAGAATTTTCCATGTAGATATAGGTACATCATATCCATAATAGTATTTATGTTTTAAATATCATATATATCAAGTATATATTCATTTTATACTATTACATAGCATTTGGAGATAAAAAATGAAATGTTCCATTCATGGAGACGGTAAGCCGTACGTACGTATGAACGCTAGTTTCATTTATTTTTTTGTTAAATGGAATGAAATAATAATTACATAATGGTATATTATAATTCCAGTAGGATATAATATGTAATAACATTAATTCTATCCTTTATATGTCCCACATATGGCATTAATGAATCAAATCACTTTGAGGGGGCGGTAGTCCGTACTTCTTAAAATGAAGATATCGCGTTTACCCATAATGGAAACCATAAAGGTATGCCATAAATTAAAAATACAGAAGCCTAAAGAAAACATAAACATATTATATATCATATATAAATATAGTGTCATCTTAATGGCCACCTTTGAAGGTGTTAAAATAATAGTGAACAATCATCGTTTCATGAGGCAGTAATTCACCATCCACAGAAACAGTATGTTCTTTAACCATTAGACAAAGGTGTGTGAAAGTTTAGCTTGAATAATTATTATAACAACATCCTAGTATAATTATGATACTTTTTTTGTTACAAAAAAAGTAATAATAAGAGTTTAGGGGTTTGGAGAATCAAAATTAAACAAAATAACACAAATGAAGACATTACCATTAAATCGGTTAACTCTCTTTGATTTGAGCTCAAAGGATTCCTTGGAAAGGATTTTGTCCAAAGTGAGGCTTAAATGATGAATATAGGGATGTTGAGAGATGTAATGGTAAGGGTATGGCTGAGCCAAAGGCTTGAGAGGTGTGTGTAAGGTGGTAGAGGTGGGGGCCTTTTATAAGAGGAGAGGAGGGGCACTCTTGGAATGTTATAAAATATTACTTTATTATAAAATGATTTTAGGATTTTAAAGTTCACAAAAGGATATATTTTGAGGATAAGGTGATAGGGTTTCTAAATCCACCCATACAATAGGTTTGGGACAAGTGTAAGACTAATATTTCACCCTATCTTCTCATTTTATTTAAATCGTTCATTTATGAGGTAATCACTGCATCATCACGGTGTCATAAATAATATAATTTATTTAATATCTAAAAATTATAAAAAAATAGTATGATATAGGAAATATTTTTAGCTTTATAATGAATATTTATAGTAAAAAATATTACTTTTATAACCCCATGTAAAAAGTTCTTTATTAAAACAATACATGTTTGTAACATTTTAACTTTAACTTTAAATAAAAAGGTATTAATGCCATTTTCCAACCAAAGTGTCTCCATGGGGTCCCCAAGTTGACCCATGTATTTTATTGGTCGTCCATGTCTCATACAATAATGTTAGGACATGTGTCAATGTTATTTCATATTATTAAAACATTATTTTTACCCTAAATTACTCTAATTACCTTTAATCGCGATTAATAAAACAGAAAAGTTACTATTCACCAAAAAATTATTTTAATCCCATTGAACAACATTTTACTTCCTAATGAAAACCATATATGTCAGATTTTTGAAATTCAAACAACATAAGTGGTAAAGTTTCATTTAAACGAAAAAATGGTTTTTAAACTTCCACTTAGTGGATTCACTATTCATCAAAAATTGATGTTTTTCAGAAAAATACCAAAAATTCACCCTAAGATATATTTGATATTATGAACTCAAAAATGATGTCTATTTTACAAAATTCAAAACATATAAGTTTCATTAATTATTTTAACAATCAATTCCCACTGTCAAAACAAATAGCGTGTTTTTAAAAAACAATATCTATTAAAACAATGACACTAGTTTAAGTCCAATTTCAAAGTTAAATTAATTACAACGACCACTATTGGATTAAATTGTAAAAATATATTCTAATTTCACTGTAAAACCAATTCAATAGATAATCTAATCATATAAATAAATTAGATTAAAAAGAGTTTTTGAATTAAAATACAACATTTTTCACTATTCATTAAAAAATGAACTTTATCGGAAAAATACCAAAAATTTACACAAAGTAAATTTTGATTTCCCAATTCTAAAGAAGAATTTTATTTTTTCAAATATAACACATAAAATTTTCAAAAAGTGGATTTAAAAGTGGTTCGTCATCAAAAGACGGTTAATCGTCCTTTTAAAGAATATTAGAATTTTTACGCTTAAAATTGGATTCATTCGCATTTTTAATCCTCTAACATTTATTGTAAAAGGTAAAAATATTTTACAAACATATATAATTATTTTGTAGTTAGTTCTGTTCATTCCCGCCATTACAACGACTAGGCGTTAACTACCATTTAAAATAATATTATTTTATTATTAGAATGCAACGTAAGATTCCCAAGAAACTCATTGTTGCGTATTGGGTACGCCATCGAGCATAGTGTCCCCTTTAAAGTTATATTGATATTTTATTCACAAATATGGATAAATGTGAAAATTTAATATTCTTTATTTACCTGGGGTGATACATCCTTCCCCCCTTTTGGGAATTGCATCCCAATTTGAAAATTGGGCTTGGAAACTTCATTGAAAAACCCACATCAGAACAAGTGTCAGTAAAAAAATCACTTTAAAATAAAGATAGAGAAGTACAAAGGTCACCCGAGTTAACCCATACTAGGATTCCATTTAGGAAAACATGGATATGGAGGAAAAAAGGGTCATGTTCTGAGGGAGAGTGATAGTAAACATGTCTAGGAGGAAGTTAAAAATAAGAAAATCACAAACTTGTGATGGGTTTAACAGTATTCGATTCCCCAGTAGGAAAAATTAACAGACAACATTTTTGTTTTAAGTTACTCTTCATTGAGGAATTTATTTTTGAGCTTAACTAAATCATAATGAAACATACTTACTTTTCACGTAAACTTTCAACTTTTACTAGATTCTTTAATAAAACTCATATTTTCTCCAAAAGACGAGTATTTAGGAAGACTTGTTCGCATTAAGAGTACTATAATCAACTTATTTAGAATCACCTAATCCACAAAAGAGAACTATATATTTCCCATGTCTTTAGAAAAAATCCAAAACCAAAATTGTTAGTATGATATCAGATAATCCACAAATGTATAATCCTTTATAAAAAGAAAATCTATTCTTAATCTCCAAAATTTGTCCAAAAAAACCCCAAAGTTCCACGAAGACCATTCGATAAAAAATTTTCCATAAAATTATTCAAATTAAACCAAACTAAGATAGAAACCCAAATATTTGAAGGATTTAATTACATAGTTTTCCAAGGTACAAATTAACTTTTATCTCCAAATGACATCAGTTGCTCTTAAATTCTCATATTGAAAAGTAATTAACCTAATCACATATCCTCGATGATAGGTTAATCATTTCCATAGACAACCCAAAACAAACTTACTATTTATTCCTAAAATCATCTAACTAAAAAGAATTATTCAAAGTAACTAGGGACTTCACGTAGTCCAGTGGTAGTCGATAAATACCAGTCGCACGTTGGTTGTGGGTTCGATTCCTGCAGCTTTGTCCGACGCGATGGGTTGTCACATGGTCTGCGTGTTGTCCTTTTTCAAAAACTATATAATTCTTAAAACATTTCCCAAAACGAGATACAATCATCAAAAATAATCATAACATATTTTGAAACCAAGTTTATCTCATGGCTTTCATTTTCCATCATAACATATAATAACCCATAATTACCTCAAAAGTAAGGATCATATAGACCCTAATGGTTACCTTTATAATTATTACCTGAACATCCACATCGATTGGTCATCTCGTACATGATTCATTACAGAACATACCAAGTTTAAAGTGGTTGATCATGACTCCTTGATAGTTGGTTTAGAACAACAATGAGTTTCTTCATTGAATCCCCCATTTCATCCAGTCTCTTAATCAGAGAACCACCACAGTTTCCTTCAAACCTATTGTCACTTTTGTTCCTGCTAGATCCATCCATTCACTAAAAACAGAAATTTCGGTGTTATTATATCAACAAAACCATCATGTACTAATGAGGAAGATAAACACTAAGATATACTTACTCATTCACTATATCTAAAACTATGACTCTTTCTGAAATCCGAACCATTGTAGTAATGTTACTTATTCTTAGAGAATACCCTAACCTCTAAAGTTATCTAAACCGATCTTTGATATCAACTATAAGGACTCGACCTTAAACCTTAC